>JAULSU010000001.1:0-4800000 GCA_030512335.1 Immersiella caudata | reverse complement strand
GGCTCTGCTTTTCTTCCTTCTCGGCTTCCCATGCTTGCTGTTGCTTCTCAAACTCACCGCGGGCTTTGGTCAAGTTGGCCTCTGCTTCCTCAGCTCGCTTGCGGAGCGTGTCAAGCTGAGTTTGGTAGGATTTGACGTCTTGCTGCATGTTAGGGAGCTTGGTTTTGGCTTCTTCTAGTTCTTCTTCGTTGCGCCTCGCACGGACGGCCTGGGACAAGTTAGTGTTCTGAGCCTGTAAAGGAAGGGTAGGAATCGTTGGGACTTACAGCCTCGCGCGCCTTTTTGCGCATATCTGACTCCCGCTGCAGCGCCTCGTCCCTTTCCCTTTCAATATTCGCTATCCTCGCGAGGAGGGTCGCTTCTATGCCTTGCCAGTTTTCACTAGCGATGGAATACTGCGTTTGGAGAGTCTCGACCTGCCGCAGCAGCTTGGCCTGTGAGTCTCCGATAGCCCCAGAGGAAGCCTCCTCCGCCCGAACGCGCATTGCTTCAAGTTTGCCCTCCATAACTTGCACCTCGGCCTTAAGCTCTAGCTCCAATGCGCGCGCCCTCTCGTTGGCCCTCTCGGCTTTCTCCTTGAGATCTGCCGCTTGTATTTTAGCCCGGTCAGCAACCAGGCTCTTCTCAACCTGAAGAGCCGCAACAGACTCTTCTAGCTCCTCAGTTCGCCGACGGTCGTGTTCACGCGCTTGGTCATTCACCTTCGTTGCCATGGCATCGGCCTGCTCTGTAGCCTTTTGCAACTGGGCCCTAAGCTCAACGATGATACCATCTTTCGACCGAAGCTCTGGCCGCATCGTGCTGAGCTCCCTTTGCATTTGATCGAGGCGCTTTTGTAAGTCAGCCTGCGCCTTCTCCAGCTCGTCCGCTCGTTTGGCGCGACGGCGCAAATTTTCTAGCTCTCTGTCGGCTTTCTCCTTCGCCATCCTCGTGATCTCCAACTCTTTTTCATTGTCGGCGACCTTCGTGCGCAACTTTTTGAGAATGGCTCGAAGGTTCTGCTCTATACTGGCAAGATTTTTGCCTTCCTCCATCAGCTGAGCAATCTGCTGGTCCTTCTCCGCCAGCTTTTTCTCGGCGCCTCCCGCAGGGGCAGCTAGTGCAGCCTTCCTCGCCGCATCAGACGTTTCGCGTGCCAGGTACTGCAACTTTGACTCGAGAGCATCGATACGCTCGACATAGCCGTGTATTTCTTCCTGGTACTGGAGAATAACGTCTTCTTGAGGGTTGTCTGCTCCCTTCGTCTGCTCGTCACCGACAACATTGCTCGTAGTGGGCTGTAGTTCCTGCTGGGGGACCTGCTCTACTACGGGGTGCATGGGTGGCTCGGTTCCTGGCTGGGAGGATATCGAAAGGGGTCTGCCTGGTGCCGCGTCTGCGCCATTGACTTTCTCAACAACTTGTTCAACCTTGTTGGACGCACTCTCTGGGGTTATGGTCCCCCTGGTGACATCTTGAGACTCTCTGACAACATCGTGTGAGTTCCGCGGTGATGCTACCTCCTTGGGGGGTTCGGTAGCGGCCGGGCTCTGTCTGTCCAAGCTCTCGATCGACGGGCGGCTCGGCGCATCAATGCTCTGGCGTGGACTCCCGTGATTCGATAGCGATGTCCTGGGCGTCGAGGCGTCGGCTTTCTGGCCTGCTGCCTTGGCAGCAACAGCTCTCGCAAGTCTCTCTTGAAGGCGATCGGTGCCGCGTGAAGCCGTGGAAGCTGTCCGAGAGGGGCCTGCAAGCAACAAGTCATCAGAGGATAGCCAACGCACAATGATGGAATGCAGAGCATACCAGGGCTCGGTTTGGCCGGAGTCGGCGCCTTGGCCGGAGTCGGCGCCGAGGCTGGCAGTGCGGCGGTCGACGAAGGGGCTGTCTTGTTGTCCTTTGGCTGCGGCGCAGAGTCGCCTTCCGACTCGGCCAGAATGTTGTCCAACCGAGCTTCGACGCCCGCCACAGCTTGCGACAGGAAGGATCCCCATCTCGACGACTGTTTCGACGGGGCCGCCATGTCTCAAACGATGCGAGGAGAAAATGTGTTCTCGGTGGCCATCGAGGAAGGACGCGTGTTCAATAGCGTCGAGTTCACATCAGCTCCATTCGGGAATGGCGCAGGGGCGGCGCGAGTGTTGGCTGCGCCGGATCGGCTCCTGTTTTTTTCTTTGGGCTTTCTTTTGTATTGGATCTGTTCCCTGGGCTTGGACCCAGGTCGGTAGGATGGTCGCGTAAAGCTCAGAAGGTGGAGAGGCACGTAGGAATTCAATTCCCACAGCAAGAGGGGCAGCTAGTGTATTACAAGCTTCAACTTCCTTCAATTCGTCTCGAAGACAACTGTCTGGCAACTGCTTGGCAGCCATGGAGGGAAGCACCTCGATTGTCCCGAGCTTTGGCCAACACTGGTAAGACCCCACACCACTAGCACGGGCCGCTCTCAGTTCAACGTTCACCCGCGCCCAGTCTCGAACAAGTACCTATCTGTTCGTATTGCCTGATGTAAGCTTTGCACGTGCATCAGCTTCTCATATCGCTATACCATAGTATGGTGAAATCACCGGCAAGTGGCCGCCGTTGCCCGCGACGCTATTCTCTGCCGAAATGGTTATCCATGTGCTAGGTAGGCGGTCCGGGCTTCTATCAACTTTGTCGGCCCTTCAGCCGCACTCAGCCGGGTCCGCAGGCTTGGAGGGCACCCTGTCGCCGCTGCCCGCAAGTTCCAGGGATTCTGAGACCTCACGATCCACAGAGCTTCCAGGTTTGCCGAGGCCGTCGAACCCAGGCAACGGCGCATGGGCTGAATAAGAGAAGCTCGATTGCTTTCCTGCTCCGACGTCATCCCGACGCATCCGATTGTTCTTGCTCCCCACTTTCATCCCGAAGCAGAGCGTATTTTGCTGCGATAGCCTTGCATTCACCATCCGAAATATATGCATCGCGTCTCGCCCTTCTCTCGCGTCGCACAATTCTAGCCCGGAAAGCAATTCTGGGTTGTTTTGCAGAGACTTGACCGTGCTGCAGGGTCATAATCTCGTTGGCTGCTTTTCAAACAGGGAGCCCGACGCGTACAACAACGACATCGAGACTCTGACGTAGGGCCGACGACACCTCGTCCTGTCTGGGTGCTTGGCTTTTAGCAGTGGGTGCAGGAACGAAAAGGGGTGTCCACCGGTTCATCCAGTCTGGTGCTCAAAACCACCGCATCGACGCATATCAGTAGTTTCTCATCGTCCAGCTATGTCGCTGGTGTCAGCACTTCAGATTCCCTATCGGGAGGACCGAACCGGGTTCTGGGGGGAACAAACCTCGACGTTAAATTGGTGCGAGGAGGTAAATAATCGGCGACTTAGCCCCTGATGAACATCACCACGCTGCATTTCGCTTACACGGCTGCCAGGACTACAACATCACCTATTTTTGTGCCGAAGCTGTCAACACGGCCACCAATCTTGTCTTTATGTGGCTTGGGTTCAAGGGGTTACGAAACGTGATAACTTACTCGCACGATTCCGTCTTCATCCTTGCCTTTCTGGGCTACATGGTAGTCGGCTTGGGGTCTATGGCCTTTCACGCATCTCTCAAATGTTTGGGCAAGCCATCGTTTATTGTTGGGGCCTCGTGATTGACACGCCTGCCACAGATTCAATGCAGCTCGCCGACGAGCTCCCCATGATTTGTAAGTGGAAATCAGAAGCAGTTTTCTTCCCTTTTTAAGTCTCTTCTTGTTGTCTCGAGGGGGCATTGAGAGCCTTTTGCTCCCGATATAACAGAAAATCCCCCAAAAGGGAGATAATAAGTTGATACTTGCCATAGATACCGTCTGTATCATGTCTTACATTGCATTCTCTTTTGGCAAATCCCCGAAAGTGAAGGCATCCGTCGCCGTTGCACTCGCAGGAATTGCCTGTTTCATCACGGTAGGTAGTGCTCATAGCTGGTGCTACTCCCCCAAAGCTGTATCTGCGTGGGCATTGCTGAGTCGGCCGGTTGTCCCCCCTTTCTCCAGGTATACTACCTCTACGCCAAGGACCCTGTTTTTCACCAAGTAGCCTACGGGATTTTGACGCTCTCGTCCACAATCCGCGGCTTTTACGTCACCGAGGTGGATGTGCAGTCGGCACTGCGCAAGCGTGTGCCCGCCGAGGCTGATCAGCGAATGTGCCAAATACGAACTCTGGCCGTCTCGGGGATTTTGATGTGAGTATATATTGAAGTATCCCGAATCGGAGATCGCGAGCTGACTTTTGCCACAGGTTCTTAGGAGGGTTTTTCCTCTGGAATATGGACAACCTGTTCTGCCACCATCTCGTCCGCGCACGAAATCAAATCCAGCTACCGTGGTCGATTGTCCTTGAGGGACACGGATGGTGGCATATCCTCACTGGACTAGGTAAGAGTGTCTCGCCCATGTTTCTGCCATCCCCTGAACCACACAAAGACGCTTTGCTGACGTTTTCCCCCGGCTTACGCAGGTGGTACGTATTTGTATTGCCCGAAATCTGGCGCTGCCATGCACCGCACTGCCACTCTCAAAACGTTCTTGTTTCTCTGTGGCTAACCACAATTGATTCCATCGCGCAGCTTACCACCTCATTCTGTGGAGAGTCTGGGTCAACACATGTCTGAATGGCAAAGAGCAGGAGTTCATGCTCGACTGGACACCGTTGCGGTCAATCCCGCAAGTGGTGCCCAGCCGCAGTGCTACGCAGAAGAAAACGCAATGAGCCTTTTCGGTTCCACCGCCAGCGATGGTTCTTGTGCGCGCTTGTAGGTGAGTCACGGCCGCGGGGGTTTGTCTATGGTTGGCGTTGAAGAAGGGGCCTGAGGGACATGAGGCGGCCGCCGTTGCCCCCTACTGGCTCCTGGGACCATGCAGCTCGGGAGAGGAGAAATAACCCGATTGCCACAATGTCCCAAGCGAGGGGTGGTATTGGGAAAAATTGAATGGAAATTCCATGCTATGCATCACGCACACCGTCTCCAACAGCGGATGATTTGAATTGTTGATATAAGGTGGAGCGGGAGCCTGAAAAGGGGCCCAACTCGGCCGTGTGTGCCTCTCCCTTTCTGCACTGTGTCCACAATTACACAACCTCCAATGCCCAAATTTCCACGAGAGACCCCACCACCAGAGGTGCAATGTCGACGAAAGGCAGCCTTGCTCATCTCGCAACGTTACCCAGCGCATCGCCCATTTTGCCTGATCATATCTGGACTGCAGCCGCATTTTGAACTTCTGCGCTTTCTCTTTTGGCCATCGAGTGCTGCAGCTACAATGTCACTATCCAACGAGGCGCTGCAAAAGGTAAGAGAGCTGTCCCCGCCTACTGAGCTACTGGCATTGCAACACAACACTGACATCTTGTGACTCCGCTAGCTGGTGAGGGAGATTGAATCCCAGGCTATTGCTGCACAACAACAGATCGGCCTGGTACGCACGCAGCTGGCATCCAAACAACGGGAGGTGCGGCTCGCACAGCTCACGCGAGCTGAGATCTCCACGTTGCCGACCGACACCCCCATTTATGAAGGTGTTGGCAAGATGTGCGCCTCCGCGCTTTTCCTGTCACTCTGGTCCTGACTGCTAATGCCCCTCAGGTTTGTTTCTCTACCTGTGCCAGCACTCCAAGACAAGCTGGGCAGCCAGATGAAGGACATGGAAACAGAGATTGAGTCTCTCGGGAAGAGGCTACACTACCTCGAAACCACAGCAAAGAACAGCCAAGAGCACATCGAGAAGATGCTTGGCGGGAGGTCGTGACCGCCAACATGCTGATAAGATGCAGCGATGGCGGCTCCGCCTGACGCGGCAGGGTGCACCAGCATCGCCAGTCAGCAAACACTGCCCGGAAGGCAACCAAATATCCGCATGCTCGGCACACCTCAACTGTCACTGATGAAACGGGAGGGCCCGCCAGCGGCTTCGGCGCGGCAAGGCGCCTCAGATCAGATCGCCGGGGATCGAGGGATGCACCGCGGATGATGGAAAAGGCCGGCTATTCCGGTCGCCTCGCTTCTAAAAATTTCTACACCATGCTTGCATTTCATTGCCACCACTGGCTGTTGCGATTCCTGATGGCTTGAATGCATGTGCACATAATGCAGTGGTGTACCCGAAGTCTCACTCGGCCCAACCGCCAAGAAATCCTTCGTTTGTGGGGCAAGATCTATGGAGTACAAACTGACTGGCGCGACTGGCAGACATAGTTTCAGTTGGCGCCAGAAACATCACAAAAGCGCCTGGGATGATGCTCCCGCACGGCTTCCATTCTCTTTGACGAAATGTGGGACGACACTAAACAAGACTTTTGCACGTCTGCCTGGCGGGCAATGTCGTACCTGTCTCGGTGCCCTTGCGACGCATGATGGGGATTGCTGTGTGACGCTCTGCTGTGACCCAGTCTGGTGGATCTGCTGGATGCTGCTAGCTACCTACCCTAGGTGCTGCTGACGGATTACGAGTTCAGGCTTGCTATCGGAGCACTTCCATTCGGCTCGCCAGCCACCAACAGCGAGCCAAGAGTTGTCCGTTCTTGTTGTCCTGGATCGACAAATGCCAAAACCCCTGGCCCTGAGGATGGTCAATCACTCGGTCACTATCGATTAGACCGGAAAGAACCCCTCACTTAGCCCTATGCGCGTTTGCTTGGCCCTGTTGCGGCTCGATCCTTCCAGTTTCGTTGGTCATTATGCCCCGCCAGCGAGCACTTGTCCCTCAGCGCTGTCGACAGAACCCGCTGAGACAGCAGCAAGTATTTTCATTCACGAAGAATCTCATGTTGAGCCACGATCGACAAAGAGCGGCAGTACAGCTTCTATCTTCACCCCGTCCCCGTCCCCATTTTTCTGGAGGCAGACGGCCTCCAACGTTTGGTCAATGATCGACGGGTGCGGCAAAAGACAAGACTCAGCCCCTCCGCTGCCCCTCCAGCCCACTCTCCGTACTCCGGGCATTCTCCGCCAGCCTCAGGCCCAGGCCAGCCCGCCAACGGCAGCCCAACCGTCCCCAACCAGTGCGGGTACGCTCCTTGCAGGCTTCTCCCAAAGGCGCTTTGCTAGGCCAAAGCCGAACGCCCCAACCACCAGTCAAATTTCCTTGCTTCCCCCTTCCCGGATGGCAGCATGCCGCTTATTGCAGCTCTGGGACAGTTCCCCCTCCCCACCTCACCACCCAGCTGTCGCTTTCTGGCCAACCAGCACCCGCCCACAGTGGGAGTTGTGTCCGTGTGTCCCGCGTCGAGGTTCTCGCAAGTTTCCTCCAGCCAAACGGATACCTGCCCCGTGAGCCGCCCTGCCACCCGTCGTTGGTGTTGTTTAGCCACTGCGGCGGGAGTCTTAGATACACGACTGTACCTGATTGTCCACATGGGAGTAAGCCACACTGTGCACGACCTATCTGACCTTTGGACCTGAGGCAGGGTCTCGTCTCGTCCCTCCCATGAGATTATCAGAGAAGCACGAGCGAACCCAATGCCCCCCTCCTTCGCCTTACACCCCTACCCCTACCCCCCTCCACCCTCACAAACGGTCGCAGCTCCGAATAAAAGGTGGGTCGCACCCCGCTCAGCTGGCCGAATGCCCATTCCTTCCTCCTGACCCCTCTGTGCCGCCGCCGTAGGTGCTCTTCTGTCCTCTTTTTCCAGGAAAGCATCCTCTTCTCTCCCATCCAACAGAAGAAGAGTCGCCTGCTCTCTGAACACCCAACTGTTTCCATCCAGCGCCTGTCTACCGTGTGTCTCGCCGTCCAAACAGGAGGGGGGTATCGCTTGCCCTAAACAGTCGAGTTATACAGGGCTCACACGTTTGCGACAAATTCGTGCTCCGCGAACGCCCAGCATGTCTAGCTACTCGGATCGCTACAGCGACGATGAGTCCATTGACGTCCGTTTTCGGCGTACCCGGGACCGATCTCCGGCTCGCCGAGGCCCCCCGCCGCCGCCACCAGCGCCCCACTATATCCAAACGGTGACACGGGAGGTCCGGAACTCACCCCGGCCCTACTATGAACAGCAACCCGCTTATCTCCAGCCGGAGCGTACCGTCGCCACCATTCGGCACCGCTCCCGATCCCGGGAGAGAAGGTCCAGCCCGCCCAGCCAAGCCCCCATGCAGATGGCGCCCGTTGTCATCCACAACAACATCGTCAATGATAACTCAGATGGCGACTCGGATTACTCATCGGACGACTCCCGTCACCGACGCCGCCGCAATCATCGCTCCCACAGCCGGGCGCACAGCCGGGCATCCAGCGATGCCAGCTTTGACGATGCCCGAGAGCGGTGGGAGCTGGAGCGTGCTCGGGCTGAGCTCGAAAAGATGAGACTGGAGAACCAGAGAAAAGAGCAGCAACGCCACTTCAAGAAGGACGCAGAGAACAACATGGAGTTGACTCGCACCAAGTATGAGCTCGACCGGCTGAAACGCCATGAGGAAGAGGAAGAGCTCGAGAGACGCTACAAGGACGAGGCCGAGAAGAAGATGACCAAGTACGAGCTAGAGCGGCTGAAACGCCGTGAGGAAGAAGAGGAGCGCGAGAAGCGGCTCAAGGATGAAGCCGAGATTTACCGCACCAGGCAAGAGCTCGAGCGTGTCCGGAAGGGTGAGACGGAGAGGGAATACGAGGAGCGTGTCCGCCGCAAGATTGATCAGGAAAAGTATGAAGATCAGAGGCGAAAGGAGGAGGAGGAGCACAGGATGGAGGACTATCGCCGGAAGACGGAGCTGGAGCAAAGGCGAAAACATGAGACCAAGAGGGAGGAAGAGGAGAGGATCAAGCGGGAGCTGAAGATGCTGAAGCTCGAGGAGGAGGAGAAGGAGGAAGAAGAGAAGCGCCGTATGCTTGCTTATCATGAGAAGGTCGAAGCTGACCGCAAGAAGGAAGAGGCCAAGAGGAAGACCGAGGAAGAGCGCATTAAGCGTAAGCTCGAGTTGGAGCGCATCGAGGAAGAACAGAAGAGAGAAGCCGAGAAGAAGCAGCGTGAGAAGGATGCCGACGAGGCTGTAGCTAAGTGGAAGGCCAAGGAGGCTGAGAAGGCTGAGAAAGAGCGTCTTGAGAAGGAGGCGGCCGACAAGGCCTACCAGAAGCGCTTGCAGGAGGACTTGCTACGCTCTGGTCTCAGCGATAAGGAGATTGAGGCCATTCTTAAGAAGGAGAAGATCAAGAAGGACCAGAAGGACCAAAAGGAGAAGGACCAGAAAGAGAGGGATGCTGCAAACCGGCCGACATACACCCGCATGTCGCTGCGGCATCTGGACATCGAGACACTCATCTTCTACAAGATCGACTGGGAGTACGACTCGGTAAGTTTCTAGTTTACTCTTCAGCCACCCGTTCCGAACACAGCTAACATCACCTAGGAACCCGGCTACGTTCTCATCCGGCGTTGGGTGCCCGAGTGGGAGCAGAACATGCTCTGGGAGCACACAATCAAGATCCGCCTCGTCAAGAAGAAGGAAGAGAAGGTCGTCCTCCAGATCAAGGACAAGCACCACCATCACCACCACGACGACGACACCAACTTTGAGTGGGTGCGCAAGAAGGACCGCTCACACAGCCGCCGCCGCAGCAAGTCGCCTAGCCTGCTCATGTACCTGGCTGGTGCTCGCCCAGCATAAGACACTCGCTGCAGCGCGTATGACGGTTTCTCCTTTTCATCCCACTTTCGCAGCGGATTAGATTGGCAGGGGAACGAACAAACAATTTTGCATGGATGAAAGTTAATACCCAGCGATTTGTGCGTGCTTGGTGGGTTTGTCGCAAGATGGATGTCGACGAGCATCTTCTCTCACGGAATGTCTTCATTCCGGAGTTATCGATCTCGATCATCCAGGTTACGTTTAGTCTAGTTTTGGCTCTGTTCTCAAGTTTGGATTTCCTTGATTTTTCCCATGTTTTCGGATTCCCTTCTTGGTTTCCGAGTGACGGGTTTGGGTTGTGAGCCACCCCTCTCCTCTCTGCTGCTTGGGACTGGAGATCGTCGAAAGGTGTATTCTCGGCGGATGTGTTCTTGTTTGGTCAATGTCAGACATAGCAAGATGGGATTCACGATTTACATTGCGGTGCGTGCGAGAATTAGGCGTGAAAATGGCATGATACACAGGCGCGAAGTTTATGTGTGGATGGGGCGAAGATGAGCGCCAGGTAGTCATGAATTCTAGCGTCATGTTGAGATTGGTTGCGAGTTGAGAATACCTATCGTGAACACCCGCTCGTGATAATAATACACCGCGTGCTTTGCCACCCCTGGCCCGCTCCCTAACTCCGACCTGATCCGTTTAAGTTACTGAGTGGGTTTACATACAAGACTTCCCCCTCTGATACGAGAGGAAGGTGCTACATTCATGGTTGTGCATTTTTTGCAATGAGCCGGATGGATATTGCGAGCAGCAGTTATCAGAGGTTACTTCTGGCTTTGCCGCCACTGCTACTCCAAGTGACTTCAGCCCGGCGTATTAGCTCCTCATATACCGTCCACGCCAGCGCGGAGCTAAGGGCTTTCCTGCTCATTCGCAGGGCTAGGCCGTCCCAGAGTGCACGAAATCCTTCCTCGGATACCATGCGACGTGTGGCATGCACCATGTTGCGATATCCGTCAGGCTGTAGCTGGATTCGGGTCTTGACGGCGTCGAATGGATTGGAGATGATGCTGCAGACGACACCAGAGACCATGGCCGAGGCGAAATTGATGCTGGCAGCGCGTGAGACGCCCATCTTCTTGTCGGACCCCGGAAGAGGTTGGGTTTCGGGGCTGGCGGACGTGCCGTAGAGGCTGCTTAGCCTCCGCTTGCTCTGCTCATAGAATAACACGTATAAGCCCGCATACGGGGCGTCCCGGATGGCCGTTGCACCAAAGCCAGCAAAGAAACCGCGGAGACCTTCGCGTCCAGCGATATCACGGGCCGCGCCGATCAGAGAGGAATATCTGTAAAAACTGCTCTCGTATCGGACCTTGAGCACAGTCAAGGGCATGAGGATGAATCCCGCGAAGGAGCGGGCAACAGCGCCCGCAAGGAGATTCCCTGTGTTGGAGAGTTTGGGGAGAGAGGAGGAGTGTCGACTTGTACCGGCTGCGCCGGTGCTAGTTGCTATTGGTGTGGATATCGAGGAAAGTGCGAGGAAGGGTATGCGGGCGGCATTCTCACGGATGGCGTTGAGACTGGTAAAGTATATAGCGGAGCCGAAGCCGGTGCGAAGAGCGGAAGGGACGGCGCCGCGCCAGAGAGCCGGGATAATGTGTGGCGCGGCGCGGATGTCGGCTATGGCGGCGCTGAGAGAGTGGGACCCCGACTGCTGGACGCGGGTCTTGAGAAGATCGATGGGTTGAAGGAGCACAGCGGAGAGAACACCTGATCCCAGACCGGCGGCGAAGTGGGAAGCTGAGAAGGAGGAGGAGGAGGGGTGATCAGCGTTGGCGACAAGGGATGGGTTAAGACATGGGAGACATACTCGACTTCGTAGTCGTCTTTCGGGAGCCATCAGACATGGCTGCGGCTGAGTTGTCTCTTCCGAGAGGGCCCGGTAGCGCCAAAGGGCAGATCGCGCTGCGAAAGGCTCTCGAAGTAAGGTCACAAAAGATAAAGCTTGAGAAATGGTCACGGATTGGCCATTTCCGTCTCGATTGCAAGCCGGTGCTTAAAGAAGAGAGGTTGTGTGGTGCTCCATTTCGTCGGCAGAGTTGAAAGATGGTCAAACGGCACGATTGGTGCACCAGAGAATGATACACAAATAGGTCACAGCGGTCGGCGCAAACACAGAAGTGGTGACAAGCATGGGAAGCTTCGGGGAAGCAATTCGGAGGGAGCCCAAAGCTATGACGGCATTGGACGACCCGTCCGTTTTTTTTTGGCGTGGTGGGGCTGCCATCGGCTTGCCCCGGCGTGCCCAGATGGCCACCACCCTTTAGAAGCCTCAACATCACCCGCTCTTTTTCTGTTCTCCAACGATTGACTCCAGCCGACCTGCCAGCGCACGATGTCGTTTCACCACTTCAACCCACTCCTCTTCTGCCTCGCTCCCCACATCCAAGGACGCCAAAAAGAGGCCGAAATCCCCTCCAAGGCGACCCAGACTCCCTGCGCAGTACAGAACTTGGGTCAACAGGCTGTCGCGCGACGCCTGATCCTTCACCGTTGGCAAATAAAGTCGTAGAGTTTCTAGCAACAAGTCCACCAGATATAGGGGGAATGTTGCCAATGCTGGTGGCAGAGGTTCCAGCGGATCTTGACTCCCGTTTTCTGGCGTCGCAGGGAAGATGCTTCTGAACATGGACACGATGGCAAAGCTCTGCTCTCGAAAGATCTCGATGTATCGCTTCAAATACCTCTCCGTTTGCTGCCCTCCAGACCACGCGTTCCCGCTCCCGATAGCTTTTTGCCGGGCCTTCTCCTGGTCCGCCAGATCCCGTAGAGGCTCAAGTGCTTCAAGCATGGTTATCAACGTCGCCAACCTGCAAACGAGGAAGAGTGCACCCAATACCCGTTCTTGCGAATCGTGACCCTGCCCTTTGCTTGGAAAAGCGCCCCCAGCTGCTTCCAGATCCGGCAGTACGCGGCGCAGCCAACTCACGGTCCGAAGGGATGCGGCGAGCTTGAGGCCTGGAGATTTGAGAGAAAGGATGAGATCCGCGGCCATGAGGCGCATGGCTTCGTCTGCCTGTGTGGAAATGGATGCCACCAGATGTGACTTTGGGTAGAGAGAGTGTAGACGCCGGATGTGCCCATTCAGATCCAGCGCTGATGAGTAGTTGACGGGGGCGGTGGAGATGGCCGTCGAGAGTAGGGTCGGCAGCTCGAGGACATCCACGAGGCGCTCAACGTTGCGTGACAGGAGGAGGGCCTTTTTTCGACGTGCCAACACTTCGTTTTCGCTGCTTTTGTTGTATGTGGTGGAAAACCGAACGGCTTCGCTGTCGAGCTTGGGTATGGAATTCCTCAACTCAGCCGTGCTGGCAGCTAACGCCGGCAGGGTTGAACTGAGAGTGGCATGATGAGTCGCAGATTCGATGACTTGCTTGTGTGATTTCTTGGAGAGTGACTGGAGTGATAGTAGCAAGCCGTGTGAGGACTGTGCTAGCGCCTGGGGCTCGGTGGTTGCTAGGGAATCCAAGGAGCGAGATGCTAGAGATGTGAGATAGTCCAAGGAGCTTTCGTCGGCTACCGTTCTAGAGGAAGGGGGCTCAAACTGAGTGAGCAAGTCATGAAGAATATCAGCCATGTCGAGATGCTTGTGAAGTCCCTTGTCCACTCATCTAACGATTGCAACTGCCACAACCTTTCCAGTCAGGAAGATATAAACTGAGAGCTATTTCCATCAATTGATGTGAGGTTCGGGTGTGCTTTGCTCAGCGCGGCTGGGTTGTGGGCGTAGACATGAGATGGCAAGCGGACTGTCGCAGATGTGTTCCCAGGTTTGGGCGAGCTAAGCTGTGGTGTTGCCCACTGTTGGGTCTTTCGCACTGTACCGCTAACATAAAGTTGCCTACTTCCTATACAACACTGTTAGTGCAGACAACAGTCGCAAGCACAGGCCCTGCGTTCGACTTCCCGCTGGTGTACCCATGAACGAAGCTGGGATATAACTCTATGGTCGTACAAAATCCTACCAACCTAGAAGACACAAACGGAACTCACTTAGTTAGTAGGTATGTAGGGTATTGTCCCGAGTTCCGATCTTGAAAAGGCGGCAGGATTCACATTTAGAGGTTCGGCGGAAAACTGCCCCACACCGACAAACTGTGCCTCGACCCTGGGGAAGACTAGCTCTGCGTCTCACTACTGAAGACCTGACATGATGACATCCAGGCCGTTTTGAGGGATGCTAGCGGGTCACGGTGGATGCCGATTGCTAGAACCCCGCTCGTACACTGTGCTTTGCTCCCGCAGGAGAGGCCGCCTTCAAACCGGGTCGACGGTAGTGGAAAGTGGGGACTTGTTGTTGAGGGTTCCAGCCTTCACGAAACGCCAAGATTTTTCTCGTCCCAACAAAACGGCGATGAAGGAGTTGGCGCGGCCGTTTCCTTTCTTTGCACCCGCGAATGACGATAGAGCACATGGTCGTAGCCTTTTGACTTTGCAATATGTTGGGTCACCTGCCTTCCTGCCTAGAGCTTTGCAGCTGAGCTTGCCGGTTGTGACCATCCTTGGGGTGCCTGGTGACAAGTCACAGCTGCCACTGCAACCTGCCTCCAACCCAGCCTCACTTCATCGCCTCGCCTAGACTTAACCACCCACCAGTCCTCCGATGATATAGAGATTCAATCCCCCCAATTCCAACGTCTGATTACCGTTATCTGAGCACCGCTCCGTTACCGATCGATCGCCCGAGCCAGACACGATGAGAGACCCGTTCCCAATCCCGCCGATACCCGCCCTCAGCAAGGCCGTTCAGCCGTGGGCGGATCGCTTCGACTTCCCAACCTTGCCGCTGCATGTCCACGAAGTTGCCGGCGCCGCTCTCTTCTACACGTTCATTCACCTCGTCGTGTCGCCGATTGTCTCGACATGGCTGTTCCCTGACTTCTACCCGCGCCACTCGCGCAGCAAGCGGGTGAACTGGGATTCCCACGTTGTGTCGCTCATCCAAAGCACGCTGATCAACGGGTTGGCCCTCTGGGTTATGTGGGCGAGCAGGGACGAGCGCGCTGCCATGGATTGGCAGCAGCGCGTTTGGGGGTACGATGGCGCATCAGGATTCATCCAGGCCATGGCAGTAGGCTACTTCGTCTGGGATCTGATCACGACGGTCTGCTTCCTTGACGTCTTCGGTGTTGGTCTTCTGGCGCATGCCAGCAGCGCCCTGGCCGTGTACTCTTTTGGATTCGTGAGTTTTTGGTCATTTCACCTGCTGCCTGGAGACTCTGTTGCTGACTCTCAGCCTCTCAGAAACCCTTCCTCAACTACTACTCGACCACCTTCATCCTCTACGAGCTGTCGACTCCCCTCCTGAACTTCCACTGGTTCTTCGACAAGCTTAACATGACTGGCACCCGCGCCCAGCTATACAACGGAATTGCCCTGCTCTTTACATTCTTCTCGTGCCGCCTGATCTGGGGCACCTACCAATCTGCCGTCGTCTACGGCGACATGTGGAAGGCCATCAACAACGCTCCTGGCGCTGGCTACATCTCCGCCGCCAAATCGAACAGCACCACCCTCGCAGACCCCAACGCCAACCCTATGGTCTTTGTCAAGGGCACGCCTGTCCCCGTATGGCTTGCCGGAATCTATGTCGTCAGCAACCTCATTCTCAACTCGCTGAACTGGTTCTGGTTTGTCAAGATGATCGCGGCCGTAAAGAAGAGATTCACTCCGGCCGAGGAGGAAAAGGTTGCAGTCAAGGCGACCTCCAGCGGCGCGATTACTACAGGCACAGAAGAGAAGAAAGTTCCTAGGCATCGCAGGCAACACTCAATTGAGAACGTTGTACCAGACAGCCAGGAGCTTCGCGATGGGACCATCCAATAGGATCGGAGTCCGCAAAGCACTGGTCCTGTGTAAATTCTACAACATAATGCTGCGCCGGGCGAGTGCTGTCGGGCTGTGGCACGGTATGATACTTGGGCAAGGTGCTACGCCTTTATTCATAAACCTTGACTGTTTAATCCGGTGGTCCGGGAAGAGAGGGGTTTTGGTTGGGGGTAAGGTAGCGCCGTCGGTGAACGGACAGATTCGAGTTTTGCTTTGCTAGCTTGAAAGGGGTTCATTCTCCGTCTTGTGTTTTGTTTTCTAGACAGGATAGCGCCTACGAATCTACCATTTTGATAAAGATGATCGACGAACCTGAAAGTATCGCTCTGTTCATAACTCAAAACATTACATACAGCTCAACGCGGCACAAAATACAACCCTTTCCCCTACGGTTTGGAAAAGGAAGGAGATGACAAAAAGGAGAAAGGGAAGCATACAACACCAGGCAAGGATTCGGTGGTCGCTGGTTTGTCAAGGGGAGAGCGGACGGGATCCCGAATCTTGATATGGTTCGCGGTCGTACGCGCAAAGTATGCGGGCAGAATTTGGACGCCGTGGAGTGGAAATAGGATGATGAGTTCCGGAAAATGGGATGTTCTCGTCGGTCACTTGTATACGGCACCCAGAACCCAGGATCCACAAATCTAAGTATACCGCTATCAGCTCTACAAGCTCTGTCTTTGCCACTTGCCCCAATATGTAATCCTACCCTGGGGGTATAATCTCCGTTCTGGTCGCTGAGCGGTTGTTCGTTTGTCGGCCATATGGGCAGACGGTTTTGGTGATGATGAAGACAGAAATTTGTTGTGCACCCAGGGTAATTGCAAGGAGTCAGGCTCGCTTTGCTTGTTTTGCTTGTTGATGACGGATGGAACAGGTGTTGCGGGGCAATTGGGAGGAGACTTGGGGTTGATTGCTCCTGGCATGTGAACGTGAAACATATGGGTTAGGGCTAACACATTGGCAAACAGGCTCACGAGTTTTCCAATGCCTACGATTGTATGCGCTAGCTCTTGATCGTGGACAGACTGATAAAGGTCCTCCCATCTCGCGACCGATACAACATGGAATGGACCTTAGGACACAGTACTAAATGAAGATGTGTGGTGGAATCGCTGAGCAGTTCGTCCGCTAGATTATCTCAAGAAAACACAGCTGAGAACACCCTGCAATGCTCCCGCTTGGAACCTTTTCCCCCTAATTAGATGGGTAATGTAATCTCATCCATCATATCTACCCTACCCTATTATGATACGTATTACTTACAAACCACAAATCTTCGTCTCGACGCTGGCCTTCTCTCCGTCCCCCCCCATTGTTTCAAGTCCATTCCACTCCGCTCCGCCGCCAAACAAGTACTTTAGCAGGCTACAAGCTGTATTGATTGGAAGGTGGCAGGGAGGCTTAGAAGCCAAATGGGTTTTGAGGGGCTGTGACATAAGTTAGCATCGTCTTGAAAGATCGGTGTAAGCTAAAGACAAGAGGCAACTTACTAGCAGCAGATAGGTTTGCCCTCCTCCCCGTCGGTTGCGGAGCGAGCTTCTTGGCGTCGGGGTTGACTCCGAACCGTACGGGCGGAGGTGGCCCAGTCTGTTGAGGGACAAGAGGTTGCATTCCAAATCCGGTCGGCTGGGGCTGCTGCTGCGGAGCTGGCTGTCCGAACCCGCCGCCGAAGCCCGTCGGCTGGGGCATCATCTGAGGCACAGCTGTCCGTTGAGGCTCGAGTGGCGGAGGGAGGAAAGAATTGACACCGAACCCTTGCGGTTGTTGGAGTTGCTGGCCAAACCCGCCGAAGCCAGTAGGTTGCGGCTGCATTGGCATCTGTCCGAACTGCTGCTGCTGAGCTGGGGGGTTGGCGAACGGGCTCTGCAAAGGTTGTGGACCGTTCATGATGCCAGTCGGTTGGGGAATAAACTGGTTGGGAAAGCCCTGCTGTGCTGGCATTCCCGTCATCATGGGCATCATTGGCATTTGTTGGGGTTGTTGGGCTTGGGCCTGCATCTGCATAGCGGTGTACTGCTGCTGAAGACGGGCCTGAGCAATGTCATTGAGGCTCTGACCTGGTGGCGCCACCTGGGTAGGGTACCCTGTCATCTGCGGTTGCAACGGCGGCGGCGTAAACGAACTAGGTTGAGCCGACTGCGGTGCGGAAAGCGGCCGGGCAGGAGGCGGTGGCATCAGGCCGGCCTGACCTTGGGTATACTGGGGCGCCATGGGTCGTTGCCGGGCAAGGGCCTGAGGTAGCTGTCCGACCTGCTGGCCGTTGACGGCGGGAGGCTGCATCCCAGCAAAGAATTGAGGCGTGACACCGGTAGGCTGCGGCATCTGGGGAGCAGCGGACGCCGCAGGGGCCGGAGCAGGAGCCAAATTAAGAGCTGGGGGCGCTGCTGGAGGTGGCTGTACCTTCTCAGGCTGCAACGGCTGCGTGAGCAGAGAGAGTTCTTGCATCGATCCCGTGAGTGCCGCTGGCTTTGGTGCGTTAGAGGCTGGTGCTGGGGCCGGTGCTGGGGCTGAAGCCGGTGCTGGGGCTGGTTCCGGGGCCTTCTTCGCGGGCTTGACACTCCAAGCGTCATCGTCAAATCCGCTAGCAGGCTTTGACGGCGCTGACGGCGCAGCTGCTTGGGGTACTGCTTGAGCCGGAGATGACGTTCGCTCTTCGCTTTCGGTCTGTGTCGAGAACGCCTTGGGGTCGACAACGTTGCTCGTCTCGACCGGCGGAGCGGGACGGCCTTTCCTAGTGTTGTTCCGCAATGTCCCGCCTGGCCCAGAAAACAAACCGCCCTCGCCCTCTTCGCCTCCGCCAGCCTTTTTCGTCCGACCATACTTCGCGTCGAGATACCTCATCACCTTGATAATATCCCCTTCACGTAGACCCAGATTCCTCAGAACGCTGGCATCAACGTCGGGGAGAACACTTTCGTCCATCGAGTCCCTCGAGAACGCTTGCGCATACCTCTCGCAGACTCCCACTTGGACATCACAGTTCAAGAAGAACTGAAACCAGTCATAGTCAGGCTTCTTGGGCTGCTCGATGATGGCGCCCACTTGCGTGCTTGACCTTGACGAGTCGCCATTCTTCTTTTTCAGCTCGGATAAGGGCTTCTCCTCGTCCAAAGACATGCCAGTTACGCGCTCCACGTACTCCAAGTCCTTGAGCGACATTTTGGAGACAGGCACTGCGATCTTGACGCCGTTCATCTTGTGCAGGTTGAGCTTTCCATCCTTGATACCGAGGAATTGCGCCTCAACGCTAAAGGTTCCCGTGCGGTCTGTCCATTCTCGGACCTTTGTCTTGTCGGGTTCTGCACGAATTTGCCATCAGCTCAGCGACCTACCAGGGGAACCAGGGGCCATGACTCACTCGACTTGCTCGATTTGCTTGACCCTGAGCCTTCCGCACGGCCGTTCTCGCGTTTGCTACGCTGTTGTCCCTCGCTGTTACCATCACGCACCGACAAACTACTATTCCGCTCTGGTAAACGCATTCCTGGGCCTACCTCTGAGTGTCGTTTTTCCCGTTCTCTCTCCTTCTGCTCTTCTCGTTGCGCCGCCTTGACGGCTTCTTTCGTGAGGCGTTGCTCCTCTAACCGGTTCTGCTCGACCGTGGATCTCCCGGCATTGATCCCAGAGCTGGAGGAGGGCACCGGAGCTTCGACGACGCCAGTAACTTCGATATAGCTGCTCGGGACTACGCCCTCCTTACCGTTCTTAACACGGCGCACTTGCCACCACTCTTCGCTCTTCGCATCATCGAGAATAATGACCTCATCATCGACTCCAACGGTGACCTCGTCGTCACCCTGTGCCATAAAATCGTAGAGAACCTTGCCTTTTTTATGCGACCGCCCCGACCCAGCCATGATAACCTCCCGAAGGCCTTCAGCACGCACGGCACCAGCAAGTTCGCCAAGCATCGCAACGATTTCTTCCGCGGTATCCTTAGCACCAGCGTGAAAATCGAAGCTCTTACTTGGCTTCACAAGCTCCATGAAGACGTGCTTCCCCTCCCTGGAGTAATGTGTCATGTTGGCTGCCGGCCATTCTTGCGAAGGGCCGTCCTGGTTTCGTTCTGGCGCAACAAGAATGTTGCCGGTTCGCAGATTGATGCCTAGGGTGGTGGGCATTTTCTTTTTCTTGCCCATGACGGATGCCATCTCATTTATGTTATACATGTGAAAGCCTCCAGGAGTAACGGCCGCCGTTTGCGGGATATGCGGAGACCGGGGACTGTGTTCGTCATGGCTTTGGCGGTCTGCCGGGGGAGACCTGTACGCAGGCTCGGCGGGCGAGGCCTGCGAGTCACCACGGGGGCGGGTCGGGAGCGGCGGCGACTTGATCTCATCCTCTGACTCTTCCTCCCGGTACGTCGGCCGAGGAGGCAGGGTGATCGGTGCGGGTGTATGCGAAGAGGATGCCGCTCGGCTAGCCATCAAGCCAGCCAGAGCAGCGGCCGGGTTCAGTGCCGCAGGACTATCCGGCTCCGCAGGCACGCCTCTCGCAGGCAACGGCGGGCTGGCGAGATCGGATTCGGGCGATCTGGCCGGAAGCGGCGGCGGCGCGGGGATCGCAGGTGCTGCCTCTGCCTCCTCATGCCCGTCGTCCCCAAGCGCGATGTAGTTGGCGGGAGCAAACCCATAGTCGCCATCGTGGCCGACAAGAATCCAGTCCGGGTCAGAGGTGTCGTAGACAGCAAGTTGCGCATCCTCGGGGAATGACAACTCCTCGTCGGTTTGCCGCGTGTACTCGTAAAGAGCGCGAGCCCGGCCCTCTGGTTGAGCCTAGAGGACAGACAAACAAACCAGTCAGCAAGGGACGCGCATCTAAGCGTCCATGTGCATACGTACCTCCTCTATGTAGTTATTCGGGATCAAGCCAACTGGCTCGTCTTCGTCCTCGGCCGACGCCTTCTTCTTGGCTTTCCACCAGTCATCGTCCTCGCTCTTTTCCAAAACATACAGCACATCCCCTTCTACAATCTGCAGCTCGCCCTCGGCCTGGGGCCTGTAGTCGTAGACGGCCTTGTAGACACCGAGGAAACCCATGGCGAAGATGCGTGGTATTCGTGACTAGTCGCGCTGCTGAAATGTCGCTGGCCGCATCGGGGCAAAATGGGGGGAATCTTTCAAGTCCTTGGCGAGAGCACACAGGAAGGGTCACTGGAACCGGACGCAAGGCGAGCAGCACTTGAGATCGATCGTGGGATGTCGTTAGATAGACAGGGGCTGGGCTAGGTTGGGCGAGTTGTCGGGTTCGCTGCGTTTCCCCGAAAATCCGCAAGACGAGCAACAGCCTATCGCAATTGTCGTGTGCAGCCAGGCCAGTCCGCAATCCGACTGCTGGCAGGGCGGGGCGGGAAGGTCAGGGAGACAAAAATCTGGCCGGAGATCGCAAGCTTGGGTGCGAAGCAGCCGAAGTGGGAAGCGCAGGAGTAATCGAGCCTGTAGGGGGGATGACGAGAGTGGATCTGGTTGCTGGCTGGGGGAGAGATGGGGCTATTCCCAAAACGTGTTTCAGTTGTGTAGTGGTGCTGAAGAACACCGCAGCCTGAAGCTTATGCCGCTCCCGATCACTTGGCCCCAGCTGCGTCGTTGAAGTCGCCAACGACTCGCAACGACTCGACAACGATTAAAATGTGAAATGACGCTGACCTGAAAGGTGTGGGGAGCTGAGCCAAACCTCAATCTCCTGGTTTGCAGCAATCACGAAAGCCTAATAAGGCCTCCCGTGCTTCTGGGAGCTCGGTCTGCAGCGGGAACCAACGCCTGTGCATTGCGCTCCTGCAACAGTCGACAGCTCTTCCATCCAATGACGCAGCACCCGCACATGCTGCATCACGGGGTCTCAGACAAAGCTTTCTTGAAGTCAACCAACATCGGCCTTCCGTCAAAGACATTCTTCCCCTGGTCGAACTAAACAGTACTTTTACGCCGAGACCCATGACAAAAAGTGACCTTGAATCTCCTTGACCAAAGCCACCAACGGTCCGGTTAGATGGTTCGTCGGCAGTTGGCAAGGTTCGAGGTTCAGGTGTCAACCCCTTTTCTCACTCCCCACAACCGACGAAGCCGGCGCTGACTGAGAAACGTCACAATGGTCGCAAGCATCTCAGAATCTATGGCTCGCAAGACTTAAAACCGGTATTTACAGAGAACGTAACACGAAGAAGGTCATTTGCTTGACTTTCTCACCGTAGTCTTCCCGTCCAGCGAGTAAAGACCCCCCGCAGAAAACACAATGACCGCCCCTATCAGGGTTCCAAACGCCAACTTGTTCCCAAAGATCCATATGCTTAGTAGCAGACTGACCAACTTGCGGATGTTGAGTACAATCGTCACAGTGAGCGCCGATGAGGCCGCTGCGAGAAGATTGACGCCCCGAATACACGCATATTGGGTCAACACGTTCAGCACTAGATAGAAGAGCTGGCTCGGAATGCGAATTCCCTCGAGTCCTTTCTGTATGGTAGGGGATAGGTTTTGGTAGTCGTCCACCGTGGGGATTGGAAGCACCAGCGGAGTGCTGTTTGCCAATTTCCCAAACTGCCGGATGAGGGATGGCAGAAACGGGAGAAACAGCGGGAGCGAGAGGATATGTGAGTAGAAGAGATTCTCCTTCCACTGCGGTCCGTACATTCGATACGTCTCCTCGGTGTAAAGCCCCATAATCGCCGACAGCACTTGCGCAACAAACAGGATGACCAAGCCGGTGACAAAGCTTGGGTTCCCAGTCGACTCCGTGGTTTTTGCTTCCTAACCCCCTATTATCAGTATTCACCTCGCCAAGGTTGGGAGACGGAGAAACGCATACCTTGGTCTGGGCGTCGGACACAGCCGCCGTGATCACACCCACAGTGAGCAGAAGCACGGCAATGATCTGGATCCGCGAGTATTTCTTCCCGTAAAGGCTCCCCGCAATCATGGTCGTGATGCTCCCTCCAGAGCGCAGAATGATGTGCACCGGCACAGATATGTCGTAACTGAAGGCATGGTTGTTCAGCGAGTTGATGCTGAAGAACAAGAAAATGTTGACCATCCATCGTCGTATCGGAACCTTGTTAGGCTTGAGGAAGAAGGGCGGGCGGGTCCGGTCAAACTGCCCCGGCAACCCAATAACGGTGACGAAGATGAATTGCACAAAAGTCAGAAGGAGTCCTGTCCGGTAGCGCCATCAATTAGCCCAAGATCCGTGAAAAAGCAGTTCCCAAACCGCAACGGCGCCTCCAAGCCTCCCCGAAGCGACATGCGGCCAGACGTACCACTGTCGCGCTCCACTTTGATGATGGACTCGAGCGCAAAAACGTTGGAGCAGCAGCCGCCAAAGATCAGCGACAGCATGGCCCCAATGGCCAGCCATTGCGGAATGGTTTCGATGAAGACGCGGCCGGCGAGAGCCATGGCGCGACTGAAGACGGGCCGGTTGTCGTCGATGCCGTACATCTGGGCCTTTTCCAACGACGGGGCGGCGTTGATCACGCGGGGCGACGGCGTCGATGCGCCTGAAGCCTTGTCTGCGCGGTCCTTGCTAAGGACATTCTGCTGCTGTTTGTGCAGTCGCCGGCGCGAGATTGTCATGGCCGGGGGCGAGGCAAGCAAGGTGTCATAAACGCAGGTGTCGAGAAAAACCGAGGGAGGTGCCCAGCCGGGCTTGCCGCAGCTAACACACGCTGCGATCGCAGAACGCGGGCGCTCAGGGGGAACGAATGCAGGGCAGCCAGCAGGAGCGGCCAACAGCCAATCGTGGTCGCACCAAAATGTAGCGGGGCAGGCAGGATGGAGCACAGAAAGACGGGATGGGTTGCCGTTTCGTATGGGAGGTTCCGTGCTACGCGATAAGGCGGTTTCACTGAGACAGAGTGAGTGAGAGCGAGCGTGGTGAACCTGAAAGTGGGGAGGAAAAAAAAAGTTGAGATTTGGACAACGCGACGATCGACCGTCCCAGAACGACCAGAATAGCGCGACGTATTCTGTACCCGGTGATGCCGTGGATATAAGCACACGCCAATCTCTTCCGTCTCTTCTTTCGGGCCGCCCGTGCAGCTCTCGCTCCTCTCCCCAGGCCCTCGTCGCAGAAATGGAACCAGAGAAGGTCCTGCCTTTCCAAACTTCCATGTGGCCACAAGATGGAGGGGATCCTGGCCGGGGTCCACCGAGCCCAGGTTAAGATGATATGGCCCGCTTTCCGAGCCACTAAGATTGCACGGTTTCGCGGGATGGTGGCTTGAAAATTGCCGAACCCGGGATTGCGCCGAAGTTTAACCCCATCTTCCTGGCATCTTTGGGTCTGCCGTCTAGAGATCTTGAATGCAGGTGTATCGCTTGGTTGTTGACGGAGGCAGTAACCGGGAGCTTCAATGCCGTGGATGTACATGTGCCGTAGTTCGAAAGAGACACCAGTTGCAGGAGGCCTACTTGAGCAGGTACCGGGGACTGACCCTAACACTCGACCCCTACGATAGGGTTCTTGATCTCCTGCCGCACAGAATCACAGCAAACTTCTTCTTTTTCCTACCTATACCTAGATGAGTGCTCACACCACCTCAATCAGAAAGCCATAACTCCTATTCCCAATGCATCTAGCTTAGTTGCTCCCTCAAGACAAAACAAGAAATAGACAGAGAACCAGATGGTTTATATAGTGTACACCCACCCGAAAACGCAAATCACATGTCCTTCGCTCTGAGCTTCTTCAGCCGGATTCCGCCCTCAAACATGGCACGATCCACCGCCGCTGCCACGGTGAGCGTTCCACCAACGATGGCACAGAGGCCAGCAACGAACCCGAGGAAGGTCTTGGCGCGCTCCTCGCGGTTGATGACCTTCATGGGGGAGATGTCCTGTTGCTGCGGTAAGCTTTCTGTTGACTGAACGGACTGTGGTACTGTCGGGAGACTTACATAGGAGAAGAAGACACCCGGGATACCACCTTTTGAGTGTAGGCGCTCCTGGTGACCCTCGGCGGCGTCATCACCACCGGCAAGACTACGCTTGTGGCTAGTAACGGAGTACTGGTGCGTCTCGATGCTGCCATCGCTGTTCTGGCCGAATGCTCCGAGCTCGGCGCTGTGATCCTCTTGGTAGTTTCCGCGCTTTTCCCAACCGAGAGACAGGTACGAGGTGGGCACAATCTTGACGAAGTACATGTAGTTGTAGTTGGGGTCGTCGGTCTCCTGATGGGTACCGTCCAAGGGGTTTAAGTGATGGTTGGTCCACGGGTTGCCCTTTCCACCAAGCTTCTTGTAGACGTCATCGGGGAGCTGGGGACCGAACCGCAGCTGGTGGATGATATGGGTGAACGAGTGGCCGCCCTGCACGGGAGTATCCCAGTAGTTCTTGAGGTCGTGGACGTGCATATTCCCGTTGCTGAAGCTGCGGCCCGGGGCGATGTGGAAGTTCCCGATAACCTTGTTCACACGCAGGTTGCCGTCAATGCGACAGCCTTCGTTTCGTTGCTCGTCCAGCTTCTCGGCGTAGTGCTCGCGCTCGCACTGCTCGACACCCTCGCCCTTGCCGAAAGCCCATGATGCCTCCGCATATGCCTCCCTGACCTCGTCACAAGTCTGGCAGCACCCGGGCTTCTTCGCGTTCGAAGGGGGGTTGGCGCCGTAGCACTGTCCGCAGTACGAGGGATCCAGGTGGGTCGCAGTCTCATCGGCAGCGTGACTTTGGGTTTGAGCTTGTCAGTGGGGGACTCAGAGCTCGGAGTAAATCTCGGCTTACAGAGACAGCGTCTTGGAGTCAATTGGGCCTCCGCCTTCGCTCTGAGGCCGCAGTCTGGTCTTGCGCACTCCGTGCTGAACACCATGCTGTTGCTCCCCCGAGACGTCCATGACGTCGAGCGTGAGGAGCTCGCAGGGCACCCGGGGGAAGCTAATGTTGAGATGGATCTCCATGCGCTCGCCTGTCGCATTGCACAAGCTTCACGTCAGTACATGCGGCAACACATCTGCAGCGTCCTCCGGTGACTCGTACCTCTGCCCTTGTCGACAATCAACTCCGGGTGCACCACCACCTTGCGATAATCTCTCCATTCCCCCCACGAAAGAAACAGCACCACGATCAGCGACACAATGGTGACAATGCCACCAGACGTCGTCCTGATCCTCGCATCCTCCACCGTCTTTGTAAAGGCATCAAGCCTTGTAAACCTAGATTTGGCCATCCTGAACGCGGAGGCGGGCAGCAAGGGGCGCCCTATCTGAAGTCGCAACGACGGGTGTCTGCGTCTCGACGATCGCGGGGCGCGTCCGTTCTTCGAAGAAGCTCAGGGGGATGCGACAGCCCTTCAGAGCGGCGAGGTCGCAGAAAGGAGAATGTACCGCCCAAGGGTTGAACAGCACTAATAAGGAAGATCAATTGGAAGAGGAGAATAAGGCTCAAGAGGGGAGCTCGAGAACGCTCTCAGCTTTCAGCCTCGAGACGACACGACACACCAGGCTGGAAAGCATGAAAAGTTAAGGCCACCTAACACTGCCAAGCGGATGGAAGCTCGCGATTGGCCCTAGATGTTCAATGGTTTCCCGGGCACGGGCCAGATTCAGCTCTAGCGGGACCCATCAGCCTCGATAAGCTAAGCGCATCCTAGCGGCTCTTATTAGCGGCTCCTTGCGGGCTCGCTTTCGTCAACTCCCAGGGTTCCACGGAGTTTGTGTTTGTTGAACCCAAGAAGATTGTAAGTGAAAGCGTTGAATGCGCTTCAGCTATCTCTCATGACGCAGATCTGATGGCTTCTGGGTAGTTCTGAGAAGTCATTCACAGGCATCGAAGCATATCGCCTGGTCAAGCCATCATCTCAATCTGGCACAGTCGGCTCACTGTTGCATTGATCCGAATCAACCGGAGCCGACCTTGCCCTTCCGGTGTGAGTGGCTTGGACAGGTCGAAGGCAACCTATTCCAGACGAGGGGACATCCAAGATAGGTGTGCTGTTGCTTCTGATCACTGAGATGGCTTTGAAGATAGCAGCCTCTTCGGCCGATGAACACCTCCCACTGCGCAAGCAAATCGCCAAAACATTTAAATCGGCAACTTCATGCCTTCAGCCTCCTGCTGGCCGCGATATCATCCTGCGCATCTCTCACCAAGAAACTACCCGACTGTTAGCATTGACCCCACGGATCTCGCAAGCTCAAAACTCACTTGTAGAACAATATCGTTGGCGCAATGGTCCCCAGATGCCAAAGACTGTGCGCATCCAATGCCCCCCAGATCGGCGGGAAGTCCAGCAACTCCAAGCTCATGGCGCACAGCACCCACGCCACCACAATACCCGGCCATACCGCCCACATCATCCCGCTCTTCCTATACCGATGGAAACTGAACCAGCTCCACAGCGCATTCTGCACCACCCCGCACGCCACATTCGCCGCCATATTATACGTATAGTCCCACGTCCAAAGTTTCAGATATGCAACGTGCATGCAATACAGCACGATGCAGAACACCGTCCACGCCCGAAGGACTCCTGCCTTGCTGCTCCGCTCAAGCCGGAACACCCGCACAGGCGTATAATACATCCCATAGAGCACAGACGCCCCGGCCCCAAAGTAATCCAGCTGCTCTGTAACGGGGAAGTCGCGCATGTGAAATATGACACTGAATACCCACGCGGCCATCGACACGTAGGCCAACACGACGTAGAAGCGGCGTAAGGGGTATGTTGCGGGGATGTTGGCGAGGATCTTGTTGTGCAGACCGTCGTAGTGCGCGAGGAAGTTGCCTGCGGAGAAGAGCACGCTCATGGGCTCTTGGATGCCGAGGACGCGCACAAAGGGCCATTTTCCGTGGAACTGCTCAACGGAGCGCGGGGGCTCAGCAGCGAGGCGGCGGTTAGTGACGATGTGCTGGCAGGTGTAGTCGCATTCGGAGGGGCAGGTCCAAAGTAGGAGGCGGCGGTAGAGCGCTGTCGCGGCTAGGTTAGCGATGCCCGGGCGTGTGGCCAAGCATGAGGGAGGAGGGCATACGAATTGGCGTGCGATGCGCTGTGTCGGCGCCGCAATTCTCATGAATGCAGATCTGTCGCGACAGATATCAGTTACCTCCCTCAACCCACAGCGACAGCAGCAAGGGAACCACCAACCTTAACACACTCTTTAAACTCTGGCAACCGGTCCCCCACCGACGCCGCTACCGGGCACACAAGCAAGACACACACCACCAGCGCCACGGCCAACCCGGCGCGCCACGGCCTCCCCCAAGCAAGCATCATCATGACTTCCAAAGCAGGCGCAGCATTGACCAACGAGCCGCGAGACGAAAAAGTCAAGGTAACCAAGTCACAAAAGCCCACCCCTGCGCGCCTGTCTGCTCGCAACGTTGTGCAGAAAAAGAATGGCGGGAGTACGATGTGGAGTGTCGGGCACCGTGGCCAGGAGTGCCAGGGATCGAGAAACACGAAAATGCGATAAGGGAAAAAGGGGGAAAACGCGGTCAGGGAACGGACGGGGTCCCGCCTTGGCGCGGCTGCCGGAATAGCCCAGCAGGCCGCGATTGGCCGAAGCTTTAGATCAGTTGAACCTCACCACCACAGCACGAGGGAAGCCATGTATTTGTGGAAAACATTTGACCTCAAAGTCTCAGCCACTATTGAAATGTATCCGCCTACATACATGATGAAATATTGAGAAACTCTATCTGACGGGAACGAAACTACAACATGGTCACTTATCCCACAACTGAACCTTTCAGAAATATCAAAGTCTCCTGCTACTCTCATCAAAGTACATCAAAATCGGGTATCTCTACAGCTACCGAAACAAAACCTCCCTTTGCAGAAACAACTCAGCACACTATGACCCTGCATCGACACTGCATGCGCATGTCTCGCTTCAAAGCACGTCTTCACAACCACATTTTCACAAACGCACCCCCAGCAATGACCACTGTCCACTTTCAATCCATTTACATTCAGCTCTATCAATCGCCGCTCTCTCAATATGTACTGCATAAGCTAAGGTGAATATCATATCCATCGTGGGCCAGTAATTGTCCTGCCGCCCTATTCGTCATATCATGAAAAAGAAATGTGTGTGCAAAAGAAAACAAATGTACGGGGCTTTTATCTTCATGTTTCTCCTCTCCTCGGGACCCTCTCGCAAAACAAAAACTCTCAACTCCAATCTAAACCCAGAGCCAGCCGCCTCCTTGCAAAGCCAAGCTTGCTCCCCCAGTAAATGCGACGAGTAAGAACAAAAAGGGCCCAGAGGAGAAAAGGAGAAGTAAAGTGCATATCGTGTTGGTCATGATCGTCGTTAAACTTTTCGCAAGATCCGGCCATTGGCAAACCCCCCCTAGATGACGAGAGAAAAATGGGCAAAAAAATCCGTGTCTCCAAAATCTCCAGTCCCTGGACGTGATATTTCTCTCCAGGAACACCATGGTTAAGCAGGTTGCCTGCTGAGATCATGGACAGTATCCAAAGCAGAAATGTCTCTGTTCATTCAGCCCGTCGGCGGTGTAGTTTCTCCAGATCATAAGCCACGCAAGTCGTATGTCGACAACGTCCATACGCGTGGGATCATGTGCAGTCGTGAAGAACATAGGCATACTGTGGTGCCCTTCCTCCGTTCCATCCACATCGCGAGACAACAAGGTTTAGAAAGATATACAGAGAAGGATGCAAAACTGGAAGAATAGAAGTGAAACGGTCGAAAAGTTGTGTTACACAGGAGAGTCGGACCGACGACGGGCAGCGTCACGCCGATTGAACTCCTTGAGTCGTTGGTCAATGTAAGCCAGACGACCGACCAGCCCCGGGCGGGCTGACTGTGTCGTGGTAGACTCGGCACCTTGCTGAATAGTGGCGAAGAAGGGCCGGCCAAGCATCCCTAAATCCACACTACCACCCTGCTGCATTCTATGAATGCGGTTGGGGAAGCTGAAGCTGGTCGAGGTTGTTGATACTGAAAACGGGGATCCAAGACGAGGCGGCGGTAGCGCCGGCGTGTCCAGCTGTGCCGCAACGTTGGGCAGGCTTGTCGATGTGGAAAGCATCGGCTCGGCTGGTATCCGTGGTACGAAAGGGTCGTCGAGAAGTCCAGAGCTGGAGGAGCTAAACTCTGCAGAACGGATGGCTTCGACGGCAGGTCCCGCTCTGTTGTTGGGATCGATCCACATATCGAAGCCCATGGTTGGCCGTTTGCGGGGCTCGCTGGACTGAGTGTGTCTACGCTTTTGCGTGCTTGACCTGCTGAGGCGAACAGGCGACTGAAGCGTTCGACGGGGTCCAACGGTGTGGGTCAACCGACGGGGCATAGGGCTATTGAGACCTAACGCCGCAGCAAGGGAGTTGGAGGAGCTTGGTCCGTAGCTCCTGGCCCCAAACGGCGAGCCAAGTCTTTGCCGCTCTTGCCGTTCGGCAAAGGAAGGCTCGCCTTCATAAGTGGTCAGGGACGGACTGGCAAATGCTGGCGACTCGGCCCGGTCGACAGGTCCGGGACTGGAACCAGTCAGCTGAGCCAATGGCCCTTGTGGTTGCATGCTCTCCGAGGTGCTCAGAGCAAGCGACATGGACATGTCCTGGGCGAAGGCAGATGGACCCCGAGCAGGGGTCGAGCGGCGGTTCCAATGGCGAGCAGCAGCTTGGTTGAACGGTGTCGGGCTCCGGGACAAGAACTTGTGGTTCTTGGCTCCAGAGGCAGCCTTCAACCGACAGAGCTCCCGAAGATGCCCCCGAGTAGCGGCACAGGTATGGGGCCATTGAATAAAGGCGCCGGAGCTCTCGGCGGTGGGAGTGCTACTCCCACTCTTCCGACCCTCATTCGGGTTAGTTGCCTTGGCGAGGGCCTTCGAGCCCTTCCAGCTGCGCTTTGCTTCTCGTGACACGCGAAGCATCACGCCGTGAGGAGGGATGGAGTTCTTGCCCATCCTGAAAGGCGTGACCTTGGGGTCTTGAAGATAAAGCACGAACGTTGACCAGAGGTGGTCACTCATGGCCTTTGTCCATGGCGCTTTCCTCAGCTTCTTGCTCTTCACGTCGGCGGCCCCGCGAAGGCCAACATCATCATCTGGGCTGAGAACATAGCGGTCCTTGACGTCTTCGTCAAAGTCGCCGCAGTCGTCTGATACGTGAGAGATGCGACTGAACAAAGAGGCGCTAGTCTGCGTCGACCGTGATGTTGAGGGTCGACTAGACTCATATTCGGGGGTAGACTCGACGCTGCTGATGGCCGAGTCGATTGTCCAGTTGGGATATCGTGTAGGGGACAGGGAAGGTACGCAGTCGGGTGCTGGTGTCTTTGGCGGCGAGAATGTCCTGCCGCGAGGTTGGAGGAGATGCATATCCCTGTCATCGTCACCGTGGATTTGCCGGGTCAACGCGGTGATACCGCCCATGTCGAAATCCCTGGGTTCGGTCTCGGGCTCTTCGATGCTCGGTATGGGAACGTCGGCGGCGGCAACGGAGGCGAGAAATTGCTGTGTCGGAGCAGAAAGCTGGGAGACAACCCGCCTCTTCAACTTCAGGCGCGGTCTTGGTGGCGACGGCAGCCGCGGCATCTGAACTTCGTCACTCTGTGACATGGGCTCAGGCGTTCTCGGGGCCTCGAAGGCTGAGTACCTGAAACCCCTCGGCAGGGTCGCCGCGCCGGAATGTTGATTCATGTTGTCTTAGGACAAGAGGTCGCGGGAATGCAGAGGCGTCATGAAGGAACCGAAATGTAGAAACAAGGGATGCTGGGTGTCCTGATAAAAGTCGGGGCGTGTCCAACCAGGAGGGAGTTCACGCTCAGGCTGCTGATACGGTGCGCCGACAATTGGCGAATCCAGACACAGCGCCAGCGACCAAATGTGAGAATTGGTGGTCGGATGGAAGCTTTTGCGACGCTCGCAACAGGAAAGCTAGCCAAAGTTTCTGCGCGATGCGATACGATGCGCAAACTTTCAATGACACCGACTGACGGGTAGCTGCCAAAGTTGGTGGCTGGAAGTCAGGAGACTAGCGTCGCCAGCCATGCAACGGCTTGAGCCGCGCAACAAGCGCCCCAGGGACTGTTCGTTTCGATAGTAGCTTGCGGACGCCGAAAAGGAGTAAGATAAAAAGAAATAGGTCGTTCCGTGTCGTCTGTGAGGCGGGAAAAAGGAAATGCGGTCGTCTAGCCGGAAGAGTTGGCAAGTGTCGTGTCGTCGAACGTCAAGTCCGTAGCTCCCCAGACAGACCCAAAGACCCTCTTGCGCCAAGGGCGACCCGATGCCAATTGGGTCGCAAAGGAGTGACTGGGCAAGTAGAAAAGAGGAGAGCAAGAATATAATTAAGGGACGGGGATGCCTGTGATATCTAAGGGTCCTAGGTGTCGTGGAGGAGTAGAAAACGACAGGGTAATTGCCAGGAGAGAGTGAACGCCCGGAGAAGAAGTGCGGGCGGCGGGCAGGACTTTGGTGTTCAACGGCCCAGACCCAGGCGCAAAAAGCCCCCCCACCAGGAGAGACACACAGTACGACCAGTGAGCGGCAGCCACAGAACCAAGCGAGCTCGACACGCCAGCGGGTGAGTGGGTACAGTGCAGCAGCGCAGCGGTGCAGGGGGGTCCGAAAGGGTCCTTGTCGTTTTTTGTTGAATCCAGGGGTCCGCAATCCTCAATCTCGACGGCTCCCAGTCCAAAGCGCCTTGGAGCGTGACCACTGGGTAGGCGTGTGGGGATTGGGAAGCCCTGCAGATGATGGCGGGATTCGTGGTTCGCGCAGAAGCAAGCAGCGGCCTCTGGAACCTGGAAAGCCTTGTCGAGAAGTGCCTGCTCGGCGAGCTGGATGCTGCTGGCTGGCGGGCTGATGACGGCGACGCGTCGAGGGTCGCGACAAGCTGGGTCCCGGTTGGTCGATCCAGGCAGGACTGGCGCGTTTCCAAGAGAGCCTAAGGTATGCCTAAGGTCGAGGCATGTATGCCCGTCGAAGGGGGCAGGAAACAATACCCTGTCTGCTGCACTGCACCTCAAGCCCCTCCGCGAACAAGCAGTCGCGAATCGTCCGAGAAGGGTTCAACGGCGTTCACATGCAGACGGGGCAGAAAGTGTTGGAGCCGAAACACTCAGCAAACGCGCAGCTAGATCGGCGGGCAGCACTTGGCCGTCCAGTCCAGCGCCGCGGATCAAGCTGCAACCTGGAACTCAACTCGGTGGTGGAGACCGGCCGGCAGAAGTTGGCGCGGGGTAATAAGAGAACCTCTTTGCCAGCGAGGACACAGCGAAATGAGAGGTCGCAATTACAAGATCGCAAAATGACCTTCTTGGGCAGGCCAACGAGCTCGTTCTTCGCAGCAGACTGGTCGACCTGCTGTGCAGCCCGTGCGTTGTGATCAAATGGTGTTGGGGAGTTGGAAATCGGGGTGGCTGGTAAACTGCAGCCGTTGCGCGCGGCGTTGCGGGACTGTAAGTGCGGCGGGGGTCGCAGGCGATATGGGTTTTGACCACAGAACCCCTCACGGTCGACGGGAGGACACTTTGAGTTGCAGTAGACAAAGCACACAATCGAGCGCTTGCGAGAGATATATGTCTGCACCTCGAATTTCAAGGCCTTGCGATGATACCTGTCGAATAAGATTTCAACGTCACAGCAAATACAGGGCATGAAATCATCAGGACAGCCGTCCCAGCGATGAGCGCATCCGCTCCCGGATCGGTCGTTCGCGTTTTTACGCGTTTTGCCAGCGACGCGTCCAGATTTCCCGCGTTCTAAGTGGCTCCTCCACTTTTCCCTGGTTCGCATAAGATGTGACGCAAGGATGGACAGTCCACCGCTGACTTTCCCTGTGAGACCCTTGGGCAACCGATATTAACGAGCGAACGGCTGGTATATCGCCTCTCTGGAATCTAATCAGTTGGGACGCACTCCTTTTGCAAGAACTTGTCAACTGCTCACTCATAACTGGTGGTGAAAACCTGTTGCCGAACGCGGCGGCGAGAGGGAGCTCGGGGCACATCACCTCGACTTGAAGCGAAGCGCCAACCCCAAGTGATGTTGTGGGGCGCCCCGACACCAGCTACTCTACCTACGTGGCCAACGTCGCATCGGAGATTTTGATATGCCTGTCCGCTTCACTCACCGCTTCAACGTCTCCGGAACGCCCTCCGCTGGCTCGTGCTCCCGGTGCAGATCCAGGCAGGACGATGGACAGCTGGCAGTCTGACAGAAGGCAGTGAGCCGTGCTAAACATTGTCATGGATACCCAGAGCTACGCACCGGTGCGCACGTGCTTCCACTGCGAACCAGGCCCGGGTTTGCGTCTCGACCTTGCAGGATGCAGATGCTGACGCCCCAGCTGGTGTGACGAAGACCGAGAACTCAACTCTGACCTCGAATGGGCATGACAGTCCGCCTTGGGGCGAGCGAACTCCCATCCCCGTCCGGCGGCCCTTGCAAGCTTGCACCATGAACTCAAGCAAGTGGTTAGTTCCGCAGATGGGCTTCCTCACCGCATCAAGCAAACGTGATGTGTGCTTTACCAAAAAGCCTCGTGACAAGTTAAACCTGATTACCTAGTCGGAGCAATCCATATCTTCGACCCAGAATCCGTGCACTGACCCTCGGCTTTCCATGATGTTTGCGACCCTCACATCCCGTTCCTGTCCGCCTGGGCCTTCAATATTATCCCTGAACTAACCGCTTCTGGCGAACACGCAACCACGCAGCTTCAGGCCTGGCAGTCAAAGCAAGTTGGCAACATCGCGATGACTTCAAACGTACCCCATTTTTCTGTACTCGTCTATGGTGCCTTCAATGGACATGTGACACCTGTTTTCTGGCAGTATTCACCATGCTGACCTCACCACGGCTCCTGCAACTGTTGAAAATCGTGGTCCCGTTTGTCGTTGCAGTTTGGCTCCTGGGGTCTATCATACCATACAGAGCGGCATATGATGGGCTTACTCGCCACTTCCAGGATGAAAAGGAGCTCTTCATCTCGGACTTTCTGAGTCATGAGATTGATGGCGCGTTTAACGGGCAGTCCATCGCAGAGCTGTGCGCAAGCAAGCAATGGACCCCAGGTCTGTTCTTGTCCTGCGACCCGCCAGCAGGTGGTTTCGGCCAGGTCAAAAACGCTCACCTCAACTGCGTTCGCTTTGCCATTGAGATGGGAGGTGAGAATCTCACTCTGCCTCCAACAGCTACAACACTAACGCCCAGCAGCCGAACTGATCGTCCCTCGCATCGTCAAACGTCTAGACGTGGCCAAGCCCACCCCTTGGAACGGCGGCGGCCCTATCAAAGGCGTTTCGCTGGAATATTTCTTTGACTTCCTGTTCCTCAACCGCTCCCTCAGTCAGTCTTGCCCCCAAATGAAGTTTCACCGTTCCCTCGACGATCTCTGGGACGTCCCCAGTCTTCAACAACCCCATCCCATTTCTCTCGCAACCACCCACACCGACCTCGTCAAAGGCGCCATCGTCAACGACACCACTCTCCTCGCAGACCAGATTAAGACCTATATTGGCAAAATCTCCCCCTCTGAGAAACGTACTCTTCCGATCCGTTTCCACCTCCCCGTTACAAACTGGGCTTTTCCGACCTCTGCCGAAAACGCGCATTTCACCCACCAGTTCGGCCGCATCCTGACGATCCGCAAGGACATTCTCCGTCTCTCTGCCGCCGTCCTCTACGCCCTATCAAAACGGCATCGTATCGGCATCAACCCCCGCGGAGGCCTTCCGGCCCAACATCTGAAGAACACTTTCGTAGCCATCCACCTCCGCACCGAACAAGACGCAAAATACACCCTTCCCCCTTTCGACGTGCAAGCAGATGATCTAGTCGACTATCTCGCCACATCCAAGGTAAAAATTGCCTACCTAGCCACCGGCACGACTCTAGAGGAAGTCTCACTGTTCACCAAGATGGCCAGTGAGGTGAATGTGACGGTGGTTAGGAAGGAAGATCTCCTGGAAGGAGAGGAGTTGAAAGCGCTGGAGGCGCTCACCTGGGATCAGAGAGCGATGGTGGACTATGGGGTTATGTTGAGGGCTGGCCGGATGGCAGGGCCAGGTGGGTCGAGTTTTGCGTGGGAGGTTGCGCTTAAAAGGGGGAGGGCTACGGGAGATGACGGGGTGCTAGTGAGGAATGGAACGGGGGAGGACGTGGACCTGACGTGGAGTGATGGGCGGTCGACTTTGTTCAGGGTCCAGGGGATGGGTGAAATCCTAAGGGAGACGGTTTGGTCGTAAGGGTGGCGTTGATGAGGACGTTGGTGAAGGTGTTGTTCATGGTGATGTCCTGGTTGGGTCGGAAGGCGCTGGAGTGAGGTCGAGAGGCTCGATGAGGCACACTAGTGTTCTGGTCGAGCGGAGTTTTTAGTAGAGTCGTTCGGGATAACTCGAGTATGCCCGCGCGTTGCTCGGTTGGGCAAATGGCTGGGAGCGGCAGGTAAGGACAGGTCCGCGGTCCTCGGGGCAGGCAGTTGATGATCAAATGGCTCTGCAAGCGATCCAAAATCAGAATCAAGGACGAGTGGCCCCGACACTGTGCGAATCCAGACGACTCAGGTTTCTGCCCGAGTCTTTGTCCCACGACCTTGTTGTCCGCCATTTGTGCTAACCTCCATTTCGGCCGTAATCTTCTGTTCGAGGATGACGTTATCTGGTTGGAGCTACCAATCCCACGTCCATTAAACTGCCGCGGCCTGGTTTGCTTTTCGTGAAGGCGTGTTGTAGTTCAGCATTTTGATGCACTTGCCGTGGGTGGTGTTATTGGCCGCTATCGCAGCGGGGTCAGTTAGAACGACCATCGAACGACCACGAAAACCGTCAGGCACGGGGACCAGCTGCCCAAAATTCCTCACGTCATCCTACCAGTCCCATTTGCAGTACACCCTTTCGCTTTGCAAGCTCTGATCCGCTCGCCAGATACAAAATGAGCGCCCCGGCCGACATCGTCACGCTCGAGAACTTGGAGGAGAAAATGCCTCGGTGGGACCCGGCAAACGCATCTCACCTCTACGCCCTCGTTGACATGGGGAGGTGAGCGTTTGCACTGCTCTGGTCATACTTCTTGACTTTTAACATTTACTTTTCCCTACGAAGCAATGGAATTCGCTTCTCCATATCAGATCTCTCGCCCCCGCAGACCAGGCTCCTCAGATGCGTGTACCGGGAACGAGCAGCCATCTCACTCTTTGACGCTCTCAACAAGTCATGCGAGGGCCAGGGAAACCAGCCGCTGAAATTTCCCGAAGAAATTATCCAGCTGGTCTCGCAAACTCTGGCACGCTTCAGGTCTATCGCCGTTGAAGACTACGGCGTACCGCCTAGCCAGGTATCGGTGTTCGCCACCGAAGCCATGCGGAGAGCCCAAAATGCTGCGTCTATGCTCGAGGCCATCAGAAAAGAAACCCCAGACCTGGTGGTACAGATCCTCGCTCCCCAGGTGGAAACCTTGTTCGGGGCCGTTGGAGCTAGGTCAGGTTTCGCTGATGTCAAGGGGTTGTTCCTCGACCTGGGCGGGGGCAGCGTTCAGATGACATACATGGATACCTACGCTGCGAAGCTCAACGCCCAAGCTGATGGCGGAGTCAACTACGAAATTGCGGCAGCGCTCGCGGGACAGAGCATGCCGTTTGGGGCTGCCCGTCTGATCCGCTTCCTAGAAACGTCCGACTCCGAAGTCCGCCACGCTGAGACGTCGAAGCTCCAAGCCAGCATGGCCGAGTCCTTTCACAAACTACGGACCAGCTTCCCTACGTTGGCTGCTACAACTGCTGCGGCTCTCGACGGTGACAAGAAGTCAACCGGAGTCGATGTCTATCTCTGTGGCGGCGGGTTTAGAGGTTATGGAAGCATGTTGATGCACAACGACCCTATCCGGCCATACCCCATTGCGTCCATTGGATCATATGTTGCCTCCGGAAAGGCGTTTGGGAAGACGAAAGATATGACCAAGATCAACAAGAGCTACGAGGGCAAGATCTTCGGGATGTCCAAGCGCCGGCGGGCCCAGTTTCCTGCCATCGTCACAGTTGTCGAGGGGCTGATTGCGGCGATACCACGCATCCGGTCCGTCACGTTCTGTGCCGGTGGGAATAGGGAGGGTGCCCTCATGATGAAGCTCCCTCTCAGCATACGAGAGAGCGACCCTTTGACCTGTCTCGAGATACGCGGGTTGTCAACCATGCTAAGCCCTGTTCAAGACGGATCAGGGGCACAGCACCTTCTAGACACCCTCGTGTCAGCTCTTCCACAAAGCCTCGGTGACGTTGATACCACCACAGTCTTTGGGCTGCAACTCGGTCGCATCTATGCGAGCAGGATATGGGATGGCCTGGGAGCGGATTCTGACGCAAACTCCTCAGCCGCGTTGCACGACGCGGTTACACAGAATCTGGGCACCCCTGGCTTGACACACCTGAGACGTGCCGTCCTTGGTCTTACACTGTGTGCGAGATGGGGGACAAGTCTCGGCGCTATCGACCAGCAGCTCTACCGCTCTCTATGTGCCATGGTTGATGCCGTTGATCCCGACGCGCTATTCTGGGCTGCCTATATTGGCGCGGTGAGTGCTGTGCTAGCAATGGTCGTCACGAGGTGGCCAAAAGACATCAACGCCATCGCGGAAAGCATCAGGTAGGTTTTGTGTATTTTGATTACCTAGCTGCTGCTGAGCTAACTGGGATTTCAGGTTTCGATGCACATCAGAGAAGTCAAAGAAACTAAAGATATTCCTCGACATATCCATCAGCGAGAGGGCTGGACGAGGAATCCAGACGCAGGACCTGATCGACACCATCAAGGCTGCCGAAAACCAAGGAGATGGCAAGAAAGTTGTTGTCACCATCAGCCACCTGGCATAATAGGCCACAGCCAGCCAGTCTCCATACCGACAATAATACCCACTCAAAATTCCTGTTTCTTTTGAGGCGGACCTCGATATTAACGACGCCTCGTGTTTTTGCCATCCGAAACTCCAAGAACCATGACGCTCAGATGCAAAAAAGCCAAACTACCTGCCTACACGCTCCCGTCTCCTACTTCCGGCCACGTTTCCTACGGAGGACCTCGGATTCTTTCTTGATTACCAGCCCTTGGATGAGCTCGTCCCCGGAAAATTGGTATCTGAATGAGTTGTCTAAAAGCTGTCAGAAGAGTCTTCCTTGGGTAGCATTTGGCGCACTTACAAAACTTGGTGTGAGACGCCCAAGCCTTCTCGAAAGCCTCAGCCACAATCGGCTTCCCGCCAAATACCCTTGAACCGGCGCCAATGAGGTGGTTCAATGCCTTGGTGGTCCGGAAAAGCGCAGAGTACAGCACTACGACTTTGTTGAACAGTTCCTCCGTTGTCTCCCGGAATTGTGCCCTCTGAAACCAGAGCGGGGCGGGCTGTCGATACATCATAATAAGTTGCCACATCGCAATCCACACGCCGATGTGGTAAGCCGAGGTCAGAAGCGGTTGATCGCCCTTGATGCCAGTCTGCAGTTTGTCGAGTTCTCTGAGCACGACCTTCTCCAGCCACGAAATTTCCAACCCAGCAAATTGGTGGAGGTAGTCTTGAACTGCTTTTGTCGAACCCGTCAGAGGTTGTCCCCTAGAGTCGAGGACACAGAACGTCTCGCAACTCCACACATTCCACATGCACCTCATCATCAAAAGCTTGTCCAGCCACTCGTTCTGAGATTTCAGAAAAGCGTCCCCAGTGTTTGGCTCGAGGCTGTTGGCATGATCAAGGGCTCTTTGTTCGACATAGACAACCAAAAGTTGCTGGATTAGAAAGTCAAAACTATCATTTGCGCTGGCTTTCAGCTGGCTTCTAGCCCAGAGAGCGATTGCATTGCGATGTGGCATCGCCTGCAGCTGCAGACTGGGTTGGTGAACGTCCTTGGAAAACAATATCCGAACAGGGAAGCTGGCAGAAGGTTGAAAGCTGCTGGGAGGGAGCGCGCCTGCGTTGTCCTGGCACCAACGATCTGCAACAGGGCAGTTAGGACAGGTCTGTTGACACTGGATGACGGGAGACATACTCGCCAGACTACCCACCGATTCTAGGGGCGTTCGTCGGATGCAAACCTTCTCAGGGCTGACGGCGTGGTCATCGCACAGTTTGACGCATTTCGGGCAAACACCTTCGACGCTGCACTACAAGCCTGTCAATAACATTCGACAACGACAGGACGTCAGAGGTACCTACGCTGACCTTGGTGCTCTTGCACATGGTACATGAACTATTCTCTCGTACCTCTCTGGTCTTCTGAGTATCGGCCACTTTGCGGGTCCTCACGCCAGCGGTCGGAGGGAGTGATGCTCGCGAGGGTCTCCTCGTATGCCTAGGAGCCGGATGTAGTGGCATAGGGCTGGGGGTTGCCTCATAGTGTGGTGTGAGGTCTTCGTGATCATGGATGGTAGGGTGACGGGGCAGATCAGGGTTGGGTTCCTTTGGCCAGGGGAGGTCTTGGTGTGGCTCCGGTGAGATCGGGGCATCAATCATCTCATGATCTTCATCGTCGAGGTCTGGCCCTGTCACGACCGACGACCCGGCGGTCAGGGCTGAGGGGGTGGTTTCGGGACTGCCTTCCGAGAACAGGTCCGACTGCGTGGTTGCGTCGGTCTCTACCCCTCCTTCATACTTGTGGTAGTCGAAGCACATTTCAAAAGTCCACGGGTTGGGTTCCCCCCTGGGTGGTCTGGGGGTTTCGGTCCTTTCCCTGGTCTGATCTAAGCCGTCCCTCTTGGGTGTGGCGTGGTTGCTGGGGGCAGCGGACTGAGTTTGGAAGTCGGAGCTGCCGAAAATAAAGGGGTCACGGTTGGAGCGGGCCTGCTGCGAGGTCTCCATGGTTGGTTCGCGGGTGACGGATGCGAGTGGCTAGTGGCTGCGTTTCGACGTACGGAAAGTATGGGAAGCAGCAGCACCGACTAACAGACTGCTCGAGGCAAAGATAGACGAGGCGCCCCAAGACGGCAAAGCATGTTCGTGAACGGAAGAATCCCGGTCACCGAAAATTTCGCTGTCTGGGTTCTCGATGTGCTACTCGAGGAGCAAAGGAGGTTTTTAGGCTGCCGGGTCATGGGCCTGAGGAGAGGGCGGTTTTCTGCGTCCATCCGTCCGTTGTCACGAAGAGCCTCCTGCCCTCCGTGAGCACAAGGCACGGCATGGCTGAGGGCCAAAATCGGTGAGGCAGGGGGCTCTGATTGGTCGAAAGCCGTGGCCCCTGGCGCGGATTGACCAATGAGTTGTATACTCTTACACCGAAAACTGCCCAGTGGGTGTGAGTGGGTGGGAGGTGTGAACAAAAAAGGGGGTTGTACAGCTTTAGCTGTTGCGAAATGTTAGCGAAGGTTGTACAGGATCTGTCTAGTTTGTGTCTACCGACGGTCCTTGCTCAATTGCGTGGCGGAAGGTGACGATGGGGGGGGGGGAGTGAGGTTGCAAAGGGCGGAAGAGCCTGCTTTGGCGACTTATACGACCATCAGCCCCTTTCCCGACGTACGCCAAAGACACCTCCCCCTTTGCCACCATTCAAGAGAAAGCAAACCAAACTAATTGTCAATCTGTACACTGTCAAGCACCTAACAAATTCCATCAGTTTTTGGGCGTGTACCCGTCTTTCTGTAGGGAGCAAAGGCAAGCTAGTCCCATATGCAGCCTCGTGGGTGGGGATGGTACTTCGCTGGCATGGCATTGGGGTCCAAAGCCAAAATGCCATGCCAATGCAGTGCAACCAAAAATGGCCATCGAGGTTGCGCGTTCACCACCAGACGATACCTAGTGGGTGGTCTTATGGACATGGAGGAAGCGAGTTATTTTCTTGCCAAGGCCAATGTCTGCGGTTTGATTCCAAACTTGCGGGTTTGAAGATCGGGTAATTGGAACTGAGGGTGGGAAGTTTGGTGAGAGTGCATGGGGATTGTCAAGGGAGCAGATACTGGTAGGGTGTTGGGTGGATCTACGGTTGGAACCTACCTAGATTGGTGGAGGTGGGTTGGGTGCAAGGTGAGCTGAGGTGGGTGGTGTACGGACTGCCAGCTCATCATCTCGCCCACACACAATCTTCACACCGCTAGATGCCTATACGGAGGGCATGCAAAGAGACAGTCATGCTTTGGCCTCTTGGACGCGGATGACACCAGCGCAAAGAGGGCGGATGGGGGTCTTCAAGATTGTCACGGTTCGTGCTTCCTCGATGAGTAGATGCGCGCTGGCGAATCAAGAGGGGGTCTTCTACCGAGAATTGACAAATGTGGGGTCGCTGGGCGGTCTTTTGGGTCCACATGCTGGCGGTGGCATGCGCATCATGGTGCCCCTCTGTGCTGCGCGCGGGCGCGCAGAATGCGTGCAGGGCCTGGATTTCATCTGTGGTAACCCATCGGACGGTGATGATGAAGGTCGATTCAGGCGTTGGATCATCGAGGGCTTGTCCCCTTTGCGAAGATGCGCAAAAGCGCTGCCTGGCCTCGTCACCACGGATCTGCAGATACCCAGGTAGCGAACAATGGAATTGGAAAATGCGCAAAGGCGCTAACCCGTGAAAGAGGGAGATGGAAATGCGCAGCGGACGGCCAGCGGGAGCCAACTCCGAGGTGAGTGTGCCGTCCGGCAGGTGTGGGGGCCTGCCGAGGACCACACGCTCCGCTTCTGCGCATTGCTTCAGAGAGGCGTTCGGCAACACCTACGCCAGGCACCGCGCCACCTGCCGCGCTGCGTAGATGGGGAGCTCGCAAACACCAAACGAGCACATACGACCATAGGTACTGGTGATCCCGCTTCCACATAAGTGGGGCTCTAGGTGAGCGGTTTGGGGTGGTCGATAGTTGGGTGGGTCTATCAACCCTAACCCTATATATCACGTACAACGGGCCGGGAGATCTTGGAAGCGGCACCAATGTGGCCGCCGCTTTTCTCGGATACCGTTACTTGAGAGGCGGAGGAACACCGGCCTTCTCGGTGCCCCTTCCCCCTGCCCGCCCTTCCCGATCAACTTAACGCACATCATGGCCAAATTCCTCCCTTTTGGCCCCTACCGTGGGCGATGGATGAAAGCGAGAGGGGAGCGCATGCACGAATTTTAGCGCCTTGTCAAAAGCGCCTTGGTCCTAGGTTCAGTCACCCCACCTAAGCCAAGCGAAGCGTTGTGCTTCAGCAATGGTGGGGTTGACTCTGCGGAGCCAGAACTCTATTCTATATTGGCAAAGTTAGAATGCCATCGCTGGCCAACCTCTCTCCCGTTTTCCTCCACAGACCGTCTTTGACATCCAGCCGCCGTCTTGCACACCCAACATCAGATCATCACACGGCTGAGCCCCTAGGCTCCACCAACCTACCAGAAGGCCGTCTTACCTCGTGTACCACGACGTGGTCTCCGCCCGTCTGTTCTGCACCACAAACTGACCACAGCAATTATACACCTGGGTACCAACACCCTCCAGAAAAGCCCTTGGTCCAAATTTCTCCCAATAGAATGGCTAATATGTCCTATACCAGTGCCTGTACTAGTGCCACTATGGCAACCCAGTCCATGGCTCCCTTGCCCCGGCACCGCATCCTGCACCATCTCCGCCTAGAATGGGAGTCACATCACCGGCGGCTGGTGTACAAATATAATGCGGTCCACTCCTTTCTTTACGAGCTGGACATCAAGGACCTGGAAGGTCTCGCTGCGGACATGACCCTGGAGCAAGCCGATTTCTGATGTAGTAAGTCGGTTGCCCTTTACATCATGACGGCGGACAAAACACTCTTCCCTCGGTTACCTACTACTCGAGCTGCTCTATAACCACCTTTACGACAAATGGTTTCGCCCCTTACCGCAGGGAGCTTGAATACGGCCAGTTTCTGGCCAGGACCATCGTGCCCCAGTACCCCTCGCTCCCTACCGGCGCAGGGCTTGGCGACGTTGTTGACATCGTTATTCCCGTTCATGCGGCTATCAGCAACAGAGCGGAGGAAGCTCGACTCGCTCTCAAGGAGCTCGGACCCAGCCTTCAGAGTAAGTCTGTGCTTGAACCCAGACTTCCTGGGGAATACTGGAGGGCTGCCAAATTAGGCATACTTTGCACTTACGACCACCACCCATAGGAAAGCTCGGGATCCCGTCCGCTCTCCCACCGATAATCCAGTAACCGCCAGACTAGTAGTTGGGTCGGTGACGACCAGCGAATCCCTGGTGTTGTATGTTTTTTTTTTTTTTTTTTTTTTTTTTTGGTTCTTTCTATCCATATCGTGACTTATGACTTGAGGGAATCTCAACTTCGCGTCGGCTCTAGCCGCCAGATCATGCTCAGCCGACGGCGCAGCACAATGTGTGAACCAACGGATCAGTAATGTTAGGTATATGAAGGTCAGTAGTTCCTATGTACTTGGCGATGGTTCGCCGATTCACATTCCCCATCTCTCCTCCAAAAGCTACCATACATGCCAGCTCCAGAACCAGCACATTATACCTGGTAGTAGCCGCCCCTTTCACTTTAGTATTTTAAACTCTATGATTCGCACTATATCATTCAGATGCATATTTTGCAACTCCTCATGCCGAATCCAATCTGATGCAATATACCCAGATACTGTATTTTGCAAAGAAACGTGATCTCCTCAAACCGACTACTCAGAACCGAACAAAGAAGAATCAGCCAGCAAAAACAATGCCAACTACCTACCAAATGCAGAGTAATTCTAAATTGCCCATTCGCCGATTCAGCTGGCCTCGGCCCTCGAAGCAACGCAAAGCCATATACCAACGCACCAAACGCAATGCCCATTATTTTTTGCCCGGGGTATCGTATCATGTAATCCAGTCAATCATGTCGTTATCGGTCAGAAGAACGACCTCTTTTTCTTCTCCTTCTTCTCCATCCCCTTCAAGATATCATCAAACGTGCTCTGCCCCTGCCCGGGGGCAGACATAGGCTCGTTCCCGCCGGCAGCCTGTCGAAGATTTCCGATCGATGGAGTTCTCGACCCCTGTCTCGCGTGGGGCGGAGCGATGGCCTCGAGGCCTGAAATACTGCTCTGTCTCGAATGGCCGGAGCCCGCGCTCATCACGCGTGATGCACTGTCGTCACCGATTGCCAACGGCTCGAGGCCCATGGAGACGCTCCATCGGTAGGCGTGGTTGCCGCCTCGGCCAGGGGCATTTCTCGGTCGGAGGAGAGGGGATCCGGTAGGCGAGGCGCCGCCCTTGGGTGACATGCCTCCGGCGTGGGGGTTGGTGACGGGATCCATGTCTTGGAATACAGCCCGAGGCGGGACCAGCGGGGAAGGGCCATCAGCTTCCAGAGATGGCTGGTCGAGTATCGGCCCGGCGGCCGCGGCAGAGCCAGGCCGGGAGGAAGACTCCCAACGTTTAGCGGCCACCCAGCAGTGTGAGCGGGTGTAAATGCCCTCGACGCTGAACATGACCACGTCGGTGGAGAGCTCGACGAGGTTTTGGCCTCCGGCGCGGTACCACATCTTGCGGACCTCGCCGGCATCTTCGTTCCAAGGGGGATTGCCCTGCGGTGCCTGGCACAAGAAGTACTCGACGCCATCGGTGTACTTAAGATCAGGGGCGTCGACGACGAGCATGGGCAGGGATTGCAGGACGACGTAGAGGAAGAGCCAGTGGCCGATGCGCTGGTCGGCGAGGTCGTGGGGGCTGACACTGCGGGCTTCCTTGAGCTCAAACTCCTTGAAGGCGTCGAGGAAGGGTCGTTGGAGGGAGTCGGTATCGATGTTGCGGGACTTGATGAGCAGGAGGAGCAGCTCGTTCGACTGCAAGTGTTTGTCGAACTTGGCTTGCTGCTTTGATGGCAAGTCGTTGTAGTTCTCGCGGATTGCGGTCATTGTCGGCAGTTTGGGCACGTCGAAAGGCATCGGTGGTAGAACGGGCGGCGAAGAGTGATCGAACTCGGTGAGAACTTGGCGGAGCGCCGAAATGGCCGGGCTCTTCACAGCGCCCTCACCATCTTCAAACGACTGGTCATCAATGGCGCGTGGTGTTGGCCACTCTCGGTCCACCAACAGATCGTACAGCGAGCAGAGATCCCAGTACAAGATCTTGAGCGCCTGCCGATTGAGTCCGCCACGCGAAAACTGATTCTTCTTGCTCTTAGCCTTGGGCGGCCAGTTGCCGAACAGGTCCTTGTAGTGCGCGAGCACAAAGTTGCGCATCCTGCCGAACGAGTTTCTCCACTCTTTGAAGTTGACAGTTTTGTATTCATCATGCGAGGTCGAATTGGCGATACCTGCGAAGAGTCCAGGAAACTCAAAGGATGAGAGGCGTTGGTTGACATTTTGCTCGCAGTTCATAAGAGCCAGGTGAGCCCGCTCCAGGCGGTTCCGGGTGCTAACCGATATCTTGCTGCAGAGCGGAGAGTCCAACTCGAAGATTTCGTCGTATTTGCCCACGGCGTGGGTGAAGGCCTCGTTGTAGAGACTCCAGGACCGCATCTGCTCCGCCAACACGAGTGCCTCGATCGTCTTCTCCTGGCTGCTCCGTACATCGGCAACGTCAAGCTGTTCCACGAGCGAGTCGAACGCCGCGTCGACCTCATCCCCATAGGATGACCCATCGTAGCTCGAGAACGCAAAATCCCGAAGCAGACCCGCAACCTGTAAAAGCGCGGCAAAAACGGTGGGATTTGATTTGGTCCCGACCAGTGGCTGATTCGTCAACAGCGCGAACAAGTTCCTAGCCGTTACAAGTGTTTCGAAGTCCGTGTTGGCGAGGGGCAGGTAGAGCCGGTAGTCTCCTGGGCTTGTATTGGATGGCGATTGGCGCCGTGCAGCATCATCAGCCGTCAAGAAGGGACTCCCTTGGGGGCTTCCACCCATATTCTCCGACAGTAGCCGCTCATTGAGAACCCTGGACGAGCCGAAAACGTGATCGGCGACCTTGAATGAAGGCCCCAATCCACGCTCTTTGGGATGGAGAAACACACAGACGGTACCGACTTCGCTCCAGAGCTCGGGAACCTGACTCGGTTTAGTAAAGGGAATTGAAGTATGGGGACAGCTTTGAGAGTGCTTACCTTGTCCCCGCTGGTCAAGATGGATGCATTGTAGTCCGCTTGGCCGCCAGGGGTGATAATCCACGCTCCTAACCTGGTATTCACATCCATATCATTGGACCCCGACCTGGATCTCCCTCCAGGAAGCCAGCTTCTCCGCTTGGACTTTGGACCCGGACTATCGCCATCGCTAGAGCCGGAAGAGCGAGGGACCGTGTTCGTAGGGTTAGAGGTGACACGAGGGGCGTCATCAGCTGAAGGGCGGACAATCGAAGGCTGGGCTGAGGTGCTACGCCCTCGGGGGACTGGAGAGGCGGAAGGGTGTCGAGGTTGGAGTCGATTCGAGCTTGGTTGAAGCTTGCCAGTCGCAGGCCGTGGGCTTGGTGATGCGCTCCTCCCTCTTTGATGTGAGGCCTGTCGAGGCGGGGAGGGCTGAGTAGCTGTGAGAACAGGCATCCTGGGGGTGCTCGATGTCGCAGCCATCTTTGGATCTTTTCTCAACATTGTTGGGGGATTGGGAAGGGAAGCGTTCCTGTTGTGGGCATATGGCAGCTTGGGCGGTGGCGGGGGTGGTTGCAGGGGCGCTGGGGGAATGTCACTTGTCGTTGGCCAACCATGGGCAGCTGGGGCGCCTGCAAGGGGAGGAGGACCGTTGACAACGTAAACCGGCTGCCAATAGCCCCCAGGGACCTGCTGTTGCTGCTGTTGGCTGGAAACGGGTCTTCGGTGGAGGCGTTGTTGGGAGACGTTGGGATCTGCGGACGAAGAAAGAAAAGATGTCAACATGGCAAACATGGACTTTCGCCGTTCCAACTTTGCGCTCTTCTCGTTCTTGTCGCCCTTTTCGGTGGGCCTAGGCTTCAGGAGCGGCGAGCGGCGCGCCGTGGTGTCACGACAAGGGCTGCCGCTGGCCGTCCCCGAAGCCCCCAGGTCTGACTCGGAAAACGGCGATTCTGCCCTAGAACCCGCCGATCCGGAGTCGTCCTGAGACTCTTGAATTGTGATGGTAACCTCCTCTTCTTTGGCGCGGTGGAAGGGTAAGCGGAGGAGGGATGCGCTGTTGGGAGGGCCATTGCGGCCTGGAGAGCCGAAAGAAAAGGACTTACTCGACGACATGCTGAGAAACTGAACTGCCTGCGGTGAGCAGGACGGAAGCTACGAGATTCAGAGCCGGCAGAAGACTTTAATCCTCTCGTCCGCAGCACGCTTTGTTCGGTAGCACGAGGCGGGGGCCTACTGTTCGAGGGGCTGGATTCTGGAGACGCAGGGCCCAGTGTGGATTCCGAAAGTTGCACGCGTATCACCTAGTGCAAGGATAAGCTTGGGATGACGAGGCCGCCGGTGCACAAAGACAGCGATGATGGGCCTTTCGTCTGGCACTCAGGTCGCCTAGCCGTTGGACTGACTGTTGGACTGTGAATTCGGCCGAGCAAACGATAGACGGCGCGAGGAAGCTAACGTGAGGATAAACGAGCGAGGGTGGGAGGCGGAGGGATGCGCCAATAATTAGACCAAAATCTAAAAGGATGACCTGTAAGAAGCCCCAAGCATCGGTAGTTGAAAAAGTGACCCCACGGACTGGTCTGGTGCCTGTGGTGTCTCGAAAGAAGGCAACGACGTAAGAGATTTTGGACACCTGGAGGGCTGGCGAAAGGTACATCGCATCGCTTCCAGCCAGTGTCTGTGACGACGATCTCTGGCACATTGCTTGGCCATCCGAAGCCGCCAACCGGGTTGAGGCGCAGAACAATCTCGCACTCATTGGCTCCTCCGCGCCCTTTTCCCACCGAGTCTAGCATGGCAGCGCTTGTTCAGTGTCGGTTCGGGCGCAATCCATCAGATTGTCTGCGCGTTAAAGTTGGGACCGGTTGTCGTCCCCAAAGAACCAACAGGCCAACAAGCCACATACACAGTGTGCTCCTTGCATGGCTAGCTTGTGGAGCCCAAACAACGACCGCTGGCCAGCCTCTCTTTCCCTCCGCCCCGACCCATCAAACAGAAAAAAACACAAGGCCCATCAGAATAGACTAGGCAAAGAAACCCAAACGCCTCTTCCGAAACCCTAAAAGTCTCTTCAATGGGCCTCCTATGGGCTCTGTCTCAGCCGCCAGGCGCCACGGAGACAGCCTCCCATGAAACCGGGAGAGAATGGAAAACCTCAATCAGAAGAAGACCACCAACGTCATTTCTTCCTTTCCCCTTCGAAATTCCCGGGTAGGAGTGGGGCTACCTACCCCGCCACAGAGCAGGCGGCGTAAGCCGCAGGGATGTCCCGCCTCCTTTCCGCCCTTTGCGGTCCCAACGTTCCCAACGTTGCTAATAAAAGCCCTCCTCCAACTGGTAAAAACGGGTTTCGGCAGCCTTGCGCGCGGGCAAGAGCACCCGACGCACGCCTGTAAGCAAGAACCGTTATGCACGCACAGCGGCGTCAAAGAGGCGTTTCCGTGATGCAAGACCCCTTAACTTTCATGGTTCACCCTTCCGCATCTTGACAGATCACAGATCGCAGATCCGAGATCTCAGAGCCTCCAGCGAACACTGAAGTTCCATCATGGAAAGTTCTCCCTTTTCCATTTCATTCCTTCCCGCACACACGGCAGCTTGGCGAGCACACACGAAGTGACACTGCCACGCCCTATTTGCCACACGCGGAGACTTTACCTGTGAATGTGATGGATCACCACCTGTTGCTTGGTATCACCTAAACTGAAGGCATGTGCTTCTGCTTCCGGTTGCTCGTAAATGATTCATCCCAGCTTAGGACTAGAGGATGTCATGCGACGGTACGAGAACAGCGTATATGCGGATCTAACGCAAGCTAAGTCCCCATGTGGTGCACATTTGACGCGCATACCTCGGGCAACAAGTCCACTTCATGTTCAGCATCAGCCCTCACTTCATCTCATCCAGACTTCGGACTACAGCTAACAATTATGCAAGTCTGCCTTGCTTAACCCGAGTCTCACTCGACAAGCCACGGTTACGTATCAAATGGAGCAGTTAACACCAATAAGCTGTAGTTCAGTCACTGAAAAGATCCTTCTTTTAACTGACCAGGGAGCGAGTATAGCGCCACCTGGCCAGGCTTGTAAGCTGAGGGTATCATAGCCAAGCAGGGCATCTGAACGATGAGCACCGTAAATATCACAGCCTCCATCCCATATAGACTTCCACAACCCTCTACCGAGAGGTGTCACCACTTCTCCTGCTCTTCCTCGCTCTTTAGCCTCCAACCCATGAACAGTCCCCGTCTCACTGATCACTCCCACCCCCAACTTTCCAGATGAACAAAATCAACGCCGGCCCGCGGGCTAAGGGGGATGAAGATATGCATCGAAACCAACGACAAAGAAGAAAGAGAAACAACAATATACATGATGTCTGCTTCGACAGTGATGCCTCGCCTCCTGCCCCAACTCTTCGACCTCTTCGTCTTTGCGAGGCGTCAAATGTTACGCACGCAACCCAATTGTGACAAATGCAACCCCGTACATACCACATGTGATGTGTCCTTTGAAGCAAAACAACAGGAAATATAAACAGACAGGACACCATCTATATGAAAGAACTGCATTGCTCCTTTCAAGCTTCTCCGCGCCAGGCCACTACCACCCATTACCACCTGGCGGCTTCGAATTTACCGGGGAGTAGGGCTTATATCCGGGGTAACCCTGTGGCTGTTGCTGCTGAACAGGGCTCGGCTGTCTGTACCCTCCAGAGCTAACCGCTGGCCGGCTGTATGAGGATGTCCCAAAGTCAAAACCAGCGTCATTCAGCACGTTATGTGTCGTATCGTTGGTGTACTGGCGTTGCGGAGGGGCTCGTAGGGGCATTGCCGAATCGTTAGGGTACGGCTGAGAGCTGTAGCTTGCATTATCGTAGTTCCCATAAGCGGCCTGAGACGCGGGTGATCGCCTCTCCTGTCCATAACCAGCTGCCGGAGCAGGCGAGTGTCGATCTTGACCATAGCCGGCAGCAGGCTGACTGTACCCGTTATCTGCTGGCAGCTCATTAGGCGGCGAATTGCGGCGAGCCCCCATTCCATAGCCCTGATTCGCTTGACTGCCGTAGCCTTGGGTCGCTTGGTTGTCGTAACCCTGGTTCCCCTGGTTATCGTAACCCTGGTTTCCTTGGTTATAGCCGTCGTACGCCCCCCCGCCTTGTTGCCTGCTAGAACCATACGTGTTGTAGCTGTCTTGCCGGGCTGGCGCTCCATATGCGCGGCCCTGCTGTCCGTAGCCTGTATCACCATAACCGCCATCGTTGTAGGGGGACCGCCTTCCTGCACCAGCGCCCATAGCCCCAGCCGCAATTCCATACCCTTGCTCTCCGCCCATGTTTGAGGGTTGGCCATAACCGCCTCCCGCCACAGAGTAGTCTCGGCTATTCGAGCCGTAGGGGTCGGCCTCAACGCCAGGCGCGGGGAAGTATCCGTTGTTGGCTGGGCCCCCAGGAGGGAGGCCATACGGGCTTCTATTGAGGCCGGGAGAGCCGACAGGGCTCGTGCCAGTGCCAGACACAGCGGCGGCTGCTCCAACTCCAAGTGCTCCGTTCTGCCCACTGGCCTCGGGTTTCTTCAGCTGATTCATCTCAACCTCTTCCTCTTCAACCAGGACCTTCTTTTTGTCGGCTCCTTCCCAGCTGGGCATGGCAGGAAGTGCGTCCTCGCCACCCTTCTTGCTAACATCAAACTCGGCATACTGAGGTGTGGCATTCGATGTTGCTCCGACAGTAGTCACACCGGTGAACTGTGCCGTCGCGGGCGTCATCGTCGGAGCTACAGGCGGGAAGTGAGGGTTCATCGGGGGCTGGACTTTGTAACCCTGATTCGGCGGGATGTAGGGTTCATCGAGGTACTTGTGTCGCTTGCCTCGCGGAGGATCACAGCACCCGCAGCAGTTGCCGCAGCACTTCAGGAAGTTGCAGCACGAGCAGCAGCAAGAGAGACCGCAACAGGCGCACCGAATGATGCACCAGACGACTGAGAAGATGATCAACCCTCCAATGATCATAATGGCGATGACGGGCCATCTGGTAGGCGGGCAAGTCAGCAAGGGCACCAACCCGGAAAAGCCGGTCTATCGTGACGTTCTTCGGCCCAAACTCACTTGCAATAGGTCGCCGCCATGCAATTATCCCAGCTGGAGAACGCATTCTTCACATTGTCGACGCTGCCGACAATGTCCTGCCGGGGTTCAATCGCGGGCCGAAGGCTGCGGACGAGCAGCTCCACGAACCCCTCCCGCAGGCTCCGTCTCATTGCCTCTTCGACGGCCATTTCGAGGGTTTGCCCGCGGCAAGCTGTCCCTCGTCGTCAAAGTACAGCGGCGTAAGAGCAGTCGTCGGGATCGGACGTCGTATGGTGATTTTCTGGTGTCGGTGGAGAAGAAAAAGAGGAGCAAAATGCAAAATTCCTGCAAGCTGGCGAGAATATCAAGGAACAATGCAGAGAAGGAGCGGTAACGAATGCTAGAGCTCCATTGTGTCGGCAGCGGTTCAGTTTTGCGTGGTTCAGTGTGTCTGATCGCCCAGTGACAGACAGGCTAAAACTTGAAGTCCTGGGCGAGTCTGGTTTTCGGATCAGCCAGCTGTCCAAGCTGCGAGCCCCGTTGTGGTCAAGAGAGAGACGACAGCGCGGATTCGCAATGACAGTGCCGCGTAGAAAAAAAAACGAGCGGCGTAATCGAATGAGGTGATAGCGAAAAGGAGTGAATGGGAAGAGGGACGCGCGGTGGGCTTGGAGGTGGAGGAGACTGGAGTCTGGGGGATGGTGGCGCAGGGGTGGCAAGGTCGTCGGGGCGCACAGTTGGTGCTCAATTGAGGCTTCCCGCCTTTGGGAGCTCGGTTCTTCTGTTTGGACGACGACAGCCCAGGGGTGAAGATCTGAAACCAAAGGAAACTCTGGGCGCAAGCTGAGTAGGCTTCAGCCCTTGGGGGAAAGCAAAAAAGAATGCGCTCCTGCGTGTGCGGCGGGCAGTGATTTAATTATCCATGTAGAAATTGAAAGCCCCAGGTGTTCGTTTTAGAAAACCAGTTCCCACTCGTACCTGCAGCTGTCATCATCCACACGAGATCAACTCAGCTAATAATCCACAATGTGGATAGCGTGGCCGCCCTCCCTCTCAGGTCTTATCGCAGAGCACAGCCGACCCATCTGGTCCGTATAGATCTATAGTGCTTCCATTTTTACGCGAGGCGGCGAAAATAGAAGGATGAAGAGGTCCCGCGCCGAGAATATGCACACACATGAGTTCCCCGGAGAATCGGATTGTGATGTTCAGCTCAGATGCTGGTATGTCGGCTCTTCTCCCGAGTCACCAACAGGGGCACTCTGCAGCAAGGCAAGAAGATCGCGAGCATGAATCGAAATTGCGGACCCTTAGATGTACCCCTCGGCTCCTGTGCACTGCACTTGACGGGAATACCTAGGTAGTGGAATGCCTCGGACAACGGTAATCTCAACGCTGAAATGATGGCTTAGCCACCATATGAGATGGACAACATAACCTCGAGTCCAAGGAAGCGTCGCTACACATCCCGAACGCAGCGGCTGACGGTGATACTCTTCCTGCAAGCCACAGACAATTGTCCAAGAATCTCTGCAGGGGGCCGGTCACAGCCTCACGGACTTGCTCGTGCGCTGGGAGATCGTCACCCGCGATTTCCACTCATGGTGACAGCTATTGGAGAAACAGCACATCAGCGAACGAAAATTAAGTTGAGTTCATACCTGGATCATAAAGGGCTTGGATTTACATAGTCTTCCTCGAGCGTCACCAGTAGGTGGAAATTGAGAAAGAATTGAGGCTGCTGAGCTGTCTCACCCCCATGGCTGTACAGACTCGGCATGACGAACCCAAAGACTGCCGCTCGTTTCACGCAGCTGAGAGACAAGGCCCTGACTTGTCGTAGCACCGGAGCAAAACCCGTTGAAATCCCCACAGGTGATCGACCATCCACTGCGTTTCACACCCGGACCAGGATGAACTAGGACAAGCTGGTGGAGACCATGGGGGTTAAATCCAGAGCTCCAGCGTGTCATCACTTGGAAAGGTGGCCCTGTGTTAAGGATTTCACCATCACTTGATCCCAAGGTACTCATATCTTCATCATCGAAGTGTATACCGAAAATGTACATTGTCCCGTAGCACAACGGCAACCTGAACGGCGATCCCTCGCCTAACTGCCGACATCTTCTGGAAAAAATCGCCTTCGAGGCATACACGCATATTACTAAAATGTTAAGTCGCAACCTGAAAGTCTTTAGATACATAGGGGAATCGATTCCATTGTCCCCAGCCCTCCTCCCCACACACCTGTGATATCCACCGACAAGTAAAACCCGCAACAAGTCACCCGACGGTCCGCGACGCGCTACCCAGCTACGCCTACCCGCTAGAAGGCGTACTCACCATCTCCCACCCTTCGTGGCACCTTTTCTCTTTCTCACTTCCTAGTCGGGGGAGGACCCTCAGGCGGCGAGTAAACAGGCTCGCCGTTGTGTGGATAGCCGCTCGGCGGAGGATAGTTGTTCGGTGGCTGATAAGTGTTTTGTGGCTGTTGAAGTTGAGTTCCCTCCTGATTTTGGTTGGCATAGTAGCCGTCGTTCTGGTTGAACTTCTGCCCAGTGCCCTGGGGATAGACAGGCCCAGTGGGCTGCGCGCCATACTGAGGCGGCGGTGGGTAGTAGGGCGGTGGTGGGCCAGGGGCCATCCAGCCAGTTCCCCTCAACGGCGCAATTCCTTGGCGACGGCGACGACGGGAGTTGCGTCTGTGAATTCGTCAGCGCGCGATCAGATAGACTAGCGGACATGTTTGAGCGACTTACGCAAGGAGCAAGAGGAGCGCGATGACGAAAAGCACGAGGAGACCAGCGAACACCCATCTCCCCCACCAATACCAGCCAGAGTTATTGGGATAGCATCGAGTGCCGCTGAGATAGTAGCCACTTGGGCAATAAAGCTCGCGCTTGTTGGCCGTGGGGGCCAGTTGCTCAAAGGGAGCCATCAGTGTGCGGCGCTGTATTTCGATGTTTCCGAAAATGTATCGTTTTTTGACGATTCTGAAGATTTGCTTGAAATGCAGTATGCAATGAAGAAGTGCCTGACGATTGCGCTCGATCAATGCTTCTTGAAATATTGATCGTTGTTGTAGTTTGGTTGGATTGTCGAAGGGAGTTCCGACAGATTTGAGTGGCGGGAGGTAGGAGGATCTTGATTGCAGAGCGAAATGGGTGACGTCCTTAAAGTTCCTGCACTGTGGAGCAGCACGCCAGGGAGCAGCCGAGACGTGTGGTTTGTGCAGCAAATCGGGTGGCATTACTTCATGGCCTAGCGTTCGCTGACGATGACGGGCAACCGCGGATCAACGTGGTCAATTGTGGCTGAGCAGACCCCGAAAACCACGAGAGACTGATCACGGCACCACACCAGCCGAGACAGCCTATCGGAGACAACCACAACACCGAATCAGGGTCGGAGGCAGCCCGCCAAGATCGTGAAATACCACCAGCCAAGCCATTTCCCTGCTTGTGCGGGGATTGCTTAATCGCCTCAATACGCTCTCGAACTTCCATTGTCTTCGGGACGACGGTGAATACGCTCAGTCTCAGCCACAGATAGGATGCAAGCGGGAGGCACCTGACAAAGGGATTCCACATCAACACCTTGTGTGATCGGGACTTCGGGCGCAGCATGTTGCAAACTCGTCTAGCGTGAAAGGGGCTTTGTTTCGTTGATGATGTCGGTGGCAAGACGGGACCTCACTCAGTGAGCTTGGCATACCTACGCTTTCCCCGCCCCCCGCCGTGGCTTTCTCACCATCTAGGAAGTACGGAGGAGCGCGTGTCGCTGTATACCCCTTCGATACGACCACTTTCTCTACATGTAGCGGCTGGTATATTTCGTCATGCACAAGCCGGCAAGCCTGGCATCCTAGATCAGTGCCACACATACTAGCAACATTAACACATTCGCATACTATGGTATGATGGCCTTGGGAACCTGTTAGTTCGTACGATGAATGCTTTCGCGAGCTCTACACTATGCGTCGAGAATTCGCTAGGCCCTTCGGCCGCAGACCGGGATATAGCAGGCCTCTCTGTTGGCTCCCTTGAATACGTGCTGCTCTCGGTCTTACCATATCATGTGACTGCGCACGTACAAATCGAAGAGATTCATTTGATGGCACGGGTTTACCAGCGCACTTCCATTGCAGTCGGTATTTCCGTAGATTCAGTCACCTATAGCGAGTACTCGCGGTATATACCACAGTCATACAGTTGGTATCAGTGGTGTTATTCATCACAAGTCGGCGTTTGCAGTCTGACCACACAGAGCGAGCTTGAGGGAGGCCCTTAAGTCACGTGATGAATGGGTCCCCAAATTATGGTGCCCTTCAGCCCTTGCCAGCCGCAGTCCAAAGCACGTGAGCCCACTAGCCCCATCCTGTTTTCCCCTCCCACACAAATTTTAACGAAGGAAAATCAAGTTCGACCCGACGACACTACAGGAAGGTATCTTGCCCCAGCACAGTCAAGATGTCGGCACCACAGGCAGTCCAAGTTTTCGGCAAGAAGAAGAACGCTACCGGTACGCATTTTCAGGCTTCGAAGTCGCAGCGATGCTCAGTAATTTACTGACAATTACGATTTGCAGCCGTCGCGCGGTGCGTGCAGGGCAAGGGCCTCGTCAAGGTCAACGGCGCCCCTCTCAAGCTGTTCGCCGCTGAGATCCTCCGGGCCAAGCTCTACGAGCCCATCCTCCTCCTCGGTCTTGATAAGTTTGCCGGTGTCGATATCCGCATCAAGGTCTCCGGTGGTGGTCATGTTTCGCAGGTCTATGCTGTGCGCCAGGTGGTGAGTCGCTCTGCTATCCGACGGCACGATTCAATTCACAAATCGGGAATACTAATCATTTGTTTCAATGCAGATTGCCAAGGCCATCGTCAGTACACCCAATTCACGCCGCGCGAGCGCGAACGATCTTTCGAAGCAACGACGCCGCTAACATGATATTCTTAGGTTGCCTACTTCGCCAAGTACGTCGACGAGCACTCCAAGAGCACCCTCAAGACTGCTCTCATTCAGTTCGACCGCAGCCTTTTGGTTGCCGACCCCCGCCGTTGCGAGCCCAAGAAGTTTGGTGGAAAGGGCGCCCGTTCCAGATTCCAGAAGTCGTATCGTTGATCGGTTTGTTATGGTCTTGCTGGGAAGCGGAGGTCTCGCGCGGACACGGATGGCGTTCGGCATTGCATTGATCAGATACGGGCCAACATCGGCCCCGCACGATGGCCTAGGGTGCTGCTGTGCATCTTGGGGGAGATAGGAATCGACACCGGTCTATTTGGTCTTCAAACGAGATTCTTGACGATGTTTGGTAAATGGAGACTATGAATGCAAGCGGCGTTGGTCCAGCGACAGGGCGTCCCAATGGGCTTCTCAGCTGAGTATTGGGATGAGCAAGCTGAAGCGGTCCAGCTATGAGGGTCCATATTCGATACGGCACTAATGGAGGAAGTCCGAAGACCCAGTCCTAGCTCGTCTAGGAATTCTCCCTCGTCGCTCTCAATGGCAATGACATCAGCACCTTACTAGAACACAAGGGGTCACGAAATCTCATCTTAGAGCATGGAAACCCTCAAGTGAAGGAACAGCTCTGGGCTTCGAATCCAAGGAACCGAGGAAGTCGCCGAGGTGGGCGTTTCGAGCAGTCGCACGGATGTTTGACAGTGTGACCTGAAGCTGCAATCTAGCGGTTGAAGGGACGGAATGCAAGGCTCGAGGACAATGGAGCGACTGAATAGTCCGCCCTCCCAGGCCAGACGGCTGCCTTGATGTAGCAAGGCATCCTCGAAGCCTTACTCTCAACACATCCGTAACTGTTATCGCAAGCTCACCTAACTGCAACAAAACCACTCTGCCGTGATGCAAGGCTGAAGGCTTCCTGACAACCTCCATATCCCAGGGTTAACCAGCCAGACAGGTTTAAAGCAGTAATTGCCCTATTGGTCGTCGGACCCGTTGCTGCGAAACCAGACGAGAGCGATGCTCCCACGGTAGCCCGAAGACATCCTGCACGAGGAATAGCCGCTCAAGCCAGACTCGGGCAATTCCAGCAACTAAATAGCGGGGCGTGGACGCCGCTCGCTGATTTGATGCGCCAGTGTGGTGCGCGAGAACGAAGCCTCTGTCACTAAGTCGATCTGGTCGGGGAAACCAAATCGAGAAGGACGTTCCAATTCTGCTGTTCCAGTAATCTCAGACGGGCAAGCCAATCCACCATAGTAGGACGCAAGACACCACGGCAGGGCGCCATGAGACATCAACGTGGCCGTTGCATTTTAAGAAAAGAGGAATGCCGCGCGAAGCAAGCTGCACCTTGTTTGTGCCTCCTCCGCTTTCTGGGCGACACACCTCCAACTGGGGAATTTTGCAAGTCAAAATCAGCGACCAATCAGACCATCACACGTCAATGGTCGATATGGTCTGTGTGTACTTCAAGTATCGGGGTCCTCCTCGGTCGCCCTCAATAATTGCCATTGCAGTTTCTTTCCTCCATCACCAGTTGTGGGGCCTTCTTCTGTCAGAATGCTATTTCGCAAAAGACCCTTCACTCTTTCTGCGGACCGCAAAACCGCCAACGACGCCGAAGAGTGTGTCACGACATTGACGGGCCTCAATCCCTATAAATCCCCCCCAATTTTCTCGGCGCGTCGCAGCTCTTTGCGAGCGCCATGGGTATCAATCTTCCCTCTGGTGTCCTGTCACTGGCAGAAACTAGTTGTTTCGGCGATATCTTGTCATCATTGTCCAATTCCACATATTGCTCCTCAAAGTTACAAACTATCCAAAACACGAAAATGCAGACAGCCAGCGCACTCCCGCCATGCACCCTTTCCCAACCATGCCCCTCCGAAACACGGTGCGAGTGGCCAGTGCCAATTCCATCTAGTTAGACGTCACGAACATCTCAGACGCGGTCACGGCAAGGGTCTCAGCGAGAGACTGCCAGTATGATGGATGTGACGGATTTCCCCGTCGAGAAATGCTTATATGTTGTTGAGAGGACCAAAGAGCCGAGCATTGAAGAACTGATAGCATCACAGATCTTCTCTCCCGCTCTGCACGGGATAAGATTAAGAGATGGTCGTTGCCGGCCGAGAGTCGATGTCTTTTTTCCCAAGGCGCACCAAAGAAAATATCAGCCCAGGTTGCAAACAAGGTCGAGTGGACGCCTGGCGCGTCAAAGCCGAGAATCGCTGAGTTGGGGTATGCGCAAACGCAACGCGGCGCATCGGAGCGCATAATAACTGCCGCCTCACCTGTTGGCATATTTGACCAGCCAATGGAGAACAGCGTCCAAGTTCGTCTCTTCCCTTGCCGAGATGCCATAGCACGACACCTCACGGCCCGAAATACTCTTCAAATCCATAACGTCAATCAACTCGTCCACTGTCAGCTTGTCTGGAAGATCGGACTTGTTCCCGAGCACGAGAAGCGGAATGCCGCTCAACGTCTGGTTGTCCATGAGGATGTGGAGCTCCTCTTTGGCCATGGGAAGAAGGGCCATATCGGCAATGTCGACGATAAAGACAATCGCGTTGACACCACGGCAATATCTCTCCCACATTTGGCGGAAGCGGGGTTGACCACCCAAGTCCCAGCACTTGAGCGTCACATGCCCTTTTTGCACCTTCTTCATGTTGAAGCCAACAGTTGGGATGGTGCTGCAATCCGAGGTCAGCCGAGGAACAAAAATAAAAGATGGCCAGGAGCTAAGATCACGTCGACTGGCAAGATCGGGAATTAGGGGGGGATGGCAAAAACTTACTCGATCTCGAATTCTGCGCCCTGCCGGCAACGCTGCGCGTCAGCGACCATAGCTCGACCTCTCCGATCCTTGCGCCGGACTTACCGAAAGCACCCTGAGAAGGGAGGTTTTGCCTGCGTTTTGGAGCCCAACCATCGTTACGTCCATTTCTGTTGCCCTGCGCGGGGATTAGCTCCGCTCCCTGGGGACCTCGAGGGAATGCGACTGGGTACGACGAGCCCCGCAAGTTGAAGACCCGCGGGGTTTGGCCTTCGACTACTCACCAGAACGTCCTGAGCAACCAGTCGTACAGTCGTCGGAATACCCCGGCCATGGTTGCTAAAGCTTTCGGGCTGGTCGCAGCAGAGGTATGGTGGTTGGAGGAAGCTCGTCGGGGGAGCTGACCGCAGGTGAAGTCGCGCTGGTCGGCGCCGCGGAACAGGACAGTCGGTGAAGGGGGATGAGATGGCGGGGACGGGTCTCGCTCTTCTCGAGTTTAAGTATTCTGCGCTCAGACTCTATGTCGGCACAAAAATTAGGAGTAAAATGTCTCGTATGACTTGAACCCGATGGCTTCCCTGCAATTTCGCGAGCAAACTGAGGCCGCAGCAAGTTCGTTGTGAATCGATGGTAGTAGACGCGGGGCAGCGCAGAGGAGCGATCAGGCCCACCAGAGCAAGATGCCACCAAGGGGACGCAATCTAGCTGCTGTGCAAGTTGCAAGGTGGTGTGGTCCGTGCCTTTGTGAAAGCGATGATGTTGAACAACAGAGCGGCTAGGACCAGGGTTTCATTCGTGTACAACGCCGGGGTGGAGCTGCCGGACGGCGAGAGCAAGACCGTTGATATAGATATGGCGAGATGATCGTCACCGATCATGGGCGAGAGCGGCGGGCCCAGAGCCAGGAACGGACAGGCCCGACTAGGTTCAGCTTCCCCGTCAATGCAGAGGAGCTCTTGGGGAGCGCCGGCGGCGGCAGCGGTAGTCGAGCGGGCGGGAGACGACACACGAGCAGCAGGGGAGGATGAGGCCAGGCGGCAGGCGGCAGGTGGCAGGCCTGAGTGCTGGGAAGGTTGTGTTGCGCACACGGCGGCGCAGATGGCGGGAGCGCGGGCTGATAGCTGTCGGCACAGGGAAATTCGTGCGCCTCCGGATCGCAGAATAGGAAAAGATGCGGTCGCGGGTAGGTAAAAGTGTTGTGGCTGCGAACGACACTGCAGGGACTCGCCGGGTGATGCTTGTCCTTGTTGAAGCTGGATCCGGGGTCGGCAGAGTAAAAGTTGCGGGCAGGCAGGAAGCCCTGCAGCAGCCGCTTCAGGTTTGCTTGTTCGACTGTCGAGACGGCTGTCCTCGACCTGAGGCTTGCAGGCGCCGGCGGCTGTGGATAGAGCCGAGCGGGCGTGTGCTTGTCTGGGCTGCTCCTCTCTCACGGGTCGCCGATTTCGAAGCGCAGTCAGAGTAACTTTGGTCCCTAGGACAGCGGTACTTATCTGAACAAAACGCTTGACGCCTGTTGCTCCAGGTTAAGAGGTGATCGCAGAGGCCACCAACAGCGGGGTTGCAGCTCAAGCAGCGCCTGCCTCGAAGTGATTGGGCGATCAAGCTTTCAAGGGTTCCCCACGCCCAGAAACCAATGGGCGGGACTAGATTGCAACGGACGGCGCAATAATGGTAGGGAACTCTGGCAACAGCGATGACGCCCTGCGAAATCCGACCAGCTAGGGCGCGTGAGACAAGGTCGTTGAGGTGACGGCAAGATCCCATGCACGGCTGGACCACCTGCAGTAAGCTCGGGGACCAGAGGCAAAAGCTGTGGCAGGCAGATGCAGCAGCAGCAGCTCAAGGCAGGCATGACTGACCGATGGACCAGAGCCTCAGGTTGGTCTTCGGCCTCGGAGCAAGGTTGCTTCGAGCTGCGTCGACTTTCTTCAACCAGCCTCGACGTGGTTGGCTACCTTCTTTTCGCGGCTCCTATTGGGGGCTAGACGGTTTAGTTGTTGAGCTCCTGGTGAATTCTACTGGTCGACAGACAGCTTGTCTAAAACCCGCCTTCGGCCGGAAAAAGCGGCCTGCTCAACTGAGAGCGAACTGCCGCAAGCTCGCGGGGCCGGAAGCCGACCGCATCTTGCATGGATCTTAGAGCCAGCCTTCCGAACATGCGGCGCTCGGCCATCACGGCCACTCAACAACGAAGCTGAGAGTCTCGGGCTGCCAATACAACTCGTCAAGACGCATCGGGCCTCATGAGCGGCGACCTGCTCTGGCCGCGGACCGTCGAGACCTCAGGAACCAGTCCACTCACCGCTGGGGTTGCTACCTCTCTGCCCGTGATCACCGTGGACCATCTTCCCCCCCAGACGCGGACAGCCCATCAACCTGCATGAGCCGAGTCCACCGCTGCCGTGAAACCAACGAAGACAGCTGCTTGTGTGGCCGGACGGCATGAGAGAGCACAAACTTCCTTGTGAACGGAGACGCAAGGCGGGTTCAGTGATGTTCAGACTCGCTGTGACGTCCGTCCACAGTGCATCCACCCGCTGCCCTTTTGCGATCCCAAGATATCTCGAGAGCAGCCAATCACACTGCTTCAGATGGGGACTTTGACAACAGTTTGAAGGAGAGGACGGTCCGTCTAATGACCCCCTGATATCGGCCCGTTTGAGATTGTCATGAATGGTCTCTGTGATACCCTCAGTGCCGGTTATCGGATTGGCCTTTTGTCCTCCAGCCTCGAGGAGGGCGAGTGTACCTCCCGGAAGGGTTACCCTCGCCAAGACACAGCAGCCGTTTTGCTGATGTGTCGTCAAAGCCTCCATCTTACAAACACTGTGAACTTTAGATTTTAACCTGTTGGGTGGTGTGTGAGTAGAGCCTCACCGACGAGGCTGCGCTCCGACGTCAACGGGGGAGTGTCTGGTATCGATGCCTCGGCAGCGTCGATACTTTGGCAGCGAGGAAGGAACCCGGGTGCCAGAAAACCGCTCGGGCCATATTGGCCTTGCCCCACCATGGTGTGGTTCCCGCACGGTTGATAAGCGATAAGAGAAAAAAAAGTTGCCCGCCGCCTCGAAGTTGGACCCACGAATGGTCAATTCCTCGACAGCACGGCGCCGCTCAGAATCTGTGGTGAACACAATATGGCCCTAGTGCCCTGAAAATATAGAAACGGTGTCGCTTGGCCGATTGAGTGTTGTCAGACTCAGAGCGCACACGCGCACTCGCGTACTTCCAACTTGCGACGCTGACAATCGTCAAAGATGGCGTACCAGAAGAAGCCGAGGGGCGCACCCACCAATACCACCTGGGATCATGAATACAATACTCTGCGACGCGAGCATTTGTTTAGAAACCCGCCCACAGATCATTCGGCCTACCCAGCTCTGCAAATCGCCGTCGATCCCCACATCGAGGCGTTCAATGCCCTCTTCCCAACCGACGGAAAGCCGGGCCTCATTGAGCATGCCCTGGAGGATATCGGCACAATCACCTACCTGGATGGTGACGAGAGAGCAGCCTCTACGGGGAAGAACAAGTTGACCATCCGGTACAAGAGCATAGAACTCGGCAAATCCATGGTCCCTACCAGCAACAAATTCGCCAAGCAACCCGAAATATACCCAGCCGAGTGCAGAGAACGTCATGTTTCCTACCGCGGAAGGTTGTCTGCGACACTGGAGTATCGGATTAACGATGGCGATCCTCATCTGATCCGCCGAGATATCGGCCTCATGCCCCTCATGGTCAAGGTAGGCGACTGCCGAGGATTGCGAGGGTCGCTTTCTGAACTTTGCTGATTCTTTCCCCATAGTCCAACAGGTGCCACCTCGAGAATAACTCGCCAGCACAGCTAGTGGCAAGGAAAGAAGAATCTGAAGAGTTGGGCGGGTACTTCATTGTCAACGGCATCGAGAAAATCATCAGGTTGCTGCTCGTCAATCGGAGAAACTTCCCTCTTGCCATTATTCGGCCCAGCTTCCAAAATCGAGGCCCCGCATACACGCCGTATGGTATCATAGTACGATCAGTGCGGCCAGACGAAACTTCGCAGACCAACGTGCTCCATTATCTCAGTGATGGCAACGTTACATTCCGGTTCTCGTGGCGCAAGAACGAATATCTCGTGCCCGTCATGATGATCCTCAAGGCTCTCGTGGAGACCAACGACCGAGAGATCTTTGAGGGCTTGGTTGGGCCACCAAAGTCAAAGGCCATCTCAAACACATTCCTGACAGATCGTGTCGAACTCCTCCTTCGAACATATAAAAGCTACGGCCTTTACACCAAAGGGCAAACGCGGGCGTATCTGGGCGAGAAGTTCAGGATGGCACTGAGGGTGCCAGATACCATGTCCGACTACGATGCCGGAACTGAGTTCTTGCGTAAGATCATTCTGGTCCATCTTGGCTGTGTCAATGCCATGGAGGAGCAGGATGCGGACAAGTTCAAGATGCTGCTTTTCATGTGCCGCAAGCTCTACTCCCTTGTCGCTGGCGATTGTGCTGTTGACAACCCTGATGCCGTCCAAAACCAGGAGGTATTGCTGGGTGGCTTTCTCTACGGCATGATCCTCAAGGAAAGGCTGGAAGAGCACCTAACGGTCAATGTGCGGCTTGCTTTGCGCGAATACCTAAGGAGAAACCCTACAACCACATTCACATCACCAAAGTTCGACAAGGATTTTCCACAAGCCATTTTCGCTAGGACCAACGAAAACCTGGGACCTTCCCTCGAGTATTTTTTGTCGACCGGTAACCTTCAAAGCCCGTCAGGCCTCGATCTCCAGCAGGTTTCGGGCTTCACCGTTGTGGCCGAGAAGTTGAACTTTTTGCGTTTCATCAGCCATTTCCGAATGATCCATCGTGGTAGTTTTTTCGCCCAACTCAAGACTACCACGGTCAGAAAGCTGCTTCCGGAGTCTTGGGGGTTTTTGTGCCCTGTGCACACCCCTGATGGTTCTCCCTGCGGTCTTCTCAGCCACATGGCTCACAAGTGCAAAATCATGACGAAGTGGGTAGACACGTCCGCCATTCCTGGCATCATCTTCGAACTTGGAGTGGTCGACTCGGCGTCGGCAGCGCTGGGTGATCGGGTTGTGGTGATGCTTGACGGGAAAATTCTCGGCTGGTGTGACGCAGAGCAATGCAAGGCTGTCGCAGACACGCTACGGCGTCTGAAGGTAGAGGGCGGGCATGGGGTGCCCGTCGAACTGGAGATTGGCTATGTGCCTCACTCTACAGGCGGCTCTTATCCCGGTCTCTACATGTCAGCTCAACCGGCCAGGATGGTCCGGCCCGTCAAGTATCTCCCCCTTGGGAAAGAGGACTACGTCGGCCCACTGGAGCAGCCTTACATGTCCATTGCCTGTACGAAGGACGACATCGTCGCAGGCGACTCAACCCACATAGAGTTTGATCCTACACACATTCTCTCGATCCTGGCCAACATGACACCCTTTTCCGACTTCAACCAGTCCCCACGTAACATGTACCAGTGTCAGATGGGTAAGCAAACTATGGGAACTCCAGGAACGGCGCTTCGTCACCGGACCGACAACAAGACGTACCGTATCCAGACAGGTCAGACTCCGGTGGTCCGTTCGCCGTTGCATAACACATATGGCTTCGACAACTTCCCCAACGGAATGAACGCTATTGTTGCTGTCATTTCTTATACCGGATACGATATGGACGACGCTATGATCATCAACAAATCAGCACACGAACGGGGCTTCGGTCACGGCACTATCTACAAAACGAAAAAGATCAGCCTCAAGGATGAGAAGAGGGTCGGTTCGGCTGGGATAACGAAGATGTATGGCTTTGCACCAGAGAGCAAGGCTGCGCCTCACATCCGGGAGCAGCTTGACGCGGATGGCCTCCCATTCATTGGCCGCTTGGTCATGGAAGGCGATGTTCTTTGCGCTTGGCACACAGTCACCACCGACTACCACGGAAACCGGGTCAACCGTGACGGTATCACACATTACGAAAAATACAAGGACTCGGAGATGGCTTTTGTGGAAGAGGTTCGAGTAATTGGCAGCGAAACTGGACTTGAGCCGCTCCAGGATGTGTCGATCAAGCTTCGTGTGCCCAGAAGCCCGGTCATTGGTGACAAATTCTCCTCTCGTCACGGTCAGAAGGGTGTGTTATCACAAAGGTGGCCCATGGTTGACATGCCTTTCTCCGAGTCGGGGATGCAGCCCGATGTCATTATCAACCCCCACGCCTTCCCGTCTCGAATGACAATCGGTATGTTCGTCGAGTCGCTGGCAGGCAAAGCGGGCGCCCTCCATGGTCTAGCTCAAGACTGTACTCCATTCCGTTTTGACGAGGAGAACACGGCTGCCGACTACTTTGGCCATCAGCTGATGAAGGCGGGCTACAACTACCATGGCAATGAGCCCATGTACTCGGGAATCACGGGTGAGGAGTTTGCTGTCGACATCTACATCGGGTGTGTCTATTACCAGAGACTGCGTCACATGGTCAACGACAAGTACCAGGTCAGAACAACAGGCCCTGTGGTCTCAACAACGGGCCAGCCCATCAAGGGCAGAAAGAAGGGTGGTGGTATCCGTGTCGGTGAGATGGAACGCGACGCTTTGTTGGCACACGGAACGGCTTTCCTGCTCCAGGACCGCCTCCTGAACTGCTCTGATTACTCCAAATCGTGGGTGTGCCGAGACTGTGGCATGTTCTTGGCTGTTCAACCAACAGTGTCTCCGTTTGTCGGCAAGAGGAAAGCGGTCGGTACGGTGAGGTGTCGGAACTGCGCCCAGCGCTTGGATGAGATGGAGGATTTGGATTTGATGAAGGTGGAGGGTGAGATCTGGGACGACGGGCAGGGCGCGCAGTGGATCGGAGGCGAGAACACAGCACAGGTGATCGTGCCCGGCGTGCTGCGGTACCTCGACGCTGAACTCGCGGCGATGGGAGTGAAGTTGAAGTACAAGGTGGACACCAAGGATGTAATCCACAGAGGGCCCCTCAAGCCGTTGGGGCTCAAAGCTCTCCACGAGGTGCAAGCCGCTGCGTGATAGGATTGGAGACATGCACTCGTGGAATTTTGTGGTATAGATGAATGTAGCAATGATGAATTTGGTATTTTGGGTCTTTCCCCCGTTCCACGATTCCGGTCTTGGCAGGCCTCCGTCAAGTCTCACCGAGACCAGCGGTTTGTTTGCTGTCCTTGCGCCATCGCACGGCGTTGGATGTGGGAATCCCTGGTGCCTGGGCCAGAGCTCGGAGAGTACAAGCGAGATGGACGAGTGCACGCAGCCGGTCCTGACATGGAAGGACCCTGCTGTTGTTGACGGCCAGCTGTGGTGACGCGCTATATTTATGCAGTTTTCCGCCTTTTTCTACTGCTCTTTGATCTGCTTTGGACTTTTTCACCGTTAGCTCTGCCTCTTTGCTCTTGGGTCGATTCCCAAGGAAGGCGCAAAGGCATGGATGGGTTGACTCTGAATCTCAATTTCAAATCTCCCCACGCCCAGAATTGTTCCTTCCCAGTGTGTCGACAAACATGAGAATTTAAGACCTGGGCTTCTGCGCTGGCTTTTATCTTCCAGCACGCTACAATCATTCCTTCCTCTCGTGCGTTACCCTGGTTGACCTCCAAGGTTGAACGCCATTGCTCTACCCAGGTAGTCGACACCATCAACCCACTTGGGGCCTGGCCCACCACTCTCGCAACCCCCCAGAAATCACCTCCCACCCTACGGCCCCTCCTCTAGCATATTCCCCTCTCTCACCAGCCTCCCTTGTCCGCTACTCTGGGTCGCACTGCTCGGGGTCCTCCAAGTCCCCCGTTGCCGCTCCCTATCTCGGTTACCTTTTGTCGGACAGACTGTCTAGAGTGGCTAACCAAGGCCCCGAGAACAGACAGCCAAGCAGGCGGATCCATCTTGAGAATGGCCTCTGTCGGAACGTGTCTCGTCGCCCTCATCTTACTGTTGCGCTCCGTTCTTGCCGAGTTCCGACCTTATAACTACGGGTTCGATATCGCCAAGCATGTTAGCAAACGTCAGACGTCGCGGCCGCTGGTGGTGACGGGACAGGCTGCGGAGGGTCTGCTGCTGAGGCAGGAAATCCGAGAGTTGGAACAGGACCCTGACGTATGGACACTCTACATCTTGGGACTGAGCTTGATGCAGTATACCGATCAGTCATCGCCAACCTCGTGGTATGGGCTGACAGGTTTGTGGTCACCTCGTTGGGGATACTTGGAAAAGTACGGTTGCTGACGCTGGAAAGGAATACACGGTATACCACACAAAACATGGGGTGACGTCGGCCCAACTCCTGGAAATGAGAAGACAGGATATTGCACGCATTCATCGGTTCTCTTCCCGACATGGCACCGGCCCTATCTCGTTCTATACGAGGTACACACAAACTGGAGACACCCTTCACAGGCAGAGCTGACTTTGATCATAGCAAGTCTTGATTGACCTCATCAAGCGAATCGCAGCCCTATGGCCAGAGGGAGAGGAGAGGGACCGGTACACGGCAGCTGCGCTTCGATTTCGAATACCTTATTGGGATTGGGCTGCCACTCCGCCGTCGGGGCAGAGTGTGCTACCTCTAAGCGTTGGCGGGAGTCCTTGGGTCGAAGTGAACGGCCCTAGTGGGGTCCAAAGAATTTCGAATCCCTTATTCAGTTACTCTTTCAAGCCCCTGAATGCCACCGCATTCCTCCAACGCCCAGTAAGTCCAGTGAAACTCCAGTGAGTTGCCAGATTGGCTTACAAAATCTCTACAGTGGAACATCTGGACAAGCACATTTAGGGCTCCGACAACCAACGACGAGAGGGCGCAGTCTAACAACTCGCTCATTGCGCGGAACCTCGACCAGGCCTTCCCATCTCTAAGTCAGCGTCTTTACATTCTTTTCTCGAACTATCGGAACTACACCGCGTTCAGCAACAACGCCTTCACTGGCGCCAATAATGAAACCTACGATTCTCTAGAAGCGATACATGATACAGTACATAACCTCGCAGGTGGCGGTGGATTGGGACAGCCCAACGTACAGGGGGGGCATATGTCTTATATCCCTTACTCTGCGTTTGATCCCATATTCTTCCTGCATCACACCAATGTGGATCGCATATTCGCCATGTGGCAGGCGAGCAACCCACAGTCGTGGGTTCAACCACAACCCGCTGCTCTGTCGTCTTACACCACCTCCCGAGGGCAAATCCAGGATTCGGCCACTGCCCTGACACCTTTCTTTGCAAGCGATGATGGGTCATTCTGGACATCAGATGGAGTTCGCGATCACACCATCTTTGGATATACCTACGCTGACCTCGGAATTGGGCCTAATATTAGCAGAAGGGCAAGGGGAAATGTTAGGAAATCGATCAACCGACTCTACGGCGCTTCTAGTGCTGCGAGCCTGTTCATCAAGGCATCGAAAAGTCCAGGCGGTGCTCAATCCAAGAGCAAGCAACTCGACATGGCCGAGTTAACTCGCAGTGCCGTTTTCACTGGCGACAGATATCGGGAGTGGATCGTCAATATCCGTGTCAGGAAGCAAGCCTTGCCAGAGCCATTCTCTGTTCATTTGTTTCTGGGCGACGTCCCTGCGGATCCGCAGCACTGGACCTCTGCAAGGGGGCATGTCGGAATGACGGGGGTCTTCTCGTCAGATGATGTGTATGGCATGTCGATGGGCCGATTGGACGTGTCGGGGACAGTACCGCTCACATCGGCCTTGATCAATAAGATCATTGAACGCGAGCTTGGGAGCCTGGGGCCACAGGATGTGGTGAAGTATTTGAATGCAATACTCTGTCGGCGTGTGCTTGGGGTCAGTGGAAAGGTGTACGAAGTCTCAAAGGTCAGGGGATTGAGAATGGATGTTGTCAGTTCGGTGGTCAGAGCGCCAACGTCAGAAGAAGAGCTTCCTGAGTGGGGAAAAATGGAGAGGCATTTCCAGTTGAGGTGATAAGTGGTCTTGGTATTTCTTTTTGTTGGGAAGACGCTAGTTGGGTGGGCTTTGACGGCGTTGGCTGGTAATGATCTTGGGGAGTGATGTTTGCTTTGCTTCTGGGGGCTAGAGTTACGGAAAAGAGACGGGAGTGATTTCATGCGGTTAGGTATGTTTGTTTCTGGGCTGTCTTATTCTATGTTGTGGCAGAGTTATTGCGGGTAGCCATGCTCTTTCGGCGAAGAGTTTAGGATGTTAGGGTCTTGTCAGTATCGGTGGGTAATGCAAACACGGTCCCGATTTCACGTTTCGACGGGCTAGGCTGAGTGGTAGTCACAGCTTGACAACTGACTCTGCAGAATTGTATGGGGGCTTGAGTCTTTGAGTAAACTTGTTCCGGATGTGGCAGGTGGCCTCCTATCCGACAGCGTATTCACCAACCCACGGGTTTGAGAGAGCATGACAAGTTGGGTACCAGGTAATCATAGGGTTTTTCCAAGTCTCCCCAGAGCTTGGTAAATAGACGTCCCACTGTCTTCAAAATCGAATACCTCCATATTGACAGGTTATTGCTTTTGGTTAACACCTCCCATCTTGAAACCGCAGCAATCATGCCTCTAGTTTCCTGAGCCCTCCGCCTTAAAAAGTGAGATATCTGGGTGCTGGGTAGAATTCTACACAAGCACGCCATGAATCATCATTTGTTCCCTCTAAGGATATACAAGTCAAAATAACGGATCGTGGTTCCAGCGAAGTAGCTCTTACCAAACTTTCGGCGCTTTCATCTAACGGTTTTTTAACGATCAATCTTAAGGGGGACAAGACGTGCAGATCTATGATAAACCACCTTTGCTCAAGTTTCTTCCTTTTTTTTCTGATTTTTCATGGCCGCGGGGACCGCTGAGGTCGAGGACGCGAGGGTTAGCTGCTTGAGGCTGGGAGGGGGGAGAGAAGGGGGTTTGGCGAAGTGGCATGGGGAGGCACATAGAATGAGATGCACTTGAGAGGCGAGGAGTTAGAGACTGGGTTTATATTCTAGTTTTGCTTGGGGCTTATCTGGGTGTGGTTTTGGAGAGGGCTGTGAAACTAGGTCTCTATTTGTTTGAGTTCTGAGTCCTGAGGCCTGAGGGACTCCGTTTGCTTTTACTGGTGCCTAGCCTGCCCCTCTCTCAACCTGTTTGAATCTAGGAGGCAACTGGGCTATAACCAGGATTAACTCGTTTCCTGCCCGAAATATAACCTGTTGATTACTTCATTGTTAGGACCCCTCTCGAGACTAGTACGAGACACAAGGCACGCCACTCTCCGATACCTCACGCACTCCTTAAACTTGGGCCAAGATTAATCTTCGGCCTGACTGTGTACAGGTATCTCAAAGTCAACACGGCGCTAGACATTCAACTATTCCCCAACCATATATAAAACATATACTAACCCATCTCCAACTCTGCTCGAACCCGCATCAAACCCGACTCTAAACGGTTTGCAACTCTTCTACGGTTATCTCATGGTTTTCCTTCCCAAACCCTTCCCAAAAACCCTTCAATCCCTTCAAACCGAAATTCAGGAAACAGCTCATTCACCTCCCCGCCAACATCCCAATCACCTTCTACACACCCCAACAACAGCCCCACCATCACACTCTTCTTCATCACTTCACCCTCCTCCTCTAGCACCGCCCCATCTGTGGCAAACATCAGCTCATCATCTCCTTTTAGGAAATTTTCTGTTGTCTCGGGAGGCCCGAGAGAGTTTTGCTCCTGAGACAACAGAAAAAGGACACAGCGGGAGAAGAAAACACTCCAATTTGCACTCACGCTTCCTCTCCAAACCCCACCCCATCTTTAACTCTCCTCTCTCCAAATCCCTGGCCTCCACCTCGGTAATCTCCATCCTCCCCCTCAACTTCTCACAAATGTCAACCATTTCCCCAAACGTAACCCTCCCCCCTCTCATCCCACTCACCTCCGGCCAGCGCCCGTTATACTCAACCATCATCGTCACCGCCTTCGCAATGTCCCTCGCAGAGGTGAACACCAGTACCGCGTCCTCGTGTCCTTTTACTACCACCGCCCGTCGATTTTCAAGATCAAACGGCGTCCCGAGGGGGGTGATATGCTTGCTAGTCTGGTAAGGAGTGGCGAGGTAGTCCATAAACAAACCCGGCTGGAAGAGGGTGTATTCCAGGACGGGATCGGGTGTGTTTATTTGCTGGAGGCAGGATCCGACGAGGGATTTGGAGGTCCAGAAGGGGAGATGGGTGGTTTTGGCGGAGGAGTATTCGGATGGGGCGAAGCGGTGGACTCCAGCGGCGACACAGGCGTTGATGAGGGTTATTTGGGCGGCTCCGTGCGGGTCTGAGAGGGGTTGGATGAATGAGAGGACGGTGTGGATGCGGTGTGATGAGAGGGCGGAGGTAAGGGAGGGGAGGGAGGTGTAGTCAACAGTGGCATTTGTGATGTTGGGGGTGGTGCAGAGGGGTGGGGAGGGCGGTGGATTGCGGCTGAGGATGACAATGGTGTGCAAATTGGTAGCGAGGGCGTCGATGACTTCGCGGGCGAGTTCTACGGGTTGTTAGCTTTTGGGGTAAAAGGGGGGAGGGAGGGGACGTACGGCCGGAGCCACCAGCTACGGCGATGTTGACCATTTTGATGATTTGAGGAGTGCAGTGATCTTGAAGTGAAAAATTCGAGACGGGCCTTTTCTATAGAGAACAAAGGGTTCTCAGGGGTATTTATCAACGATGTTGTGTTCGACTTCTAACACGACTAGCCAATCAGACGCTCTATTTCGACCGCGGAGTTACAAGCCAAGCATCAATTCGTCCGCCGCGGCGATTTCACCGTGCGCTTCGCATCTCCCTCTGTTCCCCCGCCGCGGTCCAAACCACACAGTGCACTGAAGAGCAGAGACACGATGGAGCCGGTTCTCAAACGACGAAAAGCCCGAAAGGGTACGCAGAGCTGTTGGGAATGCAAGCGGAGGAAGACGCGATGCACCTTTGTCTCGCCGAGGGAGTCTGTCTGTGACGGGTGCAAAAGTCGCCAAACCAAATGCATTGGCCAAGACTTTTACGAGGAGGATATCAATACGTCGGCTTGGGCAGATGTGAGGTCGATACCCCTTGTGCTGTGCTCGGTGCCTGACTGACGCTGTCTAGGCGTCGAGGGAGACACCCCTTTCTCGGTCAATAAGGGGCGGAGGTGAAGATGCTCGGTCCTTGCCTCCCCTTGATGCCTGGCCCAGCCCAGAAGATCTGGAAATCATCATGGACATGCCAACCAGCGCATCGGTGCTCTTCCACGGGCTCATATGCATGCCGTACTCCGACCTTATCGGCAAGGGCGTGGTTGCGCGCTCGCGGCAGAACCTACTGCAAAAATATCCGCCCGATGCTCATCCCGTCGAGGTAGCCCGCCGACTCCTTCTCCTCGGAACTTTCCTGCAAGGAGCTACCAAAGAATCCATCAAGCGCCTCAACACGAAGCCGCATCTGTTAGTCGAGACAGCGAACCGATTGGTAACCAGCAACGATGACCTTGTCAGCTCGCTCGAGGGCATAGAATGCCTGATGATGGAAGCAATGTTCTATAACAACGCGGGAAACTTGCGCCGCGCGTGGATTACACACCGTCGAGCCGTGGCAATAGCCCAGATAATCGGCCTCCATCGTGGTTCCTCGCCCACTAGGACGAAAGCGATTGATATTGGAGTCCAAGATCGCATCAGCCCAGAACACATGTGGTGCCGTCTTGTAATGACAGACAGGTACCTCTCGCTAATGCTCGGCCTGCCTCAAGCTTCCACGGAAAACCCTTTTTGCTCTCCTGAAGCACTCGCTTCTTGCACCCCCTTGGAGCGAATGGAGCGCCTAGAGTCCACCGCAGGCGGACGTATCCTGCAACGCGCCAACCCCCGAGACCTGGCAGAGACTCTCGAGGTCGACAAACTTCTCCAAGACGCTGCATCCCTGATGCCACCCCAATGGTGGCTAATCCCTCAGATCTCAGACCTCGTCGGGGACGGAGAAAAGGCTCTCGTCGAGACCCTACGCCTGATGAGCCACTTTATGCACTATTACCTTCTTGCCCAACTACACCTACCGTACTTGCTGAACCCTTCGTGGCACCAGAAGTACGACTACAGCAGGATCACGGCCGTGAATGCCAGCCGGGAAATCCTCTTGCGGTTCGTCGCCTTCGGGGGCTCGGAAGCCTCCGCTTACTGTCGAGGCATTGACTTCCTAGCATTCATTGCGAGTACAGTGCTGGCACTTGCGCACATCGATGCTCGTAGGCGGCGGCGGGCTGGTGCGGCGTATGTTTTGGACTTCCTTGCGCATCAGCGCCAAGGAGATCGAGGGCTGCTAGAGCGGACACTGAGTTGTATGGAGAACATAGCTCGAGGAGGCGACGATGCCTTGGCTGGTAGTTTATCTGATGTCTTGCGAGAGCTGCTCGCCGTCGAAGCAGGCACTTCCAAGGGCGCGATGTATCTCGCGAATGTGGCCTCTTTGGAGACGGCTGAGCTTGAGTTGAGTGGTTTGGACGAGAGCAATCTGCTGAAGATTCATATTCCGTACTTTGGGACGGTTACGATTGAGAAGGAACAGTCATTGTCGTTGAGCCGAACGGCGCTGGACCCAGCTGGCTACCACATTGCAGGAAGCTCAGCGAACGCGGATTGGCAAGAGGTGCCTACCGAGTCGGGAGATGCGGGAAGAATGCTAGTCCCCGCGCTGACCATCGAGGTCGACGACTGGGCATTGCAAGGCGTAGACATGGCTCTGCTTGACAACCTCATGTGGGGGTTAGCTGAGAGCGAGGAGCTGGGAGACCAGGGGTTGGCGGGGTCTTTGGCGACGACACCGTAGGGCGTCTGTGCGTCCCATTGAAGTATGTAATTTTTTTTGCAACCGATAGGGGTGCAGAGCCAAATACAAACAAACCACGTTTCTATTCGTTTATTTACAATCATTATTGTGCAACTTCGAAACCAAGCCCAAGGAAAAGGGATAAGGATACACGGGCGGGTGGAAGCTGCAATATCGATAACCGAGGTCTCGAGCATTGGCGCGTTCGATTCGGCAGTGATTCGGGAGTTCGAGGACTCGAGTGACAAAGTTGGTCTTCATCCCTCAGACGCCAGCTCAAAACGTTCCACCCCCTCGACTAGTCCCAAGACCCCGTTCCTTTCCATCTGCATGCAGTCGCAACGAGTTCGAGTCCTTGGGCCGCTACCCGCGAGGCTTCTGAGGACTCTGCAGCCCACTGCATTCTCGTCCTTTCCACCAGCACCAACCCACAATATGCTCCCGCAGCCTTCGACCCGCCACGGCCAATCACAGGCCTGCGCGCTGTCGTCACGCTCCGGGCCCCAGTCCACCACCGCAGCCGGAGCCCCTCCCCCTCCTTCCAGCTCAAGTCCTGCTTTTAATTCTTTTTCTGCCTCATCCAAGCAATTGCCCTCGAACTTATTGCCGCAACCACCTGCCACCATTCCCGCCGCACGGAGAACCGCTCAGCTCGCTCGCCACATCGCGAGTGTACCCTCCACAGCACCTTCCCGGCGCAGCTTCACCACCACAGAAGCTCCCCGTTCCGGCACCACCATGTCGTCCTCCTACGGCCTTCGCAAGGTGGGTGCTCCTCACACCCTGGAGCACCGCGTCTACATCGAGAAGGATGGTGTCCCCGTCTCGCCCTTCCACGACATCCCGCTCTACGCCAACCCTGAGCAAACCGTCCTCAACATGATCGTCGAGATTCCCCGCTGGACAAACGCGAAGCTCGAGGTGGATTTACCCCGCCAACCCTCCCAACCAAACAGCTTGTACTAACGCCCAGCCCACCTTAGATCTCCAAGGATGAGCTCCTCAACCCCATCAAGCAGGACATTAAGAAGGGCAAGCTCCGTTATGTTCGCAACTGCTTCCCACATAAGGGCTACCTGTGGAACTACGGCGCCTTCCCCCAGACTTGGGAGGACCCCAACGTCGTCCACCCCGAGACCAAGGCCAAGGGTGACAACGACCCGCTCGACGTTTGCGAGATTGGTGAACTCGTCGGCTACACTGGCCAAGTCAAGCAAGTCAAAGTTCTCGGCGTCATGGCCCTGCTCGACGAGGAGGAGACCGACTGGAAGGTCATCGTCATCGACGTCAACGACCCGTTGGCCCCCAAGCTCAACGACGTTGAGGATGTCGAGCGCCACCTCCCCGGCCTCCTGCGGGCCACTAACGAGTGGTTCCGCATCTACAAGATCCCTGACGGCAAGCCCGAGAACCAGTTTGCCTTCACTGGCGAGTGCAAGAACAAGAAGTACGCCATGGACGTTGTGCGCGAGTGCAGCGAGGCCTGGGAGAAGCTCATCACTGGCAAGACCGCCCCCGGCAACATCTCGACGTGAGTTCAAACCCCGCTGTCCGTTCTCTGCGCATCTTGCTGACATGAAATAGCACCAACCTGACCGTTGGTCACTCCCAGAGCCGCGTCTCCCCCGACCAGCTTCCCCCTCTTCCTCCCAACCAGGACCTCCGTCCCGAGCCCATCGACAGCTCGATCGACAAGTGGTTCTTCATCAGCGGTGCCTCCGCTTAATCACCTTGAATAAGGGATCCTGGCTTCTGTTCGTGTGAAACATGGTGCCTTGGGGCATAGAACTAGGATACCGACTGAGCGTGGTCGGCTGAAATAAAGAAGCAAAAAATTCACAATGGCCCGGTGATTGCCGGCTTGTATTTTTTACTTTGCCCTCGGTCATGGCGTGACGTGATATGCCCCGCAGCCCAATTCTAACAAGAACGCCTCCCAATGCTGTCAAATATACAAGTAGTAATGTCGTAATGTACAATTGTCGTATTTGTGAAGTCCCTACTCGAGGTCCGCTTGTTTTTGCAGCTGTCGCGAGTGCCGGTCAACCACTTCTACCACGCTCTTGATGTTCATGGTTTCGCAATCGAGCTTCATTTCCAAGCCGTCCTCTGCTCTCGTTAGCTTCTTCCGACCAGTGCCTTGCTCCCAGCGCTCCGAGCAGATTCCATAGGGTTATACGCACTAAACTTGATCTTCAGCGCGCTAGGTTCCGCTGTGGTAAATATCCGTCAGCTACTATTTCTCTTCAAGGCGTTTTCTAGGCAACGCAATGTCTCAGGCGCGCTCACACGGCGCTCGAGACATCCAACAAAGCCATGAATAACTACGTCAGGCCATACGGCGGACAAGGGACACCCACTCGAGTTCCGCGGCAGCAGCTGTGTTGTAATGCTCATGCCGGATGCGCGCGCGCTAGGAGGCAGACGAGTGAGGAACAGCCGGGCGGTTTTTGCACTCGCCGAGAACGGATTGAAGCGCGTCGATACCTCAATGATGAATTGTGTCAGCATTTTGGCGAATTGTCGTAGTGTCGGCGGAGGGCGGCGTCGTTGTCGTGGGCTGAACTTCGTTCAAAATAAAATCGGATCCCAAAGCGAGTAATTCAGCTGCTGGGCTTGGCGGTTGAAGGGATGAATTGGGTTGGCGGGATATGCCGTCCAGCGTGGTACGTACCTGGCAACGGTTCGATACTGCCAGCCGGCAGCGGCTGGTGGAATGGCTCCCTGCTGATGACGTTGCGGACAGCTTTCGCTTGCTTCAGGGAGAGATTATTTTCAAAGGTTGAACCGCACAAAGTGCGGATTGTTCTGTTGCAGCATAACCTATGGATAACGAAATAACACGGCGATAATCCCGAAATTATCTGGCGAGGACCAAGAAGAAGAGAAGACAAAATGGCCTCGTTCGAAACGCTCCAGGAGCGGCTCGCGGCGCTCCAGGAAACCACCGCGCAGCTCCAGGGCCTCATCGAGCGCCTCGCAACCATCAAGTTTCAGCCTGGCTCCGTACCATTACCTATGGCCTCGCTGAGCATGAGCAGCAGCATCAGCAGCCTGGGAAGCGGTGCGGGGGACGCCCAGGACGAAGATCTATATGTTGCGACGGAGTTGAGCGGTGAGATTAGCCAGACCCTACGGGAGGAGGAAGAGGAGCTGGAGCTGCTGAGGGAGGAGATTATTGATTTACGAGCGGGGCGCCCCGGGAGCGAAGGGGAGCATCGAAAGGCAAGGTTGAGGGAGGGGGTGCAGAGGCTGGAGGGGGAGTTGAAAGGGCAAGTTATGCTTCCTCCCTGCTTGCTCTGGAGAACGTTGGGGAGAGATATGGAGAAAGAAGCTAACGTCAAACACAGGTGTCGCACCTCCTTCCGCAAGGCGCAACTGTCAGCGAAGCGCAGCCTAGAAGAAGCGCAGAAACTTGAGCGCGAGCTGCTCTTTGCTTCTTACGCCGCCGCGGCGAACACCACCGCCCAAAGCAACAAGGGTGATGGTTCCCCTCGACAAGTCCACGCCGAGCTGTTTTCCGCGCGCGACCGCCGCCGCATCCGTGAGAAAGAGAAGAACGGTGCTCGCGATGTGGTGTCCGCTTCATCAGATGTCACCGACGCGCTGAGACGCACGCACGCGCTCATTGCTGGGGAGGTGGCAAAATCGGCATTTGCGACGCAGACGCTGGCGGAGAGCACGGCCGCGCTGAAGGAGCTGCAGCAGACATATGATGGTATCGATGGGATGTTGGCCAAGTCGCGGGACCTGGTGGGAGCGTTGATGACGAGCCAGAAGAGCGATACGTGGTATCTCCGGACGTCCTTTTACATGCTGCTATGCACGTTGGCATGGCTGGTCTTCCGACGGTTTCTGTACGGTCCACTATGGTGGGTAGTTTGGTTTCCGGTGCGGACTACATTTAGGACGGGTAAAGCTGTGTCAAATTTGGCGGGGGGAGCGGCGGATTCTGGCGCGAGCATGGCGGTGGTGGATTCCGCAGGGAAGACAACAGTCGTTGGTATCGGCGAGGAAGCGGCGGTGCCAACGGCTAAGGTCGGCGAGGAAACACAGGAGACTAGGGGGCAAGGGGAGGGTTTGGTTGATGAGTTGGGGCAGATGATTGAGGACTCGATTAAAGGGAAGGTCCCTGAGGAGGTGGAGGAAGTCATACGTAATGTATCGGAGGAAGAGGTGGTTCAGCCCAATCCTAAGAAAAGGATGTGGGAAGAGCCGGTAGTGGAGGCTGAAGGGGAGAGGGTTAGAGATGAATTATGAGTAGTTGATATGTGATGGTCGACTCAGAACATAGGTGTATCAATAACCAGAAGGCTGGTGATTGTCACCTTTGGGCAATATCCAATGTTATTTGCTAGTGTGCTGTGTCATGGCGAAATCACTTCGAGACTTCGTGAAAACACTGAGCTGAACATGTCTCCATGCAAACACCCTACACACTCTGCTTCATCTGTCCTGGAGAACCCGCCCTATCTTGAAATATGCTTTAGACTCCATACTTTTTTACGCGCCTCTCTCAATGATGCTGGTGTTTCTGATGCTGATATGATCTGATATGCTTGCCGTGGCTCCCGACCGCAGTTATAAATGATGACATGATACGATGCCCCCCAAACGCCAACCCAGAATATATACCGACGCAAGTAGGTAAATACCCATCTAAAAGAAACCACCCTGGAAACCACAAACGATCATGTCTCACTCATCACTCGCTCAATGTGACGGCCCCTTCAAGACCTTGCCGAGCGCGAACACGCCTGCAACCAGCATCATAACGCGTGGCAGTACTGGCGCCCCCGCCTTCACTTCCTCGTCCTTCTTGCTCCGCAGGATTTTCGTCTTCGTTTTCTTGAACTTGTCCTCGGCAACCGATGAAGAAGCCGGCTCAACCAATGTCACCTCACCACTCGAGACACCGGCATCCTGAACCGACTCCAGATTCTGTAACGGCAAGCTAAGCCTCCTGCTCCGCGAGTCTCCCAGGGCGCCACGTAAGCCGACCTCAACGAGGCGACTCTCGCGTAAGCCGAGGAAACCTGCCGTCTGCGGCCGGCTCTGACACCTCTCGGGCGACTGCGCACACATGGCTGTCTTACGCGCCTCATAGCTGGCGCGGTACGCTGTATCAACCGAGTCGCGACTGGTATTGACGACGGACTGAATATCCGACCAGTCCGACACGGAGACGGATGAGAGACTGGTGCGAGGCGAGGGCCCGTGGCTGGGAGCAAGATAGGTCGGGTTGAGGGTGGTCCGGTTGGTTAGAAGGCTCTCGTCAGACTTGGGTTCGGGCGTTTGTTGACCGACATCGCCTACGGTGTCAGACAAGGCGACGTCATCTGTGACAAGCGGATGCTCGGGTGCTGTTGGCGCGAAGTCTTGGACCGAGATTTCTGGCGCAACGGCAGGTTTGTCATCCGACACTTCGGGCTCTAGGTTTGCAATCTCGGACCCAGAATCGCCCTTAAAACCTGCCGCATCGTCATGGATTTGTGACCCGCGTGTATCTTGTTCCTTGGCTACTTCAATGTCAATTTTGTGGGCGTCACTGGGCTTTGCAGTTATAGTGCCCGAGGTGAGTTGAATGTCTGAATCCACAGTTGTCTCCTCTTCACCAGCCACAGGGGCGCGGGTTTCGATTTCTGGGGCCTCGACTTTGGGTTCCTCAAACTCCGCTGGCTCGATGGCTTCCTCAGCGGTGTCAGGGACAACCGCATCCTCCTGCTGGACGGAATCGGTGTCGTTGCAAATTGTCGATTTCGGGATTTCGTTGATGTTCGAGGTCGTCAGCTCCACGGCAGAATCGTCTTCGCCAATCTGATTGTCGACAACATTCTCGCCAGTCTCTAGCGATTCCACCACGGGGAGTACAGCATGTGAGCCTGGGGTGGTTCCGACGGAAGCGACATCCTGAGTCTCAGTGACAACTTTCTTGTCGGCAACTTCGGGCTCCTCGGTCACGGTGTTGTCCTGAGGGGTAACTTCGACAACTTCATGAATCTCGCTGACTTCCGACGCAACAGCAACTGACTCGGGGAGAGAAATCTCGGCACTCTCAATTCTAAGGGCCCGGGTTTTCTCCGCGGGACCGACCTCGACCGAAGCCAAATTTCCATCGCCGCCGCCCGAATCATGGTTGATAACCTCGACTGTGTCCACAGCGGCGTTTTCACTATCACTCTCGGCCTTGTGTTCGTCCGCAGGCAATTTGGCATCGGCCTTCTCTTGGTCAATAGAAGCCTCAGCGGGTACCTCGGGGGTCTGCACAGGATCCGGTCTCTGGTCTGCAGATTCCGGAATCACTTCGGCTTCGGCTATTTCGCTCTGAGCCGACTCGATGCTTGTGCAGTTCCCAGGTTCCACGACGACCCATTTGCTGTCGGTCTGGACCTCGGGCTCTGGAGCAGTCGTTGTCTCGTTGCCACGAAGAATCCCCCACAAGCTCACGGGGCCGACCACCTCGTTCCCGAGTGTATTCTCTGGAGCCACTACTTCGGGAATTGCAGCCTCGGGAACGGCATCTGTCTGAGGACCCGTGTCCGGCACGTCCCGAGCCGTTTCCTCGGGTACCACCTCGGCAACGAGTTCCTCTTGGGCAAGTTCTTCAACAGCAATTTCCTCTGGCAGCGATTTCTTCGCCGCCGCGGGGTCTTCCTGGGCTGCTTCTTCAGAGGTGTGATCCTTTGGAACAGACTGCTGTGGAACTTGTTCCTCTTGAACTGTCTGCTCCGGCACATCCTCCTCGACAATGGAGTTTTCAAGTGCAGCTTCGTCCTGAATGTCCTTTGGTTCGGGATCCCCTGCAGCGGGCCCCTCTGTTACTTCTTGTGCCGCAATCTCTGGGATAGAGATCGTCTCCGAGACAGGCACGACTCGTGCAACTGGTCCCTCTTGGGCCGAGATCTCATCACCCTTCAAGATACCCCATAGGTCCACGGGGCCGAGAGGCTTGTTGACTTGTCGCTTCAAGTTCGGTTGCAATTCGAGCACCGGCACCGGCACCGCGACGCCTGTCGCGTCGCTGGCCACGATTCTCCACAAATTGGCGGGGCCGAAGGCCTCGTCTGTTCCGGGTGTGTCCGGAGCCGAAATGGTCTCCGACATGAGGCTTGTGTTCTGTTCCGTGGCCGCCTCGCGGATGTCGCTGGTGGGGGAGTCCGCCCCTGGTGAGCCACACTCCTCGGGTGGCTCATGGCTTGGCTCGGCCCCGAGTTTATCGGTGAAAGAAGAAAGGTCTGTGGCTAATGCATCATCGTTGTATTGTCGATCGGCTGCGGCGGCTTCATCCGACCCGACGCCTCGGAGGCTTTCATGGCAGCCGACTTGGGCCAACCCTACAATCGGGCGTGCATTGCTATCGTCGTCAACTGACTTGCAGACTGAGACTTCATTTATCGTTGCCTCCACCCCCATGTCGGCGTCGTCGGACTCAGACTCGGGTTCGAAATTTCGCACGCTGGTGCCCGAGACGGTTCGCTGGTCGGTCGGCGTTGCGGAGATGCTGTTCCTCGGCGAAGAGTCTGCTCCCCAGCTTAGTCCCGGCGTTGACGGTGCTGTCGAGTAGATCTCGATCCCGGGGCTCGGAATGTCGTGTGCTGGGCTGAAGGGATTGGCGATTTGCGCGGGATCCGGGCCCGATGCAAACTCTTCGGCATCCTCAAATGTCTGTTCCGGCGTGTCCATTCGTGCTTGGGATTTTGCTTTTGTACCCGACTGACATTCGGCGTCGAATACGGAGCCGTCGGTAAGATTGATTCGGGGCTCTGCGACCAGGTTCATCCTTGCGTGCACATCGACATCGTCAGATTTTGCTTCACCCCGCGTCATTGAACTCAATGCATCACCAATTTCTTTCAATCCACTTTTCTGCAGACCCTGCCCGCTTTCATCTTCGAGGGCCCGCTTCGCTTCTGGAGCCTCTACAGCGACATTTCTCAGCTCCACCCGCGGCACATCTGGATCATGCGCTGAACCGGCCGAGCCCACGTCTTCGAATCCGCCTGGGAACTCCTCGATCAGCGTCGATGCGTTGCTGACGTTGCTGATCCGGGACGAATATCGCCTGGAAACTAGAGGAAACCTGCGCTGTCCCGGCTTGATGGGTGACCGGAGATACGGGGAGGGCCGCTCTTCGTACAGAATCGACGGGCCTTCCGAGAGGTCTTCCGAGGCGACCGAAAAAGCCCTGCTGCTGCGGCTCTCTGAAGCATCACCAGCAGACCGAAGGTCGTTGTTGGATCCGACCGATCTCAAGCTTTCCGTGTCTGCTCGAGTAGACCGGCGACTGCTGAGAGAAAACATGCGCTGCACCCGCGCTTTCGGTGAGTTCTTGATCGGCGTGGGGGGTAGGCTTCCGAAGTCGCTGGGCTCAGACGTGCTTGCGTCGGCCCCAACAACGACGGTGCATGGAGTGGCCGGTCTCTCCTCTTCGGGGATATCGTCGATCGAGCAAGTGTCTTCGAACACTTTGTCAATGTCCTTTTGTATACGGGCCTTCAACCGCGAAGTAAAGATCTTTTGCTCGTCCTCGGGCGAAGAGAAAACCTCCCTTGGTCCACCACGCTTCGCATGGGCGACGATGGCTTTGTCAAGGATCAAGTGACCTCGCTTGTGCCCACTGATGTGAATAGCCACGTCGAAGCCACGCAGGACATCCGCAATACCAGTCTGGACGCGGTCCAAAGCCGCTTGAATGGTGCGCCTCCCATATGACACGGAGGAGTCCAAGCTGAACATGGCCAGCTGATGAACCGACCACCCGCTGCCCTTTAACTGAACAATCCGCAGTTCAAAGTCATTCAGGGCGGTGAGCTTCCCATCAGCCTCGTCCCGGATGCGTCGTACGGCTGCTTCGATGCCCTGGAAAAATCTCTCGCAGTCGTCGATGTCGGGGAAGAGCGCAAGCTTGCTATGAACTGTCCGGCTCATGTCGTCATGGACCGGCCCAAGATTGTTCGTTATTCGGAGCTCAACTTTTAGTGATTCCTCATCCGAGTGGTGACAGCCGCTTCCGGGACAACGGCCAAGATGGGTGTCAAAATCCCGTTTCTTCGGCTCCAGCTGTCGATTGGCTGCCTGAAGTCCTTGCCACAGTATATGCTCGCTCAGGAACAGCGTCAAAGGAGCTGTCTGCTCGCTATTCACCCGAACCTCCCTTACAAATAGGGGCACTGGTCGTCGTGGATCGCGGCTCCGGAATGAGAGTTCGACAGTGTAGCCCGGCACGAATTCGAAGGACTGGCTGGATTCAAGGAATCGCGAGCGCGGCACGCAGAGCAAACTGAGAGGGCCATCCACTGATGGTGACATTGTCTGGGACCCTTCAATGCTCGCATCGCGAACCGTCCCATCCAGCCATCGAAAGTCTTTGTCGTGCCGCCGGAGAAATAGCCCGACTATCCTGTGGCTGGCCACAATGATGTCCTTCGTAAGGGCGACTGTCAGGGGCTGTTTCTGGTAGGACCGATAAGTCCTCTCCGCCCATTCTCCTCCTTCCCTCGTCGATATCCTGAACGCGATCTCGTAGCGCAATGGCTTGCGCTCAAAGGTCCCGTCCTTGAGCATGCCCAACGCGCCAGAGTCCTTCCGGGTAAGCAACTCCTCCGAGCAGCGCTCGATGCGTCGTAAAAGACCCTTGCATATCTTCGGGCTCGGCGTAAAGTTAGGAGAGCTCCCATAACTCCTGGTATATCTCGAGCGAATGATGGGATCGGTGAACTGGATCTCAACATGGACCACCAGGGCCGGCGCGCTGGGTAGCGCAGGTTGCGCCTCGAAGATAGGTGAGAGTTGCGCCCGTCGTTGATCCATGGTCATATTCGTCGACCGTCGAGGCTGGGGCTCGAGGACAGGGAAGGCATCTCCAAGGGCGAGTCTTCTTTTGTTTTTTGGCGATGCTGGCGGCGTAGGCACAGAAGCAACAGGACATAGAGCCACGGATGAACGAACCCTAGAAGTCGCACCGACGCTTCTGTGCCTGTTCTTTGAGTCCCACCAGGCCATCCGTTCCACACGCGCGGTTAGGAGCTTTTTGTTGCTCCACCAGTGTTCCAGGATGGATCCTTGCCCCTCAGGGCTTGTATGACACGAAAAGAGAAGCCCTTTCGCAAGAACAATGGGAAATAAAAACACAGGATGAAACTACCATCCGATTATGCGCTTGGGAAAAAAGGGAGAGCCCAATGTCCACACCTACCTTGACCTCACATACATGTATGGCAGAGATGCACATGCGCCCGCCCATAACGACCGCCGATAAGGTAGGTAAACAAACCGCGGGGCAGCAACCTGCCCAAGGCGGGAGGAGCTGGGCAACAAATCGCCGCAGCCCAAGTGGCCGACGGGGCAGCAAATCGCATGCAGCTGGCCCCACACAACCGCTGTCCGAGACCATATGGCGCTTGCGCAGAATTGCCAGTTGATGGCCTGACACGTCAATGATGCTGGCCATCCCATCCGACAGTCGTCTGCTGAACATCTCACCTCTAAGGCGAACCACCCGTTGCTGCAAATTAGATAGGGGGCATTGACGATGCTGGTTGGGCGAGAAGCTCTCACATGCTCTGGTTCTCTAGCTCGAAAACTTCCTCGACCTAGGTCCAGGAGTAGCGTAGCAACCCTCTCATCGCCGATGCAGTGCCCCATCAGACTTGCATCGCAAGGACCAGTTGGAAGGCCGTAGAAGTGACAGAATGCATTTTCCAGCTAACCTCGGCGAGCATCAATCGGGCGCGTTCTTTTGCGGTCTGCCATCACCTCTCGGAGAGACATGCATTGAGTGTGATCCGCATTAGTGGTTTGCCAAGTCTTTAGGGTGCTGAAGACAGAAACCGGGAAGGGGAGAGTGAGGGGGTTGGTGGAGATCGGCATGGCGGAGAGAGGGTTGCCTGAAGCCGTTTCCCGGATCCTCAGGTCTTTTGCCAGCTGGGTAGCTTGGCGGGGACCCCACATCCAGACTGTTGTTTTGTTGTTTTCCCCCTAACGCCGAGCAACTGGGGCTGCCTTCAGGGCTGGCCAATCATGACAATCAGAGCTCAAAGCCGTTGAAGGTAACCTGGAGAACAAATCACTGACCAACTAGAGCGACTTCAACGTTGATCACATTACTTTGCTTTCTAATTGATGGCCATATGCCTCTTAGTCTCTAATTTCCCACATCCTAATCTTGCCAGCATCATTGCCCACGGCCAAGACCTCGCTCTGTGCGCTAAAAGCCACAGTTGTAACTCTCCCTAAAGGCGTTTGCTCTGTCGGCCAGTTTCGGTAAACGGTGCAGCTGGGCAAATGCACGAGTCGCAATGCGTCCTTCTTGTGTTGACTCCCAAATGCCATAAGCTGACCACCCGGCGAGAATGTCACCACTGTGATGGGCGTTGTCAGTTGCTCAAACACACGAGTCGGCTCTGGGAGCTTCTGGAGCTCAGTCTTCTCCTCCTCTTTATCACCGCTACTCTCCTCTCCCGATTCCTTCGCCATGGATGACGCGCCTGCCACCATATTGTTCCGGTCGTAGATGTTGAGAATGCCGCTCGTAGACCCAACCGCGACCCACCGATCGCCGCCCAGCGCGGCGGGGCCGTTACGCCCGCCCAGCGCCAGGACGGTGCCACCGATGGATCCTTCGTCACGCCAGACACCAATGGTGCGCTTGGTGAGCATGCTCCACTCAGTGACCTGACCGTCACGACCGGCGATGGTGAGGCCATCACCTGAGCGCCACCACGCAAAATCAGCAACACCATGGCGGCCGTTGAGACGCGCCTGAGCGATCCATTGCATCGTGCTCACGTTGAGGATATTGACCAGGCCACCACCCTTACGCGACGACGCTGCGAGCGCCATGTATCGCCCGCACGGGCTGAGGCGGAAGTGTTCCATAGTTCGATGCTCCTTTTGATGTCCCTGAATTTGCGATATGCGGCGAACGATACCGGTAGAGAGGTTCCAGCTGTGGAAGTAGCGTCGACGACCAGCGAAAATAATCTCATCGCCGGCCTGCCCCACAAAAGCGGTTCGTCGCAGATCCGTTTGCTTGACTTGGACGGATGCCAGCGAGGGGTTGGGTGTGGGATGGGCTGCCGGGTCGAACTGGTGCAGATACATGATGGAGGACGTGCTGGAAGAGAGAAGAATGGGATGGCGAGGATGGAAGGTGAGAGAGCTGACCGGGGCCTTGTGGGAGTCGGGAATGTCTCTTGTCCGCTGGATATCGATTGTCTCCGGCCGCAGCTTCCTGCGTTTCCTTGCGCCAGCGCCGTTGAAGGAGTTGGCGTCGCGGAGGAAAGATTCGAGAGGGGCAGCCGAGTCGGGGGCCTCGTCCTCGTCCTCGTCGCTATCCTCCTCCGAGGCATCGGACGAATCGCCGTAGGCCGCCGAAGACCGCCGTCGACGGCTCTTGGTGTGTTTCCCACCTTCTGTCCCGTCTTTCGCCCATTCCGGAAGGGGGTAAAGGCGCAAATATTGTTGTCGTAATCTGCGCGCGTATTCCGTCCCGCTGACGAGGTCGTCCGTCTCGGTGGTTCTCAACTTCCTCAACCGCGTGGCGCTGGCGAGCGATATTGTCAGCCGTTCGTCGTCGCTATCCTCCCATGCTGGTGCGTCTCTCTCCTCCCCAGCTTCGCCAGCGTTCGGCAATTGATCCAGCGCTTCCCCACCTGCAGCTTTCCCTGTGTCGAGCATGAACAGCGCCGCATCATCAATCCCCTCCTTTCCAGTCCCGGTTTGCTCAGCATCCTGCCCACCCTTCACCAGAGCGGTGGAGTCTGCGTCGAGCAGATCGTCCCGAAACAACTGGTCGCGGAAGCTAGCCTTGTCGCCCAGGACAAAGCGCTCAAGATCCTCCTCGTCGGAATCCTTTTCATCGCTGCTGAGCGCCGTGTCGAGTTTTACGTCAACGTGGTCGTCCTCGCTCTGCATGTCAACAGAGACATTGTCCTCGTCGTCAAGTCCCCTGAAGGACTCGCTCGAGGAATTGCTCGCTTCTTGGTGCCGTGACGACATGATGCTAGGTCGTGTGTCTTTCGCCTGGAGCGCATCACCACCAGAGCAGCTGGGTTTTTTTTTCTTCTCTGCAAGTCGTTATCGCGGCGGCAGGCAATTCTTGCCCCACCACTATCGTGCCCCACATTGAGCCATAACCCTAACCCCTAGCCCGACGTTTCTCAACAACCATCCGCGCAGGCGCAACGACATCATTTGTGGCAGACATGAGCGCTCGGTGCCGTTTTGGGAACCAGTAACTTGAAATGGTCATGTAGCTGGCCTTTTCGTTGTCGTATTACAGCAGCCCGGGTCTCCGTCACGAATTTGTGTGTCTACTGAGGGTCTCGACTGGAGTCCTGAACGAGTTGAAAAACATGGGGAGTTAAGTATGTTAGAACTCTGTTGGAAACGTTTTGAACCTCGTTTCAGCTAACGTTCAGTCCGACTTTGTAACGAGCTGGCTTTTCAAATGGGTAGGTAATGTTTTCAGACTTGTAGAATGCCCTTAATTTAAGCCTCATCAAACCCGCCCCTTTTCTCAATTCAAAAGCCGATCTCACACTCAGGAAGAGGGTCGTGAACATGAACAGAAACCGACTCATCTGCAAATTCTGAAAAACCAGACCATATGCTGCAACATGCTTGCCTGCTTGCTATCATAAGACACCTCAAAAGATACCATGCCAAAGAAGCTCCACACCCCAACGGCCATACCATGCTTGCTTACTGTCCCATTTGACCACCTTAACTTCCATACCTAATCAGCATCCCCTTGATATCATGCAAACCCCTACCGCTGCGGTAAATTATTTCTTCCATATAAGGCACCGCCAAACGCTGGACCGGAGCCAAATCCCTGATTAACACTCTGTCTCACAATCATGGCCGCCTGTTGCGTGGCCGCCATGCGTTCCCGCTGCCTGTGCCTCTCCCTGAGATAACCTGCCGCCTCAGGTCGCATGCGCAATATGCGCAAAATCATATCATCGCTTGGGTCAGCCTGCGCTTCCCTGCGCTTCTCCTCCTTGGCCTTGCGCATTGTGCCGAGGTTACGGCTCATCATGATGCTCTTCCCGCGGCGAATGGTGCCGAGGCTGCCAAAGCCGGCAGTGTACGTTGCTCCAAATGTCGGTGGCGCTGAGAGTCGGTTGCTTGCGGCACTGCTCTGCAGTTGCTGCTGCGCTCGTTGCTGTGCTCTCTGTGCGTTGGCTGCGGCCATGCGCTCCGATTCGCGCATCAGATTCTCCGTCGACTCCGTGTAAAAAAAGTTGAGTGACGCCAGCTCGTGCCACTTGGGGGACTTGAGCACATCAGCTGGAACACCCAGAACCTCACCGGTTCCGTGGTCCTTGGCATTGAAGAATGCAAAGAGAAGCTCCAGCCAGCGGTAGACCACATCCAACTCGGGTTGAACAAGTGGCTTTTGCGAGGATGGCTTGTCCGAAAGTGGCGGCACCAGTAGGTTTTCGATAGCAATGAGCACCTCTTTCCACAGACGAGTCATGACGGCCAACATGGTAGCATCCGTCAACGTCTGCTTCATGATGGCAAAGTTGTCATCAAAGTAGTTGAACAATGGCTGGAGCGCATTCTCAACATCTGCAGCAGTCAGGGCTGGCACTGTCGACTGGCGCTTCTTCCACAGGCTCGCTACCGATGCAGCTAGGCCACGGCTCAGCAGACTGCGGAGGGCCTCGCGGGAAAGCGATGCGTTGATATGGGCAGTGAGCTGAACCTGTTAGCGAGATGTATCATCCTGACGGGACCTTCATTACGTACCTTCTCCGTGATCTTGCGCACCATGTCGCGCTCTGTTCTTTTGAGATGACGGAAGGCCTTCCCAAAGTGGAACTGGATATCATCACGCTCGCCCTCCATGCTCACCCTGATCAAAAGGCGCCCCTGAGTATCCAAATCCAACCAGAATTCGCGGGGCAAATAATCGCCAAAGTGAAGCGGGTCCAGCTTAAGAGACGTCCTGCCCACAAAGTCATGATCGCCAATCAAATCCCAGTCCCAAATCGTGGCAATAAGGTTCAGCGCTCCCGATACTGTGATGTCGACAGATTCGTCCCACCGAGGATTCAGATTACCCTTAATAATCCGAGTCTTGTGTAGACGTTTCTGATACTCGTCACAGAGCACAAGATAGGGATCACTAGACCCATTTGCGTCGCACGCTTTCAAGTCCTCGGCTTCCACAATCTTAACCGTGAACACATAGTGCTGGGGCTTCTTAACCACCGGCCTAGGGCCCTCGGCCTTGCGGATGATCTCAGCGCAACCGTCGACATCCATGAGCTTCTCCAACTTGTCCAACTCATGCATGGCATATTCAATATTATTGAACTTGACAAATGACTACCGCGACGTTAGGCTTTCGCTCCACCCGTAAAAGTTTGTAACGTACCTCAGGTAGGAACTGGAAGGGCTCAATCCGCTCCTTGGCGTTCCAAGCCTCCTTCGCATACTGAAAGAACTTCTCCTGTGTTGTCTTGGACGCGGCTGCCAACTCCTCCTCGGTCGGCCTGTCCATTTCCTTAGCAAAAATCGCCTCAACGACTTCGCAGTAGTGGCCAATGGCAGAAGCAATGGTTTTGGCCAACGTTGTCATAAACCGCGCGTGGTGGACTGGGTCGGCCCAGCCCAACTTCTTGATCTGGTCGACACTCTCCCTGAAGATCCTAAAAGCATCGATAATGGAGACGCTGTGGCGGTCATCATCTGTCGCAAACCCCTCGGGATTGGTTGTTCGGACCCGAAACGCATCTTCTTTGATGGCATTCCCCACCATCTCGATCATCCTCTCATGGGTATTCACCAGCCATTTCTGCACGAACTCAATGAGATTCTCCTCGATGTCGAAGGAGAACGGCGTCCCAGGAAGTGCTTCCATATGGATTTTTCGGATCTTGGTTAGCTCTTCGTAAAGAATAAACCCGTCCTCCACGCTCAATTCCACATCGCGGCTCTTGGCGACGGAGATGACACGCTTGATGAAATCTTGAGCGTCTACTTCGAAGCTAGGGAACACCGTCTCCACCAGGACTTTGTGGGGGCTGACGCCCATGACACGGGGGTTTTTGGTGTACCGCTTCTTGATCCTCTGAGAGAGGTTGACGACTTCCTGGCCAAGTTTAACCACGTGGGTGAAATCCCAATCTTGGTGGTTCTCCGGGATGATACTGTTGACAAAGTCACTGTACCGGTCAGCGGCCGACTGACGCAGCCCGGCTTCGAGTTGTCGGGAAAAATCTGCCATTTCCTCAGGTCGCTGCGAAAATGCCGGGTCGTCTTGGATGTGGCCTTGTATGAGAGCCATGGCGGGCCCAACAGAGGGGGGCTGCTTGTCGTAGCATCTCAGCATAAGATTGAAAAGGTCTCGCATCAATGCATCGTGGAGCTCCCTCAGAGCAATCTGATAGCCAGAGAAATCGGCCAAGGTCCATCGGCTAGGTTCCAAATCGGTGAGTGGGGAGGTAAAGTATTGGATCGCTGGTGGTCTTTTTACTTCCGGGGGGATTTCTTTGACTGTGTCAAGACACGTATAGAGCAACGTGTGGTCGATCTCCTGGTCCAAGAACTTGCGAACTGAGACCTCAACAAAGGTGACATCCCGAGAATACTGTGGGATCCGCCACCGAACAGCGAGTTCTGTCAGAAGACTTCTTGTTTCTTCTGACAGAGGGTGCGGATACTCTGCTTCGTTGGCGTCGGGGTCTGCATGGAGGAGATCGTAAGACATGGCGTACTGCAATATGACTTTGTACACAGCACGAGGGTCAGTCGGTATGAAGGTGTAGTTCGGCTCATCGACCGTTCGTATGCTCGAGGTTTCATCAAGAGACATCGAGCCCAGGCCCAAAGAGTGATCCAGTCCGAAGTCCGCATACGCCTGTTCTTCACCGTATGTCGACTGAGGGCGCGCGGGTAGTGCTTTGTCGTTTCCCGATGTTGACTTTTTGAGATCAGGCCTTATGCTCAGAATCTCCGAGAATATCTTCGCAAGCATGGAGAGCTCCTGTCGTTTCCAATCTTCGTATGCCTCGTCTACATCAAAGTCCCGCTTCCGCAACGTCCCAGCCATGTTTGACGAGAGTCTGAAATGGTAGGCTTTGTAGTCTTTCAAGGCCGCCTCCTCAGTCCATGTAGCCATGCTATTGTCCAGAACGTTCTGAACATCTGTATGTGTGAGTCCAAATATCTTGGCGACAACCTGCACCATAGGCATGTCCTTGACGAGGTATGTCAGCGGGATCTCCACCTCAACGAACGAGTGGTCCTCCTGAGCGGCAGAAAGAGACAAATTTTGATCATTAGTCAGAAGTTTACTCTCCAGCGTATTCAGGCGTTGAACGAGCTCTGCTTTATCTCTGTCGCCCGCCAGATCCCTAATCAGGCTGGCGAGGAGTCGAACGAACATGGCCAGGTGCCGATCCGGGAGTGGCCTCCAAGAGTTATCTTCGGGGGCCCTGTTTCGAGATTGCGCCTTCGTAGCGCTTGAATAAAAGATCAGAATCAATGGCTCGACCTTGCGATCCTTTTTGATGTTCTCATGGAAGTCCTTGTCGGTGAAGGCATTGTAGGCCTCGGCGAATGTCAGCTTCAATAACCTATCGTTATATCCAGGAAGGCGCTCGATTCCCTGCAAAACGCCCGACATCCTCTTGTCCAAGGCAGAGCGGAAGCCGTGGGGTAGCTTGAGGCTGGAGGACGTAGAGCCCGAGGGCATGAAGTCCTTCATCAGCTCTCCCACGCCTGTGTGGGCGCGGGACACAGTCTTCGGCGTCGGCGCATACTCTTTTCGTTTCTTGCGTGGCTGGAGAAGATAGTGGAGGAAGGCGACACGGAGGGCGAATGAGAAGGCATCGTCGTAGCTTATGGCGACGGGGCGGGCTCTCGAGGAGGCACGGTTTCGGGCACCTTCGCGGACGCTTTGAACACTTTGCACACTCTGCACACTACCGGCGCGGCGGTTGATGCCGTAGTGGCCGGTTCGTGAGGATGTTGACATGGCGGGGAGGTCACGCGGGGTGTCTTGGGCGGTAAATTTGAGGGCGGCGAACACTGAAGGCGCGCGGTCGACAGTTCACTGCGCTCCCATGTTGCACACTCCCCCGACAACTGTGCAGACAACGTATTGGAAATATATGGGCGAGGGAAAAGGATTGCAAGCTGGACTCGGTGTCGGCGTCGAGGGCGTAGAGTTGGACGAAGGGTGTCGGTGGTTGTTGAATGAAAGGAGATGCTGTTGGTTACAGCAAGCCTATCGAAACGTCATATGCCCGTGCGCCCTCCCCCTGGCGCCCGCGGGCAGTGCCCACAAGCCCCGGTCTAGGCTAGCCCGCTGGCACTTTTCAAATTGATTCTTATTCTGGGTGTATCACTGCCCTTCCTTCCTGTCCGACTTCACGTCACTCGGCATATTCTGGAAAGTCCTGTGCTACGCTCCCTTAATCAAGTAGCCTGAGAAACCGAGCATTTACGGGTGCTTGATTACCTATCTTATCGGCATTTCCCGAGAGCTCGAGACCCTTCAAGACAAAGTTCAAGACATTCGGCTGCAGACTCGACGCAGGTGGGGTTCTCGGGGTGTCGTCCGAGCTTCCGTCCCCTTAGGATGACGGAGAATGAATGCTGCTGACCTTGTCGCCCATGTCAGGGTCCAGGTCGACAGCCCGGACAGGTTCAGTCAACATGAAAAGTTCACTCTAGAAAGACCGGATAATGACCGCAGGTCTTAATAGCCCAAAAATAGGGTGATGGCCGAGGTGGATAAATTCAAGCAGACCGAGAACACGGCAGGCGGGTTGCGACTGTTGTGGGCCGAGATGAGCTTACTTGGCCTTGAGGCTCAGTGGGGTTCCCAAATGACGCCCTCACAATGGCACAGCGATATCGTTTCCTAATGATGGACGGTGTGGTCGAAAAAAAAGCTCGCCATCGGGCGGTGCCTTCCAGGTTCGCTACGTCGGTTCAGAAGACCACACATACGCGTATCAGGCGTAGATCCCATATCCCTTCGCATCTCGTTTCGGCGGTGCGGTTCAGTGAGCAGAGGCGTTGTTGATGGGGGCGACGGCGAATGGTGCTAGGTGCTCGTGTCGATAAGAGATACGGATTACGAGGTTACAGGGCGGGGTTCCAAAATCTTTGCCGCTTGTTCTGGTAGCCTTGCCTGCGCCTCCGTCCGCGTCCTTTTAGGTAACCATCAATTAGGTGCGATACAGTGGATTCCCACCATCCGGATCAGTGACTGCTCCGACGGAGAGTCCTGTGGTTTCTTAGCGTCGAAAATTGTAACAGCAGAGTTGAGTTGTGACTTACCTTCGAAGTCCACACTCTCAGTGACATCATAAATGACCAACAGATACCTTAGTGTTAGTGAGGAACCTACCAGGTATGCTTAGCGCGGGGTGTTGCAACGGCCATCTCAGCAAAAGAAAAAAGACGTTTCCAAGTGCACAAGACCCTAGAAGATGTTACCGATTGGGCCCTACATGCGCCGGCAATGAAAATAGGCACGCCACCCAGAAGACGAGACTTGACCGCTTCCCGTGACACCAACTGACCTATAACGAGATGACCACGCCCATTGTCCGCCTGGCCAGTACGGGTCCCGTCATTACGAGCGCCTGTAACTAAGTGCCATACCTGCAGTTCCTGTGAATCTCATCCCGTGATGGGAAACCGACGCATCCAGTCCGTCCTGATTAGGATCTCACTGTGAAAGCCGCCCGGGTGATTCATCGAGGCCAGCAATCAGAGTGTTGTATAACTCCAGCGGGCCCTGGAAGTGATCCTGGACCGTTGCCCAGAGTGCGGATCTGCATTTGCACAAGCCCGGCGCCCAGAAGTCCAGAGCAAAGTGACCCCTGCAAGCGCTCGCGCGTCTGTGGCCTGAAGGAACCCCCGCCTGCCGCCTGCCCGCCCCATTGCAGCTGCCGCCAAAACGACTTGTGGATTTCTTGCGTGCATCAATCTACCAAACCCCTTGCTGCCGTCCAGCTGTCCTGCCATTCCTCGAATGCTTCCACCATTGGATCCGCGCCGTCGAGATGGGCAACGTCAGCAGCTCGCCCGAAGAGGGCGCAACACTCTATCTTAGGGACCAGAATCGATGTGCGTCTCCCCAATCTCGGTCGGTCCGTTGGTGACCGCGAGCCGCAGGCCGCAAGCCACCAAGCACAAAGCACCAGCAGCAGACGACGACCTCATGTTTGGGAGCAAGGGGCGCGCATGCTGACCACAGTCGCAGTATCTATCTCCTCGGTAGTCATATCCAGTCCGCGAAAGCGCACGTCGATCAGCATAGTTCCGAATGCATTTCCCGCTACTAGAGTATCTGCTTCACGATCCCTCGGCGACAACTCGCCCGTCGAGTTTGTCCAGGTGCGGCTCCCCACGGTCCACCCGCCCCATGCCTTGCTCCTATTGTTGACAGACGGATGCTAGGACCCAGAGATATCCAGCGGTGCCGGGGGCCCCGCGTTTCTGTTGAAGCTCATCAACGACGACGAGCTGGTCTTCACCTTCACGTTTATTATTCGAAAAACCCCTCCGGCGGAAGGCTCGAAGACAACCCCTCCAAGCGACACTCAAATTAACGGTCTTACCTTCGTGTATGCATCAAACGCTCGTGAAGTCGAGAACCTCGTCACCCGCGAGTTCCACGCAGACCCAAACCTACACAAGAACGCCAACGTTGAACTTGTTGGCGGCGCCTATTCGACGGAGGGGAGTCCATCCGTAACGTTCGAGTGGATGTGGAAATGGAAACCACCTAGGAATACCGAGGACAAGGGAGGGGGTTGGAGGAATTCGTGCAGTGTCCGTACTCCCCGTCGAATCCTTCCTGCGTGTGCACTTGCTGAGACTCCAGTAGTTTGTGGAGTACGATCAACGAGCTCACCGGCTGGTCACCCTAGCCAGTTTCTCCTTTTTCGTCACCAGTAAGTTATTTTCGTGTTCCATCTGTGGCCAATATTCTTATGTTCCACAGATGCCTCGCCATATATTAGTCACCCCAGCTCCCCGATACCTCCTATCCTGCTCAGTGCCCCACCAAAGGTGCGGGTGGTGTCGTCGCAGTCGGTGGAGTCACGCATCAGCGCTGTTCCCGAGATGGATGAGTCGATTCCGCCAGTGCCAACGATAATCGACGCCAGTACCAATGTCTCGCCTTCGCAGGTGGCATCAAAGGAGCCTATCAAAGTCGACGTCTCCTGCCCCCGACCGGGGGAAGACATGTCTGTATCAGATGACGGGCCAGTATTCCGAGCAACCATGAAAGCCCTAGAACAAAAGACTGGGAACATGAGGATGCAGATGAAGAGACTAATCAAGAAAGCCGAGCAAGTTCACACTGCGCAGCAGGAAGCTAACGATGCGTTCCTGGGTTTCATGGAGGCGCTGAAAGAGGTGTCCTCTACCAACGCGAACGCCGTCCAGCCTGCCATTGAGCACTACTTCGACAAGATCGCTCGCGAGATTCTGTCCTACGAGCGACAAAACACGTCGAATCTCCAAAAGATCGTCATTGACCCCATGAACAAGCTGTATCAGCTCGACATCAAGCAAGCCGAAGCAAAAAAACGCGACTTCGAGGAGGAAAGCAAAGACTTCTATGCCTACGTCAGCCGCTACTTGGGACAACGGACCGACTCTGTCAAGGCAAAGCAGAGCGATTCAAAATACCAGTCTAAACGCAGAACGTTCGAGCTCAAGCGTTTCGATTACTCTTCATTCATGCAGGACCTTTCTGGTGGGCGCAAGGAGCAAGAGATTTTGTCACACCTTACAAAGTACGCAGATGCCCAGGCAACGTGTTTCCTCACAACCGCCAAAAAGATCGATGGCCTCCTACCGCAGCTTGAGGCACTCTCGAGCGAGGTGCAAGTGGCGGACAAAGAGTACCAGTACCAGAGGCGAGAAAGGGAGGAAAAGCGGAGACTTCTCGAGAAGAGCAACCTCAATTACACAGAACCAGAGCCACAAGCCACGGCTGCAGGGTCTGCCCCAGTCGTCGTCCCCAATGGGAACCAGTCCAACTCGGACTCTGAGCTTGGCCGTGCAGACAGTACTGGATCGCAACTCAAGCCGACGACGCCGGGCAACACTCAAGGCATCTCTAACGTTGCAGATCTATCGCGATCACCGGGAAGCCTGAGCCACAGCCAATCGGTTGGGAGCCCGCAGCAGAACAACAAGTTTCGCGGCATTCGAGACTTGGAGGAGCGCGACCCCAGCCAAGCGGCCAGCTCGGAGAAGAACTCGACACAGAGAAAGGAAGGTTTGCTCTGGGCTCTCAATCGACCTGGTGGGCACGTAGACCCCCGGTCCTTGAATAAGCAAGGCTGGCATAAGTATGACACTTTTGTCCCACCGTCACCGTTGCACAGTCTTGATTGCTGACCCCAAAATAGGTTCTGGATTGTTCTCGACCAAGGCAAGCTTTCTGAGTACAGTAACTGGAAGCAACGATTGGACCTACACATGGAACCAATCGACTTGCGCCTCGCCTCGGTGCGAGAAGCCAGAAATGCAGAGCGTCGGTTCTGCTTCGAAGTCATCACACCACAGTTCAAACGCGTATACCAAGCAACATCTGAAGAAGATATGAATAGTTGGATAACATCTATCAACAACGCATTGCAAAGCGCGGTTGAGGGTCGAGCTTTCAAGGATCACAAGCCAACACTGTCCCCCAGCGACGCTGGTTTCAATGGCATGGATATTGGGTCAATGCTGACTGGAAAGAGCCCATCCACTGGCCATATAGGCCATCACATGGGACACATCAACCACAGCTCTAGCGGGATTCCGTCTAGGCGCACCACGGTCGGTGCTCGTCCAGGGACGTCCCGCAGTACCAGCTTTGATGAAAACCCGGACAAGCTACTTCAAATGCTCAGGGACAACGACCAAGGAAATTCCTGGTGTGCCGACTGTGGATCCAATAACAAGGTAGAATGGGTTTCTCTGAACCTTGCCATCATCGTCTGCATTGAATGCAGCGGCATCCACAGGTCGCTCGGAACTCACATCAGCAAGATTCGGTCCCTGACGCTTGACACGGCTTCCTTCACACCAGATGTCATCGAGCTTCTTCTGCTTGTCGGGAATAGAATCTCCAACATGGTGTTTGAGGCCAAGCTGGATCCATCGGCGAAGCTTACCGCACAAGCGACTCGAGAACAACGGCTCAGGTTCATCACAGCCAAGTATGTCGACCGCGCATATGTTGAACTCCTGTCGCCTACACTGTCAAGATACCCGACACCGGACGAGACCCTTCTCGCGGCGATAAAGAAGAATGAGGTGCAGCAAGTCATTTACGCCTTAGCGCTGCGAGCCAACCCCAACGTGACCGACAAGTCTCGTGGCACGCACGCTGTGCACCTGGCGCTCGCTGCTGCTGATCCTGCCGCTCCATCTCCGTTGCCGCCTTCCGTGCCGGCCCCAGCAGCAGACAAGGTCATCCCCTTCCCCATTGCCGAGCTTTTAATGCAGAATGGCGCCGATCTCCCAGCATCCCCGCCAGCCTTCCCCCTTAGTCGCCACGCACAAGCCTATCTTGAGCTCAAGCGTGGCCGCCGCGCCATTGTCGAGTCTTCGACCAACTCGTACGATAGCATTAGCGCGTTGCCTTCTGGCTCCAACTCCCTCTCGTCCTCAGGTGACAGAGTACAACGCGAACGCGAGGCAAGACTGCAGAAACGCGTCAGCGCAGGAGGCAGACTTGCGAAGGCGCCGATTCCGGAGCGATACCGTGACTAGAAGGCTTATAGGGTGCCGCTCTGGGGGCTTCGTCTCGGCGGCCGCCAGCGGCCGACGTCAGATACATCTCCGTCTTTTGGTTATGAACTTGGGTTGTAAAAGGCTTGGGTGGCTGGCTTATCGTGATCTATTCAAAGCGAAAGAACAGGGTCTGTCTGGTAGGGGCGTATAGGTTGGATCATGGGTGATGATGAATGCTCTCGCGGTGTGTTGTTTCTTTATTGTTGCTTGTTACTACCAATCACTGAGCAGTGGCGTTGGGTGTGTCAGATAGGTAGGGCTTTGGTGGTGAGGATTATCTAGGTGACCATGGGAGCGACTTCTGTTTCTCTTCTTATTCGAACGTGTGGTGTGGATGCTTGTCGTCCAGAAGACAGGTTGTTGTGTCATCTCGCAGAAGTGGCTACTTGCACTCTGGGTACTTTATCATCCCTAAACCTTCCCCTGTATGAAAAATTGTTTTATTGGAGGCTCTTACTGCTCGGGACGGAGGCGGCTTAGCGAGGAAAGGAAAGGCGAGGACATGAGTTATGTGCACCTTTGAAGGAAGGTCTCTGTATGAATCGGGTATAATTGTAATGAGAAGTAATGAACATATGGATCAATTTGTATGCTTGGCCTTGAGAAGGACTGTAATGTTTGGGGGCCAGGATGGAGTTGTACTTGCAGCCACTGGTACACAACTGGATATAATGCTGTTTTGATTGTATCCACTCATTCCCTGTCCCTATCCCTACATATTACAATTCCCGGCTCTCTCGACCAAAAACATCAACAACTTTTCCTTATTCTCCAGGTATTCTCCTCCCTCAATGGCCATCACGCCCTCATTGATCGGACGATGTCTGGCAACGTGCCTTGTAAAGCAAACCCGCTTACAAAACTCCACAACATTCGCCTAGCACTACCAGTCCAAGATGAAAAGCAGATGACGCACATATGCAAGCTTGCCAAATGCTCCTGTGCCCAATCCAATCCAATCCAATCCCAAAAAAAATTTACAAGGAGATGCGCTTCATGCCACCATATACTGAACCGACTATCCATTGTCCATCAGCGATCATTTCGCCTTGCCTTTGCCCTTTCCCTTGCTCTTGGGCGCTGCCTGTGCTAGGTCGTTTGTTGGATAACGGCTCCCTGTATCATCACCATAGAGTTCCTGGTCTCCTTTTCCACCCATTTCCATGAACTCCCGCGGGTCACGGTTGTCAGCAGGGCGCATCTCTTTCCTGGGCTGCGGCGACGAAGTCCCCGCCGGAGCTCCTTTGGGATTCTTGGCGTATATCTTGAGGTCTGGCCGATTAGGCCCCATGGGGACTCGGTTGGCGACTTGCACATTATTGATGGAGCTCAAGAGAGTGCGCTCCCTGACTACTCCTCGACGATTGACTTCCAACCCAGCAAGACCGCTGACGAGCCCGTTGGTGCTATCGTTTACGCCGGGAGTGTCTGCCAGCATCCAAGGGTGCGAAAGGCATTGATCGATAGTAAATCTCCTGTCAGGGTTGACAACGAGCATGGAGTCGATGAGGTCAACTATCAAATGGTAAATAGGAGATATGTCGGGTTTGGGGGGGGAGGATGCTTACGGGCTGGGTCACCAACGGAGTCCCAGTACGGGGACGGATAATCGAATATTCCTTTCCGAATCTGTTGCGAAAGCGTATAGGGGTTCTCGCGGCTGTAAAGCTCATCGGAGAAAGGGGGGAACCCGCACAGGCAAATATACAGAACCACGCCTAGTGACCAGACGTCGACAGCCTTGGTGTACCTTCTTTGCTTGTTGTCGGCAAGAATCTCTGGCGCCACATAACTAGGGGTACCGCAAAGGGTTGTTGTAAAGGATTCCTCGCCGATGATCTTTGCGAGACCGAAATCAGCTAGCTTAACCTGCAGATCGTCCGGGTCTACAAGGAGAATGTTCTCTGGCTTGATGTCTCGGTGCACGATGTTGCGATCATGCTATGTGATGTTAGTCTGGAGAGTGTCGATCTCACGTCAGAGGCAGCCTTACCAGGTATTTAACACCGTGAAATAGCTGTTTGAAGAGCTTCCGGCACTCGCCCTCGGATAGCTTCTGGTGCTTGACAATGTAGTTGAATAGCTCTCCACCCGGTGCCAACTCCAGCACCAGGTACACGGCTTCTGGTTCGTTGAACGTATCTTTGAGACACAGCACGTTGGGGTGGCTGACGCTCATCAAAACAGCAATTTCTTGCTGTAAGCCCTCCTTTTTCGACCGCTCTTCAACCCCGGGGGTCTTGGTAAATATCTTGACAGCATATCGCTGCCCGGTAGACCTTTCAATACAGAGCTTGACCTCGGCAAAGTGGCCCTTGCCGAGCTTCTCTATTACTTGGTACTGCTGTTGGAATGCGCTGGTGTGGCGGCTCTTGGGGTACCGGAAGACGAAGCGGGCCTTGTCCAGAACTGCGATTTCGTCACCTTCTTGCAGCTCCCGCCGTTGGTTCCTGCCTATTATCCCCTCGTTGACAAAGGTTCCATTGGCGGAAAGGTCTTCAAGCACGGCAATTGTGTCGCTCTCGGTATTCTCGGTAAACAGCAGACAGTGGCGGTTTGAGACCACCGGATCGTCAACAACAATGTCTGTATCTGTCAGCATATCGCCTTCACACCAAACACACGGGATAACTCACCACACTCAGTGTGGCGACCGATAAGGTAGCCGCCAGAGGGAAGGCCGCTCGAGATTTTCTTTCGTTCAAAGCTCTCCTCTTCTCTTATGAGTGCTTTCTGGCCTCTCCGAACTCCCTTCTTGCCCTTGGACGAAGCGGCTTCAGAAACCGAGGATGTGTCTGGGCAAGCGGTGCGCCTCCGCAGGACGACACAGCGGCCACCGTGCCGAGTGTCCATTGGAAAGAGGTATCCCCAAACGCCTTCCTTGACCTCATCTTCCACGTCCTCGGACAGGGGGGCGTTCGGATCGACATTCATCTGACTAAAAGCTTGCGTGTCTTGGGGTGGCGAGCTGAAAGCGTAGGCCTGCGAGTAGTTGTCGTCGCGGTGTGTAACCTGGCTCGGGCGGCCCTCGGGCGGGGTGGCCGTCGCCTCCTTGACAACGCGAAGCTCAGTATCATCTCCGATGTCGCTTGCGTCGTGGGTGACGGGCGAGGGCAGCTGTTGCCTGGTGGAGATGGGCGTCTTGTGTCCGTCGTCAACGCGCTGCGACAGACGCTCGGAGCGTCGGGGTTTCTTGAACGACTCTTGTTCGGCGTCGTGTGGAGAGCCCTGCAGGGTATGGATTAACCGGCGGATCATGGCGACAAGCGTCACGCCATAGTATAACAAACACATGGGCAAGGATTGGTCTGGTAGGGAAAGGTAGAGCCGGCGGGACAGTTACATACGGGAGCGCGGGCTCTCTTCAAATGGCTGCCTTCAGCCCGCGGAGCCATGGCGAGGGTGTGCAAGCAAGTTATGGGCGCAAAACGGCCAAAAGAACAGTGTCTTGGATCGTGCGATGAGCAATTGCAGATTGGGGGCAGTGTGCGGGTAGAAAAAGTGTGGTGGTGCCTGGTCACCGAGCGAGGCCTCTTCGCCTCCTTCGCGGCAGGGGGGACTCGGTCATACACGCACACGCTTTCAAGCTCGCGTCCACGGGCTGCAGGCTGCAGCACCGCGGTCCTTCTAATGATCCGAGGGGTGCTGATGCAGGGGTGTGACCCCCCCTGAAGTGGTAGGGCTGGTCATTAGTGTCCCACCGAAGGTGTAACTGTGACTCGTCGCCGTCATCTGTCTCTCCCTCCCCGAGCTCGCTGACTTTGAGGCTTGCCGTGACTTTTTTTACGATGATAATGCGTGGCGTAGAAGCACCAGCTGGTCATCCAAGCGAGATACTGTATATGAGGACGCTCGTAGTAGGCAACCTACCCTAGCGTTCAGCACACCCCGCAATATGCTCGGAACTCGACAGATATCGATGATCCACTTCCCCTGGCCATTTCGTCCGAAGGGCTCAATCTTACGTCTACCGGACTTAAACTGATTAGTATGACATGAAATTAAACAATAGAAGCCCAGGATTCCGTTTGGGAAGAGATGGAACTACAAGCCTAATGGACTGTTTGTACCATATCTCGGGGTTAGGGTTTACTTGTTGCTCGCGATGTGGCAGTTTGAGCGAACTTGGGCCAACGATTGTTGACTGTCTTCAGCCGTCTCTTGGGTGGATTTGCTGGCTCAACCACACCGGTGCCGCTTTTCTCTTGTTTGCTTCCGAAGCCCAACCAAGGGCCTCGCGAACTCTCATAGAAGGGCAAAGAGGAACGACGGGAAGAACCTCACCGTGGGTGAAACTATCAACACGCGTTCGAAATGCGCCCGGTGCACATTCTTGACAGGTATACTTAAGAAGCCCAGAATGGTGCTTGGAGGGGATACCATTCAGAACATGGGAAGAGACAGGTTGAATTATTAGGGCTGTGACTTGGTGTTCTCGACTTTCGAAGCGGTTTCTTGTTCCCGTCCCAAATCTCATGTCTCGACGCTTTCGGCCCCGCTACAAAACCGCCCCACCGACATGCTCGCTACGCCTCTCCATTGGTGCTAGCGAGAGAGTGCACGTGATTTTTAACATCCCACCGATCGTGACAAGACAAAAAATCACTGGCGGATTGCGGGGCAAGGGTGCTTGTTGAAGGTCGACCATCGAGAAGAAACCTCACCACCCAACCAGCAGCCGACACCGTGTCCACCAAGCAGACAACATGGCGTCCCCTCAGCTGATTTTCGTCGACGGCACCTTCGCCGAACTGGCGCAGGAAATGGCCGACTACCTGCAAATTGGCGAGCAGGTCAAGCCGGCGCTCGAAAAGGACCAGCGCGAAGAGGCGCTGCAGGTCATCGTCAAGGCCTCGAGCTACCTGAACTCGGTGCCCGAGAAGGAGTTTACCGCGGCATACAACCTCCTCATCCATCTCGTCCTCCAGGCCAAGGAGCCGAAAAAATATCTCCCCACCGTCTGCGGCAACCTCCTCAAGCCTATCACATCGTCGCCCGTCCACGGCTTCACCCTCGCGTCCGGCGCCCTCAGCACCGTTTTCAACCTTCTCGACGTCAAGGACCCCCTCCGCTACAATGTCTTCATGCAAATTGTCCGTTTCCTTCGCCAACACGGCCAATTCGAGCTGCTCAAGCCGCGCCTGAAGAACCTGGAGCTGTGGTTCGAGGAGTGGGATACAGATGAGGAGGACCAGTTGAAGCTGTACAAGGAGGTTTCCGACGCTGCCGCCGAGTCTGGCGATGAGGAGTACGTTTTTTGTTCGGTTTTTGTTTGGCTTTTACATGCTGGTGAGCGCTATGCTGATTGATACTTTCAATAGGTTTGCATATCACTACCTCCTCAAGGCGCTCGGCACCTTTGATCGCGACGACCAGGAAGATATTACCTCGGAGGAGGCGCAACGACTTTCTCTCAAGGCAGTCCGCTCTGCCATCTCCTCTCCCAACCGCTTCGACTTCCAAGATCTGCGCGTACTTCCCTCGGTGCAGGCGCTCAGCGACTCCCACCCCGTCTACTCGCAGCTGCTCGACATCTTCACAGAGCAGGACCTGGAGGATTACAACGACTTCAGAGAGGAGCACGAAGGTTGGATCGAGAAGGAGAAGCTCGACCACGAGAGGCTGCAGCGCAAGATGCGCCTGCTTACGTTCGCCAGTCTGGCGGCCAGCACACCCAACCGCGAGATCCCTTATAGCAACATCGTCAAAGCGCTGCAGATCAAGCCCGAGGAGGTTGAGCTCTGGACCATTGACGTTATCCGCGCCGGTCTCGTCGAGGGCCGTCTCTCTCAGAGCAAGAAGGTCTTCCTCCTCCACCGCACCACTTACCGCGTTTTTGGCGAGAAGCAGTGGCGCGAGCTCGGAACCCGCATCGACCAATACAAGGTGGTCGTTGACAGGCTTACCGGTGTTGTCCGCAAGGCCCAGTCGGATGTCGAATCGCAACGGGAGCGCGAGCAGCAAGAGATTGAGCGCAAGTTGGCCAACGTGGGCATGGGGGGCGTCGGTGGTCCGGGCGAGAACAGGCGTAGGGGACCTCTCAAGCCCAGGACAGAGGACGACGACTAGGTGGAATGACGTATCACGAATGAAATAATGTTTCTCCCACCAAACCCACCAAACCCACCCACACCCGCCTCTGCTGAAGGGTCTGGTCTTTTCTTTTCACCAAATTTATTTCCGGGATGAGATAAAGAAATGGGAAATAGAAAGGGACGGGAGAAATGGACGGATGGATGGGGGTTTCTGCTGGCTTGGGCTTGGCTTGGCTGTGGAGCCTGCTTCATCTTTTCCCAACACACCCTAGATATCCCCCGCTGCCATGATTTGGTAGAGGCAGTGTGTGGCATCCGGAGTTACGGACGGCAAATGGATTTCTTCATATCATGAATTGCATGCATGGCGGCGAGAAAGGATCAAATAAAAGCCTATCGGTGGAAGTGCAGGCCAAGCGATGTTCATTCCATCTGTGGAAGTGGAAGGGAGCTGCAGCGGGAGAGGTTGCTTGATACAAGCATGCCATTCACGGAACAGGATTATTTTTTTATTTTCTATACAGAAGCAAGAGGCTACTGCTGAGGGTATAGGGAATTAAGTGAATCTGTAAAGACGAATCCATGTAATTTTCTCGCCTGCCCGCTCGCTCCCAATGTATGAATCGACCAGACCAACTGCCATGACCCGACCTGTGAGACCGCTTCGCCATATCAAATCTACACCACCGCAAGATTAAAGTCAAGCTAAAGGCTCCAAACGACCACCCAATAGAGTGCGACAAGCAACAAGAGTTTAGAACTTTTCCCCCAAGGCCTTGGTCAGCCTCTCGCGAGTGGTATGAAAAACGGCATCGGGCGTGGGCGTGGCGTCGATCTTGACAACACGGCCCTGCTTCTCGTAGTGGCCAACAACGGGCATACTGGTCTCGATGAAAGTGCGGAAGCGCTTGCGGATGCTCTCGGCGTTGTCATCGGCCCGGCCGCTGGTCTTGCCGCGCTCCATCAAGCGGCGCTCCATCTCTTGCTCAGGGCAGTCGTAGAAGAGAACCAGACGGGCCGGGCAGACCACCTCCTCAAACTTGAAAGCCTGGTCCATCTTGCGCGGGAAACCATCGATGAGGAATTTCTTTGGGGCGCCTGGCTTGCTCTTGATGGTCTCGGTCATGGCGTTCTCCAGCAGCTGGACGGTCACCTCCATGGGCACAATCGCTCCATCCTTGATGCATTGCTTGATCAAGTCGCCGAACTCGGAACCGGGGCGCTCTTGCTCGGCGCGCAGGAGGTCACCGGCGGAGAGGTGAGTGAAGCCGTATTCGGAGACGAGACGGGCGCATTGGGTGCCCTTGCCGGCTCCAGGGCCGCCGAGCACGAACAGAACGGTGACGTCCTTAGGGGAGAAGGTGGGGGTTGGCTTGGCCGGCGCCGGGAGGGCGGCAGCGGAGGGAATGGTAGGCATGTCTAGGAGCCGAGATTGTTAGTTGGATGCGCGCTATACGGCGCAATATCGGCGCTTAGGGGAAATAGGGTGGTTGAGATGTTGGAGATGGGCAGGAGGCAGGTTTGACAGTCGGCCGCTTGCAACAGGCCAGGCCCCCGTCGCATGGGCTCAGCCCGGTGGAAACCAGGCTGCTTTGACGTTCTCCGCCCCTTCCCTCGGCTACAAACATGGTCGAGAAAGTCGGGCCACGTCTAGACAGACTGGCGAATACAAAGGACTCAGGGGGCAGGCTAACCCACCTTTTCGTCGGTTCACCAACAGCATGTAACCTCCCGAACCCAGGGCAATCACAGCTACGAACGGCCAAAACTTGATCTTTTGGTTGCTCTTCGGTGGCGGGGCGCCAGAGCTATAGGATCGTCGAGCAGTGTTGGAGGAAGGTGTCGTCGGTCTTGCGGCAGGCTTCGGCCTCTGTTGCTGGGACCAGAGGCGAGAGGAAGAAGAAGCGTCCCTCCGAAACACGAGTTCGCAATGCGCCGTCGGCGGCCTGCTGTTCGGCCTCGGAAGGTTGCGCAGCGTCGATGCAGCCAGTTTCTGCCAGGCTTGGCGATGCGCCGACGCTGCGATTGGGTGCATGGCGGTTGCGTTCGTTCCTGTGATCTCTGCACGATGACGACCCCTCCGACTGACTTTCTTGCGCTTGCCTCGAGGTAGCGGCTGACTCCCTTTTTTTGGCCAGAAACAATATCCAGCCGACCAATGTTGCTTTTCCCGTGACCGCGCCTACCTGAGATGAGATTTCCAAAGGAGCGACTTGTAAGTTGGATTTCAACGCCTAAGTATGGAGGCGGGAATTTTGGGAATCGCGACAGTCAGGGGTGAAACTTCGGAGCTCTCGTGGATTGACTTCAAATAAGGGCCCCGACAAAATTGTTAGCGTCGCCTGTCCAACGACGTCGTGCGATTGACCGTGTGAGCAAGGTGGGTCGGCTCATCTCGTATCTCCTCAACTACACCAGACAACAGTTTACTTCAACAACTCGTGGAGGAAATACCCGGCTTGTAAAATATGCCTCAGTCTTACAACTCTAGTCTAGGACCCGCCAAGGTTCCAAAATTCAGCGGCTCCATCGCCCTCTAAGCAATAGGAGAAAGTCTCAATGTCCTCTAAGAAAGCCCTGGATATCCTGCGGATCACCCGGGATGCATCTCCACAAAATTTCCTTCAAAAATAGAACCACCTCCTTCCCGACCTTCCAACAAAGTCGCTATCCTCTTCCAAGTAGGACCCAACGACAGCAAATTTGGTCAATCGCGTTATCTCCCGAGCCGCCGCCGAGTGTCCCGATATCAATGACGCTGGCTGTCCCAACAGGCCTCACCACGAGGGAAAGAATGAAGTTGCTTGTGATGTGCAGGTACCTGATGCAAGGTATCCAGGAACTAAGGCTTCTCCCGCCCGCAACGGAACAGCAAGGCAAATGAACGTTATGAAGCTAGCGCCCATAATCGAACCAAGCGGGCTCGGGGGCAATCCGCCGATTTTGGTCTCCAACCCCTGAAGCCCCCCAACGTCTCATCACACTGTATTCATGCAAACCAACATCTCAGAAAACCCTATCTTAGACGACCAAGCGAATATGCCATTTTCCAGCTAAATCTCTCGCGTCTAGATCAGAGCTAAGTAATCTCATCATCTTCATCCCTCAGCGTCTTTAGTGTACAACTCAGATGAGAGCTCCCAGAATTAGAATGTACCTGGTCCCGAGCCAATTTCTCCACCACATCAGTAAAAGTCGCTGCTCTGTCAGATCCAATGCTTTCGCCGTCAACGCCTCTGGTATTTCCCAACCAACAAAAGAAACGATAAAAAATAAATAAGAGCAGCCCAGCCATCCCTTGGCCAGCTCAGCTGTCCCAGTTGTAGAAAGAAGTATATGCACAAGAATCAACACCCGCCGGCCCATGCAACAGCGAAGGAAGTCTATCGCTGCGGGTTGAAGGTTGTTTGGCTAGGTGGTGGGCTCTTGATGGCCTGGCCTGCATAAGCACCCGGTATCGGAACAGCCTCATATTGTTGCTCGCCCTCTACCATAGGCGCCGGCTCGTTGACTTTCGGTGTGACAGCAGCGTTCCTCGTTGTAGGTGTTGCAGGGTTCGCTCTTGTGGGAGGAGCCTGCAGCTTGAAGCCCTCCTGCTTGGGTGTAAAAGCAGACTCCGGGACAACGAGGCGATTACCACCGGGGGTGAAGGGCGAGGCACCCTCATCGATATCGCCAAGGTTCTTGTATGTCGTGGGCGGGAAGCGAGGCGAGAGAGCATACTGAGAGAAGGCTGGAGACTTGGGGCCGAAACCAGGGGTGTTCGGGGCGGACTGAGTGCGGAGCTGAGCTAGGTACAGGTCGGATCGAGCCTTGTCACGCATGTCCATGGACTTGTGTAGCTTGCGCTTGGACCAGTATCGGTAGAAAACGATGCTGTAGAGAGTGATGCTGATGATTTCAACAACGAGCTCGATGATGATGCAGATGAGAGTCCAGTTCTAATCAGGAGTTAGCACACGTGGTTGATTTCAAGCGACTGGTGCGTGATTTTACTCACCTGGAGGCGGCAGACGAGAGCGTAATCAACCTTGTCGCCGAAGAGCTCAGAGCGATGATTGTTTACGCAGGCCCATCCCCACATATCCTGATTACCGCTGTTACTTCGACTGTGTTGCAGAACACCTGCAGCAACGGCCCACATGACCATACTGAAAATGAACCATCCGACAGCGAACATGGTGTAGTAGACTCCAACCTTCTCTGCTCTCTGGTGGCCACCCCGGCAATAACCAACAAAAACAGCGACGCAGATGAGAAGCGAGAGACAGGAGACAGCGAGGACGACCTTCTGGGGCCACGAGTTCGTGTTGTGAGCCCAGGCTGGGAGATTGTTCATGGTGGGCAGAGCTCTCGTGGCGTTGAAGATAGCAAATGAAGACGAGATCATGGCCATGATGATGAGACTGCAGCTGAAGCTGACACCACGAAGGGCGAACTTCGCCATGCGAACGCGAGTCTTAATTTTCTATGCGGTTGTTAGAACATGCGAGCTCAGGGGGGCTCCACACCATGTCACTCACCAGGTCCTTGGCCTGCTGCTTTTCGGTCTTCTTCTCCCGCTTCTCAAGGTCCTGCTCCTCCTTGAAAGTTGGGCTCTTGAAAGCCGGGCTCAAGGGGTTGCCAAATCCACGACCCGGGGTTCCTGGCACCTTCATAGCGCTCTTCAGGGGCGACCTTGGCGTCATGGGCATCGAAACAGACTCCCGACTGTCGATATAACCAAATCCAACATCTCCTGGCTGAGCTTGCGGGACTTGTGATCGTTCAGAGAAGGGGAGCTTCTTGGGTTCAATGGGCGAGTGAACGGCGGTGGCCTCGGCGAATCGCGGCGTCCTTGGTGGCTTCGCCAGCGACGAAGATGTGGAGGATGTTGATGCGGAAGAGTTCGAGCCGGCGGACATGGTGCGCGCCGGGGTGAGGTTCAGGGCCGTCGGCCGCTTTCTATCGTCGTTGATCGCCATGGCGGCGTCGTCGGTGTGGCAATGTGACAACAGGGAAAGAAAGGAAGAAACCAGTCTTCAATGTTGCAACTAGCTGTGCTAGAGGTGACTCTGCAAGACCGAGGCAGAAGGGAACCAAGCGACGTATATGGAGGGTGAGAGCCCAGCTACCAGCAGCAAAGAGGAAGAAGGGCCGGGACTTCGAGGCCAGGCGCCGGAGGGAAGGTGGTGGTTTTGAATAGCCGCTGCCACTACCACTAAGACGGCATGCAAGCGTTGTGTGCGGGCCTCAGTACTGCATGGGACTGTGAGTAGATGGCCCGAGGCGAGAGAGACGGTGGCCCATACCTTGGACAGGGGGGTCAGGGCGGTCTTCGGCGGGATAGCGCCGCTGATAGGAGGACGGATCGATCTGCCAATAAGCCCGGCGACTCGTGATGGAAATAGACGCCCACTGGGTGACAGAGTGGAACCGGATCACTGCAAGCTGCTGGCGCGGCCTTCTGGAGCGACCAGTGGTTTTCACGGCTTGACGGCGGGTGTTAGATGAGCAGGCCTTGGGAACGGGTGAAGGTGAAGCCTTCAACTGTTCCTGCGTCTCAGCAGCGTAACGGCAATCGAAGAGTTGAAGCGGGGCGTGAGACAAAGAGACGTCTTCAGGCACTCAGTCAGCTTGGCCACAATGGAGAGAAGGAAGATGCCCTGGGAGGTCATAAGGCACAAAGGCAGACGGAGCGCCCACAACGTGAGGGGCTGGTCCCGAATATAGCAGCTTTACTCGAAAAAGAAGGCTCGCGTGGCGGCACAATGGGTGTGTCCTGCAGAACCGACCTCGATTCCTTGAGCCCCAGGAGCCCTTTCACCCTCGTCCTTCTCGCTGATCAGTGTGAGTCCGCGCCCACTGCCGTCGCTGGGCTTGGCGCCCACATCCTCGCAAAACCCGGGACGCGCATATGCGGGTGCGTCGCATCGATTGGCTAGGCGCGGCTCGAGGAAGAGAGCGCTTTTGCCGGACTCGCAAAGAGAGGTTGGCCAACAAGAGCACGATGTCGGCCGAAGAGTGACCCAGACGGGGAACGACGGACTGTGGTTGGGCGGTAAGCATTCATCGCCCGCCCCCCGCCCCCAGCTTCAACTGGACGTTTGCACCTTCCCGCGCATCCGCCATCTGCGGCCCCTGTACCGATCATTCGCTCTAATAGGCCTGGCGCACTGGGCGTACAAACACGCAGCCAATCATCGTCCCAAATGCCGTGATCGAGCTGCCGGTCATGCATGGGGTGGGCGGCTCGCTGTGCCTCCCAGCAGCAGCCCTGGCCACCTTTGCCGCTCCTTCTTCCAGCGAGCCATGCACCCGCCCTGAACCTCTCCCAAAGTGCTTCCCCACTCCCCGCCGCGCCCGTACGACCTGAGGAACCACGAGCACGCCCGTTGAGCAGCCGTGGCAGCACTAGCACCGTCGTTATGCCTAGAACAGCACGGTGACACCGATGCTGACCATCTTCATCGTCATCACCCAACCCCGCTTTCGTGACGACTTTCTCTGCTGCTACCGCTCCGTTCCTATATGCTATCACACAGAGTCCTCGATAGTGTCAACGGCGAGGATAGAAATCGTACGTTATGCAAGGTTCCATTTCATCAACAGCCACAGCGGGGCCCGGCATTTTGGAGCCATCCTGGCATCCCAGCGATCGGGGTGGGAAGACAATATAAAATGCTGACCGGGAGTAAGCTTCTGTAAAGAGCTTAGAAGATCGTTTGCAAGGGCCACTATGGAAGAACTACTCGAAATTGTACCCTCAGTGACCCTTAATCGCTCGAGTAGATTAAACCTGCGGCGCGGTTTCCTTGGCAAAGTCGGTGGGAAACGATCTCTCTCGCCGCTCGCATTGTCCCGCTGGGAGTGGTCGATCATGTCGCTCACATCCCGATAAGAGGCAGCGAATTCTCGGAACAGGATTTTGCCCACCACACACCAGCTCGGCTGCCACCCACCGCCACCCCTTTTGGTATTTTTAGCCCAAAATATGCAGTGTTGGTATTCGCAATGGGGGCAGGATTTAACCCTGTTTCTCTTCAGAATTTGCCCTTTGGCCTAGCCCTCCGTGCGCTCCATCATCATGACGTGCTGAGGAAGCAAACCACGGACTCAAGAGCGCTCGGTGTCTCGTGTCAACGGCTCGGCAATCTTTTCTCGCCCGCCGCACGAGCCGCTGTCCGCTGTACAGGCACATATGGCACCCTAATTTTATATTGAAATGTCTCCCGTGGACGGCGACTCTCAGATCTTGCACGGGGACCACTGTCTTGCAGCGGAGCAACTCCGGATTTTCCGACCATCTTCTCCACGATGGATGGGAGGACGGCTGGGTGACTGCCTCCAGTTCCAGCCCCGAACCGCTCAGCAAGCTGCTGCAAGACCACGTAGTGCCAGGGACAGTAACCTAAAGTCTCCCACTTGCCCTCTCAGCCCGCCTTGTGCCACGGCAGATGGAAGACGCCGAACCAGTAATATTCTTCCTTCGCCAAACTTGAAACAAACTGCACGAGGCACCACGCGGGAAACAATTAGCGTAGGGTTCTTTCTGCCGACAGACTGTCAATTTGACGGAACCTCCCGTGCCCAGAGGACTGAAGGTCGATCAACATCAGTAGATGGCACACTCCGCATAAAAGCCAAAGGGTTGTTGGTCCTGGAGTTGAACATCCTAGCACCGTCTTCAAAAGCTGAAAAGCGATGCCTTGCCACGCTTGCACAGCCGCAGCTGAAGGATCCAGCCACCCCATGCTGAGTCAGTGGTGCACAGGTGAAGAAATGCAGCGGTTATCGTCGATTTAGACCCTCTCTCTGCAGGGTAAAGCAGTTCGAGTCTCTCGAATTTGATCGGCAGGCCAACATGGCCAAGGGCCTGCTTCACAACTCAGGAGAAACAAAGCTGACGCCATGATAGATCAGGAGGACGAGCCGGTTGTCTATCTCCCGGCGTTGGTGGTGGCTTAGAGAACAGCCAGCTTGCGACTCCTCGTGCCAACGCCAACCCGCAGAGCCGATGGATGAGGATGACTACAACCATAAGACTCGTCACCCCCAGACCTTGTGGCGACCGCCGGCGCCCCAATGAGTGCATGCCTTGGAGCGAACGCGTCACTCGATGCGAACCAACCAAGATGTTCCTTATCTTCACAGTTTCGAACACAAGCATGACTTGACCAAAACAAACCGGACGGTCTGCGAAATTCCACAGCCCTGTGGCGGTTGGCACCTCCACGAGTTTCACGGCGAAGAAGACTGCCCCCCGTGTTGGCCACGGATGGCTTTCCGCCGTTGGGGGAAAAACAGACGTAGCAAATCGTCGGCCCTGTTCGCAAAATCGGAAGCTTGGGCAGGGAGGCAGGTTAGCAATTTATGTCCTTGCGCGGAGGGACTGGGCCAGTGGGCTTCGAGAAGCAGCCGCTGGCCAGCTCCGTGTCGGTCGAGCTTCTGCATCGCAGCTTCTGACTGACGCTTCCGTCGGTTCTGAACACAACAATGCCGTCCACTGGAGAGCTATCCTATGACTTCATGTTGCACTTGTTACCTAATTTGTCAAATGGCTCTCCTCGGACTTGATATCGGTCTCTGGGAGTAATGTTAGCACCTGAGCTGTGATAAACACGTGAGATGGGAACTCTCACGCGTGGAGAAAAAAAATCGCGACGAGATCGAATGAAGGGAGACAAAAGATATAAGACCCCCGAATAGCCAGGATACAACACGGAGTGTCAGATTTTGAGACGTCGGTGGCTGGTCGGTACGTTGAATGAGGCTGTTAGAATTCTGGACGCCTTGTGGATTCCACTGGTTGAGCAACCATACTCACATGGTGCTCTGGTTTTCGAGATGGAAGCGGACCATTGAAGACAGACAATATCAAGTAGGGACCCGAGCTGCGAATTAAGAGGTGATGCATCAATGGGCGTAATGTTAGTGAAGAATACCTGGTGCAGGGTCGTCTGGGAGCTGCTTCTTCTGATGTCAGTGCTTATCGGGTTATCGACAGCGTGGGGCAATGGCGCTAGACCGGATGCGGGCTAGCGGTGTGCGGCAACTCTAACGCCCACACCTGGCAAGGATGAGTCGACGGCATGGTAAACTGCACACGAAAATCAAGTGCGAAATATCGGCCTCTGTGAATCGCTTCGACCACGCCAGTGAATAACGAAGACCTTGCCCGTACAAAGATATCTCGGCACCCACAAGCGAGCATCTCAGACGTTTCCCGCAATAGTAAAACCAAACCCGGCCGGGCTACCCCCCCCCCCACCCTTGTCCACCGATCTCTTTCTTCGAGGAGGGGTCTAAAAATTCCTGCCCCGCCGCGATCGATTCATCTTCTCCCTCCACCATCAAACGTCACAATGGCGGCCAATACCGATAAGTTTGGCAACGAGATCGAGCCGGAGTCCGATTCCGGCAATGAATCTCAGGTTGACGACCAGATCTCCGACAACGAGGGTGAGACCTACCTGAAGTCTGCGCTCAAGAAGGATGCGCCCGCTCCTCAGGCCGAAAAACCATACCTTCCTCCGCAGACCGAGCCCAAAGACCTCGACGTAAACACCCTGACTCCTCTGACTCCCGAGATCATCGCGCGCCAAGCTACCATCAACATCGGCACGATCGGTCACGTCGCCCACGGAAAGTCTACAGTCGTGAAGGCCATCTCTGGCGTTCAGACTGTCAGATTCAAGAACGAACTTATCAGGAACATCACCATCAAGCTCGGATATGCGAACGCCAAGATCTACAAGTGCGATAGCCAAGATTGCCCGCGTCCGACATGCTTCAAGAGCTTCAAGAGCGAAAAAGAAGTCGACCCTCCTTGTGAGCGGGAAGGTTGCACAGGAACATATCGGTTGATTCGCCATGTTTCGTAAGTGCATTCGGGCGGCAAATGTGTCCTGGGATAGGGACTGACAATGCGTAGCTTCGTTGATTGCCCTGGTCACGATATTCTCATGAGCACTATGTTGTCTGGAGCCGCCGTCATGGATGCTGCACTCCTCCTCGTTGCTGGAAACGAACCTTGCCCCCAACCCCAGACCGCTGAACATTTGGCAGCCATCGAGATCATGAAGCTCGACAAGATCATCATCCTGCAAAACAAGGTTGACCTGATGCGCGAGGAGGCCGCTCAACAACACTATACGTCAATTTTGAAGTTCATCCGAGGTACCGTGGCCGACAAGTCTCCAGTCATCCCCGTCTCAGCCCAGCTCAAGTTCAACATCGACGCGGTTCTCGACTCGATCGTTCACACCATTCCGATCCCGGTCAGAAACTTCTCGCAGGATCCCCTCATGATCATCATCCGTTCGTTCGACGTCAACAAGCCGGGTGCTGGGGTCGACGAGCTCAAGGGTGGCGTTGCTGGTGGCAGTATTCTTCACGGTGTGTTGAAGCTCGGAGATGAGATTGAAATCCGCCCTGGCGTTGTCACCCGTGACGGTGATGGCAACCTCAAGTGCACACCAATCTTCAGCCGGATTGTGACGCTCAACTCGGAGGCAAACGATCTAAAGTACGCCGTGCCCGGTGGTCTCATTGGTGTTGGTACTCGCATCGACCCTACTCTCTGCAGAGCCGATCGCCTGGTTGGCCACGTGCTGGGCCTCAAGGGCCGCCTCCCTGACGTTTACTTCGAGATTGAAGTCAACTTCTACCTTCTCCGTCGCCTTCTCGGTGTCAGGACGTCAGATGGAAAGCAAGCCAAGGTTGAGAAGCTTTCCAAGAACGAAGTCATCATGGTGAACATTGGATCCACCTCGACGGGTGCCAAGGTTTCGGCCATCAAGAACGATGCGGCCAAGCTGGTCCTGACTAGCCCCGCATGCACGAACATTGGCGAGAAGGTTGCTCTCAGCAGACGTATTGAGAAGCATTGGCGTTTGATTGGTTGGGCAACTATCACAGCGTAAGTCTCCCTTGCTAGCGTTTGCGTGAGTGTTCAGTGCTAACAAGAGGAATAGGGGTAAGACACTTGAGCTCTCGACTGCTTGAGCGTATCCGTATTTTGCTGTTACTTTAGCCGTCAGATAGTTCACCAAAAGGCGTTATGTGTGTTCCGGCTAGGCCTTCGGACGAATGAAGTGATGCATCTGCCTGAGGTGGTGGGGCCTTGGATGAATGTTGGACGTGTCCATGTTGACGATAAAAGGCCCGAAATACATTTCGGAGGGCCTCAGATACATTTTAGACAGGATCAAATACGAAGTACGTCAAATCACTACAGCACGTTAACCCCTTGGAAGTCTTCGAAATCACACAACAAGCGTGCGGGTGGGTGGCTCGACCAGATCAAGCGTCACTATTTACGCTCCACTGGTCCAGGAAGTTTGGGCCAACGAAACCAACTCCCATGGTAAGGTAGTATAATATACAATACGTCCGCTAACAAACCCATCCCATCAGGAAGGAGGACCGAAAGCCCATGGACCACCTTACATACTTCCCCACGACAACCCCCAAAGCAACTGCGTAGCTCACGATCAGCGGGTTCCTTGGCCTTGATATCGGGGTTCGCGGAGTGTCTGTACTCTTTGGCATCTGTAGTTATGGAAATACGTTGCCACAGGTAATCCTCGCTTCTGCAGTTCCGCCTGAATTAACCTCGGCCTACGGCTCCTTGGGGTTCTAGGATCCCAAAGTCGAAGCCTCCAAAGAGAGAATGTGGTCCAGGTTAGGGGTTCAGGTATTGTCATACAAAACGCGTTGGTCGTGGTCCTGGGTGGGAACTGGGAGGCTTGGGGACGGCCCTTATCCAGAGTTGACCAACAACTGTTTCGATGTATTTTTTTTTCATTGCGCTTTTTGCAGCAGGCGAGGTAAGTGATTGCTATTTGGTGGACTGCATCCTCCAGGGCAGTTGTTGTCAACGGTTCGTCAGTCCCCTACCTTCAAATCCCATTCACCACGTATCACAGAATATGAAGATTGTAACTCGTGTCGTTCGGGCCCCGCGGTCCGCATTGACTGCAACCCTAAGGTGCATTCATCGATGTTGTGGAAAAGCCCGCCCGCCATGAGGATCGGTACCCGCCTCATAAGATGGCGGGAGTATTTACATGCTGTGGGTTATTGCCCCATTGGTATAATTACTGTCTACAACCGCTGTCGCAGCGTGTTTGTCTTCCACTCAATCTCTACTTTCTTACTTTCCTGGCGTGCTTCACCAGGTTTTCTATGACCCCTTCAAACGCTTCGCGGTCGCCAATCTTCTCGTCTGTCCGTTTCTGCCAGTACTCCAGCACTTCTTTTACTGTCTCCTGCATATCTTCAAGCTTTGCCACATGTGCCTTGAGCTCGCTGTCCGTCATACCGCGCAGGGCTTCGTCTGTCGTTGCGCAGAGTTGCCGCGCCGCTGTTAGCTCAAAGGATGGGCCTGGTGTCGCGGGGCCCTTCTTCTTGCTGCTCCCGGCACCAGCGTGAAGATTGTGTGTCGATGAAGATGGGGAAGTGAATGACTCACCCCCAGGCAATTTTGAAGAAGATGATGTTGGCTTCAGGTTGCCTTGGGAGTCCACAGAGGTCCGGAGAGCCTGGTGCGCACGAGATCGCGAGCGTGATTCAGACGAGTCACGGCGGAACGAGCCATTGGAGCTGACGCGATGCAAAGAGGGAAGAACAAGCTTCTTCTGTTTTGAGGCGGGCAGGATCTCGTCCAAGTCGACAGGCACGCCAAGTGAGACGAGGAACAAACGACGGATACGAGAGCGGATCCAGTCGGGCGGTTGGAGTGGTGGTGGGGCAACGAGCTGGGACCAGAGAGAGGCGCTTCGCGGCGAGAGAAACACGGGGTTTTCCTTGGGAATAGATGGTAACAGGGGTGGTGTTTCGCCCTCATGAGGGAAGAGCGCGTTCAGGTAAGATTCCGTCAATCCAAATATCTCTGACGCTTCGAGGTCGTTGAAATCTGGTATGGGCTACAGTGGATTTAGTCATGCATACTTGGAATGGAGGGTCTAACAGAGACGTCACATACAAATGACAAGGCCTGTGGAGGAGGGGCGACTGAGGCTTGGGCAGGAACAGGAGAAGGGGTTGGAGGCTCCTCTGCCTGCTGAAAGCCTTCATCATCAAAGTTGTCAAAATCGCCGTCATCACCGCCCTCCTCGAAGTCGTCGAAGTCATCACCAAAGTCATCATCGTCCTCTTCCCCTTCCTCTCCGCCAGCGCTTTGGAGCCCGGGACTTAATGGCCTTGGGAAGGAAGGGGACATGGGCGATCGCCTCTGCGCGAGTGATGATTTTCTCCTCGCACGTGGTGAAGTGGGAGACTTTAAAGAAGGTGATATTGGTGTATCTACGCGGGAGAAGGAAACGTCAATACAAAAAGGAATGCATGAGAAGGGGATCAACAATGTTAGCAGGGAAGAGGGCTACGCATCCGTACCAGGTGCAACACCATCTTCCGCGGCCTTCTGCCCATCCGCCTTAAGAACCACATCGGGATGGGGGTCCGAGCCGTGCCTCTTCTCAATCTCTGGGTGCGTCACCGAACCCTCGACGTCGGGGCTCTCCTCGACTACAGTCTTTGGAATCGGCTGGCCACCGGGGGTCGGAGGCGTGCCTTCTTGTTTGGCGCCAGGAGTGGGTTCCTTGGCGTCGGGATCTGGGACATAGGCTATCTCGTCCGGCGCGGCATCTTCTTCCCTAAGTTGATATGCGGTCGTGCCAGGGACTTCGCCGTAGGCTGGCTTGTCATCAACCCTCTCCACCCTGGTCTTGGGGATTGGCGACCTTGGATGCGACTCGGAGACGGCCGACTGAGCGTCAGAGTAGTGCTCTTCCGAATCCGATGTCTCTAGAGAATGATGGTTAGCACTGTGTTGTCTACGGCGGGTGGGCAAATTTACCAAGATCATGAGCGCCTGGATCCTGTGTATGCACTCTCTCGGGAGGCGACAAGCTGTTCCGTCTTGACGACATGGTGGATCGACTTGCAAGAAAAATTAGGCGGTTGTGTTCGACACCAGTGCACCGTAGGTATTGAGGCTGGGCACTGGGCAATCTGGATGGAGAGACGCAGTGGCTACGGGGATGATGGCCACGTTCTCTATCCGCAACACCGGTTTCGGTGTCAAGTATTACAGAAGGGAGTTGGGCTCGTAACACCCCTCACGATGCAACTTCCATGAATGTCGCCCCCAGACCACCAGGGTCAGGGTTGGCACCTGAAAGTGGAGACACGCCAAGGAACTGGAGCTCCACGCCACGCGCGATCAGCCACAGACCCACAATTGCCCGTCCGTTTTGCTGGAACTCAGGTGAGGCTGACCGGCGCGGAAGCTTTTTCAGGCGCGCCTCAGGTCCCAGCCGAAAAGTTGCTGGTCGCGAAGCGAAGTGCCTGGCGATTGCGAATAAACAACCCGAAAGGACGGTCTTTGTTGCGCCATCATCGCAACGAGAACTGCACATATTCTGCATTCTTTGCTGAAACTTATATCATCCATTGCGCCCGCCCTTACTGTTTTGCTCACTGCATCGCTTTCGGAAGTGATAGCAGGTGGGATTGAGCATTCGATCCGTTCAAGCTCTCGCATCCCTGGCGACAACACCCAGTGGCATCCCAATTCTACGACGAATAGCTCACATATAACCCGCTGCGATGTCTTTTACATTTGGCGGAACCGGGGGTACCAGCTCCAGCGGCGCATCTAACCCTGCGAAACCGGCAACCGCCCCAGCGACGGGGGGACTTTTCGGATCCGCTTCGACGACTGGCCCACCGAGCTTCTCGTTTGGCACAACAACACCGGCTACGACACAGCCGGCCACCGGAGGCTTGTTCTCACAGCCGGCAACGACAGGAGGTCTTTTTGGAAGTAAACCCGCCAGCGGTACCTCGACCCCGGCTCCATCGGGCGGTCTCGGCGCTGCCGGGGCGAGCACTGGTGGAGGAGCAACAACGAGTTTGTTCGGGAACACTAGCAAGCCTGCCGGCTCTCTGTTTGGAGGTGCGTCGACGACGCCGGCTGCTACTGCCAGTGCCTCTGCTACTCCAGCAGCGGGAGGCCTTTTTGGCGGCAAAACCACCACACCGGCCACCAACGCCCCAGCAACTGGAGGACTCTTCGGAGCGGCGCCCGCTACTTCTGGAGCTCCTCAGCTAGGATCTGTGACAACGCCATCGGGGGGTTCGGGAGGCAGCCTATTTGGTAACCTCGGTGGAAATCAGTCTACGCCAGCAAAGCCAACCTTTGGCGCGTTTGGGTCAACCACGCCTGCTGGTCTCCCTCCAGCCAGCGGTGACTCGAAACCTGCTGTCAGCGGCCTCTTTGGGGGGGCTAAGCCGGCGGTGACCTCTTCCACGACTCTTTCAGGTGGACTGTTTGGCCAAACGGCGACACCCGCTGCGGCATCAACTCCTGCGGCAGCTTCAGGTACATCCTTGTTTGGTGGTGCCAAACCGGCTGCTTCTACCGCCTCTGGAAGTACGGTCGGAGGGCTGTTTGGCGGTACTCAGGCGGCCGCCACTGGATCCACGACCGGCGGGTTGTTTGGCAATACCCAGGCGGGCTCTACCTCTACTGCGGCTGCACCGCCTGCGACTACGGCTGCCGGCACGCCAAGTCTCTACGGCTCGAAACCGGCTGGAGGTGGGCTTCTGGGCGGCGCTGCTGCTTCCTCGTCGACCCCGGCAGCTAAACCGCTATTTGGAGCAATGCCAGCGGCCACTGCACCGGCCAACTCAACTGCGGCCGCTACAACAGTCGCTTCTGCTACGTCAACACCGACACCCACTGGCGGTCTGTTTGGAGGAGGCACGGCATCGACTGCCCCCGCACCACCCGCAGCAACCACCACTGCCACAACTCCGGCGCCAGGCGGTCTCTTTGGGACCAAGCCAGCCGCCACCGCCACACCTGGAACTATTACTACAACTGCCCCCGGCACTACGTCCGCCTCAACCACCGCGACTACCACCACATCAGGCCTATTTGGCGCCAAGCCTACTGCGGTCACAACGTCAACGACACAAGATGGAAAGACTGCTGCGACTGCTGCCGCTCTGACGGCGTCGACTATGGGCCCCCAGTCCCAGCTTCCGCGGCTCAAAAATAAGACGATGGATGAAATCATCACTCGCTGGGCCACGGACCTCTCTAAATACCAGAAGGAATTCAAAGACCAGGCGTCGAAGGTTGCCGAGTGGGACCGCATGCTTGTTCAAAACGGAGAGAAGATCCAGAAGCTGTACACCAGCACCTATGAGGCCGAGAGGGCCAGCAATGAAATCGAGCGCCAACTCGCTGGTGTTGAGAGCCAACAAGACGAGCTCTCGGCCTGGCTCGATCGGTACGAGACGGAACTCAATGAGCTGTTCGTCAAGCAAATGGGCACCAACGAGCAGATTGCGGGACCGGATCAAGAGAGGGAGCGCACCTACAAGTTGGCGGAGAAGCTGACGGACCGCCTTGATGATATGGGCAAGGACCTTACGAAGATGATCAAGGATATCAACGATATGTCGGCTGGCTTGAGCAAGGGGAGCAAACCTGACGATCCAGTAAGCCCCTTGAAATTTATTTCATTGTCGTGTGGGAAAACGCTGACCTGTATGCGCGCAGTTGAGCCAAATTGTCCGCGTTCTGAATGGACACCTTGTTCAGCTGCAGTGGATCGACACCAACGCTTCGGCGTTGCAGTCCAAGGTTGCTGCTGCTCAGAAGGCAAGCGGAAATATGGGCGCAAGCGCCGGCTTTGGAGAGTCGGATGCTGCAGACAGTTTCTATCGGTCCTACAGAGGTGGACGTTGATGTACCGATGAGGGCGCGCATGCAAGGCGAGGATAGCAATGTTGCTGTAGGAGTAGATAGCATGAGCCGAGCGGAAATCCGCATTGTGACCCAGCAACTAGGATGAGAGGCGAAGCCTGAAGCTTCTTGGAGGAAAAGCCGGCGTCGCAAATATGATGCATGGTTTATTGTAATTGTACAGCTAAATGGAGAGTAATCTTTCCCTCGTCGTTGACGTCAACAGCAATCTCAATTGACAAGGCGAGTTGAGTTCAAGACGGGCTTTGCAGCCAAGCCGTCTGGTGCTGGTCCAGCTACCTCCATGCTACTATTTACTACACAGCTCTCTCGCCCCCCAAGAAAAGGGCTCATCGATGCCTCGTCTATGATACTGGATGATTAGACGTTTGTCGCAGCTTAGTTCTGCTCGCCGCCCTGCTCCTTGGTCATATCCTCGCTGTAGTTGCGTCAGTCACCGATCCCCTTATCTCACTCCCTCGGGATGTTCGAGTGGGAAATATACGCACATGTGATCGGACAGCTGCTGGAGGTGCTCCTGCTGCGCCTTGATCTTCTCCTTGAGCTGGAGGAGCTTCTCCTTCTCGGCCTTGCGGATGAACATCTCCTCCTGGGCGCGCTCGCGTTTTTGGAAGGCATCCCTGGTCCGCGGTCGACTTGGTTAGCTGCGATGTTTTGGGCCGACAGTGGATGACGTAGAGATCCGGAGAAGAGGTTATCGTGAGGTGTTCCGGGAGACAGGGTAGGATAGGGAATGGGAAAAGGGGTTAGACGTACCCTAGACCACCGGTCTTCGGGGGAGAGCCGGTGTCGCCGGCGGCCATCGTGCGCGCCGAGGTCGAGAAGGTGCGCAGGATGGCGGTCGAGCGGGCAGCCTTTGTGAGGGACATGCGAAGCATATTGACGGGGGTTTGATTGGGTTTGATTGAGTGTGTAGGAAGAAATCGGCGGTGGAAGGAAGCCCTTTTCACGGCTTGTGTATACTTGGTAATGGGTTCGTTTGGTTGGTGGTGTGATGTCTCGAAAGAGCTTTCGAAAAGGGAGTAACGTCAAGCTTCCAGGGTTGCGGGACAAAGCTCAGTTGCGCGGCTTGGCATCGGCTGTTACGGCAGATGAGGCCTCAGGCATCAACTAGCTCGAACGGGGGAGATCAGGCCGGGTTGGTGGGGCAGCCCGCTCGTTTGCATCCTGTGTAGGGCAGCTGTTGCCCCGCACTTCCTGTTTTTGCTCCTGGACAGTGGAGGGCGGCTACTCTTCCGATCTCAGCCTCATCCTCGCGCTGTTCAAGCATCGGGTACGCGGAGATTTGTTCGATGTATGCGCTAGATTAGGGCGGGATGCTCTTCCAAAGCAGCGGGACCGTTGTGATGTTGTTTTGCCAAGATAAACCTCTGGGGCGTTGGGGCTGGGCTGAGATGTCATATCTGTGGGGGGTATGACCACTGGGAGAAACGGCTCTGCTCATTAGGATTCCCTTCTCCGATGACTGTATTCCCGTCGTAGGGACTCAGCCGAGTGCTTGCGCGCGGTCGTCTTTGATAACATCTTGTTGAGGATACCCCAGAAAGGGGCCAATGGAGTGCATCTCTGCCGTAGCAATTTCATATTCATTTGGCATGAGGTGCATCCCTGTTCTTTGAAGCTCAAGGGCAGCTCATGAGGGGTCTAAGCTCCTGGTTCTAATGGAAGGAGATAGAATCCAACAAGGTGAAAGCCTCAGATCGCTGTCTCGTTCCTCACCTTGAATTCGCCCGGTACACTAGCCCTCCAGAGCAGGCCTGGTAATCAGCTGCATGAATGAAACGTAGTCGACTATGCGCAAGTTGTGGCTCGGAGACGAGCGACAAGGCCTCTCTGCTCTTTCAGTTGAGGGCCTGGATCGAAACGCGCTGGGGTGGACCAAGAGGGGTCAAGGGTTGAAGCTTCTTCGGTTGATCCTGCAGGCGGTCATCAAGTTGGCGAGGAAGGCGCAGCAGCGCGAGGAATAGACAGACAGGCGCGACAGAACAGCTGGAACAACAGGTGTGCGGCGAACAGCACCAACAAGAGTCTGCAACGGGAAAGCCAGGCTTCCAAGTTGCGTGATAGCGGACATTTGGGCGGGCCAGTGACGTACTTTTCGTCACGTGGTGTGGGTGAATGAAAGGAGACCTGAGGTTGCTGGGTCCAAACACTGGACCTGAAGTGGCCAGCCAAACTTCAGCGCACGGCATCCCGCCTTGTGTTGTCGCTTCCTCGCCTTGTCAACCCCTTCTCCCGCATTTCCAACTTTACCTCCAAAATCAGTCCCCATCTTTCCCCCCTCACCACCAAAAAAGCTACCACTACTGCGTCGTCGGTTTCCGTTGAAATCCCGTTGATTTTACCACTTCCGCCGAACTATTTCGCCCGCCACAATCTTCTTGCTTCGTACAGGTATGTCTGCGTCGTCCCGTTCCGCCGCCCACCACGATACCTGCTGCACCGCTCCTCGCCCTGTCGTCATCGCGGATGCGACACCTCTGGCCCTCACTCTGAGGCAGCCATCGCTGCGGCCCCGTTGTCTCGAGCCCGAGGCCCAATTGCGTCAGATTCCGCCGCGATGCCACCGCTGCTGCTTCTCAGCGCGACACGCCGCCAGCCAGGCTGCGAGTGCCCCACCGCGAGCGGGGAGCCTCCGATTCTAGTCATGAAGTCAGCACCGGCGCATTCACCGCAGCATCGCAGAAGACCTGGTTTCCGACTAATCCACGCGCCTACCTTACTTCTGCCACTCGCTCTGTCCCTTTCATTGCTGTTGTGTTTCAGAGTTTTCCCGATAGGGTGCTCACCGACACGGCCGACTCCGGCTCCGCGCTTGTTGACTGTCGCTAACTCGCACTTTCCAGATTACCACCGCCAAAATGGGTCACGAAGATGCTGTCTACCTGGCCAAGCTGGCCGAGCAGGCCGAGCGCTATGAGGGTATGTTCACTTGGACGCACAAGGGACGCTACCTCGAGGCTGACGGAGAATTCCTGTAAACAGAGATGGTTGATCAGATGAAGAAGGTTGCCTCCGAGGACCGCGACCTGACTGTCGAGGAGCGGAATCTTCTTTCCGTCGCCTACAAGAACGTTATCGGTGCCCGCCGCGCGTCGTGGAGAATCGTCACCTCTATCGAGCAGAAGGAGGAGTCCAAGGGCAACTCTACCCAGGTTGGCCTCATCAAAGAGTACCGCCAGAAGATCGAGGCCGAGCTCGCCCAGATCTGCGAAGATATTCTCTCCGTTCTTGACAAGCACCTCATTCCTTCTGCCAAGTCCGGCGAGTCCAAGGTGTTTTACCACAAGATGTGCGTGCTGATTCCCGCTGCCCATCCTTTGCTTGTCTAATGCCTTGCAGGAAGGGTGACTACCACCGCTACCTCGCCGAGTTCGCCGTTGGCGACAAGCGCAAGGACTCTGCCGACAAGTCCCTTGAGGCCTACAAGTCTGCCACCGAGGTTGCACAGACCGAACTTCCTCCTACCCACCCCATCCGCCTTGGTCTCGCCCTCAACTTCTCTGTCTTCTACTACGAGATCCTCAACGCTCCCGATCAGGCTTGCCACCTGGCCAAGCAGGCTTTCGATGACGCCATTGCTGGTGAGTCCAACAGGACAAGTTGCGTTAAGTAAGCAGGGTTCTAACGATAAACTCGCAGAGCTCGATACATTGAGTGAGGAGAGCTACAAGGACTCGACCCTCATCATGCAGCTTCTCCGTGACAACCTGGTATGTTAGAACCAGTCGCGGAGCACCAAGGTTATGGCTAACGTACATTGCAGACTCTCTGGACTTCGTCTGAGGCGGAGCCGGCGGCTGCCGCCCAGGAGGCTGCCCCCGAGGAGCCCAAGGCTGATGCGCCGGCGGCAGAGGAGCCCAAGGCTGAGTGAGCGGTGTCATACATTTCCGTGGTCTTACAATCGTGATAACCCTGGTTGATCTTGGTAAACCCGGTGGAAATGGTGTCTTTGGAGTGCTGGCTGGAGATCCCCCTAGTGGCTTTGCATGTTTTACGCAAATACACAGAGTTAACACCTTGCTGGCGATTTCTAGTAATGGCCGAGGGCTAGGGAGCAGAGCATTTGGAGGGGTTTCTTTCTCAGATGGCTTGCCTTTTAGACTCTCAACAACCTAAAGATCGTCTGGACAATAAAACCCAAAACCCTCTTCTCATTGAAGCAGGACGCCCATGTTCAGGTCCGACTTGGCTCGTGTCGTGCGGCTCCGAGAGCCAACGTTGATCCAACCTCGCTCGGCAGTTGCCCTTGTTGATTTCAGCACTCCGTCGTATGGTACCGGCTGCAGTCATGGGGCACCCTTTTCGGCATCTTTCGTGTATGCAGTCAATCTTACGTGGGCCAAGCCGAGACACGCACATGTTCCGAGATCGTAGCCGCGTGCATTGTGTAACGCCATTCGCTAAACGGCCTCTATCCTCTTTACATCTAGTTGCTACTCCTTGCGCGGCGTAGTTTTTTTTTCTTTAGAAAAAAAGTAAGAAGAGTAAACACTCATTTGCCTCCTCAGACCCAGTGCTAGCTACCCCCAACCCGAACTTGGTTAACGTCCTCCCCAACAAGCTCCTCCTCATCGGCCATAACAGCAAACTGTACCCTTAACCATAGACTACAGTCCACGCATCCCACCATCAACTCCCCGAGATCTGCGGAGTCTTCCAGGTCGGCCTCGCCAAAGCGATACCCGCGGGCGTTGCCGCAGCGACAGGGACGGTACCATTCCTCCTTGGATGTGTCATACTCAAGATCGTCGAGGTCGATAGTTTCGATGCCGGTTTGGAATTGGGAGGGGAGGGGGGTGGTGGAGGAGCTTGTGGTGAGGAGGAGCTTGTCGTAGGAGGCGCGGGAGGTAGTGTTAGAGAGGATGGCGTAGGCGGCGGATATTTGGTCGATTGTGAAGGTGGGTGATGCTGTGGCTGAGGGGGTAGCGTTGGTGGACTTTTTGTCGGGATGGTGGGAGAGGAGGGCGCGGCGGTAGGCGCGTTTGATGAACTGAGAGGGATTAGGCTGTTGGGATGTGGTGAGGGAAGAGAGGTTGAGAATTTCGTAGTAAGTTGGTGGGTTGGTTGCAGACATGGTGGTGTCGTGAAACCAGGCCCTCCTTGAGTTGCGCCTTGGTGTTGCTGCTCCTGAAGTGTGGTTGAGATGGAACAGATCCGGGATGAGCTGGAGGAGATGCGAATAAGCCACAGAAAAATTCAGGGTCTAGATCACGTGGGTGTCTGGTCTCTCATGGCAATCCGTGGTTCAAAAAGGATCGATAGTCGACAAGCAGCCCCTGACAGAGTTAAGGCCCCTTGGGCATCATAAGTAGGAGAAGGAAATCGGAGATGTTCGAGTTCGTGCAATGTAAGAGGGGCCTTTTGGAAAGCTTTAACCAGAAGGACAAAGTGGCGTAGTTGGACCTGGAGCCAAGGCCAACTGAGTGAAGGCCAAAAGACGCTTCTCGTCTTGTGAGTAACTCGTACAAACTGTCTGGGCCTGCAGCAGAGCGCCGCGAGACCATTCTCGAGATGTTGTTCATGCTGGTAATACATTCTATATGTAACAGTGACTGGAAGCGATCCCACGGAGCGATCATGATGCATTTTTGGGATACTTCTCCCAGTTCCGCCTTCCAACCTAAACGTCATTTATTAGAGCCCTGACCGGGAAGGGGGGGGGGGCGGTATGACGCCAAAGGGGGTGCTTACCTTCTTCCATTCCCTGATGAGATCCGGCATCTCCAACATGGCCTGTCTCCTCTTCTCCATTCTTAGGCAAACGTCAGCAGCTTTTCCAACAATTGAGGCAGCTCGAGTGTCTCGATGGCAATGCAAACATACTTGGCCACCAATTGTCTCTCGTGCTTATGACCCTTGACCTTTTGGCCAACACCAGTACCCTTGACGCGCAGACCGAGCTCGACTCTCTTCCGTAACCTCTCCTCGGTGCCCTTGACGGTGAAGGGCAACAGCTCTTCGACGTGATGTTTCCGCGCCAACTTAACCAGCTCAGCCTGTCGCCGGAGAGAGTATTTGGGGTCGTGCCATTTCCCTGTTACAGGGTGCTTTGTCGACTGGAAGGGATTGGGTGCGACTTGCTGGTAGGGCGTCTTCGACGTTTCGGGGTCTGCGCCCTCAGGAAGGATCGAGGCGGGAGGGTAGCGCGCGAAGAAAGTCCGCAGTCTTGCTGGGAGCGCAAGCGCCAGCTGTATATTCTTCTGCGCGATCGTCGCCATTGTGAGGTTGTTTGACGAGGGTCGATGTCGTTCGTGAACGCGAGTGATGTCCCCAGTGCTCGTAGCCAAAAAAGTTCCAGGCGATCGACGATGGTGAGTACAACCCTAACCCTGCAAAAAAAAGCTGCCGCCGGCAACGCGGCGAGAACCGCAATGGTTATTCAGTTGGTCTCCGCCGCTATTCAGCAGCTCAGCATGGGCAAAGTTTCCATGCTTCTCGAACCGTTTTGAACACACGCGACAACCACATCACCAGAGGGCGCTTTGTCAGCCTTATCCAGGATTCTGTTTGCTTCCCTAAGCTTTCGCTTGGCACATACCTTATAAGGTGTCACCTTGCGCACTCGCATCGAAAAACGCTGAAGCACAAGACTCATCGAATCGTTCCGAAGCACCATGTCGCAGCGAAAGTTGCCGCCTGATCTGGCCGCGCTGCTCCAGCAGAAGAAAGCAGAAGAAGCACTCGCCTCTAAACCTCGGTTTATACCCAAGAAGGAACGCGAACGTCTTCAAAAGGAGCAAGAAGAAAAGGAAGAGGCCGAACGCGAAGCAAAAGAAGCTGCACGGCTGGCACAGAAGTCCTCAAAACGCACTGAACGCCCTGCGGAACCCGACGGGACCATTCCAACAGGTCCAAAGGCTATGCGCCAAACGAACGGCGAGAGGGAAAACAGGAACGGGGGTCGACAGGACAGGAAGCGCGGCCATAACGACGACGAGGAGCGCAGGCTGAAAATGGAAAGCAAGGATGAGGCGGACCTCCGAGCTCGATACATGGGTCCTGTGGTGAACCAATCCACGTTTTCAGCGAAGAAGAAGAGGAGGAGGACTGCGGCGAACAAATTCAACTTTGATTGGGACGCTGATGATGATACCAGCAGGCCATTCGACCCTATTTATGCCGAACGGCTCGAGCCTTTAGTCAGACTTGGGGGCTACGAGATGACTGATGAGCTCATCCAAAGAAAGGCGGATGCCATCCGTCGTGGTGATCGGGAGACAGGAGAGGAGCGCGCTAGACAGCTCTTGGAACAGCACGAGCGCGCAAAGAAGCAGTCGGAGCGGAAGAACCTCGGCAAGCATTGGTCAGAGAAAAGCTTGGAAGAGATGAAGGAGCGAGACTGGCGTATTTTCAAGGAAAACTTTGGCATCGCCACCAAGGGTGGTGCCATTCCGGACCCGATGCGAAGTTGGCAGGAGTCCAAGCTCCCAAGGAGGCTACTGGACATCGTGGCAAGCGCAGGTTACGACGAACCAACGCCCATTCAGAGAGCCGCCATTCCGATTGCAATGCAGTCCCGCGATCTCATCGGTGTGGCCGTTACGGGTTCCGGAAAGACGGCCGCCTTCTTGCTCCCTCTGCTCGTGTACATTTCCGAGCTTCCACCCCTTACCGAAGTCAACAAAAATGACGGACCATACGCGCTCATTCTGGCGCCGACGCGCGAGTTGGTGCAGCAAATTGAGAGCGAGGCCAGGAAGTTCGCAACTCCCCTTGGCTTCACCGTTGTCAGCATCGTCGGTGGACATTCACTGGAGGAACAGGCGTTCGCCCTCCGAAACGGCGCTGAAATCATCGTTGCTACTCCTGGTCGTCTTGTGGACTGTCTTGAGCGACGTCTCTTGGTCTTTACGCAGTGTTGCTACATCATCATGGATGAAGCAGATCGCATGATCGACCAGGGCTTCGAGGAGCCACTTACCAAAATCCTTGACGCAATGCCCGTAACAAACGAGAAACCAGATACAGACGACGCAGAAAACGCCCAGCTAATGAGTCAGTATCTGGGCGGAAAAGATCGGTACAGGCAGACGATGATGTACACGGCGACGATGCCGCCGTTGGTCGAGAAGATTGCGAAGAAGTACCTCCGGCGTCCTGCGATAGTCACCATCGGCAACGCTGGCGAGGCGGTGGACACCGTCGAGCAGCGCGTCGAGTTTGTCGCAGGCGAGGACAAGCGAAAGAAGCGGTTGCAGGAGATCCTCAACTCCGGACAGTTCAAGCCCCCGATCATTGTTTTCGTCAACATCAAGCGAAACTGTGATATGGTGGCCAGGGACATCAAAGGTATGGGCTTCTCAGCGGTCACCTTGCACGGTAGCAAAACGCAAGAACAGCGTGAAGCTGCCCTGGCTTCGCTTCGCAACGGCCAGACGGATATCTTGGTGGCCACTGATCTTGCTGGTCGTGGTATCGACGTTCCAGACGTCTCGCTGGTCGTGAACTTCAACATGGCTATGAGCATTGAGTCATACACACATCGTATCGGACGTACCGGTCGTGCCGGAAAGAGTGGTGTGGCTATCACCTTCTTGGGGCCTGAAGACAACGACGTACTGTATGACCTGCGGCAAATAATATCCAAGTCGTCTATCTCGAAGGTACCCGAAGAGCTGAGAAGACATGATGCGGCACAGTCCAAACCGCAACGCGGTGGTGGTAAAAAAGCCGATGAGGGCTTTGGCGGAGGGTTTGCAGGCAAGGGGCAGTCATGGAACTGAGCCATAGCTTGTCTTCGTCATGGAGTGTGTAGTGCTTAGCGGAATGAATGATTTTGAGACTGGAAAGAATGAATGCCTCTTGAACTTCCCTTTCTGCCAGAATCGTCCGTTGCTTGGTGTGTTGGCATTCCTCCCCTGCCAAGCCAACCGCAGCGGTTCATCCGTCCCTCGGACCGAAGGCTTCGATACGGTACCTAGATTCTCGGGGATGTCGTACATACGACACTCCCCCCCCCCCCGTCGGCCTCCTCCGTTTGCTGCGGAGGTGACAGCTTGGCAGTCTCGGATCTGATAAACAGAAACAACCCCACCAAACCTCGGGAGTGGGCTGTCTATCTTATCAATCAATCTCGCCAAGCCCAACTGTCCCCGCATGCCGTGCCGCCCTGGCTCCACTAACCACGCCAGTCACCAACCTCCAGTGCCTGGGATTGACTCAATGCTCTCCTAAAAAAATTTGCCCCTGTAACGGTGAGACGAGACGGCATCCGCTGCCAATACTTTCACCATGGTTTTCTGAAGCTAAACCCCACCCAACCTTTAGACGGAGAGGCGGCCGTTGCCCCCATGCTGTGAGGTCTACCCGGCCTTTTGCGTGCTTGGGCAAGGGACTGCGTCTCAAAGAAACGGGCCAGACCAGTTCCGCCCCCAGGAAACGTCGCCCCGCTCAGGTCCGCCCATCGGACCACATCCGCGTGGGTCCTTGAGTGTTGAACTCGACCAGGCGTCCTAGCGACATCAATTGAGCGGTGACTGCGATCGCAAGGAGAGCATATGTGTGTGACTGGGAGGGTTGGCTCCCGTCATTTCAAGCGAGCAAACTTGACATTTTCACTGCTGCCATCCTCAACAACTATTTAGACGACGGCACAGCTGAGTTTGCTTCCTGTTGGTTGCAGACTGGCCTGGGCCCCAGCCCAACGGTAAAACACTCATGCAAGCATCGTACATAGGTACACACCGCGCAACGTTTTCGGCTATCCACCGTACGACTGAGATCCTTCCGGAGCCGGTTTCCCTTGCGAATCCGCACCCACGCCGCGGCTTAAAATCATCGCCCCTTCAACACCCGCCTGTGCTGAGAGATCAGCCAGGTCCTCTTTCCTCTTGATCTGCCCCCCATCCACAATGCATTCGGCCTCACAAGAAAGTCTCAAGCCTGAAGTACCTGTAAGGGCGGCAGCCTCTTCGACAGGCGCTAAGCCTAAGAAGACGGCGGCCATGGAGTCGCTTGAAGATATCACCTATGGATCCGTAGGTAACCCCCTTCCATCCCCTCCATCACCACTGGTACTCTAACACCGCAAGCAGGTCGCCGGAGTGGTAGGCAAGTACATCGAATACCCATTCGACACAGTCAAGGTCCGGTTACAGTCCCAACCAGACCACCTACCGCTGAGGTATAAAGGGCCCTTCGACTGCTTCCGTCAGTCCATCCGCGCAGATGGTTTCCTTGGACTCTATCGTGGCATCAGTGCCCCCCTCGTTGGCGCTGCCATTGAGACCAGCAGCCTGTTCTTCTTTGAGCGCATCGGCCGCGAAGCTGTGTACGCCTCCGGCTTCTCCTCCCCCGACCAACCGCTTCCCCTCCCGGCTCTCTGGTGGACCGGCGCATTTTCCGGCGCATTTACCTCCTTTCTCCTCACGCCCATCGAACTCGTCAAATGCAAAATCCAGGTGCCCGAAACTGAAGCCGGCGTTGTCAAAGCCCCGCTAAGACCTATCCCGGTCATCAAAGACATCTTCCGCCACCAAGGCCTCCTCGGCTTTTGGCATGGTCAACTCGGTACTCTGATCCGCGAGGCCGGCGGCTGCGCTGCCTGGTTTGGCTGCAAGGAAACCGCTAGCAAGCTTCTACGCGACTGGAACGAGCGCCATGCTGAGACGCCTGCCGAGCTCGAAGCTATGCGAAGCGAGGGACTACCTCTCTGGCAACAAGCCGTCGCCGGAGCGTCAGCGGGCATGTCCTACAACTTCTTGTTCTTCCCCGCGGACACGGTCAAATCGCGCATGCAGACCACCCCGATCGGAGACTCAGCTCAAAAGAGGACTTTTGGGGCTGAGACGAAGGCGTTGTGGAAGCAAGCAGGTATCAAAGGCTTCTACCGGGGATGCGGTATCACGGTGTTAAGATCAGCACCAAGTTCGGCGTTCATCTTTATGGTTTTCGATGGGTTGAAGAAGTACTTCCCCATGCAATAGTACGACGGGGCGTTGATTTCTTCGCATAGATCGGACAGGCAAGTTGGTCCGTTGCTTTGCGGTTTGGTGACATAGTAGGAGGAGAGCGATCAGGCTTGGGCAAGCATGGGAGTCTGGGGGAAAAGGCATCGCTTATGTGCTGGTTTTGCGGTGCGTCTTTGTTTTTTCGAACATCATGGGTGGCGTTGAGGTTTTGATGTGCATTGGATTTCCATCGAGGTGAAGGAGGGCTGGCTGCATATGTGCATATCAGTTGCTTTCAGGGGTGAATATATACGCGTATATACGTCAAAATCTAAGGCTACGAGAGCGTTAAGTTTGCCCAAAGACGGTATCGCATGGCGCGAAGCTTGTTGCTGCCCGAGCGTCAGGGGATATCGAACGGTGCGCTATTTGAGCCAACCTTCTAAACACTCCTTTTTATCCTTAGGTTCACTTTGGCTTTCCACCACTCCCTCAGTTAGACTTCTTCTGCACATTCTCATCGCTTAAGTCCCAACCATTGAGATATCCGGTCCCAGCCGAGAGGTATGTCGCAAACCCTAGCCAAGCAACATACGGGAGCATCAACCATCCCGCCATCTCGTCAACCTTCGTCCCCCAGAGATATGCAAGATATGCATTAATCCCCAACAACGCCGCACAGTCAACCGTCCCCTCAATCGGCCGTCGCAGCCCAAAGAACAAGGGCATCCATGCGAGATTGAGACCTAGCTGAATCGTATAGAGCGTCGCGCCGTGCTTCGCGGCTGCGATGGTTGAGGGAAGGTTGAGAGGAGATGTTCCTAGGAATGTGGCGCGGTAGGCAGCGTAGCCCATTGTCCCATAGAGGACGGTCCATACAGGACCGAAGACCCACGGGGGTGGACGAAGTGGGGGATTTTTCCAGGAAAGGTAGGTGCGCTTTGTGTCTTGTGCTGGACAGTGTGGTTAGTTGTTAAGCTGGCGGGTTTGGGGAGTCACGAATTTGGAGCATACGTCGGGCGCTGTATCCTACGGCGGTCCCGAGGGCAATTGGAAACGCAATGGAGAAAGCCGGATTGTTAAAGATAGTTTGGGGGAGGGTGAGGGCGGGGATGTAGGTTGTCATTTTGGCGGTGTTGAGTACCAGGTAGGTCGATTGGAGGTTGGGATTTATTGTTGGGTTTGGAAGGAGGGAGGATTTGAGGTTTCAAGAACCGTGGAATAAGAAGGGTGGATGGGCAGAGGTGAAGTTACTTGAAGTCGAGAGGCTATATGGGCATGACGACATATGTAGGGGTCTAAATACGGGGACGCGGACGGGAACGGGACTCTGGAGGGGCTAAGCGGCTTGCCGAAAGCAGCTCAGGCATTCCAGAATACTAGGCAATACAAAAAATTGTGTCTTGTCCGTGTCTACGCCACAGGGTGTCTACGTATTTGGATAGATAAGTGATATGTGAGTTGGGGCGGTGGTCCTTAAACTAACTAAAGTTGCCAAGAAAAATCTGCTAAAGTTCCGTGGCTGAGAAGTTGATTCCATTGTCAGTGTTGACTACCTTGGACGCTGTCGGCGGCACCAAAACGTTGAAACTATGGCTCCTCAAGCTAGTGCCTGCCCTGGCAACGATCATGCAATGAAAGCTCGATGGCTCGCACGCGTCGCATTGGTCTTCGATCGAGGCCGAGAATGGGCAACGTCCGTCTCAGCGCCAGGAACAAGCGGTGGGTGTCTACTCGTTCGCACTGTGCCACTATCCCTGATTCAGCGCGCTAAAGCCCAGCCACCCCCAGATCACACGTGATGTGGAAGCAGCCAGGGCGTTCTCAATTCCCAACTCCTCCACCCGTCATCTCGGCGCGCCAACGATCGACCTGCCATCGGTCAACACCACACGCGCCCTGCTCGTCTACTTCCGAAGTCGTTCATCCACGACTCCGTGTAATTGTTCGTTACACCCCTTTCGTTGCCCTCTTTCTTGCCCGTCACGTCCCGTCTTGTGCCTTTTTGGTTGCCCTTTGGGTTGGGTCGTCGGCTGTCCTCAAGAGCTCCCTCTCCTCACTACAACTCGCACCTCCATCGCTCGATCACGTCCACATCCTTCACCAACTTCACATTTCCCCATCACCTCTTTTACTTAGGCGCTCTCATGCGCCTTGGTTTCCTTACTCAATTTCCCCCGCCGCTGTCTTCTCTCTATCTTTATCACAATCACGCTTCTCAAGAGTCATTCTAACTGCAATCATGTCGCCAAACAGTGGACAGCTTCCCCAAGCAAGCAACCGCCCCGCCTCTGACATTACCTAGAGCGGCAAACAGCAGCTGCGCTCCGGCGCATAAGGCTCCTTCATTTCAAACAAAATCCGCCGCCTGTTCCGACGAACTGCAACTCCCGATTCTCGTCGAGCAACCATTTGGGCGGCTACCTTCACGAATTCGCCCACTTCTCGTCGCATCGACTTGCAAGGTCACAAAGCAGTAAACGAACGCCAATATGGACTCTTATAGCTATCGGGACTCTTCGTCAGCCCGTTCGCCGGAAAATCGCGGTGGATGGAGCAGCAGAGACGACAATAGAGTGAAAGAAGAAAGAGGCGACAGTTTCTATCGTGGAGGAAGGTCTCCCGGTGCGTTTTATGCTCTGTTTCGCTCGTCCATCTTTTAGCATATGCGCACGCATCGATTTATCTCGCGGGCACCGGCTCGACCTTTCATCCTAATCAGTTGCTTACACATTTTTAGGTGATCGCAGCAGGCGCCGGTCGCGGTCTCCCGCTGCAGTTGATCGCTACGAACCTAGTCGACGAAGCCGCGATGATTACACAGGCGCCCGTGACCGCGATGACCGCTCCCGCCGCATTGGCTCTCCTCCAGCCAATATCGATCGTTATGTACCTGGTCAGGAAGCCGCCTCAGCTCCACTCACCACCAACCCAATTCCAGACCCTATTAAGCTCCCGTATCAGGTCGGATTCTCGTACTTCGGAGAGTGGTGGAGGGCGAACGAGAAAATCAAGGAGGAGAAAGAGCGTCTGCGAACTGGCAGACGCCGCGAACCTGAGCGCGTCCGAGGAACCCCCCAAGAAGAGAGGGAAAAGGAAAAAGCAAAGATCCAAGTCGCCTACGATGCTTACAAAGAGGACCTCCAAGCCAAGATGGCACAGACTTTTGTGAAGCAACACAAGGACGAGCAGTGGTTCAAAGAACGTTACGTTCCGGATATTCGCGACGGTTTCAGAAAACAGTTGAACGAGTTCCGCCGCGGCAACTATGGTCAGTGGGAGCAGGACCTTGAGTCCGGTACCTTTGATGAGTTCTCACTTGAAGGTATTCCGAAGAGCGAGAGCAACGGCCAGGGAGGGGTTGTTGAAAAGGAAGAGGGCGAAGCGACTGCTGCCAACGAGGTGCTTGGTGTCGGCGATTTGGTGCCTGCTAGCAGCACCGAGGTCCGAGACGAGAACCTTTTCCAACCGACGTTGCTGATCAAGACAATTGCTCCGTCAGTCAGCCGCCAAAACCTAGAGGCGTTCTGCAAGGAGCATCTAGGTGAGGATGAGGGCGGGTTCAAGTGGCTTTCACTGAGCGATCCGAATCCGTCCAAGAGGTATCATCGAATCGGTTGGATTATGCTGCATCCCGCACCAGACCCTCCGACCAATGCAGACGAGGCCAAGGATGAAGAGGAGGAGGGCGGTCTTCCCCTCGCCTCCCCGGTTCCCCCAGCATCTACAGCTGACAAGGCACTCGAGGCTATCAACGGCAAAACCGTCAAAGATGAGCAGCGGGGCGACTTCACCTGTCACGTCGGTGTTCACAACCCACCAATGAATCCCCGAAAGAAGGCACTTTGGGATCTTTTCTCGGCCCCGGAGCGTATCGAGAAGGATCTGGAACTTGTCAAACGGCTGGTAAATAAGTTTGAAGAGGACTTCGGCTCCAACTTCAACGCCATTCTCAAGATCGAGGAGCGCGTTGAGGAGCTCAGGAGCCAGGGACAGCTCAAGCCTGCTGTTCCGGCCCCTGCGGCTAAGAAACCAAAGACGGAGCGCACTTTGAACATGGACGAGGTTATGGAGGAAGACGGTGAGGAGCATGATGATCTCGATGATGACGAGGATGAAGGCGCAGTTGATGATGAAGTTGACGACGAGGATCTTCTCATCAAGAAGAAGCAGTTGGATCTGTTGATCGAGTACCTGCGACGAGTTTTCAATTTCTGCTTTTTCTGTGTCTTTGAGAGCGACTCCATACACGAGTTGACTCGCAAGTGCCCCGGAGGCCACCTTCGAAGGCCGAGAAGCACCCTTTCATCCTCGGCCAAGGCTGTCGCCCGAGCGAGCGCCCTCGGCGAGCCCTTCCCGGCTAAGAAACGCAAAGACTCGGATGAGGCTGAAGAGGGCGAGGCTGCCGAGGGAGAACGTAAATTTCGGACCTCTTCAAAGACCGAGCAACAGCTCCAGCGCGCCTACAACTGGGTCAAGACATTTGAAGACAAAATCATGCAGATTCTTGAACCAGATACGGTGGACATTCGCAAACTTGGCGGAAAGCCTGTCGAAGATGCCGTCAATGAAGAGTTGACAAAGCATGTCAAGCAGGAGGATGAGCACAAGTGGCGCTGCAAGGTGCCGGAATGCACGAAGCTCTTCAAGGAAGATCACTTTTGGAAGAAGCATGTGGAAAAACGTCACGTAGAGTGGCTCGACAAACTCAAGGAAGAGGTAATTTCCACCGCAACGTCGTAGCCCCAAGCCACAGTACTAACTTCTTCAACAGTTTGTCTTGGTCAATGCCTACGTCATTGATCCGGCTCACATTGCTCCGTCGCGAACGGATGCCAACTCCAACGGACATTTCCCGCCTTCCAACGGTCAACAGCCGACAGGGACTCCTCGAGGTTTCAACCTCCAGAACTACGGTATGAATAACATGCTTAATCTTGGTGGCTTCCCAATGGCAGCCATGTTTGGCCCCATGGGTGTCAGCCCTCTTGCTGCGGTACCCCAATGGGGGGCAGCTGGCGGCGATGAACGCGGCGGTGGTCCTATTCGCAGAGGTGGTGGCCCCGCGGGTGGAGGTGGTCGCTTCCAGAACCGCCCAGGTCCCTATGATCGTCGTCCGAACCCTCGGTACGGCGATAGTGGTACGACGGGCGCTATGGGTGGGCGTGGACGGCCCGGTCCAGCTAATCGCTGGGGAGATGGCGCCGCTGGTGGTGCCGCTATGGGACCCCGTGAGGCAGTCCAGGGACGGACAATCAAGAGCTATGAGGACCTCGACCAGGTTTCAGGTGGCGGAGGTGGTGAGCTCAATTATTAGAGGCACTGGACCACGCATTGCTTTCATGTTTCCCTGACCCACGTCAAACAAAATGGGTAATGAGTGCCTTTGCTTTTGGGGTGTACGTTATGGCGTTGGGGTATGCCTTCTCGTTCATGGCTCCTAGCTGTCTCGTCCTTGGAGGGAAGGTTACTGGGTACGAGGGGGCGACCAGGCCTCCCTGCTGCGGGGCCGCCAACGCGGTGTTGCTCTGCTGGGTGGTGAGCGAGGATAATGCGCAGCGTATTGCATGTAGTGTACAGTAGAACTAGTTGAACAGTCTAGCAGCGATGTGAATGCTTCAAGTTGTGTTTGATGAGACGATATCGTGCGCTTCCGATGGCCCAGTTTCCTCAACGTGTGATAAACCCTTTGGTTTCCATCCTTAAAATTTTGACTCTCCCAAGTAACAGCAGACATGGCCCAGCAGGTCTAGCGATGGACATAAGTTGGCTCTCTCTCTTGTCTCTCGGTGATGAGATTGCAGTGAGTGGCGAGTCTGCTTCTTGTGATTCACCACCCACGCTAGGTTCCTAGCCGCGCAATGGTGAGATCTACGGTCAAGTGGAGAAGTCCGAGATCAAAGTTCAATATGGGCCAAGAGACCGATGAGGCAAGGGGTAGCGTGCGTTGTGGAGTCTTCAGCAACTACTCAACCCTCGCTTGGATGGGATGACGCCAATGTTGAAGCACTTCCGTTGCTTCTTTGACATGTTGGTACTTGAACTCAGTCTTAATAACAACCACTTTTGTATGCCAACTGGTATCCTTGGACGCTAACAAATAGTGTGCTGCGACAAGCGACGTTGCTAACGACGAGTCCATTAGAACATATATCCCAGCTTACAACCTGCTGCGGACATGTGTTGGTGAAGGGGTTCGGAGAGGAGGGGAATATTGGGACCGGAGGCCATGAGCCGTGGGAAGTTAGATACTCAGTAGATGAATGTGGTGGGCACCAAATACCTCGGCTCGCGTAAGGCTATGAAATTTATAGCCACGCTAAAGCGGGCTCTAGAATGTGGGTTGACTGGGTGGTGTTTGGTTTGGTTGGAAAATTCGAGTTGCCTATGTACCCCCTTTATTTAGCCCCTTATGAAGGAGGGTGACAGATATCACAGCTTCCTGAGCTGTCACGGAGCGACCGTCTTGCTGACTTGTGCGCTGCTCTGTGACCTGCCTCCTTACGTTCAAGTCTACAGTACCGGTCGGTGACTGTGAAATACTATCTACCCCTGAGGTTGCGGAAGCAGCTCGTCTCCCGGGTATCATCTCTTGAGGTATCTGTCCATCTAGTCCATCACTCCTTATCTTATTGACAATGAACTTTCTACCTGCTCAAAGCAATGTCATCAATGCGTAGGATCATCTTGACCGTTTCCGCGGCCAATTCGATAGCGCTGGTGCTGACCAGCAGCGGCTGCAGCACATTCTCCTTCGCGATGTTGGAGTTGACACCACCGCTCTTGATGCTGACGCCAGCATTCTTCTCACCCATCTCGTGACGGTGACGCAGCGCGGTGACGACCTTGATGCTGTTGAGGCCGGCATTCTCCGCCAGGGTAGTGGGAACGACCTCCATGGCGTCGGCGAAGGCCTTCCAGCAGATAGCCTCGGTGCCAGTGAGGGCGCGAGCCTGCTTGCTCAGCTGGGCGGCGATCTCGATCTCGGCAGCGCCGCCACCGGCAATGAGAGCCTTCTTCTTGACGAGACAGCGCACGACGCAGAGAGCATCGTGGAGAGAGCGCTCGGCCTCATCGAGGATGAGGGAGTTGGCGCCACGTACTACAACCGAGACGGTCTTACCGGCCGATCTTGTGCCCAACACCTTGACCATGCGGCTTCCCGAGCTCTGGACCTCCTCGACAATATCGGCAGATCCAAGCTTATCCTCAGTGAAGGAGTCGATGTCGGCGATAGGCTTGCAACCTGTCGACTTGCAAATAAACTCGACCTCGTCACGCTCAATGTCCTTGACGGCGAGGATGCCGAGACGTTGGAGGAAGTGAAGAGACAGGTCGTTGACAGCATCGCGGAGGATAGATTTTTGAATGAAGAGGACGTTGCACTTCGCCTTCTTGATCTTCTTGACCATGTTGAGGAGGTACATGCGCTCCTCCTTCACGATCTTGTCCATCTGGCGATAGTCGTTGACCGAGATTGTATTCTCCATATCGGGTTTCGGGGGGCTGAGCTGGAACTGGATGAGGCCAATCCGGGCCTTCTCCATGCGGACGGGCCCGCCAGCGCTCTTGATAACGGGTTGAGTGAGGACAAGGCCGTCAACCAGCTCGCTGTCCTCGATGGTGCCGCCAACCTTCTTGATAATGCGGATGTTCTTGAGGTCCACATTCTCTGCCGTCTTAATATCTATTGTCTTGGTGACGGCGTTGACGGCCATGGGCCCGAGGAGGTTCGCGTATTGGGAGACGATCTTGGAGGAGAGGGACGTGTTGGCGGCCTGGAGGAGGGCTGAGGTGTCGCTGAGCGAGATGGGTTGCGACATGTCGTGCAGCACCTGCACTGCGGCGGCAGCTGCCCTCTGGAACGACTCGGAGATGACGGAGGGGTGAATGCCCTTGCTCAATAACCTGTCGGCGGCGCCTAGCAAGCTGCCGCAGATAACCACCACCGAGGTGGTGCCATCGCCGGCCTCGACGTCCTGCGCGTTCGAGAGTTGGACCAACATCTTCGCTGTGGGATGCATGACGGCCATGCTCTTCAGCATTGTGCTGCCGTCGTTGGTGATTATGGTCTCCCCCTTGCCACTTCGGATCATCTTGTCCATACCCCGCGGTCCCAGTGATGTTCGGATCGCATCGGCGACGGCTACAGATCGGTCAGCACGATGACGGTAGCACTAGAAATAGTAGTGGAAGCAATCATACCTCTGGCTGCAACGATATTTGCTGAGCGCACGGCGATGGGCTTCTCCTTATCCTGCACATCCCGATATTAGTTAGGCTGTCCCCACGCGGGGAGGGGAACAGGGGGCGCACTCTGAAGGTGGAATTCCCACCCGACACCGCTGGTTGGGCTGCAGTCGCCATGGCTAAAGCTCTGGATTTGAGGAAGTTGAAAAGGCCGGCGTAGTCTCCAGGTGGTGACCGGTTGCGACGGTGGGGCGTTTGTTTTGGCGGTTGTGACTTGCAGGCAACGAGCTCCCCTCCAGGTGACGATTTACAAGGCGGGACGGTCAATTTTTTTGTCAGGCCTAGAGTTCTCCCACCGCAGCTGCCATGCATGGCCCGTGCCTCCAGAGTTAGGGATTGCCACATTATACTAACCTGTTTTGGCTTAGCCGATTTTCAGCCTCGCAGAGCTCCAGCGCAAGGCAGCATGGATTACGAGCTGCTTTCTACCTTCTACTGTTGTTCATCATCAGCAACCGTCAACCCTACCGCGAACCACTCTCCCAACCCCCAACCTCCACGACACCCTTTTCCCACAACAAGAAAACTGCCCTGGCCGCAGGCAAAGGTCCGCTTTAAATTCTGAGTTCGGGCGCGGACGTCTACCACATTTGAGCTGCGGGATCCTGCTAGATCCCGATCTCCGCTATCATGGTTTGAATATCATATCCCCCATTTCTTCGGGCGCGTCGCTAATCTGCAACAGCCTTCCGCCACGGGTGCCAACTGGGAGAAGTACAAGAAGGACTTTGTCGATGACGAAATAGAAGAGAAGAAGATCACACCGCTTTCCGATGAGTATGCTCAGCCCGACTCGTTCGTCGCTCCCGCCCGACAGTAGCTGACACAACGAAGGGATATCCAGGTTCTCAAGACATACGGCGCGGCACCATATGGTGCCGCCTTGAAGAAGCTCGAACAGCAAATAAAGGAGAAGCAACAGAGTGTGGACGAAAAGATCGGAGTCAAGGTATGACACGCAAACCAGGAGGGGAGCGGCCGAATGTGGTGATTTGAGGCTTACCATGTGTCCTTCCTCCAGGAGTCAGATACCGGCCTTGCGCCACCCCATCTCTGGGACGTCGCCGCCGACCGTCAACGAATGGCCGAGGAGCAACCACTTCAGGTAGCGCGGTGCACGAAGATCATTCCCGACGAGAAGGACGAGTCCAAGAGCAAGTATGTCATCAACGTTAAGCAGATCGCGAAGTTTGTCGTCCAGCTCGGCGAACGCGTTAGTCCTACCGATATCGAGGAAGGCATGCGTGTCGGTGTCGACCGGACCAAATACCAGATCCTCTTGCCGTTGCCGCCCAAGATCGACGCGAGTGTCACGATGATGACTGTCGAGGAGAAGCCCGATGTCACCTACGGGGACGTTGGTGGATGCAAAGAGCAGGTCGAAAAGCTTCGTGAGGTGGTGGAGATGCCGCTGCTGTCGCCAGAGCGCTTCGGCAACTTGGGCATTGACCCTCCCAAGGGTGCTCTGCTCTACGGCCCCCCCGGAACCGGCAAGACTCTCTGCGCTCGTGCTGTTGCGAACAGGACAGACGCCACCTTCATCCGAGTCATTGGAAGCGAGTTGGTTCAGAAGTACGTTGGGGAGGGTGCGAGGATGGTTCGTGAGCTTTTCGAGATGGCCCGGACGAAGAAGGCCTGCATCATCTTCTTCGACGAAATCGACGCTATTGGCGGCGCACGCTTCGACGATGGTGCTGGTGGAGACAACGAGGTGCAGAGAACCATGCTGGAGCTCATTACACAGCTGGATGGTTTCGATGCACGTGGTAACATCAAGGTCATGTTCGCCACTAACCGACCGTCTACCCTCGACCCAGCACTCATGAGACCGGGCCGTATCGACCGCAAAATCGAGTTCTCCCTTCCGGACCTGGAGGGACGCGCCAATATTTTGAGAATTCACGCGAAGAGTATGTCGGTGGAGCGGGACATCCGATGGGAGCTGATTTCGCGTCTGTGTCCCAATGCTACCGGAGCCGAGCTGCGCAGCGTGTGCACCGAGGCTGGTATGTTTGCTATCCGGGCGCGACGGAAGGTAGCATCGGAGAAGGACTTCCTCAGCGCCGTCGACAAGGTCATCAAGGGTAACTTGAAGTTCGGCTCGACCGCCGCCTATGCGCAATACAACTAAAGCAGGGTGCGGGGACGGGGAGCAACGGGATCATCACTGTACCATTGTATGATAGACCTTCTTCTACTTGTCTATTAGCGCAGACTGCATGGCAGGGGTGCTGGTCGAAGATAAGAAATATGAGGAATCCACGAGGCACCAGCATGTTTGCTGTTGATTTGACGCGCGATGTTGGTTTTTATTGTTTAAATCTTCAAGGATGCACTGGAACTTGGCTATGTCATGCTTTAATAAGGTCTACCCTACAATGCTAACATTACAGGGATATATCATATTCCGTCTCTTCCAAAGGACTAAAGCTTTTGTTGCGAGACAGAAAATTAATCAACTGCCTCGTGCCCGGTAGGGGAGAAGAAGCGTACTCTCTCGTATAGTAGTTGCGGATGCTGCAGAAAGCTTGGGTTAACTTCTGGAGCTTCGCTGACTGAGCCTCCCGTCCACCTTCCAATCCTTACACTGTCGTCCCTCTGTCGTAGTCCTGTTCTAACCAGCCAATCGTCCACCCAGCTCGATTCGGGGAAGCCACTTTTGTGACTTCTGTTCATGGGTTGGAAGGGAACTTGACGGGGGAGGTCAAGAGGTGTCGTTTCCCCAAGTATTGATAGTGGCGCCAGCGCGGTAGTCTCTTGACGAGTCATCGATCTGCCGGGCTATGTTTCAACCCTCGCGAAGCTTAGCGTCCATCGTAATCCTCCTACACATCCACCGTAGACTGGCTGTAGTCGAGTGACCATGGAGCTGAAAGTATAAATTAGCCCCGCTGATTTCTTTCCTCTCAGCCCTCGATGAAAGCTAAGCATCCTAAACAAACAACATCCCCATTCGCCCCCCTTTCTACACAGCACTGGCTGCAAACAACCTGTCGGTGCCCTCCTCTTGCCCAACCTTCCCACTCCTGCGCCTTGTGGTGTCTTTCTTCATTTATTGGGTGGTCATGATGGCTCTGGCTCATCCTCTCCTCAGACACATCCCCAGCATCGACCATCGTAAATGACGTGTCCGATCTGGGCGACACGGATGGCCTCGGCCCTTGCGAAGCCCCACTGAGAAGCATTGCGTTTTCATCGGCCCGCTGTTGATTTGGCGTCGCGCCGCCTCGCCACCCTAGGCACTCCCGGATGCACACATAACACGTCCGTTGGCTGCACCCTTGGCAGTCGGCGAAGGAATCAAGGTCGGATTTCTTGGCGGGTTTGCGGCCGCAGATGTGACAACGGCTCATTAGCTTTGCTGAGGGCGCGGTAGTTCGAGATGGTGTTGTTGATCGAGTGTTGGCGCTTTTCTCCTGGAGTTGTTTTTGTTGCGTTGGGGACGACGGGCGCCGCCGTAGGTGATGGTCGTCTGGCCTGACGTCTTCGTCATCGAGCACCCTTTGTCGTTTACTGGCCGGCAGGGGTATGATCTTCCGGACGAGTGGAGACGAGTGGTGGTGGTGGTGGTGATAGAGAGGGCCATGCTCGAAGGACTTCTCGTGAGGGATGTTGCGTAAGTTTATCGGCGAAGTGGTGTTTGGTTGAGCGAATGCGCTGTAGAAGATGCCATCTGCCGGCGAGATGGGTTTTGCGAAGTGACCGGAGAAGAGCGGGACTTGGGTAGTCGTCGTCGTGTTGTGGATATGCTCGATGTCCTCACGCCTCCGCTTCTTGCACTGCACGGCCGACGGTGATTCCTGAGCCACTGACGGCATGGCGGCGTCTGCGCAGAAAAAAGACCGAAAATCGTATCCTCGACGGTTAGACAGTGAGCGTCAAGGGAAATTCTCGCTATTTGTTCAGACCAGGTGCATTCAGTCTAGGAGTGTGGAAAGCAAGAGAAGATGACGGGAGAAAAGGAGCGGCCGTTGATGTCGGGTCGGAGTGGAGTTGAGAAAGGTCGAGGCAGCTGCCGTGGGGCGCTGGGCCAGGCTTGTTTCGTTGTTTTGCCCGACGCCCAGCAGTAAAAGTGGTCCGGGTCCCAGGCCTCTCAACACAGCACGGCACTGGCGCGGCCGCTTGCACCTCCAAACAAATTCAGGGCGGGGTGCCACGACAGGCACACGCACCAAGAGGATGTTTCAAACACACATCGAAGCAAATCTGCAAGGAGGCTGCTCAAGTCGTTCAACAGGACCGGGAACCAAGTAAATCAACAATGTGATTCAGCACTGGGCTGCCCTCCACCTAATCACGTCAGCACAGGGGGCGTCCAACGGCACTGAGCACCCTAATGGAAGCTCTGGACTGCCAGTGCCAACGACCTGGGAGTGGCTGCCCGGCCATCGCGAACCACAACTCTTGGACCCTTTGAGCCCTCCCTTGATCTGATCTCAGGCAGTTGAGACCTAGAAGCGGTTATAAGCATTGAGACGGTGCGGACAACAGGGCGTCTTCTGCCTTATTGGCGGGCCTAGGTGAAACTAAGGTAGCGTTCCGGGAAGCCGGCTTTGAGACGGCTCCGCGATAAGTTGTGGAAATCGGTTGGCTCCAGATGTCAGTGGATGCTCTGTCATCATTCACAGTGCGCCTTCAAGCCCAACTCGGGTTTTGTTGTGCTGGGTGACGGATTGGGGGCATCACGTGGGGGCGCTAGCGGGCACGAAATCCGCCCCACCCAGCTGCTTCCCACCTTTAAACTTTCTCCTCATCACTGCACTCCCGCGTTCACCCGTCTCGCATTCCCCCTACCGTCACCCACCCCCAGTCCATCAACGAACGAACCCCATTGAGAGAACCGTGTCGAGAAACCCCAAAATCGACATCGAGATATGAGTCGCGCCAACAAACTTGGCCCGGAGGTAAATCGGTGAGTCAACGCCTTCCTTCAATTGCCTGTCTCCACCCGACCCGGTCCGCCCGACACTTCTCCGGCCACCCATCTACCCGGCCCCGTGGCCCCCGTATGTCGGTCCTCTTGGCTAACCACCTTCACCATGGACAGAGCTTTGTTCGTCAAGAATCTAAGGTGTGCCTTCCTCTTATCCGCCAGGATTAAACACGGTCTTGATGACTGACCGTCGAGCAGCTACAACGTAACTCCAGAGGAGTTGTTCGACCTGTTCGGAAAGTACGGTCCCATCCGGTATGATACACCCTCGATCCTATATTGATCAGCCACACCATTCCTAACACCCCTCCAGACAGGTTCGACAAGGCATCGCGCCCAACACCAAGGGCACCGCATTCGTCGTCTATGAAGACGTGATGGATGCAAAACAGGCGTGCGACAAGCTGAACGGTTACAACTTCCAGAGCCGTTACCTCGTCGGTATGTTAACGTCCTCCTGTCTGTTGCACACGCTACTGACCTCAACGACGCAGTACTTTACCACCAGCCCGACAAGATGGCCAAGACAAAAGAGGACCTCGAGGCTCGCAAGGAGAATTTAGAACGCATCAAGAAGCAGCACGGGATCGATTGACGGTTAGACGGGCCTGCGGACAGCTTTCACAGTCAACCCCGACAGTCTGGAGGCCCGTCTATTACGCTATCACCACCTCCTTCCAAAATAAAGGCGGCTTCGGCCTTGTCGCCGAAGACAAAGCCGCTCGTCAAGAAGAGCAGGCCGGACACCGTGCGAAAGTCCATGCCTTACTTTGTACGGAAACTTCTCCCCACAGTGCAGGAATGCGCTTAACCGACATCGTTGCTACGATCTTGGAGTGTTCGGATGATGCTGTCGGCGCGTGCAAAGACCAATTGCAGACTTCCGCCGCGGTCGGCCTAGCTCTCTCCACTCACGAAAGCAGCACCACAACAAACATTTACGCGTTCTTTAGGGTTTTAGGTTTCCCTCCAAGCCTCGGAGTCTAGGAGGGATGAGGTTCTGCGGGTTTGCGGTTATGATGGTATCTGGCTTCGACTGATCAGTTGGCGTAACCCTCAACTTATCTTGGGAGTGGCTCTTGATGCCCCCCTCTGTACGCGTGAGGATCTCTCACGACAGAATCTTAGTATGGCATTATGCTGCATGAGGGGTGGACAAATGATATTTGGTCTTGACTTCAATCTATTGACCACCGAAACGGTGATTTGCTCTCTGTGGACATATGTCCCAGGTGTTGCTCAGCGTACGGAAACGAGTCATCACAAGACCCGAACCACGAGGCTGTCAAGCTACGAGTATCGACAACGTAATGGTGTGATGCTACTGGGCTCGCCAAGGTCACCTTGACGGAAATGGCCCCAGGACCTGGCGCCTTCTGGAAAGTGCATTGAATCAAAGCAGCATTAGCGAACGGTACGAACACGTGTAGGATCATCCAAATTTCGTGGAACAGATTGATGAGGCGGGCGAATGAACCGGACGTTGAGTTCCGTCTCCTCTTTTTTACCGGCATCCTGCCATCTGCACCAGGTGCTGAAAACATGTGGGCATTTACACTGGCGCTTACAGTGGATGAAGCGCTGCGGGGCAGGACCGTCCAGCCGCTAGGTAGGCCAGCCAGGCGAGCCAAGCCAATCGGGATGTCTCAGGAGAGTCGGCTATGCAATGCGCCTCCACTCTCTTCCTTCGTGAAGCACTCGTGCCCAGTGTTCCAGACTGCAACCACAGACTCAACGTCCAGGCACCACTTGAAGCTCTTCTGATTTGTGGTCACATTGTTTCTTTTCCTTTTTCACTTCCATCCTCTCCTTTCAACACCATTTCTCCGTAACTCCCAGGCCCTGAACCGACGCCGTTGAAACCAGGAGGGCCCTAGCCGCTGACGAAACACGACAGATCTTATCTATCCTCACCACCAGGCTTGGTTCCAGACAGCTGAAACCACCAGATAAAGTCTGCGCCATCCTCGCGCCGCCTGCCGTTGGAACGTCATCTGATCACAACGGTGAAGAGGGGAGAAGGACAGAAACGGGCAGACGCACAGGGCCCTCTTCGACAAGTCGCTGGTCGCCAGTAAATGTTGCCGTCTGGTCTCGCTCCGTACACCGTCTTCGCCCTTCCGCTCGCCGCAGCTCGCGATGTCCAGGTGTCCCACACGGCGGTAGCAACAGGCCTACCGTTACGCGTCATCGAGATCGACCCGCCTGCTTCTAAACCCGAGACCCCAACTGCCACTCTTATCTCCCTCACCATGACCTCCTCCACATCTGCCTTCGCGACGGGCACCATGACGCAGGCCACCGCGGTGGCGACGGCCACGGGCGCGCCGGGCGACACCAAGCCAACCGAGTGCCGGCTATTAGGGTCGTTTGCCATTCTCGTGCAGCTCGCCCTCGGGGCGCTGGCGCTCATGGTTTTGGTGTTTAAGCGCTGGCGGGAGCGGCCGCAACGGCCCGTCAAAATATGGTTCTTCGACGTCTCAAAACAAGTGTTTGGCAGCGTGTTGGTCCACGTGGCCAACGTGTTCATGTCAATGCTCACGAGCGGGCGATTTACCATCAAGGTGATGCCGGAGACGGTGGCGGTTCAGACTGCGAGGATGCTTCTTCGAAGGGGGGAGGAGTATATGCCGAATCCATGCTCCTTCTATCTCCTGAACTTGGCCATTGATGTAAGTAGTTGTCCGTTTCGATGCGGAGGATCTCGCTGACAGTGCTGCTAGACCACCCTCGGAATCCCGGTTCTCATCGTCATCGTCCGGGTTACCACCAAGCTTGTGGCCTTCACGCCGCTCGGTCAACCGCCTGAGTCGATCCAAAGTGGCTACTATGGCCACCCACCGAATGCGTGGTGGTGGCTGAAGCAGAGCTTCATTTACTTCTGCGGCTTGATGGGCATGAAGATTTGCGTGCTCATCCTCTTCATCCTGCTGCCGTGGTTGTCCCACGTCGGTGACTGGGCTTTGGGATGGACTGAAGGCAACGAGAAGTTGCAGATTGTGTTTGTCATGATGCTCTTCCCCCTGATCATGAATGCCATGCAGTATTATATTATCGACTCGTACATCAAAAAGCAAGCCACAGACGGAATGGAGTCGGACGATGGGACCATTGCCGAGGGGAGTATCCTTGGCGACGGCGCCTACGATCAGTTGTCTGTTTCCGACAGCGAGAGCGATAGGGATGAGGATGAGGAGAGGAGAAAGCACATCAAGGGTGTGCGCTTGGCTCGAAGAGATACCCTAACGCCGCCATTGCCGACTACGCAAAAGGACAACGAGTACGACCCAGACGTGGATGGTGATAGTCAAACGATCATTGGAAGCAGCAATAGTCGTGACTCGACCCGCCGAGGGGTGGTACAAAAGGAGCTGCTCCCTCGTGAGTAGTCCTTGAGCATCAACAGGGCGTTGTTTCATTGGACATGGGGCATGGATTGGTGTCATTCTTTTTTTGTTTGGTTTGCTGTTGTATTTTCGAGACTCTCACTTTATAGGGCCTCACACTGTGAGCCCGAGGCATACACAGAAGCGCGCGGGTCGAAGCTGCTATGGTGCGGAGAAGGAGAATGATGGCGAAGGGATGGGCTCTACCGTATTGTTTAGTCATATTGTGTGTTTGTGTATTGGTGGTGTTTGGTGTTTGGGCGAGGGGGTTGGAGCTCGCTGAAGCGAAATATAGACAAGGAAGAGGAACAGCAATACATGACTGTAGAGGTCTCACATTGGGGAAGCTAACTGCAAGCCACTCTCACATCATCAATCACCAACATATGCCAACTTCTCCCTGCGATCCACGTGGGGATGTGTCTTTCATGGCACAAGGTTCCATGCGGTTACATCGGCGATGGTGTTTGCCTGGGGGGTATAAGATATTTTCCACGCCTCATTTCCAGCGAAGCAGCTCTGATTGAATACCACTTACCTCAAGGTCCCGAAGCTTCGGTTTTTTTTTTTTTCTTTCTTTCTTTTTTTCTCGTAATTCTTTCTTCCGCATGATCATCTAGGTATCTTGCTCCCGGTCGTTGCTTCGGGTCAACTTTCTCCACTCGCTGAGGACACCGCGAACCACTCCCCAGCCCTGGCAGGATCACACTTCCTGCCACCTCTCCGTGGCATTTTGGCTCAGTTGTATGCCGTAAAGCCAACAGGCAGCAACACCCATGTCTTCACCCAACTGAAAAGGCTGCACAAAGGGACGTTCTGCGTTCGATCCCATCCCGTAGCTTCAGTTTATTCGCTATAATGGTTGAACTTGCCAGATTTTACCCCTTGCCCCTCAAACCGATATGACGTGTAAGTCACAACCTCAGGCACGAATACGGCGCTCCCCTGTCTGCGAAAGGATGAGGGGTATCATCCAAAATTCCAGGCTTGATTTCCAGCGAAGTAGCTGAACTATCTATCTTACTTCGGTTGCAACAATTCCCTTCCCTACGGGGTAAGGGAAACTTCGCTTTTTGATGGGCGGGCCTGCTCGTTTGGTCCTTGGATCGCTCAAAACTTCTTTTTGCCAGGTAGTTTGACTAGAGGCGACCGGCTGGAAACGCTTTCGCTCCCAGGATGGGCATGGGCAATGCCTTTTTTCAGGACTGTGGTGTAGCGGAAGTGAAGGCAGTGCTGATGGTGGGAAGCGAGGAGGATGCGTACCACCTGAGTTCAGTTCCGCGGCTGTGCATGTGGATTTTGGTCTTGCAAGCTCTTCTTTTGAGATTTCCCTTCTGCTTTTATGGCCTGTAATCTGGCCCCTTTTGTTGGTTGGTTTGCTGGATGCGTCAATATCTTTGCTTATTTCCCTGCCTCTTCCTGTGTTCATATCGCACACCACCACGCCGGCATCTGGGTCGCATCGAACACTGCAGGCGCCCAAGTAGTGCCTTCTCCCGGCTGAGAAGCATCGTATGTAGTCTTCAAACTTCAGCCCTTCCTTTCAGCGAAGTAGCTCGAATTTTGATTGCAGCTCATCCAAACCCTTGTCGCTCCTGGCGGCGAGGACTTCGCTTTTGGCCATGGTCCGCCACCCCCTTCAACTTCCTGATCTTTCGCCCCTTTTTGGCCACCCAGCCAGCTACATGTATGCCGGCACGATGCTGCCACCTGGGACTTTGCCGGGCACAGAGAAGCCGTCACGTATCCATGGTTGAGCGGCTCTTGAGGGGCATCATTCTGGCAAGTCGGCGGCACGGCGGACTTCGTCACTTAACACAGCCTGGGTTCAATCCCGTAATGCTTCAGGCTGTATTGGCTTTTTTTTGGAGCATTTTGAGATGTTCATTCTTTCTAGTTTTCCACTTTCTTGTCTCCGTTGAAAAGCGGTTTCCCAAGCACGATTATCAGCCCTCAGAAATCCAGTTCGCTGTAGGGTATGCACTAATCCCCCACCCTCCCCCCCGGCCTCTGTCAGACTACCGCAACCTTGCCATGCCCAACTTGGAACCCCTGTTCGTCCGTCCTCAGCATGCAAGCAGCTTGACAATATCATCAGCTATTCCACTCCCTCTTTCCAGCGAAAGTAGCCCGAATAACGATACTGAATAGAAGATATCTTCACCGGTAATCTCTTCCTAAAACCTTCGCTTTTGTTACACGATGATGCGTCATTTTTTTGAACTAACTCATCGAACTCTCCCGGCCTGGGGACCCGGAGACCGGCACTGGCCCCACGCGACAGGCCGCCATGGAAGCCCGTGGCTCCGTGTGTGGTGCAGCGGAAGTACAGGCTGCACTGCGTGTCAAATGTGAAGGAGGTTGTGGCGTCGCTTGAGTTCAATTCCTCTTAGTCGCATGCCTTTTTTCTTCTTTGCCCATGCGTTCGAATTCACTTACGTTCCTACCTTGGTTTAGATCTTCTGGGAGCGTTACGAGAGTACCACAGCGTAGGGTAGCTTCAATATGTATTATTATACTAAGTAAGGATCAGTCAACAAAGGACTCTGTGACATCTCACAGCCCGGGGTATCATCAAAACCAAAGCAGCCTCACTCATCCATCCCCTTATAGCATCATCACCGTACCGATCATCACCAACATCAACTCCCACCCAGGCACCCCCTTGCCCCTGGGTGCTCCGCTTCCCAAGCCCTGACTGCTCGTCGCTCCAGGTCTCGTTGGGCCCAGACCGTCCTGTCCGGTGCCTTCTCCGCTCCCGATAGCTTGCACAATCGTGGCATCCCCTGGCGCGAACATCACGGGGACGGTGTTGGCGCCGACGATGTCAATCTCCTCAGGTGAAAGCAGCGGGTTGGAGATCTCATCACAGGTCGGGCGCAGAACGTCGTTAGGGATGGAGTTGGTGATGGCGATGGGGAGATCAAAGATGGTGTAATGATCTTCATCGTTGAGGCGGAAGGACTGGCGAATCGAGATCTGGGGTTTGTCAATACTCGAAAGTGGGATGGGTGGGAAAAGTGAAATGCCATACATTGTAAATACCCCGAGCAGAGTCGAGTTCAGTTGGGGGACCATTGCCCACAAGACAGTCGGGCCACGTCCACTTGACGTGCTTCACTGTCGAGCCGGGCTCTTGCTCCATGATGTCGCCCAAGCTCGCGTTGAAGATGCCACTGGCGGTGCCATTCGTGATGGTGAAGTTTCTTCCAGTGTCGTAACTATAGAGAAAAATGGTGATATTATGGATCATAGACGGGCTTTCCGGGTCATAAGGCGGAAGCGGAAGCCGGCCGTTGGTGGACACATCGAGGGCGACCTCGAGAAGTTCGCCGCCGAGGGGGGTGCCCGGTTGCGGAGCGTTAAGAATAGCAAGGCCAGGCGTGAAGATTTGGCCGCCAGCGACGACGAAGTTGAGGTCTTGAGCGAGGGATGTGGCAGCAAGGCCAAGTAGAGAGACATGATGAAGAAACATTGTTATTTAGCCTGGGACGGTGTTTCCGTCGCGATCGGCCGGCTATTGAAGATGCAAAATGGGAGAGCGAGAGAGAAGAAACAGAGCCGCATCCACAAGAACGGGGTGGGAGAGCGAAGGCTATTTAGCAGCCGACGGACTAGAAACCGTCATTGGGGAGAAGGAGAAACAGGGAAACAAGTGTGAGGAGGATCACGGCTCGGCCGGAATCCAAGAAAAAAGACGGCTTGCCGCCCCTTCGCCAGCTATCGCGGGCCTGAGTCCCTACGCTAGGTGGGAGCGAGATTGGCGAGGGCCAAGCAGAGTCTTGGAAGCCAAGGTGTGGGAACCGGGCATCAGATGGTGTCTCTGTTATGCGATCGCCATTCGGATGCGCTGCCACCGGGTCAAAGTGTTAACATGATGGCAAGTTACCACGGGAGCTACCATGTTGGCATGAATGAGCAGCAGCAAGTGCGGTGCGTAGGGGTAAATCAGAGACGATGACGTTCCTTGGGGCTCCGGTTGTAACGGTTCTGGCGCATGGCTTGGCGGGTTTCACCTTTCCCGGGACCTGGAAGACGTTGCCGAACTTGCGTACCCTGGAGTTGGGGAATGTGGGGGTTGACCCCAACCCGCACGGGCCACACGATTCAACAATGGAAGTTGACGCTCACCTTTCAACGTCTTGCATTTGGAGTCATTCATCCTTCAGGACGCCCTTCGGACGACGAAAAAACGCAGCTGTCAACTCTAACACGTAAGTTCAACTTAATGGCCATATTAGCTGCGATCAGACTACCTGGAACTATAAGAGCTAGGTGTTCTCGTCAGACCTGCAGCCAAACGGTCACCATCATCTCATCGGTACCCCAACATCTCCACTCCTCACAGCTCGCCTCGAACAAGGATCCTTAAACTCAATGATACAAACAACTCTGCCTCAACCAACCAACTAAGAGAGGCCCACCCTCTCTCCCTTCCGACCTCAAAATGACCACCCGCCTCCTTCTCCCCCGAGGCCTACGCTTCCCCAACTCCAAACCCCTCCTTCTTCGCCTACCCCTAACAAGAACCCTTCAAACCTTCTCCTCCCCCTTAAAATCACCCCTTCGCATCTCCGCCGAAGTATCCGACGCATTAGCCACCAATCGCCCCGTCGTCGCCCTCGAAACAACCATTTACACGCACGGCGCCCTCGGCGATGATCTCAATGTGGTCCTGGAGGATATCATCCGGAGCAAGGGCGCGGTCCCAGCGGTGTGCGGTGTTCTGGCGGGTGTGCCTACGGTGGGGCTGACGTCAGCGGAGGTGGATAGGATGGTTCGTGAAGGGGCTAGAAAGGTTAGCAGGAGGGATTTGGCTTATTTGGTCGGGATGGTGAGTACTCCTCCTTTTTTTATTTTTTTTACATTTGTTTCGATTTTGAGTTGAGTTGGTATGGGGAGCAGAGGGTAGTTTGTTTTGTTTCGGAGTTTACCCGGTGTTTGAGTTGGATGTGATCGGCTTCGCCGTTTGTTTGGGGAGAGGGTAGGGGTTGATAATAGTATAGGGCATGGCGGGAAACAAGATCCACGGCGGCACGACAATCTCGGGGACGATGTTGCTTGCGAGACTGGCGGGCATCCGGGTGTTTGGCACGGGAGGGCTGGGTGGTGTGCACCGCGGCGGTGAAGTTTCGTTGGACATCTCGGCCGATCTGACGGAGCTGGGGAGAACCCGCGTGGCTGTCATCAGCAGTGGGTGCAAGGGGTTTCTAGATATCCCGCGGACGCTGGAGTATCTTGAGACACAGGGAGCGGTCGTCTCGACGTTTGCCGATGGAAGGCAAGGGGATGTGGATTTCCCTGCGTTTTGGGCGCGAGAAAGTGGCACGAAGAGCCCATTTGTGGTCAAGGATGAGAAGCAAGCGGCGGCGATGATCTTGGCTCAAGAGCAGCTTGGAGTCGAGTCTGGTCTGCACTTTGCCAACCCGATTCCGGAACAGTACGCCATTCCCAAGGCAGAGATCGAAATTGCGATCGGTACTGCTCTCCGTGAGGCTGACGAGAAGGGGATCACGGGGAGCGCAAACACGCCTTATATCCTGACGAGGATACGAGCATTAACCCAGGAACGGAGCGTGACGGCGAATGTGCACCTGGTAAAGTCAAACGTGGAGCGGGCCGCAAACGTGGCAGTGGAATTCTCCAAGCTTCTAGGCTACCCAGCAACAGTTCGACCGGAGAGCGTGTAAGTCGTTTGGCTTTGAATGGTGAGTTAGCGAGTAACATCAAGATAGTCATAGCATACAGGCTCCTGCGTCGATCCCGAACGAGAGGGCTGTGGAGCAGTCAAAACTGAAAGATGAGGTAAAGAGATGTGCTTTAGCTGCTGTTTTACTTTCGTAGAGGCTTAGACTAACTGAAAGCAGGATAACCATACCGTAGACGTTCTTGTGGCAGGCTCTGTTGCGCTTGATCTGAGCTGCGACTATGCTGGCGGTGTCTCGTCAGGGGGAACCAAGGCCGTCTCGCCATCACTCCACACATCCAACCCGTCCTTTATCAGTCAGTCCGTGGGGGGTGTCGGACACAATGTCGCTCTTGCAGCTCACAAAGTTAGCGAAGAGGGCAAGGTGAGGCTTTGCAGCATGATTGGTGATGATATGTAAGTTCCTGGGGCGACATTTGACTGGGAAATAGGCCTGACGGTTTTAGTGCTGGCTCGACCATCATTTCGTCCATCGCCGCTGAAGGTTTGGACACATCGTACATCCGCAAACTCGGCCATGAGTACCCTTCTACTCGGACGGCGCAATACGTTGCCGTCAATGATGTCCACAAAAACCTCGTCATGGCCATGGCTGACATGGCCATCTTCTCTCAACACTCCTTCCCTACCTACTGGGATTCAGCCGTTGCTGCCGCCCGTCCGAAGTGGCTCGTTGTCGACGCCAACTGGTCCGGACCCGACCTCCACGCTTGGATCTCCTCCGGCCGACGCCACGGAGCCCACATCGCCTTCGAACCAGTCTCGGCGGCCAAATCTGAACGCCTCTTTGCCCCTCCGGCTCGCGATTCTCCTCCACGTCTGGGAATCTATCCTCACACCGGCATCGACCTCGCAACACCCAACCAATTTGAACTGGCAGCCATGTACGCTGCTGCTGCCCGCAATGAATATCTCGAGTACCCAGGCTGGTTTGACATCATTGACGCCTTCGGCATGCGTGGTGCCCGTGATCGCTTCGTCCGACTTACTAGCCCGGACATGACCGATCAAGGCATCCCTATCCAATCTGTGCAGCTCCTGCCTTACATCCCTACCATCATCACCAAGATGGGCGCCAACGGTGCTTTGCTCACCTCCCTCATGCCAACAGACGACCCTAGACTGAAGGACCCGAACGAGGCGAGGTATATTCTTGCTAGGGCGCAGAACAACCATCCGGCTGTTGGAGGGATATACATGAGGTTGTATCCTGCTGTGGAGAGTGTAAAGGACGTTGTCAGTGTTAATGGTGTGGGTGATACCTTCTTGGGAGTCTTGGTCGCTGGGTTGGCGCAAGGGGGAAAGCTGGAAGAGCTAGTAGACCTTGCACAGAGAGCGGCAGTGCTGTCGTTGAGGAGTGGTGAGAGTGTGAGTGCGGAGGTTGGAGGGCTGAGAGGGGAGGTTAGAGCTGGTGGGAGGTTGTGTTAGAAACGATGGAGACGCTTTCATTTGTAGGATAATCATCTCATAGGATCGGTGTTCTGGTTGTCTACTCGTACATGCTCCATGGCGATGGATCTGTACATGCCTTCTTGTCAACCTACCTGCGCCGATCGTAGTTCGGGTCATTAACAGTGCTTGCCGATGGACGCGAGATCGGCAAGCACACCGCAGGTACTACAGAAAGAAGACGTCTCGGTACCCTTGGCTGGGTATCTCCATTGCACGCTCAAATTTTTTTAAATTTTTTTTTTTTTTGGTTGGTAAAGAAAACCGAATCGAGGTTTTGAGTCGTCTGGGTTCGCCTGCCTCGCCACAAATCTCTCAACTTTAAAATATCGATTTGTTCCCAATACCTACCACCCGAAGGATCCACGCAAACATTCTCCTTGTTCTTGGCCTCAACCTTCTTCACAACTCCTTAATTGTAGCGCGTCGGCCATGAGACAACCAAGAAAATCAGTGGCATGATGGCCTTGGCAAAGGAAAACTGAAAGGTATTCTCCCTATATTTGAGCTGCAGACACTTATTGCCGATCTAGTTCTCAGCATACCCGGTTGCTGCGCGAGAGCGGAGGATGGGAAATCACTGGCCACTGGCCCATCCAGCGCGACATCATGAGGCTCGCCCAGTTTCTCTCTGCGGTTTTTACTCCCCCCCCCCTTGCGCTGGTTTTGGCCGACCACGACAGTCCTCAACATGAGTGGCATGAAAAGTGTGCGTCTACAACACCTGCAAACACGACTGCTCCCTCGCCGGAGTCCCTGTTCCTGGATGCGCAAAGTTCAACTTGCGGGAGGATTATTCGCCCCAACACTGCGCGCCTATTGTTATCAAAGACTCATCCGATTCTCAATGATCTCATGATTCTTCCGTTTCCGACACTTGCGTCGAGTTCGTCGGCCGATATATCTGGTTCAAGTTCTCACCCTTCCCAGACTACACCACTAAGTCAACTACCGTGGCCTGGCAGCTGAGCGACGATGAAGATGACAACCCGGATATGGAAAATACCCCTACAATCGAGTGTAAACCGACGGGATCTGGAGGCGACTTCCTTTGCAATCTCCCCTTCAGCGATGTCCTCGGCATGTGCCCCTTCACTCCATTAATCGAGTTTGCTTGAGGGCATGTGTCCCAAAGGCATAGGCCGCGGTCTGGATTTCGACTTCGCTTTCTATGGTGAAGGGAAACCTCGAGGTTCACCGCTGGGGACTCGCGTATCGTTCCGTCAGCGCGGCCCATGCATCAAACGAGGCTACCACGGTGAATGCAAGAGACGGAAGCCATCCGTCAACATGCGATACCGCTGCTGGAAGTGCAAGACCAACCCTTGTCCTTCGACTTGCGTCACCACATCGACACCTGTGGCTACTTCAACAACAACAGAAGACAAACTTCGTTTCAACTACGACAACAGAGACAAATTTGTCCTGACTACAACAACTACCACAAGCTTTGCCCCAACTACGACAACGACAACCACTATCACCAGTACTACAACCACAACCACAACTACTCCGGTCACCCAAGAGTGTCCTTTGGGGACAGGGGTGGCATACCGGAATCAAGCCTGGGGTAATCAGTACTCGACCCCTCTCGCAATCTCAGAGGGACAGGTAATCGCTTTAGTTGGCACTTGGATATATGGTTCGACAACGCGTTTTGGAGCACTGGTGGCCCTCTTTGTGTTCCCAACAGCGTTGGCTCCGATCCTTCAGGGCCAACGGTCGGCGCGTGGTACTTGACCACCAATCCCAATCCTACATCGGATTGCTTCTTCGCAGTCAACATTGTCCTCCAGCAGGAATACAGACTCAACAGGGGTTGTATTTCTGGATGCGCTGTACACCTCCTCTAAGTACGGGGAACACTTGTCAGCCTCCATTTACGGACTGGTACAATGATGGCCCATTTATCCCGTGGCGATCAATATATAATGGCTTTCTACAACCTTTTCTTTCCTCTTTGCTCCGGCCCAGCTGATTTCATCTTATTTGCTGATGTTTACCGGGTGACTACCGAAACGGTCTGTCCGCCGCCTCTTCCTACAAGTTAGAAGTCTTCTATTGGGGCTACGGATGTGGTTTTTGGTTGCAAAAGCCAGCGTTTGAGCTTGTTGCTTCTCGTTTCCCCATCAAGGCTTTGGGGTTGCGGTCGCTGAGGGAGTGTGTTTGAAGATTGCCCAGGGGCTATTGTTCAGCAGGTCGGCGGGATCACACAGCTGGAAGCTTGGTGCCACGTCTTTCCGATCAAGGCAGTGTGAACCTATTTCTTCTCGATACAGTTATGCTAGCCCCAACTAGCCAATATATCGGCAGTACACCTGTTCTTCCGTCGCCCAACTATTCTAGTAGTTGTTGTCATTGTCATTGCCATCATCCCTCCGGGTGTTTCCGTAGCCGCCGGGTCTGCCGGAGCTGGTTTGGCTGTAGCTCGAGGGCTTGTTGTCACCGTACTTACGACCGTAGCTAGAGGGACGGTCCTCGTCGTCTCTGCGGTTGTTTCCGTAGTTGTTGGAGTTGTTGCTCTGGCCATAACCAGAGGGTTTATCATCATCATCATTGTGGCTATTTCCATAGGTAGAGGGTCTGTCTTCGTCCTTGCGGCTACTTCCGTAGCTGCTGGAGCTGCTGCTCTGGTCGTAGCTCGAGGGCTTGTCGTCCTCGCCCCTGCGGTTGTTGCCGTAGCCGCTGGAGCTGTTGTTCCTCCCGTAGCCCGAAGGCTCGTCGTCATCATCGCGGCCCGTGCCGTAACCAGCGGGTCTGCTAGAGTTGCTCTGACCGTAGCTGGAAGACTCATCGTCGTCGTTCTTACGGCCGTAGCCAGAGGGCTTGTCTTCGTCCCTGCGGTTACCATATCCGCTCGAGCTGTTGTTGTTATTGTTCTTTCCATAGCTCGAGGGCTTATCATCGTCGTCACGGCCGTTTCCGTAACCACTGGGCCTGCTCGAGTTGCTCTGGCCGTAACTTGAGGGCTTGTCTTCATCCTTGCGGCCATAGCTTGAGGGCTTGTCGTCCTCATCCTGGCCATTCCCGTAGCCGCTGGGTCGGCTGTTGCTGTTGTTCTTGCCATGGCTAGAGGGCTTGTCGTCACCATCATCGTCCTTACGGCTGCTGCTGTTGTGCCCATAGCTTCCCGGCCTTTCATCCTCGTCCTTTTTGTTGTTACTGCTGCTGCTGCTGCTGCTGCTGCTACCATACCCGCTGTTGCTCCCGCTCTGGCTCGGGGGCTTGTTTCCACCATACTGCAGCCATTAGCATGCACCCTCAACCCTCTACCCCTTTTCGCATAAATTGTCGAGGAACTCACCTGAGACTGAGACTGCGATCCCGACTGGGAGCTCGAGCCCGAAGTCGAGCTCACCTTCGCGCTCATCGCGCCGGCAACAAGCCCCTTTCCAACCTCGGCCGGGTCTAGCTTCCCGCCACTTGCCGTGTACACATTCACGGCCTTTCTTGCGAGCGCTCCAACCTCAACATAATCGATTTTACCTTGGTAGTTATCCAGCGCCTTCTTCGCGGCGTGCCCGACTTCCTCCCATCCTTCTTTCGGGGCTTGGTTTTGCCCGTTAAAGCTTGGCTGATTGTTGTCTTCGGTCGTGTTAGGGACAGGCGTGTCCAAGGCGGCCTTGATGTCGGAGAGGTTGAAAGGCATGGTGGTGGGCAGTGATAATTAATCTGCACTGACAAGAAGTTCAGAAAGCGTCGTGTGGCCTGGGAACGAAATGGGTATCTATGAAACGCTACGTCGATGTTCAGATAGCGACGAGCAGCTTTTATATCTACTGCGTAGTTTCGCTGCATGGCGCTATCGCGGAGCCAGAGACCACCAGCATCTATCTCTCCCACGATTATCCTGGACAGGCTGACAACAGCCTGCCCCACGGCGGCGCCATTTCCTCCTGTGGGGTACAGTGACTGCGAGCCACGCTGTCGGCGCGATGATGTGAAAAATCTCGCCCTCTGCTGCGGTTGACGCCGACGCAGCGTGTGGCGCCATGTCTCAGATCAGCCTAGCCGGGGCCCCGCGGTGACCTATGGATCCCGAGAAATGCACCCGACCTAGCTGAAGGGTCCTCGTTATGCGTCGTCCCGCATGGAGTGGGCGATTTCCCGGCCTCCGGCGGGTCAGGAGGCCGCCAGATCTGGACCAGGCCGGGGCATGTTTTTCAGCACGCTTGGTTGGGGTCGTGGCCCACGGTGCTTTTCGCTAACCGCGGAGCAAGAATGCGCAAGGCTAGGGGAGCCGAGGTTTTCGTCCCTCCCATCATGCCACGTCGCTCCAATTGCCCGTTATCTCCACGACGACGTTCACCAGCGTGGTGAAGGTCCAGACCCCGATCAACCCAAACCCGATCTTTCGACTCATGACCCACTTGTTATAGGGAACCGCGATCAAGATCGCAAACAATGTAAGCAGCACACCGGCTGCAGAGATCCTCAGCGTCTTCCCGACCTCGATTGGGTACGGCTTGTAGTGAAGTGGCCGATCGGGGTGTTTTCGGTGTGCTTTGTTGGCCGAGGTGTATGCCATATACACACCTCCAAAGCCTATGCCGAGTAAGATGTTGAGCATCGGGCCACCAAAACAAGCCGCCCTGTGCCATTTATTAGCGGAACCCACCAAGATCAGAGGACAGTCAGTTGTGACTTACAGGGCCATGACGGGGTGGTCGAGACGCGCAATGGTGATATCAGCCACCAAATCGCCCAAAGAGTTGCCGACAGCAAATACGGTGAGGCCGAGAATAGCCTCCGAGATGCCGAGTATCACTCCAAACGCCTTGAGAACTCCAACCACTTCTCCAGCAATCGTAGATATCCATGCTATACTTACCATAAATCCGAGAAAACACAGGAGATGGTGATATTTTGGCTTTTTGTCTGGCGCTGTCAGGGCGAGAAGAGCAGTGAGCAGGCACAAGGAAAAGACCAGCGAGCACGCCACAAGCTTTAGCAAAGTTCGCCCAGAATTCTCCTCGTCGCTATAGACGTTGGCCCAGGTGATGAAAACGACGAAAAAGGGCCCGGTGAAGATTTGGACGGCGATCAGCCACCTCTTCCAACCCACCTCCTCCTCGCCGGATACGGTGGTGTCGTCGTCAGGCTCTTGGGCAGCGTCGGAGTGTGTCGGCTGCGGAACCGATACGCTTATCGACGGACGATGACTGTGGTGTCCTGCTGGTGTCACTCCATCTTCCGATTCGCGACCGTCCAAGGAACCATAGTGCGGAGAGAGGGCGCGTGGAGACCTTGAGGAAATAGACCTGGTACGCCGCTGGAACTCTTGCCATACCGCTGCCTCCCGTTGCTCGTCACCATGTCTCTGATCAGAGGCCGGCAAGCCCGGGCTGACAGGCTGCATAACTTCTGGTATATCAGGAAGATCATCACCAGGAAGTTCTTTAGACTCGGAGTGTGCGACCGGCAAGGTAGTAACCAGAACGAAAAGGGTCGGTAGCAAGATCACACTCACGATCTTGCCCCACCAGGGCTTGTCTTTCCATCCCTGAAGGGTCGGAAACAGGGTGTTTAGGAGAATATGTGGTGGTGGTAGCACTCCGTAAGGCCACCACTTGACAGGTTTCGGCTGTCCCTCATCATCCTCAAGGGGGCGAGCAGCGGAAAGGCGTCTCTCGGGCGGGGCTTGGAACGTGAAAACCGTGGCATCTTCGTTCGGCGGCAGCGGCGTCAATGCGCCAGGAGACTCGGTGAGGCCAGGGAACGGCGAAAGCGACGGAGACGATCGGATACTGGATCCCCTAGAAGGTGACGGGATTTGAAGCTGTGGCGGTCGATCGGATCTTTTGGACGGACTCAGGGTCTGAGGTTGATGTGCCGCGTGGTCACCACTTGTAATGACAGGGCTGGGTGGTGCAAGCCTTCCATCAATCGTGGCGCTCGTTGCCCTCCCCAAGCCGGGAGAGGGTTCCTCAGAAATAATCTCTGGAAGGTGACCCCCCAGGTTCAAGGGAATGTTCCCGTGAGAGAGCGCTCTATCCCTCTTGGCAGCAGGTGACTCCTCCAAGGAAGTAAATGCGCGTGAACGGCCTGGCACATCCTGATACCCAGTTGCTGACCGTTCCAAGGCCCCAGACAGTTGCCGCGCATGGTCTGAGTACATTCTCTCCGGGAGACGTCCTAGCGGCATGTTGCTAGCCCTCTGCAAGGAAGCAAGGACGGACCGAAACTCGAGTGCACCGACCAAACTCGGCCTGATTGGGGCAATTGTGGTGTTGCTTCGTCTCCAGCGAGGTCGATTTATGCTCATGTTGCTCGTCATCTCGGCAACAACGTGTCTCTCTCGTCCCTCGTCATCGTCATCAGCGCCGTTCGTTACGCCCTCGCCGTCGATCTCAATTCTCGGACCACGTTCCAATGCGCTCATGTCTGCAGGCTCAGGGGCACTGGCTGAACGCCCACCCATCGTTCCGTCGCCGTCTTCCGGGAAATCGCGATATGGTTCCAGGTCTTCGCTGCCTGCACCGGAAGCCCCAAGCAAGTGCGAACGAGACGCAATTTGCTTCTGCCGCTGTTTCCGCCTGCGGACGACGTACCAGTGCCATCCCACAACGACAGCCACATATGTGAGGTAGAAGCCGATCATAGTAAAACACTCCCAGAGGTGGAGCTCGCCGTCGTTTAAGAATGCCATTGTAAAGCTGATGGCCACGATGAAGAAAAGAATATCTCGTACGAATGCTTTTTTGCTGACTTTGAACTCGCGGACCAGCCCCATGGAGCCTGCAACCACGGCGGTGATGAAGCCCGCAGCGCCAATGAGCTCCCCGATCGCCATGCTTCCACTATTGGAGCTCATGGCGGCAAATGTGCTGAAGACGTCGGGAGATCCATTTCCAATAGCGCAAAGCGTCACTCCAGCTAAGTTCTCGCTCAGGTTGAGCAGGCGCGATAAGGTGCTCAGATTGATGCTGAAATATTCGGCGGCGGCGATTCCAATGGTGGTGAAAAGCAGCCCCATCCATGTGACAAGTATGGTGAAGGCTACTGGTTTCGCATTTCCCAATGTGCAATAATAGAAACTTAGGTAGTGCAAGAGGCCGGCTTTGTCGTCGTCTTCACAGTTCGCGAGAACGAAGGCGCATTGGTCGGCGGCTTGGTGGACAGCGCGACAGTCGGGAGGTGGCCCCTTGGCCGATCGCGAAGTGAGTCTTGCAGCATCATGAGGTTGGGGGTCGAAAATAGCCGGCCGAATGATCAGGGAATAAGCGGCGAGCGTACTGATGAGCAAGATCGAGGCGATGAACGGCTGTGAGCGGCGCCGGTTGCTGGTCAAAAGGGGCGCCATCGTGAAAGTCTGGCTACATGTTGTAGCGAAGGTGCGTGAGCGTTCCAACGGTCAGATATATCTGTGCCCGAATGGAGGGCGAAGAGCGTCGGCCCCTTCGAGGAAGATGAGCTCGGATTGATTTGAGTGTTTGTTGTTATGAGATCATCGTACTCGGTGATGGTGCTCTTATCTAGGGCCTGTCAAGTGCGCGCAATGTGCAACCTGCCTTGGCAAATCGGACAGGGGTGGTAACTGGCCGCGCGCGCGGGCCAGTCCAGACCGTAACGAGATGGACGCCGCAAGCTGGGGCACCCTGAAGCAGCTCGTTCCGTCAACCCCTCATTTGCTTCTCGGTCTTTAGTTTGTCGTGGGGTGTCGATGCGCTACACAACGTTGCGAGTCTTGGCTCGGCCAAACGGTCTACGACAACGGTATTTGGCTGATGACATCTGCAATAAAGGTACGTCAGGAAACGCGGCGCAGTGCAACACCTGATGTTTTGAGCTGGAGGTGCAAAGCATGTCAGAGGAAAGTTCAGGCGATAACAAGCCGCCTGTGCAAGAATAGACGACACACTCGGGAGGAAACGTCAGACGCCAGCAACCGTGCTAGCGCAGGTGATACACGTAACCTTCCTCTCTCGGTGCTTGAAGACTCATGCGCCTTTGTCGAAGCAGAACCAGGGAAAACCTGGAACTGACGCAACACGCAAGCAAGACCAAACACCCCTCAGTTCAGAGAGGCCCAAGCCGCCTCAGCTGGATGGGCACTGTCAGATCGCCAAAATTGCGCTTTGCTCTAGTTAGACCCTCAATCGGGCTGATACCTAGGGCACGTGTGCACAGCAAAAGCCCAGGCAGCCGGCGTGCAGGCTCTGAGCCAAGTTTCCATGCCGGCCTTGGGGTGAGGAGGAGGGTTTGAGGCCTGGGTGGAAATGTGTAGTGGGAACTGCACTCCCACAAATGTGTATTTGATCGAGTTGTTCTACTCTGAACCTCAAAGCCATCGCAGGAAGAGATCTGCCCGTCGAGGTTTGCGATTCGGCTCCCAACGCCGGGGTAGTTGGGCCACCCCGCATGCCCCGGTATCCGGTAATCACCGCCTTGTAGCGCGGCATTTCAGCTCCTGCCAAGCCAATATGATTGGTCCCGGTCAACGGTCACCACTTCTCTTGACCTCGTCGAGTGGAACGGGGCGATCTCCGACTTCTTTAGTTCAGATGTGGAAGGGGGCATTCGCCGACGCGATTTGTGATCCTTGAGTGCGGGAGAACCGCCACATTTGTTGTCTGGAAAAACGGCGCACCTCTATCTGCCCTTTGTCCTTCCTTCTCCACAACCACCATGTTACACCTGGACTGCTCTCAAGGGGCAAACATCCAGGCCGGGTTTTGTTGAGCTTCAATCGTCGGTGAGAGTTGGGTAAGCGATTGTGGGAATGACATCAACGAGGCGCGAGGGCCACAGCGCCGGCTACAATGGCGCGGTCGAGCGGTTCCGGGACGATGAGTATCCCATGCTGCGGGGTGAGCAGTGTCTCGTCCATTCGCTTGCTGCACTTCATTCATGCTGATTGCCTCCAGGAGCTGTCTACCTCGACCATGCCGGCACAACCCTATACTGCAAATCGCTGATGGAGAGGTTCACTCGAGATATGATGTCGAACCTCTTCGGCAACCCCCACTCAGCATCGGCGTCATCACAACTCTCGACTTCGCGCGTTGAGGATACCCGCCTTCGAGTACTTCAGTTCTTCAACGCCGACCCGGATGAATTCGACGTCGTGTTCGTCGCAAATGCGACGTCAGGTATCAAACTGGTCACTGAGGCCTTGAGGTCGCTCCCTGCCGGTTTCGATTACGTCTATCACCAGTCCAGCCACACCAGCCTTATTGGCGTTCGAGAAGAGGCTCGAAATAGCATCTGCCTCGATGACCCACAAGTTGAAGGGTGGCTAAAGGGGAGGGATCCCTTTTCCGACGACAGTGATGACCGACCCCTGCTTTTCGCCTACCCTGCGCAGTCCAATATGGATGGCCAACGATACCCTCTGAGGTGGGCCGACCAAGTGCGCCACGCTGGTTCATCCAGGACCAGGCGGACATACACACTCCTGGATGCCGCAGCATTTGTGAGCTCATCCCCACTGGATCTCAGCCGTGTCGAGACTGCGCCAGACTTTGTTGTTCTCAGCTTCTACAAAATTTTTGGCTTTCCGGACCTGGGCGCCCTCCTTGTTCGGCGCGAGGCGGAAGACGCTTTCAGCTCCAGAAAGTACTTCGGAGGCGGAACTGTCGACATGGTGGTGTGTGTGAAAGAGCAGTGGCACGCCCCGAAAAGCCAGTTTCTCCACGAGCGTCTTGAAGATGGGACCCTAGCGATTCACAGCATCATTGCCCTGGATGCCGCCATGGATGCCCATCAGCAACTATTTGGCTCGATGGCGGACATTGCAGCCCACACTGCTTTTCTATCTCAACGACTGTATTATGGGCTTCAGTCTCTACGGCATGGCAACGGCGAGCCGGTCTGCACGATATACTCTCCAAGTCCCGAGAGGTGTTCGGGCGGCGCAGGGCCAGTGGTGGCATTCAATATTCGTAACGGCCCCGGAGCGTGGATCAGCTTGAGTGAGGTCGAAAAGCTGGCAAATTTAAAGGGATTTCATATCAGGACAGGGGGTGTCTGCAACCCAGGGGGAATCTCAGCGGCACTCCGTCTCGAGCCATGGGAGATGAAGAGGAACTTCTCCTCTGGTTTTAGGTGCGGTACGGAAAACGACATAATCGCCGGGAAGCCCACGGGTGTGATCCGGGCGAGTGTTGGGGCTATGAGCACCGTCTCGGACGTCGACAGCTTCACAGAATTCATTCGCGAATTTTATGTGGACGACAAGCTGCCTCCAACGCCCCTCGAGGCAACCCCAAAACTACAGTTGGCAAGCCTTCGTGTCCACAGCATCTGCGTCTACCCTATCAAGAGCTGCGGCGGCTTTGAAGTTCCTGGTGGGGTGGACTGGGAAGTACGGCCAGAGGGTCTGGCATGGGATAGAGAATGGTGCCTGGTTCATCAAGGGTCAGGCCAAGTGCTCAATCAAAAGCGGTATCCTCGAATGTCCCTCATACGGCCATTTTTAGACTTTGAGCACGGCCAACTCCGAGTGCGATACACGGGATACACGCCTGCGGATGTGCCCCGGGAACTCAGCGTGCCGCTCTCGCAAAATCCAGCGGTTTTCCGTTCCTCTGACACTACACGCTCGCGCTCATCGCGGGTATGCGGAGAAGAAATTATAGCGAAAGCATACGCCTCGCCAGAAGTCAATGGTTTCTTTTCAACAATACTCGGCGTATCATGTGCACTGGCACGATTTCCTGCAGGGGGGCAAGGCAAGGGCATGCGACACGCCAAGGCCCATCTCCAGAAGCACCAAATCGCAGCATCTGCACCAACGGTCTCCATCCCGGGGGCATTTCCAGCCCCTCCATCCCCTCCGGATTCCGACTCAGAAAAGGCAATCGAAAGACGGATTCTCCTCTCCAACGAAAGTCCCATCCTTGCCATCAGCATGGCCAGTGTGGATGCTCTCAATCGAGAGATCAAACGCAATGGCGGAAGAGAGGTCTCAGCGGCGGTTTTCCGGGCGAATGTAGTTCTCTCTCCTCGCCTGTCGCAGAAGCAGACGCCGTATGTGGAGGACACATGGACGAGTCTGCGCATCGGTAGTCATGACTTCAGAATGTTGGGAGCATGTCGGCGTTGTCATATGGTCTGCATCAATCAAGAAACGGCGGAGAAGAACGAGGAGCCATTTGTCACACTTTCCAAGACTAGGCGGTTTGAGGGGAAGGTGTTCTTCGGAACGCATATGTGTTACAACCCCAATGAAGACGCGATGGGAACCAAGCACGCTCAATTTCCAATAATAAGAGTGGGGGATGAGGTACAGCCTGCGTGGACATGCGGCGAGGAGTTAAGTTGTTAGTCTATACCAGGATATTGGAATGTTTTTGATAACGATTCACAATTTGGGATGTCGTGGTCGCCAAGTGATATAAGGTGTCTCGGCAATCGGGGACGATCTCCCTTGCATCGGCAAATCTCCTCTTGTCATCAGATCACGGAACCTGCCGAGATTGCTTTGTGGCGCCGCATCGTCAGCTTTTCTTTTTCCAGTTTGCTTAGCGCTTGGAAAAACTTGCTAGGTACTCTCAGCACCGTTCCTCACAAGTCGTTGACGGAGAGCGGGCTGGTCGCGGGTCACGAACCGCGCAAGTGGCCTCTTCAACATCATCAGCATTGACCACTATCGAGGAAAACACCACCATCACCCTCAATACCGCCAAATTTCCCATTACATCGCTCTCACCGCCGATTCTGCCGCGCTCCGCCCCGCTCACGGGGAACGGCACTCCCAAATTGACTCTATCTCAAACCCACCGCCATGCCCCTCTCACCATCTCCATCACCATGTTCGCAACAACAGACCTCCCCACCTACTACCTCCACACCCATCGTCTCGCCTTCCAACAGGCCCTCCAATCAGGCACCGCTTCTCCATTCGTCATCCCTTGGTCTATAGCAGGTGCTTTTTTCTTGCCAGTGCTGTACCTCTCCGTTCCGCACAGGAAACGACCATGGCTTTATCGATTACGATGGGTGGTAGTAGCAGCAATGGGGTTGTTAAACTTTGGTGTATTGAGAGCTAGAACGGGGAGTGAGAACTATGCCGCGGGGTATGCGATCGGGTTGGTAGGTTTCTTCCTTTCCGGTTGGTGGGGGATGAAGCGAAAGGGGCTGATGGTGAATAGGCGCTAGGATGGGGTATGATCTGGGGGACGGCGCTGGTGGTGTTTATGAGGGTGCAGTGGGATGTTTGTAGGGTGCAGTTGAGGAGGAGGGCGAGGGGCGTAGGGGATGGGGAGGAGGAAAAGAAACCGAGGACGAGGGAGTCGGTAGATGAGAGCGTGGCGGCGGTGCTGGATAAGTGGGAGTACTTTTGGGAACCTTACCCAGAGGAGGGGAGTTTTGTGGAGAGGCTGGGTTGGGTGATTAGTTTGTATTTGTCGTTCAGGGGTGTTGGTGAGTTTTTGGGATGCCCCTTTTGCGTTGTTTGTTCATTATGCTGATGAGTTTAGGATGGAACATTGCGATCCCGTCTGTTCCACACCCAAAGGCACCGTCGGATCCGCGCGGGAGGGAAAGGGTCGACTTTTCTGGGTTGCCCATTACCACCAGATCCGGCCACTCACGGTCAACAACCTACCGCTCCCTCATCCGCTCTCGCCTCCTCCAGATACTCGTTTCCTACCTTATCCTCGACCTATGGACTCTCACCGCGCGCTATGACCCGTACTTCGTTCCCGGCCCCCCACCAGCCCCATCTCACCCTCTTCCCCCTTCCCTCTCCTCCCTACCACACATCTTCCTCTCCCCCCTCCGCTCCCTCATTTCCCTCGCAGGCGTCCTCTCCGCCCTGCACTTCTACCTTCCCCTAACACAACTAATCTCCCTCTACAACCCGCTCATCCCTCCCTCCCAACGGGCCTTGTTCCTCTACCCCTCCATCGCCGGCTCCCCCCTCTCCGTGCCCTCTTACGGCCTCGCCGGCTTCTGGTCCTCCTTCTGGCACCAGTCCTTCCGAATTGGCTTCACCGCCCCAACAAAACATCTAATTCACCTCGGCATCCTCCCGTACGCAATGGTGGCCACCACCAAGTTCATCGGCACGACAATCGCCTTCCTCCTTTCGGGGGCAATGCACTCGCTAGCGGGGTACACCGCCCTCCCATCCACCACAACCTTCTCTGGGCCGCTCATATTCTTTCTTCTTCAAGTCGTCGGCATCATCATCCAGAAGGCACTTGGAGGATTAGTAGCGAGAACCTTTGTCTTCTCAGAACGGCGGAAAGCAATGATCAATACACTTTTCGTCATTGTGTGGTTGCACTTTACCAATCACTTCCTCATACAAGACATGAGCCACGCTGCACTCTGGCTGTTTGAACCGGTTCCGTTCTCTCCGCTGAGGATGATGGGATTCGGATATGACGCCGAGGAAGCGTGGTGGCGATGGGATAGGACGTGTGAGTGCAAATTGGAGTGTTTTTCTTCCCGTTTTGTCCTTTTTCTGTTTGTCTCAGGAGCGGAAATTCTCTCGAGCTTCCCGAGACAACAGAAAATTTCCTAAAAATGAGATAATGAGCTGATATTTGCCACAGATGTGCCGCGGTGGAACTGTGGGGGGAAGTGGTTGGAGTGTGGGATTTGGTTTTAAGTTCTCTTGTCAAGTCAGTGCAGGAAGGAATAGATATGTCTTTGTTTTGGGATTGGATAGTGGTGAAAATCCGCTGTTAGGTAGTTGAGAATCAACTTCGACCTCAGAATACGTTCTTATTCTAGGTAAGGTAGGCTAGGTAACGAACCACACAACCATCTGCCATACACGGTGGATATTCTCAAAGCTACATCATCCCTACCTACCTACCTACCTACCAGTCAGGTAAGTCGCTGCCCCATACCTTTAGCTTTTCTCGACTCTCCTTATATATCCTATGATAGAATCTAGTCTCCTATCATATCCTGAGGTGTGTGTGGGTGTGTGTCTGGCGCGTGTTCAATGCTCAAGTCCTCACATCTTGCTGCCAACTCGAGCCGGACCCCGAGGTTTTGATGGCGATAAGTCATTAGGCAGAACAGGTTGGCGGGTGGTCTCGCTGGTACATTGGCGCCCGGAAAGCGCACCTCGAATTGCTGACCGCCGGACCGATCCCGGATGGCAGCGGTCCAATCCCGGCCTGAAGGTGGCCTCCACGATTTGTTTACCGGGGACAACTCTGTTGGACAAACCTTCAAGGCAGAGACTGTGTTTCACAAACACGAGATTCTAGCCGCCACGTGAGCCGGCTCCACGGGGCTTCTCACGATCAATCTGCGTCGGGTTACGCAGGCCCCGCCGCTCCAACACACAACACCCATGATCCGATCCAAGTCAAGTTCTCGCCGGGCACGGGGCGAGCCAGCTGAACATCAAACGCCGGACCCCCTCCCCCGCAAAGCTACCGCAGCCCTTGCCAAATCTTGGGGAGATCGCCGTCTGTCCACATGACTACCGGCTTGCTTCTTGCTTCAGGGTCCTGCGCAAGTTTCGGCACATTGAACCCTAACCCTTCTACAAAATTTTTGTGGAGGACAGAAGAAAGATCGCCACGGCCCAGCATCCCTATTTTGCAGATCAGCTTGCTCACTCCCGGTTGAGCTCCTCGAATTGGCCCCCCCTGAGCGTTGCTGATGCTCAAAAGCGCCGGTCTCGCTTCCTCGTTGGACTTCAGTCCTAGTCACGGAGCACCCAAGGTTCGGGTTCTTGACAAGGCGCACGTGCATATTCGTAAGGTCATGTCTCAACCCTTTGTAACCAATGTGTTTGCCCACGCCCGGATGTCACCGCCGTCAGACTGCGCATGCGTCAGGCAACGCTGCTGCAATGTGTCGGGCGGCGTTGAGAGATTGCGCTGGGATTTCCCAAGAATTGCGCTGGGCTCTGCGAGCTTGGCAAGGGAAAGGAATGTGCAACTGATCGTGGGTGGCGTCGGCAACCATCGCGACCAGCGGCACTAAACGCACAACAGGCCGCAGCAGCGATTGTAGGACCCACCTTTATGACGTAGGGGGCTTGCCCAAGTCAGCGGTAAAAGGCCACTCTCACAGAAGTGGAGGATGTTTCAATGTCTCCTGAGAGGGGCAAAGTCGCGACATCGAGATCCTAAACATAAAAGACACGACGAAGAGGAAAAAAAAGAGGAGACAATCCCGATGACCAGCTCTGGTGGCTAACTCCGACCCTGCCGATCAGAAACAAAGGCCACAGGGTGGCTCGAGTCCAAGGCTCGAGAAAAAGCTGGTGGACATGGACCCGGGAGGAGCTTGCACGGGAGGATGGGCATGTCGACGCAGGTGGCAGGGGGTGAGGCGCGCTCGCACTGTGCGTTTGCAGCTGCGCGAGCGCTGCCGGCTCGCCGCGCCATGGCACGTCGAGGACACCGTCCCCTCCAACCAGCGTCAGTCCGTGTCGGACGCTCAAATTGACCGGCTCTGGCTTACCCCAGCGTGGTTGGCTGATCCATCGAGAACTGACTTGCCACATGGGTCCGCTGGGGTGCTGGTCTTGCCTCTGATTGCAGCGGGCTCTGCTGCGAAGAGGAGCGCTGTGTGGGGACATATCAAAATATTTCCCGGGCGCATCTTGTCGATCGCTGCTCGTTTCACCACAACGAACAAGGCGCCCTCCCACGGTCATCTGTGTACTAAGCATCTGTGTACTATCTGCTGCCTTGTTCTTCAGTTACCTCTGCGATTCTGCATTCTATTGAACGGTGTTGCTAATGATGCGCATGCGGCCTTTCCTCCAGAGCCGGAGAGCTCAGGCCCGGACAGTGTCAGTTTGTAGCTGACACGGAGCTTCCTTGAAAATACCCCTCTTTGCAGGATGCGAAAGTGAGAAAGGCGTGCACTGTCCCCCGCCATGTGCTCTGCGGAAGCAACAATGAATGTGCGGACAGCCTGCATGTATCACTGGGCGACGAAGACGAACGCCGCCCATGCCGCGTCGCTTGCCATGCTGATGGAAACTCTCAGTCCTGTCATCGGTTGGATGGTTTGTGTGTGTGTGACGGGTGGCAACCGGAATGGATGACCACTTGCCGGCTTCCTGCTTGTGGGACATCGCCGGCTACCGGTTAGGAACCGGGATACCTGCTCTCCGCCCGGGAGTGGAAAACCAACCCAAGGGCTTGGAGGAAGGCCTTCGTCCCTAGCGCTGCACTGGCCCGGCTGGGTGCTGCTCAGCAATCCGGGCACCCTTCTCTTTCCATTCTGGGGCCGAGACCCTAAATGCCAGCTTGGGTGCTCTCCTGCAAGTAGAGTCGAGCCTTTGCCGCCGCCCCGAAGAGGGTTACTTTCCAACCCGTAGCCCGGCGCAGAGGTGCGTTGACAGCCGGACTAGTCTAGTAGAGCAGCCGTCATTGAGAGTACATGGAGCCGCCTCAATGTTTCCGTAAAGCGTAGCACGTACAGATTGATGCATTATAGCAACTCCGCAGGGGAGGAGAGTTCAGATTACTGCTAGGCGTGAAAACGGTCGTGGTGCAGGGAGGCGTCGATCCCTCACCCTTTTGGCAACCTACCGACCCCCTACCTGTCCCGTCTCTCCGTCCCACAGCCAAAAACGCCCGCCCACAACCCGCCGCCCACTGTCAAAGGGTCGCCTTGCAGCTTTCCATCTCCTGGTCCAGTCTCCAGTCTTTCCTTCCATCCTTCTCCGCCTCACTCTGCCCACAGCCTGCTTCCAGTCGGATGACCTGCGTTCGTCCGCACCTCCTGCCTGTCTCCCCGGTAGACAACATATCCGAGAGCCAAATCAGGGAGGGGTGAAGAGAAGCTTCTCGACGCGCACCTACCTCACTTCGATTTTGTGGCCGCTCTCACCACCAGAGCGGCATCGCAAGGCCGATATACGTCCCCTTTTCTTTTTTCCCTATGTTTGCTGGAAGATATTGTTTTTGTCTTGTTGCCCGAGCGCTCGCGGCTCGACCTAACTAGAAGACCCGTCTTTTTGGCACCGCGCACGTTCGCCCATCCCCGTTACTTGCGACCGTTTCCTTGCCTCAACCTGCCGGTTTTCCGTTGCCGACCCGCTTCAATTGCGCGGCCGCAACCGCCCCACCCCCATTTGCCTCCTCGCCGTCTCTTTCGTCTGCCCGATCTCTCAAATGATTGCGAAGATATACTGCAATTGCCAGTAGCCTCCTGACCGACCCGCAACACCATCGTTGCAGCCGCTACCGGCCGCAACACCCACGGCCCGCGCTCTCCGCAACCATGAACGATACGGCCTCCCTCGCGGCGATTGCCTCTCTCGTCAAATGCCTAGCTATCGATCCGACGACGCCTCCGGTCATCAACAATGGCCGCTCGAGCCAAGAGATTCGCCTTCCGGGCACCGAATCGGTAGAGAAGACTGAGCTCGAGCGCGAGCTTGCTGCTCTAGTGCTCCGCGTCCATGCCCTCGAGAACCGAGCGAGCAACTCGGCCGCGTCTGTTCTCCCAGATACCCCGAATGAAGCGACGGACTCGCTCTTTTCCAACGACAAGGGTTCTTCTCTGGGCAAGACCAAGCCCAAGCCTACCGCACCTGTGCTGCCGCATGACCCCTATATCGACGAGGCCCTGGAGGGGCTTCGGGAACATGTCGACGACCAATCCAAGCTCCTTGACAACCAGCGACAGGAGCTCGCCGGCGTCAATGCTCAACTGCTCGAGCAAAAGCAGCTGCAGGAGAAGGCCCTGGCGATTATTGAACAGGAGCGGGTGGCTACCCTCGAGCGGGAGCTGTGGAAACACCAGAAGGCGAACGAGGCTTTTCAGAAAGCTCTCCGAGAGATCGGCGAGATCGTCACGGCTGTCGCGCGAGGTGACCTTTCCAAAAAGGTTCGAATGAACACAGTGGAAATGGACCCTGAAATCACCACCTTCAAGCGCACCATCAACACTATGATGGACCAGCTACAGGTCTTCTCCAGCGAAGTGTCCCGTGTCGCCCGCGAAGTCGGCACTGAGGGCATTCTCGGTGGCCAGGCGCAAATCGAGGGTGTCGATGGAACGTGGAAGGAATTGACAGACAACGGTGGGCTTCCACGCATGACGATTAGCAAACTCTTGGAGCTCTGCTGATACTTTCCATCTTACAGTGAACGTCATGGCCCAGAACCTGACCGATCAAGGTATGTTAAAGTCCCGCCTCTTTCACCCGAACTTGGACTGACATGCCATCCCATAGTGCGTGAAATCGCCTCCGTCACCACCGCTGTGGCCCACGGCGACTTGACCAAGAAAATCGAACGCCCTGCCAAGGGCGAGATTCTGCAGCTGCAACAAACGATCAATACCATGGTAGACCAGCTCCGAACGTTTGCCTCCGAAGTTACACGCGTCGCTAGAGATGTAGGAACAGAGGGTATTCTTGGTGGCCAGGCCGATGTCGAGGGGGTCCAGGGCATGTGGAACGAGCTGACCGTCAATGTAAACGCCATGGCCAATAACCTCACCACCCAAGTCCGAGATATCATCAAAGTCACTACCGCTGTCGCAAAGGGAGATCTCACACAGAAAGTCCAGGCCGAATGCCGAGGGGAAATCTTTGAACTGAAGAAAACGATCAACTCCATGGTGGACCAGCTGCAGCAATTTGCTCGGGAAGTCACCAAGATCGCTAGAGAAGTCGGCACGGAAGGAAGGCTTGGTGGCCAGGCTACCGTCCATGATGTTCAAGGCACCTGGAGAGACCTTACCGAGAATGTCAACGGTATGGCCATGAACTTGACAACGCAAGTGCGAGAAATCGCCAAGGTCACCACAGCTGTCGCGCGCGGTGACCTCACCAAGAAGATTGGGGTCGAAGTTCAGGGAGAGATTTTGGACTTGAAGAACACTATCAACACCATGGTGGACCGTCTGGGGACTTTCGCTTTTGAAGTTAGCAAGGTCGCCAGGGAGGTCGGGACAGACGGTACCCTTGGCGGCCAGGCCCAGGTCGACAACGTGGAAGGAAAGTGGAAAGACCTCACAGAAAATGTCAACACCATGGCCGGCAATCTCACCTCCCAGGTATGTGATTTCAGCCATCTTGCTACGGCGTGGACGCATGAGCTGACTTTCGCCTGACCAGGTGCGTGGAATTTCGACCGTCACGCAGGCCATTGCCAATGGCGACATGAGTCGCAAGATCGATGTTGAGGCAAAGGGAGAAATTCTTATACTGAAAGAGACGATCAACAACATGGTCGACCGCCTTTCCATATTCTGCAACGAGGTGCAGAGAGTCGCCAAGGATGTCGGCGTCGACGGTATCATGGGTGGTCAAGCCGATGTAGCTGGTCTCAAAGGCAGGTGGAAGGAGATTACCACCGACGTCAACACAATGGCGAACAACCTGGTAAGTTCTTCAACTCTCTTCGGCCCACGGTTGTGGCCCTGACATGTCTCGCAGACTGCACAAGTGCGAGCGTTCGGCGACATCACCAACGCGGCCACGGACGGAGACTTTACCAAGCTCGTCGAAGTCGAAGCCTCCGGCGAAATGGACGAGCTCAAAAAGAAGATCAACCAGATGGTTTACAATTTACGAGACAGTATCCAGAGGAACACTCAAGCCAGGGAAGCCGCCGAGCTCGCCAACAAGACCAAATCGGAATTCCTAGCAAACATGTCGCACGAAATTCGGACGCCTATGAACGGAATTATCGGAATGACACAGCTCACACTCGATACGGACCTGACGCAATACCAAAGGGAGATGCTTAACATCGTCAACTCGCTTGCGAACAGTCTATTGACCATCATAGATGACATTCTAGACTTGTCCAAGATCGAAGCGAGACGCATGGTTATCGAGGAGATCCCATATACTTTGCGCGGCACTGTGTTCAATGCTTTAAAAACCCTCGCCGTCAAAGCAAACGAAAAGTTCCTCGATCTCACCTACCGCGTCGACAGCTCCCTTCCGGATCACGTCGTGGGCGACTCCTTCAGGCTGCGTCAGATTATTCTCAACCTGGTTGGCAATGCCATCAAATTCACCGAACATGGTGAGGTCAGTCTCACCATCCAAAAGGCGGCCCAGGTGCAAGTTGGGCCAGACGAATATGCCATCGAGTTTGTTGTTTCCGATACGGGAATAGGAATACCGTCGGACAAGCTCGATCTTATCTTCGATACCTTTCAACAGGCAGACGGTTCCATGACACGGAAGTTCGGCGGCACCGGACTGGGGCTGTCCATCTCCAAGAGGCTCGTTAACCTCATGGGCGGTGACGTTTGGGTCAAGAGCGAGTACGGCAAGGGAAGTAGCTTTTACTTCACCTGCGTTGTTCGGTTGGCGGACAATGATATTTCGTTGATAGCAAAGCAGCTCAACCCTTACAAGGGCCACCAGGTGTTGTTCATCGACAAGGGCAGGACTGGCCATGGGCCTGAGATCACGAAAATGCTTAGGGGCCTTTCCCTTGTCCCTGTTGTCGTTGACTCGGAAAAGAGCCCCGCCCTTGAGAAGGCGAGGTCACAAGTGACATCGCCATACGATGTCATCATCGTCGACTCGATCGAGGACGCCCGTAGGTTACGGTCTGTGGACGACTTCAAGTACTTGCCCATCGTGCTGTTGGCGCCTGTTGTTCACGTTTCGCTCAAGTCGTGCCTCGACCTTGGCATCACCTCGTACATGACGACACCCTGCCAGCTCATCGATCTTGGCAATGGAATGGTTCCCGCCCTCGAAAATAGGGCTACCCCCTCGCTTGCTGACAACACGAGATCCTTTGAGATACTCTTGGCCGAGGACAATACTGTCAACCAGCGACTTGCGGTGAAGATCCTTGAGAAGTATCACCATGTGGTAACAGTGGTGGGCAACGGCGAAGAGGCAGTGGAGGCGGTCAAGAGGAGGAAGTTTGATGTCATTCTCATGGACGTCCAGATGCCTATCATGGTATGCTGGTCTTTCTCCTTGTTTATCTGTGGCCATGGCTAATCGGGACATAGGGTGGCTTCGAGGCTACTGCCAAGATCCGAGAATACGAACGCAGCCTCGGCACCCAACGGACACCTATCATCGCCCTCACAGCGCACGCAATGATGGGAGACCGCGAGCGTTGCATCCAGGCGCAGATGGATGAATATCTGTCTAAGCCGCTGCAGCAAAACCACTTGATTCAGACAATCCTTAAATGTGCGACACTGGGTGGTCAGCTGCTCGAGAAGAACCGCGAGCGAGATCTCACGCGAGCGGCTGACGCTGTAACGGGTGGCCGCCGCGGCAACGCAAGCGCCGCTGCCACCAGCTTGAGGCCTTCCCTGGCTTCACGTGCCCTCACTGCTGCCGAGGCAGCACTGGGTGGCGGGCTCGAGAGTCCGTCCATCTTGACAGACCAAGATGACCCTTTAAGCAGGGCACGTACCAGCCTCTCTGAACCGAATATCCATGTACGCAACTGAGCTGAAAGCTGACAACTTGCGCTCCTGGTTGCTGAGATGCAGCTGCTCTTGCGGTCTCATAGCACATGATCATCCGGCGTTCTGAGTACTGAGTATTTGGCGTTGTTTTTCATTGCAGACACGTTTTTGGCTCCTCGGATCCGGATTTCAGGGCTTGCTGGTGCCGGTATATGGGGCCTCGTTTCTTTTCTGTGACGATGCTTTCTCTCTCCGATCGTTTGGAGGAGGGTGATACACACCTCGCGTTCCAGGATTTTTGAAAGTCTTTTTCGGGATGATGTTGCAATATCCACTGCCGGAGCGGTGTGATTGTGGACTGGAATGAAGCGAAAGGGACGGCCGTATAGCCATGCCTGCCTGTTGAAGTGCTACGTTTCCTCTCGTTTTGGGTGTTCTGTTGCTTGGTTGTGTCTTTGGTTGCTCGGTTGGTTTCGGTTTGGCAGCGAACGAATGAAAGGGCAATGGGCAAACATTTGCATGTGATACCTCTACCTATTGGCTGTTTACGTAGTCTAGAAGAAACAAGTGGGCTTGAATGTTAGGGTTCTTGGCGTGTGATGCATTTCCAAACCTTCGTTATGCCTGAGGGACTGTGATGAGGCTGGGGACGGCCAGGAGGCTCAGGTGTAGTTGCTAGAGAGTGCATTGTGTTGACTCCATAAATGTGGCCCCCTATTACGGGCAGCATTTGTGGGCGTAGGGGCCACGCTTCCAAGCGCCCAGCGGGTCATCACCCATCAGGGCATCGTATCCTCCCATTTAGTGTCTCACTCACGCGACACACAACCCCCGCGTAGGCCAGTACATATCGTACACCTCTGTCAGTACAACACGCAGATGCACCACGCGTGGACTTGCTATCATGGAGTGGTACCTCAAGCTCCCCGATTTTCTGCCGGGCATCAGCCATATTCCATTTTAGAGAAGACAGATGGAGACAGACGCCCTAAACACTTGTCGCCCCTTCTTACCTAGGTAGATTACGGTTCACCAGCAATACCATAGCATCCCGTTGTTTGGCCGGGCCAGGTCTGGTTCCTTGCTGGCAATCTCAGCATGGAACATGCAAGAGATGGGAATTTTCCAATTGCTGATGCCAGGAAATGTGCATGTTTCACGGCCACTTGAAAGGATGTCACAGTGTTATACGGCCATACAAGGTAAGATTATCTTTCCCCCATTTTCAGAAACTATCTTTGCCTCGTGGGCGGGGACGCAATATTGTGTGCGCCTGATGTAGTTCGAAGCCATAAACGTCCATCATGACAGGGTATCCAATGCAATGTTATGTGAAGCGGAAAAAGAGGAATATGGTGGAAAGCAAATGGCTCATGATAGATTTACTGCGCCCGGCGATCAACCATTTCGCCGGCCTTGAGCAAGGCGCTCATTCCGTCCAAGTTCGCATCCGGCTGCTTTGCCGGCTGCTTTGGGTTGGTCGCCGGTGACTGGGTGTTGTACACACGGGAATTGATTGTAGAAGGGTGAGGCAATCCAGTACCGATGTGATGATACCCTAATCATTACTGTTAGACGGTCGTCAAAGGTGCTATTAACGCGGGTGGGAGGCAAACCATTTGTGACTGGCGATGCGATACCGTTGGGTCCATGGTGCGGGTAGGCTGGCTTGTGTTCTGGGACGTGCGCCCCTTGAAAATAGGACTGCTGCTGTTGTCCCGATTCGAAGTGAGGACTCGGCTTTGATGTGAGCAAGGCGTGGATCGGCAGTGAACCATCGATGGGAGTTCGAGGATAGCCGTAGGATGATCCGGATGACGCACTTCCAGCCGAAGAGTCTTCCTTTCGTAGCATAGGAGGCCTATTGTCGCCGCCGACCAAACTGGGTATTGGCCCAGGGGAGGGGTGATCGCGTTGGAAACCAAATCCATTCACATCGTTCGACGAATGTCTCGCAGCCGCCATCCTCTGACTTTCGAACACGTCAGAAAGAGATGGTAGATGATGTCTCTGCGGCCCATGATGCTCCAAGCGCTGCTCCTCCATCCAACTGGACGTGCGGCGCGCTGGGATCGGAGGAAGCTCCCCTGGACTGGTGCTAAACGTTGGCGAGCGCTCTGCCGATTGCCGATCTGTGTTGCTCATCACAGGGGATTGTACAGATTCCTGGGGTGAAGCCGGTGTTGTAGTGGGCGAGTACGGGGATTCATTGACCGACATGGTCGAGTCTAACCTGTGCCGACTGCGTGGTGGCTCACTGGGTTGGCGGTCCTCGCTCCTGCTAACGCTCCTGCTTCCCCTATTAGGGGTTGCATTCGTGCCGCTCCGACCCGGCCCCCCAGATTCGAGCTTCACTCGCTTCGATCCATCCTTGTCTGTGAAGAGTGTTAGACCCTACGTTGGACAAGCGGCAAAGCCCCAGTCACCCGATGGGGCAGACGCTGCGGCTTGTTGCGCTGCAGCGATGTCCCGAGTACGTACCTTGTGACTGAGTGGCATGCTTGGCTTTGAACTCCTGCAAATAAGCGGAGTACTGCCTGTACTGTGGCGTCTTTTTGTATTCGGCGAGATCACTGTGGTACTTGTCCTTAATGGCCTGGGCTTGTGACTCGAACGGCTCTTTTTCGGGTTGCGAGAGGTTCTGCCAATTCTCCCCAACAAGCTTGGCAATTTCGGTGAACGTCAGATTACGACCCTTGAGCTCATCACGCATCTCTTCACGGAAGAACCGATCATTAGCTGAGTTCAAGATATCACGCTCGCTCGCACCACTTACTGTTGGAGAACAAGACATAGGCTGAGGGTGGGCGTTCGGGAGCATTTTCATCAGGCTAGTCATGATAATGAGCGTCGAACTCGCTTCTCAGGTAGTTTGACGGCAAAGGGTACGTACCTTTGGATGCCGCCGGTACTTCCGCTTGGTAATAACAACTGTGTTGGCTTCCCGGACGTCGGGGCGAGGGGCTTCGGACCGCTGTGTGTCCGGTATCCTCGGGTCCTCGGGGCTTGACTGGCTCGTGGGGGCTAGCGAAGTCCCTGGCGCAACTCCGCGAGAGTTGGCGATACGCCTCTGGAGTTTCTGGTGCTCATCGTTAGCACTTGCGGTAGTGAGCATGTGGGCCCGGGCAATAGCTGCGTACTCGTCGGTGTCCCAACTTCACCCCTAGGGCGTCGCTGTATCTTTGTGTCAGTACCACAGCCTTCTGCCAACCGCAACACAAAGACCTCTGCTGCGCTTACAGATCTGACTCGGTGATATCCAGTATCGTCTCCCACGAATCAAAGCCTTGGTCGATGAAGGCATTGAGATACTGCACGATCCCCAACTCCCCAAAGATGATCTCAAGTTGTTCCGACATCCAGCTCAGCGAGTCCCTAAAGTGCCTCGCTGGTGTGATACTCGTCTGACTACTCATCAGATATTTGGTCGAGGCAGTTGCTGCTTGCTGAGGCGTGATCTCTTTCCAAATTCCCAATCTCAACCTGACGGCAAGCACTCCTATGTCCAACGTTCTAATGTTGCTGATCTTTGAAGGCCCAAGACCCGGGTGTGCGGTGCCCTTCTCTCTGCCTAGGTGGGTGGTCAACAGACAGCGGCTGCGGTATGCGCGCGAGGGACTCTCGAGACAGAGCAGATGGGCGTACAACAGAGTTGCCTGTGTCGTATCAGCAGTTTGGCGGACAGCAGGTGAGGCTGGACGTCAGTGGTCGAGGGTGCGTTCTTCGTTGTGGTGGTAGCGGCAGCTCGTGAAGAGGAAAAACAGGTTGACTGGCTCTCGAGATTGTGAGATCGTGAATGGGGGCACGGTCTTGGGCTTTTGTGGGTGGGAGCAGGGGCGAAGGATCTGGGGTGGAGTCAATGGCAATGTCGAGACGGGGAATCAGTCACGACATGGGATTCTTGGAACTTGGCCTTCGGACTGGTGGGGTGAAGGGCCGAGATCTCGATGACATGCTGAGAGGGTTGCAGGAGAGGCAGCAGTCGAGGTGGTACAGGACAAAATCGGCAAAGGAGCCAGGGGGGTGCTTCGACATCGACATACTTATTGGGGGAGGGTACTTACAGGAACGGTCCCGACTGTCAAGGCCGGGCGGATGCCATTCGGGTAGTTACTTCGTCGGTGGCGTAACAATGGTACCAGCACTGGTGGTGCGGTTGTGCTGAATGCGCCCCCCGTATGGGACATGCGCGGATCGCTCACGGGCGGTTGAAATCAAAGCGGGCTTCAACCTGAGTGCCTGGGGCCTAGACTCCAAGCCCTCCTGTGACGTGACAGAGTGAGAATGCGCGGCTGGTGTCAATATGCGGAAGGCCTATCAGCGCGCGTCTCGACAGCGGGCGCCACAGGCTTTGCGATGCGCCTTGTGGACGTTGAAGTTGAAAGTTCGAGAGGCCAGAAGTCAGACGAGCCGGAGACGCGAGAACACGACTTTCGATGTTCTGGTGGTTCTGTTAGCAGGCCACACTGGGGAGGCGGCAGAGGAGGCTCTTTGAGACCTGCTGATCTTATTGCAAGGTTGCGGGTCCCAACGGATATGCTCGACCAATGCTTCGTTCTCACACATGGGGCGAAAGTGGCAATGGAGAGGCACCCGTCACAGGTGGCCGTGTAGTAGGTAGTTGGAGAGCAGCAAGGTGGGTTAAGGTAGGTGTGGGTAGAGACGGTTCGTGCAAGACAAGAGGCAGGTACCGCAGCGCAATGTCAACAACAATGGCAGGAGCGGCGGGGAGATTCAAGTTGGCTCGAACTTCGACGCTCGAGCAACACCAGAGCTGCCGAGATCCAGAATCCACGCCCGTTCTCGAAGCAAGCAAGCTAGCTTTCTCTGTTTGAAAATGAACGTCAGAGGCCGACCAGGCACATGAAAGTGGCAGCGAAGTATTGAGCCGGCTGCACGCCCTCCAGCAAGTGGACAAGCAATTGGAATTTTGGAGAACAGTGGAGGGGAACAGAACAGTGAGCCAGGGAGGGGTGTGGCCCAAAATCGGAGGACGGCAAGTCACGGAACCAATCTAGTACCGCGTTGCAGGGACCGGCTGGGTCGAGACTCACGCAGGGGACGATCTGGGAACATCGAGTGGATGGGGGAAACGGGTCATAGGCGGGGATATGACGAAACGGAGGGTTTGCGAGGTACACGTAAGTAGACGGTACTCACGGGGAGCCGGCCTTGAAGAACGTCAAGCAGATCAACGGGTAATGAACAGACCGCCGTCGCGCTGCAACAACACTGGAAAGGCCGCCAGCGGGGGCTTTTGGTGTCTGGCCTGTGTGCACGCGTGTTGGTGTGTGGTGTATCTGATCCACTGCGTCCTGAAAAGAGAGCATCGGCATCGACTGTGAATCGACGGGCATCGATCGAGAGTGATACTTTGGACTCGGCCATCCACTTTGGACTCGTTCGTGTTGGTGGTACTTTTCCCCAACCGACCAGGGGGGTGACGAGAGCAGACGGCGCCTTTTCGTTTTCAGACTCTGCTCGAGCAGTTTGCGGCTTTCGTTGTGTTGGCCGTCCAGGGGTGGTTAGGTCGGCATGGGTTTTGGGAATCCAGGGAGCCAGGTCGTTCAAAGCAGAAAATCTCATGTTCCAGCTCCATCAGCGGACATGGGCTTTTCTGGCTCGAGAATGGGAATCCGTTCTTAGTCCCTCCGCTCACCACACCCCCTCCACACCGGCCCCGCGAGCGTCAACCCCTCTCTCTCATCATTATCGGCGAGGGCTCGCTTACACCACAGCGCGGACCAGCCAGCCAGAGACAACACGGGTGTCGAATGCATTCAAGGGGCCCAAATGCCATCATGCTCAAAACTCGGATGGCAGGCTGGAGAGTGCTGCGCCCAGTGCTGGTGCGCGGGAAGGGGGTGGGAAACACGGCCAACAAGGGGGATCTCGATCCCCATCGATGCCAGGAGACACATGAAAAACGTACGATAATCGTCGACCCACGGGGCAAACCAGCCAATCAGTGCCGCACCGCCCAGTTCCTATTTCCTAAGCTGGCGCGAACGCGGAGGACCCCTCTCATCAGCAACAACACCCAGGGCAGCTGGCGGCCAACTCTTTGCACACCAATGAAGGGCTCATCTCCTAGTGCACGCCCTTTCTGTAACATTGGAGGTGCTGCTGCGCAGGTTTGAGAACTCGCAAGTAGGTCCCTCACCGGTTAGAGAGCGCGTTTCTTTGTTTTTTTGTTTTTTTTTTGGTGTTGCATGGCAAGCAGGATTCTTGCTGGCTTGACAGCTCGAGGTGATGCTGCTGCTGCGGCTTGGGCCGTCCAATGTCGTCAACTGAAAAGGCATTTCGGGGCATGGAAATCGACAATTTGCCCACAGATCGTACCTTCTCCAAATCCCGCAATCAAGACCCCTGTCAGACTCCCAAAACTAAAAACCACCGCATTTGGGATTTCACCGTCACTGAGTAAGAAGCCAAAATATGCAATTACCTGTATCGAACCTCTCGTCACTCCTCGTAGCCAAGCTGGGCGCGCAAAGGTCTAAATACATGCCTCATTGGTTCTGAGGCAACGTGCGGCGTTTTTGGAGGCGTTTGCGCAACGTGGTTCGGGCGTGGTTTCCTCCCAGCTGCCTAGGGCTGAAGCATGTCACCACCTCGCATTGGGCAAAGGACGCTCGGGAGTCTACGAACAGACGAGGTCCTCTCATTGCTTGACTTGACTGCTTTGTCGGAGGCTGTATCGGGGTGTCTCTGGTGTGCGTTCTTTGATGCGATTTAAGACATGGGGACAAATACCGACCGTTCCGGCTCTTGTCCTGGTGTAAGAGAGAGCGCCTTCCGAATCCCGAGCTTCAACTGCGACCGAGTTGCAAAAGAGCATCAAGTTGGGACGGTGGGCTTCTCGTTGCGAGACACGATTGGTCCACGACTCCACGCGTTAGTTGGCCCAAGAACCTGGAATCAGGAGCAGGGGCCGGAACGCAAAGCGTCCGACTGCCAACGCCGAAAAATGGGATCAAGCAATGCCAATGTGGCTTATTCAGATCTTTGCATCGCTCAACAACGATGACCACGTTCGTCTGTTCCATCTGAACTGCACCCACCCAACAGCGCTGCACCGGAATCTAAACGGCCAAGAGACGAAGAAACGCGTCAAACAATCCTGCCACGTCTGAGAAAACCGACTCTCCGCTCAAGCGCCGTAGCCTCGCTGCAAAAATCGTACGATTCGACATTCAGAGGGGGCAGAGGCCTGTGTTCCCTGGCACGCCTCAACCGCGATATTTCCCGCCAGGGCTTCTGGAAGTCGGCAACCACGCGTGCGCGGCGGGCACGCGGGCAGCATCCGCAATCAACTTGGTCGGAAGGATTTCCGGCTGGCCTGTGGGCTCTTGTCGCGTCAGGGATTCGGGAATATCACACATCACCATCACACGGTTCGCATCGCTAGCAAATTGAGACCGTCTTCAGCAAGCGCCCTTCAGATCCAGCCCATCGCGGAGAGTGCAATACTTTCAGCTCGAAAGCACCACACCAGCCAGCCATGGCGCCAACAGAAGCACATCCTCCCCAGGGCGACGGAAATGATACGTCCTCCACCAACGGCAACGCTTCTTCGACTTCGCCGTCCTCGACGCCGCCGTCGTCGAATTGGGTCGGGAGTAACATGGCGCAGGTAAGACCACTTTCAGCCCAGCTGGCTGGCACAACCCAAACAAACCACCCAAAAAATGCCCGCATCTGCAGACCTGGCGCCTCAGGGGATGCTCGCCTTTGGATGGGGAGTGTCGCCGAAGAACGGGAATGCGTTTGGCGCTCGACACCTTCAGTCTCCGTTTTTCCCATGCCCACCCACACCCCACCATGCTTGACACCCGTGGCTTCCGCTGACAAGACCCCTGTTGGGGACGTGTTCTAGGCCCTCAGGGACCTTGCTAGGTATGGCATGATTTCATCATTCCTCGCTTTCTGGTTCCCAATTGCCATGGCACGATCTGGACTTTCCGGTCCCAGACCAATCGAGGGAAGACGAGATTCAGCCTCGTTTTCCCATGCTGCGGACTTTCTGCAGTAGTTCCCCCATCCGTCCGCAACGGAATCCTTTCTCTCATCTCGTCTTCTTTTTGACATGTCTCGGAGAAGAGTCATGGACGGAAATGTGACATCTGAGCAGCCAGTGGTGCAGACGGCTATTTCATTCGTCACCCCGTTTACTTCACACCGCTGCCTGTCCATTCCTCCACGGGATGTGAGACTTGACAGAGAGTGAAAATACCCCCCTAAGGAAACGCACGGTCTGGGCTCAGCGAAAATCAGCAGATTCGTGCTTAGGATTGCCCATCCTGAAGATCGCTTGCGCCCACTTGGGGAAGGCGGAGAAACGCAATTCCTTGGCGCTATCTGACCGGAATCTACCGTGCCGGAGCGGCGCCGCGGCGGGTCAGGATGCTGCAACAGAAGGACCCTGAAGATCATCAAAGTAAAAAAGAAAAAGGGGAATTCTGCGCGCGCCAGTAGGCAACTCGCGCCGGCATGCGTGTTTTCTGCAGGGTCCTCTCCATCGAGGAGATTTATCCCCAGACTCGCATACCCGCTTGGCCAGGCCCGGCAAGGAGGGGATCAGTACCACGTCTGCCACCCCACGCATCACCCGTGACGCTGTGCGTTGGGGAGTATAGTCCCGTGGCCTGGAACTTTGTGCTGTGGAGCTGTCAGCTTCGCCTTATTCCCCTGTCCTGGCTCTTCCTCCACCGCCCTCCGGAAAGCTTTGGACCCTGGGCGGGAGTTAGAGATGTTGTCTGCCTAGTGGGCGGGGCAGCCCTCAACTGACAGGCTCGTAGTCGGAGGAGTTCCCCTTGCAGCTAAAAAACAAATTGCCGAGCTGTCTCTCAAGCCATCGGGGTTGGATTTGGCATCCTACTATGTTTCTAGAGTTGTCGACTAACTGAGCACTAGGGGCGAGCAAACCGCTGCCGCATTGGAGGCAAACTTAACCAGTCTTGAGGACAAGCTGGATAAGCTTTTAGCATCCTTTGGGGTACCACTCGAAGACGAAGCTGAGGACAAGACTGCTTCTTCAAACGCCAACGGTCAACCGCAAGATGGCAACAAGAAGGGCGATGAAAGCCCCAAGACGAATGGAGCAAAGTAGTTTGATCAGTGAGAAAGTTGAATGAGGGAGACAGCCCTCGGAGACCAATGAAACACATCCTATGCTGCTCCTATTGGATGGCATACATCCACAAATAACTCTTATAGCCACCAACCTAATCAACATCAAATTCCACCACTTCCTCCTTGTATGGAGGGAACAGTGACTAGTCAGGGTACCATCTGTATGATATGGAGAGCCAGGGGTCTCGTCACAGCAGAGGAATGCTTCATTATCGTGTAAAAAGACCGCCAGAGCACACAAACCCGTCCATGATCTAGTTCCCCTCCGCACATTGTTGCTCCCGTGTAAAAACGGACAACTCAAAAAAGAACAGGAAGAGAGTGAACCAGCATCCTTTCTTTCCCAGCAAACACATCCGTCCATTCCCAAAATGCCCAACCCAGCAAACCCAAACCGACCAATCAGATATCCCACATTGATAGTTTTGACATTCAAGCCATCGCTCATTACACCTAGGCCTCGCTTATATTGCATTCAGTTACTCCCCGCCTTCTGTGATTTCAGCCGTCCAGTCCTTTCGGATCATCAGCTCTGTCATATCAGGCGTCTTTTCAATAACGAGACCTTTCTCGTTGGCGAGATGGAGGACGCAAATGAAGCAGAAGGATGTGGAAATGTCATCCATAAGAGGCTTGGGATAGACTTTCTGAAGACCGTTGACCACATCAGTGAACTTGAGAGTTGGGTTGTTCTCATCTGACGGGTCGTCTTGAGATGGCGCTGGTGTGGGAAGACGAGAACGGTTGGGGTCGGCAGGTTGCTGTTAAGGTGTTAGCTCCCGTCTCGGGGTAAAGTGTAGCAAGGACATACCTTATCGAGCTTCTCGAGGCCCATACCCTTCCAAATCTCCTCCTTGAGCCGCCTTACATCTACCTTCTTCGCCACGCGCGCGTACTGGACATACTCGGGGCGGACCCTTCGACTTTGCGTGACAAGCATGGTGCCAAACGCCAAATCGGCCGGGTTCGTAACCGTCAGACCGTTGAAAGCGCCCGTCATACCCACCTCTGTCATCATGCCGTTGGCAGCTTGGCCCAACATGCCGTCTGGGCCTGGGGTGAAATGCTCTCGCGCATCGGCAAACTCATCCATATCGTCGTCATCGTCATCTCCGCCAGCGAAGGGGAGGCCATCATCCTGGAAGAAATTGGCGTCATAGTCACCTTGGAGAGGGACTGTGTCCTCGCCGCTGGCAGAGGGCTCGCCGCTCTGCTGTGGCGCCTTTTGCGAGGCCCAAAAGGCCTCGTCCATTTCACCTTCGGGAACGTTTTGGTTTCCAGAATCAGCCGGTGTTCCAAAGATGCCGCTGCGGGCAGTGCGCTTGCGCCCAAGCCGTGCCTTTGGCTTGAGGAAGAGGCTAAGCAGTTGGCGGGAGCTGAAGTGTCGGTCGTCTGGCAGGAGATTGCGCGATTTGGACTTCCAATCCTTCTTGGGCAGAGATATGGCAGTGTTGGTTGTGGCCTGGGTGTAGATGGCCTCTGCGAAAGAAGGGGCTAGTGGCGATGCGAAGTCGATTTCGAAGGCTTGCTTCTCCTTGCGCTGTCGAACAGGACCATCTGCTGTCTTGGTATCTTTGATCTTTCGGATACGCCAGTGCTCAGCGCTAGTCCAGTTCTTCTGCAGCGCTTGATCAAAGTAACCGAGAATATCCTCGTGCATCCTGTCGGCGTTCTGCGTCTGAGACATGGACACAAAGAAGTCGCCATTTTGGTTCTGGTTGCCATCTAGCATAAGGTCGATGCCCATATCCCCAGCATCACCGTCGCCGCCCGCAACGTCTCCACCGAGGCCGAGACCCGCGTCGAAGACTCGCATCATCTGCGGCTCAAGCGCAGCCTCGCGTGCCCAGGCCTCGCCACCTTCACCGAAGTCGATATCGGCATTGAGGTCGAAAGCTCCAAGTCCGTCGGTGTCGTCAAAACCAAGAGGGTTCTCGTCGTCGATGAACATGCCTGATTTGTCACCAATTCCGGGCGTCTTCTCCTTGTCATCCTGGCGCCAGTCCTCTTGTGCCCGCAGGAACGGGATGTCCAGGGAGCCCGACGGGTCACCAAGGTCGAATGTCTTGAGAGAAGGGCAGACATCCATGTGGTCAAGGCGGCTGAGATCCGGGAAGAATCGGGCACCAAGTGAGGCGATATCGATTTCAACATCCTCGTCGTCCTCCGGTTCTGGCGCCTTCTCCGTCGCTACCGAAACGTCCATCTCGTCCTCGTCCACGTCCTCATCATCGTCGTTGCCCCTTTGGGTTTTCTTTGTCTTCTCCGAAACGTCGTTGGCGTCGTCGCTGCTGTCAAAGACAATGCGGCCCTGCGAATCAATCATCAAGTGGTTCAGAAGAAGACCCTTGGCGCCACCCTCATCGAAATCTGCTGAGGCCTTCTTGAAAAGGGGATCGACTGTGAACTCCAGCTCGAATTTCTTCAGCTGCAGCGAGGCAAACGAGGGAGCCAGAGTAGCCTCAGAAGATCTTTGGGTCTACAACAACTTAGCGTGCGCGCTCAACCATCCGCGCGGGGCATGACCAACCTTTTTCCTGGGCTTCTTCCTAACATTGCCGTCCTCGTCAACTTCTTCCTCCTCGTCATCGTCTTCTCCCTCCTCCCGGTCCTTCTTCTTACTATCTCGGCTGTCGGCAAGACCGCTCAGCAGTTTCCCCGTCTCTGTTGCAACACTGTCGATTCTGCTCGTATAGATCTTGACGCAGCCGTCGAGCGTGCAGCTCGCCTTCTGGAAGTTGACCCCGTCACCCTCCTTCAAGAGAGACATATCGTGAAAGTAGTCGATGAGCGCAAAGTTCCACGAATTGGCGGCGTTGATCTTGTTGTCGGTGGCCATCTTCATCCACTCCTCGAAGTTCGCCAAAATGGGCGGTGCACGCTTCATAGGCGTGACCGCGGACCCGTTGACGACGAAGCGACTGCCATCCTCCTTGTCCACCAAGTTTTCCTTTCCGCTCAGTCGCGGGCGCGGGGTGCGTGGATTAGAGCCGGGCGACGACCCTGCGGTCTCGTAGTCATTGAGCGCGATGCTGCCTTTGCGCGCCGGCGTGCCCGTGGCCGCCGCCTTTAGTTGATTGATTTGTGCCTCATGCAGCACCTTGCGGCCATGCGACCGGCGCGCTTTTTCCTCTGCATCATCATTGAGCGGGATTCTGCAGAGCACAAAGCAGTTAGAAGAGGGGCGCAGCGGCCGACATTGGTCCTGGTAACGCGACCGAGGGGCAAAACGCACTTGACTGGCGACTTGAATGGCGACTGAGCAAGGGATCCAGAGGCCACTCTGCTCCCGCTTCTCCGGCGCGGCGCCTGGGCTACTCGAGGCATCGTGTGTCGTTTGGCGTGGTTGTGTCAGGAGCGGATGCGCTGTCGTCGTCGCATCGGAATTGGTCTTGGACTGGTGGGTTTTCGGCGGCCCAAGTGTTTGTTTACTTTCATCCGTCAGCGGTTGCGCTAGCTGTATTGAGTGGCTGCAAGCTACAGGGGTGCTTTGGCGGGGAACAGTCACGTGAAAGGGGCGCGGTTAAGCCACAGGTGTCTCCACCCGACGCCAAAGCCTCACGCCGTTAATTGAAACGCGCTCCGAAAGCGCGAAGTTCACGGCCCCACTACACGCGGTCGCGTTCGGCGCGGCCAAGGACCAGGGGTGCGAACGCCATTTTACGATGCGGACCCAGCACTTCCTTCCACACCACAGCTCTTTCTCTATAGACCAGCTCCCCCACTACTTCCTTCCCTGCCACCATCGTCGGCAATTGCAACTTCTGTAACTAGCGACAATGGTGTCAACTATTCTTGGAAAGAGAACTCGGAGTTCTGTGGTTGCAGGTATGTCGCGCCTCGGTCCCAGGTCAAAATCTGCGCCTACTCACCAGCCGTTCCTCCAGCAGCACCCGAACCGAGCCTCGAGCTTTCTTCGAAGCGGCTGAAACGCTCCGTCCGCGCCAGCGCCGCGAGCGAGAAGCCGCCGAAGGTTCTTGTTGACATTGCCGAGGACCAGGAGAACCAACAGCCGTCGAACGAGTCGGAGGAATCCGAGGAGACGATCGACTTCTCCCCGACAAAGCAGCGATCAAGGCGAACGTCAATTGCGAGCACGGCCCATAGCACGGCACCTGTGACACCATCAACACCCCGCCACTACGATGTGTTCGCCAAGTCCGTCACTACACCTCGACATCGGGTTATGTCGGTGGGTAAGATCTCGAGGCGCATGACACCACAGACCCCACTTACGCCAAGCTCTCTTCAAACTGTCTATCACCAAGCACGCCAACTGTTCTCGCGCAGCGCCGACCCTGGCCAGCTGATTGGACGAGATGAGGAGCGCGCCCAGTTGAGGAAATTCCTCGACCGATGCGCTACCCCTCGACCTGGCGGGTGTCTCTACGTTAGCGGACCACCCGGGACTGGCAAGAGTGCCATGACCAACGAGATCACTCAGGAGGTGGTATCAGAAAACCCTACGGCCAGGAAGGCCTATGTCAACTGCATGAGCGTCAAGACTTCAAAAGACTTGTACGTGAGCCTGTTTAACCAGCTAGTTGGAGAAGTTGATACATCCGAGTCGGATGTTGTGACGATTCTTCAAAGGCTGTTCGTGCCGAAAGGGAAGTCGGATGATGTCTTTGTGGTGGTGCTCGACGAAATCGACCATATCCTAACTCTGGATCCGGAGAGTCTATACCGCGTGTTCGAGTGGTCGCTTCAGAAAACATCACGGCTGGCCTTGGTGGGCATTGCCAATGCGCTCGACCTCACCGATCGGTTCCTCCCCCGGCTCAAATCCCGAGATCTCAAACCTGAGCTTCTGCCCTTCCTCCCGTACACGGCGACCCAGGTCAAGCGAATCATCACAACCCGTCTGCGAAGCCTTCTACCAGAAGACACCACTGCTACGCCGGACTTTATCCCGTTTTTCCACCCCGCCGCCATCGAGCTGTGCTCGCGCAAGGTTTCGACCCAGACAGGTGATTTGCGTCGCGCCTTCGAGGTCTGCCGTCGCGCTCTGGATTTGGTGGAGAGCGAGACCAGGATGAAGCATGAGAACGAGATCAAAGAGCAGCTCTTGCAGATGAGTCCGAGTCGAAAAGTCTTGGGGGAGAATCGCAACCCGGCCTCCACCCCAAAAGCCTCTCAGCAGAGCGTGCCGACTTTGCTTACGAAGGCGCTTCAGGGTATGACTGTCGAGACTGCTCCTCGTGTTTCCATCGGTCACCTCAATAAAGTGACTGCCGCAGCCTTCAGCAACGGCACCAACCAACGTCTCAAGACGCTCAACCTGCAGCAAAAGGCAGCACTTTGCGCTCTTATGGCAATAGAAAAGCGAAACCGCGCAGCAGTTGCCGCAGCTACAGCAGCAGCTACAGTCCCGAGCACTCCTTCCTCGAGGTTGCAAGTTACAGCGCCGACAGTCAAGGCTCTATACGAAGCATACTGCATGCTGTGCACGCGCGACTCTGTCCTTCACCCCTTGTCGGCATCCGAATTTCGCGAAGTCATCGGCAGCTTGGAGACTTTGTCCCTGATCACAGCAGTGGATGGCAAGACAGGATCATTCGCTGTCCTACAAGCGCCCGGAAGCGGACGCGGGAGAAAGAAGAAGGATGTGTTTGGCGGTATGGGTGGAGTTTGTGGCGACGAGAAGAGGGTCGCCAGCTGTGTTGGAGAACGAGAAATGGAGATTGCTGTGGACGGGACGGGGAGTGAGATTTTACGGAGCATTCTGAGTGGAGAGGCGCTGGACTGATTTGTTTGGTGTTTATGGCTTCTGGGGTGCACGACCTTGCATTGGGGAACGCATATTTAGCGTCGGGCATGGCAAGCGGCGTAAGAAATACCTGTGGCTTTCGAACGGGCAGTAGGATAAGTGGGATACGAACCTATGAAGCAGGCGGCGGTTGCATTCTGGAGAAGAATAACGAGATAAGGTAGATAGCTGGTGTAATGACTACCACCTTGATAATAATGAGAACCGTAATGTTCATCAGTCATGCCTCGCCCGTTTGCTTGTCTGCTACTTCTCTCCAGGCCGAAGTCTCGGATCATCATCCCTCCCCGTGTGGAACACTTCGCCTAAACCAGCCAGGCGTGCCCAGACCGTCAGCATTGGCACCCACCAGCTTCATTCATATATGCAACTCAGAGGTCAGGGTTCAAGGAAAGTCAAATCCAAATCCAAACAGCTCCAACTGGCCTTGAGGGGTGTCGGGCAGAGGTCACTTTCAGCCATCTCACGACGGATTCCAGGCAGCCAAACACAAAGTGGTCTGCCCAATACCTGCTTCAACAACCAAGCTGACGCATTTCGTAGTACGTTTAGTTTACATACTCAGTGAAACCCCGACCGAGTGGATGTATCTTCATTTCTGTAGTGAATTGGCCTGGCTGGCTGTTTATCATCAATCCCCATTTCTTGTCTAACTGTGTGTTGGCATGTGCACATCCGCCTTCTTCGCAATCGCATCCGCGCTCGACCACAAGCTTGTGACCGTCTTGAGCTGGGTGTAGAAATTGACACCGGGCTTTCCGTAAAAGGTGCTTGCGCCACCGCCCGCGACGCTGCGCTTGTTACCGGTGAAGCTGAACATGGGCAGGGGTACAGGAATGGGGACATTGATGCCGACCTGGCCGGCATCGATGCGTCGGCGGAAGCTCTCCGCTGTAGGGCCACTGCGGGTGAAGATGGCAACGCCGTTGCCGTATTCATTGCCGTTGATGAGGTCGATGGCCTCATCAAGGGTATCGACGTTCAGGCAAACCAAGACGGGCCCGAAAATCTCCTCCTTGTAGCATTGCATGGAGGGAGTGACGTTGGTGATAATAGTGGGGGCGATCCAATTGCCATCGGGGTACTTGGCGGGAGCGAAGCCGCGGCCGTCGAGAAGGATGGTGGCACCTTCGGCCTCGGCCGAGGCAATGAGGCTCTCAATGCGTTGCTTGGATTGGGGAGAGATAACAGGTCCGAGGTCGGCGCCGGGCTCGAAGCCGCCGTTGACTTGGAGCCCCTTGGCGAGCTCAGCAAGCTCGGGGAGCCACTCCTTAGTTTCGCCAACCATGACGAGGGTGGAGAGGGCCATGCAGCGCTGGCCGGCAGCGCCAAAAGCAGCACCTACGATGGCGTTGAGGAACTGGTTCTTGTTGCAGTCGGGGAGCACGGCAGCGTGGTTCTTCGCGCCCAGATTCGCCTGCACGCGCTTGCCGTTGGCGGAGCCACGGGTGAAGATGTACTCGCCCGCCTTGTTGCCGCCGACGAAACTGATGGCCTTGATGGCCGGCTCGTCGAGGATGAAGTTTACGGCGCGGTGAGCGCCATGCACCACATTGACGACGCCCTCGGGGAAACCAGCCTTCTCAACCAGCTCAGCCAAGATCATGGCCGCGCCGGGATCCCGCTCCGACGGCTTCAGAATGAGCGTGTTACCCGTAACGGTAGCGATAGGGATACACCACAGCGGAATCATAGCCGGGAAGTCTGAAACCTGTCAGCATGCTGCTCCGCACTCTTTGACCATGCCAACTTACTGAAAGGGCAAATCGCCGCCACCACCCCCAACGGTTCCCTGTACGTCCTGGTCTCCATATCCTTCGCCACCTCCAACACCTCCCCCTTCAACAGTTCTGGTGCCGCGCACGCCGCCTCCGCAACCTGCAACCCGCGGAGCACATCGCCTTTGGCATCCGCGAAGGTCTTGCCTTGCTCCAGGGTGATGCTCGCCGCCAACCGATCCCAGTTCTCCCTAATCAGGGCAACAAACTTGAACATGATCGCCTGGCGATGCAGCACACTTGTGCTCCGCCACGACTCAAACGCCCTTTGGGCAGATGCCACAGCAGCCTTGAGCTCCTCATCGGTATTCTGCGGCACGCGAGTGACCAGGTTGTTGGTGGCGGGATCATGCAGGTCGATGAATTGAGTGGTAGACGAGGTGACGAACTTGTTGTCGACGAAGAACGGCGTATCCTTGATGTCTTGAATCTTCTCATGCGTCGTTAGGAACTTCGTTTCGGTACCCTCGGCGCCAGCGGGGTGGAAATAAGCCGGAGTGGCGTGTATTTTCCTCATCTTTGTGGTGAGGACGGGCTTGTTTGGCGACGCCATTCTGCTCCTCGATGCGGCCGTAGCGACAGTGGAGAGGTACCGGGATGAGCTGGGCGAGGCAAGACGACCAGATGCTGTGGTCGACAGTAAAGAAGCGCGGGTTGCCAGACGACGCATGTTGGGGAAGGAGGAGCCAGGTACGGGTATTATCCAGAGATGGCCCGCTGCAGCTATCGGTGTAGCGGTGTCAGGTGCTGAGTGCTAAGTGGGTGAGTATGAGACCAACGACAGGCGGCTCTACTATTGACACCCGAGCTGCGTGGCACCATTAGGAGGTCGAGTGCAGCGGTACATGGTGCTTTATCCGGTGTCGCAGGGCCCGCGCTGTCTTTATGAACGGCTCGGCCGACACCGTGCAAGTGCCGCCCCTGGCCACCCAGTGCGGAGGCGAAGCCGAGGGAGGGGATACGGGTGATTTGTGGGGTTAGCTCCCGCCTGCCAAAGCCGCGTCCTGCCGACCGCCAATCATCATGCTCTAATTCGCCCCAATTCGCTCGTTTCGTGTTGGAGAACCTAGCTTTCTCGGAAAGCTTTCCAGCGCCGACTGACTCCCTGTGTCAACTCACCTGAGCAACCTATTTTCTTTCCGCCATGCAGGAAGTCGGACTCATCGTAATGCAACTGTATTTTTGTAGCCATACAATACACGAAACAAATGCGCCTAGAGACTCCGCCGATCGAGAATGACGAGGAAAATAGCAAAAGCAACGACGCCCTTCCGCGACAAGCCTTCTTGGCTCTCTGTTTTGTTCTCCCGCTAGACTATCTGGGCACAATTACCATCCCAATATCATCACATCCCAACAGCCCCAGCGAACCCGCCCTACTGTTGGCTCCGGGTGGATCGCTTGGTAGCCTCCGACTTAGCCGTCTCAGCGCCAGTAGTGGCAGCCTGGGCAACCTTGTCCTTGGCATCCTTGACCTTGTCCTTCGCATCCGTAGCGGCCTTCTTGACGGCCGGGGCGGCAGAGCTGCCTCCGGAAAGGAGGCTGACAATGAGGGCGAGGAAGGTGAAGGCAATGGCACCAAGACCACCGGCAATCTCAGGAACGAACTTGACGGCCTCAATGGGGTCGCGCTTGGCGATGGTGAGGAACAGGTCGAGCTTCTCCTTGATGTAGGTGACGGGGTCATCGAGGAACTTGAGGTCCGAGGGCGAAGCAGGCTTCTTGGGCTCTTCCTCCTTGGGCTTGTCAGCCTCCTCGAGGTACTGCTCAACCGGCTGCTTCTTAAAGAACGTCTCCTCTGCGAGCTTGCGAGCATCATCAACGGAGTGGCCGATGTAGATGTTGTCGAAGAGGATATTGTTCTGCATGGTCCAGATCTCGAAGCCAAGCTGCGAATCGTCAGTATCCAGCATGTTCCTTCTTGCGGGAGAGTAAACTTACAGCGCCCATGGGCTCAAAGTTGGCGGGGTTCTTGTCCTCGAAGTAGTTGGGGTTCTTAATCTTGCGAGGAGCCCAGACGCCCTTGTAGGCCGGGTTGTCGATGTAAGGAGCGGTCCACTTGCCCTTGTAGTCGGGGTTCTTCTTCATGGGCTTGGTCCAGGGTCCGCATCCAGAGATATCGGCACACTTGGGGTTGGGGACGGTAGGAGCGATCCAGTCGCCATCCTCCTCATCATCCCAATCCTCGGGCTTCTGGGACTCGGGGTCGGGAATAGTGGCGGGCTCGTCAGCGAGCCAGTCCTCAGGTTGAGTGGCCTCCTCATCAACAATCTCGAATGGAGCGTCCTCGTCCCAGTCATCGGGCTTGGTGGCATCCGGGTCGGGGATACGGGCATCATCGACCCAGTCATCAGGCTTCTTGTCTTTGGGGTCGTCGATCTCCTTGGGAGGGTTGACGGAGGGGGTGAAGTCCTCGAGGAGACTACCCTCCTTGACGTTCTCGCCGTTCTGCTGGATGATGTAGGTGTTGTTGGGGTGAACGATGAGAGTGTAAAGTTCGGTGGTCTTGACAATCTTGGCTGTCGAGGGGGAGGTGAGGTGCTTCTCCTCGTACTCGCCCGTCTTGGGGCTCTTGTGGTTGAAGATGAAGTGCACCTTGTTTGTGTGGCCGCACTTATCGGGGCCGAACATGATCACGTACGGGGTGGTGTTGGAGAACTCCTCCTGGTGAAGAGCCTTGTTCTCCCGGAGGAGCTTCATATACGCGCCACCACACTCGAGGCCATCTGGAAGAGATGCTGTTAGCAGGAATATTTGCTGCTGGGTACCGAAAGCCACTTACTCTGAAGCTTGACCTCATACTGGACGACCAGGGACTTGCCCTTGGGGTCAATCTTCTTGGGGAACTTGGCCGAGATGGCGTGATGGGCGGCCGCGTTCTTGACAACGAGACCGGCATCACCCTCCATTCCCTTGTAGACGGTGGGCTCCTCAACAGCCCACTCGCCAACGTAAGCCCACTCCTCGTCGCCCTGCACATCCTTCTTGGCGTGGGAAGGCTTCCACCGCTTGTCCCAACCCTCGGCAAATTGCTCAAGGAACGGAGCCTTGAGTTTTGTGGGCTGCAGCACAATTGTGTCAGCGACCGAGGTCAATGGGCGATGCGCGCCAATCGCCACCGCATGCCCATCGCTGATGGACGAAGCGGGCGGGGTAGCAGAGCAATTGGAGGTTGGGAGCTACTCACTGTGAATGTTGCGACCTTGGGAGCCACCTTGGAGGCGGAAGGGGTCGCGGTGCTGGAGCTGGAGCTGGAGCTAGAGCTCTCATCCTTGGCATCCTCTGCGTAGGCGCTGCCCGAGAGCATTGCCACGCTGGCCACAGCGGCCGCGGCTACGTTGAACCTCATTCTGAATGCCGAGTGCTGTCTCAAGCACTTCCGAGATGGCGATGCAGATGGGAGCGAGAAATGCAGGAGGGGCGAGAAGAATAAAAGAAAGAATAAATCGTCTGCGGAGACACGAGACGTTTTATCTGGGCAATGGATTCACTCCCACGGCACGAGGAAAAGAGAAAATCTCCAGAATGGCGTTGGGAAGAAAAAGGTGTGAATTTGAAGTTCGGCAAACGCAAATCTGACAACGTGTCTTTAACAGCGATGCTGAGCTCAAGCTTGGTGCTGCACGAGCGGGACCAGGCAGTTTGCGGGGGCAGATTTGGGGTGGAGGCTGGAAGGGGCAACCAGCCAAGCTGTCCTCTGCACTAAGGATGTGGAAGACCTTCGAAACTTCCATTGGCGCATCGCATCGGGACGGAACCACTATCCGTTTAAATCGTTATGCTATTGCAGGAGCTTCCGCACCAGGCAACCCAACCATTCTACTTTCGTATATCTGTTCACTTTGCCCTGAGAAGAACGCATCTTTACCTTTCCTTATCAGTGAGCTGTTGTTGGCGGCTTAGTATACCTAGGTTATGGCCCTACTCCATAACGTTGGCGCCATCCCCAATGTCAGAAGCACGGTGAAGTGTGGGGCGTTCTGGCTTTGTCAATGGGGTCACCGGACGCTTCAACATGGGAAGAAACCTCAACGCCATAGCAACTCAGGGAGCTCTGGAGTCGGGAGCCATGCTCAAATAATTCACTCAAAGCCTGTTATAATATGAGATGCGATGCCTTGATCGTTTCTCTATGTGATTCACCACCGAAACTCCGAGTTCCGCGTCTTGTTGTCCATGTCTTGAGGATGAATAAGGCTGCATGAACCCTGGGTTTCAGGAATCCATTTGCCAGGTAGCGATACGATGTGGCACAGGCGCAAACAATGCCTCCCAACGGGTAGCAGAGCCCCCATTGATCCATACTTCGTAAGGGAGATCTGTCCTAGGCATACCTAGCACTATCAACAACCCACGAAAAATCACCCCACCCAATGGGCACGTGGAATCATGAGTGAAGTCAACGATGGGTCCGCCTAGAGCTTACCCGCCCACAAGTGGGTCGTGCTCCAGCTGCGATTCACTAGCGGCGTCCATGCCAGCCATAAAATCGCCGCACCAACGGGAGACCCATTAGCGAGGATGCACAATAGAGACACGCCGAAGAAATGACCTGAGGCTCCTGGGGCTTTTTGCTGCCGGATTTAGCCTCATATTGTGCTATTTACCACTTGACACTGCCGCCTCGTTAAAATCTCGGCAGAAGAGCTATTCTCCGAACTAACCCCTTATTACCTACCTGTCCTTCCCGAAGCTCCCTCATTCGTCAATCCGGCTTGAAGCTGGATCTGAGGTCGGGCATTCGATCTCCAAAATTGAGTGTTGACCCCGCGACCCTGATAGCAAAAATGGCCCCGCCATCTGGCGATAACGACGCTGGCAACAACGACCACCTTGTGCAGTCGGACGACCCCGACCATCCAGCGAATCTGATTCCCTCGCTTTGCGCGAAGTTCTGGACACTGGGATGGGTCACCGGGACAGGAGGAGGAGCGTCAATCCGCGAGGCGTATGAACTTGACCTCGCCGTCGTCGCATCGAGAAACTGGCGCGGGAAAAGCTGACTCGAGATGCCTGCCAGTGACCTTGTCTACATCGCTCCCTCGGGCGTGCAGAAGGAGTTGATGAGGCCGTCGGATATCTATGTCCTCTCGCTTGCGGCGCAGGCCAAGTCGCTGGACAAGCGCAGTAGAGTGTACTTGCGCAGCCCTCCGCAGTACAAGCCGAGCCAGTGCACGCCCCTTTTCCTCGCCGCCTTTACCAAGCGGCGCGCTGGGTGCTGCATCCACACGCACTCGCATTGGGCGGTGTTGGTGACGCTGATTCTCGAGAAGGGCGGACCCGGCTACGACCGCGAGTTCCGTATCAACAACATCGAACAGATCAAAGGCTTCGGCCGCGGCTTTGAGAAGTCCGGTAACCTCGGCTACCATGACACCCTCCGTATCCCCGTCATCGAGAACACAGCCCACGAGGAAGACTTGACCGAGTTTCTTGAAGAAGCCATGGACAAGTACCCAGACACCTATGCCGTCCTCGTGCGCCGCCACGGCGTATACGTCTGGGGCGAGAACGTCCACAAGGCAAAGACGCAATGCGAGAGGTACGTGTGGATTCTCTCTTCAGCCTACCTCTTCTAACCAAAAACCCAGCCTGGATTATCTCTTCCAGCTGGCTGTCGAGATGAAGCGGCTCAACCTGCCCTGGATGACAGACATCGAGCCGACAGTTCCCACATGATCCACATAGCACTCGGCAGATCACACCAATAGACCCTTGTCAAACTCTCAGAGTGGGAGAGACAGGCGAAACTTGTGGCATTTCGAGAGAGTAAAGCTCTTCCCAACCATAGCTCACCGTGTGCTTTCCCTCTATCCAGAAAAATACCAACCACCCGATCCATTACACTGTGGCCCCGCCTCCTTTCCACCACCAGAACCTAAAAACACACCACAAGGTATCACTCATATTAATTCCATTACTGCATCAAATAAGCCACATGCTCCACATCCCTCCTTTCATCTTTGACCACCTAGAGAGCGAAAATCGCAGCGGCAACGCCCAAAATGCTCAGGGCCGACCCGGCCACGGACAGCGCGCCCGCCGCGGATGTCGAGGTGGGCGAAGAGCCAGATCCAGTCCCCGAAGCCTCATTGCCAACCGTGCCACTGGGTCCTGCGCCACTGCCAGTCCCGGAGCCAGTCCCGGAGCCAGAGCCGCTACCGCTGCCAGAGCCCGAGCCCGATCCTCCGGTGGGTTGCGCGGGTGTGCCAGTCGCGGTGTAGTAGTATTTGCCAATGCAGCCGTCAACGCAGTTGGCATAGTTCTGTGGTAAAATGTCCGTTAGTTATTTCTCTCAAAGGTGTTTTCTCGGCAACGCATTGTCTCAGGCGCGCTCACGCAGCGCTCAAGACATCCAACAAAGCCATGAATGACCACATCAGGAGCAATACGGCGGAAAGGGGAGACCTACGAGGTTGTCGGTTGCGGTGCCGTTGCCCTTGGGGCATTCCGAGACACACTTGTTCGTTGCGTTGGCTGGAGAGTAGTTCTTAGTATACGGTTGGCGGTGTAAGGGGTTGTGGGGTCTATGAGAGGCGGAGGGAGCACTCACCATCACTGGCATCAGGGTTCGGCACTGCAATGCACTTGGACTGGCAGTCGACGTCGCCAGCCTTGCACGCGTTCAGGCAGGCGGTGATGGCGGCCTGTTGGGAGCTCTGCGCAGCGGTGGCAGAATTTGTAGCAGAGGGGGTGGTTGTCGCCGCGGAGCTCTGGGCGCTTGCGACAGCAACGACGCCGGCGTACAGGAGAGTGGTGAAACGCATTGTGAGAGTGTGTTGTGGTACGTGAGACGGTGAGAGTGTTGATTTTGTTTGCTTGTTGGCAATTGAAGGAGAAAACAGCTGTATTACAACGTGTAGACACGTAAAATGGAAAGTAGAGAGAATGTAAGGTGGGAAAGTTTAAGACGCGGAGGGTAAGCAGTAGGGATTGGGTTGGGCGCGGTGTGTGTGGAATGGGGAGGATGGGAGGCGCACTTATTAATATCGCCACCTGGAACTGGGCTGAGCTGGGGAGGGGAGCTGCGAAAATCCTAGGGCAAGGCAGCTGGCCTGTTACCAGGTACCTACTGTACTTTTTTCTTGGGTGATTTTTTTTTACGTCTCTCTAGGTACATCTTCCCAGAAAGCTCCGTTCGAACACGAGCCTCGCGTAACGGCAGGATATACAAGTGGCTCCTGGGCAAGCGGGCGGGGGCGCGAAGAGAAAGTGCTCGCAAAAAAGAGGAACCTAAACCCATTGTTGGCGGAGGTGACCCTGGCCTGAGGCCGGGCATTGTTGTTCATCTCCGTCCCTATGAGAGGCTCTCCCTGCGTAGCGATGAGAGTCAATGTCTTTGCTCGTCAATGCTGCGAGCGTGTTCATCCCATCTTTTTTCTCCACCACCTGCTGTGGAGAGGCCTTGGACAATCTCCCAATCCAGGGGAAATCTCTCCATTCGGCATTCGATTGGCCTGGGCACCAATCAGATGAGAGCAAATGGGGGGCCAAACCTTGGCAGCCACGCAGATTCCCCGGCTTTTCTGCCTTGCTTTTGGCGACACCCCCTTGTCCCGTGGCATCGAAGTTTGAACCGAGCTACTGCAAGCCCACCGTGCTCGTTTGGTTCTCGAGGTCTCGTCGACCTTTGTTTAGAGAGGCTTTGATGCCTCTGCTTCCGTTGTTGGCGCCTCGAGAGGCGTGACAACAAGGCAACAGCGGCTTCCAAACCTGCAGGAGTTGCAGTTGGCCCGACGTTGGGCGGAGCGCGTCTTGTCAGAGAGTGACGCAGGAGGTCAAGCTGAGCCCAGCTGGGGAAGGGGAACGTGTGTCCATCGCCCGATCCGGTGGTCGGCGGCTCTTTGTCTTGGCAATTACGGAAGGGAAAGCGGCAGAGGCTGGCAAGCCCGCAAGCGACTCCAATCCAGGGAGCCAAATGTCAACAAGAGGGCCGAGCTCGAGGCCAGTGTCTCTGTTTGCGACGCCCAGACGATGATTCTCATCCAGCAGCGGAAAGGCCGCCAGCGATTGTCATAACATTGCGTAGCATGGGCCTTGTGTTTGTTGTCGACGGCGAAGCCATGCGCCTCCGATGCCCCAAACGTTTGGGCTTCGGACAGCGGAAACAGACACGACCCTGCCACCCCTTGCAGGTGTCTCGGCAGCATTCCGTAGCGCAAACTCTCCCGGTGCGGACACAAAACGCTATCATCTGACAGCAATGCAGTTGTCTAAACTGAAGACAGAAGAACATCTTCGAATCGCTTCCCATCGTGAAGTCACCAAAAACCATCCGATTTTTGTCTGATCCTGACCCCATTCTCCACACCCGCATCATGTCCCCGCATTACGGCACCACGCCAGCGGGCAATCGCCCAGACGACGGAAAAGAATTCCCTCCTCTCCGGTTAAACAAAACAAAAATACGAAGTATCAACCCGTGCGACTCTACTTACGAGCCAGGCATCCCAATACGAGCCTTCTTCACAAGTGACAATATTCGGAGCAGCACAGCACATCGCATTTCGAACAATCCCATTGCTGGAAAGACAAGGGATGACGTGGAAATAAAACCCCCGCACCACCACTCAGCACTGATCGACTCCAGGATCCGATCCTAGCCGGGGATAGACGATAAGATAACGATTGGCTGACGTCGTTGAATCTCTTCATCCTGTACCTGGAAACGAATCGTCTTCAGGCTCGCTGAAGCTATCGTATCAGAACTTTGAAGTGATCCGACTTCAGTTGGGGCAATTGTGTGTATGCCTGCTAGCTGACCAATGTTATGACTCCAGGCTGTTGTTCGTATGGACCCAAGATGGAGTTCGATGATGACTGAACCCTGGAACACTGCGCTACAGTTCAAGAAAACTGCAGGGACCATTTAGCCTTGACAGAAGTTGATTCTTCATTTCTAATCTCCTTGCTACCTCTAGGGGAACAGCCCTTCTACCAGTCGATAGGACCGTCTTTGTCCGTGAAAGTTCCTGTCGGACCATCCGGACCTAAAGTGGCAAGCCTTACAGAGTTGATAGCGCCAACTGCTGAATCGAGGGTTCCCGCAAAGCTGTTGATATTCGTCGCGCAATACCCAGGACACGTAATGTTGATCTTCCAGGTCGGGTCGTCCATATATCTTGTCACCTATGGTGATATCCATCAGTTATGTCCCTTGACGGCGTTTTCTAGGCAACGCAATGGCTCAAGCGCGCTCACGTCACGCCCAAAACATCCAACAGAGCCACGAATAACCACAATAGGAGTTAGATGGCGGGAAGGAAAGACTGACGTAGTGAGCTGTGAGCATGTTCAGAGCGGGTTTCGAAGAAGTGTAAGGCCCATACTCCTTGGTCGATGTCAGCTATTAACTTCCATTCTAGGACAATAATTGCATGTCTCAGGAGGAGGAGGAGGAGTTACCTCCTCAGACCTTCTGAGACAATGGGGTAAAAGGACTAAATGGGCAAAAAACAGCAGCAATCGCACATACAAGCTTGTGAGTGTGGGACGCCGGATCCAACTTCATCGTGATGCTCGACATGTTGGAGGAAACATTCACGATCCGCTTCGTGACCTGTGATTTCTCGAGAAGCTGGATGAATGCATCGGTGATTAGTGCCACCGAAACCACGTTGGCTGGTGGTCAATGTCAGCTACTAACTTCCAATTTGGGATAATATTTTGCGTGTCTCAGGAGGTCTGAGGAGGTACCTCCTGAGACAATAGGGTAAAAGGACTAGAGGGGCAAAAACAGCAGCAATCGCACATACTATCGAGAACGTCCAGCCATATTTGTCGGCTTGCAGGCCCTCCAGGGTACGCGATACCGGCGTTGTTGATGAGAACGTCGAGGCGACCGTACTTTTGTTCGAGGTACTTCACGGCAGCATCGATGGACTCATCAGATCGGACGTCCAAGACGAGGGGTTCGACGTTTTTAGTGCCGGTCGCAGCGATCTTGGCAGCAGCCTCTTCGATCGCTTCCTTCCGGCGGCCAGTCATGATAACATGGTAGTCACCATGTTCCTCAGCAAGCTTCTTGGCTGTCTCAAAGCCGATGCCTTGATTTGCACCCGTGATGAGTGCGATATGGGTATAAGCCATTTTCGGATAACGTTGGCGAGGCCGGTGTTGTTGAGATTGGATGGAGCGTTGGATAAGACGAGGATCTAGCTTGCAGAGTAGAGTGTGTGCTGTCCGATGAAGGGGAATCAAACGCTAGAGTCGCCATCTCTGAGATTTTATAGCCTTCTGTTGGTCTTTGTGAAAAAGGGGCGTTTCTAGACTTCAATACTCTTGGCCTTTTGGTGATGGCCGTTTAACTCCGGGTGCGGCCGCACTGCCAGCGCGGCTACGCCCACATCTCCGAGCGCTCCAATCCTTCAGCGGCCCTCAGCGCATTTTGAACGAGGCAAGCAGCCCGTAGAGTGCTTGCTCTAATGAGTTGTTGAAAAGGTGTTGAAACACCCTCCCTTGGAGGGTTGCTTGTCAAAACCGCTATTGAGCCCGGAGTCGGGGACGCGGAGGTAGCACAAACTCCGGGCCCGACCTTGGAGCCCAGGATAAATATGCTGTTGCAGCACACCCGAAGTTCAGTTGGCGTCCAGGTCTTAAACAAGCTCGGCCCTGCCAGACTCGATGAGCGGTTTGGCGTCGGACCATCTGAGAATGACGATATCGCTCTCCTGGAACTCAAAAGTATTATCTGTGTCCACGCCGCGGCCCGAGACCATAGAGTCAGCGAGCAACCTGATGAAGACGGCAGACTCGAGATCGGGCAAATCGACCATCGCAATGTTGCCCGCCGTGTCGTTGAGATTCTGAAGGGCTGGTGGAAACGAGGAGAGGAACGACGAGAGGTAGTGGTTGTGTAGTAGCGCCTGGTGCCGTGTTGCGTAGGCCAGCTCCATGTCCGAGAGGCGAGCGCGGAGTTCGTCAGTTGAAAGATAGTGCAGAGCATGGCGGTCTATCTTGGCAAGGCGGGCGCGCAGGTAACTGCGTACGAGATACTTGAAGCGCTCAAGTTCGGTCTGGATAACAATAAGGGCAAAGTTAGTCTTTGGGTCCATGTCCCCTGTCATCTCCTCAACACGCTCGATCTGCCGTTTGATGTTGTCATTGATGCGCTCAAAGAGCTCGCCCGAGGGCCAACTTCCTAAAGTGTTAGCATTGTTCAATGGGCAAGATGGTGGCATGTATCTGTGTGGGTGTGGGTAGGTTGGGTGTACTTTAAAAGCTCTGGGGCAGATCTCTCGGCGACCCATGCGCGGGTCAAATCTTGGAGGTCGCGCTTTTCCTGTGGCACCTCATGGAGTGTCGGGTCCACCTCGCGGAGAATGTCGTCAATATCCATGTCGTTAGATACAAATGTGTTTTCGCGGTTGGCTAACTCGCGGTAACAGCGCCTGCGTTGGCTTTCGCGATCTTTTTTTCTTCGCGGCCCCTGTGAACGCGGGGCAGGGGCGAGTCGGACCGCATCGTCTGGTGTGGGGCACCCCAGCTGGGTTCCGGACGGTTCAGAAGCTCAGCTCAGGTGCAGGCCCGTGCCATGACAATAGTCGATCACACCATGACTTTCCCGCTCCCCGCCACACCTTTTACTCGGTTATTTTTAGGAGTCAATAAATTTGCCCAAAAGCAGCTGTTCGCCGCAACCCACCTCAAGTTGTATTCGATCTCAAGCCAATTCCAGAGGAGGACGGAGGAGGAAGGGACTGCCTTTCCTATTCCGGGGTTTGCGCTGTAGACCTCGGGCTATTCCACAGCGATATCGTAACATGGCAGGTGTTTAGCCCCAAGCAAAGGCGCGTCTCCTCACTCCTTCGGAGGGGTTGAAGAGATGAGGCACGTCATTCACCTGAAAATGAAGGATCCAAGTGCTCAGTCATCCATCAAGTTGGCCAACTTGGTTCCGGCTTTGCCATTGCACCCCACAAAGTAGGTAACCCTCGCGAACCAGCCCAATGGACGTCGATCAGCAACAGATGTAAGAGGCTTGGCGCTAAAACATAGGACGAGAGTCCAACTGTCTGCTATTGTCGTTGCATTCCACAGCACAGCCCATAGGACTTGTGCAGCGTTGTGCAACGCGGGTGACGAACAGTTGGACGGATCGAGCCAGACGTATCGGCCATTTTGGAGCAGTTGGTCCAGTGTCCCGAAGGCTTGCATGCTGTCCTGCGTTCCCCTCACCATCGCACCTGCCTTGAGCTGATCGTGCGGCACGCCCCAGCCGGTGGGGGTCTCCTGAAGCACACCAATTCCAGCAAGCTCCAGCGGTTCGCCCGCAATCTTCTGTTCTTCGGCGCCGTCGATCTGCGGATTAGCCTGTCCGTCCAATCCCTCCATGCGCGCTGGCGCTTCTCATCAGCGTATCCGGGTGCCCGGGTTTTAATGACTTTCCAGACCGGCAGATGTGGGCGACGGCCCTGCACAAATTGCGAGTAGGTCCCATCCGTCTCACGTTGGCAAGATCCTCAGGAGTCGAGTCCAGCCGACTGCGACACAGGAGGCGAGGCCGAGAAGCCGTGTCCCGAAAGTTGCTGGCTTAGCTGCAGCGGCTGCAGCCAGGGATTGTCAGCGTCGTCGGCCCAAGCAAAGCAGGTCGCCCACGGCCCATTTTTGCCCACGGATGGCTGACTGCGGCAACACCGCCTGAACGGGAGGCTGGTCATTGGTAGTCCACGCCAGGTTTGTCTGTTGCTGGACGCACTTGATGCAGCCACATGTCTCCAGACCCCCGCTCTGTTTCGCTGACCCGCTGCTGGGGCTTCCTCGCTCTCCTCCCTTGTCCGCGGCGCTGCGGTGGATCGGTGTAGGCCATGCGAGCCATGGTTCGAAATGCGGAAAGGCGCCCACGCAGACCTCGCGCCCTAGCCACAGTATAAACGGGGGCTTGCCTGGGCCCTGCCTTGGCCCAAAGTCCCCTGACAATGGATCGTTGTCGTCTCCTTTCTGCCATTTCACCTCATCTGCTTGCAGTTTGCCTTTGCGGGGAATACACGATCATGACATGACTGATATGCGCTCGCCATGCTGCCGCCTGCTCTGCGACGACTAGCCGCAGGGCTTCTGATCTGTTGCTGCTCGTTGCTGCCCATTGCGACCACTGGCGGACACGCATCAGCACTCCCGGGCGGCCAACCAGACGCCCGTGGCCTGGATATCGCCAATGCCGACGACAACGTATTCCTGAGAAGATGGGATCCTATATCCGGGACGAAGGCCTTCGTCGGTTTCCGAGAGCGCGGTACCATTGAGCTGGGGAGGCGGGACTGCCTTCCCAACGGGACCAACTTTTGCTTTGGCGACAATATAAACTTCTGCTCGAACTGTGGCACCTGTTGCGTCGACGGCCTCTACTGCTGCGGGTCTGGGGGAATTTGCTGCGGAACCGGTTGCTGTGCAAGCGGACAAACATGCAATCAGGGGCAATGCGTATCGTCAAAGTAAGTTTCTCTGCTCCGGAAAAAGGGGCAACTCAAATGCGAACAAGCTTCGCTAATTATTTATCCAGTGGGCCCGTTACCGTCACATCCTTCGCTTTCCAGACTATCACACACGTCGCAACACAAGTGGCCACAGTCCTCGTCGTCGTGGTTGAGACGTCCACCGTCGTGTCTACGACGGAAACCACTGTGTCAAATGCGGAAACCCAGACAAATGTCATCTGGGTAACAGAAACCACCACGCTCGAAAAGCGAGGGCTCCCCACTGCTGCTGTCCGTGTTATTAGGACGGCTGACGATGATGCTTCTTCGGAGGGTGCGTCGCTTGAACCACGCCTTTCATGGAAACAAACGCTGAAGGCAGCATGGACTTCGGTTACAGCTCGCCGGCTACCTCACGCAATCCATGATGCCTCCATCGAACGAAGACAAGCGACGCGGGATCCGTTCACCGTGCAGGCGCAGTCCACAGTTACTGTCTTTGCCACTTCGACGGTAGATTTCACGAGTGTGGTCTCAACGACGATTACGACCGAGTCAACCTCTCTTGTGATGACAACGGTGATCAGGACGAATACCATAGTTGTCAATGCCAGAGCAACTGTCGATGTGACTTCAACAATGATCATCACGAAACGCCAACCAGTGACTCGGATCATCACCACTACCGAGAGCCCCATCAACACAGGGGGCGGCGCAGCACCCACTCGTTCCGCCCCTACACAGAGCCCTACGCTCGCTGCGGTACCACCTGCCTCCTCATCATCATCTATTCAGACGCCTGCAATTGTTGGGATTGCCGTGGGCGGCACCGTGGCTGCCATCATTGTTGCCGCCATCGCTATTTTCTTCATTCGCTACCGGCGCAAGCGTAACGCCATGAACGATAATCCCAATGCTGACCTGCCACCTGATGTGTGAGTGGAAGTTGGAACGACTTTCTTCCCCTTTTGTCTCTTTTTCCGCTGTACCAGGAGCAAAAATCCTCTCGAGGCTCCCGAGATAACGGATAATTTCCCAAAAAGGGGATAATGAGCTGACATTTGCCATAGCAATGCTCTTGATCGAGAACCAACGTACCCAACGCTCACACATTTCACCCCGGCCGCAACAACAGCCCATCACTCGATGCAGTTTCATCCGCCGCCCGGTGGGATTGTGGCGGCGTACCTTGACCCTAAGACAAGCCCGAGTCCTTCGCCGAGACCGAACGGTCATCATCGCAACAGCTCCGGCTACTCTACCCTCGTCGGTACGCCACACGGGGTGAATGGTAGCGGTAAGCGCACTTCACACCGCGTCTCGGCTATGACAACAGCAAGTGCAGGACCGGTTGTCGAGGCACCAGGAAATCAAGTGGAGTGGCAAGACAACAGTGGCAGGAGTAGCGGGTCCCCACCGTTGGGAGCCGGATCTGGATCAGGCTCTGTGTCACGAAGGCTCTCCCAACAACAAACGCCAATAGATCTCTCTCGCCAGGGCTCGGTCGGCGCCCCAGACCAGGGACCGATTGGGCAGGCGTACTACTTGGGCCCACAGCACCAACAACAACCACCCCAACCGCCAGGGGAGTTGGATAGCAATGCTATTCTGGAGATGGGAATTGGAAATCCGTACGCCGACGAACTTGAAGATGATACTCATCCAGAGCAGCATCGAGGGCATCGGCATACATGGAGTTCCGATCTTAGGTACGACGGCTTTGAGTATGGCGATCCACGGAGTCCAAGTGTTGCTCCCCCGCAATAAGACTGGGACATGAGGTTAAGCTCTGATGCAAGAGCAGAGCCCTAATGAAAGACGTGGAAGCGGAAAAGCAAAAGGTAAATACGGAGGATAGAGTAAACCATAGTAATCACCACAAAGGCAACACCAGGTTGCACAGGTTGGACAGGGAGAATGGGCTGCAAGGGGTGATATCGGGGGAGGGGGGTATGGATGAGCACAACACTACCCTGAAATCAGCATAAAATTCCTCCCACTTCACCTTTTCAAGGCGGCTCGGAACAAGTTTAACGATATATCACGACCTACAGTACAGATAACTTACACTTTCGGAAATGGATGGATTGTTGTTTTAGCATGGAAAACGGATACCCCCATTTCTACTTCACGTTACTATCGCTGAGGATGTTGTCATCATTTTGGTATATGGTTTATAATTTACGCTTCGTACATAGGTAAGCATGGTGAACCTGAACCTGGTAAAGGGCTCATTGGCATTGGGTAGCGATGACCATTGTTTGGTTATTCTATTTCCCGGTTCGATCGGGAGAACGTCAGGTCAAGATTAATAGTGAATCGAAACTTACCTGCATGCCAACACCGGGCCCAAGTCCCCAACTATGCTCATGCAGATTAGATTCTCGCTAGCTAACGGACGATTCATTCCGACGCGGGGATATTCTCCAAGAGTCGGTTCTAATTTCCTAGATGCCCAAAGGCTAGATATCTCTGGCACTTTCACTCTTCAGCTTGACTCAGCCAGAGCGTGCCATCTCCCTGAACGTCGCAACACATCACACCATATATACACCATAACATCTATATAATTCCAATCATGAGGTATCCGGTAGAGAGCTGCTCATACACTTCATTCACTCACTGCGCCGCAAATCACTCGGCGGTCGTTACCATCACAACATACGCATCACCTCTCATATTTCGGCAGCGGCTCTTGTTCCGCCCCAGGTTCCGCTACCGCCCCTTGCGAAGGCGCAGATGGGCCCGCCATGGATGCGTAGGAGAAATTTGGCCCGTAACTATCCTCCTCCTCGACCAGCACCGGAGCCGACGGCTCAAACGTGGCAACTGCTGCGAGAGGAGGAGCACTTGGACCAGCGGCAGCGCTGGAGCTGGAGCCTACGCCACCGTTGTCGTAGTCCTCTGGAAATTCCGGAGGCGCGCTCGCTTCAGCAAGAAGTCGCCGCCGCTCTAGCTCTTGCTTGTCCTCGGTGGGAGGAGTGCCGGCAACCGGTGCCAAGTCTTCGAGCGTGGGTGCCGAAGGAGCTTCGGCTTCCTGTTCACTCAAAATCTCAACGGGGGGCAGCAACTCCGGAGGCGGCGGAGGCGGTAAGTGGTCATCAGCGTCGTAAATATTCTCCTCGTTAGGGATCACCGGGTTTGAGGGGCCAGCAATGAGCGCGACTGGTGGCTGGCTGGGTAATAGCCGTTCTTCGGCACGCTTGATCCTATCTTTTTCTGTGAGGGTGCTCTCGTCCGGCACCTCTGGGGCTGGGACGTAGAAAGGGGCGGATGCTGGCGCTGATAGAGCCGTGTCCCAAGGAGGGTACTGCTCACCAGGCGGTGGTGGTAATGGTGCATAGTCGTGTGGGTAGCCGTCGAACCGATACTCATCTTCTTCAACAGGCTTTGGTAGGATTCCTTTCTCATATCCGCCGATCCTGTTCTCAGGACCTGCTATGGTCTGAGAATGAACAGATGGCGTGAGCTTCAGCTGGCTCTTCCCACGCAAACGGCTGGTATCCAACGTCCCAACAACGAGCTCGAACACCACTGATATGACCCCCTTCTCACGGCGGAGTCGGTCTGTATCAATAATGCTTGTGCTCCAAGATGCGAGGGTAGCCGCACCGGCTTCATATGGATTCCCAACGAGCAACGGCGCCGCTGTGGAGCCTACCCTGGTCCCCGTTGGTTTGCTGGTCTGAATCTGATTGGCAAGTTTGCCTCCAAGATCGACGATGACCTCGATGTTGTATTTAAAAGTAATCATCTCCCCCGGGACGCCTTTGATGGTGGGAAAGACGTCTTCGGGCACCCGGACCGACGTCGTAACGCTGGCCGTGAGAGTCGCCGGATCAATGATGAGGGGCGTAAAAGCCTGCGACAAGTCCTTGCGGAATACGCTGCAAGATCCCGCCGACGATAGTGAAAGACCCCCGAGACCAGTTTTCGACTTGGGGTAGTACTCTTCCTTCTCCAGTCGTTTGGCCTCTTCTTTGGTTAATTCTCTAATGTCCGGCAGCACTGGTGCCGAATCTATCCTTCCCTGCCTATACAGAGTCACTATAACTCCATGCATGCTTTTTATGCGCCGGATATGCTGGACAGATATCTTCACTGGCACCAAATCTCCTGCCAGGCAACCACCTCTCAACAGTTCAATGGTGGCCGTAATTGTCCTTTCTTTCGAGGTGGTCTGGCGCGTCCCTCCTGGTGAAGACGGAGATGTTCCTGCAGTGTTTCCCTCAACAGCTCTCGTCGGGCCAGACCCTGTGCTAGCGGCGCTTTCGCCGCTGACGCTTCGCATGTCGGATTGCACAGGACTCCGGGTGTTGTTGGCCCTCGAGTCTTGACCGGTGTCTTCTCCAACTACCGACAAAGAGCCCTCGGTCGAGTTCTCGTTCGCTCGAGTAGAATCCATATCGGATGCAGGCTCTGGGGTAGTTTCAGATGCAGTCGATCCTGGTCCCCGTTCCACCCCGGGAGGTCTCTTCTTTTTGGGCCGCTTGGAAATGGGTTCTAGATAAATCGTTCGCGATCGTGGCACGGGGACGGGCCCGATATCGACTTTCTCAACTAGGTATATTTTGCGCTCGCAGCTCGTCGTCGGGGTTATCGAGGTCGGGCGCGTCAGTGTGGCGGTAATCATGTACGAGATTGTGCCCCGCTCGAACTAGACCCTTGGATTAGCAGCCAAACAATAAAAGGGCGCGCATCCGACTTACGTCTATGCTGCTTGGAAGACCCTTCGCGGGGAAAAGAAGGTTGAAGTTGAACTCGTATCTCCCCGGCTCCAACCTTCCATCCGAGCTGAGAACCTGCTCATCCTGAAACAACGACGCGTAGCCATGGGCTGCGTTCTTCAATCGCGCAGCGCGGCCAATGACCGAGGGCACCTCCACCGGATTTATTGCCGGCTCATTTGCGGAGCCATTCGGGCTCTTGTAGACGCGAACGTAGCCATGCAGCGACACGGTGAGGTGGGTGATGCGGACCGGCTTGACCACGGTCAGGATCACGGCGCCCTGCACATGGTCGCCAGCGGCGTACTTCCGGTGAGGATCGGCCGGGCGGATGTGGAAGTCGGCAACGTTTCGCGCACGCGACCGGAGGGGCATGCTGAAGCGCGAGAAGAACGAGCGGCTCGCCGAGTGCTCCTCCAGCGACACGGATGTTGTTGACGATGACGCGGGGGCTGATGCGACGGCGCTGTTGTCGGCGGTCTTCTGGTAGGGGCCCATCTATGCTCACTGCTCCCAGGCCCGCAGCCAGTGCTGCGCAGTCGTCGGCGATGGCGATGGCGATTTGTGCGTGTGCCCGACCGTGTCAGGGAGGAAAAGTGGGTGCTTCAGTTGGCGTCGAGCGTCTGGGTATTTCCACACGTTGACTGTGGAAATGGGGTGCGGGACAGCCGTTCCGACTCTCCCCTCGCATCCCATGCGATGCAAACAGGATCGGTCGTGGCGCGATCCAGCGGGCGAGCTGCGCACACGTCCGAGACACTGACGAGCGTCCGGTGCTGTGTTGAGAGCGTCGAGATGCAGTTGAGCCAAGATTTCGTGGAGGCGCTTTCGCCTTTGCATGCCAAGGCCCAGGTCGTTTGCCAAGAGGGGAGGAGGAAATGTGCAGAGCGGGCAGCGAGGGGGGGACAAGAGCTTCGCACATCCCACCCGCCACTTGTTAGCGGGCGACGCCGCCCCCAAGAGCTGCATCCAGCAGCATCCAGCACCCAGGCCCGGCTCTGGAACCGACGCAGCCGACGGGGGCGGGAGGGGTGAGTTCTGGTGAGACCCCCCTCGCAACCACCTATCGAACCATGCACCGAATCTCGAGCCTCGCTTCCTGGCTCCTGGAAAACGCCGTTGCCGCACGCCCGATGACTCGTGGGGCCTCCGTATCCTTGTGGACCCTGAGACGCCAGTCCCGCAGATCCGCGGCCTCGAGAGACTGACGCGGCAGACCACAGCCACACCGGCAGCGACATGGACACCGTCCTCTTCGATCCGAGCAGTTTTAACACCAAAATGCTTTCATCACCTAGGTAAGCTGCTTGAGTTAGCATCACGGAACAGCCGCCAACCACCCCCTCGGACTACTACCCCCGCCTTTGGGGTGTGCGTGGGAGGACGAGGGCTAGCAGGGTGGGAGAGGCGGCTGGAGGACCGATTGTCAATTGGGAGAATCCGTATCCCGCATGGACTGACCAACCGCCTGCACAAAGTGTCACACCGCTTGCGGTTGATAACGCGGAAGGATTCTTCGTTATTTTGTTTCTGTTTTCTGGGATCCGAAGCAAAATCAAGCTCATGAGGTTCGCTTCCCTCCACAGGGCTGGCCGGGAGGGTCCTTGGCAGCCGTGCTTGGCTCTGCACGTCACATTGATGCTTCTTTTCCCCTTTTAAGAAGCCTTCCCGAAGCCATCATGACAGGCGCCCGTGAGGTTAGATTGTATAGCAAGTCATGTCTGATGTGCCCGCATCGCCAGATCACGGCAAATTGGTGCCGAGATGCGCGCGAAGTGCTGTCTGCCTCGGGCTAACCGGCTGCGGGTCACGCAGCCAGGATGCACACACATTGACCATCATTCCACGCATCAGGCGATAAATGGTCGGGAGGGGTCAGGGGTCCCAAGAAGTGCCCCCGGATTCCACAATTGAGTGGTGAAGCGGCATTGGGGGCTGTTGTGCGCTTTACGAGGCTACAACTCCAATGAGCTTCAAAGAAAAGTTTCGAAGACATGTGGGTTTTTGTCCCAGGCGATCGGTTGGCAGCGATCGCCAGTGCCCTTGGCGGGGAGGGCTTGGCTTGGCTTCTTCGAGAAGCCTGTGACGATTCTTGTGCGACGCACCTGCCAAATATGACCATCCCGATCCCGCAGGGTCTTCCAGAGGGGGTCGCGCCTGCCGGTCTACATTCTGGCCATCGCAAGTCAATGACAAGACATAGAACTGGCAGTCGAAATTCTAGCCTGAGATTCCCTTCAGCTCAGCGAGCTTTGGCCAGCTTCAAACACCGTAGAGATTTGAACCGGAAACAACCGACCAAGAGCACTTGAGGCTCTCGTGGCACGGGAACGGTCTGAAGTCGAGTCGTCACCCGCCAAGCCTCAAAGGGGACCAATGGTCGCCGTGAAACAAACAACACCCGCGCGAATTTGCCCAAACACTGAGTGCCATGTCCAGGATACCTGTCAACCAGCTCATGGCACCGCTTGACGACAACACTCAAACCCAACAGCCTTACACAGCTTCTCTCAACCCTTCGCGACAATGAGGGACATCACGGAACTGCCAAATGACCTCTTTCTTCTCATCATCTCGTACCTCTCACCAAGAACATTGACCCTTTGCCGCTCAGTTTCCCGCCAATGGCTTTCTGTCTTCACCAGCAACACCAACTCATTGCTACTCTTACGATGGAACTTTCCCAGGTGCCGCGAGATGCGACTTCTGACGGACAGCCAGAGCAACTCGGTGGGGTGGGCAGCGACGTTTGCTGACGTAGCCCGTCGATACCACAACCTCCGACTCGCTCAGCCTCGGGCGGTAGAAAAACTAGAGCTGGCGGTGTCGACACAGGGCAACAACTCCCTCTTTTCATTTCTTGGGATCGGTAAATATATAATAAACCTGTGCATTTTGAAGCAGCAGGATTGCTGACTTTGTATCTTGAGCGACATGGAACAGATTTCTGCGTCTAGAGGCGAAAACGGCCAACTTTCATTATCCTGATCCTGAATGGTCGTACAGCCAAGAGGATTCGGTGTTAGTGTACCCCATACGAACCGATGCCGAGCAGTGCGACGGTCATGTCTACCAGGTGCTTGACTTACTTAGCCGTTCAACTGTACCCGTTCCATTCGACGTACGCCAGAAACACATCAGGCGTGTCCGCCTTGCCCAGGGTGTCTTGATACTTGAGTGGGCCGAGGCCTTGCCGTACCACCAGTTAAACGACAGAGAGGTCGTCCACAGACACTTTGTGACGGCCTTCGATGTCTTTCGGGCTCCATCAGATACGGAAACCTTCAATGTCAAGTTCCGCTCTGAATGGAAACTGCACTTTCTCGGTCTGCCCTTGAATCGGTCTGATCGTTTCTTCTCGGCGCACACAGCAAAGCACTATGCCGTGTACTTCTGGCAGCCCAACAGGTCGCTTTACCAAGACGACCCTATTGAGCAGTTGGCCGTGTGGGACATTTCTGCACCGAGTCCCTACCGGCCATCTGAGGATCCAAAAGGGGACAAACGGCCGGCTCCTTGTCGAGCGCAGACCACGCCCACAGGTTTATGGTGCGCCCGAAATGGCACACCGAGCGCAAGAACGTCTGGTTCGCCAGAATCCATCGCCCTGGATCACAAGGCCTGCGATCTGACTCCTGCCGCAGCCAGTGCCGGGGCACAAGTTATTCGCCGTATGGCCTGGCGAGAGCTCGATTTTTACGGTCTTCGTCAAAGGGCCAACCCGCAACTCCGGAACCTTAGACTAGATGACCGCAACTTGTACGTGGTAGAGGAAGAGCACCGTTGGGCGGATGGTCACCACAGTTCTCTAAACCCACCTCGCGTACACGCCGTCCGATGCACCGGCATCCCTATCATCCCCGATCAAGCGAAGCCCCCAAACACTGCCAGCGGCAATAGTCACCTGCCAGACGATGACCTTGTCAAGTCACATGGTCCCGTCTTTGGGCCCATATGGGTGGATGAATGCGGCGCTGACGGCGATGTTACCATGTGTTTCTGTCGTCGAATCTCATCGAACACCAACCACGCTTCAGCACCGCCTTCCCCGACGGTCGCAACCCACGACATTCTTGAAAATCCCGCAAACCTCGAAAATCTCAACTTACCACCTCGCCCGCGTGATACCCTCGACGCCTGGCCATGGACCATTGGTCGCTCAGAGCGCTTCGCACCCTGCTGGCGACACGAGGAATTCCCCTACCTGACTGTCTCTGAAATGCTTGATTCGAACGCGGGTGTTAGAATCACAGCGCGTCACTGCTTCATGCTCGAGACATTATCGGTACACGTGCGACCGGCCATGATTTCCGTCAGAGGAGCTGTGGGGGTGACTTCTACAGACGACAACGAGGACCTTGTGAAAAAGAACAAGAAGGGCAACGGCAAGAAGAATGCTAGCGATCAGACATCTGCTTCGCGAACTGGTGAGGTACAGTTCCTTGACTCCATGTGGGGCGAGTTGATGGCGAAGGGACACATCGCCGGAGATGAGCGTTGGATTGTAGGGGAGGACCAGAAGGGGCATATCACTGTTGTGAGGTTTTGAGGGTGATATTTTGATTGCTGCGTTGAAGTAGCGCGTTTATATCGACATTTTAATTCTTGAGCGATTGCAATCGCAATCGACTGACGCCATGACTGATCACCATGAATGTTGGGGAGCCATTTCTGCCCAGGAAGTAGAGCCACACATCTTTAGATGCCCACCTCCTGGCATGGGATCAGCCAGCAGGAAAGAGAGGCATACGGTAAAGTATAGTGCTCCAAGAGTGATCTCCCAAAACCCAAAAAAGGGGCAAAAACAACATACAACACCGGGGATTCGGTTGGTCGTCACCGACACAGCTACTAGTCCGGCCCTCGCTGGTTTATCGACGGGAGAGCAGAAGGGATCCCTAGTTCTCCTGTGGTATGGCCGTATGTGGTTGTCATGGGGTCGTGGATGCTGTGGCTCCCGAGTGTGAGAATGATTTGAACATAGCTCGCTTCCATGTGTGTTGCTTGTCCAAGGGTGATTCCATCTCGGTAAAGTTTCAATAGGTATCAAGTGAAACCCGTATTCTTTGACAATGATTCAGACCTCTTATGACTCGCCCTGGGTGAAAGGAGGGTGACCCGACCGGGGAAAGGTACTCAAACAGACAGTTTTTCATTCAGACGCTGCAACCCCAGCTAAGGTACTATACAGGTAAATACCTTTATTGAATAAAGGCAACCCAGAAATCCTGAACACGCCATTGAATGCATTCCCCTTCAAAACATCAAGAACCAGCAGCATCATTTCGTGGGATATCGTATACAACAGATGCAATGCATGACCCACCGACTCCGTTTCGCCCAATTCACGTCGCGTCTGTTACCTCCTTCCGTGCTACCCTCTTCACTCGGCACTTAGCCCCTTCTCGTGGCTCCAACCCCGTCACCTCATATCATGGCAAATAGCAGGTCTACGCAGACGTCTCCGGAACTTGCAAAAACCTGTCGTAGTAGGTGTCCAGCCACTTGGCCGCCTCCTCACCAGAATCATCAACACTCGAATCCCATCGCCCTATCGAGCCGACATACCCGTCGGGACGAACGTTAACGATGGCCACCTCGCCCGGCCCAAGACTACCGAGCCATTTGTTGGTACAGAGGGAACCGCGTGTATCTTGCTCGGGAATGTCGTCGAGATAGAAGGTCCAGCGGCTGTCCTGCAGCAAGGGCGGTAGGTCCGTAATTTCGATGTCGGCCTTGGGCATAGTAGCTAACAAATGTTAGAAGAAGTCGCGGCCAAGATGTGACGGTACTTACTGATCAGGGCAAAGGTGAAAAGATGGCTGACGGCCGTATAGCGTTCTGGTCGAAGGTAGATATCTTCTGGTACAGGAAGGCGAGGTTGCTTGGCGTACGAGATAGCTGCTGCGGCAGACAGCTGGCTGACGAGGGAGTCGCTGGCAGCGATCGCTTGGCAGAAAGTGTCGAGGAAAATATGTGATTGATGCACGTCCCACATCAGCAAGTAAATTCGGAACTGGCCCATCATCGGAATGTCAAGCTGAATATCGACAGGGTTGGAGTCGAGATAGCGGGTAACCTTGGCAGGGGGGAGTAGACAGCCTGGCTTGGCCTCACCCATAACCCAGGATTGCGGCTCCACCATATTGATGGCATTCTCGCTGTACTCAGCACCAATTCCGGAGATGAATCGGACGTTGGTCTTGAAGTTCTCGGCAAGGGCCAGTGCGTCACCTCCAGCAATCTGGTTGGCGTGCTCATAGTCGAAGTTGACAAGATCCAACGCGATCTTCCTCCTTTCCGCCTCGTAACTCTCCAACAACGCCTGCTTGGCCAGACCACGTACCGAGAGGTTGAGCTTCCACCCAAGGTTCCAAGCATCGTGCATCGAGGTATTCATGCCCTGCGCAGCCTTGGGCGAGTGTGTGTGGCTGGCGTCTCCGGCAAGGAAGGCCCGCACATGATTGTCGCAAAAGCGGCTGGCAACACGCTGTCCGATCTGGTAACGCCCAAACCATTCGATATACTTCCACCCGACCTCGAACGGCGCCATGATTTCTTTGGCACGCTGCATAACAAACTCCTGACCGAGCTGGTTCCGGTCACCCTTCGGTCCGCTCTTCAGCTCGATATAGAACCTGGTCATGTTGCGCTCTCGGGGAATGATGAGGATCGAGCCGTGCTCTTGCGAGTACACCAGCGTTTTGGACCAGATATCCGGGAAATCGGTTTCCAGTTCTCCGTCCAGAACACCCCATACCGAAGGTTGAGAAACACCGACTGGTCGCGCCTCCGGGATGCTCTTGCGCACTTTGGAATGTGCACCGTCACCTATACCGGTCAGTTGGGCGGTTTCGGACTAAACACAAAGATCAGGGGCACCTACAGCCAACAAGATACTGCGCCAAAATTGATTTCCGATCCTGAGTGACGTTTGTCCGACAATGTATCTGGAGCGGCGCACCCTTGCTATCGCAGACACTGTACGAGTCGAAGGCGGTGTTCCTCCGCACTTCGACTTTCCTCTTCTTCAGGTCTTCAATAAAAAGGGCTTCCACCATGCCCTGGTGGACGAGCAAAATATAAGGATCGAGCACGTCAATAACGGGTGGGTAGTGCACCTCGCGACCCAGACGGTGGAGGGGTTCGTCGGCGGTGCTGCGCCAAAAAGCGATGTCGTAGACTCGAACCCCGCGCTGGAGCAACGGGTCGGCCAGTCTCATCTGGCGAAACGTCTCGATCGTCTTTGGCTGCAAGCCATCCGCCCTGTTCAATCAGTCAGACAATGACAGTTGCGCGTGCGCAGCCCCTTCAAAGACCGCACGACTTGCCTTCCTACGGGCGTCTGATCTGCCCGATCGTCTACAATCTCCACCTTCACACCGAAACGGCCCAGGTTGCATCCCAGCATGAGGCCGGCCGGACCGGCCCCGACGACACAAACCTGGCATTCTATTGCGGCTTCTGGATTGCTTCGAAGCTGCGAGAGGCGGTCGAAGCATTCGGTAGTTTCCATTGGGGCCTCGCTGAGCTGATCCGAGGCCGGCTTCTCCAAAGCGGCGGGAGACATTTTGAAAAGGGTGCGTTGGGAGAGCTCTCGAAATGTTGGATCGGACTGGAAATAAGGATTGAATTGGCGGGACACTAACCGCGCAGGCAGGGTGTGCGCTGCGGGTGGTGATCAGGGTGTCCTCTCTTTTTTCCTCGACAGCAGCGAACAGACACCCAATTGCAAACAGAGGGTGTCCTCGTCGTGATGAAGCCCAAGGAACCTGAAAGCTCCGAGTCTGACACTGACGAGTCTAACGGTGGGGGTTCTGGTGGTGATGCGCTCGGCCGGCACGGCTCTAACCGTGGTGGGACTGGATTTGCCGGTTGCAAGCGGGTTGGGGGTGGAACAACAACCTTGTCGAAGCAGGAGCTTTCTCTCCGGACTGGGGTGCTTCTCCTCACGCAAGCAGCCCACTGCTATGGAGCCCGACAAAGCAGGTTGAAAGGAAGACGAGTTCGATGGAAGAATCGGAGGAGGTGCATCGCGAAAGAGGGCTTTTGGGATCAAGCAGAAGATCGTGGTGTTGACGGTGATGGGTGATGGTGGATGGCAAAAGCGGGTACGTGCGATATCGCGAACCCTCCGACATCTTGAGTGGGCTGATTCGATGCGATGGATGATCTGATCTCGCCGCCCTGACGGGAGGCGCCTCCACAACTCCACCATTTCCGCAGGATCTGATTGGCTGCCCGCTGCTAGCCTGCATTCATCAAACGGTGTCTAGACCCCTGGGCAGAGGTCGTCAGGTCAGCTTGGCCGCTATGGATTCTTCAAGCCGGCGCCACACAAGACCTCGACCTGGAGATCCTTTTGCAGAGGATGCCATTTCGATGTTGTGATACGGAACCCCGGATTTGTGCAATCGGGAGCCACACAAAGGCATTCAGTTGCGACTGCATCTTGAGGGCTTCCTTTTTTCTCTTTTTTTTTTCTTTCTTCAGCTGCAGCCCTGTGCACGTCGTTTATTTTCTACCCATTCATTTGACGACATCTTTTACTGTTCTCCTCACTGCAACTAAACCCCCAACCGACCCCGAATGGAGGAAGTCCTTCATATACGTGGCGGTCTGAGATGGCCTCATTCGGGCAGCATTCCGTCTCCGTTTCGTACGTTTATCTCAGCTTATGGTTCGATCTTTTTTGCCCAGCCGCTTCCTTCCATTGAAGCGTTTCGGTTGAGACCGCACCTAGAGCCTCGGGCTCGGTTTAGATATTACATAAGCAAGCCAACATTCACGCACCGCACGAGATGGTCTGTCGAGCTTGGTTGCTGTCAAGAACGCATTTATTATTTTTTTGTACCTAGAGTACGCTTGGGGTCTTGAGCTTTTCACGGCAGCAACGTCGAATGAGCCAGCAAGGCGCTGCGACGCCGACCACATGGTCAACAGACAGGTTCAGGGGCAAAGAAACCACCACTTCACTAATTGGTGACCGGGATATCTCGCTTCTCGGGGTTCTTTCAAGGAAGATCACTTCCGCCACGGAGCTCGGAACATTGCCGCTCCCAAAACAACTGTTGTCAGTACGCCGTTCGAGAGTACCTACTTTCGCCCGGTGCCAGAACCACGAGGTGCGCTTCGCAGATGCCATATTCAACAAGCTAGGCAGAAATTATGAGGGTCACTGTGGTGGACGGGCAACTCGAAACTCTCGCGGCAAGCTCGTGGACAGGCCACCATCAAATCACACGGTGGTCAATGTCACGGTTTCGAGCCCATTCCGACTTCACACATTGCCCCGTCCAGAAGCAAATATTGTCCAAACAGATTCTATTTCCCATCCTCCAAAACTTCCCCGCCCCCCAAAAATACAACTCCAGTGGAACCCCGAACTCCTCCCCGAAACTCCCCCAACGCCGAATATCGCGATGGTGGTATCTATAAAACAAAGGAAAGTTGTCGGAGAATTTCTGGGTCGCTGGTGTCGCCGAGGAAAGGAACTGACTGTCTAACAAAAGTTGTTAGTTGCGCCGGTAATCTCAAGGTAAACTGGAGTCTGGATTCTCATCACTTACCCCTCGAGCTTCCATTTCTGGAAGACAAAGTCGCCCGCCCGCTTTTCAGCGAGAAGAGAAGGGAAAGCCAGCCAGCAGAACCGAACCTACTGTTAAGCAGGGAAAGGAAGCCGAAGCAAACATGACTGCGCGTCGGAGAAAAACTGGGTCTTCATTTCTGAAGACTTGTGCTTTCTACAGTCCTTCATTTTCAGAGTCGCTTTCTTGCCCACGACTCTCTGCTGCTGCGGGGCTAAATAGTCGCCCTCCGAGCGATGCTTACTGGAAGCCGTGAAATTGGTGGTCTCCATGACGTACGAGTCGTCATGGTGAGGGTTCTGGTCGTGGAGACCAGTCAAGTGGTCATCCATCTTGAAGTCCTGGATGTTGGACAGCAGAATGGTGGGGGCCATAGTGCTGGTCTCGGCTTCTTGGCTGCGGGGCTAAGAGGTTCTGTTGGCCTTGAGAATGCCAACCTGAATGACTTTATCTGAAAAGAGAGATGGCGGTGGCGGCGGCTACAACGGAGAGGCTGAAGACTTCTTCGGCTGGGTGATGGTATCTTTGGGGTCTCAAGACCAGAACTGATAGTATGGCTTGAGGGCCTCTTGGGCGTCGGGAGGGAGTGCTGGGCCCGACGATACTGTTCACCGTGATGGAGGAGGGGTGGGAGCTGTTAAGGCTGTGAGGCTGTTGAGGATGTTGATGTTGTTGATGCCGGTGGCTAAGGAGCTATGGAGCGCGGGGTCTGAGTGACTTAAAAGTCAACGTTGGTGAAAGTGAGGGAGGGATGCCGAGGCAAATGGAAGTGAGTGAGGTGAAGGAGGAAAGGTCTGGGAGATGAAGCGCCAACCGCCAAGATTTTATATCATAATCTGCGATGCCCTCTTCGTCCTAAGTCAACAGCATGAGGTGAGTCTCCGTTTGATCACGTTGTATCGAATTCTATTCACCAAAATCTCCTATTGTTCTCTAGCGTACTTCTGTGTCAGACGGCCCGCAAAAGTCCACTTCCATCTCATCTCTGCCATCTGAACAAGATGATGGGAAGGAGTGCTTGGCGTGTTCAGTGGTTTACTATCCGATCTTTCACATCACGAGTATGTTCTACGCGTATAGATGATGTGTATCCAGTCTTCCAAGGCCGATTAGCCCCTTGTTTGGGTGGTGTTGCCTCTATCCTGTGTGCGTTTACTTGCTCTATCTACCTGTTTTCATTCACTTGGAGCCGCGCAAAGTGCTTATCGCTGACTCATCGGTAGCAGGTGATGTGTTTTTCTTGCAGTTAATGGAATCCGTCCAATGTATCTAGGCCATTTCCTTCTATGAGGGACATGGTCCTGTTGAAGGTAGGCATGTGGTAAGGGACGTGCCTTCCCTCAGGAGCTCCCGCTTTCTAGGGCGGCAAACGGGCGGATTTCGTGCCACGCGCTCGGGCCGAGGGTCCAAGGGACTGGCTGATTTGGGAATAATGTTTAGGTTTGGCCGCAGGACGGGCCGCAAGTCGGGTCGACATTGATCTAGAAGGTATTTACAGCGTATGTGACTCCCTATGCAGGAGGCAAGGTCTATTCTACCTGGTGTATTTATGATCAATGCCATTACTTCTCGAAGCTTGTCAGACATCATGTATGAGCATGAGCGAACAATCCAGACTTGCCTACAAACAGCCGGTCTGTATCGCCACATTCGTGACAATCCCAGCATGTATTTGCGGGAATGACTCGTTCTATTACTCCCGTCTAAGACGACTTTGTGCTACACATGTATGTACTTATTCGACTGTTAAAGAGCACTGGTAGCCCTGCAAAAGCGCTTTTGGGCCAGGTACGACGCTGCGGCGACACGAGGGTGTCGCCTGGAAGCAGGGGAAAGTTACAGGGCTCGACCTCTGGACGCTCCTTAACGTTGATGTTTCTTTTAAGCCCAGACAACGGAAAATTTCTACCGACAGGCAGATTCGTGGAGTAACGGCCTTTGTCGGCGTGTGGGCTGGGCCTGGTTTCTCAGACAACATCTCAGGGCGTAGGCGAGCACATCATCAAGCCCCTTGTAAATGGAACCTGCAATGCCAATACCAATTCCTGCGGTTCGAGCAAAAAAAGACCCATAAACGGCATCTGCGGTAAGGGGGGGGAACAATAGAAATTTGTTGCTGGACCGTGCCTCGTCTCACTTCGTCTAAAGGCTTAGAACAGACTGCCCTCACCATCACTGCAGTCTCTCCACTTCCAGACAAAAGCATGCATCCGATTTTGAACACTACGTCGTGTTTGTCACGTCCACATTGATTATCGCGGTTCGACCTGCCGCACTCACCCGCAGATGTCACTCCCCCCACCCCCCCCCCTCCTCGATTCTGAACAGATGTTATGGCGGCGATGTCATTTTTTTCCTTTCGGTCCGGGGCAATCTCTCGATTTTGAACCGAGCTCGTTACTAGCGGTTCTGTCCCCTCGTTCAGCCAGACGACAACAAAGATCGACGCCCTGAACCCTTCACGAGATCTAATAGTTGCTCACAACCAAGATTGGCCAGAGGTTTCACGGAAGTAAAGATCCTCCCCTCATGCCCCTCACGCCCTTCACGCCCTCACGCCCCTCACAACACCACCTCGCTGCTGATACACCCCACGCCGCTACCTATGTTTGCAACATCAACGAAAAACCGAAAAAGAAGCTCAAGGATGAGCCCAATTGCTGCACCTCTCGGGGATATCGTCAAAACCACCTAACATCAGGCGCAACCGACTTGTCCCCTCACATACCAGGTACCACCCCAGGACTGCGAATTTCAGGCCGCTGACCGCCGCGTGCAAATATACAGAGTCCTTACCTCCAAACCCGCTAGCTCAGAAAAAATTGTACCGACGACGATTTTCACGATCTAACATCCGAACCCAATGCTCAAACCTCACCCAGGCGGCAGGGCTGGGCATTCAGGGGCTTATTTACCCACCCCCTTTTTCCACCCACCCGTGGTTAGCGCAACCCAACCTGCGATTGAACCCAGCCACATCGGCCAACGCTCCCCCTATTTTCGTCGCATCTTTTTACCATCTGCCAGAGATCAGTCGAAAGCGAATCCGGTGCTCCCTGCGCAATTCCGTTTGAAGAAACAATTCGTCGCAACTTTGGCACGCCGAGTGGGGAAGTACCCACGAGGTCGGCGCGATTTCGCGCTCAGGTGTCTCCGTTAGGAATTCAGTAGTCGTATACTAACGCCAGCTCGAAGGCGAGGATAACAAGATGGCGAGAGAGTTAGTGGTGAGAATGTAAAAAGCGTCAGGCGATTCCCAAAGGGGTTGGCGGGTCTGGTCGGGCAGGAAGAATCTGATGCCGTGTGTATCTGTCGACCGAGGGGGATAGACCACTCCGAGGAATGGAATGATGGCCGGTTCACCACATTGACGCCATTCTGACAAAGCATGGCTCACGAGCTGTATCGCAGCCAACTCTCCAGGTTGACGCAATTTCGACCTTGCCAGCCCCACGGACGGGACGATTTACAGAATACCAGATTGACGCGATTACGACAAATCAATTCCAACAGGGTAATGAAACCTTCCACCTCAGAGTATGTGCTCCCCGACCTAGATATACAACATGCTTTGACATAATTACACTTTTAGAACCCATCGCTCGCAACCTGGAAAGCAGCAATATTACCCCGACAATCAAGAGCACCCTACTCATCCTTCCCGACCAACACGGTAGAAGCCCCGACGCCCTTCTCCTTCTCCTCGTAAAACTTATCAACATCCTCCACGACCTTGCGCCCGCTAAATTTCTGCATAATGTTCACTCCCCTCGTTCTCAACCTGGCCTGATACCAATGCGGAAACGCCGCCAATGCGGGAAGCGTATTGCCCATCGCCGGGCAAATCACCTGCCCACTCCTCCCGCTCAACACCTGCTTCACAATGGCCTCTGCCACCGTCTCGGGCTCTAGCGCCGGCATCAAGAACGGCTGCGCATTATGATAACCGGTGAACAGCGGCGTCTTCGTATACCCTTGATTCACCACCACCGTCCTGACCTTCGGCGCGCCATACTTGGTCGGCAACTCCGCTGTCAACCCCTCGTGGAACGCATATGCCGCTGCCTTGCTAGCCGCATAATCGACCATGTTCGGGACCGTCACCCAAGCGGCAACCGAAGCCACGGTAACCACCATCCCGTGGTTGTTCTTGCACATGTCCGGAAGGAACTCCTTCACCATCCAGCAGTGCGCAAACGTGTTGACATCAAACGTAAACTTGACATCCCGCTCCGAGGCATCGAGCAGCGACTTGCCCACAACAACGCCCGCGTTGTTGATCAGGATGGTGGGGTTGCCGATTTTGCCGCGGATCTCGGCGGCGACGGCAGCGATGTTCTTGGGGGAAGTGATGTCGCACTTGAAGTAGTGCACGTTGGTGGTGGCGCGGAAGGTCAAGGGCTGAATGTCGAGGACGACGACGGTGATGCCGCGCTCGGCGAGGAGCTGGACGACATGACCACCGATGCCACCAGCACCGCCTGTGATGAGGACGATCTCCTTGGACCAGACATACTTGTCATCGGTCCAGTTGTTGAGGACCTTGTCCGAGAGCCAGTTGCTGAGCAGGCGGAAGGTGCCGAGGGCCAGGAGGGTCTTGAGGCGGGAGTAGGCGGTGGGGTGGAGGATCGATAAGTTCTCGCCCTTCTTGGTGAACCGGGCAAGGAGGATTAGAGGCAAAAGAAGGGACGGGTTGAGGGCCGTGCTGCGGATCAGGCGGACGACCGTATCCATCTTAAACCCCTCGCGAGGCAGGATGCCATTGTGCATTGGCATATTGACGGCTTATCCGGGTATCTCGTTTCGGATGCGTTGGTATTATTCCAGGTAGGTGGGTAGGACTTTGTGGTGTTGTTGCAATTCACGATATTGAGAACGAGAATTGATGAAAACCTGGGGATGACTTGGTATAAGATAGCTATCAGCCAAGACACCACCCTCTTCCCCGCCTTCATGTGCGAAAGCCGAGGTAGATGCGGCTGATGGGGAGCTTTGGAGAATCCTGGGAGTCTGGGGTAGCTTCGGGAGCGATATCCGGGCCATTGGCCACTTAGCGCTCGCTCCTTCCTTGGCGACCTTGAATGCGGGCTGCTTGATCGAGAACTTCAGTCCATTAAACTGAGGTACAGTGGTCGCAGGCTCCGTATCGAGTACAGCGGAGCCCGAAACTGGCTGCAGATGCGGCTCCCAATTCGCGGCGGCCGCTGGCCAGGGAAGGAGTGCAGTAGCCGCTTTCGGCAATCAAAGGGTTACGCGGTTCAGCATTACCAAGAAATCTACCAATAAACATAATAACAACCCGATAGCTACATAATACACCCTGTCTATGTGGTGGCAGAATCCATAAAGAAACCCTGCTGATTTCTCACTACAGTAACGGAAACCACAGAACGCATTCTAATTACACCACACAATCCAATTATCGACAGCGGCCAAACATCACAGCTTTACCAAGATGCCTCGCGGCGTCCTTACCTGGAGCGAACCGTATTTGGCGCCGATGATGACTCGAACAGATGAAGCGCCGTCAAACGCCGTCAAACGCCGTGACGATTTTGGCCGAAAATAGGCCGCCTAGACCCACTTTCCACCCTGCTTCAAATTCTCAAGAACGAAACGGCTTCATGGTAAGAGCGCGCCGTGCTACCTGCCGGTATACGGACGCGCCAAAACGACAGCCATGCGGACAGAAAGGTCACTGACATCGCTCCAAAGAGACACAAACATGCACGCCAGCGAAACACCGCCAATGACGATGCTTCGAACATGCACAGCCGCCAACGCCTGCAAAAAAAAAAAAGCCCGATGTGCGGGGATGGCGATCCCGCGCTTGAACTCTGCCCCCCAACACGCGCCGAACTACTTCAGATTTTGGCGAAACTTTGAAATTCCTAAACATCTCTAATCTCGCCGATCCGAATCCAAGACCTCACAATGCGACTCATCAACGTCCAAACATTCCAGCTGGAGGAGTTCCTCGACTACAGAGCCCCGCCGTACGCGATCCTGTCACACACATGGGGCGACGATGCCGAAGAGCTCACCTTCGACGACGTGAAGATGGGGAGTATCGATAAGGCTGGCGTTGGATCCATCAAATTCCACGGAAGCTGCCGACAAGCCGCAAAAGATGGCTTCGGATACGTCTGGATCGATACATGCTGCATCGACAAAACCAATCTTGTGGAGCTGAGCGAGGCCATCAACTCCATGTTCCGGTGGTATCGCTGTGCTTCCGTCTGCTATGCCTACCTGTCTGACGTACCTGGCGACGATGATCCCCGGAAGCTTGCGTCCAAGTTCAGCACAAGTCGGTGGTTTGGGAGAGGATGGACCCTACAGGAGCTTCTCGCGCCAAAGCGGTTGCGGTTCTATCACGCGGGATGGGGCTGCCTCGGCACTAAGGGAACTATGCGGACAGTTGTCGGGAAGATCACAGGCATTCCCTATAAGATTCTACTAGGAATTACCGAGCTACAAAGCATGAGCGTTGCGCAGCGCATGTCATGGGCTGCTAGGAGAGAGACAAAGAGGAAGGAAGACCTCGCCTACTGCCTCCTCGGCATCTTCGACGTAACGATGCCGATGATCTATGGCGAGGGGGCCGACCAGGCCTTCCTCCGGCTCCAGGAGCAGATCATGAGGATGACAAGAGACGATTCCATCCTGGCGTGGGGTTTTGGCTCCCCCGAAGAGACGCCTATCGATGATCCCGACCAGGCCGATCCAGTCGGGAGGATCTTAGCAGCCGGCCCATCGGATTTTGCCAACTCGGGGCATATTATCTGCCGTAAACAGCCGATCTCCCTCGACATCTCCGGTGGCAGCCTTCGACTCTATGTATCGCTACTCACGTCCGCTGGTAGGGCAGTTGGGCTGCTGGACAGCGGGCCCGAGCACGACCCGCAACAGGTAGTTGGGATCCCTCTTGTCCAAACAGCGTCTGGATTATCCGATGAGTACGTTAGACCAAAAAGGTGTCATACAGTGTTGCAGCCGGTAGCTTCAGCCAGCGCCTCACCCAGACTCATCCACATCAGGAACGACAGTCAACACAAGTCGGCAAAGGCAAAGGAACAGTACTGGCTCTACGATGAAGACGCATTTGCAGAAGTCAACCTGGATTTGGTTAACGTCCACCCTCCATCTTATTGGGATCAAGAGCGGGCCATGATTGTATCGACTATGCCAGCCTTGGATTGTGCTGCGCAACCGATCTTAGCTCGGTTTCAACATCGCGAAGAAGAGTGCCCGGATTTTGTGATACTGCTCGGATTCAGACAGCCTGACACCTCTACCGAGCCCCAGTGCCACGTTATGATATGCAGTAGAGGCACCTCACTTCAGGAGCTTGACGAGAAGTTGCACTACGTGGTGCAAAAAGCACATGGAAAACGAAGAGCTAGTAATGGGTTGATACACCTACGCATTGTGTTGGAGCCTGATCAGCAACAATCCGTATTTACCATCAAGCCGGAAGCACTGCATTCCCCGCCAGACGTCACTATCGATATTACGGCAGAGTTAGAGAGGCTTAAGGCCATCAAAAAACTGCTCCATAATGCTACTACAAAGTGGCGGCTACGACAGACACTCGAGGGCTATAGAGATGGGCCCACCTCCGTTGCCTTCTCGCCCGACTCAACAGTGCTTGCGTCAGGATCACACGACAACACCGTCCGGCTCTGGGACGTGGAAACGGGGCAGCTACGGCAGACACTTGAGGGCCATAGCCATGGGGTCACCTCCGTTACCTTCTCACCCGACTCAACAGTGCTTGCGTCAGGATCAAACGACAAAACCGTCCGGCTCTGGGACGTGGAAACGGGGCAGCTACGGCAGATACTTGAGGGCCATAACGATTGGGTCACCTCCGTTACCTTCTCGCTCGACTCTACAGTGCTTGCGTCAGGATCACACGACAACACCGTCCGGCTCTGGGACGTGGAAACGGGGCAGCTACGGCAGACACTGAAGGGCCATAGCCATGGGGTCACCTCCGTTACCTTCTCACCCGACTCAACAGTGCTTACGTCAGGATCAAGAGACAAAACCGTCCGGCTCTGGGACGTGGAAACGGGGCAGCTACGGCAGACACTTAAGGGCCATAGCGATTGGGTCATCTCCGTTACCTTCTCACCCGACTCAACAGTGCTTGCGTCAGGATCAAGCGACGAAACCGTCCGGCTCTGGGACGTGGAAACGGGGCAGCTACGGCAGACACTTAAGGGCCATAGCGATTGGGTCATCTCCGTTACCTTCTCACCCGACTCAACAGTGCTTGCGTCAGGATCAAGCGACGAAACCGTCCGGCTCTGGGACGTGGAAACGGGACAGCTACGGCAGACACTTGAGGGCCATAGCGATTGGGTCACCTCCGTTACCTTCTCACCCGACTCAACAGTGCTTACGTCAGGATCATACGACAACACCGTCCGGCTCTGGGACGTGGCAATGGACGGTGAAGTGTGACGACATGGATGGTTTGTACCTCAAGAGACCCTTTCTCTACATCCTTTATATTTCTTTTTTCTAGCTTGACACCAGAAGGGTCAGGAAGGATGTGTTATTTTATAAAAACGACGAAATTCTAGCATGTTCCATTGATATTAAAGTGACCTCATACTTTGCCTCCTGTCATGACCCAAGCCGTGACAAGAGAAGTACGGACCAAGGGGAAGCCCCGCCAGTTACTATGCAGTGCTTCTAACAACTCTGGACCAAGACAGCGAGCACACCAATAACCGTGGTCCCAGGGTCCCGGAGCAGAAGACTCGGGACTTTGGGACCATAAGGAAAACACCAGCATATAGTTACCATCGTCATATCTGGGAAATCAGGTGGATTTCCCAGTGATAACCGAAAAGGTTATGTGCCCTCTGGCCATCTTGTAGAGAACACATAGCGGCACGTGTACGCTCTTCACTTTGTATCTTTGGGGCAATGGATTCCGATCTCTCTGGGAAATAATGGTTCAAAGGCGACGAGCCGTAGTGCGAATATTGTAATGTCGCGAGTTCCCTGAGTTACAGAAGCAGGTTCCAAAGGACCGGAAGTCGATTTAGATCACAACTGTACCCAGTGTGTTGGGATTATTACCACCACGAGAAGGGATCCATTATTATGCAGCTATCGGGTTCGTCATCATGTCATCCGCCGATCTCTTAGCAGTCCCGCAACCGTCGATTTCCGAAAGCGGCTAGTGCATTGTCCGTGGCTGTTGGCTACTCGGAGCCGCAGCTGCAGCCCAGTTTTGGGTTCCATTTGTACTTGGTACGGAGCCTGCAGTAGCGCACTGCGTCACCGCAACCGGGGGCCCAGCGGTTCGTGCGGAGAAAGTTCGAATATCCGAAATCATGGACACTCATTTCGGTCTCTACTGTAAGATGCCCAGGTAGGTTAGAATAGCTGATTTGAAAAAATGAATGCAAGATGAAGTGTAATGGCTGGAACTGGACTGGTCTTCACCGTTCCATCTTTCACAACATGACTGGCCTGAATGCATCAAAGTCACGCTATCGCCATCACAGGTCACCACATAGGGGCCGACTTCCAGGTTGGGTATCGACTCACTTGCCGGGCAGCTGCCAAGGTAACGGTAGCTACCTGATATTCCGACACGAGCACGCAAAAGCAAACGGGCCCGGCGAGAGAAAATTCAACGCTGGTTGGTATATCCTCCGTTTTGACGACCGTGCTGTCCTCACTTCGCCAGACCATCACATCTCTACCATGATAGAAACACGATTCCGTTCGAGATCCTGGTCGTTTTACCTCCTTCCAGCCCCTTTCTTTCAAAAAAGAGAGAAAAAAACTAAAACAAAACTCGCTTCCCATAAATCGCCATGATCCCGTTTCCATTACCTTCTAGCCATTCGCCCAACGATGCAAGCCATGTTTTCGCTTGCGGAGAAGCCCCCGCTCGTGAGTTCCCGCCTGTCTATCATGTAAGACGCCAGGCTCTAATGCCACCAAATCCCGACCAAAAATGAACGAGAGATCATTATACGGGCGGCCCACCGCCCATCAGCACCCGGAAGGGAGCATGTTGTGTTTGGCGACGAGCTCTTCGATCTTTGGAATAAGCTCCGGAATCCGAAAAGGTTTCGATATGACATCGTCCTGTAAAAGCCGCAGTTAGCTCTGAAGACAAATGGCAAGGAGAGAACAAAACTCACCACCCCAGCGGCCTTTGCATTTTTGATCTGCTCGGGCCTCGCATATGCCGTGACGGCAATGATGGGAATGTGCTGTGTGAGCACACCCAGATTCTCCAACCTCCTGATCTCCTTCGTGCAGCTCATACCGTCCATGACGGGCATCTCCAAGTCCATCAGGATGACCGAAATGTTCTTCTTGTTCTCTTTGTCGCCGCTGCCGGTGGCCAGCGCCGTGCCCCGCAGCTCCTTATCGGCCGCCGCTTTCCCCTCATCCCAGAATCTCGATTGGCGCAGAGCGCCGAGTGCCTCGCCGCCGTGATTGGCGACGTGTGTCTTGTGACCTGATAGCTGCAACTGTCGCTGCAGCACTTTTTGGTTGACCAGGTTATCCTCAACGATGAGGACGTCGAGCATGCTGGCAGGGTCGATGTTGGCCGGGTGCAGGTTGTAGCCTGCACCGGCAGGTTTGATGCCGGGCTGGGGAGACACCGCGGCCGCCGCAAGCCTGAGCGGCTTGGCTTGCGACGTTGACGAATTGTCAGAGTCATGTCGAGGGACGTTGGCTTTGCGAATTTTGATGTAAAACGCAAAGGTGCTGCCGTCGCCTTTGGTGGACTGAACGCCAATCTGGCCGCCTTGCATCTCAGTCAGGATGCGGCAGATAAAGAGGCCCAATCCCGAGCCACCGTACTGTACATGGGTCCGAGGGTTGACCTGGGAAAAGCGCTGGAACAGGATCTTCTTTTCGTCGTCATCCAATCCTGGTCCCGTGTCGGTCACGGCAACATGGAGGAAGAGTTTCTCGCCATCGGCCCAGTCCGGGGCGTCGGTAATATCTTTTTGATCGGTGCGTCGTGGTGGGATGAAAGAGAGCCCCTCCACTCCGCCGTCCTTGGATGCCCCGAGGCTGATGGTAATTGTGCGAACAGCCCGACCCTGCGTAAACTTGATAGCATTTGTCATGAGGTTGATCATCACCTGCCTCAGGCGCGATGGGTCCAGCTTCACCCAGTCTATGCCTAGTTCGGCGAAGGAGTCCTCGATCCGGAACGCCCCATTGATGTTGTGCGACACGAGCTCAGTCTCGAACATCTTCAGCACGTTCTGCACCACCTTTACGGGCTGCACATCGACCGGTGTGACGAGCAGCAAATTCGAGTCCAGCTTCGAGAGCGTCAGGATATCGTCAACAATCCGCTTCTGGTGGCTTGCGCAAAGAGAGATGGTGTTAGCCGCCTCCATGCAGCTATCGATCAGCTGATTCAGCGTCTCGGGGTTCACATCGGTTGTCTTGTACCGGTTGAGACAGGACGAAATCTCATCGGCGCACTGCAGAATCGCGCTCAGAGGATTCCGCATTTCATGGCTCGTTATGTCGATGAAATTCTCCTGCTGCCGCTTCAGCTCGACCGCCTCATCTCGCCTCCGCTTTTGAAAGTCCTCGGCCCACTTCTGCTGGGCGATGTCGGTAAAGCAACCAAAGATGCTCTTCAAGGCGCCATGCTCGTCCTTTTCTGGATATGCGCTCATGAGAGCCCAGTTATCCACCGAGTGCCCGTCCTTCAGCAGTCGAGAGCCCTTGAACCGGAATTCGTGCGTCACCGCCAATTTCTCTTCGACCAGACGACGCCAAACGCTCTCAACACCTGCTCGGTCCTCATCTCGAATGCTTTGCATCCAGCTGTCTGGAGCGCTCCCACTCTTTTGATGGCCAGAGATCTTCCACCACATCTCGTTACAGTACGTGATTCGGCCACCCCCGTCAGTGATGAACATCCCCACCGGCCCGAACTCTGCCATTCTCGAGAATCGATACTCGCTCTCGACAGCTTCTTGGGTCCGCAGATGGAGCTGCATAGAGAGCTCTTGTCGATCTAAAGCGGCCAATCTGGCCGCCCTCTGTCCTCGCTTGATCTCCTCCTCAAACAGCACGACCGACGCCATCGAAGTAGCGAGTTGACGTGAAAGGAGGCTCACAAAGAGCTGATAATCGGCATTAAATTGGAGCCGGGGGTTGATGCCAAGTACGATGAAGCCAACGACCGCCTCCCCGGCTGTGGTGGGATGAATTGGCAAGATGACGATGGTCTTGCATGGATCGCCAAAGCCTCTCCATGCAAACCCTTCCAGCAAATGGCCCGGCAAAGTATCATCTTCCTCACTGAGTACGATCGGCCTGCTCAGGTCCGACATTGAATCGCGCAAATACGGCGCGAACCCGTCTTCACTTGACTTGAGATCAATCAACGAGACAGCACTGGGGTGGCCGTTCGGAACTCCTAAGGAGCCCTCAAGCACCACGTGAGGCGGGTTCAGGAGGCTCCCTGAATGCATTGACGAAACTTCGCTCTCATTGCCGTCGTCGACCGAGTAGACGAGCGCGAATGGGACGTCGATGTCGTTGTACTCCAGGCCCTTCAACACCTGAGTCCAGAACCCCTTGGAGTCACGGGCAAGTGATGTCTTGACCCCAATATCCCGCAGGGTCAACATCCTCCGTTCGCTGATCTTGCGCCGGGTGTTCTCGAAGGCTGGGTTGTAAACGGCAACAACGTTTCCGTCACCTCCGACCAAGGGGATCAGCGCCCAGTTGAAGTACGTCTCCTCTACGTACCCCTTCCGAGTGATGAACAGCAAGTCATCGTACTTCATGGTCGCATCTCCGTTACTCCAGGCCCTTTCTAGCACGGGTCCAATATCGGTCCAGATTTCCGACCAAGCGTCCTGGTACCTCGACCCCATCAAACGCGGGTGCTTCTCGCCTGCCAGCGCGACGTAGGCTTCGTTATATATGGCGACATGGTCCGGTCCCCAGTACATCGCCGCCGGGTGGGGACTGCCCATGATCATGCTCGAGAGGATCCGCAGGTCAGCGGGCCATTCTTCGACCGGACCAAGCGATGTAGATCCCCAGTCGATGGATCGTGCGAGGCGGTGATGGGCCCCAAGGTTGGGATCATCCAGTGGTATTCGCGTCCAATCGAAAGTGGTCTGCACTTGGTTGGGGAAGTCAGTTATGAGAGACAAGTCCCTTTGCGGTGTGACGAAGTCGTCCATCGCTGTGCCAGGCCTACTGCCGGGTATCGAGGTTGTACCGGTGCGAGCTATGGAAGGCGATACCATATCTTCGACGGGCCCGAAGTAATCGACTTCTGGGGTGTCCGCCTCATGTCGCGTAGTTTCTTTCGGCACCTGGTTCTCCGCTGGAGATGACGGGGTAACGGGAGTCACATTCGAGTTCCCGCAAACGAACCGAAAGCGCTTTCTCAAGGTCGAACACGTCCAGCTAACTCCGCCATATTCGAGAGACTGCGGCCACGAGCTTGGCGACTCTCGGCTTGGCCTAGACGCAATGGTCCATGCTTTAAAACGGGAGAACTCGTGGCTGTGATCCGGATCTGCGGTATCGGCGTGGAGATATTCTAGAACGTGGCGCGCGCCTCGAAGGCAAGCGTTTGCATACAATATATGAAACGGCCCAGCGTCGAAGTTCGCGGTGTCATCAAGGTCGAGCACGAATGCCGGTCTGGGATCAACTTCCAGAAACTCTGTCAACCCTATGCCATGAAATAGTTGAGCGGGCGACGCCCGGGAGCGACCGTCAGGACTCCGCGATATCCCGGTGGCCTCGTTCGAAGTCCAACTGGCCGGCGTGCCCGAAGACCGGGGTGGACTGCCGGTGCTGACCTGGCCCTTGGGCAGGCGCAGAGTGGTGACACCTTCGTGGGGTTCATGGACGGTGCCCATAATGGACGGCGCCGCGTCCAAAGTCTTGAAGCTCGACGGCCGACTGGGCATGTGGTTGGATGGTGGCGAGCTGGAGAAAAAGTGTTGGGATGAAAGGTCGGGTTGTGTAGATTTCGAGTGCTCACCGGTGGCCAGAGACTGAGGGGGTAGCCGCAGACTCCCCGGAGCAACCAACCGAGGTTTTTTGGAAGGGGATTCGAGGGAGGACGGCGTTGCACGTCCTTGCGGCTCGGCGGAGCGCTTGCCCAGATGGCCCGGCGAGACGCCTGCAGCTGTGTCGTTTGGGGAAGCGGGTGGCAGAGGAGGGGGTTCAACAGCGGGCGGAAGGTGTGCACCCCCAGGAAGATGGTGGGTCGTGGAAGGGGGAGTTAGACCATGCCGACTGGTCTCGCGCTGCCGGCTCTCTCCAAGGTTCAGTTCAGGCTGCTTGGCGGAGTCGTCGGGCACGGAGGGGTCGGGGCCGGTGCTGTTGCTGTTGCTGCTGTTGTTGTTACGGCGGCGGGCCGAGCAAGCGAGCGGGCCCGGAGAGCCGGAGGGCGAAAGGGGAGACACGGGGACGGCGGTTGAGGGTAGCACAGCCAGGATGGGAAGTGACGAGACCAGGCTGGCAGCTTCCGAAGGTGTGATACAGGGCTCGACTCTGTTCTCTAGCGTCATGAAGGAGGAGCGTGGTATAGGGGACCAAGGGATCGACAGGGGAGCCTTTGTGTCTTTCTTTGAGCAGAGCGGGGCGGCGGAGCGGACGGTTGAGGACGGTTGAGGCTGCCGGGTTCGTCCTCCACCCGCAAACCTCTGTGTTGACCACGACAGATAACCACCAACTGAGCGTTTGGCGAGGGCTCATGCAAAAAACAACGCCCGAGGACCGGCCATTGACGGGAACCAGAGGTCGTGGGGCCCTTTTCGAAGGCCGCGATAGCCGGGCGGGCGCCCGAGGGGAGGGAGTCTGAGACCCGACTCGGCCTTGACGGGGGAGGGCAGCGAACAGCAAACCTTCTCCCTTGGCGCATCAGATGAGTGCACAACGAGTTGATCAGTCATACGAAGCCAGCTGCCCTTGACGATGCGTGCGCGGCGTTGCAGCCTCTCTCCTGTCGCTGGTCCCGGCTGGCCGTTACCACAGACAACAGGCATCCGGGACACGTGAGAGAGGGGTTGCTGGAAGCACTCGAACCTGTTGGAACCTGAAGATCGCAGACGGGGGACGAAGGGGGGAGGCAGGAGAATGGGATCGCTGAAAGAGCAGCACTGGTCAGGTCCCGGTCCGCTCGGTGCGTCAACAAAGTGAACGGCGGAAGATATTGCTACGAGGATGGTTTGCGCCGGCAGGCTTCAGGCTCTCCGGCGAATGGTCCAGTTTGACTAAAGAATTTTCGGTAGGTTTCGTTAGGTTCGCCGAGAATGGGGAGGAGCATGCAACCGCACAACGGCAAGCGCAGCCACTGTGAACCCAAGCAGCAGTGGCGGAGAGAGGGTGCCTGAGGTGCTGTGGTGAGAACAGCCCTGAAGAGCCGCTGTGCAGATTCTCAGAAAAGTCACCATTGATACCTAACAACTGAGACCTGCGTGCACCTTGGAATCTTGGACTGGCTGCCCGTCAAAAGAGGCGGGATGCACGTAACGGGCAGGCAGGGTGAGTGGTCCGGAGGAGGAAGGTTGCCAGCGTCCATTGTGGGCTGATGCTTTAGCAGGGGGTCTCGGGTCCATAAGGGCCTGGATCTTTTTCTTGGGACAAGACAAACGGCAAGCTGCAGCCCCGCTGCAAAACTCGAAACGTAACTTTCATCAAGCCTACCCACTCCCTCCCCATCCTCGCCCGTTCCAGCAGCCCTCAAATCACAAACATGCTATATTTTATCGCGGGCGATGTTCCGAAAGAACTTGAGCACAAAGGCTACGAAGAGCGGAACACGCCAATGCTGCTCTGCGGGACACACTGAGTGGGCGTGCGTTCACCCCCTCAACCCCCCCCCCCCCCCCAACACATGTGTGCATCCTCACAGCCTGACACTCAATGGACGATAAGGTTCGGGAGGTGATGGTGACGGGAAGACACTTTGTCGGCAGAGCTCAAGATGTGGATTGTCTTTATTGGCCCCCTCTCTTCAAAGACAATGAGAAAGAGCCCAACGAAGGCGATCAATTAGGCCTAACCATTCTCAGTTCAATCTGAGTAACTGATCTCTGACTCGGAAAGCCTAGCTTACCGAGTGCGAAGAGTCTCAGAGCTCAACCAGAACTTAACCGACTTCGAGACAACATTGATAAATGGCTTCTGCCGAAAACGGTGGTTGGAAATCTGAAGAACGGTGAAGGGAGCTTGTGAAAGAGCGTGGTGGGTCTTCCGCCGATCTCTGGTCTAGACAAGTCCATCCCTGATCCAAGACTTGGCAGTCCCATTTTTCCTGATCTTGCAGCGGGCAGACAGCTGTCAACGCAGCATTATGGCCTGATGTTGAACGCACGAAATTCCCATCACAGCCGCAAGCGGCATTTGCCAATTCCCATGTTGCTTCGACATTGGGGACGTAAACGCTGTTCCGGCGGTGCACCGCCGTTTGCGATTCACTTCCTACATCCGATACCTATCTCGATCTCTGAGCCGCCATCGATGAGAGCCTCCACTTGGCTTTGGGCTGAGATTTCGTCCCTCGGAACAGGCGAGGTCGAGAGTTCGAGTGGCCTCAATCTTCAACACGCTGCATCCAAATCTTCCCTGACGTCCCAAGTTTGGCGGCTTACAGCCTTTCATGGCGCTAAAATAATGGTACAATGAGGCCTGAATATTCTCACAGCGCGTGGATGGTTCGCTGGTATCCTGACTGGCGATGATGGGAACACCCTGGTGCACAACTGCATTTTCATGATGGAAACTTGGGGTCGCGATTAGCGAGCTGAATGACCGCCCAGTTGCTCCAGGCACGCGCTAACATGCACTAGCATACTTCTGCCAGATGCTGACCGAGCGTTGTTCATGCTCGTTGGCTCGTGGCACGACTAGCCAGTTGATGCCGGAATGGACGGCAGAACTCCAGCCTCAGCCTCCGCTCGCATCAACAAGATTCAAAAGGTTCCTGATCATTTTTTTTGGGCGGGGGGTTTCTGCCTGTGCTGGCGAGACATATCAGACGGTGGACGGGCATAGTACAGTTATTGTCAGTCTCCTGGGGTCAAGTGTCTCCGCGGACAGCGAAAACTTTTATGGATCATTGGTCTTTTGGCCGTGGCATTTATGTTGCAAAAAGTACACGTCAATACAGCTGGCCCTCTGTTGGCAGGATAACGCGTCATTAGCGGCCGGGGGAGAGAAGCAGAGGTGCAGTTATCGATCAGTGTCTTTTCTTGGCTCTCTTTGATGCCGACCCTCCAAGCGAGATCCAAGAAAAGATAGGTATTGTGCAACCTCAGAACTGAGGGAAGCTCGCGTCTCACGCCTGCCTTAACAATTTTTAGCTTGGCGAGTCTCTCCCCGTCTCTGTTGAAAGAGATTCATCCAAACTACCCCGCACAATGGCTGGCAAAGCCCATCCAGGGCAGCCCTTCAACGAGGCCCCAAGGTCAGGGCTAGGTCTCCTTGAGCGGCTCCGTACCTGATGTGGCCGCAACCTGGGCTTCATTGAGCGTGATAGGGGTTGTCACATCATGCTTTCTCTCGCACAGCGCGTGCTGTAGTGGGATGGGTTTTATTCGGCGGCGACATGAGCTGACCACTGTGGCCCTCCTGTCCTCCCGCACTGCCAGACTGCACGGCATCTCCCGATGACCAAAACTGCCCTCGAGCATGCTAGCCAATCACCGGCAAGCGATCGCAGATGGGGGCTGATTTTCCACAGGGGACTGGCGGTTTTGCTCTTTGCAGGACACGGGAGCAAGGTCAATCGGTGGTCCTCGGTAGCCCCCCCCGTGCTAACGCTCCCCGCGATACGCCCTCTCGATTGGAGGAGGGCGGGCGCTTACACGCCGGGGCGGTCATACCCCTCCGATTCTCCGATTGGGCACCCGACTGTGATTGACTTGCCACCCGCGTCTTCAGGCTGCTCGGCATGGGCCTGCTCGCACTCGGGCGGCACTGCGGGTGGGAGGCAATCTGGGCGTGGTCCAAAGCGCTCTCTTAAATCACTGGCAATGGCCCCCTCTTTTTCCGACCAGGTAAGCTCAAGTCAATTCAGCCGCTTCGTTGCGTCGCTATCGTCGAGTTCGAGTCGAGTTCGAGTCGAGTTTCGCGCCGTCGACTGCCTGCGAAAGACGAAATCCTTGCGCCGGACTTCAATGTGAGGGACTCCCAGCCATTACTGGCATCGCCTCAAGCGCAGCACTCCCGGCGTCGATCCGCCCGTGCCAAGTGACGCCCCGAGCGATCAACTCGGTCGCTGGGAAGAAAGGAGACGAATATCGAGAACAAAGTCGACAAGAAACGACAAAGGCGACAAAGCCAGGATAGGAACAGGCAATACATGAGGGTTTCGGTTTCTCTACTACCTGGTACAACCTCTCCGATCAACACACATCCGACATGGCGCGCACATACAAAATCATACACCGGAGATGGAGAGTGAGGAGGCCGCTGTATTGGGGCATGGTTCCGGAGCTGCTCGGCACTATCGCAGTGCTTGTTCTCTTCGGCGTCCAACAACCGGACATGTTTAGGACAGTGTTCTGGAGGGTTGGTGCCGAGCTGGGCTACAACTCGAGCCCTGTGATCCTACTCTACGCATACGCAAATCACAGGCCACTGCCCACAATTCCATTTGTGTGGTCGCAGACGTAAGTATCAGTTCTTATGTCTACGTAAAACCAAACGCTAATTAGGATGTAGGTTGACGAACTTCAACGTCGCCATCTCCATCGTCTCACTCTTTGTGCTGCTAGGCAAGCTCATTATGGTCATCATGAAGGTCTACTTCCCGATCCTCGGTTTGGTGCTCAGCATGTGCTTGTCTGCGCTCTATGCAGTGAGCGTCTACGGCCAGATGGGTCCGGACTACCTCGACCCTGAGCACCCCAGTTCGATTGCCTGGTACATCCGCGAAAGCTGCAGTGTCGCCGACCGATTCAGGCTCGGGAAGCATTGTGTCATGGCGAAGGCTACCTTCGCTGTGACCATCTTCATGCTGTAAGTTAGGTCCGGGAGAATCCGAGAGAACGATTACTGACTCGATACCCAGCGCCCTGTACCTCTTCAACCTCGGCCTGGCCGCATGGGCAATGTGGCCCAACCCGGAGCTGGACTACCCTGAAGACGATGATGATGACCACGTGCACTCGAAGGAGGAAGTCGAGATGCAACCTACCACGCCAAGGGGACCCACTGGAGTCCCTTTCACGCCCCGAACTCAGGCATTCCATACACTTGATAGGAAACTACCACTTCGACAACAATACGCCTGAAACCATTACACACTCAATGGAGGCCTTCCGAATACTCGACAGACGGACAGCCCACCGTCCCATATCGATGACCCCGGGATGTCAAAAACTCCACGGTCGTTGTATTGTATATCTCTTCGGTTGAGGATGCGATGTTGGATGATGAGAAATTTCTTTGACCGGAACTGGAATTGTTAGAGCATGTTCCTCGGGTATCAGGATTGGAGTTTGGAATGCTGAACATCATTTGTCCGTCTGCAGTTGCTGCTGCTGCTGCTGTGAACCACCACGGCGATTATCGCGAGGTTTCAATGTCGTCGATTGGCCTAGAACCGATTGAGTGTTGACGAATACACAAAAATATCAACTGTTTAATGACAACGTGTGTCTGCTGCTCAAGAAGGTGGATGTAAGTGGGTGGTTCTCATGCGAGTTACGTCTGGTTTGATTGCTTGACCTCCAAAACTGTGGCCTGTACCGTTGGATACTGCTGAACATCGGCCGTAGTGAGCCTGCTACAGTGTCGTTTCCCCTCTCCAAAAGAAGCTCCCCGATGTCGCGAATTAGAGGTCCCTTGTGTGTTAACAGAGGGCTATGACATGTGTCCGTGAGGAGATTGAGCAGGCATACATGGAGAGATTACCCAGTGAGCATGCGTGAAGATCATGCATTGTTCTGTGGTTGTCCGAGGAGTTGCTATACAGAGGTGCCAACAACAGGCAGAACCAAGGCCTTCCCAATTTCGTCCGAAGTTGTAACCTCGCTTCTACCTTTACGATAGTCCCCAGACTACAGCCAGTCCACTACAGCTAGGTAAAACCAAGTGTGAGGGCTCCCTCCCAGGACTCAGTTGACCGGTGGATAACACAAACTTCCCTGCGGACCTACAGATCACACCATTTCGCGCCATCCTTTTCCTCATCCTTGTCAACTATCACTCCTCGAACAGACACAGCACTTGCGTACCTACCCCCCTCTTCTCCATCACGGAAATCAACATGGACCAGAACCGCACTCCCATCCGGAACACCCACCGTAAAAATTCCCCCTTCTACCTCAACCGTCTCCCCGACAGTCACATTCACCAGTCTCACAGGTCGTCCCCCATCCAATTCATGATTAAAACTCCAGCCATCCCAAGTGATACCCGTGATGGCGTCCGTTCCATTCGCCATTAGGCGCTGGATCTTGAAAGACGTCGGAGTAGAGCTAGGTGCGGTGCTCGTGCTGTTGGGAGAGGATAGCGAAATCGTAAAGTTGCGAGATGGTCTCGGAAGGGGGTCAGGGACTGGGACTATTCCCGCGCCATCGACCGTGGTATTATAAGAGTGAAAGTTTATGATGACGATGCGAGAGATTACGGATCCATTTTGGGTGTACACGGCGTACACAGACTCCTTGTCTTGCTTGGGACGGGAGGGGAGAGATATCACGCTAGCAGGTGATAGAACGGTGTTCCCAAGGGCGGCAGCGACCGCGATGTTGCCGTAATAAGGGGCTTTAGTGCCTATGGTAGCGTTGGGGGTTGAAATAGGCTGCCAGGAGGCGTAGCGGTAGTTGGTCCCCTGATGCATGTGAACGCGTTTGAACCCGGAGCTTGCGGCGTAGAGGTTGAAGTCGAGGCCCCAGAGGGCGGCGCCAAAGGTGTTGGACAGGCCTGGTCTACCTTGGTTGTAGAGCGAGTTGTGCTCGCCGAAGATCGGAGGGGGCGCGGAGGGGTCGGAACGGAGGATGGTTTGATATTCGGTGACGTGGGCGGAGATGCTCCGCACGGTGTTGGTGTGATTCATAAGAGTGAATGCGAGAGTAACCCCGGGAGATTCCGCGCCAGATATGTAGCTAAAGCCGTTAGATCTTTGGTGACTGCCGGGACGGGAAAGGGGCGAACAGACTTGTGAGTTGAAAATAAAGTGACATCCCTGTTGGAGTTTAGACCAGCGGCCCAGGCTACAGGAGCCTTGAGCGTGTTTCCAACTCCGGCGAACGCAGGTGCCAGGAAGCCATTACCCAAGAGCTCAGGGCAGTGGTCTTGAATCAGTGACTTGATGGCTCGAGTTCCATTCTGCCACTGCTCAACATAAACCTTCTCGTTCCAGCTAGGCGGCCGAACGACGCCGTGCGTAGAGGTAGAGAACAGGTCCGGTTCGTTGCCGTACTGCCACATATACAGCTTCCCCTTTAAGGCCTTGCATGCCAACGGCACAGTATCCAGCAACGTTTGCCAGCCCGCAGAATTGTTTCCCCCAAGACCATGGTTGAGCCCATGCGAGAACTTGACGTCGTTCCAAACCTCATACGACTCAAAGTATGACGGCCCAATGAAGATCGTGGTTGGATAGTCTGGAGAACGGGCGATATCGTATGTTCCGTTCAGGGCGAACGGCAATGAGGCATTGTAGAGGGCATAGTCTTGGGTATTTCCGCCGACCCGGACGTACGGCTTGGATCCAATGATATCCGCAATGTTTTGAAGCAGAACGTCGGAGTATCTGTTGGGACTCGAAAGGTTCCCTGCAAAGTCCGGGAAGCTCGAGAACTCGATGCTATAGCTCATGAAGCTGTCAAGGACATCGTTGCCAGGGATGGCATACCAAGATATGTTGTGGAGGGACTGACTCCTCGCCAGTGTCAATATAGCAAGTGTGGTGGCAGCCGATCGCTTCATTCTCTCAGGACGCAGGGCAGAGAAAGCCTTGCCAGTAACGGTGAATACGGATCTGCCCTTCGATGGCTCTTAAATTCGTCCGCGGATGTCGCACGAAGCATGATGGTGCATGGCCAAGGTCCGGACTCGGGTGCTCGACACGACGCGCCCCGATTTCCGTGCGGAGACATGACTGAATACCGACCCTCTCGAGAGTCTCACTGCAGTTGAAACGACCCGTTTATTTCAGATGGGCCAGCACGCAATGTGAACGACCGCTCCCATGCTCCGAAAATGGGTATGGGCAGCTTCTCAGCGTATCTGATAGGTCAGCCACCAAGACGACTGAGGGAGAACACTGCACCTGCGGACTGAGGCTTGGGAAACAAGCTTCCTGGTAAAAAGCCACAAAGCTCTGTGTTGTTTATGCTTGGACGCTATGGGAGGATGTGTTTTAAGATTTTGTGTGCAGGGATCTTGGCATCTCGAACCTTATTCCATATTCCATGGAAGCGACGAAGTTCAAATACTGGCCGGCACAGGTACTCGGGAAGGTAAAAAACATCTCAGATATTCAAATGCATCTGTTTTACACTGTGATTTAATTTTTCTTTATTCAGTCTTGTGGCGACGCAAATGAGCACCAAAACGGAGACCAACCTACCTCGTGGTGCTGTGGACTGGAGCTGCGAGGACGACTCTTTGTCACGGAACAACCTGGAGGAACTCCACTCCTGCAAGTTGGGGAATCGCGGGGAAGGGGCCGATGTTGCCCGCTTTCTCACGGTTGTTCCCCTCCTGCAGCTCCACCGTCTTGGATGCGGAGATGGCCTGACGAGCGCTCCAACGGGCCGACGTCATCAGCAAGGCGGTTAGGGGCACATTCCAGCTGCGCCGAAAGCTCGGGTTCAATTCCAATCCTACTCCTGCTGCCGACAAACGACCCGTCATACGCCGACTCACAAGGGATTGAAGATAACCCGTAGCCAATGGTTCATTCTCTGTGAGGGACCACAACATCTGATTCAGTGCACGCCACCCCCGCAGTTCCTCGATTGAAGGGTAGCCCATCGAGGTCGCGCCCAAATGGCCTCGCTACAAAAGACGCTGTTGTTCCCCGCATCGAGGACCGCCTCAAGACCTCACTGCAGATTCCCAAAAACCCGGAGGACCCTACCAATACCGATAGCTCGACTGGTTGTCACAAATCCGTACATTCGACTGGCTTCAACGATGGCTCCCAAGGTCGGTCAAGCTCTCCATTTGCTGTGCTTTGGTGCCTGACTAACACTCGACTTTCAGCTCAGAGACCCGTCTCTCTTCAAAAAGGACGTTTGCTATGTTAATGGAGAGTGGGTGAAGGCCAAGTCTGGCAAAACCTTTGAAGTCAACGGTATAGAGAGTGTCTTACCCAATGTCGAGCTCAACCCTACTTACTGTCTACCATAGACCCTGCCACCGGGGAGCATATCGGAACATGTCCCGAGTTCGATAAGCATGATACAAAAAAGGCTATCGATGCAGCGGGAGCTGCATTTGAGACCTTCCGGCACACCACAGGGCGAAGCCGATCGAAGCTTCTCCGCAAATGGTACGACCTGATGGTTGAGAATGCCGACGACCTTGCTACTCTCATTACATGGGAGAATGGCAAGCCAATGGCAGACGCAAAGGGCGAGGTTACCTACGCCGCCAACTTCTTCGAGTGGTTCAGCGAGGAAGCACCGCGGATCTACGGCGACACCATACCCTCGTCCGTTCCTGGCAATCGCGTGTGGACACTCAAGGAACCTGTGGGTGTTTGTGGTCTCATCACTCCTTGGAATTTTCCCGGTAAGTCATCTACGTGGTTGTTGAACCTAGTTTTCGTTTGAAGATGAGCACCAATGCCAAGTATTTTTTCCAGCGGCCATGATCACCCGCAAGATCGGCCCCGCCCTCGCCGTTGGCTGCACAGTCGTCTGCAAGGCCCCGGGCGAAACACCATATACGTCTCTCGCCATCGCCGAGCTAGCTCACCGTGCTGGGGTCCCACCAGGAGTTGTGAACATTATTACCGCCCTTGACAATACCCCCGTGGTTGGAGAGGTGCTCACCACCAACCCTACCGTCCGCAAGATCTCCTTTACCGGTTCCACTCCTGTGGGTAAGCTCCTCATGCGTCAATGCTCCGGTACGCTGAAGAAGCTATCCCTGGAACTCGGTGGTAACGCACCCTTTATCGTTTTCGATGACGCCGATGTTGACCTCGCCGTCACCGGAGCCATCGCCTCCAAGTTCCGCTCTTCTGGCCAGACTTGCGTCTGTGCCAACCGCATCTTCGTCCAGCGCGGCATCTACGACGAATTTGCCACGAAGTTTGCCGCCAAAGTCCGCGAGTTTCGGGTCGGTAACGGGTTCGATTCCTCCATCACTCATGGCCCTCTCATCCACCACCGCGCCATCGACAAGGTTGACCAGCACGTCCGTGATGCTGAGTCAAAGGGGGCCAAGGTAGTTGTTGGCGGGCAAAAACTTCCCTCTCTTGGTCCCAACTTTTTCGAACCTACGGTCCTGACGGGCATGACCACTGACATGGCCATGGCTTCTGAGGAAACGTTTGGTCCTGTTGCGGGTCTTTTTCCATTCGACACGGAAGAGGAAGTTGTCAGGATCGCAAACTCCACGACAGTCGGCTTGGCGGGGTATTTCTTCTCAAAGGATTTGCATCGAGTTTACAGAGTAGCAGAGCACCTAGAAGTGGGGATGGTTGGTGTGAACACGGGGCTGATTTCGGACCCCGCCAGCCCCTTCGGAGGCGTGAAGGAGAGTGGCTTTGGAAGAGAGGGCTCGCTTTACGGCATTGGGGAGTATCAAATCACGAAGATGGTTACTTACGGTGGTATGGGATTGCCCCTGCAGACTAAATAGGGCCCGCAGTGGAGACAGTGTTCTTGAGATTGATGGAATACGTGTAGCCAGCCAGTGATATGCGGTCTGCGGGACAATCTGAAGGGCATGTGGAATTTGTGGCAAGTGTCTGCACAGAACACGATCTACTATGTAGATAGAGTTTGATGGGGATATGTGATGATGGCCGCAAGGATCGCGGTTGGCGGAGGACGACATTTGCCACACCAGCTACACAAATCTTACAGTGCGAATCACTTTAAAGATTGCACGAGAGGGAACAGGGGTAGGGCGAACTCAACACGCGAGAGGTATATTATTAGCTATTAGAAAGTTCTGCTTGGCCCTTATCCGACGGTACGTGTCATGATAAGTTAAAAAGCCACCAACACCACAACCAATCCACTCCCACCAGCTACTTCCACTCCACATCCCATCCTCCCAAATTCTTCGGCATGTTTTTTTGTCTTTTGTTGTGTGACAGCTCTCTCTTCCGCTTCTGGATCTCTCTTCCACACAACCAGCCGTCCTCCACAGGACCGTCCACTCCAATCAACTGAGCGCCTCCAAGAGACTCCCGTCTTGCTTGCGGGGGGTATACGTTGGGTATCAAAAACACCAGAAATACAACACAGCTTTCATGTACCGAGAGATCAGAAATGATCGAGAAAGGAAAAAAACGCAAACCGCGAGAGGGGGAATCAAGGTATCTGACAAGGAAAGCAGCCAAGAGCTGCAAGCAAACTAAAACAAGAAAATGAAATCAGTAGCTCGGCGGCCGGGCTTCTTGCCAGAAACCATGCCGCTTCTGCTCAATGAGGGTATCAAAGAACCATTCTCGGCAGGGTATCTTGAAATGCAGATCCGATTCCGACCAAACCAGGGGATGTGTTGTGTATGTGTTGCGTGTCCTCTCAATGTTGTGTGCGTGCATTGGTTGACGGGTGTCCTTGGTGAGTTCGCTCTATTTTAAAAGGGAATTTTCGTGTTCTAATCCGACGTCATGTCTCATCGAAGGTGCAAGGAACATCTCGTACAGACGTATCGTCGTTTAGGCGGCAGCGGTGACCACGGGGGCAGCGACGGGCTTGGCAGGCTCCTCGGGAGCAGCAGCAGCCTCCTCCTTCTTCTCTTCGGGCTTAGGCTCAGCAGCGGGCTCAGCAGCAGCGGAGGTCTCAGCAACCGGGGCAGGAGTCTCCTCGGTCTTCTCTTCAGCCTTCTCAACCTTCTCCGCCTTCTTGCCCTTGATGGTAGCACGGAGCTTGGAGAACGGCGAAGGAGACTTGGGCTTCTCGGTCTCATCGTCAGAAGTGGCCTTGGTCTTGGGGGCAAGGAAGGCGAAAGGCAGAGAGCTCTTGCGCTTCTCGCTCTTGACCTCCTTCTTAGTCTCGCCGTTGGTGGCAGGAGCAGCCTCGGTCGTCTCCGTCGGGACGGTGGCGGGGGAGGAGACCTCAGCAGAGAGGGGCTCAGTGGTCTCAACAGCGGGGATCACGGGAGCGGTCTCAGCAACAGCCTCGGTGGTGGCGGGTGCCTCCTCAGTGGTGGGGGTAGGCTCGGGAGAGGCGACCTTCTTCTTGCCAAAAGAAAGGTGACCGAAGAGGCTGGCACGCTTAGCGGGGGCGGGCTTGGTCTCGACAGCCTCCTCTTTCTTCTCCTCAGCCTTGACCTCGGCGACGGGTTCAGCGACAGCGGGGGCCTCGGTGGCAGCCGGCTCAGTAGCAGCCGGCTCGGTGGCCGGAGTCTCAGCGGCGGCGGTGCTAGCCTCAGCAGCAGGAGCCTCGGCCTCAGGAGTGGCCTCAGCCTTCTTCTCCTCCTTCTTGCCAAGGAAGTTGCCGAAGATGGAGGCACGCTTGCGGCTGGCAGAGCGGCGCTTGGGCTCCTCTTCCTTGACCTCCTCCTTCTTAGCCTCTTCCTTGGGAGCCTCAGCAACTGGCTCAGCAGCAGGGACAGCAGCGGGCTCAGCCGCCTCGGTGGTCTCGGTAGCGGGCTCAACCGCGGCAGCGGGAGCCTTCTCCTCCTTCTTAGCGGGGGTGGGCTTGAGGGCCTCGAGGGTCTTCTTGTACGTCTCGGACTCAGTCACAGTGGCACCAAGCTCCTTAGCCTCGGCAATCTTGGCCTTAAGCTGAGCAACCCAGGCATCGCGCTCGACGGTGGTGGCAGCCTTGAAAGAATGCTTGTGACCCTTGGAAACGAAGTGGAACTTGTTGGCGCCGTCAGTGGCGGGCTCAGAGGCCTCAGCCTAATTGTAATTTGTCAGCTGTTGGTCTTGTTCAGTTTTCTGTAGGCGATTGCTTACGAGTTGGATAGCACCCTGGGGCGCGGACTTGTCCTTCTCGCCAAAGAAGAGGAGGCCCTTGCCGGTCTCCGAAGCCCAGGCAGTAACGTGGTGAGCGACTTCAGTAACCTTGTCGGCCTTGAACGAAGGGGTGGCCTTCACGTCAACGGGCTCAGAGCCGAACCAAAAGAACTTCTTCGAGTGAATGAGGTTCCTGGGCCGAGTCAGCACTGAAACGTCCAAGAACATCCGCGATCGCAACCTACTTGGGGAAGTTTGCGCCCTCGGGCTTGTGAGAAAGGTGGCCATCCTCCACGGGCTTTGCCTCCTCAACTTCCTTTGCGGTCTCCTCGGTGGCGGCGGGCGCCTCGGTCGTCTCAGCAGCGACAGCGGGTGTGGCCTCGGCCTCGGCAGCGGGCGCAGGGGCAGCCTCTTCGGTTGCAGGCGCGGCAGGAGCGGCAGGAGCAGCAGCGGGGGTCTCCTCGACAGGCTTCGTCTCGACGACAGGCTCGGCAACGGGAGCGGTCTCGGTGGGCTTTACGTCGGCCATTGTGATTGTGCGGGGGGTGTGCTTAGCTACGAAAGCTGGGTATCAAAAAGAAGCAGAAAAAAGGAAAATGGGTATCAGGGTATCACTGAGAAAGAGAAAACGAAGCTGGCTCTGTGTGATGGGGGAGCTCGGCACTGGTCTTCGAGACACTGTGGTTGAGGCTGGATGTGAGGAAGAGAAGAGAGGGAAGTGGTTGGACACCGCGTGATGGCTTCCGGGGGTACTTATTGCTTTATTGCGGGCAGAGGTGTTCGGTTTGCGGATGGGTGCGTGAAAACGGTAGGACTGCAGCGCGGTCCGCCCACGATGCCCCAGTCAGCGAAGCGAAGAAAAAGCTCCCCCCGTCCCCTGCCCGCCAGGCCAGAAACGGAATCAACCTGCTCGACTGACGGGTGGACCCCCAGACGCCGGATGCTTGGCCAGTGCTTAGGCAGAGGCAGACAAAGGCGCAAGCTCAATGGGGGGGGGTCAATGTGCAGTTGCTGGGAGAACACGAAATTGCTTCAACCGTTTCTGGACAGGGATCCGGATTTCAACATGTGCTCATGCTGCAGCCACTCGAGCTCACGCCCACGCACACTGCGCGCCTGCACACGCCTGCGCTCGCTGCACACACGATGCGCCTACTGGCCAGTGCGTCTCTGGGGGCTCATCTTCCCGCCCGGGTACTTGAGACACAAGTACCGGCATCCTGCCTCCTGCAATGCAGCGCTCCATTTTGCTCCACCATCTCCAGCCTGCTCCAGCGCATTTGCAGCGCGTTAGGGGCCTCCTCGGGCCGTCCGCGGTGGATCCCTTGCGGTTCTGTCGCACGCGCCCAGGTGACTTTAGTCGCGGGTAGCTCAATTAAAGAAGGCCCTCTCTCCTTGTCGATCAGGGCTCTCACTGCATCGTCGATTTTTGCAGCAATGACCACCCTGCATCATGTGGAGCTCCCATCTCCAATATCGATCCATGGATGCTGTCGCCAAACCCTCCTTTTCGATAGGGAGTCGAGACATCACCAGCACCGGGAGCATTCGCTGCGGTGGTCCGCCGCAGAAATGTTGTGCTTCGATCCTGCAATTTGGACTCCGCGGGCACCCAACGAGCCAAAGGGGCGTCACATCGAAATTCGATGCTCTGCCAGGCGCCGGCGTTTAGCAACGACAAAGGAACCATGTCCCGGATGTGGGCACCTCAGCCATTGGTACGGGGCTCCACACCGTAAAATTGTGGTGACAAGACGTTTATCAATTTATAGGGATCCACTGTTTCCACTCACCACCTCCCATTCCCACCTTCGCTGTGGCGGCTGCACCCCCAGAGCTGTGAACGACAGGTGGGTGACGCCCGACCAATCCATGGGAAGATTTTGATCCGTCGAAACAGGCAGGGCAACAGCTCCGACCCGACCCTGCCACAGAAGTGTCGGGACCACAGCAGCTCGGAAAGGAGTGGAGGCGGCGTGCTGCCCATTTTATTTTTCCTAGTGGGGCCGGCTTCCGTCGTCAGACGGTGCCGATTCCCGGGAAGTGAGCCAGACCGTTTATCTCGAACACCCTTCCAGCAGCGGCGGTAGAGGAAAGGCCCAGCTCGGAAGCGGCAGCAGGACGATGCAGCACTAGCGGCACAGTGAGAAGAGGGAGCATGGATGATGGTCTCAAGTGACAGAAACTGAAAAGGAGACAGGAGAGCGATGCAGCCAACAACGTTATGCCGTTGACTCCCACCGTCAGGCCATCCCTAGTCCCTTGGTCCCACCAGACGCTACGCGATGCAACACATCTCATCAGGGCGCCCTCCGTACTCCGTCTACGCACATGCTGTGTCGACGCTCGGTCTCGCTGTGTCCCATCTGACTCCCAACAGTGCACAGCGTCCCCTACTTCAGTATTCAAACACCATCTCCCCGTTCTCTCGTTTTTCATCGGTGTCCTTTTTGTTCTTTTGTGCAGCGTCCATGCCACGGCCACTCGAGATTCCAAATCCACCCCAGCGTCTTGCCGGGATGGTTCAATTGCCAATCGGCCGACGAGCCGTGCCAGGAGGTACAAACCGCTCGGCATTCAACCTGGAAAGTTTTCTGTCCGAACGCACAAAATGCAGTGGGCAAACGGGGCTCGGTTGTTTCAGACAGCCTCGCCATCTGTCTAGGAGGAGCAGCAGCAGCATCTGTCCGCCTGAGCACACACATGCCGCCGCATCGCTCCCCACTCAACCCACCACGACAAGTGACGACAGCTCTAGTTTCTCAGCCGTGACCATAGCAAGACGTTTCGGTCATGTTTTTCACCAGTCAGCGTCGACGCCGCCGATGCAGTTGGCCGCCAACCTCTGCCCTGAGACCTGTCCGTTGGCGGGGGGCTCGCGGGCTTGCTCCATCGTCGACCCCTCAACGCAGCCTTGACGACCCAGTGCCCACATATGCAACCATCATCTTATAATCCATACGCATGATTCCCTCGTTGCAGCTTGCCGGGTGGGGTCGCGTCTGGACGAGAGTCTTGTCCCATCAATGGACCGCAACCACCCGTCGCCACTCAACCCAGCCTATGCCCGCCCGCGATGTCGCCTGGAGGGCATGATTGCACCATGATTGGTCTCGTCATGCCAAACAGCACTTGGGGCCCGGCGCCTCTCGCAGCTCCCTGCATGGCGAGTCAAGATTTGCCTATATTTCGTCCCGTAGCTCGCTCTCCACCGCCAGGTGCATCATACGTCGATCTTTGACGACTTAAAATGGACGAAGGGCGGGATGCGGTTATCGCAACGCCAGTGGCAGCTCCGTCTTTGGATCCCTGTAGCCGCCTGTCCGTGAGGCTCACTCGCCTTCACCTCTCCAATGCCTCGCCGTTGGGAGACGGTCTCAGACCGCCCTCGAACACAAGCGACACCTGCAGGTCTAGGTCTGTGGCCGCAAGGGCCCTATCTCGGTACGCAGGCCAAAGCAGGATTCAGATTACGTATTCCACAAGTTGATGGAGACAGGCCCCTATTCAGAGTGGTCTACCTCCTGTGCAGACGTGCTTTTGGGGAAATCATCTCGATCTGGGAGCTTGAGAGAAGACCGACTCTGCCGTAGCTTTGCTGGTTGCTGTGTATGCCCCGCCCTCATCATATCGGAATGCGCCGTGCGAGGCTTCAAGGCCGCTAACACAAATTGCCAAGACGCCACCATCTCGCGGCTGCCAAAAGGTTTCGAGTTATCGGATGGTTTCAAATATCGTAAAACTGGCTATTGGTCCCCTTTTTCTGGCTCGGGCGAAATCTTGCTGGCATCCCGAGAAGACCTGTGATTCCACAACCAGCACGGCGCATCATGTCGTGAGACAATAGCTCCGAAGCCGTCCTCTTCACGGCGTAGACTTCAGCACGTGGGGCTTGCATCCTCGCCGAGAGCCTCGAGCATCAATGAAACGCCAGATGTTGTCTGCCTCAAGCTCTCGCGCGAGCGAGCCGTCGTGTGCCCCTAATCAGACTAGGTAAGAATCTTGAGGGCGAAGTCCCAAATGTAGAGTGACTCATTGTTGGAGGGCAAGAGTCACCCTCTCCCTGAGGATCGCGATTTCCCTTCTTGGATTGCGACATCTGGCGTGGCACGCAATCGAAATCAGAGGGTTGATATGACGGGATCTTCTCTTTTTTCGGGGTGCGACATGGTTGCGAACGCGACGAAAAACAAGAGCATTGGGGACGAGCACTCCGCGCCTCTCCTCGGCGGGGCTACGTGGAACTGGCAGCGCGCATGACTTTGGACGTAACCCTTCTCTGCCACTCTGTGGTACGCCTCTGCCTTTTGCGCCTCTCTGCTGACCGCCCCTTCCTCAAACCTGCGGTTTCCATCTTTGTCGTCCGTATTGCCGATCCCTGACGTCTCACGCGGGACGGATGGACTGCGCTGAGCGAGTTACCCCACCAGATCTCGATCTTGTGGCCTCTTTCGACGTTCCGTCTCTCTGCTTTCTCTCACCGATGCAGTCCAATCAGAGGTCACGCTTGCAGCAAACGATCCTTCCAACGATGTCTCCCTTGTTCTCTCAGCAGCCCGATATAGAGCTATGCCGCTTCGGTCTCAGAAGTCTCTCGCCGCTTTGCTGCTCTGCCGGCTGGCCAGGGCCCATTTCTGCAGCTTGACCAAAGTATTCCTATATCAGCACTCAATTCTCCGGTTCAAAAAAGCTGACCCCTTAGACCGTCTTCCACAGATGTCCATACATGCAGCATGCCCTCGAGCCGCTTAAGGGGTGTAGAGGAGCAAGCGCACATCCTCGCCGACACATCTCACTCATTCCATGCCGCTTATCTGGGCATCTCAAGTAAAAGACCGTTGCTCAGCGTGCTCTCCAAAACCGGCTCTTCCAAGCTTCCTCGGCTGGCCTTGGAGGGGGGGCAGCACAAGGAGAAAGCCCAGCCAATCTTGGGGGGTTGAAGTCAAACCCAGCCAATGACGGCCGTCTTGCTTGTCTCGTGCCAGGCGGCAAAGGCTTCGCCTTGCAGGGTACTTGGAAGTACGCACGCGACGCGCAGTGCGGGGAACTGTCATATCATGTCCTCGAGCGCGGAGAGGTGGTGGTCGCTGTCGTGGCAGGCGAGCCGCCGTCAATCGGATCGAGTTGGCAGTGAGATTCGATGGCACATGCGCATTTCGAGATACCACGTTCAGGCAATCATGTAACCGGCTTATCTCCTTGTCGTCTGCGCCCCTCTATCGGTGGTCTCGGTGTTTGCAAGCCCCTGACTCCAAGGCCCTTGTTTTCCTGCGCTTCGTCTGTGAAGGTCAGGCCTTCTTTGCGAGCAATTTGGACGGGATGCCGGCATGTGTTGGAGAAGGACTGCCGAGCTCGCCAACCGATATAGAACGGGATGACGACACTGAAGGGCTTCCCCGGGTTGCTGTCGGTGCTGGAAGCGCCGCGAGTCTCGTACTCGGCCAGCGCTTCTGCCCCTGAATGTGACCCAAGCTGCAAGCTGGGCGCTGGTTGTCTGTGTGGCCACCACCCATTGCTGTTCTCAGGCGCAGAATACCATAAACCAGACCTCCTTCCCCTGGTAGCTCACATCCTTCTCATGTATGACCCCCCAACAAGTGTTGGTCGATTGGCTTTCCTGCCTGTCGGTCCAGGGTCCTTCGAGCGCTTGGGGCACTTTTCCGCGAGGTGACCGGGGGGTTGGGCATTCCCATGCTGTTGCAGATTTTCCTGTCCTGCGAGGTGGTTGATGTGGTCCAGAGGCACTGGGCGAGCGTCCTAATTTGCCGGCAGTGGCGGTCCCGGATGACCGTTCCGGAGAGTTGCTCCGGCGCTGAGCGGACCCGCGTGCCTCCTGCCGGGTGCGGAGACGGACGGTCGAGCGGGCGTCACGACAGGACGGAGCTCAGGCATGGAAGTTGTTTGGGCAGCCGAGAGACTGTCGTTAAAATGTTAGGCAACTAGGCTCCTTGAACGTCTGGGGCGTGTTTAAGTGTGTTTCCAGGCTGTTTGGCTACTTACGCTTGTTGCATCCTTCGGAGCACAAAGACACTGTTGACTTCTTGGGGATACAGCCGAGCTGGCTCGTCTCGGTGGTTTGGTACTGAGGCTCTTGCTTCGCGGCCCGGTGGGAACCATTGACCGCTTGTTGCCTTTATTGAGCCAACAATAGCGATGTGTTTGAAAGGGCTTCCTCAGCAGGAATCTCTTGCCCCGTCCTGGACCCGCGTACCGGCTCCCACGTTGACTCTGAAACCACCCCTTTTCATCGGTCTTTACCCCTTTCGGTCACCCAGCAACAAAGTTGCATGCCCGCCCCTTGTCACCTCTCACATTCACTACAACATCTCCGTCTTCACTCATCCTGTGCGAGGGGGTTGGTATGACCAGGCCACTTCCACGAGATTGAACAGCGCGAAATTCGTAGCTTCGCACGAGCAACGAGGACTAGGCTACACTCCCTGAGATGCAAACGCCAGCATAATTCACCATCGCATGGTGTTTGGCAAGCACTAGCCTGCAAATTTTTCTCAGCTGATCGAAGTGAAAGGTTGAGATACTAGGGACTGCTCCAGGCAGTCACTCGATCTCTTTCGTCCCTTCTTTGGGTGGAGCAGTCAAACCTAAAAGATCACCACTGTCGTCGGCGTTGATTCACAGCCCCACGACTCAATCCAGGAGCATTTATTCCCGCCGGAGAGTATAAATTAGGCACCCCCCTCCGGTTTCTCCCAGATCCTCTTTCTCCTTCAACAACCTTCTTCAAAAGCTTAATACTTGGAAGACATACCAACACGGCAATCATTATTCTCCCAACGCCTTCAATCTTTCTCCTCCCCTCGGGTGAACATCTTCAGGTAAGTACCACATCCCCTAGATAGGCATATCTTCTCAAGCACAAAATTCTTCCAAAGCCTTACTCTCTCTTGGCCACCCTCTCTCCCTTCCGAACACCCTCGTCGCTTTCCCTTCCCACGCTTCATTCACCAATTAACCCTCATTTATCACGAGAGCTGGAAAGTGAGAGCCTGAATTTGCTATCCATCAAGCACCAACCCTATATCCCACACCTGTTCACTGAGTTCCTCACTTCCTCGTTCTATCCCGCACATAAAAAAGAAGCTGCCACCAAGAGCCGCTCTCCACAGTCTTCCCTGACAAGCGGAATATATTCATCGATACTTCCTTACACAAGCTCTCCCAACCACTTGACTCCTTCCCTGCATCCCTGAATGTCACAACTTCGTCTCTACCACTCATCCAGCACTACCACTGTCACGTACTAACCCCATAGTGAACATTTCGCACCACTCTCTTGACGCCTAGATTTTATATCAACGATCAACATGGCTCCGTGTGGTTCTGGACGCGGTGGACGGGGCGGACGAGGCGGCGGTCCGTCCACCAGTGGCCTGCCGCTGCCAGATGGCTACGTGCCCAAGAACCCGGGTAGCGGTCAGAACAAGAACAAAGGCAGCGCGCCTGTCAAGGCCTCTGTGGCCAAGGCACCTGAGACGGTATGTTTTATTCTCAGACATGTTCAGGGTGAGACTAACCTCTTGTTATCCTGCAGGTCATCCCTATGCCCTGGGATATTGACCCCGTGATCTTCCCCAAGCCCGCGCCAGCTGGGAGCAAGAAAACCAACTTCAACTATGACCGCGAGTGGGTCTCGTACGGTGTAGAGCGAGATCAAGTTGGTGAGAGGTTGCACAAGGATTTGCTCCAACAGAAGCGCATCCAGCTGCCCGCTATCCTGAAGGGCGCGTCCCTCGATCGACTCAGGGAGTACAGAAAGATCTACAAGGATGCTGGCGAGCTTGAGTTGTTCAATACCAGGTGTACTCACCTGAACGAGGGCGGCCTCACACGTTTGATCTTCCAGGTGAGTCTTGACCAAGTTTTCATTTCTCTGAACGGGAAGCAGACCAACTGGTGTGTGCCATGCAGTCACCTGTGTTGCGACCTGATCACCCCAAGGCGACCAGCTGTCAACAAGACACACCGCTGGCAAATATTCTCCGCATTCCCGAGCTTGGTGGTGAGATTATTCGTCATCTCATGCCTAGCATCCGGGATGTCTCTGCTCTGGCGGCCACGTGCCGTGATGTGGGCTTATCGGTCAGCCAGAACCTCGAAGGTTGGGACTCGACCAAGGGCAATTTCGACAAAGATCGCTTCGAGGGAAACAAGGGCGTTCGCCAGAGTGTTCTCTGCATCGCGGCCTCGAGGGTGAAGCAGACAAGGACGACAAGCCCTTACACAGACGGATGGAGGATTATGGAGAACTTCATCCGCGTTGCTGTCATGACGAGCAACAGCTACAGAGATGTCATTATCGACCAGATGGCCTACTTTGATCTGAGGATGTTGGAGCTTATGATTCAGAGCATGCCCAACCTCGAGACGATTGCCATCTCCCGCTGTCTCCTTTTTGACGTGACCAAACTCGGTCCTCTCATCGATATCATCAAGCGTCACCCGGAGGTTCTCAAAAACGGCGAGAAGCAATACATCAAGCCTGACTTTGCACCCTACTTCTTTGACGGCCCAAACGACATCAACCGGTACGGCTCGTACGGTGTCACTCATCACGAGCCCAACTTTCACATCCCAAAGGCAATCATGGCTTTGCTTTTCCAATGCATGCCCAAAGCCAAGGAGATCGGTATGGACCTCGTCAGCGACAGCTCCTCCTTTTGGAACTTTGTGCGTCGCTTGCCCGGTCCCGACGCCCTGTGGCATATCAAGGCACGCGATGCCTATGTCGTACGAAACAAGGCCCTGGCCAAGATGAGACCCAACATGACCAACGTTGCACAATACAAGGCAATTCCTGGCTCAGACAACATCGAGCATGTCTTTGCCGACGACATCACCGCGGCTGTCACGGGTGACGGTGTCGGGGAGGTCTGGATCCCCCAGGCCGTCAAAATCCGCGCTCTCGGCACCAGAAATCAAGTCCTTTCAGGTGAAGGCCACTGGTGGCGCGAGAAGCGCAGATGCAGAGTGTGCCATGTCGAGCTCCCCGAATCTCTCTTCTCGCTGCAGCGCACCCGCTGCTGGGGATGTGAGATGGTTGAGTTTGTTGACCAGACTGAGGACTCGCACTTCCGCTACCGCATGTCTGGCACCATTTCCCACTTGCTTGATGGCCTCAAAGTCGACGAGGCCTCTTTCGCCGACATCCTCTCTCCAGAGCGCGAGAAACATCTCGAGCTGACGACAGTCATTGCCCGCGATACCGACAGGGCATGGGCCTATCATCTCCTTTTTGAAACCGGCAATGGCGCAGAACGTGCTCCTTACCCTGAGATCCCCGTCATTGGAGATGCTCAAGACTTTCAAGCCGCCATCCGCCGCCTTCGTAATTGTCTGCACGTGTGCAAGGCTGGTGACTTCCGCACGGGCGGTCCGCAATACATCCATTCGGGCCGCGTTAGTTCCTGGGCCCGCGCCCTTGAGTCCTGCGTTCTCCCTGGGGAGGAGGTTAAAGGCCAGTACAGACGCGTCCTGCCAGACCTTCCTCCTGGAAGTGAGGATTTTGACATCTTCAAGAAGCGGTGGCAGTGGACCTTGAACACCGAAAACGCCCTACGCACAACCTTGCAGTACGACTTCCGAATAATGGACCATCTGGGCATGGGCGCCCAAAACCCCCAGCTGGACACGTCAGATGCCTTCATCGATCAGCTGAAGCTCAAGCCGAAGCAGAGAGAGTTTGCCATGCATTTCGAATGGAAGATGCAATGCATCTTCGACAAGGTTTGCCAGATGTATGCCCAGGGCAAGACCGAGGACTATATGGTTGCCGGCATCGGGCCCGGATACAGACCCTACAGTCTTGACAAGCACAAGGAAGGCATCGAGTGGTTGGGCGGTGAGTACATGCGTAACCCGCGGTACATGCAGGACGCCGAGTAACTCAGCCGAGTCTCTTAGCCATTCAGCATCCACTCTCAGCATTCACAATCAGCATTCACAATCAGCATTCACAATTCGAATTGCGCCCTGCACTCTTGCATTCAGCAGGGTGTTTGGGGCCGCATTCGCCGTTTCCCTGATACCTACGAGGGATTTCACCATTCTCTCGTAATTCCTATGACACGGCCTAATACGGCATTGGTTCATTAGTTATTCATCATGGTGCGGAATAAGACGGCATTTCACAAACAATTCTTTGACTGGACATAAACACGACAGCCTAGTCTGATACGGCGAGGGTTCCTTTCGATTCTTATCTGGCTCTTCTATTTCTTCTTTCCTCCATGTCGCGGAGTCTCTTGTCCATACAATATTGGGATGGGAGACGTGACATTTGGCATCGACTCTCGATTTTCTGGGACTTCCCTAGGGCACAAACTCGCGCAACTCAGTTGTTCCTGAGTGGTCGGGTGGATTCTGGGTTGGTGCTTAACTGGCGGGAGCATACATAATCATAACTTGCGAACATTCCATAGATATTATTAGGTTGCGGCAGTCATGAATATACTGGTATTGTAACTCTGGGGATTGTTGTGTTGTGCTGTGGCGGAAAGCGTTGATTTATTTCGAAGGAAAAGGGGTTACATCCAAGTCGCATCCAGGTTGCGACAGGCTTGAAATTGTGATCGATGGCATTATTTGCCTAGATGAAGAACACCTTTGAAGACTCCAATGGGTATCGTTCGCGATAAGGTATCCTACATATTTGTACAGTATTTTATACAATTATACGACCAAACTCTTAGCTTGGCTTTTCCTCGGCCTTCCCCGACCCATTACCATCAACACTAGCAGGTTTCCTCAGGCCCGACACACCAACCACATTCCGCAGGTTGCCAAAGCTCAGCGTGTCGCTAATCCGTCGTGTGCCAGAAAATAACATGACGAGCCTCTCGACACCGCAACCCCAACCCCCCGTGGGAGGCAGACCTGACTCCAGAGTCTCAACATAGCTCTCATCGATGAGAATGTCTTGATCGGCCAGCTCCTGACCGCGGGTCTCATCGTTGGCCTTGGCCTGGTCGATGAACTTTTGGCGCTGTGCGAAAGGGTCATTCTCCTCCTCGTACATGTTTGCCATCTCCCTTCCGCCAATGAAGAGTTCTGCGCGAGCGGAGACTGTCTGGCCCGTCTCCGGACATGTGAAGCTCTTGGAGAGGGGCGACATGCAGACCGGATGGTTGGTGATGAAGATTGGTTCATCTATGGAGTGTGGCTCGATATATGCTGCGGCCAGCTTGTCTAGGAACTTTGCGAGCGAGGGAGAATCTTCCGGGACGGGGACACCCTTAGCCTTGAGCAGAGCGACCAAGTCTTCAAAGGCGCTCTCCTTGGTGAGGTCGGGAAGTTGGAGTCGGAGGGCGGATTCTAGTGAGGGGATGAACTCCATTTGTTTGAATGGGCGACGGAACTTGCCAAGGTCAACGGCAGGCAAGGAGATGAGCTTGTCCATAACTAGGCCGTGACAATGCTTGGCGGCGCCGGAGATGAACTCCTCGGTGAGCTCGAGCAGGTCGTCGAGGTTGGCGTACGCGTTGTAGAACTCGCAGGTGGTGAACTCGGGGTTGTGTGTCTGGTCGATGCCTTCGTTTCTGAACGAGGGACCGAGCTCGAATACCCTATCGATGCCGCCGACCACGAGACGCTTCAGCCATAACTCCGGCGCGACCCTCAAGGAAAGTCCCTTGTCTGAAGACTCCTCCCCTGAGGTGACGAAGGGTGTTGCCAGCGCACCGCCAGAGGCCTCAGCTAGAATGGGCGTCTGAAATTCGAGAAAATCTCTCTGATGGAAGAAATCACGGATGTACTTGATGAGATACGAGCGCAGGCGCAATGTGTCTGTCGTTCTGCGGTTCACCAGCATGTCCATATGTCGGCGTTGGATCTGGGCGCCTTCATCTTCCAGCTTGACGGGCAGGGGCACTAAACCGGGCGTCAGGATCTCGGGCATGCGGGTCGCCAGAACAGTCAGCTCTCCGGTTGACGTTCGGGTTGCCTTTCCAGCCACAGCTACTTGCTGTCAGCACTTGTCCGTCAAGCAATCTACAGTCACGGCACACGCACAAATGATGTCACCCCTGGCCACGAGCTTCGAAAAGCTCTTGAACGACTCCTTCGTGGCGCCAGTTGGCTCTAATTGCCGGAAGTTGAGCATTCCCTGGATCTGCTCGAACTCGCTTCTGACTACGACAAACACAAGTTTTGAGCTTGCAACACGAACAAACTCGACACGGCCCCGGATTATCACCTCCTCGTTGGCAACGACCCCCTTTTCAATATGCTGATATTTCTCTCGGAACGCCGGAATCTGCATGGGGTTTCCATCGTGACGTATCCGAGGATACTGGAGTGCGTTCGCCTGCGCCAGCTCTTGTTGCCTTGCAACATTGTAGAAGCGCAGGTAGGCCGGGTGGTGGACCACGAGCGGCTTCCAGGCAAACGGCCGCAGACACTGGAGACGGGGCGCTGGTCTCATCATACCTGTCAATCCACAGTCAGCACAAAAATTCTGGAAACTTGAACTGCGGACAGAAATTGAAGGGAAAAAAATGTCAGATATTTGGCAGTTGTGATCATGCACGCAAGCGTGTCAGTCGCAACGGTTCTAAGGTTTAATGCGGATCATCACGTAAAAAAAAAAAGTCCTGTAAGAAATGTAGGTAGCACTTACAATCATACTGAGCGTCGTCCAGAGTCGACAGCAATCCAACGGTAAAAAGTTGCGGAATTGAAGTTCCTCTCTTGAAGCTCTAATTTTTATGTCATCTAGAGGCTCCATCTCGCCCAATCACAGCCCGCAACCCGATAGGAAGCTCCCGACTCCACCCATGCGCGCCAAGCCCGCGTCACCGCCCGCTTCCTGGTCTGGCAGAAAATCGAAAGCCTTCATCAACCAAGCACCCAGCAACCATCGCAACGACATCACTCCAATCCGACCTCACCAATCCAAACCTCACCCTTCCCGTCAAACCACCCCCAAACCGCAAAATGTCCATGTTCGGCTTTGGAGCCCGCGCGCCCACCTCGGCCGAGAAGGTCGCCGCCGTGGAGAACGAGCTCAAAGTCGTCGCCGAGATGCACACCCGGTACTTACCCCCCCTTTCCCCTCTTTATTCCGTTCCCAGCTAACGTGCTACTTTTTAAACAGAATGGTCAAGATCTGCTCCCTAAAATGTGTCGACAAGACCTACCGCGAGGGCGAGCTCAGCAAGGGCGAGGCCGTCTGCCTCGACCGCTGCGCAGCCAAGTTCTTTGAGGCACACGCCAAGATTTCGGACCACTTGCAGCAGCAGTCTGCGCAGCAAGGTGGCGGCTTTGGCATGTAAATATTGCTGGAAGGGGGGATGGGGGGATAGAGGCATGACTATTTTTGGTTTCGCTTGATACCAAAGTGTCTGGGCGATGGCGGGCGACTTCCCCTGTCGATGGCTTGATGGGTGGATGGGTGATGCCTCGTCACGTCTCTGTAATATACGAGTCTTCACCAGAGCCGCGGACTGGTGGTTTTGGTCAGTCGGGCTGGGTGTAGCATGTACCAATAGAGCGTCTCTAATACCGGATTTAGAAGGGTGGTTTTCAGCACGGGGGCACTAGGGGTTTGTAGAAATGGAATCCCTTCTCTCGAGAATGTCTAGTGGGCAAGTTTTGTTTTGATTATTAAGACGGGCGTCAGAATCAGCTCCTATTGAGCATTCCAGTGGTGATGACAATGCTGTACCTGTCCCCCGATATGATGATGCTGTTGTCCGATGAGCCAAATGTGGCAATGCTCCAACCGCATGATGCTCCAGGGGTAACGAAAAAAAGAAACCACATCTTCATGTCCTACCCCGACTTGGACCCCTAGTGATGTTCGGACCGGTCCCTATGCCGGTGAGAGTCCGCACGAACCAGTGTGGCCAGCTTTCTGTCTCTAGTACAGCCTTCAGCTCTTCAGCTCGCCGTTCTACATCCTCTACCTGCGCCTCGAAGTGCGCCACACCATCCTCGACATCCAACACTCGTCCCACCAGCGCATTGATTTCGTATTCGAGCTTTGCCACCAACACCTCGACGTCCTTGACAGCCTCGGTTAGGCGCGATCGCTCCTCGGCCACCAGCTCGCCAGTGTTGTGATGGGTCCGCTGGTACGCATCGTTTACGGCCAGATACAAAACCTGGAGGTCAGCCTGCTGCGCTCCAAGCTTGCCATCCAGCGCTGCAACGTCTGCCAGCTTTCCCGTCACCCATGGAGCCAGCTCAGTTTGTATGGAAAGCAAGTGTCCGTACAGACTGTGGGCAAGCTCTGCTTGCGCACGCAGGACTTCAAGGCTCCCGACATCACTCGGGTCCGCGACGCTAGACACATCGTCCCAGCGCAGAATGGCCGCCTCTGCGTCGCCGAAGGACAGACGTCGGGCGAATCGAGCATTGTTGGGATACCGAGCTTGCAGGCTGCCGAAGTCCTGGACGCTGTGACGCCGCTGGAGGGACGCCAGGGAGGTGTCACCACTGCGCGCCGTGGCCAAACTTCGACCTTCAAGGTCGCCGTCATCGACAACGGAGCCTGCAATTGACGTATTTCCGCTAATAGCCCCTCTATGGATTGCCGTATGGTACGAATCTGTGGATACATCTTTGGTCCCGGTTCGTTTTTGCCCATCTTGCTCGGTGCGCGGGGCGTCTTTTGTGGTTATCGATCCATCCTCGGTCTCAGAAGGATGCGCGAGATGCGGTAAGGAGTCGCCACCTTCCTTGTCTTTTATCGCGCTGAGATACTCCTCGGGCTTGTTCTTCCAAGTGAAAGCTCTTCCAACGACAACCGGGCTTGTTAGAGTTGCGGATGTGTGGGCCAAGGCTGCTATACTGGGACTCGTGTATCCACTTCCCATGGACTCTGAGCCTTCGTCTTTCGACGGACGAGGGGCATGGCCGCGCAAACCGGTTCCCACGGCATCGCGGATGCGCCCCAACCCTGAACGAGCATCACTAACCTTCCCAGCAACGCTCTTGAAGACCGTCTTCCGCAAGACGTCTTGGTCACCGGAAACTTTGATTACTGCTGGAGCCGACGTTGGTGCTGGCGCTGCGTAGACACCAGGCGAGTCCTCCTTCCTCCTACCATCCACTTCGTCTTCCACAGGAGCCGAGTTTACTCGCTTGCCGCTCTGAGACCCGAGATCCTCTTTCAACTCTTTCGCAAATGGTGCTATTGAATCCTCCGGCTCATGGAATGTTCGTCTCGGTTTTCCGTGCCAAAGCCATTTGGTTCGTTCGCCGTAGGCTAAGCTGATGAACTTGTCCAGATCAGCCGTCTCGATATCACCAATATTCCCCTTATCGCGGCCCCCAACCATGCCGATGACAAGCTCGCCCCTCTTGCCTCCGATTTCTGCAACCGTAGACTTGACAGCCCCTCGCACGCCCCAGCCTCCTTCTCCGGCAGCCGCCTTCGCCGTTACGCTGTGAAGTTTCAACAGAGTCTGTCTGTCTAGCCTTCGAGTTCTCTCTATTTTCTGTGATTTCTGGAATGTACCAATACCTCTCTTGGTGCATTCGATTTCGAAAACGTCCTTTGCAACGGGGGCGCCGTAATATCCTAGCCGATTTCTTGCTCCCATCAACGTGCCGAGGAGCGCTGCTACCGTAGTTGGTCCAAGGATCCCATCTGTAGGCTCAATATTGAAGTATTCTGACCCAATTTCGGTCCACCAGTTGTTGATGGCCGTTTCCGTCAAATCGCAGAGCAGGCCGTCGATGTACTCCTGCTCGAGTTTTCCAAAGATGAATAGCGCCACTTGGCAGAGCTTGATCAGCTCGGAAACGGCTTGGAAGAAAGGTATCCTATCGCTTGTCTTGTATAGCTGCAGAAACTTGGCCTGCGTCGCTGGTGTTGGGTCTGACAACGTAAGGGCAGAGCGCCCTGAGCAACCCAACCGTTTCAGATTCTCATTGACGATGAAAACTTGACGGTGTTTCCTAAAGTCACCGTCCGGGACCGAGATCACCGTCAGGGCCGAAGGGAAGCTACTCAAGTTGGTGATCATCAGTTCCCCGATGTCTGTTTCCTTTGGTCGTGCGTGGTATTGCTGAATGGCCCTGAAGTACATCCTCAGCCTTGGCGACCAGTCCTTCTCTTCCTTGGGCACCTTCAAGACTCCAACAACAATCGAGTGTTTCGGGTCACCTGTGTAGGTGACGATGACCAAGGCTGGAGACTGGCGGGAGCAAGCCCACTGCTCGACGAGGTAGAGTTCGTAACCTGAAAGGACGCATTTTCGATCGACGACGGTCACCAAGGGATCTTCTTCAAGGAACCTATGCAATCCAATCATCAGCTGCAGTTACTCATGCGTGCCATCAACGCGCATACCTGAAGGCAACGGGGTCGGGCAGCACAACTCGTCGCCGGGCCGGACTGGGAGGCGCAGGAGCCAGACTCTCGTTGATGGCGACGGTCTCGTGTTTCGGACTAGGAGACATGGTAGAAGGTGTTTCCAGAACATTGGAATTCCGTTGTGAGTTTAGTCTTGCAAAGGTGACATCTTCCTCCCGGTAGGCTCTCGCGTCAAGAGCGGAGCCAGGAAAGCGTCTGAGAGACATCGGGATGAAGCTACAGCTGCAAGCCACATGAAATCATTGCGGAGACTTAGGCGCACCGAGCATGAGCTATGCGCGGCTATTATCTCTGCATCATCTTCGAACTTTAACAGACGGGGTTGGTTGCGTAAACGATGGTTCAAAGGTCGGACGGTATCTGCCGCCACAGGTCGAACAGCTCAGCCAGCGTGTTGAGTCGCATGTGATGCAAGCGCAATGGAATTGTGACGGGTTGCACACAGCTTCCCCGCCGTCCCGCTATTCAGCACAGCCTGACACCAGTCCCTAGCTGCCCCGTAGGTAGCGCTTGGGCCGAGCTGAGGTGGGGTGCTGAACCTTGCTGCGTCATTCGCGGAGCCATTCCTTGGCACCTCACAGTGCCGGTTGCTGACGAACACAGTGGGACCCCAGCATTGAACTCGCCCACTTCACCAGGGCCATATCCATCTAGGTACTCCAACAATTGAACATCCACCTTCCAGGGCGATCACCTCGCTGCCTAACCCCCTTGGACGCCGATAACCGTTGTTGCGCCTTTCCGGAGCCCCCGAGTATAGAAAGACCAGCCCTTGTGCTGGAACTGGTTGTTGCGAATGATCTCTTGCCACCCGTAAGAGGCGCTCTCTGCCGGCGCGTTGATCGAGACCGCAGCGAGGATGGCGGATTTGACAGGAATGGAGAGCCTGCAAAAGGCACTGGCTCAGACGAACAGCACGCACCGACTTTCTTCTGCTGTTGACAACGTCGACAAGATCATCGAGCTGCTCACTGCAGCCAGGGAACAGGTTGCTGGAGGTCGGTTTTCCCTACGACATTGCGGCTCGCCTTTGATTCGGAAGCTCACAGCTCTTGACAGCCCTAGATCCACATACGACAAGCCTCACTATAACCAAACTCCAAAATCCGACTAAGAGCGCTTTCGATGCTGTCCACGAGACCATGCAAAAGGTCTCCACGGCGCATAGGAAACTTGGAAAGGCACTTGACAAGGTTGGCAAACTCAAGCCTCAAGCGACGTGAGACGATATTGACGGTTATGTGATCGTAGCATTTCCCTCTCAAACCTCTTCCTTCAGATCACGACGCCATGGCGGATCACTCTGCCCTTATCAACCGGGCCATCGCAATGCACTTATTGCGGGAAGGCCAATTCTCCGTTGCCTCGACGTTCATCGAGGAGGCCCAAGATGACACAGCGCATGATAACCCATATCGTCGAACCCAGCCCGAAGGTACACCTTCTGTCGATATCGACGAGCCTATGGACGAGGACGATGCCGAAGCATCGCCATCCGTGGCAGGCACAAGCCCTAGCGATGGCCAGGATCTGTCCTCCCTTCAATCACAGGAACTGCAGACCAGGTTTTCGGAGATGTACAGCATATTACAAGAACTCAAGGCCAGGAATCTTGTACCGGCCATTGAGTGGGCACGATCAAACTCGACGGAACTGGAGACGCGCGGAAGCAACCTGGAGTTTGAGCTGAGCAAACTTCAGTACGTCTGGCTCTTCAAGGGGCCTGCTATCAACGGGTTGCCCGACGATGAGAACAATGGCCGTGCTGGTGCATTGGCTTATGCGCGAAAACACTTTGGCCGCTTCCAAGGCCGTCACTTGCGCGAGATCGACCGCCTTGCTGGTGCAATGGCTTTTGCGTCTAACATCCCGGCCTCGCCATACCGTGACGACTTCGCAATCGACGGGGCATTTTCTGAAGTTGCCTCTTCCTTCACCCGCGAGTTCTGCAGCCTGCTTGGGCTATCGGCGGAGTCGCCGCTCTACATTGCTGCGACAGCTGGTGCGCTAGCGTTGCCCCAGCTTGTCAAATTCATCACCAAAACCCGTACCAAGGGGACCGAATGGACCACGGCTAACGAGCTCGCCTTCGAAACCCCATTACCCGCACGTATGATGTATCACAGCATCTTCGTCTGCCCCGTGCTGAAGGGGCAGACAACAGAGTCCAACCCACCTATGATGATCCCTTGTGGCCACGTGCTGGCAAACGAGACTCTGCAGAATCTCGTCAAGGGAACGCGGTTCAAGTGTCCCTACTGCCCGCTAGAAGGCCAGATCAGAGATGCGAGACAGATCATACTTTAGGGGAGTAGCCATCATCGGATATCCAATTATACACTGCCCCGCTGGACGCAGACGCAGACGTACCGAGGCTGTCTCGTGTGGAGCTTGAGATCGTATTATCACTGTTGGGAAGAACTCCTTTGGGAAACGTGCAACACCGAGGCTAGCTTGTGTAATGCACAGCGACTGACACCATCGCGTTGGAAGGGCGCACTGAACAATTAGCATAGCTACAGGGGCTAGGCTTCCTTTTCCGGGGTGATGGGCTGCTAGTATGTTCGTGTATAGGATTGTGTGGCTCTGCTGGTTAAGCGGAAGGCGTTGGCGCATTGGGAGTATACCGAATTCAACTGGGACTGACAGAACAAGCAATTGGTTTACTGCACATTGCCAATCGGTATCCGTACATAGATTGCGTTTGCTAGAACAAAGGTATGAGATGTCATTGTTTATTGGCCTTTGTGCCGTCGTATCAGCTGTGTTGCCAAGATTGTTCCTGGTGCCTGATGTTGAACGCTTCGCACGATACTCACCCGCATACATTGCTGGCTATTTATGGCCCACAAATGCGACTGAAGGCTGATGATGCTATGAAGACACGCACGAGAGACTGGGGGTAGCTATCTACCCCAAGATTGATATTGGAGACCAGCCTCTGTACCATGGCATTCATAACATACTCAATGGTTGCCAGTTTCACGCGACTGTTAGAACGAACCCAATGCACTGATTCTCTAGAAAGCCACGCATGAAGGTCTCACTGATGTCCTCCTATTTTTTGGGAGACGAAGCCCCCGAATACGCGTACAGCGCAACACGACCTACGAGACGAACGAAACCAGGACAACGTATAGTGAAAATGTAAGTGAGCATGGATGTTAGGTATGATAGGTACGCGGAAAATATAATGACAAATGTGTGGTATCCTTTGCAACGAGGTCAAAATCCGCCTCTCTCCCCTTAGCACCAACCCAAGTAAGACTGACATTGACACAAATAGCAACCAAAAGGAATGGGTCATTCTCGGCTTTCTTTCGGTCGACCTCTCCAGAACGCCGTTGACCACCTAGGCGAGCCTAGCCCCCGCTCCGTCCCCTAGAACCTAGGGGATTCAGATGCTCAACCCAAGCTTCAGCCATGATCGAGGTTAAAAAGAAAAACGCCTGTCGTGAGGAGGGGGCAGGACAGCGAAAGCGCTGGCCTGTCTACCCAGGTATAGAACAAATACAACACAGCAGCAAAGGTCGAGATAAGTCAAATGTTGAGTCTGTTTGCCTGACCAGGCTTTTAACCAACACCTAAAATCCCTCGCGCTTGAGCCGCTTGCACACTCGCCGGTATGCCCTAAAAGTCGTAAATGTCGTTATCTGCGAAACCAAACTTGACTTGGTTCTCCTTTCTATACTAGCCATATATCCCGGATATACGGCCACGACCGGAAAACACGAGGCATCAGCCTTTAGTCGATCGTCATCCGGCTCGAAAGCTGGGGCTTCTGGTCCTGCAGCTGATACGAGTTTGCGTCTTCCTTCTCCAGATCGTGAGCCTTTGACTTGATCAGGTGGTCCTTCAGGCCCTGGCCAAAGTTGCTCATGCAGATGAACGCATTGATGATTGTGAGAATGATGAGGATGATGGTCATGACAGCAAATGCCGTGAGCGACTTCCTAACAGCCATGTAGTTCTTTTCGGTGTGGGCCTGGTAGATGCGCACCAGCTTGAAGAAGAAGTACGCGAGAGCGCCAAAGTAGAGGAGGATAACTGCGACCATGCCGGTTCGGTTTTCGCGCTGAGTGAAGAAGGCTGCGAACAGCAAGATCGCAATCGTGACGGGAATGGCGGCGGTCGTAAAGCCGAACTCGTACTCTCGCTTTCCCGTGACAATGACAAGGAACTGCACAGTGAAGCCGAGGAAGAAGAAGAAATCGAACTTCAAGAGCGCGATGTAGATCTAGACCGATGTTTAGAAAAAGCCACCAGAGATCAAAACCGCCAAAGGATGATTTACCTGGTAGTGCAGGAACCGCTTCTTCATGCGGTAGTCTGCGCCAATCTGCTTTAGGATATCCCATGCAAACTCGCGGTAGAGCTGGTAAGAAAAGTAACCGATCGCGAATGTCGTCACGCCGATGATCACTGGAATCGTGATGAGGAACGGTCTAGTCAGCTTCCAGAAGTCGTCTTTCATGGCGGCTTCGGTGAAGGCATTGCCGTTGCCCAACTCGACAATTGAAGTGTCAATCTGGTCGATCTGGATGATCGTGTAGACGAACAGAGCCAGGTTGGCGACGCAAAGTCCAATGATCTGAATTGTGTTCTTTTGTCGCAGGGCGTCCCATGATAGAACTAACACGTAGAGAAACCCGAAGATGAAGAGCGTCAAGAACGTTTGTATCGTTCTTGACTGCGATTCCAGCTCACGATTGCTGAAGTCGGGAACAAGGCTGTTCTGGAAGCGGGCGAAAACGTATCTATAGCGCAATTATCAGCATCAAAGGCTTCGCCCAGAATTGTAAACTGAAGACGACAAGAACAGGTAAGAACTTACGCCTCAAATGCGACGCATATCACGGCCTGCAGGCAGACGGCGATGAAGAACATTTTCGCCCATTTTGTCGAGACGAAACTCCCGAGGCTCCTCCTGGAGCTGCTGGCACCTGAAGAAACCATGGCGCGGTCTCTGTACTGGTCTCCGCCGTTGCTCGTGCCGTCGAAGCTCGAGATGGGTTGCGAGCCGGCCAAGTAGGACCGGCGAGGGTCTTTGAGAAAAGCCAGGTCGGGCGGGTCTTTACGACTCCGAACAGGAGCCGGTTGAAATTGCCAATCAGGCTGGGTAGGGTATTCGATCGGGTTGTTGTCGATGGCAGTTGGTTGATGGGGTCGAGGACGATGGTCGAGAAGAGGTGGGTTGGCGGTCTGACGGTACAGACCTGGGAACTATCGGGCGGATAAGCGCCTCGACAGGATTTGAGGTGCGGGCAGCGGTCAAACGCGTATCTTCTGGTCCAGAGAGAATCGCGGGGACGGGAACGGGGTGTCGCTGTTGGCCCAAGGGGGGAAGTGCTTTGGATCCGTCTGTGGTGGGCAAAAGCTGAAACAGGTCGGAGGAGCTGATGCGTTCGAGCGAGACAAGGACTTGGCCGCCAGGTGACGATTTTCAGGGGGCGGGCCCAGCAAACGCACCGTCAAGTGACTGTTTATCAGGGAGTAAATATGTTAGGTTCGGTATTAATTGTTGAAGCGAGTGGATGCTGTAGAAGACAGCTTTTGCGGTGGCAAGACTGAGAGGTAATACGCAAAAATAAATGGTAGGATGAAGAAAACCGAAGGAATCGAGGGAGGCCTGCGGATGGAAAACGGTCTCTGCTGTTCGAGCGACAGGGGAGCAGCAGCGCTGCGCAGCGAACTGGGCGTGAAGACGGCGCAGGGGCTACCGCCCGCAGCCTCCCACAGTTCCCCAAAACGCACTCGAGGCTGTGCAGAGACCAACGCCTTGTGGGACTTTCTCGGGACCGGGCGACTCCACAAAATTGCATCTGGACGATATGTATCTGCCAGTTTACGCCTCTCAATTCCAGCCTTGACCCGTTTCCCGCGGATCTTGGGTGCTGTTCTTGGTCTCGCCTTCACCGGGCGCCCACGCTCATAGAGATAGGACCGACCCCTAAAACCTCTCCGAGCAGACACCAAGGCGGCGTGAGGTTTAGTCGCTGGACGCGAGATCTGTAGCGTTTGATTGGCTATCCCACATTTGCTAGAGACCTAGGGGTCTCGCCAGCGTAACCAAGACGTGTCGTGACCCAGTCCCCATGGGGTGCATCTCGCTCTCAACGCTGGAATTTTGTCTGGTCGCATCTTGGCGGCAACTGAAAGCGGAAGGCATTCTTTTGCGTACAAGCAGAGTCACATAGAGACACGAAGCATCCCGTGAGCTCAAAGGCTCCCCGTTTCTATCGTCGAGGATTGGGAGCCACCGTGGGCGTTTTTAACGTCTGGGGCGCTCGGCCACAGCCACACTCTTGCCGCAGGCCGAGTCTGCCGATGACGGCATATCCACTTGATGGTGAGCTCGACATCCATTTTGGGGTCGACCGCACTTTGCAGTCAAGCATATCCGATAATCCTTTTTGTTGAGAGTCCCGTGGGATGTCTACGCTGTCAACTGCGGCGGCATATTCTACCTGCTAGAAGGACATGTCACATCTTAAGACTCGCGATTGATGGTTTAAGGATCCAACTGACACAGGCCCTGGCGGTGGACCAGGCGAGAAAATCATGCGGGTTGATCGGCGGTGGCTGCGTCGCCCTGTTCCGATGCAATGTGAGTGCTCATGGGAGAGGCTCAGATGCCAGGCACGTGCTAGGTTGGCTGGTGCATCGATTCTCCAGGTTTGTCTCAAACAAGGGGCTGTGCAGGGTGGGCACTTCAAGAGTCTTGCCAACGGAGTGACCCGAACGTTTGGAGGTCGGTTCAATTATAGTGGAACCAGAATGGCTGTTAGAACGGCTGTTGTTCAGCCTTCGATGAGCGCTAACGACTAATTGCGGCGTCTTCCATGTAGGTATTTAGGTAATTCGGCTGGACCCCGTTACAACACAGTGTTCATGAAATGTGCCGTCTCGGCCTCGGGGATAGACGTGATCTTTTGCTAGAGATCGTGTTGTTTGTGTTCGGTAATTGCAGAGCCAGACCAGATGTAACACGGGAAATATTAATGCTCTTAGAATAGAGCATTTCCTAGAGCATTTCCAAGATGGCAGGTCGTTCGTTGCCTTTCAGTCTTGTGATCAGATCAAACCTGCCCGGTCCCTGGATCGAGCTTGAGGCTCTCTGAAGTCGAGCCCCACCCAGCTGGGCTGAACACAGTGCGGGACCACTCCAGAGTTTTTCTAGACTGCCTTTTCGAAGGCCGAGCGTCACCAGCGCGCCCAAGCACGCGCCGCCAACAAACAGCCCAGCCTCATTTTCACCGGTTCTGCGACTCCGCCGAGCATCCGTCACGATGGCCGAAATGGAGATCGAAACCGACGATGACATTCTCAAGAAGGTCGCTGTGGACGGCTCCATGGACTAGTAGGTTCTTGTCGTCCCACAGTGCATGGCGCGCGCAATTGTGACTGACACCTCATTGCGATAGTGCGTCCTGGCCGTCGCTGCTCCGCACAATTGTCTCTCGCATCGAGAACGTGAGCGCACAGCATTGCCCACCCGGATCTGACCTAAAGTTGTCCTGGCTGACGATAGCGTGCCTGCAGATTTCCCATAATGACTTCACCATTCCTCATATTCCTCCCCCGCGACCGCCGGCGCGACCTGCGTCGCCGCGCTTCCTGACCCAGCTGCCCTCCTCCGACCTGGCCGAGGGCGCCGACTCGTCCGATACTGCAAACTCGTCGCAAGAAAACAATAAGGAGAATGCCAGCCCGACGCCCTCGGTAGCCTTCTCGCATACGGCCACCAATGCCGCATCCTCGTCCTCATCGACTATCATTCACTCCTCGTCTCCGCCGCCGACCTCGAGCAATGCCGTCCTTCACTCAAATCCAGACCCGCCGCAACCTCAGCAGCAGCAGCAACAACCGCCACCGCAGCCCGAACTCCCCCCCGGTACCCTTCCGACTCCCGTTGCCGCTCTTCTCAGCGAGGTCACGTCGACCCTGACCCTCAACTTCACGACCTATCCGCCACATACCATCCAGCGCCTCGCGGAGCTTGTCTTGCGGCCCCGGCAACACTACCGCAGTGTAGTATCCTACCTCCATGCACTTGATCGCGTTGTCCACGTTACTAGCGGTGCCAATATCTACCCGCTACCTCCCGCGATCCCAGACATGGGTGCCATGACTGTCCTTGCCAACGGCATCGCGGGCGCAGGACTGGGTACTCCGAACACAGTCAGTACTACTGCGAGTAACTCCATTGGTTCAGACGAGGCTCTAGGTGGCGCCCTGTTGACGCCTATACCATGGCTGGCTAGGCGTGCCAACGGCGGGGCTGGGGGTGCTAGAGGAGGAGCAGGAAGTAGCGACGACGGGAGTAGTGATGCAGGGACAGCATCGCCCTTGTCTTCGGGTTCTTCGTCTGGTGGTGGGAGCGTGGGATCATCGACACAGCAGCAACAGAGGCAGTCGGCCACACCAACATTGGCTTCTCAAGCGAGCAACGCGCTGGGGCCAGGGTCAGGACGCAAACCCGAACCACAGCTCCGGACAGAGAGTACCGAGACTATAGAGGGTCCCAATGGCATGGGTAGCATCGAAACTGTGTCCATCTCCGTCAACGGAATTCCCTCCATGGGCGCAGCCAGTGGCTCCGCCCTAGCCCAACGCGGGGTGACGCAAGGAGAGCTTCTCAGGCAAGAGCAGCGAGCGGGCGTCGTGCCTGTCAGCCAGCTAGCTAGGCACGCACAAACAGCTACGCAACAGCAGCAGCAGCAACTTGCACATCAACAAGCCTCCGCGGCTAACGGTGGCTCTTCTCCAGGGGCAGCATCACCAGACGAAGACGCCTCCATGGCCGAGGATGGAGCCAATGGCGGCCCCGCCGACGAGGAGGACGAAGTACCGCACGCCCGCGGGCCAGAGGAAATCGGTGCTGCCGACACGGGCCCGCAACGAGCAACCTCAGGTCCATTCATTGTATCCGGTGATGGCACCCTCGGTATCGACGTCGAAGCTGCCGTTGGCAGGCGGCTCAACTCACCCGAAGCACCAGCACGATCCCCCGGCACCCCTGAAACCATGGTCCCAAGGAGTCCTAAGCGTGAGGCCACCGAGGAACTCGACGCCGTTGCTTCCAAGAAAGTCAAGGAGGAAGACACCCAAACGCCAGAGCCAAAATTAGAGCCAAATACAGATGCCGAGGGCGATGTGGAGATTCCCGATAGCACAAGCCCCCTATCTAGCCCAAAAGCGGTCAAGGCGGAGACATCCTCTTCCGAGGATACCATGACGGAACCCATGACGGAAACCGGGACCGGCTCTAGGGAGGAAGATGGTGACAGCGCTAAGGAAGCAGATGGCACGGCCGAAACTTCGTCTAGCAAGTGAACGTTTACATGACAGCGGCCAGCGCACGGGGGCTTTTGCGCAGTTTGTCTCTCCTTTCATTGTCAACATGGAGATCTTGGTACAGGTGTTTCAAGGCAAAGTGGCGTTGTTTTTCTTTTTTGCTCGGCTGGTGGCATGATATGGTTCACTGTGTTGGGTACTGTAAGGGCTTTCAGAGGTGTGAGCGAGCGTGCGAGCGGGAGGGGGGCTCAGGAATCCGGGAATAGATACCATGACTCGGCTGTCGATGAATTTACAACCGTCAAATCTGGAATAGAAAATGGTGGCTTTGCATTAGTTCACTTTGGGTGTCGTTGCTGCTTCGTCCCATCTCGTTTTTGGTGCTGACGCTCAGGGGGTCCATGACGCCCTCACAATTCGCTCAGGTTAGAGTCCCCAAGTGATATTGGTCTGAGGTAAGAACAGCCAGGTTAGGTAAATTACCATTTAGCTATCGACTCAGACCATTGGACGATGCTCCTGTCCCACCGCAAAATTTAAATCCTAGCGCCCGCTGTCATAGGGAAGCCAAATACCACATACAACGCCGCCCCATCCGGTCAAATCTGCTGTCCCTTCCCATATCACAGCCTATTCAGTAATTCGAGTAATACTCTCCCGCACAATGACGCTGTTCTGTCTTTCGTCTCTCCTAACGCGAAAGAAATCATCACAGAAATCACTGCACTGCATATGCTTGAGAAACTCCTCGTCGTGGGTGATGACAATCAGTTGCAAGTTGCTCTGCGACTCGCGTGCCTTGATGATAGCGTGCAAGCTCTCAGCCAGACTCCTGATGTTATCACTGTCAAGGTTGGTCGTGGGCTCGTCGAGAGCGATCATACCACAGTTGATACCGAATGACTCGGCAAGGGCCAAGCGGATGATGATAGACGCAAGAACCTTTTGGCCAGCGCTGCAGCGTCCGCGCATGTCCATCTCGGTGTCGTTCTTGACCATGCAGACGCGATAGTTATACGTCTTCCGATTGCCATCCTTGCTGAACTCCATGCTGGATCGGATCTGAATGGTGTCAATGTCGGTGCCCTGATACGTGCTCTGCCACAGCTCCGCGATACTGCGATTGACCTCCTCCATCTTGAGCGCATGGTACCTCAGGATTGCGTTCTCGAGGGCGATCATGCCTCGGCGGAGATCGTCCATGGCGGCCCTAGTTATTTCCACCTTGACGTGCGACTCCTTGTATCTTGCCCTTGCGTCTTTCAGGTCGATGTTGTACTCTTGCTCGAGGCGCCTCAATTCACCGTCCTTGCTAGACATCATCCCCATCAGCCGCTCACGGTTGGCATTGAGCTTGCTCTTTTTCATTTCCAGCAGGTCTGCCTCCTGGATCAGCCGGTCATAATCTTCTTGAGCTCTGCGGGACTCGAGCTCTCGAATCTCGCGCTCCAGGGCACTTCGCTCGCGCAAGTTCTTGCGGTAGGTGAGGTTATCGGCGATGTTCCGCCTCTTGGCATCGCTGTTGTCAATCTCCTTGTTCAGCTTGCTGATTTGGTCCGTCAGGTCCTTCATGTCATTCTCGAGTTTGGCCATGGCGGCCTCCAAGGCGGCGATAGAACGCTGATTTGCGGCGAGATTCGAAGCGCCACCTCGGTCTAGATATTCTTGGATATCTGTGTTGATCATCTTCAGTTCTCGGACCGTGTTGGCAATCGAATCTCGCTCGTCGGCGAGCTTCTTCTCCTTCTCTCGACCGCGGCTTCGAACTTCGTCCAAAGCAGCCCGAGCGGCAGAAATCTCTGGGATGATGGCTTCCTCGCCACTTTTGGCTGATTGCATGGCCTCACGGAGCCGGTTCTGCTCCTCCTTGTGCCGCCGAATGGCATCTTGAAGAGTCTTTTTCCGCGCAAACTCCAGAGCAACCTTGGAGATCTTGTGTCTCACTTCGTGCTTCTCGTGCTCGAGCTGCGTTACCACGTCCTTCAAGCGTTGTTTCTCCATGGTCAGCATCTTCAAGTTCGTGTGGGCCGAGCGGGTCTGCGCTGAGCAAGTTGTCTGCTCTGCGTTGATTTCGTCTGGGCTTCGCACCACCACACTCGAGGATTGTTGTGACCTCTCGACATATGCCTCTGAGTCGATGATATCCCTGTGCGTCTGAGAAATCTGCATCACACACTTGCGTAGCGATTCTACCTCCTGGTATCTCTCTTCCGCCTTGATGTAGGCATCATCGTAGTCCTCAAGGCGCCGATCTAATCTTTCCTTCTGGGCTATCAACTCGTCGACCTCTTTGGCCAAGGGCGGCAGCTCTGCCCCTAGGCGTCGGTACGTGTCATACTGCTGGCGGACTTTCCGGAGAATGCTGAGCTCCTTCTTTCTTTCAGCGGCAGATTGGCTGTACAAATCCTTCTCCTTGTCGCTGACCCTGTCAGTGATTTTCTTGAGGAGCTTTGACCTCGACGCATCGTCAGAGCCAAATGACCGGGAGCAGAGGGTGCACTTGTTCTGCTTTGTAGCGTGTTCTTCGGCCTTCAGATAAAACTTCTTCATGCTCTCGAAGAGCTCGAGATCCAACTCAGCCTCACCGAGGGTTTTCTCGATACTTGCAACTTCTTCTTCGTAAGCTTCAACTACCAGGTCCTCGGCATCCACATCCTTGAGTGCTTGGATCACTGCCGATTTGCAGCGTTCCATCTCTTCAGACGACTTGGCTTTCTTATCCCGGGTGGCGGTCAGCTTGTACTCTAGCTGCTTGTATTCCTGCTGTGCCTTGTCCTTTTTCTCCCTGCAGTCAGCAACTAGGGCGTTCTGTTGTTTGATAGCACTCTTGAACTGCGCTTCGATGGTGTCGGGTTCCCAGCTCCCGCCTACCGCCCCCGACAATTGTTCGGCCCATATACCTTTCAGCGCATCCAAATCTCGCCGGCGCTCTGCGATTTGCTTCTTGCGCAGGTCGAGCTGTGCGCGTTCGGACGATAGCCTTGTGCACTCCACTAGCTCTTGGTTCAACCTTGTGGCTTGGTTCTCCAGCTTCGAAATGTCGTCTTGCACACTTTCTATCCGAGCGTCTGAATCCGCCGCTCGCTCGTCAGCTTTTGCCGCCTCGATTCTCGACTCCAGCTCCTGAACCTCGGTCTGCAGAATCGCTTCCGCGCCCTCGTCAACGTTCAGGCTACTGAGCTCACTCTGTGCCACGGCGATATCCTTGCCGACAGCTTTATTTCGTTCCGCTGCAGACGTGCGGTCTTTTGCAAGCGACGCCTTCCTTGCCTCCAGTTCTGCGATGACGCCAGCCTTCTGATCAATCTCGGCTGCGTTGTCGTGCTGAAGACGCTCTAGCTCCCGCTTCTTGTCGTTGAACGTCTTTTGGATGCGGTCGCAAAAGACACCAATGCGTTCATCATCCAGCTCGTCATCGTAGCCGCGGATGCCATGTCTGTGAGCGGCCTCCTGAACTATTTCGCTTCTGGTAACTAGTTGATGTTCGTACTTTTCCTTGTCGGACTGGTGTTTGCCTTGCTCGGTCACCTTAGACGTATGGTTCCCGCGAACTGATCTGAGCTCCGCCTGGAGCTCGCGAAGCTGGTTTGCTTTGCGATCCCGGTCGCAGATTGTCCTTTCGGTCGTCTTCTCATATTCGTCCAAAATACCGCTCAAGACGGCATCTGAATCAGGCATCTCCCCAATACGACTCTGCAACTCCTCAATCGCTTCCTTCTTGAACTCAAGCCTCTCCCTCTTATTCTTGAGATCGTGCACGATGTCAAGGAAGCTATTGGCCTGCTTTTTTTTCTCCGTGGCTCGAGTTTGCTCCTCGGCCATTTGGTCCCAGAGTCGATGGGCCTCCGCCCGAGATTCTTCAATCTCCCTCGTGAGCTTGTCCATCTCTCTGTCGACCTTGTCGGCCCTCTCCTTGTTCGCCTTGTCGTTTGCCTCTTGAACGACGAGCAACTTCAGATCGTCCCCCTTCCTCTTGCGAAGAACTTTGAGGTTATCAATAACTTTGGCATATTTCGAGGCATCGAAGATCTCGTCAAATCGTTTCTTCAGCGTTCCAGGCTCGCTCATGGGCCAGAGTGACTCGTCCTGGTGGCAGAAAATAACGGAGTCCAGCACGGCTGAAGAAACCCCCAGCTTTGAAGGAACAAGCTCGTCAAGTCCGCCAACCCTGCTCGAGATGGAGGTGCGCTCTCCGCTGTTCCGAAGCAACAAACTCCCCTCTAGGGCGTGGAATGTCTTTTTGGAGTTCTTAACGATAACCTGAATGTTTCTCGTAATAACATAAGGCTCGCCGATCGTCGACCGGAAGGACAATTTGATCTGGCCGCGAACCTCTTTCTCGCCAGCAAGCTGGGCGCCTACTCGTCAGCCCCACACCAGCCTGGACATAGCGATAACGATGAAACTTACATCGGGGTCGTGCACAAATGCGCCGCCCTTGCTGTTGGGCGGCAGCTCTCCGGTGGTGGCATATTTGAGGCACTCGATAATGGTGGTTTTGCCCGAGCCGTTGTAGCCGACAATCAGAGTCAGCGGGGTATTGAAGGCAATGGTTTCCTGGCCCAGCGTCCCGAAGGAGCGGACTCCCAATATGGAGAGCTTCTCAATCCTCGACATGGTTTCATGTGTGGTCGGTGAAGCTAAACCGCAAACGCGTGGTAGTCGCGCTTGGTTTCGTGGTTTGCAGTGGGATCCTGGCAGAACCTCGACGCGAATGGCGCTGGGTTCACGTCTTCACATGACCGAGCTGCCTAAACGAGTCTTATCGATAACCGCCCACAATGTGACGGCCTGAGGCAAACACTGTCAATGCTACCCCACCACAGCACAGTGGAGACGCTCGCTCGTGATGACAAGACTGGTCCTTCGTGGAACCAACTCGCTCGGACGGAATGCCCCGCCATATCCCGCCGTGGATATGCACAGATCAGGCCATTCTCTCAGCGCATCCCCAGCCCTTGTAAAAGGCCGCTAGGCGAATCGCTTGATGAGAGGCTTTGTCGTAAGATTCTGAATAGGCCGACGAGCTGCTTCAATCGCTGACTGGGCCTCCACGGTCCCACAGAGCTGCGGCGTCCCTTGGTCTCGTGCAACTTGATGATGTCAAAACGGCCAGCCTATCGCCAAGGCCCTTTGGCGCCCGTGCCAGCTACTTTCAGGGGCGTCGGTTTGCATCTTGTTTGCGTTCTCTTGCCTCTTCATCGGTAATTGGTGGTCGACAGCCGACTGGCTGCCAAGCAGACCTAACGAGAGGCATGTCCCCTGCCGTTCCCGTCGCGGTCTGGAACACAGGCTCCGAGCGACCCTTCAAGTGGGATTTTTGCCATGGTTTGTGCGGGAAATATATAGAGTCGCGAGTGTTTGCCGAAACATTCGGCTCCTGGTCGCCTCGTGTCAGCCCCGAGGTACCGCAGGTGCTCTGCGCCATACGAGTTATCTCGAGTCGATAGCGTCATTATCACACTCTATCTAGGGCCACCAGTCAAGGTCAGGCACTGGTCCCAAGGAAGCAGTGGCAGGCCTGTGACGTTGGCACTGTCGGGCAGGCTATGGCAAGGGAACCGCTGCGACCTTGCCGTGCCAGCCACCCTATCGAGGGGAGGAGCAAAGGCCCGCCTAGATCCAGCTGCGGTCAGAGAGAGGATAGTGGGGGCTCGAAGATGGAATTCATAATTCCCATCCTAAAATACCAAGAACCCCGCGACGACCAGGCCTGGGCTTCCTGATCGGCGTTGGCACCAAGATACAAACCTCGACTGCATCCAGCGGAACAGTCGACTTCGTGCACCACCTCCGCTTGCCGAGTTTGGGGCCTCCATCCTCACGGGGTTTTAATCTTGCCACTCTTTCCGAACCCAACCTTTCGTTGAGCCTCGCTATTTGTTTTTCACTTCTCTCGCACACCGAGCTCGGCAATGTGCAGCGCCCGATCGGAAGCGCCGTCTATGCTGTCCCTCGGTCGTTACGCCGTGGCGGACGAATAATTCGACTCGTCGGTTTGTAGCAGCAAGAGCAACAGCTCCAGCAACCCAACAGAGCAGCCAAGCAGCCTCGCTCTCGACTGGTCGGCGACACCCCCTGCCCAGTGCCTCTGCCCCTTGAAGCACAAACTCAATCATGTCTAATGTCTATGACGGCTTCGCCGTCCCAGACATGTCAGCACCGCAACAGGTCCGCCCCCTTTTCATCCAGCTCGCTGCGATTGCTTTCTTTTGCCCTTTATCCCGTGCAGAGGGAGTGGTTACCGCGCTCCTCGCCACCTTCTTGTGCTTGCTGGCGGGAGCCAACTTGGGCCGAACGGACAAAGCGAAAGAGACACAAGCCCCGCCCGCTGATCTCAACTGCAGATGGGCGCCAATGGCAATGACATGATGTCGCTGCTGGACAACGCGCTTTTCTCCAACTTTGACGGCATACCCATGAACCTCGACGTCAGCGATGCAATGTCGCAGCCCTACGGGTCGGCCGGAGTCGCGCAGGGTCCTTCGGCCACCTTGGCAGCGGCATCAGCGGCCACCTCCGCCGAACAGCAGCAGGTTTTCTCGCCCGAGGACATGACCCCGAACATGGCTGGTGCGGGCCCTATGCCTGCGGCCGGCATGAGCTCCGCTGCCAACAACCACGCCGTCGCTAGCACGCTGACCGAGTTTACCAAGCGCCGTAACTGGCCAGCGCGCGTCGTCGAGGAGATGAAGGATTGGCTACATATCCTCGACGCCAACGGCAAGATCAAGCATGTGTCGCCCAGTGTCGAACGTTTGACCGGGTTCAAAGGACCCGAAATTCTCAACAAATTCCTGCCTGATCTTCTGCATCCTGACGACGTCGGTGTCTTCAATTCCGAGTTCAACGACGCCATCGCCTCGGGCGCCCCGCTGCGCATGTTCTACCGCTTCAAGAAGAAGGATGGCACGTACGCCATCTTCGAAACTGTGGGCCACGCCCACATCGCCGCCGCCAAGTTTGCCCCCAATCCCAACAACCAGACGCCCTTTTGCCAGGCTGTCTTTATGATGGCCAGGCCGCACCCAACTAAACAGGCTGCTCTCCTGAACTCGTTTCTCGAGCACAAGATGGAGAACGAGCGCCTGAAGCGCCGCATTGCCGAACTGAAGCGGGAAGAGGCCGAAGAGGCTGAAGAAACGCAACGAACCTGGCGCCAGAGCCAGGAAGGAAGGTCTGATATGACCCCGTCAGAAGGAACCGCTCGAGCTGGTAACGCGACGCCCTTTTACCAACCCAGCGCCAACGTCGCCACGAGCCCTGATCTGTCGATGCCGCCTCCGGAGCGGCCCACGCAGGAAAAGGTTGCGCTTACGCGCGAGAACCTCGAGGATATTGTTGGCGTGCGGCCGGACTCCATTCGGGACAAGATGGCGCGTTATGAAGGAGCGACGCATGAAGATACCATCGAAATGCTTACCGGGATTCGGTATACAGATGGTGAACGGGCTAGGGCCGTCATGACGGGCAACGGAAGCCCAACATTGATCAAGGGCGACGCAGGCATTGCCATTCCCATGGATCGCGACCCGCGTATAGGAGACAAAAAGAAAAAACTAAAGGTTGCAGAGGAGTATGTGTGCACCGACTGCGGTACGTTTTCCCGCCTTAATTAGCATGCTCGGATGGCCATTGACCCCTCTAGGTACGCTTGACTCGCCCGAGTGGAGGAAAGGACCCAGCGGACCAAAAACGCTTTGTAACGCGTGCGGTCTCCGCTGGGCGAAGAAGGAGAAGAAGAAAAACGCCGGCGGCGGTGGCGGTGGCGGTGGCGGGCAAGACGGCCAGACACCCATGGAGGGTATGGCCTAAAACTTGAAACAGTCGACCATATGCGACTCTCAAAACAATGGAAACGCAGGACTTAAGCAGCTGAAAGTCAAGTGGCCTCCATCTTTGGCTGACCACGGGCCTTTATGACAACAGCAGCGAAAGGCTATCAACGGAGAGAAACATGTAACGGGAGGTCGGGTCGTAGCGCGGGGGGAGTCTCATGGATCAAAGGCGTTCATACCCCTTTCCTATTTGGAAGTTTGATTAGAGGATGGAAGTCACGCTAACACGGCTTGTGACCCATCCGGTCTCTTTTGGGAGCAGTCATCATTCATGAGGGTATATCATCGGTCGGTTATGGGGTTAAGATGCGGTATACAGTACCTAGTCGCCAGGATAGCGCTGCTAGCGAGCTGCCGAGTTGGCTGAGGCGTAGGAGTCGGCTTGCGGGTGAGGTCTTCAAAGATACCAACCTAACTCATATGCCGGTCGTCGTGTTGAGATCTGTATCTCTTTGGGATCATCTGTAAAAGGTGATAATCACAGTGGTCATGTATAATGCTGCAGTTTAGCTAATTACTTGCGTATTGGTTTAGTCTGGTTTCAATGCTGTCGTGTCTTGCGGCGGTGGTGTTTTGGAGACAACTTGAAGGGTTGTATTTGATGGACAAAGTGTTGGTGGACAAGGGCGTTCCCGCGCCCTGCGCAGCTGATTGATCCCTTGGATGAATTAGCAAGCACTTGAATGTATCAAGTATTCTGTCAACGGTGGGTGTATGAGCCCTGGTTCAGGTACATAGGGCACCTGTTGCAACGGAGTGTGAGCTGAGGTCGACACCCGTGTGGCGCAATGCGTATTGAAACTACCTGAGAGGGCATTGCTGCGTCGGTACACACAAGCGTGTTGAGGCCACCTCGAAAGGTGCATTTACTTTCATTGCAACCCTTGAGTCTTAGCATACCTGAACCAAGGTACAGGGTACGCGACAAGAGGGTACAGTGCCCATGCACAATCTTCTGCCGCTGGGCAACCACATTTGATTCTACCTCTTATGTAAACATGACCCCCTCCTACTTCCCAAACGGGTATCAATGACATCTCAGCAATCACCAGGTCTTTTAATCATCCAAACCTCCCCACTCCTCACCACTCCCATCTTGATCCTTTCCCTTACCGCCCCAATTCTTCCCTGCTTCTCTCTTCTTCCGCTTGCTCGCCTCAATAGCACCAAGTTTATTCCTCTCCTTTCGCAACTCCCAAGTGCTCTTTGTGGTGATAGACGCCTTTCCGCCCGCCCGTCGGGACTCGACGCCGCGGACCTTCAGCTTCCGCTTATCCTCCTTCGCCACCTTCGGCAGCGCATCCAGCAACCACTTTTGCACGGTGCTGTTGGAGGTATCTGCGCTCGCCTTCCCAGAGGAGGCTTGCTTCTCGCTAGCAGCAATGACGTTGGCGACGCTCTTGACAAAGGGGATATCATCCTTCGTGTAGAACGTGACAGCCACACCACCCTCGCGACCGGCGCGGCCGGTTCGGCCCACTCTGTGGACGTAGGCGGCGGCTGAACCGGGAACGTCGTAGTTGACAACGCCGTTGACACCGGCGAAGTCAACACCGCGAGCTAGTATATCGGTTGTAATGAGAACCCAGACCTCGCCGGCGCGGAAACGGGCCATGATCTTTGAGCGGACAGAGTCAGCTAGAGAGGAGTGAAGCACGGCGACACGTGCTGAGCCGCCAGCTTCGAGTGGGATATCGTATTTTAGCTCGTCGTGGAGAGCTTGGGCACGCTCAATGGTCTGCGTGAAGACGAGGAACGGAGGCCGCAGCGGGGGCCCGGAGCCGGGCTCGGAGACAGGGTGCAGTAGTTGGCGGATGGCTAGGAGTTTGCCTTCCTCGGTGGCGGTGTAAATGAGTTTGTGGGTAACGTTGGGGACAGCCGTGTCCTTGAGACCGACAACGAGTCGAATAACGGGGTAAGGATGGCCGATTGAGAGGCGCCTCGCTCGCTTCTCGAGCTCCTTTGTAATCAGGGCCTCGATGTTAGACGCCATGGTGGCAGACCAACAGGTAAGGGCCAGGTCCGGACGGGTGCAGGCTCGCCAGATAGCCATTGTCTGCTTCCGGAAGATGGGATCCAGAAGGACATCTGCTTCGTCGAGTATGAGAGACCGGACAGTCGGCAAAGCCTTCTTAGCCTTTGGGTTCTTGGCCACCGCCTTCTCCCCAGAGAGGAGGTTAAGCAGGGTCTTTGGCGTTGTCACTAGAATGTCCACCCTCGCAGGACCTTTAGGCTCTTTCAAATCACCCTCATTCTCCTCCTTCTCAACCTCGGACTCCTCCTCGCTCTGCTGAGAGCCATCTTCCCCTTCACCTTCACTCGCCGCCTCGCCGTCCGCCTCGCCGTCCCCTTTCTTTGCCAAATCCTCCGCCACCAACCTCAAACTCCTCTTCATCAACACAACCCTCACGCCCGTCCCAATAGCCAGCTTCCTGCCCTCATTTACAATCTGACTTGCCAACTCCCTTGTCGGCGCAACCACCACCGCCTGCAACATATTCTCCTCTGCCGCACCACCTTCCTCCGCCCTCCTCCTCAACACCGCATCAATCGCTGGAATCAGAAAACTGATCGTCTTCCCACTCCCTGTCGGTGCTACCCCCAAGAAGTCCACGCCTCCCTCTCCCACCCCCTTAACCGCCACCCCTGGTCTCAACAACAATGGCAAACTCCCCATCTGCACCTCCGTTGGCACACGGAAGCCCTGCCGTACCAAATTATCCGACACTTGCGGCGCCACCCCATACACATATCTCAATTCCCCAAACGCTGTTAACGGCTGCGGGAAGATCTGCTCTTTATGTTTCTCCTTCTCCTTCTCCTTTTCCTCCTCTCCCTTCTTCACCTTCTTCTTCGCCGGCGCGGCACTCGCTTCCCCCCCCCCTCCGAGAATCGTAAACTTTAGCCTATGCGACTTCAAAGTAGCGCGGCACTCCTCCTCATCTAGTAGCTTCGGCTTGCGCGGTTCTTTCGGCGATTCGGCTTGCTCTGTGGGGGTGGGCTCCTTCGTCTTTTTTGCAGCCCCCTTCGGCGCAAAGTAATCAACGTCGCTAATGTCCGAATCGTCATCGTCGCGGCTCGCCTCGTTGTTGTTTTCGCCAGAAGCAGCACCCTTTCTCCTCTTGCGCTTCTTCCCGCGCGACGCGGCGCCAGCGACTTCGTCGTGGAAGAATTGTGGGTTAGGACGGGCGCCAGCGGAGGGGAGGGCGGAGCCGGGGGTGTGTTTTTTCGGGTTAGATTTGATGCCTCGGGAGAGGACTTTGAAGATGTCCATTTTGGGGGAAGCTCAGAGGGCAATTGAGCGGAATTGGCGAACTTGGTGAGGTTCGAGAACCGTGGTGGCAGCGATGGGTTCAAAATTTTGGAGCGGTCTGATGATAAGATAACAGAAAAATCTTGGGATTTTACAACTGTGCCCCGCAGCGGGAGCTTTCGTTTGGAGCTTGGTTCCTGCGACTGGGTGGGGCAAGTACCTCGATAAACCTCCCGACCAGAGCAACTGCAACTACACTTCCCCTTGTCCATTTCCCCCAGCATTTCCTCTTTGTCATGCCGTCTTTTGATGGACAAACTATGCACTAAACAATTTACAATGTAAGGTATTTGTACAATGGGCTGAAAAGGTACCAGTCTTGCAGGCCCTCGCCTCTAACTTCTCCCAGGATTGAGTCCGTGATCGAGCAGGGAATATATCCATACATCTGTACAGTTAAGTATTCATACAATGATATCTACATCTATATCTACACTTAAACCCACAAACCCCATTAATCAACCCCCTCGCCAACCACGCTATCACACCTCGCGCACAGCTTGTCCTCGGCCTCCGCCACATACCTCCAACATCTAGGGCACTTACGCAGTCTCGGCGGCAACACCACGACCGTGCCAACCTCGCATTCCCTCACCACCTTCCACCCAACCTCATCCCCAGGAAGCTCCCCATTGATGTCGACAGATGAAACTACGAAGATTGCATCTAGCTCGTTCTTGTACTTCTCCAAGATTTCTAACGCCGCCGAGTTCTCCACCTTCAAGACGACCGATGACTGCAGCATGGATCCTAGCCACTTGTTACCACGAGCTTCCTCCGCGGCGGCCTTGATAGCATCATGGGTACTCCGGATGATGGGAATTGCCCTGAGGATTTCCGTCTCATCAAACGCGAGCCGCGAGGAGCCAATGAGGGGCGAAGAGTAGAGTTGCTTCAGAGGGTGGAGGACGGATCTACGGTGATGTTAGTGATGTGAACCGTGGTGGAGGCGAGTTTACTCACGTGTCTTGCTGCAGCCACGCCGGCCGATACTCCCAAGCCTCCTCGACAAGGACGGGCGTGATGGGCGCCAGCATGCGGAGGAAACCCATAAAAATGGGCTCCAGTATACCACCGCCATCGGCGCAGTACAGCCTGTCCTTGAGCGCCTCGAGATAGAAGGCGGAAAGATCATTGACGATCCAGTGGTTGATAGCGCTGATGGCCTTGTTGAACTCGTGGTTGTCGTAGTGGGTGGCTACCTCAGCCATCACAGTCTTGAGCTGGACGAGGGCGATGTGGTCGAGCGCCGTCAAGGGGGTTGTCCTCGCCGACTCGTGCATCGATCCTGTGAGCATTTTGATGATGGTTCGGTATTTGATCAGAGATTGGTGAATGGACATGAGGACAGAATCTCCGAGAACAATATCTCGTGTGTAATCGCTCCCGGCAACCCAGAGACGGAGTGCGTCGGGACCAAGGGCATCGGCAACAGGCTTCCCATCGCCGCCCTTCTTCTTGACCTTCAGGGGAGGCAACAAGGAGCCATCCATAACCTGATCAGCCGAGATGGTGTTGCCCAAGGACTTGGACATTTTCTTCCCGGCCTTGTCCAAAGTGAAGCCATGCGTGATGAGCGTTTTGAATGGCGATAGCCCGAGGGTGGTTGTGCTCGACGTCGGGTTGTGACCAACCTTGGCGGCAACCCGGGTAAGCAAACTGGACTGAAACCAGCCACGATGCTGGTCAGAACCCTCGAGGTACAAGTCAGCCTGGCGATCTATCTGGGCCCAACTGCTGCCACTGTCGAACCAGACATCCATTGTATCAGTCCCGCGAGTGAACTGCGCAGCGTCTCCCAGTGACGAGGGAACCCAAGCCGGATCGTGTGGGTCATCGTTCCACCAAGCATCCATGCCCCTTTCCTCAACAACAGAGATGATATGATCAATAACTTGATCATTTATGACTGCCTCCCCGTGCGCGTTGTAAATAACTGGTATCGGGACGCCCCATGCCCGCTGTCGCGAGATACACCACTCGCTGCGACCCTTCACAAAGGCCTCCAGTCTATTCCTCCCCGTCTCCGGCACAAACTGAACCTCCTCAAGCGCAGCTAGTGCCTGCTCCTTGATCGAGCCAACGTCAGCAAACCACTGTGCTGTGGCTCTTATGATGATAGGCTGCTTCGTCCGCCAGTCGTACGGATACTTGTGGCGGAATTGGTTCACGTCCAGGACGTCCTCTCCAAGTATATCCAGCACCACAGCTCCACCGTTTTCCAGAACTGAGAGACCGTTCAGCCGCTCAGGCGCATCCGGGAATGCCTCTTCCGTAAACCGACCATCATTATCCACGGGTGCTATGCCGGATATACCTAGGGCGCTGCACGCGAGATAGTCATCGAACCCATGACCTGGAGCACAGTGCACAAGACCACTGCCGGAGTCCGCGGTGACAAAGTCGGCATGTATAAAGGGCTGTGGCAGACCTACCTTGCCCTGAAGCGGGTTCCGGTACGTCAGGGTCGACAGCTGGCTGCCCTTGACGGTATCAAGAACTTCAGGGGTCACCCCTTCTCCAAACAGCATCTTGGAGAGGCGCTCCAAACATCCGTCGGCGACCAAGATTGCATTCTTTCCCATTCGGACGATGTGATAGTTGAGGTCGTCGCACACTGCTATAGCTCTGTTCGCAGGCAGCGTCCACGGTGTTGTAGTCCATATGAGAGCATACAGTTTCGTGGACTCTGGTAAGCCTGGAAGGGAGCTAGTACCCCCTATAATCGGAAACCGCACGTACGCAGCCCTTGAGACGTGATCCTCGTTGTATTCCAGCTCGGCCTCGGCCAGCGCCGTCCCGGACGACGGCGACCAATACACGGGTTTGTACTTGCGGTAGATGAGACCGCTCGCAGCCATGCGTTGGAACAGCCGCAGCTGCTCGATCTCGTATGCTTTATCCATGGTGGTCCATCGGCGATCCCAATCAGCCATGACAGCGTAGGTTCGGAAGCTCTTCATCTGCTTCAGCACCGTCTTGGAGGCAAGCTTGCGGGCAGCTTTTCGGATGGCACCTGGGGACATCTTCTTGCCCTTAGCGGCATCGACAGCTTTAAGCTCAATCGGTAAACCATGGCAGTCCCAACCTGGAATGTAGTCCACCCGGCGCCCCTGCTGGACCTTGACGCGCAGGATGATGTCCTTCAGGATTTTGTTCAGCGCATGCCCGGCATGTAGGTCGCCATTGGCGTAGGGGGGCCCATCGTGAAGCAAGTAGGTGTCATCGCCCGGCCGATGCTGGCGCTGCCATTCGTAGAATTCGTCGGCACATTGCTTGATGTATCGTTCTCGATTGTGGGGAAGGGGTCGCGGTCTGCAAAGTCGTTTGTGAGTAACAGGGTTGTATCTAGACCGCAGTAGACAATCTTACGGAAACGTGGATTTGGGTAGCTTCAATGTGGAAGCCCAATTCCTTGACATATTGGCGCACAGCTCATGGCCGGAGCTGAATCCCGATTTCAATTGCTACTTTCGCGTTCAACGTCGCAAAAAAAAAAGATAAGCTCGATTTGAGCTCCTATTGCCAAGCTCCCGCCGCTGGACCCCCTGCAAGCCACTGCTGCAAGGCTGACAACCCCACAGTTTCCCGCCTGGATGACAGGCGTCGCCTCGCTCACTCATCGCGACCTCTTTCACCCGCTGCAATCAGTTCTGAAAAGATATAGACACCATGGCGCCGATTCGCCGTTACTTGAGGATATCCAAATACTCGGTGCTGGAAACCCGAATTTACTTAGACAACCCCGGTCTGGCGCAGTCGTGGCTGCTTAATCCACGAGATCCGGTTCTCCCTCGAGTCATTGAGAGTGTGCGTCCCTTGGTGCTGCCCAAACTGCGCGAAGAACAGGACCGAGAGCGAAGTCGAAAGAAGGGCAAAGTGCGCAGCATCAAGGATGTAGTTGTTGAAGGTTTGCACTTTCCCATTCAGACCAGTTCCCAAGTTCCCAAGTTCCAAGACTGACCATGTGCAGATGACTTTGAGGTCTCCATCTTCCTCACCCAAACCGACACCCGTCACTCTCTGCTCTACAAGCAGAAGATCTTCCGGGACAAGACTCAAACAAAGCTCAAGTCAAACTCGTCCAAACTGACCGGTGGAGACTCGTTAGAAGCCCCCATCGAAGTCGACAATGTTACGCTCGCAGGCGCACGGGAAGTCGACGACGTACCGGTACTTCACGAAGAGGATAGCGACGATCAAGAACCTATCAACCTGGACGATATCCCTGACATCCAAGAAGTGGAGCAGGGTTCCCCGAGCAGGCGACCAAAGAGGCGGCGCCAGGCTTCAAATGCAACAGGGCGAGAGGTGGAAGCAGAGAGAGGCTCCGACAATGACCACGAGTCTTCCGACGACGAAGGTCGGGCGTTTCAAACTATTGACACAGACTCATCAGACGGCGAGCTTTTTGTGGGGGACAGCGGCGATGACGAAGGGGCAGGGCCGCCTCCGTCGAAGCGGCGCAAAGAAAAGGGCCCGGACAAGGATGCAGGGGATGACAAGAAGAAGCTGGCCATGGACATCTCCTACGAGGGCTTCGCGATCTACGGGCGCGTGTTGTGCTTGGTGGTCAAGCGCCGCGATGGCTCTGGAGCAAGAGGCGGCAATGCAACAGCTCTGTCCGGGGCAAAAACCCAGACTGGACGGCCTGGGGGCCAGGCGATGATGGAGAACTGGATTACATCCACGCAACTACCAGAGGCGGCCGAGGACGAAACGATGTGAGGGTTTCCTGCTGGGTTGCAGGCAGCGGGCCATGTCCTCCCGCACCCCCGGCCGGGCACACTGACCAGGAGGAACAAATGGGGAATCGTTATGTCCCTGCACAGAAACGAGTTTAATTGGCTAGTGATAGTTGTTCTTGATGCCATGGAGGAAACCACTCCGTGCCTGTGGGCTATCTCTATTTCGTCAGGGCTGGATGTTCGATCAACATGGATTTCTTGATCCAAAGAATGGAAAACATGCTCGCGCGGCGTGCCAATCGGCGATCAGAGGGGCCGCCCCGTGCCTGCCGAGCCGTGCACTGAAGCACCCCTCACCGGCGACCTGCCCGCCAGTTGGCCCGCTAGGCCCGCCACAGCGAGACCAGCGTCAACTGAAACACACGCCACTCGCATGCTTTTCCGTTTCTTATGGGGATCACCGCCTTTGACAAACATGAGAAAAGGCACCGATCAACCGACGGCGTCGCGATTCTGACCAGCAACCAGCCTCAGGCTCCTCACAGACCCCAGACCCGTCACACTTCAACCATCACACCTTCCCCGCGAATCGCCGTGAATCGCCGCCCATGTGACAGAAACTCAATCCAAGACAACGAAGGGCGCTAGTACCTGATAGACAAACATGGGTCATACCCGATACACGAACTGGGCCTTCGGAGCTGAGACTCTGGACACGTCCTCCGTCCCCGCGACCTTACGCGGCATTTGTCAACTCCAAGGACAGGCTCAGGGATAATACCACGCGGGCAGTCGCGGGCCTGAGCGACCGTCGCCAGTACTGTATGATTCTCGGCCAAGCGCAAATTGTAAGTCCAGAAACTTGTGCTCGCCAAGGAAGTCACACGTCTGGCTCGACTATCACTCCACTGTCACTCCACCGCACAAGCACTTCAGCCGAACTGCGCCATCGCCGACGCCATCATCGGGTGTCGATGAATTGGGCAAAAAACTGTTGTGCAGCAGGACCCCATCGGCGGCCCAGGGACAGTTGTACGAAGGCCACGAGGCAATCCACATTACAATGCAAGCTGCGGAGCGGAGCGTTTTTCCCAATCAAAACACTCTTCTTGCATGTGATGCAGTGTTGCGAGCGCATTCTCCAAAGATTAGAGCACATCTCTACTGTCCTTTTCATGAAGGGTGTTTTCCGTTTCTTGAACCTCCCGTCCTGACGCCACGGCCATCTCATCCCGGGCCGGAAGTCGGAAACCCAGTCGCGCGGGCCTTGTGATCGCTGATCGCGATCTGTGTTTGAGGTTGACGACGTAGGCACCAAAAAAGCAGGATTTCGCTGTTCTCCTGCATCTGAACCGAAATGACTTGCGCGGGTCACTTACCTAGTCGCTGTTGAGTCCCGCCTTTTTCACATTGCCGCCGGAGGCGCGCGGGCATTCTGCCCATAGTGTTTCACGCCGCCAACGAGCATATACCCAGCAAAGCGAAATACGCCTGACCCATGATTTACGGCAGCACAGCATCGTCCCATCTCTGAGAAAGGAACGGCGGCGGCGGGAAGGGCCATAATGCAGCAGAGAGTGTTTTGCGCGCTCTTCCGGCGCTTAGATGGGGGTCACCACTCATCAGGGACGGGACACCCCCAAGAATAGGATCAACTATAGCCTGCGTGGATTAATATGCCCCCATACCAAGTGTATAGACAAATGCAACACAGCCACCCCTCCCTCCGCGTGGTAGTTTATAGTGGTGTCCCACTTTCCTCCTTCTGCCCTATGCGATGCACGCAATCCGTGCGACCGCATGCCGCGGGAGAAGAAAAAAAAAGTAGGAAAAAAAAAACACCCAACTGTATACCACCCTCGCGGCAGCATGTGTGCGGGATGTGGGCTGGGAGTATCCAATGTCCAGCAACGATGTACTGTACTTGCGGGACTTCTCTCCGGGAGTTCTGCATCCATCTTCTCAGCAAGGCAGCCAGAAGGGAAAACCCAGCGAGGGGCCCCATTCCAAGCGATTCACACAGGAATGGGAACCCCCACAGCCTCTGAACTTGTTTTCCCATTGGCGGAGGGCAGTGCGAGCACCAACTTTGTCGTCAATAATGGAAACCTCCCCTGTCGCGACCTAAATGAAAAAACAGGGTTAGGTAGGGTTTTGTCTTGGCTTTTTCCAGAAATAAAGTCAATAGTACACTTACCGACAGCTCCGGTCGATTCGGCATGATCTGTTCGGGTGAATTGCTCCTTTGGAGAGTATCGCCAATGGTGTCTGCAGGTCCACAGCTGAAGGTGTGCACTTCACCTCAGAAACAACGAGAACATCTCACTCGGCCTTCCTTGCCTCCGACTCCGGTTCATGACGCGTGGCATCCATCACGCTCAAACGCCGGACCTCCCGCCCATCTCCAGGTGCGTACTGAGCTGGTGAGGTGGGCCTAACCCACCACAATCCAGAAGAGCGAGAGAAGAAGAAGAAGAGAAAAAAAGAATGCGTGCGCAACAAAAAAACCAAAAAAAAAACCTGGGTACAGATCCGTATCCAATTTCCAATGATGCGCGTCCAACGCGTCGTGGAGTTCTCCAATCTTCCCAACGATTTTGAGGCCACGATGTGGGCCTCCCTCCTGGGATCTGGCAGTGCTGACAGGCCGGGATTTCATTGACTATCATGCGTCCACTGCACCCCTATTCTTCCCGTTTTCTCAGGGCAGGGCTGATGTTGACACCTGGCAGGGGCGGCCAGGGGTCTAAAATTTCCATCGTCAACTCCCAACATCATTTTCCTCTTGCAGCGTTAGAGCCTCGGCAGGATGAGGATGAGATGAACGCTGCCGAACACGACCCGCCCGGCCGAACCCCGTAGCCACGGAAAAAAAAACACCAATGAATTGAAGCTGTCCCAGCTTCGGCCAGACTCATCATGCGTCCGAGCGAACACGACCCCCTTGCTTCCCCTGCTCCTGCATCGACCCAGCTGGAACTGGAACCGAGAAACGCAGAAGCGGTGAGCCAAGTGAGCCTCATCCTCAAATTTCCAAAGTCGGGAATGCAGCCTTTGGAGGCCCCACGGACCGGAGGCGGACACAGAGAGCAACGTGGACTTGTAGCGATTCGCAGCGGCGACCGAGCAAGATCGCCAGGGGTGACCCCCTACCACGCCATCGACCTCAATTTCCCACGTGGTGGCAGGGGTTCTGGCACCTCTCGTTTGGTTCGCGGCGTGGGTCGTCAGGATGGCTGGGACCACTGGACACCCTCGGCTCTGAAAAGGCGTGCTGAAATCGACGCCCTGGGCGAACGTGGCGTTTCAAGATATCCTGTCAGGGGCTTTGTCGACTTCTCATTGGCCACAATCCGATGAAATTCTGGTGCAAGCCACAGTCCTTCCGGCGAGGGGCCGAATTCTGTCAATACTTCGGACAGCAGGGCCGAGAGGCAACATGCACAGTAATCCAGACCTCTGTTGCAACTTTTCATTCTGCGGCTGTATGTTTCGACGCTGCCGAAATGGCTGCCCCTGAGTGAGGCGTTGGGAAGCGTGGCGAATATGGCGAGGCCAGCTGCCGAGAACCTCGAGATGCCGATCTGACAGTTCCCAGGCTGAGCCAGGTTCCATCAATTTGTAATTTACACGTGGAATGGCGGTAGTCAAACCGAGCTCGGCACATTGTTGGCAAGCACCGAGTTCATAATGGGGACTGGGCGACAGTCGAGTCCGAGACAAGCGATAGCGACCGTTTGGACATTGCCTGTGCGCGAGCTGACTGCATGTGGTATGGCTGAGGTGCGCAATTTGTTTGGAAAAGGATTGGTGGCTGGGAGGACTTTGAGGTTCCCGACGATGCCGTAGGGCTGCCTAACGTGCAGGACGACACTGACAGGCATCCCGACCAGGCCCCACGAACGTGGCATAGCACAGCTGGTTGCTTGGCCGCTGGTTTCCTAGACGAGACATTTATGACTCCCACGCATCCTCTCGGAGATATGCCGCCGAATGCGTGGGAACATGAAAGACCTGTCACATTTCTTATCAGCGCCTCGAGACCTCCTGGCGCACACAACGAGGACAGGGCGGCGGTGCCCGTGAACTGCTATCCCACACGAACTCTAGCAGGACGTCAGCAGACCACTTCTCATCCCAACTGAAACGTCGTGCCCGTTCATCGAAATGCCTAGCGAGCGTCCGGAGACACAGGCCAAGCCGTCAAAGCGGTCCAGCGGCCGTGTTGAACCGGCGGTGTGCTTGTGGAGACTCTTGAGAAGGCGGACCACAGGCTTCCCTGGTTTCTAGAAACCAAATCGGCCCGCTGTCGTACCGCACGAGTGCCTGTGACGCAACCGATGCTGCCGTGTTCCTTCGCTGGGTGAGAGGAAGTGGCATTTGGCGGAGCTACGTGTCAGATGACGGTCGCTGCAACGTGAGCTGTCCAATGAACGAACCGCTTCGGGGGTTGTAGATACTCCAATTCTTACATCAGGCGAACCAACACCAGCAGCAGGCCCATCCCTGGATGGAGGCAAGAAAGGAAATTGGTAACGGAAAAGTACCGAACTTGATGTGGAGGATTTCGGAAGATCACTGTGGCGGTGAACGGAGCGATGTACCGGTACCAGGCCGAACACCAGAGCTGCTGATGGGGAACCATGTTCAAGTTCGCATTCGCATGTGTCGTCGGCGGTCCCAGGCCATTCGCGCCCTAGCTGCTTGGTCTGGGCACAGTGGAGCGCTTCACGGAGCGTCTTGGGGGCGTCGCTGTGGCGGGTTCCAGACTGCTGGGTCGCTGGCAGCAGAGCCCAGCATGGGGTGCATGTTGGTGATGACATGGCTGCCACGTCCCACGCCACAGTGGAGAGGTGAATCTGGCACGCTGCTGAAAAGCGCCCTCGTCAGCAGCCGCATCTGTCAAGAAATGAGCGATAAGGAAGCGTTTGCAATGACAACGCAGCAGCCTTCGTGGACAGAAACGGCATCCGTAGCTGCGCCCCTCGAGCGCAAAAGGGGCCGCCCGCGGATCTGACCACCCTCTCCAGCTCTGAACGGGAACTGCATCCGAAGGATGAGCAAGTATCCCGCGGCTTGTTGTAGGAAGCATAGGGCGGCCAGGAAACGGGCGCTGTTCATCTTTTGCGACAAATGTTCTGCAACACATCAAGGTCCCGAGCAATAGTGGGAACACCGAGCCGCGTGGCTTCAACGGGTGTTTCGTTTCCATCTGCACAAGCTGTTTGTGCAATGCTTTATCACGCCCCTGTCCATATGCCCGCACTGCCGAGATGTGGACACCCAAAATACCCAGAAGACGCCGTCGAGGATATGGCTCCGAGCTGTAGTATTGACAAGCGACCCCTATATCCGCAGGCACTTTTGGTTTTTGGGTAGCCGCTGGAGAGATCAGAACCCACAAGCGCTCACGCGGTTCATGAGGTCTGTGCCATCGGTGATGTGATGCGCTGAAGCCTCAAGCGAGGTGGTAAGCGGCCCCTAAGCGCCTAGTGGCTGGCCGGGCAGCGGCTCGACAGCGCCCTGGCTCACCGATCGCGTCTAGAGTGCGCGATACGGGTCGACTGCTCACCATGCCCCGACTGTTGTCAGCGCTCTTCAGCGACGGGATTCGGGTAAACGACGGCATCGATGGCGACCCATGCAGGAACCTTGCCGTCCAGCCAGTGATGTGGATGTTGACGTTATGGCGCTTTGTTGATCAGGCCACCCAACCAGTGTCTCAAATGCTGCAACGCTTCCAGGTTGTGCGGCGGCGCTGGAGCTCTCTGATGAAACGGAGTGCCGAGCATAATACCTGGTCTCCTGGTGATGTAAGCCAGACACATGCGGATGTTCGGGCGGTTGGATGTTTGGATTCCGGCGCGCGGTGAAGTGCTAGGGCGACGCGCCAGCTCCCGACCCCGCGTTGGAGAGAGAGAGAGAGAGAGAGAGTTCACCGCGTTTGTGACTCATGCGATTTGGCTGTTGCGACGGTGCGGTTGTAGAGACGTGGTCGTGCGGTGGGGCATTGGGCATTGGGCAGTGAGTGAATTCATCTCCGACATTGCTCACACACCGACTTTGCTTCACGGGGTCGTCTGACCTCAGCCAATCTATCTTGTTCTGGTGGGTGCAGTGCGGGGAAGATGATAGCCTTGCGATGCGTGGGGATTAGTTGAAGACGTCAACACACCACACCGAGGAAGAGGTGGTCTCAGGTATCACTGTACCCCCAAGTGGTGACCCAACAGAGGCGGGCGCCATCAAGCTGTCCCTGGATGGCGAGCCGGCGAAGTGGTTGGCATCCCACGGACGGGAAACGCGGTGCGTTTGTCACGGTCGTTATTCCCGTTCCGCTCCTCCATGTCAGCTATTCGGATAGAGTCCAAAAGGAGTGCTGAGTAACGCTTGAACGATTGAGTTCGCACTCGAGATATCAACTTGTCTCATAGCGTATATGCCGCCGTTCGGAGCAAAGAATGAAGCTCTCGGCATCGCCGTGCTGTCGGGCGAACCCCGCGGAGCTGAAGAGGCCGGCGTGCTAAGACCCCTGTCGTCTTGGCCCGATCTTGGGGCTTGGGTGTGAATGCTTTCCACTTTGGGCCGCAAAAAGCAATTCAAACTGCGGAGGAACCCCGCGAAATGGCAGCGGCGCTTGTCTGGCACAATTGAGAAAGTTGAGTTGAGGTTGTGGAACAAATGAATAATGCCAGCGCCAACAATGGTGCTGATCGGACTCGCCACTTGACCGTCGTGCCTGCCATGGATGCTGGTTGTGAGCTATCACAAACCACAAACACCGTGCAGACTGATTACTCTAAGCTCCCTCCAACGGAGGACGCTGCGGGGAGACATGATGCACTACGCAGTAGATTACCATCTGCCTGCCGGCATTACGTGCGCGAGAGTGCGAGCGACAAACGGGTGCCCACCTCAGTTTGGATATCACCAACCACTACACCACCATGCCAGCAGGTGAGATACGAGCAGGGCAGGGAGGCACGCCGAAGAAGGGTCACAGTAACGACCAGCTGACCGGCCTGCATACGGATTTGCCAGATGGAGGACGCCCCTGATCTAGACATCCGCCGCCATTGTCTCGGCACCAAAGGTTATTCTTTCAAGTCTGGGTGTTTCCTACCGAAGGTTGTTTCAGCGCGCCTCCCAAACAGCAGCGCAAAGTTAAAATCGAAATTGAAAGGCTTGCGCAGCAGTCTCAGATGGGAATTGGTTTTTTTTTTTTTTTTTGGTTGTTTTGCTTGGTCGGACGGGTTTGTGCGCGCCCCTTTCTCCCCGCGTCAGTTTGCGCGCGTATCAGCGGACTCGGCTCCTGAGGCCAGAAGCTTTCAGGCATTAGCGCGCTGAAATGAGCTCCTGACAGGGGCTTGCGTCCCCTGGGGGAAGCCCTGGAACAAGAAATTAGCGGGCACTGTAGTGGAAATTTTTTCTCGCCCCGCCGCTCAAATACGGATCCGTTCTTTGTTGAAATTAGCGGGTGGAGCCCTCGGACCTTCCACGAGGCTTCGACGCAGGCCCAGGGAAGCATGGCCGAGCTGCCCCGTTGCGGGTGTCGGGTGCTAAAATTCGCATTTTGCATTTCCAATGGATCCGCTTCAGCTTGCTGTGCGATGCCCTTCTCGGCGACGCAGCATTCTCGTTCCCAGCTCCATACCATCCATCTGGTGACCACCTCAGAAACCCTCCTGGAACTGCCAGGATACGGGCGCTTCCGTCGTGCTCGCTGGCCCAGATCCATCCAAGGTGCACCTTCCTCCCCTGGACGGCCAGGAGCACTTATCCAACCGCCGGCCCGAGCAGCGATGTAAACCTTGACGCCTTCGGCCTGTCGCAGACCGCCTTGTTGAAGATGCGGAAGCCAGCTGGCAGTCTCCACGTTAGTCCGCCGGGCAGCCACTTTGGCCGCCATGCCTAGGTGTGGCCTGTCCCGCCTCTTTTTCAGGCGGTCTATTTCCAAACTTCGGGCGTCGACGTGGTGGGGCAGAGCGCTGTGAGCAGCGGCGCCGTACCGCAACGCAGCTGGCAAAGTACAGTACAAATCGGGTGTCGACGGCCAGGGGCAGGCGGTATTAATGGCAGGGGACCCTTGTGCGCCTGCTGTGTTTCATTTCTTGCGCAAGTGGGAACTCCAGACCAGGAGTTAAAGTCATCGCCAAGTATGGCTGCGTCACCGCAACTTGGGACTTACCCCCTTGTTCCGATACTTGGTCACCTAGTTGCCGCGACTTTATCCGTGAATCCCGCGCAGCAATTTCAGGCTGCCAGCTGGCTACGCCGTATGTACACGACCCCCCCTGTGTGGTACCCCCTACATGCAGTCATCCATGCGTCGCCCAGCTCTAAGCCCCACACCGCGAGCGCTCGCTCACAACTGCCCACAGCCCTGCCTTATCCTTCCCCGGCTTATAAGAGCAATCTCGAAGTTGTCAGTCCGTCGGCTACCTACATAAGGCAGCCGTAGCCTTCCTCCTTCTCCCCGTTGCCCGACCACTGAACCCATCATCAGATCAGAATCAAACGCATCGGACCATCATCAGAGCACCACATCAACTGCTCCCCGCACCCACTCAAAATATATACCTTCGACAACCAACAACGTCGTTACTAGGCCTTCGCACCGCACCATCATCTCGTCTTCTCCAAGCTCACCCCCAACCTTCAAGCTGGCTCACCACGCATACAACACGATGCCTTCTCAACGTCCTTCGCAACTTCCTCCCTGCCCCGGCCCTCCGCCGAGCCGGCCTCTGCCCCCTCTGCCCAAGCGTGGGTAAAGGAAGCAGGCAAGACCATCGATCAATAACCAACGTCTCATGCCGTCATTGTGTCGCCAGGCTCTACTCTTGCCGTCCATGGATCATCCAGGTCAACACTTATTCGCTGTAGATGCGAGGTAGCAATCCGTGCTGGTCGCATGGAATTCCCAAGTCGGTTTCCGGCGCGCCTTCACACGAGCTGCACGCCATATCGCTTTTGCATGCCAACAACCCCCACAGCTGCACGCCCAGAGCAGCCCCTCACCCTCAGCCTCTTCGCAGGCAAAGCATCACACCGAATGGGGGCTAAACCGACACCGTAACCACGCGCCAGTATGCGGTAACACCGGACCTTTGGTCACTATTTGCCTGCATCACATCGCCCCCACATCTGCCATGATGCGCCCAAGAGCTGGCTCGGACGTCGACTTCCATCTTACGATCCTTCTGTTCGACCTCGGCGCGCACCGCAATCGCACACGCAGCCACCCTGTACTATCACGGATACGGAGTTTTTAATCGACTATTTCCTCTCTCATATCTCGAGTCATAACGACGCAGACGGGATACATGATCATCTGGGAACTATGGAAAGGACCTCATTGTACTATTATCAGAGCATTTGGGACCGGCGCAACAGAAAGATACCATCGTCGCCGATACAGTCTGCCGCGCCGTAGACGGGAATGAGAAGGGATAGCGGGAGGTCTCGGGAAACCCGATTAGGAATTTCAAGGCGTGGGATGACGGGAGAGAGCTGCTAGAATTCCTATGGCTTTTACAAACTTTTTAATATCAAGTCGATCATATATTGAGATTGCTTTCAAAACAAGATATTGTCCGTCTCAATGTTCAGTGTGCAGCATCCCTGTTGAAACACAAGATACGCGATCACTCGCATGCTCGCTAGATCTGCAGCGGGGTGTTCTGAAGCAAATGTCACACTGCAAACTCCACCGAGGTGTGACCGTCTCGGAGAGTCAGTCGAGGGTCAAGATGAACATCAAGCCAAAGGCATGGAACCCGTCGCACTGCAGCCATGTCCGGATTCGATCAGACGATTCGGGCACAGAACGACTCAGTTCGACACCGACGCAGCATCCCGCCGAATTGTCAAACAGCCGAGATGCGAACCACCTCAACGCGAATAGCGTTAGCTCTGAACGGACCGTCCCCCAAGCTGAGCCGCCAGCCACCCCGGTTCGTGTCAAAGCTGTCAAGTCACTCCTCTCTGGCGGACCGGCGGCCAAGTCGGCGATCTCGCGTCGACTGTCGCCATTTAGAGTCCCAAGTCCTCGTGTCCAGGCCAGATCAAACGGCAACTACCTCCTCCCCCGGCCCCGGTAATACTTGGAGATTGCTTGCCAACGCTTTGCCAGCAAAGGTGAGCAATCACTGCAAGCAATATTAGGGCAGCGTCATGGGACACCCCTCGTGTTACCGTTGCAATCCTCCTTCTCCGTTTGCCTCGGCTGCCCTGGGCGCGGGGAACACAGCGTCTCTCTCTGCTATGCGACGCAAATATGTGGGCGAATACGGATGCGGCACGGTGCAAGGTACTTTGGCATCCGTACCGAGCCGTAGCGCCCTTGATATCTCCTCATCGCTTGATCTTTCTGATTCTTTTCGTTTGCAAGAATCGTACGAGCTGCCGACAGAATACATAGCACCGCGAAACAAGCCCTTGGCAGCGTCGCAACAAAAGAAAGGGAATCCACTTGCTCAGTTGCCGACACCCGATTCCCCCACGTCAGCGGCGCATTGCGTCGGCTCACACACGTTTCCGCAGCAGCAGCGTGTTGATTGATGGGATGAAGTGGTTGCAGCGCGATAAGTGGGGCGCCTTATCGCCACGTGGACTCGTGCACCGAAGTTTGACGACACGCCGCGCAGCGTGTTGCGTTGGAGTTGATTTTTGAGCAATGATGCGACGTAGCTGTAGTTGTCCACTCCAACAATAATTTCAACGGCCAAGCCACCCCCAGCGCATCGCTTGAGCCATTCTAAACAGACTCTTATTATCACCTGCGCAACCCTCAAAGCCAATCGCACAACCAATGGTGCTGGAGCTTCACGTCTGGGGCCCGGCCTTCGGCCTTCCCTCCATAGACCCCGAGTCCCTGGCCGCCACCGCCTTGATCACCCAAACACTCCCTCGCAACCAATACCAGCTCATCCAAAGCAGTCCATCCGCTGTACCAACACGTACGTACCTCCTTCCTCCCTCTATTCCTACAGAACTCGAGGCAACTGACATTTCCCCAGATCAGCTCCCAACCCTCTACAACCCCACAACCAAAACCCACCACTCCGGTTACTCGTCCATAATGTCTCACTTCACCTCTCTCTATCCACCTCCGAAACCACCCTCCCGCTCCGCTGCCGCAACCACAACCGCCTACACCGCCTTCCTGACCTCCCACGCCGCCCCCCTCCTCGCGCTCTCCCTCTACGTCTCCTCCGCCAACTGGTCTTCCACCGTCCGCCCCGCCTACAGCAAGATTCTTCCCTTCCCCCTAGGCTGGACCGAGCCACCCGCCATACGCACCGCTATGTCGCGCAGGGCGGAGCATTTAGGCATGTCAAGTTTGGATACAGACGCGATGGAGGAGAAGGAGGAGGCGGAGAGGGAAGCGGCGGCAGCGCAGGGGTGGATGAGTGCCCCGAAGGGGATTGGCAAGGGAAGGGGGGTGGGAGGGGCGATGGTGCCGGAGCAGAGGGCGAGGATTAGGTTGGAGGGGTTGGCCAAAGAGGTGTTGGATGTATTGGGAGAGGTTGATTGGAAAGGGGAGGGGGTGGAAGCGGGGGTGAGGTGTTTGGTTTGGGCATACTTGGCGTTGATGGTGGTACCGGAGGTGCCGAGGGGGTGGTTGGTAGAGACGGTTAGGGGGAAGTACACGAGGTTGGGGGAATTTGTGGATTGGGGGAGGGAGGAGTGGTTTGGGACCGGGGTGGAGGGGTTGCCGTGGAGAGAGAGGATGGCGGAGGAGACGGTGGTGAGTGTTGGGGGGAGATTTGTAAATGGATTGATGGGAGATATTCCCGGGTTTGGGGAGCCGTGGCGGAGGTGGTGGGCTAGGAGGAAGCTCAAAGTCACAGGGAGGGTTGATGCGTTACAGGAGGGGAGCGGTGAGCTTTGGCAGATGGCGGGGATGGGCGTGGCCTTGATGGTGGGCGCCTTGCTGTGGAGGAAGCTGCCGCAGCTCGGACAGCCGCTTCAGATCTGGCAAAAACCACTGCCGGGGTTTCTTGGGCTCGGAGCTGCTGGGTTCGTGCTGACCACCTTTGCAGACCAGTGGCGGTAGAGGGCTGCCGGCCGAAAGAGGAGCCGGCTGGACGAAGCTAGTCCGGCAACATGATACCAAGAGCGCAAATGTCCAAACTCGCTGTATCATCACCAACAATAGACTGGAAGAAGCCCAAAACCAAAAGTGAAGATGGGCATTCACCCCAGCCTCCAGTGCACAGCTTCACCGATCGAGAGCGGGCGCTAGAAGATTACCATGCGGATACCGATCTTATCTTCACCGCTCCATGTCTTGCTCGGAACCCGATCACCGAAGCGCTCTCACATGTGTCAGCTAAGGAGCAGGCCGCTAGACTAACACCTGGCCGGCGCTCGTCGAGGCGCCCAGCCTCCAGTCCAGGCAAGGAAGGTAACCCCATCCCGGAAAATCCACCCTTATTTAGCCCCCTTTCCAACTCCTATGAGCCGATGCCCAGTTATCCAAGAAGCCAAGAAACCAAGCTACTCCTCCATCCCATCACCGTTTGTGTTCATTTCTATAGCCAAACACTCCTCCGCAACCCTCTCAATTATCCGGATTATTTCCTCGTGCATGCTGCCCAAAATTTCATCCATCAACCCCTTTTTGTCGTTCCTCTTGTCTTTCCGCATGGGTTCCCCCCTAGGGATTCCCCGCCCCATCATCAGCGCTCATCTCCGTCTGGGAACTACCCGGGGTGCTGCCGTAGCCGATTGCACGAATAATCTGCACACGCAGGTGTTGTGCATGCCGTTTGCTCATATGAGCGTGTGGTGTCAGAGGCTACGGTAGACCGGTCTTGGATCAGCCCAAACTAAAGGCGTTTCGTCACCGACCGCCATATCATCTTTTCTCCGTGTGAGATCTTTGCCATGACTTTCTTCCTACGGGTCTCCATACCGATTACCCGAGAAAAGTAGCAAGCCATCAAAGGTAGAACAAGACACCATCCAGGCTGAGCTGGCTCTGGGCTTGGCTCTGGGCTGGGCTCCGTTGCTCAAGGACATTTGTCGGTAGCTTTTCGTACACAGTTTGCACCTGGCGCTATCTATCCGCATGGCTCAAAGGAGAGAGACAGGCAGGGCAAAAGACATGAGACGACATCGGGAATACGTACCTGGTGGATATCAACGCTGAGACTTGAATTTTATTGGTCCAAAGTCCTAACGCTGAACTCGTGCTCCTTTGGGCTCCGTCCCGAGAAGCAAGAAAAACAGTGTGGAAAAAAAGGAAGCCGGAAAGGAGCGTCCCAGACAGTGATGCCCTTCTTCTAGTTCCTGCGCTGCTTCTGGAGGCTGGCTACGACATTCCTCTGCGTGGATCACCAGTACCCATCTGTCTGTAATTCAGCAAACATCCACACGCAAATAAGACCAGCTTGCGTTGGATTGCTTGGTCCCAAGTGAACCTAGTCAGACATTGCAGAGCCGGAGATGTTGCTCGGCCTCCTCACTGGGGGAAGAGCTACGAGTCACCATTTTCCAAGGTGATGTTTCCCATACTCTCTTGAAGTTCCTGATACTTGTTAGCAACTTGCAGCATTGTCGCTTTCACTGAAACTGACCTCATCGAGCTTTTCCCGCTCCTGATCTGCTTTCTCCTGCTGCGCTTCCTTCCCATTCTGGGCTTTCTGCCGCTTGTCCCGAACCTTTTCCTTTTTCTTTTTTTCTTTCTTTCCAAATCCTCTATATGGATTCTCATTTGCGCGCCGAGCTTGATACGGTGCCCTATATCCATTGTCCTCCAGTCACCGTAGTTGATCTGAAACTTTGAAACATGTCAGCTAAGTAATAGCAAGTCGGGAGATAATAGTACCTATTTTGATCCCGTTGTCAAGGGCGACGATGTAACTGTCGTCTTCTGGGACTGGCTTGTGCGGGGTGCAAGTTCGGGGGCCGTCAATGGTTTCGAACTCGAACTTGAAATTGAACTCTGGTGGCCAGTTGGGAGGTGACTGTAACCGGGGACCGATCTCGCTCAGTAAACGACTGCGTACGAGGGCATCGATGACAGCGTTGCGCTCTTTGTCGGAAACAAATAGAATTACCTTCTATAGGGCATGCGTCAGTACTCCGTCTGTAATAGCCTACGACTGTTCTGGTCATATCCTGAGGAGTTCAACACCGCAACTGTGAACTCCAAGCAGATCGCAAAGCAAAGGCCAGGGATAACCGTACCGTGCCGATCTCGCCTGGCCATGTAATTTTCACTATCACTCGATCAAGTACGTGGGCTCCATCATGATACGGTGCCCATCCGGTGGACCTACTGCATCCCACGCGCGGCCGCGGCTTTGGTAGAGTCTTCACCATTGCGACGAGTATTCTGGGACGAATTGGTGATGGCAGCGAGTAAAGGGACGGGCAGGTATGTATCTCTGATGTTCAGCTTGTTGATGGCGATGTCGATGGTCTTGAGCAAGAGTTGAGCGTGGATATTCTGTTCTCCAAAAAGTGATGACGGATGATGTAAGGAGGAAGAGAAGCGAGAGGGCCAGGGGATCTTGCTGAAGAATATTCTAGCAACTCGCTAGAAATTGCGGGCAGGAGCTGTTTTGCAACTTCCTCGGTGCTGGGGGACGGAACCTACGCTCAAGATGCACCATCTCGCGGCTGCAGCTGGCCGAGTTGGCTGTCCATGAACTTGACGACCCCCATTGCTTGCTGCGCCTGCTTTGTCGGCTCCTGCCTGGAAGACACTTTCTATTGTCTCCTCGGAAAAGGAAGGGCACAGGCAGGATGTAGTCTGAGAGTCGCTGCTTGGCCGCCACACAATGGAAAGGAGCAGTTTGACCGATTTCCTGTCCTCGGTCAAGCGGCTGTACGAGAAAGCTGACTGACAAATGAAGCAAGGAAACTCAAAGGAGTCGCCTGACGCGAAAACAGATACGGCTGAGCGAAACAGCAAAACGGCAGACATTATTGTTGGTCAGGGTGGGCCTGTCTCATGTCAGAAAGTGAAGATTTGACGAGAGTGGGATTCGAACCCACGCCCTTTCGGACTACGAAAGTCATGAAGCCATGATGCTATTCAGGAATCCTGAACGTAGCGCCTTAGACCGCTCGGCCATCTCGCCTTCGCACGTTGGGGATGACGGTTATTCAGAGTTGTGTGGGTGTGGAGGCGGCGAGCCTGCGCCCCCTTTTCCCCATGTTGCACTCATGCAATCCAGTTCAGAGGCAAAGTCAAAGAAAGGTTTGGGGTGTGGATTCTGTCGAAACAAAGAAGACTGCGCAGAGAATGGGTCTGGGGATGCATTAATTCACCTCAAAGGCCGGTGCGCACAGCTCAGGACCAGAAGTTAACGCGCTGTACTCCACCCTTCTATCTGCCATCTCCCCACATCCACACCGGATTACATTACTTTCCAGTGACGGCAAGCCACTCATTCGAGATCACCTTGAAGTGATCCTTTCCATCAAGGGACCTAAACACAAATCCCTCGCTAATTCCACCGAAGGCACCCGTGCCTGTGCCGTTGGCCTTGGCCAACAACCCGTCCATGTTTATGGCAAACTCTCTGATCTTGTAGTACCTGCAGAAGCATAGAGTTTAGTCTTCAGTTGTTCATGGCAGCAAGAGATGTAGACTTACCCCAGGACCGGGACGTGCTCTATCTGCAACTTCTTACAGATGTCGTCAACCTCCTGTTGACACTTCGGTTAGGTATGTGAAAATAGGGGTATAACAAGCATGAGCCAGGATGTTACCTTGACGTCCAGGTATGCACCCGTGTCGAAGTTCCAAATTCCAAACACGACGAAGCGGTGCTCGCCCTCTGGGAGCTTCATTGTGTTACCCATGATGCTGGAGCCGCAAAGCTCCCCCTGGACGGAGATGTTCGGGTCTGTCGGCGCTTGCGTCAGCGACTTTCCCATCATCCCGCAAATCCTCACCAGCTCGGCGACCTGGCGACGGCTCGGAAGTCTGACAGGAAAAAGGTAAAAAAGGGGTGGCAACACCTCCCACAACCGTAAGCTCCAGCACAGCCGGGGACACCGCACTTACACGGAATCTCCCAAATCTTCCAGACGACGTCCCCTCCGCTCCTCGCCGCCTCCCAGTACACGTTGCCGGGCCGATCCAAAAAGTCCTGCGTCCGGCTGCAAACCCCGACGTGACCGCGGCCGCCGGGGTCCCGCATCGTTATCGGGTACTCCTGCCCGTGCGGGAGCACCGGCAAGCAGCCGAACCACTTCGTCCCCGCCGCGACCTTGTAGACGTGCATGGAGACGCCATCCAGCTTCTCGGTGACTTGCCACACTTTGTGGCGCCACGAGGGGGCAAAGATGTCGTTCTCGATGTTCTGGGCGCGGTACCAAGAGGGGTTGACCACAAATCCCGGGGTGGTGCCGATGATGCCCGAAGTGATGGCCTCCTCGGTGGGCTCCCACTTGACGACGCCGAGGAGGCCCTCGAAGGACTTGGAGAGGAGCTCGGCGGTGGCGGCAGAGCGGCCGATCTGCTTTATGCGGTCGAGAAAGGGCCCGTTGATGGCCCAGAAGTGGGAAAGGGGGAAGATAAGCCCCTGGGAGAGGTGTTTTCCCCTGACCGTGGAGAGCACGCGGTAACCCTCCTTGCCCTTGTAGGTGGTGACGCGCTTCGGGTTGGTGAAGAGGTCGATGAAGTCGCGGGTTTTGGGGAGGAAGCAGTCAATTTCGAAGAAAACAACGAGCTCGCCAACCTGTAGAGCAGGTACGATTAGCTGCTACTGTCGAGTCTCAGAGGAAGGGGCGAATAGGGGTAAGATGATACGTACCGCCCACTCCCTGATCTCCATCAGGGGGCGTTTGCTCTCCACCACCGTCCAGCCATCAATATGAATTACCACCTTATGGTTCAGATTGGCGTCCACGATCTCCTTGATACGGCGGACGGTGACAAGCTTCCTCTTCACAATGGTCGATGGTTCGTCTGGAATGGCGGGATCCATATCATGCATGTGGTCCATATTGGCGACGTGTGGATAATGTGTTATTTAGAGGTGCCAAATGTGTGTGGTATGCCTATTAGGAGATGAATGGTAAGGGGCCTGCAGATTATCTCATTAGGCCTATTTGAATCGACTTGAGGGCTTCTGTTGATTAGTTTGGAGGTGTTGCCTGGGTGGTTAAGACGCGTTTTTTGTGTCTATTTGAGGGGTATAGGGGTGGCAATATAGGGGTTGCCGGCGAAGCAGAGGAGACGCATAACGATGGAAAGGGGGGTCTTTGGGGTTAAAAAGAGGGTGTATGGTGTTGTTGTGACTGCGGGCCGGCTTCGAGATGGCACTTATCTGCTATTGAATTGATCAAAGACTCGATTCGAACAGTCCAGACCTAGAGCTGAAGCCGATATTGACGTTCGAAGCGGGAGGTTCGTGATGGAGAGACGTCAGATTCTTCGTCAATGGCGACAAGAGAGAGGACGCGGGGAAGATATCTCGAGGTAAATGATTTGGGGAGGAGAAGAATAATGATACTCCAGAGATAGCAGAGTATGGACAGGCGTTCTCGAAGTTGTTATGGTGTGGTGCAACCGCAAGGTCAGAAACTCGAGAACCCGAAGGCTTTTGGTTGCTTGAAGAAAAAAAAAGAGGAGCACGCTCGAGCTGCCAGCCGGAATTTAAATAGGTACCTTGGTCAGAAAACCTTGAATTTGGACTTATGTTGGTCACATGTGCTAATGCCAAATCTTATCAGTCGTGGCCTGAGGTATTACACCTTTGGTCTCATCCTAGGATCAAGGGAAGGTGCAGTGTGTGTGTGGATGGGGTGACTCGCTTAGACGGCGTTTTGTTGGGATTGTGGGTGGGTTTTCCTGTCTTGTTCTCCGCTGGAGGAAAACTGAGCGTCCACGCGGTCTGGCTACTCGGGTTCCTGTACATTCCCTTGAACTTGTGCTCTTATCTCTGTTGATCCTAGCAATAGGCAGCTGGGGTCTCCTCTTTCAAATTGGCCATGATTTCCATCAAAAAGTGTTGAAATTCCTGTCCTTCGGCCCTGCCACCGTGCCTCCTCCAATCCGCCTTTCAACACGGTTCACAGGCGTGCAGGGTTATTAGAAGGCCCTTATATATCTCTTGGGGGCTGTTTGTCCGAGACGCCATACGAATTTTTCTTCAACACGCGGTTGATTCAGGACCTCTAGTCCCCAGCCTGCAGTGCGGGTTGGTTCCAGTCTAAAATCGACGAAGACAGGGCAGCGATCTCACGTTATAGCCCTCAAAAAAATGCCTTGCACATCAAACAGCATACAACAGGTGGCTGAAACAGAAGGGGGAAGTTTGGCTTTGTCCAGACGGTGTCCAATGTTTGTCTGGCCGAGGGGGTTTGGAACCACTCAGGGTGTCAAACATGCTAACTCAAGGTGCTAGGTCAAAGGGCATCAACATGTCAAGTTTGTTGCCCCAAAAACCAGGCAGACTGCTTCCAAGACACTTGGTGTTTTCTGTCCAAAGCAATGGATCGTCGGCCACGGAGATGGATGGAAATTGGTACGTTTGAATTTCGCTGCTCTCCTACCCGCTCAATTCTGACCTGCATCCGCTCTAGCCGTAGTTTTGACTCAAAGAATTGCGACCAGACCTACTGGACACAGAAATACCGGCAGGAAAAGGCGGAGTTGACGGCTGAATACCATGTTCGAAATTGTCGCCATCACGACAAGACCTCATCCCCTCTCGAAACTTCTCTTGGCGACGAATGTCTGATGTCATCGACACATATCGGTATTGCTAAAACAAACTGTGCAGCCCTTTCGAGGGGCTGCCGTGACCGGATAATTCGGTGGGGTTCTCTCGGACAAAATAGCCGGGATAGCTCCAGGAAGCTGCTGGTCCATCACCCGGAAACCCAGAAGTCGGACCAGGTAATATTTGGTTCACCAATACTGAGCGGACATCGGAAATGCTTACGCCAAAGCCATGTAGGACGTTGGAGGTACGATGCGGTTCTGCTGCCTTGGTCAATGGCTAATCCCGGTGTGTAACATGCAGCAGGTCAAAACATTCAAGGTGCATATTCCCCAGGAACAAGCCACTCGGCGCGCAAGCCGCACCCCCTGCTCGATATCACCAGACCAACCTGTATCTTAGTTTGCGAGCAAGCCAAGCGAGGTCGGTACTGTGAAGGTAGAGTGCGGGGGAACAAGACAATATGCTGTCAGGAGACGAGCTTCCCGGTGCTGCATCATCGATGGCAATTGCCGACCACTCGCGGGCCGAGCAGCAGCCGACGAGCTTCGTCGTGATGGAAGAGGTGCGTAAGAGATACTCACATTCGTGGGGATTCCTGAAAAGTATTTTCCCGTCCAATATCGCTGTATAGTTCAGTCCGATGCCCGACGTAGGTATCGGCAGAAACGTCGGCGACGCGGAGTGTGGACGACTTATGCGCGGTCCATGTATAAATACAGGCTTCAGAGCTACCTCGGTTGCTTTAATACCCACCGCGGATTATCCATCGAATCAGACAACATACCGTGAGAGCAGAGACAACAGCAAACTACGGCGAACATGGGTTTCTTTGGCTTCTTGGGCCTCCTGGCAGCCTTCCCACTTGCCCTGGGGAGTCCTCTGGCACAAGCCCCAACCAGTGCCTCGGCAACAGCGACAGCCTTGACTTCTGTTCCGGCAGTCTCGCTCCCTCCGGCGCCCCTGAGTGATCTGATCGTCTGGAGGACACGAACGGTGACGCGATGGTCGGCGACAACGGCCATCGTCCAGTCCCGGAACTGCACTCGCACTGTTATGGTAAACGGCCAACCTACCCCCCCAACCCGGCCTACACCCTCTCGTGTACCCTCGGTTGCCCCTATTCCCACCGGCGCCAGCGTGCCCGTCGTCCTCCCTCGACAGGGAAACGCCACTACTATCGCCCCTCCACCGCGCCCAACGAGCCCTCCGCGCCGCACGAGGACCTCAACCACAACCATCTTCGTCACCCCCTCAAGCGCCCTTCGCCAGACCCAATTCCAGTGCGTCCGGACTGTCACGCACCTCTACACCCAAGACCGCACGACCACCCTCGTCCGGACAATCACTTCTTACCCCAACATCGTCACCATAACCTCACTCATCGACTGCGCTCCCCCAGGGCGTCCCACTCGCGTCCCTCCACGGCCTTCAGCGTCAGCCACACGAGTCCCACCGCGACCTTCGGTTTCACCTTCGCGTGTCCCCTCTCCGCCAATCGCAACTCCCACCGTGACAGGCGTTTCCGTTGCCAAACGCCAGGGAACCGCCGTCCCGTCTGCCGTCTCAACACCACCTGTCGTGGCTGGTAATGGAACCACCACCATCCATATCACCAGCACCATCTATCGTGTCAGCTCAGTGGTGAACAATAGCACCACCACAGGTATGTGTGATTGCTGCTGCTGTGTTTTTTTTGCCCCTTTAGTCCTGTTACCTTCTTGTCTCAGGAGGTACCTCCTCAGACCTCTTGAGACATGCAAATGTTGTCCTAGAATGGAAGTTAGCAGCTGACATCGACTACCAGCCCGAGCCATTGGGTGCAGGACGACGCCACCGGTAGTCCTGACGTCTGTTCTTTCGAGTCTCTTGTCCGGTGTGCTGCCTTCGGCTCCCGCGCCATCGGTACCTGTTCCGTCGTTGCCGGCGCCGTCTGCACCAGCCCCATCCGTGCCAGTCCCGTCGGTTCCGCTGCCATCCGCCCCAGTTCCGTCCGCGCCAGCTCCTTCGGTCCCTGCTCCATCGGCACCAGCGTTGACTTCGGTTCTGTCAAGCGTCTTATCCGGAGTCTTGCCTTCGGCCCCAGCTCCTTCGGTGCCAATTCCATCTGCCCCGGTCCCGTCCGTACCGGTCCCCTCTGCGCCAGCACCATCCGTTCCGGCGCCATCTGCGCCTTCGGTCCCTGCTCCCTCGGTACCAGCTTTGACCTCGGTTTTGTCAAGCGTCCTGTCCGGAGTGCTCCCTTCGGCACCAGTCCCATCAGTACCGGTGCCGTCCGCGCCTGTTCCTTCGGTTCCTGTACCGTCGGCCCCGGCTCCATCAGCCCCTGTTCCTTCGGCACCGGTACCATCGCTTCCTGTTCCATCGATCCCAGTTCCTCCAGTTCCGGTGCCGACCGGACCGGTTCCTTCCGCCCCTAGCCCTTCGGTGCCGGCTTTGACTTCGGTTCTGTCCAGCGTTCTCTCGGGAATTCTACCATCAGCACCAGTTCCATCCGCACCAGTTCCATCAGCACCAGTTCCCTCCCTGCCCATCCCATCGGTACCGGTTCCATCAGCACCCGTTCCATCGATCCCTGTTCCCTCTGCCCCTGTCCCGACAGCGCCTGTGCCTTCGGCACCAGTTCCTTCAGTTCCTGTTCCGTCGGCAGTCTTAACTTCAGCCCTGTCAAGCGTCTTATCTGGTGTCCTGCCATCAGTACCAGTACCTTCTGCACCAGCACCGACTGCTCCTGTTCCGTCGGCCCCCGTTCCTTCAGCACCAGTGCCATCATTGCCGGTGCCTTCAGTTCCTGTACCAACTGTGCCAGTTCCCTCGGTTCCTGTCCCCTCAGCGCCAGTGCCATCGGTGCCCGCTGTGTCGTCTCCAATCGCGTCGCCCCCAGTCACGACTATTTCGAGGCCTACGGCAGTGACTAGTGCGTAAACAGGAGGGATGTTGAGCGGATTCTGTGTAGGAGGTTGAAACAGTCTGATGTTGCGAAAAAAAAAGGGGGGCAAGTAAACAAAAGGAGTTGGAGAACTGTACGAGAGAAAACCAAATGAAAATCCAATTAAACGAGCTACATCCACCACTCTAAGTTCTACAGTCTTTCCATGGATGGAGAATTTCCAGTGCCTGGCGGAAGCTTGCGTCTAGGAAGAAAACAATTCTAGAACCGAATCCAACTCAGCCCAATATCCAACTAGCCGTGTGCCCCTCATTTACCCAAATGCCCAGCCTATGTTGAATTGTCGTACGCATGCTGTGCCTATCGAGTTCCGGAGAGACAGAGAAGCACAAAAGGTAGCAGCGTAGTTTCAGTAGAAGCTGACCTTGCTCAGCTTGTCCATCACTGGTCTCTCGTTGCCGAAACACCAGAACCCCCCTGAGACCCGAATTTAGCACCCAGAGCCACCTCGCGCAAGGAATAAGGAATGGAAACTTACCCACGACTCCCCTCCCTCTCGAAGCCCCCAGGCCAGGTCTGCTCCATCGCCGGCCTATGCTTGGTTTTGGGCTTCCCCTCCTTGATCCTGACCTTCTCAAAAAACACGTACGCGCCGTAAAACACCAGCGACGCCGCTCCACAGTCCGCACCCTTATCCCGCGAAATCGTTGCAACTGCGACCCCTGAATGCTCTTCGGCTTTGCCGCCGACTTCATCATCGCCAAGATGTCCCTGCAGAACTGCGCTTGCGTAACCCCAGGGTTCTTCATATGCGCAGTGATCTTCCTCCTCACTTCATCACACGAGTCAAAGATGGGCACCATGTTTGCCTCCTCTCCTTCCAGAACAACCGAATCCAGGTCCAAACCAGAGCTATTCCCAAACGCAAACGCCCCCTTCTTCGCCGGTGCCGCAGCGGCCACCAATCCCGCAGCGGAAGCGCCCGGGACCGCTGCTGCAGCCCCAACAACCCTGGCAGCCTTCTTCTTCGGCATCGCCACCCCCCTCAACTCCCTCTCCTTGGGCGTCCCAAGCCTGATCATAACTCGAACTGCCGCTCCCCTTGTACGCACCAAGCTCGGCCAAAAAGTTGTTCAGACTCTTCATGCTCACGCCAATCTCCTTTGCGAACGCCGTCTTGGTCATTTCCCCCGCGTCGAGGAAGCGCTTGATCTTACGGCGGACTTGGTCGCAGTTTTGGTCGATGGGGAGGTCTTCGACGTTGATGTCGAGGGGCTTGCATTTGAGGGACCATGCCAATGAGGACGATGGGGCCTTTGACGTAGGGCGAAATGAGGGGGTTGTTTTCTCTGTTGGGGTTGAGGATGGTGGTGAGGGGCATGGCGGCGGCGGCGGGTTGGGGAGGGTGGTTTGCGGTGGTCGGGAGGGCGCCGAGGGGAGGCTACGAGGGTTGGTTCTGGCGGCGGTCAGTGATGATGCTCTTGAAGTGTTTGGGTCTCGGGAGTTTAGGAAATGTGGGAGCTCGAGCTTACATTGGGATTCGTGTCGATATGGAGCAGCTTAGGCGCGGTGGAGATCGAGGCTCGAAGTTTGTTTGAAGATGGTTGCGCGAGAATACAGACAGCTTCAGCACGGAGGAATGAGGTAAATGGAGACAGAGACGTGTTTGGTGTTTTGGGTCGGTTTGTCCTCGGCATGCGAATTGGGCAACGTCCATCACGAACACAACGTGTGGTGGGGAGCCAGCAGGGGAAGGAGCCAAGGGTTCCCCCTGCTGTGGCGGTCCCAAGTCCAGCCCCCTGGGTCTCTCACTTCGAATCGTGCAGCGGCATTGGGCCACCTGCTTTTCGCTGTTCTTCTCTTCACGCGTATCTTTATCGCACGTTTCTTTTTCCCACTGGGAATTTTTCTCGAGAAACGCGGCGGCGTGGACCACGCCGCGTGATGTAACGACAAACGTTCAAGAGTGTGGAGTAATCGAACGGCCCTCCACAAACTATTTCGTCCAGCTGGGCACCAAACAACCTCCGGCGGAGCATCGGTGACATCAGTGCGTGGCAGCAAATTGCTCAGCCCAAGAGAAGATGTGTAGGGCTTGGGCTACATCTCCGCGGTCAGCCGATACGTGGGGCCGGTCAAACGGCAATCAGGTTTACATGGCAGCAGGCCCAGCGTCCTGGAAAGGCACGTGAAAGGTTCGCCGATGCGTCAACAGCTTCTCGAATGTATGCTTTGCATGCAGAAAGCGTGTTACCCTTATGGGAGGTCTGAAACGGTCCTAGTAAGTTATTCGTGTCCGTCAAAGACGCCGAGTTCGTCCTTCGCAGTGTCAAGCGAGAGCACCGCGAGCGAAGGATTCAACATCCCCACACTACCAGCACGCGGCCCTTTCCGCAGCCAATCCGCCGTTTCTTTGTGTAGCTATCATTGTGGATATACCTAGCAAAAGTCCTTCGGTAGCGAGTCAAGAGCCACATACCAAAAGTTGGCATGCACTTTCCCGACAGCAATGGTAGCGAAGATTTTACTTACCCACTCGCGCTCCTGTCGAGATTGCGGCTCCAGGCGCCACGAAGTAGGGTCGTATCTGTGATGCTACTTTTGAATCTTCTCGAAATCTTCCCGAGGCTACCGTCTCATGATCATCGATCATGTATTTAACGAGATAGCCGTCTCTTCTTTGACACCTCAGTTTGCTGTTCCCTCTCGTTCACTTTGTGAGAGCCCGGATATTCAGTCCATTCTTTCTCGTCTCCCTAAGCCACTCATCGCCCCGACCATGGCCGGCAAACTCAGTTTCTGGGCCGCAGCGCTCCTCTTGGCCACCTTCGTGACAGCAGCCCCTCCTCCCCCGCGGGGTCCCAATCGTCCCAAACCTCTCATCCGCAAAGAATGGAGGACGCTCAAGCCCCATGAGAAGAGGGACTACCTCAAAGCCGTCAAATGCATCCTCGCCAAGCCAGCCCTGACACCCCCGTTCCCTGATTCTGGTGTCATCTCCCGCTACGACGACCTGGTCTACACCCACATTGAACAGACTATGTCCATCCACTTCACTGGTCACTTTCTCCCCTGGCACAGGTACTACACCGCCATCTACGAGCGCATGCTGCGCGACGAGTGCGGCTACAAAGGCGCTCAACCCTACTGGGACTGGACCCTGGACACCCCAGCTTCTAACTTTGTTAACTCTCCTGTATTCGACGCCATTACCGGGTTTGGCGGCAACGGTCCTCTCGAACCCACTGATCCGAACTCCCCCTTTCCCCCTGTCCCCGGCCGTACTGGTGGCGGATGCGTCACCTCCGGCCCATTCGCCGGAATCCCCAATCTCGTCCATCTCGGTCCTTTCAACGGCGTCACCTATAACCCCCAATGCCTCAGTATGTGCGATTCTCGCTGTTTTTTTTGCTCCTTTAGTCTTTTTGCCCTTTAGTCTCGGGAGGTCTGAGGAGGTAACTCCTCCTCATACCTCCTGAGAGTTACCTCCTCGGACCTCCTGAGACATGCGAGCATTGTCCCAAAATGGAAGATAGCAGCTGACATCGGCCACCAGAGCGCGATCTCTCCCCCTATTTCGCAGCGCGCTACCTCGCCATGAACCAAACCCAACTCACACTGAGCCAGCCCGACTTTGGCTGGTTCGCACGCATCGTTGAAGGGGGACCTGACTATGAGCTTTCCGGTGTCCACGGCGGAGGACACTACGGTGTGGGCGGGTCGCTTGGGCAGATGGGCGATCTCTATACCTCCCCGGCGGATCCCATCTTCTGGCTGCACCACGCAAATTTGGATCGCGTTTGGTGGTCGTGGCAAAAGTTGGATTTGCAAGCCAGGTTGACGGATATTTCAGGGCCCGAGAATCTCATGGACTATGGGGGCACGAACGTAACGTTGGCGTATCCATTGTCGGTGGGAGTTAGCGGCCCGGATGTGACGGTTGGAAACGTAATGGATATCAAGGGATGCGGTGCGGGAGGAGTCATGTGTTATGATTACGACCAGTTGTATACACTGCTTTAGAGCTGGTTAGACGGCAACCGGTAGAGTTGGAGTGGAAAGATTAGGTTGGAATGTCCACCACGGTGGAAGGTTTGGTTAACTTCTGTTCACAGTTAGCATCACTTCCAAATTTTATCGACTGGAACCGCTTAGCTGAACAAATCGGCACGGCGGCGGAGCGAGAGTCTGCAGAAACTCAAAGCATTTTCCCAGTGCTAGCAGCGTTGTCCACTTGCTAGGAACTAAAACTCGGCTCCTTCACATTCCCCCCAATAAGCCTGACAAAGACAACGCCCCGATCGATACAGTCCTACTCTTACATCCCTTTCACCCCAGCTTGAAGGGCAAGCAGATGGCTCCAGTCATAGCTGTCTTGCGCCAGCGACCATGCAAACACGCCGCCAAGTCCCTTTTGGGCAACAATCTCGGTGAACTTCCTCGCTATAATCTGCGGCGTGTCCCACGTCCAAAAGATCCTCGGCTCGGCATCCCAGTACCACTGTCCACCGTTGACGATGTCAAACTTTCCATTCGCAAGCGCTTCGCTGAACGAGTCCTTGATGGACGGTCCGTCGCAGCGTCCGTAGCCTGACTGGCAGCCAGTTCCGCAATGAGCAGGCTCAGTGCCGCTGTACTTGTTAGATAGAGTTTCTGCTTGTCTCGTAAATGGCAAAAAACTTACCACCAATTGGACTGACTGCAGCACGCACTGTTGGGGCAGCGGTAATACGACCCAGCACCGCAGGATGCGTCGGGAGAATCAGTCAGATTGGTCGGCACGGGCGCGAAATTGGCAGCCTCGAAGGTCATTGCGCCTGCCTTGCCTGTGTCGGCTCCATTGGCGTCCTCGAGAACCTCTGTGGGACAACCGATTGGCTCGTCGCATTGTGCGCCGGGGGCAGTGGTGAACCACTTTGTGTAGAACGCAAAGCCGAGGTTGAGTTTCGAGGGTGTGAAGCCGCGGGAGATATAAGCGTCGATGGCCTCAAGAGAGCCCTTGAGCGATGTGTGGTGCTTGGTCACGTTGTCGCGTCGATTCATTATATCGTACGTCATGACGTTAACATAGTCCACAATTTTGTTAATCTTGGGGACTTGTTCCGTCGTGTAGGCGATCATGTCGTCGCCCCTCGCCGGTACCGCGATCGAGAGCTCGTAGCCGTGACACGTGAGTACCTTTTTGATTTCGGAGAGAAGTAACGGGTATGTCTCGATCTCCGAGACCTTGCCGCTGTTGGGGTTGCGCTTGTAGTCCTCGCCATTTCCGCCCGGGAACTCCCAGTCAACGTCGACGCAGTCGTAGCCTAGCTTCTTGACGGTTTTCGCGACGTTTTTGGCGAAAAGCTTTCGAGATGTGTCGTTGGCTGCTCCGGCGGAGAAGCCGTCAGTGTCCCCCCAGCCTCCGATGGCCATGCAGACCTTGGTTCCTGGGTCGAACATGGCCCGGACAGACGCGAGGTCCATGAACGGAACATACTCGCCGACAGGGTCGGTTGTGAATAGAGCCGAGTTTGCGAACGCCGTGATGACATGGGTGATTCCTGCCGTGACCGTGTTGTTGGGCAGGACTGTCTTGTGCCATCTTCACGACAGTTAGCTCAATCTCTTGGTTTTGTGGTGGAAGTCTTCTCACTGGTCGAAATAGAGAATGTAACGCGCCTTTTGCGATGCGGCGCTTGCGGTGGCGGCCAAGCAGGCCAAAATAATCGAGCGCATTGTTGTCGTCGAGTGCTGTCCGTTGAAAACGAGAGTGTGGGGAGAAGGAGCGACAGAGATGTTGAGGTTCGCAAATCTAGTTGCTATTTAACGTTGCTTTGAATTTCGGCCTCTCGGCCACGTGCATCACTTGTGGCGAGCCAGTGATGCAAGCTGCCTTCCATAGACAGATCGGACGAAAAATAAAGTCAACGCGTGATTTGTTCAACGTGAGTACAGGTCGGGAGTGGATTTGCGCGGCACCGGGAGATGAAGTCCCGCCGCTGCCAGTTGGAGACGGCCGAGTGCCACCGCGCCCAGGCGTCGCCTGAAAAAAAAGCCTTGGAATCCCGGATTCAATGCGCCGTTGGCAGGAATTACCCGTCACTTTTAAATGAAGCGATTAAGATGAGGCCAATCACTATACGTCTGTTCCGAGTCACCAATCCAAATAATGCGTGGCTGAGACATGGGGTTCGCGATTTGCTGCGCAAACATGAGCAAGTGAGATCAGCTGAAACCGAGAAAAGACGATTGTTTTCCTGAATCGCAGAACATGAACGGAAGGCGCTTCAAGATATGTGCCAGGTCTGAATAAAACAGTCGAGAAGGATTGAAACCTGGCACAGTGTGTAGAGCATTGGTTTTGTTTGATGCGAGAACCAGTAGAGGAAAAAAAACATAGCATCATGCTAGTCATGGTAAGGTACCTAGCATCGTCAAACCTTTGGGAGCCCCCCTGAGACAGCTCCATACCTGCAACTAAAATAACGCTGGGATAATCGTTGCTTCCCAGCTCGTGGCTACAGTCAGCATTTGCGGGTGCGAAATCAAAAGTGCCTACTGGTTGAGGCATATGTCTTTCCGAGCCAACGCCAGTGTTACACTTACCGAAAGTCTCAACCAAAGGCAAGTCACTCAAAGAATTCCACGAAAAAGTTGAAACCCACCCTTTTGTTAAATATCGGACAATAGAAGATCGGTGGCGGGCCCAAAAACATGAAAAGGCTCCAAGTCAATGACAGAGGACCGGCACCCGGAACCCTGACTTCCGGTGCCGTTCCCAAACATTATTGTAGGCTCAGGTACTGGATGCAGCGGCTGAGCGAAATGACTCAGCCTAGTTGAGTGACGAGTTCTTGTTTCTATGTTTGACATGCATCTCGCACACGAAAGATTGCATCTCGTCATTCAGGCGCTGCTTTGCCAACTGCGTGCCTATCTTTAAGGGAAGGGGCTTCAGAACCAGCTCCGGCAATAAGCCTCAGGAGGCCTGCAAGTTGCAACGAACCCAAAAGGTGGATGGTCAGGTGACTTATCAGAGTCAGTATTCCCTTGTTCAATCCATCGCTTGAGCTTGCAGCTGAGAAGGATTGTCAGGGCGTGATACGAGCTTTGAGTTGAAGGAGTTTGTTAGGATTCTTCCAGGTTGTCTCTTGGCTTGTGTGGTTCCAGTCGAGGTGCTCTTGTCCGGACGGACGGACGAGTTCAAACCTGGGAGTTGAGACGGATGAACGAAAATACTACCCGGCGCATAGAAAAAATAGGACATAGGCCGCTTGGCATGCGTTGACCTCTGCAGATCAAGGATCCTAATTCCACAACTCCCGCAGCTCCTTCTGTTAACTTTCGTCCTCGGACTTATGTGCCTTGTAGCCCGAAGCTGTAGAGATGGATTGCACTATGAGTTGAAGTCAAGTTAAAGCCGGGAGGCGGATGCACCTGCAGACGGGAACGTACAGATCATAGACTGGAATGGCTCGGCTCATTCTCCAAGTGGCTCGGCTCGTGATATCTCCAATCGCCTTTGTCATGGTGTTTTTCAGGATTTCTGCCTCACTCCTGAACAGCTCCTCTGCAACTGCCGACCACTTGCTGTCACGATTGCCACGCAAACTCGCGTCTCTCAGTGGACACCGCCAGGTGGGCTCCCCCTGCGTCCCTTCCACCTGGCCATGCCCCACCAGCCGTTTCCCTAGTATTAGGTAATCTGCCAAGACCCCGAGCACCCACTCCCCGAAATCCCCCAAGTCTCAGAATGGTAAACAGCAGGCGCTCCCCCTGTCCTGCGCTCCTGCTTCCCCGGCCATACGCAGCTCTCTCGTCAAATTTTTGAAACAAAACAGGCAAGTATGCTGTTTATCGGCTCCAAGGCCGACGAATACCGGCCGGAAACATCTCCAAATACCGAAGCCATCACGGGGACTGCCACGACCCAAAACTGATTTAGATGCAGCCTCTGCCCCTGCGCCCAGCCCTGCGAGGAACCCAGAACGATGGGGTGGGACCTCGAATACTAGTATCTTTGTCTCTCCCACTCCAAATCTACCTACCCTCTCAAGTTTTGTTTCCGAAACGCCCACCAATCGCCAGTCTCGCACCGAAGATCAATATTGTCGTTGTGTGACACCCCCCACGCCGCGTTACACAAACCAAACTTGCTCGGCAGCATGCTTCGAAGAAGCCACAAGAAATCGCGGGCGGGGTGTCTCGAGTGTAAGAGACGTCACGTCAAGGTAACAACTGCTCATGCCCTTCCCCCCCCCCCCCCCCCCCCGTCAATTTCCCAGCGACTTCCCGAGCACATCCGCAGCATTTGGCTCGGAAGCTCGGGATCAGCCGTCCACTATCGGAGCAAACTCTCGTTTGGGGTAAACGTTGGCTAATTTCTGGTGGCGACGATTAGTGCGAGTATGTGCGATTGCTGCTGTTTCTTGCCCGTTTAGCCCTTTGCCCTCTTGTCTCGGGAGGTCTGAGGAGGAAATCTCCTGAGACATGCAAACATTGTCCTAGAATGGAAGTTAGTAGCTGACATTGACCACTAGTGAACAGAGGCCCAGATGCATCATTTGCACTCTCTCCGAGAGGCCGTGCAGCTATCCCCCAAACCCTCAGCAAGATCAGGCGTCGAGCCTAGCAAAGCAGCCCACGCCACCGCTGGCTGACAGTTCGAGCTTGCCTGCGGAACCTTCTGGCATTCTCGACAACGCCCCGGGACTGCCCCATGTTTCGCAACTTTCAGGCACCATCGTACCTGACAGCACCTTTAGTCTCGACGCTTCTGCCGACGTCAATTTTGACCATATGGAGTTGATGATCAAATTCAAAGTTTCAGACCACTATCCAGACGTCGACCAGGAGCTTTACGAGCACTGCGAAAGACTGAATTCATCCTCGATGCTCTCGGCTCCTTACTATGTCACCGAGATTCTTGCTCTTTCCGCTCGTCGCCTGTCCGTCGTGGAGCCTGATAGGGCCGCAAAGCACCTCCGCTACGCTGTGGCTCTCCAGACTAGAGCCGTCTCGATGTACAACAAGTACGTGTCGACCGTCAAAATCGACAATGTCAACTGCGTTCCCATCATCCAATTTGCGAGCTTGCTGGGACGCCATTTACTCATTGACATGTTGGCACGGCGGGAGACGGACCTCAACCTTTTCCTGGAACACTACCTCGAATTCGTCAGGATACACAGTGGCATCAAGCTCATCGTTCACTCCGCTTGGCCCTTTCTCATTGACTCTGGCATGAAAGAGTTTCTCATGTGGGCGGGCTCTTTGAATACGGCTCAAGGAGTGGGAAACGAGTGCGCACCACTGGACGATCTGATCTCCAAGACCCACGATTTGAACCCAACGATGCTTGAGTCCTGCCAGACGGCAATACGCACCTTGCAGGTGGGGTTTGACCTGATGTGTGTGCAGCCACCTCGAAACAACCGGTACTGGGCGATCTTTGCGTGGTCTGTGGCTTGTCCGGAGGCCTTCACTGACCTTCTCGCCCAACGACGTCCAGAGGCCCTTGTGTTCTTGGCTTACTTCGGAATCCTGTTACACTACAGTCGAGATCAATGGCAAGTCGGAACATCTGGAGGCTATCTCATCACCATGATTGCCCAGCATCTTGGACCCGAGTGGAGCGTCTACATGTCGTATCCCTTGTCCATAATTTCGATCAACCCCCTTCATTCCTAGCCTGGTATGGGAGCAACGGCAGATCTCCGGAGCAGCTATGAATTAATCAACTTTTGCGTTCGCAGGGGCACCAGCATGTTCAATGATCGAATGGATTTGATTCAACGCAACCGCACAACGTTGTACCAGCCCACGCTTAGGGGAAGAAACAAGACATCAAACGACAACACCGCGACGGGAAACCTCTCAATTGACGTGCTCATTCAGCCACCCAAGCATCCCGACAAAAGAAGAAACAAACACCTGCCTCGTCCAAGCACCACTCTCTACGTTCCCCGCCCAACTCAGTCTGCCTTCATATCATACCGCTATGCCCTAAACGCCAAGACAAGGGCTCTTCCTTTGAAAAGCACATAGGGGACTGCAATTTAGTCAACAAACACGGTGGCTCGCACGTCGAGACTGCATCTCACCCACAGTTCTGCTAAAGGCGAGAACTAGACTGACTCCAAGAGCCAGTCCAAGAACTCTCTGATCCCCGCTCTTTGAGATAGCGATCAATTGCGGGGCTCGCTGCAGATCCGAAGCCAGAACTGAAGCTGTAACCGCCTCCGGTGGTAGAGCCGGTGGAGCTTACGCCTGTCGCGGAAGACGTGGTGGTCGTGGTACTGGCAGTACCTCCGCCTGGCGTTGTTAGTATGGTATTCGGCGGAAGTGGACTAGGAGACCGTGTTACTTACTGGTGGTGGTTCCGCTCGAGGGTTGGGAGGAAGACATGATGGGTAGGAGAGTGATGGTCTGTTTTGACAGGACAATATATGGCGAGGTTGAAATTGTTGAAGGAAGATCCCGGGCTTGTTTGATGATGGGATGGAAGAGGAGACGTCAATGTGACAGAGAAGACGGTGACTCTTTATAGGCAGCCCAGTCTCGGGTCATCTCACCAAAGTGTTGAGGGTTGAGGGAAGCAAGCCGTATTCCCCGGAACCATGAAACATTGTATCATGATGGACTCTCGGGTTGGATGGTTCTCGGGCCTTCATGCCGTGGCATGCAAGTGGAACGCGAGGTCTTCAAGGGGCGCACCATGAACTTTTCACTCATACAGGAGGCGGTATTCCGAATGTCAGTTGTCAAGAAGCTCTCGCATTCTTGGCTCGGCTCGGCTAGCGAGAAGGAGGAGACCTGGCGTGCACACGTGCAGCCTCACGACATCAGGAAGTACTTCGCGGTACACGATGCTGCGTGTCAACCGACGTCATTCCCTGCTCCTGTGGTACAACTGCAGATCATAGCATTCAGATCGGCCCATGTAATGCCGAAGGTCACTTGCAATACATGGCTCATAAGGGGGGCATCTTGATTGGATACCTCGCGGCCGGGGGTTCTCTGAGTTGCTCAAAGCGGTATGTAAGCCCGGCTCCTCGATGCCAACTTTTCCTGACTAAGAGGATAGGTCTCAAGCGTCAGGCCTCGCTCAGTGGCTTTCCCAAACTTGCTCGCACCACCAGCCGCAGCAGTTTCATAGTCGCTGCTGGGAGAACACCTGACACTTTTCGAGTCCTTGGGAGCTCTCGGGATGCATTCTTGCCCCCAGCAAGCCAAGCGAGATATGGACCAGACCAAGTCATGTCTTGTATCCCAGCCCCAAAGAACTCGACGGACCGTTCTGATAGCCTCCGAGAAGTACACCGGGGAGTGTCCACATGGCGTGTAGCTGTTACAATGCGCAAAACGTGCCGGATCTCACGACTTCCAACGAGGGCGCAATGATCCAAATCTACAGGCTGAAAGGAGGTCGGCGTCGAACGAGCGGGGGCTCAGCCCGTCAGCTAGTCCTGTCACTGGCCCTTCGCCCATGTCGCCAGAGAGATCACCGACGGAAGTTAGTTTGGTGCAAGATTTCGACGCCACTGGATTGGACGAGGATGTGACACAACCTCCACCCACGAGGACTTCGAATCTCATTACTAACTTCTCTCTCAACAAAAAGGGCAACTTCGGAAGAAAGTGCAGTTCAGATAACAGCCTGCAGCCACACGGTGCCTTGTGGACCCGAAGAGAGCTGACGATCCGGCCATTCAACCCCTCTCGATGGTGCCATGCTCTGAGGTATCTGTAAGTTTCCGTCCGAGAGTGCCTCCTGGTGTATCTAACCGGTAATGCAGAGTGGCGTGGGTAAGCCCATGTAGATCTAGCCCACGCTGCTAAGCGAGTGGTGAACCGACGGAGAAAGCATGCTGATAGGCCATCTCTCGCAGTTCCTGGTTGCCTTGCTTGAGGAAAATTGTTCTTGAGAATACGATTCGCTAGAATGGGGGCGCACAACAGCAAGATCGATTGTCAGGGATTCGCTGTAACGATCTGGGCAGACGGCGCGGGCGGCTGTCTGGCAGCCGACATCACATGCCGTCTGTCCGAGAGAACAGACCGGACACGTCCAAGTCTCACAAGCAGCATGTATGTCTTGGACGGAATGCCTCACCGCAAGACAGAGACGGGATGGTGGCGACAGCATGGATAGCCAGGTACAGACGCGCGAAGCCCACTGTCGGGAATGCATTCGCCAATGTCAAATGCAGTGGAGGCTGTCCAGACGTTGCACCCTGTGACTGACAGCCCAGGGGTTTGCCAATTACAGTGCGATGCTGGTTCCCCATTTTAACGAGCGCTTTCCAACACAGTGGAAAATGGAAAGCCGTTCTCAGGCTGTGGGTGGTTCCAAACTGTCGGAGCAAGGCCCGAGTTAGTCACCGGCTGCTTCGAACGGATGGTACCACTACCAGAAGGTAGGGGATTGGGCCGGGTATTCGAGCCGGCCCTACCGAACCTGCCACAACTTTTTTTCCTGGCTGGCTGATCCTAATGCAGATTCTCGTGATGCGAAGGGGGGCGAAGGGGGTCTCTCGTGAACCCTGAGAGGAATGGTCAAGTACCTACCTGCCCAAGCCTGGTAAGAACCTGACGCTTCTTTTGAAGATGGGCTTCTGACCGCTGGTACAGATTGGCAATACTGTGCGACAAGCTCTGGTCTCAGTAATCTCAGTGGAGCGCACTGCAGGGGCTCGATTCCGAGGACCCTCTCAAGAAGTCACCACTCGAATTGTCAATATACGGCAGAACATGCCGTCGAGGGGCCTCGGCAACTGTGCAGACGCTCCAGGCAAAGACAGCAGACATCCCGACTGGCGGCCCTGTGTTGCACAGTGTAATGGATTGAGTTGGCACTACCTGCATCGACTTTCCGACGAAAACGATGCGGTTCGTCAACAAGACACAGCCCTGGAGTCCAGGGCCAGGGATCTTGGGGCATGTTTCCCCGTCATACGTGTCTAAACACGACGGCGCGTGTGCGCCACATCTACACGTTGTCGAGCGTGTTTCCTGCTTCTTCACCGCTGCCAGAAGCATTGTGCATCATCTACGTCTCTAGCGCGCTTCTATCGGCCGAGACATTCGCCGTCCGCCGTGTATGATTGACAATTGTCAGGTTTTGAGTCGTCCAAACCCGCCGTTGCCACGATATCCACCTCCCCATCGATGGCGCAGAAGGGATTCACGACATGTATGACTGCCCACATGCGAAGGCGCCGAGCGTTATGTCTCAAAGATAGCGTCGGTCAGTTCAATACTGGCGTTGCCATGTGGCCGCCAGCACGTCATCATACCTAGAGATCTGTCAAGATGATTTGTCACAGAACGTGGGTATCTGCATGGGGGCGTGTTAATCTATCCATCCTATCTTCCTCCATGTCAGCTGCCGCTGCCAGCCACAACTACCTCTTCCCCTCATTTGTCTCTTCGTTCCCCCGGCCCTCACCGGCGGGCACGGTTGCCTTGCGTCTTGGGCATATGCTACGACAGAAGGGGTGCGGATAACTACAAGGCGTCTGCCGATGAGGCATGGGTGGGTTGTACGGAGAGGTACCTTCAAATACACGAAGGTAGCTGACGTTGGGCTTAGATTCCTTGCTGTCGGGCCGTGTATCGGCTCGGCTTGCCCTCGGAGAAGCAGGAGGGAATCCGAGTCCTTATCTTGCCGGGCGTCGTCACATGGCCTGCTTGATTTTCCGATCGAGCTTTTTGTCCTCCGTGTCCTGACCGCCGGGACTGGGCAGGTATTGTGCAGGTTGGGGGAGTTGTTGGCATGGTGGGTAACGTTGCATAGAAAAGTGATCACGTTCTCAGCTTTTTCTTGCATGTCTGGTGCTAGAAAGATGACGATCGGGACCGATAGAGACCGTCTTTGGCGGTTGCCTGGAGAGGCAATCTCTGGGCGTGGGATGTCTGGCAAGAGGAAAAGGGCGGAAGTCTGGCGAGAAAGTCGAACGTGATGGGTGTGGCTGCGTTGGGCCTCGTTGGGTCCAGTCACTGCACGGAGATCACGGGGGAATAGAGCGACTGGATATGCGGTGGTTTGTTTGTATCTTGGAAGTACTAGCGCCGTCTCTTGATCGGCAGTCTGAGTTGGACATTGCTACACGTGTGATGGCGGGCAGTTTTCGGATCGGCACGGATGCTGAAACATCTATCGGGTGAAGACGCTCCATAAGCCTGGATGCCTACATGACTCTCTTGAGGCTGGGTGAGTGACATGACTGGTTCGGCGCCACCGATCTATGGGTTTTCTGTCACCACACACGTAAAGGATCACCTCAGGGACAGCATTGGTGTTGTTGATCTAGCTGGGCAGCCAAAGCTGAAAACCTGGCTTGGGCGCTCCCTCTAAATCTGGGCATGAACATAATTGGCTCTCAGACAAGAGAGGACGCCCCTTTTGGTAGCAAGATGCAAACAAATCAGTCGGCAGGTGATGCGAGAAGTTGTAGTCATCTGAGATGCGGTCGGGTAGCTCTCCTTTCACTCACAATATGATATCCGGCGTAATAATTAGTCTTGGAGCCATTAGTGTTGGTTTCCGTAGTTGAAAAAAAGCTGCTAGTGAATTGAGAGATTGTTTCATCTTTGATACGTCCCTCGTGGCTCAAGTTCACGTTGTTGAAGGCAGTAAGCTGTATTGGCCTTGCATCAAAGTATAGGCCATACGTGATGAGTTGGTCATTGGTTGACAGAGTCGTGTAACTGGAAGGGGTTTTGAGGTGGAAGTGCAGTGGCAAATCAGAAGCGGCTCATTCTTTCACCTTGCTTCTCCTGACATTGCTATCAAGTTTAGCATGATCCCAAGTCAACTCAGTTAAAAGAAGGATGTCTGAAGTAGGTATGTGGAGAAGAAGCAACAAACCGCTGGGGAACCCGTGAAATCTTTGGGAGTCCATGGTCGGGCAATACGTGTCAAACAGCCGTTGTGAGAGGGGATCAGCCTCAGGACTTTTGGAATAATGGCAATGACCAATCAGAGGCGTGACGAACTTCTAGAACGGTACTGAGATCCCCGTACAACGGATGGTGTAAACAACTGAACATTGAGGAAATGCCCAGCCTCCTTCGCCCGAGTCTTCAGATGATAGGTGCTCCGGAGTGCCGGGGATGGCGCAGAGGTTGGCCCATCGAGTTCTTGACCGCTGATATAGGCGATGTGAGACAAGTGTTGATTGTTTTTTTTTTGTTTCTTCACAAATATATTAGAGCTCGAGCTATATCAGGTTGTTTAGCTGAGGCGTCTGGACTGGGCAGGGAGGCTGGAGCCTGTGGCTGGTGATGCCGTCCCCATCATCATGCTGGCGATGCTTGGCAGGTTTCTTGACTCATACACTTGCAGGGAGGCGTGGTGCCATAAGTGCAGGGCAAAAAAACACGAGAAAAAAGTCAATGCCTATCTCTTCCCTACCTAGGTCGGCTTGGAGTTGCAGAGGTATCAGCGGAAGGGAGTTGCGCTGAAAACAAAACACATGGGAATTTCGGACCACCGCAGAGCCGCTCCTCAGTTCTCCGCTCCTGAGCCACCGCCTACGCGCCAAAGCCGTGGAGACCTGCAGCGCGTGGAGACGGCTGAGCTGCAGGCGGGCAGGACGCTGCTGCGAGGTGGCCGGACGTGCAGGGAGGACAGGCGACAAACTGCCAATTGCGCATGATCGTCGCTTGGCGTTGAAAGCAAAAAAAGAGCATGCAAATATCGAAACGCTCTTGCGGCAGACCTTTGGGATACTCGCTGTAGCGCGCCGTCCTCCATGCGAGGCGGGTATCGATTGGGCGCGGAAGATGTGGATTCGGATCTCAGCGGCCATGACCGACCGTGCCGAGTGCTAGACACCATCGGAAAACGCCATTTGGAGGCGAAGCTGGGCGGGCCAACCTCGTTGGCCTGCAACGGGAGCCACGGGGCTGTTGCTTGTTTGGGGCCCTTGGCGTTTAGCCTTGGCACGCTCTCGCAAGGAATCAACTCAAAGAAACTCACATTGGCGGACTTGGCGATTTGTCGTCATTGCAGCTTTCAGGAAATCCCATCTTCAGCAAAACTTCTTGGGCTCCTAAAAGTGCCGATTCCCGTCCTTGAACCAGTCACCGTGGCTCGTCGCTGAGACAGCGAGAAACAAATCGAGGAGGATGCGCTGATGAGCGAGCCAGAGTAATACGGAGTCCGTGTGATTATTGCTCTCGACCCTGGGTCTTCAGCTGTCGGTCGTATCGTATCGACACGCGTCCATCCATCCAATTGACGTTTTTGGGCATTGAGGCCGGTCCCGTCTTCGGTCCCACTTGGTCCGTGCCCTAGCCGCAGCACTGCAGCAGTCATCCACACACCCATGGCCCATCATTTCAACGCCAGCTCCGTAAGGTCAGCAGGCTCAATGCACACCAGCAGAGGGACGGTCAGCACTCAATAATACGGGTTACCTTTTCTCAACCGCATCCGGCGACATTCACCACACAAGTCGCTGGCCTTTTTTCCCATTTTCCAGCCGGTTTGGTTCCCTCCTCCGCCTCTTCCCTTCGACCCAACCTTTCGCTACAGGCCATCACGCTCGTTTGCCCATTCTCGCGCTGCCGCCGCTCAATGGTTTTCCACACACCGACCCGACGAGCTTTCCTGGAAGCGCAACTAGCATTTTAGCTTTCGACCGGCGCTCCCGCTCGCTTGGACGATTACCACAGCGTGGCTTTGACAGGGCTCCACGCTCCGAGCCGGAGATTCGCGACGACCATAGCCGCTCCACGATTGATTGCACTCGCTCGCTGCAATATTTGCATTTCTCTGGGCGACGAAATTCACGACATCCTTTTCCGTGAACACGACGGGGCCGTTTTGGGGGTGAATATTGGGCAGCATTGAAGCCTAGAGGCGACGAGACGGCGGAGCTTGCAAGTCCCGCATCAACCCGCCTTCTGCCAAGACGACATCTCGCAGAGTTGGGTCCGGTGATCCCGCCTCCCAGCGAACCACGTTCAGCGGCTGGGAATTGAGAGGGACGACAAATTATTCGGCGGGTTCTCGTGCAATTCACTCGACGCTCAGCGCAGGGCCCTATTTGCAGGGCTGGTGTCGAGATATTCTTTTCGCTCGCTCAAATACTCGGACCGGCGAAGCGCTGTGATTGACGGAGCCAACGACCAACTTTCGCGGAAAGCCCACGACGATCCCTTTCGTTGATCGCTACATACGTCAGTGTTCCAGAACAACACCAACTGGAACTTTGCAGCACGCGCCGCGGCACATCCCGAAAATTTATTTCAGATCACTGTCCACACAAATGGGTATGCCAATTACACCTTTTCAATACATGTATCGAAGGACGATGCGCTAACGCCTGTCGTACACAGCGACCACAACCGTCTTCGACGCAGCATCGCTGCCCTCGTGCCTCCCCCAATGCGGCGTGCTTTACGACGTGAACGGAGGCTGCGCCGCCCCAGGGATACCGAGCGTCGGAAGCTGCTTCTGCAACGACCCTCGATTAGCTCCGTTCAGCACCGGCATTACAGGCGTATGCGCTCCCGGTGGCTGCACAGACGCGAACGACCTCAGTAGCATCCAAAGATGGTATACCAGCTTCTGTGGCAACCAAGCCAACGTTGCGACAACGACAGGGGCCGGAGCCGGGCAAACGGCAGTGAGCTCAAGCAATGGAGGAGGAGGAGGTGGCACGTGGTAAGTCAAATCGAGCCCCTTTTTGTGATGGCCCTGTCACATGCAGCCGGCTTTCCACGTTGCGCATGTTTGCCTTGTAGCCATGTAATCGGCCAGGTTAAGCTTACACGAACCGCAGGCTTTCGTCACATTACCAATGGGTAATCTTCCTTGTTATCATGGTAGTCGCCATTGTTGGTATCTGGGTTGGTGCCTGTGTCTGGCGCAAGCGGTACCTGCGCAACAAGGACAGGCAGTACGCCCTGGGCACAAACCTCGCCCATGCTACAGAATCTGGGCGCGTCATTCCTAACTCTGGGAACCCCGGGGACTTGCAACCTCCTGGGGCAGGGATGTTCGATCCCGCGCCTATTTCCTCCGCCGGCGTATACAACGAAAAGCCACCAAAGAAAGAAAAGAAGTGGGTGGTAAATCAGCGAACATGACCAAGGCTGTTTTATGGTAGAAGTTTGGAATTATCTGCATCATTTCGTTTTGTGTCGTCCGCGCCTATCGGGGCTGTAAGTACAGTATAATACGACTCTTCCACATGTCGGCCACGGGAAAGGAAAAGAGTGGAGGAGATCCCGGGGCGAAAGAAAGTAACCGCACGGGGAGACTCAGCACCTTCGGGGAATCGGCGTTTACAAAAGGGGTTTGGGGTTTGTCTCTTTACGTGTTTTACCCTGTCTATCGGACCTGGTCGGCATACTGTCTGACATTTCTCAGCGCGGGGCATCTGGTTTCTGTCACTGTCCTCCCAGTATTTTGTATCCCTCAATCCTACATTACACCCTCTCTAGTTTTACATATCTCGATATCGATGACCTTGGTGGGAACGGAAATACTATACCTATTCTGATATATTTATGGCGTTTTGGCTGCTCTCACGGCTGCTTCATGTCGCGCTCGTAACCAAGCCTATACACTGTTATTGCTGGCTCGCGTCGATGTGATGCTTTGCACCGACAGGATCCATCCCCCTTCAAGTCCCGGGGAGGGGAGAAAGCGGGGCGCTGTGCCCCTTCCAAGTTACTGCACGCCGCGAGCCTACCCAGCGGAGTTTTGTACCGGGTAAAGGATGCATTGGTGCATGGGCGCGGTCGCTTGCCGGTTAAACAGAACCGTGATAAGAAGCGAGCCCGCGTACGTAGGATACTGTGGTTGTTATCGAGGTAAGTTTTGCGCTCAAGGAATATGAAATGTAGGTATGTCTTGGTAAATGCAGGTACAAGCTCGGCCAAGCTCATAACCGATGGGAGGCGGACATGTCACTGCGACCTTGATGCCCGGTGGAATGCCGCCAAAACGCGGCGGTGATGAAGTGTGGGTATCTTGAGGCTTTGTATGGCCTGTAGGCGATATTTCCAACTAAAACGGCACTTCTTCCTCTTGTATTTGCCTGTCTGTCCATATGCTCTACACCAAGAATTTCACCAGACCTAAATCCCGAACGCCAATCCAGTTCTTCCCCTGCATGTCCTCCAAGCATCTCTATCATGTCATGGGTCGTATATGCATCATCTCAGCGGAAGCGACTTGGCCTCCAGCTTGCTTTGCTCTTCCTCTGCATCCATGTACAAATCGATCAGACAACCCGCTGACCACGCCTGGGTCGGTGACTATCCAAATGTTAGCGGCGGGCATAGGGGTGGAGGAAGGTCGGCGTAACGTACTGAGTCTGGACAGTCTTCGCCGTTCTTCTGTGTTAGCTCCGTGAGACCTGCCCACGGACTGCGCTGGATCATCTCCTTGCAATCGATGAGGCGTCGGGTAACCTGTTGGAAGGCTTCTGTACGGCCTTCGGCGTCGCTCCGGCGCATCAGGTCGAACTTCAGTAGGGCCCTCAGGAAGAACCCGGTTGGCCATAGCCACTCTGGTCCTTGGTGATAGTTGCGACCTTTGCTCGTGGCAAAATCCTCGCTGTCCTCGCTGTTTCGATAATATGGTCGATAGTTGAGGTCGCCTGGGTCAAGAGTTGCCATGCCGGTTGGCCCACGGAGAGCAGCGTCGGTGATGCACAGGGCGTGGATGGCATGACCGGGATCAAAGAGATCCGGTGCAGCGGTCATGGCGATGGGGAAATTGGGGCGAAGTTGGTAGTCTTCGTATTCCTTGCCTGAGCGGTAGAGGTCCTTGTAGATGCCACGGCGGTTGATCACGGCAGGGTTGACGTCGTAGTCCTTGTCACCAGACGACGAGACTGGTACAAAGTAGCATCTCTCAAAGTTCTCCTTGATGAGGTCCGCCCAGGCTTGGAAGGATACCTCCGAGCCATCCGCTTTTCGGACACCGCTCTGCTGGAACTTTCCCGCCTTGCTCAGTTGTGCCGCCCATGCCAGACTGCTGTAGAGTAAACCAGTGATCTCGACGGCGGCGCCATCCCTCGGAGTTCCTGGCACGCCTTTGGATCCTGCACGCTCGCTTTCGCCCATCTTGTCCATCCAAGTGCCACAGTTGTGCTGGTTTCCCCCAAAGACGAAGCCATTGCTCCAGTCAACCTTGATCTCCTGGTTGAAGCCCGCGTCGCTCATCTGCATGTCCAGGCCAGGCCCAGCGTTAGCTTCCCGAAATTTCATCCCTTCTGCATGCCGTTGAAAGATTTCAAGGATGATCTCGGAAATTGTGCTCTCCTTGCTGTATGCGCGGGGGTCATCGGGCGGGAAATAGGTGTCGTCATATGGCAGGAACCTCCGTTTGACCTTCTCATCCAGGAGCGACAGCCCGTTCGGCACAATTTTTGTGTAGTCCTGGATACACTGCAGGAAGAACCAGACAGAGTCGCGCGCGTTGTATCTCGGGTTGTTTCCACTGCCGAGCAAGTTCGGTATCATACCGTGCTTGAGCACACTCGCAAAGGCGTGGATGTGCTCCTTCGCTTCGTCGAAGCGACCAGTGCCAAGATAGAGACCACGAAGGGAGATGAAGACATCTCGACCCCAGCACCTAGCCCACTCAACGGCAAAGTGTGGCAGCCCAGCGGCGAGAGAAGGAACCAGACGATTCGGGTACAGAGATGCTGAGTTGACAAGTCCAGTCTGCTGGGCGCTGACCAGAGCCAGGCTTTGCAAGAACCATTGGCCTTTGATGACGTTGGCATTCATGAGGGACACACCGCGCTCGAACGCAGCCAGGTAAGCAGTCCGAATCACCAAGCCAAAGTAGCGAGGAAGGAGGAAGCTTGGAATACCACGAATTGCGTCGAATCGATCCTTCAGCCACGCTGCGGGCTTCCCGAGGCGGCTATAGATGTCCTTCTTCGAGGCTCGCTCCAGCCGGCCAATGATGTAGTCAAGCGCCCACTCGCCATTTCGCAGGTTCTGGCAAAGCGGGTGGGCGAGATTGTTCTCCTTGATGACGTCTTTCAGAATGCTCCACCAACCTTGGAGGCCAGCGTAGACCACCTTGCCGTGGCCCGGAATATCATACGTGCCATCCTTGCCTTCGCTTGCGTCGCGCTCCTCCGGCTCGCACTTGTACAACAGGAAGTTAAGATCCACCAGGGTGAGGTCTTCCATCGCAGCCTTGGCCCCAGAAGTGACAAATACGTCCAGTCCGCTCGAGTGCTCGGCGGCAGGAATCCATGTTTCGAACAAGGCAATACTCCCAGGGGGGAACCTATCACGAACGGTGATAATGGTGTCATTTCCCTTGACCTCCATTCGAATCCCGGGCAGGGAAACAAGGCGGCTCGGAAGCCCGACCAGATACTTTTTGTCGCTCAGGGCCTCCTTGACTGCTTCTTTGCTGGCGTCGACTTCGAGCATCCAGCTTCCGAGATGCTTGGCCTTGGTTCCAGTCAGATGGACTGGGTTGAAGGCGCCATTTCCATTCCCATAGCCAGGGAAGGCTGTGTGCGCAATGAGGAAGTAGCCTTTCCTCGACCCAGGATGGACCCTGTGCACTGTAATGTATTGGTCTTCGTGATGAATATGTGTCTCGTCGTACCCGTCCTTACCCATCAAGGTATGGATCTGGTTGAGCAGCTTCTTGACGCCGCCAATGCCACCGTTGCCTTCTCCGACCTTGACGGGGAACTTGGACGATTCCGAAGTATATAAGCGCGTTTCGCTAACCAGATCGACCAGCTTGGGGTAAATCTCGTCGTATCCCATGACACTGCCCGTGGCGCTCGCGCACATGTTGACCAGCGCGGCGTTGGGCAGTGTGTCTCGAGCATCTCTCTTCTGAGCGGGGACCTCGTTGTCATGTGTGCAATCCATAAACAGCGCCTGAACAGGGACCTGCTTAATCCGGCGGATGATTTCTCGTGTGTGTTGATTCTCGTTGCCATCGCCATTGGAAGGCGTCCGAATCACAGCGCTTGATATCTCGTCCACCTCAAAGCTACCGATGGGACGACCGCCATGGCGATGGACCAATCGACTCAGTTCTCCGGTGCTCCACGCCTGCATTGCCTCACGGATCAGCGCGCTAAGACCGAGACGCTTCACGAAGACGTAGTCCATATCCTCGGAGCCCGTGAAGAGCTCGGCCACGACGTAGAGGTCCGGACGGACACTACGGGCAGCATCAAGAATGTGTTCGGCCACATGAAGAGGCGTTGAGTGGCAATTGTCGATCCGGAAACCGGCAAAATACTTTGCCAACATCCGGGCGTACTGTGTCATGTGGTCCCAGAGCCAGGAGCTGTCTTCCGGCCCGCTGCCGTATCGGAGTTTTGTGCAGTCACCCCAGACAATGACTTCGCGGCGAAGATAGACCCTGGACTGCGGGCCCGCATTGTCGACGAGGGCGTTTCCACCCCATACCCAGCCGTTGTTTACAAGGACGAGATCCTCCTTTTTGTGCTTGGCGGTCCGCTTGTTCTGTGGAAGACGTGTGAAGTAAGTCTCAATCAAGGGGCTCTTCTCATCGATAGGCCCTTGCTTCGGTCCGTTCTCGTCCAGGCGTACATATTTGATGCGGTTGAAGATCTGCTGGAGAATCTCGGCCATTTCGTCGTCGTATTCCTTGTAGAATGGTACATTGACGATATCAAGGATCTCCACGGCCTTTGCTCTGGCAGCTGCACGGTCAGCCGTGTCGCCTTTATCGCCATCGTATTTACCGAAGATGACGCTGAGAAGTGCTGCGGCCACATCGGGTGATGCCCTCCTTCTGAAGCGCTCCCCCATGCGGTCCATGCCGCTTAGGCCATGCTTCATGATGAACTGCGCTTGCTCTGCCAGAGCGGCAGAGCGTAGGCCCTCGACCCCTTGGGAGCCTACTGAGCCCTCAGGGAATTGAGCGCTGCCAGAGGCCCACGACTCAACCGCCGCATCGGCGTCACGGTCGACATCAATAGCGTAGTATTCCCAAAGTCGAATGGCCGCAATTACTTCTTTTTTAATGGCGTCCATAATCTTGAGGAGATCATCGAGAGATTTGAGCTCAGTCGGAAGCCCCAATTTCTTCAAGTTGTAGCCGAGCTCCAGAAGTTTGGTGTCCAGGAGATAGGCCGACTCCAACCATGGAGCAGTCGTGAGATTGTAGCCTGCCTCAGGATGATCCAACAGCCAATCACTGTTATGAGCAGTGTGATTGAGGACAATGTCCGTCAAGCTCAGCAGCGAGTGGTTCTTTTCCAGGCTCTCCACCATTTTCTGGACATCACTCTCCCCTGCAGGGAAGCAGTTTGGATCCCACCCAAGCTGGTCGTATAGGCTGTAGGGCGAATCGGAAGCGCCCCTGACCTGCAGAGGCGTGAAATGGACCATGTTGTATCCCCGATCGCTTATGCCACGGAGATGGCGCTCCCAGTCCTGCGGGTACTTGCCCATGAATTTGCTGATGATTGAGAAGATCGAAAGCGCAGGGAGGGGCAATGGGCGCTCCTCCAGGGTCAATCGCGGAGCAACATCAATGTAGTACAGCGGTGTCTTCTTCGTCGTCGTCTTGGTTGAGCCATTGGTGTGTGTCAAGGTGTCGGCCAGCGCAGGGAGCTCGGCGTAGGTCGTATAGAAGGCGTAAGCGCCGGCCTCGTGAATCGGGACAGAGATCTCGAGCGTGCGATTGAAGTCTGGTAGGAGCCTGCATCGGGATATCAGTCACCGATCTGGCACTTCGGGTATACTTTTGAGGCAATGCGCACTTGAATTCGCGGAATTGGTCGCGTTGGAATTGGGCACCCTTCGCGGGGATGTTGACCCAGAGGCTGCCATGCCTACAGATGCTCGATGTCCCCTCAATCGCGAACCGAATCGTCACTGGGTCGGGCGTTTTGGGGGCAATGTAAATGTACTCGCCAGGCACGTCAGGCGAGCCATCGTCTTTGAGAGGCAGTAGATAGACCTCGTTGGAGCACATGGTTCCAGGCCCCGATCTGTCCAGCGACCGTTTGGGGATCATTGTGGAAAGGGGAAAATGGAGCTCAGCTTGGGAGCTTGCTTTCACCTTAGGCTCGCTGCCCCGCGTCCGGATTCGCGCCTGATCTCGCCAAGCAGCAGATAAGGCAGAAATACAAACGAAGATCGGCAAGTTCGTAAGGACGTTCCAGGTGCCAATCCTGCAAGGGGAAAAAGGTCGAAAAAGAGGGGGCGATCGCACAATTTTGGTGAAGATGGGTCTAGGGGAGGTGGGCGAATGCGTCGTGTAGTAGATCTGGTACCGATCTAGTTATAAGGAGGGAAGCCAAGGAGAGATGGCCAGCACACTGCCCCAGCGGTTTTCCACTGCAGGGTACATCAAGGAAGCTGGATGGAGCAACAGTCGGTGAGGGGAGCGAAAAGCAAGAGCGATTATGCCCTGGTCACAGGAGTCTTTAACGCCAGGCACAAAACCGGTTGCTGCAAGTTTCCAGGATTGCCTACCGCGTTTTCACCACGAAACGAAGCCCTCTCAGGGGTCGAAAGCGCATCGCTCAATCGAAATCCAAATGCTGCCCCAGCCGTAATGTCAGGTCATGGCCGGATCTCGCGGAGGAAGGTGCCAGGCCTGGCTTGGGAATTTGTTAACCAAGCCGATATGAATCAGCGGCCGGACAGACCGCCTGGATAGCCAGCTCACTGGAGGCGACAGTCCCAACACGTTGGTTTCCGGAGCCTGGAGGCAGTGATGATGATGTGATGCGGGACGGGAAAGCTCCAGACCCCGCCTTCAATGCCCATCCAGCTGGTGGCTATGACGCCCAAGACACGACGGCCCTTTCCATTCGTATCCGTCGCACAGATACCAGAGCAACTCGTAATTTTATCCTGAACATATCTGTCGGTTTTTCTTCTTCACACCAGGCAGCCGCGCGATAATGCTCAGAGAGTTCGTGAGGGGAAAACACGGTCTCGTCGCGAGCCAAGCTGCACATCATGTTCAATGACGTCAGCGACATGCGTCGTCTCCACACCGACGTTTGTGCAGTCGGAGGCTACCTGACAGGACGGCATCATTCGAAATCGAGTGGCAGTTGGCGTTGGTGAAGTTGCCTGGGTAGGCTTGACTAGGTAGACATGACTCGAATATGTAGGTGAACATGTTAAGATGTCAGAACGTTGATGGTCCCTCCTGCACACCCGCCTTCAATGTCCCATATCGCTTTGGCAAACATGGAAGCCAACATTAGGTGGGTAGCAGCGTAAAGTAAGTAACTATCGGTATCTCAACCGGTGGTCTGATGTTGTCGCTGCCATCTGTGAATGCAGGCAACCCGAGACTGTCATCCTATATCGAACGGTGCGGGCAGGCTGCGCACACTGCGGCATTCTTCGCGCCATCTGAATTAAAGTTTGGTCCGCCGCCCCGACCATGGTAAAGATAAGCCGAAGAAGAGCTAGTCGGTTGTGCCGCTGAGGATGGTAGTCTTTCGCTAGAGTGTCCAAGGGTTGACAGTTATACGAGTTGTGCATTGATGCAGGGCCTGCCATGATATATTATGGCTAATTCGGACGCGAGATGCTGTCTCTACTGGGATCCCGGGCCGAGTCTATGATCCGGCGATGCGGATGTGCGGTGTGCGGCGAACGGACCGCCCGTGTTCGCGGTCAAGCGGCATAGAACATGGCGTGTCCGATCTTCAACCGAGGCCCGGCCGACGCCAAGAACATGAGCCTAATTTGAGCGTTGCCTTCGGCTTTGCGCTGATACCGTTACTGGCCACCGAAACGGAAAAGAGCATGCAGCGGCCGCGCAGCCTGGAATGGTTCTTATCACTTCCCCTGAGTTCTGCCTCGGTGCCTGCGCCCAAGGTCCGAACGTGATGTTGTTTAGGAGTGCGCGACCTCGGAAGTAGTGGCAGAGGCCGAGGTGTGGCCGGGGTGAGCGGCAGGAGGCCTAGTGGCTGGTCATCACAAGCCTGTCCCTGGCAACCCAGCGAAATTTTCGTTGAGGCTGAGGGAAGCGAAAGAGGCAGGCGGTGGGCATTCTGCCGACCTTTTGCGTCATGACCACACAGGGGCCCAGCAAAGCCAGGCGATCGGTGGCGCCTTCCAAGAGATCACAAGCCCCGAGCCTACGGATTACGTGCACAAGGAAAGTCCCGGGGCTCTTTTTGTCACAATTAGATACGGCCCCTCCGTCGCTGTCCGTCACGCCCCCCCAGATGCACCTAGATGTTGGGCTCTCCCTCCCGGGCCTGTATAAGAGGTTCAGCATTCCTTGTCTACAGCGGAGTCCGACTTTGTTTGGCCAGACCCTTCTGCACCCTCACCGCTTTCAGTCCACATCGACCAACGTGACCCATCTGCATTCTCATATCCACCCTAGGCATTCGGAAGCGTGCTTGTCACTACCATCACCCACCCCATACCCGCCGTCCCGGAAGTTCTCGACGTCCCCGTTTCCGCATCCATCTGCCTCCTGCCGTCCGACGCTCCGATCCCCGCGCTCATCCCACAACCCCCGTCCCCTCGAAGGCACGACAGCACGCATTGCACAACAACCGTCCTTTCTTCGTAGATTGTCGTCCACCGCGAAAATGACAGTACCGAGCGGGAACGGTCACGGTCCGGCCCAGCGAAAGCACAAGGTGGCCGTTATCGGCTCAGGAAACTGGGGCACCACAGTCGCCAAGCTCGTCGCCGAGAGCACATGCGAACACCCCGGTATCTTCGAGGAGGATGTGCAGATGTGGGTGTACGAGGAGAAGGTTACCATTCCCAAAGACTCGCCTCACTACGATGCCTCCGTTGGCGAGGAGCCTCAAAATCTCACTTCCATCATCAACAAACATCACGAAAACGTCAAGTACCTCCCCAAAATCGCCCTGCCCAGCAACGTGGTAGCCAACCCCTCACTCCAAGATGCGGTCAAAGACGCTACTGTCCTTATCTTCAACTTCCCCCACGACTTTATCCACAGCATCCTGAAACAGATGAAGGGCCACATCCTCCCTTATGCCCGAGGCATAAGCTGCATCAAGGGTGTCACCGTGACAGACGATAAGATTGAGCTCATCTGCGAGCACATTGGCGACACTCTAGGAATCTACTGCGGTGCTCTGAGCGGAGCCAATATCGCCTCGGAGATTGCCAACGAGGAATGGTGCGAAACCACAATTGCCTACAACACACCACCGTGCGATATTCGGGCAACCAACGGTGCTTCGAACGGTGCCTCGAACGGGAACGGGGCATCAAATGGAAATGGCGAGCACAAGGACTCCCGGGGCCAGATCAGCAGAACAAAGCTGGTCCCCCTTCCGCAAGAATACCCTCCGCTCGACCATGAGGAGTTCTACAAGCTGTTCAGCAGGCCTTACTTCACCGTTTCCATGGTCTCTGACGTGGTGGGCGTGTCGCTCGGCGGTGCGCTGAAGAACATCGTTGCCATTGCCTGCGGCTTCGTCGAGGGCCATGGCTGGAATATGACGGCCAAGACGGCCGTCATGCGACGCGGCATGCTTGAGATAATCGCGTTTGCGCGCGAGTTTTTTCCCGAGACGATCCAGGAGAAGACGCTGTGGGAAGAAAGCGCGGGATGGGGAGACATGATTGTGTCATGTACCGCCGCTCGCAACTGGCGGTACTCGAAGATGGCAGTGGAGCGTGGGGTCTCCGTTCAGGAGATCGAGCGTACTGAGCTCAACGGCCAAAAGCTGCAGGGCATATCGACTTCGAGAGAGGTCAGCAGCTTTCTGAGGGCCAAGGGGCTGGAGGAGCATTACCCGCTGTTCAAGGCGGTGGAGCTCATCCTGGACCAGAAGATTAAAGTTGAGGAGATCCCTAATTTGTTCAGGAAGTAGTGATACCCGAAGGTTTAGTTAGGCAGCGCGGAAAGTGGGAACAGCAGATCGAGGAGCAGCGGATACGGCATGGGGCTCGCTCGGGACGGGCGCGGCACGAGGGCGCTGGCAAGGAAAAAGTGGCGTGAAGGCTTTTACACATGGTTGGTTACCCACACGGGATTGGGACAGCTTGACAGATGAAAAGTAGTGAAGAAGCTTGGTTGTTATCTACGGATCTTGGCTGCGAAGAATTCTGCTAAGGTAAAATCTCATGTCCAACCCTAACCCCGCATACACCCCTCTGGGTCCACCAAAAACCGCCACTTCCCCCAACGCACCGTCAAGGTGCTACAGAGTACGACTTAATGAGACCTGAACTTTAAGTTCATTAACAAGAAAATGATTCTCGTAGCCGTCATCGAATGTAATAGCAGCCACCGTGCCCAGTCCAAGCTGACGTGCCTAACGCCCATCCGTATCGCTGAGTAAACTCCGCTTTTCTTCGTCATCCCAACTCCCGTCCCTTCGTATCCATGAATAGCGTCTTGCCCTGTGAAGCTTGTCATCATCTCCGCCCTCCGTGCCTTCGGCCGTCCTCTCCCCATCTCCGAACAATGGCTTTGCGATCGCGTCATAGCTTATCCAAACCAAGTTGAACACCACTGACATCGTCGCCGCAAGCCACGCGGGCGTCTTCCCTTCCTCACTCGAGAGAAGTGGCCCGATAATTAACACAAGGAAGAATACGGGAGCCCAAAATCCCAGAAATAGCACCCTCCCTAGCTTTTGTCTCCACGTCGTCACGGTGTATGGCTGCAGCGCCTGCAGGTATGCTTGGTATTCTCCCGGCAGGTCATGCTCGGCTGCACCATCAGTGATCAACCCTAGGTACCGAGCGGATGGTTGAGCGTAATCCGGGTCGGGGCGGCGGACGGGGAGAAGAAGCTTTCTGAACCAGGAAGGAGGCTCAGGTGGGGTCGGCTTATCTGGGTCGTCCCCATCGTCCGTTATTGCCGTATTCTCATCATTGTCCGGAACATCGGGAAGACGCGGAGCGTACAGCGTTCGCGCAATGAAAGGCTTGGGAAGCTCGGGAATGTCTGGCTTTTCGGGGATTCCGACTGTAGGAGGGAGGGCAAAACACGGTACAAGGATTTGCTGGTACGATGCTCCGCCGCCTTCGGTTGCGATTATTTTTGCATAATCCTTTTCTGTGACTTCATACACCACACCGATAAGGCCGCTGTCCCATATAGGGTCGCCGGCAGAGTTGCGCTTGAAATCTCGCGGGTGCGGGGGCTTAAACGGCGGCGGGTCAGGGAGATCGGGGATGTCAGGGACCTCGGGCGGAAACTTGGGTGGGGTGCCCGGAATCTTGCGCATAGCCGTGTTCGCAAAGCATGGCTCGGCGTAGGGGAGACCTGTGAGATCGAAGACTAATCGCAATGATGGAGCCGAAACTGCGCATTGACTGAGCGGGCGGATGCCTCGCCGACCAAGGAAGACTTCGGCAGACAAGTTGGATCCATATGCGAGGTAGAGGAGAGTAGGAGGTCGAGCTGGCGATTGGGGGTCGAGGGTAATAGCGAGGATCGGTTCACTCGGAAACGGGCTCGGAGATGCGTCTGGTTGGGAGAGACGGGTCGACGGAGTACGAGGAATTGACGAGATGGGGGGATACGTTGGCGCTTTTGGTTTGGGGCCAGAATAGAGAGTCTGAACTCGTTGCCAGGTGCTGAGACCGGCGTCTGAACTGCGATGGGAGCGCCGTTTTGCGACCGCATCCACGCTCGGCTGTGCAGTCCTCTTCGAAACCATGATTTTGGGTTCTTACGTCCGCTTCTGCATGCGGCTGTAATCGCGAATGTCAGGGGCGATGACGAGCTCAGGGGGGATGTGTAATACGCAGCCAGACGAATTGATATAAAGGGCAGGACGCCGAGTTCTAAAGGATTCGCTCGGGGCCAACAACCGTCCGCGTCATGCGCGGCTTCCCCACTTTTGTCAAGTGGCCCGGCACTCGGAGCATCTCCATGCCGGTTGACATCACAACCTCATTGCCAAGCGTCGTGATTTTGAGTCTTCAAGGGATGAAAAAAAAACGCTCTGCCGTCTGATATCTAGAGGATAATTTGGACAAATGGTCTGGTAGACGTCTTCTCAATTCCCGAAAACCATGCCGCCAATCGTTGACCCGATCTAGACCGGGCCGTCGTTGCAAATATCACGACGATGCAAATGCTAGCTAGATACAATGATTCCGTTCTGAGCAGCTTTACAGGCCCTGCGGGCTTATTCTTACAAGACTACACCTTACCTAGATACTGAGTGATTTTCTCCGAGAGATGAACTGGTCAGGACTGTGCCTTAGCCTGGGTCGTACCTTCCTCATCTTTCCTGCAAGTTGAACTTCGCGGGAAGGGGCGATCGACAGTCGGAGTCCCGCAAATTCCGAAACCTCTGCTGCAGCTGATACTTTTCTTTTCGCAATCACACTGTCGACCTCGGTTTCTACATTCCCAAACCGCTCGCCCCGGCGAGAGAAACGAGTGTCGCCAATGAGCCCTTCAGTGTCTCCTCAGCCATCAAGCACCGGCCTTGTCCATGCTGAGCTGCGAACTTCTTGGCCGACCTGGCCCACGGCTCAAATGCAAGCCGAAAAGCCAAAAGCTACCACACCATTCCACGCAGCCAGCGACATGGCCTTCTTCGAAGATCTAACGCCATCGCCACCGAAGAAGAAAAAGGAAGACCCGCTCGTGAAAATGCTGGCAGATGCAGGCTTTGAGTCGGGGCCTGAGCCTGAGCCTGAGCCTGAGCCTGAGCCTGAGCCTGAGCCTGAGCCAGAAGCTAGTTCCCCGTCACCACCGCCCCTTGAGGAGTTAGTTAAGCCGCCTCAACGCCGCACCAGTTTCACCTCCAGAAAGGGAAAAAAGCCCACTACGTTCTCCAGCGGCGTTCGAGGAACAGGAGAAGCCCGCAGTCATCGCAGCGATATTCCAGACAGCCGCTCGAAAAACGCTAAGGACTTGCACAAATCAGCTCCTGAAACCAAACCACGGACGGACTTGGCAGCAGACGAGACCCGACCACCGAGGACCTCTATACCGAGGGTTGGGAAGCGAAAGGCCCCTGAAATGCCAGGATCAGAGCAAAAAGTGCACGGTCGGCCACAAAGCAAACGGAAGAATCAAAGATTGCAGAAGATTCAAACCGGTGAATCCCAGCAACCCTTGCAGTCTAACGTTCATTCAACCCAACTCAGCCGTGGGCAAACCAACGATGGCTTTGCAGTGAATCGAACCGCTCAGGTCCAAGAAGTCGTCGTTATCGATGAAGATGATGGTGTGGCTGAGTTTTCCAGGGAGGAGTCTCAAGGCGATGTCATGGGTTCAACCCCTCCGGACCGGAGACTGCATGCGGCCATAAGCAACGACTTAAATCGAGAGGCTCGACAGGATGATTACATTGATGAAACCACTGAAGTCAATCCTGACCACGGATATACGGATGCACACCCTCCCGCACAGGACGGGCAAGGGGCCGCAGGGGCTGCTATGACCAGCGACGGCCTCTATGCTGATCGGCTAGAATATGAGTTCGAGCTGTCAAACGAACCACTCTTGCCAGGTAGGAGCCCATTATTATCTCGTCAAGGATTCGGCTGCACAGCTTCAGCTCCATCGAGCGTCGAGCCTTTGTTGAGCGCGTCCGGCCAAACCTCATCCAGCAACCGTGTTCAACATGTCAAGTTGAGCCCGTCCGTCGGCAACACACTTGGCCATGGACCTGGTCATAGAGCAGCTTGTTCACCCGTGACGGAGCAGAAACATGGTTCTGATACGGGTGTCCCTCCTCAAGACGACAGGTTTGGCTATCCGGCAAGCTCCTCGCTTGGTTCATTGTTTCCTTGCCAGTCAGGGCACGAAAGTATTCCCGATTTCAAAATCAGCTTTGAGGCACCTCACAATACTCGTAACTCTGTCCCTGAGGCAGTATGGAAGGAAGCAATCGCGGATGACTCTCCTCCCGCTGTTCTGAGAAACATCGTATCTGTAAGTTTACGCACAAACTTCCTCGAATGACTGGTGTCGCTGACCGGGACCGCCAAATAGGTACTGCACCGGTCTCTCAAATCAAAAGAGGATGCCATCGACGACATCGCAAAGGAATACCGGGAGAATGCCCTAAGGCTCATCAAAAACTTGAGAGCGAGACACAGTCTTGAAAAGGACGAGTCACTCAAAGTTCACGAGAAAGCATCAGAAGATATTCTGTCAGCGTTTGTGGCGGCTGAGCGGGACCTGGGAGAGCTCATCGAACAAGTCAAAGGAGTGGATGTGAGCCACACTGCAACCGGCGTTAGACATCCGGGTTTCATCAGAAAGCTTGATTTGATTTTCCGTCTCTACGAAGAGAGGTCGAGGAAGTCTGCGCCGATGGCTTTCGACAGGCAGGGGGATGAGGATTCCGAGGACGAGCACAATGAGCCTCTCATTGCCGAATTTCAGGCCAAACTTGGCGAGAAGGTTAAGGCAGCGGACCCAGGAATAGAGGGAGAACTCGAAAGGATACACGCTAAGGCCGAGATGTTGCTCAGAGAAACGGCCCCGCGCGTCGGGAAGCACTCACGACGGAAGGCCGTGGAGGAGAAGCCGAGGAAGTCGAAGAACACATTCTATGATGTCATGGAGGGAATGTTTGACAGTATGATAAGCGAGATGCAGCAACCTGCTGAGGGTGATCGCTTTTCCAACATTGACAGCCAAGGTAACGAGCTTGGAGATGACTATATGCCGGGAGCGGAGAGGTATGTGATTTCGATCCACTCAGATAGCTCTTATGAGGTATGAGGAAGTCCAGCATGGGGTAATGGGAGCAGGAATGGAGTTCTTCTGGACGGAGACTATGTGTTGAATTTGGAAGGGGAAGACGGGTCAAGGTGTACTAATCTGATCACTATCATTCTGACATTTCAATTCGTTTCGTGAATGGGGGATGAGGTGTTGGACTCAAATCTTTCCTTTTCTTCGACTGGGTGCCCAGGGCGGCTTGCGGGTGATGAGCGCCAATCACTTTTAGCCTTGACCGTATTTAACAATCTCATTCTCTCCCCGCAAAGTTTTGATGTCCGCATGCGGACTACCGTCGTTGCAGTGCAGATGAGAAGATGCTGAAGACAAGCACTTGACGACAGGGGGGTACTGTAGCAAACTTGGGACTCTCAGGACAGAAAATTGATGGATGCGGGGTGGCTGTATTGTTTGGCTTATGGAAAGGGGATACAAAAGCTTCAGGATGGTCCGCCGCCAAGAAACATCGGCAGCTCACGCTTAATCTCAGCCAATTTATCCTCCTCAGCTTGGGTGTCAATATTGGACTCTTGTCTGGGCACTCTGGGCAGTTCGCGCCCCTCGTCAGTCTTCTCCTTCCCACCATGTGATGCGCTAGAGAACCTAAGAAGCCCGAAGGTGGCCTCCTGAGCCGTCGGCGTGGTGTTACCGCCTCCTGATGAACGGCTACTAAAGGGAAGTAGGCCCCTGAGAACTTGGAAGAGGCCACGGTCTTCGGGGCGCTTGGTTATGACTTGGTCGAGGAGAACGATGGGTGGCAGTTGAGGAGCTGCGGATCGGGTTTTGGCGTCGAGTCGGCTGAGAACGGCGAGGTCGGGGACGTCGGTGATTTGGGCGGAGGTGCGTTCCCCGCCGAAGATGGGATGATGGGGGAGGTTGCATTCTTGTGCGGGAGCTTGGGCCGGAAGAATTCGCTTGATGGCTCCGGCGGTTGCCTGGGAAGTGAATTTCCTGGTCTGACCGGCTGTGCGAGCGGGGGAGTGCCGTGGAGCGGAAGTTGGAAGTGTCGGGACTGGCTTTTGGACAGGAGTCGACGGTTCTACCTCGTATGAGATATTCCAGGCGCTGGACTTGTGGCTGGGGGTGTCGATACGGATGTCGAAGACGGTCTTGTTCTCGGCGTGGTAGTTGGGACTGGCTCGCTTTCGCTTCTCGGCCTTCCACTTGGCGATGTCCTCGAAGCCCATTGTCAGCTGGCTCAAGCCTCGAGAGTGGGATGCGTGGTTCCCAGCGAAGGCGAGCGCTGCTGGGCGAGCGGTGAGCGCTGTGACTGGGCGAGATCGTGTTGGGAACATGTTTCTTGTCGTGTTGGCTTGAAAACATAGAGTTGTGAGAGCTGGGGTCTGGAGGGAAGTGTTGTGGGCGAAGAGATTTTGCTGGCCACGAGTCCTCGGCAGAAACATTTTGTGTGGCAGGCGTCAAGGTTTCCTAGAAAAGGTAGCCTGTCGGCGTGAGTCAAAGTCGTCTCAGTTGTGGCTATTCCAAAGTTTGACGACCCATGATGCTGCGGCAACTTATCGCCCGGTCGTCGAGGGTTCAAGTATCGCGGTGTCCTCCGACTCCCCAGTAACCGCTCCCAATTCGCTGACGCTGCCCGCAACCAGTCTTGAGTCACCCAGTCGGCTATCATGATTGGATGAATGCCATCGACTTCCCAATATCTCCAAGTGAAGGCAGTGCGCCTGAGACAGAAGCCGGAGAGTGAATATCGGAAGCAGAGCTGGTTCGCGAGGAGCCGCGCGACCACTTGGCCGCCTCGACCGCAAGCGAAACGCAGCAGCACATTCATCAATTGCTATGCCACCTAAGAAGAGGACAAAAATGTGTTTTGACAAAACCGGACCTGTGTTGGCAGCGCTCGACTATGTTCTTCACTTGAAGAACCGAGGTGTTTGTCAGGTGTTCAGATAACGTTGAGGGATGTACCTAGACCCGACGCCATTATCCCAGCGCCTCTGGCGTGACACTGGCAGTTGCACAGCCGCTGAGGTCTCCTTCCAATGCGGATGGCTGAGGCTCAACAGACTGCCGTCAGAGCCGCAGTCCCGTGTCACTGTCTGGGAGTGACAGCAGCTGGGGAGCTCGTCATGTACTGGGTTTCTTGTGGGTCAACCTCAAAACAAGGTTAAGAGTTACCCGGCTCACTGAGCTCGTGGCTGGAAAAGATGTTTGGGTTTGGCAAACAAACGAGAAAGGATCATTACTTCCCCAACAACTTCCCCGGGCAACACCTTTTTGTATCCCCCCTGATGTCGACGAGCCGACTACTGTCCCTTGCTTCGTTGCGGGACGCGCCGTGTTAAAACGAGACGCCAAGATACTCCCTTTCACCCCACCTACCGGATCCTCAGGCTGCACCTCGACTTCGGGGACAGGAAAACCACGCGACTGCTGCGGTGGTTGTCTGTGGTGCTGTTGGAGCATCTCACGGGAAAGTCTTGACCTTCTCTGTCGCGCGCAACATACCCACACTCGTGCAATACGCTGCTGAATCGCCCCGACCGCGTGTAAGAGGCTGCCGCGCTGCCGCGTCTGAAGCGAGGCCGAAAAAGCAGTCGACTTGGTCAGCAGTGGCGTGCTTCAGTTTCCTGGTGCCGGCTGGGCGGCCAGACTTGGTTCGAACAGGCCTAGCACCCCGAGCTCCACGGCGCCAGCAAGGGATTGCACGGACCAGTTCCAGGCTAAGCCCGCCCAGACCTGCGGGAGACCGGCTGCCTCCAGGCGCGGTGACGTCTTTGCTGGTGTGTGGTGGGATTTCCAGATTCCGAAGTGTTGGTGAACGCTGAACGAGTCAATAGGAATCTGACAGTGATACTACTGTTTTGTCTGTGTTCTGCTATTGTTGAATAGCAAAATCGCCAGATTCCGCGGCCAGCTCCACTGCCCGTCGGGTCGGCGGGGTGCCAACTATTGCCCGCACCAGCAGCGAGCGCATTGCGCAGCCATGCCAATGAAAATGGCAGCCAGCGCTATTGTGAGCCCCTACCATAGGTGAGAACAGGCTGCGCGTATGGCAATTGCGGGGTTGTCAACGACCAAACCTCCTGCTCTTTCCATCGTCGCTTGTCATACCCTCTTCCCCCCGCAACACCACAGAACAAGCAGCAGGCTGTAATAATCTTTGCGATACCGCCCGCGTTACATCCGCGACCCTTTTTCTACTCTTTGGTGTTAATAGCATTCTTGTCCCACGAATCCCACTGACCGATCGAAAAATCACCTTTGCAGGGATCCTCTGCTTTTGAAGCTGAAGCCCAGCGACACCATCGCGAAGCCGACCGCCCGTCCAACACGACCTCTCAAGCCCGCAGACAGTCCGCCTTCCGTCGCAGACGCGCGTCGCTCGGTTGAGGCGAACAGCAAAACGTCTCGTCGACGATCCGCTTCCGATCCTTCCTCGCCCTCGCCCGAATCGCCGCTCGGCGTTTTGAAAAGGAAAATGCAATTCCGACAGCGACTTTCAAGTAGGGTTTTCGGTGATAATGTGAGCAGCGATTTCACTACTCTCAATGATCCTCCCACCATAGTTCCCCAGGAGAAGCAAGAGGATGAACACAAGAGCAAGATCAGCGAGGATAAGAGGGCGAGAGGAGTGGCTGGCAGGGACGGCACTCCTGAGAACATTGGACACCCCAAGACCTCATCCTTGGCCTCCAAGTTCTCTGCGCACAGAAAGACAGCGCCCAGGTCGGTCGCTGCAAATGCAGCTTCAACTGCGCAGCAAGTGCTGCCCCGAACGGAGACGGGCCACCAAGACGACCGCTGTGAGTGCCGCGGTGGGGGGGCCTAGAGTCCAAGAAGACGACAACCGCCAACCCAACTCCCAAGAAACAGCCTTCCAAGGAGTCTACAAAGAGGGCGGGTTCCAAGAGCACTGTATTCAAGAAGACAGAATCGAACATCAACAAGGTTGTCAAGTCTTCTACGAAGTCGAACACCAAGTTCTCAAGCCCCTCCAAAAAAAAAAAATGTGCCCCGCGGAGTCGCGACTGCCACAGGCAACCCATGGGAAAACATCGGCGTCGGCCGGCGCAAGACGAGAAGCTCAAGACTGATCTCAGACCAGCTCACACCCGGCGTCAACTACCTCACGTGTAAGTCAGCGCCACCTTGAACGGTTTGCCGCCTGACCTGACCAAGAGCTAACATTCTGTAGACTACGATGTCACCTGTATGTCTTTTTTTTTTTTCTCGGCCCGAGCTTCCAAGTCTGGGCTGGCACATTTAGCTAACCGTTTCATAGTGAGAACCGAGGACATTGTCGCCCTCAAGGACGACTGGCTCACCGATAACGTACGTCGGGCCACCTGCCCTATCCTCCCTTCCTCTTTGTGACGCCGCTGACTTGCCACAGAACATCTCATTCTGGCAGGAGTATGTGCATCTTTTTGCTATCGCGGTAGCAACGCTCTTCCGTCCCTTGTGCGTATCGACTAACCTCGCTGCAGGTGGCTTGAGCGAGAGGTCCTGCCCAAGTACCCAGAAGCACGCATCATCCTCATGCGGCCAAGTTTGACATTCCTACTCATGCAGGCGCTGGATCTCAAAGGTGCCAGTAATGCTCTACCCGACCTCAGAAAAGTCACCCACATCTTCCTACCCGTCAACGATAGCCGGGCCCGCGACAAAGCCGACGGGGGTAGCCATTGGTCCTTACTGCTCGTGTCATGTATCGACGGAGTCGCGTTTCACTATGACAGCCTTGGAGGCAGCAACTTCCTCGAGGCCCAAAAGTGCGCCGATAGGATTGGCAAGGTCATCGGGCAAGCGCTGCGCTTCCACCAGATGGAAGACAGCCCACAACAGGAGAACGGCAATGACTGCGGGGTGTACGTGTGTATTCTCATGCGGCATCTCCTGATCAAGCGTCTTCTGAACGCCAACGCGAACGAGAAGGTGTCGATGTCGATGGCTAACAAACTAATCGACGCTAAAGGGGGGAGAAAAGAAATGATGAAGATCATCGAGTCACTTCGCAAGGAGGGCGAGCGGCGTCGTAGTGCGAGCCCGTACGCTCGCGGTCGCGCCCACGATGGCGCACCACGGATCGACTAGTAACCGAGCCGATGTTGTGTGCCTCTGAAGGTGACTCATGATGGGGAGAGACAGGCGTTTGGTGGCGGCATTGATCTTTGCTGAGAGGGAAGGGGAAATGGGGCGGCAGACCCCAGGGTAAACGGTCGGCGTTTTTGCCTAGGCATTTTTATATCATTTGTTCGATTACCCATACGAAGAAATGTGTTCTTCGCATTGCTTGACGAAACGAGACTTGTGCAATGTGTGTGCAGCGTGAAGCAGGAGTTTGAGAAAATGCCCAGCTATGAAATGCTAGTTGCGGTGTAGCAGAAGCCATCATATCATCTAAAACACTTCAGAAGCGTGATGCGTGTGTTTCTCCTGTCGATGCCGAATCATAGCTTCCAATGCCATACTGGGGATGGAAGCACCGGGAGCGTATGTATGTAATCCCCACGTAGATTCGTTGAAAATGACCGCAAGGCAGGGATACTTCTGCTGGGTACTCCGAATTTAATCTCCCTTGATGTTTCCCAGCCTGACAAAGTTTCTTGCCCACCCCTGACCGTGGCTCTGGTGGGCCAGACGCATCTCTTCTGCCGACCCACAAACTCCACTGGCCCTCCTGATATGGCCGAATAGCCGCACACACTCTCAACAACAACCAGGCATCCGCCCGGCTAGCTCAATCGGTAGAGCATGAGACTCTTATGAAGATCCTTCAGATTCTCACGAGATTCATCTCAAGGTTGTGGGTTCGACCCCCACGTCGGGCTCAATTCCCGGCGATTGCCCCTTTTTTGCTGCCTTACAGCTCATATTTGCTGTAGATGAAGCGTAGCAAATCACTGAAACCAACACTGACACCAACACTGACACCAACACTGACACCAACACTGACACCAACACTGACACACCGCTCACCAAGAGCCACAGCCACAATGCTGCCCAGATAACTCAAGTTCCCCAACGCCTGATATCTATGCTCCGCCCATCCATCGATCCACCCTCACTCCTTTTTCACCAAAAACGCCGGATTCTGCTCCATCGTCGAGGAAATGAACCCCCTCAGCGCCGCCCACCGATCCGCTGTCGCCACCTCCTTCTCGCTCTTCTTCTCCCCGTCCTTCTCAACCTCCATCCCCTCCCCTGCCACTGTTGCAGGCGTCGCCCCCTTCACCATAGCCAGCTGCGCCAGGCTCCTCCCAAATCTCTCCATCTCCCCCTTCACCACTTTCTCTTTCCTTTTCAGCGCCCCCGGCCTCGACTTCAAACTCTTATGCCGCACCTTCCCCGCCGCCGCCTGCTCCTTATCCATCATGGTCTCCTCCATCTCGCCCGCGATATCATCTAACGCATCGCCAAGTGACTCCAGCGTAGTGACTAGCTTCTTGGAGGGTCTCCTGCGCTTTTTGTTGCCGCTCGGTGCGGAGGCTTTGGAGATGCGGCTGACGAAGGAGGAGTGCTTGATGAGGTGCTTGTCTTTTTTGGAGTTGAGGAAGGAGTCGGATATGACGGCATTAGGACGGAAGGTCTTGGGGAGGGCGGGGCCGGAGGAGGCGGCGAGGCGGGCGCGGACTTTGGAGCGTGCCGTGGTGCGCTTGGAGGGGGCGGTTGGGCCCTGGGGGGACTCGTTAGTGAGCTGGGCAGTGGAGAGACGGAGAGACGTTCACCATTTTGTGGGTTGTGTGATTTGAGGCTGATTGGGGTGCGGCGTGGTGTTTGTGCGGGTGTAGACTGAGCTCGAAGTCGAGGTGGTGCGACGAGATGCCGCAGGTTGAACTTCTCTGTCGATGCACTCGAGCTGGTGTTGTGGATTGCAACTTTTTAGCGGGGCTACGTGGGGTTGGGGAAGGCAGAAAGTTCACCGCCTTGGGGAAGTGACGGGTTGCCAAGACCGCCGCAACCCTTCTGCTGTGGGGTTACTCAGCCCTACCAGCCGTCACGCAGGCCCGCATTAGACGGGACTTGAGACCTCGGAGGGCGAGCGGAGGAGGGCGAGTTCCGGGTGGCAAGCTCAGGCTGGATAAATATGATTAAGCTCCCGAAGCCGCCATTTATGATATTCGCATCCAGCGAGTTTAGACTATGGTTTTCTTGATTTCTTGGCCCAAGTTATGACGAAGATGGATCACGAAGCCCCGCAGGAGGGGCTCAACGGCAAGGATGGGCATGCGCAGCCACACGACCGGCGACTTACAGATGAAGAGTTTGAGCGGTACTCGCGCCAGATGATTGTCCCCGGTGTAGGGAGAGAAGGTGAACCATTTTTCTCCGTCAGTGTCGCATTATCATCGTCCAACTGACAGGCCCCAGGTCAACTGCGGTTGATCTATTCCCGCATTCTTATCATCGGCGCCGGCGGTCTCGGCTGTCCCGCTGCCCAGTATGTTGCCGGCGCCGGCGTTGGCACCATTGGGATTGTCGACGGCGATGTAGTCGAGATGTCCAACCTCCATCGCCAGGTCGGCCACGCGACATCCCGACTGGGCATGAAGAAAGTCGACAGCCTCATTTCCCACCTCCGTGACATCAACCCCCTTCCCGCCTACGTGCCCTACACCTTCCCCGTCACCCCCGAGAACGCCGCGGACATCATTTCTGGCTACGACCTCGTCATGGACTGCACCGACAACCCAACCACCCGCTACCTCATCTCCGACGTGTGCGTCCTCCTCTGCAAGCCCCTCGTCTCGGCCGCCTCTGTCCAAAAATCAGGCCAGCTGATCGTCCTCAATTGCCCACCCACCCCGCAAGGCCGCGTAGACGGCAAATATGCCCCCTGTTACCGCTGCTGCTTCAAAAAGCCTCCACCCCCCAGCTCCATGGTCTCCTGCGGCGAAGCCGGCATCATGGGCCCCGTTGTTGGCCTAATGGGCGTCGCCCAAGCCGGCGAAGCCATCAAGATCCTCATCTCCTCCCTCCACCTCCCCCAGCCTTCGCCCCCCCCCTCCTTCCCGCCTCTCGCAGACCAAAACCTCATCCAACCGACCCTCCTCATCTATACCTACGACCTCAGCTCCGCCATCGGTCCCTACTCCTTCCGCCCCCTTAAAATGTCACCCCGCAAGAAGACTTGCTTCGCCTGCGGCGAGAACTCCCCTTCTACCCTGACGCTGGAAGGCATCAAATCAGGCACGCCCAACTACGAGCAATTTTGTGCTCTGCCTGTGCCAAAGCACACCCTTCCTTCCGAGGAGCGAATCTCCGCTAGGGTCTTCCACGATATGCGAGAGAAAGGGGAGATTGGGAGACATGTGCTGATTGATACGAGGGAGAAGGAGCATTTCTCGTTTGGAAGCATTGAGGGGGCAGTGAACGTCCCGTTTGGGAGGCTGTTGATGAGGGCGGCGGAGGTGAAGAGGGATGGGGGTGATGAGAGTGGGATGCTGCCTGGTGTTGTGGATGGTGATGCGCCCATTTTTGTGGTTTGTAGGAGGGGGTTGGACTCGCAGGAGGCGGTGGAGAAGCTGAAGGAGCTGGGAGTGGATAAGGGTGGAAGGAGGAGGATTATGGACATCGCGGGAGGGATGAATGCTTGGAAGGAAGAAGTTGATCCTAGTTTTCCGTTCGTGTGAGGGAGGGCATAGATGATAGACCGATCCTTGTCATTGCATAGCATGGTGGCCATGAGTGGAAGCCAATGTTTTGTTGCCCCCTAGAGGTGTGGGACAACATAATCCAGAGCAAGGGGAGACTGTTCATTAAGTCGTCCTAGCGGTCAATCTGACCTAGGTATGGTACAATGGGGAGTTCCTGAACACCATCGACATAAGAAACACTGTAATGAACTGTAGCGGGGACTTGAGCTTTTGAGGCTTAGGGTTACCAGTACGTGTGCTCGTCCAAGGAGTGTGACCATATTGCTGCTCCTACTCGCAAGACCACTATCGAAACACGAAAACCCAGCAACTTTTGCTTTCATATCTGCGTCAGTTTATAAGAAGGGCGAGCTGCGCTTCTTGATGTAAGCCCGCTGGTCCTTGAGCCACTGTCGGTAGCCCGCAACACTCGAGATCTTCTCGCCGTAAAAGTCGGGTACTGCATCACGCACACATTAGCCCCTATCACTCTATCTCCTCCCCCCCCGACAGCAAACCCAAACTCACCGGGATTGTTCATCGAGCTCGACGTCGGATCAACGCGGTGCTTCTTGATGCGTGCAAAGAATTGGCTCTCCTTCATCGCCATCTGCGCCTTGTACTTCCTCTTGAATAAGTTAAACACCACTGTCCCCAGCACCGGCCCCACAAGCCATCCCAGCGCCATGAAGCTGAACGTCATCAAACCCATCGTAACAAACGGATCAAGCGGGATCTTGCCCACCACGCTCTCCAGCGCGCCGGACGAGAGGACCGCGAAGCCGCCTGTGCCACCGGCAAGTGCGCCGGCGCCGGAAAATACCTGCTGCAGGCGTCGGCGGGTCTTGCGGAGCTGGAAGAAGGTGTTCCAGTCGAGCGTGGCAGACTCGGGGTGCGCAGCTACCTGAGCGGTAGCGGCGGCCTCGGCAGCGGTGGCGTCAGTCTCAGCATCGGTGCGGGAGCGGACGGTGGAGGCGTATCGGCGCGGGGTGATGGGTTGAGAGCATACGACGCGGAAGCGGATAGTGGTAGTAGAAGCCGTCGAGAGGGTTCGGCGGGCTGGTATGGCCTTGGGCACCATGAAGAGGCCGGCCTTCGCGCTCGAGTGCGGGCAAGCGGCCGCGCGGAAAAGGATGGGTTGAAGGGCGCCGGCGGAGCGGCCCATGCTACTGCGAAGCATGGTGGTTGCCGACGAGGTCAGCATCTTGGGGTGCTGTTGTTGTCAATTGTTCGGCGGGAAAGGGCGGTGACGTGGAGTGGGCGGATTAGCGCGATGGAAAGCAAAAAGTAAACTGAAAACGATGAGTGGAGTGGAGAGGGGTGAAGGACTTGGGCTGTCGTGGACGCCGAAATAGACTTTGTGATGCCAAAACACAGCCTTCGTCCGCACAGCTGGACGATGGTGACCACAGCTCCAAGCTCAGTCCAGGTTTTTGCCGCCAAACGCCCGCTTAGACGGGGCTAGGCAGCTGAGCTCACCGGGGGTTAGGGTTAGCCAAACCACTTGACTCACAGGCACAAGAACTTCTGATCAACGTGGAAAGACGTACACAGCAATTGAGATAGTTAAGAAAATATGTGCAATACTGCCTTATTTCTACTGCGGACAATCAATAGAAATTGGGTTGACCTGTTGAGCACATAGTGCACTACGCGCTTGCCTCAGCTACCCTGGTTGTGTCAATCAGGCAGGGATATGCAGGTAGCTTCATAAACTTTGGTTCGAATTGTTCTTGGGAAAATAATAAGTCAGCCATTACTTGAAAACTTCAAGACGCCAATTTACATCTTTATTCATGGGTTCAAGAATACACAAACCCGTTTGACTTCCTTGTGACAGGCGCCCGGCCCGCTGCTATCCCGAGGCGGTTAGTAGCGCTATTAGTTTAATCGATAAAACTACCACCACTTACCTCACGCAACCTGACTTGGCAAGACGCGGTCCCAACATCGACTCCCACAATGGTCGCAAGTCGACTGGTGACTGCTCCAGCTTTCGCCCTTCTCTGGGCATAGCTTCTGCGCGTTTTGGTTCTTCCTCGGAATATTCTGCCTTGTTTTGCCCAGTCGAAAGATCAGACCGCAGCACGAGACTCCTTGTCGCATTCGGCGCATTTTCTTCCCAACGCGCGACAGCACTTGCCCCACCTCCGACGACGACGACTACCTCTCCTTCGCTATTTGCGCTCCACCATGGCCAACAAGAAACAGCTCCGCGGCCGAAAGGTGGAGATCGAGGTTTCTATTTCTTCAGTCAAAAAATATGTGGGCGGCTCGGGACCGCCCATGCAGAAGCTCTACCTCGTTCCCCCTCGCGACTCGACGGCCTACATTGTGAGCCGCCATATCCTCCCGCCACTCAAAGATACAACACCGGATACGCGACGTTTGCCATACTACCTTATTGGTTGGACCGACGAGCCCGTGGCCAAATTGCTGATTCCGTGCAACCGCGCGCTAGAGTACGTGTCGCCTGCTGAGATCGAGCAATGGGAAGCCGCCGATTACGAACGAAGGCTCAAGGAAAAGGAAAAGGAAGCTGCCACTGCCAAAAAAGTTGGTAGGCCGCGGAAGAAGCCACAATCTCCATCGCTAGAGGTCGCTGTACCCGATGATGCCCTCGAGTTAGCCAAGCGTGTGGGCGGGCCGTCGCTCTCCACACCACAGAAGAGAAGACACCGAGATCTCGATGAGGACGCAGGAGAGTCTAGCAATCTGGATGCAGGAAATTCCAGCCACGGCGAGTCAGACGAGGCGGCTATCCAACGCCAAATCCTCGCAGAAGACGGTGTTGCCGAGGATGATGCAGGGTACCCAGACGACACGGACCAAGACTCAGTTGACCAACCGCATCTCCCAGCCCCATCCACGGCCCCGTTCAGGTCGGCAAAGTTAGCGCAGGATTCGTCTCGGGCTAGTAACTCAACACCAGGACCGAGCGACGGTCCGCCTGCTGCATCTCGCAACAAACCGATCACGACAACTTCTGTCATCCCACACAGACCTCCCACCATACCCATGATCCACCCAGCATTTTTGCAGAACCCTCAACCAAAAAAGACACCCAAATACCCCTTATCGAAATCCAAGCCGGCCAAAACTCCTGTTCAACAAACCTCAACAACGACAAAGGGATTCACGCCTATAGCATCGAGCAAGCCCCAACGTGTTCTATCGCAACCATCAACGCCAGCTAGCGGCTCAGGCGTGCTCTCCGACGCGTCCATCAAGCGTAAGAGAGAGTCTTCCAAGAAGTCGCCAGTCGGCCAGCCAAAAGAGAAAAGGGTGAAACCCGAAAACGGCAAGAGAAAAGGGAAAAAGCGGGCGGATTCCGAAGAGCCAGACCCTAATTTGTTTGCGGACAACGATGTCTGGGTGGTTAAGGAACTCCTAGACGACCGATATGTCTACCAAAAGGGTGTCAAGGTCCATTATTACCTGGTGAGCTGGGAGGGCAACTGGCCTCCTGATCAGAATCCAACCTGGGAGCCGGCAGAAAACATACAGGACGATAACCTGATTGCCGAATACCGACGTCGAAAGAAAGCCGGGCTTTTAAAGCCTGACAAGAGCCAGACTACACTCCTGTCGTATCTGACGACGCCGCAGTATTCAAACGTTGCTGAAGCCTTTGAGGGCGATATTCACGACCAGGAAAAGCCAGTCACGACGGGGATTGAAAGTGACAGCGATGAGTCTGATGAGGAGGGGTTGCTTGTCACAGAAGGAAAGCACATAGACGGCCAGGACCGGGCGTAGGTTGCGGTTGGAGTTTGCAAATGTATGACACCAAGACGGCGTTTACCAACGGGGCTTAGAACGTGGATACTAGCGATGGTTACCAGAAGTCTACTCCGTAGAGCAGGACATTGATATAAATGGCATTTCCAGTACCCAACATCCAGCAGTGTGGCGGCGTATGTGATGATGAAGGCTCAGTCAAAAAGCCGCCTCGGGTACCTTAACCGGTGTTGACGACGTCGAACTGACTGACACCATTGGTGGATCAAGCAAAGGAACCCAAGCTTTCAAACGACCATGCCAGCGCGTTCCAACAATAGGCTAACTCAAACCCATTGAAATTGAAACCTTCGCACCCCTTCCATGCCTCAAGTCCTTCCCCCATTGGAGGTCCCGGATCGACCTAGACCCCACCTGGACCGACCACGAGACCAGCTATCATGGGGGCTCACCCCGAGAATTTCTCCCTCTCTTTTTTTTCATTCTTGGTTTCGTCCGGATCGGGATCGATCGACCCGTGCACCGGAGCTGCTGGTCAGTTGACCTCCTCTGACGCAGGGCAAGAATCTTGCAGGATGGCGTGTTTGCCAAATCAGACCGACAGTCGAGGTATGGATGTTTGTCCAAGTTGGCGGCAGGCATCCTTGAGCCTGGACTCTGAATTCCGCAGTAGCGGTGAGGACATGAACGGGCTGCATGTAACTTTGAATTCGGTGAGGTCAGCTGCTAGTGTAAAAACTTCAGTTAGAGTAAGACATTTGTTTCTGGCATGGTGATTTGAGTGCGTCTTGACAGGTTGTTCAAAGTGCTGAGCTGGCAGGGCAGGTACTTTTTGTTTACCTAACTTCTTCCCCTAAGCTGACTTTTGACCGTTTTCTCTTTCGTTTTTATCTGTTTATCTCTTTTTTTTTCTATGAAAACAGACAGGCCTCCCTTCAATTTCGGGAAATTTGGATATTCGTGTGCGCGGGATGCCCACGGTTCGGGCTGCAGGCGAGCAGGCATCGATGGCGTGGGGGTTGCAGATTTCCATCGCAACGCCTCTTTTGTTTGTTGCATGTTTCCTTCTTTTTTTTTTCCCCCTTCTTTTTCTTTTTGAGGCTCACGAGGTCTTGACAGCTACGCCCGACTTTGGACGGAGCCTTGCTTCTACTTTGGATGTGGGGAGCGGAGTGCATCAGGTGTTTTGGTTTTCCATGCTACTGTGTAAGTCGCGGGCAGATCCGACATGCCCCCCTGAAAGTTGGTGTTTTGACATTTTCCCACCGCTCTTTTCCAAGACCAGGCTAGAATTGATTAGACTGCCATTGCGAAAATCTAGCACTGTCAAACCCGGACCTTCCCGACATCCCACGTGTGAAGGGCATTCGTCCCGAGATTTACATGGGGGTTAGTGCACCTTGATATGTCGTGTGACCTGCCAGTGCCGAACCAGCCAGAATACGCCCCGTTGTGGTGGGTGGAACATGGAAGTTCCGGCAGAGAGCCTCACACTCTTGCATTTTCTAGTCGACCGTCTTGGGTTGACCGTCGGCGGTATTTTCGTTGAATGAGCAGGCTGCGAATTCGACGTCTCGAGGCCATAATTCATCAGGCACGTATAGGTAGAAACAATGAGCCTTCAAAGTAAGCAATTGGCGTTGGTGCAAAAAGTGAAGATCGTAAAGCTTTATCATAAATTCAATGCTGCAAACTTCAAAGGCCAATGCATAGGGGAGCGCTTGCGCGGCCCATATCTGTCTAAGACTTTTCCCCAGTGGTGATTACAAGATATGTGGGTATGTTCATAACCTTTTGCCCAAACCCCCCACCCAATCCTTTTCCGTTTTCCCCGAATCGCTGACTCAATTACCCCCCGCGGCTTCCGCGGCTAGCCTTGTCTCGATGACCAACGCCCCTGCCATGCCCTGTCGGATCTCGTCGTTGGCGTGGCCGTCGACGTCCAGCTTGGTGAAGGGCAGCCTTGGCTGAGTGCATGATTCCTCGCCATCACCGTGGAAATACGGCATGGCAGCCTTGACACCAACAAAGCCGTAGCGGATGGCCAGCCAGTCTGCCTTGGCAACCTCGTGTTGCAGTTCGCGGGCCTCCTTGAAACGACCCTGCTCGAACAACTCGCCGATACGCACGCATGCCCGGGGTGCCAGGTTGGCAAACCCGCTGATGGTTCCGTGTGCACCCACCACTGACCCTTGCAGGATGAAGTCGGCGCTGCCTCCAGCGACGAAGAAGTCGTCCCGTCCGCCACGGACCTTGGGCGCGCCAGCGACCATCCTTGCGAGTTTGCCGGTGTTCCCGCATGTCAGCTTCACGCCGACGATACGGGGGTGAGCTGCGATCCGGAGAAGGGTGTCCGAGTCGAGATCGACTCCGTTCGCTGCCCCAGGGAAGTTGTAGATGAGGATGGGAATAGGGGACTGCGAGGCCACCTGGTGAAAGTAGTTGACGATGGCGTCTTTGCTGATGATGCCGGCATAGTAGCCTGGCGGAAGAACAAGGGCGTGTGTGGCACCGGCATCTCTGGATTCCTGGCAGAGCTCCACCGTTTCCCTCACTGACTGGGCGGCGCACCCTGCGATGACGGGGACCGTGTGGCTGTCCGACTCGTGCCTTACGGTGTCGGCGACTGCCTCTATCACCTCGCGGCGTTCCCGCCGGGACATGTGAACGGCCTCGCCATTGGACCCGTGGACGACCAGCCCGGCAACACCGGCAGCGAGTAGGCGAGCTGTGTGACGTTGTGTTGTTGGGACATCGATCGCGTCTGACGATGTGAAGAAGGCGAGCATGGGCACGTATACGCCACTGGGTAGCCGACCAGAGCAACTTTGTTGCCGGAGGGACCCATCATGAGGATGATGAGACGGGCTTGTTGGTGTGGAGGGGGTATCCATGGTCGCTAGGATATATGTCAAGTGAGAAGTGGTGAAGTTAGCGCGCTAGGCTGGTGTTTTCGGGAGGAGGAGATTTGTGTGATATGAACGGATGTGTGTGATGTGAACAGATGTGTGTGATCTGGTCAACGGTGGTCTCGCATGGGGACGGGGAGGTTAAGTACTGGTGTGGACGAGCAGCGGCCAAGGGGAGGAAGGGGAAAGAGGCAAGGGGACGTGGAGGGTGGAAACCAAGACCCGGCGTCGGGGTCGGGGTCGGGGCTGCCATAGCGTAATAATGGAGAAAGTGTCCTCGTGGTACACTTGGGTGGGTGTAAACCTGGCGACGGGATGATGGTGGCGGGTCCAATCCAGGGAGTTCGCACCAATGCACACCGAGTGAGGCTCCATCATCGTACCGGGTAGCCACCGCGTTGTGCATGGCTTTTGACAAAGACCAGCCGAGCGGGTTCGCCGGAGCGTGGGGGTCTCCGCCATCTTGGGATTTCGTAAACCGGCCGCCTTCGTACCAATGGTCATGTCAATAGGCCCCGGTTGCAATTGTAAAAGTGCAGAAAAGGGCTGGCTGGCGATGGGCAGCGACAAGACGCAATGGAGGCGATGGAAAGCGCCACATCGTGCCCAGGGACGTTCGTGGCATACGGTAGGCCAGTTGGAGTGATCACAGGAGCACGACAACCTCTCCAAGGCCTGCCGAACCCCTGCAACGGCTCGGGGGGGGGGGGGGGGGAGGAAGTCGGGCGCAATCGGCGGTGAGGCCGAGTTGGAGTTGCGCTGAAGGCGCTGAGCGAGCCCCGACAAAGGCAGCGGTCATTCGGGCAGGGCTCGGAGGCCCTCCACGATGCCCCCCAACTTTCCATCGATCGGGAGTTGGCCGCTGGGCGCTGAGGTGCAGCCAACTCTTTCCGACGCCATCGTGACGCGCACAAGGGATAATAATGATCGAACACACCAGAATAAGCAGCGGGATTGCGCTCGGGAAAACGGCAGCATTCGATGTGTCAACAAGGTGTTAGCATCAGCTAAGCGGAAATGCATCAATCGTCGAGATTGGGGCTTCTGGATCCGACTCGGTCCGTTCACCTTCCCGTGGTGGGCGGGGCGACTCCAGATTTTGGTGGCGTTGACTCGGCCGGGACCGCATTTTCCCCAGCGCCCCATCGCCCCAACATCCAAGTCCTTGACCCCCACGCGCAGCAGGTTTGACAGCGGCCGAGTTTCGTTGTCCACTCTTGCAAGTCCATTTTCCGCCAATGAGTTGACGACTGCTCCTCAGGGGCAAATTCGGTGACCTGCATAACCGAACCCCGCTGAGATGCCCACCTGTCCCCAACAAACTTCACACCGATGCATGGCGCTGCGTTGTGAATGGCCAATCCGCTCGCCCGCTGAGGGACTGTGCCTCGTTTCCTCCTAGCTCGACATGTTGGATGGGCCGGGCTATTTCCAGAACCAGTCCCAAAACGCAACACTTCCAGGATTCCCCGAGTCCCAATCGGTCGGTAATGTCTATGATACGGACATCTCTGACGTGTCTTCTCACTCACCGGTCAGCCCACGGGTGTTTTTGTTTTTCTTTTCATCCCCAACTTCCCCATTCTCATCGCCTCGCCTATTCTAACCGTATCCATATTGGCAGGGTTGGCTGTGATCTGTCTAGCTGGAATTGGGCAATCAACTCCACGCAGCAGCGGGGGAAGAGCGTAAACGCGACCTCGCGACCTCGCGATCTCGAGACCTCTCCCGTCTGAGCCCAGCTCCTGGAGTCACTGGCCACCAGTGCGTCGTGACGATTGGCTCTCTCCTGTTTGCCATGCGCGGTTCGAGACGGCAAACGATGTTCAAAACGACCTGAATGGACCCAAGGACCCCCCAATCTATCCGTTCATCGCCTGCCTGCAGCCGAGGATCCTCACGTGAATGTCATGGAGCGTGGGGGTCGAGGCTGTGATGGCGAATCATGCGGCATGATTGGTCGTCTTACAAACCCGCCGCTGGGTCATGGGTTCCGCTCACACCCAAAGCTGAAGCTTATCTCCAAATTGCAACAGCTGCAGCCGCGCGCTCATGGCCGAGTTGGCTCGAACGAACAAATTGGGATCGCGTACCTGGGCATGCGTATTTCTGGGCTCGGAAGATCCAAACCAATGTCTTGCAGGAAGAGGTCAGATCATCCAATGCGCCCCCACGACCAGCTGAAGCGGGTGAAACCCGTAGATGCCAAGGCGTATCGTCTTCGCGCCGGGCCTGAGGGAGGGCTGGGAACCCCACAAGCATTTCCACTTCGGGGAGGTCAGTAAAAGATCAGGAAGACGAGACGCGGGTACGGAGTTAGCATCATATCTAACAGCACAGGCAATGTGCCCGGATTTCCAGTGTTGAACCCGGTGCGAAAATATTGAAGGAGCGCCGCACGATTGCCAAAATCGAGGTCATGTCCATCCACGGGCGTTGAAATGATATCTGATCTCAGATCACGATCTGCATCTGGCGACCGCTTTTGGAGCATATTCTGTCTATCCGGTGAAGGTTAAAAGGAAACCAGAGGCCAGCTATCCTGAATGGGTCTGGGTGTGCCGGCGTGACACGAGCGCATCCTTGCACCGCCGGGAGCTCAGTCAGTTGTCGTGGGCCCAAACAGAAATCCCTTTCGGGACTGAGAATCGGCTAGGTGATGAAACTTCGAAATCGGGCGGGCTGCGTGATTGTTGTGTTGGTTGGTCGGGCAGAACCGCAATAATAGAGCCAAACCGGAAGATGTGAACCTGCATTGGGTGATTTCATCACATCAGCCTTGCCCAAATTCTGTAGATCCTACTTTGGATCGACTTCATCTCGAGGTCGTGCCTGTCTTGTTCAGCAGCGCCTCAACCAAACTTTGAAGTCCACCCCCCGACAGTAGGACCACCCGGCTTGTCAACACAACTTGACGGGCATCATGGATGCAATCACTAGCCACCATTTCCGAGAGGAATGGGGTTTGAACAACTGCCAACTTACTTACCCAGCCAGAAGGGCTAGATCCAAGGTTGGTTTCCTTAACAGACAGAGAAAACGCCTGAGAATGGAAAGAAGCGGTTAATGGCATCCCCCTTGATTACGCCATAAATGTCACCCACGGTCACTACAGTGGATCTTAGGGGGGCGGAGGGCCCGCGAGGTCACACCGAGCACGGTGGCATGGTGGCATGGTGGCCAGCTGTTTCAAGAAGATAGGTAGGTTTGCTGCTCTTACAATGTCCACGCTTGGAACCTAACCTCGTCGTGAAACCTGAGTTCAATGCGAAGAAGTTTCTCCTGAGATGAACTACCATACGGAGGTGGTGAATGCGGACGTTGCAAGGAACTATCATCCCGTCATTGTACGTCTAAGAAGCTTCCCTCGATATAACAGCATTGAAACATGCCGCTATGAAAAAAAATGGAGTATATGGTTTGCAGGAAGTAGTAGCTTGGGGACTAGGCGGCGAGGGTAAACGGCACCAGGGTCAAGGGGAATTGTCAGTGGGGATAGCAGATTGCTGACAGGACGGAAGGAAAGTTTGTGGGGGGGCAAGAAAGCTTTTATTTTTAATTCATGCAAGCCATGATAAGCACTATAAAGCAACAAAAACGCCACATAGAGCCCAGTGTTGTGGAAAGAAAAAAAAAAAAGAAAAAGGGTAAATAACTGAACGAGCATCCCATCTAGGTAAAAACAAAACAGCGGCCGTGTGGCTGTAGGTGGTAGGACATAGCGGAGCTTGTTCTCAAAGATATAAAAAAATATAGAGTAGCAGAAGGTCTATCTTGAACAGGAACCAAAATTCCTCACTTACACAAGGTCCCTTCTTGCCGAAGTGGGTGGGAAGACTTTTCCTGCTCTTTTATTCTCTGACGGCACGGCGAAGGTTTGCTCGTTCGGGCCGTATTTGGGAATACAGCAAGCAACGAGACATAAAGATGATAGTAAACTGCTTGGGCGGCTTCCATTGAGGAATCCTGCTTGACTCGCAGCCCGAGTTGGTGCCCAGAAGGAACGAAGAGAGTCACTCGTCAGCGCGAACATATTGGCTCCTTCTCCGTCTGAATACACGGTTGCCAAACAATGTCTACGCCTGAAAGATATTCCCAACCCTTCGTTTCCCACAGAGTACCAACTGCCCTGGAAGTCAAGTTTGTGGCTGCCACGCGGTCAAGACTACATGTTTGTCAAAGTGAAAGTCTACGTGCGGGAAGAGATCAAATCCACATTGCGAAGGGAGTTAAGGGAGGGAAGTCAACTAACGTAATCACGGGTATCACACCATATCATCCATCAAAGCAAGACAATTCAGATCCAGGGAAAAAATCACGCTGCTGGGTTGATCAAGTAACTCTACCTTTGTCGCCTATTCAGCCAATGCACAAAAGACAAATCGATCCACCATCTCTTCACAATAGTCGTCAACTCTGAGGTACCGTGCGGCATATCAAAACCAAGCCGCGCTAGGGATTCGACAAATAAATGTCGCCACTGGAGAATTAGCTCCACCGGAAGACGCCTAGCCGGCAGGACATCTCCGATTTGTCCTCGGTGACTAAAGTGACTTTGGGGGCAATCAATCGAGTGTTGACGCCATCCTGGACGTCGACTTGTTGCCTGCTGGGACCAGTCTCGCCGACTGACAATTCTAAGTTGATTGTCACCTGAGCGAACCTGCTGTGTACCAACGAGGACTACAACAAAGACGTTCAATGATCGTACCGGTGTTTCCCTGACATTGTGGCACTTTGGGGCACGGCGATGAGCTACCGGTATCAATACCAAGTCATGGCAGGTGCTGAACTCGGAACACGATCTCAGTGCTGGTCATGTTTTGTCGAGAATTGCCGTCCTTGAGCCGTTTTGAGGAAGATGTAGCTGTTCAGCCTGCTTGAACTAGTGACCCCTCTTTTGCCATGTCATCATCCATCTCCTAGCGAAGCGGTGATCAGTATGCGTGTTTTGGTACTGCTTGCTAATCTGCGGCCAATCCAGCCTGACCTCCTGGAGTTGTCTAGGCAGAGCCAACCTCTGATTTTGACAGCTCAGAGATCTTCCTACTGCTGCGTTTCTGCGTGTCTGCGTGTCTGAGGTGTGCCTTGGGTCAACGCAACCACACAGGTCACGTTACTAATTCCCCTATGCGTCCCTCCTGCGCATAAATGCTGGCGACGACATGTCAGTTATCTGATCCTGGTCTGGAGGCGTTGCCTCAGCTTCCGGAGGTGGAGTGCCTACTGTGCCAGTCCCCGTGCTAGTGCCCCGTGCAAGGACGCCGTGTATATGTCCTTGATTGCGTGCGTTCTCCTGCGCTTTGGTGCTAAGATCTAAAATTGGGAGCTGATAGCGGAGCAAGAGTGCCGACAAACGGCCAAAAAAGGTTGGTAAGGGGGATGCCCTGATGCGCTGCTTCGTATTGCCCGAGGAGGACTGTGGGCTCAGCGTAATCTCCGAGACAAATAAGGCAAGGTAGGCATTGTATCATTGCAATGATCTTCCATTTCTCAGCCATCCGCAGCACCCTCTGCGCGGTTGTGCTCAGAATTGACGGCGAGTCAGCAGGCGGCTCACCCATGTCACTGCTTGTTTCGCGATCAGTTGTCCAAGACAGTGTCGCTCTCTCCTTGCTGCGCAGGGGACCGCCGGGTGCACCGGGTGCCGTAGACGCTAGTTAGACCGCCGTTCCCACTCGTCCTGCACTGCCCTGGCGTGACTGCTACTCTGCCGCGAACATTCGCAGGGAAGGGCTAGCTGATGCTAGCTCCGAACTGGGGTAATGGGTGAAGCTCGACCCTTGCAGGCTGACGGCATGCCGAAGCAAAAGAACCAACCATCGCCGTGTCGAGGCTGTGTTTTTCTGGTGGGAGCTTCTTAGCGCGAGTAGTAGAGGAAGGACTAGTGTATGTTAAAGCGGCCATCCTCTTGGCCCATGGAGGCGCCACCATGCAATGCCTCGTCTGCCGAGAAGCTGGTCTTGGGATGATTGATAACGTTCCGCCAAAGTCCCGTCGATAATGGGCAAAATACACCGGGACGGGGGGATAAGACACCCCTGAACCCCCACAAGCAAGTCCCGAACCCACTTGTCACCGAAATTCTTGCTTGGTGAGGGCCAATCACACCCCCATTTGCTGCTGCCCGTGCCTCACCCCACTTCGGTCTCGGACTCTGCAACACCAGAGAACATGCAGATGATCCATCGTCTCCTTTGACCCGTCCATTGCCAGGACTGAAGTTGGTTTCTTGCTGAACCGGGCCACTGGTTATTTCCTCGTCTGTCTTGCCTGCCGGTTTTTTTTTTACTACGGCCTGTTTCCGCCCGTCGGTAAGGCATGATGGCTTACGAGACCTCAAGGGTTGTTAGAGCTCCCCGTCATGGAATCCGAGGACCTCATAGGTTAATGTTGCTCCGCCGCTTCGGGCGTCACCGCTCAAGGGTTCTTATGTTTTCACGTGTGGTATTCTCGCAGCAAAATCCAACGCGCGGCCGGCGGTCGGGTACCGTCTCCTGGGGCTGGTGGCACGAGAATGCTGGGAGGATCATGCGGCGCTGTCGGCCGTGAAAGCTGTCTAAAGAATGGGCGAACCTGGCCAGAGTCCACCAGCTGCCGATGAGCTCTGATGCTGGCAACCTTTGCTCTCATTCCGAAATCCATCGGTGGAAAAGGTGCTCGCATGGCGCCCTTGTCCCAAACAGCGGCGGGGCACGGCCCTGAGCGCAAAGATCAGCGCGCGACAGCCAGCTACACTGCGCTAAAGCCAGCAAAGGATGCCCCACCCGAGCCCGCGCATCCCTGGTGTGTCAGGGGCGACGCGTTCCGAGTTAATTCGGCTCGTCAAGCGCGCACGTGTGGCAGGCGACAGCACTGTGCCCGGGGCCAGCTCGGGGAGACGATCTTTACCTGGGGCAGGCTCGAGCCGTCCACCGCATCCTGACAAATCAAATGCTTTCCTATCCCGCTGGGCTCCGTGGCGCTTGACCAAAGTTCGGCACTTATCTCCGAGCCCCTGCGATGCTGGCGTTAACGAAGAGTGGGACCCCGTGGTCGTGTCCGTGGTGACACTGATTCTAACAGCTGCACGATCCCTTGCATCCAGGAATAATTAGGCCATTTACTGCTGAGATGGCTCCCAGGATGTCGGACTTTCTGGCCTCGAGACCTGGAGGTGGGGGGGGGGTCGCTCAAAGGATGGACACCAGAACGGAAAGGACCCGCATTCCGCCCGAGTATATGGTGGGTATTAGATGCCGTTCACTTGTTGGTCCCCGATTTCCATCGGCCAGCCTTGGTCGTCTTATTCTTCTTGCCATCCCCCGGCCTTTTCCTCGACACGCAACACATTTCGCGCTGCAAACATGGCTCTCGGACTGCCAGGTCCGCTGCGCGCCACAGTTTTCCAGCCCACTTATCGCTCCCAGCCCTCGATGGTCGACCCCTTGGACGTTCGCCCGAGTGGAAATGGATTCATCATCGCCACCATCCAAGAGTTATCCGCCGAAGCGCCACCCAACAGCATCCCAACGTCCACTCAACTCATGACGTGGCACCCTTTCCCGCGTGCTGCTGCCGAGACCCACGGGATGCCGTTCTCAGAGAATCTCATTGCAATGTGGTCCACAGAGATTGATTCTGACCAAAAGTCAACGCCGTTGGTCCACATTCCCCACTGCCGGCTTGAGGTCATGTCTTTCCCGGATCTTTCTCCCCGTGGCGCTGGCGCCGCCGGCATGATCGAGCGAGTCGCTCTGCCTGGAGCTGTATTTCGGAGCTTACTTTCGCAAGTTGCTCTGCCCGGCGGGGTGGCGGAAGCAATACCGCGGCATTTCGACGACGAGGAGGAGTGGGTGTTTTCTCGCTGCCTTCTGGCCGAGTTCTCTGGCCTAGGCGAACAAGAAGCATCCCAGATGTCGGAGGAGGGAAAACTTTGCTGCTGGGCCAGCCTTGTGGCGATGCGGGACGGAGACCAACAGGGCTGGGATATTGGGGTCGTAGTCCACAAGGTCTTCTCACATCGACGCTCAGAGCCCGGGAGATGCAGGTGTTGTGATTGAGACAAGGCGGTTGTGCATTTCTTTCTGGGTTTTCTTTCGCGTTTTGCGTGCAAGGAGTTTGGTCATATACCTCGGGTCAGACATCGTGGGTTGGAGGTCAACAAGGAGTTTCGAAAAGGGTTCTTGATGGATTTTTGATTGCAGTGAGAATTGATTTTGGCTGATGTGGCGTTAGGTTCTGTGATAAAGGAAGGAGCGATCAGGTCTTCACAGATTCCAGCCACACAGGAGCAAATACACAGTACCTCGTCAGGTTCGCTGTGCCCTGTCAGGTCCCTACATCCATGGATCTTGTATACGTGTGTTTGTTCGCACCCATGAGCAGTGGTATGGTGTTTGTATATGCCTCAGCCTCAAGTTTGCTTCAGAATGCGGCGAAAGAGGAGTGGCTTCCCCGGTCAGCGGACTAGGATTCGTCAGCTGTGCGCATGCAGCTAAGGCTCAATTCGTTAGGGCCATCTTAGAAATTAGGGTCCGCATCCTTGATTTCAAAGAAATTAGAATCTTGCAATTACAGGCCTCTAATATCATGATTCCTGTCTTTGGAGCTGGAAGAAGCGCTCCGGGCGCCTATTGTCCAAGGTAACCGTCCAGGGTAAGGTAGTTAGGTACTTAAAGAGCGCAGGAGCGAACAACTTGGACCCGGAAACTTCCATCAGCTTGTCACACCTGACCATCCACTTCACTCCGGTTTGCTTGAATTTCCGGTGGAACCTGCTCGATTAGGTAGTGCCCTGCTCTCCCCCCAGCCAAACACGCTTCTCGGTCACACCCAAAAACAACAAACGTCATTGATCCTGATCGCAAATACTTATCCGCTTCAGCGCCCGAATCTCCCGTCTCCTTCTCTCGGCATCTTGTTCCAGGAAGACTATATGCTGACGAGCTTTCTGCAACACCTCGGCTTTACTCAACCTCTTGTGCTGGCTGCTTCCACCGCTTGCAGACCCCGAAGGCGACCGTCCTGCTTGCGCCTCTTTATTCGACTCGCCCTCATCCGGCAAGACTTTGAGCAGCCGCTCAAAGTACCCATGCAACCGGTTCCGATACTCCTTCTCCACCTGATTGTGCGAGGCTCGAGCCCGATGAGCCTGTGCCGATTCGCCCGGTTTCGATGTCGATCCTGATTGTTTGTGCTTCCGAGCCGCCGTCCGAAGCGCTGGCTTTGGCAATGACCCGTCTTCCAGAGCTTCCTTCCTGGCCGAACTCTTCCGTCCTCTCGGCTTATTTGCTCGGGAGGTGACTGTCGACCGGGTGTTCGTTGTTACCTTGACATCGGCGACTCCCTTAGCACCCGTATCCATGTCGGTCGGCCCGACGGGCTCACCCCCCCAGCTGTCTCCTTCCGGACGGGGATCACCTTTCGGCGGGAACGGCTCGCCCATCGCGACTTGGTATCCATGGTTGGCGTGAGGATGCGCGAGCGGCGAGGCGCTTGGGACGGTTGGGAAATCTGCACTCGGAGGGCCGGAGTGCGTGTATTCGAAGTGGACGGAGCAGCCGGCCCAGTCCGTTCCCCCAACCGCAATGGGGGAGACGTTCGCTGCACTATAGCCAACTACGGCAGGGATGGCAAAGTATCCAGCAAGGATGTCATCAGACGGCGTCGTTGCTGTGCTGCGGGAACAGGACGACTCGATCGGTGAAGTGCAGGCATCGTATCCGGCCAAAGTCGCTGCTGCACACACAGGATCGATGGCAGTTGGGCTGTGGAGAGCGGACGAGTGACCAGAAAAAACGAAACCCTCTGTCGATTCGACATAGCTCGACGGAGAACTGTCAAAACACAACGCCGGACCTTGCAATGCCAAGTCGAGTGGCGTTGGAAACACGGTGTGGTCGAACGTCATTGTCGACGGGTAACCCAGGAAACTCGCAGCAAGTGTCTGCATCTGTCAGCCAACTGCTCCTCGGGAAGAGCGAGCACTTGCCTTAGCTGGACGCTGGTCGAAGTGGTACTCCAGCACCCGGTCCATTGCTTCGTCCCCCATCTCGCTCTGATGCTGGGATGGTATCGCTCGCGCTGCTGGTCCGGTATCTTCTCTTGGTGTCCCTCCTGAGGGGCACTGTCATGGAGTCGATTTTGAGCGTCACGGTCTCTTCTTGGGCCATACACTGCTGAAGACTTGGCATTGGTCACCATCCTCGCAAGCCTTCCTGCGTCCCCAACTCCATTTTTGGAATGGGAGGCATCTAGCGGAGACGGGCAGCTGCAGGAAGTGCTTGGGGCTGCCTGCCCTGGGCAAGCGAACGCCAGCATCGGGCATGCGTCATAGGGTGCCACTCGGTCACTGGCACCAATGGCGACGTCCTGTCTCATTGAAAGGAAGCTCGGAAAGGAGGGAGGGCGAGGTTTCCTTTTGGAGAGCGATGCACAGGGCTGGAGATCAGACTGAGTTGGCTCTCATGCACATGTCAGGAGACCCCTCAGGAAGGCGTTATTCGAACGGTCCAGACGCCGGCCGACATGCACAAACATGTCTTGTCTGCAGCTCGCAACTCAGGACCGGATCGGCCGGGTCGCCCACCCCTCCGAAACATTGCTTCTGCCCTCTCACATTCCAGGACTCGTCGAGCCCGCGCAGCTCCCAGTCGAGTTCCAGTACGTCGTTGGGAGGCTCCCAATCTGACGAGGTTCAACCGGCGGGGCCGCGGAAACTAGGACACAGCAATCTGAGACCCCTTGAGCCCGAAGCTTCGGCACCTGACCAGCTCCGTTACAGTACATCCGAGGGGGCACCGAGCCTGAGCAATCCAAACCGAACGCTTGGCTGCCCGTCCTTTCTCGAGCTGCCGACCCTTGCCGGGGGCACCATTGACCAACCACGCGGCGGGCCAGGGTCCATACTGCCCAATACGGTGCAGTTGCACGGCATCCCAGTCAGCTGTTTGAGCTCCCAGGGACTGCGATGCGGTGAGACGAGTTGCCGCACGTAGCTGGAGGCCAACCCACCGTTGGCGTGCTCTCGGGGGGAATGAGTGGTGGCCAGTAGCGAGCCTCGGAGACCGTTTCCACCAATTAACAACCCCTGGGGCCCAAAGAGCAAAGGCAAATTTCCACCCCGCGACCTTGGGAGGGGCATGCGTCATCTCGCCGCGACAATACATTTTCGCAGGGGGCCCGTTCTGCTGCGCGAACAGCCGCGAACAGCCCGGGGACCTGAGCCAGGAGGCTGGGGGTTGGGGGCTAGAGCCAAGCGCCGCTATTATCTGCGTGATTAGGGGCTCAGTGGCTGCGCTCAACACCTCATTGGGCATCCTTGTGTGCAGACGGTGCGGTCGATCGAGACGGTGGCGGTCCCCGGTGGAAGGCACCTCATCGGGCCGGCATAGCGAGTTGAGCTATCGGTCATCAGGCTCTGTGGGACAGATGCCGAGCAACTCCGCACTTCATTGATCAGCGCGAGCCAAGGCCCAATGCAGGCACGATATTTTCGTTTTCTGATGGACGAATTGAAAGGAACCAAAAGATGATATTTTTGCATGGCCCCGCCTTTTGGCATCTGCCAGATGTGATAGATCATCACGTCGACGCGAACAGCGCCAGGCCCCGACACCATTGGCTATGCTTGCGCAACAGTTTGGCTCTCAGATCATGGAATCGGAGGGACGACATTTTGCAATCTTATCAAGTGACAGCTTCGTGTCAGACTGTCAGTGGGGGAACCATTCGTTCTGCGGCTGGCGACGGGGGGTTGTGCGCCATCTCTCTCCAAATTTATTGAAACGCCCGAATCCAAAACGGGAAGGAACCGCAATATGAGGACTGCTGGGCGGCAGCCAGCGGGAATCGTACCCATGGGCGGGCAGCACCATAAAAAGTCAATGGGTCCAGCGTTCGACGCCGGCTTTCCTGCGTGCAGGACGCCGCAGATAAACCCGGTCATGTCTCTTCCTCCTCCGAGCCCATCGGTCAGAAAGGGAGATGTGGCCTTCAACCTCGGTTACAAGCATCTCTCATGTGCTGCCGTGGGGTTGGCCCAAGCAAGACCGCCAACTCTTTGGCCTCGGCACACTGTGAGAGGCTTTGGTTGCGAGCAGGGCCCGACGATCAGGCCGCCACAAGTTCCAGCAAAAGCACCGCGACCCGACAGAAGGGATGCACAAGGTTCATCCCTCGATGCCAAGGCTCTCTCATGTCTGCGACAAAAGCGACCATGCTTGCAAATGCGGGTGACGGCTATGGTCTTGGGTTCTCTTCGCGTCTCTTGTCAACAAACATGGTGCGCAAAGTTCCACACTGCTGGTCGTCCTGAGCAGACCTGAAAACACGCTCGGTGAGAACGGGTAGGAAATGGCTGTCACACCGCAGCGCGCCTTGCATACGTCGTCACCATCCGATACGGCGAAGAGGCATGGAGGTCAGAGATCTGATGTCTAACCCACCTCCCGGTCGCGCTATGCAATGGAAGGCACACCGGGCCTCGGAGAGACAGGCCCCGTCCAGTGGGCGTCTCTGCGCCGACCTGCCTGCAGTATCTCGAGCAGCGCCATTGGTTCTCTGGGTGTGGGCGTCCTCTGATTCCTCGGTCTGGTGGGTGGGTACCTTTGTCTGGGCTGAATGAGTGACAGAAGCGAACTCCAAGCCGCGGCCCCTTGTTGAGGCCACCACAACTTCCCAATCGGGGCCGGAAGCGAAAGCCACCTTCTCTCTCAGTGGTGGTTGTATCGAGGCGCCTGCCAGAATCGTAGGGCTTATTGTTGCACAGGCCGGGTCGGCGCACCAATGAGCCGACAAATCGCGCTCAGTTCAGGTGCATTCCGAGTCGACTAAGGCGTTACACTACATTCTGGGCTGTCAGTTATCCGAGGGATGCCATTCTTCAGCACTTTAGCTTCTTTCAAGAGGCGGTCTGAGAAGCGCGAGTTACACAGGCGTTGAGCCCTTGCTCGTCCAGTTCTGATTCCTTGAATTTGGGGTCTTGTTTGGGAAAAGGGCCGGAATTTGCAACAAAGCAAGAGCATTCAGTGGCAACTGCTCCTCCATCTGCATCATATTCGCAGGCATCTGGAGACTGGTGTCTAATATACCTGACCCTTCCTTGTGGTTCTGCCACAGATCTACCTCGCTGACTCGAGTCAGTCGACCTCCATGCAGCCCGATTGAAGAGTGTTTTTCAGAGCGAGGAGCGGGCAGACGCATGTCTCAGCACTAGAGTGGGTAGGGTCCAGGTGGTGCAGCAAATGCGCGCATGCGGCCTTTTTTTTTTTTTTTTTTCTACGCCGGCTTCCACGCATGTTGGTTTTACGGGAAGTTCCATGGCGCGGGGTTGGAGTAGTCCGATCGACAGAGCGCTAAGTTCCGTGACTGAAATAAGTCAACAAGTGGGATGGGCAGGTATTGTCGCAAGCTTTGCTGACATCTGGATGGACCGTGGGTTGTGACTAGAAACCTGCTTTTACAATCGCCATGAAGCCTCTGGGTTGCGAGTTTCGCAGGCGGCTTCATGCCTGGTCGTTTCAGTGGAGGTGCGTGGGTTTCTTGAGCCCGCGCCTTCAACGACACTTTGCAACTTTCGATTTCAAGAGTCGTCAGAGTTGCTCCCGCAATGAAGTCGGCCAATCAACGTCCGACGCTACGTCAGCGTACCATCAGTTCCGGTCGGGTAATAAGGGGCATAAGCATGAGCCCGCTGCGGCTGAACCAAAGACGATGCTAGGCCGCTTTGGAGAAGTGAGGGGGACCCGGATCTTTGGCTGCCGAGTGGAGACGGAGAACTTGCCGCTTGACCGGAACACGCCACGACCATGTGTACACAACGACACGACCTTGTCACGGCGGTGAGTTACTTTCTCGACCGCGGAGACGGGGAGCCGCCTACCCCGATCTATGTGGGGAGGTAAGAAAGGGTTTCTTCTTGTCCTACAAACCCATTGGAAGCGCAGGCTGACTGGCCGATCAAACCAGCACGCAAGTCACCAACGAGCGTCCGATGATCTCGACCAAAGTGACGGTCACAGATGTTACGGGCAAGGGAGAATTCACGCTTGAAAGCCACGGCTTCGCCTTCCACAAGCACGTAAGCAAAGAGAAGGGATTTCATGACGAGGTAGCCCTCCGAGCCGAGTACTACCCTGAATGCGAGGAACTGCTAAAGAGCTTGTATGTCAAACTCAAGCTCGTACCGCCCGCTTCCCGATATGGGTGATGTGTGGCTGAATCATATTTTGCATCCTGCAGTACCGGAGCCTCTCAAGTCGTCGCCTTCGACCACAAGGTCCGTCGCGGGCCGGCTTATTGGCACAAGCTAGGCGAGAACAACAGCGCGTCGCGGGGCCCGCTGCGCAACGCACACGTGGACCAGTCGTATGAGGGGGCGCTGATACGGCTGCGTGAGGTGTTGTCGCAAAAGGAAGCCGAGGAGGTGCAAAAGGGGAGGAGGTGGCAGATTGTCAATGTGCGTTTTGCATCTTTTTTTTTTTTTGCATCACTCTCTGCAAAGTGCACATTGACCGGGATTAACATGCCTTGTTTTCGTAGGTTTGGCGTCCCATCAAGCCGATCCGCAAAGATCCCCTTGCTGTGGCCGACGCGACTTCGGTTGACGACGAGGATTTGGTGGCGGCGTCCATCATTTATGCCTGCAGCGGAAGACGCATGGAGTCGTGGACCGTCAAGGCGAATCCAAAGCACAGGTGGTATTTCAAGTACGGCATGCGGCCGGATGAGGTGGTGCTTATCAAGTGCTTTGACAGCGATGAGACGGCTGTTGCGAGGAGGGTGCCACACTGTGCCGTGGAGGATCCCGACGAGACGGAGGCTGAGTGCCGGGAGAGTGTTGAGGTCAGGTGCATGTTGTTTTATTGAGTCTTATCTGGATAAGTTGAGCAGACTTGATGTTCAAGATTCAAAGTTCGGTTTCATTGACTCTCAGTTGGCAGACTACCTACCGTTGTTAACTGGACCTAACACGTGCAACTGTTTCCCCTTTTTCAACCCATGTTGTTTTTACCATTTTTGACAACGCCACCCAAGCAACAAAACAAACACTAGACCCTGGGTTTACAAAACACAATGGGGCATAGAACTCCGAGTTGAGCATGTGAGGATTCTTCATCTTCGGCCTGAGCAGCCCGATTGTAACCGCAGGTCTGCGCCACCGCCCTTAACTTGGCTTATTGTATCCCCTAATCGCTTGCAAGCTCGCGTACGGCAGATTCGAGCGACGGCCATGGCATCTCGGAAATCTCTATCAATGTATAGCCGTTGCCTGGAATTGCTTACTTTCAGTCATGTTTCAGCTGCTAGCTCCCTACTCGGCCTGTGAACGTCGGAGAACGTGACCTTTTCTCCTTCGTCCCATTTTTCTCTCCATATCGCCATGGGACATCTTTCTCACGCATGGGAATCTTTTATTTCTATTTAGATGAACTACGAGCCCACGGTCCTGACTTTCGTCATTGCCCTCTCCACTGGGCACGGGTTCCTGCGCGGCAGAAGGCACTATACTGGACCAAGCAGATAGGCCCGCATCCTCGATGGAGAGGCCGTTATTGATGAAATACCCCCTGGGTAGGAGAGACATTTGCTGCCTTGGCTAGTATTACATCAGGGAATCCCCATACCTCGGATGGCCCCTTGCTAAAGCTCTAGTATAGTGCGACATGATGGACAGCTACCACTACAGCATTTTCCAGCACCGCATGCCTAAAGAGATAAAGTCTTGCTCGAAAAGCATGATGCTCTTCTCCGGCCAGGCCATCATCCGGGGTCGTAAGAGCGCATCCTCAAAACGGAAGGACATGGTCGGTACATATGGAATGTTCACGGGCCATTGGCTAGCGTCTCCCAGAGCAAGCCTGCCTGACGGTGGGGTGATGGTGACTGTCCAGGAGGGGGACGGCCGGCCGCGGTGCCACTCCTCCATGACGATGCATGGCCGCTCGCGTTCAAGTTCCACACTGATGAGGACAACGATCTTGACGTCGCCCCGGGGCTGGCCTGGGGGCGAGTTATCAAACCACCAATCCTTGTCCTTGTGAAGCAGTGGGAGTGTCTTGCCATTTCCCGCTTCTGTCACCGATCGATGCGGGAACATGCCAGGTGAGAGAATGCACGTAGTCGCCCGCCCCGCGAGGGGGGTTTGGGACACATGGGGCTGTGGCCTTCCTTCAGCGCAGAACCGGTACCCTTGTATGCCGTTGTCCAATGCGTCCGTCAGACGGCGTCATGCGGATGCATTGAGTTGATCTCATTGAAAATAAGAAGATGGAAGACTGCGTGAGCCATCTCGTTGTGGCCCGTTGCTGGCCTGATGTAGAGAAGGCCACTCTCGTCACCGAAGAAAGTGATGCGGCCGGGGAAGAGGCTAGATCCTTTGTCAAGAGCGTCAATATGAGCGGCTGTCGCGCTGTGGTAGGTAGGTGAGGGCGTCTTGGGTTGAACTCCTGCCGCAGAGCTGGCGGTGGCGTTCTTCGGCCTGTCTCCCTATTGTTGCCTTGATGCTCTAAATATCGGGGACTAGGAGGACGATCAAACCGCTGAGACCAAACTGGTCGGCGGGATCTAGAGAACGTGACATGGTGGACTAATAAGTAGAGCTGGGTGTCAATTTTGTGAAAAACGAGAGAGAGGCATGAAGATCGAAAGATGAGGTCATTTTGCCTGAGCGCGCCTGGAATGTGGTCACGTCCAGCGGCAGGTCATAGCCTCCGTTGAAGACAAAGAAGTGCTGACAGAAGAGATAAGATGATTATGCTGTCGGTCAGTGTGGCGAGAACAAAGAAAAACCATCTCCACGTCGGAGCTTATCCAATATTCATCACAAACCCCTCACTGTCCAGCCGTTGCGAATGTGTTGCGTTGGCTGGAGGTTGACTCTGCCGGTAACCCGTCACGCTCCTGCACACCTCAAGAAACCTTGAAAATGACCATCCTGAGCCATCGGGCTGAAACCCCAAGTCGAATATGTAGTATGCCGCCATTACCACAAACCCCGCCGGTACGGAAATGGCAAAGTATAGCCAAAACTTATCACCTCCCGGACCATAGGGCTCTGACATGCTAAACAGCGACGCCACAAAGGCAAGAGGGATGAACACCAACCCAATGAAGGTCAATCCTCGTGCTTTCTCGGCTGCGTGCAGAGATAACTGCTGCTCCCTGAAAGCCTGTCGATTCCCTACAATGCTCGCCAACCCTGTGATGGAAGCGTTGATTCGCTCAGCTGATTGCTGAAGATAGATCAGGCGATGATACAGCAGCCGAAAATCTGCAGACACATCCTTCCACGAGGTGACAGCTTCCGGGTTTGGCGGGTCCAGGGACGCCCCTGTCTGAAGAAGAATCTCCTCTAGATCGACACGCCCCTTGTCCAGACGACGCTCGATGAACTGGACGTCGGTCCAGTTGGCCTCTACAGCTGAGAGATGAGTTTGATCGGAGGGACCTGGACCTCTCATGAAGCGTTGGACTTCGCGAAGATTTCGGCGAAAGTAGTCGAAGACTTGGGTGTAATGGCTGGCGATGATTTTCTTGGCGAAGAAGGTGATGGCGTCGGGGGACGCGATGTTATCGACGAGGTTGCCGTGAGTAGTCAGGTAGAATACCAAATCGTCTGCGAGGCATGTACGTGGCGGTCCTCGGCGGGTGGATGCTTGCACGTCGACGGGGACGAAGTCGACGTACCCGTCTGGGCGTTTTCCATCCCCGGCGGTTGAGGTTTCCGCTGGCGGGTCGCATATGACGATACCTGTTTTCGTATGAGATGACATAGCACTCTATATGTTGGGGATATCTATCCATTCACTTACAGTCCCACTCAGACTGAGCGCCACTCTCTCTGCTCCAGATTACTGCCCTTCTATGCAGTATTCCCACATGGTCCAAACTCCCATTGACACGCGTCCTGGCAATGTCACGGTCAGTACGGGCACACCTGAGATTTGAGGCGTTTGCGGCATCTCCGTCAATCCCGAGGAGCTCGCGGTAGGTCATGGCGAGATGGTTTCTTGTGGCCCATGAAGAGGCTAGCATGCTGGAGTGACCCTTTCGGTAACTTGGAACCTGTGCCGATCGGATATAGTCGAGGAATATGGAAGGGTGGAGGTTGAAGTGGCTGCCCATGAGCTCGATGGTCGACTGGTTGAGCCCTTCAAGAATGTAGATGGTGTTTTTCGTCATATCCTTATTCTGCCCATGTTGCAGATATCGGCCGAGTTCGTCTGCGTCATAGAATATGGTGGGCGTGGGTGCGATGGCGCCGGTTGGATGTGGGCGTGGGACCTCCAAAACGTGGACTCGCACGGGGCCGTTTCTTGGCCATCTCTTGTCCGGGCGACGGAGTCGAGGGTCAGACTGGCCCAATTCTTGAATGAGATCTTGGTAGTCGCCTGGAGGGGCCATCCAAGCACCATGAGGCTTCGTAGAATGCATCCCTGCCATTTTTTGTGGCTTGGTGAGACAGTGTCTTGTGTTGCGGGGAATGACAGAAGATCTCGTCGTTCAAGTTCATGAAGGCCCAGGCGCCTCAGTTGAGGTAGGAATGGTAATAGGCGAGACACCAGGAGTGCGGCTGAGCTTTGCCCGCCGGCGGCGCAATGCTGCCTGCAAGGCTTTGGCCGGATTCTGGACAGCCCCATCGCTGGCACACTGCATCTTGCCAGGCTGAAGTTGAAGCCAGCGGTTTCCTGTGATGAAAAGTGGTCCGGGGAGTTCCGCTCAGCCCAGACCGTGGCTGCCAAAAATGGCACCGCGAGTTCGCTTCGAGTTTTAGTGCGACCCCGAGCCCGGTCCAACTTCGGCCTCGACTTCCCAAGTCTCAGGCTGGCGTTTCTCTAGCGAGCCGTGCGGCCGTCACTCACACTGCAGAAATCGACAATCAAGCCTTTGAAACATGGGTTGCAGATAGATTTAGGCTCGCAAACGGCCCAGATTGTGCGTCGCAAGGCACGATCATTGTCTGAGGCGAACAAGTCATAAAAGAGGCGTATAAATACAAGTTGTGTGCCGAAAACTAAAGTACAAGCACCAAACACACTTGACCTTGGGGCTCTTGCGTCACTCCTTCAAGCACACCTCCAACTGGCTGCATCATTGGCATTGCCTCCATCATACACGGCCCTTTGCGGATAGGGGCAAATCGGCCTGGTCCTGAACGTCGTGAAATCCGCATTAAAAGCCGAGGCGATGATCCTGTCAACTGGCTTGTCATTCTCAACCCACAGCTGCAACGCCACCAACGCGTCGTAGTTGCTATCGTTGAGGTGTCCCGGAACTGACCATCCATCACCGACTGCCGGAAGCCCGACACCCAAAGTAGGGAGCAGTCGTAAAGCTGATGCCGCACCCGGGGCACCGAAATTCCAGGGAGCGTTGTATCTGTTGCTGAAGAAGCAGTGCTGCATACCAGGCACTTCAAAGTAGCGGAACCAAGAGCGGGTGCTGGCGAGATCGGACCTCATGGCCGAAATCGTCTGATTATAGTAATGCAATGATGTACGTGGCGAGATGACTCCGTCGGCGAGGCCATGGTACATCAGGATCTTGCCGCCTTTCTTGCCGGGACGGGTGCGGAAGCCCGAGATGTCAAACTTGTTCGCTGTGGCCTGGCCCGGGTTGACACGCTCCGAGTCGAGCACAGTCTGGTTGCTGTATTGTTGCCAGGTATACTGCGTGTTGTTGTAGATCCAATACCGCTCGTAGTCAAAGTCAAAGCCGGTGAGTGTCGAGTCAGCGCCAAAGTAGATGGACCATTGATCCTCCGAGGTCTTGCCGAAGCCGTTGTAGACGAAACGACCGTTGGCGTAGTAGTCATCCCAGATCTTTTGGGCAGTCTGAGCCTGTTGGGCGTTGATGCAAGTCGACGGGTTGGAGCACACAATCGTACTGATGTTGAAGTTGCATTGATCTGGCTGGCTCACAATGTTGTCTGTCATGCCGTCTTGCGGGTCGCACTGACGGAGGACCTCAGCGGCGATGATGGACATCTGCTGGGCCCGCAACCTGCCAGCGGTATTGCTGAGCTGGTCCACGGCAATCTTTGAGATCCATGGCATGAGGTGAGCTGTGTCCCACGCGGCCGCCCCGATAATCGCGCCATCGAAAGTGTTGGCATCGTACTGGATCTCCCGCAGTCCTTGCCTGCCTCCGGTGGAGCACCCGGCGTAATAAGAATACGTCAAGGGCCTCCCGTAGTACTGAGCTATCAGCAGCTTGCTGACAACAACGGAACCGTGAAGCGCTCGATAGCCCCAGTCGTAGAGACTTGCAGGCGTTGCCCAGGAGAGGTCGGAACCGGCTGAGTTGTGTCCATTGTCTGTAGATACGGTAGCGAATCCGTAGTGTGGTCCCTGTCCCATGTCGGCCCAGTTGATGCCGCCGGCGAAAGATGCGCTGCCGACTGTGAGGATCTTGCGGTTCCAGTTGGCGGCCGTGGGGAGAAACATGCCGAAGCGGTAGCTGGATACCGGCTTGATCGGGACATCTGTTGTGTTGGTGACGCGCACCGTGACAGCACAAAGCGCAGGAAGAACGTCGATGGTGTTTGGGAATCCCAAGTTGCCGGCCTCACGGTAGCTACCGCCTTGCGAGACCGAGACAGCCCTCTCGATAGTGACAGTCACTGTGGGAAACAACCGTCAGCAATTTCCCCCGAACGCAATTCATACGCAACGCAATATCTCAGGCGTGCTCATGTCACGCTCAAGACACCCAACAAAGCCACAGTAGACCACATTAGGAAATGAACGGCGGTAGGGGAAGACTCACCACCAGGCAAGTTGACCACGCCTGCGAAGGAGTTGGTGGTACAACGAAGGGACTGCCGGCGGTGGACGTCGTCTGCTGGTGCGGCGACGACCCACGACAAGAGTCGCAGCAGCGAAAGTGCGGTAAACAACACCAGCATGATGGTTGTTTTCGTGACCTTGGGATGCTTTGTCGGGTCCTGGTCCTCGGGACATGGCCGATATTGCTTTAGATGAAGGCAGCATTTAATAAATACCGGGCCTGAAGCCCCTGAGTGTGTTCCGTCGTCATGGTCGCCATCGCGTGCCCGTGAGCCTTGGTGGCCGTCGGGCCCCTTTCTGATCGCGAAACCTGCGGGACGACCCCGTGAATAGCTACATTGAGCGGTTGGGTGACCGCCTGGGGGCGGCATCAGAGGGAACCAGCAGCGTGCACGGGCGGCCAATATTCGATATATCGGCGCTGGTGACGATGCGATGCTTCCCCGGTAGTGTAACCCCCTTCGGTGCGATGCGAGCCCGGTGCGCAGAGACGTTGGCGATCAGATGCCGGAGCGGGAAGCTTGTGACCCAAACGCCCGAAGAGGTCGGCCTGACCGCAGTCGCGATGTGGCACGCGCAGGCTGTGCGGAGTTGTCATTGGGGTTCCTGCAGCGCGAAATCCGGGTCCCGGATCTCATTTCGGCACGCTAATGTAACCGTGGGACCGGGTCGTGTCGTCTATCCAATACTTGCTCAAGTGATCCGGGCCTGGCGAGAATACCCAGAATGCCAACCGATGCCTGTCAAAAACAAGCTCATGGAGCCACCACTTGACTTGGCTCTGTCGTCCTCGCTTCGAGCCTTTCGCTGAGGTTTCCCCAGATTTTAAGGCTGAAAACGCGGGGTGTCGAGCCGACTGCGGAAGCCGAAACGGCCACACTGCTACCTTCCGCATTGATCAGCCACGCCTTGAAGGGCACCGTATCCTCACGTCAGAGCTGGCAGCCTTGATCCCATTCCCCTATTGCCCGCAGCAGATCGGTCCGGGAATTTTGGGTACTACCCAGGCGATGTGTTGGAACTAAACGCGTCCTAAGCGGACAATGATGAAGACGCGGCTCGATGTTCGGGCAAATGCCTCCTTCGCCATGGATGACGATCCGAGCCCAAACTTTCACATACGACCATACCTACTGGAAAATTCGGGATCCCGTCCGCTCTCCCATAGACAAGCCAGTGAGGGCCAGATCAGTAGTTGGGTCGGTGACGACCAGCGAATCCCTGGTGTTGTATGTCTTTTTTGCTAGATGTTTGTGCTCATTACTGCGCCATCCATTGTCAGTGGTGCGCAGGCTGGCAAAAGCGGTACCGGAGAACTCAAAAGCGAAAGAGGTGTGTGTGTGTGTAGCAGTTGTATATTGCTTCTCCGGATGGAACTTGGAGCAGCCTCTGTCCATTGGAGACAGATATGATGGCTCATGTGATATTGTACAGAAGATGTGACCGAGGTAATGCATTGCACGTAAATCATGTCGCATTCGTAACAGTGTCAGTTGGTCCGGTAAAAGTCGTACACGATCTCGGTTCCCCGGCGACAGCCACTTCCTACCCTGTTGGTAAAAGTCAGTCTCAGTCTTTCGATTTCGCCAAGCGGGCAAAGTTACTCACCACAAAGCCTGTTTCAGACCCGGATATCGAGAGTCTCCTGACTCCAGTTCCATGGTGACGCGGAGCTTGTAGCGGCTTGCCGAGACGTTGTCTGCGGCCACCGGGTCTTGGAGTTTCTCCATAATCTCCTTCTCCGCTGTTAGCCAGCCGCTGATGTTGCAGACGATGGGCGCCGGATCCTCGTCGTTGGTTTGCAGCAAGTAACGGGCCGAGATGCTTGTAGCTGTATCGCTCACCGCCGTCTGCGTGTCTTGGCCGCCAGGCTGTGCCCTCGTCAGTTCAACGTCGCAAGCGTGGTAGCGCGGATGCTTGATGTACCGCCACAACTCCTTTTCCCCAACGACCGGCCCAGTGCCCGCCCCTGCAAGACACCCAGCTCAACCGGCCGATGTTCCCTTCCCCGACGGCCAGGGTTGGCTTCACTTGTATGCTCATCCGAAAGTCAAGCTCGAGCGTCGGTGCCGGAATAGACACGGTGCTGGCGATGTCGTCGGGATCGAACTGGCTCAGCAGGCTGTTGGCAGGGATCTTCTCCCGCAGGACATCGGCGTATCCAGCGCAAGACAGAAGGTGCTCTCGCTGCCTGGACGTGTTTTTTGCTCGGGTTTGGCCGCAGTATTTGCAGCGCGCCGACATGGTCTTGTCATCCTCGTTCACCTTGAACTCGTCGAAGGCGGCGTGAACTTCTTGGAGGGGTAGGTCGGGGAGGTTCGAGAAGTTGTGCTTCGACTTGTGCTTTTTCGCCGCCGGGGTTCCATCGTGTCCCAGCGACGGGCGCCCGTTGATCCGGGGATTCGGTGTGTAGTTGAGGGCGGGATCGGTCCTCGCACCCGTGTCGTCGAACCCGTCGACGACGGCGAAAGTCGGTTCGCCTGATGCATCCGAGTCGCCGGCGGATTGCAATGCTTCGGGGTGGCTTCGGAGGTAGTTCTCGCACTTGAGCAGGTGTGCCCTTTGACGCGTTGTGTTCTTTGCCCGGACTTGTTGGCAATACATGCATTGGACCGATACACATTTATCATCGCCTGTGGGGACACACCATTGTAAGCTGTCAGAAACTGTGCGGTAATACTGCGTTCGTCAGTACGAAGCTGTCGCAGGTAAATACGCACTCCCGCTACGGAACTCCACGAACGAGCCGTGCACGTCTGCCTCAACCGGCCGAGGCATTATGAGTCGATGAGGTCAGCCTGGTCGGATATTTGGCAGACTGAGAAGGCGTGGTAAGCTGCGGTATTTTCGCTCTCGTGCCGTTGTTTGTACCTATCTTCCCGACGAAGCTGAAGTTTGAGGCTCGGACCATGAAACTTCGTGGATTACCGTAATTTTGGCTCCTATCACGTGACCACCATTTACTTGACTGAAAGACCAGGACCCTAACCCCCAATCTCGAAATCTTCTTGAAAGAGGAAACCTCTTACAGCATAGAGGGCGCAGTGCGCATTTCGCACTTGAAACCACAGAAGAACGCATATGTAAAGGTTATTAGTAATCTTGCAGCATTAATGACTTTGGTAAAATATAAAAGCTAAGCGTCTTTTATGACGCCGGTCGCTAGCGCGAGAGCCGAATTTGCGAAAGACAGCGTGGTGTTGGGACGCAACGCCACAAGCGGCCCAGATAACAATCAAGCCAGTTCGAGCGAAACATGATCTCAGTGAAAGATGTTTCTCCCTTTGTAGTCAGCAATTACCTGAGGTGGATTGACATCCTGGAGAGGAGCACGAGCACGAGGGGCTTCCAGGTTGATGAGAAGCCAAGGCGCCAAGACCTCATCGCCATCGGGAAAAAGCTTGCCTTCACTGGCCCCCGCCTGAACCGTGGAGGGGCTTCCAATGATTGCATCGTCCATTCGCCACAGCACCCAGCACTGAAGGCGCCGTAAGCTCTTTCCTCTTTGAACCCGGAGAAATAAGATACATGGGCAAAACAGAAGGTTTCTCGCCCTGCGTGGACGATTGGACCCGCTTACCGCCAACAATTAGGTGGGTGTGTCGCGTCGCGTCGCGCTGGCTTACGAGACCAGGTTTGCTGCCAGCAGGATCTGTCCCGATGAGCCAGCCTTCCGACACTCCGGATATTCGCCGCACACGGATCGGTTGATCGCACCCATGTTTCGGAAAGCTTGAGTCCAATAAGGCTTCTGGGGTCGCAATCGACACCACCGGAAACCTCTCCGCTCTTCCCCTTGAAGCCACGGTCCTCAAGCCCCAAACTGAGGGTCGTATCTCTCGACATTCTGATGCGGGGCTTCGATGACCTGAGGGTCGTATCTCTCGACATTCTGATGCGGGGCTTCGATGACCTCATTTGGTCTGCGCCAAGGGATTCCATTGTCCAACAAACAGGCATGGTCCACTTACGGCGCGACCAGTCCCCACATTTTGTCGCGATGACCGAACTGTCGAACATCTCCCAGAGGATTGCTAGGACTATCACCAGCATGTTCGTGAGCACAATTCGCTGAGGGTTGCGGATCACGAAGTCACTACGCAGTCATCCCGCTTGGCAGTCTGTCTAGAGTCACTTTTTTTATCATCAACGGTGTCAATTTTGGGATGACAGTTTACTGATACAAAAGTCAATCGGACAATCGGGGCGCTGGTTGGGCGAAGGCGAGATTCTTACTTCGCTCTTCGCTTGACACCGCGACGCCGAGCAGCTCCGGCCAACCGCCAGTTTTCCCGAGTCCACTCTTCCACCCGATGCCGGAGACACTGTTGCAAGATTGGGCTGCAGGGATGAGGCTGACTCGGTACCCAAAGGGAACTTGGTGAAGATGTTTCCCCTGACCCGCCATCGCCACCAGCGGCCCGTCGCAACCACACCCGGACCCCAGCGTTCCCACCCTTTCGAACGTGTTAGACTGCGCGACAGTCCTAGCAGGGCTGTATGTCGTGTTTCGCGTTGTTCGCGATGCTCGCAGGGGTCCGAAAACTCGTTGTTTCGTTGCCGAAGCCGCTGAGCGAAGACCGTAGTGGCGCTGCGATGGGAGACACATATATGTCGGCCGTCCAACTCGGAATGGCATTTATCAGTCACTGGTCTTAGCATCATTCACCGTTGCGTCCAGCGGGAACTCAGATCACTTCTTCCCTTCGTTCTTCCGGTTGTATCCCATCTCACATAGCACGTTCGTTATTGCTATTGGACTTGTCGTTTCCACCACATCACGGCACTTGACTTGCGACACAGATATTGAAGCGATCCCGAGTTCGCCGCCATGGACGATCGAACAGACCATCACTTGGACCGGGTCTCTCCATACCCGGGCATGGGCACAGTTCTGGAGAACGAGAGTGACACCCTGTACGAGTCGATCATCCCACCATCACAGCACCACCAGTATGAGCCGGCACTGCAGTCAAGTTCGGTTGGGTCATACTGGATGCGGCATGCTCACACACACACATCGGTGGTCGACAACCCGTCGGCGGCTGGAAACATGGAGCCGATCAAGGATCCCAAGCTTGAGGAGCACCTTCACACTCACCAAGACTACAAGCTGGTTACCTTTGCCGAAGGAGACCCTGAAAACCCAAAGAACTGGTCAAAGGCATACAAATGGTGGTGTACCATGGTCGTGGCGGTTACTTGTTTCGTAGTTGCCTTCGCTTCCAGCGTCATCACGGCCGATATTGGGGGCGTCGCCAAAGAGTTCAACGTGAGCGAGGAAGCCGCTCTCGTTAGCATCACTGTTTTCGTTGTCGGCTTTGGAGTTGGACCTATGATCTTCGCGCCACTGTCTGAGGTATTCGGCAGACAAGTGATATAGTGAGTGCTGCTCGTATGTTGTCCCTCTGACGTTGCTTTCTAACCTCATGAACCATAGCGCCTCGACACTACTCGTCGCGGTTATCTTCGTCATTCCTTGTGCTGTGGCTGAAAACTATGCCACCCTGATTGTCTGCCGAGCCATCGATGGCATTGCCTTCTCCGCTCCCATGACCCTCGTCGGCGGCACGCTTGCCGATCTCTGGCGCAACGAGGAACGAGGTGTGCCCATGGCCGCATTTTCGGCTGCCCCCTTCATCGGCCCTGCCAGTGAGTTCAACTTGCTTCCCTCGCATTGTTCTTGGTGACTGACGCATGTCGTGAAGTTGGCCCCCTTGTTGGCGGTTTCTTGGCTGATGCCTGCGGCTGGCGCTGGCTCTACTGGATCCAGCTTATCGCGTCCTTCGTCGTCTGGGTGCTCATCACCTTCACTGTGCCCGAAACATACGCACCGACCATCCTCGCCCGTCGCGCTAAGAAGCTGCGCAAGGAAACCGGTAGTCCCGATCATGTTACCGAGCAGGATCTCGACACTCGCCACTTCACGGAACGGCTCGGCGTTTTCATGATTCGACCCATTCAGCTGCTCTTCCGGGAGCTCATCGTCTTCCTCATCAGCCTCTACATGTCGGTCCTCTACGGTCTTCTGTACATGTTTTTCGTCGCCTACCCGATCATCTTCCAGAAGCGCAAGGGGTATTCAGCCGGAATCACCGGACTCATGTTCATCCCCATCGCAGTCGGTGTCGTGCTGGCGGCCATCTGCGCCCCCATTGTCAACAACCACTACATCAAGCTGGTCAAAAAGCATAGCGGCAAGCCTCCAGCTGAGGTGCGTCTCATCCCGATGATGGCCAGCTGCTGGTTCATTCCCATGGGGCTTTTTATCTTCGCATGGACCTCATACACCCGGCTCAGCTGGGTCGGCCCGTGCCTTGCTGGTCTCCCTGTGGGTTTTGGCTTCATCTTCCTCTACAACGCTGCCAATAACTACCTGGTCGACTCATACCAGCACCAAGCCGCGTCCGCCCTCGCGGCCAAGACATTCATTCGCTCCTTCTGGGGCGCTGCTACCGTTCTCCTCACTGGGCAGATGTACGACCGTCTTGGTGACCAGTGGGCGTCATCCCTGCTTGCCTTCATCGGCCTCGCTTGCTGCGGAATTCCCTTCCTCTTCTGGTTCTACGGTGCCGGTATTCGAGCCAGGAGCAAGTACGCATACAGTGGCGATGACGAAGAATCGTCAGACTCCGAGCTGGAAAAAAGGCCGGCAGATACACCTCGTCATGCCGATATGCAAGACTTGGAGAGGGCGAGGAGCTACGTCAGCAACCCGTAAAGGGTGTGGGCGTGGCAGTAACGCCACTCTGTTTGTAGCTGCTCCAGGCGCGTCGAGAGCCTTGCTCATTCCATATCTGGTGGGAGACCGGTCAGGGGGGGGGGGGGGGGGGGGGGGGGTGGGGGGGTAATATCTAGTTCCTCTTTTGGGGAACGTACCATCACTTTCATACTTTCTTTTTCCTTGTGCATATCACTGCATTTGGGTGCTAGACGGTACAGGGTTGTGTTTGGAGTTTGGGGCTGGCGTTGGATAGATACCTGTATGTAACGCATTGTAGGTAGAATATTGACAAGATACCTGTCAAGTCCTAGAGGTCCGCTCGTCAGTCTTGTTTTGCAACAGCCTCGGTAAATTATGTCCTTGTGGAGGTCACTTGTGAAGCCATTTCAACATTATGTGGCGTGCAAAATAATTCACGAACTCGAGAGGTATCTATGCCTAAGAACGCCGTATATGATATCACCCAATGCAATCGTCACGATCATCAACACAAAATCACTTTTTTTCCTCTCCATGCCCACTTCACTTGATCTCCACCTGATGTGAGTGGTCCGACTGCATCCTAGCTTCCGCCTCGTCAACGGCATGATCCCAGTCACAGTGATATAAGTAGCAGAGCTCAACTGAGGATACGCTAGATCTAGTGTTAGTATTCAAGTACCATTCAAACGGAGGAGAACAAAACTCACACTGCCAGACCAATAGCTACTCCAAACCATAACCCGTCCAGCTTCCAGCCCAAATACCAGCCTGTGGAAAAGGAGATGGGCAATGCTACGAGGTAATAGGATCCGAGGTTGGTATAGCTGCCAATTCCTTGTCTTCCGATGCCCCGCAACAGACCGTGTGAGATGGCGGCCAGGGAGTCGAATATCTGAAGCACTGCACAGATGGGAAGGGTGTTTGAGACAATGGTGGCCACCTCTTCGTCATTAGTGAAGAGGTACGGTAGCTTGAAGCGTAAGCTGCTGAGGAGGGTAAGATTGAAGCATCCGACGAGGCAACCGGCAACCAGGGCCTTCGCTGGTTAGCGGCGATCTGGAGACGAGCGAAGAGGTGAGTTGTGTTTTGACTTACAACTTTGGCGCTGGTTCGCGCTGCACCACTCAGTCTAGCGCCAATGAGGTTGGCGACCCGGGTCGATGCCGCAATGGACAGTGGGAAAGGGATATTGAAAGTGGTCGACGTGAGCGTGACTAACACACTCTGCGCGGCAAGATGAGCGCTCCCAAATTGACTCGCAGCCAGTGTGAGGACCTCGAACGCGAAGTACTGAGCTTCGACCATGATCATCCCTGGAAGTGCAAGCTTGATCATCGGGCCCCAGTTGCTGAAGGCCCTTCGGCTCAGACCATTCCAGCAATCCATGCCCTCGACGAAGCGGACATAGAGAAACAGGAGGAAGGGCAAAAGGTTCTGTGTAAACACAACAGCGGCCGCGGCACCCTCAAAGCCTAGATTCAGCCTCCAGACAAAGAACCAGTTGGCCAGGATATTCAACGGTGCTCCAATCAAGAGAACAAATGTCGTGGCATGAAAAAGCCCCTGAGCTTGGACGAACCGCTTTCCACTTTCAAAGGCGGCCACACCAGGGGTCCCAAGTATCAAGACACGCAGATACATGCCCGCCAGGGCTGCGGTATCGGGATCCGGGATGATGGAACCAAGAACCCGCCCTGAGAACCACCAGAGAGTGACGATTGGCAGTAGTAGCATCCAGAGCAGATACGTCATCCGCTGGAGCTGCAGGCCGACGAGGTGCTTGTGGCCCGAACCGTATGCCTGCGCGCACAGGGTGTCAAGGCAAGTCGAAAGCCCCTGAACTGGCGCATAGCAGGTAATGTTGGCTGTCATTGTCGCCAAACTGACTGCTCCGAGCTCGAGACGGCCAATTCGGCCGACGGTGAAGACGCTTGTCACCGTCACCGAATAGTGCAGTAGGAAGGTCAGAATAAGAGACCGAGAGTACTGCGTCAGCGTCTGAGCTTCGCGTTGCCATGTTGTCTTCAAAAGGTTGGCAGCCACGGCAGCGTCCCACTGAAACTGTTGCTCGCTCGGCGTGGGCGAGTAAGGGCCAGTGAAAGCATTCTGGAGGAGTGGAGTGCTCTCGAGAGCCTTTGTGGAGGCCCGGGAGAGACCAGGACCGAAGTCATCGTCATCGATAGTCGTGGGAACCTTGGTGCTGAACAGTCGCCGGTAGAGCCTCTTCCACGGGGACTCCTCGAACGGCCTCGGATGCTTAGGCGGCAGGATGTGGTTGTCACGAAGCAGACTTCGCTCTGCCATCCGCGACTGGACAAGATCCCTTGGGTTGAGAGCCGGGGTTCCCGGAACTCCTGCCGCAACGGTCGGGCGAAGCGTACCGTACGCAACACCGCTAGGCTGGGAGATCATGGGCCCGCCAAGGGCGATATCGACATGGCCTTCACCGAACTCGGACGTGGTGTCCGAGAAGGCATCCTGTTCGTCATTGTCATGGTGATGGCAATCACAGTCGTCAAAACACTGAGCTATATCGCTGGCGATGATCTCTTGGGCGATGGGTGACGAGGAGAGGTATGAGCAGGAGACGAGGGCGGAGGTCTCCGATGCGGTGTCATAGTGGCTCTTCGGCTTGATGGGGATCGGAGCAGGGGACATCCCGTGAAGTTGAGATGAGCCGGGTCTTGAGATTTTCACTGCTTCTTGGGTGTCCCAGGTGGTTGGCGTGCAGTAAAGAGATCCGAAGGGCGGCAAACTCGCGCGAAGCAGGTAACCCTCGCCACCAAGCCGAACCTCCGATTACGATGTCCCGACGGGTCCGGATGGGAGACAGGATGGGATCCCAGCGACCGCGACGGTCAGAGAGGACGATTTCTTATACTGCGTCCCGAGGATCTCTGCTCGCATGGAGGCACTCTGCTGGGTACCTGGGGCCCTGGGGCAGCATCCGAAGTCCACCCACCAACGAGGTGGTGAGATGCAGGACTGGCTGATAAGTTGTCACACCGTCCACCACTCGATGGGTATTTTGGTGATAGCGGCACCAACGGCATTGCACAACACCACCTTGCGGCCAGCGTGATAAGGCAGAGTGACATTAATGGGAGGCTCCGCACCCAAGCATGGTTAGGGCGAAAGGGAGGGGTCTAGCCACAGGCCCAAACCAAGCCTCGAGCTGGCCTCGACTCCAGTCCGGCACCGGGCCGGATGAAAAGCTCCACTGTCCCACCGTGCGGATACCAAAGATCGGAATCCCGAGAGGGGGGCGAAACGAGGTGTGGTGCCGTTACACCCTCCGTGAAAAACCAACCTGGCGATCCCCCACGGCAGAGCGTACGCGGCTCTCGTAACGGTTATCGAGATTGCGACACCTAGGGACCACCGGCTTTGTTGTTGATTTGATGGTGTCGACCGAGCGATTTTTCCCTCGCTGTGTGCCTCTGACCGAGTGGGATGATCGGTCGAGCTCCGCCACGCGGGTTTCCCGAAAACAGTACCCGCCGGCATGGGATTTCGAGAGGTTGGAATCAGGTTGTCGCCCCCTCTTCAACGTCGATCGGGTTGCATGCAGCTTGCAGCATGCAGTAGTGTCGTGCTAATGGGCGGTGGTTTGCAGCTCGGGCATTTCTACCAAGTTGATACGGTTGATTGAGGGGGGCCGTTATCTCTTGGCATTTTTTGGTAGCTTCCTCCTTTGCAACGACCACCGCAAGCTGTCACGCCGGGTGAGTGCTTGAGCGAAGCTACCAATACTCGAGTGAGCGCGTTAGTTTAGGAGATTCCGAGAAACTTGCGAGGTTGATTGCCACTGCTTGCGATCCGGGTGGCAAGTTGTGTGGGAGGCGGCCAAGGGAAGCGAGTGGGGTGAGGGAATGAGGGGAGGCTCTCGTTGCAGGGATCGGCAGTCAGATGGCATTTTCAAGATGCATCAAAGATGCATCAAGATGGGTGTCGTAAAAGAGGGTTCCAGGGCGCCAAAGGACCGAAGGGTCGCCCTCGAATATCCGGATGGAGGTTCGGATGTTAGTCTCGTCCTGCGGAAACCTGCCGCTTGGGTTGCAATTCGGTGAGTACATAGCAATTACAGACACTAGGAATAAAGACAATGGAACATTTCACAAAGCGATTGCGAGCCAGGTTTGGTGGAGGTGGTGGAACTGAGTCATTGTTGACAGGAAGGTGGTGGGCGCTGGAGCTGCGGTCCTCAACGGAAGCTACCCCTCTTGCGAGAATACCTCAGGCAGGAGCTTGCATCTAAGCTCCAAAATGTCCACAGTGCCGACCTCGCAAAGGCGAAATTTCCGACAAAATGGCGCAGTTGCACATGAGCTACTCCAATCTCCTTGGACGCTTGTTCCGTCGGGCGCTGCCCGAACACCAGTAGCCCACTACGCACAGCATCTCTCCATGCACCGCAGGCCAACAATAATCGCCGGTATCAGGCAGATCAGGGATCAAAGCAAGCTTTCTCCGCAAGTACCAAGCCACATCGCCTTCCAGAAAAAAAAAAACCTGAAGCTGCACGACGCCATCTTTCATCCTTGACATGGTCTTTGCCCATTGATCGAGAGCCAAGACCTCACCGCTTCCGATGGCACCGCATTTCCCTGTGACCTGTCACACCTGCATGCCGTCGCTTCACCACAGAGAGGGGGCGAAACAGCGCCAAAAGCCCGTGTGCGTGCAACGGTGAGGGCTGGCCGTGGGGTGGAGTGGTCGGGAAGGATTCTCACTGGACAATTCGATAGGACAGAAATAATTTGGGTGTGCCATGTTGTTGGAGGGGTAAGTACCTTGACTTTTACTGGGCACCGTATGTAGGTGTACGATGGGATTCTGCTTATGCATGAAGGTGCAGCGTGTGCCGCCATCTCGACATCCTGGCATGGGATTTATTGCTTTGATGGAACGTGGGGGATGAGGATTGGCATACCCCCCTCGATGAGTTATCTTGTGGTGTCATGGTGCCGATATCGTAGGAGTTTGATGGCCGGCAGGACCAGCAAAGAGCCCAGGATTGCGGGTGTAGGACCCAAGCAGGGGTTTGAGTATCGAACAGTTCATGCTCGGTTCATCTGTGAGGTTGCAGGCTGGGATGCGAGCGGTGAGCTGCCGCGTGTGCCAGTCAGTGCCGGGAGCTGTAGTGACAGTGCCCAGCTGCATGTTATCTTGCCGCCGGCAATGCATCAGCTTCCCAAAAAGCCTCTCATACCTGATACAAGATTGCTCGTGGTCAGCATGTGTTTGCCACTGCTATACATTTCTGCTCAGATGGGCAAGGGTGAACTCATGTGCCCAGAGGGTCGAGTTCGGTTGCGTGCCTTAGCTCAGGTCCGCAACTTCAAGACTCTCTGCTCTGTCAATGAGATTGTTTACTTCAAGTCCCAGGGAGAGCGTAGTTCCCATTCATTCACTAGATTCGCAAGCATGAGACACATATGTGCAATCAGAGAGCAAGCATCATCTCACCTTTGGGAATCCAGATGATATTGAAGTGTTGAGTTCTGCAGTTCCATATGACAAGAGTTTCCTCGAATAGGCCAGAGTTTTGGAATGGCAATGCATCAAGAATTCAATGCCATACTCATGACTTTCCTTTGGTCATATCCATGATGGGGATATTGGACTTCAGTCAACCTGAACTCGAAGTTTAAGACGTAGCTTCTCCAACTGAAACCGTATCGGATGAAAACAAAGCATATGATAGTTATAAGATGACTATTTCGCGTGCTAGCCACATAGTGAACGTTTGGATTGGCTCAAGGGGAAACTGCAAGCAGGAAAAAGAGCTGCGGGTCTACGGCTTGCATACCCTGCAACAGCAAAACACCCAAGTCTTGCAAGCATCCCTGACTCGCAACTTTCACTTTGGCACAGTCAGCTAATCTTGCTGATAGCCGGCTACAACTCAAATATTGCCGAAAATGGAGAATCAGGCCCGCTCAGGATTCCCGGAAGCCTGAGGTAATTTGACCAGGTCCCCAAAAACGCGTAACCTGACCCGGAAAGTATTCAAAGCGAGTTCGGATCTGCCGCAGGGCAATATCAAACAAATGACGCAGGGTGGGCTGTCCTCCTACAAGAGACCCCTAGCACGCCGATCCCATTCGGTGCCAGGACGGGCGATGACGCACTTACAATATTTCACAGGAGTCACACAACAGATGTCGTACCAACGAGAGTTTATTTTCCTCTCCAATTCCTTTTGCCACTGACACGAAACTGGAGACAGTGGGCAATTAGCATGAAAAAATGTCATTATTGATCCGATTAGAACATGCCTCCCATGCGTCGTGTATCATTGCCTACGGAGGCGGTCGACAAAAAGGGTTTCAGGGGCAGCGCCAGCACCTTCCCATGCCTGCCCGGAATGAGATGCATTGAGAATTATAAAATGAAGGAAAAAGAAGGTCTAGCAACGTCTCCAGTCAAGCCTCCACTGCTGCTTTTGTGCCTCAAATGACGCCCTGCCACCATCACCGCTAAGGACGCCCCTGAAGTTGACATTGAAAATCCCTGTGTAGCCGTCTCCGCCGAAGCATTGCGACCAGACTTGCCCTTTCGAGAGGTCGGTGTAGAGAACAACGTCTTCGTTGACTGAGCCTTTCCCGTCGTTCTTCTTTTCGCCTCGCTGCGTGTTCTGCATCATCACAACGTTAGAAATCTGTCAACTTCATGGCTCAGCTCTCATTGGCACGTACCGTCCTTGCAGCATCCTGCGAAAAGAATGACGTTGTGAGGTATTCCAGCTTTGTGCCAGGCTGCAGCCAGACGTGACCGGTGACCCAGGTCTCTTTGAGCGCAACTTGCCAGCCGGGGCTTCCTCCTGTTCCCTGGATGTGAACCTGGCAGTTCACTGTGCTTCGATCGCTGGGAAGTCTCGCTCCAAACTCGCCGAAGGAGATTTGCAGGTCATCAAAGCCCCCTGACCACTTTGGTTCCGATGGGCAGCCGCTTCCGGAGAAGGTGATGCTATGGATTTGCGGGATGCGCTCGGGTGCGGCGGACTGGACAAGGGACGGGGCGAACGCTGCGAGCAGCACCGTGAGGAGGGGTCCCATTTTCGTGGTAGGCTCTGACGAGTTTATGGAGGTTTCGATTACGGATCCGGCCTGGGAGGGTATCTTGCCTCGTAGGAGTGGGATCTGCATTGCGGAAAGTTGAAGAACCGGGTTGGCGCAACTAGTACCCCTTTATACGCGGCCGCTCTGATTGACGATGGCCAAGGTGTGCTAGTGGGCGAGCGCTAACCTAACATCCGAATCGGTGACGGTGGTGAGTTTGCGCTCGCCACTCCAAAAACTGAGAAATCGGGTCGTCGATGCTGTTTCGGAGCGGAGCTTTCCCATTTATCCATAGTGAACCCGGCAGCGATACCGCGAATCCGAGAGTCTGGATTGGTACGTGCTCCAACGTTATATTAACTACCCCAAAAATAAGGGGCCTCTTGGCTTCCCGGTTCTGCCATCTTGCCTCCGTGCAGAGGGACCGGGGGAGAAATCGACATGACGAACGGTTGTCGAAGAAGAATGCATGGGGTTCCAAAGTTTAGAAACTCTGGGGTGCCATGACGCAGCGAGACCTGTGCGGGAGCCAATATACATAACCTTCAAAGCGAATTGCTATGATGTATGCTTGCCACTGCTATGTCGCACCAGGTCATAATGCCTCCAGGCCCATCGAGTTTCTTGTGTTGCAGCGGCCCTCCACTCCAGCTGCTTCGCCGCCCTTCTGCCTCTCCCTACCGCCGCCGCTGCAGCCACAACCGATGGTAGCAGCCGAGCAAGTAAGATGTCAGGAATGTACGATTGCGGAGGTGTTTTCGCCGTCATTTGGCGCACTGCGACGCTGTTCCTGCTCTTGAACGCGCCACGCAACTGCACCACCGAGGGAGCCGCTTCGAGCCGCGGATCGGTGATGAGCAGCCAGGAACGAGAGATCTAGATGGCTCTGACAGCATTAGCGTGGCAGCTATCCCCAGAATCATCCCTCGGGAAAAGAATAAGGGGTAACAGTGAAATGCTTTTCTCTCGGGATACAACCTTATCTTTGAGCATTGCGTCGCATAGATGGGCTCTATGCCTATTTATGGCGAGGGGAATCTCGGCGGTGGTTCTTAGGCTATTGGGTCTGGGTAGCCTGGCTGTCGATGCAAACGGGATCAGATCAGCGACGAACATCGAGCCCGGAGAAAAAAAAAAAGACGGCGCCAGCCCGTTGTCAGAACCAGGCTGGTTCCTGGTGGGCATCCGGACGGTGCGGGCGACTGGTGACCCCAGATTTCACAAAAGTTGCATGCCAGCTGGGAGGTGGTTGGTGGGGTCACATCCAATATGCTAGAGTAGGGCCGAAACTTGCAATTGCACTCTTAACCGCACCTTCCAAGACGGCAGGTTTTTGAGAATTTTACGCCATATTTTGACTCTTGCATCACGTCTAATTCTGCCCGCTCTTCAGATCCACACTCGTCGTGTTCCCGCTCATTTCGCCGTTCTGTCCTCCCTGCAGGGTAGATGTTGACATAGTGCCCTCCTCCAATCGAGCCTGCGTCGCATAGTAAGTGCCATCGAGGGCGATGTCCGCCTCCGCGTGCAAGTACATGTAGTAATAGTACCCTGCGCAGAACACAGTCCCGCCGATCATGTTGCCGACCGCAGCCGGAATCATACCCTTCCAGATGTAGAGCCCGATGCTCAGTCCAGGCGTTCCCAACCAAATCCCCAGGGGGATGAAGAACATGTTTGCGGCGACATGGTCGAAGCCAAGCATGACAAAGATGAAGATGGGCATGTACATGCCGGTCACCTTGGAGACGACATCCTTGCCCTGCATGCCCATGAAAATGCCGAGGCAGACGAGCCAGTTGCATCCAATGGCGCGGATGAAGATCTGATGCCACTGCGGATCCAGCTGTTTCGCCGTCACGAATGCAATCACTTGGCCTCGGTACGGCTCATGATCAAAAATGCCACCGTCTGGAAAGATCAGCATGTCTTCCCTCCTTGCGCATGAAGAGACGGATGACTTACATCCCATGAAGATGGACATCACGAACAAACAGCCCGCAAAGTTTCCCCAGAAGCAAAGCAGCCAGTGGAGCAGCATGTTTTGGATGGGCAAGCGCCGGTGCAGAACCGCGACGCCAGTGATCATGGTGCTTCCCGTAAACAGCTCTGCTCCAGTGAGCATAATCAGCACGAGAGCCACCGGAAAGATTATGGCGCTGAGCATCTTGACAATTCCTGGCGCATTCTCGATATACCACGGAATAGCACTGACGAGGAGCGACCCACCAGCCGCCAAGCTCAACATGCACCCTGCTGATACGGCGCCGAGGAAAGTCTTGTCGGGTCGCGTCCTGCCTTTCCGTGCCCCGGCACGAGACACAAGCTCAATGGTCTCGGCTGGTGTGTAGGCCACCATACTTGGGGCGTTGAGCGTCACTGGGTTGGACATGGTGGTTCTGCCCCCTCGTCAGCACGCCGCCCTCTTGGATCAAAATAAAAAGGGGACCGAAGTCAACATACAGCTGTGTCGTCCTGTCAACAAAACCCGAAGCTTGAGTAACCCGGAGATGCCCTCTCGACCCTAGGATACACTTGCGGATGGCAGGCTCAGCGTTCCGCAGAAGTTGAGGCGTACCCTCCCAAGCAGCTACGAATTTCCGGAGATTCCGGACGTCAAGTCACTTTACATACTAACTTTGATCCGCGCTGTGGAGTGCTCTAGTCTGCTGGAACAAGTTGGAGTTCCACCTGGATTTCGAGCTGAGAACGGAGTGTCGCCATGCCGGATTCGCCCTAGCATGACTCAAATCGCCCGCAGAAGCAAGCCACCAGGGTGGCACCACACACGTCAACACTCGCGCTAACAGACAGCCACAAAGTTGCGCAACAAAGAAAGCAAATGAAATCACCCCTGAAGTTGACACTGCAAAGGACCTTTTTGTTGGCAGTTTTCTCGGCCTTTCTCTCATCGTGCGAGATGTCGGGCCGATCGTCATTCAACGCTCTCCACCGCATCCTTGTCTTGACACAGCCCTGATGGCGCCCATGGAAATTTCGGCACTCCCCAGCGCCACATGGTTAGCTCCCGTTATCCATCTCGGACAGATGAAAGCAAACACGGACATCCTGACTTGCAGTGACCGCTAGCTAGCCACGCGCATTGCTTGTTTGCGGGCCAGGCGACCAGGTCGGCGGGACGGATGCAGACTGCCAGGTCAGGCTTATCTAGAGTCTCCTCTTTTGACATCATATCGTCGCTGCCCGGGGATGAGCTTCGGGTCCTGTGTCAAGCAGGCAACTAACCTGAGACCCCAAGTTTTGTGGATCCAACCGCTATTACGAGCAAGGTTCATCCCATCCACAGATAAGGCCAATTGGTCCACCACAAATTTCCTTTTCTTCTCGCAGGTGTGGATGACATCTACAACAATAGACCTTCGAGGAACGTTCGTCAAGACGCGCCAGTGGTTTAGTGGTAAAATCCATCGTTGCCATCGATGGGCCCCGCGTTTGATTCGCGGCTGGCGCATAGCATATTCTTCCCTCTTCGAAGAGTCATCTTTTGCCAGTTTTGCTCTCCGGATTCCTTGGTTAAACTGTTGAGAGCGGCCGGCACAGTTTCCCTTTTTTTTTCTTTCTTTCTTTCTTTCTTTCTTCTTCTTTTTTTCTTCTTTTTTTTTCTTTTTTTTCTTCTTTTTTTTCTTCTTTTTTTTCTTTTTTTTTTTCTTCTTTTTTTTCTTCTTTTTTTTCTTCTTTTTTTTCTTCATATTTTTTTTCAGGAAACCGCAGTCTAGGAAATGACTCGCGCTGTTCCTAGCAATCGGGGCGTCACCCCAGTATCCGTCGCAGAGCTGGGCTTTGTTGACCGTAGTCTATGTCGTCATCATCAATGAAATAGAGTTACGACTGCGGGCAAGGTCCAGCGGCAAAAAGTGCTCAAGGTTGACTCTGCCTAGAGATGATTCAAAGCCGAACTCTGACTGGGACTGTACCTGAAATGAAGGTGGCAGTGTCTTGTCAAGGGTGTCCAGCTGAGGTTACAGCTGGGCGAATCAGGGGCACGCACGACCCTACAGGGCTGTTCAGCCCAACCATGGAAACATTGTGGCTTGACCAAGCCTTTTCCCCAACCAATTCTCCTGGCGACAGGAGCAAATTCATAGAATTGGCCAAGACTAAAGCAGCCTATCACCGATGAAGCATCAAGACCCCAAACGCAATGTCTTGCACTGCACAAAGCGGCCGCCGCATTAAGGGGTGTTCCATCACCTAGGTACTGGACAATTGCAGTTTGAATCGGCCTGTTAGCAGGACAATGGGAAAGCTGCTGGGACATAAAGACGTGATCTATCTCTCCTTTCCGTACATTTCAAATGCAGTGGTTGTTTACACCGGTATACCCCCCCCCCCCCCCCAACACTCCCTCAAAATGCTCAGTTACACCATTCTCCTTCTATCCCTCCTCACCACCACAACTCTAGCCCGCCCCCCTAGCCCCCCTAGCCCCAGAGGATCACCGCCGGATCCCACGCATCCGCCCAATCTTCTTCCCAGCCTCAACAACCGTAACTGGTGGGAAACGTCCACAACGAGTACCGGTCCCATCCCCGGCCCAACACCCAGTCTGCTTCCCGACGGAAACACCTCCATCCACGATACCGAATGGTCCCATCTCTGCCGAACCTCCGCAAATGTCTACACTCACACCATCCAATCCCACTACACCATATCAACTTTCACCTACCCCCAGCACACAGCGGTCGTCTACTACCTGACCCCAATCACCACAGCCACCGCCACCCGGACAGACTGGTACTACTCCTCGCGGACTGCTACGAGCACAAGTAGCGGTGGTACGGCTACACCGACTCCCGACGAGGGATGGGATTACTGCAAGGCATCAGAGAGTGTGTGGACTTACACGAGGACGGATAACTGGGCATCTTTGACGCATACGCATACGTATACACGGACGGAGTGGTATTATTCCTCTAGGAGTACTACTGGGAGTTTGGAGGTGAAGACGCCGGTGAAGACGCCGAACTTGATACCGACGCCAAGCCCGGGTGCTCCTGATGGGGGTATCATTCATGCGGATAGTGACGTTGGGGCGGTGGTGAATACGTTCAGGGACGATGATCTCGAGAGTGTGATACTGCTTCGGCCATCTGTGTGTCAGCCGCTGAAGTCGAGCGTTGTGCAGTGGACCTGGAAAAGGGAAATATGGAAAGGTGGTGAGTGCTGTTATGAGTTTGTGCGAAGTGTTGGAGAAAAGATGTGCTGATCAGCAAAAAACAGTCCGTATCTATCAGGGAACCGAATCGTCGTGCGATTGCAGAGGGCGCTCGGATTTGTTGTTGTTGGGAAATATTCCACATCCTGTGCCGAAGGATTATTGGTGTATCATGTTGTCGTGAGAGTTCGCATAAGACGAACTCTATAGCCAAGGCTGAACGTTCATGGGGAGGGATTGAAGACGGGAAGTAGCACATGTTCATTGCCTTTTAACTCATCCATCCATTGCTCTTTGATACCACGGAACTTGACAGTGAGTCGAGTCCGTACCCCTAAATGATAATGCCTGACCCCGTACGCCAATCCTGCGTCAATCCCTGACGCAGATCCATGTAAACGCCGACCTTTCAATGACTTGCCCAGAGTCCCTATCCTGTTCAACCCAAGTTCCCAAAGCAAATAGTGGTATCTCATCAAACCCATGAAGCATCAGACTCTAAAAAACAACATCATGGTATCATCTACTCCCCGGCCCATCAGAAAAATCCTTGCAAATAAAGATCGTCGACCCCTCGCTCAGCCAACCGGGCGTATACGGCGGCGTCACATAGTCTTGGTCCTGGCTAGTCCTCCTCTGTTTCTCTTCTTTGTTCCCGAAGCTCTGGTCGGACATTGGGCTCTCCGGGCACCTGCTGACTTCAACAGACTTGGTGACATGTATTGAAAGACGAAGATGTGCCTTGGGTGGCGCGCTTAGAGGGCTCGTTCCAACGATGGAAGGGTCGTCTTCGCACACGACTGTCGAGCCACTCCCTGACGTCTGGGCTTCCAGGTCCAGATGCTTGAGTGACTCTTCGCCGACGGCGTGTTCCTTCTCTTCGACTTGCGGAAGCGCCCCGCTCTTGGCCTTAGCCGCATGTGAGGCACTTCGACGGTGGTTTGCGGGTGGTCTCGTCATGGACTGGCGGGAGGACTCCCGATGGCTGTTGGCGATAGGAGTGATCCACCGGAGGCTGCGTTCTCGACCGTAGTGGTTCGGTGAGAGCATGTTGGGGAGCCACCTCTGGATCAACGGCTTAAGCGTCATGATGCATGCGCAAATTATGGACGCGTTGACTTCTGCAGTTGACCAGTACACAATCTGGGCGCTTGTGTACGTGGCGTCCATATCTCTGGAGGTCTGGATCTCTATGAGAGTGACTAATCGGAGGACTGAAACGATACAGACACTAGATGACGCATCTTCGGTCAGCGGAAGCGCACAAGGAATTCGCATGGGAGTTCTTACAAGAAGCCTAGACCAAAGACGCCGACCAGGGCGAGCTTCTGTTTCTTTGGCAGATTCAAGCTGGAGAGGATGGGCATCTGCGAAGCGTTAATATGCCGTAACTTGCTCATGTAACACGAGACATACCGGAAGTATAACGATTGCCAAATCTCCTGCAATATGAAGCGCTGCATTTCCCCACCACACATTCGGTGGCTGGCAGTAGACTCTGGTCTTCATGAAGAGCGACCAATCCCAAAAAGCATCAAGTGGAACACATGCCGTCGCAACCGAGGCAATGAACCAAATACCGGTGGCGATAACCAGAACGAGGGCGACCTGTATCGCCCGTTTTGCCCAGTTGTAGGTGAATATACGCTTGTAAAGGAGGAGAATAGATATCCTGGTGAAGACAAGGCTCATGTTGTAAAAGAGAATCGTGTACCATGCTGCCTGCAGGGCCTGTCAGCATAGATTTTCCCTCGCGAGCTCATGACGCTTACCTTTTCTAATGCGGGCATCCCGAAAGGATCCAGGTCCCAAGCATGTCTCCCCGCACCCCTGAAAGCCTCTATGTATCGTCAGACTGTGGTGGCTACACTAGAGGCAGGCAGACTTACGCTCAATAGAGCCCACTGAAACACCAGCAGAGAACAGCTGAAGGGGCTTGTCAGTCGAGTTGAGCAACGGCAGGAAAAGTAGGGTCACGCACCAGGGCAGGTAGGATACACCAATCCGTTGGCCCGAGGATGCGCTTCAGCCGACACCTCGTGTAGAACCGCAGAACAACGAAGACGAGGGCGATGACCCATGTGATCACTGAACAGACAATGATATCGGCTTGAAGTGATCGACCAGCGTTGGCGGGAATAGGCCCCCAAGGCCAGGGCCACGTGCCGTTCGACGGGATTGTGAAGTTCGATGAGCCAGTTTCCGGTGCCTCAGTCGTCATTTTGGCCGGTCACAACCTTCGTGAGATAGCGATGAGCAAGTTGCCGCCTGCGAAGTGGAAAAGACCGGGGACATGAGGTCTGGCTCCTCGTGGGATGTGGACACAAGGTGGGCGGGCACGGCACATATACCGCTTCTCCCCACAGTCTAGGCTCAGGCCGCTCCGAAGGCGGCAAGTCTTACCCCAGGTTGGCAGACATCTGTTTCCCCTGCAGAGTAGTAACCCGACGAAGTCTGGGGAAAGGCACGTTGACCAGCGTCGCCGCTCAGTTGGGAGACGCCCTAGCTCTGCGTTTCGGTAGTGTGTCACGGCCGGCGACGCAGAAAAAATGGGGAGGATGGGCATCCGCAGAGCCCGCAAACACTGCAGATCGACATCCAGCCCCCCAAATTGCGTTGCGGCGAAACGTGGTAACCCGGGTCTGGGTCACTCTGGTATTTCGGCCTGTTGCCGCATTCGTGTTCATGGGGATCCGATGCGGGGAAGTGATAACTGATTTGGGGGGGGGATATAATATACCAGCCGTCCCTCATACATGCCGGATTGGCTGGTTGTGGCCTTGAGGCTCCAGGTCGACCAAATGAGTTGGCTCTTGGCAATCCCTGCAATGCCTTCTCGCATCTCTGATTCGAGAACGCGGTCCCTTCTCTTCAACTGAGGACATGCTTCTCGCTGTCACGAGCATGGAAACAAAAGGAACATCTTGTTGATGGATACGGAGGGGACGGAGAAAAAGTCGAGTGCCGCCGTGACCGTGCCGAACAAATCATGTCGTTGGAACGAGTTCTGGTTCCGGGACGTGCGGGCGGTAAGCTAAGCTTTTTCGAGAGGCGGAGGCAGGTATTGGTGGCCCATGCGGACTGTTGCGATCTCGCATTCTGCCAAAATGCCAGACTGTGAGAGGCGCGGATGCAACCATGGCTCCAAGGTGTGCCCAGACCCAGCGTTCGGTCCCGGACCCAGCCCTCCGACCTCCGCCGACTTTCCCGGAAGCCGCTCGACGTCGCGAACTTGACGAAAAAACCGGGACAGCAGTGTTTGACGGAGCCGCTTTGTGCGGCGAATCTTTGAACTTGTGCCGTGAAACAAGAGCCGTCTGTGTTTGCATGCTGGTTTGTTTGAGAATTTGCGCTTTTCAGTCTGCTGGAGCAACGTGGAAGGAACGACGGTCCCGCCTCTTTATTTGGCAGGTGATTGCATTTTTTTGGCCTGCCCGGAATATGCCGTTCGCAAGACGAGCCGACCGCACAGGTTCGGCCGGAACCACCCTGCAACCCAAATGGAGGATGTCGACATATTCTGAGTGCCGCGATGACGGGTTGCGCAAGTCCAGTCCTCGTCCGCTCGCGGTTGGACATAACCGCCTTATCTGCAAGCTGGATTCTTGCTTTCTCTCCCACAACACACTCTTTCAAGAACCACGCTTGATTGCAGCGATGATTCCTGTTAGAACCTACCCGATAACAGTCACAATACCCTGCTCAACGACATGAGCCAAGAGGCCGAAGCCTCAGAAAGACCTCAGCGAGACCCACGTACAGCTGTAGCCGGAAAGATCTCCTGGGCTATCACGGCGAAGAAGGCCTGGTGTTCGGTACCTACCTTATCTATGCTCAGCGTAGCGGTCCTGCAAAAGCTGTGAATTGCCATCTTTGATAACCATGCCAAGCTGGGATGCTCGCGATTTCACCAGCCCTGCCAGACCAATCTTGGCAAGTGCTCACGGGCTCCTAGCTGTCGCTTCAACGTATCTTGCTATTGGTACTCAGTCTACTCCGTCTCAGTTTGGACTAGAGTTTAGCCATTCACTTCATGACTCGGAGCATCATTTGATCGCGGTTATGCAGATCGTGCTCTCAATGGTCAAGGTTGACTGTGATATCTACCTGGCGATGGACCAATTATCTTGTGGCACATTTTCTGACAGCCACAATTGGAGGACGAAGTTTCGGGAGATAAGGGGGTCAGTCTGCTTTTCTGCGCAACCGAAGTGGCTTTGGTTTTAGATGGGCTTAGCATCTGGGGCCCCCATTCGTTCATATCTGACTGATGGCTAGTTGTCGATGAAGTCCGCTGTTTGGGAGCAGCCAGTGGCCGGGAAGAGAGCAAGATTCGCCCGGCCTTGAGTCGATCAACGAAGACATCTGGGGGGCTCTTTACACAGGGTTCTTTTTTCTAGTCCTCGTTATCATCCGAAAGGGGATGGGTCGACGAATTGTGGTCTTGAATCTTCTGAGGAAAACATGACCCGAACGGAGAACGGGCTGCGCAACAATTAGTCCCTCAACCTTTCCGGGACTAAACTTATCGACACTTCTCAAAGTCAGCCACATATGGGGCAGAGCATCTCCTCAACAGCCCATCGATCAAAATGTTGAGGCTCGCGGAATTTTCCTTCCATCACACATCGGAAATCCACTTCACGATCCAAACCAACCCTGCAAGCTAACTGCCGAAGCTCAATGCTGATTGGTCCAAATGCGAGAAGCTGTCTCGGGGCGCTGCCCACGACCCGGCTCCCACTTCCCGCATCCCCTCGGGGCATGGCGGGGTCTCAGGCGTCGCAAGCCTCTCCACGGCGCTCGCCGTCAAATCCCGGTTTCCGGAAACCTGCGATTCTGTCCTCCCTTGCAAAGTCAGAACTCTAACCGATGACACGGCGGCGCGGAAGCAAGCAAGTACAGTACATCAGGCCATGAATTGTAACTGATCACCAAGAATTGAGAGAATTCCCATAACCGCAGTGTCCCATAACCGCAGTGTCGTCTTCCGACACATTTTTTTTGACAGCAACGCTGCAGACAATCCCGTACGGCACCCAAGCCCATCCAAAATCCGCCAAGCAAGTCCAGATCGGTCGCCCGTCTGCCAGTGCCTACCGACTGTCAGGCTGCCCCTGCACCGCTATTTCACACTCCTGCAGTACACCACCACGTTTAGCTGAAGGTTGTCTGTCTGCCTGTCTGTCTCTCTGTGTCTGTCGATTGATGTGGCTGTCAGATGCGACAGGCTCTTTGGGCCAGCCCCTGATGGAGCACGCGGGTGCAGGCGTACCGCCAACCAGAAGGACAGAAGAAGAATGAGCGGCGCGCGTGCGTGCATGCCAGTCTTCTTCCTCTCTGACGTGAGCAAGCAATTGGACGGCTTTCTTCCACAGCAAAAACCAACACACGTGGCATGGCGAACGCGTTTTCATGCAAGGTGGAATGGGGCTGCGCCAACCGCAGCGAGTGACTGCCAAGCGACAGGGTTGGGAGATCTGGGGGGGGTTGAGACCCGTCCAGCCGGTTCTAGATCACAAGCCACGGATGCAGGTGTGGACCGAGGGGTGACAACCCTGGTCTGGATAAGACCACCTGGATCCCATCTTCCGAGATGAGATTGGAATTCGTGGTTGTTTTGAGCGGTGAGATGTGGGAGATTGAGGAACTGTTTTCGGAGATGGTGATGTCGGGAAGATCCGATTGTGCGCTCCCAGGGCGGGAGTTCAGGTGTTTCAGTGGATGAACCATAGCCGTAAGGGGTCTTGGCACAACCGCATTCAGACCTCAACGAGCGACAAATGTTGAATATTATAGATCATAACATCATGACGTGTCATTCCCTCTACGAATAATTACCCATCCATCTGTATCCAGCCCTTGAATTCAGCCCTTGAATTCAGTCCTGAAAACCGTCCTGACATTGTGAAAATTAATACGAAGCGCTCAACCTCTCTGCTTTCGCCAGCGCAACTTGCAGTTGCCTGGTCTCCTGTGTGATGGCCTCCCTCAACTGACCAATGTTCGCTTGCAGCTTCATTGTTTCCCTCTCCAGGGCTCCATGCTCGTGCTCCAGAAGTTTCATGCGTCGCTGCGACATCTCCTCGGCCTCAGACTTGCATATCCTCCAGGCCTCACGTCGTATTTGGTCCGAGGGACTCAAGGTGGAGTTCTTCTCCAAGGGAGCCATCATGTGACCGAAGCGGGCGAGGAGCTGAGCTTCGTACTCTTGCTCGGTGGAGCTGATTCTTGGCGTGATGGTGGTGTTTGATTTGCCGCTGCTTTTGCGTTTTGAAGACGACTTGTCACTGGCGGATTTGCTCGGCTTTTTTGTCGTACGTTGTATTGTTTGGGTCTTGGGTTGAGAGGCTGTGGAGACGGCATCGGAGCCAAAGTACTCGCCCAGCGAGGCAGTGGACGGGGAGTAGTAATCTGCCCCGTAGCCTGTGTAGTTTCCATGATCGGCGGAAACACTGCGACTTATCGAGGGGCGGTTGCCGTAGCTTGTAGGTTCTGAGTAGGCAGAGAGGGATGCCTGGTCGCTCAATCCCCAGTTGCTGGTGGAGGACGAGAAGCCTGCGGAGGGCATGGGCTGTGTTGTGGCCGAATATGTGCTTGCTGAAGAGGGGTTGACCGAAGGAGTCCAGGCGTTGGTATCATAGCTTGACCAGTTTGTGGCATCGCTTGAGGAGCAGGCCATGCTCTGGTCATCTTCCGAAGTCGAAGTGTAGGCCCAAGTGCTGTCGTAGTCCCCTGTGGGGCCCGAGGTCATGATCGATGGGAACTGGCAGGATGTGCTTGTCCATGATGGAAAAGCGGCCGAGTCTGAGTAGATAGGGGCACCTGACATTGGGACCTGAGTTGATTGTTAGATTCTTGTCATGTTTACACGAGGAGAAAACCTGCTTACCAGGTCCGTGTCGAGGTGTAAGTCGTCGAATTGTCGTTTTTGGGGCATGTTGGTGTGCATGGTGTTTTGTGCAGAGAAGGCCAGTAGGGGGGGTTTAATACACTCAACCGCGTTACAATCGTGATGGTGCTGTGTTCTGACGACAGTGACGTCGGTGTCAGGGGCGATGAAAGAGGTTGTGATTGGCGGTGGGAATGACGTGGGGCTGCGTCCTTTCCGATTTTGGAGGCGGGACAGAAGATCGTGTGGACGACATCATCCAGCCCAACTGGCGAGGCAAGCGCGAGGCATTAAATAAAGAAAAATAGGATAGGGTATCATCGCTTCCTCCCTATCCATCCACCAGGCACTTCACGATGGAGGTACTCTACCCAGGTACGAAAGAACAGTCTCGACAAAGCCACCAAGTCCCAGGGCACCGAAACCTACATTTCCGACAGCGCGCAGGGGCTTACTGCAGGCCGTCCCATTGGGTCTTGGCGCCACCGGGCATGCCGTCGGTGCGCGGGCGCCACCTCCGCGGGAACGTCGAGCTAGTTTTTCAGCTGCCTACATGGGGGCATCGCGCCCGGCACTAATCATGACATTGGGATTGGCCAAACGCCATGTGGGAAACCCGTGTGGCGCTCAGCATGGCACGAACATTGCGCCCAGCACACTTTCGGCCGACAGCTGCTGGGAATTTTGCTGCCTGACATTGGCATGGGAGCAGTGAATGACAGGTCCCGAGACAATGGTCCGCCATTCCAAGCGTGCGGGACGGCGGGGCGCGGACGGCATTCTCTTCTTCCGCGCCATGGCAGGCTAAGATGGTGCATCCCCCACATTCCACCCACGAGGAGGCGCAGGGCGGCTAGGAAAGAAGAAGCGAGAGATCAGTAATCGGATTCTTTGGTACTAGAAACGTATTGACCGCCTTGTATGATGGTTGAGGCTCGGTTGGACCCCCTGAGGAAAGGGATTGCGATTCAGTGAAGAAGGGTTAGGGTTAAAGCAAGACCACTCGATGGCCAGCGATCATGCATCTGTTCAGCACACGGCAACGCAAACAAAGGTTGTGCAACTCTGGGTTGGCTCTGTGTATGCGACCGACATTGTCCATATCCTATGTGAAAAATACCGTCAACATCTTTTACATCGACGACTTTATCGATTGTCAGGAGTAATCAAGCGTCCTTGGATCACCGCAGACAGAAATGGCCGCCGAATTTTCCAGTTGTGTGGCCAGTCATGGGGGCAGGATCTCTCAAATCCGACACACCTCATTCCCCCCTCTTCGGGTGGTGGACTTCTCACCTCACACACAGCAGGATGCTGTGGCATCGTACTCCAACAAACCATGCTCATCCAAGGCAACGAGCAAGGACAGGACAATCTCCATTCCACAAGCAGAGTCCCAAACCTGCAAATATGGGTCGGGGGAGGGAAGGCAGGGAGGGGCGGCACGACCCGAGAGGCCGCAAACTCTAAATCTTTAGCTCAAGCAAGCCTGGTCTCGACGCATTTGGGCAGACGGGACGTCGTCGCTCTTGGCAGTATCAACATTTTCTGCATCGTTATGAAACCCTTGAGAGTTGTGCTGGCTGTCATATTACCCCCGTGCGCATGCGTCAAGCCACTAGTCGACGTCAACAGCCAGTACATCGGTCGGCCCCTCCCGATTGGCGTTACCCAGTGGCTTGGGATTCGCTATGCGGCGCCTCCTGTGGGGGACTTGAGGTTTGCACCTCCACAGGATCCCGCGAACGACCCGGAACCCAAACAGGCAAACGAGGTCAGCAATATAGAGCCCGGGAGAGCGCGTGCGTGTCTCGGCCAGCCGCTGACCAGTACCAGCATGGGAAACTTTGCCTCAAGACGGGCGACAAAGCAAACGCAACAGGCACGTCGGAGGACTGCCTCTTCCTCGATGTTTATGCGCCAACGTGGGCAACCTCCGAGTCGAAACTCCCCGTCTTCGTCTTCATCCAGGGTGGAGGGTTCAACGGGAACACGAACCCAAATTTGAACGGGACAGGCCTCATCGCGGCCAGCAACAATTCCATTGTATTCGTCACTTTCAATTACCGAGTCGGACCGTACGGCTTCCTCACAGATGGTCGGCAGATTACAGCCAACAACGGGCTCCGAGACCAGCGCAAAGCCCTCCACTGGGTGCATATACATATCGCGAAGTTTGGAGGTGACCCGGCGCACGTCGTCATTGGAGGTGCGTCGGCCGGCGCCGCTAGCGTTGCTCTACATTTGATGGCATATGGTGGAAGAGATGACGCCTTGTTCAATGCAGCAGCAGCTGGATCAGTGTCGTTCGGGACGATGCTTACAGCGAGGGAGTCCGTATACCAATACAACAATCTACTTGTTCGACTTGACTGTGTAGGTCACGACCCGCTGGCCTGTCTACGATCGAAGTCTGCCAGCGAGCTTCAAAAGAAGAGCGCCAAAAGTCCGTACCCCGGGGCAATGCATGCGCCATTGTTCATGTGGGGCCCTGTCATCGACGGCGAGATCATTACGAAACTCCCTTATGAAGCATTTCGTGGTGGGAAATTTCTCAAGGTACCAGTCATCTTCGGCGATGACACCAACGGTGGGACGGTGTTTGCCCCTGACAAAACGTCGACGAGAAGCGAGAGCAACCGATGGCTGATGGACCAGTTCCCGCATCTTACAATCAACCAGCTCACCAGACTCAGCGAACTCTACCCAAACTCCAACCAAACAATGTGTCCGGAAAAGGGGTGTTGGTGGCGTCAGCTCAGCAATATCTATGGCGAGATGCGTTATATGTGCCCCGGTCTGTTTCTCAATGCCGCTTTTGCCAGACATGGTGTCGAGGCTTCTTACGCCTACAGGTGGAACGTCGAGGACTCAGAAGAAATGGCGGCCGGCCTTGGTGTCCCTCATACTGTTGAGGTCGGCGCCATATTTGGCCCCGACAACATACAGGAAATGGCACCAGAAAGCTATCACTCCAATGGAACCAACGCGGATGCGGTTCAGAGAATTCAGGGGCACTGGGCAAGGTTTATCAAAACGTTGAACCCAAACCATCCTCAGTCCGACATCTCAACACACTGGGAGACTTGGGGTGAGAGACCGTGGTCTCGCCTCCTCTTTGATACAGGTGGCGCAACAAGAATGGAGAAAATTGACAGCGGGCTCCGGGAGAGGTGCGAGTATCTGGCCAGCATCGGTATCGCTTTGCATCAGTGATTTGATGCATTTAGGTATACTTCTCCATCTATTTGTTATCTCTCATTCAGGTTCTCATATTACTTCTTGGGGCTCGGGTGTCCTTAACCCAGGCACTGCTTCGGCCAGTTCGACTAAGTGCACAGTGTCTCAAGATCTCGTCCTCCGACTTGACCAGGCTGCTATTAACATCATCCGTGCCGCTAGCGCCACGCCTCAGTACATCCTTGTCGAGGGCAACTAATGGTCGGGAGCCTGGTCGTGAAACGTCATAAACACCAACTTGGTTGCCCTTACTGACCCGCAGAACAAGCTAATCTACCCGATGGACCAGTATCTCGACCTCAGACCGCGGCTTGTCAATCCATCGATCACTGGGATCACTGGGCCAGTCTGGGAACCCAGGTGGAGTCAATGCAGTTGGGAAAGCCACCCAGCAACTTCTTTTTCTGAGTGCCAGGCTTAAGGTATGTTCTCATTTGCTTTCCATGAGATTTCCCCGGATGGGCGCTGACTTTAAATGGCAACTAGGACTTGAAGTCGCAGCAGGGGAAGGTTGCTTGGGCGGAGAAGGAAATGGGAAGGAGGTTTAAGCGTTTGGTCGTTTGTAGAGTGCCAAATGGCAAAGTTTAACCGGGAGTGGTTTCTTGCGGTGAAGGGCACAAGGGGAGGGCAGCAGCTTAACTGCTGCACTTTGGGCGGACGTTGCCCGGGATCTCTCTCTATGCCCCCAGTTTCATTTTCAACTTCTTTATTTCGTATGTTTGATCAGCTCATTACCTCGCTGCCTTAAATGGCACGCACAATTAGTTTCTTCGCTTATGGTTAGGCAGGTTCGGACCTTGAATCTCTCTCCTGGCCGCCCCTGAGCTCGAAACCACACTCAGCCATGCAGTGACAACCCCCTCACGGCAGCTTCATCGTCGGCATATCCACCCTCGAAACAACTGCCGTAGTCGTCTCCGTCACCGTAATCCACTTCGTCTCCGTGGTCGTCGCCGTCGTCGTCCATCCCGGCCCTAACGGCGTCGTAGTGGAACTCGAGAGCGAAGCCGTGCTTGAACTCCCCTCCCCAACGTCCACCACCGAACTCGAACTCGAACTCTGCACACTCTCAGTCTTCGTCGATACCACCTCCTGCTTCGTCGACGTCGAGGACTGAACGCTCTCATACCCCCCTCCACACTTCCTCCAAGTAAACACCCACTGCAAGCTCGTCGCGTCGATGTATCCCATAGGAAGCCTAATTTCCTCCGTCTGAGAAGGTGCCTCGCTCGTAGTTGGAGATCCAGATGCTGACCCGGAGGGAGTACAGGCTTCCTCGCTGACAGTCTGCGTTGCCGAGGACTTGGGCGGTAGCCTCGACGGGCGGGATATCTTTGGGGGCTGGTTCTGCGTCATGGAGATGGTTTGCAGCCATTCGCTCGCGGAATTTGGATTTGTGCTTGGGGAAGGAGAAGGGGTGGTTGCTGGAGCCTCAGACAATGGGAGAGGTGAAGGGGGACGGCTGATGTCGTTGGCGTCATTGCTCGGCTGTGAGTTTGCTACAGTAGCAAGGATGGCTAGGAAGAAAGCTTCGTAGGCGAACTTCATCTTGATGCTGGCTTTAGTGTTGGGAGGCAGCTGACAACGTGGTGAACCTTGATGTAGATGGAGCTATCAGCGTGAGTTATATCGCCCGGTTTCAAAACGATCTTGGAATTTGCCGCCACGATTGCGGAGAAGGGACCTGTGCCTCGTAAATCGTTTCCTAAATATAGCTAGGACGAGTGTTCATGCCGGGTAGAGTAATAATAGCCATTGCTATGGTTAGGATCAGCCTTTTGCGGATCCGCTGCTCAAGGCGGCTATAGTGGCAAGCCGTCATGCCCTTCGCCGTAGGATTCTACCAGCCCTTGGTATCAGCTGCAGCTGGTCCCAAAAACGCTGCCAAGACACGGCACTGCGAACCAGATAGAACAAATAATGAACAATCTCTGGTCCAACGCTGTTTCTATTATCTGACACTTTTGGCCCACGAGGATATTCAACATGGCGGGATGTAAATAAACTACAGCTCCTGCTTTTCTCAACTGTATAAAGATATTTACAAGCCAAGTGCACGCTTGGTCATATTAACAGCAGGCTCAAGGAGGTCGATGAGGTTGGTGATGGGGTTACCCGCCATGACGGCCTCAGCAATCTCTGGGACGTTGACAGTGGTGTTTTCCCAGGCGCTCACAGCCCACTGGTCGGAAGGGAAGCCGTCCTCCCCGAACCTGGGACGAATAGCAGGCGGCAGGACCCAGGTGCAGTCGGTAAGGTTGTTGATGTTGTAGACACCGAGAAGGCTGAGACGAACGTACTCGCGGGCGTAATCGTTGTTCCAGTGCTGCTGGCCGCCGGGTCCAGCGAAGGCACGGAACTCGGGGTAGATACGAGGATCCTCAGCGAGAACGATGTCGCTGCGAAAGGTGAAGACACGGGGCGGGGCGCGGCCAATAGTCTCGCTGTAAAAGAGCGTATCCCAGACACCGGGGGTGCTGTCCTGCGGGTCGCCAAAGCGCGAGGGATCGACGAAACGCTGCTGGCTGGTCGAGTGGGCACCAAGAAGGGCGGCGAGACCGAAGGGCTGGATGGTCTTGGCACGGAAGAGCTCGATGAGAGTGTCGGCATCGGAGTCTACCCTGGGGAGGAGGCCGTCAGGGCAGGCGTTGTAGTTGTCGGGGCGGCCGACGAAGGAGCGGATGCGCGGGCCCCTATGAGGGAGTGATTAGCGTGGGCCTGAAGAATACGACAGCGACAGAAAAGGGGTTTTACTCACAGCGGGCAGACCACAGTAGCCACAGTGCCAGCCATCTGGATCAGATCGGCCATGCTGATGCCATAGCCTCCCCACTTGTTGTACCAGATCTTCATCTGCTCAATGATCTCCTCCAGGCCATGATTGAGCGGGCGCAGGATCTCCTCAGGGGCCAGGACAATGGAGCCGTCGGCACCGCCAAACTGGCCGGTGAACTTGGACCAACCGGCGGCGTCGTGGAAGCCGAGACGGATGGCAGCGCGGGCAGGGTTGGTGCAACGGCCCGAGGGACCGCGGAAGAGGCGCTCCATCTCGTCGACGATGTACCACCACACGCAGCACGTGTCCTGTCGGCAGGCAAACGAGTGCAGAGGAGGGGCGTTGTAGATCTCATCCGTCTCGCCCGATTCGTAGCCGAGGATGATGTTGCGGACGCGGGCTCCGACCTCGCTGAGCTCGTAGTCGCGGAGCCACTCGAGGTCACCAATGAGCTCGACCGACTCCTTGCAATCGGCCTCCTTTGCCGCGGCGTTCTCGGCCCGCTTCTGAACATTCTGGATGGTCTCAGTCATGCCCGGCCATGCTAGAGCACCCTGGGCGAGGGCGCAGGTCGCTGCAACCCGCGAGAACTTCATGATTGCCTTAGCGAGTGATAACGAGTGTGCTGCCAGAGGCTGATGACGATAATATTGGTTCTTCGTATCCAAGACGGCCCTGGGGGCTATATACCACATGCTCGACTCGCCGCTTCGTCCTGCTCAGAGGACATGTGGGACTTGGCGCTCCCCATTCCACATCGCGCGCGCGTCTTGTCCGGACATGATGATGTCGTCGACACAGCGTCGTGTCCGTGAGTCCGCAGCGGGAGGTGAGAAGGATGTGGAGAGGTCAGCCTGTGTCCGACGAGATAGAGTTTGGCGATGGCTGCAGCGCGCAATTTGGTTTCGGGGGCTGACCCGAAGGCGTCGCCAGCACGGAGAGGGCCGATATGCATGTTTCCGCCATGACCATTTGCGATGTGGTAATTCGCCATCAGATTGGGGACCACTGTCAGGGTGGGTTCGGGCGCAGAAGGTGGCTGTGAGCTGCGAGTCAATAGGTACCCAGGTATGGAGACTGGAATCGGGTCCTTGCAGCAAAACACACCAGAAACTGGGAGACAGGGTAGCCGAAAACTTCAAGCCAAGGACTTGGAAATCATCGGGAAAGCTAGAGGGGCTCCCGAGGTGGGAAACACTTGGTCGGCTGCACCTTCTTCCACAATGTCCGTCTAGGTATCGCTGGACGTCCACCTCAGGCATCATTCCGCGTCGAACCCAATGCCTTACCGAGCCTGCAACCTGCACATCTTGACAAACTCTTCGTTTTTTTCTTTTTTTTGCGTGAATGCCTTTTGGGCAGCACTGTTGCGACAATAACCTTCCGCTCAAACCCCGGGTAAAATCTGGGAAGTATCAATACAAAGAGGATTCATGTTCAGGTAAAAAAGCGACACAAAGGGCGCCATCTGTGGCGTGCGCATGATTTTCAGCACATGGACGAAGCTCACAAGGCCTTTTGGAGCAAACTCACACTTCCATGTTCACCGGACGAAGGGCTGCACGGGGTAAACATCGATGGCGCAAGGAATTGTCTCACAAATTAGCTCTCTGCTGGCCCATTTCAATCGACAGCCAGGGGAAAAGTTTCGTGAAGTTTGATCTTGGCTGTTCGAGCTCAAAGTTGTGATATTCAGAGCCTGAGACTCCGGGCTGGTCAGTGCTTCACTAACTTGAGCTCGACCCGACATCTCAGCTTCTTTGCTGAGATTATGGAAGAAATCTTAGAAGCTGGATGTAGCCTCAGGTTGGTTATCCAAAGCCCCCACGTATCGAAACCCTGCTATCCAAGCCGGAGGACGGAGTCCCGGAGGAGGTGGAGAGAGTCGCCGCTCTCAAACTTCCCCAAAACACCACACTTTCTGGCAGATCTGGAAAGTCGAGGCGAGATCAAAGAGAAGCCACAATAACATAGGCATCAGGAACACTCTGTCATTGTGATGCCTTTGAGACAACGAAGAACTGAGGCCAACACACTCTTGACCTCTGAGATCTTTCATATTTACACAGCATTGATGCATGGGGTTTGAGGGCAGGTTTCCATGGGCAACTACGCTGAGTATAGTGGTTACCTCAGCCTGAGCGTATACACGTGCATGCGATTCAATTATTAGAGACTTGGCATGCGGCATTCATAAATGGGTTTACTCCGTGCTCTGGTATTTTCGAAATACGGCTCTCGCCCAACTGAGTAAGAATCCCATATTTTCTAAATTCAAAGCACCCAACACAAAATATCGATATATCGAAATCCGCTACATTGAAACGAAGATCATAAGTAGGGATGTGGCCGAGAGCCTTACGTTCGGACCGGAGCCCCCACACACCCGACATCAACAATCAAAACCAACCTCCAAATCATGGTCACAACTTGCCACTCAAATCTCTTACGGAACATCCAGTAATTCCCTTTTCGCTTGAAGAATTCCGTACTAGCCACGGAACAACGGCACCGACAGGCCCCATTCCAGACACCCAGAACTGAACCATGTCCGACAACCCAATCAACCCCATCGGTTTAACAAGATGACGATCAAGAACGACTACTCCCTAGCCAACACATGCCAAAAAACTACTTGGCGGACATTTAAGGCTATGGCTGAGAGAGGGGCGACGAGTGCCGGTACAACGCTGCAGTGGGTGTTGGAATTTATCCGATTCGCGCGCTTCCAGCTTCCCCAGATTCCCAGGTGATCATTTCACCCAGCGCCGCATCATCTCGGGCTGAATGCAAGATGGCTCCCTGAGCCGGGGAAGTAGAAGTTTGAACCAGCTTCGAGAAGAATAGGAGGCTTTTGGTGACGAAAAAGGAAAACATCCGGCAGATGAGGTCGGCAGTTGAGCATAGTCTTCAGGACGAAGTGTGTGAACTAGAGCTACAAGACGGGCCCAATGGTTCCTGTATAAAATGCAAGTACGCCTTCCTCCCCCACAGCCACTGAAGCTCTCATCACTCCACGCCGACTCGCCGATCCGTCAAGATGGCTTCCACCTCCCGCCCCCTGAGCTGGGTTTTCACCTTCCTCTCCCTCCTCCTCCTGAGCCCCTTGATCGCCGCAGACACCGCAGGCTGCGGAAAAACCCCAACAATCACCTCAGGCAGCCGCACCCTCACCGTGTAAGTTCTTTCTCCCCCCCCCCTTCCCCCCCCCTTTTCCTCCAACCCTTAAACATCCCCAACCCCTTCCCCCCAATTCCCAAACACCAACTAATCAACACCCCTTATCCAACAGCAACAACAAATCCCGCCGCTATATCGTCCGTCTCCCCTCCAACTACGACCGCACCAAACCGCACCGCCTCATCTTCGGCGTCCACTGGCGCGATGCCGACTACCAAGCCGTCGACGGTGGTTCAGCTCCGTACTACGGTCTCCGAAATCTCGCCACAGGCAACCACAGCGCCACCATCTTCGTCTCTCCTGATGGTCTCAACAAGGGATGGGCCAACAGCGGCGGTGAGGACATTGCCCTTTTCGATGCGATCATCAAGGCATTGTCAGATGACCTGTGCATCAACGAGAAGTTGATTTTCAGTCTGGGTTTCAGCTACGGCGGCGCGATGTCGTATAGCCTGGCGTGCTCGCGGCCAAAGGTAGTGCGCGCTGTGGCGGTCTTGTCTGGAGCACAGTTGAGCGGGTGCAGTGGTGGCACGGATCCAGTGGTAGGTTTCTCCTTTTTGGTGGAATAATGAGAATGTTACAACGGCTGGCTAACGGAGGCGGGTAACAGGCGTTTTACTTGCAGCACGGTGTTCGCGATAGCGTTCTCGGTGTCCAAATGGGCAAGCAGCTCCGCGATAATATGCTCAGGAGAAATGGATGCGCGAGCAAGAACGCTCCGGATGTCGCGAGGAACAGCAGGTCGAGGTCTAAGACCGAGTACCAATGCACCGCTGGGTATCCCGTCACGTATGTCTCCTTCGATGGCGATCATACTGCGCTTCCCAACGACTCTGGAGGTGACGGTGGTGCAAACAGTTGGTCCATCAGAGAGGTGGACACGTTCTTCAAGCAGTTCTCGTAGAAGAACAGGGGTACAGGGTGTGTGGGGGTCGTTGCAGGGTACTCTCTTTTCTGTAATCGGTCTCAGCAAACCCACATCCTAGAATTGAAGAAGCACTAAACCAATGTCGCGCCACTTTTCCGATGCCTCGCCACCATGCGACTCGGATATCTATAAAGACTGACGTAAAGTGCCTTCACAAGCTATCACACATCTCTTCTCGACGCCCTCGAGTATCTTGTGGCCGAGGCCTGGGTCAAGGGTCCTGTATAAAAGTGACGGCCATGTGTGAACCAGAATCCGACCGCAAAGGTCATAACAAACACAAATACCACAATAGCATAGTTCATCTGCAAAATCCCCAATGTCAGCATTGTTCCATCAGAGCTCCATTGTCCGTCGGAGAGATACAAGGTCTCACTCACATTCTCCGGCGTCACCGGCAGGTTGGTCGGGAAGAAGAAGATCAAGGCCATGAAGCCGTTCCACCCGATGGCAATCAGGTTCACAATGGCGCTCCAACGCCCGAGATGCCACGGCCCTCGCTCGAACTTGCCATAGATCAACTTGCACGCGATTGGTATCACGTACGACACGTTGAGTGCGACGGTGCAGACGTTGAACACGGCACTGATCGCCGTGTTACTCGCAAGGCCCAGCAAGTTGACTGTGATTTCCAGTGCGGCATAGATCCATACTGCAGCGATGGGTGTTTGCGTGCGCTTCGAGATGCGCTTCCACACATTTGAGAATGGAAGAAGGTCGTCGCGCGCCAGTGCAAAGATGGTACGGCTGCCAGACTGGAGGCCAGGAATGGCCACCATGTTCATGACTAGGAATCCGCAGAGGGTAAAGAAAATGGCGGGGCCACGGCCCATGGCGTTGAAGAAGAGCTGGGCAACCTGAGATACGCAAACGCACAGTTAGCGGGATCCGAATCAGGAGGCCGTAACATCACGCCACTGAGGCGGACTTACAGGCTGGCCACTCTGGCTGTGGACGAGGTCAATGGGGTTCCCCATGCACAAGACGAGTACAAGGTTGAACAAGAAGCCGATGATGTATGTGAAGGTTGTGGCATTCGCAATGGCCTTGGGTATCACCCGGGAGGGGTCTTTCGACTCCTCGGCAATCCTGGTCCTGCAGTTAATATTTCATCGTACCCTCAGTCTGTCTTGGAACGGGAGGCCCACCGTGCAGTACTATCAGCGCTCGTCATGATCCAGGCGGGTGTCAGACACCCAAACAGGAATGCGAACCCAGGTGGCGTCCAGCCGGAAGTGGGCTGAAAGTCCGTGAAAGCGTACTCGAAGGTGTGTTTGTCCTTTTTCTGAGCCAAGAGCGTAGCGCATGCGCCAACCAGGACACTAACATGGAAGACGACATAGCCGCTCGACAGTCGGTTCAGCCACACCGTCGGAAGGGTGTTGATAGACGCGTGGAAGACGGTGAGAAGTGCCATCACTGCCACGACATGGTTCGTGGTCGGGATGAAGGAGAAGTTGGATATAATCGAGATGGCTGCGAGAAGTAGCTGACTAGACGCATACTCCGTAGCCGCGCTCCCCGTCACGGTTCCGACAAGATTGATGTAGCCTGTTTTCCGTTAGCTGGATTCCCGGTAGCGTTGTCCGGCAGTCTCACCCGCGATCCAGCACAGAAAAGCGACCTGTTTGTCCGGAGCCAGAAACTTCAGGGTGAAGTACATTGCTCCCGAACTAGGGTAGGCCGAAGAGATCTCAGCGATGCTCAGAGCCAGAGCCCACGCACCGGCCCCTCCTATTACCCAACTCCACATGATGGCTGCCGCGCCACCAGCTTGCAGCCCGTATATCCATGTCGACATGAGAGTTCCGTAGACCCCTGATATGCTCATCGCAAAACTGAAACTTGACCATGTTGAAAACTCGCGCTTGAACACCTATGTATTGTTAGCTAACTGTCCGGTATGAAGCAGGTAAAATGGAGCAACCGACTGGAGTGTATCCAAGAGCCTCCAAAGTCTTGTCTGCATCGTCCAATGTGTCGTCCCCTGACGATGAAGTGGGTGTAGAATCCCCAGGGGTTCTGCTCAGGGGTCGCTGGGAAACGCTTGGCGTCTTTTCGGTGCGTTCCACGGCCATCATGGTTGCGGCTAACACACTGAAAAGTCCTGGCGGGTGACCCCTTTTCTCAGATCGAGGTTGTCGAGCGGTTTAATACTGATGCAAATTCTGACCTGGCAGTTCCTTTGGGCGACGTCAATCAAGCACAACTATCACTGCGCCAACATGTCCCTTGATTGTGATGACAAACAAGAAATTGGAGATACAACTCGAGTAACAGGACAACTGTACCCTGCTATCCGTGAGAAACAGTGATTCTGCAGCAACCCTCTTATGACGTGACACTTGCAACAATGGCCATGCGGGGCTCGGCGGTTGCTGTGCTGCAGGTTCCGAGTCTGAATGCCACCAGTACGATGTGTCGATGTAGGGGACATTGTAGTTTGCATCTGCACTCTGTACACCAGTCCAGAGTTGTCACAGCGGTCTGTCTGGCCGAGGACGCATCCGTTATCGGAAACCAGGAGCCCAAAGCGCTCTCGGATCCTGACCGCGAGCGAGCTCGCCAGAAGTTGGGAAAGATGAGGGGATCATCCTAGCGCTGTAATGGTGAAAGACGGATGATGGTGGTTCGGACTGTCAATGTGAGATATGATATGCAGGCAGCAAGTGGTTGCAGGCGGTGTTGGCAGGCCAAGTGACGCGAAATCTCGACCAATAGCCAGGGGTAGCTAAATTGGCCTCCCTTGGCTTCACTGAGAAGCAGTGGTCTGTCGTCTTCGAGTATTGAGGTTGGCGACAGGGATGTTAATGTCGTTGTCACTCCCAGGCATAACGGAAAGGGGTTTTGGTCCCAGGCGCTGTCTTCACTCGGGCTTCTGCCGACGGCCCGACCCCGGCAACGGTCCCGAATCAGAGCCCTTCGATGCAAGTTCGATGCATCCCGCTAGCTTAGCTGCTTGGGTCGACTTTAGTTCCCGCCGGTGCCGGTTCCCCCACCAATGCCCTCGTGGACGGGCTCTCCCCGTGTCGATAAAACCATTCGTATGCCTGTCGCATCGTTTGATGGACGTCAACTAGCCAGTGCCGTCGTTGGATTCGACCCCCGCCTCTTGCGCCTATCAAGCGCTGTGGAATTTGACAGCGATTCGGGGCCGTCCGGGATCGCGAGGCCAGACCGGTCGGAAAGCTTGCCAAGAGATTCAGAAAAACTGGATGTCCGCGTGATAGTGCCCGCTTCCGACCGCATGCTGACGGGGATTTGGGCTACGGAACGAGATCGGCGCGCTTTCGGGGGAAGTAACCGTAGGGGTCGGTGGGCTGTCTGCGATATTTGCGCGAAGGGCGGTTAGACCTCGAAGTCAGGATGCGCCTACGTGGGGGACTGAAGAGGAGACGGTCAGCGAGATCAAAGGATGAGTTCACGAGCAACCTCCATACCCCTATCACTGGCCCAAGCGACTTGCGTGCCGAGAGAACGTTTCGTGCGCTACGCCTCGGCGTACCTTGGAGTCTCCTTTCAAGAAAGACTCGATCCTCGATGTTGCTCCACAAGCAATCCAGCTCTTGCAGAACGGTTCAGAGGAAACCCACAGGAAGATGGGAGATAGCAAAATCCAGGAACTATTCGTCATGAAACCGCCCCTCGCGAGAGCGGAAGGCTTTGCATCAAGAGGGGAAGAAGCGAAGGATGGCGAATAAGGCGTTCGGAGGCTGGCAGAACCCAGTTTGGCGGGGACGCCCACATGCTCCTTCCCAACATTCATGCTCGTCTTGGTCGACCTATGATAATCCACCTTCCCAGTCACCCAATCGATAACGGGGTGAGCAACCGGATCAGCTTCGTCGGCATGGCAATTGGTTCCCAGAAGCATCACGACATTGACCGGCAGTTGGAAGACTTCGATTTCTGGCCGCAACCTCGGCGGCCACCCATCCTATCATACAGGCCCCAGAGAGATGTGTGCAACACAGCCAACATTCCATTATCCCCTCCATCTTTACTTCCCATTACCGAGTAGTTGTTCTTTGTGCCGTCGCCAGAGGGTCGCACAGCGTGTGCATGACAGCCAAAGGCGGTCGACGCGACCCTCCCTCGCGCCTTAGTTCGTCTTCCACTCGCCGGCGTTCTTGACCCCCTTCGAAACTGATGCTGCTCCTTCCTCAACACCCGTCCCAACGTTGGCAAGACCATCCCCAAGAGGCCGCCCAAAACCACCCGTCGCTCCGGTGACAGTCTCGCCCAGTCCGCGCGAAGCCGCGCCGACCACGCCACCAACTGTGTTGGTCAAGCCGCCAACGGTATTTCCCACGGTCGATGTCACCATCTTCCCAGCGCCGGTGAGGCCGGTATTCTTGTCCTTGTTGTTCATGGTGGAATGTGGTGAGGAATAGAAATGGGTTGATTGGTGTTGAAGCTGTTAATTAAGGCTGGAGGCTGACTTGCAAAGTTGTCAGAGGTCAGAACATTTACCTCGAGCTAGAGATTCTCGTCGAACCTTTATATGCTGTAATCGCTGTCATCGCCTTCGTCGTTGTTCGCGGAAAGCTTGATCTGGCAGCCCCCGCACTACGTCATTGCCGCTGTACCCATGACCCTTAGAGCCTGGCATTGGTCGTCTCAAGACACCGCGCGCAGGGAACACTGGCTCGGCAACATACGGTTTCCGGCTTGAATACGGTGGCGTTTTAGCCAACGACGTGGACAACATGGAAGAATGACGTCTGCATCGGGAGCAGCGAAAAAACTCCTGTGCAACATTGAGTTCGTCATTTCCCAGCAGCTGATACACCCGCCAGTCTCCAGCACGGAGATCCTAGGGCTGCCCAGCCAACGCGCACGACACAAACAGACGCCCCCTTTTGTCACAGCTGCACAAGCGGCTAGGCAGTGTCAAGCCGACGCTAAGTCCATTCAGATTCGTGGGCTTGGGTGTTTGTTCTCAAATAGTGTTTATTTCAAACACAATAGTATTGTGCCCCTCTATCACAGAGCAGGACAGGGCGCCGGCGAGTCTCAGGTTGATTCGGCATGTTGGCGCTTGCAATGTGCACTCTAGCTTTCATGTGGTTAAGTACATGTATATTTGGTCCACGGGAGCGCATTCACTGTTGTGCGGTTGTCATTTTGGACCTCTCCCGGTTTCTTGCGTACCCTCAACCGCGTCTGGGTATCGTGCCCCTACAGTTGGGTACCCCGAAGCGAGGGCGAGACGTCACGTCACTTCTCAGATCCCTGCCAGCCATTCCACTCATCTGTGATGGTCTCCTCCCTCCCAGTCTTCTTGTACGTATCACTCCCAAATCTCAACGGCAGACACTGTCCCTGACACTGCTTTATCCACTTCCCGTTCTCTTCCCACTCCTGACAACCCTTCTGCTTCCCAGGAACACCATTCGTCCACACATCTTCGCCTCCCTGTGACACAGAAAATATTAGCTAAATCCTCACACCCTTTGCCCATCAACAACAGAAAGGTAAGAATCAAGAAATATCAACTCACAAAAAAGCACTCCTTCCCCTCCCCACAACTCCTCCCCGTATCCCACCCACAGATAAGATCCTCCTTCGGCACGCAAATCCCCGGGCCATCACAGGCAGGCCCACACCCCCCAGCATGTCTCGGATCCGCAACACACCGCTCCACGGCCTCGTTGCAATCATCCATCCTGCTCCAGCCCCCGCACAGCGTGTATACTTTTTGCCGCGCGATGTCGAGGTTTTGGCAGGTGCCGCGGCAAGGGGGACGGTTAGAATAGGTGTCGATAAGAAAGGAGGTACAGTTCTGAGAGAGTGGGATGCATGTTAGGGGGTTGGGGCAGTCGCCAATGTCGGGGCCGCAGGGGGAGTTTAGCTCAGGAAGGGGGGATGGGAAAGGGGGGAGTGCGTGCGAGAGGGATATAAGGGTGAGGATGGAGATGGCGGTTGGAAGACGCATCGCTGCGTTTGGCTAGGAGATGCAGGGGAAGGTGTGTTTGCTGGAAGGTTGGCAGCTCAGTGAGTATCGCCGTGGCCATCGTTAAAGGTGGTTTGGCCAGGTACATATAACTGAAGGCGTTGCCGCAAACCATCCAAATTTGGGCCGGGTAAAGACTAATTCCTGGTGTAAGTCCCTGAATATATTGAGCTTAGGACGGGATCAGGAGCTAGAGCGACGCCAGAGTAGCAGTGTGTGCGGGGAATTGATTGGAAGAGTTATTACTACCAGATATTGAACTGCAGCCGCGGTTGAAGTGGTTCCGCCTCCGCCACGTTTTGTTTGCACGGAACGGTCATCATTCTTCGAATTCGATATCTGCAGATTCCCATCACCTATTTCAATGCTATGCAGCCTGCGGCGGAGCCTCTGCAGATGTCTGAGCCGCCCAATCTCGAATCTTTCTCTGCCTTTCGTTGAAATGGATCATCTCGGCTTGACTCCGCGCCACGTGCCCGTCTCTTTGCGCCCTCTTCCGACGAACCGCAAAATAGACACCCCCTGCAGCAGCCCCGAGAATGAAGAATGCATGGAGTAGACTACAACAAATCATATCAGTACACAGCCGGAGACACAGCCGTAGAAAGATGAAGAGCGTTCCAAAAAGGGGTAGCAGCTTACCTGAAAACCATCATGAAGATCATAACATTGCCGACATCCCCCGCCCATTCGTATCTCGCACTCCCTGGCTGCGCTCCAATGCCTCGATACACGCTGTAACCGCTCATGCTGATGGCTACAAAGCAAAACACACCAACGCCGGCCACAATGATGTCGAAAACTACAGCCACGGGGTTGATAGGCCGCTTTCGCTTCAAGCAGAGCAGCGACACCACTTCGTACGTGTTCATGATCATAGCGACGATGATCTAACCAGCCGCAATCAAAGCGTCGTGTCAGCGAAACACTGGCAGAAAGCAATTCAGGGGGTTAGGACTTACCGGAAAGAAGCATGGAAACAGCATATCAACACGCACCAACGCCTCCGCCTCCCATCGGCTGTAGGTCCACGCAACGTACGTCAACGCGCCGATTTCAAACAGTAGGACGAGAAATCGGAACAGCGCGTGCGACAGCTTGAAGATGACGGCTCCATCGCCCTCCCCCTCTCGGCGCGCAAAGTTGAGGGCTGCCGCTCGCGCCATCGTGTTGCGATTTGGAGACCCGCGCGATTCCCTTGCGGCTTCCCACTGGCCGATGCACCACCCCGTCGTCGGCGCTCCAAACTGTCCGCGTTCAGTCCCGATTGTCCTCCGTCACCGGGGCGAAGTCGTGACGCAGGCGTTATTGCGCTTGAGGTCGTCGCCGCTCCGTTCGCATCGTCGCTCTTCAGCTTCGTGTTTTCCCCTCCAGAGCTGAAAAGAATTGACGCCGGGGACGTTGATTCGCAGCAAAAAGGATGGTTGGTGGTCATCAGACGCATTTAAAACCGACAGCTCCTCCCAGGCACCAGTCCCAAACCGTCCAGGGGGGCAGGGTTGCCGGGCCTCGCTCCCCAATCAGCTTCGCCGCCATCCTGCAGCTTCCACCGCTGTCACCAGAAGCCCATGCGGGCCAACAGTGGCCAATCCGTCACGATTCGCGATGCCCGCCCAGGGGTCTGACCAATCCCGGGGGGGGGGGGGGGGAGCTCAGCCCCCATGGACAAGCAAACTGGGCAATCCGGGGATAGTTACACAAAGGTCACGATGTGGTCGTCCACCAGGGAGAGGTTCGGGGCTGGACTCATAGGTGCGGTACTGTTTCGACTTTGATCCCCTTAGCTGTTCTGTGAAAATTTCAGCCCGTATTTTCAGGGTTTGCATTCATGGCCGGAGCCCTTCGGCTGACCACGGATCACTCGCATCGTACAATCCATCTTCTGCGCGGATTTGGTTCAGTTTTCTCAGCCGTGATTCCCACCATAACAGCCTTTGAAATGTCCCGTTTGCGCGTTCCACAAGTCCGAGCAGGCGGGCCCTTACCCCTGAGCAGCACATCCTCCGCCGCCAATTTATGCATCCCACGCCGCGCACTTCGCGCAATCGCTTCAATCGGACGAGGATACAGTTTCTCTGGGCTCTTTTGCATTACACTCTCAGAAGAGAATGGCAAAAGGGGAGATTCTCCGCCTTCGGAAATCATCCTGAGATGCTACCCCGCATCACAGCAAAAATGAAGCTTGACCCCGACCCGATTTGAACGGATAACCTTTCGATCTGGAGTCGAACGCGCTACCGTTGCGCCACGAGGCCGCTTGCTGATTTATTGCAAGTTGGGTTGCCTACGGGTAATTAACAATGCGGGCGGCGGTGGAGCCGTCGCAGGAGGAAATGGAGACGAAGACTGCTCTTCGCCAGGCTTTTCTTGCCAAGACGTCAGGTCGTTCGGGTGAGCGAGACTTGTAGAACTGTGGGGGTTGGTCACTTCTCACTGTAGAGAGGGGGTCTAGTTGCCAGATTTCAGTCAGTGGCTCTTCTCAGATCTCAATGGAAAGGGGAGCTGATGATGGCCATCCTGGGTTGATTGTAGGATATGCAGTAGCTTTGCTCCAGCGCGCATCGATCAACACTGGCGGTGTCCGCCGGCTCGCAAGAATACTGATGGAGCTCTGAAAAGATGTCTGGTTGTCGGCAGCCGGCTTCGAGGCCTAGTTCGCGTCGTTCGCGTTGGAGCAGGGTTGTCGCAAACGATCGAAACTAGCCAGGCAATTGAGTTACATCCAAGGCAATGCGATGCCCGGCATCGGCATTGTGTTGATTGTCGTGGGAGTTTGTAGCGGGCTCGGGCCTGGGTCCGCTTGGAGAAGGGGAAAAATCGGAAACTGTTCGTCCTGGACTAACGATCATCAGGAGACCTCTCGGGCAAGCATCAAATGCAGTGGAACATACCAAGTGGTTTTAGACGCAACGATGTGCTCTTCAGGAGCTCTCCTCCTCTCTTCATTTTTGGATGTTGCTCGCAATCGTTTGATTTTCTTTGCTGTTGTGCTGTCAAAGGAAGAGGTTTGCACGGTCGTCTGGGGACGGCCCTGAAGCTGCAGGTGCCTTGCCGCCTGCACAGTCCCTCCCTTGCACCTTCCCATCTCCAAAGAAGGACACACACTGCTCAAGCAAGGTCACCGGCGCCTGAAGATTCCCACAAAAAGTTGTCGTTGGTGGTTTCGAGCAGTTTGGCGATTCATTTCGACGTGCCGTGTTGTGGGAGAACATAGGAGTCACTCGGCTCTCAGCCAGGACTTCTGCAGGAACTTCCAAGGTATCTTGATGTATTCCATTACGCATAATCATCTGAGGCGTAAAGGGGTCCCCAGTCTTCCTCGGCACGTTGTTTCTCGTCTTTCACCACTTTCTCCCTTGTCCTCTAGACGTTCTCTCCCCTGATCGATGTCATCCACTATCTAGTTGAAGGCCTATTGAGTTATCGACTTCCGCGTGCAGTGAAGTCAACTAAGGCCCCTAGCTTGACCTAATGCATCCCTGGCCAATCTGCACAGGTACCTGGATGCACGAAGTGCCGTCAACCTCTCTGCCTCCTTGGGGCCCTCGTTGTAGCAGGACCGAAACGTCACTTCCTCGTGATGCGGAAACTTTCCACACTCCAGTGCGATGTTGAGCCCCCATAGGTTCGCAGCTAGAGGGCCATTGAGGCAAGCGCAATCCACCAATGAGAGCTTCTTGAGAGGGCCTGGTAGAATGCTGGCGAGGCGTGGGTATGTTCGACTTGATGTATCGGACGTTCTTCCAACACGTCGTCGATCCTCATCCACAGAGACTCGAGCTTGCTTGAAGGCCGATAGATCTTGGTCGCTGGGGTGTGCCGCTTTTGGTGGTAACGAAGTCAAAGCAATGCGGACCATGTGGATGCCGAGGCCTCGGAGGGTTTCCTTGTGTTTTTGCAGAGCTGTGAAAACATCGGGCGGGTCGGTTAGGGGTATTTTCGATACCATTCCGTCGACTTTAGTCCAAATTATGTTCACGACCTCGAGACGTGCACACGACTGGATCAGGCTCGCCATCGCAGTACGGGATAAGGTGGACACCTCGAGGTTGAGGTTTGCCACTCTTGTAAGCTGTAAGCTAGAGTCAACCTGAGCCACATGCAGAGTGCTAGCCCTGACAAACAGGGTATCTAGGTTCGGCGTAAGCTTCGATAATGGGGCCACAGCGTCAAGCTTCATCCACTTTCCTCCCCCTCCGTCAAGGGCGAGCCTGCGCAGCTTTGATAATGAGAGGATGACCGGGCTATTATGTGATGCGCCAGCGGTTGTAATGCTTTCAAGAAATGAGTAGTCGTCTGCCCCAGTCATATCATATCGACATACCGCGAAAGGAGCAAAAGAAGCCCAAGGGCGACTGTATTCTTTTTACACCACCGTAAGCCCAGAGCTCGGCGAGTGGGATTCCGCATTGACTTGCAACTCGAGCAAAGTGGGAGGCGTGCGGCTCCGGTAGGATAACAAAGTTATCGACGTCTGAAATCTCGATTCTCTTCACGGCGCGGTCGAGGCAAGGCCTAGAAATTGTTAGCCGGATTTCAGTACCGCTCGGGCTGCGGAATAGGGATAGTACCGGGACTTGAGGACTTCAACAACCCGCGGAATCTCGAGGCCAAATGCCTTCTGCGGGGAGATGAAGTGGTAGATGTAAGGTTGCGCGACGCTTTGGAGAAGCTTTGAGGTGCAGCAGAGCATGGCAAGGGCATGGCGTCGTCGTTGCGTTTCGTCTTCGACTTCGTAGAGCGGCGGATGAAGTGGAAGTGATCCCTCAAACCAGGCCCTATCTGGCTCATACAAACAGTGAGTGCGTAGCTGGGAGCATATCATGCAAAGAATTTCATTTTGGAGCCCTTCGAGTGGAATCATGGTGGGCAGCTTGTGGTGTTGTAAATTTAGCCGTTGTGTTGTGTTGGAAAGGGCCGTCACAAAACCTGATCAAGCCATCAGTGGTTGAAATTCCACCCTTGATCGCAGTTTCCGTACATACACCCTCTTCACAGGTAAGATCGGGTGTGCCGTACGATGCCGTACGATGCCCTTCGGGTTCGGGGTGACCAAACGCTAACTGCCCAAAATACATGTAGTTATCAGCACCGCTCGCGAAACCCCTGGGCGTGTTGAGGTCGAAGCGAACGATGTAGCTCAAGATGTCCGTGACAGCCTTTCCGCGCGTCAACTGCTACCAGACGTCAACAAGTTCAACAACCACCAGCCACCCCTCGAACCCCGCGCAATCGTCTTGCCTCGACTGTCGATGGCTTCCAGAACGCAGTCCTTGTTGGATTTCGTAGCTGCATCTGCAAATTCTTGTCCCCGCGAGATGCCTTGATATCTAGACTTGAGGTTTGTAGGATCTTCATGGTGAGAGGAAAGCCGCATTAGTGATTTGTCATCCTGCGCTGCGATGCTACCAAGCAAACTTTTTGGCCTGGAGTTTCCGAGTTCCTGCATCTTGCTTATTTTGCCCTTCTTTTTCACCGCCTGCCTTCCTTCTTGCTGCTTCGTTCTGGCGATTTATCGTTATCCCAACACTGCAACTGCTCATTCTTTTTCTTCATTTGAAGCGTTGTTCCATTCCTCGGCCCGAGTCCAACATTACGGCCCTACGAATCTGATTCTACCATTTTTATTTTACCTTGTATGTTTTCTGAATTCCCATTCCCATTCCCCGGCCCCTACCCTTGCTCTTTCCTTTGCCCTTGCCCTTACCATTTCGTCTTTTGCCATCAGCCATCCTCAATGCGAATTGCGCGCGCCTCTTGAGTTGCCTGCCTCTGAATGGAGCACCTGGCTTCTGCATCCTTTCTTCGCTCGAGCTCTTCGTCCTCGTCTAGGTACTGAATTCACCTACCTTGCTGGAAGTTGCTAGTCTCACTTTCCAACAAGTCTTTGGTCTGGACCTTGTCGACGAAGACTTCCCTCGGAATTTCGAAGACACACGGCAGCGCAACGCGTTCGATCCCGGCCCCGACCAGGCTCAAAGAGCAGCTTCACACCACAGAAGGGGTTTCAACAAGTTGTTCTCATATTTTGGGGGGGGGTTCAGGCCACGCTGCCTGGAGGATTCCGGGTGGCACCGCCTTCGCAGAAGCTCCCGTCTTGAACTTATGGTGGTGATCCCGTGGTTCTTGAACGCTCTGGTGACAGTCGCACTGAGACTGACATCGGTACAATCGTAGGGCAAGTTCTTGCAGGCCAAGGAGGGGCGCGGGGTTACGTTGGCAAGATTGAAAACAAGATGCCTCCCCGACGTTGGGCTTGGAGCGGCGAGCTTGAAGACGAGGGACGAGTTTGGCTACCCCTGTCTGCGAAGTAGTGTTGATGATTGTGTTGATGGTGTTGATGGTGTTGATGGTGTTGATGGTGTTGATCATATCATGCACGTTTCCATGTTGCTATCGTGATGTAACGATAGTATTGATGGCTACTGGGCCAGGCCACCTCTGTCTGCGGGATTCTGTTGAACGCTGCACCATGTCATCGTCGTCGCCATCCTGACGCATCACGCTTGGTGTTAGCGGGCTCCGCTCAGGACACGTTGATCGTTTACATCATCGAGGGCCTTGCAGACATCGCCAAAGACTATGTCAAGCAGTTTGCGGCGTTTCCTCTTCCCCTGAAAGCCCAGCTCAAATCATAAACAACACCTGGCTGTCAGCAACAAGCCTGGCCATCCTGATTGTCGTAGTGCTTCCTCCCAATATGCTTTGCCCTACGTTTTGGCTGCTCGACGTCGAAGCTCTTGTTATCTCCGCCGCCGAGGCTTACCTCCGAAGCTCCTCGAGGTTGGACGTATCCCCTTTGTTGATTACCGCCCTTCCCAAAAGTTGTGTCCAAAGCTGCATATATCGAGAGCGGCACCATGCGTGGCCCTCTTCCCACAAGCTCACGGGATCAGGCTATCTTGAAACGATCTCTTTCAAGTCTCCGAACACCCTCTCTCTTTCTGGGACGAACAACGCTGAAGGATTCCTTGGCCAAAACGAGACGAAGCTGGGCTCTGTCTGCTTGGAGTTTTGAGGAGCAATCTGTGCAGCCCAGGGGGTATAGACGCACGCCCTGGAAACGGAGTCAGTATTGCACAAGAATCAGGCCACCAAGAACATAACGTCTAGAAAGGGTTTCCGAGTCATATACCAGTGTTACATCCGCAGCACTCGCCGCTTCATATCGCACTCCTACGGCAGAATCACATTCACCTAGGCAAATGCAACACCAAGAGCATGACCAAGTCACAGCAGCAGCAACGCAAGAGCAAGACGAATCATCAACGTTCATTCCTATAATAGCGAAAGAACAAGCAATGAAAGCAAGACGAAATCATCGACTTTCGTTCCTGTAGCAACCTAATAAGAAACTACCGGCAAAAGCTATGTGACCGTTTTCAGTCCACTCCACCAAAACTCCAAGACGCCTTGCGATGGATCTCTCTTCGTAAGGTCATACGGACTCGCGGTTACTGCATTGGTCCGGGGGGGCCCTGGGGAGCCGCGCCGGGGAAGTGCTGAGGGCCAGGACCATACGGTCCGCCAGGAGCGCCACCAGCGTGAGGGGGCATGCCCACCTGGGCAGTCATCGTCGTGTAGTGCGGGGGCGGGGGAGCCGGACGGTACGGGGTGCCAACACCAGAGTTGTTCTGCGATCTGCCCCAGGAGAGGCGAACGCGAGAGTTGCCGATGGGATATCCCTGCATCTGGTTGATCGCCATCTCGGCGGCGTGGCGGTGGACGAACTGGACAAAGCCACAACCCTTGCCAGGAGGGATCTTGACATAGGTGATCTCTCCAAAGCCCTGGAAGAACGAGCGAAGCTCGTCCTCGGTGACGTAGCCGGACAAGCCTCCGACAAAGACGGTGGTGTTGTTCGGGTCGGTGAATTGGTTCATGGGCTGCATCGGGTTGAACTGGGCAGCTTGCTGACCGTAGTACTGCTGCATGGGCCAACCAGCCATGGGACCAGGGGGTCCAGCAATTGGGGGGGCGATCTGAGCCGCAGCATGACCACCGTGACCGTACTGGTGGGAACTATCATGGATTAGAACACTGAGAGATCCAGATGATTGTGAGGAAACGCACCGAGTCTTCGGGGTGGCGGTCGAGATACGCATGGGACGGTTGCCGCAGTAAACACCCTGCATCTCCACGAGGGCCCTTTGCTGGTCCGACTCCTCACTAAAGCGAACGAAACCATAGCCGCGAGACTGCCCAGTCATGGCGTCGGTCATAATCTTCGCTGACTTGCAAGAAGGGAATCGCGACTGGAATAGGGACACAAGGACGAATTCGTTAACTTCCGGGCCGAGGTCGCCGACGAAGATGCTGAACTCCGGGCCGCGATCATCACGGCGGTCAACAAGTCCACCACCCGAGGCCCAGTTAAGCTTAAAGACACGGGACGAGTTGGGAACCGGAGTGCCGGTCAGCTGGAGAGCCTTCTGGGCAGCCTCAGGAGTGTTAAACTCCACGAAGCAGTAGCCAGCGTTTCTGTGATAACCATTAGCTCATGCTTCAATGAAAGGTAAACTGCACCCAGGGGTAATGGAAACGTACCCAGAGTTGCGGTCGCGAATGACCTTGACTTGGACGCTCTCACCGAGGACAGATTGGAAGATGCCCTTAACAAAATTTTCATCCATCCAACCCTCCATCTCGCCCATCCTATATTGTTCTGTCAGCCAAAGCATACACCTCAGTGGCGTCAACAACTAAAAGCTTACCACAAAGTCTTCGCCGCCTCATTAGAAGCAGGCATCTGGGCAGCAGCAGAGAAGTTGGTATCGCTAGAACCGTTCATGTTGGGAGCGGTGGCCGGAGCACCGGGAGTGCCAGTAGGAGCGTACTCAGCCATTGTGACTAGAGATTATGTTAGTGGGTCATCTCTAAATCAGAGTCTAAGCCAGAGTCAAAGTCAGGGGCAGAGTGAAACAAACAAACAAATAAGCCAAAACAAGATAAAAAAAAGGAAAGTAAACCTAATTAAAAAAAAAAAAAAAGAGAGAGATCCTGTGAGACTTCCCCATGGTCCCTACAAGGCCTCTGTGGGGCTCTTTTAAAAGACGCTGCGGGGAAAGGAAAGAACAACTGAAATATCAGACTCCAGACTGTGGGAGGTTAAGGCGGATAGGTGAATAACAGGTGTTAGGGTTAGAATAAGAGGGTAGTGGGGTATAATTAGATGGTGATTGATTGGCTTAAATGCCAAACGCTGACCATATCGCTTGATGGGAATGGAGTCGCCATGGTGTAGTGAGATGACTAGGTGGCGTATGGTTGCCAGTGCGAGCGGAGAGGTACGTACCAGATCAGCAAGCCGAAGAAGCCGAGTTGTCGAGAGATCAAAACCTGAAGGTTGGTCAGAGACGAGTGGTTGCAGAAGGAAAATTTGTTGTCGGAGGAAGAAGGTTGTAGGAGGGAGGATGCTGGAGAAAGTTGTTGCAGAGGCGAAGCGGTTGTTCGGGGCAAGTTTGTTGTAAGAGGAGAAGATGCCTGAGAAGCAAAGTTGTTGTCCGCAGAAGGAAAGATGTTGCAGGAGGGGAAAAGCACGATGATTAGAAGTAGGGAGCTGCCTGCGACTTGAAATAACGCAAGCAAGCACCAAACCCATAGATTGTGCTTGGGAAAAGTGAGGCCAAACACGGAGATAGTGTTGTGGGAAAGAAGCTGAGACAGCAGGTGTAGAGGCAAGCAACTTGCCGAACCGAGATAGGGCGCAGACAACCTCCATGGAAAGGTGGGAGGGACCTTGTCAACCTGAAGCCTGGGAATCGCCGATACTGTCTGGCGGTAGATTGGAAGACCGGTTCGTCGTTGATGTCCTCATCCGCTGATGCTGGGGTGGATGGGAATAGTTGCAATCCTTGACCATAGGATTTGGGTCTGGGCAGCGCAGCGGAGGGGTAGAAAGCAAGCGAAGAGAGAACAAGAAAATAGGACTTACGCAAATGTGCGAAACTGGTTTGAAGAGATCGAGACTTGTCTCGTTGTGCAAAGCAAGGAGCAAGTAATCCGTTCTGCAAGCACAGGCTAGGGTTAGCGCCTTGTGAGAGTACAAGAGAAGAAAGAGGAAGAGGTTGCTGGAGAAAAGGCGTTGAGTTAAGCGCTTAATGTTACGCGGTTAATGGTGATTGTTGTTTGCCGCATAACACGCAAAGAGGCGCGGCAAAAGTGAAGGGATATGCGGTACTGGGGAGTGCTAGATACGCGACATTGGGGGTTTAGACGTGCAACTAGCACGGCGGGGTGCAGGGGGAGGGTATCCAGCGACAGCGGTCGTCTCGCCTCAGTGCTAGGTAGGGTGGTCAATACCATTCCCATGAACCTGGCGGAGGCGAGATATGATGCGTAGCGTTCTGGCGATGTGAAGCTCTCCTCAAGGTGGTAAATATACGTCAACTCTTCACGTACCTTGATATGATGTCGTGATGAAGAACCCAAACAGCCAGACGGATCTAGGGACGAAGTTAGCACGGCAAGCAGAGAAACGGAGACGAAAGAAACAGAACATTGCACTTTGGCATCCTCCGGTGAGTCAGGGTGAGGCGGCTCGGGCTACCAAGGACGGCAACGTAGAACCACACACAAACCCAACAGCACCCACGCTGGCCAACAGGTGGGTGCGGCGGTTTCCAGCGGCACGGCTAGTCCTCGCTGGTGCAGAACGTGAAAGGAGAAGGACGGTGAAAGGGGTGCAGCCAAGCGCGGAAGCGAAGAACACTTACCCAACTATTTCTCTTCAGGCAAGAAGTCACACACCAAAGAGAAGCTGGAGATTGCAGTCGACAAAAAAATCCACTTGCAATAAGCTGAAGAGTCTGCCTTCTCGTTAGCCGACGATGTCGTTGGACTGATATGAAATTCGTTCAAAACGGGGCCTGTTGAGCAACCAGGTCATCGGGCCAACAACGGGATTCGTAACAAAAAGTAGGGAAGGGCAATATGCTAACATCAACCTCTCTCCTGTGATAGCACACGGATATTGGAGGAGGAAAAACAGCACTTGCAGGCAGGGGGGGTTGGATGCCCGACGTAGACGAAAATTTCCACACAGCATTCCGAGCCCCCAAGCCCGAAGACTGATACACCTTGTACCAGAGGCCTTGAGGAGCCATCCACGAAGACTACTACCACTCAAGCGCCGGATGGAGCTTGATGGAGCGATGAAGAGCTCGACAAGGCGAAAACCGCAAGCAAAGAGGATAGGGGGCCAGACGAGGCGGAAAATCCGACAACTGCCACCGAGATATCGCCATCGCATCCAAGTGGCCATGTTGGACGAGCCATCATCGTGTCGACTGACCGATATAGTAGCGCTTCCAGTCCCGTTGATGGCACTTGCTCAACCCCGTGCGTACCGATCCAACCAAGGTATCCGTCAAGTCCAACCGGTCACACATCATAGGGCGTTGACTATGACCTGGCCAGCTATGCCATCAGGAGGACGGGGCAGAGACCTGGACTACCAGATCTATCACCGAGACATCTTCAATTTCAGGAGTATCACGAGGATCGACAAGAGAACCAATTTGAGGCTTACCGGAGAACCCAGAACGAAGCAACGACGCCGGAATAATCGAGCCGCAGACGCCTAACCTTTCAACCGATGACGAAGGGATTCGCAGATCGTATCCAGACCCGAGGCAGGACTTTTGTTTCGATGACGCCTTCACGCCTTAAAACTCAAAGATTCGAGTTAACAGATGTCAAAGATGCCGAGTCCCGTATCGATTGGTGCTCTAACAAAAGAGACCGGAAGAAGGCGAAGTTGTGAGAATTAAGATGAAGGCAATATGGATTCCGGGCGATGCGATGCAGGCTGGAATCCAAAGTTATGGGATGCGCTCAACGATCAAGACTGATGCCGCCAAATGCAACCCGAGATTATCGCAGGACTTGGCTTCGGACGCTAGATATCAACCTGTACGTACACCACATTAGCTACTGCCAGATGTTGTCACTAATAACAGAAACACGAAACGAGCATGGGCCACAAGCTGGAAAGACGGGCTGATCGGCCAAGAGGACATATTGCGACACAGACGTGGTCGGTAGACGGCTGAGTGGACGAGCGGCATAATACCTCCGGGACAGGTGGGTGCCGCCGGGCCAGGGGTTCAGAGACCACCCGCTGGACAGTTGAACGGTTCGGAAGACTGCGGTGGTGCGTCTTCGAAGCTCTCGGCCTGAACTCGGGGTCGGGCAACAGCTGGGATCTCGCGGAGCGCCGGCTTAGGACACAAGGCCACGCCGAAACGCGAGCGCCTCGTGCCCAAGCCACATAGTAGTAGCTCCCTCATCTCAAGCCGACCCCGATCGGTACCAGCACCGCCGACCCGGGTAGTTTGGGGCGAGCGCCTCGCCGGACTCTAGACCACTTGATTGAGCGTTCGGGAACGCGATGAGTAACTCCAATCGTTCTCCCAGAGAGAAATCGCAGCAGCTGGAGAGTATCTCAGAGTTCTGGTTCGGATTTCCTGTAACCAAGTTTGACGGTTCCTGGACATCAGGGGAAACGTGACCTTCGAATGACTCCAAACAGGCCGACCCACGTTGTAGGAACCTTCGGCAGATATGATCCCATTGCGAGCGTCACCCACGCGATTCCATGCATCCATCCATAACCAGATAGGCAAGTCGCATCAAGGCTAACACGGTCGTCATAGCGGAGGAAGGAGGTACGATCACATCAGATGTGCTGGCGACGAAGCCGGGGTCGCGTCTGGACGACAAACACGTCTGGCGCATAGGTCGAGGAGACAGGCAAAATCTCCAGAGGGCGCCGTGTCGGAGCTCAAATCGTAAGCATGAGCGAAGTTCGTCGTTTCGAGGGGAGACGAGTCACGCGGAGTTCGAGTCTGGCAACGGTTTCCAAGGGGTCGAAGCTCAGGGGGATGTCAAGAAGGTCGGTTCCGAGGCTGCCGCGGCGGATAATAGAGCTTCGGCGCGTCGAGTCGAGTCCGGCCGATCATGGCCAGCCACGTTGTCCCCAACGTCCCAGCCATATCCAGCGCGTCCACAGCTTCAATTGTCATGTTGACTCACGGGGTACCAAAAAGCGCACAACAGACAGGCAGCACAAAGATAAGAAGCAATGCAACTCACTCTTTCAGGAGCACCAGGCAACAACACAATTCCTTTTGTCTTCGATCGAACTCCGAAAAGCAACTAAGAACTGGCGATAGGGACGGCCGGCGGAGAAGACAATAGGCGTTCGCTCGTGGTAGGATCTAGGTACTCGACGGGCAGACGCTCGAAGATGCGCGGGATTATGGACTCGGTGGTCTCGGAGGAATTGGGTTGGGAGGGGGGGGGGCGAGGTAGAGGAAGACTGGCGAGATGCAAAAGCAAAGCCAAGTGCGACGACACAGCAAAGAACACGCAAAAGTATGCTCGTGCGAAAAGCGCAGCGCGACGATGGAAAAGAGAAAGATAGAGGAGAGCACAAGGCGTGCGTGGTGGAGGGGTAAAGAGAAGGAAAAGAGAGGCGATTTGGCCGGTGGAGTGTGTGCGAAGCAAAAGGGAAATAAAACTGGGAAGGCGCCGAGGGTTGAGGGAAGCGAGAATTTGCCTGCTGAGTGGATGCGGTGGTTGCGTGGATGCAAGGATTGGTGGGGAAAGCCCAGCCCAAAGCAGCCGGGACAGGGAAGGATGGATCGTGTCAGGACGCCTACCGGCCTGAGGTACGTACCGAGGCACACTGAGTGGACAGCCACGTTCTGCCTCAGCAGGTCGCAGTACCTGAGCTCATCCGACCTGAGCTCACCCCTCCCACTAGGTTCAGTCTGCGGGCGGACACCTACTTAGACAGAAAAGGCTCGCCACCATCACCACGACTGACGACCGACGCCGGGCAGCTCAACGCACCATCAGTCTACCGAGCTCCAGACATTGGATGCACGCGCCATTCGCGGTCTGCGCTGCACAGATTGGCCAACCACATCGCCGAGAAGCAGCGTGCAGAGGGGAGAGCAGGACGGGCGTGAAGCCCGAAGACCCAACAACCGAGGCGTCCAACGACCTTCCTCGGTGACCCGTGCCGGACACGCAGGCATCGACGCCGCCGCTTCACATGTTGCATGCAAGGAGAAGCCAATTTTTCCCATACCAGTACTCACTTGATCCGCGTCCTCAACACGAACCAAGCTTCGTCACCCCACCCCGCAGGGCGCTCGCGGCTGCTTTCAGCAAATGTCGTCGCTTGATATGCGGCGCGACAAGCTCCCGCGCCCGCTAGATAGACTACGTCAGGGCGAAGTCGAGCACAGCATCCCGTTGCCGCTAACAAACCCGCAAAAGAGAGACTCTCCCGGCGTGGGCAACGAGGGCGGGAGAACCGTGGTTGTCCACGAACCCGCACGAAGATGGTTATGCGGCCACTCTTGGTAGGGAAGAATTGCTCTCATATAGAGCCGCGCCGGACAGGGCATACGACGGCGGCTCGGGATCAGCATGGTGACAAGCACGAACCCCCTACCCGGCTAACATGACCTACGGAACCCAGTCCGGCATCGTCAGCGTGGTGGAGCAGAATGCGTGCCCGTACCCCCCAGTGGGGAAGCGCAGAAGTCGAGGAAAATTCTTTTGGTCAAACGGAGTGGAGTCGTAGGACAAAGGGCAAGGGCCTGTGTCGCGCAGTTGAGATCGCGGGAAACGTGGCTGCGAGGTGACGGCAAGGTGACGGCTGCACTCCCGCCAAGCGGATGGGATGGCAGAGGCTCCAAGGCGCCGCTCAACCATGGCTGCGGTTGGTGGTCACAAGGAACGCTGGCACCCCTTTCCCAGCACCTTCCCCGTCGGACCGACAGGCAGAACCCCCTTGTCGCTTCGACCCGACTACAAGCTGCTCCCAACGCAGCATTGCGAGCAAGTCGCATGTTTCTGCTAGAGAGTTTCTCCTTGCCGGAGGGAGGAAGAAGCCGGATGCAAACTTGTCGGCTGTTGCCGTGGCTAGGCTAGAGCTTGGGGCGGTTGAGGAATCCGGAAAGACCGGCAGTCTAACTTTTTCTCTCATGCATGTCCTGGTTTGGGGTTGAGCATGGTTGCATTTGTTTCGTTTCCGATGGCCTCTGCCCTACGGAGATCAGTCCAGGTGCAGCTGTCCTCAGGACAGCCCTGGACCCAACACCTGCTACTAGTCAAGACGAAAACCATCAAACAGCGCGCAGAATACATCAATGTCGAACACAGAATTCGTCGCGGCTTTTGAACTTCGACAGGGCTGTCCGCCCCAAAATGCCGGGATTTTCTCCCATTACGACACTCCCCGCGATCTGGGTGGCGCCATCGCAGCTCCCTGCGCTTCGACCGCCCCCTAGTTGACGCCGAGCGAGACGCACGGGATCCGGCCGGCCAAAAGAAATTCACAAGGTCGCCAGCGCGCAAGGATGCCCAGGCCGACACGCCGACGACAGCCACGAATGCCCTCTGGGGGATGGGGTAGGAATAGTGGGAGTGGCGCCACAACAGTCATATATGGGAAGCAAGGGAACGAGGTCCAAATCCCGCAGGCCTGGTTCGACAAATCGCATCGCGTAGCAGTCTCAGAGCGCTGCACAGTGGGAAGCGGAACGAGGGCAGCTCGTCCGCCTAAACTCGGCCAGCATATATGCGCAATTTCGCCATTTGCTGCCCCAACCATTTACGCGCAGGAAACGATGGAGCGCGAAGCCCTGAAAGCTCTCCCCAACGTGCTGCCCAATCCCAACGTGTCTCAGCTTGGTTGCTTCGCGCTAACACCCACGTCATCCCGTCGCACATGCCCATCTTCCTGCTGTCGAGCGTCTGGAAAACGGTGTTCTTTTCTCCCCAAAAACAAGAATGTTCCGGGTCGGTGGTATTTGCTCCAGTCCGGGTCCATCTCAGGCAGGCCGCGTAGTCGGAGTTTGAGGCTTGCTGAGGGCTCGCTGTGCATGATGCGCAGGACTTGCTCCAGCAAATGCACACCATTCCGATGACCTGCATTGGCTTAGCCACGGCTCCGCACACCGAATCGCAGGGCGGGTCCTGAGACCTCCGCCATTCGGGCTGCTCGGATATATCCATCACAGGTTGCAACGGCCGCTCGGGACCAGGTGTGCTGCGAACGGTGATCGCAGAGGCCGGAGTTTCGCAAGGCCGGACTTGGTTAGGTGCGACGGTCCCAGCCATCTTGACTGCCACATGGCATTGACGTTCATCTCCCGCAAATTCTCCCCACAGAAGCTAACCCAGCTTCTGGAATCCCTGGATCTACGGCACCCCTGTCATCATCCCTTTTTGTCGAGGCCTTTGCAACACGCCGTTGTCGCTCTGTCCGTAAATGCCAAGCCTCCTAGAAGTCGGGCAGCGCCAGCGACCGCGAGGCCCTGGTCTCCCAAAGCGTTGCGGTTATCATTGAAGCCAGCCTGTGTCGTCGGCGATGTTGACGAGTCAGTCGAAGTCGGCATTCGAAGCATCAGGTCCGTGAGGGGGGTGCCCCTATCAGGTACTTTTACCCCAAGACCTGCGTGCATCCGCACCTCTCACTCGATTGGCTTTCCCCAACACACATCTGCAGACTTTGTACGCATGTACCCATGAGGGTTTCCGTACGTAAGACTCACACAGAGTCTCTGGTCACCGATGTAGCTATACACCATGCTTGCCGAGGGGCGGCCGTTCAACCCACACACACAACACCACGCGGCGTTTTCCACGGTCCCCCAACATCGTCAATGGTTTTCTTCTCGGCTGAGAAGAACAGCTCAGTTGCGGGGCTTCTGCACTGACAGCCAAATCCTAATCACTGCGGAGCATCACCGGCGAAAGGCCCGGCCTCCGGGCTCGCCGGAGCCCCTCTTTCCCCGGCTGCTTTGTGTGTTGTCCCCGCAAAGCTTGACCGCTGGCTCCTGGCTCTGCTGCGGTCGCTTGCCGCGAGCGTGCTCCAGTGAAGTGACCACTAGACAATCAACTCGCCCTCCCGGCCAGATAAACTCGCAGTCATCATCGACCTGCTTTCTGCGGGGGTGTCTTTTCCGTCACAGAGATAACAAAGATAGCCGATGAGCTCAACTGTTCTCAACAGCATTCCACAACCTGTGCGTTCGGCTTCCCTCTCTTGTCCTGCACGAACGCGTGCCGTTGACCTCGCGTACGCCCCCTCCCCTTGTCGGCGTCACCACAAAGGTAATATAATCGGCCACTTGATTGGGCAGGTATAGAGTGCGGTGGATGGAATGGCTCCTGCTTTTCCCCTAATGGAGCCAATGACGGGAAAGAGAAGGCCCTCTACGCTCACGCCCATGTACAAGACGGCGCTCCCCTTCGGATCGGGATACGGGCCGCCTCGTAAGGATTGCGCCAACCTTATATGTAGTTGACCTGCCAGGCATCAGACCTGTGATGGTGGCTACAGACTGCAACTGGGTAACATCGGCTACTCTATGAAGCCACCGATCCAGACCTCTCACCGCCACAAGGCCAGTCCGAGCATCATGACGCAAGCGTTGGGAAATGTGAAACTATCCCAGGGCGCCAGCATCTGGGTACCTCGCTCCCTCAACTTCGCTGGAAGGGTCATTGCAGCAGTCGAGAACACGAAAAGCGTCTGCCCCCTTGCGCGTGCGAACCTTTAGCTGCCACGAGCGCGCCAAGGTTGCGCCGCCGAGAATTAGGCCAGATCTCCCAACTTCCGGATGTGCCGTCTCTATCCATCCCGAACTTGAACGATCGTTGGACTTTGTACACGTCCGAAACTCGCCACATCTCAAGGTTCTCCGACCGTACCTCGGGGATTATCCGCCACCAATGTCCAAATGATGCTGTCCCCGTTGGTGTGAACCAAAATGGGTTGCTTGGATAGACTGTGCAAACTCCCACGCCAGCTGTCGATACGCACTCGTCGGCACTTGGCTGAAGAGAATGCAGCCTGTTTGATTTATCGTGTGGAGGTCCGGACCTGGAGCCCGGGGAGAAGGAGGTCGGGCCCTTGTATTCCAGTGGAGACTGTCGCCAAAAGCGCAGTTGTCAGATGGCATCGGGCACGGAGGACGGGCTACCAAGTTGTATCCTGCGCGAGTTTCCCAATGCCGGTCTTGGAACCCGTCAAGCTTGACATGCACGAGCTGGCCTTTCCGCCAGCTACCGGCGTCTCCCCGCTTCGGCTGTGGGCATGTTCCTCGAGCACGGCAGCGCAAGGGGCGCTCCGTGTCTCGACGAGCACCCGATCAAAATCAACCGATCTCAGGCAGTTTTCGGGCCAAAGGCTCTATGGCGAGGTGGCATTCCGCAACGTCAACGACGACGCGGTAGAAACCCGAACCCGCTCTTTCCCGGCCGTCTGGGCTGGGTGCAGACCATTATCAACCCAGACTGAGGCTGGATAGCCACCGGCTTGAAGTTTGCCGCCCTGGACGTCGAGATTCCTTAGAGCTTCCGTCGAGTCCTTCCAGAACATTTCCCCATTCAGCCAAGACCCAAGACACGGTAGAAAACCAAACAGCCTGAGCCTCAGGGGGCGCACAGCCAATCGAACCCTGCCTAGGAAGGAAAAACGATCGGAAATTTCCACAGGCTGAACGCGTGGCCCTTGGTTACCCGGTCAGGGAGGTGACGGGCTCGCGGGATCCAGAGAGGTGCGCATGACGATCAATATGCGCGGCATTGATGGCCAAATGGGCTGTTGTTCCGTAAGTGTTCCGAAACGTGTGTCCAATCAGTTGGTAGTAGGAGGGGAAACAAATACGAGGTTTTGGGGTGGGCTTGGCAGGGGAAATGTGATAAACTTTGTGGTGGTCCTGATCCGGTGGGAACGGCAGAGATGCGGATACTATCCGGTACTGTGGCGGGAGGTGTGGTGAGATTTCAGACGTGTGAGTATCCCCCGTTTCGGGTGCTCAGGGGGTGCTGACTGCGTTTTGTTTCGTGTGGTTCTTGCATGTGGTGTGATGTGATGGCTGCAGGTCTGTCGGCGGTTTCTTGACAAGGTCTTTGTCGACAACGTGGCATATGTGTTGCCGTCGACTGCGTGGGCGCTGGGTACCCACTTTCCGGCCAGCCTTGGCCAGGGTCGATGACGGGTTGATATGAAGGTGAGCCCTAAGATCGGCCCGGATGTCCACACCGAGGTGTTTGTTGGAAGCTGGTTGAAATGCCTAGTTTGGGGGCTGAACGTTGCGGAGGTCGTTGTGGATATGTAGCTTTAAGCAGGCTCGTTGTTGGACTTGGTGCACGTGTTTGACGAGTCTTGTGATGGCTTGATGATGGCTTGATTGCGTTTTTGAATCTTTGCTGGTGATTTAATGATAATTTCGAATGGACGGGATTAGGTACGTATTGTACGTCTTCGCGGTGCTCCGGGTCCGGAGTTGGTTGTGGGTCTCGGCGTATTGTCTTGGTTTTCTTCTCGGCCTTGTACTCGGTGTTGTTGGATTTGTCCTCGGCTTGGCTATGTTGTATCTTCTCGGCGCTTGTGGCTTCGGGGCCGCCGGTCTCGGTATATTTGTTTCTTACACTTCTTCTTTATTCTCCTCGATCGGTTCGATCGTATCGTTCGGTCATCACGTTCGATTCTCGTTCGAGCCGGTCTTGTCGGTTGTTGGACTTTTTCGGGCTATTTGTTCAGGTTTTTTGTTCAGGGTTTTTGTTCAGGTCTTTTGTTCAGGCTTCTAGTTCAGTCTACTTGCTCGGGGTTTCGGTCGCTCGTCTCGTTGGGTCTCTCAGGTGGCTCGCATCTCGTTCGGTAGGGGGCTCTTCGATATGGGGCCTGCGTCGGCGATATAAGGGGTAATTCTCGGCGAAGCGTGGATAAGGCACCCTTTTTGCCCCTTATTCGGTTGGTCGAAGTGATATCAACTGAACCTCCAGTCGTTTCTTGTATCATATTCCGGCTCTTGTACATTCTCTCCATGTATTACTATCCAGCTCTTCGATGTGGACCATTTCCCATATATTGCCCATGTCTTGTATTGTGCTACCATATATCTGTTTCCATCTCTTTCGCAACTCCACTGTGTATTGTATTTCCGCCTCTTTTATGTTTTTCCCTTGTACGTCTTCCAACTCGGGTATCTTGTACGTTTGAGTCACGTTTTGATCCGATCTTATAATCTGCTCGACTTATTCTAAGTTCTTGTTCGGTCTTGTTCAGAAGGGGGCTATTCGATACGGGATTCGCGTCGGTGATATAAGGAATGGACTCTCAGCGAGGCGTGGAGACTCCTGAGCCCCTTATTCGATCGATCGCTTCCTTATCCACTCTTGTATATTCTCCTCCTCTTCCGCGTGTATGGTTCCTGTATATATTCCATCTCTTGCCTTGTATTCTCCAAGTATTCCTTGATGTGTTTCCACCTCTTCCCAGTGACGAGCTGGTATCGTGTCTCCCCCTCTTATATGTGCGGCAGTTGAATCAACGTGCCCTCTTGGATTGAATTACTTCCTCATATCCTTTCCTTCCTGCTCATCTTCTTGTTCGGCTCGGCGGGGAACTGGGTCCCTTGGGTCAAGGGTGAAATAGGGGCTTGCTTGTCTGGGGCGGAGACCTGTTTCAACCGACGTCAGCGTCCTGTTGCGCATCTGACACAAAGAGCACATTGAATTTAGCCGAGCTATCAATACGGCGAGCTTTGATCCTGGGACTAGTCAGGAGTCTCGTTGGCCCGGCTGTCCTGTTTCGATGCTCAGTATGGCAGATGCTTATCTCCTTGATAATTCATGGCGGCAGCAGTATTTTCCTGTAGACTGTTAGTATGAGTGCGCGCTGGGACGGCTCTACCGTCCGCTTACATCGAATGTAGCGGGCTGGATATATCTGTCGATGGCTTGATGAAGCTGTCATTGCCCGGGGGTCAAAATTTCGGATACTGGCTCGAATACCCCAGTGCTTGATTCAAAGTCTCCAAGTCAGTCCATGATGAATATGCTGCAAAGGGCAAGTTTCTTCCTGATTCTCCATATCAAGCTGAATGTGTCCCTGGTGGCACTGGGAAGGAGTTTTGATTCTTTTTTATTGGGCCGAGCTGCTCGCATGTTTCCAGAGCTGCGTTTCTGAGATTTGCAGCGTGCTGTTGCTCAGGTTGACGGGGTACGCCGAGCTAGGAAAAGCGAGCAGGCAGCGTCAACAAACCTAAATATGCTCCGCATTCTGGCAGCAATGTGACAAATATCTGAGGCTGATCATTCCCTATGAGATTCGGGCGACTTCGTCATGATGGGGAGATGTTGTTGGCGTCTAGATGGCCTCAGAGATCACGTGGGAATCACGTGGAAAATAAGTTCAACAATAAATTTAGTATGGAGTGGCAGCCCTGGAGGTCTTGTGGTCCATGCACAAGGATGCGAATAAAACCATGGGGCATTCTCTCTGCGAGACCCGCCTTTTCTCCTCTGGTCTGGGGAACCAGGCCCCAAGAATCCCAGGCCAAATTCCAGGTTGAGTTATTCCAGCGTCACGCAAGTCAATAGTTGCGTGAGGTCCCGGAAAACTTTTCACGTTGTGACCCTGTACGTTAGAGTGTTGGAGCTCGGAAGGAAGGTGAGACCAAGGCTGCAGTCCAGACAGAGCTGCACATGATCTTTTTATCTTCACAAAGCCCAATAACTATTCATTTTCCATTGTGGGAGTCTCATATAATCATCTAGTTGTCTCACATATCTGGCGCAAGCAGGCGGCCCTTGTCCCACCAGACTTGAGAGCGTCATGGAACTGCCCATTTCTCCCGCGTCTTCAGCATTCACACTTGATTCGTTAGCTGTATCCAGGGCCAAACACTACGATCGTCATAATTTTTTTGGATACACCGCAAGCCCAAACATGTCAAGTCATCATTGAGAGGACAATGAGTTCTACGCCTGAATCGCCCCTGACCCATTTTTTTTTGTCGTGAGTTTTGTGGAGAACTGGAGACGCGCCATCTGGCGAACTGCATGAGAGGGGAATTAAAACTCCGCACTTCCAACAAAGAAGCTCCTTGTGGTGTAGTTGGCTATCACGTTCGGCTGTAAATGTTACATTCATATACCGAAAGGTCACCGGCTCGATTCTCTCTCGAAGAGACAAACATGTGGTGAGCGATCACCGCTTCTCTTTTTTTTTTTTTGGCCTTTTGGAAGCTCCTGCTCCTAGATTGCCTCCAAAGTGACAACACCTTCACGGCTTTTGTGTGCCTTATGCAAGCATCCGCATGCAGCTCTGGATGCATGTCATCCGCTTCACGGAGTTTGCTCCGATTAGGGTTAGGGCCCATGTAGGGAGATGGCAAAGGTTATTGTGCCGTTTCTGTGCGCGTCGTTTATGATGCGTAAATATCGCCATGAGCTATTCCCTACGTCTCGGCCACCTAAACTGAGAAAGCCTCAGCGTGATCCCGGAATAGGATGTGAGATTGTGCGCGTTTGTTGTGGGACTTTGAGACAGGGGTGTTGGATGAGTGCTTAGTCACTCACCCGCTTGCGTGCGCTTGGCGCCTTGAATGCGTGCGCTCCTGCCGCCTGGATGAGGCTCATGCTGCCCACCATCCCTTGAAACATCAAGACCACCAAGAACAAGACCACGGAGGCACCGAGCTTACGACTGCAGCTGCGCCATGATTGCCACAGAGAGTGCTGGAATTTGAGATATTTGAAGTCGCGTCAACTGTGACAGATTTTCACCTTGTTCCTCGACTGCACAAGTTGGTCAACAAACCCCACCTCAGGCGCTCGACCCATCGCCAGCCCTCGCCATGGCGGCCGCCTCTACCGAGCAGAGAGAGCTCGACCTAGTGGACAAAGTCGACTTTCGCATCGTAGCCGTTGCCAATAACGAGGAGAAACTCCAGCAGTTGCTGAAGGTGTACCTCCCCGCCCTGCTGCTCAAACTCGCCAGCGAGCACAAGTCGGTCCAAACCAAGGTGAGCTGCCCCTCCCCTGTGCCCCTGCCCCTCGGCTCCACAACGGCGACCAGCCCTCACCAGCCCCTGACGCTCACACCCCAACAGGTCATTGAAGTATGCAAACGAGTCGAAACCTTTATCCAGGCTCCAGGGTATGTGACGCAAAATGACAGTCTGGCCATGGCCTGCACACTGACCCGGCTGCAGAATTGTGCTGCCTGTTGCCGCCCTGTTGGATCAGTACAAATCCGCAACCTCGGTCCTCCTCAAGCACTTTGACCTCGTCTTTATTCAACATAGTGCTAGGAGGCTTGACCCGGAGGATCGACGGGCTCTGATACCCAAGGCCATCCGCAGCATCGGATCGGATGTGTTGCGCTCTGAGCCATCGCCCACCGTTCCCAACTTGTTCAACGTCATCCTGCGACTGCTGGCCGACTTCAAACCGCCATCTCGCGGCTCCAAGGAGGACGTAGCCCTCCGGGACGATGTGTTTGAAAGTCCAAAGGACTCCGAATTCCTGGCCAGCTGGCTGGGCAAGGTGCTTCTCCTTCGCGGCCCATTCGGGGGTGATAGCCCCCCTGGGCTCACCGCGGCCGATGTGAAGTTCCTTACCCTGGGCAAGCCGGATACCTGGAATATCAGCGCCAAGGGCCTCAACATCACTGAGACCCGGATCAAGGTTGCTGCTTTTCTCTCGAGCGGCGCATTTGTCGACGCGGAGCGATTTTTACCCGCCATTTATGCCGCGTCAAGCACCGACTTCCGCATCTCCAACATTGGTGACGACCTTCTCAAGAGAACCTCGGTGTCTCTGGAAGATGAACGCCCAGTTCGCCAGCTGTTTGACGCCCACTCCAAGCTGCCGAGCCCCTATCGTGCGCGGATCTTGAGTTTGTTGAGCAGGTCCGAGGTTGCCACCACCTTTACCGACGAGATTCTAGCTGCGTTCAAACAGAATATGGTCACCGAGGCGAATTCCAGTGAAGAGACTTCCCGGCCATATGGTCTCGAACTGGCAAAATTGCACAAGGCCCAGTTTGAGTTTCTCAACTGGGCTGCCCGGATCGGTCCAAGCAAGACCGACTTCCGGAAAGTAGGGGCGCCGATCATCGACCTGTTGAAGGGGTTTGTTGAGGAACAAGGATGGCCAAAGCCTGAGAGTCTGTCCTTTGATGACATTGCACTTCGCTCAAGAGCCTACGAAACGATCGGGATTCTCGCCCGAAGCGCCCCCATGACCGATGTGTCGTACCTATCGCTCGCCGGGTGGCTGTTCCGGTCCCTCTCCGAAGACCCAACTCACGATGTTGTTATGAACATTGAGAGTGCCCTTTCAAGCCTTACCACCGTCCTCGAGCACCCCCGACTTGCAAGCGTCTACGGCCCGTTGCGCCATATCCTCTTAGCCTACATGACCCAGGACGAAGACACGGGGGACGCGATTCGCAGCACACGGCATGCTGCTACAAAGTGGGCGAATACTTGTCTCCCCTTCTCCGATGTTTATGCCAGGTGGATCAATCTTTTGGCCATCGCCGGGCGACGGACAGAGCGCAGTGAGGTGACCGAGGAAGGCCGCAAAGGCCTGGATCCCTGGGCGTACTATGCCGACGACGATGCTTCCAAAAGCTTGCCAGACTGGCGCCACATGGTGCGAGCCTTCTTCCAGGAGAATATCACCGAAAGCGCCGCAGGCTCCTCGCTTCAGCCTCCCGGCAAAGCTGGCGGAGGGATGGATGTTGACGAGAAATCGATCTTTCAAAACTTCCCCGGCGACGCCTTTTTCGCATTTCCTGTCGCTCTCGAGTACTGCAAGCGTGTGCTGTTCCTTTCGGCACTGGAAGACTTCAAAACGGATCCAGGATGGGAGAGCCAGCTGGAGACGCGCAGCCGCTCAAATTTGGAAACACGGCAGACTATTCGAGACTACATTAGCTCACAGGACGATGGAAACTGGGCTATATACCGCCTCCTTCTGGCCGCATTTGAGGGAATGGTAAAGCAAAGCGCCAAAGTCGTTGAGCCGTGTGCGACGACCTTTGTTGATCTTGCATGCTTTGCGCCCGAGTCTGTGCTTGCTGCCCTCGCACTCCGCTCCAACGAGCTCCTCCCCCTCATTACCTCTAACAACAAGGAGGTTCGTGTTCTCGGCGCAAGAGCATTCGGAATACTAGCCGCCCATCCATCTTGCTCCCAGGAGTCGCTGGCAAGGTCCAACGCATCGTTGACGACAGCTGCAAAGCCCTTCAAGACAGCCTCTGGCCAAGGTCTGAACGCTGCGGAGGGAGCATTCCTTGCATTGGGACATCTCTGGTCTCGTAAGGTGTACTACAAAACCTCGACCGAAGACTCTGAGAATGTCAACCTAGGCGATATTTTCCCAACTCTGGAATCGGTTTCATCTTCCCTGATTTCCACTCAAGAAGCCATCTTCGATGCATATACCCAACTCTGGACAGCTGGTGTCGCCGTTGCCACGGGGAAGGAGGACGAGGCGGACATGCTTGCTTACGTCACCAAGTCATTTGTTGAACCACTGATGATCCACGCAAAGAAAGGAAACGAAAGGGCTATCACCGCACTGGGAAGGCTTACTCTCGTTTTCAAGCAAGATAATATTGTCAATCTCGTCCTGGAAAAGCTTTACTCCCTCTATGACATCAAGGGGGTCGAGGTTCAGTTTGCTGTGGGCGAGGCCATCGCAGCCACTATCGGCTGCTGGGATGCAGGGGTCGTGCAACTCACACTCGATGTTGCCGCGCAAGAAGGGCCTTGGCGGGTAGGCAAGCGTTCTGACCGTGTGGCTTCGACTCTCCAGAAAATCCTGACAGACTCGAAGACGACGAAGCCTTCACTGATGAAGGCTTCTGGTATCTGGTTGTTTTGCATCATCCAACACTGCTCGCAGTTGGAGGAGGTGCACCAAAAGCTGAGGGACTGCCAAGTCGCTTTTATGAGGCTTCTCGCCGCAAGGGACGACTTGGTCAAAGAGACAGCCACCCGAGGCCTTACCCTTGTCTTCCAGAAGGGGGATGCAGAACTGCAAAAGGAGCTTCAACGCGACATCGTCACAGCATTCACCGGCACAGGCCCGCAAACCAAGGTTGAAGACGACACGGAGCTCTTCGAAGCCGGCGCTCTGCCCACAACCGATGGAAATTCCATCACTTCATACAAAGATATCGTTAGCCTGGCCAATGAAGTCGGGGACCAGAGTCTCATCTACAAGTTTATGTCTTTGGCGGCGGACTCGGCAACCTGGTCCACCCGTTCGGCCTTCGGGCGCTTCGGACTCAGCAACATCCTATCACAGTCAGAGATCGACCCCAAGCTATACCCCAAGCTGTTCCGTTACCGATTTGACCCCAACTCGCACGTCCAAAAGTCAATGGATGATATCTGGAAGGCACTGGTCAAGGATCCCGGCACCGTTCTGGACACGCAATTTGATGCCATTATGCAAGATCTGCTCAAGAACATTATTGGCAAGGAATGGAGAGTCCGACAAGCCTGCTGTGGTGCGATTTCGGACTTGATCGCTGGGCGACCATTCCCCAAATACGAGACATACTACAAGGATATCTGGGCCTCTGCGCTCAAGGTGCTCGACGACGTAAAAGGTAGTGTTCGCGAGGCAGCATTCAAACTTTGCATTTCGCTCAGCGCCACGTTGGTGCGGCAGCTGGAGGAATCGGGGCCAACAGCTGCCGCTGTGCCAATGATGAAGGAGGCTTTGCCATTCCTCCTTTCCGAGAAGGCGATAGACAACAAGGCAGAGGATGTGAAGATCTTCGCTACCTTGACGGTGATTAAGATCGCCAAGAGTGGTGGAAAGGGGCTGAACCCCTACGTGCCGACACTGATACCCAACCTCCTTGGTCAGCTCAGCACGATAGAGCCAGAGGCTTTCAACTACGCCTACCTGCGTGCCAAGGAGGAGAACAAGGAGGTAATCGACAAGTTGCGAAGCGCCATGGTCTCGCAGAGTCCCCTGACGGAGGCCATCGAAAACTGCCTGCGCAACGCCGACAGCGATGTCATCAGCAAGCTTGCGCCACAGCTAGAAGAAACGGTCAAGTCATCGCTAGGCATGGCGACCAAGGTGGGGTGCGCCCGCCTCCTGAGTACCCTGGCTACTAGACACACCAACGACTTCCGGCCACACGCTGCCCGATTTCTGCAGCTGATGGAGAAGCAAGCGCTCGGAAAAAACAACGAAGTCAGCGGAAGTTATGCCCGCGCAGCAGCTTACATCTTCCGGGTCGCCCCTGACGAGGCAAGGGAGCTCTATGTCAACCGATTCATCAAGCTGTATCTGGAGTCGGAAGATGAGATCCGCCGAGAAAAGGTTGCCGATGCTATCTTGGCCTTGTCCAAGATTTCGCCGGACCACTTCACCGCTTTGGAGTCGCAACTTCTTCCCCTAGCATTCCTGGGCAAACATGACACGAACGAGTATGTTGAGAAGGGGTTTGAGGAGGTTTGGAGCAGAAGCGGCTTGACTATCACACGCTACATACCCGAGATTGTCAGCCTGGTTCAAGAATGCCTGGGCTCTGCGCAGTGGGCTCTCAGGCATGCCGGTGCCCTTGCCACTAGTTCTATTGTTGCCGCCATCACCGGCTCCAGCGATCTCACAGGTCAGGTAAACATTGGCAATCTGAAAGCCGTGTGGCCAATCTACGACAAGTCGCTGTCGCTCAAGACGTTCGCAAAGAAGGAAAAGCTTCTCGAGCCATTTCCGGATTTCGTAAGCAAGAGCAAGGCTTGGTGGACAGAGGATACCCAATTCGCCGAGCAGCTCAAGAAAATTGCCATCCGAGAGGCCAACCGCAACAACGACGAATACCGCCCGCATGCGTTCAAGTGTCTCTGGAAGTTTGCCGCTGCCAGGGATGACCTGACGCTGCTTCCTGAAATCTGCAAAATTGTCTGGGACTACATCGACTTACCGAACGAGGATGAAGACGAAATGGACGTCGACAAGCCCAAGCAGGGCAACACGAGGGGGGTGGACCCGAGGAGTCAGATTGCCTGGGCAGGTATCGAGGCTGTGGCGAAGGGATACAACCGGAAGAAGATGAGGAAGACCCCGATTGGGGAGTTGAAGGAGATTTTGCTTGCCCTGGAGCATGGGAACAACTCCAAGGGAAAGCCGAATTTGGAGAGTCCGTATATTGGGAAGACGGAGTTCGACATTGTCCGTCGGGCGTACTGGTATGAGTGCGTCGCAGAAGTCCTGGAGGCTGCTGGGGATGGAGTAGTGAATACGGGAGACGAAGGATTGGTGGTTCTGAAGTGGTATTTTGCCACTTTGGATCTGGACAAGGCAGATGCGGGGACGGAGGAGCAAAGACTTGCGAGGATCAAGGCGGCCATTGCAGCCGCGCAGCTGTGGAAGAAGCAGGGTGGTGATGCAGTAGAGGGGCTCGCACAGACGAAGGCGGTGGTGAAGGGCGCCGTGGAGAAGGCTCTGAGAGAGGAGAGATCGTTGGAGGTTCAAGGAAAGTGGAAGGAGTGCCTGGCAGTTCTGGGCTAGTAAGGTCGGTACAGCGAAACTATATATTTAGATGTTAAACTATGGGCTCCTTTCACTCTCAACCTGTTGATGGAATTTTTTTTGGTCGAGTCCCATCCATCATTGCTGGTGTAATACCATGTTCCAATGACGCAACACGACAATTGCAAGCCTTGATTCTGTTTACGTCCTCTAGGGCTGTAAGAAGCAGGTAAATAAATTGTTCATCGGAAGTAAGGAGCGTGCCCTGCAGTGTCCGTGTTGCCCACAAGAAAGGGGCAGTGCTGGGACGACCCACTTTGTGTCTCCATCTCAGGGGTGTGTCAACAACAGGATCACCGGGCTAAAATTCCCCAACAGAAACAATATTTCACAGCCGACCAAGCATCCATCAAACTATCAAGAGCGGCTAGTATAATGGTCAGTACAGTTCGTTGCGGTTCTCAACCCCTCTCCGAACAAACCCAGGTTCGATTCCTTGTCACTCACATTTTACCCTAACCCTGACCTAAACTGTTCAAGAGACCTGGTCTGTGCGTGGTGTGGCAAGTCGGGAATCGCATGTTTGGATGATCCGGCAACCTCTTGCGTCACACGCTTCCAACTGGCGACGCCTGCGAGAGCTCGTGGCTTGTCGACGTACTCAACCTCGCTGCCTCTGACAAAGTCCGAGGTGTCTCTTTGACCAACCTCCATTCTTTATACCGTTCCCCCGTGATTTTGCGAAGCGGATTCACCTGCACATTCTAGCACCTTCCGATTGTTCCATCTGGTCTCGGGCGGCGGTTCAGCAAGACCCCGCGCTCGGTGCGCTGGCTTCCTGATTTTTAAAGCCTTATCGCCTCAGCTTGCAGAGCTTCTTCCTCGCCCAACGCCACCCCCGAAACCCCGCGTGCCACCACAACCCAGGCGCCTCCTTTTTCTCTCAACTGCCTCGGCGGAGCGTTTGGAATTGCCTTTTCTCTCTCTCAAAGATTTCATTCATCGCCTGAGTTCATTCAACGGCTGCCGCCCCTTCCCTCGCAACGTTCATCCCACGTTAACCCCTCCTTCGACCCCGCGCCTCAACCATTTTGACTGCCTGCCCGATCGCCGCCCCCCAAGATGGCGAGCCCCGAGGATGTCGAGCAGTTTATGGGCATCACCGGCGCCAGCGATGACGCCGCGCGACGCATGCTCGAGATGTGCGGTGCCGACATCGAGCAGGCTGTCCAGCTCTGGTTCGCCGACGAGGACCTCCAGCGGACGCTTTCTACACCAGCACCTGCCGCCCAGGCGGCCGGCCCCAGCACAAGCGCCTCGCGCGCTCGGAGCCGACCGAACAGATCGAGGTCGAATAGACGGGCAGGCCGTGAGGACGCCCAGGGCGTCATCCATTTGGATTCGGACGATGATATCGAGATGACGGAGGATGAGTCTTTTGGGCAGTTTGATGATGGGGATGATACCGCCAACGCTGTCCATGTGGCTCGGACGGCACAGGAGGAGGAAGACGCGGCGATGGCCAAAAGATTACAAGAGGAGTTGTACGGCGGCGGTGGACCAGCTCTGGACGATGAGGGTGTTCGTGCGCCTATGGCCCGTACCACGGAGACTCTGGTCGCCCCGAGCGCGTACGGGGGCCCAGATGAGGAAGCTATATTAGAGCAGATTCGCAGGCGGCAGGCGCCCCGACGTAAGTTACTTCCCGGATGTTCTCGGGTTTGGGGTCATTGAGCACTGACTGACCTGTGACAGCACGCCCAGGTCGGACCAACAATCCATTTGCCCAGTCGGTGTGGGATGGTGAAGCATCGGGATCCGCTCCCGGCGCCCCAGCATTAGGTGCCGCGACTAGTCGAGCGACACGTCTTGCCGAGCTTTTCCGCCCACCATACGATCTCATGTCCAACATCACTTGGGACGAAGCGCGCGACTTGGGCAAGGAGGAGAAAAAGTGGATTTTGGTTAATCTTCAGGACATGTCCGATTTCAACTGCCAAGCGCTCAACCGCGATATTTGGAAGGATGAGGCCATCAAGCAGCTAGTTGGCCAAAATTTCGTCTTCCTCCAGTTCGACAAGGTCGACCCAGCATCCCAGCAGTATATTTCATTCTACTTCCCTCACCAGACGCACGAGAATCCCAACAACTACCCGCACGTCTCCATCATTGACCCTAGGACAGGCGAGCAGGTCAAGGTTTGGAGCGGGATCCCCTTCCCCGCGGCTCTGGAGTTCTACGGCCAGCTGGTCGAGTTTCTCGATCGGTACAGCTTGGCCGCTAACAGCAAGAATCCCGTGACCAAGGCGAAGCGCCCCGAGCGTTCGGTGAATGTGGACAGGATGACAGAGGAGGAGATGCTCCGGATGGCAATGGCGAACAGTCTGGAGTCAAATGGCGGAGACGTTTCCCCCGACCTTATCGACCCTGACGAGCTTACCAAATCTGTTGGAGACCTCGGGAAGGGCAAGGAGAAGGCCGAGGAGGCCGAGGAGGCCGCAACGTCCGTTGTTGCAACACCACAAATATCACCTTTCGCCCGGATCGCCTCTGATCGTCCACACGTGGAACCGGCGGCTGATCCTAAGACGACAACTAGGATTCAGGTGCGGAACCCGCCGAACCGTATCATTCGCAGATTTGGTCTGCACGAACATGTTATTCGTCTATATGAGTGGCTCAAAGCGGAGCCCATTGCGGGCAAAGAGGGAGTCGAGTTTGAGTTGAAGTCGATGCCTCAGGGCAATGACTTGATCGAGTACCTCGACCAGACGATTCAGGAGGCAGGACTGGCCAACGGAACGGTCATGATCGAGTTTATTGAGCCGGATGAGTGATCGGCGTCGTGCAGCATGCACAGATCGTCCAGTCCAGTGCTATTCCGCTCGGTATGTATTACTCGGGAGGCTGTTTCGATTTAAGGAGGCCGATGTGGTTCTTTAAACGGGCGTCACGGCGTAGGAGGAAGCCGCGTGGTCTTCGTTGCCAGGGCCTGGCCGCTTGACTTTCTCACTGGCAGTCGTCTGCTGCACGGCAGCGTTTTCCTTGATTTGGGAGAGGTTTCATGCAGGTATGCAACGGGATAGCGGGACTAATGGAGCGCATGGGTGACCCGGTTGGCATGCCCATTGGGAGCGGCAAGGGTTACATTTGCATCGAAGGAATCCATGAGGGGCATCAACTTAGAGCGGTAGACTATGGGCGAACAGTTTTGCCTGGGTGAATCCAATGTCCTGGCAGTCCTTGAGCCTTTGAGATCATCGTGAATCTGGAATTTAGGAATCATAACCAATGTTGAGAGCATCACAGTCGTTGCCGAGGAGTTGCCCCTCGACCAACCAAACCGAGCTTGGCGGTCAATCTGGGGCAGACCCAGCTGAACGCGAGAACGTGCGTCGCCCCTGCGCCGGGCTGAGGTGAGCACACCTGAGGGTTAAGGCATGTCATTCGTTGGTGGGGAAGGTGAGCCAGGGGAAACATCAGCCCTAGAGGGAGCGTGCTCGTTGGTGTTCCTTTGCCGGTTATGCGAGGGCCAAGGTGGCGCCCCTGAAACCATCTCATCCACGCCATCCCGCTCCCGCGATGGGGGTGACGTGGTGCGGGTGACGCGATTTGATATCGTTTCTCCTTGTGGAGGGCTTTGCAGGTGAGCGTGGTGAGGTGGGGGTTTGAGCTGCAGAAGGATGGGCTCTTCACTTTTGGCCTCATCTCTGGCCTTGGCTTCACCTCAACATTCCTGCGGATCACAGAGGAAACGAATGGTAGGTCTGAGGAGGTGGTCTGGGGTAATTACAGGGGAAAAGGTGACCTGGTGGCCTGAGGGCCTTGCTGCGTAGGGATGGCGGGAATGGATGTCGTGCTGCGATGCAAGTGCGGAGGGAAATTGCAAGGGTCGGGTGCTGCAGAGGGGGCCACTGCCATTGGCGAATTGGTGGTTGCCACTGCGTGGATTTTTGGGTAAGGTTTGGAAGTTTGCATTGGACTTGGTTTGGATTGCTGGACTGGAAGTTCGGTTGATTTGTCCGTGATGGTTCAGTTTTCGTTGTCGTTGCGCTGCTGGAGATTCCCGTGTTACTAGCCCCGCTGCGACTCTGTCGCCCCTGTCCAGCCCCGGGATGTCATCCCTGGAGTGGAGGTGCCTGCGGATGAGTGGAGGTCGCGATAAACAAAAAATCCCATGGGTGAGTGGGCGCCCCGTGTTTTCGCTGTCCCGTCGAGATGAACCCCACATCAGGTTCTGGAAGTGCACATTGCCAACTAAACACACCGACAAGCTGGCTGCGCCGAAGGAGTGCGCCAGGCTGCTGCGAGTGTTCTTTTTTTTTCTCCCTTTTTGTAACTTCCCCCCCCAGTCATTAGGTATATTTGAACTGTCTATTTCTCCGCAGTTCGCATAGCACCCCCCCCCTCTCTCTAGCCGGACGAAGTTATTTTGGCGATCGAAAAGTAAGGTAAGCACACTGAAGCAACAACATGCCGATACCTGAGCGCGGCGACCGTCCTTTTAGCAGCTGGCTCTTGGCCCTCCGTGCTCCCTACCCTGCCTGGCTTTGTTCCTTTTCCTGCAGCTCTTTCCGCGCCGTTGGCAATTTGTGTCTCAGACTTTTTTGTTGACCAATTACCCGATACAGACGGCACCTGCATTCGATCTCGACAGCGACTGGTGGCACATTCCGCCGCGCGCCACGCCCTCACACCGACTTCTACCACGTACCGAGCCTTGCCTTGTTCGTCTCTTGCAGGACACATTTGTCGGTCTGCCTTGGACCAGCGAACTTGCTGTCGACGAGAAACTTTCCTAGGAGGAATAGCACCAAGAGTATCCAGGGTTACGGGAATTGCGCTCCGCTTGCACCGACGCCGCTCTCCACCGCTACACCACCGCCTCTGGCCATCTTATGCTGCGCGATTCGAGGGGTGATCGTTGAGAGAGACCAGCGTATCCTACCTTGGGATTTGGCGGCGAGTTCAGAGAACCGTCAGGATGGCAGACAAGGATCACCGAGAGTACGAGGAGGGCGAGGGGTCGCTCGACCCGGAGCTGCTGTACACCAAGGAGTACTGCATTGGTTGGTCGCCTCCGACAGAATGACGGCCTTTCTCGGAGGCCCTGTGGGACAATGGCTAACGGAAGTTGCTAGGCGGAGGCAGTTTCGGCAAGGTCTACAAGGGGTGAGGTGCCCGCCCGCTGCCAGGAGACCCTCCATGGGAACATCGTTACTAACAATACGGGTCTAGCGTCGACAAGAGGACAGGACAGGCTGTCGCGATCAAAGTTATAGACATTGAGAGCGCAGAGGACGAAGTCGAGGATATTATCCAGGAGATCGCCATCCTCTCTGAATTGCAGTCGCCCTATGTCACCAAGTACTATGGCTCCTACGCCAAGGGCGCCGAGCTTTGGATCGTCATGGAATTTTGCTCTGGAGGGAGCTGTGCTGACTTGATGAAGCCCGGGCTCATTGGAGAAGACTACATTGCCATCATTGTGCGGGAGTTGCTTTTGGGGTTGGACTATCTGCACTCAGACAAGAAGCTGCACCGCGATGTCAAGGGTAGGTTCTATTGGTTGATCAGGCACTTGTTTTCGGAGCTGACACCTAGCAGCTGCCAACGTTCTCCTCTCAGCGAATGGCCAAGTCAAGCTCGCTGATTTCGGCGTATCCGGTCAGCTCTCGGCGACCATGACCAAGAAGAATACCTTTGTCGGAACGCCATTCTGGATGGCGCCCGAGGTGATCAAGCAGAGTGGATATGACCACAAAGCAGACATCTGGTCATTGGGAATCACTGCCCTTGAGCTGGCCAACGGAGAGCCGCCTTATGCCGATATCCACCCCATGAAGGTCTTGTTCTTGATTCCGAAGAACCCCCCTCCTCGACTAGAAGGAAACTTCACCAAGGCCTTCAAGGAGTTTATCGAGCAGTGCCTGCAACGAGACCCCAAGGATCGACCATCGGCGAAGGAGCTTCTCAAACACCCATTTATCAGAAAGGCAAAGAAGACCACGTACCTGACGGAGCTTATTGAGAGGCACAGCCGATGGAGTGCTACGCACAAGAACGAGGACGAGGAGAATCTCGAGAATGACGAAGGACACTATGTTGAGAACCGTAACCCCGTCAATGAAGACATGTGGGATTTTGGTACTGTGAGGTTGGTTGCCGACCGGGGCGGCGTTGTTCACAGGCCTGGCTTGTTGAGCCCGATGGACGATTCTGCAACGAATGCCAGATCAATGAGGGCAAACGAACCACCAAGCGACTACGGCGAGAGGAGGAGAGAGCCCAGTCCAGTGAAGTATCCGGTAGATCCCAGGGACACGCTGAAACCGCAGGGCGTAGGAGGAAACGGCACAGGGACGTCGAGGCAATCATCGCCTCAAAGAAAACCGGTGCCAGCGCAATCTATCACGCCGCCATCCCCAGCTCGCATTGCGCTACAAGGGTCGCCCAGCAAATATCAGGCTTCAGGTCCAGAAACGCCACGGGCTTCTCTAGCGAAGCCCATGCCCTCTATCCCAGTCGGTAACTCTCCTGATTATGACCGCGTGCTGCAAGAGCAGCTTCAGAGGGACATGAGCGGAATGAACTTGGGCTCGGCGATACAAAGTCAGCATTTTGGGCAGCAAACCCCGCAGTCCCGGCAAGTGTCAGCGTCCAAGATTCCTCCGATGAAGATACCCGAGATACCACCTTTTCGGGGAGGATCACAGCAACCACTCCAGAGGACGACAAACCAGCAGCCTTTGCAGCCACTGCAAAGCAAGGCGTCACAGCAGTCGCTGTACAACAACCAGCAACCACCAAACCAGTTTTACCAGCAGCCGCAGCAACAGTCATCGCAGCCTCCGCAAATTCCACCCCACAAGACCAACTACGTCAGTTCTGGGCTGCCTCCCCTCCCATCCAAAGAGCTTCCCCGGAATACAACATCATGGGCCAGCCAGTCTTCGTCAACGTCATCGACCCCCGAACCAGGAGGTGCAGGTTCTTCGGCGGCATTTGCCTTTCCACCCCCAGCGCCTGCAAATCCCAATGGCGATCTCGATGCGCTCAACGATGTCATCTTCCCTGCCCTAGAGGAGGCACTCAAACGTCGGCAGATACATCTGCAGCAACTGTACCGGCCGGAACCGGGATTCCCTGTTGCCCCGCCAACGCCCAAGCAGCAGCGGGCTGAGGCGGCGCACGAGAAGATTCGCAAGCTTGTATATAAACTTGCACATGTGTGCAAGGAAATTGACCACTACGACAAGGCAGAGCCAGTCGGCATGGGCAAGGACGTTGGCGCCTTCTTGGAAGGGCTGTTGGAGGAAATCCTCGTCAGGGTTGAGCCACTGGATGAGGAGGAGGCGCAATAGGAAGCTCTTCTGGAGTCCTGCGCTATGTTGTTATTTATGCTCATGATAGATATGACGGGAATGAAGTTTATGAGATACTTGCGACCGCGTTGCCCGTAGCCCGTGGCCCGTATCGGTAAATTGTCCACAGATCAGCCCTGAGGGTATCCACTCCTTATGCTCGAGCCACTGTTGATGCCTTAGGGGCTACCATCTACGGGATTTCCGCAGAACGCACTCGCTAGTGGACGCTTGGACCACGAAACCTTCACATGTAGAATCCCTGTGGCAATCACGCAATAGCTTCAATTCGGGCGATGGTGTCGAGTCACGTTGTCGCTTGCAGTCACCCGCAAAGGTGTCCGCAAACTCCGCGCACAACATTGGCGCCCCCTATATAAGGTAGGTATCTAGACATCACCAGCCACGTGGACAATTGCTCGTCAACATTGTTGTTGCAGGCCCGCGACCGGAGCAGTCAGGTTTTCTGTTCTCCCAAGTGCAATGCGTTCACGCGATCGCAAACACCATCGCGCAAATGAGGTGGGATCGACAAAAAGGCTTCAAGTTGGCTCAGGGGTGTAATCAGTGATTTTTCGCAGCAATCGCAGTTTTACTTCATCGGCGCTGGCCATTGACAAGAATGCGACCGTGACTATGAGGATTGTTCCCATGTGGTAGCGATGGCTCTGGTTGTGTTGCGTATAGGGTATCGGGCGTGCAGTTGCGACCGTGCTGTTCAATCCGTACGTTTCCCAGTGGGGGAGCTGTGTTGATCATGATGCCTTCAATTGCCTTGACAGCAGGCCAGAATCATCAGAATGACTTTGGGAAGCACGGAGAGCTGGAAAGAGATTATCTCACTGGAGAGAAGACTTACACCATAAAGGGGGATATGATCAAACCTCCAGGGCAGACCTGGTGATGAGATCATATCGACATTTTAAATCTTAACAATTTCGAAAAATCGTTCCAAATCCCGTGTCGATCTGGCTTAAATCCCAAAAATCTGGAGTTAAAATCCGACCACGGACATTGGAAAAGAGAGTGAGATTATTAGAGAAATAAGCCAGGAGATAGGGCCAGGAAGGTCAGGACAGGCCGCTAGCTAAATAGCGGGCTGGATATATATGAATGACTAGGTGGCTCCGCTTTTACCGTATGTGTGAATGACTGATGGTCTGAAGGTAATATTTGTGTGTTTCTGTCCCTTATATTAAGTGCGGCTTGCTTGTTAGCCTTTTGCAGGGGTGGCTTGTCTTGGGGGGTTCTGGCCTGGAAGCTGTTGCTGTGTGTTGTAGTGTGTATGTTACCGTTGCTGTGATGGGCTGTGAGGAACGTGAGCGAAGCAAAGTTCGTGATGCTGCCTGAGAAAAAAAAGTTAGTTTGTATCTAGGCTACGGTTAGAAAGATAGAAAGAGGTCTACCAGGAGATTGGAAGGGCGGACTGATGTAAAACTGAGAAGCCGCGCCCGTCTTGAGACATCCGGTCCCTCCCGAATTTCAGCTTCCATTGTTCGGGGGCACAAAGTTTGTAGGAGACCTGTGCGGTTCTAGATCCCCCGCGAGGGGTAGTGTCGTTGGTGGTCGGTGGTGTCGTGAGACTGGCTCATCAAGGTCCCTGTGGGTTCCTGAAGCGTTACCCCCAAACTCGTTTTGCTTTGTCCGGGTATGCTTGGTCTTGCTGAATGTGAGTAGGAATTGCCGCTATTTTGTTTGTTTTGGGGGTCCCAACGTACAAGTGTGAGGTGTGACTGAGGAGCTCATGACGGAGGAGCCTCCAGATCTTTGCGCTCAGCATGACGCCTTACGCGTTCTTAAAGATTCCGTGGTAGTCTTGGTTTGACGAGGCCCAAGATTCTGGCAGTGGTTCCAAGTTGCCGGTGTTGTGGTTGGATACCTAGTTTGAGGAGTGTCAGAAGGCTAGGCAGGAGGGGAACACGATGATGGCTTCCGCCGTGGCTCCTTCACCCACGGGGAGCAGAAACCTAGAAGTGGCTATTGGGGCTACCAAGTTGGGTCCAAGTGATTCCATGGGGTCTTGCTCGTCTGCTTGATGCGCCTCTTGGGTTTGTGTCTGGAGGCGATGACTCTGTGCGAGCTGTGCGACGAAATGGCCCATATCATGACAACCTTGTTGCGAAATAGCCATTCTGCAGAATTCTGGAATCAGGGAATAGGTGGGACAAACTTTTGCAAGGCGGAGCGGGAATAGGGGTACAGTAAGGATATGATGCTCTCAAACACAATCTGGATCAGACATGCGGCGTCGTGCAGCACATCGGCCCAGGGATCTCCAGCAGCACAAGTCACCACTCGGGACCGACATGATGTCGATGATGTAAAGAGTTCTCCTGATATTAAACCCCCAACTGAGGTGTACATCGCCGCCTGTTCCAACCAAGGCATCGAGCCTGCAAGTCTAAAAGTGCGCTCAATAGGAATCTCATCGCATCGTGTATCTCATAACCATCAAACCTGAGCCATCACTAGGTTGAGGCCATCAACTCGTTTGGCATGATCGTGAGATCCTGAGGGGCGCAGTCCGTGTGCTCGGTCGAATACGTTTCACCCGCGGTCCAGTTCTGTTTCTGCCATCTTCCCGTCCGGCAAACCATCGTGACGTTGGCAGTCCCCTTGCCCATAAAGCTCACTCTGGCTTCTGTTAGCAGCCGCTTCATCTGGAATAGAATCCCCTGGGTGGGAGCGAGCCAACATACGGAGGAGAGTCGTTGGCGCAGGCCCATTTCTGCTGGAGATCCAATCGCCCAGAGGACTTGTCGAACTGAAACTCGGCGTCGTTTCCTAAAGAGTCGGTACACAAGTACCATTGATTGCCATAGAAGAAGTCGGACATTTGCGAGCTGGTGGCAGAGCAGGACAAAGTGTACGGAAGCGCTACGTTGGTGAGGTTGAAATCGACAAATCCGGTTGCAATCGGATGGCTGGGGGTGCTGTAAGTGATCAAACTGTGATAGCGGAAGCCCTTCACTGCCCAGGAAGCGTGCAAAAATGATGCGTCCTTGCAGCTTTCAGTTTGACTCGGGGCGGCGGCTGGTGCAGCCCCAGCCAGGGCGCCGAGGACAAGAAAAGCGAGATACTGGGCCATTACGGCGTTTGATGGTTTGCAGTTTTGAGGATACTCTGAAGGGTTCGAATGACGGGTGCTGACAGAGCAAAACTTGGCGAGTGATGTCTAAGATGATGATGGATGGAGGAGGCCAGGCCCCGTTTTATACTCGCCGATGTAATTCCTCGCCAGTAACGTTGCTACCCAGATCTCCGCATCATCTGGTAGGCATCACTCTTGGTAAACAGACGCTGGACACAAGTGACGTCTGGAGAGTGGTAGCGGGCTCGTATCCAGGCTATGCGGCAATGTGGGGGGTTGAAGGATCTTGTTCCTCGCCTCGGAGCACTACTTTTGCCTATTTGCGTAGCTTCACCCTCTCACCCGCCAGTCCGGCCAGTTGGCGGCGCTGCTTTACGCTGTGCTGGAAGGTTGCGGAAGCCATAGAAATCGTCTCGTATTGCACATGGAGGGCCAGGCGCAGCCGGTGGAAGGTTTCTGTTGGCACCCCGAAGGGCTCTTGTGTCACGACAGACGGGACCGTGACAGACCACTGCCGCAATGGAAATTCGGTATATTCGGCCAACAACTCTGCTTGTGCAACCCTCCGTTCTTGGCCACGGGGCAGAGCTTCCACCCAACCCCTTCACCGCCGGGCGCTGAGCGGAGGCCATGCGCTCCGGAGCGGACGGAGTCAGGGGCTTCAGGCCTCCCGGTAACACAGGGCGATAGTGCTGATGTTTATTTCTCCGCAGATCAGGCCCGCTCTTCTCGCTCAGCGGAGAGTTCCTCGTGGTTCCGCTCGTTGACGATCCTGTTAGAACGCTCGTCAATGTCTCATTCACTTGACGGTAGCATGTGGTTGAGTGGCACGGAAACACCAACCACTTGACGTCTAGACCGTCGTGCCCTGAGTTGCACCGTTGGCACACCGCCGGGGTAGCATGGACCGATGGCACTTCGCCACTGCTGCGGCCCGGTATCCGACGTCGATCCAGCCGTGTCCCTGCAGCTTTGCGTCGGCCCAGCATGCGGGGAGCCGAGCTCCCTCCCGGAGCGACCTCCACCAACCAAACACCGCTCGACAACGACTCAGCGGCAAAAGCGAACGTACCTATCCAGCGGAGCAAAACAGTGCACGAGGGACTCGGTGGGAAACGAAGGGAAGTGGGCTTCAAAGAGTTTAATATTTTGTCAGGGGGGGGGGCTAAAAGCGCTGGACCGGGGCGCACACTTTGTGGACAACGGTCCCTCCTCCAGGGATGTTCTCCTGACCTCAGAGCAGATCGATAATCTTCTCGGCGATGTAATCGACGTTGTAGCCCCATTTCTCCACAGGCGCCTGAAGGTAGAGCTTGCCATCTGCAAACTCCACCTCGCCATAGGTGCCGTTCTTGAGCTTCTCGACGATGCGGAACACAAATTCGAGGTCAGAGACAGCCTCAAGGAAGCCCTCCTGAACCATGTCATCCTCACCGACCTTCTGATACTTCATCTGATATACAAGACCTTCGTAGTACTTGAGGGTGAAGCTTCCCAGGCAGGTTTCCCAGTCATCACGAAGCTCGCTGCCCTTGGTCTTCTTGTAGGCCGACAGCTTGGCGAACGTGTCCTCGAAGTTGGGGTTAATCTTGATCTCGTCATCCGATTTGCCAAGGAGCTCGGCCAACCCGTGCTGGACGGCAGCAATGTTTGGATCGTACTCAGATCGGATGTTGAGGCGGCTCAAGAAGCTGATAGGCTTTTCGGTTGGAGCACCGTTGAGGGCGGCGAACAAGTTCGCCTCGTTGAGGCAGTAATCGATGTTCACGCCCATGTTGTCCTTGTTGAAAAGCATCCTCAGCTTTCCGTCCTCCACATCAGCGCCGCAGTACGAAAAACGGGAAGGTTCGGACTCGTCAACATCAAGAGTGAGAACCTTGGCGTGTGCGATCTCGTTGATCTCAGCAGCCAAGGTGTCGTATCTGCCGCTCAAGTACTTGATCTGATAGATGGCGCCCTCAACGTATCTGCGGAAGGGGTTAGAACGCTTGAGCACCTAGGTAGGTTGGGATGCCGGCTAGCAAGCATATTAGACTTACGCCTTGATGCAGCTCCCAAGTGACTCCTTTGCGTAGCCATCGTTGTGATAGGGCCAGATGGCATTAGGGTTCACCTCAACGGTCCAAGCCTCACCGAGGAGCTCTGAGAGCTGCTTTTCGAGGTCGGCCTTGTTATTGTCCCACTCATCGCGGACGTTCTTGCGCAGGGCAAGAGAGAGCTTCTCAGCAGGGGGTAGGCGAGGCATGATAGCTGAAGTCGAAGTTGATGGCTGGAAGCTTGAATCGGGAGTTCTGGGAAGGAGGTGATGGAGAGGTGTTGAGCTTTGGAGACGCTGTGATGATGAGGAGGATTTCCATCCATCGTGGCATGGCTATCGCCCTTTATACTTGGTCGGCGGCATATTTTCTCATGCGGCACTCTCCGTAACGGCGATGCAGTGCTAAAGACGATAGCGCAGGTATTCGAAACAGCCTCATTCTAGGCGGTAGCGGCAACATCGCTTAAAGAAACTCAATGAGTCAACCGGCATGAAGAACCAGCATGAGAAGCCAGCCTGCGGATAGTGTTGTCCGTGTGCTAGCCATCCGTCGTGCAAGCGCCCTCATCTCAAGTCCGTTCACCGCAGTTGTGAAAGTTGAAGCTGAAAGCTCGCCCTGCACATGGCGAAACAGCATCCTGGTAGCGAGCGGGGGTGTTGCAGCTCTGGACGAGCTAGTGGGCATTGGCGGCTGGGCAGGCGCGACCTTACCAGGCGTTGCTGCAGCGGACTTGGCGGGGGGACCCTATCCATGGCCACCGCCACAGGGGAAGCTGCCCGCCACGGATGGGATTCTTTAGGTAATGCCAAAATCGGAAGAGGCCTCTTGTCGTCATTTTCCAGGCAGCGCAGCACCCCCTCACTCAAAAACGGCTCAAAATAAACACACAATAGACGAAGGCGGGCAACACAGCGGCTCGTCCTGGTGGCTTGTTTTGGATTGTAATTCAGGGGGTTTGCACGCCGATTCCGCCTCGCTGCCTGCCTTGACCTCCACCGCTTCTAGATTGTCAGTCCCAACCTCTACGCGCCAAAATGTGCGCCCAACCAACCCCGCGTTCAGCCCATCGTCTCTTGCGTCGGATGTGCTTGATCTCAGGGGGTTCGCAGGCGCCACCGTGGAGACGCCAATGCGCGACTCTTGCGAGATGAGGGGGTTTAAGACACATAGCGGTCAGGAGCCGGTCGTCCGGCGGCGTGCTACTTTCTCGTCTTTGCAAGCACACGCCCTCCTGTTTCTTTCAGCTCAAACTACCCAGCGTCCAGCCATTCTTGTGAGATCAGACACTATGCCTTCACTGTAAGTACCCAGCCCGTAGCCGAGCCAACGACCAGTGTTCCGCGACTAATGGTACAGACCTCTCAAAGTTCAGATCGCCATCCGCGACATCTGGAACAAGCAAGATGGTGGGCTCCAAACGGCCCTGAAGAGTCTGCAGGACCTCCTCGGCCATGAGGTTGTCATTGAGCCAGAATGGCAGCTTCTTCTCGCTGCCCTGGAGGAGTTCTACCCTGACAAGACGAACTTTGTGACTATTCTGGCTGGCTGTGTCGAAACATGGGCCAAGAGCATGACCGAGCTACTTGAAGACTCGGCCAATGAAGACTGGACTGAGACCGTGCTGGAAAAGTCGAAGTCTGGCAGGCTGCGACTCTTTCTGGAAGTTTCAAGCTCAGATGTCGGCTCTACCTCGTGGTCTGGACAACGGAATGCCTTCGTCATCACCCTCCCCAAGAAAAAAGTCTTCCAGCCCGCCGAGCTGTTCCCCGTTTTTCGCGGGAAGCTGTTGACGTGCTTCCAAGCACCCAAGAAGGCGGAGCTTCCTATTCGCCAAGGGGTTGCTGCAGACGAATGGGCCGATGTGGAACTTGACACTGCGACTGGGAAGCCGGAGGTGGTTGAGAAGACCCGGAGCCCCCCTGTGTCGAGCTCCAGGACTGTCGAGTTTCTGCCCAACGTCCAGTCACTGCCGCGGCCCGACGAGCTCTTCTTGAGGCCCCCGTACCATCTCACTGTCGTACCCGGGCACACTGAGATTGAGATCCAGTGCAGCCATTCGCCATCCCTGAAGGTCCTCTCTGAGTACCTCAAGCGCTGGTGCCGCATTAACCACCATGACACAACAGAGGTTAGCCAAGGTTTCATTGAAGCACTGACCGATGACTAACCTTCATGACTGTAGCCAGCAGCTGTTCAGATAACACTTTTCCAGTCTGCATTTGGGCTTGGCGAACTGTTCGATAGACTGGCTCTGAGCACGAACGAAACCAGATATACGAACCAGTTCCGGGTGACTACGCCCATGGTCGTCGCCTTGATCGAGGGGGTCTTGGGATACAACCTGGTTTCTAACCAAGGGACTTGGACTTTCCGAAGAGACACCGAGTTCAAGACACTCTGAACGGCGGAAGCCAAGTCATACGGCCCTGGTATGGCATTGAGAGTGACCGTGGACTTGGTAGCGAAGAGGAGCAGTCGGTGAACTTTGCATACGTGCACATAGAGAACAAAAGGGCCGAGGGTGCCGGTCTAAGCCCTCCAACGAGTGTAAATCTTTGCTTCCCAATTCATCAGCGGCTCTCATCCAACCCATTCGGGGGAACCACTTCCCTTGCGATACTTCCCTCCAACCTGGCTCACCTCGGTCCGGCCAGTTGGGCACAACATACTGCGGACTAGCCGTATCCTCATCACTGAAGTCCGCAACCATAACTACTGGGAGCTCAATCCTCCTCCGCCATGCCATGCCCTTCCCACCACGGATAGCATCCACAGTCGGCCATCCATAAAGCAAGATGGGCGGGGTGGAAAACCCATGACGGATGCACCCCAGCGCTGTTGGAGCCTGTTTCAGGGTTGGAGGATATCGGGGATTCTCCAGCCATCTCTCGGAGGTTATTAGTGTTGGACATAGCGAGAAGCGGTCGCCGTGACATTCCACGTCAAACAGAGATGTGACGTCCTTTGAAGGTCCCAGCGTCGATATCTATCCCGTGTGAACCGTCGCTGGCCTTCACCCACAAGACGGGCAGTTCAGAGGTGACGAGATGGTTGTTGCTGGGGAGGGCAGCTTGGTCAGGGATCGATGCACAGGGGGTTCATTCTCGTCTTTATCGCAAGGCCACAGTTCTCCATCGCCATATTCGATGATGGAAGCAGGCTGAAGCGCACCGCCTCCACCCCTAGTCGCCCGATTCACACTGAAGGCCAATGGATCCGTTACCAGCATTGTTTCTTTTTTCTTTGGTGAGGTATCGCCGATTTTGAACCAGCAGAGATGGACCCCATTTTGAAGAGGCGCGAGATGGCACTGGGGTCCAAGGACCATAGGTCGTTTTCCCTGAGGAGAGCGAAAGAGAAAATGGACCGATCTGAAGAAATTCGCTCGACGACTGGTCAAGTGTGCCAATGATAAGATGAGGAGACGTGAATGAAGGCCCAGACGCCGGCACCCATAACGCGAACCTCTCAAGCTGCACATTCAAGATGTTCACTGGATACATCTGAGGCTTGGTTGGGTAGCAAAGAAAAACACGAGATGTGAATAGGAATGAAAGACAGGAGAAAGAAGACAAGCGGAGGTTTATAGCGGGTCCGAAGCCAGCCCACTCAACTGCCTGCGAAGAGACGAGTGGCGGCTGTTCATGATCCTCATCCCCATTCACCTCCCCTGCCCATCACGCATCTGCTACACAGGGTCGCACGGCGGGGTTCTGGCAAAGAAGCGCAACAATGCTAGGCGACATTGCGGTGCATCTTCCACAGAACATCAAAGCAAAGGATGAACACTTTCGAGGTGAACCTTTTTTGGGACGTCGTTATTTTTTGCATCTGACAGTGTCCAGATGTCGCTGTCAATGGTTGAGCAATTCAAGTGCCCTGCAGCGGAACGAAAGCCGTTTCTCGGCAGACGTGCTGGAAACCCCGCTGGTAGCCGCGAGGATAAACGTCACAGCACATACAGTGCTCCGTGCGCTGCCAAGACTGCCTCACCAAGCCAATTTCGGCTTAGCGCTGGCCCGATGCTCCGAGCAGTCCACTCCGCCGGCAGGAAGGGAAGGCCAAAAACCAAAGCTCCACCACGAAGCCTCCAGCAAGCAAAAGGCATTTTGTTTTGCGGCATTTGGCTCTCCAATAGCTTTTTCGCCTCGCCATCTTCCTCCACGACCTCGACGAAATCTCCTGAGCATCCAATTCCTTGGCCCACGGTCGCTGGCAGATAATACTACACAATGCTGTCCCGACACTCGAGCAGAACGGCCCAGGTGAGTTCAATCGGCGCCGCACCCCGCCGCCTGTGCAATCGCGACGCCCAAAATCGCTCAGGGCCATCTTGCTGATAAGCACCACCAGCGCCTCCTCCGGGCAGCAGCCAAGCCGTCGCAGCGCCTGAACCTGGCGCGCGGCTTTGCCAGCGTCCAGGACGAGAACCCAAGCACGATCCAGTCAGACCTCTTCAAGCCGACTAAGTACGGTGGCAAGTACACTGTCACCCTCATCCCCGGCGATGGAATCGGCGCCGAGGTTGCCGAGAGCGTCAAGACAGTCTTCAAGGCTGACAACGTGCCCATTACTTGGGAGCAAGTCGACGTGACGGGTCTGGAGGAGGGCAAGACCACCGGCCGCACAGAAGATGCCTTCAACGATGCCGTCGCCTCGCTCCGGCGCAACAAGCTCGGCCTCAAGGGCATCCTCCACACCCCCATCAGCCGCTCTGGCCACCAGAGCTTCAACGTCGCCATGCGCCAGGAACTCGACATCTACGCTTCCATTTCCCTCATCAAGAACATTCCCGGCCTCCAGACCCGCCACAAGGATATCGATCTCTGCATCATCCGTGAGAACACCGAGGGCGAGTACAGCGGTCTTGAGCACCAGAGCGTACCTGGCGTCGTCGAGTCGCTCAAGATCATTACCCGCGCCAAGTCGGAGCGCATTGCCAAGTTCGCCTTCAGCTTCGCCCTTGCCAACCACCGTAAGAAGGTGACTTGCATTCACAAGGCGAACATCATGAAGCTGGCCGACGGTCTCTTCCGCGGCACTTTCAACCGCCTCGCCCAGGACTACCCACAGCTAGAGTGCAACGACATGATTGTCGACAACGCTTCCATGCAGTGCGTCAGCCGCCCCCAGCAGTTCGACGTCATGGTCATGCCCAACCTGTACGGTGGCATTCTGTCCAACATCGCCGCTGCCCTTGTCGGTGGCCCCGGTGTTGTTCCTGGCTGCAACATGGGCCGTGATGTTGCTGTCTTTGAGCCCGGCTGCCGTCACGTCGGCCTCGACATTCAGGGCAAGGACCAGGCCAACCCCACCGCTCTCCTCCTCAGCGGTGCCATGCTGCTGCGTCACCTTGGTCTTGACGACCACGCCAACCGCATCTCCAACGCCATCTACGATGTTATTGGCCAAGGGTAAGTCCTAACCGCACGACGCAAAGCTGCCACCGCTAACATACCCCAACAGCAAGATCCGCACCCGCGACATGGGCGGTGATGCCACCAACCACCAATTCACCCGTGCCATCCTCGACTCGATGGAGAAGGCGTTGTAAATGAGATACCCACCTAATTGAGAAGCGCCGGCTTGCGTAACCTGCATGTAGATCCGACCGCATCGCGAGACGCCAACCGCTACAACCGTGATTCTTTGTTTCATGCGATAGAAGGGCAGGCGGGAGATACCACGAAAGGACGAAGGACACGAGGCCGTTGACGACTAGACGAGGCGTATACAACCAAGGTGGATGAAACGCCAGGCGAGCGGTGTTCGGCTTCGCTGTACTGTAGGGAGTAAAGTTGGACTATCGGGCAATGCATTGTTTTCTTGGTATCCTAGCCGTGTTTTTTTTTTGGGTTGAGGCACGTCTATGTCTAGATGGTTTTTTTGGCAGTGGCTGGCGGCTCTCCCGCCTCATGGATCTGGCGCCAGGGTTGCAGACAATGGTAGGTTGAGACTCGCCTGGTATGAGACCAGACGAGAAAGAGAACGGTGAATAGATTGATAAACTTCCCATCCCATATTAATGTGCGGACATTGGAAGGCAGAGAACGTGAAGTGGGGCCAAATGGCCGCCGGGGGACCACATCTGAGCGGGACCGAGAGCTGGGAACTGGGAGCCGAGGGCAAGGAGGGAAGACTTTCTGAAGAAGACTTTGGGTATCGAGACCGTATATTGCAATCCAGTAGCTTTGTTCTGCCACCGAGAACGAAAACTCCCAACGCCGACCCCCCAATGCAACCAGATGCGAGAAAACAACAAAAAAGGGGCAAAACTCAGAACTGAATGCGCCGCTTCCGCCCAGTATACTTGGACGTCGCCTTCACTACCTTGCCCTTCTTCTCCATCTGATCCTTTTTCTTCAGAATCCACGCTTTGCTCCCCTTCTTGATCTCCCCCTTGCCCGTCTTCCCCTTTCTCCTCGAATCCACCACATCCACTCCATCCATCCCCTCCACCACTCCCGTGATATCCCCCTTCGTCCCCGCGCTCCCCACTGTTAACACCAAATACGTCTTTGCATTCTTCGTCTCGGGATCATCCTCCAGCAAGCCCGCTCCAAATCCCGCCTTGACCGCCGCCGAAGTGATCATCTGCTTCTGCACATCATTCTTGGGATAGAACTGACACACCGCGCGCCCGCCTCGCTTCAGCGACGCATACAGCCCGTTGAAAAACCGCGCTAGCCTCCCCGCTGGAGACGTCTCGCTGCTCTCCGCGTTGCACAGCCATTGAATCGCACTGATGCTGATCGCCGCGTCGAACGTTCCCGCCCGGAAGGGCACGCCTTGTCCCATATCCGCGAGGAAAAGATCACCCTCTACATCCCGCTGCAGAGCCACATCGAGCATGGAGGGCGAGATATCCATTCCTACCCACACGTGTGGGCCGCCTTCGGATTCGGGGATGTCGGAGAGGATTTCGCCGGAGAGGCCGGAGCCGCAGCCGATGTCGAGGATGAAGGAGGGGGATTGGAGGTCGAGGAGTTCGAGGGCGCGGTGGGTCATGGCTGCTTGGATGGTTTGGATGCGGGAGGAGGTGGTGTACTTGCGGGCTTCGGTGTCATTGTAGTGCACGTCGGCTTGGCTGGGGTGAGTTAGTGGGTAGTTCCTCGGGGTAGTGCGGTAGAAGCGGCTTACAGGGTGTCCTCGGGGCGAGACATGGTGGGCGATTGGGCGCCGTAGGGCGGTTGTTGGTGAGGTGGGAGTGCTGTGCTGTTGTGCCGTGCTCTCGCAACACACAATTTTGGGATTTATGGCGGGGCTGATGTGGCAGGGCGCAAGGCAGTGAGGCGGGCGCGCGAGGGCTTGGGTGTCGCAATGGAGGTATTGAATAACAGAAACAGGAGCTTGAGAGAGTATACAGCGGCGCTCAGCTCTGATACCGAATTCGGCGCTCTGTGACTCCCGGAGTGGTCGCAACGGCGGGCGCTTTTCCTCGAAACCCCAGACCTTGAAGATTGTGGGCAGTTTGTGGCCGATAAGAAATATTTCTTATCGCTATCTTATCTGCGGATCATCGCTCAACCGGCCCGTGCGCAGATCTCTCGCTGTGGGGCACTGACGTCGCCATATGCTTGACTGGACACGTCCCGTCATTGAGTACGTGCCCCACTTAAACGCGTTTCTGTTGAAAGAAGCCAAATGTCTGATTGATGCGCACATCGTCGAGTGATTGCCTGCGCCTCTTAGTCTCTTTTGCTCTGACATGAACGCCGCATAACTCCAACACTTTGCCCAAGAGAAGAGAGTCAACATGTGGATTCTACCTCTTGTGGGCTATCTCGGCTCCATCGTGGGCTTCTGCTTCCTGACGTTAGCAATAGGTGCGGCGCTCTTCCCGAGCCCCCCTTTTCCCCGAAACTGTGCCGTTGCTAACTTGCGTTCCCGCTTTGTAGCATCAGGACTCTACTACCTGTCCGAGCTCGTCGAGGAGCATACGGTGATTGCGAAGCGCCTCCTGACGAAACTCATCTACTCGGTTATGGGATTGCAACTACTTCTCTGCGTTATCGACCGGTTTCCCTTCCTCCTTACACTCCTGAGTGTCTTCTCCCATGTTGTTTACTTGGGCAACATGCGCCGCTTCCCCTACGTCAAGCTCAGCGACCCCTTGTTCTTGTTGTCGTGTGGTGTGTGGCATTCGCTCCCTCCACTTTTCTCGAGAGAATGATAGGCAGGCTAACATGCTCTGTAGTCCTCGTGCTCCTGAACCACTACCTCTGGTTCAAGCACTTCTCCCACCACCAGGAACGAGCGTACCAAAACATGTCGTCTTACTACGATGCCCCGAGCGATATGCCCACATTCACCGAGGTTGCATCATACTTCGGCCTTTGTGTCTGGCTCGTCCCGTTCGCGCTGTTTGTCAGTCTGTCAGCAAGCGACAATGTCCTGCCCACAATGGGTAACGAGCCCTCGACTTCGACAAGCGGTGGGGACGGCAGCAAGTCCAGGCGCGGCCAGGGTATGGTCAAGGTACTGGTCGACAATGTGCTCTCTGGAATAGGGCAAGTGTCGTCCACTCTTGGTTGGAAGAGATCTGATGATCGATTGTGATCTTCGGTCAGGTCTCTGTGCGATTTTGGCGTTATATGTTGGCATGCGGTGGGGAGCGCATATGGTTCAACGGCGTTGTTAAGAAGTAACGGAATTTCAGGGGTCGTGGACGAGGCTTGGTAAGTCAAGCCCCAGCGATCCTTCTCGGAGCAGTTGTCATTCCAACAAGTGTATATTTTTGGATTCTGTTTGCCCTGCTTTCGCCCAGGCAAAAGAGAATATTGTGTTATATTTCCTTTGGATGCGCGCCAACTTTTTCCCCCTTCGATTCTCTAGGAGGATTCACTTCTCGTTGACATCTGCCCGGCCACTCTCCTCCCCACGCTCACCACGTTGATAACAGGTCAGAGAGACAGTTGAAACGGCAGGAACACGCTGCGAAACGCCCAAGAGAGCCCATCGAATCCCAACGGAGCGTTCACCAGAAGAACGCAAGTGCGGCAGTAGTCCTGTGCGCACATTCAACTCTGCGCTACCCGTTGGAGTCTTTCCACGTACATGCCGTCTCTGCTCCTCTCCACAATACTCAGGATATCCTGAATGCTGCTAGCCTGCGTGTTGTCTCGAATGCCCGCCATCTCCATCTCTGGCGCGTTTTGGGGCTCCTCAGTTGGCCTATCAAACTGCGGGGGGAGCCAACCGCCCATGCCGCCAATTTCCAGGTCATCGGAACGCACCACGCTGTTGCTCTCATTGTGGTCGTCCTGCGCGAGGGCCATGGCATCAGAGTTGATGGAGCTGTGCGGGGTTATGATAGAGGCCAAGTCAATGTCGAACCCGTCTCTGTTCGGCTCCGTATCAGTCGTCTGAGTTGAACTATCGTCGTCGTCGCTATAAGGGTTTTCTGAACCGCCAAGATATGACGCTAATGCGGTGACGGTGGCAGCTGCTGGTGGTTGAGATCGGCTGCTGAAAGAGGGAGGGTACGTGGCCGTCGTTGAGTAGTTTGATGAAGGCTTTGATGTGGAGCAGTGGTGGTGGCTGGGGTCGGACTCATCGAAGGACTCTAAAAAGAGACGAATGTTGTTGTCAGTCTCCCCATAAACCCATGAGACCCTGCCGATCGGATAGGGAACTTCAATGGTCATATCAACGATGCGGGTGCGGGAAGTCATCATGGAGCGGGGTTTTCCAGCATTGGTGGTACGTTTCCTTGCGGTCGGTGTATTCGGGTTGTGGCGTGATGATCATCCCATGGCTCTCACCACCGTTCGGGGGTTTTCTGCTTTGGAGCATCAGCGAACAGACGGCGGGGAAAGGGGATTTTATATCTCGCTGGCGACGGGACACCAGGGCGCCCTGTCGCTCCCCAGCTCTCTCAATCTGAGACCCGGTTTCCGTCAACCCGGACGAGGGAAGACGTCACTCAGCCTCAAAACAATCCTATCGAAGACCGCCGAAGATTGACAGGTCTACCCGAGTTTGCACAGTTATGTGCTACGGTCCGCGGGAGAGAGAGCCTTCGGCACACCAACTCGATCGGAAGCGGAGACTGTGCAAGGTTACTACGGCACTCATCAGAGGAGCCAGCTTCATCGACGCGCGGCCGTATACCGCTCCGATGTTCCTTCAACCTGCTTCAGACCTGTGGCCTGCCGCAGGTCGCAAGACAGATTCCCGTGTTGGCATCTGCGATGACTACAGGTGGCCAGCGTCGTCTCTCGCGGGATTCCCTTTCAAGAGTAGCCCCCGATCGGCCCAGACCGCAGCTGTCCGCCGGAAGACGGCACATCGATGCAAGTTTGTGCCCAAAACAGGCGGGGGTGTGCATTAGCCAAATTAAGCTCTCCATCCTACGCGGCGGTGGAACTGGAGCCATAGTGTTAGTCAATTGCTTCGCCAACAGGGTGCGGCTCAAGGGATGTCTGCCTGCCTCCTCACCTTTCCCCATGCCCAGGCGCTCTTTCCCACGCTTGTGCTGCTTTCCAAGTCACCACAGCAGATCACAAATCCGGTCACGGGTTCTCTCGCCGCAAACAGCCGAGAGGGGACCTTGGAGGCGACGGGCAGCATTTCCGGTGGAAGTGTGTGTTTGCCCCTGTCCTCCGCCCTACCCTCAAGTCACACCAACCCTTTGAGCCGGGCTATGCCCTTCCGCACGAATTCTCTCCACTCACCTGTCCGGGCAGAGCCGCACAAACGCTTGCGGCCCCTTGATCCTGGCCTTCCCCGAATCTCCCGGCTGAGGAGCTGGTCACCATCCTGAGGCGGTGGGTCAGTGGCCTGTGTCAATGCGGCTCCAAGTGCGAAGTGCAATTCCGCTGTCTCAGAGACTTCAGGCACTGGTTTACTTCAGATGCCCCACGATACACAATCGAGGATGGCCAAGGCCAGAACTGTCAGCCTGTCATCGCTTCGCATCTCAACCTCGGTTGTGCTACCACTGGACGAGACCAAACATCAATCCATCCAGCTACTAGAACAACAACGATCAAATCCGCGTATGCGGCCAGCACCCCTTCCACAATGCCACTTCGGTTGCATCGGAACCAAAATAGCCAGGGGAAAGGATCGCGCATCCAACGATCTCGCGTCCGGCAAGGCTTGTCTGGGCTCCGGTTGATGGCTGGGTGCCACCCCCGCGGTCCTCGAGGTGGCAGTCTGTCCTCGCCGCATTCTACACGGCGTGCACCCGAACTTCAACACTGCCCTTAAGCCGCCACCGCAAATGTCCCTGACTTTTCGAATATCGGGAGAAGAATCAATGGAACGTGGACTTGAAGGATGGCATGGCATGGAAAGGACTATACATAGACCCTTCTCGTCTGCACAAGGTTGCATCCATGTCTTCTGGCCACCGCCAGCCTCACTCTGTGTCATTGTCAGAGCCAACCCCCAGGATCGCTACTTTTACAAGTCCCGGTGATACGTGCCTCACAACTCCGCTACGTGGCAAGCCTTTTCTTCATCGGTTAGGGTTGCTGCTGTGTCGCTCGGCTTGGTCCGGCTCTACCAGTTCCTGATTATTCATAACCAGTCAGTTCCTCCTGAATTCATCACTTGGACACGGCTAGTCGAGACGAGAGCTCGCTCGTGAGACAAACCGGTCACTTGTGCTTCTAGGCACATGACTACAAGCGCAAAAAGATGCGGGCGGAATGAGGACAAGATCCCGCACATAACTTGAGGTGCAACTTAAACTGGACACTGGACTTTCGGGCAGGTTGGGGGTCGCTGCAGGGTACGCAGGCGTCGGCTACGGGATACCTGGAAGTGTGGGAGGAGAGATTAGCCGTCGAGATTAGATATTAGTTGGACGAGTGAGGTTGTTTTCGGACATTTCCGTGGCGTTTGGTCAAAGGACATTGCTGTCTCCCATCGGATGTTGCTACAATGAGGACTCGGGCACGTTCTCATCTGTCGTCTGTGAATTGTGAACTACAATGCCGAGTGAAAACCCGGTAGACCTCGCTGTTCCAGAATTTAGCCCTTGAAGATACAATCCCACAATACTTTCAAAACAGTGATACCAAACTCTTGAGTCTCTTGTAAACCCGTTCAATTTGAGATGAACCCGAAGAGCAAGGAGGAATTAACCCCGATTCCTCTAGCAACTCCTCAACCAACCCCTTCACTTTGGATCTTGATTTAATGGCTGCAACCCATGAATAAACGCTACGTATCAACAAGCCAAACACCAAGGCGCCGTGTTTGAAAAGAATGGGCCAACCCCTGCCCAGATTAACATACACAGCCTACAGAGACCTTGCAGTATAACCCCCCGGGAAAGTTTATACGCCAGAATCTCTTCTACTCTTAGTTAAGCTTGACTGGCTTTACGAGGGGGGTTTGAATTTCAGGGCTGATCCTTTGCGGCGTATCATTACCCATTCTCGCATGTAAACACCCCTGACTAAAACCAGGCCGGCGACTGCATTTTCCAGCAGCCACAGCAACCGGGAGCCAGCTGCCGTACTGTGAAAAATAGTCAAACAACAGGGCCTCTGTGTAGAACACCTTGTGGGCCGTCGAGGTGTCGAACCATTGTGTGATAGTAGGATCGTCCTCAGAGGCATAATCTCTGATTTGCGGGCGTTTCCTAATTTCAAAGGGGGCCCCTTTGAATTGCAGGATGAACTCATCCACCAGGGCACCGAACCCGGATATGCCTCCATTCCATTCTCTCTTCTCCCTGTCAACACTGTGCTAAGGTCGCTGTGGTGGGCATCGGCCGCTCGTGTTGGCCCGGTTCGGTGCGGGTAATCAATCTGAATCCGAACTTCCGAACACCCCAGCCTTCAAACTGTTTCAACACAGCGGCCAACTCCTTGCGTAAAAAAAAATCTTATTGTTGAATGGTAGGGAGATGAGAACAACGATCTCAACTAAATCCGAAGCAAACAGGATTTCACAATCGGTAATAGACTGAAGAGCGAAGAGGAATAAGTATTATGCTTTTGGTTAAACATGTATAATGGTATAAGCTTGTGCTCACATGACTCCACGCTTGCCCCTCAAACACCAACATCACGAACACAAGGACGCATACGCTATGCCTTGCTGAGGTCAACTATACACCGAGACCTCGCACATATACTCCAAGCAAAGCCTGGAGAGGAAGGAAATAAAACAAAGAACAGGCTTTTAAGCGGCAAACCACATGGGAACCGGGAACAGACGCTTCCAACGGTCAAAATGGAGAAGAAGAGCAGCGCAAAAGTAATACCCCTTCATAACGAACCACCACGAATAACACGCATAGTGCTCACGCGCGGACTGCTCTCGCGCTCCCTGTCGTTGAACTCCCTCGGAGCAAAGTCGTTCCCATGTCCCTGACGACGTCGTAGGTCACCGCTGGGCAATCGCTGCGAGTCAGAGCTGACCCAGTGTCGAGTCTTCCATGCCTTCACCTCTTCTTTCAGCACCGACCAGCTCGTGGCGCAGAAAATAACACCGTTCCAGACACCCTGGAGCGGAAGAACCACGGCGCTGGCGAGGTTAAGCCAGTAGCTCGTGCTTTGCGGGTGAACAAACGAGTAGACGCGGTTGATGCTGCTGGGCGTCCAGGTGATGAGAATCGAAAGGGCGAACACGAACGAGGTGCGGAGGTATGCGAGCTTAATCGGGTCCAGATTGCGGAGCTTCCTGAGAAATCGATTCCATGGTCTCCTGACTCTCGAAAACAGATGTCCCCTGCGGGGGCTCTTGCGGGTCTGTGTACATGTGACACTGGAAACGCTCGTAAACGGATTGTTGTTGGCTCGAGAGGCGGCGGGTCGCGGAAATTCTCGGTTCTCCGACGGAGACGGCCACGGCTGCAAGTTGTTGTTGTTGTTGGACGGAGTGTGTAGTACAGCCGTCATGGAGGGGGTTGGGGTCAAAGGTGGCGTGATCGTTCGGCTGTCTGAGGATTCGGCGGTAACTTGGACCTCGGTGGTCACCGTTCCGTAGGAGCTTGGATGTCCTGCTTGGCCCTGTAAAGTACCCAAGAAATTCCGTCAGCAAAGTCCATTCGGCGTACGTGCGGCCAGCGCGGGAACCACCAGTGACGTAGCTCGGTGGAACACATGGCAGACGATGCAGTTGGGACGAGAGGGGCATGTGGCAACGAAGTATCCAACTGAAGCTCACCTTCTCTGCCGAGTTCCTTTCATCGGCGGCGCCCCTTGCTTGGTTGCTCAAGGTCAAGTTGCGCAGTTGGTTGCGTTGGTGAAAGACACTGTAACCAACACAAACGTAGATGACGTTGGAGAGCATGATACACATCCAGATGGGCATGTAGTATAGGAAGATACGGAGCTGGTTAAACTCATCGCTGAACCAACACCACAGCTAAAGACATAGGGGGTTAGATCTCGATCGCAGTGGCGGTTAGACCAAACGGGCAGGAGGTGTGGCAAGACTCACCGTTGCGTTGCCGTACATTTTGCTTCCGGTTGGCATATAGAACAGACAGATCACAGCCGGAACCCCTGGGAGGCCGAAGCACACCAGGCTATACAGCCAGAGGTAGCTACGAAAGGAGTTGGGGTTGGCCGCGAAGAAGAAGACCAGAAATACATTAACCGCCATGGCTAGGGACCACCACGGATCGGATTGCATGAACCTTGGAACTCCAAGTCAGTTTTGGTTTGACAAGAGCGGAGCTGAGGGGAAAGGAAGGGTGCCTCACATCTCTAGGAGGAAGCCCTGAATCTGACACAACGCCGACTCATCTCCGGCGACAATGCCATCGTAGCCGATGAGGCATGCGGCGCTTGCCCCCACGTTGGCTATCGAGGCGAATAGAATGAAGGTGTTCGGGACAGTTCGGAGGCGCTTAAACATGCCGTAGGCGACGAAGACGAAACCGACACCAACCAGGCTGAGAGAAGCACCGGCTCTCTCGACATTCTGGATGATGTCGCGCTCTGTTCCGGTGAGATTCATATAGCTGCTAACCCCAGGGTTGATGGCGAGGGCGTTGGACATGGTGAGAGAGGGGAGGGGAGGATGTCGACGAGAGACAGAAACAAAGATATATTAATTGGATGGTGTGATGGGATGCAATCTAACCACCCTCGGAATCAGCTTCGGGAAGCTGGATCGACGTGGCTTCCTGAGGGGAAGGCAGCGCGGAGTGGATGTCACGGTCCCGCGAGACTGGGCACTGGGTGGTTACGGTGTGAGTGTGGGTGCGCAGGTGTCTCTGTTGTCGGGGCTGTTGCTGTTGCAGAGCTCTGGATTGGGCCATGAATGGCTGCCTGGGTATGGCATATGCTGGGCGGCTTGCAAGAACGGCGCCTTCAAGCCTCGAAGACCAATGGGGAACCCAAATCAGGGGGGCAAAAGAGGGGTCGATGTTTGTCTCCGTGTCCGTTGATTCTGGGCGCCGCCAAGAGAGGCAAATCCAGCTCAGAGCCACGAGGGAGTTACCCACAGGAAAAGTTGCCCACGGGCGAGAAAGGGGGAGGGGAAGGGGGGTTAGAGGGGAAGACAGAGACAAGGCCGAAGTGTCTGGGGAAGAAGAGCCAGGGAGGGATGCGAGACAGCTGAACGGCAGCCACACCGTGTCGAAGCCTGATCGGCCCACGAGGTCGAAGGCTTCGGAGCCAACAAGTGACAAGGTGGGAAGGCGGTTGGGGTGGTGGCAGATGGGTGACGATGCACTAGTATCAGGTGCCGGACCGGTGTGCCAACACGAAAGAAGCCTGACAAAAACGCCTCTGGGCTGGGCGCTAGCTTTTAAGAGGCAGAGGCCTACACGCCACCTGTTTGCCGGGGAAGCAAACTTCACCTCCACCCGTCGAGGCCCCAAAGGCTGGATTGGATATGAGCCTCTATTTGACGAACGATCGAAAACCCGCAGCGGCAGTGAATCCGCGGAGCGCCTCGGCGTTTTCAAGTGACGTGGTCGATCAGACCTGTCTGGCGGCTGCTGGCACGCAGTATCGAGTCTGGCGAGCTGCGTTGCTTTGCACAACTGATGGCGCAGCGTTGGCGGCAGGCACTTTGCGCCGAGGACGTGGGCGTGGTGATGACTGCTGGTGGATGTGGACGTTGGTCTTGGCTGTTTTGTCTTGTCTGGTGCCGCCGCCGTCGCTGGTGCTGGTGGTGCTGGTGGTGCTGGTGCTCTCCTCCTGCCAGAGATTCGGATTCACTCCAAATTGGCTGTGCAACGGGAGGGTGCCGTGATGCGCTCTTGATTGGGTGTTGTGGACGTGCTGCGGTTCACAGCATGCCGGCTTCATATCAGCTGCATTTTGGCCCAGAGCTGGAGGCTGACCTCGGGAGCCGATGAATGCAGTTGTCGTCGAGGGAGCCCGAGACTCAGCCAGCCGCCATTGTGGTTCGGACGCAGGGGGTTGAACACTCGCAGGTGGATGAAGTGAAGTTGTTGAGAACTTGAGATGACAAAAGCGGTAAAGCCACCGAAGGAGCCGTCATCGCGGATTGAATGGCGTGCAGATGCGGCCCGCGGAGCACTAGTGAGTCAATGGGGCTGATTCCAGACCGGACGATAGCGTGCTAGCGGTTGCAGGTTTTCAGATTTCGTCAGAGCCAAGACGTCTCTCCTATTCTTTCGTTTGCACTCGGGCCCGACAGATAGCGGGAGAAAGGTCGAAGACGGGGTGGCTTGGGAGGCTTGTGGGGGGGCAGCAAACATTGGATGAGCGGTGAACCGCACGATGCAAGCCATTGCCGTCATGGACTAGGTGGGCCCAAACTCCCATCCCCGTACCGGTGTCTGGCGGACTGCCCTGAAGCTTCTAGGGCTTCTGCGCTTCTGATCGGCCGGGTAGGATGGTCTCATGCAGAAACAAAAAGCCGGCAGTGTGCACACGCTCCCGCGTTAGATAGATGGTGTCTCTCTGCCAATCCGTCTGAAGAATAATCGCATACATTCTCCAAATGAGACGACCCGGGGAGGAGAGCTCGACGAGGAGAGCAGAAGTGGACCACCATGCTGCAGCTTCCCCAGATCCAATCCGGTCCAAACTCCCTCAAGCTCCTGTTCGTTCCTGCCTCATAAGGAGGCGGCAATCATTGGACCTGCGCCGGCAGCGTGCTAGCCTCCAGCACAGTGGGTCGCATGGCGGCGGCTGAGGAAGCACTGGATCAAGCGCACCTCGGGCAAGATGCAAGATGAAAATAAAAAAAATCGAAGGCATTCGGGCGGGTGAGCCAGGATGACCTTCAGGCACATCGAGTCTACTTGGCTTTTTGCCAATGCGGCTGCCTGCAGAGGCGGTGATGCCTTGAGACCTCGCCTCCCCTTTGAATTTTTCCTGCGATTGGGCAACGGCAGCATCACCCGTGATACGACGTTTGAGTGCAGAACGCCTCCGTCCACTTCCCCCCCTTTATCTCCGCCCGGCTGGGCTGCCACTTTGTGTAAGTTTGCCTTCTATTGGAAGCCGCCTGCTTGGCTAGCGGCGGACGGGCCAGTTAGAAGACGGTTTGCGAATGCACATATCAATGGACGGCTGTATCTTTCAGCTGCATCGCTTTTTCAAATGGACGCTTCGGAGGATGAAGCAGCAGTCCCTTGTCGATGTTGTGTACCTATCTCACTGTGCGTACCAACGCTGTGTTCCCTGCGCCGAGAACAAGCGCGCATAATTGTCTCGTTACAGACTCATCCCTGCTGTTGCGATGTGCTCTCAACAGTGACTGGGAGAGAGCAACCTTGAATCTCGCTGCAAACTGTACCTGCATTAGCCATATCATGTCTTGGTCACGTAGGAATTGGAGAGAGACCACAGTCCAGCGCATCAAGAACAGAAATTTGCCGACATGCCTGTTTATCAACCTGTTCGATGGATCCATGAATGAATCCACTACCTAGAAACCGGGCTCATGTCGCAACTGAACCATCCTTATCATCCATACCCTTTTTGATGGCGTGGATGGCTGCATTGACAGGGAGGGTGATAAAAGGTTTGAAAATAGTAAAGGCTAAATCACGAGATGCTATCATCGTCACCTCAATTTGAATGACTATCAAGTGGCCGGGAACATTGCATATTGGATCGAAAGAGGACATCAGGTGAGTAGCTTGACCAACCGGATTCCGCCTTAGCTCGTAAACCTAGAGAAAGGCTCCAGAAATGGCTCTTTGCCTGTAAGCCTTCGGCAGACACGCTCAGGCGCATGACATGGCGTCAGGTCAAGGTCGAGATATGGCTTCTCCCCCCCAACACCAGCCTGTCCTCCCCTCCAAATTGCGTTTCACAGATAATGCTGACTCCCGGAGATCCAAACCGAGATTCTGGATACGTTAAGCTGTGACAAACCTGCTGTCATGGGTTTCTTCATGGGTACTCGGGGATCCGACAGGTTGCAGCACAGCAGCTATAATTTGATGCTTGTTCCTACCCGACTTGACCCATGAACCTAGGGGACGGGGGTGTCTTTGCGATGCTGCACAACTCCTTCAGCTCTGTAAAGGGAAATTCGGCGGATTTGGGGGGTGGGTACCGAGCACGAGACATGAAGTTCTCGAGTCATGGGACCGATGCACCTTTTGGGATGTCGCTGCCCAGCGGTAGCTCTGGGTGTTCGATGTCGAAGGATGCCATCGTTCGGTTAATTCTTCTATCGTGTATAGAAACCAGAAATTGTGTAGTCCTTCTTCGGGCCTTTGACTGTATATGCAAGTCGCCAGTCATTGAGATTGACAGCGCCGAAGCGGAATTCATAGTTGACATCGTAGAAGTCGTCGATACAAAGATGGCCTGCTGTTGCTCGCCACCCCTTTCCGTCATCCTCGTTGCCGGGGAGTGCAAAGTCCACCTCGTGGAAGAGATAGTCAGCTCTTTTCTGGTCATCTGTCTTGACAAACCAAACACTAAGCCGGTCCGTGGCGTCATTGTATCGCCAGACATATCGCCTCATGGCGCGGAAAGTCAGGCCGTTCGAGGCTTTGAAGTCACCTTCCTCGACGTAGAGATACTCCATTCCGGCATCTCCATCCGCCTCTAATCTGTCAAACTGGCTCTCCCGCCCGTCTCGAGTCCCTTCTCGGAGAAGAAAGTTTGCTCTTCCGCTAAAATGCCCACTGGGGTGACTTGGTAGCTGACTGATGAGATCTCGCTCAAGTTTCCACTCGCCGAGGAGCGAGCGGAAGACCGCCCTGGAAACAAACTTGGGTGATGAGAGCCCCGCCAGAGCTACATCTGCTGTCTGTTCCAATGATTTCGAAACCTCCGCTCTCTGAGCTTCGCTCAGAGATCTGGCAGGGTAGCGGGCGGGCGTCAAGACATTCATCTGCTTACCCGCAGGTGGCAGTTGGGGCATCTTTTCCGGTGGCGGAGAGCGTTCCAGTCCGAGAGCCGTAGAAAACTCCTGCATCAGCCACGCGTAGTCGCCCATTGGGAACTGCGACGCCCTTGGGTCTGATCGGAGACCAATCGTTCTCTCAATGGAGCTGTCGCCCTCCAGCGCCGTCCGCATTGGCCGGGGCAGAGAGGAAGACGATGGCCCGCCGGCTGCCCACATGGCAGTGATGAAGCGGGCTTGCATCTCAGCTACCCCCCAGTATGGCGAGCGATAGAAACCGACAAAGCCTAGCGTGGGTAGGGAGGGATGGTGAGTGCCGTGAAATGCCAACGCAAACGTGTTGTTTAGGTCAGAGGAACACATGGACAAGGTCTCCAAGACGGGGGGAGAGAGGTACGAGACTGCGGCGACGGACTCGAACCCAGTAGCGAATATGACCGCTGCGATATCGGCTACCTTTTCCTTCGATGGTGATATCGTGGCAACCCGATCTGAGATAGACTCTAGTTTCCCCCGAGACACAGATATGACGCCGGATCTGACGAATTCCAAGTAGTTGTCGCTCATGGCTAGATAGGGGGGCTTGCTCGTCTCATCGTCCGTGACCGCGACAGCAGGAGAGAACGCGGACTGGGTCGTGCCAACTGCCGTCCGGAAGAGGCCATGGAGGGCCTTCGCTGCATCTTCAGAAATATGGCCTTGTGTGTTCGTCAACGGCTCGGTTCGGTTGGCGAGGTTGTATGACACCAGGTCCACAGGGAGAAACGGGGGGGAAGACGAGGTAGGCTACGAGCTGTTGTTAACGACAGGGTGCCTTGACAGTCCAGGTCTGGGCCCATACCTTTGGTGAAGTGAACAGAGGAAAAACCCAAGCGGGTCTTGGTGTGATGTGATGTACATGGTACTTATCCGCGTTTGGGAGGAGGCTAGAACCAGGTGCGTGTCTTGCCGACGAGAGATGAGCCGCTATGGTGCCGGCAATCTCGACTCCCGACATCTGCCCACCCGCAACGAGGATCTTGCCGCCATCGTTGTTGGAGTTTCCAAGCAATGAGGAGAGATCGCGGTACTGGCTACTGTGCAGGATTGGGGTTGTCTGGTCCGTGGACGCTAGCGGGGGGCAGAAAGACTTGGAGAAGACACCAGAAGCAACCAGGAGGTAGTTAAATGTATATTCCTGGGCATCGCCGCCATCGGGAAGGACCCTAACGCGCCATTGTCGATCTGCAGACGAAAGGGGCTCGGCCTTTTCAACCCGAGTCCCAAGCCGTAGCTTGGCGTCGCGACAGTATGTCTGGGAGTAACGTCCGAGGTAACAGCCAATCTGCCACGCACGGGGAAACTCAGGGACGCTGTCCTCCCAAGCCAGATCACTGAACTGGACGGTGTGTTTGCTTTGGTTGGCTACCATGAGCGGGTGGATGAGGCCTGCGGAGTCATCTTTGCTGGAGGGCCACAGGCCGCCAAGACGCGGTTGCGAGTCGAAGATGGTCACGTCAAAGGTGCCACTGGGCACGTCGTGGAGCAACGACTTTGCAGCAACAAGACCGGAGGGGCCAGCCCCTGAGCAGACGGCGTCAGTGTCAGAACAAACATCCGACTTCCAGGGAGAAGTACAAATCGGGAAGACACACCGACGATGCAAACAGTTTTCGGCATGGCGGCAAAACTGTGAGTCCCTTTGCAGAGAGCAATGATGCTGACACTGACTGTTACGGGGAACCGAGGCCGGAAGGCCGCGGCGGAGCGCACACGAAACAGCGGAACGGCGGTGGTCGGTGGGGGACAACTAAGGGAGCCGGAGCCTCCACTGGGCTGGCCTCGCTGGAGGATAGTGGGAATTGAGCAGAGAATCCGTTCGCGCTAGGCAAGGAGAGATCTTTCGGAGCAGGGAGGCTCCCGGGCGCAACTTCGGAGGTCAGGCGGAGTGTGCGGGCTGCTGACATGGCCTCGTCCGTCCTGAATTGGGGTTTGCCGTGGGGTCTCAGCTTTGGAGAAATGTCTTGCGGTCGTTGATCAGCTCCATGCGGGGAAGCACGATGTGGGGAGACGGGGCAGGCGGATGACATAATCTGAGCCACGCTCAGAAAATATCTGTGCGCGTTCTCGGCATCTGCTCTCTGCGCGTGTGGTAAACAAGGTGTGCCTTGCATCTGAAAGGGACTCCTGGTTTCTGCGTTGCTGGCTACGACGACAACCTCCAAAGGCCCGAATTCTCCGACATCACAACGGCCAGCCATCTTACTCGTCCGTCTCATTTTTCGCACCGCTGATGCAGCCGGTGTCGGAGAGCATCCGCACTGCGGTTTGTCTGTTGAAGGGGCGATTGGCGATAACGTTTGGTGACCACAGCCCCGGCCGGCATCACCGATGACACCAGACCGGAATCGGGAGTAAGAGGTATCGCGACTGGGAATTGCTCGCATGCAAACCTCGAAAATGCACCTTCCGCGGGCTTCTGGTGCTATCTTGGCTCCTATTCCATGCTTACGTCTGGCCGCTCGATGACGAACAGCAACCTTCAGCCGTATTTCCGAGGACCACCAGCACCCCGCAGGTCAGCGTTGCACAGCATCTGCGCACCGAGATGCGTGCCGATTACCCCTCCGCATCTCAGTTCATGGCCACGAGTCTCCAAGCGGTGAGGGATGTGCCAATGCAGCCTTGCAACACTTTTTCGTGGGATTGCGTCGGCCCCGGGCAAACTGCCGCAGCTTCCCAAACTCCAATCCGGCCTGCGGCAGCTATCTCGGGTCTCACGGATGACGACGGAAACCATTTCCTGTCGACTCTACCACAGTCCTTCCCGCCACGCCGATTAGTAGCAAAAACTGAGTTATCACGCGATGGCGATGCTACCATTGACATGGCGTGCAGGCGCCGCTCTCGGGGGTGACCGCCGTTGCAGGATTGGCTTCTAGACGTAGCCTCGACGGGGGGTCACGGCGGTGCGTGGAGACCCGATCTGGATTGGGGCTCAAGGCGAAGCCTTCTCGGCAACTCTGGGCAGATCACGAGCGCTGCGTAGAAGTTCCATTCTTCCCGTCTTGGCAACGCTTGCCGACCTCAGCCAAGAGATCCAATCCAACGACACCTTCCGGCAAACCCCAGCAGACGCATGTCGAAACCGCAGCCCAACGCGTCTCCGATTCCCATACTCATTGTCTAGGTGATTCCGTTCCCGGTGCCCTGTCCGATCATCTTCGGGGCTTGGCTTCGAGCGACGAGGGCCTCGTTTCCCTGCATGCATGCCCACACACCCTTCACTCTCTTCATCCTGACGTTGGAAGCAGGTGGAGGTGGCATACTGAATAATCTAGCGTCCCACCTTTGTGTTTAAGAGGCAGCGGCCGGTGTCCCACCCTTTTGACCACGCACCAAAATATTTGCGAAAAGACGGAGTTTTTTGGAAGAAGTACATCAAGGGACAAAACCCGGACCTGGCGGATACCCGCCGCAGAAGATGCAGCGGTAGCATGCGTCCTGCCACAAATGGCCACTTAGGAACCACGCAAACAGCAGCCTGGATCTGGCACAACAACAAGCTCCGCACGTGGCTGGTACGCAGTCATACCGGATGCCTGCTCAATAGCTGTCATCGCAGCCGCGGACTTGCCAGACGCAAAGGGAGGAACACGTCCCTCTCACCACGGGCATACAGCGGATAGGCGCGTAGAAAGGACGCACTCTGCTTCGACGATCGGCACTACTCGTCGGACGAGGTTGGACAGGGATGGCCTGTAGAACTGCGACATGCCTGCCAAACCACACTCGGAACACTCCCGAGGCCCATTAGGAACCAGAGAGATAAGTGTCGGGATACAAACGGTTGCCATGACACGGTCAATACGGTGTAGCCAAGCTTCTGAGATGAATTGGGTTCGGAGTTGCCGGGTTGGTGGCGTCCCTCGTTGAACCTTGCTGGCGAGCATGTTGCCAGCATCGCGGCTTCTCTTTCCGAGCCAGGAGCCAGGAGCCAGTCAACGACTGGAGGCCAAGAGTGATATGGATGGGTGCCGCCGGGTTGCCTGCTTCAAGGATTCCCAGTCGTGCCTGGAGCTGCGGGCTGTCGCTGTCGTCTCTGGGTGGTTGGTTGATGAGAAGAAATTGGATTGCGGCCCGTTTCAAGGTCGCCCGAGACGGGAGGTGTCCTTCTGTCGCGTCGCTCAAGCCGAACGGGCACCACTGTCGCTGAGCGTGCCGAGCCCAACACGCCTCCGCCGTGTAAAGGCCGTAGTAACGTCAGGTTCTTCACCCATGTCTTGGTTCTCTGGCGAGCGCAACACGCCCAAATATTGAGTCACACAGTCAATCTGTCTGGAATAACACCTGAGACACGATCACGCCCCAATGCGACGGATGCGGGCTCCGCTATCTTGGTTGAACCCATCTATCTGGCATGCGTCGACGGTCAGGCGGGCACGCCACAAAAGCCCACCGCTGGGGTTGCTCGCCGCCCAAGCAGTCCGCTTTCACAGCAGGCTCTCTCCGGTCCTCCGGTTCTAGGCCTCGAACGAGGGGGTGAGACAGACACTCAACCTGGCGGTTTATACAGACACACGAACCCTAGCGCGCGCAGGACAGCAAGCTCAAGAACCCGGTCCGCACCCCGGCGAGCTCGGAAGACCTCGCAGGTCTCGTTTTCTAGAACGGCCAGCGCTCAATAGCACAGGGTCTCCCGGTCCGTGGCTGAGACGAAAGCTGTGAGCCCGTGGCCAAGCCCGACACCCGAGGCCCTAGTGCCCAGTTGCCGTGGTCCTTTGAGACCGAGAGCGGGGGCAAGCCAATGCCTATGCACTCCGGGGCGGGCCTGGCCTTGGATGGCAGGGTACGGAGACGAGAAGGGGGGCGGCATGCGGTTGATCGCTCAGAAATAACCCCTTGGTTGCTGGAGGCCGCAGTACCCATGTCATTGCGTCCGGTTTGCGGGTACATGTCGTGGCGAGCATGGCGAGACACATCTGCATGATGGGCTCTCTGGGAACTGAAGTGACTGGTTGGCTGCTTTCCAGCACGGCCATACTTATAGCTCGGGTCAGCAGGGCAGGTCTTCTCTCCACACTCGCAAACTATCCCCGCGTCCATTCCTGCTATGGTGCTTACTGTGCCTTGGGATCTTGGAGCCTCCACCACACCCCCAGCCACCTCAGCCAATTGCCGGATACGCTGCTGCACCTCAACAACATCCGCGCCGAGAAAACAGCACGCGGATTGGCAGATCTCGACGCATCGCCGAGCCATTCCCGGGTTCGCCCATCGCACACCCCTGAACGTCATCCGCCGCCTACCCGCCTTGGCCGTCTTGTGGCGTCCTCCCCGCATCCAGCCCACCCTCAGCGGCGCGACGTCAACGGCACGACCGAGTGGAGCAAGGATCCGCGCGCTCTCTACGCCAGCGGGCCAAAGGCTTGATTCCGTTCAAACATGAGCCATGATGGGTGAGTAAAGTTCCACACTTTCGGCGTTGTCACTTGTTCTCTCCCCCCCCCCCCCCCCTCCTCCCTAAACCAAGCCAAATCTAAAGTCTATGTATACCACCTGATTTCTCCTCATCTCTCTCCGCTGTCAAAGCTTCGTCGCCTTTCATCGCCTTTAACTTCGCTTCCCCGGGTCTTACCAGGTCTCGCCCGGTTCCCCTTGTCCCGCCAAATCTCTTCCCTTGTGTGACCCTTTCAGACGTCAGCAGGGGCTCGCTCAACACGGGCTGACCGTAGTGTTCTTTGGGATTTCAGCCAACACTACCGAGCCGAACGAGAGGTGGTTCTACCTCGAGTACATGGTAAAGATGGGCGACGACAAGGAAAGGCCGTCTAGCGATGCCCATCGCAGCCACGATGAGGGTGGCTTGGGTCTAAACCCGGATCCCGATGCCCATCTGACGGCCGCTGAAAAGGCCGAAGTTGTGAGTCCTTGCCTTGGTCCCAGTGTGAACCGGTGCGCCTTGGACTGCCATGCACGCTAACTTATCCACCTCACGCAGGATCGCAAGCTGCTCCAAAAGTTGGACTGGCAGCTCATGCCATGGGTAAGTCTCACCTTCCAGGCCGATCTTTTCTTGCCGTCCCGTCAAGAGGCTCATTGGAGTATCTAGCTTTGCTTTCTTTATCTTCTTGCCTTCTTGGACCGAACCAACATCGGCAACGCCAAAATTGCTGGTCTCGGTACCGATCTGGGTCTTGTCGACGCAACCTACAATGCCACGCTGACTATTTTTTTCGTCTCTTACGCTGTGTTTGAGCCCCTGACCAACGTCCTCCTCAAGAAGATGCGCCCCTCTATATTCATCCCTATAACGATGTGAGACTTCCTCGTCTGTTTAGGTTCCTTTCTTTGTTGCCCTGCAATGTAAGATTATGTGCTTACTCTCCCACCAGGGTCCTCTGGGGTGCCAGCATGTTGGGAATGGGCTTCGTCAAGAACTGGAGTGGCCTAATGGCCGCACGATGGTTCCTTGGACTGACCGAGGCAGGTCTATTTCCTGGCGTCAACTACTACCTTTCCTGCTGGTACAGACGTTCCGAATTTGGTGTCCGCGCCGCCATCTTCTTCTCTGCCGCCGCCCTATCAGGCTCGTTCGGCGGCCTGTTGGCTGCCGCCATTGAGAACATGCACGGCATTTGCGGCCTCCCTGGCTGGGCTTGGATCTTCATTCTCGAGGGGCTTTTGACCATTGTCGTTGGTATCGTCTCGTTTTGGATGGTGCACGACTTTCCCGACGAGGCAAAGTTTCTTTCTGATGTTGATCGAGCCCGTGTCATTCGCCGGCTCAAACTTGATCAACAGGCTTCAGCAAACCACGAGAGCTTCCGCATGAGTTACCTTTGGGATGCCGTGAAGGATTGGAAGATGTGGCTGGGGATGGTCATTTACATGGGCTGCGACATGCCGCTTTACGCCTTCTCACTTTTCCTTCCTACCATCATCACTAGTATGGGGTGGAACACTTCGGTTATACGATCCCAGCTTTTCTCCGTTCCACCATACGCCGCCGCCGCCGCCCTGACAGTCGTTGTCGGTTTTATTGCAGACCGTACACGCGCCCGTGGTCTGTGCAACATCATCGTCTCCGTCTTTGGTATTGTCGGCTTCGCCATGATGTTAGGATCCAGTGCACCAGGCGTCCAATACGCCGGCACATTCCTTGGCGCTCTCGGTATCTATCCTTGCATCTCTAATACCATCACTTGGATGGCCAACAACACCGAGGGGGTCTATAAGCGTGGCGTGGTCCTTGGCTTTGTGATAGGTTGGGGAAATTTGAACGGTATCGTGAGCAGCAACATTTACTCCAACAGTCCGCGCTTCCTACAAGGGCATGGTGTTGTCTTGGGGTATATGACAGTCTTTCTATTTGGCGGGTCAATTCTCATGACGATCTTGCTGCGGAAGGAGAATGCAGCACGCCGCAGAGGGGACCGCGACTGCTGGGTTCAGGGGCTGGGGGAGCAGGAAATAGAAAAGCTGGGCGACAAACGTCCTGATTTCTTCTACACGACTTAGTCGTGGTTCTATGGCCTAGTAGGAACGCTTGGGTATATGGGAAGTTTTTGGACTCTCTTTTGAGAAGGATTCCGCACAGCCTGAAAGCTGCGTCGTCGGGCAGGCAAGGAGCGACTTGGGTTCAGCACTGGCACGAGGGCTAGTAGCACGCTCGACTGGCTTGGGATACCTACGCAAGATTCCATACTTGTCTGATATGGTCTCGTTTCTGGCGGGATGGGGAACCGGTCAGGACGGCATCTCTGATGAAGGGTCGTCTTCGTTGGGATACTGATACTATGCGTATATAAGACGTCACTTTATCTAGCGCGATTATCTCGGTTTCTGGGTGGAGACGGAGGGCAGGCAGGAAGGCGCAGGGCCAAGTCAGGCGGAAGCGTCTCAAATATCTTTAGAGTATATGGCACCATTCGCCTGGATACCTCATTCAACAATTGCAGTTTCTTGGTTACGAGCCTCTCTTTTTCCGACCTTTGTGCAGAATGATGAGTTTGATTCGTGATGGAGGATTGTGGAAGTCTACCTAACAGTGAAGTGGAGCAAAGCTGAGGGTGTGTCCGAGGTGCTGATTTCTTTTCTCCGCGGAAGTCCTGCTGAGTATGTATAATGAGCAAGTTCTAGAATGATGAACAAGAGCATTGCTTTCAGCCCAGTGCGCGGTCAGGATACCCTGGGGCTGAGCTGGATGTGAAAATTTCAATGCCTTCCTGTTTCTTCAGAATCTCATGGAACTCCTTTCTTCCACAGGCGCTGACAAAAGTTTGACATGAAAGAAAGATTGGAGGCATTGTCCGACCCCCGAAAGGCTGGATGAGCTAGCCTGAATCTATAAAGCATATTGAAGTGATGACGAAATTGTATGCCACCATACCAACCTCCCTAAAGATCGTCAAAACCCCCAGCACTGACATGGGGTAGGCGGATAGGTAAGGTAGGCGAACATTGTCTCGGCACTGCAGCGGGAGGAGCAGAAACACTCGTGCGCGTGTCCGCCGCCCTCCGCTCCCCGCGCATTTCATCCACTCACACGCCCGCAGTTGGTGTGGCCGAAAAAGGGTAGCTGCTACCAGGCGTCTGCTGGCAAGGGGTACTGTTTTGTTGAGGGGCTTTTGGATGGACTAGTAGCCCTTTCATCGGCACGGTATAAACTCCCATGCTGGGCACCTTCTGACAGACAGCGTCACTTGAACTGAACCGACACTTTGGCTGGCACTGAGAGGTACCACTGGGACTTTTCGACCCTGGACCCTCGCCCTCAGCACTCGGATATTACGGTCGGGCCAGTGTGTGTATGACCTGGGAAAGGGCGCATCCGTATCGTGGATGAGAAATCAAAGTGGGGGGAAATAGCAGAAACACGCCGGGTTCAGGGCGGGCCGGAGGGACAGAATGTGAAAGGCGAGTTTCGTCTCGGATGACAGGTGGTACTGCGGCCCATACACAATAACACGACATGGCCAGCATGCGCGCGCGCGCACGTCAGATGCCACAGTGAGGGGAGGTTATACAGGTCATGTTGCGTATGGCCAGTCAGGACATGGTGCGAGAGAAGGGCGAAGGGGCACACCAAGGAGGGGAGAGGGCGATGAAATGTCAAGGTAGGCCACCCAGGTCGTTTGACGGTCCCTGCAGCGAGCTTGTGGGAGGGTGGTGTCAGTGTCACCACCTGGGAGAAATGCTGATTTATTCCCGCCGCAGCCTTCATTTACCAACCCCACGCCACAGGACACTCATTCGGAGTAGGGCTCTGGCAGGCAAGCTCGGCAATATAACTCAAAAGTGGCTGGTCGCCCTGAGTATGAGCTCCGACCAGTGTCTCTTCGCTGAGAGGGGCATAGAGGACGGTTGACAGGGACGGAAAAAAGTCTGGAATTTGAGGTGGCGCTGTGTGACTTCGCACCAGGGTCGAATGTCGATGGAAGTGCACATGCAGTGGCCACACACACACAGGTGCGGAAGTGCGGAAGTGCAGGGGCGGGGAGGAAGGGGGACTGGAAAAGGCTGCCGTGATGATGCGATGATGGCCTTTCCCCTTAGTGACGGGGCAACGATGCGTTGTGGCAGGGTCGCATTGTGCTGTATTGTACGGCCTAGGCAGTCTGGCGCTGCGTGATGCTGCGCCGTATCGCGGGTGTGTCTCTGTGCGTGCTTGCCGCTGTGTAACGGTGGCGCGGACAACAGCACTCGAGACATGAATCAATGACTGCCCAGGGGGCTTGGCCTCAGCGGCGGAGGGGGGACCGGGACCGCAGAGTGGCTTCGGAGCTTCGGCAAACAGGTATTAGATATATCAGCTGGGGACAATGGGATTTCGATATCTACCCACCCGTCAGGGTCGTCCCCAAGGATGCAGATCTCAGGCTCGAGGCCGGGAGGGTGTAGCTTTGGGGGAAGTCTGGGGAAGTGAGACACCCCCTTTTCTGATTCGATGCCAACTGCCACGACATGCAGCCGGAGGTGGTTTGGTGACAGGGCTCCAATGCAGTCAAATATTTATTGATTGCCCTAATGGTGTGCTTTGATAGAGAAAAAAAAACTGGTGTCAGCTGGCCCGGTCGGTCTCGAATTATTGAGCGTCGTGTAATTGCAATCTTGAACTTGGGGATCGCTTCAGGGATGGCTGGATGGGTGGTATCATGTAAGTTGCAGCACAGACATTGCACCTCACTCACCGAAAAAGGGTGTCTTTCTCGTGCGCAGCCTGCGCGCTTGGCGTGCAGTGCAGCCATACATGATGCATATGGAACCGTCTAGTTCAGCGATTTGGTCCCGGATCCCCGTTTTTGAGGGCTGTGTTGGGTTGCGGTACTCATCTCCAATTTCGGTTTTATGTGGTTTTTTGTTTTGTGCTGCTTGCTGGGCTGTGTGGTGTCGGGCGTGTCATGTCATGTTGGCTGTTGGCCCGCGGGGAGCTTCGCTGGCAGCGACTGATGGGTTGGGCCGAAACGAGATGAATCAATGAAATGAGGTGAGCTCAGAGGGGGCAGAATCAGCATCAGGAAATGTGCAATGCCGTGCTGGGTACCCCGGGTTCCAGGTTCCTCGGTGAGTCATCAACGATCTGCCTGCCAGTAGAGCTGCTCACCACACCTGGCCGCCTCCTAGACCGGGCACGCAGCGGCAGGTGCAGTGCTCACCGCTCGGCGCTGCTTCGCCCCTGCCTTTTTCGGAAGAGAAAAGACAAAAAAGCTGTGTTGGGTCTCGACAATACGTCAGTTGTCGCTCCACCCCGGCAGCCGTCTGAGCACCCCATGTCTCCCGTGCTTTTTATGCATCCAGCGATCCATTGATCGGTACCAGAGCTCGGTCTGCGCACGTTCTCCTCTCCAGGGCTGATACCACATTGGCACATTCTCCCCACGACGAACTCCCACTTGGCCTTCCATTTTCGCCTGACACGTCTCGCTGAGTCCTGAAAGTAGCCGCAGCAAGCTAGATAATAACCAGGCATCCTTGGTTTGGTTTTTCCAGCTCTGCCTTACTAGAGGTATCATCTGGAATTCAAAAGCATCCCCCCAGGCTCGTTTCGACGATTGAAATTCAACCCTTCACCCCCGCTCGCACCGTACCACCTCCATTGTCAAAGTTCGGTCAAAAGTATACTTGCAACGACTTCGACACGCTGCAGAAGCCTTCAGTCGACCCCTACTTCACGCATCACTCCCTGCCACCACAATTACCAACTTTGAAAAAAAAAAGAAGCAGCAAACGAGCATCCACGATGACTTCCAAGGCCGAGAAGAAGCCGGCCACCTCGCGCTCGGCCAAGAAGTCCGTCTCCGCCCGGTCCTCCAAGGCCAAGACGGCAAGCTCGGGTGGCACCGAGAAGGCAGCTAGAACCGGCGCTGGCGACACAGCCGGATCCTACACCGGCACCGGTAACCAGACCACGGCCAGGGAGTCGACCCCTGAGCCCCGCTACTTTTGCGGATGCCGGTCGTGCTATTGCGGTTCCGCCGTCCACGCTCCGGGCGACTTGTGCTCGCTGTGTATGAACCACGCGTACTAAGGCAGTGGAGGTGCGTTTCTAAGACGTTGCACCCGAGTAAAAGAGACATCGCCACTAACATGACGACGCAGGGTACAAAGCCGCACATGCGTTATGACCATTGCAAAACGCTGTATTACCACGACGACCATGTATCATGGAATTTCTTTGGGGCATCACGGCGTCACGGATAGGGCGTTGATTAGGGTTTGGGATGCATTTGGGAGGATCTGAGGGCGTGTAAACTTTGAAATCAAAGGCGTTTATCTGCTGGGACCAAAGGCATCGCCCGGAAGAATTCAATACATGAGTTTACCTCCCCATGCCCATCGTCGTATGTGATAATGGGCGTCTCGCGAATGACTTCCATGCCGTACCAGTGTTTTCTCAGCCCTTTTCAAAGGGGTGATGAGGCATCTACAAAGCCCCCAACAGGCCTACGCGAGACACTGCTAGTGGGTGTCCTTCAAGCCCGTCCAAGACAACTTAAGACTCGATTAACTCAAAGCAGAGATTGGCAGTCGTGCCACCCAGGCTCTTCGGTACCTGATCTTCAGCTCTAGCTGCGGTAACGTTTCGCCCAGAGTTCCAACCCCAGCAAACCGCACAATACGAGTCCGTTCTATCCGGATCTTCGACCGGAGTTGGCTCGCTGTGGCTCCGTTTAATTGCCTTTTTGCTACTTGCTTACGCTATCAGCATGTCGGGTACGCTGTCCGCTGCTTGCTGCCCGCGTCCAACGGTCGCTGCATGCAAGGGAGCCACGCTTTCAGGGGCTGGTCATGAGGGGATCCCCACCTCTCCCACGCAGATTGCGTCTCGTCGAATGCGGCATGGCGGCGATCGAGTGGGGGAAATTGGGCGGGCGTGGGGGTCGGTTAGCGAGCAGTCAGCGCCCTGAAAAGAAGGGCGCACCATGTGAACTATTGGGGACGGGACAAAGAGGGGAGACGGGTCAGGTACAGTCCCATGGAAGTTAAGCTTAAAATTACATTGGAATTGTGACCCAGAATATCATTTTGTGGAGACCTGACTTACACAATCACACGCCGGCGTTTTCCAGTCGTCACCAACGTTCTCTCGAGTCTTCGTCCTGCGATGACGTTCGTGGACAAGGGGTGTTCTTGGCAGATAACCCCGCTATCGCCGAGGTCTTGGCAAGAGAACAAGGGATGGGTGCATCCGCAACGAGAATACGAAAGGGAGGGGCTCGGAGGCTCGGCGGGACGAAGCGATGCTGGCGGTCGGTCCGCGACTGCCGTGACGGTGACTCCTTTTGCTTCATTTGTTTTTAGATGAGATTTGCCTTGAAATGCTGCGTTCTTTGCTAGATACCTAGAAACACTCCTCTTTTGTTCAACCATTCGACGAAACGCAACGGGCATAAACAGCAGACAGTACCTACCCCGCGCGCCCTGTTACCCGACCGCCCACGATGAAGATTGCCGTGTTCAGCGCGAAGCCCTACGACCAAAAATTCCTCTCGCAGGTCTTCAACAGAGAACACAATGGAAAGACGTCCTCGGCCGAGCTTGTCTTCCACGACTTCGCCCTAGGCCCCGAAACGGTGCCCCTCGCGCAGGGCGCTCAAGCCGTGTGCGTCTTCGTCAACGATGTCCTCTCTGCCGAAGTCCTCCAAGGTCTCCACGCCAATGGCGTCCGCGCCGTTCTCCTCCGCTGCGCCGGCTATAACAACGTCGACCTTCCAATTGCCGAAGAACTCGGCATGTTCGTGGCCAGCGTGCCTGCATACTCGCCCGAAGCCGTCGCCGAGTTCGCCGTCGCTCTCTTGCAAACGTTGAACCGCCGCACCCACCGAGCCTACAACCGTGTCCGTGAGGGCAACTTCAACCTGGACGGCCTCCTCGGCCGCAACCTTCACGGCAAGACTGTCGGTATCCTCGGCGTCGGCAAGATCGGTCTCGCTCTCGCCCGAATCCTGCGCGGCTACGGCTGCCGCCTCCTTGCCTACGACCCCTTCCGGGCCAAGGAGTTCAGCGAGTTCGGCGAGTACGTCGGCTCCCTCGGAGAGCTCCTGCCCCAATGCGACTTCGTCTCGCTGCATTGTCCCCTTGTGGAGTCGACTCGCCACTTCATCAATGACGACACCCTCGCAATGATGAAGCCAGGTGCTATCCTGGTCAACACATCCCGCGGCGGCTTGATACAGACCAAGAGCGTCATCGCTGCGCTCAAGAGCGGACGCCTGGGCGGACTGGCGCTCGATGTTTACGAGAAGGAGGGCGGCCTGTTTTACCAGGACCACAGCGGAGACATCATCCAGGACGATGAGCTGATGCGGTTGATGACGTTCCCCAATGTCATCATTTGCGGCCACCAGGCGTTCTTCACCGAGGAGGCCTTGACCGAGATTGCCGAGTGCACGAGAAGAAATTACGAGGACTACGAGAACAAAATCCCTTGCAAGAACTCATTGGTACACGAAAAGCATACCTCGCTTCAGAGGCGGGGATCGTTGCCTGTGCGCATCTGAGGGACGGCTGGACGGCAAAGGGGTAAGGGGTAAGGGGGAAAGGGACGGGCTGGAACTTCAGCTGCTTCGCTTCAAGGTTACGAGGTTATGACTCTGCTCAGCTTTAGACGGACGATGGATATGACAATCACCGCTCACTTGGAACGTGACGGGAAACGAATAGACGTTACTCTCACACTTGTCAACCTAATACAGTGGGTACGCGTAGTGCGTCGAGGTACGTATCTGTGATGCTCCGCCAACCGACCCCTGAACGCAACGCAGCCTCCAAACACAAAGCATAAACTTGAACCACCAAGACTATCGTAAATCTCCGTCAAGGCCAAAACAGCCAGAAACACAAACCCAGAAACCACTCGCACTCCGTCATCTACTCAACTGAAGTCCAACTCAACCCTATTCAGATTGAACGCAATCCGATTCGGACTGCCCTTCTGATCCTTCACCATCCCTTGAGTAGACCGGTTCACAATCGTATAGTGCATCACTCTCTCGGAGTCCCTGTGTATCTTTAGCTACCGGCTCACGGCAGCTTCTTAAAAAGGAGGGAGCCTTACGAGGGGAGATCCTCGCAGTTCTTCGATGTGGTCAGGTTGCAGCTCTCCAAGATAGGCACTGAAGCCGCCGATCTGGAAGCTCTTCACGACGCCTTGATGGCTTCCAAAAGAGCGGGCGTACTTGTGTGTCAGCATTTCGTGTTCGAGGCGGACAATGGCGTCGGTTCCGTCGTGATACTGTATGATGAAGAGGTTGGGTATCGGCCTTGAGCTGTATCGAACGTAGCTTTCAGGCTTCCACAGCTTCGCTTCAGACAGCGAAGTGACTATGGCGATTGCCGGTAGTATCGACAATATCGGAACCGGCGTCTTGGGCAAGATCAGCCGGAAGATCGGCGAGATGTTTCAAGAAGGAATGGCGACAGTCATAAAGAAACGCAGATAATCGCGGGATGTAAGCTGAGGAGACAAGTAGTATGGTGCAGTTCGACAGGTAAAACGTTGGCAACATATCTGGTTTTGGTAGCAGCGACTCTGTGACAAACAACCCGACGCCGAGACAGATGAGATGCTGATGATGGACCTGAGTATTTGTCGACTGCCCAACCACACAGGATCGTCGAGGTCTTCACGGTGTTCTTGGTGAGCTGGCCTCGTCGATTGACGGAAAAGCTTTCTGCGAGTGTGAGTAAGTTAGGTAGGCTAGGACGCTAAGACACCGGGTTGGAAAGGGTTGTCAGTCATTTGCAACAACGGCATAGGATGAGAGCTGCACACCTGCCTGCTGACATCGATGAAGAAATTTACTGATCGGATCCATAGGTAGATAGCAGATAGGTGGGTGGCCAACGGTCGAGACATCTCGGAGGCTGTCAGCCCAGGGGCTAACAGGGAACATTTGGCGGGAAGATCTCTGAGAAAATGTCATGAATTGGAAAATAAAAATCTCCTATGGAAGAGCGCAACCCAAACTGTTGCCCCGCGAATAACACGCTGTTGGTTCAAGACAAATGACAAGTCGCTCCGAATCCATCCCAGAGACCCATAGGCGAACAAAAGAGATCTAAGCCAGCGCATCAACTACGCTCGGCCGGACGCCTTCCTCTGGGAAGCTTGCCGTCGGGCATGCTCTGGATCTAGCCCTGCCGAAGCGGGAGTGCGCGGCTCGGCAGGAACATAAGGGTTGTTACTGCCATGCGAATTGGTGTAGTAGTAATCCTGACTCTGTCGCGAAGGCGAGCGTTGAGGTACGGCGTATGGTTGAGCTTCGCCGTAGTTCCTGTCGTCAGACCGAACCTTGTCGGGCCGGGGTGGGGGCGGCGGAGCCTGCTGGGGAGCCCGCGACGAGCCGTATCCATCGTCAACGGTACTGTTCGGGATGGGAGGCCTTTCGGCCTTCGTCATGGGCTCGTTGGTGCTGAATCGGACTGTGCCGGAGTAGCTGGAGTTGTCCACCCCCATGTCTGCGGTCTGCGCTGGCTCCGGGCGGCGCGACACACGCCTAGACGGTCTCGAAGGCGAGCTAAATGCTGGTTCCTTGTCAGAATCCTCATCCGTGAGGACCTCGGGCTCCTCGGCAAACTGTCTGAGCTCCTTGCGCATGGCAAGGCTGGAGCAAATGTCCCTGGCTTCCTCGATTGCCTTCTTCTGGACCTTCAGAGTCTGCCTCCTATCCCTGGTATCCTTATTCTCGGCAGCAATTGCCTCGATGGTCCCGTCGTTCATGCCGAGGACTCCCACCGAGTTGAAGATGCCGTACATGCCCTGGAGCAAATGACGCTCTACGACTTGTGTGATGACGTTTCTGATGAAGCCCTTCGCAGAAAGCTCGTAGTAGATAAGCATCTTCTCGAGAACCTCCTCAGCTTCTGTGAAATGGGCGCCCTCTTTGGATGCGCTAATCTGCCAGTTCCTCAGTCGCTCTTCGTATTCGGGGTCGTACGGCTGCACCTCGAGGTTCATATCCTGAGTGAGCAAGTCGAGCTCCCGCTGGGCCTTCTCCATCAATGCCTTCATCTGTGGTTCCAGGAATTCCCTCCGGATTGGCTCCCGCATCCGCTTCGGCCACTCGTAGTCGATCAGCTCGCTGAGGAACTCGTTGCACACGACGCCGAGATTGTCCTTGTGCTCTTGCGCAAGCTTAGGCCAGGACTCGGAGTATTGTTGGAACAGCATGTATACCGCTCTAGGTTTGGGGTCCATGGGAAATTCGGAGCCCCTAATTTGCCTCAGGAGCGCTTCTACCTCTTGGCGGACGAAGTCTCGCTTCAGATTGTTGTGCTGAGAAGGGTCGGCTGATCCCTGAGGGCCCGTGGCTGAGAAGTTGAACTTGCGGCCATGCGCTCGAACCTTGAGGGCGAATCGATCGTTCTCCTCGGTAGCGCGAGCTCGCAGGTTCTGTGCAGGTGTACCCCGGGGATCGGCTGTGACGCGGAAGAAGTTCTTCTTGGGCGGATTCTTGTAGAAGCCGTAGAGGGCGGGAATGACCAGCTCCTTGGATGCGGAGAACAGTTCGACCAAGTCGATACGCATCTCTTGGGGGGTGTCCCTCCCAACACCGAGCGATTGGAGTTCGGCATCAGTGTCGTCCAAGGCTTTTTGGATCTGCTTGCGTAAAACGCCGATGTGTCTCCCGATATGAGCCTGGAGTTGCACGCTAAGCTGTCGCATAAGGGCCCCCGCTCCGCAGTTGGACTCGGGGAGAGATCTCCACTTGCCCCTCGAAAAGAAATCGGATTCGGCGCGGCGGCGCTCTTGAGTGGACGGCCAGGGCTGCCCCTGCTCCCGGGGACCGGGATTCAGCAGAACGTACCATCCAAGGCGAAACTCGTTCCGCTTGTCCTTGTTCTTGACGAGATCGAGGAATTTGTCTTCTAGGCCAATCGACTCGGTGAGATCAGGCTTGGTGAGAACGCCAATGGTTCTCGTTCCCTTGGGGTCGAAATGGCGGGCTTTGGTCAGAATAGGCGCTTGAACGTAGTCTGAGTTGCCTCCAACTACTGCCAAAATGATAGTGCGGGAGCTCTTCATGTACCGATCAGAGAGGGCCTCGATCGTTTTGATGTCGTCGAGAGACTGGTCGTTATTTGCGTTTCTAACCCTGATGGTGGATGTTAACACATGTAACTAACTTCCATTTTTGGACAATGCTTGCATGTCTCAGGAGGTCTGAGGAGATAACTCCTCCTCTTCCTCCTGAGACGTCAGGGCAAAAAGACTAAAGGGGCAAAAAACAGCAGGAATCGCACATACAGTCCGGGAAGGTCGACAAGCGTCAAAAGGGGGAGATCAGGCCCTTGTTTTTCGATTACAAGGATGTCGCGGGCGGCAAAGCGGCCAGGAATATTTTTCGGGGCGATGAGGTCGACAGCCGCTCTCATCATGACGTCAAAGGGAGTGTTCGCGTCGACGCGACCGGCAAACTCTCGCATCCTCTCCTGTTCCTTGAAGGTCCTGTTCTTGTCGGGAATGATCGAGACGGTGATTCCAGATTGAGCTGATCTCCGGAGGCGAATCTCGGTAGCGAATCTTGTGCAGGCTCCAGCATCTCTGGGAAAAGGGGTTCCAGTTATGGCCTCGAGTACGGAGCTCTTCCCGGCCGACTGATCGCCCACCACGACGATTTGCGGCAGCTTGACATTGTCGAGCTGTGCAAACTGCAGCTTTTCGATTAGGTCGAGAAGGGCGCGCTGATCCCCGGCCAGCTCCTGGGCGTCCAGGGCCGAGTCGAGTGCCTTTGTGACCATTGCCGCGTTGATACCAACAGCCAGAAAAAGACGAAAGGACTGGGTAGTGGATGGCACCCGTGGGACGAGTGGAACAGAATGTGTGAGAGAGTAGGAAATCAAGTTGCCCTACGAAGGGGGAGGGTGCTGATCAAGAGCCTCCTCAACTTATAAGGCTGCAGCAGCCTGAGCAGCACCTCGGTGCAGCAGTGACGCAGGCACAGCAAGCTGAAGCCGCGTGGCGGTGGAGCAAAGGCGTGGAAGGTTGAAACATGATTGATCGAATGGCAGCTGTCCAATAGCGTTATGTGTGTGCGACGGCCATCAACAGGACAGTATCCGCAATGTGATGACGAGGCGACGACAAAGGGTCGACGCGGCCTACCAAACGGGAGGCGAGCGCGGGAAGTGGCGTGTGGAGGCCCGCCCAGGCATCGAAGGCCCGTCGAGGCTTTGCCAAGTCCTTCAAATCTTTTGCTTTGAGCTATCGGATTCCTCGATGATCAGCAGTGGGATAGTGGCTGTGGTCTGCTCAAAGGCGCTGAAGTGGTTGGATTGCACATCCGGGCATTGGAAGAGGAGGTCTCCAAGGCCATCCGCCAATCGCCTGCCCCGCAATTCTCTTGGGCGTACAAGCTCGCCGAACGCCACATGTGGCAGTGCAGCCCGCCCGACATGTTGTGGTGGCAAAAACTGAGAAATTATTGAAAGTCTCCGAAATCTTGAGCGATCCCCATGATCTAGTGATGGGAAAGTCTAGATTTAACAGCAATGGTCGGCTTGTCGAGAGCGGTTGTGAAGGTCCCCTCTCTACAGCGGCCCCTGACAGCCGGGAGGAGTTCACTTGGACCCACAATGACGGAAGAACTCAAACAGTTGGGATGAAATCCCTGAGTTGACTCAAAGTCTTTATCTTTGTTACACATCTTCGACAATATAGAGTATTTTGGCACACCTGACGCCTAGTTCAAAGGACTTTAGCTGAAGCCGTTCATCGATGTTCCGAAGCCTCTTGAGCCTCTCAACCCATGAAGCTTCCTTCGCCAAGACCATCCCGTATCGATAACGTTAGGCTGTTGCACGTGCCCCACACTGAGGTGGCGCTGCCTGTGAGATCAACGTCACCGCGCATGCGAGTTCCTGGAGCTGGGAGCTGGGCGCGGCTGTGACACCTCCCAAAACTTGCGACACGCAACACGGTTGGGCTACGCCTAGATGTCGACGAACCTCTACTACAGAGGCGCTTCGGTTGAAGCTCGATCTCGAACACTACAGTGGACGCGATGATGGACTTCGGGACGTTTCGGGGCGACTCCGACGAGCCCCCAAAGTGCCACGATGACAACGACTACACGAAGCCGGGCAAGACGGACACCACGGTGCAGCTGGTCATATCGCTAGCGCTCGGTGTGACGGCGTTTCTGTCTTTTTGCGTGAGTCTCGACGAGGTCCGCGATTGACGGCGGCGCTGACCATTGCATTCTCTCTAGATGCTCCGTCCCCGATGGAAGTCGCTGTACGCTGCCCGCAAGCGCCACCTCGACCCTTCGATTGCCTTGCCCGCACTTCCAGATACATTTTTGGGATGGATGCCCGCGCTGTACAAGGTCACGGAGCAGCAGGTACTGGTCTCGGCCGGGCTCGATGCTTATGTCTTTCTGTCCTTCTTCAAGATGGCCATGAAGCTGTTCGCCATCATCTTTGTCTTCTCCGCATTCGTTCTCGAGCCCATCAACCGACACTTCGAACCAGACCACAAGGCCGATACCGCATCCTATGCCTCGTTTGCCGCGTTTCGGCCGTTTGGAGATGGCGACTCGCCCGAGAAGCCCCCTGACAGGAGCTTCAACAAGAACATGGGTTACTTGTGGTCATATCTGATCTTCACTTACTTCTTCACGGCGCTCACTTTGATCATCATGGAAAAGGAGACTGTGAAGATTATTCGCGTGCGCCAGGACTACCTTGGCACACAGTCGACCATCACCGATCGCACTGTTCGATTGTCAGGCATTCCGAAAGAGCTGAGAACCGAAGAAGCAATCAAGGACCTGGTGGAACGACTCGAGATTGGAAAGGTGGAAAGCGTGACGCTCTGTCGCAACTGGAAGGAGCTCGACGATCTGATGGACCAGCGCCAAACTGTCCTCGCGAAGCTCGAGGAAACTTGGAGTGTTTATCTGAGCCAAAAGCCACTGCGGGCCGCAACAGGGCGCTCTGCGCAAAGAACTGGAACGGTCGTGGATGGTAATGATGGTCCCCGAGAGCGAATTGATGAAGAGGCTGTTGAGAGTGATGGTCTCCTGAGAGGTTCATCGGAGATCCCTTTCCAAGAGAGAGAAAGGCCCCAAACGCGATTCTGGTATGGCTTCCTCCGCCTGCAGAGCCGCAAAACAGATGCTATCGACTACTACACCGAGAAACTTCGCCTCTTGGACGAGAAGATCTTGGCTGCCAGGAAGAAGCAATACGAGGCGGCAGATATCGCCTTCGTCACCATGGACTCTATCGCGGCTTGCCAGATGGCAATACAGGCCTTGATTGACCCTCGCCCGGGACAGCTCCTGAGCAAACCTGCGCCCGCCCCCTCGGATGTCGTCTGGAGGAATACATACGCTCCGCGGTTCGGTCGACGTCTTCGCTCTTGGTCCATTAGCATATTTGTTGGTTTACTCAGCATTGTCTGGTTGGCGCCTGTGGCTTTCCTGGCCTCGACGTTGAGCATCTGCACAATTGATGCAGCTTTCCCTTCGCTCGGCCAATCGCTCAGAGAGCATGAGATCATCAGGTCTCTGGTGCAAACTGGACTTCCCACCGCTGTCGTATCTCTTCTCAACATCGCCGTCCCTTACCTCTACGACTTTCTGTCATACCACCAGGGAATGCTTTCACAGAGCGATGTTGCGCTGTCCGTCATCAGCAAGAACTTCTTTTTCACCTTCTTCAACATTTTCCTCATTTTTACCGTCTTTGGCGCCGTCACCTCGATCCTTGACGTCCTGCGCGAGGGCCTCAAGGACACCAGCTACATCGCTTTGACGTTGGCCGGAAAACTTACCGATCTCCGCGTCTTCTATGGAAACTTCATCATGCTGCAGGGCCTAGGACTGTTCCCCTTTCGCCTTCTCGAATTTGGCAGCGTCTCGCTTTATCCCGTGTACCGCTTGGGCGCCAAAACTCCGCGGGACTTTGCGCAAATGTTCCAACCGCCCATGTTCTACTTTGGTTTCTATTTGCCGACCGCTCTGCTTATCTTCATTCTGTGCCTGGTGTACAGCGCACTACCTGGCGGCTTCATGGTCATTGGACTCGGCGTGCTGTACTTCTGCCTTGGGTACTACACGTACAAATACCAGCTGCTCTACGCCATGGACCAGCCGCAACACGCTACAGGAGGCGCATGGCGAATAATATGCTACCGCATCATGTTGGGCCTGTTTGTCTTCCAGCTAACCATGTCGGGGTACCTCGCGCTCCGATTCGCCTACACGGTGGCTCTTCTCGTTGTGCCGTTGCTCATCATCACAGTGTGGTATAGCTTCTTCTTCCAGAAGCAGTTTGAGCCTCTTACACGGTTCATCTCGCTCAGGAGTATCAAGCTTGGTGAAGAGCCCAGCGCAAACGCCATTGTCGATGATGGGCTGGGTGGAGAGGGTAGTGGCCACGAGGAGCGAGAGCTGCTTAGGCGGGGGAGCACTATCGACGAGGATAGGGAAAAGGGTCTCCGGTTTGTGAATCCAAGCTTGGTCATTCCGTAAGTGCTGGGTTTCTCTGTTCCTTGCACCGCCTTGTTCTAACAGATGTCTCAGACTCGAACAACCATGGATTTACAAGGATCCACCACTGCCCTTGGTCGAGTCAGAGACCGGAGACGGCCTTGAGTTTGACGTACGTGGGAGCGAGCGCGAGTACGAGACCGAATACCAACCGGAAATATCGGGAAGCGGTGTGAATAGAGATGCACGCGGCGCGACTGTTAGTAGCAATTCGTCGAGCTCTGTCAGCCTCGGGGATACCCATATATGGAGGAGCTGATCATCGGAGCATTCGTAATCACTAATGACGTTTGTACTTTCTTGTATGGAGAAGCATAGCGTGCCCGGGACAGCATCACATGCGGTTTACTTTCACGGAGGTTTGGCTGCGCAGGTTGGTTAAACCTGGACTGGTTGGGTCGGGAAAGGGGACAAGATTGGACGAGCTGCGAATAGATGCCAGAGCAATCGGAGGTGCATTGCCCCATTGCCACATCCACATCATGAATACACAGATTTTGCCAGTTCCAATGCGTGCAGATGTACGGTCAATGCCTGCCCGCGCCAAGTTCTATCAATTACGTAGGTAATTACCGCCTCCAAAGGCGTCCATGGCTTCAAAATTACCCAAGCTCAAGATCTAATCGCTCCCCTTGCCATGTTCGTTCCGTTTCATCCTCTCGGTCTCGGCATCCGCTTCATTCAGAAAACGCAAAAAAAAGAAAGAGGGTCGTCATCTTCGTCCTCTTGGTCTTTGACGTCTAGCACTACTTCAAAAGGCGTCAGATCATGTGCAAGGAGGCAGATAAAAGTAAACAAGAGCACATACCAGTATCATTACTAACCCCTCCCGAACCGGATCCAACGCCTTGATCAATTGCCCGCGACGCATCAAGTCTGCTCAAAGACGGGTCGGGCGGAAAGTCAAGGGGCTGGGGAATCGCCAGGGGCGGACTAGGCAGCCGAAAAGACGCATTGGAGGACTGTTGAGGCGCCTGTGATGGTGACCGTGAGGCGTTCGTCGCTTGGGAAGCAGCGCTCCGTTGCTCCTCGATCATGCATGCGCGGTTGATCATGACGGATCCTTGGGAAATTGCATCGAGCCACTGGTGCACGGTCTTGGCCTACTTCTGTACGTAACCGGTGTACTTGTCCCATTCGCGTTGCTTCCGCTTCTTCTCTTGAGCACTCTTCTTGTGTCCTTGAGGCCTGATTCGTTTCTCGCAACGCCCCTTGTTCGATTTCATTACGCGCTTCTCTTCAGTTTGTTCTCTTTTTCTCACTTGTCGAAGCTCTACCGGCGTGGGCTTCTTGAGGACGGGCTTTGGGACGTCTTTGGTGGCAGGCTCGTTGTCGATCATCCCCTCTGCCTCGACATCGCGCTCGATTTCTGCCAGCCTTTGGTTGTAATCTATCCGGAGCTTTCTCAAGAATGAAGCCAGCGTCTCGTTGTCCATGCTTGAACTGTGAGCCTGCTTGAGAACTTCAGACAAGCCCAATTGTAGTTTGTTCAGCTTGAACTCGCGAGTCATCTGCCCGGTGTTCTTATTCGGATCCATCTTTCGAAGAAACTGTGTAACCCTCTCGGCATTCTCGAAAATTCTTGGTGGGAAGAAGCGCCGGGCAAGATCAATGCCGTAGTCTTCATTCGGAACTGGACCATTGGCGAGGGTATGTGGAAGGGAAATCTTGTGAATATCGCCCTCCTGAGTGCTATGGCCGGTGAGGTGAACGTTGATGACGCTGCTCGGACTGGAAAGGTTCAACAAACGCGCTGGGGCAATAGGGTCAGCCAACAGGGTCACTCAGGGGGTTGCTTTGTGACATCTTACCGAGCTTGGTAAAGTGTGTCACAGCCTTGTCATTCTGTGTGGTGATCAAGTCGGCTTGCAGCTGAACCCCCGCGCTCCGTTGAAGGAGCTCGACGGTTTGGCAGTGGAAGTACTGCTTCGTCCGAGTTCCATTGACAACCTCCACGCCAGCGAGCCGAATGAAAGGCGACGTGACAGAACTACTGGAGTTTGCGGTCTTCCCCTTGCCGGCATTGGAGCTTCGCATGACTTCGCGTTCCACATCGGACCAGTGGAACCTCAGGCAATGCTTTTGGTTATTATCGAGGTACAACCCTGCGGGGTTGCCGAGCTTCTCTGTAAACAAGCTGTTAGGATCAACAAACTTTGGAACATTAAGCAGGAGACTAGCCAGTGAAGACCTCGTTGAGAGCGTCAACGTATCCGATCAGCTCGTTGAGCCGGTACCTGAATGACGTTCGTGCTCGCTCCAAAACACTCTTTGGTTCAGCCTGGATGAAACAAAGGTTGGTTAGAGACACGGACGCTAAATAGATTTCAAACAGCTGCAAGACCTACTCTCACTGCCCAGATCCAGTTGTTTCTGATATCAATTGGCGACTTTCCGTAGACCACGATCTTCTCGATCTTGTCGTCGATGACTGCCCGTATGATATCAAGCGACTCAGGAGAACAGGTCCAGCGAACCAGCTCACAGGGGCTGCTCCTGCACTCGGCCAGTTCCAGAGTGGCGTGTATCGATTGGACTCTGCCGAGGTACTGCTTGAGCATCAAGATTTTGTCCAGCTCCGACTCCGAGGCGAATAGATCTTCGTGGCTTGGTAACAGAATCTGATGCCGTCCGCCAGAAATAACTACATCGTGCTCAAGAAATTCCCGGCCCTTCGGTGTAGGGTTCAGGAGCTGAAAAGACACAATCAACATTAGCAAGTGTCGGGGTATTGGGGTCACAATCTTTAGCTCTCACCCATATCGCGAGCTTTTCGAGGTCGACGCGAAGAAGTCCTTTTAGTTGCTTGACAATCTCGCCGAAAAGGCCTTCGTGCTCCATAAACGCTTCGACGGCGTCGTGACGGCCTTTGATTATCTCTGCATCTGTACTGGGCTGCAGCAGGGATGCTCGGAGCAGTCTGCGGCCCTGGGGTGTCAAGGTGCTGTCCAAAACGTTGAGCAGCGTCACCCTCTTGTTGGCCGTTCGGCGCACGTTCTGAAGGAGCTCCAGCGACTCGATAGTCGAGCGGTCGAGTCCCATCGCACCAGCAGGCTCCACATAGCAAATCTGGATAGAGCTTCTCTGGAACGAAACGTTCAGCTCGTTCTCAGCATAAGTCATCACCTTATGTTTCGTCAGCAATCGGGTTACAGGGGCAAGGGAGTGAACTTACTGCAGAAAGGGCGCACGAGACATAGAAGTTGTTATCGAGCCGCGCTCTCAGAGCCTTGGCCTCATGACAGCCGTCAAAGTTATCACTCGAGGCGTTGCAGTCGTCGGGCCCAGGGAAGTAAGGGGAGCGGATGGGGCCTAGCCGAGGGGTGGAAAGGCCTTGGCTGGATGAAAAAAGGCCTGGGCTGGACGAAGACCGGCCTGGGCGGAGGGCTGGGAGGAGTGGGGAGGCGGGCGGGGAGGCCCTTTCCCTGTCGGCCGGGGGCCTGTGGGCGGCAGGGAGGGGGGCCCGGGACAGCACACCGAACGGTGTCTGCACACTAGCCAACGGCGTCGGCTCAAGGCCAACGTCCTCCACCAGCTCAACGCCAATGGTCTCCTCGTCCTCTGGAAAGGGGTTGGCGGGGTAGGCGATGGGGAAGGGAGGGATGGTGGGGTCTTCCCACCCGGGGAAGAAGTCGATCTCGGCGCTAGGGTGGCGGAGGACGAACTGGGCGATGTTGGGCGGGGGCAGGGACCCAACCCCAAGCTGGTGAGCCGAAGCCCACAGGGGGAGACTTTGTGTCTCCGGAGAGACTTTTGGGGGCGGCGAGGGGGTTCGGAGGGCGGCCCTGGCGGCGTCGGCGGACTGGAGCAGCGCCTGTTTCCGGTACTGGGCCGAGTCCACCCGCCCGAAGGTCGGGCGAAGACGCGGCGGCGGCTCCATGGTGCGGCCAAGGGGGCGGCGAGCGGTGGTTTGAATATACAATTCAAATTAAATAAGAAAAAAACCGAAGAGAATCACAAAGTGGTGATGGTTCGGTGAAGGTTGCCTGAGAGAGAAAGTCTGGAAAGCTCAGAGGCTGAAGGGAAACTAGGTAAGTGACTAACACGGAGACCCGCATCTGCCCCAGGGAACCGCACCTTCCTCAAACACGTTTGACCTGATATTCCCAACAAAAACGGCCGATAAGCCTGTTGCAAAAAGTGGATTTAGGCCACGGTGGCAAGTCACGTTGCCCCAGTGTTATCCAGGGCAGCCATTTCAACCAGCTGGATGTCCAGGGCCGGTGATGGAGCTAATTATCTAAGACGCAGGCGCAGTGCATGGAGTGGCACGATTGTAGGTAATTGATTATTGAACTCAAACCTTTGTGATTCTCAAGCAAGCCACTTTGGCGTCTCCCAGGTCTCGGGGGGTGGGAAGAAGACGGCGGCGTCCGTCAGCTTGACGGCCAGATTCCACCTCCTCAATCCTGGGAAGAAGTTTTCAAACTCGTCCGGTGCAACCCCATCCTCATCCCTCTGATTCATATCGGCCCAGGCTAGCATGCTGTTGTTCGAAGACTCTGTGAATCCCGCAAGTTTGCACCAACGTTCGGTGCCAGGAAGCTCTTGCAGCTCGCTTTGCCCTTGCGGCAGTGGCGGGTGAACCAGAGACTCATCAATGCCGATGTATTTGAACCAGGCCGTCGAGAATGGAAAGGTTGGGGCGTAGCTAATGGGCTTGATGGTGCATTGAAAGAACGGCTTCTCGCTTGGTTTGGCCTCAGATGCGTCATACGGCGTCACAAAATCGTGGGGAAAGACCTTGATGCGAGTAGAACCATCGGCGTTGTCGGTCCACTCAAAGCGAGCAAGATGCTTAGGAATGTTGAAATCTGCTTGCTGTCAGTGATTTGCAAAGTGCAACCTTATCCAATCACAACACGGAAGCAACTGCATACTGGACCGTCCATTCCAACATGTCTGCTTCTGGCTGACATAGATTCGTGTGATCCGAGTGGCTTTCTTGGTTCGCTTCTCGCCGCCCCTGCCTTCAACCGGATATTCGAAATACCCGGGGCAAAAAATCATCTCATCATACGCGCCGACTAGCGATTCTGAGTAGCGTAGCAGTTGAATCATGCTAATCCCGCCCACCGACGGACCATACTCTTTGGAAGCAAAGGGGGACGCCGCTTCGAGGGGCCTGCGGAGAGGGTCAGTCTGGTCTCCCCAAAATTTTCATTGTCTTTGGAGCCACCGACGAATAAGCCTTGGCGGGGAGATTGGCAGCTGTCTGAGCGCTTGTGTAGAAGGGGATCATGTAAATGACGGGACATTTGAGGTGCCACGGCGGCGGCTTGGGGACTATGGGTCCGTTGACGTCAATGTCAAGATTCTCTGAGGTGTTCATTTTGGGTCTTCTGTTGTCATTGGGGCTCTACGAGATGTTTCGAAGATGTGCATCTGGCAGTGTTGTTGAAAGAGAAGTGAGGATCGCCAGCCACGCGGTGAAACCTGCACGCAGATTACGTTGCACATTCCTTCTTGGCGCTCGTCCAAGCCCGTCATTGTCCAAGCGTTCGCAAACATGGATTGGCTGGAATGGGTCTTTCGACTGGTCGCTTATCCGAGAGTTCCGTGCCCAGCCGCATTTCACAGCGGAATGAATGACTTCGTGAGGTTGCCCCCTTTTGCTTTCGACGCCCCCGAGCACGTGGTTGGAGTTGCGACCGATGCAAGCCACACAACCGCAATCCACAGCGCACGATCATCGTACCCAAAATCAACCTATGTCAATTCTTTTTCTTTTTCTTTTTCTTTTTCTTTTTCTTTTTCTTTTTCTTTTTCTTTTTCTTTTTCTTTTTCTTTTTCTCTTTCTCTTTCTCTTTCTCTTTCTCTTTTTTTCTTTTTCAAACCCCACCCCCCCAAAAGAAAGAGAAAGAAGGTCGAAACACACAACTTGCTGCAGTGATATGCCTGACATGGTGTTCCTGTGGCCCACTGCACAATGATCGTGCTGGAGAACGTCGTGGGCTTCTACAATGTGCACTGGCAGGTCATAGGTTTTGTGTCCTGTTGCCCACGAACTCCAATCTCGCCTATCATTGATGCCCGCTCGCTATTGAGCAGTGGAATAATCCGTCCGGGAAAACTACCCATCATCGTGTTAAAGCACCTGCGGTACGTGGTAGGATCAATCTCAATGTCGGAGGGGGTTTGTCGACCCCAGAAAATGCCGAGGGCGGGAGGCAAAGTACCGATTTTGACCCCGCAGGCTGGGTAGAAACTGCCCAGAAGAGGCCTGTGTGTGGAAGCATCTCCCCTCTGGGATGGCTTCTAGGCTCCGCCTTGGCACTTCTATAACAGCCTCACCTGTCTGGCTCGGCGGCAGTTGGAACAAGCTTCTTCCCATCTCTCGGCACCCGGCTCGATTAATACGTCGAGATTACCCCTGACAATATCTGGAAACAATTGCCGCTAGGTCTAGCTGAGCCGCCGCGGGCATGCTCCCCTCGAATGATCGCGGCTAATATTTCTACGCCCGCAGGTTGCCCTCTAGTTGAAGCCCCGCAGCGACAGAATGTTTAATCGAACCGGGAAAATACATGGGTTGTCAAAGGAAGAACGGTACCTATTCGGCGTCGAACGACTATTCTGTCTCCTACATATGGGAGTCTGCCTCGATTGTGCCCAGCAGAAGGCCAGGCTGACGACGAGATCCGCCCAGCCTCGAGTCAACCAAGCCAAAATCAAAGAAGCCCGAGCGAACAACAAGTCAAGGTCCCATACCAACAAGGATCACGATGATATTCCTCCTCCTTCTCGCCTCCCTAGGCCTCGTCTCCGCCGCCTGCCCCCGCGACACCCTCAAATCCATCACCGCCGAATACCTCCTCTCCCTGTCCAACGGGACCCCAACGTTCGCCTCGCTATCCCCGACCAACCTCACCTACCTCGAAAACGACCAACCCATCGCCATCACATCCTCCGTCCTCTCCAAGGGCCCCGTCAAGGTCGACTTCAGCCGCTCCCGTACGTCCAACTTCCCCTCTTTCCCACACCTTGTGTCTTTGAACCCCGGGTCTACATGTTGTTTCGGCAGCAGAGCAAAGAATCACCTCCTGAAATTCAAACAAAAGATCCCAGAGTACCACCTCAGGCTCCTTACTAACTGACATTACCACCAGTCTACGACACAACCCTCTGCGCCTCCTACACCGAAATCGTCGCCACTGCCGGCCACGCATACGTAATCGGCACCCGCCTCTCCATCGACCCCTCCACCCTCAAAGTCACAAAGATCGACTCCGTAGTATGCGACGACGGAGACTGGCTCTTCAACGCCGCCGGCTCGCTTCGCTACAACAAGCAAGAAAACTGGGATCCCATTCCCGAAGCCAAGCGCGACACGCGAGAGGTGATACAAGCGGCTGGGGATGCGTATATCAATGCCTGGGGTGACAAGAGCATCAACCCGCCCTTTGATGCCAAATGTGCCAGACTGGAAGGAGGTTCGTACCTGACGGGGAATTGCAAGCTGACGTTCTCGCCGCCGTTTGTGTTGCTGAATAAGAGGTATACGATTGATGAGGAGATTGGGGCGGTGGATATCTTTCATAATTTTCCGTTTCTTGACAAGGCGATTGCCAGGGATCCGGGAACGCAGACGAACAATATGTTGAGAGTGGAGGGGGGGAAGATCAAATACATTCATGAGAACACGGTTTGCCAGAAAAAGGGATGTGCCAAGTGACACTTGGCAGCTTCTTGGCAGGGGGGGGGGGGGGGGGGTTGACCATTCAGGGGTGAAATCAACAACGGCGGGCCAACTGGAACTTTATGATAGCCAGTTGTTAGCTATGAAGTAATTTGTGATATTTGTCACCCAGACTAGTACCTGTTCAATCGCCTCAAAGTAACGTAAGCTATGCCATGTTCGAGTTCTCCAATGTCTCATCCCCGTCCCAATGACAGCTAACCGCCTCTCTGTGCTTCAATCCTAAATCTCCTTGACGAATCCAACTTCCACTACCCTATCCATAGCCAGCCGAAGATTCGCAATCTTTGCCCTTGTGTTGTCTCGTATCCACAAGAATATCGACAGTACCACCTTCCTCCCGATAGACGACGAGGACCGAACCTTCATCTGTTCCTTCCCCACGATGTACATAATCCTGGCTGCATACGCTCGATCAAGTCGCGCCAGTTCTGCCGCCACCTTCTCGTCACGGATTTCGATAGGAATCTGAGACTCGGTCCTCTTGCCTGCCCGGTGTTCGTCGCTCCCGGACCCCACAGACGCTCCGTTTTCATGTCCGACGTTGCCGAGAGGGTGCTCTTGGATGGTATCCTCCGCGGATCCAGGATCCGCCTTCTCGGAAAGCCCGTATTTCTCTCTCGCCTGGCGGATGATAAACTTGCGTACTTGCTCGTACAACAGCGCAGCCAGATCAGGGCTAATAACCTCATCCATGAAGCCGTGTTGGATGACAAGACGGTAGCATCCGGGCACAGCGGTAAAATGTGATACAGCATAGCGTTCCTCGGGTGCGACGGTGGGGATTTCGACGGGATGCAAGTGGAAAAAGACTGCAACCTCGGGGACAGTGGCGAATTTGCTGACTGAGGCGAATATCAGGTCATCATCTCCTATTTGGGAAATTTTCTGTTGCCCCCGGGAGCCTTGAGAGAGTTTGGCTCCCGAGACAATAAAATAGAGACGAAAGGGGAAGAAAATCGCTCCGATTTCCACTTACCAAAGTGAGTGAAGACAGACGGTGTCAAGACACCCGTCTTGTCAAAGTAAATTCCCAGACCGCGAATAACGCTAAGTCTATCGCCTCCCCATCTTTCCGCCAGCTTCAGCCGGCCGTCATTATCTTTGCCGAGAAGTTGAGTGGGCTTGAATCGATCTTCAGCCTCGGCGCGCCATTGGTTTTCCTTTCCGAATCTCCAAAGGAGGAACAACGCCGCCAGAGCTCCCGAGACGGTGAGAGTGAACCAAGCCCCGTCGGGGACCTTGAGGAGTGCCGATGAGAGATAGAGACCGTCGATGGTGGCGAAAAAGAGCCAAGGGAGAAATACCAGGTATGGCGAGATTTTCCAGACGAGAAGGGAGACGAGCGCAACCATGCAAGTGTCAAAAAATGTAACAAACATGACACAAACACCATAGGCATTGCCGAGTCGGGCCGTGTCGCTGTACACTGCCGTGACCAAGATGGCGCCGCACATGAGAAGCCAGTTGAGAAAAGGGACGTACAGCTGCCCGTGAAAGACCTTTGATGTGTGCACCACTTTGACTTGTGGACAGTACGACAACTTCATGATCTGGCTGATGAGTTGAAACGTTGCCGTGATCATGGCCTGGCTGGCAACAATGGCAGCCAGAACGGCGATAATCAAACTGGGGTATAGCATCCCCGGGGGTACCGAGTTGAAGAAAGGATTCGAGTATGCCTCCGGGTGGACGCTGATGTATGCTGCCTGCCCTATGTAAGCCAGCAGCAAACAGGGGTATGTGTAACACATCCAGCTAATTTGAATCGCGCGCAGACTGAAAGCACCGAGGTCGGCGAAGAGGGCCTCGACACCGGTAAACGACAGCAGAATACCACCGAGCATTTTCCAGCCGTGGGTTTTGTGCTCGACGAAGAACTCGATGGCGAAGTAAGGGCTGAACGCCTTGAGGATGGTCGAGTCGAACTGGACGAGGTTGTAAATGCCAAAGGCCGCGTTGAATCCGAGCCAAGTCATGACAATGGGCGCAAACGCGCTGGCGAGCCTCGAAGTTCCGAGTGGCTGGATACCGAAGAGAAGGATAAGGATACCGCAAGATGTCCCAACGACGGTCGAGCCCGAAATATCCTCCTTGACAACTTTCAGCCCCTGAACAGCACCAAGAACAGACTGGGCTGGCGTTAAGACACCATCGGCGATGACCATGGAAACTGCCAAAACACCAATCGTCTTTAGGAATCCGTGCATGAACCTGCTATCCTCCATCTTATGGCGGAGAGCCCTGTTCGTGTTGCGCATGTCCACAGACAAGTGGCGCTCCATCTTGACAGTCACTTCCTCGCGGGGATCTCGGCTTGTGAGGTTTGCCTTTGCACATCTTGTCAGCTTACGGAGCAAAGCTTGGGCTGATGCATGAAGGGTCTTGAAACGTACATAACGAGTGAGAAGCGAATAGGTGCTGAAAGTACCTCCCTCACCCTCGTCTAGTGGTCGATGTCAGCTACCAACTTCCATTCTAGGAGAATATTTGCATGCCTCAGGAGGTCTGAGGAGGTACCTCCTGAGACAATAGGGTAAAAGGACTAAAGGGGTAAAAAAAAAAAACCAGCAGCAATCGCACATACTGTCTGCATGGAGAATGACAACGACATATTTCAGTGTAACCATGATGGTGAGCGACCAAATGATGATGGAGAGAACCTGGATGACATCCTCGTAGTCTGGCGGCCCATCGAGAAAAGTTGAAGAGAAGACGTAGAGGGGACTGGTTCCGATATCTCCGTAGATGACGCCGATCGACTGGTACGATAGCCACAACAGGGTCCAGCCGCGAAAGACTTGTTTCTTCTTCTCATGCCCCCCTCTCCAGTCATCGCCTTCCTCCACATCGCGGACCACCTCGGGCGTAGGTTCATGCGACGGACGGCGAACGCTTCTTGCATCAGCCGACAGGCGGGAGTTGCTACGAGCGTGGAAGATGCCGCCAGCAACACCCGTAGAGCGCCCAGTGGCCGGAGCCGAGCGCACTCGGTGCAATGCGTCCTCGTCGATTTTGACCGACGGTGAATGCATCTCGTGTGGTGACATGATGCCAGGTCCAGCGTGCAGCATTTCTCTCACTACGGTCGCCGAGAATGAGAGGGGGCCGGAGCAGCGGCGTGGGGTCTGGTGTCAATGCTGCAGGGCCGGGGCTCCGAATCACAACCGAGTCATCCTGGTCGTTGTGCTAGAGGGAAGTCTGGTCCACGGGTTATATCTCGAGTCAAATTGGTCAACAATTGCGATGGAGGGTTGGACAAAGAGAAGAAACCGGCTTGGTGGCCGCAGCTTGACGGATGCCGGGTTTGATAAGAGGTCGGAAGCATGCAGCGTCGGTATCGAGTGTGGCCAGAGCTCATGCTGTTTCTGGTCGAGGTGTGGTGGGGTGCAAGCACCTGCTTCCTTCAAAGCAGCGCGCGGAGGGGGGTTGATGGATGCGCTTGGTGTGGCTGTCCAATGCGATGCCAAGAAGGTCAGCTCGTGATCCCATACCCAGCAAACGGGATCACTGCATGGTGGGGGGGTAGCGAGAAGCTTGACAGCAAAAGTCATGTAAAAGGCCGGTCTAGGCTCCAAGGTGCAGCTAAAATCACCCAGGGGAGCCAGATGAGCTAAACCGAACGGTAGGGACGCTGGGGGGCAGCGCTTCGCCGTGTTCTTTGTCCCCAGATCCCGCGTTTACACGCTTTCGGGGCAATTCGCCTGGATGCACATCACAGCGCTGCACTCTCGACGTCCGTCACAACTGGGTTATCGGTGTTGTCGGATGGTGGGATGGGAAGCCATCCGAGCTCGGCCCTGCCCCGACCCTCTTCCGCTTCCGGTGCCCATGATCAGTAAAATGTTGAGCGACAGCGGCTTGGCAGTGCGTGTTGTACATGATTTATCACGAATTTGCCGGCTGAAAAGTGTGGTTAGACAGGGCCAAAAGAGAGAGAGTGTGTGTGTGTGAATGAGTGAGTGAGAGAGAGTCAAGCCATGCCCGGAGGCTGGGAGGGAAGGAGTGGACTTGCCTTAGCGGTGTCTATGCCCGAATCGGACTGCCGCTGTCACCCCTCATTGTGGCGGCCACCCGATGTCAACCCGCACTTCTCTCAAACAAGACGGAATGCGTGCCTAGGGAGCATCGTCTCCCAAATCTCACCATTCATGAATCCTGCCATGAAGCACTCCCCAACCACTTTGAACGACTCCCGGTCCGAGTCTGGAACTTGGCGCAAAACAAGAGGGATGCTGCAGCCAAACAGCACGCAGACAATGTCTCCCTTTTTCGCCTCTCTCGGAGCCATCCCAACCAACCCTGTGTCCGTCACCATTAGCCGCATCCCCATAGTGCACGACGTATCTCGAAGACGAGACACGAAGCTTTCCCAATCATCCATTCCTGGAATATCGTGCAGAGCCCCAGTCATTTCCTGAAGGTCGAAAGCACTCTGTGAGTTGCCCAGGGTTCGTGTCGCTTCCTGTAAGGTCACCCCGCGAATGGCCAAGTCCTTGGTGAGTTGGAACCACTCCTTAAATGGTATCGGTAGTGTCTCTTTCCCCTTTGTTACGATTGCCTGGCACAGTGATCTGAACTGAGATGAAAAGTCCAGTATCGGCGCCGGGTGTCTCAGGTAGCGATCTTTGCGGTCAAGGACGAGGCAACGTGGGACCTGGCGCCAGATGAGATCCCCGATTCCCTTGGGTGTAGGTTGCGATCTCGCAGAGGCGTCCGGTGACCCGACATTTGCAGCTGAAGTTGACTGAACCAGATCTACAGGTGCCTTTCGAACTTGCTTAACGCCCGCCAGCCCATCGACACGATCTAGCAGTATTCCACCGCAGATCATCTCGCGTAGATTGTCAGAAAAGCGCACGTCTGGGCCCATCCCGCCAAACGCAGCGTAGATAGCAGAAAAGTCGATAGAATGCATTGGTCGAAAGTTTCCGACATGTGTGCGGGCGCTCTGGCTCGCCATGCAAGGCACCGGCCCCGAATGCAGAAGCTGGATCGACCAGTCCGGAACCCATGACGGAAGGTCAAGGGCTTTATCGAGGTCTTCTTCCTCTGCGACGCCCCTTTGCACCGCGGCGAGGCACACAATATCCAAGCTCTCATGCTTTTCGACGAAGGATTTGGCGAACTTGGTGAAGACAAGCTCCGGATCCGACTTGTAGTCGGGCTGACCCACGATCTCGCGATCAATCGGGCCGGCCAGTCCAAGGAGTGAATAGAGACGGTCCCTCGGGTCGGTAACGCGGGACGTTGCCGTGTACGCCAGAGTCCCGACAAGCGGGAGCGTAAGCTCATGACTATAGCGCTCCATCATGCGGAACCGATTCCAGGCTTTCTCGTAGCTCTCCCTGGGAATGATGTCTTGTTTCCACTGATGGTAGTCCCAGACAATGCCCACAGCATCAAACATTCTGTGATGGTTAATCTGTTTGCTACCACAGAAGAAGCTAGCGTGTCGGCTGAGGAGGAATTCCTGCAATGTCCAGCCCCTTTCGAACCACTCGCGACGAAGCAAATTCGCGACAGCAGCCCAGCTCTTCGCGTCCTCCGCAATGCCAGAATCCAAAGGATCGCGGTGTGAGACGTTAGAGAGAGTAGAGAGGAAGTTCACCGCACGATCGCTGTCTTCGGATTCCTCGCCTAGCCAAATGACGGTCATTCTGGCGTGCGTATAGATGGTGCTCATAAGCTGAACCTGGGCACTTCTTTCCCTGTCGTCTTGCTGGTTGATGCAAATCGAGTCCATCCACCACCACGTTTTTGATGGCGGGAGTGTCTTCCGCCAGCGGTCTGACAGCATGGCTCTCAGAAAGCCAAGCGCACTCTGAAGAATCGGCTTCGGTTGTCCATTGATCGTAGCACCGCTGGTGTAGGTTGGCGGTCCCCAGACGTACGATGTCGCGACGAACGGGGGATATCTTGACCTTCCTTTCAGAGCAAACCGTCGCAACTCCACGGATATTGCTCCGTCGCTGCTACTGTCAATTCTAAACAAGCGAATTGCATCGCCGCCGATACGGGGACTGTACGGATTCCCCATTTTTAGTCAGTTTCGGGAGCGCTTCGCGGTCTCGTTGTGTGCGGTTTGGGTTGGGGATGTGGGGTCGCGAGTTGCCAGCGACTCTGACCACCAATCTCAGCCGCAGCACATCCGATATTTTGGTGCTGAGCTTCTCGTTTACACGCGAGGAACGGCGAATCACCGCCGTGAGGCCCGGCAGGTGGTCGACGAGAGATGTTGTCGATCACCGGCAGCTGCCGTACTAAGCTTTCTGCACCGTGTGCCCCGCCCCCGCACTAAACGACGATACCCCCACATGTAGTTTGACCAGTGGGGTGGCACCTGATTGGGATGGCATCATGTTTGAGGTGGAGGCTTTGAGGAAAACGGAGACACTGTTTTATAGACGACAATCGTGAGTTGGCGGAAATTCTCATCAACTCTTGCTCCCCTCTAGTTGGGCCTACATGGTACGCAAGGGTCGCTCCAGCCCGTAGCGTTGCAGGGTACGCAGGACATTTTTGAGCTCTGGCATCGCCATATCCAGAGGGCGCCCAACTTCGCCCGCATATTGCGCAGCGACCAACCATGGCTTGGCTTATTATTTGAGTGCTCTTGAATATTCAGGGCGTTCATCTGAAGACCAACTTTCCTTCGCGCATCCTGATGACTTGAACGGACAATGTTGATGGTGGAACTGACATGCTCTCCGTTCTGTATCACGCGCAGCAACTTTTTACACATTTCTTTTACTTTTTACCGCCATCCTTTCTTTTCTCCATTTTTCCTCGCCGAGCGCGTGCTCTCCATCTACTTTTACCCCAATATGGCAATCTGCTCAGTCAAGCTGGTCTACCGTGGGCTCGCTCCCGTTACCATTGCCATTGGCTGCCACGGCCTTGGCGTCCTGCTCCGTCACCTCAAACCGCCAGCCAAAGTTATCATCAACCTTGCCAAGCTGAATCGCCTTGAGCTGTGTCAGGAGACGGAGGCACAGCTCACCGGCATTCTCGACACCCTCAGAAATGTAGGCGATGGTCTCTTCCCCGTCCTTGAAGGAGACGCGGGCATGGCCCTTTGACGATGACGCGAGCGACTGGGAGGATGAGGGGTCGGCGCGTCGGGTGATGGAGCGGATGGGAACCAAGGCGGCGGCTGTGCCAGCCGCCATGACTTCGGTGAAGTTGGGGAGTTCGTGGTACTTGATCTGTGATGGGCGAGGCCATTAGTTTCTGGTTGGTTGAGGTGTCGGATGAAAGAGTGAATGAGAGGGGCTGAGGAGTGGAATAGGGGCGGAGGTCGCCAAACAGACGATTGTGCGACCACCCTTTGGTAAGTTCCTTCCATCCCATCGTGTGGGTGTTCGGAATGGCCAAGTTGTGATGAAAACTTGGTAGGGTCTGCAGGCATCCCGCAGCTCGACCAATGCCCGAGCTACAGCACACACCAAACAAGCTCCCGAAAAGAGCCGCCACGCCCTTGAGAGAAGAGAACACCAACTCACCGACCGCTTCTCAACCTTCCACCCAAAGCTCTTTCCAATCTGCTGCACGCTATCGCTCGTCACACTGTTGATCACCGCCTTGCTATCTGGCACTACCAACGTCACCTCCCCACCCTCCACGAGCGCCCCGATAAACCCGCTCGTGCTAAACTCATCCACCTCCTCATGGTGCTTGCTATCCAGATGCAGCGTGATCCCAAACCCTTCATTCCTCGCCCTCTCGCTCCACCTCAACACCGGGGCATAGTTTCCTCCCACCTTGGCCGACCCCGTCCCGTTCGGAGCAGCCCGGTCAAACTCATCCATGATCAGCGCCTTCACTGGGTGCGTACCATGGTACACCCCCGTGGGTAGCACAAACACACAAAATGTATACTCCTCGGGCGGATTCAGCCCCAACTGCGCCGAGGAACCGTAAATTTGCGGGCGGATGTACATCGCCGCGCCGGTCTCATGAGGCGGGACAAACTCAGCATTGAGCGCCACGGCGGCCTTGACGGCGGACAGGAAGAGCTCGGTGGGCACGGGCGGGATGGAAATGAAGTCGGCGCTGTACTGCAGGCGGGCAGCGTTGCGGTCGGGACGGAAGATGGCGATGGTGGAGTCACCGGGGAGACGGAAGGCTTTGAGACCCTCGTAAGCTTGTTGGCCATAGTTGAGCGCCGGCGCCATGCCGTGGATGCGCATGTAGGGGTCGGCGACGAAGGTAGGGGCGCTCCATTTTCCGGTTTTGACGGAGTAGTGGGATTCGATGTGGCCGTTTACTGTCCGGCGATGTTAGCGGTCAGGCATTGCTGGAGGAAAAGTTCAAATTTGGGATGTCAGGAAAGGGGTTGAGGAAGGAGCACAAGAAGGAAAAAGGGCACTACCCTCGCGCACGCGAAACCCGACGTTGGACCAGTCAATCGTGTTGACGGGTGGCGGGGGGAAGGGAGCCATTGTGTGTGTCGATGTCAGGTTGCGGGGGTGGGGCAGCGTCGGCGGTGAGCTTCGACGGTTGTCGCGGTGTAGAGTTCAGGTCGGTTTCTCCTTTACCAAGGCTTCCCTGAAAAATAAAAAAAATACAAAAGATTGAGATATCGCACGAAAAACACACGTGACTGTGGTAGGTGGACGTGTAGGGCAGAAATATCGGTGTGAAGCTGGCCGTATTCTGCCGGATGAGTGATCGTGCGACCCCTTGCCCTCCGATGGTCGGAAGCTCGGTTTCGCGGGGAGCTGCCCCCGTCCCTGGGAGCCGGACCTTCAGGGGCCGCAGCAATTGGCGGGCTGCATTTCCGTGCTGATGAGAGCCCCCGCCCCTCAACGTCTTTTAGCCCCGAAACGGGGTGAACGACGATTTGGCTGCACTGCGTAGCCATTGAGGCGCATGATGTCATACTCGCTCACTCGCTTTTCCATTTGAGGTCACCAGCAGCAAACACCACAACCCACGATACCGGCATGTGCGGCGTGATACACAAAACACTGTCAAAAAAAAGATCCCCTATGTGGAAGGAGACGTCCATCGTATTGCTACTCTAGTTATGTACCAATGCATCCTGTGTCCCGTCCCATACTGGCATTGCCCATCCCAACAACAGCAGTAAACCCAAAAACAAATATTCCTCCATGTTTTACTTGCAATTGTTGCCTCCAGAAAAAAAGATGACGCCTCGCCAACTTCGCAAAAGGCACGCATGATGGATGCTAGGCGCTGTAACATGAATTGGCGACAGGAAGCGACAGGTGGCGAGGGCAATGCCGGGTCTAAGGTATAACGCCGGAATGGGGCCGACATGCTGAAGATCGACAAGTGAGGAAAATGGAGAGTAGGAAATAAGAGAAAACATAAAGACACGAGACTACGCTTCCAGCCAGGGTGGCGGGTTGACGCTCATGCGGCGGTGCGGATCCCCTATCGGTATGGCCGCACTGTTTCATTCACCCGTTGGCAAAGCGAGCATGGCAGAGTTGGAAGGCTTACGCGATCTGGGCAAGCTTCTGCAGTGTTGAGAGGACGCCTTGGGATTGTCAGCATTGTGTGGCAAATGCCATGTAAAAAAAAAAAAAAGGGGGGGGGGGGGGGGGGTATCATACCGCTGACGCCCTGGGTCAGAGTGGCCTTGGCCTCGGTATTGCGAGCGCCCAAGCTGACCGTCACGACCTCCTTAACAGTACCGTCCTCGTTCAGCGAGTTGGCCCACTTAAACACCTTCTCGTCCTCTCGCCCATCACCAACAACCATGAGGAAGTCAACCGGCGACTCGTGCGTGGCGTCAGGCCCTATGTGGGCGCGCAAATCGGCAAAGATTCGCTCGGCTGCTGTGCTCTTGGTCCAATCGATGGGTTCAACCAACACACAGCCATCTAGCGGGATGGCATGCACGCGCTGCTCCTCGCATGCATCGTTGATATGGCTCGCACAATCGGTGGCTTGCCTCATGGCTGAGTCGTAGTCTTCGGCATTCTTGTAGTGGAAAATCAGGGAGCATCGGCGCTCCTCGATCTCGGCGCCGGGTGTTCGTTCCAGGTAATATGTCAAAATACTCTTCACCGACTCCTTCCAAGTCCTGATTTGGTCGGAGTCGGCCATCTCAGTCCATGTGTTGCTTCCGCAGTCCTTGAGGAAGCACCCGTTTTCCGCGATGAGACCCAGGTTTGATACACGGCGGAACAATCGGTCGAGTTCTTCGGGGCGTCGGCCTGACATCACGTAAATTGTGTTGCGGTCGTCCAGAAGAAGATCGTTTAGGACGTCGAGAGTGCGCTAAGATAGTTGTGTTAGAGTCGATGGTTCGACATTGGTGCCCACATCCTGTATCATGCTACACCCCCGAAGAAAAGGGAAAGAAATCCGTCACATCATTATGTCTCCCCCCCGCCTCCGCTGGCCCTTAAATGGTCAGGGCCGCTCTGTTCGGCGGGTGCTCTCTCCTGTCGGCCCAACATGGCCTCGTCGTCATCCCTCGTCACCATCTCCGGTCCTCCTTCTCATTGAGCTGATAGAGGAGATCGTGACAGAGATACTGCTCCATCTCGTGCGCTCTCTCTAGCGCCCTCTCGCTTGCGGCTTCTTCACGGTCGACACAAGACAATGAAAGAGGTACGCCCTCTGTGCTACTCACCTGCGGGCTGACAGGAATAATCTGGTTGACCGGTCCCCAGTTCACCAAGGTCCCTTCATAGTCGAGGATCATAAGCCGTCGTTGCGAGCGTCGATATTGCGATGCGAGTGGCCCCATCGACAGGCGGGGGACGGAGGTCTGGTCTTGTCGAAGCTGCTCCTCGTACACGCGGTCGAGCCGTGACATCAGATTCATGAACCAAGTTGCTCCGGTGTGGCTGTTGACTTGTTTACTCAGTTGCTCCCACCTCCTGGTTTTTTCCTCCTCGCCCATCTCGAGCGCCTGCTTGATGGCACGGGCACATTGGTTGTAGTCCCACGGATTGACGGCCAAGTCGCCACCGCTGAACATGGAGGCTGTGCCGGTGAACTCGGACAGAATTAGAGATCCGTGCTTCTTGCCTCCAAGCTTGCCGTCCTGGCAGAACAGGTACTCATGCGAGGTCAAGTTCATTCCTTCACGTTGGCTGGTAATCATGAGGGCATCGGCGATGCTCAAGAGGGCGAGATACTGGGCGTAGTCAATATCCTGCTTCAGGTAGACGACGGGCTGGTACGCAAGGTTAGCCCATAGAGAGTTGACTCGAGTAACAATGTCGGAAACGGCGGCATCGAGCTCGCTCTTCTCGCTCGTCGAAAGAGCGACCTGGATCAGCACCACCTGTCCCCGCCACTCAGGATTTCTGTTGAGGAAAAGTTCGTAGGAAAGCAACTTTTGGCGGACGCCGCGGACGTGATCAAGTTTGTCGCGGGCCACGATCAGCTTCTTTCCGGCGTATCGCTCTCGCATCGTGTCGATCCACTTTTGAACCTCGGGCTCCTCCCGGTGCAAGCTGAGACTAACAGGATCGATGCCGATCGGGAGGTTGATGACGTCGACAAAGCGGTCCTCCAGCTGGATACCATCGGGCGTGGCTTCTGCGGATAGGAGGCGACTGCAGGTCTGGAGGAAGTGCCTGGCATATTCGTGGATGTGGAAGCCGATCAGGTTGGCACCAACCATGCCCTCGAGCAGTTGCTGGCGCGTAGCCAAACATCTGAAGATCTCGGATGACGGGAAAGCGACGTGAAGGAAGAAGCCAATCTTGGCGCTTGGAATCTTTTTGCGCACCATCCCAGGAACGAGCAGAAGATGGTAGTCGTGCACCCAGATCGTGTCTCCCTTCTTCCAGTTCTTGACAATCTTGTCGGCAAACGCCTGATTTACGTTTACATAGTACTTCCATGAGTGGTCCTCGTACGCCTTGCTCTTGGGGTTGTCGGGGATCTGGTAGTGGAAGACGGGCCACAGGATCTGCTTGCAGTAATGTGAGTAGTGGCCGTCGAAGTCCTTGTCGGAGCAGAAGACAGCGAGCATGTCATGCTCGGTTGCGAATTTGTCTTCGATGTCCTGGAGCTTCTGGGTGCCCTGAAGGGCGTCAGTCGGCATGCCCAGCGTTCCCACCCACGTGTAATCGGCCAGGTCGCCTTCCCTGGACGCGGCCTCCACGGCGTTGCGTAGACCACCGTTGCCCTGATCGGCGGGCACTATCTTCCAGTCTGCCTGGGCAAACACACGGTCGTGGCTCTCACTCCTGGCGAGAACACTGGGTTGCGTGACGCCCTGGCGGCCCAGCTCCTTGGCTTTGTGCTGGAGGGAGGCGTCAATGAGAGATGGCGGGGGAGGCGAGCTAGCCCTGGACATGGGTTGGTCAGGACGGCCGCCCCATGTCGGGGAGCTGCGGTCGGCTGGCGCCCTGACACCCGAGGGCGCGGCAGAGACGGTGTCAAGGGGCGGGAGGACTCGAAGGCCGTCCTCGTTGATGAAGCCCCCGACGGGCTTCTGGCCCTCAGTGGGCGTGTGCGGTGGAGTGATATTGCTCGTCACCGGCTGGAAAAGACTCGGCGCTGTCGATTCCGGCTGCTCCGTAGCCTTCCTCGATACTGGTTGTGCCTTTTCGGACCTGGCACCCTTAGGAGGCGTCCCCGGGAGGTTGAAGTGAACCGTCTGGGGGAGAAAGCTGCGCAGGAGCACAGCCGTTAGCATCCGCAGCACCCTCTAGTCCCGCCTCCTATCCACAAGCTTGTCCGTATATAGGGACTCAAGCGAGATACAACTTACAGTGAGGCAATGAAGACAGTCATGTTGGGCGGTTGTCTAGGAACTGACGCCTGCTTGGCGGGTAGATTTCAGATGAAGTCAAAAGGTGTCGCCGTCTAGCTTTGGGTCGTGATTCGTTGGGAGTTTCGTAGTATCGAGTTCATTGGACGCTGAGCAGCGTTGGTTATGAATTGTCCCGTAAAACCCCTATATAGCAAGCTGGTAAGAGCTTGCAAGGTCAGCTACCAGGCTAGGCCAGTCGATATTCGGCGCGATCTGCGGATGACGAGTTCAGGAGAGCACGTGGAAGAAGCGGAACACAAGTGTGAAACGTATGAACAACGGCTATGTGTGAAGTGAAGCAGATTCAGTCGAAAAGGGCGAAACCGGATGTTGGGTTTGTCTGAGGTTATACACAATGCAGCGTAAAGCGGGCAGACGAAGTGGGGGATGGCGTAACCGCGCTGTCCTCGTGGGGCAATGTTCGAAGGTCCGCAAACTGCGAGCTTGAACCGGGCGGCCCCGTCTTCCGGTTTCTCCTGGAGAGACGGGTGCAGGTAGAAAGCCTTGCTCTCTATGGTCCCGGGCGGCCGTGTGAAGATATTTTGATCGAAAGGAAGGAAGTTGTACAGAAGCTCAACGCCAATTGTAACCCATTGCAGCTCCTCGACGCCAAAGATAAATAAAACACAAAACGGTCAAGGGATGACATAGGTGGAGGAGCTCGTGTGGACACGCCCGGCCCGGCTCTGACGTAACACACCAAACATCTAGCTCCAAGCCGCGTACCAGCTTCCAGGAGGGCTAGCAGCAGGAAATTGGGCTAACCCGACTTTGTCTGCGTGGGGACGCTTTGCAGCGTGGAGGCATGCTTGCAGCTTAAGAGCTTGCCCGGGAAACATCTTTGCGGCGTGCGCACATGGCTCGGTCTGAGTCTAGGGGATGAAGGAAATGTCTTACGCCATGGAGGACTAGAGGGAAATCGCAAAGAAAGGAAGTGCAGCATACCGGTGTGCTATCGCCTAACCAAAATGCGACCTCTGTGAGGGTGGATGCGATGGTTGAGGACGGAAACGCCTGGGAGCGTTTGGTCCGATGAAGGGATTTAAGCTGCCAGGAGGCAGGAGCGCTCAGCGAAGGACAGTGCGGCGGGGTGTGTTCGCACCATGCATTGCCAATGTCCTATGCAGAAGGGAGACATGGAGCGCCGGTGTAAATGCGAGGGAAGCCTGGGAATTTCATCGATTTTGAACCTGGGCAGAGCACGACCGAAGTGAGCACGCAGGCCACCTGGAAACAAGGAAGCTCAGAAACCGCTGCGGGTGGGCCATTTCGTCGACATGTACCATGCATCCTTTACCGAAGTACGTACACAAATAGGCGCTGGGCAAGTCGACTGGTCGCCATCGTATACTCTGCAGGAGACATACTGCCCGTCATTGCGTCCCTCCCTTTCCTTCCCGATGTGCTATTCTGCCATGGGGAATGGCAGACAAAGGTCGTGGACGGAGCGGGACCGTTTGTTTTCGCGACAGGCCAGGCTTGGAGGGGAAGACAAAGACAGGGGAGGGGTGGCTGGGCTGCACTGTGGGCCAACCGCGCCGACAGGGGTGTGAGGCGTGCCGATGCGCCTGCGATTAGATCTCCCCAAGGCTCGTCGATCCTGAACCCATCTGCAATGTCCTCAACGCCGTCCCGAAGGCCAGGCGTCTGCAACTCCTATTTGACCGACAAAAAAGACGTCTTGGAAAAGTCTCCAGAGCTCTCTAGGGCTTTTTTTGGTGTCTGGCAAGCTGGCGCCAAGGCAGGTTTTGGTTGCCCCTCATCCACCCTACCCCTCGAAGATGGCGTCCATTTTTGCACGACTTCCAACTGCGGACTTATTCTTGGTCAAGTTGCACCAGCCCTCCAGCATGACCATCACGTAATCCGACATCTTTTCATTGACCAGCAGGCGACCACATGGCGATGGCGGAGGCCAGCTGATTTCTCACGTTTTGCTCCAAGAAATCCGTCGTGCACCTGGGGAGGGAAGCGGAAAGGATCGACAGCAAGGCGGGGCTCCCAGACATGTCAGTGTCATCAATCGACTTCATCATTTGACGTTGCCGGCAGCGCCCCAGCTATGGTACAAATACGAAGAGCACTCTGGGTCGCGGAGTTGAGCTCCTTGATAACGGCACTTTCGCCTCTCCTTCAAAGTCATTTCAGCGAGGTCCAGTGCGAAAAACAGCCCGTGCCACGCCCTCGCGCCAAGGTGGTTCTGTCCAAAGAGCAGACAGTGGGTGCCGAGTGCCGCCTGGCGCATCAACTAGAGGTGTGATGGTAATCAGTTGCCTCGTCCTTCCGGTTGCGTCAGATACGGAGTTAAAGGGTTGAGAAGAAAAAGACTCCAAAACGTTGGTTGCTTGATAAAGTTGGACCGGATGCAACAGGGCAAGTCGCTTTCGTGCTGCGTGGTACCTAGATCCTCGTGGGCTGGGGTCCAGGTTTTCCAGGTTGCAGACTCACCACAACTCTGATAACAGCAGACTCAAGGTTTAGCTGTCGATGGCTGCACACAAACATCGACCCAATTGCATACTCTACTCTACGCAGACAGTGTGGCCTTGAGCGTCGCAAAGGACCTGTTTACTTTATTGCGTATGTGACACCAAGCGGAGGGGGGGGTTGCGTTGGCAAAGTTCGTCATGTCATTGCACAACCAACCCGATTGATCACAGCTCGCAGCACAGCCCCCTGCCGTTGGGCAATCCAGGGCGATGCCGTGTCAAAATTCGACTTCCTGGGTTTCTTGCCAGACGGATCCTGGTAGGCCAAGTGCCGTCCCATTCTCCAACACCAGAGTCGGGATAAGGTTGACTCGAGCTCTGCGAGCTCTCCAACGCTGGAGGCCTGCAAGCTAGGGCAACCTTAATTGCCACCAGCGAAACGAAAGACTGCCCCTGACATCCACCATGGCCCGATGTCATCATGCCCAATGGCTCCCAAACCTCGTTCTGACCAGTCAAGAGAGCGAATTGAACAACGTGCTCCCCGAGACGGCTCATAATTCAGAGCGATTTTACCCAATTATCACTTGGTGATGAGGGACATTCTGTGCCTGCTGAGCTGATTTATGGCCCCTATCAAGCTCGTACCCACTGCTGTGGTGGGAGCTCCCAGCAGGACCTCGATATGCAGAAACCAAGTCCTGGCTTCCCGCTCCCCGCCCGCTTTATCCGTCAACGAAAAAAATTGAAAAAATTGAAAAAAAAAGAAAATCTCCCCCTCCCTGGCCAGGACGGACCGATCCCGACAGCGCTAGCGAGGCCAGGCGTCCCGGCCACATGGAAGCCCGTTTGATGTGCGCCATGGTTGCGCGCAGAGCCTTGATGCCTCTGTCCCGACATCTCCCGATGAGATATGGGGCGTTGATAGGCTAAATTACCCCGTCCGTCGAGGCATTGCCCCATTTCATCGACATCATCGACGAGACGGGGATACTCGCATCCCAAACCCATCAGTTCTTTGTGACGCTCCCTCATCTGGCGCCACTTGGATTGTGAAAATAACGCATACTGTCTCGCCTTTTTCGCGTCTCTACGCGTATAAGCGATACTGACGTGTCATTCGTCATGGACCGGCTTGTTTTCGTTTCTCGCTCGACCGTGGTGTCGTTGGAGAACGTCGAGCCAAAAAAAAAAAAAAAAAAAAAAAAAGGCCGAGCTTCGATGGCCACCCCGCAGCATGTGGGCCTGCGGAGCAGAACTCCAATTCTCGATCCCCACTGGCGGGCAACGGGTAGCCCCTCAAAGAAGAACGGCATGGTAGCGCCACAGAAATGTAAAGAACAGCGGAAGGAGCGCCCACCGTCAAACCCCGACGACGCTGCGACACTCGACGCTTCGTTCGTTGCCTCGATAATTGGCACACTTCCCTCTGTGCTCCAGCTGTCAGTCCCGGAAGCTCTTGAGGCAAATATGGACCGGCCAGCAGTCGTGGCCCAGCTCAGTTTAGCACCAAACAGCTGCCCCTGAAGTCCAGCCAAGAACCTCACGATGATTCCTTAGACGTCCCCAACGGCAAAGACGGTCCGAGAATGCAGGCTTACACGTCCACTCGTTCCAGCCAGTGGTCTCTTCTGTTTTCCCTCAACAGACGCAACGCAAGCGCACAGGTACTTGTACATGTACTCCAAATGTATCTCCAACTGCCCAGTGCCAACCTCAAGCAATCGCAGCAACATCCTGCCGAGCTTGAGGCCTCCCAGCTCCCGTCCCCGCTTGGCCATCCAGACCGAACACGACCGAATTCGTCCCGTTAGCCGACAAGGGAGGGGTTCCAGCAAGCTGCCGTTCATCACGGCTCCATCGCATCGTGAACACCGTCGACTTGCTTGGCCGTGAGTGAATTCGCGTCCACACCTCGCGGGTCCCCGTCCGCCTCCGGCAGGTCAACAGTGTGACACGGCGCCACAATAACCCCTTTGGACCATACCCTTTTCTTACCTGATGATTACCCCCTCGGTTCCACGATCACAAGTAGCTCCTTTAGAAATAAGAACAACAAAAATGCCACGCGCTGAGCCGCCATTGCCGCCAGGACCGCAGACGGCCGGGGAGAGGCCAAGATCAGCACCACATTGTCCCGCTGTGGTGCAGTGCGCCTGGGGCACTCCTTCGGGGCGTAAACTGCCTACATCCATAAGGTACACAAATGATGCGATGTGACAGCTCACAACTCAGCAATCCTCTCCGCCTTCTCGCCTTCCCTATCGGTATATTATCCCTGTCTCGGCTGGACACCTGTCATGAGCAAGTTACGTCCTGCTGCGGAGTTACTACGAGACTGGGCTGGATGTGCTTCGCGCTCAATACGCCCGTTCAACCTCACGATGCAAACATAGATACCCATCTACACGCGCGCAAATGGCAGCATCGGTACCCCCCGAATACCCTCCACCACTGGCATCAGATAGCGTAGTGTAAACCAACCCACCACGTAACACAACATTCCGAACCCGTGACAGACACCAAACATGTGCCCCCAGAGATCGTTCTCTTCCACAGGCCTTCTCTCGAGGCCGGTTACCTTCCTACCATCCACCGCCCCATGCATCGGTGGCACCCCAGAACAACCAACCACTCAGAGTGACCGCCCCTAAAGTTCCATGCAAGAGCGGACCGCCAGCATCATATGCGGCGCCATCAGTCCGGGCATTGGACGAAATCCCGAACCGAACGCGCCACAACCTTTTGAACCTGGGGTAGATCACGGCTTCCTCCTTGCGGAAAGCATCTGCACGGGAGTTGTATAGTCTCGTCTGATCTCAAGTCTCGGTGGCGTGTCATGAACACGCTCGGGCGAATCCGTCATGACAACCCGAAAAGCCGGTCTGGCTGGAATCTTGTCGGCCACTTAGAAAACTGACCCGGGGAATTGCGTACACGAGGAAGAAAAGTCATGAGGGGTATCATTCCAAAAGGTTATCTCTGTCTATGTCTATGCCGCTTTAGTTCTTCCACGTCCTTACCGCCTTATCTTTGCCGCCCGAGCCCACGACTTTCCCATCGGCCGACCAGGATACGGTGTAGACCTGACATGCTCGTTAGTCAGGGGAAGGGTGAACGATGCTAGGGAGTACAAACCTCATCCTCGTGGCCTGGAAGATCTGTACTCAGGTTTCCAGTCCGAGCATTCCAGACCTTCAGGGTGGTGTCTTTGCTGCCTGTTACCAGCAGTCTTGAATCTGCTGACCATGCGCACTGGTAGACCTAGACTCTGCGTCAGTAATGATCGGTTGGATGGGCCGGAAGACATCTTACCGGCGCGACGTGGCCCCTCAGGCTCTTGAGGAACTTGCCGTCCCTGGCGTTCCACAATTTTGTTGCGTTATCCCAACCAGCGCTGGCGATCATGGTGCCATCAGGGGAGAACTGCACGTGGTTGACCTTGTTTTGGTGGCCAAGCTAAAAGCTGTCAGCAACATCTCCCACCCCCCCCCCCCCCCCCCCCTCTCTCCCTTTGAGACCCAAGCAAACATACCAGGCGCGCAACAGGTTTGTTGCCATTATTGGTGAGATCCCACAGGTACATGGTGAAGTCATCGCCTTCCAAATGTCAGCAGTGTACTAGTCCTCGAAGGGGCAAACTCACTCGCAGAGACAAATCGTTCAGCCACTTTCCCATTGATCTTCGCCGCATTCTCAAACCGCTCCTTGGCCTTCTGCCTCTTTCCCTCCTCTGTCGCCGGAACTTCCTTGGTGTGGTCAAAGTACCCGGTCTGAAGCGCATGATCACTCGACAGAGCGATGTGGTTCACCCAGTGCCCATGGGCCGTCAGCTGACTGACGAGAGTGCCCTTCACGGCGTCCCAGACGCGGATGCTCTTATCATGAGACCCGGTATACACAAGATCAGTGCCGCCCCATCTTACACAGCTCACTGAATCCTTGTGGCCACTCAGAACATGCTCCGTTCTGCCGGTGTTGACGACCCATATCCTCACGGTCCCGTCCTTGGACGCGCTTGCGAGGCGCGCCGTGTCGTCCCTCCAGACTAGAGTCGCGATGTTAGTAACAGAGCCCCTTTTTCGTCACCTGCGCGCTTACGGTGGTACGGTTGCCAGGCAGTCGCCGTGACCCATTTAGCATGCCCTTTGAGATCCTGCCCAAAAGGCTTCCCGGTCTCGGGGTCCCAAATACGGACCGTCTTGTCCATACTGCAACTCGCGAGCTTCCCTCCGTTGGGGGAGAACGAAACGCCCAACACCCAGCCGGTATGCCCCTTCAATGTGTACTTTGGTGTGCCGGTGTCGGTATCCCATATCCTAACCGTGTTGTCACCGCTGCCTGTCGCGAGGATCGAGGAAGAAATAGGGGAGAACTGGGACGCGAGAATGGGCTGTCCGTGTCCTGGAATGCGATGGGCCATTCGCGAGACGGCTTGGACCTTGAATACGGCCTGGGGCTCGGCACTCAGGGTGATGGTTGTTCTATGTAGGGTCAGCCACGCGCTCAAGTGCGTCCCTGTCTAGCTCTGTTCATCGTACTCGAAGGGGTTGGCGATGCCATGTTTTTGCAGCAGGCCCAGAAGGTTTGTCGGGTACTGGTCAACAATGATATCTTTCCCAGGAATATGTATGCGGAATCGGTAAGGGGTGAAGTCTTCGCGGTCCTGGCAGCGCAATGTCAGCGTCGGCGCATTGGGCTCCTCCATGGGAAATCAGTAAACCTACCCTCCCCAGCAATGTGTTGAGCAAGACGGAAATGTTCTTCTCGGTGGCGTCGGCAAAGTTGACCTCGATCACATCGGCCATTTGGTTCCCATCGCTGTCGACAAACTCGGCCTTGAAGGAGCCCAAGTCGGTGGCCAGGAGAGGTGTGACATCTTGCTGCGTCTGCGTACGCTCGATTTCCTCGCGTCTCTGCCGCTTTGACGGCGGGGGAAGTACTGTAGACATGGTGGCGACTCAGATAATATAGGCGCAACAAGCAGGAGACCGATTGCAATGTTTGGAAGCTCAGGAGCTGGCTGGGTCCAGGGCGCAACGCTTCCACCGTAGAGAATTGCGGGACGAACGAAAACTTTGGCGGTAAACAGCGGCAGGAATTGACCCCGCGGTCGAATACAACCCTAACCCTTATTTTAGCAGAGCGAGCTCAAGGGAGGTCGATACCAAGATATTCCTCACGCTTGGGAGTCATGAATAAAGCTTTGCTTGGAGGATTACGCATACAATTTCTTCAGCATGTTCGCTTCACACCTACTATTACTTTTTCGCGGCCCATATTGTCTGAACTTCGGTGGTGGCCCTGCCATCCGCTCGGTGTGGGGCCAGAGATGCTCCAGTCTGTCAAACCGAAGGCGGAGACGTCACCGAAACCCCGAACCATGTGCAGAGCAAAAACGGGACGAAGCAAAAACGGCCAGGTGAGAGACCTCCCCTCCGCCTACACTTGATCATTTCTTTTTCCTTAGGAGGTTTGCCATCGCATATTGCACGGGCCGGCTACTCATCCACCTCGCGATTGCATACGGCCACAACACCACGACAGCGAGGCGCAAGGTGTCGATGTCTGGAATCCCAAGTCATCATGGTCCGCAGGACATGTGCAGAAGCCAAAACAACAAGCATGTCAAAGTCAAATGACATCAAACTAGCTCGGATGGACATCTTCAACACAAGGCTCAGGAACTAGGGCACTCGCACGATTCAACAAGAAACACCAGCGAGGATCAAACCAAACCATCGTACACGACGACGCCCATCATAAACTTTCTGTTTCTAATTCATGGCTGCAATTTCACAACACCTATCACACACAACACCTATCACACACAGCACCTATCGTACACTCCCCCAGGAATTCCATCGTCACCACGACCCATTGGACACATGGTCAAGCTCGGGGTTCGGCTCACCAACGAGCTGGTCGTAGCCACCAGGAGTTCCGGCGGTGAGCCAGAGGATGAATCTGACGTCGCGATTGTGTGAGTAATCTAGAACGTGGCGACCGTGGAGCCACGGCTTCGCGTGCCACCAAAGGTAAAAACAGACACAAAAATCGATGACAAAGTTCCCCGTCACCAGCCAACAGCAAGTCTAACGAAGCGGTTGTAAAACACCCACATGGCGTACGAGTTGCGGAGAAGAGGGTGGACATAGGCATTGTCAAAGAGCGCAGCACGAGCATTGTCAAGGGGGATTGTGAGACCCTGCTTCGGCTTGCCACCGAAGATGGGGAAGATGGCTGGTTGCCCTATTGAGCAAGTCAGAATGAGCCAGGAGATGAATTTTGAGGACGGAACCAACCTTAGGCGCGAGACCACCCACACCTTTCCGCGCTCTACGAGGGCCCTGCAAGATCGCTCTACCAGGGCTTCTGTCGGGGCGTCTTGAATTGAGAGCTGTGAATGACGGTCGGCACATTCTCGATGCCGGGGATCTCAGGAATGTTGGGGGTGACGTGGAGGCCACAGCAGATGGCGATGGCGTCGCATTCCCGCTACTCCTCGTTGCTCTTCGTGGCATTGAGCCTCTAGCCAGGCAACCGACCAGAGGACGCTTGATACCGCCTCAAGAGCAGGCATCGCAGCTGCCCAAGACAGCATCGAGCCCTGTTGTTGGAGAAGACTCAACATGTTACTGCTCTGGTGGCCCAGTGACTGGGCACTCTGGTCCTCGGGTGATGAGGCGGACACACTTCCGGTATTGAGCGAGTGTATTGAGGCGGCACCGATCCCAGGACAGGTCGAGGGGCAGCCCATGTCGTCCCCGGGCTCAGGCTCTGGCGGTTAGAATGGGACATTGTTGTCAGCGCGGTTGAGCGGCAGAGGCCGCAATACTGTCGAAGCAATATCGCTGAAGAAACAGCGCCAAAGCAATGAAGCAACAGCAAAATGCAGACGCAGTAATGCCAACGCAATAATGCCAACGCAACAAAGCAGGGAACAGCTGGCACTGCTGGCTAGTCGACCGCAGCATTGAACTGCAGGTGCTGCGGCGGTGACAGATTCGACAACGCGGACGGACCAAGCCAACGCAACGAAGCTGGCAGAAATTTGAGAGAAGGGAGTTGAAGTCGACCAAACAACGCAACGCGATAGGTTTGAGTGGAAAGATGGCGGATGACGATGTCCTCAGTCGAAGATGCCGAGGGTAAGCCCTTCTTCGCCTCGCTTTTCCAGCGAGGGCATCGAGATTAAGCGGCGGCCGGATATATGATGAGAGTAGTCTTTCCCTCGAGAGACGAAGGCTCGGGGCCGGAAAAAGGTGCCATGAGCTCTGCTTGAATTCGTATGAGGCCAGAGCTAGAGATCGGTGGTGTACACGGTGATGTACTCTCTACAACAAGATCGGTCCCGAGTAATTCTGCTGGGATGAAGGGCCTAATCCCTGTCAAGCTTCGCGCATCTGCAAGGATACCGGAAAGGCGAAAAACGCGATGCCGGCACGCCTTGAAGCCGCCGCTTGAAATGCGGACTGAGCTGCAGGGTATGCAAAGGCCGTTACAGGGTACCCAAAAACCGCCCCAACGGATGTTGATCTGCGCGCTGTGAAGGCCTGCCTAGTGTGGCGAAGAGAAGCAGGGCCCAGGAAAGGGAAATCCGTTTCAAAGAAGCACTTGTGCCGGGTGTGGCGAAAGGGAAGCCGATACGGCTCTCCTTGTCGTGCCAGAGGCTGAAGTGCAGCTCGTCACGGGGGTCGATGGGCTTGGGTAGCTTCTCGGGAGCCAGAGTGTGCCACACTCAGAGTTGAGCTTGCATCTCGGCCAGTGGGGGGTTGGCGCCCAGGTTCGGGCGCATGTAGCCGATGAAGCCAGCGGAAGGATCATCCCGGTGCCATATTCCACGGACGTCGGCCTCGTTGGGCAAGACAGAAGGCATTCCGCCCGAGGATTTCTGCTTGGTGAAGAATAGGAACTCCTGGCGTTAGCTGGCAACTTTGGTTGTTGAAGAAGGGTGAAGCCAGAGGAAACTCTGGTGGAGGCTCGCAGCGGTTCTGATGTGCAAATCGATCTTCAAATCCAAACTGTTGGCGGAAGCTGGGAGAGAATACAACACCGGTCCTGAAGGACCAATGTTGGCTAGTGAGTGCGTCCCACATCTCGCGTTTGAATATCTTCTCGGGGCCACGAATTGGCGCCGAAGGCCCAGACGAGAGGAATGCGCGGAAGGGTGCTACCCAGGTGCCGTTCGGAGCCACTCCCAAATCGCTTTGGCGGGCGTGTGAGGTCACCCGTAGCAGGCTCACAGCGGGACATTTGTTATCCCTCGCACTGGCATGTCGAGTTTGCGCTGTTGAACAAGTCAGAATGAGTCTGAGGGTTAATGATGAAGAGGGAACTAACCTTGTGTGCTTTTCTTCAATTCTTGTCCACCATACTATTGTGGTCGAACCAAACACCAGAGCTTGGTGCAGAAGACAATCATATCAGGCTTGATGACTTCGTTCTTGAGGCGGTCATAACTGGCTGTTGAATGATGCATTGGCGAAGGCGTAGTTGAAGTTGGTAGGTCACTCCTCCAATGGTGTCTAGGGTACCACCAAAGAAGAGCTCCCCCAGTGTAGTCGAGGCAAGCCGAACATCGATTCAAAGCAGCGGTCGGTGACCAGGCGACCCCTGTCGGTCACTGTGGTGTCTTGTCTGCTGTATCGAGGTCAGTATCGTATCGAAAGTCAACGGCCGTGGCAAGTGTGCTGTGTCTGGCAGCCAGGTGTAAGTCGAAGGCTTTTGGGCCAGAGCACCGACTTGTCGTAATCGGGTTTCAACTAAGGTTATGTGATGAAAATCAAGGTGAGGCTGATGATGACCGTGAAAACAATAGAGAAAACAAGTTACAGTTGTAAGCCGAAGTCGACCCCTGAGGCTGAGGTGAGGGAGCCGGGGGGGCTCTGAAGCCGACCCATAGCAACGATCCATGCTTCATCATGGTGGCGCCGGGCGGTAGCAGCCGCGAAGCAGGCAACTGTGGTCAAAGTCAGCTCAAGTCCTCATGAGAAATGGCTTGTTGGCTCGTAAGGAAAAGCATGCTTACCTCGCCGTTCTCGTACATGCGAGCGTAGAATGTTCCGCCGCCACCATCTTCGGCCTTAAAGAGCTTCATCTCGACAGGCTGATTTCCAAGGAAGTGGTGGGGGGCGGCCAGCCCGGCCAGAATTCTCTTGTAGTTCCGTGTACCTATGAAGGCGAAGTTGCGCTGGGCGGATCATCCGGTGTTCTCACCAGTGCACTCGACCCAGCTCAGGCCAGCATCGACTTGTGGCAGTATTCTCGAGCCGGACGAGGCGTTGTTCTGACAAAGAAGTCTGTTCAGCCGACATGGGATCGATGGTTGAGGGGGGTTAGCCTGAACGTGGAGGCGAGAAGAGGATTGTTTGATTGTTTTGGACGAGGCTTGGCAATTCCGTCGACGGCAGTGCATATTTGCTACGGTCTAGCTCTCGCTACTGAAGCCATCGCCGTCAGCATTCCTCCAGAGTCTTCATCGCATAGCAAAGGCGGGAAAATCAAGCAATGGCAGGCAGGGGGCAGCAAAGGAGGTCTTACCTGTGACAGAAGCGAAACTTCGGTGTCCGACCGAGCGACTTGGACAGTTTTTGTCAATGTCCAGGACATAGATGGCATTGGGGAAGGCTGGTTTCCCGATCGGAGGGCTTCGACCCAGACTGACCATCTTGATATGGCCAAGGGCCAGAGACGGTGGATAAAAGCGGGATGTTCAAGAGGAGAACAGAGGGCAGAGATGGAGATGTGTCGTAATCGCAGTCGTTCGTGATCGCAATCGTTTCGGTGCTCTGGATCTACACCAATATGATCATGGACAAAGCAGCGTGGTGAGAAATGAAGAGTAACAGGAAGAGGAAGAGGAAGAAGATTCTGGGGACAGGTCCGGGTATTTAAATAAATTCTGGAACCGGGGTCCCTTCCCAGGCATCGAGGCACAACATGTCATCTATCTGCAGCTCCTGAATCCTCAACGAGGGGAAGGAGGTGGCGTGGGGTACGCAAAACCGTTGGGATCCTCGTTGAGGCAGCCGGAGAAGCACCAGGAGGAGTATCTGGTACTTACGTCTCCTATGGAAAACACTGCACCATGCTTTGGACGTCTACTTGGACCGAACCTGCGAGTCAGGCAGGCTCCTGCCGGTGTAGCAAGTTGCTGAGAAGCATGTGAGCCTGACTTCCTGCTGATAAGACCGTTTTTCTGTGTCACCGCTCGTTGACCCGCATGAAAAGACCCGCATGACATGATTCTCCCGGGCCCCGAGAGCTAAAAAGAGGCAGGAATGAGGTATTTCCAGCCTCGTTGCCTGATCTATGACGTGCTCGAGGGACTTTCTTTGAAGAAAACAGATCCACATGGCCCATCCATGACTCCTTTGATGCGAAGGAGAGTACCTCCTCGAACATTGCGGGCCAGAAAGGTTCACAGGATTTCTTTAGCGACCAGGATGGGGACGGTTGCTTCAGATGCTTGGAAAAGACATATTTGTGGCAGCGTAAGGGAAAGGAGGTGCGAGAGATAATGTCTAGAGATCAAAGCCCTTTAAGTCTTTCTTTGGTCGATAGGTACACCAGGCTGCAGGCGGAACTCCGCCGCATCTTCTTTTCAGATCATACCGAACCATGAATCACTTGGAAGCTGTGGAAAATGCCGGGGTGCGTGTTTTCAGTCTCGGTCCAAGTTTGGGATTCGCCTTTCTTCAATCCTGTCCCCGACCACTTTCAACACCAGATCACGGAGGCGAGGCAGGAACAACAAGGCCGGACGGTGACACAAGACATCTTGCGGATCCTGCTCATGCAAGCTGAAATGGTCCATAATCTTGGGAATGCACACAACTTCTCCGACAGGTTCAGGCTGCGAGACTTGAAATCAAAGATTTCCATCCACAGGGGCCAGGGGCAGGGGCAAGGGGCAGGGGCAGGGGCAAGGGTGTGCCTTCCTTCCATCTTTCTTCCCCAGACTTGGACAAAATTGCCCCTGTTGCCTGAGGCTCGACTTTCAAAGCTCTGGGTGCCTGGTTGGTGGCAGGTGCTGCGTTCACACGGGGCAGTTTGCGAGAAATGTGTGTTCCTGGATCAGATACAGTCTGCTTGATGGTGCAGTGATATTCTTTTCTGGTTCTAGAGTAGCCTTTCACACCTGATCAAGAAGCTGTTGGCAATCCCCGCTTGGGCTTGGGTGTTTCGGGGCCGGACTTGCTTTGGTGATCTCGGCCCTCCAGCTTCGAACCCCTTCCTAGTGAAGAGACCAACATCTTGGGAGGAGGGGGGGGGGGGGAGCAGGGACGTTAACAGCAACAGGAGTGTGGCCCCAGGCTTTTCAGACATGCTGAATCTTGAATGTGGAAGGTGCTTCGTGGTACCCCCAGCTCACAGCAGTGCATGGCCCGAGGGCCATCTTAAATAGCCGCCGCCCCTCGTCTTGGTCCCTCTTGTCCCCCTCTTCTTCCCAGACTTTGAAAAATTTCCTCCAAGATTTTGCACTCACAACCTTTCTGAGCCATGTTCTTCATGTCTCTACGCCTTATCGATGCCATCGTGGTGGTGGCCCTCGAGAACGCAGCCTGGGCTTTCAAAAATCAAACAACTTCCCTTCGGAACGACTGGCCTTTCCGGCCCAACCGGCCTTGCTACTCAACTGCCTCGATGAAAGTGCCACAGGCTCAGGACTGCAAGTTCTAAGCTTTCAGCAATGCACCCCAACGATGAGCTGACCAGGGTGTTTGCAGACAACCAACTCATCGCACTCGCCGTGTTTCTCGAGTTCCAACAGTCCCCCTCTCGCTCAGCCTTCCTCAAGCGCTACGACACCCTAGCCGTGGAACGTCCCATTAGCACCAGGGAATCGAGTTCTCGCTGGCTCTGTCAGTGTAGCACGCGTGTGGCCCACAATATCTAAGGGCATCACAACTGCAGATCTAAAAGTCTCAACTTGTAAGCTGTCTCGTGTACCGCGGCCTCTATGACTTCTGGCTAATGAATCATTGCAGAGTTGCTTTTCCCATACCGGGCAAGTCCGAGACCCCTGCTAGGGAGTTGGCCTCGCCGGCATCAATGAGCGCCTCCGCCAGTGTATCATTCAGCAGCTGTTTCCAAGACTTCGGCCCGCTTAAGAGACGTGCCACTCTCGTCGAAGTCAGCCCCCAACAGTTCAGGGGCTGTCTTCGCTCCCTTCGATGTTGTTGCTCGCCTCGAGGCGATGGAAGCCTCCAGCATCTTTCGGACATCTTTTTCGGCATTTCTACAACAACATTACATCGCCCCTTATTCAACTTCTATTCCAGGCTAGCTCGAGCCAGACAATACCAGGCTCACTGCCTAGGGGCCTTCCGCTAGGAACGGTTAAAATCACCTCCCACGCCACCAGTGCCATGGAGACTTCGGCGGTAACCAGCTACTACTAGGCTGGTTCGATTCGTCTTACGCGCAGACTTCGCCAAACCTCATCCGGCCGTGGCACCTCCCTGAGGAGGATAAAACCACGTTTGCAGAACGTCGGCCTTTGGTGCCTTTTTGCCTGCGATTTCTTTCCAATCCTTGGTAGTGATACCGCGACCGAAACCGATACCCTTGTCCGCTTAGAGCCGTGGCTGCACGGCCGCTAACACTCCGTCCTCGATGACCAGACAGTCAAGTTCAATCTGCAATTGAAGAACGGTACTTTCAGCCAGACCTTTGCATCAGAGCCGCTGGTGTCGTAACTCGGCCTCTACGTCCTGTTCAACTTTGACAGAGGTATCTTGGATTACAGTTTCGTATCTCCGCTGGGCTCCAAAGACCTGGCCACCTCTGAACTCGGATGATGGCATGTGCTGCTGCTGCACCAGTTGCACCGACGGACTTTCAACAGCTGCGACCATATGCAGTCTAGCCTTGGCTCAAATCGCCTCCAGTGCTCCTGCATGCCAGCACTTTCGGCTGCCTCCTCGAGGCAAGACCCAGGCTTGGTGTTTAGTCGGGCGTCGCCGGCGAAAACCACGCTCAGCTCTGGATGTTCTCGGCATTTTTAAGATGGTCCCAGGAGTCGCCAACTTCGAAGGCCACCAGCGGCGACAATTCGACCAAAGCTCCTTCCTATCATCGACGCAACCAATCACGAACCCAACAGCAATCTGCTTGGCTCCCATTCCGTCATTGGTCAGCTGTTCAGAACACAATCAGGCGATTCTAAACAACACAAAGTTGCACGATTAGGTCACTTTGCCGTTTGCTGAGACGGAACATTGGCATCGCACCAAACTCGAGCCTTGTGCGAAATGCAGACAAGGTCATTGACTGCTCGGCATTCTCCTCTCGCAGTCCAGTTGGATCCAATCGCAAGACGATTCTCACTACTGCCAAACCCTGTTGGAATTGAAACGGCACCAAATTTTCTAATTGCCGGAGAAGTCGGCATGATCACCATCTCCCTTCAGTCCACTTTACTCTCATCATAGGTTCGCATTTCCCATCTATCGCATCTCGGGGTCGCTAACTATGGTCCTCGCCGGCCTCGCGTTCCCTCTCAGCGGATTGCTAGTTCCAACTTGGAGGCGCTGAAGCAACAGACACTCGTCGTCATCGCTCTCGCATCGTGCAAGCATCGTGCATGCATAAGGTAGGTACATCTTCTCGAAGGTCATCACGAGACCGATCAACGTTCCAACAGCCGCTCGCCAGAATCTCGCAAACCCTGCTGCAACCACAGCGCCATTTCGTTCCACTAGGGATTTCTATTCTCCATGAGTCCCCTTTAAGACACCTGCGTTATGGTTCGAGATCGCAGCCGACGCGTCTTCTGTCTCTGCCGGCCCAAAAGTCGCCTTTGACTCGTCGACGTTCCTTCAATCGTTTCAAGTTCATTGACTGTGACATTGATCAACTCTGCTCCCACTCGACTCATACCTAGTCACTCCCGTCGTTTACTCGTACTTGGTTAAATTTCTTCACTTTGATATTTGGAGCACTGGGCAGAAACCACATTGCGTCAACACCACTTTCCGGCCATCGCACTAGGATAGCCTCAGAACCTTCCAGACTCCCCGTGAAGCCTCCCGGCCTGGGCTCGCCCCGCGCCAGCCACATGCCAACGGCGCGGGTGGCCCGGGCTGGGCATCCCAACCCCAATTTGGGCAGCTAATATTGGGGGTATTGAAGGGTTGCTTCGATGGGGTGTCGATATCGGTGGATATGTACCAGAATTACGAAAACTTCCAGCAGCAACAGCAACAAAGCAGCAGCAGCAGCAGCAAAAGCCGCAAGCCTGGCTGGTGGCTACGACTCCTATGGAAACAAGATCATGAGCGAGCTAGGCTGGGACCGAGCCCCAATTTTGGCAGCTGATATTGGGAGCTTGGAACAGGGGGGGGGGGGGGGGAGTGTTGACAGGGCTCGAATGCGTTGGAGTAGAGGTACGGGATGCGGGCTGGGGTGTTTTGAGATGCTGGCTCATGTGCCTGTTTACTGTCTGGGTTTCACTCTCCTGGGACGGGGTTTGATGTATGATAGATTGCGAAGGAGTTCTCTCGGGGCTGGTCCCGTTGGATACGGGTTTGGACAGATAGTTTGGTATATACATTTTTGGATTATACCACTGTTCCCATCTGTGATGTGACCGTGCTCAGCATGGGTGATATGTTTCCTTCCATGTTGCCATTTTGGCATTTCTACTGTTCCTACCAACCTACAAGCCTCACAGTAGGTACTTGCGAGCTCAGTAGCTTGCGAACCCCCCCCCCCCCCCCCCCCATCGACAGCTAACTTGGAGATTTCCGCTGTGTGGTGACATGGACTCGAAGACTCGAAGAACCAACCGTACTTCATCTTGACTGGGAATTCGAGTAAATGTTTCATACAACACCAAAGCACTTCCACATGTTATCGACTAGGGTCAATTCAGACCTAAAGGTTGTTTTCAAGTTGTTCATGTGTATTTTTCCCTTGTCGCGGTCTCTTTTTACTGCTATTCCCCAACACGTTCTAACTATTTCGCAAGGCATGTGTTAGGCCATATCTATGCCTCACAGGCCCTCAACAGCCTCGTACAACCACTGACCACCCATCAGGCGCTTCCAAATCCACTTGAGAGCCTGTGCTAAGACGCAGTACCCAACAACCTGGGCCACCAAAACACCCACAAACATCCAGTCAAGAGGTGCGGTTCCCAGATAGTTGGGCGCTTGGAGAGCAAACGCAAAGCACAAGCCATTGAGCCAGCACAGCACCCGAAACAACCAACATCGTAATGGATGCTCTGCTCTGGAAAAATGGAATCTTTCCAGTTCTATCGGGCATGCATCAGTTAGGTGCCAAAACGATATCACGAATATCTCCAAATGCCTGCTTACGATAGACACCAGCTAGCGAAATGCTCAAAGTCTCTACTCGGCGCACTTCTCGAAGCCCGGGGTGATCCAGACCTGCTGTATTCTCCCGCTCAAGAAAACGGCTGTACGGCCGTACATCTAAAGACCGATGGTGTCTAGACCCGAATCTAAAGCCGAAGACACTGCACCGTTGCCCTCCAGCCGCGACTCGAACAAAGGACGGGCGTTGGATCAATGCATTGCAACTTTGAGAGCTTGAGGGTGAGACCAAAACCAGAGTCTCAGTCATCCTCAACCTCTTTATCTCTCCTACCAAACATCTGCTAATGGCGTCCTGCGCAAATCAGCAATAATGGCACACGCGATGTCGCACTGCATCTGCCCGTCCCCTTTGGCATTTGGAAATCCATCCCACAGACTCCCCAAAGCTCCAAATCGTCGCTCGATCGGCCCAGCGAGATCCAAAAGATGATGTGAGAACTAGAAGCACACACGATTCTCCCGCACTGCACAACAGGGGTGGGGGGGGGGGCCTCGAAACTCGGACCGATTGCCCAACATCGGTACCAGCCAATGAAGACCGAGCGAGTCTCGCGCGGAGTGTGGTGCGGGTGGCGGCGGCGGGTGCTCCTTGGCAACGGCACTGGCGGCGCTGTAGCGGGCATTTTGAAGGATTGTGTGCCCCACTCATCACGTTTGTCGCGCCTGGCTCATCGGCCCGGTTGCGCCTCTTGCTCGCCTCAGTGCCCCCAGAAGTTTTGTCACGAGTACATGCTCACTACTCGAGCCCCTGATCGTATCTTTTCCGTCTGCATCGCCATTTCTACGATTAGATGCACGATGAAACTTTAGATAACGAAGGTCTCAAGTCAGACCATCGTCCCGTCTCTTCAACGTCCCTTTCGAACCAGAAATCGCCCGCATCTTGCCGCGTCACATGCGCCCTTGTATCCATCGTTTTGCGTCGGGGGTTCTCCATTCTTCCCCACAGCCAAACGCTGTCACAATGGGCGCCAACGGTGGACCTTTCGGGGCACATGGCATGGTATCCGGGCGGTCACTCCGCAATGTTTGGAGGTGTCAAGAGGGCGCCTCCAAGCGAGCCGAAGCTGCTCCTTCGAGCTTGGCTCGACGGATTAAGGGGCGAACTACCGACCTCGACCCTAAGGGCTCAGACGGGATCCCGGACACTTATGTAGCCAATGCCTTGTAATTTCGGTAGGGTTGCTGCCAACCACAGCTTTGGCCTGGTGGGAAAAAAACCCCCCCCAAAGGAAACCCCCCCCCCCCCCCCAAAGAAAAACAAACCACACCAAGGGTCACGCCAAAAGACATTTCGCACGATGAAACAAAAATGACGGAGATTAAAATTGTTCATTTTGTTAGATCTGGTACCCAAGAACTACCCAATGAGAAAACAAATGGCACCTTCAGGTGGCCCTTTCTGCGTTCCAACATCAATGCGCTGCGCTGTAAAAAGAATACACGACAGATCCACGCCCCATCTGCTCCCATCGGCAATGCAACCATCCCCAGTGAGGAGACGCGTCTGCGGTGAGGGGGACTCGGGGGTGCGAGGGTCCAATTAAACAGCTACGTCGACAACCTGGGCGACGTGGCCAGTCTCGTCGAGAATGACCTTGTCGACCTTGAGCGAGGCCTTGACGGGGTTGGGCTGGTCGTAGACCCACTCGAGCTGCTCGAGCGTACGGCCCTGGGACTCGACACCGAAAAAGTACCAGCAAGCAGCCTCAATGCAGTCCCAAGCGACGAAGACGTAGACGTAGTTGTGCCTGATGTTCTTGAGGGCGATAGGTCCAGCGAACTGGTTGATGAAGCCCATGGCGGAGACGATGATGCCCGAGGCAGCGAGACCCTTGGCACGGATGGTAGTCTCGAGGGCCTCGGTGGGGATGACACCCTGGAGGGGAGTGTAGGTGAAGGAGAAGACGATGTTGAAGAGGAAGTAGGTGGCAAGGGCACCCTGGCCGTACGAGAGGTTGATGTTGTCCTCGGGCTGCTGGCTGAGGACGGTCGAGAGACCGGCGTTGCAGGCCAGGCAGACGGCGCAGAGAAGGGTACCGAAGATGAGGACCTTGCGGCGGGGCATGCGGTCCGTGAGCGTCACAGCAGTCAGGGCGCCGATGGCAGACAGGCACTGGTTGAGGATGTTGTAACCGAGCTGCTGGGGAACGCTAGAGACACCGATCTGACGGAAGATGACAGTGTTGAAGTAGCCGAGACCGTTGCCGGAGAACTGGCCAAAGATGGAGATCATGAGCACCTGAAGCATTCTCCAGCGGGCGTTGTGGCTGGTGAGGAAAGGCCTGTAGTCCCACCAGGTCTTGTCGATGCCGTCGAGCTTGATACCCTCACGCATCTCGTCGATCTCGAGGCGGACGAGGCGGGAGTTGGGGTCACCGTTGCCGTGGTACTTGATGAGGAAGTCAAGAGCCTCTTGCTCGCGGCCGTTGGCAATGAGGAAGCGGGGCGACTCGGGGAGGAAGAAGACGCAGGACATGACGAGCAAGCAAGCAGCGGCCTGGAGGATGAGGGGAATGCGCCACGAGTAGTCGTCGGTCATGTAGTTGGTGCCAAAGGTAATGATGGCAGCAGGGATGGAACCACCGAACCAACCGCAGTTGTAGAAACCGGTGCAGCGTCCACGCCAATGCGGGGGAGCAATCTCGATCGAGTACGCGGGGGCGGCGACGGTCATGATGGCAATGCCGAAGCCGAGGACGAAGCGACCGACGACGAACTGGGCAATGGTGGCGCCGGTCGAGACGATGATCATACCGAGGATGATAACGAAGCCACCAGTGAACATACCCTTGCGGCGACCGAAACGATCCGAGAGAACGGCGGCGAAGGGCGCACCAACCATGGAGCCGACGGTGTACAGGGAGAAGATGACGGAAACCTTGGGACCGACATCACCATCGGTTTGGAACTTGTCCTGGAACGTCTTCATGGCGATGATGGACGTCATGAGAGAGCCATCGTAACCGTTGGCCACGGCGCAGCAGAAGGCGATGAAGACGGAGAAGAAGAGGTGAAGGGACGTCCTGGACCAAGGGTTGATCTTGGTTTCGGTAACCGCAGCGAAGAACTCGGCCTGGATGCCATCGTCAGTCGTGTCTCTCCCACGCGAACGCCACCGTCCCGAGGTCAACTCACATTGTGGACAGTCTTCTCCTTGACGCCCTCCTTCCTCTCAGTCACGGCCGGGGTGGCGGCGACGGGCTCGACGCCGTGGGAGGCGGTCGGCTTCTCGTTCAAATCTTGCGAGCCGTGTGACGACATCTTGGCTGTGTGCGTACCCAGGTCCGAGGCGAAGGTCGAGGACTGGAGATGTCTTGGGAACCTTGGTCGACTGCGAACAAGAAGACCAGACGACGGGCAGCATCGAGCTCTTATGTATCACCGCGTCTAAGTCTGGAGCGCGGCCCCCAGGGTTCCCCAAGTTTCCCCAACTTGGGAGTCGGCTTGCTCCCTCCGAGGTGCCGAAAAGAGACGCAAGGAGTGTGCCATGCCTTTACTTGGGAATGGCGCGCTCTGATTGCTCAAAAATCCTCCGCCGAAATTTTGGCTCTATGGGCCCGAACACCTCACGGACTGCCTCGCATGGGGCTCGTCGAGTCTCGCGTGAGCTTTGGTCGCCTTGGGTCTGGGGGGCCTCGCGCTGACGAGGTCTGGACCCCATGTTGCCGGAGATCGGCCCTCAACTCCATGGCCCCGGACAAGGCGTGAGAGGCAGACCGCAGGGGCCAGTTTGGCTGGCACTAACGCGGGGCCTGCCAAGACACCAACGGCTCCCACAGGCGCTTCCCGAGACCGTGGAAAGCTCAGCACCCACCTCGTTCTTTTCCAAGTAGGGTCTCGACCCCACCGGGCAAATATTGGCGACAGAGCTGCACTCTATGCTCCCGTGAGCCCCACGCCCGCGTCTTTTCGTCAGGGACCGAGGAACCCGTTTATGGTCCCGTAATCATGCTGTCAAATTGGTGAAGCGCGCGATATCGAGATTGCACACGGGACTCCCCGTGACGGGCCTTTCCTGCCCAGGCCTCTGCGGAGGGTCGACCGCAATCGCCGTCGCCGGTAAGGGCAATAGCGGCACCAGGAACTGCAAGCGAACCGCTGTCGCTCACTGCCACTCTAATTGCTGCTGATAGCTTGTAATTTCGTCTGGTGTTATCGGTTCGAACAGCATGAAACTGCATCTTGGTCCCTTTGAGCGCCGGTGCGTTTTCTTGCGCATCGTCCCATGGGAGCACAGTCGTGGGCGATCCATCCCCAGCTCCCCACATCGAGGGGAAGTTCGTGTCGATGAAGCTGAGGGCAAGTTTCCTGCGGGGAAGGAAGTATCGGTTGGCCGTTCCGTCAAAGGATTGTACGGAGTAGGCTCCAGCGACTAAACGCGAAGTTCAACGCTACAGGCGGCAGAATTTTGCTGCTTTCGCTCCACCAATCCCCGCCCTCGCATGAACTGCTGTCTTGCGTCAATCTCGATCAAACACTGATATTTCCTACCTAAAGCGCACTGATGCTACGAAGAACTCGGATTTTATTTAGAAGGCCATGCATTATCAATACGAATATAGGTAATCGGTTTATTACGTTCAAATTGTCATGCAGCGCCCATCAGTGCCCTATCAGCGACCCGACACCGGGTCTCGAGACCACGTCAGGTGCGTATCCACTTCCTAGTGCGCCGGTTTCCACGAGCCGCAAAGACCAAACAACCAAAAAATGGCGCCACCGGAGACGCCTAGCGACTTCCCCCATGGCGCAATGCCACGGCTGGTGCCCCGGGTTTTGGACAAGCGTGACAGCAAGCCCGAAGCTACAATCGGTGCTAGCGGTGTTGGATTCCGGCAGACGTTGGTTGTAGAATAATGGTGAGGCCATCCTAACGGCTCATCGTGAAGCCAACCCGGCGGGCTCGCTTACTCGCTTACATTGCTCGCCAGCTGAACTTGCAGCATCCCGATGAGCCGCATGCACACACCGTTGCCCTGCATGCAACAACGCCTTCTCGACGATTTGTTCGCTGGGACGGGACAAGCGATGTGTGACGCCCAGCCACCACCGGACCACGGACCCGGGATTGCTTTCCCCCACTACCCGTTCATCAACCGAAGCAGGTTCGATGCTTGGGATCGAACATCAGCGTCTGGTGATGTCGAGACGAATACAAGCGGATATGTCGTGGGCCAGGCCTTAAGCTACCACGTCGGCGTGCTTACGCCCTCCAGCGGGGTCTAGAAACTGCAAATCCGGGGCGTCTATTCTTGGGAGTGTCACCAGTGGTTGGGATCAGTTGCAGTCCAGCACGTGATCTTCAATTCAGGGGCACACCCATCGGTTCATGTTCTTGGCGCCAGACGACGCTCGTAGTGATCCCCGGACCGCCACTCCCGAAAGAAGGGTGACGGTATCTCTCACTTTTGCCCTCGTGCGTCTTACCAACTTCATCGTTGCCAGCCTGAAACGATGAGGCACCGATGTGTCTCCAGGTGATACTGGGTTGCTAGAACATGAGCATCCCCGAGAAGGGGTCCAGGGGCTCGAGAGGCAACGGGAGCTGCGATGCGGTCGTCGGTGTGGCAATGCCACCAGGAGGGCACCGATTTCTTAAGCTTGGTCTTCATCTACTTTCTTTGTGCCACAGTTCGCAGTCTCGCGCTCAACAATGCAAGCACTGCTTGCCCATGCTTCTCCTACACTGGCTCGCACTCACCCCCGAACAGGCTGACCACCCACTCGCCCTCAAACTCCAGGAAGCTCAAGATGCACCAGCTTCCCTGTCACCAACGCATATAATTCCCTCCAAGTATCGCGTCAATCGGCAATTCTTCGGCTCAGCAAAAAGCTTGCTTCGTCATCCCTGAACTGAACCCCCTGACCCCTGACCCACACAGATCACCCTCCACCGCCACCTAGGCCCTGATATGGGTCAATCTGCCCTCTCCGCCACACAAGCAACACAAGAAGCTTCCAATTCCCTCGTGGCGCAACCAGATAGCGCGTCAGACTGTTATATTCTCTCACGAAGTCGTAGGAATAGCAGGCGTCCGGAGGTTGTAAGTTCAAACCTTAGCGAGGGAGCAGTATCTGAGCCAAGCTCTTCTTTTTTTCCAGATCTCAGCTTCCTCTGCGTCTTTTCGGGGTTTTTGGTGTCAGGCCACAAATTGGATTTGAGTTGCTGTGAAGTTGGCCTTCTTTTAGCTGTGTCGATAGACATCAGGGACGCACAATTCTTGGAGAAGCTACAAGCTGAGCCCCGCGATTATTGTAATGCGAGTTCATGTGCCGCAGTGCAGGCCTTGCGATTTCACATTGTTCCCGGGGGTGGGGAAGACAATAATCGCGAGGCGCATGGACGGGCCATTCTACTCTCGACGACATATTCGGCGTATGCGATGACGGTTCTTGCCTACCTACCTAGGTGCTCGCAGGACAGACAGACATCTCGGGCCAAGTTTGCGATGCCCTATACGTATAGGGGAGAGTCGTTCACGCTCATAATAGGGGCACTGCGCGTCCAATGATCCTCAACCAAGCTCCATTCTCGATGCGGCTACGCCAAACAATCTATGTCTAGAAAAACCTCCATATCGAATCTGGCCCCTTCGTTCTCTTAAACGCCCCGTACCACCTACACGCAGGATACAATACCGCCAAGCACACCAACATGTTCGCAGATATCGCCCACACCTGATCCACCCCATATCCTGGCTCCCCCGTCCAAGTATCGTTCGAGTCGAGCTTGTGTCCCACCCAAGCGAGCATGACTGCGCCGGTCGAGAATAAGACAAAAATGTGGGCGACGTAGAAGAACAATGCCGATGTGCCATAGACGAGGAGAACATGAAACACCTGGCTGGCCACTCGGGGTGGGATCGAGCCAAATAGTGCCAGGAGGAAGAAGTTGACCGCCATGGTCAACGACCAGAAGGCAACATCCGGCGGGTACTTTATGAGGTAGAAGAACGACGCCGCTGACTGGAGGTATTGGTTGCCCTCCGGGTGGGCCAGATGCTCCGGCATGTGAAGGCATCCCTCAGAAAGGTTGCCGAAGTGCAACAACCTTGTCAGCACAAAGACGGAAAAGAATGCTGCACCGACAGCAGCATTGCCCGCGTTGATCGCTCTCGTGCTCCACGAACGCGCCAGAACAATTCGCCCGTACAACAACCCGAGGATTGCGAACGACAGCCAAGCCATGGGAGGAAACCCAGAGACGACCCGGTCAGATATCACCCCTCCCACAGGCCAGAACCATATCTGAATCCAGTCGCTCTCTGGCTTCTCCCAACGCGGCTCGACACCGCAGTACCCTCCCGTCGGGCTGAGCCATATATTCCACCAAATCGTCACAACCGCCAACCCAAACAGCAACGCATTGTGCGCGTGCCATGAGACATCTGCGGCACGAATGATGGCTCGATCCGGCGCAACATCCAACCCATCCTCCCCCCCCCCTTCTCTCAACAACGGCTCCCTTCTCTCGTCCTCTCCCTTCTGCGGTAACACCCTCAACAACAAATACCCCAATCCTCTCTCCGTCCTCGCCACCGACATCCACAGCAGCCCAGCCAGGAGATAATCCACCGCCAGCGCAAACAACACGATATTAAAAAACCACACCTTGCCCCCGGTCATAGTCAACCCAATCACCTCCGTGATCATCGTCAACACCACCGCGCGCACCACAAAATGTCTCATCATCTGGCCCGCCGACCACCCCAGATTTGTCCTCGACCGTCCAAAGTACGCCACGCCCATACCCAGCAGGAACGTAAACCCCGGCGCGCACAAGTGCGTCAGCGTTCGAATCGTCGCCGCCAGCGGACGGTTCCACTTGTGGACGGGCGTCGAGTCAAATTCCCCATCTATGGCAGTCCCGTGAGGCCAGGAGTGTAGCGCCATGCCGTTGTGGTCGAGGGCCATTAGGACCATATACAGCCCGCGGAGGATGTCCGGGGCGAGGGCGCGCGCGGCGGAGGCCGGGGTGGTTGTCTGGGTTTGGGAAGGGGGAGCGCGGTGGATGGAGCCGTAGCCGTTGCCGTAGCCGTTGCCGTAGCCGTTGCTGTTGCCGTTGCCATTTCGGGCCGCGGTCACCGGGGGTGCGATCTCGTCGGGGAGGGGCTCGTGTTCGAGGACGGTTAGGGTCGCGGAGGTGTCAGCAGCAAACGCAGTTTCTTGGACCGCCGGCCCGGGTTGAGGGGGCACCTCGATGGTGCCCTCCGGGGTTGTCTTCATTGCGCTGGGCTTGGAAGGGGAGCGGAGGAGGTTCGAGGCATGGTTTGGAGGCGGGCGGAGCGGGTTTGGGGTTATATCCTCTTTGGGTCCAGGATTCAGTGGGAGCCTGCGCGTCAAAATCTGACGTAGCAGCGGGGACTCGGCCGGCTGATTTGCCCCGCTGACAAGCACGGCTTGATTACTAACGGGAAGGAGTCGCGCAAAGCCAAATGTCTCCGAGAGAGGAAATCCGCCGTTTGGGACATGAGATACGCATCAGACTCCATTCCGTAGATTTGTTTACTCCCCCTGCATGTGTAACACAGATTCAGGGGTAATGGGATGGGCGAATGTGATGAGCGACCAGGCCAAGCTTCTCTCGCATCCGTCCCCTCACCCGCAGTTCTTCTCGAAGGTGGTTGCTCCACTTTTCCAAGACTCCCCCCTCTCTCTCTCGCAGAACCCCGTACCCCCCGCTGCTTTGCGATCGTGTCCTGCGAGCACACCACCCCTCTGCCTGCAAGTTGAAGAGATGCAACGCATCCCAAATGGTGATTTCCAAGGCTCGGACCAGGTCCACAAATGCATTTCATCTATTGAGCGCCAAGATACACTGCCGATCTCAGGAACACTGTACGCTCCACCACAACTCCATTCCTACTTAACCCTACTAACTCCAAGACAAGCATCACTCACTACAAGGCTCCCACTCAACCCTCACCATCTGCGTCAACGCAAACGTGGCATCATCCCCTGTCAACATCCCCTCTGCCTCCCCACTCGCATCCCCTTCCAAGTTGATCCTCGTTCTAATCACCATTGTCGCATTCCTCCCACACGGCGCCCTAACCCTCGAGCTCACCGGTATCGAATCCGTCTTCATGTAACTCGATCCCGCTTCAAATTGCCCTCCACCTGACAGACTCGTCTGCGTCGTACTCTCCGTCCTGCCGCTCCTCCTATCCGGTCTACCCCCTACAAAGGAGTAGGATGTGCTCAGGCTCCCAGTTACACCTGCGTCGAGCTGTGCATAGCCATGGTACGTCGCGTCAAGAACAGCAAAAGTGTACCCGCCGGGGTAGAAGAGGTTCAAGCGAATTTGGCAGTTCTTGTCGCGGTCGGAGGCAGGGTATCGTCGGCCGACGTAGGTTTGGAATTCGTCGAAGCCGAGGGTGAGAGCGGTGCGGTCGGGGCTGATGGTGATGGCTACGGTTCTGCGAGGACAGCCGCTTCCGGAGGTGGAGGCGGAGTTGATTGTGATCTCGTTGGCTGGAGGTGCTGTGGAGTCGGCGGTGATGGAAAGGTCCAGAGGGGAAGTGAGTGCTGGGCTAGCGAGGACGCATATGCTGACGATTCTGAGTAGTTTCATGGTCCCAAGTTCTAATTCCACCTGCGACTACCAGATGTGAGGCCCCAGAGTCGTGCTCGGCACACAATTACGTCGTCTCCAAAAAGTCGACAGATCGAGGTCGGTTCTTCGCATTGAGTAGTCGCACGATTCGGACCATAAGCACCGCGAAGCTGATAAGGGAACCCAAAAACGGCAATCATACCTATTGTTCCGGTATTGCTTCGGCATTGACGAAATAGGAGACGGCATCCTCGCTCTCATTGATCTGGATTTAGCCCGCAACTAGGGTTCTAAATCCTCGGAGCCGGTAAGATCCTATATCGCGACAACATATATGCCTGCATCAGCTGAAATTTGATGGGCCACGACTCTTTAAAGCACTCTGCTTTGTTTCGTCCTGAAAGCCCCCCTGTATATCAGCCTTACCTATCACTTCCATCATACCTGATATTCAAGTTTTCAATATAAGAAGTCTTTCAACCACTCTCTGCTCAATGTCGATCTCTCGCCATTGCTTGAATCACTTGTGAAATGTGAAACCTCCTGTCAGTTTAAAGTCTTGCAAGGCTTGGGAAGAGCCAGTGCCGTACACACGAGGTTGAACTTTGATTTCCTTGTCGGCATGTTTCCAGGTCCCCATGACATCTTGAGCACAAGATCTCTTCTCCGTTATATGAATCCAGCATTGGAAACACTGTCCTACGTCTGAATCTGAAGGTCATCAATAGCAAGAGGCTGGTATGTAAACTGATGATGATGACGATGATCTCTTAATGGTTGAATCCTCTTTGAGGAAAGGAATGCTGGCTAGTTCAGTTATGGGCGCCATGATGATTTGTGACGGAAATCACCATTGTGTGCGACAACGAATACTTTCCAGCCAGTGGCATTATACTTGCCTGATATCCACTTCAGACAAAGTCCCGCCCGCCATCACCATCACCATCACCATCCTGAATAAAAAAACTAAAAAAAAAAAAAACAAGAAAAGAAAAAAAAGAGAAAAAAAGAAACACTTCGGAATGACCCAACCGCCGGTCGACCCTGGGGATCTGTAAAGGGGAAGGGAGAAGCTTACCTCATAGGGACCATCGGGACCCACAACAAGCACACTGGCACCGCATTCACTCATGCACGCACCAGGGACCGACCGCACTGCACTTCAAAGAAGACATCCACGATATGGACACACCAAGGAACCGGATCACAGAGGGAACTATGAGCGATGTTAACGCTTGTTCAACTGCCGAAAGAGTGCGAGTCTCCCGCCAGCTGAGCCGTTGCCGAATTGTTGAAATAAAGCGCGGCCGAAGTGATCTATAGGGCGCTATGGCGAGCGGTGGGGCTCTCGGGTCTCGGGGTTGAGGTTGGGGGAGCAAGTTTGAAAACCGGGTGGAAGATCTAAAGACACGCAACGTTTGGCTCTCGCCAAGGCTTCAGTGGAATTGGAGTACCATGGAGATTTCAAGAGAAAGCAACGGTACGATCAACTCAAGATGGATATTTCCGGATGTCTACGGGAACTTCAGCGCAAGGGTTTCCGTTTGATACCTGGGTAACTTTTTCTTGAACGTTGCCTGTATGTTCCATTTGATATTGACACCAGACTAACACTAATTATGTCTTCTGGGAGTTCGTCACGATTTGATAGCGGTGAGTGTGATTGCTCCCGCTCGTCGGTAGCTGGTGCCGTCTTGGCTTCCCGTGTCACCATCGGTTAGGTGTGTGTTGGGCAAGATCAACGGTGCTGTCGTCGGGATTTGGACAGGTGGGGGTCCCGCGAAGTCGTATGACCCGATGTCGATCGCCGTGCATATGTTTGAGTACCCACATGGGTTCTTGGAGTCTAGGCTTCACTCACACAGTGACCGAGGACATTGTGCTGTGCTAGAACTCTGAAGTCGAAAAACTATATCGCGTTACTGGTGGCCTTGCAAGCGTGCCGAATCTCCGTGGGAGTCTGGCACCGCATTATATTGAGCGTGTAGTGCAGCGTATGCTCTTACAAACCAGAAAATCTCCGGCGAACTGTTGAAGGAACTGTGAACCGCCACACAAACGTGAGCCAGATGAATATCTAGAAAGTTTTTAGGTCTGCGAGCATTATGGCTCTGACCTCTGCCACAGCCCCTCAACAAGGTTAGGGAATGTGAAGCAGAGTTGAAGAGTTGGCAAAAGCAACGCTGTGGTTGAAGGGAGCACAACAAACCAATGCAAAAAGGTGAAAACTCATCGATTGGGCAGGCGACTGGCTCCGCACCGGCAGAGTGACTAGAAAACCGCAGAAGTGAAGAGGCTTCTTTCGCTTGCGCCGGCATTAGTTTCGTGTGCTGCACCCTGAGTGTAGGTGGCTTGTCTGGGACCCATCCTGTTGCATGGGTGTAGGACGAGTTAGAATCTTGGCAGCAGAATAATGCCGATTTCCGGGAGGCCGTGACAAGATATACCTTGGCAGATTTGTTCCCGCTGGAGCAAAGTTGTGTTGCGACGTGGCAGATTCGCGGCCCGAGAAGGGGGTGTAAGTGTTATGATCAGGGTGAAATATTGTGCGAGAGGCCCGGGAAGTCCCGACCGCAAGTTGCCAGGTGGTGGAGGGTTTACGATCCGCAACGGGTGTGGCGACCCCTGGGTGGCTGTCGAGAGAAGCAGCGAGACGGAGGCAGACGTCCGCCTCCGGTGATAATTTTTGCGCTGTAGCTGCGGGATGGCTCCGCCGAGTCGGCAGGATCGTTTTTGACTCGCAGGCTTCCGGTGGCCGAACAAGCCGCCCCCAGCAGGTGACACGGTGTGACCAGTGACATCTTTGGGGGTTGGCTGATCTGCTCTGCTCGGGTACATCGGCCCTCGAGCAGATCTTCAGCGTCTGGACACAGTGCGACAAAGACTTGGCATGCTGCACCACTCTGAGCGTCTATTCTGGCTCCATCGCTTCGTGTCGCTTCGTGTTGTCACCTGGCTGGTGGGCCCTTGGTGTTTGCTGTTTTTGCTTCTGTTTGCTGGCTCGCCCGAGACAGCACTTGCTGATGAGTCTTGCCTGCTGGACCACGAGGACCAATCCTCTCATAGAGATGTCTCGGCCGTGGAAGTGTGGTGAGACTGGCTGGCCACATCGTCAGCAAACCTGCCAGAGACGAGAATGAACCGATATATGGCTTCGGGCAGTGAGGTTGTAGTGTAATTTAAGAAGCGGCGAGTTATTGCTGTCAACCGAGCTCGAACACGGAACACAGGAGTAGCCTGCCACGTCCCCAGTGACAGGGTGCAGAGTAACAGAAGTACCGCTCGGAATGACTGCCGTCCGAGCACTGCGTGGTGTCAGTCAGCACCCCGCGGTCAAGGTGAAATAGAACAGGCACGTGAAGCCGAAAATGGTGAGCGTAAAGCAAAGCAGCACCTGAGCTGCGCGGCAGCTGCGCATGGTGTTACCGCTGATCGTGACATAATCTCACCCCAGATACCCAGCTAGGCGGGCAGCCGTGTATCGAATGTCTGACTGAGCTGAACCGATTGCCGAAGCGCCGCCCCGAAAGCACAACCTGAGGACGGCACACTTCATCACCCTGCCCTGCTTCATCGGCTTGACGAGAAGACCGTGTTGCCTTCAAGGGCCAGCAAAAGGAGCGCGTGGGCCGGCGCAGCTCAGAATTTGCGAAGCGCAGTTGGAAGCGGGGTTTAGTAACACGTTGCTGGCTGGGATCCCAAAACAAGGACAACCAAGACACGGGGTGGCACGGTCGGCGCAGGGTCACCGCCATCCGCCGGGTGTACACTATGGGCTAATGTATTCGACGATCGACTGGATGAGTAAGGCAGCAGGCAAATACTTGGGGTACGTAAGGGGGGCCCAAAGGTAAGAAAGCATCCCACCTGGCGGTCGGGAACGTGAGGGTTGGAATCGAGGCTCAAGGTTACCGAACCCGGTGGCGCTTTTAATGTCGACCCGACGAGAGATCCAGAGTGATCATGCTGTCTCGACATGGCGATAGAGTTGCAGTAGCAGAGGGGAGGCTGCAGAATCTGCAGGGTGTAAACATGAAGACGACCGCCTGGCGTCGAAACCAAATGCCCATCGTGTGCCGCTTTTGGAAGACGGTGCGAATTGGCGTGGTTGTGGCATGGGATTCTCACAAGCTGCAGCCATTTCATCATCGAAGACATGCCCTGGACCCCTGCTGTTCGATAGGCCCACCAATGAAAAGGGAGCCTTGTGTCGTCACTGGCGCCGATCAACGCTTTGGCAATTCCTGAGCTAACCCAGAAAATGGCTCCAAATGGGGAAACGGATGCCAGCGCCTCAGGCAGCCACAGCTCTGCTGGCAACCGAACGAGAAATCAGACACGGGAGCGCTTGTGCGCCCATGGCTCCTCGACCAGGTTCACCGCGCCGGCGAAGCAAGACCAAAAACCCTCCCGTTAGAGTTGCGCCTCGTTGCACATCGTGCATTGCGCTGTCGCCATTGCTAGACACGACCCTTGAACCTGCGTCCGCATTCTGCCAGCTTTAATTGCCCAAGCGCCGCTCCTCCCTCAAGGCTCCGATCGGCAGCTCGCTTCCCGCAACAGCAACTCCCAAACAAAGTCCTGGCCCTGCATTCCTGTGACCACACCGAACAGCCCCTCGCAACCAGTCGCCGTCGGACGCAGCAAGGCACAGCTTGCTGATCGCGGCAGAGAAACCGGACTGAGAAATATACCATCTCCTGACCAGCCCCCGTCCATCGCCAGACCAACTCCACCCCTTGCCCACCGCCAATCGCGCACCACGAATTTCCCGCGTCGGATTAAACGCTTCGTCTCCTCCCTTCCCTTCTGGGCAGCTGTCCGTCTCAAAGCCTTCCTGTCGTTCGCTGCTCCGCCTAGCAAGAAGCCGTTGCTGTCTTTTGCCTATTGGCAACCGACATCTGACGTTCTACCCACCCGGCGACGCTTCCGCGGCGACCAACGAGCCACCCCCCATCGCACCTCACCGCGACCTGCCCTCCACTCCCCCCCCCCCTTAGGCTGAGACCCGCCCAAGCCGCCCTCGGATTTGCGCTGTCGCCTCACTCCCGTCGACCCCGTCTTCTTGCACCCCCCCAAAAACCGACCGACGCACCAAATTCGTGAACAGGCACAGAACGCTCCGCTCTGTGTGTGCCAGCCATCTGACGAATGGTGGCGACGGCAAACCTGCTACGCTGAGGAGACGGAGGAGACGGATCGTCTGTTCATACTATACAGCTCGCTCTCTTAAATATCGATCGCACCCGCGGTTCCCCCGATCGCACGCTTGCATCCACACCATCGGTATCGCATAATAATAAATGGAGGACAGCGGTCCAGCGAACGGGGCGAACATGGGCTACCGTTCAGATTCATCGTCAGGGTCGTCAGTCGACCGCAGCATCCACGCTCCGGCGCCCATACGACCGCGGCTGCCGAGCCGCAAGAGCAGCGGGACCATGATTGTGCCTCGCGACTCGACCGACGTAGGGCCAGTCGAGATGCAGGTTGGGCCTGACGACGTGAGGTCAATGAGCCCAAGGAGAACCAGCGAGGATATTGAAACGCTCGGTAAGGCAGCGAGGGAAGAGCTACAAAGGTAAGTCCAGATGCGTCTCTGTCTTGTCTCATCACTGACCAGGCTCCAGGCATGCCAAGGCACTGCAAGAGTCTCTCGTCGTTTTATTCAACAGGATCGAGGCGGTCAAGGAGGAGCACGATAAACTTGACAACAACAACAAGTTTCTGCAGAAGTACATTGGGGATCTCATGACGACTAGCAAGATTACGGCAACGACTAGCAAATCGAAGAAGTGAAGAGGCTACGGTTTTCAGGCAAAATGGATGGGACGAAAAATGCGTGCCTTGACGGACGGATGCGGTACGCATGGGTTAATGGCATGGAGTTGTCGACGGACACGACGGCGTCCCGGACATCAGAAGCGTGACGTGGGCGCTATTACTACTAGGACGATGACATGATGTCGCTTTTTTCGACCGGCTAGCATGCAAAAGGCTCCGGCATAGCTATTCCACGCATGATTACGACAGACCCGCGGACATCGCGACACACTTATTTGGAGAATAGTGCTCTTGTCCAAGAGCGGATTGGGATGTTATACGGCCACACTTGGTCGGTTTGGTTGTATTAGCATGGTCGGCATTACAGGATCAGGAGTTCACTGCGATTTGGGTTTATGGCATTGCCGAAACAGTTCTATACCACGGTTGGTAGCTTTGGGCGGGGAAGCGGAAAAAACTGGCATTCATCGTCACTCCGATTCGTGACAGCGCGGCCTGTTTGGCTCTGGACTATTGGTCACCTTACAGGCGTTTGTTTGGTCGGGGATTTGTCACTTTGGATAGGGGCGTACCACTCGAGTACAACGAAAAGGGCGACACCTCACAGATACCTTCACCAGGAGCAAAGCAGGCAGCGAATCGCGAACACATTACACAACTTCCCGTTCGCAACCGTGACAGTGTGCAGCGGCACGAGGTGAGCAATGTGGGTGCGTGGACGCCGAGCCCAATTTCCAGTTGCACTCTACCATTTGAGTCATCCCTATGCGCATTGGACCCTTTCCCGCAGCTGACCTTGCCACGATGGTGGGCTCGGCTCCACGATGGCACAGGGGCACGATGGAAAACTTTGCGCTTGGGCGGATTCTGCCTTTTCGCCTGGTGGGCCGCATCTGACGTCACTGGTCCGGCAACAACCATTTCCAGGGTCCCCCCATCAAGATTGCTCATCGGTTATCGGTGTCTCGAAATCTTTAATTCTGATCGAGACATTCCAATACGGGCGTGTTTGTGCGACGACCGGTCGGCTCGAATTGTTGTTTACGTCTAATATTTTGGATCGGTCTTGGATCTCTGCAGGCCTGCATGTGCGGTGGAACTGACCCCTTTCTGCACTTTGGCCATCCATTTGCATTTGGCATCATGGTGGAATTTGGCTCAGGAACAACTTCTACTTCCCCACGGGTAGCCCTGGAGGTCCCTGATTTTGCGTCCAGCCATCCGGAGTTTGGGTAGGCAGGGCCCTCTCCCCGGAATTCTGGGACTGCAGCGCGGCAAATATTTCAGGGAGCCGAGCTGCAGTGGGTGCAAACCCATCAGTGCGAGCGTGAGCCTTACCTCCGACTCAAACTAGCCTTTGGATTTCGCCTTACCGTATCATTCCTGTATCCTGAATGATGATGTCTCTAAAACCTCATTTGGTGGTCCTCACCACCACGCTCCTGGGGAATCCGCAAGCCACAGTGAAGGCTGCCCTCCCCGCTCCCACGTGGTGTAACCACCGTGCATCGCTCAGTGCCCCGAAACAGTCTCCCTACCCTAAACAGTAAACCGACAATGTAGAGGACCATCCTGCATCCAAACTCCAAAGGACCGGAGCCAACCCTAACCCTTCCCACGTCTCAGCCCTGCCTTCAAGAAAGTCAGTCAACTACCACCGCGTTCCCACTCAACGTTTGCGCAAAGGAAGTATCAGCAAAAAAAGTACATCTCCAAAAGGATACGCCCACGGCGAGACTCGAACTCGCAACATCCAGATTAAAAGTCTGGCGCGCTAACCAATTGCGCCACACGGGCTTTTATGTGTTGATATCTCTTTGTGCTGGAAACTGTGGTTTTGATGCTGTGCAATTCCCAGGCAGTTGCAGAGGGTGTGTGGGTCAAAACGTTTGGACTGGTGCCCATTGCAGCCTGTTGCAACACTGTCAGGGTAGTGTCTCTAGAGAATTGCTTTTCTTTCCAAGACTGCTTTGCGTCCTTTACAGATACTGCATGCTTCGCTGGTCAGCAGGTCTGGATTGTTTCCATGGCATTCTTTTTCGCACGCATCCAATACCAAGCTCAACGCTCATGAAGAGGGCATCGAACCCTAACCCTGCAACAATATCGCCGTAGGATTTTCGTCCCCCCGCACACCAGGGTCAGGTAAATTTCAGGTAAAGTTTCCTTGATCTGAAAAGTTTTCGGAGAAGTCATCCGCGGTGTTCAACATATAGGCACTGGCAACGAGCTTGTGTGTGCGAAACGCAGCGCGAGCCTCTATGAAGGAGGGAAGTCGTGTCCCGGCAAATCCGCCGCAATGCACCCCACACACCGATGCAAGCCCGCCGCCCCTCCCGCATCCTCAATTCGTCATTCGAGCCTGAGCCGCGCAAGACGACAGGGGCAAAACGGATCGCGTGCTCGCTCCCGCCCGGCGCGGATGTGGGGCGACCAGTGTGGAGCCCAGTCAACAATTAGCCATCCGTCTCGAGTCATCGTGCCCCGAGCTTCGACTTCAGGACAACATCCTATCACTGAAATTCGGACAAAATGGCTACGGCGCAACAGGACGAGCCCCCATTGCAAGAGCGACAACCGCTGTTGGGTGACCGCCAGGGGCCGGTATCGGAGGGCAATGGCAGCGGTGCAGCGGGCGATGCGGAAAGGGGCACGTTCACGCGGAATCTGGGGACGGTGGAGGCTTTTGCGATCGTCATCAGCATTGTCATTGGAAGCGGCGTTTTCACGTCACCGGGTTCAATTGACACGAATGTGCCGTCTCCAGGGGCTGCGCTCGTGGTCTGGCTTGTTGGAGGCGTTTTAGCATGGACGGGAGCCAGCACGTTGGCGGAGCTGGGGACTGCTATTCCTGGGGAGGGTAAGTGCCATGTATCTTTGCTGTGGTGTAGATACTGACATACAATAGGCGGCGTGCAACCATACCTAAAGTACATATATGGTGATGTATTTGGCTTTCTCGCGGCATGGACGTGGATTGTCGCCGTCATGCCGGCTACCCTTGCCATTTTGAGCATCGTCTTCATCGAGAGCATCTACTCGGCTGCCGGGGTTGTTGGACAAGAAGCAAATATTGTCCACAAGTTGCTTTCAGTTGGGGTACTCGTTCTCATCAGTCTGGCGAACTCGATCAGTACGAAAGCAAGCACCAGGCTCAACAACTTTTTTGTGGGCACCAAGTTTGTCACCATCGCTGCGGTTGTTCTTGTTGCTTTCTCAGCTGTTGCCATCCACGTATTCATTGGCGGTGAGGAGCAGAAAGGGGAGCCCCTGGACTGGTACAGGAAATCTTGGTTTGGGTATCGGGATAGCATCAACCCTGACGGAAGCGTTACCCATTGGGAAGATTTGAGTAGCTGGGAGACCTTGGGGCATCTCTCGGCCGCACTCTACGGGGCTCTCTGGGCATATTCAGGCTGGGACAAGGTGAGCCTCACCAACGAGAGCGAGGTTCATGCACAACTGACCAATGTCTAGGCAATCTACATCTCGGCCGAGTTGTCAGCGCCCGCAAAGCAGCTGCCACTGGCGATCAACACGTCGATTCCTACCATTATATTGTGCTTCATTGCCGCCAATGCATCTTATTACATCTTGCTTCCTTGGAAGATCGTGTCAACGACCGATAGCGTCGCCGTGGTGAGTCTCAATCCTATTGCTTCTTGTGCTGCTTGGCCCCTCGCTGATGTTTATTAACAAAGACCGCCATCACGCATTTTTTGGGCCCGGCTTCCGGGACTGTGGCTGCCGTCTTGATATGCTTGGTCGTTGCCGGTTCGCTTTTGGGTAACTCTTTTGTTGCTGGACGCATGGCCGTCGCAGCCGCCAACATGAATTGGTTCCCCCAGCTTTTCAGTGTTGTTGGACAAGTGGGCGCCCAACCTATCGAGGGCGGCGATGACAGTTCGCCTCCTGACGGCCCGAAGGAATCGCCGTCTGACGCTCCTGTCAACGCCATTATTCTGTCTTTGATAATATCGGCCGTGTACATTCTTCTGGGGAGTTTCCGGGTGCTGCTGACCTTCAACGGGTTGGGGGAGTACACCTTCTTCTTTCTCACTGTCCTGGGAGCCATCGTTCTTCGGTATCGAGAACCTGATTTGGCAAGACCCTACAAGCCGACGGTGCTTCTTCCAGTTATCTTTGCGTTGGTCAGTGGATTTGTTGTCATCCGAGGAGCCATCTTCGCGCCGTCGCAAGCGGTGATCTTGCTGGGGCTATGGGGGCTTGGTCTGGCGTTTTATTCGGCGAGGAGGCGGTCTCAGGCGAGAGGGGCGGTATGAGAGTGTACCCAGATAGAACACTCCGGCTGGACACAAGTCAACTGTCAGCCGGTCTGTTAGTAAACGCAGAAGAGGGAATGTCTGCAAAGTTGCTGATGTTGCGTAAATGAAAGTTTCGAGTCTGCAGAGCATCCTGCTTACAGGATAGGACAGTGGAGAATATTGATCCTCTGCCCCATGTTGTCCCATTGACAACTTTGATTTTAGCCGGGGAAGTTATGGATCTATTGCAGCGTGAATTAGCCTTTGTCACCTATTCTTCACACTTGCCGTAGCTCTAGTTCAGCACCGATAGTGTATTTCTTGCATGATCCAGGGGGTATGACACCAAGTGCTGGGTTGCCTCACCTGTATGCTGTCGTGTACCAAATGATGAGAAGGGGGGCTCTGTGCTGCAAATGTCTGGGGCCCATGTCATCTCATCGAGCCTTCCCTTTGTGGATTCCTCTCCGAACCAGGGTGGTTGGAGCGTTGACCCGTTTCTTTCTGGCTGGGTGTACCCCCCTCGTCAGTTGTTCTCCGCTTCTCTGACCGGATTTTCACACAACTGAGATGAAGTTTTCGCCAAAACTCCAGTTCCTCTTCCGCTTCACCGTGTCCAGAAGCGCACCACCATCCAAACATCGTGTTCGTCTTTGCCTCGCCATCGCTTTGCACCGACACCATAAGTTAACGCGCTGGAAGAGTGAGCATATTCCTTGTGAAACTAGCGTCTCCTTGCTGTGCAGGATCAGCCAAGCTGACCTGGAAGATGGCCCCGCGGCGGCGGCAGCAGAACCTTGCCGTTCACGACAGAATTGGGTAAGGCTCTGCGAGGCACCATTGAGTCAAAGATTTCAAGTTGCTGAGAGTTTGAAGAAGCCAGCCCCTTACGTGGAATGCGCAGTGGGATGTGTAGGACAGCTTTTTTTAGACGAGGAAGAGCGGGCCTTTGACGTTGAGGTTCATGACCTTGTCGAAAGACTCTGGGGTGGCGGTGGAAAGAGTGGCCATGGGCATTGTTCCCGCTTCAGTCTTGTCAGCTGTGTATTTGGGGATAAAAGGAGGGGAGTTACCATTGGGAATGACAGCGTCAATGTTGCCGAACTTGTCAACAGCTGCAGAGACGAGCTTGTCGATGCCTTTAGAGGCGCCAGTGATGAGAAACGCTTTGTTGGACATGTTGTTTTTGAGTGGAGCTCGGGGTGGCTACAGCTAATTCAATCTGGGGCGGTAATTGGAGATAATCTGGGCGCCAGTGTATTGTCTGAGCAAAAGTGATGATTTCTCTTGGTATCCTGAAATCAAGCTTTGAGAGGGGATGTATATGCTGCTGCATGCATCCGGAAATAGGAACACGCGGTACGCGGTCAGTTTTTAATGAATAAGTCAGCATGGTGGCCTCGTCAAAGCCACGATCGCTAGTGTGGAGAGATTTGCTGCAATGCCGAGTTTTCTCGGAATTACCGATTAGTAAAGTGCGTTGCCCGGCAGCATCGAGAATATCGGGCGTAAGAAAGAAGCGGTCGGGTCCGTCGATCGTCGGTATTGTTGCTCCTGTATTTGAGTGATTTCGCTGTCGGATTTATGCGTCGAGGTTGGCACCCCGACCCCTGAGCCATTACCCCTATTCATACCGGCTGGCCCCACTTTTATGCACACAGAAGTCATCAACACCAAGTTATTCGACGAACAACGGCCTTCAAGCGTATTTCGATTGAAATGAATAATGAAGCAGTCTTCAGCCGCCGCGATCTGTGCCATAAACCTGTTGAATAAACCGATCCGCCTCGGAGATGATTCGTATGCTCTGCTCGACGCTGGGCGATTTAGGGTCGCCCGAAATGCTCTCCCAGCCTTCCAGTAGCTGACGTAAGTGGTGTCCTGCACCGAGAACTTCACGGGCTATCAGGTCCCGCAAGTCTGGTATCCTACAAGCTGCGAGCAGGACGAGCATTGCTCCCGCCATTCTGGACGCTTTGTTAGTACTAGTCTGTTGTCCGACGGCCTCGAGTGACTGCTTATCCTTTCTGCGAGCCCTGGGCGATGGTGAGTTGGAAAGGGGGACTTACGAGAGCGAACATATCCAAGTATCCACCAACACTGTATGTGCGAAACCCCTGAGGTTCAAGATGTGTAGAAGACAAGCATCTAAACACGCTTTGCAAGCTTTAATCACCTCGGGTCCATCCGGCCCGCCATGTGCTTCCCCAGCCGCACCAAGCTTGCTGAGCATCCACATCAGGTATCTAACGTTGTTCAAATTAGTAACGGGGAAAGCAACTGGACAAAACCGATGCTTACGGTCGATAAATCACGCTCTGACAGGTCAAGTATCTCTGCCGAAGAAATCCGCCATGTTCCGTCTCTGTTGCCTCGCAATTATATCCGACGGTAAATCTAAAAGTAGCTGGAAGAACATCCCGCCATTCGTCTAGCTGGTGGTTTAGTTCGGCAACGACATATGGAAATCGTGCATTATCGAGCGATGCTCCAGTTCCGCGAGCGTACAACAATTGGTGCACACGGTTAAGCAACCTTCGCATCGAGATGCAAGCGAGGAAGTACAATGAAGATTGCTCTTCCTCTTGTGGCGTTGTGTGAGTGTGGTACTCCCCTGGAAGCGGGATCGAGGACTCGATGCGTGCGATGCCGGAGAGGGGTAGACTAGAAAGCTCAGCCAAGTAGTCGCTTTCGAGAATGTAACAGGACCAAAAGATTCGCCGAATTCGCTCCTGATCTTCTGGCGTCTCGTCATCTGGCGAATACGACAGTAGAAGGAGGCACTTCGCTGCGGCTGCGTGAATGTGCTCCCAAGCTTGAAGGGGACGACGCAAGAACGCAAAGTAGACGCTGGGGGCCCAGGTTAGCCTTAGCGCACAATGGCATGAGTAAACGTCAATTCGAGGGAGGAACTAACGCCGCGAAGAAAAGGCAATGCGTCGCGGTCGCGCTGACGTCCGTGTGCGCCACGTAAAGCTTCTTCAGCGCGCTGTCGAAATAGGCGTCGCCCATCGCCCTCCTGCTCGCCCTCCTCTTCTTCTCCTCGTCTGTCAAGGCGGAAGTGCCTGCTGTAAGGCCGGAGGTCACTTGACTTGCGCAACCAAGCGCCATGTTCAGTAATGCTAAACAGGTTGAAGGCCCTTCTTCGTCGAAGGAACCGTTGTTGACGGTGGCGCGGACTTTCCCTAGTTGGTCCTGCGACATTGTGGGATACCAGAAGTTCACGGCCTGAGAAAATGAAGCAAGGATGCTGTCCACGTCTTCTGGCGTAACGTAGGGGTGCATGATGGAGGGACGCGTTCGAATCCGCGGTCGAGACTGTTCGAGGTGGAAAATGGAAACGTAGTTGTCTCGCAGGCTATGGAACGCGCCAAAATGTGGCCAGTTCAGTACCGATTCAGTGGTGGAGGTGTGCCACAAGTCCAGCACAGCATTCTCGAGGTTATCCGGGTTGTGTGGCTCGCTCAGAGGGGTTCGAGGCCGATGGTGTGCGGTACCCGGGTGAGTGTCGACTGGGGAGGAGAAGCTGCTGCGGCCTACAGATCTCGCTGAACCAAGAACTGGCGACGACAAGGCATGGCGTTGTCGGTTGAAGGGTGAAGATGTAACATGAGATGTGCAATGAAGGGTCGAGTTCATGTCTTGGAGGAGTCTCTCCATGCGTATCATCCCCTCCAGGATCAAATCGGTCTTCCCTCTCCTGCCTCGTGTCGTTAGCCAGGAGTTCACGATGTTGTAAGCCACGCCTTACGAGTTCGCTTCAGATCCATAGGTGCAATCACTCTCGGCCTGCAGGCAAGCTGCGCAGGGTGTATTGCCATCGCATCTGTGGGTACGGGTTAGGAGTGTTGACTTGACCCACAGCACCCTGTTCTTCAGGGGCGCCACACACCTTATTTTCCTGGACCTGCAGATATCGCACTATCCCAAACCAGCATCAGCCTTGGTCGACTAGTGGCGGGCAGATCTTGACCCACAGCGTGCGACGTCCTGAGCCTCTTCCTGGCTCGGCCCCCAACTATTTCGCTCTCCATGATGGTCTCCATGGGGCAGCCCGTAGCATGGCGGAGAGGCCCAGTCTCCGAACATGCAGCTCGATCCGAGCCGGGCCGAGGCGGAGGAGTTGGAGTGATCTGGAAAAGAGGGGCTTCCAAATCCTGGGGAAAGCCCGCCTTAAACCCTCCCATCTTACTGCGGGGGCTGCGGAGAGCAGCGGGGATGAGGGGAGAGCAGGGGATGTTATTGGAGAGGTTCCCTGTAATTTAGGGGACGTGAGAAAGCCAACCATCCACGCGGACTCAATCGGTCCGTCTTCGCCGCATCGACGGGTCTTTTGCCGGAAAACACACGGGTTAGGGGAGATTGTGGCAGTCAGTGTGTAAAAGCTCTCCCGGTTCCAATGGCCTGGTTTTTGGGTGGATAAATGAGTTCGCCATTTCCAATGAATGCAAGCACGAGTGATAAAAGACCCTTTGCTTGAGTGCAAAAAGAAAAAAGGAAAAAGAAACAGCAGATGCATCCTTTAGGCACCCTTATCCAGAAAACAAGCCCCAGAAATGAAACATGGCATGCAGCGATTCCGATGAAGTGGTATATAGGCGAGGCCAAACTGTTCTGTAATAGCGTGCCGGGCACCGCGTGCCAGGCACCGAGCGCCGGGTAAAACGCGGCTCGTTGTTTCAACACCACTCAGACTTCCTTTTCTTCCGACCCAGCGCCAACCGTGTTTAAAACCGTCTGAGCGCTACGCTTCTCCAAACTCTTCTTGACGGGATTAGGGGCAGAAAACACCTCTTCGAGCTCCTCTAGGGTTCGGTCTTTGGTCTCCGGGAAGTAAAAGTAGATGACAGCTCCTTCGATCAGGTCCCAAAACACAAATACGATGTAAAAGTAGTAGCCAATCTTCTCGAATGCCGGCCCGGAAGAGTACTGCAGAACAACAGACGCTGCCGATGATGCGAGATTACCAACGGCTGTACCCTTTGCGCGAGTGGCGGTCGGTAGTGTCTCGGCAATGTACATGCTCTGCAGAGGCGTCCAGCCGAACGAGAACACGATGCCAAAGAGGAAGATAAAAGCAATCGTGGTGTTGGCCGCCGAGGCATGGGTCGGATCATCTGTCGCCAGCTTGCTAGTTCCGGTGATGATGGCGAAGCACATCGACGCGAAGACGATGGTGTAAAGGAGTAGTGGGCGACGGCCGATGACGTCCGTCATACGAGCACCCAGGATAGCGCCTAGGAATGAGAGGACTGGGTTGATGCCGTTGAGCGCCAGGACTTTGCGCTCCTCCACAATTCCCGCAGACTTGAGCATATTGACCATGTAGTACGATGAGAGGCTGTTGCCGCTGATTTGCCCGAATACCGCCATACCGAGCACGCAAATCAGCCGGCGGCGGGCAGAGTGCGTATCCCAAAGCTCATGGTAGTCGTACCACTTTTTATCCGATGCCTCAGAAGAAATCTGGTTCATCATCTCCTTCATCTGCAGCTGCACCATGGGGTGATCCGAATGTCCCTCCCCATGGTAGGTTGCAAGAACTTGCGCTGCCTCCTCGTGCCTGTCTTGTGCCATCAGCCAACGAGGGCTCTCTGGTAAGAAGAACACGCCGATGCAGACAATGCCGGACGTGATCATCTGACACCAGATGGGGATTCTCCAGGACTCGATCGAGTCGATATACGAACAACCGTACACAACCTGTAGTAGATGTCAGCTAGCAATTCTCAGGTTGGGAGACCCCTGGGTCTCAACATACCCAAGACGCGATTATGCTCCCGATATACCATGTACAGTTGTAAAGACCTGTCAAAGTGCCTCGCCACTTTGGATGTGCCATTTCTGCTACGTAGCATGGCGCCGAAACGCAGCAGAAGGAAACGCCGAAACCCAAGACGAAGCGGCCGGCCAGGAACTGATTGGCGTTCGTGGACGGAGCCTGAACGCATGTCCCGATGATGATAATGAGGGCTCCGGTAAACATTCCCCATCGCCGGCCGAAGTAGTCGTTGATTGGACCCGTGAAGAAGACGGCTGCAACGGACCCGATGTTGTACATGGCAAAGATCAAGCCCGTTGTTGATCCAGCGGTAGACCTGATCTATCAGCCACGACCTCTACTTTGCTCCAAACGACACATACATGTTAAAATAGCGCTGATAAGCCGTCATGCCGTTCAAGCCGCCCATCAGGCTCCCATCAAAGCCGTTGAGACACCCGCACGCATATGCGATACCGAGGACAAGGTAAAGGCGAAAGAGACGGGGTGTCCAGGGCGAGTACACTGTATCGTCCGCATCATGTGCAAGCTGTATGGCGATATCGGCCTCTCGAAACTTGTCGTGATGTTCCGCTGCGGCGGATTCCTTCTCAGCGCTGGTGGCCATCGTGGGGATAGACGCGGAAACGCGATTGTCGACTCGGCCGATGGCGGTGGGAGCAGCGAGAGCCGGGCTTATAATGCGCTATCGACGGCTTCCCAACGAAGCAGCTCCCATGCTGATGGGGTCACGATGGCGGCGGGCGTGCGGTGAGCGAGCCATGGGCGCGTCCATTTCTCCGCGAGAGAGTCGCCGACGCGGGCGACCATCGCATCGCCGCATCTTGGGCCGATCGACCATTTCCCCGCACGAAACGTTGACTGCAACTGCTGTATCTTCCGGTCAGGGGGATATTCACCGGTATTGCCTGTATGCGACATCGATTGGGATCTCGTATGGATGGTACTCTGCGGCATGTTCCATGAATCGGGTTGATGGGTGGTGCGGTTAAGGACCAGGGGCCGACCTCAATTGACAGGGGAGAGCTCTTTCGGCTGCGACTTCCCCGAGGAGTGGAGACAACACACAGCGCGGGGAGCAGCCCATCTTCAACGGCCTTCAAAGGAAAAAAAACATCCACAATACGGAGCACCACAACGTAATCACCCCGAATGAGTCAGATCATGGTCAGAATTGGTCATGATCGGTTGCACCTCATCGGATATCAGGAGTGACAGCAATGCAGATGCTTTGGGACGTTTTCCTGTCACAGTAACATCTTGTCTTGGAGGTCGAAAGATCGCAAACTTCCAGGTAAAGAACCTAGTCTCGTGCTCATTTAACGAGCCTTGGTCAAGCCAGAGATCGTGTAAGTGTGGCCGCGCATCCTGGTCTGTGCATGTGAATCAAAATAGTGTCCCCGAAGAAGGCAGTTAAGGAACACCAAATCCTCCCGTCACTCTTGTGTCTAAAACCGCGCCACATGGGGGGGTTTTTTTTTCGGATCGTTGTTGGGTTGCACAAAGCGCACACGCCCGCCATCGTCCCCGCGTTTGCTTGGCCTGTTGTTGTGATGCGGTGTGCGGGGAGATTGCGGGGTTCCGTGGGCATCCCTGCATCATAGCTCCAGGAGCTGAGCAAACGTCAACGTTCAAAATGCCGCCTCTTTCAACATGTCTGCCGAAGCGATCTCGGGGCATTCTCGGACGACCGCCCGATACGACAACTGGCTGGATATACCAGTCTCCCAACACCATAAAGCCCCAGGCCTTACAAAAGCGTCGCCGCGGCTGCTCCCTGGGCATTGCTAAACATTGACAAAGATCCAGCCATGGGCTCCCTATACCGTGGAATTCCCCCACAAGAGGTGGAGGGAACGCCCGACTTCTGCAACGAGGCCGTCTTCCGCCGCAACACACTGCCGCCGCGCTCATACTACATCCCCAACACGTCGCTGGTACTCAACGGCAAATGGCAGTTCCATTATGCTCCGACGCCCCTACATGCCCCCGAGCCTTCTGTGTTCGGCGCCCCGTCTGGCGGCACAGCATCTGACGCCGAAGGATGGACCACAATCCAGGTCCCCGGTCATTGGCAGTTGCAAGGCCATGGCCATCCCCACTACACCAACGTCCAGTACCCCTTTCCTGTGTGTCCGCCGCACCCTCCGACAGAGAATCCGACAGGAACATATCGACGATCCTTCCAGGTTCCCTCTTCCTGGGCTCCGAACTCGCAGCTGCGTTTGCGCTTTGATGGTGTCGATAGCGCATATCACGTGTGGGTGAACGGGATTCTTGTAGGGTACGCACAAGGGTCCAGGAACCCCTCCGAGTTCGACGTCACCCCTTTCGTCGACCGGTCCGGCCTGAACGAGGTCTCTGTGCGGGTATACCAGTGGTCTGATGGCTCATATATCGAGGATCAAGACCAGTGGTGGCTCTCGGGTTTGCTAGAACAACTCTGTACGGTTTTCCGGCCGGGCTAACCGTCAACAGGCATTTTCCGCGATGTTCATCTGATTGAGTTCCCCTCCGAGGACCGTATCGAAGACTGGTTTCTCAGAACTGACCTCGACGAGGAGTACAATAATGGAACACTCAACGCCACCATCCATGTCAAGGCGAGCTCTTCTTCCGTCCGTGTCTCGGTTGCCGTTCGAGAGCTTGCTAAGAACGGTGGTGCCACCTTGGCGACTGACGAGAGTGGCGATGTTGTTGACGGCAAGATCAACATCAGGATCCCGGTTGACAGTCCAAGGAAGTGGACAGCAGAAACCCCTTACCTGTACACTGTCGAAATTGTCCTTTTCGTTGGCTCTTCACTGGCCCAGACAACACAACAAAACATTGGCTTCCGGAAGGTCGAGCTCAAGGACGGCTTGATCTGCGTCAACGGGACAGCCATCCAGTTTCACGGCGTGAACAGGCATGACCACCACCCCCTCTTTGGACGTGCTGTGCCACTGGACTTTATTAGGGACGATCTTTTGCTGATGAAGAAGCACAATATCAACGCACTTCGCTGCAGTCATTACCCCAGCCATCCCGCACTCTTCGACATTGCTGACGAGCTTGGTTTGTGGGTGATTGACGAAGCGGATCTGGAGTGCCACGGCTTCTACGACGCGGTAGCTCGGCCACAGGACATACCGGAGGAGATGGATTATGAGAAGCGAAAAAAGCTGACATTTGCGAGAGCAGCCAAGTACACGAGTGACAATCCGTCGTGGAGGAACGCCTACGTGGACCGAATGGTGCAGATGGTGCAGCGGGACAAGAACCACGCCTCTGTCATCATCTGGTCGCTTGGCAACGAGGCCTTTTATGGCCAGAATCATAAGGCGATGTACCAGTACGCGAAGAAGACCGACCCAGGACGTTTGGTGCACTACGAGGGAGACCCGCAGGCCGAGTCAGCAGACATGTACTCCTACATGTATCCTTCGGTTGACCGACTCATCAAGCTTGCAAAGACTGAGGGAGTTAAGGATGATGGCACGTTTGAGAAGCCGGTGGTGCTTTGCGAGTATGCACATGCCATGGGCAATGGACCTGGAGGGCTCGAAGACTACGAGGAGGCGTTCCGTAGTCTCAAACGCCTCCAGGGAGGATTTATCTGGGAGTGGGCGAACCATGGGCTTTGGAAAGAAGATTCGGATGGCAAGTCTTACTACGCCTATGGGGGGGACTTTGGAGACATTCCGTAAGTAGAATTTGGAGCGATTTTCTTCCCCTTTTGTCTCTTTTTTTTTTTTTTTGGTTATCTCGGGAGCAAAACTCTCTCAAGGCTCCCGAGACAACGGAAAATTTCCCAAAAAGGAGACAATAAGCTGATATTTGCCACAGTAACGACGGGACATTTGTGATGGATGGTCTCCTCTTCAGCGCACACAAGCCAACCCCTGGGTTGTTGGAGCTGAAGAAGGTCATTGAGCCAGTCAGGGTTTCCTTGGAGGATGGTCACCTCGTGATTTCGAATCTCTACAACTTCGTCGGGCTGGAACATCTCACGGCTATGTATTCGGTGGAGGCGCTTGATGACTGGTACGTTCTGAAAACACTTTTCTTCGGGCGCCACTTTCGTCATGGTCATAATGCTAACTTAACCTGTCTTTAGCTCCACCCCTTTGTCGTCCGGCAAACTTGAGCTACCTGACATCCATCCTGGATCCAGCGCCACGATACCGTTGCCTCAGGTCGCGCAATATGCCAACTTCGACAAGGAAACATGGCTGAATATCTCTTTCACGCTGAAGCAATCAACTTCTTGGGCCGACTCGGGACACGAGATTGCCTGGTTTCAACGCCAGCTCTCTGGCACCAAGCCAAGTTTGAAATCGGAAGGTGACGCTCCAAGTCACATCTCCCTTGGTCTTCATTGCAGGCAAATCAATGCGGACCTTGCTGTGGAAGGTGAAGGCTTCTCATTTACATTTGATAAGGTGCGGGGCTACCTGACCAGTTGGATAGTCAACGGTGTCAAACTCCTAGAGGTCGACCCCCTGACACATGCAGCAATCATCCCCACCCTCTGGCGGCCGCCAACGGACAACGATAACCCTCTTTCAGTACCGTACTGGAAACGCTTTGGGGTGGATACGATGACCAGCCAGCTTCGTTCCAGCGTCGTGACGCCTGGCAAAGATTCGGTTGTCATCAAGACTGCCACTTTCCTCAGCCCCCCTGTCCTCAGCTGGGGCTTCGAGGTCAACACCCAGTACACAATCTCGAGCCACGGTACACTCGATGTTGTAGTGCACATGAAGCCGACCGGTTTCAAGCCAGACCACGTCCCTCGGATTGGGTTAAGCCTTAGGCTGCTCCAACGGCACTTTGACGGCGTCCAGTGGCACGGGCTTGGTCCTGGCGAATCCTATCCTGATAAGCGTTCGGCTCAACATATTGGGGTCTTCGCGAAGACTATTGCCGACCTGCAGACGCCATACGAAGTGCCCCAGGAGAACGGAAACCGTATGGAGACTCGGTGGCTGAGAGTTGGCAGTGCCCAGGGCACACCAACCATCCGTGTCTCAGCAGGGAACGAGGTGGACTGGTCGGACAATTGCGAGAAGAACTTCAGCTGGGCGGCCACGAAGCACAGTGTCAAAGTGTTGGAGGATGCCAAGCACCCTTGCGATCTTGTTGAAGAGGATGCTATCCTCTTAAGGCTGGACGCGGCCGTTGCTGGTGTTGGGACTGCTGCCTGTGGGCCAGGTGTCCGGGAAGACTTGTTAGTCAAGGTGGCGGAAACCAAGTTTGCTTTTACTCTGGAGGCTTTGACGAAGTGAAGCTAGAAGTTTGTGATCTGGGGATTGTGTACGGGAAAGTTTTTGTGTTTTTTTTTGGTTGCTGAGATGGAAGGCTGTCATCAAGCGGGTGGCGACCCTGGAGTATGAGAGCCGAAACCTTCACGACGCCGAAAGCATAGAAAATACATCCTCTTATAAGAGTCACCGCTCCCTCCTCCTCGCCTGCATAATTTTTTCTCTTTTCCCCGAGCGTCCGCATCAAGCTCGATAACACTCCTCATACCCAATAAAGATGGAACTAGGAGAGACGGAAACGTGCCAGTGGTGCCGCAAAGTCGTCAACCCCCCCCCCCCCCCCCAACCGGTTCTTCTGCAACTAGTGTTAGGGCACTTGGACGGTACGTTTTCCCTGTCCCCTCACTTTTCCTCAGCGCAGCATGTACCTACTGCCACATATCTGGCCGCTTCTAACTTGCCTTCCAGACAGACACCACCCACCCCACCATGCTTACTCCCGGTGGCAAGCCTATTTCGCCCCCGCCGGAGATCAACCAGTCCACCTGTCAGTGCTACACCGAGGCTGGCAACACCACCTGCGACCGGCAGACGAGCATCGCGAGGCGTCAGCAGATGAGCGCCAAGATGTTGATAGGGATGGTGAATGTGGGGACTATCGGCATCGATATTCGATGCAAAAGTTGCGTGGAGGCCGGCGCGCTGTGTATGCCCGTGTTTATGGTGCCGGGGGTGTTTGCCGGGTTGCAGGACAATGTCTTGAACCCGTCCTATTGGCCTTCTCGGGGGGGTCCAAATTGGGCACAAGGGGTGGTACCTGTTGTGGTCGAAAAGGGGGTGCCAGGGCAGGGAACGCCGGGGGGTGTGCATCCTCGGTGGTGAGGGAGGCTAGGTTGAGTTGCAGGCTTTGGGACTGTGGGCAAGCGAGGCCTTTGCGATAATTTCTGAGTTTTAGGTAGTTTTGTGGCTCGAATTGGCTCGGCGTTTACCTAAGGGAGCACGGGATGATGTCGGAGGCATACGTGTGGGGAATTTGAACCTTGACAACCTCCTTCTAAAGTATCTTGAAATAAACTCTATCGGTAGTCATCCAACTCTATTCTATGCTCAAGAATTGACAAACTATCCTGGGTATCGGCCAAACAACTACTCTTGCTACAACTCGCAAACTTCTATCCGCTCTCATTCTCTCACTTCTCATCGCTGGATCTTATTGCTGGATCTCTCGGCCGGATAACCACAAAAGTGCAGACTCCATCCCTTACAAGCCTCGACTCACAGCCTTGGGATTGCTTCGTTACTGCCACTCGCGTTCCCATCCGTGCGGGAATTCAAAGGTTTCTCCTCTTCATCTCGACTTCTCCCCGCTGCTGCTGTTTCGGAAGCCTCATCAATAAGGCCATACTGCCGAGCATACTCCTCGATCTCGGATGGTTCCAGGTGAGGCAATTCCTCCGCTGCCTTGACGTAGGACATCTTCTCGAAATATCCTTTGGCGAAGATGATGTCAATCTCCTCCAACGAGCGCCTCGCCGTCTCAGGGTAGAAGAAGTAGATGATGGGGATGAAGCAAGCGTTGCAAGCCGCAAAGAAGAGGTATGTTCCCCAGCCGATGTTGCTGACCATAATAGGTACGATCATCACGACCAAGAAGTTGAACAGCCAGTTAGTGCAAGTGCTGACGGCGTTAGCCTTAGCGCGAGTCTTGATGGGGTTGACCTCAGCGGGATAAAGCCATGGCAGGGGAAGCCAGGTGGCTCCAAAGCTGGCAATGTAGATAAAGAATCCAACGACGGCTCCTTTAGCAACGCTGCTGTCGTCAGGTATAAGACACGCAAAGGCGATGATCATGGCTGTCATCTGGCCGACTGTTCCGTACAGGAAGAGACGGCGCCGTCCGATGCGTTCAATGAAGAACCAGGAGAAGGTCGCAGATAGCGCGTAGACAATCATGTTGACGCCGCCAACGAGCAAGCTCATGTTTCGGGAAAGCCCAATGCTTTCGAGCAGCAAGGGAAGGAAGTAGATGACAGCGTTGCAGCCTGGTCCAAAGAACGTGTCAGCAAGCCCTAGAATCAAGCGAGGTTCAAACACCTGATACTCACCTCCGAGCTGCTGCATCAGCTGTGACCCAGCACCAAGCATCATGCGTCGGAAGTGTTGAGTCCTGCCGTTAGTGAACAGGAACTTCACAGGTGTGTTCTTCTGACCATACCCCCCGGACGCTCGGAGGGAGTCGATAATGAGATTTCGCTCCAGGGCCGTGTGCCGGTCAGTCAATTCATAGCCTCGAAGTGCGGCGATGACCTTGTCGGCGTCCGTGACCCGTCCGTGGCTGAGAAGCCATCGTGGCGATTCAGGAAGGAACATCATCGGGAAGATGATTACCACAGCGAAAACTACCTGAAAGGCGATTGGGAACCGCCAGGTGAAGTCGTCCGGACCAAATGATGCCCCGTAGTCAATCCAGTAAGCGATCAAGGTTCCGAAAGCGATGACGCCTCCCTCGATGCAAATGAGGAGACCACGGTTGGATGTCTTCGAGCATTCAGCCTGATAAGTGGGAATCGTGGACGTGTTGATGCCGTTTCCAACTCCCATGACCACTCTCCCGACGATGAGTTGGGCCAGCGGTGTTGAGCCAACCATAGCCGTTGCTTGGATGATGACTCCAACAAGCATGATCACGGCGCCCAGGATGATGGCCCTTCGGCGGCCCAGCAAATCGCCAACACCGAGGATAAACATGGCACCGAACAAGCAGCCGATTTCATAGATTGCCGTCACCGTCCCCTGCATGGTCGAGTTGTCTCGAGTTGCTTCAAACACATCGTTGAAAGGTTTCGCGGTGATGATGCCACTCATTACACTGAAATAACGTTAGTGATGCGCTATGAGTGGTAAAATGGAAGCAATACCAACCCTTGGTCGTATCCAAAAAGCAAGAAGCCAGTCGTCGCGACGACTGACACGGCCAGCGAGAGAGGCTGGCCCGTGAGGCCCATGAACTTCGGAGGTGCCATCTTTCACTGGTTGCACTCGATTGCGCCGCGTGTCTCGGCGTGCTGGAAAAACGGTGTCCTCCCCTTTTTAATACGATGAGTCGAGCCAGGGGGTTGAAGCGACGGTAACACGGCAGCCAAAAGTGGAACGGGTGGGGACGCCGCGGTGCACGGTGCTAGCCATTGAGCCGTGACGGAGATGCTCTGGGCGGCTTCCGGTACTCGCCGTGAGACATGACGCAGATATTCTTCCCGGACAGGCCCAAGGGTCCACGGGGGCCCATTCGGGATGTGACGGCCTCGTTCGTTTTGCAGCAAAATTTCCGTCAGACTTCAAGCCGTGAACACACCGCTGACCGTTGTCGGCGCTAAATGGGGTTCCCGTGCACCGTGTGGCAAGCGTTTGTCTGACACGCCTCGGTCGAAGCCGGGGTATTCCCGCCCTGAATTTGCCGTCCGCCGCCCGGAAGAGAGTAGAGACTTCGGCCCGCCATGTGGGGATATGAGGTCATAATCTAGCCCACCACGGGTGCACCCTGTGCTCAACGTTGTTTTGGAAACATGCAGATCCCATCGTGGATACCTGGCGCTGCGAGAGGATATCGTAATCCCACGGAGATATGGGGATGACCTGCCAAAACCTGTGTGATCAACATCGGCCTGCTGAGCCATTGGCAAAGCTTTAGGACATGACCCGCCAAATAATGCCCCGCGCTACCTTAGTCTCCAACTTTTCGTGCCACTGCCCTGGATTCCCATGTCGGTTCGCTTTTGGCCGAGTCGAGGATATCTGCCGGAAGGTGCCACCGATCGTCCATTGCCGGAGAATTCAGCAACCCGGCATGTGAAAGCCTACCAGAATCGCCTCATCTACTGTGGTGTCAGCCGGCAGAAAACATGGCGACCGAAAAGTGCAAATCTCGCCCCTCGAACTTTGTTTTGCTGGTTGCAACAAGGCCACAAAGAGGCCCGTTCAACATAGACAGCACGGAAAGGAGAAAAAGGGGGACCCAAACAAACACTCCCGTCGCCAAGCCAACGTGCTTCCCTTGTCGCAAAGGACTCCACCACTCCAGACCCTTTTCCCCGCACCATGGCAGGACATTTTTGATGGCCAGGAATTCCAGTGGAGATGCTGTGAAGGTGTTTGTTGCGTTGCGAGGCTAACTTTACATTCTGTGAAGCGGGAGATGAAGTCCGTCCAGGCAGACCCAACTGCGATGGGTTCCTCAATGCACCCACGGCGCGGAACAGTGACCGCAACCCCGAACAAGACAGCCACCTAATCAACACCCCAAGAAGTTTTTCGCGTGGCAAGAAAAAGATGCTGAAGGATGTCTTTTAGTTGTACCCTGATGCTGCCTAGCAGGTGGGATACCTGTCATGTTCCAGGGGCTGCAATCTCCTGTCCTTAGCCAAAGCCCAAGACAGCAGACGCGAAACAAGACTCCAGGCCCAAAAGCTTGAACTCCGCTTCTCCACTTCGCCAGCAACCCCAACCTGACGTCAGCAGAAGGGCCGTCACCGTTCTCGCATAAACGGTCCAAAAAATATGGTTTGGACGAGTTGGGAATCGAACCCAAGACCTTTCGCAATACCGAAAAGCATGCGAAGCGAACGCTCTACCAACTGAGCTACACGCCCTAAACATGATGTGGAGATAGGGTGACCGAAGCCATCGTGGACGAGCTGGGAATCGAACCCAGGACCTTTCGCATACCGGAGAGTATGCTAAGCGAACGCTCTACCAACTGAGCCACACGCCCGATGTCTGTTTGTTGGAGTGATGGGTCGTTCGAGACCGTTTCGGAGAGTGCGCCGTGTTTGCGGCGTTGCGAAGCGGCTCGACGGATGCGTCGGGGGGACTGGCGAGGTGGAAATGGGCTCGCAGTTGCAAGTAAGAGCTTTGGTAGTCAGGCGAGCGCGAAAAGATTGGTCAATGTCGATATTCTTCTGAGTGGTTGCAAAAGGGTGACACCGTGAAGCAGCGCGACCTGTTGGCGAAAAAGGCCTTCTTGGGCCCTTTTCAACCCGAGTGGTGGACCATCCATCCATGGATGGTCGTTCAGCGTCCTTTTCTTTTTTGTTGAGTGGTGAGGTGGGCAAGTTTGGGTTGAGGAAGTGGGTTGACTGGGAAGGAGCGAACCTGGGAACAGGCCACCAAAACTAACCAACGATTTATTTGGCCTGGACAGCGAACACATGCCACTCAAGTCCTGCCCTCCTGGCTGCGTGCCTGAGTGGCTGGACAGGCACACCTTTCTCTATTGGCCGTTTGGAAATTTTCTGGTCATGCATCTGCCACGCGACCCACATAGACACCCAACCGGCGACAGGGCCAACTATCCCTAGAAGAACTGGCTGCCGTCGATCGCGCCGTCTTGGCTGGCATCCTTCCGATCAAGTTCCGGCCATGACAAGTGCCGGCGCCATTCCATCAGACTTGCAGTCAACTGGAGCCGCGCCTGCGACACGCAGCATCAAAGAGGGCAGAGATAGGCACCGGCCCAACGGAAGACAACCGGTCTACATCGCCGATCGGGGATGTGTGTGCTGGCAAGTATGGGGTTCCGGGGAGGTTGAAAACGGGGTCTATTCAACTTTCTAGCTTGTCAAGGATTTCTCAAAGTCGTGAGTTTTCTTCCCTGCGCCCCATAGCTACGCCGCGTTAGATGCCTATTCGCGCCCTAGAAGTCCGACGTGATGGTCTATTCGATCGACTCGGATAAGATCTTGGACACACCAACCACCCGCCAAGCGATAGTCCCCAGTGCTTCAACCCTTTTAAGACATCATCAAACGCCCTTCAGATTTCGACCTTTCCATGGCCCATTTCCTCAACACATTGTCAAGCCGTTTTTGCCATGCATTCCAAGTCCTCGAACGGACCGTCCTCAACACAGCTAGCGTAGTCACCCCGGGAATTTTGAGCTCTGGGTTGTACTCGAGGAGGACCTCCAAAGTCGCCATCATCGGTTCAGATGGCTCGCGCGACAGGGTCAAAAGAACCGTTTCTTGGCGTGGCCGAAGTATTTTTGCATGTCCCAAGAGCATTTTCGTCAACTTTTGGGCGCTGAAAGGATGGTTCGCTGCCATACAAACGGCCTCATGCGGGATCAACACGGTGTCGTTCCGCTGGAGTATGAATTCGAGGTCCTTGGGGGATTTTGACGCCGCCTCGATCATTGCACGAGTTGTCTGCAAGTTGGGATTTCGAGCCCAGAGAATCTGGAGAAGCCCTCCCACTTTCGGTGTTGGTGGTGGGTGGTATGAGGTTCTCAACACAGCCATGACCACGCCTTCGGTGATGGGAAATTCTGGTTCGTGCTCCAGGAGAAGATGGATTGCTGGTCGCTCCCTCTGAAACTCCAAAATCTCGAGACTGAGCTTGCAGATGGGCCGGATGCTTAGCAGAGCTTGCACAACCACAGACCTTCCGGCAAGCTTCAGCATCTTCTCGGTGACACCGAGGTGTCGATCCCTTGCCGCCAAATTGCCAATGATTTTCGGCGGGATCATCGGCTCTCGAATAACTGTCAGTATGGTCTCTTCCGAGGGGATCATTCTCTCGTCCAAGTTTAACAGCCAGCCGAGAATGTCCGGGCGCCGATAGAATCTGGCGGCCACAACGATGTCTTGATCTCGAACTCGCAGCTGTTTCTGGGAACTTGATAGCAGAGTCTGCAGCTCCCGGCTCTGAAGTTTCAAAGCCAACGTCAGGGGCGCCTCGCCATTAGGATCTGTGACGTTGGGGTCGGCGCCATGGGATAAAAGGATGTGAACGGACTCCAAGTCGTTGTTTGCGCATGCGAGGCACAAAGGGGTTCCGAACTCCTCATGAAGTAGCTCCGCATCGGCTCCTCGCTCTAGAAGGAGCCTCACGATACTGCTTTGCCGTCCTTCCAAAGCCGCGGAGAGAGCATTCCCAAAATATCCACCAGTCTCGTTGACACTAGCACCCTTCTCCAAGATGCTCTCAACCAGGGGCTCGCTGCCAATGAATGAAGCGATCTGTGAGGGAGTACCAATATCCTTGACAGGCTTCTTGACGCATGCCCCGGACTCGAGAAGGATGCGTACGACCTGCAGGCAGGTCGACATCCGGACCGCGCTGAGTTCCATCTTTCCATCACGGTAGCAAATGGATGTCGAATCGTCCTGATGAGTGGGAAGCCGTGCTATAAGCGTTGTCGCGCGTTTCGATTGGAGTCTCCTCAGCAAAGGCGCCGCGCAACTCATCAGGGCGGCCAAAAGAGGACTCCCGTGATTCTTCGAGATGCGGTTAACCTTCGCCCCCCTATCAACGAGCAGCCGAACGATAGCCGGATGAAGATGCGCTGAAGCGATATGCAAAGGGTACCCAAGCGCCGTGTCCCTGGCGTTTACGCTGACTCCAGCGCCGAGGAATCGCTCGACTCCTAGTTTCGAGCCAAAGGCACAGGCCCAACCAAGATATCGTGGGGAGACTGGCATATAAGACAACAGCCGAAGAAACACATCCCCGTCTTGTCGCTGAAGGGCCAGGTCCAACGCTTCATCGAGTGCGCGCGGCAGATGATCGCTATTGGAAAGACTCTCAAGGAGGATCCCTACTATCTCGAATCTTCGGCTCGAACAGGCGGTTCGCAACGAGTTTGGGACGCGTCCGGGGCGAAATATCGTGGCCCCATGGTCCAAGAGTTCCCGAACAACGTGGGCATGGCCGTAAAGCGACGCTTCGGAGAGGGGGGTCCGGGCAGGGTTACCATCGTCGACGTTGGCTCCAGCGGCGAGGAGAAGACGGACAAAGTCGACATTACCGCATGCCGCAGCGGTTTGCAACGGCGTGAGGTGCAAGTACCCAACGTCGTCCATGTCGATGGTGTGGCGGTGTCCGCTTGCCAGGTTCCATTGTCAAAGAGGAGTTTTAGCTTGGAGTCGATACCACTTATTACATCCTGGTAGGGGACGGCAGGTCCTTGGCGAACTGGCAAACTGATCAAGATGGGTGGCCAATGACTCCGAAGGATTCGCCCCATACCACCATAATGGTCTAGGTCAGTGCAACACCGCTCCATTGCGTATGGTCAGGAGGATCCCGTAGGCGCCAGCGACGACACCCTCCTTCGCCGAGTTCGTCCAAGTGTATTCGCTAGCGCTATCCGTATCGGACCCCGTCCGCGGATGCATACCGCGGAGACAGAGTACGGACGGCCGGCCCAGACTCAAAGCATCGCCAAGTCCGAGGTGGAGTCCGAGGCACAGGATTGATTCATTTTTTGCTATGAGAATTAGGGAAAACGGGCAGAAAGCAGTGTTTTGGGAACATAAATGCCTCAATTTTGTCTGAAAGGGGAACCATTGCTTTCAAAGAAGACGTAGTTGCGCTGCAAGAGTGTGAGTTGCGTTGAAAATAGGTTAAGGTTCTCACCAACCCGGTCCGCTCTGCAAGTAAGACGAAACCCGCACCCCGAATCCAGTGCCCCGGGCCCAGGCAAATAATTCTTAATGTAACCCTCCCTCCTGCACCGGAACCCTCCGGTCAGGCCGTATTTCAGTCAACCATTTACTCCTCGCCGGACTAGTAATCAACACCTTGAAGCACGGGCTGGGACCACGATCCCCTACCATCTCATCCAACATACCAATGATGGACCAATACTCTGCACTCCATATATCCCTTTCCAACCGGTTGATGTCGTCAATGATGCAGTAGACCGTATATCCTGGAGGGAACTGACCGATGATAAGTCGGAAGAGTGAACATAGGTCTTCAAAGAGTATCGACTCGTGGGTACCCTCGAACGTCCTAAGATTCAACTTGTCGAGATCGAACGTTGGTCGGGCACGCAATGCCTGGGAGATCAAACTTCGCATCAAACCCCTTGGCCCGGCTAAAGGGTCATTGAAAGCGACATGCTGCCCGCAAAAGAAACACAAGGTAGTTGTGGTGTGCGGTCCCCCCTTGGATCGATACGCCAGTTGAGCACAGAAGTAAGAAATGGGCGATGTCTTGTCGTATGTCCTCTCGGGCCGGCCATCAAAGTAGATGAAGTCCGCGCAATGGTTTCGCGTCCACCTCTGGAAATTCCGATTCAGCAGAATGATCGAGGCTGTCGACTTGCACTTGGCGTCGAATTCGTGGCTTTGTCGGCGGACATAGTTCATATCTTTTGAAGCATGCTTGTCGTCGACATTCAGGATCATCTGCAAAGAAGCAAGTTTGTTTTCCGTTACAAGGGCGCTTTCTGGGGATGACGGAGAAGGGGAGCGAGCTCTGGTCGAAAAGGCCGGAGCGGATGTAGGCGGACCTTTCTGGTTGTGGTCGTGCTCCATCAGCTCGAAAACGTCGCAGAGCATCTTGTACATGGTGTCTTGGCCCTCGAGTTGGCGCAGAACCATGTTCTTCAGAGCTTGCTGGGTAGTGTCAATTTCATGCATTTGCTCGTGGATGTCCTGAACCCCAGTGTGGATGTCTTCGACATGCTCCTTGGTAATCATGGCGGCTTCGCTAGCATGTCTGTCATTCAGCGTTCGCGCTCGCGCCTCAACCCGCCGTGCGTCGGTCTTGAGGAAGTCTAACAGCCGTTCCGCCCTTGCCGACTGAAAGGGGGCACTGATTCTCATGCCTGCAGATGGGAAATGTCAATAACCTATCCCCTTTAGAAAAAAGAAAAAAAAAGACATTTCCAACAACTTACGCGTCTTTTCTGGCACTAAGATCTTGATTAGAGTAGGAAGAGTCTTGAAGAGGGTGGTGCGGAGCGTATCCAATGCGCTCTTCAGCTGTGGGTCGTCCTTGGAGTGCTCAGCTGCGTTGCCAGCTCTGGCCAAGGCCGATGTAATATCCTCAAAGGTGTTGACAATGTTTCTTTTCGTCGCATCCCTGGTTTTGGCCAGGTGAAGCACGAGGGCTAGGCCACCATGCAAGAAGCACAAGTCATCCGGGATAGCCTGCAGTCCGGGCGACAGGCTTGACAGGTCGACAAGCCACATGCCTCCCTTTGACCACCATGTTTCGTCGCGCTCCATGCGCTTGGCCAGGGCCTCGTTGCCTTCTTTGAGCTTCTCGAGCACATCGGACCACTGACAGTTCTTTGGATCGAAATCGAGAGGTACCTGTCGGCTCACTTCGTCGAGGCATCGGTTGAAGTTTTGAAGCTCTACCATGAAGTCGCTACATACGAGCAGCAGTGTCAGCGTTTTGCCGGGTATTGTCAGTGCGAGAAGAGGTAGACTCACTCATCAGCGTCCCAGCCCCCCTGAACCCCCTTTTCCGATCGCGTCCAACTAGAAATCTTTGGGCGTGGCATTTTCATACCAAAGGCGTCGTGCAACTCCTCGAGCTCCTCGCCCCGATCGCGAAGAAAGCTGTTCACGATTGCTTTTGCTTTTTCGCTGGGATGTGACATGCTGCTGACCGAATAGGCCCGACCGGGCTTTTGCAAACCAGCGGGCAGACAGCAACCCAGCTCCGGGGGCAGGTGGCACGCAAAGTTGTGGGCGTCGTAATTGTACCAGGCAGGGCAGCAGCCTACAGAGGTAGGTGCTGCATTGCGCCCATCTGCGTCAATCCTACAGCACCGGTGTGTTGGAGAAGCTGCGTTCCCCAAACCGCGACACCACCCCTCAAGAGCCGACCCTTGCTTTATGACCAACTCCCGCGATTGAGCCGTGCGTTATGACCGGCGAATGGGGAGAGTTGGGGTCAAAAACCAGTGCGGGAGACTGGTGTGCCCCCTTGACCAATCGCGGGCAGACCTCCTATCGGCCGTACTCATAACAGCTTCACTCCTCTGTCTGCCTTGACCCCAACAGGGAGGGGGTCCTGAAAGACGAGGATTGGCCAAAACTATGCGAACTGCAGCACAGGTTTCGGAGAAGGGAGTGCCACAACTTTGAGCGCGGGAGAGTATTACAACGGACTCGAACGGTTGCCTTACAGCCTGCTGGCTTTGTGCTTTCAATGCGAACCCCATCGTCACCACAACACCCATGCAAAGGGGCTTTCTTGTGGTTCGCCTGGTTCGCCCGGTTGGAGGCCGCCTGCGCCACCCAAGAAATGTCCTCGACGGTATATCATGCGTCGGTATCCGTCCCACAAGATCTTCGCCGCGGCATATCAACCGCCATGACCGCCTGGAATGTGTCAGCGGAACACCTCTGCCCAGAGCCTTGCCTTGCACTTGTTGTAGAGAACACCACCCCGCACCATGTCTGTGCAGGAAAACAGTTCGTTCCCACCGCCCCAGCCACATTCAATCGGAATGCGCTAACCATGATCCTCAAGATCAAACGGTTCCTCAGATCTCTGTCACTGCGTCTCGGCCGCAGAACGGGGATCTAGAGATGGAGAAGGACGCTGATATGGCCGGGCTAATTGTTGAGGAGTTGACAAATGTCTTCCCCCGGGATTCTCGACCGATCACTATCAGGCCGCAAGTGCGAAAGTGTGATGTGGCTCATTTCAAGAACCGCTTCAGCAACGATGAGCCGCTGTATGCCGTCGATGTCTTGGAATCCGAGAGCTCCGAGATTGGCCCGCAGATGCAAGATGAGCTCAAGCTTCGAGAAAAAGCGATGAAGAGGCGAACCCCCAAGGAGAAGGCAGTCAGGCTGGCCAACATCAAGGCCGCCGCAGCAATGCCAGCTCCCACAAAGCGAGAGGGCTTCCACTTCGAGCACTCTGGTAAAATGGTGGTTTTACGGATTCGAATCCAGTCTCCTGCCGTCTTGCGTATCCTCTCACGCATAATCACCAGCGACGAAGAGATGTGGACGCAAAAGCCGCGGACTTTCATCCGCCCCTTTAGCTCCTTGATTTTCCACCACGAAAGAGTCCGGGAAGAGTTGGCTGGCCTCCAGGCGCGTTGGGGCTCCGCTGAACATCTATCCGCTGCGACGCCGTCCAGTGTGACTGGATCCGAGCACGACGGATCAAGTTCCAACCTTGCGGTAGATGACTGTCCGGATGCATTTGCCGAACTGCGGGCCTATGTCAAGTTCATGGACGACGAGGTCATGACCTTTTACACCAAATATGACGGCGATAAGCCTGAAGAGAGCCTGCCCACCAAAATCCGCTTCCACGATCTCTGGTATCTTTTTCGCGTCGGCGATCTCATGTTCCGCCCTGTTGGAACCGGCGCCAACAAGGACGTCGGCAAAACCTCTCTCGGAAACCGAACCTGGCGATGTTTGTATGTGCGATTCCCGCTATTTTTTGTTGCCCGTTTAGTCATTTACCTTCTTGTCTCAGGAGGTCTCCTCTTCAAGCCTCCTGAGACATGCAAATATTGTCCTAGAATGGAAGTTAGTAGCTGACATCGACCACTAGCGGTACACGTCCCCATTGGTCCAAGTATCGGATCACTCCAGCTGAGCACAGGAGCACCTCTGGCGAAGACCGCGATGACAGCGAGCGGTTGTCGTTCGGCGTCCAATGCTACTACATCGATTATACGGGGGACGAGTACTGTGTAGTAACCGAGACGTTCGAGATTCCTCCCTTCAAGGGCGAAAGGAGCATCAGATCGCTCAAACTCTTCCCCTATCGCTACGCCCCCAACCACAAGGAGCTATACCAAAACACCATTGACATCGGCCACCGCTTCATCAGGAGCACCAAGGTTCAGCATGCTGCCTATCAGGGTTGGACCACTGTTGTAACTCCCAGCGGTGGTCCGAGTACCGATGCCGAGGGACGACCCCTGAGCAGGCCTGAGTTCATCGACAGCGAAGTAATTGTTGACTTTGTCGAGGCATACCAGACCTGTCCAGGTTGGAAGCCCGAGGCCGTTGTCATCAGGCAGCAGGAGGCAAATCCGCAACAGGTTGAAGATGATTTCGCTATCAGTTGGTGGTCGGATACCGATCGAACGAGGCACCTGCGTGACGAAAATGAGATAATTGTCCTCCGTTCAGGCGTCACTGTCTTCCAAAGGAACGATAACCTGGACCCCGAGAAGCCGGACTCGGACAAGTTCTTGATCAAGATTCGAGAGAATGATATCAACGGCAGACAGACGACTGAGGCTGATCTCAACATGGATGGCGATGACCCCCGGTGCGATCTGCCTCTGCTTCCATCTCGCATCTTCGCCTACGTTCTTCGCGACCGCAAGTTTGTCCAGCTGATCGTGCATCGGCTGAGTCCGGTCAAGAAGTCCGGTGACGCGTTCACGTACCTGAAGATCAAGGACCAGCACAAGAAACTTATTCAATCACTCGTGGAAGATCACTTTCAGAGGAAGTCCAGTGACCGTGAAGGCGGAGTTGACTTCAGCAGCATCGACTTGATTCGTGGAAAGGGCAAAGGTCTTATTATCCTCCTCCAGTAAGTGTAAATTGAAGATGTTTTCTTCTGGGAGATGATGAGCTGATATTTGCCCAGTGGTGTCCCAGGAGTTGGAAAGACGGCCACCGCTGAGGCCATTGCCGCCGCAAACGGGAAACCCCTATTCCCAATCACTTGTGGTGACTTGGGACTGACGCCAGAATCCGTTGAGGCGGCCCTTTTGCGCATCTTCCGTCTTGCGGACACGTGGAATTGCGTGCTATTGTTGGATGAGGTCGATACCTTCTTCTCACAACGGGCCAAAGGCGATACCGCGCTCGCCAGAAACGCATTGGTGTCCGTGTTCCTCCGAGTGTTGGAGTATTATGATGGTCTCCTGTTCCTCACCACCAACCGTCCCGGCGCGCTCGATGAAGCTTTCAGTTCCAGAATACACTTGAAACTCCACTACCCCCGCCTCAGCTTCGACCAGACCAAGGAGATCTGGGCCATGAACATCGACCGCCTGAAAAAGATTGAGAGCGAAAGGTGCTTGAGGAACCCAGACGCACAGCCACTTCGGATCTCGAAGAAAGGCATACTCCGGTTTGCCGACGAGATCTTCATGTCCCAGGTAAAAAAAGGAACCGTGTGGAATGGTCGGCAGATCCGAAACGCATTCCAAGTAGCGTCATCTTTGGCGCATTATGAAGCTCGTCGAGATGGGGGACCTCCAGCCCTGGGGGTCCATCACTTCAAGACGATTCATATCGTCACCGAAGATTTCGAGGAGTATGTCCACGAGACGATCGGCAAGACCAGCGGCGAGCAGGCGTTTGAGCGTGGCGACCGCGCGGACCACTTCGTGAGCAGACATCAACAATTCCACGACGATGACGATGACAGTGACCATGATGTCGACCCCCGGAAAGGAAGCATGGAATGGTATGGAGAGCCACGAAGCCCAAGACCCGGGTACGGCGGAGGGGAGGAGAGTAGTAGAAGGCGGCGACCGAGCGAGCTCGAGGCTGTGCAACGAGCAGCGAGCCCCAATGTCGCTGCAATGGCTGGCAAGGGTCGTACCGGACCCTCGGGAGGGACTAGCAGCATCTTCCAGCGTGTCTCCGATGCAAGAGTTGGCCCCGCAAGGATCGCTCCTCCTGCATCACCAAGGCACCAGCCTCCTCATCGCTCCCTCAAACGAAACCCATCCATCGATGTGACTAGCGATGCCAACGATGCGTATCTGTCACCAGATTTGGCGAAGCATGCGGACGGACGTGACTGGGGAATGTCGAGAAAGCGGGACAGATCGGAAGAGGTTGACCAGAGGAGAGTGAGGAGGAGGCCAAGAGGAAGTTCAGATGATGATGAAGACGACGAGACCGAGTGAAGGCTGTGTGATGATAATGTGTGTTGTGATTCATGTATTTCCCCCGCACATTCTCGGAGGTTTCTAGGTTGGGACAATGTAATCCCGTGCCCCTTCAGTGCAGTTCAAGACCACCACGGAGTTTTGGTCAAGCCCGAGCCCCTTCTTTTCCGAAGCGCATGCAATTCGAAGAGCGGCAAGAGCAGCAGCTCCGCATGGTCCAGCATTGACCCCGAAATCGTGCAACTCCAGAACGGCGTTGTGAGACTCTGAATCACTTACCACAACACTGGCGTCAACTCCCGCCTGCAGGATCGGCCACGCAGTAGTCGACAGAGCTCCACAGTTCATGCCGCACATGATGCTCGCCCCGGTCATGACGGATGTCGCCTCTCCGCTTTCGAGAGAGGTCTTGAGGCAAGCGGCTGTGGTTGGCTCGACGGCTATAACGGCGGAAGCCGGGGTTCCGCTTTTTTCTCTTTGCCCGGACTTGCAATGTTGCGTCACCGCTTGGGCGATGGAGCCGCATCCAACGGGGATAACGGTGTGGGTGGCAAACTTCCCGCCTGTGATGAGATTTACTTGCTCATCGGATTCATCGAGCATGGTTTGATATCCCTCGACTACCCACTGTTATGAGGTTGTTAGCAAGGACATCCTCGGCGAAGTTCAAATTGGGAAGATCAACCTTCTGAACAGACTCGTAGCCCTCAAAGCTAGAATCCACCACCATAAGGCTTTCTTTGTCGCTCGCCGCCCTCTTCATCACAGCATCAACCGCGTCGAGATAGTTCCCGTCCACAACCGCTGCCCTCAGCTTGTCAACAACCTGCATTGGCTCATCCCGAACCCAAGTGAGGGAGGGGGGAGGGGGGTTAACTTACGAACTTCAGCTCCCTCCTTCCTAATCAACTCCCTGGTCCCTTCGACCATGTGCCCCGGCACATACACCACCGTATCCAAACCGAAGTAGGTGCGCATTTTTGCCATCGCCCTGCCCCAATTTCCTTCCGTGGTTGTAATCACCTTCAGCCCTCCCACCCCCTGTTCCCGCGCAACAGTCCCCAGTGCTCCAGGCTTCAGGAACTCCGTCTTATTGAAGTCCACACCAAGACGTTCGCAGATAGCGCGGTAAAAGGTCCACGAGGCACCCAGGATTTTGAAGGCGGGGAGGCCGAACCGGGAGGACTCGTCTTTGACGAGGACGTGGGAGAGACCCAAAGAGGCGGCGATGGTAGGTAGGCTTCGAAGTGGCGAGAGGTCATAGAACGGAAGGTGACGATGGAAAGCGTGAGGGGTCAGGCGGGTGGTAGAGGAATTGTCAGAAGAGGGAGAGTGAGCATCAAAGCGCCAGGTGCCGGCCGGCGGGTTGAGATAGACAGCAGACGTCATTTCGGCTATTTTGACTGTAGATAGAGAATCGGCCGCTGGCCACTTTTGCTGTGAGATGGTTTCGAGTCAGCGGGTGACTGGGATCAAAAGGCCTCCCAGCTGCACGCGGGATGAAAGAGTTTTGTTCTCCTACCTGTTGCCTTTAAACGACCATCAGACTGGGAGACGGACGCTGCGAGACCTCTTCCACACCTGTGCGAATGGAAGGACTTAAAATGAGTTGAGATATGTTGCAACTGGCATTTCTCTTGGGGCAGTTGCATTCGTCACACGGTGCTGGTGACGCCACGGTGCATCTGCCTAGCTGCAAGATGAAGAGGGGAAGCTGGAGATTCCGAGGGGTCGGATTTCACCCAAGGTGATTTAGTTCCTTTGATTTGAAATGTGGAAATACGATTCTCCAAAGAAGATGGCAACGCCGCCAAAACCACCAGCCAACCGGCGCAAAGCGCTTCCCCCCACACCTACCAGCCGATCGCACCTTCCACGCCCGATAAACTGGGTGCAAGGTTTCAACCTTTTCCCGTCTTCACTCAGCGGCTCACTTCCTCTCCCAGACAACACCGTCCGGCCTTTTGCTTGCTAATGTAGGTAGCCAAAGAATTCAGCGCATCCTCTTACTTCTCCAACCTCTGCCGGCTCAGCTGGACCGCAACGTCAGCAGTCGCGCCATCCAAGAAATCATTCATCATTGCCACCATCAGCTCTGTTCCGCACGTTCGCAGCACATTGTCCCGGCACCATGGCAGCGTCTTCGAGTCAGCGATTCCTTTGGTTGCCAGAATACAGCTCGTCGTCGTCCCCGCCTCCAAAATCGATACCACAACCGCCTTGGGAATGTTCGTCGCCGTGGCCTGGCACTGGATGTTGATAAACGCTTTTCCTCGCTGGTTTTCGGGAGTCAAGATCTTCGGGAAGGCCGCAACGATGCTGTCACCATTAAGCGTCGCATTCCCTTCGTCCGTGTACGTTGAGAGACTGTCAACCATGACCATCATGATCAGCCGCTTCTTATCCCTTCGAAGCTGTCCAATCGTCGAACGGTGCATGTCTTCCAGGCTGCCGACGACGATCTGTCCGTTGGCCTTCTTCAGAGCCTCGTTGAGGTACTGACGTTGCTCATCATCATCTGGACGGGCGCATTCGGGCGGTACGCCGTCCCATCGCAGCTGAACGACTATGATTTCGTTCGGATGCGCCAACAAGAACGAAACAACCCCATCGAGAAAAGCGCCGTAATCCATGCCCGGGATGGCGGCATGTTGGAAGTACAAGCGGTCCGGAAGTGCCTTGCTCGGGATGATCACTTTGTGGCAGTGTGCGGGACGAAACTCGAAGTACCGGGCTCCGATTTGCAGCATCGTGTCAAGGCTGTCCTTTTGAGTGATGGCCAAGCTGTAGATGATGTTGGGCGCGATCAGCTTGATGGCCGGTCCGGAGACGGCATCGGTGATCCTGGCGAGAAGCTTATCATCGTGAATCATGGTTCCCACGATCGCACCACCCAGCTTGTTGAGCACGGCCTCGCTGCTCTGCATGCTGTTCATGCCGACATCATGCGCTGACGGCAGGACCAGACGCCCGAACGGCTTGTTCTCATGCGACGAACCCGACGGAACCAGATGCCCCATCCAGTCAGCATAGTTTGGGGTCACTGTAACATAGCATTGGTGCCGATTCGGAAGACCCTCCCGACCTGCCCCAGCCTCATACAGTCCGTATGTGACGATTGCATCGGGGCCGTGGAATACGGACGGGGTATTGGCGATACTGTCCATGGTACCCCCGCTCGCGTTGCCGGTGATGGCGTTGACGTCAACCCATTGTTCCGTCACCAGGTTATTGTTGCGGAAGACCTTGAAGGTAAATCGTCCGGTCTTGTTGAAAAAGCTGTCAATGTTGCGTGTTTCAACTTCGAGACTGCCATTCCAAAATTGGCGCTGATCAATCCGGATAGTCTGCTTAGGCACCGATATCTCGATAGCGACACCCGGTACGGCGATGTAGGTGAAGACATGGACCCCCTTACTGGGCATTTCGGCTGTTGTTGATTTGAAAGTGGTGGATTTCGGTTGTCTCAAGCGAGGTCTGATGGAGGCTGCAGTTCCGGCTGAAGAGTGGAGTTCTCGGGGGTTTTGTCGTGGTTGTTGGGCCGTAAAATGCGATTGAGGAGTCGACTCAGCTGAGATGCGCGAAAAACAGGACTCCGCATGATTACAAGCCTCCCCTCAGATGGGTTGAGGGGCCGCAGTGGCGATTGGGGCCTTGGTGCGAATGGTGGGGAGAGCTGAATCGGGATCCCGCCCGCATTGGCTGCAAGCCAAGCACATCTTTACTAGACTTGATAGGAGTGTGAACGCCGACAGGTGCTCCACATGAGCTGAGCATGAAATCATTGGTGTCGTGCGGTCGTTCTGGTATGTCATTGGAACAATTTTTACGACACGCGGAGTTGTGTTGAATTGTCTCGTGAGGGGCTCTTTTGACATGAGTGATATTAGCAGTGGCAGCACATGACCTAGATTTGAGTCAACTGAGTCTCAGTCAAAACTCATTTACTGTTTGCCAAGTTTGGAACAGCAGAACAGAATTAACGGAAATGCTTCATCCCTAATCTAGATTATGTTTCAGTAAAAGTAACCCCCCTACATCAGACCAAGATTCAAAATAGCTGGCAACTCACTTATAGATACTATATTAGGCTTGTAAGTTCTCGTCATATACCCCCTATCCGGCTTCGACTACCCGACCGGACAGGCCAAGTTTTTCTTGTAGGCGCTATTAACCTTATGTAGCTTCTGCCTTTGTCAGTGACTCAAAAGAGCTGTAGTTTGGGTGGAGGTGTGGACTACAACCCGTTGAGTCAAAGTGGTCACCTAATAGAACTCCCAGAGGTTCTGCCAATGCAAGATTGAGTAAGTTCAGGGATGAAACTACAAGCGCATAAGTGAATACATATCCAAGATCAGATAGCAAGTCATGATTACATACACACGTGTGCTCAGGGAACTTATACCTTAATGACTGGCATAATATACAACTCTTTGGCAGCGGCAAGGCCTACTCTCGGCCACAACAATAAGAGATCAACTCGAAAGAAGAGAAAGCCCGTTCCATCACTTCAATGTCGTCACGTTCACAATGCATTGTCGCAAGTTGGGTCGTAAGTGCAAGACGAAAGACCTCTCTGCCAACGACATCTACCAGTCACCCCGTATTGCTACGAATGGAAGACCTTTGCCCCTCGACTCGGCCACTCGGATCCTCAACGTCATCCGACACCCGCGCGGCTGACATAAGTCATTGTACCACCGTAACTCGGGACCGGAGGTGATCAAGCTTCAAGTTGCAACACGTTGCACCGGCGGGTGTGTTACCATGGGCCATCTGGTGACAAGCCTGCCTTGGTATACGTTGCCTGACGAGAGACCGAACGATTTGTGCATGGGCTGCAGGGGCAGGATTAGGCGTGCGACCCTAGGAGAGGAGGGGGATGCGGGGCAATGGGAATGCCGAGCCTCGAGGTTTTGTGGGAAGGTGAGTAGTGGGGATGGGATGACGGTGAGGGACTAGACCAGGTGAACTAAGAAGAGCGCTGGTCTGACGCGGCAAGGGAAGGGGTGCATCGAGCTGGAATATGGCGCTTGCCACGCTATAGTCTTCATATGACGAGTGTTGCCAGCAACTTCACAGCTCAGACATCCAGCGTGGCAGTGATGACTTCAGGTGTTGCTAGGGCACCTCCGCCGACTGTCTCCTGCATTCCAGAAGCCAGCCACCCGAACCCATCGGCAATACCTTCCATCGTTTTTCGGAAGATACTGGGCAACCAAGAAACCAGACGTGCTCCGCAAACCCTCATCCCGCCTGCCGTGAAACCCTCCCCTTCCAACCACCAGTCGAAGGTCGAGGCCTCCCACAGGTCTGCCACGACCGTAGAATGTCTCACGGACTCGAGCAGGGATTGTGCAAGAAACACAAAGCGGGTTGTGCCCTGTCCGAGTGCAACCAGCGGGGTGAACCGCAAAGCTCCCAAACTTCCCAGCTTTAACTCCCGATGACTGGTGGTTCCGAAGGAAAAGGAGGGTCTGCCGCTCATCTAAATCCGTAGATGGCGCTCCCAAGTAGGGATGACTCGGGGCTTCGTCCCATGTCTTGAGATAGATAGCCTTCAGCCCCTCGCATGATGCGATGCGACAGGGCGGGGTCCTTTCCTCATGGAGGGGAGCTCCCTTATGATTCAGATGAGCGGATGCCTGCTGAGGGGCGTCCCTTGTTGCGGAAGAAGAAAGGTTTGATGACCGAGTCGTGTCAAGGAGATCGTTCTTACCCTGGAGAGCTGTTGCTGCACACCGTCCCTCTGCCGTTCGGCTGCGTAGCCGACGGGCGCACCCGCAATGCGACGCTGCTGCAATGCGATGCGCTGCGATAAGATTTTAGCAAGTAGCCCAAATGTTCGGATTGACTTTGACTTGCTATTCGGGCCGGACATCGTCGCAAATAGATAGACAGTGGTGCTGTGGTTAACGCTGGAATACAGGTGACTCACCCGAACGTCGCCAGCGGGTATCACGAGGCTTCCAGACTTTCCCGCAGAAGCCGAAGACAGCGGTTGCCATTGGCTAACCTGGATCGACATGATCACCGCGGCTTTCCAATTTGTTTGCTGGACCTCATTTGTGGTTGGCCAGCAGAACTCTGGGCGTCGCGCATCCCGTTGGTGCCGCAAAAACAGGTTCAGACTGCCGGGAAAATACCAAGCGCAAACCCGGTTCTGCCTAAAGAGAGGCAATGGCGACAGCAGGAAACACAATGAGCTAAAGAAAACAGGGTATTCCATAAACATTGTTGTGCCTAGATATGCTATCTGGCGAAGCATACATCTGTATGTGGAAGCCATCCCAGCCGAGCGACCCTCAGCGATCCAAGAAGCTATATCCAAAGCGCACTGAATGCCAAGTAGTCAATACAAAAAACTAATATCCAAAAGCTGCCCTATCCGGTGCGTTTATTCCCGAATGCACCTTCACCGATGAAGAAGTGAGAATCATAAAACCATTGACTAAGCGTAGCCAACCTCAACCTTGAGGAAGACTTTGCCGGGGGGAAGGTTGAGGCCAATACCATCGAGGGCCTCCATGCCGATCGTGTAGGCGTTGGTGCCAATGCCGCCCTCGAGGATAGTTGAGCATTCGCGGTTGCTGGCAGGCTCGCAGACGCGGCAGCCGGGGACGTGCATGCCGTACGCCTGGGCAACCAAGGAGGAACAATCAGCACCAGACCATCCTCCGTTGCTGCTGTTCTCAAAGTCGGCCTCCAGCCAGTTGCCGGCGAACTGGCCGTGAGTTGTCTTGGGGACGGTGCCGGGGGCAAAGGCGCAGGCAAGCTGAGTGTTGCCCATGGCAGCAACATACTTGGACTCGCCAGGCTGGAGATCAAACACGAGCTGGTTTTGGCCGGGAACCTCGAACTGTCCCGTGAGCTTCCCGTCGGCTCCCATCTTGTTTGCGCACCGAACCTGGTACTTCTGGTTGGCGACATTCTTGTACTCTTGAACGTACTTGTATTTGTCGATTTGGTTGGCGCCGATCAAGATCATGTTGGAGTTCCACGGGCAGCCATTGCCGGTTCCGAGCTCGCCAACGTACATGATCTGGTCGTACGTTACGCGTTTGGCCTTGCTGTTGGCCGAAGCGCCGCCACCGAGAGGGCAGAACTGGACAAAGGGACCATCACCACCGCTGGGGGTAGCTGGGGCGGGGTTCGAGTGACCTTTGCTAGCCGCACTCAGGTCGGGCTCGGAGGCGGCCGGGGAGGGAGATGGAGACGGGCTGGGCTTGGGCTCCGGAATCGGGTGGTGGTGGACGGCCTTCACGTGGGGAAGACCACTCGGGTCGTCGCGACGGTGGAACTTCCTGTGGGCGTGGGCAGACGGGTGGGCGACCGCACCGAGCGCGCCGGTGAGAAGAAGAAAGCTTGTCAACTGCATTTTGAACCAATCCAAGCTGTGTTGAACTTGTATCTATGCAAAAATCGTAGCGTATCGTTTTATATCATCAAGGTGCTGGACATATGTTGTTATGTAGATGTCGAGCGAGTGGGTTCTCAGAACCGTAAATCGACTGTGGTCTTGCTGTCGAGCGAGTGCGCGAATTCGGATGCTTCCAGGATCAGATGCTGCGGTGGGCGGTGGATCAATCGATGCCTTGCAATCGATGACTCGGTGCAATCGGCGCGAGCGATGTCAATCGTGGAATCGTGTTGCGTGGCACGATGCTGTAATGAGCGGCACGAGATGCGATATCTCTAAAGGAGTGGATGGAAGCACGAAACTGCGTCGTCGACGTGAAAGAGCGAGGGGGAGAAAGAGAGGAGATCGAGGGTTAAAAGAGAGAACCGGTCCAATGTTGCTGGGGCAGGGGGCCAGGAAATGAGCTCGAGTGCCAGGGCGGGTGTCTTAATAAATCCCGGTCAACACCAAGACGTCCTCCCCTTTCAGGCACTAGTCCGCAGCCGCGCCAAGGGCAGCGATCACTCCCGATCCTCGCGCTGACTGGCCAGCCAAGGCCCGCATTTTAAAACCTTGCGCAGGTCCCGGGGGCCCACCATTGGCTGGACTTTTTTTTGTTTCCCTCCATGCTGGTGGCCGGGACTGGGGAAAGGTGGGTATTCGTTGTCAGCGTCGCCGGCCAACTTGACGCGTTCCAGCAGTCCACTGCCACGCAAGACTGCCGGACTACTGCAGGTCGCCGAGATTTTGGTTTTAGCGAAGCTCGCTGCACGCCTCGCTAGCCCACGTATCCTGCCCCGGAATGGCAACCGGGCTGTCGTGAACGTTGACCGACGCAGGGGGTTCGGCCCCGAGCATTCGACAGTGGATCGGCAAGGGCAGGGCCCCGGAGCGGTCGTGCGCTAGAGAGGGTCTAGGCGCTCCGTTGGTTGGTCTTGGTTTGCAGTCGAGATGAGTTGAAACGACTGTGTCCCTATCGCGGTGACGGCCAATCCTCGCTGCATATCTGTTAGCGCGCCCTTGGCGGCTCTGTGCATTTGATGAAGAGCGAGACCCAAGCGGTTGGCGAAATGGGAAAAGGGCTTCCGCCCAAATTCCATGTTCTAGTATCCACCGCATGAATTCATGATTCACGATCCAATCCACACTCCAAATTGGAGGCTGCTGATGCAAAAATGCAGACGCGAGGCACCGCCAATCGAGTGCCGATAGATGGATGACGTTCTGCGCCTCTTGCACCGCCGATGGGTTATTTTCGGGAAGTGCGATCTCACTGCCTGGATTGCTGGTGTTGGCTATATTGGGCTGCATCCGTCTGGACTCGACGCCTTGGAAACTGGTCATGTTTTCCATTTAGCCGCGCGACCTGGTAATCTTTGCCCAGCCGTTTATGACGTCCAATGGATCCGACGGAGCTGGGGAACTGGCCGGAAAGATGGCCTCGACCGCTGGCCTGAAGCTGGAACAGAGTTTGGCTTGGGATGACAGCGGGTAAGCGTCGTCGCGATGGAGACCGTTTCGATTTGCGTGTCCCAGAACACGTGCTGTGCCCCTCCATCGCTGGCTAGCGCTGCGAAAATGCGTTTGTGGCGCCGTGTTGAGTGACACTGCCAAGCCTGCCCCGCGAGCTTGGAGCCCCACTCAAACTTTTTCACCCAGCGATCGCGAGCTCAACCAACCCACGACATCTGGACCCTGAGCGAAGTGTACGAGCATCGCACTGCGCAGCGTCGCTCATAGTCGAACACCGGTAGAAGTCGGAATCTTCCCCGGTACACGCTCCCGAAGTAAGGTTCCGTCCGCAACTTAGCTTTGCGCCTCTTCAGTTGGGCAACTGCAGGGTTTGGGCCAGGCTTGACGACCTCCATCCCTCCCCAAAACAAAGGACATCGCGCGAAACCAGCAGCCGATCAACGGCCACCATCTATTTCCGGCCCAGTTGACAGGTCGCCAATCTAGAGGCCCCTTCGCTATTAGCCATATCGAATCAACGAAGAACACACGATGCCGCTCGACACTTCAGCTTACAGCCTCGCGCTGCTCCGCGTTGACGGGCGGAGATGGAACGAGTTGCGGCGCGTCCACGCCCAGATCCGCACGCAGGCGGCTGCTGACGGCTCAAGCTACCTCGAGATGGGCCACACCAAAGTCATGTGCGTGGTCAATGGGCCTAGCGAGCCCGGACCCCGACGCGGAACGGCGGGTGGGGGCGGCGGCGGAGGTGGTCCTGGCGGAGTAGCTGAAGTGGCCGTCAGCGTCGTCGTCGCGGGCTTTAGCTCAGTCGATCGCAAGAGACGCGGACGCGGAGACAAGTAAGTCCACCAGCCTCGTATCCGAAAACACTGCATACGCCACCGGGCCACTTGGCGCCCGTATCCGGGAAGTTTGCTGACAACATCTCTCACTAGGCGCACCCTCGAGCTCCAGACCACCATCTCCAATGCGCTGGCAGCCAGTCTGCATACCCACCTCTACCCACACAGTACCATCTCCATATCCCTTCACGTCCTGTCACAAGATGGCTCGCTTCTCGCCGCTCTGATCAATGCTGCAACACTTGCCTGCGTGGATGCAGGTATTCCAATGACCGACTACGTGGTGGCATGCACAGCTGGATCCACATCAACCTACGCCGCAAACGACGAGACTGCCGATCCCCTGTTGGATCTGAACCATCAAGAAGAGCAAGAGCTGCCTAGCTTGACTGTTGCAACGCTTGGCGAGACGGACCGGGTTGCTGTCTTAGTGTGTGAGAGCAGGGTCCAAGCAAGTCGGCTTGAAGGCATGCTGGCAGTTGGAGTCAGCGGATGTCACCAAGTAAGGGAGATATTAGACCAGGTCGTGCGCGATAAAGGCCGGCATATGATCAAAGAAGGGACAGTGGAGAAGGGAATGGGCGTGGAGGAAATGGAGGTTGACTGATCATGAAGTACAAAAAACATGTCCGGGGTTACTGTGGACGGACAGCACTAGATGGGGTGAGACGGGTCCGCGAATGCTACGACTACCATGACATCATGCTCAGGTGAGAGACAATTTGTTCTTATACACTACTCGAACATCGCCAAATCCCGTGCACCACCAAATCCCGTGCACCATCAAATCCCGTGCTACCTGAATGTTGCTTTTGGGGGACACCGCGAACAGCAATGCTGTCACCATGAACAACTTTACACCATACCTAGTACTCCAGCTGACAAGTAGAAAACAGTCGAAATCATTCGTGTTGAGGGCGGTTAGAGCTCATCATGCCCACTCTCAGCGGCCGTCTCCGGCTCCACGCTGGGTTCAACCGGTTGTGTTGATGCAGACTCGGTCGACTCGCTAACACTGCTAGCCTCAGGTGTGACGGGCGTGGCCTCTTCGCGGCTAGCGGACTCGGTAGCCGCAGGTGTCGCCTCTGGCGTCGCTTCGGGCGTGGGTTCCTCCACCGAAATAGCAACAATACCTTCAGGCAACTTCTTCTTCACACCCTCGCTCATACGGATCGCATCAATCCAAGCCTCGAGGCCGGTCTGACCGAAGTCGGCCCCTTGGTAATGTCTCCACCATCCACGACGAGCATTGATGGCAATGATCTCGATGTCGCTGCTGAGGTCAAGTGCCTTGAGCAGAGAGGCGGCACCCTCATTGCTCTTCGGCACCTCGAAGAAGGGGAACAAGTGACGCTTACTCTGGCTGTGCTTGAATGAGAGTGCGGCCAGGCCATCGAGGGCCTTCTTAGCGGCTTCATCCTCGCTGGAGGGTACAAACGCCAAGACGCAGGTGTGCGACTTGTCAGTCAGACACTCCTTAATCAGCTTCTCGGGCGTGTGGATGGCCGGGATCGGGATCGCGGTCTCGACAATGACAGGTGCTTGCTGGGTCTCGGTAGAAGTTTGGGACTCGCTAGTTGCCGAGGACGACTCGGAAGTGGCAGTCTTGGTCTTTGTTGAAGATGATGCCTTCTTCTCCTTGGCATCCTTCTTCTTCTCCTTCGTCTTCAATGGGGCCGGATCCGGGTTTGGCGCGCCAGCTTGTGAAAGGAATTTGACCATAGCCTCCTTCTTGATTTCGCCATCGTAGACAACGCCGGGCGCATCACCACCCGGCAGAAGAATCAGAGTTGGGAACTTCTCGACACCGAAAGTCTTCACTGTCTGAGCCTCCTTGTTGCGAGCCTGACCAATGGTGATGACGTCCAAGAAATCGATCGCAAGGGCCTTCATGAGAGCCGAAGTTGTCCCCTTCTCCGTGAAGAGGATCGCCTTGGCCGTCTCATTCTTGCCAGACAGGAACTTGTCTAGGTTCTTGTCCTCAATCTTGACGACGTTGTTGTTGATCTTCTGCACAACCGCATCGACAATGGCGGTTGCCGTCCTCTGGCCTTGGTAGTCCTCAACCATTGGTCTACCACCTCCCTTCTTTGGCCTGACAATCTTCAACGTAGGGAAGCCCTGGATACCCATGGTGCCGCAGAACGGCTTGTTGGCATCTTCATCGCAGTTGACTGCGACGACCTTGGCGAGACCTTCAAGGTTCTTGGCGGCCTTCTCGTAGGCTGGCTTGAGGTTCTGGCAGTGTCCGCACCACGGGGCGTAGAACTCGACGATCTAGGAGCTATCGCGTCAGTGTCTTCATGCTCCAGCTTCGGTGAAGATGCAGGCCTTACAGAAGTGTAATTGCTCTTGGCAACCAGCCTGTCGTAATCCTTGCCATCGACTTGGAGCACTGAAGACTTCTTGGTGTACAGGGCGGCTTGCGCGCCGGGAAGCGCAGACAGCACACCAACTGCAACTGCGCAGAGGGTGGGGTGATGCATGGCGGCCTCGCTGTTCGCCGCTGTGGAGAGCCGAAGCTGGCGGCGGAAGGTGGGGTACGAAAGAACGAATTGGAAGAGACAGAAACAAAACGAGAAAGCGTTGGAGGATAAAGACCAGTTCGTCTGTGTCTAGAGATGGATGCTGAGAAGACTATATCTTGACTGTCAACAGCTGCACGGTTGGGCCGTTGTTGGAGGAACACAAAGCTGGCAACTTTCCATCTTCGGCAAAAGAACACATTGCTCATGCGTGAAGCTGCCAACTGCCAATCGGTGCCACACTTTTGGTGAGATCCAGAAGCCGCCAGAATCGTGGGTCCACTCATGCACGCCTCGGTCGCAGAGTGGCTTTAGCTCCTTCCCCTCAATGTGCAGTGTGGGGTCTGGTCCAACGCCTAGGCCCGGGGCTCTCCTAGAGTCTCCCTGTGACGAATGCCTCCAACCTGGGCCGAGACATTCTTGGACTGTGAATGCAGCCTCGAGCTTCATCTACTTGATTCCTGCGACAGCTCGGCCTACCGCCAGTTCGCACAGTTCGATCACACCTGACGGATTGATTCTTAGCTCTGCGCTTTCTAAAGCGATTTCGTTCGCAATGGCGGATAACATCCCTGCTGGGCTCCGGCAGGCCGACATCACGATTTGGAAATGTGCGACCAAGGCAGCAGCGGTCGAAAAAGTGAAGCCCATCATCGCATATTGGTGTACGCTTTCGTCGCTCCCATCTCCGGCTTCCAGTACTGACATTTTCAGGCGAGTACTGGGTCGTCAATCAGATTCTCGCGAAGGAACTTCACACTCGTGACGAAGATATTCTCCGCTATACGACCAACTTGATGGACAAGCTGGAACAGGTTTGAGGACTCGAAACACCCTTCGACGCTGTGCAGTCTGACCATTTTCATAAGACCAAGGCTGAATATGCGAACGAAGATGCCGTTCTTGACGACGCCGCGGGCCAGGCATACGTGGAGCAGTTCGCACAAGAGACGCTAGACAGGGCAGAGCGGGTTATCAAAGCGAACAAGGTTACTCAGTATGTGCAGCGCGCCTCGGTTTCAGGACGCAGCTAATAGCTTGCAGACAAACAGCGCAGACGTTCGACGCAGCCGCTACCTTTTTCCATTTGGTTAACATCTGGGGGCCGCCCGATACAGAGACACAGCAAAAGATCAAGTACGCGAAGTGGAACGCGACGCGCATAGCGAAGGCGATCAAGGATGGGAAAGATCCCAATGGGTCGAATCCGAAGCCACAAGAGTTGGAGCCACAACCAGAGCTGGATGCGAACGACCCAGAGGTACAAATGCTGAGTGGGCCACAAGAGCCCATGGGACCCCGATCGGTGACAGTGGAAGATGTCCCGGATGCGGAGGTCAAAAGGGACGCCGCCGGCGTCTCTTTGCCACACAGCCCTGCATCAATGGCATCCGGGGGGGATCTGAAGCTCCCTGGGGTGCCGACAGAACTTGGTCCACCAGCAACCCAATCCGGGTATTTCGACTCAGAAACGATACCCTCTCCGGTCTCGCCACCGCTGCCCGACGTCCAAGCTCCCCCTGAGATCCCATCCGCGCCGGCCGGCTGGGGGCAACCAGGTAACAGCCCAGATATACCATCAGCACCAACAGGCTGGCCAGTTCACCCCCCATCGTCTAGTACAGGGTGGGCACCTCCTCAGGACCCGTACCACCACCCCGCCGCTCCTCCTTCAGTTTCTCCAACGTTCTCCACGAGCCCCCATAGCACTGCAGTTGTAGTATCCCCACCGGTCAGCCCTCCTGTCAGCTCATATTACACAAACACGGTCCCGACGGCGCATAGCGCCAAGGCTTTTACTCACCCCGTTGCACCGCCGACAAGCTACGCGCCGACGCCTACAAGTGTGGACGAGGCTGCGATAGCTGGCGCACAGAAGCATGCGAAGTGGGCAATCTCTGCGCTCAATTTTGAGGATGTAAACACGGCGGTCCGTGAGCTGCGCAAGGCGTTGGAAATGCTAGGTGCCACGTAGGCATGGGCGTCGCACAGTGGACGCAGAGCGCAAGGCGTAAGGGTTGGAGGGTTAAGCGAATGCAATACGATTTGTCTGTCGACGCGATGAAACCAGGCTGTCGGGTTTTGAAGCAGCCGCCGTGCATGTCACGATACTGACTGCCAGACACTTGTCTTATTTCCAGTGGAGGCGTAGCCCGGAGAAAGAGCAGTTTTGTAGTCTGGTGCTACAGGAAACGTGTCTGTGGCACACAGAGGACTCACCGAGTCTGACTTTGATGCCATCTCTGACGTGTTGTTTTGCATCGAAACAACACAAGGATCCGTATCTGTTCCAATGACCGGAGCGAGACTGAGATCCACAGGGTCGAGAAGGTCTCAGGTCATGCTGACTGGAGGACTGTGTGATGAAGCGTAGTATATAATGGGGAGCTGATCCACGAAAGGGCCGAAAACAATTCACATCAGGCGAAGTTGGTATTGTGGCAACACTGAGCCTTGCCGAGCACCAAAGTGAGGCTGACGTGTGCAGGCGACTGTATTGGAAGCTGTACTATCTCTGGCAATCTTATAACCACTCAGCGCGTACGCCATTCTCGGTAAGAGGGCTAATGATCTGATAGTTCTGGAAAACTGAGGCTCACCGACACCACTGCGCACCCCCTATTTATTCCCTCTTTTACCATCACACACCTACTATACAGCCATCTCCCATCTTGGCCGCATATCTCGACCAGCATCAATACCCCCTGCCTCAACCAGCGGGAGACTACCTGAACTTCTTCCCTCGCCATATTCCCCCCTTCCGTATGCCCCTCCCATCCATCCCCCTTTTTTCCGATACCCCTCCTGACAGCACCATAGATTCCCACACTTACCCTACCCAATCCCTTTACAGCACACATCAGCTTCCAAAATGGGAGACGAAGAAGAAAACTACTCGTACGGCTTCAGCTCAGGCTCAGACACTCCTGACGACTGGCGCACACGAACATACCTCCCGCCACCGACAGATTCATCCCAGCCGCCAGAGGGTGGTAGTGAACGGTGAACGATGATACTTGACGTTTATTTTATTTTTCCTAAAGTGTAGCTGGTTACGCTAGCGAAGCCAGCTAGGAAAAGCTATGAAAGCGTTCAAAGCGTGATGAGGGAGCACATACAGGGGCTGGGGTTTGTGCATCTATGCCTACGTGTATTGAGATTAGATGACCTCCTCCCACACCCGTTGAAATCAGGCATGCGTTTGCACTTTTCGTTCGGGGCTTTAGTTTATCCCTATGTGTCACTTAGCACCCCCGCCAAAGATCTCACCCTTGACGAAGTATCTCTTGTCCATCATCTGCCAGCGTCTCCGTTCCTAGTCCTATTACTGTCCACGGGCTTCGCAATCAACGATTGAAACACAGTTACATCTGTCCAAGCCACCACCTTTGGGTCGGCAACAATACACCCGACGTTTTAAAAATACATCTCTCACACCTCTGAGCTTCTATAGCCCGGTCGAGTCACCCGGGAATGGTAACCTCGCCTGGATTGGTATGGATGTTTTTGAGCTAGGCGTCACCGCTTGTTGACGGAACAGGTGAGGGCGGCGCTCGACCCGGCAAAGGTGCAGTGTTGAAATTCGGATGGGGGGCGTTGCAACTCGGAAGGAGCTCTACACTGTAGTTGTTGGAGGGGACTCCGTTCCTTTGAGGATGCCTTTCCATGGCCCGCGAATGGGTGCTTGGCAGGGTAACGAGGCCGTAAGAGGCAGAGCCGAGGGTGTTGTTATTGTAAGTCGGAAGTGTTGTTCCATGTTTAGGATAGCGTTCCTCAATCATCTTCTTATACTTGAAGAGCTCTAGTGACGTGCTTCTCATGATGTCCAGTGCATCCGGCAGTACGGGTTCAGGCATGCAGCCGACCCAGTTCGGTTTCCACCTCCTCATTGGAGGTGGTTTGGATAAGGGGTATTTCGGATCGTTCAAATACCCACACTCCAAATCAGGCCAGGTGGGCATCTGCGATATCGACGCATCCCTGTATAGAGATGTATCAGCTGGGCCACTGGCAGGCAACCTGACAGAACTCACCCTAGCCCCCGGCCTCCATGCATCTAGCGTGGATCTTGTGTAGGTATCTTGACATTCTAGAAGTGAGTCGAGTACATTGGTAGACCGTTTTCAGATGTGTGTGTACTTGTGGCAGATAATCCCGTGACCGGTTTGCATTGCGAAGGGCTGCAAGATAGGAAAAGAGAGAAGCTTCTGATTTTTTGGCACTCAAGTGTCAGTGACAAGACGACCAGGTAAACAACAGAAAGAAGCTCTTACCATTTTCCAGGCGTGCCCGTTGGCTCCGGACTCGTATCGTATTTTTGGCCCGCCATCGCCAAAGGATAAACTTTTGTGTGCTCGCAAATGGTGCCTATGTGGCGTCTTTCATATGCCACCAAAGGAAAAACAAGAGGAAACCACAAAAAACCGCTTACATTTCCAGCCATCAGCGCAGGCAATGTGTTGGGAAACAAACAAAAAAAGGCAATGCCAACCCCGATTTATTTCGCAGTGACCAGATAGCATTGCACGTCAAATACCAAGGTTGCTCGAAATTGCCACCCTCAAATCATACCCTAATAAGGCCTCGAAGATGACTGACACGTCTCAGACACACCTTGCATGCTCGCGCCGCTCCGCCACCTTCGCGACTATCTTTCCGTTCACACATTCCGTTCCCAGCGGAACCTTCTGAGGCACAACCTTACCCCAGTTGCACAATCCCCACACATCGTCCTCCAGGCAGACAATTACACCATTTTCAGGACAGGAGACGGCACCTTTGGGATCAGTCACCGCAGGGACTGTCGTCGGGGTCACAGTATGGGTTGTGGTGACAGTGTTGATCCTCGTACTCATCGACGGCTCGCTAGAGCCGTCATAAGTCGAGCTAGAGGACTGGGACACGGCGCTTGTCGTTATTTTTGTTGTTAGGCCACTCACAGAAGTGCTTTGAGTAGTGGTAGCAGTTCCGTGTGTGGGATCTGGCACAGCGCCAGTGCCTTGAACGGTTCGACTATCAGGCTCGAAACTTGGCAGGACATTGGCGGGCGGGATCCCTGAGCAGTAGTTAGATGGCTTCAGAGGCGGATCATTCGGGCTTTCAATCACTCGGCCGTATTTTCCAGGATTTGGCAAGTTAAGAACGACATGGTCGTTGGAGGTTCCAGTGACACAGTTTGACACCTCCGGTGCATTGGGAACATTGGCGATGAAGATGTCTGGGAGATTCTGGATTTGTTGCTCGTCTTCGGTCCCACTAGTGATGGTAACAGGCGCGCATGTCCTACCCATCGGTTAGTCAAAGCCATCATTGTCGATGGATACAAAAAAGGAATCAACTGACATGTACATTTCGCGGTTCCCGACCTTATTGAACCACGTCCAGGCAAATGTGGCTGGGCCGTTCTTCAAGCTGTGCAAGGTCAGCGAATTTCCAGCGGTTGGTGACTTGGTTGATGACTCACAACTTCGGAAGGGGAACCAGGAACTGGCGGACACAGTTTATGTCAAAGTCATTCCCACAGTGAGCGGTGTCCGCGCGGCCCTGCTGGTCTGGCGTGGCGGTAGGCAGGTTCCGGGACTCGTCGGTGAACTGAGCAGGGCAGCCGGCGATCTATGGCAAATATCCGTCAGTAATTTCTCGAAAAGACGTTTTCCAGGCAACGCAAGGTCTCAGGCGCGCTCACGCAACGCCCAAGACATCCAACAAAAGCCACGAACAACCACACCAGGAGCCATATGGCGGAAAGGAGAGACCCACGATGGAGTAGATAGTCTTGAATTCGGCCGAGGAATTCCAGCCTGGGCTCGGGTCGTTGTACGAAATGCTAAACTGGCAAGATCCGCCTGCGTGCTGAGCGCCTCCAGTGAATTTCACCAACGTAGCCTTGCCCGCCTCGACAGTAGTGCGGAACTCGACGCCAGTTCGATTTTGACAAGGGAAAGGGTATAGATCGCCGCTCAGCGGGTTGACCTGCACAAACGGCTTAACGTTGAGGTTGTACGGGATCGGCGAAGACAGAATCATGTGCGCGCTGGCGCCGCGGAAGACATTCGGCGCGGCACTGAGGAGCGCAAACAAAGCGGCTGAAATGGCCATAACTTCGGAGCCTAGAACACGAGTTCTTGGTTGAGATTCTCAATGGAAGGCAGAAGTTGAGTGCGGACGTCCAGTGTACGAAAGAGGGAGAGAGATGAACGAGGATAGGGAGGACGAGAGAGAGGGGCTGCTATTTTATAGTGAAGGACGAGGTGCGGCGTTTTCCAGCAGCGTGCCGGGTGTCGCGTCACTTCGAATTGAATTCGACAGTGAGTTGGTGAGTTTGGTGAGGCAGAAGACCGGGTGAAAGATTCACGGCCGAGTCGTCAACTCGCCTTCCTCGAGAGGAAGGAGCGAGCGAGCGGGCGGGCGAGAGCAACCCTAATTCAACGCGTAGCTCGCCTATTCACATCACCGCAATTCATGATATAATTTTATTTTCTCGCTCATTATACGGTACCTTGAATCCATCCATGGTGTGCAGAGTCTTTGCCCATACCTCACATTCCCTTCCGAAATTCAACATAGCTCTTGCCGGAGTCGACATCTGCTCGATACTGCCCATGCAATGTCGGGGCCGTCCACTGAGCTTGTACCACAATCTGGAGACCCAGGGGCGTGGTATTGGGACAGAAAATTCCTCGATATGACACCTGTTCCCGCGGATTAGTCTGTTTGTTCCGGTGCCGAAGGGCTCTAGCACGCGGGAACTGGTCCGGCGAATTCCTAGCCCCCAGTGTAAGAATTCAGAGATTGGCTTGGAAACGGCCTTAGGTTGAGATCTTGAATCCTCTAACTACCTCCGCTAGATATTGCCTGTTCGGACGATCCAACGGAAGCTAAGCTGGACTTCAAGCGTGCTTTCTGTCACACAAAACACCCACCGGTCTTAACTTACACTGTATACCTAGATGATCGTTTTTACGTTGTTTTATATTACATTCTATTCGTTTATACAGTCTAAACTCTAGACAACATCCAAACCCCTTAGATCCCAAGCCCAATGCTCTCCAACAAGCCCCTAGACTCCACAAACCTCTCCCTCCACCAAAAGCCTTCCCTGGCCTCACCATCCACCTCCCTCCCCGCCTCAGCCAGTTTCTCCAAAATCCACATCACTCTCTTGCCCTCTTCATCCCCTTCGTCCTCCTCCCACCAACCCCCAAACACCCCCAACAACTCCTCCAAACTCAAGACCCCCACCCCATATCTCATCTCCCTCCCTCGCTCAATCTCGTCCCACACTTCCCCTTCCACACCCTCAACCCTAACAACCCAACTCCAACTGGAGCCCTCCTCTCCAGATTCACTAGCGCTCACGGCAATCTCGTCGTGGTCGCCATTACCATGGTGTTCAGGCCGGTGAACATCCCAGCCCGCAGCGGCAGACCAGGAGCGGATAATGGGAAGGTCATAAGAGGAGCAGAGGAGGGTAAGAGGGTTGTTAGGCGGCAGGGGGAAGTGGCATCCGTGAAGCAGAAGGGCTTCGTAGCCGGAGAGGAGAGTGTGAGTATGGGAGAGGTGGTTGGAGAGGATAGAGAGGAGGGGAAAGGGGTGATGGGAGGTGTTGGGGTGGTGGGGAGTCGCCTGGGATGGAGCGTTTGCTTTGGGCTGGGCGACTGGTTGGGGAGGAATTGCTGGGATACGGTCGAATGCTGTTGGCTCGTAGGTCGAGGGTACATTTCGACAAAGGTAATGGAATTGACCGACGGGTGGTAGGTGGTATTCACTGGACCGGCGTCGTGAGCCTGACTGACAGTCTGGGGAGTCTGGTGGTTGATTAGACCGCCAGGAAAGACGTCTAGGGATGTAGGAGATGGGGCTCGATGATTCTTCCTGGAAGGATGGCGAACTCTCCTGGTATGAGTCGGCTGAGACGGGTGTTGGTTTGGGCCTTGCTGGTCGGGGCGGCGGAGATGGTGCTATCTCTTTGGCTTGTCGCATCTGCTCGCGAGGGGAGACCAGCCAGTCTGCAGAGTTGCGGTATAATGGTGATGAGGGTAATCCGCCTTGGGGACTGCTGGGAGAGCTGACACGCAGCTCGCTGCGAGACTTGGGCTCCGCTGACCAACAGCATCGGAAGAAGGACATTGTTGGAGTCAGACTATGGAGCTAAGGTCTTTGAGATCCCAAGCACTTAGACCGTATGCCAGATACGCACAGTGCAGCCGTGAAGGGCAAGGAATCTTATTTGAATAGGCTTTAGGTAGGCCGATTGTTCACAGAACCGCTTGTCACAACAAGAGGGGACAAAGGCAGATGTGAATCACTTATATAGGATACAGGGGGCTTCTCACCTAGAGCCTGGAAATTCTGTGACGGGCTTTGTAACAGTGAGCTTGTAGCGGTGTGCCAGTGAGGGACAAAGGCTCTGTCACCTCACTGCATGATGGTCAATGAACATGTGAGCGTGAGGGACGGCATCATGATCAAGCAAACAAACACCTCGTGAAGCATCGGAATTCGACCCGAAGATGGGATGGGTCGTCAGAAGACGGAAACCAACCCCAGCTAGGCTATACCAGTGCAGTCTACCGCCCCATCTCGCCCCATCTCGCCCAACGCCTAGTCATACATGCTTGATTGAGGAGCGCTCCTCCGAGGGCGAAGAAGCCGTGCCTTAAAGCTCCTCCTCCACGTCCATTTGATCCCCGTTTGGATGGCCATTCGCGCCCGCTGGCGCATCCTTCTTCGGGATTGTAGCTTCTTTGTCGATCATCTGCCGCGACACCGCCACGATGTTGTCCTCGATGAGCTGCTGGCCCACGTCCTCCAAATGCTTCTTCGGATCCAGCTTGCCAACGTAACGTGTTTTGAGTTGGTCCTTTGTCAACTCTGTCTCCTCCTTGACCCTCTTCTCGTAGCCCTCGGCGAGGCTCACCAGGCGCTCAAGGCGCTCCTTCGTCCGCTGTCCCTCGGTCCGGAAGTCCTCCATCTGCAGCGCCTCGGTCCACACGTGCTTGTGCAGGTTCATCAGCATGTTCTCCTCCAGCGCCGTCTTGCGATAGTTGATGCCGATCGAGTAGTAGTGTCGGTTGAGGCCGTGGATGAGCGCCTGGATCGACGGCTTGTTCAGGTGACCCAAGTTGGACGTGCTCTGCCGCGGCTCCTGACCGAGCATGAGGTTCTGGGGGTTGATCAGGCGGAAGGCGTCAATGACAACCTTGCCCTTCACGGATTGGATCGGGTCGACGACGACGGCGACAGAGCGGGGGTGCAGCTGCTCGAAGCTCTGCTGCGTGTTGATATCGACGGACGAGAGCCAGCAGCCAAAACCGGGATGGGAGTGGTACCAGCCGACGACGGATTCCGGTCTGCACACCTTGTTAGCTACGCAAGTCATCTAGACAGGCATCGAGGCTAGATGGAACTCTGGCGTACCTCCCGGTCTGTCGCAGCATGTCCATCATCTTCATCTGGAACACTGGGTCGACAGCTTCTACACTAACACCAGTTCCGCTTTGGGGCATGGCAAACACGTCCACGACGCGAACTGTGTAGTCGTCGACAAAGTCGCCCAGCATGAGACCCATGACTTCCATCGGGACGCCGGCGCGACCGTGCCGGAGCATCTTAAGGAGAGCAAGCGACGAAATGTAGACAGTCTCGGAGTTGTCGATAAGGAGGGTGTCCTCCCGCTGAGGAGTCAGAAGTCAGCAATTATGAAAGGACGCGCCGTAGCAGCGATTGGAGCGCCATCAAAATACTCACATTAGCAGGCGTAGCTCCCATGTTCATGCCGCCGCCACCCGCCAGCATGCTCCTAAAGCGCTCCATTTTGGAGTGTTGTGAGGTGAGGGAAATGTGATCAACGTTGTTGTACGTTATCGCAGGTGGTGTGATTCGCGGGGTGCAGCGGTGTTGATAATAAGGGCGGTGGATGCTGGTGGAAGCTTGAAGGCAGATGGCAGTTGTTGATGCCGCTCTGAGGTCCCCATCGGGCTGGAGAGCTCAGCACGCGGCGTTGACGAAAGCTCTGGCAGCCTGCACCTGGATTACCTAAGGTGGGTCTACCACTCTCAGCGCGCCAATCACCTGTCATCACCTCACTCCGGCTCACTTTTTCAAAGCTGCGCCCACAATTCGGAGATTTCCGCAGCCTTGCAGCAACCCCGGTCAAGCCGCTCACCAGCCACACAGCCATATCGCCGAGACTTTTGAGTGGCTAACCCACAAATCCCGGCACGCCTAAGCGGGCTAATCAGCCACACTTTGCCTGCCGAGCTACCATGTCGCGAAACGGAAGGCGGTCAACGGGCCTTTGGCCTCGCGCACCCTGGGCCGACCCCAATCGGTCTCCAACCCTCTCGCCAACCTCGAGCTCTGAACAGAGCAGCGCCTCGTCTACCAGCAACGACAGGCCGACTACACCTGTGCGCAACGTCGCAGACTCGGGCAATAGCTCATTCGCACTATCAAGCCCCACAGAGTCGTACGATTACGACAACGACGACGACAGCGATTTTGTTGAGCCTTCCAGCGAGGAAGAGGACGAAGACGAAGACGGGGATTCCCCACCGCAGCGCAATCGCAACCGTTGGAGCATCTTTGGCAGACCCAGCAACGCGCCGCCTCTTCGCGGTTTTCCGCCCGGATCTCCTTCTCGTATCGCTCCCTCGAGTTCCCAAGCAGACGCTGCGGCTCCAATTGTTCGAATTTTTCGCCCGCCTTCACCGCGCATCCCCGTCATGCCGACTTCAAGCCGCGACCCCGCGGGCGTTGAGCGCTCTCGCCCTCTCTACGAGATCGTGAATAACGACAAGAAGCGCGTCGCATATTTCTACGATTCCGACATCGGAAACTATGCCTACGTCACCGGCCATCCCATGAAGCCGCATCGCATCCGGCTGGCGCACAGCTTGGTGATGAACTACAATGTTTACAAGTTCCTCGAGATCTATGTGAGCTCTGCTTCTCCCCACAGACGAAGATCTCCCTCGAGGACCCAGACTAACGCTCCGAACAGCGTGCCAAGCCTGCGGTGACGTCCGAGATGACACAGTTTCACACCGACGAGTACATCGAGTTCTTGCAAAAGGTTACCCCAGACAACATGGACACGTACATGCGAGAGCAAGGAAAATACAATGTGGGCGACGATTGCCCAGTGTTTGACGGGCTCTTTGAATTTTGCGGAATCAGCGCGGGCGGCAGCATGGAAGGAGCTGCGCGCTTGAACCGCGAAAAGTGCGACATCGCAATCAACTGGGCGGGAGGTCTCCATCATGCAAAGAAGAGCGAAGCTAGCGGTTTCTGCTACGTGAATGGTGAGTTATTCGTCCTGTGAGCTTGGGGCGCCGGCTAACTTCTGCGTTCAGACATTGTCCTGGCCATTTTGGAGCTGTTGCGCTTCAAGAAGCGAGTTCTCTACATTGATATCGACGTCCACCATGGAGACGGCGTCGAGGAAGCATTTTACACGACCGATCGCGTTATGACAGTATCCTTCCACAAATACGGCGAATATTTCCCAGGCACCGGAGAGCTTCGTGATATCGGCATAGGAACCGGCAAAAATTACGCGGTCAACTTCCCGCTGCGAGATGGTATTGATGACCAAGCTTACGAGACCATTTTTGAGCCTGTCATCAGCGCCGTCATGACGTATTACCAACCAGAGGCGGTTGTTCTCCAGTGTGGCGGCGACAGTCTCTCCGGTGATCGTCTGGGATGTTTCAACCTCAGCATGCGGGGTCATGCCAACTGCGTCAAGTTTGTGCGCTCCTTCAACCTCCCCACTCTGGTGCTGGGAGGCGGAGGATATACCATGCGCAATGTCGCCCGCACATGGGCGTACGAGACAGGCAGACTGGTTGGCGTGGAGATGGACTCTGTGCTGCCGTACAATGAGTACTACGATGTAAGTTGCTCCCACGATTTGCATCTGACGCACGACTTGAAGCTAAATGTCTACAGTATTACGGTCCCGACTATGAACTGGATGTTCGCGCCTCTAACATGGAGAATGCGAACAGCTACGAGTATCTGGAGAAAATCAAGATTGCCGTCATTGAGAATCTCAAGAAGACTGCCCCGGTTCCTTCGGTACAGATGCAAGACGTCCCCCGCGCAAGCATGGGCGTGACGGACGAGCAGGACGACGAAATGGACGATCTTGATGAGGACGAGAACAAAGATGTCCGCATGACGCAGCGACAGTGGGAGAAGAAGGTCTCCAGGCAAGACGAATACGAGGAAAGCGACGACGAGGATATGGCCGAGGCGAATGGCGTTTACAAGGCCAATGGACGCACTCGCAAGTCAATCCTCGACTACAGAAACCCCAATGCGGCTGAAGACGACATGGAGGTTGACAGCGGTGTCGCCACACCCGCAGCCAAGCCCAACGAGACGGCTGCTGATAATGACGAGACCATGTTGGAGGAAGCGGAAGCCCCGGCAACCCCTGCCGAGGTGGCAGCAGAGCCCGCAACTGAAGCGGCGCCCCAGGCTGGGGCGGAGCCAGCAAAAACCGACGGAGATGGCGACGTTGATATGGAGGAGGCTGAGGAGAAGGCGCCAGAGGCTACTATCAAGACCGAGGAAGTTGATGGCGTGGCCATCTCTGAGTCTACACAAAAGAAATCGCCTGATCCCGAGGTCGCTGCTGCTAATGAGAGCGAGGGCATCAAGAATAAGGACGATGTCCCACCTTCTCCAAGCACACTGGCCGCCAAAGACGTCGGGCAAGCTAAGGAGACGGCTGAGACGTCGGACAAGGCGGCAGAAACGAGCAATAAAGCGGAAAACGACGTGACCGCGAACTAGCCTGTCAAGTAAGGCTTACTCGTAGGATGGCGTTTTGGCTTTTTTGCGGATTATTTGGGGCGTTCCGGCGCGAGGGCAAAAGTACCCAGCGATGGTGGTTGATTTGTCTGCTTCGGCCCTCCGTAGGCTCGGACGCTTGCATAGCGTAACGATGGTGCCTGTAGCATTTGGGATTCGCAGTTTTCCCCCACTGTTGCCATAGGACCAGTAGTGTATATGAGAATTCTCTTTCCGTGTCCTCGGGATCATGAGGTGGAGTTGAGCGGAGAGTGATGGTGGTGTGCGGGGCTGGGCTTATCAGTCGCAGGGCACCCTTCCCCCATATCGCTGGACCCTGACTTTCTTGGCAGCTGGACACTCCGATTGCACCCCACGACAATCAACCGTCCTGAGCGTCGCTAGTGTGCGGTATGTCTCAAACGGACCATTTCGTTGCCCGGCGGCTCGTTTCATGTTTTTCCGTGCTCTTGCGGTTTTTCCCTCCAGCTTGACATGGATTTACCACCTTCTCCGTCATCATCTTAGCCCCGGTGTTCGCGTAGCGCAACGCCCAGATGGATAAGCTCGGCCCCGCGCATTTTGACATCAGCGGCGTGCAACGACCAACCCCACCATCTCCAGCGCCAGCTCAGAGACGGCCACACGGGTCATCCCGCCGGTCATGGACACCCCTCACCGCCGCAACTGTCACCGCCATCGCCATCTTAATCCTATACCAATCCCTACGCAAGTGCGGCAGTTCGTGCCCTCAATCACCCCTCACCTCCAAATCCTCTCACCAACTTCAAGATGACAATAACCCCCCTTTCAACTGGGCCGACATACCCCCATCACGCACCCTTCAATGGCATCCCTGCTACACCACCCCACCCAACCGCTCCGGCTTAGACTGCGCGCGGCTCTACATCCCCCTAGACTGGCTCTCCCCTTCCTCTCCTCACCGCGTCATCCTAGCCATCATCCGTCTACGCTCTACCTCCCAACCCAGCCGCGGCCCTATCATCTTCAACCCGGGTGGGCCAGGCGGGTCAGGCATCTGGGCCCTTCGCGACCACGGCAGGGATCTACAAGCTATTGTAGGAGAGGACTACGACATTGTCAGTTTTGACCCTAGGGGGGTTGGCGCTTCAGTGCCCAGGATCGAGTGCTGGGGGAGGCAGACGGATAGGGTATTCTGGGAGATGCAAGATGGTGCCGACGTGCTAGATGCACACGGGGGAGCGGTGTACGGGGCGTTTGCGAGGGCGGCGGCGCTGTCGAGGGTTTGTGAAGGCGCTCAAGGAGGAGAGGAGGGGTTGTTGAGGTATGTTTCGACAGCTTCTCATGCCAGAGATATGCTGGAAATATGGGAGCAGATGCTTGGGAAGGAGGAGGGGTTGAGGTATTGGGGGTTTAGCTATGGGACGGTTCTTGGGGGTACGTTCGCGGCAATGTATCCCCAGAAGGTGGAGAGAATGGTTTGTGATGGGAACGTCGATTTGAAGGAGTGGTACCAGACAGTGGATTATGTCAACTTTGTGAGGGACACGGATAAGGTGATGGAGGCGTTTTACTTCTTTTGTCACCAGGCTGGGCCGTTGCGGTGCGGGTTTTGGGCGGAGACGCCGGGGATGATTCGGAACAGGTTGAAGGACCTCCTCGCGCAGATCCGCATCACGCCCGTCCTAGTCCCGTCTTCACCGACCGACTCCGGCCCTAGACTTCCTGAACTGGTCACCTACTCACACGTTGTCCGGATGCTCACGACAGCCCTCTACCAACCGATACATCGGTTCCCTCGCGTCGCCTCCGTCCTCGCCGCCCTCGAGGCCGGCGATGGACGCCCCTACCAAGCCTACACATCCCTCGACCAACCCCCCTCGACCCTCCCCTTCTGCCCCACCGAAGGGGAAAATCCTCCCACTCCATCGGAAGACACCCTCGACGCCTTCGACGCCATCCTATGCTCCGACGGTGAACCCTTCACTTACACTCCTACCTCATACAACACCTATACACAATCCATCCTCAACCTCTCCACCGTCGTAGGCGGCGAGCAAGCCACCACCCGCCTGTCCTGCGCTGGACGTACCGTACGACCAAAGTGGCGTTTCTCCGGGCCATTTGAGTGGAACACATCCTTCCCGATATTGTTCATCAACAACATCGCCGATAACGTGACCCCGCTGGTCAGCGCGAGGAACAACAGCGCCGGGTTCCCGGGGAGTGTGGTCTTGGTGCAGAATTCGTATGGGCATACGAGTTTGGCAGCGGCGTCGAGGTGTACGGCTGGGCGTGTCAGGGAGTACTTTCGGGAGGGGAAGATGCCTCTGGCGGGGACAGTTTGTGAGGGAGATGGCGTGCCATTTGGGGAGGGGGTAGTTGGCGATGAAGGGGAAGGTGAAGTTGAAGTTGAAGGAGGTGGGATTAGGAGGGCATTGAGGAGGTTGGAACGCGCGGGGTGGGGCGTGGGATTTGGGTTGTGATGATGATGTTTGCATTGGAAATGGTCTTCGCATCGTGCCTTCAGCGAGGAGTGTGGTTGGATTTGGTTTACTATGGTTGTATTGCGTCTGTTTTGATGTAATATTCTGGACCATTGTGTCCTTGTTTACATCATGATCCGCCCCTTTCACCATCCCCTGACGGATACCTTTTTCTCGCGCCCGGATATCTTCTTTCTTCTCCCATCATCATTACATGAGGTATCGTGAGACATCCCCTTCTAATTAGGTCTCTATATCTATGTCTAAATCTATGTAAATCCGCATCGCACGTCCAGCGGAGTCTAACCCCTTTTTTCTCAACACAACGCCTCCCTCTCTCACACATCATACATGGCGTGTCATGCTCTGTTGTGAGCGCACCACCTCCTCCACATTCCCCTCACATATACACGGCTTCTCATCACCCCTCGTCCCTTAAAAGCTGAATAAGCCACTTCTCCTCTTCCCGAACGGATACACCATCAGGGCACTCAAAGACAACCCCACCGAAATGCTAATCGCCACTTGAATCACACTAAACAGCACGTTAAACGCCGTGCTGTTTAGATCCCCCTCCGACTCAACGCTAGTCTTGGAGATAACGCCGCTTATCACCGTCCCGTTCGCCAACATCGTCTCGTTTCTAGTGATCTGATCTGCACTGGTGACACCGCTGAGCAGGGACCCGCTAACTGCAAGACCAGAAGGGACTTGGACAAAGATAGCAGGGAGCATCGCCGCCGCGGCTAGCCCGTAGCCTATCTTGCGTGCGCGCTGCAGGATGGGCACCTTCCCGGCCTCAGGGTCTTCGGTGTTGACAGATTCTTGAGAGTAAGCGTTGGAGTCGTTGTAGGTAAAGCTGGGACGGCGAGGTTTGCGGCCGCAGGAGAGGAGGCGTTGGAAGCGAGGGGACAGGTGACGGTCCCAAATGTCGAAGAGATAGTTTTGGGAGTGTTGGCCGAGCCGAGAGTAAAGGTTGGCGAGGACGCCAATGCAGAGGGCACCAAGAGAGGAAGAGAGTGTAGGGTTGCCTTGGAAATGACGGGAGGAAAAGTTGTTGACGACGTAGCCGGCTAGGGAGATGAATGCCATGACTTGAAGGAGGTCAGTGAGGGTTTGTTTGTGAGTCGGGGGCGGGACGGCACGTACCTGGAGTTTGCTTCCACTTGGCTTGGTTGATGGCGCAAAGGCAGAGGGTGAATGGTAGGACGAAGAGAATATAGAGGTCTTGGTTTGGTCGGTGGAGGTACCAAGCCTCGCCCGTGGAGCAGTGCACTGCGCTGACAGCGTTCTCATCGATGTATCCATAGATGACCGAACCGATGGTGATGCCGTAGCCGAGAAAGAGCGAATAAATAAGGGCGTACACCATCCGCACCGAGCCGGAGATCATCTGGTGACTTTGGAGCTCCAGGCTCGCGCACAAGACCATGTAACCAGGGAGAATGAGGGCGATCGAGGACTGTGCCAGCGCCGAGAAGCAAAACAAACCTCCGCTGTTTATCGATCCAAATACACGAGACAAGAATGATGTTGCCACGGCCGCAGTAATCTCAAACACGTTGGCGTAGAGCTCGTTCGACGGAGCCAAATACAGCTGCAGGAATCCGACCAGGCAGCCGAGGATAAACGCAATCGGCATGTCGATATACCGACCCTCGAAACCGAATGGAGCAACCGTCGCCGATGCCAGACCAAAGAGTAAAACACGGAGCCATGTTGGGAACTTTCTTTTTCGATCAATAACTTCTTTCAGCCGAGTTGTTGCCTCTTCGACACCGATGCGGTCATGGACAACCTCCTTGTAAACTTCATGAACATCCCGGAGCCGGCCGAGGTCGACGCCTTGCGGGGTGCGGACGATCTTGACTTCGGTCGTGTGCGTGTTGCTATCGTCAAACGAGATGATCATTGTACCCGGAAGGTACATAAACTGACCCTCGATTCCCAAGACACGAGCTGACATCCTCATATACGTCTCCAGTCGGTGTGTGGGAGCGCCGTACATCATCAAGGCCTGGCACAGTTTGATCAGATACTGGTGGCGACTGATGATCTCGGCGATGTGAACGGTGATGCGGAATTCCTCGAGTCTCTGTTTCGATCTGCTGCGCTTCTTCGGCTTGTCCTTCTCGCTCCGGATCTTTTCCGTAACAGCCTCTGAGATATCTTTGGTGGATGCGGGTGTGGCAAACATCATCGAGCTCTCCATGAGACCAGCAAGTGTGCTAGACGAGGAGCGCATGCCCCGGAGTCTGCCGCGGGCTTTATCCGGCCTCGGGCTCCCTGGGCGCGACGGCGGGGGAGAATTCGCCGGTGTTCGGTTCGGGGTCCACGCCGGTGTGCTCGCGCCGCTAAACTCGCCGCTCGTCGACGCAGGCTTCTGCTCGGCGTTGTACAGCTTGAGCAGATTCCCAAGAATGCCACCCTTGTACTTGTCCGGTTGGGGCACATACTCGACGTCGTCGGGAATCGGAGTTACCGTCCCAGATCTAGGGAATGTCGCAGGCTGAGAAAGGGGGCTGATATGTCGGGTATGTGTTCGGACAAGATTGTTGGCTGCTTGATGTGCCCCTTTTCGCGGCCGTAACCCGGACGCATCGGCCGCGGAGGCAAAATCGTGTGTTTGAGTTCCTCGGCCGTGACCGGGAACATCGAGTAGCGCGTCCCCATCAAATGGCGTGTCGGTGCCGGAGAGGTCGATAGAGCTCCGTATCGAAACAGGCGCAGAAGACGTGCCCACATCGTAGGCAAGACGGTCGGCTCGGTTCTTGGCTTCGACTTCGGACCGGCTCGGATTCAAGTCGCCCGGGCTGTCTAGCAGGGTATGTTTTCGAAGCACCGGGCGCGGCTTCCTCGGAGCTATTGGGTTGCTGCCACCTCCGTACTCAGAGTCAAAAATGTTTGTCAATGCGGCCTTCAACGAAGCCTCATTGAACGAGTCCCGGCTTCTGGATGCTTCGTTCCTGACGGGAGATACACCTCGGCCATGGTCACTGTCTGGAGATATAGAGAAATAGTCTTGGGCGGGTTGTTGCGATTCGATTGGGGTTTGGAACGGGCTGCCATAGTACTCGCCGCGATCCTCTGTATTGCTGGCAAAGCCGACTCTCTTTTTCTCCTTGCTCTTGTCGGAGCTCTGCGGGGTCACATATTGCTCGTCTTCGAACGGATTCGTCGGGCTCAGGCCCTCCGGAGGTTTTTGTGATGCCATGATCGCGGTGCTGGTGAACGGCGATACTGGACGGGTGTCAAGCAGCTCCAAGAAACTTTAAAGCAAACCGCAAACCTTGACTCGATGGGGAGTCACATCCGTAAATACGAGGGCGTCGACAAATCTGCAAAATGACGTGGATTGGCCAAGTTGAGTTTGCGAAAGCGTAAGACGCGGCAGCCAGGGGCTTGAACTTTCCCCCCGAGGGCTGCCGATGGAGTGGTGATCGACTCAAAGAACGTGACTAGAAACAAAGAGCGAACGTAAGAGAAAGAGCGACTAGCACGCCATGCACGTGGGTTTTGAGGGGGAAGGTATTGGGTGAACAATGAAAGGAAGCCGCTCCTCACTGGAGCAGCATGATGACTGTATGGGACACGGGATGGGGAGCGACGTTTACTGCTGCGATGGAAACGGGCCAAGACGGATCTGCAGGGGAAGACTGGGTGCTCGTGGTATTCGCCCGCACCTCGTATATCTCGAGATCAGGGACTTCGGGGTCATCCTGAGCTGCCGCTCTTCGGCCCGCGAGCGGCTCTGCCGAGCTCCTGCTGCCGCCATTGGTGGCCTGCCGGGATGCTCGCTGGTCGTGATTTGGTCTACAAGGCACCAGATGCAAAGCTAACGCAGCCAGAAAAGCTGTTTCAAGGCTATCCGCCACCGTGGTGGAAACATTGAAGGCAGAATCTTCGCACGACGTCATCGACAAGGTCTGGCGTTGTGGGAGGGGGCCGAGCTTGGCGGTTGACCCTGCTTGCAGAATCACCACTCGCGGATTGACTTACATCCTAGGCGCGCGCATTATCAGTCCATACGTCGGGACGGATAAATCTGAGACGGCAAAACCGAGCAAAATGTAACGTGGAAAAGCAACCGATTGCGATTGCGGATCGAGGAGGGAGAACTGTCCCATATCGGTGGCCGGTGCCGGCGTTGCTGTGCTGAATGAGTCAATGGTGGCCAAAAGAAGTGGGCAGCTGTCCCTGCCCCGGTTATCGAGCAATGAAAACCCTGAGTTGCGTGGCAGAAACAGCGGTTGCAATCGAAACGACTGTCGAAGCATTCGAAGGCGGGGGTTTGCTCGCTTGGATTTTTGCCAAAAGGGACCATGCATCTGGGAGGTGGTGTGATGGTATGCGGCAAACGGCATGCGGCTCTTGTTTTCGTTCTGGACGCGTCGCCCGCCTCCAAGCGACGTGGCCCGAAAACCAGGAACGCCAGGAACCAGAGCTTCAGCGCACTGACCAGTTGATCACAGCGATCTTCCAACGAAACCGGTCAACTTCATCGTCAAATGGTCAGATTGTTGATACATTTAGGTATAGAATTACAATAATGTAAACAAAGTCCTTTCTCGTATGCCTGTATCTCTCGTGCGCATGTTTGAAGACTTTGGAGTCTCAGATGTCTATTCGCTCCCCCCAATTTTCCCATGTCCCCAATCCGACCCATTTGAAGTAATGCAGAGCAGTCGCCACTGCCCCATCGAAGCCAACCAAAACCGGGTATCTTGCAAGCGCCCATTCCCTTTCCCTTGATCATCGCCGCCGTTTCTCCACCGGCTGCCATGCATGCACCAGAAGCTGTTATACATGGAATCTCCCCTGTCTGTCCGTCTCCTCTCAACCCGCAATTGCGACAAAGTTTGCGTTGTCGTATTTCTCGGCTTTGCAGACCAGCGTTCCGTTCTCGTTCTGCAGCTGCACCATGGCGGCGCCGTTGATGCCAATGCTCTTGCCCTTGACCGTCTTGGCGGCCGCATCGACAAACCACAAGTCATCGAACCACGCAAACGGCACCTGCTGGCCAGTGTCGCCCTCATAGAAGTCTTCGACAATCCATTCGGTGTCGACACGGCACAGCCTCGGACCGTTGCTGACGTTGAGGGTGACTGAGTATCCTTGCTGGACGTTGCTGATGACAATGCGGCCCGTCGTTGCGTTGATGGCGGTCACGTTGACCGACATCCAATCGCCCGGCTTGACGGGAACGCCCTTGATCTGGAACGAGGCTTCGGGGTACCACTGCCACCACGCATTAGAGCTCTGACCGCCATTGGCATTGACCTGGGATACTGTCAGCATTTATTTGATCGTACGACGCAGCATCAGGCCAAACATACCACTGTGGTCACGCCAGCTTGGAATAGTGCTTGGGTGCAAGACGCGCCGTCAATGCCCACCCATGCGGCGGCATACTGGGTCTGCGGGATCCTGGGTCGAAGCTTGAGGTTCGGCGCCGTGAAGTAGCTGAAGGAGCTGACAATCTGGTCTTGGGTGGTTGAGTGCTGCGAGGCGCCGCACCAGTTACCACTGTAGCTGATGGTGTCGCGCTTGGTGTTGGCTCCCCTACCAGGCGGTGCGTTCGGCCTTCGTGGAGAGCGATGCTGCCATCGTTGACGAGGCGGGACCTTGACGAAGTCAAGCTGTGATGTGACATCGACGACTGTACCATCATGTTCGATGACGGCCTCGGCGACGAAAGTCAGCTCGGCGGCGACGGACCAGACGGCTAACGAGCCCACGAGGGCTTGCCTGACGAGAGACCACATGTTGGCGATAGGGTGACAACGGGGTGGATGTTGGGACAGGCTCGCGATGGCGATCAGAGGAGGTATCGGGGACCCAAGGACTCGGGAGCAGCTCCTTTTTCAGTGACACGAGAGGTTGACAGCTCTGTCCGAGCGTGGCCCGTTCCGGATCGTCGATTAAGGGGCCGAGGGGTCCAGCAGCGCGGGTTCCGATGGCACTGGCATGCTCGTCCCTTGCGATCACCTGGCACTGGGGCAACTGAGGGGGCAGGCTGGGGTTTTCGACGGGTTTTCCAGCTGCCACGGGGTGGTGGCGTCCACTCATCAAAGCGTGTTCCAGCTCATCACCAATCCGGTCAAAAGCGGGCGTGCCAATTTCACAACCTCAACCCATGGTTTCCCTGCGACCGGGTTCTCCATTGCCAGAGCGGGCACCAGCGCAGCATTTCACTCGTCGAGGCCTGGAGGGGCACCGGCACTAGTGCAGCAGCGTTGCATTATAGGTCGCAAGCGACGGTTAGGCTGGTGATGGCGACAGGGGTCGCTGTTCCCAAAATAGCCCAAAATAGCACGCTCAATTACGGCGAGCACGGGCCGACCTACTTTTCGTGCTGTGGCCATGTGCGTCTGCTCCAATTCGGCTTGAACTCCTGATAACATGCTGGTTTTATGACCTCCGTCCAATCTCAAGAGGGTTCCAGCTCCGGGTTGGGTGCATGCAACGATCGCTGGGCCCATCCACGATGTCAGGTCAAGAGAGAACCAAAGGGAACCAGACGGGACCAGAGCCGGACGGTCAGCTGAAAAAAGCGGAGCTGGGGCAGCCTCGATGAACGGTCAACCAGGCCCAGAACACGGCAGGATTTTCTCCCCTCACTGGCTGCTGTGATGGTGGCAACTCACGACTATTGAATTCCTCGGCACACCTCGTGCGCAAACCACTGGCAAACATATGCACCCGCGAGCGAATAGAGAGTTGCACTGCTAACCCCCCTCCAAACCAGCCCTTACCCCATTTTGCTCGTTCAGCTTTGGTCAAGAAATTGCCATCGATGCTCGAGCAACAGTGTTCCATCGCTTTTATTTTCCGGTTGGCCCTAGGGCATCATCCCACAATGGGGCGCTCAATGATCACCACCAATATTCATCGCCAGAGAACGCCACAAAATGGGGAGCAAAGTTGAGTCCCGTGCCCCGTGTCTGAGCCGCATTCCCCAGTGCCGTCTGCCGCCATACCCAGATCCTGTGTTATTAGCTGCACGTCTTCCCGCAAGGCGACCACTCGACGCTGTTGGTTTCTCACTCCCGTCAACAACCTTCAGAAAGATGGTGGTGTCAAGGACCATGCGGTAATTACCAACCCCCCCCCCCCCCCCAGCCTGACAACGTGTGAAAAGGAGGGCGGCCGCGCACGACCAAGCAAGGGGAAAAAAATTCAGAGCCAGCCCTTTCCAAGAGTTTAACCCAACCGTAAAGGGTGACGGGCAGAAGCTACTAACAACCGAGCCATGTAACCTCAACCTCAACCGTGGCGCTATAACACCAGTCATAATTTCTTTGTCAACTCTCGGAACGACAGGTTTGGTTTCTGGAACCGAATAATATGGCACGGCCCGGATCAATACTAGGACACATCACATTGCCTGCGTGCCGGAAGGGGCAATACGCGAGTTGCGAGCCCTTTTGGCTTCGTCGATGTTACCTGCGGTCGCCATTAATACCAAGACTCAATATGAGTAGGGCTGATGTCAAGTCGTTGCGGAAGTTTGATATATGTGCGGTGTTTGTACTGCGTCACATCCCCGTCACGGTTGGTAGGGGTCAGTCTGGACATAGGTGTCTGCTGCTGCATTCCTCAAATACGGGCCGGCGCGGAGTTGGTGGAGCGGTGAAAACTTTCTTTCCGTCCCTAGTCTCGGACGCTGAGACCGTCAACGGGCACACGTTGGCGCGCTGGGGCCACAACGGACTTCTTCGTTCTTGTTCGAATGCGGAGAAGTTCGGTGGAGTGAGTGGTCCGTTACGAGTGATGCCAAAAACAGCAACACCAAGCTTCTCTCCAATCTCCAGCCACCTGCGCGAAATTTGAATCTCCCTGCGTTCTCGTTTTCTCAGCGATGGAGGGAAAAAAAGCGTTGGTTCAAATGGTGTGCGATAAACACGTGCAGTGCAGGACAGGAGGCGTGTTTGCTTCGCTCTGACTGGTGAATGGCCTGTCAAGGGGCTGGCTGAGGGTCAAATCGTGCGACCGCCCCCTGGATCTCAGCTGAAGGGATCTGGTGACTGCCATCCTTCCTCGTGCAGATGGAAGACCGGGGAGTCGTGGTCAAGCCGTCATCCCGTGTCTGGGTCGGACCAAATCTCAATATCATTTTCAACCTACCACGTGTGGGTGCGTTAGAATCGATATTTGGGAGGCCCGCGTTCCCCTGGGAGGACAAGAGGGGATGATGGGTGGTGAATTGTTCGTGGAGAATCCATAGACTGTGTGCCATCGGGTCTTGCTCCCCGCTGGTGCTCTTTCTGGAGGTGGAAAATGTAGTACCGTCTCAATGAATTCAGAACAGGACGAATAGTGGAGATGAGAAGCACTGATGCGAGCAGTTGACCTCCCGCATCTGCCTCTCAGCCACTTTCCAATCCCGAGGTCTTGATTTTCCACCGATTTGGGAGGTGACAATTTTCTTCCTGTTCCCTCAGTCCCTTCCCAGAGCTTCTTCTTGGCTCTCCCTAGTCCCTCGTTCCCACCCAGTGCTTCGGCAATTGTTCCCCCAACCCGGCCCATCTCTCACGCTCAATCTTACGAGCTAGTGTTTTCCATCCGTACCTTTCCTGCCATGTGTCATCTGCGGCTTCAATGGCGAACTCGAGAATGATGCTCCTCGCGGCCCACCCGATATGGAGAATTGCAATCGAGGCTCTAGGGGCCTACTCCTGGTCAGTTGCCCTTCGCCTTTCGTCTTCGTCGTCTGATTCCGAGTCGTCTTCAACTTTGCCGGCGCCCTCCGCCTTCCAACGAGTCGCAAGATTATACTTGAGTCGCCAGATTACACTTCCAAGTCTCATTAGTTGAGGATATTGCTGCGCCTTGGCAGAGTCAAGCTTCGTGGTAATGGGGTTGATATCTTCACCCTTTCCCATCTCCCAAACGCCCAACAAAGAGGAAAAAGAAGTCGAGTGAGCGAAAACTGCCATTGTTGCGGTCCGTCCGGTGCCTTCTGCCTGGAGGCCGAATTGGTGAGCACTGATCATCCAGATCACGACGCTCTCAGGCTCAGGCACCAGCAGAGCCTGTCCCTCCGAAATCAGCACAGGGTGACGACGGTGGGAGCGCTCGCTCAACCTTTCCAAAACGTGTATCCATGTCTGGCTTCGTGGCGTCCGTAGTATAACCCCGTTGCATACCTGGTGGAAAAAAACGTTGTCGATGGATGGCCATTTATTTACCGTGACAAGAGTCGCTGATCTCTTGCAGGAGTCCCACCCGTTCCGCTCTGTTTGCCTGCGTCTTGCCAGAGAAACCCGAAGCCAGCTTCATGACGGGTATTCAAGTTGATACCTGCCCTCACGAACAGAGTTGATCCCAGCCGTTCGCTTCTAAGAGATAGAATCATCGGAGATCCCGGGTGATTTGGATCCGTGCAGCTCAACTCAGTGGCGTACAGATTCTTTGCCTTGACATTATATGGATTTGATTCGTCCCATTCTACCTGCAGAAGACATCCACGGAAGCCCAAATAGACATTTGCAACATCGAATCCACGTCTATCGGTGCTGAATGGCCAGATGGTCAGCCCATTGGATGCTTCATAGTCGTCCGGTGAGTTGGCGAAAATTTTGTGAGGGGAAACACCAAGGTTACCAGGCTGTTCTGTGTCATCAGTTACGTTCCGTATTGAGTGAAAAGTCTGAGGTCAAGGCAGAGACTTACCAGGTTTGACGTCCCACGTTAGAACAGTCTCGTTGGCAGATTGCCGGATCAGCTCGATGTGAAGTTGCACAAAGGCCTTGTTACCCTCCCCGTAGCTGCCGAACAAGACCGGAAATCGTGCAGCTGATTCTGCTTGATGCTAGTGACCGACGAAACTTCAGAGGCCAGGGACTCTATCGAGCCGATAGTATTCCAGTCAGTGTCGAGGAAGAGCAGAAACTGCGGCGCCAGAAGCTCCTAGAGGGCCCAGCCACGAGTAAACTACCGACTGCTTCTAAAGCACCACGTCTATGGCCACGGGCGATTTTCGTCAATGGAGCCATGCAGATCCGACGCCTTTGTGGGCCAACCGGGCACACTGCTTCGGTACGTCGTCAAGGAATGCGTAGCAAACTTGAGCTTCCTCGTACCACCTAAGCATGGAGTTGATGGCCTCGCTCAACTCGGAGCTGTCGCTTTTGTTGATGGAACAAGTGTCAATCCATATGTACTCCCAGCCATCGGTGGCTGCGACCTTGCAGCAGTTTTCGATCTTCGGCCAGCCTTTGCGTCGCTTCCGAACGGCGGGGAATTGAATGACCTCGAATGCCACCTCCTCTTCAAGCCATCTGTGCGACAGGATGGCATACGGGGGTACGTAGCCGAAAAACGGAGAGATCTCATAGCTCTGTGTGTGCAGCAATCGCATCTCGAAGGAAAAACTGAACGAGTGCTTCTTATCGACTGATTCACTGCTAGTGGCACCGTGTTGACATCTTGCAATAGGTAGTGAACGGAAGGTGCAAGCGCCGGCACAGAGGCAAGAACAGCAATTTGCGGGAAAGAAGCATCAAAATGGATGTATTTATGCAACATTTACCGCGTATTTTAACTCGATCGGTGCACCGGGTGAGCCTTCCAGGTTCGCCTCCGCTCAGCTTGACCGATTGGCGGGGCCTTCGCCAGCAGCGCTTCTCGAGCTCATCCCGTCTGCCTGCAGGACAGTGGCTTATTTCTGCGGCCATGCCCTATGAGCACCTCTCATCGGATCGCAGCCCTCCGGCTCAGCGTCTCACAGGTCGTGCCCATCAGATCATCCCATCAGGTCATCGCATCAAATCCGCCCTCCAATTTCGACACCGCTCGCTGGCTCGTTTCCAGCCTCACCCGACGTCACAGTTTCCGCCGCCAATCGGAAGTCACGTCGAACTGTGATCATGCTCACCGTCGGAACCTGAGCAAAACTTGCCAACGGTTTGCCGTAGATGGTAACCTGATTCCCTAACGGCGCTTCCACCATTCCTGGCCACGGGACAGGGGTATCAGGTCGCCCATTTTTCCCATCGACGTCACAGATCGAAGTCAGCGACCCGGTGCTGCTGTACTGGCTGTAACTAAGCCCTTCTGATCTGGAGTCGGATCCCCTGGACTTGCCGCCAGACCCGCCAATTGTCACTATCTCTCTTCTCGGGCTCTCTTCGTCGCTATTTTTAGAGTGTCTCGAAGAGAACGCCTTGCCAAAGATGAAGCGGAGCAACGGGCTCATGGCCGGAAGACACGCTGTGACGATCGCAACGACTGGCTCAGCGCACGTGTAGATCCACCCGTGGGCGATGTCCTCTGCGGCATCAAGTCAGCACTCCTCGAAACACTATCCAACGAGTTGGAACCTACTGGTGAGGTCGGGCTTGGGACCGTTCGCGTGAACGACCAGTCCTTCCAAGCGGATGCAGGTGACGATGATGATCCTGTAAGTCGATGTTAGCACTGGTGCGTCATGGAAATTCTCCTCAGCTCGAGACAAACTGACACTGCTCCCATCAAGAAAACGACCGAAATGGCAATTTTCTGAGGTCTTGACACCTTGAGCTTCCAAATCTCGCGGGTTGGAAGAATGAGAATCAGAAGCTCCGAGGCTATATTCGGAACTGAGTTGCCCAAGAACCAGTCCATCGTATCCAGACAATAGCCTCCTTCCAAGTATGGCAGGTATGCCTTCTGCACCGGGGTACATTGGAATACGACCACGAGGATCGATGCCAGCCACAAGACACCGACGAAGCCCCCAAGGACGTACACCGCAACTCTCATGAAGCGAGTTGGGAACTGTTGGGTGTCAACTTTCTCCCATTACTCTCCGAGAGATCGCTGCTGACTTCATACTTACAATTCGGGTGTACATGGTAAGGATTGATGCTTTTATTGCAAGAAGGGAGGTGAAGTAGAAGTACTCGGAGATATAAAGGTACTGACAGACGTTAGTCGCTTCAATAATCTGACCTACGAACAGGGCTCAAAACAGCACGTACCAACATTGTATTTTGCAACAGCATTGGGTTAGTGACCATGTTGACGACGAGATATCTCCCCATTCCGCCGTTGTAGACGCCTGAGAAAGATTCGTCAGCGGCAGAGCAGAGCAGAGCATGCAGCATAATGAACGAACCAAGTACACCAGTTAACGTGAACACACAAAGGAGTATCTAAGGTGGTCAGTGTTGGACTGAAAACATCCATAGAGCTCAGCTGCTCACCGCCGCCAGCAAAATTAGCCAGTCATCAACGCCAAGTCTGTGGCCTGAGGACGCCCGCAACCTTATGCTGAAGCGAAGGATGACGACAAGCACAGCTATGGCCGTCATGGATACGGTTGCTTTGACCATCCTCGGGCCCGCGTTGAATGCCACGACATCTGGTGGCAGCTCGGCTAGAGACTGGGGCAGTTTGGGTTGAGGCATGGTGTGGCACAAATGTTGGCGTGTTTGGTTTACTCTCTGTTGGGCGGCACGAGCTTGTTGGCGTGATGGGGGCACGGGAAAGAGCAGTGGCAGAAAGACTGGGAATGGTGTTTGCCTTATGTTCAGTTCCTCACCACACCAGGGTGCGGCCCAGGCGTCGCATACCTCTCATCACAAATGTTTGATGTCGTTGCTTGTGCAGCATCACTAACTACGGAGAGGTAAGGCGCCCCCATCTTTCGGGGCAACTGACCAGCGCTAGTGAAGACGTAGGGGTTATTTGCTACCCATGATTCGGCCCCCGGGTGTGTTCTATCCTCTGCCGCCAATCGTCCTCTCACGCGAATTGGAGACCTGTGCCACGCTGCTTTCCTGCCAAGGTGGTCGACGATGCAACCATGTTGGTTGGGCGGTTGGCCGCTTCGCGCGATCATCCCGCCCCGCGGTTGGTTGCTCAAAGTCGAGAATTCTCCGATCGCCAAAATGCATGGCTGTAAGGGATACTACACAGCACACCGTTCATCACTACTGCCTGGCCGCCCAAAAGTCTTCGAGAAGCTTGCCGAACCCTTGCCTCCATCACAGTCGATTGCGTCTGAGGGTTTTGGCGTCCACAGTGTAAGTCTAGATCTGGCCATTCCTATGAGTGCACTACTGCTGAGATTAATGGGAGGCCTGTAGAGTTCATCCCCGGATCAAGACATGCACCAAGCTGCCGAGGAAGTCAAACAAACCCCCGAGGTCCCTGACAACAGTGTTTTGCTTCCCCCCCCCCGCTTTTTTTTGGGTCTCGTTTGGTTTCAATCATTTGCCCCTGGTTCTTTTACGTACCTGCTAATACGTACAAGGCCTTGAGGGGTTGTGTGGTCCAGCAGAAGCACTTGGTCGCCAAGCTTTCCGACTGCCAGAAACGCATACCTCAATCGCCCAATGTATTCGCAAGTTTGTCCCCTCCACGGCCCATGTGCCTATTACGTTGCCTCCCGCACCACCCAAGTAGACTTTGCCGCTCGCCAACGTGAGGTCCTGGTTGCACTTTTAGGCGCCTCTCGGACTGGCCGCATTAACCTACAGTCGCCCCCAACCTCCACAGTCCAAAACGTCGGCCCCCTCATAGCACTTGCAACGTCGAGATGAGCAGAGGATGATCGAAGTCGCGTCATTTCGGGCAGGCAACGAAATAGGTTGTTTGCTATGGTCAAGTGTCTCGCCCGAGCTTAGCCGCGAAAGCCGGATGGCGAAAAGAAGATCTTCCCTCACCATATCAGGAGCGAATGGTATCCCGCCATACTCATCGCCGCCAAGGCCAGGAGCAAACTCTCACCCCGCCGAACCCACAACCGCCTGACTCGCCGTCACCACCAACCCACACATGAACCAGGAATACCCTCACAAAACCATCACAAAAAGGCGAGATGGCCGAGCAGTCTAAGGCGCTACGTGAGGGAGTTCCTTAATAACATCACCATCTTTCGAGATCTTGATTTCGTAGTCCGAAAGGGGGCGTGTGTTCGAATCCCACTCTAGTCAACATCTTGTTTTTGCTCAGCTGCATTTCCCATCGCTCTGTCCTTCCAAGTCAAATGTGAAGAAGAGATTTCCTCAAGTTTGTGATCGACAACTTTTGGTGGCGAGCTAAAGGTCAGATGCTGGATGCCACCTCAGGCCTTTCGTCTGGTTGTTTAGCTTGGGCGACAATGCGGGGTGCTTCCTTTTTCGATTCGTCAAGCAGTGGCGCCACTGAAAAAGAGGGTGCAGTGGGGTCTCAATCAGGATTTGTGGCGCGGTGTTGTTTGCCCAGAAAGAATTCACCGTGAGTGGTTGTCGTCTTTTGTTTAAGCGCCTGGCGCCTGCTTCTTCTTTGAAGCTTGTGCCGCTTGACGCGGTTGCGGCTGTGGTGCTTTGAATGGGGATGAGAGAATTGCTGACATGTCCAAAGTGCATCGATCGGCAAGGGAGAGCCGATTTTCATGTGCCAGGGCCTGAATAGGGGCTGCCCTTGATGACGGTCGGTTTCTCAGCTGTTCACCTTTCCACACGGGCTCTCACCTCGTTGAGCCTTTCAACCATCCGAAATCTCCCGTTGATGGCCTAAACTTCTTCCCATGGCTTCGCGTTGACACCCAGCCCCCCCCCCCCCCCCCCCCCCCCCCCCGTAAAGTCCCGGGAGGACCTCCAACTCTCCGCCCCAGCTGGACCTCATCCTCGAGTCCTCAGTATCGCAAGCGTGGCAATGCCCACTTTTTCGTCACCCCAGTGACACAGGCCACAGGTGACGACGCTCTAAATCGGCCTGGACCGCAGCGGGATCTCCCCTTCTAGAATTGCAAGGCAGACACCCCCGCCCAAACTATCCCGGATCCGGCCCGTCATGTCACCCACATCGTGATTACCATCCCACTTGGAAGCCCCGAGGCCTGTCCTACGTGTCATAGCCCGACCTAATCTAGCATTGGACTGTTTCACTGGCCTAGCGAATAACCACCCAAATCTACCGTTGCACCAGATGTACCGCGTTTTGTGAGACGGCTCGTACCCCTCCGAGTCTTCTTTTGCACTTGGACTGTAACTAATGATGGCATTTTGCCCGCGAGCAGGAAAATCTGTCTGAGGTGAGATGGGTTTGATGGAGGTTGTACGGGCGCACAAGGCATAGAGGCAGGTACTTTCGTGTTCGAGACATGAGGGTTTGCCTCACGAGATCCACGAGGTGTGATTGTGTTCCTTTGAGGCCGATTCTCGGAAGCAAATGAGAAGAGGTGGCTTCGTGCTGCAGGCCTGGGAGTATGTTGTCGGACGGGAGGCTTTGGGCTCATATGATGCTGCACGTTGAGAGGGAGCTGATTGAGGCATAAGAAAACGTATTGTATGGATACTATACATTTCTGAGTGTTGCGAGCCTCATTTCCTTATCCAAGGCTATGCGGTGTCATCCTGATGTTCCGCCTCAACCTCGACTAAAATGAACGGAAAAATTGAGATGATCAGAGGATATCAACCCATTTTGCTTCCATCTCCTGTCCCGCTGTGAGCAACCTGCAGCGGCAAAATCCCAGATCCGTACCTATGAAATTCTTTGGGTATATCCTGAAAACGCCTTTCCCATCCGGTCATACACCATAATATCAGCACAAGCGTAACAAAACATCGACTGCGCATCACTTGAAGACTCTCAAGCTCTCTGACTTCTCAGCTTCTGCGTTTTCTTGGAGAGCTCCGTATACTTCCGCTGGCCAACATTGCAGTTCCACGTCTCCTTCCATCGAAGTCTTGCACCCTCCTCTAAAGAGATGACTTCGGGGTCTCGTCCCGCGCTGAAATCGAACTGGGGCACGTCGGCGCGCTCGAACATCCTCTTCAGTTCGTCAACGTAAAGGCGACCGAAACCGCATATCCGCGCCTCGTATCGTACCCACTTTCCGAGGGCAAAGAGGCTCGGCTTGTCGTCGGTGCGCACGGAGAAGGCGCAGCTGAGACGGGCGAAGCAACCAACAAGCATGACCCACTTGATGGCTTCGGCGGCGTCGGTGGAACCTGGTGGCTGACGGAACTCAATTGTGCGGTAACCATCGCCAGTGCCTCCGAGAAGGCTTTTTGCGAGGAAGTTCCAGCGGAAGGATTCGTGGGGGAAGTCGGAGGTCTGTCCGAGGGCTTCACCAGTGGGAGTGTCGGCGCCGCACCAGTTCATATGGGCAGCAAGTTGACGAATAGTGGTCGTCTGTCCGTGGATGGCGGCTACGCATGCCGGAACAGTGCGCTTTCCCATGTAGGGGTTGTGGCGGTTGCTCTTGGCCCAGATTGTACGCCGTCGGTAGTATGGCATCAGGGCGTCTAAGCAACGCTCGAAGTAGATGGCACTTGTGGCAAGGCCCTTGGCTTCGCTCAGATGCCAGTAGCCGCGTGATGGGACGACGTGCACGCTGGTGTTGCACTGATGATGGGTAGTGAGCTCGAAGTCATAGTTGAGGACGGACATGACGACATCGAGGAGTGGGAGCCAGGTTTCAGCGTGACCGGGTCCGAACCGAAAGAAGGGCGAGACGACTCGCATGCCAAACCGGTGGTCGGCAGGCTGAGTTGGGATCGTCCTGTCTTCGACGAGGGTCCAATCCTTGTGGCTCTCTCGAGTACCGTCGTAGTGGATATGGTTGGCGAGGCCGACGTCCCGGAGGCGGGCGCTAACCTCGTCCATCAGCGTGGAGACATCGGTATGCTGGATATTCCGGCTGCGGACGAGGAGGCCGAGTTCGACGCAAAAGAGGAAGTCAGGGGCAACCCGTGGCGCTTCGTCTCCGTACAATCGGACGCTCGGGCGGTGGATGAGGTTGTCGTCATGGTGGCGGTGGTGGTGATGGGAATGGCGAGGGGGAGTCATGGTGGGCGCAAAGTGCACAACCCGATGGGTCATTTTTTTTTTGGTGTGGGAGCCTTGCGAGCAGGTGGAGGAGCAGGTGGGGTTGTTTATGTGCTGAAATAGGGGGGAAGGAACGGTCAGGACAGTTCGCGGAGACAAACCTGTCTTTGCTTGTTGCCAATTGTCTGGGAGATCTCAGACGACACGAGGCTCCGTCAAAGTGCGGAAACTGCTCACATTTTAATAATCGGCTTTGTGGGATTGTGTTGCATACGACCATCGCTGCGAAGTACATGAATGGGAAGGCACCTCTGCGGCCTGGGGTTGTTGTGCGTAATTCGGCGTGGTGGCTCAGTATCCCGGAGTGGGGTGGACATGCAAGGTCTCACACCCTTTCGAGGCAGCGCAGTTGCGATTGAGCCCTCCAGCCTATTGTGTGCGGCCGTCTCCATGGGTTGCATGAACAAATGATGAATCCCATGTTTCCAGAGCGACCCACATGTGGCCGTCTGGACAGCCGCGACGACCCGCTTGGCGCAGGCAACCGGTAAACATTGCAATGCTCAACAAGGCACAGAGGGGCAGAGACAAAGGCGCCAGCCTGCTGTCCTCCGACGACCGATCTGCCGGGCAGGCGAGGGCCGTAGCCCGTCGCACCAGCTGCACGAAATATCGATTGATGGAGAGAAATTCACCCGCTGGCCTTGAGCCTCAAAAAAGCTGCATTTTGTGTGGCGGATAAAGATCAGTCAGGTGTGTTGTCCTCGTTTTGTGCTACTGATGCAGAACATCAAAATCCGAGGTCGTTAGTGGACAGGTTTGGTCCAGACCGAGCACTGCCACTGAGGCGGACTGAGGACGCAGGTGGGGGAAATGCATTGTGGCCTGGGAATCGAGGCATCCAGTCCTCGAACAACCGATGAACCGACCCCTCCGCGACCCTTCCGCGCCGTGTCCAAGCCGGTTTCTGAGGCCGCCAGGCGGCTATGGCTGCAATGCCTGACATGGGCCGCTTCGGCACGAACCCCCAACGGAGCTCCAACTTTCCCCATCGTACCCCAGCTTTCCCGCAAGCCATTGGCCCTCGAAGGCGCAGTCGACCACCCCAGCAATCCGACAGCTTGGAACCGATTGAGATAGGGCAATGCCCCGTCGTCTGAATAGACGCGCGACAGAAGTTTTTTGTCGGCTCCTGAGAGGAAACTCGCCCTGCGAAGACGGCCAACAGCACCGGATGTCTCTCAGAATAGTCGCACGAGCGGCGCCCGGACCGGGGCCACGCGGAGGACACGCCATCCGACGGACCCGCTTCGCTCAGGTGGACTGAATGGCGGATGGTCCCACGTCTGCCTGGCAGCACAGATCATGACGTTTTGCGGTCGCGTCGCACGGTTTGGCCTCGTCTCTTACACAATCGGCAGACGCTCCGCGTGGTGGCGAAACCTGGAAGTGGCATCCAGTTGGAGAAGGTGCTGGGGAATACGACGCAAGGCCCCAGGTCCGCAACGGTCCAAAAAAGTGAAGCGGGGGAAAGAAGGGGAGGAGTCACGTCGGCCATCGGCAGCGTCAAGAGCGGATTCCCATGTTGATGAGGTGCAGTGACACACATGACACCGCGGGCACGCTTGCAACGCACTGCATCAGTCTGCTTGCAGCTGCACGCTTTCAATTGTGCTATGTGGACTTCTAGTGTTCTCATCCTCTGCTGTGTCTCGCCGTCTGCCTGCCTGCCTGCCTGCCTGCCTGCCTGCGAGTCATCACGGCTTGGGGATTTTTGTTGGGGAATTGGAGTTTGAGCCCGAGGGGTCGATGAAGGATCCTGCGCCGTCCCCACCGCCACGGCTGCCTAGTGGCCAATGTCGCCGTTGCCTTTCGAATCTTTCCACCTTATCTGGTGCGGGTCCGTCTTTCGGTCCTCTTCTTCGACGTCGGATTGCTGTTCCGCAAGGTTTGAATCTAACCCTTGTGCGCCCTCGGCCGGCGGCGGCGAAGGTAGTGGTGGGACGAGCCATGCCTCGGTTCTGGCGAGTTCCCGCTCTCGCATCTTCTCGCAGCATGGGCAGAACTCATCGAGCCTGAGGATCTTGCGACGTCTGGTGAAGTCGTATCCTGCGCCTTTTCTCGGATGTCGAAGGCCGCCAACCGCGATGGTGTGACACGTGAACACGTGGAGCTGTGGATATGCGTCTGCGCCGCTCATGATTGCTTTGTTTTGGTTGCTTCTGGTTGCTTCGATAACGACACTTCCTACCACACTCAACAATCCAAGAGTCGCCTTGTTCTAGATCTATGTTGCGGAACGGGGCTTTATCATACCTAACCTTGATGCCTCTGTCCAACACTCTCTGCGGCGATCTTGGGATTTGATAAAGTCTTTTTTCTTTCTAGGCGGCATGGATCGATTTGACGGATAGAAGGTTGAACGGTCTCCAAAAGAACAGACGAGAGGAAGTTCACCCATGGGGCCATATAAACGGAAACAAGACCCCCCTTTGAGAGACCGAAGCCGGGTCTCAGTGTCACCAAGCAACAAAGACGGAAATTTGCGGAACTTGAAACTTTGGTTGAATTTCGCCTCCCTCCCCCTTCATGATTCCGGATTTCTCGCAGAGTTCAGCGCTTCCAGTATGCTCTCCGCCGACTTTCTCAGTCCCTCCCTTTCAACATCGTCCAGCATGAGCGGTACGTCCATATGTGCGCCGCTGTTGTTCAACTTGCACGGCATGCTAAGCGCAACCGGTCCCACGCCCTCATAAATTCCCACCCTCGACACGGTGACAATGGCATCATTGTTCTTAACAATTGGTTCGACGATGCCCACCAACACCGACGCAACTCCGTAGTTTGTCTTGCCCTTCCGCTTGATAATCTCGTACGCGGCACCGCGCGTCCGCTGCGCAACAGCATCCATGGCTGCCTCGTCGTACTCGACGCCCGCTTGTCGACAGTAGTCGCGCAGCCGCATTCCCGCGATGCTTGCCAACGACCACACAGGTATTTGGCTGTCGCCGTGCTCGCCGATTATCACGGCGTGCACGTTGCGCGGATTGACGCGGTAATGGCGGCCCAGCTCGTGCCTGAAGCGGGTTGTGTCCATGGCCGTTCCGGAGCCGATAACTCGCTCTGTGGGGAAGCCGGACAAGTCCTGTGCGGCCTGGGTCAACACATCGACAGGGTTGGTGGCTACCAGCAGGATGGTGTCGGGCGCGTGACGAGCCACCTGCGGCACAACCGATTCGAACAACCGATAGTTGGTCTTGACCAGGTCGAGGCGTGTTTGTCCTGGCTTTTGATTGACTCCGGCCGTGATGATGACGATGGTAGCGCCCGCGCAGTCTTCGTACCCACGCGCCACACGCACCTTGGCGTGTGCGAAGTGGGCGGCATGACTGAGGTCGATGACCTCTCCCTCAGCTCGCGTGGTGTCAATGTCGAGCAGGACGATCTCGGAGGCAAGATTGCTCAGTAGGAGAGCATATGCTGTTGTCACGCCCACCGAACCGGCACCGACGATGACGATCTCGATGGTGTAAGCTCACGGACCGCCGTCTCAGATGGGGAGGGTTTGAGGGTGATCCGCGTACCTTGACATTGGGGGGTTCGGATTGGAGAGGCATTTTTGCAGGCGGGACGTAAGGTTGCCTGAATTTGGAAGTGTTTGGGTCGAACAATCGGTTTATTGCAACAGGTGACTGCGGCTGCTGGTTCCAATGGTGCAGTTGGGCGACTTCCTTGAGGGACGTTACTCTGTTTATTCCCGGCTGACTGGTATGAGGTTACCGCGGTCGGAATGTTCCGGTTGCCGTACAAGGCGGGGTGCGCGGCGGGATGGCCTGTTGCGAAGGCTTTGCTGACCTCTCGGACCCACCAGATCACAAATAGCGGGTGCAGTCAGGTCAGATGTCGACCCACTCATGGAAACCGGGAACTGGTGCGCCCGCTCAGCTTTTTGTTGAAAGGTTCCACGTTGGTCCGCCCAGAGGCCGCAGTGGGGTGACGATGGGCTAGGCAATCGAATCTGGTGAGGGGTCGTTCCACTGCTGGTCGAGCTTCATTGGAGTCTTGGGCCTTGGGCAGCACTGCCTCCTTCGACGACTGTGGGTACGATTGAAGCTCAGCGGCCGGTTCCAGCCTTTTTTTTTTTTTTTTTTTTTTTTTTTTGGTTTTGGTTTTGGGTCCAGCTGGCGCGGGTGCTGCATGAACAACAATTGATGGGTTGCAGGGAAGTTCTTGTTTGTGGTATGTCGGGATATCCATGCAAAAAGGGGCTGAAATGGAGGATGGGCTTGAGAAGCTGAGAGCATGGGGATTCTTTTACCTGGTAATTACCAGGTAACTAAGGGGCAATGAAAACCCAGTTGCAGCTGGTTTTGTTTCCTTGGGTTGCAGTAAAGGGGTTTATAGAGACCAAAAAAACTGTGTATTCAGGTACTCCCGGACGCTTTAAGCCGTAAAGCTGACAATGCAGCCAGCCATGATGGAGTGTTCCTGCCCGGAATCTCCCTCGGCGTAAAGCTGCACGATGCAGCGATTTTGGCAACAGGTGCCCGGATCACCAACGGGCACTGGACCCTCAACAGCATCGTAATTGTTCAATCCTGGGTCGCAAAGGTGTAATCAATGGTGTCAGAGACGCAGAGTGCATTTAAGCTTTCCTTGTATGAGATGGGTTTGGACTCGCGAAACTTTCCTTTTATTCAACACCTGGTTTGAACCTGGCTGGGTCAGGGGTGAGTCAGGAACTCCCGGAGAGGGTGGGTAGAAGTGGGGCAACACCTTGGAGCTAGTGGTATGCATTAACCTTTTTCCCCTAGAATCCACTCGCATACAGGATGGCATCGACTGCGCGCTCTGCCACTTCCGCCAAGAAACGCCTGAGTGTCCCATTCACTTTTCACTTCTCAAGTCCGGCGAGATGCCGCTCAACCTTGAGTTGAAGAACAAAGTGCTCCGCATGATCAAACACGACACGACCAGCTCTGCTGGGCTTTCCGAGGTCAACGTCGCTCTTGGCGAGGCCTTTGCCGATGCTGCGTTGCAGTTCTGCAAGAACAACAAGGTCAACATAACGTCCATCGACGCCATCGCACGGCCAAACCATTTGACTGGCGTCCATGCCCGATGAAGGCCATCCCAAATCTGCCCTGACCATGGCCGAGGGCCGCATCGTCGCCTCGCGCACCGGCGTCATCATCGTATTCGACTTCGGTATCTCAGATCAGGCTGCTGGCCACCAAGGCGCGCCTCTGACTGCCTTCTTCGATGCCCTTCTCCTTCATCGCCCCAAGAAGCTTCGTGCTTGCCAGAACATTGGTGGCATCGCAAACGCGGCAAAGTCAGCTAGCATCTCGTCGATGCCTTCCTTCGAAAGGTCCCCTACTTCGGCTGGTCTCCCCCCAAGACTACAAGCCGTGAGGTTTTCCGTGACACGCTCGCCGACGACCTGATCAAGGAGGCCGAGGCCCTTGACATGTCTCCCGACAATGTCGCCGCTACTGTCACCCACATCACTGCCCAGGCCACCGTCGATCACTAGAGACGGTACGCCCCCATCGGCGCCGTCGACAACGTCGAGGAGGTCTTCATGTGCGGCCGTGGTGCCTACAACCCCAACATTACCGACTATATAAAAGAACAGCTCCCCAGTTGCAAGATGTTCATGCTGGACGATGCCGGCATTCCCAGCGGTGCCAAGGAGGCTGTCACTTTCGCCTGGCAGGGTATGGAGGCCCTCGTCGGCCGGTCCATACCTGTCCCTGACCGTGTCGAAACACGCCGCCCCTACGTGCTCGGAAAAGTCTCCCCCGGTGAGAACTACCGCGATGTCATGACCCGTGGAATGCTCTTTGGTCATGGCCAGAAGCAGCTTGACGGGGGTCAAGTCCATGGTCAACTACGTTGATGGCAAGGAGTTTGATAACAAGTGGGAGCGAATAAAGTTTGGATACTCCTTTTCCATAAAACTTCATGCATGATAATGATAGTCTTTCTTCCCTGCAACCATTTCAAATACAAGGTCCCCAGGGTGCTCGAGGCCTAAAGGACAAAAACGGCAGGTCTCCAATCCAACTCAAGACGTCTCAAGCGTCACCCTGAGCCCCAACCGGGGGCCTCTCCGTCTTCGAGTGTACCCCCTCGTGGGTTCTGCGACGCACCGCATAGCAAAAGGGGCACCGCCTCAACGACTGAGCCACCAGCTCGTCGAAAATTGTGGTGCAGGGGCACTGCTGCTCTCCTGCCTGGTGATACTGGACCAGCACATGTGCTGGCCTCCTGCAGCGGAACGTTGTCTTCTCGCGGGTTCGGCACATTTTGACTGGCACGGGATAAGATCAGCACCCGCCGTACCGGAATACCGTCGCCTTGAAAATGGGAAGGGACCGGCACTTACAAGGTATGCCACCTGCGTTTTTTTTGTTCCTTCTTTACCCGGAGGCAGAGGTTCGGGGCGGGGGTTTTGATGCTGCCGGGAGGAAGGAAATTGCTAGGCTCGATTTCCTCACCTGGAGACTGAGGTTCGCGCGGACGTTCTGATGTTGTAGGAAGGAAGGGAAAGGCCAGGCCCGATCCCATTTTGCTGGCAGCTTTTATTTTGCGAGTACTGCCATAACTTCGGGGCTCAGCCGTCTTCGAGAACCTTGCCGCTGCGCTTTTGAATTTCCGCTTGCATCCATGCTTCCCATTTGCACTCATGTTGCCGATGGTGACTCGAGCTGGGGGGATTCCCTGCGGCAAAATTCTATGACCAAACTGTGATTTAGAATTTGGTGGCAACTGAGTGCTGGAAGAGTGCTAATGGGGGAAGTTCGCTGACGGAAGGGGGTTCTTTCTTCAAGTCTGATCTGAAAAAGTTCTCAGCGGCTTATTTTTTAAATAAAGATAAAGGCTGTCATCAGAATGTGGTAAACGATAATTCCGCCCCAATCTATCAAAAACCGTATTTAGGGGTAGAAGGCTTTATCAGCGTCTTGGCTTCATTTCCAATCTTTATCTTACAGGAATTCAGTCATTTTTACCTTTGCCCTTTGCTTCCTCTTGTCCATTTCTGTCCAGCTGACATTGCGTCTCTTTTGGGAGCAGAGATGTTTTAAAATTAGTATGGGAGCATGCTTTTACAACACTTACATGGTCACTCGAACCTTAAAGTCTGTGTTCCCAGGAAATGTACAGCAAAGCTTCTCCGGCCGTAGTCGTAGCGCTGCCATGAACCATAACGGAAAGCAAAGAACCAGAAACTGGCGCGCCCCTGACGTTCTAAATGTCTTTAAAATTCCACTCCAGTGAATTTGCGCGGTGGACTTGCCCCACGAATCGTAATGCAAGCTGCGGTTTTCTTCAGATGTTTTTTTTGTATTAATTATCATGGGTATCATTACTCTGACGGGAGCTTTTCTCGAGGAGACAGGTCTTCTCCTACCAACTGAAACAGAAACAATGCCATTCTCATGCAATCCAAAACCACACCTTCTGTAGCCAGTTCTTTGGCACACGCTCCTCATCCGCCTCACACAAGTCATCCATCTCCTTTTTCCCCGTGATGACATCGATCTCCGCTGCAGGTCTCAGCCACGGGGTGCGATGCACAATCTTATGCCCCAGATAGAGTATCAAGATTGCCGGAATTGTGATATATGCCGCCAAGAAGTCCTTGTAGTTAAACGGTCCAAAGGTTTGGAACCCGTTTGTAATAGTTAGGATGGAAACAACGAAGAGTACAAACCACGTCGCATAGGGCTGTCCGCGGGTCTTGAAGGGCAGAGTATCCAGGAGTCCCTGAACCTTGAGGGCGGAACGGAACCGCAGGTAGGTGATCATGACGATGATCCAAGCGATGTATCCTGAAATTGTCGAGATGTTCATGAACCAGAGGAATACTTGTGCGCCGCTGGTGGAAACGTTCAGGTATGCGAGACATCCCAGCCCCCAAGTTGCGAGGACTGCTGGATAGGGCACGCCTCGACGGCTTGTCCTTGCGAATATTCGGGGTGCTTGCCCGTTGGCAGCCATCGAGTAGAGAACACGGGAGCCAGAGTACAAGAACGCGTTGCCAGCGGACCAAGCCGAGGTCAAGATGGCAGCGTTGATGACATGATCAAAGCTGTTGATTCCGGCCCGGGCGATTCCAATGACCCACGGCGAGGCACTCGCGTCAGAAGTTCCTGATAGAAGCTGGGGATCGTCGTACGGCACAATGCAGCCAATAAGCAGACTGCTAACTCCGTAGAAGATTGCCAGTCGAACGAGAAAGCGGCGGGCAGCTTTGGGCAAGTTGCGCCGGGGCGCCACTGTTTCGCCAGCGGCAAGTCCGATCAGTTCAGGAGAGGTGATGAAGCTGAATCCTGCCCGGACAAAGGCCGTCCAGTACGCAAGAAATCGTCCCCACGATCCCGTTCCCTTGTACTCTTTAAAGGCGCCCGGGTTTTCCCAGAACTTGAACCCTGTTCGCTCCCGGGTTGGTGCGCCACCGAGCATGATGACCAGCGCCATGATGATCAGTCCCATGATGGTGATGAGCTTAATCGAGGCAAACCAGAACTCAGCTTCCCCAAAGATTTCGACAGCAATGATGTTGAGAATCAAAACAACTGCCAAGATAATGGTGATCCAGACCCAGGTTGGAACGGGGCTTTCCCAGTAGTCGAGCAAGATGGCGCCAGCGGTGGCTTCTGCGGCGACGAGAATAGCATATGCATACCAGTAATTCCAACCGGCAGCGAATGACATGCTGCTATCGACGTAGCGATCTGTAAAGTAGGGCAGTGTGATTCCTTTCATGGGCAGATAGACGGTCATCTCGGCGATATTGTTCATGACAACCCAAACGACGCCCATCATCGACATGTAAGCCATCCATAACGGCGCTGGGCCGACAGTGGCTAGAATGGCGCCAGATCCAACAAAGAGGCCCGTTCCGATACTTCACCGCGATCGTTGTCAGCATGCGTTGAGAGTTATTTCTCGGGTGTTACTCACGCGCCACCCAGGGCCAGGAACTGGATATGCCTGCTCTTGAGACCTCTTTGGAGTTGCGAGTCGCGGTCGAGTGAGATTCCTCCATCGATGATGGCGCCGGGGGCGTCGTCCTTCTCGGACGCATGGTCGCCGCCATTGCTGGGGGACGCTGGTTTCCCCATGGTTGCCAAGCAATACTGCCGTCTTCTAGCTCTCGATTGTAGGTATGGGGTGTCGCAGTATCTGGCGCTCTAGATATTTTCGCGAAGGTGACACAATGGGAGGGGGAAGTTGGCAAAGAAATGCGAATGCGCAGGGGGAAACCAGAGGGAAGGAGCCACGCGACTCGAGAGAGAATCGGGTAGCTTTTTGGTTGATCGCTATCGTGCGCCTTGCCCCACCGAGGCACATCCCCCCACAGAGTTTATTACCGTTCATGGCGGGATAGACACTCATCGTCGCTGTCGAGAACCGATAAGAGCCGTGGACGGGTGCACTGCAGGGTTGTTTGTGCGAGGGCTTGATGCCGATTCCTTCAATCACACGAGGTGCCGTGTAAGCAGGGCAGGTTTTGCCCCAATCATTACATCATCTGCCGGGGGCGGGCAATCGACGCCAGGAGGGGAAGGACACCAGAAGGATTTTGCAGATAGAAACGTAACAGTTGAAGTCTTGGGTGTCTTGGATGCGCCTTGACTGTCCTATGAGGCTCATGGCACGGAGAATAAACTGGTGCCATGGGCTGACACACCTTCCCGAATTGTCGCTTTCGGGTGTCGCCGGCCCCTCGATGCTGTGGACAGACTCGGTGTCTCTAATCGGTCATTCAATGCGGCACCCCGCGCTGGCCCGCACGGAAGCCGGGAAAAGGGAATCGTTTTTCTCCAGTCAGCATTTTGACTGCGAAAGGTTCGTGGATTGATGGCTTGACTTGGGGGTAGCCGCCGCTGATCAACCGACGAACAAAGTCCAGTGGAAAACCTTATATTTCGACGTGGTGCTAAGCTTCCCCTCAACCCGCCTTGGAAGCCGCCAGTGGAGCTTGCGCTTCTCTTGGGGGCCATCCGCCAAGCGGCTAGAAGCCGTGATGCGTCCCCACCGTCCCATGCCGGCCCCCCTCAGTCAACAATAGCTTGGCACTTGATCTCGACGTTCAACCGCTCGTTCGGCAATGCCGCAACCTGCACACACGTTCGAGCAGGCGCTTTGGTTCGGTCTGGCCATACTTTGTTCCATTCGGCGTTCATTTTGGCGTAGTCGGCGCGGATGTCGGTTAGAAAGACGGTCGCGTCGACAACGCTCTCCAACCCCCGTTGGCCGTTTGTTGCGCCGCGGATGATGGTTTCGATGTTGCGCAGCACCGCCGCCGTCTGTGCGCCACAGTCGAGCTCGTGGGATCCATCTTCCCGGGTCGTGCAGCCTCCGTATGTGCCGTCACCGCGTCTGCTGGAAGTTCCGGAGACGAAGATGGTTCGTGCCGTGCTGGGAATCGTCCGGGCGTGCGGGTAGTTGGCGAGACCTTGGGCGCCGGTGGCTGGTAGCAGATAGCCCGTCCCGTTCGGAGAGGGGGCCGACATCTTGGTTGACTTGGAATGGATGGCTAGGAGCTGCACAGCAGGGCGCAGGGATGGTGCTGTGTTTTGATAGGGGGTAAAGGGGGAAAGCAATTGTCGTGCCGGTTTGGGAGTTGGTTGTTTGCAAGTTCCGACTTCCGTCTTCCGATCCGCTCGTGCTTTGCTCGGCCTCGGCTTGCTTCGGTTGCACGGCCGCACACTCTGCTATTCAGACAATGCCATTGTGGGGCTTTTGCCCCCCAGACCACTGAGACAAGGCCTGTGTCACCTCCTGCACAGTCTCATTAGCACCACCTCCGTTGCTCGGTTTCTTTCAACGTCACCACCACCGTCAACACCTTCGTCGAGAGGAAACACAGCAACCAAACCTCAACGGTCGAGTGTCGTTTCAGTGACACTCGAGACATTTAACTGAGTCACCTTGATGTCTCCCCTTTGCGCTTTGACGTCTCACAGGTCCTCGTCCTCTGCAATCGTCATGGATTCCACCAGTGAATTTAGCCCTGAGAGCCCGCTGTGGGAGCTGTGGAACCGCGACACGCTGGACAAGGCCAAGGCCCTGCTTCAGTCGCAAAACACCCCTTTCCGGCTTGAGAATTTCGTCAACGGGGCTCACATCTCAGAAAGCGCTGTGGAATATATCGACTCGGTCGATCCGAAAACTGGGCTCGTATTTTGCAAGGTGCCCTGCACGCAGCCGGAAGATATCGACGCAGCAATCCACAGCGCCAAGGCCGCGTTCCCCGCGTGGAGTAAGACTACACGCGCTGAGCGGTCGGCGCTTCTGCGCCGCGTGGCCGAGCTCATCAAGAAGCACCGAGAGTTGTTCGCTGCATGGGAGAGTATTGACCAGGGGAAGACTCTTGAGCGTGCTCGTGTCGAGGTGGACAGGGCCATCGCCAACTTCTTGTGAGTACATCCTCGGCCCCTTCAACTATGCACATTGCGAACTGACAGAATCAGGTATTTCTCGACGTTTATCCTTCACCAAAAGACTGCGGCGCGCATGATAGACGAGGATGCAGCGTTGACATATGAGCATCGATCTCCAGCTGGTGTCTTTGCTTTGATCTCGCCATGGAACATGCCGCTCTACCTCCTCACTGTAGGCTACCCTATTAGACCCTGACTGTTGCACTGTCCGGTATGGTACTGATGAATTGAACAGTGGAAGATTGCTCCATGCCTGGCGTTCGGGTGCACTGCAGTTGCGAAGCCAAGCGAAGTTACCAGCGTCACCGCTTTCCGTAAGCACAATGGCTCAGGAACTGCGCCCTTGTATGTCACTAACTAAACTCTTCAAGTCTTGTCCAGCATCTTCAATAAAGCGGGAATCCCAAAAGGCGTAATCAACATTGTCTTCGGGGATGGCCCTACAACTGGCGCAGCCCTTGTCACCTCTCCGCTGATCAGTGGCGTATCGTTCACTGGTGGAACGGCGACCGGCATTGCCATTCGTCGGGCAACCGCTCATCAGATTGGCAAGCATCTGTCCCTAGAGCTCGGCGGAAAGAATCCTACTCTTGTTTTTGCCGACGCCTATCGCGACAGCATTGAGCAGGAGTGCACCGTCAGGACAGCGGCTATGGCGGCCTTCCAGAACCAGGGCGAGATTTGCCTATGCGGGTCACGCATCTACGTCGAGAACACGATTTACGATCAGTTTGTCTGCGATTTTATAGCGCATGTCAACGAGACTTTTGTCATCGGCAGAACGGTCGGGGCTGTTGCCAGCAGAGCGCATTACGACAAGATTAGAGGGTACCTGCGTCTTGCAGAGCAACAAGGTGCCGTCTTCAAGCTGGGCGGAGTTCCAAAGGAGTTGGGCGCAAGGGAGGGATATTGGATTGCGCCTGTCGTACTGACCGATGTGTTGCCCAGCTCGCGGGTGATGAAAGACGAAATCTTCGGTCCAGTTGTCACAATCTCCAGGTTCTATAGTGAAGGGGAGGCGATTCGGCTTGCAAACGACAGCGAGTACGGCCTGGCGGCGGTTGTGCTGACCAGCGATGGAGCGAGGATGCGGAGCGTCAGCGAGCAACTGGAGGCTGGAATGGTTTGGGTCAACAGCTGGCTGCAGAGGGAGCTGGGAACGCCATTTGGCGGGATGAAGGCCAGCGGGACCGGCAGAGAGGGCGGAGAATACTCCAGAGATGTGTTTACCGTTGTCCGGACTGTTCACCTGCCAGCCTACTGGTAGATCTGGCAATTCTTCTTCGGATGTTGATCTCGAAATGGAAGCTCGAAAAAAAAACAAAAAAAACAAGCCTTTGCTCAAAACAAACTAGACAGGGCGCGTTCAGGGGAAGCTTTGCCGCCAGCAGGATGTGTGGTCAAGTGATCGGCGCATGCGCAACGATTTGTGGAGCGGCGCTCGAAGCCAGCCAATCACATCGGGCAATTCCACTTACATCCGTTCCGCCTTCCGACATCCGCACCTGCTTTGCACCCGAGCGGAACCGATTGAGCGGCCACCGCTGGGGACAGATCCGACCGCGAAACCTAGGAATTGAAAGGCATGTGCGACCTCCTTGTTTCATCTGCCATTACATCATGTAGCCCCTTTTAGCTCGTCCCCGCCCGATTTCCACGTTTCCCATCTTTCTCCCATGGCAAAACTCCTCGCTGACTGGACGAACCTATTATCCGTCTGCAAACAACCATTGTCGTGGATCTCAACGACGTCTCCCGAACGGTATTTTCACCACGCCCGACCCTACCAAACTATCCATAATGAACCCAACAACAGCCCGCAGCTTTTCGGCCTCCAGCCCCAGCTCTGCTTCCAGCGGCTCGTCAACATGCTGCTCCTCATCCTCATCCCTCGGCCCGCGCCCTAATTCTTCTTCCCTCTCCGGGTCCAACCTCTTCCGCATCGACTTGCACACGCACATCATGCCCTCCTCCCTTCCTGATTTCCCCGCCCTCACACCAGCGGGTATCGACTACCAATGGCCTTCCTTCCACCCCGTCCCCGAAACCCAACCGCCTGAGATCGACATGTTTGTTGGTTCTACCTTCTTTCGACGGGTAGAACCGAACTGTTATGACCCCACCGTCCGGATATCGGAAATGGACGCGGCGGGGGTTGATGTCCAGGTGCTGAGCACCGTCCCGGTGTTGTTTTGTTACGATGCACCTGTACAACCCGCATTGGTGCTAGCGAGAGCGCTGAATGATCACCTGGCAGAGGTGTGTGCGACGAACCCAGAGCGGTTCGTCGGCTTGGGTACGGTGCCGCTGCAGAGTGTGGGGGATGCGATTGTCGAGCTGAGGAGAGCGGTGTTGGAGTTGGGGATGAAGGGGGTGCAGATTGGGACGAGCATAGGCGATATGATGCTAGATGATGAAAGGTTGGAGGAGTTTTGGAGGGTGTGCGAGGCGCTTGGGTGTGCGGTGTTTGTGCATCCGTTAGGCTATGCGCTGCCAAAAGAGAACGCGACGAGGTGGGGGAGGTACTGGGGGAGTTGGCTTGTGGGGATGCCGTGTGAGACGGCGTTGGCGATGCATGCTGTGATGAGCTCGGGGTTGTTGGTGAGGCATCCGAGATTGAGGATTTGTTTTGCGCACGGAGGAGGGGCGTTCCCGGCGCTGCTGGGGAGGATTCAGAAGGGGTTCGATTGCCGGCCAGATTTGGTGGCTGGGAAGGCCTGTGGGGTGACACCAACCGAACATTTCGAGGGGAGGTTTGGGGAGAAGGGGACGGGAGAGGGCCAGATATGGATCGATTCATTGATGCATGATCCGGATTTGTTGGAGTTTGTGTTGAAGAAAATGGGCCCTGGAGGTGCAAGCCGGATTGTGTTGGGGAGCGACTATCCCTTTCCGCTTGGGGAGGTGCCGATCGCGGGGAAGATGTTGTTGGAGGATGAGAGAGTGAGATCGTTTATGAGCTGGGAGGAGAGAGCTGGTGTTTTGGCGAAAAACGCGATTCGGTTCCTGAGTCTTGGGAAGGAGTTTGAGGAGCGGTATGAGACAAGGTTGCGGGAAGCTGATGCCGGTTATTCAGAAACATCGTCTTTGCCCAGTTCTTTGAGGCCTGGGTTTGATGGTTCGTGGGAGCGTTGGGGTAATGGGAACGACTTGATCAAGGGCATCCCAGCAGGGAGTCAGGAGGTTGAGGTCGTGGATGGCGATTGGGATGCGCCTCTGCTGGGTGAGAGCCTTTGATATCCTACCTATTTTCCTGTTCAGCTTTATATCCTTTGTATTCGTACACGAGATTGCAACTTCAGCCTTCTTTTCGCGTTGAATCTTGATGTGTCCATCATATATCACAACACCCCGTCAATGGCTGTGGTATGATGGTGTCCTTGACTGGGGCGTCAGACACTCTAGCCCGAGGCGAGAAATCTCGGCGGTGGGTGCTAATACCGCCGGCCACGCGGGAAAGAATGCCACTAATAAGCAAGTAGAAAGGGGAAATCTGTGGGATATTAATGGTAGCGACTGAATGTTTGATAACCCAAGGCACTGCTAAACGCAATAACTCACAACTCACTCCTGCACAACTTGGAATCCTCGCTAGCATTGCCGGTATGATTATTCCCTCTTCGCCGTCTCCAGCCAGATTGTGGACTCGATGCCCGTGGTACCCAGTTGGCGCCTCGCCTCGCCACCGCTGCCATTGGTCTTGATGGCTATGACAAGATCCGAAAAGCCAATCCCCCTTTCTTGCAAGCGCTTCCTGTCTTGTTCGGTCTCAGCAGCACGCACTACCACCGTGGAACGGACAGATCCCTCGGGCACACCGACGTCGAGGACATATGAATTCTGATCGGCTGTAGGCTCGGCCTTTGAGCCCAGAATCTTGCAATAGACGTGGACGTATTCGGTGAGCAGGTGCTTGGGTACGAGAATCTCGCAGGCCGCGATACCAATAGCACCGCAAGGATGCGTTGTCTTCTTCTTGTCGTGGTATGGAACCCTGTCGGTCCGCGGGGTGACATCATGGCAAAAGAATGGGACATCGATTCTGCCGTTGGCGAAGAGCTCTGGGTCAGGGGTTTTGGCGCCTTTGGAGAACTCTGGTCGTGTGACCTTCCACTTGATCTCGACACCATCCGCTTTCTTACGGGATCCGGCAATCGGCTTGCCGAATTTGATACCAAGGTCGGCGTCTCCGTCAGGCCCCTCGGTCAATCGGTCGTTGACTGCTTGGACTGAGTCTTCAGCGGAGTGGCCCGTGTCGGTGATGGCAAAGTCGACTAGTCCAGGGGGTTTAGGCCCCCAGAATCTCATCGGAAAGTTCTCATCGTCGAGGGACGGAGGCGTGTCGTACCAGTTGAAGAACTCCAGGTAGCTGCCATCAGCGAAGATGACCAACTTGTTGCGAGATGGTTGGCCATCGTGATAGCCTCCAGGGGTGACGGTGAAGTTATCGGTGGCCCAGGCGGGTAGGTTCTCCAACAATGGGGTGTCAACGAGGAAAACGATGTGATCTTGTTGTATGGAAGTCATGGCGCAGGCTTTGGATCGTGGTCAATGGGGATTGATTGCGGTTGATGGTGAAGCGTGTTGACCTTACGGGAGAACAGCTTGGTGAGGCTCAGGTTTGGCGGAAGCGGAGGATCACGAATATGGACAAGTATCTTCACTTGCAGGTTGGTTGCAGATGCCAGACCGGTTGCCAGACACCTCCAGCAAGACGCGCAAAGACGAAGGTGGGTGCTCAGCCGCTAGGACCTGGGTTCGCAGCGCGGGGTTGGTCATTCCTGCCGTCGCTCCTAAATCGTCCCATCTACTGTAGGAGCACGTGCAAACATTTTAAAGACCACCCCGTCAAGGGTTCCAAACTCAAGGAGCTAGGCAATCTGGAAGCACACTGGCACATTTGTCAATCCGCTCCCCTCATTGGTTGATTTGCAAGGTGTGAGAATTTAGCTCATCGCGCACAGCCTCTGTAAAACGTCTGAATATCATCCATTTGCCTCTCTTCCATGCAATTCCTTTGATTACAGTCTTATCGTTCACCCACGTTTGTTCTCACTCCTACCGTGCTCATTCAGCTCACCGCCTCCCGAAACGCACGCCTTATCGCTAGCCGACTTGGGATCTGGGGTGCAAAATTTTCCAAGACCCACACACGAAACACCAACAAATTACTGTTTCCTATTTAGTCACTCACGATGGAGTCACTTTTCACCCACCGCTTTTTGCTCCTATTTTCCCTCTCGTCTTCCCCGCGCTCCACCCCCTCGCTGTGATCAAATGGGACCAGCGGGTCGGCCGCTGCCGCCAACCAGCAGCTTGCCGCCTCTCCGCCAGCTCAACACACTCGCTGCGTCCCAGGTCCTTTCAGCTTTGGATAACTTGTTCGCCATTTATTACCCTGTTGCGGTTCCGAAATCGGCGCTGTACGAAGCGTCAAACCCGTACAAGCTCCTGGAAAGACTCGCGCCCTTGACCGACTCCGGTTACAACTCTGGCTACGCATCCGAAGACGAAGACGGAAATGACTCAGCTTGCGAGGTAGAGGACGAGCTGTCGTTGCTCCGCGGGGACGGCCACGAACGCGCGTTCGCAACACGATGGCTCGAGAAGTTCATCGCCCATGTCGCTGAGGATGAGGCCCAACCTGGGTGCTTTGCATCCGACGAAGCGCGACAGAGCGCGGCAGAGAAGGCTGCGGACTTGCTCGTGGCTCTACTCAACCCTCAACAAGACGCCGAAGCGGAGGATGAAGACGATGAGGACGTTGAGGACGATGGGTTTGGCCGGGAGTTCAGCTTCTCAGTACCAAAGAGCCAGGAGGTTCTTGTGCGGCTCAACGACGGGCTGGCCGGAAAGCGGGCAGATGACCACACCGATGTCGGCTTGCAGACTTGGGGCGCGTCCATTGTGATGTGCCGCATGATGTGCGAGACCCCTGAGCGCTTCGACCTCTGCCCGAAAAGCATCGGGAGCTCGCCACGAATCGTGGAACTCGGCGCCGGCACGGGACTCGTCAGCATCGTTCTTGGACAACTGCTCCCTCGACTGGGTTTCGCAGGGCAGACCTTAGTTGCGACCGATCATCACCCATCCGTGATTGCGAATCTGCGCTGGAACATCGCAGCTAATCTCCCCGAGCCACCAGCGCCGGGTACGCGCGCCTGTGCTGTGCAGGCGTGTGTACTCGATTGGGCGCGAACCGACCTCGATGCGAACTGGCCCCTGGGAGACGCGCCGGCGGACCTTCTTCTAGCGACCGACGTTGTTTATGCCCCTGAACACGCATCCATGCTGCACGACTGCGCTTCCCGGCTCTTGGCACCACACGGAGTCTTTTGGCTTCTCCAAACCGTGCGGCAGAACGGCCGGTTCGGCAGCGTTGCCGATACCGTCGAGACGGTTTTCCCCAAGGCCGACCCCGAAGCACCGCGGACCGGCCAGGTTTTGAGGATTTTGCAGAGCGAGAGGATTGAGAAGCGGAATGGAGTGGGGCGCGGTGACGAGACATACTACAGACTGTTTAGAATTGGTTGGTCATAGAAGTTAGTCAGCAGGATACGACGCTCTCCCCAGTATCCATTAGACAATAGCATTAGCGCAGAGGGATGGGTTAGACAGCATTCGATGGGAGCATTAAGAGGACGCCGCATGATAGAGGGGGATCATTGCATGACGATAAACGTGGATAGAGCTGGTGGTGTCTAGGGGCGCATTGTATTGACCAAGTGGGTGGCATTATTTGGGTCCTGCAGAGGGCTTCCTGCCTTGCAAGTGCCGGTGAGCAGGGGAGATCTCGTTCTCGTGTTCTCTGATGGCGATCCTCCAACGGGCCTTGTGGGTATTCGACCGCGTGAGGTTGCATTTGTTGGAGAGCCTTCGCGCCTAACGCAAACTGGACCACGAGGAAGCTGCCGCCATGCGGCACGGCGCCCGGTTCCCGGGTATAGCCTGTCATCCGTCGCGCTCTTAGCCTGCAAGTAGCATTGTCTGCTCGCCGACTATTTACGGGGTGCATCTCAACCCAGGCGACGATGGCCGAGATGCGACCTGTTGGGTTGACGCGCAGCTCGCTGTACCGATCCTATTGGCCACCGTCACGGTCGCCTTGAGGATCTACAGCGATTCCCTTGCCAAGAAATGCGTCCAGGGGCCCCCTTCTCGGTACTCGGGACTATTCCAACGAGGGGAACGCTACACCCCACATGTCGATGCCAGACGACAATTTCCCACTCCCAGTTTACTGCGCACCTTCGCAGGACTCGTCCCAGCATCGATTCGGACTAACCAGGTAGCTTTGCATCCTACTACCCCTCATTTATTGTCACCGGTCGGCTTGGTATCCCGCATACTTGTACGAGTCTTGATGAAATAACTGTCGGGTTATAAAGGGGGGGGGGGCGACATCCACCGCTTGTCCGCAGAGGTCGGTAAGCCCTGAGTCCCACCCAAGGGCTACACTCCGTCTTTGCCAAACCTCTGTCACTCGCTACCTTTATCCACTTCACAATGGCTCCAAGTCTTTGGTCCAGGTGGACCAAAGCGGCCATCCTGGCCCTCGCTTGTCAACGAGCTGCCAGCGCATGCGCTCCCCGGTTCAGCTATGAGACTGCCGAACTGACCGAGGCTGCAATTGCCGACGTTGCTAAGAAAGACTCTGTAGCCGGCTCCCTTCTCGGCTTTGGCGAGGATCCCGAGTTCCCCTCCAAGAAACCCGGCCCGCCCCGCGCATCCTGCAAGGTGTTCCCCGGCGATGCCGCATGGCCGTCCGACAGAGTCTGGAACGCCTTCAACGCGTCCCTCGGCGGTACCCTCATCAAGACCACCCCTCTTGCCGCCCCATGCTACGACAACTGGCCCCAAGTCCGCGACGCCGCGCAATGCCAGCACATCACCGAAAACTGGGCCAACCCCCGTCTTCACCTCGAAGACCCGACCTCCGCTATGTTCCCTATTTTCCAGGGACGAACTTGTTTCCCTACCAATGACCCTACCCAGAGCTGCACGCTCGGTGGCTACGCGTCTTACTCGGTAGCTGTCACAAAGGTGTCGCAGATTCAGCTGGCGTTGAACTTTGCCCGGAATGCGAACGTCAGGCTGGTGGTGAGGAACACCGGACACGACTTTGCTGACAAGTCGATTGGCGCCGGGGCCTTGTCGATTTGGACGCACAAGTTGAAAGACTTGCAGTATTATAGCGATTATGGGTGCAAGAAGCATAAGGGGCCAGCGTTCAAGTTGGGGGCGGGAGTTGTGACTGAGGAGGTGTATGCTGCCGCGGAGAAGAATGGAGTTACGGCCGTGGGTGGGGAGTGCAGGGTACGTCTTCAGCGTTTTGAGTTCTGAAAATGGGATGCTGCTGACTGTAAAATAGACCGTCGGTCTTGCAGGTGGTTATGTGGCTGGTGGCGGACACTCGCCGGTGTCAGTTCTTTACGGAATGGGGGCGGATCAAGTCCTCTCGCTGGATGTGGTCTTGCCAAATGGCAGGTTTGTGACAGTCAGCGAAGACTCGAACCCGGACCTCTACTGGGCTCTTCGTGGCGGTGGTGGAAGTGAGCCTCGCTCTTCTTGCCTTGCCAAAACACCAAGCTAACTAGCCGCAGGCACCTACGGTGTTGTGACATCCGTCGTGATTAAGGCGTATCCCAAAACTCCCGTGACGACCATGACGTTTACGTACACAACTTCGCCCAACGTCACAGCCGACACTTTTTGGGCTAGCATCGGGAAGTTCTTCACCTACTTTGACCGGTTCACCAATGCCGGAGCATTCGGATACTTCCTGGTCGTCAGCATTGGGCCGGGCGAGTTTCTCTTCACCTTTTTCCCGTTTTGGGGTAACAACATGACCGCACCTCAACTCACCACCCTTGTCACCCCTTACTTGAATGACCTAGCTGGCCTCGGGATCACCGTGACGCCCAACATCACGGAATACCCATCGCTATTGACAGCGTTTGAAGGCAGCTGGGGCCCTGAACAGGTGGGCTCCCCAGTCGGTCACGCCGCGTCCCGCCTCTTCCCGAAAGAGAACTTCCAAAACCCCGCCAAGATCAATGCCACGGTTGCCGCAGTTCGGTATGCTATCGAGGCCGGTGGTGTGCTCGTCGGCTACAACATCAAAGCCGCTGCCAATCCCGCCGTCAACCAGGACAACGCAGTCCATCCCGCGTGGCGCAAATCTCCCGGATTGTTCATCCTTGGGGCCGGACAGCTCCCTCCCAACGCAACAGACGCGCAGATTGCAGCAAATGCCAAGGTCATGACCACCGACTGGATGCAGCGTTGGCGGGACGTGTCGCCTGGCTCGGGAACCTACCTTTCCGAGTCAGACATCAACGAGCCAAACTTCCAGCAGGCGTTCTGGGGGAGCAATTATGCGAAGCTGTACAAGTTGAAGCAGAAGTATGATCCGACTGGGTTGTTCTATGCGCATCAAGCAGTTGGAAGTGAGGATTGGTATATCACGGGGCAGATTCCGTATTATCCTACGCAGAATGGGAAGCTCTGTCGGAAGTAGAGGTTGAATTTTTGGATTTAGTCGGCTGGCGTAGGGAGTTGTGGGGATGAGCTCAAGTTGGATACCGAGCTATCATGCATGAGGATGAAAATTTACTATCCAGAGAAGTTGGTTTGAGATAGTGCTCTGCAGCCATGCTATCAGCAAATCTTAGCGAAGAGGGTTCGAGGAGGGAAATTCTCGATTCGTTTCCTGGCGATGGGTACAACCAGCCATGAACACGAACAAGTTCCGGATTGGGTTGGGAGAGATTTCTGATTCAGAGTCTCGTTTGAAACCAGCGAGGAGTCTAGGTTAGGGACGAAAAAGGCCTGAGTCGTGGTCAAATATGATGAGAGAAAGGGCAATCCCATTCGAAGTCGTTGTTGCCGTCAAGGTCAGGATGAAGATGAGATGGTCAAGCGTTGGGATGGGATGGGGTTGGTCGGACCAGGGGGGAGCTACCTCTCGGGCGAGAAAGTGTTCTCTGGCCGCTGCTCGGAAGCACCGAAGATAATGCAAAAACTCAAGGAAAGGCGCATATCCGATCGCCTGCATTCCGCGAGACATGCAGTGCTTGTCTTTTCCGTGCACCGCGTGATCGTCTTTGAGCCCATCACGCCCGTCACCACCTTTGCAGGCGGTGGCGTCTACTAGTGCCATGCGCTTCGCTCCGTTCCCACCAATAACGAGATGTCAATTATCGTGCATCTCAACCGTTTTTGATGTGTGTCTCGGTCGACGAAACAGCTTCGGATTTGAACCTGCCAAGCCGGCACCCATCCATCGGCCCCACAACCAAAACCGTCCCCACACTCCGCCGCCCTCCGCGATCGCAGCAGCAAAGCCGAGCTAACCCGTCATAGCAAGCAGCAACAAAGATGGCCATGGGGCATCCAATGGCGTACGTAATATGAAGACATATCCCATATTTATCGGGCGATCCAGACCGTGGAGAGGCGCGCGAGCAAAAGCCGAGGTGGTGTGAGCTGGGCAAGTCTCCACTTGGTGGTGGCGGATCGAAGTTATCTTATCAGATCATCTCCCCCTTTAGGGCTCATTCCGGGGCCTTCCTTCTGCCCAACGTTCCTGCATCCGCTCCCGTTCCCCAAAACACGGCACGGCACTGCAAAGACACCAAAACTCTCTGCTGGTAGCATTGCATTTCTTCGCGGCACGGCTGAGCTTTCCATGTCAACAAACCGCTAAAATGACCCAATCACCGCCATCTACCTCAACCCTCTTCACAAACGGAAGCGTCTTCCTGTCAGGCGTCTCCCCGGGCACCAACGCGGGGTTACACCGACCTCCAACCTTCGTCTCTTCCTTGCTCATCCAAAATGATCGCATCACTTTCGCCGGCTCTTCTTCCGCACCAGAAGTTACGGCAGCCCTCTCGGACCCCAACACAACCGTCCATGACCTCCATGGCAAAACCCTCCTTCCAGGCTTTGTCGATGGGCACATGCACCTCATGATGATGGGGCAGTCGCTCAACAAGCTCGATCTCGGCCATTGCATGACCCTTGCCGATATCCAGTCCGCCATCTCCGCCCATGCCAAGGCCAACCCCGACGCCCCGCGCATCCTCGCTCGCGGCTGGATGCACTCCATGACACCAGGCGGCGTGACTGCCACCGACCTCGATAGACTGGATATCCCCGGCTCTGACAGGCCCATCCTAATTGACACCAAGGACCTTCACTCTACCTGGTGCAACACTGCTGGCTTGGCCGAGCTCCGAGCAGATTCTTTGCCGGATGTACCTGGTGGTGTCATTCAGCGTGACGCTGCGGGGAACCCCACAGGCGTCTTCAGCGAAGCTGCGAATATCACCCACATCTGGCCTCACGTGGCTCGTGTCGCAACCATGGAGGAGCGTGTGGCAGCGATCCGCTCTGCGGTGGAGGCGTACCACCAGGAGGGATACACAGGGTTGATCGACATGGCGATGGACGATGGGTCGTGGGAGGCCTTACAGGAGTATCGTAACAACGGTGGAGAGATTCCAATGCGCATCGCAGCCTACTGGCTGATCAAGCCGGGGAAGACGACGGAGGAGAACGTTTCGCAAGTGGAGAGGGCAATCGAGCTTGCGAAGGTGTACAATGCAGACACCACCCCCGATTGCCGCATTGTGGGAGTGAAGGTGATTTGTGACGGCATCATCGACGCGTGCACAGCAGGCCTGACGGAGCCATATGCGCACAATGATCATCTCGAGGTGCCGCTTTGGACCGAAGAGCAGCTGGAGCCGGTGGTGAGAAGGGCGAACGAAGCTGGGTTGCAGGTTGCGCTGCATGCTATCGGAGATGCAACTATCAAGGTGGTAATTGATGTGTTGGAGAAGTATGTGGACGTTGAGAAGCGGCCGCGCGTGGAGCATATCGAGCTGGCTAGCGAAGAGGATGCGGTGAGGCTTGGAAAGGGGCGGATCACGGCATCTATCCAGCCTGTGCATGCGGATCCGGCCATTCTTCGCGCATGGCCGCGGCTGATCGGAGAACATCGATGTGGACGGGCGTTTGCGTATCGCGAGTTTTCGGACCATGGCGCGCCGCTAGCTCTTGGAAGTGATGCGCCAACGGCACCGCACTCGCCCCTGGGCAATGTGTATGTCGGAACGACGAGGAGGTCATACCGAGAGCCGGCGTTCGAGACCACGGTCAACCCTCACTTTGCTCTTGGGCTGTGCGAGGCGGTTGCTGCTGGCACAGAGGGATCTGCGTACAGCTGCTTTGACGATAACAGGATAGGGGTGCTGAAAGCGGGACACAAGGCCGATTTCGTCATCGTCGACATGGAATGGGAGAAGGAGAAGCTGATGCAGGCCAAAGTGGTCGAGACTTGGTACAACGGAGTCAAGGTGTTCGCCGCGCAGTGATTCAAAGTCGACACCGGCAGCATCTAGTTCAGCGGGTAGTAGTGCCTCGGCCAGATATTCATCGCAGTCTTCAGTCCGCTCTCCAACGGCAGTCCGGCGTGGTTCGTCCGCAAGTCGCCCGTTCCGTTCGCATGCAAGTTGATCCAAAAGATGGCATTCCCCGCCACCGGTCGAAACGCGAGACCTCCATCTTCATGCTCCCTCCACCAAACCTCTCCTCTTCCTTGCTCCCCTATCGGGCTTGGTGGCGCAATTTGCTTCGCGAACGGGAAGTACGTCTCTCCGCCCGTGCAGTTATCCTGCAATATTCCAAAGAAGCTCGCCACTCGGTTCCACTTCCTGTCGCTCCCGTCGTATGCCCATCGAGGATGGTCGAACCAGTCGTGGTGGACGTTGAAACGTTGGCCGGTGGTATATCTCACTAGCTGTGGGGGGCCCATCTCATCCCATCCATCGCGGATCATCGTCCCTAGAAAGTGCCTTGCACGAGCGAGGACGCATTGCACAGCAGGATCCTCGCGAGGGAGGCCTGCGGAGCTTGAGGTTCGGTCGGTAGTCTTTTGTTCGCGGCCACCCTTGGTGACCTGTGAGGGGGCAAAAAGGGGCTCGGCGGTCTCGAGGAGGGCGGTTATCTCCTTCGGGGTGATGAGGTTGTGGATGTAGATAAGCAAGGGGTCGACGGAGACTAGCTGCGTCTTGTAGGTGTGGGTTGGGTCGCAGTAGAACGCAGTATCGGGTTCGGCGATGGTGGTTGAGTTGCGGAAGAACTTGGGCAGGTAGCTGGGCACTGGCAGGTCCGACACGAGAGAGACAAGCTGCGGGGGTGTGACGTTGTACAAGTATGGGATTCCCAGGGCGACAAGCAGCGCCGTGGCTGAGAGGCCGGCGACGTTGGCACGGCTCTTGCTGGGCGCGCCACTGGGGGTGCTGGATGTCGACATGGCGGATGGGCTTGGCTGTCAGAAGGCACAGCGGCAGCTTGCGATACAAGAGTCCTGGGGATTTGACCACCCTTCCTCAGGGGACCGACTGGACTACATGTTAGATATGGGAGGTCTCCCGTTGCCGGTGGGCGGTAGTACCAGGACACTGCCACGGCGAATGCGCTGCTTGAATGGCACTTGGCTTTCATGGCGACGGCCTTGGCCATCCCTGACATGTTCTTGGCTCATCTCTACCACAGTACAACGTGAGGGGGCGAGGAAGATGTCGCTCCGAGGTCAGCCCAGGACGTGTGCTTAACTCGCAGGAATAACACACATTGGAGAAGCGACTCATATCAAGTGCCGAAACGGTGCCACGACAGACTCGCTACACCAACATGGGCGCTCACTGGCTCGGCCCAACTCAGCCGGAACCCTGGCAATCATGCTCGGTAGCAATTGGACAATCACCAAATGAAGGTTGTAGCGCGGATAATTCCCCGGAATTTCCGTTGGACAGCGGCGCAACCTCCAAACACACTGGACACCGAAAACTTGGCGGGCGGCCAATCTAGCCGGACCAGGCTCATTCGGAGCGAGACGAGAAGGTCGCTTGGCGGCGACGTTTGATGGCGGGCTCCACGCGGTCGGTTCGGAACGTCTTGGCACTTCATTGGACCTGGTTGGGGGCCTCGGTTAAGACGACCGGTCGGGAATCGGCTCGGATGGGGTGTGGTAGCGAAGATGAAGTGGTCTAGTGTTGATGTTAATAGTGCGATCCACAATTGAGAAAGCAAACAACTTTCATTTCGCAATTATAAGTGTTCGAAATCAATGGAAAGACAGGCCCCACAGGTTTTGTTGTCTGGTTCACTTTTCCATTGAACTTACAGGATGTAAGACGTAATAAATGATAGACGAACTACCCACGTGACGTGAATGATAAAGGCGGACTGACCGGACATTCTGCGTCTCCTCCGTCATCTCGAACTCGAGCCAGCTGAAAAAAACTTGAAGGCTCGTCTCGGCCAGCAGTGATCAAACAAGGTAGCTTGACCTGGAGTCAAGGTCAGAGAAAAACACCAGCGAGCCCGCTTCCTGTTTTTAACCAAGTCGGCGTAAACTCTCCATCGTCCGTTTTCCCATGGGCACAGCTGTCGGACGCTCCATCATCACGCTGAGCGGCTTCGCAGCGGACAGTTTCAACTCGCCGTATCCGAAATTCCGCCCCAAGATTGGCCGGTAGACAGCCTGAACGCGCGAGCAGTTGGTTTCTTCAAATTGGAGACAGGTGCCCACCCAGCCCTTGAGTTGTGGCGACAAATTCCCATTGTTGGCTTGATGGCAAGCAGAGCTTGGATCTGACAGCGCCAAGCGGGCGATGAGAATGCGTCGTGACTAGAGGCGTAATGACGAGTGTTGCAAAGGGAGGACCTGTCGATGAGTTGAACCAATTTGCGCCCTCATCGGCTGATTTGCGAACCTTGCGCCATTGGATGTGACTGGTCAATCCCACTGCTGAACCGCGATTCTGTCTGTCTTTAGGAGGAAGTTATGTTGGCAGTGAGTGTTGAGTCTCAGCATCATGATGACAACGTATGTTGCTGGATTGTTGTGAGTGCGATGAAAACGTGAGGTGGGAAATGATGTTGATGAACGACGGATGCGCAGCCTTGGTCATCTCTGTCGGTGGCAGGCACAACCCGCGAAACTAGCAAAAAGTGAAAGAGCGCAGCTTGGAAAAAATAACAACTCCGCACAAGGGTGGCATGCGTCCGCCGCGTAGCGAACAGGGGACCCATCGACGGGCAGGATGGATTTTACCATTAAACCACAGATGCTAGGAATGGGATAACCATGAATCGAACCTGGGTCCTCCTCTCGGAAGCTGTTGGCGCAAGTCCACAAGGAGAAGTACTGACCACTATACTATTATCCCTTGTTGGTGCAAGGAGTGAGTGTGGGGATGGCATAAATGACGAGCCTCTCCAGTTGTCGGCGTTGGGAGGGTGAACCCATCGGCAGGCCACCGCTTTTTGTGCTAAGAAAAGAAGAGCTATAGATTCAGTACCCCAATTTTCCATGACTTGTACTCGATCAAAGTCTCTGGAAAAGAAAATAAAGTATAACCGCTTTTATCATTCCCAAGGCCCATCCTATATTTTACTCAGATTGCTTCTAGTTCTAGTGCGTGCCACCACGACCGCCCACGCCTCCGGCGGACAGCCCTTGAAGCACATCAGGCCTAATTTGAGGCAGTTGTCTTCCTCTCCCAGATGGTTTCGGAACAAACTTGATCTCCGCTAGGTAGCTCAAGAACCGACCCACATCCTCTCTGGTGACGCCATGTCCTGTGCTGTCGTCCACGCCGGTCCACTTGTCTGCGTCGGACTTCAAGACGGCGACAGCGTTCCTGTCGTCCATCTCCGGAGCCCTCGTTGTTGCTGGGAGATCGTTCATGCAGAAGTGGTACAAAGGCATGAGCGCGTGTTGCTCCTGATCCTTCTCCAGCGCACCAGCCGAAACGAACTTTTCCAGTTCCTCCTTCCAGTTCGCATAGGTGACCTCAGGCGTGTTGAACCCGTAGAACTCGAGGATGGCCAGGTATTCGCTCATGCGGAGGCGTGGGTGGGCCGTGACGTGAATGACATGGACGCCACCGGCAAGAGGGCTGAGGGCTGCCGCCACCACAACTCTCGCGACGTGGTTGACAGGCACGGCATTGACTGTATTGACAATATGCGGACGGGCCGAGAGTTGAATGCAGCCCTTCAGCATTCGGATGAGGAAATCGTCGACATTGCAGACGCCGGTCTCGGAATCGCCGAGAACGTAGCCGGGACGCACGACCGAGCCGAGGAGACCACGCTTGCCGGCTTCCCGAACCAACTGCTCTGAAACCCACTTAGTCTGCCCGTATCCCGTGCCAAGGCCGGTCCTGCTTCCGTTCATGTCGTCATCTTCCATGACTTGCCCCTGGCCGGTGCTGACCTGTTCATCAGACAGCTTGACGTAGTAGTCCGTATCTAGGACGCTCGTGGAACTCACGAAGGTGAAGCCCTTCGGCTTACCCTCGTTGCAGAGCTTCATGGCGTCAATCGTCGACAGAACGTTCGACGCCATCATATCTTGATACCTCTTGACCCAGTGCACAATAGCGCCGTTGTGGATGACGACGTCCACCTCTTGCGCCAATTTGTTCCAGGTCGCTTCGTCAAGACCGAGCTGTGCTTGGGATAAGTCGCCGACAACAGCGCTCAGTCTCTCTGACCACTCCTCCCTCCAAAGTCCATAACCTTGAAGAGACCGACGAAGGCGTCCAAGGGCAGCTTCGGGCTCCTTGGCACCTCGGACGTGAGCGATCAGCTTGACCTGCCTAGCTGTGCGGTCCAGGATGTCCCGAACGAGGTACGAGCCCAAGAACCCAGTCGCGCCGGTAAGGAAGATGGTGAGAGCATCAGACGATGCCAGCGCCTCGGGTTCAGCAGACTGGTACGTCTCAGGGAGTTGGCCGAGGAGTTCGTCGAGGGACTGCCCGTACGCATCCTCGCCCGCCTCCGGGCCAACACTCCCGCCCTCGTGCCGAAGCAGCTTGTCTACCTGGGCGCTGAAGCCAGCAAGGCTTGGATGTTCATAAAGAGCATTGATGGACACATCCGCTCCCAGCTTCTTACGGACCGTCAGCAGGAATTGTTGGGCTAGCAAGCTGTGACCACCGAGGTCAAAGAAGGCGTTCTCCCGCTTGATAGTCTTGGGGTTCAGACCACGGATGATATCGGCCCACTGCTGCGCAACGGCGCGCTCAGTGTCTGTAAGGGACTCCCAGTTCTTCAGGTCTTCCTCTGATGTGTCCTCAACACGCTCAGCAACATCGGGGAAAGGGAGGTTAGGCTTATCAACCTTGCCGTTAGGGTTGAGGGGAAGCTTGTGGAGGAAGATGACGTGCGATGGTACGGCATAGATGGGCAAACGAGCCGACAAGTGCTCCCGGATCTCGGCTTGCAGTCTTCGGTACTTCCTCAAGTAGACTGTAACTGGGCCCATCTCGACACCCTCATCGTCGACGTCGGAATGGCCCCGGTCAGAGAGCCAGCGAAGCCACTCCTTCTCCTCCGGAACCACGTAACTAACCAAGGTCGGTTCTTCGTTACGATCTCTCCGGACGAGGGTCTTGCAGTCGCGGATCAAGGGACTCTGGCTCAGGTTGCTGTCGATATCGTTCAGCTCGATGCGGAAGCCACGAATCTTGACCTGGTCGTCGGCACGGCCAACGCACTCGACGTCACCCGTCTCCAGATATCTACCGAGATCACCTGTACGGTAGAGACGATCCTATCAGGGGTTAGTGTCTCGCGAACAGCTTCTTGACGGTTGCTGGACATACCCTTGGGCCCTTGTAGTGCTTGCGCCAGGGTTCGCCCTTGCTGGCCTGCGCATCGGCCTCAACCCACTTGTTGTTGTCCACGAACCAGTTCATCACGAACTTCTGCTGATTCAGCGCCTCATCCCCCAGGTAGCCCCTGATATCGTCAGCCATTGAACAGGAATGCATTAGCTAGCAGACTTACTCTGCAAGACCAGCCGCACGAACAAAGATCTCGCCAACCTCGCCAACTTTGCACTGATCTATCTTGTTCTCCCGGTTCACAACAAGCAACTGGACATTCTGCATTCCCTTACCAGCAGGGATAGTGTCCTTGTTGAGCCTCTCGAGGTAGTCGGGATCTTTGGCCCTGCTGGGGATCTCGTAGTAGCTCACAGCTCTCTGAGTCTCCGTGGTTCCGTACATGTTGATGATGTTGGCGTTTTCGGCCAACCGCCTGAGAGCTCGGCAGTCGCGCGTGGTCAGAACATCTCCAACGAAGAAAACATGCTCGAGGGCAGGAAACTCGGCTGATGCGCCGCCAACAAGGATCTGACCCATGGCGGGGGTAAGGTGGGTAACAGTAGGCTTGTGTTCACGCATCCATTCGGCCAGCTTCTCGTGCTGGATGTCTTCCCGTGATGGCACGAGGAGCTGAGCCCCGAGGAAAAGGGGGGTAAAGATGTCTCGCTGGACAGGGTCGTGGGCAATGCCCGAAAGGAGAGTGTACCGACTCTCAGAGGAAAGGTTGAAGCGTTCGGCCATCCACCCAAAGTACTTGACCAAGCTGAAGTGGCGTCCCAGCACACCCTTGGGTCGTCCCTCGCTTCCAGATGTGAAGGAGAGCGTGGGGTTGGAATCGGGGCCTACTAGAACACCAGGGGGCGAGGATGCGCGCTCCCTGACGCTGGCGAAGATATCCTTGTCGTCCACCTCGCCGCCGTAGAGGTATCCATCGTCCCTGAGGCGCAGCTCTGGGACTTCAGCCTTCAGCTTGAGCTCGTCATCGATGTACTTCTGTACCAGGGGGGCCAATGGGCCGTTCTCGTCGGTGGCACGGCCAATCCTGAGCAGCGCGCGGGGTTGTGAAACTTCGAGGTAGATCTGTTGCCTGGCAGGGGGGTATGCGGGGTCGAGGACAGTCATTGTCGCGCCGGAAGCCTTGGTGAGGAGAGATATCAGCACCTAGACATCTATACATTGGGGGCGCGGAAAAGGCATGTACCAGGATGCCCATCAGCGCCACGACAAGATCAACTGAACGGTGGGCCCAGATCATGACCACATCGCCATTGGCAACGCCTGCCTCGTGGAGGTGCCATGCTAGTATGTTGGCAGCTTCGAAGATCTGGCGGTAGGTGAAGCGCCTCTCGGGGGTGGTGGAAGACTTGGTCTCAATGATACAGGTGCGCTCTGGATGCGCCTCAGCTTGCGCGCGGAAGTGCTCCTGGATGGAGCCGACGTAGCCCGACCAGTCGAGGTCGACTGTGGGATCAGGTATTTGTGACATGGTGCTTGCCAGTCGAGTCTGAAAAGGGCCGTAGGAGTGTGAGGGCCAGAATACTCTAATGAATGCTATCGTCGGGAAGCAATCTTCAAGATCTCGAGCTGCATGACAACTTTTTTTTCGTCGCGAGGGGTGACTCAATCGCGCCAAATTGGAGCTTCCCCGACACCGGATGGAGGGGTCAACCAATGGACCCCGCCAAACAGCGGGTGAACCCCACCCCACAATCCCCCATTCCGACTTGGGCTGTAACTGTGGAGACGTTTGGGTCAAGCATTTGTCGCATCGCCAATTCACAGTGGGCAATGGAAGCATAGGTGACGCTTATTGATCTCGCAGATTCTTTGCCCTTCTTGCAAAAAAGGAAAAAAGAAAAGAAAAGAAACAGCTTCTTCCGCAAGGAGCCGAGAGTTTAGTGTAAGGCCAAAATATCTGGTCGCCAACAACCAGCCACCAAAGCAAGCTATTCGGAATATTCCAGCGCCGAAGAAACCAAAGCGATGGACTCTTCCCAAGTTCCAACGTTCCAACTCTGATCCTCTGGTCGCGGCACGTGATGGCATTCATCTTCAAGCCGGGTCACGGCCAAGCCCTTGCTTGGCCCGTGCACTCGGCTCCAGCCGTGCTCCACCACCAACTGGAAGATGGCGCGCGTGGATGGACCACAGCCACGCTTGACCCCTGAAACTCGGCGTCATTGGGTGGCAAATTCTTCCATTCTGGCGACCCTGGACCACTGAAGTGCCCTGTTTCGTCGCCCATCCCAAACATGCCGCCCAAAATGACGCACGAAGGGGTATCGAGCCGGCCCACGATTGGACGGTATTTTTTTTTTTTTCGCTCTGGCGCTGTCTTGGAACAGCGGCGATGTGTCGCTCTGAGCGTCCAATACGTCGATGGAGTCATCGAAACCAGAGAGTGACAGCCGAGCATATGCATGGGCTTGCGCAAGAGATCAGCTTGACAGGATGGGGGCGTCCCGGTGTCCAAACCTGTTCTGGTGCCTGAAATAGTACCTACATATTTCAGGTCGAGGATCTCGAAGCTACCCTCCCATTCCTGTCTTGTCTCGTCGGTCAGGCACTTTTGGTTATGATAACCCTATCTCTGCAGTATTCGAACTCTCAACTGAAAGTCAACACATATCTGCCAGTCTGACAACCGCCCTCACCGTCTCAAGATGAAGCGATTACCAATTGGGATACCCATCGTGGCGTCGCTGGCAGCATTCATATTGATACTGCTGGCTCTCCTCGCGGGGTCGCGCCCTGGCTTCATGGAGGAATACGACCTCATCGCCTTCAACACATCTGGTCTTGGACAAAACCTTATCAACATCGGAAACGATAACGACGAGCCTACGCCAACTGATAGCAGTCTCTGCGATGGGATCGGGGGCTTTCTCGGCAGGACATGCACGTCCGCGACGGCTGCCATCGACAGCCTGCAAAGCGACATTGCCGACAGAGTGAACGACATCGGGAATGAAGTCGCTGACGAGCTTGCCGAGAGGCTTGGCATCCACGAGTTCTATTCACTCCACGCCTTGACGATATGCGAGGGAGACTACGCCCCGAACGCTACCACGCCGGGCGCAGATCGCAACGTGACTGAGTGCCACAAAGGCTTCACAGAGGGTATGTAGCTCAGCCCCTTTCCCCGCCCGAACGACACGCTAACCCCTTATCCAGGCTACAACATCTCCGTTCTTCTTGACCACGGTCTTCGCGTTGGGCCTTACAGACTGACGCTCGCCGACCTGGGCTTCACAGACGAATTGCAGGACGCCATCGACACACTCAACAAAGTTCTAAAGGCCTTCGCCGCCCTCTTGATCGTCGCCGTCGGATTCACAGGCCTGTCTATGCTCAGCTCTATCGCCGCCCTGGTTCTGATCCCCCGTCACGAACGAAAGGCTGTCCTAATCAACCTGATCCTCGCGGGAGCTGCACTCAGCTTCATGGTTCTCAGCGGGTTAGTCGGAACAATCACGGCTAGCATTGCAACCGACAAGGTCAACGAAAAAGGAGACGATATCGGGCTGAGTTCGAGCATGGGCAAGGGATATCTCATCATCACTTGGGTCGCTGTTGGACTGATGCTCATCACGTTCGGGTACTGGCTATGGCAATTCATTCGGTCCAGGAACGGGAAGACTATGGACCCGCGCGGGCCTCGAAAGTACGCGCGCGACTCGGAGGAGAGTGGCGCGTACGGGGATAGACCGAACATGAGAGGGGTCCAGTTCTCACGGTCACGGAGGTGAAGCGACTGTAAGACGGGGTTGGATATGATCAGACGCTGGACGTATGCTGTAGAGTGCTTATCAGCTCGTTTGTTCGCTCACTAGACCAGAGATACCATTTTCAAATTGGACATTTTCAATTATTTCCTGAACCCAAGTGCTTTACCACAGCCTGAGCACATCGAGTACCCCTGCAGCTGTGTTGTGTAGCCTGAATGTGCACAGCTGGCCCCTTGGTAATGACCATGTTCAAACCCACATATCCAATTCACGAGAATCCAACCATGTACTGCCTGCTTACCCAAAAATGACCCTTCAAAGTTTGGCCTTCTTGATATCCTCAGCCGTAATATCCTCGACTTTCAAAACCTTTTGCTTTTGCTCCTGCTCCATCTGCTCCCGCTGCTTGTTTCTCTCCTCATGCTTCCTCATCGCATCCCATGACCAATGCGCCTTCGTATCCTCTGCCAGCAACTTCATCGCCTTGGAATCGCTATTATGCTCTCCATATTCGATCCGCATAGCCTCTGCCGCCTCCTTCGCCAGCTCCTTTGTTTCTTTCTCGTGTCCCATGAGCGAATGCAGCAGCGCGGCCCTGGTGTAAGCCTGCCCAATATACGTGATGAAACGCTCTTCCTTGTACAGACGGAGGAGTTCGTCTGCCGCCTCGGTGTCGATTTTCTTCTTTCCCGCGACCATCTTCTCCAAGTCCTCTTCGATGGCGTAGATGCGCTCCATGCGAGCGTCGGAGACGGCGGCCTCCTCGTCGGACATGGAGCAGTGGGCGCATGTGCACTTGAAGTCCCAGTCACTGAGGCGTTTCTGGCGTTCCTTGCGGGACAGATGGCCGTCGATGTAGGAGATGGTGAGTTCCTCGCCAGGTTGGATGTCTTGGACGGCAATGCTGTTGTGGGTGATGTTGTCGATGCGGTAGACGATGCTAGCGCGGTGTTAGTTTTGCATTCCTAGGCTGGTAGAGATAGGGGGCTCACTTGGGTCGGCAGTCGTGGTTCATCCTCGACACGTGCGGGTAGATGGCCAAGTGGCCAGAGAAGCTGTTCTCTCCGTTTATAAAGAGGCGGAACGAATTCCGGTCGACTTTGATAAACTCGTCCACCCCGTACTGGCCCATGAAGGCTTCGTATTCTTCCTTTGGGAGTCTCTTGGCAGCTCGCTCGTAGAGTTGAATCCGCGTCTCTCCGTCAAAGTCGAGATGCGGTCCAAACTGAGAGAGCATGGACGGCGTGGTCTGCATGATCACGTCCCCTTTCTTGATTGTACGGTTTGCGATGAGGCCAATGCCCTTTCCGGGCATTTCTTTGACATACCATGGCGGCGACTCGTATTTAAACAGCTTTTTCTTGGGGAAGTTGTCGATAACATGGACGTTTCGCTCGTCCGAGATAAGGACCAGGCCGCCGCCCAGCTCGCGGTTGACGAAGACGCAATAATTTTCGACGCAGTCGTAGGGGCCATCCCACGCATCTGATTTCTCCCCCTTCCATTCCCATTTCTCGTCCTTGAATATGGGCTTCTTTTCCGAGCTCGACGCTGCACATGTTTCATGGCCTTCCAACACGAGGGGCCCCTTCAGACATTCTCCTTGCTTGTCGGCCGACACGGCGAGAGCAAGGAGCTGCGCACACAGTCCGTAGAGGAGGGCCGTTTGGCGCATGATGCGGGTTGTGCCCCCCCTGCGGGCTGGTCGATGTCGTGAAGTGACTTGCAACTCTCGCAGGCACTGAGCGCGATCACCGAAGGAAGTGGAAGGTCGTCGTCGCCGCCAAATACTTTGCGTGCCAGTGAGGAGAGCTGGTGTGCCGCACCTGGGGAACTGGGGTAGCGGAGTTTTTGTTGCATCCGAGCCGCTGTCAACCGTCTCGAATTTGCCGATCGTTGAACTGGAACGTGGCCAGTGAGGTCGGCAACATTTGGCTAGACATTTGGCTAAATGAGTTTGAAGCCGCTCAGCGTGCCACTGGCAAGCCTTGGACAAGCCGCGGCACGCTGAGCTAGAGTGTTTTACCAGCCAAAAAACTTGGCGATCGCACGTCGGGGCTCTATTAAAGCTGTCTTGGTTTTTCTTAAACGTGGCTTGTCCATGGACAACCTCCCCCGATGGCTCAATTCGCATGTGTTCGGAATGCAACCCTCCGGCGTAGTCCCGCGGCGCTGGCCCCTGAAAGTGGAGTGACAACACCATCACTGACCCTAACACTCTTGCTCAATGGCCTCAGTCCTTGACCGATTGACCGTCGGTCGGTGAACGAAGGCTGTTTAGTCTGCTGACATCAAAATAAAAGCTGGACTTTCAAGGTGCATATGATGACAGCGTTTTCGTTCGATTGCAGGGCGGGAGGCCATTCGTTTTCGCAGATGCTGCAATTGGCATATTTCGCTCCTCCTCCTCCTGGGAAACAAAGGCAGCCGAATCGAAAAATGTTGTCGACTGGGATCAACTTGAACAGCGTGTTCATAGGCGATGGCTTTCAGGTTTGTGGTCGCCATGATTTCTTTGTGCTGGTGAGGGCCATCAGGACCTCAAGTCGTGAAGCGGTGCTGGAGCGGGACGGAAGAACAAGAGCGACCAAGAGATCGGCAAGTGCAGGATGCATAGTCGCTTTTCGATCACTTCTGTATTTCGGCAGAAGATAGAAATTGGAAGAGGTGATGGAATTTCTGAACTCGAGTCCAGGTGAGGAGGCTCGCAGTGGAGGTGCCTTCCCTGCTTGTGGCCCATGCGGGCATCACAGAAACTTCTGCCGTCAAACGCCGCCAAGTTAATACCACATTGAACCCAAAACCAAGGACGGCCCGAGTCCTACACGAGACTACCTTTTTTTTTTTTTTTTTTTTTTTTTTTTTTTTTTTTTTTTTTTTGCAGCACTGTTGTAACCAGTACCCGACGGCTTCAATACAACTTCAAGTTGGCGACCATGCTTTCTTCCGAGTCCAACAGTGATGAGATCCCACGAGGGCTGGAAAATTTGTTCGAGAGTGCTGCGTCGTTTTGATTGCCCACAATAATTCCAACCTCACTTGCTGTGCTCAGAGTTGTTGCTGCACCCGGGGGCCCGGTAAGCGCCCGCCTGCTCCTACACCTTTACAGTTGCCGGGTGTAATGATTTTGGAACGACGAGCCGAGACGAAGTCAGAGGTCCTGGCAACAATGATAATTTCAACAGCACTATGTTGTACCCTAAAGCTGCCCTCAGCAATTCCCATGTTTGTGTGTGATCCTGAGCCGCTCTTAAGCTGGGGTAAGCTATGGGTGAGCTAGCTAACTGCACTGCCGTGGGGCCCAATTTTAAACCCTTAACTAAAGTTACCATCTGAAGATTCTTGTCAGAAACGCTGCACTCTAGATTTTTTGTGGTTTGCAGCAGCTTGATTTTATTGCCTGTTGAGGTTCTGGCTTTCAGTCAGAACCTCCTTCTTTATAAGCCCATTCGTAGGATTCAGCTTTGCTGACCGGAAGCCCAGGGCCCCTGAATCCCTTTCTTTCGGACATTTGCGGAATGCCTGGATTAAGGCGAACGATTTGTTTTACACTTACTCGATCATATCCATTTCGGCACCGTTAGTTAAGGTTTTGTACGGTGACGGGGTTTTGGACCATTAAGATGGCGGATTCTTCACCTGAGTTGGACAACTCGATATGGGGGCCGGCTTCGATGGCGATTAGGGCACCGCTGTAAGTTGTTGGCGTCCCTTTTCTTTTTCGACTGGAAACCCTTGGCAGCAACATCTGCGGGATTTCGCAGCTGCACCAAAGTCTTGCAGTCACTGGTACCGTCAAAGTGGCCGCGGCCTCATAGCTGCATTCAGGTTCGGTCGATGGCTGGCTCTGGATTTGCTCAGGGCTTGCTCCAATTACCATTTTCGGTAGGCTGCGCTACAGCATGCTGAACTTGTTCCTATTCTAGCCGCGTGGCCTAGAGTTGATCCTAGCTGGAGAAGCATTTGGTATGATGCGATCCCTATCCATCTTGTCCTCACTTCGCCCAAGGGACCCGTAGCAACTGCATTTGGCGATCCCCTACAGCACTGGCGCCAACACAAGCCCAACAGCAGCCCATCTGGCTAACCCAGGAAGTCTCCTCTCAGCAGAATTTTTTTTTCGTCTCTTTCGCTGAAGCAGAAGCCGCCGTCGTAAAGCGCGCTCTGGAAGTGCCCGTTTTCACTGCTGTTGCAGTCCTAGTCCCGGGAATTTCCACACTCGGATCGACTTCAGTATTCTCCATTGTCACGGTCACAGGCACTACGGTAGCCCCCGACGACAAAGGGGGGTGTTTCAAAGACACTGAGGTCAGAGGACATCCACCGGATTTGCATGGCTGTCGCCCTGGTTATGTCGAGGAGCTGCTCGGCTGTGGTTGATGAACTCGATTCGGCGTACATGGACTTGTACGCGAGCGTGTCTGGGCAGGGGGTTGTTCTCTTGTTGTTAGCCACGATTTCCAAGTAAAGTTGCAAGCAAACATACGAAATGAAGCAAAAGTCGTTCAGCACACAATCCCAGGACCTTCAAGAGCTGTCAGCCCAAGTAAGCTGCGATCCTCATGCCACATCCCATACGAGGATCGCAGCATTACCACTTACTTACTTCGGGACACAAAACCCCACCGTCTCCCCCGGCAGCTGCGGCATGAAAACATCCGTCCCCGTCGTGAAGCACCCAACCGTGTAGCCTTGTGGGCAAATACCCGGCGAATCCCACAATCTCCCACATCTCGACAATTAGAGGGCAGTCGGCGGCCGGCGTCCAGACGGTGGTGAGCGGAACCTGATGGATGGACCATTTCACCACCTCGGGACCGATTGTCATGATTGTCGTGCGGTAGGGGAAAGTAGAGGCATGTAGGTATTCTTCTCGGCTTTAACACGCCCTTCGTTTTACGAAATCACCGGGAAGAAGTGGCATCCTCGATTTCAAACTATATATTGATAGGAGATTGTTTCATTCACGGCATCATGTATGGAGAGTGGACCCGCTTAGTGACGGTATGTTGGGTCTGCCGGACCCCCTGAGCCGGTGCTTGGCAGCGTCGTCTTTTTTTTTTTTTTTTTTTTGCGGGGAATGCCAAGAGGTAGAGACGGAGGATGTTAGAGCTGAAGTAGAGGGGTTTGGCGAGGTACAATGTCTCTTTGAGCCCGCCCGGTAGAGATACGGGTGCAAACAACCTGTTGGGTGTGACTTCAAATGTCGGTGAACGCGGCCTAAGTAATTTGCTGTATCTCCGCGGCCACAGGCTCAAGACTCTCTGTCTTACATCCAGCCTCTCCTCGCTTTACACTGGGTTGCTTTGTCAGTTTAGATGGGGCGGACGGGCTCAGTCTGGGGCACGCACTGGCCGCCCACGTAGGATGCAGCGGCGTAGCATTGGAATTCTTCCAAGTCCTCATTGATTGGCGGCATCGGAACTCTCGTACCTCTGAACCCTGGCTTCACAGTAGAGAAGGTGCGAAGTCCTAACCGGCTTTGGGACTTTCTCCACATCCTAACTCCTAGAAGTCTGTTTTTAATAGACCCAAAAGGACCTAGATGCGGTCGGGCCTCTCATCCTTCCCATGCTGTAGGTATTTTGGGGGGGGCCTATCTCGTTCATTTTAGCAGGGGCAGCTCGGACTCGCTTCGGAACCCAGATCCTTCTGACTGGCTCTCAAACTTATAAAACCTGTATTCTTTCTCCAAGCTCCCGAGCGTGTTACCATTCTTTCACCAGTTTTTTGCCTCACGTTCGTTACCCGCGCTTCACTATTCCATCCCCTCGATATGGAGATCATCAAAACTCTCCTCTTCTCCCTGCTAGCCGTCACAGCTGCTGCCCTGCCTAGCGCCTCGGGTAGTGACCACCATGCCCGCAGCATTTTGGCCCCGAGAGACAATTGCGCGGCCGCTGGACCGGGCTGCACTGGTGTAAAGTGGGACCCTGACTGTCCCGGAGGGCACTGCGTGCCATTCCAAGGACCTCACATTGGATTCTGGTGCTGCGTAAGTCGCTGGAGCTCGGGACTCGGTAGGGTATTGGTGCTGATGATGATGCTGCGCAGCCTTGAAACATAGGGGTGACGGGTACGAATGTCAAAACGGAGGGGGACTCGGGTGGGGTTTGGGGAAGGGGGGGGGGGGGGGGGGTGGGAGGTCGGAAGGTTGAGACTACGGTATCGCACTGATAGGGCTGTCTCATGGTCTAGTCGTTTTCTTCATATGAGTTCAATTATGGGAATGAAACGTATTATCACCGCCGCAGGCTAATTTGCCGAGATGGCAGTCAATTGTTATCTCTTTAGACTTATATTCATAACAACAGCGCTCTCACAAGCGGCATGATAATAGGCAACAACAGGCATACCCACTCAACCTCACAGCCCCACCCGCCACCGTATCGACCCGGAGCTGTGTTTGGAGTTATTGTAATCCACCGCGTCACGGTCTGCGTGGCCGCCGTCCTCACCCTGGTAGTCGTCGTCGTCGTCGTCAATGGCTCCTCCGAAGTGGTGCTAGTTGTGACTAGGAAGTCCATATCAGCACAAGTCGCTCGTCTCGTCCCCGTTTCGAGGTGAGAGTGGAGGTCTCACGGAAAGCAACTCACTTTAAAACTGATCCCGCCATCACGTCCGCGGCAAGGTGTAGAACCCGTCGGTAGCAAAGCACGGGATGATGATGTGAATGGCGGTGGCAACAGAACTGGAGTTGAGCATTAGTGTTACGGTGTCGCATGCCATCGTCCCGCTATTTTCTCTCCTTTAGCAGTAGAATTAAAAATGTCTCATCTTGGATGCCGAGAGACTCACCAAACCCCGCCACCTCCTCCAACACCCGAAACCCGGTCCCAACGCACGCTGTCGCGTAGTAACACGGCACACCACTCGTGCAGCACGCGCCGTAGGCCGAGTCCGTCGCGAAAGTTAGCCCGTCTGGGCACGCCGCGGTGTACCCTAGGTACGTAATATGCAATGTCAGCCCTTCATCATCAGATTACAACTCGATTTGAATCATGACAATAAGAAGCTAATCTACAATAGCCAGACTGGGAAAACAAGCCCATAAAATCCACTCCCAGCCGCCTGCTTCTTGCAGGGGCACATCGGTCCGTGCCGGCTTAAGGGGTGAACTGCGGGTCGTCACATACTAGTTCAAATAGTTCAAATAGTTAAAATCTATTCTTACCATTTAAAGATAGTGTTATTGCCGATATCTTAACTATTCCGCCACTACGTTTAAAGTTTTATAAAGGACCGGTTATAAACCTTTACTACAAGGAGGCCTGGGTTTAGGAGAAGGGATAGCATATCGCTTTTCTCTTACTGTTCATTACGGCTGGGGATGGTGGCTAGGTGACTGAGGTTGGAAAGGGTAACTTTAGGGTAAAACAACAGCTAAGAATACATGCCATAAACATCATCATGAACTCTAGATTCGGCGAACGTATTCTTACCGCTGCCCCTGAATACCTTCGCCTCGCCAACATCATAAACCCCGCAGACCACGCCCCTCGCGAGCTCACCCAACAGCGAGATCTCATCAACACCCTGAAATCTGAGATCACCGCTTCCGACGCCCGCGTCGCCTCCGCCGAAGCCAAACGTCTCGCTGAGCAAGCAGATCATACCAAATACCAGAACTCCACCTTCCGCCGCTTTGCCCACAAAGCCTCGGGCCAATCTTCCAAATACGCAGCAAAGGCCGAAAAAAAGGGTTCGAGTACTTCAACGCAGTCCAAACCGAACATGACGAAAAACAGCACAACGCTGCTCTCTCCGTTTTCAACTTTCCCAAGTCGAGTCTCAACCGGAATCACTCAAACCTGTCGTAACACAACACGCTCAAACCCAAGCCGATATAAACACTCTCCTCTCGTCTCTCTTCGATGGACCAACACCCTCCTATTCACACAAAGGTGACGCCGAGCGAGATGTTGCCCTCGCGCAAGACGCCCTCCGCTCGGCCCAAATCTCTCAAGAGGCGAGTCACTGGCATTAGAGCACCTCAAGTCCGCCCGACTAGCAATGCGCGCTGCAGTGACGGCCGCCAACGATGCCCTCACTATTGCAACTCATCTAGACACGGTAAGCGAACGGGATAACTCGCATAAGATAGAGCGAGCTGCCCTCGCTACGCTTGACGCGCAGCTCGTTTCGACGAGGGTGTCGTATCTTCAGACGCAGAGGGCGAAGAATGAGCCGGAGGACATACCTGTGGTAGAGGTGGATCAAACGGGGATCATGAAGGCGATGTATTTTGCGGCACCGAGCTTGTTCAAGAAGGGACGGACGGAGTGCGAGGGTATTGTGAGGCAACTGTCAGAGAAGGTCTTGAAGGCGGGTTTATTCGTGAAGGCAAAGGTTGAGCAGGGGGTTGCCAGGAAGGGAGAGCTCAGAGGGGAGATACAGAAGAAGGAGAAAGAGTTGAAAGTAGCGACAGAGAAGTTGGTTCGGGTAAGGAAGGATGTTTGTGAGAGTGTCACTGGGGAGAAGACTTGAGAGGTGCCGTTCGACGGGACAGAGATTAAGTTTGTCCGGATTCCTCATTTTCCCCGCCGAGGCTTCATACCGCTTTGACGCTCCCTATTGCTGGTTGGGGTTGATTCTATTACTAAGTGCTATGCAGTCCGTCTACAGTGTCTTCTCGATCGTGCAGTAATCAAGAAGTGCGGTAGTACCAAACATTAGTCTATAGGTATCTAAAGCATTCCTTTCATCGAGCTGTTTTTTTTTTTTTTTTCGTATCTGTCCCTTTGTCTAGAATTGATCCCAATTCTTGTCAAAGACGTCAAGGGTCGCGCGAGCGACCTTGTCTCCGAGATCGATACCAGTCTGTCCGGCGAAGGTAAAGTGGATCTATCCGAAATCAGTTAGCGCTCGCCCCCCCTTTTCCACCCTGATTTCAACAACACAACAAACAAACATGGCTAGTACTTACACCGCCAAAAACGCGGCTCCGGGAGTTCTCCTCGGCAGCGAACGTCAAGTTGGTATAGCGGCGAGTAATGACACCGCGATTGTCAAGTGTGACATTGCTGCTCCAAGTTGCGTCGATCTTGTCTCCGCCGTTCCAGGCACGAATGACAGCAGCAGCAGCGCCTCCATAGGTCGAATGGGTTGACACATAGTCAGGGTGATTGGGGGTCGGGCGAAGGAGAGGAGTCCAAGACGGGTCAGATACGTTGACGCCGCTGGGAAGCCAAATATCGGTGCGATGGAAGGCAGTGACAGGGCGCCAACCTTCGTAAGCATACTTGACATCCCAAGATGCGAACCCGGCGTTAGCCAGGGCGAAGTTGAGTTGGGCCCAGAACTTGGCTGACTCGACAACTTTGGTTGCGAGCTTATCTCCTAGGATGACAGCAGCAAAGCGGTTCCAGCCACTACCGCGGTTAGGTCAATTGTTCAATGCGCAAGGGATAGGGGTCGAACTCACGTAATGGACGACTCGCGCCAGAAGTAGGCCGAATCGGTATCATACGCCGTCCGAACGGTCGAATTCAGGACGCCTTGCTCCCTGATGTACCGAACCGCATCTTCGTACTCCTTGCTGGAGACCTTCGGGGGCGGTGGCGAGCGGAATCGCGTAAGGTCACCAAGGCCAGCAAACGGTCGGACAAAGCGGGCCTGCGGCGTGTCCGGGAAAGGATTGCCACCTGGCGTAGCTTGATAGATAGTCGGGTTCTTGGGTCCATGGGTGAAGGGAACATAGTCGCTCAGCCCGTCGTCAGCACGGGCGAGGGCGACCTTCTTCGCGGCTTTCCGGCCGGTCTCGATAGCGCTCTTCCCCTCTGTTGTGTTGGCAGCAAGGCCAATGGCGGGGAGGACGGCTCTCAGGGAGGCATCTGCACCGTTGTAGTTGCGTGTGCCGTGGAAGACCCACACAATGGCATTGTGGGCGGCGTGAGAGACGGCCAACTGCTGGTAGGCCAAGCTCTCTTTCTTGGATTTCACCGCCGCTTCGTAGATGGCGCCGGTGACGACAGCGACATACCACGAGGAGGGAGGGGACTGCAGACCTCCGATGATGGTGCCGTTGACCAGGGCCGATGTTTGGTCAACCAAGTACGACACAATGTCGCCGGAATATGCCGCGTTGGCTGCTACCGAAGCAAGGACTGATAGGAGAACTGAAGTTCGCATCTTGGGCACCCTGCTAGCACTCAATGGTTTGAACCTCAAGTTGCAGCGGTGTTAGGTCGGTGTGGTGGGATCAGCCTGCGAGGATAGACAGACAGACAGGAGAAGGCGTGGAGAAAATAGCCTGTAGGTGGCCAGCAATTTGCAATTCCGCACATGGGGATGCAGGAACCCGAAAAGGTGCCATTGGGTCTGAAGTTATAGCAGCGAAGCGTTGTCATCTTCGTGAGACAAAGCAATCATTGACAAATGCCCAGCACTGGTAAAATAATGGCGTCAGTTGCAACATCAATCACTCTACATTTGGGTGCGGGGGTCTGGGCCGCTCCGAGGCGCATCGGCATCTTCCCGCAGGCACGATATCTTGTCCCTTCCTGCCGTATCCGGGCACTTGGCGTGGTTGCATGCGAGTCGACGCGAGTCTCGGCCACCCACATCACCCGAACCAGTGAGCTGCTTCCATGTCCACGTGCGGGTCGGGATTCGGGTACCCCACGGTTTGCTCATCCGTGGCGTTTCTTTGTTCTGGCCGACCAAGTTGATCAGTATTTGTAACGCCTTACAGCAATTGTGCCATCTTGCACCACTCGGTCGATGGAACGCATTTGGGCAAGGGCTTGCGACAAGCCAGCTTTCCTCCACCTTCAGCGGCACCACGTTTCCCAGCCACCCTTCCTGCGCGGGATGCCGTCTTCAGACACCATCGGTGAGGTGTTAGTGGATGACGGTGTTTTGGTTAGGCGATTCACGACAACATGCCGACGCTGGTGATGCGAAATGAACATGTGCGTAAGACGGAGCATCTTTGGTGGGCTCTGGGGAGAAGGAGCTTGAGGAGGCCAGTGCCTGATAAATTCCACCGCACCTTCCTTCAGAACATGCGCAGATCGAAATTTCTTTTCCCCACGCCGAATAAAAACCAAGACTGAGCGGAATCAGCACAGCAACCCCGCAACAGAAGCATGTCTCAGATCAGCAAAACCGACGATCCCGTTGTGCACTGGCTCTTGGAGTCGGATCCATCAATTAAGTGGCAGACGATGCGTGACATTCTTGGCAAACCAGAGTCGGAATGGGCAGCCGAGCGGAAGGAGGTCGAGTTTGAAGGATGGGGCGCAAGACTTCTCTCGCTGCAAGGCGAAGACGGACAGTGGGATGGGGGCTCCTTTTGTCCTGGCGATTTCACAGCCGAAATGTTCAGAGAGGAAGGTCAGCCATGGACGGCCACCTATCCTACCTTGAACCAGCTGCGAGAATTGGGATTTGACCCTTCATCGGAGAGAGCGATGCGAACAGTCGAGCTGATTCGAAAGAACTGTCGCTGGGACCACGATGGACAACCCTATTGGGACGGCGAAGTTGAAGAGTGCATCAATGGACAGACCGTGGCAACCGGGGCCTACTTTGGAGTCGACGTATCCCACATCGTCAAACGCCTTCTCGACGGGCGCATGGAGGACGGCGGTTGGAACTGCGAAAGCGAGCGGGGCTCAGTTCGCTCGTCTTTTGACAGCACCATCAACGTCCTAGAAGGGCTGTTGGAGTACGAGCGGGCGACAGGTGGAACAAACGAGTCCGTTTCTGCAAGAAAGTCGGGAGAGGAGTACCTCCTGAAGCGTCGTCTCATGTTTCGTTTGTCTGATGGCGAGGTGGCCGATAAGAAGTACTTGGGATTCTTCGACCCGAACCACTGGCACTACGACGTTCTTCGCGCGTTGGACTACTTCCGCAATCAATCCATCCTTACCAGCTCAGCCCCCGACCCACGTGTGAAGGAAGCTATCGAGCATATCCGGTCCAGGCGTTTGGGAGATGGGAAGTGGGCTGTCGATCAAGATTACAAGGGAAAGCCCGCAGGAAGAGAGTGGTTCTCTTTCCACGACGGGATTGGGAAGCCATCCCCTTGGGTCACGCTGCGTGCGATGCGAGTTCTCAAGTGGTGGGACGAGACGCACCAAGCTTCAGGCTCTGATCTCTAGCAAACTTGAGCCTTAATTCACTGAGTTCCGCGTTTCCTTTGGCCTTGAAGTAACCGGGGAGGTTCTATTCGCTGAGGCAATATGCTACGTACTCACAACCTCTAACTCTACTTAATGCACACTATGCTCCTCCGCAACTGAATTCCAATCACTCGACGCCTAAGGGCATAGCCTTCCACCACCGCGAATCCCCCCTGGAGATCCAGGGCCGCAAGTTGCGACGCACCGCTTCGAAGCCTCCACACATCGAGCCTCGCCAGCAAAGCATGGCGGCGAGCCCTGAACACATCTCTCATTGACACATCTCTCGGCGCCGTTGCAGAATGTGCCGTCATCGCAGTCAGCGTCGTTGGCACAGTATCCCGCCGGCTTGTCGACCAAGAAGACGTCGGCAGTGACCCCGAACCTGCTGACTAAATCAACAACCTCCTTCTTGATCACAAAGCTCCTCTCCCCGTTGGCATCCAACCCCAACGCATTAGACACCAAGCCTCTCAGCTTCTTCTCCATCTCTCCCGAGTACTGGGTCGCTAACTTTCCCTGCTTTTCGTCGACGTACGCCTGCGCCAGCGTCTCAACCAAGTTGTCCAACAGATCGAAAGGAATGCTCAACACCCCGCCCACGGCTACATCAATCACGCTCCTCTTCACATCCGCCCATACCTTGCTCAAACTGTCCCCCTTCAACACGTGCGTCACCGCCTTCCAAACCGACGACGTCCCTCCCAGCACCGCCGTAACGAGCCCGCTCACGAAGCTCACCCCCGACACGTTGAAGTCAATATCCGTCTTGCTCAACTGCGCCGAAACTTTTGTCACTGGCCGAATGGTAAATACCCAGTTCCCCTGTGCGTCCGTCCTCACAGGCGCGGGCCCAAACGTAAACAACACCGCGACCTTCGCCGTGGTGCTCACGCCGCCGCTGACCTTGAAACTGTCGGAACCCAGACCAACACACTTCCCCAACACCCTCTGTCCAAACTTCTGCTTCACGTCGATCCGCGCCGACACTTCGACCGGCAGCTCCGCGACAAACAGCCCCGGGTCGCTGACGCTCAACGGGTTCCCGCTAAAGTCCAGCCACGCATCGCTCTGCAGCTTCGCTTCCGCACGCGTGTTCTGGATGTTGGCGGTGACAGTGCAGCTGTGCCCCGTGTCGACTTTGATATCGGTGGGATCATCGTAGGTGAAGAGCACGCCGGAGCGATCAATGCGGATGTTGGACGAGGCGAGGGCGGTGTTGACGCGAGCGGACACGACGGAGCAGAGGGCGCGGACGGTGGCGTCGCCTTGGGAGCATTCGAGAAAGCCGACGATGGGGTTGAGGATTTGGGAGAGGCGGAGGTCGGGTTTGGAGGGGCGGACGGCGATGAGGTTTGCTGTTGCAGCGGATAGGAAGGGGAGAAAGAGGAGGGGATGCATGTTGCCGGGTTGCCCTCAAGGGGGGGAAAGTGGTGGGCTGATTGGATGCGAATGGGTGAGGTTGAAGTGTGAAGGAGATTCAAGTTCGCGCTTCGTTGAATCCTTTATATACTTTGAGAAAAATGTTTTCCTCAGGCAATGGCTTCAAATGTTTCTCTCGGTCTCTCTGTATTGCCATATGATCATCGATAGTGCCGAGATGTTTGACGAGTTCAGCTTGCAACCCAAGAGCTGCTGTAGCCTGGAGCGTGTTTAAACCGACACTAACTACTTCGCATGGTTTGTTCCAAAAGGAGCAAAAAAAAAAAAACACTCCGCGGAGGCTATCACGATTCGGAACCGTTCGTTCATGTTATTTGGTTCCGATCTACCCGCTAACGAAACTTTGGCTCCCAAGGCTCAGCCCAGTTGTGAATGCCTCAATGATACATCGCGGCGCGAACCGGCTGCGAAACAATATGGAGGCCCTTCGCCTAATTATGTAATAGGGCCGCGGTGTTACATTGTTATGTAGTCTAATACAATAACTTCTCAGCTTGGTCAACTTTAGCGATGTTTATAAAGGTAGTCATATTGCGATGCAGGCTGTGCAATCGGTAAAGATGGTAGGTCTGATCGATGGAACACGACAATAAAGAGACAATATTTGTGTGATACCAGTTTCGATGCGAGCACCGCAGTCGAAGCCTCTCCGCCAGATATCCTCTCACTCTCAACCTTTGATCGAGTAGCCCAAGCTCCTCTGCTGCCTGACCTGCGACCCCAGTTGAATCGTATTGTAAAACCCCTGAGCTGGGTCCCTCGACGTCACCACTTCGGCCTCCCTGAGCTCCCCTTTAATCTTGCCCCACCCTGCCCCAAGGAAGGTTGCATCGACTTCCCTGGCTGATGACTCTCTCATTCCCTGTGCCATCCATTCTATCTTCGTCCGCGGGGCCGACGCCCCCGGCGGTAGCCTCTTTAGCACGACGAACCAGAGAGCCGTGAGCCCCATCAGCCCCAGGTACAGCAAGAATACGACGAGCAGGGGAATCGATAGTTCGACGGTAGGGACAACCACGCTGATGACTTTTTCGGCGTCCTCGTAGTTTTGAATGTCCTTGCTCACTAAATACGCCTGATAGAACCGGAACAAGTCCTGCCCAGACGGATGATAGATTGGCTCTTTGCGAAAGGACTGCTCAGTCAAGGTCGCCTCGTAAAAAGTTTTATATGCGAATACAGTTGTTTCGAAATCCCATGTCCAAGGATTAGCGATGTGATGCTCGGCGTATTCATCCTGATGCGATATGTTAGCTTGGTTGAGCAACATGGGGTTGAGTTGGGGCCTACAAGCTCGTCCGGAGTACGCGAAGCCACCCTCTGAATCTCACAGTTCGCCATCGTGTACGACGAGTGTTCGATAGGGCCAGTACCCCAGCCCACGCCGCTTACGCTGCTCCGGTTGGCAGGTGCGTTGTGCATATGCACCGCAGCGATGGTGAAGTGAAACGGGAGGTGGTTTGAACCCTCCTGGGTTGTTTCGTTCCAGGCCTTGTCCGGGTGTGTCTGGATGGCGACAAATAACAGGACGTCAGGAAGTTTGTCGCCCCAGTAGGGGCCGACATCGTTGTACCATTCGGTGTAGCCATCCTGGAGGATCTCTTCGGGAAATATTGGGCGAAGACCTTGAAGTTCGTCAAAGAGATGGCCGGTGTTGCTGGTGTTGCCAGTCATGTACAGCTCGATGGGAGTTCGCTCTGTCCACTTGCAAGATGCGGACCAGGAGTTGTTCCACTCGGTCTCGGAGAATTTCCAGTCGATGCGGTTGTCGGGGAGAAAGTCGATGAGTTGATCCGTAGGGAAGCCCGCCGAATTCAAGCGGTCGATTGTGGCATTCCACTTCACCAAAGCACCACCGATGCCACTGTGGTCTGTCGAGGCTAGAGTTCCGGGCACGAGGGTCTGTTGAATCTGTTCTCCTATCCTTGTTGAGTACCGGGCAATGGGGGCAGAGACAACAGCCACAGCCGACAGAATGGCGATGATGCCACCGGGGATGATGAGTTGCGTCAAGAGCCCAAGTCCCATGCTTGGGCGGAGCAGGGGAATAACGTCAACAACATCACCGAGCCCGGTCGGGAAGTACAGAGAGAGGAGTTTGGTGGAGGGTTTGTGTGGGCGGGAAAGCTTCAAAGCTCCAACCTTCCATGTTGAATAGGCGACCACCCATACGCCGACGACGCAGAGGAAGTTGATGATCAGAGCGAGAATGGCTCTGACGTTGCCAAGCTCCCAAGATGTTGGAAGAGCGATCCAGAGGATGAGGGTTGCCATGGTGAGCGACGATAGTACCGAGGGAGACAAAGAAGTGTCACTAGTATGACATGGCCAATGCAATGTTGAAGAGCCCGACCGAGAACGGCCAACTGAAGGGGAAAAAGGCGCTCCTTATACCTCAGATGCTGTCCTCTCGAGTGCGCAACTCAGAAAGAGCCGCATGTCTTCAGCCCAACTCCAGCACCCTGCGCCAAGGCCTGTCGGCCACTGCTTGATGGTGTGCAGCCGCGTTGGGTTCGCCCAAAAGACCTATGTTAGACGCGTTCTTATCGGATTCCTGGGGGCTCAAGGGCGGGGGAACGTCGAGTCGGAATTGTGGCTTGCGACACGCCGTCGTTGAGTGGCAGGAGATATCCATTCTAGACTCGCCAAGATCCAATAGCTGAGGCCGAATGCTCAGCCATACGCCACATTTTCCAAGTGTGTGCATGCCATCGGCTGGAAGTGAGGTCTAGACTCCAGTTCTGGGCCTTTGGTGCGCCACATCACTTCAGATGACAAAGCGTTCAGTTGTGTCTGTGAAACCACACTAGCAGCTATGTCGAAGTTTTCCACGACTCAACATCAGGCGAGCCGCGAAGTTTTGTCGAGGTTTAGGTAAAGAGGTAGTTTTCGGAGCTTGGAGAACTGGCAGAGATATAACTTCGCTTTGGTGGAAGAAGCAGTTTTGTTGAATGGGCTTTGCCTGTACCGTCGTTTGTTTGAGCTAGTGTAATCGAGAAGAGCACAATAATTGTACAGTCGGAAGCAGAAGTAAGAATTGGTGACTCGAGATTGATGCGAAGTGGCGGGGGAAGCTGGGGTGGACTTCCAGTGTCGGCGGACAATGAAGTTCCTTGTTGTGGAGCTGTCGTGAGCAGATGGGTTGCAGTGAGAAGTTTGCTGCCAAGGCAGCAACTTCCATTCCCAGCGTGCTCTTCCCAAATCCAGCACCAGCCCAAAGATTTGCACACGCAGCAGGGGTTGCAGGCTCCACTCCTTATTCTGCCCACCGGGCTCAGACCGATAGACCGATAGCACACCGCACGGGCTCTCCTACCCATTTCTACACCGCCGATCCAGAGCCTCGCCCGCTTTGAGGCCGCAAGAGAAAAGGATTTCTGCTCAATTGCTTTACCAATGCTTCAATTCTGTCTCGGCTTTCCCCACGAAACTGATGGCTCAGAAAATGGACGACGATGTGTGGCAACAACGAACAAAACGACGGTTCGAGGATGGACCTGATCAAGACTTTCCTTCCCTCAGCGACGACGGGAGACGAAAGCGGAGTCGCCACGACTCTTCCCCTCTCTCGGTCGACTCTGACAGTCTAGGCAACTTCTCCGACGACCCTCAACCTTCAGCATCGTCAACAAGCGGATCAAGTACCCACGACACCTCGGCTTCGACCTTTCATTATCCAAGTTTCCACGCGTGGACGCGGGATCTCGAAACCGCGTTGAAGACCAGTTGGAAGAGTCGAAACGACCCCGCACTGAGGTATCGATCCGTCAAGGCGCTCCTGGTGAGCTGCGAGGACGACGATCTCGGTGTCGAGAAAGAAGTGAATGAGCTGGCTCAGCTTTTCACGAGAGTGTACTCGTACGACGCTGAAAAGTGGAAGATCCCTTCCCTTGGGTCCTGGAGTGCCCTTGACGATAAGGTTAGGACCGCTGACCGCTGCCCGAGGTCTGGACACCGCCCCCTCATTGCTGATCTTTTACTACGCCGGCCACGCCCGTCCGAGAGGCCAGCTTGGTTCGTATCCGGTCTGGGTATCGGAAGTACGCAAGAAAACTTTTAGTACTCGTACCACCTGCTAAGTCTGTTGTTCTTTCGCGAAACTGCCTAGACGACGGACAGGAGGCAGAGAGTTGAGCCCCATCTCAGTCCAGCATTACCTCGAGAACATTGATTGCGACGTGTTGTTTCTTTATGACTGTTGTCATTCGATCCGCAACAAAGCAGGAATTGCCACATCAGGAATCAAAGAGGCTCTGGCGGCAGGCGGCTTCGAAACCAACGCAGCAGAGGTGGGATCACATTCATTTACACACCTACTAATTCAGGGGCTGGCTCGTGCTGCCTCAGAACGCCGGTCGATATCCGTCAGCGACCTGCACGAGCAGATGCTCTCAAGGTTCCACGAGTACGAACTGGGCATTGTCAGGGATGGTGGTGGGGATTTCGTCCTGGATGCCGACCAGCTCCCAGTTTTTGAAGTTTCGAGGAGAAGGACGCCTATTCACTACTTTCTTTCCTCGGTCAAGAAAGAAACAATCCTCCTATCGCCCATGAGACCGCAGAACGCAATGCCGCCTCATCCGACGCCATATCCTCAGAGCGCAACCACTCACACGTCTGGCTTTGGAGAAGAAGAGGGTGTGGTCAGAATCGACGGAGCTCAGCAAAAACCTCAAGTTATCGTGAGCGTCCGCTTGGAATCCACGCAGACTCTTCACATCTCAGAATGGGCAGAGTGGCTCCGGAGAGCGCCAGCCTCCGCGGCGGAGCTTAAGGTTGAGGGTTGGTATGGAAGCTTTTCCACTCTGTTGCTCCTTAACATGCCTCTGAGGGTGTGGCATGTGTTGCCTGGTCACCTTGCTGTGTCATTCATTGGGTATGTCACTACAGGAAATCTGGCCTCCCACGACCTGGGTATGGCAGCAGGAGTCACGAACTGGCGCAGTAACGTCCAAATGCCCTTTCCAGTGGCCGCCAATTCGTTTGTGGACTCTGCCATTGAAATTGGCTCACCCTGTTCGGGGTCTTTCCGCGCCCCAACGCCTCCAGCTTTCCTCAGGGGGCGCCGGTCAGCACGCTTCAGCTTTAGCAGCCAAACCACTGGCCCCAAGTCACGAAAGGGATACATCGACACTGAGCACGAAAGTAATGAGAATCTCAGTGAGAGCCTGCCAGACGTTCCGGAGGGTGAAGCAACTGACTTCCGGGCATTTGCTTGCCCATATCGGAAACGGCGTCCCTCGATCTTCAATGTTAGAGACTGGCCTAAATGTGCTACAGTGCGTATATCCAACTTTGGAATGCTTAAGCGGCATATTCTACAAGAACATTACGACGAGTTGAGCCCTAATTATCCTGTTGCTCTGGAGTGCTTGAGAGGTAGAAAAGGTGTGACCAAGATCACGACCTGGGAAGCACTTTGGATGTTTTTGTTCCCAGACGACGAACACATACCCCCACACGGTACGCAGAACCGCCTGTATCTACTTCTCCATTGCTAATGCTTTAGTGCTAGATCCTGAACCGCTGGTCATCGTGGAAACTTTCGAGGTGGAAGCCATTTTGCAACGCGCGTTAGCCGCCAAATTCGATGAGGACAGCCTAGCCCGAACGGAAAACGGCATGGAGGGATGGAAGAGCACATTTGACAGGCTGACCGGCTCAGCCATTCAGAAATTTTCTGCCGAAGCTGCTGCAATGGCAAATTCAGGTTGGACACGAAACGAGATCGCCACTAAACGCAAGGCATATTTCAGCAAGCCCAAAACCGAAGCCAACGATATAGGAGGGAAACAATCCAACTATCCACCGGTACTCCCAAAGCCCGATCTTGGCATAATCTATTCTCAACATGGGCTCGCGGCCGGACCCGCTTACGGCGCAACGAGTTTTGAAAGCAGTGGACCTTCCAAGCCAAATCCCACCCCTCTAACCAGTCGGCACCTTCCGGTTCCGGTTAGCTATGTCAACTATCACTCAGTGTCATCGGATAGAGCGCTACCAGTAGGGCCCGGCAGGTTGGCCACCCCGGGCCTCCCCTACTATGGTGAGATCTTACCCCGTCAATTTCTGGGTGGACCTCCCCTAGGTCCGAGCACAAGAGATGGTAGCAGCGCGGCTCAGTGATTTTTGCAGCGTGAAGAATCTGCAAGGAACCCATGCTTGGCGGACAAGACTAGGGGCAGACTTGGATAGGGCTCACATTTGACAGCCGTGGACTTGATGATGAACAGAGGTACACCCTGTATTAGTCGAGGAGATAAGGCAGTTCCCGTCTCTGACGGCTATGAATTGGCGGGTATTCTGCAGTTGGAAGTTCCAAAAGTTCCCATGTCCCCTTGCAGAGCTAATGACAGGGCCGGGCCTCTAAGATTGAAGATTGAACGAAGTACCCTAGCCCCGGCTGTGAAACGAGCACCCGCACCCCGACAGCTAGGAAGCAAGCTAAGTGGGCTTGGTTCGGCAATTGTGGACTTTGTAAGTCCCATATGGGAAAACGGTTTCAAGGTGCAAGCTGACGACGGTTTGAGATTTTCACACCTGATGCTTATTAGCATGGAAAACAAAACCAACCTCCTACCCTGTCTCCTTGTCAGTTCTCTCCTCCCATTTCCTCCAGGAACCCCAAAGGCAGCTCCACCTGAGTGTTATTCCTGTTCGGCTCTACAACAATCCTCCCCCTTTCTCCATTCACCCAATAACCCTTGTACTTGAACGCAGAGCAACACTCTGTGAAACCTCTCTGTTGCCCAAGCAGTCAGCATCAACCCCTTTCTACCTCAAACAAAAAAATCAAAGTGAAGTAGAATTACATATTCAGCACTTAATCAGGCATCAAAAAACGGGCATGTCGTCATAATTACAATCCCAGTTCTCTTTGTAGCAGTGGGTGCAGTTTTTGTTGCAGCACATTGACTTTTCAGGGTGTTTTGCCAAAGACCTACTGTGGGATGGCCAGCATTAGCTTTAGTAGACGACCCGACAACACACGCGCACCAGTTGTTGAGGTATTCGTGGTGTCGGCAATAGCCGTTACGCCCGGCGAGGTGTAGTTATCGTGGCCAGCCAAGAACGAGTCGGCGAGTGGGAAGTGAGTAGGAGAGTTGTTTGCTATCCAGATCGCTCCGGTGGGCTGGCTGACAGGGTTATTGTAGGTGAAGTTGCCGGCGAAGGTCAGACTCAAGATGGCGATCGCTCTGATAGTCTCATTAGAATGGAAAATGAGGCTATTGTTGGTGAGATGGTAGGCGGTGAAGCTATGTAGAGCAGTGTTGTTGTGGTGGATAGTGAGTTCTGGGTCGGCGAGTGAGAAACCGATCGGTGAGATGTCGAGCAGCTGCAGGACGGCGAGGAGGAGGCGCATGATAATCTTCATGGTTGCTGTTTGGGTATTGGGCATTTTTCGTTTTGAGGTGTTGTTCCCCTGAGTGAGATCTGTTGACCCATGGGTTCTTTGGGGTGAGTGAGAATGAAGTTTGGTGGCGTCGGACTGCTTTTGTTATCACGTCGGGGGAAAAGTTGGATATGAGAATTTTCACTGGTACGCCGTATGGCAGCTTCTTCGATTCCTGGCGTTTCATCTACTTCATCGACTCTACCGTAGTGGAACAACCCAGTCATCCTATTCCCCCTTCAATCTGCGATGCAGACCTCGATTTCCACATGAAACTGAAACCCATTACCAGATCATCCAACAAGCAACACCACCACAGCTCCTACAATCAACTCCATCAACAAAGAACCTGAACTCGCGCTCAGCATGGCACCTCCAGCGCTCAGAGGTTGACTCCCAGCCGCAACCTGGTTCGCCCTCAAACACCCAAACGAAGCCTCAACCTCTGGTCTATCAGCCCTGTCAGCCCCTGAGACATTCGAATACCCCCAAGCCACCCCCACAAGATAAACCCTCTGCAAAGCCTCATTATACGCTGTAAGGTTCCCCAATGCATGTCCTCCATGATCCCCGCTCAGTCCGACTCTTGCATAGTCAAACGACCCCGTCGCCGTCAAATCAGACGGATTTCCCGCTGGCAGAACTGCAGGGTAATGTCAGCAATCCCCTCCACTTCTTCCTCCTGAAAAAGTACTTACTAGTTCCAACTGCTGACACACCACCCTTATCCGCCTCAAAAACATCCTTACACGCAGGATCCGTCACCGATAAATCCGGACACTGAAAACTCCTCCCCGAACTGCGCGTCCCAAACCCCGTCCTCAACTGTCTCGTGATCGCATCAACGCATTCTCGCGGAAAGACTCCCTCACAAGACCCGTATACCGTCTCAGCGCTCGACTTCAGATTACTGAGTTCCCAGAACCCCTGACACACCTGCCATGAGGGATCCTGCGGGATGATATCTCGATTTCCTTCCCTTCGCACAAGGTTGTCCGGGGGATCAACCTCAATCCAGATCCCCGTAACAAATCTGCTGGGGTCGCTTGCTCCCTGAGGCAGGCCGTCGCGAACCTTGATGGTGAATCTCCAGTCGTCGGATTCAACGCCGGGGAATGGCGCCGTGATGTTGTACCCCTTGAAACGGATTTCGCCCGTGGCGTTTGGACTGGCGAAGGAGCCTCTCCAATCGTTTTCGGGAACCTGCGCGACGACTTCGTGAGAGACGGATGCCGCTCGCGCCTGCGCGGCGCAGAGGGCTGCGGCGAGTAACCTTTGGAGCATGGTTGCGAAATTGTGATGAGAGAAAAACAAGTAAGGCAGCCCCAGACACAAAGCAAGGTGGCAACGCCGGTCTTTTAATATGATTCGAGTTCAACGGTCAACCATCCCTCGGATTATATGGGTTGGAGTCCAGACGAGCCAGTTCGAGCCGCCCAGCATGGTGTAGGATCGACGCAAGGGCAATAAGGTCGGTAACCAATCCAGAGGAGGTCTGTGCAACGAAAGGGGTTCTGTAAATACGCTATAAGCTCCGCCAGGCTGATGCAACCTTACCAGGTGAGTAGCCGAAGTCCCAGGAGAAAATCGAGAACCTGGGCAACCAGGATGCACTTGAGACCGGCAACCAACCCCTCAACCCATGCCGAACCACCCTAGCCCGCGCTCTAGCCTTGCCAGACAACCTCAATAATGCCCAGATACGTTCCCGGAGGAGTGAATACGCTAACAACCTTGAACCTCTTGTCTGTTTCCTCCACTACTGACCTCCAGTCGTCCTCATCGCGCTCCTTTGCGTTGAAGCAGCGCCACATCATCAAATCCGAGTGTCGCAGCACCGACTCCTTGGCAGGACTGACAGCGCCGACACCGGGCAGCACGCTGTCGTTGATGATGATGCGGGCACCGGGTTTGAGCGCTGGGATCAGCGCCGAAAGAATCCTCCGACAGTCTTTATCGGTCCAGTCATGTAAAATCTGCCGGAAGATATAAAGATCAGCGGCGACTGGCTGCTCCGTAAGGAAGTCGTGAACTTGGAACTCCACGCGCGGGTTCGCTTCCTTTGGGGCTCCTGCGATTACGTTTGCTTGGTCTTGCACAATGAACCTGGCCGATGGCAAGCGCTGGGCCAGCCCGAGAGCAATGAAACCATGAGAGCCACCAACATCGACAATGAGTCCGCCGCTTTCGTTCGAGGGCGTCAAGGCCGCAGCCCAGTCCACGTTGTCGAGAAGATATTCCATTTCACGTCCGGGCTTCTTCGACAGGAATGCCATCGCGCCGGCAAATCTCTGGACTTTCTCAGGATGCTTTGCTTTCCACTCCCAAAAGCCGAGCTCTGTTTTCGCCGAGAGATTGAAGGCTGTCTCCGTAGGCTTATCGGAACCAGGCCAGCGCTGTATCGCATCGGCGAGTCGAGGGGCGGTTGGCCAAAGTATGTCACGAAACAGCTCAATGGTGTCGGCCACGTTGGGAAAGCTTGCGATCGCCCTGGACATGGACGTGTGTGCGATAACGCCCTTGGTCGGCTCGGCAAACACATGATAGGTCTTTGCGTGACGAACCAGCCGCTGGACTGTGGATTCTGGTAGGTTGCTGAAAGCTGCCATTTGGGCGAAAGTGGTTGTCGTGTTGGGCGCAAAGCTGTTGCCAAGGTTGAACTTGGCGATCGCACCTACGCTGGAGAACATGCTCGACTGTCGAGTTTCAGCAAGAGTGCATCTCGTCGCCCTGAGTCACTGAGTGGAGGAATAGACTGACCCTCGCGATGTCATAGTAGATCGATGACACTGGGCCTCTTAAGAGTGCGCTGAGCTCGTCATTGGCCTCTGTCACGGCGTCTCGAGCTGCTGCGATATCCTCGGGCAGTTGAACTACTGCGGGATAGTTTTCGTCGAAGGATGGCGAAGGGAGATTGTTGGTGGCAAAGTACTCGTCAAGGACTGTCGTGTTCTCCTGAATGATGGATGCAAGCTCCGCGATTCTGGACTTTGGCGCCATGGTGGAGATTGTGACGGTTCAAGATGTCTGGAGTTGGCGAGGGGGAGCGAAGCGAGCAGGAGAGTTCGAGTTTTTGTGCTAGAAAAAGACACAATGCACAGCCCGGTTGGTCGTCGCCATCTTATGCGACTGGCGGAGGTCGATGATACCCGACGACGATGCGGACGGAAAGGATCGCATCTAGTGCGGGAACACACGCAAGCTACATCTTCGCATGACCAGTAACATCGGTCCCGAACGATGTATGGCGCCGAAAAGGGTCCTGCAGCCGGGGCCGTGTGGAAAATGCATTGGAACGTGCAAGCCACCGCTTCGGCTTCAATGCAAGAGGGGGAAAGAGCAACCGGAAAGCCCCGATTTGGCGCTTGGCGCGGCGATTCGTTCAGTTTCGGTCCCATTTCTGGTGGTCAGTTCATTGTCTCACAAAACTTCGACCTTACTCGATCTCAGACCGACGGGAAGTGAAGACAACAGCTGTCTTTGATCTGCGTATCTGCGTCTAACTGAACTGAAAGCAAACAACAACCAACTACCCATACATGCGATTACCCCGAACCAATGTTCCGAACAGCCAATGCTAATTACTCCTCCAGACATGCCGCCACTACCCAACCCCGGACAAAGCCAAACAATGAGCGTTGATACAACAAAAAGCAATCAACGATTTTTGACACCTAATTACCGACCATCATCATCCCGACATCATCTCATCCCATCGTCCGTGTGAAAGATTGCCACTTTAGCAGAGATTGAGGGCCTCAAGAAGGCAGACTGTGTTGGTCGAATCAGAGCCAACCTGAAGGTTGATATCGAGAACCTCCTGCTGGTTCCCGATGAGGAAGAGGCAGTTCTGGACGGTCAGCGAGTCGTCAAAAGTAACAGCCAAGCAGTCCTGAAGGTTGGCGACCGATGCCGTGACAGCGGCCGCCTGGCAAGCGCGGATGCAGGAGGCCTGGTTGGGAGCGGTGGTGGTCTGGCCAGCGTTGCCGATGGTGGTTCCGCAACGGGGGGCGAACTGCTGGGTGATGGTGGTGATCTGGTTGTTGACGCAGCCGAGGATATTGCCAAGTAAGCCGCCGAGGAGGTTGCAGACGACTTGGCCCGAACCGTCGATGATGCTGTCAAGCAAGCCGGCGATGCCGAGGTAGGCGTTGACGTCAATGTTGAGCCCGAGGAGGTCGAGGGTGATGTCAAGGAGATCAGGGTTGCAGTTGTTGTTGTTTCCCCCGTTGTTACCACCGTTGTTACCACCGTTGTTACCGCCGTTGTTGCCGTTGTTACCACCATTGTTGCCGTTGTTGCCGTTGCTGCCGTTGTTGCCGTTGTTGCCGTTGTTGCCGTTGTTGCCGTTGTTGCCGTTGTTGCCCCCGTTGTTCCCTCCATTGCCGCCATTGTTTCCTCCATTCCCTCCGTTGCCACCATTGCCATTTCCATTGCCATTGCCGCCGTTGCCTCCGGCTCCTCCATCGCCGCCGGCAGCACCGGCACCACCGGCACCACCGGCCCCAGCACCCCCTGCTCCAGCGCCACCGTCACCACCCAGTACACCCTGAGGCAACCAAGTGTTGGCAGGCCAAACACCCGCAGTGCGCTGTGCCCCATGACCGTCAGTACAAGAACTCGAAACTCCAGTCTGTGGCAGTCAGACACAGCACCGAATGCCGGAAGAGAATGAACCCCTGGGGTGAAAAATATAAGGAGGACTCACAGGAATCAAACGACCCTGAGCACCACCATAGCGACCAGCCGGAGCACCGCGGTCAGCGGCAGCGGTAAGCTTCACTTCGATGACGGTGGACTGGACATTGGTCCAGTGAGGGAAGTCAACGCCGACCTCGATGGAGGCGCAGGCGGGAACGATAGCAGCCAAGTTGACCTGGCAGACGTTGCCGGGGCCGTGAGCGACCGGGAGGGTGGAAGGGACTCTGGGGATGAGGGCAGACATTTTGTTGGTAAGATTATTGTTCGGTGAACTGAACGAATGGATTTGATCAGGAAGTAGAATGAGTGTACTTTGATCGGTGATGCAGAAGAAATATTCAACGAGTGTGATTGGAGGGAGTATTAGAAGGGAGTGATGAATGAGTGAATGCTGGTGAGGAGTGAGATCTGGGAATTGAGGGAGAGATCGAGTTGAGTTATATACAGGATGTCTTCCCCTTTCCAAGCCAGTTCAAAATGCCATGAAGCTCACGAGGGAGCATACTCCGTGCCCGGAACCGTGGCACTGCAAGTTGAGATTTGGCCGAGCACCGGCTGCGTCGTGAGCCCCTGAGCGCGGGTGGTTTCGACGCTGTCTCTCGCCAAAGTCTCCAAGACAAACCCAGGGCGACGGCAGGCATGGACGATCCCAACTTGAGCTCCAACACCGCCTCTCTCAGTAGCCTCCCACTTACATAATTCAGACCTCTGAAAAGGAAACATGGCTTCAACAAGTCCCCGACGATCCAGTCCCTGCGTCTCCCTGAGTTCCCGTTCTCGCGCCAGCATCTCTCCTCGAATCATTCTCCTCCTGCTCCAACAAAGCAATATGCTTCCACTGTGAAGAACAGCCACAACGCACTGCACGCTGCAATACCACCCACCAACCCAACCACATCTGCGACCAAAATCCTCTTCCAGCGAGAGAAAAAAAAAAAGGGGGGGGGGGGGGGGGGCATCAAAAAGCAAACCACGGGCACGAAGAAAAAGAACAAGCAAAATGTAGGCTTGATAGTTTTGAGGCTCCCTCGTCTCGGACCGACGCTGTCTCAACGCCACGACTGGAAACGCGGCACGATGTCTCACCCGCAAAAGCTGTCCCTGGACTCGGGCCTCCCCCAGTTGTGGATTTGAGACAGCCGAGCACGAAAGCCGTTGCGACTGACGTGATGGAGCCAGATCGGAAATTTGTGCGAGCGGGGTTTCGTGTGTTGAAAGGCAGCGTTATTCGTGGTTAGGGGAAATCTCAACTCACGTCACGGCTCCAATGGGTGGTGCGGACAACAGTGCCTGGATTTGAGGGCTGTTCGCCCAGTTGGAGACGACAACCAATAACTAAGCATGACCAATCAAAGTGACGCCATGTTTCAACACACAGCAGCTCGCAAGACGCAGCTGGGCACCCCCTGCAGCGGACTCACAAGATATGTGCAATGCCAAAGCCACGCCGCAGCCAAGTCGATGATCAAAACAGTAAATTGACATATGTGCCTAACACCTTCCATGCGAGCTGAACCGCGGTTGAGTGCGGTGTCTAACACATTCCGCTGAGCATATGTATGCATTCATCCCGGAAGCAAACACCGCCGCCAAGAAAAGGGTGAGCGAGTGGTGAGAAAGAAGAAAAGAAACGTCATCCCGTATTCTGCCCTTGGCTTGTACCAAATCGCTACGTTCCCGGCGAAATACCGCTCTCTGTCTCGACAAGGTTCTTGATGTTATCTCCGGACACAGAGGCAGATGCAGTGCTCAACTCGTCATCCCACCGACCACCAAGTGCATCCTATGCTACCCGGGTTGGCTTTACTCCACGCCGCCCGAGCAGGGTCGCGCCATCAAGGCTTAACTCGAAAGCCCCTTTCTGTCGGTTGCGATCGCGCACCTGTTGACGTGCGGCGGCCGTGACCGCAGCTGAGTGTTGACCATACCCCTTAGGCTCAACTGCAGCTGGCGGGGGCTGCGCCTTCCTCTCGCGATCCCGACCGCGCGTCTCTTGCTGATCCTTGATGTGCGCATTTCGCATGCTGTTCTCCAATTGCTGGGTCGAACTCTGTGCAACGGCTGGCTTGTGGACGTATTCACCCGACGAACTATCCTCCATGATGGAGTCCTGCTCCTCCTCAAGGCCCACAAGACGTGACACGCCGGCCTTTCCGCCAACTTGCTTCCGGCGCTTGCCTTCTTCCTCCTGTCGGTGAACTGCGTAGCCAACATCAAACACTTCCCGGAGGTTGACCGCGCCTGGAGACCGGAAGTCATATCGCTTGTCGCCGTCCACAATCTTCGACACATCAAATGCGCGAAGATGTCCATCGGCACTGAGTGCTTTCTTCTCGTCGCGGGGCGTAGGCCCAGGCTCCCGGATCCATGGATGAGCGAGGAACTCCTTGATCGTGTACCGCTGCTCTGGGTCGACACAAAGCAGGTGGGAGATGAGGTCCTGTGCCGATTTGCTGATATCGTCCCACCATGGGGAAAGGAAGGTAAACTGGCCCTTGGCAACCTTTTCTGTGAGCACTTCAATGCTCTCGTCGTAAAATGGTGGGAAGCCGCAGAGCAGTGTGTAGAGAACACAACCCAGGGCCCACATGTCCACAGATTTGGAGTACCGTTCATCCTTCACGATCTCAGGTGCCGTATACCCGACCGTACCACAGGGTGTCATGGTCTGATTGTCCCAAACAATCTTCGATAGGCCGAAATCGGCAATCTTGATCTGTCCAATTCCGCCGGCGCCGACCCCCTTGAGGAACTCGCCCTCATCGACCTTGTCCTCGTCGCCTGGTTGCTTTGGCTTCGGGTTCTTTGAGGGTACGAACGGGATCGGGTAGAATAGGATATTCTCAGGTTTAATGTCTCTGCTCAAAGTCAGTGCTTGCCGTGGTAGAGCTAACCGGGATGCCTACCGATGAACGATGCCTCGTTCTTCATGGAGGTGCACCAGGGCCTTTGCGACTTGGATAATGACGTGACGGGAAAGTTCTTCGCTGAAGTACGTCAGGCGTACAATCTGGTGGAAAAGCTCTCCACCTGGTGCGAGCTCGAGGATGATGTAGTAGTACTGTCGAGATTCGGAGAAGTCGATGAGCTTGATAATGTTGGGATGGTCCACTTGTCGCATGATCTGGACCTCCTTCAGAATGTTCGCTCTCTGTGGCGAGGTTAATATCACACCCTGTGGAAATCGTGGTTTCTCAACCCTGCGGCACTGGCCAGGGAGCAAACGTCGCTGCAAAAGATGGCGGCCTAAGTGGCGATAGGCAGATGGTCGAGTCAGGAATCACGACAATAGGAGAGAGAGTTTCGCACCTCTGCGGCCTTGGGAGCCTTTGGCTTAAAGTCTGGATGAAGATGTTTGTTGCTCTAAAAAGGGCAAACCCTGGAGTTGGTAAAGGAACTTGACGAAAGACGGAAAAGCAAAACGCCAAATCACCAAAGAAACGGGGGTGTCGAAGAACGGCGGCCAACCCCGGGATCACCACACGTACCTGTAGGTTGTTCATTTCGTATTTGCGCACCACCTTGATGGCCACCTCCCCTACGTTCCCCTCCAGATCCCTCGCCCTGTATACGTTGCTAAATGCGCCGTCCCCCATCTTCTCGACCAGCTCCCAGCGCTCGAGGCCGGGATACCGTGGGAACTTGCCCTTGTTCGCATTCTCCTCAGCCACCAGCTTCGCGATGTTGTCATCGGGCACGCGCTTGCTCTTCGACTTGACGGTCTGGTCGGCTTCGGCGTGATGGGCGGCAACGTGACCGGCCTGGGCAACGCGGTTGTGTGCATCGCCGGGAGCGGCCGAGTACGCTCCCGGAATGCCGGCATCGTTGTGGCGGGGCGGCGAGTTGCCAAAGTTTGGCTCGGAGACGGCTGCGGGCGCCATGTTGCTCTTCGGCAGGTGTTGGTGATTAGGTGGGGAGTTCTCATGCTTTGTACGCGCCGATTCGTCTTGGTTGGCAACCCGTGCTTGCTTGCCTGTGCGATGACATAGGCGTCAGTAAGCATTCCTCGCTTCGTGGCTGCTTGCCGGGACGGTTGTGCAAGGGGCCGCGATCGTCCCGAGACAAGGAACCCGCAGAGAAAAGTATAAAGGAACATACCGTGGCGGATAAAGTTCTTTAGCTGTTGTATTGTCGACATCTTGCCGTTCTGATCGCAGCAGCCGCTTTCCTGTGATCCAACTATGCTGGCGCTGGGTGATGAGAGGCAGTCGTGGCTGGCGATGTGCCGAAGAGCTACTGCCTCGCCCGTCAAAGTTTGTCTACGGGAATGTATCGAGCGCAACCAAGCAACGTCCAAGGCTTGCTTGTCTGCTATATGCAATATGGTGTCGCTTTCGCAAGTTCGACTTTCGGTGAGAGCTTGCTCGTGCTTTTCCCGCTCGCTGCAAACGTGCGTGGGCTATAGGGTGCGGGGCACTCGCGAGACTCAAAGGGCCAAGCAGTAGGTGCGCTATGACGAGAGGACCCAGAGACCGGAATGCTAGACAGTGGAAGGCGTCCCGAAATGGCGGGGTAGGTGCGATGGTGCTGTTCAGAAAAGTTATTTCCGAGCGACGATGTTGGCGAGACGGCCGCACGAAGAGCAGTGGGATCGGGAGATGGAAATATGGGATTGCGCGAGTTGAGGTCACTGTGGCTGCGGGTAGCCGAACCAAGGCACGGGCGCTGATGCTGGTTTTGCGGTGATGAGGGCGGCTTGTGGACGGGCGATGGGAGACTGTAAATTGCGGGTGGGGGCTCAGGTTTCTTATTTCGCCCGCCTTTCTTTCTCAATGCTCAGGCACCTGGTTTCATCATCGTTGTCATCATCGGGCGCAGGCCACCTATGGCTACCTAGCACTGGCAGGCGTATGACGGACAGCCCGTTCAAGGGGGCCTCGTGATGGCGCTCCACTGCGCCATCCATCCGCGTTTCTACAGGGTCTTGCCAGGCCTCTGATCGATTGGTTACCTCTGCCCCAGCAGGTAACCGGGAAACGATGAGACCTGACCAGTTGCCTAGCACAAGATGGGAAACAGCTCGGCAGCCAAATGCGAAGCCGTTCGAAAACGGCTGCGCGTCTCTTTTCCGAGACGATGGCCTCGCCGTCAACCTGTGGCCTGCTGAATTGCAATTCCCTGGCCGTATCCTTGGCGGGCTGCCGCAAATGTCACCAAATTGTTGGATCACATCCTGTGCTTGGCGCAGGGTACCCCCCTATGACGTAGCCTGCAGCGTCATCCGGCACCTTTTCCAAAATTATGTGGGGCAGCTGCGGGCAGCCGATTCTCCGCGCTTCTCTGCGTTCGTTCGTGGCCTGCTGCAGGGCGGCACGATGAGGAAATCTAGTTGATTGATATCGACTCCCGAGAGTCTGTTCGATATGACTATTTTCTCTCGATTGGAGGAAGAGAAATCAGATTTGTTCGGTCTCTGGGACGATGCCGGGCGGCATCTTCGCCAAGATCGCGGGTGCTGGCTCAGGTTCGCAAGCGACTGCGCCCGCACCACGAGCATTCCGCTTCCGCCCCATCCGCAGCTTTTCGAGCTTCGCGCGTGTACCGCGAGCCTCGTCTGTTCCTATGTCTTTGTCTAGCATAGGTAGCATGCGGATCAGTTTTCTGATGCCACGGCCATCGATTGTCAAGAGCCAATTTCCGGAATATGTATCAGCTTCGATGCAGCGGCTCGCGGAGACTTTGTGCGATCGGGGTGGCTTCTGTCAGAGTCATCCCATCCAGCCATCCAGGCCATCCTAACCAAAGTGAGTTTGCCCGAGTCATGCGGAAGTAGCTCCGCTGGAATTCCCCGAGCATTTCGGCTGTGATGTCGATGCATCCTAATTGTTGACAAACCGAAGGATCCATCACCTACAACTTCGGAGCCGTTAATCCGGCTCCCCGCTCTTTGCGTGGGGTTCAGGGGAGAGGCGCTTGCCCCGCTGCTGAGTAGCGCGGTGACGTCACACGCTCTCTTGATGCAGTCGCTTGGTGATCTAGACTCGCCGATCTGCCTGTTCAACACAACCAATCTCACGATGGCGATATGACAGACCCCTATGCGCAGGAACGGACGAAGCAATCAACACACGACGAATACACGCAGGGAGCCGGCACCCGCCGTGTACTTGTCGTGCGTACGGAGTACCCTGCACCGTCCCAGCAAAGTGCGGGTGCAGAACCTAGAGAACTGCCTCACTCACCCCAACGTTCCATTGCCTTGTCGACGCTCAAGCCTTCTTCCAAATAGTCCTCGTTCACCCAAGAAATGGCTCACTGGACTTAGGGCACATTCGGGAAGAAGACTCGATGTGGAACGAGCGAAGGTCGTGTAGATCAATGCCGACACCTCACCAGCCAATAGCAGACCTCTAAAGATCCCACACAATAGAAGCAACCAACCACTTTAAACAACGTCCGCTTCATGTTCTCAAAGCCCCCAGTATTATCGACGCCAAAAGCGATAGTGCAAATAGCGAATGAAGCTCCGAGTCGCCCTACATTATCCACTGAACCACATGAACGGCTTCCCGGTATGGAGCAATGCCCACCGGCCTGCTTCGTTTATACTACATAACGGTAAGAAAGGGGTCCTTGCCGGAGCGGAGCTGAGTTGAGTTGAGCCCTGGTGTGGCCATCCGAGCTGAAAAGAGTTCAGCTGGCCAGGGCTACGGTTTGCCACCATTGCTGCCATCACGGAGTACTATAATAAGGGGCTATCTGGCAAAGTCAGAGAGCCGAAAACAAGCAGTTACAGCCCCATCAATTCCAGCAGAATTCCATTGTGCAGTGTTTTCTGACATACGCATGTCGAAGACTCGTCACTCAAGTAGCCGCAATTATCCTCGCCAGCGCAATTCTGAGCGGTCCATTTACGCAACAAGCCTTAGTGTTCGACACCGGCATTGAAAGTCCGTCTCTTAACGGAACTGCGACGCTCAAAATGGTCTCTACCATCTCCCCATCCACCGACGGAGCACTTCGAATCGAGAACCCGGACGCCATCTCGATGAGGTCGGCTATCTTCCACGCAGCACAGGCAACGACCGACCAGCTTCGGCCGCATGTCATGCCTCTGGCACCACACCGCACGACGGCACGCTGCGAGTGTGAGCCGTACATCACGCTCGGAATATGTGGAAAATTTGTCAACATGACAGCCGCGAACCTCACCAGGACAAGACTCCACCGCGAATAGATGCTTGCCTCGATCGAAACGTATCTCAACACCCCCCCCCCCCCTCCCGGAATGCCGGAAGGTCAAGATCCAGATGTTCAATCAACACTGGCCGCACTTTTTGAGCCAATGAGCTCCGTATCCGTCTACAGCCACACTGAACCGTCGGCTGAGCTGCCAGAGTCCCTCGTACAGGTGGCTGCCGCGAAATTGATAGTTGGGTACCCGAATGGTGGGAACATGGACATGGTCACATCAGCCAGAACCACGAACATCAACAAGTTCAAATTTCTGTCCATGCAATTCTTCTACTGCACCAGGGCTTTTCAAACCAGGGTCTTTGACGGCGTAACGGAGACCAAAGAGTTGGGAAGAGCAATACCAGTGGCGTCTTCTACGGTACACACAATGAACCCTTCATGGAACAAGGATATGAGAACACTGCCACAGGGCCTCCGGTTTGAATCACCCTGTCCTGACGTCATCCAAAACCAGACGCTGGTGCTTGCGCCTCCACCAACAGGCAGCCTCACTGGGGAAGCCTCCACCATCGACGCGTGTACCGCTCTCGTAGTTAGCGGTGAGCTCATAGGAGGCGCGAGTGGGATGGCAAGATATGTGGACAAGTCAGGCTACATAGCCAACATTGGCATTCTCTCAGGCCCTGTTAGCATTGCACTACAAGGCGGACTAAACAGCCGGTCTGGACCCCTTGACTTAACGACACAGTAGAACAATATGGAGCTTCTAGTTAGCAACATCGCCGACAGCCTAACCAATTTGTAGGCCAAATCACTGTCATCAATGTTCCAAGACACATTGCTGATCATTGGCTCGAAAGATTGCGAGAAGAAGGCTCTTCATTCCCGGAAACGAAGACGGAATCGTCGAGGACATCGCCTACGCTCAGCTCCCGCTTATTCGAGTACGGTGACTAGTGCTCGCCATCGCACAGGTAACCCTTTGTGCTGTTCTTCTGGGGATTCTGATTCACACTACTTCGAAATTAGCCGTCGAGGCTCGGGCTCGAAAAGGCAGCTCTATTGCAGCACTATGCATACTGGATGCGGGCGTAAAAGAGAAGCTAGGCCCATGGTCAAGCATGAAAGACGCGAAGGAATCTGCCACACTCAAAGTTAGGCTAGAGAAAACGGAGGAGGGCTACCAGCTGTGCTTGGTCGGCTCCGAGCCTGAGCCGCCTTGACGAAAACTTGCTCTGCCAAGCCTTACAAGGGGTGTTGAGATAGTTACTGCGGGTAAGAATCTAGTGTCCATGCAGAAGGTGTTGCTGTCCGTTTTTATTGGTTAGGAAATAGTTACATGCGTATGCAAGTGACAAGAAAAGACCAATAATAAGCGAGCAGATAGCAAAAAGTGAGGCAAGCGGGAGCGCAGTCATGATTGGTATCTAGAGGCCCTGTGGAGGAAACTTAGAGCCTTGCTGAGACTAGCCAATGAGGCACAGCTTGGTGCCGATCTTGAGCAGGCAGGTAAGAGTTTCGCCGGATTCTTAAATCAGCTTCAATCCCGCCCAGGACTGTCGTTGTGGTTCACTCTATCTTCCTCCCGAGCTAGAAGAAAACCGATATCCAGCTGAACCCCCCAGCCTTACCAACTGCCCGCCTACCTATCTACCTGAACCATCTGAACCAGCATGCCTTCACTTGGAGAGTTGCAGGCCCAACGGGCCGAAAAGTTCAAAAAGTCCACTTCCGACGGTGCCAAAACCTACCAGCGGCTGTACAAAGACGCCGAGAGATCTGCCGCCACATCGAAAAAGGCAGGAAACAATTCCGGTGCCGCTGTATCCTTTGCAAGGTACGTTCAGTCTTGCCTGCCCTCAATGTCGACTTCATCATGTTGGACATGAACAAGTGTTGACCGATTCGCCCGTCTTGATAGTGCTGCCGTCTACCGCAGTACGACAAACAGTTCCCACTACGGCGGAGGAGATGCAGGACACCGCGAGGCGGTGGGGGTCAATGTCCGCGCCTCTCAGAGGCAGACCCGGATCGTTGATCAGCAGCGGCGACATGCTGCAAGCAAGTCGTCCTCGTCGAAGAAGTGATGGGCTTAGTTAGGTCTTGGTACCCAGGCCAAGGTTTGGGTGGACCAGATGTCGTGGATGGCCAGATGGAGGATGCCGGCTACATCAGCTACCCAAATATTTCATCATGGAACTTACGCATAACTACTTGGCTTTTGATGCACTGCACCTCACCCCCTCAATACAAAGAACTCCGTTCCGTTAAGAAGGGCAGGTCAAACGCTTCTTGTGGAGCCCCTTGCGTCATTGCCGTCAACGGGCTCAGATGAGCGGGGTCTGCAGGCGAGGGAACCGCTTGACCCTCCATTGTCGAGGCGCGGCTTCCTCCAAAGCCACCTCTTCTGCACGACAGCTAATTAGAGCCCAGTCACTAGCGTCAATCAGGTTCGCAAAACTCCAAGGCCGCCTCATCTCACCATCGCTACCCTCATCACCTCCATCATAATAGACATTCCGGTCAACTCATCAACGCACATGCAATGTGGCTCCTGAACTCACGGATAAGAGAGCTGAGGCAGTTCATCTCGGACAACGACGTCCCGCCGTACGCCATCCTATCCTACGCATGGGGAGACGAGGGGGTGACATTTGACGGCTGGCAAGCACTGGCTACATACCCAAAAGATATCGTCTGCAAAAGGGGGTACGAACAGATTGACCTCACATGCCAGCAAGCCGCAAAAGAGGAGCTCGACTGGGTCTGGGTCGACACCTGCTGCATCGAAAAACGGAGCAGCGCGGGGCTGAGTGAGACCGTCAACTCCCATGCTTCGCCGGTACAAGAAGGCCAAAGTCTGCTATGCATATCTCATCGACGTCCCCTTCACCAACAGCAAGCTCAAGAACGAAAGGAACATCCCGGGCAGCCGCTGGTTCACTCGCGGTTGGACCCTTCGAGGTGACACACCGCTCGAGGACGCCAGCATTGCCAAGAGAATGTCGTGGGTGGCCAGCCAAAGCTCTCCAAGGACAGAAGACATGGTGTGCTGCCTCCTGGGTCTTTTCGACATCAACATGCCGCTCCTGTATGGCGAGGGCACAAAGGCTTTTGTCAAAGTCGCCTCGAGATTTTGCATTCTCGGTTGACTTCGCGCCCTGCAGCAACTACCGTCAACGATAATTCCCGGCGGCGGCATCAATCTAGAGTTAGGAACCCAAGGCACTACCAGGTTGGCCGTCTACCACCTTGCGGCCCATCGTGCTCGCCAATTTCATATGCCAGTACAGAGACTCGTGCGGGCATGCCGTCGCCATCCCTCTGCTCAGATCCGATGGAACAACAGTAGGCCCTCACGGCTAACGACGATCCCAGAGGCTTTGAAGTTTACCCGGATCTTCCAAGTCGATGTTCTTGCCCCTCCAAAGCTGGAGTCCGCTGACATGTTTGTACAGCTATGCTCAACATCCGGGTCCTCATTTTCCACGTCGTACATGCCCCCAGCGTGTTCTCTGTCGGTAATGGGTTGTTGAAAGTACAGAAGAACCATGCTGGATTGGCATTCGCGTACAAGTTTCACCTACTCAGCGACTGGTCTTTGGGGTTCTGTCTTGCCTTCGAGCGAGTTGGCCCTGCCAATGCCGCCGATGGGACACATCCAACGGTTACCCTTCTACCTTTCGTTGCTTTCCAACTTCAGCAGGCAGCACCCCATTGTCGCAAAGAAGGGATCGAAGTTGGCTTGGTTCACCTCGCAGCAACGATGTTCACAGCTGAGAACTAGCCAACTTGGGAAGACGGACTCGCGCACGTTGAACGCACCGAAGGACTCTTGGGATATTGATGTGCATCCATTTCCTTTGATGGAGGTCACGGTCAGAAAGACAAAGATTGTGGCATCTCATGGGTCGGAGAAGCCGTCGTACTTTTGACTTGATCGAAATTTCTATAAGTGACAACACCACAACGCAGCAAAGCGCAGAACGCTGAGCTGTATATCAAGCATTCATTTAGCTCCAAGTCTGTTCATGAACCACAAAGCGGTCTGCTGGTGGGATCGAAGGTCTTTTGGGCCGTCTTTGAGCAACTGGCGGATGTCTGTCGCGTTTCGGAAGGAGTAATGGCCGTTCACAGCCGATACAATAGCATCCAACTGCTCTGCGACCGGCCGAATTTCTTCGTCACAGACCACCGTGAGCTTGATCCTAGCCAGAGAGGCTGCATACCAGAGTATGAGAACCTTGACAACTGGATCTCCGCCAAACGCCCCGCATCCCCAGAGACCGGTTCGAACTCCACGAAACCCTCCGGAGCAGAAGGCAGTGTATGCTTTGCGAATCTCGCGATCGACGTTGCCCGGTTGAAGATCAGGCAGACCTGCCCCTTTCGCGTCCAAATCAAGCTCGAGAGCGTCCATGAACAGCATCATCCTGTCCCTCCAGCTCTTTTCCTCGCTGTCAGGGGCTTTCATGGTCGCCACCTTGATGTCCCTGCGCTTTCCGGTCATGTTGATCATGGCCTGCGCGCCTTGGACAACCAGGACTTCATCGTCCGACAAACGCGGTGTTATCAACACAGCAGGACACGCCTCGGGAGATATCCCGACGTGAACCTCTTCCTGGGTTGCCGATTGCCCAAATCCAACGTCTTTATTCGATGCCACCACCGCCGCTCCTCCAGGCAGCCCCAAACTTGCGGGCAGGGTATCGTATTCCGCCACCACCTCGATCTCAATATCCGCCAGGGGAAGCCCCTCGCCATCCTCGGAGAGACTCATACTCTTCACCGATCTCAACGTATAAACCACATTCCAGCCGCCCTCTCCATCCAACTTCGCCACCACGTCCCTGAAATACTTCGCCAACGCCAACAGATACGCCCTCGCTGCGCTCTTCTGACGCTGTTCAATGGAATACCAAATCCCAAAGTCATGCATACCGTCATCCCTCCAAGCCGGCGCCCGCAACGTCCGAAGGAACTGATGCACGACCAGACACGCAATCTGTCGGCGAGTGAAGGATGCCTCGTTTGACTTGCGTCCAAGAACGGGGAGATATCCTTTAGGAAATAGAACTGGCATCTCCAGGGCCACCTTTGCTATGCATGTCCATATCGTGAGAAAGAAACCAGGGGTTTCTTCAAGGATATTGCGGAGAAGAAGATGGTCGTTTGCTGGGACGGTGGTGCCATTCAGTGTGGTGGAGATGGTTTCGAGGGTGTCGACCAGGGAAGCGGCGGAGGTGATTGGTTGGGACAGGACGTCTGTAAGGATTGGCCAGAACTGGACATGGCCGTTGGAATCTTCGATAGCGTCGGGGTCGGGGTGGAGGCTGAAGCGGTCGAGGCAAGTGAATGTGGGGGAGGAGGGGAGAAGGTAGATCTCAGGGGTGGAAGTCATGGCAATCTTTGCACCGATTTTTGGGGTCCAGGTCTCGATGCGAGGAAATGCACTTGGGACTGGGAAGCAGCTGAAGCTACCTAGGGTATCTATTTACGAGGCACGGGGCGGTGCATCTCTCTCGGTGCTGAGTCTGGTGACGGACCTGCATCCTCGATGACTCATCACGCCGTCTTCCGCGCAGCTCAAGCCGATCTTGGCTTCAACACCGCAACAAGAGGAACCTTCTCAATGAGCAAAAAGGTCTTCATATCCTCCCAGATGACCCGTTTCGATTTCTCGGGCGCCGAAAAGTCGAAATTCCACAGAAGCTTGGCCATCACAAGACGCATCTCGGCCCACGCGATGTTCTGACCTATGCAAGAGTGAGGACCGACGGTGAAAGGCTGCCAGGCTTGTCGTTTGTCGTTATAGAAGGGAGACTTAGGATTGGATACGGCGTCAGGGAGCCAGCGTTCGGGGCAAAAGGAGAGAGGGCCGTGGAAGGAGCTGGGCTCGCGGTGCATCGAGGTGAATGTTATCGACACGCGCGTCTGTGAGAATGTTAGCACTGCAGCACGGGAAAGTATTCGCGGAGGGAAAAAAAAAAAACTTACACCACCAGGCAAAACCTTGCCGCAAACCATTGCTCCTCCCTCAGGCACCTTCCTTGGCGGAAGCCAGGGCACCGGCGGACACAGCCTCAACACCTCATGAAAGACGGCATTCAGATACTCCATATCCCTTACTCCCTGCACGGTTATCTCCTCGTACCCCTTAAACCTTCCCCTCACCTCCCTCACCAGCCTCCTCATCTTCTCCTCGTTCCAAATCAGCAAGTTCACCCCTGCCGACAAAGCCATTGCCGTGGTATCACTCGCTGCCACCGCAAACTCGGCAAACGTCGAGTTCACCACCCCTACCGGCAACCTCGTCTTCTTCCCTTCTCCGTCGAGCACCACATGCGACATGAAATCCGCCCTATCCACCACCCTGTCCAGTCTCCTCTGCACCTTACCCAGAATCATCTGCTTGTGGTTCTCCTTCGCCCTTACCAACGAAGGCGGAATCAGCTTGGCCAGCAACGACTCCAAGAGCGGATAGAACCTCACGGCGCTCATGGCCCCGGTGTACTTGAGCTGCGTGAAGATCAGGGAGATCCATCCGTGGTACTCGGAGTTGCGGAGGCAGTCAAATGACTCGCTGAGGGCTAGTTCACCGAAGATGTCAAAGGTCAGGTAGTTGAACCAGCGCATCGCGTCGATTTCGGCGGAACCATTGCCGGCGGATATGGCGTCGCTCCAGCGGGAGATGAGGAGATCTGTATACGTGTGGAGGACTTCCTCTTGGCTGGGTGGATGTCAGAGGAGGTGTCTCCAAAGGGAGCTCAACTGCAGCTCCAGGAAGGGACAGAAGGAAACCTCAGAGAAGCAACACTTACGCTTGCAACGCCCTCGTCGTAAACCCAGGATTCATCACCCTCCTAATAACCGCATGTGTCTCCTCATCCGCCGCTGCAATCCAAATCAGCACAAATCCCGCCGCATCCAAAGACACCACAAGAAGCTCAAAATAAAACATACTCAAAATTCCCACCGGCGCTCCATCCATCGGCCCCCACCAAACAGGATCCTTAGGAAGCCTCGCAAGCAGTATATCATTCCACGCATCGGGATGCGCATAAGCGACTTCATCGGGCGCCACGCGGACGACAGGGCCATAAAGGCGATGCATGGCTTCGAGCTCGTGGACGAGCTCGCCACGCATGAGGGCCCATAGGAAGGGGAGGCGGGAGGCGGCCCATGGCTTGGGGCCGGGGATCTTGGCGAGAGGGTGGAGGGTGAGATTGTAGAGGGTCTGGAGGAGAGGGTACTAGCTTGTGAGTTGGTATGAGATTGTGTTGTTTCAGGGGTTGTTGGGTCAGGCTTGATTCAGGGGCTGAATCAAGATCAATCGTTTCAGGGGTTGAATCTTGAAGAAAAAAAGAAAAAAAGAAAAAAAAACCAGAGATTTTAAATCGTGATTGAAGTTGTGGCAATTAGAGTTGTGGTGGTTAGAATACGCTCGTAAATGAGGCGGTGCTTACAATAACAAGGCCAAGTACAACAACCGTAGAAACTATGGTGCTGGTAAGCGTGAGAGAGTCCATGGCGGAGCGCTGCAATGTAAAGACCTTTTCGCCACGACGTCGAAGCGGTAAAACGCAAGAGGTGAGAAAGTCGTCAAACCCGCCAGAGGTCGGCATGCAGGGCGGATTTCGCCCTTATAGGGTTCCGTTCCCATATTTACGATCCTTCAGGATCCTCCAGGACCGTTGAAGGAAGCGGTCGTCGTGCAGAGTGTCAGCACGCTAGTACCGATGCAACGATACTTCCGATGCTTCCGACAATTGCAATACTGCTACCCAGACACGCCGACGTTGATTTGGGGTAACGATCGCCAAGAGCCAGGTTGATCGATAGTCGAAAGTCGACGTAGCTGAATGATTTATTAGATACTGAGGATCTCGTTTGGGATCTTTCACTGGGGGCTTCTCCGTCTTGTGAACTACATGTCGAAGTTATGTCCACTGGGCGGACCAACGCCATCAGGGGAACCAGGCGGCTTCGTAAAGTCAGAACTTTTTACCGCAGAAAATGACTACTCGTACACACACATGCACCTGCCATGCCGTCCCAGAGCCCTACTTTGGCTGAGAATGAATTCATCAAACTCCCAGTCATCCTGCCCAAACAGGTATGCCTCGTAACCAAAATGTCGCCACAGCCAATCAATCATTCAGTCATTATTTCTAGCCCCAATACATTCAACACACAATTTTGAAGGCCCGAATAGGCGAAGGTCGTTATGCAGCCGGGGGCGCCGTTGCGGGTACCGCTGCCTCGCTAGTTGCATGTGGCTCGTCGTTGTGGAGAGCGGAAGGTGACGAAGTGCTTGGGATAGAGGTTTCGTGAGTTGGGGGCACCAAGGGGGGCAGCACCGTCGGCGACAGCGTAGGAGGAGACAACGCAGAAGGAGTGAGCGCCGTTATTGAAGGCGCCGTGGCCGCAGCTGGCCGTGGTTTGGAGACACGGCCTGTGGCTTCTTTGACGCTCAAGTCTATACGACTAAAGTTTGAAGGAACGCTGGTCAGTTCATTGCAAATGAAATGCTCCAAGCTTCAGCGCGACTCACCACAAGGGGCATGTTGCCGCAAAATTGACCAGCCAGGGATCGATACAGCGTAGATGGAAAAAATGCCCACAAGGCAGCTTGCGGACCTTTGTTCCTTGGTGAAAGTCCTCCGTGCAAATTGCACTATTATCAATAAAGTCAGTAGATTTCTTGGGCGTATGGTGTAGGGGCAATATACCAGGATTGCATCGCCAGCCTTGTGGCAGAAGTCTCACTGCAAGGCATCGCGTTTGTTTCTCCTGAGTCCTTTCTCTGTTGGTTTGTTGATGGCATGAACCAGCCTAGACGGCTGAAAGATACAGTCAGGTTCCGTAACCGTTGTTTGCCGTGAAAGTCCACGGTCCCCTCCTCAACGTCTGACTTGCCGCTTTCTGGGTCTGCGTTGAAGATCTTTTCGTCATACTTGACTACCGGCAGTTTTCGAAGGGACTCTGGCCCCGCTGCACCAGCTTGTCGTGTAAATCTTGGCGTCACAGCTCGAAGTCGTTGCCGGATGGGCTGGAACCACGGCATCCTCCGTGCAACGCAGATCCCAACGAGGAAAACGCTGGGTATTATCAGGACCAACACAATGGCAATAGTCGTGGAGCCGCCCGGAAGCCCAGAAGGGCGTGCTTGTGATGATGGAGGCATCTTAGAATCGTTCCTGTCGCGTCAAAGCCGAACGCAGGCTGCCACGAGCCGAGCGCGTAGAGGGAAAGGGGGCTTTTATTCAAGCCAAACAAGGCAAAAATATCAGATGGCCAGCAAACCAACACACTGGTATGCAGTAGCGCTGAGTGGTAGTGCTGAGAGGGTCGTGTGCGGTAGAGGCCGCGTCTGATGTAAGCGCACTACATGTGGTGTCATATCAGGCGCCGGCATAGGGGGCCAAAAACGGGACACACAGTAGAGCGCCTGGCGATGCCAAAGACTAAATACACGGGAAGCTGAGGCAAAGATTTGCGCTTTGGGCTGCGGGTGTCCAACCAGCGCATCGCTGTCGCATCGCCGTGGCCGATGACTTGAATGGAACGCTGGGTCTGGCAGTTGGAGTGGTGGCTGGCTGCACTTGCTCTGAGTTGGGCTCCGTTTGACAACACTTCGGTGTCAGCTCGCCTCTGGAGAGCTCCGGCAGCTGGAGGCGGCCTGGCGCGCCTATGACTGGCCGCATCGCATGTGAGGCGGCTCTGCGACGGCCTGCGACGGCCACACCGCCCCCGCTGTCGCCATCCGTCATCAAGCCAATGGCCCTCCAGCCATTTAGATAACTTTGACGTAACGAGTAAACCACAAACGACAGGTCGCCAACAACCCGCATACCGAGAGGAAGCCACCCGCCCACGTCAATGGGTCTGGTCGCACGAAAGGGAAAAGCCATACACATACACACACATTTGTGTCGCGACATCGTGACCGAATTATATGTCATTGTGCCCCTCCATGGCTTGACCCCAGGATTCGTGACAAAGTCGTATTACTTCCTCTCAAATAGAGGTGTCTTGGCATAACAGCCAACCCTATGGTTGGAACGCGATTTTGATAGTGTCAAGGCGAGAGTGCTTGATGCTGCCGCTTGAAGTTTGTATCGACCACAAGTTTCGGTAAGGCTGCACCGGTGGCACCTATGATTCGGTATGTTGGAGTTCCGGGAGACTGGAGTTGCATAATGGCGTATAAACCATCAACGGTCCCACCGTTGGAGCTTTCAGTTGGACGTCCTACTCGGTCGATCCCGTCCGGTGGATGTTAAAACGCTCTGTCAGGTGCATATGCTGGGCAGGTTTAGACGACGATCCCCACTGAGCGAGCACAGTCATCTACCAGTCATCTGCCAATGTTGAGCATCGTAACGTGTCAACTATAGCACAGAGCTCGATTGAACGTAAGACGGTTGACAGACGCTGCATGGCAGTGGAAGGTGGATCCGGGCTGATAGTTATGTGCGACAAAAAAGTTCGACGAACCGAGGGAAGCTTCATGACATAGAATGGTGGAAGAGAGGGCGAGAGGCGAATTCAAATCAATGGTTGCCGAGCGAGGATTGGAGCATCGCCCTCCATGCCCGGCGTTGTGACTCTGCAGGACTTTGGACCGGGAAAATCCCCTGATTTTCTCTCTGGGCTTTGGCGTTGACTATGTTCGAGTCGTGACCAGACGTTGGCCCTTGAATGACGAGAAAGAGACGGACTTTGCATGGCCTCTGAGTTGAGGGCTATTTGCGGACTGGTAGTAGGATCTTATTTTGGCAAGGCACCCACTAGATAGTCGATGACGGGCCATTGTTGCAATCTTTGAAGTAAGTGAAACCAATCAGAACGGTTGATTGGAAGTTGATGTTGCGTTTCTGCTTGAACTGTCTCGGCGTGGAAGGGATCCCAAAGCTGACAGGGCAATGGCTGGAAGGGGAAGAACCCCAATATCAACCAAGGAGTCGGGACTCAGCGGAATCTTAACAAGTGATGATTTGGAGTGTGTGCAGTCTGCTCTTACGATCTACATTCGGTTTACAACCTTGGGTAGTTAGCACGGTCTTGTTTTTCCTTCAGAGGAGCGTCATCTTTCCCACCTTGCCCTTCCACCTAACGTGACCCTCCTCCGTCTATATCCGAACATTCGACGAAATGGATGGATGGACCTCTCAACCTTGTTTGTCACGGAAATTTACTGATCCTAAGGTCGGGGCCACTCGAGCTTGTGGGGGAGACGGAAGTCAAGCTGTTGCTTGTGGAACCGTACCTTGCCCTTAGTAGACCATGGGGATGGCAGTCTGAACCTGGAAGCGCGGTATTGTGGCTTTCCATCATCGAAGATATGATTTCTCGATTGGCTAGTTCCAGAACAGGGCAATCGGAGAAGGGTCCGAGTGCTCTTGTAGCGCTATGGCAACGCCAGCGGTGCGGATCTGAGAGGCTCGCATGGCTCGAGGCGGTGACTCTAAGGATGATATTCCGATATCAGACCCCAGGCAGCCCTTTGTTGTTGACCTGCTGTCGGTTTGGTTCGCGAGCCAGACGGCACGAAGTGACGTTGAGGGGTGGGAAAGCGGGGCGGTGGTGCAGCAGCCCCTCGCCCCACCAGGAGGAGTAGACCCCAAAACCCCACATCAGCGGTAGCTGTCGACTTTGTCCAATCAGGAGCTCCGCATCCATCGAAAGGCATCGAAGATCCAGAGCTTTCCACGCGCCTTGTGTAGCCTCCGCGTTGCTGAATCGAATTTCTTCACCTTCGACCTCCAGTTTTCCTCTCGTCTCACAATCAACGACTCTCTTCCTCACTAGAACATCTTCGTCAAGCCAATAACGTCGCGAAAACCCACCTGTTTCTTTCAATCTAGAGCAGCAACCATGGCGACCGCTGACGAGCTCAAAGCTCTTGGCAACCAGGCGATTGCTGCGAAGAACTTCGACGAGGCTATGTGAGTCAGGCTGCCCGCTCCCCGAAGAGGGATTGACAGCGCCCGACTGACGATATTTCAAGTGACAAGTTCACACAAGCCATCGCCATTGATCCCAATAACCACATCCTCTACAGCAACCGGTCAGCCGCCTATGCATCCAAGAAAGAGTGGGACAACGCCCTGGAGGATGCCGAGAAGACGACAGAGCTGAAGCCCGATTGGCCAAAGGGATGGGGACGAAAGGGAACTGCGCTGTACGGGAAGGGCGACCTTCTCGGAGCGAATGATGCCTATGAGGAGGGCTTGAAGCTGGATCCCAATAATGCTGGCATGAAGAACGATCTCGCTTCCGTCCAACGGGCGATGGAGCAGGAGGCTGGAGCAGGTGAGCGAGACCCCTTGATACCTGGCCCTGATTGGCTCCTAACGCAATCTTGACAGGCGGGCCTTTCGGCGACCCGACCGGAGGCATTGGACAAATGTTCAGCGACCCGAATCTGCTTCAGAAGCTGGCGAAGAACCCCAAGACGAGCTCCTACCTTGCCGATCCTAGTTTCGTGACGAGCCTGCAGGCTATCCAGAAGAACCCAAAGAATGCGCAGAATTTGTTCAGCGATCCCCGGATGATCCAGGTTCTTGGTGTTTTGATGGGCGTCGATATGGAGATGAGGGATGCTCCCCCAGATGCTGCTGGCGCATCTGGCTCCAAGGTAGAAGCAGAGGAAGACGTCCAGATGTCCGATGCCCCTCCTGCGAAGAAGCCAGAACCTGCAAAGAAGGCCCCATCCCCATCCCCTGAGCCAGAGGAGGAAGACGAGGAGGCACTCGAGAAGAAGAAAGCCAAGGAGGCCGCCGAGAAAGAGAAGGCCCTGGGTACTGCCAGCTACAAGAAGCGCGAGTTCGAGGAGGCCATCAAGCATTACCAGGCTGCTTGGGACCTGCACAGGGACATCACCTACCTCAACAACCTCGGTGCAGCCTATTTCGAGAAGGGAGACTACCAAGCTTGCATCGACACCTGCACAAAGGCAGTCGAAGAGGGCAGGCAGCTCTATGCGGACTTCAAGGTCATTGCCAAGTCATATGCTCGCATTGGTACTGCCTATGAGAAGCAGGGTGATCTCACACAGGCTATTGACTTCTACAACATGTCTCTCCGCGAGCACCGCACACCCGAGGTTCTCAACAAAGTTAGGGCAGCAGAGCGCAACAAGATTGAGGCCGCCAAGAAGGGGTACATCGATCCAGCGAAGGCGGAGGAGGCCCGCGAGGAGGGCAACAAGAAATTCAAGGAGTCGGACTGGCCCGGCGCCGTAGAGGCTTACTCTGAGATGATCAAGCGCGCGCCTGAGGATCCCCGCGGTTATAGCAATCGCGCGGCGGCCTTCATCAAGCTATTCGAGTTCCCCAGCGCCCTCGAAGACTGCGATGAGGCTATCAAGAAGGACGCTAAGTTTATTCGTGCCTATATCCGCAAGGCACAGGCTTACTTTGGCATGCGCGAGTACAGCAAGTCTGTGGATGCCTGCGGCGAAGCGTTGGAGGTGGACAAGGAGCATCACAATGGTGCCAACTCTAGGGAGATTGAGCAGCAGCAGCAAAAGGCGTTCACTGCCATGTACGCGGCGCGCGAGAATGAGACAGAGGAGCAGACACGGGAGCGCCTGCTCCGCGACCCCGAGGTAAGTTTCGCTGCTGAAAAGATTTCGTAGGAGAGAACTAACAACGTTGCAGATTATGGGCATTATGCAAGATCCTGTGATGCAGGCCATCTTGCAACAGGCGCAGTCCGACCCAGCGGCATTGGCTGAGCACATGAAGAACCCCGGCGTCCGCACCAAGATCCAGAAACTGGTCGCGGCTGGTGTTATCAGGGTCGGCAGGTAACTGGTGGAAGATCGATGTCTGGGATACCATTTGGCGTTGTGTTCCGGAGTAATTCTTGATCTTTGTTAATGATCTGCATGGGACACGAACGTTGCGAGTTGTACTGTAATCAGTTGTATGGTATCGATATCGTCGAACAATACAAGTCATCAATGAGCTGAGAAGGCCCATAGCCCCAGGGAAAACGCCAGTAAAAGCCACACCCCCGCCCATACCATGTGCCCATACCGTACGCCATGCTACACGACTAAGATGGATACCACCCCGTCTGGTTTAGAAGCCTCCTGACCTCTGGCCCATCTTTACTCACCACACTCACCCCACACCCCTGAATCTCAGCCTTGCACGCCTCCCACCCAGCCGCGTCCACCGCCTTCGTTCCCTCGTCAACCACATACGTGGTGAACCCCTCAGCGTGGGCATCCGTCGCCGTGCACTTGACACAGTAATCGCCCGCCAGCCCGACCACAAAGACGTGTGTCACCTCCGCCTCCCTCAATACCGCCGCCAAACCACTATCACTTACCCTTGGGTTCTTCAGCGGATCATAAAATGCACTGTACATCTCCACTCGTGGATCCGTCCCCTTCTCAATGACCTTGTCCAGACGAGACACCTCGAGCTCTGGGATGAGTTCGGCTCCGGGGCTGTGCTGGACGCAGTGGTCCGGCCAGAGGCGGGTCTCGTAGCTCTCGGCTGGGTTGTAAGGGTTGGTGACGATGCAGGTGTCGGTAAATGGGGACTTGCCGGGGTGGTTAGAGGCGAAGGAGATGTGGTTGGGGGGATGCCAGTCTTTGGTGCCGATGCGGAGGACAAAGGAGGGGAGGGCGAGGAGGCTGTTGATCAGGGGGGTTATGGTGCGGCCGGAGGGAACGGGGAGGGAGCCGTTCTGGGGGGTTAGTTTGGTTACATGTACGTAAGTAGTTGGTACGGTGATGGTAGCGGGAAGAGGGCTAGGCGAGGTGGAGGAGGGACGGCGGGTTGTGCGATGGCGACTCGGGTACCGTGGAGCGCGGGGTTTGATGAGGATGCGCCTCCGGTTCGGAGCACCTGTGTGACGTGACGTTTGATGGTGGACGACGGGGTTGATGGGTTACTCACTGGCGGGCAGAAGTCTTCTTGCATGTCCACCACGATCAACGCGGGGCGGAAGATGGTCTTGGACTCAGCCATCGCGGTGGTTGGATTGTGTCTGCTGAAGTTGTTTCTTTGCCTGCGAATGCCTTAGGGGCCTGTTTGCTAGCAAGACCAGAAAATCCAAATTCCTCTCAGCGTCTTCTGTTCGTGGGTTGCGAGGCGTCGCATCCGATGAGGGGCGGCCACAGCATCCACAGTCATGCGAGGGGCAGGATCAGATAAGATTAGATGGAAACTTAGCCACTAGGTGTGGACCCCATCATGGGGGCGGCCCACTGAGCTAGCGGGTTAGGGTTGTAGTTTGCATCCGGGGCCAGCCGAAACAAGCATTGCAACAGAAACTGTCGCCAGGGGGAAAGGAGACTAGAAGGAAGCGCAGGCTGCCTTTGCTCAAAAGGAGTGCCACCTTGACACGAGCGATTTTGATTCCTTTGACGACTCTCGCCGTTTGTTTCCCACTCATCATCCGATGTGCCTGCTTTGGTTGCCCAGCTCCTGCAGGACCAGCCAAGACTGATAACCGTTATCGGATTGATTGGACCCAGCCTCTCCTGCATCGGTGTCCGTCACAGGTGGGGCCAAGTGACAGCAGACAATCGAAAAAGCCATGTGCCGTGCCGTTTGATGCCTTGGTTTTGTTCCAATGGACCTGGAACCGGTCAATTGAGCAAATGGCATGCCGGGCAGGGGACACGAGGACTCTGAGGTCATCAAAGAGTCGATCGGAAGACAAACGGAGATTGAGAACAATACTAGCAGAAACGGTGGGGGAAGAGGCATTTGGCCCTTGTCATGTGCGGATAGCCGAGCGCGGATCGTGATGGAACCTGCGCCAGGGATTGACCGGTGCCGACATCTGCCGTCCCTATTCCAGGACTTCTGTGCACCTCCGTACCGGCCGCAAAGGCAAACAAATCAGGGCATCAAACAAAATAGAAATATCTGACACTAACACCAACCAGAACGGTCGGTGAGTCTGATGGTGAGGTGGTTGAGTGGAGGCCAAAAGGGGGCTAAAAAAGTCGAGATTCCGCCCTCCATGGCCGTTGCCGGGACCAATCACAGCGGATTTGGGGCCCTGGGGGTTGCTTCCGATCTGGGGTCGTCGTAGCTAGTTGCGAACCCGGCCCCAAAAGAACGGCGGTGGCCCGTGTTGCCCCATCATGGTGAAATTTCTCTCCTTTCCCTTTATCTCTCGCGGAGCGTCCCGAGTTGAAGTCGAACTGCCCGTCGAGGTTCCTTCGGTCACCCAATTCAACATTGTCCCCTGCCCGCCGCACGGGAAACTTTCCGCCAGTTCGCACCAGCGCTGGGCCTGACGGCGTTTTGCAGCACCGACGGGAGCTCCCCGCGCCCGAACCACCCGACAGTTGGATTCGCGCATCCACTGCGCACCCACAGAGCTTCCCCAGCAAAAGACGACACGACTGCTGTCGGTGTAACAGACAGAGTTTCGTGTGTGACAGCGTCGAGCTGCAGCGAAGGGCCCCGAAAAGTAACGTTGTGGGAGGCTTGAGACATCGCGGCATCTAGCGCACCGCGTCACAGCCGCCGCTACAGCTTCCAATTGCCATTCGGTAGGTCACCGCTCCCTCGCTTTCGCACTTTCACCTTTGTGTCCCCAACAAACGACATTGCTCGTTGCCGCCCCTTACTGCTTGGTACTCGACAATGACGGCGACGGCACTGCTCATGTGCCCCTTGTGAATCCCCAGTTCCGCGCCCAACGTGCCTGTTCTAATGGCTCACTCGCCTCTCTAGGTCTCCGCCACCCGCCCCATGCCTCTCCACCTCCGATAGTCCTCTCCAAACAACCCGCTGGCCTCGCAACGATGGCAAGCATCGCCTCGAACTTTCTCCCCTCGCGATTCCGCGGGGAACAGCCCGCTTCGCAAGCAGCGGCGCCCTCGTGGTTGAACAAGAAAGTCACACCGCTCCTTCAAACGCTATCCAAGATCACCTCGTCCCACCCGATCCACACCATCGTCGTCGTCGCCCTCTTGGCCAGTTCTACATATATCGGCTTGCTGGAAGAGAGCCTCTTTGATGTCACCAGGAGTGTCAGGAAGGCAGAATGGTCCTCTCTCGTCGAGGGAAGCAGGGTGCTGCGCGCGGCTCCCGACACAGCATGGAACTGGCAAAGTCTAGATGACGCCCCGATCCCCAAGAATGCCGACCACCTCGCTCTCTTGACCCTTGTCTTCCCGGATACCACTTCTTCCGATGCCTCGAGAAATGCCCCGGTCCAGAATGCCGTGCCCACCCCTCAAAATCTCTCCGTTACATCGCTGCCTACAACCTCCAACTCGTTCACCGCCTACTCCCAGGACAGCGCCCTAGCATTCGCAGTGCCCTTCTCTCAGGCCGCCGAGTTTCTCACTCTGGCGCAGGAGATCCCCAATGACGCCTCACCGGAAGCGGAGACGGAACACGGGCGGGAGGAGAAGATGTGGATTATGAAGGCCGCGAGGGTGCAAACCCGCAGCAGCATCGCGCGATGGATCCAGAATGCCTGGGTTGAGTTCATCGATCTCCTTAAGAACGCCGAAACTCTTGATATTGTCATCATGGCCCTCGGCTACATCTCGATGCACCTCACCTTTGTTTCGCTGTTCCTGTCGATGCGCCGCATGGGTTCCAACTTTTGGCTTGCGACGAGCGTCATCTTCTCCTCGATATTTGCTTTCCTCTTTGGCCTCTTTGTGACCACCAAGATGGGCATCCCTATCTCCGTGGTCTTGCTCTCCGAGGGCCTGCCTTTCTTGGTGGTCACCATCGGCTTCGAGAAGAATATCGTACTCACCCGGGCCGTCCTCTCTCACGCTATTGAGCACCGACGACCGTCAGACGCTGGAGGCAAGGCGCCTAAGACCACAGGCTCGCCCTCGAGTGTGATTCAATCGGCGATTCGCGTCGCCATCCGCGAGAAGGGTTACGACATTGTCAAGGACTATGCCATTGAGATCGGCATTCTCATTGTGGGCGCCGCCTCGGGGGTCCAAGGCGGTCTTCAGCAGTTCTGCTTCCTCGCCGCCTGGATACTCTTCTTCGACTGTATCCTCCTCTTTTCCTTTTACTCGGCCATTCTTTGCATCAAGCTGGAGATCAACCGCATCAAGCGCCACGTAGAGATGCGCAAGGCCTTGGAAGATGATGGCGTCAGCCGCCGGGTCGCCGAGAACGTGGCGCAGAGTAACGACTGGCCCAGGGCTGACGGCAAGGATCAACCGGGAACTACCATCTTCGGCCGACAGCTCAAGAGCGCCCACATCCCGAAGTTCAAGGTCCTCATGGTTTCAGGATTCTTCCTGATCAACGCCCTCAACCTGTGCACCATCCCGTTTCGTAGCGCCAACTCAATCTCGAGCATTTCCTCATGGGCTCGTGGCTTGGGAGGCGTTCTCACCCCACCACCCGTTGACCCGTTCAAGGTCGCATCTAACGGGTTGGATATCATTCTTGAGAGCGCCCGAGTTGAGGGACGCGAGACCGTCGTTACTGTCCTGACACCTATTCGGTACGAGCTGGAGTTCCCCTCGGTCCACTATGACCTCCCTCTCAAGTCCGGAAGGGACGAGGAAGCGTCCGGCGAGTATGGCTACCTTGTTGGTGGCCGCATGGTTGGCGGTATTCTGAAGAGCTTGGAAGATCCCATCCTGTCCAAGTGGATTGTGGTCGCCCTGGCCTTGAGTGTCGCACTAAACGGATATCTCTTCAATGTTGCGAGGTGGGGCATCAAAGACCCCAATGTGCCGGACCACCCCATCGACCCCAAGGAGTTGGCGGAGGCTCAGAAGTTCAACGATACGGAGTCGGCCACACTCCCTCTGGGCGAGTACATCAAACCCGCCCCCCGGCAACCAACCGTCCCTGCCACACCCGCTGCGACAGACGATGAGGAAGACCGCACTGAGAAGCCCGCTAAGCCGGTCAACGTCGTCCCGCAAGATTCCACTGTTCTGCGTCCCAAGGAGGTAATGGAGAAGATGCTCGCGGAGAAGCGGGCGCATGAACTCAACGACGAAGAAGTTGTCGCCCTCTCGCTACGTGGAAAGATTCCCGGCTACGCACTTGAGAAGACTCTCAAGGACTTCACCCGTGCTGTCAAGGTTCGCCGCACCATCATTTCCCGCACCAAGGCTACCGCCGATCTCACCAACGTCCTCGACCGCTCGAAACTCCCGTACCAAAACTACAACTGGGAACAGGTTTTCGGAGCGTGCTGCGAGAACGTCATTGGATACATGCCCCTCCCCGTCGGTGTTGCTGGACCTCTTGTCATTGACGGTCAGAGCTACTTCATCCCGATGGCTACGACTGAAGGTGTACTCGTCGCGAGTGCGAGCAGAGGTTGCAAGGCCATCAACTCCGGTGGTGGCGCTGTCACAGTGCTGACCGCCGACGGCATGACTCGCGGCCCTTGCGTCGCGTTCGAGACTCTGGAGAGGGCTGGCGCTGCGAAAATCTGGCTTGATTCGGAAAAGGGACAATCAGTTATGAAGAAGGCATTCAACTCCACCAGCCGATTCGCTCGTCTCGAAACCATGAAGACGGCCATTGCGGGCACCAACCTTTACATACGATTCAAAACTACGACTGGCGATGCCATGGGAATGAACATGATCTCCAAGGGTGTTGAGCACGCCCTCAGCGTCATGATGAACGAGGGCTTTGAAGACATGGACATCATCTCGGTCAGCGGCAACTACTGCACTGACAAGAAGCCTGCAGCCATCAACTGGATTGACGGTCGCGGAAAGAGTGTTGTCGCTGAGGCGATCATTCCCGGGGATGTCGTCAAGAATGTTCTCAAGACGGATGTTGATAGCATGGTGGAGCTCAATATCAACAAGAATCTGATCGGCTCGGCGATGGCCGGTGCCATGGGTGGCTTCAACGCACACGCTGCCAACATCGTCGCAGCTATTTTCCTCGCGACCGGCCAGGATCCCGCACAAGTGGTTGAGAGCGCCAACTGCATCACCATCATGAAGAAGTAAGTTCAACCAAGGATAGTCAGATCTTGCATGTACTAACCAGACCGTAGTCTGCGGGGCTCTCTCCAGATTTCCGTCTCGATGCCTTCGCTCGAGGTCGGCACGCTTGGCGGTGGCACCATCCTCGAGCCCCAAAGCGCCATGCTTGACATGCTCGGCGTGCGCGGGCCCCATCCCACCAACCCCGGCGAGAATGCCCGGCGCCTGGCGCGCATTGTAGCGGCAGCCGTCCTGGCAGGCGAACTGTCTCTTTGCAGTGCCTTGGCAGCGGGTCATCTTGTCCGCGCTCACATGCAGCACAACCGATCCGCCCCGCCTACCCGAACCAGCACGCCGGCGCCGGCGGGTCTCACCATGACCAGCGCAGCCGGGTCGAGCACCAGTTTGAGTGCGGCGGCCATCGAACGGGCCCGCCGATAAGCGCTCAACCCGATCGTTAATTTCCCTTATAGACGACAACTTTAGACCTTCGTGGGAGACGTAATGTACATATAGGGATGGTCTAGAAGTGAAGAGGAGAAGTTGCATCGCAATGGCGTTGCGTTTAGCTGACTTGTCATGTACACATTCTGCTTTATGCGAGCGTTCGAAGAGCAGGCGATGTAGATGTGCACAGTTCCCGAAGAGGAATTGCCTTGGATTCTCGGCTTCCGTCCTGCGAACCAAGTCAAGTTCATAGACAGGCATACATATAAAGCACTTGGTTACGTCCGACGTTCGGTTGAGCTTCCTTGCCTAGTGTTACTTGAAGCTCGGGAATACCTCCCGGCCGTCCAATCAGTAGAGCCGAGTCAGGCTCCGTCTTACCCCCGAGGCTGCGGGCCGGTGCTGTCGGATGTATCAACTCCACGCTGCAGGTTAAGCCGCATCTGGACACGTTCCACGACCTCTGCATTGTATTTTCCAACCACGACACCTCGCGACGCGAGAGAGCCGGAGGTGATGATAGCATGTTTGTCTGCTGGTTAATGCCGTAAATTTGGTAACGGGTGAGGTGGGATTTTTAATATCCACCCACTTGGGTCCCTGGCTTCCATTTGAATTCCCGTGGTATTGGAGCGCATTGGCGGTTGGGAGTGGATGGGAGTTGGGCGGGATGGTTTCCGGGCGGGGGCGCGGTCTGTCGTGTTGTTAGGGGGGATTACAGGTGCTACTGGCGGAGATATGCCGGTGGATGGAGTGCCTAGCGGAGGGCCCCAGGTATCGAGACTCGAAAGCGCCAGTTCGGGGTCACGGGGCCGCGGAGGGTTCCTTGAGGTTCGAAGCGGGGTTCACACCGCTTGAAACGCTGGTGCCCAGGAAGTGGGAAGCCGGCAGACGAAGGATGGGTGAGCGATTTGAATGCAGCTTGCACTAGGTACCTACCCGGTGCCGGCGTGTGGTTAGTTCACAGCGGGGAGATGCAGTGGGTGGCTTCCCCTCTGAAGGTTCCCCGTGCCGGTCCCGCAGCGCAAATAAAAAAAAAAGGAGTCTTAGCTCCGAGCCGTCGACCAGTGCAGGCGGACTGGGCTAGGCGATATGGGGGAGCCGGGTAACATTATAAGGTGTGCACACCTCTCCGGGGTTTCTGTGGAGTTGATCGTGATTCTAGATGTCGTGCTTCTTTTTATTTAAAAACTTTTTTGTTGTTTTGTTCGGAACCTCCCTGAGTTTTGGGCTTGCCCCTGGGTGACGCTTCCATGGCCGCCATTGACCAGTCAGGCTGCATCTCTCAGTGGTGATGATCTCACGACCACCAGCCATTAACCTTCGATCTGGCAGCACGCGACCTGCACTCTGATGGCTCGATCGATCGGACCCCGAGCTGTCTATCCCCACTCAACCAACGGCAACGGCCTCTCGGTCCCAAGCTTCCATCCCATGAAATCAACACCCAGCTGCTGCCCGGTATTCTCTACATATTCTTACACCAAACACAGCGTCAGTGTTTCTATGGATAAGTGGTTGTAACAACAAACTACAACCTTTTTTGACCTGGCGCGCTCCCGTAGCCGCTTGGGTCTCATCCACCCACCCATCCCATCGGGGTTGTGCCTTCCTTCCAATCTTTCCCTCGTCCTTTTTTGCCTTCCAGCCCCAGTGCCGCGTTTTTGAAGCGGCAACTCCATCCCATCCCGCGGCATCTCGTCCTCGGGCCTGCCCGGCCGGAAAACGTCAACCGCAACCATGGGCATGGGAACGTGGAAACCCTTCGCACTCCGTACCGCCGATTCCAATGACTGCAGCTCAACTCTTAGCCAGGTCAACGCCACCCGCCCTCTCCCGAGCAGCTTGGACAAACCCCATCCCAGTCCCGCCCAGGACACCAGCAAGGAAGACGCGATAGAGCTAGAGCCTATCCAAGCCGCATCCTCTGCTCCCAACTCGCCGACAATTTCCCACAATGAGAAACCCTCACCCCCTTCCCTCTCCCAAGTGGAAGTGGGCGGTGGAGAGCTCGCCCCTGAGGAAGGGCGCACGCGCATGGAGACAATCCTCGTCGTCGGTGCCCTAGCGAGTGCGCTCTTCTTGGCGGCCTTGGATATTACCATCGTCACGGTAGCTATTCCCACGATCACCCAGGAGTTTCACTCCACGGCGGGATACACGTGGATTGGTTCTGCGTACATGCTTGCTAGTGCTGCCATGGCCCCTATGTGGGGGAAGGTATCTGTGAGTCTGTTTACTTCCCGCGCTAGGTTCTTGAGGCGGATAGCTGCTGACTTGGACTTGGGATAGGACATCTGGGGCCGTAAGCCGATCATGTTGATCGCAGTGGGCATCTTCTGGGTTGGATCTTTACTTTGTGCAATGAGCCGCAACATGGGAATGCTGATTGCCTCGAGAGCGGTTCAGGGGCTAGGCGGGGGCGGCATCATCATCCTGGTGAATATCTGCATCAGCGATCTTTTCTCGATGAGGAAGAGGGGCTTTTATTTCGGTATCATGGGCATTGTCTGGGTTGCGGCGAGTGTTGGGCCGGTGGTAGGAGGGGCCTTCACCAGTGAGGTGACGTGGAGGTGGTGCTTCTGGGTGAACCTGCCCATCTCTGGGATTGGCATGTTCCTCCTGGCGTTTGTGCTCAAGCTACACAACCCACGCACACCGATGAAGCAGGGACTAGGGGCGGTGGATTGGCTGGGATCGTTGACGGTCGTTGGCGCCACGCTCATGATCCTTCTCGCGCTGGAGTTCGGGGGTGTCATCCATCCCTGGGGGTCACCCATGGTTGTCTGCCTCATCGTCTTTGGGTTCATCATGGCAATCCTCTTCGTCGTTGTCGAGTGGAAGATTGCCAAGTACCCCATCATACCGATCCGTCTCTTCGGCGTTCGCTCGAACCTCGCGTCCATCGGCACGTCGGCTCTCCAGGGCTTCGTCTTCATCTCTGGAAGCTACTATCTCCCGCTGTATCTACAATCTGTGCTCGGAGCGTCACCGTTGGAGTCGGGCCTCTACATCCTCCCCTACGCGGCCTCCAGCTCTCTGGTCTCGGCGCTCTCAGGCCTTCTCATCAAGAAGACCGGGAAATACCTCCCACCGATCATCTCGGGCATGGTCTTCATGACGTTGGGTTTTGGTCTCTTTATTGATCTGGAGCCCACGGCCAACTGGCCCAAGATCATCCTGTACCAACTGATAGCTGGCAGCGGAGTGGGCCCCAACTTCCAGAGCCCGCTGATTGCGCTGCAGACCATGGTCGAACCGCGGGATATGGCATCGGCCACGGCAACTTACGGCTTCGTCCGGCAGTTGTGTACCGCTGTCTCCATCGTCATCGGTGGCGTGGTTTTCCAGAACCGTATGCAAGCGCAGTATCCCCAACTCGTTTCGGAACTGGGACCAGAGATAGCCAACTTTCTGTCGGGGGCCAATGCGGCTTCTAGCGTTGGGCTGGTAGCACAGCTTCCGGATGCGCAACGAAGAATTGCACAGCAGGCGTACTTTGACAGCTTGAGGACCATGTACATTATGTACACAGCGTTCTCGGCTGTGGGACTCATCGTGTCGTGCTTTATCGGTTCGCGGAAGCTCAGCAAGGACCACCAGGAGCATAAGACGGGGCTGGATTCCTTGCGAGCTGCGAGGGTTGGCCCTCGGTCAACAAGCCAGGTACAGGCCAGACGTACGCTGTCTGCAGACATGGAAAGGGGGAATGGTGGACCATCTAGGCCATGTGGTAACGATGGAAATCCGGGGGAGAAAGGGAAGAAGGGAAAGTTCTTCAACAAACCGGCGTTCTTTTTTGAGTAGGATGCATTCATTTGCACATGCAAGGCGTTGAGGGCTGGGCATTCGACATTGGGCATGGCGTACTCGACATTGGGATACACGTCCTCTGGATCTTGCGAAGCAGGCGCAGCAATGTGTGGGTAGATGCGGATGTAGGCATAAAGGTAGCGATTTGTGGAATTGATTGTAGTTATTGGTGTGTTCACATGATCTGCATCGGCGAAGTGGATGGTTCCATGCATACCTTCTGCGCTTCCGTGCCAATTTTAACAGTGGGGTGCTTCTGTTAGGGAAGGAACCTTCCGTGGTATCCCGAGTGGCACAATCAATCAGGCGAAATCAGTTTGTTGTCTTGGGAAAGCTTCCCCAGTCTTGTTGCGATCGAGAAGTCGACATCTTCAGCACCAAGACAATCACCATAAAGTTCTCTAGTTGCCTCTCCAGCCTCGTGGCCATGGCCTCGGCCGTGAGCGCTGCATCCCTCCAACAGGTTAACAACTTCGGCGCCAACACGTCTGGTGCAAGGATGTACATCTATGTCCCTGACCAGGCGGCGCGCAACCCACCCATCATCGTGGCAATTCATTACTGCACCGGCACGGCTCAAGCTTCCTACAACGATTCACCCTACGCCCGTCTTGCCGACCGCCACGGCTTCATCGTCATCTACCCCGAATCCCCCTATTCGGGAGGTTGCTGGGATGTGTCATCCCCCGCGTCATCCCCCGCCACTCTCACTCACAATGGCGGCGCCAACAGCAACCCCATCGCCAACATGGTCGCCTACACCATCTCCCAGGACAAGGCTGCCGCTAGCCGCGTTTTCGTCACGGGTACCTCCTCCTCCGGCGCCATGATAACCAACGTCCTTGCCGCCACCTACCCTAACCTCTTCAAGGCCGCCAACGCTTACGCTGGTGTTCCCGCTGGTTGCTTCCACACCGACACCACCGCCGGGCGGAACTCGACCTGTGCCAACGGTCAGGAGATCCACCCGCAGGACGTCTGGGCACAGACGGCCCTCAAGATTTACCCTGGTTACACCGGGCCCCCAACCCAAGATTCTCATCATCCACGATTCGGCGGATGATATCATCTATCCCTAAAACTTCAACGAGACGATGAAGCAGTGGGTCGGTGTGTTTGGGTATACATATGGTTCTCCGCAGCAGACGTTGGCGAATAACCCGGCTGCACCGTATACCAAGTATGTTTATGGACCTAACTGGGTTGGTATTTACGGCACGGGTGTCATGCGCAACGTCCCGATCAATGGAAAGCAGGATTTGGCTTGGTTCGGGATTAGACACAGTGATGCGCCCGTGACAACGAGCTCGACTACCACCGTGGCGGCCACCACGAGGGCGAGCTATACGACGACGGCTACGACGACGACGCCGGCCTGCACGCCCGTCGCGAGATGGGGACAGTGCGGTGGGCAGGGATACAATGGGTTGCACCAACTGCGTTGCCCCCTATACCTGCAAGTTCTCCAACAACTACTACTCACAGCGTCTGTATGGAATGTCGAAATCAGACAATCTTTTGAGAGTCTCGGTGTATATACTTCGCTTCAAGTAAATAGTTATAGCTTTCTTTGTGGATCGTGGCCACAATACTATTATGACTGCCCGAAACAAAACCCATTTGACAACATGAACACCAGGAATTTACGATTTTAAACCAACTTCCAAACCCTACAGTTTCAGTCTAATCAGTTTTGCGTGACCGTATCCTTCGACAGGATGCGCACCTCTCCCCTTTATTTCAGATAACCACGCCCTACTTCCTCACCCAGGCACCCACCATCCTCAAGCCCCCCTCTCCTGCCACGCCCCTCCCTTCAGCGCTCACCGTACCCCCGTCGGGCTGCGGAAACCAATCCAACACTCTCTCCTCGCCCTGCAACTCAAAACCCACTTCGTTCCTCCCATCAACATCCAAAACCAACTTATACTTTCCAGAATACAGCACCAAATTGCCACTCTCATCTGTCCTCGCGATACTTCCCAGCGTCAACTCTATGCTTCCGTTCACAGTCTTCCCTGGCTCGATATTCCGTAGGCGCTTGTAGCCGACAAGCGTCTTGATAGGGTATGGTTTCGGACCGAACTCGCCGGAGGCGAAGAGGAGGGCTACGTAGTCTGATTTGACAGAGCCCGTGTTGGTTGCGGTAAAAGGGACGGTGGCAAAAGAGCAGAGGTCGGGATAGGGGGAGGTGCAATTTGAGAGGAGGGAGGGTGAGGAAGAGGGGATAGGGGCAGAGAGGGTGGTGTTGAAGGTTGTGTACTGTGTGCTCTTTGTTAGCGGTGTATTCAACAATGGGGCAACGTTTAGGTGAAAACGTGGGGGGAAGAAAGGGGAACATACGTGCAGCCCATACCCAAAAGGGAGGACAGCATCAGAATACCATCGATATGTTCGTCCAGGTATGTTGGCGCTCGGCCGGAGAGCCATTTCCGTCATGGGTATCTGGTCGGCGTAAATGGCTGGGTATTGGGTGACAGGGAGACGACCAGCGGGTGCGGCTTTTCCACGGATGACGTCCAAAACGGCTGTTCCGCCCGACTGGCCTGGGTACCCAGCCCAGATGATGGCTGAGACGTTGGGGTTGGTTAACAGTGGGCTGTCGTCGACTTGATCTCCGAGGTGGACAACAATAAGTGGCTTGCCCAAGGCAGCTAGTCTGTTTATGAGACTGAGTTGAGCCGATGGCCAGGCGATGCTTTCGCGATCGGTATCTTCAGCAGCAATAGTGGTGTCGGTGCCGCCAAAGTAGACAATTACGTCTGCCTTCTCGGTGGCTGACATTGTCGGGGCAATCCAACTACTGTTTAGCGATGCTTCGGCTCTTGCGGGCGGGCCGGGCTGGGTGTAGTACGTTATATTGAGTTGCTGGGCAGCGTAGACCGGTGTATGTAGGTACGAAGGGAAGCCGCTGTAACCGCCGAGCATCTGTGCTCCACTGTTGGCCCAGAATCCGATCAGAGCGAGACTCTTTCTTTGGAGCTTGAGAGGGAGAGTTCCATCATTCTTGAGCAGGACGAGGCCGTCAACGGCTGATTGATAGGCGAGCTCCCGGGCTCGAGGAGTGTTGACGTCGGGCCATCCGATGGAGCGATAGGGGCTTGCACTGGCTGGGTCGAAGTATCCCGCACGTATAAGACCTTCGTAGAGACGTTTTAGGGCTCTATTGATGGTGGTCTCGGACAGGAGAGACTGGTTATATGCCCCTACGATATCGCTGAGCGGAGGCCATTGAGGTACTTCGCAGATGGTGTCAGTGCCTGCGTTGAGGGCTGCGGCTGCGGCCTCGGCAGGAGTTCGCGTGAAGTTGTGTTGTATGGGCAGAAAGTCCTATTTCCTCGTTAGAGTCTCCAAAGCTGGCAGGTTGAGCACAGTCATACCTGAACCGCATTGCAGTCACTTGTAATGAAGTTGTTGTGCTCCGTCCAGTTCCAGTGCTTCCTCAGAATATCATCCATCAAATACGTGCTCGCACACGCCGGCGTTCCATTCAGTGCGTTATACGCGCACATGAACGAGCCAACCTTCGAATCTCGTGCGCACTGCTGAAACGGGCCAAGGTAATATTCCGATAGGTCCTGCAAGGAGACAACGGCGTTGAATCGATGCCTCACAGCTCCTTTCCACCTCTCAAGGTCGTACGCGGCGTAGTGCTTGCACGTTGCAATGATCTTGCGGATGCTCCCGCCTCCCTCAAGCCCAGCAAGCATCGCCTTGGTGAACCCCTTAATCCGCACTGGATCCTCGCCAGGCGTCTGTCGCACTTGTCAGTACCCAATATCTTCCAAACCCAAAACAAACCCACCTCATGTCCTCTTCCCCATCTGGGATCCTTATAGGGGTTAACATTCGGTGTCCAATAATCCAAGCCCGCTCGTCCGGCATTGATGAATGCTCTCGCCTCGGTGCTAATTGCATCCCCGATCTTGTAGATCATCTCATCATCGAATCCGGCCGACATGGAAATCGTATTCGGAAAGGAGGTGGCGTGGGAGAAGTTGCCCCCAGTCCAGTTAAACGACACCCCCGGTGAGGCCGCTACGCCATGGAGCGCTTCGTTCCACCACGCGTACGGAGGGAGGTCGATGCGTTTGGCGCCGATGCTCATGCTGCGTGCGACTCGTCAGACCAGCCCGAGGACAGAGAAGGGAATCTCACTCAACAAGATTGACCAACTTCTCGCTGATATTCATCGCCTTGACCAACGCTGCCGCCCGATCTGCCGGAGCCGCTTTCACATCACACACTGTGTTGTTTGCCAAGAGGCCATTGACGCAGTCCGGGAACTCGAAGCCCTTCACGACACTCGCCCCCAACGCTGCCACCACCAAGCTCGAAACCAGACGCCGAATCGACATCGTTGCGTTCAATGACCTCAACCGTCTTCATAGCCCACCAAGCACCACTCCGGGGTTCCCCCCCCTAAATAACCACACACCAAATCTCCCCTCCCGCGTCACACGGCCCCCACTCCCGTACCATTGCACAATCAAACGTTGAAATCACAGCCATCCTTGTCACCGGCGGGATAATAGATATGATAGTATTCCTCTCAAGAAAAAACAATCGGCGCTGATTCATGGACGCTCGTTACCCTTGCTGGGATAATATCCCCCTTTTGAGCCTATTCAACCGGTAGTGAGAACTCCCCTCCCCCGCGGCTGCCGCCCGCGGCACCTGCATCATATACCGAGCAGTGCCGTGCGGAGAATATTTGGGTAGGAGGAGGGAGGATCGACGCAATGTGTGGAGAAGCATCCGTCTCATCTCCTCTCTCTGCAGCATGCTCCCCTCCGCCACTGTATTTCTTCCGTGCGCGCCGCAAGCAACGTGTGGGGATAAGCGACCTTTAATACAGGTGCGCTAAGAGGGAGGTGTTATATCCATCGCTGCTGTGGAACAACACACAGAGCTTGAACCCAACCGAGAACTGCCGTCAGATGTCATACCTCCTACTCAGCGGCCGGGGCAGCTCTGGTACGCCAGTTATTAGAGGCCATAATGACGCGTTGTCTGCCGTCGCGCTCCTCACGATCGCGAATGGGAGTGCCCTCGCCGCGGGTCTTTCCTGCTGGTGAGGACGTTTGGAAGGTGCGGGTGCTGCGGTGGGGAGATGCAGCGGCAACCTCGGTGATGACAAGGTCTCCAACTTCCTTGGAAGCTCTGGCCTTTGCGTGGAAAACGCGCAAACGGCCCCCGCCGTAGGGCTTTCCGCCGATAGCGCGGCGGGCCTGCTCGGCGTCCTCTGGGGTGGCGAAGTCGATGAAGGCGTAGTGGTGGTTACCGGGCTTCTCTGTCGCCGAAGGGTGAGGTGTGATGCGTTTGCCGACTGCCGCACTGTGACATGATGAGTGCTTGATTCTCCGGAAATGGAGAGAGAACTTACATTTCAAACCCAGCAAAGATTTCACGCAGCTCAACGTCGTTCTGCTCTTGGTTCAACATGGGACCAAGACCTCCGACGTAAAGCCTCTTACTCTCCGGGTTCTCAGACTCATGCTGCGGCTGCTGTTGCTGCTGCGTCCTGACATCGGGTTCGCCCGACTTAGTTGCGGGCCTCGCACCAGAACGCCAGTCACCCCAGCGCTGGGCCGTGGAGCTCTCCGAGACGGGACGACCGTTGTCGTACTTGCGGGAGGACGACGTCTTGGGGTGGCAGGGGCCAGCTTTCAGCTGACGGTCATAAATGGCGATACCCTCTAACGTAATGAGGGCTTGCTCGGCGGCTTCGCGAGTGGGGAACTCGACGAAGCAATACCCCGGGTTGCGGTTGGAGATGCTGTCGACGGAGATGTGGATCTTCTCAAAATTGCCCAGTCCGGTCTCGCGCAGGACCGTCTCGATATCTGTGGGAGTGACCGAGTATTGCAGGTTTCCGACGTAAATTCTGCGACCCTCAGCAACGGCGTCTGTTTGCTGCATGGCGTCCATTTTTTTGGTGTATGGTGCTGTAATTAGCGATAGGGGATGATAGCGGTGTGGAAATAGCAGTTGAAAAGATTACTCGATATGATTGCTGATGAAAATGCCTTGTTTTGGAATTTTCAGTCTTTGATATTGAAGTCAAACGAAGACGGAAAATTCTTTTTTGACCCCTGCCGTGTCAGGCACCATAATCGAGCTTTGCAGGGTGGGACCTAGCGTGTGGGAACCAGTGCCTGAAGGGCGGTGTGCTGAAGATTTTGAGGCCCACTCAAGGCCAAGCGCCATGATTCGGATGAAAATACTAATCTGAAAAGCAGCTTTTTTTTTCTTTTTTTTTTTCTTTTTTTTAGCTGTCCTCCAGTCTCGAAGCATCGCAGGAAAAATTGGAAGGTAGAAGAAACCGGAGAGAGGGGCAGCCAAAACTGCAAAAACATACAACACCAGGGATTCGCTGGTCGTCACCGACCCAACTACTAGTCTGGCGGTTACTGGCTTATCTATGGGAGAGCGGACGGGATCCCGAGCTTTCCAGTACCTATGGTCGTATGTATTTGGTAGTGCGGTTGCACTTTCCCATATGCAGCGTACCGTGCAACAAGCCCTCATCCCGGGCCAAACTTTGGCGTAACACGATGCCGGGGCTGGAGCGGTGCCACATTGTTGATTTCCCCATGCTTATAACAGGCGGTTGGTCCCACACTCTGCTCTGCTCTCCTGGTAGTCATTTCCCGTCCCGCGAACGCTGGCTACAGGGGAGCTACCCGTCTCAGCCGTTCAAACCATCCATTGATCCTCAAGCAACAAGTTCACCTTCCCACTCCTTTGTCGCCAAATCCGATGACCAACGTGATGAAAACGGCATACCCCTCCAACAAGTCTTCTCCTTGCAGGCTGCACGCCATCGGCCGCAAGATAAACAAACCGTTGACGGTGGGAACGGAGCCTGAGACGATTGAAGCAAGCGCCAACTCATGGCAAAGCACCACGAAGATGACATCCCAGACTGCAGGAAGCCCAACTCGACAGGCTACCAGTTGGCAGCTATCTCTGTCACTGTTTGCCAACTTCGAATTTTTGGCCGCCTTATTGCCTCTTCTGCACTCCAAATTTGCTTCAACCGGCTTCCTTGGATGGCACGCTATTACCTCGGTCGGCAACTCGAACCTTACTTCAAAACACTCTCCCACGTGTCGCAGCATGCGCTCCCTCGAACGCCACACCTCCTCCCTCGTCCACCATGTCATCGAACCCTAATATTTCAGTGGGACCGGACACGTGTTGACGTTGTCTTTGGCGAACCCGAGCGTGGGTGTCGAGCCAAGTTCTCCATCCAGTCTCCAGTCGTTTATGGGGCGTTCTATTGCATGCAATGCGTCTGGAATAAAGACGAAAAACGAATCATGGGCACTGAACGCAGGAATAAGTTGTTTGACAATCGGCATGGAAACGAAGGGGAAATGCAAGTGAAGCCCTCGTCTGCTATGGTGCAACAAGGTTGCCGACGGAGGGAGGCACGCTGCCCAAACGACTGCTTTCTCCCGTGAGAAGTAATACTGTTGATGTGGAATATTACCACTAGGTGGTTTTCATATTCTCAGGCTTCATCGATACTAAGAGTATCCTTCACGATCTTTAACACTACTTGATGCATTTGGCTTTCACATTCAAGTTCGCGAGGAGACTTGCCGCGTCCTGTTATCCAGCGTTACCTGAAGTAGAACAAGCCAGGCTGGATAGAGTTCTTGGTCTATTAGTACTCGCGGGCAGAGATCGGGCAGAGTTGTTTCCTCCTTCCCCTCCCTCGCCCAACGCGTCGCGGCCGTGCAGCTCACCCAGCTCTCTGCCCTCGACACGATTTCAATGTCCACCAGCAACGAAGCGAGATTAGATTCAAGTCCTAGCACCTCAGGTCAGTGCCTTTTTCTTTCCCACAAAGGGCTTCTCAGTGAACTGCAAAGGTGTTTTTTTAAGGCCCCTTGCGTTGGCAAATCGGAGCGGACCTTCCGCCTGAGATCGGCAGCGGAACCAGCGCAGCCCTATAGGAACCACACACAGGGCTTCCCCGCACACCACAGCAGCTGTTGTTGCATATCCTAGTTCCGCCACATTTCAGAGAATGCTTGCATTGGCGAGACATGCATGCGCCGGCTTCGAATCACCAGCTGAAGAACCGAAGCAGAAACCGCGCCAGCCTCAATGAACGCCATGCATTATCAACGCGGTCCACACCTGCGGCAGAGCCATGCTAGGCTCCAGGTTGATAAGCCGATCTGCAATGGGGAACAGAAAACCCCATCGCTGTCCCGCGATCCCGACACTGCCATACTCTCCGTCTTCACGCCGCCGCTCTGCCACCAAGATACCCAAGGATGGAGCCGAAGATAGTGCAATGCGCGCACCGGAGTCCGTCTGGGCAATGGTTCAATAGGAAACGCATCATCGTCTGTTGCGACGGGACGTGGAACAGCGCGTAAGGCTCTGCACCATTCTTGCCCCCTCCGGCTTCGCCAAACTGACAGTGACGCCACAGCAACGCCCGTGAATCTGGCGATCCAACCAACGTCGCTCGTCTTTCGGGGGCTTTTGCAAAGAAGTGCTGCTCCGGGATGCCTCAAATAGTGTACTACCACTCTGGCGGTATGCTTTGTGTGACAGAACCCAAGGGTTTCATGCTAACACTCGACAGTGGGAACTTCAACCTCCAAGATTGCGCAATACCTCGGCGGGATATTCGGCATGGGTGTCACCCAAGACATTGTCGAGTCATACCGCTTCATCTGCGACAACTACAACCCCGGTGACGAAATCATCATCATTGGGTTCTCCCGTGGTGCTTTCACAGCCCGCTCCGTTGCCGGCATGGTTTGCGCTCTCGGTTTCCTCAACCGTTCGGGTCTCGACTCACTCCCCCATATCTTCCACGACTATGAGACGTGGCAGGATTGGGTAGACATAAAGTATGATCCAAAAGATCACTTGGTAGGCTTCACTGTCGATAACCAAAAGCGACTGCAGATGTTTCGGGCTGCTGCAAAGGATCCCTCGGGCAAAACGATGCCGTGGGAGGATTCTGTCAAGCTGCAGGCAGACCTTGACAAAAAGAAGCGGAATTTGTTCGAGGAAATGTCTAAGATGCGTGCCGAAGTTCATGTGCATTCCCACAGGGGAGCGAGAGCCAAGATGAACTTGAAAAAGATGGCAGAGAGATACAGGAGGTTCCTTGTGGAGGTAAGTGCCTCTGTGAAGTCCCGCCCCTTGCCTTCGTGCTACAACTCATCGACTCAACAATAGGAGGGAATGTCCTTGGCAAGTTACGAGGAGGTGCGTGACGAGGATGGCAAGATGAAACGTCAATATGTGGCCGTCAAAGGAACAGTCAGGGCAGTCGGAGTCTGGGATACCGTAGGGTCTCTCGGCATCCCGCGCACGCCTCTCCATAGCGGAGGGCGTAGAGAGCAGGAGGTAAACTCGCACAGCATGGCCTCTGTGATACGCCTTGAAGCTAACCGCTTCGCACAGATTCGCTTTGAGAGTCTTGATGTCTCCTCTAGCGTTGACTATGCCTTCCACGGGCTGGCACTCGATGAATGGCGCTCAGCATTCGACTGCACAATGTGGGGATCCAGAGATAACACCCATACTACGCTTCGCCAGGTCTGGTTTCCAGGGTCGCATTGCAATGTTGGGGGTGGCTGGCCTGATCAGCAGATTGCAACGATTGCTCTTGCGTGTAAGCCGTTTCCCAGTCAGTAGTCCCTGAGATGGTATTGACTCTAAATCCAAAAACAGGGATGGCAGATCAGCTCACCTCTATCGGTGTGGAGTTCAGCAAAGTCGAAATGAACCGCATCTTTTATGAGCTCCGTCCAGGCGCGATCCCCAAGCCATGGGGTATGGGCACCATCCGCAACCCAAGCGGCGCCACAACCTCTCTAGACAAGATCATTGGCTTCTTTGCAGCACCATATCGCCATATCAGAAAGGGCAACACCGGTTACCCCACACGCAGGCCCGGTGGCTACACAGCCGACGGCTGTGACGAGCCCCTGAAAAGTCCTAACGAACTCGTTCATCCGAGCGTCAGGATACGCTATCTCTATGGCGGACTGAACATGGACGACGCGGGCCCTTGGAAGTGTCGCGCTCTCACCGAGCGGGGATACAAGCTTGTGGCTCAGTCTGCCCCAGGCACACCGATCCGTGAGTTCCGCGGCGAAGGTGCAATCTCGACGTACCACACTGTTGCCGGACCTGTGATGCCGTTCTATGACAAGCCTCCTCCCAACCTCGACAACAAGATACCCGCTGTCCGCACAGAGCAACCATATGAAGACTCTGATCTAAAGAAGCTTGACGGCCCCAGGACACACTGGGTGTGGATCAATGCTAATACTGATCCGAAGAAGACCCTTGAACCTCTGTAAGCTGAATACTCCCTGTTTCCCTCAATCATGCACGATCTAGTATCTTATCTTCTCCAAACTCCTTGATAACCCACCTACTAACACGGTCTACAGCCCCGAAGAACACATTGGCATGTGGGAACGCATGTACATCCAAAACAACGAAAAGGTCCTCTCCTGGCATAAGCGCGAACAAGACGGTCTCAAGAAACACCAAGGCACACCAAAGAAGCCGTCGTTCACCAAGTCCCTGAAAGCTTCCTCCAGGCTGAACAGAGTCCGACCTGCAGTTCCGATGCTCGCCGAAAAGATGTCTTCCGCCCAGATTCCGACCGAATACGGATACCACGATCTCGTCTCGTGGCAAACGGCCGACACAACGCCCAACAAGGCACCGGCTGTCATCAGGGCGCCCGCAGGTCAGCAGAATGGTGTGGCAGCCGCGGCCGCCAGGTAATAAATACGCAAAACCTGCTAGGTGCTATTTGAGAACGACGAGCGGTTGCACAGCAGGCGGATAAGCTATTAGTCCCGCGAATTTCGGTCACGTCTTTATTCATTGCGTGTTACGCGGCTCCATGTGTCTGGTATCTCCCTAGGTACCTCCTAGTCTTGGTTCAACTGCATTGTTTGAAATAATAGCGGGGAGCGTGACTGCTTCCCATCTTGCTCTCGATCAAAAACCAAACCCACATCTGACGGACTCGTCGACGCGACCGAGTCACCTGCAAGAGCCCGCCAGGCAGCAGCGGTGCGTGCAGCAGGATTGCTCTGCTGCTATGGTTCAAAGACCTAAGGCTTACCTCTCCACGAAATCAAGTTTCCTGTCCCCGACACCGTTCAGTAGCAAGCGGGCGTGTTGCAGGGTCCATGGAGTGGTCAAGACGGCCCCCCGCCATCGGCACACGGCACTTGCATGCGCATCGAGATTTACAAGTTGTCCCAAAGGGTCCAAAGGGGACCCTGGGGGGCTTATCTGCTGTGCACGGGAGTGGGGTAGAGGACCCCGAGTCGGCGCGCACGTCGCCAAGTTGGCGAATCGCGCGTGTCCATAAGAGATGCGTGCTCTTGGCTGCATCCGGAATGACGTAGTAATGATACGGGTTTCCACGTCGCGACAGGGGAGGAATGGTAAAGTGTTAAGCCCCTACCGATTTGCAGATGCGCGTCGAAAACTATTGGACGAAATCCTAATTCCGGGTTCTCCAGGGCTCCGCCACAGGCTGCAGGGCCCTGTACCAGGACTTCGGTAAAAGGCAGACCACTTCCCCGATTCCGCACGGTTATCAGGCTACCGTAACCGCTAAATGCGTTGATGGATCATGAACATTTCTGTTCTTTTTGAGTACCCTGCTTACTGCAGGTGGCATGCATTTCCGGGTCATAATACCCCAATGTGCCATGGTGGAGCCCAGACTTATCGCACTTTGTACGGGGAGAGGAGAACCAACCGGGCAAAATGCTCCAGCTGAAACGCTCCGCCTACAACACTCCGCAAGCTTGACCGAGCAAAACGTTGTGTGGAGTGGAGGGGGGGGGGGGGGAAGAGGAATGGTATATCAAAGAGGCTGCTCGGCGGTCCCGGTGATGGCTGCTGTCAGAACTCCCTAATCCTTGGCGTCTGATTTCTGACGCCACTTTTGCGATATTAATCGCATATGCTGTCGTCTACCCACTAGCCGGCGTTCCGTACACCCTCGTCATCTTGGACAGGCCTAAGTTCGATGAATCGAGGTGACCAAGATGACCGACATCGCCTCCAGAATCTCGCAGGGGAATATGGTGGGGTTGAGAACTGGATCCCACTGGAAGCGGGCAACAATGCCTCTCATACCCACTGGTATGAGCCCAGCACAGAGAGTCCGATTGGGTCAGGATTCCATCAATATCCACTTACGCCCTTCGAGGACCCTTCCCTTTTGGCCCCCTTACCTCCCCACAATATCTTCCAGCCCTCCCTCGAGCTGAGCCATGCCGCCGCGTCACCCACTGAGACTGGCCAAGCCTTTGAGTCAAACTTGCAACCCTTGGGACAGACCTGGCCGGTTAACCTCGCGTTGCAGCAGCTGATGGGCTTGGTGGGCGGGCTAGATCCTGGTATGCCCCTCGACGTGACGTTGCCTACTGGGCCCCTTCAAGATCTCGGGTACTTTCCCCCGACCGCCGCAGAGCCCTTTCCCCTCGGTGCCCCCACGGGCGAAGAACCCGCTCATTCTTGGGGTGGCTTTGCTCCAGGCTCGGCATTCGTGAGACTGGCAGGTGAACAGCACGACGCCCAGGCCAAGGATGAGAACCCGCAACTCGAGAAGGTCAAAAAGAAGCGGGGCCGCCCTCGCCTGTATGGAGACGATGGAACAGAAAGGTCGAAGAGGAAGCCAGGCCGGCCGCCGACATATGTCGTAAGCGAGTCGGGCAGTCCCTCTTCGTCCTTCCAGGCATTCCGGTTCGCCTCCGCAGTCTCCGACTCCAACTCAACTCTAGGCACAACATGGCCTCGAGCTGACCAACAGGAATTGGAACCGACAGTTTCCACGCGCGTCTCGAGCAACAAAAACAAGGAGAAGGCAAAAGCGCAGCCAGCTAGCATTGGAGGCGACGATGACGACGATGAAGAAGAGAAGGATACCCAGAGGCAAGAAATTGTCCGGGCACGCAACAAGACGGCAGCATCGCGCTACCGGGCCAAGACGCAGGCGGCCATAGCGATCATGGAGGCTGAAGAAAGAGAGGTCAGTTCCCAGCGCCAAGAGCTCTTAGCGTGCGCGACTCAGCTGCGAGAGGAGGTATTCCATCTGAAGAATGAAATATTACGGCAAGCCGCTTGTAGATGCCCACTGATCACTGGCTATCTGGCCGGCGCGACGCGCTTACCCTACTCGGGTACTTCGCCGTTGGGGCACGGGCGAGCAGAAAGCATATCGAGCGGCATGGAAAGCATGGCGTTGAGTGGGGATGGTAGTCTGGTTGTCCATCGCGAAGGCTGCACAGACCGAGGTGGAGGATTCGGAGAACCCACGGACGGGAGTTCCGCGTTTCGTTGAATTTGGCCGTTAGGCAGCAGCCCAAGAGAGGCTGCAGAGGGGGCAATCGTTTTAAGGGGAATTCGGCGGCGGCAACGAGCATACTGATGAAGCTGGCAGGTATAAGAACGACGATGACCATGGCTTGTGTGACGACGACGACGACGACACGGTCTCTCCGACGTGGCTAGAGGCGGATGTTTCGCTTGAAACGGGGTGGAAGGGGAGCTGAGAAGCGAGAGAACCGCACTGAAAGTGATGGTACAGCCCAGAAAATATTTGAGTCAGGATTGATCATCAGGTCTTTGCGGTAAGTCTGCTTTTTTGCCCTGGATTACATTTCATAATTACCGGCTGAAGGCAACCCCCCAAACCGCAGCGATTCTGTCATGATTAGAAAGTAGAAAACGATGTCTACATTGTCTTATATTTGCAAAAAGCCCACAAACTACCCAAGTTGAGAGTTAAGGACCGTATATCTGCAAATTCAGTCGCAGCTTCTCCATCACATGCTTCAAAAATTGTCTCGAATCTACAGTATGGTGGCACACTCCACATCTCAGAGCAGACTACAGAGTCTCTCATCTCCGTCCACTTCTCCCACACACTCTCCTCCCGCGTGTGCCGCCACGGATGAACGAATGCCAGTGGTACTGGCTTGCTCTTCAAAGCCGGGAATATCTCATTCTCCTAAAAAATCATCCCAAATCCTCCTCTGACTGATGTATTGCATTCGACATATCTGCACAAGCTCACCAATGACGCCATCGTTCCCTTCCCCCCCCCCCCCATGTAGAGAGAAACTCCCACTTACCCAAATTCGCTCGTGCCCGATGAAATCTTTGCCTGTAGGCGGTTGCTCCGCTGACACCGGCTGCCACATGACTGGCCAAACATCAGGGGGTGTTAGCGCCGTCGCTTGCATCACACAACTTCTGTCTATCACAAGGAGCCAGTTGTTCGCGCTCATAGCCACAGGAATAACGGACGATATGGAAGCGACACATGGCGACGGTGCTGATGGTTGGCGGATTTGACGCCCCATATATGGGAGAAATGTGGTCTAAGATGAGGTGATAAGAGGATGAATCCTGGGCTACCTAAATTTATGCATTACGATTATGGAATGGAAAAAAATTCAGTTTGTGAGAACAATGTGGATTAAGTGAGAAGCTGCGCTCTTGTCGTATTATGTGACAAAGGAGCGTGAGTGAACAAGGGGAATTGTGACAAGAGGAAGCCCTGATTGTTTTCTACAGACGTCCAACTCATGGTCGCAAAGCCTGAACACACCATCAGGAAAGCGCTTTAAGTAAAAGCACTGAAGACCGAAGATTAAAGAGAGACTCGCGGCAGGAAAACGATGTGACAATTGCCGGTCCCTACCTTAGGTAGGAAAACGTTAAAGTCTCTGCCTCTGGATGCCTAGCTACATGCTAATACTATTCATTGTTGCAAATCAACATCCTCCAAAACCAATCAGCTTCAACACGTACTCTTAAACAAGGCGGCAACATTTCTTCTTCCATCTCATTGTCGGCTTGTTTACCTGGAGTTGGGGTGAAATTTTTGGCCACTTGGGCCGCCCCCCCCCCCAGATCATGAATCAGACAGCGTATTGGAAAGGGGCTCCGCAATTCACGTACTGCTGGGGCCAATTGTCTGGAGCGGGGAAGCACGAAATGCAATGGGTGCGCCGGTTGAGGTAACTCCGCACAATGTGGAGAGGGTGCTCCACCGGGAGATTCGGGCTCTTGCGACATCAACCCGACAACCAACTGTTAAACCTCAAGGCCAGCACCATATCACCACAGACATACAGAAAACATGACGGCTCCCATCAAGATTGGCTTTGTTGGGTACGGGTTCTCGACCAACTGCTTTCACCTCCCTTTCATTCTTCCGAACCCGGAGCTTGAGGTCTACGCCTTCCTGCAGCGAGCGGCCCCACCCAGCGACCCATCTCAACCGCCAGGCAAGCCCTGGGGCCATTGCACTGTCGACTTTCCCGAGGCCAAGCACTACCAGACATCTGGGGATTTCTTTGCCGACAAGGACATCGAACTCGTCATCGTTTGCAATCATGCGCACGAAGAATTCGTTGAGAAAGCGCTGCGAGCCGGGAAGCATGGTCAGTCCTATCCCATTTCCACATCATTTCCGTGCCAATCACTAAACCTCAGATAGTGATCGTTGAGAAGCCATTTGTCAACACGAGTGCCGAAGCGGACAGGCTCATCGCCCTGGCCAAGGAGAGGGGAAAGATTCTTACCGTCTTTCAGAGTAGGTCAACGTCCCCCTGAGCTCCTCAAGAAGACCCGTTCTGACGATGGCACGAAGATAGGAGGCTCGACAGTGACTTCCGCACCTTGGAATATCTAGCCAAGCATAACGCTCTAGGAACGGTTCTTGAAGCCGATATTCATTTTGATTTCCCCTCACCTGGTTGGGTCAATGGCTGGGGAAAGGAGTACTCCCCTGGGCAGGGGATGGCGTTTGGCCTTGGTTTGTGATATTAAAAGTAAACCAGGGTGACACTGCTGACCCGTCCAAGGAACCCACACCATTGATCAAGCTCTGACCTTGTTCGGCCGGCCAGCTTCAGTCACGGCCTTCCTTCGGTCGAACCGTGGAACTGAGAGCGAGATAGATGACACTTATACCATCATTCTCCAATATGCTGGCGAGCAAAAGAACTTGTTGGTAACCATCAAGACTGCCATTGTCACGCACATGAAGGATCAGCTCCGCTTTTGGGCTCGGGGAACCAAGGGCACTTATCTGAAGGTATGCGCGCCCCAAGCCCAGACTGCGTTTTGAGGCATGTCACTGATGTCGAACCTTCAGTTTGGAACCTGCCCTCAGGAAGCAAAGGCTATAGCGGCGCCAGGACAACCTGCCAGCGCCCCTGACTACGGCCTAGAAGAAGAAAGAATCTGGGGGACACTGACTACAACTAACGAGTTCGATTCCGAAAGCCAGTCATACGACGAACAGAGCAAACTCTACATCGGGAAGTATCCCAGTCTGCCAGGGTGGTACAGAGGATACTACGAGAACATTGTAGCGGCGATCCGTGGCGACGCCGAGGTTCTCGTAGACCCGGAGACTGCTAGGGATGGCCTCAGAGTAATCGAGCTGGCCAGGCGGTCTCATAATGAAGGCCGTACCGTCCCATGGTCTGACCAGTCATCTGAGCTGGCGCTCCCGAGTCGACCCAAGGCTTCGACTGGACATTGAGCAATCTTCTCCGCCCATCTCCCGACAAAGGAAAGAGAGCATCTGGCATAAACACCACGTACTTTAGCTATGAATGGAAAAGCAGGATAGGTATCAACAACCACCAACGACAATAACAAAGCGCAGCCTTCCACCGTCAAGTCCCGTATTACACACCCCTCGCACAGCAAAGCCCCATCCAAGCCCCCCTCACAAGCAGTACTTCTCCGCCGCCAATTTCGCATCTCTAGGCTTCTCCACCAACGGGATCCCGTCTTCCTCCCCCTCCTGCCCACCCCCCTGCTTCACACTCCTCCCCCAAACTCCTTTCCCATCCCTATCCTCCTCGTAATAGTCATCGTCATCGTCATCCTCATCATCACCACCCAACCTTTCCCCCCTCAGCCTCCCCACGCACCAGCAGATCCCAATTACCAACCCGATCACCATCACACCCACTCCCAGTGTCATAACTCCCACCACCAGCACCCCCTCAACTCCCTTGAAGAACCCCTCCACCACCCCTTTAACAACCTGCTTCACTGGCGGTTTCTCCTTCTTTTTCTTCTCCTTATCCCCATCTGCTATTTGTCCCTGTCCCTCGGGCAGACACCAAGGCTCAGACCACCTCACCCTTGTGACAACACCACGTCGGACATCCTCGCCCATGTCGCAGAAGGTGCGGTTGGCGCGTAGGTACTCGTCCCAGATGGTGACGTTGGGCGTTCGGTACAGCATGAAGCGCGGGCGGGGTTGCGGATTGGTCGGATAGTAGAGGGAGTAGATTGGGGATTGTGTGGGGAGGACGGGCTGGGAGATGGCGGTTATGGTGGGGGGGGATGTCATTTTGTTGTGGTATGGAGATCGCCAAGGAGTGTGGGTTGATGTTGACGTGGGTGTGTGACACGAGATCGGTCTGTTGTTTTGTGTTGTTGTTCAGGCGTAGACGGGAAGCTGTTCTGGGGAAGTAGATCATGTTGGAGGAGTTGTGGAGGTGTACTGCAATGCAACGTTTTTCCCTCGGAGCTGCCGGTGGCAATGGAAGCGTCATCGATGTAGTTTAGTCAACGGACATGGAAACACGGGAAAGAGTTTGGTATCGTCGCAAGCCAGACCGTTGATAGAGCAAGCGCGGTGGTCACTTGGACGCTGGCGCCCTGTGAAGGGGGGAATAAGCTCTGCACTAAGATACCCCAGATCAGCCACACCTTGTGTTTATTTTGACCTCCAGGGGAACAGGTGGATCATACCTCGAAGCTTTTGCAACCTCACTCTCCCATCGCATTTAAGCCCGCACATTGTGTCTCTGGTTGGTTTATGTCCTTGCCATACCTCGACGAATGACATCTTTATTACCGCCCCCGTCATTAGATAGTCTATATCGTATCCAAATCTCGCCTCTCGAGCATGCTACACAGAAGGGTATCGTTGATTGAACTGCAGACATCCACATCACCGACATCGTCGCTGACATGGCACCCCATTCCCTCCCAAGAGCATCACGACTTAACATTGGCAAAGCTCATTGACCTCGGAGATATCCTTGTACACAGTCTGGTAGATGGTGCTCGTCGCCTCGTACTCCTTGCTCTCGAAAGCACCAAGCGGGGCCGCAGTGGGCTTCGGGCCTTGAGGAACCTTGGAAAGGGTTACGGGGTTATGGTAGCCTGATGGGCCCCAGCCAATCGTGTCAGGACAAGAGCCAGGCTTGGTAAAATGGGCAGTAGGAGGGATGGTGACGACGGAGGGGCCGCCCGAGACAAGGGTTGTGCTCACCGTAACGGTGACGGTGGTGGTTGCGGCCTCGCAGGTCGGTTCCGGCGTGGGCGCATCCTCGCAAGGGCCACCGGTGACGAAGAACTTGGGGGTCTGGGCGTAGATCACGTAGACGTTGGTGCCGTTGATGGCGTTGCTGGGGTCTGTCAATCTTTCTGCCCTTTATGCAGGGGATGGCCGGGAAACTCACAACTGGTAGCCGTAGGAGTTGTCAATGCCGCAGGGCACCCGGACATCGATGGCGCCGGACGAGGTCTCAACGTTGTAAGCCAACGGGGCGTAGTAAGGCGGCCAGTTGACAAAGTTGACGAGATAGACCGAGAACTCAGAAGCGTCAGTGTCGACTGTGTTCCAGGACAGCTGGAACGTCTCCCCCTTGGAAAGGGTGGTATTGGCAGCGGGCGACGAGAAATCCATAGCCGCGACAAGGGGCGCCGCGAGGGCGAGCAGCGAGAAGGAGCGCATCTTGAGAGGCAGACTGAAGATGCAAACAGGGAGGCTTGTCTATCGCTGCGTGTCGCGGCTGGGGGGAGGGAGGCGCAAAGAGTCGCAGCGGGGGGGTGTCGTTCTCTTTTGTAGTTACCACCCTCTTCCCTGTCAGCTTCAACGGCTTGGCTCCCCAGCTTTGCCCCTGAGACCTGGAGCAATCACCGCGGTGAAACGCACCAGGACCTGGGACTCCCTATCGGGCAGTCAAAATCCACTCCTAGTGGAGAGATGGTGGGGACTGGAGTCTTCGCGGGGAGCAGCTGATGGATGGTGCGCGAGCTCTGAGATTTGAAGTGCGACCCGACATCGTCAGGAAAAATTGATCCCCTTCAGCCCCAGAATTGCGATCCCGCAGCCCGAACCGTCAGGAGGCTTGTTGCCGGCCCCTGCGATGTGCGGCGCAGCAGCGCCTCGTTGAGGTGATGGAGGGTACGCTGCAGGTGTTGCAGATGCACGGAGCAGAGTTGCAGCGTGATTGGCCTTCTTTGCACCATTATCCCCCCCCCCCCCTCCCCACAAGCGGTGTACCCGTCTCGGCGTAAGCTTCAGCTCGTCGCCAGCTTAAAAACAACCTCATTTCATGTTAGTATCTGTCCGAAATGGTCGGCACGCATTGCCGCAGCCAATGTGTGTTTCCCCGGAGGCCGCGCGAATCCAAAGTCAGGGCTCATACTCCAATTCTCCAGTGCGGCTCCAGTCGCGTCCTGAGTGTTTGGTTCCCGTCGAGTTCTTCGTGAGCGTGGGTGGAGCAGCGGGTGGGTGCAAATATTGTCGGATCCGCCGTCCAAACGGCTGCCTTGAAGACGGGGAAGCCAAAGGTGGATCCTCTAGCGACGCGGTTCGCCATTGACGCAGGCCGAAATTAAAGACGAACTGTTGATGCTGCCACAAGTGTTTCTCGATGGAAGACAGAGACAGCGCGGTGTTGTGAAATGGAGGAGGTGTCGTTCAATCCTTGTTGCCAGGCGTTCAATGGGGTAAGCGCGATCGAGGAGCTCAATCCAAGCCGAGTATTCAATGCAGGGATAGGAGATCCCTCAAAATTTAGACTCGTCCAGGTCGGCGGTCAGGGGATATTTCCACGGACGACTCTCCTTCTCTGGTACCTGGTATCTCGTGATCGGCGAACAGAAAACGTCAATGGTATATTGCGTCAACCTACAGAAAATCACCGACGGGGGCATATGCGACAAGCAGACGCTCGCAAAAAAACATCTCCAGTCCTCCTCCGTGTGGCACACGCCGCAGCCACCGTGTCTGAAGTAGTCTCAGTTACAAAATGATGCGCCAGTGGGCTTGCTCGTGTCTCATCTTTGCGCCGTACGGGATCAATACCGCCATACCGATCGCGATGACGGCTACAAAAATTCCAGCCTGCGCCCCAAAGCAGTTCACGTAGCCCGTCTGCTCAACCCACGGCACAATCCCGTACAAGAACCCAAAGGCAACGATGTTCTTCGTTCCTATCCCATTCTGTCAGCAAAAGGATTACTTCGGAGGTCGATATTCTTACCATTGACAAGCATGAGCGCATCAGCGTTCACCGGAAGCAGACAATCCGACACGTATGCCACTGTGGTAAATGTCCGTCAGTTATTTCCCTCAAAGACGTTTTCTAGGCAACGCAATGTCCCGGGCGCGCTCAAGCGACACTCAAGACATCCAAAAAAGCCACGAATAGCCACATCTGGAGCCATACGGCGGAAAGGGGAGACCCACTAGTGATGGTCGGAACAGCCGTCAGAGCGAACGAAACCATGCCGTCTGGTGGTCGATGTCAGCTACTAACTTCCATTTCAGGATAGACAATGTTTGCGTGTCTCAGGAGGTCTGAAGAGATAACTCCTCCTCCTCCTGAGACAATGGGGGAAAAGGACTAAAGGGGCAAAAAAAGCAGCAACCGCACATACAGCCGAAGAACAAGCTCGTCCAGTGAAGCGTTCTCTGGACGCCGTAGCCAAAGAGGACGCAGCCTGCACTGGTGATAAGCAGCGGCAGGATGCAAAGGTAGAGCCTATTCTCTGGCTCGAACACGCCCTTGTTGCGTCTGGTTATCCTGTCGCAGAAGATGTCGACCAGCCACCCACCGGCATAGCTGCCCACAACATTTCCAATGAATCCGGGAATGTTGATAAGTCCGTTGATCATGGGAGACCAGTTATAAGGAGGAGCTTGGAGGACAAATGGGTTGAGGATGTTGACAGATACGGTGAGCACGAGGGCAACAGCATAGCCCAGGAAAGAATAGATGACGCATGGATAGACGAACATCGGGATTGGGCGGACGAACATGAGGAATAGGTTCGCTAGTGGTCGATGTCAGCTACTAACTTCCATTCTAGGACAATATTTGCAAGTCTCAGGAGGTCTCCTCCTCAGACCTCCTGAGACAAGAGGGTAAATGACTAAACGGGCAAAAATAGCAGGAATCGCACATACTATCCGGGGCGAGTCCAGACCAGAGGCTCAATTCTTGAGCCCAGGTTTTCTTGGGGACTGTCGTCGCGGGGGTGACCGAGGGCTGTTCCTTGTTGATCTCACCACCCTTGGCGGCGACGGCAACCTTCTCTAAATCATCACGGGACGATGCCACCGTGTTCGACTGTGATCCTGCGACGTTCAGATTCTCGTCTCGGAAGTAGCGTGTCTCTGGAACGAAAAGGAGTACGGTGATGAAGTTGAGGGCAGTCAAAATGACAGCAATCCACTTGTGCCAGCGCCAACTCAGTCCTGTGACGATGAAGCCGCAGATCAGAGGGCCTAGCGTGTTTCCACCCTGTGATTATGTCAGTATTTCATCTAGGATGCATCGGTTTCCAGAGTCGGCACCATCAGAGATAGAGACTGACGACGGAAGAGTGAGGACGGGGCTGTTAAGATCTGACATACGCTGATAAAGTTCATGTAGACACCCATCTTGGCGCCACGCTCGTGGAGAAAGTACAGGTCGTTCACGATGCTCGCGCCGAGGGCCTCGGTTGAAGATCCAGCGAAGGCAGCGATGATGTTGCTCCAGAGTAGCGACTTGAACGAGTTCGCAACGGCGCCCCAGATGTAACAGACACAGAGAAGGCCCGAGGCGAAGACGAAGACCGGCCGCTTCCCGATATAATTCGCGATGGGAACCCAGAAGAAGTTAAACACGCCAAGTACGAGAATCGGCCACAGCAGCAGCTCACTCGTCTCGGTCATGGTCTTGTCAAACTCGAGGTGCAGGATAAAAAACGCAGGAGCAAGACCACCGATGCCATAATTGGTAAGAAATGTGAACGCGCAGACCGAAAGGAACGCGACGTGCTTCTTCCAGGTTGGCCATCTCAGCGGATCGTTGGGGTCTGAGTCCGAGGGCCGTGGAACAAGCACCAAGGAGGCATCGTCGGTATCGCCTTTGCGAAGCTGAACGGTACCTTCAGTTGTGTCGAGCTCGTGCAGGGAGTGAAGGCGCATGGCTGAGCGAGAAACAAAGTCGCTTGGCGGTGGTTTGGATGTAAGATTTCCTGTGGCCGGGACTTTGGTTCAACGTCAACCACCACGGAAGGAGCGTTGGGAATATATACGGGCAACTGCCGATTGGGGGTCCGATAACACGAAAATTGCATGCCCCTTGCTTATATTGCTACCTACTTTGCAGAATCGAACGGAGCTCCGCCATAGAGTCGGCCATTCAGCGTCCCGCTGATAAGTCAACAACCAGTACCAAAGTCTGGTCTACTAGCGTTCTGCCCGACGTTGCGACCATGGCTGAGATCGGCAGGGTTCGGGCACACCGCTTTGACGCCGCAATGGCCAGCTATTCGCGGGCACGGGAAGGGCAAGGGGAAGGGACTCGCGCTTTGCTTCTTCCGCCGTTGCACAGGGGAGGACGGCGGTTCCACTTACATGATGAGAAGGCCGGAAGTCCACAAGCGGCGCTCCGGGTGGTTGCTCTGGAGAGCTGAAGCCGATGAGGCTGAACTAGTGGCTGCGGGTTATCATCTGAGCGGCCCTGTGATGCTTGTTTCAACGTGAAATCGCGGGGTTCGAGGCCATTGCCCTCCAGCCCCCTCCGGTCCGTTTCGTGCGGAAAGCTCGAGGAACGGCGCGATGTTTACGAAACAATATCGATAAGCCTCATATGATGTCTAAGAGGCATCAAAGTCGATCACAAGACACGGATGTCGTTCCTCAAACACCAACCGGGAGGTCGCGTTCGCACGTATTTGGAAAATGAGAGAATGCGATGGCGGGACTTCCCTTCGCAAAACATGGAGCCGAGTCCAGCCGCCATCGCGGAAGAGGGACCCTTGTTGGTGGTGCACAGCTGTCCAATCAGAGGCCAGAGGCACAGGTGAGCTAGCGGCCCGCACTGAACTTTAGCGGGCCAAGCGCAAGGCTGAAATGGAGGGGTAGCTTTTTCTGATGGAAATTTCGTGGCCAACCGCGGCTTGAATCGCAACGAAAGATCGAGTCACTTGGCCAGCAAGGGCATCCCCTGGCGCTGCAATTGTGAACACGACCACCATCACACGACCTCCAATTCGACTTTGAGAGGGCGCTACCACTTTTTTTCCGCCCTTGGCTACCAATCCGCTCTCGTCAACCTCCCAGGCAAGCAGCCTTCGCATTCGAGCGTCGCTCAACCGTCGCAGCGATGGCGGACGTCGGGGACCACAACAAGATCCAGCTTTTGAAAGATCTCCTCTACAGTGAGGCACAGGAACATGGCTCCGAATCCAGGATGTTCTCCCAAAAGGATCTCACAGATCTTGGCGTCGTCCCGCCAGGTGATCCGGCTCTCCTCCTGAAGATCATCCAGGGACTCTGCGACGACAAACTGTTCGTCGGTGTGAACAGCCCAACTGGAATCGCCTGGAGATGGCGAAATAAGGAAGATGCAAAAAAGTGAGCTGTCGCCATCGTGTTTTGCATGCGCCCCGGTCCTGTTTGCCAGTGGCAATCGTCGCCGTCCTTCCAATCTAAGAGCGACGAACGATTGGCTAACCACTCGCTTCCACGTAGATATACCTCCCTTCCGAACGATGAGACTATGATGGTTTACGCTATTATCGACGAGGCCGGTGCCGATGGCATCTGGAACCGGACCATCAAGCACAAGCTGAACATGCACGAGTCCGTCGTCAAGAACTGTATCAAGTATCTCGAAACAAAGGGGTACATTGCGAGCATGAAAAATGTCGAGCATCCGAACAAAAAGATGTACATCAAGGCCAACCTCCGCCCGTCAGATCGCGCGACTGGTGGCCCATGGTTCACCGATGGGGAGCTCGACACTGCATTTATCGAGATGCTGGAGGGCATAGTGTTCGAGTATATCAAGACAAGGAGCGCTTACCTGGGGTCGCAGCCAGCACCCAGGGGGGACGCTTCACGTCTGAAGGCTCCGAAAAAGGGTGTCATCAAGGGCTCTGTCCCTGACGGCGAGACGGCGCCGCGCGGTGTAAAGCGGGCTGCGACGGATATCTCCAACGACGATGTCGCTGTGCCAGTCAACGGAGACCCTATACATCCGGCTGCCGCCTCATCTCGAAGCAAGGGCAAGATATACTACCCGCTTCCCGCCGGCTACCGTCAATACCCAACGGTTTCTGAGATCGCCCAGCTGATCCATCAAACGGGGATCACCAACAACACCACGCTCAGTGAAGCCGACATCCAGCAGCTCGTCGATGGTCTTTACTACGACGGTCTTATTGAGCCCGTCAAAGTAAATAACAGGAGAGGCTACCGGGTGACACGCCCAAAAAAGCAGGACACGGTTCCCTTTGACAAACGTCAAAAAGACCGCGAAGCCGGCGTGATCGATCGTATGGGAGTCGAGACCACCGGCAACGGCCTAACTGAGACGCCGTGTGGACGCTGCCCCGTATTTGACCTTTGTGAAGAGGGCGGGCCTGTTAGCCCGAGCAACTGCGTGTACTTTGTTCAGTGGCTTGACGTGGAGGATGCGGCTCCGGCTGTCAAGCCAACTGGCTCAATTGCCGTCTAACTCTCCGGTCTCGTAACCATTTGTTCATGAGGGTGGTGGTTGCATTTCTCACACTGGCATTTGTACGGATAAACAACCGGGGGGCTTAGGGATGAGGTTCTGCATTGCAAGGCGTACAGGAGGGTTTGTTTGCTCACAATACCAGGCGGGTAGGTGCATTGGATCAGGTACAATACACACTATGCTACTAGAGGAACCAGATCACAAGACGATGTGCACTATCAAGATTGAAGCGATTCATGCGCATTTTTTACGTCACCTGGCCAGTACAATTAAACTATGAGCGGAATCGCGTGTTCACATGCACTGGCGAGCAGGGAAAGTAGATGTGCGTTCCGGTCCCGATCGTTTTGAGATTCCTGAACTAATCTGGCCAGCTGAGGTGACACTAAGCCGCAATATCAGATACAACCGACCCCCGAGCTTCCACGTCAATAGAAACTGATTTAGAGAGCGCCAGAGTCGACGATGGTGGGCTTCTTGGTATACTTGATAGCACCGCTTCCGGAGCCAGTGGCCTCAAGGGCCTTCACGATCTTCATGGACGCGTCGTCAGCGACCTCACCGAAGACGACGTGGCGGCCGTCAAGCCAGCTAGTCTTGACAGTGGTCACGAAAAACTGTGAGCCGTTGCTATTGGCCAGTGCAATGTCAGTTCTGAGCAATCTTCAACGAGGTAGTGACTCAGGCTTACGTGTTGGGGCCGGCGTTAGCCATGGAGAGAAGACCAGGGCGGGTATGCTTCTTGACGAAGTTCTCGTCGGCGAACTTTTCGCCATAAATGGACTTGCCACCAGTGCCCTGTTCGGGTTAGCCTCAAAGTTGAAAGGCAGGACGGGTGTTTGGATGTCTGCTCACGTTGCCACGGGTGAAGTCACCGCCCTGGAGCATGAACTCAGGAATGATGCGGTGGAACGACGAGCTCTTGTAGCCGAAGCCGTTCTGGCCGGTGCACAGCTCACGGAAGTTGCGGGTGGTCTTGGGGACGACGTCATCGTAGAGGGTGAAGGTGATGCGACCGCTCTGCTCTGTTTTTCTACAGTTAGCCGATGAAGTTTGATGGTGCAGATGGACGATGGGGCAGAGGTGCGGAAATTTGGGGGACGCCATGCAGCTCAGCAGCTGGAGGGGTAGAGCTTGGGGACCCGAAGCTGAACAGGCCGACGGGAGCATCCGAACGATTCCCCATTGCGCCTGCGAAGGTCCAAGACATGGCGGAACGGACGGTGCGCGCATTGGCAATGATGGCAGTGATAAAGACATGGGCTCGACGACTTACCCTTCACCTCCTTGGTAGGGTTGCCAGCGGCATCGAGAACGGGACCCTCCCAGTTCACATCGAAGAAGCTGGCAGCCATGTCAGAATCAGCTCTCTCGCATTGGTTTGGGCTAAGATACTCACACTTGGCCAGACATTTTGTTTGCAGAGAACGCTCGAACAGAGATTCTGATGTTAGATTGGAGAGATGATGCGCGGATCGAGGAGAATGGAGTGGCCGAAAGATTGTGGAAGAGGGAAGAGGATCGAGGGAGAGCAGAGCAATGGCGGGGTAGGAGGGGTCGAAACATTTTCCGTTCTGGAGGGGAGCAAGTTAGCGCCTGGGAGCCAGCCAATCAAATAAGGCCAACCGCGGTGTCAATGGGGGGACGAGGGCCGTCCGTGAGGGTACGTAGCTCCCACGTGACCAAGTGAGGGGCTTGCTGTGGGGCCACGGCGCCCTAAAGCTGGTTGCTCAGCACCCCATCTGCTTGCTTGCAGGATGGGATGGCAAGCTGCCCCCTTTTTGGCTCCAGCTTGCACCAAGTTCCCGTCCACGCTGCTGCCAACAAGTACGAGCTCCTAGGCTGCAGCGCTGGAGTGGCACTTGAGATGGAGAAGAGCAACTTGGCCTTGCCACTGCGATGTTTGATGGAGTAGGCACAATAAAACTACGCCAGAGGAGGAAAGCGAGTGGCCGTTTGGGGAGGGAATGACTGCGTGGTTAGATGTGCCCTTTGTTGCCCTCCAGCAAACACGATCGTGGCCCGCCGCTGACTGACGGGGGCTCGGTCTGTCGGTTCCAAGGCCATCGCCGGCGTGATGCTTGCAGCAGGCTTTGGCTCGTACAGATGCGGGACATATCCCCAGGGCCAATTGGAGCGTATCGCTGAAATTCTTGCCTTCAGGAACCACTCGGTCCATCCCCACCTGCCATCGTCCGGGCCATTGATCACAGCCCTTGGCTACCCTCTGCTGACTGGTGGCTGAGCTGGCTTCGGCGTCGCCATCTGGCATCACGATGGCCTTGACACCAACCTTGACCCAGGACATCAACCAGCAGACTGACGCTCCTTAATTCTTCCCATTGAGCCCACGATGAAGGATTGAACGCAAGTGATGATGGAATTGTGAAGCTGCTGGAGCTGCTGGAGCTGCTGGAGCTCGGATGGGGGCGTTTGGGCCAGCGAAACGGAATGGAAACGTGATCGAGACCGGGACACGCACCTTTACTTGGGACCGGAAGCCTTGCGATTAAATACGTGCAAAAATATAGTACAGCTGAAAGTACAAGGCGAATTGAAGAACGACGGCGATGCAACTGGGAGTTGTTGACTTGGGTTCCAGAATTTTCGCTGGCCTGAAAGCTCCAAGCTCTCAAGTTCCGAGCACAGGCCACCATGACCAATTGAGCAAGCGCCTTGACACCTCAGGCGTCATTCCGAGGCCGCTATCCCATCACAGTGATTCCCGCCGCACATCCAGCATCTTGGGATTGATAGGGGATAGCCGAAGCTATTATCCTCACCGCAGGCTTCATCATCTACTTGGTAGCATGCTGCCATGATTGCAAGGATACTTTGGAGTCTATCACTGCTTCCATGGCAGATTGTAACAGCACGTGACTGGCCTCCTGCCAAGAACGAGTAGGCTGAGTTGTGGACCTCGAGACGCTCTGACCAGCTCCGGTTGTCCCTCCTGTTGGGCGTTTGGGAAATCGCAAGGTGTCAAGGCAAAGGCAAGCGCCACTTTCAACCTTCTTTCAACCACCAGGGCGCAGCGCGACAAACAGCGACAAACCCTTAGATCTCTTGCCGATTGCAATATCTGCTCCCGAGAGCATTAGCCCCCGGTGCCTTCACAATGGATCTCAACAGCCTCAAGGACACGGTGGCGGGCCTCACATTGTACGACCTGAAAGCGGGCGTGCGCAAGGTTCAGAATGGTGCGCCTTTCGATTTCAGACTGCGTGATGCGGCACCTTGCTAACTTGTCTTTTATAGCCGTCATGAACTACACCGAGATGGAGTCGAAGGTGCGAGAGGCGACGAATAACGAGCCCTGGGGCGCATCGTCTACACAGATGCAGGAGATCGCCGATGGAACCTTCAACTAGTACGTGCCACAGTGATGATTCCAGCACTGGTTCCCTGCGGGAGGACTTACATGCTTATAACTCTTTGCGATTAGCCAAACGCTGAACGAGATCATGCCCATGATCTACCGTCGCTTCACCGAGAAGTCCGCCGAAGAATGGAGACAAATCTACAAGGCCCTGCAATTGCTCGAGTATCTGATCAAGCACGGTTCAGAACGAGTTATCGACGACGCTCGGTCACATCTCACCTTGCTGAAGATGCTGCGCCAGTTCCACTTCATCGACCAAAACGGCAAGGACCAGGGAGTAAACGTAAGGCACCGAGCGAAGGAACTCGCGGAGCTCCTGGGCGACGTCGAGCGAATCCGCGCCGAGCGCAAGAAAGCGCGTGCGAACAAGGCGAAGTACACGGGCGTCGAGGGTGGTGGTGGCTTCGGTGGCGGCGGGTTTTCCGGAAGCTCTGGGCGATATGGCGGCTTCGGGAGCGATTCCGGAGGGTTTGGTAGCAGCAGCGGTGGCGGCGGCGGTAGCTCTACCTACGGCGGCTACTCTGGCGGAGTGTACGGGGACGGCGGCGGCTTCGGGGGCCAAACCGATGATTTCCGCAGCACCCAGGCGCGAGGGGATAAATTTGAAGAGTACGACGAGTTTGACGAGGGTGAGCGCCCTGCCGCGTCGGCTTCTAGGGTCACCCGAAATACCGCCGAGAGGGCGGGCGTCAAGAAGACCGTGGAGACGGTAAAGAAGGAGCCCGATGTTGACCTGTTCAGCTTCGATGAGCCAGCGGCCCAGTCTGTACCCGTCGCTCCACTGGCAGCCCCCTCGAACGGCCCCGGATTGGGATCGTTGGCCAGCGGCGCTAACGACGACGACGAGTTCGACGACTTCCAGTCCGCAACCCCTAGCGCACAGGCTGTTGCTCAACCCTCGTTCGCCGGCTCCCTTCCGCCACCAATTGCTTCCACTACCAGCAGCACACAATTTGCTGCACCGAAGCCAGTCTCGGCGCCCCAACAGGCCAACCTCAGCGGCATGGTTGCGCTGTCCTCCATCTCTCCACCACCCAGCTCTACTGCCAGTCCCGCCGCCAACTTCTCGTCCTTTTCTACTCCGCTTACCGCCCAACCTCCTAAGCCGACGTCCTTCCAGGCTGCAACACCCAACTACTTCTCCTCGGTATCCCTGCCGGCAACGCAACAGCCAACATCTACCCCCGGATCCGCTGGTCTCAGGCCTGTTGCCTCTACGGCTTCGAAGCCGGCGCCGAGCGGCGATGCATTCGGCGCATTGTGGTCCCAGGCTAGTGCTGGCCTGAAGAAGACCACACCAACCGGCGCCGGGCCCACCATCGGTCAGCTCGCCAAGGAGAAGAGTAGCGCGGGTATCTGGGGGGCTGCTGCTCCTGCAAAGCCTGTTGGCGGCGGCAGCAGCAACACTAGCAACAACAAACCCCTCGGGAATGGGCTCGACGACTTGCTTGGCTAATCCTGTTGCTCTGCTTCCTGAGGATGTGGGTGGCTCTAGATATATCGAGTCTTGTCTTTTTGAAGGTTTAGAGTTGCATGTAGGAGTAAAAGCGTCCTAAAATCAAGCCGGCGGATATTTCACTGTTGATTTGCTTGCCCCTTTCAGCTGGACCGAGTTCAACCTCCTGATATAGAGATTGCCTTTGGTACGGCACCCCTGACTCAACTGAGCAGCATGTACTTGCACGACGCACTCTCTACCGCCAAGGGGACACAGGTTCGTGCAACCTCATGTTTCCACGAGCTCAGCACACATCACAAAAGGTGACAGTGGCCCCTGTGAACACAAAACGCATTCACCGCAGCGCAAACAACAATACTGTTGCATTGCATTTCCTGTATTGCAACATCCACTCCACATCCTCACCACATGACCTCTTTGAACTCCGAAAGCCAAGCAAATCGATATTCTGAAGCCGAAACGTCCTCATATCCGACTGTCTGCCATCACATTCTCGTCGATCAACAATACCCCTTCAGACGCCAACATCCCGACTCATCAGCCACGCCCACCATACCCACTGCCCCTTACACCCACCAACATAGCACACGTCCACATGGAGATATTTTCGCCGTAGTCAACCCCAAAGATACCAGCAGTGGCTACTCCCCTATGTAGTTAGGAACCTTGATCCCAACTCTGTACACTCACATACCGATACATCACCACCCGCCTCGCATCATGACGTCTCCCGGGCTCTCCGATGTATGCCATCCCACATCCTCGCTCCGCGCAACGGTGACTCTTCCCAACATGCAAGTCACACGTATGTCCGATCTCGCTTCTGTTGGTACTGACAGAGGGCTCCGACACCCGCGACGTTCCCTCCTTCAACCACCCACCCAACTATACCGAGCATTACCGATGTTCAACGGGCGCCCCCGATTTTGACTCCTAATACCGCTACAAATCTGACCCCTATCTACCCCATGAAGGAGGCTCTAAAGCTGGAGTTCTCCCATTTTGTGCCCCGCCTGAACGGGCGAAATACGATGGTGAATCCCGCCGCAGCTCACCCCAAATCGAGACGCACTTGCGCTGCGTCTCTGAGGCCGCAAGGCTTGTACGAGTGGGTGTTTGTGGCAGCGCGGGTTCTCAACTTTGGCACTCTTGTTATGTTAGCCGTATTCATCGGGCAGTTTCTTGCGTTGCCTGCGAAGGAGAGGCAGAATCAAGATACGAGCTTGATAGCTACTCTCATTTTGGTTGGTAACATGCTGTCATTCGTGTCAGATATTGATGTGACTAACAGAAAGCAAGACTAACCTCGCCCTGTTTTGGACGGTTGTCTCCTGGAGCGGATACAGCAAGCAGCTCATTCGCTACGCCATCACCTGGACCATCGACCTCGCTTTTGTAATCGCCTTCATCGGCCATATCGCTCTTATTGGGGTGTTCCTCCAAAATAGTTCTATCTGTACCAATCCGAGAAACAAGAAGACTCCTGCGATCTGTCAAACCCTCAACCTCATCTGGTTCTTGAGCATCGCTATATGTGCGCTCTTCGCTGTGAGCGGCTTCACCATCGGCTGGGTACATCTCAGCGGGAGACGACCGCGCAGCGCGACGTTAGAGGGGGTAGTCGTTGATAGAAGGGTTGGTCATGGCGGTCGATCAAGCAACTCGAAAATGCGCGGCCCCCCCTCGACGACCGCACCCCGCCCTCCTCATCGAGACCTGGCGGTCCTGCAGCTGGCGAATGAGACCTACGGAGGTAGTCGTACCAGGCAAATTCGAGTTAGAGATGCGAGCTCCGTCCGAACCATGCCTTTCAGCATCCGCCAGAATCGCACAGAGCTTGACCCTGTCGAGGGCCGACTTTGGCAACAAGCTCATGGCGCTCGCTCAAGGGCCTCTCATCAGACCTCCATCACCATTTCCAGGAGACCGTCGCCCAGGAGGAAGCATAAAAACAATGCGTCGACGAGCTTCGCCAGCGAACCCCAGTTGAGGGACAAAAATCGCGTACACGGTAATCGGGCCAAGTCCGCCGGACTGGTGGGCCAAAGGTCGATCGTCTCCTCTAGAAACGGGGACTCAAAACCAGATACAAAGACAAGAGGGCAGCTAGCGGCTGCAGATATCCTCCAGCGCACAGGCAAAACCGGTGACAGTGGCGGCGGCGAGAGGAAAGCGAGGACATATTTCGAGTCTATCGCGGCACCAGTTGCGGTCCGCCCAGTGCGGAGTTTCAGCCCAGTCTCGTGGATAGGTAATACCGCATACTCTTCCGAATATGGGGATAGTCGCAGAAATAACAGCGTCGGCGAGATACCCATCCAGCTATCGAACTCCCCCACCACGACGCCCATAACCCCGATAATTCCTTATACCTTCCGGATGAGCGACGAAGAGCTTCGGAATCGGGATCCGGAGGCATACGCCCTCCCAAAAATGACCTATGTGGCTCCAAAAGAAGTGCCGGCTCGGTACAGTGTAGCAAGTTACGAGACTGAGTATGCGTCGACTTCAAGCGCTGACTCGGTATCGGAACACCGGCCCAACAGCAACACCGAGTGTCAAAGGCCTGGAACCGCGCCGGGACCATCAAGGCCAAGGACCCATGCGCCCCGCGACGGCTTTCCTGGCCCCCAGACCCATGTGCCCGCGCCATGGTCCCGCGCTATGTCGACTGGTCCATTCTCTCGCTCTGGGGGCGAGGCTTTGACCCAGGGTCCACCGTTGGGATCTCAAGATGTAAGAGCGCAAACAAGGCAGACGGCAGACAAGCCGATGAAGAGCTGGTGGAAGCTCAGGCTTGGTGCTAGTAAGGACGCTACGGAAGCTCCTATGGAGCTAGAGGATAAGGCTCGATGACGATGAGACCTCGCCTTGCGCAAACGAGCTCAACATTTCGTTTGCGAGACAACAGCCATGCTGTTCATCCCAGAAGGCCAGAGTTCGGTTGAGTGAGTCCTTAGGGGTTCGAGGAAACATTAATGTTGTCAGCGATATTTCACTGTCCCTGGCGCGCCTTCAGTGTACTCAAGAAGCATTGTGGCTTGTGGGGGCAATTAGAGCAGCAGAGATGCGTGCCCTAAGCTCCTGAAGCAGGCCGCATAGTCCCATTGGTCCGCATTCCTCTCGATCTCCGCGCGATTTGCCCACACGTGTTCCATGATAGCGATCGTTTTTGTCGCCGTGCCAAAAAGCGTGAGCGGCCCCATGCCTGCCACCAAACTCCGAAATATTTGTTCCTCCTCTGGAGCAGCCATGCAACCGGTGACCGCGAAAGGCCACATGATTGATCGCATACTGCTGGGAGTGGGGAGTGTGTTCAACATCCCTAGCGTCTGCGCCACGGAGTTGCGAATCTCCGGACAAGAAGGTTGCCACCCTGAAACCACGACATTGAGATACGTCAGCGCTCCTTGAGCCCAAATGCAGGAAGTTGCTGCGATGATCTTGTCTTGCTGATCCGGATTTATACCAGGCCTCGATACTAGTAGTTCCAGCAACCCGTTTGCTGCGTTGGGCCTCTCGTATCCACGACCGTTCGTTGCCTCGAGGATGGCAATATTCTTTTGCAGGTTCAGCTCAATGACCCCGGCCCGCATGACGAGCTGAGAGACAGATAATGAACCACTCCTCTTCATCTCCTTCTTCCAAGAGTCCAGTGCGGCAATGTCCCCAATAGCCATGACTATCCAGTTCTGCAAGCCCATGAAGTCGCATAAATCGAGGTGGGGGGAGATATGCTCCTTCTCACCGTTCGTCCATGGCCTTTTTGTATCCTCGTTTGGCTCTGCGAGCAGATGTTGATGAAAAGCGTGAAGGCGGGGAGGCCGCTCCAGCGCGGTGGCTGCAATGGTGTCGAAGAACAGGAGGAATGCTACGGAGAACCTGAGAGATGCTTGATCAGCGCTCCAAGGCTGGTTCCTGTGGGTCATATGGAAAGGTTTGGGGCCCAACTGCGTCAGGAGGTCGATGAAGAAGGTCGGGTGCAGGCTCGGAGTTGCGTGATTCTCCTGAACGATGAGCGAGAAAAGTTCCGTGGCAGCGTCAAGATGCATAACCCAGTTCTCGGTGTTGGCAATCGACACTTCAAACGTCAGCAGCTGGATGACGCTCGACATGACCCTGGTTGTCTCAAAGAGATAGTCCTTGACGCCCCTGGCAACGATGCGCTGCATCTCTGCCTGAAGCTCTTGGAGCGCCAGATCCTGTTGCCTCGTGAGTTCTGACCAGTTGTGGCTTTTGCACGGCTCGCGCTGCAGCTCGTTTGTATGGTTCAGTATAACGCCGAAGAAGTTCGATGCAAGGCTGAGAACGGTATGAAGCAGGGCTTTGTTCCGGGCAAAGAGTACAAGCAGCCACCCCCGGCCGGCATCAAGAAGCGAAGGTCGGTAGAATGGATACAAGAAGGGGAACACAAAATCGAGGTACATCATGGTTGTATTAAGCTCACGCTCAACAATGCCCCATCCCGTACCACCCGCGTCCGGGGCATCGCCAGGCGTCGAGCACGGTGGTGTTGGTTGTTGTTGAATGTTGTTTTGGTGGCCGTTGGTGGTGGCAGATCCAGAGTTCTTGGGAGCGGATGGTGGAGGTAGGGCCGGGGTTTGCACGAATGAAGCGTCCCCAGAGTCGCTGCTATCGGCCTCGGTCCGGGAAACATCGAGAGTCTCAATGCCGTGTTCCAGAGCCTGAAGGTATCGACGTTCTCTGCGTCGGCTGGCCTTGAGTTTGACGTCCTGTTTGAGCCAATCGGCCTTCTCTTTTTGGAGGGGGCCATTGTCCATCCACTCGGGCTTCTCATCGCTGTAGAGGCAGTCGATCTCGAGCGCACCGCAAGCGTTGCACACCGGTCGTACCTCGTCACACTTCTTGCGCCTGAGGCGGCATGTCCAGCATCCTTCCGAGCTCCTTGTCTTACTGGCCATGATATCGACTCCGTGGCACTTGATCGGGGTTGGGGATGCCTTCTCACCAGGAACTGGGTGCGGGCTCCACAGGGCCGATTCGGAGACGCGCAGATTGCGTGTTTGAGTGAAGTCTCTGCAAGCGGTCGGACGTGCCAAAGGATGTCGTGATTTGACATAGAGGATTTCAAGAACACTAATCATACAGTTCACTGCCACCTCGGCGCCTAGCGGATCATTTCGTTGCAGCAGACAGCTGACCATATGCCCCGCGAACAAGGCTTGGAGGGGCTGGCCTTGCCCCTCACCCCATCCGTTGTGGTTGGAAGGAATGAGCAGCTCCCACGATTTGTCAGCGTGAGACGTTTCCACCCAATCAACAGTGGGGAAGGTACGACAAGAGGACGTCCACAAAGGAACACCATCATCTGGCAATCTTGGAAGGGTCTGCAGTGAAGATTGTGGTTGAAGATACTATATTAAGAAGTACTGAATACCCTCACCTCGAACTGCCAGGGGCGCACCACGAAACCAAGCCTACATGCTTGCAACTATCGCTCCGGTTCCTCATTGCCCACCGCACGCTGAAAACACCGAGAGTCCCCGACATCAGCCCCGGCGCTCCCTATCCCATCGACCATCCTCCCTTTTCGTCTCCGCGGGATCAAAATCCCAATGGAATGCAAAAAATCCGATAAAGGAACCGAGGAAGATGCATATCAGGTAGTAACCGTTCACATACATCGCGAGCCTGCAGCATCAACCCTTATCAGCATACTGCATCTAAAGCATCCTCTGAAGGGTTTGGGCAGACGAACAGCATGAGAAAGTACCCCGTGACGACCTGCAGCGTAAATATTCCTGCCCGCACGAGTTGCATCGAGACCACAGGACGGCAGTATTCTCCATCCCCAAAAGTCTCTAGCGCCCACCGATCGTAGAACCTGCCGAGGAAGCGGAACCCTTCGTGCGCGATGGTGAACAGGACAACAGCGATGCAGGTGCCGGCGAACATCGAGGCAGACTGGATGCGCCAGGTTCTGGAGATGAAGCAGGCGCCCACCGTGTTCCAGTTCCAGAACATGTCCTGTTGGAGATATCAGCAACAACAAACCTGACATGTTCCAGGATGCTGGCTCGCAACTCACAGCTGTGTGACAGGGGATATCACGGATGAAGTCCTGGTGAATGGGCGGCGGGAAGTGAATCTTCGGAAATGCGGTAACGTTTGCGATTGTTATAGCTGCCATTGCAGAGGGCGAAAGGAGCCGCTGGTGTTTGTGGGCTGACAGGGCAGTGGAGCTCGGAATCCTGCCAGCGGCGTCAGCGTCAGGGGGAGGATGTTGTTCAGACGTGTGGCCGGTGTAGGGGTGCACGGGGTATCGTTTCCAAACGAAACCAGGAGTAGCGCCAGGGAGAACAGATGCTAGCAGTACCGATGATAGGCGTGCAGTGGTGGTGTCGTCGAGGGTGGGTGGAGTGGGAGCTCAGCGGGACTTGGAAGACCAACTGCGAGGGTTTCATAGCGTTGCTCATTCCCACTTGGCAACAGTGATGGGAGATATTGGCTGGAAGGACCGAGGTGACCAAGTCGCAATGGCGTAAGTCAAAGCACACGCCACAGCCTGGACATGCCCCTAAGCACCAGCACGTCACAGGAAAGGCAACACCCAGATGCCCGCGGCTGCAACAAAACAACATTTATTCGCTTCGCTATATCCAAGACTTGTTAGTACATGACGGCGCCAGCCGCTGAAACGCCCCAGAATACGCTCAAAGATCGCCTGCTTGATGTCAACACGGTCACCCAACGCTCAAATACCTTCAGGGCTTCAAGTTAGCCTCCCTCTCGGCCTTCAGCGCAGCGGCCTGGAACGCCCACAGCTCCCTCGGCTGACCAGCAGCGTTGCATGACGCAAACTTCCACCATCCAGAATGCCAGGACCCGGCGATGTTGATCAGACCCCATTTGATCGGAGCAGGCATGGGAGGCCAATTCGACCACATGCCGTCCTCGACAGTGCGGTCAAGGTTGAGGAGGAAGAACGGCACCACGTCCATCACACCGGCCTTTGTAACGGTACTCTTGCCCCATGTCTTGAACGTTAGCGACGCGGCCGCCTGTTCTGGAGTCCCCTCCTTCGGCGTATTCGGGTGGTCGGCAAGCTTCGCGATGGTTGAGATCTCGCTGTGGAAGTGAGACTCGAACGGTGCCTGGAAGCCCTTCATGATCTTGAGCAGCTCCTCACCAGAGAAGTCGGCCGGCGTCTTGAGTCCCGTCAGATACTTTTCGAACTCGGCAAGCCCGGCGAGAAAGGCTTCATGCTCCTTGTGGGTCTCCTCGAACACCTTGTCGTCCTTCAGCAACTCCTCGATCTTGGTGAATAGAGTCTGCTCCTCGTCGTCGTGGTGCGACTTGACAAACTTATGCCAGGCGAGGCTGTACCCAATGAAGTCGGTTTTGTCTTGTTCGAGAACGAGCGAGGCTTGATTGAAGATAGAGTTATACCCGCGAAGGATAGAGTTGTGCAGCAGCGCCATGTGCGTCGCGCCCGCAGTGAAAAGATCCGTCTGCGAAAATTCCAGTCAGTCCTTTGCTTGCTCTGCTCTGTCCGACCATTCGGGCATGGGCGCACCTTTTTCGTCTGGAATTGGGGTGTTGCGATCAGCTTCATGGGGCCGTCAGCCCAGACGTTCTGCGGTGGTAGGGTAACCATATTGTATGGTGCACCGCTTAGAAGATATCCAATGATCATGAAAGGGATGGAAAGAAGAATCGTTGTCCTTGGGCCCGCCATTTTGAGGGAGAGGCTGTCATACGATGGCCGGTAGCTGTCGATGTTGTCTAAAGCTTCCCCAACATTGGCAAGCTGCGCTCTGCGGGTGGGATGCTGATTAAAAGCGGGGCGTTCATTGGCTTGCGTTTGATCGCCCCGCAATTCTTTCCCAGCGACCTCTTGGCTGCAAGGATGCCCCGAAGCTTGGTCTTTTTGACAGCCTCGTTTGACGACAGTTCCTTGTTGCTCACCATGGCTCGCCATTGCGGCTATACTTCTGCAGAATCCGTAAGCACCCAACTGGAAGTGGAACGGTGTCCCAAGTGAATTGTTGCTGTATGATGCCGCGCATTTGCCGAACCAACGGCTCGCGACGCCTTCTCCGACGAGGAGCCTGGGAGCTCTGGATATCGCGCGGTGGGACCCGGTCGCCTTCATAAGCTCCAACGGGTGGAGGAAGCGTAGGCGACACAGTTCGCCGCGAGTGCCGCGACGGGCGGTTCTCAATTCATCGTCATCACCGAGAGGATTGCGCCGCTTCTGATCTCGGGCTTATTAAGCTCGCCAGGTGACTCACGCCGCGGGACCCCGCTCCACGGTGCGGGCCGATCCGAGCCCACACGCAACTAGAGCAACGTCTTTGCACATATACCCGTTCCTGACGCTTCATCTTGCTCGCAACATCCCTCGAAGACCCCATCGTTGTCGCCACGACAACACACGGCAAGCCCAAGATGGCTGTGCTCAAGACTCGAATCCGCATCCGCAAAGCAAACCCAGCCGATGCAACCTCGCTAGCGGAGATCCACTTCGCAGCGTTCAAGCCCGATGTTATCAACGAGTTGATGTTCCCCAAAGGGACCACGGCGGACGCAATGGCCAAGTCCGCCTCCTTGTTGTTCCCTCCCCCGGACCGGAACCCGAAAGGAACCAGCCCCGAGCGCCTCATACTGGTTGCGGAGCTGGTACCCGAAGAGGGGCCCGCCGATGCACCTGGCGAGATCGTTGCATTTGCCAAATGGTCGCTGAGACGCAAGCCAATCCCTGAGGAAGAGTGGAACGTTGACCCCCCGATAGATCCTGACATGCTGGGTGAGGGCAGCAATATCGAGATGTACAAATGGTTCAACGGGACCTTGCACCGCCGATTTCGAGAAATAGCTCGGGGTGACCCCATGTTATGTAGGTAATTTCGACAGCTCGGCTTCTGAAAAGAGCACTCACTCTCTCAGATTTGGGGGTCCTCGTTTGTTCACCTCACCGGCAACGACTCGGGGCAGGGTCGGCTCTTGTTCAATGGGGAACCGACCTGGCTGATCGTCTTGGATTGATTAGCTGGCTCGAAGCATCGCCTTATGGCTACCCCCTATACAAGAGACACGGCTATGAGGATGTTGCCGTTGTTGATTTCAAAATCACTGAGACATGGGGCGCAACAAAGGCAGAGGGACGAGACTGGGGAGAGAAATCCGCGCTGGAGATTGGCGGACCATTGCCCGAAGGCGAGCTGCGAACTGTCATTATGAAGAGAATGCCTAAGGCAACCTGAGAGCCCTCGAGTGGTTGCAACGATCTTCGCATAGTCTCATGCAAGGGCCTTGTGTCCCACCCATCAATTTCTCATCTTCGGCAAGACATGGGTCCCAGATGCTCATGGGCAAAGCTCCAGCAGACTCGAGTTATCTTATTCCTGTTTAGGTATAACCACCAGTATGCGGCTGATGGAAGAATGGGATCCCAGATGTTACCAAAATTCAACATTGAACGACACTAGTTCTTCACACAGAACGGGATTGGAACAAATGCGCCTTGCTCAAGTTGCCAGTCAGGCTCAACGGACATGCATGCGCGGCCGCCAATGCACGAATAGTCCTACCTTCGCTAAACAACACAGAAATCGGCAACTGGAGGCTCAATCATGGTCATCAATTGTGGCTGCCTGGTCGATAGGCCCCCTTTCTCAGCAAAGCGGCTCAAATTAATGCGGCGGAGTGTCTTTTTCTGATTGGGTACCCGCCCCAACGTTGTAACGGCCAAGACGCCCCAAACCCATCACAACGCGAACCGGGATATTTATGGTTTTCCTGGCCCTACAGCCCTTCACACGAAGACTCCATCACAGTCGCTTTGGGCAGCCCTTTCGCTGTGCCATGATGGGGGCCCACCCCCCCCGCAGCTCGCAACACGCGCCCCGATAAAGGGCATGCCCCTAGCCCTGTGTTTTACCCCTGTTTGAGCCTCTGTGTTGCTCACCACTTCGCTCTCAGGCGGGACTGTTCACCATGGCGAAAGACTCCTGAGTTGAGGAACCGCTCCCTCTGTTTGGGGAGAAGAAACCTGACCCTGCCAGCGCCATCGGCGATCAGGAAAAGAATGGTGCTGCGGTCACTCATGTCGCCAGCGCAGGAACTCCCATCCGACCCAGTGCGCAGGATCGTGCGGTGTCTGAAGGTGTTTTGGTAATTACGCCTTGCCCTTAGTTCTTTCAACCCCTTTACTGACGAGTCAGTGTGGTTTCCGCAGGCTGACCCACACAACCTCATGGTGAGTTTTATCATTCAACTCCTACGCTGGCATTTGCTGAACATAATGGCAGCTCCTTTACGATCTCTTCTTCGCCGCGAATTTGACGAGCTTTTCAAACATCCATGAGACCACCAACGGTCAGTGGGCTGACCGCCTACATTGGATACTTCTTGTGCGCTTTTTACACGCCATTTTCCCCTTACGACCGCTGACCCTTGTATTCAGAGTCCTGTGGCTTTTATGGCTTAACGTCATCCTATTTGACGTCCGCTTTGTTGTCGACAGCGTCGCCGAAAGAGTACTGGGAGCTATCCATCTTGGAGCCATGGTGGGAGTTTCAGTCTTTGCGCCACAGCACGATCCCGCAAAGCAGGTTGAGGGGACCTTCCAGGCGTTTTCGATTGTGTTGATGTTTTCTCGGGTCGCTCTGTCGGCGCAATATGGACTTGCAACACTCCGGCAACCCAAAGTGGCCCGCACTGGTCTCATGGTGATGGCAGCAACTCACTTCGCCGCAGCCATGGTCTATCTCGGAATCACTTTCCGCTTCACTGACAGCACCAACAGTCGCGTTTTTGTCGTGTGGTACATCCTTGGCTTTGTTGACACAGTCATCATCTTCGTTATATCGTTCCAGTTCACCGGGCTCAGCTTCCGGAAGCGTGTGTTGCCTGAGCGAACGAAGACAGCTACTCTGCTTATCCTTGGCGAGGGTGTGATTGTCGTCGCCGAGCACGTCAGCACTGTCGTCAAAAACCTTAACTCTTGGAGTAAGGTTTCTTCTGAGCTGGGGAAAGACGAATGCTGACTGTCTACCTATCCAGCCCCAGAAACTGTTGGAGCACTGACCGCTACAGTTGCACTCATCTACATTATCTTCCAAATCTACTTCGATTGGGCTTGACCAGCCGCCCGCTTCATGTCTTCTGAGCCATTTCTATATGTCTGGAGTCTCTTCCATCTCCCTTTCCACATCTGTCTTGTGCTGATCATGGAAGGCGCTACACAATTCGTCGTGTGGTGGAAGGTCATCGAGATGATCTACTACGTTAGCGGTATGTGCAATTGCTGCTGCTTTTTGCCCCTTAGTCTTTTTCCCCTATTGTCACAGGAGAAGGAGAAGGAGGAGTTACCTCCTCAAATCTCCTGAAACATGCAATGATTGTTCTAAAATGGAAGTTAGTAGCTGAAATTGACCACCAGACGAGTTCCACGGTGCTTACCAAACCGCCATCGCGGGCGCGGGTGGCTCCTCCATCGCCCAGATCATGGTGCAAACGCTGAACACAACTATCGAGACCATCTGGCAGCAATACCCGCCCGATCTCTACGTACCCACTACCACAAAGAAGAGCTTCTTCTCGACCTCAAGGACATCGATGACTCCCACTGGGTAGGCTTTCCCTCGGCTGAAGAGGTCGAATCTGGCCTCACCTCCAACCCCGAATTCAAAGGCTTCGTCGAGGACTCCCGCGGCCTCGAAGTCACCGTGCTCAACTCCCTGCTCAAGAGCTTCAATATCGAGGAGATTGGAGACGACGGCTGGCGTGACCACCCATCTACTTACCAAGACCATGCATATGAAGCCGCTGCTGCCCGCTTCAACCTTGTCTACATTTACGTTTTCTGTCTTGCCGGGGCAGCGCTCATCATCATGTCCCCCCTCCTTGTCATTTCCAGGATGAACACGCGCGCCACGCCCATACAGGCCATCACCACTGGCGTTAACATCTTGCTGGGGGTCAGACTCATGTTGTTATCGGCAATGTCGAGGTTCGAGTCGCACGCTAAATTTGCAATGACGCCCTGGATCATTCCGTCGATTTGCCTGGTGCACTTTGGTGCATTGATGTTGGCTCATTGTGCAAGGTATTTCAAGTTGGAGGGTGGGGACGGTGTAGAGGAGGGGAAAACGACGGGTGGTGTGACACCCCCGGCTCAAGTTCAAGAAGGCCAGGCTCAGGGGGTGCAGAATGGGGCGGCGGCAACGGGAGTGGACATCAACGGGAGAGTGAAGCCGGCCGTTGCTACAAGCGTGGCTCCTGCACCGGTGTCAGTGACGCCTGTGTAGGTGTCGGTATGAACGCAGGAGGCGACTCCTCAACTTGTAGTTCCGGGCATTGGGAGGAATACGACGGTGTAGGAGAGGTAATCATGAGGTGTGCTCTCAATTGATATCCAATTATTCGTCCAAGCCATTGAGCTCTCCCGTCCTTGTGCCTGCCAAGATGACAGCCGCACAGCCTTAGCCATGGCAAAAGAGTCCGAGCCTCGGATAGAAAGGCGATGTGGGAGGGCACGGTAGCTTGAGCTGGACGGCCCGACGCTTAGTCTCCCGGAGTCCCTGGGCCGGGGGGAATACGTGCCACCGCGCTCTAAAGAAACCCACCCGCAGGAACCACTGCGCCACGAGATATCACAAACTGCGGTGCAAGGGTCCAAGTTTGTCATACCTATACACTGCCAACACCGCTCCACAGCAGGACGGGAGCGGGGAACATGGCCAGCAACTTCCGGCTTCTCCCTAATTAGGATCATGCATTTGATCAATCATTCACGCAAAGTTCTCACCTCAAACTCCTGTCAATGTCATCTTTAGTTGTTCTCTTGTCAAGATTTATTCATTTCTCACGATTATCTCAAGCCTGGATTAACCCCCTCATTCTCTCGGGCCCCTCTGTAATGCACTCCCTGGCCCTCAGCTCCGCCGATAGTATGTCCGGCATGATGTTTGCTTCCACACGGGCCTCCATGCACCTTCTAGTCTGGCACCGTTACTGTCAGATGCTGCACGACCCAGCAACCTATCAAGATCTAGCACCGACTAATGACAATTGAGACCCCACTGCAGCTCCCTATCAGACACAAATTCTGAACTCTCCACGCCGCGGTAGCAGGTGTACTCTTTTATAACCTCCCAAACGCAGCTCGGCAGCTTTATGGGGACGGAAAGCTCGTTTGGCGAACCCTCGACGGGGACTGGAAGGGCTAGAGCTTTGATGTGTGGACACCTCTTCGTCATCTCGTTTAACCAGTTGTTGGTGGACTTGGGATTTTGAAATTTGAGAGAGATCTGGGTTTGAGGTGCTTTTCTGCCCGCGAGCTGTTCGCTTGTGAACTTTTCGGCTGCGTCAAGTACGTCGTCTACAAAGAGGTCGAGCCCTTCGATGCCTGATTGCAGGTCTTCAAGGTTGGCGGTAGGGGAATTGGGGGTTGCCATTTTCTGTGGATGGGTTTGAGTTAGCAAAATCCGGGTTTTGGAGACGTCGCTAGGTAGGTGGTACCTTATGCGTGAACAGGAAATGCGATTGTCTGAGAACTCTCACCAAACTTCTGATCGGCTGCCGTGGGTAACTGAGGATTTGTTTTGCGAAAGCGGAGCCAGCCAAGGTAAGGTAGATAATTTGGTTATCGCATAGGTGAATGCCGTACAATTTCAGGTGACTGGAGCGAGGGCAGTCAAGTAATGTAGGTAGTTACTTTAAGGGAGAAAACAGGTACGACCGCTGCCGGGTATCACGGATTTAGGTAGGTAGGTAACAAACAACCTTGAAATGGTTGGCCGACTTTGGTGGGTGACAGGTTAGTGCTGACCAACGACCGTGGCGCAAAGGTAGTATCCAAGTTTTGAACCCGGCATACGCAGAACCAACAGAGTACTTGGTGGGCGGCTTGATCGTAACTCATGACGGCAATACGTAATCGGCCGTATTAAGATCATTAGCGCGTGCACAACCCGAGGTCGACTCGTTTGCCTTCTTTGTTCGCGTGGGGAGCGTTTGCGCGACGTACTTCGTCAAACGGAATACGATGGAATTGTGGTCCTGACTTCGTACGGCTGAGACATGTTGGTCACAATGGCATTGCACATGAACTTTGTGGAGTGTTTCATTGGCCTTAACACGTCTGTTTGCAATACACTCTGAAATACTACCGCGCACCTACCAGTGGGTGCTCAATTGAGAACTCTGGTGAGCTATGAAGACCTTCCAATGTTCTTCAGCGGTTCCTTCCATTCACAGGGAGTGACTGGACGAATCGGACGGAAAATAGCGCGTAGGTTTCTTCATCGAAGTTGCTTGCTGGTGGATCCAAGAAGCAGACTCCATTCTTGACGTTTTTGTGGTATTTTCAGAAATCTGCCGTGGCTGCCGTTCGTTTGCAGAATGGGATGATTTCCCCCATCGGCCTCTTTGCGCCTGCCCGTTGATCTCCACACACTGACCATGGAGGTCGGGCCCACCGTTGGGAGCTCAGCAGTGTTTCATTCCCGATCCGGGAAATCACAGCTCGGTCCCATACTTGCGGTCTCCTCAGGCCCGGTTTGCTCCATTCCATTTTCATCCAAACGCAGCGTTTGGGGTTGCCGAACTCAAGGCCAACGGCCTTCGCCGCAGAAAGCGACGCATTCAAATTCGGAAAGCCAGCAAATGATTGCCATACAATCTTCAACACAGACTTTGTCACCAACAGATTCAGTCCATCGGCAAAATCGCTCCCAAACTGTTGGCAATCGGCAAGCACTGGCAGCCAACTACCCCTCAGGCTCGATGCCTGACGTCTGATAAAGTTCAATTACTACGGATCCGTAGCGACCTGTTAATCTCACGCCAAGCCTCCAAGAGGGCGATCAAGCCCAAAAAGCCGCCCAACGGGAATAATTTCCGGCCGGGGGTCTGATCGTCAATGCTTCAACTCCACCAGGCGGGTTACCCGGCTATAATCTACCCCAAAGGCCCAGCCCGCTAGGTTCAATGGAGCCATGCGGCTCACTACCTCCGAGGATGCCACATTGCTCAAAACCCAGGTTAACTTGACATGGCTCCCGCACTTCGTCTCGTCCTCGGTAATGTGCGAGCGGCCCAAGGCGATGAGGTGATTGCAGCGCTTCAACAACAAGACACCCAAACTTGCCCCTTTATTTACGAGTTCGTCACTCAGCACCAATGGCCGTAGCTGTCACCCACAGCCCGGCAGTCGCCCCGAATGACACGGTCGGAAACATCCCGACGAAGCGCCTCTCCAAAGAGCAGCTCGTCAAAACCCACATGAGCCATGTCAAGAAGCACCAAGTAGCTGAGGGTGCGCCGAAGCAGGTCAAGCAGCTCAGACCAGATGATGCTTACCCAGCATCTACCAAATCTATCCGCGATTTGGAAATCGTAAGAAGCTTTGGATCTTTGCGGACGATGACGGCGCTGACTCGCAGCAGATCCCATTAACTCAGCTCCGTGCCGAAACCCACCACTGGGGACAGGGTATCATCGTCAAGGCGGCTAGTCCCCCGTATGTCGGTGGAGCAGGGGCGTTGAGTATCGTCGAGGATGAATTCGGGAATGCCGACAAGTTGGCCATTTACAGCCAACCTGAGACGTCCATCCTATCAGGGGTTCCCGAGGGCTGTGTGGTCGCTGTCAAGGAGCCGTACTACAGGTTCAACGGCTCAGATGAAGACTACGTGATTTGCGTAGATCACCCCTCCGATGTGATCCTGCTGAGGTTCACTGACCCTATCATTCCGGAACCGCTGAGGTTAGGTCCGGTTCTGAAAACGGCCGACGACTGGAAGAAGGCGGGTGATACTGCATTCTTGGAACGAGACTTTTCGACGGCCGTTTTCTGCTATTCGGAGGCCATTGAGTATGCAACCGACGACGCACAAAAAGCACCCATCTACACTAAAAGGGCGGGCACCAACTTGCTTTTGGGCCGTTACGACTCCGTCATCGCAGACTCCCTCGCATCCAGGACGGGTGCTCCATCTGACTGGAAGGCGTACTACAACGCCGGCCGCGCAGCATACGGGCTCTGCGAATACAAAACCAGCCACGAGTACCTTGAAAAGGCTCTGGGGCTCAACGCAAAAGCTAGCGGGGTACAAAAGGAGTACGACCGGTGTCTCGCGCGTCTGAAGGAAGAAGAGCACGGCGATTACGATTTCCAGGCCATGCAAGCGTCGCTAAGCCCCCAGAATGTTCACCTCGACATGGGTTCATTTCTGCGCCGCACCTTCATTGCTGAGTCGGAACATCACGGGCGGGGATTGTTCGCGGCCGAAGACATCAAAGCTGGCGAGCTTGTCTTCGTTGAGAAGGCTACCTTCCTGCCCAACCAATATGATCCCTCGCGCGCAGCCCCTGCTCTCTACGCCATGATGATACGCCAGCTTTTCGACAACCCATCGCTCAACAAGACCATTCTCAAGATGCACCCCGGCGAATATCAGCGGAGCGGCCTCGAAGGTACCATGCTCGACGGCGTTCCCATCGTCGACGTCTTCCTCCTCGAAGGCATCCGCTTGAAGAACTGCTTCAGCGTGCCTCTCTCCACCTTTGACGATACCAAGGTTGCCAATCACGGCCAGCGTCTCGCCAAGGGCATGTGGGTTCACTCCGCCTGCTTGAACCACAGCTGCGTGCCCAACACGATGCGCAGCTTCCTCGGCGACATGTTTATCAGCCGCGCGACCAAGAATATCAAAAAGGGCGAGGAGCTCTTCCAGACGTACATCCCCGTCAAGCCACTGATTGACGAGCGTAACCAAAAGTACGAGTCCAACTGGGGCTTCGCCTGCGACTGCCCGCTGTGCACCATCGAGCGAACCAGCCCCCTCTTCGCAAAACGAAAGGAGATTGCAGGCCAGTTAGAAAAGGCCTGTGACAAGAAGAATTCGTCCAAGGAGATCATGCCGGATGCGACAATCCGCAACATCGAGAGGCTCCACAAGCAGCTGGAGGAGCTGCATGAGCCAGAGATCTACAACGACATGCCAAGGCTGACGCTCATTTACCCCTGCACCTGGTTAGTCGAGGCGTTCCGAGGCAGGAAGAACTGGGCAAAGGTGCTAAAGTATGGTGCGAGGGTGGTGAAGAACTTTGGGTATGATGTGCCGCTGGATGAGTGGGCGGAGTGGGATCCTAGGGAGTTGTGGGAGGGGCCGTCGAGGCATCCGTTGATGACGATTCATGTTGTCGCGGCGCTGAGGAGGCTCGCGCAGGCGAACGAGGAGTTGGGGAGGAAGGATATGGCAGCGGGGTTTCACGAGGCGGCGAAGGTTGGGTACAAGATGGTTACAGGGTATGAGAACGATATTGCCGGCATCGAGAGGGACTAAGGGGTTGTCGGAGTAAAGTCTCCAACTGCGCGGCGAGACGACTGGCATAGCTAACGTTATCGGCGTGGACGGTCTCAAGGCAAGGCGAATTTGGAAGAATATGATTCAGCTAATTCACGGTAGCAAGCAAGCAAACGGTACAACACTGCGTCTGCTGCTGACTGGTAATAATCCCGCGACTTCTCGAGGCATTCCGGAAGCGGGCCGCCATCCCATTTATACCCACCCTAGGTATTGGGTGTTTATGCAGACCTTTTACTTCCCGAGAAAGGTTTCCAGAACAGTTGAGGGGAAACCACAAGTCCACGTGCCGTTTGCCCGAAGACAGTTTTGTTGCGATGCGACGAGATCAAGACAAGTTTTCAGCAGAAGGAATGACGATACTATTTTTTCATCAGCTTCTCCTGAAAGTCTCCAACCAATCAAACAACCAGTTTAATGTCTCCGCTGTGCAGGTCGGAGACTTTTGATTGGACGATCCCCTATAACTACCTAGACTTGCAGGGGAAGTCTCCGTGATGACGACCAGGAGACTTTCCTTGATCTAATTACCAACCTAAGGTACATACCTAACCAGGTTCCAGGTAGGCTGGGAATGTCTCCGGAATCCCAGATAAAACATCAAAAGTCCCCAACATCTTGACTGACTCCAGCCACCAAACTCTCCGCATCAAGCAATTAACCTCTTCCAAAAACACTTTTCAAAATACAGACGTCAAAACGTTCCAATGACACTCTACGACGTCCTCATCATCGGTTCCGGCCCCGCAGGTCTCTCGACCGCGACGGCCCTCGCTCGCCAACTCCACACAACCCTTCTCTTCGACTCAGGCGTGTACCGCAACGCCCGCACCAAGCACATGCATAACGTGCCTACTTGGGACCATCGTGACCCGGCCGAATTTCGCGCAAAGGCCCGGGAGGATCTTTTCGCGCGATATGACACCGTCAGGATCGAGGATGTCACCGTTAAAGCAGTGAAGAAACTTGAGGGCGGGGCGTTTGAGGCGGAGGATGAGAAGGGGAGGCTGTGGAAGGGGAGGAAGGTGGTGTTGGCGGTTGGAGTGAAGGATTTGGTGGAAGACATGGAGGCGATGATCCCGGGTTACGAGAAGCTTTGGGGGAGGGGCGTGTGAGTGATTTCCATTTTCTTCTGTCGTAACGCTTGTAAGGAATGCAGCTGACATGCAGGATCTGATAGGTATCATTGCCTGTTTTGCGATGGGTATGAAGACCGAGGAGCCAGGTCGGCTGGAGTGCTTGTGGGCGGGGACGTATCGAACGCGGGAATTGCGCTGCATATGGCCCGCATGGCGAAACGATTGAGCGAGGAGGTCAAGATCTATACGAATGGCGACAGGGAGTTTGGTCGAGAGTTGACCGTTTCAGCTGGGAAGGAAGATATTGAGATTGAGGGACGAAAGTTGGTCCGGCTGGACAAGAACGATGGGTCAGGGGTGACGGTATATTTGGAAGACGGAGCGCAGATGACGGAACGGTTTCTGGTTAGTACCCCGATAACGTTAACAGTGCGGGTACAAGAGAATCGCTAATCTAACCAAACGCGCAGGTCAACAAACCCAGGGGCAAGGTCAACGGACCTTTTGTTACACAACTCGGGCTTGAGCTCACTGACATGGGCGTCATCAAGGTGACACCGCCGTTCTACGAGACAGGCGTAAAAGGCGTTTTCGCCGTGGGGGATTGTGCTTCGCCCATTCCGGCCGTTGTTAACGCTTTGTCGATGGGTGCGCTGGCCGCCGGAGGCCTCGTAGCCCAGCTCCAGTCTGAGCCTAGGTAGCCAGCTCATGATGTTATGGGAAATCAGGTGACAAACCTCGATCTTTATTGGTACTTGGCATTATTTTGTTGAATTCTACCTCTATCGAGTTGTACGCGGTGGTCCCGAAGCACTCACTGCCATCAGACTTTCCCGGTGGGGGCCATCAGCTTTACCGTATTCTACATGAGCCCACAGACCGTGTTACAGCGGCGACTAGACTACGAACGGAACGGCTGCGCGTGCCATGCTCCTGAGCTGAGAAGTGCGTAGAATGGTAGGAATGGTGACTACTGCAGTCACGGCAGCTCGGAGCAGCCCATTGCCCAAAACACGCCCGAGGACGCAAATGACACCGCGCCTTTTCGGAGAAGCGACAGCGCGTCACCACCCGACAGCAGTCACAATCGGGGTGGCTCGAACCACTCGTAGCAGTCTAGGAGATCCGAGGGGGCAGACCCACGAGAACACCAATTTCGGGAAGAACATCGTCATAGGAGGTGAGGAGGAATGGGGTTCATCTCTCAGCAATCTTTTAACGTCTATGTTGCCCCTTTTCCTTCCCTCATCTCCCCATTTCCGACTGTCACATACCCAGCACCGCGGATCGTTTTGCAAGACATGAGTGCGTCAGCACGTCGCCGGACGTGATAAGCAGCTGATTGTGGATGGGCATGGCCGGAAACTGAGTGTGAAGGTGCCCCGGTGGAGACATTGTCGTCGGCTAGTTGCTCGGCCCTCAGTTCGTGGAAGCTTGATTTGCCTGCCAAGATCTGTCTGCCAAGCCCCATCGGGCGACCCCTGCTTCGTTGAAGGGTGGGAGATATGGCGAACCGAGGGAAAGCGTGAGACAAGACTAGTGTCTCGGACCTCGAGTTCGCAGCCGTGGAACGTGGGATATTGATTAGTCCGTGCTCGCGTAGCTGAGCCTGAGAACCGAGGGGCGGTGTGAAATTCAGCAGGAAACAAGGCAAACAAAAAACTTCGGGTCGCCAACCTGGGCACCGAGACAGAAACGACAAGACAGTCCAGCGACAAGCCAAGTCAACACGACGTCGGTACCGCACCGGCGCCTTCACTCCGCAGCGGAGTCAAGAACGTTGGGCTGTAGGGCGGACGGTGCCATGGTGGGTGCTGAGGGCCGTTTTGGGCATCCCTGCCAAACTCGATCGCACATCTTGGGCATGTGATGTCATGTATCACATCTCCAGCTTTTTCTACGCGCAACATTGGGGGCTGAACATGAAGGGGAGATAGATAGCCAAGAAACTTCTGCAAAGCTTTGACTTCGAAGGAGTAAGCGCAAGACGTGGGATGGGCGCACAAATGCGTAATAAAAAGATTTGACTGCCAGGCCTCAGTTCGCTTGTTGGAAGGATCCCACACTGTTACTAGCGCGCTTCTTGTTCGGTTTTTGTTCCATTCTGTTTGGCTCCCGTTGGTGGTGGGCCCGAGGGCACGGACAGTGAAGTTAGTGACGTTGCTCTCCTCGCTGCCCTCTTTCCCGGTTCGCGACAGCTCACAGACCAACGACCTGCATGATCTCTACTACACTCTTCTACAGCTCTCGTGCCCGCCAGAGTTTACACGAACACGCCGTGTCGTCGAGATCTTTTCCAGCATTGCAAGGATTTCGCCGACAACGTGCAGCGCCCCATCGAGCCTTTTCCACTGATCACCAGCAGCTTTTGGTTCGCCCCTTCCTAATCGGTCTTGAATTGAAGACCTCGCCAGTGTTTGGGGGGCACAGGAACCAAACCACACCAAACCGCAAATGCAGTCACTGGCGCAGCACAGCGACCTGCATGCGTCCCCCGCCACACGTGCCCCGGCCACCCTCCTTGCGAGGCTGCAAAGTCGAGTCTGGGGAATCATCCGTACCAGGTGATGTTCGCCATTGATCGTCAACTGCTCGCTGGGCAGGCCTCTTCCCTCGGACGGCCCTCCGACTCGACTTGAGTTAGCGTAGGCGCACTCCCATACCGTACCGGTCTCGACACTCCCCACTTCCCGCTAGGGTGCCTTTCCTCATGGTTTTCTCCCCGCCACCTCAGGTGCCATCGCCCACGGGCCCTTCCTAACCCCCAACCGAGCAGCACCCACCCGAAGCCGTCTTGGTCGATCTACTGCCCGTTGCCCGGACCTGCTATATTATCATGGCACCCACGTTCCCACCCTCCGGCTTTGCGGAGGTGGTACCGTTGTTGCTGCCCTCTCGATATCAGTCGTTCGCCAGCTCGCCAACATGTCGGCCCTTCAAGAGCCACTAGACCCGGCCCTCTACGAGTCGCGGGCCCATATTCCCATCGCCGTCATCACAGTGGTGCTCTCACTGGCTTCCATCGCCGTGGGGCTACGAACTCATACCAGAGCTGTGATACTTCGCCAGTTTGGTATCGATGACGCGACCGCGATTTTGGCTCTTATCCTGGCCTACGGCAGTGGTATTATGGTTGCTTCCAACACCCTCTACGGAGCAGGCCGACACATCCAGGTTGTCGACCTCAGTCTTCTCTGGAAGTACTTCAGGGTATGTGGCGCCCAACCCCCGAGGGTTTTCTTTATTCGTGCTAACCTCTCCACTAGACCTTCTATGTTTCCATCGTCCTATACAATGGCTCCTTAACCGCTATCAAGATCGCTTTCCTCCTCCAGTACTACCGAATCCTGACCACACAGAGGATGCGAAGGGTCATCACCGGCGCCTTGATCTTCGTCGCCCTTTGGTCTATCTCGCAACTCCTCGTCACAATCTTCACATGCACGCCCATCGAGAAGTTCTGGAAGCCCGAAGTTGAGGGGACTTGCATTCCCAACCTGCCGTTTTGGTACATCAACGCTGCAGGCAACATCTTGACCGATGTCATTGTCTTCGCCACACCCCTCCCCGCCTTGGGAGCCTTGAACCTGAGGAAGTCCCAAAAGTTGATGCTGCTGGGTATCTTTAGCTTGGGTTTCTTTGTGAGTATTTACCGGATCGGCTTGTTTGTGTGACCCTTGACTGACACGACGATTCGCAGACGTGCGCCATCTCCATCATCCGCATTCAGTACCTCAAGCTTAGCCCGGACGTCACCTGGGACAACGTAGAATCCTCATGCTGGTCCATCAGCGAGCTTTGCTCCGGTATTATCTGCGCTTGCCTGCCCACCCTCCGTCCACTATTGGCCAAGTTTGTCCCCTCAATAGGCACGAGCAAGAATACCAGCTACTACAAGCAGCACGCATCTGGCCGAGACGGCACACCAGGGACAGGTTATTCCGGAGCTGGGCGCATGAAGAGCGTGGAGACCTCGAGCGAAAGGGGCATTGTCTACCCTGAGGACATTGAGCTCCATGGAGGCAGCGACTCGGGCAAGGGGGTCCGGACGGATCACCGGCTGTCCGGACACCAACAGGGCAGGAACCACTATATCCCCCAGAATCTCGGCTTCCAACCAGAAATGAAGACCGAGATCGCGAGTGGCATTCCTCCCTCGCCGAGCATGAGGGCCGACAGGGGAATTGAAGTGAAGAGGGATTTCGTCATCACAAACGGGTCCTACTAACCGACTGGTGTTTCTCATCTATCTCTTCAATCTCTTCAACAAATCTGTGCGGATTATAGACGGAATACCAATGTAACGATGAAGTTAAAATAATACAGAGTAACCGTTTTGGTTCTGCCGCCCTTGCATTCTGCGCCACTGGGCCGCGTCCTCCCGCTTGAGCCTCAGTACTCTTCGCTAGGAGCGTGCGCACTGACTCCAGCAGCCAACACCAAAACAACTGCCGACAGCGCTGCCGAAACTCGTGCGACTGGCTACCATTCAAGCAGGGGTTGGAGTATTGTCCTCGAGCTTTACTCTCTCAACAGCAGAGTTTGGACTTTCCGCCTTGTGTCTTTGCTGTCGCTCCAAACGGCCTTCGCTCTTGGGGTCAAAATATGCTAATCACACATCTCATCAGTACACGCTCAATCAACTCAGCCAATTCAACCCAAAAATGAAACACTTACGTTTCTCCCCGAATACGGTCGTTCTAATTCCCCTCCGCGGCGCCTCGTAGGTTCCTGGGATCACCCGGTGATTTGTGCACCTGTTATCCCACATCGCCACGCTCCCGACCTCCCATTTCCATCGGACCGCATGATCATCCGCCGAATGGATATGATACGCGAAGAAATCCAACAGCTTATCTGACTCTACCTTCTTTAGCTCGGCAAACCCAGTTACAAACCCCGGGTTCACATTCAACGCCTTCAACCCCGTCACCGGATGCGTCCTCACCGCAGGATGGTGACTATCGATCGGCGGCCGGTTCGGTCCCACCCCCCAGAGGTCGATAATCGTATCGTATTGCAGCCGGGAGGTATGTACTGCGTGCAAGCCGTCCACAAACCGGCGCATCGCCTCGCTTAGGGCGTCGTACAGGCCGTAGGTGGATACCCATGCGGTATCGCCGCCAACTTCGGGATGCTCTTCCATTCGGAGCATGGAATACGAAGGGGGGTTGGTCTCAAAGGAGGTGTCAGCGTGGAAGTCTCCGGATGGCCAAGGTGTGTACTTTGCGATCTCGCGGTGGTCTTCACGGGAGCCGCGAATGATGACGTGCTTTTGGTCCTTTTGCGCGGGATGACGGTCGAGCGTGCCATAGTGTTCGAAGAGGACGACTTGTTGCTCGGTGGTGAGGTCTTGGTTGCGGAAGAAGACGACGCCGCGCTCGGAGACGAGGAGCGCGAGTTCGTCGAGTTGGGTGGGCGTGAGGGTGGAGAGTTGGATGTTGGAAAGGACGGTGCCGAGGGACTCGGTGAGGTCGGTGCGGGTGGCGACGGAGAGGAGGGAGGACTTGGAGGGCTCGGCGGAGAGAGCCCTGTCCGGGAGGGGGGTGATTTCGCTGCGGATGGGCTCCGGGGGAACGTGGGCTACAATCTTGGGATTGAACTTTGGATGCAGGGTGATGGGGAACCCAGAGTCGGGGGAGATGTGCTTCCGAGCTTCGAGGTGGGCCATGGTGATGTCTCTTGGTTCTTTGGTTTGGCTGGAGGATTGTGAAGTCGTTGAAGGCTGATTTTGGCAGATCCAAAGTGTTGGATTTTCGAGCTTATAACGATCATGACACATCCTAACGGCGGCCGAGCCCGGTGCCGTCGCCGGCGATTTGGGTCATTGGACCGAGTATCGGCGCGGGATAGTTGCAAGGGCGCAATGCTCCCGGTGGTGGTTGTCCAATCTGAACTGCGGCGGGCCGGGTGTGCGCGGTTGCGCCATCGACTTACACAATGAGGGCATCAAATCGTATTGAAGCACCCCCCCACCTCCCGGCACCGAAACTGCCACTCGGCCTACTACATCACCGGCGATAACAGACCGCATTCTAAGACATGCCAGTGGGTTCCGATGTCTTGGGTCAAGCTGCATGCACTTAAATCCGACGTCCCCTCTGCAAGCCTCCTCTGTCGGCTTTTGACTGGTCAATTCCATGTCGCAATCAATGCAGCATATTTGCATCAAGGACACATACTCAACACCCCACCAATTGATGAAATCTATTGATTCGACGTCTCCCCGCGTCTGGAGCTAGAGCATGGCGTGCCGGCTCTGCTGTATCGCATCAACACCACAAGCGCGGGGCTAAGGGTCCAGACCTTAGCAAACATGCGAGGCTCACAACGCTGCTGCACCTTATTTGCCATTTGCAGGCATGGCCGAAAGTCCCTGACGAGGATGTCAGCGGTCTTCAACATGCCATGGCCTACAGTGGGTAGATAACCCATGTCTGTCACTCGACATGATCGACCAGGAAAACGCACGATTGCCACGTGTGATGGCCAAGTCGACGGTTGACCAGGGGGCAGCTCCAGGTAGTTAAGAACCTTTGTGCCAGAATCTCCATCAACGGTGACCAATCTTCCTTGCCTTCTTCCCGTCCCCTTGCAGTGTCTTGGATTCGTGCATGTTTATTACCGATCCCCTGGAATTCCTCGCATACCTTGGTGTAACACACCAAAAAGAGCCGATCACACAATGGCAGAGAAGCACACTTCTTTGGTCGAGAGTAGGGATGCCTCCAGTGAAGATGAGGACTTCACCTGGACCGAGGAGGAAGAGAAGGCGCTGGTTCGGAGGTTTGTGTTAACCCTTAAACTTCTGAACACGACTAATCGCCACAATAGGATTGATCTCCTTGTAATGCCCCTTCTTATCATGGGTTTCTTTGTGTTGCAGCTTGATAGAGGAAATATGTGCGTTCTTTGTTTTCATTTCGGGTATCTGTCTCAACGGTTATGAATGAAAGCTGACACTGGACAGCGGCAATGCCTTGACCGACTTCTTCCTACAAGACGTAGGAATCACACAGAATCAATTCAACGTCGGTCAGCAGTTGTTGTCTCTGGGAATTGTCCTTCTGGAGGTATGGTTGACTCCAGCGGTTGTTTGAATTGGTGGCTTACACTACATGCTTCAGATCCCCAGCAACTTGATCCTCTACAGGACAGGCCCAACTGTATGGATCGGCTGTCAAATTCTTGCGTGGTAAGAGACGCATGATTCTACGCTGACAGAGTAACATCCTAACAAACTCTTTAAACAGGGGCCTAGTCGCCACGTTCCAAGCTTTCCAGAAGGGGCTTGCCTCCTTCCTCATCACCAGATTGCTCTTGGGGTAAACTTCATTGTTCCACATCTGCCTACCAGCCCCTGACCCTTCTCTCAGATTCTGCGAATCAGGATTCATCCCCGCCGGCCTCTTCACCATCACCCGTTGGTACAAGCGCGACGAAACCAGCAAGCGCTTCTCCTGGTTTTTCATCGGCAATATGTCTGCTGGCGCCTGCTCTGGTCTCATCGCCTATGGCATGTACGTGTCCCCATGCCAAACCGCTTTTCACAACCCAAACTAACCTCTCCAGTCTGCACATGCGGGGCGTCTGCGGCCTTGCAGGTTGGCAATGGCTCTTCCTTGTACGTTCCCGCTTCTCTCACCCCCATCTTTTCCCCTGACTAACCCCCCTACTTCCAGCTCGAAGGCATATTAACTATCCTCGCGGGCCTCATCTTCCTCACCCTCTTCCCATCTTCCCCTTCCTCCCCCATCTCCCTCCTTCACCGCCGCTACTTCACCCCCCGGGAATCCCTCATCCTCCACCGCCGCGTCATCCTAGACGACCCGACAAAAGGCGAGCCCCGTCGCCATGTCTCCCTCTCCGAACTCAAACACACGCTGTCCAACTGGCGACTTCTGCCGCACATTCTCCTGACTATCTGCGGACTAGCCCCGTCAGCGCTTTTCATGGCGTATGCACCTTCGCTGGTTGTGTCGTTTGGATTTGATAGGCTCCGGGCAAACGCCATGACTAGTATCGGTGCTTGGATATTGTTGGTGACAAATATCGCATGGGGGATGATATCGGATCGAATTGGGAAGAGAGGCCCGATGGTGACTCTCGGGCTGCTTTTGTTTTGGGGGGCTACGGTAAGATATCTACCCGTTTCCCCGGTTCAGGGTCAAGTTTTGTCGGAATGAAAACTGATGAATCGCTCCAGCTCGGAAACCGATTGCTCATCGAGTCCAAGAACCCAAACCTGCGCTTTGCGTTCATCACGCTGGGTATCGTGTTCTCATCCAACTGGCGTAGGTATTTGTGGCAATACTGCCCCTGAGACGAAGCTAACAAACACAGACCCTGTCAACGGCTCCTGGATGGCCCTTAACACCGACACGTCCGGAGAGCGTTCCATCACCATGGCCGTCCTCATCATGTCAGCCAATACATCCGGAATCGTCGGTAGTCAGATCTTTCAGCAAGAAGACCGACCGCTCTATCGTACCGGTTGGACCATCATTATTGCTCTTGCTACGTTTGCTCTCATCATGTCAGTTGTTGCAAACGTTCAGTACCGAGTGCTGAACCGCCGGGGAAAGACAAAGCAGGACGGGGCCAAGTTCAGCTTGTAACCGAGGGTCTGGAAATATATGCTTTCCATTGACATGAGACCGCTAATCATACCGGTAATTCTGTTCCAAAATATAGGATCATGATGTCCTCCCAACGCTGCAAGGTCTGGTTTTCATCCAATGCTCGTGTTCTAGACGTGATGTGTCAGACAACCGAGGAAACCGAAGGGGGATCGCTTTTCCTGTCCTTCAGGTCGGAGAAGAAGCTCCACGCCAGTCCTGCTGCTACGACGCACAACGCCGCCAGAGACACGCTCAACAACCAGTACCCGCAAGAAGCTCTCATGGCCGCGCTCCAGTAGTTCCCGATGAGCAGTCCCGAACTGGACACCAGCGTGTTCAAGCCGAACATCTGCCCCATGGCTCCCCTGGGCCCAAACCTTGCCGGATTTGCTTCCACCGCTCTTTCAACCGCTTGCTTTGCCTTGACCACCCCTGGCGTGGAGACCAAGGCCACACAGACACCTTGTAGAACCAAGAAACCGAAGAAGATCGGAAAGCGAGGAAATAGAGTGTCGTCCCACACGCGTGTTGGGATGGCCATACCAGCGAGCGCCGGCACAAAACAGCTATACCCAATCGTGGCTATCCTCCTCGGTCCGTACCGATCCACAGCCCAACCAGCAAGAGGAGCGAACAACAACACCGGAATTGCCAGGCCGAGGTATATGGCGCCGACTGCATCAGGCGAGAGTCCAAATCTCTCACTGGCCTCCATGGACAAGGTCGAATCGTAGCTACCCAGTATGACATACTGGATGAAGCCGAGAAGCAATGCAACAACCAACTGAGAGTCCGAGAGGCATGTGAGAATGGGCAGCGGATTCCGAAACCTGCTCGCTCCCGACGCCGTTGAGGTAACCCGTGGAAAGGAGTCCATCGTTCCGTAGTCGACGGCGGCATCCCTTTCGTTGATTCTCCCTTTCATGTTCCTCGGCCTCTCCACCATCAGTAGCCTCAATACCAAGTCCACCGCCAACACCATCAAGCTGACGTTCAGTATCCCGTCAAACCCCCATCTCGCAAAGATGATGCCTCCCAGTGGCGGCCCTATAAGATCGCCAACGGCAACAATCGATCGAATCTACGTCAGTTAGCCTCTCCCCTCCTCCTAGCCGCAATTAAGAAGAAAGGAATGAAAACTCACAACTCCAAAAGCCTTCCCCAAATCCTCCCCCCTCACCGCATCCGCCACCATAGACCACCCGGCCGCGTACAACACCGCCGCGCTCGCCCCATTCAAAACCCTGCTCCCCACCATCATCCCATAACTCCGACTCGTATAAAACGTCACCGTCGCCCAAAACAGCGCTCCCAGTCCCACCAGGTACAGCCTCCCCCTCCACGCCCTAAAGTCGGCGACCCAGCCGGCGGGTATGGCGGCGAGCAGCAAGGCGAGACTGAAGGATGCGAGAAGGGTAGCGACGCGGGGTTGGACTTCGGATCCGGGAACGGAGGGCAGATGGGAGCGGATGAGATACGGGAGGAGGGGGACGCGCATGCCGAAGAGGAAGAAGTCGGAGAATTGGCCGGTGGCGATGGTGAGGACGATGAAGGTCGGGTGGGAGCGCCAAGGGGCAGGCATCTTGACGTCCTTTGCCTTTCGAGTCGGATTTGTAATCGTCGGTCGTGGTGATGGAGGAGGACTGGTGGTCAGGGGTTGAAGCTGCGTTTAGGGCCCTGGATGAGTGCTTGGTAAAGAGGATGTGATCCCATGGTGAAATGCTGGCAGGCCGAGATCGGCAGGTTGAAGTGTTGAGTAACATAGTCACTGCGTCTCATCAAACGTGGTGATGCAGGCGCCGTTATCCAAAGGGTGCCTTCCTACTTGCTTTCCGGCATCCAATCTCAATCTCTACCTCGATCAGCTTCTGTTTCTCAAACATGAATGGCGCTCACATTCTGGAAGGGGCCGTACGACGAGGAAAGCGTTGGCGGTACGGCCCGCAATCGTCTAAGCTTTCCATGTTTGGAGTCCCAGCACTTGCTCCTTCCATTGGTCAGCTGAAGCTAGCCTCAGCCAGGGGGCTCTGCTTCGAGGCAGTGAGTGTTGGGGTCGCAATATCGACAGCGCATCATCCGGCGATCGCATCAATGGAGGGTTAGCTCCGGGGGCTGTGATTAGCTCTCGCTTGCCTTCTAGAGTGGGCGCAAGTCCGAGGCGGCGAACCGCAGCGCATCCTTCGGATACAAGCCGCACACAGCCGCTCGCGCCCCCTTCAAACGCTTTGGTGCTGGGAACAGGGGTTTGATAGGCTTCACCAGATCTGAACCATATCGCTTGGAATCCTGTCCAGGCGCAAAAGCACCCAGGGGTGCCTCGCATTCAACGACCCGACAATTCATATGCCTGTAACCTGCGCCCGGCTTCCAACATGCTCGCACCGTTCTCGCGTCCTACAGTCACCTTGCGTTGAACTTCGCGGCAGCAATGGCAGACGCGGCCAGCCAATCAACCTCCACACCCAAAACAACACCAACGTACACGCCGCTCACAATCACCTCCTTTCCGACAGTTCCCCTCACAACGACTTTCACCGCCAGCGAGTCAATATGCTCTGATATCCACGTCGATAACATCGGCATCCTCCACATCGATGACAAGACCGCGTCATGTCTTCCCGCTAGGTTTAACTCGGCCCCCACGGCATTCTTCAGTCCCGGCATCTTCTGTCCCAGCGGTTACTGGACCGCGTGTATAAATAGCCGCGGTGTAAGCTCCATCACTACCGTCACGTGCTGTCCTACTCGCGGCACCTCCATATCCATGACATGTGTGGATCCAGAGACGCTTGCAGGACCGTGGGTGAACCAGTTTTGCACCTGGACGGCAGGGAATGCGCGGGTTCCGCTGGAGGTAGTGCAGATCAAGGATGGGAGTACGTCTAGAATGGTCAAGACGCTATCCGGGGGCGATGGAATCAACGCCTTAGGTGTAAGGATGGTGTACCAGGCCACCGACTTGACGACTGGGACACCAGCTTCGACGACAGGCCCGTCGCAGACCAGTGCTGTGCAAGGGGGTAATTCAGGTCTGGCAGAGCCCGCGCCGGGTCCGGGGCTTTCGATCGGGGCAACAGTGGCCATCGGCGTGGTTGTGCCTGCGATCTTGATAGCCGCTCTGGTTGTGTTCTTTTTGTTGTGGAGAAAGCGGAGGCGAGAGGCATTCGGTGCGACAGAGGCTGAGGCTCAGGAAAGTCACAACGAGAACAAAGTGTATTACAGCGGAGTTACACAGACCCCGCAGGAGTTGTCGATCCCTGGGCAGGCTGTGGAGATGCCTGGGACGCGCATGGTTGCGGAGTTGTCCGCCGACGCAAATTCGGGGCACCAAAGTCGTAGGAGGTGACTGGTGAGACACGGTTTCTCGCCCTCGGCCTCGAAATTTTGAAGCATTCGTTGTATAACTGCAGATAGTGTAGAGCGGTACTAGTTTGAGGTGGTTAGTAACCTTGCAATCTGGGATGCTGGTCGTGCAAAGTCCTGGTTTGTTCCAAAGTATTGAAATTTCAAGGCTGGGAAAATGTCGCCCTGCCGATCACGAAGACCACTCCTTTCAAGGCTCTCAGGTCCTTACACACCGCAATCGCCATCAAGACCGAAACTTCTTGCTGGCCTCGGCAAAGGTCATTCCCTTTGCAATCTCCACGGCCATCTGCGAGTCCGCCGCAACCTGCTTTGCCATTAAAGGGATGGCCGCCTCGGCAAGCTCCTTCGGCAGCACGACAACGCCGTTGATGTCTCCGATGATGTAGTCTCCAGGACGAATTGTCATATCCTGCTCATCAGTCTGCAATCTCACCGGAACGTTGACAGCGGCGACCTTGAGCAGCTCAGCCGGGGGTGCGGTGCCGACATCACGAGCGAATATCTATTCCCCTTTATTAGCCTTCAGAGCTGGTATAAAGGGGCTGCTGCAACTCACGGGGTAGTTTTGCTCCCTCTGCTCTTGCAGATCGCGGAATCGGCCATCAATGACTGATCCTACGGCACCACTAGCCTTAGCGCGCGTTGTCATGAGCCCCCCGTACACGGCATTGGGTGTCTTGGGCGGGCAAGAAACAAACACAACAGCACCCTGGGGGACTGAATCGATCTGCAGGCTGTCTTAGACGGTGAAACCTCGAATAATGCGGGGAAGACAGACGTAGTGCGTTGGATGCTTCGGGCTAGGATCGTCTAGCGGCACGTACTTGACTGTGTAGGCCGGGCCAACAATCTTGGTGTCGCCCTCTTGACGGCGGGGAGACCACATGGTGAGGCCTGAAAGGAAGCCGCCGTTGCGGTACTTCAACTTGCAGAGCGCATCTGAAACATCGCAGCTGCCACGCCACACCCTGTGAGCAAATGCCTCAATCCAATCATCAGACGTGGAATCGTGACGGGACATACGTCGTGTGCTCCTGGAGAGCCTTCACGATAGGGTCATCCCTGACGTTCGACATGGTGGAGATAGGCGACTTGGATAGCGGAGGTTGGAGCTGTGACGGGAATCGAACAGTTCTCGACCAATTGCTGAACGGTAGGGATGATGGGGGGATAAGGCGAGAATAAATCGAAAACCCTACTACTCGCATGAGGAGATTGTTGCAAACTTCAAAACAAAACCTACCAAGCAAGACCTCCAATGCGAGGGCGCGAGTTACTCGGGGTGGAATGATGCAATGTGAGCCATGTGATGAATCTTGGCGCGGAACTGCCGCCCTCGGGACCAGCAGCCGGCCCTTTCTTGTTTACCCTTCCCTAACACATGGGGACAAATAACAAAACCACGAGATTGGTTCCGCTCCATGATGCAGTGGAAAATAGCTAAATTAAGGTTTTGTGAAGCTGAACCCCAGATCTCGCAGGTGCCAGTCAGCTGCCACTCAGCGCGTGAGTGGGAAGGAAGGAAGGCCGCTACTGTCAGGACCCGGGCTTGCTGTGGCGTCCACCGCAGAGGTCTTGTTTCGCATTACATCGGCAACTCGTTCCAATCCTTGAGTTTGGCGAAGCGATGGGTACCACTCTGTTTGGGTCACTGCCAAAATCCAAATCCGGCAAAGTCGACGTGTCGTGCTTCGTTCTAGGGCACTCGTCCGTGGCTTTTCGAAAGCTGGGGAAAGGAAGGCGCAGCTTGAGGATTTTGGGATTACAGAGGACCAGCCTCATTGCGACTGTGGCTGGCGGTCGCGCCAACCAGTCGGAAGCGGGCGTTCCAGGGCGCTCCCCGGCGCGTCTACAGTCAGAACGCCAGTAAAATGTAAGGTTTCCAGACTGGTCAACTCGCTTGTTATCAAGAGGCGCTTGTAAAAAAGGGTTCGTCGTGAAGCCCACTTTTCAGGCCTTAGCAGTAATACAGAATGTTGAACTCTAGCCTCCTGGAATTCAGCGGAAGAAGTGCTCTGTTACAGTGGGACTATAGAAGGCCCTAGAAGCCCACAGGCTCTGTAGTACAGGCCTTCGTTGCTTCCTCCAGCCTCTGCTGTCATACCCTAACAGCGCTCCTTCGGAGCACTCTACTCACACTTCTTCCCCTGAAGGAAGCCTGTACTACAGGCTTCCACAGGCTCTCAGGCGCTGTATTACAGACCTGAAAGCCGCTACAAAGTAACAGTCACGAAATTTGCGTTTTACAGTAGTAATTAATTCAAACCGGGGCTCGCATTTTTTGGATTTGCACAAAAGGGGTCTTGTATGTACTGGGGCTCTTACCGTATCTGTGTGGGGCAGACTCCACCGAAATGCCGCCCAATTCAGAAACCGAAAAAACCTGGAAAAGCTTGGGCATTGTCTGACATCCAGATTTATCCGTCTTGATCAGCATTATGGGCGCAAGAGTGAATGTTGAGAGAGGAAGCTCAATCCCGGATCTATCCTGGTCTACCAGCTCATGGAGTGCTCAAGAGCAGATTGGGGGCGCGGTCGAGACTTCGTATCGTTGGCGCTCACCGCGATGAAATGGTGCAAACCCCCACTTCGACCTAGGACCCCACACTCCCGTCGCAGTCGTGCCGGTCTCAAGGACGGGTTAGCGCCCCTCCAAAGCTCGTGATGTCTGGTCGTTTGTGCATCGTTGCACTTGCTCTCTTCGATCAAGAGCGCTTCGTATTGGATACCCTACTTGCCAGCTGGAACTATCGGATTGTTTGCATTCTGCGAAGACGTGATGTGGGGAGCGCATCGATCACGGGCCCTCGTCACCTTGTTGTTCACTGCCCACCAACGACCCCTGTTCGCTGGTTGTCCCACCCACCACAGCCGAGCAGCCTCGCCAAATCCTCTTGGGTCGTGCTTGGCACCTGCTGATGAACCAACGTTACTCTATTTTGCCGCCGACCAAGCTCTCAGCTCGACTGTTTCACCTTGTTCAGACGTCTCCCGCTGACCTTCACTATCTTCTCGACGACTAAACTCAGCCAACTGACGACAGCAATTATTCTTGCGTTTTACTGTCGCCCCTGTCGACTCCGAAGACCAGCCCAGCCATCCACCAATCCCGCGTGGCCGGGCTGACCGATCGGATCATCGAAGTTGCAGGTGCTGACGATTCACCCGCCGTTCGGCATTCCCACGAAGGAGGGCGCCCGGCGGGGACAGAGTCGCACTGCACGCGCAACTATCTCCGAGGGCATCGCCATGCCTATTCCTCGTCCATAGCAGGACGACAATCAAGGCCGATTGATCAATTTTCGCTCGGGTCGCTCTTCCCCTCTGCAGTTGGACCCGAGGCCGCCCAGCATGCCGGCGCCATGGAGAATACCAGTCCCCGTCTTCGACCACTCGTTGGCCGCTGACGTGTTCGATCACCCCCCATCGAGACTCCGAGCCCGAGATGACGGGACCAAAGGCCCAAGCATAGCAAGCCTTGTGGGTAGAATGGCTAGTCCTGCGCAAAACAACAGCTAACCTCTCTTGTGCGACAGATCGTGGCCATCGTCATTGTCTCTATTCTGGGAGTGATCGCCGCCCTCATTCTTATACGGACAATGCGCATACGACACCCGAACCCTAAATATATTCCCACGCCATTTCTCAAAAGAATATGGACCGACTGGAAGGTGCCCACCGCCCGCGCCTCGCAAGCCTACGAGCCAGCTGGCAACGATGAAGAGGCTACCCGCTTGAGCGACCGCAGACGAGCGCACACCCGCGCGGACTCCGCGGCGAGCAATACAGCTGGGGACCGCGCCTCTCCAGCAGGAGAAGCGGGCGTGGATCGCAACGTCTCAGTGCGCAGCGTGATGACACTTCCCGTCTATCGACCAAAAGCTGGTGAGAACGAACAGGTCCTCGGTCGAGAGGGCGAACGAGATGGAATCGATGTCGTAGTGGAGATGCCAACCGCTGAGGACGAGGAGACCATGCGAGAAGAAGAGATGGACGCGCTGTACCAGATCCGTGCGGCTAGACGCCGCCAGATTGCAGAGCGTGAGGAACGTAGACGTCTTCGCCGCGAGGCCCGTGACAATGGCAACCTCACAGCTCTGGGGGAGTTGCGAGAGCGGGCGCGGACAGAAGCCGAGCGCAACACGCAGGAAATTGGCAACCTGCGTCAGGAGCACGAGCGCCTCAGGGATACTCGGCAACGGGCGGTGAGCAGTGTCTCCTATGCCGACTTGGGTGTTGCCAGGGCGGACGGTACCCGACTGCGCGCCAATAGCACGGAGAGCGAGCGCATCGGCTTGCTAAGCGACGCCGCTAGCATCTCACTGAGTGGCACCTCGGGCGTTGAGAGCATATATCAACGACGGGAGCGAAGCGCCAGCTCGGCGGCACTCAGTATCGATACAGCCCGCAGCACCGAACCGCTCGAATCGCCGAGCCTCGCAATGGTCAGCAGCCAGTTCAGTTTGGCCAGTGCTGGCCGAGGACGATCAGCCACGAATTCAGGGGCAAACACCCCAAGGTTCTCGGCCGTGTCCACCCGTGCCGGATCAAGCCCGGAGATCATTGATGCCGAAGATGCCGACCTTGGTGACACCGCCATGCCTCCTCCCGGCTACGACGAAGTGAGCTTGGACGAGATCACTCCACAACACTCTGGCCGTAATTCGGCTCTTTCCGGCAGGAACAGCCCCTACACCGAACCCCCTCCGGACTACCCTGGTCCTGCGCAAATCAGGGCCAACAGATTGTCGGCCCACATGGATGATCTCGCAGCGCAGACGACGCCTAATGATGGCGAACGAAGACAGTCATCGCCGAGAAGTCCGGGATCCATTCCACAGCTACCAAGCTTACGATTAGGTCGATTGCCACAGATTGTGATTGATCCCTCTAGCGCAAGGCCGTGAGCCAGGGTCGGACGCTATCCACCCCGAGAATATAGCATCTCCAACCTAATGGACAGACGATGTTTGAAGATATAGCACACATCACGCAGGATATGATTTAGTTTCCTTCCCAAAAGGCAGGAACAATGCTTGAATATAATGACGGACATGTGAAACGGAAGGGGGCAGGATCGGAGTTGTAGATACCGTGGTTGGGTTCAGTGTTCAATCTTTCCACAGCTTGGTCGTTTGGATTTTTGTGTCTGGGATTTGTCGCTTTCAAAAGCCCCTTGAGAGGAATGCCGGTTTGGAAGCCGGAGCAGGGTGTAAATAATCACGTAGAGCACAATCAACTGAATCTATCGCAATCACTTCAAGCCTCCTCGAAACGCGTGCAACTTTGAGTGAACTCCATTACGTGAGTATTTCAAACACACCAACCAGGAAAACCTCAGAAACTCGAGGTAGTTCAGATGACATCCCACAGGTTCCCCCCTATCCCCTTCCTCTTCGCCTGTGGCACACACAATTACCATACGCCCGATCCATCGCCAGCTCGTCCGGGTGCTCTTAGCTAATCAAGGAGTCTAGGCCCCACGGTAACTACCACCTCCAACGGCCTTGGTGCCAGCACGTTTTACGGAGTGCTTGTCACGGAGCTGAGAAGAATTACTAGGTTTTCCAAAGAATAGTCCTGCTATTGTATGTGTAGCACATTGACCGGCCTTCTGTTTCTAGCTTTTTCTCTCCCGTCAAAAATGATCATTTTGCTCTTTGTTCCTAACATCCAGACTTTTGTGACAGTGTATCCCGGTGCATAGATCCGAATGCTGATCCTAAAGGCCCATGATCTCCGGTAATCTGCCGTTAGATCTACTTACCAGAGTCAACCTGAACCGATCCCACCTCCTTGCCGTCGAACCCGAGTGAGAACCTCATCAAGGCCGGCTCCATTGTAATGACAAGATCGTAGTGAACTTCAAAGCTGGGAACTACCAGTATCAGGTTGTGCTCCAGGCTTAGCGGGGGACGGGTCAAAAAGTACCAGGTGAAGCCCTTGGTGTCAACAACATCCTTCAAATTCTCCTTCGGAACTGATTGCGGAAAGTGCAATTCACGCCGATCTTCCGTCCTGTATATTGGTATCGAGGGTCCGTCCTGGAAGAACATAACCATAAGTTGGGTGTACGTCGGTGAAAGGTACCATGGGGCACCTACGGATCCGACCATTCGATAAGGCTACCTATACTTGAAGATGAGATAGGGAGAGGCGAAATCTTTGTCCAAGCTGCGGTTAAGGGAAACTTAATTTTCTGGTTTATCATCACATCCTCACCAATGCCAAAATACCAGGCCATCTGAAACAGCAATTCAGCAATCCAGGGTGATTGGATGGACGGTGAAGCTGACTGACGGTCTGGACTCCAATTGACCCTTCACGTCTTCTCTCGGTTGGCTGTCCGACATCCAGCTGGTCAATGAGTAGCAGCTGGGGAGAGTGGATTCACGTTGCAACAGAAGTCGTCATGCTTACCTGAGAGAACAGACTTTTTCTGGCACAACGACATATCCCTCTCGGGAACCTTCTTGGCAATCTCAACAAGGGCGTGCTCATAGATGGCGCGGATGAAGTCGGCTGCGACTTCGACGGGCCTCTTTGGCAAGTTTCTAGTGTCGTGCTGAAGATGTCTAGTTGGCAGATAGAGCGAACGCTCCTGATCCGGGTCCAGAAGGAGTTTGACGCCGATGATCCTGTTCGTTATTTGGTTGACTGAGGCCCCCTGAAAGAAAGATTTGGTGTTCTCTGGGTCGTAGCTGATGAGTGTATAAATCTTCGGGGCCGACTCGCCACCGGTCCACTCCATGACTGCCCTAGCTTGTGGGTTATTCGGGAACTAGAAGGCAATGCCGGAAATTGGTACCGAGGTCGAGGGCAACGACAAGTTTTTCATCCGACTCAAATGTCGCGGGCCCGTTGATACGTGTTCCCTGCAGTAGTCTCGGATAGCTTCCATGCCCATTGTTGTTGATCAGCTTCCTGTTTGTCAGCAAGTGTCTTCGGGTTTGGGCAGACTTGCCTAGTCTCCCTAGGGTTGCCCAGGGCTGCCACAGATCATCTCCAAACGCCACAGTAGGTAGCCCAAAGGAGCCAAGGTCGAGTCGATAGCACCCACGCCAACGCCAACGCCAGCTGTTCGCGGTCGCGAGACCTTGCTCGCCGCAACCGCCCTGGGCCGCCCAATTTGAACAGGGATAAAAGATCAGGACCAGCCCAGAACCACAAACTCCTCACACAATGGATGCCTCGATTCTGGTCTGTTGTCGTCGTTTCCTAGCAGGCGGCCATATCAATCGCGTCCTCGTTGAGGCCCTGGTACAAAACGTCCTTGGCCAAGTCATCCGGGCCCCGCCAGATGCAATGGAGGAAGGAGACGCCCACATGGCAGACACTCGAGCCATTTCTCAGCGGAGCCTCGACATTCAGCTCGTCGAGGTCCTGCGGCAAATAAGGAATGTCCTGAATGCACTGAACGACAAGTTTCATGCGCTTCCGAATAAAGTGGTCATCACCAATCCTTGAGACAGTGAAGGAGAAGTTGTTCGTCAACCCGGCGAATCCCTTCCTGGCCCAGGTGATGGATGTTGCTGACCAGGCGGAGTAGGGCGGCGCACCAATTGCGCACGATAATTAGAGCAAGGGTTCAGAACCTGGAGCAGCTTTGGATTTGGATTTTGGATTTATGGCTACAAGCCATAAATAAAAGCACGGTATAAAAAACACAAACACCGAGGCCCCGTGTTCAAACAAAGTGGGTACCGATGCCTTTTCACAAGCCCCCAAAAAAAAAGACCGCCGTATCCTGAAGGTGGCTTTTATCGGCGTCAAAATGACTTCAACGAAGGAAGCCTGGCGAGCCGGCACTCAAACCTCGAGCCAGAATAACACCTCTTACCTCCTCTCCCCCCTTACAATTTTCTTCCTCATCAACAACCTCCATCAATCCAGAAACAACAACCACAAGATGATCAATTTGCCGGTTTCTCACACGCGCAGCATTTTCTGGCCGCTGCCGGTCGAAAGTCCTCGATTTGAATCTCCAACAAGCCACCCTCGCCAGCCGGGAAGAGCAATGGACTCGTAAGCTCGCAGAGGCTCAAAGGGGACGTGACAATACCTTGCTCATCTTGTAGCAGAGGGAAAGGCAGGTCGAGCAGTATGAACAAAGAATCTGCGGGCTTCGCGAAGAGACAGAGTTGTTGCGCCACAAGGAATCTGAGTTCAGAAATATCATTCTGGACAAGGCGAGCACCAAGAAGATCAGCACCCAATAGGTGATTTCCAAGTCCACCGGACTTCGCCAACGTATCCATGCCATTGCTCGGCTCCCCGCATAGAGAATGGACCGCACTCCGTCATCCCGAAGACTGAGCCTCAGCGACAACCGTCTGTAGCAGGACTTTCTTTTGATGATAAGCTAACATTGGACTTCCAGTCTCCGAGAATCTGATCACTGAGTGGAGAATACTGACAGTTGAATTTCTCGAGAAGCTCAACCCCAGGTCTTTGAATCACGATAGGGCCAAGATGGTCTCGGAAGAAATCTTTGAGTTCTTCAAGCCTCTTTTGAGCAGAGATATTGACCCAAACCAAGAAAAGGCCTGCGGACCAAGCTCTAGGGAGCTCTGCAAAGAGGCGGTCGGCACGCGTGTGAGATGCCGGGCCCATCAGAATGGTCGCTACAGGCCATCAAGGGTGACGATCCGGTGGAGACGCTGGCTGTTGAGGGAGGCAGGCCTAATGAAGCGAGTGATGAGACCGCGTATACCCTTTTTGGCGGCTTGGTGATGCAGGCTGAGTATGGCGAGAGTAGAAAATAGTGTTGGAGTAGGCCATGGTGATCTTGAAGAAGAAGTAACAACGGCTACGTGTGGCCATCTACGTACCCCAGCTCAGGGCTACGGACGACGAAGGTTTCTATCCGTCACCTAGATTCGCCTTAAATGATCAGGTTGCAATTTCAGAATTCGGGCACTGCTGCTTGCTCTGTAGTTCGCCGCAGATTTTGGTCTCTGCCGGGCTCCAGCATAATGCTAGGAAAACAACATCGACCTCTTACAGCAAAGACAGCTTTGAAGCTGTCATGAGGCAGTCTGGATGCTTGACGGGCCAGAATTTTTGGAAGTGGCAAGCAACCTCTCGACTGCAGGGACTGACGACAAGAGAACAGACTTGAATAAGACAATCATATAGGAAGGCCTCCCAAAATTGAGGCTTTTCTTTGTGATTCGTTACTACAACGCCTACAACGGTGGCCGAAACAAACACCATTCGGCAGCACAAACACCAAAACTCATGGCAACCACTAATTCTTCCGCCAACCCCCTTAAAACACGGTGGCTGTAAACTAGTAAAGTGGGCTCGACCACGGCAGGTTGTTCTGACAACGGCGATATAAGCACCCAAACTACCTGCTTGGACGTCCTTGTGGTTTAATGAGGGGAAAGTTATTACGCTATTATCACTCTGCGGTGTAGCTCTGCATTCAAGCTTGGTGGAATAAAAACGCCCCATACCTATGACGATATGTCAACTCAGACAGCTGAAGGACGCGACTTTGTCGGCTGTTTGCCCAGAGCAGGGGAAACTGCCCCTCCTGTGCTTGTAGCGTCGACGCTCTGCCGGCCTCCCTCCTCGTTACTTGCTACCGCACCTGAGTCTTGGTGCCGAGAGAGGCCATTCACACCGAGACCCTCTCATACCCCAGACGGCTGGAATGTACACGCCCGGAAAATGTCTTCCACAAGCCATAGGTTGTGCTTGCTGGCACACAAGCGGAGTGCGTAGATCACGCAAGAAGAAACATGTTGCTCCATGCAAGACTACCGCCGTCACAATGACGGGAATTGCCCAGGTTGGTGGTAGGTCGGGAGAAGCAAGATCCTTTACCGCCCCTGCCCTTCAACAACCATTCTCAGGGGTCCTCCGGACTGTGAAGCACCTAACTGCACGGCAGCGAGGTAGACGACGCGAAAGTTCAAATAGGGCGGCCAAGGCGTCGGGATCAGTATCCGGATCGGTGTCAGCACCGGTAATCGGGCAGGGCGAGGAGGACAGGCTGCAGGAAAAGAGGAGTACAGAGCGACCCGGGCAGTCTCTTGGAAGTGTAACGGTGCAGATTTTGGAGATGGATGTAAAGAGAAATTCCGTATGGTCAGAAAGGAAGTGATGAGGGTGCCCAGATAGGGTTCGGTAAGGAGAATTTGGACATCACGGTCGGTTGTTAGGAAGTGATAGCGATCTCTCAGCAGTGCTTTTCGTCCCGTGGGTGGCCTTCCTTGTGGGCTTTTGATGAGGTTGAGATAGAGATAAGGAAATAACGGTGGTCTGCGCCACAACTCCGCCCCATATAACTTGGCGTTGACAGTTTGGAAGGCGCTCTTGCCGTCAAAGTCAAGAAGACGCAGTCTCTACAAATCAGCGTCGGATTCAATACGCGGTACCATGCTGGGGTGCAGCTACGCTGTGGGGCGGTCAGCACTTCCGGAACCGACACCACCGAGGCGGATCTGTTTTCCCTCATCCCATTCTGAGACGTCGGTCTAGTCATGCAGGTGGCTGGCACAGTCTCCCTGACGTCTTCGTCGTATTCCCGAGAAAGCGGATACCGCAAACACAGGTAACACAATATAGCAGGTGACCTGTAGGGAATTGCACTATTGTCAACGTGGGAGATCGTTTCAGTAATCTGAAAATGGCAGGGTGCCAAGAGCGCCGTTCACCTTCAACCCACTTTCCGTTGCAGGCCGCATGCTTGATGGACCAAACAAGCCGTACGAAAACGCGAGACGCGAGCCCTCCCCAAAACCCCCAAGCTTTTGTCATCTACCGAGCACTTGTCTAATCCGGATTCAGCGATGCAACCCGTGGAAAAATGAGGGGGGCGAAACCGCGCCGTGAAGCGGAGCCCACTCGGGACCGTTGCCTCGAAGAGGGCCCGCATCTTCTAGTTAATATGCGCTACGCCCATCAGATCCTACCTCAGGAAGGTGCAGGTTGTCTCCGGTCCGTTTTGTTGACAGCGCTTCCCGCCGAGTGCTGCGTCGGAGCGTGTTCCACGTTTCGGTCAACACCACAACAACTCTGCTGCGACTCCACGGATCGAGACGACCGATAAGCGCCGGTCTAACAAGCGCTGGTGATACAGATAACGGTCGCGCCACTTCTGTGTTGGCGGGTCAAGGCAGTCGAGGCGGGAACGTCAAACCATGGAGAAAGCAGTAGTCGGCAGGTCCGACTTCTCGGACACGGACCGAGCCGATGAGAAAGTCGAGATAGTGGAGGAAAGCAAGAAGGAACTCGCGGATCCTACACCAACACCGGCTACGGCAGCCGGCCCGGCGCCGCCCGGCCCGCCTCCCGACGGCGGCCTTCAAGCATGGCTCCAGGTCCTCGGTTCTGCTGCTATTCTCGTGTCAGTCTTTCCTCACCACCATCTAACTCCCATTTTGGTTATTCGTGCCTTTGTTAGATGTCTTAGGCGTGATGTGAGCGCGCTTGAGACATTGCGTTGCCTAGAAAACACCTTCAAGGGGCATAGCTGACGGATAATACTACAGGTGCACATGGGGTCTGATCAACTCCTTCGGCGTGTTCCAAGCCTTTTACGAAATGGATATTCTCAAGGACAGACCCCCTTCCGACATCTCTTGGATTGGCTCACTACAAGCCTCGCTGTTGTTCTTCACTGGCGTGTTTTCCGGAGGGCTGTACGATGCTGGACACTTCCGCGCTCTGGTTGTTGTCGGACTCTTTATGATCGTCTTCGGCATGTTCATGACCTCGCTCTGTTTTGCCTACTGGCAGTTCCTTCTGGCTCAAGGCATATGTGTTGGCGTGGGAATGGGCCTCGTTTTCCTTCCGTCGGCGGCGATCCTATCACAGTACTTTGCGCGCCATCGTGCTTTGGTGCTCGGAATCTCATCAGCTGGCTCGCCTGTTGCTGGCATCGTCATTCCTATCATCTTCAGCCGGCTAGAGCCTAAGATTGGCTTCGGTTGGACAACACGGGTTATCGCCTTCATTTTGTTGGCTTTTTCCGCGATTCCCATCGCCTTTATGCGCACTCGCCTCCCGCCAAGCGGTCGTCGCACGCGAATCCTCGACCCATCTGCGTTCCGGGACCTGCCTTACATGACCTTCACCATGGCTGGCTTTTTCTCGTTCTTGACGTTATACGTTCCGTTCTTTTACATCGCAGTTTTCGCCAACACGTACAATGTGACGACTGCAGATTTCGCACCGTACCTCGTCACTCTTCTTAACGCCGGATCCGTGTTTGGTCGAATCATTCCAAACGCCCTGGCCGATCGATGGGGCGCTCTGAACGTCCTGGTATTTTGCATGGTCGGGAGCACTATTATTGGTATGTGCGATTGCTGCTGTTTTTGCCCCTTTAGCCTTTTCGCCTTGTTGTCTCAAGAGGAGGAGGAGGAGTTACTTTAGACCTCCTGAGACACGCAAACATTGTCTTGAATTGGAAGTTAGTGGCTGACATCGACCACCAGCCTTCGGGTGGCTTGGAGTCAAGAACTTGGCAGGCTCTGTCGTCTTCACTCTGCTCTATGGAGCGTTATCGGGTGGCGTGGTGAGCTTGACGCCGACGGTTATCGTGGGCCTCTCGCCAGATATGAGCCGGGTGGGCGTGAGAATGGGAATGGGATTTGTCGTCACTGGCACATCGTTGTTGATTGGGACGCCGATAGCTGGGGCGATTGTCAAAGGTTACTCCGATGCTAACTGGAAGGGCTGCATAGCTTACGGCGGGGCTGGTTTGCTCGTTGCGACAGGACTGTATGGGACCGCGAGGTTCATGGTTTTCAAGCGTCAAGGGGGTTTGAAGTTCTGATTTGCAGCAAAAGGAGGTGAAGGGGCATGCATTGTCGGAGTTTTGATTGGCGTGGACGTCGATCTGGAGAAATAGAACGAAAAAGTGGGAAACGGTGGAAGACGGAAATAAACCCGAGCATGTTTCGAGACCCTAACTTCGGGACTCTGATCGGCGTGTGGAAACAAGAGTTAGGTTGCATCGCGGGGTTCAAAGGGGCGGACAGAAACACCAAAGGCATGGAATCAGCGTCTCCTTATCTAAAATAATACGCAAAGGGGTTGCGGAGGGAACAGAGACGTCTCAAGCAACACACTCCACAAGGACGTTCTGGCCGTAATACCAGTGTTGAAGGCGCCGTATGGACTCCAAATCGGAAAAGCTGCCGAGATTCGGTATGGGGACTGAAGCGGCCCCGTCGTGGGGGTTTAACTGCCGGTTGACGGCACAGGACCACTCGGGCGCAAGCAGGGCAACGATTTGGAGCCGAACCGTTCATCAGGATCGAACGGTCACAGGCGCGGTGTACCCCGATCTCAGTAATCGCGTCTGCCGCTGCAATCCTCGTCCGCCACTAGGGTCTCAACGCCCAATGCCAGCCAAAGATGAGGCGGCCTCATCCCGCCGCATTCGTCGCGGTGCAGCTGCGGTTCTGGGCGGGGTTTGATCACAAACCGCAGTCCCATCGTCCGTCCGAGAGCACGGCAGCTCGATGTGATCCGCGACGCAGAGCCTCGCGGCACGGTGGCTCGAGCCGAGGCGGGAGCCATATAGTGTCGCGGCGAAGATACCAAGTCGCGTTTGACAACCACGAGGGACGAAATCTGTATAACCAGGAGCCAATGCGGACCGAAGAGATACGAAGATGGTCTAGCTGGGAGAACGAGAGCCAAGAGCCACTCTAAGCACGCTATTATCAGACAAGAAGCAAATGGTGGAACTAAGGCAAACCCTTTAGTCAGCGAACAAATGGGAGGAGCACAGAGGAACTGTCATCCACTTGCAGAGGCGAGCATGGCGAGTAGCGAGCCAAGGTGGGGATGCAGGTGCAACATCCGTGGATTTCGAGGGTTGAAGCTATAGATGACAGAATGGAGTGTCAGCTGTTTATTCAGCGCTTCCTCAGCAGCGGGGCCCGGGTGACCGGGCCAACAGAGTCGCCACCTAGCAGCGGAACTGGAAGAGGAGAGCGGAGCTCGGGCTGGGGCTCGGGCCACTCTGTTAGGACGCGACATGCAGGTGGGGAAGCTGAATGCAGGGTCGTGGTGTAAAGGCGTTGACGGGCATCAGTGAGGGGCATTCCTCCCCTTGGATCGTTCCCTGGGCAATGCATCGAGGAGAGCCCTGGAACATCAACAGCATCTTGGACTTGCGGATACCCCACCACGGAACGAATCAGAGCCAATTCGATTGGGAATGAAACGTCTCTTCCCACAATTACCATCCAATTCCGCGGAGCCACCCCTGGCGTTCAGGTAGCGCTGATTATTAGATCATGACGAATGCGGCCTGCCCTACAGTCCGACGACAATGGCACACCCCTCCGTCGGGGTCCGCCCTCAGCCGGTCGAACCTGCGTCTGGCGGATCTGTGGTACAGCGTAGTAATGTCCCGGGACAGTGGCAGCTCTGAAGTATATATACCAGTTGCTTGACCCCTCACATAGCTTCCCGCCTTTGCATCCCATACGAGACAGTGAAGGCACCTCATCCAACGGTTCAGTCCACCTTCGACTACCTCATCCCAATACTGCACTTTCCAGTGCCTATCCACACCACCAACCACCAAAATGGCTCCCAAGGTCGCTATCGTCTTTGTAAGTTTTCTCCAGCTTCATTCACCACCAAGCTGAACGCTTACCCTTCACAGTATTCCATGTACGGCCATATTAGGCAACTCGCCGAAGCCGAGAAGGCCGGTATTGAGAAGGCTGGCGGCAAGGCCGACCTGTTCCAGATCGCCGAGACTCTTCCCCAAGATGTCCTCGACAAAATGTACGCCCCGGCAAAGCCCACCGACATTCCTGTCCTCGAGGACCCCGCGGTTCTTGCCGAGTACGATGCATTCCTTCTTGGTATCCCGACGAGGTACGGCAACTTCCCCACCCAGTGGAAGGCCTTCTGGGACAAGAGCGGCAAGCAATGGTCGACTGGAGGCTTCTGGGGCAAGTATGCCGGCGTCTTCCTCTCGACAGCCAGCATGGGCGGTGGTCAGGAGTCGACGGCCATCTCCGCCATGAGCACTCTCGCCCACCACGGCATCATCTACGTGCCCCTCGGCTACGCCAAGGCTTTCGCTCAGATGACGGATCTTTCTGAGCCCCATGGCGGAGGTCCCTGGGGCGCCGGTACTCTGGCTGGCCCTGACGGCAGCCGACAGCCGTCGGACCGGGAGAAGGAGGTTGCGACTATCCAGGGCGAGGAGTTTTACAAGACCGTCGCCAAGGCCTTCGGTGCGTAAATACACGTAGCAGCGGAGAGGGCTCTGTGGCGCCTGAAGTTGCTAATGCTTGGAGTGGAAGGGGGCATTGCAAACGGTGCATCAGTCCAGGAGACTGCGCCAGCAGCGCCAGCTAAGGAGGAAACGAAGCACACAAAGCCATTGGAGCCCGAGGACGAGAATACCAAGGAGGGGCCTTGCGGACTGCCATCAAAATGTGTTATCCTTTGAGCATTTGTTAATTTAAAAATTTATACCCAAGGGAACCATTTGCGTGTAAAAACAAGCGTCAAAACGAAATCGCCTACCTCTCGTTATGAAGCATGAGCCATGACCAAGCTGCGCTGTGGGGGATATCCGTTGTCGAATCTGAGCTGTACCCTTCCCCGAGTGGTTTTGGCACAAGCTCCCGCTCCACTTCTCCATTTTCCGACCCCTCCACCCCACCCTTCTGAACCAAGCTGCAGCGGAGACGATCACCAAGCCTCCCCAAAATCCAAATCATCCCAAGCTCAGCCCAGTCGCATCACACTCTTTGGACGCCTTCGAAACCCAGACGGACCCGCGTTTTTCTGCCCCAGAAAGCTCTCCTAACGACGAAAATACCGAGAATATTGAGCAGGCGGTAACACAGTTTGCTGTTCTGAGCTACACGCCCACGCCACCGGATTCCCCGCGCCTAACGTTGCGCAACGCCAAACGATCCATTCAGGATGCCTTCGAGGTTAGAGGAGGAGTTGGCGAAGGCCACGGGGCTAGAAAATCCAACGGAGGCGTACAAGAAGATTCTCGACAACATAAAGCAGCTATCTACCCCGAATACTGTTGCGGCAGACCTCATCAAGATCGCCGACAGCGTGCTTGAAGGCGGCGGGGGGATAGTATTCACACGATCCGTTCTCAGCCAATTCATCGATACCCTCAAATCATTTGAGAACCATCCCGATTTATGGATTGAGGTCGGCCAACACGCTGTCGACGCCATCGCTGGCAACAACTCCCTCGCAACCTCGCTGCTCGAGCAGTCCGCCGCTCTCCGAGACTTGATCGCGGCCGCGCACGAGGCCAATGAAGACTTCCTCGATGCTGCCAAAGCGCTCGCCGAGATCCCGCTGGATAGTTCCCAACGACGGGTCTCCGACGCTGCCAAGGCATCCATCTGGGTACGCATCGTGCGCAACTACCTCGAAGTCGACGACAGCACAGCCGCAGAGACGTACCTAAACAAGTTGAAGAATGTCATGCACACGGTCGATAACCCTGAACTACAATTGCACTTTAAGCTTAGTGCTGCTCGCATTCAGGATTCGAAGCGACAGTTCCTCGCCGCCGCCCAGAGCTACCACGACATCAGCTTCACATCAGCCATCGCCGAGGAGGAGCGCCTCCATACTTTAGGCATGGCGATCAAGTGCGCCATCCTGGCGCCTGCTGGCCCGCCCCGTAGCCGTGTTCTTGGCCGACTGTACAAGGATGAGCGTTCGACAGGGCTGGAAGAGTATGGAATACTTGAGAAGATGTTCCTCGATCGACTCCTTGCCCCGGCAGAGGTAGAGAAGTTTGCACAAGGTCTTGCACCACATCAGCTTGCTACGACTTCTGATGGATCCACAGTCCTCGCGAAGGCAGTAGTTGAGCACAATCTTTTGGGCGCTAGCCGTTTGTACAGCAACATTGGATTTGACGCATTGGGGTTGCTGCTTGGTCTGGATGGCGACAAAGCGGAGGATACGACAGCAAAGATGATTGAGCAAGGGCGACTCACGGGCTCGGTTGATCAGATCGACAGGATAATCTACTTTGAGAACCGCGAGGCGTCCGGGGAGAAAGGAAGCGGGCGAGCGGAGGTCCTCGTGGGTAAGGAGATGCGACGGTGGGACAGCAACGTACAGGCTGTTGCTGAGGATGTGGAGCGGCTGGCCGATGCTTTGCAAGCAGAGTTTCCGGAGTTTGTGGCCAGCCAGATTGCTGTATGATGCAGTAGCTACTGAACGTCTGCCTGGATGTGGACACAAACGATCAATCGTGTCAGGAGTAAAACCCGCGAGCTCCGATGCCACCCATGTTGGCTGAGGCCAGACACGAGTCGCCAGCGGTAATACAAAAGAAATCAGCGAACCTTGTCCAGTCCATGTCCTGTGCTATGTGATTCCTTGCCCCCCCCCCCCAAACGCCATAACCAACCAAAACCCCATCGAAACTGACTCTTATGCACCTCAATTCAAATCCTTTCGGCGGACCACAACATACCCCTGATCCAACGAGGTGGGATCGCCTACCTCCTCCTCGAATACCTTGTCGTCGTCTCGGAAGACACGCCGCTTCTTGGTCGGGGGTGGATTAGCGGCCCTCTCTTTCTCCAAGAGCTTCACCAAGCTCATGCCCACCTCTTTGCCTATCAGGTTGTAGCCGTCTGGTGTGAAGTGCACCCCATCGTCCCAAAACGCCTCCTGATCCGATTTCGACATGGCGAAGAAGGGGACTGCGGCGTTGAGGTCGAACACGTGGCTATGGTCATGTTAGTGCACTCCACCAGATGGGAGAGGCAATAGTATTGACAAAACTTACAAGCCTTCCTTCTTGTAGCCCTTGATCAACTCGTTCAGCTTATTCCTCCGAGCGTCCATCCGCTCCCTACCGTTCTCGATACCGGCCTCGGGAACCGTGAGCGCCAGCACCTTGCTCTTTCGACGCAGCGGGATATCCCAGACTTCTTGGAGGTGGGCAAAGATGTCCTCAGGTTTGACACGGAGGGCGAGGTCGCTGCGCGGAAGCGATGTCAGTCAGAGGATATGGTCTGCGGTGGGGACGGGAGGGAGATAATCAAAACATACTTTGTACCTCCTAGCACTATGGTCCAGTTGTATGACTCGTCGCCCTTCTTCCTGGGAGGATCTGCAGCGGCAGTTGGAGTTAGTTTCCGAGGGTCCTCAAGTGCACGTTCCCAGGTTCGCTAGGTCCTCTGGAGGGGCAAAGGGTGAAACAGACAATTGGTTTGCATCCTCTTAAGAAATCCGAACTTAACGGTATCGCCGGGGCGTCCGTCATCTACCGTCTCGATGTCCATGTCGGGGAAGGCCATCTCTAGCATATGCTCTAGTTTGAGGCGATATGGGTGGTAGACGCAGCCCATCGATGCGTAGCCGGCTGTGAGGGAGTCGCCGAAGCAGAGAACGCGTAGCTTCTGTCGCGCCGCCATCGTTTCGGTTGTCGCCATCTTGAGACGTTTTAGGGACCGCCTCGCACCAGGGATGCGGGCGCGGAGAAGACTGGCGTTATGACAGGCGCGGTACCAACGAGTGGCTCGCGATAAGGGTCGGTGGGGACGCGGGTTGTGGAAGCGACCAAGGCTGCGATTTTCTCTAAATCGAAAACGAAACTCTCAAATGTTTTGTTTGAAGGATATGTCACGGCCGGTTCTAGGTTGATCAGGTTGGGTCACCCAGCTGAGTGATGCGACACATGAGGCAACGGTCCAGCCGACCTCCCGCTGGTGGGGGCGGGGCTGACGGTTGAAGAACCCCTGTCACTTTTGTTGGCAGCTGTGCTGTGACTTGAAAGTCGGAAGAGGTGCTGAGGCACTTCACTGCTACCTAATATTGGGGTCGAGATGGTAAACTGAAAATTCACAGTGCTTTATCTCGTTGCCTCGTGAATTATCGCGATTAACACCCACAAAGTGTCAAAACTGGCCATTGTACTCACGTCAAGCCGAAGGCGAGCCAAGACAACGTCGGCGGGTCCGTAGTTCGGCCTCACATCCCAGACGCAACAAAAGGATGGACATAGGAACTGGATGAAAATGAACCGGCGCTCCCGAGGATAAGATGCTGCAAAGCCTGTAGAGCAAGCGGGCGTGGCAGAATAGAATCAGCACCTCCTAGGTTTCTCTAGCCCATTTAGATCTCGGCACTAATTACAGCGAGGTTTGCCACACCCTTGCATCCTCCATGTTCACCTACAGCCCGGGCCCAAGCTCCCCCACACAACTCCACACGGAGCGCGGGGCGTGGGTATTCCTGGGCGAACAGGGGACACAATTGCGCCAAACCATGCGACACAATTCTCAGCGCTCACCTGACCAGAAACACTTCAAAATCGCGGACTTCCCAAGCAGGGTTGATCTTTTGTTTGCTTTGTTTCATTTTCCGAAGGGCCCAGGAGGTCTGGTCTCAAAAGCGTCAACCTAGAACATGGCCAAGGTTTTCACTGCAGAAGAAGGCAAGACCTCTTCACCGTCTCCTCAAGTGATGTTTGTTGAGGAGCACCAATGCTGACCGTTGACAGTCGCGCAACACCGGACAGCTGATAGCTGCTGGGTGATACTCTATGGGAATGTTTACGATGTGACCAACTTCCTGTCCCAGCATCCCGGGGGATCGAAGATCATTCTCCAACTCGCTGGTCGAGACGCCACTGAAGAGTTTGACCCTGTTCATCCACCAGAGACACTGGAGGCGAACCTCAAGCCTGAGGCCAAGCTCGGGACCGTCGACCCAGCCAGCTTAGAGAGGATGAAGGTGAAAGCCGGGCTAGCAAAGCAAAAGGGCGGTGATGCGCCTCAGGGAAAAGCGCCTCCACCCCTACACACCCTCCTCAACCTCGACGAGATCGAAGCCGTTGCCAAGACCCGAGTCTCCAAGAAGTGTTGGGCCTACTACTTCTCCGCCGGCGACGACCTCATCAGCAAGTACTACAACAGCGCCGTCTTCCGCTCCATTCTCCTGCGCCCGCGCGTCTTCGTCGACTGCACCCAGGCCTCCACCGCTGCCACCCTCCTCGGCGGCACCACCCGCCTCGGCACCCCCTTGTACGTCTCCCCCGCCGCCATGGCGCGCCTCGCCCACCCCGACGGCGAAGCCGGCATCGCCCGCGGCATCGCCCGCTTCGGCGCCATGCAGCTCATCTCCAACAACGCCTCGCAAACTCCCGAACAAATCGTCGCCGACGCCAAACCCGGCGCCGTCTTCGGCTGGCAGCTCTATGTGCAGACCACCCGCTCCAAGAGCGAGGCCATGCTTGCGCGCATCAATAAGCTCCGCGACCACTTCAAGTGCATCGTCCTCACCCTCGACGCGCCCGTCCCAGGCAAGCGTGAGCATGATGAGAAGTCCAACCTCGAGAGTCAGGTCGAAGTTGACTCTGCCAGCAACGACAAGTCCGCCGACGAGAAGCGTCCCGGCGGTGGCGGCGTCGGACAGCAGCTATTCTGGGGCACTGCCGCGGATCTCACCTGGGAGACGACGCTTCCCTGGCTCGCGGAGCACACGGACTTGCCCATCGTGCTGAAGGGGATCCAGACGCACGAGGATGCTTACCTAGCGGCGCAGTATGCGAGGAAGAAGCCCGGGTCGGTCAAGGCGATTATTCTGTCGAATCACGGGGGCCGGGCACTGGATACAGCGCCGCCGGCGGTGCATACACTGTTGGAGATTCGGAAGTATTGCCCCGAGGTGTTTGATACGATCGATGTGTGGATCGATGGTGGGATCAAGCGCGGGACGGACGTCGTCAAGGCGCTGTGCTTGGGGGCGAAGGCGGTAGGTGTTGGGCGGGCAGCGCTTTGGGGGTTGGGCGCGGGTGGGTGGAAGGGCGTGGATAGGACGTTTGAGAGTGAGTACATTGTTGGGTGGTGGAGTACGGCTGAGTACGAGTGCTAACGGTGCGGTGATTAGTCCTGCAGGATGAGATTGTTACTTGCATGAAGCTGCTCGGGGTGAAGGAGGTATCCGAGCTGGGGCCGCGATTTGTGAGTGTTCTTCTGAAATTATTGCTGATGAACTTCTGCTGACATTTTGTCGTTCAGATCAACAGTAGGATCGTCGAGCGAGACATCTTTGACGGAGGGGCTGGGCTTGACAGGCACGGTTTGTGGGTGTCCCGAGCGAAACTCTAATGGAGTGGAGAGGGGTCCGTACATCCACATGAAGTTGTGCCCAAGCGTTCGGTTGCCAAGCGATATGGAGCCATTTCGATATGAGGCCATTCCCACATGCGGTGTTGGTGATATCTCGAAACAAGTTGCTAGGGTGTTTGTTGGGCGTCGTGTTGGCTCTTGTTTTCTAGCTCCTCCTGAACATTTTTTTAGATGTTTTGCGACCAACCAGGCTGGGGCATGTGGGTAGCTTGGCTGCCATGTGATATCTGATTATTGTCCAAGAGAAGGCTAGGGTGTTCTGTCCAAGCCAGAGGTTCGTCATAGTCCAAGAAGGATATCCAAAATGGACCGACAGTTGGAGGTTTTTACTGCACATGAGCTTGGCCTTCTCGGAACCATTTCCGGGTGCGAGGGCAGGTAGGTGGGCATGCGAGGAGTCGCGGGGGTGCTCGGCCTGCCGTGGCGATAGCGTCATTCACAAACTCTGACTCGGGGAGCGAGTTGCAAGTATTCATACCACACGTGCAAGAGCTTTCGTCATTTCTATGAAACGAAGGCAGCGACCTGGAAGTCATGGGTATATTCGCGGAACACGGACGGAATCGAATAGACTCACATTGTCGTGGCAGATGTTCACTGTCAAGCCGAAACAACAGGGGTTTGCATGCCCCGTCAACATGGTTCCAGGTCTCGCAGGTAGCCCCAGGCGAAACGACCTGAGCCAGCTATACGAGAACAATTAAGCTGGATGAAGGTAGAGCTTGACTGCCTTGCAGTATGGGCTGAGAGCCACCCCTTTCAATAAAAAGGGGACAAAGTAGCGGAATGGACGGCCTCATCCGCGCCACTGGTAATATGGCATCCCCGCGAGCTGATTGGCTGCTGCTTCGTCGAAAGTGACAGAATGGGAAGGTGGGCAGTCTGAGTGGCTGGAGAGTCTTTCTCATCCCTTGAGCAACTGGCCAATCGTTGTCCCTGAGCAGCGGTTGTCCCAATGCCGTCTCGGTGCCTGGATGTCGCACATACAGATTCACCTAAAGACGTTGGTTTTGTGGCTTCTGCAAAAGAATCGATCGTGGCTTCAGTTGGAGGCCGTTTCATGGAAATTTCCCGGTGTCCAACTTTGACAACACCCATGCACCACACCCCAGATGCCGCCCAATCCGCTGGCGAGATGGGGTATTCTTTGGACAAGTGAAGATTCACGCGACCTCTTAAAACTCTTGGAGGGTGTGGGCGGAGATTTTGTGCCAAGTAGCGGACGCTTTCCAAGTCCCGAGCTGGACAAAACCTCAGCTGGGGCGAGGACACGGCTGTCCACATGTCAGAAGGCCAGCGCCCGAGATGCGCATCCCCTGAGCTCTTCGTGCCCCTCGATCCCCTCAATGGCAACTATCGACGGTCTGGACGATACCCCTTGGAACTGCCATGCGGGACATGTCCAATATCGGCGCTGTCTCCGCCGTCCATCCTGCTCCGCGACGTGAAATTTTTCATGTGCTCCTCGTCGTCCGCAAAAGAAGCCGAGGCCGTGGCCGAAGTTGGCAGGGGCAGGATGCAACCCTGGCACTTCCCCAGGAAATGGGCGGGGGGCCAAGACGAGCCGGTTCTCGGCGTCGCCTACATCTGGCAACCAGAGCCGCGTTGCCTCTGTTTGCACGACGACAAGCAATCTCTTTTTTACAACTCTTTTCTTGGACTTCGAGGTTTCATTGTGGTAGAGTAACCGCTTGGGGAAAGTACTCGAACCCTCCTGACGGCGACCTACGGCGAGAAAAAGGCGGACACTGCAACGGTCCCCTGACATGCTCGTACTGGTAGAACATCCCGCACTGTCGACATGCAAACTAGCACAGATGAACGGATAGAAGCGAGATGCCTTACTCCAACTTCCAACATCACGCGCGCGCGTGCATAGGTACATGTGCACGCTCAAATATGGCTGGCGAGATAGAGCGGTTCCCACAGACGACGTCGTCCTGATGCTATCTCCAGCCAGTTGCCAGGGCAGCGGGGGAGAGCGGAGAGCGCTCAGCGCCGGGGCACAGTGGTGCGGCGGAGGAATTCCCCGTCCTCAATCACCTTTCCCATGGTCTCGACTGGTGTCTCCCCAACGCAGCGCGTGAGAGGAAAGCTGTCAGAGCGGCTGATCATGGGCTGTTGGGACGCGATAGAGGTGTACATGCCAGAATCCCCACAGCTTTGTCCGCGATTCCCCGCATCACATCTCCCCTCAAGCGGAGAGATTGCTTGGTCAAGGCACGTCTCCATTACCACAGCAGCGTGGTCCAAGAGTCAAGTTCGCCTCAACAAGATGACCAAGCACTAATTTGTAGAACAGACATGAGATGCCAGGTGCTTCAAGGGCATCGATGCCCAAGGAACTGCGTTGGAGGCTCGAAGAAACCCTCCTTTGACCCGTCTATTCAATTACTCACCAACCACAGGTAGATGGATAGCATCGCTCGCCATTGCCTTTCTGTGCCATCCGAAAGAACCTGCTCCAGTTTTCACCCACTCATATCGCCAAGTAGATCCAGCGCTGAGGAAGACAAAGACGACCGGCTGAGCGCGGAGGTGGGGGAACATGTCGGTCATGCTACCCCAATAAGTTAGTCTTGGGGAACCGTCTCGGCAGGTACGACCAGGGTCTTGCACCATTCCCCTCCAATACCCGATCTGGCCTGGGAGGGTGGGCTTGAGTGGCAATCCCAGGATTTCCTGGCCACCAGAAGCGCGACATCACAGGCACGCAAGAAATGTCCCAGCTCGACCAGCCCGACAAGGTCGAGCTCTGTCGAGCCAGGCCCAGTAGCCAATCCCCGCTCTCCACACGATGCTACCAGCTGCTGCAGTAGGTAGGCCGTTCCTTTCCAATCGCTCAGATGTATTATAAGATGGAAGCCCGGGGCGCGCCCTCCTCTTGGTGTTTTGTCTCTCCTCGCCCCTTCTCATTATCTGTTCGTTGTCAATTGGATCTGGCTCTCTGATTCTTCGGTTCACCTCGATCTTCCAGTAACTTGACACTCTCTTGGTACTGCTGGAACAGACCCCCCGCCGAGTATTGGGACGAAGGCACACGCCAGACACAAAACCTATACCGCAACCATGAGCGAGCCGGATAAGACCAGCGCGTCGCAGGCGGAGACGGTGGAGAAGACCCCGAGAAAGCGCGGCTGCGTTGGCCATTGCCTTAAGTTCTGGTGGGCGTACCTCATCGGCTTTATCGTCTTCGTGGTGCTCCTTGTCTGCTTGATGTGAGTAGATCCCCTGTTCTGCCAGTACGCGCTGCGCATATGCTAACACCGAGAAACAGCCTCCTCGTTGCCGTCCCTAAGATTGCTCAGGGCAAGCTCGATGATGCCGAGCTCACGATCCAGGGCATTGTGATCTCCAGGTCCGAGGCCAACAGCCTGGACATGGCCATCAACAGCACCATCACCACCGACGGAAAGGTTCACGCCGACATCGATGGCTTCACTGGTGTCATGTACCTCGAGGACCTCGAGGGACACACTCCCTTCGCCAGGATTGACTTCCCCGCCACCACCGCCGAGGCCTTGCAGACTGTCAACGTCAGCCAGAAGCTCGAGATCAAGGACATGGCGGCTCTCACCGCCTTCAACACCTGGCTCTTAACCAAGGATGAGGTCCGCATCACCACTTACGGCGAGACCCACGTCAAAGTCAAGGGTATCGCCAGGAAATACCCCGTCACCTTCAAGAAGACCATCACCACCCCTGGTAAGCATCTGTGGGCGCCTTTCAGCTTCAATTGAACTAACAGCAAGTAGGTCTTCGTGGGTTCGATGGAACCACCGTTTACAACACTTCGATCTCAATTGGGCCCGATGCTCGTGGCAACAATTTCAAGGGTCTTACTACGATCCCCAACTACTCCGTCTTCACCCTTGAGATTGTGAGTTGACACAAACCCTCGTCTTGTCCCATGGCTATGCTAACATGATCAATAAGGGCAATGCCACTTTCAACAACTACCTCGAAGGTGCCCTGGTTGGAACTGTCTTCATTGACAACATCATCCTCTATCCTGGCCTGAACAACACGTTCCCAATGCGCGCGACGATTGAGAATGCACCTGTTCTTGGCGCCCTCAGCAAGAAGCCGTACTGCGACGAGAAGAAGGGTGTCCTTCCCTTCCAGATCAGCGGAAAGACTGTGACCAACTACGGCCAGTCTCTCACCTACTTCGCCGACGCCCTGGGCTCCCACAACCAGACACTCGACATCGACGTCGGTACTCCTGTGGCCGCGCTCCTTGGCAGCCCTGTCAAGTGCGCTGGTGAGGGATCTGCCAAGCACTAAGCGAATCATTTGGGCGAGGTTTAGCATTTTGTTCTCTGTTGCATCTTTTAGCGAGGCTCTCTATGTGAGAATGATGATACCAGTACCGGCGGGATGGGTGGAGATTTATGGCTCCAGGGATGGATATGGTGCAACATGGAGGAGGGACGGGGTCCTCCAATTATAACTTTAATGCCGATATCTAATGAGATGTCATTGAGACACTAACGCCGTCCCTATGCATGTGTTGCCTGTCTTGTGATGTCCCTTGCGGTGTGTCCCGCGTTCGCGTCCACCGTACCTGCAGCATATTCTCATGCTATTAGCAGAAGAAAGGAAGCAATCCACACCTCATACTCGATTTTTAAAGTTGGGGTGTATGAGATGCAAAAATGAATGGGACATGTGAGGCTCGAACTCACGACCTTTGGATTACTCTGATGTCTAACCAGATCATATTATGAGACCAACGCTCTACCAACTGAGCCAATATCCCAAGTCATCATGTGGTGATGTTTGTTGTGCTTGCGTTCACTGTCATAACATACCTATTCCTTACCTCGGGAAGCAAGCCAACTTGACCCACAACCATCAACACATTGATGTCCAAATATGCTGTAAGTCCGCACTACTCACTCCCACACCCTCAAGTATCAAACATCGTCCTCCTCCCATTCCTCACAGGCGCAGCCCCCGCCCCCCCTTCCACACCCGTTGTCCCCACTCCAGCACTAACAAAGTCAACCGCCTCCCCCCGCCCCCGCTCCCTCTCCTTCCTTGCCTCCTCTTGCGCCCTCCTCAACGCCCCTCTGTACGCCCACTCCGGAAACCCCTCTGGATCCCAAACCTCCGCTCCCACGGTGCTCCGATACTGCACCGTACCGCTTCCATCCCCTTGAACAAACTCCGTCTCAATGCCGACAAAGTCTAGTAGCTTGTCCATCAACGCGGGGTTTCGTAATGCTGATGAGGCCCCGAGGCGGGAGTTGAAGTGTGCTGGGTCGTTTGGCCGGCGCTTGAGGGCGAGGAAGTTGGTGAATTTGAGAGTGAGGGGAGTTATGTCGGCGTGTTGGGTGGGTGGTGGGGACGGTGGAATCTCCATGCTGGGGACAGCGGGGAGGGTGAGGTCGCGGGTGAGAAGGCGGGCGGTGGTGTAGGGTGAGCGAGGGGGGTCGGTGGAGGGGTTTGGGTCGGAGAGGAAGGCCATGGGGTCGGCTTCTGGGGAGTGGGAGGATGGAGGTGGGCGAGAGGGGCCTATTGTTGGGCCTTGGACTGGTCCTAAAACTGGTTCGGAGGGTGGTTGTGGTTGGGATATCGGCTGTGAGGGTGTTGATGAGACGGGTGGTTGTGGTTCTGGAAGATAGTTAGTATGGAGGTGAGATCCGTGGCTTGGGGGACTTACTTGGAGCATCCTGTGGTTGCTGTGACAGGATAGTTTTAGGCGGTGAGGCCGAAGGCTGCCATGGCGTTTAGCATCGCTTTTTGTTCAGAAAGAGTTGAAGAAAACGCGGCTGGTTCTTACTGGAGCAGCATCCTCAATTTGGACGTCTTCATCCTCATCACTGCTTTCGTATTGAACAAGGCCCATTTTGATAAGACCTGGCTCCGCTACTGCAACAATACTTCTTTTTCTCAGTAAGATGAATTGGTGCAGCTCTTGTGGAAGGTGGTCGTTTGCAATATCTGATGAGTTGAGGAGTGAGGTGTCACGTGCAGGCGCTGGGGGTGTTTCGGTTCAAGCTTGCCAGCTGATTTGGCGCCTTAGGCACCAACTTTCAGCCGTCATCCGCCCAGCAAGGGAAGGCAGCACTGCGGACGCGAAGCTGCCAGGCTGGGAGCTCCAACCTCAACTCAGCTTCAAGCTCTCAGTGCAAATCACCGACATCAACCATTCCGCTTTGACGACCACTCGAGATACCCCATACCAGAAAAGACGCGCAATAGCGACCGCGACGATCGGAATCCGAATTACCCACACCACACTCAACGGTCCAACACATCACAGCTATGGATCACCGCCCGCAAGCTTGGGGCCGTGTATGTCTCCATTCACAGTTGCAGCCCAACAGCGCAGCCCTGACCTGCGACCGCACTGCTAACCTTCCATTGATGGCTTCCAGCCCCGAGATGATGTTTACGGCGCCTACGATCATTCCTACCTCCAACAGAGCGGCCCCAAGACGGCGACACAATCGCCTGTTGTGACGGGTACCTCCGTGGTCGCCATCAAGTTCAAGGAGGGCGTCGTGATCGCCGCCGACAACCTCGGTACGTAACCGTTTCCCAGTCCCCCTCCTCCTACACGCCACATAGCTGACCACTTCTCCCTAGCATCCTACGGTTCCCTAGCCCGCTTCACCGACGTCAAGCGCCTGCGCACCTTCCTCGGCACCTCGGTCGTCGGCTTCGGCGGCGACGTCTCCGACATGCAATGGCTCGACCGACACCTCAAAGAGCTCGCCATCGACGAAGCCTACGATCAGGAGCCCACCGCCGAATCCGCCGAAGCCGCCGCGAAGGAGGGTCTCAACGCCGCCAACCTGTACAAGTACCTCCAAAAGCTCATGTACAAGCGCCGCAACGACTTCGACCCGCTGTGGAACCAGATCCTCATCGCCGGGCTCGACGAGGACGACAAGCCTTTCCTTGCGTCGGTCGACCTCCGGGGCACGAGCTTCACCTCGCCGAGCTTGGCAACAGGGTTTGGCGCGATGCTGGCGCAGCCTATCATGCGGCTGCATGCTGCGACGGAGGAGGACGCCGCCAAGTTGACACGCGAACAGGCGGTTGAGGTAGTCAAGGAGTGCATGAAGGTTCTCTACTACCGCGATGCGCGCAGCTTGGACAGGTACAGCATCGCTGTGGTCACCAAGGAGGGGATCGATCTTAAGGAGGATGAGCAGTTGGAGAAGCAGAGCTGGGCGTTTGCGGAGCGGATCAAGGGATACGGCACCCAGACGGTGTAAGATGGGGGTTTGATAATTGCGAGGCGAAGTAGCAAATGCGAACGTTAGTGTCACGACAGCACTCCGCCTGCGGTGTAAAGCGCATGCATATCCCAGCCGCGAAGAGGTAGACTGGGTGCGCGAAATGCGAGACTCGACCAGGCTTGTAATACTACAAATGGAAAGAAATTTTCAACAGGACGCTTTGCAGACGCTGTTACCTCTTATTTTTGCCATTCATGCTACGCTGGAATACCCATTGTGCCCTGTCTACAAAAAGACGCTACCGCCAAAGAGCGATTGATATGTCCTTCACCGCCCGCTGTGTGCGCCTCCCAGTTCATCCTCACGTCAACTCGTCCTTTTGCCCATCGAACGCCTTGGCCGACGGTAGACCAAAAATTACTAGTACAAGACTGACATCGACATCCCAAACCAAAGATCATAGCCGTTATGCTTCGTCCTCTCCTGACCGGATCACCCCCTACTCCACCGTCACCGACTTCGCCAAGTTACGGGGGAAGTCGACGTTCAGGCCCTCCGTGACGGCGAGCCAGTACGCAATCAGTTGGAGGGGGATGACGTTGAGGATGCCCTGCAGGACATCCACCGTCTTGGGGATTTCAATCTTCAAGGCCTCGCTGGCCTTGAACTCCTCGTCTGAGGGATTGCAGATGACGATGGGTTTACCACCTCTAGCGATAACTATGGGGGAATTAGTGACTGTTCAGCAAGGATAATTTGGAGGATGGGCCATACCTTGTTGGTAGGCGTTCAAGCTCTTCTTGAACAGGTCATCCCGGGTGAGAATCATGATGATGGGCAGGTTCTCGTCAACCAGCGCCAGCACGCCGTGCTTGAGTTCTCCGCTCATGACAGCCTCGCAGTGCAAATAACTAATTTCCTTGATCTTCAGAGCGCCCTCAAGCGCCGTGCTGTACTGGCTTCCGCGACCAAGGAGGAGCAAGCTCTTTTGGTTCTTGAACTTCTCTTCGCACAGCTGCTTGATCTTCTGGTCTTGTTCGAGAACCGACTTGATCTGATCGCTGATTTTGCTGAGGCCATCCATGATCTCCTCGCGACGCTTGGTCTTGGATGCGCGGTCCTCGCTGAGAGAAAGCGCAAACATGACCATGGCAATAAACTGAGAGGTGTACGCCTTGGTCGAGGCAACACCGATTTCTGGCCCAGCGTTGACGTGGACACCGCAGTGCGTCAGCAGCGAGATGGAGGAACCGACGACGTTCACGATACCGACTGTCAATGCACCGCGCTCGAGGCAGTACCTGAGCGCCATGAGGGAGTCTGCGGTCTCGCCGGACTGGGAAACGAAGACGCATGTGTCGTCACGGAAGACTGGCGCTTGACGGTCGAGGAAATCAGATGCGAGCTCCACAGCGATCGGGATCTCGGCGAGCTCCTCGAACACGCCACGAACTGCCATACAGCTGTGGTACGAGGTGCCGCAAGCGATGAAAATGATGCGCCGGCAGCGACGGATGGTGCTAATATAACTTCGCAGACCGCCAAGGGTAACTTGCTTGTTTGCGATATCGAGACGGCCACGCATGGTGTTGACGACCGACTCGGGCTGCTCAAAAATCTCCTTTTGCATGAAGTGGTCGAACTTACCCTTCATGATCTCTTGCAGCTCGAGCTCGAGCGTTTGGATCGTTCGGACATTGCTGCTGCCATCGGCCTTCTTCAGGCGGTGGATGTTGAGCGAACCCTCGTGGATGTGCGCAATATCGTCGTCCTCGAGGTACATAACCTTCTTCGTGTGCTCGACGATGGCCGACGGGTCCGAGGAGAGGAAGAACTCGGTGGGCATGGGCATGCCGTCGTCGGTCATGAATGCGCGGGACTGCGAGCGGTGCAGCAGCGACTTGTCGGCGGCTCCCAGAAGGAAGTTGGGGGAGAGGAAGCTTCCGCCATCAGCAGCGGCGGTCTTCTTGAGCGCCACGTTCTGGGCGGCGGTCTCAGCGGGAAGCGGCTGGTTCTCGTCCGAGTACTCGACATCGACGAAGTCAACCTTCATGCGCTTTTGCGTCTTGACACCAATAACAAGGGGGGAACCCTTGCGGGCAGCGATAACCTCATGCGGGTAGTGCACGCTCTTGATCAACAGGCCGTAGGCGCCCTCCAGCTCGTTGATGACCGCCTTGGCGAGATCAGTGAAGCCGACGTTGGGGTGCTGGTCATACAGGTACTTGGCAAGCTTTGCGATGCACTCGGTATCTGTCTCAGTCTCAAATCGAAAGCCCTTGCTCTCGAGCAGGGTCTTAAGCTCCTTGTAGTTGGTGATGATGCCATTGTGCACGATGGCAAACTCCCAGTTGGGGTCGGACCTGGGCGGCGCATTTGTCAGTTCGATATCGCCCCAGAATCATGGCATTGGCCGGCCGGAGAAGCCGGTTGTATTGCTGTACTGCAAAGCGCTGGTGCTCGCTTCCATCTTCTTACGTACCTGTGAGGGTGGCAGTTGGTGCGCGAGGGAGGGCCGTGAGTGGCCCAGCGGGTGTGAGCGATGCCGCAGTGAGAGTCAAACACCTTGTCGAGGTCGAGCTTGTTCTCATCGATCAACTCCTTTAGCTTGGCCACCTTGCCGACCTCCTTGAACGCGAAGACCTCATTCTTCTTGTTGCCGTCGACAGCGAGACCGGCGGAGTCGTACCCACGATACTCGAGACGAGACAGGCCTTAATTGGTCAGAAACAGCAATGATTAGCAACCGTAGCTCAGAAAGCGGAGACCAGCTGCGCGAAACACGGCGGCTCCCGTCATCCTCGTATCGGCGCCCCGCGATGTTGCAAACAGCCGGGGAGAAGGGGGTGACCCGATGCAAGCTGAGGTGTGGCCACGCAAGCCACGGGGATCAATGGCTCCACATACCGTTGATGAGTGTGCTGATAATAAACTTCCGGTCCTTTTCCACCAAGTAATTCACATAACCAAAGATTCCGCTGCAAGAGAACACGTTTTGTCAGTGGGCGATGCTCAGGACGACTCTGTGGGGCTAGGGCCGCCGCCCCCTCCGTCTCGCTCCCTCTCCTGTTGTCTCCTTTCCCCAGTGTTTTTGCGCTGCGCGTTCAGCTCCGCGGGGCGCAAACTCCGCAAGCACGCCGTGGCGGCGGTTTTGCAGCTTGCGCCCGTGGGAGCCGCGCGCTCGGCAGCAATCCTAGATCGCAAGACAGGAGAAAATGACAGCTGAAGACGAGAGCGACAGGCGGGAAGGCGGGGTTGTTGGGCGAAGAGGGTTGCGTCGTACCACATTGTGACGGACCAACCGCAAGCAACGGGACCCTTTCGCGAATAAAATCGGCTGGTTCGCGAGTGCGTGGAGAGAGCGTGTTCGGTGTGGTGAACCCAAAATATGGGAAATGGATAACGAGGGAAAGTTTGCCAGAAGTTGGGTCGTTTGCAGAGCGATTCAGGAGGGCTCCTATGTTGCTGGGGGAGCTTGTCTTTATTTTATGGCTGCTGACTCCTGGGTGGGTGCGGTGCCCTGGCACACTTCGTTGGCTAGGAATGCTGGGTAGCAGGTATAGTGTGGAGCAGCTGGGCATCAGGTGCAGGGGTTTACTCGCGCGGATTGACACTGGGAACCCAAGGAGTGGAGGGGCAACCCCAGCCGCAGGGCCGTCACTGCCAATGCTAAACGCGACTTTTCGAGTCCCCTTTGGACCCTGGAAAGCTTCGTATTCATGCCTCCAAGAGATTCTTGGCTCTACCGCCGTATCAGTGATCGACGGCATTTCCTGGATTCGAATGCAAATCCTGTCTTTCCCCGTTGCCGCGGGAGCGTTTGCACAATGTCTCTGGCTGCGTACCTCGCTGTGCGATGAAGCAGGCTGGAACAGGGGTCTGAGGATTGCGATGTTTCGGTGAGAATGCCCCTCACCCCCCTCCCAAACCTCATCCGATGTCGTGATGCACGCTTCATTTCTTGTTTAGGTACCTCTGCAGGCAGCACGTATCCGCTCGGCTCCCGAAAGAGTATTTTCCCATCATGCAATTGAGGGCTGGCAAGCGTCCCTCTTATTCTAGCATGGCTGCTTGTCGAAGCTGTCAATTCTCGCCCAAAGCTGTCCGGAGCTATCCCTTTCACCCCACATAGGTACCTTAGCCAGCCTCGACCGCCAAACTACCTTCTCCAAAAAAAAAAAAGATGGCGCGTCTAACCTGCTGCAGCCCTCTGCAGTTCGGATTCTTGATGTTCACTTCTCGGTCTCCTATTGGAAGAGTCAGGGGAGCTTTTGCTGCGCTTCAACAGCGGCTCGCTCTTTGGGGGGGGAGAAGAGCCATCACTTTGATCCGTGGCCGCCCAACAACTCCACTTCAGGACTCTCACCGCCGTCCGGCCCTGACTGACAGATCCCGAGGGGTGCTCAGTCGTTCGCACATAATCAGCAGCGGAGCATCGTCGTCCAAGCAGCGGCGCGATGGAGGAAACTTCGTACGCTATTTGGGCACTATACGATAAACACTGTGGAACAGCCCTGACTGGACACTACCGATCCCTGTTCAGGATCGCCCAAAAGGCCGTGTTGCTGTCGCTATTTTCTAGCTGCATTCCGTTTAGTATCGACGTGAGTGCTCGGCGTTCTATCTGCGACCTACTACCGCTTACCGCCTCCCCCTATCGCCTCCCGTTGTCGCCCCAACAAGCCATGATGACGTCCTCATCCCACCCCTCAATGCTCGGTCACGCGAACCGCTAGCTCAAAGCAGACAAGAAAAAAAAGGAGCCTGCAATGCGATGCAACACCAAGCAATCGCCATCATCGTCAGTGGCGCGGCAAGTATCCGCCCCTTGTGGCTGTACCAAACATCCAACCCTTACATAATTTGGGAGAGACGCGGCGGCGAGGGCAGACCACGTTTTCGGCGGGAGTCCACCAAAACCGCTACTGACTAAATAGTTTCTTTGCGGTGCCAGGGTCGTCAGCTCGCAACTATTCTTAGCCAAGAAATGCCCGCCTCTTCCTAAACACGAGAATTCGGTTTGGCAAAATCCAACGGAATCCACTGACAAGCGACAAACTCGCGCGGTGCGGGTGGGCCAGCGCGGTCGTGTTTGGTACCAACTGAGTAGGGATGAGCCCTGGCTGATAGCGCTAAAAGGAGACTTTGGGAGGGAACCAATGCATTATGTTTGGCGCAATGCGAGGAGCTCCTGGGACTTCTGCCGCGCATGCACCTCAGCCCGTCAAGCCCCAGCTCCAAGATCCCACGGACAACGGGACTGCCCCAGACAGGACGAGCCGCCACAACGGTGGGATGTGGGATTCCCGTCAGCGGCTGCACGGCATCCATGGATGTCGCAACCAAGTGCGGCAGCCTTATCGGGGCGTCCTGTGCGAGCTACCGCTGTGGTTGGCGTGCCTACCTTGTCCCCAGGATGAGGCAGGAGTAACAGAATCTTCACCTCAGCTTTTGATCTGTTCCTTCGGTTAATGCGTAGACGCATCTTGGACGACAAATGATTTGGTCAGGCACGGAACAGAGTGAACCTCGAGATATCTCTGCCTGTTACCACCCGAATGCCCCTTTTCCCCGATCACAACTGGACCGACCGATGGCGTCTCAGGTGTAAGTCCAAGACCCTTCAACGTTGGGAAGATTCTACGTCACTCGTTCGTCCGCTGCATCGATGGCCATTCTCAGGTCGAACAGGGTTCAGCCCAAGAAGCTCGCCTTCTCGAAAATGTCGAGACAGACTCTTGGCAAGAGGTCACAAAGTTGTCGAACGGGGTTTCACGCCGACCACAGATGCAACCACCTCTCAAGGGAACCCAACTTCTCCAACTGGCATTTCCAGATCCTATAGTCCACACCCAAGACATTCAGTGCCCTCGCAATCTCAAGCGTCCTGCCCTATGGTGAAGTAGGACTTCGCCGATCATCCGTAAACCAGACAAGTTGACAGACTAGCCCATGGATGTAATCGTGCTGGCATGTCAAGCATGGTACTTTCTGTGTATGAAGATGCTTCTTCAGATTTTGTTGGTCCAATCGCCAACTTCCCTCGCCAGGAATTGCGCCCCCTGCGTCTCCGCCAACAACGATGTTGACATGTGTGGCTGGTATGGTGGGTAATTTAGGGCGTCGTTCGATGGAAGATCAAACGTGCTTGGAGAGTGAATGAAGCCTTGATTGCCTTGCATTTCTGACTCGAGGGGAAGGAAAAGCGGGCAGAGTGAGTGCCACGCCTACAGAGGTGTTATCCCCTTTGGTGAAGCTCATGCAATAGTCGTAGATCTCGTAGGGGTGATGGGATCGAGATTAAGGGACTGATGCTACGCGGAGCTCCATCACCGCAACCCAGCCCGATCAGTTTGTTCAACATCATGCACAACGCTCTAACTCACGACAAGGATGGTATACATGGATTCGCTGGTATGGTCGTATAACCGGCCTCCCACTTTCAGTGATGTGGTCGTGATGTTACAGTATTACAGCCAAAGCCATGTTGGCAAGCCAAGCAGCATCATGGCTGTCCTCTATTTCTTCGCTGCGCATGAACAACCCCCCTAAGACAAGCCTTATAGCTTCTGATACTCCAGCTTGCCCTCAAGCTTCTTCGTCTCGGTGAGCTTGCGCACTGCCTTGTTGAAGTCGTCCTGGTTCACGGCATCTCTGTAGTCCTTGATGGCGAAGAGGCCACTGTGCATTTAGTTAGCGACTGGAACGCCTGATACATCCAAGGGTTCAACTTACGCCTCGGTGACCACGTTTCGCAAATCGGCACCGTTCAGACCATCACTCATCTTGACCACGCTCTCAAAATCGATGTCACCCTCGGTCACAACGCTCGCAGCGTGGATCTTGAGAATCTCGAGTCGGCCGACCTCATTGGGAAGGGGAATTTCGATCTTGCGGTCAAGACGTCCGGCACGTAGCAACGCCGGGTCCAGGGTGTCGGGTCTGTTCGTCGCCATGATGATCTTTGTCTTTCCGAGGTAGTCGAAGCCGTCCAGCTGGTTGAGGAGCTCCATGAGGGTTCGCTGGATCTCTCTGTCGGCACTGGTGCCTTCGCTAAACCGGCGGCCGCCGATGGCATCGATTTCGTCCATGAAAATAATGCATGGCTCGTGCTCCTTGGCGTAGCCAAACATCTCACGAATCAGGCGGGCGGACTCTCCGATGTACTTGTCAACGATGGCAGAAGAGACGACTAAAGCCCCCGGGTGTTAGCAGCAATCCCCAAGTTCTCGACCCGTGTCACTCACCCTTCAGGAAGTTGGTCTCGAGACTGCTGGCGACAGCCCTCGCCAACAGCGTCTTTCCTGTGCCGGGAGGCCCGTAGAGCAGCACGCCCTTTGGTGGCTTGATGCCAACCCGCAGGAACAACTCTGGGTTCTTGAGCGGAAGCTCGATAACTTCTCGGAGCTCGCGGATCTGATCGTTCAGTCCACCAATACCGCCAAAGCTGACCTGCCCTGGGTCCTCGAGCGACATGTTGTAGACAAGCGGGTCGACTTCGCGCGGCAGCATCCGCATTATGGTGAGGGTCGTCATATCGAGCGCCACACGCGTTCCTTGCTTCATCTTCGCCTTGTCAACTTTGGACCGACAGCCGACCACATATCGGGGTCCACTAGACGCCTTGACAATAACTGCAGAACCAAATATGTCAGCATCCTCGGCCATTTGGCGCGGGGGGGAGGAGGCGGCAACACGCACATCGCTCATCATCCAGCTGCTTCAGCACCTCGCCAATAATCTGTCCGACGCTTTGTAACGCTTTGATGTTCTCCTCTGTCTGGTCATACTCCTTGTTGAGACCCTTGAGTTCCAGGCGCAAGCTCTTGAGCTTGGCCTCCCACTCCCTCGATTCAATGAGCTTAGCCTTGAACGAGGCAAGAGCGTGCTCGCGCTCCTGGGCTACCTTGGCCGCGGCAATGCGCTCCTGATCCTCGGGAGTGAGCTCCTCCTCAGCGCGCTCCTGGTCCTTGTCCGACATGGTCGCGGTATTGCGCTCTGCGGCCGAGGTTTGGCTTTCGAAATCCCGTGATCGTCTTTCTCGTGAAGTGTTCGGGTGGAAAGAGGAGTGATATCCGGCGCGCAAGACCTGGTGGTTGGATTCGCAGGCGTTGGGTTGATGTTGAACGTTGATGTCGGCTGGGCTCGACCTGGGAACCGAAATCCAGAGCCACTTCGCGCGGCTCAACGAGCTTACCTCAAGCTCCTGCTGCCTTGCGGTGGGTCCCTCAGCTGCTGCCAGCTGACTAACAGGGGTGCCGGGCTCCAAGGCCCCACAACAGCTGAGCCCAGAATACGGCCAATCACAGACCATTTCGCCACGCCGAAAATCCGAGTTTCTTCACCACGTCAATGAGCAGGCCATCAAGACCTACAGGTATTCTTCTCCTTTATATCGACAAAGCTTTACATGGCAAGCCGCTACAACTCCCCTTGCATCCACTGCGCCCCCTCATGAGCCTTGAAGCTCGCCGAAAATCATGGGTACAAATTCGTACCCCTTCGACTTGGCACTCATCAAGACTGATTTGCACCAAGCCAGCTCTTTCTTTGTCTCTGGTCCGCCAGCAAGGAACACGTCGTGCGCCACGCGCATAGGAAGGAGCATCGAACCGGGGCCAAACATCTTCATCTCGTCCTGCAGCACATAAGGCGCACTTTGGCAAATCCACCTCGACAATTGTCGGGTCTCCTCGACGATGTTGCCGCCAGGTACCCACATTGAGACAGATTCCTGGTCATAAATTGCAGGTTACTCGGTCGCCAGCATTTCGATCGTTGCAAGGCAAAGCGAACGAAAAGCCCAAAAGTGGGTTTCTGTGTTGCAACCTGTGATGCTCTCGAACTATATCGAAGGGACTTCGGGACCGGCGCCTTCAACAACGTTGCTTCGAAATCCAGGCTTGTCGGCCTCCTGGTCATGAAACTTGGCCCTCCATTCATCCAATCTGTCCAGCATCGCTACCAGGAGTTCACGAGACTCTTTTACAACAACGATTATTAGCTCCGGGCCCACGGCTTTCGCTTGGTCTAGGCTGTCGAAGATGGCCGGGATGGCAGGAGCCTGGCTGAAACGATCCTGCAGTGGCGAGGGCGGAATATTTTGGAAGGGGACCTTCTTTCACTCTTCGCTGTTGAGGAATGACATTCTCCGCGAGACGAAGCTCAAGATGACCAAGAGGGGGACGTGCCCCTATAAAAGATCTTGTGGGGAATGCCAGAAGCGAAAAACTGTGGCCCAGCTAACTGCACCGACTGAGCAAAGCCCTCCATATGCGCAACCCAGCTGGACACGGTGGTGCACAGATAAAGCTCTGACAAGAGCAAGCACATGATAGCCACAGCCATTTCACTGGCCAGGGACGGTGACCGAAATGGAGAGCCAGATCGAAGGTCTTCCCGGAGAGTGGCCTCGCGGCAAGCGCTCCCGTTTTCTTCTCTCGCCTCCGTTGCCCTGGCTGCCGCCCAGGACGGACTGACCGACGGCCGGATTGGTAAATGTCTTGGAAAACAAACATCCAGTCGGGTACGTAGTCAGGGACACACAATATTGCTGAACTTGCACTGACTGCTGCCAGGGAGTTCTCCGTCGCACTAGAGTGCCCTCCCTCACTTGATCAGTATCCTGCCAGAGGGAGGCTTGGAAGAGATTGTACCCACACTAATCTTCCTCTTCCGGCAGGTCTCGCATATGGTCCGTTGCTTGACTTTCATATTTCTCGTTTGTTCATGAAGCTTGAGATATATTTTTGAGCTCTCTTGACAATGCGGCCCTGGTGTCTTAGATGTGGAAAAATCAAAGACAGGCTCTTGCTTTCCTGATGCAGCAAATTTTGTTGACAGATCAGTGCTACCCACGACGATGAGTAGGATATCTTGAAGTAGTTTCTCGGCACTGGTGTACCTGACCGCAACGGAAGGCGTATGGTCCAGCTGTTCGGAGCTCCCCGCAGGTTGGTTCCACAGGATCAAGAACTAGCCGAAAGGGGTTTATAACCCGCCAAGACATGCACATGCACAGCTCACCCTCAGGAAGGCCCAAAGGAGCGCAACCCAGCCGAAACAGAGCAAATTTTCCTAAGAGAGCACCCCGCTTACCCCATGATTATGTAGCTGTTGGCGGGGTCAACGTTTTCGCCATCGCTAATTCAGCTTTCACAACGTCTGTCCCACCATTGAGATACTGTAACGAGCTGCCGTAAGTCCCTCCCCCCCCCCCGGAGTCTGGATGTGCCGTGAGCAATGTGGGGTGCTTACTAAATGTATCGGCGTCACTTGTATATAACCCAGGTGTGGAACTCCAGATATGGAGCTCTTAAAGCTCTACTTATATGAGCTTACCTGGTATTCAGTTTAGCTTTTCCCCGACCCCAAATTCGTTTCAGTCACTCGCCAGTCCAACATCCATCATGTCTTCCTTGCCCAAGCTCAACTTCGGCTCCACGCTGGGTCTCACTCACGTAAGTTTTCCGTCCCCGAAGACGGCTTCCTGTGATGCCCTTTCTTTCATTTTGTGAGCGCCCGAGCAGCTACCCTCGCCAGACATGAATTCGAATAGAACCTACCTACTTACCCTCAAAATTCCAAAATCCTACTAACGTTCATTCCCCAGGTCGGGACCGCCACAGCCATAATTCACCTCCCCGACGTCAACATCATCACGGATCCCGTTTTCTCACCCGCGGACCGCGAATGGACCCTCGGCGAACACACCATCCGCACCACCATCTCCGCTGCCCTAACCCTCGAAAACATCCCTCCCATCGACGCCGTCCTCCTCTCCCACGAAGATCACCCCGACAACCTCGACGAGCCCGGCCGCCAACTCCTCGACGGCCGTCACGTCCTCACCACCGCCGACGGTGCATCCAAACTCGCCCCGCGTTCTGGAGTCCGCGCCCTGCTCCCCTGGGAGTCCACCACCCTCAAACTCGGAGGCCGCATCTTCACCATAACCGGTACCCCATGCGTGCATCTCCCCGGCGGCGAGGTCGTGGGATTCATCATCACCACACCCGAGTTCGGCGAGACGGATGGCCTCCCCAACGCGATCTACTTCTCGGGGGATACGATTTACCTAGAAGAGCTAGCGAAGATCAAGGAGAAGTGGCATGTTTCGGTGGCGCTGTTGAACATAGGGAATGTGTTGGTTCCGCATCCGGAGGGTGGAGTGTTGCAGATTACCATGGCGGGGGTGGATGCGGCGAGGTTGTTTAGGGAGATTGGGGCCGATGTGTTGGTGCCGCTGCATTTTGAGAGTTGGGCGCATTTTACGGAGGGGAAGGAGGTGAGTTTTCCTTTCTTTTCAGTTGGATACACGCCGGACGAGAGACATTTGCTAATCTGGGCGGTAGGGGTTGAAGGAAGTTCTGGAGAAGGAGGGATTGAAAGACAAGGTGATTTGGCTGGAGCCAGGCGCCAAGACGAAGATTGTGTAGAGTCTTGGTTCTTATTTGTGAGTCGAGTCTGGAATAGGTATCAGAGCGTGAATTGGCCACTGATAAAGTCTTTTAAAAGAGGGGGAAAAAATGCAGTCAGTATTGCTGATTTCCTTCATGGCCTGTTTCCGCTTACATCCAACAGCTCAACAGTGACATAACCACCACTCCAATCCATCTGCGTATATACAAGTGAAACTACCTATGTACTAAGAGTTTGGCTATTTCCCTAAAACTTCCCTCTGACCTTCTCCTAATGGCCATGGCCATGGCCATCTGACGCCTTCTTGACCAAGTTCGCGCATGCAATGCGGGCCGAGCTAGCATCGTGAAAGACGATGGCACGCTCACCAATGTATCCCAGCATAATCTTGTCCAGAGCGGAGTAGGGATCGTTGAAGCTAAAAGTTGACATCAGCAAGGGGTTGAAACCTAGAATCAAATACCAGTCAAGACACTCACGTCTTCTTCGCAGCGGGTGCGTCAACCTTTCCGTACTTTCCAGACAAGTCACCGACCTCGCAGGTTGCCGGGAGGGAAGCCGTGCAAGGCGGCTCCTGACCACGGACATAGGAGTCGAGGTGAGCACCAGTATCAGCGCAGGTGCCATTCGGAGGGAGGGCCTTGGCGTGGACGTGATAGTCTGAATGGTGCTATTAGCTCAATCTTCAAAGTTAAGAAGATACAAAAAGACGTACTGAACGGTCCTTTGCCTTCGGGTAGTCCCGTTATGTCGATAGTATAGTTGACACCAACTGTCCATCCCACCGCCGTGATGGTACCCTTGATACCCTGGCTTCCGTCAAAGGTGGCGACCCACGCCTCGCCAACCGGGTTGTTCTTGATTGGCTTTGCGTCGCCCATCGCTCCCGTAACGGTGCCGTTAGGGGTTGTCGCCTGGGACGTGGCGAGGGAAGCAGCGCCGATGAGGCTGACGAAAGAGACGAGCTGCATGGTGGCGACTGTTTAGGACTGACGAAAACCGGGTGCGGACGTGAAGGAGTGGATTCAAGAGCGGGCTGTCCTGGAAGCTACCCGTCCCTTTGTATGAAGTGATCCGCCGGCTACCCAAGGGCAGGGGGTTCGGGCCTTTGGAATCATACTATAAACTCCAATCAACGAAAATCAACACCAAGGCGTTGTATGGGCCGAATTTTTTTTTGTTCCGTCTGCCCATTGGGAGTCCGGCAGGCAGAGGAGAATATACAAGGGGGTGCATTGCCTGCAATTCCGTCTTGGCTTTGGGCAATCTCCATCAGTGCTGTTGTGGCGGCGGTTCACCTCCCGGCTGTATGGCTAAGTTGCACCAGCCCTCGTGCGCCAAGCATGGACGGACTGGAAGCCTGTGCAATATATAAAGGACCCATGAGCGGCGGTTGTCTTCATTTGTAGATTTTTGGGGGGTCCCAATACCCGCCACCAGTATGCCCAATGGCCTAGCAAAACGGCCTTCTGTTTCCAGCAACCGTACTCCCGAAGGCGGAGTTGGGGAGTTGGGGAGTTGAGATGGTGGAATGCCCCGTTGCATCCCAAGCGCATGAACCTCACCGAGGCGGTGTAGTGCCCATAATTACTTGGTAACCGAATGAAAACGCGGCAGCGAGTCGAAGGAAACGAAAGAGTACGCGAAGGAGAATATTTCCGACCGAAATAGAGACCCTCCCAGCTCATCAACCCGCTCTTCGTCATCGCCTGCACCTTCCCTCCGTCCCTTTTCCCGGTCTCTGGGCACGCCAAGCCGACAGGAGCTGACGACAACCGATTCGGCAACGGAGTTGAACCTGCGGTCCGCGAGCCGAAGAACTGATAAGGACAGGAGAGGCGACGTGGTATTCTAGTGAGGCCGAGTAAAACTGTCAATCTGTTTTTGTGGAGCGATGATCGTTGCTTGCATCAAACTTTCTCGTAGGCCACGCGAGCCGGATAACTGGGGGACTCCGGAATCGCCTATCGAAGGGCAAGATTTGCGGTGGCATTGAAGGGCATTTCTTGGCGAACCCCTATGTCGGACGGTGAAGGTAGAAAGAGATGCTGCTCATTGTACCCAGCGCGCTCAATACCAGCCCGGTGAAATCGAATCGCTGGAAGTCAAGCCGCAGCAAGCTTTTCCCTTCAGACTAGCGAGGTGTGACAGCCTGATGCCCACATGAAGTCTCTGTGTGAGTCCTTCAACTTTATCTCCGACGTGTAGCCCGAAGCGGCCCCATGAGAGGCATGGTGCCTGCCAAGTCCTATCCATATAAAAGATGCTGCAGGAGTCAGAGATTGACTGAGCGCACGTCATCTGCTTGACCCAACTCCCGGTGTGGGGGGCAGCGACTTGGAGCTTGGCAGAACCGGGACTACGGATATATTCATATATCGCGGGGATGTGGGCAGACGGTTCCTTGAGTGTTCAAAAAGTGTTGCGTGCGACGGCGACCTGCTGAGACGGTGATTCATCATCGATAGGACTGTGAGTAAAACCGAATATGTCAACAGACGGCAGGCAGTGAGCGTTTCGCGAAGGTTGCATGCAATGCGGGCTTGCCATATAGGTGATTCCATTTCGACGAAATGGATGCAAGATAGACTTGGTCAGATATCTGAGGCTTCCCTACCGATTCCGCACCACAATATCGTGACAAGTAGGGATGGCGACAGCTCACCGATGAAATGTGGACAATGTACATTCCGTCGAGTTTAGAGCTCTGTCCGCCGACGACGCTAGTGCTGCGACTGTCTCTCCCGGTTTGGCTCTTGGTGCACTTTCTCTCCAGAACAGAAGGCTTTTTAGGTTGTAAAAAAGGGGGATGAGAGGCTACTAGGGACAATATCGATGTGAGGGCTAAAAAGAGCACGTGACGATCCACCTAGGGGTCGAACCTGGAACCTCCTGATAACTGATATTAAGGCGTATTTAAGTGCATCCTTGATAACATCGTAGTCAGACGCTCTGCCATTGAGCCAGCGGACCTTGTTGCTGGACGGCGTGGTGGAAAAGCGAGCCATTATGTTGCAATGGGTGCTGTCGAATTCGCTGGCGCGGGGAGCGAAGACGCAGGGGTATCCACGGCGCGAGCGCAAGTCAAAATGCTTGCAGGAAAGTCAGGCATTTTGATAACAACGATTTTGGGAGACGGGGTGTAGTTGGGAGAGATGAGAAAGGTTCCGAGCCTTCCAGAGTAATTTCCAGTTCCCAATGGCCGCACCTGCACTTCTGGTGTTGGATGAACACTCTCGCAAATGCTTGGGTGGTGCAGAAGGTGAGCTCACCTTGTCGATAAGAAAAGCCCAGGCGGGGCGTAAAGCTTCGGGGGCAAGGCGGGGCGGGTCATCAAATATCCGTGCGCGCCCACACACGAGAGCCAGCCAGGCGAAATTTGCAACTCCGAGCGAAAATAATCTAGGCCAAAGTTCGCGACATCCACCAACCGACCTCACCACATTACGACCACCAACAGCCGGCAAAATGGTGAACGTACCCAAGACTCGCAAAACATTCTGCAAGAGCCGGGAGTGCGGCAAGCACACCCTGCACAAGGTCACTCAGTACAAGGCCGGCAAGGCTTCGGCCTTTGCACAGGGAAAGCGCCGTTACGACCGCAAGCAGTCTGGTTACGGTGGTCAGACGAAGCCCGTCTTCCACAAGAAGGCGAAGACCACCAAAAAGATCGTGTTGCGACTGGTGTGGTTGCCCGTATTGTGCTGAGGATGGAGGACAAGAAGCTAAATGGTTGTCTAGGAATGCTCCTCATGCAAGGCCAAGAAGCAACTGCCGCTCAAGCGCTGCAAGCACTTCGAGCTTGGGTGAGTCCTCTTTGCGAATTTCCATTGCGATCCCCGAGAAACGCTGGCCCGCGACGCCGGCAACTGAGGCTCGAATACTCGACAAACAACCGACTCTCGAAGGTGGTCCTCCGACACAAGCCGGTTTGATGATGGGGGAGTATGGTGGCTGCTGCTTGGTACATTGACGCAGGGGTTGGCCTTTCAGCGTTGCTCTGTTTGCTGCGGTTCAACGCCTTCTCCAAAACGCCCATGGTTCTTGGAATCAGTGGATGATTCGAGGGATGGTCTCAGGATCGTCAGCAAACCGGCACCTGGAAACACAAATCTGTCTCGTTGGCTGAGCAGCTGGCACAAGGCTGCGTTCGAGTTGCGAAGTCGGGAGTTTCGACATCGAGCTTTGGCCCCGATCCCGCCGCGTTTTTCCCCACCATCACCCCTCCTTTATCATCTTCCTGCGCGGCATATGCTGACCTATTTTGAACAGTGGTGACAAGAAGACCAAGGGTGCCGCTCTTGTGTTCTAATCGATCGTCGAGTGGGAAGTTGGGTGGAGGAAGGATGGAGGGACGGGCTTGGGCTTCCGTACCCTTGCCTTACATGGTCGTTCTATTGAGACCTGGAGAGTGGTTTCGACCTCAACATGGAAAAGTTGGGTTTTAGAGGGCATGTACATGGGCATGGACGGTTTGGACGCGGAACAATGAGCAATACCATCCATGGGGCGTTTCGACTGCGCTTCTTTTATCTACGAATGATGCTACCTTCCGATTATTTCGACGTCCAACATCATCTCTGGCAGTCTTTGGCGCTATGAGGTCGTCAAAGCTCGCTATCCGCCCAAGCTCTCCAGGCAGCCGTCTTAGTCTCACCAATACTATGAGAAGATTGCGCCAAAAGTGTCGCGTTGCGGTGGTGACGGATGTGTGGTGTATGTCTTTGCATGAAATCTGGGCCTCGTAATGTGCTCCACAAGCGAACCTTCCCTCTGTTCGGGAGACAAGTAGTTCCAACTTGGGGAATTCTTCGCTGCAGGTTCCCGTTTATTCTGCCCGCTTCGCCCTTTGGCGGAGCAGCCCATCAGTTATAGACGTTGGCCAGTTTCCAGCATGCCTGCGGGGTTGTTGTTACTCATAACCTATTTGTTGACACATCAACTCCCGTCGGCGCGAACACAGTATGAAGTCTGGGATTCGTGACATCAGAGGGAGTGCCGTTCATCTGTGGCGCAGCCGGTAGCTGCGGCTCCCTCTCGCCTTAAGCGGCGGGATATACTATTCTCAACCAGGGAGTATGTCACAATGTGGTTACCGTACTCAGACGGCGCTGACATTTCTATCAGATTGCTCTCAGTTTGGATCTATCAGCTGTTTACATGACAGGTTCGTCGTAGGGTTTGCTTAGGAGAAACGGGACGCGTCTCGAAATCGGCCGAGTGCCTAAGCCGAGCATCCAAGCACCCATATCTCACCACCCGACCTGTAAGATCTCTCGGAAGTCATGTCTTATTAGGACAGTGCCGGGAAGAAAATCCTCGCCCCACGATGGGATGGTGCTGGGAGCTGGTTTTGCAAGACCCAATGGTTGCACTAGCCACCTGACTCCGTTACGCGAAGGCTTAAATCATCTTCATGGCTGGGCCCCTCTTGTCGGTATCTCGACTCATGCTGGCAAGTTCACAGTTGACATTCCATCCCTCGACAAACTACTTCACAAATGTTGACACAAAAGTGTTTGATGAAATTTCGTAACAGTCTTAGAGTCAATCACGGCAGTGCAAACAAAGGCAAGAGAGCATGGCAGTGGTATGCAGGAAGCTAATCCAAATCGGGAGTGCTTCACGGTGCCAAGCAGCGCAGGACAAGGGGCCGATTGAGTGCCGAACAGGGCGGCAGCAACATGAAGAAGATCGTCCCAACATTTCGAGCTTCACGTAGAGGGCCTGCTTGCCAGCCCATACTCTCGAGACTGACATCTGAGGGTGGTTAGGCATCGCCTGCTCAAACGTTGGCGTGGAGGGGCGACGCCAGCAAAGCTCGTCGGGACGGTGAGGGCAAGCTGAGTGTGGGATCAGTGGCTCTGGAGCAATAGCGCGCCGGCTGGCTGGTTGCACGCCGTCCAGCCACATCCAAAGCGATCCCCTGAACCAACCAATCCAGACACGACCTAGCCACGCACCAGCCGTACCCGAGCCTATAGCGGCGCCAATAGTGGGCTGTGCTGCGCTGGGTCGTCGATATGAAAGTCCTGCAAGCCACTGCGAGTGCGACGGGAGCAGGGGATTGGCCCTCAGCCGCACGGCAGGCATTCGGAGAGGGAGCCCTAGGGGCCCAGGCCCTGGGTGCCCAAAACAGGCAATGGGCAAATATGAGGACGCCCGCAGCCACCTGATCGGATTGAGGCGCGTTGGGAAAGTTCACATGCACACTGGTGACATTTCTACCCGCGCGAGTTGGAGGTTTGGCGACAATTTTGCGGCGAGGACGACAGGAAACCGACATTCGTTTGAACAGGAAGGAAGAAAACAGCGGAAAGGAGATCGACCAGACCCCGCAAGTTAATCGATTGAAGACGCAGACTCAGCAAGCAGACTCGGCAAGCAGGCGGGACAGACCAGACCAGATCACAAGGCAGTCGCGACTGTCGCTGTGGGGGAGCCCCCGAAATGCAGCAACAACCGCTTCTCCAGTCGCCGCAACCGTGGGAGGGCCGAAACACCAGTTACGGATCTTACGAATATAACCCACAACCAACCGAGGATCGCGAGGATGGCATTCCCGAGGATCGGGACCCAGAGCACGAGAATGAGCCAAAGATTGGCCAAAACCCAGCACTTCGACGCATAATCAAGGTGCCCGACTACAAGCCGACGCCGCTGCGATGGCCCTTCATTGTCACTCTCGCAGGGTTGCTGTGCATCGCCATCGGATTGATCGCCTACGCCCAAAAGGCCATGCCGGACTCTGATAGCGATGCCGTATTTATCGGCCTAAACCCCACCATGGTCCATGGAGCACCGTCGCCAACGCGTCGTCTCTTGATGCGCGCGGCCAACTCTTCAACGACAAGTTCAACAAGCGCGAGTTCCTCAGCTAGCCTGCCACCCGGCGCCGTGCTCGTCCCTATCTCGACGGCTGTCATCAAAAGCTCCTACACGCCCAGCGTCTCGCCTCAAGTCTCAACTGTGTTCACGACGATAAGCTCGGTTCGAACAATCACACATACCGCAGCTGAGAGCACGTTCCTCACCACTATTGTTTCGAGTATATCAGTGCCGCCGCCGCCGCCGAAGCCTTATTACCCATCCGTCAATGGAACTGGGTCGTTTGCTACCGAGCCTGCATTTACGGCTAGCCCGCCCCCCGCGCCCGTGACCACGATTGTTGCGACCGCCACGATTGCCCTGATCGCATCTGAGGAGGTTGTCACCGATATCGTTGTCTCGACAATTGTCCGCACGGCGCTTCCCACCGTCATCCCAACGTATGGAGAGGTTACCATCACATACTACGAGACCAGTTACCCCCCTCGAAACCCCGATACAATCATCAACGACAATGGACGCCAGCGGGAGCCGGAAACCATCGTCGACAAGCCAGAGACTATAACCATGATCAACCAAGCACCGCCAGTCGTTGTGGTTACAAACGACATCAAGGTCGAAACTCAAGTTCTTAACCCTGTGGAAACTGGCACCACTCTTGTTGGCGGTGGCGTCGTGACAAACATTTTAGTCGTGACGCCGACGCCAGCTGTTCCGGTGGCCCGCGTCACAACTGAAGGCGGCGTCTTGACAACGGTTCAAGACTTTATAGCACCTCTGGCTGTGGGCCAGCCTGTTACCTACACCCTTGATGGGCAGGTCATTGTTACAACGCCTGTCGCGGCCCCCTTCCAGCCGATAACTTACACCACGACTCGCCTTGTGGGTGGGACCCCGACAGTCGTCACTTTGACACCGCCGCCCACTACCTTCGTAACTACGGTGGATGGCGTCCCAGTCACCAGAGTCACAACGCCGCCAGTCACAAGCTTTACCACAACACTTGGTGGAACCTTGACGACTGAGATAGTCGTTACGACGCCGACCGGCTCGGAGCCCATTACTCTCACCTTCGTCTCGACCTCTGGCGGTAGTTTGAGTACATTCACCAGAACGCAACCGCCCACAACAATTGTGACGACAATTTCCGGGAAGCTGACAACATTCACATCAACCCCTTCCCCATCGACAAGCCTCTCGACTAGGTCCGGATCGACGAGAACTCTGGTGAATCCTACTGCAACTGGCGCCGGTGCTGGACCGACGGTGGTTGCTTCGACCAAAGTGTTTGGCTGGGGCCCGGGAGATTTGTTCGTTGGCACGTTCCTGCCTACGCTGTTCGGCATCGGGTTGGTTATTCTAATTCGAGTGATCGACCTCAATGCAAAACTGTATCAGCCGTTTCAGTCACTAGCTAAGGAGGGCGGCGCCAGTGGGGCTGAGTCTCTCGCGATGCAGTACGCTGGTATCATGGCATTCATCACACCAATGACAACGATGCTTCAGGGCCATCCTGTTCCGTTCATTACGACAATAATGGTTGGGTGCGCATCGTTCATCGTTCCTCTCGCGACCGAGGCCATCGGATTGAAGTTGCACGGAACTTGCTACACCAATACCGCAAGCAAAGCCTGCGGGCCGTCCCTCGGCATCAGCCCAATGCCCGCCAACGTGCTAATCGGTCTCATCGCGATTATCGTCATTATGCTCCTGTTGGTCTTGTTCTTCTCAGCGAGGTGGCCTACCGGTGTGAACGCCAACCCATGGAGCATCGCTGGTATTGCGTCGTTGGCTGGAAACCCCCAGGTCCGCATTCAGCAGAGCAGTCCAACTGCGATCAAAAAGGCAGTATCCGAAAAGCAATATGGATTGGGATACTACCAAAACGCCTTCGGCCAGGAGGAGTACGGAGTCGTCCTGACCGACGAATCTGGCCGCGGGCTCCAGGACTCGGCCGACGTAAACAACGACTCCGAGGGATTTGATGGGGCAACCTCGGGTCGTGTAGGCTCTACGAAGCTTCTCCCGTTCATGCCGCTTCGGTTCCCGTGGCGAATTTGCTTCATCCTCTTCCAACTCGGCGTGCTCATCTTCATCATCTACTATTACGTCTATTACAACAACAAGGTCAATGACGGAGGACGACTCTGGGCGTTCATGACTTCCAATGCGTTTGGAGTCCGCTTCGTTTTTGCCGTCATCGGTGTGATCATTGCCTTTGGCTGGCAGTCCTTCTTCCTCAGTAAAGTTCAGCCCAAGGCTGCTGCTGGTAGACCCATGCTAACGCTCCAAGCAGGTGTCAGCACGTTGACCCCTTTCCAACTTATGGCTAAGCGCACTCAACCGGCTGCCAAGTCCATCCTACTCTCTCCGCTTACGAACCCGTTCTCTGGAATCTATACGGCCGTCAAACATCGCCAGCTCTTCCTTTTCGCCACGTCGCTCGCGGCCATATTTTCCGAATTTCTTCCATTGCTGTTGGCCAACGTCCCATTTAGCTTGGCGCAGCCCTATGATGCAGCCGCCGCGTCCGCAATTACGTCCTGCATCTTCCTGAGCCTTCTCATTGCTGTCATGGTAGCGTCCTTTTTCGTCAGATACCCGCCAATGCCTGTCGACCCCCGTAGCATCGCCGGCGCGATGTATTATGTCTCACAGTCGCACATGCTCACCGACTTCAGCGGTATTTCTCGGCTCGATGTGAAGGAGCGTGAGCAACGTGTCAAAGAGATGGGCCGGCGGTACTTTTACGGCGTCTTGGTGGGAGGTACTTGGAGGCGCATGGGTGTCGATTATGATATGGGTCCAAGTGATGGCGTCGTGACGGCCTACGAAGGCGTCCGCTGGGACACCCCGCCAGTGGACCCACATAATCCTAGGGAGGTCTGAGACTCTGAGTTTATTTGTTGTTTGGCAAGAGGCAGGCATCATGGCATATTTGGTGTTCAACTGGTGTTATTTTTGGGGATTTTCAGGGTAATGTCACGAAAGTAATGTCAAAGAGTGGGAGATATTATTCGAAGCAATACAGCGTTTTGGGCGGCGTTTTGGTTGGACGATTACGATACCACAGAGTGTTCAAAATAGGAGAACTGGACGGCAAGTACATAACTAGGTAGTAGTGATGAGCAGATTGCCCCTGAGCTACCCCGCGGGCGCAGGGTGGCCTTTATAGTGTAGACAAAGCTTCCAGGTTGTATTGACGGTGTTGTCAGACAATACAGCAAAGACTTGCTTGGTAATCAGGTCGCCAACAGATGCCTTAGACGCACGCCGCTGTTTCCAAAAACATGAAATTACTTACAGCTTCCGAGGAATGAGTGGACGCTCTGGCCCCACGGTCTTGCTTCAGCTAAGCCAGCTGCATCTGGTTTGCCTCCCGCTGGGCGGGGAGTTTTCGCGGCGGGGCTGTCTTGAATGGGCTGCTGCTGCCTAATAAGGCAAGAACATTGCCAATCTTCCGCTTCGCTGTCCTTTCAAATGACATCTAGGTCCAATCGCACTCCCCGGTAGCGATCAAATGTCGACCGCGAATGCACCATGAAGGCGCGGCCGCCAAGCATTGCTGTCTCGGCGTACTCAACAAGCAGCAACACAGATTTGCAAGGCGATCTGGGGACGGTGTGAGCCAAACAGAAGGGCGGGACAACTGCCCTACCAATGATGATGGTCGAATCCTTAACATTGAGAAACAACAAAATCGAAATTCACGAACGAGAAGTCCCCCCGGCTACGACACCGAGATCCCACCAGCCCTCGCATCAACTAGTCGACGGTCTGCATAGGTTTCTGTCGGCCTCTTCCACCTCTCATCCATGGTCATCACGCTTGCCTTCCTGGGCTTGTATCTCGCCAACGTGCAGTGGGACGCAAACTCGACGCAGATCGGGGCGTTGCTGTACCTGGCCAAAATTCACGAATCACTCATCGTCATCTCACTCTCCAACATTCTTTATCATCGGCTCCGTTACCACATGCTTCGAGCTGAGGGCGTCTCTTACGGTTTTATAACATCTCCGTTCCAGATCAACAACCCGCTATACCTTTTCAGCAAGACTTTTCGGTCGAGCTGTAAAGCATCATGTCAGACCTGGTCAGACCATGTTACGGCAGGCCTAGTCGTCCTCTCTGTAGTCCTAGCCATTCTTGCGGCTCCTAGAACGGGTACTTCAATGCTACCTAGGCTTAACTGGTGGGCAGCTGCAGATTAATCCCGCAAATACACCGAATTCAGATCCCGTCATCCAGAAATTTTGGTTCTTCACCAGCCATAGATGCAGTCGTATCCGACTGAGCTGGACACCAAACCTGTTTTATTTCACCACAAAGCTTCAACTATTCGGTAGCTTGCTATGCTGGATGCCCTTCCAAACCCATGAGTTACAGATTCAATCCAACACGATACATAACCAACTTAACGGTCCAAGAAAACCTCGGTCCGTCTCATTCGGATGCTCGCAAGTGAGCGATGAAAAGAACAGAACCAGAACCGAGGTCCTCACCACAGCCCCTTTGTCCATTCTCAGCAGAGTTCTTGTCAACGGCGCTGTGAGTTAGACGGGCTCATCATCCTCAGACATCTTGATTCAGGCGGCAGCAATTAATTCAACAGGGAATCAACGGACTTGGAAGCAACCCTTTGTCTCTTTGGACTGCCACAGTGGGCACGCAGGCCATGGCAGTCTCTCCCTTAATATTCCAGCGCTCGAGACTATCAGCCTCCCATTGCCCAATGCAAGCGTTGAGCTTGTCTCTCTACCTGAGCCCTTCTCAACCATGACACTTCTCACCAACGTGACCGATAAAAACCGGAACCCAACCCTGTGTACCATCACCGCCCGCTGGCTCAAGGCTTCAGCTTGAGCCATGACGACCGTGGTTCTGACTGACATTCTCCGGTCGCTCCCATGGGCCGTTGAGCCCGAACTTCTCAAGATGACAACGAACGGGAGAATCGAAAACCTCAGGGCTGCTGATGGGGACTTCACCGCCATCAAGCTTTTCTTCTTCAAAAAGACGCATGCATATCGTCTGGAAGAAATCATCCTGTGGCTTGCCCTCTCAGTTCTCTTCTGCCATTTTTTTGATGGCCCGGGTGCAGGCGCTGCTGTTGGTCGTCGGAGAGGGATGGCATAGTCGGGCATGGGGTGAGCTGAGAGAGTTGTTGGCGCTGGGTGTGGCTACGCCAGCAACGAGAATGGAAGGGAAAGGAGGTTGGGGGTTAAGGTCCGCGTGTATTTGAAAAGAGGGGGATGTCAGCTTTGTCTTTGAGAGTTGATACAAAGGGAGAAAAGAGTGAGGAGGCTTAGTTGTCAGCGGCGCTGAAAATTAGACTCACGCATGATGATGTTAATATATGAGATTAGCGCAAGAAATATATCATGGTTTGGATCACTCTATCACAATGAATAACAAAGCAAGGGGCTTCAATGATCGCAAGGCCAAACGAAGAGTGATATTGACAGGTTTACCCATGGTGAACAACCGTGAATATTGATTGTCTCCAGGACCTGAACCAAGACTAATGCACAACTCCAGACCACTAACGACAAGCCAGCCAAGCTGGGCGCCTGAGCCTAGATATTTCCACCGCTGGTCAATTTCACGATAGCTCCTCATTCTCTCAATGCTACAACAGGGGGTAAGCCTCAAGTCTGCTGCGCAGCTGCAAAAGCACCAGATCCAAGATGTCGCAGATCCTTCTTGGCCCCGGCCCAGTCCAGACGCCAATAATATTCTTACCAGTGTCGGACCAGTCTTCAGAGTGTCCCATTCGAATCCAGATTTCTCTTTGACACCAGCGAACATTGGTCTCCGCCACACTTTGAAACTATCGCCAGCCGTCCGAGTCCTCAGTCGCCCTTTCCAGTCGTTGTGAAGTTCAGATGCTTCAGCCATTCCAGCCAAGTCGATGCCCCTTGCGTTCAAAGATCTCTTCAAACCGAATCTAAGATCCTCGTTCCAGCATGGTGAAATTCGACGATCGCCTAGCCCCAGGCTCCTCGTGAACCGTCGATGCCGCCAGCAGGGCACTCAGAATTCCAAGGCATAATGCCAAGTGGCGAACTGGTGATTCGAGCCAGTAGACGACGATTGCCTAGAACCCAAGCTCCTCATAAATTGCCAACTCTACCAGACTCTCCTCACCAGCTCACGTGAACACTGGCCCGGCGTTCTAGATGTTGAACCAGCCGACGAACAAGCCGCCATCCGGCAACGACATCCAGCCGAGGTGGCTGACCTTCCGCACCTCATCCTTCAGCTCGTTCAGGGAACGCAAATCCATCTGGCGAAGATAGATAGGCCCATTGACAATGAAGTAGGACATGTCCAGGGATCCGTTCGCGTCGGGGAAGTACTTGGCGACGAAACGGCACGGATCAGTCTCGGCCTCTGCCTGGGGGGAGCCGAGCTTAGCGAACCAGGGGTCCTCCATCACGGCTATTTCTGCCTCGTACCGGCGGATGAGGTGCTGCCGCCACGCCTCGGCCTCCGCAGTGATCTGCTGCACCTGTTTGAAATATCCTGTTAGCGGCGTGAGAAGATTGGGAAGTTGCAGCGCAAAAGAAAACTCACTTGGTCAGCCCACCAAGCCTGCTCGAGCGCGCGCGCGTCAGCCCGGACACGCCGCCCCTGTCTAATGAGATTCTGTTAGTCGACTCGATTCTGATTCGCTGCGTGAGCTTTGAGTTCCCACGTGAGTTCGGACAGAAGAACCTGGAAAGAACCCAAAGGGGCTTAAAGAAAGGATGCAAGAGGCGCTTACGGTTGTGTTCGACGCCGTAAGAATACAGCAGAGCCTTGAACCAGGCCTTTGTAGGCCGCATGTGAGTTTGGCCCAGTTCTTGGACCTTTCGCGAGGGGAAGGCGTTCCAATCTGGCTGGCCCCGCTGGCGAAACACGGCTTGGAGGTCGGCGATGGTTGCGAAGGTCCCCCTCCCCTTGGCGAAGATCTCTTCACCGTTCGCGGCGTCCTGGTACGTGAAATATTCTTCTCGCGCCAAGTCAGGCCAGCAAATACGGCCGTGAACGACGTACCGCCAGGATCCCCCGTTCTGCCGCCGATGCTAAGTAGTAAACTCCCACCAGTATGACATCTTGTCGGTGTTGGGTGATGGCTGGTGAAAGATGGCCGGTGAGAACTTCTTCCTGTTGTCAACCTATAAACAGACGCCGAGAGCGCCCTTGACGCGCAGCAGATCTCGCTGCACCACAGGGCCAGCGAGACTTTGGACTGCGGAGTCTATCGAGCACCGCACCAATGAGAGCTTCCGAAGTTGAGGAATTTTCGCGGCAAAGAATGAGCTCGGAAATTTTCGTGAGCCACAATAGCTCTTTTTCCAACCTCGCAATCTAGTTTTTGTCATTCGTCAAAACCTGGTCGCTGCAGTGTGCCAAACTGGGAGCGATGAGGAAACTGACCAGTAACTGGCAGCGTCCCCCCAATCTCTTGAACGTATTTTGCGAATATAATGAGACATGGAGGTCATGTTAATCCCTAGACATGCTGAAGGGTATATCTGGGCATTGAGGCTGGTTTCTACACCGGAGGTATCTTATCTTGCCCCAGGGCGTCTAAATAGGCCGTTCATCTCGCTCAAGGAGCGTGGAGTCGAGACTTGACGGAGCGCCTGGTATATAGCCAGAGACTGATAGAAGATGAGTCCGATCACCTAAGCCCGATGAACATCTCACCATCGCACGAAGACAGGTCGAATCTTACGTCAAAATCAACCCAGAAACAATGAAGAGGACCGGGGAGCGTTCATCGGTTGAATTTTCCGTGTATCTTCATGGGAGGCATAGGGACTCGGGGTCGGGGCTCTTCATGAGAGACATAACAACTTCAAAAAATGTACCCTTTCTACGCCTATCCGGATGCGAAGAAGGCGAGAGGAGTGAAGTCGTTGACAGAGTCAAGGAAAGAACCTGGAGGACCCGCTATATGTTTGACGTCAAGGTTGAGGAGCAAACACAACATAACCGAACTCCGAATTCCACCCTATGGTCGGATCCGAAGTGAACCCGGGGATGGATGGAGGTGAAATGAAGGAAGCAAAAGACAACAGCTCAGCAGGAGCCAGATGAAGGTAAAATCACCCCGACATCGAACACTACATCCCTTGGTCGGGGTCGAAGGAGCTAACTGAGCACAGATCATCAGAGCATACTGTCGAAAATTGAAGAATGTTGAAAGAAGCTGTTGTTGGGGATGTTGAGCTGCTGGCTGCACCTGCCACTTTGGACAACTTTGGGTGACTGCTGCCACACTGGCTTTCAGCCCCAGGTATCGCGCACAGACATCGATGTCTCTTTTTTGACGATACCCGCTAACCTCCCCTGTGAAGAGCCAACCAAGAACAACTGACGGGACGAGATGCATTTCGTGGCTTCGTGGCGTCCACATACAAGGCTCTCTCGTCTGTCGGCGTTTCTTGGCAACGTGACCAGCCCTGAAATCACCCAGTTCAGGAGGATGGTGTGTCGACGGTTCCACCATCATGCACAAGGCCACCAATCAATCTGCACAGAAAACCGGCGGTTGGTCATGTCCATAAATACCGACCTTGACCCAGCTGTGAGCTACCAGTACCCCTCCCTCAAACCCAGAGCTGGCCCAGAACAATGACAACACCAGTCCAGAGGACGGCATCATGGACAATCAAACATTACCGCGCACGGACCTCGCTAAACGGCAAGCTGGAACGACCGATGCGGAACTCCAAGTTTACATCCCATCAGTTGAAGACCCGGGAGGTCTCATTGACTTGCCCCACCCGGTCATAAATCCGGGCTCTAGAACGACGTCTGTCAGTGTCCCAATCCCGGCGCTCACCACGCGCTGGACCGCTCCCACATTCTGTTCGACGCTTTGGACATACTATGCGACAAACTCCTCGGACAGGATCAGCTGGCTCCTGCATCAACCCGGCGTGACAGCCGAAAACGCCGACTGTCGCCCCCCTGGGTGGTATATTTCCCAAGGCACATTTAGTCCGGCTGTCTGTCCCTATCGCTGGGCTTCGGTCGAGGTGAAAATACAGCAAAACGACCTAACAAGCATTCAGTGCTGTCCAAGGTTGGTGTCTGCTCTCCCCTTCCTAATATCCAACTAACCTCGTACTACACCTAGCGGCTACTCCATCCTAGCCAAAGACTTTTCCGATGGTAGCGCCCACACTAGCTTTACCAAATGCATTTCAACCTTCACAACCACCGCTCTAGGCGTCCTCGTTTTTAAGAACCGAACCCAAACCTACGGCGAACTGAGCGACGTCTCCGGGGCACTCACCTACGCCGTGAGCCCTGTTCACGTCCTCCATGCTAAGACGGATCTGAGTATCCTCCCAGCCGAGACGCCCAACGATACCGCTGCGACTCCATCTCCCACAGATACCGCTGCTGGTAACACCACTAGCGGAGCAGAAGCGAAACTGAGTTCTGGTGCCATCGCTGGTATTGTGATAGGTACCTTGCTAGGGTCGATTCTGGTGCTTGCAGCTACCTTTTTCGTGTGGAAACGCAGGAGGGCGGAGCGAGCGGCGAAACTGGGTACCGAGCCCGAAGGAAGAGTCGAAATGCCAGGGTATAGTGCTGAGCCGAAGACGTTCGAAGCGGAGGCGAAGGAAAAGTCACCTGCTGTGGGGAGTCCGGTTGAGATGCTAGCAGATAGGGGGCATTCTCCGCACGCAAGAAATCCTGTTGAGCTTCCATGACTTGGTGTTGTACTCGCGGGTGGTAGTCGATTCGACTGTTGGGTTGGATATATTGAAGAACGAGTTTCTAGGACTTAATTCATAGCTGATACTACGATGATACCCCTTGCTTCAAGCGGGCCGAGCTAAACACCTACTGTTGCCATGTTGTTGAAGTAATACAGAGAGTCATTGTGATGATGTAAACATAAACCCGTAACGTAAGACTGGCATATTGAGCTCACTATGCGTATGAATACCTAGTGTTAGTTTCGGTCACAATGCATTGTAGTTTACGAATGATAAAAGAACGCATCTCCTGCACACGGAAACATCCACGTTGATTGGTCACATTTGAATCCACAAGACAAATCCAACGTATAGAGTTTCTTGTTTCAACATACCGGAACTAGGCATGTAAATTCCTCAACACTGTACCAAAGAACTAGTTTCGAGTCTGTCTTTAAAAACCGAATCCGGTTGATTTCCTGGATTGCTACTTTGCCTCCCGCCAGCACGATAGACCTATCATGAGGGAAAAGGGGACATGGGAAGCACCTCGAGTAAAGAAAAACATAGTAAATAATGAAAACGCCGAATACTCTGCATGTACGAACGCTTCGCTCGCTGAACCCAGGAACAATCCAAAATCACCTCCAAAATGTATTCTGTATGCTTGCCGACTCCAAATCCTACCATCACAATCATTCCCTCTTTTATCTAAACAGCCTTCTGATTCTCCGGCACCGTCGGCAGCCCCTGGTCCAAAACCCCTTGTTGGCCTCCCTTCTCAGCCGCTACTGCCACAGATGCCCCTTCCGGAGGCGGAACCTTCACATCACTGGAACTCGATGCCTCATCTTGTTGATTTTATTTTTGGTCCAGGGGGGGCACGTCACCCATTAATATCGGCGGCGGGAACGTGGGCTCAGCGGTGGTGGCGAACTCGTCAAAGGCCCTGTTTCTCCGTCGATACCTGCAGAGCCAGATGAAGCTGAAGGCGTAAAGGATGAAGAGAAGAATTACGCCGAAGACGATGATTATGATGAAGACGATGGGCTTGGCGCCAGGGGTGTTAGCATTAAGTATTTTTGCCGTTCTTCGTGTCAAGGATCGGGTTCATGCTTCGGCGGCATCGTCTTCGGTGGACAGGGGGAGCAAGGCGGCTGGCAGTCGTGACAGAAGCATGTGGAGGCTACCTGGTTTGTGATCGACACCAGGATGGGACGTAGGGCTGCGAACGGGCTGTTATAGCGATGGGAACCGAATGGTGGGACAGCAGTGGGTTGCAAGTGCGGAAACGAGGACCCAAAAAAGATACGGAATGGCGGCGACTCAAAAACAAAGAATAGGGGGCACTGTGGATTCAGGTTACCAACGGCCAAGAGCTGGGGCCGGAGCAGGGGTGAACATGCAACCATCGGAGCCCAATAGCTGCTGCTCAAATGTACCATTACCCCAACCTCCTAAGCCGCATGTTGTTCGGTTATCTTTCGAGCTCGACTTGGCGAGGTCTGTGTCAGGACGTGCGCCATCTAATTGCTGCTGCACGTGAAGGCGGAGCGCCCGCTATTGTTTGAATTTCCTCCTAGCATTCTTAGCAGCATCGCGATGCTCTCTTTTTTCACTCGCGGATACGATCAAGCAGATTCAGCGTTCTCCGTGGCGGTGTTCTCCCGCTCCACCATCTTCTTGTATTCAACCCAGTCATCACTTCGTGGAAAGGGCGTGCCTTCTGGTGGCGCGTCAACCCCAAGGAACGAGCACAGCGGAGCCCATCCGTCCTGCGGCTGCCACTCGAGAAACTTTCGTTCCTTTCCGAGATGTCGGACAAGCTGATTGTTCTTCCTGAAGAACTCTCGTCCAGTTGCGGCGAAATCGTCTCCCCAGCAATGATGGTGATACTTCCCAGAGAGAACCGACATCGACGTCGTGTCACCGGGAGCCCTTTTCTTCTGCAGATGAACAAGCGTAGACTCCATAGACTCGCACCATTTGTCCTCGGGCCGGACCGACAAAATGATGGATGCCTCCGGGTAGGCACTCACCAACTCGGCCGGGAAGATGGCGGCAGGATAGTCGGCCACGCCCTGCAGTTTCGCGTATCAACAAGCATTCGACTTCCCCATTTTAGAAACCCGAACAGACCTCGAAGTTTTCCAAGACGCGCTCAAAGTCCTCCCTCGTCCATGGAACCCCTACGTCCTCGAACTTGGCATCGATTGCCTCGATCCAGAGGGCCTGATGCTTGTTCCTAGCAACCTCGCGCATATGATAGATGGGCGAAATCCCCAACTGCACCAACCTTGACCCCGATCTTAGCAAACCGCGAGATTAGAACCCTTCAATGCGACGCACCCGTCAGCAAGGGCTCGAAGTTTGTTAGCGAGGGACACGCGAAACTGATATGGGAACTTCACTCACACTGTGTCCCAGTCCGGGGCAGCCCAAGAACGAGTACCTTCATCCTCTCGGTGTCGTGTATCAATGAGTAGTTTGTGTGATAGGTAGAGGCGACTGTGAACGTGGGAGCGGTCCATTTGGGCACGGCAGTTTTATACCAAGAGCGCGGAACTCCCCGAGTACCCGCGTGGTCAACCCATGACCTCCGCGAGGTGGAAAGCGAATCACGGTCGCATTCTGGATTGATGGATTTTGGGTGAGCGGCTGGAGCCGCGTCGGAAGGGCAAAATCGGAATGGAGCTCGCTAAATGTGCTTGGAGTGCCGTTGCGGACGCGGGTAAATCCGGATTGCCGCCGATGCAAAGGGGGAAGTTATCGAGTTCGTGGTTGTACAGTGTTGGCAGCGACTTGAGTGTGGGCTCCGACCGAGGGGTCGCTGAGGTCAGGGGGCAGCAGGTCCCCGCAGCTTACATAAGCCCCGCAAACCCCAGATGGCCCGGCCTTCTGTATGGGAATCAATGGACTTTCCCATGCGGCTGCGGCATGAAAACGCAGTTGTCAACGGCAAAAAGACAACAATCGATTGACAAACGCGACGAACGGAACCGCGTTGGCTTTAAGCCGCCCTGAATGATCCAGGAACAGTGCGTACTTCGTTGGCCTCGGACAACCATACACCCGTTCCAGAAAGGATCGGCAGTGTTTGCATCTTTTGCTAGGTTCTTCCCGCTCGCCAGCGCTGCAGAATCCCAGTCTGCCAGAGCCCTTCTCCTGCGTATGTTTGAGACTGAGCCGCCTCCCCGGAAAGCGCTACGAGTTCCAGGTGAGCGATTCTCCAATTCTCCACCCTCTGGCCTTTCCCGTATTCTCTGCTGGCTTTCACCCCCGCCCGCTGCCGTGGTGCCCTGGAGGCTTGGAACCAAGGAGAAGGATGGATTTGTGGATTGCACACTGGCGAGGCTCATCATGACTGGCCAGCGCACAACATCTTTCTCGGCATCTCACCCGCCATGCTCGATGACGTAGCCGGCTGTCCCGTTCCAAGGTCCTGGCCAAGGCGCCTCAAGCGTCTTGGGGGGACATGGACCCTCTATGCCCTCGCCCTCTGCCCGCACAGAAGAAACCAAGGCACCGCCCAATGGCCCAATCCGTCCGCATTGCGTCGCAGCAGCACCAGCAGTGCCAGCCGTCACATCCATCGCAGCACCGACCAGCTGAACTACCTTGGCTGTGCTGGACCGTCTGCCGCCGCCCTCCACCTCCTAACCCACCCCGATACCTCGACCGCAGATACCCTACCTGCTGCCTGCTGCGCAACGATATCGGGCACCCCTCGACCGCTCCTCGACCGCCGCCGCTCCATTCCCCGCCCTCCAGCTGTCTTCGCCGTTCCTCTCTCCATCCGGTCCTGCCTCCCATCGGGTCTCGGGCCGCCCCTGGGCTCTCAGGAGAGAGACCCTTCTTGCCTGTCTGCCTCATCCCTCTGGCTGCATCCAACGTTACCCCGTTTAGCGCCGGGACATGTGTTGGCTATTGAGCGGAAACCAGCCCCGCCGAGTGAAATATCTCTCTGACCGCCTTCTTCGCTCCCCACGACCGACTGTCGATGTGTTGAGCCGCAGGACAAGGCACGCTCTGCTCCAGGACCACCGGGTTCTTCATAATTGTCGGCCTGACGCCTTCGTTGTCTGCCGCAGAAGATGAGCGACCCTCCTGCGACGCCCGCTACGCACGCAAACCAGGCCAGCCCCTCGGCCTCGCTCTCTGTCTCGAGCCTTCGGAAGGAGAGGGGTGCGATAGCGGCCCAGGTGAGTTACCACAAGTCTCTCACGGGTGCCGCCCTCAAGTTGCCGCTGTAACAACCACCTAACCGTCCCCAGGCCTGTGATACGTGCCGTAGTCGGAAGCAGAGGTGCGACGAGCAGCGTCCAAAGTGCGGCACTTGCCAGAAGTTCAAGCTCGAGTGCAACTACCGGGAACCACAACCGACCAAGTAGGACTGTGCCCGCGGGTGGTGCTCGAGGAATTGACTGACCATGTCACAGAAAAGACAAGACCCTAGTGGAGATACTCGACCGTATCAAGAGCCTCGAAGAAAAGATTGACAGCCTGGGCTCTGGAGGTGCCTTTTCGTCACCAGCCGTCCTCCATACCCAGCTCCTTGCCAGCACACTTGCGCAGGACACCGGACCTACAACCGCAGCGTTGAACACGGGGCCGGTTCACCCCTCCAACTTTCACGTTCATGACGCTTCCAGTGCCTCTGTATCGTCAGGCAGCGATGACCACTACAAATACGTCTCTTCGGTCCACCACATGCTGGCATGGCCCGCCGTTCAGCAGCTCTTCGCATCTGTACAGCCCAAAATCCGCTCCTTTGACTTATCTAGCGTCGAGAGGGAGCGGCCGACCGGCATACTCCGTCTCCACAGCCCTCCAAGCCACAGCCTGCCCACTACCACGCGGTTCACGACTTCCAGGCCAGCGTCAGGCATTGGTGCACGCGGGCCAGGGGTGACCGCTATCCCGACAACGACAACGATATCCGGCCTGACGTGGGATACGATGCAGAGACTCAGCAAAGCATATTTCAACAGTTTCCACCTCCTGAGTCCAATCCTCGACCGCCACACATTTCTCTCCAGCACGATGCCGTCGGTGTTTAACGAAGGGTTCAGCCAAGACATGGCATCAACGATTGCCTTTCTGGTGTTCGCTCTGGGGGAAATTGCGCTTGCCAGCACGGATGGTCTCCCGATTCATGCCAATAATGGTCGGCCGAGCGGAGTGAAAGGAGGTTCCCCAGAACATCCTCCTGGGCTTGACTTCTTCAATGAGGCGAGGAGACGGATGGGCTTCAACCTCACAGAATGCAGCCTCGAAAATGTCCAGATATTTGCCTTGGCGGGGTGACTACCCCGCAAGCTTCTTCTCATAACATTGCCACTGACGTTTGTTACAGCCTATATTATGGGTGCTGTTTCTATCCGATGGTAGGCCGATCCCTACTAGCAGATGGCCTTGCCACTTTCAGGTCTTCGCTAACTGGTACAAGGATCTATGGAGAATGTCCATGTCCGCGTCGCTTGCATGCCAGGCACTTATCACAAGGTTTGAAGCTCATGGCGTGGGAAGGGTTGCTTGTGCTAACTGGCCATAGCAATCCGGGGGAGCTGTCTTCTCCGCGGGCAGACCTGATTCGACGCATCTTTTGGCACTGCTCGATCATGGAGACGTACTCACCCCATCCCCACACAAATATGTGTCAACCTGAACCTGACTTCCTGCTTCCTAGCTGCCTCAACCTTGAGTTTGGCTTCACGCTTACAGGCCTCGAGAAGCTCGAAACTGTTGTCGGCCTTCCAGATTTCAGCGGTCCCTTCTCAGATGAGGATTACATCGGCAACCAGGAATCCCATTTTCAGGAACACTTTGCCTCGCAGATCGTCTTGCGTCGCTTGTTGGTGGAATTTCACAGCGTTTTGAACCAAGGTATAATCGCTCCCCCCTTTGTGTAACTCCAGTCCTTTCTTGATTCTCATCCACGTTGCAGATGTTGTACCACCATCGCCAGGCCAGATTCCGCCGCCGTTCTCTCAGTCCTCGACAGCTGGTACGGCGATTAACCGGTTGACAATGCACCAGCTTGCCCTGCAGTTGGATCAATGGCGGGGAATGCTGCCGGCTCAGCTACGATGGCACGAGGATTCTCCGGGCGCCTTCCCGAACGCAAGTCCAAGTATCTACAGCCCATCCATCTTCTCCACCACGGCAAGTACGCCGCTCTCTCCCACAGTACCAGCACAACATCACTCCGCCCGCGCAAGTGTGTCTGGTCCTCCACTCATGTTCACTACCGACCTTGATGCCGTCCCGGCTCGCTATCCTTTCTCCCTTGACATCCAAGTAGCACTTCTCCGCTCCCGCTACTACTACACCAAGTACCTCGTCCACCGCCCCTTCATTTACAAGGCCTTGCACTTCCCAGACGCCATGACTCACGATGATGCTCTTGGCGCCGCTGAATGCCTCAAGGCTTGTCTGAAGTGGCCCGTCGCCATGTCTCCGACCTGTACCCACAAGCGCCTCGTGCCCTGCATATTTTTCTTCACGCAGAATCTGTTTGGCATCCTAGTGATTCTGCACTTGTCTACAACTGTGCCGATTCTACGAAGAATTCGTAGCACTCTGTGCGAGGAACGCTTCGAAATGGACGCAGGCGAGACAGTGGGACTGTACTTGGACTGGTTGAGAGATCTGAAGGTGGTAGATAGCACGGCGAGGTGGCAGTGGGAGGCAGCCAGGGCTATCTACGGGCTCAATGAGTGAGTCGGTCATCATCAAACTAAATGTACATAGAAGAAATTTAGAGGCCACAGAGTCAGGTCCTATTCTCAAATCCAACTTGAACAGTGCGTGCCTTCGGTGTCAGCGATGTGTCAACAACAGGGTCCCGGACTGGTGATCCACAGAATCGTGTTTATGCCGGCCTGAATTCTTGATTTATCCTCTAGGTGATGTGTCGCTCAGATCATCAAATGATATCCCAGAGGTGAGGTAAGCAAGGCTGCGTGAACTCCCAGCACCGCGTCCTGTGTCTCAACCCCGAATCACGTCTACCTCTATGGTGCTTGTGTAGCAAAGCAAACAGGAAACGCAAAGGGATATCATGTAGCACAGCGCGAAAAGGGGTCAAGCCATTTAGTCGAAACATGAAACTCATATCCCAAGGCAAAGTGTCGTGAGAAACAGCCTTCAAATGCTAGAGAAGCAAAACTATGTCAAACCAATACTGGCTACCTCCCAAACGCCGGCTTTCTGGTCATAATGTCAACCACTCAATCACTGCCAGTTGATGGGGCTTTTGACGGCCCCGGCTCAGGGCTGCTTTTCTCACTCATCACCCCCTTCTCGGCAGTCGAAGTGTTTGCCCCTGCGCTCTGTTCAGCCTGGGGTTTTTGAAAGATGCCTTCCTTTGTCGTGTGGCGGAAGTAATGATGGACTTCATCATTCCACTCGTCTTCCTCAATGTCGTCTGGGCCAGCGGCCTCGCCACCGACCTCCCGATCACGGCGAAGGCGCTCTTTACCAGCCCACTCCTCGCGCATGTCTTCAATCTTTTGCTTTAGGTCAAGCTCAGGATTGTAGTGCTTCCCAACACCCATAAGGCGCTCCCACAACGACAAGTGAGCGGGGTGAATGGCAATGCCGTGATATTCCTCGCTTCGGCCAGTGCGGATGTACATCCAGCGACGCTCTTGCTCCTTAAGGTCAAGCCCAGTGGTGTCGGGAAGCCAGAGCCACGTCATGAGCATGCCCGCGAGGCCGAACCAAGGGACCACATAGAACTTTGTCTGCGTGTCAATGTAGTTGTAGAGAACAGACGCGAGCAGGGCGCCGGACTTGCCGATGCAGGCACTGAATCCGTGCGCCGAAGCCCGAATAGGGGTCGGGAACACTTCACCAGCTACGAGGAAGGTGACGCTGTTCGGGCCAAACTGGTTGAAGAAGCTCGACAGGAAATACATTGCCTGGAACGACTTGATACCCATTGGTTGCGCGTAGTAGTGGTAGTGGAACGCTGGAATGACAAACATGATGAAACACATGAGGAATCCCACCTGTTGCATCATCTTGCGGCCGTAGAACTTATTGTCGATGAGGATAGAGGCGAGGTAGTATCCAGCGAGGGAAACGATAACGTTGATGAGATTCCAAATCCAGGTAGTCATGACAGACTTCGGGTTATCGCTGATGACAGCAATGAACTGAGCTTGAAATAGCTTGTTACCGTAAAAGAACACATCGTTGCAGAACCAGCCACCGGCAGTGGCCAGCAGGCGTCCGCCAAAATATGTGCACGTCATTTTCAGTGATGCCACGTCGTAGCCCGTGATGTTGCTCTTCTTCTTGGCAGCCGCGAGCTGGCGTCCGGCGTGCGGCATCTTGTATGTGCGGTAGTATACCAACCAGAGGGTTCCAATAGCGGGTATGGCAAACGAGAGTCTCCAAAGCCACTGAACGGAGGTAACACCATACGGCGGGTTACCGTCGCCGTGGTGAAGGATCAGCATCAGGATGATGAGCAAGGCCTGGTTGATGAGCTGACCCCAACCTTGCATCAAGAAAGCCATGGTAACTTTGCGCCCGCGATGCAGGCGATCTTCCCTGGTAGAGAGCTTCCCGGCGGAAACAGCATTTTCCATTGACGACGTGGCCGTGATGGGATATTCACCACCAACGCCGAAGCCTGTGAAGAAAATACTAGTTAGCCACGTCTGCTCGATCAACATGTTTCCAGGGGCCCAGACTCACCATAGAAGAACAGAGACCACGCGTAGCAAATGACCCAGCCATTCAAATCGAGTCCCCAGCTCGCAGTGATCATGAGCAGGCCGACGAACATGATGGCAGCGTCCTGGATAAGTCCCCAGCGCCGGCCAATCCAGTCGCCGATGACGCCGACAGCCAGCTGGCCGACCATGATGCCGATAACCTCGAGGTACGTGACCGAGGCGATCCAGTTGCTGCTGCATTCGGTCCGGTTCTTGCCCCAGCACTGGGGCCAAGTGGCGGCAAACAACGGCTCGAGATTTCCAATGCTGAACAGGACGTAGCCCTCGAGACCCAGTCCAGCGCCCGGCAGTACGGCGTTGCGGAAATACCAGGAAAGAGGGCTCAAGGGGTCCTCCTTCATCATGCGACCGATGCTCAGCAACTCCCGCTTAGCCTCCTCATTCTGCGACTTGTTGACGAAGGCGATGCGCTTGCGAAGCGGGAGATCAGCCCAGTAGGTGCCATCGGGCGTGTAGCAGTCGTCGGGATGGGTCAAGTAGGAAAAGATGGCGCGCTCGTGGTCCGTCGTCAAGTCCCCGTCACCCTCTTTGGGGTAGTGCCCATGCTCGTCGCCCGTCTCGGGGCCGTGGGGTACGGGGATAAGACCGGGCGTCGGATCATGGTGCCGGTGATGGCGGATTGGGTCCGCCATGTGTGCAATTGTCTGACCCGGGCTTGCTAGCTTTGTTGCTTTGCTTTCTTTTGTTTATTTTGTTTCGTGTGGTGGAAAGGAGAGGAGGGCAGACGGACGGAAGCTCGTCTACTATGTAGGCGACGGTTGTGGGCTAAGTAGGGCGGGGGGGACACAGGGTAGGTAGGGTAGGAGGGGTTGGTCGAGGTCTCAACGGAGTGTAGAAACGAGGCAAAGTTAAAAAGGTTAACCGGCCGGAACACCCCCCAAGTCACGAGCTGCGTTTTTATGGCGCAGGAAGGCGCATGCCATCAGCTCACAGCTGCAGATTGTGGAGAGGAAGGGAGGATAGTGTGACTAATGAGTGTCCAGGACGGAAGGGAGGGAAGATGATACCTACACATTGTAGAAGGGGGGTACAAAAGAGGCAAGAGGGCACGCGAGCCCTCAAGGGGTCGCCTGCGAGACGGCCCAATCACTTCGCGTTCCTGCACAAAAGCTCGCGTCTACATTACGATTTAGGTTGGTTCCTGCGGTGCCACCAGCATTGGGAGGATGCGTAGTGCTATGGAGTTGAAGAAGAGCCACCGGGTGCCCGCTCAGGGAAAGCTATGGAGCCGTGGGGAGCCGTGCGCGCTCCTGCCTCGGACCGCCTTCCATCTCGCCACTCAAAGATGGACCCATACATCTGGTAACAAGCCCGCCCGACTGGGCAGATCCTTGGTTGCGCGTGACACACCGCCTGGCCGCGAACGGAGAATATAGCGTGGGTGCGCATGCGGCGGAACGGTGTCGAGTTATCACCAATGGATGTCTCCGACGTTGGACCGCAGCCGCCAAATGACGGGCGTCCCCAGGGTTGCACGCCGCGAGATCCCGAAGGCCAGCCAGGCGGCGGTAAGAGGCAAAGGCGCAGCGGCGAGGTACCTGATCTCGATCTCGAGATGTCTGGGGTATTCCTGCCTCTAGCCGACACATCCGAGTCAGCGGGTGAGGTCGGCCAAGGAAAAGCTTGATCGCTTGTCGTTGAGCTTGTTCAGATCTTGGATTGCGGGGGCCAAGCTGCAGAATACAAGGGTCGCATTCGAGAACCCGCAGGTTGGCACAGCGTTTCGTGCACCTCGGCGCCGGACTGACAAGGCGGCCAACCAATTGCACACTTTATTCAGCCCACGTGTGTGAGTTGTGACCTAGGACTGGTCGGGCTCTTGCTGTCGAACGGACGGGGCAGCTTTACATCCCGTGCGTGGCACGCTAAGCCCAGCCACGATGCTTGATTGCTCGCCTCGACTTGAGCCTCATTGCTCATCGTTAGGAGAAGAAGGGCGGCATTTGGGCAGATTTCGTCCACGCATGAAGGTGAGTCTCCATGTGGCAAGCCACAAGCAAAAACAAAAACAGCCATTTCCATCTCATTGTGCACCGGAGCTTGAACGGAATCAAGAAGTCAGGTGGATGTTGCGGCCTGTGGTACAAGGGGGAGCTGGTGAAGAGTGATCCACTCTCAAGGCAAAATGCCGAGGGGTTCGGACATCGGCACTGACGGCGTTTTTGTTAATGGATATATTGGCTTGAATGGCAAAGCAAAAAAAGAATGGGACATGTGAGGCTCGAACTCACGACCTTTGGATTACTCTGATGTCTAACCAGATCATATTATGAGACCAACGCTCTACCAACTGAGCCAATATCCCAAATGTTCTCGTTGCGGTTCAGAAGTGCTAATTCGGTCTGAGACTTGGCTGGATCACTTTGTCATTTTTGATTACCACCTAGCAGCAAAATAACCACAACAATTCCTTACATGCCTCGTGTCATTGCGCGTCCACCATCCATCCAAAACACGGTACTGCCTGACAAGATTTGTATACAACAGGAACTAGGTTGTCGTCCTGCATGACAACCTCTTTTTTGCTACCTCGACGAGCCTTGACGTTTCAAAGCTCTGCCAAGACCCTGACTAGGGCCCATCGATAGCCTGGGACAAGATGAAGGAAATAACACTTGAAGGTAGAGTGGCGCTAATGGAGAGTCCGTGTAGATTTCAACTCAGAGAAAGGCTCTGGACAATAAAAGCAAACGACCCCTCGCGCCTCCCATCATCCCTGCTCTCCGTAATGCTTCGTTTCGTTATGAGACCCTCCGTAAACGCCGTCCTTTCGCGCCCCTCTGCGCCAATGGTCAAGGTCGCGACAAAAACATGGACAAAGGAAATGCTGATGATGCAATCTCGGTAATGGGCCGTCCAGAAAACGCCTCGCTGAGTTGAAAGTACAAGTGGAAAGAAAATGTAGCATGGAAAAGAGCACTGGTGCGCATGTGTGTATGGCGTCGCTGGTCGCAATACAAACCGAAGAACATATCGTGTTCGAATCATATAGCGCCAGGGAAGGGTGAGACGACGTCTCTTCCCGCTGTCTTTACTGGGGGTCGGGGAGTAGGTTCCTCGTCCTCGGGAATCTCTCGCTCGAGAACTGCAATGGGGCGAGGCGTCTCATCAATGTCGACTTTGATGCCGTCGCCAGCTCCAGGTTGGGGCGGAGTGCTGATGATGACCGTTGTATCCATTTCATCTTGAGGTAGATATGTTGGGGGCGTCGCGGGATCTGCCATTGAAAGTTGGGGAAACTCAAGCTTCAGTTCCTGGTTAGGCGTAACCACCTGAGTTGTCGGCTCAGCTGTACTGGTGCTTTCCGACCCACCAGCCGTGACGCTATCATGGCTGTTCGCGCGCATCATTTCGATCCCGAGCTTAGACGACGGCAATGCCGACTTGCTGCGGTAGTGCTGCGATGACGAGGATCCAGTGTTGCCCTCGCTGTGTGTCCGGCCAAGCTCTTCGTCTTCGTCATCTGCAGAGTCAACGTTGCCCTCATTTCTGCGTTTCTCAATCGACTCCCTCTTCGCCTTGAGCTTCTCGAGAGAACGCTGAGGTGCTGGCCCTTTGGCCCGGGATGTGGCGTGCTCCATCTGGCTGGGCGCTGATTGCTGGGTAATGAGACTCGGGTGCGTTGGCGACTTCGACGGTTCGTTTGAACCGAGAAGAATCTCTTCAGGCCCCGAAATGCCCAGACCGCCCTCATCCCAATCACCTGTAGCTTTCCTACTGATGAGAACAGGAATATCGTCCGTGGCGACGGATTCAGAATCTCCGAAAAGACTGGAGCTTATAGAATCCTCGCGAAAGCTGCTGCTTGACCGGTGTGCGTACCCAGATGAGCCAGAGGTTGGGCTATCTTCAAGCCTCAAGCTTTCCTGTCGGAGACCGGAGGGAATCGGGTGTGGAAGACACAACGAAAGCGAATTCTGCTGGCTCGGAGATGCCGGCTTCCACTGGCAGAGAGTGCCTAACACCTCCGTCAATTTGGAGGAGCTGATAGGCTTTTCGATGAGCGAATCAAAGTAATGGGGTGCCTGAAGCTCTTTCAAGTAAGCCGTGATCGCGACCAACGGCGTATGCGAATTCGCATTTTTGGTCTCACGAATCATGCGAGCGACGTCGGCGCCGTTAATCTGTGGAAGCCTGAACTCCATGAAGATAATGTCGAATTTGATGTCGCTCATGGAGTATCGAACAGCTTCGGATCCGGTAGTAGCCGAGATGGTTCGGCAGCGCAGCTTTTCTAGCAATTTCTCCATGACCATGCGGGAAACCGGATGATCCTCGCAGACAAGCACATCGAGAGGGCGGAATGTGGGCCCGTCAACGGCGATCTGGGACATGCGTCGTGAGCTTTGGCGGCGGCGCTGGACCCTCAAAAGCGCATTCGCCTTCTCGCCTTCGTTGTCGGACGATGAAGGCGACATGTCGAAAACCTGGCTCCGGCGGTTTTTGTGGTGAGCCGCTAAAATGTCCGAGGCCACCGGACTGCCTTCTTGGGAGCCGACAGTCAGCGAGCGAGACCGACCGGCCGAGCTACTTGAGTGCCGAGGGGTCGACATCAAGTGGTTGGGGCCCACTTTCTGGGGTGAAAGAGGCAACGGCGGCGGAATTCCGCGGGCTTTGATCGGGGACGACGCAGCAACGGTGGTGGCCGCTTTCTGCAAACTAGGCGGAACGCGGGGCACCTCGAAGTACGTCCCAGGTGGTAGGGCAGTCCCAGATGCCTGCGATAGACTGGAAGAGTTGCTTGATGCTTTGCGACGGCCTTCAGCTCCTTGGCCAGCCACAAAAGACACAAGGAGCGGCGAAGACGGCTGCGACACACGACTGGGGGACGAATTGGAGTGGTTCGGACCAGATGGGGACTGGGGGCGTTGCGACGCTTTCGCATTCGAAAGTGTCCTCTGAACAGGCATAGCAAGAACCGGACTGGAGTCGAGCCCAGGCCCCGGCGATGTCACAGAGTTTATGCCTCCAGGGCTCAATGGTTTGCTCTGAACAGCCATGGCTTCTGCCCGAAGCTTCTGAATGACATCTTTGTTCGCTTTCTCCAGAACTGGGAGATTCTTGAATGCGAAGTTTCCGAAATCGTCAGTGACAACAGGCTCGCTGAGCCGTCTGCTCTTCAAATCTCGGACGTGCGGGGGAATATGCAGTGGCATTAGTCCGCGCTTCAGCGAATTCACCTGTGACCTAACGCGTGACAAGGCATCGTGCGGGCGGTCGGGGTAGTCGGAGGTCGGTGCAGACGGGGGCGAGCTCTGATCCTCGATCTCTTCGGCGAAGGACTGCAGTGTAGCCCCACGAGCATCGAAATACTCAGTATCCTCCGGGTTCTCTGGCTGGGGAACGAACTGGGCTTCATCTTGAAGCAGCGTTTCCCAATTCACCCCATTGAACCAAGGATGGCTGCGAATTTCTTCTCCTCCAGACTGAAATTTCTCCTCGCGGTTAGACCCCAAACGTTGGCGCGAATCTGAACAGAGCAGCTTGTTGATCAAATCTTTGGCTTCGGGAGAGACCTCGTCTTCGCTTGGGTCAGGCCAGTGGATGCGGCGAGCCAGAATGTTCTCAAAGACTTGTTCTGCCTCGCTGGCATGAAACGGAGGGATGCCGTAGAGGAATTCGTACATGATGCAGCCGACGGACCACCAATCGCTCGTCTCGTCCTGAGGTTCTCCGCGGATCGTTTCAGGCGCAAGGTAGTCGGGCGTCCCGACGAATCGTCGATTGGTATCCTCGGGATCGAACAGCGCCCAGTTTGGCGGGGGCATGGCTGGCTGCGGCGGTGTCCCCCTGCTAGAGTCAATTCCGTTGTGTGATGCGGCGTGCGATAGTGAGGGAAAGTCTGGAGACGCGACCGCCTCCTCGTTGCCCTCGCCAGATGACAGAATCGTCTGGCTATTGTTGTTGGAGTGCTGATCATTGAGAGACAAGGTCCCCAACATTTGACTCAGGGCCTCGCTCCCGCCGCTGTCACTGCGATGGGTGGACACGCGACGCGGCTCGTGGGACATGGCTGAGCCAAGGCTGAAATACGATGGCTGCCCGAGACTTGTGCCGAAGTCGCTTGGCGTCATCTGAGGGGTAGACGAAGGGGATTGACTGCGGCCATGTAGGTCTAACGAGGTGGATCGAGAAGAAGCCATGGAAGCAGACCGGGCGAAAGGTCCCTGTTTGAGAAGATCCGGCGCGGCATCCGCACCACTGTTGAGCGCGCGCTTCTGCCGACCAATCAAACCCATCCGCGACAGACCAAAATCGGTCAGCTTCAGGTGTCCCTTTGGGTCAATGAGCAGGTTGTCTGGCTTGAGATCACGATGCACGATGCCTCGGCTGTGCAGATGCTCAACCCCGAGAATCACTTCGCCAAGGTATTTCTTCACCCACTCCTCGGGAAGGCCGCCCAAGACCTTGATAAGAGACGCGCAATCACCTCCATTAAGGTACTCCATGACCAGGTAGAGGTAATCCTTGCTTGAGAATGTCCAGTAGAGCTTGGCGACGAAGTCACTCTCGCCTTGCCACATCATGATGGCACGTTCTGCCTTGACGTTGGTAACCTGATTCTTGGCGACCATGTCTGCCTTCTTCAAGACTTTGATAGCGAAATATTCACCCGTGGACTTCTTCTTCGAGAGATAGACACTGCCAAATGCACCCTTGCTGATAGGCTTGATGATCTCAAAGTCCTTGATCGAGGGCGGCACGGCTCTAGCTTGCGGCGCGCTTACCACAGCACTTAGCCGTGGCGATGGTGGCGGCTTAAACACCAGATCTCCCGTGGACGAGACGGCTGCTGAGGATTGCCGTCGATGGTGGTGATGGTTGTGATTGTGATGGGGGATGTTAGGTGAGGCGAACTCACTCCCTGGAAGCATGGGTGACGCTTCAGGGGAAGTAAGATTATCGACCGAGAATGGCAAGTTCCGCGGTTTGTGGATGCGCAGAGGTGAGGAAGGTTGGCCTGTCCGAGAGGGGGACTCCTGTCTATGCGGAGATGCTGTGCCAGGAAGGATTAGGCTACGGCGCTGATGCTGTCTGGAGCTTGCCTGCCTCCGAAGGTCGCCAAACTCAGAGATGGGCGACTCGGTCCGGGGAGGGGGCCGTGATGTAACGGAGGAGGACCTCATGCTCGCATCACTGTCTCCCGCGTCACTCTCGAAGATGAGGGACTCGCGCCGGGATTGCCCTTGTCCGATCAAGCTGTTGAGGGCGCCTCGGTGGGACCTCGGGGTTGGGCATTCCTTGGGGCTGCTCGATCTTGTTGATTCCACCGCCATCGACATTCGGCGTCTATCAGGGTCCTCGCAAATCTGAGCGTTCTGGAGCGCGAGTGCCAGGGTGGAGGGAGCGTCGAAGGATCCAGAGAAGACACCCTCCTCCGTTGGTGGGACAGCTTCCTCCTCTGCCTCGTCTTCAGTAGAGTCGCTCAGGCGTCCTGCGGCAATCTTGGCAGCTTTACGCAATGCCTCGTCTATGCAGTCTTGCACCAGGATAGCAAACTCTATCCTGATACGCTCGGCATATTCAAGGATTTTGCGATGGCGGATCACTGCCTCGACCTTGGATCTAGCTATCCTTTCTGTGTCGGCACAGAGTAGCGCGAGCCCTTGCTCTTGCTCCAATGTGTTCGTTCCCGGCGTCTCCCATTGCATCACCTGTGTGATTCTGCTTTCCGACTGTGGTGACTGGGTTCGAAATTCTCCAGTAGTTTGAGAGGTGTCTTTGATGGCAGGAGTGCTGATTTCAAGCGCGGTGTCGCAGAGGTCTAAGAGCAACTCGACGATTCTTGCCTGTGGGCGGCGGATGGCGAAGGAACGGGCCCGGGCATGCCCAAACCCCGAGGATCTGTCTCTCGACCGACCCCCATGTGCCGAAGCACCTGGGACGGGGGAGGATGTTCCTGGGGAGGGTGTCGAGGACGGTGGGGGGCCTATGGACATGCCCTTGTATTCTGCAGCGGGGATGCTTGTCTGGTCACCTGTGAGGGTACGGCTCTTTCTAGCTTCCAGGGCATCCAGCACCTTCACGATGGCGTGGCGGTGCTCTGTCAGGCTCTCCTGCGCCATTTGGACATCCATCTCCGCCCGATGTTCCTGGAGGCACAAGTCCGTGTGCTTCTCAAACCACCAAGGCGGGATCTGGCGCTCGCATATCCGGCAAAGAACAGGCAATGGGGGCGGGTGGTTGGCAGGCTCATCCAGACCAGACTCGGCGAGGTGCGTGAGGTAACCAGCCAGAATTTCAGCTCCAGAGCCAAGGGAGTCGACAATGAGGGCGGGCAGGTCGATCTGGATCTCCCGAGGCGCCATCCAAGGACGTATCATCCACATCGTCTAGCATTTCTTAATTAGCGATAGACGACAACACTCGTCACGGCGCTAGACTTACGTGGCTCTCTCCTCCAGAGGCAGTGTCGTAAACCATAATGCCCTGTGCTTCCAGGTCAACAGCGGCAGATTGGATGGCACTCTCAGGCTCGGTCATTATCTCCAGTGGAAGCAGCCTGGACAACGGCCCAAGCTGCACAGCGAAGCGAATAATCTGGCTTTTCGAGTCGTCTTTCTTCATGCTCTCGACGATATCAGCGAAGACGGTCTTGTTCTCGCTGACAATCAGATCGGCAATGGCGGTTCCAGCGACAGAATCCGGCTGGGTACCGATCACGTCCACCCACGAAGGGCTGACCCACCGAATGGTGCCATCGAGGTTGAGATCCATGATGACATTGAGCGTCTGTTCGGCGGCCTCCCGAAGCTCTTCCCTCTCCTCGCGGATATCTTCGCTGAGAGACCGCTCCATCACCCCCGCCCCGGCGCGGAGCAAGCTCACGGCCGGCGGGGCGAGGGTGTTCGGTGTGGTAGGCTCCGTCTCCATTGTGATGAATTCCACGGAGCAACAATCGAGTGGTGCGACACCATTGGCCGGGAGTGCAAGCACGGCGGCGGTCCCGTTATGGTGCCAGTTTGCAGAGTGATGGGACCTAGCGTTGCGGTGAGGACATCAAGCAAGCGCAGGCGCGTCGGAGCTACCGGGCAATCGGACGTTCGAGTAACTGTCGGGTTGTGTGAGCGGCGACTAACAGGGTCTGCGTGTGACTCCTTTGAGATCGGGATGCCGGGCTGGTTTGTCTGTCAGTCAGACCAGGTGGGGCCAGGGCTGGTCTGGCAGAGGTGCCAGAGCTTAGAGCGCAGCACAGCCCTGAGACATAATGGTGTTGACGTGAATATCGTTCGCGGTCACTTTGCAAATGTTGCGATTTACGGAAAGCGCTCCGCACGATCGAGATGCCGGCGGGTGTCGTGACGCTGGAACGGCGGCGGAACGGCGGCGGCGACGCAGGGCGCGTTTGCCCGTGGCGAAGGCCTAGGACCCGAGAGATGCCCTCGTCGGCGCAGAGCGTTGTCGACAGCCGTCAGGCGGGAGGGCGAGTGGGAACGCGGGCAACGGCAAGCGGGTCGCTTTAGAGGCGAGGGTACAATTGCGGCTCGACCTGACACGACAATCCCGGGATAGTAGACGGCGGAGGGGCAGAGACGAAGAGTCGGAGAGTTGCCGTGGTCCCCAGGGCAAGGGTGTGCCTTGGTGAGGTCGTTGTCGCCGTGACTCGAAGTCGTGTGGGTTTTTGTTGTGCCAGACGTGGAACTGTAATTAAGTGGGGACCGCTTTGTCGGTGCTGCGGTGCGCTGTCGCGAGCGCTAGCCAGGCTGGAGGATCGAAAGAGCCGGGCTCAACTTACTTTGCTGCGCTGCCACCACTTTACTGTCGGGCACGCTGCAACAAGATCGAGAAAAGGGGAAAAGACACGCGCTGTCCCGCTCCAACGATCAAGAGAGCGCAGTCAGCGGCAGACACGCACCCTTTCGCGGTCTATCTTCGCTACCTCCGCACGCTACACACTCCCCATTCAAATCCACGCAATTGCTTCTCCTGGTTTGCTTGATTTTTGTTTTTCGCGACTTCCCTCTGCCCCAGCTTGGGGGTGCTCTGGAAGCGGGGAAAGGCCCATGTTACGCCCAATGAGATGGGCGCCAGCCACAGATCCAAGGATGCAGCCAGTACTTCTACCCTGATGAGAAGCGCTCACGGGCGTCACGGGAGTCCCGTGATGGAGCTCAGGTACAGCTACCTGGGCTTGTGGTATTGGGCTCGTCTCCGCGATGTTGACGCTCAGCTTTTTTTTTCCTTGGCTCACTCCTGCTGGTCTCCAGCAATTGGGAATTGAACTCCGAGCCGGACTCCGTTTGCCTGAGGCACTGACGACAAGGAGCGCCAACACAAGTGCCAAGCAGGGCGTCTTGGACGTTTATTCTTTCAACACCCCTCAACAACAATTCCGACATGCAAAAGTAACAGCATCAAGCAGCCATCCACCCCGCCTGTTTCTGCCGCACACATGGCCGCTGGCAGCGGGCACGATGTCATTGGCCACTGCGACTTTTGCACGCGTGCCACAGCCGTTGGAGAAGCTGACGGAGCGATCATCAACCCGCAGCATGACCTCTCGTTCCATTCGCAGCGCTGATGGCAACTCAGGCAGCGCGGTCGCCCTCGAGCCACTCGTTGGCTGGCTTGCTTTTGCTTGCATGACTGCGTCTCACGAGGTACTCTGTGATACAGGACAAAAGACTCGGTCTGCATCGCAAGCACCTGATAAGATAACAAATCGGATCGCATCGCCAACCTGGCCTGCCATTTTTGCGCAGCTTCCCCAATCCACTCGCTTCCATTCACAACTGTAGCTATCTCGATCTCTTCCACACTTGTTGCCACGAACTGACTCGCGATCGACTCTGTGTAGCAAAGTGGCCTCACAACCTCCACCCTCCCTTCCCCAACACGAAGACGTCGGGCCCGTTGTTGAGGGGGTGGGGAGTGCTTGGTGCTGGCAACTACGCGCTCTCTGGGAAACGCCGCCTACCTGTACACGGACTGGCAGATGAGGGGTCGACCTTGAGCCACCTGCGTTCATCCTCGCATGTCTAGCGCCATCTCCCCTCTGTCTCCGCATTCTTGCTGCTGGTGTCCGTCAGCCCCAGAACGTGGTGGTGTGTTGGTAGGACGGCAGTCTGGGGTGCTCAGTACACTTGAGTCTTCGGCGACGCGGCAGCGCCCCCAAAAGTATCCAGCTCCTTCATGTCAGCGTGCCCCCCAACATCCAGAACAACCAAAGCCGCCGTTACCTGGCTCGCCTGGGCCCGGGTTGCGCGCAACGCACAGGCGCAGTATTTGGGAAGGGGTGCCGACAAGCAGCCCTCCATCACGCCAAGCCCCTACCACCAGCGAGATTCAGCCGTGTGAGCGTTGTAGGGCATCGCATGGCACACCAGCCAAGACGGCAATTGGGCGACACCGTCACCGCTCCTGTGCCCGAGAGCATTCCCGGCTCCTAGTCTACGAGTCTGCATTACAAAGTCGCATCGTTCTGGCGCGCGTGTCGCTCACAAAGCCCCAAGGAGTACTTCCGATGCTTTCCTCTCTATCCCAAGCCTGGGCTCTCATTCGGCCAAGCACAACGGCCAGCCGTCTGCAGCTTCTCTTCGAGGCTGTCCGGCTCATATCGATCCCTTGCCTCATCACAGATTAAGACATATTGAGAGTTCTGTCGGTGGGACGAACTCGTTATGCACGAGATATTCGCGAGTCCTCCACCGGTCTGGTCGCCGCCAGCCAAGCAGAACACACTTTGGTCTTTTCACGTCTCACCGACGACGTTGCTAAACCCCCCCTAGTGGACTTTGGAGCGCAGCGTCCTGGGCTCCACTCAATCTGGCAGGCTTACGCGCACGACCGGACTCACATACCATGACGACAGTTGTCAACCCACAGGGTTATGCCTGACGGAAATGTTAATCGAGGTGCCGATGGCCTTGAGAACACAACTTGCTCACTGGCCAAGGCTACCATGCTTTGCTTGTTGAGGGTCTGGCCAATCGTCCGGATTCTCCCTTCCGTGGTATACATCAGGGATGGAAGGGCATCTTGTTCCCAGACATCTCCATATCAGCGGATGAGCCGGATGAGGTCCGATGCCATGGCCGAGATATCCGTCCGCAGAACCACAGGTCGGACACACGGTGCATGATCTCGGTTGGGAGCTTCGACCGAAGTGGCTTCACCAGTGTTGTGGGAGCTGTAGCCGTAGAGGTCGGTCAATGGCCTCCTCCGACTTGGGGTCTCGGCGTCCTTGCCTTGCCTGCAACCTTATCCGTCCCAGGAGTGAGGTGCAGTGGTGGGCTGCCAACTTGCCGCACAGGTCCTTTCCGACTACTATCTTACACACCCTCTTGGAGCACTTGGCTTCGGCAGGAATAATGGTCTGCTTCCCGGATGACCTCTCGTAGCCGAAAGAGAGGATCAACCCGCGCTGCGGCTCTCATTCGATGTCCTCATAGCATCCCAGTGTTTCATCCCGAGGGTGGACAAGTCCTGCGTTCAGCAGCAACACGTGACGGGCGAGTGAGCTGTGTCGTCAGACCTGGGTCGATCTCGATCGACCGTTTCCTGTCCGCCTTTCTCACTCATTGGCCAGGCCGCAAGTCCCAGTTGTCAAACACGCGGGGCTCCGGTCTTTCGAGCCTTTACATCGCCGATGATCATAATGGACGGTTCGGATCTTTTCGTCCCTCTTTGATGTCTGCCGTGAGACACAACGTCCTCATGACCTATTCTGTCATCCCCTCCACTCTTGGGTATTTTTTTTCCCTTTGTTTTGTTGTTGTGCGTGTGCGTGTGGGCGGCCAACGGTTTGACCTGCTATTCCGTTTGGTGGCATTTATGCTTCCCCTGCCTTTGCATTTACCCAGTTAGCCAGGCCAGACTTCGGTCCGCAATTCATTGAAACGTGAGACGGCAGAGCCGTCAGACGCAAGACGGGAAATCGACTCTGCAGTGTCACTGGGCCAGAGAAAGAAACTAATTTCGGGGCAGTCTGCTGAGGTCGGCGCGCATGCTGTCCATATTCCCGCGTCTTTTGTTCCTCAAGTCGAAACCCCGTTGACAAAATATTTCGAGTACCGTGATTGGCGACAAGGGCCTGTGGTTTTGGAGCGTTGTCGGCCAGTAGGTTAACCTCAAAGGTCCGGTGTAACTGGCTGTTTCGTTTCACTGTGCGATGCCTCGGATTATGGACCAGCCATCGGCCTGCAAAGTCCACACTACTAGAATAGTATCCTACATCATCATCAACCAACGCGACCCCAACATTAACACTTTTCGGCGTCAACAAGTCCTGTGTCACAGCCCGGTAGTTCTAGCTGCTAGCGTCGGCCCACTCTGTCCTCTTCTCTTCCAACCACTGGCCCTTCTCGACCCATCGCTCCTCGAGCCACTTTGCCAGCCCCTCGTCGTCATACGGCAGCTCTTCCAGGGGGAACCGTCGAGCATGCACGTGGAACTTGTAACCAGCGCCGCCCTTTTGCTGCTCCCGACTTATCTGAGGTAGCGAGAGCGTCTCCCACATGGTCGGCGCTCGCTGCCACTCGCCTCCGCGCTGGTACGCAATAGTCATGTCGTAGACTGCCTTCACATGGGGCGCCTTGCGCAGATGCTGCACCGTCGTAACGAACCCCTTGGTACGCGGATACAACAGATGCTCCGGCTGCGGCTTCTTGTGATCAGTGCACCACTTCTTTGACTCTAGGTACTTCTTTGGGGTGAACCTCGTTGCCTCGGAGAAGGAGATGAGCCCTGCGGGATGTCAATTCTTCGACTTACCCCTTTTTTTTTGGGGGGGGGGGGGGGGGGTGTCGAGCAGGGAGAACTCACAAGTCGGCCATTTCCTCGCAGTAATCCCACTGAAGACTCGCTCCAACTCCCCCTTGTCCTTGCCCCAGTTCCTGCTCACGAGTGGGAAGCCCATTGCCCAGAGCCCCCATCCCAAGAAGGGAACCATGCGTAGCTGGATTTTAGCAAACCATCGGCATCTCCCTAGCATCCCGGAACGGATAGCCAGAGCCTGTATCATGTACTATGGTAAATATCCGTCAGTTATTCCCCTTAAAGGCGGTTTATAGGCAACGCGGTGTCTCAGGCGCGCTCGAGCGCGCCACGTTCAAGAAGACATCCAAAAAAGCCATAAATAACGACAATAAGAGCCATATGGCGGAGGAAGACCCACGAAATCACTCCATCCTATGTGGTTTGCTACAACGATAGCGCTCTCGCCATAAGGAAGAGGGTCACCGGATGTTGTGATGACTGCGCCGTTGAGGGATTGGAAAATAATCTGAATCCAGCGCCATACGGAGGAAGCTATACGGGAGGAGAGGTTGTAAACTGTGTTTGGGAAGAAGAGTTTGAAGGGCAGGAGGAAGGATAACAAGGCATCGGCGGAGAGCAAGTAGAGGAGCCAGGGAGTGACGATGGTCAAGCCTCGTATATGGGTGAGTAGGAGCTGTGCCATTTGACGGTACCTAGAAGAGCCCGGCGGGGAGTGGTGCCGGCGCAGATTACGGCTGGTTTCCGGATCGGAAGGAACACGCCGGCCGGGGGCGGTAACGGAGCCGATGTCGGATACCCGGGGATTTTCACAGCAGGGCAGCCGGGCCGTGAGGAGCAATCAGATGAGCGGGACGTGCCTAACGGAGCTCGGCGCGGTGGCTGGTTGGCCGGCGAGAGGTGACCAAGGCCAATTGGTGTAGAGTCTGGAGTGAAAGGGAGTCGACGCGTGGTGTGCAGGAGAGCAGACAATTGGGCCGGCTCGTATGTCTCTCGTCTGTCTTTGTTGTTCGCTGTCTCCCGGTCCAAAGGAGGAAGAGCCAAGGAAAGGTGTAGTGGGCCGTACCGCGTTCCGCTGCTATGGCCTCTCGTTTGCGGGTTTCAGACTCAATGCCTCGAGATTTGACAGCAACGTTCATGCGCTGCACCGATCTCCCGCTGTGTTCCCCAAAATGCCCCAAAAATGCCCCATCATGTCCCCAGGCCGAGCGCCCCAGACTTTTGGGGTCCATGACATGCAGTCTGCCTTGGCGCCAGGGCAAGAAACTCAAATCAATTTTGAGGTTGCACTTGGAACAGCCCTCGTCTCCACTCAACACCAGGCCGCGCCCTTGATCGACCAATTTCATATCAGGTGCAGCTTCTCAATCGTGGTAAACATACCCGAGGATGATGATCAAAACGGCAGCGTTGGATTATCGCTAGGACTGTGACTTCGTTTGTGCTCCGACAGCCAGTCATTGCTTCGTCCTGGCCACGACAAATCATTGATGCCGTCTCATGTCTAGGAGACCCGCGCATCATTGGTACCTTCTTGACAGTTCCGGCGTGGGGCTCCCGCTGTCGTTGCGGGCACTCGGATGCTCACGAACAGCCCGCTGCCGATCCGCACAAGGGCCGGCGGGAGCAATCGACAGTCCATGTTGGTCGGCGCCGTGACATCAGAGAGGCTGAGCTGATGAGATAATACAATGATGAATAAACATATCGGCCAAACAGCCAGAGCAAGCTAAGGTGCTGCTTGTTAGCCCCGTCTGGAACAACGCTAGTGATGCGATGCACTCCTTCCACGCTCCAGCTCTCGATCGAACGAAGAAAAATTTTGGAAGAGCCTTTGCCCTCTTTGGTTCAGTCATCTCAGCACTCGAGGACAACGATGCTTCTCTGGTCCTGTCGAAATTGGACCCTGACATTTACCCATGCTGCGCCGACGAGCTGTTGCGGGCGTCTGGACGTCAATGCCACCCCCCACATCGATATCTCAAATAACTTTCAGCCCGAACCAGGTACACCTCCTCCAGGATAATAAAACACCTTGCGTGGTACATCCCCCACTTCTTTCCTTCAGTGGTATAGGCGCTGGAAATCCAAGGCTACAGGGCCGATTGATTCGACGGCTCAGGCCCCAGCGAGGAAGGTCAGGGTCGACTTAACGACGGTGGCTGATTTATTCTATAGACTGGGAGAGGTACTGGCTGGTAGAAACTGCTAGAAGAATACATCTGAGATGTGGCGCTGTAGGTGCTGATCTGCCCTGGAGGAGGCCCTGGAATGCCCTGCTGAAAATGGGAAAGTTGCTCTTGGGCGTACCGTGCTAGGTGTTTATTATCCTGGAGGAGGTGTGCACGCCTAGACGCCAGGTTCCCCATCCACGGCGGGACCGCCACCATTCCCCTACTTTATTCAGCCCTACAACACGCAATTGGACGCAGCAACCGCTGGTTTCGGTCTAATTGCGAAAAAGTGCTCTTCTCCAAGGTTGATCAAAAAAGACAAATACTTTTGTCGATCTGCGCGCTTGGATCTCAGCTACCGAGGCTTCCCCTGAACGGCTAGCCACGTTAGATCGCGGCAGCACTCCACGACACCCTGTCGGGCAACAGCCTCTCGCCGTATGGCTGCAGGGCGGGATCCAGCCCTGGCGCTGCCAGTTAGGCGGCCGGCGGTGCTCCCCCCCCCCCCCCCCCCCCGATATGCGATGACTAAGTTACCAGCGTTGTGGAGGGACTCAAATCATGAATTGGAAAATCAAATCATCGACCCCTTCTCGCCAGACCACGACTCTTCAGGAGAGTTGCATGCGGCTTCCATGGTCACCCGGTGCCTGCCAAGGGTTCGCGCCTCACGGAGACACCATTTAAAAGCTCTCGGTGCCTTCTGGATGAGGGGATTGAACTCGCCAGCCACTCTCCAAGTTTCTTCTCTCTCTCTCTCTCTCTCAGTCAACGCGTCTCCATCTCAAAGTAGACCCTCACCAAAACACCGCCCCGACCTCGAATCCCAAGCTCCCAGCCCCGGCAGAACGGCCGGTATCCCAAGACACGTCTAGCCATCTTTCAGCCCTTTGCCACTGGTACCTCGTCCTCGCGTCGTACCTAGACAGCAACGTCACTCAGCTTGACAGGCAAGGGCTACCCCACGCTACCTTACCCAGGCCATCCGAGCTTTGCGGAGTAGACAGGCCGCCGTTTGCAAATCATCATTGCAAATCCGGCGACGTGACAGCTCCTGGCTGTGATCTCCGCCCAACACCACGAAAGGCTTCCCGACCACTTGGGCCAATCGTCTGATATCCTGCCGACCCAGATCTGACCCTGTAGCCTTTTGGCAGCACCAGGCTCGCCTTCTGGATCTCCCGTGGAACTTAACTCCGTGGTGCGGACGACCCCTGGGATCTCAGACAACTGCCTTGGTCGCAACGGTTTCAGCTCTCTACCACCCAGACGCCTCCCCTTCAGGCTGGTGCCACCCCACTAGCTGCCAAGGCCCAATCCCGCAAGAACCCGCGACGGCGTCTTCCCCAGAGACGCCAAGCCATCACTGCAATCACCCCTTCCGTTCACCTCGTTGGCCGTGCGTTGCTCAACCACCACCTGAAGGTTGGGTGTGGAGGGCATCGCATTGAGTTGACAGCCGGGAATCATCGTCTCCAGGTATGCCTACTACTCATCTTCTTCGCTCTCTCGCCCTTTCTAGTCAACGTGTTCCTCCCGTATCACTATCCTTGGTGTCCGGGGTGGATACCACCTTAGCCCTATTTGAAGGAAACGAGCCCCTCACCGCACACCCCCTCCCCCCCCAAACCCCCCTCCCCAAAACCTCGTTATCCTTCACGTGCCCGGCGTTTGTCGATTTGTTTCCTTGAGCTGCCTCATCTTGCGCCGCAAGAGATGCCTGGTGCGTCGCATCGGCGTATTCGAACCACTTCGCCACGCATCAGCGGGAATCTGATTAGACAGGTATTTGTGTGAGAAGATGGCTGCTGACCTAGGGACACTAGCCGCCTCGTCTTACCCCTCCCCGCCTCACCACACCTCTCCACAACAACAGAAGCCAGCCATGTCGTCGTCATTGTCGCCAAATCCGGCCTCGCAATCCAGCTTTGGCGGTTCGCCTGCTCCAGGGCCAGGCGAAGACAAGAGCCCCTTGTCTTCGCTGAATCTCGGATTCCTCAAAAACCTCACCGACAAGAGGACCACCCGAGGTTTGTCTTCCCACGCATGATGCGCACGCCGGCGCGCCCACATGAACGGTACGGCTAACCAAGATCGCACACAGATGGGCAGCCGCCGAAGCGCAGAGGACCAAAGCCGGACAGCAAGCCCGCCTTGACGCGACGACAGGAACTCAACCGGCAGGCTCAACGGTAAGCTCGGGATGCCTTCTCCCAACACTCCGGCACTCGACCTGGTTTGCTGACGATGATACCATTCCAGAACACACCGAGAGCGAAAAGAACTTTACATCAAAGCTCTGGAAGACGAGGTACTCCGCCTGAAAGAGATCTTCAGCAATGTCTCACAAGACAAGGAGAAACTCGCCGAGGAGAACCGGCAGCTAAAGGCTCTCCTGACACAGACGGGTATGGGCGGTGGGCTGGGAACCAATGTTGGCGGCGGCATGCTTGACGATGTCATGAGCAACCAGAGCATAGGCTACGCATCGAGCGCGAGCGCATCCGGCAGCTATGCTCCGCCACCCAGCAGCAACACGAGCGCGTTCACGCCTCCGCTGTCGGCGAACAACATGGCCACACCACAAGGTCGCAGCGCGCCGTCGCCGCATGGCGGTTCCCTTCACCACCAGCACCAACTCTCTGGGCAGGGGCAGCAGTACTTTGGCGGAGGCACCAGCGGTGCTGGAGTTCATGTCGGCCGTAATCCAAATATGGACTACGAGCAGGCTGGCATTGATTTCGTTTTAACGTACGATGACCCCACGAAGGTTTACATGTCGCCCAACCCGCCGAGATGAAAGCTTCTTCTGCGCTCTCATCTACTGGCCTACTCCCGACTGCCCCATCTTGCATCATTTGACTCCTGCCCTTCCCCCGCTACGTACTGGCTCCTCGCCACCACGCACCCTGCGCCACGGTTATCCCACTGAGAGAGAAGAGACACTGCGAGCAGGGGGTGACGGCAAGGAGCCAGCGAGAAAAACGGGTGGAAGAAAAGGATTAGAAGACTGAGAATGATGGCTGGGGAAGGGAAGGGGCGGGGGATTTCATCAGTGCCCCTCCCCGCTGGGGGGCGCTGCTGTTTTCCGCACCATGAGAAGAGAAGTTGGTGTTTTGAGATGAAACCAGGCTGACAGAAGCGCACTTTCTCATCCCGCTCGGAGCGGGACTGGGGAGCGCGCGTGTGAATAGACTCGAGAAACCGTGTATGGACCATATGCCGTGGCTGCTGGAAAGAGGGACCGACGTCGGCGGCGGAGAACCCTGTGGGCACGCTTTAATGGCGTCTTGCCCGCCTGAGCCATTCCCCGAACTCACACCCGACATTCCCTTTGGCTACAGCAACGTGAGGGCGCTTGCGCCTGAGAGCGGTGGGTCCGGGGGTGTTGTAGAGACGGGGCAACGTACTTGGGAGCTGAGCAAAGGCGACTTGGCGACGTTGCTCGACTTGAGCAAAAGGCTGAATTTGGATGGTGAGATCACGCCTGTGATGGCGTGGGGAATGGTGTTGGGACACCCGCGGTTAGGAGAACTCAAACCTGAAGACTTTGTGCAGATCGCAGGGGAGCTGAAAAACAAAATCCGTTGCTATGGGTAAGTCATTTGCGGTACTTATGGATGGGCGCCTCTCACTGAGAGTTTGACACTCCGGGTTGCATTCTGAGCTTTGAGCTGACACTTGTCTAACTAGATTTGGTGCGGTGATGGAGGAGTTCGAGGTCCGAGATGCGCTGGAGAACATATTTTCGACCAAGCCCGAGCTTGGGATGGTCTTCTAACTGGGAGGGGGAAGGGGGGTTTTTTCTTTCTTTCTTGTTGAAGGAGTATACCTAGCGAGGCAGTCAGATGGTTTGGACTTTGTTAAGGTGTCTCTCCTCTTGCCTGGTCTGACGAATTTACGACCGAGCACGAGGTATGGTTGCATGAAACAGCCTTTTGGAGGCAGACGGTCTGTCGGGGGAAATGAAACGTTCTAAATGCGTAGAAAACTCCAATGTCCCATTTATGCCGATGATGGAAGGGATGGGAAGAAAAGCCCCAAAAATTCATCTCAAGTGGTCCGCACAAGTAAGATACTGGTCGCTTCACACACACACTGTTGTGTTTGCTCAGGTGCCGGATCGAGATCAAGGTGAGCTCCCACACCGAGATTTTTTCGCCTTTGTGACGAGCCCCACTCCACACACACCCCCACCAAGCGAATTTCGAACTTTTGGGCAATATACTTTGCCAAAAGGGGAACCCCTCCACACTACGAGCCTGCAACGACAGACTACCCAACGGTTCGATCGCCCCGACTGCAACACGACGATTTTCGCAGACATCGCCGTTCCCCAACAAAAGAGTCGTTCATCATGGCGACGTTCTCCCTCGTCGACCTCATCGAGTCCCTTCCGGACCAGGGCGCCACCTGGGGCCCACCGGTTGCCACCGAGACCATGCTCAACGGCGTCCCGTACGCACCATTTTCCAAGGGCGACAAGCTCGGTCGTATGGCAGACTGGACTGCCGATTCCAAGGATGGTAGAGACGGCCGTGGAGGAAGGCAGCAGTACAACAGAAACTTCCGCGGTAAGCTGGGCTCGAAGAGTCTTGGTGCGCGCGCCCGAGAATGCCAAGTGCTGATCATTTTTTTCATTGCTGGGACACAGATCAACAGGTGTATGGCGCAGGTACGACTACGCTTTTCGCTGCACCAGCGGCCGAGGACGAGTCCTCTTTCTCAGTTGTTTCCAACGTGAGGGATTCTGGCAAGACTCGCTTCGGGCGCGGCGCCGTTTTCACAAGGGGGAGGGGCCAGCGCGGCGGGCGCGGCGACAGCAGAGGCGGGAGGCAGCAATTCCAACGCTCGGGTCGCGGCGGTCAACAGTATGGCGGGTACAGCGACCGAGGCGGCCGTGGCGGTCAGGGAGCGCGCGGTGGTCGTCGGTTTGGCTGGAAGGACTATGACAAGCCGACTCGCAACCGGGATGCATCAGTCAATGTCAAGGCTGACTGGAAGCTGCTGGAGGAGATTGATTTCAACCGCCTCGGCAAGCTCAACCTCGAGACGGACGAGGGCGAAGATGTGGACAGCTACGGGTTCCTCCATGCGTATGATCGCAGCTACGACAAGCCGGCGGTTAAGTCAAACGAGAGGAAGCTTACGGCTCTGGACCGCGCGGCCTACAACGTGACGACTTCGTCGGACCCGGTTATCCAGGAGTTGGCGGAGAAGGACGAGGCTACGATTTTCGCCACCGACAACATCCTCTCGATGCTCATGTGCTCTACGCGCTCGGTTTACTCGTGGGATATTGTCATTGTCCGACAAGGCAACAAGATCTTCCTGGACAAGCGTGATAATGCGGCGCTTGATATGGTCACAGTCAACGAGAACGCCGCCGATGCGCCACTCGAGGCTTCCGAGGGCTCCAAGGATAGCATCAACCAGCCCGCGGCCCTCGCCGAAGAGGCGACGTACATCAACCACAACTTTGCCACCCAGGTTGTGCTGGAGAACCACAAGGTCGAGATGCACCACGAAAACCCCTTCTATAACGCAGCTGAGGAGACGGCGCCGCCTGCGTCCAAAGCCTACAAGTACAGGAGGTTCGATCTGTCGACAAGCGAAGAGGAGCCTACATACATCATTGTGCGCACAGAGCTCGATGCGGTTCAGAAGAACGCCATCAGCGGCGACGACCAGTACGTCACCGTCCACGCGCTCAACGAGTTCGACAGCAAGGCACAGGGCAGCGGCGGTGCCCTCGACTGGCGCACCAAGCTTGTGTCGCAGCGTGGTGCGGTTGTGGCTACGGAGATGAAGAACAACAGCTGCAAGCTGGCCAGGTGGACGGTCCAGAGCATTCTCGCCAAGGCCGATGTCATGAAACTTGGGTACGTATTCTTCTTGCTCATGGTAATTATTTGGCAGTGTCGGTTCGCTAACAATACTCAACAGATTCGTGTCCCGCGTGAGTCCCAAGACCAACGACAAGCATGTTATCCTCGGCGTCGTCGGCTGGAAGCCCAAGGACTTCGCGGCCCAGATGAACCTTTCGCTGTCCAACGGCTGGGGTATCGTCCGCACAATTGCAGATATGTGCTTGAAGCGCGAGGAGGACGGCAAGTTCGTGCTTGTCAAGGACCCCAACAAGAGCATTCTCCGCCTGTATGAGGTCCCTGCTGGCAGCTTCGACGATGATGCCGATGAGATGCCTGAGCCTGTTGAGGAGGAGGCCGAGGAGGAGTAAAGGATAGGCGTGTTTTCTTCACGGGTAATGCCCCTCGCAGATAAATTTTAGGCTCTGTATCAAAAGCAGGACAGCAAATCATCAGCGTTTCTAGCGGTTATGAATAACCAGAAAGGGCGTTATTACAATGTGAAGAGGCATCCGATGGTTGTTTTTATGCCCCCTGCTCCAAATTAGTAAAGCCTATTGATAGTGTGAGGAGCCATCCCAAAGGTTTTTCATATGCCTTCTACTCCAAGAAGCAAGGCCTATCGAGAATACGAGGAAGCATGGGCTACTTATGATCGAGCGGGTAGGTAAGTATTGCATGCGCCATTGCCACGCCACCTCTGGATGCATCCCTTCAAAGCATACCATGACAGCGACCCGCTTTACCTATGACATCGCCGTGACAATGCCAAAGACTCTGCACACTCTTTAAAGCAGACCCGCTTATCGAAGTCTATTATGGCGTCCCCAACAATGCCAGCCCCAGATTCTTTTTCCCGCTCAATTTCTCGCCACAAGTTCCCACCTTTCTAACAAATAAAGTCGCCCACGTGACCGCGCGCAACTCCAAAGTTCACGCACCACCTCACCCCTCACAAACGTTTCGCGTTTCGCGTCGCCACCCGCTACTTTTTCCAACGTCACCAGCGCCACACCCCGGCAAGCCAATTTCTCGAGGGGAACACCATGGCGCCCTCCAAGGCCCCAGCCAAAACCCCTCGGAAGGCTGCCGTCAAGAAGGTCACGACAACCCAGTTTTCGGGCACGCCCAAGGCTGCTTCTTCGGTCAAGAAGAAGCCCATGAAGAATGCCAGTATCTTGAATTACTTCAAGAAGGCCGCCGACGAGTCCCTTTTTATGGGAGAGGGTGCAGATGCGTCTTTGTTGGGTGATGAGGAGGAGGAGGGGGATGCAGAGGAGGATGCAGAGGAGGGAGAGGGCCTTTTTGGCTCGCAACGTGAGGATGCCGGCGCGGAGGATGACACCGGCCCGGCGAAGAAGCGCAAGTTGAGCGCGGACAGTAGCAAGGCTGGCGGCGAGACTGCTGCGGTTGGCAACGGCGGCGCTTCCGGCGCTTCCGGCGCTTCGGTTGCGGTTCGGCCGGTGGCCAAGAAGCCGGCAATGCGGAAGAAGCCGGGAAACCCGTTTTTGGAGTCGGACTCGGAAGACGAGGACGGATCTGGTGCCGACGCCGGTGCCGGCAAGAACGGCCCCACTTCGGCGGACCAGAAGACGATGGTGAGCGCGACCTGCGAAAACGTGACACCTTCGATGGGACGAACGAAAGTTAACGACGATGCGACGGTTTCCAGGACGATTAAGCTGCTGAGGTCTGAAACTTCCGGGGGTGCTGATTTTGGCAGGCCCGTGATTGAAGAGAGGAAGGAGGACGTGGTGATGGGGGAGAACAGCGGCGTCGAGGAGTTTGATGATTTTGACAATGCCGATGACTTTGGCTTTGGGGAGGACGGCGAGGGTCAATGGGGCGAGGAGTTCAGGGAGATGCGCTACATGCGCGAGCAGGCACGACTAGAGGCAGAAGAAGCTGGTTTGTCTGTGAATGATGGTGACGAGGGTGTGAATGGTGGTGACATGGAAGAGTGTTGTCCTATTTGCAGTGGAAGCTTGGCAGGTATGAGCGGCGACCAGGCGACGGAGCATGTCAATGCTTGTCTCGATGGGACCCCGATACCGATACCAGAGAGGAGCAAGGAAACGGAGGGAGGAAGCAGGATTGAAGAGAGTGTTGAAGCGGCTGAGGTGGGCAAGAGGTTCGCCAAAGCGGCCGTGCCACGTCCCGGGCAGGTCAATCCCATCAGCATACCGAACGGCGTCGAGGATGGTGTTGGCTCGTCGACTTCAGCTTTCGCCAAGCTGATGAGTGGCCATGCTGAGGATTCGGCATGGGCGACTGCCGCGGCCGCCGAGACGTCGTCACGGGGAATGCCCGCCTACAAACGGACCTGTCCCTTTTACAAGATCATGCCAGGATTCTTCATCTGTGTTGATGCGTTCCGTTACGGCGCCGTCGAGGGCTGCAACGCCTATTTCCTTAGCCACTTCCACAGCGATCATTACGTCGGTCTAACTGCCAACTGGACACACGGACCGATATACTGCAGCAAAGTCACCGGGTCTCTTGTGAAGTCGCAACTAAAGACAGCTGCCGAATATGTTGTCGAGCTGGAATTCGACCAGAAAGTGCCCGTCCCTGGAACCCAAGGTGTCTCTGTCACCATGATCCCCGCAAACCACTGTCCAGGCAGCTCCCTCTTCCTCTTCGAGAAAGCTGTTGCCGGCGGGAAGCGAACACATCGAATCCTCCATTGCGGCGACTTCCGTGCTTGCCCTACCCACATCTCCCACCCCGAGCTCCGCCCTGAGACCGTCCACGCCATCTCCGGTAAGATGAATCAGCAAAAAATAGATGTCTGCTATCTCGACACCACATACCTCAACCCCCGCTATTCTTTCCCACCTCAGGACGACGTCATCCGCGCCTGCGCCGAGCTCTGCGTTTCCCTTGACAAGGGCATCGCCGAAGACGACGAAACCCCTTGGAATACCCTCCTCCGACGCCGCGAAGGCGGCGCCCCTCCCGGCATCGACTCCGTCACCAAATTCTTCCAATCCAACAATGACAACCGTCCCCCTCCCCCTGACAAAGCCAAACCCCCCGACAACGCCTTCACCGCCATCCAACCCGCCGCTCGCCGCCGTCGCCTCCTCGTTGTCTGTGGCACCTATTCCATTGGCAAAGAACGCATCTGCAAAGCCATCGCCCTCGCCCTCAACACCAAAATCTTTGCCTCCCCCTCCAAAATCCGCATCTGCAAACAACTCGACGACACTGAGCTCTCCGCCCTCATGACCTCCGACCCACGCGAAGCACAAGTACACATGCAAATGCTCATGGAGATTCGCGCCGAGACCCTCACGGAATACCTCGAGATTCACGCCCGTCACTTCAGCCGTATCATCTGTTTCCGTCCGTCAGGGTGGAATTATCGTCCTTCTGGGGGCGGGACGAACGCCTCGGCGAATTTGGCGCCGGGGAGTCTACCTTCCACCACATTACTTCACGGCAACGGATGGAGAACGAGGTTTAGAGTCAAGGATCTCGTCCCACAGAGGGGGAGTGGGAATGAGGCCATGTGCTTTGGAGTTCCGTATAGCGAGCATAGTAGTTTTAGGGAGTTGGCACTGTTTTTGATGGCATTGAGGATTGAGAAGGTGGTGCCGACTGTTAATGTGGGGAGCGAGCAGAGTCGGAAGAGGATGAAGGGGTGGACAGATAGATGGCTGGCAGAGCGGAGGAAGGGGGGCTTAGTGGGTGTTTTGGAGGAGGAGGAGGGTGATGAGGAGGATGAGGGGAAGGGGGAAAAGGGCGTGGTACTGTGGGATGGGAAGAGCGGGAAAGGAGGCGGGGCGTACTGGTGAGGATATTGTATTTGCGATGGCGTCTGAACTTGGCTTCGAGGCGTTGTAGCACATGGCGTCGCAGGGTGAGGGTCCTTCCTGTAGAGATAGATAGACGGGTCTTGATATGGTCATATTCCTGCGGGACCTGATATTGCCCGACGGCCTCTGCTTTTCTGTCCGATATACCACCAGCGGCAAACGCCATTTTGTGCTTTGCGGCGAGTCTTTTGCGCCGAATGTAGCTACCTTTAAGATTAAACCCTCAAAGGACCTCGTCGCTATCTCTTCCTTGCAAGCCTATGTGATCACCAAGGATCCATTTAGTACCTCTTCTGCACTATGTCTCACTTAGCCTTGCCCGCCTGGTTCGCCGCTTCTGTGGCAGGAGTTAGCAACCTATCAAACCAAACAGCCAAATCCAAGCAGGTATTACCCCTCCTCGTGGCATCCTCTAGCAACGGGATATCCACCGCCCCAGCTGGCAAGTGGACATATCTCACCACCGAGCCACGAATAAAGACATTCTTGACAGCGCTCTATGGGATAATCAGCACCGTGCCGTCAAAGGGTGGCAATAGCAACAGAGAAAACCTACCAGGTGCGGATATTTGAGCTCCTCGACCACCGAAATATCCTCAAGCTTGATGTTGAGGTACTGGTCCACGCTCTTGAGAATGCCACGTATCTGGATGTCGTTCTTGAGTTCGACCGTGACCTCTTGGTCGATGAGGGTTTTGAAGAAGCTAATATCAGTGAGGATGCGCGTCCGCCGCAAGGGAGGAACTGAACTGGAGTATGTCATCAACGGGAGGGGGGCCGCGCGCCAGGACGGGGACTTGACAGAGTAGCTGGGAAATGACACCAGCAACGTTGAGCGCGATGAGGTACGCTATGCGAAAACGCATACCCGCCATCCATCCCCAGATGTCAAGCTCATGCTCACACGCGACTCACTTGAGCCGAGCGCACACCTCCCACCAAGCCTCCATCCCTCCGTCCCTCGCGGTGCCCTTCCCCAACCCTCCAAAAAAAAAAACATGCACTAACCTAAAGAACAACATTTTCAGCTCAATAACCTCTTACTCCCAATTAATGTAGCGACCAGAAACGAAATGCGCAAGCTCCGCGGTGTCGAGAAACAAAGACCGAACGTTGGCTGTCTGCCGCTCACTTCCATTTGGTGGGGCAAGCCAGGACCTCAAAAAATATTGCAGCCTGAAAAGCAGGGCACCCACAGACCCTCTCTTGTTCAATCGCCTCAACTCCCCCTTCCCGCTTTCCCTTGCCTTGTCTCAACCCCAAACCCCTCGAACCGAACCAAACACTACCAGAAAATTCCCCGAGCGGTGGGACAAGATGGGCCATCCCAGTTCGCGCGAGTGCCCCGCTGCAATCGGCTTGCTTCCACTCACAGGGAACCTCTAGCAAGTCTTGGGAGCGAGCAAGGTTACCATCGTTTCCTGCACTGCACGTCACCACGGGAACTACTGTGTGCTCTTCGGCATGAGGAGTCATGACTGGTCATTTCATTCATATGCTACTAGGGTCGGCGAGCCCGCCTAGCAAGAAGCTGAGGGGAACATGAAAAAAAAATAAGAGGTGATTCGATGAAAAGATCCGGCGTCGGATTGGCCACTGAATTGTCTAACATCTTTGTTTCCCAAACATTGTTTACCCAGCCCGGCCGGTTCGTCGGTGAAGGAGAAGTGTAGCTCTTGAGCCGAAACAGGTCAAATCCAAGAGAAAGGAAACACCCAAGTCGCTTGCTGCTGTTGCCAATCTCGAGTCCTCGCTTATCCGACCAGTCCAGTCCAGTCCAGCGCCACGCAAATCCCGTCACAAATCTGCTCTCCTTTTTTTGGTGTATCATTCTCATTTTTCTTCGACACACTCGGATACTTTTCTCTCAACTCGAGCCTCCAATCTGCCAGTTGGTCAAAGTGGTGAGGTAGCCAGACCCAATCCATATTCCCCCGCCGGCCCGCTCCGAGCGTCGACAAAAACTAATGGGGGGGCAACAAGCCGCCTCCAAATCAACACAAGAGAAATGTAAGTTTAAGCATGGAAAATAAAATAAAAAAATACGTCTCGAATGTAAAAAGAAAAAAAACACAGCAGGCGCTCGTTCACAAACAAAGGGTAATCTCAAGGGGTATCCGTCGTTTCCATTCGTCCATTGATGCACAATCTTTCCTTTCCAGATCGATGAAAAAGATAAAAAAAGGTGCCCGACCAAGCCCCGGCTCCCCGTCATCCAGCCGACCACCGAAGTCCATCCGGCGCTATGCTACCGCTGTTGTGCTGTGAGGCGAACTGTATTTGGTATCCCGGTGATAAAAGAGTCGCTGTGCTGCGCAGTCCACCAAAGCAGAAGAAACGAGTGAATGTCCTCGCGCCGCTGTGCAGATAATGCAGAGTGCCACGAAACCCATTATGAGTAGTGTTGCCCAATCCGCCAAGCGAAGAAAAACACATCCCACCAGCTCCAGGACTCCTCGCCAATATCGTCCCATGTGCTCACGAATCCGGCGCGCGAACCAAGAGTAGGGTGGGTGTCATAACGTCATGCCGGTTTAACAACAAAGAAAAAGGGGTATAAGAATCAATGCTTCTTTTTCTTCCCGACTCCTCAAAACACGCTCAATCGTCGTCCGCGTCCTCGTCGTCATCAACGTCCGGGCTCTCTGACGGAGCTGCAACTTTGGCCTTCTTGGATGCGGCGCTGGAGCCGCCTTCGGATTTTCGCTTTGTCGCCCCGGACGCCGTCTTGGTCGATACGGGCTCCTCTTGTTTTTCCCCTCCACCGCCACCAGCCTTCTCGCGCTCAAGCTGTGCCACTTCGTCCGAGGTCAAGAATCGTCCGCCGGGGCCTCGGGGCCTGCGCATCGCATGGTTGTGCCTAGATTCATGTAGGTAGGGCTTGCGGCCTTTGCTTGTCAATCGCAGTGCTTCTTCCAACCGTTGCCTTGCCACTCTGCGCTTCAAGATTCGGTGAAACTGCTTAGCGTTGACGTAAAGTGGTGATTCTTCCACTTGCCCGGAGGCCATTTCGGGTGATTGAGGCGGCGGCATCTGTTGCGCAGCGGTCATCGCTGGGGGAACTCCAGATCGTGGGCCGTGGTTCAGCATAGCCTGGGCATTAGGAACACCGGGGCTAGCCACCTGGCTGAGTCGTCGCTGTTGGGGCATGCTGTTGATCTGTGGCGACCGAGGTCCTCCCCTAGGATCCTTCTTCGCATTCATTCTCGGTGACTGCTGGAGGTTTGGGTCGGACGACATATAAGGGTATGAGGAGCCGGAAGCCGCGGCGGTAGCCATGGCCGCGGCTTGGACTGCGGCTTGAATATTTGGCATCCCATAGGCCGCGGGATGGCCATACTGTGGGCCGTACATGGTGTGAGCTTGAGTCGGGGAGAGCTGGCGTTGCTGTGATGGAAGGACCGGCGAAGTCTGGACGCCGTGTTGGTTGATGTGTTGATTTGAAGGCGAGGTGATGCTATTGCCGCCTGCAGAACTCGAATATCCCGTTTGGATATGTGGTTGTGAGTGTGCGCTTTGTGGTTGCTGGTATTGTGCGTATTCCATCATCCTCTGCGAGGTGTTGACGAGAAGCCGTCACGGATCGCGGGTAGCTGCAATGAAGGAGGTCGTGACGGGGGTTGGTGGTCGCGAGCTGAGTTAGGCGAATGCAACTGCAGGGAAGGCTGATAAGAAGGGAACACAAGAAGACTTGAGTGGTAAGTGCTGAACCGTCAAGGCTTTTTGATAGAAGCTTCCGTAAAGGCCGTGGTCTTGTTTGGGCTCTACGCGTGCCGACAATTGTAGGTCCCGCTGTACTTGTGGATTGGGCTGGATGTGCACCCAATCTATTGGAGTGATGCGTTGGCAATCGATTAGGTGGCCAGGGAGCTGCGCAATTGGTCGCACCGCGGCATATGCAGGCTGATGTAGTCGCGGGGCGAGAGTTGGGTGGCTCAGTCCAAGGCCTCTCGGGGAAGGGCGTGGACAGACGAAGCCACGTGAGAGGAGAGCAACTGAAGGGTTACTCAACTGACGTGACAGCAAAGCCAATAGATTCCGCGTTCGAACTGTCGATGGAACGAGCAGCGAAATTCGATCCGGGGACCGAAAGGACTGGCGATGCGGAGGAAATCCACAAAATTTCAACTGCCACTGAAGGATCTGTCCAATCTCGAGCGTTAGAGCAAAGGCGCGAAGGTAGGTATATAAGCGGGAGAGAAGCTTGGATGATGCGACGGGGGGGGCTTGGGTGGTGGGTTGTTTCGTTTTTGGCGCCTTGGGCCAGCTTGATGTGCTGGCATGCATGACAGTATGCACAAGCCAGGCCCACCTTGTCAACCAACTCAGCGCACCCCAAAGTCGGCCTGGGTGGCAGCGCCGAAGTGAGATAAAAACAGGCGGGAGAGTCAGACACTTGGAGAGGGGGAGGCAGCTCGCTTGGCATCCAAGGCACGAAGAGGAGGCTGATGCACACGACCATCTCGGCCACTGCGAATTCGGGGCTGCGAAGAGGCAGGTAGCATGCCCGTCGATCCCAAAGCGGTGTCGACGAGAATCTGCACTAGCCCCACTCGGAAGGAATCCGAATGTTGCTTTGCCGCTGGTTCCAACCCTGCTGATGACGGAGAAGGCATCCAAGGTGAAGGAGACGAGGGAGCGGTGCCGTGTCGCGGAAGAAACAAAGAAAGTGTCATGATCAGGAAATGTGCTGAGAATGGGTGTGACGTACGCCGTCAGGGCCGATTACGTCTATGCGCTTGAAAGATTGAGGGGTTCGGTGTATCGTTGCAGGTAGAGAGAGGAACTTGGAGGGTGAACCTCACAACCGAGCAAGGAAAAAGAAAGCAGCGCATACGTACCGTCTCAGATGTCCACAACCTGGGACACTGCAAGATTTCGCAGATGAATCCTAGCCCAGAGGCGTCTGGCGGATCGATGCGAAGCTACACAGATGCTTGCCAGTTCTGCATGCATGTCAGTCAACAGGGAGTTCAACTGTCGTGCATTCTTTCCCAACGAGCGCAAAGAGATGAGTGGTTCCGGGAGCGCGAAGTGATGGTGCCTTGATGGGTAGGTATAAAAAGACGAGCGCGTGTGGCCCTGCAATCAAGGCGAAATGGCGCGTACCGGGGGAGTGAAAATGCGACGAGGAATCGAACCTCGCTTCGTCCGACGATGGTGTGCAGATGCGGGAAGACCAAAAAGCGCGCCGGGAGCGGGAGGGAAGGGGAGCCAAACAAAGGGGCAAACTGGTGCAGTAGGAGATCGGGGGTTCACTTACAAGTCGTCGCGAACACGACAGCGACGAGGGGCGTTGCCTCGGCTGGAACCTGAAGCACCACCGTAGCGGATGGCTTCAGACACGCGATAAATCGGTCGGGCGGCGTCGTTGATTGCACGCCCGGGACGATCTCATTAATCGTTCTCCGCAGACAGCGACTATCACGGGACTGTGCGATGGCCAATGGTGAGACCGAAGGCGAAGCTGGCGATGGTGATAGGTCTCCAAACTGAAGAGTTTCTAAGTTCCTGGTGTCGCGGGTCCGTGATGTGATTTGCTGTACCGAGACAAGGTTCTGGGGTGCCTTTGCGCTCGGTCGGTGACTGGCTGGAAAATGGCGGGCTAAGGGCGGTAGCCTAGGAGAGCTCAAAGTGGACACGGGCGTTCTTGCGCTGCTCCAAATTTTGACGCAAGCGGGTAGGTTATGGCAGACTAGGACGCTGTGGCAGACGGACCGCGTGAGCAGACTTATCTCTTTTTGAAGTGTGTGCAAGGGGGAGGGGGTGGGCGGCGGCTCTGATGTCGACGACATGCAGTCGAGCTCCAGGGCTGGGGGACAGGAGGGATGCGCTGCCGACAGCAAGGACGAACGACAGAAAAAAAATGGCAGGGCTGGGCGACGCGACAAAGGCGGCAGCGGTGCAGAGGCCGGTAGGTACTGCGGTACCAATGTACAGTGTGGGCGGATTTGGGAGAGTGACACACGCAAGCCAGGCGGGAACACCGCAGAAGACGGAAAAGAAGAGGAGAAAGCAGAAACCATACTTGTCTTGCCGTTGCAGGGCTGAGCTGCGCCTCTTGCGCAAGTGAATGCGCCGGATTGGCGAAGGGCCAAGGATGGCGGCCAAGCTGTAGAATCAGAAGGGCTCGCGCGCTGTCTAGCCCCGTGCTCTGACTGCGCGAGGTGCGAGGCTCTGCTGCAATCCAAAGTTCCCTCTAGAGACGGCGCGGATAATGTTTGGTAAGCGCTCCGAATGAGGTTGCGGGACAGGCCCTATTTGACGCTGTTGGCAGACCTAATTGGACTGCAAAGCGAAGGTTTTGCGATCGAAGCCGACCGTTGATTTGGTGGAATTGGCTGGGCTGTCGGGATAGGTTTTCCCCCCTCGCTCGAGGACTGGACTGTGGAGTGGGTGATTGGGTGGATGATTGGTTGTGCGAGGAGAAGGAGGAGAGACGAGGGACGATGATTTGAGGGCGCGGCCAGACTTCTTTAACTCCAAGCTTTGGTTGGATGAATCAGCTGTGGGAGTGGGGCGCCTTCCGCAGGCTTTTGAAGGACCAAGGCAAGGCAGCTGGGTGGCTGGTGTTTACGGCTGGCGTAGGAGGGGTCTCGCTTTAGGGGAGGGGTCGCCGCAAAAAAACCGCCCCCCTCCCCCCCCCGCGAAAAGAGCAGTCAGCACCTTTGCAAAAAGAAAAGAAAAGGCCCATGAACATCAAAAGCGAGGTCTGGCTACCCAACAAGAGGAAGCCAAATCTTGCCGCAAGGCTTCCTGTGCTCTGCGCCGACGCGTGCCGCCCGTTTCCCTCCTCACATCGGGAGGTGCCCGCTGCCTATCTTTCGCCGTCTGTCTCTCCTTGCGTAATCCGTACCGTCTGCGTGCACTGTGCCGACAACGCAGTTCACGACGGGGCCTGGTGGTGTGCGCCCAACCTACGGGCCAGACCACCAGTTAGTTGTTGGGTATCCACCGCGTTTTGCCTGACACCAAACGGCAAGCTCTAAAAGTACACACATCACTGCGGTTCCTGTCCTCCGGGTCATCGAGTCTTTGGGAGTCGTGGATGACGTGATGCAACTTGTTGTCCAGCGATCAAGCGAGTACAATTGACGGCGCGACCAAGGTCAAGAACGCAAGGTGCCACAAGGGGTCTGCACGGAAGCGTTCTTTCGCGGGCTCCTTCCGTGGAACCTGTTATTAATTTGCAGGCTTTCCCCAGGGTTTCGACTCTGCTCTGGCGGCGTCGGGGAGGTTAACTTGTCTCGCACACCGACTCTTTCATATTACTATAAGGGAATACGCCCCCCGGCCTAACCAACACTATGCGTGTGTATTAGCTGACTGCCGGACCCTCCTTCACGGCCATAGCGGAAGCCCTTAAGGGCACAGAGGGCGACAATGGCCTACCTTGCCGGGGCGATAGGGCCGAAATGCTGGCTCTGCGGTGAGAGGGGAAAATGTCAAAACGAGGGCCTCCGCTGATCGACACACTCCTCCTTCTGGCCCGTGTTCATTCCCGAGTTCCGGCAGACCTGGCAGGCCTCTGGCAGCGCCCAAGCTTCAGCTCCCGTCGTCCAGCGCTACTGTGCTGTCCAGACCCGCTAATTTTAGCCCGAGCAACGTCACAGAGTAAGGCCCGACTTCATCACTGTGCAAGACAAGGTACAGCCCTCCTCGCTGGCTTAGGACGGTTGTGTGTTCGGACCAAGATGTCGGTCAGCAGTCTCCATCCCGCTGCCATTTTCCCCTTCACGCTCTCTTTTTCACCAGCCCGTCTATCCGTCCGCCCCGCACGTGCTTCTCACGCGATGTCAATAGCGCGTTCTGGGAAGGAGGAGCGCGGGACAGCCGGCTCGTTACCACGCCCCCGTTTCGTTTGGGAACCGGATTCGAGGTGAGGTGAGCGACCAACTTCTGTCAAACTGGACAGATTTTGCCACTCCCCTCGTTCAGGCAAACATGGATGGGTCTACCTAGGAGCTTAGGCCGTGGAGAAACAGCCCCATCTTCTCGACCCAATGCAGGGAGAATGCGCCAGGTCGGGGCACCAACCTCCAGCCTCCACGGCGGCCAAAATGTCGGTGTGGACTCAACAGCTGCGGCGACACCAACCCCACCATGATGCGTCTTCCCTTCGCGCCAACTCCGTTGACAAAACGGATGTTGGACCGAATGCTCGCAATCCTCCATGATGCCTGACCGCGTTTGTTTAAGCTAAACAAATCTAGACACCACCCACCATATACGGAACCGCACCGTCAAAGAGCATACCGCCACGACGATGGAGGGGTAGCGGAGCTGTCGTCACAGCGAGCCAGGCTCCGCCGCCGGACAGCTGCGTCACAGCAAAACGCCTCCAGCTGACGGCGTGTGTGGCTGGGCAGCCGCCTCACTTGGACTCTCTTGCGTTTGCTAGTTCGCGGGCGATGACTGGACTGGAGAACGAAGGCCAAAGCAAAGGGCGAAACGAGTCTTACTCGATGGTGTTATTAATAAACATTAAATATCTCAGAGGACTATATCGCAAACACATTGGGATGCTCGGGCGGATGCAAGGCTCCCTTCGCATGAATGTCCCGATTTCCGATCCTTGGTCAGGTGACGACACAATGTATCATCCAGCTGCAAGATGCGTTGTCTGGTGTGTGAGTCCCCCCTCCCAGCGCTGGGGGGGGAGGGCGAGGGGCGAAAACGGGCGGGCGGGGAGTGAGGGGGCTGACAGGAGTTCGCGATCGTTGCCAAATGGTTGGACGAGAGGCTCTCAAAAAAGACGTGTTCTGAATGGCTGAAGACAAACCTGAAACACGAGCTCTGGGCCGTTCAACGGACGCTGACTGGTCCTTTGAGCAGCGATTTTCCTGGCGAATGGCGCACAGCAGGCGGCTTGGCACTGGACGCTGGAGCTGTCGAAAGTTCCATTCGCTCCATTTTCCATTTTGGCGTCTTGCTGTGTTTCACCCAAAACGTGGTGTTCTCGACCCCTTGTCGATTGCAATGTCGCACTCACGATTTACCATCTCTGGATTCATCTCCCTCACGACGACGCGCCGCCTCTGCCGCGAGGATCGGGAGACGGGCTAAGATTGCGCATTTTCCAGACTCTCTCAGGCTGTGATGGGAACTGTGGCTCAACCTGCTGACCCCAATTTTCGGACTATCTACTGTGCTTGCACCACCATCTCCTCTTTGAACGGCATCCCACGCACCACACCCCCCCTCCTCCGAGAATCGCGTGCGATTGCCTGGACGGGCTGCAGTCACTGCGCGACTTCCGTATCGGGTGAGGAGGAGCGGATGCTCGACCGGCGCAGGTGCAAGCGCAGTGCGGGAGCGACCGATTGAGCGTCTGCGGATAGCGCGGAAGCCGTGTGTGCCTCGCGGGGCCTTGTCTCGCCTCTCCAATTGAATCCGGCATCACGTCCTGGTCACGGCCGAATGGGGGAAGATACTCGAGAACCTCGCAGGCTCGGCAGCACCTCCACAGCACGGATTCCGAGGTCAAAGGCAAACAAATCCCAGATTCGACCGGGAGTGGTGAATCTGAGATGGGCTGCTCCCGCCGCCCTGTTACCCCAGAATCACACCGGAAAGTAGGGAAATGCAAGGAGCTATGATCATGCCCTGCGCGCAGCAGCAGCAAGCAGACAAACATCCCGGTCCCGTAGATACGATCTCCAATGCCCCTCCTTCCATCACATCACAACCCGTGTTCATCTCCCGAACCTGATCGGCCACCACACGCCGATGAGTTTCGTTTCTGCCCAACCGTCCATCCTCACCTCTGTTTGTTTCATCCTTTGCAAACCGCGTCGAGTGACGTCGACCTCATGTTCAAGTGTGGGAAAGTTCCACCCCCCCGTCTCTGATAACACCCCAAGAGCCGCTTGCCCGGTTGTGGCAATGAGCTCCCCCCCTGTCGTTCAAATGTAACGACGCGTGGTACCTGGGTTGACGAATGAGAGTTGAGAGATGGGCTACGGTCTTCTGATTCGGTGCCTTGGTTAGGATCAGGCATCCTCAGGGCTTCTTCTCTTTGCGGAGGGGTGTGGGTTGCCCACGTTTTTTCCTTTGTTGATGACCGTGGATCGTTGGCTGGCGCTTATGGAAATGGAAATAAGCCAACGGCAGAGGCGGTGCAGTGCGTGGTGGCCTGGTCTAGTCTGGTCTGGTCTGGACATCACAACGGGTCTTGCCGAATCCTACATGGACGTTTGTCTCAGTTGGGTTGCCTGTTTTTGGGCTTGAGGCTACCGCTTGAACGTCCGGACGGGTTGTGGGGGAGGTCGAAGAGGGGTGGGGATGCAACTGGTTGAGGGATATCCAGTAGGGTGGTTTCTTGAGGGTACTCCCATGCGGCTGGAACCTGACGGATGGGTTGGAGAGGTAAACAAGAGCAATACAACATGCTTGGCATGCCGTTCGTGTCGTATTGTTGATACCAAGAAATATCACCCCTTCAGCACGCCGCAGGAGAATCTCCGATCACTCGGGTCCGGAGCTTCAACTGAAGCCCGCGGTGAAGTCACACACCCCAGCCGGCAACACGATCAAGGAAGGCTGGCTCGCCTTGCCACATCTCGGAATAGCTCAGCTAGGCAGGTGGTCGAAGATGTGGCCGACCTCCTCCATGTTCTGTCACTTCGAGCTGAGACTCAACATGGAGGGGTAGCTTGATCTGCTCTAGTCCGAGCCTCGAACGTCTGGAGATGATTGCTATGCGACGTATCCCCAGCTTGGCCTGATCTTGGCTGGCTAGCGTGGGACATCTAGAAGGAGGGCCTCTCTCACGTTGCCGAGTAAATCTCCGAGGTGGCAATGATTCCCTGTCTTCCTACTCGAGGCCCATCCCACGTGGAGAGGGTGAGATTTGATACGGCATGGCAGGACAGGGCAGGGCATGGAACGGGGAGGACGGCATGGCATGGGAAGGATACCATGGCGGAAATTACAATGCAAGGACTCCTCGATCGGTGATGGGCGAGATGGGATGATGGGGAGATACGATACGATCATGTTGTCATGTGGTGGTGAGATGGCCGGGGATCTGGATGATTGTCTCATCTCGACTAGTGATTACGATGGTGATAGTCCAGCTTTTGTTCCCCGAATTCTTTTGCGCACCGGACGGGGCCCCCGAGATGGGTGGTGGTTGTGGTGTTACCTGAGACGTCGTTATGGGGCACGGGGGCGTCTTTGGGAGGTGGTTGGGAGGAAGTGATGATGGGCGAGGCTGGGCTGGAGAAGCCAAGCCAAGCTCGACGTCCCCGGAATTTCTCAGTGGGTGACTGCAGCTCCTTTCCTCTTGGATGAGCTTCTATCACCAGTGAAGTCAAAGCGTGGATCGTGGTGTGAAATCAGTGGGGGATCGTGACGGGCTGGCGATCGTCGTCCTTCTTTCAGTTGGTCGGTCAGGGGGGCGAAGAAGACACCACTACCACCAAACCACGAGACCCCAAAACAAGAAAACAAGACACAAATCCGTTGGCTAGAGTTGAAGATCAAGTCGATCGGCTATGGTTGATCGATCTGAGGAAAGGACCGTCTCCGCGATCAAAGGGCAGAATACTGCAGCGATCCAGCAACGCCACGGCGTACATTTGGGCTGCAGAGAGCTCAACCACTGATCTCCAGGCTCGCAGCCAGTAGCCTCCCAGTCAGTGGCCAACACTGTCCGCTTCCCCGTGTCGTGCATTCTTTATCAGATAGCTACTCATCGCAAATCAACACTCACACCCCTTTCCAGTTTGCAAATCCTACACCCCCTGAAGTGAACAACCTTCATCATCCAGCCCGGCTCCCATCGGGGACATGCTGTATATCCCCACCAATGTCAAGGCGCATCTGATACATCACAAAAGCAGCCTTCCATCTTTCCCTCTCGGCTTTTAGGTACCCTGCACGCTGACTCAGTAGCCCCGACGAGACCGACAGGTCCGTCCCGTTCCCCCACCCAGCATGCATCTTGTGCGAAGGCCATACTTGCGGTGCAGTACGCCGGCTTGGAGGGCTGGACCGCGCAAGAAATGCGCAGATGGCGAGTGATGTGATCCGCGAATCGGGCGTTTCGTATTACAGCATTGATCTGATTTGGTCTGTTTTAGTGGAAAGGGGCAATCTGAGTGGTGCAATTCGATGATTCGCTCGGTTGGGGACTGGGAAGGCTGGAAAAGGGGAAGTGATTGGTGGGTGGCGATGGCTGGGATGGGGATTGGTTGATGCCATGATGGTGTTTTCTTTGGGCTGAGTTTGGCGGTTTGTTGTCTTGAGGTTGGTGTTCGTCGTGGTGATACTTTGGAGGAAACGACAGCGGGCATTGACAGACAGGTTCAGAGTGTCGGGAGAGTCTCGTCTCTGCATTTATACGACGACGACAAGAACTTCCGATATTGCTGGTGTTGTGGACTCCGCCCCTGATGTCAGGGCGCTTCCCCTTTCAGGGGACAACGTCCCTTCTTCAAAGCACGGCCTTGACGACAACCAGCATTCGAAGCAGAGAAGCAACCCCAGATCCCCAGACTCTCTTTATGACTGTCACTAACAGACCTCACGGTTGCAGTCGAGCTGTTAGATCCCAGCCCCAATATAGCCCGACGGCTCTCAGCCCACAAGATAGGGGTAACCTCACCTGATGTCAATTTGGAACCCATTCCAGTAGAGCCTTGAACGCAACATACGAATCTAGAGCGCGGATTCAAGACGAGAAAGGATGCGAGGTCGCCCAGGGAACGCTGGCTATGCTGTTTTTTTGCGATCGCGACTGCAAGCAACCTGCGGCGGCCGGCAGCTGAACGCTCTTTTGAACACACCATTCAAACACAGCTTCCAATTTCGACAATATAGCAAGGGGCTTTGCCCTGGTATAAAGTTGGCTAGATGTGGGTTGAACCCCCTTTCTGCCAAACTATACAACCGGGTGTCCCTTTACGGGATAGGTACAGTGGCAACTCCTCAATACCCAGGGCAAATATATCCACAATGGCGGATCAAAGCATCCAATATACCCTATAGTGGCGCAGAACAAGATCTGAGAACAGTAGTGAAGGCCTCCTCAAGCCCGCCCCTGGTGCTTGTTTCCCTGGAGCGGTCGAGGAAAGAGGAATTGAATGCCCCCTGCTTACGGGAAAGGGGCTGCCAGCATATTGTTGACCTGACATTGAAGAATAACAATCATAATGATTGCACCAGGACGAGCCAACGAAACTTGTGAATTGATCCTGGTCTGAATATACCGAAGTAAAAGCTTGCCCAGCTGGTCTTATGATGTAGTAGCCAGATGCACCCCAACACAGTGAAGATTTCTGACGACGTAGTCGAATATGTAGATATCTTTCAGTGTAGGCCCTGGGCCTCTTGGAACTTTGGCTACATACATACATACATACATACATACATACATACATACATACATACATACATACATACATACATACATATGCTAAAAAGAGCGGTGTTTATCCCATCATGTCTCGTGGGTATTCGAGGAGGCTCTACAAGTTGCTGGTGTTGTACGTCGCCTAAGATGCCCGTACCAGCTGCAAAACTCGGCCACATGCCTCATGTTAGAGCGCCTTCGGGTACGTTACAACTGTGTATTGAGCTATTTGAAGTTGGAACATGTGGATGGTTTTCCCTCCTCGTCTCCCCGCAGCCAGGTGTGGTTTGCCCCCTAAACGGATTGACAACTCTCAACACAATGTCATACATATACCTCCTAGAGAAATTACCACCCGAACCAAGCTTCAGGTTTTAGAGTTTTACCTACCATAAGATACCTTACTCTGAAGTGAACGAGCACCAAGACCCAGAGACCAACCTATACAGGTGACGAGGTGTGCTTGCAGGATCGAACCACTGCCTAGCTTGACACCGCCCCCAAGGGTACCGACTTATCTGCGGCCAGCTGAAGTTACTCTGGACGGCACACTAACTGACTTGTCTGCGAGAAGATAGGCATCATTCATCAATCTTTGTAAACCTAGAAGTCTGTGGTGTTCTCAAAGACAAGACATCCTCCCTGCCGCCCCACATCCCAACACCAAGTTCCGCCCCTGAGCCCAACTTCGACATCCCAAGCCATTCTCTTCGCAACACACCCACCCATCTCCACACGCCGGTCCGCAAACAGATTCATCCTTTGCAAATAACCCGAAAAAAGGAAAAAGGCGTCAAACTTCAAAAACAAGTCCCCTCGACCGGAATCGAGCCGGTGACCTTTCGGTATATGATTGAGTCCAATTACAGCCGAACGTGATAGCCAACTACACCACAAGGGGTTTTATTTGTTGGGTTGATCGATTGCAATATCCACTCTTGACTGAGAAAGCGGACAGTGGATCTGGGTTCTCTCGCTGTGGCAAGGGAGTTCGAGATAGCAAGAGAGCAAAGGGGGACGCGCTCTTACCCGGCTTTGCACTTGACCTCGAAGCGAAGCAAAGAAAGCATTGTATGGTAAATTTATCTATGAAACAAGAAGCTCGCCGGCACGCGCCCGCAAGGCGACGTTGTCACTCATCCAGGACGTCTCCACCCCCTTTGTATCGCCGCCGGGAGGTAGGACGTCGGATATCGACCGGATGTGGGCTGTTGCCTGCCAACTCCGATACTCGTATTTGCCTACCTCGGGTCGGAACTCTGACTAGCTGCACGTAAAGGTTGCAAGTTCTCATGAGGGCTGTGTTGGGTGCAGTTGTGGTGTGAAGAGGATCGAGGAATGTTCATTTTCCAGCTGCAGCTGCAGCCAACGCACAGAAATGTGATAGGGGCAGCATGGCAGGCCAGAGGGGGCACCAATGTACGTTCCTAGACGGCAGATGCAGAATCCCTCCGGTCTTCAAGTGAAGGGAGCGCATGTTTGCGTCAGGAGACAACCAACGGCGAATCCTTTCAAGCCGCCGTGTACGATAAGCGCGAGAGCCAAGGAGGTGGACGGAAGGAGCTTACGAGGGCTGTCAAATCTCATCGGAGTTTGGCTTCAATACGCATTGAGTCGATAGGCATGAGTTCGCTCTTGTAGATGGGTACCTAGGGATCATCATACACGCGACAAGCACCCAAAGACCATACAGTCACGGGTTGCGCGGCTATGTAGCGGCTGTTGGCCAGCCTGAAGGCCGGATTCTGTATCACTGGGTGGTGTTTGATGATGGATTAGCGGGAAACAAGGCGTCGAGTCTGGCCTGTGCATCATGGCCTCTGCTCGGATCCTTGGATGCCCCGTGAGGTTGACCGCTGGGATGCAGGATCGGTGATCTCAGCGGAATGCCTTGCCGGCCGCGGCCTCGCGGGCCTCTGGCTGTGATAAACTGGCCGAAAATGGGAGGGGGAAAGACGAGTTGGGTGGAGAAGGAATGAAATGCCGCCTGAGCGACAGCCAATGTCGACCTCGCCGTCAGCGCGCTGCCGCGGCGTCAAGTCGAACTCAAGATCATGATCAAGGCGTGCCGTACCGGGCCGCAAAGTAGGCGAAACAGGCCACAGCACTTGCCCGGCGTTTAGCCCAGCGGCCTAATGTTTCGAGGAACCGGCAGTTCATAGGGTTGCAGGCGATAGAGCCCTGGGAGTCCATTGTCGGGCTTGTAGCTGCAGTGAGATTAGTTGATGCTCTCGGGTCCCTTCTTTTGTACTCATTCTCAACGAGATGCAGAGGATCGATCAGACCAGAGTCTGGACTCCCATGTAGGGCTATCAGGAGAGGAGTGACATAGCACTGTTCTGCGTCCATTATTGGGTGCCAATTGCTGGCCAACACTACTGTGATTTTTTTTGCTTTGCCCTCTAAAGCGAAGAAGAGCATTGGGCGGTAGCCAAAGCAGGAAGGTTTTCGCTTGCTCTGCACGAAAAAATTCGCAATCCCTGCCCTTCCATGCGTTTGAGTTGTCGCCATATCGGTCACAGCCATGGCCCGCGGACTCCAAAGAAGGCTTCGTAGGACATGCTCGCGGCCGTTGAAAGTTGGCCATCGGGGGAGAACGAGAGGGGGGAAGCGCTCGCAGGGGAGAAACAGAGAGCGGCAACAGATGAAAAGCTCCACTCAGGGAAAAAGACTGACGTACACCGTACACCGCTGCCATTCGAAAGCTACGCGGCTACCCGCCATTCTGCCCTCTTTGGAGAGCGGCTAGGGCCACGGGCCGAGATTGAAAGAGAGATGTCATCAGAGGAATCGCGGCCCCCAGTTCCTGCTTGAGAGCTTACGAGGTCGCGATAAACAGACTACAGGGTGTCCCGGAGGATGCGGTTGTCGGTCTTTGTGACCAACCCTGCGCTCCTTGCTGAACCGTCCCACGGGCGGAATCAGAGCTGAGTGACCGTGGACAGAATAGAGCAGGAAAACCAAGACTGAAGTGTTGCGGCATGTTGCAGCGAAGCGGCCGCAAAGGACGAGGCCCTGCGTCCCACAAGAGGAATGGAACTCTCGCGGGAGCAGGCGCGCGCTCTGAGCAGGACAGTCAGTTATATGCTTCAGGGACAGAGCAAGGAAGGGCTGGACCCAACGACTAGCCAATGGATGAACGGGTGGTAGGCAGCGAGCGAGAAGCCCATCTGAGTTGCTGTCCAACGGAAACGCCAGCTGAGCGGTTTGCCCATGCTCTTAAGCGCATCGACAAGCGCGCAGCAGGTTGGGCGATTCGATCCGAGAGAGTGGTGTCGGGCCAGCGCAACGGCCAGGCGGAATAAGCGCGAGTGGTCGTTTGAGGAGGCTCTTGTTGGTGGCGCGCGCTCCCGGAGAGTTCTGGATGCATTGGGACACCAGTAGCCAGTAAAACGGCTCCAGCGAGATCGAAGACGTGCAGAAACTACCCGCCCAGCATCGCCAGCCCATCAGCCCGCCGCCTTGTCGCCGTTTTGTCGCCGGCACTGCGGAAACCGCCAGAGCTGCTACACCAATTTGCCCTACGGCGCTGTTTTGTCGATGCCGACCGCGCGGTTACGGATGGCCTTCGAGAGTCCGGCCTGGTGCTCGTAAACATATATGTGCGGGATGCCCTCGTCGATCACGAGGGGAAGAGCATTGCCTTGTCCAACTCGAAAAAACAACTCACCTCCTTTTCCCCAGCAGCCTCTTCCGGAAGAGCTGCAGCACCCTCCCGCCTCGTCACCTCAGCCCGGCTTGCGTGCAGGAGCTGACCCGGATCCCGAAGAATCGACTAATACCGACGGCTCAAGCCCGCGTATCTCGACAAACCGCTGCAGCAGTGACGAGTGAGGGATAAACCCAAAAAGAATCCCCCCAAAAAAGAAGTTCCTATTCCACAGGTTGAGCCAGTGGTTTTTTCATCTTGCTTCTCCTGTTTCTGTTTTGCTCCTTCCTGATATCACGGACACCTCAAAATACCCCGCTCCTCCACGACGTCGGATCTCGGACCTTCAGCTTTGCTCGGCCGTTCCTCGCTGCAATCTGAAAGAAATCAACGCGCCACGAGATTCCCTCCTCAGCCATCAACGGCCTCCCTCGACCGCTGACTCTCGCAGCTGCGGTCGACAGTCTTTGGTAAGGTAACGCCCCGGGTGACTGTGCCAATCAGACACCCCTGCTAAGAATATGACTTTAGCGCTCTCCTGCTGCAGGTTCCAGCAGTCACAGCCAATCACGCACTCGCCCCTCCGACCCCTCTGGCGGTTGAGGTGCCGACGCCATCACGATCCCGCCGCCGTCCCCCGCCCTCTCCACCTCCAATCCGTCGAGGCGCTGCCAGCCCCCATCCGGTCTTTTTGCCCACGCCGGCAAATTAGCCCACGAAGGCGCCCCGAAGATTGGCTTCGGACCGCTAAGCGCCCTGCTCGGCGAAAGACGAGAGTGAGCAGTGAACACAGTCCGTGGATTGCAACACGTTCCACTCTCGCTTTATTGCACTCATCTCTCTTGCCTCGTCCCTCCCGACCGGCCCCTGGACCGTCTATCTTGCCCCTCCCGAAGTCGTCTCGTCCGCTCGCCCAAAGGGCGCATAGTCCAGGACCTCCGTCGCACACCGCATGCCCGCGGGGAGCTCTGAGCGTCGACACACGCGTAACTCGCTGCAATCCAACGCACGCTAAGGCATCTCAGCACACTTCCACTACCGCCCGTGGCCCTGTCGAATCGTCGCTTCTCGCTTGTTCGACCACGCACCCCGGTCGTCGTCTTCATTTGCCGCCGCTCTTCGCTCTTCTCACTGGCTGCGCTGTCGCCCGCCCGGCCGCAGCCAACGCCCTCTCCGCGTCTTTCTTTTTCCCCCCCTCCGTGCTGTCTTCCTCCCTCCCTCCGTTCCCTGGTGCTCTGTTGGCTCGAACAGTTTCCTCTTACGCACCCTGCTGCCCAAACCCGGTCTCTATTTCGGCTGCGTTGATAACTCCCCCCGGGATATTGCGAGCCAAACACACCCTGGGAGCTCCAGCCCACTGCTCTGGAATCCTGGGATACAAGGGTACGAGGCTAGGGTCTCCATCCTGACAACACCTCCGCGTCCCTGCTGTTTCGACCAAAGCGAGGGGTCTCGTCCACCCGGCAGCCGCCTGCTTCATCCAGCACGGCATCCGTCATAAAACCATTTGTCCGCCCCCTCGTGCAGCTTCCTGCGCTCTTCCCTCCTTTCCCCTCCACTGCCGGCCCCCCTCTTGCGCTTCACACCTGCAAGCCTGGCCGAGTCGACTGGCAGCTCGACACGCCACCACACCGCAGTCGGAGAGCCATCAAGTCATTCACTTGACTTGAAACCCGTTCTCATCATCCACCCTCATCGCCATCATGTCTGTCAAGCCCACCCTGTCGCTGTCGACTCCGGTCACAGCAAACTTCCCCCAGCACCCGCCTTCCGCATCGGAACTTAGGTCCGCGATCTCGCTCCCTTCGGCCATCTCAGAGAGGACGCCGCTGTCCGCGGTCTCGCGGTCCTCTGCGTTCCGCGATCCTATGCGCTCGGGGCTTCCCTCGGCAGGTCTTCCATCCGCCGGCCCCTACAGCGCGAGGCTCGGGTTCGAAGAGCTTCAGAAAACACCCATCACCCCGCCAGTCGCCTATCTGGACTTCCTCAAGAGCATGTCCCTCGTTTCGCCCAGCATAGCCTCGCCTCCTCAAACCGGTAGGGCGATATTAAACCGGACTAGCACCGTGAGCAGCGCCGACAGCAACGCCAGCAGCAACAAGAGCGAGGAATCAACAAACTCGGATGATTCTGGGAAAGACAAGGGTGACCTGATCGAAAGCGCGCCTTCTACTGCCCGGACAGACGTTAGCTGCGAGTGTGAGCACAAGGACACCGAAGAGCCAAAGAAGACGGAAGCCACCAAGGCATCAGTGGAGGATGAAGCAGAAGTCAAAGGGGAGTCCGAGGAGAAACCCACAGAAGAGAAGATGGAGGGCAGATCGAAGAGCCCGCCCGCGCCGATCAACACTAAGCTTCCTCCCACGCCCAGTGGCTCGAATCATCCCCTATCAGCTCCTGCCGCGGGACCCGATGTCTTCCCAAGCATGAAACTACCCGCATCACCGGCCGTTTCTGCTGCCGGCCTCTACTCTCCCCGGTCGCCACTCAGCGCAGCTTCAGTAAAGTCCCCCTTTGACTGGGAAGCTGCCATGAAAGCGAGGCGAGTCGTAGAGACGCCCAAGTCAGCGGGCCACAAACGCGCCGCAAACTCGGAAACGCCTACCACCCCCAAGCCAGGCCCGACCTCTCCGACCCATACCAAGAGAGAGTCACGCTCCAGCATACGACACATCCGAGAGGTCGTCACAAGAACGGTTACATACACACCACGGATGGCTCCAGCGCCAAAAGGGAAACGACGCAAACTCGATAACGATGCCGCAGCTGGGTCCTGAAAAGAATCATGGACTTGACGGAAACTACTATGAGACGACGTTGAGCCGATCAACTACTACGCCATGACGATAATATCTGAACCTATTTCACCGAGAAGCATTTGACGGTGCTGGATACCACCGCACACACTTTACTATGCCGCAATACATATTTAAACGGCAATCACCACGTCATGGCACCGGATCTGCATGGACGCGATTCAAGGAATGGGGGAGACGCTGGAACTAGGCCAGGATACGAGCGGGATGAAAAAACGGGTGAGATGGCGCCGGCTTTACGATACAGGATGTTTCACGAGGCAAAGGGCACGGAGTTATTCGGCGTTGCTGGCGGCGTCCTCGTCGTGGGATAGGGTTTTTTTTTGTTGATTTACTGGGGGCCACGCACAGCCAACTTGGGTGGATATCGATACCAACAGAGTCGGGAAGGAAGTTTCACAAAACTTCTGACCAGGGACGACTGGATAGGAGGAAAGTGATTTACGGATCCAGGTAGCTCTTTGTTTTGCACCGCATAAATGGAGCGCATTCGAAACGTATTGTTTGTGATGATTCCCCTTTGTGACGTGGCTTGCTTTTTTGTTCGTCCTACAGGCCCGGAAACGCGGCCAGCTTGTGTATTGACATGTTTGCGATGGCCAGCCCCAAACTGACCTACCTTTCCTTTCCTTCCGATCGGACGGGCACGCTACGGGAACAAGGTGGTTGGTTTCTCGGAGGGCGACCCGCCTTGGCTCGACGCCCACACAAATGTACTCCAGAGAGCTGCAAGATGGTGTCCGATTAGGTTGGGTACCTAGGTGAGTGTACCTTGCTTTTGTGTGTGTGTGTGTGTGTGTGTGTTTGGTTTCGTTTCACGCGCTCCTCGATGCAGGATGTGCTCTTGTCCGTATGCAAAAGGTTATTTTCTCCTCCCTCCTTCGTTGGGCTTGCCTTCCCGCTTTTTGGTAACCAGACAGACGGGAAAAGGGCCCCCGCTCCCTCCCCCTCTCCTTTCTCGCGGGATGGGGATGGCAATCATCACATCGTCTGTTTCCCAGCAAAGATTGCTCCCCGTACCTCTCCGGCGCGTGGGCTAGAACATACTCGACCGAATGGGCGTAGCGCCATCCCGCCCGCATGGCTCCGCGTCGAGGGGAGCCACAAGGGGAGCTCCGCTCGCCGTGATTGGCTTGTGTGGTGTTGGTTAAGCGCCGAGCGCTGGGGTGGGTGGGGTTCGTGGACGAGTGACGAGTTGGACGAGGACAGGGCGGCAGGGTGCGGGAGGGGTGTGATTGGCTCGGGAGGGGGGTTGTGAAGAGACGGGAGAAAGAGCAGGGGTGAAGGCCAATATGCAACGCATTGTGAGCTTTAAGCGCCGAGTGAGAACTGACTTTTTATTTCTCTCTGGCTCTTGCGTCTTGCTGTCTGTGTTCCTTGCGACGTGACACACGATGGGGAGAGGGGGTTGGTATTGGACCGATATTTTGATGGCAATGGCGAAAACCAGGGAGTCGGTCCAGGAACTCCTTGGGGACTGGCTCGTATTGCGTGATACGTGGAAGAACGGAGCAGCAGATCTGCAGCCCTTCAAGCCATCAGCAAGGTGAGATCAAGTGGCGGCGCTGGGCGGGTGCCTTGTGGATGCCTTGTCGCCCAACCACGATCCAGCATCGACAGATGGCCAAGGTGAGCAGAACAGGTAATCGTCGGTGTGCACCCGCCTGCATCTTGGTGTACTTCCGTGTGACGGGATGGAGCAGGCGGAAGAGGGAGCCTGCCTGCGTCGCAACGCATCGAGCCTGTGACCTGAAGCAATATAGCAACTCCCCATTCTAAGCCGAGTTTGGGTGCGCATCTGCCTTGTCTCCTCACTCGCGGGAACCCCGACATGCGTCTGAACATCGACATTGCGACGCAATCAATCGACATCCGACATGTATTTTGCCCTCAAATCAAAGCGAGATTCTGGTCACTATTGGCGGCAGGCAAGCAAGGGGCCCCTGCTTGCAATGCGGCCGAGAAAGGCCAGGTCGTCATGAAACGAAGCGCCAGAGAGGCGAGGAAGGGTTGGTGATGCGCATGCAGCTGCGTGGTTCGTCGTTTGAGCGTTTCGAAAGCTTCATGGAACACTTCGAAACACCCAGCCAGTGGTAGCATTTTGACTCTATTTTTGGCCGCGTTCCAATCTCTCCAATCTCTTGTCGCACAAAGCATCTCGTTTCGTCTTCCACGTGCGGTTGGACGCGCGTGTTGGCATGAAGCTACCCGAGCTGCCGACCCGGGAGCTCTGATATTGGCATGGGAAGCAGAGGATCTCCTGCTGGGACTCTTGGCCGGTGTTTGCTCGAGTCTGGGACGGACTGGATATTGAGTGCTGCTATTTTGATCCCAACGTCACAAACGACGGGCGGTAAGTTCCACCAGGGCAGTCAGTTTGCACTCAACCAATCGTCCGCGTCTCCTTCGCGATCGCATTGCACAGCGCAACGCGGACTCCCGCTCCGGTCAGAACGTCTATCCAGAGTCGCTGCGTATCGCTGAGCCGGTCGTTGGCGCTCTTGACTTCGGAGAACATGACTTCGCCCTTGCCACTGCTGCCGCCGCCGCCGGGCGATTCTGTCCTCCAAAGTACGAGATCTGGCACTCCGGAACCTCGGGACTTGTAGTCTTGAGCCATCACTTTGCAGATGGCTGCCAGCGCTCCACCCTCAAAGCAACTCACCAGCTCGCTGAGGTCCTCGTATTCAAAGTCCCAGTTCAGGCCCACGGCGCAGGTTCGGCGCTCCCGCTCCCGCTCGTCTACCTCACGTAGCAGCCGTCCAGCTTCGCCGTTGGCGATCTCCACCAGTCTATGGTTGATCTCGCTGGCGCGGGCGGGATAAAATGCGTCGGAGTGGAGATCGAGGGGGCAGGTTTGAAACGCCGTCTGGAAGACATTTGGGATGTAGATGAAGAGGATGTCGAAGAACAGATAGGCAAACAATGTTCGTAGGATGCCGCCTTCGCTGTGATAGCCTTTCCATCCCTGGCTGCGGTAATGAGACAAACACATCTCCTCGACGCTCTGGTGGTTGATGTCAGCTGCTAACTTCCATTCTAGGACAACATTTGCATGCCTCAGAGGTCTGAGGAGGTACCTCCTGAGACAATAAGGTAAAAGGACTAAAGGGGGCAAAAAAAAAACAAAAACAGCAGCAATCGCACATACCACATGCAGCGGTGTGCCGTCTTCTCCGGGTTCGCCAAGTTCATCAAGCCAAATGGTCTTGGTGCTCGGCCCGCGACCGGCTTTTCCTTTGGCGTCTGGCTCATTGCGAACTAATTGTACGCCTTCCACTGTGTGTTCCTCGGGCTGGCGGAGCGTGACGTGGCCAAAATCGTGCTGGAGACGCCGAGGAATGCGAAGTCTCTTCTCCAACTTCAAGAGGCGCTTTTGCAAGTCGTGATGGTAGATGAGGTGACAGTCGCGATCTTCGAGGGCAGTTTCACACGTTGTGACGGCGACACGGTACCAGTGCTTCTTTCGCACATCAGGATCAGTCGACGAAGGGCTGGGATCGCATTCCCACATATACCGCTCCTCCAGCAAAGCTTTACGCTGGTACCATGATCCACGTCGTCCTGGGTGAAAGAGGCGTTGGCCAAGCAGTTCAGTGAGCAACTCATACTCTTCACAATACCTGTGTAGTCTGCCAAGAACGTGAGCGGCCTTGTGTGCGATTCGTGTGTAAGCATGAGCTCCAGTGAACCGGCGCAAGTACGCGCCCTCGCCAAACTCGTAAACTTCATTCTCTTTGCGTTGCTCGTCCTGGAGAAGCTGCCTCCACCGAGGTGCCACAGCCTCGAAAAGCTCCAACACCTTGAGAAACCCAGCTTCTCCAGAGGGCCCATTGAACTCGAGGACTTTGTCGACTTCGTACTCTTGCCGCATGGAATCCTCAAACTCGAGGAGCCGTTTCCGGGATGCGAAGATGTTGGTGGAACGGCACACAATATAGTCTGGGAAGTTTCTTCGCGAGATCTTCGCCAGGATGATTGTTGTCAGTGACTTTTCTGTCCACTCAGTAGATCGGTAGAAAACAAGATGGACTCGCTCAAACAGCTTGAAGGCGGGTTCTGACAGTCGGATAAGCGGTCCGGTGGTGGCCAGGATTTTGGCTAGAAAGTGCGCATTTCGATTGGAGTCCGGTTTGACCGGGCTCACATCTCTTGATCTGCTGTCATCGGAAGCTGAGCCATTTGTGCTGGAACGTCGTAGGCCCAACGACAAGAGGCCCGACTGTCGCGAGCTCATTCGGCAGAAAGACTTGACGAGATCTGCTTTATTCTTGCCCTGAAACTTGGCATCTTTCGCCAGCACCTTCAGCTCATCCAAGCTCAAGAGCGATGCTGCCTCCTCCATGTCCTTGATGTGGGACTCCGAATCATCAGCAAAGGTGAAGCTGACACCCAGTGACCACTCTTGCGTCATTCCAACAGCCCCTTCCCCCGCCTGATAATCTTCCTGCACTCCAGGAAGGACGCGGGGCTCCAGAAGGCTTGCAGTCGCAAGATCGACGTTTGAGATATCGTTATGATATCCGAGACGCTCAACGCGGTGCCATGATGCTGTTTTACGCAAGAAGAGGCGAACATATCTGCTTCTTGTTAGCTGGCTAATCATATCACACATGCTGAGACTGACAAGTATTGTGCCTCGTAGTCCAATCCTCTCCACTGCTCAAAGACACATTCTTCTTTGTCGTCAAACAGGTGAGCTTCGTCTTCCAAGACAGTGTCGAGGGCAAGGTTGAATGCATCAACATAGATGGAGCTATTCCCTCGCACCCATTTACGGCTTTCTATTCTTGATGCTGCACCGTCTGATATTTTCTGGCCGGCTTCGGAAGCGTGAGAAGTTTGGGAAGCTTTCATTGTTTCATACTCTTCGATAGCCTCCTTGTCGACTAATACCGCAGGCAAGGATCTTTCGAACGCCGTCTGCCTCTGGGGTCCCGAGTAAAAGTCATCGTCCACTTCGGCGTTAGCGTCGAATCCAGGCTGGTCTTCAAAAGATCTCATGCGAGACTCCAATGAGACTTCGCCGGCGGGTTCATCGTGCTCGGCGAAAGACGAGTCCTCGTCATCATCATCGCTGTGTTTTAGACGAGCTTTCTTCGCCGGTGGCCCCTCCGACTTGATGCGAGTGCTGACCGACCCACTAGCCATCGACATTTGCACAAAACTGTCCATTGAGGTTGCGAGTGTACAAAACCAAGTCGCAAAATATGAAAACGAAAAGAATTTATGAGATGTCGGAATACCGTCCCCAGCCCAACTGCACCGTACTGACAATACTTGACATCGTTCGGTGTGATCAGAGCGGCAGCGAGTTGAGTTCAGGCAGAGAGCGCGGCACGCGACGTGAAGTGTCAGTGAAGGCGCGACGTCCCGTGACTTGGTGTCCATGCTTTGCTTCAACTTCCCAACCCCACTGCAACTGTCCCGAGCTCTTGACCAGAGAGCTTCATCCCACATCCACAGGTCACAACTACGCGCCATACCCCTGCCATCGCTCCAATTGCTCTTCAAATAACGATACAAAATGTCAGACCTACCACCAGAGGCATCCGCGTCTGCATTGGCGACAGCCAACCTGCCTGGTGGTGCTCCACCCGAGCTTCATGAGCAGGTGCCTGCAAACTTGGTGCCCGTTGAGCCTCAGCAAAATATCCCACTGGCGCAAGCAACACAAGGGCAAACTGACACCAAGGATGTGGATATGGTTGATCTACCAGTATGCATTCCCTAGTTTTCTCGATCTCGACCCATTCCCTGCGCATAACAGCAAACAAAGCCCTATCCGCAGCCCAGCTCCCCTCCCCTATTGCCAACAAAGAAAGCAACCCGCGCGGAAATCTCCCAAACACACACCCAAACTAACCACTCCCCTACCATTAGCAACCCACAACAGCTACCCCTCCCACAGTCACGCAACCCTCGATCCCACCAGCACCCTCCCTCGTAGCACCATCACCGCTCCCACCGCGCGTGAGCACCCCAATGCGCAACTCAACCACCAACGGCGAGACCGAGCGGACCGGCTCGCGCGCGGCATCGGCGCACCCAGATACGGGCTTTACAATGCCTTCCGAGGCGCCGCCGCATGGCGCGCCAGTGCGACAGTATCTTAATACCAAGGTTACGGGAGTGTTGCTCGATGGGATGAAGTTGATAGCATATGAGCAGTGAGTCTTCTTGGTGTTTCTTGGTGCCCGGCCTGGGGAATGTTTGCTGACGAGTGCTGGGCCAGGCCAAAAGACCCTCTACGAGTGCTGGGAGAGTATTTGCTCACTCGGTCGAAAGAACTTGAAGGAACTGCGTCCTAGAGAGCCAGGGTTTGTCACAGAGGTTGATGGTCGACGATTGCATGCGCTGGAGCTGAGATCCAGAGCTATGACAGTCTTGGACGATTGGAATGAATGCTTCGGGCGCATGGAGTTTACGGCGGAAAGGGTACATTGTTGTGTATGATACCACTTGATAGCAAGAATGCATATCTTGGGAGAACATATCCTTTTGGATTTCTCCTGACTACGCTCCCCTCTCAACCGGCAATGGCCTTCGTAGGTTCGTTCATATTGCAGTAATCTAGAATGCAAGTTTCCTTTCCATTCCCCAACTCCTACGGCCGGGCTTTATGCCTCTGGCCGTCCTGCAAAGAACCAGAACTCGTAAATCACCACAAACCTCCGCGGCGCTGCCCAGCGGCCCAGTTCACGCTTAGGAGACAATGGTGCTGGCAGTGGCGGACTCGTACTTCCAGGTGGGAGGGAGGACACCAACGGTCTTGTAGTAGCGGGCAAGACGGTGGATACGGGACTCGATAAGAATCAGGCGGAACTTGGCGTCACGGTCCTTGCGGTTGCGCTCAAGGTGCTTGCGGACGGCGACAGCCTTCTTGATGAGCATGTACTAAGAAAAGTTAGCATGAACTCAACATTCGGGGGCTGCACACTTACCAAGTCCTCAGCGAGGGTAGGTGCGAGGCCTGCGCATTGTCTCTCTGTCAGCCGTGACCGTACAGAGGCATTGGGATTTCAATCTTGGTTGCGTGGCCAAGATCCAAAGTCCTAATGGTGTGCAGTCTAGTCCCATCAACCGTTAAGTTGAGTAGAGACCGCCGCAGTCAATCGGACAATGGATGATGACCAGCATGCGGCAATCCTCACCTGCTGTGCGGGACATGGCAGTCGCCGCCTAGCAGAAGAGATCCCAGTGCCCGATTTGTGGCAATTCCATATTTGCGTTGTTTCTTTATTTTGCAACCAGAGGGGTTCATGTCATACCGTTGCTCTTGAGAATGCGGAGAATGCGGTTGCCTGCAAGCGTATCAGCCATTTGCTCCAGCGGTCCGAGGTCCTTTCGCGGTTCAAATGAGAGTTGCATACCAGTAACGAGCTTGACCTGGGCAATGCCGTGCGAGTCACGGAGGACGACACCGATCTGGGAGGGAGTTGCGCCCTTCTTGGCGAGCTTGCAGATCTGGTCGACGACCTGCTCGGGGGTGGTCTTGAGCCACGAGGGGGCGTTGCGGGAGTAGGGGACGGCGGAGGCAGAAATGCCCTTGCCCTTGCTGTGAAGACGACCCATTTTGGCGATTAGTAGTGATCGGTTGTCGAAGGGGGGGCCGTGGTGGTTGTCGTCAACTTTGCGATCGGGAGGAATGAAGTTCGTCTCGAAATTTCGGGGCAGTCGTTGGGGATAATTCGTGTGGGCGGAGAAATTTGTCGCTTGCTTAGGGCCTGCCTGTAATTGGCCGAGAGTGCCCCACTCACACGTGAAGGCGTGCGTGACCTTGAAATTTCTTGGACGAATGGCGACCCATAAAACCGCGATTTTCTTCCTCTTCAAAGCCTTGCACGCCAATCTTCCGCAGCCACGAAGGACCAGAAGCTCGAGATCTTCAACGAAATCCGAATGCTGGTCAGTACTGCCCTAAGGTGAAGGTCGACCGGGCTGGAAATGGGCGCATGCGAAACTGCAGGCCCGTTACTCTCAAGCCAGATGCGCTTGGCGATTTCGGCATTCCTCGAAGTCCTGTTTTGAATGGACGCAGTCCCAGAAAGCCGACTTCTCCTCGCGCCAGGCTGGCTGTGAATTGCCCATACTCACCAACGCTGCTCACAGCTCCCATCAAACAGTGAGTCGTCGCCCATATCCCCTTGATGCCCCCAATTTCATGATGATGCACAACATTACACTTTATTCTGGTACCTCTTATGTTAGGGTTCTTCGGAACTCGATGAATGAAACGGACTTCTGAACAAATTGGCCTCCCCGAAAAAATTATCGACTGTTTATCTTTTACGGTCTTCAATGCTGACGGGTTTATTCACAGGTTTCAAGACAAATGACTCATTCGTATAGTTCCCGTAGCAGAAAATACATCATTTCGATATGCCACTGCGCTGTTATGACACTGATGAAGCAATGAGAGCTGAAGCGTGACCCCTCTGCAACGTCCTGATTCCCGATGCGTCGAGCCACCGTCCACCGTGCTTCGCAACCATCGCAGCGAAGAACCGTGCTGGCTCTGGCTCTGGCTCTCTCCCTGTTCATCAGCGCCGTTATGTGCAGCGCAGCTGAATCCCATAATTGTACATTGCACAAGCATTTGCATGATAAGAAAAAACCCCTAGCTTGAACACCTTGCAGAAGGATAGCCTCCTGACCATAACCAGTTCGTCGAGACTGATGATTGGAAATTGTCCCTAACATCCCTATTCTTTCCATCGTGCCTCTCCCTAGCCGCCGCTTTTACCATGCGCTGACATCAAAGTTTTCCTACATTATTGTCAGTATCATATGGCGCTTGAGAGTTCGGGATTACTTACCTCTGGGAAGTATGTTGAGACCACAGTGCGGTCGGAGAACTTCCTGCCTGCGAGAGCGCGCAGTGCCTTGGTTGCGGCTTCTGGTGTCTCGTACTTGATGAAAATCTTGCCCACGCCCGCCGACTGTCTACTTCCGCCCACAGGTCTTGGGATCTTCAGGGAGAGGATCTTGCCAAACTTCTCGCATTCCTCTTGGATATCATCACGGATTTCTAGACAGCCGTGTTAGCACATCTTCCGAGAAGTGGCTGGGACAGGACGGGCACAAGTATTCAACATACCTTCGTAATCATCGTTGTCCATAAGCTCCTCTGCCGTGACCATGTTGAGCAGCTGAAGGACACGGCCGACTTCACCGTCGATAGCGGTGGTGCCGGCCAGCATAGACATAGCATTCACGCTCATTTCTCCAGCCACTTGGGTTACACCAATGCTAGCCTTCTGGACCCTCAAGGTGTGTTCTCCAAGCGCCATCTTGTCGAGGCCTTGGATAGCCACAGCGGTGACTGAAGGGTCGGCGTATTCGAGGAAGGCAATACCCTGCACCGGTTAGCACATGTTCACTCAATCAGCTGATAGGGATTGCAAAGGGCAACTTACCCGAGACTCTTCAGTGCTTCTGTCCTTGACCAGCACAAAAGACTTGAGCTTGCCGAAGCTGACAAGCAGCTCGATGACCTGGTCCTCCATCAGATAGTGCGGGATATTGGCGACGCTAATCTTGTTCGGGCTGTCAATAACCACGCTCGAAGGAACATCAGAGTCGGGATCGTAGTTTGGGTCCTCCACCACTGCCGGAACGATGTAGTCTTTTGGCCGACGAATTTGCAAGCCCTGTGGGCCAGCTCCATTGCCGTTACCGTTGCTAGCATCTTCTGCCTCCATGGAAATGCCGTCAAAGGCCAAGGCGACTGTCGCATCCGCGCTGTTTCTGAACTCGAGCATGGCAAAGGCATGATCGGGGGAGATCTGGCACGCCACACAAGGGTCTGTCCCCTCAATGACATTCAATCCATTGAGCTGGAGGTTGAAGAACTGTACCACACCGTCCTCGGTCGCAGATCTCGGCAGGTTTGTGATAATGAGGCGCCTGCTTTGACGTGAGTTGCCCGGCTTGAGCGCAGCGTTGCTCACGCCACCGCCCGGCTGGCTCATCATCGCATGGAGCTTCGTTGGGTCGACGGTTTGCTGACGCGGCGCACCAGGCAGAGGGAACATGCCGGAGAGCTTCGCCTGCTCTGCCGTAACATTGTCGTAGCCAAGCGGTTTGATATCCCACTGTGTAAGACGTCTCTTCCGTTCGAGTACCGGGACCACGTCGGTCAAATCAGGTGTGGGCTCTCGTTTCTTCGGGGGAGGGGTAGCACTGCGCCTGCGTTCCCTGTCCGCATCTCTGTCGCGTGGCGGGCCGCCTCGGGGCCCTCGACGGTCGTCCATCAAGTCGCGATCCGGCCTGTCTCTGCGGCGACCTCCATCGTCCTCGTCACGCCTACTTCTGCCTGCGCCACGATCACGATCCCATTCCCGCTCCCGACGGTCGCGGCCTGATGAGTAGCGGTCCTCACGTTCACGGTCTCGGTGGGTTCGACTAGAGGAGTATGCGTCGACATCGCCATCCTCGCGACGCGACCTGTTGCGGTATTCGGGCGAGCGAGATCGTCTGCGACCTCCACCGCGGTCGCCTCTGTCTCCCCGATCACCACGATCGCCCCGATCTGCTCGATCTCCTCGGTCACGTCTATCGTCGCGGTCCCTTCGCGAAGACTGAATCAATGTCAGCGTGCGAACTACAGGCAGAAAATCAACGTTGGGAAGAGGGGGGTTACCTGATAGTCGCGAGACGACCCGTGTCTGCCACCGTCTGTTTCCCTGGGGTTAGTTCCAACCTGGGCGGCCAGTATCGCAGAATACGAACCCCGAGAGGAGTAGTTATCTCCGTTCATCGTGACTGGATTTGGCGGCGGTTGCTTTTGATGCGATGTGTGCACCGCCGAAAATTGGTGCTCGGCTGTTGAGAAATACGGATGCAATGCTTCAGCAGATGCCCAGACTGCCTTTCGCGTCTGGAACTTTTCTGGAGGCTCCCAAGCTGCAAAATCGCACGATACCCCATTAGGCTTAGCGCAGATCTCAGCCCCCAGCCTCACTGGGTGGCAACCGCAACAAGCAAGTTGTTCCGCCTGCAATTTCATCCATGCGATGAAGAGTTAACAATTCTGCTGTTCTTTTCCTGTTCGGCTTTGCATTCAGGCTCGCTTTGTTATTTTCAAATTAAGTGGCCCAAAAACGATCTAAACGTGCCAACATGCCAGAATGGAAAAAGCTTCCCTTGAGCCTCGCTGAGCTGTGCATTGACACTACCTTGCGATGCGGCCAGTCATTCAGATGGCGGAGAATAAACGATGAATGGTCTGTTTTTGCTTCCAACCTCGCAAAAAGACCCCCATGTGTTCCTGAGCTGTCTGACACTTCACCAGGCATTGTGTTCTTCAAGGGAGGCTGATCTCACTCAAGCAAGATCCCACTCATCTCCACTACAAGCTGTCGTGGCCCGAGAAACTGCGAACTCAGGAACACAAACCTGCAGAAGATGACTGCGTCCTCTCGTTACTGCACCGCTACTTTGCACTTTCGCACTCCCTGTCGGCCATGTACCAAGAATGGGCCGCCTCCGACTCAAACTTTGCGCGTCGAGCCACCGCTTTCACCGGAATCCGCATTCTGAACCAAGACGCCTGGGAAACACTTGTTTCTTTCATATGTTCTAGCAATAACAATATCTCACGCATTAGCCAAATGGTGCAGAAGCTGTGTCTTCACTACGGACCCTATGTCGGCAAAATCGAGGGCGAGGCGTTTTATGATTTCCCAGGACCTGAAGCGCTAGCGGCCAGTGGGGTGGAGGCCCATCTGCGAGAACTCGGCTTCGGGTATCGGGCGAAGTTCATCGCGGAGACCGCACGCATTGTCTCGACGGAGAGGCCGTCAGGATGGCTACGGAGCCTGAGGAATCCAGAGTGCCCTTCCCTCGACGCCGCAGACGTCAAACCTAAAGAAACTCCAGCAAAAGCATATGGCAAAACGCCAAACTACAAAGCCGCCCACGAGGCCTTGCTTGAGCTCCCAGGCGTTGGCCCGAAAGTCAGCGACTGTGTCTGCTTGATGGGTCTTGGTTGGTGGGAATCTGTTCCTATCGATACGCACGTCTGGCAGATTGCTCAGCGTGACTACAATTTTGGCAAAGGAGCAAAAACCAAAACTCTGAATAAGGTGACGTATGATGCAGTTGGTGGTCACTTCCGCAAAATCTGGGGGCCTCAAGCTGGCTGGGCGCAGAGTGGTAGGTCTCCCCTTTCCGCCGTATGGCCCCAGATGTGGTTATTTGTGGCTTTGTTGGGTGTCTTGAGCATTGCTTGAGCGCGCCTGGGACATTGCGTTGACTATAAAACACAATTAAGGGAAATAACTGACGGACATTTACCACAGTGCTCTTCACCGCAAATCTCAAGTCTTTCGCCGAGCAGGCTGCGGGCAAAGGAAAAGGGCTGAAAGAGGAAGTTTCGGCTGTCAAGGTTGAGGTTGAAGTCGAGGAGACCAGCACCACCAGTGTCCGCACTCAGAAGCGCAAAACAGCAACGACGGAGGTGGCGGTTATCAAGGAAGAGGAGAAAAGTGCGGAGACAACTACTAGGCGCACGCGCTCGGGCAAGAGGGTCAAAACGAGTGGTTAGGATGCGCATACTGGACTGCTTCCCGGATCAGCTGCTGAGCCATCCACACCAGTACGGAATCGTAGGGACATCCTTTGCGGCTCGGTGATCCTCTAGCTTTACCAAATTCTGCTACCAGGGAGCCTAGGAAGCTCTACCGGGTCAACTCAACAAAACCCATCCCTACCAGCCGCACACCTCCTCGTGCTCAACCTGCAGCCACGACCAATCTGCCCCTTCGAAACACACTCCACGACACCCTCACAACATCAAACCAGGGCGTGTGGCTCAGTTGGTAGAGCGTTCGCTTAGCATACTCTCCTGTATGCGAAAGGTCCTGGGTTCGATTCCCAGCTCGTCCAGTGGATCGCCTGAATAAGGCGTCGGTTTCTTTTTTGCTGAGTTTTGCTCCATGAACGGGTGCTGGAGAGCTTAATAGGGAAACAAGTGGAGTGGTAATTAGAGTGGACAAGCCGAGGATGTGCGTTTTATAAAGTCAACGGTAAGGCTGCGGGCGAAGGCAGCATATATGTGCTGAGCAGGAGAGGGACGGCGTGTCAAGGCGCGTTGTATTACTTTGTATTTGTGTATCATGAGTCCGAAGACGTAGACTCCAGCTGCTCCTCACTGTATCACAAGATGACGCCCGGAGAAAGTCATATGAACCTATCCCTCTCACCTCTTCAGAAGGCCGACCTTCCAGTTCTTAAAAATCCGCTCGGAGCCTGGCAACAGCTTGTTGCTCTCTTCGAGGTGGTGAATAACTTGCTTGATGGCAGTGACCGGGAGATTGATCTCTTGCGCGTCGCAAATCATCCCCTCCAGCATCCTGTCTGCTTCTTCTTGGCTGATCAGGCGGTAGAAAAGCCTAAGCGCTGGTATGCTGCCCTCGATTGTACTGGATGAGTAGACGATGCCGCGACTGAGCAGCACCCAAATATGGATTACTTGGTCTGCCTTCTCCGGCGAGCCGGCAACCGGAACAACAATCGACTTTGCTGAGCCGGACCGGGATATCGTAGAAGAGATGGTTGCTGCAAGGCACTCTGATACATTGGGAAGAATCCCGGACGCTGACTTGCAGGAGACCTGCCACTTAAGAAGTGTGACAGCTGCAGCCCTGAGGTTGAAGAATCCTAATTGGATTTGGCAGGAGGAGCAGAATATGTTGAGACTCTGGGATTTTGTCTCCACCATATCTTCTCTGCTGGTTGACCCTTGGTCAAATGTGGAAATGGAGAACTAGAGCCCAGAATCAGCAACTGGCTGATGTGGGTAGTTGGATAGCGTGATATGTGATATGGTATGTTCCTCGATTAATCCCGGCGTATTCTCAACTTGTGAATTACACGGTGAAAGACGGAGGTCCGTCATCCATCAGATGGGAACAACCCGTCCGTGAGGAGGTTCGTTCGCCGCCTGAGGCTGCAGAGCAGAAGAGACGTGCATTATTGATCTTGGGCAGTTGTATCGGTATCCACGCCATTGATGACCAGAGGTCGACCCGGCTACCTTCTTGATGCCCGAGTATGATGCAGATAAGAGAATCTCGGAGAGAAAGAGACGGGGAGAGTGTGTGCAAACTCACAGTGAGCCCGTGGCAGTCGTTCTCCGAGAAGAGCATTGTGGTCAGGTCCACGAAGCCGATGCCCTTCTGGGCGGAAATTGTTGAAGACGCACCATACCCTCTAGCCGCAAGGCTGGCTTCATCTGCCTTTCCTGCGTCGGTGTGGCCGTGCGAATGCCCATGATCCGCAGGTTTGTGGCAATGCCAAAAGTCCATCATTTCAGCCCAGTTTTCACTCGGGAGGTCCTTCCAAGCAACAGAACTGGTATTGATGATGGAGGCACCGCAATTTCTGCACCCAACTCCCGACTCCACCTCCAAATCCATTGCTGACCAGAGCGAGGTACCATCCTCTGCAGTCGAATCTTGAGACGTATCGTCTGGGCTAAGTGGCAAGCGCCACTCTACAGTTGTGACGCCTTGCTTCTGCACCGGGATAGATGTCACGCCAAGGGCCGCTTTGGCTGGTAGACGCAGATGGCGGGTGTCGCCGCGATGAGAAACACGGATGGCGACTCCATCTGCGGCAATGGTGAGTCGGGTTGAGGCATCGCTTGGACTCGGCAGTGAAACGGCCACTGAGATCATCTGAATATAGGACCGTAGCTCTGCATAGACCGACATTTGTGGCTCCATGTTTGCGGACCCTCAAAAGGAAAGAAACAAGTTGGTCCGATGTTCCATTTCTGTGGCAGAACGGAGGGAGTGCAGGGAGCAGGTGGTGAATTGAAGCTGAAATGCTAAATGCAGCTGAGCTCGTTGGTTGAGAAAGCTGGAGCTTTCTGCTTAGATAAGCGAAGTAGCTTATCTCAACGGCGTTGCAGCCTTGGCTGGGGTTCACCTCGCTGGCTTGGCTCCGCAAAATTTCAAGCGCAATTCCATCCGTCAACAAACAACCACGTCAACCAGCAATCCATCACGACGCATCCCGCCCCGTCCTGTGTCGAAACAGTGCGTCGCTCCCGAATACGCGGATGATCTCCCAACCTGTCATGACCCGAGCGCTGCGCGGCGAACAAGATGTCGGACGCGGATTTTGAGCAGATCAGGAAGCTCCAGGCTGAGCGCAACGCCGTCGCGGCATCGAAGAAAGGTTCTCGGACTTTCGATCCCGCAAACCAGCGTGCTGACTCCTCAACCAAGGCCAAACTTGGTGAAGCCTGGGACACCGACCTGTACGAGCGCGAGAACGGCGACAAGTTCGCTGGTTACCACACATCCCTGCCCGCCGAGAATGGCGACGATGATGAAGAGATGGAGGACGCCGACTCCGGCCGTCGCCTGGTTGGCCAGTACACGGCCACCCGCGCCCAGATAGACGAGTTTGCACGGGGCAATGGGGTCGAAGAGGAGGACATTCTGGCTGGCCGGGGCGAGAAGAGCAACCGTATCACGGACCGCGAGACCGACTACCAGAAACGCCGTTTCGATCGCGTCCTGACACCCACACGTGCTGACCCTTTCGCCGCCAACCGTCAGGCGGGCGCTGCCGAAGATGGAGAAAGCTATCGGGATATCATGGAGAGGCGAGAGATCGAGAGGGAGGAGGAGCGCGTGCGACGCGCCATCGAGCAGAAAGCAAATGAGGGCCCCGTTGAGGAACACAGGCCCACCCTTACGGAAGCTGCCGACAAAGAGAACCAGGACTCCGGCTCGACCGAGGTGGCTGTCGCGGGCCGCAAGCGCAAGAAGAGGTGGGATGTGGCCTCGACCGAGGAGCCGGCAGAGTCCGCAGCAGAGGCAAAAAAGAGGTCGAGGTGGGACCAAGCGCCCGCGATCGCGCCCCTCGGAGGCGAGGTCAAGAAGAAGTCGTCGCGGTGGGACCAAGCTCCCTCCGCAACCCCCATCGGCAACACTGGTCTCGCTACACCCATGCACCCCTCGCAAGTAGCGGTGCTCCCAACGACGTTTGGCACGGACGCAGCCGGGCGATACATGCCTCTCAGTGACGAGGAGCTCGACGCCATGCTGCCAGGCCCCGAGGAGGGTTACAAGATTCTCGAGTTCCCTCCTGGATACGCACCAGTGCGGGCGCCAGCTCACAAGCTGATGCAGCCACCAACGCCAGCGACAGGGTTCATGATGCAAGACCCGGATTCTGTGCGGCTCAGCGGTCAACAGGTCCCGAAAGAAATCCCGGGTGTTGGTGACCTCCAGTTCTTCAAACCTGAGGATATGGCCTACTTCGGCAAACTGACAGATGGTTCCGACGAAGACAGCCTAAGTGTTGAAGAGCTAAAGGAGAGGAAAATTATGAGGCTGCTCTTGAAGGTCAAGAATGGTACACCTCCCATGAGGAAGACTGCGCTCAGACAGCTCACAGATAACGCACGAAACTTCGGTGCTGGGCCGCTCTTCAACCAGATTCTGCCCTTGCTCATGGAGAAGACGCTGGAGGACCAGGAACGCCATTTGCTCGTCAAGGTCATCGACCGTATTCTCTACAAGCTGGACGACATGGTTCGCCCCTATGTTCACAAAATTCTTGTTGTCATCGAGCCTCTGCTCATCGACCAAGACTACTACGCACGCGTAGAAGGCCGCGAAATTATCTCCAACCTCTCCAAAGCTGCAGGTCTCGCAACGATGATCAGCGTCATGAGGCCTGATATTGACCACGTTGACGAGTACGTCCGAAACACCACCGCTAGGGCTTTCGCCGTTGTGGCTTCTGCGCTCGGCATTCCCGCCCTCCTCCCTTTCCTCCAAGCCGTCTGCCGCAGCAAGAAGTCGTGGCAGGCCCGTCACACTGGTGTCAAGATCGTGCAGCAAATCCCCATCCTTATGGGTTGCGCGGTTCTGCCCCATCTTAAACGCCTGGTCGACTGCATCGGGCCCAACCTCAACGATGAACAGACCAAAGTACGGACGGTAACCAGTCTCGCCATCGCGGCTCTAGCCGAAGCATCAAACCCCTATGGCATTGAGAGCTTTGATGACATTCTCAATCCCCTTTGGACCGGTGCTCGCAAACAACGAGGAAAGGGTCTGGCAGGCTTCCTGAAGGCAGTCGGATATATCATTCCCCTGATGGATGAAGATTACGCCAACTACTACACAAGCCAGATAATGGAGATTCTCCTGCGGGAGTTCTCCTCCCCAGACGAAGAAATGAAGAAGGTTGTTCTGAAGGTGATTTCGCAGTGTGCCGCCACAGATGGTGTGACGGCAGGCTATCTAAAAGAGCATGTGCTCGACGAGTTCTTCAAGAGCTTTTGGGTACGCCGCATGGCTCTTGATAAGCGCAACTACCGCCAAGTTGTTGAGACCACGGTCGACATTGGCCAGAAAGTGGGAGTCAGCGAGATTCTGGAGCGAATTGTGGCCAACCTCAAGGACGAGAGCGAGGCTTACCGCAAGATGACGGTGGAAACAGTTGAGAAGATTGTGGCTTCTCTTGGTGCTGCCGACATTGGCGAGAGGCTCGAGGAGCGGCTCATCGACGGTATTTTGCACTCCTTCCAGGAGCAGAGTGTTGAGGATATCATCATGCTCAACGGCTTCGGCTCCGTGGTGAACGCGCTGGGCACCCGGTGCAAGCCGTACCTTCCACAGATCGTCAGCACGATTCTCTGGCGCCTGAACAACAAATCCGCAACTGTGCGACAACAAGCAGCAGACCTGGTTTCTCGCATTGCCATGGTCATGAAGCAGTGCGGCGAGGATGCCCTCATGGGGAAGCTCGGTATCGTCCTCTACGAATACCTCGGTGAAGAATACCCCGAAGTGCTTGGTTCTATCCTTGGAGCCCTGCGCTCCATCGTTACCGTCGTAGGTATCAGCCAGATGCAGCCGCCCATCAAGGACCTTCTCCCCAGGTTGACGCCCATTCTGCGCAACCGTCACGAAAAAGTGCAGGAAAACACTATTGATCTTGTCGGTCGTATCGCAGACCGCGGCCCGGAGAGCGTTAATGCTCGAGAATGGATGCGTATCTGTTTCGAGCTGCTCGACATGCTCAAGGCACACAAGAAGGGTATCCGACGAGCCGCCAACAACACCTTCGGCTTCATCGCCAAGGCAATCGGCCCCCAAGATGTACTTGCCACGCTGCTCAACAACCTGCGGGTCCAGGAGCGACAGTCGCGTGTCAACACTGCCGTGGCCATCGGTATCGTCGCCGAGACCTGCGCGCCCTTCACAGTCCTGCCAGCACTGATGAACGAGTATCGTGTCCCGGAACTCAACGTCCAAAACGGTGTCCTTAAATCCCTCTCCTTCCTTTTTGAGTACATCGGCGAGATGGCCAAGGACTACGTCTACGCCGTCACGCCCCTTCTCGAGGATGCACTCATCGACCGCGACCAAGTCCATCGACAGACAGCCGCAAGCGTAGTCAAGCATATCGCGCTCGGCGTCGTCGGCCTGGGATGCGAGGACGCTATGGTCCATCTACTCAACCTGCTCTACCCTAACCTATTTGAGACCAGCCCACACGTCATCGATCGCATAGTGGAAGCTATCGAGGCCATTCGCATGGCCATCGGCCCAGGGCTGGTTCTCAACTACGTGTGGGCGGGGCTGTTCCACCCTGCACGCAAGGTGCGAACGCCATACTGGAGGCTGTATAATGATGCGTACGTGCAAGGAGCAGACGCGATGGTGCCATACTATCCGAATCTCACAGAAGAGGGCATTGATAGGGGCGAGTTGGCCATTGTGCTTTAGACAGGGCAAGAGGAGGCAGGGATAGGGCGGGACAGTATCATCCATCTAGCGAGAACGAACAACACATGGAAATGGAGTGAAAGAATACAAGCAGGCAAGCAAAATAGGCCAGGTGACACAAGGGACAGCGAGAGAGTATCGCGCATATTGGGGGTTAGGGGAAGGGTAGGGAATCCAAAGCGAGTCTGTTGGCGGTTCGGTCTGTATCTTTGGATGTGTATCGTATTCAGTTACTTGTACCAACTGGTAGTTAGTTACCCCCTTGTACTCGACGATGGTGCATAATTACGGAGTTTGCGTTTCGTTTTTGGATATCATTCACTTTACGGGTGGTGATGTGGAAGCAGCCAAGTAAACAAATCGAGTCAGGGTCTTGAAGACGCAAGCCAGCGACGGGAAGACCCTTGACTGTTACACTTTGGCAATTTCCCTTGTTGCATATTGAGAAGCACTTCGTAATCACGTCCTCTCAGATTGCGCCGTCGCCCACGCAGCTCGCACATGGAACATAGGCTGGCGGTGAAGCTCCAAACCTTCCGATGACTTCGTGCACGCGACGCAACTGCGGTAGCAAGACGCAGCGCGACGCCGGCAGACCAAAGGAATCAACTACCGACTGCTATTTGCCGAAAGGGAGCAACGTCACGCAGCAAAATAGCGCCGCAACCTCGAGGGCGCATCGGGTTGCCCGAGATACATGGACGGAGTTGCACGGTAGCTTCGGAGGAGAGAAACTGCCTTGCGCGGTGCGAGTAAGGACAGTTACACGTGCAGGAGAGTTCCTCCAAGTCCAGAGAGTCTCTTGGACAACTCCCGAGGAGGGTAAGGTAAGGCGGATTGAGCGAGGTCGGATGCGTCCCGTGTTGATGCGCTTCTTTTTCCTGTTGCTGTGTATACCTTTCGACCGAGAGTCGTGCGATGTCGCACGGCTTCAGATCCTTGCCTTGGTTTACGGCGTCACCTTTGTTGCCTTTCCGTCGGCCTTGACGGTGCAGTTCCGTTCGGGGCCATGTTTGTTGAGTCCGCAACGGTGGAACTGCTTGACCTCGCAAGATGCTTTCTGAGACAGGCCCGTCTCGACCCATAACCATGCATCAATCAATCAGCGCATGCATTCGTGATTCTACCTCGACCCCCCCTTCCGATGGGTATCGTGGTACATCGAGCAGGCTGCTGCATACGACGAACAGAGGTCTGACGTTTTTCGCAATGCATATTGACGTCCGTAGTCAAGGAAGTTGAGTTAAAACCTGTTTTGCTAGGCATTCACACGGAGCCACGTTTGAGGGGTGGATGCCGCAGGCACAAATAAGAAGTGCAGCCATGACGGCTATGGTACGGTAGGTAGGATGAAATGGCGGCCAGCAGGAGTGTGGAACAGACGGTGAGTAGCCGGGGGCAACGCATCGGGGAGGACGAGGAGCAGGAGCAGGAGCAGGGCTTCGCGTCGCCTTCGGTGTAATTGATGACGCAAGGTGAATGGCTGAGCCGTAGTGGGGGGGAAGGCAATTCTCAGCTGTTTGGGCCGCCATAGCGTACCATTGTGAGGTGTGTATGGTGTTGTTTTTAGGGGTCCACTGACAACGGCTGTTAGGATGGGAAATTTGGAGCCCCCGCCATGGGATTTTGAGAATTCCCATCTTTTGCCTCCCTGCCCATCTTCTTTCTTTTTATCGCGGCGTGAATCAGGCACCGAGCCATGCAGGGCAAAGGAGGCAAAGTCAATGCTTCAAGATCCAATCCAATCGTTTGTTGAGCAAGAACGACCTGGTTCCGAGGACCACACTCTATGACACGCTGCGCCTGGGTTTCTGGCCCATATGAGATCATTGTAATTCCTGGCTCGTTTCACAATATGTCCCAGCCTTTCTCAGCTGGCAACTGTTGTAACAGTGACACTCTTCGCTTCACCATCCCCAACTCAGAATCAAGGGAAATCTTTTCCGTTGCCCATACAAAGCAGAATAACGCTGATGCCTAGTATTGTCTTGGTGTTCAATATTCTCCGGCTGGCGAGAAGGAAAAAAAAAGGATGCGACTTTGAGATCATTGATTGTGGATGGTACCAATGGGGAAATGGTTGGGTCGTCATGCAGCCGACAACAGATGGAAGTTGGATGTAGACATACTTATCATCTAAAGCGGGGGGAGGGGTGAGGCGAGCAAGTTGCAGCCCCGCTCCAAACCCATCGAGCAACATCCAACCTCTTACCTCTTCCTTCCCTCATGTCGATTGCGCAAACTTCGCCGACATTCCCTAGAAGGATCTTGCCGAGAACTAGGTCCAACTCCTTCAGCAACATAGCAAGTGCTTAATTGTGTTCTGATGTGCTGCTGTACGAATTCCGAAGCTGTTGCTGAATTTGATAAGGGTGTTCCACCGAGCGGAAGCGGAAAGGCGACCGACTAGACAAAACGCCACCGACATCATGGCGCATGAGTACTAATTCGACGGCTTGTGGTTGATTGCACTTCATGTCGTGATAACAAACGACGGTCATAACGCTTCCCCTACTCGAAGGTAAGCCTCCCAACGACGTGCCAACCTCCTTTTTGCGAGCAGGGGATTGATGCCTGCTCCCGGCAGTTGTGGTTGGGTGGGCTAGTGCTGAGGTCGCCGAACAATGGGCCATCCTCCCGTCGCCTGCATAGCAGTTGCATGCGCTAACTGCCCAGAATGAGGGCGAGACGACCACAATATCACGGAATCGAAGCGAACATGGCCGGACTAGTAGCTATTCTCCTCCCTAGTTCGCCCATGGCGCGCTTGAAGTCATGGCTGGTCGGCTCGGTTTTCGAGCTGGGCAGGGCGTGCAGCTGAGATGACAGATTCTCTGCCGTTTGTATCGCACGAATAAGGCGCATGGACGATAGCCCCATTTGTTCCCCGCGCAGGACCCTGAAAATCAGCAGGCGCCCATTGGAGGGGCGCTTGTCCCTCTGCTTTGCAAGATGGTCAATGCCTGCAGACGCCAAACCTGATGGCGGCATTGGGGCTTGTAAATCACCGACACCTATTCTCCCGTTACCAACCAACAGTTCTTCCTCACCTCTCTGTAAGCAAAAGCTGGGAATTCCATTTCCTGTCAACATACTCGCATGCCACCCCTGCCGACAGGAGAAGCCACCCTCGAGGCTGATTGGGTGGTGCTGTCACTACCCTGGCTGGTCGACGTCATTGGGCGGGGCTCTTTCCACAAACAATACACTCCACCTTGGACAGACGTGACGTTTCTTCGAACCAACCGCCTCGCTCGCCTCTCGTCGATGTGCTCGTACGCCTCGCTTACACACCGTTGAAGCGTATTGTATCGAATTATAACCAACGATCGCGATACGTATTTGCGGTAGCGTGAGGGAACTAGTCGACCCTACCATCAAACAACGCTGGGTAGCAAGTGTCATCTCGGCCTTGCAACAACCCCTCGCAAATGCCCCTCACTCCTGCCCACACCCCATTCTACAGGCTTGGAAGTGCGTCACTGCTGTCGAATGGGACCGCACCCAGACCCAACCTCGCAGGCTTGAGGCTTTTTTTTTCCGCCTTCGACACTACTAGCCGCCTTTCGCCCACACCCTCAAACTTGGGGCCGCGGAGTCCTGCATTGTCGAATTGCGGGTCAGCGTTACCTCTTGTGTGCCAATATCGGCCTCATCAAGCCCATATTGAAGCGACTTGTCATCCTGACCAGAATCCGCGCCTCGGTGGGGCTTAAAAGATGTCGTCACGTGTTTCTTAGAGTTCCTCCATGCCCTCCATTCCCGTTACTGCTATCACGTTCGAGTCCTTCACTCCGGTTGAGGGCCAGGCCAGAAACCGCTGCGTCGCCGATCAAGTCCAGTCAGGGTTCTAGCAGCATGTTCGAAGCCTCGGGTCGAGCGCCAGTGGTCTCGCTCGTGTCATGGGCACTTGCCTTTAGAGGCAATGATCAGACCGAGCCCAACTCATGTAAGCCATGGGGCTAGCCCTGCTTTCCCTCGAGCCCTGGTGCCGGGCACTCATCCCGAGCCGCCGATGAGCGCACTTGAAACAAGCCCATCACCAAATCCCGTCAGGGTCCCGACCGAGTGATGTGAGCCAAGATCTCCTATTACTTCCTTTGACCCCCTCGTGGGAGGCTCCCATCCGAGTGGTTCGCATTAACGGTGACGGTGATGGCGTGGAGTAGTATCATGCTGGAGCCAAACGTTCGCCCCCCAGTACTCCGTACACTTTCCAACGTCTCTCGACACCGGTGCCCATCCACGGCATCAGTACCTTGCAGGGGCTTTGTATGATCCCCTCTCTCTGCGTTATGTGCCAGTCGGTGATGTGTCTGGGAGTCGGCCAGGTGGGGGCGAAGCGTGGCAGCGAAGATCCCCTTCCTCTTTCGTCCCATATCCTACATTGAGATCCCTACATCAGAGCCCCGACTACTCTTCCATGCAACCACCTCTCCGAGCAACCATTCGAAGTGGAGAGCGGCACGAAGCAACGAACGAGGTGTCGAGAAACCCTGCTGCCTTCTTTTGCAGCCATTCCCCTTTGTCCACTCCACACCCTCTTCATGGAAGTCGGATGTTCGTGGCGCCACCCCTAGCCACGATGTTCCTGGTGCACGGGGCACTCCAAGACTCTGGGAGGCACGGCTCTTCAGCGGTGGGCGAGGCTTATGTCTCTGATACCCTGGCTTCGGAGCCTTGACCATTGCTTGTTTGTGGCAATGGGCAGCCAACGCTTGACCCATTCACGCCCTTCGCCTCCCACGAGGCTGCTGTCTTGTTGATCCCCCAATTACCATCACATCGGTTAGCATGTCAGGCGGACGGATATCGTGGGTCATCTAGTCGCGAATAAAGCAATTGTTCCCTTCGCCTTCGGCCGCCTTATTTGCAAAGACAGGGTTGACGATCAGCTAGCCTTGCCATCGTGCCCGTTTTGTGTTTTCGGTCCCTTTATCAGTGGTGATCTACAAAAAAACGGTCAGGTTAGAAAAAGGAAGGCACCTCAAATATACGGGAGAGTAAAAAAAAAAAAGTCACGGGGCGTTGCATACGTTGTGGTGGGCTCGTGGGCAAGGGTTAACACGGAGGCAATTTGTTCTGAAACGGCGCCTATGTAAGGTTTGTGGCTGTGGAGGTAGCAGCCGTTATGGAGTTGCGGAATATGTCTGGACGAGATCTTGCAGCGGCCAGCGGGCCTTGCGCACGCACGGTATGGTGTGTGTAAGTGGACGCGACCTGTGGGGTTGTAGAGAAGGGCGGTGTGGTCTACTCCGTGATTGAGAAAGGAAAACCCTTGAGCTGATCAAATGTCCTTTGAGACGAAATCTGACTGAAGCGAAAGGGACGTGTGTTTGAGATTGCAAACAAGGGACTTGCGATTGCCACTCCATAAACAGCGAGCATAGGCCGTGGTCGTGAGGGACTAATTGTACATCATTACGTTGCCACCATGTCTGGCGCAAGCTTTTGTTCCGATTGAACCTCTCATAGCATAACCCCCGCCGTCCATTATCAAGGTTTGCGCAAGGTAGGTTGGGTGTGAGTAGGTAGTAGGATGCAGGAAAACATGAAAATACCCCGTCGTCACATATCTCATAGTCAAACCATGACCACCCACTTTTTGAGCCTCTCCGTCGTCAAATACACAAGCGACAGCGTCCTTCCGCGCCGCCCCAACCCACCCAGGGACCCAAAATCCGTGTATGCTGTGTGCCCCCGCCCTCAACCAGACCGCCCACCCAGGACAGAAATTTTCGTATCCGGAAACGGGGAATTAGGCGTACAAGATATGCGTGCGCGTAAGCGACAGTACAGAATAAACAGCGTTCCCGCTCGAGCAGGATCCCGCAAACCCGTCCGCGAACGTGGCGACCATATGTAAAACAAGAAAATGTGTATAATCCCAAAACGCCGATTCATGAGAGGGTATAATCGTCCAAGGAGAGGGTAACGCTCAGCACCACACCCCGCGCCATGCTGGAGGGCCCATCCTCTTCTTTCGCCCTTCTTGTCCCATACAAAAGCAACCCAATAGATAGAGATGAAAAAGATTAAATGTGCCAATGTAAAAAGTCCGAGCGCGAAACCGACTGTCCAACAACCCCCCTTTCTATGTCGATATACAACATCCAAGTGGCGTTGGGCGTCCACGTGAGAAACAGAGCACAAAACGTGAGTACCGCCGTTCGCGGAGGAGGGAGTGTGGCGGGCTCCCAAGTTGTCGTTGCACCAGAGGTGGGGTGATGTTGTGTATGGGTACGTGTGGGAAGGTATGGCTATGTGTTCCGTCGTCGGTGATCGAAACAACATGCAGCGAATGATGAGAATTAAAAGGCCGTATTCTATCGAGGATGTCGTGCAATGTGAAATGTCATAATCTAGCTTCGAGGTCGAGCGAGGCGAGATTGCGCTACTCCGACTGGTGATCTTCCGAGCCTGTCTCTGAAGGCGTCTCGCCTTGATTCCGGTGGACTTTCTTGTGCCGGCGAAGGTTTGACACGACTGAGAAGTGACGACCACATCCTTCGACCTCGCATGAAAAGGCTAAATATCGACATGTAAGCAAAACATGTATACCAAGATCATAAAGGTTGGAGTTGGCTTACGCTTCTCGCCTGTATGGCTGTACATGTGTGTTTGCAGTGAGCTTGGTCGGGTGAAGCGCTTGTCGCAGACCTTGCACTTGTGCTTCTTCTGCGTGCTAGACGACACCTTCGAACTGAAAGAACCCATCATCGATTGTGGTGCCGGCGGCTGGTTCGACATCAATCCTTGAGGCCTTGGCAGTGTCCTCCCAGAAAGAGACTCGATGTCTGACCCGGTTGTTGAATAATCGCTGACCGACCCGTCGACCGAGCCACCGTAGTACCCGCTGAACCCAGCTGATGATATGCTAGAGTTGGTAGAATGCGTAGTGGGGAAACCATACGAGTCTCCCGAGCCCCGTTGCCGATTGCGCACGTCGTAGATGTTCCGCGGCGTGTCTTGGCTCATGGAAAGCATGCCGTGGCTCGCCTCGAGCGCATCCTGAAAACTCCGCCTGTCGTCTGGCTGCAGGCCTCTGCGATCATAGTCAGATAATGTGATGCCCGGCAGCCGACTGCTGCCGTCCTCAGCTGGGGCACCGAGTTCCATGAAGCTGGAGGCTACTGACTGCTGTGAGTATCTTCTCGAGCTGTCTTCTGGTGCCATGGCAAACGTCCCCCGCATCGGTGCTGGTGCGTAGCCCATCTGATCATACGAAGACGGCGAAGCTGCATATGTCGGGTTTACTGGCGAGGCTGTCGTTGTGTAGGCTGAGGTGTCGTAGGCAGTGGATGATGTTGGTTGTAATCTGCCCAGACTGAGAAGATCTTGGGACATGGGAAGTAAGTCCTGTTGCCTATAGACATCCGCCATGGGAGGGCTACCTGCTGACGCAGCGGTCGCTGGGAGCGAGGCGTAGGACGCCATTGACGCGCTGCTGCCCGTCCTGCTGCTGTGCTGCGGGTGTTTTGGGAGACTGTTGAGGTTGAGATGCGGCAGGACGGCGCTGTCCTGGCTGCTGACATAGAGGTTTTGGTTCCCACTCTGCGGTCCAGTCCCTGGGGCGGACGAAGACGAGACCCACGGGTTTGTGAAGTGAGGATGGCTAGAGTAGGAAGACATGTGGTCGAAATTCAAGGATCCGAATCGGTGTTGGTTGGCATCCAAGGTCATCGTCATGATGAGTTGCGGCGGTGTGATCAATGGCGCCGCGGTCGGAGTGGGTAGAGTTGGAGCTGTCGCTGGCGATAGTGTTCTTCTTCAGGCGGTCGGGATGGAGGCCAGAACAGTTTTTGCTGATCAGATGCGAGATCCCTTTAGTTGGGTCGAACTTGAGAGAAGATCAGATCACGTCCAGAAGGAGGGATCAGCGTCCTTAAGTGTGTGTCCTTTGGGGTTTGACAAGATGGCATGCGGGAGCACCCTGCACTTTGAGGATGGGGGGAGGACGGTACAAAGTACAAGCCAGTAGCGTACGCTAGGGCCAATCGGTTCGCCGGCCAGACCAATCGTCTGAACGTTATCACTCTTGGTCAGCGGGACGGTGTGGATACGGAGGGACGGGGACAGAATGGGGACAGAACGGGGGGGGGGGGGGGGGGGTACCTTGAGAGCGCGAAAGCCTCTGACGACTCCTGGGCAAACTGATCGACGGTGGAGGGTTCCGTCCAAACGGGGGAGCCCCTAGCAGGGCGGCTCGCCAACGTGTATCTGCCGTCCACCGACCGTAGAGGGGCCAGGGCTGGGGAGCCGGGCAAGGGAAGGGGACGTGAATGGGGGGATGATGTGTGGATGCAGGCTGCGATGGCGTGGATGGCACGCCTCCCTTCAGAAAGAGGCCGAAACAGTCAAGATCGGCAGTCGATATGTCGTGAAGAGATCCGGCCGGACTCGATGCAGACCGGGGAGCATCTGAGATGGGGGATGCTACTCGGGGCGCACGTACGGGTAGGGTACCGTGTGCGCAGGGCAGACAAGAAAAACGACAGCAGGGTAGGTAGGGGCAGGGTAGGGGAGGCCAGCCAGCTCTGACTAGTGTAGCGGTGCGCGGTACACACTGCCCCGACTAGGAGTCCCAAGAGGGATGCGTGGGCGGCGATCCGGAGAATCAACGGTCAAATTTTGCTGTATAATTGCGCGACGGTGTTAAGAAAGAGGGCTGACTAGAGGCGCGGCCGGGTGGAAGAGCCTTGGTAGCTGTACGCGATGTTGCTTTTTGCGTTGGGGCGCGCGGTTTCGAATGCGAACTGGAAACTGGGCTGCGAGAGACTTGTCTTGGTCGACGGTGCGAAAGGGCATTGAGCTGCGAGAGCGACGGCAGAAGGGCCGCCCTAGCTTTAACAGCAACGGTCGATGACCGACCCACTGCCAAACTGGCAAGCCACCTATGAGGTCAACAGCCAGCAACCAGAGCCACAAAAGGAGCCCACCAGGCAGAGCTGCGTGTGGTATGTAAGCTGGCCGTGGCGGCAGACCCGGTCGGGTCGCAGGGGTAAGGCAGGGGGGTTCGGAGGCAAAAGGACGAATGCCGGGAGGAGGGGGGCTTGTTGTGGGAAGAGGGGACTGCCCTACCCTCTCTGGAATGGGGGCAACTCGGCGCCTTTCCGCTCGAGGCTCCTCGATAGGGCTGCTGCGAGGTGGCCAACGAGGCCAGGGGGCTCCGAGCGTTTTCGTCCTGTCGTGGGAGTGTGTTGGTGCCCCCGACCGGCAGAAAGCACGCAAGAGTGAAGCAAAAGCAATGCGAGATTGGGAACGTATTTGGCCGCAGATTTGTCGTAGTTAGTTAGCGTAGCTATGATACGTAGGATGGCGGCACTGGCAACAAGTATTCTCGACAGCTAGCCAGGGCATAGCATTTCAAGGATCGAACCGGGACCGAAGGCGCACCGTTCGCGTCGGGATTGGACGAGAGATACTTGGGGAGCGGGTTGAGATGGTGCTTGCTTTGCGTCCCGTCTAACAGACGCCACTGATGAAGTGGTGGAGGGGGTCATGCAGGGTCCGTGAAAGCCCATTTCTCCCAATTTGCACCTTCTCCCAACTGTCGGTCAAATTCGAGCGATGGCTGACTCAACTGCAAGCAAAAAGATTGCCCTTCGAAGGGGCAGTCAGCGGTTGTCTCGCTGCGCATTGGCGAGTCAACTGGGTGGCAGGTACGGAATACTCTGACAAGACCGGTTTGTTGCTGGCAGCTTGGCAACAGCTGGCGAGCACCCGACCGTGATTTTGGGTGGTGACATCGAATTTTCGGAATGGCATAATCGGCTGCCACTGGAAAAGCCGAATCGCCTGCCCGCGCGAACTCTTTGGTCTAGCCGAAAAGGGCAAGGGCTACCTGCAGGGCCAGTGGATGTGGTATGGGGCGAGGGGTCAAAAACCGGGATGGGAAGTAGAGGTACCTGGCCAGGTCACACTCACTACCAGACGAACGCTCTTGCTTGGAACAACGTAGCGTGCTGCTCCGGACCCAACCGCTGCTTTTGCACAGCCCGATGGCGTTCCCAGCAAATCTCAGAGCATCTCAAAGCTCAGCAGCAGCAGGAGTAGTAGTAGCAGCTCATCTGCTGGCGGACCACGACCATGATGGTAGAGATTTCTTTGATGGGCGTGGGGGAATTGACGGGGGCGGGGATATCAGGCGGTGTGGGTCAACTGCCGCCGTTTTTTGGCGGGCAGGGGCTGGTGGAGTAGAAAAGCGGGGCAGAAAGAGGTTTTAGCGCGGTTTGTGACGTCCTCCATCGACCCTTGCTAGTGTCTGCCCATTCCCACAATTCCCAATTCGGCACCGAGCCAGAGTGCCTGCCTGGCAGTCTGCCAGAAGCAGAAACATCGGAGGGGGGGCTGAGGCCGAAGATGATGTCGGGCGGCAAACCATACCACGTCAACAACGAGTTGGCTCTGCCGTTTCTGGGCTGCGTTGTGACGACAGATACGACGAAACGGGACGAAATGTCATGGGCAATGATGGGGACGAGAGGGGCATGTCTCACAGCTGGCGGGGGTGAATGCCTTCGAAAACAGGGCTTGTGAGCAAAGCCTCCCGCAGATGACGATTGTTCGTCTCCTCACTGACGACAGATGGTAACAGAAGAGGTTGAACGGACCCTTCCTCCTGGTATTGAGCCACGGAACTGACGTATGTTTTCGCGTGCGAGAAGAGGCGCTTCTATCGACTTCACACGGACAGCGCACCAATGACACTTGCCCCGACCAACACAGAAGCGCGCGCTGGGACCCGAGCTTCGGTCCTCTGGTAGATACCCGTACGACCAGCCTCAGTCCAGAGACAGGAATGTTGATAACACCAAATCTTCAAACCCTTCGCCTGCACTTCACCACTAGTTTCCGGACCCGCTGACGAGCGCACATTCACCTCCACTCTGCGGATACCGTACGGCCAACCTCCCGCTACCTCGAAAAACGCAGGCCAGGGTTGCCGCTGCCCACCATCAAGATACCGGGAATAAGAAACAACCACGGCGAGTTTGCTCACAGCTGAGGAGCGGGAATACGGCAGCCCGGCCCCACACGTTTTCGACGAGCCCTCTGCGTAGGTATACTTAGCCAATGGCGGCGCGCCGGTGGACAGTTTGAATCAGGGCACCTCAACCGGCAGCCAAACCATGAATCACAAGCAAAAACAGGCACAGGCGTTTGTTAGCCGCGCCTTCTGGGTTTCTGTTTCGACGATGATCAGCTCGAGGTTTGTACTTCAGCATTTTATTATCGCCCAAACTTATCGCCAACGTCAACTGTCAAGTCGTAGCTATTTCTTCGACCACGAGCGGAGGTTACCGCCTGGAGAGATTTTCCAGCTCCCGCACAGATGTCCGTTTTGTCACCGCTTCGTACCTTGCCGCTTCCAGTCGTCAACTTCGGCTGGCGTGGCCCTTGTGTGGACGCACCTGAAAAAGGAACGCTGCAGAGAGCGATATTTCTCCATACCCCAACAAGCCCGTGTTGCCGTGGCTTGCGGTGCAGCAGCAACTCCATCGCGCTCGAATTCCCATTCCTTGTTGGTATCCACGGACCTGTGACCGTTGAATCCAATGGCAGCTGCTCCGTTGGCCCACTCCTCACCCATCCCGGTCCCCTGCGAAAGGCTGCTGTGGTGTCGGCTCCCAAGACTTGCATCAACGAGAGACACAGCTGCCGGACCTGCCCCCAGCTTCTGTCCCATTGGATCGCATCGGGCACTAGTGCTGTTTATTAGGCCGCACCAGCGCCACTGTGGAAAACCTGCCTCTCCACAGAAGCAAAAAGAGCGAGAGAGATTTTGCTTCACTGAGCGCGGTTTCTCCCATGCTGACGCTCACAGAATCCGACAAGATCCGGTCTCTCTGGACGATGGATCCCGTCAGCTACCAAGGCCCTGGCGACGCGACCCTAGTTCAGTAAATTGTTTGTTCAAGGGTGTTTTTCATGCTCTCATCTTTTCGCCCCGCAGCCCGTCTCAACCTGCATCTCAGTCCCAGGCCGAAACGGGACGCTCGAAACAAACCTATCAGACAGGGGGCCCCCAGTCAGGTCGGCGATGTCGAGCATCTCACACCCGCGCTGTCGGCCTTTTCTCCCGAGTGTTGACAAGTACCTTGCTGGCTACCGTCGAGATTTCAGTCCGATCTTGTTGAGGGTTGACCCGGAAGACTCGCTAATTACGCCGAGAAGAAGTATGTATGCAGTTGCGCCCTTTGGTCAAGCAGCCTGTAGTGTATGCCTCGAGGCATTCCAAGGATGGTCACTTTGAGGAAAACGACGCAACTACCAGCTAGCTTCATAAACAGAGAGCGCTAGAAGTCACGCATGCCCTCGGCTCAAAAGTACTCACATGACTGCAGCTGCGTGCTCAAAGGAGCATGATGGCTGATAGCTGCCAGATCGGAACCTCACATGATGGGCAGGGACAAGATTGTTGATCAGGAACAGCTCTGCAACGGCTTTGATCACCAACCGCATCCCTGAAAGCGGTTAGGTCTTGATCTGAGGGTAAAGGCGTCACGAGCCACCATCTTGGGTTTTCAGATACCCGAGATGGCTGGCCTTGAGGATCGTTATCAAAGGGCGAGAAACACAAGAATGCAGATTTTTACGAGCGGCACTGTTCAGCGGTCAAGATAGCAGCGAGCCATGATCCGCAAGGACGGGTTGTGTATAGAGTCAACGACGTTCGAAACTGCTCAAAACGCTAGCACAGGTCAGGCGGGAGCCAAGTTTGGGCCCGGTCTGATACGAGAAATTCATCAAAGGAAGGCTGTGGGAACGAGATTGAAAGGAGCAGTCGAGCGGAGGAACTCACTGAGGGTTGCTGACAAGACAGGCCCCAGCTGGGGATCGACCGGCAGGGGCATGTTACAGATTCGACCAGGGTGCCGTAAAGGGGCAAGCCTACCCACCCCAGCGGAGATCCCTGAGCCCAAGGCGCCGACAATACTACCCTGACGGTCAACCTTCTACTTCCCACCGCTCACAGTGTTGGAGACCCGCTGGAGGTGCCGAACGGGCCTTGCCTTCCGCCTGCGCTGAGCACTGCTTCAGCTGCTATTAACCGACTTCCCCAACCCGCTTCCTCTCAGGCCACGACCACGTTTGTTAAATTAGAGCGAGAAAGAGCCGCAGGCACGACTCCACGGAGCAGCAAACCGCATCACGACATCACCGTTTGAAGCACGGGGCTTGGATGATCTGTCTTCGCCTGGAGGGTTGCTTAGCACCTTGTTAGCGAAGAACCTGGGCAAAGCATTTTCTTCCTGACAGTCAGGCAACGGATTCTTCGCTTGACAGCTCGAATTTCTCCCACCGCCGTTGGATTGTACCGTCAACTTCCTGGCTGCTGAGTAGTCCGAGCGCAAGTTGGGATCGGGCTCCCGTGCGGCAGTTGTCGGCACTTGGCAGCAACGGCCTCGCAGCTTTCATTGCCGTGCAGCCTCCGCGCCAACCTCAGCAATGATTCGTGTCTGGCAAGTCTTCGACTCTGTTGATTGTAGCGACTCTGCTGGAAAGGTTCTCGGTAGCGGGCATGGAACAGTTCCACACTGCTCCATTCCCGGGTAGCCTATTTACAGTACCTAGGGTTACTAGCTCCCCCAGAGCTGATATCGCGGGGGTAACAATGGGGAGGAAGGTGCCGTCTGGTGCCGTGCTGGAAAACGGGGAGACACGCTGGCTGCTCTGGGCAGTGGGCTGCCGGACGTTACGCAAATGCTTGTCCCTCTGCTCTGAGATAAGCGCGACGGCGCGAAGGAACGCAGCTAAGGACCTGTTGCTTGGCGGCCGAGCGGGAGACGGAACCTGCCGCCCAACGGATGGCCTGGCGCCAACACGCTGCCGTCCTCCGACAAGCACCGAGCAGCCACGCCGTGTGGTTTCGGGTGCGAATTCGGCCCTTTGGGGTAGGGTGGTCACAGCGTAACCCAATGAAGGCAGCTTGGTGACGTCTTCTCAGCGCTTCGGAAGCGTGCAAGCAACCACTGATACGCAGAAGGGCAAACGAGGAGCATCAGAGACTCCCTTAAACGGTGATGGCTCGATGCATGAACCGGGACCATTCCCTCCCCTTCACGCCGCTGACTGCTGCGCAGACCATTTTCTGCGATGTTATCTGCGCGGGATGAGAATCCTCGATGCCTACGTTTCCCATTCCTGCTGCCCGGCCAAGGCTCGGTACTGGAGTGTAACGCCAGAGAGAGTCGCATTGGGGATCGACGCGCCATACATCTGCCAGATCTGTCGTGCATATTATTTTTTTGCCCAGGATTCACGCATTCCTCGGCGTTATTCCGTCTCTCCCCTGCGCTGCTTTTCGTTTCGTTTGCACTTGCTTTTCCCATCAGGGGAGACCGCAGATCAAAGCAAAAGCCAAGGCGCATTGAAGCTGTCTGAAGTGTGTGGGCGCGCATTTCCACCAGTTGTTACCGTGGCATCGGGAGATATTTGGGTACTGTCGGTACGCAGCAAGCGCTGAAACGCCGCTTTCGAAACTGCGGTTGAGGTCGCCGATCGTAGATTGCACTTTACCAGCGAGGCTACTACTGCCTTCGTATTGCGCCATCCCAGCTCGCTCTGGACTCCAGAACGCCCCCTACTTGTCAGCTGCAGAGCCTGTCATTCGCTGTCCATGGTTCGTGTCTTTGTGGGGGTGGGTCATGCAACTACCTGTTCGTCAGGTTTTGGTGGATGGCACAATGGGTCTCCAACTTTGTTGCTCCTCTGACTGATACAGGAACAACACCCACAAGAATACCCCTGACCAGCCCTCCCCGAGCTCGGCCTGGCCCCAACAACCGGCGCTCTGCCGGTCAGCCACCCGGTCCGGTAGTCGATCTCGCACCCATCGCTGGTTGTCATGCTGGTAGGCAATCGGCGTCTTGGCGCGTGTTGCAAATTACCGATTCTGCCCTTCCTCTTCCCTTTGCGCCCGAGATCTACTCTATACGATTGGTATTATGCCTCCCTCTCGGTATTCTCCTGCCAAGATTGTTTACCGCTTGCTAATGATACTCAGATGACCCGGGTCTAGAGGTGGCACCGCAGAGTGATCGACATGCTCTCAGGGTTCTGAGGCGCTAGAGCATCGGCCGCTCATGATGTTGAGGGCTTGATCTTCTCGCCGCCGAGCGTCGGTCTTCGTGTGGTTAACTCACTACAGGCTCCTCCCAGGGCGAGCCTCGTTGCCTGCCGCGACTCCACGCGCGATATTAGCTATGGAGCTACGTCCGTCCTAGGCGGTCCATCCGGTAGCCAGTTCTCTCGGGCAGCATGCGAGGCTCTGGTGCTCGGCAGGACCAGAGAGGAAGGTCCTTCAGCGTTCACGACCTAAGACCAACCACTGCCACTGTGCACCAGCCATCCCTCGGCCCGCTACATGTACGATGAAGCGGAGAACGGCAGTGAGAGGGCAGAGGCAGCCCCTGTGTGGCCCCCCCCAACTGCCCTCGTGCTGTCCGGTGGACATCTGGATGGCCTCAAGTCCGGGACAAGCTCGAGGAAGGGAAGAGGGATGATTCGATTCTGAGACATTTCTCCACGCTCTAGGCCGGTCTCCCGCTGTGCGAACTTGTCATTCTCCTCTTTTGTCGGCGCAAAGGGAGGTTGGGGCCCACGACACATCCGTTTATGGCAACTTCTCTAGTCCGGCACAGCCTGTTTGGTCCGAATCGGTCCTGTGAGGGTGTTGTGCCCACATAGAGGCTCATGCAGTCAAGCGTGGAGCTCGCGCAGGCAGCTTTCTGATCTCTTGCGCGATGCTGTCGTGGTGTTTGCTCCCCTTTTCCACCCTCCCTCAACAGGCTGATGGCCACAGCGCCGACCTCCCTTCAAACAAAATGCCGCCGGGCCGGCTAAGCCTCCACAACGCGCAGGAGGTACATCGCTTGCGCACTCCTGGCCTTCTCTCTGAACAGTGGGTACTCTTCCCCATACACCTCCCTGTGTCTCACGGGCGAACAGCGGCGGTACAGCCCAGGCAGACCAGCTGGACGCTGAGCACGCAGCGTCTCTGCCCAGCTGTCCGCCAGCTCAAGACTACGTCGGCCCCGCTACCCTGTTAGTCCCTTTCCGTCCTCGGTGTTCGCTCCCCGGCTCCCAAGCCCCCTTCCTCCTCCCATCACAACCACCAAGTTTTTTTGCCACCTTCACACAACACAAATCCGGATACCACTGCCCCTGTCTCCCCTTCCCTTCCGATACGTTGACCGTCCATCCGCCTGTCAAACCAGACGTGGGCAAAGAAACACCCTGGACTCCCAGCAGCAGCCGTTTCCCGCTTCCCCTTCCCACTTCCCGCATGAAGAATGGGCGTGCCCAGGCTTCGCTTGCAACAGATCAGCCAACCAGCCGATGCCGCGATACAGGCGCCGGCCGGGGTGCGCTGTATGCGGCCAGGAGGGGGACGAGGACGTAGGCAGGTAGAGTTGCATTTGGTCCCCCCTCTTATCCCCCTCCTTTGCTGCGTTGTGGTCGTCACACATATTGCGCATGCGTGCGTGCGTGCACAGGTGGGCGCGGTATGTAGTAAGCACCGGTTGGGTGTCAGAGTTTTCTCCGTTTCCATTTCCTCTCCCGCTCCTCTGCCGGTGTCAAGGACGGGGTGTTACCCATCTTGTTTCGTTGGTGAGAGGGGCTGGTGGTCTAACCTCAAACGTGAACTGGTGGTTAGGGTAACTAACTGCCTTGACTGGCCTTACTGGGGCGAGCAGAGGCCGTTCCAACGTCCCGCTGCAGCGTTTCGGTCCAGTAGTTGGTTAGTTACTCGTCTACTTGCTATCATCGCCAGCCGGCAGAGGATAACGCACGATTTCACTCATTCTCCTTTGTCACTCCGTCGACCCCGAATATGCTTCTGCCTTGCCGACCGTACTCCGTACACCAGTTGGGCTGACCATACCCTCGTCGTTCCTATCTTACATTTACCACACTCACGCTTACATCCACATCCACATCCACATCCACATCCACATCCACACACACACTCCTTGGAATCCTACCGGGTAGGGTGGAAACGAAGAAATGTTGTAGCTGAGCTGTATCCGTCGAACGGATCAACACGGCGAGTCCGAAAAAGGGGCACGGAACGGTAGGTAATCTCTACGACCAGCCAAACATGGCCGAAACATAGTGAGCTGTCTGAGCTCAATGCTACGCTGGATCTCAGGGTCCTTGTTTTTTTTCTCCTGGTAAATTCCGAGTGCGAGATTTGAAGGGTCGGGCGGTGGTCTGTTCATTCCATGCCATCTTGCGGCCATGTCGCTGCTGGGGTCCGGGCCTGGAACGGCCCGTGGGATTTAACGCGTTGCATGGGGAGATGGCTACCTCATCTGAGAGATGTATTCGATGGTAGGGTATGTGTGTATCTGCCTTGATTGTGTGTGAGTATCTAGGGGGCGAGGCCGTTGCACGAGTCGGGGCTTCCGAGTGTGTGCACCGTGTCGGTACTTGTGATGGTTACTAAACCGGCAGGGTGATGTTTGGCAGAGCTGATGTATGGAGCTGCGAATCATCACGATGCTGCCTGCGTGCGGCGCGGCTAGGTTTCTTCTATGTATGGGTTGTACTTGCACATAGAGTGCCGTCAGTACCTTGACAGTGCCCCCTTTTGTGGCAGAGATGCCTCTACTCAAGCTAGAAATATTCCAGAAGCACGACATGCCGAAGCCACCTTAGGCTACCTTCTCTGAGAAACGCGAAAAGTGAGTAAGCGCATTGCTGGAGTTCATGGCGAAGTGGTGGTGCCTCGTGGAATTACTGGTACCTGTTTGGGTCCTCTCGTCGGTTGCTTCCTGTAGCAGAATCATGACTGGAAGACTCAGGGAGAGGCTGGACGATGTTCCGTTGGGAAATGAATATACTGGTCTGGCCTGATTGACGGTTGTAGTGCTAAATAAGTTCATACTTTTGCTCAGGTGTGAGTTTTTGTGGTCGAACGTGGTGGTGGTGGTGGTGGTGGTGGTGGTTATTGCGCACAGATTATTGTCCGTAGGGAGGTGTCTATTCCATCACGATTCTTTGCCAGAACTCGATGATGGATTCGACATCCGATGTCCAGGCCTCGCCATGAGAGAGGATCGTGACATTGTCCCGGCAAGCTATTGCCCTGTTCTACATCCGCAACATACAAACTGAATGATACCAACCCAACCAATTACCCCTGAGTCAGCCTTCGCGGTGAACCATGTCGTGTCCTCCCACCGACACACCCAACCCCCTTCCTCGCCAAGTACAACATTCCAACGCAGTTAATAAAGCAAAGACTGATATTGCCAAACTCAACATCACGGCGCCCACCAGACAACCGCCTCCGACGTCACCAACAACCCACCGCCCTCTTCAACCTTGAACCCAGCAGGAACCTCGGATCCGCAAACCCATCACAAACACACATCGTCCATTACAGCCGACATAACGCCGCCCACACCACCGGGCTGCTTGACTTGTTGCCGACCTTATTCTGAGATAATGAATAATGCCGGCATACGAGTCTCACCAAGAATCCACCCAACACCGAGGTGTAATCCTTGCCGTCGGCAACATGCAACAACAGACCCGCTTCACCGTAAAGAAGTGGATACTGGCCGTAAATCTTGAGATGTAAACCGTGATGTCAGCGAGGAAACAAGGCGCGGGGGACATTTTCCCGGTTTTGTTGCGCGAGGAGTTATCTTGCTGCGTGTCTGACATCACACATCGCCGAAGTCGACTTGGGCGACGGACTGCAGGTTTCTCGCGGCACAATCAGCCAGGGTGCTTGTCCGGTTCGCCCGAGAGATCAAGGCAAGACTGCTTACCTAGGAAACGTGTAAAATGGTATCCGGAAGGCCAACTTGAATATCGCTCATGTTGCTAACCAGTCAGACAAGGGTAAACTTGGAGGGCATCACCAACGTGCAACGAGCAACGCTAATATCTAATGTCTTTATTTTCACACCCAACTACCTAATTCATAGAGAACGCTCTTCTCCGTCAACCCCAACCCCAAACTGGCCGTAGCCAGGTATCTTCCGTTGTAATAAAGGGAAGCCGATGCCTTGATGTCGGTGTGTCTATCCATGCTGTAAACAGGATGTGATGTGGCGGGAACGAGGCAAATGTGCGGAGTGACCAAACTCCGATGTGCTGTAAAATGAGCAGGTGTGTAAGTTAGACATTATCGAATAGAAGGTGGTCATAAAATCGTAAAGAAATGACGAGGCTGTGTATCGTCGCAAAGTGAAGAAAAAACCAGGACTGCTGTGAGCCATCCCCCGTCATCGTACACACCCCAAAATCGTGGTGATTAACCTCGTCGTCCTTCGTCGTCTGCGGGGCCACAGCTGCGTTGCCCCTTTTCGTCTTGAATTTCCCTCTACCGAGCTCGTCGTGTCCGCCTCGAAAATGCTGTCCCAGTTGCCCAAACGCCGTAATCAGTGGTATATCCCTTTCCCTGAACCATCATCTCAAGTAAACAAACGCCAGCCAGATTGATGCACAGTCCCCGTTTCGTCTATCCTCCACCTCATACGTGAGGCGCTCCCGGTCGGCCCTTGCCCAAGCTCTCCAACAGCTCGTGTGGTGGGATACGTTGGATGCCGCTTCCCCGATCGTACATGTGGGTAGGCGCAGGAATGTATCCCTCACGCTTCTTGCGGAGTCGGTCGAGGAAGAAACCGGCAAGAACGATGAGCAGCATCAGGGCAAGGGATATGCCCAGACCGATGAGAACCACGAATACAAGCGGAAGCCTACCTCCGCTAGAGGTGAAGAAGTTGTTCCGCTCGGTAAATACCCGTGAGATCGAGCCTGGAGTGTTTCCTGTATTCGTGGTCAGGGCGTACGGCCGGAAGTCCTTGCCATCGAAGATAACAGCAGACGCGGTCCCAAACCCAGGGAGGATGATCGAGCCTGTGAGCAGTAGTATTTCATTGGGGCCGATCGTAGAGGTTGAGTCGTGAGACGAGGTGAGTGAGAAAATCTGAAGGCCACGTATGTCTGTCCCGGCTTCTAGCGTTTGGCCAGCAGCCACCCAGTTCAGTCCGCTAGATCGCATCAGGTAGACAGAACCATCAGGTCGAGTCCCTGAAGCCCAAAGCTCACTTCCGTCGCTCGTAGCGGCGGTGACAACATTCACCGGGCCAGGAAGTTGGCTTGCTCCAGGATAGATGTCCCATGTGCGCGCGTTGGCATCGTATCTGGCGAGAAAGGTGGAGACAGTGTTGTTGATGGTGAGGTTGCCTCCAGCCACAAGGGTGTTCGAGGTGGCCCAAGTCATTGAGGTGACCGTTCCTTCGAACCCCTGGCCAGGTTGACTCCACTGTGATGTGCCGGTATTGAAGACACAGATACCTGGGCAACCCAGGGCACCGGCAGAGCTGAACGAGCCGCCGACGTAGACTTCGCCGGTTCCCGACCGCACGGTAATGGACGAGACCGTTGCGCCGCCACCAGAGAGTCTTGGAGGCTGTGCGTTGAACGATTTGCTGGCTAGGTTGTATGTTACCAAGGCATTCACTGGTGCTCCATTGACTGTGCCGGTCACGTTGCCTCCGGCAAATAGAATGTCGCCTTGAACTGCCAGTGCCACAAATGTTGAGTTCGAATCAATCTGAGGGCCCAGACCCGAGATTTCGTCGCTCTTCGAACCATCCAACAAGATCAGATTGTTCACCGTGGTTCCATTGGCAGCCGTCGCGGTGAAGTGCCCGCCCAAGATAGTGATATTCCGGCCGCTTTCGACGTCGAAGACACCAGTGATAACACCGGCAGAGGTGCCCGATACGGCGTCAGCGCGCTTTGCCAAAGGACTGGAGCTGGAGGCGGCCTCGGGGGGCTGAATCTTGACGGGGAGGCGACCGAGCGTGTTGCCGAGCGTCGCCACACCACTTGCACCGAGGGTCGAGGATGAAATAGAGCCGGCATAGAGCGTCTCGTCGCCGAGGATGGATGTTGACAGGATACCGTTGATCGACTCCACCGGGAGGTCCAGATTCCGCAGCCAATTTCCCTGCGACGGCACCCAGATACCAAAGCCGTCTGCTGGAACGGCAGCGTTGCTGCCGAATGCGCTGAGTTCGGTGAACTCACCATTGACACTGACGACTACCTCTGGGGTAGAGGTGGTGATGTTCATTGTCATGCCGACAACACGAAGAACCTTGCCGTTGACGCCAGCTCCGAGTGGACTCCAAGTGTTCCTAACGGTGTCGTACACTGCGACATTGTTCAATCCGGAGATTGAGTTGTCAAGCGTGTTGGTGAAGCTCCCGCCAACGAAGAGGTTAGTTCCATTAGAAAACAGCGACTCAACCTCGCCATTGAGACCGCCGTCCAGAGACTGCGTTGTAGCATCATTGCCGCTCATGGCAACGATGTTGCGCACAGTTTGAGAGGTGAAATTTCCTGCAACAAACGTGACATCACCAGATGTGGCTAGAGCGTTGACCGCCGATCCAGCAGCGAAGCTCGCTCCTAGCCGATTAAATGCCGATTTCGAAAAGTCACTAGCGTTGATGACAACCGACCCTGGCGTGTACTCGTACAGTCCGTTCAGCCCGCCCGTGCTATTAATGGGGGTGAAGCCTACGCGCTGAGCAACAAACGTCATGGTGGTGAGAGATTGACCTGGAAGGGGGGTCATTGTGATTTGGGGCCGGAAGCTGCCCGAGCTCGCATCAATATTGCCGAAGTAAATCTGGTCGTACTTGTCGAAGTCGTTGGTCTGGTACAGCTCCCGTTCGATCGGTTGGCTTTTCGTGGGATCCGCCGTCATCTGCCCGGTAATCAAGATTTGTCCCCTTGAAGAGCAGGTATTGTCCTGCCGACAACCGGGGGTGTACAAGTTCACCGAGTAGTGCCCCGACTCCCTGATATCAGGTGTGAAGACAATCGAGGCGGAATTCTCAGTTATGGGCGCTGCGAGCCCAACGGTGAGATACTCCGAGGTGCTGTCAAGGGACGGAGAGCTAGTCCAAGGGCCAGTTGCCGTGGCAGTCGATGGGAATTGTATCCCCGCACAAGTCGGCTCGTTGAAGTTGTTGACGGCATAGGAAAAAATGTCGTCACCAAATAGCTCAATACCGCTGAAGCCGCCGCCGCTGCCGTAAAAGGCAGAGATATCAACGCGGAAGGCGTTCATACCAATGACGTTGACAAAATGGAAATCCTGAAACTTGACCGCCGGGTCGTTGCTCAGAGGGCACTCGCTCGTACAGGACGCATTACGTCCAGTAGCAGGGTCGATGTAGGTAAAGTTCATGATTCCGTTGATCGGCAGTGCAGTGAATCGCCATGTCCTCGTCCCCCGGCCGTCTTGATTGGTGTTGTAAAGGCGGAGCTTAGTGGGCTGAAATCCAAACTTGAATGTGGCTTGCCAGAACCCAGGCGTATTGTCTCTCAGCAGCCACGTGTTCCCAGAGCCACCTGCGCCGGTCTTGCAAACGATATTCCTAGGCTGGTTGAATCCGGGCGTGGTGCTGGAAGATCCGGCAGTGATGTCTGCCGTAAAGAGATTGATGACCTGGCTGTCAGGGGTGCTTGGAGCGGTCGCATTCCCCAAGCCCGTGAAGCTGCCTCCGAAGATGATGTGACCGTTGGACGCCTTTGTTATAGACGTGACAGGTCCATTAAACCCAGCAAATGGCAGATTCGTCCAGCCCTCCGTTCCTACCCAAGCGATCGCGTTCGTGGAATTAGCACCCACAAAGCTTCCACCCACGTAGACTGTGTTGGTTTCCCGATCGCACAGCACTGCGTTGACCTGACCTGACAATCCCGACAGGGGCGTAACGGCCGAGGTGTTGGGGTTAAACAATGCGATAGCAGTCGATTCCATGCCCTCGAGACTGGTGAAGTTTCCACCCATTACTACGCCAGCCTCGGTGCCATCGCTCATCGTGAATCTGCACATGGTTTGAATGGTCGCATCGGTGCTAACAACTGAGGCAAACGCGCCGTTAGGCATGCGTGCCAGCAACGCCTCGCTGCCATTGGTGCTGAATGGTCGCTCATGCTGCCCCTCGTACTGATAGAGCGAAATGCCGGCGAAGTCGCCGGCCAAAGCTATCCTCCCGAGTTGCGTGAGATCGACATTCGCGGGGGGTGCCGGAGTAAATGTAATCGCAGCCGCTGGCGGCGCTGCGAAAGTCGAAAGCGAGAAGAGAAAGGGAATCGGAGAGAACGTTGGCTTGCGCGCAGCCTGGCGCCGCCGGAAAGGTAATCGCATCGCGCGTCAGTCAATGGGCCGCTCGATCGATTCGCTGGCAGACAAGAGGTAAGTCGAGCAATCGGTATTGCTCGAGGTTGTCTGGTCGGTGAAAGATCTGTTAAGAATGGCGTGCCATGTCAGAAGTGAGAGGCTCGCGGGATTGGGGTAACGAGGTGCGCGTCGAAGTAAAATGAGGTCGTCGCACGAGGCGCGGTCGATTGGAGCCGCCGGAGTGGAAAAATCGGCGTCGGTAGAACGAGTGTAATGGTCGGATTGACAAATTAGAAACTATCGCGGCGGCGGATTGACGACATGGACCAGGAAAGGTGGTGGAGTTTGGAGAATGTGCTGATGTTGTGGCTTGCTCAGAGTTTGGGCTCGGCTCCGCAGAGGTCTCGCTCTTGGGTAAACCTGTTTTCGCGCCCCGCCCGCAAGATTAAGGTACTGGCTGCACGATGGGAAGGAATGTGAATGGTGGGTTGCACCAAATTGGCGCACGGGCCCGTTGCCGTCTGGTCTCCGCGAGTGGCCAGCGCACTGTTCGCTAAGCCAGAAGAGGGTTAGTCAGGGTTCGAGAAAGATGCCTGGAGCGATAGGAAATCAGGAAGGTGGTCAAACACACACCGATGTCAGACGCTCGGCATTTGTCGAGCAGGGTTGGTCTCAATGATTTACAAAGTCGTCGCAGGCAATGAACTCGACGTCGCAGCGCAAGCTGTTGAATATCGAGAGTGATGCCGTCACTCAGTCCCAGTGCACGGTCAAAACCGGGTCAGGGCGGCTTGATATTGCGTGTCCAGGCGGCCGTGGTCAAGGTAAGGGTCGCGGTGTGGGTACCCCGCTGGAGTCGAGAGAAAAAAGAGGCGGTTTGGAGGCTTTGAGAATCCTGGGGTTGTTTGTCTGCGACGCCTCCGAAGGATCCCAGCAATGCCTCGTCGGAACCCCCCAAAGATGAGTCCACGGCTGGTTTCTGGGGCGTTGGCGATTTTGAACAGATCCCAGACGAGGGCCACACGTGTAGGCTCGACAACGGCCGTCGATCGGTTGGTCCAAGTGGCTCAGCAAAGCGCGCTGATGCAGCCGTCCGTCATACAGTTCCGTACCCGCCTCTGCGCAACCTGATTTCCCCGTCCAGGGTCGATTCGACCTTGCGCTCTGTCTGCCGGGTTTCTGTAGCACCGGACGGGTGGTCGAAAGGGTATCAATGCTGAAAAGAATGTGGTGGTCTCTTGCGGGGAAGGCCAACCCGAGCTGTGCCAAGCGTGCGGTTCAACGGTTTTCGTCTGGCGCTATCGATCCCGTCAGTTTCTGGTGTACAGTGACTCTTGTCAGAGAATTGTCTTGATGGCATGGCCGTTGGGGATCAGGGGTCGCCATCCTTACTCTTTCGATTGGAGCACAAGGAGCGACAGGGAAACACAGTGTGTCAGATTCCCGGAGAGTGGGGTTGGCTTCTAAAAACAGATGACTGGCAAAAGAGTGAAAGGAAGCGACCAAGAAGGTAAAGGAGTGTCGTGGACGAGGTGTCCCTTTGGTTGCAAAACGGTTCAACGGTCTTCCGTGAGGGAGAAGACGACGGTTTTCTCTCTCGGGAGGAGGAAAAAAACGGCTTGACCGACTCCTGCCACTCCAGCCTGCCGCATTCAGGGGTTACCACGCGGTGATCGGGGGTTTACCGATGACACCGCCTGATACCATTGGTTGCGACAGGGGGCCCTCCTGAACCCTCCCAACCTCTCTTGCTCCACCACAGCAGCCCACCTCTCACACGCTTCCAACGCACCAACTCTGAGTGGCCTCTGCCTGGGCGGCACTTGAACGCGTCCAAGTGGAAGCTCGCGATGGCGTTGAGGTCCTCTCATTTGTCCTTGGTTTTTGGATGACGTGCATGGCTCCCGAAACCTGGCCTATTTCATATGGCGATCTCAGAACACCCACTCTACCTTACTTTAAACAACCTTTCTTTTGACATGGAGACTCCCGTCCGTCCAGCGCGAGTTAGCTGAAAGCTGAAAGTGCTTGTCGATGGAGCAGGTGTCGTGAGTTGGGCCTTGCGATCACGCATTCAAAGTTCAGATGGAGACTTGCTGCCATCTGAACGCCATATGCAGCTGTCGTCTGTCCCCCCCATTGCGCACAAACGCCAGTAAGAACATTCCCCCTTTGCGGGCCCTTACAGCTGCAGCCAGCGGCGAGCTGAAAGAGACGACACAGATTCGAAGCGGCATTTCCAGCAAAGTTTGTCAAACGACTCCTGCGTCCCGAATTCCAGCATTTCTCACAACACCCCCCGAGGAATCGGGGATTTGGCGCCGGCACCCCATGGACGATGAGCGAGGCATGAAATCATGCCTCCAATCAGCACTCCGAATCCCCGGGTGACGAGTGCGGAGGACGTCGCTCTGATGAGCGATGATGTTTCGGCTCCCATGCTCATCATTGCGATCATAACGAGGGAGGAGGGATAACTTATCAATCCTTTCGACACGGTCCTGGGTTCTCCGGTGCTGATCACGCAAAGGGTTGTCCTGATACCTGGTATCGCGCTGTCCAAATTATGCGAAACATTGTTTTTGGTTTTTCGGCCCCGCGGTTCGTTTTGCCCTTCCAGGTGGCGCCCACGACCCTGAACCAGGCGCAGTATTTTATTGGGCGTGTGCTATAAACAGCGTAAAACGAGGCAATCCGGGGATCATTGACACCCGGGTTGTTATGATGGTCTCCAATCATTGATATACCGCAGGGTCCAGATATTTGATCCGCTGGGCACGAGTGAGGATGCGCGGAACCGAACTGCACGACATCAGGAAGCGAGATTCTCGCCAAACAAACGAAACATGGATCGTGCGAGGTGTTATAATATGGTCTGTGTCTAGTTGTATAAAGCTAGTGATTGTTTGGAGCCAGTAAAACGGGTTGGACGGCTTGGTTACCTGCCAGCGAGAACCATAGGGAACCTCGCGGGACGGCTCAACATCAAAACGGGCAGACAGCGGCATGAAACCAGACCATTTGGACAATCATTCTATCATGCAGAGCTGACATTCTTGCGCTCCGGGTATCACATTTACTCATTCAGCTTTCCGTCACTTCTTCTTGACGGGCGCTGTCTTGACGGGCATGGTCTTGACAGCGTCGTTCTCCATCTTCTTTATCCTCTCCTTGTATGCTCTGGGTGTCTCGAGGGCCTCCTTCTTTCCGAATCCAAAGAACCCAGCCTTCTCAACACCCCACATCCCTTTCCTTTTCCTCTTGGCGATGGCTTCCGCAGTCTTGTACGACTGCTCCATAGCTGGGCCGCCGAACTCGGCGCCTGTCTTGCTCTCGTAGATCGTGGCCAAGCCACGGTTGAGGAGCTCCTTGCCGACATCCTTCCGGAGGAAAAATGGTGGTTTGCGAACAAAGACCGTGGCAACAATCCGCTCATATTGGTCCCGTTTGTAGATGTATGCTCGCACACGTTTTCCGAGAATGTAGTTTTGTAGGAACACCAGCGCCTCTGCCGAAAACGGCTGGGCTGGCCGTCCAAAGTGCGCGCCTTCAGGGGCATCTACGCCAGCAAGGCGGATAGAAATCTGGTGGGAGGTTAGTATGGCCATCTGAGATGAGCTGTATTGGCACAGAGTTGCCGGGCAGACTCACAGTCCGCCCCTTGAGCTCCTTCCTATCCTTCGGCACCCTTCGCAACCAGCCCCATCCCGCTAAGCGCCCACCCGGAGTATGGAAGAGATGGAAGCCATCACCGTCTCCAACGCTTGTAACTTTTCCAAACAGACTCCTTTTTCGGAAGTACCCTGGTGTTATGTAGCCTGCCCCGTTCAGACGCCGGAGATACGACCGCCAGAACACCCAAAAGCCGAACGCAAACCCTACAGCAAGCCCCGGTGCCAAGTATCCCCTTGGTGTCTTGTAGTAATCCCAGTTTTCGCGGTTCAAGGATTCATTCCACGATATTTCCTTCTTCTTTTTCGTCGGGGCGGAGGAGAACGCGGGCTCCAGCGGATCTAGCGGGGGGAGCGTCGACGTTGAGGATGCGTTTGATGTTGTGTCTGGCCTTGTCGCGGCAGTTGGGTTGCCGTTCCCGCTTGTCAGTGGCGGAGACGACCACAAGCCCCATCCCATCTTGCTTGCTGCGGGCTGGTTCCTAAATTGAACTCAGAGGGGTTCAATTGACGACTTGCAGTTGAGCTTAATGACGGTGGAGCTTGTTGACAGCGACCAGCGGCGACTTCTGATCGGGTCTTGTGCAGTTGGCACGGGCCACCCCCGGCTTCCGATTTGCTGGGGCTGTTGCCACAATGTTGACGTTGCTCCTTTTCAAACTCCACCATCCCATGGACACCTTAACAGCAGTCCCTTTGCTCATTGAATGTCGTGTTCTCCCAAATTCCCCTCCTTGCTCTAATTGCGAGCCTCAAAGCACCGGAACCAAGGAGACAAACCCCCCCCCCCGCGGGTAGCAGGTTCCCAAATCTCACCTCTAACAACTAAAACTTCACATTAGCAAATTTCAAGAATATTCAAAGTAAATCCAGCTTTTCAGCTATTCAATTTTGCGGAGGAGTGTAACTAACCTCTCCTCCTATATTATTAGAGTGTTAACAACCTTACTTCAACCACCTCTTCCCCTGCAGGTCCGTCTTGCCAATCTGGTCGAGCATGATCTCTCTCATACCGCCAGGCATCTGAACGAGAACCGGGAGATAGAGAGGTCGGTGGTTAGGATCGGGGTTGACCTGCAAGACCTTGGGCTTCTCCGCAGCCTTCCCCTTCGGGGGGCGAACGTCGCTCTCTGACGAAGAAAGCTCCCCTGAGGTGGAAGACGGGGCTTGAAGGACCCGACCATTCTTGAGCTCTGCATCGAACAGCCGCTTGATATTTTCGAACTCCTCGAGGTCGACCTCGCTCATATTTTCATAGTCGTCCGAGTCCTCACCATTGGTATCTTCCAAATTCGATGGCACATCGGGCGTGACTAGCTTTTCTGGCTCCGGCATATCAAACTCAGAAATCGGCTCGCCTTCCCCCACCCTCTTGACGAGGTTGGCGCGGAGCTTGCTGATGATGCCCTTGACGGTATCGAACTTCCTATCGATCCCCTCATTTCTCTTGACGCAGTTGTTGCATAGTTGTTCAATGACTGTGGTACACAGAGTGTGTGGCAGCATTTTAGAGCATCCCTCACCAACCTCTCCAGCTTTAAACCTCTTCTCTTCCTCGCATGGTTTGGCTATGCCGCCCCAAACGTGATGCCTGCAAGTGTCATAAACGATTCTTCGATGGTAGCACATTGTCAAGATCAAGAAATCAGACTTGTGGATGTAGGTATCGCGGGGGAAGCAAATGGTCGAGACTCGCCGGAGTTGCTATAAGGCTGACAGATAAAGATGGGTGATGGGAGCTGCAGTCCGGAGTTTCGTAAGCACACCATCTTGTTTTATAGTATGTCTTCTAAGTGCAGAAGTGCTCGTGGACAAGGCATTGTTCACTCTAGCTCTGGAAAGTCCATGGGGAGACAAAGAGACTCTTCGCGCCCTTTCTTGGCAGTTGCTTCATGTTTAGACTTCAACAAAGGCGACTGTGATTCTCACGCTCCAATTACCGCTGGGTACTGAAGACAGCCCAGGCACACGTCACACTTTCAGGCTTCAGAGACTGTTAGGTGCTTGACGCCAATCCTCAAAACAAAGCATCAATCGAACCCCTCAACCTAATCACGAAGCCAGTCCAACACACCACCCTTTAGAACCTCCTCAAAGTCTCTCGCCCAAACCAGTCCCGCTCTCCCCTCTCGTACACGCCGAACCTCAAACCCCAATCTTCTCAACGTTTGCAACAATTTACTCCTTTCTCCCTGCGCCACCACTACCCCTACATCCGCCTCTAACAAACACGCCATATCCGTCGTTGAATCCCCCAAATACATCCACTTCCCACCCCCTTTCTCCTTCACCAAAACCTTCGTAGCCTCCAACTTATCCCCCGCCGTCAAAACCATCCTCTCCTTCTCAAATCCCTCTACATCCGGGCCTCGAATCTTCCCATCTTCTCCAATGGAATTAATCACTGCCCCGTCCACCTCCACGTCCATGACCCCACGAACCCAGCCCCTGCTCCAATTCACGCTCACCACTCCAACCTCCCATTCTCTTTGTCCTATCTCTTTCACCAGCTCCCTAAACCCCTCTCGTACTTTCACATCCCCGCTCTTCACCGCCTCCCTCCCCAACTCTTCCATAATTTCCTCGTTCAGACCCTCAAAAAAACCGGCCTTCTCTACCCTCTCAACCGAGGCTCTTTCAAGAGGCTTCAAACTTTCTAGGAATGACAGTTCTGCCTCGGGAGTGAGTCGGGACTCGCCAGGAGGAGAGTATGCAGCGACGTGGGATTCATGGTCGGAGAGCCAGGCCTTTACTATGGAGGTCCAGGTTTTGGATTCGAGGGAGAGGCTGGGGGAGTGGGAGATGGCCGAGTGGACTAGGGAGTTGAGTGAGTCGGACTCTGTGATCGTGCCATCGAAGTCGAGCAAGACGAGAGGCATTTTGATAGGTGGTAGGTGCGAAGGTATTTGGGTGGGGGGGTGTTGAGATGGTCGTGGTTGATGGTTCGTTTTTGAGGGGCTCAGGGGTATGGTGACTTGGGTGGCGTTTCGAGATGGGTGTGCTGAGATGAGGCGGATGACAGTGCTTGGAAACGACGACTTGAAAAGGGAAGAACCCCACATTGCTCGGCAATTCGCGCCTCCCTGTCAAACTGACGTCGAAAGAGAATGGGTACGTCACGGCACTGGCAACAAACCAACTTGGTTGTGATATTATTGCGAAGGGTATCATCTATTTTTGGTCACTGCCAGACCCCGTCCATAAACAGGAAAAATCAACGTTGACCGCTTTAACCTAACCCAACCAAACGCCGGTCCCTGTAGTTTACTAAGTGTGCGTCCATATAAGTCTAGAACACAACGTCCTCCATCTTAACGTCGTCCTCTTCGTCGTCCGACACGAGATCCGCAGCTGAGGTTGGCGCTGCGGCATCAACCGCTGGCTGAGGCAGGTTCTTGTTGGCTATCATGCCTTGATACTCAGGCCGAAGCGACCAGTGGTTGGCAAACGCCCCTGATCTGTGCAACACCGCAACTTTTTCGAGGCCCTCGCGGATAAAGGCCTCCGGCTGCGGAATCTTCGTCCGGAGCGTCTTGATCGCCCAGTACTTGTACTCGGAGAAACACTCGGCAATCGCATCGATAAGCTTATTCTCCGGCCAGCGCGCCGTCTTGTTGTCCATCTTCTTTGCCTTGCTTGGTTTGACTTCTCCGGTTTTCTGCGTAATCTCGTTAGCATGGGACTGCGAAGTAGTGTGGCTAGAAAACAAACCATAAAACCCTCCCAGTCATTGCCCTGCGAAGCACTGCTAACAGGCGGCAGCTTGTCCTCGACCTGGACCACCTGCTTGGGGGCTTGCTTTTGAAGCGCCCTAGTGGCCAGGACGAGATCTGTCTCCGCATTTTGAACAGGAGTGCAGATAAGTTCGTGCCTGATCGTACCGGCGATGGTAGTTTTTTCTGCAGTTGGGGTTAGCTTCTGCGGCGCGAGGGAACCGGGTGATTGTGCGTACTGGGAATCGCCCTGCGCGTATACGGCGCAGCTCTCCTGCTGGCTCTGTCTTGGGGCTGCTGAGGATCCGCCTGTCGTTGCTGCTGGCGTAGTAGATGCGCTGGAATACCTTGCGCTAAAGCGGCCGCTCGTTCCTTGTTCTTCGCCGCGTAACTGGGGAGGTCCTGCTCGCTAAAGACGAAGGTGTTGTGAACATCGGGATTTGCTATTTCCATGTTGTATTCCTTCGGGAGCTCCTTGTGCACGGGCAGGTTTTCCAAGCGCATTTGCAGTTTCTGTATATACGACAATCAGCAGCCATCACCGAGCAAACAATGGCTGGCGCAACTCGTACCGTCTGGCCATCAGGGGCCTTCCACTGGCGAATCATTCCAATCTGAATCTCTTCATCATCTCCAAGCTCCGCCCACTTCTCCCAGAGGTAGTTTGGAAGGCGCGCTAGGTACATCCGATCGTAGGCACCGTTTTGTGCTGCCTTGTTGTAGAATTCGAGGTCGGTCGATTCGTCCAGCTCGTCCTCCACCCCAGGCGAGTTGACATCGCCTTCCGACTTGATTCGCGCCGGATCAGCCATCTTGGTAAGCTGCGCGATGCGTGGAAAAGCTGCTCGAAAGAGGGCCGCCTCAATCGCGCTGGTTGAGGCTGAGGCAACGAAATGTTGACGGAAGCAGGTTGGCGCTGGGACAAAGCCAAGCGTTGCGCATGGTCTGGCGGAGAGCGTTGTGGGCCCTTGGCGCGCCTGCAGGCAGGGAAAGTGGGGCAAAAGGTTTGAACGCAAAGATCTGGAAGGCTGTCTTTGTCCCAGACTTGAAATTTTCTGGCCAACAAACTCTGCCGAGGCAATTCTAACTTGTGCTGTCTTCACCGCTTCATTTTTGGATTTTTCTTCGTGGATATTGACCAGCGGTTTCCACTTTCAACGTCTGAACTTTTGATGACGCATGTTGTCGCACCTTGCTGCCGCCAAGACACACTTGCCGCTGCATCACAGCCATTGGTGGGCTTAGCGCGCTGTTCTCGCAGGTTCTTGAAAGACTGGATTCAACTTCGCCAGCTTTTCTCCCCCTCCACGTCAACCTTGCGACGGAGCAACTTCCGATCTTACCAGCTGCAAAACTTCCACACCTACCGTTGATTTTAATAGCAGCAATTTACCAGACGACAGCTTCTCGAAAACGACAATACGACAAGTGTCTGCCTGTCACGACCATCAAAATGTCAGCCGAAGACCAGGCCATGATGGCCCGCATCACCGAACTCGCGGGCCGGATCAATCGTCATAAGAACCAACAATCAGGTGTAGGATCATCGCACGCGCCGCACAACGCCGCCAGCCACCGTACGTTTAACGCGACATCGCATGCCATTCGCCCTCCAGTTGATAGTTCTTCAGACACAGGTTACTCGAGCGGCTGGCGTCGAGGAGGACACCCGTATCGCGGCCACCATAGTGCACGGATGCCAGTTTACCGCAATCGAACGCTCGTGTTGAACGGAAACTCGCAAAACAAACCCGCCGAGACCGATTCGGGCGGAACGTCGGACGCGTCCACCTCTTCCTGGGTCACCAAGACCGATCGCCATCTCCAGCTAATCAACTCTTCGGTTTACGAGAAGGAATCACAGGCGCGCACCCGAGCGATCGAGCAGACACGCCGTCAAAAGCGCACGATGAGAGACGAACGGGAGCGGACCAAGCTGGTATCTCACCTCCATCGCATGGCCAACAACGGAGGCATGGCGCCCCCTGGACAGTCCTCAGCCGACAAATACGAAATCGCCATCCAGGGCATCCGTTTTGTTGTTGCCAAGAATGGCAGCAAGCTTGTCAAGGTTCCCGGTGCGTTGAGGCCTGATCCCGCCAGTTGCTCTGGCTCTCACACTCTTCTAGGGCCCGGTAACTCGGCAGAAACCACACCCAAAATGGCAGTTGTCGGTGGTGTTCGATTCTATCGAAGCAAAAACGGAAACCTATACCGCCACGGGATCGTGAAGGCACAGCGGTATGTCGCCCGGGACGGTTGGGGTGAGCAACTAACCTCAACATCCGACAGGCAATCTGGCATCGTCAAGAAGGTTGACATGCCTTGCAAGAAATTCTCCATGACTGGTAACTTCATTTTCCACGACCGAGGCCCGAGATCACGTCGCTCTGACTGGGGTTCGGTAAGCCCGGGGACCCCCACTAACGTCTTCCTAGGTACCTGCTTCAACGGCCCACGATGCCAATACATCCACGACCCAGACAAGGTTGCGGTTTGCAAGAGCTTCCTCCTTCAAGGGGAGTGCCACAACGACGATGCTTGCGATCTGTCGCATGATCTGATCCCCGAACGAACCCCCGCTTGCTTGCATTTTGCCAGGGACAGCTGCACCAACTCTAACTGCAGGTATGCTCACGTAAAAGTGTCTCCAGGTGCGCCGGTATGCCGTGCCTTTGGGCTCTACGGCTATTGCGAGAAGGGTGCGGAATGCGCCGAACGCCACGTTTTCGAGTGCCCCGACTTCAGCAACACTGGGGTTTGTAAATCCAAGGGATGTAAGCTCCCGCACCCGGAAAAGGCAAGCGCCCTCCGCAACCGCAAGGCCAGCGGTGCAGAAGATGGCGAGATGGAGGATCTTTCTAGCGACGAGGATGGATCTGTCGACAGCGACGACGTTGACTCGGATGAGGTCGACGAGTTCCTTGGCCAGGATGGTGCTGGCAATGATGATTTCATGGAGCGGGACTACATCGAGCTATGACGCTGATCCCCTGCCATATTCCATTTCTGCTTCGCCCTTTGGCTTCATTTTACTTTCAACCTGGTCTTCAGGGATACGATACCCTTTGGTCATTGCTTTCTGCATTGGCTACGGCGTTAGGAAAGAGGAAAACATAATCTGGCCACAGGTCGGACTGTGGGTACAGGAACAAAAAGGTGGATAGGGAAGAGCGACGAATGATGGCCAAAGCCGTCGTGTTGGATGACAGGCGACGGTGCCTTGGTACAGATAGCTGCAATAGTCCATAGAGGATTAATGAACATAATCGCGATGAGCACGACTTTCTTGGAGATCACTGAAGTAACACGGCAAAGATTGGCCACTCAGGTGAAGCGCTGCGAGGATCTTGCGTGATGGCCGGCTGCGGTGCAAGAAACGTTGTTAGGAATTTGGAGCAATAGAACGATTCCGTTTGTCGTGTGTAACCCGGAGAGCTTCGGGTTTTCCACCCGAGTTTTTGGGGCTGCTGGGCTTGGAAGGCGCGTTACTGAAAAGTGGAGAGCCAGGGTCGTATTTTACAGGGCTAGAACCCATTTCAACTTCCAACAATCAAGCATCCTTACAACCACTACCAGCCAAATCAACAGGGCATTGCCGAGACGCTTCGGGTTTATTTTCCTCGACTACTCCAACGTTTCGTCATTTGCCCCTCACACAGAACATCTCCCCATTGGGGACAACGGACTCGGGCATCTCTCCGAGAGCATCCCCTACGTACTTGGCAGGATTTGTTCATTGTAAAACCACGGTCACAATTTTTAACACTGTAATGCATTATGAGCCATGTCCCCAAAAGTGCGGAATTTCGCCGCGGGGGGGTTAACCGACGAATTCTGAACAGCGAGCAGCCCGCTACAGCTTATGCAAGAGATGGTTTTGCAGTTGCAATGGCAACCGCGCGTGGGTAGATGTAACCTATAGCCACCTGCAGGGAGAAGTCAGGGAATGTCTGCGATTGGGCAATCGGTTGGCTTCGACGGTAGATACATGTAGGATTTGGAGGGGAGGGAGTGAGAGGGGTGGCCGGGTATTCTTAATTGTGTGGGTTGGAGCATTGACGTGGGATTAACGGGGGGTTTATGCTGCGGTATGGGGTGAGGGGGTTGTATAAGACATTCGGTTCCCCTTGTTGGAGGTTATTACCTAGATCTGAACATTCAACTTCTCAGCTCACGATAGATACATCATGGGGGAGAGCGTGACAGGAATCAATGGAGCCAATGGTGGTCCTCGTGAGCGGTTCACACTCAAGCAAGAGCCGGTGGAGAATCTGCGACCCCTGAGGGTTGTCGTCGTGGGTGCTGGATTTTCGGGAATCGCAGCCGCTATCCGGATACCAGAGAGGCTTCGAAACGTTGATTTGACAGTTTATGAAAAGAATGATGGCGTAGGGGGAGTGTGGTGGTTGAACAAATACCCTGGCGTCGCGTGTGACATACCGTGTAAGTGACCCCTGGAAAGGAGGCGGGGATTTCCACTGACAATATACCAGCACACTCCTATCAGTACTCATTTGCGCCGAACCCAAACTGGTCTAGTCTTTATGCACCGGGTAGTGAGATTCAGAAATATCTCGAGGATGTAGCCGAGAGATTTGGGGCGACGAGGTTCATCAAGACGAGGCATGAGGTAGAGCATTGTGTCTGGGATGGAGTGCGAAAGCTCTGGTAGGCAGTTCGTTGTCATTACTCTGGGCGACCTTTGTATTGATGCTTTGCAGGAAGATCAAGGTCCAAAACCTCACCACCGGGGAAACAATAGACGATGAGGCCAACGTGCTCCTCACAGCCCGCGGTCAGCTCAACGAGATCTCCTGGCCGAGTATTCCCGGACTCGAGACCTTTTCCGGGAAGAAGATGCAGTATGTGCGATTCCTGCTATTTTTTGCCCGTTTAGTCCTTCACCCTCTTGTCTCAGGAGGTCTGAGGCGGAGACCTCTTGAGGCATACAAATACTATCCTAGAATGGAAGTTAGCCGCTGACATCTACCACTAGCTCCGGCGCCTGGGACACTTCTTACGACTTCCGCAACAAGAAGGTCGCCATTATTGGCAACGGCTCCAGCGCTATTCAAATTATTCCCAGCCTACAAAAGGTCGAAGGCACGTCTCTCACCTGCTTCATGCGCTCGCCCACCTGGATCTCCGGGGCGTTTGGTGATCAAGGCATGGTCCAACTCGGCTTGGACCCGAAAAACACCGCGTGTATGTCCTAAGCCCCTTTCCCCTTTCCCTCCTAACCGTTTCGCTCCTCACCTAATTAACACTCCCGAGTTACCCCTGAGCAACACAGAGCCTTCGCCTCAGACCCGGCCTCCTTCCTCGCCTTCCGTAAAGTCTTCGAGGACGGCGGCAACCTCATCCACGACTCCACCCTGCGCGGCACAGAGATGCAATCCTCCATCCAATCCCTCTTCCGCGACGCCATGTCCACTACCCTCTCCACCCGGCCCGATCTCATCGACCTCATCATCCCCACCTTCCCTCCTGGCTGTAGGCGTCTAACACCCGGTCCGGGCTTCCTCGAGTCCCTTTTACAGCCCAACGTAACCGTCATCCCTAATCGCATCACATCCGTCTCCGGCTCCACCATCGCCACAACCCCCTCTTCCCCCAACCAACCCACTCCCGAAACCACCCACTCCGACTTCGATGTCCTCATCTGCGCCACCGGCTTCACCACCTCCTCCCCACCTCCCTTCCCTGTCCTCGGGCGTAAATCACTCCCCCTCTCCACCCGCTGGGATCCCCTCCCCTCATCCTATCTCTCCCTAGCAGTAGACTCCTTCCCCAACCTGCTCCTCCTCTTCGGTCCCAATTCCGCCATTGGATTCGGTAGTCTCACCAAGATCCTCGAGGCAGAAGTAGATTACGCAGTCAAGGTTATCCGCAAGCTGCAAAAGGAGGATTACGACTCTATGGAACCGAAGCGGGAGAGGGTGGATGACTTTGGGGAGTACGTGAAGGAGTACTTCAAGGGGACGGTGTATACGGACGAGTGCAGGAGTTGGTATAAGAGAGGAGAGGATGTGGTAGGGTTGTGGCCAGGGTCAACACTGCATGCGCTAGAGGCGCTGAGGTCGCCGAGGTGGGAAGATTGGGAATACGAGAGAGCGGAGAAGGGCAATGCGTTGAGGTGGCTGGGTGATGGGTGGAGTGTGACACAGACAGACGGGGATGCGAGTTGGTACATCAATCCGGAGGAAGTCGAAATGCCGTGGGGCGAGGTGCCGGAGGAGAACCCGAGGTTCAAGGCAAGACCTTGGTCCTATTAGGGTGGCAAATTAGTGGTTCATTATATTAGTAGTGTATTCGAGAATTGTTTCCTTCCTGCGCTGCCTTCTGGCAGAACATTGAGAGCCTTTCGTGGTGAGGCTCGATGTTTTCATGACTCCTACCCAGCAAACGATCCTGTATGCCCTGCCCCGTCTAATCATGCGGCTGCAACATGACGCAAAAAATGCCGTCCAAAGTCAATACCTCTCTCGTAATAACGCCATCCTCCACCGGGAAAATCCGAGCCCCTTGGTCTCCGAAACTCCTGCAGTTGTTATATCGTGTTCAAAAGCCAACAACGCGCGCTCGCTTGGTCAACCCATCAAGACTGCACCTCTTGCTCTTGCAATGTGCTGGTCACCGGCCTGTCGATGCCTGACGACGGCATCGCCCCGAGCTCATCACCCTGACCGCTTTGCGCCCTCTTTCGTCCAGGAAGGAACCGCGACATGGATTGCCCGTTGACATGCACCGCTGGCGTTCCCTCTGCCGTGGCGTCAGACCCAAACTTGGAGAAGAACCCTCGTTTTTTGGCGGGTTGCTGTGATGAATGCTGATTCGGCTTGTTTTCGTCGTTCAGCCCAACATCCTCGAAACTCTCCTCAGGGGTTGGCGGCTCCTGTGGTCCAAAGTGCCCAAAGCGTCGATCACCAAGCGAGGATCGAGGCATTCGGGGAAATCGCGACGAGTCTAGACTTCCGCGCGGCGCCGAATCCACAACGACAATTGGGCTTTTGGCGGAGATGTCCTGAGACACGTGGTCAGCTGGGGTGGTCCCCGATGGCGGTGGCGTTATCGGGGCGGCGGATGCCGGTTGGGCGTTGCTTAGCGCCAAGGTACGGGCCGGATGCACCGATGAGGTGAGACCGTACTTACAAAAGACCTTCTGTACGAGTCAAACGACTCTCGTGAGATGGAAAAATGCTCAATCTCCCCGGAGCTGCTCTTTGCATCGCTTGACGCCCGTGAGAGGTATCGCCGAGGCCATGTCGCTTCCTTCTCAACAGGGGACGGCTACAAGTCGGCATCGTTAGACCACGGCCGAGATAGGTAGGCAAAAACCAAGGTTGCAATGCGATTTGTGTGACATACCGGCAGATAAACCCCGCTGTCATTGACCACTGTGCCAAACTTGTGTGAGCCAACTTGTTCCCATGACCTAGTGTCAATGCCGAGGTGGCGCTGCCAGATTTTGGCGGGGGAGGGGTCGAGCAAAGACACTCTTTGGACGAAACCAGCTGCTCAGCACATACCGCTCATCTTGTACTCGCCCGTGTCCTGACTTTTCCTGCTTCGAATGCTGAGCGCTGATGAGGCCTTGGAGCCAACTGTGTCTACCCTTTCAAATCCGGGATGCGCCGAGTCGACCTCGCCGTACGCGGAGCCTGGACGGGAGTTCTCGTCGGGCGAAAGCGTGGCACCGGCACGGCGCGCAAAGGGATTGCGAATCGGCATGTTGGCTGAGTGTAAGAGCAAGTGGCAAGCTTCGGCGCAAAATTCAATGTTCGATAAGTTCAATGGAGTGAGGTGGGAAAGATATGACAAAACGACGAAGCAAGCGGGAGGGCTAACGGAGATGGGTACAGTCTAGTGTTATATTATGGCTGGACCAGAAACCGGGGCGGGAAAACGGGGGTACCAAGGTTTGGGCCAAAGGGAAGGACTCCTCGCCCGAGTCGGGAGATCGCGAAGGGTTGGACCAGCAATCCCTCGCCGAATTGTATGTTGCGCTTCAGACAAGTCTGGGCCGCAGTTGTCCCAATTGCCTAGTGGCTCAGGTCAACGAATCCCAGCGAAGGAAGGTACCGCCGAGACTCCCTGGTTGGGTCTTCCGATTTTTTTTTTCCAGCGACCTCGTTCGCTCCCCCAGGCTTTCCCCCAAGGGGCTGTGCTGGCCCGCAGGGAATTCCTAGGTGCTTGGCCAGGCATGATTTTCTAGAATTTGTCGCCGAAGCGGCGTGCCGCAAGAACCGGCTCCTACGCCGCTGGATGATGGCACGGTTGGAAATCCCACATGCGCTTCTCGGGCGTACGGGTTCCGGCGCCGTGATCGACGAGAGACCGTTTCGTTTAGTTTCACGCATCGCTCCCCGTGTGTTACCGCTCGGCCTCCCGGAATCGCGCAGACATGACGTTGGGCAACGACGGACAAACTGTGGATCCCGGGCACATTGCACTCGATTGCTTGCGGACCCCAAAGGAAAGGGTTCCTTCATTGCTGGTGGAGTTCATGAATGGCCCATCTACTCTTCCCATGCGCCTAATCTGAAAGGAAATGCACCTCATGCGGGCAGCCGCTTGCTTACAGAGCGTTGGGTTGGAGAATTGGTGCAGGCCGCGCCACGATGGTGATGTAACTATTCCCGCTGCCGCCTCGATCTGCGATTGGCGCCCTCCACATCACTTGGCGTGCTCCGTGACGGTATGAAAGTGGGTTGGGTTGGGTTCATCCTCAGCCATGCACCTCTCCTGATCTGGCATCGTGCATCCCTCCATAGAGATGGCCCCACCACCTTGATTCGAGTCTCTCCCGTGCTGAAGCATGGACGCTGGCGGACGGGGCAGGGGCCAAATATTGCGGCACGCACTGAAGACTGACAAGAAACTGAGCCTTACCGCAGTCTCGCGGCTAAAGTCCGATATCTTGGACGCAGACAAACGCGACCATAAGCGACATGTACCATGATGACATTGCAGACATCAACACTGGAACGTCAGCCAGAAGAGACCAAGACAGCTTGCTTCGTACTGCTGATAGAATTCAACATTACGGGTATCTGCTTGTCCTAGTCCGAATCGCTTTGCTCATCGGGGGAGAAACCTTGGAATTCCTCTTCCGAATCATCCAGAACCCCAACAGCTTCGTCTTCATCAGGCTCTTCATCTTGCTCCTGGATCTCGTAAGAGCCGCTGACATCCCATCGGTCGCCCTTGGTGCTCTTGCTCACGTACTTGACAAACCGAAGCGTTCCGCTGTCGCGCAACACTAACGTCATTTTGTTCCATGCAGCCGCCTGGAAGAATAGAATGTTGTCATCATCGGCGCTGCTCTTGTAGATGGCAGCATCTTCATTGCTGTCGTCATCGCCAGCCATGTATACCTCGTGACCGCCAACTTCAAGTTCCTCCTCTTTCTCGATGACTTTCTCAACTGCCTTGCCCTTGCCCTTAGCCCTGGCACTGCTGCCGTTGGCCTTAGCCTTGCCCTTGCCCTTGCCGTTCGCATTCCTCTCGATATCTTCATCATCGGAAGAAGCGTCTGACTCGTCGTCTTGGGCATCGTCACCCCAGCCTTCTGTGGGGGTGAGTCCGATATTGAGTTCCAGACGAGGCTTGCCTTCATGCCCAGTAGCGAGCGTGTAATCCTGGCCCCGCCGGAAGCGCCGAGCCAAAAGATTATGGCTTTCAACGACTGAGCGCGTTGCCATCTGCAGCCAAAGGCGGAACTGCTTAGAAGGTAGGAAGACCTCAAGCAACTCTTTCAGGGGCGAATCCGCTGTTTTTCCCTCTCCCGGTTGGAGATAGAGGTACCGGTGCTTATGGGGAGGTCGGGCCACCTTCCACGCGCCCTTCTCGATCTCGTCGCTCTTTTCGGGGAGCGCCTCGGCTTCTTGAGCCTCAATGTACGCACGAACCTTCGCTGCAAACTTGGGATGTAGGATATCCGGTAGAGTAATGCTGAACTCCTCTTCAAAGTGCTCAGCCACCCGTTCCATCGTGTCCGGCGTTAGGTACGTCGGGGCGAGATACTTGAGCAGGAATTCTAGGTCGGCCTCGTCCTCGAAAGCGAACTCGTCACTACTCCCCCCATCGGTTTTTTCCACTGGAACTGGTTTTGCTTGCGGACGGTCGTGTTGGTCTGGGTTGCCCTGCAGCTGCATCAATCCGCTCTTGCGGGCTGCCTTCTCCTCTGCGCCCTCCACCCAGCCATCCTCGCCGATCTGCGGGATGTGGAACCAGCCACTGATTGCCATGCGGATACGGCCGCCGTTCTTTTCAAGTTCATCCTTGGACGCCGCGTGATACACTTCCTCGACGTCGTGGAATGACTCTCCAGGCTGAACGGCGAAGAACGACAGTTGATTCCATGCTGGAGGAATCGCCTTCACTGTGTCCGGCAAGGGGGTCTTGGCCACCTCGCCGTCCTTGCCCGCCCGGTCCTCTACAGGGAAGAGGCGCAAGGCGCCGCCCCATTCGGCCTGCCAGGGGGTATCGGGATCGGTAAGGTACAAAATGTAGCTCACCTTCCGGGACCCAATGACGTCGTCGTGACACAGCAGATAGCATCCGGGAGTGTACACATTTATGGCCATGTCAGTCTTGCGGCCGCTGAGGGGACCGCAGCCGGTAATGTGGGAGACATAGTCGCGGAAGGTCTGCGAGTAGAGGGCATCGCGCAGGGCGAGGAGGGAGGGCAGCTTGGCCAGAGCTTCGTTGTCCAGGCCGTCTAGATTGGCCAGGTCGCCGCTCTGGTGGATTTTGTAGATGTCGGTCTCTTTGGGGGTGAAGGAGACGTTTGCCTTGATCTCGTTCCGCACCTTGCGCAGAAGGCTATCGTCGACAAGCTCGTGGATCACGCTGTGCTTGTACGGGGTCGAGGACGCATATCCGGCCGTGTATTTGGCGAGAACTGACTTGTCAAACAGTCCTTTTCGGAATCTAGCTTTGGCCTCTTCGTCGGTGAGGGCTGGAGAGTTCTGTCAGCACCATTGGCCTCTCCTTGCTCCTTGAAATGGAGCTTGATCGTTAGGCGAGCAATGGTGGGGGTATTCACCGTTTTTGGACCGTTTCTTCAGGGGCTTCTTGCCCCCGGCTTCTGCCTTTCTTTTCATTGTTGCTGGTCAATTGAATCTGTTGCAGAGGAATTCGTCCTTGCCTGAAGATTAAGATGCAGAATCAAGAGCGAAAGGGCACCCTGGCGAGTGGGCTGACTTTTGATAGAAAAATGTCCCAGATGCGCCGATGTAGATCTGTGTGGGTCCGGATTTTTTCATGCACACCAAACAAGCGAAGAGCATGGACCCCTGACGCTGTTATCGATTGTCTCCATTGGCTGCTTCTCCACGACTGCCTCGATGCTTCATCGAGCCAACGACTGATTCCTGTCAGAGTCGAAGCATGAAACTTGAAGCGCCTGCCCATTTACAGCCCGTGAAGGGAGCAGCGCTACCTGTATTTTGAGGGTGCATGTCTCACGACAATCTCGGGCGATATCATTATGCCATATGCCCTCCTGCATTGTAGGACCCTCTCTAGACGCCGACGCTACCTGCTGACAGCCAGTGACGTTAGGGCGGGCAATTTCCGAGCTCCTGGAACGCGCACGCCGCTAAACGACGACATCTGTTTGGAGATCGCTGAAACAGCCAGTGGGAGTCTCCCGAGAGACCTGCATTGAGCCGCCATACCGTCCAGTGGACTTTGGGACCGTTGGTCCCAGGCCCGCCCCCGATGTTGCTAATTATGCCGTGATGCGCCCATGGTGCATGCGGCTGGTCCCGAGGGTTCAGAGCCTCATCTTGGGGTTCTTCTGTCAGGGGCTTCTGTCTTACCTGTTATCTTTCTCCAGCGAGGAGCGCCTCCGTCGAATCAGACAAGGCCTGGCTCGAATGACAAAAGGCGTCGAGTGACATTTACAAGGCCTTGTTCGCGTTGAGAAAGGCATTGGTGGCATTAGGCAAGGCATTGGTGGTATCAGGAAAGGCCTTGTTGCCATCGTCGGATGCCTTTCAGCATCTAAATCAGGCGTCAGCTATATCGGTCAACACATTGTGCCGACTCTTTTCACGCCTGCAAGTGCAGTTTAGAACGCCGTTGCGCAACGAAAAAAAACAGCCCTAACGAAGGGCAGTGATGCATTGAATGGGATCGCAATATGCGTCTCTCCGCCCAAAACCATGCCATAATGAGGTTGGCGGCGCCCCCCTCGATCAAGTCCAATACACCGTCCTCGTTGGGCCCCGATGCCCTTAGTCATCCAACACTACAACCTCCCTCTCAGCCTCCTCATCCTCAGCCTTCTCCTCGACCTCCTCGACCTCCTCCTCCTCCTCCCCCTCCTCCCCCTCGCCCTCACGCCCGGAAGCGTTCGAAACCGAGATCTCGTAAAAGACGTCGCCCTCGAAGATCTCGTCCTCGGCCACCTTGGCATGCTCCTGCTCGGGCTCCGCCTTCTCACCGGTCTCGTAGACCTCTCTCTCTTCCTCGGCTCTCTCCTCCTTGACAAAAACGACCTCGTCATCTGAAACGTCGGCGGTGGAGGCGCGGCGGAACCAGCAACGCTCGCAGTCGACGACCCAGTGACCACAAACGCCGCAGTTGGTCATCTTGGGCTCCATGGTGTAGCTGCACGCGTGGCAAACCACGAGGCAGCCGCCGCAGGCGGTGCCGATCTTGAATTCGACGGTAGAGCGGTCGGGACACGGCTCCATGCTGGGGTCGTCGTTGCAGGAGACGACCTTGCTGGCCTGGTGGCCGCACTTGTAGATGTCTACGGTCTCGTAGCACATGGTTCCGGAGGCGGGGAGAAGGCGTCCGGGCGGTTTTTTTTATGCCTTGCGGCGGGTTCGGAGGCGTTTCAGCAAAAGGAGAAAGCATACACGCCCAGAAAAGGGGGCGTCTTGAATGGAAACAGAAGGCGTGCCCTGCCGAGAAAGGAGGTCTACTCGAACACGGAGGAGGTATACACAAACGGAAAAGGGCGCGCCTAAGGCGAGGGCTAAAGGCATGACTGGCTGGGAAGGAGATATGCCTTGCAAAGGGAGAACACATGCGCGAATGGGAAATGAGGTGTGCTCAGCAAACCATGAAGCACGCGGAGCAGGGAGCGGAGGCAAGCCTGGCCTCTGGCAGACAAGCACATGTCCGGAAGCTTATACATGGCCGGTGGAGCAGGAGGCATATCAGGCTGGTGGCGGAGATGTGGGTGGGAAAGGCAAAGGAAGACGCGGCAGGCTAGGGGAGATGTGCTTGGCTAAGGGGAGCAAGGATGGCAACAATAACGGAGGTGCCTTAGGGCTTTCAACAGGCCAGGCATGTCCAACTAGATGCGGAGGTGTATCTCGGGGTGGAGTTAAGCGTGCCCGCCGGGGACCGGAGCGTTGTCGGCCGCCGACTGCCGGGTAGGAGTGCTCCGCTCGGCCGGGGAAGCCGGCGTCACCGACCACCAGCGCCGGATAGGCGTGATCTACGCCACCAGGGAAGGAGGCGTGCGCAGCAAAGGAATAAATCATCTGCAAAAACGAAACGAAACGGCTTTGAGGGGCAGAAAAACACGCTGGTCTTGTTGTATACGCTTCAGAAGGAGAAGGCGATGACTTACGGCTATGGTTACAGAGTGTTGCGAGAAATCTCGGGGCCTCTAGTTATGAAAGGTGAGGCTGGGGAGAGAAAGAGAGAAATCTCGGCGCTGCGCTGGCTGGTAGGTGATATTGGCCAGGTGCTCCGCCGCACGCGGAGCCTCTCGCAGAGTCTGCTCAGTTCGGATGGAACTTGCATGCGGAGACACGCGGAGCCGTTGGAATACAGCGGATCCTTGGAGCGGCGCGGAGACCGCACGACACGGGGGTGCAGACGGAGAGGTCAGTACCTGGTTGCCTTACTTATTCCTACTGCGCACACCTGGTCGTGTTTGACTGTGAGCTACCCAGAGGCAAGAGACAAACACCATAGGTGTTTTCTCGCTTCAGCACGCTGCCCCCTTTCGACTTTGATCTTTCAGCAAGCGACTTGCACCCATCTTCCAAATTCAGGGCCAAGCCACGGCGAGCAAATCCCCATGATCCCCTTCTCGTCCCGGCACAGTTGTGACAAAAAGATTCCTAGAAGCTGCTCAAGCCCCCCACCCCCCCCCCCCCCTACTGCCCTCCCGGTTAATTGGCATAGCACCAGTGTTTCCCACAGCTCGTTTGGCCTTGGGGAGCCGAGATGGGGAAGCCGGGAAGTCTTGCCTTGCAGCGTATGTCGTCGCACCAGACACCTCTGGTGAAGTAGTGGCCACATGAACCTCTGGCTCTCTCGTAATAACACATATTAGTGGCTGACGTGGGAAGTTAGTGATCATGATAGTGTTCATGCATAACGGGGAGTCATACCTATGGGCTTGCTAGTGGCAGTTAATAGTGGCAGTTAAGTTGGTGGGAAAGAAAGTATCAAGGCTGTTGGTGATGTTTGTACCAGGCCAAGTTTGAAGCGAGAGGCGTTTATGGTGATCGTGGTCGTAGAGGAAGTACAGAGATAATAGTTGACGTTCGCGGGTTCCCTTAAATGCCGACAGGTAGACCAGCTTACAAAGACAAACTGTAGCATATGGTTAGGTGTGAGTAGTATGGCCTCTCCATAATCGCTGAATTTTGTTTCTGGGGATGAACAAAACATGTTGGGATGGCCGTTGCCAGCTTTGTTGGGAGACTTAGGGGTGTGTTGGTGTAACCCCTTTCTACGCAACTGATGGGATTTACTTTGAACAGTCCGGTTCCTCTATATCATCGCGTCTTCGTAGTCGAGCCATCTCGCCTCACACGCTTAAAACCCCTTCTCAGCTTTACGTAAATCAATGGCCTGGGTGGGCAGGCTGGCTGAAGGCTTCCAACCCTCAACTGTCTGACTACTGCTTATACTTACCTGACCAAGTGTACCAGCTCACATTCCCCTACCATCCAAATTTACAGTAACTCTAGCAGTTTATTTACGGCAGCATATTCTACACACATAATGAGAGCTCCGGTCTCCCCTTGGCTCAGTAACGACCAACCCCCTCAAGCCAAGGAATAACCCCTATTCTCATCCGCCACCACGTCATTACCTGGCGTATGAGCTACACCTACCCTCACTTCAACACTCAAGTCCTCGCAGAACATCCACAGCACAACATTTTTCTCCCTGCGCACTCAGAGCTTTGGGATCCGAGCCCCTGTCCAAATTCTCCCATTTGGTAGTATCCGCCACCTTGTTCGTTCTTTTAATGGGCATCACATCCTTCCGCAGACTCCACGATAGATTCTCAGCATGGGTTTCCTGAGATTGGTGAATGTTGGTTCTTGTGATGCACACACCAAGTGTTGTGGGACAGCTGTCACCAAGCCGTTCTCGAGCTCAGGGGTAATTCAGAGTGCCCCCTTTTTATTATATCTCTTTCAGAGCGCATTACCCAAACCTACTTTATTCCAGTTCAGTTTCTCAGCTAGCGGTTCAACGCCATTCATGTCATCCCCTACTCGTTGCCTCTAATTTTTCACATACTTCCAGATGGAAACACCTCCCGGAAGTTGTTCAGCACCTCTCAAACGTCCGCCAAGGTCTCCATCTTTCTTCATCTCAACTCCTTACCTCCACGTCCTACTCACACCCTCCCAAGTTTACGGGTATTACATCGCCAATACCAACACTCTATGTCAGCTCAAATCCCCTACAAGTGTGTTTAATACTATTCTCATACTGGCAACAGCCTTGTATAAGCCGCGAGTTCTATTGATGGGCGTCAACGTGATGATTAGCAGCGACAATCTTTGGGTGATGCAACAATAATGGAGTTGTTCATTCATGCAAGAAGAAAAAGTAATTATGGGTTACTTTGGACAGAACTATGTTTCAGAATAAACCAGCTACCAATTCATATGTTGAGCAGGGTCTGGGTGTGGGTGTTCTTGCCCTTTGTTTACTCCATTCAGGGGTAACGTCCCGGACCACCTTTTCCACCACCTGACCAATCTGCAACACCAACAATGCTATTTCTTCGTCGCATGACATCATTATTCTCGGCGCCGTGCGGAAACTTCCAATGCCACAAATCAACTTTATTTTGGGCCTTTTGCCCTCACTCCCGATGCCGTGTCCGCCCCGGCGGACCCCCGGCATCACCCCCGGAATTATCTCCCGGTGCGGGCTCCAGAACTGTCCCCATAAGCCTCCCGCACCGACAACTTCCGGTGACATCACCCATAAAACCAGCCACCAAATCCGGCGTCAACTTTGGCTTCACAGCCTCCCCGCTCACAAGTAAATCCAGCGGCAGTCCCGGCAACCAATGCGGCAGTGGCCACAACCCCAAACAGAGCTGACGACAAATGTCAGCCAAAAGATTCAGAAAGAAAAACAGCAGTAACATCAAAACCTACCAAGTCTCCATGGCAGCCGGAACAGGCGCCCAGCACAAATGGCATTGCCAGGAGCAGCCCTGCTGACCGCATGTTCCCGGAATACGCACCATCGTGAAGACGCTGAGCTCGCCTTCGCAGCGCCAGCCGGGCGTCATGTCGTTGTCGCATCGGACGAGGCGCATCGCAATGTGGGCACAGCCGGTGAAGGGCTGGGACTCGAGGTAGCACATCTTTGTGGTATTCTTAGTCTTGGTCTTCCTCGGTGTTTTTTTTTCTGGACTATATGGGGTGTATATGGGGTGTTAGTATGAGGACTGTTGAAGATGGAACTGGGGGGACCTGCTTGGGCTTGGAGGGATGGGCGGGCGGTGAAGTCGCCAGTCGAGGCTGAGCGATGATAGAGTGGTGTAAGTCGGTCTCTTCTTGGAACGCGATCTTGTTGGTCGAGGGTTTTTGCAGAAAGAAAGGAGGTTCAAGCAATCTCGAAAGTTGTTTCGTCGTAGCAAGCGAGCTCTTGATCAGTTTGACTGCTGTTGTTGATGGCGCCGCAAACAAAAAGAGAAAAAAGTCCTGACCAACAGGACCGTGAAGGTTTCCCACAAGCCTACCTGGTATGGTGGCCGTAGCGCTTTTCATGGCATCCACCAGGCAGGAAGAAACTGGAGTACACAAAACCTCAACTTCGGACGATTTGCTATCAGGGCACGCATCCAAAGTTTTGGCCTACCCCTATTCCCACTAGATATATCTGTTCGTGGTCTTGAAGCAATGTCTTGAAATGAAACGTATTGAACTGTATGTTCAAGCAAAGCGTATCTCTGGGTTGGTGGCGGGATCTAGGGTGTGCCGAGATTTCTCTCCTGCTGGATGTGTGGCCATGACATATTTCTCAGAAAATGTCAGCATATTTGGCTAGCCTTTTCGCATCCTGGGGCGATAATATCAGATATTTATTTAGGCTTGGCCCACAAGGAACATACTTTATATGGCTCGAGAGGAGGTTCAGTTACCCCTTTCCAACTAACGCACGAGCCGACAGATTTACAACACAATACTGAGCTCTTCGATTCCATAACACTCCAAATTACTATGCAGCTGATTTTGAATAGGTACATGATAATACAGCGCATTTACTCCTGCCGGCAACTCTGCTCCCTTGCCCTGAACGAGAACCTTCCCCGCGGACAGAGTTGACCCAACCCTCAGATTACCCCTGAATCGCACACTACGGCAAACAAACCCATCACGAATCACTTCTGGGTGTCTCGCTCCACGCAAAAAAAAACACATCGCTCAAACCTCACCGCTCTCGGGCTTGGGGGATACCCATCTCCTCCTACGCCATCAGAACCGTCAAACGCTGTATGTTCGGCAACACGTTCAAGGCATGATGTTGAATTGAACGAAATTAGATTGCGCTAAGGCCTCTATAGCTTTCCATTCCTTTTGTCGACAGCCTCCCGAAGCAGAGCAATAACCTCGGCGGGATCCTTGGCACCGAAAACGGCACTTCCAGCGACGATCACGTTCGCCCCTGCGTCGGCTGCTTGGTCTATTGTGCCGGGCCCAAGACCGCCGTCGACCTCGATGTTCAGGTCGGGATACCGCTTCCGCAACTCCTGAACCTTGGGAAGCTCCGATGCCATGAACTTCTGTCCTCCGAAGCCGGGCTCTACCGTCATGACAAGGACCATCTAGCCCCAGTGGTCAGCAAAGCAAAAGCAGCAAAGTAGCTAAATTCCGACTCACATCCGGCCTCTCCTTCGCAATGGCACTGTCCAGGATCTCCCACAGCACATCCACAGGGGTGGCGGGCTTGATCGCAATGCCGGCCAGCATCCCGTTGTCGTGGATGTACCGGATCAGCTCCCTGGGGCTCGTCTTCAGCTCCGATACGCCCTCGGGACTCTCGGCAGCCGAAGAGCTTGCGGCCTCATAGTGGAAGCAATAGAGGTCGCAGCCGGCCTCCTTGAACTCCTTGACCCACTTTTTAGGCTAGTCAGGGGTGATGGTCGTCAGCAGGGAACCGTTGATGCATGCGGTTGGAGAAAGCTACCTCAGCGATCATCATGTGGCAGTCAAAGGTTCCCTTGCCATGGCTCTCAGTCGGCTTCTCGACGTGGGCTCGGATCTTGGCCACCACAGGGGGGCCAAAGGTAAGGTTTGGCACGAAGTGCCCATCCCTGTCCGCACAGTGAGAAAAGAGCACCCGAGGCAGACGTCCGCTGGGGAAACACACATAATGTCGACATGGAGCCAGTCGGCGCCCTGGCTAATTGTCCTTCGGCATTCTTCGCCGAGGTTGGCGAAGTCGGCCGAGAGGATGGAGGGGGCAATGATAGCGGGGGGCGCCATGGTTTCTCTTTGGCAGTGATTTTTGAGGCAATTGGGTGTGTATGAAGCCGAACAGGCCGAATAATGACGGGGCAACAAACAGTTGAATCCACCCGAGCCCGACTCCGGGCAAATTCACAGGCGTCACTCAGCGGGAATGCGGGGGCGGGGTCGAGCGGCGATAAGATTGGGGCTTCAACACCGCAGCGGAATTTGCCGCGCCCCATGCTGGCGGCTGGCAGCAGCAACAGCCCCCCTGACATCACCTGAGCCGGAGAACCTCAACCAACAGTTCAACATCAGGCTCAACACTGCAGCCGCGTTTTCACCTTAACCACAATACCAGTCTAGTTCATCGGAACTCGTTGGCAGATAGGACACATTGCGATGGCAACAATGCTCTCGTACGTGCCGATCTTGAATCGGCTCGTGGCCCCCAAACACGAGGGCATCGATCTCGAGCCTGTGGAGGTCCACACCATCGATTCGGACCAAGACAAGCGACCACGGACCCTCAAACACCTGCTGAGAGCAAACCATCTCAACCACTCCATTATTTATCACAATCTTCAATTCGACAATCACACCCCGCATATCCTGTGCTCGGCCTATTGGTTTGGGGCTCAGCCAGAAGAGCTTCATCACATTTATGAGGCCGAGTCCAAGACCCTGGATCCATGGAAACCATCCCCTTCAGAAATTACCCAGGAGGATTGGAGGGACTTTCTTGGCGACAAGAGGTACCAACGAGCGTACATTGACTTCTTCGAGGATGCGCTGGCTATGAGGCACTCGTACAACTGGAAGAAAGTGATTGAGAAGTATATGCTGGAAGGCGATGAGCCTCTGGTGAATGGTCTCATTGGTGGCCGTAAGTTATCCAGCAATATGTCTGAAGGTGCGCTGCTCACACCTTCCAGTTGGCCACCCTCTCATCCATCTCGGATACGCATTCGAATTTGACAGCCGTGAAATTGCCATTGAAGCGCTTGGACTTGCGTCTGTCCAGTACAACTTTTTGCACCAGTACACCGACGACCCGTCATACACCAAGAAACCACCATTCAGCTCCACGTCACCATCAGAGCTCCTCGAAAAACTCGCCAACGACGACCGCTTCAAGGGAATCTTCGAAGAGCCCGGCTTCGACAACATTGGGTCTCTCTTCCAGAAGCATGAGTCGCTGGTGCTGGAATACTGGAATGCTTGGGAGCTCGTCGACCCGGTAAAACAGTTCCGGGAGTCCCAGGAAGCGGCGGTTGCATTACTTGTGGCAACTGTTCCACCCGGCACACATTCCTACAACTTCTTCACCTGCCATGTCCTCACTACCAGCCACGCAGTCAGGATATTACTACCTTTTCTGCCGACCAAATTCCACCTCAGCTTGGTCAGACAGTGGTGGCTTTTGACGCTTGCGGTTTACATTGCGGAACTACGACCGAAGCTTGACCCTGACTACATCCCCACTGATCTCAGAGGAAAGGGATGGAAATATGTCGAGCACGAGGCGTTGACCAATGAGTGGCGGACCGACGCTCATTTCGTGAAAGGTTGGTCCCCTATACCTACCGGTATAATTTGCACAAAGCTGACTTGTAGCAGCCATCCGAGCCATGAAAGTAGCGTCACAGACATGGGGAGATGTCCACGACAGGTATCTTGCTGCCGCGGTGAGGTTTGTGGATGACTTCAGGGGCTGGGTATACTGAGCTTTATATGATGCATGGGGAGGTCGGATTAATTTTAAAACTGTACACACCAATCGAGCGACTCTTGTGCAACAGTGACAATTGTAGCGAAGAAAGTAGTGCTGTTGATGTTGGGATGTCCTCCTCGTAAATGGGGCCCGCGGCGACGTCCAGGGTTAGGGCCCCCACTTGTGGCCCCTGCAAGGGCCGATAGGCGGATCTGCAAGGCTGAGCTCCAGGTTTGATCCTTGCTGTGCTGCCTGCAGCAAACAAACCTGCCCGCCGCAACGCCCAACCTTTGCCATTGACCAAACACACAAACAAAAACCGCTCCATAACGAATGTCGCATCGTCAAAACGCGCACCACCCGCCATGCCGCCCCCGGCAAAGCGCAGGAAGCGCGCCGTCATTGACGAATCCGACGACGACGGCAACAACAAGGAAGACGACAACAGCAAAAACACCCTGAAGCGCTTCCTCTTCTCCTCCCCCGACTCCAAACCACCTCCAACCTCGCGGCCCATACCCCTCAACAGCAGCATCAGCATCGACTCGCCCACCTCCCCCAGCCCCGTCCGCAAACGAACTACCCGCGCGTCGACCTCCTCCCAGTCAATCCCGCTTGCCCTTCCTGCTTTACACGGCAATCGCCTCACCGCTACGAGCCGTTCTACCAAGAGCCCTAGTACCAGCCCGGAGAAATCTCGCAGCGGAGCAAGGAAGAAAGGAAAGGTGGAAGAGAAAGGGCGGACCGCGGATCTGCTCACGCTGTTTTCGAAGCAAGCGCAGAAGAGTCAGGCTGCTGCTGCGTCGGCGGGGAATGGGAATGGGGCCGGAAGTGTGAAAGAGAAGGAGTTGCTGGCGCTGGAGGACATCATAAGTGATCCGATTTCAGAGGATGATGCGGATGAGTTGGTGATGCATAAGACGGCGGTGGGGTCGAGCATCGTGGGAAAGACGGCACAAAAGAGGTTAAAGGGGAGTTCGCAGTTGCAGCAAGGGAATGGGAGTGGGATGTTTGGGGCCACGGCCGGGGGAGGGAGGTTCTTGAAGAAGGAGCAGGGGCAGCAGAAAGGGGGCACGGAGGAAGATGCGAGGCCGTGGTCGGAGAGGTTTGGGCCAGTGAACCTGGAGGAGCTGGTTGTGCATAAGAAGAAGGTGGCGGATGTAAGGAGATGGTTGGAGGAGGTGATGGCCGGCAGGATGAGGCAGCGGTTGCTGGTGCTGAAGGGGGCCGCGGGCACGGGGAAGACGACGACGGTGCAGCTTCTGGCAAAGGATATGCGGTGCGATGTACTGGAGTGGAGGAATCCGAACAATTCGTTTGGGATGGGGATGACACAGGGGTACCAGTCGGCGGCGGCTCAGTTTGAGGAGTTTTTGGGGCGGGGGGGAAAGTTTGGACAGCTTGATTTGGAGTCTGACAGTCCGCCTCCGCCTTCGATGAACGGCTCGGCACCGCATGCGTCAGATAGGAGGATCATACTCATTGAGGAGTTTCCGAACACGTTCATGCGCTCTTCGACTGGTTTGCTGGCCTTCCGGAATACGATATTGCAGTTTCTGGCGGCCAACACACCGGCGCTCACAAATTTCGGTCACAACAACTCGGAGCCCATCACGCCAATTGTTATGGTTGTTTCCGAGACGTTACTAACAACAGCCTCTGCGAGCGCGGATAGCTTTACGGCGCATCGGTTACTCGGGCCGGAGATTCTGCGGCACCCTGGGACTGGTGTCATCGAGTTCAATGCCATCGCACCGTCCCTACTAGCGAAAGCACTCGAGCTGGTGGTTCAGAAAGAGGCAAGGAAATCTGGACGTCGTCGAACGCCAGGACCGCTTGTTCTCAAGAGGCTGGGAGAGATCGGCGACATTCGCAGTGCCATTTCGTCCTTGGAGTTCCTGTGCGTCAAGGGAGATGACGAGGCAGACTGGGGAGCGAAGGTGGCTTTTACGAAACCAAAACGCGGAGCCAAGGATTTACCCGCCTTGACAAAGGGGGAGGAGGATAGCCTCCAGCTTGTATCACAGCGTGAGGCGACGCTTGGAATCTTCCATGCGGTCGGCAAAGTTGTTTACAACAAGCGAGCGGAGCAAGCGCCCCTTGCTGGATTTGCCAAAGCAGCAGTAGAAATGCTGCCTGGGTACATGGCACATCTTTCGCGGCCAAAACGGTCGGAAGTCAACGTTGACACCCTTATCGACGAGACAGGAACCGACACGCACACCTTCATCTCGGCGCTACACGAAAACTTTGCACTCTCCTGCGAACCTACGGGCCCTATGGACTTGTACTCTTCGGTTGACTATCTCGATGGTTGCCTGGAGTATCTTTCTGAGAGCGACCTGCTCTGTCCGTCGTGGGATATCTTCTTCAACGGAAGAGGTGGCTCAGGCGGGTACGGCGGCAAGGATTCGGGCAGCCATCTCCTTCGGCAGGACGAGATGGCTTTCCAGGTTGCCGTGCGTGGCCTGCTGTTCTCCCTACCATCGCCCGTGAAACGGCGAACACATCATACGGGCCGCGGAGGCGACTCTTTCAAGATGTTTTACCCTGCCTACCTGAAGCTTTGGCGCGCCAAAGAAGAGCTCGAGAGTGTTGTTGACATGTGGACGACGAAGATGCTCAAGGGTGAAGACGGGGGTCCAGGGCCTCCGCAGGGAGTCCTGAGCGGGCCAGCAGTCTTCAGGAAGGCTCAAGCAGTCCCTGGTGGAGGAGTGGAAAGCTGGGCAAATGGTGGCCAGAAGGGCTCGGTGAATCGGTTGACGCAGCAGGCCGCCAATAATGGCGAGAGCGCAGCGCCGTCACCGCTGCTAACGCTGGGAAATGCGCGGAGGCAGGAGATGCTGCTGGAGAGACTCCCGTACATGGCCCACATTGCTCGGAGAAAACGCTGCACGTTCGGAACGATGAGGATAAGGGATCTCGATAGAATTGTGTCTTTCCACGGAATCGGTTCAGCTGCGGCGGGCGAGACAGACGATGAGGAGGATGAAGATGCGCGTGGCCTGACTGGAGAGGGTGAAACATGGGCGACGGACAAACCAACGGAGGATGGGTCACCAAAAAAGAAGAGGGGGAAGCAGGGGCTGGGTACAATCCTCAGCCGGGGCAAGGCCAAGGACGAGACCGGGGAAGAAGCCCTAGGAATGTCCGGGCTGCCAATACAGAGCTTGGTGTTGAGCGACGATGATATCGAGGACGACTAGCGGTCACTTTCCACAAGGAAGAATGGCTAGACAGATTGTGTTTAATTAGAAGATACAACGGCGTTGTTCTTCCTGTATTGTATTATATCGTCTGCGTATATAGGCTAGATCGTCATTTGGGCGCTGGGAGCGGTTCATTGGGCAAGGCTGGATGGGAATGGGAAAACGAGGCACGTGCAGGCACAAAAATACAGAAATAAACTGAAGAATGATTTTCATCTAAAGCAACCTAGTTGTGTCGATGATGCCTCAAAGTTCGCGTCGTTCGCATGTGGAGAACAACACCGCAATGGCACCCCCAAAGTTCGAGGAAGAATTGCACAGTGTACTACTGAGAGCAGATGTTAATCGTCGAGCTGGGGCGAGGGGAACCGATACGGGAATGAAAAATGGCAAACAAAAAAGACGGATATCAAGTGCTAAAGAACGGACGCCAAACCCTTCAAGTGCATCAAGAACACGATGGCTCTCTCATTTTGGTGGTTGTGCAAGCTTCGCGATTTTGTCCGTGCCCAGCCGGCCATGGCGTGCTGAAGCAATTGGGGGCATATAGGTCAGTTATGGGATCGGGAATTGTCGGAGTAGGCCCACTCAGACCGAACTCATCTCCTGCCTTTTACCGGATGTGACCGTGGGTTGGCCTAAAATACTCCATTCTCTAATCTTTGGAAACCCAAATCTGGACACCCAGAATTCGATTCTTCTTTTTGCCAATTTTTTTTCCCCAGCACTTTTAGAGGTTTTCATTTTTGACTCAAACGGTAGATTTGATAAACAAGGGCATCTCCAAGGTACTGCTCGTCTTCAATCAACTGGTGCGATGTGCGACGTCGGGAACTGAAGGATGCTCGGGTGTGCCTATGTGAGACTCGTTTCTTCTGGACCTACTTCTGCGAATCGTGTAGGGCAAAGTGCGTGTGCGCATTTAATTGCTGTCTCCTCAAAAAGCCCCGCAATCAAGTCATACCCAAGTCCCTCGAACACGCAAAGCTGCCGTCGACATTTGCTTCAGACGGGCCCGAGGTTGCGGCACGGCACCCCCACGCGGCAAAGCGGGAGCCGCCGATGCGGGGTGCATTGCTACCCGGAATTCAAATTCAGACGTCGGAAAGCGCAACTCTGTGTCTATCAAGGCCGATTGCGTTGAAATCTAAATGCAGCCATCCAACCTGGAAACTCGCCATCTCCAGACACTACCTTAATCAATTCTAACCACTGCCCCTCTACGCTGGAGAGTCAGGGGCGGCAGCTGCCGAAGCGCTGGCGAGTGATGGTCGTCGTGACGGCTGTGCGGGGTTGCCGGGACACATCCGCAACCGAGCTTGCCATGAGCCTCGGCTCAAGCCATCCGTCATCTGTTCTGCTTTTCCGTCATTACTTCAAGCTACCCTACGACCCGTTCTCTGTTGACGTGTTCCCACGATTGCGACGCCCAGCGAGCAATTGAGATTCAGAACGAAGGGAAGCGTTGTCATTTGGCGCCAAGGCTGCATTTCCCATTGGCCCCGGATTGTTGTCGCCAAAACTAGCGGACCGGCGTCCCCAACCACCTGCTTCGGTGTATGTTGGGTGCTGTGTTGGCAACAAAACCTGCTTCCGACTGCGTTGCGACCCAATTCGCCCTCCGCGATATCGCGGCTCTCTGCACATCGCAAAACACCATGGCAGGGCGGGTGAGGCAACCGATCGACACGCGGGCGCTGGAGGCGTGGATCTCGCGGAACGTGCCCAAGATCGAGGTGCCGCTGGAAGTCAAACAGGTGCGATCCAGAGTCTGACATTCATTCGCGCGACAGCGCATCCGCCAAACCCGCGCAAATGCTAACGAGTCCCAGTTCGGCTTCGGCCAATCCAACCCGACTTACCAGCTCACGTCGCCCGTCGGAAAGCGTTACGTGCTGCGCAAGAAGCCGCCCGGACAGCTGGTTTCCAAGACGGCCCACAAGGTCGAGCGCGAGTACCGCATCATCGCCGCCCTCGCCAAAACCGACGTACCCGTGCCTAAGGCGTATTGCCTTTGCGAAGATGCATCCATCATCGGCACCCCGTTCTACATCATGGAGTTCCTCGACGGCCGCATCTTCGAGGACCCTGTTATTCCCAACGTCCTTCCCGACCAACGCCGCGCCATCTGGGCCGATGCCGTCCGTGTGCTGGCTAGATTACACCGCATCGACCCGCGCGAGGTCGGGCTGGAGAATTTCGGCAAGAGTGCCGGCTTTTACTCCCGCCAAGTAGCGACATGGAAGACCATCTGCAATACCCAGGCCGCCATCAGTGACGTCGAGACGCGCGTGTCCGTGGGGCCCCTGCCGCATTTCAACGAGATGATGGCCTTCTTCGGTGATGAGAGCCAGCAGCCTGTTGATAGGGGGACATTGATCCACGGCGACTTCAAGATCGACAATCTGGTGTTTCACAAGACTGAGCCGAGGGTAATTGGTATCCTGGAGTACGTCTTTCATGCATTTTTTAGAATAATGTCCATGCCACATGCTGACCACTTACCTCAGTTGGGAGATGTCCACCATCGGCCACCCACTCTCCGACATCTCCAACCTCCTCACACCCTACTTCACCGCCCGTCTCGACCCACGAAAGTCGATTAACGTGCACCCAGGCTTCAAGCCGCGTGCCACGCGCGGACTCCCCACCCCCGACGAGATCACCAGGCTCTACTTCTCCATCGCCACTCCTACACCCCGCGCCTCAGGCTCGTCATCGTCCCTCGAGCTGTCGCTTTCCGACCCCGACCAAGACCAGGAGCGTGAAAGGGCGCGCGAGTTGCAATGGGCACAAGCTTTCAACATATTCCGCCTTTCTGCCATTTGCCAAGGAATCGCAGCGCGCCAGGCAGGTCGGCAGGCAAGTAGCGAGGAAGCGAGACGATACGGGGACGAACGCTGGCCGCTGGCGAACTTTGCCTGGGAACTGACGCGCTCGGCCAAAGCAGCCAACGGCGGGGAAGTGGTGGGTAGGGGAAGGGAGAGGTCGAAGCTGTGATCTCGTATTTCCGGATACTCACACTCGGAGCACAATATGCGAGACATATGCAGGCATGCAAGCAGGGCATTAAAGCGAGCGCATTCTCGTCGGAATCACGGGGCAGGCATATAGCCCAAGAGCCGATCTACCGCACCACATTGTCTATCTAAGTTCATACACTACATCAATCAACAAGTCAAATATTGAAACAGCACATGTAATCCACAATGTGTGTCCCTCGGCACAAGCTCCGCAGAAAACTCAACAATGAATTCGTCATCTCCTCACCCATTTTTCTGCTCAAGGTTCGAAATCTTCCTCGGGGCGTTTCTCCGTCGCTTCTCACTCGGAACATTTGGCAAAATGCCTATCAGTCTGCATTATCTCTGACCTTGGAAATTCAGAACCCACCTGTCAGCAGCCGAGACCGGGCTCCGGGCTCCAGGCTCCGGACTATAAGTTTGAGGAAGAACCTTGATGTCTGCATATGGATGGAGCAGTCCCCACGCCCCCAGATTTGAACTTGATGCTTATCACGGATTGCACACGCACTTGAAAGTTAATCGTCGAGACCTAAAAAGTTGTAGATGTGAATACCACGTAGCAGAGAAAATTCCATGCCATAATTGTACCGCATGTGGGTTCTTGCCTCCGGTTGCCATTCCAACGTGGGCCCAAATTAGGGGGTTGATCTAGGAGTAAACATGTCCCTCCAACTTTCATTCCCACTGTGCCGCCCTCTTCGCGTCGAGACAATCCATCTGTCCCAACAGCAAGCAAACAAACGCCACAATCACATATGCACAAACACAGCACACGATAAACGTTTGTCTCAATTTCGCCCTGATTTGGGCGTCTTATTAGCTAGCCACCCAAGGATATACTTGTCTGCCAGCTCCACCTCAGCCCCGAAAATCGAATGCACCATGTCCATAAAGGAGGAGAACAAACGCGCAAACATGACCACACACAAACGCCGGACCGTTATCAAAGAGGCCTCTGCTATGCCCGATTTGCTCGTGTGTCAATTTCGATGTGTTCCCAGAGGATAGAGACTTCAGTTCTCCCAGGCCTGATCCATCCGAACTGCGCCCCCGATCCCGTCATTCATGTCCGTTCTCGTAAAGAACCAAAAAAAAAAGCACAAACGAAAGTTTAAAGAGAAAAAGCAGCCTCCCAGCCCATATCGTAACAACCATGAAGGTCCGAAACCCTGTACCAAAGCGGTCACCCTCCTGCGGCTGACCCTTGGTTCCCTCAACCCATAAGTCCTCACCATATCATCCCCCGCCCGAGTCCTGGTTGTGTTATGATCTGCTCAGTGAGAAGAGTATCAAAAACAAAATCGCGTGAAAGGCAACCGAAGTGCGCAAAGGCAATGAGCCGCGAAAACCCCATCCCCTGAACTCCTAGGTCGTGATTGTCCGAATGAAACGAAATGCCGTGGTCGAGGAAATCTATAGCTATGCATCATGAAAAAGTAAATCGCATCGTAAACGGGTGTCGAGCCTGTCTGTCCGTATCATGCTCGGCGGGGAGTATTAAGGCCAGAAATCGGAGCCTAACATTTTATCTTGAGTTGAGAGACTTGACACAACCTGGGGGTTTTCCGAAGCCCCTGTGTATTGCCAGTAAAGATAGCGGTGCTACCGCATCCAGTCTCCAGCGGCGCTCGAGTGGCCGTTAGCTGCGCTCGGTGCGCCCGGGAAACTTGGATGGTCGAGAGCCCCTACCGGGGGGAGTGGCTGTGGGAACGTCGTCATGTGAGCGGGTCCAGGGAGCTGTCCAGGCTCGGTGGGAGTCGGGGCACCAGATCCCCCATTAAGTGGATTCGGGAAGCGATGATCCTCAACGGGGCTCAACAGCGGCGGGCCGTATCCCGACCCCATTTGTGACTGCGGCATCGAAGGTGGAGCTAACCCGAGGGGCTCCACGGGCATGCTGGGGGGACGACCCACGCCTGCGTAGCCGTACAGACGTTGATTGCTTGGCATATGCATGAACTGTCTCCCCGCAAGAGGTGTTGTTAGTGGCAGCCGGGCACCGGGATAGCCCCAATGAGGCTGGTAAGGGGCATTTACACGCTCACGAGCCGGGCTTTGCTGCAGAGGTGCTGTCGAGTTTATCCCTGCATGTGAATTGGGGCGGCTGCTGCCCGTGTTGGTCGCAGGCGAGCCACGAAAGCTGCCATGTCTTGCCCGGGTACGTCTGCGAGACTCCGAGGCTTCCGAAGGTGGCGAACGCCTCTCCCCCGTCTGCCAGGCTCTCGGCGGACTACTATCGAACCGGGACTCGTCTCGCGGCATGAAAGGGCGGGTATAGGCATATGCATCGCCACGCCCATCGTGGCTGTAAGTGTTAGCGAAGAGGGAAAAAACATATAGAGTTCGGAAAGAGACCTACTTGATGTTTCGTGTGTCCACCCTCCCAGAAATGGTATACCGTGGGTTGTTCGCATAACTCTGAATAATTTGATGAAGAGCGCGGGAGTTGGACGCAAGCACAGGTTCTGAGGGGACTTTATCCCGGCAGTAGGGGCAGCTGTCTGACTCCTCAAACCACTTCTTGATGCAGTGGTCGCCAAATACATGCTTACAGTTGGGGAGCCGAAGTGGGGCTTCGTTGATACCCTCTGGATTCGGGACGCCGAACTCGTTGTAGCAGATGACACAGGCTGAGGAGGGTTGGTTAGTGGACATTGTCGCGTGGAGAAAAGAGGGTAAGGGAAGAGCTCACATCTCTCGGTCTCGTCAAGGGTGCTGATGTCGACGCTTTGGAGCTGACCAATGGCCTTTTTGGATGCGATGCGCTTGTTGGAGAGTTGGCCTCGGATCATCTGTTGGGTTCGGATACGCATCTCCTCATCACGCCCGTGGAAAGTCATGTTTCCGACAGAGAACTGCTCCAGGAAACTCAGCGGGTCGCCCTCTGCCTCCATCATATCCGACGGATCTTCGTCGCTGTCATAATCCGAAGGTGGGTGTCCTCTCCCCAGTCTCATCCGAGCCGTGTAATCGCGGCGGCGATCGGTGCTCGTGGGAACGGGCGGATTCGCGACCGGGTAGCCTTCGGGGTCTGAGGCGGCTGCGGAGTTGGACGTGGTCCGGGAAGACTCGGGGCCACCGAACAGCGCAGGCCTCGGCGGCTCAGGTACGTTGGTTGGCGCGGACGGCGGAGGTGGAGGGGGGGATGCAGCCCGCCTGTAGAGGGACTGGCGGTAAGTTGGGTGGACGTCGGGGCCTGGCTCGCTCGAACCAGCCGAGCTGCTCGACATGCTGGGCGGAGGGATCGAGGTCGGCGCTGCGGGCGGAGGTGGAGGCGGATTCAACGAGGGCAGGCTGATGCCGTGCGGGGTAACTGATTGAGGCTGCGGCGGCAGGGACCGATCACCAGACAGCGACACCTGGTGTTGGCGTTGGGGTTGCTGCTGTTGCTGCTGCTGCTGCTGCTGCTGCTGCTGCTGTTGCGACTGCTGCTGGGCCTGGTGAGATGTTTGGGAAGAGTTGTTTTGGCCCAGCGGGGAAACCGCAGGAAAGCGATGGTGATGGTGTAAGGCTGGCGGTTGACGAAAAGCGAAATGGTTGTAATTCGGGCCGCCGCCGACAAACGGGTCGTGGTGGGGTGGAAAGTGGTGCTGGTTGGAGAGCACACCAGGCTGAATCGGACCAGGTCCGGTGCCGGGCGCTCCTGCACTGTGAACTGGCACAGGACCCCCACTTACCCCCGCGAGGTATGGAGGCTCGGAATTTAAGCCAGGAACAGGCACTGGTCTTGACTGAGGCAATTGCGGGAGCGATGGGTGAGAATGCGAGTGTTGCCCGTGTACCGAGGGCTGTTGTTGTTGTTGCTGTTGTTGTTGTTGTTGCTGTTGTTGTTGCTGTTGTTGCTGCTGCTGGTGATGTGGGTGCGGGTGTGGATGCGGGTGCGAATGCGGCGGCAGCGACACAGCGCCGGAAGACGGCCAAGGAAACGGTGGGTTGTTCGGGGCCGAATACCACGGGCTACCGCTGGAGGCATGCACGGGATCGTAGTTGGTGTGTGGGAACTGCGAGTGCGGCGACTGCTGCGAATGGCCGAATGGAGGTCCCCGGCTGGACGGTGAAAGCAGTCCGGGCAGCAGGTGGCTCTGGTTATTGTGAAGTTGCGGAATCGGGAGCGGATGGGAGAGGGCATGCGAAGGAGGATGTGATGGCTGCGAAAAGCCAGAGTGGTGTCCGGCTTCAGACCGGAGGTACGGGCATCCTCCGGACGGTTGCGAGTGGTGGCTCTGGGAAATAGGAGGCTCGGGGTGGCCGTGCATGAGGATATCCATCTCGGCCATCACCGCCGGCTCAGAGCCAGCATTCACTGTCCACCCTCACAAAGCGTGTACCCCGGTGCCTTTGTTGCACCGAAAGGGCCAGCCCTCGTCGGTCGGGCGTGAGCTGGAAGCAGCACCACCAACAGTTCCCCCGCACTGCCAGCAAACAGGAAGCAATCGGAGCCCCTGGCGAAGCGGATGCCTGCAGAAACTTATCCACGACCTGCTATTTCTCTTCTCCTGTCGCTCCTCCTGCACTTGCAGTTATGTATTTTTTTTTCCTTACTTTTCCTCCTTTACCGACCGTCCCTGCCTTCCCAATGCTGTTTCGTTGTTCCTCTCTCCGACAGCGACGGGATACTGCCGGGCGGTGGGGTCCCGGTCGGAATTGAAGAGCCAGGGGAGGCTGATATGGTGATGCGATAGAGGGGTCAGAACCCCAAACGGAATCGACAGGGGGGAGGATGGGGTTCCCGCGAGGATAAGAAGGTAGCCAAGAGTGGAGTGGGAATGGCCTGGCGCAGATTGCGGACTGCGTTTGGACGTGCAGCTCTGGACCGGCGTAAACCTGTTTCCTTTTTTGCTACTGATGCCGCCGACTTTGCAACCCCTCCGGCAGGCGCCTCCTTTCTGCTTGTTGCTTTTTGCAGATCTTGTCGTGCGTTGAAAGCCGGCGGGTGCTGTTGATCGATCAGGCCGGAAGTCCACGGACACACAGCTTCGCTTCGTTGCGTGGGTCTTGGCAACGAACCTGGGCAAATCGGTGGTGAGGGATCGATCTCGACCGGGCTTGCCGGCACTCTTAAATCCGCCTCAGAAGGTTCATCTAGGGCCTTGCCTCTGCCGTCCGAATGGCGATACCGCTGTCGAGTATAATGACGCCCGTTGCCTGTTTGCTTTTTGCGTGCGTGTCCTCAGCCGACTGTGTCCTGGTCATTCATTCGCAACGAACAACCCCACTGCAACTTTAAAGCCCGGACCAGAGAGGGGCGTCTTTCTTTCCCTCGCTTCCTTCCCGCTGCGTCGTTGACTCCTGAAATTGCCCTTCCGAACTCCTGGTCTCTACGCTCGTTTGCTGCTCCGAAAATCTGTTCTTCGTAGTCTTTGCAGAATAGCTGTAAAATCGTTCCACAAGGCGGTCTCGACCGTCGAGGTGCTAGGTTCGACCAGAGGGAAAGTCCGGGTGGGGAAGATGCGCGGGTTGTCGGGCGTTGATGGCGGGAGACGACCTGGGGTCGGAGCGTGCGGAAAGGGAGCAAAGGACGGGGAGTGAGGGGGCGGGTTGGGGAATGGCGTTGGTTTTGTATCATCAGGGCAGAAAGAGGACCAAGAGAGCGAGCGAGCAAGGGGAGAGGCGGGCGGGCGGAGCAAGGCAAAGGCAAAGGCGCACTTCTGTCAGGTCACCGAGTCACAGAGTCACAAGCAGACAGGCTTCCCGTCATCAATTCGTTTTCGGTCACAGGCAGATGCGGGCACTAATAACTCCATACAGCTAGAGAGAGGGATCCTCGCAGCCAGGCGAGCCAGGCGAGCCAGGTCACGCCAGGGTTGTTGTTGGTGGTGGTGGTGGAGTGCGCAGTGGTGTCAGCGGAGCTTCCGCTGGTCTATTAGGCCTGGATGGATGCTGCGTTGCTTGCGTCGCTGCGTCTGGTCTGGCAATCCGCTCGCTCCGCGCCCTCGATTCGCCAGCGGCGCAGTGAGAGGGGGGGAGGGCGAAAAAAAAGTGGTATTTTACCACCGTCGAGTTACTCGCAGGACAACCGGACTGGACGGCACCCAAGCCCAACCCAGACCAAAAGCGGCCGGAACAGCCAGGCGAGCCAGGCGTCACAGCGCAAAGTGTGTGCTGCCCGCAGCCGCAGCCGCAGCCGCCTCCTTTTTTGCTCTGGCCAACACCAGCTGTGCTGTGGTGTCCTGCGAGTCTTGGTCCTGGTGCAAGTGCAAGGTGGGTGCGGCATCCACGTCCATTTTCGTCCATCTTCCGTCAGTGCCAGCCCACGCCAGCACACGGCGGCCGAGGCAGGGGAGTGGTGGCTTTTGCCGTTGCTTGGTTGCTTGTTCGTCCCAGAGAGAGCAACCTCGCCAGCTCCGGCCAGCTTTTTGTCCAGCTGACAACCCGCGTTCAACACCGTGGACACCCTTTCTGTCCGACCAGGCTCTTCCTTGCCTTGGGAGCTTCCTTGTTGCTATATCCGCTGATGCTAGGCCCGGGAGAGCAAGCCAAGTGCCACATGCAGGCTGATGCTGGACTCTAGGGCCGGTTATGGTGTGGCCGCCGCGTGGTTGCTCAGTCGCTTTTTTGCGTAGTCGTCGCTGTTCATCAGCATCACCACATTTCTGCCGCCGCTCTGAACCATGTCCGTTCAACCACTCTGCCTCTGCCTCTGCCTCTGCTTCTGCATCCGTCCCCCGTCCCCCTCCACCAACGAGAAACCTTGTTGATCGTAGGCATGGCATGGCCGTGCATTGTTGGATTGGTTGCTCATACCTCAGCATACTATATGTAGGTTTTTCCCCTCACTGGGGCAAAATGAATGATCAGTAACGACAGCACAACCCTCGACGGCCCACGGCCCCATGCACCTCGTGATCGTCCCGGAGCCCCTGCCCAATGGTTGCAAGTGCCCTGCCTCGACCGCCAGCCTGCGACGTCTGGAATGGCAAACCAAGCAGAAGTATATAGGCTAGGCATGGGAGCCACAAGGAATCGCTGCTTCCGAGGCAATCCGCACATTATCGCCCCCCCCCCCAGCTTTGCCTCCCTCGCGCCGTTGGAGGCGGCCCATCATGCTGTGCCCTGCCTCTTGTGTGCTGGAAAACCGCAGACGGAACCACGCGGATGCAGCTCAGAAAAAAAAGGACAAGACGGGCAGGGGCCCGGCTAGGAACGAGCGATGACCCCTCCCTCCCCTCTCAAAAAGCGAAAACGCATGGAGCACCAGAATGAGTCGGTAGCAGCAACCACACCGAGACAATTGGCGGAAGAGGGTCTCCGGACGGGTGTCGTGTAGAGAGCTCGTAACCAGAGCGAAAACCAGTCCGCCTTTCCAGAATGGCTGCCCTAGCTCACGATCCAGGGAAGACGGGACCTGTGTCCAGAGGTGATCTGTGCTTCGCGGTTGAGTTGTTGCCACTGCTGCTGCTAAAGCACCACTCAAATTCTCGGGCGGCATTGCTTGCGTTGCTCTTTCCCTCCACGATCCAGATTCATGCCCTTTCCCGTTCATCTGAACGACATTAATTTCACCTGGGCAGCCCAGTTTGGTAGGTACCACGACCACAAGAGACACAATGCGAGCTTTGCCCCAAAGTGCAGCCCTCCAACTTACTCCCTCCCCTCATTATTACTCCGCCAACCCTGCCGGCCAGTCGTGTGTGCGGCATGCAACGATCATCTCGCAAGCAGATTTGAGCGACTTCACGCACCGCCTACCGAGTTTGCACGAATTCACTGCAGCGACGTGTCTTAAAGCGCTTGTTTGCACACAGAGCAGACCACTTTGTATGCAGACTTCGGCAACCCGCCATATTAATGGACATTGCTCACTCAGACAAGGTCGATGACATTCATCCTTGAAATCCGGCCACCTCCCAGCGCTTCCGAGGACACGAGTGCCACCCCTTGAGGCTAAGACCACGTTGGGTAGAAAAGCCGTGTTGCCTCTCGGGTGAGCAGCTCTCAATCAACGAAGCAGTACCTATGCAGAGCCTCCACTCCTCGTCCGCCTTGAATTGTGGACGAGAGCTGGTCGGCCACAAGAGCCATGTGCCTGTTTCGAGATTACCCCTCACCAGCAAAGCTTCCCGGGGCCTCTGCCCTCAGCAAAACCGAGCCTTTTTCAACAGAATCCCTGCCGCAGACTAGACTTACCCCGCTACTCCGCTGCTATCCCCAGCGCTGACCGTCAGAGATCTTATCGATTGGCCGTTGGGACCCTCCCTAGCAACCTGATTCGTTCCAAGCAGATCGCATCCCTGGAGATGATCCTTTACCCCTGCCAGCGGATGATGAAATCCCATTCTTATCGCGAGCCCGATTGTGTCTGATGACGGTATCGGTCCCGCTCAAAGAGACGTGTTGAAACGCAAGCGGATTTTCTCGACCACGCAGCCAGCATGGGAATTGCTGCTGGGATGCTGACGCTCACAGCAATCTCGAGATTCTGTGCTGGTCCTGGCCAGCTTGCAGCGTCGCGCTACGTACAGTAGCTTCTGCACTGGCTGTGTTTGATGCTCGCGTTACCCCTCCTCACCTCAGCCCCTCACTCCCTGCTTCCCTGCAACTTGGAATTTGATGGACCGAGTCTGGAGCGCTCCTCCAGCGCTGCAAGTCAGTGGTCGGTGGCACCCCCTGTTGGGGAACCAACCGCAAACGAGCTGGAACCAATGTCGCGAACGCACGGCTGGACCAGAAGCCGCTTCCGAGGGCTACGGCGGGGTGGTTGGGCATTGCGTTTTATTCTCAGTTCTCGTGCCAGGGGCCTGTCCTGGATAGCTCGTCCTGTCTGGAGCCAAGTGGCCGTCTTTTCGCCCTCTCCCCCTGTCTTGGCCAGCCACCAGGTCGTCTGCCGACGGAACGCACCATCTCACCGCATCTTTCGCGGCTACTCGGATTCGGGCAGCATGGGACTTCTCGGGAAGTCGTTGGTCGCCTGCGGCCTGTTCTGACCGTCGTTTTGCCGACCTTGTCCGTTTATGCCGCCCGCGTCCCCACCGCCCGGCTGAGTCATTGGCGACGTCGCACAGCTGTCCAGCCACTGCTGAAGCGGTCTCTGGCATTGGAAGCGTCCGGAGCGATATATATCACCCGTAGCGCCCTCACCCTGTGCATCTCCACATGGGTTGCCGTCTCGCCTGGATTCCACCACCCCAACCTTCGTCACCGCTGCAGCAACAAATAGCGCATGTCTGTTCGGCACCCGCGCTCTTTCTGGGGACTCTCTTCATTATCCATGAGTTGCAAACGCCAAGGGCCTAAATTGCTACGGTCCCATGCAACCGTCTTGTTCGTCTCAAGGGGTGAGACAGCCCGTTGCCCGACTTTTGCTCACTTGCCGCTGCGGTCGGGCAACTGCCCACAGGCGCACATCAAAACGCTGCAAAGCCTGGGTTGGCGTAGAAAGGAGCTTGGATTTGCACCGTGCGCCCAAGTTGGCGGTAGCGAGGCAGTTGTTTTCCATTGAAAGAACCATGTTTGGCCGCCGCTTCTGATCCGTAGCCCGGTGAAGTATGCCGGTGTTGAAGGGTACCCTTCGTCCTCGGCGGTCCGGTTCGCGGCACCAAACTGGTGTGAGCGCCGTTCGGGGCGGGCCCCTGCTTGCCCGTCCAACCACCCCTCAAAGTCACGTTGATTGGCCCCCCCCCCCGGCAGACTCGTCCGCCCCAGGCGGTAAAGCAGGATGCAGTGACAACTGGAAGGTGCGTATCCTGCCAGCCCCTCTAGCAGAGACCTAGTATCGTGATTTGTCCAGCTGTGGGAGTCTCGTGTCCCGCTTCTGCGGTGTTTCCGGATAGACAAGAACGGCAAGCCTGGAAACGACGCATACGACCATGATCCCCCACATGCGGCGCCCTTCCTTCGCCCCCGAGCGCCACTTTTACCGTCCTCCTCCGTGCACGGGGGCGGCCCGCTGGTTGGTTTGTTATCCGGCCGGTCCAGGAACCGCAGCTCGGGGTGGCCACTTTGACGGATTCAGCCTCGGTAGCCGTTGGCAAGAGGGTCGAGTGTAGCGCCCGCCGATGTTGCCGCAGCCTTTGACGACATTGTCACTTGGGTAATCGAGAGACTCCAGTGGCCAGGCAACGAGAAGCGGTGGACCTCGTTCAACGAGCCTTCTCATCGACAGCAGCATGCCAAAGCCGCCTCCGGCTTTTTAGAATCTTGAGCCACATGCTGGCTGACTATGGCATCACCAGGTGGACGCTCGAAGCGCATCTGGGAACGTTACACGCATTTGACGGCCCGTTTGGGCACCATACTGCTGCCCAAAGAAGACTCATGGCCACGAGGCACCGTTTAAATTCCTGTTTGCTCGCATGTCCTTTACGTCACTTGGCTGGAACACCGTGGTTGGTGGGAGGTTGCATAGAAATTGGGCGTCGATAGTTATTGCTCCTTAATTTTGGAGCTGAGTTCGAACTACATCCACGAGCCGGTTTATTTGCGCATCAAAGAAGTCTTATCAGAGCAAAGCCCCTCCACCTTTCTGCTAGACGTGTGCTTCGGGCATCGTCCAGGCCTTCTTCGCTTTCTGCCAGATAGAACTGGCGCCTTGGGACTCTGGCCCCCTATTAGCCACGCCGAGGGGTTGTGATACGTTTTCTAACATGTCTTCAAAGAGAAATCAATGATCCTGAAGTTATGCTTTGGGCCCAACAAAGGGGTGAACTCGTGAAACCACCCCGTATACGATGCTGTCAATATTCGGTCTAGTAACGATCGAAACTACCCTAAGACATAAACTTGCTGAAAAGACAGATGCCTCCATGTATATATGCCGGGAGAAAGAAGAAGCCAAAATGCGTTCGCGAAATCGAGTCTAGCCACCATGCTATTCTGTCTTTATGTTCTTCACGTCGTCGAAGTCATCGTTCCCATCTAACCATTCGCTGGGGGTTGCGCAGTGTCATATGTGTCCAATGGCTGGCGTGTATCTTCGAGGGACGGCGTTGTGTGCCGTTTTCTTGCGACCAAAAAGAAATGTTGTCGTTTGCCGCTTCGAAATGTACCTATCGAGCTTTACCTACTCTCTCGGCTCCTCAGGGATGGCCCTCTCCCATCCTCTTCCACCCTCGCCGCCTTGTCTGCTACGGGAAAGAAAGGGGAAATATCCCGGGTGTTCGTCGTTGAGGATATCCCCTCATTTCTTCCTACAATTCTGACACGGCCCGTCCATCTTGACCTTCTTTTCTTCTGTCTTTCGGAATTTTCCGGCCGTGGGACAAGTTGCTTGGGACTTCCACTGCCTGTGTGATACGCGCAACGAAGATGAGAGTCAGCAACTGCGGCTGCACCGTCAAACAGGAAGGAGGTGTGGAGGGAAAGGGGGTGGAGGGGTTTACCAGCATGTCCGCTCATCGCTGCCATAGGTTCTGAGGACGGCCGAACAGGACTTGCAGATCTCCTGCACTTCGGTATACCAGCACATCCTCTCGCGCGATCCTTTTCGGCCTAGTGTCCTCGCGTGAGATGGCAGCCTGCAATGCGGTTGTGGGCGGGCTAGGGGAGGGGGTCAATGTCTGTCGACCGAGGGCGGGAGCTGGGCTCGGGTTTGGACGGATACCGCAGCGTGCGCTTCGAGGCACAGGAAGGTGGCTGTCAGATGGTGCTGACTGGGGGTGTCGGGGGGGGCGACTCGACGCCGGTCGAGCCTGGTAACTGAGTGCAGTTGAAGCAACAGTGGAACTGGAGGCGTGCGCTGCAGCTTAGTAGAACCTAGGGAATTCGGAGAAAGAGACTAAGCAGTGAAGGACGGCTCTGATGCGACAGTCGCTGGGAGGGGCTCTTATATGCGGCGACGAAAATAAAAGGGAGATTTCGGGGGTGTTGTAACGATCAACCCTCTCTACCCGTGTGGATGATCACCGCCAGGGCCGTGTTGCTCCTCCTGACCCAGTCGACCTCGTCCTCGGTCGTGTCACCATGCACCACGGCCTACCGGTACTTGGGGAAGGAGGGAAGGGGGGGGGGGGGGCAGCAGCAGCAGTGTGTTGCATGCGTGCATGATGGCGCGTGCTTGTCGATACCGAAGCCGGGAAATAATCCCCAAAAAGGGGGAGGGGGGTGGAGGTTCGTAGGAAACCGCTATCTTCCGAGTCAACAAACCCGCACCTGGCACAGATACGGAGTACGCGATGACGACGAGAACATGGGACAAAACGCAACCAAAATACCCTCATTCTCCCTTCCCCACAACTGGCAAAGGGCCCCCTCTGCCCACTACCACGCTGAACCCCTGCACCCTTTCCCGGCACTATGATACCTAAAAGCCACTTAGCGACGTCCTCCAAGCCGGCTGACGCGCCTATCACGCTGCCGCTATTCCGCATGCGTATTGGGGACTTACCCAGTATAAAATAACCCACGGCCCTTCCTTCGGGACGGCCCAATCCGTAGCTAGGCCCCCATAGGAGCAATAAAGCGGAAGAAAAACCCCCTCTCCTCTGCGTGGAGCCGAGCTCTCGTCGGGCCGTGTCTGTTTCGACCACGCCCTAACCTCGGCGGGTTCGCCATGACGCGAGACTGATGAGCTAGACCGCAGAAAGGATGAGACAAGACTCGCGAAACCTGATGCCAAGATCCAAGTGCCCAAAAGAAGGTGGAAGAGTGAATGCCCGATGCTCCTAGGCTATGGTATCATATGTTCGTTTTCGGTATCCCGCCGCCCCCGCCATGCTACCACAATAAAACCCAACAATATCTATCTATCCTTCTCAGGCTCCCTGAGCTATTTCCTCACCAGGCGGTACTTTCCGCCAACCACCTCGAGATCCCCCGCCGTGACCTTCTCTCCAAGGAATTCCTGCAGCTCCTCCCCGCTCCATGGGAACCCGTCCGGGACCAGCATCTTCATCATCATCGATACCTGTGCCAAGGGCATGCTCGCGCTTGCGTTGGTCAACATGCCCTTCACGTACTGCCAGTACATGGCCCTGCGTTCCTTCTCCTTGGCGCTCAGCCCAGATCCGCTGTCCTGTTTCCGTGGTGACGCTCCTCCGGAAGTTTCCGCTTCGCCATCTCCCTCACTCGGCGAGGCTACCGCGGCTGCCTCGGCATCTCCGCTGGTACTTTCAGCAGCGGCAGAGGAAGCCAGCGTCTCAACGACAACAAACGTCCCCGGGGCTACGCGCCTCAGCACCCCCTTGCCGACCCAGAAAGTCAAGGCCTCGCTGATAAGATCCTCATCTAGCTGCAACTGATTGTACAACTCATCGACAGATCGCCGCGCCGGACCATCGTTGCCTCTTGTGGCGTCGGGGTCCTGGAAAGCATATATAACCGTCGCCTCAATAGTAGAGCAGTCGACTACAACAGTGCGGTCCTCGAGCTCAAGTTCCACCCTCGCCTGGCCGAGCTGGTTTAGCCATGTGAGCTTTCTCTTAGATTTCAGTGTCTCGTAGCCGTGCTCGTACCATTGTTGGTATTCCACAATCGGTGTTGGCAGCAAAAAGTGCTCCCTCTCGAGATCCGGCCAGAACAGCCGCGACAGAATCCGCGCCTGGTGTTGCGCTTCAAATTCCTCGGCTTCGGTACCCTTTTTTACTGTCGGTGTCCTCAGCGGGGTCTCCGTTGCCCTGTTGCCGCCCATTGCCTTCTCTCTCTGCCGTTTGATGGCGGCATCCACGCGCCGTGAGTCTTGCACATCGCGTATCATAACGTCGCAGTTCTGCAGCGCTGCCTCGCCGAACCGGCGCTTCAGTAAATCGAGTACCCGGAGCTCTTGGTCGAAGCGGGCCGACTCCCCAAGCAGGCGGCCAGCAACGACGGATGAGAATTCCTTGATGAAGGTTTCCTCGCTTCCCAGTGCTGAAATGAGAGTGCCTATGACGTCTTCGCTCTTGGGCCGCTTGTAGTTGGCGCCCGCATCGACTGGATCGGGCACCCAGCTCATGTCGTTCCAGTCAAGCTCGTCATCCTCCGAGGCAGCACGGCGTGTCTGGGTTGGGTCGTTGAGGAGGAAGGCCAGCTCAACAAGCTTGTTCGCGGTTGCACGACCTCCGAAGGCTGCGACGGCGGTGTCAGGAAGGTCCTTGACTACCGGGTCAGGAGTACTAGCCTGGCTTCTTCTAGTTGGCCCTGGAGTTCTGTAGTTCCCTCGACGGGAGATTGTCGGTGTCAACAACGGGCCAGATTCCGCATCACCCTTGGGGGTCTTGCTTTGGTGCTGCCGCTCCGCAAACTCTTTGGCCTTCCTTGCATCCCTGATCTCATCAACGCTAGCAAGAAGCCCTGTCACGACTACACGAACGGCGTCTTCTCTCTGGCAGAGGTATAGCTGCAGGCTCGGCTCGATGTGGCTCAGCAGCACCTTGCTGGGATCTAGTGCATGAAAGGTGCGAATGATAGCTATGTACGTACGCAAGATCTCGAGTGTGCTGCAACCCGGGTGCAGTAATCGCGTTTGCAGGGTCCGTGAGAAGTTTGACGTCAGCTGCAGGCGGCGGGCTGTTGAGGTGATGGTAGAGCGAAGGTCGTCAAGCGCACAGCGGGACCGAGGCCATGCGAGGGCGATATCGAATAGCTCGGCAATACGCAGTGCTGCGAGACGGCCCAGAGCTAGGGACTGGTAGGTCTTAACGTCGGATAGGGTTACGGGTGAGGTAGAGGGGTCTGAGGAAACCCTTGATAGAACCTCGAAACTAAGCCTTGCAAAATGGTTTTCTATCCAGTCGCTCAGGCCTAGAATGCAAGGCGATGTGGATTGCTGTGACAAGTTTGCACGTTGTGATATTGTGTTTGCAGCCGCTGAAAAACTGCGAGAGCTGGTCGAGGAGAGCGTCCAAACTCCAGCATATGCTCCGTTCACAAACTTGGACATCATGGAGTCCATGATTTCGGCAAATAGGACTTGGAACCGCTCGCCAGCCAAGCCGACATTATAAAGCTGCTCAACGAGTTCGTGGAGACGCTGTCTTGCCGCAAGCGCTTTTACGTCTTCATCTGTCGGAGGAGAAGGACGAATAGGTGGCGCAGACTCGGCGGCACCATCGTCCGTAGTTTGCATCCCTAGAATGGTGCTAGACAGACGGACCAGAACGACCCTAACTGATCTCATCAAGTCTTCAGATGCAGAGTTGCCGACGAGAGCGCGAATGTCTCGGCGGAAACGCGCTGCAAGAAGCTCTGCTTCCGCAGCTGCCGGCTCAGATGCGCTACCGTTCACAAGCCTGCCAAAGCCCCTGACGAGCAGGCTGAGGCCGTAAAAATAGAGCCGGAGAGCAGCCTCAAGTGTGCGGATGCTGCTCATGACTATCACGATGTGGCGCTCATAGTAGTTGCTTTTCCTCTTCGTTCCCGAGCGACCAACCCCCCGTGCCGCCTCAACTTCCGCCTCACCTCCCTCTTCGTCTCCCTCTTCTTCAACACAGCCGGACAGTAGGGGTATCACGTGCTGGGCGAAGTGAGCGCGCACCTGCTGGGCGTGCCAGGCAATGATGTCTTCCGTATGGGTAGCACGCGGCAACAGATTGGACGCATGAACGACAAGCGCCAAAGCATCGTAAAACTCCTGGTCTGACCCGACGACTTGCTGAGATGCCGGGTACAACTGGGAGTCCGGGGGAAGTGTCCCGAAGGAGTCGTCAGCCGTGGCCGATGACGGGAGGGCGATGCGAGCGGTTACCACATGCCAGGCTCGGTCGTATGCAACTTGGTCGTTGCCAGCGGCCACGAGCGAAGGGAACAGCGGTTGCGGGGCGTACAGATCTGAGCGTGATGTTGCCGCGATGGTGCTCTGGGACGATGATGAGAGATCCGTAGTGGTGGGGGCGTGCGCGAGGCCGTGATCCTGGGTCGCGGCCTGGGAGAAGAGAGGCCCGGATTGCGCGCGGAAGTCGCCAGTGAGGTCAACAGAGCCTGCAGTAACACTGCGCCCGTGGCCACCGAAGGGTTGACCCTGGTCGGGGAACCTCGCGCACGGCGTCACTTGAGGCGTGGGCTGCGATACGTCCGTCTGAAAGACCGACTGAAAGACGAGTCGTCGACGACGGCGCCACGGCGATGGCGAGGCCACGGCCGGCGGCATTGCGGGCCCTCGCCGTCCTGTTCCTAGGCTTTGATGCGAGCAGCGAGGCGGCCGGAACGTTGTCGGCCTGCAATTTGATCGGTCTGACGGGTGTGTGTGTGTGTGGTTGTTTCGTTCCCGCCGTGGGATGGGATTCGAAATGTGGGGCTTCGGCGCGCCGCTGGGATGCTGAAGCGCGCTCGGAAGGGCGTCAAAGCGACAACAGCGGAAACAGAAGTGCCCGCACGGGTCGCCCGCAAGCCGGGCGGATTGCTTTCAGTCCGATGGCAGCGATGGTACCTGACTTCGTTGGTGGAAAACAAGCGACCGACCTGGGTGACCTAGGACGGTGGCCCGAAGACCCAGCACGCGCAAGGCACAGACGAGCGGTGATTGGGTCGATGTTTGGTTTCCACCTGCCTGAATTTGTTTCATCCTCTGTTTCTTTGCTCCTGCGTTCCTTCTTCTTATTTTCTCGCTCGCTTTCAATGCCGGGCGGCCACAAGCGCGGTGCCTGGGAGTGGGCGAATTTTGGCCGCGTCGACGACGACCTGCCGCGGTGTTGATGGATGCCGTTTGTTTCTTGTTTCTTTCCCAAGTGCAATGCAACCGAGAAAACACACACCCCAACGGCAGGGTGGGTGGGGCTAGTGGAGCCTAAGCGCCCACAACCGACAGGCCGTGTGCCATAGCAGAGCAGATCGGCCAATCAGACTGCTTGCGCTTAAGGCCCAGGCCTTCGCGCTTGTCAGCCTTCATTACCCCTTCCCTGCAACCCCACGAATTCTAGAGCACGCGCGCTTGATGGCGGCAACCAGAAAAATGCCACCCCCAAAACCGGCGGCTGTTCCTTCAAAGATTCCAAAATCCTTCCGCCATCTTCATCATCTCCGTACCCATGGTCCTGGCTCGCCGTCCTGCGGCCGCACTTGCGGCGCAGAGAGCGCGTCCGCCCATCGCCATCCGACAATTCGTGCCGGCTGGCCGGCTTCGCTTTGTATTTTCGAAGTACCAGGTCGTCTCGTCTCGGAAATCCCACCCCGCTTCGAATTCACGTCGCAGAAACACCGTGTGCTGGCGCTAGACCCGCCCCACGCCCTCCATCCCAAACGCCGCACTGCATGTGTACACCATCATCCCCTGTCGGCTACCGTCATTTGTCTTTGAGATTTGAAATAACGGACGGCTCGTCCCCAGGCGACCCACGGATAATTCAATAAACAGTTTCGCCTCATGGATGATGCTGGCCCTGGTTGGCGGCCCTACTCCCTGCGTGTCGAATCCTTCAGGCCGCTGGAACTTTATCACAGCACGCTCAGATCTGCTGTCACCCGTTTAGCTCGACTTGTCAGGGCCGTTCGAGCACTGCATCTTTATTATTTCCACCCCCCGGTCCCGGTTCGAATAGCATCTTCCCTCCCCAACCCTCGGCCGCATTGCTGGCCTTGGAAATTGCATGCTCCTGCACCGCCAGATAGGATGACCGTTCAGTTGACATGACGGTCGGGAAGGCGGCCCCGGTGTGGTGACCATTCATTGGTATCACTACTCATCACCACCCTCGTCAATCAATGGCTGCCCGACCTTGCCAGCGTCTAACGGTTCGAATCGCTGCTCGGCTCCTGCAGTTGGTCGCTCAGTGGCGTCTGGATTTCCCGCCTGCTGCGCTTGAGGGGCATCGAAGCGTGGGATTCGTAGCATCGACGGAACTTTCATCGTGGGCAAAAGCCTCCACAAATCCACTCAGTGTGTCCTGTCCCTATTGAACGACCCCTATGTTAGGAGTTCAGCAACCCTGACTTTGACCATAGGACCAAAGCTGAAGATCGGTTAGTCAGTATCGAACGCTCTAGTATCGGGATTGTGTCCTCTGCATATTGCAATCGTCTTGTGCCGCTTCCTGTTCGATATTGACGTCGCGGGGCACGTTCCGGCTATGGAGGCCACAAGGGACCAACGAGCCGTCTTCCTTCCCTTTCTGGAACAAGTGGGCACTGAGCGATGCCGCGTAGCCATCATTGGCATCATACACTGCCGGAAACCCCGACCTGAGGAAGTCTGTCGGGAGATGCGCCGCGGACCGAGCAACTATGCCCTAGCGACGGCCATATCTCACCTGACGCCGACCTGTTGGAATGTTTGCATACTGGTCATTCAGCGGACATTCCACTATCAGTCAGGCTTGGTACCAGCCTTTTATTTTGCTCAAGCGGCAGGGCGCAATAGGATGCAGTAGAGTCGCACCTCACCTACCATGCCATCAGCGTTGTGGAAGGGTGTCACGCAACCATCATCGCTAGCCGCGCATTTGTTCTGCCCATTGGGTAGGGTATTCTGTCATCACACCATACAACCATCTGCCGGAGTCCCTTTCGAGCCTGCAATCGGGTCGCTGGTGGTGTCTGTCGACGGCCCCTATAATTCCAAAACGCCCAAACGTGCAGAAAGGCGGGAGGGCCTTGCCCCGTTCTGCCTGCCCGGAACCCCTGCCCACTGGCAAAGTTGGACTTGTGGACGTCGAACTCATACAGAAGGGCAGAAGCGGAATCGACCCGACGCACAAAGGGAGCTTCCGCCAGGAGGGGGGCACGGCGCTACCAGCCAGGCACTTTCATATGTCTCCGAAAGGGAGAAGCTGCTCTCCGTGCACCTTCCGCCAACCCTGTTATGCTGCTGCCATGCGCCTCACAACGACATGAAAGCCGCTCATTCAACACCGACCCCTCCCTTCCGCCGCTCCAGTGAGCTTCGTTGACCGTACTCCGCGTTTCATGGTGTTGATTCAGGTGCCACACCTACGCAGTAGAACATCTCAGATAGCTAATGCGTCGGCCGCTGACCCCGTCAGTTCACTTGCTTTCCGCCACCGCTGCCCAGCCCGTGTTCTTGACAACGGTGCCGATAGGTTGCAGCCCCCGTCCATCTACACACACTCCGGCCGAAGGGCCGTGGCAACTCTCTGATAGATATCGTGTCGATCTATCACCCCTGAGGGAGATCTAGAATCGGCCTAGGTTTAAGCGAACCCGGCAGAAGGAGACCAAAAGGGGATAACGACCGCTCGCGGCCGTTGGAAGCATAGCTTTGACACCTAGTGAAATGTACTTCATACTTTACAGCGCAAATATTCCCCTGGCACGCACGGGAGATGCAAGGCAGATGCCGAGCTGTCGAGACAGCGGCCGTTCACCGCACGCCTCCACCCACCAAGCCCTCCCCAACTTTCACCTCCTCTTGGTCTCCAGTCTTTGCTCGTGGTCCCATATGTCACAGGAAACTACCCAGTCTACACTACCCCAATTCTCTTCGAAAGCCGTTGCCGAATCGAGATTCATTTGCATGCACTCTATCTCCCCACATTTTTCTGCATAGCCACCATCTCCAATTCCCGCCTTTTCATCTACGACCTTGACCCACTCTGTGCCTTCCATGAGAACGTTCCCTTCATGGCGGGAAGTCTTCCATGTCCCTACGGGGCGCAGACTACGGGGAAGCAACTCTACATAGAACACGAACAAGTTCCCATGGTTGCCCAGGGCTAGGGAGTCCCTGGGTAATAACACGCACTCCCAGGTCAATACAATGCTGTGGCGCACCTTGCAGGCCTTCCTATCCTGTCCGAGGCGAAGACCCAGGAGCGGGAAATATGGGAATCGTCGCGTGTTCCTATCCGATCACCTTCGTGCCGTCCGTCTCCATAGGGCTTGGCCTCGTGATCCGCCCTTCTGCTATTCGGCACAGCCTCGTCTATCAGGCAGCAGCAAAACGCAACGAGACATCAAATAACAGTACGCAACAAAAGGACCCAATTATCTAGCCATTCTGCCTCGTCCGTTATCACCGGCACCATCTCCCTACCACTACCAAGCCGAAGAACAAGCGTCTGCTTAACGTTGCATCACCCGTCCCGGCACCCCTGGCCTGTCACCCATCTAGAACTTTGACAGCTTTGACCAAGCATTGCTAGGCCCAACCAACTTCAGCCAAAAATATATCAAAATTAAGAAGCTCAATTAAAGTATTTGAAATTTGGTAAGACGGAAATTGGCAGGTGCTAGGTACCTACTAGACTTCCCACGGGACGGAAACTGGTCTAGGGGTCCGGGTGAGCGAGTGACTTCGACTCCATGGCAAGTACGCACACTGCACACTCCTCGTGGCGCCATTCGAGCCATGTTTCGAGTCGGTCGCCGATCCGGGCCCTGGAAAGAAGAGTGTTTGGGTTAGTGTATTTGACAAAACAAAAAAAAAGCCTGACGGGATTGCCATAAGATTAACCAAGATAAGGCCATCCCATCTGACACACACGGTCAGCACCTTCTTCGTCTCCCTTCCGTCGCCGATAGGGATCTAACGGGATCGGGACCCTCACGGCTTGACGCCACCGATCAAAACCCTGTAAAGTTGATGTCAATGATGGGCAATTTTTTCATCGCCCAGGTGATCACATTCGTCGCATTGTGATTCCAAGTAGGACATTGAATGACACTCTTTTTATGCATATGTACCTATGCAGCACAGATGAAACCAGCAGTGGTGCGGTTGCTCCCCCTCTAATTGGGACCGATTTGAGATCGGGCGGGACTTGCCGTCTCCCACCACCGCATCGAAACCGCAGGGAACAATCTGACCGCATGCCTTCCATCACACCTGGCCCTGTCTTGCGATGGGTCGATGTGCCAAGCCTCTGTCATGGGGGTTGAAAACAATCTGGCACAACAGGGGGTTGTCTTGACACGGTTCACCAAAGAAAAAAAATTGCGCACACTGCGCACGCACTCTCAGAAATGGCGTGTCGAGCTGTTGGTGGTTGGGCGACAAGGCATTGCAGGGTTCGCTCGCAGGTTCTGAGCTTGGTTTGGGTTGGGGTGCTTAACGTGCCCTGGCCATCACAGCAGCACGCCATCACAAGACCCGATGTGACCGTAAGCGGAGGCAGGTTGCCTTTTGCAGGTCTCTTAAAAAACTCCCGTCATCAGCAATCTGTACATGAGCAGGTGTGTCGACAGCGGATCGTGGCAGAGCAAATCGATGCTGCTTTCTGAGCAGAACAGGCTCCTGCAACGCCGCAGGAAAGGGGGTGCAGCTCCGGCCCCGTGGTGTGGGTGCAGCAACGCCACACCAAAACAGGCTAGCCAGCGCCAGGTTTGGAGACAAGCAGCCTTGCTGGGCGCGCTGGTGACGACAGTCGAACGGTTTTCGGCCCTACTCAGCTCCGCCCAAGCTCAATTTCAGCCCCCTCACCTCCCCTCCGCCGGGGTTCGCTGTCACCGCTCACAAACCCGGTGCGGGGCGCCGTTCCGCGAGCCCGCACCTACCCCGATCATGCCCGGAGACACGAAAGCAGGGGCGGGCATCCAGACAGTTATTGTTCTTCCAACGTTGCTGTAGCTACCTCGTCTTTTCCATCGCGGAGAACATTACACGGCTGGGCCGGGTTGAGGCAACGGGAGGATGCGAGGATTCCACGGACCAGTGTATCGCATAGAAATGCTGTCAACCCCGGTCCGGACTCGGCCGCCACGATGGCTTGTCCGCCGAACGGTCGGACGCTTGCAGTTGGATTCTGGAACCCAGCTCTGCGGTGCTAATAAGGGGGTTTCTTGTGCGGGCGCGGCGGGCACCCTTTGCCCTTGGGTTCCTTGGGTCGGTGTCCAGTTTAGGCAATTGGGTTGGATCGGGGAAACATGGGAAGCGACCCCAAACCCCGGTCCCAAAGAAACGTCGCAACGGCCGCGTGGCAAGCTAGTCACGATGCGGCGCCGTTGGCGTCTCTCACCAGGACAGTAAAAGGGTGCCTGCGGATAGCCACCGTCAGCGTGGCAGCTCTTTTTCTTGTAGGTAGTACTCCTTCTCACCTCTCTTTGGGGGTCTGCTATTTCCAAGGCGGCAGTGCGCCCTGGCAGCGTTTGCGTGAGTGGCAGGGGACGGTTCAACAGTGAACCCCACAACCCGCGCTCTTTCGCGTGGAGAGCGCCGACCAAGGTGTTGTGTTGGTAGGGCCAGGTCGATACTGAAACAGGATGCCCCTCTCGGACTTTAGTGTACTGCCGCACTTCAGTCAACCACGTTCTCTCCGATGCTATTGGTGCATCGCGCGGCATTTGTAGTGAGGCTCCCGACCGTCTTGGCGGCAAGGCGTTTTTTTGTAATTGTCCCCTCATGCTCTTCGTTTTTGGCCAGGAACTGTCATCATCCTCGTCTCTGCCGACGGCCCGGACAACCAACCACTCTGACGGTGGGTGTTGCGTCTCTTGAGCAACGATATGCTGTATGGCCATGGCACGAGGTGACCTTGACATCAAACAGAGGCTGTTGGCCACGGGCGCGCCGAGACCAGGTGCCCCGAACGACCGACTCAGGAGAAGCCATTTTTTTCTCACTGTCGACACCCTCACGGTTACCCTGCTACGGTTGGCATGTTTCTCTATATCGCAGGTGTCAGGCCGTGTCTCGCTCCAAAATCTGGGGATCCGTCTCGCAAGGCGAGCGGAAAACACCCGCGGGTGCTCTCAGGGCGGCGGTTAGGTTCCAGCGTTCACTCCCTGCCCAACATGTTGGCAGTCAGCACCCTATATCAGGGCGCAGCCGGTGGAAATAGTGACATGTGTCGGGGAGACTCAGCAATCAGTTGTCAGGGGGGTGCACTGTTGGGTGGATGCGGAATGGGCAGCCGGCTTTGGGCCACTGGCACCCGGGAATCCTGCACCTACCGTTGCCGTGAGCCAACCACACATGGGATGGGATGCGCAGTAGTTCTGCCTGTATGCTTGGACAATGGGGCGGGCCTTTTGTTTTAGGAGCGAGGGGGACTTAGCGCCCTCTTGTTTCCGCGAGAATTGTCGCCAAATGGTGTGCAGGTGGTACGCCTCGACGGGAAGCTTGAGGACGAGACTGCCATCCGCCGGCGAGGCCACTTAGGTACATGCCTAGAGGGCGGAACATGGCAGTTTGTTGGTGTTCGTGCTGACGGCCTGCTCATGGGAGGACGAGGGACCAACGTGATGATCGTGTCGCTGCGATCGCACCATCTCTGGCGAGATTTGGCAGTGTTGGGAGCCAGCACGCTTGCAACGGGGAGACGGGAATGGGGGCCAAACTGGTCTCTGTCCAAACCGGGCGGGAACTGGAAGTCTCGCCACTGAGTGCACTTCCCTCCAGATGCTTCATGGGCTGTCCGTTCCAGCCAACGTGTCTAGCATTTGGTTCTCCACGGGAAGGAGCGATCTTCCACTCACCGAGAGCGGGGAGTGGAGTGGTTGGCTCCGTCGAGAAGCCCACCTAGGCATCTCATGGGTACTACCTCGGGAAGTCTGCAAACAGGTCCAGGGGAACCCGCTTACATACCAACCACGTTCCTTCCCGCAGTGTCCAGCGCAGCTCACGCCTATCACCACCCACCCGCCTCCATGTTTTTTTGTGTATGGCACCTAGCCCAGAAATGTTGATGAGGTTTTTGGGCTGTTTGAGTATGCCACTCCGACCCCTGAATTTCACATCTCGTGGCTAGATGCATCGACTCAGGAGGATCCGTTGTATTGGCAAGTTGACAAACCGCGGCTTGGCTTGGCTTCACGTGGTGATCACGAGCACTCAAACACGCCTTCGGGTAGCGGTAAAATTTATTCACAGATGCTAAAAATGCGACGCCAGTCGCGCTGGACGTGGACTGATCTACCAGCTACCAAGCTGGCAGAGAAACAATGGCGCTTGGCCAGCGGTGATAATGAGCCGCCTTTTCCCCGTCCACCCCCAAAAATCCATCATGACACTCGTGACAAAAGTGGGAAATCCCAAGATAAAAGCCAAAGTTTTCGCCCCGTATATATGACCGCCGTAGGACCCAACCCCCTTGTTTCTAGCTCCTCGCAGTCGCTCCCAAGATGGTAAAAGCCAGTAACCAAGGAGTCGATAGTCTTGAACGTCGCCGGATCCTCCATGCCTTGAAGAAAATTTATACAGTACCGCTTGTGGAACGGTTTCAAGTGCAGAATATAATATTGCCCGCCATGGTGAAAATGCGCCGAGAAAGGAACCGAGAACTCCGTAAAAAGACGTGGTTGTTCGGAATCGGTAGAGATGTGCTCTTTTTGCCCGTCTTCCCCACCGCAAAGCCCGTCATTCCGCTCAGCCGCTCTTCTTCTGTTTGCATTTGTCATGTAGGAGATGGCCGTTCCTCGCTGTCGTTCGTGTAAACTCCGCGCCGCAGTTTGGGCAGGTGGCCTTTGATGCCTGGCCAGATTTTTCGCGCTGGTGTCGGAGGAGATTGCTGAATGTCGAGAATTGCCTGCCGTTGCAGCCGTGCTCCCAGCATTGCGGCTTGGGCTTCGGCGTCACCACTCGGACTTGGCCGCTCGGATCATGGGCACCTGGGCCCATGACTGGCGGAACCTGATACATTCCCATGTTGGGGTCGGAGACCATTGGTCTGCTGTACTCAGTGTTAGTGGAAAGCCAAAAAGCCAGAGGCTCTCTTGCGCTGCTTTTCATTTCGTCGACGTACCCATATTGAGATGGCAAGCTCGGGCCCGCAGAAGGGTAGCCGTACTCTGGCATGTACGACGGGGGCGGGTAGTGGCTCGGGAACATGCCTGCCTGGCTGTGGTCTGGGATTGGGGGCGAAAATGATGGCAGGTACTGTGTTGTCGGTGGGTCGGTGAGCAACGACATTTGAGGCGGCGCGGTCGTGTATACAGGCATCGTGGAGGCCCCTGTAGCTAAATCTGCGAGGGTGGCTGGTGGCGAGTAAACGGACGAAGAGCCGCTCCCTGCTCGTTGGCTGCGAGCTTGCAGCTTGGTGTTGTGTCGTGCCTGGTCGCGTTGCCTCTTCAACTCTCGCTGCTCGGCAGTGAGGGAACTCCTGGGAGGGCTAGCTGTCACCGATCTCGATCCGCTGGGGGGAGTAAGGCTGGCGTCTGAAGTGTAGTGGTGGCTGATATCTGGGCCTAGAAGCCCGTTGGACTGCTCGACTCCTGGCCAGGTGAATGAGTTCCTCGAGCCCATGCTGAATTGGTCGTATGGGAGAGCGACAGCGCTGGTACCTCATGTCAGTGGACGGCGCAGAGGAGGGAAGTGAACGGCGGATATGTCTACCTCATAGCTCCGGATTCAACAGTCGAGAGTGGCGGCGATGAGGCTGGCGTGTCTAGCTCTTCTGGTGCAGGCTCTACGTGGAGTACAGGTGCAGCTTGAACTCGAGCAGATCTGTTGGCTCCAAACCAGTTCGCATCCAAGGGGTCTTCGGCGCGAAGTTGGTAAGGTGAGGATGGGTGCTGGGGTGGTTGTTGGTGGGAAAGTTGGGTGGTTATGAAGGGTGAGGGCTGGTGGGGCAGGCTCGGACTATTATAGGTGGGTGATGCCAATCCCTGCAAAGAGGGGGGCCTGCTGGTGGTATAAGACGCGGTCTCGAAGGAAGCCACCGTCCCAACGGGTGAGGATTCGGCAAGCTGCAGCGTCTGGAGTAGGGCTTCTGTTGTTGACACGCGATTGCTCGACGCTCTCGACCTGGGGTTGTGTGAGTAAGTCTCGTCGATACTCCGGCTGGCATGAGGCGGGTCCATCTTCGAAGGGGACGAGAGTGAAGAAGGAAAGTGAAGAGACAAGTGAACAGCACGTACGTGATCTGCGCGTCGCTGGGCAGGTGGTGATGAGATCGCGGCACTGGCGGCTGAGATCTAGAGATCACGGTGACGCGGAAGTCCTGTTAGACTTATAGGAAGTGGATGGAGAGGCTAGCGATGGAGCCGTGAAGAGTTGAAACGATCAGGTAGCAAGATTTCAGAAAGACCATGAGCTATCTTTGGGCAGGTTCGAGATGCTTCAGCCCCAACAGGCCTAGGCAATACCGTGAAGGGGAGTCAGGTTATATGAAGTCTGCAGTGGTAGTACCTCTCCACAGTGCCTTGGTACCGCTGTGCATTGTAACGAGGAGCCACTGGCAATGACAGGGAGGGGCTTGTATGTACCGTAGCTACAGTAGCGTTGGGGAAGAAGAATCAAGGGCCATGCGTCCATGACCTGCTAGAGAAGGCCCACCGCGGCAGGGTTGAAGGGAACCGGGGGGGGAGGGAAGGGGGAGGTCAGGAAGGGGAGGGGGGGTGAGCCAAAGGTACATGCTTGGGTACATGCACAGAAGACAGGATATGACCCTAGGAGTGGGGATTGATGGGCTCCCTGTAAACGGCCTTACCGGGGATGTCGAATGTGCATGGATCGAAGGAACCGTACTCTAGCCTGGGTAGACCCCCGACCTCGTCCCGCTGGGGCCGGTCTTGGTACGTACTCCCAGGCCAAGGACGACACTGGCCGCCTGCCTCCCAGCAGAACACCCCCAGCAGTCACGCCAGCGGCGTGGGCCAGCAACAACGGCGGGCCTGGGGCATTGGCCGTCCGTCGCGGCAAGCAGAAGGAAGAGATGGCGGCCGGATGAGTGGCGCGGGTCGAAACGGCCTTTGACTCCTTAGGCTCCAGCATTTATCTTGTTTTCTTTGGGCGCTGGGAGAGAGCTGTGCCGCGCTGTGCTGGGAAGCGAGTGGGCTTGACATGCCGTTTTCAAACAGCTGCCAGGACGGGACGCCTGGGGGCACGGAGGTCGGGCTTGTGGCGGAATCGTCAGAGGGCAGCGGAAAGCTTGAGCGGTAGAGCGAGCGATTGTGTCACCGCACCCCAGCCTGTCCCACGTCCGCGTAGCGCACCTGGGCACGCAGTTGGGGTGGTGTGCCAGCCCAGGCGATACACGCCGTTGCGCCACACTTGCTCGACGGCGCCCTGACATCCAGACTCGACGCTTGCCGGCCCTCCAACTCCATCTTCCGCCTCGCGCGTGTTGCCTGATACCCCAACGTTGCAGCTGACTATTGCGGCCCCAGCAGCATCAAGAAATGGAATGTTTGAACCCGCCGTCCCAGTGGCGCATCAAGACTGCATATTTCGGGGCAACCGAACTATCGGGGCAGGAACACATCGCAACAAGGGGAGCGAATGAGATGGTTGCGACGGGACCGAGAGGCGGAAAATCGCCCACTGCAGACGAAAGCCAGAGAGACGCCAGCAGGGTATCGGCGTGGAGTAAGCTGTATGTTGACTGTTGGTGCCATTTCTCACGCAGTGGGGTCTCTTGGGCTCCGCGCTCTCTCCAGTCATCACCAATATGGCTGCGAGAGCGTGAGATTCTCGCGGCTTGTCGCTGGACCGTATCAACGATAGGACTCCCGGGCTTGCATTGAGTGAGCGAAACGAGACCGAGGGCTATTTTCCCCCCCTTTGATTGACCCGCGAGGACTGCGCCAGAGCAAGAGATGAAGCAGCCAGATTGACGAGAACGAAGGATCGAGAACCCTGTCAGCACAGAGGTGCGCGCTTTCCGTTTAATTCGATACCGGCCTCCTCACCGTCTGCTGTTGGCCAGCGGCCCAGACCAACCCAGATAGGCAGGGACGATATGCAATTCCGCTCCCAGCAGCAAAACTTCACCATGGCGGGGAATGGCCTGTTGCTCTCCGGGTAGGTCCAGGGCTCATTCCGTCGTAGATTGTATCGAAGTTCCAGATTGCGTAGATGCTTTCTCGGTACTGTTGGGTACAAGCATTGAGGTGAGGTTCCGTGAGCCAGCCTGCAAATAGAACCGAGGGACTAATAGACGAGGTTTGCGCGCGTGCAGCGCTCTGCGCCTGTTCCGGGTCTCACCAGTCAGGCGACAGGGGTGTTCTAGGCGCAGCACAGGCGACCATTTTCGCGAGGCTCTCTGGCTGGCGTTTTTTTTGTTAGGGTCGCTTTTTTGATTGACAACGCCGAGCACTGGAACACTGGACTCAAGCGTTGCCGCTTGCCAGCGCCTGCCACCAGCGCTCTGACTCCCAGAAGCTCGTGCCTTCCTTTCCACCGCTGCCATTCAAAAAAAAGAAGTTTGGTGGTTGCCGGGGGGCCAAAACACGAAGAAAATAGACGCACACAACGACTCTTCAACCGCCTGCCGACATTAAGCTCGACTGCTGCAGGGGACTTTCTGTTCCTCGACAAGGACCGCTCCGTTCCGCATTCACAGCACCTCTTTAATACATCAGTGGGCTTGCTCGCTTGGCAAAGTGGCAACACAAGGTGAAGACTTGCCAGCCCACCGCAAATCGCTCGTTTACCTCCCCTTCGCTGCCCATGGTGTCGTGGCTGAGAGAATCTGACTGTTCTGCCGAGGCCAGTATCTTCGACATGAACACGACCCCAACTGCTACATGTTACATATCTTCCGTAACACTGCAAGCTCCTCGAAGTGGGTGCCGATGGGGATTCTTCATCATCCTACTCCGTCTACTCCGGATGCTCCTGAACAAGCTCACCATCGTGGTGCCAAAATACGGGCTTTCACAGGCGGACGTCGCCCATGAAAGGGCTCAGCTGTCTGGTTGAACCAGAACGTCCCGGCAAACCCAGCTCGGATTCAAATGGATATCCTATCAGTCCAGTCAATAGCTCCGCCAATGTCCGCAATTGACCTCCACCGTGACGGGGCATCACTGCGGCTTTGGAGGGCAAACGCACTAGAGCACAACCCGAAGACCCCAATCAAGCTGCACATTTACCAACGCCCTAGCGGGCTTATTGAAGCCGTCGGTATCTATGCAGCAGAGAACAACACCGAGACGGTCGAACGCGAGCACAAAGTCATCCCTTGCTGATAATGTCAACCATCCAATCAGGCAGGAAAGTTCAGGGCGTGCCGTAGCGCCGGCGCTTGTCGCTGGACTCGCCGGAGCACCCAGGTCCCACCAAGGAGGGAGATTTCCATGAAGCAGCGCAAGAGGCCCGCAGCCCACCTGGTGTCCGCAACACCAGCGTAGGCACCGAATGTAGCCGGCTCCGTGATACCGGCCGCCGTTGCGCCAGGAAGATATCAAGTGTTTCAAGAGCCGCAGTTTCGAGAAGTCGCTCTGGGCGGCGCACCGAAACAAATAACGTTGCAATTGCCCAGCAACAAAGTCGGCTGCTGCTTCGGCTGCCCAACGACAGACTGGAGTAACAAGGAATGCGCAGAGGAAGGAGATGCATCAGCAAGAGCGTGACGAACTCGAGTCAGGAAAGCCCCATGCCATACGCAGCACATGACTCCACCTTGCAAATTTCTTGACCGCCACTAGCAGCACTGAACCCGTCTTGGTGTCCAACCGCTTGACGCTACACTGCTCTCGGAGACAAAGATTGTGCATCTCTTACCATCTCGTTCTGTGCCCATAACCACGACTTTTCGGTTAGTCCTCATCTCACATGCAGATGCTCGGCTGCACTAGTTGTTGCAACTTTGGGTGCTGGTTCCGCCGAGTAGAGCCAACAGCATTTTCCCGTTTTGACTTACCGCATTCCCTCTTAGGACAGTGTCGTAATCCCGCACCCTTTCGATCGTCGAGACCGCGCCTCGGCCGCTATGCCCCGCGACCTTCCCCCAGATGAGCCTCAGCCCACCTGTCAGGGGCATTTCCAAGCAGAAACCGGGGGTGTTAGCCCGCTCTTTATTCTGCTGCCTGAAGGCTAGCACGGCTAGGTCGAGAATCTGACCAATTCCCCGTCCCCATCGGCCGCAGCATCGGAAACGATCTAGGAATCGGCCTCGGGCGTCGTGGACTATTGCGCGATGGGTGAGAACTCAATTTCAGCATCGCGAGTGCGCTGGTGACATGCAGTGCCGTCGGGGCAGCCAGTATGTGGCGGTCTTATTTCCGCATCTGGGCCGGCATTCCAAGACAGGTCATCGCTGGCACAAGCGTCCGTGGGGCGGTCACTCTCGACGCCACACCAGCCCGCCTGAGAGCTTCAATACCGCGTGCCTACACATCACTCTCTACGCTACTGTCAGTATCACGGTGCCTGAGCAAGTCGAAACCGGCCTGCCGAGAAGCCCGCAAGGTGCTCTCGCGGGTGTGCGCTCGGGCCCGGTTGACGGTGTGAGGTGGCATGCGGGGCTGCAGACTGGCGGCTAACGACCCCAATCGTAGTCGCTGCTGTGATCCTGCTGCTCCCTTTTGCAGTCAAGGGTCAAATCACATTCACCTAGGCGCCGCGACGCTGGGGGTGCACACACATCTGCTGCATGGCGCCAACAAGAACATCCTTCCAATGCGCGAATCAAGCGCGGCTCTTGCCGAGTGGCCGCAATCAACTGGCCAGCAAGAAGACGAGAGGTGCGGGAGTTCGTCCAAGCAGCATCCGTTGGTGTTGTTTGGACGTTCCAGCTGAACGTCGTCCCTGTATGGCGGGGGTGCATGTCTAAAGGGAGGCGAAACACGCCCACGGAAACATCGACGCCAAGAAGCACATTTGCACAAGAACCAAGAACCACGGTGCTGCTAGTGGACAGCTTTCCTGTGCGACGGGGCCCTAGCTCCTCCCGATGAACCCGTCACCAAGGTAAGGTCACCTCTGTGGGGGCCGGGTGGCTTGCACGGATAGGTGATTGCTCCGATTGGACTCGGAAAGGTTTCAAGCACACGCCAAAGTGCTGGCGACGATCGAACCCACGACCCAGCTTGACGGGCAAGGCACTGTCAGCCAGGCAATCTGCCCAACACCAATCGTTACAGCCGTTGCAACCGAACCAGCCGACTTTTCGAAAATTTCCGTGGGTCGTCAAGAGGTTGAAGCGATAGCTACGATGGCACGACACAACTGAGCCGGCACTGCCAGTTGTTTATTCTCTGAACCGCAGTGAGGCGGTGCACATGCGAGCGTTATCGTCAAGGTGGAAACTCATCCCCTCGCATTTGCATCCGTGTGCGACATCAAGACCTTGGTGGTGTGAAAGATGGGGAGTGGCTCGAAAAACAAGCGGCAGCACCTGTGTCAAATGTCACCGGCCAGCAATCATGCCAACGATTCTCCTCCGCAGCCCCCATTAACTCGCGACGAGCGGAGAATCGATCGTCTCGCCCAGCGAGCAAGGCAGGTTCCTGTGGCTGGTGCCGTGTCTTTAGGGGCCACCACTGGTCGGCCGCCACATGAACCTTTGGGCTCCGGTACTTCAGACGCACACCGTGACAGGGTAGCTATCGATGATGAGAGCAAACTGCCGAGCAGGGAACGCTTTCAAAGACGACGACCGAGCCTGTCCCCGCCGCGAAGTGACGCGGAATCGTGGCATAAGGTGAACGGTCTACAGACAAGTCAACGCCCCGATCATGCATCAAATCCTTGCCTCGGCTGACATTGATCTCGCCCGCCTCTAAGGTTCGAGAACACCACCCCACAGTGGGTGTCATTTCGACTTACCTGCTACCTATGAAGTGGTTGCGCGGCACTCACAGCGCTGTCGAGCCCCTCCCCCCCCGCGCAAGATCTTTACTTTTGCACTCAAGAGGGTGGCATGTCAAGACCGTGTGGCCAGGTACTGACAGTCGACAAACCCTCATTTACGCATTCCCGTCCATCCGACCATTCTCGTTGACTCACACACAGCTAAGCTATGGGTTCTGCAGAGTTCTTGCAGTTAACTGCGACGGACGATGAGCGAACTAGTGGACGCGAAGTTGTACGAACCCCGCTACACAGCCGTCACAGCGACCAGCGGGATCTCATAAGGCTAGGCTGGACACGGCATTGGTGACACTACAAAATGGAACTTTTCCAAGAACCACTGTCTCCCCGTCGTATCCCGCCAATGGGAAGCCGCGGCAAAGCCAACACCACACCTCGTTGGGCTTACATCATCATTTCAATGACTTGCCGCTCCACCCGATCCCCGATTTCTCGCCAGAGTCGCCCAATACTCAAATAGCTATCGCCTGTTTCAAAATCTCCAACACCTTGGACTCCAAGAAAGCTTCAGCGCGTTGATTGAGGGCGCTGTTTTGCTATGAGGAAAGCCCGTAGCGGAACCCCGACCCCTGTCGTAGGAAATGTGCAAAATTCCAAATTATGCTGCTTCTCTGTGGAGGCTTCACTCATTGTGGAAGCTTTCAGCGACTGCTCAGTGCGAAGGCGACCAGGCAGTTGTCGAGATAGAGTCAGGACAGTTGGCCACGAGTTTATCTACCTCTGCGTCGATTACGGCGTTCCCGGAGAGCCAGTCGACCGCCCACGATCGGCTGCTTCACTTCTCAGGACGTCAGAAGTTTAACCCAAAATCCTCACAGCCCTGTAGGGCAAAGTACGAACCCCTGGCGTGGTTGTGGCTGTCGGGTGGGGGGTGTCAGAAAGTACCCACGACTGCGTGTGCTTCTTCAGGGGTGCTGTGGCTTGTTCGCCGCCCACCGCAGCCAGTTTTGGTCGTTGGAGGTCCCTCACTGCGCAGGAGACGCTGTTATGCGGGGAATCGGAGGTAGACACGGCACGGAGGAGGCTCCGATGATGCTCGCGTGTTACCTTGAAGAGAAAGCCGCCCTTCACGAGGATAGAAACCGTGCGCTTACAAACATGCAACCACCTAATTCAGCTCCGTCGAGACGCGTGTCCAACTCCGAGTTTCCGGCCTAAGTCTTCGCGAAGAACAGTCGGTGAGCGCAACTGGGCTGGGCACCAGTCGACGGGCTCGGGAAATTGCATCAAAGCGGATTTGCAGGTATATGGACAGGCCGGCACGGCACGTTTCAGCAGTCGTGAGCCGGCGTAATAAAACAACTCGCACGCTCTGGCGGCGGCATCGCTACCACAGCACCACAGTTCGGCTGTGAGTCCAGGCGGACTGCAAAACTGGAATTGGGGACCGGCATCGGGTGGAGCTGGCAAGGCAAGGCAGTATTTGAGTTCGTTTTGCCTCTAACCAGCCGAAGCATCTCATCTCCGCCTCTCCACCGCCTTCATTCTTGCGCGCGACCTTGTGCACTGCATGTGGGCGGGACGCTCGCACGCACGGCCGAGGGAGTTTGGATGGTTGTTTCGATCTGATAGCACGACACACCATGGAACTAAACTGATTTCCCACGGCTATACGGACTTTGATGCAGCGAGAGGCGCCGCCCTTCATTGGACGTGAACCTCGCGCCAATTTCAAATACGACAGTGGGCATACCTGCTGTAGCATGCATCCACTAGCCACCTGCTTTCGACGCTGTCATGCTCTGCTGCCACTCTTGGTCGCCGTGTAAGTGGTGGGCTTCTGCGAATGGCGGCCTGGCGTACCCTCCCGTCGTCCTCACGCGGGGCTTGCACGACGTATCCGTAATCTCCTTCCGGTTTCCGACGGCCGGCTCTTCCTCCCATCGAGTGCAGCCAACGCCTCGGATAGCGGTGGCTAGTGCCTGCCCCCCCACCCCTCCCTCAGCGGACGAGAGCGAGCTCAGAGTCCGAGCCGATGCTCGAACCCTGCACCAACAGTAGCACTTTCGGTTTCTTGTGCTGACACGCCTCTGGTCCCATCCATTTCGCGGTTGGGCGCCCACAGGCGAGATACCTCAGTATTACAGGGGAAAGCGGTCAATGTGTGATCCCGCAGCCAAAAATACTCGCAGCCCAAAGTTGACGCTGGAGTCATGCTACCACACTCCACAGCGAGGAGATGGCAATTTGACGATGACCTCATTTTGGGGTCCGACGAGTCGCTCACACTCCCATCTCTGCGGCCACACTAGTCCGCGTCGGCGGGACTGACTGCCGTCGGAGCGACCACCGGCGTGGTGCTCCTCGAGGATTCTGCTGCAGCGCACCTTATTCCGTCCGCCCGAGAGATCGATCGTTCAGCCCTATTCACATCGACCTCCCACTCTCTGCATCGGCTGTGGCTGACGCCAATTCATCCCTCGTCCCTAGACAAAGAAAATTTGAGCCAGTAACCAGAAAGCATGCATGGATTAGAAACAAAGCCTCGAGCGCCGTTGCCGAGTGGTCGGCGTTCCAAGGCATCTTGTTGACATTGGCTCGTTCAGTAGTGCCAAGGCGTTTAGCAACCAATCTTCTCAACTCATCACCAGAAGGAGATGCAGCGACAAGGCCATTGCCAGCAGAAAGAAAGCAGCCAAGGACGGCACCGTTGGCTTACAAGAACCGCCCCTTACGCCAATCCATCTGTCGTCGTTGTGGAGGAGCGTCCGCTCTCCAAACAATTTTGAGTTTCACAGAGCGTGTGACGAGCAATCATGGGCACGGCCATAGGTATCCTGGACTCTGTGCTGTTAACCCCGAGCTTGACGTGCGCCAGGATGAAAAATCCGAGGCTCGGTTTCATTCTCAATCAAGGTCTGATGTCGGGGATGGCGGTGGTGGCTGAGGTGGCAGAGCCGACACAACAACGAATTAAGAAAAGGGGGGGCTTGGGCCCGGCCTTGCCCTTACGCAAAATGCTTGGTCAATAGCATTGATATCCAAAGGTGGACACATTCCAGGAATGACAGGCTCATAGGGCTGCAGATTGCGAGTTTGTCGTCTCCGACGTCACTGTTTCGGGGAGGATATAGCCTTCGCCGACCCGAATCGAGGCGTTGATCGCCGACACATAACCCCTTTTGAGAAACCACAGGAGAGCGCACCTTTTGGGATGTTCTTGCTGAGCACGAATCATACCCTTCTCGTCGACAACGTTGCGCCATCCCGCACACTCCTTTCCGCCTTGCGTGCGCTCCGTCATCTGCATGTCTTGGTACTGCGGAAAATTGAACGATGTTCTTCCTGGCAAATGGGAACGGCTGGGAGGAAAGTCGACACGGATCCGTAGGGCTGCTGACACAAGGGCTATTCCGCCCTAGGCCAACCCGTTGACGGGGACGGCTTGAGGGATAGGATCCTTTCCGCCCGTGCAGCAGAGCAACAGCAGAGGTTGACCTACGAAGACGGCGGCCGTTAACAGATGGCATTGGGTGGTCAAGCATCCCTTGTCACTGCGCGCCCGCACACCAGAACGCGGTCGCTTCTAGATCGGTGCCGTGTGGTGACGGGGCAGACGAGGCAGGAGAAACCCTCTTCCGACGATGCCCTGTGTGTGCCCTCCCGTGGTGGTTTCACGGCAGGACTCTTCGGGAATCCCTGGGAGCCGTGGCCATGCCTCCACACGTAAACCATGGAGGCCAGATGGCGGGATGTGGCACATATCTGCGCCCCTGTCCCGCTGTGGTCAGGCTGGTTGTTGTGTGAGGACGGGCAAACAAAAGGATGGAAGGTTGCCGAGGAATGTTCCATTCAGGGGAGAAGAGAGGCATCCCGGTCGGTCAACACTCGACAACAAACTCCATTACGGCGTCTATTAAAGGGGTGACTAATCTGCCCTCCCTGTGATCTGGAATTGACGCTGCAAGGTCAGTATCCAATCACGTTTTGAGCATCAAAGGTGAAGCAGCCACACCGCGCGTCGCCCCTGTCTCTTTCTCGCTATCTCCTGACCGGCACGTGAGCAGGATCACGAGCCTATTCATCCCTCTTCAGCTTCTCGATCCTCCCTTTACTTGCCGAGGGATTAGCGAACAGCTACCTCACGTAAAGCATGCTAGTATCACGCCTCTTCTGTGAGCATGTCGATGCTGGCTGAGAGTTGGTTCGCAGCCGAGGGTCTGGGGAAACCGGGGATAGACACAGATTCCTGGGCAGGAGTCAGGATGGTTGAGGCTAATCCGGGACAGGAACGTGCCCGCCACGGCGTCGTGGGCCGCTGCGGTGTTGCCACGATGGCTGACATTCATGGACACAAATTCATGATTCAATGTCAACATGCAGAAGGGCCGTGGGCGTGTCAAACGTGCCGCTGACACCCCGTTCTCCAAATCAAGATAATGCTAATCTGCTGCCAGCAGAAAGGGCACGTAGCTGCACGCAGTAGTGTACAAGTTATAGCGCACGGAACGGATCACAATCCGCGCCAAATCGCCGAATCTTTTCGCGTCGGGGCGTCCATCACGCTCCAACCCCCTCCCCTTTATACCCCCCCCCCGATTCTTCTGCAAACACTCCTCCCAGTGGAACCTTTGGCTGGACGTTCCACTTCCCGCTTCGCTGGTCGCAGGAGGAGAGGAAAACATCAGACCTAATCCCGTTGCAGATTAGGCCATATATCAAGGCAGCAATGCAGGCAAGGCAGACCGAGACCTGAGAGTCGAACGATGCGGGGTGGCACTGGAAGACCCAAGACACCACGCTACTGCAGCGGAGCTCTTTTCAGGATAGCACTAGCTAGCCACTACCGTCTGGCTGGTCCTTCTTTTCCCTTAGCTTTTGCTTTATTTTTCTCCCTCCCATTGTCCACCTTCCTTTTGTTTCAAACGGCACCTTGCCTGCAGTACCAAAGATCAACAAGCCATCTCCACCTCGATGACCGGACCTGGCCCCGCTGAGCCCCTGAGTGGTCAGTTTGTGGAAGTTGCTAGCCTTTAGTGAGGTAGCGAGCAAGCTAGCTTTGCTAGCTTTTGGCGCTTTTTTAGTTTTGCAGTGCAACTGTCCATCCGGGACACGGCACGGGGCGAGGAAGGGCAGACTTGGGAATGGGCCATTTCTGGCTTGTCTCTACCATGTCAGTGCGACGGCATCTTTCTTCGCCGGCCGACATGTTGGGCATCGAAAAGGCACGGGTACCCTGTCTGGTATTTGTTCGACCGACCGGCCAGCCAGCCGATACCGCGGGGTGGCAGGTGGGGGAGAGCACGGAGGGAGTTTCCAGCGGGGATGTGTCGGGACGGCACAAAACATGGGAAAGACTTGTGCCCGTTCTAGGAAACAAAACACACACAGCAATCGTGTGCCGAGTAAGCTATCTGGTGGTCTGCAGGATGCTACTACACCGCGGGGAGACAGGAACACGACGTTGGACTGCCAATGCCACTGCATCCGGAAGGGAGGGCTTGCTGTACTCTGACGGCGGTTAGTTTCTGCTGGAGGGTTGAAGCTATCGACGGATCGGTGGGCGTTTCCCCGAGTCCATCTACTACTCTAGCCTAGTAAGTCACCGAGGAGGCTGTGCGGCGCCGTTGGAATGCGGGATGTGGGATGTGGATAGTTGTGTGGGTACGCTTGCCGGGACTATCGGGAAGGTGAGCCGTTATGCCGTTGGTTTGTGGTTTTTTTTTCTTTCTTTTTTTTGATGGACTGTGCGTTTTGACAACTCTTGCGAAGAAGGGGTCCTGCTACGTACACTACTGGGGCTACACTAAAGCTAGTTGCGATTTCCAAGCTACGGGGTGAATACGGGAGCGCCAAGGGAAGGTTTTTGTAAAGGGGTTGGTATGGGGTTGGTATGGGGTTGGCAAGGCACGCAGCGACTAGTCTGTCGGGGAAGTGGAAGACACTCCACACTCCACTTCCATGGCGATTGCTTTGCCGCTTTTAGTGTAGGTTTGCAGGTGGGTGTTACCTAGATATAGTAGTGGGGAGTGAGTAGTTAGTGGGTATGGGGGACACGGAGTGGCAGTGTAGTGCATCGTGTGTTCATTGAAGTGTGCGTGCCTCAGGATGTCTATGGCTTGGGAGGTTAGGAGAAAGGGACTATGGACTATTGTGAGAGAGGAGCCTAGAGGATAGGGCAATTTGTTGGAGGATGCATCTTGAGTCGTGGTGGTTGGTGACAGGGCAGGGAGTGCAAAGGGGACGATGAGGAGAGTCCTCTCTGGAGCACACTCCGGTGGATATGAGATTGGTTGGGTAGGTACTGCAGTACATTTCGCCAATGGAAGAGGCTCGGCGCCTACATGTCGCCGTCCACGTCCCTGGGAGTGTTGGCGACTACTGTGTACACAAGGGGGTAGACCGCGGACGGGCTTGTGGCGAGGGAGACGATGGAGCGAGGATGCACCTTCTGATCTGGTCGGGCCCGCGGACCCGTTGACAGCCAGGAGAATCCTCCCTTGGGGGTGGATGAGATGGTTGGAGCAGGTACGGTGCCCACAGGGCTGGCCTGCCTGTGTCATGTCGAGAGTAGAGAGACGCTGGTAGTCATTCTCTGCACGCAGTTGTAGTGAGATCGCCATGTCACGTTTCCTGATCTGTACAATGATAGGAGAAGGCAAAGAAACGGACCGGAGAAGGAAGCCCCTCCCGGGCGCGGTCCGCATGTTGTGTAAAGTGACTGGATGATCGTGGAGCGTTAGAGAGAAACCCAGGATGACGCCAGGTTGGCCATCCCTGATATCTCGCTCTCGTTTTGCGTGAAGAAGCTGTTGCGAATGCTACTTACTTGCCTCCATCCCGAGCCGTCAGCACCGGATACAGCTTCAGCTAACGCCGAGTAGGTGTGGTAGTCGTCGTTGCACGCTTCTTGAGCAAGGCAGTTTTTGGTGATGTAAATAAGCCCGCCAACAACAGATCGCCAACGGGGAACTAATGTATGTCTGGGTGAACGCCAGAAACGAAAGTCCGAGATGATGTTTCCGAAGCTATTCCCTCGAGAAACGGCAAGTCTGCTATGTCTCAGGAGTGCAAAAGATGAAGGGTCCCCGGAATGCTAGTATCGTCCGTCCGTCCGTCCGTACGGACGAGCAACGACCACGTCCAAGCCTCACCAAAGATAGGGGCGCCGGTAGGCAGAAAGAAAAGAAAGCATCGTGGCGACTCAAGGTATCAGGCCAAGAAGAATAACAACAGGGGTAGCAACTACCGCGAGTCAACCGCCACCGGCTCAACGCCCAACAAAGCCAAGATAACACGATCCCATTATCCCAAACCCTTCACCGAACAGAAACACCACACCCCTCTGCAACCGAGATGCATGCGCCGTATATAGATCGACAGGATACCAACAAAGCCTCCACGGCAAGACACTTGCTCATCGCCAACGTCCCGTCCCTTGTTTGTCCGGCGCCCCCTTTTTTTTTCCCGGGATGACAATTAATGACTTGACACGCCCCCTTTTTCCGGTAAGACAATTAGGCAAGATGAACTATCACAAATCACCAAACACCCGGCCGGTTGTGTGCATGGAAAACTATCATCTAGCCTCCTGTCGTTCACTTAGCGGGGGCTTGGTAATGATCTTGCGGGGCTGAGGAGGTCGGGCGTGGGTGGGCCAGAGGATGCTCTGAGCCTCTGTGCAGGTAAAGTATGGTGGCCGGGCAGTCTAACACTGTCGATGGCTAGCTGCTTGTCGCGATGTAGGGTGCTGCCGGGGAGTGTTGTTGAGTTTGCGACTCGTTGTTCGGGCAAGACAGCTTGTCCCTGTCTTCCTCAACTCCCGCCCGCACCCCTCCACCTCCACGCTTGAGCTTGGCCTCGCCATGGTGTATGCCAAATGGAAGCAATGCCATGAAATCTGCAAGCCAATCTGGGTTGATATGCAAGAGTAAAACGCCAATGCTACAGTAACCAATAATCCCAATTCTCGCTGAAATCGCTTGTTTAAACAGACAATAATGTACGCCACCTGATTCCCAACATTACGCCTACCAATAAAGCCCCATTCATCATTACCAGGCGTATCTCACAGCTCTATGGCCTCCCGGCGACATCGAGTTCATAACTTGCCATGCCTCGCTCGGAATATGGCAACCTTGTCGTCATAAAATAAAATCTCGCGCAGTCGAAGCGTTACCCTGCCGTTGTCAGGTTCCACAAACCCGTCGTCATCCGAGTCCTCGTCATGTTCCGCCGCTTCGTTATCGCTCTGCGTCTCGTCTGTCCCTGTGGTCGGCGTGTTGTCGTCATCTCCGACATCTTCGTCTGATTCTTCCGAGTCGTCCTCTTCCCCGTCGTCGTCCTCTTCGTCTGTCGTGTCCTCCTCTTCCTCTTCCTCCTCCTGCTGATCCGCTGACATGCCATTCACGTTCGCGCTGCTCCCGTGCACGTGCGCCATACCATCTACCGCTACGTACTGGGAGCTGACGCCGTTGGCCCCCGAGCTCAACCCTGCGTCGCAGGCCTCAAGAATCTCGAAGCACTTAGCGCCAATGCCGGCATAACAGAGGCGGATCTCGGGCCTTAGGGTGATGATGTCGGCAATCTGATGCGCCAGCTCCCTCGGTTCGAATGTACCTGAGACGTAGTCGGCGATGTGTGGAATATTGATCGAGTGAAGCTGCGGCATATTGGGGAGCCGTTGGAGGAACGTGTGCTGTAATCGCTATTAGCAGCGTGTTGATACTTGACCTGTAGAGATCCTTACCCAGTCCTTGTAATCTAGCGACACGGCAAGCTCTTTAAGGTTGGACATTCGTCCGCTGGTGATGTACAAGACCATTTCCGTCGTGAGAGCCCAGTTGCGCCATCTGATCGCGTCGGCAACAACGGCTGCACCCTGCAAAGCCGATTTTGCCGAGCTATCCAGCAGGAGTTTTTGTAGGCTCGAGCGATGCCTTTTCAAAGCCCCCTTGAATATTTGATCAACCATCACTGATGGCGGCGCAGGGTGGCTTCGTCTGCGATCTTGCAGGAACAGCACCTCTAGCGTGTTGGGTGCGAGCGTTTCCTTTATGAAGGTAATCAACGCTGGCGACGTAGTGTCGGTGTGTATGTACTTCAACGCAAGGTGATACTGTAGGGGAGCGGAGGCTGGATGTTTGTTGCTGGACGAGAGACCCATGCCCGACCCAAGAGGTGTCGGCTGGAACTGTTTTCGCAGCATCTTCCAGAGGCTGTCGTGTTGGGCGCAATCAAGAAGCGTCAAACTCGAAAGCGTGGCCCAGTCAAAAGCTAGCCGGCAGACTTGTAGGGATAGCGGAACTCGCTCGAGCTCCAGAGTCTGAAGCTTCAACTTCCCATCCAACCGCCTCCTTCCACCCGGGCTCGATCTAGGCTGCTTCTCGGCCCTAACCGGCAGCTGTGTCTTTGCTCTACCAGTCACAGCATCGTCAACTTGCTGGTGTTCCGGATGATGTGGTGATGTAGCCTCTCCAATGGTCGGGGGGGTGTCCTGTGGGGTTTCGATCTCGGTCGAGACCGATGTAACTGGTGAGACGGGGATCTCCACAACCACGGTCTCGGCGGCCGGCTTCTCTGCCCCCCGTGGTAGCCTTCGCTTCTTGATATCATAGATCTTCCCAACCAACACACCAAGAACCCCGCCAAGGCGTCTCTCGCCAATGGTGCTCTCTCCTGGCCATCTTGCCCTGTGGTCTATTTGCTTCAACCCCGCTCCATCCCACGTCTGAACAAAGTCTTTGTGGGCAGCCTTGGCAGATATTCCTATCCTGAGCTCCTGAAGGCAGTCTTTGGAGCGTTCAAGCAGTACCGCAATCTCATCCAAATAGCCCAGCTCGTCTATATCCAAAACTGTCAGACTTTTGAGGCTCGGAAGCACGCTGAATGTTGGGAATTCGCAGTTATACTCGGAGTACGGGATTGCTGGCCTAGGAGGTGGATGACTTGCGCTGGGTGGCAGCATGATGCCGATGGGGGTGAGCTGGCTACCGAGCGGGACGACTGCTGGAGCGCCCTGCATTGCGCCAGGGTTTGAAGATGAGGGTACCACGGCCAAGTTCTCCGAGTTGTCGTGCCATCGTATCCAGACGCGGTTCAGTTTGCACTCATTGTCGGTCTGGTCGCCCAGAGACGATAGTGCCATGAAGATGTCCGAGAGCACTCCGGTCGGCATGTCCCACACAAACGTCTCAAGATTCTTCATCTTTGCCACCGCAATTGCAACCAGGGTGCCTAGCATCTTTCCACTCTCCTTAGTAATCATATATTCTGCAACCCAGTCATTCGGCCCATTACCCAGGCTGAACTTCTTTGTGTACTTTGCATACTCGTTTCCTGCAAACTTGGCAAGCGGCGGAGCTGCTGGTCGGAACACTTTACGTGTTGTGCGTGCGAATGCACTGCCCAAGCAAAGAGTAGACAGTCCGTATGTGAGGGCATCGACGCTCTTAGACTCGGTGGATGCGATATGCCCATCTGGCCATACAATATCGAACCTGGAATATATCAGGGGAACGGCGAGGTTGTACAGCGCTGAGCTCGTCAGAGCGAGAGCCGTCAAGTCATTAGTGTGCGTGATCTGTGACCAACTTTAGCAAAGCAACTCCATGTCGCAGACATTTAATGACATACCTCCTTAACAATTAAGCGCAGAATATCGACAGGGAGCTCCAACAAAGTGAGGGGGCGTTTTTTATCGTAGACGGCCTTCCATTCTCGACCCTTTTCCCCCAAGTACCCAAACAGTGTTTTGCTTGCTTGGTCATGTTGCGCGGCCGCAGCGGCAGATGTGGCGTCCATCACGGCGTCGGCCATCGCAAAGTAGACGTCTGCATCAGCCCATCCGACCGAGCGCGTGGAGGTTGTCGGTGTGGAACGGGTGGGGGGCGGCCCCTGAGCGGACCTCCGGGATGGTGGAGACGCGGAAGGGTGGAACTGTGTTTCCGAGCGATTGGTTTTGTTATTATGGGAAGCTCGGCGGCATGCGCTGGGAACGGTTGCGCCTCTGAAATGTCGGTCTGAGGAGTTGCGTTCAGGACCTCGGTTTGGAGCGCTTTGAATGGGCGGTTAACCCCGCCGAGCGCGTCCCGTATCAATGCCAGCAGATGTGAAGGGGATCGCGGCGAAGATGTATCAGGTCGTCAAGTATAGGCTTGTTGAAAGAGCCTCATCATCTGTCGTCGGGACGCGAGCTAGACGTTGGCGAGGATAATCGATGTTTGTGTTTTGTTGATGTCCAGCAGCAGCTCATGGCCAGGATGCTAACCCACTGCATCCGCACAGGGATCGCCTTGACAATGCTCCGCCAAATCCGGCTAGCGTTATATTTAACCCTAACCCTGATTTCTCACTCAGCCCTAGCAAATTCTCATCTCGACCTTAGCAAGACGCTTAGTCTTTGATAGCCAATTGTATGTTCAGTGTCAATGGAAACTTGGTGTCATTTGGGTATCGACGCGATCCTACGTAGTGACAATTTTGTTACTCATTGCTCGTTGCCCAAGGGTATATCGCTAGCAAAAAGTGGTTCCGTGCCTGAGCTGACCTTGTGGGGGGGTCGGGGGGGGGGGGGGGGGGGGCTGGCGATGTCCCTTTGCGTGGAGAGCGTGACCTCTGGCAGCTTGCCATCAATAACCATGGGATCCGACACGGCGCGTCCAGTTACCTTGAAAATTTACGTACGGGTGCTACACCGACACGCCCATGCCTGCCGCAAACGCTCTTGTGATTGTTTCTAGAGATTGCCGTCCTGCTATGCTGGGCAGTTCGATCCCGCGATAAGACCAACCCCTCCTTCCTGCCACCACCCCACAGAAGCGAGACAGGAAACAAGTCGACTTCAAAGCTCCGTGCGGTGTGCATGGCTTGCCTTTCTGACATTATCTTTCTCGCGGCGACCATTTTAAGACATATCCCATTGTCACAGCTCAGTTGCTGTTGAGATTTCGGTGTGTTGTCCTCTTCCCAATCGAGCGGTGCCAGGGGCTTGTTCTTGCCGACCACATCCAATAAATCTTCCATTTGCGGCAACCCGCCAGTGGCTGGGCTCGCTGTCGACCCAAATAAACCACGTTGTCCGAAGCTTTCCTGGTGTGTGAGTCTGGCCTTCCATGTACCCCGTGCTGTGTGGCCTTTTTGATTTGGCATTTTTGGCAACCGTATTCCCTGGCTGTTGTCACCGGGCATCTTTAGGCTGCCGGGTTGGCCTGTTTAAGATCCACGAACCCCGACTCCTCTGATTGCCTTGCGATCCGCAGCTTTGCTGACGACCCATCCACTTTCAGCCAAGCCACGAACCCACGACGCGACGCGCCAGCTATTGAAACACTTGTGAGAGGTAATCCGACGCTACGCGCTCAAGGCCCGACCACTTTGGCATTGCGAACGCCCCTCAAGCCGCCGAGCGACAACGCAGCGCAAAGCCTCCAGCCAGAACGACAGTCCGTCCCCAATTGCGACATTTTCCCCACCTTTTCACCACGACCCGAATATCGATCACAACCATGGCATCTTTCGTTCAAGACCTTTGGGAGTCCATCTTCACGCCGGGACCAACCCCTACGCTTCTTATCGCTACCAACGTTACCTTTGCCGTGCTGCAGGTCGTTCTCGCTGGGCTCCTCATCGCCACATACAGCGTTCACTTTGTTGTGCTCTCAGTACTCTCGGGGGGTCTCTGGGCAGCCATCAACTGGTTCGCGAACGAGCTAAAGGTACATCAGAAGCAGGAGGAGGAGAAAGAGCGCCGCGCCCAGGCAGCCGCGCGACAAGCGGTGAGCTCCGAGGATAGTGAGACGGAGGTCGAAGGGGCAGCGGCGTCAAGTACGAGTCTCAAGAAGGAGCCACCAGCACCCGAGGTCGCGGTGGTGGCCACCGATGTTGAGGCTGTCAAGTCTACTGGGGAGTTGAAGCATCGGGTGGTCTCGGAGGAGGCACTGAGCCAGGGAACCAAGAGCAGTGTCAGCACCGAGGATGAGTGGGAGAGAGTTTCAGAAAACGAGGATGGCAAGAGCAGATAGAGTGTGTTAAGTGAGGCATGCATTCACGACGGGTCCTGCTTCGTGGAATATAAGGAATAACAGGATCTGGACTGTTCATGGGAGCCGAGGACTCCGGTTTGCTCTACTATGGCGGCGTTATTGCGCAAGCCCAGCGTTTTTTAGATAACCACTTTGATATCCCATCAGTTTTCAGCTTCAGTCCAACCATCAGGTACACATGTTGCGCAATTCATTCTTCTGAGGCAACTTGTCCTGAGCCCTGTTGGGTGCCAACCCCCCAAGCCAGGACAAAGGTATGGCGGGGTAGCACGAGACCTTTGATGTCTCTTATCGATAAAAGCGGTCACGTGCAAGCTTCACGCTTGGAGCGCTCTGGATTCCCTGTCGCCAACCGGAAATATTGCGCCGCCAACATCACGTCCCCAACGACAGCGACGACAGGAAAAAAGCACCAAATAGACACCCGGCATACGCAAAAGAGAGTTTGCAATCCGTCAAGATGAAGCTGGTTAGGTGAGCGCCTGCCCATCCGCCTTCTAGTCTCTCGGTTCCCATGCGCTGCTGCCTCGACGCGTGCTGAGCTCCCCATTTTTGTTTCCACAAGGATGGCAGCGCAATTGCAGAGGAACTGGCGCTACTTTGGAAGGTGGGTGTAATGCTAATGCGAATTGTTTGCCGCGATATAGGTTCTTGATGAAGTGCGCGAACGAGACGGTGACGATCGAGCTTAAGAATGGTGAGTTGGAGCTTGGCTTCCTGGATCGAGTTGGAGCTTGACTGACGCGAGGTGGTAGGCACCGTCATACACGGCACAATTACGAGCGTGTCGCCGCAGATGAACACGGCGCTCCGCAACGTCAAGATGACGGCTAGAGGTCAGGATGCTGTTCCGCTGGATAGCATGAACATTCGCGGTAGCACGATCCGATACTTTATTCTGGTTTGTACAGAGATTCTACGGGATATTTGAGCTGTGGCTAATGCTGAGACAGCCCGATTCGCTTCCTCTGGACACACTCTTGATCGACGACGCACCGAAACCTAAGAACAAGGCCCGCAAGGAGGCGGATCGCGGAACAGGTGGCCGGGGTGGCCCTCGTGGGCGAGGAAGGGGGCGTGGAATGCGCGGTGGACGTGGCCGTGGGCGAGGCTAAACTTGCGACTCGAGGTCTGATGATGTTTTGGCGGATATTCGATTATTTGTTGGGGATGAAGGGTTGCGATTCCGCTCAAGGGGTTCTTCGGCCACGAGCAGAGTGACGATTGGGCGGGACGGGCAGAGAAACTGAAGGCTAGAGACCGGTTATGCGCCGCAACCAGAGTGACATTTGTCCAGGGGCTTGACGCCGCCCTCGCCTCGACCTGGGATGGTTTAGCATCGGCGTTGTTGACGCAAGCTCTCACTATTACGGCGTTCTGAGACGGATGGGACAAGAAAAGCTACCATTAGCGGGAGGAGGGCAGAAGGCTTTGCTTTGGTATGGCTTCTATCCTCCCCTGTTACGATATCTCAGGCAGGAAAAGCATTAGATTCTTGCTCACCAGGGGTAGAAGGCCGATGCTGAATAGAACCCCTGAATCTAAAAGCCACCTCGAGCAGTCGCTGTTGGAAGTCTATCACACCGCTGTGTCTCCCTCGACCGGCTCTCGCCATATCCTAACGATCTGGAGCTTCTCCCAGCCAGCCGTCTTGCCGCTCGTTCCCACCGTCTCAGCCCTCCATTGCGGCCCAAAATCCCGGATCCTCTGCTTGACCTCCTCCGGCCGATTCCCTGCACACAACAATAGGTATGCGCATCCCCTCTCCGAAAGAGTGTCAGGAAGCGCCGCGATCAACCGGTCCGTTGTCTCCATCCCATCCCGGCCACCGGCATACGACAGCGCCAACAAATGTGAATCCTCCTCAAACGTCGTCTTTGACTTTTCCGCAATCCCTGCAGGTGGCACCGGCAGCTCATCGGTCGGCACATATGGCGGGTTGAACACCAGCACATCTACTGCTCCGCTCCGTACCGGCCCCACGAGGTCACCCTGGACCGCGCCAAGAAAGCTCCCTGCTGTCGATGCCGACTCCTCAACCGCCTTTGAAACTGTCAATCTTGTCGCGACGCAAGCAAACCGGTTGACATCCACGCCCAGTGTAAGGATATCCCTAGTGCCAAAAATAGTGGCTGCGTGCGCGGTGAGGAACGCCAGGACAACACCTGACCCGGGGCCGACTTCCAGTACCAGTGGTGGTGGTGCTACCTTGGTTCTGCTCGATGAAAACCGGGAGGCGAGAAAGCCAGTCTCGGATGCGGCGGAGAGAGTGTCGAGAAGGAGGAACGAATCTTCTGCGGGTTCGTAGACACGCGCGTATGGTACGTGCGAGGTGTCGGGTGTGGGAAGCATTTTGTCTTTGAACGGGGTGAGAGCGGCAGAAAGGTGATGAGATGAGTTGACGGACCGGGTTGAGATTGCTTCACTTTTGCGCCCGATGCGGATTGAGAGGTGGTTTGAGTTTTTGTGAGACGGCCACGTATAACCCTCTGACCGCACGTGATAGGGTTGGATATGGAGATGGATGGGAGGTGGAAATTGTCGACATTTTAGCTGGGCTTCTTGATGAGTTGGGACTATCGAAAAAAAAAAAAAAAAAAAAAAGAAGAAAAAAAAGGGGGGGCGCAAGAGTGCAAGAGCTGTGTTCGTATTTGTGAGGTGTCTGGCTTTGAAGGTGGAATGTTTGACACTGCCAGCGGGGGAGTTCCAACGTCCGCCCCCGACGACCACCAGACCCACCTGCAGCTTGCTACTTCCCGTTGCTTCCTACTATCAATGTAAGCTGATCGCTGGCTGCCGACTGTGTACTCCTTTCCATCAACCACATACATCAAGCGTCAGAACTTCAATCTTCCCATTCCCAGCATCCACCTCACATCACCACACAACACAAACGAAGCTCAATCCCACTGTCTTTCTTCGCCGGCCCGCTTCCAATCTTCAACACTACACTCGTTAGCCAACCTGACACCCCGATCTTGAAGTTAAGCTCACCTCTCCTAATCCTCTTCACCATCCTAACCTGATTCCGATCATAACGCCCATGCAAGTCACACTTGGGACACGGCTGCGTATTGGTAATGTAGACGTCTGGCTCGGGTAGCACGTATTCGGGGTCGAAGATTATAGGGCACCTTTTGAAGCCCATGCCCGGTTCACAGGGCCCGGTGATGATTCCCCAGCGGTGTTTGCAGTCTCTTTGGACGTAGTGCATGATGACGCACATTGTGTTGAAAGGTGGCGGGAGTTATCCTCAGTTGGACCGCGTTGGATGAGAGGATGAGTTCTGTCCCGGGAGCAGCTTACATGTCTGGGAGAGAAAGATCAAGGGAGATGAAGAGAAGGGAGTCACACCGATGAAGAGCCAGCTTTCACATTGAAAGTAAGTGAGCAAACGAGCGGGCAGTTTGCCCGTGACAAACCTGTCATGATCTCCTCGTCCGAAGACATTGTATCCTACTGACTAACTCTGCCCCCTCTTTAGGACAGCTCACACCCCCTCAAACGCTTAGATCTCAACCATTGTACGTCCATAAGAAACCGAGCAAGCCAGCAAAGCAGTGTGAATCGCTAACCACGTATACCAACACCATGCTCCCCAACCCATGACTCCCCGTCAAAAATGTTATTGCTCACTCGGGCTGTGCTCACCCTCATCACTCAACGACGTCGCCCACGCATGCGTCGATCTCGAAACATGTGGCTCCCCAATTTCCGAGCCAATCATCCCATCCGCTATCCTCCCCAGCAATGCTTCGATGCGCTGCGTACTTTCCTCAAGCGCCTCTAGGCGTGCTGTAATATCGCTAACCTCATTACTCTCACTCAGTAGGTCGCGAAGTTCTGCTTTTAACCCAGGGAACGGAGCGATGCTGTCGCGCCTGTTGAGCGTCTTCAGCTTGGGCTTCGCCTTGGGGCCGAGATCCTCCTCTGTGGGGGGTTGTGTCGTCCCATCTAGGGTATTGTGTCGTGTGAACTGGCGGCGGATCATGTGGCGTGTAAGATCGTCGTCGGTGTTGATCTCATTCAGCACCGAATCCGGTGGGGGCACCTCGAAGACCGTCTCGAGATCACTGTGAGATGTGATGCTCCATCTCCACTTATCCCAAAACCAAGCTCTTGATCTAGAGACTCTCCGGTTCAGTATGGACGGCTTGAATGCACTGGATGTCGATGACTTTTGGGCTTTACTCGCAAGCCATGCGGCGCGGCGCTCAATGACCGCGATGAGAAGGAGGAGTGGGAGGTTGAGGAAGCGTACAAAGAAGACGTGAATCTTGTGGAACCACCGAGGGGATACGATGAACTTCAGGGGAACGAGGAAGAAGATCGCCAGGAGGTTGAAGGGTGGCTGGTATGCGAAGATGGCATCGCCTTTGACTCCTTCAAGTGTGAGGACGGCCCGGCGAAACTGAATCTCGGCTGTCGATTCTGCGACGAGTTTGCTAAACGTCGTAGACAGCATCGAAACGAGAATGGTCAGGAACAATGTGTTGCCAAGGAATGCAAAAGTCACCATCAAGGCTGGGCCAAGCAGTTTGTGGAATTCGGTCTGGCATGTCAGCTCAAGCACGCCGAAAGAAGAAGTTGTTGGAACTAACCGAATAATGGATGCCCGACCCATCGAGCCCGAACCAGATGTATATCATCCACTTGCTGATGGTTCTGCGGCAAGTCAGTCAAACGACGGCGGTATCAAACACAGGGGCACTTACACAGCACCGTACTTTCCACCCCCAAGCCAAACCAGAGACAGCAAAAAGCCAAAGAAACACCTTTTATATCTGTCAGCACTGCAAGCCAGTCCCAGAGGGGTCACAGAAACCCACCAGCCGGCCAAAGCCGTTAGTAACGCAAAGTCCGACATCATGGACCTGAGAGACAGGAACACCAAGTTGTCCGAGAGCAGGTTGAACGCCAGGCGGGGGATGAGAACCGGTGCACCAATGGCCAAGACATCCATCGCTTGCTGGCTCAACCACAATCTCCCCGTCTTCCAGCCAAAGAATCGGAGAAATAGATAAACCCAATATATGACGGCGTACGTAACGTCTAGGAACGACCATAGGTTTTGTGTGTAAACACGCCTTGTGGCAGTCAGCCGACCATGCACTCAGTTTAGTCACTTGGCAGTGATGACATACCATCCATGCTCCAGGATTGTAGCAAACTGGTCCAGCACCCATCCCATCGAGTAGATCACAAAGCAAAGCTCTAGGATGCTCACTTGCGTGGGATCTCGCTCGGCCATGAAAAACAAGTAGAAGCTGAGGAGAATGATGAATTGGGAGATCTCGAGAATGTTTCTCGTCCGCGGCACCACGAGGCGGTACTGGTTGAGGAGAGGGGCTTTCCTGGGATCATAAAGTGAGATGGGCCTCTGCTTGTAATGGTCTGAGATGAAGTCCATGTAGCTCGAAGGGGTGTAAATGATCTGGCCCATGTAGATGGCATCGACGCTAAATGCACTCAGCAAAGATGCCCGAACAACAACCCATCAGAATGTAACTTACACCTTCTGACAAGACGTCGAACTCAGGAAATGCCGGCTCTCGCTAAGAATAGCCACTTCCAAGGCTGGTAACGTCTTGTTGAGCGACAGCGACGACTCAACCTCACTGCGAACCTCTGGCGGCGCATTTTGGAACGGCTCGAAGCCAGCGATGAGGATATGCGCGAGAACCATGAGGTTTTGCGGCCCCTCATTGTCTTCGTTGAAACGTCTCAGGATGCGCGTGGCAACAAGTTCGCACAGCATAGCTCTCGTAAAGTTGACATTCTGCCTGTTTTTGAGATGCGCCTGTTCGTTCAGAAACTGCGCGCGGTTGACGAGAAGACAGTAGACGATGGATATGTCGTCCTGCTCGTAGAGCTTATCGACGAGGGGCCGCACGACTGAGATGTTGATCCGCACATCGCGCAGCTGGTCTAGACTCAAGTAGTCCTCCACCACGGAGACGATATCGCGCCGGATGCGATGTATGTTGGTGTAGACGGGCAGATGAGACGTTGCGCTTGCGTAGCAGCTGAAGACTTCGCGATCGAGCTCATGGCTGAAGGTGACGCGGTGAGGAAGGAGTGGCCTACGCTCCGGCTCCTCGATGCGAAGCGACCGTTGCCGACTCGGCGGCGCTGGCCTTCGTTCTGGTGGTCGGTCTCCCATCTCTTTGAGGCCTGCCGCGGACCTTCAGTCCGTTTCCCCCAATGCGCCAAGAGAGCTGGGTCGATGACGAGATCGTGGTGCTAGCGCTGCTTCGAGATTGCTGCACGTAATGTTGAAACGGTTCTAGCGACGATGAGGTGCTGGAGGCCGCTGTTGTCTGAGTTTCATCCCGTGGTGTTTATCCTTTCGTGCCCGATGATATCACTCAAACCAAGAATTCATTCCATAAGAATGACAGGGCAAAGCAAATTGATTTTCTTTGTCGCGGTCCCTGAGCTTGAAACTTTGCGTCGGGTGCCCCGCTATTTCCTGGTTGCCCAGAATTCCTGACCCCCAACTTTTCGAGGCTGAACTTCGCAGGGTTATCCCACACCCAGCTTCAGGCGCTGATAGCAGCCATTGGACAAACTTCATGCGCGATAAATGCCTATCTCTTGGGTTTGATGGTGGATGGGTAGGTAGTGCCGCGTATCGGAAGGCGAGGCGCCCTTATCTCGGCTGACAAAAGATTCCCTCTCAGACCAAGAAGCGTTACTGGCCAAGGTAGCTCTAATACCAGGTAGACAATCGGCTTGTGCGTTTCCATGAGCGAAAAACCGCCCTTCATCCCATGTTACACGAGCCTTGAGAGCCCTGAGTTTGCGAGGGGTGGTGGGGTACATACCTCTCTGTTCAGACCGCGACGCGTTTGGTGCACAGTGGCAAGACAGAGCCTCACCTGGACATGGAACCAAGCTCTTCGGAGTGGGGGCCATAGCAACAGCTATAAAGAGGACGCTGCGTTGCATAACTCTATTCTCTACATGACAAAATGCCAGCTCCATTTTCCATCTTCAGGAGCTGCCACTTCTTGGGGAAGACTCGGGGGATGGCAGCTGGGTTGTCGACTGCCAAAACAGATTTCAGGTTGCACTTGGATATTCCATTATGAAATGGCAAGAACTAGTCTCTCTCGTTTCGGGAACTAAGGAAGTGTATTGGCTAATTCACAGGGTGTGTATTGACACTGGTACAAAGAGGAATCCCGCGCGCAAGTCTAGTGTGCATGCTTATTAAGCCTTGGAGGAGACGATCTCTGTCGGTTGTGTTAGCTGTTTTCCCCGAAGCGAACAGCTTGGTGTCCCAACTTACTCTCAACATCTGCAACGCTCTGCTGGAGGATCTGTTGCAGAACCTTGGGGCTCTCAAGCTCCTTCTGGACCTTGGCAATGATGCTCTGGGCGAGCTCCTTCTGTTGCCTCTGCTTGACCTGACCCTCGTATCGCACCCACGAATCCAAAACAGCCTTGGCCTCCGCAGCGAGAGCGGTCTTCTGCTCGAGTTCGTAAGCCTGGGCCTCGAGCTTGGCGGTTTCCTGTAGATCGCGAAATCAGCATCCAGCCTCTGGAACCAAGCCCCGTCCTTCGCCAAACCTACCTTGGAAACCTCGAAAAGGGTCTTGGTGACGTCAATGACGCCGGTCATCTGCTTGACATCCTCGATGCGGTTCTTGACGGCCTGGGTGTGGTCGGCACGGGCGGAGTTCAAGATGTCCTTGATCTTGTTCGACTGAGCGTCGGCCCACTCGCTGTACGCGGGACCACCAAACTTGATAAGGGCGCCCCAGACACTGAGAAGGCAAAACGCGACGACGGTCTCCTCGTTGACGACGTAGTACTCATTGCTGATGGCGTAGACGGAAAGACCAGCAGCCGACGAGAGGATGGCCGTCTTGGAGATCAAGCTGCTGCCGGGGAGCGCATCGATGATGGACTGTGCCTTGGACTTGGGGTCTACCGAAGGCACGTTGGAGGACTGGCGGGCCGACGTGAGGGAGGCAACGGCGGGCAGGACACGCGGGACGATTGTCGGGCGCAGCCGGGCGGCACCTTCGCAAGTTCGTGGTTAGCAATTGGCGGCCAATTGAAGCTGCAAAGCTCAAGGGGTGCTTCCTCGTAACTCACCGACAGCGGACTTGGCCAAACGAGACGCCATGGTGGAATTGCGGATTGATGAAAGAATGAAGCGAAGGAGAGCTGACGAGACGAACACCGAGTTGAGATTGGAAAAAGGCCGCAAATGTGGCGCGCCAAAAAAACAAAACAAGGGTTAGGGTTGGGCGTTGCCGCCAACCCCGGCCTGGTCGGCATTGCCTTGTACGATATTAGTTTGGCCATCCATGAGAAAGACGGGAGCTCTTGGACGAGACAGGAAGGCCGTCTCCGAAGTTATAAAAGGCATTGACGGGCATCCCCTATGCGCTCGATCTCGCTAGGCAATGCCTCTTGAGATTGCGAGGAGGCAATCAACAGATCCCTCCGATGCCTTTGATCCCAAGTAGCGAGGCCTTGAGAGAATGTGAGGAGGCACTGGAAAGATCTCCCGATGCGCTTCATCCCGAGAAGCAAGGCCGTTGCCGGCATCGTTGACGGCGAAAAGCCGCTGGATTTCGGCCTGCTTAGCCGCAATCAATTCTATCACATACGTCAGCCGAGTCGTTGGTAATGAGTAGAGTACCTACTTAGGTGATGCTGACGGTTGACCTGGGTCGGCTACACGGCCCGTCGCCACAATCTGTTACAGATGTTAGCGCTCATAGAGCTTCACGAGATGATAGGACAACGAATCCCAAGCCATCAGCCCAGCTCTTCTGCCTCCTCTGGGGTGGGTTGGCCTTTCACAACTACCTATACGTTGGCCACATAAGAAAAATGACAGAAGCCTTGTGATAATGGAAAGGCCATTTCACAAGAGGAAAACCGTATTAGGGGACCTCTCAGGGCCCTCCTACCCCCCCCCCCCCCCCAAAAAAAAACACTCTTATAAGACATGGAGGCATGCGGTATAGCAAGAAGATAGGTCCTGAAGATGTGGCATACCAACACTTACGAGGGCGCGGGGGCCGGGGGGTGGTTCTGGCGGCCAACGCCACGACGCCCACCACGACCGTCGCGACCACCGCGACCAACGCGTCCAGCACCGCGGAAGGGCAGCGCCGGCTGCTCGGCAGGATTTTTATTCACTGAGACATTAGCACATAGATAGCGCTGTCTGGACAGCTAAGGTCTCCTACTGGTGCAGTTTTTCTGTACTCTATGGTTAACACATCAAGAGACACAACGCACAGGAAAGGCTGTGATGTGCAGTTCGAAGATAGGGAAATAGATGAAAATATCGGGCGCTTGAAGGTACACCAGGCGAAGGACTAGATCAGAAACGGGCGGGAAAGCACTCCGTGTCCTCCAAAGTCGGGATTAAAGGGCGAGTGCTTGCCGCACGCTCGGAAGGAGGAGAGCAAGAAGGTGCGATACGGGCGTATTTCTTCATTCGCACTCTTAGTAGCGATCCTGCTGGTTTGGGAGAGTTCTCTATTCCCAAACGTCCCACCCATCACAAATGTACACTTCGTCATGTGCTACTCGCTAGTCGTCGTGATTATGCCAGAGGCATTTATTTCGGAAGCCCGTGTGCAAAGATACAAGCAGCTCAAAACCTAACCTCGCAATATCACCCCTTCATTCTCACCGTCCAGCTCTTGGGAAAGATTTGATTTTGACAGTCCCGCCAACTCATGGCTGTTCAACGCAAAGCACTGTCCTGGCATTGTCATATTCTTAACTGAAAGCCCTAGGAAGGAAATACTAAACATTGGTGATATTAGGAGCAAACTCCCCATGCTTATCAACGCCGTCACTGGCTCATCAGATAGGACGGGGTGCTCCGGGCTGTGTGATCTCAAGAATGTTGATACTGCCTGTATCAGAACCACTTTCGCCGAGATCTCGCCTTCTTTTCGGAGCTAAGGACATGTGGACCTCCCAAGAAAGAAGTTTAGTGAATGTCTCAGAAGATACCATTTAAATTTCCAAGCTCGACTACACTGATATGAAGAAGTAATGCTCGTACTCCAAAAAGCCATGAAACTGACGTCAATGTGTGTATGGTCGAATACAAGGTGTCTATGCACGTTCAGATCCACTGATACTCACGAAGCCATTTGAACCGAGATCGCTCTGCAGATGAGCGGTTTGAGCAATTCGAGTTCGGGGTGAGCTGGAGTGGACATGCCCCTGAGTAAACATACTTGGGTGGGTCTTGGCTCTGGCCACACTTATCGATAACAAATAACAGCCCCACTAGAAATTATTTCCGCGACCAACGAACTCAGCAATTGAGCAGCAAAGCCCAGAACAGATCTCGAGCCATCGACAAAATGGGCGCAGTTAAAGATTCATCGGCGAAGCTAGCAAAGAGAAAGCGACAGGAAAATGGCGAGCCGTCCAAGAAGAGGCGGAAATCCGAGGGAGCGGAAACCGAGCCGAATCTCAAGCAACTGGAATCCGAAGCACTTCAGTCTAGGAAGCACTACAACAACATTGCGACGCTTCTGAGCATAGCAAACGAGTCGAAAGATCCCGCTACCACGATATCCGCTGCAGAGGCGCTGTGCCGAGTCTTCATTCAGCTTCTTGCGCTGGGAAATTTGGTCAACAGGAAGGATGCCTCCGAAAAGGATGCGACGGTCACAGCATGGCTGAGGGAACGCCTTTCAGAGTACCAGACGGTTCTGTTGATGATGCTGTATAGCGATCTGCTGGCGGTAAAGGCCCTCATGCTATCCATGGCTCTGCTGAAGGCGGTGGCTCAACATCTCCAAGGCAAGGAGGAATCCGTGTTTCCTCGGACCTTCTTCACGGATATTGTGAGCGCAGTTCTCCAGTCGCCAGTTGAAGAGTTGCCCGCCAAATTTTCAGAGGAGTTTCTTGGGAAATATGACGACATCAGGTTCTACACGTTCCAGGGGATAAAGTGCGGCCCTCTCTTCTTCAATCGGCAGCCGGTGCTAACTCGTGCAGGGAAATCCTGGCAGACGCAGATGAGGTTTCTGATGAGGATCTTCTGGATAACGCGTTCGCCATGCTCATGGAGGTCGACGATGTGCCTGACTCGAGCGAGCCACTGGAGGACTTCTACGTTGAGCCGCCAAAGAAGAAGCATCCCACGCGCTCCTTGTCGCAGCATAAAAAGCAGGCCCAAGAGGCCTGGCTCGCGCTCATGAGCCTCGGCTTGACAAAAGATCAGAGGAAGAAGGTTCTTGAGGTTATGGCAACGTCAATAGCACCCTGGTTCAGCAAACCAGAGCTGCTGATGGACTTCCTGACAGACTGCTACAACTCCGGTGGCTCTATCTCCCTGCTGGCGCTCTCCGGAGTCTTCTACCTGATCCAAGAGCGGAATCTCGACTACCCGGCATTCTATACTAAGCTCTATTCTCTACTGGATGCCGACATACTGCACTCGAAATACCGATCCCGTTTCTTCCGTCTCCTCGATACCTTTCTGGGGTCTTCCCATTTGCCAGCTGTGCTTGTAGCGAGCTTTGTCAAGCGACTAGCTCGCCTGGCACTCAACGCGCCGCCTAGCGCCATAGTCGTCATTGTTCCGTGGTTCTATAACGTCTTCAAGAAGCACCCTTTGACGACCTTCATGATGCACCGCGTGCCCAGGACGCAAGAGGAGAGAGATCTGCTGGAGAGCGAGGGCCTTGCAGACCCCTTCCTCCCCGACGAAGAGGATCCTATGGAGACTCATGCGATCGACAGCTGCATCTGGGAGATTGTTCAACTGCAATCGCATTATCACCCAAATGTGGCTACGATCGCGAAGGTTGTCTCTGAGCAGTTTACAAAACAGGCATACGGTTTGGAAGACTTCTTGGACCATTCGTACAGCAGTGTAAGTCATTCGCTGCCTTTCCGCCAACCGCACAGTTGACTAACATCTCTACAGCTTCTGGAAGCCGAGATCTCCAAGGATGTGAAAAAGCCACCGGTTGTGGAGTTCATGATTCCCAGAAAAATATTCACCAAACCAGACTCCTCGGCTGGAGAGCAAGGCGGACTGCTCGTAAAACTCTGGGATTTCGGGTCCTCGTAAGGCTACCTTGAGACGTAGTCATTAACACCGGGCGCCGATGCTCTCAGAGATACCCTCACCATGCTCACGGGAGACTCGCGTGGCGTTTTGGCACCTTCGGCATTTCGGGGAACAGTATCCTAGAAAGCAAGGAGACCTAGACGCCCCGCAGCCGGAGAGCAAAGATGAAAGGGATCCACCACAAGGAAGACGTGGATGTCTGCGGACAAAGGGTCCAGGTGAGACGGCTTTCCAGGCCTTCGGACCCCTTCGCTGCAACCATGGCAGTTTCTGCAACGCAATGATACCAGGGCACCCGTCTGGCTCGCCAGTGAAAGCTGGTATGCTGGGACACCGGCCTGGATTATCTGGGTACTACCGGTTCGTACCACACGGTGGCACCTGTCATTCCTGCCTTCGTCCGTTGTTGGGACAAGCGGCGGAGGGCCGGCGCAGGGGATTGGAAGGGCTGTCTATCGAGATACCGATCGGAGAAGTATGATAAAACATGGCGATGTACTGTTTGTTGCAAGCGAATATAGGTACCTGCCTACTTGACTGTTTCGAGCTACACCGCTTTCGCTTTGCACCGAAACTCTTCTGGCGACATTGTGAGATATTCAACTGCTGATGTCATGACAAGGCTGAGTCAGAGGCGATGGAGTCACCGAACCAACCAAGCGAAACCAAACGAAGACCCAAAGAAGCAATATCTCACCGGTTGTAGACAGCGATTAGGACGGATTAATCGTCCAGACTTCACTCGCATCTATCCAGAAGCGAGACAGCCTGGAACTGCAATTCTCAACTATGAAGCGCGACAGAGCCTGCTACAGACCCACGAGAGCAACTAATCTTGCCTGGCCTCTTCAAATAGTTGATAAATGCTCCTAAAGTATCTACAACTTTGTTGACTGGTGGCCCACTAACACCTAGTCATCAATTCGTCCCAGCCGTGACACTCAAGAAGCAGACCCTCCAGTGTAGCGGTAAGCAAAGTAGCGCACTCAAACATGCCCCCTTTCCACCATCCCGACCCGTCTTCAAGCCCACCTTCTAAACACACCCAGCTCTCTCCCCTTTCTGTCCTACATCGTCCCCTCCCCCCAAACCGGACATAGCGCACGTCAACATTGACCCACAACCGAGATATCCCGATCCGATCCCTCTCGTTAGGGCAACACAACTGAGCGTCCGTGTTTATGCTCCAAGGGGCATGTATCACGCGTTCGCACCACGTCACTCAACCCCCCCCACCGTTCACTCGAAGACCGGGAGTTCGGATTTGCCTCGCCACTCCGCAAGCGGGAACGGGGGGTGCGAACGGCGGTCACGGCAGATGAACAGTGATAGCACAATAGATTGTTGACATGCCCCGTGGAGTGTCAAATCACCGTTGTGTATGTTATCGATGGTCTATGTATAGTACCAAACATGACCTGATTCAGATAGTCTATCCTGTGGAGATAGGACGAGCCCAGCCCAAAGGCGATGTCTTGTTTGGGGTGTGGATATCCATCTGTTGGGTCAACTCCATGACCGAACGGAGGAGGCTCAGCATCGACTATCCATCTCACAAACAAAACTCCGTTGTCCAACAGTGTCCGCCAGGGGTCAACCGCTCTCAGCGGACACACAAACACCCGTTTGCCTCCACTGTCTCATCCCCAACAACAGATACTGACACAGATGGGGGCGTGCACAAACCTAACCTTCCTGCCGGCGGACGACCTTCACACAACGCAATCATCAATCGCGATGGGTTAGGGTTCGACCCAACTCCCGGCACATACCTGGACCCGAACGGGCGTCGTCGATTGGCGTTTCTGGATTTGGTTCCGCATGTGTGCGTAATGCGATGAATGGATAGGCAAGTTTGGGTCCGAATCAGGAACCGGGATCCTCCAAGCGTCGTCCTCACCGCTACATTGAACCTCTCACCGTGCCTCTGGTTGTGAGCCAATAATAGATCTTCAGCAACGGAAAACTGTAAGACTCCATGCGCACGTCCATAAAATGTCACAAGCTCTAAAAAAACTAAAAAAACTGAACAGAATGGCAGGCTGGAGGTTGGGAATGCAGTCGTCGCAGGGCCCTTTCCTGCCCTCAACCTTGGGAGATCGGAAGGAGTTGTCAAACATCCCGTCGGCCCAAGCCTTTTCGCTAACTGTTGCACGTTGGACGAGTTTCTGCAACTTGCCGCGGAGCGCTACTTTAACTTGCATCTCTCTCAATGCACCTCTGTAGGACTGTGGGCATGTGGTTCTGACAAACCAACGGCGTGAGAGCCGGGCCGGGGGGTTTTGACACCCGTTTCTTGCGCTTGCGTCGCATGTGAATATCGCGAAGACCCGCTCACTATTGCTATCCCAGCGGCCGCTCTGTTACCACCGAGGCTTTTTGCCAGTATCGTCTTACACAGGCAGCAGTATGTCCCGAAATGGCATGACACCGACCACAGCCTTGCCTTCAGCCAACGACAAAAAATGGGGTCCATATCATGCCTCTCACGAGCAGAACGGTGAATCGAGACTTCAAGGCACCGAGGTGAGACCGCGGCTTCTCACCGCTCAGATAGATTGTCTCCGTTGGCACTTGCACCACGGGACATTCCACCCAAACAACGTGCTGCCCCGCCGATGCTCGGCCAAACCGTGGAGTCATATCCGAAACTCCAGATGGGTCTTGCTTCGCCCATCACCGCCTAGGGAGCGGAAGTGGGAGAGGTGCGGGAATGGCCCGCTGGAGCGCAGCTCTTCTGGAGAAGCTGTGAGTCAGTAAAGCACCCCCCCAGGCACCTTCATGTGTTGGCCTTGACACCTTAGAATCAACAGAGCTTCGCGGGACTACCGCCTCAAAATCCGGGGACGAATGAAGGGGCCCCTGAACCGCAGAGCCCATGTAGCGTCATCAGTGCGTGGGGAGCATGTGGGCGAGCTGAACCGTCTCGAAAGGGAGCTCGTATTGGCAGGCCACGGCCGTTGGGCAGTAAATATGACACCTGGTTTGGTGTAGCAGCAGCCCGCCAGATCGATCCGACAGCCAAAGGGATCTGACTTGGCCACATATTGGGCCCTCATTGTCTGCAGGAGATATCTGACGGGCCGGTTTAGACGCTTGATGTCGACCATGCCTCGCTCCAGACGTTACTTTGGCGTAACAGGCGTAACATGAAGGATTGGATGAGCGTCCCGAGTTTCTTAGGACCAAAGTCGGGCGCATAAAGTTGGACTTCGAAGCTAGCGAAGAATGCCACTCCGGGTAAGACACAAAGAATTACCGGTTGCAGTTGGGTGTAATTGAGAGTCGCGGAGGGGCTCCCCAGCAGTAGCTGAATCTACGGCGGCGGCGTGGCTGAGCCGTTCCAGGAGCCCAATAACGTTGGGAACCCACGACCGCCTCGCAAACTGATTGGCCGTGGTGGTGCGTTGCCTCGAATTCCCGGGTCGCGGCAATGGGTCTGGGAAACAGCCCCATCTGGAGGGCGCTGTCGGAAACTGGTCGTCCGAATATCAGATGAGATCGCATCAAATGGATCAAACATCAACATCCGAATCAACATTTCTGCCTAGGCCGTCGAGGCGCGGGCCGGGCGAAGTTGACAGACCGAGAACTCTAGACGAGGGCAATTCCATTGAGCGGTGACCTACACCTAGCGAGTTGTCAGACTCCAGGGCGAGCGACCTGCTAGCAGAGCGCACAGATGGGCATGCTGGGGACGCTTGTTGACTTCCCATGGTCAGGAGGTCATTGAGAGTAGCTATTCATCGGCTAGTTGAAGGCGAGGTGAATTGTTCTTGCCATTATTGGAGAAAGCCGCTCCAGGGGAACATAGGACGAATCGAGAGCTTCGTGTGCCCCTGAGAGTCCCTTCCCCGCGCTGGGAAATCCAGCCCAGTGGGTTTGGATCGTTCGTGACTGGCGTGCAATCCGAGAGACAGACGCGTCCGTTCGCGTATCAGAACGGAAACACACCGACTCTTTGCGTTGGGTAGAGGCGACGGGAGCTGTTGCGTGCGCTTGTTTGGGTCGCCATGGTGCGGGCCTCCAGATATGCGGCCATCAGCACACTGGAGCTCGGCAGGCAGCTTACGGCGCGCCGTGAATGGTTGGATTGCAGCTGCAGAAGCCCAAAAGTCGACGGGAGTGGGGACGCGAAACCAGCCACTGCATTTTCTCTGTGATCGATGGGGCGATTGTTGTTGGCCCCGAATCCTGAGATCTGGACTCAAACAGAGAGTAGGAACCGAGTAAGTTATGTCAACAGAGACAGGCGCGAATGTTTGACCACATGGAAAGTTTGGGTGCATGGCAGGTCCGGGGAAGGCGCTGTAGTGATCACGTGATGCTGCCAGCGGATCCATCTTGGGTACATCGGTTGATCTGATTGGGCGGGGAAGCTGCCGTGGCTTCCAGGCTGCTCTGTGAACGGCATTTCTCATTTCGTCTTAGCCAGCACCTCAGCAGGGCCAGACTGCGCGAGTTTCTGGCGTCTCCGTCCGAGTGGTAATGTGATCAGCGAGCTGTTGACTGCAGCAGCTCATCGACCATCTCATCTCGTCATCGGTGATATACCTATTCAAGATCCCGTCACAGTCCTCAGGTCGGCACTCAGCCCAGGCTCCGGCCTCGCTCAGTTATGACAGGCGTCCTGCGAGGCAGTTCTCGTCTCCAGTCGGGGAGGCTCTCTTCCGTTACTTCGACGTAGAAAACGGCTCTGGGTCGTCGGTGGGCGAAGCGTGCCTCAACCAGTTTCCACTCCGCAGCGCAACGGCGAGCAACTGGATTGGATCAACCATGGCGCGATTGGGTAGACTGGAGGTGGCCGGCCCACTGCCGAATCCCAGCCGCGGAATCCAAAGCAGAGGGCGAACGAGACGGCGACGAGACGGAGGCGGTCGCTGAGAGAAACCGCTGCCCTCGTGATTGGGTTGGGTAGAACGACTGGTTGCGAGCTCCCGCGCCGCCCCAGTAGGTTGGGCATCGACGGCCGGCCTTGATGCCCAAGAGCCCAGACGACCTCGGCCAGTGGTCTGCCAAGGACTCGCAAGCAGCTCCCACACCCAAGACGCAGGCTTGCTAGGGTCTGAAGGGACCCGTGAACAACTGACGCCCCCGTGAGGATGGAGAGGGATGCTGGTTTTGGCACCAGTCTCCGGCACGCCAAAGAAGCCCGCGCTGACTGTTGTCGCCGACTTCCCATTGCTCGAGGCAGGCTGTTGGATGCTCGTCGCGTCTCCCCCGGTTGGTCTTCGGAGGTCGCTCCAGCTTTTCGCGGCTTTCGCCCTACCCTGTCAAGACGGGCGCCTTCGGCAACGCCCCCCCGTCGTCGCATCGCTCCGAGCAGCACCCGCCGTCGAGCAAGGGCAGGAGGCCGCTCGCTCGTCCAGGGTTGAAGATCTCTGATTCGATCTCGGATGCTACGATTCCCTCGCCCGTTCCCAGTTGATGCCCCCGGCGCGCCCAGCGAGAGAGCTAGGTCTCTTCTTGTCCTGTCAACCCTCGCTTGGCTAGGGTTTCTGTACCAAACCCCCATTTCCAGAATAGCTCTCCCGCCAGTGTCCCGCTGCCGACTGCATGTACCGCTGCCGTCGCACGAGGTTCCTCTGAAGAACCGGGTCGACATCGCAAAGTTGCTCCAACGTCCAGCAGCGTTCCAGACAAGTGCCCTCTCTACTCGCGCGCAAGATGAGATAGTCAGTCCCAGACAAGTGCAGGGCTGGCGATTATTGTGCGCTTGCGGCGACGGGCTCTCTGCTCGTCCGACTCTCGTTCCGCGTCTCGACTGTGGTGTTCCCAAGGTCTAGGACGGGGGGGGGGTACTCAAAGTACCTCCCTTCCCGTCAATCGGATCCTGGGGTGGTCATTCTCCCCACACCCCCTCCGAAAAAGCTCCTCGTCCACAGAGCTCTTGCGCAAACTGAACATCTCCTCGAGGTACCACCGAGCCTGCTGCTTCTGCAATTCCAGAGTACGATTGGGCAGCTGGTACGTACCGGGTCTCGCGCGTCCTTCTGGTGCTTCGGCCTGACCACCCTCAACTCCTTCTCTGGATACATAATGGAGACGAGCACCACCCCATCTGCACACCCTCTCAATTATTGTCATTGACATCTGTACGGTATCATATCTTCCAGGAGCAGCATTGTGTCTGCTAACTGTGTGTTCTGCCATCACTGTTCTCATTACATTGCAGTATTGCCCTCACACACACACCTCTCACGCTACCATCATCACGTCTCGGTCTGATACCCCTCTCTCCAAGCACAGAAGCGCAGTGCGACTTGCAGCATAGAGTGTGAGTGACATTTTCTCCTCCCACCTTTTCCCTTTTGCGCTCGCTTGCCAAATCCTCCGCCTCTTCCACCCCAGCTTTTCCCCCACTCCCTCTTATCAACCCATGCTATCCCTCCCTTCTCTCCTCTCTCTCCGCTTCTTCTTCTGCATTGCCGTCGCCGCGATATACCGCAGTATACACACTGTCCTCTGTTTCTCTCCACAACGACTTCGTCGCTGCATCCTCGGACATCACCACCAACAAGTGTGCACGAGGAAGCAAGAGGCGGAGCGGAGTGCGATCAAAGAATTCACCCCCTGCAACCAACCCCCTGCCACCCCAAAAATAAGCGTGGTGCCTCGAACGCCTTTGTCCTCACCGCCGGTCCGCCCCAGCCTCGACTAACACGCCATATAACAGACTGCCCGCACAACCTTGAAAGCGCAAAAGCTGCAAAATTCTGCAGCGCGTTTCAGTCGGAAGCAATTCCCATCACAATCACATTCAGTGGCCCACCATGGTCTCAGCAACATACCAAATGCAAACATACTACAGGACGCCGTTGACGGTCGACACAAACGCTCAGAAGTACTTTGACGACGAGGACTCGAGCATACTGGACGACAACATTCTTGATCACAGCTCTCTCGACTCGGCTTTGGAGATGTCTCCGCCGATGGTCGAGAGCAGGAGAGATTCCTTTGCTGTCTCAGCAATGTTTTCGCCCAAGACCGAGGACTGGCAGTCTGTAGAGATGCAGTCTGTCCCCTCCAACAACCCCTTCTTCGACCAGCACAGCAACAACCCGTTCATGAGGATGGACCAGACCCAGCAAGCCGCCTACCAGAACCACACATGGCCCATGACCAGCTCCGGGTCCGCGACTCCCCTCCAGACCTTTGACGGTCTCCCGGCAGAGTACGACTCGGGCGTGTCCCTGTTCCACAGGCCAGCCACCATGCAGGCCCAGACTCCCTTCAGCAACCCCAGCAACCCCGTCGCCCTCTTCCAGCAATTAGGCCACGCGGCCGGCCAGCCCCTCCCCACATCGCCCCAGAAAGAACATTGGATGAGCCAAGAGTTGAAGAACCAGGCTATGGCGAAGAGGAATCGGCCCACCAGCCCCCTGATCCGCTCCCACAACGAGCTGAGGAGGGGAGATGGCATCCGCAAGAAGAACGCCCGCTTTGAGATCCCGTCGGAGCGCAACCTGGGCAACATCGACCATCTCATCTCTCAGTCGACGGATGAGCAAGAGATCAAGGAGCTGAAGCAGCAAAAACGTTTGTTGCGCAACAGGCAAGCAGCGTAAGTGCATTGCCGTGTGCGCGCCCATCCCCCTTTCGCATACTAACACTCCCCCCCTCAGGCTTGACTCCAGGCAGCGCAAGAAGCAGCACACAGAACGACTTGAGGATGAGAAGAAGCAGTACACCGAGGTCATCGCCTCGTTGGAAGACCAGATGGCCAAGATGCAGGAGGACATGGAGCAGCTCCTGCGCGAGAAGCAGTCCTACCAACAGTACATCCACGACATGGAGAGGAAGCAAGAGGAGATGATTGGTGCCCACACCATCGAAACCGGCGAGCTGCGCAAGAAGATCAGCGTCCTGACGAACCACGTGCAAGCCCTTGAGAGTGCCCCCGCCACGGCGAACGCGACCGGATTTGCCGGAAGCTTCGGCGACATGGACGGCATGAACATGGACGGCCCATGGAGCGAGATGGAGATGTTCAACACCAACTTCTCCATGGACCACGCTGCCGAGGTCAAGCAGGAGATGCAGATTGTGCCGGCCAAGAAGCCGGAGGTGGCCTTGACGACGGATTGCGAGAAGCCTGCCCAACAGGGCGGCCTTTTGTTCATGCTCTTCCTCGTCGGCGCCTTCGTGCTCTCGAGCCGGTCGACGCCCAGCATCCCGCGCGTCTCGGAGGATGTCCGCGCTGCGTCCGCGACCCTCCTGGAGAACGTGCTCAAGGATGCTGGCGTCCCGCACGCCACCTCGGCTCTCGAAGCCATGGCCCCGCAGCCCTCTGGCTCCTCGTGGGCCCAGGCTGGTGCTTCTTCGTCGCTGCCCATCGCCGCCCCGGTCATGGACAACGTCGCGCCCTCCATGCTCGGCGACATGGTCGACTCCCTCACGCAGCCCACCGAGCAACAGACCAACGAGCAGCTCTTCTCCATGTCGGTGTCGCAGTATAACGGCTTGAACTCGCAGGACTTCCCGCCCACCGCTCCGGCTGAAAAGTCGACGAGCCAAGGCAGGCGAAACCTCGCTGACGCTCTCGCCAACATGCGCAACACCGACAAGCAGTCGGCTGCCGAGGTCTACACTCGCTCACTGCTGTGGGACCAGATCCCTAGTGATGTCGTCCGGAACTTCGCCAAGATGGTGGCGGATTGCAACGCACAGCAGGGGACTGCTGGGAGGGACGCCGACACATAGATCATGACTTTACGACGACGACCACTCCACTCCACGCTTTCGTTTTTCCTGTCCAGCCCGGTCGAACCCCCTTTTTCCCAACATCATCTTTTCGCTTTTCGCCCTACGACCGATATACTTTAACCGCTCCCGCGACACCGCAACTCAGACCTATGCTGCTCACGCACCCGAAAGTTTGTTCACTCTCCACTCCTGCTCGTGACAGGAGATCGCCCGGATCTTTTGGCTTCATGTTGATTTCCCGCTACTGTCTCTTGCCTTTTTTTTTTTCTCTCTTGATGAAATATTTAGCAGGCGAGCATATTCTGATTTTTGGCCAACATCTCTTGTCTTTTCTTAGTTTTTAATCATGTGTCGATTTTTCCTCCTACTACTTCCTATTGTCGTTTTCCTCATGGCGCAGGGCAAATACTTTTGGTGTCTCTACTACTCCTACGGGGCAAAAGCCTTGCTGCCAGGTTCGGCAGGCTGGTTGGTGCGGAAAGGGGCGGGGGCGGGATCTGGGGAGCATGGCGAACTCTGGCGGTTTTTGCTTTTTTTATTTATTTATTATTATTTTCCTGGGATTCATGAGTTTGGGCAACCAACACACGCAACGACAACGACTTGTCAAGCACTCCCTCTTTCTACGAATTTTCTTTGTATAAAACTCTGACGACACGCTATGGGGATTATGGGAAAGGGTCTGGGATTGGTCGTCCGGTGACACGGGACCACTCAGCTCAGCAGCAGACACAGCTTTGCATTTGGCTTCCTCAAGCATTTTTTTTTTACTGGATGGGTTAGCATTGGGCTGGATCGGATTATGGACTTTGGCACAACGGTTGCATTATACACACATGTCTGACGACGGTTTTTTTTTGTCACGAAACGCATATCACGACGCTCTTTTTCACAGAACGCACCACACAAACCGGGCCTGCTTTGCACGTCATGAAGATGGCAAAAATGGCTCGGTGGGAAGATTGGATTGGAAGCGGTGGCGGATGCTTTTGCTCGTGAGAGAGTGAATCCCGCAATCACCCGACCTACCCAGCACCCCAACCCAAAGACTCTCGCATAGCAAGAAGGACAGATGTTTGGGACACAAAAAGGACTTTTTTTTTTTCTTTCTACAAGCAGCGAAGGAATGAATGAATGGCAGGCAGATGAGATTCACCAATATTTTTGCGCCCTAGGGGCTCCATTACAGCAGCAGCACAAATGAGAGAGGAAGGCGAGCAGCCTTGGTTTGCTCCGCCAGCTACTACGGATGTTTTCACACTTGGGAATTTATGAAGATGATGACTATTATGAGGATGAGATGAGGACCTTTGTAGCTAGGCAGCTTTTTCTCGTACTGAGACGGCGAATTTGCACATATTTTGGTAGCTAGCGGCTGGCGTATATACATGGGTACAACCCAAGCTTGGAATTTTCACCCCTTGCGTGATTTTGCGTGACACTTCCAGCTGAGAAACACCAGTCCTGCGTGGGAGGCGGGGCTACGACTGCTAGCATCGAATGGCAGTTACAGCTGGGAGGAAGGACTCAGCCTCCGAGGCAGACATTTCGTATCTCCCTGTCCCTTCCCCCCCACCCCACGCTTCACTTCTGTTCCTTTGAGATGGTCCCGACTGCGGCGTCTTAGGTGAGGATGTCATTCTCAGCATAGCTCTCCGAAGGACTGATGCGAGGGAAGGGGAGGTAAAACCCACCGCCGTTACGGACGCGCGGTCATCAACCCATGCCGGCGTTAGAGCGATCAGATCTCACAATCCGCTGCAGATCATGTTCGTGTTGGTTTCTAAACATGGACTTCTTACCTACCTACCTGCATTTACATCCACCTTTTTGGTTCCGTGACATGTCCGTAGGAGGGATGGGACGCAAGGAAACTTGGCCGGTGGACGTCACGGTGCATGGGGCCTTGCTTGCGATCTCCGTTGGCAAGTGCCGTGGATATCATGTGCTCGGGACCGAATGTCGGTGAGGAGCGGTGGGTGTAGAGGTTGGCTTTCGCCGTGGCTAGTGCTTTGGGAGGGATGGACGGGTAGATTTTGGGAGTGTAGTATTCTTTGTCATTTGGTTTTGGAGGTACCTAGTCAGTACGAGAAGCCTTGTCTTCCATGACGGTTGGCGGGGCTGAATGAGCCTGTGTGGGAAATGTGGGGGCTTGGAAATTTGGATGCATCTTCCTTCCGTCCACTATCTTCTTTCGTCTGTCTCGCGGCTGTGTCGCTTATGGCTTCAGTTTGTGTTTCACCATTGGAATTTGAAGCGAGGCTCGGCTCTTCTCTGATATCAGTTTTTCTGCACTTCTTTCACCCGATGTTGAGAGGTGCCGATGGTTGTTGAGGCGAAGACGAGAGGAGTCGCAATAACGGGCGGCATCCTCACTCGTTGGGATCGAGTCAACGCCGCGAGGCCACAGCCTGGTCGCATCGCATCTGCCGTCTTACACCCTCGAGCGGCGCAAGAAGACACGAGCGCACGCGCACTCGCACGCTAGACTCGCAGAGGCAGGAAGCCGGAAGTTGGGGAAAGGTTCTCGATTGGCACAAAGCAAGCAGCACGCCGCGGCACTGGGCTACGAGGGGATGACCACTGGCAGCCACTGGGCTCGCAATTCAGCCGGAGCGAGATGCGCTTGGCTGCAGGCCACCTGCAGCGCTGCTCAGGTGCTAGGGCTTGAATGTGCAGAGTTGGGAGAATTCCCAGGCGATTGGGCAGCGATGAGCCCACGATTGGCTCCCGACGACTCCCACCGTGGAAATTTTGGGGGTCCTTCGTCTTCCCCAGTTTTCGCCCCGGAGAAGAAAGGGGGGAGAGAAGGAAGGTTGCAGCTACCCACATGAGGCCTGCAGCTGCGGTGCGTCAGGAGCCTCCGGCGGGCAAAACAAGCAGAGCAGTCTTCGAGGGTCAGAGGAGCGAGTTTGCCGTTGGAAGTCGTCTGTCGCCCGACGGAGGGGACGACCTCCCACCCTGTTCTCGAACGCACTCTCCCCGCATCCCTTCCGCCCAGGTCGATATGCTTCGTCCTCTGGCGTGCCGTCGCTCCGGCACCGCAGCCCATCCCATCTCCCGTTAGTGTAACCCTCAAGCGATGCCTGCCGTCGACGTGTGCCACAGCCCTCCGTGGCACGCGGCCCTGGCAGCGCCCTAGGGGCCCGGCAAATGGTTGAGACACAATGCTGTGCGACAACAGAGCGAGGCGTTGCTCGGCGGGCAGATCACGGGACAGGCCATTCTAGCACAAGATTCTCCGCTCAGCAGTCCTCCAGAGTCGGTGTTGCAAAAGTGCACGCATAGGGGAGAAGAGCACGCAAACCTGCCGTGGGCGCGACGACGCACTGCAGGTCATCGGCGATATTCTCCTGAAGCCCCACCTTGGGTCTCCAATCGTCTTCAAATGAGGCATCGAGTGTGGTTGGACCGAGCCGAAACCGGGTGTCACGATGACTGGTGTTTCTGGGAGCTGGAGCCTGAGGACCCTTCTGGCCGTCCGTACGCACGCCTGGGTGCCTTGCGGCTCTGGGGCCCATCCAGGGCATGGTTGTCAATCAACAATGGAGGTTACGGGAGCACCAACCAGAGCCGGAGCTGAATGATCCGGTGTCGGCTCCTGTTCTTGGTCGGCACTTTGACGACATCCGGTGTTCTCCGTCCTACAGACATTGCTCGTGCCGAAATCCCACATCCGACTGAAGTCGCGGCTGTGCTTGACCCGAAGAAGATGGCTCTTGTTGGTGCCTCTACGTACTTGGACTTGGAAACAATGCGGCAGATTGATCGTCTCGACCCTCCAGCCCCGTTGGCCGGTTTTGCAGCCTCTTGACTAGGGAGCCTTGGGAGTTGCAGCAATCGTCTCTATGTCTCCGTGCGACTGCTCCAAGTACTATCCGACAAGCTTCAAGTACTCTCGGTTTCGAAGCTGGTATCGCGCCCCACGACCCATGTCTCTGCAATGTCGCTCTTGATCGCGGCTCATTTAGAAGTTCCAAATTTAGGATGGAGACTGCAACGCTCGGCGAGAAGGAGTTATCTCTGTATCTCAGAGTTAAGGGAGGTAGTCGAGCATTTCTCCTCCCATGAGCCTATCTCGACAAACTGTTGACGCCGACCGCAGATCAAAAACTGGGTTAAGGTCTGGACCTTTGAACGTCTGAAGAGTCTGCATGATTTCCAAATGCAAGCAGTGAGAGAGGCAAATCCATCGACAGATGATATATCAAGCTCAGACGACAGCCTCTCATCCTGTTCTTTGCAAAGTTGGGCTCGGCGCGGGTTTGCATTTTGGTTTGTTTACCCGGCGTGGCAAAGAAAAAGGGGGAAGCACAGGCCCTCACCGGTCGAGCTTGCACCATTTTGCCACAACTCCATGATCTTGTTTGGTCCGCCATCATGATCACCGCTGTGATACCTTCGCATGTGATCTGGAAAACTGCAGCTTTTTTCAACCAATGGAAATGTCAAGATGACCTCTTTGTTGTTCTGGTATTCGCCGGTTTCTGTCCATTCGATCTATCCTTGGCGCGCGCCGACCTTCTACCCCAACAGACGCAACCAGTCGCTGGCATATGCCACCATCAGTGGTTGATATCCCCAAGGACGTCATAACATCCACCCTTCCGCATTGCGCCGTGCGTTGCCACACATGGTCTCGGCTTGCAACCACCGCGCGAGCGGACGCAATGCAGTGATGTTGAAAGCATCGACACCCGACGACAATAGTTGAAACGACCGACAATGCAACCGGTCAAGGTCAGAAACCCACCCGCGGAAGCCGGAGACACTCACGCCAATGCAATGCACCTACACATGTTTTCTTCTGATGTCTCCCTCCCGCAGTAGCTCGGGCATTTCAGCTTCCGCTCCCGTCAACTGAACTCCAACCATCCGCGCCGACATGGGCTGTTTTGGTCCCTTGGGTCGCTCTCCTACATATCGATGATCCAGGGCACGTCAAAACTGTCGATACTTCTGATGGAAGTATCTCTCCACGACGCCATTGACCCCCATCGCCCCCTATTTCCGATCCCCCATCCCCCACTATCATTGCAACGTCTTGCCTCCTGTCTCACTCGATAAACCTGATCTTGGACCCTCAAGCTGCAATACTCTGCATTGCATTGCGTCGCATTGAAGCCCTCTTGCACCCCAATGCTTTCCTTCAAGCTCCTACCCTCATGTCCACTCAACATGCAACCACTTCCATCGCCGGCGCGCAAACCGCTGGAGCCCTAAATTAAGAAATCCCAAAATCATCAGCATCAAGAAGTGCACAGAAACTGCTCGAAAAGACAGCGCTACCCAGGAAAAGAGAGCCGCAGTTCCCAAACTGCCCCTGGATGCCCAGGGGGCAAACGAGAGCTCGTAACGTGGAGCCACGCCCGCCAACCCATCGCGAAAATGCTCTTTTTCCTCTCTTCCCATCCGCGCTTGCAAGCTAAACACGACATCATACTTCTTTGGCGTGATCACTTTAATTCCTACTTACCTACCATTTCCAACGTATAGTCCCAGCCGATGCAATCCCACTGCCAAAACACGTTCCTGGATAACGCAAGTCCGTGGGGTTCCTGTTACTTGAGACGAGTCTGAATCATTGCCAATGTCGCGAGGTAAAACCATCTTTCTCAATGCCAACCAAAGCATAGAATCTGATTCTCAACCCAACGTATCTTCATCGCTGCGCGCGCGCACGCTAAGGCATCATAACTCGTTGTCTCACGACCCGGGAGCCAACCAGCAATATAGCCACTATCACCAACGATGCGACTGCCCCTCCACTGGAGAGTGAACCCCTCCTGATCACCCAGAATATTCAAAACTTTAGGGGACCAACCAAAACACTACTCAAAGGCGACTGGTCTGACTGAGCCGAGTTCCGTCTACGGCTGGCTCGGGGAGGGACTTGCCCCTCCTCTCGCACTCCAGCCAGCCAAAAGCAGCCTCGTTATTTCTTCCCCTTTCCAGGGTCATACTTCTCTTTCCAGATCCTACACCGAGTCGGTCAGTAACGGTCAGACCTGATTGCCCGTGGTGGGCCCGTTGAAATCACAACATAAACAAACGGTCAGACTCCTGGGGGGAGGCTGGGGTAATATCACGATTCAGTGAAAAAGTTGGGGGCCAAAGTCCCACGGTCACGTTTCGCGGTCGCGTCTGTCGCTGTGCCCTGACCTGCGGCCGACTACGGCGACCTGCCGACCGCAGTGCCAGGCCCGCGTGCCAGGTTCCAGGTTCCCAGCCCTCGCGCCGCCCGTCCGCCCAATCGGCGGAGAGCGCCATATCCAGGCAAGCTTGGAAAAACAACCGTCGTGATTCTGGCCACTGGCCCGATGGGGAGAGAGCTGACGGATGACGAGAAGTAATGGGTGTGGTTGTGGGCAAACAGGGGGGTGGCATTAGCCGGCCCAGGAGACGAAAAACAGGGCGGACTGATTCACTGGCTGGGAAAACATGTGGCCGACGGCCCAGGACAGCGACCCTATCATGCGCCGCGGGCCGCAAGTCATCTACAGCAGCAGACATTGCGGCTTCTCAACACGAACCAAAGCCCACCCGATTGCAGCTGCAACAGTGCGTTGGGTTGGGCTGCGGGGAAAGCGTTTTCGGAGGGGTCCTTGGTGGAGGAGGGGATATCGCCGATTGTCCAAAGGGAAGATTGTCATGTAGGGCAGAGACAACAGACAAAAAGTGTTCGACGTACCAGGTATTCCCAATGATCTTGTTCCCGTTCTTCTCAGCCAGCCGGTAGTATTTCGCAGCTTCGAACTGTTTCGTGTTGCGCAATGTCAGCCCCATATGATAGATCAGACTGTCGAGTTTCGAGACCGTGAAGCGCGGGGAGATGGGGGAAAAGTGTTGTCCTCGCCGTCTCATTCGTGCTGGTTCCAAAAAAGCCTCATTGATGCCCAACCCTCGGAACCAGCGGAGCCAGCCAACACCAACCACTCAGACTCTCAGACTTGTCTCGGACGGGGTCTCTCTTCATCCCAACGGCCGAGCGAGCACGCCACCGCTGTTTCCCAGCTGGCAGCACTCTAACTGTCGGGCTCCCTACGATGGCTCTCGTGATATTGTGCAGGGATGGTTGATGATGGGATCGAGGTGACAGCTGAGAGACACTGACCTTGTCCTTCTTTGTGCCGAATCCTTCCAAATAGCACCACGCGACTTCGTTCATTGCGTCTGCAGAAGAGGCAAACATGGTCAGCCCATGCTGTCGGCCGTCGGGCATGTACGCGGGCGCGGCAGCCTTCGCACTACACCTCACCAGAGGAGACGTACCTGTATCGCCCAAGTTTGCCGCCGTCTCGTAGTACTGCCAGACTTGGCGTTAGCGGCATGGCATTAGAGAGTCAACGCCGCGCAGAAGATCGAGACCGGCGATCCCGGCGTCGCAGATACGAGGAATGTCGCCTCTTGCTAGTGAAGGAGGGACGGGATCAACCTACATTCTTCGCGGCAATTGGGTCCTTGGGGATCCCCCAGCCATGTCGGAAGCAATTCGCCAGTTCGAAGATGGCGAGAACTAGCTCGCCCTTGGCCGCCCCTCCTTTCTTGAGCCCGGCCTGCAGAGCCAGCTGCTCGATATCCGCGGCGTTTGAAGCTGCCGCCGAGAGGTAGTTGACGGCAGCCTCCGCGTCCGGCTCGCAACCCCATCCGTGCCTATCCGTCAACATCAGCTCATCATCGAGATAATTATTGGACAATTGGACCGATGGCGACTACTGCTACGACCACACAATCGCCCAACCATCTGTGAGCCGTATGCATCGTGGCCATCTTGGCCGCGGGGTGCTTCATGAGGGACAGGGAAAGATGCACCCCGCGTTGGAGGTTGTCCAGGGTGTACATACCGCAAAGCAAGACCGTACAAGACTTGGCTCAAGGGGTTATTGGCACCCTTTGGATCGGCCAGGCGGCCGAACAAAGCCGTCGATGGCTCTAGATCCCCAGCTTCGTGCAGCCTGATTGCCTCCTGAATATCTTGATCAATCTCCTTGGATGAAACCACTCCTTGTTGAGGTCGAGCAGGGCTGGGCGAGGACGCCAGCGGCCAGTTCGGCGGCGCATCATCGCTTGACCCGTCGTGCAAACGAACATTGGCGAGACCTTGAGATATGTCCCGGACCGGCGTGGGCGGTCGGCTGCGGTTCTTCTCGTTCTCTCTCGCCAATATAGTTGCGCGCTTCTCCCATTGCGACTCGTGGCCCTCCTTATCGGCCTCGGGATCGTCCGGGGCAATAATAGCTGGAAGATCCTGCGGAACATTCTCGGAGCTGACCGGACTGCGGCTCAGATGAAGGCGCTGTGAAAGACGCTTGCCTCCGCTCGCGCTCTTGCTGCTCGACACCGACGGGCTCCTGCTCCGGCGATCGCCGCTGCGAAAGACATCGAGGCTCAGTCGGGACCGGTCTTTGCCCGTCTTCGAATCGACTGTCAGGTAGGAGGACGCGTCGTCGTTGTCTCCTCCCGGTGGGTGGATAACCTCCTCCGTATATGTGTCAGATCGCACAATGGTAAATGCGGGCGGCGCGAGGCGTTGGGAAGCTGCGGGGTCGGGCGCATCGGCCTCGTCGAGCCCCTGCTTCTTCTTGAGGATATCTCGAAGTCCCATTGCTGTGAAGACCGGGTGCGTAGGAACCGCTTGGCAGAAGTCTCAAAAATGCGTCTTTGTTTGCTGTTCGCCGACGAAGCGTTGGTGAGACTGTCGTTGATTCAACGAGGGTCGTCGAGGTGGGGTTGGGTCTCGCTGACGTCCTTGCCAGGCGCAGTTTCCATCCACTGTGTTGGAGGGGTCGCGGAGGCGTCGTCAAAGGTTGGATCGGGGCTGCGACGGTCTTTATTCAGCCAGAAAGAGATGAAAAGGGCACCAACCCTTGGTGTGAGGATTGACGCGCTTCGCGACATGATATTGGCACTGGCCGCTCCATCATGGAGTGTAGACGCCGCATGGAGGGGGGATGGAGGCTGAGCTGTCAGGGGCTGAGCCACCCCTTCAGGGGCGATTTGCCCAAGTTGACTTGCAATGAAAGCAAAATGGCCGCTTGGCAATTTTGAGCTGTAAAGTCTCAACCTATGAGCAGGAATAATCGTGACGACGATGTCCAATTGTTTCACCGGTCAATTGAGCTATTATACGGCCAGTGGAACAGAGTTTGCGGCACTTGAACATTGGGAATGCCCGCTCGTAAGCGCGGAGTGTGGCTGTAAATCTAAAATTAGGGCATAGTAACTCTCCACGTGGGATCGTTACGCTTCCTCCCTAAAAGCTCCCGACGATATTGGCAAGTGGGATAGAAAATGGCATCGTGACCGGATCGCGAACCAACGTCATAGAGGTGGTATTTTCTCCTCTTGAAATGGGGGCGATGCCGTTCACCGCCAAGTCGACGAGATATTCAGGGCGGACGTATTCCCGGCTTCCTAACACGCTGTGGGTGTCTCGTACCTTGGATCTCTGACGAAGTAGCTTGGAGTGGAGGAGTCGGAACAGAGCCACAAAGGCTAGAGCTTTCCTGGGCGCGCTTGGCCTGCCTCCAACCCGGAATTGTTTTGACTTCGAGCGGCGCATTGCATCAAAGGCCGGATTCGGGTAACGGAGCAGCGGAGAGGCACCCGACACGGCGTAGATGCGGAGGGCGGAGCGGGGCTCCATCCCGGCAAAAAAGCCTGAGACACCGCCTACGTACCTGGGTGACGAAAGTGACACTTCTGGTGTTGGACGGACGTCTTTCTAGACTCGCCCAAGAAGCCTTGTTTCAACAGCGACTCGGAGTCTCCATGGCTCCGTGCGAAAGACAATCAAACATCCGGGCTGCTAGCTCAGAATCATGGAGGCAAGATAACGCTACCCTACTTTGTAAACCTGGTGGTCGCAGTGCTACCGTGACGGTCGGGTGTTTCTCAGATATCGAGATTGGTGCTACATGGATAATTGTCCGACATCGAAGTACCGTGCAATCGAGGAAACATCGTCCTCGACGGGATGATCACGAGTTGATATTCTGCTTGCTTTTTTCTCTCCCACTTCCCATTCTCCCCTGTGATTCGGTACCTTTCGATTTGCGAAACAATGTCAGCGCTGCTACCATTGGCTCGTGCGGTCGAACCTTGGCGGCCGACAAGGATTTGCCGGTCCCTTGCAGTCCGCTTCCTTCCCAGTTCAGGGGTAGCTTCCAGGGGCATGCGAACTTGTTCAAATCCAAAGTTTCCATGCACGATGGGCTTTTTGTGACAGGTTTCTGTGGTTGACAGCTCGAAGGCCCCAGCCGACGGGTGCCCCCCTTCTCGAACACAGAGCCATGTCCCTGCTGACCGTCAGTTCCCGCAGGAATCTTTAAATGAATACCGGAAAACTTGCACCACCCGCAGATTGAAATGAGTAGAGTGACATCGAAAAGAGCCAGATCGCGAGTCCGTTGACGCGTCTCTCGAGTATTCTATATCCATCCACACACTGTCAAATACCTCTTCAAAGGCCTTTTGGGCAGTGGAATCTTTATCCATCAAGTTGTGAGAGCTCCGAATAAACTTCGGCGCGCCCTAAAGACGGCCCCGAATAATAAGCGCAGCGGGATCGTGCCGAAGCGACGACAACTTGCCACCACGTTCCCGGTCCATTGACCTCACCGTTCCCACACCAAGGCATCGTCGTCAATTTCTAAGCCGTTGAAGAGACAATTCAATTGTCTGTCCGGGATCTCATCTAGCGGAGGACACAAGCAACCGAAGAAAAAAAAAGGAACTAAAATCCTACCATCCCGATCAGTCTGCGACACGACCAACCAACTTGTTTCCGCGTTTCCCCCACTCTGTTGCAACACCAAACATCGAAGCGACTGCACCTGGCTTCAGCAAACAGCTTTACATCCTAGGCTTCCTTCCGCTAGGCCCTTCTTGCATCGCAGCTACCTTTCCTCTTCTCTCCTGACGGCCTCGGATTTTTTTTGGAGGTTGCGCGTCTCAACACAGCCGCCCATTTGGACCGTCTCATGATGGCCAAACCTTAGCAGCGCCAATGTCGTCTCTCGAGCTATCAATTGACACTCGTCCCGACCCGCGTATGCGCGTTTCTGCAATTTATCCCATTCACACTCCGGACGAACGCTGCGGGTAATTGCAGCCCGCAGGCGCTTTTGATCGTCGCACCTACGCGTTCTCTCGCTTCCCCGTTCGAGCTCAGGTGGTACCGCGAGACGCAGCGTTGGACGGAATTGCTGGGTAGTAGCGAACGCAAACGACGGGGCTCTCTCCCCAGAGGCTTAGTGCCGGTGGACCCACGCGGCGCTCACTCTGTCGCTCCCGTTCCCACCCCGATCGAGACAACCTTGGAAATACTCTGCAGCTCTCGCTGCAGACGCACACATTCGCGACATGGCGGCCATAGAAGCTGCAAATCCACGCCATCACCATGGGCACCACCAACCACACGCTTCGCTACCCGCCTCACCGACGCTCACGAACCCAGACATGATCCTCCCCGAGTACGAGCGAAGCGTGTCGCCTGCGCCGGATCTTGACAGCTCCGGCCGGGACCACTCACCCTTGATGATGTGGAAGAACGCGCACGCCGCCGCCTCCGGCTCCGACATGCACCATATGTTCGGTGTCCCCAACCCGACCGAGCAGCGGCTAGACCACCCGTACGGCCCCACAGGTCCGATCACGCCCACGACCCCTATAATATACGGGAACGGGACGATGCTGTCAGATATTGGAGAGGTTACCGAAGTTGAGAGCACGCCTGGCAAGCCTTCTCCAGCGCGTAACAAGGCTGTTTTGCGGAGGCTTGAGTCCCCCACGCGTGGAAGCGGCAGCGATGCGGCTCTACGGTCGTCCCCAACGATGGGGGTGGTGGCCATGCTGAAGAAAAAGTCGAGCAAGAGCATGAATGCACAGCGGGAACGGCGCTCAAGCCTCGAGAGCAATAGCACCATCACGACGCAGGATCAGGCCGCCCTCTTCGCCGATTTCGATGATACCGCCAGTGTGGGCGATAGTGTTTTCCAGGGCGATGACGAGGAGAGCATGGCGTCGTCCTATGTCGAAGGGACGGTTCCCCAAGCGGTTCCTCGCTTGGGAATTCCGAACACGGACAGCGCCGACAGACTCTCGACATACTCTACCACCTCACTTAGCAGGAGAGCAGAGGAGATTCTGGCAAATGCGAAGAAGAGACTGACCGTATGCGTATTCAGCCCTGCTTGACTTGTTTGTTCGCTAACCGCAATGCTGCCAGACTATGGAGGGCAACTTGACCCGCGCTAGAAGCTCCCTTCACATTACGCCCCCATATGGATCGGATGCCTCGACCCCGTCACCCCCCTTTCAGCGTGCGTCAACCGCCATGTATGCGCGGGACAGCACTCGCTCCACGCCCTCGCCGAGCCACTCGAGGATGTCGAGCGATATAGCTATTCGAAATGGTCTGCCATACCGAGTAGCTATGCCGAGATCCCAGAGCGCGATGGGCTCGGCTGGGGGGTACAGGCAGCCTCTACCACTCTCGAAAAGCGCCGATCACATTCGACCATCGTCAGAGTCTGTCCGACCCGCGCACAGGGTCACCCCTCCTAGGGACAGCGCATTGCAACCCCTTACAGAGGACGAAGTCGCTCAACTGGAGGCATTAGATCAGCAAGGCCATGAAGCGAGAATGGACAACTTCTTGAGCCCAACCTTTGGATCTATGAGTGACAACGCTACCAACGGCACGCGAGGCCTACAACGATCCGCCTCGGCAGCTCAGATGCGGGATATCAAAGATCAGATGAAGGACCTCAAAGGCAAGATTTCAAGTTTGAGAGAGCAGGCTCGGGTCGACAGCATGAAACGGCGCAGCCTCCAGAGTCTACGAACCCCAAGTCCATTCACACACTCTCAAATAGACCAATGGTACGCGGAACCGCCATCGAACAGGAACTCGGTAATCAACACTGGAGACCCAGCGGCCGCTAGGAATCCGTGGAACGGCGAAGAATCAAGCGTTGATGGCGAAACGAAGCAGGAACTAGTCGGCCCCAGGGACGAGTACGCTGACGAGGAAGAGTCGGTGTTTGAGGATGTGGAGGAAGTCACGCAGCTTAGGCCAGCTGAGGGCCACTATCCTGACCGAAGGTCCATTCCGTTGCCAGCGGTCAATTTTGACGACTCAATCGACCAAGACGACGATGTGGTGACTGAAAATGGCGACGTACCGGAGGATGAAGAACTGCCTGAGGGCTTCCAAGACGCGGTTGACTTTGGTTATGAAAGCGAAAGTGGTGATTCCCTCTACCATGATACCGTCCAGCACCAGCTCTCGCACGAAGACCGAGAAGACGCATTCGATTACGAGCGATTCTTCTTGCATAGCGCTCTGGGAACTATGGGCCACCCGCGAACGCTCAGGCGCGGGAGCACTGACAGCTATACCTCGGAGGACTCTGTTGAGACGACTCGGGGCCCAATCGTAGAAACCTCCACGAATGGCGTCCGCGATGCTGATGAGATCAATGCTCCCAGCAACAGGAGTACCAAGAGCAGACGGAACAGCGTGGCCTCGGTCTCGACCATCGAAACATTTGCAACGGCCGAAGAGGAGCGGTCAAGGAGGTCTGTGGAGAGCAGCCGCGAAGTCGAAGCTGTAACTGAAGGGATATTCGGCACCAACCGGTCTTCTGCCGAATCACCGACAAGCAGCCCGAGGAATCGGTCGGACGGAACAGCAACAACGATGAGGTCGTCGGTCAGTACAGGGAGCAACAATGCGTCCATGTCCAGCATTCTCAGTGCTGCTCGCGGCAGCGATGAGTCAATCTCTTCCATCCCCGAGGAAGGTTCCGAAGATACTCAAACGAACCAGTCAAATCGTCGCTTTTCCTCATTCCGCCGACCGATCTCGTTTTCTGCTTCACACTCTATGCATCGGCCATCCGTTTCGTCTTTTGACTCGACAGGCACTAACCGGAGCTTTCCTCTCGTCAACAAGCCCAAGGACAGCACTAGCGTTTTGACGCCGAACTCGTCACCTGACCAGGAGCTCGAGACGATATCCAATGTCCTAATGAGCGAAACCGCAAGCGCCTGTCGGCAACAGCAGAGAGACCGAGACCTTGAAGGCAATGATGGGGCCGACGATGTGCCCAGCGTGGGACCTATCAACCGCTCCCTCGCGTCACCGCCTCTGCAGGCTTTGTTGCGCGAGGATAAGTATCTCGTTGAAAGGCTGGTTGCAGGGCTGGGTCGATGCGTGCTGGGTCTGACCGAGAACGGCCGGGCCAGCGCTGAAAGCCGCATGTATCGACGACGAATTGATGCAGCAAGGAGGATACTCGAGGGGCTCGAGCAGGAAGAGGTGGTCTAGGAAACCAACACTCCCAGACTCAGCAAGGGGCTGACCAGTGCGGGGGATGGTTGGTGCTGATTCAAACATTTTCAAGCGACGGGCGTTTGGTTGCTTTTGGCGGGCTGCTACGGGTTCGACTGCCGACGACGTCAATGCGATATGATCACATACATATACGGCTGAAACCGATACGAAGCGAAAAGATGTTATTACGAGTTGCGGTGGGCAAGCGACTGTGGTGGGAGGTTTCCTCTCCCACCCTGACCATTGGGGCTTGGCCTGCTCAGATTTTCTGACGACCGACCTGTTATTCTCTTCAACCTCTTGGAGTTGCGTCCAGTGATCATGAAACAGACTGGGCCGCTTCTTGTTTTTTTTTTTTGTTTTTGGCTAATACCCATCTCGACATTGTTTTTTTTAGACGGAGCTGTTGTTTGAGGGTGTTTGCTGGATTCTACGTTGGCGAGCATGGTTCTGACTGGCAGGGCGCTGGTCAAGGTCAAAACGGGGAAAGCCAGAGGAAGATATTTATGCGCTGGTTGTTGGTCCTTTTGGTTCGATACCCCAGATTCTGATCTTGTTACTTTACAAATATTTATTCAGGAGAGGGGATTGAGCGTTGGTGAACTGCCGGGTTGGGTGGAGCGGCGGGTGTGGTAGTTGTACGAGAATGAACGGAGAATACCTGTGTTGTCCAGCGAACATTTCGATGACGAGGTTGTTACCGGAACAGCATTAATCAAACTCCATCACATCCTAAACTGTTCCAACGGCTTTCGGACTGGTGTTACCACGCCTATTCTGATACAGAGAGACGGTGAATCTTTTACGTTGTTTTTCCTGGTGTTTACATCTACACTGACTAGGCAATCTTGCCAAGTACTTTTTTCTGCTCCTTATTCTTGGGCACTCCGGTTGTCGATTAATCTCTAGAAAACAATGTCAGCAAATACCCCTGAGGCTCCGAGCAAAGCATACTTACAACCAAATTCCTCAACAGCACGGCAATCGTCACCTTGCCAATACTTGGCACATAGATGCTCGCCTTCTCCTTGACGGCTGGCCCGTCAAAGTTGCGATAGCTCGAGAAGTTGATGCACACCGCGCCATCGCGGATCAACTCTGTTGGGACCTTGAAGTTCTCGGTGGGCACACCGCCGATGACGACATCGCTGAGAGGAAGGACGTCCTTGAGGCCCCACCCTTCCTTGTCGAGGACCTGGTGGCGCGGCTGGCGGATGCCTTCGCCACGGGTGAAGACCTGCACACCGGTGATGTCAACGCTGTAGACGGTGGCGCCGTCGTTGGCGAGGAGGGCGGCGAGGGGTCGGCCGTTGACCTCGCTGCGGTTGATGACGGTGATGGTCTTGCCGAAGAGGCGGTTGCCGTAGGCGAGGATGGGGTTGTAAATTTGGAGGTGCTCGAGGGCCTTGACGATGGCCAGGGGGGTGCAGGGGAGGATGGACTTTTTGCGGTTGGTGGGAGGGTCGAGGAAGCGCACGTTGTGGTACATGTTGAAGAGGTGGGTGTGGCAGAGACCTTCGACGTCCTTGGAGAGGGCGACGGTCTCTTGGATATATCGGTCTTGCTGCTGGTTGTTGGTCCAGATGGGGTAGTAGACGATGATGCCGTCGATGGCGTCGTCTTGGTTAGCGGCGACGATGGCTTCCTCTAGGACCTCCTTGTTGACCTTGCGCAGGTCGAAGCCGAAGCCGTTCTCCTCACATGTCTTTTTGGACCACTCGGCGTACTGGCCGGCCGCAGGGTCGTCGTTGGCGAGGAAGGCAGCGAGAGTTGGCTTCTTTGCCTGCTCGCCCTTGGTGAGCATCTCCCTGACCTCGCCGAGGAGCTTCTTGGCGATGGTGTCGGCCAGGATGACCTTGCAGGTCTTGGGCACATCAGGAGTCGCCATGGTGCGAAGCTGGCGTCGAAAAACCTTCCAAGAATGGAGATTTCTGGGGAGTCTGTTAGCTGAGGCTAACAATTTCCTCATATCTTGTCATGCTGTCCACCAATTCCTCAGAAAAATTGAGATTATTCATGAGAATAAAACGGGAGGTTTTCAAGCAGCATCATGTAAGTGGCTTGTGACTCAAAACGGAAAAGGATGAGGCGTGCCGCTGGAAAGTTTACCTTTGTACCCCGCGATTTGCAACGTCTAACAAAAAGTGAGACTCTGGAACGTCAGTGAAAGTACCTAGCCGATGTGTAGTAAAGTTCAATGTGAAAAGAATGTGTAGACACGTAGTTTGACAAGTTTTTTGAGAGATTTTGGCCTCCCTAAAATACATATAACCGGCAATGCTTATGCCTTCACTCGACTCGCAAACAGCCGCCTAGGCCCCTCCTGTCCGGAACTCGCAGGCAAAAAAATTTCGACCCCTCAGCGCCCCAGACCTCTCCTACTTTTCCAGGATTAGTGTTCCCGCTGATTAACCTTTAGCGCCCACCCGGCTTGGGAAGCCTGCCCATCGCTCCTGCTCCCTTCGCGGTGTTAAAGGGCAGATATGATTGCGGATATTGACCGATAGATCATGAATGAAATGGGAAATTGATGCCATTCAGTTTTGGGCCTGGAAATGCGTGCATTGGTCTTGGTAAACAGCTTCATCTGAACCTGCCAAAAAAATAAAAATCTGCCAAAAACAGTTAGGCGGGATTTTAACGGCTGGTAACATTAAACGGCAGCATCATCTTAAGGTTTCACACGCGATAACGGCGGGGTGTTCGGGCGATAACGGCGCTTCAACCCAGCTCAGGACCAAAACCAACATCACGCCGTCAACCGCGCAAATTTGCCTCATCTAGAACCTGAGTCTTACTTCAGAGGCAACATATTGTCTACCGCAGCCCACAATCCTTCATAATGGCAAACTTCAAGGATTGGGCGCTGCAGTACGTGTTGACGGATGAAGAACCCCTCCAACTCGAAATCGCCAAGAAAGCGGCAAAGGGTGCGTTGTGAGAATGATACAACGCTTCAGAAGTTGTTTTGCTAAGACTTGGATAGAGATTGAGGCCTCAAATGCAAACAGGGCAACTGTTGGGAACTGGGCTGCTTCGGTTCAGCCGTGGATGAGCAGGGCGCAGGCAGGAGACGATGACCAGATGGAGGATGGCGATGACGGAGGGAGCGGCGATATCATTGCTCGAGCAAAAGGTACCGTCCCTGTAAAAGGGGCAAGAAGGTGTTTGCTCATGATGTTGACTCTGTGGTAGCTCTCGGGTTCCTTGCGGGAACTCTTGAGGCACTCGACAAAAACATCTTGCGAGCCGATCAGAGTAGGTGCATTCATTTCATCTGCGAGGTTGTTGTGCTGACTTGCACAACAGTTGTCTTCCTGGTAGGCTTCTTCGGCGCCATGTTCTCGTACGACCACAAGGCCGGCATCACAGCTTCCACCAAAGCTCTCAGGCAATTATTCGGGATGAAGGGGTTCAAGCCTGATATGGGTGTCAAGATGCTTGAAGATGTCTGCAAACTGAAAGAAGACTTTCGGTTACAAAGCGTGGCAACGAGACTTGAGATTTATGAGCTTTTCCGGAGCTTGATCCAGGATCCAGCTGTCAGCAGTGAGCTGCAGCACAAGCACGGCTCGTCGTGCGGCTTTATTGTCGACCTTCTTCAGCTATGCCAACACGAAAGAGATCCGAGAAATCTCATGCTGTGGTTCAAAATCCTCGCCATTCTTGTTGCCGATTATTCGCCATCTACCGAAGTCGCTGATGAGCTCTTCAAGACATTCTCCGCATATTTCCCCATTTCACTAAAGAGCTCATCTACGCCCATCGGAATTACTGCCGACGACCTCAAGGAGGCTGTACGAAGCTGTTTTGCCGCTCACCAGCGTGTCGCGCCCTTCGCTTTTCCATTTTTGATGCAGAAGCTTGATCAAGGCGATGCGGTTACGGTAGCCGTCAAGGTAAGTTGCTAACCAAGAGACCTCCGTTACCAAAGCTGTGTGGTGTGAAAACATGGTTTGAATGCTGACTCCATGCAGCTCGACATAATGAGAACCATCAAGGCATGCGTAGAGCGTTATGAGCACCCACAGGCTAGCCTTGTGCCCTACATTGAGAAAATATGGGGATCCCTGAAATACGAGGTTCGAAATGGAGAAGTGAAAGAAACGATCGATGCCACGTTGGACGTCCTTCGAGCTATCGCCAAGAAACTCGATGGATCCAAGACGCAGAAGTTGGATGTAGCTTTGCTGAAAAGCTACATCGACACCGTCTTTAAGGATTGCAGGGAAGATCTCGCAAACCCAACATACACCAAGCAAGCTGGCTTGCTTGTCATGACAGTTATTACGGCGAACGTTCGAGGCTACGTTCTTGAGAGCGCTGCGTTGCTTGACTGCCTCCGACAGAACTTCCGGCAGCCGAAGTCCCCCTCCCACACGAAAGACCTTCTTCTCATTCTCAACTCGACGCTGAAGGCTCGATCGGGCTTGGTGAAGAACAGGTCACAAGGTCATCTTGAAGACGTGGAACAACTGAAGACAGAACCGACGGCGCCTTTAGATGCCTTGTCCCACGACATTTATTTAAGTACCTGGGCCGCGAAGTCCAGCGAATCCAGCAAAGAGAACACAGATGTTCTCAAGCAAGTTCTCCAGGGCCTTGCTCTGCTGGTCAGCCAACAGACGGTTCAACTAGACGGAGAGACCGCACTTCTTTGCTCAGAGAAGACCTGCGCGGAGATTTGCACCCTCCTGATTCAAATTCTTGTCAAGGGCTTGACGTTGAGCTCGAATGACAATGCTGCGAATGACGCAAGCCTAGAAGAGGAAGCACAGCTTGCACTCCGCACAGCTAGCTCGAGTTACACGCCAGCCTATGAAGAATTCGCTCGCAGAGCTAAGGCGGAGATTCAAAAACGGGATTGGGCGAACGCTTCGAGCTACTCACTGGACGCTTTGCGAGACCTCTTGTTCAGGTTGGCCTTCGTTGGCTGTTCCGAGCTTCCGCACAAAGTGGTTGGCGGCTCTGCCCCGTCGAGATCATTCTCGCCGCTTCAGCACTTTATCACCTTTACTGCTACCCTCCTCGAGCTTTTCCCAGTCGCGGGGAGTGGAAGCCCAGCTGAGCCCCACGAGCGGTCCCTCGCTGACTCTTATGTTATTGGCGCGTTGCATGCCGGGCTGCTGTTTTTCCGGGACGCATGCATTGCGAAACACTCGACGGACACCCTAGTCTCATTTTCAAGGGACGACACAAACTGGGTACAAGAGTTCGAAAACCTCCCAGACAACTGGGTCCAGCAGCTCAAATCAGGTGAGGCGTCAGACCTGAGGCTGACCAGCATCGGTGAAGATGATCCAGAGGCGTACCGCCAGTTCCTCCGGCTCAGCCTGTTCATCGTGAGATGCCTTTATCGATTGGCAGCTGCCGGAACAGAATCGCAAGGAGTATGGAGTGGGCGACTCCTGGCGCAAGTTGCGAACATTGCAGCATCCATCATCCGCAGTCTCGATGAGAAGCTCCAGACGTCCTGTAACTTGGCCAACGAGGCTTTTACCTTTTTTTCGGGAGGGAGTGCAGCATCTTCAGGCCAGAACGCCTCGCCTTTCGCAGAGCTGCTGACCCGTGGTGTTCTGGAAGGTCTCTGGCCTGGCGCCATGGTTGAGCTGGTGAGTGGTCGGTTCTTCAACAGCGAGGAACTTACTAATAATGCTTTGGTAGTATAACCCCGGAGGAGTAGCAGAAACTGTCATGTGCCATCCGCCGCAGCTCGAATCTCACCATTTGCACCAAAGAGAGATCCGCGCCTCGGTTGCCTTGATACTGGCCAACAAGTACAAGGGAGGAGCATCAACTGCTGACCCCGAATCGCAGACGATGAAGCAAGTGCTTTGCACTTGGTCAGATGAGCTGAAGGCGTCCGCTGCGTCAGATGTCGACCTCGGCGCATTCGAGTCTCTCAACATGATAGCTATGCACATTTTTGCGGGAGCGGTGGCGAGGCAAGACAAGAACGTGCTTGACCTGGTCCCAGTGCTGAAGGCGGCCATCGCGAGTGACCATGTTGGTGAAGTAGTCTCGCGCTCTCTGGGGGTCTTGGTCAAGGACAGCGAACTTCACAGCGCCGAAAACCACGCGGTTGTCCGGCGCTTCTATAAGCAGTGGGCATACAGCCAAATTGCAAAGCCGCTGTACCCCCTAGCTCTACCGTCCGAAAATGGCCCTGCTGCTGCGGCGAGGTACAGAGCTGCGATTCTCTCGATGGTCAGCAACTGCGCCTTCAACGTTTACGAAGCTGATGTGGAGACCCTCATTCGGCTGCTCATCACGACGCTGACCGACCGCGGCAACATCTCGGGGCAGCAACTTGCCGCAGCGCTCGAAGTCTTGGTAGAAATTCTCGCAAACGAGCCGGATGCGCTCAAGAGCCACCTGAAGGCTATCATAGGTGGAACGGTCGGCGTCTACGAAGAGAGTCTGTCCAAGGCCCAGTCGAGCACCAAGAAGGATCCCAGCGAAACAAGTGCGAGGAAACTTGTGCTGCAGGCGTTGGCCGCGATACCGAAGAAGTTTGAGGAAAGATACCTGCTCTCGCACTCGCCGAGGCTGCAGCGGGTGTTGGCCCTTGCCTGCGGTGATGCTGTGCGTGAGGTGAGGCAGGCTGCGCGGTTAGCAAGGGGAAGCTGGGCGAAGGTGAAGTGAGGCCTGTATGTAGCGGCCGTCTTGACAATGGAGGAACACAATAAATGTGGTTGAATCTGTAGCATCGAGGGGTGTTGTCCTCTCAGGAGGGGAGCGTAAATGTTAGACTGGGAATAAAGAGGCATCCTTGGCATCTGGCGCTGGCTTTGACTTGGTTGGACACATGGCAACGGAAGGCAGCACAATGATGGGTATCTCTATCTTTTATTTCCCCTTTTACCGGCATCTCCGCAGACACATAGGAAAGAGCCTGCGTGACAAATTCTAGAGTACACGTACCAGAAACTGAGCTTAGAACAAAAATCTGGCGACGATGTATTCGACACTGGGGCTGCAACTCCATTGGCCCCTGCTGTGGCATCCCATTATCCTGGCGCACATGATAGGCATTGGGACTACCATCCAATTTAGCAGTCTTTTCTGTTTTCCCTTGTAAACATAGCTTCGGTTCTCCATATTCTCACGCCTTCCTCCGCCTCTCACCCTTCTTCCCACTCTTTGGCTCCGCCCCCGACGTCTCAGACCCTAGGGTACCCGCTGCCAGCGCCTCCAAAATCTCCGGTGTATACGTCGTCGTCGTCGTCGCCGCTGCCCCCTCCTTCGGCCCTGCCACCCTCTTCGGATCCGCTTTGCCTACCGCCGGAACCGCCGTCGCCAACACGCTCTGAAACGGAGCCGCCACAAAATGCCCCGTAGCATCAAACCACTCTGTAAACGGCTTCGTCACCTCAACCTTGCCCTTCTTCTTCCCATCCTTGCCCGTTACTTCAACCGTCACATTATACTCGGGCACATTCTTCTTGGTGTGCGTGCTGATGCGGATCGTGTCGCCGCCTGCGCTAGAGGGTGCGGTGCCCTCGTAGATGGTCCCGCGCTCGACGTAGAATATCCAGAGAGTTAAAGCGCCGTTGAGTAGGGAGTAGAGCGCGACGGCGGCCGCGGTGTAGTATTTCGTGGCGTCGAAGCCGAATTTGTAGTCCCAGCCGAGACAGGCGGCGGCGATTGCGAGGGCGCCGTAGCCGAGGGTTAGGCGGATGTCGGTGAGGCGGTGGGATTGCCGGAATTTGAGAGAGTTTAGGTAGTTGGGGATAGCATCGTCGGAGGTGTTTTTAAGGTCTGGGGTTGCGTGTCAGTGACCATGTAAGAGAGGGACGAAGCGACCTTAGGGGATGGGGTTGTTCACCTGCGAGGTTGTAGACGGAGATTTTTTCTTGGGACGCCATGGCTGCGTTTGGGGATGCGTGCCTGTTTGTGCGCGCGCGCCTGTGTTGTGGTTGTTGTGGGAGCGGACACCTTGGTGAGGTGGTTTGGAGGTAAGCTTGTGGGATCTGGCTTGGGGAAAGGCCACATTGGCTCCCGTCCATGTGGGGCCACAGTTACAAGTCACTGGAGACCCCTGTCAATCGATGCGGCGCTGCGCCGCGCCTCGTTTGAACTGTTAGCGAGCTCTAAACTCAACGACATCTCAACTTCGCAAGCTCCAGACACTGCGAAAATGGCACAAGTACCGGTGCAAACGATCCATAGGGATCCCCAGCTCTTCTATTGGATACTTTTACCAATCACGGTGGTTATGGTAATTGCAGCCCCTTCTCCGAACGAGTAACGATGAGGTCCGCTTCTAATACGGTGCGCGATACAGGTATTGACCGGTGTCCTCCGACATTATGCTTCCGTATTGCTGCAGACAGCGCCGAAGAGGCTCGACCAGAAGGCACTCCGCGAACAACGATCGTTGCTTCATGGCATGAGCGTGCGCGGCAACTTCCATGCGCTATCACGCTCGTCATTCGTCGCCCGACGTGAGGCCTTGACTACTGCGTATCAATCCGGCGCCTACCTCAAAGACCCCGAGCGCCGTGGCCAACCGCCGGCCAACCCGATGAGCGACCCCGACGGAATGTCAGGCATGATGGGCATGATGAAGAACCAGATGGCCATGATCATCCCAAACACCTTGATCATGAGCTGGATCAATGCCTTCTTTAGTGGCTATGTTATAAGTATGGTACCATTTTGTCGTGTGTATACGGCCGGTTTCGTGACTGACTTGTTACAGTGAAACTGCCCTTCCCCTTGACCATCAAGTTCAAGAGCATGCTCCAGGCGGGCGTTGCGACCAAGGATATGGATCCTCGCTGGATGTCAAGTATCAGTTGGTACTTTTTGTGCATTTTTGGCCTGCAGTCTGTCTTCAACTTTCTGCTCGGCGACAACAATGGTAAGTCGGCCCTCAATTCATTCGGCGACAATCTTGTTGACGGACCGCAGCCGCAAGCCAAATGGCGCAGCAGATGGGACAGATGGGTCCGCAAGCAGGTCAAATGTTCGGTCCGGGGCAAGACCCAGACAAGCAATTTCTTGCGGAGGCCGAGAACCTCGCTGTGATTGAGCATTATTCTGTGCTAGACGGCGTTGAGCAACGCCTGCTAGAGGGTATCAATATATAGAGAAAACCGGTCTGTATGTATACACATCCTTTATAACTCGTTGGTTGTGCCGGTATCCTGGATCATCCTGTCTCTGGCCGCCGCCGTTACCTGTTCAACCCCTCATTCTTCCCACCATATTGCGCAGCCGAGGCCAGGCGCTTTCATGGATCCGGTGATCTTGTACGGGGGCAGCAGTTCGCTTGCGGGCTGATCGGCCAAGTCCAATGGGCCCGAGGGCGCCTGGTCGTGCCACTCTTCAGACAGCACCTGGAAGCGGACCATCTCGTTATTGTCGTAGAACATCTCTTGGTCATCCTCCCTCCACACCCACAGACCCTCTCTCGTCTCACTTGATGGGAGCGAATCAGTGACGAAGTCAGAGGAGGGTTAGATTGTGGGACGTACAATTCTGAGCCCTCAGGCAACTCGGACCAGGGGACGAAAATATCGTGAAAAAAATCGGTGGCAACTGGACTGCAATATTAACAAACGGAGAAATCTGAAATGGGACGCAAAGCATACGGCTGATCCCTTCCCGCGTTTGACTCGCAATGCGTGCAACAACTACTTCCCCCTTGAAAGGACGAAAGACGACCATGCGGCACTCAACTGCAAATACGGTCAGTGGGACAACTGGATTGTTGAGATTTAGTCTGGCTTGCCGTTGACATTGGCGAACCCATCGCCTTGCCCTATCAGGCCTTCGGACGTCCAGAGGATATCCCAGAGGCACACAAACAGACCAATTTTTTGGACGACCTAGAGGGCGGTGAGTGACTGGGTAGGCTAGATCCAGCGCAAGGCGTCACACACCTTGTTTGCATACTTGGCGTTGAGATTGTCCTCGATTGCAACGTGACTCTGTTTGCCAAAATCTTCTGGCGCGATCTGCACCAGATCGGCAATTTTGGTCTATTTGCGCGAAATTACTTGTCAGAAAGCCTACGGGGGTGTAAATGTGTGGACTTACGAGGATGAACATTTTCAACTCGTTGGCGAGTATTTATAGAGGGAGAAACAGAGGCAAGGAAGGATGGGAGAGGCGAAAGTTTATGAACTTGTGTTGCTTTGAAAACACGGAAAATTTTCTCAACTTGGCGTTCAAACGGCCGAAATCATGCGTGCAAGTCACATTTTTTGAAGGAATTTGGCAAGTGACTCTTCGATTTCATATTCCCGAGTTCAAGGATTCTTTCCCATAGAAGGGGGTGGTCAAACCTCAAAACTGCATCACACCTACACTGCAGCAATGCCATCACGTCACGTGATTCGTCTCCATTTGTTGCGGAATCTCGACAGGTCGCAGCTTTCCGTCTCAAATTTTACTTCCGCACGTGATGAAGCTCACCGTCAGAATTAATTGCTCCATCCCATGTGTCAGTGACTTTCGCTGCGTGTTGTCCATGTCTAAAGGTTCGTTTGCTGGGGGGCCACACCCAACCCTAACCCTATGTATACAATAAGCATTGACGCTCGGCAACCTTCACTAAAACTCACCCATCCCAACTCCCTTCCACAACCCATCACTTCTCCCTGTTTCTCAACACCCTAGATCCACCTTCCAACAAAGCGTCGAAGGTATATCTGTATCGCACCTGCTAGCAGTTGGTCATTCAAGTGAAAAGCAGGCGTGCTTTTTCGGAGCTCTGCGTCGTCTGATCGCGTTTTCCTCACGTTTCCTTCTGGGAAGTCTTCCAGCTATTCTACCTAGTCGTCAGTCCAAAACGCTCAGAGTCATTGAAGCCCATGGCGTACAATTACGGGCCGCCTCCGCCGGCCCCTCCGCCTGCCGCTCCGACAAATGGCCAGGCCGGTTATGCTCAGTACAATAACCAGCCGTATCAGCAGGGTCCCCATCGAGGCGGTCACAGTGGACGGGGTCGAGGAGGCCCCGACCGTGGTGGATATCACCAGCCTGCCCCGACCTACGGATACAACCAGCCGCCTGCTCCGTACGGACAGCAGAACCCCGCCCCCTATCCTGGCCCTCATCCTCCTCAGACAGCCTACCCAACGCCGCAACAACCCCAGCAGCCCTGGCACCCCGAGCATGCCCCGCAGCACCCCCAGCCGCCTCCTGCCCACAATCCGCTGCCTGCCTCGAATTACCACCCAAACTATGCTCCCCAGCTGTACCACCAGCAGCCGCAGACGCAACCGTACGCCGCCCAGCCAGCGTATCCCCCGGCGCAACCGCACTACGGCGCTCCCTACCCTACACCTGCGCCCCAGCCTGGACCGCCGGCGCAACAGTGGGGAGGCCACGCTCAACCCCACAGCCAGAACAGTTTCGGTAGCGGAAGCCGCGGTGGCCGAGGGTACAACGATAGAAGTGGGCACAAGGGCCAAATGATGGGACCACCGATTCGAATCGGCTTTGACAACAACGGCCAGCAAGCGCCTCCTGCTCCAGTGAGCAGCCCTTATCCGGCCCAACCGTACGGTGGTCATCAAGGCTCGCCAGGTCCTTATCCCGCACCGTATCAAGCGTATCCGCCTCCGGCCCCGTATATGCCTGCACCTGCTCCATATGATCATCACGTCGGTCACAACCCTCGGCATAATCGCGGCGGTCACCACAATAACTCGAGGCCTCGTGCTCAGTTCGGTGGCGACAAGTCGCGCAACCGCAATAGAGGCCCGACGGCACAGACCCCCCCAACTCACCATCAGAAGCCTGATGCTGCCTCGACAGGCAAGAAGAAGAAGAGAAAGACCAACACTCTTGGTTTAACACCTGGTGATGAGTCGGACGACTACGAAGAGAATGAAGAGGAGCTGGAGGAGATGTACGGCGCTGATGCACCGAAGTGAGTCACCTGTTGCTGTTTCTCGCATCTGATCATCTGTTAATCCGATTTCAGGCCGACAGACATTGCAGCCTGGATTGCAGAGCGTCGCGCGAACTTCCCCACCAAGGCCAGGACCGAAGAAAAGAAAGCCGCTGCTGCTGCCGCGACCAAGGGTCAAAACGGCGACGCCAAGGCTGCCGAGGGTCGCAGTGCAACTCTTGACCAGAAAGCCGAGAAGCTTGAACAAAAGGCCGAGAAGCTCCGGAAGCAGCTCGAAAAGGTTGAGTCGAACATCAAGCGCAAACGTGAGCAGCAGGATGAAGGTGATGACATGCGCGACATAGACATGAGCTCGTCGCCCTCTAGCGAGTCCAAGTCGGACGATGAGAAGCCCGAGGTCATGTCGACCAAACAGGAGCCCACTTCTGTCCCTCCTCCGCCTAAGAAGGCTGATCCGAAGAAGCACTGCAAGTATTATTCGACTGGAGGAACTTGCGGTAAGCGGGGCAAGTGCCGCTTTGTCCATGATCCTGATGTGCGCGAGGAGGCCTTGAAGGCGCGAGAGATGAACGGAGGCCGCATGACTCTCCAACAGCGTCTCACCTTGAACGACAAAGAGCAGGAGGACTTGACGATTGTTCAAACCCTCAAGTATCTGCAGGACAGGGGGCTTCTCACCAAGGACCTCACTTCGTCTTCTGAGGCTGCTGCATCGAATGCACAGCAGGAGCAGAAGCCCACTCAGCTCCCACCACCGCCGACCAAGAAGGAGCCCGCCAGCAACCATGGTCTCCCTCCTATCCCGCCCCCGAGTGTGATTTCAGGCGGGCCGACATCCAAGTATTCCGGCTGGAATCTCAGTGGTTTCGGTAACACGGGTGTCAGATCTGGCGATCTCTAGCGACTTGGCCAGCACCGATTTTAGAAATATTGGAGCACAGCAAGATTGCGAAGGTTTTGGGGACGACAGTAATAGCAACAACGGCAGCATAACGGTTTCGGTGAGAGATCGATCCACTAGTAGCGGTGGTGGGCAGCAACACCCTCGGATCGTGGAGACGGCAGCCAAGTTGGAAGCCACTCACGTTAATTTCACTGGTTCGGAGTTCGGTAATGCTTTTCGGGGAGTTATTTCTTTTGTGGGGAAAAATAGAGCATCTTGCCTGAACTAAAGCGGTATTGTTGGTGTTTCCTTCTGGTGGCCATCGGCGCAGCTCTCGCAACCCGTTTAGCGGTCGTCTGGGCTTTGACAGTGTCGAGACAGCCCATGTGTTTTTCGTCCAATCCATGCTGCAAGTAGCGGTTTCTCGTGGTTCTGAGCTACCCTTCACCCATGGGGTCATGTTCACGCATCCACGGTCCAAGGGACGTCCTTCAATACGGCTGTTGGCGTTTAGATTTGCCTACAGCACAGCACGTAGACCTAGACATAGATGTAATGATATGAGGCGCATTGGACTATCATTCAGTTATCTATTCGTACAATGGGAAGTCCTTTGTCTGTAGCAGCTTGAGATGAACAAGGGTCACCAAGCTGCTGCGAACGACGCTGAGTCCTGCGGAATTTTAACCCAGTCGAGGAGTTTGTCAAGCCAGTGTGGCTAGGCATGTGTGTGCAGCTTTGCTGCTACACTGGTCTCGTATCGACTTCTCAGGGTTTGACACAACTCGCACTCGCACCGATGCAGACAGTATTTACCCGCCTTTGACCCCCTCTCACCCCCCGGAGATATTTTATCTGACCCAAAGCGTTGCCTCGACCCAGGTCCCCCAGCTTGTGCAAACTGTTCCAAGTGTTTCACAAGTCAGATATATGGAGAAGGAAGGGTAGCAACGGCATTAGTTGCTCAAGTCATATGTGATTATCAAAGTGCGCTTGTCAATATAAATCTAAGGGCGGTTGACGTGCTCGTTAGTTTGTGCAAAAGTAACAAAGCCCTCAGTCGCAGTTTCAAGCCACATGACGCGGTGAAACGGTGGCGATAGCGTATGATGATGTTATGATCACCAAGAACTTCACGGTCAGGTTCTGCCCCCAGAACTGCACACTGGGATCATTCCTTCAATAAATAAACTAAGAGAAAAAAAATCGTATTCTCTTCAGCCTCTCCGAGTCAGCCGGAATAGAATGGGGCTTCCTCTCCGGCGAACCGCCAAGACGGCCGAAAAAGATATAAAACAGCAAAAAAGATGGTTGCGGTTTATGTGGATCGAACACATGACCTTCAGATAAGGTATCAATTGAATTGATGAAATGAAGTTTTTACTTCAGTCTGACGCTCTCCCAACTGAGCTAAACCCGCTTGTTGATATATAATAGTCCACTAGACCCCTAAGTATACACACGCATGGGAGGTGACTTACAAGAGGCCGTCGACAGAAAGGGAGCGGCGGGTAGTGGGCAAAGCTGTCACGCACATAATAGCGAGCTCCTTGAAACTGACCAAGAAAAGGGTATATTACCACGCTATGCTTTACACACTCCTAATTTACAGCTCATCCTTCTTCCCTCTCCTCTTAGCGCCATTCGCGCCGTTCGCCTTCCTCTGCTCCTTGAGCTTCTTCAACAGCTCAGCACTCCAATGCCCCTTTTCCGACTTAAACCTCTTGGCAAGCTTCTGCGCATGCCAATCCCAGCAATCCTTGTGCACCTCAGACTTGGCTTCGCACTCTCCGTCCTTTGCCTGGCCTCCAATGGGCCACTCCCCTAGTGCGGCGCCCATGTCCTCATCCAGGAAGTTATCTAGGATAAGATAACCGACCTTCTTCTGGGCTGGCTCCCAATCTGGGTCCTCACTCCCTACCAAAACCTCAAGGAGGAGCTCCATGCCCCCGTTGGCGAGGAACTGCTCGCGGATGGCATCGTTCTTGAGCAGTCCGCTGATGGCGGAGATCCGCACCTTGGCCAGGGAGGGGTCATTCTTCTTGGCCACCGGTGAGGGCGGGGGAACAAGCCGGAAGGTGGCCGTGCCGAGGGTCTCCTCGGATCCGGGGCATTTCTCCTTCTCCAGGGTGGCCCAGTGCTTCTCGATCTCGGCCAGGGCCTTGGGGTTGTTTTGCACGGCAGAGCCGAGGGTTAGAGCGGCGACGCGGGCACGACTGAGGACGGTTTCGGTGTCATCAGTGGATTCAAAGATGGCGGGTGTGTTTGCGAGGCAGAAGAGTTGCCGGACAGTGTCGAGATCCTCAGCGATCTTGAGACCGTAGTAGATGTCATGGGAGATGTCTTCGAGCATCTCGAGTGCCTCGTCGATATTTAGGCCCTTCTTGAGGATGGAGAGGGAGCGGTAGAAGGCGCTGCCTTCCTCACTGTTGGGGTTCTTGGGTTCCTTGATTTTGCCGACTGGTTCGTACCCTGGGGCGTTGGCTGGAATTTTTAGTGGTTGGGTGACTTTGTCTTCCCCTTCCTCCGGGTCGACGATGACTACAGCCTTGTCAACTGGAAGACCCTCAAGAGCTGGGTGGGCCTCGTCGGGGATGTTGATCTTGGCCATTTTGCGGCCGGTTTGGACGTCGAGCCGAACATGAAGTCCTTTGGGAAGATCTTGGTCTTCGTGGACGAGTTGGAACTCGTCAGTTGCCTGGAACACCTTGGGATAACACTCTGCTGGGTTGTCGGTGTGGCATATGAGTTCGTTCTCATCTGACGGCGATGGTGAGGATGAGGCGGAGGGCGCTGATTCTCTCGGCGAAGGAGATGATGCCGCAGCGCCTGAGACGGCTACCCCGATCAATGCCAAAAGAGTAAGAGGCAGCGCCCGCAGCCGTAGTTTGGCCATTTTTGTAGGTGTGTACTGAAGAACGCAACAGGCAATGGGCTGGACTGCTATGGCTCTCCGGCTGAACTGTCAGCGGATGTGTTGGCGGGTCGAACACTGGATATTGCAGCGAAGACTGATGCGAATGAGACCTGGAGTGAGAAAATTTACGGGAACTAAGTGGGACCGTCAATAATGCTTTCAGGGAACACCATGTCCTGAAGTGAATCCGTGGTTGTCACAATGAGTCAAGAAATGAAGCTGAAAGGACAGCTGGCGATAGTGGACTTTGCCCCCTGAAATTCGTCAACTACAGCGGCCTGCAGCGCTATTACTGGGCATGCGTTGATTGGCCCAACTGCCGCGAAGCTTGGCAAGGGCAGGCTCGCTTGCCACGAGCGCTTACGTGAGCGGGACAGCTCTGCCAAGCTCTGGCTTCATTGATCGCAAGCTTCACGTCAATTTGTACCTCAGTAATTGACGACCACCTTCTTGCGCGCAGCCCTCTCGATTGAGCCGCTGCGACAACCGCCTCCACCAAAGGTCGATCGCTGTTTCCGACCTCTCTGTCGGCAATTCCACCAAGGCAGAAACTTGGTGCGAGCATTGTCGAGCGAGGGGGAGCAGCGAGCCCTGAGACCCATCGAAACTCGACCCTTTGTTACCCGCCATTGACCGCGCGAGGACCCTCACTCCAAGATGTCGGCTCTTAGACAACGGGCCGCCTGCGTTGCCCGCCAGACCCGGTTGACTGGTGTGCGAAACACGAGATCCTATGCTTCGGGGAGCCATGGCCACCACCACGAGCACACTGTGGAGGAGTCCTTTGGGGTATGCTCCCTATGCGAGGAGGAGATGGCTGCGAGCTTGGAGCTGGCACACAGAGGCAGAATATGGATGCTAACTGGTCCATCTAGCCCGGCTTCTACCTGGCGTTCGCGGCCATCCCCGTCTCAGTCTTTGTCTACCAGATCTCGCGCCCGGCCAAGGACGGCGAGCTCACAACGATTGGCAAGTGGCTGGAGAAGGCCGCCGACCTGAGCAGGGAATGGGAGGAGAAGAATCACAACACCACAGCCGCTATTCAGCAAGCTGCTAAGGACAAGCATCTCTTCTACAATGTCCAGAAGAACCCCCACATTGAGCTCAGCTACCCTGAGTATGTGCTTTACAAATCCGCCCAGGATCGAGATAGGGGAGACGACACCGCCAGAGAAATGTCTTGAGAGCTCTCCAGCTGGGCCGTTGCCCAATTGATGTCGCTGGAAGGTGTTACAGGACTCCGCACAATAACCTCGGCCGCCTCTACTTCGGTTCTGCCTCAGTCGTCAGCAGTCTCGCTCTGCGCAGGGATTCTCATGATCCAAGGGCTAAAGGCCAGGCTCAGGCTCAATTGAGACGGAACCGGAGTTCGGGTCGAGGAGTTGTGCTCCGGGTTGTCTCGTCTCCCCTCGTTTGGATCCAGTTCTGTAATTGGTGCACCGTGCTGACCACGTGACAGGACCTTCCAACACGGCTCTCCATACAACGTCCCCGCCGGACATTATGTCAACCTGGACAAGGTCATTGCGCACTATCAGAAACAGCACCTCGACGAGGAGGCGCGCAAGGCACAGAAGCTGGCCAGCAAGGCCGAGTAATGCCATGTTCTGAGCGAGGCAGGAACCATTCGTACAGATTTAAATACCCGCCGTGGCCCATGTACATAGACGCGCCGAGCCAAACTTGTTCATTTTCAGACCTGCCCCTTCTCCCCCTTTCGTTGACATTCCCGTGCTCCTTCTGCAATCTGTCGCTAAGACGACCGAGACAGGCTCCTTCCTCGAGCTCGGCTCGCACAGCCGGGTGCTGATTTATCTGCGCGGATGCGGGTGCCACTGCTGCGTCGAATCTCATCACTCACAACCACCGACGAGGGATGACATCAACATCAATGGCGAATACTCAACCAGAAACAGACATACCAGATATTGGCTTTGACGCCTCGAAGCAAGGCAAAGTATGTCTTGGCCATCATCACTCATCCTACAATCCCCCAGGCTCTTGTCGATCAAGGCTTACTAAAACCGCTGCCTAGCTCCCCCAAAGGGCTCTCAGCAATGCCCCAAAAAATGAACCTGCGGTCCGGATTGGGTTCGTGAGCGCCGCCGTAGGATACGGACTCTTTGCGGCCCGAGACTTCAAGAAGGATGAATTCATCTTCCACGAGGCCCCCATCCTCAGCGCCCTCTTCCACGAGGCGGACTCGGAGAACCTGGCCTTGATGCGTGGTCAGCTCACCGCCTATCGCAACGCCGTGGCGGAGAACTCGGACGAGCTCGTTACCGCCTACCCCGTCCTTGCCGCCAGTCATGGCGTCACGCCGGCGTCCTTTGACAAGGCGGATGGTGTCCTGAGGGGTAGCACCATCGGCAAGTTCCTCGTCCATGGGCGCTATGCGGGCTCAACTATCACTAAAGAGGAGTACGAAGCGTTCAGGGCCAAAATTCAAGTTGCCGACAGCCCATCGGAGCACGATTGCCGTCTCGCGTCCCGAAACTTCTTACGACATTATGCCTTCGACGCCAGAAAGGACAGCCAAGGCGGTCTCCCGGGGAAGTCTAAACCAATAGCCACACAGCCTCACAATGCCTGCATCTACCTGCTCGGCTCGCTCGTCAACCACTGCTGCACGCCAAAAATCTCGCGGCGGCCGAAGAGCACCGAAGAGCTCCAATTGCCTGACGGGCCCAACTGCTCCTGGCGCATCGGGCCTCAAGGGCTAGCGAAATTCGTCCTGAAGAAACACATCTGCGTCCAGGCCAGGCGAGACATCAAGGAAGGCGAACAGCTGACGTGGGATTACGGGAAGCAAGACTTGGGCTTTGTGTGCGAGTGCTCAACTTGCCGCCCTCCAACGAGTCCCCATTGCAAAGTGATGTGAGGAGCAACACTGTGGTGGGCAGACAAGCTTTGGAACAATCCTCTACCTCGGTTTCTTCGGTCTTTGTACTGGAAGTTCAACTTGCACGATTACCTTGCTGTATTCGGTCTTCTTGCGATCATACGGATCACCTGTGTTGCGCTCGGAAAACCAACGATATTTCGCGAACTGATGGGGCTCCCTGCCCCTTCTTCAAGACTTGGAGGAGACGCTACGCCAACCAATGGAGATACTGTCCACCCGGACTGAGGCGATGCAAACATTGACGGAGACTGCAGAGCGCGCTCTACCGCTTGACTTGTCTGGTGCTGAGGTTTTGGATACGCTGAACACTTGCGATGTGGCAGCTACGAATGTTTTCAGGGGTTGAGACGCCGAAAATTCAGTCCAGCGGTAGTTATATCCAATTGTCCATAGCGATTCACGGTTTCTCTCTTGGAATCCATTCATTATTGTCATGACCTGCCAATCAATTGGTCGGAATGCAGCACTCGAATTGCTCTTTCATGACTATCTCGTACCCCCAAGATAGTCTTTCCAGGCAGCGTAATCACCATTGCCCATGAGCATAACCTTGTCCGTTTTCGCCGAATCCATGATTGACTGAATGCAAGAACCACCCATATCCCACAGCCCTTACTTCAGAGGAATGAAACGCGAAGAGTGAGTGGCACCGATACCTGGTCTACCGTGCTTGACCGGCTTGCTGGAGGGATGTCAGTTATCGTCTCACAATCTCCCAACCGTTGGTGAAAACGTACTATGTGATCGAGAATTCGCCAAGGTAGTGGCCAACCATCTCAGGCTTGATCTCCACCTGGTTGAACTCCTTGCCGGAGTAGATTCCAATAACACTTCCAATCATCTCGGGGACGACGATCATGTCGCGGAGGTGGGTCTTGACAAGGTCGGGCTTCTCGTTGGGCTTGGCCTCCTGCTTGGCCTTGCGGAGCTTCTTGATCAAGCCCATGGGCTTGCGCTTGAGACCACGGTTGATCCTGCGGCGAGCACGGGCGTGGACGACATCGCGGAGCTCATCAGAGCCGAGGTCGAGGAGGCTGGAAAGACAATCGTGTCAGCGGTGTTCATTTGGTTTCCTCGTCGATTCCCCCAAGTATCCCAAAGCAATATGCCCCGCGCGTTATCCCAAGCGTCCTCCTCTTGTTCATTCCGGAATTGTGCGTGCGTGCGTGGGTTCAGGTCTGGGAGAGGGCACCTACGCATCGAGGTCGATACCGCGGTACGAGAACTTGCGGAAGGTTCTCTTCTTCTTCAGCTCAGCGGCCTCCTCAGCGTTCTGCAAGTAGACACTCGTTAATACATCTGCTCTGCCAGACACCGTTGTCCTCGGGGAAGAATGAGAGTGCCCCCGTCGACGGCGTCCTGGGTGCGACTCGGGCGAAATTGATGGGGTCACCACGTACGTATTCGTCAGCCATGATTGCGGTGTTGTGTTGATGATCACGACCTCGCTGCTCGATAGACTTGGGTATCGAAGAGCGAAAAGCTGATTGTCGCGATGATGAGGGTGGGTTGAGATAATGCCCTGCGTTTAGCCCTTCTCGAGTGGATTGGTTCTGCTTCACAGTTGCTCGGGTCCACTTCAAAATTCGTAGGGTTCTGTGCCCTCACAAAATCCAAACCCCGCCTCAAATTTGATTGGTCTGGTGGTCTGTGGCTAGTGTGCTGTGGCTCGTGTATGCCAAGACCTGTTGGATGCCCCCACCGAGCCTGATGCTCGCCCAGCATGTCGACCATTGGAGGGTACCAGCTTGCCATTCACTCAGGACACCAGACGGTCAAACATCAGCGCTCATCGGCTTTATCGGCCAAAGTTGTCGCTAATTCAAAACTATAAATGCTGAAAAAAATTCTATCAAATTTCCTTGAACACAGCCAAACTTGACAGCGCCTGTCCCTGTGGGTTGAACATGCAGTTATCCGCGCAGCTCGACCCCAGGTTCGCGTTATGAATCCAAGCCGGCTCCCAATAGTTCAGTCCTGTGCCGCCCTTCACGCTGGCCACGACCTCAGCCACCCTCTTCATCCAAGTCGTCTGCCCAGCCGCAGAGAAGGGGATGCCGTTCGCGTCAGGGGGGAACTGATACCTATGGTAATATCCGTCAGTTACGTCCCTCAAAAGTGTTTTCTAGGCAACGCAATGTCTCAAGCGCGCTCACGTCACACCTTCGACATCTCACAAAGCCGCGAATAACCACAATAGGAGTTAGAGGGCGGCAAACCTTGGCTGTGGGCAAGAGGTTGGCCAGTCCGTTTCGACGACCTGGACTTCCTTCCCCCACCCGTTGGCCATATTCGTGAGGCTTGTTCTCAGCGCCGAGAGAGTTGCCGAGGACGAGTAGAACGGGTAAAAAGACACGCCCATGATGTCGTAGTCAGAAGATAGGAACGTCCCTTGCTGGAGAACGTTGGTATACCACCAATTCTGCGTGTCCCAGTTCCTAGGTCAGGTTAGCGCGGGAGGGAGTAACTGGAAGGGCCCGAAGGCTCACCATCCGTTATCAAGATGGACCATGATCTTGGGTTTAGGGCTCAGCTTGGAGTCCTTGATGCCAGCGGAGGCCGAGTGAAGCAGGCGGGCGATGTTCGCCCAATTGTTTGTCCTTCCTGTAGGCCAGAGCAGGCCAGGGGTTATCTCGTTACCGATGGAAATGATCGTTGGCTGGACGCCAGCCTCCTGGAAGCGGTTCGACACCTCCAAGGTGTAGTTATACAACCTCCAAGCAAGGTCGTTAATAGCAGTCGGCCATCCTGACGGGACCGTCTGGTGAGCTGGGTCGGCCCAAGTGTCGCTGAAATGCAGGTCCAGATAGACGCCCAGTCCCGCTGCCTTTGCTCTCCTGCCAAGCTGGATATTGTAGTCCAGGTTGTAGTTTCCCCCTTGTGGCGTTACCCATACACGCTGCCGTACAGTGTTGACTCCATTTTCCGCAAGAATCCTCTCCAGGGGAGCTGGTGTACCGTTGATGTTCTTGTAGACAACACCGGCCCTTTCTTCCACGAGCACGGATGACCAATCCACTCCCTTGTACGTGAGAGCGGCACCAGCGGCTGATACGTAGGCCAGAATAGCCGATACCGAGGAGAGGAGCATTGTGGCGGTTCAACGTCAAGTCTGCGGCTGGCGGACGCAGAGAAACCACAGTGATATGTGCTGTGGCCTGGGAAAGGGCAAAGCATTTTATCTACGAAAGAGTTTCATCATTTGACAGTACTGGTAGCTTCAGGTAAATTGGACAGTCGTGATTGATGGAATCCAGGGTATGGGCACGCCGTCAATACCGACCGGGTAGCCCACAAACGATGGCGGGGAATCGGTCCTTTGGCCAAACGGTTGTATTGAGGCACTTGGATTACGGAAGAAGGGGTGGGTTTTCCGTTTTGGGATTGAAGGCTCTGTTGTCAAAGTCAACCAACCCCGCCAATCAATTTACACGAAAACACACCCCACATGAGCTGCTACCCCCAGAAAAGGAGTAGGATGTTCCAGCCGAGCGAGATTCGAGATGTATGGCTACCTCCGTCATGGCCTTGGATTGGATCTGGCTGTACCTGGTTTTCCACCTGTCGGGAGTTGGAGGTATGGAGCGGGCTTTCCCGCGAGGTTGGCGAGTGTCACTGGCCAGGAACGGAGTTCCCCTACATAACATATCGGCCTACTTACCGTTTCCCACGGCGGTCCACTCCGGTGTTGAGGTTTGACAGATCCGTAGGACATGAATTTTCGTTCTTGAAAACGGCCCCCGAAGAGATGGATCGTGAGAGGACCGTCCTGCGTTCCAAAAATGGTAGCAGTCGGGCATTCTGCTCGGAATGCTCTGACGGGGAGCTCCCCGAGTACAGAAGCTAGATAAAGAGAAAAAAAACAACTCATAAGCATCGATATGGGCTTCGGTAGAGAAAAGGAATTGGCCAGTGGATTGGATATGAGTGACGTAAGGGCTGTCAAACTCTTCACGGCGATGGGCAGCACTCAGAGCTTCGCTCAAGTTGCAGCTGGTGGCCATGTTGCCATTTTCACATATTGCTTTTGACGAGAACGCGCGAATAACTTTTGAGGAGAGGGGCTTCCTGGGTTCTGTTCTTTCTGGTGAAGTCAGGCTTTGGTGTTGAGTGTGCGCAGTGGGGCATGGCACCCCTGCAGCGGAGGCTACCTAGCGCATAGAGTGGGAAAACATGCCTGCACAGTGCCTGATTCTTCACCGCGGCAGAACTCCCCATGAGCTTGGTCTCTATTTGAGGTGGGCAGTGTCCAGAACTCTTACTTTATATCGTCGCGGCGCTCTACAGTCGTAGGCTTAAGCAACAAATTGAGGGGGATTAATGTCGATAGAAAAGGGTGGTTTTGAGGAACGCCGCAATCTCTCCATGGATGGCTGGCACAGTGTACTGAGATACCCTGGGAGCTCGGGACACGGCACTCCACGATGGCTTCTGATGCCGGCTGCAACTTCCCATTTGCTTATTCTGGCGTAGCACAAACGCGGTCACAATTAGCCTTCAATGCATCACCACCGCCCATGATGGTTCAGCTCTGACAACCAACTCGGCCCAAATCTCATCGTGACACCCCTGAAAATCACTTTCGCTCCATGCCTCGAAGGCGCCGCATCTGAGGGATTATTGTGGAATTTTTCCTTTCCCCCGATTGAACCCCTTGTTCAGCCCTGGCCGCCACTTCACGACAAAGCATGCAACACTTGTATCGACTGTAGCCGACGAAGGATCAAAGACTTCGCACTCGATAGGATAGGGGTCCGAGATCGCGTCTCTCCCCGGCGACCGACTTATCAGCCTGCGACATCCACTTTCCAGCTCCATCCCTAATCCTAATCTTGCCACGCGCGCGAAATCGGCCACGATGCCTTCCGCAAGGCGAGTCCGAATGCTGTTCTACGTTTGCCTCGCCGGCTTCGTTACCCTCCTCTTCTTCACCTCACACCTCCGCCATACGACAGAAGCAGACACCAGGACGGCAGGGGACTTTTACCGCAAGACCATAAACGCCCTCGACAGGGGGCGCGGCGGCGGCAGCGTGCGACAAAAGCCCATACCAAAGTACGACGACGGCGATGACGCAGTGGCCAATGCGATGGCGGAGCGCCTGAGGTTGGCAGAGCAGAAAGCAAAAGATAGCGCAAACGCAAAGGCGCCCAACAAGCCGGATGCGCCGGAGGCTGTGATCGGGGTGGGATCATCCGCAGGCGGCCAGCTCAAGTCGAAGGAAGATAAGGAGCTCGTGCGGGACTCGGAGGAGGATCTCGAAGTGAAGGCGGAGATCAACGCTATCCTGAAGAAATCACCAAGTAAGGCGCATTCCCCATGAGGGGATAGCTCTGTCGGCGCAAACTGCTAACGTCCCTCGCTAGTCATCATCTTCTCCAAGTCGTACTGCCCCCACTCGAAACGGGCAAAGGGGATCCTCCTGGAGAAATACAACATTCAACCCGCGCCATACGTCGTCGAGCTCGACGAGCACCCCCTCGGCAAGAGGATCCAAGATCGGCTAGCGGAGATGACCGGCCGCAAGACCGTACCGAACGTCCTAATTGCCGGCATTAGTGTGGGCGGCGGTGACGAGATTGCCGAACTCGACAGGGAGAAGACATTGGGCGACAAGATTAAGGATATTGGCGGGAAGCGAATCGAGGTCAAGGAGCGCTTCGTCTCCAAGGCTGGCTAGTTCCCTCGGCTGGTACTGGCGCCAGTCAACACGACCGGGCGGGTGAGGATGCCGATACACTATCGAAGCCGGCCGACGCGGCTGGCCACGACGGCGCCTCGCCCCTATTGACACATCGCGGCACGCAGACGCTCTAATCTATATCCTGCTTGGCCTGCCGCGTATTTGGATCATGACGTTCCTAATACTATCGACACTGCATTATCGGCGTTTCGTGGGACATCAGAGACGGGGTTCACTATACTTCAAAGCACATACTACTTTTACCGGGTTTGTGTACGATATGTCTGTTGCGGCAGGAGATCGACGAAGCACGACCGTCCCTGGAGAGGGGCACAACGACGAACCTGATGGGATGGGCAATTGGATGATGTGGGAGGCCCTATTGAAGCAAAAGCGCACTAGAAGCCAAAGTGCACTAGAAACAAAGCAATAGGGATGGTGCAAATGTAATAAAGCTCTTCGTTTGTAACAACCCGCCCCCTCGCCATGCTTGCGTGTACCATGACCATGCGGCAGAAACACAACACCTGAACGCCAGTGCAAGCGCAGCTACTATCACAAATCAGCCTGCTCCTATCCATCCATGCACATCGATTCTCAATCACGCCTGAACTTGCGCCAAGGCGCACCCTTTCAGAGCCTAAAAAAACATCGCTTTCACAAACCGCCAACGCCGTGCACCTTTGCAGCCCTGTATCCTGTCCAAGCGCATCTCCCTCTCCTTTCCTGCGCCCTTTTGATCTCACCCAAGATCTGCCTCTATCCTTCACAAAACACCATCTCTCATATCACCCAAGTCTTTGTCTTTCCCTATGCCTCGTCTCCTCAACCCTTCCAAGACCCTCTCAATGCCTAATATCCCAGAGCACCATCAACTCCATCTCCTGGGGAGCCCGCTCAATTGCCCAGTCTGTCTTCTTCGAAAAAGCTTCCTTCACTGTTCGGTACAGACCTGGCAGGATCAGCGTCTCGTTGTCAAAGTCCTCCGAGCTCGACGTGCCCTTGCCGCTTTCGTATTCTTCGATCTCGTCGAGAATTGAGCGGGTTACATCCTCAACGTACGCGGCGAGGCGTTTCTGGATGGCTGGCGGGGACGGAGAGGTACCGTGTCGGTCGGTGCCGGTGCTGGTACCAGCATTCGAGTCAGAGTTTAAGGTTGAGCTTGGCCCCATCCAAGCCCATAGAACGAGGGTACCCTGTCGGAGGAGAGCTTCTTTGAAGGCGGCGATGCGCGGCCAGGGGAAGGGATCGCCTGCGAGCGCCGGGTGCACTGTGGTGTATGCGTTGGCCGCAATATCGGTGAGCGTGCCAAGATAGGCCAGGTCCAAAGGGCTTAACTCGTCGGCAATATACTCGAGCTGGGAGCGATGCGTCTGACGCACCATGGCATTGGTCTGATCTGGGGCGCCAGGGAGGGTCTTGGTGGTGGCCATGACGTCCGCGAGGGTATCCGCTAGGCGATCGGTGATCATTGCTGCGCGTTGGAGTCCGGTGGTGAGCTTGGCCATTTGCTCCGACGGAAGGGAGGTGAACGCGCGATCGGCTTCGAGGGTTAGGGAGAGGAGAGATCCGGGCGAGAAGAGAGCGGTGATGCGGCGGCCGCGCATGTCAATCTCTTGGATGTACTCGAAGGTGGTGGGCTCGGTGAGGACACGCTCATGGTCGAGAGAGGTAAGGAGGAAGCCAGAGGGGGTTGATACGAAGGGGTCCTGGCGAAGAGATGCTATCTCCTTGACTACGGAGCGCTCGTAGGCGCTGAGGAGACCGTGCATCTGCCGGCAGGTCTGCATCAGATGGAGCACCGTCTTGAGATCGCTGCACTGTTCGGCTATGAGCAGGGCGATGTGCGGTTGGAGGGACATCGTGGCGGTTGGTTCGCTTTACGGCGAGGGGGGAAGAGGTTTATATCGCTGGTATTCTTTTAGAAGCAAGAGGAATGCCGTATATATATGGTCGGGAGGGGAAAAAGGGGTGAAGACCAATACTCACGAAGTTTCTGTTGAAAAGAGAAGAAGCTATTTGTGGGAGGTGGTGTAGGGAAGTGTCAACAGAAGGGGTGCCAACAGGGTGCGTGCACCTTGATGGCCAATGGGCGGGAGCTGGTCATCAAGGTAGCAACCCCTGCTTTAGTGACCTCGCCCGACTCACACGTCGCTCTTTAAGGCTGGAGCAACCCTGATAAGCGGCATGGGTCGGATATTTACTGGTTCTTACCAAGTTCCATCCAAAAGGCAGGCCAGGTGAAAGGGGTCACTGGCAACTCGTCCGTGCCAAGTCATATCCCCTGGCATCCACGCGGCCGTTGATAGTTCGGATATATCGATTGAACTACGTAAGGATTCACTTCCATCCAAACAATATTGAGCGAAGAATAAATATCGAGAGTATCTCCAAACGTCATCCATACCTTGGTACTCGAGGGGCCTGTTGACATTCTGCAAGGCCTCGACATTGCACTCTTGTGCCACGAATCGACAATCCAACAATATTGATATTGGCACACTTCTCGGAGCGTTTCCGCAGAACATAAACCCCGTGACCTATCGGGAATGTTGCCAGCGGGTGACGCAATGCGGGGGATCGTCTATACACAATTCAGGGGTTCAGGGGGCCACCGCCCAATTGGCGGGGTTCAAAACAAACCAACACAACATCATCCAAACACTCACCAACTATCCAGTCTTATTTCGCTATTCTCCAAAAGAGAATCCTATTATTATTGTTACCCATACTCCGCCCTTCCATCCCAACTCCGTCCTTCCATCCCAACTCCGTCCTTCCATCCCAACTCCGTCCAATCCCCCAATCAATCAGTCCACCGCGCCACCACGACCTCCCAAAACTGTCCCATGCTCAGCAATGAACAGATTGGTTTGTGACTTGTTATTCAACCAAGTAGGTGCCCCTCTACAGTGTCATGGGGAGTGCGTCAAGAGCGAGCACACGCGGTGGAAGGCCAACCAAGTAACAAAAAGGGGAAACTTTGGATCAACTCGTCACAGGGGCGTACTAAGGCACTTTTATCAGTGTTTTTTTCCTGGTCAGATACCCGTGGAGGAGGACGGAAAGAAGGAGTTTTGAAGAAAGGGGCGAGTGCTGTGAAACTTGCAATTGACAATGGAGCGCATTGTTGGCAACCCCAGTCCACTCCAAAGGCGCCTCGACAAAGAACAAAGACACAATGGGGTTGTGACATGACCATAGTGACTGTGTTCGACTCGACACAACGTCCGCGTGTTCAACAAGAGAAGGATATAATAGGCCCGCAAACACCAGTCTTGGCGATCACACTTCGACACCGCAAGCCGACAAAGACCTCGAAAAGCAGTACTATCCATTGTAAGCTACCAGGATTTTCCGTGCTTCCCAACTGATAGGGTGTGCAAAGCTTTTCCTAACCTCCAACCCCGAATCGGGATCTCAAAATGCCTGGTCCGAGTCATCCAAGTCGGTGTCACCTCCGAGATACTCCTCCGCTGGGGGATACTCTGGGCGAAGCTGGTCCGGAGGAACTGGAAACTTGGGCTATTCTTTTGAGCGCAACGAGAGCAGCGCAGGTAAATGGCCCAGGGACGACTCGCTACCCCACAGGCCCAGAATCCAGGATGTTGGTACAGATCACAAACCGACTCTATATCGATCTATCAGTATCAGGTCTCCCGAGGGAAAATTCGAGGAGTGCGTACCTGTCTCCTGAGTAGATGAGATTCTGAACTAAAAACCCCTTTTCTTCAGCACTCGACCTGGCTTCGGCTCCACCTGGACGTACTCCCCTCCACCATACCGTTCAACCTCACCGACCGAGAAAAACGCCACGTCTGCACCATACCAGGAGTCTTATGAGTTCTCTGGAGCAGAGCTCTACCGTGGGCGCCGCAGCCCATCCCTGCCGAGGGTCGCAAGAAGTCGCTCGAGGAGCTGTGGAAGGAGGAGGGCTCAGAGCACGGAGCGGCCATTACGACTCGCTCCTTCGCCGTGCAGCAGCTATGGTACCCGTGGGGAACCTCGCAACGTCAGCCCCGACTCTGTGAGTGGGCCCCTTTCGAGCACCAAAGTAGGGGGATAAAAACTTACCATGATCAAAGCGGCGAAACAGCATCAGGAGACGAAGTCCCAGCAGAGAACGCTACCACTCATCTCCAAGGAGCGAATACCCTTCCTACAGCACGCCCAAACCCACTTCCCCCAGACGTCGTCTCCCTTGGGACGACTAACGACCCCAAGTTCATCCCCGTCTTCAGAGAACAGTCGAATGTCCATCCAGATGCTCAGGTGGAGACCTCGAGCGGGCAAAACACACCACCGGCGCTGGTTCGCCCACTCAGTTCATCATTACACCCCGATACGCCCCTAAATGCAACCTCGCCGTTGGCTTCCCGCGTACTTCCAACTGCCCTGGCGGACCCAACTCACCAAAAATCTCAAAAACCGCCTCCCGCCCCCTTTCGATCTTCGCTGCTCACCAGGAAAGCTTCTCGAGTCAAAAATATCCCAACAAGTGCCCCGAAGCATCGCGGAAGAAGGGTTCTCAAATTACTGTGTTGTAAAGGATGTCGAAGCAGCAGTCCGGAAAGTGAGGAGTGGGTCTGCAAAAGATCCGTTGAGATTGAGAGGAAGGCAGGAGCGTGATGTTGATAGTTTGTCGCACTTGCATTCTTAGCGTTGCATTCTTGTTGTTGATACCCCCCCCCCCCTTTTTTTTTTGTTCGCAGACGGTCACAAATGGGGTGGTGGAAGCGGGGGATGTACTTCGCAAGTAGAAAAAATGCTGAGTTTATATTCTTCTTTTCCCTTTTAACGATGATTTTGAATATTTGAGGCTTGCCTCTGCCTGTCTTTGCAATCACACAGACATGTGTCGCGCCCGAGTTTGTCACGGCTAATTTCTCTGCAAGCTTCCAGCTTGTGACGTGCACCCCTTCTTGGTCTGTTCAGCGTTAATCAGCATCTTTACTAAAATCAAAAAGAAGCCCATGATTAACGCCAGTCCAGAAGCGAGCGGGTCGATGCGAATAGAAGAGGTGGCCGTCTTCAACCCATTTTTGGAAACCGTCGCTATTCACAGATGCAATCGAGTCATCACGCCACGTCGGTCGACGGCCACCGCAGCAGCAAACATGCGAGACCTCCAGCTTCGTGTTCCCGTTCGCTTGAACCTCCCGCTCAGAGTTGCTGCTTTCCGGAATGACGTAATCCATAGGCCAAAGCCACCACAGATCGAACGGGTCGCTCAAAGTATCGCCAAACGGAAGATGATTGATCAACTCTTCTGAACCCGCATCTGGGTCGAAAGCTGTAGACGATCTGGCCCGACGAGTCGCGGACACAGGCAGAGTAGATGTGCTGCCTCCGCAACATGCCCAAGTGAAATGTTTGATGCCGTGCGTGTGTCTCCCAACTTGCCGAGAACCGTCACGGATCCCGTCCATCGTGATTTGCGCGAAGGGCCTGTCTGGAAACTCGCAGAGTGTTCCAACGCCGGGCCAAATGTTTCAATGTGCTGGGATCTCCCAAGTGTGAAAATCCTGGAAATCCTTGGATATTTCATCCAGCGGCATGCTTCTGCCGACAAGGTACTGGACATTGGCGGTGTTCCAGGAGAGTCCACGCTGGATAAATGCCCAATCGATGCCGTCGAGTTCGACAATGGCGGACCATGGCGACCTGGTATGCCAAGATGCGTTGGTGTCGTGAGATGATGAAGGTGGCGGAATCATACAAATCACGACGTTGCATCTCCCGCAATGAGGGAGAGGTGCCTATAGTTTCAACATGATTGGCAGCCGCCGGTGTGGTGTCAGAGATGTCTTTGAGACTTTCGATTGGCCGACAGGGAGGATACAAGTCGGATGCAAAATAAATACACCTCTGAAGTTTAGAGTTCGAACTGATTTATTTACCTAGGTAGGTGCCGTAACTTGAGGTCACATACTACGGTTCAAGGCCGTGTGGCACATGTCATCTCTCCTAACCTTCAAGGCTAAACATGGGTAAGGTTCAAAGGGTGCTGGCCCCTGAGCGCGAACAACCGCGACATGTTGTCTCCAACTTCTTTGTTCATCCACAATAGACTTGTAATTCGGAAACTTGAGCTCCCAAAGAAAGAACAATGCCTAAGACGTCCCGTCGAGATTGTGTTACAAAAAGGGGTGCGTGCTGTCTGCACTAGCGAAGACAAAGATGAGATGAGACGATTGCCTTGAATTTAAACCAAAAACCACCCCAATATCTCGCGTGAGCCTTGCTATCGAATATACCAGTAAAGACGACGCTTCACGCTCAAAAAAAAAAAAAAAAAAAAAAAAAAGCCCTCCACAAAACAGGTCCAACCGCCGCCAACTACTAAAACACTAAGTCATTGGCACAGCGTAAGCGTCACTTCATCGTAGAGCTGGCCTCAACGACAACAACTACCAAACTAGAAACGCAACTGACGCAAAAAAAAATGTGTCAAGAGCAGCGGTGGCACTACCTGTGCGACTGCGTAGAGCCCATAGGTAAGATCATTCCATGCAAGAACTTCAAACCCTCGGTGATCAACCGCCTTGGGGGCAAGCAACACTGCGGTGATCTCACAAGGACCACCACCGATGTGCTTTGCCCAAAGCATAGGCGCGGAGAGCGAGAAAAAAGGCTTGGGGCTAAAGATCTTGTAGGTAGCAGAAATTACATCCGCGTGCTTCAGCAAACGGCGAGAGGCACTACAGGCTTCACGCCTGTAGTTTCCAGCTCGCAAAAGGCGAGGGATCCATGGCCTCTGGCTACCAGCACGAGCTTTGAGTTCAGCTCGCCTCATCTCAGCAAGCATGCGACTCCGAAAGCGGCCGCTAGGCGACAACCTGCCACGATCCAAGAGGAGGACGCCCTCCTTGAGGTGTACGAGCGAGCGCGTCAAGGTGCGTTGCTGGCGGCGAATGCTGCTGGCTCCCTTGCAGCCTCTCAGCGAATGGCCGAAGCTCTAGCCGCAGAGGAGAGGGAGGAGGCAAGGCTCAGGGGGAGCGGGTTGCGACTCGCGAATCCAAACACGTGTCCCGATGCCCAGCTTCGGCGGTATGGCGACGTTCGGTATAAGCCGGGGCTGGTCGAGAATGTTAATGATGTCAGGTCCGAAGCGGGTTCCATCCGTGGGAGGAAGCCGAGCCCGCTGCCGCCCGCAAGCACCCGAGCACCGACTACTCGAGACCCACGTGTCCGGGCTCCCGCATCTCAAGTTAGGGCTGTGTCGACGTTGAGGCGCAATATCCCTCAACCACCACCGCCGCGGGCGAGTTCTGCCCTGCGTGCTGACCCCCCTTCAAGCTACCGGAGCATATCTGCGAGAAAGCCTGTCCCTACAAGAGAGACTCCAGCGCCTACTCCAGCGACCGCTCAGCCAACCCGAGGACAAAGCTCCGCTTCTTCCCAGCCAAGTCGCTCACCTCCCCGGGCGTCGCTGATGGTCGAGCCGCTGAATATTCACCGCAACTACGCCAATTATATGCCCTCTGGCGCCGAGCTCGACCCAGCGGTCATGCGACCTATTCTTCGGAGCGGGACTGTGAAATCCAAAAAGGCCGCCTCCAAGCCAGCCACCGAGGAATACGTCGTCTCACCAGTCTCCAGTGCCGATGGCCTTGGGCGCACGCCGCTTCCCGTCAGCCCCGTGAAGAAGCTGCACACAACTGGCTTCGGGCGAGCTGGGAGCAGCGCACGAGCGCCATCCCCGCGAAATCCGCCGACAACTCCTCGCCGGGTTGACAAGAGGAAGGGTGTGGATCGTACGCCAACGGATGATGAGGATGCCCCGGGCCCATTGGATCCTTTCAGCCCCAAGCCATTCCGCCGCCGATATGAGCGACAGCAGGCTTTGCGAGGAGTCCCAGCTGTGCAACAAACCCCGAGCTCCTCAAGCACCGCTTCCCGTGCTCAGGCCTCGTCACGAACACCGACTTCGACCATGTCTCAAACACAGGCATCGTCCGCAACCCGAGCGACCTCCCAGACCAAGTCGGGTGTCTCTCGAGCGCAGGCGTCGTCGTCATCCCGCGAACAGGCAACACCCGCACGCTCTAGCCGGGTCCAACTCCCAACCATTCCTCGCCGCAGCAGCTCCGCAAGTCGCGATCGATCTGACTACAGCACTGCCCCAGCATCGACCCCTCGCAGCCGGCCTGATCAGAAATCATCTTCCAATCAGCCATTCCGCACGGATGAGGCACGCGGCCTGTACCCTCCCAACGCGACAAAGAGCCGGACAAAGAGCCGGACAAAGAAATTCATCAAGATGATCACTTGCCAGACGAGTGTAAGCAGCTTAAAAGCCGAGGTGGGTACGGATGAGCAATGGGCCTGCCGGGGATCGTTGGAGGTTGAGAGGAAGGGTTAGAAGCCCTTTCGATCATGAGAAATGGTCGGCTGGCTAAGAGAGAGAGAGAGAGAGAGAGAGAGAGAGAGAGAGAGAGAGAGAGAGAGAGAGAGAGGCATAGATAGGCTAGAACATATAGATAGAGATGATACCCCCATAACCCTTGTTGGCTGAGAATGAAAAGGCAAGGGGAAGTAAATAGTCCCTGTAAAGCGTCAAAGTGATGGGATGGTATAGAGGAGCAGCAGCAGCAGCAGCAGGAGCGGCGGCGGCGGCGGCGGATTGCGACGCAGCTTGCTTGCGCTTAACTGTCCGCCATCTGGCATCCTCTGCTTCATGAATGTATCGTTCTGCTTGGCAGCGGGTAACACAACATTATTCCGGGAAGGACGCGCTGGAGGGAGAAAGGGGCCGGTTTAGCTAGACCATCATCGTTTCTCACTGGCAAACTATGATATTGGAAGGATGAAGATCGGTATGAGTTAGCACAAAGGGAAGGCGATCGTCGATATAGCCAGATAGTCTCGTCTTCAGGTTCTGCAGTCCGAATATCTCGAGCCCTGCTTCCTTTCGGGATAGCTTGTAGGTAGGGAGCTTATAATTCTCATGTAGTAGGCAGTATTGATGGGAGGCAAAGTTGGTGGCGGAAGCGAACCTGGCTGGCTGGATGGAGAATTCGCAGTTTCGTAGTTGCAGCTCGTGTAGCTGTATAGAGAGGGTCGGACCGACAAGAGGAATCGTCCCGCCCTCTGGGTCTGGCATCAAGGAGCCGGCAGAAGGGAGTTCTTGCTGACGTAATTGAGCGAAGATGTCAACAAGCTGTGAGTAGAAGTTTTGCTTTTGTGTTGTATCCATCCACCTAAAAGCAAAGATATCTAGCGACTGGCCGGGGATATAGCTCTGGATAATGTATGCATGGCCAGTAGGGTTCTTCTCGCCGACGGCCCCACCGCGACCGAAGGCGTGGATATAGGGTACTGGTATCGTTGTATTGGTTTGGAGGTAGCTATTGCTTGGTTAGAGCCGGTCCGAGGGCAAGGATACTAAAACCAACTCACCGGACAGTAGCAACTTCGCTCTGGACTTTGTCCCAGACATTGCAGATGTAGGGTTCCAATGGAATCCTCACAACCCACTTGGTGCCGTCCTCAAACTCGACGAAGTAACTAACGTCGTAGCTCCCATTCACAGGATCTCGAAATATCCGGCAGGTCTTGGACGAATTGTGCCGGGAAGCTAACTTGCATATATCATTTGGGTTGATCGAGTCGATGAAGGCCTGAAAAAGGCCTTCTTCAATTTGTTCAGCCGTTGGTGGGAAACTGTCCATCGGCTGATGGAACTTTAATTGGATTTCCTCATGATGCGCGGATGTGGGTTGACTAAGGGTTTGAGCACGAATGGGGCCGCCGGGCTGGTTGCTGTCACCTGGGTCTCACCGAGGTGAGACCCCTGCGCCAATCGCCCCACTCTATTTTCTTGCCGACCTCACCTCAGCTTTCCAAAATTTCCTGCGACGCCAGCTCGACGACGACAACAGCCGGATCGCGGCGCCGTCCACCCAACCAACCAATCCCACCACCACAGCGTTTTCATCACCACCCTCACCATGAGCCGCGCCCTCCTCTGCTCCGTCCTGGAGCTGCGCGCTCCCGCAGCAACAGCATCAAGCATGCGGCCATGCACCCTCCAGCTCCAAACCCGCCTCTTCAACCAAACCGCCGCCCACATCGAACCTACCATGGCCTCCTCCCTCCCTCCTGCACCCCCGTCCAAACCGCGCCGCGACTACGGAAAAATGGCCCCCCCAAAGAAAATCCTTCCGAACCCTCCCCGGCCACGCGTTCCCACCGGCCCGACCACCCCCCCTCCAACTGGCCCTCTCAATCCCTCCGTCCGCACCCTCCTCCCTCTTCTCGCCTCCCAACCAGGCCACTACCTCTCCGTGCACATCCACGGCCGCCCCTACCTCGTAACAGAAGGCGACTCGATCCGCCTGCCTTTCCGCATGCGCGGCGTCGAACCCGGCGACGTGCTCCGACTGAACCGCGCCAGCACAGTGGGTAGCAGAGACTACACGCTCAAGGGGGAGCCGTGGGTGGACGAGCGGCTCTTTGAGTGCCGGGCCATCGTGACGGGGTCGGAAACGGAGCCGATGCGGGTCAAAGAGAAGACGAAGAGGCGGAATCGGAGGGTGGTGCACAAGTTCAGCAAGCACATGTACACGATGCTGAGGATCAGCGAGGTCAAGATTTGCAAGGATGTTGTGGAGGTGGAGCAGGCTTGAAGATGGGCGAGCTGGGCGGGATAGGACATTGAAGACAAGGTGGATTGGAAGACTGGCGGATGGATTGCACAGGATGCCGCTCTGTATGGAAGATCGCGGTTTGCCAACGCCCTAATTCGTGGCAGATGTAAGATTGGAGTTGACAAGCTATACATGTACCATATTTACTTGCATTGTACATCAGAGTTGATCACTGTTGCCTCTCGATGCTTAGACGTGGGAAATTCAAGGTTGACAGGAAAAGCCAGAGACAAGATATCTGGAAAGCGAGAGTGGTATATTACGAACTTCTAGGAACCAACATCTGATAAACTCCAACAATATACTTGCAGTTCCTTCGCTACAGCATGCCAATATGTCCATACTCGGCATGCTGATGTGGTGTTGACAAGCTATTACAACCAATCTGGCAACGAAGCCACGAATCTTCTAGCCAACAGTGGCCATGATAGGATATAGAAACAAGAGGGAAAAATAAAACGCCTCGCCAAAAACTGTCTGGGTGTGGTGTGATCCGTACCCAAGTGCCTTTTCATCGTAACGTTCGTGAAGAAAACAAGAAACCTCCCCAAACACCTCTGGACGAGACCGAAGCCCAGAGCCCGGATTATTTTCCGAACCCGGGAAAGGAAATCACTCCAGCTTTGGCTCGTCCAGGATTTATACAACAGATTTCCTCCTCTTTATACAAAAATTTGTCCAACAGTGAGTGCTACCTCCTCTCAGGGCCAACGTTATTGACGCCAGTGACGGCCTTTTTCACGCTCGCCCAGTATGCTCCGGGCCATGTAGATACAGCTTCACCCTCAGTGGGAAGCCTCTCTCGACAGCGTTGCACGACGCTCTGAATGATTCTCGACAACAGTTCTTCAGTAACAGGTAGAACCTTGCCATGCTCAGCTGCCGCATAGACAGCGGGGTCAAACTCTTGAGGATACAAGAATGGGTCGGTATCAGCGAGCAGCTCGTCACAGGTGGGACGCTCCTTTTGCTCTCGGTTCAGACACCTCCGCATTGTGCGGATGAGGCTGGGGGGAACTCGGCTTCCGTCCTCGGTGGTGTCAGGAAAGTCGACTTGGTAGGCCCAGTTGATAATCGCCTGGCATCTCGACATTTGATTGGCAATCTTGCCGAAAGGGGGAAGACCGTACACCATCTGATACAGAATGCATCCCAGACTCCAAACGTCACTTGGCTTGCCGAGCTTCATGATCTTGGGCTGGCCCTTGTGCTGCAAGGGAGGGGGAATGCAGAACTTTCCGTTATGCGCCGACGTGAAGGCATACTGGTTGGAGTCCATCAGGGATTCAGGGGACATGTAGTTTGGCGTGCCAATCTGCGTCTCGCGATGGACGTTGACCGTCATCTCGGTCTGAATGGCATTGGCGATACCGAAGTCGATGAGCTTCAGCCGTCCCTGCACGAGTACAAAGTTGGCCGGCTTGAGATCGCTGTGCACCACGTCCCGCGCGTGCACGGCTTGGACGCATTCAAGCATCTCCTTCCAGTAGTACCTGATAAAGACGGGGTCGAGCCGGGCACCCTCAGGGGTGCTCTGCCGGCTCTTGAGCAGTGTGTTGAAATCCAATTCTCCGACTTCCATAAGCTAGCCAAATGTTAGCGTTCGGTACGAGATAAATCGCTAGCGTTGTGACTTACCACACTGAGCATCTGTTTTTCAATGTTGAGCTCATGGTCGATGAGCTGGATGACGCGGTCGATTCCCGCAAGTCGCTTCAGCAGGTCAATTTCACCCTTGAAGCCCTTCACGGTGTTTTCGTCTGCGCTCTCGAGAGACACACGCTTGAGAGCAAGCATCTTGCCATTTTCAGCGGATACACGATACACCTTGCCGGATCCACCACGTCCGATGCAGTCGATCCTGGTGTATGTTTTGGTGTTGACTCTGAGGAGAACTTGGCGCTTCTTGCTGGCCTGACCAGTCGCCGACGCACCAGCAGCCGCCGTGGCTGTCTCCACAACCGACATTTTTGGTGGCGGCGGAGGCGCTGGTCGGTGAGGAGTGTTCTGGTTCTTGGGCGCTAGCGCTTTTCGCTCGGGAGAGGGTTGACGTGGCTGTCCAATATCAACGTGAAGCGGCTGGATGGGCTTCACGAGCTCCTTGTCCACCATGATGTCTGCGGCCGGCTTCGATCGTCGAAACGAAGCTTGTATCTCATTCTCCTGATCGTGAGTGGAGGGAAGTTCAAGAGACGGCGCCGGGATCTTGAAGTCTAACCCCATGTGGTTGTCAGACTCCTTTGGTCGGGACGATGGAATATCTGCACTCGACGCTTGTTTGCGAATGGCTGCCCTACCCGAGTCTCTGGCACTGACGGGACTCCCCGAAGCGGCGAAATCTCGGTAACTGGATGCGAGGAAAGACGACGCCGGTTGCTCGCCAAGGGCAGGTTCCATAAACCGTTGCTGCTGGCTCTCGGGCTCTTGGCTTGATCCCATTCCCTCGCCATCACCCTGTCCTTCCGCATCCTCTTCGCTCTGTCTCCGGCGGCCCCGGCGAGCTGGCCCGCTGAGGAAACTCCCGGGTGCATTTCCAATTCTCTTGACACGCATCGAGCTCTGAGGCGCGACGACGGTGGGCCGCCCAACGGTTGCTGGGTCTTCGGGCATGTCGTGATCGTCCTGCCCAGCTGAACGCTTGGATGAGACACCGGACGAGCCTCCAGACCTCCCCCTATTTCCCGACGACCCAACAGCAATCCGGACAGTCCTAACAGGGACCACCGGAGTGTTCACATCGACTGGAATTTCTTGCTCCCGCTGCTGCTGCTCGGGTTGCACCGGAGCTGGCACGACCTTCTTTTCCTCGGGAGGGGGGAGCTCCCTAATCTCTGTGCGCTTTGCTTGTGTTGAGGAGGACAGCGACCTGCGCAAGCCGTTCTGGAACCCACCCTGGAGACTCCCCTGCAGGCCTCCATTGGCTGGGGTCGTGGTACTCAGCCGAACTACCCTCTTCCGAGGCGGTGCTGGACTGGGCTCGCGGCTGCGCACAGGGGAGGATGGTCGTGATGATGGAAGCTGCGTGCTTCCAGCTCGCGCATGACGCCTAGTCTCGCGCTGTCTAAGGCTCTCTCTCCTCGACTCCTTATCGTCAGGAAGAGAAGAGGTCGAGGTTGCGAGGGCATTCCTTCTAGTCATGACTCGCGACGCTGGCCTGGCCGGTGGGGAGGATGGGCGGTCCCCGGCCACCGGCGCTGCGCTGGAGGATGGTTCGGAGGCATGGCCATCGTTGAGGAGTGCTTTCGTCAGAGCACTGAGCTTCATTGGTACCGGCATCTCGTCGTCCGAGCTGTCGTTGAGGGTCGAGTATTGTTGCGATTGGGATTTTGAATCCTTCCCTGCGGCTCCGGTCATGGCAGGTGCTGTGCCCCCGATTTGGTTCGACTCGCTACGGCTGAGTTGCTGTCTCGAGGTCGGGCGGCGGAGAGCCTGTCGCGCGGACGTCCTACGTCCCATCGACGTGAAATGGCTCCCTGCGCCCATTGGCGTTGGCGATGCGGCGGACATTGTGATGTTTGAGTGTTGCTATGCTGCGACGCACAGAGGATCGATGTTGTGTTGATTTTTGTATGCGACGACCCGGGCCGTTCCCTCGCCCGTTTTCTTCCCTTTTCTCCTGCTGTTGTTCCGCTCGTAGACCAAGGCGATTATTGCGATTTGCTGGCGATTAATTGATGTTTTACGTGTCGAATCGGTTCATCTTGAGCTGGACTGCATTTCACTGGGCGTCTGGGCAACTCGTCGCGGGAATGTGTGGTCGTCCAAAAAGAAAGGGATGGGAGCTGGCCTGCTTTTCCAAAGGCTAGGATATTTTGGATTGTGGGGAGCCGACCAATCAACGGTCACCAGCTAGCTTCGCCGTTGCTCGCGGCAACCGTCAACTGTGGGTCCGCGACACGCGACCCGATTTGCCAAGACCACGCACCGCTTCGGTCGATGTCCGGATTTTATGCAAAGCTCTTGTGTGCCTCAGGCGACAATCTGTTTGTATTCTCGTGAGGATGATCATGGCTGAGACAGGCCAAGCTCTTATCGCTGTCGCATTTTACAGCCAACACACATATCAACTCCCTCGAATGCAGCTCACAGATGGAAAATAAGTTCCGAAGAGACCCAGGATTTGTCTTATTTGTCTAGCCTCAGCCAATGGCGACCAGCCCTTGCCAACCCAATAACTCCAGCTTCCTTGCCGATGCGATTGAGAGCGAGATCACTCCGCCAGCGTGCCCATAAGTCGTGAATGATCTTCGGAAATTCCCACACCAGGTCATACTTTTTTGATTCGGAGGGGACACATTTAGTCGAAGAGACCGAAGCCCATGTCGTCGTCGGACTCCTCCTTCTCTGTAGCCTTGTTAGCCTCATTGCCAATCTTTGGGTGATGTGTGAGTTCGTACCCTCTTCTTTAGCCTCCTCCTTGGCCTCCTCAGCAGCAGCGCCACCAGCCGCAGCACCACCAGCGGCAGGGGCACCACCGGCACCGCCGGACGGGACGGAGGCGAGCTTGGCAGAGCCCTCAGCGATCAGCTGCAAGATTGTTAGCAGGCTCTCTCGTGCGAGCAGCAGCAGCCCCGTGCAGTATCTTCAATCCATACCTCGTTGACATCCTTGCCTTTGAGCTCAGAAAGGAGGGCGGAGAGACGCTCGTCATCAGCCTCAATGCCGACGGACTCGAGGACAGCCTTGATGTCCTTGGCCGAGGGAGAGGTGTTGCCGGCGAGGCCGAGAAGGAGGTAGGCAGCCAAGTGCTTCATTTTAGATGTTCTTGAGTATTTCGCTGGTCAGCTTCTAGTTGGGGAGCTTGCGAGCTTTCGCGATGCAGCGCGGCCCAGGAATTGGGGAGGGAGGGGAACTCACGATTTTGTGATGAACTAGAGAGGTCAATCAATTTTAACCGCTGCTTGTGCGGAGAAAGACTCTTCTGAGTTCTTGTATGAGTGACTGTTCGGTGAGAAGTTCTGCAGGTGATCGAATTCCCGAATTATTTTACGAATTTGGCTTCTGTGAGCTCCAAATTTCGACCCCACCTGAGTCACCTGACTCCACTCCCGCTTAGGGCATAGGCGAGCCCACTTTTAATTGCTGAGGTCAGCAGCATGCACGTGCTCTCCAGGTCTCCGCAGAGCCCCCACATGGCTGGCGAATCGATGGGACGATGTCTTTTGTTGTCCGGCCTGGGCGCTGCTGAGCCACTGGGGCGCCGAAGATGGTGGCCCCGGGCTGCTGCAGTGTGCTAAAGTCTTGCCAGCTGTGACCAGATATAAAGATGTCCTTCCATCACCCACGATTTCTTTCTTCCCCTCCTGCACACAACGTGTCCCTACCGTGGCCGTTCGCCCTCTCTACTAATATTTCGCAGGATCGCATTCCTAGCAAACCCGGAATTTCTTCCGATTTTCCCCTTAGAGTCGCGCAAACCGTGTCGTTTCCATTATAGTGCTTGGGAAGCGAATTCGCGACACAGCAATCCGCAAACGGGCCAACTTTCTCGCTGCCGAGCACCTCGATGACTCAACACCGACACGGCGTATGAGGCAGGGGAGGAATCACTTCAAGAAGTGGGCTTAGAGCTGCGGATTGCATTATCTCCGCCATCATGCCGGTGAGTCACTGTCGGCTGCCACGTTGAACTCTGTTTGAGCGGAACTCTGACGCTGTCCAGATCGGAGATCTTTTGGCGGCGATTACCGGCGAAAAGTCCGAACCGGCGTCGCCATCCCCCACTACTACGACTCGGCCCAGCGATATTGTTCCGAAGCGCAAAGCTTCAGAGCAACTTCGAGGCGCGCCCACAAAGGCGCCTCGTACCGAGTCCCTCGTTAATCGTCCGCGATCTAGCGACAATTCGCCGAGACCCTCTCCGCACCTGGCGGATAGGCCGTCAGCCGGTCAAACTAACAGGCCCACGTCGGTCTCACAGTCTTCGCCTGCGGGGCCGACTTCAGGGTTGAAGAGACCCTTTTCGACAGCATCAAAGGATGGCCGATCCAGCTCGTCATCTTCGGCTAGCAAGCCCCCGTTACCCAGACCAGTGGTGAATAGGCCAGCAATCGCCGAATCAGACCCAGCAGCGAAGCCGAAAAAACGCTCGTTTGCTGAGATCATGGCGCGGGCTCAGGCAAACGCCCCTGTTCGGGAGTCTTTCGGCAAGATTCAGCACAAGCCCGTGGAAAGGCCAATGACGATGAGGGAACGCAAGGAGCTCAAGGCCGAAGAGGCTCGCAAAGCCAAGTTGGCGGGAAGACAGCAAGCGTCTGGAAAATACAGTGGAACTGCTGCCGCGGCACGGGGCGCGTCGGGACGCCCTGGGCAGAAGCCCGGCGCTGCATCGGCAGCAAAGGGTCCCAAGGATAAAACCCCACCTGTCGAGGAGAAGAAAGTCAAGAAGGCCGCGCTGGCAACGACTGGCTATACAGGTACCGCACGACCCCGGCCCGGTTCGACCGCCCCGAAGCCCGGATCAGCCGCTCGCCCAGGCCGCGAGGCGGACCGCGAGAGGCCCCGTTACCCGGGTGGCCTCTCTCGGCCTCGACGATACGAGGAGGACGACGAGTTGGACGACTTTATCGACTACGACGACGAGGATGAGCCAGCCGGTTACGGGTATGGGAGGGGCCGCGAGTACGACTCAGCTGAAGATGAGTCGGACATGGAGGCCGGTCTTTCTGACATTGACGAGGAGGAACAAATGGCCGAGAGAGTGGCCCGCCGTGAGGATCTCAAGGAGATGGAACTTGAGAAGAGGCTGAAGAAGGAGAAGGAGGAGAGAAAGCGAAAGGCGCTTGCGACATTGAAGTCCAAGGCAGCGGCCCGTTGATACCCGTTTCGATTCTTGTATGCATGTTTGGGTTGTGGCACATGGTGCTTAGGATACCGGAAAGGAGGGAGGCGGTGTTAGAGTAATACCCGGACGCGGAAGGCGGCTCTTTGGGGGATTTGTTTTCCGTCATCACCATATTCAGGCGTTCAGCGGGAAGAAAGGATGGACAACCAGCGGCATTGCATTCAGCAGCGGGAGTTGCAGCGTTGGCTTCTGTAGGCTTAGGACTTGTGTAATTCCTAGAGACGTTATCGACACATTTGTGTCAAGTGCATTTGTCTTTGCTGCTGCGACTCCCCTCTTCTGGTTGATCGGATCCTTAGTGCTGGTTCATTCGCATCATTGAATTCGTACCATAGATGGCGTATTTCCCTTGACGAAAATTAGAGAATCAACATCCTGTCCTGTCCATCCCTTTCCACCTCCTGTGAAGTTGTTCCTTGCTGGTGTTGAAGGCGGCAGGCCGTTGGTGGAGCCGCTTGGCAGCAGCCCCACCAAAACCCGCCATCTGCACGCGATAACGATTTTTATCGGGAAAATGTATCAAGCATCGAGACTTCAGGCACTGCGACCGTAAAACGATCAATCGACCGTCGCCCACCTCCGTAGCCACACTCCCTCTCGAGGGCACCGAAAATCAATATGGTATGCGCTATTTACCCCCTCGCTCAAGAAGAAGTTGTCTTTTGCTGACCGCCCCTCGTGCAATACAGCCTCAGAACGAGTATATCGGTATGCCATCTCTCGCCACAGCGCTCCCCTCCCCGGTCGAATGACGAGAGCCGTTGTCTAACCCCTTCTGCAGAGAGGCACACCAAGCTCTACGGCAAGCGCCTCGACCACGAGGAACGAACCCGCAAGAAGGCGGCGCGCGAGGGTCACAAGCAGAGCGAGAATGCGCAGAACCTCCGTGGCCTGCGGGCCAAGCTCTACGCAAAGGAGCGCCACGCCCAGAAGATCCAGATGCGCAAGGCTATCAAGCAGCACGAGGAGCGCAACGTCAAGGGCGCTGCCGACGAGAAGGAGCCTACGAACCCTGTTCCCGCGTATCTGCTCGACCGTGCGAACCCGACTTCTGCGAAGGCGTTGAGGTAGGTTTGGGATGGCATGTTGGAGATTTGGGACATGATGCTGATGGGGGGTAACAGTTCTCAAATCAAGAACAAGCGCGCTGAGAAGGCGGCGCGATTCTCGGTGCCCATTCCCAAGGTCAAGGGGATCAGCGAGGAGGAGCTGTTCAAGGTGGTCAAGACGGGGAAGAAGGTGGCCAAGAAGGGTATGTTGTTATCCATGGCGTGCTTTCGGGAGACGAGACTTCTGTTTGGCGGGATCGTTGCTAACTGAAATCAACAGCATGGAAGCGTGTCGTCACAAAGCCCACGTTCGTCGGACCCGACTTCACCAGAAGACCAGTCAAGTACGAACGCTTCATCCGGCCCATGGGTCTGCGCTACAAGAAGGCCAACGTCACCCACCCGACTCTCAACGTTACCGTCCAGCTTCCCATCCTCGGTGTCAAGAAGAACCCCAGCAATCCCCTTTATACCCAGCTTGGTGTCTTAACCAAGGGTACCATGTATGTTCTGCTACCCCCTTTCCAACATGGACCAGCGCCTAATTCCTCACAGTATCGAGGTGAATGTCTCCGACCTCGGAATCGTCACCGCCTCTGGGAAGATCGCCTGGGGTCGTTACGCACAAATCACCAACAATCCAGAGGTATGTCCTAAGCACCACTAGCTGCGAGCCGCTATCAGATGCTGACCGCCCATAGAACGACGGCTGCCTGAACGCTGTGCTCCTGGTATAAAGTACAGATGTTGTCTTCTTCTGGAGGGGGATGCGGACCATAAAATGGCATGGAAAAGGCGTTCGGTGTTGGAGAGGATTTATGAGCTTCTCATCAGCTTAGCTGAGACAATAAATAATTTTGGCCTCAATGTCTTGTTGCCACTTGGACACGTTTAGGGCTGTAATGACCGTTTCATCTACCCTCGGGTGGTAGTTACCGTAGCAGTCACGTTTGTGCCCCTCAAGATGGAGCACGCTACATCAATCACGAAAACTGCATCACCCCATTCATGAAGATGGATATAGAATTGTCAAGGATATGTAGCTAAATATGCGCTACCAAGTAAGTTCTCCCTGCCTACAACACCAGGTGCCATGCCTCACTACCACGGACCGACCCCCGCCAGGTCATGTGCAATATAGCCCCCAACCTTACCGAAAGATGCTGCCAGCCCCTGAAGTAAAAATGACGAGACCAAAACTCCGTCAACGCCTAACCTGGTATCGTATGCTGTCCACCCTGTCATATCCGAAGTTGCTGTCGGATGATATCGAGTGCTTCTGGCTCTGCTCCGTGCTGTTCTCCGGCCAAAGCGGCTTCCGAAACTGGTCATGTACTCATCGTACTCATGAGACGGAGTCTACCGCCCCCTCACATGGCGCAAGGTCCATGGCTATCGTATGGGGCCTTACCGCAACGATAGCACCAGTGGGTCCCGCACACACAACTATTGCTCATCAGTACAGATTCTTTTGGTACGCTTGGGCAAAATAGGAGACTTACGAGATGTGGTTGCACCCGTCCGTCTTCTCGACGACATACTTGCAGGATGGGCACGCCTTCCATCCCCTCTTACGCGACAGTCGACGAAAGAGCTCATCCGCAGTTGGTCCTCTTCTCCTAACACCCAAAACACGCGACGCCGGGCAGGGTCCAAAGTGAAACTTTTCCTTGCTGGAGGAAATGTCAGCTCATGCTTCCCGATTCGGGATGCTTCTGGACGCCTTGGAGATGAGGTCCCCATCTAGATCTCCAACAATGAAAAAGGGTCAAAGGAGAAGTACATCGTGATAAGACACATACCATCTTATGCAAGTCTTGGTGTGACACTTCCGACACAGCGCTGAGTGGCCGAAACTATCGTTGCCAGCTCGAAGCGCAAGTGGGATAAAGGCACCACATTTCCGGTCCCAGCAATACAACTTCTCGGTGGTGTCGAACTCCGTCAACAGCTGGCGGTAGGCGGTGATGTCCATGGAGGAACCCGTGGTTCTCGACATGCCGGCTACCCAGCGAAGAACGTTGATGTCGATCCGTTGGCAGCACTGAACCGGTCGAAAGGGAGCAGACCGCATCGTGACTCGAAAGTTGGCTCGAACGCATGCCGCGCAGTGGATATGGCCGCATGGCAGTTGCAGTTTTGAGTCGCCGATAACAGGGTTGGTGCAGATGATACACTCAAGGCGTGGCACCGTGGTTGTCGCCATGTTTGCCTGTGGCGTAACTGGTGTAAGTGATTGTTGACTGATATCTCGGGCGTTTGCAGAAAGTTGTCAAAGAAAGAAGGCGAAAGATCTTTGTACAGAGTCTGGGAAGGGTATAAATACAAAAAATGAGGCCCGGCGACCAGGCCAAAGCAAGTTGGGGTTTGTTCGCTGCCCGCAGGTTCACTGCCGGTTGCGAGACTGGGGCTCGTTCTGGAAATCCACTGGGATTTCAGACAGAAAATGAGAACTAATGCTCGTTGGATTCACCAACGCTGGTGACTTGGGCTCTTCGTTTTTGCGCTATCTGGCCAGGCCGAGGCATGAACTTGCCCCGTCAGCCACCTCCATTGACAACCTGGAGGGTATGACATCTCAGAGTGAGATGGCCTTGCGTGATTCTCTGCTTTGGGGACTCTGGGAGGCGAATCATTACCTGTAAATGGTTTCCTGCAACGGCCAAAGCCAGCAACGCATAAAGTTTTGGTGCTGCATGCGATGAGCAATCGCGGTCTCGTGGGCAGGCAGCCAGGCAGTGACCAGCCACTCTGTCGTCGGGGAGGCTGCCGAATATCTGGCACAGATTTGGGGAACAGACAGGAAGGTTAGAAACCCCTAAGTAAAAAAGGGCAGTTTTCCGCCGCCATGTGTTTGCACAGTCTGGTCGGGCGATGGCTTCGGGCTGCAGCCATGCAAGATGCATCAGTCCATCGCGGCGCTGGACTTTGGCCCACAAGAAGCCACCGCAACTGCCAACTGAGGCACCAGATCTTGGACAGAGATGTGGCTCGCCACAATGTAAAAGGAGCTGGGAAAGTGATTTTTGCTGTTGGACTTCGACAGCCAGAGGCGCAGGCCACTTGGCTAGGCCTTCCAGGGGTGATGTGCTCAAGGGGAGCAATACGTGGCGGCAGCCCACTCAAGCTTGCTTTGGGCACGCATTTTTTTGCATACCGCAAAAAGATTCTGACCGCCATTAGTACGACACATCGCCCTGAAACAAACGAGAATGGACGCGAAATGGGGATAATCTAGTTTTTGGAAGAGGGAATTGAGTTGGGTATGAGTCGGCCGGCGTAACTCTGGGGTTATCGTATCGTGGGTCAACCCCCCGCTTCTAGGATTCGACGACGCCTCCGACGATCTTCCACTCGCCTGTTGAACACGTGGGGTGCTTTCCCAAGAGACCCGTCGCTTTGAGATGCGATCGATGTACCAGAACCCTTGGGCAGACAAGAAATGGAAACGGAGGGAGGCTAGAGATACGGTAGAAATTCGGATTACGCACCTCAACTGGAACTTGCGGCTGATTCGTCTCCTCTAGGCTTAGGCTCCCCTCCAGGATACCAGTAGCACGCTCCAACAAGCGAGCGATCCTCCGCAGTGGCTCTCCTTCGAGTATAAGATCTCTCCGAGCTTCCTCGAGGTCTCTCACAGCTCTCTCGAAGCCAGGTCGAAGCGCGTTCAACTGGAGCCTCGGCTGTGCTTGCGCACAAGCCTCAAGGAGGTCCCACAACGCCCGTAGGTGCTGAGGCGCGAGGTGTCTCCTACTGCGTTCGTCTCGTCGGGCCACGTCCTGGTGCACATCGTTTCTCATCAGCGAGGAACGAGCAAAACAAGTGAATAGTGCTTTCAATCCAGGGCTAAGGGGGCTTACTCTGTCCTTCTTCCACATGCGCGCTTCTAAGACCCAGATAAAGGCCCAACCCCCAACTATAAAAGTTCTCAAGTAGTCAAAAGGATAACACCGATGCCATAATATCCACGAATACACTGCGAGGCAGGTCACCGCGGCAAAGAATGACCGCCGTGCTGTCGTGAAGGTGATCATTGTGGCGTCGACGGGCTTCGTTTGAGCTCGCTACTGTTGGATGGGTCTCGATTTCGAGGCTGCCTGTCTCTTTGATCGTTTCTCAGGGAGCCAAGGGGTATTTTCGGCGCCGATCGGCGACAGTTGGAACTTGGAGGCAATTCTTCAAAGATATTTAATGTGCTGGTTGAGGCGACGAGAAGGAAGAACTCCAACGAGTTCAGTGTTGTTCGATGCTCCATCATTGAGAGGGCCCGTTCCGGAGGAAGGCGCAAACAGACCGATCGCCATGACGCAGACAGCAGTCAAATATCGAGGTAAGAACCATCACCTTGACAATGGGGGGTCTAGGGGCCGAAGATTGACGGAAAACAATGCTCAATTCTTAACTACCCGCGCCCTCCGGCACTCTTCGCCATCTAAATGCTCCAAACATGTCTTCAAATACCGCGTAGATAATATACGTTCAAACAACAGCCAAAGCCGCCCACATCAAAGCTGCTCGTGGGGGTAGCAAAAAGACACAAATCTACCGCCTCGAACGGATACCAAAAATGCCACACAAAAACCCACCTAACGCCGTTCAATGTTTCCTCACCACATGCAACCGTATCGCTCATTTATTATGCCACATAAAGTTGCGCAAGCCATCCCACTGGTCGGCGTTGGCGTAAATGTACGTCATGCTGCTGCGCAGACTAGGCTGCAGCTCCACAGCGTGATACTTGAAGAGATGCATGACGGCAGCCCATGAGACGCTGGCGAATACCGGCCACGCGTAGTAGCTAATGGCGGCGCTGCGCGCTGGCTCTGAGACGCCAGGGAGTCCGTACCCGGGCTTCACTGCCATGTGCGCGAGGGCGAGCACGACGCGCGCAAACACGTAGATGACGATCTGCTGGTTGACGCTCGAGATCTTGCCCGAGCGCGAGCGCTGGCCAAAGACAACGTAGCCGCCGAGAAGGCCGGCGATGAAGCTGTCATAGGGGCCTGGTTCAGGGGTTAGCGCAGCTCCGACTCGCGCATAGAACCCGGAGCTTGCCTTCTTTCCCTGGGGTAGGCCCGAAATTTTTCAACAGCATGCATGTCAACTTGTAGATGGTCGCGAACTTGGCGAGGTTTCTGGCATGCGTTCTCGTCGCGCGGAAGATGAGGCCTGCTTTTTCGCGAATCCTAGGAATGTGTCAGACAGGGGCGGCGCATTGGAGAGGGGGGCGACGTACGTTCCGGACCGGAATAATAGGATCATGCTATAGAATGTCCATTAGAAGGGGCGTCGAGATATTGGGGGGTCTTGTAGTATCGTACACGAGTGCGTGCGGGAAGCGCACTTTGGTACCGTAGACTGCGCCATTGCGCGCGGCCTTGACGACGGCAAGGAGGTCGTGGTATTTCGGGTCGAGGATGATCCTCTCGGCCGTCGCCTGTGTCGCAATCCATTAGCATTTGTCCCGTGCGACGATGCGCGCCTGAGTGTTTGCTGGCGCACCTTGAGGCTTTCGAGTGTGCCGGACATGATGCCTCGGCAATTGGAGGGAGGGCGAGTGGTGGGGGATGGAGGTTCGGTGCGCTGAGCACTCGGTGTGTCGACTCGGTGTTTCACCTCATTTGGAGAATGCGTAGGCCAAAGGGAGGTCGCAACAATGTGCGCAGTGCCTCGCGTGTAAAGGCTCAATGGATCGTTGTTTAGAGACAAGTCGGCGGAGAGTCGAGGGAACAGAGTTCCGCGCATGTGGAATGACGGCAGTTATCGGCTCATTCGAAGCTGGGGCCCCGCGACTTGGCGCGGGGCGGGAGTTTGCATGTGATGGATGTTTGAATGCGGAGAATTTCCTTGGACTCCTCTTCGGTCCCTGCGTCGATGATGTGGACGATTTGCCAGTCCCGCGCAAAACCCTAACTCCTGATCACTTTCCCCTCACAAAATTGGTCGACCTTCTTCATACGCACAATGCAATACAACACACACACTGCAATGTTTTCTCATTGCCTATTTACTCCGAACCGCCTTGAAGAATCGCTAATCGAAGAGCCCCCCTAGGTGTTCTGGACCTCCGTTCTCTACCTGAAGCGCCAGTCCGTAGGGAAACGTGGCGAGGTAAGCCTCGAGGGCGGCGATGACAGGCGGCCACTCGGGTTCCTTCGAAAGGTAATCCAACGAGATATATACCGTTGGAGGACTATCCTCGTCTTTCCTGGAGTATCCAAGTCGAAACAGATGCAATGACGTCCAATGATCTCGCGGGGCCTCAAAGAAATGTAGAATTTCCTTCACTCTTTTCTGAGGTTATCCCAGTCAGCCACAAGTTGCGGGTGCTGGTCTGAGTTAATGACGCCGAGATATTTGTCTTTTATCAACTCTGAAGCGACCATCTGGACGCAGATCTCAACGTCCGGGTGGCCCTCATTCACGAGCATATCGTCGACAGCAATCTTGATATCGGAAACAACAGTCTCCCAGCGCTCGGGCTCGTTTGTCCAAGGCGCGGTGATGAGAACAGTCAGGTCGCCGCTGATAGCGTCAAACGACACGTCTTCAACCTCCCCAAACCCGTGATTGATGACGCGTTCTCTTGCCAATTTCACGAGTTTTTAGCAATAACTCTTCGTCTTGTCAGAGGTTCCAAAGGGACTCCCAAGTGGGCCGCGGCGGAAGGGCAATGGACGTGGAGGGGGTGCTCCGGCTCGAAACTTGAACGAGAGAGTTCCGCTGCCGATGCTGGTTAGGACATCTGCACTAATTTCGGTCCCGGAAATACTTACAAAGGACCTCTCGAGCTTTCCCTGGTGAACGAGGCGTCGAAGCGCGCGTAGTTGGACATCTTGACAAGCGTTGATGTTGGAAGATGGAGGGGCGATTTTCCCGACTGGCGAACGACGAAATGGAAGGCTCGGAGCTCAGCGAGCCATTTGCTCTTGTATGGGAAGAGCGAGGCAGTAGGCTGGCTCGTTGTGGCGTTTCAGTTGTCTGTTCTGAGCTTTGCCGTTTGCACGGAGGTTAACCCACGCCAAACCAGTCATCCTCCGACAATCTCATCTCGTGGACATATCCACATCCCGACATGCCTCTCGCCGCATCCATCTGCCATCCCAACGCTAATTATACATTGGTATACCCTCAAATGCAATGCCCCGGTTGCCGTCTATCCCACCCAATCCTCTCCTCATCCAAATCGCCTCCTCCTTATCCATCCAACCCTTCCCCCTTCCCCTCAATCTCTCCCTCCACCCCCTTCAGCCACTCACTCACCCTCCCTGGTCTCTTCCCCCTCCCCTTGACCACCCTCCCCCCACTCCTTACAGGCACCGTACTACAAGCTCCCATATGTCCCCTTTTCCCACATCCCAAACAAGTCCTCAACCCACACAACGGACAATTCCCCGTCCTCGCTCTCTTCTTCCCCTCAAAGATGAACATGCCACACTCTTCATCTGCGCAGTACACCCTCTTCTCCAGCGGTAACTTCCTCTCTGCTAGCCTCTCGCGGTAGGCGATAAACTCGGGGAGAGATAGCGCGCTCCCAATGGTGGCGAGGGGGTAGGATTTGGAGGGGCAGCATGTTGCTGGGAGGAAGTCGGCACCGGTTGCTGCGGATATGAGAGAGGAGAGCGCGGAGGAGTGGATGCAGGAGGGGCAGGTTGTGTGCCCGCAAGAGAGGGTTCCGGAGGTGCGCGGGGCGGGGGAGGAGCATTTGTGGCATGTTGTTGTGGTGGACGGGGAGGATGAGGTTGGGGATAGGGGGTAGGGTGGGAGGAGGTATGGCTGTTGTACCCCTGGTTTCGATGGTCGACTGGGGGTGGAGAGGATGGATGTGGCGGTTGTGGAGAGGGTGTCGTCGTTCGGGAGGGTCTCAGACCAGATATCTGATTCCGCAGGGGAGTATGGTTGGGGACTGCTGAGGAAGCTGGAGTCCATGTTGTCCGTCGTTTTGCCTTTGGCACGGTGTTGGTGACGGATGCTAAGCGTCGTGTTAACGGTGGCTTGAGTACTTTGGATGGTCTTCACTGACACTATTCTCACAGAGCTTCAGGGGCTCGACAGGGGGTGTTCGCGGTGCTGGTATCGACAAATCGGGGGGCTGACAAATTGGCAGTGGTATCAACAAATCGCGGAGTTGAAGAAGACAAGTATTCCGTACTGATGGAGTATTTAGTATAAAGCATTCGCGATTTGGCAGTCCAAGGTCAGGTGTGTGGTCATGGGTCGTGTATATATACAGGTCATCAGGCGAGCCGGATTGGGCACCCATCGGTGTCGTGCGTGGCTCCTATAGGAGGAGCCTCAGAATGCTGGTTCGCCACGCCACGCAAGTCCACGTTTCGAACACGATTCTGTATTCGCTGTATGTCTTTGCCGTGTCACAGGCTAGCATCTCATCAGACAAAGGGATTCTCGGGCCAAAAAAATAAGGCTGCTTTGTGCCTGGGTCAATTGTTTCAGGGACTGATCGAGAGCGTCCGCAGTTGTTGCACATCTGCGCATTGGTCCAAAATCGCGGAAATGATGCATAAACTGCCAAAGCGCAGAAATACACCCATTTGAAACAGAAAACAGAGTTAAACATGAGTTGAGTTGAGTTGAGTTGAGTTGTCATTCGATTCAGGGGGCTCGCCGGCCTAGATTCAGGGGCTATCGACAACATCAATCCCAGCTGACAATGCGGGTGACTTGACAGCCTGCTGCCTGAAATGGTATATTCATGTAATGTCAGGATCACTCCCACTCCATCTTTGTTTGCTGCATCGGCAATTCTAGTGGAGCGGACAAGTCGGGGAGTTGTAACCTGTGAGGCGATGAATCCCCCGCAATGGCGAAATGTTCTATCAGGATGACGAATCCGGCATCCCCTGGAAGCAAACAACTTGGGCTATAAACCTCTCGCAGACTCTAACACTAATATCAAGGGATTTAGTTTTGAACCCACAACAAGGTATTATGGGCAACAACGTGAAGTTTGAAGTCAAGTCAGTGGCCATTATTGGTGCCGGGGCCGCAGGTATGATTCCTCTGTCCTTATTCTCCCATGTCTAACATGTCACCTCAGGGGCGGTCACGGCAGCTGCTTTCAATGCCGAGAACTATTACGAGCGCATCCGCGTGTTTGAGCGGAGGGGAATGGCAGGTGGAACCTGGTAAGCTTCATTGTTCTCTGGTTTGATATGCCTAATACAAACTGAAAGATGTCAAGGATTTACGATGCCGACCCTTCTGCTGTACCTCCTATTCAACCAGGGGCAACGGCACAAATTATTGATCCGCCGCTGAGACCCCCGTATGACCTCCCAGCAACGACATCTCCAAACCAACAAGAGAGATACGCGCAAACACCCATCTACAACTCCCTAACGTGAGACCCTCTGAAGTCTTTAAGGTCAAGCCTCACTAACATGAATCAGAACCAATGTTCCTGACATTGCAATGAGCTTCTCTGATCGAAAATTTGCTTATGGTCCCTTTGCGCCGCATTACATCCCACGGCAATACATCGAAAACTATTTCTCCAACCACAAGACGGACTCCTTCTTGGTCCTTGGCACCACGCTTGAGGACCTCTCTCAAATTCCCGCCACCAAAGCTGGGGGAATCAACCGTTGGAAGTTAACCCTCCGCACATACGACCCAGCCCGAAGTATTGATGTCTGGTGGGAGGAAGACTTCGACGCCGTCATCCTCGCAACAGGACACTACTCGATCCCCTATGTATCCCCCTCCTCTGCCCTTTCCCCCTTACCCTCGACTAACCCAGCCAGGTCCCCTTCGTTAAAGGTCTCCCCAACTACCTCACCCTCTTCCCCAACCGCGTCATCCACTCAAAGCTCTACCGCTCACCCCTCCCTTACACCAACCGCAAAGTGCTCATCGTCGGCAACTCCGCCTCGGGCCACGACCTCTCCGCCGAGTTAACCACCACCGCCTCCCTCCCCGTATACCAATCCCGCCGTTCCCCTTCCCGCTGGGACGGTCCCTCCCCTCCTCCTGGTATAGCCTGGAAACCAACCATCTCCGAGTTCCTCCCCTCCGGCGGCATCCTCTTCTCCGATGGCTCCATCCTCGAGGACATCGATACGGTGATCTACTGCACCGGTTACCAGCCTTCCTTTCCCTTTTGGAACGTCAAGGCGAACGGTAGGGAGTTTTATGACTATGCCACGGGGAGATTGGTGAATTCGTATTGGCATACCTTCATCCGGGATTTTCCTACCCTTGCGGTGGTTGGATTCCCGAGAGCGCTTACGTTTAGGAGCTTTGAGTACCAGGCTATTGCGCTTGCCAGGCTGTGGGCGGAGAGGGAGAGCAAGGGGTTGCCGCATTTGGCGGAGCAGGAGAAGTGGGAAAAGGAGAGGGAGGAAAGGACGAGGAAGGAGAGGAAGAAATTTCATGATGTGCCTTGGGACAACGGGGAGACGCACGAGTGGTTGGGAGGGTTGTTTGGAATGGCGGGGCTGGGAACGTTGAAGGGTGAGGGTATGATTCCGCCTGCGTTGAGTGCGGACTTGGTGTGGGCTCTTGAGCATTTGAAGAAGTATCCTGAGCCGGGGAAGGAGGTTGAGGAGGATGGGGAGTGGGTGGTTGTGGAACGGAAGGATTTGCTGGCATTTATCTGAGGGGAAGAAAAGGGACCGAGATCTGGAGTGTGAGAGCCAGGAATTGTGGGCAATAACTTGACATAATTATCAAACAAACTGGGGTATCCATCGCCAAGCCAAAATAAGGGACAAAGGAAATCCTCCAAGTAAAAGCCTAGTGCTTGGGGTTGAACCAGACTCGCATCTCGTGGTAGCCCTTAGCCATCGAGCTCCCGATCGCGCAAATCATCTTCCAAAGCTGTGCCGGAACAAAGTTGGCTGTCCACAGCAGCCCCTTGAATATCATCCAAATCAACCATCCAATGCAACCAAACATTCCTTCCAGAACCTTCAGGGCCACGTCCCCAGCCGCCTTGATTCCGCTCCAAATAGTTTTGGGCAGCGTCACAAACGCCGCCTCAAAAACATCGCAGATCCCATTCCACACGTCCTTCAGCGTCGTCTTTCTGAAGAACTCCAGCACCGCCATAACCGCCGTGTGGATTGCCGAGACCACCCGCAGAAAGACGTCCCCAATCGCCATGCCCGCGCTCACCAGACTGTCCCAAATCCACATCGCAACCACCTTCATCGCCGCCGGAATCCTCTTGATCACTTTCCAGATCGCCTTCAACATCTCCTCCACCGCTTTCGGAATCTCCTTCACCACCTTCCAACACTTCCCCGGAACCTTCTTCACCCCCTTCAACACCTTCTCCGCACCCCTCTTCACACGTCCTGGCATCTCCTTAGCCTGCCTCTTACACCACCCCCCAAACCTTCCTTTATTCTTCCAACAATACAGCCCCGCCTTCCACGTCGGCTTCACCACCACATGCTTCGGCACACTCCATAAGAAAAACCTCGGCAAATCCCACACCCAGAACCGCCCAAATCGATACAGGTCCCGCCCAGCCCTCTTGACCCTTCTCACCATCACCTCATGATGCGCCTTCCACCTCCTCCACTCTCCTCCCCTCCTGAGCGGCAAATAAGCCACCACCTCCCTATGCCCCGCGTCCGCGGCCAACCTCAGTGCCAACTGCCCATCCGGCGCAATCACCGCATCATCCGCGTGGAAATCCTCCTTGAGCAGTTTCACCAGCGGAAGCCTCCCCTGCGCGGCAGCAACCATCAACGGGGTTCTCTCCTTGCCGTTCTCATCCTTCCCGTAGGCATTCACCGTTGCGCCGAGGGAAACGAGGAGGCAGACCATGGCACCGTTGCCGGCGGCGATGGCTGCGATGAGGGGGGTGCAGCCGATGGAGCTGGTGACATCGGGAGAAACGAAGCCACGGGTGATGAGGAGGTGGACGACTTCGGTGTTCTTGGAGGCGATCGAGGTAAAAAGAGAGGTGATGATTTTGGTTTGAAGGGTGTAGAGGGTGTCTTTTAGGGCGAGGGATCGGGTGGGTGAGGTGCGGAAGAGGTTGGTGTGGGTGACGGGGGGAGGGTTTTGTGAGGGGGTGGTTTCTGAAGCTTCTGGAGGGGCATTCTCTGGGGGAGTTTGTTCTGAAGGGGCGGATTCCGAGGCGGTTTTTTCTGGAGGTGCATTTTCTGCAGGGATGGTGGTGATGGGGTCGGCGGGGGTTGTTTGTGGCGAGGGATTGGTATCATTATCGTGGGCGAGGTATGGATTCGTGTTGGCGGTTGGACTTGGTGGGGGAAGAATCCATTGAGAGTCGGCGGCGGGATGCCAGCTGGGATGAGGCCAGTGTGTGAGTGGAAGGCGGAGCTGAGCCGTGAGTTCAGGAGATTCGTCAATCCAGGACAGCAGTCCGTCGGTGTCGACTTCGGTATAGATAGGAACGTCTTCTCCTTCCATTTGGGTTGATTTGAGTGAGTATTGGCGAAAGTGGGTTGTTGGAGTTGCGGGTATGCTTGAGATGGAGTGTCGCGATACCTACTTGTATTGTTTGAATTTGCCCTGTCTGGGAGGCCGCAATGCAGGGGAAATGAACCTCTCTCGCAATGCCCTCCAGTTTTGCGCGTCACAGCCCCTCAATACCGCCCAACTGGGCAGAGGTCGCAGCCACATTTCCCATTCCAAGCCCTGAAGATTGCCGTTCTAGGCTTAGGCGCCTAATAAGACGCGGCAGGCATCCTCGGGTGGCTGTTAGGCACCCTGTCGGAACGAACCGACAGCTTTCAATTTGCATGTGAAAACGATTGCGATGATGGGATTTTAAAGCTTTTACTGCCTTGGATGTTTGCGCAACGAAACTGAATTGTGTCTCCTTCCCACTCTTCTTTGTGGTTCCCCAACACATGGCACAGATATCCGCCTATGTTCTCTACCGGACGGGAACGCTGGGGTTCATGCTATCCGTACTCACAGTCAGATTGTGCGCGACGAACGAATTGCTAAGGGGTAAAAGGCCGTTTGTGTAACCTCATGCGATAGTTGAAGATTCCTGCTTGTTTGATTGATATCGCTGCAGCAAGGTACCCATGAAGGCTCCGGCCAGAAGAGAGGGACCATTTGCGCATTGCGAAAGCACGTTTTCAGGCCAACAAACACCTCTAGCTAACAGAAACCGGCATCTGCTGTACTAGAAGCAACCTTGGTTATATTCCAAAATGCTAAGTATCTATTCGAAATGCGTTGTTTGCATTTAAAAAGTCTTCTCAACGTTGAAGGGGGCCTGATTAACATTGGACGATGCCTCTTCTGTGTGTCAATACCACTCGGCGCACCAGCCAAACGGACCCTTCGTTCTGGCTGGAGCCTTCGTACTGAGCACATGGCAACAACCCGGGGGCAAAAGCACTTCCCTTGCACCACTATCGATAATGTCTGATGGCTATGTGTGGAAGCTGATTTCATTATAGCAGCGGAGACTCCCCTCCTTTGATTTTTGAGTCGAATTCTGGCCCAAGATTCCATCGGATGCCCTCCAGGCCCGATTTTCCGGCACCCTGACACTGAAGGTGGGATGGAAAACCAATGGAACTTGAGAGTTGCCGCCTAGCGCTCCTTCCTTACGCTCCTCCACCTACTCGTCCCGACGATCGCCCCTGGCCCCGGCCATAATGGAAAGAGATACCGGTTGAACAACAGAGGATTCAATCCTGGAAGTTCAGCGGTCAGTAAAGGATCCACTCTCGGTAGGCTAGGTTGCAGACGGAGAACCTCAGGCTGGCTCGAGTTCAGAGCCTCCAGGTTTAGTTGGATGAAAGCCAACCTGTGCGAACGAGTTACATCATGGGATTTGCAAAGCTCAAATGTGCAACTCAGGGGACTCCATTGGCTTAACGTTCAGTCTGCAAATGCAGACCCACGCGATGTTCCCCCCTTTTCCCTGCTCTCGTTTCATCTGCTCCTGCCGTCTAGAGAGGCAGGAAAAGGCACGGTGAGGGGAAGTGGGATGATCGAAACAACTTTGAGCCCAGGGGAAGGAGCTTTGAGCATTCGTCCCGTAAATGAAGGCCCCGCTTCCGCAGTCTTTCGCCGTCTTTATATGAGCCCGGCTTGTTGCCGCCTTCGATGGCTCTCGTTTGGCAAACACTCTCAGCTTCTTTCCAAATCTTTCAGATCGCCGACGCACTCACCACAAAGCCTGTCAAAAGTACCTCGAAGACGTCCCCTTTCTCCTTTGAAGACACCCCCTTCTCACTTGAAGGCGTCCCTCTTCTCACTCGCTACTCCCTGGCCTGAGTCGTCAAGATGTTCACCCGATTTTGGATTCCCCTCGTGGTCCTCGTCGCTGCAGTTCTTCCACCAGTCTCAGCCTCATCAGGTTTCCGGGCGAGCTGCCACACATGCAATCTCTACGAGGACACCCGCCTGCAGCTCCGGTGCAAGACGAGGGGTGGTGACTGGATCGAGTCTGAGCTTGACCTCAACAATTGCTTCGTGTACGACAATGGCCAACTGAAGTCTGCCGGGGATGTGTGCGTCTCCCGGTTTTCCTTGTCTTCCCGCTTCCTGCTGATGTCCTGCAGCGCTGGCTACCATTCATCTTGCTTTAACTGCCAGTACGATCTCCTCAGCGGCGAGATGTACTGTCTGTGTGCGCCTGATGACCTTCATTTTTCCGACGCCGAGATCGACTTGAGTGAGTGTCTTCCAACATTCAGTTCATCCGTCTCCAAGATCTGTGGCTGACTTTTGCTTCCCTCTTCTAGACAATTACATCGGTAACGTAAGTGGGACTTGGCGCGAGTTTCTTCCCCTTTTGTCTATTTTCTGTTGTCTCAGGAGCAAACTCTCTCTCGGCTCCCGGGACAACGGAGAACTTCCCAGACAGGAGATAATGAGCTGATATTTGCATCAGAACGACGGCTTCGCTCACTGTCTTGATGGCAAGTACGGAAGCGCCTTGCACAGTTGCGGCGACTTCAACCGACCTTGATCGACTCAACACTCTGACCGTGGTCAAGCCGATGTTTTTTTTCTTTTTCATTTGGAGGACATATCTTGAGATCCAGAGAGAGATGGGACACATGTCGATGAATAAATGGCGCTTTTCTTGACACTTTCATTTGACGGAGACGTCTTTACCACCGGCTGGTTCATGTTCAAGGACAGTTCTCGTATAGAGCTAGAACCGCCAAGATGCAGTCGTACGGAGGCAAAGCGGAGAATCAACTCTGTAATGATCTTGACAGTCTTTCTGCCTATCTTCAACCGTCTCGCTTAGAACCCTCCTAGCAACCCTGTGAAGTGCACTTTTCAGGTGTTTGATGTGGTCTCCAGTTTCCTCGTTCCACATGCCTTCGATGAGGCCGTTTTACTTGTATCTAGGGGTCGGCAGCTAACCCATGATAGGCGGGGTAGGGGGACTGCTCTAGGCGGCGAGCATTTTTCTTTATTCTCTTCGTTAAACTTGATGATGCCTTTCAAGACTCTTCACTGAGCTTCCTTCCAGGTTTGACCGTGCTCGTGGGTGAAGGTGAAGCAGATGGAGGCGATTCTCACGATGGCTTGTACAGCGGCCACTTTTGGAGCAGAGATCATGCGAGGCTAACGGGATACTTTAGTGGGCAATCATTTCTTTTCCCTTGGTACGGGGGCTTCATAGTTGTCTGCATGTCCCAAAGTCAGTGGTGGTGGTGGTGTTTGTAGGGGTGCTGCCTGCTCCCGCCTTCGTCCGCCTGGAGCCTTGAAATGCGGTCTTCAGGGGTTCTGCAGCCAACCTATCGAGTGTCCCAGCAGTGTCCCGCCTTCCTAGGTTGATCGGGCCAATATATGGGGATATGGTCTGACCACTGGGCGCAGACCATCCAGGAATCACCGTAGTTATTTTCAAGCCCGCGAACTCTTGAGCAATGTGGGTCGGCTGGTCTACCCGAAGCAACCAAGAAGAAAACCATCACGGGTTTTGATGGCGGTCAAATTGGTGAGAGCGGATTCATGCGGCTCGATTGACCAAGGTATTCCTCCACGATCTCAAGATTTATGATGCTGCCTTGCCGCATGGATTGGCAATTCGCCGCTGCCTGGTTCGTCCGAGGTTCAGAATTGTGGGATTCTCGCAGGAAGCGCGCTCGAGGTGGAATATTGCAGAGAGTGGATTCACCGAGGCGCAGGTCGCGGCCCTTCTGAAACACGCGTCGGATCTTCTCCATTGGACGCAACTGCCAACGGAATGCTCACCCGGCGAGGTTCGCTGATCCTTCAGGCCCAAAACTACCCACCACCTGGTTCAAATTCTTACATGTGAAGCAGCAAGGGCTCGCAACGGCCAGGCAGCAGCCACGCGCCAGGGCGAGTAATTGTCAAAACTCGCCAACATCGCGCTTCTCGAACAATTTGCCGCTTTTCGCATCGCCTATCACATTTAAATGAAACCACTCCCCACGATAAAAAGCCACGAAGAAGATTTCACCACCGAAAACCATGACGGACATCGGACGCGCATTCCTCGCAAAGGCATGGCTTTTTCAAGCCATCATTGCCTCACCAACGTTCATCATACTGGGCACCACGGCGATGTTTGCCGTGTGGGAGCCCAACTACTGGACTGTCTACGATTTTATTACCTTCAGTTTCACGGCAACCATGGCGGGAGGGATAATATTCCTCGTTCTCGTGCAAAGGCAACTCCCCAACGTGGGGAAGTTGTGGACGTTTCGCTTTGAGCTGGCCAAGGCGGCGATCGCGACAGGACTCTGGGTATGGCTGATGTAAGTGTTCGAGGCAGAGGGAGTCTTGATCAGTATTCTGATCGTGCTGGGACAGGGTGGACGCTCTGTGTGGACCAGAGAGAAGACGAGGGTATGGTTCGGATGCCCAGTTACGACGGGTTATTGTAAGTGGGATTTGGAGCGATTTTCTTCCCCTCTTCTCTTTTTCGGTTGTCTCAGGAGCATAACTCTTTCGAGGCTCCCGACAATGGAAATTTTCCCAAAAAGGAGATAATAAGCTGACATTTGCCACAGATGAGTGCTGTCTCGGTCAACTTTCTGTTGTATGCTCTCCCTCCCCCCTCACAGTTCGATGGCCTCAGAGTTATTTCAATGCACTTTCTGACGGTTCTCAAATTTTTAGTATCTTTTTCTACCCTACAGCTGTCTACACGTTTGTTCAACTGGACCGCCAACAACATGAGGATCAAGCTGCCCCGGAAGCAGAAAGAGGCCAGGCCAACGAAAACACGCCACTTCTTGCCGATGAGTAGTCTCGAAAGCTGTGGGGGGTTACCAGGTCGGCGACGTTATAAAGTTTTGGATGCCAATCTCGAAAACAATCTACCCTGTTTCTTCACACATGCTTCGCCGGGCCCCTTTCACTCATGCCTCGCGCTTTTTGAAGACTGACTGGCGCCCATCCTAGGAGGAGAATTCAGGTTAGCATGGTCCCGCTTTGACGTGGCAGGAAGCTCACCATGGGGAACAAGGTCGCAAAGACTTTGATTTCCTCTGACCTTTTACCAATCATCAGTGCCACGGAAAGAGGCACATATTTCCTGGCCAGGCAGTCGTGGGACCCAGCGCCGAACACCAGCCAGTTCTTGGTCTTGGACTCGGCGTCACCGGTGATCCAGCGGTCAGGATCAAACGTGTCGGGATTGGAGTACACCGAAGGATCATGCAAGGCCGGGTAGCATGCCGGAATAATCATGCCGGAATAATCATGCCGGAATAATCATGGATCCCTTAGGTACGGTATATCCCTGCGTAACCGGGGAGTCTTTCACGGCGAGGTACGGAACGAAGATCACCGGCGGTCGATAGCGCAACAGCTCTTTGACCACAGCAGCATTGTAGGTCAAGCCTTCTAGGGTAGCTAGGTCGGCGGCTTTCGAGCGATCTCCGCCGCGAGCAGCAAGGTTTTCCTCCCACAATCGGTCCAGTATGTCCGGTCGCTGGGCGAGAACTTGAAACAACCAGTTTGTGGCGCTGCTGGAAGCATCCTGAGACGCGAACAGAAAGGTGAAGAGCGCTTGGCCAATCGCGTCGTCGATAAACAGGCGAATGAAGTTTGAGGGCTTCTCGGCCTTGACATCGCACGCCGCGACACGTTCGCGGTACTTCTGCGACTCCATCATGTGCAGCACCCAGTGGTCGACGATGCAGGTAGGCGTTGCGCCGGTCGCCATGTTCTTTTTGCACTTCCCAACACAACGAGCAAACTCGCGATGAACTGCATCAGCAGTGCGTTTTCCGCGCCAGGTTTTCGTAAAGGGGATGTACAGTGACAAGGGGATGTTGACGTAACCAGGCTGCCCCGAGATCACGTTCAGCGTCTCATCCACAGCTGTAAGTGACTTCATTTTCTACTGTGACACTAATTGTTGACGCTAATTGTTGACACCAAATCTCTGCACTTAGTTCTTAATAAGATTGCCTTGCAATGCTATCTTTTGGATTTGAATACAAACTCCAACTCCTTTCTCGTATCCTGGCGGCCCCTTGCCCTCGGTGATCCGGCTCTCCTTCATGTTGTATTGTAGACAGTGTGTCTTGACGAAGAGTCGATAGCCAAAAAGGTGTTCGCCACATCCGAGTTACTGATGGCCGATAGTTTGGCTCTTGTCAGATGCAAAGTTCAAGACACGTCTCTTGCGGTTCAGGACGGCACTATGAATTCTGTCATAACCCTTGCCACAATTTAGGTAAGAGATGCTGGAGCCCCCGTTCAGGCCCCAGCCTTTTCTGTGCTGACATATTTCAGTTTGGAAAAGGAAACACCCTGCTCGCAGAGATGCATGTTGAGAGCATGAAAAAAAGCTGGTCAGCCTGAGAGGTGGTACCAACGCCGTGAGACAAACCAGTCCATTAACAGCGAGAATGATTAGTTGGTAAGTCATCTAGATGGTGTGTATGAAGTAAAGTAGGGCTGACTGTCGGTGATCAAGGGTATCTATTTTGATCAAGGGTTCTCCTCAATTCCAGACCCAAGACGATGCTGGCATTGGGGATGGCATTCCTCCTGTCCCGGAGTGGCAACTCGACTCCGCCGCTTACCACGACTTTGGCCCAGTTACTAGACTGCGATGAGGTTGATCTGACGGTGTTGAATCTCTTCGCTCGTCTAAGAGCCATAATAAATCAAGCCCAACAGACCCACTCTCTTCTACACGGCAGCATGACCTGACATGCTTCGTCATCCACCGGCTAATACTCCCAGTCCCCGGCTTAGAGGACTCTTCGACATCACCGTTGAGTGAAAGTCTTCTTTACGCCATCACGCTGTTCATGTTTCTTGTCCAAGGTCCAACATACTACTCTCACGTCGTCATTTTCAACGCCATTGTGGGCTGACTTGTAGCCCATCTCAAGCGGCTTGACTCAACGCCTCGCGCTCATAGACTGCTTTCCATCTGGCTATTTGGGACTGCCATGGTGGCTGCGGCTGGCACAACTTGCTGAAGTTCTTCACGTGGTGGGCGCTGGTGAGGCCATGGCCCACGTGAAAACATATGCTTTGGCTTGACACACCACATGCTGAGGCCATTTTTTCGTCGGCATTGGGACGCTGCTTTAGCATACGTAGTGGCTTGGTGGCGTTGGATGTTTTGCCTCTGCATCACGATGGCGCATCTATTGATTACTTATCTCGCACAGAGTGAAGACATTTATTGTCTGATACTGGTACATTGAAGGTATTAGACTGCAGGCGCATATCTGCTCATGCAACTGGATACAGTGAGCAACTGTAGTGGGCTGGGGCAAAAAGAGTAAAGACCTAGCGCCACATCCGCCACGACGATGATGATCTTGTTGCTTGCCATGTGCCATGCCTCATCTTACGTCGTCAAAAGCTTCAAGGAGTCCACCCCCCGCTTGCTTGAACTTACGAGTCTACCCGTGGCGGTCCTGTGCCCCCTCCTCGAGGCGAACGCCGCGACATGCTTGACTGGGACGGGGAACAATACCACGTGGACCGAGATCAGGCCCAAAGGAGACTCACCGCGCTTATACCAAAGTCTTTATAGCCCGATCTGAACATGTGTGCCACTCTCCATCAGACACCAACGTCACACCCCTTCCCGGGCCCCGAGTTCAGTTGAAACCAGCCTCATTTGTCTGTCGCAAACTGGACGATTAACACCAAGACAACACAAACTGACGCAAATCCGCTGCCGATAAACATTGGCATATTGCGCATCACACGCATGCATAATCGAGATGAGTAGCGAGATGAGAACCTGTCTTGGTCAGTCGAGACATACATGACGCTACTAGCCTGGGTTGACGGAGAGCCTCCTCCTCGCTTCTTGGCATCGCTGACCCTCGACGTAGTTCACCGGGCGGGTGACTGACCGACTGACTCGCTTACGACCTCGAGTGAAGCCCGAGCCTCCATTGCGGAAGCCATCTTCGAAAGCATGTTGCCGCTGCGGTCCAGCAAGCAACCGCCGTTTTCTCCACATGACAGCATCACAACAGCTCACCTCCACACACACGCAACCCCATCTCTCTTCCGCCGACAGGTATCTCTCCCCTTCCACCGACAGATATCTCCCGCAGAGATACCCACCGGGCCATTCTCGGCCGTACAGGTCTGGGAAAAACCTAGATAGATGAGCATCCCGCATCTCACAAGCCATGACAGCCCACCAGCTGAACGACCGAACGAATGACAGGTCCCACAGAAACTATCGGAAAACAACCTGAAAGGAAACGAAGGACGAGGGGGCGTATTATGAACATCCGAACGCACCTACGTATTGTGCATCGGTGGCCCGTAACACACCACTTGCCCCGTCCCCCGCGAGATGACGACTATCCCACTGGGGGAATTGCCATCGGAGACAAGACACACCGAGGTTGCGCGGCGTGGGGGGGGGGGGAGGAACGGCCATCTTCTTTCACCGAGACGATGGGGGGTCATGTTTGACAGAGTCAGGGAGAAATGACAATTGACAACCCCGAGGCGGCATCGCGCATGGCAGGCGCGGCGCATCGCGTCGAACCTGCACCGATCCGTATGTCGTACAGCCGTCCTCGGTGCAGAAGAGGCGACGGCCGAGAGAGGACGGTGAGAAAGCACCGAAGCCCAAGGGCATGTGAGAAAGGGAAAAGACCAGGCTGGCAAGACTCGGTATAACCACCTCGCACATCGAAAGACATAAAGAAACGTGGGGCGGCAACAATCGTACATGAAGAAGTGTCCCCGAGAGGCCCGGGGACGTACTGTGCTGGTGCCGCAGTGACACGAGCACGAGCACAGGCGCTGAAGAAAGCGCTGCGAGATCTGGCGGCGACCCAACTCCAGCCGAGTTGTCTCCTTTGATAGCCTTGACGTTGGTATAGGGCGAGTAGTCTCGGTCAGGAGACGGCGGAGCCGATCATCCGGGTCTTGATGATGAGAGGGATGTCTCCCGTGCCTAAATAAAAGTTGCCTCCGCCACGGGGATCCTTGCGGCCTCGCTCGGCTTGCGCGTCTGAGAGGGCAGCGTGGTGGGACTCTCATCTTGTGCTCCTCATGGGCCGTCCGGGTGGCCGCGTGCTGTCTAGGTGCCAGATGAGATTTGGTGGAACATGTCGATATCTCTGACAGGGAAAGCTAACCGCCTCCGGGGCTCCGCTACTTTGATGCCACCAAACTTTATGAAGTTTATCCTCGGACGACATCGATATCGACTTGTCGGACGCTGCGGCAAAGCTTCGGTCTCCACCTTGTTCAGCTGTCGGGCACTGTTCTCCTTCGCGACGTCCGAGCAGCACACGTGCGACACTGGGCTAACTGCTTCGCTTTCCGGTACAACCCAAACCCAGCAGACAAGCAGCACACGTTTGTTCCGAGGAAGCGGCTGCTACCTCGGACCAGCGTCGCGGTTTAGTTTGGTTTGGTTTGCTCCGGAAGTACCTGCATGAGCTCTGAGTCGCCACGAGAAACGCTAAAGCGGCCTGGATCCACCGCGTCGCGTAACTAGTTCCCCAGGCTCCAATGGTGCGGGAGTCACCAGCGCAGTGCACAGTATGGAGTCTGGTTGGAGACCGAGGGAAGCTACCCGCTCGGCTCCCGACTCCAGCAGCCTCAAAGCGGGGTGTACCAGTCCATCGGCGAAGCATGATGGTTCATCGCATTCCCAGCCATGGTGGGTGATCTCCCTGGCATCGAGATTCGGCCCCCGTCGTGATGCGAGAGCCACACACCTCGGCCAGATTCTTGTCTGGCCAGAAGTTGCTTTTATCCCGGGTACAATTCGTTTTGTGAGATCTGACGCTTTCCCTTGCCCAGCAAAAGGGCAAGCAAGGCGTCGATAGTCTCTCAGCAGGATCCCCATCTTCCCGCTGTGTTCCCCCTCCGCGGCTGGTGATAGGGGGCCGGGTCCACTGCCCCGATCAATGTCGGTGGGGGAAACACAAGCTCGATGGCGTTATGGACCCCACCACATCCCGCCATCCCCACAAACGACCGATGCGCCCGTGAGAGCTCACTGCGGCGGCTGTTAGTGTCGCCGACTCGGGGACCTTGACGCCGTACCTAGGTTGGGCCTCCAGCCGTGCATAGTAGCGGAGTCGTCTTGCCGTTTGGGCGTGCCAGACAGCTTGCTGAGACAAGCGCAAGCCGCGGGGTTGGCGTGTGGCATCGTTCAACACACTACTGCGATGTGTCTTGCGATCCGATAGGCCTAGGCCATGACATCTATCAGCCTAGCATTCGTGATAGGCCAAGATTCCCGACTGCATGTCGGATTCCACCACCTCCTCCCAACTCGGGGAGTCACAGAGTGAGGTTGCCGATCATTTTCTCGCCCAAGGGTGACAGTGAAGTGTCCTGTAGCGCGCCGAGATGTTCGATTGGGAGTCGTTTAGTCGCTCGACAATATTCCCAATTGGGAAGGTCAGGCACCAATCAATGGTGGCCACCCCCTCTTTGGAATCGAGCCCACCGCACGTGGGAAGCGCTGCTGCAGGGCTCCTCCGAACCAACAAACTCGTGCGTAGCCGAATCTTGGAATTCTCCGCCTCTAGAGTGCCGCGGCGGATGCCACATGGTCGCAGAGAACGAGATAGCTGCGCTGCTGCCTTTAGCGTGTCTCTCATATACGAGGTGTCTAAAAAAAAAAAGCCCGACCAGACCGCTCGCTTTTTTCCGGGACAGAAGGATGACTTTGCCGCCGAGGAGCAGCTCGGTACGCGATGGTCACGACGCGGCCCGTTGAAACGCTCAACTTTTGGCCGCCGCCATCCCTTTTATTCACCGAGCGCCGCGTTGCATCTGATGAGGTTCATGTTCGAACCGGGTCGGACATTCATGCGGACCCATGAGCTTCAAAGCGAGGTGAACTCTGGTCCCTGACGACAAATCATGCCATGCCACTACGTGCTCAAACATGCAATCGGTTTCTTGTCTTCGCCCAGCCAAATAAGTGTGAGTAAAACGGCCGCAGTAGAGTCTAGTAGGCATGGTCTTCGCGCTCGTGGTTTTCAAGGCTGCACGTGAGAGCGGCTCGTAGGGCGGCGGCATAAATCCTTCCTCGAACGCGTGAACCAGCCACAGCCACTTGAGCGACTCCCCGTTTGCCGTGGAATTCAGGGGTTGACTGATCGCCCATGCCGCGCACGAAGATGGCCGAGGGAGATTGCAGAATCGGGACACCAGAAGTTGGCAGATTCTGGGCACGCAATTCCAGCGCCCGTGGAAGGCCCGGTATTCTCTCTCGAGTGATTGCGGGCCCTGCAAACAGCAACGTGGGAGTTGTGTCGTGAGTTTCGTGATCTTCTGGGTCCACCTGCGATCGGCGCAGCGGCGGCTCAAGCTCGGACTATCATGGTGCCCGTGGGCGTCTGTGGCCGATCGAGGATCGATCCCGGTTCGTTCCACCAGTTGACGGAGCGAGTCGTGCGAGTCTTCCAGACGACGTCTCCTGGACCCCGTTTGCACCGCCTGTAGCGAGTGCAACGCTTCCTAGAGGGCCAGCCGAGCCATAGCTTGGTTAATTAGCTTCTCATGCTTCTGGTTGCCACCTTTGCCGCGAACAGCACGCGAACGCGATGCCTCCCGGGCCGTTACAGGACAGACACGGGACAGAACCATCTCACAGACTAGCCCCTTTTACCGATTCTTGGAAGCATCCTCTCCGTCAGTGTGTGTGCATGTAATAATACCGATGCCGCAGGGCTATCCTTACCACCGGTCCAGCAGCGGCAGAACGCCGTCAGTGCGGTGCTGCTCCTGGCAGCGGATGGACCATGGCGAGTTCCGCGTCGCCCAACCACTGCCCTGGACCATGGGCCGATCTGCGTCAACAAGGAGGGTGCGACAGTTCGTGCGGTTGGACTGCGGGGAATTATCTCAGCCAGACGCGCGGGTGGGAGGGAGCTCTGCGAACTCTGGTTTCTGGCACTTGCTCCCGTTGGCTCGAAGCGATATTTGGGTAACCTGATGTGAGTGCGGTCGTCGGCTGGTCGGTCGTGCAAGCCTGGCATCGCATCCCCGGCGACCTGGCGCATCCGACGATCGCTTGGGGACCGAAGAACATCGGACGGTCGCACTGCGCGACCCGCTGTGTCTCCCCAACTTGTCTGCTCCTGGCCAGTGCCCTTCTTGCCGCTGCAGTGCGACGGAGCCTCACCAATGAGCCAATCTCACCGAGGAAGGAGCCACGGGCCTGAGAACTCATCCATCTGCTTTTTCTGTCGATGCGTCCGAGTCCTGCACACACCACCCGCCATATTCTGGCCTAACTCGATGGAGCGGCGTGCTTATTAGCAGATGTCGCAGCACGGTGATGGCCAAGATGTTTGTGTGTGAGAGGCGCTGAGCTTTCGCATGGAGCGACCCTCGAAGTGGTGTGGTGGGGGTGGGGTGAGTTTGCCCCGCCTTTGGGTTCTAGAGGGCACTGGCAAGGGAAGTTCCGCCCATCCAGCAGCACTCTTGCTCGCCTTTGCTTGTTGAGCAGCTGCAACCTCTTGTTGCGATAATAAAACGCAGCGCAAAAGACGATGCAGCTCTAACAAATCCGATACGTCGGGGCGGCCGTCCGCACTCACCCGCTTCTTGATCTTCCAGCCGACAAGACCTTCATTCTGCAAACGGTTTCTCGAGCAAGGACTCGTCAGAAAACTGCCGGCAACCAGTCGAGGTAGCGGGGGGCATTTAGCAGCAGGACCAAGGAGATGCGGGTATTCTCATCTCCTTCACGTGGCACGGGAGCATCACGGATCTCACCTCACGTTTGGCTGCACACCACTCCCGCCCGCTAGCCCCCTCTCTCTAATGAGGTGCCCCTCTCGTCGCTGGTCGGTGAGTCCTTTTTGTGGTGGTCAGCGCAAGCAAGACAGGATGGCACAGAAGGGTTGGGGTTTGCGTCCGGTTCAAGACAGGGATTCGAGCGGCGGGCCTTGGCGTGGACCACCATGAAAGAGGACGGGATTTGTTGCGCACACCGTGCCCCTACACCAATCCCTTCATTGCATACTGTACGGCCTCCTTCCATTCATTTCTCCATCGAGCCCACAATCCAACCGCCAGCAAATCGGCGCCCGTTGCTGGGTTCTCTCCCATGTCACTGTCTGATGGAAAGGACAATTGAGATTCACTCACTCGCCGATGAAATGGATGAAATGCAGGCGACCTAACTTGTCTGGAGTAGACGGCCACTGCGCTGCTTGACTCGTTGCACTAGGATGCTGAGCTCGACAAACCGAATCTCAGTTGGACACATAGACACCAGCTGTTCCTCGGCACTGTGCCACCACCGTCCGAGCTCCAGAGCCCCTCGGCTGCTCTCTCAGCACCGTTGCACATCCAGAGATGGGTGGTTCGCGTGGTCAAGGGCTGGAAGCAGCGATTGATCCCTCCAACTCTCCATCGCCTCAACCTGGCCTGAAAGCCTCACATTCACCGCCGATCGACTGTGCCTGCATCACCAAGGCTCCATGTCGATCGAGCTGCTTCCAGCTGGAAGCTCAGGTACCTCCCAGCTGCAACAAAGCACCCCCACTGTGAGCAGACCTCGTAGAGGACAATTTTTTAGAACTGTCTGGGGCGGCTCCACGCAGGCGCGCCTGTTCCCAGCAGCAGACACGCGAAAGGGCAACCTAGCTGCATGCACGAAAGTATTGTTACCTCAAAAAACCAATCCACCTGCTGCCAGCCACAGACCAAGACAGCCAGGGATGGCTGCATGGGTTTCGGGGAACGGTAGCGTGGACGGTGAGGCTAACAGAGAGCGTGGCTAGACAAAGCACGGCCAGCCTTTCCGTTTGGAGCCACGTGTTAGCGAGTTAGGTTCCCGGTACTCTGATGGCCCGCGTCTGCACGGCCATTCCCGCGGGACACAGCACGCGCAACCTCGACTCTCGACCTGGCACTGGCCGGCCGCGCTGTACCCGGAACATCAGCATGCGGACGGCCATGTGGCTGCGCGACGGGGCCCTTCCATAGTTGCTCTCCCTTGCCTCGCCCTAACCGGAGTGGAGGGAGTCCTTCCTCCCGGGATGCAGCGAATGCAGTGGCCCATCGTGCCCATCAAATGCCAGTGGCCAATCCCGTCAGCCAGACCACCTGCGGCCCCTCTTTGACTGGCCCCCTAGCTCGTGCTAGGAACTGCTGGGTTCTTTGAAAAACGTGCTGGCCCGCCCTGACGTCCACCCGCACGTCTGCCGCATTCTCTCCACGTTCGTCCCAGCTCTGAGATGGCCATCGACATTGCCCGCGCCCACACCCGCATTCGCAGACACCAAACCTCTCGATCCAAATCTCGACCAAACATCATCGTGCCCGCCGCTCGCGAGACACCGACTTTGCGAAAAGAATCTGGCCCTTGAAGTCCGCTTGACTTCGCCCTGCACGCACCCGTTCGGGTCGCAGAGTTTTTTTTTCTTTCTCGACCCACGCTCTTTCGCTGCCTGCTACAAACATTCGTCCCACACGCATTGTCACAAGCCCTCTCGCCACGGGCTTGTTTTGGAACAAACAGCAACTCAATTTTGTGGAGAGAACTGGCAACGTGCCTCGTGGCTATGGATCAGCAACGGTCAGCCTCGCAGAAACTGCCCGCAGGGCTCGCAGGAGTGCTCAACATGCCTGATGAGCATCGCGACTCCGCATACTACTCTGGTACCGATGCCTCGAGCAAACGTAAGTCCTCGTGGTTCTCGGCTACCCGCGCTGCATGGCCCCCCTCTGACTGGCTCATCTTTAGATACCTCGGCAGCATCTGGCCTGGGGGTTCTCAGCCCCCCAGTCTCAGGCTTCCAGACTTCGCCAATAGATAAGACGCCTTCGCCGACATCTGCAAACCTTTTGCCCCAACCCCTCGTGTCGCCCGTTAATAGCAGCATGAGCGTATCCGCCATGGTGTCTCCGACCACGCCAAACAGTGCCGATCCCCGCAGGTACGATCGGCCGCAGTCCATCGATTCCGCGCCGAGGAGCGCCACGTTTTTTGACGGTCCGGAGTCATTGTCGCGAAGAGAGAGTGTGGATAGCAGCAGACTGAACCAGGGTTTGACGGATATGCGGCTGGGAAACTCCCCATACGCCAGCCAGAACCACTCAACAACCTCGATTCACAACGCACACAATGCCCTGCATCAGCAACGAAACCCACGCGGCTTCGACTTGTCCGGGCATCGCATTTCGAACGGATACCAGCCGAGTGCTGAGCGCAATCCCGAGGGGCAGAACAAGGCCTCGAGGATCGCGCCGGCAATCACTGGGCCCGCTACCAGCCAGATCGCCCGCGCCGCAGAGCCCACCAAGGGTCAAGCGTGGGCCTTCCCGGAGGAGGACATCAAGCACATACCCTCGGGTGCACTCCACGGCATCAACGACTCCAGAAGAAGCAGTATCGCTGAATCGCTGGCCAGCAGTCAGTATACTACTGAGTCGAGGTTGCCGCCGGGCCAACGGCGGCTGGACGATTCGATGGAGTATCAGCAACAGAGACTCTCCAATGCGTCGACCGAGTTCTCGACTGTTCATCACCATACCCTCCAGCATAAGCAGCTTGGCGAGCTGCAGAGCGAGGAGCAGGGTTCCCATGGGGGAAGCCAGCCTTACAGCCGAACCCCAGAACTCCGCGTTAGTCATAAGCTTGCCGAGCGCAAGCGCCGCACAGAAATGAAGGAGCTTTTTGAGCAGTTGCGCGATCTGATGCCGCAGGAACGCGGGTCCAAGGCTTCCAAGTGGGAAATTCTGACAAAAGGTAAGCTACATGTCCCTCCCTCTCCCTCGCCAAGAGTGTTGCTAATGTCATGGCAGCCATCGCCGAGCATGGCCGGCAGGCCGATCACATCCGACGTCTAGAAGTAGCGCTCAGTAGCTTCCAGGCGGAGAATGAGAAGCTAAGACATGAGCTGGCACAGCTCCATAGGGGAGGCCCGCAGCCAGCCATGTACCAGCCCGACGCATATGCTCGGCCCCGTGCTGAAGAGCTGCCGCCACTGCGCTCTTTGCAACCAGGCACTGCCCCTGACTCGATGATAGGCATTCAGTACGATCAGCAATCCAGGATGGGCGGATTCCGACCACAAGAGCCAGGCCACCAAGCTCCATCTCGATTCTAGCATAACTTTCTTCAATTCTTCTCACGATTGCCAACGAGCAACCGATGCTCCTCGCCAGCAAGCTGAGGGCCCATCGGGCCAAGTTTCTTTTTCGTTGTGTCTGGATTCAGGCTCAAGCGCGGCGTCACGCGCAATGCTCCCATTCTATTTTCATGTAATGCGTGTCTGTCTGTGTATACCCAAGATCAAAAAAGGACGGATAGGAATTTTGAGTATTCGAACGGTCATGTCGACCTTTTCCTTTGTGAGGATGGATTGGGCTGTGCTATCATTCTGGGTTAGGATTTGACAAGCGAAGGGTATACGAAGGTTCGATATCACGGATGGGTTTTTTTGGTGAAAGCACAAGCCTTGATGGCTAAGGTACGGTGTTTGATTGTGTAGAGGATCTGGTTCTGTGTGGTCGGTGGGATTTGGAGAAGAGGCCATGGACGGCAAGTTTCCCACGTTGAGGTTTACCGGGGGGGGGGGGGGGGTTTGGCTAGTAGTTCGTTGCATCGATACCCATTGTTGATGCTAGAGTTCCATTCTATATCATAAGTAAGAGGAACAGCGGCATTGCAAGAACGAGTGAGCCGATAGGTGGATTGAGGGACTGCGGATATGGGGAAGGATGGTGAGATGACTGGGTCTGAGGCAGGAACAAAGATGTACTACTCTTCGTCGATGCAGATCAACGAAATGGTATTCTGTATCTACTCCCAAGTTTCAATACCGGAATAGAGAGCCCACGGAAAGAGGCGTTACAACTAGATGCTTGAATATCCGCAACCAAGCCTTTTCTTGATTCGCCGCGGCACCTCTTATTTCTTCATGCCCATTGAATCCTTCATGGAATCCGTCTTCTTGCCCATGCTCTCTTTCATGCCCTCAGCTTTAGAGGACATGCTGCTCGACATGTCGCTACTCTTGCTCTCCAAGCCGCCCTTGCTGCTCTTCATCTTGGACTTGCTCGACGATATGGGGTCAGTTTCATGCATGCCAGTCTGGCAGGGGAAGGCAATATTAGCTTTGGCATGCTTCTTAACAATAGTTGGCGTCTGTCGACCCAGCATTGGATAAGAATCCGGGGAAGAGGGGTCAAGAAAAGGAGTACACACGTGAGCTTCCTCTTCGGCTCGATCGATGAGATCGTGGCACTCCTCGGCGACTTCATCGGAATATCCTGGGCTGCTCATGGCGGTGATGATTGCTTTTTGGATTTTGTCAATAAGATATGATCGGGCCCAGTGTTGGCTTGAAAGACAGAAAGGGAGGAGGACACGCGAGTGTAGAGTGTGGAAGGGCATGTCTGATCAGTTATAATTGGGTTGAGCTTTGGTAGAGTCGGGGCGGTTGTCGTCATCTTGACTGCGCAGAGTGGTGTGATCTAGACGTCACTTCTACGGTGGGCTGCGCAAGTGTCAAAGAGCTGGGGAGAAAACGACGGCATTGTGTCAAGTACCCCGCTTCGCTACAAAGGGGATCGTCATGGTGGTCGAATGCGTTTTGGGCGGTTTGCGTCAGTGTTGAATTGATTTGGTAAAAGATCTCAGGCTGGGTTAGAGAGCGAGGGTGGCTTAGGCGGTGACAAGATTGGTAGGCGGTGTGATTTGGGAAGGTGTGAAGATATTTTCTGTCGCTGTGTCCGGGACCCACAGCCTGAATGAAAGAAAAACAGCAACAAAAAAACAGGTGCTGAGGTTCGATCCCGCAACCTGGTACGAGATCTTTTCTAACAACTAACCGAAGTCATAAGACGGCTCACATGAGCTAACCAAGCCAGCTATTAGTGTTATGATCGCCTCTGCCAAACGAAATGATATGAGGCCAGCTATCGCAAGCAGTTTCCAACATCAGACAGGCGACGTGGGCTCCAGCTTAGCCATACCACGAGGACCGCTGCTTTCTACATCAATGGTGATGCACAGTTTTTCGATGCCTTGAACTCTGACACGCCATGCTTCTCTTTAATCATCAACGCCCATGATGCCCGACCCAAAGGCATAGACCGCGCTTCTCTATGCCTGACCTCCACAACATTTACTCATCGTCCCTCACAACTTGGGCCGAAGCCGCCTCTCGCACCACGCTCTGATCCCAGGGCCTGCGCGATGCGGCTTCGATTAACCTTTCTCTCAACACTAAATTCTCTCAACACTAAATACTCCTCGCCCTCGCTTTCTGTATCAGCACACTTGAGAACATGGTGGCCGCGGTTGGGTTCAAGTTGTCCGCGGACTGGGCCGTATCTCGGAGAGTAAACGCACAGGAAGAATGGCTGCCCGCACTCTCTCTTCAAGTGCTGGACGGGGGGAGCGACTGATAATAGTGTCTGTCCAGGGGAAATTGAGTCAGCTCTACTTTCACTGCTTCCTTCGACTTGGGTTATCAACATGCTGTTGCCTCGGCCGTCGGACTCGTCCTCATCCATATCATCGATCTGATCATTGCGATCTTTGCCCAACTTCGGATCCCGGGCGTTTAACGCCTTCGGGTCGGATCGAAGAAGTTTCCGCTAAGCCTGCACCCGAGATGAGAGTCGGTCCAATGCGAACAAGTTGGGGTAGTATTTAGCGACGATTCGGGATAAGAGAACTAATCTCATGAGTAAAGGCCAACCTGGGAGCAAAAGTTTCGCCCACGGCGTCCGATATCAACCCGAAGCAGGTCCACCAAGCCGAGCAACCGTTTCTCCAGCTCACTGGTGCCCGGAGGGGTTTGCTGCCGTGGATTTCGGCGAGTACAGTCCCATCGTTTCGAAACCATCTGGTCGATCCTCTTGTGGGCCACAAACTAGGCTTGTCGAACATGGGAATCAGCACCCCAGTCCTGGGCCAAAAGGCGACGGAATTTCTGGTGGGATCTGGTCTCCGAATGCCACACCATCAGGCGGAGCAACACTATGAGATTTTTCAAGACAATCTCTTTGTTGTCTGATATTCTAGATGAGAAGGGCTTGCTACATTTCAGAACCTGACGAAGTTTGGAGTTCGTCGGGGCTTCCAGTCCCACAAACCCAGCGAGGTTAGAGAAAAGCGTGCTGCTGTCGACATAGACCTCAGGCATGTCTTGCCTACGGTTCGATGGAAATTTGGGGGGAGAGGAGAGAATTCGGGGGTTTGCGCCGCGGCATGGGGGTTCGTGATTGGCGAGACGATACGTTGGTACGAAGTCAATATCTGTCTAGGAGGCAGATGGAGGAGGTTGGAAAATTTCAAATGTGAGGCCTTCATATGAGGAGGTGAAAATTTCAGCTGACTGCCAGGTGGCATCGAAGTTGGGATGAAAAAGGTATGGGAAGACCAACTCTCACACTGTCCGTACCAACGCAGCCGAGAAAGAGCAAAAAAAGATGTAATTGCCAGGGTGCGAGATCTTCTCTGAAGACTGATGAAATCAGAAGACAGTCCACATGAGCTAACCAGGCCAGCCACTTGTGATGGCAGAGTCTCGGCAAATCGAGCTCATAAGAGGCCTCCATCGTCAACAGCTGGCTCTCGATGGCCCATGCCATAACCGGGCAAGGTCTTCTTCAAGCTACCAGTGGTTGTGTGAAACGATTCATTCGTGCTTACCCATAAGGAGTTGAGATATATCCAGTTCTCCTTGTAATGGTTGCTAGCCTCGCCTGGCTCTCTCGTCCATGACGCACAACCTCAATCTAATGCGAAGTCGTCCAGGAGAGCTATCAAAAGTCCCCAAAGGCAGCCGATCTAATCGAACATCAATTATAAATGAGCAGTAAGGTAGATATACATGGAACAAGCTGGTGCTCTTTTCTATTTGCTGTGAGGGAGACGTGGCAGGCGGGGTACGTCGCTTGGAGGTTGCTTCAAACCCTGATCCATGTACCTGCGCCTGCTCCTCCCCCTCTTCAAGCTCAACTACCTCAACCTCGACTACCTCCTTAGGCTGAGCCTAGACTTCAACCTCTTTCTTCGCAATGACGACTTCATACTCCTTCTCCTCGACCTCGACCTCGATCTCCACTTCTATCTCGGTCTCAACGACTTTTGCAGGCACTTGCGCGGCCTTCTCTTCTACAACGACGATAGCAGGTTGCTCGGGCTCTTGGAATTTCTCCTCGACGATCTCGGCCGCCACCTTCGCAGCCGGCTCCTCCTCCTTGTCGCACTTCTCGTCGCGCCCGTAGACGGTCAGACGATCTGGCCCACCACACAGCTGTGAGTTATTGCCCGCGCAGAGCATGCCACACTGATATTTCGATACCTTCTCGCCACCGAGGCTGTTTCCGCAGAAGCACTGGCTGCTAAACTCTAGGCCGAAGTGTTCGAAATTCACGCAGTACCCAGCGCACATCTCGACCGTCATGTCACTGCGCCGAAGAACAGCCCCCCCGAGAGAACGCAACGATTGGCTGTCGGTGTAGCATCCCTTGGCCGAATACTTGCCGACTGTCTTGGGGTTGCCGACAGGCTTCACGTCCGGGTTGAAGTAGACGTTGAGGCGGTCTGCATCGCCGCAGGGAATATCGGCGTTTCCGCCGCACTCCATGTTGCACTCGTACTCAGCAACCTTCTTCGCGCTGGAGAGCAGCTCGGTGCCGCAGAAGCACTGCGTTCCGTACTCGAGACCGAACCACGGATACCCAGCGCAGGACGCAGCGCAGCTCTTGGGTGTCATGGAAGGCTCGCGGAAAACCTGTCCGGTTAGGGCGCGAGCGTTGTTCTTGTCGGTGTAGCAACCTTGGTACGTGTATCCGTCAACCTTTCTCGGGGCAATAAGACGGGTACCCCAGACACTGATGCGCTTTCCAGCACCACAGATGGTCGTCTTGTCGCCGGAACAGGAGAAGGAGCACTCGGATTCCGGCGCCTTCTGGGTAGGACGAGAGTTACCGCACCAGCACTCGCGTCCCTACTCAACACCAAAGAACTCGAAGGCTGCGCAGTGGTCGGCACACTTGGCGGCCGTCATGTCGTCAGATCCAAGGAGGTTTTGTGGCAACACACGCTTCGGGCCGTCGTCAACGAAACACCCGATGTAAGGGATCTTCAGTGTTGCTGGCTTCCTTTGAATGAAACGATTGTTGATATAGAGATCCTGGATGGCGCCAGCGCCGCACGTCTGCTTGCTGTTGCCTGAGCAGGGGAAGGAGCATTGGCTCTCGTCAACGGCCGTGGCGAGCTGCTCATCGCCGCACCAACATTCGCGGCCGTACTCGAGACCAAAGTACTTGTAAGCACTGCAGAAGGCAGCACATGTCCCGACCGTCATGGAGTCACCGCCAGTGCTGGCACTCGTCAGGGTGCGAACGCCATTGACCTTTCCGGCATAGCACCCCAACCGGGTGAATAGGGCCGGGAGCTCTGCACAAGGGGATGCTTGGGGAAGGGCGGTGGCGCCAGCGACAAGGCAAAGAAGCGACGCCGCCCGCAATAATGGAAGAGTGGAAGGCATTGTTGGGACGTATGGTTGACTCTGGCCCTACAGCAAGGTCAGGCCGGAGAAAAGAAGAGAGGGGAGAAAACGACGGGACAAGGTACCAAGACCCGAAGAGAAGCCATCACGAGGGGTACGGCCCGAGAGGTCCTTTTATCATGTCAGTGCCCCGGAAACATACGAATGGTGGATGACTTGACCATCTTGGGGGTGTCCACCATCGGGTGCTGGCTTGCTCAACCGTCGAGGCGAAGTCCCAGCACAACCGGTTTCCCAACACCGGACACTCGGGGCTCGGAAGCTAGCAGCATAGGCACGGGGCTGTCAGGAACAGGAACCTCAGGAAGGCATCGAAGACTGCAGCGCTGAAAGTGAGCACGCGCTAATTCGGAGCTTCGGCCTTGATGGCACTCAGGGGTTCTCCATGAGCTGGCGTTTTCCTGGCGGCCCGAAGCCAAGTGGACCTGCGACAGAACGCCTCAAGATACACCTATCAAGTAAAAATCAACCGGAGCTCTCGACAATGCGGCCGAATGTTTCCAGGAACAGCGAACTAACTTGTGGTTTGCTCGCTTTCCTTTGACTTCATCGTCCCAGCCGCGATCCTCACCGAAATTTTCTTCGCAGTTCCGAGCAATGTCACCAGTAGGACGACTTGGAGACACGCTGCCCAGCAGCGAGCCCCTTCTCAGCTCCAATGGCTTCCGATTCGCCTCTTTGTTTTCTCTTGCTCACCCGGCGTCCATGACGGAATGACCCAGCCTCGTGTCATCTTTTGGCATTGAAAGCTAAGCACTAAGGGCAGCCACAATGAGCCTCAAAGTTCCACACATTGCTGGCTGTCCCATGACATTGTCGGTTCACAGTTCTTCCCCGACTGCAAAGCGACGAGAGAGTGGGCGGAGAGTCTGTTGGGGTCCATTTAAACTGCATGCACAGAGAACCACACCGTCATCAACACCAGTTTGGCATCGAAAGGTTGCGGGACGGCGACGGGGAGGCCGCTGTTCCCAGTAATTATGGTTTGCGAGTGGCCCCATCATCACTTCGCAGCTGTCCGCTTGCTGTGGGGAGTCAGCCCGGAACCGAGAGATGACTGGCATTGGAACATTCCCAAACAACCTTAAAGCACGGGAATGCCCGAAGACAAGCCTCAAGCATGAGATTTCCCCGCAACAGTTTTTGGTGGCACAGGGAAACATGCATTCGCCACCACAGGCAAAAGGTTATGAATACGACACAACACCAAGCGGATGTATCCAAATATCATTGCTTGCCCCTATTCCTTGTTGGTTTGACATGTCGTTGCCAAGATCGGCATTGCTTGTTCCAAACAAACCTAGCTACGTGGCGACTTTAGGAGTTGTACGCCTGAATCGCCAATCAGAGACGAAGTCATCGCCAAGAGAGCTCCCGTCGGGAGATCGTCTCAAACGGGACCTGGCCGATAAGGATCCTCTAGGAATCCGGTTTCCATTCCTCACCTTGCGACTTGTTTTCCGCAACTGCTGCCTGATTGTCACTGGACTCATTGTCAGCAATTGTGGCATCAGAATCAATGGTAACGTGGTACGCCTTCTCCAGCCACCCCGGTGTTGTTGACACCGCCGCATCCGCATATTGCAGGATGCCATGTTAGCCACACATGTGCCAGAGACGTGCCTGTGACCACCCTCACGGAAAAATCCGCCGCGGCCGCTGTTGCATTGAGCATATGGCTTTGTCCGAACTCGGAGTTTTCAGGCGGCCCACTTTTCTGCCCCTGAGTTTAGTTGAATAGCACACCTCAACATCAAGCCCAACCGCACCCCAAAATTCAAAAAATACACACATTGGCAACCAGGTTGACTCCAAATCCTCTAGGAGAATACGAAGAACGGGCCGTGCAATTCAACGACGCCTTGGGGCATAACGGGAAGAAACACACAAACGGGAAAAAGGGTAGGCTTAAGGGGGTAAACTCGCGCCGGGCCGATTCCAACACCCACCAAAAGCGGCGCCGGGTACGAACTCCCACAGCCCAGCGGGGCCACCTAGGTCAGCGGCACAGAGAAACCGAGATGTTGCTTGCTGGCGCCGACACGCCGACGTTTCAGTCGGATGCACCGGAGGCCGTGCAGGAATAGAGACAGGTCCGGACGAAAGAGGCATGGCCAACACGCACCGAAAGGCAAATGGAAGCGACGGGGAAATATCTGGCGTGTGTGTGTGTGCAGCCGCGGCATGCGAACACACCCCGTAGCTACCGACTACGCAGACCCGTTCACCGGCAAGCCGGAATGATGCCTAGACTGCGGTTCCTAATCTGTTTATATCAGGGGCTTATTTCAAGTAAACGAACGTAGGGCCTAGAGTCAGTTAACCGGGATCACGAGCGCACCCATTTGCCAGATGAGATAGTCGAGGCGGCTTTCTGCCCAAACAAGCACTGAAGCTACCCCAGATTTGTCCAGATTAAAATGACCTGTGTTTGCGATGAGCCTGGGCCAAGTCGAGATTGGGACGAACGAGTCCTGCATCCAAGGGATCGGGCGCTCGCCTATTGTCTTTTTGCTCGACGGCGAGGAGACGCCAACGGCTTGTCACCCACCCCTCACTCTCTCGCTGGGGAGCCAACGAAGCCACAAAAGGGCCGTGGGTTGATATTGGGACGAGGTACGAACCGGGCACGGCTGCCGGGAGAGCTTAGATTAAGTCTGTTCCTGCCAGTCCCGATAGGGATCTCGGTGGGGAGCTCGTCATCGCCGTGTTTGCTTCTCCCATAACCCAACCGCAGGACATCAAGAAAGGCACGGCGAAGCTCATCGGCTCGGGCCCCGGGTGCATGTCGGCCGAGGGCAAGAGAGGAATGATTCATGGAGCTTGTTCGGGATCCTCTTTGGAGAAGCTGCGTTGCCAGATTTCTGAGATAGATATCCCGCCGCAGGGTTCAGCTCGCGACCCCGCATAGCTTTGACTCGCTATTATTGCTTCATCAATAACGAGCCTCCTTCCCAGACTTGAATCGAGTTTGGACACGAGTCGTAGACCTGCCGACTGCTGGCTGGTTGTCAGATGATCTCACTGACGTCGCAGTCTACAACCGTGTTGGGCGCTACGTGGAGCAGCTCAGCCCTATTGCATTCTAGTGACGACGGTAGCAGATGAGATGCGACGTTCCAGCGGGAAGACCTGACGATCGTCAGAGGTGCGAGTGTAGGAAGAGAGGGAATAAAGGTACGGACCGAGGGGCCAACCGACAACATGTATAATAACAAAGCTAATTAAAGCCCGAGGGCCCAAATGGCTGTTTGAGGCTTCGAACGAATTCAACTGTGCGCGTGATATGATCGGGTATGAGGAAGACTGGCGAGTAAGAGCTCCTCATCAGTCAGCATTGCTGACACTCCCCACTTCCCTCTCGAGCAACCCAGTTTCGTCGGAACGCGGCACACCGGACAGGAGAGGGCAAGCCCTCGCCAGGCTAATGCCAAGACCTGCGGCGAGATGGGGGGGCAATTTAGCCTGGCCGTGTCTCCTTCATTTCGAGCTCCGGTTTGTATTAGCCTAAGCTCATCAAGGCTTCCCAACACGCCCAAAGCCCTCACACGGGTTCCAATTTTGGAAACACGCCACCGGTCCCGTCGACAAGCAGCACGTTACCTTCCCCATACAGGGCCCCGTCGACTCGATAGACTCTAACACCATGCAGCTGCCAGCAAGGTTAGGAGCACCGGTTCACGCATCAGCTGGGACGCTGCGGCATGGCTTCCGCTTGGCTTGTCGCGGCCATGGCGACCCCCGGGAGTGTAAGGGGTACCACGGGAGCATGGGGCGCAGGCTGGTGAGAATTGGGATGAGGATTGGCATTCTTCGTGGAGGCCCGGGGTCCGGCGGGGGGGCAGGCAATGGATCGCCCGTCCCAAGTTCTCGGGGCTGCAATCGGGGGCGATCTGGTGATCACGCCTCGATACCGCTGAGCGCGCGAACGACGTACCTCAGCACCGAATGCCGAGGAGAAACCGCCGAACCCTGGCCAAGAGTTAGGACAAGAGCGGCGAGTTGCAGGTCGGAATAACAGCTCGGCCATTGCCAGTGGCCAGTCGTTGCGGAGCAGTGAAACAGCCTAGGCGGATTGTGCCTTCTGCCAGAATATAGAGTCCAATGAGAGGGAAAAAAAAAGATCGATTCCCGTGTCCGCAAAATCCTGTCGCCGGACGCCGACCTGGGGGGAGGGCACCTTGATGGGTAGACCATAAACATGACAGGCGGGACTTTGTTGTGGGCAGCAACACGCCGTGATATTGCGATGTGGAGAGGAACAACGGAAGAACGTGGAAAGAATGGAGGCAGCCGGCCAAGCAGCGAGGGGGATGGATCGTCGAGGGCAAATTAGGTTGTCGACCGTTGCATCGTGCCAACGGCCGGCCCTGTTAACTTCCATCTTGGGTCGCAGCAAAACGTGGATTGGCGAACTGCGAGTCTGAGACCTACCTACCTATGTCAGGTAACTATCGACGGCCTGAACCGCGCGTGCAGAAGCCGCCCAGAGCAAGGTAGGTTGGATTTTGGGAGGTCGTCTTCGGCGCTTTATTGCAATGGGACCTGCTTAGATGGCGCTCGCCGCTCAGCTGATGGGGTGCGAGGACTGGTGAGATGGCAAGCACGCCAGAAAATTCTGTACTTCGATCTTGCCTGACCTCGCCTCGAACTGGCAGCGGCACAGAGTCGCCCGTGTCCCGGCTATTTTGGCTCACGACCCCTCGACCCCCTCGCAGTCTAGACGGCAGTCAAAACCCATCAATCAGAACCCCGCCTCCCCTCAGCGCACAGGTTTCGGGCTTGCGTGTAAATGGCGCCCGCTCTTCATCTAAACATGAAGCACATCACGCTCCATTCGCAACCACACGCAACCAGAACACACCAGCCACAGTCGCCGAGATTCCTGCCACCCGCCATTTGCGATTGCGAATGCCCCCGCCCCATCTAAGATACTGGGTTGGCCTCTCACCTGCGGAGGAGTCGCATGCCCACTCTCAGAAACTCCCTCGGGCCCCCCTTTGGGTGCCACGTCGAGATCGGACGGAGTCTCACAGTTCCACCACCCCACGAGAGATATCCATCGATGGCTTCCATCTGGCACCTCTCAACCACACCCGTCCGAATTTTCTCGGTTTCTAGCGCAAACACGCCTTCTGACAACTCCGCCGGCCCCAAGCGAGGGCGTGGCCCATCCTGCCTCTCACCATCGGCCACCTCACCCTCAGGCTCGCTGCTGCTCCACCCTCCACAATCCAGCAAACTGTGGTTGACTACCCCCCTGCTCCCGCATAACAGCCACGCCAAGCCCGGGTCAATGTCGCGCGAATTGATTGAATGGCAATCTAGGTGAATTGACGTCAATTGCACCTGTCGGCCCTAGTGGCCAGCCCCCGATCCAACTGGCACGCCTCTGCCAATGCAATAACCTACTGACCCGACCCGGGGCTGATTTGCTGCACTCGCTGCGCACACCTGGTTCGCCTGCCGTCATAGCGCGGGTGCGACACAACTGCCGCGCGCACCCCAACCCAAGAGGCGAGCAGCAGTCGAGCGAACCGGCCAGCCCTCAGGTTGGGTTCGTTCCCGGGGACATTCCATGTCCCCAGGTGGAGCTGCTAAGCGGTCGGCCCTGGGCGTAGGAGGTGCCGCCCGCCGTGGAGTAAAAGGCCTTTGGTCCCGGGCTCTCGTCCAAAATCTGCGACTCGCTGCCACTTGCAGCGTCTCTGTGCGTCGACCCCAGCGTGCGTCAACCGCAACCCTCAAAAGGGCTGGGATATTCTCTCGTGCCCTTTTTTTTCTGCTGGTCTGCGGCTCTCTCCCTACCCCAGCCAGTCTGGTGTCACGATGCAGTGGATGCACCACCCCCAGGAACCATCCACGCTGCAACCTGCTCCATGTCGACGACAACACTCCCGACGAGAGTGATGCACGATGAGGGACCTTTCGCGGCGGCCGTCCGTCACCATCATGGCAACCACGGCAGCCACCATGTCGCCGCCCACAACGTCTCTCAGCCTGGGCTTACCCAGGCCGCCGTGACCACGGCCGACCACATCGCCCCGTGTCCGTGAGTGTTCCCGTCGCCGGCGCATCGGAGCTCCCTTCTTACCCCTATCGAACCCCAGCACTCACAACCCGTCTAGGTACGAGGCAAAGGTCGTCACCAACGGCACGACGGCGCGCATGGTTCTCATGTTTCTGCGCGAGCTCGTTGAGCAGCCTGTCTACCCACATTTTCAGCAGACGTATGGTTGCCCCATGATGAAATGCTATGCGAAGTTCACAGAACCCTTCCCGCTCGTCCAGCACCTGCTGTCATGTCCAGAGCTCCCGAACGGCGAGTTCGACTGCGACAAATGTAGCAACTGGCATGAGTTTCCGACCAACGAGAAGGACTGGTCGACATGGACTGGATGGTCGGGGAAGTCATCGCAGCGTCACCACCACCACACCGCTCAAATCACCCAGGCCCCTCAGGTTGTTCAGGCCCCTCAAAGTCCACCGCAACACGACCTCATCGAACGGAAACGAAGTTTCAGTTCCAAAGTGAGGGACCATTTCACCAGGAAAAAAGAGACCCGAAAACCGTCAATGGAGATCCACACGTTTTCGAGACCCGGAACTGCCGCATCAGGAGCGTCGAGCATCATGACGATGAACAGATGTCCAGAACATCACGAGTTCTCACCGCACAGTGGTGCACCAGGCTTTACCCATATTCAAAAACCGGCTCTATCGCCTGGCGCCCCTCAAATCGACAACACCATGTTCTGGTCGACTCTAAATGAGGATGCCATGTCGGATTTGCAGTCGGCGGTATCGTCTATTGCCCCGTCCTCCAAGTTTGACACTGACAGATCTACCGGCTCTTCAACTGTCAACACGTCTCAAACAACCCTTTTCACTGGCAACAACAACTTGGGTCCATACCAGCCTGGCGCCTCTGACGTTATCACGTCATCCTTTGTGTTCCCTCCCCAGCCCGCGTTTGATACATCGGCGTCCCTAGGGGGGCACCAAACGTCGTCAGACATCGACATGTCGATTGATGAACCACTCCCCGTCAGCGAGGCGACGATATCGCCAACAGGCCCAGTAACCCCGAGCGATAACCGTACATGGTGGGGAGGGAAGCCGAACATTGACACGCCACGGCCGACGCCTGTATCGTCCCCCTTTTACGGCATGGACCAGCCCATACAGCACCACATGACCCGCACCATGAGCCAAGAGTCGATGGAAACTCCCATGCCAGGGTTGTTCCAGCGAGGGATGTCGGAGGGTACGCCGATGGACGCCATGTCGCCACATGCTGAGCACGTCCACCACACGCATCACGGAGGAGGCTCATCGATGGGCGGGCGATCGTCGCCCACGGACGATTTGGTGTGTGATGAGTGTCAGTGGAAGCCTCGTGGGGTTAGAGAGAATCTAAGAGGTTACCTTCGAAAGCACAAGAATACGCACAAGGGGTTGCGACTTCCATGTGACGTGCCGGGTTGTACCAAGACATTCAGTCGACTGGACAACTTAAAGAAGCACAAGAAAGACAAGCACGGCATCGATGAGCCATTGGGGAGCATGCTGCCGCTGAAACGAGGGCCGGAGGAGTACTCTGAACACGTTGAAGAGGAAGAGGCGCGAACGACGGAGCCGCCACGACGCGTGCCCCAGCTCTCTGAAGCGGATCTGCGTGACTTTGCGGGCGACTACGGAATGTTGTGGCCAGCATTACACTTTTAAAAATGGGTCGAGGTTTCTTTTGTTTACCAGGTCATCGGTTTGATTCCCCGCAGCATTGATCAGAGTGATTGATTCACGTGTAACACTCACGCGCATACTCATACGCTTACACAGCGCCTTTCTTTTCGTTCTTCTCTTCTGTATCTGGGCAGCATTATCCGTGTAACTCAACAACACGTGGGGAAATTATGGGTTATAGGACTGGGCGAAATCGACTGGTGGGAGGTCCGCCAGCAAGGCAGAACCGCCCAAGGAAGGGTAGTGATAGTATTGTTAGACAGATACCTCGGCACCAATCCTTCAGGGAGTGCAACATGAATTAAAATTCAAAATCAGCGCGAGTTTGTCGGCTTTCCGGAGTCTTCATTTGTCGGCTTGGCCTCTTTCCCTCGCTGTGACAAGTATCGGGTTGAGTTCCATTTCGAATGTACCCATGTTCCTAAAAGGGATATCCAGATTCGAGTTGCACAAGTTCAGCTGCCAGTTGTTTAGCGTTGCCCCTATATGCAGTGCAACTAAAAAAACCTTCAGGTTTGGAAGGGGACTCACATCAAACGACAAGAGCAGCGTCGGGATTACCATCTTCATTTCCAGCTCAGCAATATGCTTCCCCAGACACACCCTTCCGCCCAGACCCCAAGCCAAGTTCGCCCTCTCCATAGCCTGTAACTGTTCCACAGTCGCGTCCAGGTATCGCTCGGGCCGAAACACATGCGCATCCTCCCCAAACACCCCCTTATTCTGATGCACCACCCACGCCGCACACCCAACCACCGTCCCTGGAGGCAACACTGTCTCTCCGAATGTGCATCCCGCAGCCGGGACGGTTCTTTCCAGCGGGACAGCCAGCGGCGCACTCAGACGCAGAGCCTCGCGAATGGTGGCGCCTAGATAGGGGAGGCGTTCTACCTCTGCGTAGCGGAGCGGGGTGGAAATCCCCGCCGAGTGTAGCTCTTGGAGGAGTTTGGCGTGTACGTGGGGATGGCGCAGAATGAGGTAGAGGACTGTGGTGATGCCGCCCGAGGTGGTGTCGGCGCCGGCGGATATGGTCGAGTTGACGAGACCGGCGAGGCTTGAGGGGGGTATTAGGTCGGGTCGGGACTTGGAGGCGAGGATGTACTTTTGGAGGAGGTCGAGGGTTGTAGGGTTGGTGTTGTCGGTGTCGTTGGGTTGAGGGGAGGATGAAGAAGACAGGCGGGAGGCGAGATGTTGTGCTCCGGTGCGGGCCCATGGAGAGGGAACGGTCAGGAGGTGGCTCCAGAGGGGGTTCTGGTAGATGAAGCGTTCGAGGCGGGGGAGCGGTTGCCAGGCGTACCAATGGAAAATGCGCTTGTAGAGAGTGTGGGCCATGCCGAGGACGTCGGTGTTTTGGGAGATGTGCCCAGGGGAGGAGGAGAAGGCGATGAGGAAGAGGAAGTCGAGCTGGAAGAGCTGGATAAGGCGGTAGAGGTTGAAGGGAACCGGTGCCCTGGCGTTGGAATGGATGTGGTGCGTACGGATATTTTCGAGGAGGTCGGAGATGGTTGCGCTCAGCTTGGGCTCGTAGTCGAGGAGGTTGTTAGCGATGAAGGCCGAGCCTACGGCGCGGCGGATGGCGCGGTTGCGATCTTCGTCTTGCATGTCGATGATGCTGCCGATGGATTTTCCGCCGATGAAGACGCGGAGGGAGCTGTACGAGTCGGCCTGGAGATGGTAAGCTCATCTGATGGAAGAGCAATATGCACGGGAGTGGTACCTTTGCGAAGCCAGCTCTGGGAGACGCAACAATGGCGATGTGCGAAGGATCGCTGATACTGACCGTGTTGGGGCCGATGCGAACAATGGAGCCGTATCTTCTATGGAGTTGCTCGAGGGCAGGAACGAATGGGCCAAAAAACTGGATCCGAGCCCGATACAGATCGGTGAAAGCTGCCAAGAAAGGGCCGTTTGCGTGCCTCAGTTTCCGATAGCGCAGACGCACGATGAAAAGAGAGTAGAGCGCTAGGCAAGCCAGCACAAGCAACACGATCCATGGGAAAGCCATATCCAGCGCCATCGGACTTGAAGAACATGCAGAACGCAACACAATCATAGAATCTCAAAACAAGGGAGAATATTGAAGCGGGGTCAAAGTCCATTATAAGCAGGCATACTAATCGCGGCCATCCCTAGACCCCGATGACCAGGCTGCATTTAGAGTGGCATCGCTGCATGCGAGTGGGCGATCTGTAGAGGGGAGGTAGCACTCTTGGCATAACATATCCAAATCAGGGTCCATGCTCCCCGATTCGGAGTATTATCACCTAAGACGCCAAGTCAGCATTGGTGGTAAGAAAGCATCAGCTCTTCGCTCTTCTCCCTTCCGATTGGAAGTTATGCGTCAAGGGGGTTGGTTGCGGGGTGGTCATCTATGTGCTCACCACTGCATCCCACAATGGCTCCTCGCCAATGGTTGAGCTGCGCTCTCAGGCCACGAGTTTCGGCCTCCATGGAGGCCCAACTCCGGAGCATCAGCGTTGAAATTTTCGGTGTGCTCGGATGTCTTGATGCCAAAGAATCAGGTGGAATACAACGGTCAGGAATGAGACCAAGGCCTCGCTTCGCGTGGCACCTTCAGGCGAAAATGGGCTCCGCCCGCCTTGGAGGAGATCTCGCAACAGATTGCCCTTCGACTCCGGTAGATCATGGAAGCCAGGGAGGCTAAAATGCTAGCTTGCGGCTCGGGGTGACATCTTGAGCAGAACTTGGACGAATTGTCAGCCAAGAATTCCCGTTTGGAAGTTGAGTCCAGTTGACGGCAGAGAGGAGACTGGAAGGATCCGATTTCACGAAGCCAGGCTCAGACGGAAGGCGAGGACTTTAGCAGAAACAAGATCTTCGGGGATGGATCGAAGCACCAACCGTTTCGAAATGAAAAAAGCTTGCGACTGATCAGAACAATAGGAGGGGAGAAAAAAAAATCATTGATCAACTTGAAAGCCGTGACGGAAAGTGTGGGTCAAGTTGAGACGGACGTCAGGGCCGAGATGGTTGGGATGAAATTCTAGATATAAACAAGCAGATCAAAAAAAAAAAAAAAACCAACACAAATACGGTGGTGGGACTCGATTGATCAAAACAGAGTCGGGTGGGGGGGGATGACGACAAACTTGACGTTCGTGATGAAAGTGACGGCCAAGTTGAGGCCTCGGGCCCAGACGCTGAGGCGAATGGGATGAAATTCAAGATAACCATCCGCCTCGCCGTCACAAGTCCCACCTCGGAGGAGTCGATGTATTCCGTGAGCACTCTCTTCTCGTTCACCTCAGGCGGTCGCCAGCAACGAGATCACCGAGTTAAGGACAGGTACAAAAACTCGATATGATCAGTATCAAGCCAGGCCCACATGAGCTAGTCAGCCAACAAGTTGTGTTGAAAGAAGAGTTGTGAGGACGAGTATATATGCTCGCGGTAGCCCTGGTCCGGGACCAGGGATTTGCCGTTGAGGACCAACTGAGATGGGCAGCGTTCGATCTAGCTCCCGACTATCCTTGGAGACTTCTTGCTTCCATCTATAGGTATTCTAAGACCCTTTTAACCAGCCGAATATCTTTTCTCTCAGGAACCCACACCCGGATCATAGGTATGTTGGTCTGCAATGGAACCAAGTACCAAGCCCTGGCGCAAGGAAACCGCGACATACAGTATTCATATACCTAGGTACCTGAATGGTAACGTGCGCTTGGCGTTAGGATCTGGGACCTGGGATCGAGTGAGTTCCGTGCTTGAGACAAGTAACATCACATCCGGTGTCAGAGAGGACGCCGGTACGGCTTCAGATAATTAACAGCAAGGTCCAACCTGCGAAGAAAACCACAGTAATAAGTAAATGGCATTCTCTCCCATCAGCTAGCAACAAACATGATATTATGTTTTCCCTTGATATACTTCCATCCTCGTGTGACTGACATCATGAGGAGTCAGTCCTCCGATCAGACCTGGAGTACGTGTGTCCCACCTGGTTGGCAAACTTCCCCTAATCCTCCAAACCTTCTTCCTTCTCGATCTCCTCTTTAGCTGGACACCACCTCTCCTGCAGGGCTCGATCAAGTGTCTTCTGATAAACATCCTTGGTCCACCACTCGCCCCAGCTGGTTAAAAACAATTGCTCAGGATCCTCAGGAAGGTCGTTCCTCGTGAACGCAGCAAGGATGCTGGCCGCTCCTATCATCTCAACCATTAGCAACCCACCCCTCCTTCTATCGGCAGGTGAAAACTCACCCTCAGGAACCGACTTCGCATCCGGCATCGTCTTCGGTAAATCCATACCCATTCCTCTACCCAACCCCGTTCCCGGAATCAACCCAGGGGACACCGCTACAACCAAACAGCGCCCAGCGAGCTCCCGCCGCCACCAATGCGCACCAAGCAGCTGAATGAACTTGGTCTGGCTGTAGAGCTTGAACCCAGGAACTCCGGACCCGATTTTCACGTCCTGTTCGAGAGCACTCGGATCATCAACCTGACGCACAGCACCCGAGGAAACGAATATCAAGCGGGACTTAGATTCGACCAACTTGTCGCGCAGCAGATGGACGAGGTAGTGCTGCGCCAGATGGTTGACAACGAATGCCTTGGACCACTTGGACCCCTGGGAGGCGGGAGTCTCGGAACCGTCAGAAACAGCGGCGTTCAGAAGCAGGTAGTCAACACCGCCAGAGCCAAGCGTCTCGAGGGTCAATTGCACGAAGGTCTTGGTGCTTCGGAGATCTGAGAGCTCCAGCGGAAGAACGGTTAGGCTGTGTTTGGATGCATCGAAGCCGATGCTTTGGAATGCTGCCTGCGTTCCGGGGACATCCCGAGCGCCGAGGATGAGCTTGTACGGCTGGGGCTGGACTAGCAGCTGCTTGGCTAGCTCGAAACCCTGATGACGGTATCATGTTAGCACTTCAAAATTGCACTTTGAAAGGGCCGGGAAGACAATACCAGGCCGGAGGAGAGCCCTGTGGCCACAATTGTCTTGTCGATGCTGGACATTGGTGCGGTGGCTGCGATTGAGTTTTCGGGACAGAAAGTGATTACTTTCTTTTTTCTTGGGGGATTCGCTTTATTTTACCACCATTTCGCATGGGAAGTCTCAGGGAAGGAACTGAGATGGTTTGTAATCGGACTGGTATTGGCACGGTCGGATTTTAGCGCACTCCCATTGGAGGCTACTTCCGGCGGCTTGTCAGCACAGCGCCTTCGGCCGTACAGTGCCACGGAGGCAATCTAAGAATTCTACTTGGGGTGCTAACTAACCGCCACGGGCCAGACATTTCTCAATGAAGCTTGCCCGAGTCAATAAGTACGAAGATTCTGGGCAAGAAGAGGCCACGCCCGGGCTCTGGTCACACGTGCAGGTCTTGATCTTGAGGCCTAGGGTCGCATCCCCACACAGTGTTGGGCTACACAAATTCCTACGGGCAGGCACACGAATCTGCCCGCACATCCGGAAATCTCAATATGCAGGCAGAAACCCGTAGGAACGGGCATCGACGCAGCGCTGCTACGGCACAGTCCAACCGCGTCACCCATTTTCATTTACCATGTTACGCCTCACGCTGTGAGATACGAAGCGCAGTCGTTCCCGAAATTGCTCTGCTTGCTTCCTTCCTGGCGGAGCATCGTTACACCTCACAGGAAGCCTGGACGAAATTGCGTCCCTCCATCTTGCTCGCCAACGACCTCATGTTTCTCACCAACAGCGCCATATTAGTCGCACGAGCCGAAGAGCGCCTGTACTTTCTGCATGTTGGCCACGCAATGTATCGACGCGCAGTGCCCCTTTTTGGGCTCCATCGGAGGAATCAGCAACAAGGGAAGGGCGTGGTAAAAAGAGGCAGCCACAGCGGTATAAATTGACGGCCTTTCATCGTCGAATCTTGCTCCTCTTGGGTGAAAAACAACATGATTTCTCTCGGTACCTGATACTAAAGCCCACACAAAATGCTTCTCTCCGCCCTTCTGTCTGTTTCGGCTCTCGCCTCTGGTGTCCTAGCCACTTGCGGCGAACCAACCAAGCGAATCTGCTTTGGACCTGATGGCGGCGACTCTCAGAACGTCGACCCCGCAGATATTCTTTACGCGGCTACCGTTGTACGCGGTATGATCAAAGATCCCAAGAAGAGCTTCTCGGGCGCCTTCTGGAGCAGTACGTAACGCTTCCTGCCGCTTAGTTGCCCCTGAACCAAATAACATGAATGTTAACGCTACTCACCGCAGTGCCTGCCGGCGACTTTGGCTGTGCCGAGTGGATGGTTGACATTCCTGAGTCTGGCACGGTGTTGACCCTGATCAAGAAGGTCAGCCCGAGGTACAACTCGTCCGTTCTCTTCGAAGACGTCGCCAACACCATCGACGGGGGACCCAAAGCGACCGAGGAGCAGCTGAAGAACAGCCTTCTGGGCTGTGGTAAGAACGGAGGCATGATTGGGATCCAGTGGAATTCTTCCAACCCCATCTATACGTCGGAGAGGTACCTCGCAACTGGCGCCAAGCCCGACGGGTTGATCATGAAAATCGTCAGGGCACAAAACTGAACTCGCGTTTTCGCATCCTGGCACTGGCCTTGGTCGGAATGTACCAACTTATAATCTGGATGCGATAGAACAGACAGTCAAACACCTAGTTGCCTCTGGAATCGCAAAACAACAAGCAAGTGCGTCACGCACGGGGAGCAACCATATCACAACAGGCTTGGTTTGTTCGCTGGTGGCCGTCACCGGGTGACGGGAACCAAACGACATTGGTTTCAGTCATCACTTTTCATCTCTCGGGCTGCCTTAGTGGCACGTTAAGCTGCGTCTGAACGACCGCCACACTCTTGATTTCACAAGTTATTCGAGGCTGCGATGTCGCTCTAGCCATGGACTAACTTAGTCCTAGATTCCAGCCGTAGGCTGGTGCGAGCGTAAATAGTTGCGTTTATTTGTGGTTATGTCAAGAATTGACTTCGTTTGATTCCCTCACTGCCTTACACTGCCTTCAAAACAGACTACATGCTCTCAGAGAAAACTCTGGCCCATCCCATTAATGCGGCTAATCCAGAACCCTTCTTCTTTTTCCAACAAGACCATCCACAGCCTCCAAAATTAATCGCACAACAGCAAATTTGTTTTAGTTCCCCGGTTTCAAGCGGTCGCTCGGTCTAAAGAACGGGGATCTCCTGCTGCTACTCCTATCTCGTCACACCATTTGCGCCCCAACTTTGCTCCGACAAGAAGCGATCCTCGCAAGCTTGTCCGTCCTGTCCCATTTTTGGGTCTTTCATTGAGAGATCCAGGTGGATAAAGCTCTGTCGGTACGTTCCATGGATGGATTCTTATTTGTCATTTTTTTTTTAAAAATTTTTTTTTTTCATATTTATATTTGCAATTTGTTATTTCCGAGGATTTGGGAATCAAAAATTTTGAACACCTCCGGTATTCCAGACCTGACGAGCTGCACACGACGAGATTCGCCTCCTTGACTTCCAGGTTGGTAGACGAGCTGCTAGACGACTACAGGGAGCGAGTCAAGCTGAACCCCAGCAATTTCGCAAAGAACCGCCCTAACGCCAGGATTCGTGCCTGGCGCACTTTATTGGACGAGAACCCCCACCTTCTTGTAGAGCGAGACCCTATTCTCCATGTCGAGAGGGTCTCTAGAGCGCAGGTTTGAGACTAACATTGTTACAATATTCTTTGTCGGATTTTTTTACCCTCATGCTGCATTGTCTTTGTTCAGTCTTTTGCATATTTGGGCTTCTGGCCTGGAACCCCTTGGCCACGCATGAGTCGTGGTTCTAGGGCAATTCCGGCAACGAATACCCATTGCCCTGAGACGAAGATGGGCTTCTTGCACGCTGAAGGAACAAACCATTACTGATACTATCAGTGTGGGCTAATCCTTCCAACCCAGCTCTGTCCGGTCCTTGTGGCAGCCGTGGTGTCCGGTTTGGTGGGGCCACGGGAGTCTGGGCTTGTGCATGCAGCCCAGGCTTCCAAGTTTGTTGACGACGTCAGGTCTGGCCATTGCAGTAGCAATCAGATTGCGCCGAGGTGCATCTAGGCATTCCATCTTCCTCAGCAATGCAGGTTGTGCTTCAATAAATGTCGTGCAATGGCTTCCCCCGAATGCGGCTGGCCTACGACGTTCGTCCGTTGCTGCGGGTTCTGCCCACGGCGATTGCGCGGGAGGTGAAGTGGATGCGTCTAGAACGCTCTAGGCCCAGGGATTCAGGACCAATACCTCCGTGCAGCAGCACCTCGGCACATTGGTTCCGGGCCTAACGGCTAGCTAAAAGACGTTGCACCAGCGATTTAAAGCCCGCTATTGCCGAGAGTCTTGCCACCGTTACACTTGAAACTGACAAATGCCAGGCAAACCAAACTTTCGAACACTCGTAAACCAAGACTTCGAGCTCATTCTTCATGGCTGGATTTTACAACCTAACCATGCCACAAACAACGAACAACAACATGGCACTTACTTTTCCGCATACCAATTCCGCGCAGCGTATCCCACAACCACATGCAAACTGCTCACTCAATATGCCCGCGTCGTTACCACAACGCCACTCATTTCCATCTTCGCCACCATGTTCTGAGCCCCGATCAGATGAGCCACCGGAGCTACCATCACCAGAGGAGTCCCACCTCTTCGGTATCGAAAAGGCCTTTTGGAAGGTAAGCACAACCCCATCTCACATCCCAAAGACCAGCTCAGCTCATCCAACATCCACATGCAGATCCAAAACAGCGCGCAGGAACTCATGCGCTTCAACTCGACCTACCAAAAATATCGCGAACTCACCGGCAATCGCATCGAACTTCCCCCGCTTCCACGAGAGATAGACATGCTCTCCATGACGCAGCTATCATGGGGCATCCTCCACGCCGTGAGCGACATCAACAACCACAACCAGAGGCTACTCGCCTCCCAGCACGGTCTCGCGTGGCGACGACGTCATTTGGGGCAGCAGCCGCGGTACGGGATGACGAACAACCGAGTGAGGAAAGAGCCGAGAACCAGGAGAGTGTTGGAAAAGGCGAATAATGCGCTGAATGGGTGTGTTGAGTGTGGGGCGGATGAGAGCCCGAGGTGGAGGAGGGGGCCTGCAGGGGCGCTGACTCTGTGCAATGTCTGTGGGTTGCTTTTTACGAAGAGGGCTCGGGCGCAGGTTCAAGCTCAGGGGGAAGGGGGCGGTGAGTCGGTGAAGTCTCAGGCAGTTGAGTGAGATGGTGGGTGAGATGGAGGGTTGTCTTGAGCGGTTGTTTGTATGTATTACGCCTAACTTGACGGTGATTGTGATACCCCGACGGAATGGAAAGTTGGAAAAGATTTTACGGGCAGACTTTTCGCCTGCGTCTGTTTTGTGTTTGCCATGCAAGTTGGAAGCTGAGTTTGATAGTGTCTACCTACCTACCGCACTTCCCGTTGGCCTTCAATCTAGCGTCGCTCAACTCGCGATACAAACGCCCGTAGCTGACCCCTTTGGTGGATATTCCTTACCATCCTTCTCAACCTTTGGTTCGCAGGTGCACCATTGTTCGGGTGGGACACTATCCATGACGTTCGGGACATGCTTGCCGCAACCTGTCCAGGTTGTGCCGCCTGTTGGTACCGGTGTCAATATCAATGACGTCGGAACTTGAATATCAAGGACACTCATTAGGAGGATTACTTACGGCATTGGTCGCACATTGATTTAAGGCACATGATTGACGTCGACTATGATGCTCTAAGGGCCCTGATGGTACACGTAAATGGTCCGTTGCTTCTTTCGAGCTTTGTTTGGGTAGCTGTTGACACACGAACATGGGAGTAGGAGTGTTTCCAGAACATGGAGTTTGCAGATGCCATTCTGATCTGTGGGTAGCGGTTGAGTAGGTAGGTATTTCATCATGATATTAACTCAGCGTCAGTGGTCGTTGTCGTTCTCAGCATCACGTCACCCTGTTTTAACTTCCACCCACACATATGAAGCGCGAACACTCTAAAGCGACCTGTTCATCCCAACTCAAATCTACAAGGTTCAGTTCGTATTTCAAACTCATTATCATTAGCTTATTATGCATCAACTTGTGCTATCTTCAACATTATGAAAGAAATAGAGGTGTACACATCACGTCATCCCCACCACCTCCTATTTTCCTCTCTAGAGAGCCTAGTAGCAGTCTCTCATCTCAGTCATGCGCCTATTGATGACCGGATCACCAGTGATCGTCCCACCCGCCTCCACCAGATCCTGAGCGAGCTTGACCAGGAGTCCATCGCATCCCTTGACCGCCATGACGCTGACACCGACAGGCAAAAACTCGTCATGTTGCGTGATCGCACTCCTAGACGACACATGACCAAGCGGGAAGACGCGACCCGGCGCCTCAGAGTAGACCGAGATTTTCCACTACTGAAGCGAGCCAAAGGGGACACCAGGGCCAGAGCGGTAGCGATTGCGAGGATTTTGGCCGCCCTGGCTGGAAACGTACAGGAGGAGGCTGGAGGAGCGCTCGCTCGGGTCGGCGGAGGGGGGGAGGATCTCTTTGTTGAACCAGTCCAAGAAGACAGTCTTTTTTCGAATAGCGTCGTCGAGAGCCGAATCAGGAACCGTGTCACCGTATCCCCAGCGAGCCAGGGGAACTGGGTTCACGAAAGGTCGGCGACCGCCATGGGCGGCTATCAAGCGTTAGCACGGGCTGAAGAGAGGTTATGGGAGACAAATGGGTGAGAATGTACCAGCATAGTCGCGATAGAACGGCTCCCGCACAAGGGCGGTCTGCTCCTTGATGATCAGGATAGGGTAGGTGGTGTTGAGGAACTCGGGGATCGGAGAGCCATTGGCTTCAGCGGGTATCGACGCAGCCCAAGCGCTCGCCATGTTGATCGGAGTAGCTGTGCCACCGACGAAAGTTGGTGAGGCCGCTGAGGAACTTGGAGATGATAGCCGTTGCGGCGCTTTGACTGGGATTCGTGGGGAAACCGATGGTGTTGATCTTGGTAGGATACTTAGGCTTCGTGTTAGCCATCGACTTGTAGTTGTCACTGTAGGTACAGAGCCGCATTGGCATCATCCCAAAGGCAGGGGTCGCGGACGAGGAAACCGGGGGTGTCGAGTGTAGGAGACAAGGGCGTCACATTGTCGAGGGAGACGAGTCTGGTGGACGGGCGGTTACCCAAGAGTCCCTGAACGCTGGCCGGGCCACGGATGGAGCCACCGGTGTCGCTGCCAATGGCAATATCCGGCCACTCATAGCCAGTAACGGATGCGCCAGCAACGGATGCACCAGCGTCGGACGACGAGGAAGACGGGTCCTGGTAGCCGTCATCACGAGGGTTGAAAGGCGCGCGGTAATCAACCCAATCGCGTGCGGCAGATTCGCCGTTGGCAAATTGAGAAGTTTTCTGCAGGCCAACAACCTGAGCTCCGGCACCGATGAGATTTTGGATGGCCGGCCCAGTGTACTCGGCGGCGGGATATCAGTTGTGCCAAGCCCTATTTCCCTTGGAGCCCTTCATTCCCTTGATTCGGCAGATGTCCTTGACACCGAGGCGAACACCGGCAAGCGGCTTCTCCTTGGTCTTGGTGAAGTATAGTCTCGATGGGACGCCAACGGTCAACGATGCGGAGCCGGGGATCTGGGCTGACAAAGTTTGGAAACCACCATCAGGGGTGGGAATGACGGACTCGACGAAAGGGCCGGTGAAATCCTCGTACAGACGATAGACGGGATAAACGTTGCCGGTAGAAACCTCCAGGAAGTACGGGCCCGAGGAGACGTTAGACTTCTTGAGCGAGATGTACGAACGCGAAGATGTCTTGACTTCGCACGCCTTGGTCGAGTTCCTGGATGGGCATGAAACTACTAGCAACGCTCCCCGCGCAGCAATGACAGAGAGATATTCGAAGAAGGGGCGGATGGCTTTCGTGTTTGCCTTGATTGGCACTTGCAAAAAAAAAAAAAGGTATAAATTTAAAAAAAATTTAGAGTTTGTGGTGCTCTTGGCATAGCCTCCGCCATCAGGAAGGCGGAGGTCAAATGTAACCGGGAAGGAATCAGCCGAGTGAACTGCGCTCCCAGCCCCCGCTTGAGATGCCGTCTCTGCTGACATAGCAGCTGGACCTGCACACTGTCAAACCAAACAACTGCATTACGGCTCAAGACGGTTTCCACTCACTCTAGCACGCTCCACCATGTCGCTCCAAATCGTCGCATCTTCTCCTCTCATATCGGCGGCTACCGTTATTTCGGCGCTACTCGTCGTTTATCTGGTCGGCTTGAATCAACTCCTTAGTGGAGTTCCCGAAAACGTAAGAAAGCTGTCGCCCATCCGCTGGTCGATCCCACTCCTCCGCAAAACGTACCAGAGGCTGGAAGCGGAGCCTATTACTACAAGGAGCTATGCCCAGCGCATCCCGCCCAAGTTGGAAAGGCGCTACATCGTCACCGGCGGCTCTGGTAAGTGCCCATTGATCGGCCAACCCTTCCGGATGATCCGAATCGACACAAACCGTCGCTGTACCATCCCCAGATCTCAAGATTGAGAACTTGGAGGTTGACTCGGAGAATGGGCAGGACTTGTCGGAGGCTACATCGTCCTTCAACTCCTTGAGCGCGGCCAGCCGCCTGAAAGTATTCGCATTATTGATTTCCGCTCCCCGACTCGCGATGACAAGCTTGTCAGGAGGGTCGATTTCGTGCAGGCAGACATCTCATCGGCGGAGTCTACCGAGAGAGCGTTCTCAAAGCCATGGAACCAAAAGTTCAGAAACTTGCCGTTGACAGTATTCCACACGGCCGCCGTCATCGTACCCTCCGACCGGAGCAAGCTTGAATATGCCTTCTGCGAGTCAGTGAACGTCTTCGGGACTCGGCATGTTGTTGATGCCGCGAAACGCGCTGGCGCTGATATTCTTGTCTCGACGACGTCTGCCAGCATCAGCATACGCCCAGTCAAACTTTGGGTGGCCCCTTGGAACATCTTTTCGAAGTCAGACTCCCGATGGCCCCAAAACTATCAGCAAATCCTGAACGAGGAAGATTTCCGGCAACCACTACGGAAACATGACGAGTACTACGCCAACTATCCTGCATCCAAGGCTGCCGCCGAGAGGATCGTGTGCGAGGCAAACTGTGAATCGTTCCGCACCGGATGTATCCGGCCGGCAAACGGAGTCTATGGGAATCCAACAGATAATACTGTCGGGGGGCCTTTGAATTCAAGCACTTTCCCAACGTGAGAGCCTCGATATTCAATCCATTTCTATCTGCTGACCTCACTTCAGATGGATAACTCACATTATTCAGAGCTTTGTTCATGGCGCCAACGCAGCCATTGCACACCTGGACTTCGAAGCTATTCTCACCTCGCCGGCATCATCAAAGAGCGCGCAGGCCGGAAGACCATTCGTCGTCACGGACCCTAATCCGCCCATCACTTATGGCGACCTCTACTTTCTCATCAAGACCCTTGCCGTCACACCCTTTCGTACAATCTCCCTTCCACCCGTGCCGATGGTTCTACTTTCCTACCTTGTTGAAGGTTATTCGCTCCTCCGACTCAAGTGGCCTGCCGTCTGTTGGATTTTACCTGCTATTTCAGGGGATGTGAAGCACCTGAAACCGGCCCTCTTCACAATCTGCACGCACCTCATCGCGTCAAACGACACGGCGAGCCAACCTGTGAAGTCCGGAGGATTGGGCTTTTCGGGAGTTTTCACAACATTGGAGGGAATGACCCAAGAAGTTGTGGAGTGGAACCGTGTTCATCAAGCTGCTGGAACGAAGGACGTCACCTATCAGAGCAGTGTCTCGCTCGCAGAGGAGATACAAAAGGCAACAAGGGCGGGCAGCAACGGTTGAACGCAGGGACACACAGTCTGCCACGATGAAATAAAACGCTAAAACACCTAAACTCCAATCTCACTACTTGAAAGGGTATTTCATCCACAGCAGACACTTGCTTCTTCCACCCCCGTTGCCTTGGAACCAACGCACGCATTGCCGTCCTTCCCCCCAGAAACTACTATCACAGTCATCCAATCGCAAAAGAATTTACCCAGCCCAGCTCCAACGATGATGCAGATAATGATGTATCCATTGTAATACATCGCCAGTAACATAACGATGTACGCGAGTCCGAAAGTGAGGGCGTGTATTACTGATCGAACCAGCTGCTGGACTGGGCTGACCTTGAAAGTGACTGTTGTCGAACCAGTCTCGGCCTGTTCGGAGGAGCTAGCTGAGAGAGCGGCAAGACGGGCTTGAAACTCTCGGAGCACGTGGGCATCATATTCCTTGCCGATGCGCCGGAGAGCTTCCAGAGCGACGACCATCAAGATAACGCCTATGCACGTCGCGGCAAAGGCTCCATTGGTCGTGATTTGCCATGAAGAAGACAAGAAGCAAGCGTCGATCGTGTACCAATTCCAAAGCATCTATTGATGACGGTTAGCTCCGCGAACGACAGTTCTAGGCAGGAGGGTCGGAAATTACAGAAACTTTGCACTCGTTTGCGGTGCCCAATCCATGTCCGTGGCTCATGTTGAGGGCTGTTGTGGGATGTGGCGCTGCAGAGGTTGAAGCTTTCGTAGCACGTTCAATTCGAAGTTGCCGAAGTTTTGACGATGCCCACGACGAAAAGGGGTTTTTATCAGGGGCTTGTCCAGTGTGCGCCCTTTTGGTCAGGGATTCAAGGTGCGCTCCAGGCTTCAATGCAGGACACCAAGTCGCGATGCGAAGAATTGCGCAGATATGAGTTCGATTGCAGCACACTCGAGCTTCCAACACTAGACCATCTGCCAAGAGGTTCGAAGGGGCGGTATGATCCATGAGGTCCACCTTACTGGGTAGTAGTGGCAGTAAGAAACATGCTCAAAGCTGCGCAGGTTGTGGGGTTCGCGGCTGGGGAGAATCACCAAGACTGGCGTTTTCAGCATGCGCCATTGGTTCGTCCTTTCGAAGAAGGCCCACAGCCGAAGCTGCATTGGGAACATCAGCGCCTTGGCAGACTCGACTCTCCACTATTTCCCCACGAAAGCTTGTTCCAAGCAAGGTCGCCGTCTCGCCGCCCGTCAGAAGTCGCCCTCCTGCAACGGGGGCTAGCTTCCGGTGAACCCCAAGATACCAGGTTGTTATTAATAATAATAACGGGAGCCGCCCACCAACATGTCTACAACACCAGTGTCTCCCTCATTCTCATCGCCGCTGAAGGGCATTGCGGAAGCTGACGCAGCTCGACCACGGCGCTCTACTCCTTTCCTCGATACCTAGGCGGGGATCAGACAGGGCCTTCCAGCAAAGCAGACCGGCCATAAAAAGAACATCAAATTATCTGCCATACCCCCTCAAGAAGATTTCGCAGGGCCTGTTGGAGGTGAACACGGCAGCGATGTCACTCACGCCCAGGATGATCCAAAACTTCTCGGGGGAGACAAACCTCGAGCCGCATTGGGGTTATGCGTACCGAGTTTTGCCCTGCAAGAATGACCCCGGGTCTTGCGAGTATCTCGACGCAGTCTACGAAGGGCACGACATCGGGATGCTGTACATGGGCATCTTTTGGGCGAGCTTCCTTGGGCTGGTCTTCATCTGGGGGGTAGGGCGGCGCTTTCTCCCGACGCGAGACCCCGCCATTCTCCCTCCCAGCTCCTCAGCCCTGGAGCAGCAGCGAGAGCGGAAGCAGCCCCCCATTTCTCGCCTACGCCATGCACTAGCATCGGCTACGCGTGCTTACCTCCTCCCTAACGCCTCGCGGTCATTCTTCGGCCACACCACCCGACTTCAGGTAGCCATCCTCGCTGTGCTCATCAGCTATCTCACCATATTCACATTTGCGGGTATCACATACAAGATATGGCGTACTCCCATCACCGGCCAGCCTCCGGAGGTGTTCAATACGCGTTCAGGGCTTGGACCCTGGTCTGACCGGATCGGCGTTCTGGCCTACGCTCTCACCCCGCTCTCCATTCTCCTCGCCAGCCGCGAGTCTGTCCTCAGCCTCATCACCGGCATCCCGTATACGTCATTCCTCTTCCTGCATCGATGGACCGGCTACATCATTCTCATCCAGTCCATGCTGCACACCATCGGATGGCTCATCATCGAGGTCCGCCTCTACCAGCCCCAGCCAAAGGTCTGGGACTCTTTCATGGCCAACGAGTACGCCGTCTGGGGCTTTGTCGCCCTCGGCCTCTTGGTTCTCCTCTGGTGTCTTTCCCTCGGCTGGACTGTTCGCATCACCGGTTACGAGTTCTTCCGCAAGGCGCATTACGTCCTCGCCATGCTCTACATCGGCGCTGCCATCGGACACTGGGAAGCCCTGCAATGCTTCCTCGTCCCGGGTCTTGTCCTCTGGGGCGCTGATCGCCTGGCGCGCCTCATCCGAACCTGGGTCCTCCATTACGGATACATCTCTGCTGAAGGGACTTGGGGGTTCAGGGCTGCGCAGGCAGGGGGAACCGTCTGGACCGATAAGAAGTACGGGGACGTCGTGAGGCTGGAGTTCAACCACCGCCAGCAACCCTGGAAGATTGGTCAGCATTTCTTCCTGTGCTTCACCGAGGGCAGCGTCTGGCAGAGTCACCCGTTCACACCACTTTTCGTACCAGTCGCGAATGCGCTTGGTGAGGTAAAGCATGCATACATTTTGAGGGCAAAAGGGGGAGAGACGAAGAAAGTTGCCGAGATCATGGCCAAGAAAGTGAGAGAGATGGAGGGAAAGGAAGGGAAGCCGACCACTCCGGTCGTTTTGCAGGGCCCTTATGGAGAGAGCATTGTCGAGGGGATGCCCGCGGATGCAAACGTTTTGTGTGTTGCCGGCGGCACGGGAATCACATACGTCTTGCCCGTTCTTCTGACAGTTGTTAGGGGGAGAGTCAACCCCGGCCGGAGGATTGAGCTCGTTTGGGCCGTGAAGAGGTCAAGGGACGTCAAGTGGGTTCAGTCAGAGCTAGACGAGCTGCGGAAATTGGGAGCTGCGCACAATGCGCGGGTCAGGATCTTCGTCACGGATGATGATGTTCCAAATCCTGGTGGCTTACCAGGAGAGAAGGGAGAGGACAAGAAGGTCGCTGCCGGGAGCTCGTCCTCTGCTTCTTCGGACAGCGCGAGCGAGGGAGGGGCTGCTGGGCGACCAGACGTTCGGTCTGTGGTGAGCCAATTTGTTGACGAGGTGTCCCAGGGTGCTTCTCGCATCTATGGGAGCGGGCCACCAGAGATGATTGGCGATTTGAGGGCCGCTGTTGCGAAGAAGAACTCGGGCTCAAAGGTTTGGAAGGGAGAGGAGAGATTTGACGTCAGTCTGTTTTGTGACGACCGAATGGAGTGGTAGTTTGTGCTGGATGGCGGTTGTGTTGATGAAGCTAGATACCCCTTTGCTCGCTCGAGAATTGAGCCTTTTGGGCAAAACCCTCGCGCATTCTCCTGATGTTTCTGACCTCTCCAGTCCTGGGCCGGAACGCCTTCCAAGTTGTGCTCCCTCTTGCAAGCCACATCCCTGCTGGTGGATTCGCATGCCTCCACATTTTTGCCAAAAATATCCACAAACGCCAAAAGAGGATCTCTAAAGGAGCTGATACCCCATTCATTCGACACAGGCCTGATTTGAACAGGCGCCTCCGAAGAGACTAGATTTCGAGTCTAGCGCATTAGACCACTCTGCCACTGTGCCTATTTTGGATATTAACTCGTCTGGAGGGAAGTGGATTTACGCCTGGGAGCGTGGTGATATCAATCGCAACCGCTGCGTCTACACATTCAACACGTAGCGGGATTTTTGTCCACAAAATGATGACCATGAATCAAGTTGTGCTGTTTTCAACTACTCTAGATATGTAATACTGATAAGAATGCATCCATGTGCAGCACCAACCCAAATGGGCGCTTGCATGCACCGCTACCCCTACTCGCGAATCCGCTCTCAGCCACTATTCTAGAGGTCACCCATGCCATCACTGCCATCCGCCTCACCGACGTCAGGACCTGTTTGAATTGTTAGCCACGTTCTATCTCACCATCGGCGGCATTGTCGTCCTACCAGACGATCTCCGCTCTGCCGCCCACTCCGTCAGCCACGCCTTGACGAATTCAACCTCGGCGTTTTGCACCCCCACAATAGATGCAGGAGGAAACCCGGGCTTCGTCTCGTTCTTAAACACTCCATTCTCGTCCCAGTGATGCACGCCACCCTTGATCAGGAGGAACGGCTCGCTGACAGTGCTCTCTCGTTCCGGCAGACCGATACGATGAGGTGTCGCCGCTCGCCAGGGATCAGAGTCGCCATCGATGAAGGCTAGTCTGGGGTAGCTGATGTCAAAGCCGCCATGCTTGTTGATAATTTCGAGGTCAGGAGGGCTCGTGATATTGAAAGCTTCTCGACACACGACGCTAGAGTAGTCTAGATCCAACAGCCGCGAGATCAACGGCAACTGATCCTTGGGGACGCCTGAGCCCGTGGAAAGATAGCCCCATTCAGTGCAGAATTGATATGGCCAAGGTCTCCATCTGCCAGTGTCGAGGCTGTCTCTGTGGTAAAATTCAGTGTCGCTGTCGCTGCCGAGACACGCCTCAATATCCTCTGAGCGGTCGTGACATTTTTGAATGACGGTGAGGTTGACATAACCGATGTAGTTTAGCATTTGCGCGGTGAACGAGTCTGCCTCCTTTGCGTATCCACCGACGGTGATCAAATGCTTCACATCGGACTCGAGGAACTTCAGGCTTGGGTAGAGGAGCTCGTGGGATGTAACATTGTTGCAGTATTCGTAGAAGGCTGGCGAGCTTACCGCAGGATCCCAGTTGGTTTCTTGAAGCCGCGAAATTCCGTTCGTGAGACTGCTGGCAAAGTCTTTGTCGTTCGTAAGGTTGCCAAGTCCAAACACGGCCTTCAATTTCACAACATCTTTGGAGCCGGCCTTCTCGATGAGAATGTTGTCAACCACGGCGGTGAATTTCTGGGTAGCTAGAGCACAGCCCGGAGGTGAAAAGAGCCGCGCGGCCTCGAAATACTCCCAGTAGTCATATATGGCTTTTGTAACGGCCGAGGACGCTATCGCCCCGGTGTAGACCTCGGGGTACAGCTTCCGAAGGAACGCCACGAAAGCACCGGCGTAAGACCCGCCATACGCAATGTACGGCGTATCTGGCGCCGTGAGATCCCAGTCTTCGAATCCGGGGAAGACAACATGCTTGGCAAAGTATGCCATATCGGCGAGGGCTTGATCTGTTGAGAGGAATCGCATGTTCTCGGTCGTGAAGTTGGGCGTGACATAACTCCTCCCGTAGTAGCGATGCTCGAGAATCACCCCCATGCCGCCAGTGGCCTTGGCCAAGATGGCGACGATGCCCTTCTGCAGAAACGGGAGGCGATTTGCGCCGTTGGTCTCGCCACCTTGCAGGACAATGACAGGTCCTCCTTTTCGGTAGTGCTTGGCATCGAACCAAAAGCGCAGGCCGAATGTTTCGTTGGAGTGTGGTTCATAGCGAGAATCATTGTGGAAGTGGTCGATGGGAACATTGATCACTTGCTCAGGATACGCAAAGGATAGTTTGGAAATATCCAGTGGGTCTTGCCTGGTTTGGATTTGGTGGCTATCCCACTTCTCTTCCTCGGCTTCCTGATGACTGTTAGTACAAAGAGTCGAGAAGACCGACATCTGCGCCGGGGGTGCGGTGAAGCTTACCAGTTGGCGAAGATCGCCCAAGCTCCAAATGGGCCTGATGGCGCTGACGGCATGAGCCAGACACAGCGTCCCCACCACGACTGCTCGGAGCGATGTCATGGCGAGCTGTGGTTGACAAGAGTTGGAAAGTAAAAAACGGAGCGACTCACCTTTATACTTGTTTGATCAGCTCAATATCGGATGAACAATGTAAACGACGCCAAGGACCTTGGTGGTCTTGGGCGGGTGAACCTCCACTGTAAACAGGTGAGTGGAGGATCTTCCGTCGGCTCTTCACCGTGGGACCCGTTTAGCGTGCGCCGCAGAAAGGATCGCAGCGAAAGCAAGGCGTCGCGCTCCCCCGCGGCAGTTTCGAGAAGTGGTAAAAATGTAAAGAGACACGCGCGCGGCCACAGGCAGCGTAAAGCAATCCTGCGTCGTTTGCGTGGTTGTTGCTTGGTCAAGTCCAAACGCCCGATGGGGAAGCGCTCCGCCCACGTTTCGGGCCCCGTGGCGCCCGCACGCCAAGACCACCCTCCTGCCATTCGGGGATTTTGGCGGGATACAGGGGTCCTGCAACACCCTCCCCAAAACATCGTGATTAGTCGAGAATTACTATTACCATTACTACGATTCCCACATATTTCTATTCACCCACCACCTCTAATCCGCTTCTTCTTCCTCATTACTACGATTCCCACATATTTCTATTCACCCACCACCTCTAATCCGCTTCTTCTTCCTCATCCTCCCCAACAACCAACCCCTCAACTTCCTCATAACACTTTACCTCAACCGCAAACTCATGACTCGAAAAACTCCCCTCGGGCAAATCCGCCAAAACCGCACATTTCGGCACCATCACCACCTCGACACACTCCTCCGCCAACTCCTCTCCCCCATACACATACATCAACGTCCAAAACGCGCTGCGGTAATACGGAACCGTATTATTGCACACCGCAAACGTCCCCTCCCCAACCGGATCCAACCCATTCTTCAAAACCTGGACCCCGTTCCGCTCCTCAAACGACACCGCGCTGCTGTTCACCACATTTACTAAAACCGAATGTTGTGTCAGGTAGGTACGATCGAAAACATCCGGTCCTTGGATCGACATTGGAAATGGCGAAGGGGGTGTCGCCTCATCGTTGATGAGCATCGTTTGGCCTGAGGAAACTTGCTCGGGAGTGCCGTTTTGGTAGAAAATGGCGGCGTTGGTGTAGTTTCTTGGGTAGAGGACGGCGACGTTGAAGCCGGCACCTACGTGTGCAGCGATGAGGACGCGACTGTCGACCAGGGGAGCGAGCGGAGAAGAGCCCGAGGAGGGGAGGACTTTTGCGACGAGGGTGAAGCCTTTGGAGGTGGAGAGGGAGGGCGGTGGGGGCTGGTAGGCTGTGGGTAGCGAGGATGCGAAGGTGGAGAGAGAGAGGAGGGCGATTGCGCGCATGGTGCAGGTTTGTGGTGTTTGCGGTTTTGGAATTGGTACAACAGGTAATGTTGATGCTTGGCAGAAGTTGGGATGCAAGCAATGGCTAGGTTTTATATGTGTAGCCGCCATGGCTGCTGAGAGGCGGCAGCGCAGGTGAGGCGATTCTAGAGAGTCCTGGCAAGCATCCTGGATACGAGGTGATGACACCTTCCAAGGGCCGACGCTTGCAGATCAGCAGCACACCTGGCTATCCGGGCTCTCAGTCGCACGACGTAACGTCATTGCGGGTTATGGGGCTTGGGGTCTGACAAGTGCGGAGATGGGGCGTTCGGCTCAAACCCGACATCACGAGGGCCATTTTAGCCGGGGGTCCCGTTATAAAGGCCCTCGCCGTCGATATTAGCACTACCGAGTGCAACACCGCCGCGCTCCGACCCCCCAAGCGCAGTACGAACCGCGAAAACACTATAAACTGCGTCGTAGATGCACCTCGTAACGACATGCAACCCCCAAGACAGCTGTTGCAGAACGGTCGAGAACCACTCGTATCAGACTGACACCGATCCCGACAGAAGACAAATCGGGGTCACTTTTCGTGCGACCTGCAGTGCGATGTCGCCCCAGACAGCCATGCGAACAAGGAGGCCCGGCAAACAAAGGTACGACACTGGCCCTTTATCCGCAGCTTCCGTGGCAAAGACAAAGACACAGCGAACCAACAATAGCATTGGACATGGAGCAAGAGATGAGACCTGACAGGGGAGTTAACTGCGGTAGGTATAAGACAGAACGTGGCCAACAAACTATCCGACGGTCCAGGTATCCTACCACCTCTAGACGCTGGCCGTCTCTGCCTACACCATCCTTGCACAATGTGCGTCTGGATGACCAAGTGTCGCGTTTAAGCTTGCGGTAGGACGAAATATGAAGACGTTCGAGTTTCTCGGTGCATAGAATACAGGTCAATTGGAAATGTAAACTGTGGGGAGCGGAGAATGGTTGAAACGACTAGAATCACAATCTTTTCCCCAAACGGCAAGGATTCAAACTTGGTTTTCGAACGAGAGCCCCAACCTAAGCGTGGTTCCCCCCTTGATCTCAAAAATTCCGAGCCGCAGCTGTATCCTAATGTGAGGTGTCACAACAGCCCCCTTATAACCGCTTTTGTATTCTCTAGTTAGGAATCACCGTATTCGAAGGCCTCCACTCATAGGGTCGAGCTTGAAATGCGGTACCAATGCGGAAGGTTTACAGGCACAAACGCCTGCCGTGTTCCTTTTCTTTGTTCTCGACCGAAGACGTCATCGAGCAATGAGACTAATAGCCCAAAAACCATTCTATTATCAATGCGTTCAATCCTCCCATGTTATGTGTTCTCGCAAACTTGATAGCAATCATGTGCGGTCTAACAGTAAGCGTTGCTTTGCACCGAAGCGGACAATCTTGCTCAAAAGACCAACCTTCAGATGAAAGCACAAAACCAACTCCGCAACGACAAAATGCCAACTCGTTGGGAGACTTGCGGACAAAGCTGAACAAAAGCCTTGACCTGATTGCCCACCGCGGACCCGATGCGAAAGGAGTCTGGATCAGTGATGATGGCATGGTTGGTGTGTGCTTGGCATTTTACCCCTGAATGGACCCACTTGCTGACGCTGCCAGGACTCGCCCACAACCGCCTCTCCATCAATGATCTGTCGCCGGAGGGCAACCAGCCGATCCACAGCGATGACGGGTTGATCCATGCCGTCGTAAATGGTGAGATATACGACTATGACAGGATCCGTCAATCTCTCAGCGATTCTGGCTACCGGTTCAGCAGTCGTTCCGACTCCGAGCTAGTCGTCGCCCTTTACCAGCGTTATGGGGCCCCCAGCTTCTTGGATCACCTCCGAGGGGAGTTCGCATTCGTCTTGTGTGACGAAAGTACGGGGAAAATAATAGCAGCCCGCGATCGATTCGGTGTCAAACCGCTGTTTTGGACCGTCGTGGAGGGCAAAGGCCAGGCAAGGGTCCTCATCGCTGCCGAAGCAAAGGCGTTCCTTGCGCTGGACTGGAAGCCCGAGTGGGACGTCGGTGCCATTGCTGACGGAGGCTGGGAACACGGTGACCGAACCCTGTTCAGGGGCGTGAAGAAAGTGCTGCCGGGGCACTACATGGAGTTGACGGCCGATGGGAGGACTGTTCACCAGCGATACTGGGATATCGAGTACAGGAACAAGGTATTGAGATCACAAGTGTATCTAACACTGCGGAGCGAGACTGACACAGTGCAGCGAGAGGTGGAAACGCGCACAGTTGACGAGATGGTGCTTGGTGTTCGCGAGCAACTGATCGAAGCAATCCGGTTGCGGCTACGCGCAGACGTTCCTATTGGAATCTACCTCTCTGGAGGCATCGACAGCTCGATAGTCGCCGGCATCGTGGCCCATCTAGTCCGGGAGCAAGGCGTAAAGCTGGGGAATCAGGACGCCGCAAGCCGCATTCGGTGCTTCAGCATCCAGTTTCCCGAAGGTTCTGGATACGATGAGTCGGGTGTGTGTTGACGATGCATTGAGCGATCAACGGCGCTGACAGAGGGATAGACATTGCGGAACGAACTGCCGACTGGCTGGGCGTGCAGATCTTCAAGAAGCACATGGATGAAGACGCCCTGGCAGAATATTTTGCCGACTCGGCCTATTATTGCGAGCACCACAGCGTTGATCTCAACAGCGTCGGGAAGTTTGGCCTCTCCTCCCTCCCAAGAGAGCATGGCTTCAAGGTCGTGTTGACAGGCGAAGGATCCGATGAGCACTTCGGCGGCTATACCTTCTTCCCGCCCGACTTCCTCTTGGAACCCGACTATTCGATGCCCGATCTGCCCCTGAGCAGAGACAAAACCTTGCGGGAGGCCCTCCAGAGCAGCACACAGAATGCCCTCAAGCATAAACTGTCTCGGCTGGGATTCTTTACCCATGAAGTCGAAGGACCTGAGCGCTTCCAGTCAGTCAACGGCATCTCCATGTTCGACTGCAACCGAGTCAGACAGGTTCCACTGCGCATGTTCGCAGGCTGGGTGCGCCAGCGCTGGCGAGGAATCGACTCCCGGGAAACCGCGAGCAATGCCATCTCTCCCGAAGCGATGGAAAAGATAAGAGAGAAATGGCATCCGTTGCACTCTTCCCAGTACATCTTCAGCCGAAGTATGTTGGCCAACATTTTGCTTTCGTGTCTCGGCGATCGCACCGAGATGGCGCACAGCATTGAAGCTCGGCCGCCGTTCCTGGACCATGTCTTGTCGGATTATGCAAACGGTCTTCCGCCGAGCTTGAAGGTAGTGTATGATCCAACGAAGCCTGGTTCGTCTGCTGGCAAAGGACCATGGTGGGAGGAGACCAACGCGGCAAGCCACGCCTTCTCCGAGAAGTGGATTCTGCGCGAAGCAGGCAAGCCCTTCATGAGCCAAGAGCTGTACGAGAGGAGAAAGCACCCCTATACGGCACCAGTGAAATGGCCCAAGGGGGGACCGATGTACAACAAGCTGAGGGACATCTGCACACGTGATGCGGTGGAGAATCTTGGGTTTTTGGAGCATGATGTTGTTGAGAGAGCGTTTGAAGACGGTTTTGGAGACGACGCGGTGGCTTCCTCCGCCAGGTTCTTGTTTTGCGTTGGCGCATGGGTTACACTGAGTGAGAGGTTTGGTGTGCGGAGGGCGAGGGTCGAGGATCATGCATAATACTGTAACTGACGATAAAAAGAGAAATCCGAAAGCTCTCAGATCATCCCGTGACTCTTTTCTCCCGCTCTCTTGTCACCCCTCTTCTTCCGCCGCCGCACATTGTTCCCATGAATGAGATCCTTCACCCCCATCAGGACAAGGCCGACGACGGCAACGGCAACCACGATAGCAATGGATATGATGATGGCGACAGGGAAGTAGATCGAGACGCTGACAAAGGCAGGCCAACCAGAGCCTTCATTTCCAGGACCCATGTCCAATGCAGCCAGCCCAACTTGCATCGAGTTCAGTACGACGGAGAAAACAGCGAAAATAGTGATGATGGGGGCCAGGATATGCGCCAGAAAGGACCCCCACTGCGGATAGATATGGAAGTAGGCGAGTTTGCCTTTGAAGAGAAACGCAGTACGGTTGATGCGGGTCAAGCGAAGCTCGCCATAGTGGAATCGGCGGCTGACAAAGTCGTCGTCCGCCTTGGAGAAGGGGTAGATGAAGTCGTGAAATTCCTCGTAGGTCGGAGTGCTGCCATCGGATCGCTTCGGGATCAAGCGATGTTTCACGGCTTCTTGGAAGTCGATCTCGTACTGGACCAGGAAGTAGTAGCTCCGCATGAAGCCAACGGAAGCACGGTGAACGTCGTTATCTGCTTCCTTCAGGTAGTCCCAGAACGCCTTGGAGTAAAAGTAGGCTGGGATGGGTTTGATGAAGATGCGCTCATAGTACCATACCAAGTGGAGGCCAGGGTTCTCATTGACCATGATCTCGCGGGCGTGGGCTTGCTGGTGGTGAAGTGGCATGATGTGCCTGAACGATGGAGTTTGCACCTGCAAAACTGTCAGCGCATCCTAACCCGCTGTGTCTGGGTCTACCTACGAAGATGTAACGCATAAACGGCAAGAGCCCATCCAACGCATCCGTTAGGTGAGCCCTCCGCAAATACTCCAGCACTTCATTGCACGCAGGGTCGGCATCATCAGCGCTGCGATGGAGGCGGACGCGAGGCTGGCCGGGAAGGAAGGGTTTGGCGGGGTTCTTGGATTTCAGGAGCTTCCTCTGCTTCAGGCTGCTCGCCGCGGCCTGCTGTTTTTCGTCCAGCTCCACATTGATAATCTCTAGATCCGAGCTCAGCGCAATCCGCTCCGTCAGCCCCGGAAAATTGCCCGTAGGCTGCCGCACCACGCCAGCGCCGCTGCTGGCCGTGGCGTAAGGTGAGGTCGTGATGGGTGGGGGAGCCGGAACGGCGTCGCCATTGCTGTCCACGTCAAGGGGGTCCATCCTTGCGGGTGGTGGATCCGGGGGAGGGGCGCTAAAGCTGAGGTGACAGGCTCGCAATACAGGCCATAAATGGACGTGTCTGTTCGCTCTTATCTTTTCTGCACGGTTTCCACGCAGCCGGAGATGATTGTGGATCGAAGGGATAAAAAAGTGGTTTCTGGAAGACTAAAATCCCGAGGCCGGGGTGCGACCATGAGATTTAGCTTGGGCTCAGCTGAACGTGCCAGGCGCCGCGGGTAGGGGCCGCAGCGAGGCTGTGTGACCCACCCAAACGTTGCCTTGGCGCGTTTGCCCTGTTGCACCAGCGAATCTGGGTGGCGGCTGATCACATCGTCTGCTGCAGACAGCGAATCGGCAGCGAATTGCGGCCGAGACCTGCGAACACGGCCTCTACGTAAGAACGCACAGCTAAAACCCGAACGGCCGTGAGTGGGATCTGTCGGGACTCGACATGTGAAAGAAAGACAGCGTCGTCAGTCGCTGCCTTCACCTAAAACCTGTTGTGCTCAGCCACCGCGCCAAAGAGCGGGCAGCCTCAATTTTTACGATCAAGGCGCTCTTTCTCGTCAAATGCTGGCGGGGCTTGTATTTTGTGCAAAGTAATCATCCTAAGAAAGGGGTAGGGGTATCATAGCAACGCCAGACCAAACGAGACCTGTCAAACCCCGACACACCAAACAGTAATATCAACACACCAGGCGCAATGATCATGAACCCCAAACGCCAGACGCTATGCGGCATGCCGATGGCCGCCCCGCAGTTAAAACCCAGCCCGCCAACCCAAACTAACGCCACGCGATCAGTCGTCGTCCAACGTCAAATCGATCACCTCCACTTCCTTCCTCTTAATAGTTCCGATATTGGCGGACTTCTCCGCAAGCACTCTCGATGGTGATGATGCCAACAACACCGATCCCTTGGACCCGTACCTCGACCCCCGCCACGTGCTTGCCGATGAGGTCCGCGTGCTCGCAAACCGCCCATTCACTTCGCGCCCCATACCCGGCCCCTTGCTCGCGAAACGGCCGCTTGCCTCCCTTTTATCGGTGTTCGTTGGTTAAGGGATACCAATCGAGCGGATGGTGAGCGGGTGGATTTGCCCACTCGCGGCCCCGGCGACTCAGCTGGCCGAAAAGGCCCCTCTGCATAGGTCGCGCGGTCCTCCGGTGCCATTCCCCTCCATTGCTTTACCAGCTTGTCCCGGATGTACTCTTCCGGTATCTCCAGGTCGTCGACACGTCGCATCGAGAGAGAAATCACGTCAAAGTAGAGTTTGAAGCCGGGCTCATCTTCGGGTGCAACGGGTGGCGTGGCTGGCGGATGGGCGTCTGCTGGCAAGGGACCGGTAGTCACAGGTGCGGGCTGACGACTGGCGTGAGTTTCTGCGCGATTCGCACTGAGAGGAGGTGCTCCGAGAAAAGGTCTTGCCGGGGAGTTGGAGAATCCATTTGCAGCAGCCGGTCCGGGAGTGCACCTGGGCGACGGTAACGCTCTTGTAGCGGTCCCTGCTATCTTCGTCGTAGCACTGTCTGACTCTCCCTGCCAGGGTGACGCTCCAGGAGTGGGCCCTGCGATCTTCGTCGTAGCGCTGTCTGGCTCTCTCTGTCGTTGGGAGACTTGCAGATCCGCCGCCGCACTAATGCTATTTCCGGGCCGACCATCCAAGTTACTCCCCACACGGGGGTGAGACTGATTAGAAGGACTGTCTGACTTTCTCTCCCGGGGTAACCCTCCACGAGCGGCAGGTTCTCTCTGCAGCTGGGAGACCTGTAGATCCATCACCGCATTGATGCTGTTTCCGCACTGGCCATCCAAGTTGCCCACTGCTTGAGGGTTAGGCTGGTTAGAAGCCCGAGCTCTGAAAAGCTTCCCCAAGTAGTTCTGGCGCAGCGAGGCATCGTTCTCCCAAGCAACCGAGCATTCGTGTTGCATCAGAGACAGATTGAGCTTTCCCCTGCCCGGATTCATTTCCAGCATATCACCAAACCAAAGAGACTGGGCCTGGGAGATATCTTCTGCCGAGGGCGACATCATGGGATGTGCTGCCATTGGTGGGCTGCCAAAAGTTGCGCCCATATCAGCCGCGGAATTATGGGCCACTGGAGGCCCTCCAAAAGGATTGAGGGGTGGTTGAGCCGGTGCCACCGGCGGTTGCGTCGTGTGGAAGGGGGTTGAAGGGTGTGTGTAGGCAATGGCTGGTTGAGGGCCAGCCGGATACTGGTAGCTAACCGGCTGCGGAGGAACAATCTGTGGATGAGGGCTATGCGTCTGAGGATATTGACTAAACTCTAGCTGGTAGTGCGCATATTGTTGCGGATCACCTGGCCCTAAGGGTGTTTGCCACCTCAGGTTGGTAGGGTGATTGTGTCGGTTGGCGTGGGGAGGATGTGAGTTGATGTTGGGATGAGACTTCTGGGAGGTTGGATGAGACGGAAGAGCCGGGCCCGTCCGAGGATCCTCAAGCAGGACAGGCTGTTCGATGGGCGGCGGCTCAATCAGTGGGGGCTCGAACAATGGGGCATTTCGAAGGGTATCATCTGAGTCGTAGGATGAATCATCTTCAAACCCGGGGCCCAAAATCTTGGCTCGGCTACCCATTAGCTTTTCCAGTTTGGCTTGATCCAACCTGTCCAGCTCCTCCTCGACGTTCCTTCTTGCCGTCTCCCACTCAGCCAAGGCACTGGCTTCGTAGGTGATATTCTTACGCACCACGATCCGATCAGGTTCCTCCTCTGCACCGTACAGCTGACAGGAGACCTTAGGTTCGATACCGGCCCTACGGGTAGCGATATGGCTCTGTGCTTTGCTCGCAACATTGAGCTTGCCCACTAAGCAGTTGCTAGCCAAGAAAGCCCTGATTGGCCAGCAGTCTGCGCAATGGCAGAACCAGTTCCTCTGCGCGGGTCTCCATTCTCGGGAAGGCCTGGTAGCAAGGGCTTTTCTGGCAAAAGCCTCCGTAATGGCTTCAATCATGAACGGGAGGCGTCTTGTAAAAGATGGAATGTTCCTGTCCTCGGCAATATCCATTAGTCGTCGAGCAAACGGCAACCAGAGGGGTTTCATTTCTCGCTCATCAATAAAGCGGGCATTGATAACGACTTTGAAGGCAAAATGCATCATGAGAGCATCGCTCGCCTTTGTAGCGAGCATGGCATCCACAAACGAGGCAAGCTGGTCGGGACTGATCGCCCCGAGTCTCCGTGGCGCAGCGCCCTCGCTCTGTGGCATGAGCTTGGCGGTTCCGCTCTCCGTCGTCGTAGTGCTGGCAAGTGTCGCGATGTCTATGTCGATGATATATTTTGCGAACTGTTCAATCAGAGCCCCTGCTCTAGGAAGAACCGGCAGATTCTTGTGTAGCTCGTTGATGACACCCAGTATGAAGGACGTCTGCTTTGACTTCTTCTCGATAAGCGGGGGAAGACTAAACCGGGTGACTTGGTGGTTAGCCTCGAGAACTTATCTAGGGAGTTCAAGCAGCGACAAGGTTGGGGAAGAGGAGGCTCACAATTCTTCGAGACCTTTCATGTTGCGGTACGTCCCAACGAGACGCACCAGTGATGAACCATCCTTTTCGCCCAGTTCACTACTTTCAGCGTCCTCTAACATTCTCTCCATTATGTTGGAAACTGCGCCACGCGCCCATAATCGGGTCTCGGGGCAGGGAGGAGAGCCGACAAAGTGCAAGATCGCGGCGCACTGCATATAGACATCCGGGTAGGACAGTGCTGCTGATTGAATACTGCAACAATTAGTCATAGAACTAGCTCTAGGTATGGGGAACAACTTACGCCTTCTCCGGGTCATTGTACGGAACGCCAGGCTCGATCAGCGTTTTGCGAGCCCAAGGGAAGAACTCCAGAGGAATGGCACCATGGGCGTGACTAGCGAGCAAGTCAAACCACTCCCAGTCCCCGATCAAAAGCGCCGACCGGAAGATCCGTTCAAGGGATGTCGGAAAGTAGGAGAGCCCCTTATCGGCGTCTATGTCCCATGCCCTGCAGAACAGATCCTGCATCACGAACAGCAGCCGTTCTCGGTTCTCCGGCTCAGCAGCCCGCTCTGCGTAGTAATGGAGGGTTACCGGCAGGCGCACACGCTGATCTTGGGTGGCATCCATGAAGAAGTCGACGACACTGTCTCGATGAACGAACAGCAAACTCTAGGCGAATTAGCTTGGGTGGCACAGGAGTACACGAATAACGTACCGTCTCAAAAGCGGCATTGGAGTCGCTATCCAAACCAGCAGAGACGGGCGAACTGGAAGAGATGACGTTCTGCAGAGGGACATGCGTAGCCAGCTCTCGGCCATTGATGTCGACGATAGCTCTGCCGAGAAAGTCTTCTGAAGATTCCTCCTCGTCACCAGACCTCTCCAGGACGACCAGGAAGATCTCCAACGGCATATCGTCCACAAATTCCATGAATGTCTTTAGCAGCGCCAGATCTCGGCCTGCCAAGTCAAGCGCTGAAAAGCCTACACCCGGATGGGTTCCCTCGAAGCGATAGCAGAAATAGTTTACGGATCTTGTCGATCTGCTTTCACCGACCCATTTCCGCAATGTATGTCGGAGATCCCGACAGTCGGTTCTCGAGAATGGTGTGACTTGCTCAAGATGGGACGCAACATCTTTGCGCTTGGGATGAGTCGTTTGCGGGGTAACATATGTTGTGACGAGGTTATCGAGGTCGACGGAGAGATCACTCATCAGGTCCCCAAAGTAACCTCTGCTAAGAACACTCGATTGGCTATCGCCGTCGCTGTCTTCGCTGGGCAGATCATCCTGGTCGACGTCCATAGCGTCGTCAAATTGCTGCGGAGGGGGGACCTCGTCGCGATTCGCGGCTTCCTCCTCTTGCCCAGTCGAGACGTCGTTGTTGGCCACGGTATTTTCCCCTCCACCCACAATATCTTCATCGCTGTTACTGCTTCCGAGGGACTTTTCTTCGGCTTGCATCGGGATCTCCGCCGCTCGGCGCTGCTGGTCGGAAACAGAAGCGGTAAGCTGCGAGAAGATCGCGGCGTCGTCATCGTTCTCGAACGCTGGCTCTTCATCAGCATCGACTTGGGGGCCAACCGTTCGTGGTCGCTTCGCAGGGTTCGAAAGTCGATCGTGGGACGGAGAGAAAGCTCGAGATCGGGTTGAGGTAGCCGTTGTCCTGGAGCTACGGGACGGGCCCTCGCCTGGGTCGGCGGGTGCCATAGCTCCTCAGCAATGTCCACCACAAGACAAAGACTTGAGGGTGTCCCCGCATCAGATCTCCGCAGGTGGTGTAAACTGACTGATCATCCGAGGCACAAAGGGTGGGGGCACAAAGGGCGGGAGCTCAAAAGGCTGCCAATGGCTTTCTTCCGCGGAAATATGAATTGTGGTGGGATGGTCGAGAATAGTGCAGAAGTGATTGGGCAGAGAGCAACCGCATTCGACGGACACTTCCGTTCAATTGCAAGGCGCGTCCAACACGCGTGCCCCTCTGCAAAAGCTCGAGGACTCACGCCGAGGTGGAGCATACCTACCCCTGTATTCACGCTAAACTAGCCGCGTTCCACACCCACGGTTCAACCGCGTCAATACGTCAACTGCTGGTGCGGGGTAGCTGATCTCAACTTTGCAAGAGACCGCAAGATCGCCTCCTAAGCAGCCTTGACCTCTCTCAAGATCTCACACATCAAGTCAACCTCGCCGGGGACGTACCGGCGGCGAACGATCCGCGGATACCTCAGCCCCCCGTTGTAGTCAAGCTCCACATCCCACGTATCGTCTTCCTGCCTCAACGTCAGCCTCAGCGGCCTCTCCATGCTCCTTGTAATCCCTCCTGCCAGCGCCTGGACACTAAATTCCACGTCACCAGCCTTGACGATGGTCTGGGTTGGCGCAAGTTTTGCAATATCGGCAGGGCCTCCACGCCGTACATCCTTGAGCAGTCCATCCTTCGCCACTCTCACCCCAATCGAGTTCCATATCGCCTCTAGCGTCGCTCTTTCAGTGTGTTGGCCAACAGCCGGCTCGCCCAGATAAACAAACTCGTACCCCGCACGCCGCAGCCCATCTTTGTTGACCTGGGGAGCAACATCGATAATCCTCGTCTGGAAGAACGACCGCCAGTCGTACGGACAAACCTTATCCAGCTCCGTCACAATATCGTCCAGCGTAAACGGCACAACTAGCGGCCCCTTTCGTCCCAGAAAAGATCTTGCAAAGTGGTCCAGCGAACGACGAGCCCCCGTCCTAACCCGAATGTTCGTATCGACATCCAACCAAACGAGCAACCCCTCTGGATAAAAATCCGCGAACCTCAGCCAATTCGACCACCCCTCCGACCTATTTCTCGCCAAGCTAACTCCGGTCCCGGTATCTTCGACGCTCCGCCATTCCCGCCCCGCTTGGTTGTCCAAGAACGCCGTCTGCTGCGCCAGATCAGCAAAGAACCCGTCCCTTGACAAGAGCCCGCTACGCGCAGCCAACACCTGTCCATAATACTGCGTCAACCCCTCATAAACCCACAGCAACCTTCCATCCAGCGGTGTAGAGAAGTCGCGGGGGTTGTGTCCTGCCGGCCGCCGAAACTTTCCGCACCAAGAATGCACATACTCGTGCGAAATTAACGGCATGTTTCGGTCCATGGACTCCTGGTCGCCCACATTGAGTCCATCAAGCGGCAAACCCCCATCGAAGGAATCATGGTGCTCAAGTCCAACGCGGTACCCAAGATCGGTCAGGGTGATAAGCATCCAGTACCTGTCGTAGTGGCGGGGGCCAAGGGCCAACTCAGTCTGAGATACAAGTTTGGCAAGTTTGGAGAGAAGCTCCGGTGCAGGCGTGCGATACTCTGCCAGATCCGGCGCCAGGGCGAGGATATGCTTGCCGTCGGGGGTGATGTTGGACCTGGAGAGATACTGGCCCACCAGGACGGGTGAGTCCTCGAGCCGTTCAACACTCGTCGGGTTGTACCGTATGGAGCACGTGTTGCCGTGGACCCCGGCATCGTCGGTCGGCCGACCGAGATTCTCCAGCGCAGTAGCATACCCCCAGGATGACGGTATCGTGATGGTTGGCTGGATGCGCAAGTCACGAATATCACGACCAGCTGGATACAGAAGGACGTGCTCCCATCGGAGAATTATCCGGTGACGTGCGATATCTCTGGATAAGACCGAGTCGAACGACGCTGAGATGGTGTTGACGCCAGATGGGATCTGCACTAAATACTGCGAAGCGTTACGAGGGTTACGCCGCCAAGGGATAGTCTTGCCATCTGCTGAGAAGAAAAGGCCTGCGATCAAGGCCACGGGGCCACTACCACTGTGGGTTTCCTGGATCCAAAGGGGCGTGGTGAACGTTGCGAGGGATCCGGGCTGCACGGAGAACTCGACGGTAGTGTGATAGAGGCCGCGGTAGGCCTCGGTGAGATTCACGGCAATCTGGATGATTTGCACCATTGCGGGTTTGGGTACTGGGTAAGACTCTATTTGGGGGTGACGAACAATGTTTCTGTGTGGTGGTTGAGGTTAGGCGCTTTTCTTTGCCTGTTGGGGGCGAGCACGACATACCGGGTATTGTCTGCGCCTTCGGGTAATTTGTTGCGTCTCAAGAGGGCAGGCCGGTCGCGCGGTTCAGGGGCAGCCAGCCAATAACGTCGACCCTCCAACTGGAAGGATTCGTGCGTAGCTCCAAACATCTGAGCTCACTTGAAGAGGCCATGTGCCCTCGCTCTTTACTCGAGCCAACTCGATCGAAAGGGGTCCAAATCCCCACCAAACCCTCTACATCTTGAGCCCTTCCGTACTTTAACTCATTCGAACTCTTATCAACGTGTTAGCTCACTGAATCATTATTGTCAAACCTGTTTTCTTGAGACTAATATACTTTCTTCTCTCATTTCCGTCTTCGCTCATTGTCTCATTACCATCTTACGCATCTTCATGGAACTCGTATCTTTTCTAGTCTTTCTTATTTTGTTTCTGTTTCCCAACCCCGGCATTTCCCAAACCCCTCATCCAGCGCCCCCTCTAACAGGTTTGAGCTAGCAGGACAACCCCTCGGGGATAGTCTTGGGTATCATGATCACCCTCTTGCCTCTCCCACCAAGGCGAGAGGTTTGGTCCTTAGGGGTGGGATTGTTAGAGGTACCTACCTGTACCTTCTGTGCGGGACGGTGTTGAGCCGCAGGGGGTTGGGGTGTAGGGGCGGATGCTGGTCCGTCTTCAGGCCAAGGCTGGGCTACGGTCTGAGGAGACAGGGCTGGGGAAGTCTTTCCTCCGCGTGTGGGCGAAGGAGACAGTCTCTGTTGTGCAGGGCTAATCCAAGCGGGAGACGGCGTGCGCGCTCGTACAGGAGAAGACTGAGCTGAAATGCTGGGGAGCGGCCTTTTTCGCGAGAAGCTACCTTCCAACTGCAGGCCGATGAAGCTCTCCATCCACTCTTCTGCTTGCTCATCAACCTCAGCCCACTCCTCTTCTGTCTTTGGCATCCCGACCACCTCGAGAGGCGCCCGCTGGCCACAGCTAGCTGCTTCCAGCAGGACCTCCAAGGGTGTCGTGTCTGTAATTGTGCCAAAGGACTTAGGGAGGCCACTGTATGGAAAGGGCTTACGACTGGGTTTGTGAGGGGACTCACTGGGAACTGACCTTTGCAGTACGCAGGTAGGCTTGAGCATGTGGAAGTGCAGCTTGTCGGTTTCCATGGCATCAGATTTTGGCGCGTTTTGAGGCGCCGGCTCCTCTGGGATGTAGGGAGAGGTTCCACCACTCTCCGAGTTTGAAGCATCAGGAGCGGGTGGACCGAAGCCTCCCCAGTCAGCACCGCCCTTGTCTGGTCTGTTGTGTACTCTCCCCGGCGTTTCACCCTCAGCCTGAACCAGTTTTGCCTGAACAAGCATCCAAGGACCGTGGATGACAACAGGTACATTTTCCTCTGGACTGCGAGGGTGCAATCCGTCCGGTAGAGTACCGAAAACAGAGAATGGTGGCTTTTTCTCACTTGCCAGAGCTGTCTCCTTGAGCGTCTCGAGGAGGTTGAAAACGTCTTGATCATCCAGCTCGCCCGCATTTATGCAAACCTGCTCCAGGCGCTGTGCCCGGTTGATGAAGTCGCTGAAATCCAACAACCCACCCCTATAACCAAGAACCATTCCTTCCATGTCGTTGGAAATGGCTTCGAGGTCAAGGAAGGAGATGTTAGCTACGCTTGTTGTACCAATCTGGCTGTTTGCTATTAGCTTACGCCTGATATTGTCGACGACATGTTGCTTGAGGCTGTGTGAGAAAATGTTCAAATCTTTCACTCCTCGGGCATGCGAGTTGGGTTGAAGAAGTCGGTCCGTAGCAAAGGTAGCTGGTAATTCGGCCATATCATCGAAATCACCCAAATAAAAATCCGGGAGATTCGCCTCCTCGTCCTCGTTCCAATGCATAAACACGTTTCCAACATGCGCATCACTGTGTACAAAAGACCGGTCGCCCGCTCGAGAGATAAAGTCAAAGCTAGACAGGACTTGATGAATCATGCGTGCCACGAGGGCAGTTGGAGCTTCGCAAAGAGTTGGTCTGTCCACGAACGTATCCTGAAAAGACCCGCCATTGTAGTATTTCCAATAAGAAACAGAACTGTAAAGAGTTCCTCCCGAGGCCGGGTTTGGCTGCTCGAGGTATTCATGCTCGTAGCACTCGGTGAGCCGAGCATGAAACCTTCGCCGACCGCTTTCACGGTCAGCCTTCTCGAGCTGGAACAGCTTCTGTAATATAGTAATGCCATTGGGCGCTAAGGGACGCAGCGGCCGGCCTTTGTTCGCGGGATTCCGGGTCTGTCTATATTTGGCCACGCGGCGAACCAGATTCATGTTTCGATCAAGATCGTGAACCAGCTGGGCGGCGTTTGCACAGCCTGCCCCAAGACGAGAAACAAACAACATCCGCCGCCGTTGCGCGCTGCTGAACAAGTAGTAGTAGCGGCGCTTTTGCATGTCCTCGGCCGATAGGTCCGGGAGGTGTGAGACTACCATAGGGTATCCAGCTGCCACGAACATGGTGTGAGCTTTGAACGAGATCCTGCGATGGGAACAGTGTGAACAGTGGCGACGTTATCTACTTACCTAGAAACGAAGCGTCGAGTGCAACAGCTATCTTCTGGTCGCTAGCATTATGACTTGTGAGGCTCGGACTCGCAATTTTTTTTATAGCTCGATTCCGCTGTCTGGTGTCCTGTAACAACCCAGCAAACGGTGAAAAAACACAACAACGTTTCCGACGCCCTGTGTTGCGAAGAATCGAACTGTTTTGTAAGCGAGAAGAGGCTAATCCGCAGCAAGGGGTTTGGGGGGACAAGGCCTTGCATTCCAATCCGAGTGAAAGAAAGGTCGGTGGCGAGTTTGGTGAATATCTTTGTCGGGAACACCCCCAATTGCCGCAGTGTAGCTCTAATTTGCAGCACTGTACAAATTCGTGCTTCTGTGTCCGCCAATTGAGCCTCATGAAATACCCGTTTACTTTTGCAGTCAACATGCATGTCGAGAGTGGGCCCTGGCCTCCGAAGCCCCGTGATCAAGGTCTGGTGTGCCAGCTCTCAGTTCATGTGAGGAGCCATTACCTATCACGCAACGAGACGAGCAAAATGCGACAAGGACGAGGCAGACGCGGGTATGCATTTTGCAGTATGTACGAATCGATACGAGGTTACTTTGTTGTTGGCCGTTGCCATTTCCCATCACCATCGTGCTGTGACCGTGATTCCTATTCCGTGAGTCCTATCTCTGTGATTCCTAATCTTGGATAGTGATCCCATACTTATCTAGATCTGGCTCATCGTCAACTGCCGGATCCTTTCCCTCTTGTCTAACAAGGCAGCAGGCAGAGGCTCCTGCTGCAAGGCTCGGAGAATACGCTCTGCCTCGAATGCATTTAGATTCGAGATATCAGCAAGAGTTTGGGGGTACGCGGGGATCTCCTCTGCAGTCCGGATATCGTGAAGCGGCAGGAGATGGCCACCATGAAAATTAGCAGTACTAGCTGCCTTGTTAGCACTGATAGGACGATGGTGCAGTGGAAACATACTGGTGCCAGTTTCTCTTTCCAATTCGCATGTTTTCCAACTTGGCTCTGCTTTATTCGCCCATAATCTGGACATCCTCCATCTCAATTGATAGATCCAACAAATCTGCATTCAACGCCTAGTTGACCTGCGGGTGGGGCTGCGGCTGATGGACCAAGTTGTTTGCGTGCTGCAGCTGCTGACCGAGTTGCTCACCAAGTGCTGCAATTTGCTGGTCAAGTTGCTGGTCAAGTTGCCGACCAAGCTGCTGACCAAGTTGCTGGAAGCCTACAGCTAGCTGCTGCTCGACTGCCGTGAGCTGCTGCTCGACTGCTGTGAGCCGCTGGTGAACAGAGTTAGCAAAGGCGGGGCCGAAAGCAACGACAAATTTGTTGTTTTGCGCCATGGTAGCTGTGCCTGGAATGTAATAATAGAGAGTGGTGTTGTTATGCGGGTGCGTGGCGTGGCTGAGGAGTTTGGGAAAGGTGAAGTATGTGGAAAGTGTTTACGCGCCACGCCTGATGTGGGGAAATTAGCACAGGGCGAAATGACGAGGCTAGTGTTCCGAATTTTCGATTCACTCCACGCAAGTTCTAGAATTTCACTTGGTTTTTTGGAGCCCCAGCCAGCCTGCATCTGGGTTTTCGACTGGGGGTCTTCACCACAGTGCACATCGCAGCCCACGCACCACAGCACACGCTTATCACAGCACGTGGATGAAGTCCTTGTTCCTGAGCCCCGGTCCTGATAGTCCAGCAAAGCCAAGGATGATCACAGAGGCAGTGACGACGTTGACTGGGTGAAGGTGGCCGAGAAACTTGTGGGTGATGGACCATGGTGGCCTCAACATCACCTCTATGCACATGCTTACCGAGACGTAGAAAACAATTATGATCAAACGCAAGGGGAAGACGCAAACGGCGGCAACAACAGTCTCAGAACGTGTCTGGTGAGAAACTTGGCGCACCAACTTTCAACTGACATGTTTATCTGCTAACATTGCTCTCCTAGAACCACTGGTGTCTGGCGGCTTGGCTGCATCTGAACGCCAGCACCAGCGCAACTAGGGACTCGATGTCATCCCCAATTGGACGCCGCCACTACAAATACAAGGACGTCTTCGCAGAGGCCGGAGGATGGTTCGCTGCCCTCGGAGCCATCTTCGACGGCTTGGAGTGGGCCAAGTAGAACAAGGTGGAGCCATTTGAGCGCACCATAAGCCCCGACTCGGGCAAATTCGAGCATCTCATCGTCTAAGCACCCAAGAACATATGCGATGCGACCAACAGCACCTGGCGGAAGACCATCTTTCGGAACTCACCCCCAATGCTCCTTCGAGCGGTTAATCTCCCTTTCAAGTTCATCCCTCTCTCGCGAAGGAACAAGACGGCTAATTACACAGCCTTGGCTTGGTGCTCCATCGTGTTGATGCGGCCCGTGGTCATGGTGGCTGTGTTTCTCTATGTACGTGGCCCGGCCTACCTACTTACCTCCCTAAATGTCCTAAGCGAACCCCCCTGACACTTCTATAGATCTTCGCATATGCTTTCCGGCCGAAACAACCACAAAGCAAAGATGTCAAAAAATACCTCCCTTTTCTGTACAAAGGCTACAACTACCCGCTGCTGGCGAAGAACTGCAAGGAGAATTGTCAAGGGCTAGAGCAAGTCTACGATTTGACATAGCTATCGGGGGAGGGTTCGTACCGCCCGCTACGCTGATCTTTGCTTTCTATACTGCAAGGACGAGGCTGGCTTCAAGATTAAACCTGTCAAAGAGGTGTGTCTTTTGCATCCTTTCCTCCCGTGAGTTGACTGACTGAGTCGCAAGGGCGCCGATGTACCATACGGCTTTATCGCCTACACGACCGAACAATTTGACTGTGCCTAACGCGAAACTGCCCCAGGCCGGACAAGCAAGGCGAGCTCAGATCTCGAAACTCTTGTCGCTCTCGCCATCCATCATCCCACGTCAACAATGACTGAACGCCCCATTGCCACCATCCTTGTTACTTACGCGCCCGGGGTATACCGGGATGGCCTGTCGTTCTCGTGCCCCGGTGTGAACGCTCGCGCCGCGGGCAGAGTTGGTAGTCAGCCCATGCAGTTGAGAAGAGGGAAATGGGGAATGCGCTCCAGGCACCGGCGAGAGTGAGGCCAGGTTGTCGATGTAAGGTCAAGAATGAGAGGAGCAGCCTCGAACATTCACACACATCACCCCCGCTCTTTACACAACTGACCGCCACCATTACCACGAGACCCTAAGGCCTCGTATGAAGTAAAACAAGATGTCAGGGTTAGTTTAAAAGGCGTTTGGGCTTTAAGAAGAGGCCTTGGTGCTTGGGCCTGGTGGGTGGATAGTTGGGTGTTATGCATAGGGGCATGGTGCTAAGACGTATCGTTTGGTGTAAATAGACATTCTCTTGCAAAGGGATGCCAAGAGTCCGAACCTGCCACCTAGTTTCTTTTGTGAATTCTTTGAAATTACTTTCCGGAACGCCTCGATCAACTGCATAGGTATCTATTCATGCCTCACCAAACGTTGCATCATATCCTAAGCTGCCCCAGGGAGAATAACAGAGGTAACAGTGATTCCAGCTCAGTCGCCCTTTGGCAGCGGAGGGAGCCCAGAAATGTTCTCATGCACGCTTTTAATGTGCTCTAGTTGGACCCATGGACTTGCAAAACCGTTCCCTGGTCTTGACCGACCGCAACCCGGACTCGTGCACAGGAATCGCCCGCCACCCTTGTGCAGCCCGTGCTCGGCCTGCTCGTGGAGATGCAGTATCTCAAGTGTTGCAAAGGCACGACCAGAGTCTTTGCACCCAGCCACTTTACACCGTTGAGAATCCAGATGGAGTTTGAGATATTTGCTGCAAGTTTCATGTCAGTAACCTGGAAACAATGGACCGTGGAGTCGCAGCTTACTCGAAGTCTGCCCGCAGCACAGATGGCTTGTGCTCGCAATAGCCCTCCCCTTCCCAAGGACAATGCCACAACCCGTCGTCCTCTTGAGCCGTGTTGTAAAGAGGGTGATCTTCCAGCCGCTCTGTGGGCGCCGCCTCTTGGACATCTTGCGGGACGTATCGGCTGGCGACTCCAGGAGATGGTGCCGACTCTTTCTCGCGGTCCGATTCGCTTCCTCCGTCATCGTCTCCTGGGTTGGCTGGCAGTGCTGCGAGGGACAACTGCTTCAGGTGACGTTCAACGTGCCGAATCATTTCGCGACCCCCAGCCTCCACAACGCGTGGGCAAAATGGACACTTTTTGTCGTTCCAGTAAGGATGCACCTCGTGCTGTGCTTGCAGGTGTACCAGCCACTCGTTCCTGGTGCGGTATGGTGCGCGGGCACAGTCGCACGACACTTGACAGCATATCCATGGCCTTAGATCTGAGAGAAGGTGGCGTCTGTGGGAATATCGTTAACCATCTCTTGCATTTTGTTGCTTTTAGATAGAAAAGGACTGTAGGCATACCTCCACGCGGATGTCCGCTCCGACTTTGAAACAGGCCGACCGCAAGCCATGCAAGGGAACTTGTCCCCAGTCTTTAGGTCTTTGGGCTGCGACGGGAAGGGTGTTCTCGTGATCCCATCGTCACCGTCGTCGATCGATGCGAGGGTGCGTGCATAAGTGCTACCGGCGGCTATGCTATCATCACGTGGGCCCGTTGAGTGCTGCTGGCTTGCTTCCCTGAGACTAGTTTCGTACCCCGAGTCTTTGGGCAACCCCCCTGCGTATGGCCCAGGTTTTGTGAAGGCTTCAGCGCTGGCTGCCTGTCTCTCTGCATGTAGCCTCATGGTACTGTCGTACAGAGCTTTGCCTAAGGCGAGGGCGAGACCAGGATCGCAATGTGGGTACTTTTGGTTGATGCCGTCCAAGAAGGTTTGCCACTTGTTGTCGTTGGCTGTCAACTGCGAGGGACATACTGCGCTCTCGGTGATAAGCGTATCACATATGGGGTCCTCGAAGCAAGGCGACAACTCAACTAGAGCGTCAACATCGGTCTTGAGGTCTTCGAGCACGTCTGCTAGGGACGAAGCGTCCGACTCGACGCTTGGACTGTCACTGGAATCGTTGTGTCCTGTTATGCCCAGTCTCTCGTCCGAGCCAGGGAGAGACTGGGCGTGCAGCGACGCTTCATCGCGTATCAGCTTGATTTCCTTCGCCTTCGAACAGAGCGCCGCGACGGAGTCGCCCTGTGACGCTGCTTCTAGGACTTGAATCGTGGCAGGTAACAAATCTGGCGAACAGGCATCAGCTGCTGTTGTCCTCAAATCACGCATACATTTCGGATCATAAGGTGCTCACCATTTGTGAGCGTCTCGCAAATTCTGATCAAGATCTTGATGGTGAAATTCCTGAGATCTTGCGAGTCCTTTAGAGTTTCGTCCAAGTCTCCATTCCAGACCCTGTGGCAAATATCAGCCCATTATTTCCTTTTGGGGAATTTTCCGCTGTCTCGGGAGCCGGGAGAGAGTTTTACTCCTGAGACAACGGGAAAAGAGACAAAAGGAGAAGAAAATCGCTTCAAATTCGACTTACTTGAAATCGTCACCCCATTCGACAAGGTTGTCAAAGATGCTGTCAAGGAGCCGATAGAGTGGCTTGGGCAAATTAGCAGCCTCTTGAGTCTTCGGCTCTACAAGTTTGTTCAGAACATCATCGCAAAAAGCGCAAATGCAGGAGTACATGTGACTTATGACGCCAACAGGCCTGTCGTTGTGATCTGCAGGGAGAACACGATCGAACCATTCTTCGGTCCTGCGTCGCCGGAAACCCGAGAAATCCTGGTCGCACATCGAGCTATCGATGTGCTCCAAAGCCCTTCCAGTCAGACTCATAGTGTTTGGGTTGTTTTGATGAGGGACTTTGTATTCCTTGCTCTGCCCCGTGTTGTTTCTGTCGATGGGTGTTTGGGCGCGGCAGTAATGGCTGAGGAACGGCTTTCAGTGCGCGTCTAAAAAGGCTGTATTTGGCTACCGAGTTGATTCCAAACGGTTCCGCAATGTCCCACATGGGGTCGTTGGTTGGTGAGCCGAGACATCCGAAAAGGGTGTCGGTGAAGCTCAGTCGTGGCGCAGCATTGTCCCCGTGTTTCGCGGCGATCAGGCCTGACGGGACGATTTGGTGCTTGTTTGGAGGGTGCAGCGCGCCGTCATTGGCACGCCCGAACTGCTACCTTCCTGCGGAGCTGCACGATGCCTTGACCGAGGCCAATTGAAGGTATGGCCAACCTGGTGATGCGGGGGTGCATCATGTTGTAATTCCTCCGCCTCACTCGATTTCCCATGTTGAAAAGCCACCTCATGTACGACGCCCATAACGTGCGTTCCTAGGCGTATTTATCGAGAGCCTCTCTGCGTTCTCCCCCCAAGCCCCCTTCCCGATCTTGACGAACCGATCTTGACGAACCGATCTCAACAAGACCACTCGTGCATCACCTAATGCTGTTCTGCCCTCGGCAGCCACCATGGCTGAGATAGCACTTGGGGTTGTCCCCATTTTCTTCGGCGCCGTGCGAGGGTTTTCGCTCTTGAGGAACAAGCTCCATCTTCTCCGTCACTATCGAAAGGAGGTAAAATGGCTGCGCACAAAGCTCGAGGTCCAGTCTCTCTGCTTCAAGGGGGAAGTCCACCATGTCGTCATCGACACCCTCGACACACTTACTGCGCAGTCCCTCATCACCGACGATGACCACAAGTACTGGAAAGACAAGGACCTGGAGGCCCAGCTCAGACGCCACATGGGTGAATTGCACCCTGAGTTCCTCGGAGCTCTCGAGGAGGTCAAGAAGGCGCTGATGCAGATCGAGGCGAAGCTTGCCGTCTTCGCAGCACCAGATACAACTGTGAGACCTCGAAACTCTGACCCCGTCAAAGACACGCCTAACCTCTAGCTCGCATTAGTCGCCTATTTTTCAGACAACAAAAGATAAATTTCGCCTTGCCTTTCGAAAAGAGGAATACAAGGATGATATTGCTGAGCTCAAGGAGTGGATTGCGGAGCTGAAGCGAATCAGGAAGCTCGCCCGGACGATGCGAAAGTCTGCTGCGTTGAGGGCCAAGGAGTCCGAGAAAGAGAATGCCGAGTGTGTGGTTGAGATGGAACAGCCCTCCGAGCGTGATCTTAGCGCTCTCAAACAGTACCGGAGGCTGAGGCAACTATCTTTGTCGTGCCAGTCGGTTCTGGGACGGTGGACGTGCTCCTCCCCCGCCCATTCCTGCCACGGCGGCAGGCTTCTGGTTGGGCACTTTCCACGGCATGATTCGGTTTTTCTTCTGCTAGAAACAAGCGGACGACAAGATTCGGGCATCTTGAGGTGAGTTCGCCTGCCGTCTCTGTGAGGGGGAAATACTCATATTTTCATAGAAACCGAGTCCTGTTCGGCATTCAGAGCCAGCCCCTTGGGCTCTTGACTCCAGAAAGCCTCAGCCATGCTTCATTTGAAGATTTCGATGGACCGAGCCCGAAGAGGAAAAGGCTTTCGTCGGGATGTCAGGCACCTGCGATGGAGCGACCACGAGATATGGCAAGCCTGTGTCAACAGTTGCAGGCATTCTCGGTAGCATCATGCGCGCGAAATTTCGTGCACGTGGACAGTCAACTTCGAGAGCGAATTCAGTTCGAGGCCAAACCGCAGGGGCCAAGACTTGTCGAAAACTGGGATGAACGTCAGCCAATGCCGTTGACACAGCTTCTCGGCTGCTCGCCACATTCGATGGTTCTCGACTGTGAGCGTGTGCAACTCGCGTTGGCCATTCTGAGAGCCACGTTGATGAACCACTCGACACCTGCTTGGCCAGAAGGGTGCTTGCTCGACGGCATCGCGCTGTTTCAAGGTGAAAACGGTGAGATCGATGTGACCTCGATGCTGGACACCCTGAACATTCCGGTTACTATCGGCAGTGGCGAGGTTAACGACATGGATATGGACGCCGATTCTGTAGCGGTTTCAGAGGAAGAGTTGCAGTTCACATACGGGATTCGGAACCTTACCTTGTACCGGCTAGGCACCGCTTTTCTCTCCATCGGCCTTTGGAGTGTGGTCAACTGGAAAGACGTCGCTGCTGTGCGGCGCAAAGCAGCTGCGCTCGACTCACTAGGAACGAAGTTTAGGGATGCGGTAGAGAGATTGTTGTACAGTAATTTCGGCGTCGATACGACTGATCTCAACGACGAGTGCCTCCAAGTCGAGATTCTCCGTACTGTTGTCGCCCCCTTGGAGCGAAGGGCGAAATCGCGACGACCATGTACCTGAAGGGCATTTTCCTTTCACTGGCATCTTTTACGCGTTGCATTCCCCGGCTTGGTAGACCATAGAAGCTGGAAGATACCCTGAGGCGTTGAGTGACGGAAAGTGGGACTTTGAATGAGGCAGGCAACTTATTCTAGCCAGAGGTTCGTGGCGTGGAGCTGGGGTGCCACTACCAAGCGTCGTTGGTACGGCGAGTGGAGTCTGAGTCGCGGCGATCCTCGCATCCAGCTATGTATTTGAGAAGGCAGGTACGACCTAGATAATGGCAGTCACGGATTAACCCGGCCAGCCCCTTCGCACCTTCCGAGTTCAATAGCTGCCGTTACTGCAGGTGAAATCGCCGGCGAAGTTCACGCGCGGCGGCGAAACTCAATGCTTGGCACTGCGTTAGAGGACCCGCAGGTCGCACTTTCATCGAGGTGCAGAAGCGCAATTCCCCTCAATCAAGCAGCTTCGCCACATGGCCAAGCGCTACTCTCCTTCCACAACTGGGGCACGTGGCCTGGGCAGACTTCTCCCCAAAAACTACTAATGCGACAAACTACCCCTCCGTAGAATGAACGAGATTCTCGTGCGGGCCGCCAACGCCTTGCGCAAGCCACCAAAATGGCCGCCGACGCCACTACCGCCGACAAACTCAACACCATCATCATCACAGAATGGCGATCCATTGTAACGTTAATTGTTTTTGTTTTGACGAGTGAGTTTGCAACATCAATTCGGGTCCCTACATCACGTGCGGTCCAAATCTGAATACTGATTGCCATGCAGATATCAACGTTTTGTTTCCTTTCCACATCCCCATCTATATTCCCCGGCCACTGTCGGATATCTTCCTCAGTACCTTGGCGGCGCTCAGGATTCTGCCTCCCAGGGCACATCCTCCGCTTGATCGCATGCGCACCCCTTTCGTCAGGCTCCAATTTCCCATGAACTTTGTTACAGCGCCCCTGATAGCAGATTTGTTCCTCTTGGCCATATCCGCCATCGGCAGGGAAGAAGTCCGTGGCGGCACTCTCGGCACCGACCATATATCACCGCTTGATATCATGCTCTTCTTCATCACCCTAGCATATATCGCCATCTCGATCGACGCCTCTGGTCTCATTCGATGGCTGGCGTACAAAGTCCTGCTCTGGGGAGGTGGAAGTGGTCACAGGCTCTTTTTCTACCTCTACATGTTTTTTGCCATACTTGGGAGCTTCATTGGAAACGACCCCATCATCCTTTCTGGGACGCCATTTCTCGCATATATGACACGGGTCTCGAGCAATATCTCACATCCCAGGGCTTGGATCTTCACCCAATTTGCAGTCGCCAACATCGTTTCAGCCATTCTGGTGTCGTCGAACCCGACAAATCTCGTCCTGGCTGGCGCATTTCAGGTCCGATTCATCGATTACACAGTCAACATGATTGTGCCCGTTGTCGTCACCGTCATCGTTCTCTTCCCGTGCCTCCTCTACGTCATTTTCAGAAAGGAGCATCTCATCCCGAAATCGATCACCCTCCATGAACTGCCAGAGGAGGTCAGGGCCGAGACTCCGAGAAACCCCTGCATCCCCTACGCACGGGGTGCAGCAGAAGAGGAGGAAAACTTTCACTCGGAGGACGAAAAGGGGAAGCTCATCGAGCTGGCCGAAATCATGCATCCATTCCTCGACAAGCAAAGCGCTATTTTTGGATCTCTCGTGATCGCTGTGACGCTTGTTGTTGTTTTGGTTCTCAACGCTGTGCAGCCGACCGGCGGGGAGCTTCCTGTCTTCTGGATAACACTCCCCGCAGCCGTCGTCATGTTTTGTTGGGACCTCGGCCGTGGTTGGCTGGGCAGAAGCTTGTCTCGCAAGATTGCGCACGATGGCCGCCGTGAGCTGGAAGAAGTGCGTGCCGAACACAACGAGGCGGCAATGACGACATCGACTAGCGGATTCGGTCAGCTAGGGGCAAGCAAAAGGAATGGTCCCGGTCCGAACCAAGATGCTGAAGGGGGTGGGAGCGAGAATACAACTGCAAGGTCACCAGAGAGTGAATCAGCCGCCAACGCAGCTGATTCGGGAACTGCCAGGGAAAACACTGCGGCCAATAGTAGTGCTGGCAAGGAAAAAGGGTTGGATGTTGAGAGGACCACTGGCCCTCCGCCAGTGAGGTCGACGCTGGCATCCTTCATTTCAGACGGATGGACATGGTCGAGGGAAACCTTCCCCACCGCCAGCTTTGTCCTCGCTCATTTGCCCCTAGCACTCGTGCCATTTGCTTTCACCATGTTTGTGCTTGTCCAAGCGCTGGTGACAAAGGGCTGGGTCCCAGTTTTTGCTTACGGGTGGGATCATTGGGTCAACCGAACGGGGACAATCGGCGCAATCGGTGGCATGGGCTTTGTCTCTGTTGTTCTCTGCAATGTAAGGTTCCATGCACCGGCGCGGTGGAGAAATGTGCTGACATTTTCAATAGTTTGCGGGAACAAATATTGGGACCACGATCCTCATATGCAGAGTGCTACAAGCGTGGCAGCTCATTCACGAGCAAAACGGGACGCCAATTTCCAACCGGACCTTTTGGGCGACAGTTTACAGCATGGCGCTTGGTGTCAACTACGGAGCTTTCAGCACAGCGTTCAGTGCATCTCTGGCCGGGATGCTTTGGAAAGACATTCTGGGGAGGAAACATATCCACATCCGGGCTCGCGACTTTGCCCGCTTCAACATCCCAATCATTACGATATCTATGATAGTAGGTCTTGCGGTGCTTATCGGGGAGGTGTATATAATGAGGGGTACCGAACCCTACGCTCCATGATGAGCTCGGCCTGGAGCATTCGGAGAGAACTAGTTTCGAGCGAGCGTATAGAGTTGCCTTGCACCGAAGGATAAAAACGTAGAGGATGGTAGATTTCAACAGACCTTGAGTTGACATTACCCATGAGACTTGACCGTACTTGCCGTTACTCTGGTGGTTACGTAGTATTCAAGCATCTCCCTCCCTCAAAATTTGGTGTTTTCAATCTTGGAATCCCACTCCATACCCAAAACGGCTTCTGACGTTCGGTACGCTCCCGGCATAACGTCGCCAGAGAACTGCTTACCTCTCCTTGCCGCACCGAAGCCACACAAGATTGGCGGGCCCCTTGTAATCGGCATGGGTCTCGAGAGGTAAATGGTGCGATCGGGAAGGATTTTACGTGGAACGGAGCGATCGAGCTCGTCTCGCTCCATTTTGGAAAATACATCCACGTCCTCGCCCCAAGGAGGATGTTATTTGGCGAGATATCTTTTAATTGTTAGCCGCTACGGTTTCTTCATGATGTGGGAAAAAAAAACCCGTATGTACAACCTCATCTTAAATAAAATGTTTCGGCTCGGTACTCTGGGATCCTCTCTTCGATTTTCTGGAGCGGGTCGAGCGTTTCCAGACGGGCAACCACCGCAGCTTGGGACAGCGTGGTAAGACGCGTGCGGCCGGGACGTGGAATATACCAACGCAGGATGCCCCGGCGGAGGCGGCCTGGCTTGTCAACAGTGTGAGCTGGGAGCATGCCGGACGACGACAATTGGTGAATTTGGCGTCTAGGCTTTCGCATGAGCGGTTATGTAAGCGAAAAGAGTGGCGTCGGCTGATATAATCATCCGGCCACGCGTGCAGTGCACAACGAGCCAGAGCACTGCGAATAGGTATGCAGCGATCCTTGATCAAGCTTTCGATGCGGATTCTGTCACAAGCCGAATGCGACCGCCCCCCAAGCCGCGGAGGGTGACCAGGTCTGCCACCAGTAGCCGAACCGGGCGTGTCACCTGCTGCACAACTTCTCCAAACAAACTTCAACACTAGCCAATCCACAAATTGGAGCTCGGCTGGATGCACAAGGCTATGGGACCGAGCCACAAAAGGTGGAGCATAGGTATAAATCATTGGGATGAAAAGAAGGCAGTCAAGTGAGATCTGAACCGACAGGATTGAATTCACCCATACCACCCACACTAACTGCAGAGCCGCCCGTGGCCCACGCCTCGGGGGTGTTGACATTCAGAAAGCCTGGGTCGCTCCCTTGGCAGCCCTCCGACCCTTTTCCACCGCCCACCCACGAGCCGAGGTGGCTGCCGCACCTCCGCCGAGATTGGCCTCATTGATCTGCGTGCGCATATCAGCGAGGAATGCGGACGCTGGAACGAGCAAATGCGGAGACTCCGCCGCCGCTTCAAACCCCGCCAGCAGAAGGTGCTCCAACCCCCAAAGAGCCGTAGCAACAACTCCGAGACTGGCGCCCGAGCATGTCCCGCTTCCCACCGGCCATCTGTCACGCCCGTGGGGCGAGCTTTACACTTTGAAGCCACGAGCAGACTACCCAGGATTGTGACTTGATTGGCCTGTCACTCACTACCTACTCACAAATGGCAGCCCGGGATTGAGCAGTCTTCCGCTTACTGCTGCCTCTTGAAAATACCTATATTTGATGGTGCTCCATATTCAGATTACCCCTTCTGCTGGACAATTATACCTCTCCTGTCATACACTCAAGTACTGAAAACTGCGACATACTTCACCTCCATGCTCGATCCTTCTCCCCCTTTCGTTGCTGATGTCGGCGTCTTGACCCTCCCCGGATTCTCCGCGTTGTCTGCAAAGTCACCGCCCACTGCAACATTCAAAATCAAAAACTTCCTCCCCCTCGTTACGGCCGTCCACACCCACTCATCTTGAAAGCTGGCGCCAGACAACCGAAACACCGTCCGTCCATCCATATACCACGTCAACCTCTCCCCCTTCCAACCCGCCTCCACGTTCGTCCGATCAATCTCGGCAGCAAACGCATAAAACCGCCCCCTCTCCAAGGCCGCCGTATTCTTCAACCCATTGTACTCATCACACGGCCCGCCCGGCGCCCAACCGCAGTGCAACGCCACATACAGCTTTGACACCCCATTGACGCTCTCCGCAATGTCAATCTCCCCGGCCGCAGGCCATTGCGTGTAATTCCCACGAAAACTGGACCCCATGGACCAAAACGCCGGCCAAATCCCCATCTGCTCCTCTTGCGGAGCGTCGCCAAACTTGAGCACCGTCTCGACGCGGAGCTTTCCCCCTTCGGGGCAGGCAAAGTCCCAGCGGGAGAGCGACTCGATGCGCGACGAGGTCCAGGAGCCCCGGTCGGTTCGCTGCGGCGTTATGCGCAGAGTTCCGGACGAGGTGACGGCCACGTTGCGCTCGGTATAGGACTGGACTTCGTTGGTCCCCTGGTGGTCGACGTCAGCTACTAACTTTCAATTTGGGATAATGGTTGCACATCTCAGGAGGTCTGAGGAGGTAACTCCTGAGACAATGCACTAGAAAGACTAAAGGGGCAATAAACAGCAGCAATCGCACATACCCAATTAGCGGGACCACCCGGGTAGCTTGTCCCGAGGGAGAGGGACCACTTTTGCGTCGAGGGGAGGGAGCCTGCGGGGAGGAGGGAGAAGTCATCTTCAAAGAGGATTTTGGAGAAGCCCGAGGGGACCGTGATTGCTGACGCAAGGGGGAGGAGGGAAAAGGGGGAAAGAAGACGCATGCTGGAACTATTTTCAGTATAACTATGTTGACAAAAAAAAAAAAGATGCGCAGATCAACTTTGAAAATGAGGGTATATTTCGAGTCAAGGAAAGTCGGATGTTGGAATGCGAAGCGCGAGGATGACCATTCTTGTCACATCCTCTGGAATCTGGGCAGGCGCGTCGTAAGGGTCCGGCCGTGGCTGTTCATTCCTTGATGCGAGAGCTTCAAAATTCCGGGCAAGAGCGGCCATTTCGGACCACTGTGGGATTGCTTCGATATTGGCAGCAATATCGAAATACGTGCGGCACAGCGCTCCAACCCGGCTCTCGCTGTTGCAAACAAGCGAAACTCCGCATTTCCCCTGATAACCGGGAACGCAATGCGTGGTCTGGCCCTAGCTGTCACCGCATTCGAGTTCAGCCGGTAGACGTCATGCGCCTTGATATTCGCAAGGCACCCTGCGAAGCGCCAGACCCTGATCACCACTCGCTTGCTCAGGGAGCCGAAAGGGTTTAAATTGACGTCGTATTCGAACCTGCGTCTGCGCTGATTAAGGCACTTTGCATCAAGCGCCGGTCATGTCAACAGTGTCTATGTAACAACGGGTTGACCCTGGTCATCTGGGACTTGACAATCTTTTGAGGGTCGATGGAATCATGGTGTTTTGTTTCTGTGGGATCTGAATAACAGGCAGTTGTGTCCCTAGAAGGGGGGGGGGCGGTCGGAAAGGGGTCCTAGGTCACATGGGCGAGCCTCGCCTTGGGTCTCTGCCATCCGAGGCATCGTTTGGGTCATGCAGAAAGAATCGCTCGGAAGACCAGGCTTCGACGATATACTTTTGGCTTCACATCGCCGACATCGACGCAGAGCAGGTAGTCAGAATGACGACAACAAGCCGCTAAGATCGCATTCAAGTATCTCTCACCTTGGACACGTGTGCGCCAGAACCTCGGATTGACTTTGAGGAGACTAGCATGCCAGCGACCATCCATGTTGGCGCTCATGGACTTTTCGACATGTTCCAACCCACAAGATCCAGGAACAGCCGAATGTGGAGGGGTCCGGACGGACTTCCATCTCTTTTGAGCTCAGATCATTCCAGCAACCACAATTTGCAGTAGCCCTTCGCTCTCTACGGCGTGAATCTGGCGCCGAATTCCGCGCTAGCCCCGTCCGAGCAAGCACTACCGTTGCCGACAAAACCTTATGAAGACGCTTCGTAGCCAATCATCAAGGTCGGCTAGTCTTCGCGGTGGACAATGCTGCAGAAATAGTACCACCCTTTCGAGCGGGCACCGGTGCAACGGGTTGTTAGTCTGAACCATCGCATTAGCTCCCAACGACCAAAAGATCCGTCATCGCCCAAACAGCAAAATACAAAGAAGGGACCACTTACTTCACAGGCTCCTCCTTCCATTGTTTTGCCCAAGTCACCATCATCGAACCATCCCCGAGCCCGAAGCTCAAATCATCACCCTAGGGTCAGCCCCTGAGCCCCTGAGCCCCTGAGCCCCTGAATCCCTTCAAAGCAACAGCCAACATGTCTGGCAACCACGCCATCGACGCCAATGCAGGCATCGCACCCCAAGCCACCATAGCCATCACCTCCCATGGCTCCGACCTCTACTTTACCGTGTGTGCTATCATGGGCGCCGCCACCCTCGTCATCTGGCTCCTCTCCCTCCCGGCGCCAGCCTCCCACCGTATATTCCACAACCTCCTAGCTGGCGCAACCTTTATTTCTTGCATCGCCAATTTTGCCATGGGCTCCAACCTCGGCCAAACGCCTGTCATCACTGAGTTCCGCCGCTCTGGAACGCGCGAAGTGTTTTACGCTCGGTACATCGAGTGGATCGTCACAGCACCGCTGCTGCTCTCGGCGTTGCTCCTCACGGCGCGAGTACCGGTGGCGTTGATCGTTGGAGCTATAGGCGCTTCCTGGGTTGCTATCGCCTGTGGACTCATCGGTGCGCTGGTTCCGACGTCGTACAAGTGGGGATTTGCCACGTTTGGGGTGTCTGCGTTGCTGTTCGTCTTTTGGCAGGTGTTGTGGGATGGGAGGAGGTTGGCTTGCGCGGTTGGGGGTCCGGTGAGGAAGACTTATACGAGCTCTGCATCGATTTTGGTTTTCATTTGGATGTTATATCCTGTGGCGTGGGGGCTGGCTGAGGGCGGGAATGTCATCCATCCCGATTCGGAGGCAGTCTTTTATGGCGTGCTGGATATTTTCGCCAAGGTCGTCTTCGCTGCAGTGCTTTTGGAAGGACAAAGGGGTGTAGCACCGGAGATGCTAGCCTTCGGCGTCAGGGATGCAAGGCCCTTGGCGGGTGGTGGACGGTCGATGGCTGAGAATTTGAACTACAGGAACCAGCTGAGCTCGGGGGATGAGAATCCCAACGCTGTGAGTGTCAACACCGTTGAACAAGAGGAGGCTGTACACAGCGTTTGAGGCCCTCAAGAGGACATGTTGCGCAGATTTGCGAATGCCTTCAGCGAAAACGTATCTGCATCGACTGTATGATAAGCGACCTTGTTTTGCATTCCAAAATGCCTAGTGTTTATTCTAAAAGGGGTAATTAGCATTTGAAAAATCTTGTAAACACCAAGCGAGTCCACTTTGCAGTGCTACCTAATAACGCTGGTCATATCGGTTTAAGGGATTTGCTCAAGATGTAAAATAGACTGACTCGGAAGAATTGTGGCATCCGCAGGACGATGCAGGCTAGGTACCTACCTAAATCATTGTGGCACCGAGAGTTTACCACTACAATCTGCCCATCGGCTCGAAAAGAAAAGAAAACTTTGGAATGTGGCGGGACCGAGACCGGAGATCGCTGAAAGACAAGGTCGTGCTGTTGGATCTATGACATATCCCCAGGCTCTTGGTGAAGCTGGGTAGTAGGTCTGGGTGCTCATGACATCGCAGCATCTCAAACCAACATCACATTATCAACGCTTTAGACTACCCGCCATTGCCTCTGCATTTTCCCAACCCAACATTAAAACAAAAAGAGCCCAACCCAAGGAGCGCACAAAAATACAAATATAAGCCAGAAAAACATGCCCTCTATGAATACGCTTGCTCATGCCATGCTGAATGCTTTCAAACTCGTCACAGTCATTGGCTTCGTAACAACATGAAGTGAAGATTACCCCCCCGCGAAAATGATTACCCCCTTGGCCGACGCACCTCACCGGTCACCCGCCGCCCTTCCTTGTTGACCGTGAACCCATGCGTGGCTGTCCTCCACACATGGTCCCTGAAAATATGTCAGAATTTTTGTCCATGGTGGTCAGGAAAGACAGAATCAGCATACGATTCGCTCGTGCTCGTCGCCGACGAGCTTGTGGTACTTCCAGTAACCGTGGCCGACACGTTGGCCAGGGTCTGCCGCACAAATCGGAAGATCAACCACACCGAGATGATGACGAGCATCAAAATCGTGAAGAGGGCGGCAAACACATTGAGCGCCGTTGCCCGGGCCGGGAGGTCGTCGTCTCGGCGGAGCAGTTCAACGGGCAGTCCGAGCGCCCCGGCGGGATGATGCAGCACCAAGAGCAGTATGGTCTCGCAGGATTTCAGTCCATTTCGGGACATGTTATGTGGTGGGGGTCCTTTACCGCGCTGTCATTGGCTTTTCGGGATGGCTGCAGACGCGTGCTGGAGGGAGGTGGAACGGCGATCCAAAGGTGCTGGAATCCAGGTTCGTCGCGGGTTGTGGTCAACGGAAGGAAGGTGCGTGCTAAGAGATGCATCAAGGGAATCCCCTGATTGCGCGCTCCGAGCGAGGCACCGAGGGCATCTCATCTTAATATTATTATTTTTTTCGTTTTGGCCTGGTCTGGCCGTGTTGCCCTAGGACCTGAGTCTGTTGTTTTGATAGTTAATGGACTTCCCCAATAGCGGATGGCGGTTGTCACCAGGTATCCTTGGCGCCCCGTGATAGGGCCCGAGGAGCCAATCCGGTGGGTTGGGTGAATCCAAGGCATAATTCAGCTTTTTTCGCTAATATCCCGAAGCGCTCCAGTTGGTCAGCTCCCCAGGGCGCGCCAACGCCTCGCTGCGGGAGCAACCGTCGGGGTCTAGCTTGGGGGCATGGATGCGACGCTCAGCGGCCATCAATTGCCTGGACGAGAGGCGATGGGCCTGCCCTTGCGTCAAGCTGAGAGTCTAGGTCGTGCCTGCATTGTTTTGATTCCCCTTTCCCGCGCTTCCCGCTTCATCTGCTGCTCTTTTCTCATTGGCTTCGTCATCCGCGAGAGATTCGCAGTGGGCCCCGGTGCAGCATTGGATCGAGCCCAAAGTCTGGGGCCGCCAAACAACGGACGCGCGTCAAGGACGGGCAGATGGCCGTTGTGAAGGAAAAAAAATTAATGCAGTGCACGATGTTTTGTGTGCAAGTATGCCCACTGGAATCGTGTGTCTCCGTCGCCGCTGGCGAGAGAAGGCCTTGCCTCTGGCTTCCCAACTTGACCAATCAGAGGCATCCAATTTGATGCTCGTACCTGCCAAATCCCAACCAACCTTGACCACTTTCTTACGGGGAACTGCCAGCAGCAATGACACACCCGACCGTCACAAATGATTAATATCACAGGCAAGGCCACATTGCCTGGAAGCGCGTCTGCCCTGGCATCGACACCATCTCAATTAAATGTTACACCAGGAAACCACAGCCCCAGTCAAAAGCGAACCCACTCGTTGACGTCGCCCCAAGACACCACCATGCGCAGCACACCGAGAAGAACTCAAAACAATTGGGCAAGCGGCTTACGAATCTTAAAAGCCGCATGATGCAACATCTCGGATTAGCGATTGACCTCATCATTGGTTCCATCTCCTATGAGTTGCGACCAATAGGCACTTTTCACTCGACCGAGGTTTCGAGACGGGCCCCCAAGTCTCCTGATCATCATGCTGCGGCGCATCGTTGATTTCACTTATCTACCTGGTATTTTCCTGGGTATCTATCATCTCCTACCAGTGTAAGAGTTTTATTGTTTCTCAAACAAAGAAATCAGATTTCTATTGTTCTTCAAGTTCCCGAGCACCATGGCCAACGACACACACGGCAGCGATGCGGGTTTTGATGAAGACACAACCAACCCCCAGCGTGAGCTGTCAATTTTCCATGCCCAGGCACTTCAACGCAAGCGACAGAAGGAGATCATAGACCAGCTCGAGCTAGAACAGCCCAAACGACGGCGACAAGTCTTCATGGATACACCGTTTCCGGCGATGGCCGTGTCACAGTCCTACGACGGCATACTCCAGGACCTGGCAATGCAACGCCCGCAGCAAGTGGAAACCATAAGCCAACCACAGCGGTCTAGGCGAGGACAAGTATTCATGGATACGCCATTCCCGTCGCTGTCCCAGGCACAGATTCTGTCCCACGAACCCAAGTTCCGCGGGTGGAGGAAGCAACACCCGTGTAGTAGCTCAGGTTTCGGTGCCTCAGGAGAACAAGTTTTCGCGGCCCCGGTTTACTACTGCGCAAATCCCGACCTCTTAAAGTGTTCATCAAAGGGAGGAAAAGACATCCTTATTGAATCTGGTGACGACATTATCGAGACGCGCTTGGTTGTCGATGATGAGTTGACAAGAATCAAACTCCTACGAGCCACAACTCCGACGCATGGAGCCCCGAATGTTTCGACAATTGTCAGTTACTCGCTCGAAACTTTCAGTTGGAAGTCTCACCCTGACTTCATCGCGTTCTCTTACGTCTGGGGCACCGATGCCCCTGATAACATCATCCTCGTCAACGATGACAAGTACTACATTCAAAACAACTTGTTCACCGCACTGAGTCATTTCTCCCAAGACAATCTGTCCTACCTCTGGGCAGACGCCATCTGCATCGACCAGACCGATGAGGAGGAGAAATCTCATGTTGTCCAGCACATGGGCGACATCTTCAGACGGGCCAGCAAAGTGATTGCCTGGCTCGGGCCTTTGGAGCTCAACCCACGGCCAGATACTTCGAAGCTGAGACAATGGGACCTCATCGACAACCTGGAATATCTCGGCTCCCTCTTCTGGGAGAAGTCCGGAGCCGGAACCAAGAAACTGAACGAAGTCTCTCCCGACCTGAGCAAGACTCTCCAGCTCTGTCTTTCTGGAATAAAAGATTGCTTTGGCAACAACGGAGACGGCACCAACGTCTTCCCAGTGTCTGCCTACGCGCGTTTCTCCAATAACCCATACTGGCAGCGCATTTGGGTTCTGCAAGAAGCGTACCTCGCTCAAGACCTCTGGTTCCAGTGCGGACCAAAGTCGATCTCGATGCGAACGCTCTCCGGCGCGCTCATCCTCCTTGAGCGTTTTCAAAAGTTCATTATTTCTGCCTCGGAGCCTGCTGCCGTTCTGCTCCGAGCGATGCCCCAGGTCCGAGAGTTCGCGATGGGATCTCCTTCATTCCCTGAAATGCATCATCTTGTCATATACACTTCCATCTATCCAGCTGGAATCGTCTCCTTGCGGGTTGCCATGGCCAACTTTTGCGTCAAAGAGCTGCCACGAGGGTCCCGCGCCACGGATCCACGGGATATGATCTTCGGATTGCTTGGTTTTGCAACAGAACATGAAAAGGGTTCGTACACATTCATTAGCAAACATGTTCGTTGCCAAACTGACCGCTGTGCGTTGCCAGCGTACATCAAGGCGGACTATACCAAGTCAGTCCGAGATGTCTACCGAGATGTAACGCGCGCCCTCATCTCTAGTGGCTTCGGAGATGTCCTCTCGTGGTCTCAAAGATCTCAAAAGGAACTCTCGGATCTCCCTTCCTGGGTACCTGACTTCTCATCCACCATTTACGAACCCCTTTGCAGTCAGGGCCAAGCAAAGCCGTGGCTCCCACGTTTTAATGCCTCATCAGGAAGGCCAGTTGTAGTTTGGTCTAATCCTGAAGAGGCGGGACTCAACTCCAACACCCTATCACTACTAGGCGTTACCTTTGACGAAGTATGCAGTCTCGGTGATATCTGGTACCCGCGAGATCATCACCGCGAATACAGCAATGACAAAGGCTTGCTCCACGGTGCGACCATGTCCTCCCGCTCTGCGAGCTATGCAGCGATACGGAAGTTCCTAGACGAGATACGGACGTTTGCTTCAACCACGAGACTCGACGGCTTCGAAGTCAAGACCGTCATCAACGAAGATATCGCATGCCGTGTCGCCTGTGCTGATCAGCTCATGCTAGACTCTAGGCTCAGGCGCGTTTCGAAGGACTGCCCAGACCTGAGGGACTACTACCTCAGGGCTCTACACAACGTTCGCGATCAATTCAACCACGGGGCGGATGAAAGCATGGCTTCTCAGGCACAGCCATACCTCGAAACCATACTGCGGTGGGTGAACAAGCGGCCGTTTCGCACCCATGGTGGGCATGTCGGTCTGGCACCAGCCGAGACTGAGCCTGGAGATCTTGCGGTTATTTTCCCAGGGTTCAGTGCGCCATATGTTCTGAGAAGAGTCGGAGATGATGCGAGGATGTACGAATTGGTTGGGGAATGCTATGTCTATGGCGTCATGGATGGCGAGTATCTGGGAGCTACGGAGACCGTCCTCGACCTTTTTCGTCTGGTCTAGGCCGTATGTTCGCGGGGCATCATGAACGACCTGTGATACGTGCCGCCTTTTGGTCTCAAGCTGAGACATGCTGCATGCCAATATATGAGGTCAGCCGCAGCTGCAAGAAGGCACATCGGTTACATTCCGCGGTCAGCAAGGGCATCGAGTCATTGGCTGTCCTCGAGACAACCAATGATAAGCCAAGTTCCGCACCCTTCCTAGCCCTATCCAGGACCGGAAGTTTACCCCGCGTTAGAAAGTCCGGGGTTCCGGCGCAGATGGTGGCACAACTCCTTGAAATCCAGCAGTATTGGACAACCGCAACCATTCCGTTCCCGGCCCAGGCCCCAAAGATACACACTGCACAGCGCCAAGAAAATGCAATTCCGGGGAGAAAGAGACTAGTAGTTCATGTCCAAGCGGATTGGATGTCGATCTGCGGCGTGTACCACCAACCACGTATATTCCCTTTTCTTTTATCTCTTTATTTTCGGCCTAGTGGTGACCACAGGCAAAGTGCCTCAGGTATAGGTCTGTTGGCTGAGACTCCGAGTCCGTAATTGGGGGGCCTCACGTCTGACTAGCAGACGGCTTCAAGCCCGAGGGTGCGGGAGGAGCAAAGCAAGCAGGATGCAGTAAGACATGCATAAATACACAACCTCCCACTCTTCTATTTGGTAGACGTACCTACCTTCCTATGCGCCTCGGACAGAAGCCAGAGAAGACAAAATGTTTGGCTTATCATCCCTCTTCCGCCTTGCCATCCTTGCGGCTTTCTTCGCAGCAGCATCTTCCTTCCTCACAGGATCCAAAAGTCCGAGCCAGTGCTCCTCGGTCGACTTCCAAATTTCCGCAACAGCCCAGAATTTTGTCTTCAGAAACCCCCCCAATGAAAACGACGCCGATGATGCGGTAGCTTTCATGTTGGCCGCGACATCGACGGGGGTCCCAACGACCGGCACGCGAGAAGTCAGCGGCACCTTCAAGATCCACGGGCTGTACTGCAAACCTACCAAGAAGGTCAAGAAAAACTCCGACACGCTCCAGTTGCTCGTCCATGGGATCACTTACAACGGCTCCATGTGGGAAGGTTGGGGTTTCGGAGACAAGTACAACTGGCACGCCTATGCCAACAAACAAGGCTACCACACGCTTGCCATTGACCGCCTGGGCCACGGTCTCAGCACACGCGCGGCCGATCCGCTCAACACTGTTCAGGGCCCAATGCATGTTGAGATCATTCACCAACTCATCAGCACCGTCCGTGGCAATACGTCGGCCAACCTTCTTGGCAAAGGGTTCAGCAAGATCGCCTATGTGAGAAACCCTGATTGGAATGGTCATTCCAACTCTGCGTGTGCCAGTACTAACCACTGTCAGGTCGGCCACTCTTTCGGCTCAGCAGTTGGAACCTAGCTTCTCCGAGTACACCCCGACGACGTCGATGCCGCCGTCCTAACAGGATTCTCAAATTTCATCAACTTTACCTGGGTGAACGAGAATTTCCGATAGAAATCAGCCGCCATTCACGACCCGACAAGATTTCCTGGCGTTCCATATGGGTACCTGACATTCCCTGAGGAGTCCATTCGTACGGCGATCATGTACGGAGGTGCTTTCGACCCAGCCATTGCCGCCTTCGATTTCGCCCATACCGACTCCTGCACAATCGGCGAGGTCGGGACCAATCCCTGGATTCTCCAAGGGTCGCCCGGACATACCACCCCTGTGATGACTACCGTAGGGTCGAAGGATGTGGTTTTCTGTCCGGATGGAAAGGCCGCATGCGAGGCTGTCCTCGCTGAGACGCAAAATGTATTCCCGGACTCGCCTCACTACGAATACTACGTTCCTGACAACACCGCGCACGACTTGACCGTACATTACTCGGCGCCAAAGACATTCAAGAAGGCCCACGAGTTTCTCGACAGGTGGTTGTAAATCGGACTTGTAGTGCTGGAACTTGGCGGCCGTGACGAAGTGGCAGTGCTGGAGAATCCATGTCGGCAAACCTAGGTACGAAGGCTCCGGCCATACGAAATGGTCCGTTTAGCCAGTGCGCCGAGCGCTGTTGATCTGGCAAGAGGCATCGCTCAGAGTTGATCAGGCCCTCTCTAACGTTGAAAAGGCCTGTTCAAATGCAAATGACACCTTTTGAAATACATGCTAAGTATCGCAAGATGTAAGATGAGGTCCCTTGTAATGTAGCTGATGCTAGCTCTTGTTACCTAGAATTAGCTCGAGGTATTTGTTGGTCTAGGTGACACGTTTTTGCACGAAGCAGATGGCCCCTCTTCTGGCCGGAGCCTTTGTACACGGGAGATTTCGTTATCGATGGTGGCAGTTGTGTATCCATTACATGGTTCCAGACTCGGTCATTCGCCTTCCCGGCCGTTCGCGCCTTCCATCGTAAGTTCTGTGTGTTTTTGTTGTATGTCCTCGGCAGCCAATCAGAGAGGCTGATTGGCTACGACTCAGAAAATCACACCACTTCAACCCAGCATCGGACGATGGACCCTCAGGCCACACCACGGAGCTAGTGAACACGCGACTCCAAATCTTGAACAAAAATAATCGACGTTCCTGGATTTTCTAAAGATTCAGTCTACCACTATTTCTCGACTTTTTTTTGGCTCTCAATCTCATCCACATCAACGATTCCTCACTCATCGCGGCGTCACCTCACACAGACCCTTCTTGTATTTTGGTCACCTTCCCCTGCGTGCGATTCCAATATTGGGATTGAAGACACATCATCGCCAAAATGAGGACCCGGCCGATGCAGCACATCGACCGAAAGGAGCTCTACACCAGCCTGGAGGCGAGGATACGATATCTGCACTCATTCCTAGATTTCGGCACCAGTGAGGGAGATTCACATGAGCAAGCACTGTCCCATCACACTGACAGAATGACAGATGATATCGATGCGCTCGTTTCGGGCAGCAAATACATCCAGGCCCTAATTCCAGCCGTTGTCAACATCGTCTACAAAAAGCTGCTTCAGTACGACATCACAGCAAGAGCATTCACCACCCGAAGTACCGCCTTCGAGGGCCCAATGGATGAGATTCCGGACGAAGACAGCCCCCAGATTGTTCATCGAAAGATGTTTCTCCGCGCCTACCTTAAGAAGTTGTGCTCGGATCCAACTCAGATGGAATTCTGGGAGTATCTCGACAAGGTTGGGTAAGTTTCACACGATTTCGGTGCTTAAGACCTTACTTACTGACCGATCCAGAATGATGCACACCGGTCTGGGAAGAACACACCCCCTACACATTGAGTATGTCCACATCGGAGCAGCACTCGCAGTCATCCAGGATATCCTCAACGAGGCGATCCTCTCTCACCCTCGGCTTCCTCTCCCGCGGAAGGTGGCCATCACCAAGGCGCTGAACAAAGTCATATGGATTCAGAATGACCTATTCACCAAGTGGTATGTACACGATGGTGAGGAATTCACGGATGGTATGGACTTTGGCGTCATTGAGAAGGAAGGTTGGCTGCACGGCAAGAAGGTGTTGAACCCCGAAGGCGATGGGAATGACTCGGAGGCAAGCGATGGCACCGCAAGCCCCTCTGGCACGCAGGCGAAGTCAAAGGACAAGGCACCGACCGGCGTGTGTCCATTTACAGGCGTCTCTGCTTCGATGGCGAAGATGAAGGTTCACGATGAGCCTGAGAAGAAGCCGGACGCCGGGATGACGACGCCAGAGGTTACTCAAAACGCCAACTAGGGGCTAATGAAGATTTGGAGCTGGTATTACCCTTTCTTGTTCTGTCATTGCGGTTTTTTCTCTCAGCGTTCTTGCGTTTTCGTGCATACTTGCGAAGCGATTTTGATTGTTTCTATTACCATTTCATTGTTTCGTGTCCTTGGTGACACCACTTGATCAAACGCACACAATAGAGCAGTTCTAGAAGAGACGGTCAACTCCCGCAACAGACGCGTTGGTTTCAATCAAACATGGGACGCACAGACTCTGTGTGGGAGCAATCGCGCCAGGGTCGCTGTAAACAGACTCGCGCCATTTGTTGACTCCTTTCCCATTTTGGAAGATTCGCGTTCTCATCATCTCGAAGTTCCATCGACACCGTGACGTCAAGTATCAGGGGCCCCAAAAAAGAAATAACACACGATTGAAGGAAATAGATATAAGCCGGTTTCTAAGTCGTTCAAACCTGATGAAACCCACTGGAATCGCTCGCTCCTGTGTTCCCACAGAAGATCAGTCCCTCCATCGCATCCCAAACATGTCCTACCTCCAAAGACCAGGGCATGTTCTTGCCCCCCGTGATCCCAATCTCGTGCCTACAACTTTCCCCACAGCCAAAAAAGACTGGATGTGGTTCCCTGCAAGTCCCCCTTGCCCGGTATCCACCTGATCCTCTCTCAACACATCATCGACCTCACGGACGAGAATTCCCCTCCGCCCACTTATTCAACCACATCAACGACATCTCAACCACCAAAGAAACAACCCACCAAGACATCAAAGCTGTCTACCAAGCCAGACCTAAATAAACTGCTCGATGTCTCCCAGATCCATCTCGAGGGAGAGGAAGACGGCACCGTGCCCATCTACGACAGCTGCAGCGACATCCGCAACACGATTCGCGCATTCCTCCGCTGTGACGGTGTCACTCAAGCTGCATTTCTTCGGGCGCTAGCCAAGTGTCGACTCGGAGGCAGCGGCGGGCCGCCTATCAGCGTGTCGAGCTTCCAAATGTTTATGCGCCAGACCGGAGTCGCGGAGGGCGCTAACTCGCAGGTTTTTACACGGCTTACGTCTTCTTTGAAAAAGATGCGGCTGCGGGATGGGAAGCCAAAAACGAAGCGGCGCGAGGAGATGGAGAGGGTGTGGGGTGGTCATGAGGACAACGGGACGGGGAGGAGGGGGTTTGGGGATCTGGGGAGAAATTTCACTTACCGGGTTAGCGAGGTTCCGGTGATGGATGAGTATGGGATGATGCATTTTTATAAGAAGGATATATATTAGGACTGCTAGAACGCCCTGGCGTTGCGGGGGAAGGGTTTGGTGCACTGTTCAAGGCGTTGTCTACGGGTTATCGAGATGTCAATATCTGCAGAGCTCCATGTCTCCAGTCATGTCCCGTCGAGTTCACTGTCACCCTGTGAAGTCAACACTCTAGATTGGAGAATGTCTATTACACCGTACCATCCGTCTATGTATAATTACCGTATCCCTGCACACAACATAGATACCACCACTGCGGCAATAGTTGTGGTGTTGTGAAGAGTTGAGGGTTATGTGTGGGATACAGCGCATATAGACAGATGGTATTGACGGTGCAAATGAGCATTCTCATTGACTGTTGTGCGGGCAAACGTGTCAACTCTATCCCCATTCGACGGAACTTCAGGGAGCAGCGGAATCCTCGCCATCGGAAAAGCAACGGTGTCACGCAACGAGGTTATCGGTGGCGTTGAACTGAGACAAAGGCACCCGAGAAGCAGCTTGCAGGCTGGAAGTGATGAGACGCAGAGCGAGGACTTCGGGCGGCCGGCCGGGAGTGTCAGTAGCGGAGACGCATTGCATGAAGTGGCTTTGATCGCGATATCGGCTGGTGTTGGCTACCTGCCTAGGAACGTATCTTGGTTGGGAGTCGTGCAGTGCAGCCTGCGTGCGTTGAATGGTATCCTGCGGGGCAAGCTGAGGTACCTGCCAACCCTGAAGTTACGATGCCCTCGCTGGTTGACCCACTCCATTTTCTGCATCCAATTTGGTCCTGCAAGGTCTCTGCTTGACCTGTCAGTGTTTGTTGCTGACCTCAAGGGAGGGTGCCCCACCGCCATTTAGGGTCCTGGGCGGCGACCGTGCCTTCCTCCTCACGCCCACGCGAGAAAACAGAGCTCCGCCAGGATCCAAGCTCAAGCCCTCACGGCGCAGGACACAGCATGCAGGAACAAACGCTTTCGGCCACAACCCAATTACCACGGCCACTCCCATCACAGCGCACGCCTCCCCACCGTGACATTGCTTGAATCCTCGCCGAGGCTGTCCCGAAGATCGATGCGCTGCCAGTTCTACCAGCCCGGCGGCACACCTGAAGCTTTCGCGCACTGGCAACGGAAGTGACAAGTCCTCTCATGGTACATGGTAACGCCGCCACCCCTCCATTTTCCCGATCTTGAGAGCGGCTGAGCCGGATTCACGGAGCGAGATGACATCTCCTGACCCCAGGGTGAATGCTCACCGACGCGAGCTGATCGTCGCTCAGGTTCATGGGCACGAGTTGCGGCTCTGGAGGAGCTGTTCGCGTTGGCGAGCCGAGGAAAATGCCGCACACCACAAGAGCACATGCGACCTCCAAGAACACCACCTCGCATACAGAATCCCCCCGTCCATCGCACGCCTGAAGGGGGATACGGATAAGGCTTTGAGGGGTGCCATCACCTCCTCCCCGAGCGTCCCGTCAGGCCCTGTCTCCCGCCGCCTCTCGCAGCCGCCCGAACCGACCACGATGACATCGGAGCCGATCTAGTCCCCAGTTCGGTCCAGTGATGCCCACCATTCGGAACCCGGCTGGGCAACGTGGGCAGACGGTCCAAAGATCTCTTGCAAGCCTGCGCATCGCTCTCCCCCCCTCATCAACGAGCGCTCCGCCGATGCATCAGCTCGGAAGACAGCCCCGGCCTGGTTGACAGCCTGTCGGCGCGGCGGTCAGACAGGAGGCACAGACATCATTTCCCACATGGTGTGTGTCCAGTTGCATTTCCACCTGATCCCTTTGACTCGACCTCCAAAGCGAAACGTGCATCAAGGGCGGCCGTCACCTTGCCATCCAGACGTTATGGCACGACCGTTTTTGCCGTCCCTTACAAAGTGAGTTGGGTTCGGTCTTTGCGATACCCCCTGGCTGGCAGCACCAACACGTTGCGGTACCACTATTCTCAACTCCTTGCCGGCTCGGTCCCTCCAAGCGCTCAGTTGTTGCTATGGATCTGCGGCGACTGCGGAAACTCTGGTCTGAGCGGATTTACCCAAGTCATTTCATCGTCTCTCCATTTGTTTGGTACCGATTTCACATGGGGCCAGCGCTCGTGGCGATGGCCCGCCGCAAAGCCCCACCCCGCATCTCGTCGACCGCCAGCGAGATGTGAATGACGCGGATGAACAACGCGACGACTTTGGTCTCGACTCAAGGGCGCTTTCCCCGATCCAGACAGGGGTACTCCCAGCTCAGCGATCGACTTTGCGTCGTGACTGTTTCTTCTTGTGGCGAACTACCAGGGTTGGCGCCTTCTGCTATGCGTTACCTCTTGGCCATCAGTTGCAGCGAGAACGACTTTGCGTCTCAGGGCCTTGGCCTTGAAGACGGTCATTGGGGGTCAAGCCGCATTGAGAGCACTGATGCATGCTAGGGCAAATCACATTCTCTAGGGACTGATCCTAGCACCATCAACGCCTTGATGAGGGAGCCACAGAACTTGCAGCGGTGGGCTCTGCAAATTAAGCCGTCCCCCGGGCCGAGAGGCATCGCGGCTCGACTGCGACCGCGGCAATTTGGGCGCCAAACAGATTGCGTACCATTAAACAGGGCAGCGCGTCCGCGTCTGCGTCTGGTCGTCCGATTATCCAGATCGATATTCTTGTCCCGTGTCCCAGAATATCGCAGGCGGGAGGACAGGCGCCTCTTCGCTAATCTCTAGCGCCAGCTTCCCTACCCACAGGGCACCAGCCAGGTTTCCAGGGCCGGCTCGCTCCCTGCAACGGCTCCCATCCCCAGTCTTGCCCGCGGTGTCGTCAAATCGCGGATCAGCCCTCACCGATTCCTCTTCCCCGATACCCGTCCGTTCCGTGCACGACAAGGGTTGGCCCTGCTCACAACGACCCGCCCTTCATTTTGGACGACACAGGACACACAAGCAGTCATGCATCACCGAGTCGCCAGTGTGTTTCTGCTGAAAGCCAGCCACCTCTTGCGGCCCTGTCCCTGCAGCCTTCACCGGGCCATCGTTCTTGGCTTGCCCAAGAAAGCCGCCGACATCGTGTTTCACAGAATTGAGCCAGCCGCGTCTTGCGGCTGCAGCATCAGCAGCAGGCGAACCGGCCCTCAGTTCTACGAGGAGAGAGACGCTAGCATGACGAACCATAGGAGAACGAACGCCTGCAGTTAACCGCCATTATGCTGCTTAGGCTTCCATGGTTCGGGGGAATCTCGCAAGCCGTTCGCTGTCGACTGACGGTGTGCGTCTATCCTCTAGACACTATTCGCTCAGACTTGGCGCACTGGACTTCCGCCGACCCCAGACACCATTTCCCTAACCAAGCCGCCCCCATGGGGATCGTTTGTTCAGGTGAGGCGATCACTGCTGATACCTTGCTCACCGACCAGACGCAAGACGACAACGGGTCTGCAATTCTCACATCCGCGTTATGATTTGCAGCTGTCTCTTATGCACCCCATGACAGAGCACCGCGAATTACCCCCAATCTGTATCGGGCCCACGCTGTTTGGGTGTTTGTCATCCTCTCTTCGAGCTATCCCACCTCCCCCCCCCCCCCCCCCCCCCCCTCGGAACTCCCCTCTCTGATCTGAGCCAGTCGGAGGGAGCAGCCGGCCAAGAGGGTCCTCGAAACCAAACCACAGCCTTAACGGCGCCCCTATGACCTCGTTTACCTGGAAGAGAGGGGGAAAGGGAGGTAGAGAGGTAAATCCGTGAGGGGAACGTGGGCGCTCGGGGGGAGAGCAGCTATATCTTAGCTCTGCTATACCACCCCCAGGCTAGGCCCGGCGCCAGGATGTCCCAACCGCCGCTGGGAGAGGACGCGTCGTGGGGGAGGCGATATAGCGCTGCCAGCACATCACGGTGCCACCACCGATGGGTCCCAGCCTCTCTCGTCTTCGTTGACTGCTTGTCCCTCACACCCCCTCCTCACCCCCTCTTCCACCGATGGCTGCGAGTGGAGCGGCGGTCCGGAGCGGAAGCTCACCCCAGCATTGTGGCCTTCTCTTGCATTTCTTATCGTTCCCAAACGGCGTTGAACCACGCCACTTGCCCTCTTGAATTCTGGCCGCTTGCTCACTAGCCCAAAGCTGAACTCCCCGGGACGCTGTCTGCCTGGGGAAACACTATATCCCGCCCCATTCGATTCGTGGAATCGCCCAGGGATTGTCCTGTCTGCACATCCCATGTGGACCTGGCCTCAAGACTGCTGACCCTTGGGAAGAATAGGCAGAATCTACCACCGAGATGAGGAGACAGAAGAGTCCACTGAAGTGGGCTTTCTTGGATGCCACCGGTATTACCAAATGCTGACGGTTGAAGCACCTTACAGGTCTGGTGGACTCGACCCTCTCACGTCTGGTGAGCCGATGCGGACGACAGGGTCTGCTTACCCCTCCTCTTGCTCCTCTTCTCCCTCCCGGCCATCCAGTCATATCTCTGCAGTCGGGAGTTTCGATGCTCGGATTATGACGAAAGCAAAGGGCGTTTCGGATGGTACAGGTAAAATTTTCGTTGCCTCGTGGCTGCTTGACGAGCCCGAAGGCTGGGTCCGCGACCTTAAGACCTGCAATATGGGACCCAGCGCAGGACTGCGCGTTGGAGAAACAGGTATGACCGGTGTCTTTTCGACTGCTGCAGCGGCTCTCTCGAAACCGCCTGATTCGTCTGGCTCGGGACTAGGAACAGGATCTACGCTGCCCAGCGTCCGCGTCTGGGCTGTCATACCATGTCCTTCTTGGCTTTCCAGCTATTCTACTTCCGTACCTCCCTGCGTGAGTCCTCCACAGCCTCTCAATACTTACCCTAGGTCCGAACACGCACAGTTGGGCGTGTCATATCATCATCAAGCATACTGTCATCAGTCTCAAACAGGCGGTCAAGTCCCGAGAGATGGATGACACAAGCCCCGAACGACATGTAATGGAATGACTGCTCACCTTTGGCATCTCATTGTGTGGCCGAGACTATCAATATCCGAATGCCTTACCGCGTCATGGCTCGGAAGAATGCGCTTCTCCCCTCTGGCCGGGTTTCCCTGACCTCGCCAATCCTCGCTTCCTCTTGCCCTCTCGTCCGTCCCTCTTTTTGTACCGCTCCACAGACAAGACGCGGAAAAGAGGAGATTGCGGTCGTCTTTTTTCCTCGTTTCCCCCCTCAGGGCTCGGCTTCTCTTGCCCCTTCCTCTTACCTTCCATGCAGCCGGCGTGCAGATTGTGCACGGGGTGGGTGGGCGGAGCTGGAATTGTGCAGCGCTGTGCAACCTTAGCCTGAGTATCTGCCGTAGCATAGGGAGGGAGGTGTCCACTCACACTCGCTCACACATACTCGCTCATATATACTGTGATCCTTGCCGTCAGCCTGGTATTCTGAGCTGCTGCCCTGCCTTGACTGGACGGTCGCCACGAGGGGAGGGTGCTGTACGTGTGGTTGGCCGGTGTGTTTGGTTGGGGGGTGTTTGGTTGGGGGGAAGGAGAGTGAGCAACATCTCGGCGAGAAAGGTAAGGGGGATAGCACCAGCGCTATGGGACGCGCGAGTCGTGTGTGGGTGTGGGTGTGGGTGTGGCTAAGGGTAGAAGAAGTTTCTCTCTTCCTTTTACTCCTTGTGGACTTGTATGCAGATCGTGGCCTTGTTATATCCCACACCCTTTGCAGCTTTTTTGTTTTGACCTGCCTGTCGTGATCTCCTGCACACCACCCGGGAGGAAACTAGTTCGGAAGCAGGCATATGCCTCGGCTGGCGCCGGGGCCGGAGCCATCGGAAGCGAAACGTGGAGCGGAGCAGAGAACAAGATAATGGAGGACCAACGAGTGGGTAAGAGCGGCATAGGTTCAGCAACTGCTGTCTGTCTAGGTCCTACCGCTCACATCGTACAAGTCACACTTTTGCTCTGGGGCACATCAGATTGGGGATGAAGTTGCTGTCATTCACCAGTCCCCACCGTAGCAAAACGCATCATAACTAGGGTATCTACTCTTCATATCCTGCTCTCCGAGTTTGCAAGAAAAGCCCCGCATTTTCACTTGCTTTCCCTCTCTCAGGGTGTGTGGTCCATACGCGCAGACAGACATCTGTCATTCGGGGGAAAAAAAAGAGAGGCACTGCTATACGGCACGCTCCCCCCTGACCCCCACCCACTAGCCAACACTGGCCAACCTCCATCCGCTCCCTTCACACCACCCTCCTTTTGACTGCCCACCCTGTGTTTCACTGTATTTCCCGTCCTTTCCTGCCCCAGCACGGCCCACAGCCCCCTTGTAGTCTTGGTCCTCCCGCCCTGACACCCGATTTTGCAGCGTGCAGGACGGTTTGTGAATGTGAGGAGAGTATGCCAAGGTGGGGTGCATGCTGAAAGGGCTGAATCCGCAGGGTCTATCGTTCGTTCATGGGAAGCCAAGTTGTAGGAACGGGATATGCTCTGTTGTGCTTGGAGGACAACGGCAGGTACCTTGTGATCCGCCGAGACGCGTTGAGATGAAGAGGCGGAAACCGAGGAAAATAGTCCGAGAAACATGAGTGATGTCCGTTCCCGAGCCAGAAAGGAAAACGATAATGGAAACTGTAGTCGCACGGCCGTTTGCGTCATTACAATGATCGTATTGTAGGTCGTCTTCATAGCCTCCGCCCCTTAATATGCCGGACTTTATGTGATGTAAACGAGCGCCTGTGGATGCCGTTCCGAGCCGATTTCTAGGGGATAGGAAAAACTGTTCCGAGTTCTTGCGTGCCGAGAACAAACTTTGTTGTCCACCCGTGGCCTGCCAGACCTGTCTAAGACTGTACACCTGATCGTACAGCAGCTTTGACGCCGTCCCCGGGGCGCCCTTGATGCGGATGTGTGTCGACAGGCGGGCGAATCAGCCGTAGCAGAGGGGGCACTGGCCAGGCAGCATGATGTAGCGCTCATGAGGTCCTTTGGGACAAGAGCGCTTCCGGCTCCCATCGACAGATGTGCGGAAGAAGTGCACGCCGGGATCAACACATGATGTGTAGATGTAGTAGTTTTTGGTGAAGTCACACATGGCGACAGACTCCCCTCTGCGTGGGAGGATGAAGAGGATCAGGGGTCTGGGAGAGATGTTAGAAGGCGGCGCGATAATAACACGGCGGTAAGGAGATGGGCTGGGACTGACAAGGTATATATAAGGCGCAAGCGCAGCTGAACGCTTGGTGGGAGGACCCTCTTTGGATGCAACAACGGGAAGACCTTGAAGGTGCAGCTTGATGGCGACGATGAGGCGCTGGGGTGGTGAGGTCGAGGAAGAGGGCCGGCCGCATGCCGCAGCTTATATATAAACAAGACCCAAGCGGATGGGGGTATATCAGGAACGGGACGAGAGGACTAAGGACCCACACAGGGGATGGCCAAACGAGAATATAACGTGAAGTGTGTAAAGGACCCTGGACACCCTTGCGCGGTAATAAGCTCTGAGGTGGTCAACAGGTTGAGCTATAAGACAAAGAATAAGAAAGGACGACAGAGAGGCGTCTGCAAACCCCGGTGTGGGCGGATGTCAAACAACAAGCTGCTTCGCTTTGGGACTGGGGACTGTGTGGGGTGCTGCTGATGCTGCTGCTGCTGCTCTCGACGGTGCTGATGCCGGCGTTGCTACTGCTGCGGGACAGGGTGGGAGGGTGTCAGTAGCATTTAGGCGCTTGAAGCAGCCCCATCAGCGACCGTCATCTTTGGGAAGGAGGAGAGTGACGTGGGTGTGCGTGAAGTACATGCGAAGTATTATGGATACGGATGCCGCAAGGGAGCAGCCGCGCAGCGCGGGTCTGGCACGGCGCGAGGGACGGGGGATAGGGGACGGGGGACGGGGGACGGGGGACGGGGAAGGGGGAAGGGGAAAGGAAGGGGGGGGGGGTCGAGGGTGCAGAGACAGCAGGATAGCAGAATCAAGGAAATATAAACAGCGCCGCCGCCAATGCCAACACTAATACCCACCTCGGGGTCCAGGCGGAAAAGCGAGGGAGGAAAGTGGAAGAGAGAGCAAAAAATAAAATAAAAAGTCCCCCCTAGCTGGGGATGCAGACGTGGCCCGAGGGTACTCTCGGCAGCAAACGGGAGCACCAGTCACGTCGGCCAAGGAAGGAGCGGGCGTGACAAAGACAAGGGAACAAATTACCGTCTGTTCTGACGGTCAAAGTGGTCGACTCCCGGACAGGGCACCCGCCCAAGCCGCAATGGCCTCGATCCGGGATCGTCAGACTTGTCACTTGTGGGGCGCGAGAACGTGGGAAGAAACCTCTGTGCTCATTGTCTGCGGGCCCACATGGTCGAAACGGGGGCATTGACGAGCCCGGCGGTAGTACCATCGCTTCCTTATTAGCTGCCTTCAGATGCGCCGAAGTGCGCTGCGTCTGAGCCCCGGGGGCCGGGTGGAGCAGAAAAACCAAGATACACGTGGTGTGCGCATGTACTTCATGTATCGAAAGGTACGTAGTTTGGTGCATGGGCAGGCCACGGGGAAACGGGCGGCGCTGCTGGTCGGGAGCAGCCCTGTCGCCGCACGGTGTGCGATCCAGCTGTTTGCTTTTAACGCTGCTGAGTGCTGGAAAACGGGAAGCTGTGTGTACCTTGATGGCACACCGCCCGTTGGCGCATTCCCGTCCAAAGAACCAGGACGAGAGGTCGCGAGATGCGATTGACCAGTCGATGTTAGCTTCCCTCCTCATTTGTCACCCAGGAGGGCCACCCACTCCTCGCGCAACGTGTGCATGCTGCAAGGTAAATCCGTCTTCGATTGAGAGCCCTTTACGCCCCCCCTGCATTCGCGAGCTCACAACGGCCTTCCCACAAGCTGCCCATCGCCTGGACCTGCTGTTGAGGGGTGTGGTGAGGGGCGGGGCCTGGTGCAGGGATGCAAGGGAGGGCAAGTGGGGTGACGGCGCCCAGCCTCAGGTGGTGTGGGCGGACGAAAAGCGGCGGCGAGCGGGGGAGAACCTCGACAGCTCCTCAAAAACGGTCTCTAAGGCCGGAGTATCTCCGACCCAGCGACCAAGCTTGCGAGTCTTTGCGAGCATTTCCCGTGCATCACGAGGGGCGTGCGTTGACCCTGAGCTGCGAGTTCCTGCGCCAGTGGGAGTCTGAGGTGCAAAATAGAAAGCCTGTAGCCAGCGTCCGAGAGCAGCAGCGAAGGTTGGATTGGCGAATGGCCGTCGAGTCCAGAGCGACATGACAGCAAAAGCAACCTTGTCCGCGCACTGACCTGAGGTTTCCGCGACGTTGCTCGATGAGCGCTTGTCTAGAATGCGATCTGGTCCAAGTCCAAAGTCACAGATCGGTACCTCTCGCGAGCTGCCCGCATTAACACGGCATTCCGCAAGTCTCGGAACCGTTTCTTGGTTTTTGGTTCGCTGCTCAAAACTGTGAAGATCTGCCCGCGCTGCGCGTAAAAGAGGTGGCTGACGATAAGTCTGGTTTGTGGGGGACGTAATTTGGAGTTGAAGGATCCATATCAGAAAAGGAGGTCATATCAGAGCCTGCAACACGCGCGGTCTGATCTCACCTTCGTCCCAGTTCTGGTGGCGGCGTGCAGCGAGTCCCAGGCATGCAGGTTCCTCATTTTCAACCCTTTTTCTCCCCATGGGGCTGAACCCCAAGCCGAGCTCTGCATCGCTTGTAGGTCTGGCGCTCTGTGGGGTGGGCGCGCTGCGAAGAGTCCAGTTGAGCCGAAGTTTGGACGAAAACTGCGAGTAATCACTGCGCCAGGCCAGTGAGTAACTCGGTTGCGCCTTTAGTTGGGCTCCACGTCCCCTCGACACCTCTTAGTCGACGAGGCTTGCTTCGGTGCGCCGACGCTGATGACAGAGCTCCCGTCGCCCCACCGCTTGATGATGATGGCTTAAACTCTTGGCTGGGTCCGAAGGGCCCATATCCAGTCAAGTAAGCCATCCCGCAACCCTCATTGGTTCACACGGCAAGCCGGTTTCCCTTCTTGGTGTTGGGTGTAAACAAGTTCCTCCCAAAACGGCATATCTCTTCCAGAACAGCCTTGAAAATAGATTACCACCTTTCTAGGAGCTGGTCTCGTGAACACCAGCTTCGGCGTCCTCTCATCCGGGGCGACTAACGGCTCGAGGGAGTTTGGGTGTGACGAGTGCGGGACCGGGCTCCGAGATGGGTACATAGAATTAGCAGCTTAGCCAAGATGGCACGGTTCCGATGGTGGAGATGGCGGTATCTGTCTCGGTACATCACGATGGAGCGTGACGCTCAGGAGCCATCGCGATGTCGAAATGCGGTGTTTCAATCCGTTCCGTCGAGGCTGATCCGGAGTTCCTCTTTGGGAGAAGCGATCCCCACCCACCAGACGGAGATGATGAGAGGCGGCGAAGAAAGGCCCCCCACGCAGCCCCCAGGGGTGGCCCCGCGGTGCCTCGAGTCGTCGATCTACCTACAGCGGACGATCAGTTCCATCGTGCCCTCTACAGGCGAAAAGTCCCCAAACGCAGGGGACCAGCGTGCTACCGCTCCAAGGCAGGACTCCACCGCCGAGCGGCATCGGTACCAGCTCTCACGGGTTCGAAATAAATCGCGTCAAACATCGCCAATCCTTGCATGCTATGCAGGCATTCCCGCCGCAACCATCTGATGGGGAAGGAAACCCGCGCTGTGGTCATGATGGTGTTCCGTGGATGAGTTGATCCGGAACCGCCATCCACCAAGCCGAATCAATATCATGGCCCTTAAGGGCAGCGATGTTTGCGGACGGCGCTAAACCATGAGGTCGTTTGACCAGGCTCAGCACTATTTTGAGCGCGGCAAGATTGCGCCATCACCGCTACGCCCGAGAACCGGCTCAAGTCCACGGACCATTGGTGTTGTCCGGCACCAAAGACTTGGTGTTTTGTGGGAGACGGAAAGAGCGCGACTGCCTACCCCCCACACAGACGCAAGCGCTTGCGCACCAGGTTCGGTCGTCTGAACCCGGAGAGGAAGAGATGGAGGGGAAAAAGGCCCAGGCGTTTGCGGTACCGTCTTCAGAAAACCGAAGCCGCTTCGCATTCGGGGCTTGCCGCAGGTCTGTCGACTTTGATGGGGCTGGCTCGAAAGAGCAAACGTCAGTTGGTTGCATTCCTAGTGATGCAGTCTGGGTGAGAGCCTCAAAGCGCCACAAGGCCAGCAGAATTTACGCAGGGCGAGGCACGCCTACGTGTTAGTAGTCCTTTCAGGAATTCGAGGTGTTGTGCTGCATTAATACGAGGCAGCAGAGTCACAAGCTTGCAGTCAGGTGCCCTGCAAATGCAAGCCCCCTTTTGTGCAAACTGCCTAGTTTGTGCAGCCCTCCGGCCTGTCTGAGTTCCCAGTTTTGGGTGTAAGGGGCACCCCGGTTTCTGCAAATTCTCCACTTTGCCCTAGTACGCGCAACCCAAAATGCGTGTCTGGAATGCTTGCATATACAGGGCACCTAGATGTAGGACGTGCGGGGCGATCTGTGTTCGGTCTCTGGTAGCCAAGGTGCCAAGTAACTCACACACCTCCAAGGCTTGACGAAACTGGCCAGAGATAATCCGCCGAGCCATCCGCGATTTCCAGATTGCGTCAGCCAGGCCGCCGAGAGCATCTAGCGCTGGAAGGAAAGCAGAAGGGCAGTGCGGACCTAGCGATTCTTCCCTGTGGGTGATCATGGCTGTTGCGCTCGAGAATAGTCGGGGTTGAGACGCAGCCAACTCCACGATTCCGGTTTGTAGTGCAGCCAAGAGCGTAATGCAAGTGATGAAGTGGTGCAGCCGCTGCAATGCAGGAGAAGGCGACGGTAGAAGAATTATGGAACGAGGGCGCGCTGCGTGGTGCAATTTGGACGAATCTCTGTGGACGGGATGCAACGCATGCCACGTTCCGTTTTTCGGCGCAACGCAACGACTTGTTGACGCGGCTCCAGCGCAAGTCGTTCCCTAGGGCTGTGCTTCTGCGATCAGCTGATAGCCCAGCTAGCGACGGCCTGCAGATCGTCTGCCGGGAAGGAGCGACCTGGTGCTGTAACACATCCACTTCAACCTACGGTATTTGAGAAGAAATTTGAAACACATTCGAATCCGAGCAGGGCACCTGGAAAAGGACTAGGCATTCGCCCATCGCCACACAGTGATGGTCAAACAAGCCCTCCCTCCACCAACCTGGCCCTTCGAGCAGATGCATTGTGAACCTCGATGCGTGGAGACGAAATGGGAAGGGGAGTTGTGGGGTGACCTGGGGTAGGCGCATTCGAAAAGGCGTGCCTCCGCCTGGCCTGACCATCTCAGTTCTCGTTTGATACTTCCCGATTGACCGCCAGTCTCGAACGATGTGTCGCGGCCCAACGGCAAGACTAGACGCCCGTCTCTAACCTCAGCGGGGAGGGCTTGTAGGCGATATCCGCAAGCGGTCCTTTTCGCCGAGAAGGACGCAAACTTTTTAGCTTGTAGGTCTGAGGGTCCTCCACAAATGTTTGGCAGGTGAGTGGCGCCCTCGCCCTAGAGACCCTTGTCGCAAAGTTTGGCCACCACCACACCAGTTCTGCTGTCCAGTCGCTTTCGAGGTCCAGCAGGGCTCGGACATGGACTTCTCATCTTTGCGCGAAAGCTAGCTGGATTCAGAACCAGACACATCGCACAAAACAAGCGCATGTGGCGGATCGCTCGCTGAGCGGCGAACGCTGCGGGAGCTGTTAGGACGCCGCTAGCACGGACACACCCGGAGTCCGCACTCCACCGCAGGCAGGCATCCGTGTTCGCCGAGCTCCAAGGCAGTGGTGAGAGGTAGGTAGCTGGCTCGCAGCCATCGACTACGCTGCTTTTCTGCTTCTGTGCCCTGTTAACTAACAGCCGAGTCGCCATACCGTTTTGCACGAACAAAGCTCTGACAAACGATGGAACGGAATGTGGTCTTAGCGTGCTAGGCGGCCAGCAAACCCGGCCTTGCTGTTGCAACAAGGCACTCGTTCTACGGCTGCCGCCGAAATTTACGGCCCTCGGCAGCGAACCCCTACCCTGGAAACAAAGCTGCGCAGCAAAAGCAAAGGCCCGCACCGGGCCTGGCCTCACTACGACCTTGCGCAGACTGGCGCCTCATCTCAATCTGAAGGTATGGTGCACCCTCAGCCCCCACTAGTTGTATTATCCCTTCCGTCTGCCAATCGGCAAATGATCGCTGCGTTGAAGCAGAAATGCGAGCGCAGCGGTGGGGCAAAGAGACATCCTAGGGTCAACCTCACAGACCCCTGAAGAGACAAGTACGACGACGAGTAGCGCTGCGTAAGTCGTTTGAAACGGGGGGTTTTGCCCGGCATCGACGGCACTCTCCGTTTCACCACCGGACGGCGAAAAGTAGATCATTCATCCCCAAGCATCGAATGACTGGGTTACTAGACAATATTCCAGGGGTGCCGCATTGCGCAAGACCCTCCAGAGTGCTCTCAACGAGACTAATGTCCACAGCGCACCTATTATAGCCATGCCCGCCCACGTTGTTGAGAACAGAGTCGACGCACTAGGGCCAGGCAATGTGATGTAATTTGTGCTGCATATCCGACTGCAGAGACTGACAAGAAGAGTCAAGCTCAACTGCGGAGCGACCCTCCTCCGATTCGTGTTTCAAGTGATGTGCTTGTGAAAGCTAACATAAAAGTGGAAGGAAGCAAGAAGGGAACATAGGACTGCCATGGGGCCGAGGGAAACGCGGGGCGCATGAACCAGTTTCGGTCGTGATGGGCAAGGGTAAGTGTTCATTCAAGATACCCATACATCTCTCCAGAAAACCATCATAGCACTGATTTGGTATTTGGAATAAGCTGCACAAGGTCGATCGAGATAAATCCACCTGAATGGCTCAATATCACCAAGGGGCTTCGCAGGCCAACCGTGAGAAGGCATAAGTGAATCCGCACCACGAGCAGTCTGCGAGTAGTCTAAGTGTGGTGATGATGGCCACCGTGACTTTGGCGTGCGTCCCGAAACTTGAAGAGCGTAAATAGTGGAAAAGCTTACACTAGCAGTTGGTGAAAATCCAGCTACCACCCCGAGAGGCCAGAAGCTAGGCACACATGCCCAGTTATACAAAGATAACGTGGGATATCCTCTTACATCCCGTACAACCCGCACAGATGAGAATGGGGAAGAAGGCCCTAGGTCGTTACAGTAGCAGCGTGCTACTGCGTGATAGCTCACCGCAATTACACACTCTTCAAATTCCTAAATCCAACTTAGAGATTTCTAGGTGAGGGACACAAGACCTCGAACAGCGGGAAGGAGCACCTTCTTCCGTCTGGGGTAAACTTGGGAATTGACGATGCAGATAGGAACTCCCTCCTACGTTGTTGCCTTGCAGATTCAGAGGATAGGTAATCGCAGAACCAAGTCGCCTCAAATCCAAAGGCTTACGGCAACGATGAGTGACCATGATTCAAAGGACTCGGAGGCGAGTTACTACTGGGCTGTTTCAGGTAACAAGGAGCTTTCCAGTTGCACTATGCTAGAAGACATCTTAAGGTACCTAGAGCTGAGATTGTAAGACGATCAGGATATCTAGCTCGCTTCGACCGGGTATGCAACACATCACACACTCTCTGGTTTTTCTTTTTTCCAACACTCTCTCCACTTGCCGGGTTCCGGTCGTTTCTGCCGTGATCATATCAGACAAAGGACTGGAAATGAAGGGCACTAAGGCTCAAACATCTATTGGTAAGAATTAGGGTTGGGGGTTGGAATCAAAGCATGACCGCACTTAATTCAATCTTTGCAGTGTCGGTTTTGAAGCACATAGAAGGTGAGTTTTATGAAGGTTGTGGAATTTTAGGTGGCCAATGCGTGCCAAGCACCGGCCGCCGTTGGTTGAACGGTCCTTCTTGGCACCCCATCCCTGCCCGATCCTTCAGCCTCATCAACCTTCTTGCACCATCAGCAGGCAACCACCCCACTGCGATCGAGTTCCCTCAAGCAACCGACGACTCAATGCCCCAAAATTCGGATCATGATGGCCCCGGAAGGTCGTCAAAAAGAAGCCAAGTATATCGCAGCAGGCTGCATGCTTATGGATGAGATATCCAGCAACGTGCCCCGCTCACTGTGGTCGCTCTTGCCTCTCAACCAATGGCACGTCTTCAGAGCCACTGCTGGGGAAAACGAGGCCGCGGACGAGTTGAACAATCTCCTGCCGCTGGAGGTTGAAAGATACCTCCTCTCGTCGAAGCTGCTTTCGCGCTACAAGCCTCTTCTTGTCAGCCGCTGGATTCGGCTCAGCTTCAGCGTCAGCACCGACAACTCTAGCCATGGCTTCATCCGTGTCTACATTCTACCCGACGACGTTGATAACGTTGGAGTACCTCGGTCCAACTCTCAGCTTTGGAAACTACGTCTCAGGCTTCTGGGCGAGCTCGATTTCTCAAAGAGCACCTGGAACTGCGAGATCGGCAACCGCTCGCCGAGCCCAGCAACCTTCGACGACCCCAGAGATATATCCCAGGCCGACAATAACCAATCGCTGCTGCAGATGTTCAACAGCATTCCGTCCCCGCAGCCGACCCCCGAGATTGTCCGGGATCAGTACGTGCGGGAAGCCATTGACAATCTGATCGACAGCAACGTCCCGGGGCTCAGGACGCGCCTCAAACCATGTCAGTGCCGCTCAGCAGCCCTAATGCTGCAGAGGGAATCGCAGCCCGAACAAATAATAGATCCACGACTCGTCAAAGTCGTCGATCAAGAGAGCCGGCCCTGGTACTACGATGCCGTCGGTGGCGTTGCCTTGAAGGAACCCCGATTTTATGATCGCCCGCGTGGTGGTATTCTCGCCGAGCAAATGGGTTGCGGAAAGACCCTTATTTGCCTTTCACTCATTTTGGCTACGAAGCACTTGCCATCAGGAACTCCAGACCTCTACAGGGGCTCGGAGCGTGTCGTTCGCCGCAAGATTGGCAGCCTCGCAGACATGGCGGCAGCTTCAATAACCATGAACTCAATACCTTGGAAGAATGTCTTCCTCGGCGACCTGGAGTATACCAAGTGTGCTGAAGCCATTCGGCGAAACCCTGGGCAATACTGGCTGCCAACTCCAGTGTCGGCTGAACGTCATATGCCCCGACGCCAGAAAAACGACCCCTTCCCTGTCGAAATATTCCACAGCCATGCGTCCCTGGTTGTTGTCCCGCCAAATCTGATTCACCACTGGCAGCAAGAAATTGAGAAGCATATATCCGGTTTAACCGTTCTCGTATTTCGACCCACCGACGCTCCATCGCTTGAAGAGCTCCTGGAGTATGACATTGTTCTACTTTCTTCATCACGAGTTGAACAATTCATACGACAGGAGCCCTCGACTAAGATTCACTTCAAACGATGCATCATAGATGAAGGGCACAAACTTGGGAACTCGACCACGTCGAACAAAAGCGACCTGCACCTTGCGATTAACCGTCTTCAGGTGACGTCCAGATGGGTTGTCACGGGTACGCCCTCAAAAGGACTTTACGGGGTTGACGAAGCGTCCGACCAAGCCGCAAACTGCAGCAAGAACCCTGAACCTGGGGCGCAAAGAGACTCTAAGGAGCCAGAAAAGGATGACCTAAAGCGCATCGGATCAATCGCCTCGCTCTTCCTACAAATGAGGCCATGGGCAAACTCCCACACCGAAGCTGGGAGCGATCGTCCTGCTAATTGGGGCACATATATGATGCCATCCAAGTTCACACCGAACGTCCGCAGGGACTGCCTACGAAGCACGTTGGATTCGATGATTGTGCGGCATCGTCTGTCTGATATTGACAATCTGTTACCCCCAGTGGAAGAAAAGGTGATCTATTTGGATCCGTCATACCAGGATACCCTGATCCTCAACCTCTTCTCTTCTATGATCATCTTCAACTCAGTTCAATCTCAGCGGGTAGACCAAGACTACTTTTTCCATCCCCGACAGAGGAAAGCGCTGCTGGAGTTGGTCTCCAACTTGCGCCAGTCGAGCTTCTTTGGAGGTTCTTTCTTTTCCCCAGCCGAGATTCTCAAGGCTGCTGATACAGCTACCCAGTTCTTGGCTGAAGGGAAGGTTCAGATCAGCGCTGAAGACGAAGCAATGTTAAAAGAGGCGATTAAATACAGCCAAATTGTAGCGAACAACGATATCAAGCAGTGCGCAAACCTGTTTCGCGAACTACCCGTGTATCTGGATAACTTCCCCTGGGCCGCCGGCAAAGCGTGGTCCCTCGACTCAAAAGGCGGCGATGCAGTCTTGACAGATTGCCCCTTGGTGCTCGAGCTCCAAAAGTTTCTACGTCCTCTAGTCAACTCGCCGATTTCCCTAGAGCTGATGCTTCACAGCGGAAAGTTTGAGCGCCGCGGTGAAGATGAGAAAGAGAAAGCTATCCAGACCCAGAACAGCACCACTCCTCGCGACACCCCAGCTCCGACGAGCAAAGGGCTCGCTGGCAACGCAATATTGGGGCAGGATAACAGGAGCCCGAGCAAACGGCGGTCGGCCATTCTTGCAACGTCTTCCCGTATGCAAGATACGCTAGCACCTCACGAAGAGATGGAGGTTGACATTGCTGCGCCGCTTGCCAAAACCCAACTCGTGTCAACTGCATCCGCGAAGCTGTCGTATCTTATCGACCAAGTCACTAAACATCAAGACGAGGAGCAGATAATGATATTCTACGAGAACGAAAACGTAGCATATTACCTTGCGAGTGCCTTGGAAATGGTCAGTCTTCTATACCTATCTACCCTCCGACCCCTGGACCCCATCTAACTGCTCGAACAGCTCCAGATACACCACCTCATCTACGCCAGAGGCATCACTCCCGACAGACGAGCCCAGTACGTCAACACCTTCAACAACAATCCAAAGTTCCGGTAAGCCTCTCCTTCGACAAACTTTAATCCATCTAACAAACCAGGGTCCTCCTGATGGACATATCCCAAGCGGCGTTTGGCCTCGACATGCGCGCAGCGTCCCGCATCTACTTCATCAACCCGGTGTTAAACCCCCAGATTCAAGCACAAGCCATCGGGCGAGCCCGACGCATAAGCCAAAAGAAGCCCGTCACCGTTGAGACCCTCGTCCTGCGCGGCAGCATCGAGGAGATGATAGTCAAGCGGCGGGGCGAGATGTCTCAGGCTGAGATACGCAAGACACATACCATACTGGACGACAAGCCCATTTACGAGTGGATGCTGAATGCAAAGATACTGCCGCTTCCTGGCGGCGGTGGCGGGGAGGAACCGAACGGGCTGGAGCAGATGGCGAGGCTGGAAAGGCCGCAGGTTATTTTTGGGAGGGAGTTTGGGAGGGTGGCGCATCCCGATCAGGATCTGTTTACGGGAGAGGCTGGGATCGGCGGCGAAGGACATCATGTCGATGCAGGGATGGAGCGGGAGAGTTCTACGGGGATGAAGCGGCAGGAGCCTGAGTCGCCGAGGTCTGATGCCAGAGAGACGGCTTCGAAGATCAAGAAACCTCGGGTTAGGTTTGTCTAAAGTAAGTTACACAGACGATGAAGAAAGCCGTCCAGACAATGGCGACATCTCGTGACGGGATGCCGAAAATTGGATTAGGATCGGAAAAGCCCAATACGTCTGATGTGGAACAATGTCTGAGTTGTCTCCGTGCTGGGCTGCAACGTCAAGCGCGGTCTCTCATGCGTGTCTTGGATGATCAAGTATCCACGCGGCTGCCATCGGAAGCTATACTGAAAAGAAAGAGAGAAAAAAACACCTGAAATCGGATGTCCAGGTCCGCCGTTCGGACCCGTCTAAGGTTCGACTTATGTCAGTCAAGATGCTCTCGTATCCTTCAGGAGCTCATGTGCTGGGCTGACTGTAAGATCCTAGAATAAACGAGAGGGAAAACACCACGTCTGGATCTGCATCGGCCTGCGCAAGCCATTGCCGTCTGCGGCGACCTGGGGATAGAGAGGCGGTACAGTGGAAGAGGAATGACCGCAGGGAGAGTGCGTGGCAGCAGAAGGACCCAAAGGACAGGGGGCTGGCGGGAGATCAACTATGTCCGGGAGCGGTGTGCTTTTGTCACGACTAGCTACTGCGTATATATGTTGGCTGTGCATATTTGTGGCGGCACATTGCAGTCAGCGGAGGAGTGGGGGATTTTATGTATTTGAGGAAGAGAGAGATTTGGAGGCAATGGGAGACAACACTGCCTGAGTACATGCCCGATAAAGATTGTCGGAGTGAACTAGCTAGGGAGAGGATCTAAATTATTAACGGCTTCCAGATTTGACACCTACCTAGTCATGGGCACGGCGCCGGCAGGACGTTGAGCGGTGTCAGGCCCAGATTTGTCTCGGACTCGGAGGCATCGGGACGAGAACCAGGCTGGAGGCTGCGCGTGTAAGACAGTGCCCGCACCAGATTCGGCCTTGCATGTCGGTGAAGGATGCACTGCACCGACAACGCACGTAGGCAGCTGGATTGTGGAGGCTCTTAGATTAGTCATGGCGATAGATGCGTTCTGTAACTTGACCTCTTCGGTGTATCGAAGGCCTAAGATGACCTGCCTCAGGGAATCCGAAATTTTGCGCCTTACTCATCGATTGCGCTAGGCCGGGGGCACGATAAACAGGGTGCGTCTGATATCAATGTTAATGCACAAAATGCGAGTGCCAACGGGTGGTGAACCCTTGATCCATGACGGCATGGTGCTTTGTGATGTCGCGAGACTGCGATGGGGCGGGGCATGTCGAGACAGCTCGCAGAAGGTGTGGGATGATGAGGGGCAGGCTTAGGCCGATCAGATAGCTGCATCCAAGCCATTTGGTTGGGTATCCTGTTCCTGCTTGCACACCCTGCACATTTTTCTCTTCGCTATTATCGTGTCGGTTTAGTTGTCTGTCCCAAGTCTTCGGGCCTCGCCCTAAGCTCGGGCTCTGTTCAGCTTATAGACGTGGCGGATGACTGGCGCGTCTTGCTGTTGTCCTCTCCATGTTGGTCCCATGCATTGCAGGTGCTCCACCTAGCGCCTCTCAATACGAAAACTCCAGCGAAAATGGGAGACGTGGAGGCAGCGATGGCTTCGAGAAGGCGCTGAGACAGCCACAGGATTGGTGCAGACCGCACCACTCTCGTCGGCGAGGAGGTCGACCCGTCAGCCACACAGCTTGGGGCAGCGCTCGCAAGCTACCCCGCCAAGTCGCTGCCCACCACATTCCAGACATTGAATCGCATCGTGAGGGCGTCATTGGAGGCTGGACCCTGTCGATGAGCCGTCATCATGCGCGGCCATGGATTTCCGGGGCACGGCCAGCTGAAGGGTGCAGTGGCCTGCCGGGCATGCCATCTGCAGTAAACAGCGCACCCGCACGTCCGCAAATTCGGTCATGCGAGTGTCTGTTGCTGCCACGGCTGAGAGAGGAGCGTCCGCGGGGAAGCATCGGCGCTCAGCCATGTCTCGCTTGAGCAGGCGGGATGGGATGGGCCGAAAAGATGGACGGATTTGACAACCGAAGAACACACCGTTGGAACTGGACAACACACATCCAGCTCCTGTTAAGAGAGCGGGTCCATCTCGTTCGGCCACCCGCTCCCCCCCTCTTTCCTTTCGAAGTCGCTTCTGGGTTGCTCTGGGTCGTCAGGCAAACAGAGATTTGAGGCAGGTCGAATCTCTTGCTACTCTTGGCCTTGCGTTCGTTCCTACCCTCCCCCCGACCCATGCACAGCAACAACCAAGGCACAGCATAACGCAAATCGTTCGCTACCGTTGAGACGAGCTTGGTCTCCACTTCCAATTCGGCAGTCGTGATAGTTATTTATTGCTTTTCGCATCGCATCAGCTCTGGTTCGGGCCGGCATAAAGGCAACCGCCCTCCCCGCAGAACTTCCAGTCCTCACATTCGTTGTCGATCACGGAGAAATAGGACGACAAACGGTTCAAATTTTGAGCCGACCCGGGTTACGGAACCTTCTTTACCAGGCAAAAGCAGGGGACCAAGATCGTTTGCGGCTGAGATCGGGCTCGGCAAATGCCCTAGAGGCGATCTCCGGTCGTGGCGTCGAACAGAGTGCCCCGCCAGCTGCCCGGTCCTCGCTCAGCGGGGAGATAGGTATTTTGACCCGCTGCACCCGATGAAACAGCGCAGGCACCAAACCCGATAAACCGAGCCGAGGCGAAGTCTCCGGAACGGCCATGGCTGCAGTCCTCGGCAGCGCTCCACCGCACCGCCGGTCATCATGGTCTTGGCGAGGCCGGAGCCGACGCAACAGTCTGAGCGAGAACTTAGTGGAGACTCCAATGACCGTTTTGTCGTCAACACCCTCCGCAGTGCCGCGCCCGGCACGACACTCGCTCCCACCGGCGTTTGAACCCAGGCCGACAGGACAATTTCGCGATGAAGTCAACGCATTCGCTACGACGCCAACTGCCCGAACTGCTCAAGTCGGAGGACGAAGGGAGCCGAGCCACGATGAAGGAGGAGCTAAGAATAGGTCGACAACATCCCGGTGAGCAGCCAATTTGATATCATTCCGCCCTCCGTCCCCCGGACTCCGGCGCCAAAATATCTCCACGTCCTACCCCACAAAATCCTTTTCCTTTTCTCTCCGAACGCTTTGGTTCAGCCAGAGCACAGCTCCGAGACGTGGGCGCGCTACAACAGCAGGTGACGGATGTTGTGAAACACAATCCTCTGTCGCCTGCTGTCACTTGGCCCCCTGGCCAGCTTTGGGTTAGCTCCAGCCTGCAGCTCTCTCCTTGGCCAATGGCATCATTCGAGACCACTGGTCAGCCTCGAAGCTGCTTTGTCGCCCACCGAAACCTCAGCTATGTTTTCGTTTGTTCCACAACCTCTTGACGGTGCTTATTGTTTTGTTTTGATCCTTTTCCGAAGAGCTCATCCTTGTCTCTCGACCCAAGCATTGTTTGTCTGTGGTTATTTTGCGATGCAACATCTCTGAAATATGTCGATACCCCTATTTCCGCCCTATTCAGGAATTCTATGCGCGGGCGGGTGCTTCAAGGGAGCAGTCTAATCTCCACCGCATGTGAACCGTCCCGGGTGCCAAGGCTACATCCCGCCCTGGCCGCCCTCGGAGCGGGTCGGTTTTTAGCCAGACAAGTTCCCCAGCAAGCGCTCGGAGGGAGGAAACCGGTTTCGCGGCCAACACCGCAGAGCAAGCCTGGAAACGTTTTGTCCTCAGGCAAGGCTACGGGCAAAAGTGTGCCTGCAACCCCCGCAATGACACGGGAGGCTGTGTCGCTGTGCCGATGACCCTGTCATTTAAAACCATCACCCTCCCAGTTGCCTCCTCTTTTCTGTCTTGCTCCTGGTTCGGGATTCCTGATCGTTTCGACGTTTTTCGACAAGAGGTGGTGGGCAAGAATAACCGCTAACAAGGGAACTGGTGTTTTGGTTCCTTCAGCCCTCCGCCCTCCTTCTATAACAGACCATACAATCTGCCCAACAACCTGCCGTACAACCCGCAAAACAACCGCTCTTACAACCCACCAAATCCTAGGCGTCACATGTCTGCTACTGCCGCGCTGCAGAGGCCATACGTTAGGTACGATGAGAACCTTCTGAAGCCGCCGCCTTCACGATTCAGGAACCCGGATTTTGTTCCTGCCGCGAACATGGCGACGGCAGTACCGCTTTATCCCGTGGTGATGTTGCCGGTGAGCCGTGGCATGCCAGTTGCTATGTACCCTCCGAGAGATCAGGATTTCATTGTGAGGACGCAAAGATCGAGCGAGAAGTTCCAACAGATGGCGGTCGCACAGCCATCCCTCATGTATTCGCCAATCGTCCCAACTGCCTATCCGAATGCCTCTCCGAACGCACAATCGCCCATGATGCAGCACCCAACCTTATACATCAGGCCGCGAAGCTCGTCCGCCAGCAGTGTCAGCTCCACCGGGAGCAGATGGAGCACTGCATCCTCACTGGCCATGTCGTCTCCAAACAGCAGCATGACAAGCATCGAGTCGATGTCGCCCTGCAGTCCTGGATGTCGGCGTTCATCTGAAGCACAGCGATACTATCAGCTTCAAGGCCACCCCTGGCAAAGACCGGCTCCGATCAAGGTTGTCTGGAGGAAGGCAGAACCCGGGGAGCTGTTTTCCGCTTTGCCTGGTGAGGTCTTGGAGCTGATACTGCAAGAGCTCCGGAAACTTCACTTGAAACAGGGGAGTGATAGCTGCGAAACGTGCTGGATGCGCGATTGTTGTTCGGTCTCCCTTAGCGCTCGGAAGTTCTTGAAGTACGCCCGCGAGGCGTTATATCAGCACATCTGTCTGGTTGGCCATGATTCGCCTCAGATGAGAAAGCGAACAAAGCTAAGCCACGGTTCGAGGTTGGTGTTGTTGCGGCGGACATTACGAGCAAATATGCATATTGCGGTCATCGTAAGGTCGCTCAAGCCACCTTCACCTCCACAGGGTGTTGGGGCGGTGGAATACAACGACCTTGTTGCTTCGGTTGTAATGGCATGTCCGAACTTGGAGAGGCTGGTGGGCTTCTACCCAACCTACGAGCACACCTTCCAACGGGTGTTCCATGCGCTCTCAACCCGCAAGCGGCTCAAGGAGATGAATTGGATGGTAGGAGCCGTCGCGTCGCCGCGCGCTGGCACAGGAAGACCTGGGACCGGCAGACCCGGAACCGGTAGCATTTTCAGTCGGCAGCAGCAGGGGCCGCCCCCTGGCAGTCTGCAACAGTTTGCTCCTGGGGAGCTGCTGCATCAACAGTCCCAGGGTTTTTTGGATTTTCACCTCAACTGGAAGTGTCTTACAACGTTGGTCGTTCACTGCGAACTGGGCGCATCGTTGGCTCCAGACAGGCTCATTACACGAGCTCTTCGACGCCTACCTTCGATTCAGAACCTTCACCTCTCGCACCTTCCACCCACTTCTTTCAGTGATAATACGTTGCTTTTGCTCCCTCCCCTCAAGAAGCTCTCTCTATCGCATCTTCCAGGCATTTCGACCACCGGCCTCTCCGCCTTTGCGACCCGCACCTCAAGCGCCAGTCTTACATCTCTTACACTGATACACATCAACCTAGAGACCCTTCCAGCCCTCGCTCGACTCTTTTCGAACCTTACATCCCTCTCGAGCTTCAACATCGTCCAAGCCTACGCCCCCGTGATGCCAACTGACGAACTGGTGTGCCTCTTCCCATATCTCGCGTCTGCTTCCCTCACTCGCCTCCATTGGGACATCCCCTACCTCCCAACGAAAACGACGACCGCCGACAACATACTCGCCCGCTCTATCCGTGCCTCTGGCTTCCCCGCCCTACGCAGCCTCCGTGCCCCAAACGACCCTGAAGGCATCTTCCAAGCCCTGTGTCGCCCCATGGATCGAGCAGACCACCCTACTGACCGTTATCGCGGCGGCCAAACTTGGCATGGAATCGGACATCGACAAACCTCCAGCCACAGCCAAGCTTCACAGGGTCGACCATCATCTTCCTGGTCCCATAGCACACACTCACGCAGCGCAAGCCTCGCTGGGCCAACCCCGGCCAATGGGATGAGTCCGCCAGACCCGCTCTTCCCACCAGATGCGTTGATGATGCCTCGCGACAACAGCGACCTACATCAGGCGAGACTCGCTGCTCAGACCAGACTAGAGCGCGCGCGACGTTTCCCGCGATTTTTCATCAACGTTATCGACGAGCGAGGAATGGTGGTCGAGAAGTATGGCGTGGGCGCATTTATGGGTACGGTCGGCTCCCACATTCACTACGTGCTCACCCCTGACGTAGGGGGAACGGACGAAGGTGGAGGACTAGTCAGTGTGAAAGATACGGTCGGAGATTGCGGGGAGGCGTTGGTGGCGGAAGAGAAGAACGCGAAGAAGAGCTCGAAGAGGGAAAAAGTAGGGGAAAGGGTGGAGAGCGGGGAAGCGAAAACCAAAGAAGGTTGCATTGGGCTTTGGAATGCGCATTCATCAGAGGCAGTGGACAAGAAGGATAAAGAAAGGTGGTACCACACTGAGAGAGGCAGGTGGAGGGGTGTGGCACTGTCGTGAATGTTGCGGTAGGGCTTGAGTTGGATTTTGATACCCTGGGTTTAGGAGGCATTAGAAGGACAGCGACGGGTTGAAAATAGGGCCTATTGATCAGGGGGTACACGGTGTGCCAGCGAAGAACGTGTTACGCTTATGATGAAATGACATGACCATGACTACGGATGGATACAGGTTTATTAGGTTCAGACGCACAATACGCAGCTAAATGTGACGGGATACAATGAAATGATAATACTGCCACGGCAGACGCTTAAGGTGCTCAATGTGGCATCGGCGTGAATATCTCGAGTGACCTTAAGTTCAGGTTCGGAGAGTCACCGGGATCCAAAGAAGAATTCGTGCTTGGCGTTGGTCGGCTGTAGTTTCGGCGTTCGGGGTGGCAGCCGGAGCTTTAGGCTGGGCCGGCCGAAAAGACCGAGGTGTGGGGCTCGGGGACAAGGGGTACCAATGCAAATTTCTGGAACCTGTTCAGCGACGTCATTTTTTTTACCACTGCTCCCGTGTGACCAAAGCATTTCCATTCCGTCTCTCCGCCGAACTACGGCCCTAGAACGCCCGCAACCTAAGAACTCAATCCAAGCATCATCATTTAAAATACTCAGCGGCGATGCGGTCCTCACTCGTGTCAAAATCAGGGCGCGCGGTGACTACGCTGTGCGCAGCTTGTCGAAGGGAGGTGCTAGCCAAAACACCCTTCTCAACGACAGCGATTGCCAGACAAACGCCAGCATCAAAGGTCGCCCTAACCGCAACCCCCCGTAAACGCTGGCTTTCCCACTCCGCGCCAGCCTCCCCCTCTACTGCGTCGACCCAAAAATCCAAAGACACCTACAAGCTCGTCCCCCGCTACTACGCCCTCTTCCCCGAGGCGGTCCCCGACGGCCCACCCCCCGACGGCCCCTTCGCCCTCGACACTCGCGCCCTTCGCCGCGAGTTCCTCAAGCTCCAAGCAACCGCCCACCCCGACTTCCACCACTCCGCCTCGGGCACATCTCCCGACAAAGCCGCCGCGCGACGCCAAGCCGAAGCCGCGAGCGCGCTGATCAACTCCGCCTTCAAGACGCTGGCGCACCCGCTCCAACGGGCAGAGTACCTCCTTCATGAGCTGTACGGTGTGGACCTAGCGGGGGATGAGCGCGGCGCGGAGACGTCGGCGGATCCGGAGGTGCTGATGACGGTGCTGGAGGCGAGGGAGGCGGTGGAGGAAGCGGAGAGGGAGGAGGATTTGGCCGGGGTGAGGAACGCGAACGAGGAACGGATTGTGGCGGCGGAGGAGGCGCTGGGGAGGGCGTTTGCCGAGGAGGATGTGGCGAGCGCGAAGGAGGAGGCGGTGAGGTTGAGGTACTGGATGAATATTAGGGAAAGCGTTGACAACTGGGAGAAGGGGAAGCCTGTTGTTTTGCAGCATTAGGGGGGGAACCCTGTGTTGCGGGTGGAATTTGAGAACAGCTGAAATGAAGTGTGGAATTTGGAATGGGGTGTTTACAGGGTTTGGAACAATGGGGTGGAGTCTGCGTCTATTGATCCTGTGGTTGGTGGTGATGGGACGTTATTTTGTGGGTGTCGTATGATTTTTTTGACGCGACAGCCGCGACTCCCCCGGATTTCCAACTTTGACTTTATCCCATGTCAAAACACCGACCACAAATCAGATTTGCACCCCATCTGCGTTTCTCTGGCCCGACCTTCTCTGAACTCTTGCCGCGGCCTTCAATCCCAACCAAGATCCCGAAACTTTATAGGACAATGGAAAAGCTTCGAGGGACGAGGGTGAAGGCGATGGCGCTTGAGTGTCTGCGCCACCCAATGTTGGGTCGGCGAGTGAATTGTAACGCAGTTTTTCATTTCGATATAATTTCTTCGCCGGCGAGCTGGAAACCCTAACGAACGCATCTCTGCCTCCTCTCCTTCACGCCTTTAACGGCAGCAAGTCCACGATAATGATCCGCTCCCCACGAGTTCGAGATCCACGAGACATTACACACCGGTAGCCGTTCAGGCGGTGGGTATTGCGCTTGCACGAAACAACATGTCACGTCCCGGCGTCTTGGAGAATACGGACGATGCTCCAACTACAGCGGTAGTATTGATCAACCAAGAGACCGCTCCAATCCCAGATGGCCCCCAACAACCCCTAACAGCTGGGTGCCTTGGTCAAGCCGGAATCCCACCCCTACTCGATGCCACTCTTGAGGGGCTACGGACAGGCCTTGAGGCCAAGCTCTTCGCGAGTGTTAGCCTCGTGAGGGCTTACGTTGCCCGCATCGAAGAGGTCCAGGACGAACGCGGTGTGACAGATCAATCCTGATGCTGTGGGCATCGCCGAAGGTATGGATATTGCCAGGGCCAAAGGGGCCATTCTCGGGCCTCTTCATGGCATCTCCATACTGATCAAGGACAATATTCCCACGAACGACAACGTGGACACTGCAGCAAGTTCATGCGCCTTGTTAGGCGCAAGGTTCTGCGATGACAGCAGCATGGCCAAGTCACTAAAGAAGAGCGGCGCCATTATCCTAGGCAAGACGAGCATGTGCCAGTGGGCAGGATTTCGTGAGAGCCCTCAGTTCTACATCGGTTGGTCCGCCACAGGCGGCCAGACAGTGGGTGCTTATTTCCAAGGCTAGACTCCTGCTGGGTCGTCGAGAGGCAGCTGTGTAGCTAGCTCGATAGGCACCGTCTTTGCCTGTCTTGGAACGGAAACGTAAGTGAATACTACAGCGATTTCCTCCATTTTTGTCTCTGTTTTTTTGTGTTTTTTTGTCAAGGAGCAAAACCCCCTCTAGGCCCCCGAGACGACGTCAACTTTCCCAAGAAAGGAGATAAAGCTGATATTTGCCACAGAGCAGGGTCCATCATACGGCCGTCCGGGCTCGACAATATTGTTGGCATAAAGCCCAGGGTTGACTTAACATCAAGGTACGGCGTCATTCCGTATTCCCCGTATCGAGACACTGCCGGCCCCATGACCCGCACTGTCAAAGATGCTGCCTGTTTGCTCGCAGCAACTGCCAATAAAGATGAGAAAGATGTCTTCACCAAAAATAGACCCTTTGCGTCTCTTCCCGACTACGTGGCGGCATGTAAACCGTCGGGCCTCGCTAGAAAAATAATCGAGGTCCCCCGCGCACACACATCCGGTCGATGCTCCAAGTCTATCCGTCCCATTCAGAATGCATCCTGGCGGCCTTTGACAAAGCCTTGGATGCAATCCGCTCAGTCGGGGCCACCGCCATTGACGTTGACATAGACGGCCTTGATGAGCTACTTATTGAGCAGCAAGGGACACCAATCAATCCGTCTGTTGCCGGTATTCAGCAGGCATTCCAGACTTACCATTTACGGCTGAAGCCGGATCCCCACAACATCACTTGTCTCAACGACTTGCTCAAGTTCACGAAGAGTGACTCTCGTGAGTCCTCCCCTCATACTCCTGATGAGGGGGAATGGGACGGAGCCCTCAAGACAGATAACAAAGATGCGAAGGCCTACAGGGAGAGCCTGTACACCAGAGCGCGCCACTTGTTCCCCAAAACACTGGAGACGTGTAACCTGGACACGTTGGTCTAGCCATCTGCAATTGTGGCGACCTTGCCAGGACTTTTAGGATGGCCTGTAGTGACGGTGCCCATGGGCACAATGCCAGAGGGCACAGAGGTTCTCTCTGAATGGGGTGCCAGTGGGCTGATTCAGGCTGCCCCTGGGGTGCCATTCGGGATCGCGTTTTGGGGGGAAAAGTGGGCAGAGGAGGAGTTGATCGGGATGGCTTATGCGTTTGAGCAGGCGACCGTTGAGAGAAAGAAGGAGGTGCCGGTGGTGATGCCGAAGACTGACCTTTGTGATGTAGCACAGAAGAAGAAGGAGAGGGAGGCGAAGGAAAGAGAATGCAGAGAGGACGACAACCCCCTCTTAGAGGGCCAAAATTGCAGTGATTAACCCCCGACGAGGATCGGACTGGCTGAGAGTTGTCCAGAGATGCCAAGAAATTCTCTTGAGAGCTGAGCGCTTGATCTCTGGCAATGACTGGCTGCAAGCCTCAGAAGCCAAGACATCGACATTGTCTTCGCATGCCCTTGTCAAGGTTGCAAACTGGTGACTTGACCTCCAGGGCAGCAGGCTTATGCCCCAGATAGGAAGAGAGGAAAACAGTGCGATAGCATCAACTCACAGAACTGAGAACATCCCTCCTGATCATGTTGACCTTGGTGATTCTGCAAAATCCAAATTGAGTTTACTGGTGGCGTTTCGGAAAATCACTGTTCGACGCATTTTGACCCACCAACTCGTTTCTGTGATAAAGAAAAAACTCGTGGAGCGTATCAAGCCACCCAACGGTCTCTCCGGCGTTCGGGGTTCCGTGTTTGGCTTGGGGACCTGTTGGTGGAGCCGCAAGAACATGGGGAAAAGAGGAAATTCAACACATCCAGCCCCAACCCTTGATGAAGAATCCTTGATGAAGAATCAAGGGTTAGGGTGGTGTCTCCACAAGTCCTCAAAGCACTCTCAGTCAAGAGTCACAGAACAAATCACCCACCCCTCACCTCACGCCTTTCACATACACAAAATCTCCTCTCACCTTATTCCTAACCTCCAAGCTCAAATATGCTCCTGCGGAACATTGCCCCCGACTCCCACGACGACATCTTCACAGCCATGTCCACGTCCACTCCCACACGTCGCACACCTACCCCGCCCCCACCACAAACATATCATTCCGACGACATCCCAACCAACAACCACCTCGATGACGTCTGGGGCGATAACGGTGATAATGATAACCTTAACCATCCCACCATAACACCCATCCCTGAAGGTAGCCACCCCTCTGACATGCCCCGCCTACGTCAAGAGCACACCACGGCCGGTTACCGAGACGGCATCACTGTAGCCAAGGCAAAAAGCGTACAAGCTGGATTCGATGAGGGGTTCGGGCTAGGTGCTACGATTGGACTTCGCGCGGGGGAGCTAGTTGGTATTTTGGAGGGGTTGGTAGGCGCACTCTCCTCCTCCTCCTCCCCCTCCTCGTCTGTGGTTAGCGGGGTGGAGAGGGTGAAGGGGTTGTGGGAGGAGGCGAAAAGGGAGCTGGGCGTTCAGGTGGTGTTTGGGAAGGATTATTGGGAGGAGGATGGGACGTGGAAATATGAGGTTGCGCATCCGGAGGGCGAGGCAGGGACGGTGTTTGGTGATGTGGCGATGGCACATCCGCTGCTGGTGAAGTGGGATGGGATTGTGAGGGGGGAGGCGGAGAGGTATGGGGTTGATTGGGATGTGTTGAAGGAAGAGGCGGAGGAGGAGAGGACGAGAGAGGAAGGACATGACCACGGGCACGCTCATGAAAAAAAGGGCGAGGCGACCCTTTTGGAAAAGGGCAAGGGAGCTTTAGAGTGGTGAGGTTATGGGTGTGAGGTGCCTAATGCTTTTTAAGGTGAAGCCTTTCGCAAGCATTCAAGAGGTATGCTCTAGGTGAGTCAGCCGTTTCATGCATAGTCTTCACAGAGCTACACCCTCAGCATCCCAGAGCACACTGAGAAATAATTCCCGAACCAAGTCGTGAGCCTCATGGAAACATCATTATTCACACTCTCCCACACTGTGCTAACTAAAAACAGATAAATAACCAACCTCCGAGGCCTGCTCACAAACTAGCCAAACTTCTTCTCTACTCTTTTTAGTAAACCTGTTACTCCCTTCTCCAGCTTGCCAGCCTTCTCTTCCAACTTCCCCCGCTGCTCCGGCTTTGGTTTATATTGCTCGGGCTTATGCTGACCCTCGGGCATGTAGAACTGTTGGTGGATGTTGTACTCGGACTGCTGCGGCTGCGATGCCGCAGACGGGTGATAGGTGTATCCTGCACCTTGTTGGCTGCTTTGAGGCACCGGAGGCGGAGGAACGGGGTTCAGGCCTGGCGGGGTTGGCGTGTGAGAACCTGGTGTGTAGGGGCTCCCTATCGAAGAGCCATAGGGGCTTGCCAGGCCGGGGCTGGTGAGACCTCCTTGCGTGACCGGCATCGTAGCGGCGCGGCTGAGCCCTGGGTGTGCGGTTGGGTGCTGGGAGAGGCCGGTTGGGTGTCCGCCGAGAGAGCCGAAGCCTTGAGGCACGAAGCCGGGGGAGGCAACGGGGGGCGGGGCAAAGGCCGGGGCCCCTGGAGGATGCTGGATGTTGGGTGGAGGCATTCCAGGGCTGAGCGGGCCCACGCCGCTGGGGACGAGGCCGGGAGAGAAGGGCGTCGCGGCATCGTATGCGAGAGTCTGGTGCAAGGGGTTGGCCACGCCATCATCGGGCGGGGGAGTCTTCTCGCGATGTCGGATTTGTTCGGGCGCTGCCGGTGCCGCTGGGTTGTAGGGAATCGGAGAGAACTGTTGAGGAGGCGGAGGGGGTACCGAGTCCCCAGCTCCGGAGACAGCCGAGACAGCAGAAATCGGCGGGCCGGGGAATGTCGGAGCTCCCTGCTGAGACACGGTGGACGGCGGCGTCGGGATATAGTCGTCGATGGCGGCCCTCTCGAGTTGCTGAACCACTTGGCTCACCTCGGCCGTATGACGCGGCGGCGGGCCGGGCTCGTCGAGGATCTCGCATTGCGACACAGGCAAGACGCGCCGAATGCCATTGACGAATTCGGCGGCATCCTGGAGCGTCCAAAAGTAGATGTCAAGCGAATGGAGCTTGTAGTGATACTTGTTCTGGTTGTGGGGGTCATAGGTTGGTAGATGCCACTCCTCGTGGCCCTGGACCTCACCCACCGCCAGGGTTACCATGCATGTGTGCTTATAAGAGTACGTCAGATGGGCGGTGTCAAGGTCTGAATGGCCCGAAGTTAGCACCGTCTTCCTTGCACCACTTGATGAAGCAGGGCGCCTTACAGCCATCAAAAGCGTCTTGGTCCTCTGTGCCTGGGTGGTTGGCGATCTCAATACGAGCGCGCCGCTGCTCGACGTCTTCGAAGAGGTAGACATAGGACCCCTTGTCGAACCGGTGGTGAGGCGGGTTGTCTGTGGGCGGACCATAGAAGTAATGGATGTCTCCGAAGCTTCAAAGGGGTGTTAGACCGATGTTCATTCTCGATGTTGCGCGCTCAAGAGACGCCTGCACAGGTAGCTTACAGAGTGGCCACAATGTCCTCGCCTGGCCGGGCAGCCATGGTGTTTTAGGGCGCGCGCAAGGGGATGCGGGGTACTCGTCGAGGGGAATGTTGAAGCTCGCCAGCTACGGTCTCACGCAGGCGAATGCGCTCGATCCGGGTCTTACAAAGAAGACACAATTACACAAAGTATCGCAAACCTCAACCGGGAAGCTGGAAGCTACCTTGTGTGAGCGGGAAGAACAGGTGGGAGGGACGTATTGATCAAGGAGAGCTTCGGCGGCCTAATGATCCTGATGCGATGCGGGCGCCCTCCCCCTGTTTCTTCGCCTTGGGTATCCATCCCCCATGCGCAATCGTCCATCTTTCTGGATAAATCAGCAAATCACAGGCACTGAAAGAACCATGGACCCCCCCTGCGCCGTCGCAGCGGCACGAGACAGCGTGCTCTCTGGCATCGACTGCTCTCCCGCCCGGCGCTTACAGCTTCGCGATCAGCGGCCAATTGGGCGGGGTCCAGCGGGGTTTCTTCAACCCCCCTGTCCACCGTCCAAAGTGAGCTCGGGCCTCTTGCATCGGTCAGCTCAACATCCCTGTCGCGGTCCGCTGGGGCAAAAATTTGGCCTGCGACGGAGAGATCCGCAAAACCGTGACCGCGCCCAAATTTTGAGACAGCGACGACAGCAAACCACCACGACGGTGCTGGAGCAGCCAATCCGCACCTCACTCGACCGGTACGTCAGCTCCTGCTGCGGAATTGCACCCGATCCCTAGAATATCCACCAAGAAAGAAACCCCCAATTGACCACCTCTGTAGACCGAGGCCACAGTCAACCCTCGGCCTCGACCTTGTACCTCGACTCGACCCCCTTTAACCTCCCATCGAGGACCCTTCCTCGCCCTCACACTCTCTCCCGCTAAATTCCCCGCCTTCGGGCCCCAACCTCCCAAATGGGCATCCACTCCATCGCCAACATGTGCGCCCACCTCCAAAACGCCACGCGCGCCCGCCTCGGCATCACCTCCCTCCCCAACACAAAATACAACCTCCATCTCGCCCTCGCCCTGCAACGCGCAGGCTTCATCGCCTCCGTCACCCGCGGCGGCCCTCACCCGCCCGCTCCTGAAGAGTTCCAGACCCTCGAGCCGGAACCGGTAACCACGGCCAACGCGGCGACTCGGCGGTTGTGGGTGCAGCTCAAGTACTGGAACAACGAGCCGGTGCTGCGAAATATGCAATCGGTCTCGAAGCCGTCGAGGCGTGTGACTGCGGATTTGAACCAGATTGGGAGGGTGGCGAGGGGGTTCGAGGCGGGGATGCACAAGGGGTTGAACTTGGGCGAGTGCATGTTTTTGAGCACAGATAGGGGGGTTTTGGAGGTTCGGGAAGCGCTGGAGAAAAAGGTTGGTGGATTGGTGCTCTGCCGGGTGTCATGATTGGGAGAGACCCTGGAGGGGGAGCTTGGAAGGGAGGGATGCAGAGGAAACAACGGCAGACATGCATGTTGGCTGTTGCAATGTTCCCTCGGGGACAATAGGGATGGTGTAGGATACGAAGACACCGTTGAGGCTGTCAAGCACAGCGATAGAGCGACCGAGCGACGGATTTCCAACCAAGGGGCGGCTTGTCCATGTACCATAGAACTCAGCATCGCTCGCATAGTCACTTGTTGTATCAAGAACGCGGTGAAGTAAATGTATGCATTCCAGTCTAAACTACTCCCCGGCCTGCCGTCACCTGTGCTCAACCAGAAGCACACAATACACTTCCCAGAACTAAACTCCAGCCGTGCTTTTTTTCCGCCAGGTATCATGCGAAAAGTGGGGATTCCCTTTGAATAACAATACAACGCACCCCGGAATCTCTTGTAGCGAAACTCGGATTAAAAAGAATACAGGCTGTAATTCAGGCAACTGCCCGACATGAATAGTATTGACAACAACCGCTTACTTTTCGCTTGCCTCCGTAATCTGCTGGTCCTGTTCTTCCCCACCTAGCTCGCTGTTTTTGTTGGCCTCGTCATTTTCGTGGTGGCCATCAACTTCAAGTGACTTTGTCTCCGGTGCGTCTTCGAGCGAAAGTGCCTCGGTTTGTTCGACCAAAGTATCCACATTCTCTTCATCCGTAATCTCTTCCTCGTGGGTTGATGAGGGTAACTCAACCTCACCCTCCAACTCCTTAGCAACCTGGATTGCTTCTTCAGCGCTGGCAATATTCTCAACAACGGGGGCGATCTCTTGCGCAGTGGTCGACGGTTTTGCGTTGGAGGATGATGGCTCTTCTTTGGGTGGTAGTGAGCCCTGTTCGTCAACTTTTTCGGCGCTCTGAGCTGCCTCTTTAGCCGGCGCAGAGGGCCCAACCACAGTGCTGGGAGAGGTATTCCCCGAAGGCGGTGGGTCCCCACTCTTGATGGGGGCAGAGGGTCGACCGACAAGGCCGGTGGAGGCCGGTTGGGCGCGTGAGGGCCCTGCTGCGGCTGCGGCTCGTGGTACAATTCTTCTCACAGCCTTGTCATCGGTCTTGCTCCAGGGGTTCTTGGCGGCTGCTGGGACAGAGGGTTTCCGAGGAGGTGTAATGGCCTTGTCAGTGACTCTAGATTGAGATGCCTGGGTGGGGCGCGTCATTCGAGCCAGGAAGCTCTCATCCACTTGCTTCTCGTTCTTTGTGGGCGGATACTCCTTAGCCGACTGCTTTGGCGGTGGTCCCAGGCTTGGTCGCGGCCTGTCGATGGTCGAGCTCTGCCTCTTAAGGGTCTTAGCCCCGGCCGTTTTGGTCGCCGTAGTCGCTACAGTGGAAACGCTGCCCCGGCTAGGGGAGCGCCCGAGCGAATCCACCGTTTGGAAGCCACCGCTCGCCCTAGAGAGCGACTGTCTCGCGGGATTGACCTTTGAGCCCGAGGCTGCTGTGTGCGTTGTCAGGCGATCTGGGAGCCTCACGGGGCGTGTTGGAGACTTGGGCTTCGGCTTGACAAACGAACTGCCAGCAGGGGATGGCTGAAGTGGTGGTGCTCTCTTCACAGAAGATGCACGCGGTGTGGACGTTGAGGCATTCATCTTGGGGGTATCGGTTTTCTCCGGCTGTCTGGGAAATCGCTCGGGAGTCTTGGCTGGGAGCTTTGGCGTCGATGTCTCAGCAGGGCTCTTCGGTGCCCTGCTCACTGTTGGTGACTTCGCCAGTTTCCCGGCAGACTTGCTAGCGGACGGAACCGAGAGGGGCTTCGGCGTTGCTCTTGATGTTGTAGCTGTGCTGGGGCCCGGCGTGTCCTGAGTCCCATTCGCCTTCTCTTTCCCTTTCGCACTGCTGCCACCGCCACTGCCAGTGCCATTGGCTGGTTCTGTCACGACCTTGGGGGTTGCATTGGCCTCAGAAGCTGCTGGCTTCTCAGCGGCGGCGTCTAGCCCCGACCTTTTGAATCTGCGCAGAGTGCTAGAGGATGCTTCCCCTGCAGCATCAATTGTGCTCTTGAAAGATGAAGAAGAGGCCTTGGATTCGGGGTTTGCCGACCGCGGAGATTCCGGGATGGGTTGGTTTGGTAGGCTCGACATTAGTGCCGCCTGTGCTGTATTGTCTGCAAAGATATTCTTGTTTTCTTGTTTGGGGGCTGATGTTGACAGGTCCGTCTCGCCGCTAAGCTTGCGTGAAAGAGAGATGTTGGAGTCCTGGCTGATTCCGCGTTGCAAGCCTATCCTGCCGTCCTTCTCGATCGCAATGAAATCGGTCCGGACCTTGGAAAGGGGTCGAGGGGATTCGCCGCCGATAACTGAATTGCAGGTGGCGCCGTTAGCTCCAAGCGCGCAGTCAAAGTGATAACGAACAAAAATATGTGTAGCGGTCGAAAATGATTCAGAAGCTCCACTGGATGAAAGAAAGGCGCACGTAAAGCTACCACGAGTCACGATGCTGTGGAGCGGATAGAAAGTGCTTACTTGGAGGTATCCCAGGCGAGCGCCCTCGATCCGGGGGACTCGTTTCCCCTTTCTGCTCAAACATCGCCCGGAGGTTCTTGACCGCGCTCATCGTTGCGGTTCTGGGTAACGGCTGCCCGCCAGTTGCGGAAACGGCTTGTGGCCAAGATGTGTGTGCGTAGAAAGAACGACTTTGCGACGCTGTTCGGTGCGCTGTGTTCGATGGGGGCTCAGGAGGGTAATGACATGCCAAATTCCGATGCCCCTTTTAGGGTCGAGGCCGCCTGCAGGGAGAAAGGGAGACGCGCTGCAGCTGAAGCTTCCCCGCGCCAAGAGCCAGCCAACGGAGCTGGTGCCCTGCCGACAAATCAATCCAACGACTTACGCGGTGACGGGCGCCCGAAGTGGCGATCCAGGCAAATTGAAGAGCTCAATGAGTTGCGAGACGGTGACGGATTCTGGAAAGCGAGGGTGTCGTGGTTTTCGGCGTGGTGCCACCCGAGATTATAAGAGGTGCCTTCCATTTAATTAGAATCGCATTTTAGGGAAGGGTTCGTCAGGGGAGCTTCGACAGCGGGGACCTGACAGGGCTCTTTCGGTGCCTGTCATCAGCACCACACACCGCCAACGTACCTTTTTAAATGTTCTAGCAGAACCCAGATCTAGAGTGTGGAAGTTTGTAGATGTTCTGACGGGTTCGCGGTTCGTTAAATGCACGTCGGTAGACTTGTCGTTCCGCGCGAAACTGAGTGGGCGGACCTGATGGAGCTGGTTTCAGGGGCTCGAGGACGTCTTCCCGTGCGGGCTATCCAGGACTTTTGTTTTACTTTTGGGCCCGATGCGCTTTTCCCTGCACCCATCCGAATGGCCCGATCTTTTCGAGGGCGACCCGATGCTTCGCGGGTGACTCGTTGGCAAGCCCAGTCATGCACCGCCCACTTGCTGCTCCTCCAGGCCGACTGGATGCGATGTCCAGCTATCAGGAGAAGAGAAGCCACCTGGCCAAACTTTTACCAAAGGCATCAGCAATGGAGTGTAGGTCGCCTGTGTTTCAAGTGCCGTCATGCATTGCTCTGCCCCTTTCGTTGGGCTCGGGGAAACACTCCTGACCAATCGACCGCCTCATCCGATCTTGTGCTGTCCACCCGATCCTCTGGACGAGCCGTGAGCTTGGTGTGTAGCCAAAGGCCTCGCCAATAAACTCATCGGTAAAACTGAAGGCAGCCAAGCTCCGCGTAGACTACAGGTCCAGCACGACAGCAATGAATGCAGTTTGGCGACAGTTCGCCGAAGACTGGGAGCTTCCGATTCAATATTCCGACAACAGGGGTCCGCTGGTAGCTTAGCTCCAGAGTTGAATCCACCCCACCACCACCGGCAGCTCCCCCGGAATAAACCGTTTCTGCCAGCTGATCCCTGCAAGCCGATGCCGGCCTCCGCCAAAATTCGTCATTTGGCGGCAGCTCCGACTTTGTTTGGCAAAAAAATCGCAAACCGTTGAACTTGGATAAAAGCCAATTGAAGCGCAACCATGGCAGCCAGGACACTGAGAATTGGTGAGTAGCTGCTCCAGGCTAGTGAATTTTGGTATTTGATTTCTCATGCTTTCAAGGCCTGATCCCCGGTGATGGCATTGGCAAGGAGGTTATCCCCGCCGGTCGCCGCATCCTCGAGGCCCTCCCCGCTTCCTTGGGTCTGAAGTTCGAATTCGTCGACCTCAAGGCCGGCTTCGAGACCTTTGAGCAGACTGGCGCCGCCCTTCCCGACGAGACGGTTGCAATTCTCAAAAACGAGTGCGATGGTGCGCTCTTTGGCGCCGTCAGCTCGCCTTCCAAGGCTGTGAAGGGGTATTCGTCTCCCATTGTCGCGCTGCGCAAGAAGCTGGACCTCTACGCCAACGTACGACCTGTGAAGAGCGTTATGACGGCTGCGAACCCCATCGACATGGTCATCGTGCGCGAGAACACTGAGGATCTGTACGTCAAGGAGGAGAAGACGTACGACACCCCTGAGGGCAAGGTCGCCGAGGCCATCAAGCGCATCTCGCAGCGCGCCAGCAGCCGAATTGCCACCATTGCCGGCGAGATTGCCCTGCGCCGCCAGAAGATCCGCGAGTCCGGCGCTCCCAGCATCCACAAGGAACCCCTGGTCACTATCACCCACAAGTCCAATGTGCTCTCGCAGACCGATGGCCTCTTCCGATCCACCGCCCGCGAGGCGCTCGCCAACCCGCGCTTCAAAGACGTCGGAGTTGAGGAGCAGATTGTTGACTCGATGGTGTACAAGCTCTTCCGCCAGCCCGAGGCTTACGATGTCATCGTCGCGCCCAACCTCTATGGCGATATCCTCTCGGACGGCGCTGCTGCTCTCGTCGGTTCTCTCGGTCTGGTTCCCAGCGCCAACGTTGGCGAGGGCTTCGCCATCGGTGAGCCGTGCCACGGAAGCGCCCCTGACATCATGGGTCAAGGTATCTCCAACCCCATTGCCACTCTCCGCAGCGCGGCCCTGATGCTGGAGTTCCTCAACGAGGAGGCCGCCGCGGCCAAGATCTACGCTGCTGTCGACGCCAACTTGGAGGAGGGCAAGCTCCTTAGCCCCGATCTTGGCGGAACCGCGAAGACCGAGGAAGTTGTCCAGGACATCCTCAGGCGGCTTTAGACCCAACCACGAAAGGTTGGAGGTTTAGACGCTAAAACCAAGTTCTTCAACGGTAGCTAGCCGGCGTGTAGATATAAAGGTATACCCGCGTCTGTGTACATAATGTCTGGATATGGAAGACCAAAAAAGTAAATGCATTTCACACGCTGCCTCTTCACAAGAGTGGGACACACGGGTTGAGCCCAGGTACCCCCAACCAGTGAAAGAACGGTATTTGCTGATCTCAAGCGTTCAGTTTGATGTCACTGAAAACAACCGGGTCCCCACCCGTTACGACTCCAGAGCAGCGGCGTTGTGGTCCGCTTAGCAGCTTCCCCTTGGAGGTACAAGTCTATGCATGTCATCTGCAACTTTTCTAAGAACCTTGAGGTACAACACAGAATGAACTTGGATGCTTTATCCAATGACTTGAGCGAGACGGATGCCAGTTGATACCAGACTAGGCACCCAAAAAAGTAGCATTGGACACCGTTACGACGGCCGTGAAAACCATTGCAAAGTGATCTGCAGCGTCGAATCATCAAATGGTTGCATCAGAATTACAGGTCAGTCGCACGAAAACACAACCTCCTCGACCTGCCGTTCGATTTAAGAGAGGTGTTCCCACATTTCGTCAATCGGCTGTCGATAATATAAGCCGGGGGGCCATTTCGGCTTTTTATTCTTCGCCTCGGGAACCGAACTGAGACTGCGCTAAGAGAAGGGTGGGGAGCGTTTCCTTAACAACCCCAGGCGGGGATAGGGGGTTGTTATCTTACATCTCGAGAAATGACGCATGGTGGAAAATAAAGCACCTTGGCAAGATTGTCGGTGAAGACAATCTCGAACCCCCCAATCTTGCGAATGATCCAGGCATCGAAGTCCTTTGGGAACCTGACCCCCTCGCGGCTTAACCGGACTTTAAATCTTTAAAATTCCAGAAAGATAAAGACTCTAAAGGGGACCTGCCTTCCGGTCCAAAAACCCCCGTAGGCTAGCTTGATGCTTGAATTTGCTCATCTCCAGCATTAGGATGAGGCGCGCGGTCAGATTTGAAAGGTTTGCGCAAACATCCTCACTCTGCCTCTAGTCCGCTGGTTCAAGCTGCTTCTTCTTCACCTTCTCAAGGATGGCGTCCTGCGAGTCTTCACCGGGAAGGAGCTAGGACTGTCTCCGAGTGGTTCCCGGATAGGTACCTCATGGACTCGGACATCATGACTGTTGGATGGGGCATAGCAAGTGAACTACACAGTAAAATAGATGCACCCGATACCTACTCTGGGGTGTCATTTACCTGCCTGAGCACCAGTGCCAGCTGAAATGCATACAGGGGTGTGTGTCTAGGTACTTTGTCGTCCCGGAGGAGGCTGACTGACTTCTTCGGGACGTCCTGGGATCACTGCCCAGGGCGAGAACTCACTTGCTGTGAACTGAAAACATCAATTACATATATATTGTCAACTGGTCTGGACGTTCTCACTTGACGAAATTGGTACCCGTAGAGCTCTCAGAGAAGGGGTTTTTGTTATTTTCATGACGCCTGCCTACCAGATACCCGACCTGCCCATGTTTGTAGTTACGCCACCGCCCACCAAGAAAGCCTGGTGGATTTGATATCATACAGACATATATACATGTACAATGCTAAGTAATACAACCTTCGCCATCTCGCTTATGACTCTCTATCTATCCGTGTATACCCCCAAAGCCAGCTGAACGTCAACTGGGTCTTGCTCATCAGTAGTCTAACACACTTCCTAGCAGCCTCCTACCTAGAGCTTGGAGTCGTCTTGATTCACCATATCGTAGCAGATCTAGTTTTCACCGTCATTATACAACACCACGTTCACTACCTAGCGCCGTCTCTTTCACGGCAGCTTTATTTGGTGCGCTTAGCCTCCAGCTCCTTCTGGTGCTTAGCGACGAGCTCCTTTCTACAAAGAGACGAATGTCAGTCATCACTTCGTTGCAGAGGTGGTTATAGATACTTACTGCAAGTGGGGTGGTGCCGGGGCGTAGTGGCTGAACTCCATGCTAAACTCGCCCTTACCCTGGGTCGCCGCGCGGAGGTGAGAGCTGAAGCCAAACATGGCATTGAGACTGCAGTCCGCAATCATAGTGAACTCATCAGCGCCGACCTCGGTATCGACGATGGTACCGCGCTTGTTCATCAACATGAGAACGCTACCCTGGAACTCGACCGGGGAGGTGATGGTCGTCTTCATCAAGGGCTCGAGGACAATGCCTCCGGAATCCTCAAAGGCCTTCTTGAAAGCCAGCTGCGTGGCAAGGTTGAAGGCATAGTCGCTAGAATCGGTGACGTGCGTCGCACCATCGGTAACCACCATTGACGCGCCAATGACCTTGTGGCCAAGGAGAGGACCCTTCTCGCAGACCTCGGCGAATCCCTTCTCGCAAGCTGACAGGTACTTATCGGGAATGTTGCCACCCACGACCCTGGACTCGAACTTGTTCTTCTCGGCGTGCTCCTCGTTGGGCTCGATCCAGCCCATGACGCGGGCGTAGTCTCCGGGACCACCGGTTTGGCGACGAAGCAGGTAGTCGAAGTCGGCACGCTGGGTGATGGCCTCACGGTACGCAACGCGCGGCTGGCCAGTCTCGCACTCGACCTTGTACTCGCGACGGAGACGCTCGACATACACCTCGAGATGCAACTCACCCATGCCGCTGATGATAGTCTCTTCAGACTCCTCGTCGACGTGCAGGCGGAAGGTGGGATCCTCGCGCATGAAGCGGTTCATGGCCTTGCTGAAGTTGTCGGCATCGCTGCTCTTCTTGGGCTTGATACTGAGCGACATGACGGCGTCAGGCACGAACATGGAGCTCATGGAGTAGGGAAGTTTGCCGTCGGTGAAGGTATCACCAGATGCACAGTCCACGCCGAATACGGCGCAAATCTCGCCGGCACCGATTTCATTCACATCCTCCATCTCGTTCGAGTGCATCCGCACGATACGGGGAATCCGCACCTTCTTGTTGGTGCGCGAGTTGAACAGGTAGGTACCCTTCTTAAGAGATCCTTGGTAGACACGGATATAGGTGAGCTGGCCGTAGGGGTTCTCTTCCAGCTTGAAGGCGAGGCCGACGAAGGGGAGCGAGTTGTAGGGAACGAGGCTCACAGACTCCTCGCCCTTGGAGCGGTCGAGAGCGGTGTTGATGACATCATTGGGATTGGGGAGATAGTCGCAAACGGCGTCGAGCATGGGCTGGACCGACTTGTCGGCCAGAGCGGTACCCATCATGACAGGAGTGAACTTGAGCCCAATGGTTGCTCTTCGAATGGCGGCCTTGATCTGCTGAGGGGTAGGGGTGATTTCCTCGAGGAACAGCTCGGCAATCTCATCATCCACGTCGGCCAGCTTCTCAATGAGCTCTTGTCTCTTCTGTTGTGCCAGCTCCTTCAGATCCTCAGGGATGTCCTTTGAAACCTTGACGTTGATACCACGCTGGCCTTCGTTGCGGATGGACCTCATCTCGATCAAGTCAACCACGCCCTCAAACTCTTTTTCGGAACCAATAGGGATCTGAATCGCCGCGGCAGGGATTTTGAGTTTCTTGTTGATCATATCCACGACCCTGAAGGGGTTGGCGCCCATGCGGTCCATCTTGTTCACGAAGCTGACGCGCGGCACGTTGTAACGCTTCATCTGTCTGTCGACGGTAATGGTCTGACTCTGGACACCGCTGACAGCGCAGAGAACCATGACGGCGCCGTCCAGCACTCGCATCGCACGCTCGACCTCGATGGTAAAGTCGATATGTCCGGGGGTATCAATCAAGTTGATGTGGTACTTCTCATCCACGCCGTTCTCCTTCTTGGTCCAGTCGGCGAAGGTCGCAGCAGACTGAATGGTAATGCCTCGCTCCCTCTCCAGCTCCATAGAGTCCATCTTTGCGCCAACACCATCGCGTCCTCGGACTTCGTGGATGGCGTTCGTTCGGCCGGTGTAGTAGAGGATACGCTCGGTCACGGTGGTTTTGCCGCTGTCGATGTGCGCCTGTTCCGCTGTTCAGCCCCCATTGCCACCCCCATTGCGCTCCCCGGAAATGTCACCTACCGCAATGCCAATGTTTCGGACTTGTGACAGTCGTTTTAGCTCCTCGGGGCTCATGCGGGCCGCGGCGGCCTCGACCGTCATACCCGCGGCAGCTTGTTCTTTGGCCTGCTGGACTCTGTCCCGTTTAGCGCGTCAGCGTGAAGCAGAACTCAGTACCTCGCTTGAGAACTCACGCAGCTGCCGCCGCATCCGCAGCAGCATATCTAGCCAGCGGGCTGGCGCTGAAGTGGCGGCGCGAGCCAACTGACGAGGCGGTCCATCGTGGTGGTGCAGGGCAAACGGAACCGACGGCAACGCGGGATCCCAAGCTGTAATAACGCACCCCTTGTTGCGCAGCAGCGGCGCGCGCGCTGTTGAGCGACGCTGCAGCCCGTATCACCCTCATCTTCGCAAGCAAAGAAACGAGCGAGTAAGGAATGGCTAAGAAGAATGAGTGAGAGCTCCAAGCAAACGTGCGCTCAATTGGAGACTTGGAGATCTTCCCGGCCAGATTTTTTTTAGTGGGTCCTCTTCCCCAGCCCAAGCTGTGCTGTAGGTCGCATGCATGCCAAGAGAATCCTCTCGACCCCTGCTTACAGCAAAAGGGGCACAAGAGCAACCTCCCTCACAACAACACAACGCCAGAATATCTGAAATGCGAGAATGAACGTAAGTCAAGGCCTCGTTCAAATTCTTGCACCGTGCTCTGAAACAAGATGCAAAAAAAAAAAAAATCTATAACCCCACCATCTAGACCGCGACCCGGATGATCCAATGAGTGCAATGTTAGACAACAAACACCAATATCATGACCCATATCCCATACCCCGAATAATGCAACCGTATCCAGATCCTTCGTCGACCATCGAGACGCCATATGATAAGGTGATCAGCTTCGGCTTTTCGCAGGCAACCACGTCAGACTCGCTGCGTTGGGGGGGGGGGGGATGCCGCGACTCCTCAGCCATAACCAAACACAGTCACCATCATGGCAAGTCCAATCATGCAGATCTGAGTGAGACCAAAAACCGGCGACAGACCCGATGCGCTACCCTTCACACCAGCGCTATCCGTGAATCCTGGACTGGCTGCGTAAGCCGGAGAAGTGACGGACGGCAGGTCGGTAACCTTGCTTTGATCTGGTGCGGTCGTGGCTGAAGGGATCTGAGCGCTTTTGCTTGCAAAGGCCACGATGTTGCTCCTTGTAGAATTGAAATCGGTCGGCGCGATACCAATCTGGTTGTTCACCAGATCGTAGACCACATACGCGGACCGCAGGAATGTGTCGCCCAGCAGGTATGGTGCACTGGTAAAGTTTTGTATCCCAAACTCACAGGCGTCTAAGCCCCTGTAAGGGCCGTTGTTGAAAACGGGCGGTTGGCCACCAGTCAAGTCCAGGACCAGCTCATCCATGGTTACGTTGATCCGTGGACCACTCGGGCCAGCAAATCCGAACGAAAAGTAACCCTGGCTGTTGCGCATCTTGCAAGGGATAACCGCTAGCTGGAACTGGGAAGAGTAGATTGCCCCAACCTCTTTCCAGACTTGCGACGCCAGGTCTGTGGGAAGGTAGGAAAGTGTTGTGCCAGAATCCAGTACCACGGGAATGGGAAAGCTGCTGGAGGTGAGGGTATCGCTTCCGCTAGGACTGTATGCTTCCAAAGAGGTGAACGCTACAAGGAAGGCTGTGTAAGCCGATTGCACCGGGTAGATTTTGATCTTTGTCAGGTCTCCGTGATACTTCTCGGTATCGATTCCGCCGAAGAGAATGTTGCCGGAGCTTGCATCTATGTTAAAGTCAACATCACCGCCATCAGGAGAATTGTGCACAGGCATACCCAGGTCGTTCAACCACAAGCTGTACGCAACGGTATTGATCAACCCTTCCTCCATCATGTTGACCGGCAAATTTGGGTATGCCGACGAAGTGTCCTGACTGTTCCCAACAATGGCTTCGTTCAGCGCATAACCCACTCCAACAAGACCATACGCAATATCAGTCTTAATGCCAAGACCCATCGTCATGTTGTTCAGGGTGGCGCCGCCAATCTCGAAAACATCGGTGAAGTAGTCTCCTTTCGAAGATGATCCATCAACATACGAGATATCGAAATCGTTCTGCCCGACAGTTTCATAAGTCGTCGACTTACTGGGGCTAACTGTCGACAATGTCAGCAGGTGCCCCGCAAAGCTTTGGAGGTTTAAGAACATACAGGCACCGAGATCGCAGCCTCTAGAATCAGTGCAGATCTTCGCAGACGAGTCGGGCACCCAAATGTCGCTGCTGCCAGTGTCCAGTTGGAGCGTGAGATCCTGTGCCGGTGTTCCTAGTCTGCATGTCGCGAAGTAACCTCCCCTGGCGTCCTCGTTTTTTATCACTTCCTCATAGGTCCCATCACGTCTTCCGAGCCTCTTTAAATCTTGTGGCTGTTTTCTTTTCTGTATCTTCCACTCAACAACTCCATTGTTAGGTTGCGCCCTTGCGGTTCCGGCCAGCCAAGAGCCCACGAGGAGCGCGAGATCCGCCTTCATTGTGCGGGCGGACGATCGACCGATGTAACAGTAGAAGCGCCGCAGTCCTGAATGGTTCCCAGGTAACCCGCAAGATAGGTGGGCAGACTGAAAACGAATATAGCTGAGGAGAAAGACTGGCGCCCTTACAAAGCTGCTGTATGTTGGATAGTAGCGGACCGAAAGGCTGTCGATTTATGCACAGTGACGGAGGCTTCGAGGCCAGTGGCGGGTCCAGATGCTTGAAATAGAACAAAAGCCTAGGCGGCGAGTCAACGGGGGTTCTTAGGAGGAAAGAGCTGACATTCTAGAATCGGGAGGGAACGATCCAGGTTGGCAGCCAGACGGAGCGTCTGTCCTCGATGGTTGTGCAAGGAGTTGGAATGCCAAACGAAGGGATCGCCCAATTCTATTGCTGTGCGTTTACCGAACAAACCGCTGCACGGCGCTTCCTGCTCGCAGCCGCGCAATTGGGCCAGGGGGAGCGGTTTGTGAGAGCGGTTGGGGGATGGTAACGGAGAGCGCATTATACTGTCCCAGCCGGCGTGCCGCGGGGCAGGCACATTGTCATTCAAGCTCAGCTACGATGTCAGTACGACGTGGACGTGCTGGTTGCAAGCGCACTACACTGTGGGAAGACTTTCCTCCCCACGTTGACCCAGGCGGAGGCAGCGGATGAGGCTGAATCAGGCGGGTCAATCTTGGGGTGCGAAGTGCAGCTTCTGCACTGTGAATCCGCCACGTCGTAGTCAGCACGCAAGTTTGCGACGCTAGAATCATCGGCTTTCTCCATGCATTTCGGCCGGTTTATGTGTGTTCTTTTGGTGTGGGCGATTTGATGCCAACCAGCCGTTGTTCGCAACAAATGCAGGTCAGGGACCGAGACGTTTCGTGTGCCAAGACTTGCCGTTTGAATGCCCAGCCTCCGATCGACAGGGCAGCGGCCAGGGGGTTGAGGATTTGCTGGGGTCCTCTTGGCTCATGGCTGTGATTGAAGGAATGCGACTACCTAGCTCCTGGAAAGCCGCGAGAGAAAAACTTGAGGTCCAACACTGGGAAGGCACCATATATAAATTTCGTAGTGGGATAAAGCGCATTGGTGGATTGAAGCTCATATCAAATGCCTTCTACTATCCAGCTGCCTGCTCCGACCAAGAAACAGCTTATTTCGCGGCAAGATACTCCCGTCACAAACGAAAGCTGCGAAGCTGGATTCATCTCTCCTTTCGTCACGCCTTGTGCATCTAGTCGCCGATGTGCCTGTCACAAATTTCCCTAACACCAGGTTGTTGCCAAAGCAATGCTGCCATCCCAACCCACAGGTCCTGAACGCGACTATCAGGGTACGCGTTACAGGGTATGCAGCCTCAACCAGCCACAGTGGTCACTCTTCAGGATTCCAAAGGAAAGCTACGAGAGCAACTTTTCCTCCACATATTTACTAAGGATTTCTAGCCCCGCCTTCAACACATCCGTATGACACACGTATCCCACACGCACATAACCCTTAAAGTCCTTTCCATGCCCGAAGCAACGTCCAGCTGGCAGAAACATGACCTTCCACTCCACCAACTGCACAGCGAGTTCAACATCATCTACCGGCACGCCGTCCTTGCAAAACTGGATGAAAGCTGTGGTCCCTGCAGTGGGCTTGACCCAAGAACAAACGGAACTGTGCTTCTCCACAAAAGCGCTCAGAAGCTGTAGGTTTGCTCGAGCTAAGTTCATGTTCCTCTTCATTAAAGATGGAACGACCGCGCTGGAGAGCGCATAGGTGGCGACTTGATCGTCTAGCTGCGATACGCTGATAGCTGTGTAGTCCCTCGCGTGCGCTAAGGCGTCAAGCAAGTCCCGGTTCCGGCTCGCGATCCAACCCACTCGGATCCCGGCCAGGGCGAAGGCTTTTGACAGGGAACCCGTGGCCACGGCCTTGCCATATCCGAACGACAAAATGGACGGAGGAGCTGTCTGTCCTGTGCGAAGCGAGTGGTACAAGGGGCTGTACACCTCGTCCGACAGAATGCCTGTGGCGAATATCAGCTCATTATCTCCTTTTTGGGGAATTTTCTGTTGTCTCGGGAGCCTCGAGAGAGTTTTCGCTCCTGAGACAACAGAAAAAAGACAAAACGGGAAGAAAAACACTCCAATTTGCACTCACACAATTTGCGCTGCTGGGCAAAGGCAACGATAGCTGCAAGAACAGATTCAGGGGTTGTTGCTCCGGTGGGGTTGTTTGGATTGTTGATTACAATCAGCTGGAAAGGCCTCGTCAGCGGGCAGAGACGACGTGAAGAGGATTGATCGGTACCTTGGTGTTTGGCTTCACCAGTAGTTCCAGCTCGGCAATATCAGGAATAAACCCATCCTCTTGTTGTAGCCTCCACAGTGATACGCTGGCCCCAAGACTCTGGGGCACGCTGTAGAGTTGTTGATAAGTTGGGTACACGCAGATGACGTGGTCTCCGGGTCCAACGAGTGTGTAGAACAAGAGGAAATTCCCGGCGATCGCACCTTGAGTGATGAGAACATCCTCCGCTTCCAAACGGGGCGGGTTTTGGGAGGTCGTCGTCAACGGGGCCCCGTTGTTCAACAGCGCAGCCACACTTTCACGGAAAGCAGGCGACCCTCGGATGTGTCCATAGGTCAACTTCAAGGATCGGGAGAGAGGGCATTCGATGCTCTTGTCGGTTGAAAAACCCTCAAGCTCGTCGACTGAGACCGACGCTGCGCATGTCTCTGCAATGTTAAGAATGCCAGGGGTATTCTCATACCGATCCATCCACTGCTCGACTTCAAAAGGCTCGATCTGAACCATGGTGAAAGATTTCGCGGGGTGAGGGGAAAGCTTGTGGTAGGTCTTCAAGAAGCGTACCTTCGAGTGGCACGCGCTGGACGGGTTTCAATTTTGATAAACTCTCTATTCAGAGAGGATTCTCATTCATAGCCATCAAAATAAACGTAGTTCGACATGTCCAGCCGTCCATGTCGACAATAGGGCGTAGGCGCCGTATCACTGATAGGTTCCAAGACTCACGCCAATAGCAAACGACGGATACTCCACGGCAAAAGTCCCACAGCTCTTGTGGGGTCAACCCAAAAGACCACGATTTTATGTGAGCTCTGGGAAGCAAATAGATCTCGATCTCGCGGCGCGTTTGAAGACCAATTACAGTCGTTGCCCTGGGGAGGGGACGAAACCCCGATTGACCCCGCATCAACGGGTTCCGCAGCCGATAGCGATAAGGCAGCGTTAGGTTGCCGGGCCGAGACCGCGCTTGGGGTGTGGCAGTGCCCACCTGTGCGCCAGGCACATGAGAAAGACCCGCCTGAACATGGAGGTGCTCCACAGCCGATGTCATCGTCGCCTGCTCGGGCCAAGGCAAGCCACTGTTCCTCCGAGCCGTCATGTCACAGCTGTTGTCCTTCTTCTGACTGTCAGGCACTTTCCCAACATTCGCACCCCCCACGCACCGCGTCATCTTGAAGAGCAGGACAACACCTGGTAATCCATTGCACAACTGAGGGTGCCTGTCCACAGACGTTTCCGATCGCAGGGTAATCTAACGGTTTGAGGCGTGCGGTTGGTTGGTCTGCTGAGCTAGGTGGACCTTGGTTTCCTTGGCGCTCTGCCGCCACTCTCGTCGTTGACCGAACAGATCGGTTGTTGGGGAGAGCTCCAACTCCGAACTGCAAACACCGACCTGCGACCGTCGCGACTGTGTTGATCGTCGCCGCCTTCTTCATTTGACGCCATTATGGCGCTCCGCGTATGGCGCGCCTGTGCGCTGGCCGCTCTGTCGCTATCATGCATCACCTCGGCCTTCAGAAACACTTCGTCCATCGACATGATACGCGCACAGTTGGCTCTGCTGGACGACAGGCCAAAGGACTGCCCCCCATGGTACGTCCATTCCACCGCGGCGAACAGCAACGACCGCTATTATCTGATGTATTTTTGAGTTGCTGACTTCGACCGTGATAGCTTCAACTGCAACCTCCCAATCTACTCGTGTGGTCAATTCGCGCCATGTAGTGAGTACAATGGGCAGTGCGACTGCCCCGAGGGCTTCGGCGGCGCGAACTGCCTGGAACCATGTGCGTATTTCCAACGCAACCCATTGAAGATATCCCCGCGCCAAAATCAATACTGACTGCGCTGCACTAGTATGCGGGTCCCTGGCAGACGGCGCGAACCGTCCAGTACGCGAGGGAGCGAAATGCGAGTGCGAAGATGGTTGGACCGGCATCAACTGCAACGTCTGCACCGAACATCGTGCGTGCGATAAGCTGATGGAATCTGGCGAGGGCGGAGTTTGTTATACCGGCGGTGAGGTCATCAAGCAAAACTTCCAGTTCTGCAACGTTACCAACAGAGCGATCCGCGATTTACTCAAGGAGAAAGTTCCCCAGGTCACCTTTACCTGCAAAAGGGAGACGGAGGAGTGCGACTTCCAATGTAAGCTCTGCAGCTGTCCTCACCTATCCACATTGCTGACCGGTTTAGTCTGGGTTGACGAAAATGAGTCCTTCATGTGCCACCTGAACGAATGCGAGTCAACCTCCAACTTCGACATATCGGGAGGAAAGAACTCCACATCCTACAAATGCGAAAAGATCAAGTGCGAATGCATCCCTGGACGCATGCTCTGCGGCGAAAATGGCTCCATTGATATCAGCGAATTCTTGACCGAGCTCATAAGGGGGCCGGCGAGTTTCGAGTGCGATCAACTGGCCGGCGAGTCCAAGAACTGTGCCTTCCAAGAGCCTGAGATGAACAATCTGATCAGCGATATGTTCGGTGATTCAAGCATTCTTCTCACCTGTGGCGCTGGAGAATGTCTTTATCACACAGAGGTTCCTGGCCACGCACCGCAGACCCCTCAAATCAACACTCCGCTCATCGCCGGCGCCATTGCTGGCTGTGCGCTGTTCTTGGTTGGTGTGATTCTCGGGACGTGGTATCTCTCCAGGAGGCAGTTTAAGTACGGCGCGATTCACCTGGACGACTCCGATGACGAGGCCACCAAGCTCATGACGGATCACAAACCTGCCTCGTTGTATTTTGAAAATGTGTCATACAACTTGAACGGAAAGCAAATTCTTACGGGCATTCGGGGGATGGCGCACCCGGGAGAGGTATGCGCGATCATGGGGGCTTCTGGCGCCGGCAAGACAACGTTCCTGGATATTCTTGCAAGGAAGAACAAGCGCGGCCAGGTGTCTGGTGACTTTTATGTCAACGGTGAAAAGGTTGACGATGTGGCCTACAAAAATGCCGTTGGCTTCGTCGATCAAGAGGACACCATGCTTCCCACCCTAACGGTCCACGAAACCATTGTCACGAGCGCCCTCCTACGGCTTCCGAGAGACATGACACGGGCTGCAAAGGAGCAGAGGGTCATTGAGGTGGAAAAGCAGCTGGGTATCTACCATATCCGCGACTCCTTGATTGGATCTGAAGAGGGCAAAGGGCGCGGTATCTCGGGAGGAGAAAAACGCAGAGTCGGGATTGCTTGCGAGCTCGTGACAAGCCCATCTATCCTCTTCCTCGACGAACCAACCAGCGGACTGGATGCCTATAACGCCTATAACGTTATCGAATGTCTTGTGACTCTGGCGAAGACGTACAAGCGGACGGTCATCTTCACGATTCATCAACCTAGATCTAACATCGTCGCACTCTTTGATCGTCTTGTTCTCCTGGCGAAAGGCAGGACGGTCTACTCGGGCCCCATGCACCAATGCCAGGACTATTTCGAACATATTGGGTACAGCTGCCCTCCTGGCTTCAACATTGCAGATTACTTGGTGGATCTGTCAATGCACGCTGGCAATACTGCCTCGTTTGATGACGGAAACCTTTCCACAGATGCGGCGAGTGTTGGTCCAAGTAGCACTAGGGCTGTCAAGTCCATCGCCAGTGTGTCGGGCGCTGGAAGCATCGGGGAGGAAAGTGGAGTGGAGCCATCTTCCTCACGCCCCAGAAGCAAGCGGCGGGACTCGGTCAGGCTCAGACAAGAGCGGGAGCTGTACACCAGGCGCAAGCAGCCGGCGGACACTGCCGCATCCTCGGACGCCGGCGACGAAGTTGGAGCATATAAACTCCATAGGCAGCCACCAGGCGTCATTCCCCCGCTGGGGGAGGATCTTCACGATCTGCCGCCTTCTGCCCAAGGGGAAACCGATCTTGACGTCTTAGTTCACTCTTTCTTGCAATCTGACATCGCTGGTAATACGCACGACGAGATCCAGCAAGCCATCACCGCTGCCGAAAGCAGCAACGGTCAAAACTCCAATGGATATACTCCCAACGGCCCGAACATCAACATCCCAACGATGGGTAAGGGCTATACCCGCATCGGCTATGGACGGCAATTTGTGATCTTGTCGCAACGGACATGGAGGAACCTATACAGGAACCCCATGTTGATGTTGACTCATTATGCAATCGCCATTCTTCTCGCCGTTTTCGCTGGCTATCTATTCTATGGCCTGACCTTGGACATCGCCGGCTTCCAGAACAGACTTGGTCTCTTCTTCTTTGTCCTTGCCCTGTTTGGGTTCAGCACTCTGACTAGCTTGGGTGTCTTCTCCCAGGAGAGACTTCTTTTCGTGCGCGAGCGAGCCAATGGGTACTACCACCCCGTCACCTACTTCGCTGCCAAGGTTCTTTTTGATATCGTGCCCTTGAGAATCATCCCACCGATCCTCCTCGGCTCTATCATCTATCCCATGACTGGCCTCTACGCAGAAGCTGGAAAGTTCTTCATCTTCATACTTGTATTGGTTCTCTTCAACTTCGCGGCGGCGGGTGTCTGTCTGTTCATCGGAATCGTGTGCAAGGACGGTGGTGTGGCCAACTTGATCGGCAGCCTGGTCATGCTCTTCAGCCTGCTCTTCGCTGGCTTGCTTCTGAACCACGACGCCATCCCGGCTGCCGCAATTTGGTTGCAGTGGCTGTCAATCTTCCACTATGGCTTCGAGGCACTCATCGTCAACGAGGTTGCCCAGCTTACCTTGGTTGACAACAAGGTTGGAATCGACATTACGGTTCCTGGAGCCGCCATTCTGAGCACCTTCGGCTTCAACAACTTGGCGATGTGGATGGATATCGTTAATCTTGGCATCTTTGGTGTTGTCTTCATCATATTGGCCTACGGCGCGATGCACGTCCTTCTCGTGGAGAAGCGATGATTGGAATGTACGAGGAAGAAGCGATGGTAGGAGGCAACGAATAATAAGACGGCATAGCTTTCGGGGATGGCAACTCTCCTAGAACTGGTGTAGGATGGAGTCACGCCTAGCCCACTCGCTGCTAGGCAAAGTGCTGTGCTTCTATCTGATTTCCTTCTCCTTTATTGATTTCTAGCAAATATTATGAGCGTTTTGGGCTGTGTACAGGGTTTTTATTTTTATTTTTTACAGGTTCAAGCATCACGACCGAGGTCGTGGTTAGAGCGATTTGACATACGTCAACATCGAAAATGATCCATTGGGATGTTGTGCATGGCGTGCCCTGTCAGGACCGTCTCTATTTGTACATGGTAGATGTTCATACATGGAAAAGACGCCGATTGTGGCCAGATGGAGGCGGAACCAGTAGTCCGCCCTTTCGGTTGCAGACCAGCGTGTTCCCCAAAATACAACAGTGGTAGAACTAACACCACCTAAAGCTTGCCGCCGGTCAGCTCTTCGGCCACCTTCTTCTGTCGCTCCGCAGTCTTATGTGCTTCAGATCTGTGCCAAGTACCGCCGATGCTGTCGTCTCCCAAGCTGCCTGAAAACATCTCCGCCCTCACTTCAGAAACGCTGATGGGGACAACCCCAGTATCCCAAATGCTATTGGTGTTGCCCAGCTTGCCGGACAGAGATGGGAAGGCTTCGGAAGAGAAGATCTTGTTGATGCGCTCTTCGAGCTCCTGCTCGTCAACGATGAAATCACCCGCTGACACGTACAACTGTGTTAGCGCGTCCCGCCGTGCGTCTGCCTTCGCTGCTGTGATGGCCTCGTGCTGCTTGCGCGCCTGCTCGGCTCGCTTGAACCGCAAGGGATCGAGCTCGACAGCTGTACTGAGTACAGATGGTGGGCCGAATGTGCTGCGCGTCAAAATCTCGTCGCGACGTTCTGGTTTCATCGAGGCCTTTTTATTAATGGCAATTCGTGCGGAAGTGCGCGCTTTTGCCTGCCTGACCTGCGCATCCTTGCGCTTCCAGAGCCCTTTGAGACCGGCTGCGAAGGCCTCGCGACGGACGGCGGCCTCGATTCTGTGCTGGGCTTCGCTCTCGGATTTGGGAGGGAGGCCGGCCTTCTCGGCCTTGGAGAATTGCGTTGCGGCCTCTACGTAGCCTGGTTTCATCTTCAGTTGACCCTCGCGCTTGGGGAAGATATCTCGTGGGACGGGGAGGTGGCCACGGAGAGGGGCCTCGCGGTCATCAATCGTTTGCGGAGGAACTGGGAGGCGGATGAACTTTGGAGACTCGGGAGGGACAGGCGCGTCGGCGGTGGGGGCGGTTGTGGAAAAGGGAGAGGCAGCGGTGCGCGATTGGCGACGGGTACTCCATGATATAGATGCTGGGACGGTCGCCGAACTCGAAGCGCGGAGGCAGGGTTTTGAAGAGGGCAGTATGCCACTCAAGGCTGCCCTGGGGAGATGTGGCGGCATCTTGGGTATGGCACCGGCAATTCTGTCCCCAACAGCAAAGACGGGGTCGATAGGGGTGACAGAATTGACGATGGGTGTCGGCTTCCCTTGGGATGGAGTTGCGAGTTCAAACTTGGGAAATTCTGAAGCTCGGGTGAGGTTCCACCACGCTACACCCGAACTGCGCTAGCTGACCCACAGTCTGCATTTGTGCCGCCTCTCACCGCCAATTTTATTTTTCTGCATCCAATGCCCCACCCCGCCGAAAACTTCCCTCTCACAAGCTCGACTCTCCTGCATTCTTGCTTGAGATTCTCTTCTGCATCTTCCGTCTTCTCCCCAGCTTTCTTTCCCACCCGCATTTCACGCGTATTCTTGATACCCTACCTCTCGCGGGCGAGGCTTTCTTTTCTGTTATTCTTTCCTGGCCATTTGGCCTGCGGTTGGCGTAAAAGCGACTCGCCAAGATGGGTACTGGTAAGAGAGCACACGCCGTCCAATTGCGCGCCGCGCCAGAACTGACAGCGGATCGTAGGAAAGAAGGAGAAGAACCGCCTTGAGCGGGAGGGCAGGACGCCCCGCGGAGACCCCAAGCTCAAAGGCGAGAACTTCTACCGCTCGGCGAAGAAGATCAAGACTTTGAACATGTTCAAGGATGGAGGGGCGACCAGGGACAAGAATGGCAAGATTATCAAGGCGGCGTCGTATCAGAGCAGAGATGTGCCCAAGGCTGTCATCGAGCCGAACCGAAGGTGGTTCACCAACACCAGAGTCATCGCCCAGGACACCCTCAAGTCCTTCCGGGAGGCCATCGCAGAGAAGGACAAGGATCCGTATTCCGTTCTCCTGAAGAGCAACAAGCTTCCCATGAGCTTGATCCGAGACGGCCCCCAGGATGCTATGAAGAAGCACGAGGCGAAGATGACGATCGAGAGCGAACCCTTCGCAGACACTTTCGGGCCTAAGGCGCAACGGAAGAGACCAAAGGTCAGCTTCAACACCATCGACGACCTTGCCGCGAACACAGAGAAGAGTCTCGAGAGCTACCACGCGCGTGTCGAGGAGATAAAGTTCTTGAACGGCCAATCGGGCTCAAGTGCAGCGCCAGAGCTTGCGGATGGTTACGTTGAGGAGGAAGACTTTAGTGTGTCGCTGGCCAAGGAGGCTATCTTCAGCAAGGGCCAGTCCAAGCGTATCTGGAACGAGCTTTGTATGCCCTCTGTCATTTTCCTCTGCAAACGTCATCTAACACCTATCTAGACAAGGTCATCGACTCTTCTGATGTCATCCTTCATGTTCTGGACGCCCGTGACCCCCTTGGTACGAGGTGTCGCCACGTTGAGAAGTATCTCGCCGCTGAGGCACCGCACAAACATCTTGTTTTCGTCCTAAACAAGATTGATCTGGTTCCCTCAAAGACTGCAGTAAGTTGACCCTACCTTTTCCCATGCTTTCAGTTATCAATGCCAGTCAATTCGCCGTACACGATTTGCTGGGACCCCAGGGGTTTTGTCAGGGCTTCTTCCGCATTCATTGCACCTACGATGGAGGTCGTCCGTTACACCGCTGGGAGAATGATATCCACATTCCACGTCCTTGGTCTGGTCATCAGATTGAGGGCTGAGGGTCTCCGTCTTGGAGGCTGTCACGGATACCGGACGTGTTTCTGATGAGTTGAAGGCCATCTCTAGCCACTTGGTTAGCGAATGGTGGTCTTCTTAGTGATGATTCACACACTTCAACGCAATCATTTTGTTTTCGTCTTCGTTGTGCCCGTGCGCAGTTGGCTAACGGCAATAGGCTGCCTGGATCCGAGTCCTTCAAAAAGATCACCCAACATGCGCTATGAGGGCGAGCATGAAGAACCCCTTCGGACGTGGTTCTCTCATCGATCTCCTTAGGCAATTCAGCATTCTCCACAAGGACCGTAAACAAATCAGTGTCGGTCTCATTGGATACCCCAACATAGGCAAGTCAAGCATTATCAACGCGTTGCGTGGTAAGCCGGTAGCGAAGGTTGCCCCCATTCCCGGAGAGACCAAGGTGTGGCAGTACGTTACCCTGATGCGGAGGATATACCTGATCGACTGCCCGGGTATTGTTCCTCCCAATCAAAACGACACCCCCCAAGACCTCCTGCTTCGTGGCGTTGTTCGCGTCGAAAACGTCGACAACCCCGAACAATACATACCTGCTGTGTTGAAGAAGGTCAAGCTCCATCACATGGAGAGGACTTATGAGCTGAAGGGCTGGAAGGATCATATCGAGTTCCTTGAGCTCTTGGCAAGGAAAGGTGGCAGGCTACTGAAGGGCGGTGAGCCAGACGTCGATGGTGTTGCCAAGATGGTTCTCAACGATTTCATGCGCGGAAAGATTCCGTGGTTCACACCCGCGCCTGCCATGGAGGGGACTGGGGACGACGCTGTCATCGAGGGCCGCGAGGGTCGTCTTGGCGAGATGCCTGTGAAGCGGAAACGCGACGAAGTGGAGGCAGAGAGCGTAGCCAATAGCACATCGGCTCCTGCAGCAAAGCAGAGCAAGACCTCTGAATCTGGCGACGAGGGTTTCGCGGGCTTTTCCAGTGACAGCGACTCGGAACAAGAAGAGGACAAGGGAGAGGCCGAGGCGGCCGGCGCAGAAGATATGATACCCCTGGAAGATTCGAGCGATGAGGAGGGTGAGAACGAGGGAGACGATTCGTCGTCGGAAGACGATGCGGAAGAGCATGAGGCTGAGTCTTCGGATATTGGGATAGAGGGAGCGAGTGAGCTCATAGATTCGGGGGAAGAAGCGGACGAGGCACCACCAGTCTCGAAAAAGAGGAGAAAGGCCAGGTAGTTGGTTTGAATGGGCAATCCATCGGCGCAGTTCGCCGTGGAATGAATGAACGACCTACACTCTGAACACAATTTGCGCAGTGTGAATACTCAAGCCCTGTGAAAACACGGTTCAGGGGTATCGGCCACGCGGTTTCCCTGTCAGCCATTGAGACAAGCATCTAAGCCGGTACTTACAAGGACACTGCAACAATCTCTACACACAAAAATGAAGAGAAGCCAGCATATTGGCTTCCGAGGCGGATGCATACCCAACCTAACGGTTCATGACGCTATGGACAAAGCATGGGATGGCGACGTTTGCTAAGACGCGCGACAGCGACATCAGTGAACATCGTAAACAGGCGTGGTGGCAGAGTGGTCTAATGCGCAAGACTTGAATTTCCAAGAGATCTTGTTCCTTCGGGAGCGTCCGTTCGAACCGGGCCCACGTCGTCTCTTTTTTGAATTCTGTGTCAGACTGCATTGGTGGGGTTTGTACAGTATGAGTACGCATTGTGGAGGAGTTGTGGATGAGCTGTGGATGAGCCGTGGATCTTGCCTTCAGTGCACGCTGTGTTGTTTCGCAACCAGATCCAATGTTCTAAGGCATAGCGGCCCGCCATTCACACAATATCTGTCCTTCTTGTTCTTGTATGTTCATTTACTTTCATCGGTATATAACTCACGGCAATGACGGCGAGAAACATCTAGATTGTAAGCTACCGTGGAATCCTGCCCTCTCAAATTTTCAGCCAAGCCTCTGAATCAGTCCAAATCACTGGCAACCCCGTCAGATTCGGAAGATGTGTTTGTATCATCATCCTCGTCGTCATCGCCGTCGCTATCGTCATCCTCTTCTTCGTGTCCCCCGTTTCCTGCCGCTGGTGTACGGGCATCCTCGGCTGGACCATCCGACGGATCCGGTGTTGTCTCCGGCAACGGCTCAAATTCAGGTCCTTCAGGTTCGAACTCATGGCCAGGGTGCACGAATTTGCTCGTCCGAGCGCACTTGTAGCAGAGGTTGAAGGCGCACTCGCGGCATTTCCAGTTCAAGCCAACAATGTTCTGCGGTTCCCGTGTCAGCTCTGTGAAATATCATGCGCAGTCGTGGGAAGTATAGGAGTAAGAACCTACCATCATGCAGTGGTCGCAAGTCCAATTAGCGTTGTAGATGGCTGTTCTCATGGCGTGTCGATCATCATCCCACTCCTCTTTGGTACCGTCTGGCTTGGTCCTGGTCTTCTCCTTTGGTGCAAGCACATCATACAACATTTCGGACGAGCCGTAGTATCGCGCGGCCTTGAGCGGCGACCACTCGCGGTCATTGCCGAAGATGTCGAGCGCGGGCGCCGTACACCAGAGGTCAGCACCGCGCTCGATAATATTCTGAACCTCCAGATACGCCGAATAACTGCCCTTTGACAGCCACATGAGCAGCGTCCAGCCGTCGGCATCTTTATCGTTCACGTCGATCTCGGGGTGGACGCCGTTGCTCTTGACCTTCAGCGCCGTCTTGGGCGCGGCTTCATCCCCCGTTGTCTCGCCCGTGGAGGAATCACCAGTGGTCTCATTTTCTCCTTTGAGGTGTTTCTGGATATTCTCGAAGAACTCGGTAAAGTAGCTGCCACTGGCAGCCGAGAAGTGAAGAGGCGTCATTCCCGCCTTGTCCCTTGCCATAGCGTCTGCTCCCTTTGCTAGCAACGGCTCCATAAGCTCCCAGTAGCGGAACGCAGCCATGTGGACGGCCCGTCTTCCCTGCTTGTCTTCTACATTGGGGTCGGCGCCGTTGTCAAGAAGCAACTGAATGGCTTGCGCGCTCTGAAGGTAGGCGCACTTGATCAGGGGATAGCAGTAGAGGGTGTCGTTGCAGCGCTGATTGGGGTTGACCTTGGCGGTCTGGAGAAGGTAGCGAACGATGTTTTCTCGGTCTTCGCCCCAGTAGCCGCTCATGGCGGCATGGAGCAACGTCTCCTTGTATCCGTTTTCGTGTGCCAGATGAACGTTCGCCCCAGCTTTGGCGGCAGCCTCAAAGACTTCCCACTGCCCGGCTTCCACCATCGCATTCAAGATGGTGCCTTTCTCTGGTGAGTAGATGTCGGCCGTTGCGTTCTTCTCAATCAGGAACTTGGCCACAGCCGTGTTCTCGGCCTCAACGGCAAGGGCCAGCGGCGACTTCCCTTCCTTGTTGATGACATTGATCTGGGCGCCGGCTGTGTAGAGCATCTTCACAACAGCCACATCAGTGCGGTTGGAAATATTGTGCAGAACCGTGTTGCCGTGATCATCCGCCATCTCTAGGTTTGGCCGGAATTCGAGGAGCGCTTCCATGACAGCTGCAGGTTCACCGCCGTTGGTGTCGAGGCAGAACTCGAGCGGGAAGCTGCCATCCTTTGTCCTGTGGTCGGCATCTGCGCCGTTCTGGAGCAGCAACCTGATGATGTTGACATGGCCGTTTTTACAAGCGATGCACAGCGGTGTCATGCCGTCTTCAAACTCGTCCAGGTTGAGCCCCTCTCCAAACGTAGTCTCCAACTCCAAGTTTGGCTTGGTGGAATGCGAAAGCAATACCCTCAAGGTGTCGTCCTGGTTGTGTTTCGAAGCAAGGTAGGTGACCGTTCCAGTCTTCGATAGACTGTTGATCTCGGCCCCATTTTCCAGCAAGGTCTTCACGATGTCGAAATGGTCGTAACTGGCGTGAAGGGGCGTCCAATCCCACGTTCCTGGAATATTCACATCTGCGCCGCGCTCAATGAGCACTTTCAGGATCTCCTCGTTGCCTTCATATGCGGCAACGTACAGGGGGATATCCGTGGCCCCGTTGCCAATGTTGGGCGGTGCTCCTTTGTCGAGAAGGAGCTGCACCAGCTCTTTATTACCCTTTCCAGCCGCCCGCGAGAGAGGGTTGCTTCGCCATGTTCCCGCTGCATCTTGCTGATCAACTCGCGCGCCATGCTCAATAAGCAGCCTGACGACATCCATCATGACACCTGAGTCAAGATCGGAACCAATAACGGCGACCAGCGTGTGATCATCGCCCTCCGGCTTCTCGTTGGGATCTGCCCCCTTCTGAAGCAGCAAGCGGACAATTTCGTGATAGCCGCGATAGGAAGCATGCCATACGGCCGATTTTCCACCAAGGGTAGCTTTGAGATCAGCTCCATGGTCTAGAAGAGCGCGAACGCACTCGGTGTAGCCGTTCATCGCGGCCAGAGGTAGAGGTTTAGCGTCCGTCCTGTCCTCCAGGGTTGGGAGAGAGGTATCATCGACAGGGTGATCAACTCCCACTTCTCTGTCTGCTCCTCCCTCCAGCAGTGCTCTCAGAGCCAGGGGTCTTGCATGCCTGACTGCCAGCTGGACTGGCTTCAACCCGTGTTCCGACTCGATTTCAGTGCTAGCGCCGGCAGCAAGCAGTGTCCTGACAATTTCCGGACAGCCCTGGGACGCAGCTCGGGCAAGCGCTGGGTTTCCAGACTCGTCGAGGCCTTTGGGGTCACAGTTGGCCCTCAAAAGCAACGTCACCATACTCTTGTGCCTTGCTTGAATGGCGATGTGGAGGGGCAATGTCTCAAATGTCTGTCCGGACTCAGGGATCTGGACGCCTCCGTTGAGAAGCAGCTCCGCCGAATCGACAAATCCGAGCCACGCAATCCGCGACATCAATCCTGCTGGCCATATGAAGCCCTGGACCCTGCAGTAGATATGCATCAGTTATTTTCTTCACAGGGGCTGATTGCAGCAAGAGGAGATGGCTGGCGGCAAAGGGAGGACTTACTCGAGACCTAGTTCAATCAGACGCTTCAGGGTGTTTCTGTCGCCAAGGGAGGCGGCGGCAGAAATAGCATCTCGCAGGTCGTCCCGTCCGGGCTTGGACGTCTCAAGGAGGAGCTTTGCTGTCGAAATATGCCCAGCGCGAACAGCCTCCACAAGTGCCATACCGACATTCGCGGAGAAATCCCACTTCGCCTTGTCGTCTTCAAGGAGAGCCTCAACCAAGTCGTCCAATCCAGTCATCGCGGCGGCAGGTAGAGGCGAAAGATACCCCCTGTTCAGCCTGGCTACATGGTTAGAAAGAACATAACGCGCGCTCCACCACGCAGTCCTGCATGGCTTGTCCCTCAGTAGCCCCAACGCCTCCTCCTTTGGTCGGTTCGACCCTGTTGCGAGGGCGTAGTGCCTCGGCCAGTAGAGGACAGCATATGAGATGAGGTCGTTCCTCGGCCTCATGGGAGGAGGTTGATCCAAATCCAAGGAGTTGTGGGATTCGCATAATCCCTTGATCTTCTGCATCACTTGCGGAAACCGGAGATACCGAAGGCACAGACGAGCCAGCTCACCGTGTGCCGCGGCAGCGTCTTCAGGAGTCGGAGGCTTCCTCATTCCATCGAGCACGTGCCAAAACTTGACCTCATGCCCACGGTACGCAAAGAGCAGAGAGAACTGCTTGACGTCATCCTGGAAGTCATCAAGGAAAATGTCCTCGAGATCTTCTTCAGTCGTGCCCTGCGACAGCTCCACTGCGATGGCGAGCTCGAAGGTCGTCAGGGGCTCGAAAGCGAAGGTCGCCCAAGTGAGCAGATCGCGTGCTCGCTGCTCCCGAGGCCCAAAAGTTGCGATGATATGGCCCAAAAAGGAGTCAAATGTGGGTTTGGCGAGCGCTGCGAGTGTTTTTTTGATACCCGCTTTTGAATTGTCCTGCTTCCCGGTGATCAACCAACTGAGAATGTAGTCACCGAGGCGGTCCTCAGGACCAAACTGGGCCAGCCACTCCTTGACCTGTTCCTGCAGACCAACGTATGCTGGTTTCCTCTCTGTCAGTCGTCGCATGTCGGTGCCAAAGCGGCTCTCGAAAGCAAACGGCCACTCCTGTCCCGTTACCGGATACTCTGCGAGGTCGATAGTGGGCCAGACCGCCAGCTCCCTGTCCAGCTGTTCATTGACGCCAGTTGTAGATGTCAGGATGAATTTGAACGGTTTCTCCGACATCGAGATCAGGCCAGCAAAAAGCCTGAGGAGCAGGTAGACCGACTCATCGCACTGCTCGAGACAAGCAATCATGAACGTCATGGGTTGAATCGCCAGAGAATCGTGGCATGCCAGGAGGGTGTGAACCAGATCCTTGGTTGTCCAGGCCCTCTGGTTCCGCAGCATGTCGTAAATAGGGCGTATGCCCTCGATATTTTGATTGCGGCCAACAATGCTCGCAATCATAAAGGTCAGCAGACGCTCGACTGTGTTGAAACGCGCATCATTGCGGCTGAAGGCGAAGTAGGCAGTGTTTCTTTTAGTAGGATCGTCAATGTCCTCGGCGGTGTCATAGAGGATCCACTCCCAGAACTTGTCTGATCGTATCCTCATTTGCGAAGGGCCGCGAATATGGAGAATACTCAGCGTCCTCTGCTTCTTCCAGCCTTTATATTGGTCTGTCTCGGAAATCCAGGGATTTACCGCATATGGGGACCAGCCATAGTCCATGGAAAGAGGAGGAAGAGCAGGTGGCGACATTGACAAGAACGTCTTTTGTATCTGTGCCACGCTGTCTACGTTGGTAATGTCTGAGGGGGGCGTGGTGGTGAGTTGTTGCGCCAAAGTCGCAGTAAGTCTTGAAGAAGAGAGAAGACAGAGGACTTACAAAAGGGAAACAGTCCCATCATCTTCGAGATGGGGTCGACAAACTTGTCCCAGTCATTCTCAGCGGTGCTATCTCCATCTGCCAGCTGCAAATGGGAAATGCTCGTCTCCTTGGAGTATTCGTACGGGAGGTTGTAATAGCATTTCAGAACCTTGAAAGGGAGTCCAATATGATTGTCGTCGTCGCCAATACCCCTGTTGACAATGTTGAAGACGGATGCGTGGAGGAGGATCTTGGTGTCGAGAAACTCTTCATTGACCTGATGGATGGTGCGGACCAAGCCGTTGATTGCGTCGATTGTCCGGTCCACGAAGGAATTTTCTGTCAGCAGCAGCAATTTGGCAAGCTGGTCCTCTAAGACGCCACGATTGTTTCGATGGGGACATCCGAGAAACATCTGTGATTGGGGTAAAGGACGGTCAGTTGCTATATAATCACCACGTAGCGCGCGATAAGGTGAACAGTGAACTCACTAGATTAGTGGTATCAAACGGGATGTTACCGTATTTGGAGGGATTGAGCGAAGCAATTGTCAAAGCCTAAGTGCCTGTCAGTCCATTAATGTCAAGAGTAAGAGCTTGGTCGGTTGCGCACCCTCTTCACAATGATGCCACCAATGTCGTGAGCAACAAATATGATGCTGCGAGACGGCGGCTCTGAATCCAAGTAGTCCTCGCCCAGATCAATTTGATGCTGCTGCCGTATTTTCAAGAGATTGTCAACCAGTTTTTGGGCTTGCCGTTCGATTCCACCATAACACAAAACATCCGGGCGGTCGCCAGGGGAGCCTTTGATGTCGTAGTGAAAATGAAGCAGCCGCCCGGAGTAGAGACCAAGACTGGAAATCCACCAAGTGGCGGGTTTGTATCCATCTATCCAGTTGCTGTTATTCCACGAAGTCTCGTGAATGCCGTGAACAACAACAATACTAGGCAAGCTTCAGAATCAAGGCGCAATGTAAAGGCAACGGCGGGGGCTTACTCGAATGTCTGCCAATCTTGCCCTGTTGAAGACTCCGGGATCAGGCCAAATTGTGGCGGGGCACTCTCAGGGGACAATTGGGTCTCGCCCTCCTCTCCCTTTGCGTCTTTGGCCTCATCCTCCTTCTCATCACCCTCTGGCTCAGCGGGATTCGATGCAGCGGGCGGCGGCTGCTCAGCAGCATCAACAACCTCTTCATCGAGGCCGGAGTCTTCCTCGAGGTCCCTCGAGTCCTCGGATGAGCTTGACTCCTCAGAATCGGACATTTTGGTCGGGTATCTGCCGTAGGTAGGTTGTTGCGTGACTTGTATTGGAGGCTACTTGTTTTTGTAGAGGGGAGAAAAAATATGATTTGATCTGGCTTGCCGAACTTCAGCTTCAAGACTGCTTTTTGCGCTTCAAGCTGACATCCCGATGAGACTGGTGTCCCTACCCTCCAACCTTGGTGTCGGTGGCATACAGGGCAATGATTGGGTGAATCGGGGGGAGGGGGACGTGAATCCATCGGCCTCCTGGTGCCTTGTAAGGCGAGTAAAGGTACCGGTACATCGACAATGGACAGGGGCTGTGACTAAGCGCTGCGTGCGTGGGTCCTGCAAGTTCCATGTTGCATCAATTTTGAAGCCACCGCGGAGCTGAAGAAGTCGAATGGCTGAATGTGATACAGGTGCCTGACAGGTGAGAGAGCGCTGTATGGGGGTCTTCTGGACAGGTGTTGAGTACTGGTGGCTTTTTTGACGAAGCTTCAGCCAAACTCCTGGCTCATCAAGTGTACTGTGGGCATTTCCGACGAGGCTGCGGTCTCATCGAAGGTGAGATAAAGTCAATGTGTTCCAACAGCTGCGTGCGCAAGGCTCGTCGCTCAGCTGAAATGAGGATTGAGGTGCCTCGGTGTTCCCACTTCAGCGTGATGTTGATTGGTTCCCCACTAACTCCATGGCAAGCACGCCCCGCCCCGAACCGCCCCAACCGCTCATCACAGCGGACAAGGCGGGATTGCTGGGTCACACTAATAATGGATAAACCGGCCAGAAGACCAACCACAGGCAGCTGCATCCCGGCACAGCGAAGATACTTGTTAGTTTTCCATCATATCTCGAGCAGCAGATGCAAATACGGATTTCGAGACGCACCAGACGGCCGAGTTTGGTAATCAAGCGTTCATTCCATCTGCGCTACGACTCAATCCACCACTCTACCTAGTCGTCACCATGCGACTTCTTGATTGCTCCACCGCGGATTTTCGTGAACACAACATCCTCGACGGTGGCGACATCGAAGCCCCCAAGATTTTCAGCATCATAAACCTGGAGCTTGTTGGTGGGCTTCAGGTCTGTGCGGAAGAGAATCGGGTCGTCAGCCTCCCGCCTTCCAAACAGCTGTTCGATCCGGGTCTTGAAGTCGACTTCGGTCTCGATCTTCACTCCGCACTCAAAGTCGTCGTCTGTCTGGCGCTTCAGCAGGATGCCAACCCGCATGGCGGCTGGGATTCCACTCTTTTGGGCCTCGTTCTCAGTCAGAGTCCAAGACGCCGAGTTGTCGGAGCCGACGCTTGCACCGAGCCTGTCGATCGAGCCGACGACGTGCGTTGCGTCGGTCAATTCCTGTTCAACCGTCTTCTCCCAGCTGATCTTGGCTGAGAGTTCAGCTCCGAGGACCCCCGCACCTGCTGAACCTTCGCCGCCTGTCTTGACAGATTCAGTGCGCTTTGTCGGAACCAAGCTAAGACTCTCGTTGAACGAGATGTCGACGACTTCGGGATTCAGCCGGCTTCGTTTCTTGCTGTCGAAGAAGCTGAACTGTAGCTGGGCCGACGCAATGCGTCTAGACCTTCGTCTTGGGTCGAAACGGAATAGCAAGACCACCAACGTTGCCCTTGCGTTGGGCTCGTCAGTGCCCCATCTTCCGTGAATAATATCGATGACGGAACACTTCACGTCGACAGCGCCTTTCCGTTGCGTCACATTGGAACGCTGGAAGGGGTCCTCGGAGTCGTTTTTTGTATGGAAGCCCGAGTCAAGATCGCCGTCGTTGAAAAGACCTAGGTCAAAACTGGCCTCGGCGCTCTTCTCCAGGGCCTCCAAAGCCTGGATCTGCTGCTCGTCTTCAGAGTCCTCAAACTCAGAAGGGTCTTCGTAGTCGGACATTTTTCGTCGTGTCTTGCTGGCGTGGTCGGGAGCTGGCCCAGAGAGCATGATATCCACACAGACAAGGAGGTCTTGGGAATACACCTAGCCAGAAGACATTATATCCATCCTCCACCTTAACCCCGCTTACGCAACAGCGGACTGCTGTTGGGAGGTTGTCAGCAAGGCGTGGGGCCGAGGGGCTGTGTGGTAGGAGCTGGGATCACGGAGTTGGGCGCTAGCGCAAGGCATCTGCATCAAGTTCCAAGTGCAGGATCTCGACCCCTGTTCCATTGCACAAGTACCAGTACTTCCGCCTGCTGGCCGACACACCAAACGTACCCCGCCGCGGGATTCAGGTCGACCTGGGAATCGTCTGACGGATACCGCCAGCCTTCCCTACCAAATCTCCCCAGGACTGTTCTTTCTCTTCCCCAGAGGGACAGCTTGGGGCCGCATCGAATCCGTCCTGCCGCACAACGTACCCAAGCAAGAAAACAGGAGCTGAAGCCAAGATGAACAACCTCAGATCCCCCGTAGTAGACAATGATGAGTCTAGCGAAAGCGATGAGGAACTCCCTGTGGGTGAGGATGAGGACGAGCAGGAGCAGGAGCAGGCCTCTGCGCCAGATTACCCGATCAACAAGGCTCTGGAGGACTTTGTTGACGAGGTCGCGCCAAAGATCGAGCTCGAGTGGGCGAACGACGCGGATGGCATCTTTTCTCGGCATCCCGCTCTTCAGCAAACCTCGGAAACGACCGGAAAGACAGTGCTCCATCTGCTTATCACAGCTTGGGAGAAGAATGCCAGGAATAAGAGACCGCGGGGTTGGATCAGGAAGGCCTTTGTCAACATCTTCAAACGCTACCCAGAGCTTGTCAAGGTGCGCGACAGAGACGAGCGCGGGCAAGTTGACCAGGGGCAGACGGTCCTTTACAGTGCTATCGCTGACGGCGGTACCATTCGCATTGTTGACATCATCTTCAGCAAGTCGAAGAAGGCCGATCCTCAAGACCCCGTCTCTCAAGCCATCTCAGTCATGTGTCGCGGGGAAAATGCGTTACATTTGGCGCTACGGTCCACTCCTGACATTGTCTCGCCCGCAGTTCTCAAACGCATGGTGAAAAGGGCCACCGACAGCGCCGTGGCTGCTGCCGATAAGGCTGGTTTCACGCCGTTGCACTATGCTGCGGACTACGCTCGGTCCAGCGAGGAGCAGTACGGCATCGTCAAGGCTTTGCTCAAGACAGGCGAGACGCGCAGCCTCATCAAAAGGGGCAAAGCGGTTCTCGACCTTGTTACCCACAGAGATGAACTCTCGGTGTACCAGTACCACGTCAAAACGCGGGAGAACTACCACGAAAGCACAAACGGGTTCAAGTCGGGCCAGCAGCCATCCAGCAAGGCCGAAAAGGATCTCACGGCCCTCAAGAAGGAACAGGAGCTAAGAAAGCTCCAGGACCGGCAAGAGGAAATCAAGCGCCGGCAAGAGCGCGAGCAGCAAGAGCGCGATCGTCGGGAGAAGGAACGCACCGAAGTGGATCAGACAGAGAACGAGGAGAGGGACAAACGGGGGCGGAATAACACGCGCCCGGAGAAGGCCAGCAGCGCCCTACCAACCCATAATCGAGACGATGCAAGAAATCGTGAGGACGGGGGCAGAAACCAAGTGCCTGGGATGAAAGGGCCCCCGAGTGGCGTACCGCGGGACGACCCACGAGGCCAAGGCGGTGGCAAGGACGGCCCCGGAAAGGACGGCCCGAAGGAAGGCCCGGGGAAAGACGGGCCCAAAGAAGGTCCAGGACGGGGCCGCGATCCTCGGTTAGATCAACGCGCCGGGGGCGCCCCTCGGGATGAAAGTCAGCGAGCACGCGACATCCGTGATGCTGACGTCCGATCTCCGTTGAAAACCACGACCACCCAGAAGTTCCCCAAGGATTTCAAGGCGGCCGATGACGGGGAACAAGAGGAGACGGCCGAGCAGCGCAAGGCCAGGCGCGATAAGTGGTCAGACGAGATGCAGAGGGAGATTAAACTCCAGTACATGCGCACTAGGAGTCACCATCAGTCGGTCAAGTTTCTGCATGGGAAGAATCCGAATGGTGAGTTTGGGAAGTGGTAGGCCTCCGTGGGAGGGTTGCTGACGGATTTGTTCAGATATCCAAATCTCGTTCGAGTACTCGGGCCTCGCTCTCGAAGCTGATGCGCTCGGCTTCAGGGAGTCCTTTGACGGCGTTGTCTTTGAGGACGTCCTCAAGTATGTTGCGTTTCCAGCGGTGCGGGTAAAGGATTGGGCGGAGAGGCCCGAGAAGTATGCGGGGCTGCAAAAAGCTCGGGGACGATACGACATGCTTTTCTTCTTTCACTGGCTGCGCGAAGTCAAAAAGGTGAAGCGAATCCTCAAGGTCATCGTCGAGGACTGCGAGCAGCCGTCACATTCGGATGAGGCCATCGAATTGTGCTTGGAGGACTTCCACGTTGAGACGCTGGACTGGAGCAAACCTGACCTAGACCCGGACACCGCCCGCAAGGCGAGCAGCGGCTTGGGCGAAGTCGTGTTGCACTGGACAGGCAACAACGCGCTTCTTCGCTCATGGAGCGACCCGGAAATTCGCAACCAGCTCCCCAACCTTTCGATGATTAATCTCATCGTTGACAGCGTAAGATATCTCCCCTAAAGCTGCATGCACGGCGTGGATGCTAACCTGGGTGCTAGACACTGGAGACTTCGGAGCGAACGAAAATGTACATTGAAGAATTTGAGAAAAGACTCAAGACGCCATATGCGGCCTTCGTTCCCGTCAAGGCCGCGTTGGAAGATGCAGCTCCCACTCCGACGGAAGATGCTGTCGAGAAGAAGGCGGCACAAGACAGGGCCATGATGCCGCCTCCTCCAGCGCCCAACACGGGTATCCGCCGGACCACTACCGAGGTCTTTGTCAACTTGAATAGCCAGGCGGATGGCGACGCCCCAACTCCACAAGCCAACCCCCCGGCCGCACCCGCACCTCCTGCCGAGGCCAATGTACCAAAGCCTCTCAGGCCTGTTCAGGTCAAGGCGGGAGAGGGCCTTTCACTCCGTCGAAATCACGGTGGGCCTGGCATTCTGTCAGGTGCTGACACTGCCAACCTCTCCACGCCGCCTCATCGTTGGCTGGACGCGACGGATGCTTTTGCTGAGCAGGTAGCGAATGTTTGGAGGAAGATCGTGCAGGAGCGCACCAAGGCCGCCAAGACCGCCATCGACGCCGTGGTCACCTCGAGGGGCAGCATCAGCCCGTCCGACAGAGCCGCCGTCGAAGCAGCCAAGGGCCCCCCGGCCGAGATCATCGTTGCCGTTATCGACGACGGCGTAGATACCACCGTGGAGCAGCTTAGTCGCCGTGTCCTCACAGGCCGCACCTTCAGCTACGACGAAGAACGTGATCGCGTGCGGCCGTGGTACGTCTCCGAAAATAATCATGGGACAATCATGGCTAGCATGATCGTTCGCGTCTGCCCGATGGCGAAAATTTACCCCATCCGCCTCAGCACTGGCCGCAACGGCACCATCGATCCCTCGTCAGCCCCAGCTGCCATTGAGGCGGCCCTGGACCGAGGCGCCGACATCATTTCAATGTCTTGGACTGTTTCCCCGCCTACCGCTCAAAGTCCGCACAAAGCGGCCTTCGACGCGGCTCTCAAACGCGCCGTAGACAGCAATGTCCTAATGTTCTGCTCCGCCAAAGATTCGGGTCATGTCAGTGATCAGTACTACCCCGCTGGATACAATCCAGATTCGTTCATCAAAGTAGGGGCTTCCAGCCCGACCGGTCTCCCATACGACTGGGCGGGTCCTCTCAACCGGTTGGACTTCCTGTTCCCCGGTGTGGAAGTCGTTCAACAGCATGGCGGGGGCCACCCGGCAGGCATCTCCAAGCTGACCGTGGAAACTGGGTCATCGGTCGCCACCGCTCTGGGCGCCGGCCTCGCGGCTTTGGTCATGTCTTGCGCGCGTGTCGCCTTGATTGCCGGCCAGGTTGGGCTGACGGCTGCCGATGTAGAAAAGCTGAAAAGGAGGGATGTGATGGTCGAGGCGATTGCGAGGTTTGGTCGGAGCACAAGTGATAAGACCGACGGCAAGTTCATAGAGGTGTGGAAGAAGCTGGATCTGAGAACGAAGACGATCTCGAGGGATTCGAAGAATGGCAGGCTTGCCGTTGCGCAGTTGGCCAGGGATTTGGTTAACATTTCGACCTGAGAAGTGTGTTGATTGAAGGTATACGGAGCGCCAGGAGACAGTATTGGACATAGATTTTGAAGATGACTCTTGGATGTAACCATCTTCGCCGATACATCCGTAGATTCAGCTGCAATCGTCCATGCATGAGATGGGCATCTGGGCAGATAGTTATAGTCCGGGGAAACAGCCAGTTCCAGTGGTGCGGACTGATGTGTCTCCCTCCGTAGCCTGCCCAGCCTACCATACCTCTACTTACCTTATCCATCTGAGTCACCTCTTGAGAAGGCGCCCATGACTTCTCCCGTATGGCTGCCACGTATATTTCGAGCGATAGGTGCATGGTCACTCGATTTTAACTTGGCAGACGCTTTCCTCACGAACTTCACGTACGATGGCAGGGCGAACTCGAACGTGGCCGGTTTGTTCGGGTGAGACATTGTTGTTGCCACCGTCGAGGATGAGGCTGGGAACAAAAACAGCCTCGAACTTTTGGGTGTATGGGGGGGCGGGGGGGGGGGCTCTCGAGATGATTAAGATGAGCAGGGCGTGAGGTATCTTTCAAGCAGCGACCAGGAGGACAGTCCGTGGCGAGCTTGTTGCTGGTTCCTCTCCTACGCACGACAACGGTGAAGTGAAGGTTCACCGAGCTGGTCTTGACCACTCTTAACGATGAGTTCTCGGCCTGAGGTTCATCTCTTCCCTGCCCCTCTCGACTTCACAGATCTCACTAACAAGAGGACCAGACCTTTCATCCGTCCAAGGGAAACCAGCCGAGCCAGCACTCTGAGGGTTATGTCAGTATTTGCGGGGAAAGGGAGGCCTCGGGTATATTCTGCACCTCATCGAAGCGACCGGGACAAGGCAATTGTCCCTTGGGCAGATGGCTGATCGACAAGATCGCTGATGGTCCTTTTCATGACATTGCCAACCGTCAAACTGCCTGCTAAAGAGATCCAAATGAGTGTGGTGAGGCCTGAAAAGAGTGAGCGTGTTCAAGTTACGGATGAGAGGCAAAGCTGGTATGTGAGGCTATGGTCGAGATGGGATAAGAAGCGCAAAAATGCCCCTTATCATGAACGCTAATAAGGTAGTAAGGTCAATTGATGATTTCTCATCCCAACTTTCCATCTCACTCGATGCACAAGGCGTGTGAAGCTCAAAGCGGGGAAAATCGGGGGGAATGATGCAAGAGCCCCTCACTCGCTCCTCCCATGCAGCAGCTCAGAAGAGCTGCGGGGTTGAAAGAAAGTTCTCATCGGGAAACCGAACTGCGATGTGTAAGCTCCCTGCCGCTAGAGACCAGCACCAAGCAAATGGCATCATCGCATTGGGACAACCTCTATTCCAAATGCATGCGCTCCATCCCAGAGCTCATTTTATAACCCATCCCATAATTACACACACGGTGCTTAGGCTAAGCCGCCAGCGCCGTTAAATACAACACCACTGCCCAACTTTGCTGATTCGGAAGCTCTCTTCCATCATCAAACTTTGGCATTGACTTGTCTTCTCCGTCACTAAACATCCAAACACCAAGCTCACCTCTACAACCCAACCACATCTCAACGCCCCGCCCAGTATGGCCCTCCCTCCCAAATTCACCGGCCACCGCCTCACCTTCTCTCCCGCCTCGGCCTCCTCATCCACCATCTCCCCCCACACCATTGAATTCTACGTCGACTACGTGTGCCCCTTCTCCACAAGTACTTGTCCTCTCCGATATCCCCCATTGCAATGAAACCTCTCACTGACTCTACTCCTAGAGCTATTCAACACCCTCTACACCTCTGTCATCCCTCATCTCCAATCCTCACCCCCTTCGGCCCCTCTCACGCTTGTTTTTCGTCAACAAGTGCAACCGTGGCACCCCTCTTCAACACTCACCCACGAAGCCGGCCTCGCCGTGCTGCGCCTCACCGGCTCGGATCCTAGCAAGTTCTACGCCTTCTCCGCGGCGCTGTTCAAGGACCAGAAGGCGTACTTTGACGTCAATGTTGTAAACGAACCGCGGAACGCAACCTACAGGCGGCTGGCCAAGTTGGCAAAGGAGAGCGTGGGATTGGATGAGGAGGAGGTATACAAACTGTTGGCGGTTCGGGATACCCCGGCGGAGGATGGGAGTTTGAACGTGGGCAATGAGGTGACGGATGAGCTCAAGGTGTTGGTGAAGATGGCGAGGCTGGTGGGGGTACATGTGAGCCCGACGGTGATTTTTGATGGGGTGGTGGCAGGGGAGATTAGCAGCTCGTGGACAAAGGAGCAGTGGGTTGAGTGGATTGGAAAGAATGTGGTGTAAGGTAGAACAAAGGGACGATGTTATGGGCGTTTTTGTGTTCAGGCGGGATTATACGAAGATATTGAGATTTATTGAGTCCCGGCCGTTCGTTGCTACGAATCCACCAGCCCACCAGCCGACCATCCGCCTCCCCCCTTTCTATTTCCCACGTCGTGACCAAGCGAGAAGAAACAGACAGAATGCTGGAAACTGACCTGTATTATGCAAGACGATGCTGGGACGCCGTGATGGCAAGGGCTGAAAGAGATGTGAGGAAATAGGAAGAGCGGATATTTACACAGCCAACACATGGCAGACACCATTTACAACCGGTCGAGCTTGCGACGCTCGTTTCTCGTCCTCTTCCTGAGCTTCTTGTACTTCTGCTTCTTCATCTTCAGCTTTCGGATGCGCTTCACGCTCATTGCGTGCATGGTGCCGTCCTGCATTTGGCGAGCATCCTCCCATCGCATCTGGCGAAGAGCCATGCGCTCCAAGAAGGAGCGGGGTTGCGTCTCGTCCTCAACCACCCGCGGGCTGTGCGCAACCACGCGGACTTGGCCGTCGCTGTCCATCGTCTCCTCGATCGTAACCATCGTCTTGTAGACGCGCGTCCGGGGTTCCTCCGCGGCTGCAGAAATTTCATCGGCTTCGGCGGCCATGTCGGAGACCGGTTGTGGTGGTGGCGGAGGGGTGAAAGGCAGGTAATTGCCAGACATGGAGTCGATACCGGCGTCGAGTTGGACGTAGACATTGGCCTCGGTGCCGTCGGCCCTCTTGTAGGTGAGCTTGTCGCCGCCCTCCTGCTTGTCCTCAAGGCTCGCCTGCGACAACGGTTGCTCGAGCTCGTCGATGGCCGATGAGAGTGTCGAAAGAACGCGCTGGGTTCCGTGACCCTTCTTCTGCATAAATATCTGGGCGAAGGCATCGTCGCTCACGGTCTTGGGCATTAGCTGCGTCACAGAGATCGGTCTGTGAAGAGCGAAGAAGGCGGAAAGGGCGAGGCCTAGATAAGCCATGTCAGCATGCTGGCGAGCGCGAACAAGTCACGTTTGGCAAGTCTTACCCTCATCCTTGATGTGTCTTGTGCTGGGAACGCTGGGGAGCTGGGGAGCGGCATCCTTGGCCTTTCTTTTCCTCTTCTCGCCGGTTGTCTTGGAGTTGCCGGAGGCGGGGACGGTAGGACGGGCAGCGAAGTCGCGGGAACCGCCATCCGGACTCGACGGCTTGGAAGAAGAGTATCGGCGCTGGTGGCCGTTGGGCTTGTATGCGCGACCAAACACGGAAGCCGCGGCTCGAGGAGCGGACGAGGTGAGGGAGGAGACGACGGGCGATGACGGCGCCGTCGAGACGACCCGTCGCACCGATGAGGGCAGCATGGTGGCGATGCCGCGTTGGCGATACTCCGGAGGAGCTTCGCTCTGTCGTTGCTGTGAAGGAGGAAAAGGTTTGATCTATCGAGATGGGCGGACCTTGGTCACCGGTCCGATCTCGTCGCCTTTGCACGTCACGCTGGAGGTCAGTCAAACTAAACTTCGCTTGGCCGAAAGCCTCTGCTGGGCCGTTGTCGCCCACGCGCTAAATTTGATCGCTTGAGGCTCGGCAGTTGGTCCGTGCCTTTCACGCCCCCGGCTCCCACCCGGCTTCCTCCGCTTTAGCCTTCGAGCTCCACCGAAACAGTAGCACAGCGTTGACAGCTTCGACGGGGACTCCGAATGCTGCTCGGAAAGTTCAATCGAAGACTACATTTTAAGCATTTTAAACAGAGTAATGTAGATAACATAAATCCAACTCTCCTGATCGTAGCTATCGAGGATCTCAGTAACCCTTCGCCTGGGGTAAAAACCTACATCATCTTGTCAAGGACGGGCTCGATTACCGTCTTCCTCTTCCATCCTCAGCAACAATATTTTTGATGTAGGCGGCCCTCTGGCTCTAGGCCGGCTCCTTCGTTGTGCCCTACAAGCAGGGGCCACGAATGGATTGACGAACGCATTGGAAAATAGGTTCTTCCACCACGTAGCCCCTCAATGCAACGCGGCTCAATTCCAGTCCGCATTGGTCACCGTACACAAAAGGTCAATGACATCATATGGGATATTCCTGTACTGTTTCACCAGTGAGGGGTCAATGTCGAGCCAACCTGACAAATTGATGTCTAAAGTCAGGGGGTTGTTTACTCTGCGATAAATCCCCGCTGTTTGCTGCCGTCTTAGATCTGCTTCCTTGGTCAAACAAATCTCTCGAGCAAGGGCGGTCTCACCTCCAACCTGCCACAGCATCTCCCCTTCCCTTGAGCCTTGCAAGCTCAGCCAAGAGTTTCCTCCCATACCCATCTGTACACCAGCAGCCGAGCTCTTCTAGTTCGAAGTGACAGACGCAACCTCGGAAGCAATTCTCCAAGCGACCGAAAACACGCAGCAAAAGATGCCGACAAAACTTCTGCTGTACGTCGCTTTCTAGAGATCTCAAACACAGCGCAAACTGACTATAGACGTTCTTGGACACAGAACCGGAGTGACTGGTAAGCATTGCTATCAGCACACTTCGAAATGATCTCCAGCTAAGAGTCAAAGGGTATATCGGAGGAGATATCTTCTCCGTCCTGATTGAGGCTCACCCAGAGCTGGAATACACCCTCATCGTGAGGAACGAGGAGCGCGCCAACCTCGTCCGCGAGAAATACCCCGCCGACACCAACCCAAATGTAACGATCAAGTACGGCACCACCGCTCCATACACCACCGTCCTCGAAGACGAAGCCTCCAAAACCGACATCATCGTCCGTAAGTCAGCCCCCCCCCCTTCCACCCAACCCACTTCACCATGCTAACAACCACCAAGACACCGCAGAATCAGCCGATGACGTTCCCTCAGCCAAAGCCATCGCCGCTGGTATCCTTCGCGCCAAAGACCGGTCTCCCACCAACCCCATCGTCTGGATTCATCTCTGCGGCACCGGTATTCTCCAGTGGTACGACCAAGTCCACAGACGCATCGGTCAGCCCCCTCTCCCCCACGAAACCTACGACGACATCGCCTCCCTCCCGCGCCTGCTCACCCTCCCGGACGAGGCCCTCCACAGAGACGTCGACAAGATTGTCCTAGGCGTTAACCACCTCACCCAGAACGTCAAGACGGCCATCGTTGCGCCCCCGACCATTTACGGCGTGGGACGCGGACCAGTCAACACCATCAGCCAGCAACTCCCCGGCATCGCGAGGTTCATTCTCGAGCATGGATACGCACCGGCGGTTGCTCCTACGGGGCTGACAGAGTGGGATAACGTGCACATCTCCGATGTTTCTTCGCTATTCCTGGCGCTGGTGGAGGCTGCGGTGAATCCCAACCAGAGAGACAACCCGGAGATTTTTGGTCTCGCAGCGTACTATTTCTGTGAGAACGGCAAGCCGCATGCGTGGGCGGACGTATCTGCGAAGTTGGCACAGGAGGCAGTTGAGCTTGGGTATCTGAAGGAGGTCGTCACCAAGTTGGTGGGGATTGATGAGGCCACGGTCAAGTCCATGGGATCAAATTCGAGGAGTGTTGCGTCGAGGGCGAGGAAGTATCTTGCATGGGAAACCAAGGGGCCGGCGTTGGAACCGGAGCTGGCTGGCGTTATGGAGACGGAGGCGAAGAGGTTGGCGGTGAAGAAGCTCTAGTGAGATCCCAGACAACTATGCGGATGGGTATGAAGTCACGACTGTCTTGGGGCTCGTTGCGAATATCCTGTGTTTGCCTTGTGTTCGGCTGGTTTCATCGCTTCTGAAGATCTATCCACCTAATGCGACGATATTTACCCAAACTCTAGATCGAACACTCAGAGGGGAAAGTACACCTTTACCTCCACCTCGTTCGACCACCCACTCTCAAGCCCCATCTCGTTCCACGCACTCTCAATATCAACCTTGAGGATTCGTCCATCGGCTTCGTCGACGGAAACCGTACGCGGCGGAATAACCTGCCCCTGGATCGTAGCCATCAGGTCCTCTTGGATCGACAGATTCGGCAGCGTCGATATGTAAAGTCCTTCAATATCAAGATCAGCAATATCCCTCATAATACCATGTCATATTTGCACATACCAACAACCCCGAGAGCCTTCACATTAGCGGCAACAAGCAACCTTCCGTTCTCCTGGGGAGAGTATTTGCTGTTTAAAATAGCAGCGCATCCTGTCATCTTTCCGACGAGGCCGAGATTGGTTACCGACACTTGGCTCCGGGTCTTCCCTTCCAACGTGGTCAAGGGAAACGCAGACAGGACATCGTATCCTTCGAGGCCCAGAGACACCGCGACCACAGACGCAGATGACTCGGGCTTCAAAGCGGGAGAGACTTTTCCAGTCTTGTGAGACCGAACGATGTATTCGGTGCCAGAAACAGCGCCGGAGAAACGCGAGAGATGAATGAGCTCCGTGATGGGCTGTAAAGTGACGTTGAAGACGCCCATGATCGGAGTCCCCGTTGCGGCTCGCCCATGATAGGCACCAATCTTCAGCAAAGAGCGGTCTTCGTAGCTGGCATACGGGTCAGCTGCCCTCCCAACAACGCTCGGTCTGAACACCACCGTCTTCCCTCGCGTGGTAGTTCCTGTCATCTGCTTGATGAGGTTGATGTTGTGTTCACCTGGAACATCGGTGATGTAGACTGGACCACCGCTCACGCAACGAGCAGCAGCATGGAAACCGCTGTATGCGTGGACTGTTTGGAACATGTCCCAGTCTGGAACGATGTTGAGATGCATTGTGAGCAGGCTGTTGTAGGCATTTGACCACACATGCCACGGGTGAGAAGAAGGTACTTCAGGAAAGAAGTCATCCGAGTTCCGCACTACCCTTGCTGGCGTGTTGCTGGGGAGGTGCAGAGAGAAGAGCATCTGGGGCGACAGAGACATGCAAGATATAACCTTGTTGCTGAAGAAGCGTAGCGAAGCATTGCCCCATTCACGCAAGTAGGTATGTATGAGCTCTCTCCTTGCTTTGGCCAGCACCAGGAGGTCAACCATGTACTGGCCGTCGGTCTTGACACCATCTACTCCGCAGGAGGAGAGGAACTGGTAAAAGTCGCGATAAAACCGGCCGACATCCTCTTGTGCAACAACCGTCATAGTCGAGTCTATGGGCAAGTTTCGGGGATCAACGTCCTCGCGGACTACCTCGATTGTCTTGTATTTCTTGGCAAGCTGGCCACCAGGGGCTATGCCGGCCCAGTAACCGAGTAGAGCGTGCCTAGCATCATGTTAGTGCTCTCCCAAGCCTACCTATCGTACTTGTAGAATGGTCTTCAGGGGTAATGTCATGTAGGCCAAAAGAGGTATTAGTGAACTTACCAAACAGCAATGTGCTGTATGTTTCTATGTTTTTGCCGAATTTCAGAGACCAGTCCTTTGAGACCCTTGGCAAATGTTTTGGGCTCAGCCCTAGTGGTCGATGTCAGCTACTAACTTCCATTCTAGGACAATATTTGCACGTCTCAGGAGGTCTCCTCCTCAGACCTCCTGAGACAAGAGGGTAAAGGACTAAACGGGCAAAAAGTAGCAGGAATCGCACATACTCAAAGTCATTCCACCCGTGCTGCCACTGACCATCTCCTCGATAGTCAACGTCTTGCCAGTTGTCATCTATGATTAGGGTCGCTATTTTGATTCCATTACCCCCAAGGGTGTCTAGAGCATTCAGCACCTTCTCGTGGGTTAGTCTCTGACCCAGAGCATTCCAGGTGCCTGTTTTATCAGCAAAGACGACTTTCACTAACAGAGAGAAAAGGGAAAGTTGCAACACTCACAATAGCCGAGACCCTCGTACCAGTCTTCATACCAGTTTGGCTTAAGAGAATTCTCTGGTGTTTCATCTGTCGAAAGGGGCACTGTGCTCGGCCTCACAAGACTGCGAGCGTGATACATGACAGCCGCATTCGAGCTCTCAAAGCTGTTTCCAACAGCCACCAAGACAGTTCCTGTCTTTGCTTCCAAAGAGTCGTTCCGTATCTACAGCAGTCCAGTCAGTTTCATATCCAAATCTGAAAGTGCAGGCAACTGACATGAAGCGATACTTTCCCAGACTCGTCGCTCCTCAACAAAGTCACAACGTCATCGAGGGCAAGCCCTAGCAGGGCCAGATGCTTCCCCTCAGGAGAGAGAAACGAGCACAGAACAGCATCCTTATCAAGCCCAAACGTCGACTTCCCGTGCGTCGGAGCTAACCAAGGCGTCCAGAGCCTCACCAGCGCAAACCACCTGACGAACTCTCCCCATGGGATCCCAAGCGGAACATCCGCAAGCGCCGAGGTCTCCCCCTTCGTCCCAGGCACAGATGCTTGGATTGACCAAAGCTGCGTGTTGGGACACTGGCTCATGTGAGATTTCCAACTGAGTTCCGGGTTCAGTTGTCGTATGAGATCCGGCAAGTCTCCGTCCGTCTCTTCTGTAGAGCCTTCGATGATTACCAAACCGTCGCCCATTCCCTTTTCGTTCCGAATCCATCGCCATTCGCTGTCCGACCTCTGGCGGAACTTGACAGTGAACGACGTCGACGATCGTACAGGGACCGGTCCCGTGGTAAAATACAGCCTCTTCAGGCCATCGCTCGACCCATGAAGCTCCCTCTCATTCCGCTCCTTTTCAATGTGAGAGAACCTCGTCTCGATCCACTCACCCCCTTCACCGTCCGCACTCGAATGCCACAAGGCTAGCTCCCAAGGTTCAGGACCGAGCTGCTGCGGTACCTCCAGCAACGCAGTAAAGGCCACATCAGGTCCCTTGAGCTGCGAAACCTGTCCCAGCGGCGGATATGTAGCAACAGAAGCGGTCATGTTGTCAGGTATAGCCTCGGGTATGCTCCGCTGCTTGGGAATAAAAAGAGCCTGGAAGACCGCCTCTTCGCCTGCAGGAGTGTCGGCGGACATGGCAAAAGTGACAAACAAGTTTCGAGTGTAGACAGAAAAGATGCAAAACAAGGAAGATGCGGTTATACAACCTGCTTAAGGAGCTCCTTCCTCGAGTGGTGAAAACAAACCAGGTGACAACTAACCTGAACCGCCCGCCCACATGCTACCTGTGTCATAGGTGGGACTCCTCTTCTCGGTGTTGTGATGTACCGAATCGACCTAGGAACCGGGAATCCAGCACAGAGAGTCGAACGAAGTATGAACTCCACTAGGTGGACAGCCCGCAGGTGCTAGCATACGACGTGCTCAAAAGAGGATTGGGCGGGTACGTAACCTCGAATCGCGCGGGGCCCCGCCCGGGCGTCCCATAAATCCCCAGCCGGGCCGCATCTCCTTGGGCCGCTTACAGACACTCTACGTGCGTGCCATTCGGGCTCGCATAGAATATGTCTGGGAGCAGAGCTGACAAGCGGAAACGGCGGCTTATTCGATGGTCTCTCACTCATCAGTCTCGAATTCCACTTCCACGGGCCTGACCACCGAGACTTGAAAGCGTTTCAGCAGAGGGATTCTATGTCTGTTTTATTTCTTCCTCTGCCCCCAACCAAAGGGAAACCGCTGATGTGCTGCTTCGCTAGGACGCTAAGTGCTCGAAATGTAGCACGCCCCGCCGTTGTTTTCATGAATGGAGAAATCAACGTTTGTAACCTGCGTCGTGGCGACGCGAGCATGTAAGCATGACATTCATGACTTTAGATTTATGTCCCTTTCAAATCCTCTGGGGATTCCTCCGGCATCACAAACCGTCCCAACCTATGAACTCCAGCGTCCCTGCTCGACTTCAAAAAACATAAAACGTTGCGCTGTTGCGAGAGGTCATTCGTCATTGTCGTCCTCCATGACTCAGCACTCAGTAGCCAGCGCGAGCAAGGCTCGCTGGCGCTCCTCCCCCACCCAAAATAACCCAGTTGCTCCAGTAATCGTATGTGGCATGATCAAGGCGATTCGATCGGATTCGAGCAATGCTCTTAGCTGCATCGATTCCTCGTTTAACAAGAGCTCAAGCAGGCCAGGTCCGTCTCGCAACCAAAGCAAACGCCATCGGGCATCAGCGACTCACAACTTGTTTCCGGGACCAAGGGCAGACGTAGTAGGCCACTGGTAACCAGCGGCGTCGCTGAACTTGTAGCCATACGACGCCGTAAAGTCATCCAACACCGCCGGGCCACGGGAACCTGTCAAACGTTAATCTCGGCATCCAGTAGTTACGGTCTCTGGAGGGGGCTTACCGTAGGGGTACTCCATGGGAATAATCTCCTTGTTGTCATCCAGGTAGTGCAGAAGAGGCGTGAAAATCCTCCAGCTGGCGTCCAGCTCGTCGTCTCGGACAAAGTTGGAGTGATCGCCCTTCAAGCAATCCAGGATCAGAGATTCGTAGGCCTCAGGAATCTTAAGGTCCGAGAAACGCCTCCTATACGTCAGGTCCAGCTCGGTGACAACCGTCTGCATGCTCAGACCAGGAAGCTTGGAGTTCATCTTGATATAGACACTCTCGTTCGGCTGGATGCGCATAACGAGTTCGTTCCGGGGAATGTCCTTAAAGATTCCAGACGTTACGTCCTTGAACTGGACGCGAATCTCGGTCTTCTGCTCGTTTAGCGCCTTGCCTGCCTTCATGATGAAGGGGACACCATCCCACCGCTCGTTCTTGATGTACGCAACGAGAGCGCAGAATGTGGGGCAACGAGACTCCTTGGGCACCGTGTCGTCTTCCTTATACGCCGGCTTGCTTCCGTCGAGCGACTTGCCGTACTGCCCAATGATGACATTCTTTGGCTCAATTGCGGGAATTGCCCGAAGAACCCGCACCTTCTCGTCTCTAATATCCTCGGAAGAGAACGAGATCGGACGCTCCATCGCGAGGAGTGTCAGGACCTGGAGCAAGTGGTTCTGCATGACGTCGCGGATGATACCGAACTCATCGAAGTAGCCTCCGCGGCCTTCAGTACCGAAAGGCTCCTTGAAGGTAATTTGAACATTGTCAATGTGGTGCCTGTTCCAGGTGGCGCCGAGGAACGAGTTACCAAAACGAAGAATGAGAATGTTCTTCACCATCTCCTTTCCGAGGTAATGATCAATGCGGAAAAGCTCGTCCTCCTTCCAGTCCGGTTCCAACGACTTTTGAAGCTCCCGGGAGCTTGCCAAGTCTTTCCCGAACGGCTTCTCGACCTATGATCGGGTTAGTCAAGAGTGATGCCACTCGCAGCAGGAATCGAGGCAACTCACAATAACGCGGGCGATGCCCCTGGAGGGGTAGCAGCACTTCTTCAGATGTTGCGAGACGATCGTGAACACACTGGGCGGCAGCGCCATGTAAAACAGCCTGTTCGTCTCTGGGCGGCCCTTCTCAAGGTCCTCCAGGTGCTTGTTCAACTGCATGAATGACTCGTCCCGGTCATACTGGCCGGAGACATATGTGCAAAGGGCAGCAAAGTCCTCCAATTGCTGTTCGATATCCTTGGTGGGTGTCTTGATGTACGACTTGATCCTGCGCAGGTACTCTTCGTGGTCCATCTTGGTTCGTGCATAGCCAACGATCTTGATATCGTTGGGCAGGAAGCCATTTCGGTACTGCGGTGGGGGGTCAGCCCCTCGTTTACTTGATCGGCGATACAGGGCAGGTCGTGGTCAACTTACGAGTCCGAAGAGGGCAGGGTACTAGGGCAGGTCAGTCAATTGCCATGCAAAGGGGGTGCCAGCGGAGGACGTACTGTCTTCTTCTTGGCAAGATCGCCCGAAGCACCGAGGACAACAATCACGGTGTTGTTCTTGAGCTCGATCGCACTGCGGGCCACACATGCGTCAGCGGGGGGGTTCCAGAACATGCCATAATTTCTCAGATCGCCAGCCACTTGTCGGGTGCACATTCAGCGGTGTCTCCAAGGCTGCGTAGGTGCGAAGTCGAATATCTCGACGATGGCACAGCTTGGGTTGGAGCTGTGCCATCTCCGCCGCCGGAGCTTCGACGGGCGGTGATGATGTTGGATGGCGGGGTTCTAGCTACTTACGCTCCATGCGGGTCGGCGGCCATCTTGTCAGGCACGTCGGATAGATATCGATTCAGGAGCGCAGGGTACAGGTGAAGGGGGTAGATGCGGCTGCGGGCAGTCAAAGTAAAGTTTCTGTGCCAGGGGAGGTATGAGGAAACTAGAGCACGCAGCAAGTTTCGGGGATAATGGTATTTCTACGCTCTTGGGGGGGCAGCACTAGTGAGTGATGCGCAGACTGGAGCTAAAGAGCAGGAACCTGGCCTGGCGGGGGGAGCTTACTCAGGGGCCCCCGCTTTCCCTGGCGTCCAAGGGAGCGCTTCCGCAAGGTCGAGACCCGCGCGAAGCTAGGGTCCCGGACGCCGCGCGGTTAGAACCCCTAACACCTTGAGAGTGTCTCCCGCTCCGGTCATCCCGGCTGAGTCTTGGATGCAATCCAATGTAAACGCGGCCTGGCCCTCCGGGAAAAAGGAAGACGCAGACGAGAAGAGATGGCACCTTTGTAGTTGCGACAAAGACCAGAGACCGTGATGCAATCGAGTTGGTGGCATGTTCGGCCGGGCTCCGTGTCACCCTCTTCGCGAGCAGCTTGAGATAGTGTCTCAAACGAGTTCGGATCCGAGCTGACGGTAGCACTCCAACTGCGTAGCGGCAACAGGAATGTGGCCTCTCCCCACCAGCAGGGAGCCCTGGAGGTCCGGCTCAAGTCCACCGAACCGGCACATCACAAAGCGCAAGTATTCGGCCGGCCTGTCGCGAGAGTTGGAACGGTCTCCCCCGGTCGTTTTCCCCAGCGGGAAAGCTAGAAGGCTAACGGTGGCGATCGCGGTGCGTTCGTTGTATCCCACTCTCGGTAGAGAGCCAACTCGTCACGGATTCTGTAGCATAACTGTCGGGAAAAGCGGCTCGTTCATCTGTGCCCAAGTCCCAAAAGGTGTAGGAAGGAGGGGCAGCTTTGCTTCTGTTGGGGATGGTGGGGTCGTTCGTCATAGGCAAATCGCCGTTGGAGAACCGATGCCCTTGCCCTCTCTGTTGAACGAGCCCGCTGGGCCTTCGCCCCTTTCAGCATCTCCGGGAAGAAATAACGCAGTCATCCCACACGCTGGAGGGGGGATGGGCATCTCTGGCCTGCGTTCATCGGTCGTTAGGTGTTTCTAATTACAGGCAAAAATGTCAGAGCGGAGATCCAGAATCTGTCACGACCGGGAGAATTCAAGAGCTCCCCGCACCAGAAATCCACCCGCCGCGATGACAACATCGACCAGACTCCAGTTCATAAATCGCAAATCCCCAACCGCTCTTTCCCCGGCATGCAAAGATTGGCAGACGGTCGCCAAAACCACGCTTCGCATCACTCCTGGTCCATGAGAAGGCCGCAGTTAGATGGGGCCATGGATCGGATCGATCGCACACACACCCCTACGAACCCTACCTACATAAACCCAACCATTGGCTTTGTTGCGGGCGTTCAGGTACCGACGTTTCCGTCTCGCTGCTGAAGGGCTGCTGCGACCATCTTTCCAAAAGCCAAGCCAGATAATCTGAGCGTTGATATGGCGCAGAACGGGTACTGCTGCTGGCCTGAGGGAGCGTCCGAGGTCGGCCTTGCTTTGGGAGTGAATACAACTTTGCGATGCTAGGGTTCAGCTTCCATTTGCAATCGCATAGCTAGAGAGCCGGGATCCCATCCCTCTAAAAGCGAGCGAGTGATGTCGTGCTTGGCGTAAAATTCTTAACAACGGACGCTGAGACATCATACTGCTAGCGCCAGCGACGAGCCATCTCACACGGTCAGCCCAGCAAGGCTCACTGGTGTGATGAATCATCGCGGTGGGCTGGTAGTCTTGGATGACTGCTTCGGTTTTGCTGAGAAGCTCTGGTTTGTGGGCCAATTTTCTTATCTGATGCAAGGTGGGGCCTATCGGCATCTTCTGCTCAAGGTGGGGCACAGGCTCAGCCAACTGTGGCTTGATCTCACCCCGCCATCAAGTGTGGCGCATGGCGCACGGTACGCACGGGACCACAAATTATCCGGACCGCACATTCACGCGAAACCCTACCAAATCCCACCACCGCAATTTTCAGAATTACCTGGAGGTCAGTAAGTGCAGAAGTCACAACCCACGTCGCCCAACGAAGGACTCTCGGATCAGCAAATAGTCTTGTACAGAGACAACTTGCTGAATTCACCTTTCCGGATATTTTGATCAAGAGCAATCAATCTCAACGATCAAGATGCCTACCGAAGCCGGTCACAGATGTAAGTCCCTTTCGCTGGATATTCGCGGTCCTCGATCGCAGTGTCGCGCTTCGCGATGCCGCGCATGATTGCATCCAAAACCCCCTACGCTGCCTCGAGAGCTTTGCTGACCCTCTTCCAGTATACGTCAAGTGAGTACCAACCCCCCAACCGACCAGACGATGCAAGGCGCACGAGGCAATGCTGCCGTTCCCGACCGTCGACGAGATGCGGATGGATCACCGTCACGATGCACTTCGAACGCCTGGTTGGAACCGATTGGAACGCTGTGAGGCAGGAAGACTGATGCGAGAGTTTTTTAGGGGTCGCCACCTTAGCTACCAGCGCAGCCGGCACACGACCCACGCCAAGACGAGCCTCATCAAGATCGAGGGCGTCGATGACACCAACGCTGCCAAGTACGTCGCACAATGAGGCTTCCGGGCTTGAAGGGCAGGAATTGACTAGGACTATAGCTTCTACCTCGGAAAGAAGGTCGCCTATGTATATCGTGGCCAGAAGGAGATCCGCGGCACCAAGATCCGTGTGATCTGGGGCAAGGTTACCAGGCCACATGGTATGTCGTCCGACAACGCCATCTACGACGGCAGGAGCTGACTCTTCTAGGCAACTCGGGTGTCGTTCGTGCCAAGTTCACAAACCCCCTCCCCTCCAGGTCTTTCGGCGCGTCGGTTCGCATCATGCTTTACCCTTCTTCGATTTAAGTGAGGGGGCTAGATTGGCGTTGGTTGGTAAAGATGGTTCATGATTTCGGTGCATCAGGGTTACCTAGGCAAGGACTCAAACGGCCTTGCTTCTAGCATTAAAATCAAGGCAAATCCCAAAATATCACAAAGCCATTGCGGACCGCGAACTTGTCATGGAGTGAGGCTACACTGCGGGTGAAAAGGATGATCTGGTTCGGGGCAAGAGCCGCACGCTGCGGCGGTCGGGTCATGATCAGAATTCGACGACATATGCTTACGTTTTATAGAGCTCGATGTCTTGTTTGGTCGCCTGTCGCTTGGAGGAGTGAACTTTGTCCCGAAACTGACGGGCTCCTCTATCTCTTGTGCACAATCGGCTCTGCCTTGCCTATCTCTCGGAGTCAGCGACGTCGGTTAGGCCTTATGTTTTGTGTGCAGCCGGCCATGTAACGATATTCTCAGCCTTACCGCTCGACAGTTTCGAGCCTCCCGAGCCTTTTGCGGTTACGGGGTCCTGTCCCGGACAACGCGATGGACGTCCGCTGCAACAAGATACGAACCGACTATCCGAGACGAATCGACCAACGTCACGCCTTGTCCCCTTATCCGACCCGGACGATAACGTACCGACATGTTCGTGCTTCTAGAAATCCCCGCCGTTGAATGACTTCGTTTCAGCACGGAGCACAAGACTGCTGACCAAGCTCACGGCGTGGTGCAGCTATCCGCGTATTGTGTTCCACTCTGACCGTTTGAGGAACGGGAATTACACGTTGCAACCACGGCGGACTTGCGCGTCGACGTCGCAGGGCGCGGCTGAGGTTCCGAAGCAACAGCTGTCGGTGGCGGTAGGGTGCCGACTGAAACACTCCGTTGACTCGTGGAAAGGCGGCCGTGAGGTCAACAGTGCTTTGCGGATGGATATCCTACGCACCTTCACATTTCCAGTTCTTGAGGAGGTTGGGTACTCCGAGGCATTGAGTCGGCGTCACACAGGCAGCTCATCCACGCATGGCTCAGCGGGCATGGGAACACGGTGTTGGGTTTCACGACACTGTCCTCCAAGGACGCACGTTCCGTTTCTTCAACGACTCAACCTCACAAGTGGTCTTTGGGCACTCGGCTGGGTGTCGATCTTTGGGCGGGATGCTCGACAGAGATCTCCTTCGGGTATCTTAATTGACAGCTGAACCTGCTATAGACCACCTAAAGGCACATACAGAGAGGCTGAGCTCCTACTCTAGTTCGGCAGCTTCGCTCGATGCTGCGTTGATCATGGCAACCCAATGTGCGGCAACCGTCGATGAGGACATGCCTTCACGATGGTTGGGACGGGTGGAAGAAAGCTGACCTTCGACAACCACGTTAATCGGGCTGCATTGCGGATAGCACCAACCACCCGGCCCACTTCGTCAACCCTATATCGAAGTACGCTGAAGGGGTGTCTGTTTGGGCTGGTATAGGCTTCGCCTGACTGTGCAGGCGAGTGGGCCAATGGGAGTAGTGGGCCGGGGGCGACAAGGCGAGGAGGCTCGGGTGCCCTCTTGATCGTCTTGCTAGAAGGCTAGCACGGGGGTAAAAGGGCAGAACCTGCTTGCACCAACCATTTAATATCCCGGCTGAGCGTAACATGAGGTGCTTTCAAGTTTTATCTCCCAGGATCCGTGCCAGCGGGTTGATGGTTCCGGACCGCCAGTGCGTACTTGGATTCCTGCCGCTGCCTTGGTTGTTCGCGCAGGACTTAAACGGTTTGGTCTTGATTGTAACCCACACACCTGCATCTGGGGTTCCAGGTTTGGGCCTGCGTCTGGGTTGAAGTGATAAGCTCGGCTTCGCGGGAAGTGTATTGCTTGTACTTGTACGTTGCTGCTTGACACCCGCGTATGCCTCCAGGAACCAGAATATCCAATACCTTCGCGCCGCACCACTCCGTGCGATCTCTGCCTCAAGAATCCCAACAGCCACCCATGTGCCACCGGAGGGGTTCAGAATGGTCAACAGAGGATCTAAGGTGCTGGATAAGGTAGGTAGCTGAATGTAAGTGGCAACAACAATAGTCCATCTTTACCAGGCCTCTCCTCCGCAACCCTCTCAGGTTAGTTATTCCCGAATGTGCGGTGAGGGGGACACTCGCAGAGCAGCGCAGGGTACTCTAACTTCGCCCCAACAGCGCACGCTGCGAGCCGCTGCGGGTGGGCTAGTTCCTGGCAGGATCGGACATCCAGTACCTCCAAGTTTGTCAACGAGACGTGAAACGCCTGGAGAAGATCCCCGGGAGAATGGCACGCAATGCCAACAATTGGACATGCACTTTTCCGAATTCGATTCAAAATATCCGGGCGTGCGGTCGGCGAGCTGCCGAGAATCCATCCATTCCACCAGCATTCCACTGCAACACTCACTCAGCTGAAAGCGACGCAATGCAAGGCATCTGCTGCGTGGTGCGACAGGTGTCCGACGAGAGCTTCCGGACGGCAAAATACCTACTAATGTACTTATGCTGTGGGCTGGCAGCATCTCTTCGTGTTTCCGAGGCGCAGCACCCGTATTTTTTTGCTTGGCCTGCCAACCTGCCTAGTCCGGCATTTGGTCCATAGTACTGTGTAGGTAGGCATGGTGTGCCCCCCGTGTTGACGAGGCGGCGTGCCGTGTTGTTGGTCGGGTCGCAAGCGGATCGTGGCGAGTCGATGATACATGCGGGGCAGCGGATTCCCGTAGCTGCTCTGTGTCAGGAATCCTGCCACGCCTGCCAGCGAGCAAGCAGGCGAGAAAGACCGGATTGCGGCGCGAATCAGCGAAGAGCGAACTCCAGTCTCCGCTTGCAACCAGTAGCTTCATGCACGTCGCCCACCTCCACGCGGCCTTGGGTGTATGTCTGCATCCGGATCGAATCATTCTTAAGAATACCAGTCTCCTGCCACGGACTTTTATCCACTTCTTGCCATTTCGAAACCTTTGGGCATTCGGGCAACTCGCTGTGCCCCCCCCCCCCCCCACTGAGCTCTCATCAATCTCTCGTTCCTCGAGCCATTGAGTTGTGTCTTCCCTCTTTTCCACATACAGCTGCGCGTGTCGCACCTGTCGAATCGTTCGTGTAATCTTCAATCTGCCTTTCAGTCAATTGACTTGGCCAGAACTTTCAGCCCACCCGCAGGAGCTGCCAATTCGTCCCATGCTATCGGTGAGCACCAAATCCTGTTGCTGTCCTGTGAAGTGACTAGTGTTGCAGCTCTGTCACTGCGCTGCTAAACTAAAGTCAATGAACTCTTGCTCAGAGTTTGGATGATGCGCTGGCGAAGGCTGAGTGAACGTATGCTAACTAGCCTCAAGCTTCAGTACACTAGGCGTCACATCAAGCTAGGACGAGAACACCAAGCAGCCGCCTTCCCAAGAGCTCACAATTCGACAAACCCCCAAGAGAACGCCAAAGCGCGTTGTCGTCCCTTCGTGACCAGCCTCGTCCCTACCCTTGCTCGAGGATCCTCTTAGTGGTCTCATCAGTGGAGCTGCTGGCCTTGACGTCAGCCCAAAAAAACGATAGTGAACTGCATCCGTACCCGGCGATCTCCGCATTCAAGCCCATTTCTGGGGTAGAACAATCGGCCGTTGTGGACAGTTCCAGAACAACCAGCATCGCGGCAGCCAATTTGCGCCTGCAGCAATCCCCTCTCAAAGGAGCGACACCACAACCACCAGGGCAGGTGCCCCGGAATATTTAGTCCGGAAAGCTGGAAGACGCGTTGCTACTCCCAACTCGAGCAAAGGCACCCGAGCACTTGCTTGCATCCTGCACACGGGTCGTCGACCAGTGGATCTAGGAATCGCCCCTGCTGGGAAACGCGTCTATCCGGGCAGCAATCTTCTTTCGCCGCAGGAAGCGCTTTTTTTGTGCATCTTCGGCCCGTTTTGGCTAGACCTCTTCTCCGTTTGTTTCGTTGTTTCAACGCAAGGCCCAGCAAACAACGACGCCGTGCCTTGATTTTGGATCAACCCAGCTCCTTTTGGAGCAGCGGCTCCTGCACGAAATTGACAACCTGGAACACGCAGGGATATCCAACTTCGGTGGCCCGCTCTGAACGCCCACCGACAACTCCATTGCCCCATTGTTCCCGCCACTTACAGCGCCTGAAACGCTGGAGCGCAGCACAGCGATAAGCATCCCCGCGATCGTTGTCACGGACAGGTCCTTGTCGTACCGTACCGCAATATCGTATGCGTTTGGTGCCAGCTCAAAGGAGTAAAGAGCATTCGCAATAAAAGCATCGCACCTCCCCTGTCACCAAGATGGCGACTTCCAACGATCTTCCTCCGCCGCCCTCCGCTCCTCCCCACCAATACCAATACCAACAGCAGCAGTACCAGCAGCAGCAACAACAGCAGTATCAGCAGCAGTTCCAGCAAATCCCTCCGCAGCACTTGCCCCCCAAGCAGACGTCGACCGCACCGCCGAAGCCTGCTGCGCAGACCCGAAAGTCTAGGAGCTTCAGCTTCAGGTCAGACAAGTCACACGGCTCTGGCACCCACAAGACCGATCTTCACGAAACGTCGGCAGAGAAGGAGGCCAAGCGACTGCACGGCAAGGCGGATCCAACGCTGGCCATGAACGAGGCAGAACCTGGTGCGTCCGCTTCCTCTCCCTCTTCATCCTTCGGTCTGTTGCTAATCGCCCCGTGTAGCTGAGGTTGCCGCGACCGTTAAATCCTCCCTAGCTCCTCTCCGCAGTATTCAGCACAAAGATGCATATGGCAACCCTATTGGTACCCAGCCCCGCTTCACTCAATGCATGAGCTTTGAACTAATGCCATATGCCAGCCGATCCGGACAAATCCAACCCCACGCGCAGCCGTTGGGAACGTCCGCTAGACACGATCCGAAGCTTCGAGGCCGCGATTGACGGGCAGTACAGCAGCAGAAGGTCAATGCTCCGCTCCGATTCCGAGTCGGTAGCGTGGGGAAACAAACGGAATAGCTACTATGCTGGTGGCAGTAGGCAGCTCCTTCGCAACAAAGCAAGACCAGCTCTGACAGTTACTGGAATAGATGGCGGCGGCGGTCGCTTTTCCCACGATAGTTATTATGGCAGCCGGCCGCCTTCCATGATGTACGGGTCACGACCGGACGGCTCTAGCAGCCAGCACGATTTGCGACAAGGGGGGCCGGGGCAGCGAGACAACTACTATGACCAACAAGGGCCAGGGGGATCGTATCCTCCAGCCCCACACAATCAGGGAAGGCGTGGATATCCTAGGATGTCGTCAGAACCGCCACCGTTCGCTCCGGGATATCGACAGCAAGGAAATGGCGAATATGCAATCCCCCCCAATCACAGATCCTACGAGACGGTGGCATCGGCCTCGGGAAGTGGTTCTTCGGCAGCGGAGCCGTCAGGGTACCAGACCGATCCGACCAGCAGCGATAACAGCTCGGTTGAGCGAGTACAGGCGCCGCCCAAGCCGCAACAACCGACGAACGACTATGGTATTGGCTTCAGCCCAAGTTCGACATACCAACCCCCAGCGTTCACCGTGGGCTACCAGCCTAATGGTCCGAACGGAGGAGCGAATGGGTATCGTCCCGTGGGGGCTTCACCCACCTATGGCAGCGCTCCACCACCAGTTCCGCAGAAAGGGCCGATGCCGATCGCGAGAAAACCGACAGCCGAGCATGTTCAGCAGCGACCTGCGCCTCCGGAAAAGCGCAAGAGCTGGTTTTCTCGCCGTTTTAGCAAACACGGTTAGGCGGTGTTAATAATCTTGGTTGGGCTGTTTTGCTTTTGTTCTCGCGATACCCGATATCCCGGTATACCGGGAGGCGTGAACAGATTCTTCGTGGGGGGCTTTGAACGTTGGGTGTTTCTATTGGTGGGGCTGAGCCACCTGCTCTCCATCGTCTTGATGGACCGGACGAGAGGAGGTGGTTAGGCTGGGTCCCCGTTCAACTAAGTGGTTGTTTCCAGCTCGAGCTGAGAATAGTGCGAATCTGTGTTTGGGCATACAATGGCAGCACACGGAGGAATGAACTGGTCTTTACTTGCGACGGCGTCTGATGAGATGGCCCAATGCGGGCTAATGAGTGAATAATGAGCGGAGTATGTGGATTCGTTGCGGTCGGCCTCGCTTGCCTTGGAGTGTCGCTTACATGGCCGTCACTAATCACATTTGTTTTGTTTCGTCTGCCCACCTCCAGATACTCTTCGCGAGACATTAGCATATATAATGCGAGTCGTGAGATATATGTGAGGGGGATACGGGGATATGTTCAGCTAAGATAGTCTAGCCTGGAAGAAATACTAGATGGTACAACAGGGCCGGAACTCCGCAATATCTGAATTTCTTTGGTATTGGCTTATCAGGGAAGTTGTTGACGGTGATAAGCTACACCCTATCCCATCATAGTGAAGCTCCTGCAAAAGCCAGCTTCCTAGCCTTTGGATCATGAAACATATAGCATAGCAGGCCTATTCGCTCGGTCGGAAGAGAAACGAATGCACATATGTGAACAATGAATCACCGGTCCTTCTTTGTGTCCTTCGCTGCTTCCTGCTCAGATTGATCTTCGTTCATCGCTACTACGATGTAGCCGATGAGGACCATATTCGCCATGATTGCTGCTAGAGCTCCAGCATACGTTGAGTTTCCTGGCATCCGGTGTCAGCTTGGCCTGAGTGCCCGCTATCAGGTGAATGAGTGGGTACCTTTGAAGAGAGTGTTCACTGTTGCAAAATACGATCCGATGGGGATTACAATCATGGCAAAGGTAAATGCGAGGAGCTTCACGATAACGGCCCTGGTGTGGATCAGTTGAGGCGCATGGGGCAAACGGGACTGACAGGAATAGCATACATTGGCACGGCGGGTGTGATGTTCGACTTCTCCCCTGCCGCAGGGCTGGAGCCAATGCAGTCATCTTTCTCTAGGAGGGATTTCTCCTGGGAAATGATTCTCCGAGTGGCCATCGCGAGCAAATCGTGAGTTGGGTGAGAGGTGAGGATTGCCGCTCAATGAAGTCTGGACGGTTTTGAGAGTGGTATGCGGCGTTGTGGCTTCAACGGTCTCACGCAGTACAAGGGAGCTTGATTGAATTGGTTATGCGCAACCCAAAACGTGGCTGGGGTGAGTCTTGAATTTAGTGAAGCTGTTCTGCTTCGAACACTGCGCCGTTCTGCAAGTCTGGAGTTGAATACCAATTGTAGGAGCAAGTTCTGGTCTTGCTGTGACAGAAACAGCTGTGTTCCTGCAAGCCGTTGCTATGCAGGGTGAATTCGTGCAGCATTGAAAAGTTTAATTGGTGAACTCCAACGCCCCACGTGGCACCGTGGAAGCGTGTCGCGTTGCACCGCCAAAAAATCGCCGCGGTCGCGTGTGGGGCGCGGATAAGGCTTGAGTGGTGAATCGTTTCCATCCCTCCTCACCCTCAACCGCCAGTCACTTTCTTTGGGAGGCGCGCTATCAAAGAGCAGTGTTCCCACAAGAATTGCGCGGCACTGCTCTTTCGCTTTTTGCTACTTGCGTTTTCTTAGCTTTGACACAACACTTTCTTTCAACCCTGTGGACGTCACTTTGTTCATGACCTCGAAACACCAAGCAGCAAGGGAGAAGGATTCGAGGTGACCATCTCCAAAGGCGCCCGCACAATCGTCTCTCCTCCAAGACTTGCTCCTACGATCCTCCCCCTCCCCAAGCCATCCCGCTCCACAATGGCCTTTCCCTCATCGCCAGCCTTTGCTGGCCGTACATCCGCGACAATCCTCGAGAGTCCGCGAAATGCCAACTTTTCTGACGGCATCGAAGACGACGACGAGGCCAGTGTCGTCTCGCAGTCCCCATATTTCACACAGCCCACCCAAATTGTGGATCGGACGACGCTGAAGCCCGCGGCGGCGTCAATCGCTTCGTCCCCACGGTCAATTATCGAGGTTCCCGCCTCCTCACCATTCCAGCCCCAGTCGGCTCGCCAAATTGGTGGTCGTCTGGCAAACATTATGGCACCAGCGGGGACTGCATTTAGGCCGCCGCCGAAGGCACAACAGCCCACGCGAAAAATCCCAGCCGTCGAACGCGGCGTCAAGCGACCAATCGACGTTATTATGATATCGGACGATGAGCTCGACGCTCCGGCGTACAAAAATGTGGACTCATCGGGCGACGAGAGACCCTCGAGAGGTGATATCAAGCCATCTTCGTTTCGATCTAAGGAGCCGAAAACAATTACCAACTTGGCAAAGAATAAGCCCTGCGCGGCGGAACCGGTAAGCTTGACACAGTTGATCATACACTCTCAGTTGGAGCTGACACTAGTATCTACGCAGGCTTCCAAGAGGCCTTTCAACGTGGGAAGCCCATTGACAAGCCCAACAGACAAGCAATATGTCAGAACGATGGATTGGGCGAGTTCCGACTCCGATTCCGATTCGCTTCCGCCTTTGAACAGCATCGCGAAGTTCAAGTACACCGAGCCGAAATCCAAGACAGCGCAGGCGCCGCCACCCCCTCGGAGACGGCTTATTCAAGGTCGCAGGAAGAGAGAATCTTCGCCTGCCTCGTCTCCAGCTAAGCCTGTCCAGACCACCCTCGACGCTGTGGTCTCGCGCCAAAAGAAACCAGTCATCGTTCTGAGCGACACTAACGATAGCGTGGATGAATTCGCCAAAGACCAGTCGCCCGAATCCGAGGACTCTCCTGGAGTTCTTGCAGAGGAATTGGCATTCAATGACAGGGTGCTGAACTATCTCAACACATGCAACACTATCCAGCTGATTGCAATCGCCAACGTCAAAGAGGAGAGCGCTCGGTTGATGCTGGACCATCAGCCTTTTAGCAATATCGAAGCCGCTAAGAACGTGACGATATCGCAGAAAAAGCAACGAAAGAAGTCATCTAGAGTTGCCATTGGGGAAGAGATAGTTTCCGCTGTCAAATCCTATGTTCGCGCTCTGGACGGCATCGATCACGTCATGGCGGTATGCGACTCCAAGGCGGACTCAATCAAGTGCTCGACCTCACGATGGGTCATGGATACCACAGGCCAGCCTCGAAGCGATGCTAAGAGCGACGACGAGAAGCCTCTGACGCCGAGAAGCATGGGCGAGACTAAGTTGGTCGACTTGCCCGTTGGTCAGCCAAAGCTGATGGATGGACATTGCACCATGAAAAGTTTTCAAATCTACGGCCTCAACTGGCTGTTTTTGCTCTACCAAAAGAATCACGGCGCTATTTTGGCTGACGACATGGGCCTTGGGAAGACGTGCCAGGTCATTTCGCTCATCTGCACGATTGTGGATGATTGGGAGCGTAACGGACGAGCGCAGGCTAAGAATCAAACCTGGCCAAATCTCATTGTGGTACCACCATCGACGTTGGCGAACTGGAAAGCCGAGTTCAAACGATTTGCGCCAAAGCTGAACGTCACACTGTATCAAGGATCGCAAGCCGTCCGCGACGAGATTGCCGACGACATCCTGGATGACCCGTCAAGCCACCATGTTGTCCTAACATCCTATACTCAGGTTTCCCGGCAGGAAGACATCGCCAATTTGCGTCGCTTAGCGCCGAATGCCGCCATTTTCGATGAAGGGCACAAAATGAAGAACCCAAAGACAAAATTGTACAAAGACCTCATTCGGGTCACTGCCTCTTGGAGGCTCATACTCTCGGGGACACCGGTGCAAAACAACCTAATGGAGATGATTTCCCTTCTCCAATTCATCGAACCTGATCTGTTCCGCGACCATTACGACGACTTGGAGGCCTTGTTCAGCCAGAAGGTCTCTTTGACAGCGGTATCCCAAGGTGCTCTTCTGTACGGCGAACGTGTTGCGAGAGCGCGGTCTATCTTGGAACCTTTTATCCTGCAGCGAAAAAAGGAGCAGGTCTTGAAGGACCTTCCGCCGAAAACGGCCAAGGTGGTATATTGTGAGATGGACGAAATCCAGTCGGCCATTTACAACGATTATGAGAGACGCTTCAGGAAAGCGGACTCCTCGCAAACCACCGCGGTCGAGAAAACGGGTCGGGATAACGACAACAATAACGTGTGGATTCAACTCCGCAAGTCGGCTATTCATCCCCAACTGTTCCGACGCTTCTTCACAGATAAAAAGGTGGAGAAAATCGCGCAGGTACTGATGAAGAAGGTCCCACAGATTGAGCTCAAACAGCCCAACATCACCCATCTCACGAATGAGATCAAGGCGCTGTCAGACTTTGAGATTCACTTGTGGTGCAGAGACTACAAGTGCATCCGGGAGTACGATATCCCTGATGGTTCCTGGATGGAAAGCGCGAAAGTTCAGGCACTGTTGAAGTTGATTCGCCAGTACCAAGCCAACGGAGACAGGGCGCTGGTTTTCACCAGGTATGCCAAGGTTATCGAGTTGCTTGGCGAGTCTCTTGCCTTCGAGGGCATTGAATACCTCTCCCTTCAAGGCAACACAGATGTCAGCGAGAGACAGGAACTCATCAACCAGTTCAACTCTGACCCTTCGATCCCCGTGTTCCTGCTTACGACGGGCTCTGGTGGCACAGGTATCAACCTCACATCAGCAAACAAGGTCATCATCTTCGACCAAAGCGACAATCCGCAGGACGACGTCCAAGCGGAAAATCGGGCTCATCGACTCGGTCAGACGAAGCCCGTCGAGATCATCCGCCTGATCTCTAAGAATACCATTGAGGAGCTTGTTTACAAGGCCTGTCAGAAGAAGTTAGAACTTGCCAACAAGGTCACCGGCTGGGCGGCGGTAGAGATGTCAGCGAGCGAGATGGAGGCGGCTGTGCGCGAAGAGTTGCTGAAGGGTAGTGGAATTTCCACGCCGCCCAACGAATCGGTTCGCAGGAGGCGCTGAGGCAAGCGAGTCGACGTTGGCTATCAGAGCCTCCTCCAGCTTGGTGTCTGGCGCCGGTATTTCGAAGGCCTCTCATGTCAGCAACTACTTTCATGGAGGATAACCCGTTTCGCCCTTTGCATTCGATGTTACTCACAGCCACCGTACAACCTTCGTCTTCTCAAACGTGTAATTAGCAACGCTTGGCCTTTTATCAGTCGCTTGGCCTTCATTGCGAGCACGTGAGCTGGATTAGAGAGATACCCGCATATTGCGTGTCGCGGAGAGGATTGTACAATTGCATCGTCGGAGGTATTCAGGATTGATCCTCGTAATTCAGGCGTTTGGGGGCATAAGGATTGTTTACAGGGTGATGTTTCTAAGCATCGCCAAGAAGATCGGTTCCTGTAAAGACACTGGCCTCTGGGCTGAGATCCTTTGAGGAGCTGAAGCATAACCACTCATAGGAGGTGGACAAAATGGAAAGAGAGACTGGATGCGCCTGCTGGTAATTACTCACGGTAACTCTTCTATTTAGTTGGGGACCCTGAAAAACATGTAGCGCGAATCCAAACTTTGTCACCCAGTAATTACTACTGTTTTCCCTTCGTGTTGATGGTTGTCTGACGTCTTTGACGTCCCAGGGACATGGGTAAGGGGGACGCCAGGATCGTCCAGCGAACTCAATTGACCAGGGGCACCAACAAGATTGGTGGGGCCGAGTGCGGGGTTGCCGCCATTCCCCGAGCCCCAGTCCATGCCTTCCTCGCAGTAGGGCTGGAATTGGGGATAGCCTTTCACATGCCGAAGCGCCCCGCGAGGGGTGGCGTTTGCGAGGATGGAGACGCAGAGAACAACGCATGTAACAAAACCTCGATGCTCATCTGACCCTGTTTTAGCACCCCCTCCTGCAGTGCGCTCCCTTCCTTTTGCGAGACCACCACGCTCTCCCTAACAGTCTCTCTCTTGGCGATATCGCCATGTTTTGAAGAAGCACAATTCATTCCTTGCGCCTTGCTTGCTTGAAAATAAACCTTCCTTTTCTCCTTTGTTTGTTGGAGGGCGATGCTGCTGCTCTTAGCTGAGCCCAGCAGCTAGCTACCTACATTCCTTCCTAAGTCTTTGCAATTGCTGCATTTTAACTCTTCAAGATGGGGTCGCTGACGAGCATGTTTTCGGCGATCCTCCGCATGGTGACGGATGTGGTGTTGTTTTGGCACAATGTCAGCTTCCCCTTTCCCACGAATCCATCCTTGGTGTCACTGCATCCTGACAATTCGTGACAGAAATTTCGCGAGTGGTACCGCCGGCGCAGCCCCGTTGAGCTCTGGCTCGATACGCTACGCAGCACAACCGAGTTCGACGAGTGGGAGGAGGCGGCGCTGCATCTCGACACACTATTGGGGCTCGACCTCTGGCGCAACAATCCGACGAGCCGTCATTACGATTACCGTCTCATAAACGAGCGCCTTGCGAGTATCGAAGTCGCGCGCGAAACGGGTGATATGAACGCCCTTGTCAACTTACTGCGATGCGGTCTTGTGCGTAATTTGGGCAATATTACGGCGCCGAAGCTTTACAATAGGAGCTTCGCGGGTACCAAGTTTCTCATCGAAGAGTACATCACCCAGGTCGCGGAAGCCATCGAGGATATAGGCTCGCTCCCGGCGTCAGCAGCTGAAGCCGCTGCGATAGCATCGTCTGTGCCGAACCAGACGCTGCAGAGTTTAGAGGATGGATATTTAAGGGGGTGGAGGTCGGGAGAGATGATACCGCCAGTTATGTCGACACAGAACAAACTCGACTTCATCCACGATACCAGGCAAGCCTTTGGTCGCAGCAGTCTGGTTCTTCAGGGAGGAGCTATCTTTGGACTGTGCCATCTGGGCGTAGTAAAAGCGCTGTTTCTCAGGGGGCTGCTCCCACGCATTATTACCGGCACTGCAACGGGCGCCTTGATCGCGGCACTTGTGGCGATCCATACTGAAGAGGAGCTGCCGCGCGTCCTAAAAGGAGACGGCATCGATCTGTCTGCCTTCTCGGGAAAAGTAAAGGAGCCTGTGAACGCCACAAAAGGGGCCAGCAGGGCATTCTGGCGTGGATGGGCAGCGCTGATGCGTAGAGTGCGTCGCTTTAGGAGAGAAGGTTACTTCCTTGACGTCAAGGTGCTGGAAGAGTGTGTCAGAGCCAATGTGGGCGACTTAACTTTCGAGGAGGCCTACCAACTGAGTAAGAGGGTATTGAATATTACGGTGGCAACGGCCGGGCAGGGTGGCATACCGACGCTGCTGAATTACCTGACCGCACCCAATGTGGTACGTCCATCTGACACCCGTCCGGGCACATAGTGGTCCGTACTGACTAGACCATAGCTTGTCTGGACAGCCGCCGTGGCATCCAACTCGAGCGCGTCCTCGTCGACATTCTACGGCCCCAGGAAAACAAGGATATTATGCAAGGACCCACAAGGAAACATTGTCCCCTGGAAACCGGCGAACACCGCGGACTTCAAACACTGGACGCACGCCTCCTATTCCGAGTCGGACTCGCCGCTGTGTCGTATTGCCGAGCTCTTCAATGTGAACCACTTCATTGTGAGCCAGGCCCGGCCGTATCTCATTCCCTTCCTGCAAAGCGACATGCACGGCCCGTCGCTGGTGGAGACGCGCAACAAAACGACGTCCGTGACAGCCTTTTTGGTGCGCATGATGGGCCTCGAGATTCGTCACCGCCTCCACCAGCTGGATACCTTGCAGTTGCTGCCGGCCGGGATCCGGCGGTTCCTCGTTGATGAGGGCGTACCAGGGGCAAGTATGACTCTGGTTCCCGAGGTGACAGCCAGCGACTTTGTGCGCTTGATGGAAGTACCCACCAAGGAGACGCTCGAGTACTGGATCCTGAAGGGCGAAAGGAGTGTGTGGCCCGCCGTCGCGGCGCTCAAGATTCGCTGCGCGGTCGAGACCGAGCTGGATAGGGCGTACCAACAAGCACGACGGCTCAAGGCTGGGGGGCTCCGTAGAAAAGCAAGCACCATGGCGTCAACGCCGGGAGCAGGGGATCTCCAAGTCGCCCGTGTCGAGTGGAGGGATCGGGCACGGGACAGAGACAGAGCTCATAGTACGGGTGCCAGATGTCTTCCCACAGCCTACTAGCCTTGTCGACTTTTTTGCTCCGGAGCACAGATGGGGTTAATTTACGGGGATGCCATCGTCCTTGATCCGAGAGGTGGTTTGGGACGGGCTAACACCCATGCAGAGCTGGCTCCAGCGCCTGCAGGGAACATTTCCAGAAGCTTTCCATTCGCGGAGACGACAGCCCACAGACCTCGAATGTGGACCTGGGATGCAGACCACTTTGCGTCTTGCGACCAGTAGGACGCCTTTGCAGATGACGGTCTCATTTGGCATGCGGCTGCAGGTGACGAACGCGACGACCAGACGAAACTCGGCTGGCGTGAAGTGGCTGAGAATGTCACCTTGGGTGACCCAAGACGACTCGATAGCGGCGACAATAGGGGCGGTCAGGATGGTGCGATGAGGAGGACCAGGAGGGGAGGATAGTTGGGGGCGAAGGAAGCAGGCCTGGGAGAGCTGAGACGTCCCTGGCGTTGTAATATCGCATATCCTGCGCCCGCGCTGGTACATGCAAGAATAGAGACAGCTGAATAGCACAAAGGGGTTGGAGATTACATATCTTGCGCGACACCCCCTGCCTGAACACCGCGAACAGACCTTGTGCTGTGCGACGTGAGACAGTACGGAAAAAGTCTTAGTGTGGTGGACTACCTGACTGATGCAGCCTGAGTCGTCGAGGTTAGCCTCGATGAATAGGACTTTGTTCTCCTGGCAAACGGAAGGCGGCATCGAGTCCTGGGGTTTTATGTTGCGTGGCCGCGCAAGTGCGACGGCCATCAGGCTCCAAAACGATAACCAGTGCGCAGTTAGGCCGCAAGTGCCGGGTAAGGTAAAGTGTCGGGCGAGGAATCAAACTCCAATGAGAATCGAAGATCGGAGCAGCGAGTTGCTGAACGGGCCTTGCAGGGTTCTGCCCAGAGTATGTTTTCCAGAAAGCTTCCACGACATGGGTCTCCAGGTCCCAACCCTGCGCCGCTTTGACAGGTTGCAGGGCGCTCTCGCACAGCGCCCAAACATTTGGGGAATTTCACAGCCTCCACGATCGCTCGTCCAGCTCCCGGAAAAGACTGGTACGGGCGATGCGTGGACGGTATGTGGAAAGCTGGTTCCATGTCCGACAAGTGACTACTTTGGTAAACGAAGGACCCATGCTCATGCTTCTGCTAGATGCACTTCAATAAATACGCTCCTTGACGTCGAGGCAGGGGGTGGCCAGGTGACTCGAGTTGAAACACGCACGCCATCTGGATGCTGAGCAGGCTGAGCTTGGAAATGAAATGAACAACGAAGACCCACCGGAACGATTGAGCTCCGATTGAAACTGATAACGGACCCATGCGACGTTGGCGTCTAGTCCCGTCGTGCTTGTCGTGCTGCCGTACGTATGTAATATGATTTAGCGGGCGGTCGTCAGCGCCTGCTAGGGTCTTTCTCCACACCTGGCCAAGGGACGGGTAAGGTATCGGGGCCCCTGTCTCTCTGTGGGTCTTGACTTGTGACGAATCACGGCATCCCTCAGCAAATATCCCCGGTTTTCACTCGGCCGACGGAACCTGAGCGAAACGGTGGGCATGGAAATGCGGGAAAACGCCGTTTTGGCATTGTGGACTTGAAGCTGTGCTGCTGTTTGACCACGATCCGAGTCGTCGAACTTGGATTTCTGCGTTGTGGGTCTGGGTGTATCTCCGAAATCCTTGCAGGGCTCGCCTGGGTTTCAGTTCCCAGGGTGTCGACTTTAGTTACCTCCACTTTCAACCTCCCTTAAGGCGCCCCAGCCTTATTGCCCCGACTAGACGCTGTTGCCCTCATCAGACCGATGGAGAACTTGAGATCAGAGCACAATTGAACCTCGAGTTGAGGCCCGCCCGCCTCATTTTTGTCCTTGAACGGGCTAACCCGAAATGGCGCGGTACGGGGCGCTGGGGCAAGGACGGTTGACGCTCCCGCCAGCTAATCAGGGTGGGGAAATGTGGGCCCCACATTGATGAGAACCTGGTGAAGGGCTCATGGGTGTGAAGATTGTGGACGGCCTAACCACACGCCCCTTGGACGGGAGCTCAGCCGGGACGAGCGTCGAGACAGATGCAGGTAGCTGCAACGGGTTTACCAACTCCCCTGTCGCGTGGGCAGTCGAGACGGACAATGGACGAGCTGGGCTTGTTGATTCAAAGGTGTGGTGCATGTACAGTACAGTACCTGATTGCCCATCGCCAAACTAACCACTTGGAGAACTTCCCTGGGGGGGATGGTCGGATTGGTCCACCACCACCACCGTTGAGCAGGGATCTGGGTCATGCTCAAAGAGTGGTGAGTGCAGAGCCTGGTTCGTGTTCTGCCCGTCAGGTCGGTTCGACGTGGCTAAGGACCTCCAGATTGAGATGTGCATGGATTTAAATGTGACACCATCGAGGAGAAGAGCATTGGCAGGTCCTCGCCAAATGGGCGTCTGCCTCAAAGCTGTGGAGGACGGATATGGGGAGGAGACGTGTGAGGGGTGCAGCTATTGACCACCAGCTGGTTGTGCTCTTAGTCTCTGGATGGGTGAGGCCAAGCGCACTGTAGACGAACGCTGCTCGCTATTTCAATGGGTCACTTCCTTAGGAATTCCGCAAAAACCCGGTGGTTCCCGAAAAATACCTCACCTGCAGAATGAAATAACGGCCATTCCCTCACAATCAGCTCCCACTTGAAACAACGACTGAGCAAAACGAGGCGAGAGTCGATTGACAGTCCAATGGTGAAAGCCGAGTCCGCTTCACCTTGCTCAGTTGCTGATAGCGCGAAGGTAAGGTGAGATGCCGGCACGTAACAACCGGCATTCAGTGTCGGCGTTTCGTGCGATGACGTTTTCGCGGGAGCTTCGGTGAAGGCTTTCGAACACACGAGTGCTCTGCACAGCGAATCGCATACACCTTTCCTGTGCGTGCCTCCATTCGGTTGACGGAGACGCTGCCAGCACAGAGAGCATCGACTCGACTAGCGCGGCAGCTGACCTAGCAGACCGCGGTGAGGTTGAACCCATTCGCTCTTTGGGGCAGCTAAGCATCTGCAGCATCTGCAGCATCCTCGAACTCCCAGCGCCCTGTGGCATACTGGGTCGTTGCCGTTTTCACTCCTGCTGTTGGGTAGACGACTCGAGAAAACACGCCGCGTCGTCCGCCAGTCGCCCAACAGCTCGTGGGTGGCTCTCTAGTTCTGTATCGAAGCACGCCCAAGAACGGTTTTTGCTGTGCCGCACAACGGCACGACCGTGGCCGACTGTTTGCTCCTCTCACCCCCTCCGTCTTCCACTCCCCTCACAGCCAAGGAGCCCAGGTTCCCTCTGCCTGCCAGCAAGCATCGGAGCTTTGGACCTAGCGGCTTCTCTTTCTCGCCCTTGTCTTTCCTTGTCTAGAGCTCCGTTTGGCTGAGCTCGACGGTTGACCCATCGACGTCTTGCAACGGCCACACAGGTATAATAAGACAGATGTAGCCCGCCTCACCCCCTCCTGGATCCCCCACGAGTTGTTTCTTTCTCTCCCTTTTCGCCTGTCCCCCCTTACGCTACGAGGTACCGCTGGTCCAGCAACGCGCCCAACTGCTCCCCACTGGCTCAAGCAAACAAAGTCTGGCCCTGCTACCACCGGAGTGCGGCGTGTATGCAAGGTTGTTGACCAGAGCCGCTGCCCTTGAGCACCTGCTTCCGGTTAGAGTGACGCAACAGGTACGCACTTCAACTCTTTTACAGCCTGGCGGCTTTGCTGACGAGCTCTCTCCCAGGACCGCTTTGCTCCCACTGTCTCCCAACGCCATGAATTCAAAAAGAGAGCCGACCGACTCGGACCGCAGCGAGGACTGGGTTTTGGTGACCCATGAAGAGCACCGAGACGAGAGGCACCCTCAATACAACCCAGATAACATGAGCTCAACACAACTGGCCGCGGCTGGCGCTCCGACCGCCCACCATGGGGCCCATCACGTCCATGACATGATCTCGGATGAGGAGGACGGGCGCTTGGCCCTGTGTCGCAAGACCGTGTCCAATGGGACAACGGATACAGCCTCGACCAACACCATCACCGGCGATGTCGGCGCCGCCGGTGCCGCCGGTGCTGTCAGTATCAACCCGCCGTTGACCGAGATCTCCCTGCGCCTCCACCAGAGAGTGATGTCTCAAGGCTACTCAACCGAAATCTCTCGGTGGATTGAGGGTACAACAAGCTTCGGCCATTGTGCCCGTGCCGACCAGACCGAGTCGAGCATCCGGTCGAGGAGGTCCAAGGCAAGCACGATCAGCAGCCTGGAGCGCGAGCCCACGCGACCGAGTGTACCCTCACCCCATGACTTTTTCGGGACCGGAGGGTGGTGTTGAATGATATCTCTGCACATCTCTTCGGGGGTTGTATCTGGTCATGACGTTGGGAGTTTTGGTCTTCTCTTTTCGGTAGTTGTCTCGATTCGTCTTCGTGTGTTAGTTCACAAGGTTACCGCCTCGTTATCTTTCTCATTCCCTCTTTAATGTTTCTTTTGGCGACGGACGGCGAACATGTAACGGCATGGGAAGACCTAATGTTTGGTTATCTGCTTGCGGGTCGGCGACAGGTCCTTTGTCTGGTATCTGTCCTCATTGCGTGGAGTAATGGATAAAGTGTCGCGTACTCTGGGGCATGATGGTATCGGGCCGGTTGAGAAAAATAGACGGGATGCTGCTGGAAAAGCTCATCAGGTAAATCTGGTCCTCGATTGGTGGATACAACCCGAACGGTGTACGGTTTTGTTGATTCTCGGATGGACATAGTTTGGTACCCAAAAAAGATAGCTGCATTCTCAGATCCGCCCCTCCATGGCGTCCTCGAGCGACATGTCAAACTTTCTCCAACTTTTCCCAAGACCCGGGTGCCCTGATGCGGGGTCGCTGGGGAACTCGGGACGGACGAGCGATGTTGCATATCCCTGCCGAGTGGAGATGCTGCGGCACACTGGGTGCCATTTCCAAATTCATTGCTTCGTCCTCTGCTCCGGCTGGCGTTGACCAGCATCGCAACTCTGGCACGCGAACCTCGCCAGTGGTATCCCATATTTAGCCTGAACGACCGACGGCCCAGGCGGCCTAGCTCCGAACATGTGGATCCGATTCGGTCGACACCCGTTTCCAGCAATGGGGACGCGTTCCTGCATTTCTTGCCGCAATCTGCGTAATTATATATCGGCTGGGAGCGATGCAGCCGGTGACGCTGGTTGATGGGGAAGGTCCTTGGAGTTGGGCGTCAAAGACGATCGTTCGAGATCGGGTTCCCTTCAGCAGGTGGTTTCCATCAACATCCTCCCGGTTGTGATTCCGCTCGTTTCGTCGCCGCCATGTCGAACTCACGATCGTCGAACGTCAGCTTGAGGGGTGTCCTCACTGGGTTGACGCTGTCTTCGGTAGTCGGCTTGGGGAAGTGCGCGCAGCACTGGGTCGATATCTGGGCTTCGATGCCGCAGCTCGTTGAACCGGCGAACCTTCCACCTGCTCCTTATGTCAGTAACACCATGTTGAGTTGACGTTGACTTTGAGTTTCTCCGAGTCAAACAAGCCCTGTTTTGAGATCATCAGCGACAAGGGTTGTTAGTTCGCATGGCTCACAAAAAGCAAATAACAGAACGGCTCTACCGGGGTGTTTACCAACGCAACTCTCCGTCAGACCATCTACATCACGCAGAATGCCCCTGTTATTCGCCTCACTTTCAGCAACGCGTTCGGCGCGACTGATCTTCCCATCACGGGAGCGTCTGTGGCCCTTCCCCTGAATGGAACAGCGGGTGTGAGTGCCATCCTCCCTGAGACGGTTCAGCCCGTCACCTTCTCGGGCAGGAAGGACTTTATTATCCCGCCAGGAGCTCTCGCTGTCTCGGACCCACTCAACTTCACCGTCAAGGCCCAGTCCGTGCTTGCCGTGACGATATATCTTGCCCAGGGACAGGCCGGGTTCGCAGTTACCGGCCACCCTGGCAGCCGAACCACCAGCTTTGCTGCCCCCGGCGATCACGTGTCGACAACTGACCTGGCGAGCGTCACCGGCTCTGGGAAGACCGACCACTGGTACTTCCTTTCTGCAGTGGACGCTTGGCTCCCCGACAAACATGTCGCCTTTGCCATTGTAGGTGATAGCATCACAGACGGACGTACGCAACCCACCCACCCCCATCTCTTCGAAACAGCAACTGACCACATCCAGGCGGCTCAACCACCAACGGAAACAACCGTTGGCCCGATCAACTCCTCGCCCGCATGCAAGCCTCCCCCGCCACCACTTCCATCTCCGTCCTGAACCAAGCCGCAGGAGGCAACCGCATTTTAAATGACGGCCTCGGTCCCTCTGCCCTCTCCCGTCTCGAACGCGACGTCATCTCTCACCCTGGTGTCCGCTACGCCCTCATCTACGAAGGCGTCAACGACCTCGGCACGTCCCCTACCGACGCTGCCTCGCTCACCAAAGTAGGCGACCGCCTCCTGACCGCATACGACCAGATGATCGCCCGACTTCACCGCGCCGGCATCGCTGTCTTCGGTGGTACCATCACGCCCATGAGCGGGACGGGACAGGGGTATAGCGATCCTGGTCGGGAGGCGCAGCGGCAGAGGGTGAATGAGTGGATTCGGAAGAGCGGACGGTTCGATGCTGTGGTGGATTTCGACTTGGCGGTGAGGGACGAGCGAAATGGGACGCAGCTGGCGCCGGCGTATGATGTAGGCGATTATTTGCACTTGAACCCGGAGGGATATAGGGCTATGGCGGCGACTGTGGATTTGACTTTGTTTGCCAAGTTCGCGGAGGGGGTGAATGTGATGGTGTAGGTTCCTCGGACGGTTGGGAAGCGTAGGGTTTGGGCTTGTTGCTCGAGAAAAGGGAAGAGAAGCGGTGAGAAGCGGTGAGAAGAGGCAAGAAATCGGAGGAGAGCCCTGAAAGGAAGCGAAGGCCGAAGGAAGCGGCGGGAGTGCCATATAACGGGTGACCGGAAATGTCAGCCTTACTCGGTGCCGTCTGCCAATTCGTTGGCTTTTGCCTGAGCAAACCCAACATGCAAATGCAATGCAAGGCACCAACGGAACGTGGAACAAACATAGAAAAGTGCAATGTCGGGCCTCCATGTGCCGCAACTCTATCACAGCAGAAACGTTGCCCAATCAACACACGACGTAGTTTGAAAAAACCACAAGAGCGGTCTGTGGGGAGACCCGGGATACAGCCCAGCTCTCTGGCAAATGAATGTGCAAAAAATCATGGTATTGATCCCATCAATGCTAGTTGAACCTGCCCGAATAAAACTCCTTGGGATATCGGGCTCACGTACATAATTTGCCCTTGACCATAGAGAACCAATCCAACATCTAGCTACCTCCTCATGACTACATCCAGAGCCGAATCGTTCCGTCCGCTCCGGCGCTGACACACCACGGTTCCCTCGGATGCCAATCCATGTCCAGTACTCCGAGCTTGCTGACAACTCTGTGTCCCTTCAAGATCTTGACGGGGACGATCGTAGGGTGCTCCAGCTGGTCGTTGGGCACCTTTCCGTGGAAAATTTGAATGGTACCATCATCGCTAGTATCAGCAAACAAAGGTAGCCCACCCTTGTGATAGCGAACAGCCCGGATCGCTTCGCTGTGGAACCTCATTGTCTTGTATGGCCTATTCGACAGATCCAGGTCATGCCAGAGCAAACGCTTGTCATAACTACCCACGATCAAGTTGTCGCCGCCAGGATGAATATCAAAACAAGATATCCTACAGACAGACAGAGAGAGAGAGAGAAGTTAGTGGGTTCATCCATCACAAGCACAGAGTTTCAGAGCGCATACCATTTTGCGCCAGGCTGAACAACCTTGACCAGCTCCAGCTTTTGCAAATCGTAGCACCTGATCGTCCTTTGCGTTGCCACAAAGAATAACGGTCGGGAGGGGTGGAAAGCGGCTGTCTGCGCGAGTCCAGAAAGCTTGCGGAAGGGTATTTGTGTCAGATGTTTGGAGAGAGTGTGGATAGCCACCGAGCTCCGTTGACCTGATGGGGAGACGGTAGCAAAGTGATCACCACGTCTGTGCCAGCTGATGACCTTTACGGTCGTCCTGACTGTTACACGGATCAAGACACCCTCATCTTCGAGCTTAGCGCCCGGTCGAGCCCACTTCGCAGGAGGCTCCTTGCCAGGGGCTGTTTGTTGTTGGCCGTTTGTGGCGTATCCGAAACCGGCAGCGAGTATATCCCGGCTTGCCTGTTCAAGAGCTAGGGCCACACTAGGATGGGTTGGTACCATAAGGAAGATGTCATCGCCCGCAGCTGCAGCAAGGATGAAAGTGTCCTTAGTAGGCCTCCAGCGAACCGCATTGACCGCTTCATCACTGCTCAACTTCACAGACCAAATTTGACGGCCAGTGAGCAGCTCCCAGACTCTCACCGCTCCGTCATCTCCGCCACTTGCGACTACCAGACCGGTCTGTACGTTTGATCAGCAGCCTCCTTATCAAGTAGGTACTTGCAAACTTACGGGGTCAATCGCAACACTGCGCACCCGGCCTTCATGCCCGCGGAATATTGTCTGCGCAACAGTAGGGAAAGGCTTGAGCTCAGACGGCGACGGCAATTTCGCTAGGAGGGAGTTCGGGTCAATGTTGAGTCTGTTTTTGCGTACGCGAGGAGCAAGGTAGAGATCCTGAATTTCGGGCGGTTAGTTCTGACAACTCCTTTTGCACGAGCAAGGCCGCATACCATAGATCTTTCGAACCGCTCCTTCACCAAAGTGTCCCAGGCAGGCACTTTCCTCAAGGCGCCATACTTTTGAGGGAGGTAGTCCTTTTCGCGCTCCTCAGGATCGAGCTTCTCCCACTCTTCTCGCTCTTCCTTGGTTCTGTGACGCACGAATTAGTAACAAAATGAGGCACTGTAGTGTAAAGGTGGCTACATACGGCAAGTACTCCTCAGGAGGGTTGTAACTTAAATCATAACCAGGGGGCGGTAGCTTAGGGGCTGGGATATGCATGGGGTTTGGTGCTGCTGCCTCCTCATTTTGCCACAGGTCGAAGTGAACCTCCTCTTCCTCTTCCTGCTCCCTCTCGCGCTCATCTGGTGGCTTATAAGGCAGGATTCTGCCCTCGCGAATCGCGCGGACCAATTTCATAATCTGCTTAGCTTCGTTCTTGGAGGGCAAGAATCGTCTCTTGGGCTCAGGGGCGGCACTTAGAGCTACAGCCTGTCAGTAGAGCTCTAGATGGACCAGGCCTAAATAATTTCTTACGCATCTTCTCTTCAATGGAAGTAAAATATTCAACTGTCTCGGGGTACGGGTCTTGAAGTTCATCCGTGAGGAGCCCTTGCTGAACTCGACGAACAAGCTCCAACTCTTCCTGGCTCAGGTTCAAGGGGTTTCCCGTATTGATATCTGTAATGCCAGTCCATCCCTTGGGGACTTCAATGCTGTCGAGCAGACTCTGGAGGGCATCGCCGGTCGCTGGGCGCATGATCTTCTTGCCATTGATATCGTATCCGATATGGGGGTAGCTACGCAGGTTAGCATATCGGCCTTGGGGGAGGGCTCTGTCTCGTGAAGAGCTCGCACCTGTCGTAAAAACTCAGCGGTATGTTTCCTATTGTGTTGACCGGACCTTGCGCGTCAGAGTCGTCGGAGTCGTATACAGGGTCAATTTCACTGTTGAAGCCCCATGTTAGCGCCTAGTCAGCACAACCCTCCCCGGATAAAGTGGACGAACTCGTAAACGTAGCGCTCGTTGCCATTGGCATCCTTCTCGATCCTGCAATTCTTGCCCGCATTGTCCTCCTCTTTCCTCTTTGGATCGACCCCGGGTTCCTCGATCTCCAGTTCGGGTTGCTCCTCGAGGATTTTGCCTATCGCATCATCACCGTCGATATCGGACGGGATGTCGTCGCTGAGGATTTCGCTGTCACCATCGTCATCTCCGCTCCGGCTCCCCCCGCTTTCGCTCTCCTCGTCTTCGTCGTGCTCCTCGTCAGAGCCGACATCGAACTCGTCTTCGCTTTGGGAAAGGATGCCGTCGAAATCGCCCCCGTCAAACTCATCTTCAGATTCGGGCGACACGACGCGGGATTTCCGCTTTCTCTCAACCAATTTGGACCCCATTGTGCGCTTGTTGACAGCTCTCCTCGATCATCAGCGGCTCTTGGAAATTTCCACGTCGAGGGTGGGACTACTTTTTTTTTCTGCCAGCCTTACAGCTTTTTGGGCGGGGCCTTCACCTCACCGCCCTAGATGCCCACCGATAAGATTCATACGGACCCACATCGCTCAGCGGGTGTGAAAACCGAAAACGATACACTGCCTCATGCGGCTAGCGTAGAGGCTGCTTTCAACCCATCAGCTCACTCAACATGCCTCGGTTTCTGCAAGTCCGAGACCCATTCGACGGAACCGTTGTCCACTCTACCTTTCCAGTACTTATGTAGGCAAAGATCAATCACTTACTGGCATCTTAGTCGCTCGCCAAGTCGCACCTGCGGGCTAAATGAGATGCCTCAGAAACTTGCGCACCGATCAACACTAGATACAGGAAACAGATCCGATGATTGGAGTACCTCCCAAAGCTACGAATTGGAATGGCTCATAATGCGTCAGTTTAAGAACCTTCATGGGCAGGGAGGCGGTATGCGGTAGGCGGTAGGCGGCCACAGACGCGAGTCCCGCATTTATTCCTTCGTCGCTGTTGGTCGGTCATTTCTCGAAGGAATAAAGCCAGCTCGTTGCCAGTCAGCTGCCCCTCACCTTTCACAAATGGACTTGATTACGAATGCGTGTCATGCCTTGTCTCTTATACACTCCACCAACCCTCATACAAGAACCAGCAATCGAAATACACGATAAAGACAGAAAGGGCCAAATAACCCGAGATGAACCTGTCCGCGGTCGCAATGATGACACTCAGCACCGACAAGAAAGCAGATGCGCCCAGGAGGCGAGCTTGCGATGAGTGCCGTATAGCCCCGTGATTGCATCCGATCTAATTCCGCGTGTCTGACCACGATGCAGGCGGGAAGAAGCTTGCATGCTCAAAAGAGCTTGACGGGTGCACCCGTTGTAAACGAGAGGGCATTACGTGTGTGTACTCTGCGCAGAAGCCGATGGGAAGACCTCGCAAACGCGCCCACGATGAGGTCGAGGCACCGCCGAAAGCCCAGGCTGTGGAACCCCAGGAAAAGCATCAACACATTGAAATTGTACCCCCCTTTGACAGCTCCCTCGGTCTTGAGCTGGACATGTCTTTCCTCGATTTCGAAAATCAGGATATGAACTTTTTTGACATCATCGACACCAAATTCACCGCCGGCCCGGACCTTTTTCTCGACCCCCTTTTGAACCAGCCTGTCCCACCTGAGCTGGAACAACCCAGGCCAGGCACCGAAGATAGACTCTACATAGGGGACTACATAGGTGGTAACATCAACTTCGACTTCGACGCCCAACCCCAAGGACTACCGCCACCGGACCCTCAGGCCGAAATCAGTCGCGAGGATATCGAGAAGATCTTGGCGGCTGAGATGCCAGAGAAGACGCCGAGCCTCTCCCCTGCGCCTTCGCATGCCGCTAGCAACAATGCGACGCCCTCTGCTTTCTCCGACAGCGAGCCCCCTCCCCCCCCTCCTCCATCATGCGCCTGTCTTCACACACTCTATCTAGCCTTGGATTCTCTCCAGCACCTCCCCAACGAAGTCGGTGCGGCCATGAAAATCGCCAGAACCGCCACGCGCCGCGCCCACGAGGCCGTCCTCTGCAGCATATGTGGAAACCCACCATTGGAAACCTCCCATGTCCCCCCTATTGCATCGTTCCAAAATCTAATGATGCTCGGAGCACTTCTACCTTCGCTCGCTCACGCCTACACGCGCATACTCACCATGGTTGATGACGCTGCCTGCAAAGCTGACCACGAGCACCGGAAGATTTCCTTCGAACTGGATAACTACGGCGGTCTATGGGGCACTATGGCAGACGACTTCACCTGCAGCTCCGCCAAAGAGAAGCTCACGGCTGCGCCCCTGGAACCTACTCTCTGGCGCCTCACAGTCCGCGCCATGCTGAAGATTGACGTCTATGGTCTACACCACATCGAGAATGACCCCATTCCCTCCTCCACATGCGTCAATCTCATGAACGGCGGGTACCCTGGCCTAAAGGACATTATTACTCTGGTTGAGGAACGATCTCGCAAGCGCCATCAGGAGCTGGATATGGCCCTTGCAGCCGGCTTGATCCAGAAACCTGATCATTGTAACTATGATATTGGGGGCGAACCGCCGTGCATGAAGATTATCAATATCGCGAAAAAGTCGCTGGACGACCTGGTAATTCCGTAGTCCACTCGTTTTCCGGGGTTTCGATTTCGGAGTCTCGGCTCGAAGCACGATACTCAACATGACAATCACGACACCCCGAGCTGCGCGGCGCCTTCTTTGGTGCGCAGGACCAGCCAGTGCCGATTCAAGAGGCGGTCCAGGGATGCTATCACTCCCTAGAAGGCGGTGGGGCTCCCACTCACGGCTCCCATATGCATGCGTGCAAGCTGTTCAAGGGGGAAATACACGCGCCACGAATTGGGCGGGGGTGGACGAAGGTACACTGGTTGCCGAACCGCGGAGCTTCACTTCGCCTTCAGAAATGCGAATCGCGGTGTGATTCCAAGAGTGGGGCTAATAGTAGGTGCCGACAATGGAAGAGCTGGCTTTTCGAATGTCAACGGATAGTGAATTGATGGCGTTTGTTCGAGACGATTTCAGATATCGACGAGGTACGTAGGATGGGCGAGAACATCGCAAAGCGCCAGGAATACCTAGACATATATCCCAGGTTCTTCAGGTTGTGATTCAAGCTCTGAGTGGCCATCATAGCCAAGGCCAAGACTAAGTTTAAAGACAACAAGCTTTCTGTCCCAAGGCTTCAACCCACGCGACGGCAACCAGTGCGAGAAACACCCAGACTCAATGATGTTGGCTCTGCTTGATGGGCAACTTTTCTACATACTGATCAAAAAATGAGGATTGCATCTCTCTTGCGCCGGAAAATGGCATCCCCTTCCACTCGAACCGCTAACCCATCCACTCCTGCCACCATGAGCAATAGACATTTCATTTTCGGTCATGCTCCGCTTGTTACCCTGCCCCAGTGTTAAATTACACTCAGGGGTCGGTACGGATGCTCTACAAGCTGTTGTGTCTGTTATCCAGGCTTGGTCGTTGTACCCAGTGATGTCATTTGGGTGGCCACAGCCCGACATCATTGAGAGCTTTGCTCTAGTAGACCTTCTTCTTCTCGTCGATGCTGAACTGACCCGGGCCAGTGTTGACCAGGAGCAGGAGACCACCGACAATGGAGAGAATCTGGAAGAAATCATACTTGGCGAAATCCCTGTGGGGATGGTGTTCGTGAAGCTGTCACATTTGGTCAGCACTGATTCCCACCACGGAAAGTGGATTGCAACGTACAGTCCAGAAGTTGTTGACCAGGATGTTGAAGATGCTGAGAATAACAACCAAGAGGGTGGCGCTGAACTTGGCCTTGAAACCGACAACAACCATGACGCAGGCAACGAGTCCGAGGAGCGAGACGATGACACGCCACAGGGACCACTCGCCGCTGAAGACGAAGCCGACGAAAAGGAAGATTAGAAGCACACGACCAGCAAGTTGAAAGTACATCTTGCGGTCCTTCTCCTCAATCTGAGGCAGACCGGCGAAGGCCTTGGTCTTGCGCACCCACGAATCCGAAAGAACCATAAGCAAACCACCCATGACCGACAGGTTGCGAAGGAAGAAGTTTAGGTCAAAGATGAGACCATAGCCAATCGCCTGAGTGATCACAACGCCGATGAGACCGACGACGGCATATTCGGAGTGCTTGCGGATGATGACGAGGGTGGAGCAGACCGACATGGCGATCACGTTGATGATGAGGAAGAGGTGGGTGAGGCCAGATGGAACTGGAATCGAAGCAATTAGCTCACTGCCCACGACTAGGCGCCATGCCATGGGGAACGGAACGTACTGTGACGATAGTCGTGAAGGTAAAGAAGCTGGTCGCTCCATTGTGTTATTATTCTGAGCGCATCTTCGATGAAGGTGACAACGATCAGGAAGCGGCCGATCGCAGGGAGGAAGCTGCAGCACAACTGTCAGACGGGTTCCATGATGGAGCTCGCAGGCGCAAGAACGTACGGCTTGATCGGCTCGCTGAGGTTGTCCAAGAGATCCTCGATCTTGCTCGTCTGCTCTCGGATGGCATCGAGAGGACTCGAGCCCTCGGGCTTGTCGTCGCTGGTCCCACCGAACGGGTTCGGCGCCCCGATGCCGTAGCTGCCCGGTCCTCGCATTTGCGCCATAGCTGCCGTCTGATTGTGATGTGTTTAACGGTCGGTACCGGAGAAGCGAAGTCGACAAAAGGACAGACCTGCTGGCGCTCCTGTTTGTCGGCGCGAGGTGTCAAAGAATGGGAGGCGGCGCCAGCTGGAATTTCGTCGAGGGGTCGTAGTCAGCAGAAAACAGGCTGCAATGGGGACGTGCGGAATAGAAGCAGAGAGACGGTCGTGAAAAAATGAAGCAGGTGAATTTGGCAAAAGTAGCTGCGACAAGGTTCGAGCGACCAAGAAATGCCAGCGGGCAGAGCAGAAGGTGAGGGTGTTGGGAGGGAGCTGCTGTAATGCCACGCAGAGTTGAGGCGCCGTGGTGAGCTCGAAGACAAAGTGTCCTGATTCGAGGCGTGGCGTGGCTCTGGCAGAGAGGTGATCCTTGTACCGAGTACTTTTAACGTGCAGCCAAATCCTGGCCAAAAGTAAGTCTTTTTTGCCTGTGGGGACTTTTTCAGAACAATGTGGGGCCCTCTACCCCAGTCTACATTGGCAACCTCGCACCCGTGCCCGGAAGAAAGGGCAGTTTTGTGAATAGCACTTTTAAGCCGCGTCGATGGCGAGCTCGGACACCAGGTTCCGGACTGTGAATGGAGCCACTGCTTCAGAAAAACACGGTGTTTTTCACTAGCGCTTCAGCGCGGGTACAATGGCATTCATACATAGTCACCGCCAAGAGCGGCGCCAGGCTCGTTGGTGGCTGAGTGAAGCAGCCAGCTCTAACATACCCTCAATCGACAATACCAGCCCCTGCCTTGTTGCATTCCCAACAGGCGTTGGCCTTCCGGGCAGAGGGCATCACCTTCGAATGCCTCTTTGCATCTCAACAATAACTTTCCCGGCTCATCACAGGGCTTCCGCCTAGGTTGTGGTGGTCAAACTCATTATCCCACTGGCATAGACGCATACCTGGAATCTCGAAGGTCTGGCAGTTATATCTGATGTAGGTTGAGCTTCCGACAGCTCACTCTGCCGATCCAAGAGTTGTGACCGATGCGGCTTCCCGAGCCTACCAACTGTTCAATGTCCCTATTTATCAAATGTTGAACAAAAGAATTTATTCCGATCTTTGGCGACCTGGAAGGTGCAGCTCAAGAGCGTTGAGTTCAGCGGTTGAGGCCACAACCACCAGGAATTATAGCTCAAAACCCCCCGGGCGAGACTTTGCACAACGTAGACTCCATACTCGAAATGTCTATTCAAAAGTTTCATCCAAGCGTCAAAGTCAATGGCATTTTGACCTTGCTGTCACCGCTGTGTGGGAGTTTGGGGAATAGAGGACTCTGACCAATAAGAGAGCTCGCAATTGCACTCGGATGGGCCCGGGTTGTGGCATCCGGATAAACCCCGGACTGGAGCTCCAAACGGCTCCCATTGGCCACTGGCGAGCTCGTTTACAGAGTGACGGCGACGACTTTCGGAGAGCGTTAGAGAGCCTTCAAAACCTCCCCACCAAAGGACAACCACGCTCAGTGCTAGCCATTGACGCTGGAGAAGAGGCCCCAACCCGGGAGAAACGACGCTCCTCGCCCTCCTCCCCGCTCTTCCCTTCGACGACAATGGCATCGACGCTGTACCGGCTTGCCGGCCGCAGCGCCAAGCGTCTCTGCGTGCGTCCGTCGACCGTAGCAACAGCTCCCATCTCGTCCGCCCGGTCCTTCTCCGCCACCGCCCACCGTCGATATGCCGAGCCTGCCGCCTACGAGGGCACGCGTCTCGTCCCTGTCGACGCCGACTTCACGCGGCCGAACGATCCCTACGGCACGTCGCGCCTCAATGACGGCTCCATCAAGGGCGCCTCGGGAAATTCCCGCGAAGGTGGTGAGGTTGAGGGCCGCAAGGTGCGCCACTATACGGTCAACTTCGGTCCCCAGCATCCTGCCGCCCACGGTGTGTTGCGTCTGATTCTGGAGCTCACGGGCGAAGAGATCGTTCGTGCCGATCCACACGTTGGTCTGCTGCACCGCGGTACCGAGAAGCTGTGCGAGTACAGGACATATCTCCAGGCCCTTCCGTACTTTGACCGTCTCGACTACGTCTCCATGATGACCAACGAGCAGTGCTTCTCGCTGGCCGTCGAGAAGTTACTCAACATTGAGATTCCGGACCGCGCAAAGTGGATTCGCACCTTGTTCGGCGAGATTACGCGCATTCTCAACCACCTCATGTCTATTCTTTCTCACGCCATGGACGTCGGTGCTCTTACGCCCTTCCTGTGGGGTTTTGAGGAGCGAGAGAAGCTCATGGTGGGTTAAAACTCTGAATTGGAAAATCTGCGCGAGCGTGACTGGAATCTAAGAAACTAATATACAAACTGCGTAGGAATTCTACGAGCGAGTCTCAGGTGCCCGTCTCCACGCCGCCTATGTCCGCCCCGGTGGTGTTCATCAGGATATCCCCGTCGGCCTCCTCGATGATATTTACCAATGGGCCACCCAGTTCGGTGACCGTATCGACGAGACCGAGGAGATGTTGACGGACAACCGAATCTGGATCAACCGTCTCCAGGGAGTCGGCGTGGTCTCGGCCGCTGAAGCACTCAACCTGTCCTTCACTGGTGTGATGCTCCGTGGTTCCGGCGTTCCCTGGGACATTCGCAAGAGCGCCCCCTATGACGCTTACGGCGAGGTCGAGTTCGATGTCCCGGTTGGTGTCAACGGCGACTGCTATGACCGTTACCTGTGCCGCATGGAGGAGTTCCGCCAATCTCTGCGCATCATCCACCAGTGCCTCAACAAGATGCCTGCCGGCCCGGTCCGCGTCGAGGACTACAAGATCTCCCCACCTCCCCGTGCTGCCATGAAGGAGAACATGGAAGCCCTTATCCATCACTTCCTTCTGTATACCAAGGGCTACGCTGTTCCCCCTGGTGATACGTACTCCGCCATCGAGGCTCCCAAGGGCGAGATGGGTGTCTATGTCGTCAGCGACGGCACTGAACGCCCGTATCGTGTGCACATCCGTGCACCTGGCTTCGCCCATCTCGCCGGTTTCGACCATGTGTCGAAGGGCCATCTTCTCGCTGACGCTGTGGCTGTGATCGGTACCATGGATCTCGTGTTCGGTATGTGCTCTAAATATGTGCAAAATTCTTCCCATGCTCCAAAAATGCTAACTTTATTCCGCAGGCGAGGTTGATCGGTAAACAAGATGCATGCATGCATGCGGACTAGGGAGATCCAACGCCAAAGGGAAGGCGGACGAGACGTCAGGAACCCAGCGTAGCGCATAGCACCCAAAGCACCGCAAGAAGAGGAAAGACGTTCCAAAGGACTTTGCATCATCTCCCGCCCCTCATTCTTGCTTTGATCCATCAAGAGGGATATTTGATTGATCATGGGGTTTCTTCATTAAATAGAGAGAAGGGACGCGCGTGTCTTGTGTTTCGATTTCGGTGTTGAGAGATGGGTTGGTCGCGGATGGATGTGCGGGAGCGGAACGCTCCTTTCGTTTGTACCTGTGTATCATAAGGCCCATTCGACCGGGATAGAAGCCCTCGAGAGGATTATCGAGGGGGAGGGAGGAAAATGGGTGGATAGTTGTCCTCGAGGTGGCTCCCGTGAGGATTGCAGTATATACCTTTTTGCCATGCTCGTCGTGTTCATCACAATTATGTGAGTGCCTGGTCCTCCAATTTCGAATGTGCTGAGGACTAGGGGGTTAGTATAGAAGGTGGATGAGTCTTTAGAGGACTTGTAATGGGAGCGATATTACTAGGTAAGGTGGAAGGAAACTCACATGGAGCCGAAACTGAGGCGGCAGTTCTTGCTACAACGAGCAAGCAGACTGTGAGCGTGGCGGTGCGCTCAATGGCACTGGTCCTCGGGTCAGGCGACATTCGCTCCAGTGCGGCATATGGGACTCGCCCTCAGGTCCTGCACCGACCGGCAGGCCGCAGAGCGAGAAAGGTTGCTGTACCGGGATGGAGCCGTCATTGTTGAAGACCGGGGTGAAATCAAAGCCAGTCGTCGTAAAGGGACCAGGGCCGATGAGCGTCGGCGGATTGCTTCCCGGAATAAACTGAGCATGTGGAGGCCAAAAGGTTGTCACCAGGGGGTTGGCAGTCGAAGTTGAGGCTTCGTCCCAATGAGAAGAGCCCGGAACATCATTGATGGCTAGGACGGCCCCCCCGATATTCAACCTTTGAGGGTATTGCGAAAACCCGGGGCCCGTAGCCTCCTGTTCGTCGGAGAATGTTCCCGCCGCATCACCGTGGGGCTCTGGTCCGGAAGGGTTGGACAGAGACGCATGGTGAGCTTGGGGGTACATATGGAGATGCATGTGGGGTGCTGTCGTCGTCTGCGACACATGGACGTATGCGTACTTGTATTGCGCCGGGTGACTGGGAATGACTTCCGGAACGGTTATAGCGCTTAGTTGGTGGTTGTTCGGCTTTGTCTCGTCAATCTGGATGGGGACAAAGGGTCCAAACATTCTCGTAATCTCTGCGACGCGCTTCTCGACCTCTTGACGGCTCATTGCGTTGCCGTTCTTTTCGAAATCGCGATAATACTGGAGGAACTGACGTTGAGAAGTGTCAAGGGCGGACTCGTCAATGTTGGACCTGAGGGGTGTGAAGACAGCAGGGCAATCGCACGACCCACTGACATGAAGGGCCCGGTGGTCCGCCAGCCACTCAGCGGCGTATAGGCCAGGTACCCTGACGGCCACACGATGTTCACCGTTGATTTTCATCTCAGTGTAGGTCTGAGGAACGACGCCAGGCTCAGGGACGCCAGTCACTTTCTGTCTGTTGACGGAAGAGGGGGTACTTGCCTGTCCATATGCCTGTGTCGTGGCGTCCTCGGGGTATTTGCTCTTGTCGACGTAGGACTCGTTCAAGGACATCCTGGCGTACATCTCCATCAGAGTATCATCCTCAGGGGTAGTTCCTGCATGCTCGTGGCCTAGGGACTCAAGGGCCTCGTATCCCGACATTCGAGGCCTGTGAAGCAAGCCGGGGAAGTGGACGTCGCATTCGCAGACGCCACGTTCGTGCATCCAGCGATGCTCCCACTCCCGGACCAGCACCCAGCGGAAATGCAAAGTCCTTTCGCAAGCAACACACATGGATAGAGCGTTGTACTGCTTCGTGGGCTGACTGGAGCAGGGTTTGAGGTTCTGGGCGGCCGTAGTAAGGGGGCAAGGTCGAATAATGCCTATCGATCTGTGGCCGCACTGATAGGCGATGAACTCCTGGTGGCACATATTTGCAGTGTCCTGTCTCGACCAGGGAAGGAAAAGGGGGTCGGTCAAGCTAAAAATGTAACCACTTAAGGATAAGTAAATATTGTAGCCGGATTAGCTTGTAGAGCTTCTTCCGATTAGGAAGTAAAGTGGATTAATAATAGGGAACAGAGAGATAAAGGAGGGAAAGTGGAAAAGGGTTAGCCTACCTGGTGGATGTTGTTGGCTTTATGTTGCCTTGTTGCTTAAAACCGGAAAGTGCAGGCAGCTAAGGGCGAAAATAGGCACACTTTCCGTATTTGAGCGTCAAGGCTCCCAGTCTTAAGGATGGCGCTTTCCCAACGAGGCAGCAGGTTGGTGCTTAGTGCTTTGAGAGAAAGAGCGACCGCGGTCCGAGATACGATCGTCTAAATGGGTATCCAATCCGTAGGTGAAGAAAAGATGTTTCTTGTGAGAATATTGTTGGTGAACAAAGTGGGCTCTCCCCAGTGTGTGATATCTTGGGACTAGGGCCGTATGCTCTGCTAAGAGGTGGCTGTTCAGCACCAGCCTTGCAAGTGAAGAATCGAAGTTGACTGAAGAGTGGGTAGTTTGCCGTTCAGCAAAGCGTATTGCCCAGCATGGTCAGCTTTCAACAATACTATCCGGTGCTTGATGAGGAAATCTGCCGCGAACTCTGCACTGCCTTTTCGTTGTCTTGTGACAAGCGTTCGTACGTGCCTGTAGCTTTATCCGCAAAAAGGCGATGCCAACTGATCTGTGCGTGGTCTAACCTTCAGCTAAGGGTATGCCTAGGTGGCTTCAGGCTCGGTGTATTGGAGATATGAAAGAGATGACTGGAGGTGATGTGCCTTGTGTTTTGTTGAAGATAGTTGTAGTGCTTCGCTTATCTCCGGAAGGCAGCGGTGTTTTCTTGCTCGCAGGAGGCGGCAAGGGGGAATAAGTTAAAGGGTAGGTCTCGCCCGTAGGAAGAGTTTGATGGTAGGGGAAGCGATGGTGTGGTTAAAAACGAACGAATAACATCATGCGTCACCGGGCAAATAGATTCTGACGGGCCTTGTACTGCCAGCGAGGCAAACTTGATCCTTATCAGGAACCTCTAAGGCCCCTGGGGATCAAATACCAGACCGAATATTCGATCCGCCAGCCCAGTCAAAAATTCGATATCGTGATGTGGATGCGACATCTGTTAACAATGATCATTTTCATACGATAGCATCGCCGATTAGAGACAGTGGCAAGCACTTGGGAACCAGGGGGATCAAGATTTGATCAACGGACAAGCATCGTAAGTTTGGGTTGGGTGCAGGTCATGTGTTTGATGTGGCTGAGTCTCGAGATGCACACTGCTTGTTCTAGTATTTTGATGATATTTTCGCTGCTCAAATAGACCGGTGGTTTGGCGAGCTCACAAGGCTTCGCCTATAAAATCTTCACCAGCGAGACCAAGGCAGTGTCAAGGGGCCATGGCTGTGCCAGCAATCGCTAGGCCGGAAGAACCTGTTAGTCAAGCAGTTCGTGCTCAACTCAGGGGCTGTAGAGGGGCAACAGTGGTCACAATACTGGGCTCATTCAGGACATCGTAGGTAGTTAGACCTTGAAGGGGATGTGAAGTTGTTCGACTTGTAGAGGGAAATCGCAACTGGGCCGAGCAGGAGAGAACGAGCTAGCAACCATGCCAAATGGAAGATGGAAGTACTCAAGCACAAGGGATCTGATTTTGTGGGAGAATGACCAGGACGCGCTTATGAATCGGGCCTTACTGCCTCCGAGCGTCATAATTGTGTGGTGATACAAAAGTACAGGTCGTGTTGTTGTGCAAGGAGGTGATTGCTTCCACGTTGTGGCCCTCCATTGATAACAGCAGCAGCAGCGTTCACTAGAACAGCTTGGATCCGCTTCCAGCAGCCTGGCTCATGAAAAACGACTTCAATGGGCCAAAGGCATTGACAGCGTTCAGACCTAATGACCTCAGGGGCACCAAAGGACCACTTCCCACAGAGTACAGCTTGTTGAGTTTGTCGCAAACCCCAAGAAGCACATGATTCGCAGCGTATCGCTCCGAAACATATGACTCCAGCGACATGGTGGTTCCAAGGTCCTGACCGTGAGCGACTGCGTACTCGATGGCTTTTGCCAAACTTTGCACATCCCCCTGTCCTTGGTTGAGGCCTTGCCCAGCGAGAGGATGAATTGTGTGAGCCGCATCGCCAACTAGCGCCACTCTCTCTCCGATATAAGTGTCAGCGTGCCGCATCTTGAGAGGAAACGATGCAATTGTGCCCTCCTGGACGTTTGTAACAGCCTGAGGAATACGGGAACGGTCAAATTCAGAGTGCTCCAGTCTCCACGCAACTTCGTCAGTTTGACCAGAGCTCTGAGTGTGCATAAACTCCAAGTCTGTAGGAGTCAGGCGAAATGCCGCGTTCACCAAAGCAACAAAGTCCTTTGTCGACAAACTCTTGAGCAGAGCGGCGTTCCTGGGTGTTGTAGACCAGACTAAAGTCGAGTAGTTGCCGGGGAGGGGGAGCATAGCGACAGGCCCTGTTGGCAGGAACCGCTGGTAAGCGATTTTCGTCTGGTCTCCGCCCCAGCCCTCTCCCTCGAGCTCTAGAGTCGCCACCACGCCATGTCGATCATAATCCCATCCTCGAGCTTCAATGCCAGCAAACGACCTCACGGGGCTGTTTGCGCCATCAGCACCGACGAGGAGGCGCGCAAAGAGCTGCTTCCCTCCACCTAGGTGGACGACAGGCCACTCACTCAAGTTGAACTCTTCCGTTTGCTCGCCAAACGAGATATCCTCAACCTTAGCGCCGTCAAAGATGGAAACTCCGCCCAATTCATCGAGACGCTTCAGCAAACCTGAGGTCAAGTTGAGGTTCTCCGTCATGTAGGCGATGGTTGCTCCTGCCGATGGTGCCGACCCCACCCAGTCGAACTCGATTCTAGCATCCGATACACCGTCCCAAACTTGCATCTCCTGATACGGTTGGACCCTGCTCAGATCCAAGTGGCGCCATGCGCCGATTTTATCAAGGTAGAGGGCTGATGCTGGTGTCAGGGAGCTGCACCGATTCGAGAACCTGTCTGGTGGGGGTTTCCATGATCTGAGCTTGGAGAGGTCTTGAGCCTCGACCAGCGCAATTCGGAGATGGGATGTGACGGGGTTTGCGCCTTTACGGTCAAATGGTCAGCCTTTTCCTCGAAGCTCGAGTTAATTGCCATGATCCATGGATACGTACGGAGAGCTGTCAGGAGACTCAGGCCGGCCGGACCACCACCGACGCAGACGACATCGTAAATGTTTGGCTTCGTTTGCTGGCTCGCAGCACTCGAAAATCCCCGCTGGGGCTGTCTTCGAATCCGGAGGCTGCGGCGTGTGCAGCTTTGGCAAACGAAAGCGGCCGCTCGCCTTCGTGCTATCGAATCCATTCGGTCAAAGTTGGTCGCCCAATGACGAGGAAAATTGCCGAAGGCTCCGCCAAAAAAAGAAGTGGAAGCGACGCGACCAGGTTCGTGATACATGGCCCGAAAGTGGCCCAAGCTCCTACACCCGAGCTGGTCCTTCCAGCTGGGACAACGACTACCTATCTCCCACCTTCCGTTCGTCCCCAATTAAACCGATTGGCGAATCATGGCTGACAGACCAGCATTCCGGTAAAGCTACCAAGATTATGTCAACAAGTCTGATAAGGCCGGATTTAATTGACGCTTTTGGGGCGCTGTTCGGCAACCTGGTCTTGTGATGACGATGTTCGCCGTTTGCAGCTTCCAATTGACACCTACCTGGCTCTGGCCATGTTTCAATATTGACAAAGCGGTCCTGCCTAGAACCCTCTTGAACGGGCCTTTTCAATGGCTCAGCCCATTGGATGTCGGTCTCTGGGGCGGTCCGAGTGACACCCTGATTGTTACAGGTCGACCCTGACCCAGAAGCTCCTACTTTGAGTTGACGCAGCCAAACAAATCCACACATGCAGTGCGTGCTGCGCCATACTTAAACTGAACCTCATCCAGCCTTGACACTCTAATCTAATCTACTTCCCTCCTCGCTCTACCTACCTCCACACCGTACCTGAACCAGTCCTTGATCTGCCGCTGAACCAGTATCCAAAATGTCTTGTAAGTAACAGTCGAACCTCATCCCGTTTCAAAGGCACAACCCCCCCTAAACACACCACAGTCCTCAACACTACCGCAACCCTGCACCACGTCTCCTCTCTCCCGGAAAAGACGACCAGGGACCAAGCCCTCACCATGCTCTCCGATCGGAAATTCGTTCTCGAATGCGGCCCTGCCATTGACAAATGGGAACCCACCACTCCCTCTTCGCCCCCTGAGGTCCCCGAGGCCTACCGTGCTCAGGCCCGCGGTCCGCTCAAGACGGAGTGCTTCACCGTCACCGACATCGTGCACGCCATGCCTGCAGGACTCTGGGATACCAACGTGGTCAGCACGTACGAGATCACGAATATTACGGATGGGCTGTTCGTGAGGATCAAGTCGCCCATGGGAATTGTTATGGATACAACGTGGGAGGTGAAGGACAGGGACGGGGGAGCTGGGCTGGAGCTGGTGGAACATATTGAAATTCGCTGCTCGAGGCTTTTGATTGGATTGGTAAAGGGGGAATGCGAAGAGGGTTGGTCGAAGATTCACGCGAAGATGATTGCGAGGTTGAAGGAGGAGATCGAGGCAAAGGCCTAGGAGGGGTTTTTTGTTTTGGACTCGGAATAGGTGTTTGGGAGTTGAGGGCTTTGGGAATGGATTAGGGGATGTGTTGTTATGTTCCTTTGGATGGCTGGGCTTGGACATAGATTGGGCTTGGAGTTGGAAACTGGGTCATGAGTGGTATGGATGTTTTTCTTCCTCCTGGAGGTTCTTCTAGGTCTCTTCCGTTTGTTGAACCTGCTGGCAGGGAGTGCGGGGTAGGACACAACTGGACGGGGACTGTTTTCATCATGGCTCTCACTGGCGAACATGTGGTACGGCGATTCATAGACTAGAGTATGCACTACCACGTACCTTAGGGTAGCAAACTCATGCGGCGATTGACGTTCTGCTGGACGTCGCACAAAGACCACAGCCGTGATGTTCCAGTGGAACAGCTCAGGAGTACGTACCTCGAGGTTGGTGGGGGAGGGGGGAGTATGATTGGCAATCGTGATTGGTCAATCGTGAGCGCTGGACCCCTTGGCGCCGTTTTACCTACCATCCGCGTCTCGGCTGCCGTCGCTCAGCCCCTGGATGACATCTCGTTGTTTTCTTCAAATCTTCATCTTCATCATTCATACTACTCGCCAGGCTGGAGACCGTGTCTTCATTCGCTTCTTCAACTTCGCTTCAATACACATTCGTCTTCAACGAACGGACGGCGGACAACCGCCGCGCTATTGGGCTCCCCTCTCGTCGCACGCTTAACCGTCGCATTCAGCCGTTGCGCGATCTAAACTGTGGAGTCTGACATGAGAAATACGAGTTGAAAGCATCGTTCTTGTCGCGAGCCTGCTGGTATGTCTCATTTCAGTTTATTTTTGTGTGCTGTTCTTTGCTTTCCCATTTCAGGATGGTCATGGTGCTTTGTTGACCAGGGTCTGGGTGAGGAAGATGCTGGAAACATCACCTCTCGAGTTGGCGAAACCGTGCAGATGATTGTTTGTGACATATGCAAGAATGCTGACTGAGCCGACCAGAGCGGGATTTGGGGTGAAAATAGTCCCCTTGGGGCTTCAAAAGACTGGTACCTCAAGCCGAGATTGCTGTGTCACCCCCGACCATCCTTTGAGAGGCACGGCGTCGCCTCAAAACTCAGCGGGCTGCTTTTTATCGTTTCAAGCACTCGGTCGCGCTTGTTCAACTTCAGACTTCCATCATGGAACGGCTACAGGTCCGAAACTCGGCCTTATCGGTCATGAAGCAGAAGGCGATGGAGGACGCCAAGAAAATGCAAGTGACAGTCGAAGACGCGTGTGTCAAAGCTGGGAAGGAAACACCCCCCTACCTGTTGCAAGAGTTGATTGGCAAAGGGAGTTTTGGCCGCGTCTACAAGGCCACAGACTTGAACTCCAAATCCGTCGTTGCCGTCAAGATCATCGACATTGAGGAAAGTGACACACTCAACCCCAAACTGGCCGACACATACAGCGAGTTCCTCAAGGAGATCAACGCACTAAAGTTGCTGAGCGACAGTGGAGCGAGGAACATCAACCTCATTCTCGATGTTCTTCCAGTGGGGCAGACCATGTGGATGGTCACGGAATACTGTGCTGGAGGAAGCGTTGCGACGCTCATGAAGCCAACAGCTCCAGGAGGGCTGCAAGAAAAGTGGATCATTCCGATATTGAGAGAAGTGGGCGAGGCGATTTACTGGGTGCACAAAGAGGGCATCATCCACCGCGACATCAAGTGCGCCAACGTGCTGGTTACCGAGCCCGGCGCGGTTCAGCTCTGTGATTTCGGTGTCGCTGGCGTTATCGAAACGAAACTCGACAAGCGGTCCACCTTCATTGGTACACCCCACTGGATGGCCCCTGAGCTCTTCGACCCGGTGCCTTCCTACAGCACGCCAGTCGATATCTGGGCTTTCGGTTCGCTGGTGTATGAAATCGCCTCGGGGTTGCCCCCTAATGTCATGTCGGGGTTCAACATTCCCCAGCTGGGCAACTATATCAAGAGCCATGTGCCACGGTTGGAGGGTGATCAGTACTCATACAACCTAAAGGACCTCGTTGCGTTTTGTCTCGTGGAGGACCCTGCAAAACGACCAACAATCGAGCAGGTGCAGCGACACCCATACATCTTCAATACTGAAGCCGAATATCCGACCTCGATGCTGGCAAACCTGGTGAAAGGGTACAAGGTCTGGGAGGCGCAAGGCGGCATCCGAAAGTCTCTCTTTGCACCTGGTGGCGCCCAAGGTCCTTCGGACTATTCGTCGACAGCCATGGCCAATGACGAATGGAATTTCAGCACCACTGTCGATTTCGACCGACAGGTTATGAATACCGATGCGCAGGCCGTTTACGATGTCTACGGATCGAATGTTGACTTTGACTTCACGGAGCAGCTGCCAAGGCCCACGAAACAGAAGCCGCGTCGTCGACTGCCACCTCAGCTCCCTGCTTTCAAGGCTCCCATCGAGAAACTATTCGATCCGAACACAATATCCAATTATGATGAGAACTCACGCGCCTACTACGGCAAGCCAGCACCTCCCCCTACTTCAGATCTTCCCCTGCGCGATGACTCGCTCCATTCTACGCTTCGCGAATCACTCATCGACTTGGATGCCTCTCTGCACGACGGCGGCGACCTTTCACAGTTTGTTGATATGGAGACGATCAAGGCTGGGCTTCGGAATGCGGACAGCGAGCACGATGACTCGACTGATTTCAACAAACCGCCCTCGAGCGATCCGGCCGACGCCAACCGCAGGGCGACCCAGGACTGGAAGTTCCCGTCTATGGCCCCTCCCGCTTCAGCAAATCCTGAGATGTCCAGATTTCCATTCAACGAAGAACGATCCAACACTACACCTGGGTCGGGCCCGCGGCCAGGTCTAGTTCACCACCCTACCGACCCACTCGCCCTTCAGTCGCAGTCCTATGACCTTCTGCCCCCCAAGACCCAGGACAACCGCGCTTCGGTTGGAAGCCTGATTGATCTCGACGAAAGTCTCCCGATGCCAGACTTCACCAGGCCGTCAACGGCAAACTCGGACGCCGTCTCCGTCTCAGGCTCTGACATTGGAGGAGCTAACCCATTTGACCTCGAGCGACACGCGTCCTTCTACCAGCCCTTCCAGTCGACAGGTCGCGAGCCATCTATCTATATCTCTGACGATAGCGATTTCGCTCGGCTTGCACAGATGCCAGACGAGCCTGTGCCACAACAGCCGCTGCCAGGGGTGATGTCGGACTTTGCTCACAGCGGCAGCAACACGCTGGTGAGCCACGGGCGGACAGATAGCTATGATGATGACCGCTACTCGAATACCGACTACGACCCGGAGTATCTGACTATGAGTGGTGCTCCACGCCAGACCAGTCGGCCGAGTATGTACCAGCAACGGCAGCAACAGCAGAGCCAAAAGCCGAGAACCGCAGGGGTTATGCCGCCATTGCCCGGGCCTCCATCGGCGAAAGTGATGCAGGGGTTAGCGACCCGAGAAGAAGTACGAGAAGATGTCATGAGGCTTATGGCAAGCTTTTTGGAACATCTGAACTTTGCGGATGCCCGTGTATCCGCTCTTCCAGCGAGGACAGGCAGGAGAGGGGCAAGGGAATAAAATGCCGACTGGTTCGGATTTCCTGGACTAGGGTATTTCTAAGTTATTTTTGTAGACTCCTGTAATCGGTGTGTATCGCGAGCGGGCATTGGCTATCATTTGAAGGCGTTGGTTATAAGATGGCGGGCAACGAAGTATAGTGTTTGTCAGAAATTCGACCTCTGGAAACCGTGTATGTAATTGGCAGGCCCGATAAATATGAGCTATATTTTTTTATGTATGGTTCCAGTGAGAGAAGCGTTTCTGGGCTTTGAGTGATGTTGGGCGGCGAACTTTGGGCAGGAGAGTTGAGTTGCGTAAAATTCTTCAATGAGTCAACCGAGCTTCCTCACCTTAAAAACTCACAAACGGGCAACGGTCGTGCTCAAAAAGAAAACGAAGAAAACACGGCAACAGAATCAAGAAACGGAATGATATAAAGCCAAGAACCTCACAATCTCCTGGAGTCAAGTTGGCGACCTCTCTCAAAACGCTGTTTCCTGCGCGCTGGCCTGCTGCGATCAAACACCTTCAACACTCACTGCGCGCCGCGACTTACACCACCGCATCCGCATCACACCCCACTCCAGGACATGCCACAACCATGAAGACCCAAATACTCAAAGTCCCCCTCACGGGTGACGATGCCGACTCCTCCTTTCTCGGTCGCTGGGCGACTCCCGACGACAACGACCTCACTTCATGGGTCGTCCCCACGACCTCGCCATCCCCCGTCCTCGACCCCTTGCGCACCGCTGCCAACCACCTCCGCACCACCTCCATCCCCGTCGCCTTTCCCACCGAAACCGTCTACGGCCTCGGCGCTGACGCCACCCGCTCTTCTGCCGTCCGCGGCATCTACACCGCCAAGGGCCGCCCCTCCGACAACCCGCTCATCGTCCACATCCCCGACCTATCCATGCTCCGCCGTCTCCTCTCCCCATCATCACCCGGCAACGATCCCATCCCCGCAATCTACCATCCCCTCATCGCCCGCTTCTGGCCCGGCCCCCTTACCATCCTCCTCCCCCTCCCCTCCCCTTCCCCCCTCGCGCCCGAAGTCACCGCCTCCCTATCCACCTTCGGCGTGCGCATGCCTGCCTCTGCGCTAGCACGAACTCTCATCTCCCTGGTCGGCTCCCCTCTCGCGGCACCATCTGCGAACGCGTCGACCCGTCCTTCTCCCACTACGGCGTCACACGTCTACGATGATCTCCAGGGGAGAATCGAGCTAGTCATCGACGGGGGCGCCTGCGCCGTGGGAGTGGAGAGCACGGTGGTGGATGGGCTTTGCGATCCGCCGGCGGTGTTGAGGCCGGGGGGTGTGAGTTTGGAGGAGATTAGGGAGTGTGAAGGGTGGGAGAGGGTGGAGAGGGGGTATGAGGATAAGGCGCAGGAGGGGAGAGAGGCGCCGAGGGCGCCGGGGATGAAGTATAAGCATTACAGCCCGCGGGCGAGAGTTGTTTTGTTTGAGAAGGGGGGAGAGAGGGAAGGTGTGGGGCAGGAGGAGATGGAGGGGTTGGTAGGAAAGAAGACGGTTGCGGTGATTAGGACGGGGGGGTGGGGGAGAGAGTGTGTAGAGGGGTTTGGTGTTGTGGTGAAAGATGTGGCGAGTAAAGAAGGAGGGAATGAGGGGATTGAGGTTGGGGAGGGCGAGTTGGTGGATCGGGGGGGAAGGAAGGTCGCGAGGTTTCTTGATGTTAATTTGGGTAAGGATGTGAAAGGGGTGGCTCATGGGCTGTTTGCAGCGCTGCGGGAGCTGGACAGGCTGGGGGCGGATGTCATTTTTGTGGAGGGCGTGGATGATCGGCATGATATGGCTGAGGCGGTCATGAATAGACTACGGAAGGCGGCGTCGGAAATTAGAGCATAGAGGCACGTTCAACGGGCTCATTTAGATGGTGGGCTCTCCCGAGAGGCAAGAAATAAAAGGTATAGACCATAGTTTTTGTCTCGCTACCCCCTGATGCCTGGGTTTACCTAGCTCCAGAAACAAAGAAACAAAACTCCCGGATCCCATGTCCTGTCGTGCCTCTCCTCTACAAGCCGGTCCGCAGCCAATCCGTGATCTTAGCCTTGCCCAGTTGGGCGAGGTTGTTGACGCCCTGTTCGCTGAAGGGGTCAATACCCCTGAGGTTGACAACGTCCTGTGTGGGTGCCTTGCTGCATCTTTGCACTACGATGGTTGGGTCGGTTTCGAGGATGATGCCGTCGTCTACAAGCTCGTCGATCAGGAGAGCCACCAGATCGTAGTTCTCGACTATTGTTCGCTTGTCGACGGATTGCCTGTGCTTGGTCAATACGGGGGCTGTCCTATGCGACGCGGAGAAGGTTGGTACGCACTTGAAAAGGAGGTGCAAGCTATCCCGAAGTGCCAGGAGCACGTTGTACAGCAGGACTTCATTCTCTTCAGTGCTGCCCACCACGTAGATTGCTACGTCGGACTCCATCTTGTAGAGCACAATGCGGTTGTCGTAAAGCAGAATGTCACCGTTCTGCTTCGCCGTCTTGGCCAGAAGCCCCTTCTCAAAACGTGTCTGGGCGGTCTTGTCGGGATAGGGGTTCTGGGATGTGGTCGAAAGCGCTAGTACAAGTCAACACTCTTCTGTGGTTATTTACCGGCATTGGACCGCATACCACCGCCAGCTGCCTGGGTCCCGCCATGGTGCGGTGGTGTGTAGTACTTGGAGAATATCCGCGACCCGTCATCGCTGGAGAGGATTACTGGGAGGGGAGGGGTCAGTTCGGAGATCGCACGGGAACCATCGGCGGCGGTGTTGTACTTATAGCGTTGACGCTATACAGCGACATTCCTGGAGACATTTTGGCGACTGCTCTGGAAGCTTGACCTCAGCACTCTTGTAATTCGGTAAGTCCCTGGGCGCAGCAATTATTCGTGGTAATGGTCGAGAGTCGAGGTGCTGGCCACAGCGCATATCGATACGTTTGGAGTTGTGGGGTGAAGGACAGCTGTGATGTGGCTTGAGAATCAGCCCCACTTGTGATGAGGTACGTACCTTGCAGGGATCTTAATGGGTACCACACCTCAACACGCATTTCGCGTAAAGTGGTTTTGACGCGCCAAAGTCGCGTCTTTTCTTAATTTCACCCACTTGCTGTCCCTGACTTCAAGTGTCCCACTCCTGACTTTCGTCGCAAACAACCCCCTCCGGACCCCCTAACCCTCCCAACTTTGCGCTCTGCCCCTTCCTTCGCCAGATAGAGCAAGACGCAGCAAAGATGTCTACGCCGTCTCGCAGATCCACGCGCAGCTCAGCGACGCCGCGCTCGACTCGCAGCTCGCAACCCCGAAGCAGCCCCGCTCCGGCTGGTCCCTCCAACGAGGGAGATGAACCTGTCGCTACTCCTCGACAGCGTCAGACGCGCGCATCGCAGTTGGCCTCGAGCCCGTTATTCTATCAGTCGTCCTCGCCTGGCAATGGCCTGCCAAACCCATCCTCCCCTTTGCGCCAGATGAGCAACACGCAAAGCACTGCGAACGGTAATGCGCCGAGCTCTCCGTTGCGCCAGCAATCTGGCACACAAACAGACGGCGAAAGAACACCTCGCGCCAGTGGTCACTTAATTGGAGGTAGGCTACACCGCCTTTCCTTTCGCTGCCAGTGGTAGATATTGACAACGCGCAGAGTCGTCTCCTATCCGCTACGATCCCAGCTCCAGCCCGGGGCGCAACCTCACCCAGCACTCCGACTTGAGGAGTGAAAGCAGCGCTCTATTCGTGAACTCCCAGCGATCTGGTGGTGTCAGGTCCCGGCGAGGCGACATCAACCCCGACGTTCTTAGAACCCCAAGACAGATTCCCCGCCGAATCGTGCTCAACGACGCGGGTCGAGTTGTCCAGGATGGGTCAGATGCCGCCTCTTTTGCGAACAACAATCCCGGAACCTCTGAGGCTGACGTCCTCGGCGGCTCGAGCCAGGGTCTCATCTGGGGTACCACAATATCCATCGACGACTCGTTCGTCTCTTTCAAGGACTTCCTCCGGAACTTCACCAAGAAGTACCGCATGTGGGCTGATGGTGCCACGGAAGCGGAAACCAACGGAAACCCAGAGGCTGAGTCCAAGCCTTACTGGGAAGCGCTGGAGAACATGTTGCTGCTTGGTACCAACAAGCTGTACCTGGATCTCCGCGATCTCAAGGCCTACCCACGCACCCTGAAGCTGTGGCATCAGGCCCAAGCCTACCCCAGTGAAATCGTGCCCGTTATGGATCAATGCGTCCATGACTGCATGATCGAGCTGGCGCGGTCGGAGATGGCCAGTCAGAGGGAATCACAAAGCACCGCGAACTCCCACCAAGCCTCGCAGAGCTCGGAGCCCGGGTACCCCAGCTCGGAACGGGGCGATGAGCCGTCCACCCCTCGACCCTCGCAGGCACAGCAGCAGCCGACCCTCGAGGATCAGGTCACCCAGATGGACTTCGTCGTTCGACCGTGGGGAATCGACAAGACAACGAACCTGCGTGATCTGAACCCCTCCGACATGGACAAGCTTGTGTGCATCAAGGGTCTGGTCATTCGTACTACCCCTGTTATTCCCGACATGAAGGATGCCTTCTTCAAGTGCCATGTTTGCGGCCATTCTGTCACAGTCCAGCTGGACCGAGGCAAGATTCGTGAGCCCACAGAGTGCCCGCGCAACCGCTGCGGGTCCAAGAACTCGATGCAGATTGTTCACAACCGCTGCTCGTTCGAAGACAAGCAGATCATCAAACTGCAAGAGACGCCTGATGCTGTGCCCGCTGGTCAGACGCCGCACTCCGTCTCCGTCTGTGTCTATAACGAGCTTGTTGACTTCTGCAAGGCCGGTGACAGGGTCGAGCTCACCGGTATCTTCAAGGTCACGCCCGTGCGTGTCAACCCGCGTATGAGGACCGTCAAGAGTGTGCACAGGACCTATGTCGACGTGGTTCATGTCCAAAAGGTTGATAGGAAGAGAATGGGTGCTGACCCGTCCACTCTCGACCTTGCACAGGAAGAAGAGGCTCACGTTACTGGTCAGAGCTTGGACGAGATCAAGAAGATCTCGCCCGAGGAAGAGGAGAAGATCAGGTCGACGGCAGCTCGTCCCGACATCTACGACCTTCTGTCCCGCTCTCTCGCCCCGTCTCTGTACGAGATGGACGATGTCAAGAAGGGAATCTTGCTCCAGCTGTTTGGCGGCACAAACAAGAACTTCGAGAAGGGTGGAAGTCCCCGGTATCGTGGTGACATCAACGTCCTTCTCTGCGGTGATCCGTCTACAGCCAAGTCGCAGATTCTCTCGTACGTCCACAGAATCGCTCCCCGAGGTGTCTACACCAGTGGTAAGGGCTCTTCGGCCGTTGGTCTCACCGCTTACGTGACGCGTGACCCCGAATCGCGCCAGCTCGTCCTCGAATCTGGTGCTCTTGTCTTGTCTGACGGCGGTGTCTGCTGCATCGACGAGTTTGACAAGATGAATGAGTCCACCCGCTCCGTTCTTCACGAAGTCATGGAGCAACAGACCGTCTCGGTCGCCAAGGCAGGCATTATTACCACCCTCAACGCCCGAACAAGCATCCTGGCGTCGGCCAACCCCATCGGCAGTCGATACAATCCAGACCTGTCGGTCCCCCAGAACATCGACCTTCCACCCACCCTCCTCTCCCGTTTCGACTTGGTCTACCTCATCCTCGACCGTGTCGACGAAAAGACTGATCAACGCCTGGCACGACATCTGCTCTCCATGTATCTCGAGGACAAACCCCAATCCGCCCAATCCTTCAACGAGATTCTCGTAAGTGTTCTCTCAATCCGCCTCTACCTGGATCCTCTACTTACAAGCCCACAGCCCGTTGAGTTCCTCACCTCGTACATCTCCTACGCCCGCGCCAAAATCCACCCCACCATCAGCCCCGAAGCTGGCCGCGAGCTCGTTGATGCCTACGTCGAGATGCGTAAGCTTGGCCAGGACGTGCGTGCCGCCGAGAAGCGTATCACCGCCACAACCCGTCAGCTCGAGAGCATGATCCGTCTCTCTGAGGCGCACGCCAAGATGCGCCTGTCCGAGGTCGTCACCCGCGACGATGTCAAGGAGGCTTATCGACTGATCAAATCCGCGCTCAAGACGGCGGCTACTGATGCCCAAGGCCGCATCGACATGAGCTTGCTGACGGAGGGTACGAGTGCCGCGGAGCGCAAGCGCAAGGCAGATATGAAGGATGCGGTTGTCCACCTGTTAGATGACCTTACCTCCGGTGGGCAGACTGTGCGCTTCTCTGAGGTGGCGCGGAAATTGGCCGAGGGTGCGAGCGTCAGTGTTGAGGCCTCGGAGTTCGCCGAGGTGATGCGCACATTGGAGATGGAGGGCGCCATCATGGTAACGGGTGAGGGTGCGAGAAAGAGCGTGAGAAGAGTTACGGCAACGGTTTAATTGCGTCATCATTTGGATTCAATGAAATGTCTAGAATGCGGGATGGCTAATGAAGAGGGACCCGGTGGGATAAATACCATGATGGGATAGCTGATGATTGTATGGGTTTTGTCATCTCTTGGGCGTCGATGAAATTGAATTACTTTGTTTCCTAAAGTGCAAAACCTGCAACACAAAACCCAGGCTGTCGTATGAATGGTATAGCAACTTTGTAGTACAATAATACGTGACCGCGTAACAAAACACAGACGTCAAGCTGCTTCGGTGGTTTTCCCCTGGGCAACACCGCCTCCCCCATTCTGTGCGCCACTAACCACGCTTCCCCTATCTGGCGACTTCGGACTTCCCTGTCGTTGCGTCTGCCGAGGCGTCGACGCTCCAGCGGTGGTGAAGTTACCATCCTCACTTCCCTCCGTCGGCAACAGGCCATCAGGGAGTCGCCACTCCTTCAAGTCATCCTCGGCATCGTTCAGGATCTGCCTTGCCTGCGACGCGTTCTCATATCGTGGTCGGGTATTACCCGGCACCACGGGCGTATCATCCAAAAGCTGCAACAGTCTCAGTCCATGCCTCGCAAGGATAATCTGCTTTTCTGCCCTCTCCACCGTCGCAATAAACTCCGCCTGATACGCCTCCTTCAGCTTCTGCCTCGTCTGCATCACCAAGTTAGCCCCTTTTTTTCCCCAGCCTCCCTATCCTATGAAAAAACACTCACAATATTCGTCAATTGCGCCTCCGCCACCAAATTCTCTGCCTCCGCCCTCACCAACTCCTGCTCCAACACCACCAGCTTCGTGCTCTCCGGCTCCTTGGCCTTCAACTTGGCAATCTCGTCCGCGATTTTATTCCTGCCATCCCTCGAAGGCTGCACACTCTTCTCCGTGTTCCGAATTGTCTTGAGCGTCCCCCGACTGTCATCCAACGCGTGCGCGTAGGTATCCTCCTGCTCGCCCATCTCGGAGAGGATTACGCCGACCTTGTCGCTTACGTCGGAGATGGCCTCGTCGTTGGTTTGCTCGCCCCATTCTGAGAGTTGGGTCGCGATGGAGATGCGCTCCTTGGCTGCGGTTTCGTGCGCCGAGACGAGGTTGTTGGCGGATTTGATGAGGCGAAAAAGGCGCTTGGAGAGCTCGGGTTGGATGGTGCCGCGCAGGGAAGAGAGACTGAATCCGCGACGGGAGGGGGCAGCGTGCGTGCTGCTGCTGGCGTGGGAGTGCGTGGAGGCGCCAGAGCTGCGGTTGGAAGAGCGGATAGAAAGGGCACGGTTCCTGAGGGGGCAGTTAGTGGCGCGCTGGAGAGGAGAAAGGGAGGACCCGTGAAAGTGTGGTACGGGAGCGGTACCACTGCGAGAAGCGACCGCTATCGGTGCTTCTTCGTCCCATGGCTGGCGGGGAAGAAAGTTATCCGAGCGGATGGTGAGAGTGATGCTGGGGAGGACGATTACCAAACTAACAGCTTACATCATGATGCTTATTTTCTCTGGTTCGTTTTCTGCAGACAATGGGCAGGTGAAGTCGTCTCCAAAGCGCTACTGCTACGTCCAGCTGGAATAGGGGCAAGGCAAGTGCGTTCGAGGTGGGGCTGTCAGGGCGCGGAAAGTTGAAGAGAGAACCCCAGAACAAAGGCCGATGTGAAGGCTGCTGCGACGCAATTACCTGTGGACGGTATCCTGAAGGGAGAAAGAAATCACGGAGTAACGTAATTTCCAGCAAGAAATCTCAGTCATCTGCTGTGCTAAATTGTCGAAGGCGTTGTTGGCGCCACCGCTTCCGCCGCATCCTCGACGTCACCAAACGCCCCTCTCGTCAGCGCGAAGCCTTCGCAATTTAGGTAAGGCCCAGCTCAGCGCGTTACATCGGAACCAACCGATATCAATTGGAGCTTCGAGAACAGACATCTGCCCATCGGCAAACAGTTAGCAGCCGTGGCAGCCCAGCCCTCGTTACCTAGTCGCAAACAGAGACACAGCGTCATGGTCCCGCGGAAACAAAGAATGGTATGACGTCATAGTTCGAAGCCGCTACACCCACCCCACCATCACTGATGAGAGGTTTCAGAACACCACTGACAATGAGACTCGAACGTGATGGGGTAATATCAGAAGAATCCTTTGTATTCCCGGTGAGTATTCTCCGTAAGAGAACAGGCCCTCTAATAATGCAGCCCTGTGTCGTACTTCATGATATGCCGCCTGCTTAGTTGATAACCTATTCCAAGCCAAATCCCAACGCCTCTAGCAAGCCAACCACTATACTACATCCGGACCGTTATTTAAAAACCTGTATCCTACACTCCGCTTCGCTTGAGCGCCCATACCATGCCTAACACTCAGTAACATATCTCCTGCTCGTCCGCTCGTAGACCACCGGCCCCGCGCTCCTATAGCTGGCAACACTCGCTCGCGGGCTTGGCCCGTAGTACGCTCTCGGAGCAGCAACACTGTGATAACTCGCGCGTGGAGAGACGGAGCGCGAGTGGTGGTGATGGTGGTGGTGTCCGCTGTGGTGATGTCCGTGGTGATGATCGTGGACATAGTGGTTGCGCCCGTTGTGGTGCCTCACGGGAATAATCTCCTCGTGGTAGTAGTACTTTTCGTTTCGGTCGGTGCTGCCAAAACACATTTTGACAGGTTGCGTAGCTTCGGCTGTCTGTAGAAATTGTAGAGGTCAAGGCGTGGTTTTGGGGATGCACTAGGTGGTGTGTGCAGAAGGAAGGTGTGCAGTCGGGACGAAATTGGGGGACTGATAGAACGGAGAGTCAGGCTGCCGGAAGAATAGGAAGGATTCTATATACACGGGGCCGAGCCCGACGGAGAGCCTCCACCCAGCGGAAACCCGTATTCCAAGTTTCTGGTCATGCGGCGCCAAATCAGCGACGTACCCATCATCCTCCAAGACATGGACCGCAACATCACACCACCCCCAAAGGCTCTGGCAATTCAAGCCGAAAGACCCTGAATGGCGTTCTGGTGGGGGTCTTGGCGGCCGATGACGATCTCAGTGAGCTCTAGGCTGGGTCATTCGCTTGCCAAGATCCGACCTACAGTGGGCGGCAAAAAGTTTGAATCGGCCATCAGGTACCGCATAATCCGCTAGCCTGATTTGGTATATATTTTAATATTTTGTGTACCAGCCTTCCGCTTCAATAACGGCCGCGACCCGGTGAGGCATTGTACTCGCCAATCTGTCAAGAATTGCCTGGTCAATCGCATGCCACGCTTGCTTCGCAGCATTAATTAACCTCTTTAAAGTCTCTTCTGTATCTAAAGCGTGCTTAAGTTCTGGATGCTCTTGATAAATCTCGGCCTTTATAAGAGCCTAAAGGTTCTTAATCGGGTTGAGGTCTGGAGAGTACGGTGGCCAGACTATAACTTGGATACTAAGCCTGGTAAGGATAGCTTTTACTATCCTAGCTGTATGTACTGAAGTATTATCGTGTATAAAGATATCCCTAGGCTGTATAAAGCCTGGAAGTATACCTTTGTATAAATAGCTAATAACCCATCTAAAAACACTTTGTCTTACCGAGAAAGGATCACCATTAAGAGGGACTAAACCAGTGCGAATACTATAACTAAAGCTAGCCTAAAGCATCTTTTTTACACCTTTCCCACTATATAAGACTTCCTTTACATCATGTTGTGTAAGCTGCTCGTATGGCTGAAGGAACGTTTAAACAGGCCGTACCCTAATCCCTCTTTCCACTGTATATTCATCACTCTATTTGATCCTCCTCCAATCTGCTTCTGTATAATACTCACACCGTCGAGCCCAGGTAAGCCGTGCTGCAGCCTGTGTGTCGGTTAATTGAGGTCTTCGTAATTGGCGCCATTTCCGCCTACCCATCTCGCGAAGAAGGCCTTGAAGTGATCGTTCTTTAATTGCATTATCCACTGAATCGAGGAGGTCTCTATGAGAGATGTGGGGATTTATATGTGTAACCGTATCGTAGATTTGATCTCGTTGCTCTTCGGTAATCTTATGTGGTGCTCCGGATCGCGGTCGGGTCTGATTGTTAACTCGAAGAGCTTCGCGTCGTATTGTCGTTTTTATCGTACCGAGGGGGATTTCTGGATGAATTTTGTGAATGCGTGTATGGCTGTATCTTAGAGAATGCAGCTCACAGATGCGCGAGCGCATTTGAGGTGATAATTCCGACCGTCGTGCCATGGTGTTGTTCTGATTGTTATTGTCAGGAAGAAGTGTTGAGGGGCACCAAACGCGTGGTCTACTTCTGGCTAGCGGCTCGCTAATTGCTTACTAGCGGCTTATGGGGTACAAAATTCCGATTCAAACTTTTTGCCACCCACTGTAAACTCAGCCGGTTGGTCCGAACCCACGGCAGACGAACCTACGCCAGACGTCAACCCGCATAAAACCCCTAGGTAGTGCACTCACAACTGTCTACCAAGGACACTTGAGACACATCTCGACCCCTATCACAGTCTCAGACAACCTTTCCAAAAGTCCGCTGTCTCATTGCTTTTAAAACCCGAGGCCGCAAGTGGTGGTACATACTATGTAACCTTAGGTCAGATACGATACAAGAAAACCCCAGAACACCGGCCGCTGTATTTTAATCCCCTTGCCTTTCTACTTGGATGTAAATTTCAAGTTCAGGTTGCCTAGCACCCAAGTGCTGACAAAGAGCGTCATGGCGCTTCCAAACACAATAAACGGCTTGCGCAGGCTTGCTGATAGGGGGTAGTCATAAGACACTATCAGCTCGCGCTCCCGCAGTTCGTCCACTAGGTTGCGAGCCTTGATAACAAGAACAGTTCTTCCGATGGTGTCTAAGAACGTTTTCTGCACCTCGATGTCGTCCGATGTAATCGATGAGCTGGGTACCGCCGTGGAGTACTTCACGTTCCTAATCACTCTGTCAGCATACTCCCTCGGTCAATTGGAGCGGACTTGACGTACTCTGCGCCCTCGGGCAGGGTCACGCGAACCTGCACCTGCTCGTACTCGATGCCCTCCGGCTGCCTTGGGCCCTCGAGGAAAGGCACATTCAGAATGTAACCGCCGTTGACGGTCTGACGCAAAAAGTTCTTGGCGTCAGAGTTCCAGCCGATGGTGAAAGGGTACTTCCAGCCGCCGAACAAGGGGTAGCGGGGCTTGATTTCGAGGAGAGCCTCGCGCTTGTTGCTCCGGAAGCGAGACGTCGACACATTTCCAATGACGTCGGTGTAGTAAGGGTCCGCGCTGCCAACGCGGAGAGGAAACTTCATCTCCCTCAAGGCGTGCGTGTTGGGAGCGTAGTACACGGACTGCGCCCACTTGACCCTGTTGAACTGATCCGACAAGTTCGCGCCGCGATGGATCAGCGTGTATCGCTCCTCAAACGCAACATTTCCGCCCCAGTGGCTGACTTCGATGTCACGTTCCAACTCCGTGACGTGGCTCACAGGCTTGTTGAACTCGAAGCGGACCTGCGCGGGCTCAAAAGCACCGGCGGGCTTCTCGTCGAAGGGGCCATATGTGAGCTTGGTTCCCTGCTTCACTGGGAACTCCTTCACATCGCCGCTCCCAGGGAGCTTGGTATAATCGGGGATGTTGGCGGACGGGAGCTTCACTTCGGTCTTCTGCTTCGAGGTGGTGTAGGCCGAGGGGCAGTACGCAGAGAACGAGTGCGAGAGAAACTGCTGCTCGTCCTGCTTAATGGAGGCGGGAAGAGGCTTGTAGGCTTTAAGGAGGTAGTAGCTGATGCCGAGGGTCTGTTGCGCACCAGCCTTGAGAGCTGCGGGCAGCTTGATACGGACGTATTGGGTGTTGCTGTCGCATTCGTTAGATACAGCCCGCGCAACATCGCATATCTGTTCAACGAACCTCTTTGGGTCAAGCTCGACAACTTCTACTCCGAACGGACCAGCCTGTGCATTTTTGCGATCCTTGACCTCAATACCACCTATCCGTGATGCCTCGTCCGCTGTGAGAGGCAGGAAGTACTCGTCCTGCGGTTGCTTCGAAATGTTCTCTACGAGAACATTGATGTTCTCCTTGACATAGTTCTTCTCGACGGAGATGATGTGCACTAGATTGGCATTCTTCCACACCTGCGGCGGCGTGGATGGTGAGGCTGCTGGGGTGGTGCTCTTTGCTGAACTAGGGGAGACGAGGGACAGCAGCGAGAGAGCGGCCGAAAAGACGGCCGACGTCTTCATCTTGAATGGGAAAAGGAAAGCGAGGCGCTCATGAACAACCAATGCGCCACGTCTGCGATTGGAAGGAATTTGGGAATAGTCGCTTGAGCGGCAGGCAGACAAGCGCAAGATTCGTGCCGTCAACAACTCTCCTCGTCAAGCATCACCGTGGCCTCTGGCAGCAAGTGTCTCCAAAAAAGCTTACGTTGCTGAAAGACCCCTGTCAATTCAGACCTGGCCCGAGCTCGAGCTGAGGGGTGGGTCTCAACAATCCCCGCCGAGAACGTGTGTTGTGGGGGGCCGGAGAAATCTAGCGCCGCGTTCCGGCACCAGATGGCGGGAAAGCCCGCGCCTTGCGTCAGAGTGGACCAGTTCCCGCCTGGCGAACTGGACCTCTGACGAACGCGTTATGTACCACCACAAGTTTCCGAGCTGTCATTAGGATGGCTTTTTTCACAAATCAAGACGCATCTTTAGAGGTCTTAACTCTTCATACTTGTCGAATATGCACAGTCCTTTTCCTTGGAAATCATCGACGTCGCCCATCACCTGGGTAGGCGGATTCAAGATGCTCAGGTGAGGGGCAATGCCATCATCAGACTGACCCCTCACTTCGCTGTCTCCAGCTCTCGATCAATTCAGTACAGCACAGCTCACAGCTGAATGGTTGAGCTGAATAATCGCCCTCCGCTTCCGTAAACTCGAGTTGCTCTTCGAGCTGTCCCATGCCTGAGCCGGTTTTCCGGCGCTGCACTCAGTCCTGTTGTCACTTATGCCGATGGGCCCTAGGCTGCTGATCTCAAGGGATGACCACAGTATGAAAACAAGGTACAATATACTGGCGATCTCCATTTGATTGGATTCCGTCCCAACATTGCGTCCCAAGTGCAAATTGGTGCCTTAGTTCAGCGCCCGTAAGTAGGTACTGAGCATATAGCTTTCGCCCATCCATGCTCAACTGTGGTCTGCTGAGCTTTGTCGAGCTGCTCGTCGCCCTACTTCATCGTGACCTGACTTCCGCATCCGCCTTAGCGGGGTAGCTTTAGCTCTGTTGATGACAGCACCTCACTTGCAGACGTTCACCTTGAGTGCAGGAGCGACCAACCCGGGCCTGACAGAACTGTCATTTTCTTAGGCAGGAGCATTCGCACCTCATCACCGCTCTCGGACGGCAGCTTACCAGACCGCCACAGGAAAACGGATTGGCCGAGACAATACCAGAGAGCCACAACAACAACAACAACAATCGACACCGGGACCACAAGAAAGCTCAACATGGTTGGTCTCGGCCCCAAGAAGCCCCCTTCGAGAAAAGGCACAGGTATGTCTCTTCGCAGTCGCTGCAAGTCCATTAGCCCGGCGCCTTTCACCCTCTGTCATTCATCCGAGCACACCACCCGATTCCGCGTTCAACTTCCGATGCCCTATCTTGCATTTATACCCTTTGTCCCTTTCGGGACAAACGAACGCCTCCCGCGGCAGTCGCGGACCAGAGAGGACGATGAATGCACAGCTCGCCCTGCTGCGTCGGGTACGAGCTGGATGGGACGATCACGTCGCTTCATCGAATCCTGCAGGGACGGGCAGCAGAATGCCATTCATGCCTTTCACCCTCGGATGTGCATCGCATGCCAGTCAGCTTGTTTAGACAGCTCGCGTGCCCAGCCAACAGCCTACCCAAGCCTACAATGCCGAGGTGACATCACAGACCTCGCGGCTGGCCTCCATCACCACTACCGCCCGATATCTGCCTGACCTTCATATTGTCTCTTATCGCATCTTTCTGCCCGTAGCCGGACAGTCACCGTGCTAGCACACGGTGATTCGCTCCAATTCGTTTCCAATCTGCACGCCAGACTCGCATTGCACAAGTAGCTTTTGGTCTGGCGCCTACGGTCGCTAGAGCTATGCCTCCGCTTGGACAGCTCAGGAGTCAATCTCGCTCCCTTTTCCAAACCTACATCACACGCCAGCGCAAACTCAGCGACCAGTCAAACACAACCAGAAAGACATTGTGCTCTACGGCCCATCATTCATGCTAACCATGGACGCAGACTCATACGTTGACGTCCCAAAGGATCTCCTCAAGGAAATCGAGAGGCTAGAGCAGCTGTTCTCCATCGATACTGCCAAGCTCAAGCAAATCACCGACCACTTTGTCAATGAGCTCGAGAAAGGTAGACACCCGTGTTCGTTCAGTCTCAGGGGCAGCTGAACTGACAATCATAGGCCTAAGAGTGGGAGGGGGTAGTATCGTGAGTCTCGGAGCGCCTGTTGACTGGCCAACTCTTGCTGATCTCGACAGCCCATGAACCCGACATGGGTCATGTCATTCCCCACGGGCTATGAGACGGGCACTTATCTTGCTCTGGACATGGGTGGCACGAATTTGCGCGTCTGCCAGATCACCCTGACGGATCAGAAGTCTGAATTCGACATTATCCAGTCCAAGTACCGAATGCCTGAGGAGCTCAAGACTGGCGAAGCAGATGAGCTTTGGGAGTATATTGCCGATTGTTTGATGCAGTTCATTGAGACGCACCATGGGGACACCGCAAAGTTGGAGAAGCTCCCGCTTGGGTTCACATTCTCGTATCCCGCGAGTCAGAACTATATCGACGAAGGTGTCCTGCAGAGATGGACCAAAGGTTTCGATATTGCCGGCGTAGAGGGTCACAATGTGGTTCCCATGTTCGAGGAAGCCTTGAGTCGACGAGTAAGTGCGAGTTCGTGATCTGTGAAAACCAATGGCAAGCTAAGATTGTTTAGGGGGTCCCGATCAAGTTGACAGCTCTAATAAACGACACGACTGGCACGCTTATCGCATCGGCGTATACCGACACCAAGATGAAGATCGGATGCATCTTCGGCACAGGTTGCAACGCTGCCTACATGGAGAACTGCGGCTCAATCCCCAAGCTTGCTCACTTGAACCTGCCACCGGAGACTCCAATGGCCATCAACTGCGAGTGGGGCGCCTTTGACAATGAACACAAAGTTCTGCCGCGTACTCCGTACGATGAAATGATTGACAGGGACTCACCTCGTCCAGGACAGCAAGCTTTCGAGAAAATGATTGCCGGCCTATACCTCGGCGAGATCTTCAGACTGGTTATGGTTGACCTTCATGACAAACAAGGAACGCACATCTTTGATGGCCAGGATATCTCCGCTCTTCGGAAAGCTTACTCCCTCGACTCGTCCTTCCTCTCGGCTATAGAAGAGTATGCAATTCTTGTCTCGTATGTAGGCTTACAGCTGCTGACATTCATCACAGGGATCCGTTTGAAAACCTTTCCGAGACAGCTGATCTATTCCAAAATCGGCTCGGCATCAACCCCAGCAAGTCGGAGCTTGAGTTGATCCGCCGTACCGCCGAGCTCATTGGAACCCGCGCCGCCCGTCTTTCAGCCTGCGGAGTGTCCGCTATCAGCAGAAAAAAGGGCTATACATCGTGCCATGTTGGTGCCGATGGCTCTGTCTTCAACAAGTATCCTCACTTCAAGTCTCGTGGTGCTGAGGCGCTCCGCGAGATTCTTGACTGGCCAGAGAAGACGAACCCGAACGAGGAGGATCCCATCGAAATTCTCGCTGCCGAGGATGGAAGCGGTGTCGGAGCTGCCCTCATTGCCGCTCTGACGTTGGAGCGAGTCAAGGCCGGAAACATGCATGGCATCCTGCACCCTGAAAACTTCAAATGAACCGACTGGTCGTTGATGTGGTTATTCGCAACCATGGATGGGAAATGATGGCGGCCGTAGTCATATCGTGGGATGGGACGATTATAAACTGATTTTACCATCGTTGGCCCTATGCCCAGCCCCTGAGTGTCCCCCCCCCCGAATACAAACATGCGAAATCCAAAACTTTATGACGAACCCTTCTATGCTGCCGAAACAACCGCGTCGTTGCTTCCACCCGAACTCTTACCCCCTCTGACAACCAAAAGCTCGACTATGTGGTTTCCATATTGCAAGTAAATCACATCCTTCTTCCCGCTGTCGATGTCAACATTTGGAATCTCCTCAACAGGAGTTACGCCAGGGATGTCTCCTTTTTGCTCCAGCACTTCAGCCTCTTCTTCAACTGGCAACCAGCGGATTCTCATCTCCACGGGTGTTCCACCTTGTGATGACTCTGAAGAGGACTCTGGAAAGGAGGGCCATGAGGAGGAAGAAGAGCTGTGGCTTTCTGTTGGTGCTGGGGATGTGGCGTGGATAAAGGTTGGGTTGATGGTTAAGAGCCCGGTTGTGTAAGCGTAGGTGAACTTTGAGGTTATATCGAGACGGTGCGTATGGAGAAAACCACGGGTGAGGCGAATTGTCTTGTGTGGCTTTGGGGATTTGAGCTGGGGTTGAAACAAGTCTGAACCCGGGACCAAGATTGCTGGTGTGTCGAGGTTGAGATGAGATATGGTTGTCTTGGGCAGCATTGGTTGGACGGGAGTCTGTACCTTCGTTGCTAAAAGGATAAGGTCTTTGGGTGTGAAGCCATCAGTGGATAGATTCTCAATTGGTGGAGTATGCGTGGTGAAGGGTTCCTGGGCTGGGGAGTTGATCACTGGCAGGACCCTAACTGGGGACCCCGGCTTGAGAGATGGCCCTTCGACTAGTGGCTCCGCTGTCGGTTGCTCTCTTGTCAAAGGGCGTTCAACAGACGGTGCCTCAATGAGCAACTCCTTGACTGAAGTCGGTGCTGTAGCTGATGCCTCATTGGCAGATCCGCCAACTGATGGCTCCTTGGCGAACACAGTAATCAGTTCTTTGGATGAACCATGAGGTTCTGCAGTACTGATGTCGTTGCTCAAAGGCCGTGTAATTACCGGCTGAGCTGTGACTTCTTTCGTACTCCCACGGGTAATGTCGCCACTACGAACATAGTTTGCGGCCGTGGTGCTACCCATATTTGGCGCTTCTTGCGGTTTCCTCACAAGGGTCAGAACCGTTGACATGAAGGTTGAGATCGTGGGAGCTGGACTCTCGATAGGTTGTGGTTGGTGTTTCTGGGAGGAAGAACTGATCGTCTTGATAACCCTTGCCAGTTCTGCCGTGAGTCGGGCTTGGGTTTCCATGAGAGCGGGAATCTGAGGTATCCTCCAGCCAGTGTACAATTTCCCGTGTGTCTGGTGAACGTGGTATTTTCCATGTAACTGGATGAAGAGGTTGCACAAGTAGCACGCTGCCTTGCTCGAGGATATTACTCGAGGCTTGATGACAGATGGGTTGAGTTCCAAGTATGCGATGAGCTGTACTTCGGCGTGGATCTTGGACTGGGTGAGAATGGTCTCAACCTTTAAAGGAAACTTCGGATCCCGAAGCTTCGTGGCAACTTTTCCTTGCTCGGTGGCACCGAACCGTATAAGACAGCATGGGGCCTGGGATCCAAGCGAGTGACCCCGAGTCCTCGCGAACCATTGTGCATCGAGTGACACGGGAACCACGCTCACCTTCTCGAATATCCTGGAGCTCTTTGCTGACTGAGTGATCAGATGAGCGGCGTTTTGGTATAGTGATAGCTTCTTCAGTCGGCGCACGAGTCCCGTTCTAATACTCGGATCTAGCTTCCCTTTCGTGATGCTGTCCAACGCCTTCGGGAGGTCACCTCTCTTCGCAAGATGACTAGCGTTCTCAATAATTCTCCTGAGAGTGGTATCGTGATGGTCTTGCTTCTGGAGCAGGCTCAGTAGTTTCTTTCCACTCGCGACAATCGACAGGGCTGAGCTTTTCATTTTTGCTGGGCAGTCATTTTCCAGCGCGCTTAAGGCTTGTTGCAGCGGGCTTGCGAGAGACTTTCCGCCCACAAGTCCAACTCGAGCGAGGAGGCGCTGTCGACACATCTCAACAACAGCGTCGAAAACCTTTCCTTCGACCGCGTCGTCATCTTAGGAAGGGTCTTGTCAGCTGGCGGTAGTTTGACGAGATACAGTGATCCTCACCACCACGAAACTCTGAGAGCAAGGAGAATAGCTTCTCGAAGCCATGTTTGATACGAAGCAGGACACTCTCCGCAGAGTTATGTTGGGCCTTGTTGATGGCCACAAGTATTCGAACCCCACCTCGCTCCGGTAACTCCTCAACGCAAGAAGCAACGATGTGGTTTTTGTCATCGGATACACTTGCGATCAATGCAATCGAGTCTGACAGGCGCAGTTCACGCTTAAACGACAGCACCCGGTCGGAGGTATCCGCAGACGGCTTTTGTAGGTTGACGCAAGGGCCGCCGGGGATTTCACTGAACAGTGATAACAAGGCGATGTTCTGGGCACATTTGAGGGCGGGAGGGTGATCTTCTTCCGACATCTTTTACCACACCAGAACTGGTAGTCTCGACACGAGAAGTCGAAGAAAGAATGCCACGAGGGCGGGCGGCGTTTTTGTTGGCTTCCTCATCTCTGTGCTACCCATCTGTTTTCTGTCTGCAACATGCCGCCATTCGGATGGGCATTCTACATCTAATTCGTGGGTTTCCTTGATGAGGCCTACAGTTGCGGGGTCAAGGTCAAACTCTCGGTGGCAACTGAAGGTCTGTTGGAGCCAACGAGCCGGATGGCTTTGCGAACCGGGCTTGCATTATCCTAGAAATGTGCAAATGGGAAGCCGGTATGCTGCAGAAGTGTCAGGTATACTCGCAAAAGGGGACTGGGCGTGCTTACTATCGAGCGTCCAGTAACGTCGCTTGACACCCTCCCATTCACCTTTCCCTGCCTCGGCGAGCGCTTTCATGTCGACATCAATGTTTTTCCATTCAACATCGAGGCCAGCATCGGCCAAATGCATCTCAGAAACCTTGGTGTAGACGTCGTAGCAGATTTGCCGATCAGCACCGAGGCCGTTGAAGAAGCCGAATATGCCGTCGCTGTCCAAAAGACCCGGGATAAACTCGGTGAAGAACTTTCGCAGTTGGGAATAGTCTTCTCCGAACGTGTCAAAGTAGATTGCATCGTAAATTTCGCCCTCTTCGAGAAGCTGCAGACAAACTTCCTGCCATTTGCCTTGATAGATCTTGAATGCACCGGGCTCCGGAGCAGCGCTCTCCCACGATGTGCCAAACTTGGATTCCGGAGAGGAAATGTGATCCAGGACTTCCGGGTGAGCCTCGATGATGTGGTGTTTTGACGGCTTCGTATCTGCAAACATCGTGTCAATGATACCCATGCCGAAGCCAATATTCAGCACCCTCTTTCCAGGCTCCTTGCCAGGGAGCAAAGCATCCACACTCTGCCGCATAATCTCAGTTTCCCAAGCCATCATAACCCCATTACCAGTGTTATCGACAAGCTTGCCATCCGTGTATGTCAGTTTAGACCGGAGATAAATCTCACTGTTGACGTCAGGATCCTCAGGTATTGGTGGTTGGAAGGTTGGTGCATCCAATTTCTCTTCCTCAGCGGCCTCCATGCCCTCCGCAGCGCCATTCTGTCCATTCTCTTCCATAGAAACGAGCTGTGGAGCTTCATCACCATCTTCCCCGACCGCTGCATCTCCGTTCTCCATCTCCACCTCCACCTCCTCGTCCTCGTACTCTCCCTCGCTTCCAAGCTCCTCGTAGCCGTCAAGCACGCCGAACAGAAGCTCTGCCCTCGTGCCCGCATCAACACAGAGCCCATAAAGTTCCGGACGTTTCAGACGGTGCGCCACGCATCCTGGAGTCTCATTGTGGTCGTCGACATCGTTCCAAATAGCTCCCCACAGGAATAGCTCATAGACAGTCTTGCGAGCAGCTTCGAGATCCTCGGGAGTGTCGTCCTCAGAAGGGGGACCACACGCACGAATAGCGGCATGCAAGGGCGTCTCACCCGTCTGAGGATCTTGACAGCTAGCTTTTCCAGGTTCATCTATGAGCTTCCTGACTGTGGCGGCATCGTGAGCCCATGCTGCTGTGAGGAGGCGCTGCGTTTCTGGGGGGCAGTTGGATGAGATGCGTGCTGATATGCAGTCTTGGTCGGCCATCTTTTCTCTTGGCGCTGTCTCGCTTGCGCAATGTAGAGTCTGGGGTTGTTTGCTTTTGGACGAGCCGTTACGAACTGTTCTTTTGCCCCTCCTGAAATTTATTTTTGGTTGCCATGATGGTGTTTTGTGGCCGTGGTTGCCCAATCTGAATCTGCACTGTGTGCCCCTCATCCAACGGTTGGGCAGCCTGGTCGAGACCTCGCCAAGACCCACACCCGACGATCCGCAAAGCTCTCAGCTGCATCTTTCCCGCTGCAGGCCGATGCTAATGCTCGCCATGCTCTCGACCAAACAGACGTGGCCCGATTGTTTGGAGGGCCAAATTGATTGATGAACTTTGTTGTTCCGACTTTCATAGCAGTCCGCTAACCAATTGATAACAATACGGCCGAACCTGTGCCCGAAAAGCAGCCTCGAATCGCTTCAGCACGGGGAGCTAACGTCATTTAGCATCGAGCTCGGAGTCTCTCGCCTTGACCCTAGCAGCTACCCCGGTCGCATCCGCTTCTGACTGGGGGCCGACCTGTAGGCGGAGAAATTCGCCAATGGAATCACAGTGTTGGGAAACGTGCCTTCATCGTGACGGCATTGCAACCGCCGATACAACAGGGTCGCATCTGGGGTTTTCTGTGCGCAACAACACCCCCAGCTGCAGCGCTGAAGCGGCCGACCTCGCCTGTGTCTCAGGCCCTCGAAGTACCGCTAGATCGTACTCCTGGTATTTAAACGCCGGTGATCTTTATCAGCGCCCCGGTCCTCTGCGCTCTTGCCCAACCACCTTGTGCAGACCGGAGAGCGGACGATAAGCGGACGACGCCACGAAGGTGAGGATATGCCACCGTCGCGCCTCTAAGTTTCTGCTTCTTTTTGGCTTTACTGCGTTGCCGCTTCGCCACCCGCTTGCCCGCTTGACCCTCGGCCCCATGGGTCTGCGCGCGTTTTCTCCACTGCCCCATGCTGATTATTGAGGACCTCAAGACTCGGACACGAACCTGGCAACCGAGAAGACGCAACTCCAATTGGAAAGCCCGCCCCGGTCTCATCGTCATGAAGTTCGGCGAGCAGCTCAGATCGAGCGTCATCCGCGAATACCAATGGTACTACATCGACTATGACGGCCTGAAGGCCGACCTCAAACAGCCCAGCGGCCCAGTCGTCGCGACCGAGAGCACAAAGCCGGGCAAGGCGTCGAGACGGGAATGGACCGAGGACGATGAGAGCCGCTTCGTCAGCAAGCTCGAATCTGAGCTGGATAAGGTCCACACCAAGCAGCAGGTCAAGGCCATGGAAATCTCGCGCCGCATCGCCGTCAGCGAGCGTGAGGTGCGCGATGTCGTCAATCGCCTCAACGAGCGCGGTCTGGGCAGCGAAGGGCCTAGCGAGGAGGAGTTCATGATGCTGGAGGAGGACTTGAGCGACATTATTGCCGATGTTCACGACCTCGCTAAATTCGTCCAACTCAACTACACCGGTTTTTACAAGATTATCAAGAAGCACGACAAGATGACGGGGTGGCACCTGAAGCCCGTTTTTGACACACGCCTCAAGGCCAAACCATTCTACAAGGAAAACTACGACGCCTCTGTCGTCAAGCTATCGAAGCTGTACGACCTCGTCCGAACGAGGGGTAACCCCGTGAAGGGCGACAGCGCCGCTGGAGGCAGTCAGGCCAACTTCATCCGCCACACCACCAAGTACTGGGTGCATCCAGACAATGTGACGGAACTGAAACTGATCATCCTAAAACATCTACCGGTCCTGGTGTTCAACGCGAGTAAGGAGTTTGAGGCGGCGGACTCGGCCATCACGTCGATCTACTACGACAACCCCGAGACATGGGAACTGTACGAGGGACGGTTGAAGAAGACGGAGGGCGCCGAGGCCATCCGGTTGCGCTGGTACGGCGGCATGCAGAGCGAGACCATTTTCGTCGAGAGAAAGACACATCGGGAGGACTGGACCGGTGAAAAGTCTGTCAAGGCTCGGTTTGCGCTCAAGGACAAGAACGTCAACTCATACTTGCGCGGCGAGCTTTTACCGGCTGCGATCTTTGAGAAGGCGCGTAAGGAGGGAAAGAAGTCGGAAAAGGCGATTGCCGAGGACGAAAGGCTAGCCGCAGAGGTTCAGTGGTCCGTTCTCAAGAAAGGCTACAAGCCGGTCTGCCGGTCCTTTTACCACCGAACAGCCTTCCAGCTCCCGGCAGATGCCCGTGTCCGCATTTCTCTGGACACAGAACTAACAATGATTCGTGAGGATAACCTGGACGGGGTGACGCGATCCGGAGACAACTGGCGGCGCATGGATATTGGCATCGACTATCCCTTCTCGCAGCTCCCTCCCAAGGACATCGTCAGATTTCCATACGCCGTTCTCGAAGTTAAGCTTCAGACACAGCTTGGCCAGGAGCCGCCAGAGTGGGTTCGACAGTTGATCTCCAGCCACCTCGTGGAGGCAGTGCCCAAGTTTTCAAAGTTTATCCACGGAGTTGCGTGTCTGTTTCCGGATCGTATCAATTTGCTTCCATTCTGGATGCCGCAAATGGATGTCGATATCAGGAAGCCGGTGACACACGACTTCGGCATCCAGAGGACAGGGCCGTCAGCGACGAATTCGACATCAGATGACGAAGATGATGACTACGACTCCGACGAAGAGGATGCGCCGCCGTCAGGAAATGGCGAATCTAGCGTCCGAATCGCCACCCGGAATGGCCGGCTTCCCCAGCAGATACTCCCAGCGGATGTCGAAGATCAGACAGTCGATCGCCCTGGTGCCGCAGACGACACGTACCTATATGACTCAGACGACGAATCGGACGATGTCAGACTGGAGGAGGCCCGTCGTGTTGGCGGGTGGACGTATTACCAGGCTCTCCTGTCCATCAAGGCAGACGTAATTGCTCATAAGACACTGGGGGTGCTCAAAGCTCTCGTACCACGGCCGAGAGCCACCCAGGTGCCCCGCAATGCCCGGTTGGAGTCGCTTTTAGGAACAGGTGAAATCCAGAACCAGAGGTTCAAGGCGCCCAAGGGGAAGAAGATCTATGTGCCAGTGCGAGTCGAGCCAAAAGTCTACTTTGCGGCAGAGAGGACTTTCTTGGGATGGGTATGTCTACTGTTTTGGCACTTTTCCGAGTGATTTGCGCTGACACATGGTTTTAGCTCGAATACTCGATCTACATTGGTACGATCGCGGTAACGTTGTTGAACTTCGGCAACAAGCAGGGCAGCACAATTTCATTCGTCGCGGCCGGAGCGTTTACTTTTGTTGCGGTCATGTCACTCTGCTACGCAGTCGTGATCTATCTGTATAGAGGCCACGCCATACGCACGCGCAGGGCGGCGAAGTACTACGATAAATGGGGCCCCAGCTGTCTGTGTGCGGCATTGTTCATTGCGGTGGCGCTCAACTTTGCGTCGGAGGGGAGAAACCGGGCGATTTGGTAGTTGGATGGCTATTATTAATATTATCATCAGGAGCGACGGGCATTTGCATTGGCCAAGCGATACCAGGCACAAATTGCTGCACATTTGGGGCACCGTTGTTTAGTAGACTGTTTTGAGTATCTTTGGGAAAGCGCCTGTCACTTGGTCAGAAATGTAAACATTACGAGAAACTTGGATTCATGGTTGGCTGCCGGGAAGGTCGGTATCATGGTTATTTGTCATTCCCCATATGGCTTGTGGGGTATACGCAATCCCGCATGGGACGCTGGTCGGTAGGCCCAGCGGATGAGATGAGAAGACGGCGAATGGTGAGATCTTGAGACTGTCCTTGCTCCCGCTCAGAAATGGTAAAGGGGGCAATTCGCGAATGGAGCTGGTGGGCTAACTCGGATCTCTTAGCGACAGCCCCGCTATACCGCGGCGAGGCCGACGGCTGAACACTGATGGCTTTGAGCTCTTACTGGCGGCCCGGTCCAGATATTTCAACCCCACCGTACCTAGGGATGACCAAGGATAAGGATGACTAAAATGAGGGAAATTTACCTCAACTCATATACTCCATTTATACAGGTTAGTATGGCCTGCTAACACCTCGGGTGGGTTTCACGGTTTCTCTCGATCGGTAGCTGCGTACAAGCCAGACAAGGGGGTAGCCTCTTGTCTTTGTCTCACATCTCAACCTCCCTCCTTACCCAGCCGACTTTCTCACCTCCACCGCACATCCTACCATCACCAACTAACGACCAAGGTACCCAAGATGCCGGCTAAGCAGATCACCACCGCCTTCGGGCACTCAATTGCGCCGGAAGGCCCCCACACGATTACTTTTCACGTCCCCGGCTGGGACGTGATTCGTGGCTTCCGCAATGGTGACCCCAAGGTCCTCTCCCGGCTGCGCTCCATCTACCCGCGCTTCGGCCCCTTTTTTGAAGCGCGCGACTTTGTCATGGCGCTCCATAAGAAGCTCGGTCTCTCGCCTACTCAAGGCCTCTTACCGTTCATCGACCCCGAGTGCTTTACGATGGCGCAGGATTTTGCGTTTTCAAAGTATCGCAAGGAGGAGCATAGACTTGCCAAGGAGGAGTTGGAGTTTAGGGTGGTTGATGTGGGAAAAGTGAGGGTCTATGTGGTTGTTTTTCCGCAGGCAAAGGCCAAGGGGGTTATGGGGATCTGGCGTAAGTGGGATTTGGAGCGATTTTCTTTCCCCATTTGTCTCTTTTTCGGTTGTCTCAGGAGCAAAACTCTCTCGAGGCTCCCGAGACAATGGAAAATTTCCCAGAAAAGGAGATAATGAGCTGACATTTGCCACAGAGAATCAGGGGTACGGAGTAAGTACGCGGTTGAGTGAGGAGTTGTTGAAGGGGGAGGGGGAGATGAAGGTGTTGGAGTGGGAGGGGAGGGGGGATCAGGATGTGGGACTGGGAAAGGTTCCGGCGCCGACGTATTTGGAGGAGGGGGAGGCGCATGGGGAGTTGAGGCGGAGGATCGTGGGGTTGCTCAGGAGGGCGGCGCCGGGTGAGGTGAAGGTGGCGGAAGGGGATGTGTTTTTGGCGCCGACGGGGATGGCGGCGATTACGAAGTTGTATAAGGCTGTGGGAAAGGTTCGGCCGGCGCCGGTGGTCGTCTTGGGATCGGTATTCCACAACAGCTGGCATTTGTTTAAGGAAGGGCCAGGGGGCTTGAAGCACTTCGGGGATGTTAACGAGGGGATGGTTGGGAAGTTGGAGGAGTATTTGGAGGTGGAAAAGGCCGAAGGCCGGCAGGTGAGCTTTGTGTTTTTGGAATTTCCAAGCAACCCGATATTGGAAAGCGTGGATCTGAAAAGGCTGCGGGGTTTGGCTGACAAGTACGGGTTCCCGATTGTGGTGGACGATACCATCGGGTCATTTTGCAACGTTGATGTCTTGCCCGTTGCAGACATCATCGTTAGCTCGCTCACCAAGTCTTTCAGCGGCTACGCCAACGTAAGAACCCTCTTATTTGGTATTTCACATTCTCACCCTACTAACCAGCCCCCAGGTCATGTGTGGATCCATTATCCTCAATCCCTCCTCGGCTCACTATCCCCTTGTTCAACCCACCTTCACCTCAACCTTGCACAACATTTTTTACTCTCGAGACGCCACCCAGCTCCTCCATAATTCCTCGGACTATCTCACCCGCTCCTCGATCCTAAACCGGAACGCCCTCGCCCTCGCTACTTTCTTCCACGCCCACTCCCGGCCCTTCCGCCCCACCTCCCCCATCACCAAAGTCCTCTACCCTCCCTTCACCTCAACCCTCTCCAATTACACCGCCCTCATGCGTCCTGCCACAGAAGACTTCACACCCGGCTATGGTTGTTTGTTGAGCATAGACTTTGCCACAGAGAAAGCGTCAAGGGCGTTCTACGAGGCTGTCAACTTCCACAAGGGTCCACATTTGGGGGCGCACGAGACGCTGGTGTTGCATTTTAATGAAACCGTATGGGGTGATGATAAGGAGCAGGCGGACTACCAGGCCTCAATCGGGGCGTTGAAGGAGCAGCTTAGGTTTGCGGTCGGGTTGGAGGAGGTGGGTGTTTTGATTGATACGGTGAAGGCAGCGTTGCAGGCTGCGGAGGCTGAAGAGTGAACGGGATGTGATGTCATCTAACAAAGGAGGTGCTTAAACCGGGTTTGAACGGGGTTCAAAACGGACCGAAAGTGGGCTCAAAGCCGCCTGGAAAGGCTGAAAAAGGAGAAAACAGGGGTACAAACAAACTAGGGTAAGGCTGTCTGACCAGTCCCACAAGCGCTTGCAATGGGATACTGTATACATTTTCCTACACCTTCTACACTATCTTATGCTATTACCATTACGCGTCTATTCTTGCCACGTCTACATCAAGCTACTCCTACCCCCAATCTCCATGCTCCCCTGCCCATCTCTCATCTCCCCACTCCTTCCCACCACAAACTCCCTATAAACTCTCTCCAATCTTCTTCTCTCCTCTACGCTAATGCTCGCCCTCGTCGCCTCAAGGGCCTTGAACAGATGCTTCCACCCAATGACAACCTCCTTGCTTGCTGCTGTCTCCTCCCCTTTCTCATCGCTTCCCACATTTTTACTGACCTGCCTAGCCCGCTTCCTCGCAAGCTTGATGCCCTCCAGTTTCGCGGTTATGGCCGCTTGTTCAGCCAGCGCCGCTTGTCTTGTACGAGCCTTCTGCCCATTGACTTCTGCGTCCTCTCCGTAGCAGAACTGCACAAAGTTGTTTTTGCCCGGCGCGGGGTCATTCTTTCGCACGCCGCGTCTGCTTGGTTGCTGTCCCGCTGAGGCATTCACTTCCGCCCCCCCGAGGACGTCGTGAATGGCTTCCAGCTGGGCGTTGGATACGAGGGCCTGGAGGTCCGCGCCGGTGAAGCCGTCTGTTTGTCTCCCGAGCTCGGCCAAACCGTCTTCTGAGCCCCAGACTTCTTCGGCGACCTTTACCTTTGCTGCCAGGGCGCGGATGATATCCAGCCGGTCCTCGAGGCCGGGGAAGTCACAAAGAAGAGATTTGTCGAGGCGTCCGGGGCGTAAAAGTGCCGGATCAATCAAATCTGGACGGGATGTGGCGGCAAGAACGTAAACGCCGGAAAGACCTTCAGCACCATCCATCTGAGTGAGAAGCTGGTTGACCACGCGGTCCGTCACACCGGTGGAGTCATGACCACGCCTGGGCGCAATGGAGTCGAACTCGTCGAAAAAGAGGACGCAGGGCCGAGCGGCTTGGGCGCGCTCGAAGAGGTCGCGTACGCTTTTTTCCGAGGCACCGATGTACTTGTTGAGGATCTCGGGGCCCTTGACGCTGATGAAATTGAGACCACACTCGCCAGCAACTGCACTAGCGAGCAGTGTCTTGCCGCAGCCTGGATAGCCATAGAGCAGGAGACCGGAGCGCAGGCGGAGTGGGCACTGCGCAAAGATGGGCGCATATTTGGTTGGGTACTGGAGGGTTTCCAAAAGTATGCGCCGCGTTTCTTGCAAGCCGCCGATGGAAGCGAAGGTCGTGGTGGAGCTTTGCAGGGTGACGTTGCGCAGAGACGCCGGCGTAAAGCCCTTGAGAGCAGCATCGAAGTCGACGCGGCTCAGGGGGATGGTGGTCGCGTCGAGGTCAGTCGACTCGCCAACTGACCGGCTGAGCGCTTCGTTTCTGGCGCGAGAGATGAGAAGAATGAGATCTCCGGGCATATAGCCGTCCGTGTGGCCGGCAATGTCGAGGAAGTCAAGGTCGCGGTCGAGGATGAAGCCACTGGACCTCTTCGCAACGCCTTTCCGTCTGGGCTGAGCTTCTCCATCCATCCAGCCACCCGAATCTTCACCAGCAGCGCTGCCATCCGCAGTCGTAGGGCGGCTGCTGTGGCCTTCCTGGAGGCTTTCCGCCTCATCTTGGGGCACAGACCCCTGCAGAGTGAGGGCTTCCATGATGCGCCTCCTAGTTTCCTTGTCCGGAGCAGACAAATCGACAATCTCACGCACAATATGCCCGCCTACAAGCACATTGTGTAATGAGTCTTTACCTTGGCACGTAGCCAACAGAACCACGTTGCTATCCCTGCCGCAATACTGCCGGGCCATCGAGCATATCGCCTCGCTAATTTGACGACTGCGGCCGTTTTCGTTGCCTACCTGCAGCTCCGTCTCGGCCGGGCACAGACGGTCAAGATCGTCCAGAATGACCACAGCTTTGCCACCGAGCCTGGCACCCCAACTCGCTGACATGAACAGACGGGCCAGTGTTTCCTTGACGTTGGAAACTCTGCTCTCGTCATTGACAAGCTTGGTGCAGGGAAAGTATGTGGTATGATATAGTTGCCCAGCTCGCAGGCTCCGCGCAACCGACTGGCCCACCGATGTCTTGCCAGAACCTTGACCACCGGTCAAAAGCACTGAAGACATGTGTGAGAGATGTGACTGGAGTTTACCGAGCAGTGTGTCGATACCAACTAGCAGGGAGTCAGATGGGGAGCCAGAGAGCTCATCATCCAAATCAGACAGCCATGAGGGTTTAGGGATAGGGGGCTGGACCGAGACGGGCAGTTTCCACTCTGATCCAATGATCCAACTCGCTGCCTTTCTACCTTGACCAGCAGGAGTCGAAAGCTCAAACATCACAATTCCACCTTCCCAACTGCTCGGACACGTAAATCCTTCGTGAACCCCAAGGACTTGACCGTCGGTCAGAGGCCCCAGCAACAGTCCGTTTCCTTCAGATCCGTACATCTGCCGGACCTGGTTGGCAGCTTCTTCACGCTCTGCTTTGGACTGTCCGCCGAATTTTAAGCCCGCGGAAGAGGTGGCGGTTGCAGACTGGAAAGGGTAGATCTTCAGCTTTTGAACAGAGTCACGCATTGCTCCATCTGGTTCAGCCGCTGTTTTCCTTGGGAGCGATGTTGGGGCGGCCTCGAGTTTGACCACGCCGCCAACAATTCCCTGGCAGCCAAGGGCGGCACACAAAGGAGAGGAGAGCGCGACGGTCTGTCCGTCTGGTGGCTCGTCCCACCCTCTGAGGCGGGCGACAATCTTCGTGGACGCCTTCGCAGCCGGTTCGCCTTCCTGGGGCGGGTTTGCAGAATCGAGGGGTGCCTGGAGACCTGCGGGGCGCACTAGAGTGACGAGAGTATACTTAACACCCTTCAGCTCTCTGCTGAGGAGCAAATCTGCGTCGACCCATACGCTGGTATCCTCAGTCGGGGCGGCTTCGTCAAACCAGTCTTGGCACAGTTTCCGGTCGATAGCCCGAAGGAACACGGCCGGTTTTTTCTCCTCGCGCACGCTCTTTCGCTTCACAGTGGTGGTTGAGCTCTTCCCACTTCTCCTCGAGGTGCCTCCTACACTCTTGTTGTCCTTGCTGCTTCGCTGCTTGGCGCGGGTCTTGGGCGCGACGATGACTTCGGCGTCGGGGGCAATCTTCGCAAACGGCACATCCGCGGGCAAAGGGGGGTCCAACGAGAGAATCTTGATGCTGGCGGTCGAGGTCTGCGATAGGTGCAGCGTCAAAGGGTGGGCGCCAGCGACGACACCCCCAGGGCCGTAAGTTGGGTTGGGAATCGCCCTGATCTGGAACAATAGGTTATCCTCCAAGAAAGTCCCATGCAACTCAATCATTTCCCAGTCCTCGGGCGTCAGGGGCTCTATGTTGACTGTGTGTGTGATGGGCGGATCGAAGTGAATCATGGCCATGACCTTCTGCCCGTCCTGGAGACCAAGGGACGTGGCGAGGGTAGCGTCCATCTCAACGAGCGGTACCTCCTGGTCTCGCGCCAAGGACCCCCGCGACCCGTTGATGCCATCGCGTCCAACGATCGGGGCTACTCGGCGCTTGCTAGACATGCCCGTCCACCCGACGTAGACGGACTTTGGTGTTGATGTCGCGCCGGCAGAGCCCACCTGAATAGGGGCGCGGTAGCTGAGTTCGACGATAACATTCTGCGCGGGCTGCAATAGGCAACGATAAGGCGTCAACCACGTGGGTGAAGGTTACAAGGCGGAAGCAAGAAAGCGGGACGTACCGTGTTGACCGTCGCAAGCAGCGATGCTAAGGATGCGGGGAGGTTTACAAAACAGTTCTGTAAATGCACGAGCGAAATCTCGGCAGCAGTCGAATGCGCATTCTTCCTGGGCGCCATGTTTCCTCTTCTTCTTCTTTGGCGCGCATTCGGTGATCTGGGAAACCGGGAATTTCTGCAATTGCACGAATTACATAGCTTCTTTCATGGCCTCGGGCGGTAGCTCTTGGAACGGCGATGGTGGACATGGTCTGGCATGTGCCGAGGCCCAACCAGTAACCCCTACACGGTAACTTCACCCAACCCTAACCCTTCTTCAACACCTGCAAGCCCCCGCTCCCCAGTTGGAGAAGGAGCGCCCCTGGTGTAGTGGCGTCCGTTCCAAACGCGAAAAAGTCGCGTCTGCAACGGCCCGACGCGCTTCCAGCCCCCCTTCGGAGCGCCCTCAATCCCTCCCTTGCCTTGGAAGCAATTTAGCTGTCGCAACACCCGACAGACCACCTCATCGCCGCCCCGCCCAGAATCTCCAACTTGTCGAGCAGGGTCAATTGCCATCAAGTCAACATGGCGCTTCTCTCTTACCGGCAGCCCGTTGACTACGGGGTGCAGCTCGGTGGGTGCAAAATTGCGAGGCGCTATCTGGAGTCGCATGACTGACCGCGCGCAGACGCCTTCAAGGAGTTCATCAACGATTTCAAGACCTCGGGGTTTGAGACAATCACCACCGCCATCGGCGACATCAACATTGAAGAGGATGACCTCAGCGACGAGTATGATTTTATGGACGACGACGACGAGACCCAACAGGCACGCCGCCAGGAAAAGAAGCAGAGGCGCAAGCCCCGACACAAGTACAAGGACTTGCTGCAGGAGCTTGCCGACAGGAAGGTGGACGAGGTCATCGTTGACCTAGACGACCTCCGCTCTTGGGAGCACGAAACGAACTCGGAACTGAACCTGGTTGAGTCGGTGGAGAAGAACACCAAGCACTACGTTGAGATCTTCTCAAGAGCAGTCGATGCCCTGATGCCTGGGCCCAGCACCGGCATCTCCTTCAAGGATGACGTGCTCGACGTCTTAATGTCAAACCGTCAGCAGCGCAACCGCGACCTTGAACAGGCCGCTGAGAGGATGATGGACCCCACCTTGCTGAACGAGCAGTTCCCTGCGGAACTCACGCGGCGTTACACCCTCGTCTTCAAGCCAAGGTCGTCCACCAATGACGCTCCGGTGAAGGCGCTGTCTGTGCGTCAGGTTCGCGGCGACCACCTCGGACAGCTCATCTCCATCCGCGGCATCGCAACGAGGGTTTCAGATGTGAAGCCCATCGTCCAAGTTAGCGCCTACACTTGCGACCGCTGCGGCTGCGAGATCTTCCAGCCCGTCTCGGACAAGCAGTTTGGCCCTCTTACTGTCTGCCCGTCTCAAGACTGCAAGGACAACCAGGCCAAGGGCCAGCTCCACCCCTCGTCCAGGGCTTCCAAATTCCTCCCATTTCAGGAGGTCAAGATTCAGGAACTCGCCGAGCAGGTGCCTATTGGCCAAATACCCAGGACCTTGACTGTCCTGTGCTATGGCACTCTGGTCCGCCAGATCAACCCCGGCGATATTGTTGACGTCGGCGGTATCTTCCTCCCGACCCCTTACACCGGCTTCAAGGCTATGCGCGCTGGACTCCTGACAGACACCTACCTTGAGGCCCACCATATCACTCAACACAAAAAGGCGTACGAGGATATGGAAGTCGACCCCATGATGATGCGCAGAATTATCAAGTTCACGCAAACGGGCAGCCAGTACGAATATCTCGCCAAGTCCATTGCCCCCGAAATTTTCGGCCATCTTGATGTCAAGAAGGCCCTTCTCCTCCTTCTTGTTGGAGGTGTCACAAAGGAGGTGGGCGACGGTATGCGCATCCGTGGCGACATCAACATCTGCTTGATGGGTGATCCTGGTGTGGCCAAGTCTCAGCTGCTCAAGTACATTTCCAAGGTCGCGCCTCGCGGAGTTTACACCTCCGGCCGTGGTAGCAGTGGTGTCGGTCTGACTGCTGCTGTTATGCGTGACCCCGTCACGGACGAGATGGTTCTCGAGGGTGGTGCTCTTGTTCTTGCCGACAACGGTATCTGCTGTATCGATGAATTTGACAAGATGGACGACAACGATCGAACTGCCATCCACGAAGTCATGGAGCAGCAGACCATCAGCATCTCCAAGGCTGGTATCAGCACGACGCTCAACGCACGCACCTCCATTCTGGCTGCCGCTAACCCTCTTTATGGCCGCTACAACACTCGCCTCTCGGCCGTGGAGAATATCAACCTGCCTGCTGCCCTGCTCTCCCGTTTCGACGTTATGTTTTTGCTTCTTGATACCCCCACCCGCGAGACGGATGCCCAGCTGGCCAAGCACGTTGCCTACGTCCACATGCATAACCGCCACCCAGATCTCGGCACCGCCGACGGTGTCGTCTTCTCTCCCCAGGAGGTCCGCGCCTATGTTGCTCAGGCTCGCACTTTCCGGCCCGTCGTGCCCCAATCTGTGTCAGAATATATGGTCAAGACCTACGTGCGCCTTCGCGGTCAGCAAAAACGCGCGGAGAACAAGAACCAAAACTTCGGCCACACCACACCGCGTACCCTGCTGGGCGTCGTTCGTCTCGCACAGGCCCTTGCCCGTCTGCGATTCAGTGACACCGTCACACAGGAAGACGTCGATGAGGCTCTGCGCCTCGTTGAGGCCAGCAAGGAGAGTTTGGCTGCAGAAGACGCCCGCGGTGGTAACCGCCGCACGCTGAACGCCAGCAGCAAGATCTACAACCTCGTCAAGGGTCTTGCTGACACCGGCGCGTGCCGTGCTGATGACGACGGTGAGGAAGATGAAGAGGAGGGCTTTGGTGTCGAGCTCAACTTGCGCAAGGTCAAGGAGCGCGTCATTGCTAAGGGCTTCACTGAGAACCAGTGGCTTACTGCGTTGGAGGAGTATACCGACCTCGATGTGAGTTTCTTTTCTCACCCAAATGGTCATGCCGAAACGGATGCTAACGTTCGAAATTGCAGGTATGGCAAACAGCTGGCAACGGTACCCGCCTGGTATTCATTACGTCGGGCGATGCGGAAAGGGAAGAAAGCCAGGAGCTCTAATTTGTGGCTGGCGTGTTTTCTGATGTGTCTCCGATTTGGGTTTCGTAGGCTTTGCTTGTTGGACAGACTTTGGGCGTTATGTGGTGTAAAGGGGCGCGGAAACTTGGGGCTGACGTATGCGTTGAATGTTGAATGCATGAGGGATGAAGGATGGATCAATTGGTAAGCATTTGTAGTGAATCAAGGGCACTATGACTGTGTATCGGAATGATGCCGGTAGAGTAGATGATCAAAGTACTCTCAGAAGCGTTTTTGGATGTATGTGAAGTATGCTAGTCAGTCAGTCTGTCACATGGCGACAGGGATACATAAGTGCATCTTCCAACGTCTAATAGCTCTAAGCTCTCTATCATACAGACTCAGATCTACACCACTTCCACCAGGCTGTATTGTACAGTACATCTTGATTATGTTTACATACAAAAGATACCCACAGGGCCAACTTACGGACGCATGGTCAGCAGCGACGCGCGCTCCATCTCACCAACGACACCAGCGGAAAGCGCCCACTTTGCTGCCACGGCCTTCTCATCAACAGTGGCTCGCAGAATGCCACTTGATGCCCAGTACTCCATCAGGCCGCGTGCTTCAAGCTTGCTCATGCCCTTCACCTTCATCACCTTGACTGACTTCAGCGTCGCCTCGGAGCGCGTATCATACCCCTTGAAATAAGGCTCATGCGCAGGAGGTTCTGTGCCAGCCTGCTCGGCCTCTCGCTGCGCCAGCGCCAACTCCATGCTGGGCGAGCGCGGCGCATTGCCGCGGGTAGTAGCCGCGAGTATGGCGCCGCCATTAGGAAGTGGGCTGGCACCACTAAGAGTATCGCAGAACAGACGGACAAGAGCCAGGTCCTGGGAATGGATAAGTTCGAAGGCCGGGGAGCGGTAGTCGGATATCTTCATGATATGCTGGAGGCCGTCGAGTGTGAAAAGGATGGGTGGGCGGGTGGCGTCCTTGTGCATCAACTCCTTCCAGAAAGCTTGGAAGACAACCCACGCGCTTTCAGGCTCCTTTGCCGCGTTCAAGAGAGCGAGGAGGCTCGAGTTGATGGGGATGTTTTGGGGGAGTTCAGGGTGGGAGTACACTGTCGCCTGCTTGGCCAAGACTGACGAGTTGGCTTTTTTAATGGCCTGGATCATCTTGAGGCAGTAGTTATTCTGCATGTACTGCACAGGCTCGGTATCAGGGACAGGGGCGTATTCCGTGCATGCCGTGGTGAGCTCCTGCGCTGTTCAAAGATTTCAGCATGTTGTCCAAGATCTCTCAAGCTCCTTATGGAAGACAAACCTTCAGGGATGTTGATCACTATCCACTCCTTTGACAAACCATACGCCATGCTCTGAAGGAGAAGCAAGCTCTTGCCTGTTATCCTCTCGCCCGTGATGACGGCTCTGAGCATCTGCTTCTTGCTGGCCGCCTCCTGCATCTGAGCGATCAAATCAACCGTCTCGGAGCGAATGAGCGTCGCGGGCTGCCGGAACATGGGCCAGAACTGTGTCGGCTTAAAGGCTTCTAGAGTTCGGAGGCTGTCCTGCATCTCCCCCGGGAGCGCCACCATGGTCCCAACTTTGGTCGGGTCGAGCAAATCCTTTGGCTCCAGCTCGACAAGGCCTGCCACGGGAAGAGCATTGTTGTTGCTGAGCTGAATCCGCTTGCGAAGAGCCTTGCGCTCACCAGGCAGTGGGGGCTTGCCAGTCTTCGCTCCCTTATTCTTCTTGAATTTGGCCATGGTCTGCTTCTTGCCCGTGGGGTTCATATGAGTTGACACACTCCCCTTAGTTTTCGCTGACATCTTTTTGGGCGTTCCCATCTTCTGGCCATCTTTTTGCGCGCTGGCCGTGGTTGAGAAGGTAGCAGTCCAAGGGGAGGGCGTCGAGGCCGCCGCAGTGATCGAGCGAGGAACCGGCGCCGAGGGCCGCAGGAGGCACCTCAGCGAAAGGGGCGCCGACATTGTGCACCTGATCTGCTTTCGATAATTCCTTGTCGTTCCTTTGTGTCCTATCGCATCGTGGTCGCCGTCGAAATCGTCAATTGAAGTCGGCCACTGTCGGTTCGAGGATCCAACGACGAACAAAATCAGCACGCGCGAAAGTTCTCGAGCTCGGACCTCTCTCAAACCACCTCGACCCCCGACGTTTTGCAGGACCCAACCTACACTCAAATTGAACACCCTCAACCAATCAATCGTGGTCCCGCACTACCACTCATTCTGCCGTCCATCACCGCTCAAATTTTGGGAAGAGGTTCTCGCTCACAGATGAACCTGCATCTCCAGCCAGCAGTCGCAACATCGACACCAACACCAGCCAAACACCGCAATCATGTCCGCCACCACTGTTCCTGCAGGAGGATCAAAAGCCCCTAAGCTTCCCGTCACCGTCGACAAACCAACCCCTTACACCTTCGACCTGGGCCTCCTTCTCGCCAACGACTCCAACCCTCTCGAGATGTCCCCCGACCCATCCCAACGCGAAACCAGCCTCGCCACCATCGCCCGTGACGGCGCCCAATCCCTCATCAACCAACTCCTCACCACCTGTCCCATTACTTCCACCCCGGCCGGTGTACTCCTCTCTCTTCCCCCCCCGCAAACCGCCATCCCGCGCGAGAAGCCTGTCCCAGCGCCCAAGGCCGAGACCAAGTGGAGCGCCTTCGCCAAGCGGCGAGGCATCAAGCCCAAGACGCGCGAGCAGCGACGCAACCTGGCGTACGACGAGGTCACGGGCGAGTTTGGGCGCAAGTGGGGGTACATGGGCGCCAACAAGGCCGGGCAGGAAGAGCCGATTATCGAGGTGCCCAATTCGAAGAAGGAGCAGGAGCGCAAGGAGGGCACCAGCATACGCGGGGACAAGAGGCGTGAGATTCGAGAGAGGATCAAGCGGAACGAGAGGAAAATGCGGAGCAATCAACGGAACGCTGCGGAGAGGAGGTAGGGGGTATAGCGTCACCTGGAGGACCTCTTGGGAGGAAGGGGACATTCGTGTTGGAGCTGGATTGGCTTTCAAGAGATGGCCAGCGACGAGAGGCAGGAGTATCACAGGTGTTTTTCATTATCCATGTCATGGACGGCGTTTACTGTTTCTGGCGGCTGGCTTCACTCGTTGGCGTTGAGGTCAGGGGTATGGATGGGAAAATCGTTCATACGCTTGGTAGATGCAGATAGTGAACTACTACAACTAAGTGACAATAATCATCTGCCGGCTAAGGGTGGCTGTGAGTTGTAAGATATACCCAATCGTAAAAAGACCCAATGCCTCACATCCTCACGTCCTCACGTCCTCACGTACTGCCTATCCTTGAAAGGAGGGGGAGGTCCCACATCCTCTTTATACCGACGTACATCAAATTTGAGGACTGCACCCACGCTGATGTTGATATCTTGACTATCTGCGACACTCAAGCTCGACTTTCGGAATAAAACCTCAGACACTCTACCGCAATTCCCGTAGCACAACAAATGGACCTGACAATTCCATTCCGCCACAAAGCATTGTCCTCATTACACACCAAACCTGCTAGCAAGAAGAGCGTTATAAGTACAGTTACCCGGCAAGTCCATTCCCTTCAACCCATGCTTTTCGATGCTCCATCATAAACGATAAATAAAGAACATGGCCTCGCTATGGCAGCCAGCTCCCGACCCCTTCAACATGTCCAATGCCTGGCGGGTAGCGACTGAATATCATTTCTTTCGCTCGCTACCATGTCTCTCGTGTCACTTGCTTGCTCTTCCTTGCCACTTCATCAACATCCAGGCAACCACTGGCAAAGCAAATTCCACTCTCATGACAGGTCCAGGCCAAGCGGAGTGGAAAGCAATACATGACTTTACCAAAGAAAGAAGGAGAAACCGGTGAGTCCATTCGCTCGAAGGCAATGGGCTTGAACTAAAACGCAATACAGGGGTATTTCCCAAAGCAAAGTCCGCCATATGAAGTGTGGTGAACAAAAAGAAAGAACAGAAGTCTCTTTGATCGTGTACTGGAGTATCAGCTATGTCGAGAGAGGGGCGACGTTACGGGCTCAGGGGATAGGTAACGTGCAAATTCGTTGCGTCGTCAGGTCATTAGGATCAAAAGACGATAACCCTTTGTCCTGCTTCTCTCGCTCGTATGGAATTCGGCACATTGCGCTTCGGGATTATCGTGAACGCAACTGCATATAGAGACCAGGTCAGAAAGTAATCGCTGCTCCCTCAAAAGCCCAGAGGAGACAACGGCTTTATAGGCGAAAGCGGGCGCAAATCTCCTGAACCCCGCGGCTGCGCCTCTCTCTCGCTGTTGATGGTCAATGTTGTAGAGATCGTGGAGCTCGTCTCCGTGCTCTCAGCTTCTGGCAAAGCCTTCTTCTTGAGCCTTGATTTCTGATCGCCCCCGCTCGCGCTGCGGTTCGAGTTCTTGCTGCTATCCGAAGACGAAACGTTTCGCTCCTCTACCGGCTCTGACTTTACGCCCTCCTTAGCGTTGCCATTCTTGCGAGCTTCTCCATACGATTCTGGGCCCGGGAGCGTCCTTGGCGGTGGCGAGTCGAAGAGAGCGTACTCCTCCTCAATGAAGAGTGCCTCGTTCTTACACCCCTTCCAGCAATCCCGCCAGTCGCACACCAGGAATTTGAAGCAGAAGGCATCGATCTTCATGCACGGCTGGAAGCAGATGCAGAGGTTTCGAAAGTCCATCTTGTTCTTGTCCGAGTGAGCAAGTAGAAGGCTCAGGTGGCAGGTGATGGCAAAAAGGAGGTAGTAGTTGAAGGGCGAGAGATTCGAGAGTTCGTCAATAAGGAGCTGTGGCACGGTTTCCGAACCAGCGCATTCCCTTGCAATCCTGTCTTGGGCGGCTTTCGGGAAGAGTTCGTCAGGAAGTTCTCTAAGCCAAGCCTTGAGCATGGAACCGATAATGTTGATATCGTAGAGGTCAGGCTGCTCGAACAGGTCGACATCAAGTTCTGTTTGGCATCCGTTAGCAGCCGCACAGTTGTATGCGTGGGTTCGGCTCTATTGGCAGCAACGCACCTTCGTCAAACCTACGCTGCCACTTCTTGATCTGCGGCCCGCTTCCAGGGACCCGATAAAGACCCTCCACATCACTGCCCTTGTAGTTTAGGTAGTCGATGGCCCTCCATGGGAAGGCGGGCATCCAGAATTCCGTTTTATCTCGAGAGTCCTCTAGCCGTTTTGATATCCTAGTTTTGCGGGTTTGCTCAAGAAGGGGTAAATTGATCACCTTCAGGACATAGTGTTCGTCGTCAACAACTGGCTCTCGGTGTGCAGCACTCTCGCTTCTCCCGCCACCGCCAAAGAACCCCTTGCTGAGGATGCCTGCCGCCTTGCTATTCTTCAAGCCACTCAGGAATGTCGAACCGCTGTTCTCCTTGTACGACGATGGTTGGTACCGGCTGCTATTGTTATCGGCATCTCTCCGGGAGCTGCCCGAAACGTCTCTAACCTGGGATCGCTCCGCGGAGTGATTCCGAACAGCAGATGACATCATATCGCGGAAGGACCGATCGTGGGCCTGGAGAGGCGCCGTCCTCAAGGGCCCTGGTGCGTATGACCGCTCTGGCTCAACAATCCTCACCGGAGCAGGGTAAGCCTCCTTAGGGCTCGGGCTGTCCTTATTGTCTTTGATCGATCGAGTACGGCCCAGCAGAGTGAAGGGCTTCGGCTTTCCTTTCTTAAGGGTCCCCGAATTGTCGTATTCGGTGGATGAGGCGAGCGATACTTCGGACTTGGACGGCAAGATCGTGGCTGTTTTGGGGTTGGTCTGGTCGTTGTAGGATGAATCTAGAGGGGATCCCAGCATGAGCAGACATTCACGGCTGGCAGCGGGGTAGAAACCCCCGGGGCGGGCATCCATACCTGAGTGCTTTGTGCTTTGCTTGGAGAGAGAGGGGTGGTCGGAGTCCCTCGACATTATTTCCCCTCTTTCTGTCGTCGGGTAGGTATTGAGACGATCTGTGGATTTGGATGACTTTCCGAAGTGGAAGAAGCCAGACTTCGAAGCCTTGCTCTCGTCCTGGCGCTGATGTCTACGACCTCGCTGTTGGCTTTGGGCAGGGGATTGGTCTCGGCGCTGCGCCTGGTGCGTGGGCGAGGTCAGAGTGTCGTCGAGGGAGTGCTGCTGGATCGATTGCTGCAACTCGGTAACCTGCAGCACCTGGGATTCGGCGGCGCTATCTGCCTTTTTCTGGCCGAACCGGAAGGGAGAGCGTGGGGATCTGGGCGACGTTGTGTCTGGCGGCGCGGTTTTTGGGCCAGTTTCACCGAGTCGAGGGTCGTCGGGGCGCATAGAGCCCTCCAGCGGAAGCGGTTGGGGCACGGGTTTGCGACCCATCGCTGCAGAGACGGCCAAGTGCAGGCCCAGCTAATAATGACTATAGCAGGCGTTCCTTGGTTCCGTCGCGCGCTGCCGCAGAACCAGCTGTCTCGTGCGCAAACAGCAGCAGATTCACTGTGTCGGAGCTTACAGGGCAAAATAGGCAGATTGCGGTCTGCGACAAATGAGCCACCACCCGAAGGTGGGCGGAAAATCGATGCGATCTGCTCGCCGCGAGGGCCTGCGTAAGACGCCGGTAGGGATAGGCAAGGCTGCACGAATGCGCGAGGAGGAGGTGTCGGGCATAGAAGGTAGGTAATTACTGCCAGAGGCGAGGGCGAGATGGACGGGAGATGCTGACTGCCACGCTAGAAAGGAAGATACCAGGTAGACTGCTCCCCTAGCCCCGCCGCAGTGCGACAATTCGCAATCCCAACTTCCAACGAAACCAGGAGGTGAGATGCCAGATCCTGATCCTTATCGTCCAGTCCAAATGGAGGGCTTTGCGCGCGAGTCGACAGCCCAGCGAATACTGGTCCACGGAGTGCGAGGCCGTTGTCTTCGCACTTTAGTCGATTCCTTGTTCCTGCAGACCCGACGGGAGCTCGAGAACCCCGTCTTGTCGGTTTCTAGCGGTCTGGAGCCCCGCTCCACCTGGCTGCGTGCGAGAATGCGTTGCGTCGTAGTTGCGCGTTGCGTTGCAGAGCGCCTGGCACGGTTCCTGGAGGTTCTTCTGAAACGTATTCGCGAAGGGCCAGGGGTAGTTACGTGGACTAAACGCCGACCTCTCAGCAGTCAGCACTCGCAGCAAGGGAGCGGAGAATGCATGCGGGCGTGCGGTTCAGTGGTTTGGTGCCGGGAGATCTCAAATAGGTATCGAAGAGGGGTGCTGGTCGTCGCTTCCCTTTGCCACAATCGCGATGAAATGGAAGAAGTCTCCAGGTCCGGACTAACGATTACGGAAAACTGGTAAATCAGAGGAATCTGCTCAACAATCCACCTATTCAGCGTCACAATACCCAAACAAAGGAACCGCCTAACTATCTATCTCCAGGTGCCATTCACACCAACCCCATCATAGGTGTCAGCCACACTAAAGCGGAGGGGGCCACTTGCCCCGCCCCCTCCAATTCTTTGTTTGTCACCTGTGCTAGGTAGGTGGGCACGTATGCAAGGAAAGCCAGCTCTCAGATCCAGAAGCAAAACATCAGTCACGCAGTTCATCACAGTCTTCCGGGTCTCGATTCGAAATGGCGAGCTGATGAAACCCAAGCGCCGTGATTCTTTTGACCCCACCACATGCGCCCGTTCCTGGCTTGCCTGTAAACCCGCCGCTAGATGTGTGGTGCGGAACACCCAATAGCGCCTAACAGGCGCGAGACATAAAGGAGAGGCAGCTAACGGGGAGACTCTTAATTCAATTCCCTACTACCTTAGCTGCGTTCAGCTAAACGACGCCCCTCCTACAATGCTCTCGATGCCTGGCTAGATGCTGAACGAAGAGCGACAATCGAGGGGTTGTCTACCCTAGTCTACTTCGGGTCTAGCTCAGGAACACACCCAAATCTGAAACTCGGCACACGGCTCTTGGCACAGTGGCTTTCAACTGGCTCGTGCACTTGATGGGATTGGAGACCACGAACTGCTGGCTGCGCAAATGGGTACAAATTGCGTAGGCGCCGGCTATATCCAATGATTTCGCTGTTAAGAACAGGCAACCCGATAAGGCGGGCTCGTGGATCAAATTTGGATCTGGATGTGGGCCCCGAAACTTCTTGCCATCCGAGCCAGCCTCCGTCCTGCCTGGAGGTACAGATCCGTGCCTACTCCATAAGGTAGGCTGGGCATAATCCCAAGTGTTAAAAAACTCGCCGCCAAGAAGAGAAACCTTGCGCCACGGAAACAGCTTCCCGAAGTCCCAAGGACAACGGAGACTGTGTGCTTCGCCGGAAATTCCCCCGGTTTCAATCCTTGCTCGTAGTATTGCTCTCAACCAGCTCAGAGTTCGCCAGCCGTTCTGAACACGCTCCTTGTGTAGATCCCCCATCGCCCTCCTAATTCAGGGAGCTATCACCAACCGTACCGCTTCCATCAAGACACCTTCTCGCAGGCTTCAGCAGGGTTCTGTTATTTCTGGAAACAGAGCACGGAAATGCTTCTCTGATGTTTTTCAGACGCAAAAAGGAGACTTTATCTTGAGTTGACGGGTTCGTCGCCATTTGACATGACTAGGCAGGCTGAGTTTTGTGCACCATTGAATTTCACTCGAGGGTCTGACTGAAATTCGCGATCCCCCTGTGGGCCCGCCTCTGAGATCTGGCCTCCTGCAAAGGTTATCGTTTTACTTACAGCGAAGGAGCAGTCCTTATTGCGGTAATGATGACATGATGAGAGAAGGAGCCGTCGCATTATGGCTCCTCGTCCCGCTAACCACACACACTGAGTTGATGGTCTGTCCTGTTGACGTGAGCCTTTGTTGCCTTTACGATACCGCCGGTTCCCAAGCAACAGTCCGTATCGCTAGTTACCTCGGCGCAAAGGCATGGAAATTAGCAACCTAAGACGTCATCGGGTACCTAGGTTGGAAGAGCATACGGGAAACGATGTTGTCGGGACCCCCGAAATCCGGGAGCGGGACTCGGTTTGTAGCCACCCGCCACGGGCAAAATAATTTGGGTGGGACCTAGGTCACGGGACACTGCCATGCGTCTTACCTAACATCTCAGCTTCCACACAACACCCATGGCACCTCACCTCAACCTTGATTCGAACCTGGCAATTCAGATCTCAAATCTTAAACCCAGCCATGAGTGAAAAAGCTGCAGACCTTCCTGAAGAGCTCCAGCTTCTCACCGAAGCTCACGTCAAATACATCCAAAGCCTGGACACCCGGAAAGATGATTACGAATACTGGTTGACAGAGCACCTGCGCCTCAACGGCCTCTACTGGGGTCTCACAGCACTCCACATATTGGGTGATCCCGATGCTCTGCCGCGCGATGAAACCATCAACTTTGTGCTTTCATGCCAGCATGAAAACGGTGGGTTCGGAGCTGCGCCTGGCCACGACGCCCACATGCTCTCCACCGTAAGTGCAGTGCAGATTCTCGCCATGGTCGATGCCCTTGACGAGCTCGAGGCTCGTGGCAAGGGAAACGGCAAGGCTCAGGTGGGAAAATGTATGGCACTCCGTGCATTCGAGTGCGAGCTGTAGCACTGACGGTGAGGTAGATATTTCGGACCTCCAGAACCGTCAGACAGGCACGTTCGCTGGCGACGAGTGGGGCGAGCATGACACCCGCTTCCTCTACGGCGCCCTCAACGCGCTGTCGCTCCTCAGACTTCTCGACCTGGTTGATGTCGATAAGGCTGTCGATCACATAGCGGCATGTGCCAACTTTGATGGTGGATACGGTTCAGGCCCTGGAGCGGAATCCCATGCGGCACAGATATTCACCTGTGTCGCCGCCCTGAGCATCGCCGGCAGAAAGGATCTTATCGACACAGACCGACTGGGGAGGTGGCTGAGCGAAAGACAGGTCGGGCGCGGTGGTCTCAATGGGCGTCCTGAGAAGCAAGAGGACTCTTGCTACAGCTGGTGGGTTCTGAGCAGCTTGGAGATGATTGGCAAGATCCACTGGATCGACAGAGATTCCCTCATAGCCTTCATACTGAGCTGTCAGGATCCTCAAGGTGGTGGTATTGCCGACAGGCCGGGCGACATGGTCGACGTCTGGCATACTGTTTTCAGCATCACGGGCTTGAGCTTGCTAGGATACCCAGGACTCCAGCCTGTCGACGAAGTCTACTGCCTGCCAAAGTCAACAGTCGAGCGGGTGCTCGGATGGTGAGCCAGCAGGAACTCCGACATTGAAAGTTACCTCAGACAGACCCCCTTTGATACAACAGTTTAAAGTCGTTCTTGAGGAATCTTCGCATCACCTCCTGCAATCTAATAACCTGCCAGCAATCCCAATGCTGGATAGGATATAAGGCAAGAGAAGAGCGGCACGCTATCATTTCGCGTACTTGACGATTCGTTTGCGGAAACCGTCAATTCGAAATGTGTAACGAACAAACATCAGTGACCCCAGGCCCCTTTCCCCTATCCCCAACACTTCACCTTAAGACCGCTATGCCGTTCTACCTTCCTTACCTTGCGGCCGCTCTGCAGCCAAATTTTCCAACATAAATGCTCGTCGCCAAGTTGCTACCATGGCACTATTTCCGTCCCATTCAATGTGCTCATTCGACCTCAGATTCCAAGCCCCCCGTCCTCCTTCGGCGGATTTAGCCCTCAGCACCCGACATATCGTCAATTCTGCTATTGGGTGTGACCCAAATCTCCTCTCAATCCTTCCCTTCTGTCAGGCCTCACCACCGTCTTCAACATTGCCATCAAATGCCGCCTTTCTAGCGTCATACGTGCCACGTCTCATAACTGCCTTCCCGATCACTCAATGTCACCAGGTTACCAATTTCTTCTAACAACAGCTCTCCCGCCCCAAAGCTCAGGCCGCTGTCGCTATAACAATAGATCACAGACTTGTGGTCAAGCATTTTGCCTCACAGACTCGCCCTTTGAACATGGAACGGCCGGGCTTTTGGGTGATTATACATCTCCTATTCGTTCTTCATGGCAGTGACTGGGAAGGTTCCTCGCTGGGGCTTCTTAGTACTAGTGGTTTTTTGTTGCGAGTGGTTCTGTTACTGAGCGCCTTCCGCTTTGTTCTGGCATACTTCTCGATGACTTGGTTTCCACAAGCTGGTTTCTACAACACCTTGTCCACCGAATCCTGCCAATGTGTTCCTTCAGAGCTAGACAACGTCTCCTCACCTATCCTGCCGCCACCCCTTCGTTTTCCTCCACAAAACTTCCTACGGGCCCTTTCCTCTTCCCCAGCACAGCCTCCCCGTCATAATATAGCTCTGGCTTCTCGCCCCGAGATCCTAAGGCTGCGCTGTACGCCGTGGTCCCCTGATCTAACCGCCAAGGACACGAGGCAGCCTTCGAGCCCGCAATACGGCCCCCTCAACACCACGGAAGCTGCTTACCAGGACATCACCAGGTAACACCGGCAGGAAAATGTCAGTGGACGGCAGTTATCTATACATCAATTCAACCAGAAAAGGAGACCAATGCAGCCCGATCCCGACCAATCGCTGTTTCTCTTCGCCCGAATTCTGGTCTACAACCTCAACTTTGGCTCGATATACCAGCGTGCAAGTGCACTTGGTTCAACCACCAGCCAATCCATCAAACTCTTGGGTAACGAACAGAAAGCACTGCGGTGGTTTGGCAGGCTCAAGTCTTATCCATCACGCGTCTTTTGGCGTCGCGTCCTCAGGCAGCGGCTGAAAAACTTGTCCTGGCGTTAGGGGCAGGAGCTCCTTCCCTACACCGTCCATCTCTTTCCCGATTTCTCCTGCTCGGCCGCGGGTTGTCTCATTTCCGCTCATTGGCCTTTCCCACCTCGTTCTTCCGACTGGCCCCAACCAAACGACCTGTCCATTCCCATGGTTCAGTTGTCGTCATCTCTCGTAATTCTGCCCCTGGAAGTCCCAGCTTTGTTGACTGTGGGATCTTGGACGATTTGTCCATCCCCAGGCATACTGGCCACCTTCCCCGGGTCATTTTCACCTCGCCATAAACATTTTCCACTGATCTCTATACCGTCTTCAGGGACCAGAGAGACGCTACGTTATCGATTTCCTTCTTTACGGCCCCCTCAACAGCTTGGGCGGAAGCCAGAGTCCACCACCATCATTACTCCCGCACCCTAATCACCAGTCTCGCCTGCCATACCCGGGAGGGGATAACACAAACGAAGGTTTTCAGCCAACCCCTGGCTACCTTGTCCTCTACCCTTGGTGGGCGGATTGATCCTGCAGCTCGTCTGGCCTCCACCAAGACCCCTATGCTCGTGAGTGAGCACTCATGCCTTTCCAAGCGTTGACGGCGCATTCCCGAATACTCTCCTCGAACGCTAACTCCCGCTTCCCAGAAAATGGCCGCCATTGCACCAATGGACCTGGTCATGAAGAGTGATCCTGCCTCGATTCCTCTGAGGTGCACTCTTTGCCCCAAGAGGCCCAACTTCTCCGATGTTTCTCACCTCCTCACACACATATCATCCAAGAGCCATCTATCGCACCGCTTCAAAGCAGAGCTCCGATCCCACACAGAAAGAGAAGCTCAGGAAGCCATCCGTCTGTACGATGACTGGTATGAGCGTCATGGAATCCGGGGGCTCCTGGCAGAACGCATGGCCGCTAAGGACCAGAAGAAGATTGGAAAACGAGGGCGGCCCTCGCATCAAGACACAGTTGTGAGTCTCCCCTGGACAGAACCAGCTCTGATAGGGGCACATGGGATAATTGCGTAACTCTGTAACTGCGTAAGTAGGGTTAACCTCGTGCCTCAGAACAAGTTCAGGACCGCTCCAAAACGAAACGATGCGATTAAAGCTGAACCTGAGGAATTTGCTGCGGCCACGCCACCAATTGCGCACTGGTCGACCAACACTCAGTCTTCGACCATCCGAACTCATAACTCGCATCACAATTATTTGGACAGTTCGGGTTATCAGACACCCGTGCTGAAACGCTCTTTGTCTGATTACTCGGCGAGTACGCCCGACAACATGGCTCATTCTTCAAAGTATCGGAGATGGCCGTCCGAGACAGAAACCACGGAAAGCGCGCCGGCCTCTGAAATTCGGATGGTCTCTCCGGATGAAGATGGCGATCTGAGCAAGCTCAAGGGTATCAGATACCCAGGCATGGGTCTTTTCGATGCCGCCAGCGAACAAGCCAGAAGGCGCAGAAACCAGCGAAAGGACGAGTCGGTTCTGCGGTTGATGAAACAGACTTCTGCTGTCATAGAGCCGATCGAGTGCATCTGGACAGAAGACGGTACCTTTGAGAGAACTCGGGACATTTACGCCACCCCGTCCATTGAGGGCAGCCCTGTTGGTTTCTCTCATTTTTCTTTCTTGCGAGCTTGTTTCTTTTCTTTATCTTGCAAGAAACGAATTCACTGACGCCAGTGAACTCGCAGGACCGCACCTTCGATGACGAGGAGGCCTACAAGAAGAAGAGAGGGCGCCGCACAACCACATCAGCCGCTGTCGTAGCGAAGCCTCGCCAAACACGTTATTCGACTCGTACCGCAAAGCCCAGGGTCGCAACCCGCCACAGAGATGACGACGATGAAGACCTGCTCGGCGACGACGATGACGATCTGATCGTCCGTAAGCCGAGCTACAGTCATACTCCCATGGAGAGCTACGATGTGTTCCAAGGCCGCTCGAAACTAAACCGTGGTAGGCACTTTTATTTCTTGAAGCCTTGACATGTCGTTGCTTTGCTAATTACCACAAAGACCGTAGCGAGAGTCCTCTTCGTCGCCGTTCGGCTTTGAACGCCATGAACGCCAATGCCTCCATTACACATGAGCCAGCAAAGACAGCCAAGCCCCTTTCATACTTTCCGGGTGACAGCAATAACAATATCCCGGCATTTCCATCCCATCCCCCAGTTTCCGGCAATCCATACTTTCCACACCAACAGAACATGGGAGCCTATAACCCTCTGTACGTTCAGACGAGAAATGGATACTTCCACCCATATAGCTATTCTAGCTATGGGACTGAGACGAAGCCAACCGCGAGCTTCCAGGCTGTCAACAGCACGGTGAATCCAAACATGACGGCCATGCCCTTCCATCCATTCCAGCCGCCCTACGGCGATGACGGTCCCCACCAAAACCAGCGTGGCAGCGGCGGTTTCGACATCTGATCAGAGCAGCCCGCTTGCAGTACCGCCACCACACAAGGGGGGTCATTGAATTCTTCGCGAGAGCTCTTCCGGCACAAGGCTTACCGAGCAGTCGGCGAGCACACAGTAACTGGCGGCCGCTCTATATCCCCGAGATCGATACCAGGTGTATTCTACCATGACAATTTCTCTTACCTTGGAATTGCGAGACGAAGAGAGCTTGCAGATGCCGAGGCTAGCGCTAACCTGGCGAGAGTGGCAGGGGGAGCGCATTGCGTGCATCGGGATGCCTCGGTCGATGCCTTGTGAAGCCGTTGACGCTAGGGTTTCAAATGGGGAGGATTTTTTTCTAGTTCTTTTTTTTTGTTTTTGGCGATCATAGGCTAATACCTCTGGCGGCGGGAACTTGCGTCTCTCATACTCCTAGATATTCCCGACTCGACAGAGGTGCACTGAAGGGACACGAGCTCTTATGGCTTTCTTAGTTATCATAAGTCAGATCGGTCGATAGCTTGTCGTAAGCTTTCAACACAGGCTTCATCTCGGTCAATTCAACTTTGGTATTTTGACAATACATCGGTACCAGTTGGGTACAGTGGTATCTATCACATGTATAAAGTGACACTCTCGCCAACTCCGGGCTTCGTCCTCAATCAAATAGTATACACCAGTTCATATCCATTGCATACTCCCGACTACCCTCATAGTTGTTCGATGCTGGAGATCAAATGATCCATCTGATCCTGATCACCTTGCAGCACATCACTGAGCAACCGAGTCGCCCCCTGCAGACGCCGGACCTTTATGTCTTCTTCCATCTCTCGCGACTTCTGTGCGGCTACGTCAAGCACCTTACGGGAAATGCGCGCGAGCCTTGCAACATTGAGACCATACGACCGGTGCGCTACACCCTCCCCTACCTCATACAGGAAAGTGATCTCCTCTTCTCCGTCTCCTTCATCGTCGTCCGCAACAGCCCGCCCGTTCCGCTCCGCGCGGAAACGCATGTGCACGCAACGAACGCGACTATCGCCTAAACCCTGAGCCACGCGCGCCAGATTCTGGTAGTGCGTGATGAAGAGGGTCAAACAGCGGGTTTCGCGGACGACGTGCTCTAGAACGGCGTGTGCAATGGCGGCGCCATCGTGGGTGCTCGTGCCACGGCCCAGCTCATCGAGGATTACGAGGGAGCGGGGTGTGGCGGAGCGCAGGATGGAGGCCGTTTCGGAGACCTCAACCATGAATGTGGATTCGCCCGCGAAGAGGTTGTCGCGGGCGCCCATGCGCGTGTAAATTGCATCGGTGAGGGTGAGACGCATGGAGGAGGCGGGGACGAAGGAGCCGATTTGGGCGAGGAGGACGAGGAGGGCGACGGCGCGAACGTAACTGGATTTGCCGCCCATGTTGGGCCCTGTGATGAGATGGGCAAGAGGGGATGGGGAGGCGAGGGAGGTTGTGAAGGGGATGTAACCGTTGGGGAGGGTGTGCTCGGCAATGGGGTGGCGTCCCTCAGTGATCTCGATGGTGGGAGGGGTGGAGGCTGGGAGGAACGTCGGCTTGCTGTAGCCGGGGAGGCTGGCTACCTGCGCGAGGGAGAGAAGGCAGTCGAGGGTGGCGAGGGAGGAAACGGCATCACGGAGGGGTTGGTACTCGGCGGCGATAGATTGGAGAAGTGCTGCGAAGGCGGCGTCGCAGGCGGCAGCAAGAGCCTCTTTGTGTTGGTCTCGTTCGTTTATCAATCGCAGCACTTCAGGAGTGTGGAAGCGGGAGAGCTTCTTGGTGCCGCTGATCTTGGCCCACGAGGCGGGGACGTGTTTGAGATCTGTGTTGGGTACCTCGATGAGATACTCAATTCCGGAGACGGTGACATAGGTGACGGGTGTCTTCTTCGACAGTTTCTTTGCTGCATCTTTACGGTGCGCGTCCAGGTCTTGTTCGACAGCGGCGATGCCCATCTTGTGGGTCGTGATGTCCTCGTTTTCTTCATCATCCCTGAAAAAAGCGTACTTGTCGTCTTTCTTTGCAGCCTCGGGGTTGATCTTATCGAGAAACGACGATACAATGTCACCGATTGGTGGCAAAGAGCTGATCGCCTCACTGATAAGTGGTGACTTGAACCCTGTGTCCGCCGGATTCTTGACCCTCGTAAACTCCATGGCAATCCTCTGCAGCGTTTGCAAGGTGGAGAGAAGCTCCGGTCGTGTGCATTTGCTGTAGAAGATTCGGATGAGACTGCGCTCCAAATCCGCCCTGATGGACTTGAGCATGCCAGCAAGTTTATCTGCTCTCGTCATAGCCTGGCTGCTGAGTAGCTCCTCAACTGCGGAGACGCGCGCCTCGAGACGTTGCTGGTCGAGTAAAGGACGCCCAATCCATTTCCTCAACAGCCTCTGGCCGAAACGAGTGCGCGTCTTGTCAAGTGCCCACAGCAAACTCCCTTTTTCGGAGTGATCGGTTGCGTTGCGATACACTTCCAGGCTCTCCAACGTGGTTCCGTTGATGAGCATGTGCTGCCGCGTGCTGAATGACTGGAAGTATTTTGTCAAGTCGAAGATGTGCTCGAGGCCATACTCAGTCAAGTGTGTGATCATGGCTGACAGGCATATTGTGACAGGCTCTGGTAGGTGTAGCACTTTTTCGAGAAGAGCCGCAGCATGCTCGTCGTCGTCTTTCAGTTTTCCGGCGTAAAACTTCGCAACGTGAGAGTAGGCTTCGGCTGCCATCGTTTTCCCCTTGCCAACTCTTTCCACGCGGGTTCTGTCCCCAAAGACATTTGTGCTGCTCCCAGACAGGTGCTGCACGAGTTTGTCGGTGGCTTTGGTGAGATCACCAACGATGAGGAACTCGCACGGCGAAATGTGCAAGAGCCGCGTCTCAATCTCACGCCGCATGAACCCATCTTCAAAGTCGTCATATATGATATCTCCCGTGGCAGGCTGCACCGCGATAATACCAACATCGACCTTCTCATCTGTTCCTGACCCCTTGGTAGGGGACTCGGTCAAGCAGAGAAGGTAGCCGCCTGAGGGTGCACCCGAGTTGTCCCCGGACTGGTCCAACTCGCCATTTTCGTCGATGTAGGTCCCCTTGGTATAGACATTGGTGAGCCTCCGGACGAAGGGCGCGTTGCGATTGTCCCCAGCCTTCTTCAGAGCCGCCGTCTCGATCTGCCGTACAACACCAACTTTGTGACCGGCAGCGACAAGGCGCTTTGCATGAACTGGGAGACGGTGCACTGGTATGCTGGCTGAAGCAAACCGATCAAGATGCGCCTCTGAAGGGTCTGAGACAATGGTTTGATTAGCAGGTGGTAGGAGTAAGATTCGGTTATGGGTGGCTTACGCTCGTCATATCTGAACTTGCCCGGAATGCACACGATGCTCAGCTCCTTGGCCGCTATTCGGGCATCTTCACCGAAGAACCTGAACTTGTACCCAACTTCGACAATCAAGACGGTATCCATGTGTTTCCTTTTGATGTCTAGAAACTGTACCTCCATGGGCGTCAGTTTACCAGTCTTGGCGCCCTTCTTCTTGGTCTTGGTCTGGGCCTGCGGCTCCTCCTCATCGGGATCGTCGCCGTCAGCATCGTCACCGTCCGGAGCTCCATTGTCTGCATCGGCAAGGTTTCGTCTCCGAATCATGGCCATGCTGTCGGGGTGGCCAAGCTTTTTGACGAACTTCTTGTGCAGCGCCTCCTTCTGCCTCCTGACTGCTGCATCCTCGTCATCGTGCTCCTGCGAGCGGTTGCTGGAGCTGGCCACATCGAACGAGTACAGCTCTGCTCGGCTCGCCGGCACATCAGAACTCTCGGCGACAGGCGCTTGGGCTGATTTCGCCGTTGTGGCGGCCGAAAAGGATGTCCCTTCCGAATCGTCGTCCGCAACTGATTTGGCGCGTTTAATGGCGCGGGAGAATGCACCATTTTCCTTGTCAGGATTCTCCAGCAAAGCGCGTTTCCGGGACGAGTCTGGGGCCGGTGTAGCGCTGTCTCCGCTGGGTTTTGCCTGAGAGCTCGATTGTCGCTGGCTCAGGCCATTGATGGTCCTCGGGGTGAAGAAGCTCGTCAAAGATGCCTGCTTCTTTTCCGGGGCCTTCGAAGGGCCTGCCATTGTGCAAAATGTTGTGGGTGCGTTGCCGAAGTGGTTGCAATCGATGGTGTGATGTCACCCCAAGGACCAAAGACGGAACGCGCTCCGTTCGCCTAGACGCGCCTCGCTTGAGTGGTTGCATCCGCAAAGGACTCGCGATCACGTGTCTTGGCTGATGCGTCAAGTTAGACTTTCTTCCTTCCCGTCTCCATCCAGCTTCCCGTGCGGCGCATGGACCGCTGGTACGTACCACAGACTCGAGCTAACCCGTCCAGTTCCCGCCCCCGGGTCCTCGCTTGTGGCGCCTCTTGATTCGGCGCGCGGAGGTGGACGTCCACATCCATGTCGAAGTCTCGAACCTGGGCAACGGCGTTGGTCTCCGGATTTTCCTTTAGCTTCAAGTCCATCAACCCGGCCGAGTACGGTAAGTCAGCTGGCTGATGTGGCTAGGGAGTTCCCATTGATGCCAGCTCGCTAGCCCGGCCAAATAACAAGAGCGTGTCAACACCGTATCTGGTCCAGCGCCGCCCGCGGCATTGGAGCAGGAAGTAGTCGTCAAAGGCAGGAAGTCCAAGGTGGTGAGATAGATTGTAACCGCTCGCCACACAACCGCGCAGCGAACACATTCCCGCTTCCGGTCGGTGCATAGGAAGGGTTGCAAGCTGTGGCCTCCGACCGTATCGGTAACTTATTAGCAATCACGAAGCGCAATGCAGGGCATGTTTCGTCGGGTCGATTTAATTTCAGGGTCAGCGGTGCAACTGGAATTCGGCAGGCCGTCAAACCGAGCTTGGTCCAGCGCCCAGGGCAACAGTGAGTGGATATCAAGAGATCTAAGAGACCCCAAACCGGGCTGCCAACACCACGACAGACCATCACGGGTCTTGTTGAGATAATGCGGGGGTCCGTGATGTTGCCTCTGATGTTGCGCTGACACTGGCGATTGGCCCACCAACATTTAACGTCCTCCGTCCAGTGAAAAATGGAGCCCGACCGGAGCGGTTCGAGCTTTGCTTCCCCACCCGCAAAGTCGCACTGCTACAACGTTGGACTTTGGAACGCCGTCCGTTGCGCCTCCCCGCGCCTCCCCGCGCTATTGTTGGCTCAACGTTGCCCTTCACCTGTTCCGGCTTCTTGAACACCCGCTCCTTTCCCCTGGCTTTGCTTGCGAGGGAGCGCTACCTGCTTTGGACGGCGCAAGCTCTGCCTGACTCGGTGCTCTCTTCTGAGCCGGTCACGAGTTGTTTGACTGCTTCTTGATCTGCGATTCCAAGCTGTTTTTACATGCGGAAACACAACGCGGGGCTTTAGCCTCGGGCGGCCAAGCCAGTGTCGTCGTCGTCACACTTTACCCTCGATGATGCGTTCCAGGCTCGTCGTGTTTCGAGATATCAGGTTTCTTCAGGTTTCGAGCTCTTGTCACAACCGCCGAAAAGCTTCGGACCCCGCCCCACCCATCCTGCCGCCGCCGGCGCCTTCCGATAACCTGCTTCCCGACGACCCTCTTTCGGCGCCCAGCGTTCGCCAACTGGGTGAACAAAGGAGCTTCGGCGCGCCAGCAGAATGGGCAAGCCTGAAGTACACCAGGATACCTAGCGATCTGCTAAACCCGGGGCCCCGTCGAGTCGTTTCCCAACGCTACCCCGGCAATTTCAGGCTAAATAGCTTGCGATGGCTGCCAAGGCGGATAATAAGGACTGGCAAACCCTAGCAACTCAGGAGAGAGCCGCATGGCAAGAGTTGCGGCAATGGGTCTCGCCTTTTTCGCAAGCTCCTTCCGAACATCCCTGCTCTGTGCCAAGCACATTGGCCGCCACAGCGGGTCCTCTCGGTCCTGCCAGCACCCTGCACGCCTGCACACTGCAAACGGCTGCATTCGAGACAGGCCAAACAAATCTTCGCACCCTTCTCAAAGGCCGCCCAGAACCACTGGTCGTCTCACCCACCACCTGTCCAGCTCCTGCCTCGCTGCCTAGCACCTGCACGCAAGGCCTGGGGCGACCGCGATTCCGCCGTCCGCCACACACCGCCCGGCTCACGAGCACCACAAGCCGAGGGGCCGCGGGGCCGCGGCGTTTCTAGCCAACCACGTATCGCGGGGTCCCACGGTTTGGAGACCAGCGTCATGTGCGTGCAGCATGGGGAAGGGGAACGAAGCATGGGGCGCTGCCTTCTCCAGAGCCCAGCAAGAGCTAATTGAGCTGACGCTGCCCACGCGCTGGCGGAGAATATGGAGAATAATGGAGATTTACGCTCTACCCAATGGCCGCATCTCCTGGGTCTCGTTTCGCCATGCGGGATATGTGGTTTCTCTCCGTCGATCTTGGCACCCACACGTTGTCCCAAACCGTAGGTGAGTGCCCACCAAACTGATTAGGTGCCCGTTGCACCGCTTCCGCTGAGAGAAGCGACGAACCAATGTCCCCCCGATAGCGACGACTTCCCTGCCGCCCAGCCGTCCGTGTTGGCATCATATTGGTCCGCATGTCATGGCCATGCAGATGTTATGCATTCATATACCTGCCACCCTGCCACGGCAACGGGATCCGCCCAGGAACGCGCTCTCCGGAGACTTGAATATTGCCTAATGGAGGAACCACACCATCGACGCGCTCCAGTCCTAGGGTCCAGGCCAGAGGAGAATTAGCTGAACTGGTGGCTGGTGAGGCCTGCGAGCAATGCCCAAAAGCAGGCGGTGGTAACTGCTCTCGGAGGAGGGGCCAAGAGCACCCGTTGGCCATGAACTGACTGCGCGCCACAGCACCTGGCGTCTGCATGCGAGATCGACATGTCGGACCGCTTCACCGTCAGGGCGTGGCTGGCCCAAAAAGAACACATGTGGCGTCGTAGCATCGTTGTGATTCGCGTCGTGGGACGGCTAGCGCCTTTGCTTGGCAGAAGCGACAGGGAACCCACGCGATAACCGGTCCGATCTCCAAGCCACCACAGCACCGTCTGGGGTTCCTCAGGCCCTCGTGCGGCCAAGCACCCGCGGTCACCCTCTGCCCAGTCTTCGGCAATAGGAAAAATTTCCAGCGGCGACGGCTCCACGGGCTGCCATGAGCGGTGGAGCGTGTGGAGCGGGAAGAAGTTGGGGAAGTTTGGAGAGGCCTGTTGATCAGCTGGGAGGATGGTATGATCTCCTCCGGTTTCAACCCCAATTGGGCGGTCGCCGACGGGTGAGAGCTGTTGGCTGGATGGGGGGTCCTGAACGGCCCTGAGCCGGCCCTGGCCGCACGCCCTCGTTGAGCTTTTACGCAGTTCACGATGCGCTGCGAGCGCCCGGCACTGGCAATATCTGGCGGGTTGAGAAGCAGCTTCCATGACACGATATTAGCCTCATTGACAGGCCATACGTCTCCATCCAGCCCGGTGAGACTGGCGGGATCTGGCGGGAGCTCAGATTGACAATCTGCTGCCGCCTGGCTCTGCACTGGACCAGCTCAAGCGTGCTGGATGTCCTATTTACAGGAGTGGAGGCTCACGGTGGGAACGGCTGCCGTGTAGGGACGGCCTCGGAGCCACGCAGATTGGCTAGGCTTCGCTCTGCAGCTTGCTGGTCCGCATCTCCTCCCATCCACCCCGTCCACCCCGTCTACCCCATTGAGCTGGCCCTGCCCAGGTCCCCGCCACACATGCCACTCCCCCCCGTCCTGTCCCAGTGTCGCTTGGACGGTCCGCTTGTCCGTCTCTAGTACCTCGCCGTCTCTCCATCGACGGTCAGGTTGCCAAACTTCTTTATAATCCCCTGTCCCCTCTCGAGCTGGCCTCGAATCTCTCCTGTTTCCCTCGTGCCCTTTTATAAGTCTCGCCTTCCCCCGGATTCCAGGAGGCCGATCAGTCGAGTCGTCCAGATCACAACTCAAGTCACCCACGCCCCCGGGACAACAATAAAGATGGGCATCTTCGACAAGAAGCCCCAGGCTGCTGCCACGCAGGCCGCTCAGGAGGAGGCGCCTCAGTTCGAGCGCGTCGAATGGAGGAAGGACCCCGGTCTTCGCAAGCTTTACTTCTACGCCTTCGTGCTCTGTATCGCCTCCGCGACCACCGGTTACGATGGGTATGTGTCCGGACAAGCCTTTCTTTTGCTCCAATGGCGGTGCTAACCGACGCGCCCTAGCATGTTCTTCAACTCCGTACAGAACTTCGAAACCTGGAAGGCAAAGTTCAACGACCCCCAGGGTAGCGAGCTTGGTTTCCTCGGTGCACTCTACCAAATTGGTAGCTTGGTTTCCATCCCCTTCGTGTAAGTTGGCCTTCGAGCAGCCGGGGAGAGCTTAGCTGATGTTCGTTCGCAAAGCCCCCTCATCACCGATAACTTTGGTCGCAAGCTCCCGATCGCCATCGGTTGCGTTATCATGATTGTTGGTGCTATCATCCAGGGATCGTGCCACAACCTCCCGACCTTCATGGGTGCTCGCTTCATGCTTGGTTTCGGCAACTCCCTCGCCCAGCTTGCTTCCCCTATGCTTCTCACCGAGCTCTGCCACCCTCAGCATCGTGGTCGCCTCACCACCGTCTACAACTGCTTGTGGAACGTTGGTGCTCTGTGCGTCGCCTGGACTGCTTTCGGAACCGACTTCATCAAGAACGACTGGGCGTGGCGTATTCCCGCCCTGCTCCAGGCCTTCCCCTCCATCATCCAGCTCGCCTTCATCTACTGGGTGCCCGAGTCCCCTCGCTTCCTCATCTCCAAGGACAGGCACGAGGAGGCGCTTGCTATCCTTGCCAAGTACCACGCCAATGGCAACGAGAACCACCCTACCGTCCAATTCGAGTTCCGTGAGATCAAGGAGACTATCGGCCTGGAGATGGAGTCCAAGAAGAACAGCAGCTACGTCGACTTCTTCAAGACCCGCGGCAACCGTTATCGTCTTGCCGTCCTCCTCTCCCTGGGTATCTTCTCCCAGTGGTCTGGCAATGCCATCATCTCCAACTACTCCTCCAAGCTCTACGAGACCGCCGGTGTCTTCAACCCTACTGCCAAGCTCGGTCTCTCGGCCGGCCAGTCCGTCCTTGCTCTTATCGTCTCGATCTCCATGGCCATGCTTGTCGACAAGATCGGTCGCCGCCCCATGTTTTTGGCTTCCACTGGTGGCATGTTCCTTACCTTCTGCTTCTGGACTCTTACCTGCGGCCTCTACGAGGAGCACAACGCCCCCGGCGCCAGCAACGGTATGATCTTCTTCATCTGGCTCTTCGGCCTTATGTACTCGATCGCCTGGTCCGGTCTCCTGGTCGCCTATGCCATTGAGATTCTGCCGTACAAGCTGCGTGCCAAGGGTCTCATGATCATGAACGTGTCGGTCCAGGCCGCTCTCACGCTCAACATCTACGCCAACCCTCTTGCCTTCGACCACTTCGAGAACCACACCTGGAAGTTCTACCTCATCTACACCGTGAGTTTCCCCCATGTCGATATTTGTTTGCTCTCAGTTGCTAACGGCTGGCTTCGCAGTGCTGGATCTTTGCTGAGCTTGTCTTCGTCTTCTTCATGTACGTCGAGACCCGTGGCCCCACTCTCGAGGAGTTGGTCAAGGTCATCGATGGCGACGATGCCGACGTTGCGCACCTCGATATCCGCCAGGTCGAGAAGGAGGTCGAGATTCAGCAGGAGAAGGTCGCCTAAGCTGGATCGGCGCATGTGTCTTTACAACGCGGGAACGTGTTTTGCGAGTTTTTTTTACCCTACTCCGTCTGTGACGCCTCAGGAGCAGTAGCATCAGCTCAGGATTGGCTTAGAGGAGCGGCAGCCGCTACTTACCCGGCCGCTGGGACACTCTAACACCGATTTGGTGACATTGCTGCTGGAGACCAAAAGGATACGCCATGCGATGACCAGGTTGCATAGCGGATCACTATATTTTAATTACGTGGTAATATACTGAAATACCCCTGGCTACAATCTGTCTCGATACTGTGATCTTGTTTCGGATCGCGCCATTTTCCTCTCCCCGTGCCTAGCCCCCGGCGCATTGTGTGTTCGTCCGATGTTGAATGCTCTGCTTCCCGGGAGAGAGGTAACATGTCCATGTACTATCGACCCTGACACTGGGGACCGGAATTCGCCTGGTGGAGAGCAATAACTGCAAGGTACAGAATGTGTTGACCTATCCTATATCGCTCGGGATCCTTATCGGATGGGATTTCCGAGATAGCTTCACCCCCTGACAACCGAAAGGATCCGCGCTGGCTTTCTGGAGGTGGCTGACTGCAAATACCGAACCGGTTTTTCCCCCTCCCACCCGAAGAAGCTTGGGCACGCCACTTGAGTATGTGAGGATGATGGTCTGATGGGTTGAGGTTGTTACTACTCCTACAGATAACTGGCGTGAACTACAAAAACAGTACCTGAACCTAAATTCCCTCCCCTTGCAGCATCTCCAACTCCCACCCCTCCTTCTTCTCAACGCCCCCCAATTCTCCAACAAAACCCACATGTCATGGGAAAAGAAGGGGGGGACCCCCATCCATCATCCACCGCAGGGGATTTCACACTTCAGCTACCTCTCGTTTTTGGAGAACGGGGGCCACCCTCGGCGCCAAGCCAAGGCCGGCATTTTCGCTTGGATCAAGTTGAAAAAGTCCGCTTCGACTCCCGGGTCGGAAACAAACACGCATGCAGCCAGCCAGTTAGCTGGGCGCTACATGCAGGTATATTATCCGCCAGCCCAGGGCAGCGGGCCGAGAAACCCACAGTTGCATTATGTCGTAAAGTGGCCTAGTGTCGGTGTTTGCGTAAGGTAGTCTAGAATATACTACGCAGGTGAGTGGGATTGTGTGATGGGGTGATGTGAACACTCGACTTCTATCGGTGCTGCCGGGTCCAGGGCGGATGTCACCGTGGACTGTAGATACCGAGGAAGTGGGAGAATCTAGTTCGTTCTGGACCCGCCTGGTGATGATGGTGGTGTTGGGGTGCTGGTGTCTAGGGATTCATTGCCACAGTGATTATGGGCTCTAGACACCACCATCGGGCTCACACTTTGCGAGCAAGCCACCCGTGGTCGATCGATCGGCAGCGGCGGCTGCCGGGCGGCAGGAGAGACGCACGGTCAGGTAAGCTTTGGCGGAGGATCCAGCCGGCTCGCTGGGGCACTGGGCGGAACGGAAGACGGCAACAGCTGGACGAGGCAGACCACTTTGACCCGCGCAGTTATTCTCCTTGGGCACCGACGGGAGGGACATTATTTCGCTCGCGTGTGTGTGTATTCCGCCCACCGGAGACGTAGGCGAAGCGCAGCCGCATGCCCGTCGCGCGTAGGCATGGTCGAGATTGCCACACCACCCAGCCATGATGTACTCTTGCCTGCAGATCGGGACGGTAGCATGTATCCAAGTATCGTAAAGTACCTGCTCATGGATGCTTTGGGCCGCCGTTGCGCACCTAGGACACCCAAGACGCCCCCCAATGTTTAATAACCTGCGGTCCGACCTCGCCTGTCCGAACGCCCAGTCCAGAGTGGTGGGACTCGACCTAATGCAGAGACCTGGAAGACGACGACGTGATATCCCGATTGGCGATGGTGGGCCTCACCAAGAGAGCCATCATGTGGGTGACGAGGCTTGGAACTCGCTATCACAATCTCCAGGCTAGGAAGGGTGGAGTTTAACAAGAGACAATCCTGTTTAAGAGTCGTACCATGAAGCGTCGTGACAGCCAGTCTCCTCAAGCGAACCGTCGTTTGCTTGCGAGCAATACCCAAGATATCTCCAAGGCACTGATGATACCAGATGTAACCGAGGACTCATGTTGCTGTCTTGGAAGCCCTATCAACCCTAAATGTGAAGGTATCCACAACGCAGACCACCATCCTCAAAAGATGCCGCCCCGAATCCCGTCCTCTTCTCCGCTCATAGCGAGCCCCAGTAATGGCATGTAGCGACCATGAGTAGATGCCAAGTGAAAATGACAGACGCCTCGCCTGTTGAGCTGGAAAACCCCCCAGAATCGTACCCAGACCTTTCGAAAATAATACACAATGTTGGATGTCGTCGCATGCCCTTGTTTCACGGGTAACTAGTCATACACCCCTTATCAAGTCATAGGTAGCGCCGCCAATTGTCGTAGAGATTGCGGCAGCATGTCTCTTAGGTCTTGTTGACGGCCTAAGGGGGGAAGCGCGAGATTCGCCATTGTTGCTGGAAGAGTTGACGAGGTTGCAGCATCATCTACCTCCTCCTCCCCCTCCCGCTCCTATTTGATGGATATCGTCACGTTCGATGTCGTAAGGAGCCTGCCCGAATCCGAAATGCAGCAAGCTCCTACTTTTCAACCTCAACATCCATCTCTTCGCCGTTTCTAGATCCCTGCTCCTTGCCATTCAGGGCTGGCACTTGAATGTCCGCAGCGCCAGTCAGAACCGCCATCCGCCGTTGCTCAAAGCTTTGCTCGCTTTGCACCACTTGGTCCAACAGGACCTCCTTTTCCAGCCATTCTTGTTTGTAGAGCTCTTCCCAGATCTTGCACTCCTGCCGCAGGTGCTCGGCGTCTTGCTCCGACCACTTGACTTGCAGTTTGCAGAGCTTGGCAAGCCGCTTGAGAGGCATCTCAAGTTCCCTAGATGTGAAGCCTTGGTCTTCAGTCAGGGGTGTGAACATGTCCGCACCCAATTCGTCACCAACGCTACCGTCATCCACTGCGTCGTCCTGCCCTGCGGCATGCGACTGCGGCGTTTTGAGAATGATTTTGAGCTTTGACGACTTCCCCGCTGGGCCGGACTGCATGCTCTTGGGAACGGGATCTGAAGGTCGCAGCGCCTCTGTTTCATGAACAGTACGCATGTGCTTGGCAAGAGCATCCGAACGCGTAAACGCGCGGTCGCACTCTGTCTCGGCTGGTCAGTCTTCGATCAGGAGCGAGGGAAAAGGAAGTTTGGCGTACCAGGAAGGTAGCAGTAGAACGGTTTCTCTCTCGTGTGGCTGCGCATGTGTGCCTTTAACGCATACCCGCTGGCGTGTGGCATGCTCTTCCTCGGACAACCAACCCACTCGCACGTGTACTTCTTTTGTCGACTCTCTATGTGGTCGTTGTGAATGTGCTCGACGAGTTTGTCCATGTTGCGCATGTCACCGGCCCTGCATCCCTCCCACACGCATGTTGTAACCTGCTCTTGAAAATCATCCTCGTCGGCGCGGGCGTTTATGGGTGAGCTAGGAATATCGCCGTCTGTGTCCTCCGAGACCTCCGACATACCCTCGAGAGGATCTGGGTCGGCATCTGGTTCTTGTATAACGGCAGATGACGCTACGGACCCAGCACCGCCGACCTTCAGCCGTTTGGGCGGCGGTCCATCTTCCATCAACTCGGGGGCATCTTCTGTGTAGTCATCCTCGGAGCTGTCCATAGATGAGAGCGGAGAGTCGGCCGGCGAGTCTGTTCTGGCCATAGCGGTGTGCAGGAAATGGAGCGCCTCCAATGCGGTGTATGGCGGAAACTCAACCTCGGCGATTGGTGTCTGCTCGCGGAGTTTGGACGAGGTGGGTGGTTGGAAAGGACGCAGTGAAGATGGTTTAGGGCTGAGACTTTTGACAATCTAAAGAATTTGGGGGGCGTCGGAGCACTAGATCTGCGATAATGAATTGGTGTATGGTTCAATGGGTCGTACAAACGATGTCAGCTTGTGTGAAGGTGACCTCCATGTCGCGACGAAGCTTCAAGGAAGTCACGATTGTGGCCCGAGCGCAATTCACTTTCGCGACACCCCTGTCGGCGGTAGGATGGGCAGGCATGGATTCTACTCAATTACACGTGATATGGCACGTGAGCATCCGACTTATCTACCCCTGACGACAAAGTAAGAGCACATCTTGCCGTGCTCCAAAGCAACTTGTATAGTAAGTAAGTATTAAAACTGGCATTCCGTTCCCTTGCAGCTGTTCCGGAACTATAACTAGAGACTGTCGCAGTATCAAGCTAAACGAAGAGCAAACGATCGGAAGTTCCGTTTCGGTCCCACGTGAAAGTTTGAAGGTCCTCCCAAGGTTCCTGGGAGGCCTTGACATAAATTTAAACCTGTCCTGATTACCTTGAAGATAAAGGGATAACCACTGTGGGTAGATAGGTAGTATGCTTTCATTTTTATAGTTAAGAACTACCCTCTGAGCTTGCACACAACAATCGTCTTCCGCTTCAATCCTCCTCCAGGCCAGCACGGTCCAAGAAATAGGTCAGCTAACCATTCTCTTCCCCACGGGCATCCCATGATTCGAAACGCCTTACGCCTTGTCAAAATGTTAATATGCCTGACATCCCGGTCGAACAGTACAGAGGGGTCCCACTAACGCCTCTTTACATTGTAAAAAGGCCTTTTCCGTTTCCTCACAGGACTCCTGTTCATTCGCACGTGGCAAAACTCATTTCTACCACAGCGTAGCCATAGAGAAAAATAGTCTGAGCATCGACGAGAAGATACTTGAGCAAGCAAGCAAGTAGCGCTGCGCGCTTTGATTGGCTTGCGTCCCCCACCCTGCCCCAAGCTGAAAAGGTGGGGCCGCAGCCCGAGCAACCAGGATGTTTTCCCTAACCCCTCCCCCGCCAAATTACCTGCAGTGATCCGCGTCGGGCCTGATTTTGTTCTACCAGCTCTCTTCCAGCGTTATAATAACAATTCCTTCCTCGCTGCTTCAAATGGCTTCTTCCAACAAGATCTTTTCCCTTGAAGGGAAAGGTCTCAAACTCACCACCGCCGAGGATCTCGAGCCCCATATCGCCGAGCTCCGTGCCAATGACGTCGAGGAGGTTCGATTGCTGGGCAACACCCTGGGTATCGGCGCCTGCAAGTTGCTCGGTGAAGTCCTTGCGACAAAGAAGAACCTAAGGGTAGGCTTGTATCTTGTAGCTTGCCATGTCGCGCGACATGCTAACCTGTGCGCATCCAGGTGGCCAACCTTGCAGATATATTCACAGGTCGCCTCCTCAGCGAGATCCCCGAGGCGCTCTCTTCACTCCTTACCTCCATACTTAACCTACCGAAGCTCAACACAATCAACCTGAACGACAACGCTTTCGGTCTCAACACACAAGCGCCTTTGGTCGCGTTCCTCGCTGCGCACGTTCCCCTGCAGCACCTCTACCTCAACAACAACGGCCTAGGCCCCCATGCCGGTATCCTTATCGCCGATGCGCTCTCTGTGCTCCACGCAAAGAAGGAGGAGGCGCGTAAGCAGGGTCAGGATGTCCCGTACCTCGAGACGGTCATCTGCGGTCGTAACCGCTTGGAGAACGGCAGCATGACGGCATGGGCCAAAACTTTCAGCCTGCACAACAAGGTGAAGGAGGTCAAGATGGTACAGAACGGTATTCGGCAGGAGGGTATCTCACATCTTCTCAGCGAAGGCCTCCGCCATGCGACCGAACTAAAGGTTCTCGATCTCCAGGACAACACATTCACTCTTCTCGGCGCCAAGGCTTTGGCGGCCGTCACCCCCGAATGGACTGAGGTTGTGGAGCTGGGAATCGGCGACTCCCTGCTCGGCAACAAGGGTGGTGTAGTTTTTGCCAAGTCTCTTGCCAAGGGCAAAAACACCAAGCTTCAAGTTCTGCGTCTGCAGTACAATGAGATAACGTCTCAGGGTATCAAGGGTCTCGTCAGCGCCGCAAAAGACGCTCTTCCAGCTCTAAAGAAGATTGAGCTCAACGGTAACAAATTCTCTGAGGAAGATGAGTCGATTCTCGCTCTGCAGGAGCTGTTTGAGGAGCGCAAGGAGGCTTTGGGTGGAGATGTTGTGGTTGAGGATGAGTGGGGCCTTGACAGCCTAAGCGATTTGGAGGAGGAGGAAGAAGAGGAAGAAGAGGAAGAGGAGTCGGACATTGAGCCCGAAGAGCGGGCCGAGAAGCTGATCAAGGAAGCAGAGGAGGCCCAGGAGGAACCTGTCATCTCGGTGAAGGATAGCGAGGTCGATGAGCTTGCCAAGAAGTTGCAGAAGACATCGATTTGAGGTGTGGGGTAGGAGCATGGTCGGCAAAGCTGATTGTAGATGGCGGGGCATACTTGTTCAGGACAGCGGCTGGTACCCAGGGACAGGTGAATAGACTGTTGTCTTTGAGCGTCTGCAGCGAAATACGTAGCGTTGAACCTAGCTAGACTTCGTAGCAGCAGTATATGCATAGCCTATCGGGCACTCAAGCCAAGTTCCCGTGACCCGTGATCGTATGCGCATCACACTTACACGGCATTGCCCTGCCCTACTTCAGATGATTATTTCAATTGTCGTAAGCATTCTACGCGTTTCTCGGCTCTGTCCGCGATCCTCTGCTCATTTGTGGCCTTGGGAGTCTGAAGATGTCGAGTGGGTTTATTGTCACACCACTCCACCTCACTCCCGCATCACCAGTGCTTGGCTGGTAGTGAGGGGCTCGTGATGAGCCGATGACATCGCCATCCCCTATTAAAACTGCAATCATCGCTCTCCAAAAGAATCTCAAGGCTTATATCACTCATCAAGAAAAAAAAACCAGTCTACAATATCACCAACATCAATAGCATCTCAAACCTACGAGTTGCCAAGTGTTACCACTTAGAAGACTCCACAACAAACGAGACACCACATCATCTTCAGAGGCATCTACCAACCAAAAAAAAAAAAACACGAAAAACCACCAAAATGATCCTTTTTGAAACGACAGAGTCTGTCATTGACATCTTGTGGGATGTCGCCCTCGCGTTCTTCGTCACTCGCCTCGCGGTCATCTATTTCTTCCTCAATTTCCTCTCCGCGCTTGCGTTGAGCTACCTCGTCTACTCGGCACAAACACCTGTCACCCATCTCGTGACATCGCAAAATCCTGAGGTGCTTCTCCCCTTTTTACTAGGGAGCGCGGCGCTTTGGGCGAGGATATTGGTTGTGAGGTATGACGTTCCGAGATCAGGGCCATTCAGGTTGGGGATAGGGGCTGTGGCGCTGGGGTTTATGGTGCTCGTGGAAGGGCTCGTGGCATGGGTTGTATATGAGGAGGGGTGGTGGTCAGGAGGCAAAGGAGGCCAGGAAAGGGTATGGATCGTAGTTGGGGTTTGGCTGGCGTGGTATACCTTGGTGCCGTTTGTGATGATGTTTTTCGAGGGGAGGGAGGAGGGAGAGGCTCCCACGACGGAGGTTAGGGAGAAGAATTGAGGAATGGTTTGAGGCAGAGGAAGTGAGACACTCCTGCTCTGGATAGGACAAGGAAAGGTGGCCGAGGACTGCCAAGCGGGAAGGGAATTCTATATGAGGAATTTATGATTGATGACAAGAGTCTAGCTGAAAGCAATAGGCAACATGGGAAAAGTCTTGAATCCTTCAACACGCAAACTCCCGTTCCAAATGGAAAACATTGACACAGATCGCTCCTTCCATGAAAGCACGCCACCATCAGCAGACAGGCGAGGTCATGCAGTACCTAAGGTAGGTAGGGTTGCAGGGTTGCAGTGTAAGACGGGTGCTAGCGGCCCCCACCCTCAAGGTCATGCAACCCACTACCGAGAGGTGGGATTCAGCACTGAAGCTTTGATCTCCATCAACTTCAGCTTGGGGATTGCCGACGGCCCAGCGACCAACCCAGTTTCCCAGCTCAGGCGCGACGCATTGAAGAAACAACGAAAATCTGCCGAACGCCACGTCGACGATCGAAACAGGATTTCCGCCATCTCAAGTTTTCCCCGGACACCATGGCAAGAAAACAAGGACAGGGAGCGTCAGTTTTGATCAACCCAATGTGCCCGGTTCCCACTTCAATTCCACGGCTGGCGGTCGCCAAAGCTCATGGAAGTCCATTTTCGGAGAAAAGGACGGCATCCTACTCCCCTACTTCCGCTTCGCGCAAGCTAAAATTGCCGAATGCATGTCGGAACTATCAATCGCAGCGTGGCCGAGCTCGTGCTTGCATCAACGTGTTGATTGTTCGAATATCCGGCTGGCCGGCCTGTAGGCTTGACTTCACCCGCGCTCTTCTCCCGCGTCTTCCCTCGCCTGTCCCACCTATAAGCAGTCTTTCATATAGCTGGCAACTATTCTTTCCCCTGGATACTCCCACTTTCTTTTCTACGGTTCTGCCCTGCCAAGATAAGATGACCATGATTTTGGCATCCTCTTCTCCACGTTGTTCCCCTCTGCTTCCCCGGGCCGGTCCTCTGACTGCGCCTCTCAGCCTAAAGATAGGCTGGATGAATATACCATATTGAATCCATTGCTGAATCTCCTCCTTGGTTGGGGCCTGGATCGGCTGTGGAATTATGGAGAAGGCAGTTCGTCCATACATTTGAAGACAGCCCCCCATGCAGACGGGCCTAGGCGGACCTGACAGCTAGCCTCCCATTCCACTGCTCTGCGACAGTGTCTGAGGTTGGTGAGCTGGCCCGCCGCCGAAAGAGCTTCTTCTGTACATTCCTTACACGGGCGTTTTGGCGAGTCGCGATCAGGGACAATCCCTTAAAGCTCTACCACTTTCTTAGGTTGAACGCTGCTCTTCGCGTGTTCTCCCCTTCAGTCCTTACTCCAGCTTCGCCACTGGCTAGCAGACCGGGTTCAAGATGTTGTCCAAGGTTCTTGTCGCTCCTTTGCTGCTGCTGGGTTCAGCCTCAGCATCTCCAGCCTTACAGAAAGATGATGTCGCCGTTACCTACAAGGTCGTCACCGTTACCTCGACTAAGACAGTTTGCCCTAACTCAACCCCGGAGGTGGCTCCGTTGGCCGTTCCCCATTCTCCTCCCCCTCAGAACCAGCCCCAGGGTCAACCTCAAACTCAGCCGCAAAGCGCCGGACATCCCAGGGGTGGCTACAACAACGCCCTCTACTTTACCAATTGGTGTGTCTCCGTTCTATCTCAATCCGTTACAAGGTGCTGACAGCTCTCAGGGGAATCTACGGGGCAGACTTTCAGCCTCAGCAGCTCCCTGCTGAACAAATCACCCGCGTTTTGTACGCCTTCGCGGATATTGCAGCTGATGGCGAAGTGTAAGCTACAAGGAAAAATGGTCTCGACGTTTGGATACATGCTAAATCTCTACAGTAAATCGTCGGATGGGTACTCTGACTTCCAGAAGCATTATCCCAGCGATTCGTGGAATGATCAAGGCAACAACGCATATGGCTGCATCAAGCAGCTGTTCCTCCTGAAGAAGAAGCACCGCCACATGAAAGTCCTGCTTTCTATTGGAGGGTGGACCTATTCACCCAAGTTTCCCCCAATTGCTGCTACGGAGGCCGGACGGCAGAGGTTTGCTTCCTCGGCTGTCAAGCTTGTTCAAGGTATGCTGTTATATGAACGGGCCTCGATGATTGATTTCTGACGTTTTCATCGCAGATTGGGGGTTTGATGGTCTTGATATTGACTGGGAATATCCTGCCAATGCCGCCGAGGCGCAGCACTTTGTTCTCCTGCTCAGGGCGTGTCGCCAAGCCCTTGATGCCTACGCCGCCCAGCACGCACCAGGATACCATTTCCAAATCACTATCGCCGCTCCTGCTGGCTCCCAGCATTATTCCATCATGGACCTGCCTGCTATGGATCCCTACATTGACGGCTGGCACTTGATGGCCTACGACTATGCGGGCTCGTGGGATTCGACTTCAGGCCACCAGTCCAACCTCTACTCCAACACCAACAACCCGCAGAGCACCAAGTTTAGCACCGAGCAAGCCGTACGTGACTACATGGCTCGCGGAGTTCCAGCGAGCAAGATTCTACTTGGTCTACCACTGTACGGTCGCTCGTTCGAGGCTACCACCGGCCTCGGCCAGCCTTACAACGGCATCGGACAGGGGTCCCTCCAGTCGGGCGTCTGGCTGTATCGCGACCTACCACGCCCTGGGGCCCAAGAAGTGTACGATGACGTGGCCAAGGCTAGCTACAGCTATGACTCCAACAGCAGGGAGCTCATTTCGTACGATACTGTGTCCAGCGCTGTTGCCAAGGGCCAGTACTTGGTCGGCCGTGGTCTGGGCGGTGCTGTATTCTGGGAGGCGAGCGGTGACAAGAAAGGCAGCCAAAGCTTGGTGGGCAATCTAGCCCAGCAGATGGGGAGTCTTGACAGGTCTCCGAACCTGTTGTCGTTCCCGGCTAGCCAATACGCCAATATCCGGGCCGGTATGCCCGGAGAGTAGGCGCCATTTGGTCTTTGGAGATGATTATTCGATTCTTCTCGGTCACTCACGGACTGGTCTGGTGGGTGATTGATCCCTTTTCAGCCCTTGGGATGTTTTGACGATTTTGCTGCGTGTTGTTGTGTCTCTGTCTCTTCTTCTTCTTCTTCTTCTTCTTCTTCTTCTACTACGGGGACAGGTCTGGTTGGGGAAAACATTGGCTGTATGTATCCATCCACTCGCTCATGGCTCGGATCTGGGGGGCGTTTGTTTTTGCGTGTTGGGGGCAGGGTTGGGTCGGTTGGGCTATTTGCATTTGGGCATTTGCATTTGATGTTTACGACAAGATTAGATCTCACTCGCTTTACTGCTGTGTAGGTTGTACAAACGATATCCCTAGGGCTTGGCGCGACTTGGCATTAAACAATGATGTGATCCCGTGTTGAACTTGTCTGCTCCGTGCGAGCGCGTGGCCTGCGCGTGAGGGGGCAACGGCTTAGAATGGCGTTCGTGGTCACACCAATGCGCCAAAGCACTCCATTCCCGCTCAAGGAAACTGAAACTGCCCTGCTCAGTCAATCAGTCAGTCAGTCATTCAACCAGTCCCTTACTCCCATCGAGCAGAGATCCTGGGACCATCCAACATGCGACCCTGTGGGTGCCCAAATTCCATAGAAACCTTGGCTGGCAAAGCACAACGTCAAATCCCTCGTGGCGCAACTGGACAGCGCGTTGGACTGTTACGTTCTCTCATGATCTTGTGGGAGTAGCAGGTATCCGGGGGTTGTAAGTTCCAGCCTTACCGAGGGATTTTGAATGCCTTCATTTTTTAGCCACCACTCATTCATAGTGGAGTCGTCGGGGTGGAGACATGGATTGTGTAAGGCTCACGCAACGCACGCCCGACGGGGTTCTTCTCTATTTTAGCCCGAATTCTTTTCAGCTTCAGTTTTCAGTGGAAGCCCTGAGTGATGTTTTGGTCAACTCAGAATAGCCGCGGTGTGCGACAGACTCCAATGACAAGAAAAATAAAGCACAGACTTCAACCACGGAAGTCTACGAAGCAAACCTACCTAGGTACTCACATCCAATTTGATCGATGATAGAGACAGAAACACAATGATAATCGCTTCCCCATCCGAAGTCGGCATGCATCCGGCACCCGCAAGGCCAAGTGGCCGGTTAATGGGGTGTCGCACGGTCTGCCCATCTTCGGAAGCAAACAGCTGATCTCAACCACGATTTCGGTAGACGCCGTGAGAGCATCCAAAAGGAGTTGTGCGAACCAACCTGCAGGTGCCACCCTCCCTGAATCATCCGGTCTCTCTTTAGAAATCCCCTTATGTGGGTGATGGCCATCCATGCAGGCAAGGCGAGTGCTCTCGAGGGGTTGACAGGCGTCGAAGTTTCAAGGAGGTCGTCACGGCGATCGGGAGCCGAGGATGGTGCAGCACGGGGGACCAGGGATGGGCTGTCGAGATGGGACTAGCGCGGGCATAATTCTCCGAAGGCCATGGGGGTTGAGAATTTGATGTTGCGAGATGGCATTTCCGTCAGAGAGGCTTTCTGGAATCTTCAAAGGTGTCGATCATGAGGGTTCTTGAGGGGAATCATTCACTGGCATAAACTGAGTACGCGCAATCGAGCGTCTCCGAAGATTTATTGAAGCAGCAGGCTACGGCGTGACGCAAAACTCGGCGGATGTTTTGTTTCAATCAACTGCCAAAACCAATTGGGAGCATTCTGGCTTCTGGGGTCGCCCCCACCAAGGGATGTCGTGCTGTTAATAATTTGGTGGGAGCGGTGCAGCAGTGCTAACAGGGCAGCATTCGCGTGGTGGCAGGCGAGTTTCAAGGCGACAGGGGTGCGCATCAGAGCCTCAGCTCGGGCTGCTTGGCAACAGGGGAAAATGTGGGGCGCCACGCCCAAGCATTGAGCGGGAGAACGGACTGCGCGCCGCATCTTGATGCGACTGCAAGCTGCACCTCCGCGCCCATCACAGGCAGGTCCTGTTTGGAAGCCTATTCTGGCCTCTCAATGGCTCGTCGGGCAGAGTTTGTTTCCTTCTGTCAGTATCCCAGCTCCGGATCAGTGTCTTGAGACGGCGCCCAGCTTCTCGACACGGTACCCCGTTCGCCCCCTGCCTCGTGCGCGAGTCCCAGGTACCCTCGCCCTGTCAGGACGGCAGTCTATCGATGATCCCAAGCTTCCAAGCCAAGATGACGGCGGGCATCATACTGGGCGTGTCGCGGATCTCGTGCCACACTATTCTGCCGCCATATATGCGATGTTGCCCTCGCCCGGGTCTCCTCCGCTTCCCTCCCTTCCCTTTCCTGTCATCTCTCTCTCTCTCTCACTCTCTCTTTTCTTCGTGCGGGTCTCACTCTCTTCCTAATCCTCTTTTTTTTTTCGCTTCGTCGTTTTTTTCGTGACTGCAGGTCAGTGTAATTATTCTCGCCATTCTTTTCATCACCAACCTTAGTTGAGCGTCGAACGCCATTCCGAACACGCCAGCTTGGCCTGGACGTACACACTCTCACTCGATTCCGAATCCCGACTCCGAACTCGACGACACGATGCACTTTTCAACCCGCGCTTTGGTGGCGGCCGTTTTGGCGGCGACGGCACAGGAGGCTGCTGCGCAGCAAGCAGGACTTCGACCGCTCCCCGGCTCCTTTGAGGCATTCAGTGGAACTTCATTAAGACCTCTCCCGGGACTTGCCAGTGCTTCCCCGGCAGCAGCGGCCGCCGTGACACCTCCCGTGGCTATCGCCGCGCCGTCTGCCATCGCAGCAGCTCCGTCCGTGGCAGTAGGAGCGCCGCCTGCTGCTCTCCAACCACAGCCTGCGGCCGGAGGGGCATTCTCCATCCAGACAGCTCCGGCAGGTGCTTTGAGGCCTCTTCCAGGTCTCCAGACGGGTGCGGCAGCGGGAAGCTTGCGGCCTCTTCCAGGTCTCGCAACCGTGGCGGTATGTGTGCTTTCTCGATGGTGGATCTGTGAAGCACGGTGCTAACTTTTAGGCAGCCCCCGGCAGCCATCGCCACTCCTCCTCCGGCAGCCGTTGTTCCGTCCGCTCCGGCAGCTGTTGCGCCTCCAGCGGCCGTTGCACCCCCACCGGTGGCTATTGCGTCGCCGCCCGCCGCCGTGCAGACGGGAGCCGGCGTTCAGTTCTTCACCCCTATCGGGAGTGACCTCCTGGCCGCTCCGTCGGCTGTGGCTTCCGCCGCACCCCCCGCCGCCGTGGCGCCCAGCGTCGGGGTTGGTGCGGGCGTGGGCTTTTTCACGCCGATCGCCGCTGATCCCACCCCGGTTGATGGTATTGCTGTCGCGTCGAGCGCGGCTGTTGCGTCCGTTGTTCCCGGTGTTGCTTCGGCCACCGGTGTCGGAGGTATTCCCGCGGCTGCGACGCCCGTATTCCCTCTGAACAACTCCACTAACGCTCAAGGAGGTGCTGGTGTTAGCGTCGTGCCTGTTGGCACCGGCGGCATCGTTGCCGCTCCCTCGGGCACGTTGAACGCGCTTCCCGGAAGCTTTGTTGCCTCGGAGCCCACCTCCTTGGCTGCGCTTCCTGGTTCCATCGACGCTGCCGCGCCGACCGGCTTGAACGCCCTCCCCGGTGCTTCGGTTGACTCGAGCGCCCTGGGGGCTTTCCCTAGCGGCGCCGCCGACTCGCTCATCCCAGGCGGCTCAGTCGATTCCACCGCCGATGTTAACGGCCTGCAGCCCCTGCCGAGCGCGTCCGCCGACGGCACCATCCCCGGGGGTGCTGCTGACACCAACTCACTGCAGCCTCTTCCTGGCTCTTTCGATGCGGCCTCGCCAACCAACTCGCTCCAAGCCCTTCCTGGCTCTATCGACGGTGCTTCCGCCACTGGCTCTCTCCAGGCTCTTCCCGGCGCGCCTACCAATGGCGCGCTTGCGCCTCCCGGTGGTGTTGCCGATATCTCTGGATCTGGTGCTCTGGCTCCCCTCCCGACCGGGGCCTCGACGTTCTCGACCGTCGTCACCACCATCAACGGCGTTGTTCAGACAACCGCTGTGGCAGTAAACCTCCCTGGTGCTACCGGCAGCGTCAACTCTGCTGGTACCAGCCCGGTCGACGGAGAGTCGGGAGCTGGGAGCGTAAGAGCCACCCTCGTGGCCGCTGTGGCTGGCGCGATGGGCGCCATTATGATCATCCTGTGAGGGAGATGACGTATATGGGGGAGTGTACGACGCTAATTGAGGTATTATTTTCGACATGAGCCATCAGGGATGACTGTTTGGGAGGCGAAGTGAGAAAGAGTCTCTTTGCGTATTTGATATCAGGCGTTGTTTGGTTACCTATGTTTGAAGAAAAGGGAGAGAGTTTTGTTGTATATACCATTCAGTAGACAACACAAGATAAAGATGTTACTTGAAACTGCGCAGTACTAGGAGCAACTACCCGCACAACAAGCAGGCAAGGCACTTCGCCATCCGAGCCAAATGGGAGCTTTGCCCATGTTTCCGGGATTCTGGGTCCGGTTCTAGACTTGTCTGGGTATTGAACTTCATCTGAAGACTAGCAGGATGTTATGATGCCCTCAGGGCTTCTCGGATGCCGCCGAAGAAGACGTGCCAAGAAAAGGCGAAGACACCTCTAGATGCCCTTCTATGCCGAAGCTAAGAAGAGATTTCCCGTCAACCTAAAACGCAGTAGGGTTTCAAAGACGTCATCGCCCATATCAACTCGCGGCTCCTACACAAAGGCCCCGGGTGGTGGGGCAAAGGACGGGAGAAGAGTGAAGAAACGATTAGCTTAAGCGAATCTCGTTTTCAGCGAATACGATGTTTACGGCGGCCAGCTTGATATTTTCTCATAAACTCCCATGTACCTATCGTCGAGAAACAAGGCTTCAGACTTCAGGGCCAAAACAAAAAAGGGGGGGGACTTCAAGGTTCACTGAAGGTGAAGAGTGGATCTAATTTGTACTCCCTTGGTAAGGTTCGGGCTTACAGCCTCCAAGATGCCGCTTTTCTCAACTTGAAGGAGAAACATGACGCGCTTCCGGTTACGCCACGAGAGATGCGATGTTCAGTCGTGCAGTTTTTCAAACATGGGCGATATCGAACGGTCCGCTTGGAGAGGTTGTGGGGTTGCGGGGTAAACCCTGAAGGGTGAGGGGTCGGAGGGGTCAATGTTGATTTTGCTTCACGGAAGCGAGAAGTATGATTCAGGTACCAGAGTCAATTCAAAGAAAGAAGCGGTTACTTTTAAGCATTTGCCCTTCATTGTTGAACGGGCAGTGGCGTTGTGGAGACTCAAAACGTTCATACGCATCCTCACTCAACGGGCCCCACCTCACACGATTTCAGTACCTACCTAGTCTAAGGGGAGCAGGTGCCCAACTAGCACTACGTAACGACAACAACTAGGACGCAACTAGTCACCATGGGCAAAAAGGAAAAGGGCAAGTCTGAGACCAAAAAGGCCAAGTTGGCCGAGAAGAAGCAGAAGCAGGAGAAGAAGGCGGAGAAGAAGGCCAAAGTCAAGGCCAAAGCCACCGATGGCAGCGACGCCGAGGATGTTGATCTCGATGCCGTCCTAGAAGAGTACCGCAGGCAGCAGGAACAGTTTCTCAAGATCACCGAGACCGCAGCTGATGGCCCGCCGAGGGCACGCGCGGCGGCTTGTTTCTTGGCCAGCCCATCGAACAGCAACCAGCTGCTGCTCTTCGGAGGAGAGTACTTCAATGGTGCTCTCGCGACTTTTTTCAACGACTTGATGATCTACTACATCGACCGCGATGAATGGCGTTGCGTCACCAGCCCCAATGCTCCCCTTCCTCGAAGCGGGCATGCCTGGACGCGGGCCGGAAACCAGGCCGGTTCGGTTTACCTATTCGGCGGCGAGTTCAGCTCGCCGAAGCAAGGCACCTTCTATCACTACAACGACTTCTGGCGCCTTGAGCCGGCCACCCGGGAATGGACGCGCATTGAGGCCAAGGGGAAAACCCCACCGGCCCGGTCCGGCCATCGCATGACCTACTACAAGAACTACATCATCCTCTTTGGCGGTTTCCAAGATACCGCCAACCAAACCAAGTATCTATCCGACCTCTGGCTCTACGACACCCAAAACTTCGTCTGGCATTCTCCAACCCTTCCCCCAGCGCAGCTCAAACCCGATGCCCGCTCCTCTTTTACCCTCCTTCCCCACGACCAGGGTGCTGCTCTCTACGGCGGCTACAGTCGAGTCAAAGCCACCGTCGCTTCTGGAGGCAAAACCAAGTCTGGTGGACAGGGCTCCCGGAACGTTCTCAAGCCGATGATCCACCAAGATTGTTTTTTCCTCCGCATCACTCAACCTCCTGCGGACGCGCCGCCAAATACGCCTCCCACCGTCCGCTGGGAGAAGCGCAAGAAGCCAGCTAACTCGCCAAATCCTACCCGCGCGGGCGCAACTATGGCTTACCACAAGGGCCGTGGTATCATGTTCGGTGGTGTCCATGATGTTGAAGAGAGCGAAGAAGGTATCGATAGTGAGTTCTTCAACGAGCTTTTCGCATGGAACGTGGAACGAAACCGGTTCTTTCCTCTTGCTCTACGCAAGCCGCGGGCTCAGAAGAAGGCTGGAGGCGGTGGTGGAGAGGGGAGGTCCGTTGGTGGAAGGAGAGGAAGAGCACAGGCCAATGAGGAGGAGCTGCTGAGGCAGTTGGCGGCGCTGAGGGCAGGGGCATCCATCGAAGATGCGGATGAAATGGAGGTTGATCCGAAGACAGAGGAAGAGGAAGAGAAGAAGGTGGTGAGAGAGATGCCGTTTTCGATGGAGCTGCCGCATGTGAGATTTAATGCGCAGCTAGCAGTACAGGACGATGTGTTGTATATCTACGGCGGGACATTTGAGAAGGGTGATAGAGAGTTCACGTTTGATGATCTTTATGCGGTGGATTTGGGCAAGCTGGATGGATGTAAGGAGATCTTCAGCAGGCCCGTGGAGGATTGGATTGTAAGTCTGAGAAGTGGTTTGGTGGCGCTCTGGGTCGTGGCTAACTTTAAGTTCAGGCATCGGAGGATGAAGACGAGGATGAAGATGAAGATGAGGATGATGAAGATGAAGAGGATGAAGAGGACGAGGATGGTGATGTCGAGATGGTTGATGAGGCAAAGGAGAAGAAGTTCACCCCGAGCAAAAGAGGCAAGAAGCCGGTTGAGGAAACATCTGAAGCGCCGTCATCAACAGCAGATGAGGAGGAAGAGACCGAGACGGTGGCAACGTCGGTGGATGATGGCCTGCCGCACCCAAGGGTAAGGCTGAGTTTACTTTCCTGGAGAAGATTACTTAGACTAACGTCACGCACAGCCGTTTGAGTCTCGCAGAGATTTCTTCCAACGCACATCTGCGGAGTGGCAGGACGTCCTGATGACGAGCCTCCGGTGGAAGAACATCCAACCCGAGAGCCTGACTGTCAAGGAGATCAAGGCCAGGGCTTTCGAGATGAGCGAGGAAAAGTGGTGGGACTGCAGAGAGGAGATCACTGCCTTGGAGGACGAGCAAGAGGCTGCCGGTATTGGCGAGGTTGTTTCTCTGGCCGACAGGGGCGAATCTGGCGCTGCTGGTGGAGGTGGTCCAAGGAGGAGATAGGGGGTCAGGGGGTATATATAACCCTAACCCTTTCAAAGAATTTCGAACCATATCCCTATCATGTGACACCGTGTGAATGTCCTGCCACTTTAAGGTACGCGAACAGCTGCCTTCGCGCGTGGCGGTAGCTCTCATCACCTTGCAACCAACTCACTTGTCGTCGTCTCACTCCCTCGGCGGATGAGTGTAAATCGCTCCCAAAATGCCGCTTGGAATTCAACGTTTAAATGCGAGAAAGTCGCAGCCAAATGAGCGAATTATCTTCATCAAGCCGCTCAAAGGCCCCGACGAAGCAGTCGCCCAGGACTTCCTCGAGCGGATCGCCGCGCAATGTCGTGAGTTCTCCTCGCCCGAACTTCTACACACAAAAAACAGGTTATGCTAACCCTGTAAGTCCCCATAATGAAAGAGAATCACCTGTCAGTTATGTCCCTAGAGGAATACGAACCCAACGCCGAGTTCGTCGGCCGCAATTTCAACGCAGGCGAGGTCATTCAGTTGGTTCTCAAGGCCCGCTTCACGGGCCACTGGCTCCCTTTCGAATACGTCCAGATGGTCATGATGCACGAGTTGGTTGAAGCTACTGCCCATTGCTCCGTTTACTTTGCTGACGCCATCCAGACTAGCCCACTGCAAACAAATGAACCACTCCCGCGCATTCTGGGCCGTCCGCAATCAATATGCAGACCGTATGCGTGAGCTTTGGAATCGTGATTACAACGGCGAAGGCCTCTGGGGGCGCGGCGCGCTTCTATCTACCGGCGATTTTGAGAGAAACGCAGTTCAGCCTGGCGAAGGTCTCCCAGAACACCTCTGCGGGGGGACGTATCGGTCACGAGGGAAGAAGCGCAAAGCCAAGAAGGTTCTTTCCTACCAGGAGCAGAAGGAGAGGCGGATATTGAAGAAGTTTGGAGCAAATGGAATGCAGCTTGGCGAGGATGTAGAGGTGAAGAGGAAGTTGGAGAAGGGGAGGACTGTTGCAGCGAAGCCGAGGGTTGCGGGGAGTGCGAGGGGGAGGGAACTTAGAGCGGCGGCGGCGCTGGCGAGATTCGATCAGCAGAAGAAGGAGGAAGTGGAGGCGGTGAAGATTGAGGATAGTGATGAGACGGAGAGCGGGAGCGAGACGGAGTATGAAGATGACGAGGTGGGGATTGTGGATGCGATCGACCTCAACGGGAAGAGGTTGGTGGATGCTAAAGGGAGAGGGCTGATCAAAGTTTGTGAGGATGAGAGTCCTGATGATAGGGACGCGCAGAAAGAGTCGTTGGAGTTGCAGGGGTTTAGTTTGGCGAGGAGGCCGAAGATTGGGATCGGGTCACCGTCGGGTACTGGGGAGAGAGGGCTGGAGGATATATCCGGCGTTACAGCGAGGGTCAAAGAGGAGGGCGATGGGCAGAGCGGCATGGAAGAGGCTGGCGATCGAAGCCTCTCTGAGAGAAGCTCTACAACACGGAACGATAGCCGGAAGATCCCACCAACAGTGAAAACAGAACCGGAGCCAGCACGAGTAAAGCCAGCGGCACAAAAGCAGCAAACAGGAAATCTGTCAACTATCAAACCAGCCGGGAAACCAGAAGGGAAGTCATCGACAGCGAGGCCAACGGTAGCGAGACCACCGGAACCCAAAGACCCGCCCGCAATCCCAGCCACGACCAACGTCACTTGCCCGGTCTGCTCCTTCGCCAATGACAGAATGGCACCGACATGTGGTATGTGTTCAAATGTATTACATATTCAGGGCATGCCTGGTGCCTGGGCCTGCGGGAGCCAGACTTGTCGAGGGAGTATTTACAGAAACGCTTCAGATTGTGGCGTTTGCGGCGTTTGCGGAGAGCGCAAGGCGGCCGCGCCATGAATTCACAGCAGCAGGATGGACAACACGACAAAAACCGACAATGCGACCGTTGAGCGGTTTACCTGGCTGATCGACGCGGAATGTGTCCTGTTTGCTGGTTGATTGTCTCTGGCAGGTGTCTTGAGTAGAGTGAAGGATCCTGGTCGCCGAGGCGCCCAGGCGATCTGTCAAGCACTGTAAGGACCAGTGTTACAGTGAGTGGCTTGGAAGCTCTGTGCCGCATCCCTACAACCCACATTTTATGCTGATCGGAACCCGCCAGGCGTGGATCTCCCTAGTGCATAGTAAGGTTATCTTACTGTACCAGCTTTCGCTTCGCTTCAGACGAACGGCGCATGCTGGACTGGGTCAAGAAAAGCGCGGAGGAGAATCTCTTTGCTAGAAGACGAACATCACGACTTTAGACATGTGCCCATTTGCTCCAGATGGTTACATTGTTGTATCGCTTGAATAGAAACCAACCTGCCCTCGGGACCTTGCTCCCGCGAAGAATGATGTCGGCCCGGGGTAGCGATCTGGCCAGACTCGACAAGAGGCGTGGTTGTCGTCAGTGCGCCTGCTTGAAGCTGGTGGGTCGCTGCGATTGAGGGCGACAGGGGTGCATCGGCACAAACGATTGGTCAATCGTTCGGTCTTCTGGGCACGCCGTGTTTCAACCCCCTTTCCAACCAAACACAAAGCTGGATCTGCTTGCGTGTTCCCGGTTTGGCTGGGTTTTCTGGAACCGCCATCCTCAGCCTCTGTGAGAGGATGGGCCAGCACCACCAACGACGGCGATCCGCTTCAGGGGTAGGGGATGGAGTGCATGCAACCCGTTCCCCGTTGTGCCTTGGCTAGGCTGAGCTCACTAGAGCTTAATGTTGACCTTGAGATACACCTACTGCAGACAGCCGTTTTCCCTCCTTCTCTCTTCATCTGTTTGTTTTGTTTTCTGAGCAAACGGTCGTTTTCCTTCATTTTACAGTGCCTCCCTTCATTTGGAGTGCGTTTGCGGTCCTGGATCTGTGATCAGGTGCCATTCTCTTCTCTGTTCTTCAGTACATACGTTTCTCTTCCTTCTCTTCGTCTCCTGCCATCAGCGAGCCGGCCTTGGTGTCTACCTCGAGTTCACTCCCCCCCTCGTCAACATCGAACACCAATCAAACCCCATTTCCGAACCTCCTCAAGACCAACACATCGCAAACAAACAACATGGTTCCCCCGAGGATAACCACCTTCTTCCTCGCCCTCCTCACAACGGTTGTGCTCGCCGCACCGGCACCCCCACAATACCCCCTCCTCCAAGTCACAGTCCCTCAATCCCACTTCGAAGTTCTTCGCATGCGACAATCGATCCCTCTTGAACCACGCGCCGTAACCGACACAGAATGCATCGACCGTAACGCGTACGTCCCATTCCCACCACTCTATGACATAGGTATCTAACAGTGCCACAGACACATAGTCTTCCACGACCAAAACGCCGCCGAGCTGTCCATCTGCGGCGGTATTGCCGGCTCAGTAGAACGCTGCCAGGGCTCACCACGTATGACGCAAGGACGGGTAGGAAGCGCACTGTTCACGCTCAAGGTGACCGGAACAGGGAGCACAATCTCTTTGACGAAGAAGAGGTGGGAGCAGTGTGTGCGGGCGGCGAGGGCGGTTTGTCCGACGGGGAGTCTAAGTGCGACTTGCCTGGGGGGTGCTACAAGAGGGGGTGATGTTCAGTTTAGTTTGTTGAGCATGTGAAGGCATTGGGGTGTTGTTTTTTTTATGGTGTAGAATTGAGTTGGCGTTCGGATTCTTGGGCATGAAATTTGAAAGGAAAGAGATAGATAGAGATACCCTCCTTGAGCCGGCTTTGGAACCGGCGAGAGCACTTACGCTCGGCATCATGTCATGGGATGACGATGCCAAAATAGAAGCCAAAAATTACATACAACACCAGGGATTCGCTGGTCGTTACCGACCCAACTACCAGGCTAGCCCTCACTAAGACTGTCCATAGGAAAGGAGGATCCAAAACATGATGCTTTAGAGTTTAGAAATGGAGCCCATTTTTTCTCTCTGGCCCAACAATGAGGCCGGTTCTTTGCACCGTTTTCTCTCTAAACAGACGGAGTTCCGGTTCTATCACCATTTAAAACGCATAACGACAGAATGACCGTCCTGTTTGTCCCACAAGCCTCTCAGCATTTAAGAAGCCGCCCGCTTTTCGGGCCTGCTTAGGCACGTCTTTTTTGCTGCGCTTGCGCTTCATTGCATGAGTAGGGACTCGCTGGTGATGTGGAAGTCATGCTTGGATGACGCAAGACAGGCGGACGTATAGAGGAAACCCAAGACGATTTTCTGCGTCATCCCCACCGGCACATGTCTACTGCAAGTTGCTGCGACAAAGGCCGGGCCAGGCGTGACGAAGAGTTGATTCGTGCCGCCGTCTCGTGAGCCTTGGGTTAAATCAATGGGCTGGTGGGGTTACTAGTACGGGCCCTTAGCTGGGTGGTCTGGCGCCGAGAATGCGGCCCCGCAGATTCTCCATGTGTAAGCTGGCTACGGGGAGGCGAAAGACGAAGTCAAGGCCCGAGGTTCGCGACGCGCAAGTGACAGCGTCAAGCAACACGGTCCGATGGTGAGAAAACGAGTGGATCAGGGGCCAGACAGAATTGGCACCCAGGACGGTAAAACATGAACTTGCTACGGCCATGTTGATCGCTAAGGAGCATCAAGTTTCCGAAAACGCAGGTGAAGAAATTTACACTCCAAGCCGAAGTGAGCGTACGCTGATGGGATGACTGCTCGTGAAATAAAATGCACGACCCAGGCCAAGTCCACCCGCGCTTCCATCGCGCCAAGCTGCGTCCCTCCTGCATTAACACGATCTATCGCTTCACCCGCCTCCCGTGCTTGAACCCGTACCTCCGCAGCTGGGGCAACTGCGGCAGCCTCTTCCGCGATAACGTCGCCCGGATCGCCGCTCTTCATCGACTTGGTTCTGTAGATAAAAGGTTGGCCAATGAAGCGAAACAGTTGTTCACTAACTAGCCATAGAGGCAGACGGCTTTAATTATAATAAAGAAAACAGAATGTTACTATACACGCAGGGTAACTGCGAAAAGCAAGGCTCGCTTTGCTTGTTAATAGTGGAAGGAACAGGTATTACAGGGCGATTGGGAGGAATCATCAAGGGGTTGACCAACCGTGGCACGTGAAATAAACGGGTTAGGGTTAATCAAGGGCCAAAGCCTCACTTTTGTGTAAACTCGATCACGGGTCTTCCAGTGGGTAGAGTCGTATGTGATTGTTTAGTGTCTGCGTTTGGTATATGAAGCACAGGGCCAGCGAGGGATAAGGGAGATGTGAGACTGGGTAGAAGGAGCAGGGTAGAAGATGGTGTGGCACAATGTAGAAGAAACTATATGAGCTGGAGACGCTCACCTGTAGTTGCTGCCATTTGCAAAACCTAGAGCGTTCATACCCCCAGGTTCCTTTGTTGAAATCCAGCTTCAGAAAGGTATCATAACGGCAGCTTACACCATGCTTCCTCTTAGCCATCTTCATCCCACAGGACCTCAAAGGCCCACGTCTTTCACAAGCCATACCGTGTGACACACTCGGCCTTGTGCATCTCAAGACAATCTAACGCACAAACCCTCGCACCACACTTCATACACCTGACCCTCCCCCAATACCCACACACCTCGCAGAACACCCTTGTCGGATACCCCGTTTCCTCCCCGCCCCAAGTCCCTCGCGCTTCAAGATAACTCAATGGAGGCGCTGTCATCAGCGCCCTTAACTCCCCGTCTGAGGGAAACGGCGGGATCCTGGATACCAGCAGCGGGTCGTTATCAGATGGGTGTGCCGGCGGTGGAGGTTTTTGGTATGCCGGGAGGATGGTGCCGTCTGGGGGATAAGATTGAGGGGGCTGGGTTGGTGGTGGTACAATGTCCGGAGTCGGTTGCGTTGGGCCATCTACTGGAGCGTCGGCCATCTCAACGTCTTCATCTTTGCTCTCGGCCAGCGGTTCCGGGGCCTTGGGCTTGGCCTCAGCCTTTGCCTTCGCGGCGGCGGCTTCTTCGGCCTCCTTGGCCTCTTTTGCTGCTGCTCGCTTAGCCGCTGCCGCGGAGCGTTTGCTCGCTGCGGTGGATTTGGGTTCTGGGGGTGGTGGTGCGGGTGAGTTCCTCGCGGTGGATGGAGGGGCTGCTTTCGGCGGGGCGGCGTTGGCTGGGTTGAGGGCAGCTGCAGCGGCTGGGTTAGTTTCCGCCAGCGCGAGGAGCGCTTGGTAGTCGTCTAGGTAGTTTGCGAACGTCTTTTGCGACTGGAGAATCTTGCGGACATTGGGCGTATGTTTGTTGGTTTGCGCTGCAAAGGGGCATGTGCTTAGCAGCTGGATCCTCTCCTCTTGTGACGGTGGCCATACCTCTAGAGCCCCCGACTTTGGGCGGTATTGGGATGTTTACGTCCTTGTTGGTGTCTCGGTCGAGGGCTTCGAGTTCTTTGCGAATCTTGGCATCCTGGCGCGCCGACACGTCGGCAGCGCTAGGGCCGGCCTGATTGCGAGCGGCGCGCCCCTTTCGGTTTGTGGGCTGTAATGCTTGGGCGGGAGAGGGGCCGACGTCAGGCACGTAAGCCCATCCTGGCGCTCTTGTTGTCTTGCCGCCGGCGACCTCGATGACGCCGAAATTGTTCATTTCTATCTTTGAGCCGTTGAGGTTCTTAGGTCCATTGGTGGGGGGGAAGACGGAGCGATTGAAGTTGTGGTGTTGCATCGGATGAGGGTTAGGGTTGACCTACGGTAGCAAAGGGGCTGCGTCGAGAACGCCATGTTATAGCAATGATTGGATCAAAAACGTGGGCACTGGAAGTGCTAAGAAACCAGAATAATTTTACCATGTTGCTATTAGTGCAGTCGAGGAACGGCGTGATCATTTGGCAGGGCGAGCTTGCATCCGTTCTGCACTTGACAACCCCCTTGACTTTCACCCATGCAAGCCATGAAAATGAAAGTTCACCGACCATTTCCTTCACTATAAACAGACGTCTCTTCGCCATTTTCAAGCCTGTATCCCACAATCCTGAACCACGGCCAGGACACTGGGAGTTGATCGACTCGTCGTGCCACCACCTCTCAATGTACCATCGATCAGTACCTGACCACTCACGACCACGGATACTGGAGAATTCGGGACCCCGCCTGCTCTCCCCTAATAAAGCAGTAGCCACCAGATCAATCGGCTCGGTGATAACCAGCGAATCCGCGGTGTTGTGTGCTCTTGCCGCAATTGACTCTATAGAGGTCCCCGAGACCCTTCATCCTTTCACATGGCCCCGACACTCCCCCCCACCCCACCCCACAGTGACCCAGCATAGCAGTAATAACACCCTTGAACAACGTGATGCTTTCCAATGTCACCAAAATGATTTCTTATTATACACCTTGCTCGCTCGCCACAAGCAAGATCGCACCTGTAACACACCTCAAGAAACCTCTAAGCCTGTTCAAAACGATACCGGGAGACAGCGCCATACCATTAGCTCCCAATGTTTTCCTTCCCGCCCATCCCAACCGTATTCTCATCATCATTTCTTCTTCCTCTCCAATGTCTCCATCTTTTCCTCCAAGGTGCCCACGTACTTGCTCAACCGGTCGACCGCGTTCTGCAGAGCCTGTGATTCCGAGATGTCAGCAAACCGTGGCCATATTACAACACCACAGCCCGTCCCAATCAACTTCGACATCCCCTGACAACCCCTCCCCTCATCCCACCAAGCCCAAAGAGAAGGGAGCAGGGTATATCATAATAATTACGCTTGTAAAAAAAAAACGCCAAAGCCAAACACGGCCAAACAGCAAGCCAACCCAGGCTACGCCAGCAGGGAGAAGAAGGACCAAGCTAGATGCAGACACGCACGTAGATATCCTCAGTCAACAGCTCATTTGACGCCTTGTACTCCTGAAGCGCATAGTAATAAACACCTCCACCTGCAAGGGTGGTGCCAAAAAAGAAGCCGAAGAGTCTGCAGAGCATTAGAATCGTGCTTGGTGTCTTGGAGCGGGAAGAGACACACCCTCCACGGAGAGCGCCGATCGGCTTGCGCGCGGGAAGTGGCGCGGCGACGGCGTCGAGACGGGCGGCGGAGGTCTGGAAGGTGCGGACGGTGCGGACGGTGCGGACGATGTGGACGGTGCGGAGGGCGGGCGTCGCGCTGGTGACAGCGCGAGCGCCGGTCGATAGTATTCTGGAAGCCATGGTGGAATTGCTAGGGTGGAATGCCGGAAGTGGGATGCGCGAGGATGCTTGTACGGGGTGGTTGTGGCCACTGGCGACTTTGACGATGCCGTGTGGAGACGGCACGCGCACGGGTAGGCCCAGCCAGAAGCTAGGTTGGGCAGAGCTGGGGGCTCAATTGCGCCAATGGACGAGCTCCCCTAAAATTTGGGCGGTGGAACGTGGCAGAATCAATGCAGCTACGAACGTGGCCTTCGTGAGCAGGGTGAAACGGCAGCGCGGCTCAGGGGTTGATGCACGTTGGTGTCCCGTCACAGGTGGAAGCAGAGTGGACCAGTGTTTATAGAATATTTTTTTTCTTCATTCAGAGCCTCAATTCATTAGACAGATGCGCATAGGTATTTTTAGTTGCTCCCAATCCCAGAAAAGTAGGCGTCAGCTGTCCCGGTGCCTAGTAACAAACCGAAAAATGCATAAAGTACAGAGCGCTCTTCCACTAGAGCTCATCGTGGGTCTCCTCCGCAGTCTCGGCAGAGGCGGTTGAGGACTCGCTGGCAGCAGGGGCGGCAGAGGCCTCCTCAGTCTCCTCGACAACATGGGCCTTGTACTTGCCGTTCTCGGCGATGAACTTGATGAGGTCCTCAACAGTGCGGGCACCAGAGTAGGTGACAGCCTTGTCCTTGGCGCCGGCGGGGTAGAGCTTGATGGTAGGGAAGCCCTGGATCTCATCGGGAACATCGTTGGCGGTGGCGTCAACCTTGGCGATGACGACCTTGTCCTTGAACTCGCTCTTGGCATACAGGGCACCGAGCTCCTCGTACTTGGGAGCAAGGGACTTGCAGTGACCGCACCACGGGGCGTAGAACTCGATCAGGACATCCTTGGTGTCATCCAGGACGATCTGCTCGTAGTTCTTGGCAACAACAACGGCGACGGGGCCATCGTTGGTCTCGGGGATGGGCTCGGACTTGACGCTGGGCTCAATCTTGCCGGCGACGAAGTCATCAACGAAAGCCTTGATGTCATCGTGGGTAATCTTCTTCTCCTGGTCGTAGGGGAACTTCTGGTTCTTGACCGTCTCCTGGATGGCGAAAGCGGGGAACTTGTCAGCCTTGAGGTTAAGGTTGCCAGCGTGGGCGCCATAAGCGGCCGCGTCGATGGTGGCGAAGTTGATGACACCGCGCTGGGCCTCAGCGATGGGCTTGATGGCCTCGCTGAGCTCCTTGCGCTCCTCGGGGGTCTCGGCGAAGATGTAGGCGAGAGGAATGCCGGCCGACATGTAGTCGGAGTAGGTCTCGGGGCCAACCTCGCCAATCAAGGGGGTGGAGGCAGTTTTGGCGAATTTCTCAATCGCCTCAACCTCGAACTTGGCGGTGAAGGTCGACTTGCCCTCATCGAAGTCCTTGTAGAGAACGATAGCGGGCTGGGTAACACCCTCAGCCTCGGCGAGATCGACCTCGTTGCTGAAGCCGAAGGGGAAGTTGTCACGGAGCTTCTCGGCAACGCTCTCGAAGACGTCGCGGGACGCCTTGTCGGTGGGGCTGACGTAGGCCACGAGAACGACCTTGTCGGCCTTCTTGAAGTCCTCGAGGTTTTCCTTGTTGACGCCTGATACCGCGGGGAGGGACTGCTTGATCATGTAGGACGTGATGCTGTACGCAAGGTTAGCCTTGGATTTTGGGGAAGGGTTTAGGATAGACGTACGCAGCAGCCTTGCGCTGGCCCTTGTAGGGAGAGACGTTGTCGAGGCCACGGAACACCTTGAGAGTGGGGTAGCCCTCAACGCCGTGTTGTTGGCAGAGATCGGTCTCCTCTGTGCAGTCCACCTTCGCCAGCTTGATGCCCTTGTCCTTGAGCTGTGTTGCGGCATCCTCGTACTCTGGGGCGAGCGCCTTGCAGTGGCCGCACCACGGGGCGTAGACTAGAACAGAGCCGTTAGCAAGGGCTCAGGTGCTGGTAGCGTGCAAGAGGGGGCAAAACTCACACTCTGCGAGAACGACGTCGTTGGCCTTGATGAAGTCGTCAAATGTGTCTTTCTTGAGCACCTCGACGTCCGAGGCGCTGGCGACAGCGGCGGCCGCGAGCAGCCCGAAGGCGAGCTTCTGAATGTTGTGCATGTTTACTCCTGGGTGGGACGTCAGTCTCGAGTTTCTGCTGGTTGCAGCAAATTGGAGCTTTCTGTGCAAAGAATTGCGTTCTGATGGGGACGTGCAGATGTTGCGGAGAGGTCTGGGCTGGTGGGACAGTGGGAAACTTACTGTCGTCTACCGAAAAGACACGTGCAATGATATAGGGGAACGCAACGAAGTGAATCCCAAGAAATGACAACAAGGTATGCTGATTGCCACCCCAGAGGACGATGCCTTTTTAATTGAATGGGGAGTGTGAATGGGAATTGCCCCTGGAAGCGTTGAGATATTCGGTGGCTACTTATCTCAGTAGAGCTATCAATTTCTAAGCGATCTGGCGCCTCAGGGTCGAGTGAACAGGTGTCTTTTCGAGCCAACAGTTGGGGTTGGACAGCCTTGGCCCTTCTCAGCGTTGCGCCACCCCACTTAAGAATGGTGGGGTGTCAACTGCCCGAAACCCCTGGCCGGGGCTGAATGCAGGCATCCAAGCTTTCGAGTACCTGGTACTCGAGATGAATCCTATATTGAACAGCTGTCTTTCATGTTGCGAATGCCGCTTACTGTTCTAATGAAGACACCGAAGAATGAGCGTCGTGATCCAGAGCACGAACCCGCCATTTTGCAGGCAATTGTCTCCCTTCCCTTCGATTTCAGATAGTCTTCGAATTAACTGTTGAACTATCGACGGGCGAGCTTCCGCGGGCCAAGATGCCAGCCACCTCAGCCATTCCAGACTGTGGGGAATTGCCCCAGATCTCAACTCATGGGCATGCTGCCGAAGTACCGGGTACAAGTGCTCAGCCCAGGAAGGGATCCATCGCCAGCCGGCCAATTCAATCCTACACGCCAATCCGTCTTGCCGTCTTATATCGCCACAGGCTCGAATTCATTGTCCTGGTATCTGTTTGGCCACCGTCTAGCCCTTCCCATCACAGCCTCAGGAGACGGGGGGAGTGAGCAATGATAAGCACCCGGAGGAATTTGATGTCAGATTATCTGAGGAAAGTGAATTCCCATTGATGTGGCGGGCTGACTTTTGGGATATATTGGCATGTTGCTCACGGCCTTCTGCATATCCCTAATCAAGAGAGGAAGCATGTCGGCCATGCGATGTGGCTGTATGCGGCTCCCGACCCGCAACGCTGGCTTCGCTTTGATTTTGGGGACAGATCTCAAACGTGCCACTGTGGAGCATGCCTCTTCTCTCTCTCTCTCTCTCTCTCTCTCTCTCTCTCTCTCTCTCTCTCTCTCTCTCTCTCTCGGAAGTTCACCCTTTGTTCCCGACTGGGCAGGGATCGCATTTACGAGGGGCAAGATAGAAGAGGCCAGGTTTCTCGGCGGCGGTTTGCCTGTGCCCCATCTTCTAATCTAAAACCCGCCTGTCGCGCATGACTCCGCGGCCAGCCGCTAGGAGCCTTACGGTCCGCAGCTACAGAAGCTTCTAAAACGACGTTACGCTGTGACGGCGGGACAGGAATTGGCCCAGAGCCAATCCCGCTTCGATCCACATTACTGTCAACTAACGTCAAGGTACCTAGGTAGATGTCTGTATAAGTGGCCAAGACATCACGACATGTCCTCAATTGCTTCGTTTTCTTCGGTGCCTCCTCTCCACGAGGTACTGGTTAGAAGTTCTACCCCCAGCTGGAGGTAGAACTTCTCAGCAAAGCCTAGGAGCTGGTCTCATTCAGTCGCGCTTGCCTTCCAGCACCATTTGATCCATCTCTCCACTTGCTCCTTCAGTGAAGGCAAGAACGTATCTCCTAACTTCTCCGCGATCACAATGGGCCCTTCCCGAGATGCAGTTGTTCAGGACGCCGCGCGGGACTGGCGTCGAGTGTGTTGCAATGGGGAAGCGCCCTTTGGTGCCTGCACGGTCATGACTTGTTGGACTGCTTCAGCACCACATCCTAACGCCCTCGAACTAGATATTGCCTGTGTATCAGTGTTCACGGTGTCGGGTCCGAAATTTCGCAGCCTCGCTGTCTAACCTCCTGTGCCCATGGATCACGTCCACACAGCAAGGCGCTCGACCAGCCATGGATCCCTCAACCGCAGCTACACGGCGAATGCCGCCGCTCACGCTCAGACGGCACCCTTACGCAGTAACCCCTTCTCCCGACCTCTTCGGAGTGTGAACGAGAATTCTTCGCTTCTAGCCTCGCCCGGGCCGCTGGAGAGCATGCTCAAGACCACTACAGAAACGGGAGACATTGGACCCTTCTCCATTCAGCCAATCCGCCCCCCGATTCGCCCCTCTGCGACATACAATGGGCCTTTTCGAATCCGGCCGGGCCCTGGCGAGCCCAGTTTCTCCAGGGCGGCAACACGAAGTGGAGTTAACGGCTCAGACCATCGAGATGGCGGCAGACGTCTCCCATCGTACCGCGACACAACCTCGGAAATCATCTCCATGTATGGCTCCGACAGCCAGAGATCTGCCTCTAGCTCCCTTTCACCACCTTTCGACGACTTGGCACAGCGCTCTTACTCGATGACCAGTTGCAGCTCAAGAGTGTTGCCATACCAGAAGCCCAGCAGGGCCTTGCAGGACAGCACGAACCAAACCCTGCTTCAGAGGCCTCGTTCTCCATTCCCATATCCCACGCGGCTTAAGCGTCCAGGGGTACGGCCCTCTTCACCGGCATTGACCGATAATGGAATCGACTATAGTAGGATGGTAGGAATTGATCGAGTGTCCTACGTTGGCCTAGTGCCCTATTCCGTGCTTCATCTGCCATAAACTGACTTGGCCTTAGAGAACGGTTCACGGATCGTACAAGCCAACTTATCCTCGCTACGGACGGCGGCCGACGCCCAAGCTGTCTCGCTTCAGAGCCAACAGCCCAGGAGATTCGTACATGCGTCATGACGGTAATCCTGGATCTCAGCTTTCCCGCACCATGTCGTCTAGCCTTCCTCCTGGGTGGAGAAACAGATGCAATGGCAGGTTCGACAGAAGTGCGTCTGAGCAGAGCCTCAGAAGCTCCAGCTTGACGTCCATAGTTGACATGTACCGGCCACCATCCTGCACCCCGTCCGTCCAGAGCTTGCCTCTCCGATCTCAAACATATGGCACCTTTTACTACGACTATTCCGAGGATTTTGATAGCCGTCCTCAGCCAGTTGTTGCGCCAGCACCAGTGGCACCGGTGCCGACCCGAATTCCCAGTTTCCGGCGAGCAACAGTTCTCAACGACGGTTATGATGCCGGGCTCCAAATACCAGCTGAGTGTGAACTTGACCCTCGCCATGAGCGCCCTTCCAAGGATAATGGGAAGCTCGGCTCAAATGACGAGGATCGAACTGAGCCGATCTCTCGCCAGTTTCATTCCCCGTATCTTGAAGCCCTTGAGCAGAAGGACTCACGCGACTCGATTGGTTCTGCAAAAAACGGTCCACACTCGAGAGAAGAAGCCACAAGGATGACGGAGCCGCCGACGAAGCATCTTGTACCACCCACGGGAGATCTCCTAGCCGACCAAGAAGGTGGTTCATACGGTAAACACGAAATCATCTCGGAAGATAAAAGAGAAAAGTATCCTATGCGACTGGGAGATGTAACACAACCTGGGAGGACTACAGCGAGACAGGATCCTCCATCTGGCCACGATAGTTATGATCAGCTCGACTTCGCGACACATCCCGAGCTTACGACAAACTTACAGAAGTTGACAAGTGCGAAGTGCAACACCACCTACCATACTCACCCAGTCCCCGAGCCAATAACGAGATCAGCCTCACCAGCGTCCATTGACTCCAGGCGCAAGACCAAGGTCTACTCCATCGAACCAGGGCTCTCGGACCTTGCCTCTCTCGTACAACATCTTGATAAGGCCACCGACTTCGTGGATGAGGATGAAAGCAGCATTTTCTCGCGCGTGGACCTCCCCATCGGACTCTGGGCTGAGTCTCCTCGTGACCCACCAGATTGCCTAAAGACCAACAGCCCCAGGGACAACGAAGACACGAACAAAAACGGGTTCACCGATGATTTTCGCGGGCACAAGAGAAATTTTGCTGTGCCCAGAATCGATGCGGACCACCTGCCAATAACGAGCAAATTGAGCCCGACTGAAACCGCTCAATGGTCCATCGTGAACGGCGGCGCACTTCAGCCCAGACCAGCAACAGGCCGCCTGCGATTGCAGAACAGCGCGCCGCAGCTTATGAAGGCTCTGCCGCCGCTGCCAAGTGCCTCCGTCAGAAGTGAGTCCTACATTGCTAATATATTTGCTGAAGACCCCGACCCGCCCGCCGAATTCCCGCCCTTGGAGCTGTCCAGGATCACGACACCGATGTCTATGCTCAGCGAGGTCTCTTCACTTGATATTCCCAGGTCTCGCCAGAACGGGGACTTCGGTACCCTGATTTCAAGCAAGGATGGTGGCAGAATGGGCAACTTCAGACACAACCAGAATTCAACGTTGGCGAAAGCCCTCAGCTTGGGTGTCGACCCCTCCTGTCGGCTAGGCATCTATCCCTTCGGGCGCGAGGCTGGTTCGCTGATGGTGCCCACCATCAGGGAAGAACAAAAAAGCCCTAAACCCAGCAATGGGAAACTGAGGTTAAGAGTCTCTCGCGGCGCCATGGCAAAAGCACAGGTTGAATTGAAACACCACCCGAGCCACATTACATTGAGGCCTGTCGTGGTTGGCTTCGAGTCTTGTTCAGAACTCCCAGTCCTTCCCCCTCTGGAACTGTATAGTTTGGACGCGGGAGTTGACAATGAGACCGATCGGGGGAGAAAAGAGCCATTTCGAGCAACTTTCCAGCCTGAAATTGCCTCAGCCTCAGGCTCGGGCTCGGGCCCAACGCCAGGCACGTCGCTTATCATGCTTTCAAGCCGTATCGAAGGTCAAGAGCTCAAAGAGGCGCCGCAGCATGTGCAGAAGCCAGCCTCCAGAGCTTCCTCGGCCTCATTAACGAACGCTCGTAGCTCGCTCTCCGACAGAGGTAGCGCAAGCAAAACTTCCCATGGCTTGAGAAAACGTATCTCTGATCTACGCGTTCGGGTGGTCGAAGCCCGGATGCGATCCGCAGAGCCCCCTTCGCCCAAAGATCAGACACCAGAAAGGGACGAGCACGCGTCACCGCCAATAGCGCTCGCGACTGTGCAGAATGACATGGTCAACGAGTCGACCGAGGACGTGGGTGAAGCGGACAGCCATTCGATGGCTTCAAGAGGCTTCAGGGGTCGTATGTCCGGATGGATGAGGGCGGTCAGGCATGCAGTTATGGTCGCGTGTGCCGGTTCGAGGAAACGCGGGTAGTCGTTGAGGAGGTTGCGGCACGGATTCGGCCACGGGCAGGAGTTTGTTGAGTTTGGCCTCGGTGGTTACTTTTGGTGGCTGAAGGCTGTGGCCCGATGTTTTTCAAGGCTGGACTATGGAGAAAGAGAATGGCCCCTCTTGGGGAGGGCGTTCTAGATGCTGCAAGGCGGGAGTTCGGCCAGCAAGCTCGAATTATTATAATTACCAACCAATGCCTTGACTCTCAAATTGCATTAATACTAAGAAGAGAAGTACATGTACTGAGATACGCAATGCAGACAGCTTGCTTTCTGTTCAGATTGTTGATGTGCACAGTGTGGGTCACAAGCTGTCACGAGGCGCACCTGAAGGTTCAGGACTGCCAATCTTCCCAGTGCCTCCTTCCCCGTTGGATCGTTTTCAGTTGCTGCATACCGTGTCTTGGTAGCGCAGTAAATGGATCAGGAAAGCGTTGTCACTCTGAACCGCACCAACATATCTTACTCTCGTTCTTCTCTCGAACCCCTTCGACCGCGCCTTAGAGCCCTCCCTAGGTTATCTTTTTCCTCCGCTTTCATCCCTATGCAGGGGAGATGGCGCCAGGGAACCGTCGCCGGGGGAGCCCATATCCAATGCGAAGCCAAACACAGTCGGGCACGCCCCACCACCAGCGACACCCCCAAGGTCAAGAAGCAGGCAATCCTGACTTCGGCATCGACCACATGGACCCTGGATCCTACCCAAATCGACAAGTTACCCATAAACAGGAGCATCAGCTTCGCCATGTCCATGTTGAGAGCAAACAAGACAAACGCCAGGGACGTTGGAGAAGATTCCTCAGATTCATACGCGGAAAGTCCGGTGCAGACCTCGGTGATGCTGAAGGGGATGGCGAGATGGGGAGGGAGGACAGGAGAAATGGAGTGTGGTCGAAAAGGAAAGGAAAAGACAAGGCAGCCCAAACTGCTGACTCGAAGCAGCTAGGCCAGGACAACAGAATCACCGACCATTATGGAGTCCTCGACGGTCCTGCTATCAATAAAGAGGCTAGAGACAGCCATCACAGTCAGCCCAACAGTCAGCTGTTGCCTCGCACGGACTTCGTCCCCCCGGCGACTTCAAAGGGTGGACCGGGTCAGAAACCTCCTCTGCCAAAAGGGGAAACCAGAGGGCTTGGTAGCCGTGATCCTTTAAGACAGCACCCGATTCCAGAAGAATTTGCCTTCGATCTAGCAAAAAGCCACTCGGCCGCAGATACAGGGCAAGTATATGAATTGGGCGAGCCAGGGCCATCCAATTTTCGACAAGGGGCTGGGTCCGACCCAAGGCATTGCAAGATAAGCAAGGAGGAAGAGGGGACCGGCCGCGACAGTCCCGTGACGGACCCATACGGGGATAAAGAAGATGGCAGCCTCCTCGGGGGTTCGTATCAGGAAATGGAAAATGAACGGCCAGCTCCTTTAGGTGACGATTCGACCCGTAGCCCCCTTGAACCTCCTCCGGCAGATGGTTGTACGTTCCAAGAGTGGCAGCAACAGCTCACGGAACTCAACAAACCAACAGTGCCAAACCGCGTCAGCTCAAAGCTCCCATGGCCCTCGCGGTCGCGCCTTACCATGGCCTCATCGCGCCGTCAAAAGTCAATTTGCCCCAGCATCGCCTCCCATACATCGTGGAATCCTTTCAACCTGCCGGGACCTGTTCGCGTGTCGTGCTTCGCCGATGTGCTGGAAATAATACGCCAAAGAAGGGAAAGCAACGCCAACCTAAACGGCAGTATCGGCAGCGTCCTCCACCGCAGCAGCACCAACCTTCTGAGCAACCCAAACGCCAACGCTGGGGTCAGACAGGTCCTCAACAGAAGCAGCACCAATCTCTTGAGCGACACCGCACCCGGCGGAAGCAGGAGACATGCCAACCATAGCAGATCAAATCTCCTCAGTACCGACAACCCACTCACCACCTCGAAGCCCACAGAGGCTCAGCCAAAGATCAACCGGAAGCCTCTCCCCGTGGTTGGAACGAACCCCTTCCTCGACAGAGCCTCTTCAGCTGCTGGTTCTGCCCTGTACAGGGCTTCTACCCTGGGTAGTACCAGTAGCAGTCGCGGCGCATGGTCTTCGGACTTTCAAGCAACAACAGTAACGAGCTACACCGATGCGACCAATATAGCATTCGCCACAAGCGCCGCCACGAACGATTCTACCCTTCTAACACGCTACAAACGCGCAACCGATACAACTTTTGATTCGGCCATCGATGTCGAGGGCGAGGGTGACGACTCCTATCGAAACGAGGGTCTAGGTCTCAGGACGCCGGGAAGTAGCCGCAATGAACATGGCAGACCGCGAGCGCCTAGGGGGCCAGCGAGGCTGGCGGTGGAGACCCCGCGGTATGAGTTCATGCCCGACAGCGGCGGTGAAAGTTCGTCTACGGAGGCGTGGTGGAAGACTACCAAGACGGGGAAGGAGGAACTCAAAAACTCTCAAGTTGGTGCGAATGTAGGCGGGAGGAGCAGAGGCTACGCTGGAAAGGGGAAGGAGGTTGACAGAGGTGTTTACCATGAATCCCGTGGGCATGGAAGGGAACTGAGCCATAAACCAGTTGACAAGGGCAAGGTGGTTGATAGAAACGAGTTTCAACGCTTCGGGGACTACGATAGCCGGGACAGCGATAGCCCCACGCTGGGAACTACGGGCGAGTTCAGAAAGGGGCATAGGCGTGGTTTTGAAGGCGGAGGTACGTTTGGAGGTGAAGCGAGATATACGTTTGACGGGAAAGGGAGTGATTCATTTGGAGAGGGGGATTAGCGAACAAGAGTTTTCTTATGTTGATGTGGATAACTGTTTGTTTGGGACCGGTTTTTTTTTGGGGGGGGGGGGGGGGGGGGTAGCGGGGCGGCTGCTAGCAGAATAGGGGTAAAACAGGATAGGTATGAAAGCAGGGGGCGGGAAATGGGAGCTGTTGGACAACTTTCAAACAGCAGCGAGGATATCACTACAGTGAGAAGCTAGCAGTATCGATTCAGCACATCATAGCGGTGAGCTGAGTCAGAAGCCGCGATTAAAAGCCAGGATTCTTCAAGTTGTGACATTGAAACACTCATGGTATGCTAATATCCTAGCTAGCCCTTTCGTAAGTACTGAGCGGCGCTGCGTGTGTCTCTGTCTCTTCTAGAACACACCGCCCCCTATTATAAAGAGCCTTTCCTCTTCTCGCTTGGCCCACTGGATGATCTTGTTGGCGCCCTGTGTCATCACGGCGCGGGAGGCATTAGGCCCTGCAACACAGTAGAACTCAAACACTGGTGTTATCCATGCGAGACTAGCTGCTTCGGCGCCAACGCAGTGTAATACTTTGAGATGGGAGTGTTTGGTGTGCATGGAGGCGTGGAGTTGATGGTAGACCGACATCAGTCGGCGTCTGGCTACGAGCTTCTCGGGCTCGGGGCCGTCAAAGGTGAGCTCGAGAGTTGCCATGCAAAATTGGACGTTGGCGCGGGATTTGTAGAGGAAGTGGCTAATTTGGGTGGCGGGGGCCACGGCGTTGATCCGAGGACGACCTTCGCGGACGGCTGTGCGGATGATGGCGAGGCTGCCAGTTTTGTCGAGCTGGTGGGCGACTTTGTCACGCATTTCTTTGAGATTGTAGAAGGACTCTTTGTCTGGGCTGATGAGGATGATTGCGATCTCTTCGTCGGGGTTGGTGTCGGGGTTGCGTTCAGGGATGGGCTCCGAGGATGTGCTGTCGGGGCTACCGTCGAAGAAGCTGACGTACATGTAGAGGTAGCCACGGTTGTTGAAGGCGGGAAGGCAGAGGGGGATCCAGTTCTCGCCGCCACCAGCTTTCACTCCGCCAGATTCGAAGAGCATGTTGAAGATGAGTTGTAGGTCGCTGGGGTGGAGAGAGTGTTTTCGGGGGCGAATGACGCTGACGAGCTTGCCGCCAGCGACGATTAGACCATAGAGAAGTTTGTCGCTCCGCACCTTGAGGAATGCATTGTGGATAGCGTGGCGCTTGGACTTTCGAAGTCTGAGGCACTCTAGGGCACCAAGGAGTGCAGAGGGGGATCCCTTGCTGAAGCTATCGGCAAGAGATGATAGAAGCGACTCGGTACCCTCCAGGGGCTTTCTGAGATCGGTAGATGGGCGGTGCACAAATATGTTCTTGAGCGTCGGGAGGGTCAACGTCGAGAGAATTTGCATGTACAAAGCATCCAGCTGGCTTCTGAGTTGGGCGTCGCTCTCGCCCAGCCTGCTGATAGCCACAAAATAAAGGGGCCCCTCGATAGCAATCACGAAGCGCGTCTTGCCAGCCGTGAAGCCAAGCAAGGGGTCGTTGGAGCCTTCGTAAAATGAAATGATGGTCTGGACCACGCCCATGTAGGAGTTGACCAGGCTCAAGTCGCCATGTCGACTGTAAATGGGCTTTCCGGCAGATGAGAGAATCATGTAGTGTTTCATCTTGGATTTCCATAGAGCTAGCCTCTGGTCATCCGTAACACCCTCAGTGGTGAGGTCAGGGATGTTATCAAACTCCTTTTCAAAGCCTGCCAGGTCATCGGTGGATGTGGTATCCTCGACGGCCTCGAAGGGTTGAACAGTGGCTGATTGGGACCGTAGCATGTTCCAAGCTCGGCTCTTTTGTATCTCGCCGGCGACTAGACTTGCCAAATCGCCAGCGGGCCGCATCGTAGGCGCAAAGCTCACAACGCTCATCGAGTCGGTCAAGCCGTCCTCCGAGGCACCCCGACTTGGTGTCGCAAACCCGCTCGCTGGGGTCGAAACCGCCCGCATGGCGCTGGTTGTAAAGGTCCCACGGGATCCATCGGCTGGTGGTCGATCTCAGCTACTTACTTCCATTTTTGGAAAATGCTTGCACGTCTCAGGAGGTCTGAGGAGGTAACTCCTCCTCATCCTCCTGAGACACCAGGGCAAAAAGACTAAAGGGGCAAAAAATAGCAGGAATCGCACATACGAAACGACATGGTCGAGATGTCGACAGATGACATGGCGGTAGTAGCTTTCGATTGGCCGGGTGCGACGTGCAGACCCTCGCCCGAGTGCTTCCGGCGTGGCGGCAGCGGGGGTGGCAGCAACTCGGCGATTTCATTGCTGTTGCTGCCGGCTTCTGGTTCCGGGGCCATTGTGGTGGTGTCGCCGTCCCGTTCGTTTGCGCATTGTCTTTGTGAGATACTCGTCGCAGTGGACACCTCCTTCTCACCACTCCCGCCTCAAGCCCGTCCCAAGCACAGAGCAGAGCCTCCCGTCGGTCAGCTTTCTCGGTAGAGACAAAATCGCATTCGAGTCTCCGGATCGGCCGGTGCTTTCAACTGTTGTTCTCTTTCATCGCCATGTGGGTTGGGTGCAACGAGATGGGATCAGACGAATGACGACAGCGGTGTTGATGTGCTGGCGATAACGATAAGCGGGACAGCTTATGCTTGCTGCCGAACGACGTGGAAGTTCCTCCTTAACCGCAGAGGCCCCCTGAAGCCTTCTAACAGACCTTGTGACCTATCAGCGAGTGTTAGAGGAAGCCAGGCGTTCCCACCAGCTTGGCCCCACCCTCTCAGTAGCCTTGTGGCCCTGTTGGCGGGGTTGGGGGGGGACGGGAAGGTGTAGGCCAATCACAGCGCACCTCTCCAGCGCTGTAATCTGCAGCGAGTGAGAGCTGACGCTGGTGAAGCTACATTCTCAGGTACGGAGTACAGACAACGTTGCTTTCCGCCTTGCGCCGCATTGTCTTACGCAACCACATTGAAGCTCGAGATCTTGCACATGCCCCTGGAGTACGTGTTTACTAGAGCTCTCCTGACCGGCAGCGCCAAACCAGCCGGCAATGAGCTGTAACGAGACGACAGCCACAGCGTCCAGTCGTCGCAATCATTGCCGCAGAGATGGCCCTTGAGCCTGGCCGTCGGTCCATCTCCCCCGAGAGCTCTGGACGCGAGTCGCCCGTCCCTCGACAATGGAGGAACCAGCTTGGGAGTGGTATGTCAATGCGAATTGTTGGGACCACTGGCAGTGCCGCTGGGCAGCTAACTTGAGCCGTTCGTAGAGGATACCGTCCCGAAAGACAAGTCGTACCGGAAGTATGCCTCCGGCGTTGAGCGGTCCCTTTCACTCTTTGACACGGCGCTGCAAGAGTGGGCTGACTACATCTCTTTCCTCAACCGATTGCTCAAGGTGCGCGCCTGTGGTCGTTCCGCGGACTTTGCAACAACCCGCTAACTTGTTCATCTGTCTTAGGCCCTCCAAGCCCGCCCCTCCTCCATCACCGCCATCCCAGCCAAGGCCACCGTCGCAAAGCGACTGTCACAATGTCTGAACCCCGCCCTCCCGTCTGGGGTACATCAGAAGGCTCTGGAGGTCTACGGCTACATCTTCGCTGTCGTTGGGAAGGATGGACTATCTCAAGACTTGCCTCTATATCTTCCGGGTCTCGCTACTGTTCTCTCGTTTGCCTCACTCTCAGTCAAGGGCCCGTTTCTCGCCCTTCTTGAGCGCTACTTTCTGGATGTCGACCCACGGGCCTTGCGACCGGCCATGAAATCTATCGTCCTCGCTCTGTTGCCGGGCCTAGAGGAGGAGACAAGCGAGGACTTCGAGCGGACTGTGAAGTTGGTAGAACGTTTCAAGTTGGCGATACGGCCCTCTGGCAGCCAGGAGCTCACGCCTCTGCACTCCACGGGCGACGATTTCTTCTGGCAGTGCTTTTTCTTGGCGTCGATCACAGGTCACACCAGGAGAACTGGAGCGCTCGCGTACCTTGCGCGCGCTCTACCTCAGCTCGGTCAGGCTCTACAACCGGAAGCCCAAAAGAAGGCCGAGGCACGGAACGGCGGCGATGCGGAGCTGGCGATAAAGCTATCTCGGCTCGTGACTTCCCCCGAGCCGGGACTGCTCATCAGGTGCTTTGCTGCTGGCTTGGGTGACGACCAGCTCCTCATCCAGCGGGGCTACTTGGACCTCCTGGTCACGCACCTGCCGCTGCACTCTCAAGTCCTCCAATCCAGAGCCAAGGCCGGTGACCTCGAGCTTCTTCTGAAAGCTGCGGTTGGTGTCACCATTCGGCGAGATATGAGCCTCAACCGCCGCCTCTGGACATGGTTGCTGGGCCCCGAGCCGACGACTGCAAACGACAACGAAGCCGGTCTCGAGTCGCCAGCATCCAACTCCAGCCATGCTCAAGGATTCTTCTCCTCGAGGACCAGCTACTTTGAGGAGTATGGACTGCAGCCTCTGACGCGTGCTCTGCTCGGCATGATAAAGTCGGGCGCCGACAGCAATCCGTCTGAGAGGGCAAGACCCTACCGCGTCTGCTTATCGTTGATGGATAAGTGGGAGATCGGCGGTTTGGTCGTTCCCGAGGTGTTCTTACCTATCGTGGATAGCGTCAGGGACTTCAAAGCCAGGGCCAAAAGTAAATCCGACTTCACCGAAGTGTTGAGAAGCGCAAGTGTTTTTTTCGATGGCGTTGAGAGCGGTTTGATCTACGGTGAACTCCTAACTCTTGTAGCTCAAGCCATCAGTCCCGGTGAGCTATCTCAAACGGATCGCAGCACAAAACTAGACCTTGTCAAGTTCATCTTGACACACTTCAACGTCAGGGAGGAAGAGATGATTACCATTCATGCGCCGCTGACAGTCCTGTCTGTCTTGTGCATGGTGGAAGAGATTAGGGAGAAGGAGAAAGCTGCCCACACCCGGACGCTGGCCAACCCCTCCCTTTCAAACCAGGTGCTGGACATCGCGGCGACACTGCTGGAGCTCGTCCCCGAACGCGCGTTCCCAGCAGACTCCCAGTCCAAGTCGACTCAAAGGATAGAGCCGAAGATTCTGGCCGCTACGCCCAACACCGAATTACTCAAAAAGATAAGGAGCTTTTACATAGCCGACCAGGGCAACCTTGATGCAACTGCACCCCCTTTTGCGCCGCAAAATGTAGCAGAGCTCCTTCTACAAAAGGCGTGCGATCTCAACTGTGCAAGCCTGAGCCGAAGGGAGCCTGGAGCAGAGATCGCTATCAAGAGCCGCATCCTCATGCTCCTCCTGTCAAAGACGCCCCAGGAGTCGTTCCTCGATACCGACAAACTACTCACTGCCCTCAACAACTGCCTCTCCGGGGCGTCGGTACATTTTGCAACATATTCATCCGTCTTATCACTTTCTACTCACTTGTACACCACAACCCGAATATCAACCGTCGAGCTCTCGGATCTTGTCACCCCCCTCATCCGTCACGCATGGCTGTTCCTTTCCGCTTCCGAACCGAAATATCATGTAGAGACCGTCCGCAGCCTCTGGGTGCTCCAAACCGCCTTGACGCCATCAAATCGTGACGTTGAGGCGGCCATCTGCGCTCTGATTCTTGAGAATGACACGGTCGGGACATTTGCCCGTCGTCCTGCCGACCCCGGCCGGAGTTTTTGTGTCTTATGGTCGCACAGCTTACAGGATAACCCTTCCGGCGCAGACCGGAGAGGCCCAAAGACACCCAATGGCGACCTCAAATCCCCGCCTCGTCTTGGGGGGATGGACAATTACGAGGTCATGCTCACTCGCCCCCTATTCTTGATGCTTGATGGACTGGCCGATGAGCGGACCCAACTTTTCATGACGGTGAAGACCTGGCTGAACAACCTGACTGGAATGGACAAGTAAGTACCAGACTACTATGATCGTAAATAGAGCATCAGAGTGCTGACCAATCGCAACCAGGCTCTTTACCATTTTTATTTCCAAGTTCTCCGAGTTTCCCCTCCTGAGACGGCGAGATCAACCTTTAGAAGCCGGCAAAGTGGTCGAGGGTGCTCTGTTTTCTTCCGAGGATGATCTCGACTTGATGCTATACCACATCCGATGCCTATCAAACGTCTTTCGATGGGCACCGGATACTGTGTGGGTAACACTCGCAAAGAAGACGATAAGGGCCACCGCTTATTTCCCACCCCTCTCCGAGATCAGTAGGTGCCGGATTCTTGGTCTTAAACTGTCTCGATGCTGACTTTTCGAAGCCGGGACAGACGAAGACGTCTCCTTGCAGCAGTTCTTTCTCCACGTCTGCCTTCGGTGCATTGCCAAGAGCCAAATCGGCGAGGGTGATGAAGAGCGTGTCTCACAGCTCACCCGCGCATCTCTGACTCTCTTGCATCAAATTCTTCTTAACCCATATGCCGAGCCGCTTGCTGCATTGCAACTCGAAATGTCGCTCATCGAGAAGCTCACGCAGTCTCTCAACGGGCCTGACCCCTACGTTCAAGTACTTCTTCTCGATGTTGTGTTTGCATCGTTGAAGTTGCGAGAGATGCTGCCTCTGGAGCTCCCCGCATCGCCAACAACCGAAAAACGCCCTATTAGTCAAGACCCTACCCGTGTTGTCAGCCTCTCCGTGCTGGGAGAAAAGCCTCCGGTGGCACAGACAACGCCACCTATGCTGCTGAGGTGTATTCTCGCAGGGCTCAGCTCGTCAAGCAGTCGGCCAGTCCTTGATAGCTGGATTAGCTTCTTGAGCGAATGTCTGCCGCTTTACTCAGACTCAATCTTTCAAGTCCTGATTCCGCTTGTCGAGACACTGTGCACGCAAATAGCAGAGACGTTCAGCAACCTTCGCCGTCTCTTCCGGGACCCCGACGATGCGGCGGCGAGCAGCGCGGTCGGACCAGAAACCACACTGATTTCCCTTCTGAACGGCCTTGAGCAAGTTCTGGCCAAAGGACACGACAGGTTGCTGGCTGAGGAGGCCAGAGCCCAGGCTGTCAAGAGTCCAGACCAGCCCCAAGGCTTTTTCGGTGGCATGGTCTCAGGGGTTTTCTCTTCTGACGCACCACAAGCCAGGAGCGCCACGGCGAACGATCGGCTTACTGTTTTGCTCGCGTTCCAGGATGCTGTTCGAATCTGCTTCACCATCTGGTCCTGGGGCCAGGGAAGTGATGCGGCGCTGCAGGATATTTCGTCCGGTGCCTCTTTCACGTATACATCCCTGCGGATGAGAAACCGCGCGAGGAGGTTACTTGAACACCTCTTCGCCGCAGAGACGCTTGAATGCCTGGAGACGGTGATTGGGATCTGGAGGGGATCGCTTGATAGCCCTGACCCTACGAGGCAAGCGGAAGTCTTCAATCTGCTTCCAGCCCTTGATGGGTCCCGGCCCAAGCACACAATCCCGGCGCTTTTCAACGCTATTTACAGCCGAACAAGTCCTGGGGCACTGGACCCATCAAGGAGGTCAACGCTCACTATCGAACTGCAGGATACAGATGTTGTCATCTTTTTAGTAGACTACGCCCGCTCTCTGGAGGACGATGCTATGGATGAGATCTGGCAAGACTGCACGGCCTTCTTGAAGGACTTGCTGGGGAACCCATTCCCACACCGCCAGACGCTGCCAAGCTTGCTCGAGTTCGCAGCGATCCTCGGCGAGAAGGTGGACAACACAAACTTTGGAGAGCAGCGGAAGATGAGAAGGGAGCTGGCGGTAGGTTATAGTCCAGCCACACACCCGAGCATGGAACTAATTTGACTGCGGTAGGACTTGTTCCTGCGCCTCCTTACGGCTATTTTCACCACCCGGCCAACCAGCTTTGCAGACACCACAGGGGCATCCCTCTCCGAGAAGCGGCCCTTCGAGTCCCGACAGTCTTCCATCGGAAGGCTGCCAGGAGACAGAGCCGACGACGTTGTCGGCATCTTGTCCACGATCGTACCAAACTTACCAAAGATTCTGGTAGAAAACGATCGCATTCTGGCGGCCGCAACGGCGATTTCAGCTAACGTCATTGGGCCGACACTTCGCTCAAAGTCGTTTCCCGACACTGTGTCCAAGAACACGCTCGTGCTCCTCCAGGAGCTCTCGAGACTTCCAAATAACCAGAAGTCATGGAAGAAGGACGTTACTGACGCGTTCAACGATGCTCGCTTCTTTAGCTCAAGCATCGCACTGGTGCAGAATGACTGGCTGCCCCTACTCAGGCAATGGACCGTCACTGACAAGGAGCGGATGCCCGAGATTCTCGCCCGTGTCACACCACCCACAACTGCGGGCATTGTCTTCGGCGTTGGTGCAACGTCAGCACGCCTTGAAGCGGATCGCAAGACACAACTCAATCTCCGGCGGATAGCAACTCTTGTTCTCGCCGCTGGCCCAGATGCGTTCGTCGCTGATCTGCCTCCCATTCTGGATAAGCTCGTTGAGCTGCTCGGCGCCACGTCGACGTCATCACCTTCATCTACTACACGCTCTGACATCTATATGGTTGTCCGTGCTCTTATCCTCAAGACCAGCGCAATCCACCTCGCATCCCTTTGGCCACTCATAAATGCTGAGCTGCATGCTGCCATATCCTCGGTGGTCGCGCCGGATCACAGCGCGCAGTCGGACACTTACAGCAACCCATCCATCATCCAGGCCTGCAAGCTACTTGATCTGCTCGTTTGTGTGGCGCCTGACGACTTTCAGCTTCACGAATGGCTCTTCGTGACGGATACCATTGACGCTGTCTACCGGCCACCCACATACCAACCAGTCGCCCTCGTCGATGAGGTATCGGAAGAGCTGGGCGCCGTTATGATCGGTTCAGCGGGTGTCCAAACTGAGTCTGCGGCGCATCTGGCTGCTACAGGGACACAAAAGCGGCCTCTGCTCGGCCCTGGCGGTATCAGCGACGAGGTGAGCATGGACAGGAAAGATGAACTGGTGGCCAAAGTCTTGCGGCCCTTCTTTGGGCAGCTAAGCATTTATGCGTTTGAATCCACGTACTCGATGGCGCCGTTGGATTGGGATGGATGTGTGCAGAACCTGGTCAAGGACTTGTTCGACGAGAGGAGCGTGGTCAAGGCTCTTTAGGTTAGGGTCGTGCGAACGATGACGGGTACGGAAAAAGTAGGCTAAGGCGGTGGTTCCTGGCTACTGGGATGAGAAACCGAGCATATTTTTCGTCGTAATCGAGCCGACCCCTTAATTAATTTCGTGCTGCTGGCATGTATGCCACCATGGCTTTGCTTGCGCCTTCCATGCAGTACTGCACAACGTCAACCTTCGCTCCATCGGGCACCAGCCTGGCAATCTGTCGAATGTCGCTCGTCCGCGGCAGGAAGAGCACATGCTCCATAGGATGGCACGCCTTGTAGAGGAATTCCAGGTTATAAGGCTCCATAGTGCTCGGATCAAATATCTCGTCATCCTTATAATTCACCCCGCCCCAAGGAGGCGACGCAAACACAGTCGTGGTGGCCAGATCAATCTGAATCGTCTCATCCAAACTGGAAGGATCACCCTTCGCCTGCGCGAGATACTCAAAGCTGTCGCCGTGCACCCAGGTGATGGCGTCCAGCACCCCGTAGACTTCGGCGTTATGCTGCGCGCAGGCGAGGGTGGCGGCGTTTTTCTCGATAGCGATGATGCGCTCCCATTTTTCTGAGAGGGCAAAGGCGATTACGTTGCCGCCGGCACCGGCGAAGATATCGATGAGGGTGGTGTGGGATAGGGTGGTGGGGGAGATGTCTTTGGCGATTTGTCTAGCGTGAGGTTTAGCTTCTTGCAAGTGAGAAAAAGGGAGGAGGGATCGTACGTAGCGACGGGTTCAGGGGTTACGCCGAACCAGGCGTCGTCTGTGAGGCGGATGTCATAGTCGTAGAATTGGAAGATGTTGTAGCGTTGGTACCAGTATCTAGGAGAGGGGTTAGCCTGGGTGATGGGCGCGGGTGTCAAGTATGGAGAAGTACTTTTGAATGTCGTGGGGCACTTCGTAGATGTTGTCGTAGTGGAGACAATCTTCGGTGAGGGGAAGCTTTTTGGAGTGAAGAGCTGTGGGGGGCATGATGAAGTGATTTAACAAGGATTCGGTGGTTTTATTTTGTGGGTGGATTTATAACTCAGTAACTTGTTCTAATGTCGCCATACGTGGTATTTTGTTGAGTGGATGAATTGCGCAGCCTTTTGAGTTTGAGGTGAAGCTGGCGTGAACCTTGGTGGCTCCTGCCAAGCCGCGCTCGATGAGCCGCAGCCAAGCATGGGAGCTTGGGCCACTGAAACTTGATTGGGCTCAGGCATACAGTGCGCACTGTGATCTAACCGTCTATCGGTATTGATGCCAGGGTTGCTTCAACGACATTCGTTTCTCGGAAGTTGCGACAGCAAGCTCATCGTGACAACAACAACTTTCCTGCCGGCCAGAATCCGACAAGATGTTTAATGCTCTCAATCGGTTCATATCCCGCCTGGACGGCGATGCTCCAGCGGCAGCTAAGGAAAACCACGGCGCATTCGGTTTTCAGGTGCTTCGCAACACCAACCTCCAGCTTACTGTTGAGCCGTGGTTCGACTTTGTCGTGGGAATCAATGGCCGCATGATTGTACGTCCTCACTTTACACCGGTCACTTACCGGAATTTGTAGCTGACTTCTGCGTCTAGGACGACTCCGACCCTAGATTATTTGCCCAAGAAGTTCGCAATTGCGCTGGCAGCACTGTGGTGTTGGGGCTCTGGAGCGCAAAGGTGCAGTGTTCCCCCGAAATGATGTCCAGGAATATCATTGGTGACTCCCGTACTAAACTGAATTTCTACAGGGTCAACGAACAAGAGCGCTACATATTCCTGTCCCCGTTGACAGCGCCTCTCTCGGCCTCACCCTCCAATGGACACCCCTCTCCGTCGTATCAAATATCTGGCACGTCCTTGATGTTCCCGCCAACTCCCCGGCTGATGTTGCTGGTCTTTTGCCCTATAGCGATTATATTCTCGGCACCCCTGAAGGCGTCTTGCACGGCGAAGGAGGACTCAGCGAACTCGTCGAGGACCACATTGGCCGCCCCTTGCAACTATATGTCTACAACAACGAGTATAACGTGACGCGCGAGGTTAATATTCATCCTAGCCGCGATTGGGGTGGTGAAGGCGCTTTGGGCTGCGTCTTGGGTTATGGAGCTCTCCATAGACTTCCCGCGCCCCTAAGTGAGCCTGTCCACGCCCCTGGGGAGACCCTTTTCGACGGCGACTCTGCGCAAGCCCAGTTTGTTCCCGCCAGCGCCCCCCCTGATTTCTCAAACACCTTCGTTCCAGCTGCCGCGGCTACTCCTTCGCCGCCAGCCGACTTCCTGATCCCAGCCCAATTAGTGACAACTCAAACGCCGCCGGCCGAAGGACCACCGCGAGGGAAAAAGAAGGAAAGGCATGTTCACCACGCACCGTCGAATATGATGGACGACTACTTCAAGGAGCAAGAGAAGAAGAGCAGGGAGCTGGATAACGCACCCAGTGGAAGATCGACGCCGGTCCCCCCACCGCCAAAAGGGGGCCCGCCGAGAGGTCCACCACCTAAGGCTTCATCACCGCCAGGGAAAGCAAACGAAGACCAGGACTAGGTGCTTGTTGATGTTTGATATTGCATCCCATTTGGTCATCTGTCTTTTGATTATCCCTACCAACTCCCAGCGGATTTTTCTATTTGTACAACACGACCAACAAAGCCGTAGATAGATTGTTGCAGAAAAAGAGATAGAAAAAGGCAGCGCTTCGTAACCCTCGACAACCCCAGCCCTTGATCCTGTGACACCCTTGCCGTGCACTGTTCAGTTGATGAAGTTGACGCAGAAGAAGTGCAGAATCAAGCTGCAGACGACATAATCGGCAAAGGCGCGCTCGGGTGATACTGAAGGGAAGTCGGACTTGTTTGCCTCTGTTGTCTGGATCCGTAGGGAAGCTATCGAGCCCTTGTCAGAACTTTAACCAACACAGGGGAGCCGCATTGAGTGATCCTACCTGTGAGAACGAATTGCCCAACTGTCGCAGAGAATCCAGAGAGGAAAGCATTGAAAGGCTAGCGCAACACCATTAGCTTTCGTCCGCCGATATCTGTCACGATGTCCGCTCACATAGTTGCCCGCCAACACGCAGTAGACAAACTGCAGAGCGCCCACCACAACGAGGAACGCCATAAAGGCGTCAATCAGCTTCGTCCTCTGGGGTGTCTTGTTCTGGTAGTGATTGACAAGATTGACGACCACCTGGTCCCAATTCTGCTTGCTCGATGGCGCCGACTTTGCGACCTGCTTGACAGGTGCGGGTGCGGGCGCAGGGGTCGAGGGTTGTTGCGGTGGCGCTGCTGCTGCTGTTGCTGCCGCCGCGGGCGACGGTGTGACGTTTCTCGACTTGGCCATGTTCGCTTCTTGAATGCGTGCGTTCTCAATTGCTTCGTGGGGAGGGCGACTGGGATGGTGCGGGTCGGGTACGGCGTTGTGGTGTCGTCAGGTCTGCCTACTTTTGGGAGCTCGCCAACGCCAATTGCTGAAACGGGCCACGCAGCTTCATCGAGGGACCTAGCTTGCAGCCTTGCGGCCGGCTTGCCAGCTGGCGGCAGGGCGTGCAACGGTAAGGACAGAAGACTGCATGTGATTGGCTAGGCGTTTTGCAGGCTCATAGGAGGCGCTGATTGGACAAATTGCCAACGTCACATTATCCTTGGGGCCGGCTACTATTTTGGTGTCCATGAGCTCACTGTTGAACTCAATCACACAAGCAAACCGTTCCGATCTTCGCAGTCTGCCGTCTTTGTGTATGCCCAACCCCCTCATCACCTTTTGCTCAGTCAAAACTCACGATACGCGCTCACCACCTCGAGCTAAATTAAGACACACCCCTTTTTCTTGAAGCTGCGCAAGTTGTCGGAAATCAGTCATCGCAAGCAGCAAACAATCATCATGGCGACTACTGTGTTCGAGGTACGCTTGCGCAAGAGCCCTCTATCACCCCGACTACTCTACATACAGCCCTTCCGTCCAATGGCATCTGACACAGCCTTGTATTTATAGGCTCTTCACCCAAACCCGGAGGATCGACTCGTGTTGAGGCTCCATCGCGCTCGATCTATTGTCTTGACCAGCCAGGAGTAAGTGCCGATCTTTGCTCTGTTTCACGCACACAGCGGCTATCTCGAGATCTTCATTCAACTATGAGGCTATTTTCAGTCGTGTGCATCGTCCAAGGTCGCCTCGGTTGGACGTCTTTCGTCTGCCGTTTGTTGGTTCGTTGCCCGGTTGCCGGCAGTATGTCGGTGTTTGTCCCGACCTCCTCTCATCTCACCACCGCCCATTGCTCCCACATCAAACGAAAAAAAGGCCGATGCAAGATACGCCCGCTTCCGAGGAGCGGCGCCCTTGATTTGCCGCCTCTTCCTCGCCCCCCTTTCCCTCCTTTCCATCCCCTCCCGTTCGAACAACCCCCCTGGCCCCCGCACACGGCCTGCGGAAGGAACCTTGAGGCTTGATCGCTTAGTCCTCCGCCAAAAAGTGACAGCTCTGCTCCTGCGTTGCAATGCGACGTAGCAGCAGCAGCAGCAGCCTCTGGGAACTTCCGAATTCCTTCACCTATGGTGATCGCCGTCTCCTCGGGGTTAGGTCGCCGACCTGGCTGCTACGCTTCCTCCCGTTGCGGGTCTACGTTTCCCCGCCGCCGCCGTTGTGCCGCCGCGGAATGCACCTGAACACCAGAGTAACGTTTTTTTTTTTGGCTGGGTAGGCTTGTCGAGCTCCGCGCCGCGCAGCGCACTTTCGAGGGGGCGTACATGCGGACGGCACTTGGACAATTCTCGTTCTCCCTCATCATCCTCAAGATCTTCAACTCGGACTTCTACCCGATAGGCGCCCTCTTTGCCGTATACGGAGCTGCCGTCATGCTCGTCGCCATCTTCCGCCGCTACGAGGGTAACCGCCAGTTCTTCGACACGGTTGAGAGCGAGGACGAGTCCTTCTCCGAATCAGACGGTGCCGGTGGGACCGTCCGATCCTCAAGAAGAATCAGCGTGGTCAAGAAGAAATTCCGCACGAGCGGGAACAGCGTCGCCTTGCTAGTGGCCCTCAGTTTCAGCTCCTACGTGGGGCTCCTCGTCCTTCTCTGGAATCTGACTTGACCTCCTTAGAATACAGAAGCCGGTTCTTGGGTAGGAAGGCAAGCGAAAGGCCGTGCGTTGCATGCAGCATCTGAGGGCAGCCTTGCAGCAGACGCGCACGAACGGGCGAGGCCCTTATAGTTAACCGACTTATCGCAGCAGCAGGTGCGTTTGCATGGTGTAGGGAGATGACGACGGCGTCAACCACACGGACATTTTCTTAACCAACTTCTTCACGAAACAAGACCACAGACGCGCCTTGACCCCCGCCCTCCAAGCCGACCCAAAGTTAAGCGCGCCGACCCCGGTATCGCGCAACTGCCCATCCCCGCCAGTCAGAAGACAAAGGACTCGGCGGCCTCCGGTCCCGAGCTCAAAATGAACGGGGCCGTTGCATGAATTCCCCCGTTGTGGGGCGGGGACGGCAGACGGGCTGTTTCGTAACAAAAAGCGGGGAATGGGGAAACCATGGTGTAATTGGGGGCTGCGCCCTGGGGTTGTTGGTGTGGAGGGTTGGTCTGGGGTGCATCCCTCCCGGTTGGCATCCCCTTTTCAGTCATTGCATGAATAACCACCAGCACCGAGCCCGGCGAGAACACCAACGCTTTGGCAGAATCACGAGACGGCGCCACATCGGGCAGACTGGTCCAGATCCATGACAACAGATAGACAAGAGAGCCTTTAGCGATGGAGTGTAGCCGCACAAATGATTTCCCAGCCAATTCTCGAGGCCCCTTGACAAGCCACCTTGCCAGTGCCCACATCCAAATCGGGCTTTTCGCATAGCATGAAGAATTGCCATGCGCCCTTAGTCGACAGCCATTCTATAGGTCTGCTACAGGGAGACTAAGATGAGGGGTTATGTGAGCAGTCTTAGCAACGATCAATCGCCTTCTTTGCTTAATCGTAATGCTCTTCCGGGTCCCCGACGTTTCTGCGGAGCGGTCAGATGCTAGCAATGCCATGCACGCATATGCTCCGTTGGTATGTTTGCCAACCGAGATATTGAACTGTAGCCAAGTTTCTCGCATGCTAACCGGAAAACTCAATCTGTAGAGATCTCGTTTAGTTTGTGTGACGCCGCATATGTCGCTGGATATATTTGAAGGTCAGATACGCCTGCTGACACCGCACGCGTTCGTCACGAGACGTGAGCAAAAGTATAGATGGCATATCGCAACATAATAATACTATAGCAATATATATAGTATATGTATCCTTTCCCTTTCTGTTCTATACACCCTTTGTCTGCCACCCTGCCTTGGTCAAACCCTGTCGACGTGCAAGCCTCCGAAACAAAATGCATGTGAAAAAGATAAAGTACAACGCATAAGCCATGCAACCGACATACTATAACAGAAGAGAGAAGAGGGGAAGAAAGAGGAGACGGACAGAAATTAAGCCAATGATAAATCAAAAACTTTTTCGTCCTTTTCCACCATCGAGGGCAAACACAGAGAATGAAATATGTCGTTTAACTGCCACACTGCCGCCAAGGAGGAAATGAAGAAACATAGGTAAATGAGACAAACATTCGACAAATGAGAATAAAGGAAATGATTCATGCCAGCACTTGTATCCCACCCTTTTTCCATCCCACCAACCGACCATGCAGTATAAGATCAACCCTTTCCCAGCTTTGATGTCAAGCGAGCCGACCATGTCCAACCCAAGGGCGCCGACCCGACCAAAACCAGTTCCAGCCGTCCAGTTGTTCGTCTCATGTTTTGCTCTTCGCGCCGCCGACGATAGCGGGCATCGCTCGCCTGTTCCATGCGCACTCTTTCAATGTCGTGTCACGTCTCGTCGTTCATGTAACCCGGTCGGGGGCAGATGATCGGCATGTATTCGCAAACAGAGGCCCTCATCGAGAACTTGATCAAGACGGGAAACGTGGTGTTTTGCTCGAGCCGTCCGCCGTCCCGTCCCGTGCCGCCCCCGCGATCTGAGAAACCCCAACCCACCAACCAAACCATGCGAGATGAATCCAAACCGCCTGCCGCCCACTAGTCCGTTGTGTGGAGAGTGAGGAAGCCAAAAGGAACCACAAACAGCGGGTGTCAGAAACCCCTCCGATGTTCGACCGCAGCTTCTCCTGCTCCAACCGCCGTGCCCTTCCCATTGCCGTGATGTGGGTAATGTATGCAGCCCATTTCTTCAACCCGCCGCCAATTTACCGTCTCCCGTCCGCGCCTTGTCAAGTGCGATAATTTAGTCGTCTCACTTAAACCCCTTTCCATACCCTGAAAGCCGCCACCGCAAGTGGCTTTCCATCACTATCTCTCCTCCAAGTCGAACACCCGCTTCCAAACCCCCTTCCCTATTGCTTTTGCCCAGCGGCATGTCGATTGCAGCGGCACTCGGGACGCAACGTCACCTGTCAGCTCGAAAGTCGTTATCATGACCAAATACGGGGGCGGGCCCGAAAGTTGTCTGCCATTCCGATCGGTTGTTTGCCCCTGTGGTCAGCAGTTGGGGCGACGATCCGACGATTGTTTGTTTGGCAGGCTGTTTTTGTAATCGGCTTGCACGCTTTCGTCGTCACACGCACAACCGAGGTCTCATGTGGAAAGCTTGGTGTCGCAAATCCCGATTTGGCAATGAAGCACCGCTGCGCTCAGGCTTCGTCTTCCCAATCAACTGTCTTGCATCGTGCAGTTCCCGCCAGATTAGGAAAGCCCACCCTGTCGCACTGACGATACATCAACTTGGCGAGACATTCGCATCGTACAAATGGAGTGGGTTTCGAGTCAATAAATGTTCACTTGCGTCTCCCGGTTGGCTGCTGGATTGAGGTGTCTGGATGTCTCCTTTTCTGCTCTCGAATCAACTCTCCTCTCGTAAACTGGCCGAAAACATTCACCTTCAACGGACGGGGCGAGTGCATCTCGTTATCGCTCATAGTACATGCCCGGACCGGAGTGCGAATGCTCTGGCGGGTGCTGCTCTCCCGATCCGAGGTGTTGTTGTCCACCGGCTTCTCCATACCAGCCTGCATAACCTTCGCTTTGCTTGGGGTATGGATATGGTTGCTGCCATGAGCTGTAGCTGGATGGAGGCACAGCCCCAGCAGACAGCGACACGTTGTGCTCCAGCGTCGTCCCCGGCACAGTCTCGATTCCAGGGATTGTCGTTGCGATGGGTGGCGGATACATTTCACTCGACATGGAGCTTGACTTGCGATCGTATGGGCGGCTCGAGTGACTGCTCATTTGGGAGATTGAAGGATATGGCTGGTGGCTTGCGACGCTGTCGGCACCAAATGACAAAGACCGGGGGGGCGGCGCTGGGTAGTTGGACCATCCCATATCGTCCCTCGATGAGGATTCGGATGCCACCGATGCTGACCAAGTGGCAGACGGAGGTGGCGCATGAGGCGTGTACGGCGAGAAGGCTGGGGTGATTGGCGACTCGGCCGGGTAAGACCTCCAGGTTGCGTTCAGGTCACTGGGCTTGGACGAGCTTGGGCTGGCATCTGCGGACATCCAGTTCGTCATACCATGGTGCCCATATTCATATGGTCGACTACTCGGGGGGACTTGAGGAGCCTTAGTGGGCCGGTCTTCATCGATAGGATTTTCTGTGGCGAAGAGAGGAGGGATAGAGACTTACGCTTGGAGTCAGGGGTATAGCTCTCGCTTCCTGGTGGTCGCGTGGGCGGAGGCATGGAAGGCATCGTTAGAGGGTATGGTGGCTGCCCATGCATGTCTGATGGGATTCCCGTCTGCAAGGCGGGCGACGAGGACGCAGAAGCGATCTTGGGCCCGACGGAAGAGCGCGACGCAGACTTTTGTCGCGTATCCGGTGGCGGCTGCTGGTCTACAGGGTAGAAGCTGCACTCTTTCTTTAGGCGGATGCAGTTTACGCATCTGCCCTGGACATCGTTTTGCGACGGGATGCACCTGATCTTTCGGCGGCGGCAGTGGCCTTGGATGGGATTTAGCTCAACCTTCACCCCAAGAGACAGGTTTGCATCAGCGTTTCAAGTGGAAAAACTTACCGCATGCGACAGACGTGCGATGATATCCCAGCTTATTTCTTCTCTTCTCTGCCGCAAGGCTAAGGGCATCCTGTCCGGGCGTGGTCGATTGTTGTGGTGTTGGAGGATGTTGCTGCGTTGGCGGCGGCTGGGACTGCGGCGGACCAACGACCGGTGTCGATATCGAGCGCTTCAGCTTCAGCGATTTAGATAGTGAGTCAGAACGATCCCTCGAGGGAATGCCCGAGTCGAGGCCCGGTCGAATGTCCATTCCGGAGGAGGTCTGCGATGGCAACCCAGAGTAATTGGGCAAGTACCCAGAGGGCAATGCGTCTATGTCGGCCCCGTTTTGGGACGGCGGCGGGGGATACTGGTATGACATTATGTCTGTCATGGGTGCTGGTGCTACAGATGGATATATAGCGGAGTTGCTTGATCCCCAGGAAGCCAAATTCGATTTCAGGGGCGGAGGAGCAACGACTGCCATGAACAGGTAGCTAGCTGCTGATGTGGCCGGGCTGAGAGGTGTCAGGAGAAACCGGGGGTCGTGTCCAGCACCGGATATTCGAGAGGGTGGCGAGAGCCCAAGCGAGTATTACAGCGGGCCTTGAGCGCTGGTCGACTAAGCTCCAGGTATGCAACTATGTCGGCCTACGCTCTCACAACCTAGCGTCTGCTGATATTTGCCAGCGGATTCCTTATGGCATAGCACACAGGAAAGGCCGAAGGTCCTGATCCTAGCAACGAGGGTCTTGTTTCCTCGGTAGCCTGCGGATGTGGTTGCGGTCCGGGGTAGGGGACGAGCGAAGAGGTCCTGTGGTTCTCCAGCAGAGGTTGGTGGCCAAGGTGGATCAAGACTTCAGAAGGTGAGAGAGACGAACGGGGCAGACGAAAGGTAGCGAGCGACAACGGGCCAATGGAGTTGATGAAGGACTTGTGGTTCGCGGCAGCTGGAGCGACGAGGATCCAAGCAATATGACTGGCGACTAAAATACACCTCCTTTGGGAACCAGCCTGGGGATTTTAGGAGGGTAGGCTGGGGCAAGGCAGCGGCAACGGCAACGGCAACCCTTTCTTGCAAGGGTCAAGACGGAAAGAGGAGTCTGGGCTATATGTGAACCGTGTATAGCTGTGTGCGTGTGCGTCGCAAAAAGCCGAACTGTGTGCTGCGGTGGAGGTGCGCGTCTGGGTGTCTGGGTGGCCGCTGCGTGTGAGCTGGTCGAGAGCAGTTGGAGGAGGCTAGGGTAGGGGGGGGTGTGTGTGTGTGTCTGTCTGGTGGCAGCTGGCTGCAGTGCGGAGAGGGTACTGCAGTGCACGAACGAAACGAACCGAGTGCTGGCTGGAATGGAACCGGAGTCCAGGAGGGAGTTTGGTAGGCCGCGTTGATGACACGGCTCGCACCCCAAATTTTCGTACCTGATAGAGAGGGATGGTCTGAAAGTGGGCAGGGGGATCCCGCAGTTGCTGTTTTTGGAAGTATCTGTACAACCTTCCAGGGCTGTCAGCGGCCTGTCAGTTGCTGCTTGCAGCGCTTCGCGGCAACGACGAGATCAAGATCGGGGCCGTCGGGGGTCCAAGTTCGCAAGTTTGCGACGACGCTTCCTGACTGTTTGGGAAAGCGTGTATGTAGGATGTGTATATAAATGGGATGTTTGAGCAGCTAGTGAGCTGCGGGGGGTGTGGGAGGTTGGGGGGCACCACGCGGGAGGGTTGAGGCTTGATTTAAAAGAGCCGGGAGTCTGAAGAGGGAAGTAGGCAGCTGGAGCCGCGGTGTTAGTAGGTGAGTGAGTGACTGCTCCTTGTCTTTTTTTTTTTTGCTAGGGGTCGCTGGCTAAAGATCGTGTTGGCGTGCTGCTATTGCCGGATTGCAGGATAAGCAAAGCAGTGTCTTGGCCAGTCAGGATGCAGCTCTTTCAGCCGTTCCGGTCAGCCAAAGAGATAGACCACCGACGAGATGGCGTCCGCTGATGCTCGGGACGATTGGTGTTCGTTGATGCCGCGACCAGCAGCGGCGTCTGTCTCTCGAGAGACAATGTGAGGAGAGCCTCAACCAGATCGGGCTGGACGGCAGGGGCGCGTGAGATCGCGGGTCGGGAGCGGTCCATGTAATCCGGGATGGGGAACCGCGGGCAGCGTTGCGGCACCGTCCGCTGGTGTCAGGGTGGACAGAATCGATGCGTATCTCGTGGAGTTGCTTTTCGACGTTGAAATTCCTTCCTTTTTTTTTTTGTTGGACTTTGGCCCCGTCTTGTCTCACTCTCCCTCACAGATCCTTCCTTGGAGGGCCGTCGGGGGGGCAAGGGCCCAAGGATGCCGTCGATTCGGTTGACAATGCGATGGCGAGTTCTTGTGTCAGACACGGTTCCAGATGCGAGATGCAAGCGGAACAGGTGCTCTGCTGGGTGAGGGTAGCGATGGTGGGTGTCGCGCAGGGTGGCCGCGAGGTTTATAAGAGACGACAAACGTTTATATTGACCCACGAGCAGGGTTGGGTGGCAAGGAAGCGTTGCAAGGAGTAAGGCGCAAGCGCATGGGGAGCAAAGACCGGGCAACCAAGAATATCACTCCGTCATTCATTCAATTCAAGGGAGCACCGTTTGAGTTGAGCTGGGAGTGGGCGGTCGTACGGGGTCGTTCTTTCCTCGGACGTTCTCTTTATTCCGGGGGGCAGGCACGAGACGTGGACGGACAAGCGGCGAGCGAACAACAATGAGCTGGGCAGCCGGACATGGAAGGTCGAGCTGGAGCCAAAAATGCCAGAATGTCCAGAAACCATGGGCGTGTCGTGATTCTGTGGTTAGCAAAAAATCGCCGGGGATTTATTTTTCTGCTGGCTGCTGGCCATCCATACCACCTAGGAGCAGCTTCATCAAAGTCGGCTTCATGTTGCGCTGGTTCCGCCATGCGAGGGCCTCCCACACACCCCCCCCCCCCGTGAGCCAACTTGGAAAAATGGGTGTTAGGATCTTTGCCCCAATTCATCCTTTGACCAGCGCCAAAGGCTGAAACACAGCACCCAGGAAAGGCTCTCCGGAAAGAAGAGCGGACTCTCTTCCATGGCTTCCACCAGCGCCCTGACCAATTCGCTCAGGCGATTAACCGACTAGGTGGTGTGCGATGAGCATAACTACCAAGCGCCTCATTCCTCCATGTGGGAGGTGGTTGAAAGGTACCCGTTCTAAGGCCTCATTCTGCCATGAGAGCCTAGCATGTACCCCGGCTACCGTCCCGAAGTCCCAAGTGGGCATTAAGAACTACTGCTGGGTACGCGGTTGACACGCTCGCGATACCCGCCGTCTCAGTCACTGCATTGTATAGTTGGCCGGGTATACTTGTCTGGGGGTGTCAGAGCTGTAGCTGTCTTATGCTCGCCCGCAAAGCTTCTTCACCACTGCTCCGATCCGCAAAGATTTCCGAGGTCGGGGGGGGGGGGGGGGGGGGGCGGCGCCTTAGGGTTGAGGATGCTTCAGGTGGTTAGTTCGAGGGTCAAATCCCTGTCCAAGGTTGTAATCCTTCATGCGCAAAAGGGTGGCATTCGGCCGGGAACGACCCCATGAGGGAGATCCGATCTTGGAACCTGAGAAATCGGCACGGAAGGCGATCAAGAAGGTTGGTGGAATGCCTCACGTCCAGGCGCGCGCTGTGTGTGTGCTGGGCGCTGCGAGTCCAGGTCCCTGAGCTCGTTGTGGTAATTACCTTGGGAGGAAGCTCCCGCGCATACTCTCGATGTTAGGTAGGGTATATTGGGGTGAGGGTACGTGCCTCGCTAGGGGGAGCCGCTAGTTGGCGGTTGTGTTGGTAGGTAGGATGCACACAGAGACGAGAGGATACATTGCGACATCGCTATCGGTCTATTGGCAGCGCCGCGGATCTTGGATGGCGAGTTCGGGCAGACTTTTGATTGTCCGAGAGCAGGCATCCACCAATTCGTCCGTCTGCGGTTGCGCTTCCAACGAGGAATTGGATTCGGCGATCGGGCCTGCCAAAGAATGCGTCCCCTGCCGAGGCCGAGCAGCGCCCACGAATCCCTGACTAATAATTGCCAAGAAGTCACGCCGCACCGCGTTCATAGGCTGACACCACTATCCCTGTCCATGTCGAGGGTACCTTTTGTCGCAGATACCTCTCCAGCCACCAGTTGCGAGAATCTGGGCGAGATGTCGTTCAACGTTATAATTGGATTTCTGATATTATTATCCTTTTGCCTCTGTTCGCTGCTCGCTGCTGTCCCTTTTTTAACCAATAGCCAGCGATATGGGTTTTTGGAAGAACGTAGTGCAGTTCTTCCTCGATTCAGGCCAAACGGAAGCATTCGAGTAGAGACATCGGCAATGAGCACGGGGTGCGGATGCCTTCCAGAACACGATCGACGTCAGGGTCTCTGAGCACTGGGGCCGGTGGAAGAAAACCCCCGCCAGCGGCATTTCTTGGTGCCAGGTTGCCTCGTCACTTATGTGTGTGGGATAGTAAGGTCGTAGTCCTAGCGTGTCCATTCACACTCCAGACAAGCAGTGTGGTCTGAGGGGCAGAATCAGCAATGTAAGCGCCCGCTATGCAGGTCGTTGGAGAAGCTACCTTGCACCCCTCCACCACCCCGGACAGGGCACAATGGGCACTGGTGACGCTCGGGTACCTTGCATCAAGCTGGCGGGATACCCGTCAGTGAGACTCCAAAGCCTGGGATTGAAATGGGGTAGTTCATCAGAAAGTGACATCGGTGGGAGGGATGGCATTGGTCGACCCCCAATGAACGCTGCCCATAACAGACCCCTTCATTTTGGAGATGCAGTACGACGCAGAGATGTGCAAAGTTGATATTGGCTATTTAGGCTTGCACAACGAAACCACGAATATCACTATCGGCTTCAGCATAGGATGCTGGCAAAATGCCGGCTAGGTTGTTGACGTTGTAGTTGGAGCCCGCAGATGGATTATTCCCCAATGTCAAGGTCATGCCCAGGTGCAAAGCCACGCTTGCCCCCATGGGAGCAAGTGCAAATGTTCAACGCGATGTCATACATCCATCTGTGTTGGGTGCCGTGCATATCGCCGGTGGAGAGCATGGGGTGTCCGTCCAGGATCTCTTGGAGGGTTCGCCGTTCGGGGCTGGACTGCCGGTAGCAGGCGTGGCGGGCTGCGAGTCATCAACAGGGTGGTATCACCAAACGGCGCCACTCGTTCAAACGTCGCACAACGCACAAGGTTGAAGTCAGATTCAACGTCGACACCACAATGCGATCAAACTCGGATCTGCCCAGGCGCTGCACGACCTACGAGATTGTTCTTCTAGAAGCTCCGAAGAAGGGTTTGACTTTGACACGGATCTTCCCTTGAGGGAGATTACCAGTCGATGTGCACATGCAAGCCCGGCGCGCTGGGCCAGCCGACAGCGAACTCCACGGAAGCTCCCCAGGGCGGTCTGACATCCCGGCGATCACAAGCACTGCGATACTTGGAAGTAGAAAAACTCGCTGGGGTGAACATGGGACGAACCACAATATTCTATGCGACAACTGAGTTGCAGGGTGCCGTTGCGGTCGATCAGGTACTGATCTCCGTCGGGGACCGCCCGGAGTACTCCGAAGGGGTGTAGCGCTCTTGTTGTGAGGGGGAGAGTTCGGATGAGGCCTTCAATTCTTCCGTGAAGCAACATCAAGCGCATCAATCACTGTTGGCGGCGGGGGGCCCAATGGGGTCGATTTGACGATCAAACCGCAAATCCGAGTGGAGGATGGGTCGATGGCATCGGAATGGTGGGCATAGCAGGGTCTTCGCATCGCTATTCGAGCTGCCCAGCACTATCGACCATGCGGCGCGGAGAATAACATCAGATGAATGAGCATCACACTTGATGAGAAGCAAAGCTGCAGGCTGCAGGATCCCCCTCCAGTGGTCGAAGAGTCTTGTTGCGAGTCCGCTGTGTGCTTCGCACGGATGTTGTTCCTTGTTTTTTTTTTTTTTCCACGTCAGAAGGGCCGAAGTTGCAAGTAGAGAGCGATGGCTGTTTCCCTGGGTCAACCAAACTTTTCCAAAGCCAGTCCGCGTTGAGCCCAGGCGAGAAACATGGCAGGTACGGTACCTCCAACTGTGAAGTTCAACTTCTTGGCCGGCTTCGCGGCAGTGACGAAAAATTCCCCATCGAACACAACTACCCGCCACCCAAGGGGGTTTCACACTCCTTCGTCCCGCTCAAGGAAATCATCGACCCGACCATGCCTGTTCTCATATCGGTCTTGAATAGATTAAAATGTTGGCCCCAGCGCCCACCACGTTTCTTCGATCAACATCTGGTCGACCAGCGTTCCCCTGCAGGATTGTATCTGGATCCCTGGCGGCGAAGTGCCCAGCAATCCCGACCTGTATCCAGCACAATTCAGCCGCCACCGACCCCCGCTGTAGATTGAACACTGCAGTACATGCGCCGACGAGACTGCGATGTCGACTTTGGGGGTCTTAATGGCCAAGGAAGGCGTATTGTCACGATAACCCAACACTCTGTTGAAGGCGATGCGCCCCGGCAGTGACGTATCGTGGAGCGAAGCAGATCCACCAAACCGGCCCGTCCCCCGCGGAATTGGAGGAGGCGGAGAATGGGGCAGCAAGAGACAGCAAACAACCCACCACATCCACCTACCACAGCGGCTCAAGAGCTCGGCTCAGCCCTGTCAGGGCGGAAACGTGGAGTGTGAGCCGCTGCCGTCCGGGCTTTCGGGGCGCAAACTCGACGTCACAGCGACAACAACAAACAAATCAAGTCAGTTTCGGGCTTGCGAGCGCTCTCAAAGACCCGCTGTGTTTTCCTATCTGCGCCCAAACCAGAGGCGTGCACGCCCATCGAGACCATCTCGTGGTCAGTCTCGGGTGTTCGGATGAAGTTCCTCACACTGTTGGCAAATCTCAAAAAAGCGCCGGGGTTCGAAGTACTGTTGACAACCCCCAGCTGCTTCACGTCGGCAATCCGTCAATGCGATCCCGAGGAGCGAAACCCGCGTCCGCCGTCCTGGTGGAACCACTCTCTGCGCATGTTTTTTGGCCTTCAGCACTATACGCAGGGGCAACCGGAGCGCTCTGGCGCTGGATTGCTCGAAGTTCCAGCTACCTCATTTCCACTGCAGCAGACAGTGTGGGCCGACACGAGAAGCTAGACCTTCTGAATGTTTGATCTTCTTTTAGCCAGAATGTTACGATAAGTATCGGGCTTCTTGTACCCACCGGACATAAAGTGTCTGGCTGGAGACAAAAATCTGGCAAAATCGGCCGCCGGCCCGGTTTTAACCACCCTGGAAATCGTGCAGGACGCCCTCGGGAAAAGCCATTCTCCTGTTTATGTTATCAGTGGCGGCGGAAGCGAATATCAAGAAGACACTTGTCACCGGCAACGATGGCGCAACCGAGATACGCACACGCGTTGATGGTATCTGCGTATGTACAAGGGGTGGGGGAATAAGCATGCAGATAGATGCCGGGAGTTTAGGAGCGATGGCTGGGCCGACTTTTGGGCCCGGTCGAGTTACATCCCTCCCAGGAGCCAGCTCGATGGGAGTGATGTTTTCCCGCACGCGTGTTTTTGCGCCTTCTTAGATTGCATGGAATGCGAAGATAATTCTTCTGGCTGTTTTGGAGACGCGGCGATTGGCTTGGATCCTGACCGAACTTCTGCCTCTGCGGCCAAAGTTCAGGCGGACCACGCCCGGCAGTGTCAAGGGGAGCCGTCCTCGCTCGCGTGGCATCATTCTAGAATCTTTCCGGTTTGGTGGCAAGGGCGGGATTTCCGTTGGCGGGAGATGAGCAAAGAGCCTCCTCTCGGACGGAATTCCCGCATGTGCAGTCAAGCCTGCAAGTCGTTACATCGCATCTAGCCATCGCAGCCTCTTGGGTTCGCTGATGGAACGCTGTCTACATGGGAGAGCTCGCCGTCTCGATCGCTTCGATGAGGGTATCATTGCGCTTCGGTGAGCGTGGCGGCGGCCAGAGGGGGCTTGTTGAACCCCACAAGCCTCGAGAACCAGGTCTGCAACATCGTCCATCTCGCATCAGTCCATCAGTATTAACATTTAAATGCCAGTCTAAATCGGCCACACAAGACCACCTGAGTTGTTCGGCTGCTCACGGGTTTGCTAGCGCCCCGAAACAGGACACCACATTGCCGTTCACGACATCTCGAAGCCTCCAGAGCATGCTCAATTTGCCACAAGGCCAATAGCCAGACAGAAAAGCTCGAGCCCAATCACACGCAAGGGGGATGAGGTGATGCCCATTCAGCTGCCGCCTTGTCCGGACTTCGGAGGGCAAGTTAGTGGTCAATGAGCCTATGAGCCAGGTGAAAAGAAAACGTGCCTGGGAGACTGCACACTTCTGGGAGTAGCCACCGTCAATATCTCATTTGACCCCCACACGAATGACGACAGAGAAAGCCCGACGCGTCGCGAAGCCACGAGATTACCCCTCCCTACGGAGGACCGGGAGCTTTGGGGTTCTGGATTTCAGAGGGAGGATGGAATTCCCGAATTCTCCTCCCGAATCCCAACCCTCTGCTACGGTAGCATCGACGTCGTGGCCTCAACCCCCTCACTGCTACCCAACATCGATATAGACGTCATTGGGATCGCAGACAGAGGCTCAATAGTTCATCGCAACAAGGGAAGGCTTGCGAGCTAAGAACTGGGGTCGTGTCTGTGCTCAAGCTCATGAAGCTAGAGAGGGGTAACAGAGCTCTTTTTGTCGGGGCATCGAGGCGCGGCGCCTCCGTTGCTAGAGCTCCCTGTTCAGACGCGCGTCGGTAGCGCGGATACGCTGGAGGGCACTGATGGAATCCCGGCTCGCCTGTCTGGCAACTATTGCATTCGCACATTGCAGCTTAACTTGGCGAGAGCCTTGGGTCGTCTCGCATCATCCGACAATATGGAGAGCCTGCATTTCCCCGGAGAGCGAGATTGCTCGGTTCCTGGGACAGCAGAGGTCGACGGCGCGGCTTTACAGTGTGCGCTTCAGTGGCTGGCAGGGCTGGGTCGGTAGTAACGCTAGTAGGAGATTAGCGTGTATCCTATCAGTTCTCATAATTGCCCGTGGTGTGAGATCTTCGATTCCCGAGGCTCGTCGGGCGGGAGCACACGGGGAACGGGGACGCCCCGCCGCGGGAGCCGACCTCGGTGGTGCCAGGCGGGCGAGGCGGTGATTTGTGCCGGAGCTACTTGTCGAGCTGGGATCTCGGCCTTTAGGAGGTTTACAGTGCAGCAATTCAGGTCAATTTGGTCCGATCAATTCCACCATCTTTGGGCATTAAATGCTACGCGCCTGAGAACAACCAACAAACTGTTCCTGGCCCTCACGATACGTATACTTCGCAGCCAGCGCATCATCGTCTTGGAACCGGATGGACTCATACCTACACGGCTTCTCCGCGGAGACGAAGCGAGGCAATGTCTGTACCAAGTGCGAAGGGTGCGGCGCAACGAAAAGGGGAATCGAGTAGCGAGCCGGGACCCCTGAGTCGGTTACATCGTTTGCGCTGGGCACCGAGATGCGATGGAGGGCTGAAATGAAGTAGCTTGGGTGTGCTAGCTGGGTGAACTGGTGGGGAAGGGGGGGGGGGTATCAGGGATGTCGATGGGGATAATGGGGAATAAGGGATAAGGGGAGGACAACTACCGTTGGTAAAGCGTTGAAGCATATCGCTGACATTGAGAGTCAGGGCCCCTTCCGGGAATGAATCACGGAGGTATTGTTTGGTTTTCGGGTCTAGGAGCTCGAGGGCGTTGGATTGATGTTGGAAGAGAAGTGTGAAGGAGCTGTGGTGGTAGGTCTGTCTTCGTCTGGGGGGGGGGGGGGGGGGGGGGGGGTGATGGCATGGTCGCTTACCACCAGTCAGTGTGCAGGGTGAGTCTCGCGATATCGTCATTCTGGAAGCTCTCCTTGGGGATGGTGGGATAGTGCAGCAGCCGCAGCTGGCTGTTGTGCCATCGAGCACAATTGCATCAGAGCATCGCGCTCCTCGGGACTCATGCTGAGGCCAACGGCGATAGCATTAACGACTGCCTCACCCACGCTGGCGAGCCGCTCGTTCAAGTCGGACACGTAAGAACGAAAGCCCGGGAGGACGTCTTCGGGTAGTCAGATATTTGTTTGTTGGTCGTCGTTCTCGCTCCCAAATTTCATAGCTCTCCTGACACCAATCAACGTTACCATGACCTTTCTCACCACCACGAAGACTGCCCCCTTTCACATTATCCCTCGCATAAAGCTTCTCCCTCCCTACCCGCGAATACCCCCTATGGGGAATCGCCTCCTCGGCATGCGGCACCTTCATCTTTTCCTGGAAAGGCAGCTCAAGCATTTTCTTGGACCAGGCGAACATTTCGGTAATTTCTTGCTGTGAAAGGCCATGGCCAGTGACGCTGACGAAGGCGAAGCGGTGAAATGTGGCCACGAGGTCGCGGGCGGATTTGAGCTGAGAAGCTGTCAAGGTGGTGGCGGTGGCGGTGGAGTTGGAATGGGGTGTTAAATCGACGGTTAGGATGGATGGGATGGTCATTGTGGTGGTGGGTTTGGGTTGGCATGAGGTGGGTAGAAATAATTGCAACTGTAGTCGACGGAAAAGGGGGCTGAGATACCCGACGTTACATGCCTAGGTAGCGAGGCTGTCTTGAATGGACTTCACCCAGCGCGAAACTTCCCCTGAGGCCTTTGCCAACGACATGATTCCCTCATAGGTTAAGTTCAGCGGCGCTTTACCAGAACACCACTGAGTTGGAGTAAACACCATCAACTCTTATCATCCAACGAAGAGCAAAGTAACACCCCCCAGGATCAGTTCCGATGCAGGTAAGCCACACAAGTACCTTTTGGTGAGACAAGGGCAACTGCCGTACCACTTACACTGCAGCTGCGATGGAGATCCTTCGTCTGTCACCTGAGAGAGAGAGAGAGAGAGAGAGAGAGAGAGAGAGAGAGAGCCAATGCCTGCTCGCCAAGGTCTACGTCCAAATATGAAGAGAGCAGCGTCCCTTGTTTCCCACGACGCCCCCTTTCAAAAGCTATCTGCCAGGAGGTAGGTAGGTATGTACTGTTTGCCATCCAACCAAAATCTCCTCGTTATTAAAACTCAAACTGGTACCAGATGGTTGCTTGGCACAAATGCGCACCCTGCCTGCGTATGTTGATATTTCGATGGTGTGCTCCGTGTGTTGAATGGTATCAAGAAGAGAAATCTAACCCGTAGCCCAACTCCTAAACCCAGCCTACCGAAAACAACCAAGAGGCCGCAACGCCCAAGAAGACCGGGTTGGTTGCGCCAAGCGAGTGAATTTATGACAGAAGAAAGCCCAAACATAAGAAACGGGGAACAAAGTAGCCAGCTCAACCCGTGGAATACGCCGGCTGTATCGCTCCACGATCCATCTCTGGTTCCCCGGACGCCGACGCGCCATGGTGAAGACGTCCTTCGATGAATGCGCTGCGTAAAAACGACACAAAAGTGTCAACTTCCTGATTGGTACTCATCGCACCTAGGCTGGCTCTGACAACCCTAAAAAATAAAAAATAAAAAAAGTCAGCCCTCAACTCCCATCATCATCAATGCATAAACAACTCACCCAGTGGGAAGCTCATTGATGATGCTCAAACCATCCGACCCTGTATATCCCAGTCAGTCCACTTCATACAGAGCATCTTCCAGGAATAACTTACCACAGTGATGGCCCGCCGATCTCGCCCGCTTCAACTGCCACGGCTGTGGGAAATAATCTTCAGCAATTTCTCAGATGTGCGCATGTCACGCCCAGGACATCCAACACAGTCATAGCAGACCACGTTAGGAGATAAATGGCGACAGGGGAAGACTCACCTCATATCCTAAACTCTCAAAGATCCCTCCCGGGTTGCAAATCCCGCCCGACCTCACATAAATACCACCCTCATTCGCCATCTGCTCCACGGTGCTATATGGCAAATACGACCCATCCTCACAAAACACATTAAAAGCCACCGTCGCGCCCTGCTTGGTGGCATCCCCAAACTCCTCCGGATCCCCACAGTACACCTTACACAACGGCTGCCCATTCGCGTACCTCAGCGAGCTGATCCCCTCAAACAGCCTCCTCGCCAGCCTCGTCGTATGTAGCGAGATATTCTCCATCGACCCGTACAGCTCCCTATGCACATCGATTGCCTCGCCCAGCGCAAGTATACTATGAAACGGCAGCGTCCCGTCCTCCAAGCCCTCGTGAAGGCCACCCGCATGCTCACCACCCTCACTGCTCTGCGCCGACGTAGCGGCCTCCAGCCCCTTCGAAACGTGCCACGCCCCGCCGATAGCGCTGACCATCGACACGGTGCCACCGCCAAAATATCTCCTCAGGGCTAGGATATGGCCTGAATCTCTTCTGACGACCAACCCCCCCAGGTCTGGGAAGCCGAACACCTTGTAGAACGAAACACACGTGAAATCCGGCGCCATCTCCGGGTCCTCAAACGCCCTCTTCATCGGGCTCGTCATCGCCAGTGCCGCCGCGTCAAGCAGGCTGTACGTATTCCTCAGCCTCTTCTCTCCCCTCAACCGTCCTGACCAGTTCAGCGGTAACCTCCTCCCGGTGAGGTTCGACTGGCCCGGATACCCAAACAGTCCCAACCCGGCGGTTCCCTCCGTGCGATGACGTCCGTCCAGCCAAGCCTCAACCTCGGCGTCGGATTCGAAGCACTTGTGAGACCCCTGTCCTGAGAGCTCGCGCACGCCGACGAGGCTGGTGTGGCAATCGCGGTGGTAGCCATACCAAAATTGGCCGGAGCGGGTTTGCTCTGCGAGGTCACGGAAAGAGTCGGCGACGAGTTTGATGGCAGCGGTGGCGTTGGACACAAAGACGAGGTCGAAGTGGGCGGGATCGGCGCCGAGGAAGTGTAGGGCTTTGGCGCGGACGGAGTCGACCATGTCGCCGGAGATTTTGGCCGGTTGGTTTGCGGAGTGAGGATTCCCATAGAGACCGGTGCTCATCTTGTAGGCAAATCGGTCGACTAGGGAGCGGGAATAAATGGTGGTGCCGGAATGGTCGAGGTAGATGCCTAGGTGACGTGTTAATTGCAACCATAAAAAAATAGGTAGTGGGTAGTTGTGAAAATAAGTTGGCAAGCCCCCTTACCAGTCGACATATGAGGATACTCATCCTCGCGGATGATCTCGACTGGCCGTGAATACGGGCTCGGTGGAAGACTCTGAATGCCATCATAGGCAGCTACGGCGAAATGATACACAGGTTAGTCAGAGTCGACATATGAATTGCCTCGGTGTTGATCAGTAGTCGTACGGTTCATTGTAGCAAGGGACCTTCGCCCCCATAGGCTCCCTTTAGACGCAGCAATGTTCCCACACATATATTGTGTCGAGACAACTGGGCTCCACGAGAGCCCTCGGCCCGAGAGGCCAATGAGCAGAGCAGGTCGATTCATGGTAGATGGCGAGATATCTGTCAACGATTGCGCAACACGAGCCTAACACCACCTAGGACAAGGGCAGGAATGGGGACCGTTTAATACTCCGCGGGGTGCCCTCCCGCATGACCTCAACTTCCTCTTGTACTCTCTCAAGGCCAGACAACATCTGCGTATGCCAGGTTGGGAAAACCATCCTGGCTACCTCCAGAAGGCCACCCCTCTCGAACGTGATGATCGTCTCTCGACGGCAGTCGGGGGCGTGAACCTGCATGTCCTCGGCGCCAACATGCGGTCCATTATGGTCTAATGACAGCCTGCAGGATGTCATGGCAATCCTCAACAGGCTGTAGGATGCCTCACCGACTGGGCGAGATTCCGTGGCCAGCCGATTCTGCGCCGGTGTGGGTACCAGTCGAGGTGCAGTAGTCCAAGACTTCCCCTCCGTGGTCTCGTGGGTGTCACCACTGACAGGTCTCGACTGCAGCTCGCAACCTTACAAGCTTGGTCAACGTTGGTGGCGGAAGAAGAAGGAATACAAGAGGGTGTGCGATACAGTATACGGTGGTACGGACAATCCTTTCTGATCCTCCCCGCTCTCACAGTCGATGCCATATCTTGGGCCGCGCTCACGACTTGAGGAGAACCTCTCGCGCACCAGTCGGAAGGATTCCTAGGAACCAAAGTCCGGGATTCGGGCGGACCAAAGGCCAGTCCCAGCTTCACAATCAGGCTGGATCCTCGAGGAGGGTTACATGGCGCAAAAGATTCGCAGACGTGGCCCAGAGCGAGCTCTGCCTTCATGCTGGGCACTTGCTTAGCAGGCCATGCGTCTCCCTTGCATCCGGGCGCCTGTCCATTGAGACGCCCACGTCAAGACTGCAAGCTTCGATATCTCCCAGCCGCCGCGATTCCGGGAAAGCTTTATCGCAGGGAAAACTCGGCTGACCCGGGGGTGGCCGTCTGCGCTTGCAGTAACGCTGCATAGTACCAGAGCAGCGGTATTCGTCACTCGAACAGACATCAGGGTACGTGCCCTCGATCATGCGAGATCATGACACCACAGGGTCCAAACGCAGTTGAAAAACCCGGTCGGAAAAGAGGAGGTAGTATCTCGGCGGGAGGACGTGCCAGAAGCGGTACTAGGACCGTCCGGACTCGGAGCCGTTCCGACAAGTGAGACCTCGCCCCCGCCCCTCGGCCGATGTGCTGGCACTTCAGTTCAGCTCAGGTCTCACCGAGGAGCCGGTTGAGGAAAGTGGTGACTCGCAAGGCAGGGCATTGCAGCTTCGCCCGAAGAAGACGTCCCGCGTTCCTCAGCTGCCAAAAGAGAAGCAAGCACGCCTTTCCGAGCAGTCGATGTCTTGGGCCGCATGAGAGGGCATGCCGAGTTCGTGAGAGGCAAAGAGCCGATTGGAGGAAGGCCGAGCTCGTTGCAGACAGCCTAGCCCGTTTGCTCTTCTTCTGTTATGCGTATGTTGGCATCTGCATCCGGTTAGCTTCACCAAGTCGACGGTGCGGATTTACGAGGACATGTTGGCGCCAGTCGCAGGCCTTGTTCTCAAGTCGTGGCCAATTTTGGGCTCGATAGCTTGAGCACCTTGCAGACAGCTCCCCGAAAGATGTCGACGTCGGCGAGGTGAGGTCAAATGCTGAGACGTGATAGGCTGCCGGAGTGTCCGTCTTCTGGTTCTGGAAACTATAGGGTAACACACAGCTCTGCATTTGCTGCGCAGCGGGACCGTCGAACTACCCGCACGGGTGAACCGAGTTGGTTCTTACCATCCTGATGGCTCTCACTCTGGTTTGCCGTGGGCTTGGATAAGGTAGGTATGTAAGGCCTTGCTTACCCTTCTGCGCCTTGTCGGGGGCTATTCCTAAGGTCCGGTGCCAACAACCATCAACATCTTGGTGCTGCCCATGAGGCCTTACCTGCTCGTCATTTAGGACCCTTCCGCTGACCAGCTGGATCGGATCGAATCCGACTAGTGACAAGGCGAGTGTTGACAGGCTTCCCTCCTCAGCCTCCTACCCCACCCTCCCACCGCTGTCCTCGCGGTATCCCGCGCAATGGGGGTTAGTGGCGTTCGCAGCGGTCAAGGGCCCAGCGTCAAAGGATGATTGTAGTGGTTGCTCGGTGCAGCTACCCTCCTGAGACATCGATCTGCGGCTTGAAACTCCCAAATGAGCGTGGGAGCTCAGCTTCAGCCGACGTCACCAAATCAGCGGAGTTTACGTTATCCGGCCATTCACAGCTCCGACCGATCGGGATAGGACGAACCTGCGGGCGGGAAGGAATCATCGTGTAGCGAGTCAGGAGTTCTCTTCGCGGGAAAGTTGCTCCGGCCTGAGCTGCAAGCAGACAGTCGCAGCAACGCGGCTGGCATTCGTCGGTCGGTCGGGAGGGGTTCTGCAAGGCGTCCGGGCTAGTGCGCTTCCGGTTGAAGATCCGGCCCAGCCCCAGCTCCCTGGGGCCCTCGCAGCTCCGACGAGCTTGCCCAACCCACGAAATCCTCAAGACCGCCAGGCCGTCGCACCCATTGGGAGGTGAAGTAGGTGGCCCGGCCCGGGAAAACCCCACTGGGCGACCGCATAACGAGGCAGGTGCTTCTGACAATCTCGGGTGCCTCTCGCCCGCTCGAGCCGTGTAAGATCCAGCGGTGCCTTTTGCGGCCGCACAAAATCTGCGCAAGTAGGTCGCCCTAAAAGTTTTGAGGTACCTGCTCAATCAGTTCGGAACCATGCGCTCACCGCTTCTCCCACAAGCAAGCCTGAGTTCTTTCGGCGGCTAACCCCTCTCTTCAGGTGCGCCACTTTTCAGCACCTAGCGATGCCACCGAGCCCTCCAGCGGGGTTTTTAATGGCGGGGAAAGAGCCCCCACAGCGGCCCGAGCTGCCAAGCTCGTTCTCACCCTTAGGGATCTTCACACGCCCTGCACGCATCGCTCTTGGCGCGATAAGTGTTGAGATCTGAATGTCTCCAAAGGTGTGAATGTCGCTCATGGGTGCGAGGTGTCAATGGTATGGTTGTCATGACTGTCTCTCGCCTCGATGACTCGCAGGGTTGCCGCAATTTGTATAATCCCGATCAATTGTCAACTCATTGCTAGGTATCTAGATTACAATCACATCACCAACCCCACCCATCTCAAGGAGCCCTCCAATTTAAGGCCCATTGATTGACTAATACGGGGGTGCGGTTTGTTTTCCGTTCCCTATCTGTCTTGATTTCCCTTTCTCCCATGATCTCCCGGGCCAAGCTTTGCCACCCCTTGCTCAAAGCCACATCTGACCCCTTATGCGCTCTTTGCCCACGGTGATCACTTCATGCGTTGTCGGGCACTGAGGGGTTGTCCCTTTGGATTTCCGAGCGGCCAAGCCCATCCGCTTCCCTCGTGTACCGGCTTGCGAAGACATCTTAGCTCAGAGAAGGAACATGAGCGCCGCGCCGAAGGCAATGACGCCTGCTGCGCTGGCTTGCAAGCTCGATCCAATCGAAAGTGCGGGTCCAGATGGGGTGGTGGTCGGGGCAGGAGTGCTAGTGCCGCTAGCCGGGCGAGACGTCGTGGTCGTCAGGTTGGCGTGGCCGGTCGCATGAGGACCCGTTGCGGTAGAGCAAGGAGACTCCGAAGCGCCGTGACCTCCATGGCTGTCACCTGCCACTTTGACGAAGTTGGCACAAGACACTCTCGTCTTGTTGGCATAGTGAAAAACAATGCTGCGGTTTCCGAAGAAGGACCCAAGCCCCTCCTCGGTCGAGGAGTACAGATCTGGGAATGTCGCACTGAATTCGGTTTGCCCCTCAGGGATATCACCAAACTTTCCGCTGAGATCGCCGGTCTGGCAAGTCTCAGGATGAGCTTTGTCACATACGGGATCCTCGAATCTGATAAAGGGATCGAGGTGCGCGAGTGTGGCTGTGCAGTTACCATTCTCTGGGACGGGATCAACGTGAAGATGGTACACTATCACCAAGCGTTAGCTAGGCAACCGCGAAGAGGAGTTCTTAACGGCGGAGACGTACTGAACGGACCGCCCTTCTTAGGGAGATTTTTCCAGTTGAACGTGAAGATGATGCCCTGTCCACTGGGGTTTGCAACGGCAGTGAGAGTGCCCTTGATATTGCCACCATCGGGGTAAGCTCCCTTGAAGAATGGAGTGTCAGGGAAAGTAGCCTGGTAGACGACGCCTTGCGGGTTTTTCGTCGTCACGGTGGCATTGCCGAGTTTCTGCCATTGCCTGTCAGTAATCAACTCCAAGCGCATGTACTAAAGTTCAAGAAAAGTAAACACTCACTCCTGTGGCCGGACCTGCGGGCACGATAGAAGCGGAAGGGGCCCCCACAGAGACTGAGGTCTGGGCCGCAACCTGTGTACCCGCAGCCGCGAGGACCAGCGGCAAGACTCCTGATGTCCGCATTTTTGGTATCGTCGACGTGACTCTATTCCCAGTTGCGATCGCTTCTCCACAACTCTCCAAACCCGAAAGGTAGTCGATAGATACCCGAGCTTGCTCGGCAGCTGTGGTTGGCTAGGCAGGGCACGCTGTCTTTTATACGCCCGAGAGAAACCTGCTGTCTGAGTCACAAAGTGAATTGTGACACAAGAATCGACGATGTGCGATGTAGCGAGTGTGGGTGCTTCCAGGTGAGTCTGGCTGAGGAGGCAATCTCAGGTTCTACCACAAACAAGAGGGTGAGCAGGCCCTCTTATACGACGGCTGGGAGGATGCGAACAGGTGGATCAACTGCCCAGAGGTGCGGTAGGGAACCTGTTGGTACACATATGACATGGGGCCAAAGTGCAAGTCCCGTTCCCGCGCAATTGAAGAAGGAGGGGGGGCGAGGTAACCTGCCGTGTGATGGTACCTTGCAGCGATCTTGTTCGCCTCTACGTAATTTGCTTAAATGAACGGGTCACGAATCCATCTACGCGGCCAAGGCGCTGGCAAGAGAATGTGCAATCTGAAAGACCAAGCTTTCCTAGCAAGCGAGGTGGATGGTGGCAGATCTGGGGAAGGTTCGACATTCGTGCCTTCCCTCTCATTTCCTCGACCACCGCGTCGTACCAAGGCACACGGACGCGGCGGGATGGGTACCTTGCTGTGTATGTTTGTCTCTGCAATGGATCTTCAGTGTCGCCGTTTGCTTTTCTGATGCCAACGTGCGGCATGGAAGTCATCCCTTGAGACTTTCTTTGTTGGTCAAAACTGAGGGCTGCCATTGGCGGAGATCCAAGGGGCATGCACAAGGTGAGAGCCGGCATCACCCAGGCCAATTGGTGCCGCTCGTTCCCAGGTCCAGGTATTCGAAGGTTGGTTGGGCCCGTCCACGGCTGAGTGACGGGAGGAGGCAGTTTGCAGATCGCCGTGGAGGGGCGGAGCATTGCATGGGTTAAGCATGGTTAATGCTGTAGCATCGCGCAAATGGGCTCTTGCGCGGCTATCTACCGCATTTTCGAGCCAACTGGTTTCACTTTTCATCACCTTCCGTGATGGCCTCAATAGACACTTACGGAAGACGTTCCCTAGCGTGGAATTCGTTTTCTCCTTGGCTTCCAGGATCCAGTCCCAAAGAAACCGCTAGACTGATTTCACTTTCCTCTCCAAGCTGTCAGCTCGTATGTGAGCTCATGCCCAAGTGCCTTGTTCCTCCGCCGCTTCGTCGGCGACGGCTAATATACGCCGCCAATTACGAGAGATTGGCCCCATCCGGACCGTCTCTTGGAGCTGGATTCGCAATGACAGTGTGAATGCGCCGGGCTCCGGTACCTAGAGCCTTCTCCGTCATATTACCCTGGCGTCTATAACGCGGTGCCAGGCATGCAGGTGTTCCGTGAATAGAGATCGATCCGTATAATCCAATCGGGTCGAGCCTCTGGCTTGAGGAGTCCCAACAAGGTTTGTGTGGCTGTGATGCCCTGCCGCTCGGGACTTCCTGCACGTTGCAGCGTCAACTTGGGTGCCAAGATCCAACGGCGCAAACCTGGAGGCGGTCACTGGTCCTCCATTTTTGGTATTTGCCAATTGCCGACACCTCCCATGCGGTTTGTTTGAGCATGGGACATCGATGCTTGGAATTGAAAGGGCGTGCTTTGCATATCCTCAAACTGGAGAGTGACGGTATCGAAAGGATGGAGCTTTGCGCAATCTCGTTGAGTGGTGAGGCATTCAAACTGCGACAAGTGCCCTGCGCGGGGGCGAGGAGGTCAAAGCTGCTGGGCCCCCCTGCGTAGATCGATCTCGCAGGGCTGGGAGGCTGATGGAGAACCCACGAGGCACCCATTGAGTACGTACTGCAGCGTTGGTGCTGTGCAGCCCAAATGTTTCAACCTTAGGTGAGCCACAGCGTCGGCCCCTGGCGTTTCTCTTCCAGTTCCCGCACTATTGCTAGAACATCTTGGGCCTTGGGCCTGCCAATGGAAACAAACCCACAAAGGTACCTCGCGCAATACGAACTGTGTGTCTGCCTAGTACGACCCGGAGAGATTCTCGCGCGTGGGAATGCGGGCGAGGACAGGACGCCGGGTGCGGATTAGGAATATTGAGGGAACGAGCGGCTGTCGGCACGGGCGGTTGGTGGTGTGGGTTGTAGGCGCGGTGCCGTTCTGGGAAGTCGCCGCTCTATCATTTTGCTCAGGGTTGACGGCTAAAATGTTATGGCCTTCTCTGTATCGAGAGGCCTTGAACGCATCTCAGAAGTCGGCAAACATATTTGGGTGCTACTTCCTCAAGGGATGTGCGTTTGGTCGCGAGAAGGGCTCCGGCCTCGTATTGCTTGTTCCAGGAATTACCTAGGGGTGGTTCCAGAACGAAACTTGCGATCTATCAGATGCAGCAGGAACCACAAGTTTAGGTGACTTCTAGAATGGGGGTTTTTTGGCAAAGGTAATATCACCGCACGTGACTCTCTTTGCAACCCTAACCCTGAAGCATCTCTTTTCCTGCCTGAGCTTCGAGGCATCAACAATGGATTCGTGGTCTGCATTCTGCGCAATCGAACGCCGCATCAACGACATCATTTCACGTGGAGCCGCAACCCACCATCGACAACGCGAAGTCCCTGACGACCTGGATAGACACTGCGGTGCACGAATTGTCCCAAGAGAACCCCAAATAATACCGACCGGCTCGTCCGAAGGCGTGCGCCCGCCATACCGCCAACATGAAGCCCCTCGTCAGCGCCGTGCAAGCTTGGTCTTGGTAGGCATCCGCCTCCCCTTGGACGTTGACCTCGCCGGAACTGTCAAGCTGACTATCAACAGCGTCGTCATCTCGATATTCGCAATTGTCATTCTCTCCACGCTGGGTCTCCTGTTCAAAGCCAACCATCCTGAACTCGTCGGGGGTGACGAGGACCCGGAGGACGGGGCAACTGTTGCTGCGACAGTGTTTATTGCGGTCATTATCTACGCTGTGCGTCCCCACTTCTTCTTGGGTTTCAATCGGGCTTATGTTCGTGGGACTGCGTGCTAACGGCGTTCCACCACCAGGGTTTCCTTGTCTTCTGCGGCCTGCAAGGCTTGTTGCATATTCGAGAGAGTCGACGAGGCGCTATTGCGCTATAATATGGGCACAATCGGAGGGATTAGAGCCAGTGCATTGCGGCGTTATGAATTATTTCGGAGGGATACGCATCAATCGTCACCCACGCCGTGCGGCTGGGTGTTGTACAATTACTGGTGATGTTGAGCCGGAGTCGTCGATGGGGCGTAAGCGATGCAGTCATTCTACGAGATGCTCTTGCTTTCCCCTGAAATGGGGCGAAGACGGGTGATTATATGTTCCCGAAACGGCAGCGGCAGATGCACCAAACTCACTCATCAGATGTTCCTATAGAGGGATGCTCTGCAACTTATACAGCCATTGCGGCCTGCCTGTCAGAACGTTTTATATGCCATGTACAATTCTTCTGGCTACCGATATTCCGGAAGGTGGTGCCTCTTGATATCAGCACTGTGGTAAGTCAGTGGCCAATTGCGATACAACAGCTCTAGGTGATCATGTAACGAAAATGAGCGTTGCAGCTGCCGATAGCTTTGATCTCTCAAGTTGAGTTTACAAACTGGGCAACTATCGCGATGTTCTCGCCTGGTATGTCTATTTCTGTATTGGTCTAGCCGCTTGTTCTGGTGGTCGACTGATGGTGCCGATTGTGGGGTGTTATTTGCTTTTGAGGCTGCGAGACCGCTGGGACCTCGGCACCAAGTGTTGTTTATTCAACACTAGGTAAACTTGTCCTCAGGCAGGAAACTGGAAGCTTATCAACTGCCGACGAACGCATCAGGCAGCACTCTGACTCTTCCCCCCCTTTAGCTCTCAATGCGCACCGATTGCTTGGGCCCAACAGCAGCATTAGCGTCACGAGACTTCGTATCATTCTCGCGTTCGTCAATAAAGGCCCCTGTCGCAGCAGGCAGGCAGCGCTCGCCAAGCACACCGCCCCTTGCCAACAGCGGCGTTGGCGTCGACGCGCCACGAACCAACCTAAGGGAACCGAGCATTTGAGGCCTCACTAGTTACAGAAAATGCGACCACTCATTGTATAAATGTTTCATCTTCTTCCAGTCTCTCATTGCCGACCAGGTTTGTCAATTTGCGACCGCATCATTTATCGGGGCCATCTTGGTCTCCCGCTGTCACTGCCTTCCAGACTCTGTCCCCCTCATTCAACCTTTTGGCCTGTTCCTTCTGCTAAGCCCATCTGTTCTCGGCCCTGTCGCCCAAGTCTGTCGTATCCGGCCTTTTCCGGTCCCCGTTCGTTCACCATGGGTTCCGCCCCCCCCGCGCTGCCAGTCCCTCTGCCGGACTTGGTCAAGCACATTGCCAAGCACCCCGAGACGCCTCTCGTTGAGCTGATGAAGCCATACCGAGAATACGAGGCTCATCTCCGGCAGGCTTTTGCTCAAGACCCTGAGAGCGAGCCGCTGAAGGATCCCTACGTCAATGTTATTCCCTTGCTTACCGAGAACACGCCCAGCATCAAGGTTCGGGCTCGGGATCTCGCTGCCGAATCGAGCGAGGAGAAGGCCAAGTACATCATGCCGCTGCCAAAGGATGTGCGTCGTGCGGATGGATCACCTGCCGTCGTATCGACTTCGAAAGAGTTCCAGCGCAACTTCAGCGTCTTTTCCGAATCGTCACTCGCCGAGCTTGACTGGAGCAACGTCGTTGCGGCGGGGTCTTCGGTGGTGAATTGCCTCCTGCCTGTTCCCGAGCAATACAACGGTACCAAGCGGCTGCTTCGAGAGTTTTACCACGAAAAGTTCTCCCCTGCCTCGGACGTTGACCTGTTCCTCTACGGTCTGACCGAGGAGCAAGCAGTGGAGAAGATCAAGAGCATCGAAGCGAGCGTTCGTGACGTTCTGCTCACCGAGACTACCACAGTCAGGACCAAACATGCTGTGACAATCTGTAGGTGGATATGGGAAACACCGGTGGTTGCGTCTCTCTGAAGGTGTGAGTGCTGAGAATCTCAAAGGTAGCCAGTATCCGACACGCCACATCCAGGTAGGATCACCCGAGACTGGACCCGACACAGAGGTGCTTACACACGTCAGATTGTCCTGCGTATCTACAAATCCGTGTCCGAGATTCTTACCGGATTTGACATTGATTGCTCAGGGGCGGCCTACGATGGCAAGCAGGTCTACTGCACTCCTCGTGCTCTGCAGTCCTATATTTCGCAGGTGAACCACATCGATCTGACCCGCCGGAGTCCTTCGTACGAGAATCGACTCTCCAAGTACAGTCATCGTGGCTTTGAAGTGTACTGGCCCGACTTGGATCGTTCTCGCGTCGATCCCACCATCTTCGAGCGGTCTTTCCAGAGAACTCTAGGCCTGGCTCGGCTTCTCGTTCTGGAGCGACTTCCGACAACTTCTTCACGCGATGCATATCTCGATAAGCGCCGTGCGGAAAGAGGACGCCCTGCCATCGACCGTTACAGCAGATTCCTTCGAGCTCTTCCAGGCAACATCAAGGAGGAGCACGAGGATGAGATCGCTGATTGGCTGAATCCAGAAGATGTGTCCAACTACCATACATTCACCATTCCCTACGGCCAGAGGTTCACGGCCAAGAAGATCGAGAAGTTCTGTTTCACAAAAGATCTCCGTAGGTTTTTGCGAGCAGCAGACTGTTTGAAGCACAGCTGACCTGCTTGACCAGTGCTCAATGCCGAATGGAACCAAAAAGATGATCGCGAAGTTTACCTCCACCGGCACCCAGCTTTCTTTGGGCGCGTCGAAGATGTTGTAAACGACTGCTGTGGCTACTGCCCAACCCCAAGGACAGACGAAGAAAAGGAAATTGCCGAGCAAGAGGCCAAGCATTACGTGTCTGGGAAGATTTTCTTTATGAAGGATGACCCTGGGAGACAGGAAATCGGGTCTTTTAACCCGCTGACTGACGATGACTGGACTGAGATGGCATACGTCGGGAACACGTCTCGTCTTTGCTCAGCCATCGTTGACGGCGATCTCAAGGAAGTTGAGGCTTGGTTGGCCCAGGAGGATGCAAACCCAGACACGAGAGACTTTACGGGCAGGACTCCCCTCCATCTAGCTATCATGAGTTCCACGCCAGATATTGTGAGGCGGCTGGTTGATGCCGGGGCTCGCTTGGTTGCTCGCCTTGCGGACGGGAGAACAGCACTTCACCTCGCGGCTGCTCGCGGAAATGTTGAAATCGTCAAGATTCTCATGGACAAGAGCGTCGCCAACGAAGCCGAGTTTGAAGAGAAGAAGGATCAGCGCCGGAAGGCCAGGAGGGCAGAAGAGTCCAAGGGCGAGGAATCCGACGCCGAGATGAGGGATGAAGAGTCTGACGCCGAGATGATTGATGCTGAGTCAGATGTCGACATGCGCAGCATGACAACGAGCTCCTTTGTCGAGGTCAAGGATAAGGGGTCGGACAAGAATGAGGAAGCAGCGCTCGACGCGGAGGACGAACCGGACTTTTTCGATGTCAACGTCGTTGCCTGGGACACACCATGCTCGCCAATTCATTTTGCGATCACCGAGGGGCACGAGGAAGTTGTCAAGACACTGTGTCAGGTTCGAAAACAAGCCACTTGTTCTGATTCTGAAGGGTGCTAACGTCTCGCCTTGCAGGACTACGGAGCAGATATTCTCTTGCCAGTCAAATTTATGAACTTGCAGAAAGTGCCATCTGGCTCCCTATTGACGCTTGTTCTCGCGCTGGCTCTGCCAGTCGAAAAGGCCGTCTCCATGGCCAAGACGCTGATTAGTCTCGGTGCAACCTCTGCGCAGGCCGACGTGAACGGCGCTACAGCTTTCCAACAGTATGTTGAACAGAACGCCGAGTCAATGATCAAAGCTCTTCTCGAGATGGACAAGACCGGTTCCAAGTCCTCCATCAATCATGTTCTGGCGCACCAGTACTACACTGCGCAGACCCCTCTGCAAGTCGCCGTGCGCAACGGAAATCTGAGCATGGCGCTGCAACTTCTCGAGCACGGAGCCGCGACTGAAGTCGACTTTGAATCATGGTAAGCTGTTACTTGGGCTCGACAGATATTGAGTAATGACAGGCTAACCAAGTGCAGGCTCAAATCCGCCAGACAGTCGCTTTGGAGTGATAACCTTTCGTCTTTCGAGCAAAACAAGAACAAGTTCAACGCCCTCATGGAACAACCTTTGATTGTTGGTATGTGCGATTTCTGCTTTTTTTCATTTTTTTTTTTCATTTTTTTTCACACCCCTTTAGTCCTTTCCCCCTACTGTCTCAGGACGTAACTCCTGCTCCACCTCTTGAAACATGCAAATATTGTTCTACAATGGAAGTTGGTAGCTGACATCGACCACCAGCCTTGAGATCCCCCAAGCCAGAAGCGGCGCTCCTGCTCCTTGAAAAGGGCGCAGATCCCAACGTCGTGACTGCCGCATCTCACAGTTACATGCAAAGCTCGTGGCAGCGGTATGGGGGCGAGTCCGCCTTGGATGTTGTTCTTGACCAGCTCCAGACTTTACGCGAGTACGAAGGAGAGGAAGCTGTCACATTCGTTCGACCCATTCAGTTGGAAGGGATTGGAAGCTGTCTTGATGCGTTCCGGGAAGGTAGCTATCAACACTGGACTGTCTCTGATGACGTTGAGAAGAAACAGAAGAGCTACCGCGAGAGGCTTGAAAGGTACGAGGACAGCCTCACCAAGTCGACTGCCGTCGTTGAAGGCGCAAAGGAAAAGATGGCCGCTATCAAGGGAGCCATCGCGACACTGGAGAAGATTGAGGCTCTCATGCGCGCTAAAGGGGCGAAGACGTTCAGTCAACTCTTTCCAGACTATCGCTCGGATCGGACGAGGAGCCCCCCATTCAAGTGGAAGCCCTCAAGCGACACAAGGAAGCTAGACGCCTACAAATACGTCTTTACCTTCCGATCGGTGACAGACGTTACCGAGGCAAGGCATACCGCATACCTCGAGCTGTAAGTTTGTGTCACTTATTTGTCTCTGGCCACAGGCTTGCTAACTTGGTACAGGTTCGAAGCTGCGTGGGTCGGTGATTTGGACAAAATCAAGGAGCTCACGTTGACGTCCTGGGATGAAGAGCAAAAGGAGGCCCCTCTAAAGATTGCAGTAACCGATCAAAACAACAACAGCCCCTTCTCTCTTGCATTTTTTCGCGGCCACCACGCCGTTGCCCGGGCCATCCTTGATATTTCTCAAGCCCAATACGCACCGGAGGAGAAGCCCAAGAAGAGGTTTTCGGCAGATGAGGATGAAGAAGACGAGTACTGCGATGATGCATCTGATTGTGGCGACACTCCGCCCCAAATCGTCAGCCAAGTCGTCGGTGGAGACTTTACCATCGAGAACGTTGGGCAATTGTCAATGAAGGTCAACAGCCGTACCAAACCCCTGCAGCTTCTCGGCTGGAGCTGCAGAGCTATCAACAAGGATGGAACGATGGGAGATTCGGGCTCACTCTTCACCCATGCCATCAAGGACAACGACATCAAGGGGCTGAAGATTCTGCTCGATTGGACAGAACATGTTGGCTCTCAAAAGCTCGACCCAGAGGAGGCGGCGTTCACTTTCTTCTCTTTCCCTGATGGGGATTTCAATCTTGCGGTTGAACTTGGACGGACTGAGCTTCTTTCTGAGATTATCAAACGTACAGGAGCAGGCCTGCCGCTGGAACTCATGGTGAAGCACAGTGGTATTGAGCTGAAGGAGAAACCAAGGTACTATCAAGGACTTACTGTATACGGAAAGAAGAGGTGCGTTTTTTTCTTTTCATTTTTCTTCTTTGTTTTGCACGATAACTGACCAAATATGTAGGAACGACTGGGCGACCGCCGGTAGGGAGTCTAGTCGGAAGGAGGGAGGGACAAAAACCTCGCCCCTGTTGCTCGCCGCTCTGGCAGGATGCCTTGAGAGCGTGGAGTGGTGGCTTACAGACATTCCACTGAGGCATTATCTCGATTTTGTAAAGTCGAAAGCCGCCCGAAGCGATTCGAGAGTGAAGCACCTTGAATCAGTTCCGGGGGGCATCGAGGGAGCCATCACGAAATGGTTGGACGATCAGAGTGAGCATCTGTTCCGTCCCGCATGTGCACAAAGATGCTGACGACAGTTTAGGTGATTTGGTCATCCACGCGGCCACAACGCCGATCAAGAGGGCGACCGAGCTGGTGTCGTATCTCGTGCAATCCCGCCCGGCCTTGATCGAGGCGAAATCGGCCCAGCAGATGACCCCACTCCAACTTGCTTGCTTCCTTGGCCGTCTAGATATCGTCGACATTCTTGTCAAGGCTGGAGCTAACCAGTTGGTCAAAGAGAGTGGGTGGAAGAATCTTCTTCACTCAGCTCTTCATTTCAGCCCTAAAGCCAAGCAGCTCCAAAGTCTGTTGGACCTCCTCGATCGTGACCTTGTCATCCGGATGCTGAGGGAGCGAAGCAGCCTTGACACCCTGGGTCGAACGCCTCTGCATCTGTGGATTGGCAACGCAGTGAACGCCAGTCGCTACTCAAAAACCGATGACATCCTCGACATGCTAAATCTTCTTCTCGGGCTGTCCCCCGAGGCCGCCTCACGGGCCTTGCAAATGCTCGACGCCGCTGGTGACACCCCCCTTCACACGCTCGTGTTCAAGAGCACGGAAGACTCTCTCGCCATGGCTCGCGTCATCATCAGCCTCGACCCGACCCTCCTCTTCCGCGAGAACGCCGTTGGTCGTACCCCCATCGAGGTTGCCCGCGAGATGTTTGTCAACAGCAGAATCAAGGCGCCCAACGCGCAGGTGTCCCGGAATGACCAATCCGTTACGAACTTGCCATTGGCTGCTCCCAGTACCTTCCTCCAGCAGGACGACGACGACAAGCCCAGGGAACACGAGGACACATCCACCGTTGCTAGGATGTGGCACCTTTTCGAGGAGACTCTATCCAAATTCCCCACGGAGCCCAAGCGACGAATGGTGAGCCTTTACGAGGCGAATGATGTCGCGAAGCGCCTAGGTGAAGAGCACATGCGCACCCGGTACCAGTTCCAGGTTAGGAACGCAAGTGACTCGGATGATGAAAAAGCTAGTGAGGCAGCTGGGTGCGAGGAGGTGCCCAGGGGCAGGAAGAGAAAGGGGGATGATATCGTTTCGCAGACCATTGATTCCGGCGCGGCTAACGCATGGAAGAAGCCGAAAGCTTGAAGCGGGTGAGTAGGCAGGTTGTCGTATCTGAGGAGTTTGTAATTTGAAAAGATTTTGGGGTTACTTGAAAGGAATTTGACGCTGAAGGGCGGTTATTGTTTCGACTCTGGCAAGCCGAGCTGTTTTGGGTTTCTTTTCGTAGGTGCTCCGTGTTCTAGGGCCGTTGGATAGAATCTCAGCGCGGCCCACTTCGTATGTTGTGCGCAAATCTTCAAGCAAATCAAATACCTTCACAAACTGAAATCACCTGAAGCCTGTGGCAAAATAGCCAACTAATATCACAACCCGTGCGTGCTCTCTTAAGTCTTTTTCATTTGTTGATCCCTCATCCACTTTTGCCCTGATCCAGCCCTCCCTATCTAGGTATAGTAAAATAGAATCAGTTTTTTTACAATCACCACTGCCTGTCCTCCTTACGCAAACTGGGTATCGCTGAACCGAACCGAACGAACCGCGCACCTCCCCTCCTGAACATTGATATCAAGTATGTCTCGTTCTCCAGCATCATGGGCGTGGACTTTGCACATCTGCAGATGCTTGGTTGGAATAGTCGGCCCAGTCCGCCATTGATTGGCACACATGCCTAGAAAGCAGACCATTCCCTTGTTTTACTCGACCTGGTCCATATCGGGAAAAGGGGCAAACACCAAACCAAAACCCTATCCCGCACCGACGCCTTATCTCGCCACGTAGCGTCCTGTCCGTTCCTAATGTCCCACCCGTTGCTGTAAAAACTACAAGAAGCAAACGTGCAACTCTCAGACAAGAGAGCAGCAGCAGCAGTAAAAATACAAGGACAGAAGGGAAATTCCCTTGTTGTCCCTAAGTCAGGTTGCCCAATGAACCCATCTCCAACCAATAGCCGTTGTTCCAGAACGCCGGCTAAGTCCAGGATGACAATAAACGCCCTCAACCACCCAAATGGGCCAGAAAAGTAATCCCAGAGACTGCTGACAAAAGAGCAAAGAAATTAGACACGACTTCCAACTGTGTTCACAAAGTTGGGTCGGTGTCAAATGTCAGGGATGAAACTCATGAACGAGCGCCGCAATGAGCGTGGGGTATCGTAAAGTTCGGATCTTGCAAGCAAGTAACGGTCGGTGTTCTGTTGGCGGCAAATCCTTGAAGCTCAAGACCTCCATCTCGGCTTGATATCTTTGGGTTTGTCTGATGATGAAGAGCTGCCCTTCCGCATAGCGAACCTTGCGCCGGCCACGGCTTGGGGGCTTTCCCTGCCGGTAACGCTGGTCCTCTGCTTTGGTTGTGGGAGGAGGCTTGTCCGTCGATTTGCCGCCAGTGAACTAGCTGGACGGGGCGTTACATCCGGGGACGCCTCGATAGGCCGTGGCGGCTGCAACGACGCTCGTCGGTTGCCAAGAGATGATGTTGAGGAGTGACTAGCTAGACGTGGTGGCTTAGGAAGTGCCTGCCCGAGATGGCTACCGGAAGCGGCGATTCGTTCCCGGAACGAGAGCCGCGAAGCTGATGTTGGCTTGGACTCTTCTGGCACGGGCGACGCGGTTGACGCCCGAGCCAGAGGGCTCCGCAATGTTGGCAACTTTGACGCGGAGGATGGCGTCAAGGCCGACACTGAGCGGACGGGGGTGGGCGTTTTCTTGGCATACGGGCTTGGGGTCGTCAAGGTGAGAGGTTTGAAGTTGTGGCCCGTGTCAACGTCAGACGCATTTGTTGAGCTGTTCCATTTCGGCCTGTGACCAATTGTGGACACGGGCCGTGGTATCCGATTCCCGGTTGGGGTTGCAGAGCCTTCTCTAGAAGGGGTTGAAAGCGCTGACAAGCGCGGTGTCAAAGCCTTTCGAGGTTGCTGGGTTGCCGATGCCGGCGTAAGAGAGGATTGTCTCCGATTTGCACTTGCAGGTTGAGGGAGGTGGCTTCCTATGCTCGACGCTCGCTGCTTGGCTGACTTGGCGCTGCCGGATTTGGGGAATCCCAGCGAGGACATGATGACAGACGAAGGAGGCGAGCTCTGTGGGGTCTCGATCCCGCTGGCAATCGTCGACCTGTCGTTGGAGAGCATGCTGGACACTGAATCGCGGAGTTGTTGCCCCTTCTTATCAGCTTGAATCTCCTCCAGAGTGGCGTCGAGCTCTGCCATGGTCTCTTTCAAATCTTCCCACTTCGTCTGCATCTCGGCATGCAAGCGTAATATTTCGCCGTTCACCGTAAGGCGATCCTTGACCCCCTTGTCAATGATGGAAAGCACTCTCTCGATGGCGGGGCCGTAGTGCGTCTTTTTGGCCTCAAAGCTCTCAATCTTTTTGCTCATCACTGGCTGGTTCGTCAGGTGCATGCCAGCGTCTAGTCCCTCTTTGAGTCTTGCTACGCTTCTCTCCACCGACTCGTACATCTTCTGGGCCTGTCGGCCTGCCCCGCGGAATACGAGAACCCAACGATCCTCTCCCAGCTCCTTTCGGAGGGACTCGGCGTCCTTCTCCAACTTCTTGTAGCTGGCATCCAGGCCCACTCTCCTCATTTCCAACTCTTCACAGGCGGTAGGGAAAATCGCGTCGGCTCTTTGCTCAAAGACCGAGAGCCTCATGGGTAGGAAATCCAAAGAAGCCCTCAAGGGTTGCATTCTGGCAAACAAAGCCAGAAGACTCGAGTCGTCTTGTGATATGCTGCTTGTCGCACCGGGGGATGGCGAGCTCGGGCTGGCAGGGAACGCGGCGAGGCTAAAGCGGTTGTTGGTTGGCTGCAACCGTGAGGCTACCACAGGTGTTTCCTCAACAATGGTCTCCAAGTCTCCAATATCAACACTCTCACCGGTTGAGGCCGCTAGGATCGATTTGTGCCTCCGCTCTTCCATCTCAAACACCAACCGGCTGAGTTCGTCCATCTCATTCTGGATGTCCCCCAGCACCATATTCCACAATTCTTCCCATTCCATGGCAATCTCAACCTGTGCTTTCACGTTGTGGAGCGTCGTTCGGATGTTCCCCCACTCGTTCATGATAGCCTCCATCTGAGCAACAGCCTTCCGCAGATCATCAGTCGGAACGTCCACAATATCCTCCCGGCTCTGCAGCTCTTCAATTGCGCCAACATAGACGTTGATGAGCTCTTCGAACCGAATAATGGCGTTCTCCACTTCTTCAACACCCTCACGCCCGCCGGCGGCTGCCCACTCCACGTCATCCTCGCTCTCCAACCCTCCTATGACCTCGGTGGCTTTGTATATCCAACCGCGAATCTGCTCAGCAGCGCCGATCAGTGCTCTTGTGGCAGCCTGAGCTGTTGGGATCGCGGAAACTTTGCTGGACAGGGACTCGGCATCGGGAAGTTGGATTGATGTTAATTGAGCAAGCTGATTTGCAAACGAGGCGCGGGACAATGTGTAAATAGATCCCGGTCGCTGGAGCCCTAAAGGGTTAAAATGGGTGTATGCATCAGGGTCGAAAGCCTCGCCCGGGAAGTTCTGCGGGATTGGGGGCGTGTCCTTGGGGGGCGGAGGCGGTGGTGTTTGTGGTGGGCGCACATCTCTGGCGATATGTTCATCCCTCGTTTCTAGCTGAGCTTTGACGCCGTTCCCATTCGTATGGTCGGGCAGCCGATACTTATGCGTGTCCATCTCCAACGGCTGAGCGACAGCGATCTCCGGGAGCAGCTCGGGTTTCACCTCACAAGTAGCAACGACGACAACCTCGTCGTTCTCCGCCTTTCCGACCGACTTATTTGACTTCAAGCTCGACTTGGACGGTATCCGCGCGATGGCTTTCCAGGGGCGGCCCCGCCGCTCGACGACAGGTGGCGTCGACTGATGCCCTTGTTCAAGTTTCCTAATCTGCTCCTCGGGCAAACGGCCAACGGGCTCGAGATGGTGAGATGGGGGCGGCGATGTTGATTTGCGGGTGTTGCCGAATCCGAGAGCCTTTAATCGCGCTGCAAGGCCCGGAGACGGTTTTCGCGGAACGGGTGCGGACGTTGGGGTGGTTGCGACGTTGGCAGGCGTGGCGTCGCTCGCGACAAGATGCCGTTGAGTTGGCGAGCGGGAAATTCTAGGCTGGTTGCCGTCGGGGTGGCTGTTGCTAGCGTGGGCGTCGCCGTCGAAGGAGCGCAGCTGGAAAACGTCGCTGGGAATGTCGGAAAAGGTTAGGGACACGAGGGCGTCATTGCGACCGGCATCTTGCGCGCCCGTCTCCACAACAGCAGACGCGGAAGCCGTGATGTTGCAGTTGCTACTGCCTGAAGCAGCAGCGGAAAGACTGGTCATTTATTTCCGCGACTGAGAAGAGCCCCTATCTATTGGACACTCCAACGCGTCTGCTGCGGGCCGGCGGGTCTTCTTCGTTGGCTGGCGGCCCCTCACCCCTCCGAGGAACAGGTTGCAGGTTGAGCCAAACTTGCCGATTGCGAATTGCCAGGCTGGCTGGGGCGTCCGAATGGTCGGGCTCGCTGGAGGCCTGGGTGGGATTGGGAGCGGAACGCGCAAATCGGCCGTGGAGTCGTCTCCTCGAACTCGCAGGTATTGGAGCTCGTCACTGCTCTGCTGACATGCTGGAAAGGGTCTGTTGCTAGGCTGCTGGCGAATGGCGGTTGCGATTTTGGGACGAAACCTTGCGCCTGCAGACAGATGCTGCAGAAGAGGCTGCCGGACGCTGCAATGGGCGAATGCGCAGCCAACGGAGGCACGGTAGCTCCCCTGAGGACCCGCAGCTTTCTTGAACGATGAGAAAAGAGTGAATAGAGGAAGCGCAAGGTGCAGGGAGATCGTTGCTCGAGTCGATGAAGAAAAAGCACCCCAGAAAGGTGGGCCAGGGCTAGAGAAGAAGACGAGCCAGGCGCGCAGCGATCAGTGGATGAGCAATGTCTCGACACGCGTCCTCAGAGAAAGACAAGAAGAAAAGCTAAAGGAGCCTAGGCATCGCGGCAGCAGTTCTGGGAATGATTAGATAAGGCTGTTGCACAACAAGTGGCAAGCAAAACATGGGAATAAAAAAGAGGACAAAAGAGCACCGAAAACATTTCGCCGGGCTGTCGCAGGGAGTGCGGTATTCTTAGCTCCCGAACAAAGCTTCCATTTTGCTACATAGGCTCGAGACATGATCTCCTTGGCTGGGCCGCAACGGCCCAGCGCAGAGCTCGGCTCGTATCTTTGGACGAAGAGCGGGCTGTGGAACCCGATTTGCTCCCACCTCCCAGATTCCGTCTTCTCATCAACCTTCTCCCCGCGAGAAACGAAGTTACAGCGTCGCAATAACGATTCAAGAACGGTAGTTGACGGGCCCGGGCGATGGGATTTGGCGCTCTTTGGCACTCTTTGGCCTGGAGAGACCGCAGGGATAACAGGCAAATTATTCCTCTTTCCAGTAAGGTCGGGGTGCCATGAAAGCCACAAGGTTGCCTCGGACCAAACATCCGGGGCCCCTCGGCTCTGAACGGCACCGCGGCCGTGATCCGGGGTGCCGGGGGAGAGGGCATCACGGGGTCAGCGAAGCTTTCAGTTGGCGCCAGAATCAGGAGGAGGTCAACGAACGATTAACTTCAGACCTGCGTGCACTCAAGTCCCGCGAGGCTACTGCTAGCTGGCTCACCGGCATGCTTACATAGTATTTTGCTTCGGCGACTTCGCAAATGGCCTCTGCTGGGCCCAACATCAGCTTTGAGATTGTGATCGGATCCATTTGGGATTAGGCCAGAATGTCCTGCCAACGATGGCTTGTGACGCATGATCTTGGTGATTTCCAGTTCTTCCATCACATTGCTTTTTTCTCCATCCCCACCAGCCTTAGTTAACGGTTGCCCGTCCGTCACCTGTGGGGAGGCCCAAAGGGGCGGGCAGTCCGGCGCATCCCAATCGTCCGCACCTCCCCACAAACCCGCTCTCGGGATATTGAGGATAGCGGGAAGGTGCAGCTTTCTGCAGGTTCCCGATTGCTGCAAGTTACCAATCTTGTGGTGCAGGAACAGGAACATCGTGTCGCTCTTCCCACTATGTTTGTGCCGCTTCTGGCTGTCCAGCCGCTGCATATCCACGATAATAACATGCCATTTATGGCATATCAAACAGCCGTTCGCGTTTCTGTTCACGGGAACGCGGGTGGGTGCAGACAGGTGGTAACATGGTACCTTAACTACCAATACGACAGCCGCTATTTTTTGGGCATATCTCAATCCCTCGATCCATTCGCCCCAACCTCGCACAAGCCCGTCGTCTTGGGCAGACGAGAAGGTTGTTTCCCTCCTACCGCCGTACCCCCTAGGACTCCATAAGGCGAGATGGCAAATGCCACCTTATGTTTCGTTTCGTTTGAGATCGTTTGGTTGAAGTGCAAAACCAAGCTGCTGTCAGCTGTTGCTGGGTTGCATCTTTTGACTCAACTCTCGCTACCCCTCGAGAACCTGAAACATTCGACAACCTTGGAGCGGAAGATGAGAGTCAGTTGCCCCACGGAAGCGTCTTGATCTTCATCCTGGCGCGTCATGGGTTTAGAATCGCTTCTGAAAGAGGGTTGGCACCGCCAAACTTTAACAATCCAGACCTCTGATAGTAAATGCAGGTGCAACAACTGACGGCGAGAGGGCGAGTGGATGACGGAGGTGAAAAGGTCTCAGCTACAACTTGCTCAAGTGCTACCGAAATTCGTGGCTGTTAAATCCACCCCCACACGCCCCTGAATCCCCACTCTCCACAGCTCGGCTCGGGTGCCAGTGGCATCGAAGAGGATCACCCCGGAAGCCACTCGATGCTCGTTTCGAACAACAATTCTTCCGCCTGACTTCGGATTCCACACTCATCTGCGTTTAAGAGCCCCCCTTGTGACAAACACCACATCTTTCTAGAAGCTGCCGCGCAGTCTTTATTTTCTAGCCGTGCAACAGCAGATCTCCAGATTCACGCTCGGAACCAGGCTTTCGTTTTCGCTGCGCGTCTTATTAGGCGGCGAGCGGCATCTGACGTATTGTTTACCAACGCCCGCATCAACAAAAAGAGTTGCCTGCTGCGCCCTTTGACAACTGAAACCTGTGCTCGCGCTCTCCCGCCGGGTTACGCTGCGCCTAGTGCCACCACTAAAGTTGTGGTCGCTACACCAACCGACACACCGCCATCGGGCAGCCAGGAAATCGAAGCCCGCCGCATCCTCCCCAAGTGCCGTGGAAACTGATAACGCATCCCGCTGGCACCCGGAGCCCACCATGGCTGCACTCCACCATGGGCCGCCCACGGTCCGGTGCGATTCCCCGCCCCCCGACACCACGCCGACTCCCGCCCTCGGGCCTTCTGCCGACTTTGCCCGCTGCCTCTCAACCGCCTCGTCCACCTCTCAGGGGTCTGCCACCACCGACGCATCCAACCTTCGAGAGTCCCTTGGCAGCGATTTTTCGGCCTTCTCCCGCCAGTCCTCGGGCAGTTATCAGTCTAATCGGCTATCCGATATCAGTCATAGTAGCCATGTGCTCCGGACCCGTCAGTCAACCGGCAGCCTTAACACGGTCAGATCGGGCGGCGCCAGCAGGCGAAGGGGCTACATGAGGCCGCAGGGAACAGATTTCGCCGCGAGTGCTCGATCTCGCGAGAGTGTCTTGAGTCTTGGCAGCATTGCACATCTCCAGTACTACTTTGCAAGGACGGGGTTGCTGGACGGCAAGGGTGGTCAGCTAGCTCGGAAGAGGCAACAGAAGGCACAAACACTAGATCTCTCAGCGTTGGACACGAGCGGCGGGCTGCTCTCGCCAGGGGCGTCAGGTAGCGATCACGACTCAAGCTATGCATCCATGGGTAGCAGCCCGGATCTCGCACATGGCGGGTTCAGCAGTGGCGCCCTTGGAGCCGGTTCGCTCGTTGAGTCGCCCATCGAGGAGCATCATCCAGGACAAGACGACGAATACTACTCTGACGACTACGAGGAACCCGACCCGAACATGCTGCCTCCCACAGTCAGCACATACAACTACCGGGAAAAGCCACTACCAAAGCCCCCTTCTGTGGCCGAGATGAAGGCAGAACTGGTCAGCTCGTTGGAGACCGCCTCCAAAGCGTTGGCCGAGGCAAGAGGGAATAAAAGGCAAGAGTCAGAGTTAAGTACTGAGCCAGCCCAGAAGTCCGGAACCCCCAAAAAGGTAGCGGGTCCTGGCTGGCATGAGATACAGGGGATGCATATCCTCGATGTCATGACGCTCGCCATCCGGGCAGCAAAAATATACTATACATCCCACGACCGACCGGATCGTTTGGACGCCATAAAATCTGAGAAGGAGATAAGGGGCGAGCTGCTTTCGGTCATGGACGTGCTGAAGCGGATGGCAACCAGGGGATTCGTGGGAGGCTTGCGCGACGAGGAATTCCGCACTATGGATGCGTGGATTGCTGGGTTACGCGCCATGCTCGCGAGGGAGGAGGCAATGGAAGCAGCAGAGGTTGCTGAGAGGTCCGGCTGGACCTGGCTGCACCCCGAAAGCTGGGAGGGCCGCAAATATGCACGGGAAGAGGCATTTATGCGGTCCATGCTGGCTGGCAGCTCTGATCCCATCCCGGACATGCCACCCTTGCCAACATGGACCCCTATCAACAAGGATGCCTCTCTTGCCCAGCAAAAATTGCCAACCCCATTCCTAGCCTCTCTACAGAACGGCATACGGCTGGTTCAACTTCACAACTGCGCCGTCCGCAAGTCGCGCCGGCGGTTCGGCGCTATCCCAACATTCCACACCGACACACAGAAACCCTATCGCGCTGCCGATAATCTGCGGTACTGGATGAAAGCCGCTGAGCTGCGTTGGGAGGTGCTCCTCAAGGCCAACGCCCTCGGTCTTCAATACAACACCAGTCCAGAGCTGTGGGTCGATTTCGAGAACGCCGTTTTGCAGTGGTGTCGCAAAGTACGGGAGGAGATTGCCGGCGAACTGGCCGCCTGACTTTCCGTCATCATACAAGAGTTGTTGTGGTGGGACAGGAGCTTTACGAGTGTCAACGCAAGCACGCGAATGGCTGGGAAGAGGGGTTTGCATGACTGAAAAGACGTTACGATATGATGGAAAATCCTCGCTGCACTCTTCCGTCTTCTATTTCTTATCCTCACCAAATGTCATGTCTGTCAATACGACGTAATTGCCACACTGGATTGGGTGCGGGACCCGGCTGGAAAGGGGCCACGAGGAAATACAGGCCCACATTGTGTATGTTGTTTGTCATTTGGTTACCCCTGAAAAAAGCAGATGTAACCCTGGATTGCTTTGTTCGTTTTCTCTCTCTCCTCTACGCATGCCTATACGTACATGCATGTGTCTACTAATAGGCCTGTTCTGAGATGGGTACTGGCTGAGCTGTGGGATCGTTCCTGGTTTCTGGCCCCCGGCAGGGAGGAGAAGGGTGTTTACCCATTTATTTTCCTCCAGCGATACTCAGGTGTGACAACCGAGGCACGGCGCAAACCCTTTGTTCTTGCTCTCTCCGGCAGCGCTGGAATTAGATCAATAGTTGCTTGGAATCGTGACAATGCTTTCCAGCTCGCGCTACCCACCAGCTCTGAGACACAGGTTTGCTGACTCGATCTTTCACGGTATGAAGGAGTTCACAACCCAGACTTTCAAATTCCGACGCAGCCAAGTGATCACTATTGCACACCTTACACTCCCTATCACAATCACGGTGACGCTGATACATGCAAATTCTTTCCCTGCGCTATATCGGCTACGTACTCTAGTTATCCTTATCGCATTATCATGGTGCCATGCCGCTTCACACCCTGAAAGAACCGCATGTTGACAAAACTCCAAACACCACCAATGCTATCGCTGTAAAACAACGCAATGCCATCCTCGCATCAAGAAACCAAATCTAGGCAACCACCGAGACTTGCTCCCAATACATACTCGGTGTGGCATCCTAATGAGGCATCGTCGCGATGCCGTTGGCTACGTTAGAAGCACTCGGGGCGCCACGTCCTCGAGCCGGCGCACGCCCACCCCGCTGCCCTCGAGGCTGGCGCTTCGAGACTCCGGCCGATGCCGAACGGCGGCTACTGACACTAGCGCCAGCACTTGTGCTTCTCCTTGTGCTGGTACGCTTCTTCTTGTGATACGCCGCTCTCGACGCCTCGCTTTTTCTCTTACTTCTCTCCAAACTCTCTTCAGCTTTCGCTGCTTGCGCGATCTTGTCCTGTTCTCTTAGGTAATCCCACTTCTTGATCCATTCGGCAGGCACCAGTGATGCGTCGTTCGGGGGGTGGAAGAAAGGCGAAGTGGGGTCGATCTCAACAGGAGAGAAATTGGGCGGCTCATCCAAGTCAACATCAGTATCGCTAATGTCTTCGTCACCGCCATCATCGCCTTCTGAGCCAGCGAGGCCATCGTCCTGGACCCTCTCCAGATACTGTGCCTCATAATTTTCAACCAGAGCGGCAAATTTGACGCCGTATTTGTCGACCTTGGCTTGGTCGATGCCTGGAATATTCATAATTCCAACAACTGTGGTCGTGAAGTTCCGAGCCATCTCACGGTACTCATAGTCGCTGAAAATGGCACGCCTGATGCCATCCCTGTTCCGAAGCTCGCTGTCAAGCTTCTTGGCCTCCAGGAGAAAGGCCTCAATGAGGGATTCATGGAGCTCATTGCCAGAAGCGCCAGCAAAGTGATCGTCTCGGGATATGGGGCGGCCCAATGCTCCTTGGCTGCGTCGAGTTTGCGATTTGTGGAGTGTTGGCGTGATAGACTCGAAGGCTTGGCCTTCGTCCTCGTCAAAGTCCTCCCCGATGAGAAAATCATCTTGGTCCATGGTGGCACCACGTCTCATCTCTTCTCCGTAGCCCTCGTCCAGCTCCATGTCGTCATCGTCGTCTGCATACGCAATTTCTTTTCCTTTGCGCTTGTTTTGCGGGTTCGCTCGAATCGGCGAGGAGACATTTGTAGACTGAGGTGCTTGTCGAGCCTTCTTTGCCGGCTTCTTCTTATCCCAGTCTGGGTTCATCCTCAGTTTGAATCTCTTGCCCTTTACAAGGTAGTCGTTAATGTTCGGGCCAGGCTGTTACCCCAGTTAGCATACAAACAAGGGCGAGCGGAAAGGATTACTTACTATATACCATGTAATAGGTGTGCCGGAGTTTTTGCCCGCTGTTCTTGAATCCTCAGCCAAGGCTCCACTCTCCACCAAGTGGTGAGTGATTCTGTTGAGATCCCAGCTGTTCAGTATACCCTTGACCATACCAAAGCCAGGGGCGCTCTTGATGTTTGGGTTGTTTGATGCCCTACCCATCAGGACATCATTGATGCCACCAGGTCTTAGCCCATCTATTCTCCTCTTCTTTGGGTCCGTTGGGGGGTCTTGTGTGAAATGCTGCACAGCTCTCAAAACACCCATGGCGTAGATAGTGAAGTCAACAGTCACACTCTTCGTGTGAACGGTGTCATCTCGACAGTTGTCGCAGGTCTTTCCGCAATCTGCCTGATCAAACTCCTCATCAAAGTACTTCAGGATTTGCTTGCGACGGCAGACCCATCTGTCTTCACAAAAGTAGACCAGCTTGTTGAGATTTCGAAGACCCCGCTCTTTGGTGTCAGGAGTGCCCTCTGTGTCTCTGGTGATCATCCGTCTCAGGGTAGCAAAATCGCTATACTGGTAGAACAGATAGCAGTTTGCCGGCTTCCCATCTCGCCCAGCACGGCCAATTTCTTGCCAATATCCCTCAATGGACTTGGGAGCACCGTGGTGAATGACAAATCTGACATCGGGCTTATCAATGCCCATGCCAAAAGCCAGCGTGGCCACGATAATCTTGATTTCGCCAGACTGCCACTTCCTTTGGATCCGTTCCCGTTCCTCCACGGCAACATTGGCGTGGAAGTGGTGAGCATTGAGCCCGTGGATATCACGGAGTTTCTCCGCTAGGTCCTCTGTCGACCGGCGCGAAATACAGTATATAATTCCGCATGTGTTGCGCGGTATCAGGTTGGCCACGTCCGAGATTTTGAACGCGGTCCCCTTGGCGACGACGTGGATGCGAAGATTTGGCCTGTTGGCGGACATCCTGAAATCCTTGCAGTCATCGATCGCGAGGTTATGCTTGATGTCCGCAAGGACTGCCTGCGTTGCCGTTGCCGTGAGCGCCATGACTGGGACTCCAGGAAACTGCTCCCGAAGTTTCCCAAGCTGCGAATAGTCCTTTCGGAAGTCATGACCCCACTGGCTCACGCAGTGAGCTTCGTCGATGACAAACCGAGCTAGCTTCTTCTTGTAATAGAGCTTTTTTAGCCCTTCAGTGAACTGCATGCTTTTGCCCAACATCTCTGGTGTCACGTAGAGGAGCTGGAAGAGTAGCTCCGGCTCCGGTGCGTCAAATCCATGGAGAACATGTTGACGTGTCAAAGGCTGGAGACCGCTGTCAAACGCAATGGCTCTGACCATAAGGTCTTCCAAGTGTTGGACTTGATCAGCCATCAGGCTGCGCAAAGGGGTGACAACCACGGTAACGCCACTCGTCTTGCCTCGCCGAACGAGTGCTGGAAGTTGGTATGTCAACGACTTTCCAGCCCCAGTCGGTAACAAAGCCATGACATCGAATCCACCAAGCGTCGCGTTGATAATGTCAAGTTGCATGGGCCTGAAGTCTCGCAGCCGAAAGCGGTCCTTCAGTACGCGGAATACTTGGCGCGACCAGTCAAAGTTCATCGAGGCCTTTGAACCGCCGGGTCTCGACAAGGCGTACACGTCATCTTGCTTTGCCAGTCGTCTTGGCTTGACCGGTTTTCCGCCTTGGTTAGACGGGCCAGCAGTCATAACCGCCGCCTGCTGTTTTCCAACCGCCTGCAGAGCACGCGGCTCAACAGGACCTTGAAGTTCTGCCTCCGCAACGATCGCATCAAACGTGTCGTCTCCACTGTCGCCTGGGATGCCGTGAAACTTGTCGTCTCCATCCTCATCTGAGAAGTAGTTATACTCGAGCTTCTTCGTTGTTGGTTCGGGCCTTTGCCGAGAGGCTTGGCTGACGAGATACTGCGGCTCAGCTCGCCCTGGGGGATCCATGGTGAAACCTCCTTGCTTTTTGGACGAGTAGTCCAGTTGGTGTTCGCTCGTGAAGGGCTCGCTGCTCTCGGCGTAATGCGCATCGTGTAGCGCGACAACACCGGCATGAGTGCCCCTCGGAAACGCCACTCTTCCATCAAAGTTGCTCCTCAGAGGTCCTTTGTTGCCGCTGTGGGAAATTTTCTTTGGTGGATCGTCATCATCACTATCACTCAATGTGATGACGATTCGCTCCTGCTTGATACGAGGAGAACGTCGAGATGAGGGCTCGCCAGGGTCAGGAGACTCGTTTTTGAGTTGAACAGTCGGCAGGGCCGTCACAGCGGACGGTCTTGAGTGTCCAAACCGCGTCTGGGGCTGTCGAACATTCTGAGACGGTTGTCGACCGATCTCTAAAGGTCGAAACGCATCAAGATCGATATATTTCGGCCCTCCAGGAACAGGAGTGCTCGTGCCCGCCGGTTGGTAGAGTGTGATGTGTATCTGAGAACTCATCTCTGGAATGCCAAAACGAGTTCGCGACTCCGCTGTCGGCTCTCGTCCCAAAGGCGAGTTCGACTCTGTAATTGAGTCGTTTTGGTCTTTGAGGAAGTCGAGCTCATCGATCTGACAAACCGCAATGAGTTGGAGCAACAGTTTCTTCTCGGCTGCGATTTGTGAATCGCAACTCTCAAGTTCCATAACAAGCTCAGTCTCGTCAGCGCCAGAGATTTCGGCCTCATGTATCAGACCGTGGCGATCTTTCTCCAGTTCTTTGAGCTTCAACAGATTCTTGGACAGTCTCTGCAGTGTCCTCCGACGTTTCAGGCTCTGAATCTCAATTTCAGAACAAAATTGGAACCCTCCTCTGATTACCACAAGCTCCGAGTCGACTTCTTCTTGCAATTTCCGCTGAACCACAGAGGGTTTCTTGATCAGCCAGTCCAGCAGTTTGGAATCGGCGGATGGGCACTCTTTGGCCCGGCGCTCTTGCTCATTTGGCTTTCTTGCAGGCGGAGTAGAATTTGCTCGGCTGCTCGTGTCGAGACTGATTTGAGCGGCCCTCGGTGCTCCAGGCGCCGCTTTGAACGGTTCCATATCGTCATCCGAGTCCAGGATGACCTTCGCCGATCGAGCCTTCTTCGACCTGTGGCCATTGGTCTCACTGTGCGACTTTCCGTCAGGCTTGTCGGCGATTTCCATATGACCCGGAAGCAGAGCCACATCATGCTTCAACGCCTCGACGAAGGCCTCACTGGAATCTGTGAAGTAGTTCGGGGAAGAGGGAGTCTTCCGCTTGCGGTCGCCGGTTGCCGGGTTGGCTGCCGGATGGGTTGCCGGGCTGCTGGACTCGGTGAATTGGCTGGCTGGGGCTTTGCCGGCCGGAGCACTCTTGTCGATGTCAGAAAATGAATCGCTCGAGTACTTCGGATCGTCATCGGCAGTGGGTTGGTTGCTGCTATTCTTGCCCGCCTTCCTGCCCTTGGACAGAGGCGCCGGTCGCTGGGCGCAGCCCTCCCGCCATATCGTCACGTCTTCGCCGAAGCCGTCGTCCGAGTCCGTCATGTCAATGAGATCGGTCACCTCGGCAAATTTCCGATCAATTTTGGGTGCAGGCTTCCTTCTTTGGGGTCTCGTCAATGTCGAAACAGGCCGGGACCGCGACGAGGTCTCACAATGTAGAGGGCGGCTAGCTGCGATGGCGGCTGCCGTGCTTGGCGGATCCTCAGATCTTGCCGATAAGATCAGACCCGGCCGCTTCGAGTCGATACTCGGGGTGAGTCTGGTCTTGGACGAAGTTGATGCAACTGGCCTGCTGCTTAGCGACTTGCCTTGCAAATGAGTGGCAGTGGAGGGTGCGGCCGATGAGGCTTTGTGGTTGAGGGAAGAGTTGGAGGCGGTTTTGAGGGAGGAAGAGGAGGAAGAGTGCGCCGGAGCAATTGGAGGAAGACACGAATTTGTAGGCGCGGAAAAGCCGCTGCTCTGCGGCGCCTGGGTGAATGAGGGGGAGGGAACATGAGATGGAAAACCGGCGGTCAGGTGCGGAAACGCCTGGACCAACCAGGCGAGGTTTTCGCTCAAATTATGACGGGTCATGGCGGTCGAGGGAGAAGAGGTTCAGAGCCAGACATTGGTGAAAAGAAGTCGTGCGATCAGTTGTGAGGCGGAGGAGGGAGGGGTAGTATGCTGAGAATAGTTGCAGAATGCCACTTACCGCGAATGCGCGTCGTTTGTGGGGGCCGACGCGCTTTTCCTGCTCACGCTGTCACGAGACTCGCTGTACCTTGCAGAATTGTGGAGGGGTTATGCAAGCTTTGCAGAGCGGAACAATCCTTACAAACGCCAGGTGGGGGAGAGGGCTGGTGACCTCGCGCAGACCCACTATCCCGGGTCCGGGTACCCCCGCCGCATTTGACCCACTTTTCCGGGTCCGCGTCCTTCGCCGCACCTGACCCCTTTTTTCCTCTTGTCCGAACTTCACCACTCTCGGCACCATCTGCGGTCTGAAGGCGCCTTGCCTGTACACACTGAAAATTCCATTTTTTTTAAAAAAAAAAAAATTTAAACCCCGTTTGCTTATCATTTTACGCTTTCAACACTACTTTCCGCGTTTTAAATTAGCTCCGGCCATATAACACTTTACGCTTCTATCTCCACTTCGCCGCGTTTTCAAGTGATTTCCGGGTTTAAATCTTTTGGGTTCACATGAGCACCTTGCTGCGTTTGGGGTTATTTCCGCGTTTTAGGGCTGTCCCCGGAATTGAGGCAGGTCGCCGCGCCGTGTACAATTGAGGAAAATGCCAATGTGCCGCAAAGAAAACGCAAAGACTTGTTGTATCTGTAACTCTCCTCTACTTTAATTTCTTAAAATTTTAGTTATATGAGCAGCTTCAACTCTGTCTCATTTTTATCTTGTCAATCATATTCTCAGGTGATAGTACGCACAGATACTAGATATTTGCAATTTTTCATGTTTTTTTTTTTTTGCAGATTTCTTAACTGTATTGATAGGTGTTGCATTCCAGAGCCCTGACACATTCTAAAGCCTGACAGCGTTCCAAAGCCTGCCAGTCTCAGACATCTCGCATTCCTTGGATCAACCACACGGATCAAAACGTGCGTGCTTTGTCGTCCACTCCCATGGAACCAGACTCGAAGGTCCACGTGGCCCTATTCCGTCGCTGTCTTTGCCACCAACGCCAACTGAATATTGACTGAATCTCCATCTCGCCGAAGCCTGGTCTATATCTATACGTACCCCCACGCCAAATCCGGCAGAGAGTCCATGTCCGACCATCTTGCGTGCCAAACGCCATGCAAAAACCATGACCAAGCCAATTCCAAGTCCATCCCACAACCAAACGCCCGAACCCACTTGAGGTCTTGCGCTATACCTCCTCCTTCCCTTGCTCGATGTTTTCCTCCTCTGCCCCATTGAAGCAAAACATCACCGTAACCAACAGCTTCCCAGCCCCCGACACCGCCAAAGCGGCCGGCGACCCAATTCTCTTGTAGATGAACGCCCCAACTAGCGTCCCCAGCACCAGCGAGCTCAAAAACGCCACGCGTCTGTTCCTTGATCTGTTCCTGAGCGCACACAAGTTCGGATCAATCACCAAATCCAGCCATGCCGCCGTCGCCATGGCCGTCGTGATCTCCGTCATCTCCAGCGCGCGCGACAGCACAACTTGACTCCCTGCGGCGGAAGCGAGCAGCCCAATGGCAACAAGAGTACGATCGCCAGTGAGTTCCACACCCTTGGTGTACTGGAGCGCTGCGGCGGCGAAGACGAGAGCTGTTTGGATAAAGTTGCAGAGAATGAGCCACCATCTCTGTCGTGGCCCGACGATGTGGCCGACTTGGCCGGTCAGCCAGGCGGCGGCAAGGAAGAGACCTAATGCAACGCCAATGTTGGCCGTGATGAACATTTCACCGTTCATCTCAGGAAGCACGATTGCTAGGACAAGGAAGACAGTGTTTCCGGTTTGATTGGATGCGAAGCAGTGAAAATCAGGAAAGGAAACGGCATCTGGAACGGTGTTAGTTTGGTGGCAGGGGAGGGCCATGAGGGTGGAGGCCAACCTTGTAAGCCAATGCAAAAGGTGAGTAGTATAAGTTCTAGCTCAGCGAAGCTGTTTGGCCTTATTCGACAGCTGAGGTAGGACCGGAATCTTGATGGTGAAGAGCGAGAGGGGTTGCTTGGCGTCAGATTGCCGTTGGCCATGGCTTCTGTTGACCCGCTTGCAGATTCAAGGCTCGAGCTGCTCGGATTCAACATCTGAAGTGGTTTTTGGGTCTCCGTGGCTTTTCGTGGTATGACCAGGGCGGTTGCGAACCTTGCGGGTGGACAGAATGGGCCGAAGTGAATACCAACTGATAGCGAATGACTATAAGCTTAGCCGAAGCTTAAGAGGACCAGATTAAGATATGCCGGCAGCAAGGAAGCAAACACTCGGCAGGTTTCAATACTGGATGTTGCCGTTGAACGAGAAGGAGACACCAGTGGGATCGGCGTCACCTTTATGGCCAGGAAGCCGCGGGCCAGTCCGGCACGAATCTCGATCGCCCCGTCCCGCATAAAGACCGCCTTCCTTGATTTCGGTCATGACCGGGGTGGCGTAGCCGCTGGGGAAGAAAACTCTTGCGGACCCACGCCGAGACCCGGGAAGGCGGGGGGCGGATGCGTCGAAAACAGATGCACAAGGAACGAACACCGTGAACTGTACCCGAGCGCTGCAGCAATAATTCAGCGGAGAGAACCCTCATTGGCTCCTCGGATGTTTTGTTTGCAATACTGTCATCCGGTGGAAGAGTTCCATGCGTCAAACTTCAGACAAGTCAGTCTCACCGACTCGGGGGAGGCGTTCAGGGGCGAGGGTGACGGTGACGCGGAGGCCCGCCAACTGGCACTGCATCCAGTTCTCGGTGCATTTCATCCTATTAGCCGCCTCAATTCCGGCTCATCTTCGTTTGCGCTGGCAGGTGATACGGTGAGGTCGTCCATTGGGCAACATCCGGCTCCAGCTCGGAGGCCGGCCGGCTTCAGTGGGCCGGTCCGTGATCCACAAGCGGCACTCGGCGACCCGCTTCGGATACCCCCCTTTTATCCCGGTGCCATCTGAATTCAGTGCCTCTGGGAAGATATCAGTATACCGGGAGAATAAGATGAAAATAGATGGCTAGTACGTCAATGTACGTTCAGTCCTGCCTGTATCAGACACTTTGTGGAAAGCATCCCACGTTTTGTGTCCAAATTGATTGGCTTGGCGGCTCCAACCGACAGCCGACCGATAGCCGGGCGGGTGGGACGAGCCGCAACAACATCGAGCTCTCCGCCATTGAATGACTTGGTAGCTATGAAACTTAGCCGATGCCCAGGAACGGAAGAGCCACGGAGACCTCACCGCTTGTTGATAGCGTCGGGAAGCGCATCCGGTCCCAAGAAAACGATGGTTGTGACTTTCATATCAGCCCGCCCAGAAGGGAATCGGTAAATTGTTTTCCAGCGGCGTTGGGTGCGCTATGACAACCCAGGCCGGAACCAGAACTGGCATCCAACACAACCTTGTCTCGCGATAAGCACCAACAACAAGAACTTGGCGGCAAAAAGAGCAATGCCAATACCAATCGCTCGGGTCCAGAAAACTCAGATCTGGGTGAGACCTTGAATTCGGCGCCCACAAGAGTTTGAACCAGACTTGGCCCGTGCATCTCCGAGCTGGGGCAAGCGCGACCAGCAGTAACGGAAGAAGCCGAGGGCGAAGAGGCCCGGACCTGAGCAAAATCGACACTGGTGAAACTCAGCATTTCCGGTCAAGTAAAGATTTGCAGATTGGCGAAAACGTTGGCTGGTGTGCGGCTCACCGGGCCTGGAACATCAGGCACGGGGGCGTGGGGGCATATTTGGCTTATCTAAGCCAGCTTCGTCGACAAAAAGGAGGACATCAAAACTTGAAGAAGGAGCCTTCCCACATGGCAAGTTGCAACATGGGCTTCAATCCGGGTCTTCGGAATCGGCCATGTTCCGCGGAGATCAGCATCCTCCAAACATCAGAAAGCCATTGACCCACCAGGGCCGCAATTCCTTATCTTTCGGCGCAGCAGTTCCCCAGATTCGAGGCAGGGTTGGTGGAGATAAGCTACGGTGCGGGAGAGGGGCAAGATGACAGGCTACGATAAGGCAGCCCTTCCTCGACCTGGTTTCTGGCGTGCTGGTGCTGCCTTTCAGCCCCTCGAGAGGCGCACCCGTGGCTGTCTGAGACAAGATGACAATTCCAAGGCAACCCGGACATCGAGACGGCGTTCCCTGCTCCCCCTAATGGCATTCGCAGTCCCACGCATCGCAGCATTGCTCAAGCGAAGGGCTCCAACGTCTCGGATTAGACTTTGGCTCTGAAATTCAGTCTAGATCTTCTCTTATCCGTCATCCCCGTCGGTGGTGCATCTCCGGCGCAGCTCAGGGCCGCCGACCCGCGCCCTACCCTCCTCCTCTCTGGAGCCTCCATCTGCCGGGACGCCCCTCGCTTGGCCGCCAGGTCTTATCAGAGATCGGCACCCTGTCGTCGTTGCGCGCGCAGCCCAGGGCCTAGACTGACGTCGTTTTCGCCCAATCCCACCGGCCTGGCACCTGTGTTTGTGCGTTTCCGTTGACGTCCGGGGAGAAACACATACTGTAGCCAAGGCCGCGGTAACCCCCGCTGAGAGACAGTTCCCGTGGGGTTATCCCCGATCCGGCGCCTCAGAGCAACCTCACTGGTTGCCTGGCTACTGGTGGCGGATGGTAGGGACGAGCTGGTTCACTCGAGCACCAACAGCAGAGCACCAGCTCGGACTTGTATATAAACTGGATGCAATTGCCGCCAGTTGGGGACTATTACGGGCCAAGAGCCAGATCTGGATCCGCCTTGAGGCAGACTTTCCCACATTTCTTTCCCTGGTACAGTGTCTGGCTGCCCCAGACTCCTCGGTCCACCATGGGCCTCAAGTTCTCCGACCTATATGCGGCCCCTAAGTTGAACCCGGTCAACCGAAAAGCACGGTCCATTCCGTTCTTCAACCCGATCAATATCTACGGCCGCGTCTTTTTCTTTTCCTGGTTCGGCTTCATGATCGCCTTCTGGGCATGGTACACCTTCCCGCCCTTGGTAAGCCCTGCTTCCTTGCCCTCTTTGGCCGGCAAAGCTGCACACACTAACATCTACCCTCCGGCAGTTGACCCTCACCATCAGGAAGGATCTCAACCTCACAACAATCCAGGTTGCCAACTCAAATATCGTGTCATTGTGCGCAACGTAGGTTAAAAACTTTCTAGACGCTGGTTTGGCGCACGACTAATCCCCGGCCAGTCTCCTCGTTCGTGTCGTGGCTGGTCCCCTCTGTGATCAATATGGCTCTCGAAAAGTGTTTGGCGGGCTTCTTCTCGTTGGCTCCATTCCCCTGGGCCTCGCACCACTTGTTACCAGCGCCACCGGCCTTTACGTCAGCCGTTTCTTCATCGGTATTCTGGGAGGCACCTTCGTTCCTTGCCAGGTCTGGTCGACTGGCTTCTTCGACAAGAACGTCGTCGGCACCGCCAACGCACTTACCGGTGGCTTTGGCAACGCCGGTGGTGGCATCACCTACTTCATCATGCCTGCGGTGTACGACGGGTTCGTGCACATGGGGTACTCTCCGGGCAAATCGTGGCGCCTGACTTTCATTGTACCCCTGGTCATGGTCATCCTTTGCGGCGTGTGCCTCCTGCTCTTCTGCCCAGACACTCCCACCGGAAAGTGGTCCGACCGTCACCAGCACGCGCATGAAGCCCTCGTTATCCACGGTGTTGACGAAACCGCCGGCGTCGTCGATGTTCCCGGCGCCATCACCGACAAGGCCCCCCTCGACACCGAAAAGCGCCCCGCGAGCGCCAGCAAGGACGCCGGCCTCGAAAAGAAGGACACCATCACGGCCAGCTCCCTCCCGCCGACCTTCGATCACGAAGCCCAGATGACCAAGGAAGAAATGCTCGTCACCGCCCAGGGCGAAATCGTCGTCAAACCCTCTCTCTCTGAGGCGATCCGCGTCGCCATCTCCCCGCAAACCATCTTCCACATCCTCACCTACATGAACTCGTTCGGCGGTGAACTCGCCATCAATTCCATCCTCGCCTCGTACTACTATAAGAACTTCCCCAACCTTACCCAGACCACCGCCGCTAACTGGGCCGCCATGTTTGGCTTCCTCAATTTCGTCACCCGCCCGCTCGGAGGTATCGTTAGCGATCTCCTTTACAAGTACTTTAACCACAACCTGTGGTTCAAGAAGGCCTGGATCATCGTCTGCGGCGTCATCACGGGAATCATGCTCATCATCATCGGCCGGCTCGATCCCCACGATCAGAGCACCATGATTGGGTTGGTCTCGCTGATGAGCATCTTCCTCGAGGCGGGCAACGGCGCGAACTTTTCGCTTGTGCCGCATGTCCACCCCTACGCGAACGGTATCTTGAGCGGTCTCACCGGTGCTGGAGGCAACTTGGGTGGGGTGATTTTTGCCATTATTTTCAGATTTATGGATGGTGGAGCGAACTACGCCAAAGCTTTCTGGGTCATTGGGTGCATTCAGTTGGGTGTGAGCCTTGCTGTCAGTTGGATACCACCTTTGCCTAAGGGGCAGATTGGTGGGCATTAGGCTGCTGGATGTTTGACCTTTGGATTGGATTTGGTTAGATGGCATGGCGAGCTTGGATGCTTTGTTCTCATTATAGGTACACGTAGCACTGCGGACGGCGTTGGTAGGAATCAAAAGTTGTTTTTTTTTGACATTCATATTGCCTTCCAGGCTGGTTCTCAGAATGAGAAGTTTTCCTCCCAGAAGAAATCTCAAAGTAAGTTGCTACCTAATCAACATAATTACAGCCATCCTGCCCCTTGGTATCAAATCCCAGCCTACGCATATCAAAGTAGGTCTTGGGTCCAAAGGCACCCGGACCCTACCAAACATCGCAAGGTCCCTGCTTCTCACTTTTTCTTTTCTTCTTCTTCTTCTTCTTCTTCTTCTTCTTCTTCTTCTTCTCCTTCTCCTTCTTCTTCTTCGGCTTAGATGTGTGGGAAGGCTCCGCAGTGTCCGAGTTGCCGTTTGCGGCGCTGACGGCAATGTCGTTCCCTTTGCTATTGACTGGTTTGTCAAAGTCTTCCTCCCCAAGGTGGACAGCGGCAAGATAGCGGCCAGGGTCAGGGATGCAGGGGTTGTGGTGCCTTTTGAGAACGGTGTCAGTCAACGAGCTGGCAGATATTCAGAACCAGTACGTACGAAATGGTGAAAAAGTCAACAGTATGACGGACATCGCGTGGAGTCACATCCTTGACACCTTTGTAGGGGCCCGTTTCACCAGTTCCGGGATCACAAGCGAAGACCACGATCGGCCCCATCCAGAGACTGTAGGGGTATCAATGTTAACACTAGCGTCATTCCTTGGAATAGCAACATGAAAGGCTTACCTCAGATATCCAGGGGTTGCAAGTCCGTTGACGGTCTGGTTGAGCAGCGCAGGATGAATCAGCTCCTTTGAGTCCTCGGGACAGAAATGGTAGCCAACTACGGCGTGAGGAATCCGACGGCGGGCCAAAGCGGGTGTGAGACCCATAAAAGTGTATCGTGGGAGCTCGTCGTCGCAAGTAATCTTGGTTATCCTGGTAAACCTGGCCAAGTCGTCGTGTTGAACGCTCTTGCGCTTGACCGGCTCGAGTGTGTCGACCATCTCCAGTCCCCCAGAGGGCTCATGGCAGTCAACCCAGATGAGATCCATCTTGTTGGTTTCGAACGACAGGTAGAGAGCGCGGCGGTGGGATGGGCTGGGGCGCGGCTCTTCAGTCGCTTTGAAAGCCTTGCACAGCGTCTTGTGAATAGACCAGTCCGCCCGCTGGCATTTCATTGAGCTGTATCGGGCTTGTTGGCACCCGCCGCAGAAACTGCCTCCCGGCTCGAGACACATGGTGCAGAGGCAATGCGCGTCGGTGACATTATCCTGTGCGATGGTTTTTCTCGTGAGATTCATGACGGTAGCAAATTCAGAGTTCGCTTTGATCTTTGCCAGCATCTTGGCCAGGTCGGTCATCACTGGGAACTGGTGACCACTAGACGTGTTGGTGCTGGGCTGAGCGTCCAGAGATTCCTCGGTCGAGTTCATGTCGTGTGCTGTCAGCAGAAGACGTGGTCAGTTTGGGGGTAACAAATGCTTTACGAAATTCCACAAGCTTACCCAGAATGTCGTCAATCGCTCTCTTCAGGTGGTGCCTGACTTCGTCGGTGCCAACGATGGTAGTGGTATACACATCCAACTGGGCCCATATTTCCACCATCTGCTCGTCCGAGATCTTGAGAGGTGCAAGGGACGGGTTGCTCTGGCCCTCGCTCGAGTCGGTGGAGGGTTCAGAGGTGGTAACGCACACCTCATCGGAGGAGCTGTCCGAGGGGGGATTGATGGGCATCCCTAGAGCAGAGGCAGAAGGGTCCATTCTCAGGCACGCGGCGTGTTTAACTTGGTGCGACAACTTTCTGGTTGAGGCCGATGGCGGGCAACGTTGGTGGGCAACGGAAATTGAGGTAGAGGGAAAGACAGCGCGGAAGCAAGTGGTTGCGGTGGGGTGGTGGGTTTAAAAGCAGAATCAAACGCCGAAATCAAACGAAGAAACGGCCGAGCTAGGCAATTCCATCTCAGGTGACCAGGGAGGATCAAACGCCAGGCATTGGACCAAAGAGAGAAAACTCTGATTTATTTAACAGAACTCTTTGGTGACACGCAAACAGTGAAAATGCGTCCGAAGTGGAATGGGCGAGCAGGATCTGAGCTCAGCACTTGCTCAAAGACGGGACGCTCCAGTCTTGAATCTTGGTATTGTCTTCAGACATGTCAAATGTTTCAATTCAAACTAACATGTGTAGCTGATTATTTACTGTTGCAGCGCTAACAGGTTTCATTGCGATGCGGTATCTATAAACTGCTCGAAAGTTCGCAGGCGTGGTCTCAACACCCAGGCACACCGCCCACACTCTCTGTGTCCAGTTATGGTCCTGAGACAGTCGATTACTTGGATGGGAAATTCAAAGCGGGCACCCGAGTTACCCAAGGTAGCTGAGTCATTTGCGGATATGCGCATCTGGCATTGGTAAGCTAGGCAGGTGGTCCTAAGGTTGGACACATGCATGTTGCTCCCAGAATCTGTTGTTTGGTGTTGGCGCTGGGCGTAAACGGGGGCAGACGAAATAGAGCATATCAACTCTGAGACATGCATCCAAACGGGGTCTTCGACTTTCTGACTAGGCATTGGTGCTGAAAAATGTCGTGAAATTGAACGATGTTATTTTTGAGAGCTCTCTGGCACTGTTGAACCGAAAATCGTGTGGTTTGAAAACCTGTATCTGGTTACAGGGTACGCAGGTGTCGACTGACTGGTCTGTTTCTGCGCCCCACTGTCCGGCACAGCCAAGACAGCCCCACACATTCGACTTATCGCGATAAGGTCCATCTCGATTTTCTTTTTCGAACATTTGCGCCAGGCTCACCGGTAAAGTTGAACCTGTCCGAGTATCCCTGTCTGCCAGATCAATTCGCAAGATGTTGCGTCAAGTGTAAGACTCCAATATATCTAGATAAGGCGAAATTGCTTACCGTCAATTTTCAGAAAACCCCGGACAGCACGCTCCAAGCGCGCGCTCGAAAAGCGGGCGCCGAAGATTGTCGAAAACCCCAAGACAGCTCTCTTTCTGCGGGGGACGACATGTAGCCAAGTCGTATGTCGCCCATTGACACTTCCCCTATTCCCTCCGTGGACTGACGGGTTCCTGCCAGACCCAAGATGCCCTGGCCGATCTCTACGCCATGAGGCAAACCAATGCCAAGCGCTTCCACAAGAAGAACCCTATCCACCCCTTCGAGGATGCCAGCTCCCTTACTTTCTTCTCCGAAAAGAACGACTGCAGTCTCATCCTCTTCGCCAGCAGCAATAAGAAGCGTCCGAGCACCATCACGTTCGCCCGCACCTTTGACTACAAGATGCTCGACATGCTCGAGTTCTACCTCGACACTGGGTCCTTCCGAAGCATCAGCCAGTTCAAGGGCAAGAAGGTCCCCGTTGGAACCCGCCCTCTGATGGTGTTCGCCGGTACCGCATTGTACGAACCCCCCTTTCGAATCCACTACCGCGTTAACACTTACTAACCTTCACTCTCTAATAGCGAAAGTACTGTCCCTACCCCCTTCACCATGGCCAAATCCATGCTCATTGACTTCTTCCGCGGCGAAACCACCGACAAGATTGACGTAGAAGGCCTCCAACACGTCGTGGTTGTCACCGCCGACGAGCCCAACAACGCCAGCACCGATCCCAATGACCCCTCCAACAAGCCCGCCCTGCACCTCCGCGTCTACCTCATCCGCACCAAGCGCTCCGGGCAGCGCCTCCCGCGCGTAGAGCTCGAAGAGCACGGTCCCCGCATGGACTTCCGTCTCGGCCGCGTCCAGGAACCTGACGAGGCAATGCTCAAGGAAGCCCTGCGCAAGCCCAAGACTAACGAGGAGCGCACCAAGAAGAACATCTCGACGGATATCATGGGTGACAAGATCGGCCGCATTCACACGGGCAAGCTCGACCTGTCGGAGCTGCAGACGCGCAAGATGAAGGGTCTCAAGCGGGAGAGGGACCCTCATCTTTTGGAAGACGATGACGACGATGAGGGTGGTGATTTTGCGCAGGAGGAACCGAAACGGAAGAGGAAAACCAAGCTTTAGTTCTAATAAGCATTAGGTTTTTAGCATCATTGCTTGTTTAGGCGTCTTGGGGGTATTGGCATTTTATCGAGAAAGGGGGAATTCGGAAGATGGCGTCTATTTTGGTCATGAAAAAGCATATACCTCTTGATTTGCGAATCAGTGACTGAAACGAAACGGAGAGGCAGTTGTGATGGATTACTTTAAGTGTGATCGATTTCAATGGTGGTTGATAGATATCCATCAACCTGACGTAAAAACACAAGACCTATTACACCAAGGTAAACTGCCATTAGCTGGCTCAGGCCCTTCAAGTCCGTTGCGCCCCCCTTCAGCCCATTTGCTGTTGTTACTTATGCCCGGAATGGCACCTCCTTTACCCCTCGTTAAGAGCCCTAGTATCCGTCTCCCATATATGCTTCCCTATGTATGTGATAGTCGAACCCGCTCCATCTCCGGTTCCGTTATGCTGCTCGCCATCCTCCTATATAATTATGCTCCAATCATTGCGGGACAGGAGGTACACTGTTGTCGGGGCTCATAATCTGGCTAAACATCTCGATATGTCGAAAGTAGTTGTCATTACCCTGTTGGCCGTCCAGTGCCCGCTCCTCGGCGAACCAGTCAGCACCCCATACATCTACTGGGATAGGCTCGCCCCGGGCAGCTCCTTCGTGCTCGTATAATGCAATACGCATCGCCCACTCGAGATGAGGCCACCATTCGCGATACGCGTCGGGGCCAAAGAAGTCGCTGTTGAAAAGGCTGACTACGCCGAGCACTTCGCGGCGCGCCATGCCTTGGAGCCACCACACGGAATCCATCGACTTGAGGAGGGCGAAGAAACAGGCTAGGATGGCGAGAGCGCGGGGCCGCCGCTCCTCGAGAAGCTCTATGTATCGTCGCGAGACGGTGGCGGGAAAGGCAAGCGGTGCGCCTTTGTGCGGAATTTTGTGTGCCCAGTTGAGCACGGCAACAGCGTGCTGATAGGCTTGGCGCGTTGCGGCGATGAGTTCTTCGTTGCCGATATCGTGCCGATTCTGCTGCTGTGAAGAGGCCGAAGAGGGTCTAGCAGGGGGTATATCGCTCCCATTCTGCGGCGCCTTCATGGCTGCGAGTTCGTCTTCCAGACTGTCAAGGAGGTGGCCAAAGAAGGTCTCGGGACCGCTTGTAAAGTCGAGTTGGAGGACAGCCTGCGAGTTGATGACCTGTGTTACCACGGGGCTGGCCCTGAGGTACTGCCAGGATGCTGCGGTGATGGCCTTGACACCCTGGAAGGAATGAAACCATGAAAATGGAATTACGTAGCAACCAGCAGCTTTGTTCCGGTCCTTGATCGGCTCACCCGGCTGACTGCCAGCGCCGCCTCCGAGACTCAACTCATCTTTCATGAAAACGCGAGTTGCAGTGGACTGGAAGGCGATCAGGGCAGCAGTCAAAAAGAGGGTCTCGGCATTGGAGTTATCAATGCCTCTTGTGAGTGTCGCGCTGTACTCGGCTAGCGATGCGGCCATATAAGCATGCGAGGCGCGGATGAGTTCTTTATCGTTTGGTGTAAGGCTGCGGAGATGGAGGGCAGCGACCGCGAGAATGGCATCGGCCAGATGTTGAGAGCCAGCAAAGGCAAGGTTGGGCACTGTGATCTTCCATATGTCTTCGGTAACAGGGGCGGTAAACGTGAATGTCTTGCAAGTCAAAGCGGTATAGTGGTGCATGAGCTTCAGCTCCAGGAGGCGGTGGCCGGCAGGTGTGGTTGACGACAGGCTCGGGGTGGGCGGGGGCCGGTATAGAGGGGCAGGCGAGGCAAAAGCCGGAACGTCGGGGCGGGCAATGGGCGAGCGGAAGTCGATGGAGCTGGCCGGCGTGGACGGCGACCCGGCCGAAGCTGCCGATTGCTGCTCGGCCAGAATCTCGGGATGCTGGAAGTCGCAGGCGACACCGTGTTTGACGCAATTCCCACACCTCGGGTGAATCTCGTCACACTGTCACAGTCAGTTGGCATCCGTCGGCGACGGGGACCCGAATGCGCCAGGCAACAGGAAAGGGGCACAGCCAACCTACCTTGATCTTGCGCGACTTGCATCGCCGGCAGCCGGCCCTCGACTTCTTATGGGAGCGACGCGGCGGCATGATCCTGGTCCCGCTCTTCCGCTCCCTCTCCCGGTTTCCTACCGATACCTACCCTCGCGTCGCGGCTGCTCTGTGACGTCGCTGGCTCGGGCCGTGTTTTACTAGGCCCTCGGCTTCCATAGCCACCTCAAAGGGGAACAGACTGGGTGGTGTCACTTGTTCGCGTGGTCAGGTGCAGGCGTGTTCGGTGGGAGTGTTACAGCGAGAGAAGGCGGCCATTACCTAGTGGAACGGTGTATAGACATCGCCTGGGCTGACGGGGATTCGGTGTAATGCGTGTTCCCGCAAACCTGTCTGCCTCTGTTTTGCGATGATGGAACCCCCGTCGTCAACCTCCGCCCAGGGAACCAATTGCATGTGGCCCAGATCGGAGAGAGCGGGGTATTTCCAGGGTTGCAAAGCAGGGGTCTGGATGCCACTTTCAAAGACACAGTAATGCTAGTGCAGCAAGCCGTTTTACTACCTGGCTGCTAACAGGTTGTTACCCTACCTGCAAAGTATGTTCCTGGCGTTCCTGAGCACGGCAGTCGCTGTTGTCCCGATGCAAGTCAGACGACAGCTGACATTCAGGACCTGCGGAATCGAGAATGGCGGGGAACCAAGCCCAAGAACCTTAGCGGCATGGCGTCTCCAAACATCCCAGAAAAGAGCAGTGCGCGACGAAAAACACGTGCTCCGAACCACAGCAAAGGACACTGGGTCAGGAGCGCTGCCCTGGCTATCACCTTCATTAGCTCTACAACTCTCTGTGGCGACCTGGAGACTGAAGCTCGACTGGCTTGATCACCGGGCCGAAGATCCGGCATTCGGCGATGCTGAGGTTGCCTCGGAAGTGAGGCGCGCAACAATTTGCTAGCCGTTGAGGGCGCTAGGGATGGATACTTGGGACAGTACCTCTTCCGCTCGCGTAGTCTGCATTGTGTCGCTCCAAGCACCGCGCCGTCGACAGTTGGCGGCGCGAGACTTGCGTTATCCTAGCCCGATCCCAAGATAATCCGTTCTTGCAGTGACTGGGTAGAGCACACCGTTCCCCAGCCCAACTAAAACCCCACACCCGCTTCCGATTCCTGTTGGGGTAGTCGATACGGGCGGTGACAGTTGTTCCCACTTGAGCTGCTATGCAAAGTCGGGGTTGAGGAAACTCCATTGTGCCGCCAGTATCCGGGCTCCTGGTGCCGTGAAGAGGGTTTGAAGGGAGGCTGGAGTGCATCATTGCGCAAAAGACATTTGCCGCGCAGATCCAAGCGCCCTCTCCCTGCCATGCGACGTGGATGCAGAATGGCTCCCACTTCTTTGTTGCAGAGGCACCGGATTCCGTCAGCCTGTCGCCTCGGTCACATCCTTCGGGAGAAGACGTGTAGCTGTCCAGTTGGAATCCGTCGGAATAAGGTAACAGCAACTCCAACGTCCCGTCTGAGCCCTGCATCCGATTTGATTCCAAGCCTCCCATCATCGGTCTTCCGACAGACTCCCGGCCTGCTGAGCAATCAAGTCGCGGCATCGATGCCAGGCGAAGGATACCTTTAATAATTCGATTCGAAAAGCGGAGCGGCTTCGGTATTTGTGCTGAGTCGGCAGCCACCACACACTTATTTAAAACAGGGTCGAAAGTGACCCGAGAAAAAGGAAATTGCACACCATTGTCGGAAGCGATCACGCAATTCCACCCGAGGGCCACTTTCAGGGAGACGAACACCCCACCAACGGTTGACAATTTTTTTCCCATCGTGCTAAATCGCAGTGTCTTTAAGACCCCCACGTCGCCAGAAGAAGCAACGCCAGCATTCCCATCTGCATTGGCATCTTGCGTGACCAGCCCGACGACAACATCCAGCCAATTGCCTGCCCGCCCCGCGCCTCTGCCGATCGACGAGCCATGACGGCTCCCAGCGACCACCCGATCACGACGCCTCCGCGCGCACCGTCACCGGTCCATGGCTTCGGCACCCTGGCCGTCCATGCGGGGTCCCCGCACGACCCCTCAACGGGCGCCGTGATCGAGGCCATCTCGCTATCGACGACATTCGAGCAGACGGCCGTCGGCCGCCCGGTTGGCGAGTTCGAGTACAGCCGAAGCAGCAACCCTAACCGCGCCAACTTCGAGGCTATGGTGGCAGCCCTCGAGCACGCCAAGTACGCCCTCGCTTTCTCTTCGGGGAGCGCAACGACCGCCAACATTTTGCAATCCCTCGCCGCAGGATCGCACGTCATCTCGGTTTCGGACGTTTACGGCGGCACTCACCGATACTTCACCCAGGTCGCGAAGGCGCACGGCGTCAAGGTCACATTCACGCCCGAGATCGAGGTTGACATCCGCGAGCACATCACAGAGGCCACAAAGCTGGTGTGGATTGAGACGCCCAGCAACCCCACCCTGCGTCTCGTTGACATTCGTGCCGTTGCTACCGCCGCCCACGAGCACGGTATCCTCGTTGTTGTCGACAACACCTTCTTGAGCCCCTACGTTCAGAATCCGCTTGATTACGGTGCCGACATTGTCGTGCACAGCGTCACCAAGTACATCAACGGCCACAGCGATGTCGTGATGGGTGTTGCAGCTTTCAACAGTGACGACCTGCATAAGCGCCTCTCGTTCCTGCAGAACGCTATCGGCGCCATTCCCTCCGCCTTTGACTCGTGGCTCGCCCACCGTGGTGCTAAGACGCTCCACCTTCGTGCCCGCGAGGCTACTGTCAACGCAACAGCTGTTGCCCAAGCCCTCGAGGCCAGCCCGCACGTTATCGCCGTCAACTACCCCGGACTCGACTCGCACCCCCACCGCGCCATCGCCCTGAAGCAACATCGGAATGGCATGGGAGGAGGCATGCTTTCCTTCCGCATCCGCGGCGGCCATGCCGCTGCCGAGCGTTTCTGCCAGCTGACAAAGATCTTCACCCTCGCCGAGTCTCTTGGCGGCGTGGAGAGCCTAGTTGAGGTCCCCAGCAGCATGACACACGCCGGTATCCCTAAGGATCAGCGCGAGGCTGTCGGCGTGTTTGATGACCTGGTTCGCATCAGCTGCGGTGTCGAGGATGCTGAGGATCTTAAGAATGACGTTCTGCAGGCGTTGGTGTTGGCGGTTGCGGAGGCTGAGAAGCTGGGAAATGGCACGAACGGAACTAATGGGGTTACAAATGGGAATTGAGGGCTAAAAGCGTCATAGTAATAGAGGGCTATCACTGGGTTGGGTATGGGTAGAATTGAGCATCCAGAGCAGGTGCAACGGCGTATATGGCATGATGATATCTCATAGCGGTTCTTGGTGCCACGGGCGCCCCTAGGGTTGGGTAGCGAGGGTATACATACATACCATGGGGAATAGACAAGATTTGTGTGACCAAAGTCTCAGAAAAGACGTGCTCCCAAGTTGTCATGTCGTGCTCCTGACACCAGATCGTAGGATCTCGAAAAATTTCCGATGCTACCTAGACGACGCTGTTGGAGTATTTCCAACTCAGCCACGTTCTCTATCCAAAAAAAAAAAAAGCACACAAACTTATACCCATTGAACCCCGCCTCTAGTGGCTGGCTCAATGGTATCCATAGAGCCAAATCCCTCCCCCTTACCAGGCAGAATCACCGAGGTTCCATGGAGCCAAATGGCACACGGCATCGTGAAAAAAAAGAAGGAAAAATAACAACTAATCAGTCAGCAGCTATGAACTGTCTCGATCACAACGACGGAATCCATCGGCTCAAGGGATACGAAGAGAGCCTCTGAGTGCTCGCGGTCCATAACCGCTCTGGATTTGCGGGAACCCTGTCCTTGTATCCTATCCACCAGTAGTCCGGGCCACCCTACGGTATGTACCTATCGGGTACACAAAGCCCACAAAGCCCAAATAGCCCGCAAGACAAGGCTCCCATGACATTGATTAAAACGAATGGATGCAGGGCTATCTCGTCTCGATGCAAGAGGATCAACAGCAAAGCCACATTGTCTGAGAAAGTAGGATCGGCACTACACATAAAAACAGCAATGTCCACGTGTGCTGATATTGCCAGGTGGGGAACAAAGGGGGTTCGGGAGCAAGATCTCGGTAAGCTCCCGTCAAACCCACGTTTGATATAACCCCCGCCGACGTCATAAGCGCCGCGCTGTGGCGGGCAATATTATATATCAGAAGCGACGGGAGAAGAATAGCCGTCACGGCCCGCCGTGCAGCAGTCCCTGCATTGCCGGCCTAGTTCCAGGTTGCAGATTTCCTTGCAACTTCCGGGCGCTTGAAGACCTGTCATTTCGAGACCCACTTTCCGTATTCGGTAGGATTCTCTGGCATGACCTCAACAACCTAGAAGAGCTGGTAAGGAGTTGTCAAGCTTCAGTTGAGCCCGTGGCACTGGCCGCCACCACTTCCTTGCGACTAGAGGTTGTATTAATTTACAGTGTAAGTTACAGGTGATGTTTTTTCCAACCGTATTTCCTCTCTGCCCCCTGACCGATGAACCCACCAAAACTCCAAATAGCGCCAAAGCCTTCATGAACCAATAAATGATGAAAAATCAAGCCGAAATGTAATGACCCCCCCCTCCCAGAATGCGTTGCTTTGCTCGAAGCGGCAAGCGTGATATAGGAAGAAAACTTGGTCATCGCAAATGTTTAGCGTAGAGACATGAAATCCCAAATAACTCCGTGTTGAATAAACGCCTGTAAATGTTTCAAGACCAAAAGAAATGCGAAGTGTGTTTTTGTTATGACGAAATTAAGTCGTGTCAGAAATCGCTGCAGATGCTCGCTGAGAAAGGCCGATCATGTTGACGCCTGAATGGGCGTTTCACGATAGCTGCCGTGTGTCTATTTTGTTGTTCGAAACACCATCCCCTAAACGCCGTGCCGACGTCGAAACCATAGTTTTAATGTGCCGGAACCCCAGTATATGGTATGAAGTCAGCCTCTTTGTCGCAGGCCAAGTCCTTCGACACTCAATATTGGTACCTCGACGTCGCTCAGTCCCAGCACTCCCTCGTCCCGTCGGCGTTCCACAAAGCTGTTGCATTCGCTGACCACCAGGCTCCATTCTGCTAGTGCACGCCCAGAATATACGGCGCCGGAAGCATAGATGCCCATAGGCTTTACCGCACGAACAGCGGGGGGCTGAGGGCGGCCCCTCTCGCCATCAATGTCGAAAGACCGGCCCCTGTCTGACTCATATCCATCAAAAACGGGCGTTGGTGATCGCGTTGCCAGCCTGCCGTTCTCCTCTGGCCCATCCCCAGGTAAGCGGACCGATGTTGCGTCAATGTTCAGGGATAAACGCCTCAACTCTGTCTTTTCCGTCGCCGTTTTGCCTGGGACGTCGGTAACAGACAGCGGCCTTGCATTGCGCGCCTCACTGATGAGCCCTGTCTGCATCAATCCACTGACCCTCCGCGTATCAGGAGGAAGACCAGGCGCAATGGGTGGAGGGCTTTCGCTCCGGAAATTGCAATCCCCACCAGGCTGTCCCGCGCGGTTCAGAGTCGCGGCTCTAGCGCTGACTCTTGCGTGGGCGGGTGCAGGCAAGCGAGGGCGGCTCAGAATCCGATCTCGTGTAGGAGGATAGGATCCGTTTTGTCCTTGCCAACTGAGGGCAAAGCGGAAAACATATGTCGCAGCATCGTAGACTGGAGCTGACCCAGTAGAGGACCCAGAGTCTGAGGATGAGATTATGCCGTTGGAAGGGGCTTGCTTGGGAGGAGGTGGCGGCCCTGTGGGCTGCAGCAGGCTGGACTGGCTGGAGCGAGCAGCCGCGGAGCGGGCGGCAGCTGTTTCTCGACGGGCCTGTTCAAGCTCTTCGTCCCATGAGTGCTTAGCTCCTGGATTGCCGGTGCTCGAACTTGCCTGCTGGCCGGCGAAAGAGAGTACTTTGCCTAACAGCGTCCACTTCCTTTTGTACGAAGTCAGCGCGCCGTCTGCTCTGCCCATTTCAGCCGGGTTGTCTCCATTTCCCAAGTATGCGCCGCGATAGTCTGATGTCTTGTCAGGACCCAGTGTACCTGGAAACAAGTCAAAGCCCGTCAGAAGAGGCTGCTGCGGCTGAACCTCAGTGCGGATGATGAGGAACCGCTTGCCTGGCGTCGGGTAGCAAGGCGCAGTAGATGGCGGCATGCGCCCCCGCATCTCGGCGTTTTGCTTGAGCCACAGATAATGTGACCACACCGTCCTAAGCCGTTGCGAGACGAGAAGGAAGATTTTTCTGCGCAGGTCAAGTTAGCTTCACGATTTATCGATGCAGGAAGGGCGTTAGCTACTCACGTGTTCAACTCGTTAGCGCTGCCCGAATCTCTGCAAATGCGCCAACAAAGTAGTCGCATGTAGTACGCCCGGACCATTGGACACCAGTTGTTGAAGAACTTCTCAAAGACCTCTTCCGACAGCAGCCACTCCATGCAGATCGCCTCTTTTCGAGCGGGGTCGGCGGTGATCGAGTCCCACAGGGAGAAGACGAAAGACATGACGCGTATTTCGGACATGGTGTTGTTCGACTCCATAATCATCTTGCCCACGTCGAACCAGAACGGCCAGTCAACATAGTCGATGTAGCGAGTGGGCCCAGCCATGTCTAGAGTGAAGGAAGACGAAGCACCCTCCGTTGGGGAGGTCGCGACAGTATTGTTCACACTATTCTGGAAGGAATCCAACACCGTCAAGGCTACCTCGAGAAAACCGCACAGAGTGTAGCAGGCGGAGTGCTCATATCGAGAAGTCCGTTTCGTCGCTGCTTTGAGTACGCCGACAAAAGACTGAGTAAAGGTATGCTTGATACCAGCACTGACACCAACCGAACCGTCAGAGAGCATGTCCTTCAGGAGAATAACAACCCGGTTCTCCTCCATAGATTTCATGAGATTGCTGGGCAGCTGAAGCCCCGTCATAGTCGCGTCAGGGCCATAGGGTCCGTCCGCCAGGGGAAGCATCGCATCGATTGAGGCTTGGCGGTGAATGGTGCTGTCCATGATCGAGAGCAGCTGGGCGTTCACCAGCACGAATGCTGGACCCCGAGCCTTTTCGAGAAGCGGTAGCCCTTCAGGAATGAACTCCTCTGCAAGAATGTGGTAATACTTGCAAAAAATGTAGAACAAATCCGTCTCGCCGCCCCTCCACTTGGCAACCCATGGGCCGTGCCATGGGATCTTTGCTAGGGATATCGAAAGTCTGGTTGCTTGGCGAAGCTTGTCTCCAAGTTCCCTCGCGGACGTCCATCCAAGCTTGCCCAGATGGGGCGGGTAGAGCGCCACAATATCTTCGCTTTCGCCGTTGTTCTTCCGGGGCAGGCCAAACTCGTCCGCTACTCTACGAAGCAGGTCGGCGCTGAGAGACCAGAGTCTCACGAGCACATCCGCCACACCGGGGGCAAAGAAGAACGCGTATGCGAACACTTTGCCGCACCAGCTTACAAGACTCAAGGGCGCATGCCGTAGGGACATCTTATCCACAGCAATGGCGACTTGCCTCGTGAGGTTGGAAACGAACATATTTCGGACATTGTGCTCTGCTGACTCGGCAAGGAATCCAAAGTCGCTGTCGCATGTCGATTGTGTTCCTGACCTTGCGCGGACCCGTTCCTCGGGTGACCGCTCAGTCAGGGGCTGGAAGGCTGTAGTGCACAGTCTCCATTCAGGGCGTGCCATGATTATCGTAGTCGCCTCGAGCAGCGCTGGACGGTCAGCGCCCGATACTGGCTGCAAGCTGATCGGCATGTTTAGCTGGCCGCTCGTCAGGGTTGGTCCGAACGCGCTGGCAAACGGCCTTGATGATTGCCCAAGATCAAGCATGTCGAGGAGACCGTTCCACCATTGGTCCAGAATCGTCGCGCGGCGGTCAATATCCTCGGGTGCCAGGACGGACCTGTCCGAGTTTGAGGGGTGAAAAGATGTACTTCGTAAAAATGGCATGAGAGTTGTTCGCAAGACATTCATTCGGGCTGGAGTCGTGACCTTTGCTGCAAACTTCGTGAACTCTGTCTCCAAGGTTCGAAATGCGTTCCACAACGGGTCTACAGAGGTCGGGTGTGGCATCGTGATGCCGGTGTCGGTGGTGGACTGAGATGCGTTTTCCGTGGTGGACGAGTCCACGGACGAGGCCGTGTGGGACGAATTTCGCGGGGTAGACGAAGAGGCGACGCTGCTGCGAGAGTCATTATCCCCAGAAAGAGCAATGTTCTCCAGCTTCCCCGCGACCGCAGTAGTGAAGGTCAGATTGGTAGCCCGAACTGAGGTACTGTTCCGGCCTGAAGCTGGTGCGAGCGTGGTGCTGGAAACCGAGGCCTTAGGCTTCTTGTCGGGCGTCGATACCAAGGATGGGAGAGACGACGAGGATGCGCTTTTGGCAAAGACAGCCTGGGGCTTCTGCTTGATTCTGGTCAAGTAAATGCTGGCTCGGTTCAAGGCGCGAGATTTGCTACTGGGCGACTCTGCAGCTCGCGTGTCGTCCGGTTCACCAGCGGCCGGGCGACCACCAGAGTCAGCCCGACTCCTGAGGCCCGATTTGCCTTTTGTGCCATTCGTCCGATCTGCTTTGCTTGGAGGAGAGGGCGACCGCGAGCTCGAGATCCAGGAGCGCTTCGCAAAGCCTGCAAATGACTCTACCGTTCTCGACCTCTCCAAGCTGCCTGGCCGGGAGTCGCCCGGTGCCGGTGCACTTCCTACATTGTCCCTCGCCAGCGACTTTGGGCGCTCAATGTGTGCAGCTCGTACGTTGGGACTCGATTTCGAACTCGGCAGCCACGAACGTGGTCGGTCAATCATTGAACTCGTCCGTCCCGACCGCTCGTCGTCGGCCACAATGTCGACGGGAGGCGGGGTATCCGCCCTAATTTCGACTACTTTTTCCTGCACAGTCGGGCGTCGTGAAGCTTTGCTGCCTCGTTCAAATTTCTCAAATCTGAGGGCCGAATCGAACTCGGCTAAGTCGAATGATGGGACATCGAAGGCGGGAAGACTCGGGAGCTCCTTGAAGTGGTTTGCGGGTCGCAGTGGTTGGGAGTTGGTTATAGGCGGCAGCGGCTTGGGCAGGGCTGATAACAGATCCGGCGTCGAGTGCGAGCGGTGGAATGGAGTGCGTGCGTCGGCGGCCGGAGCCATCCACGCAAGAGTCGAGCCACTCATTTCATGGCAAAACAGCACAAGGCAGTCCCCCAGGCCAGCTGTTACCGTCGATCGGCTCGTCTGCGTTGTCCAGCGCGCACAATTCGTCAGTACGGCAGGTCGGGCCCTATAGCATAGGGCGCTCGTTGGGTATAAGGGACTGGGCAGCCGTGAACCTGCTTTGCGCTTGCGCGAACCTCGGACCGGGCAGCAAGTCTCAGCAGCAAGCAGACAGGGGGTGTGCCGCCGGTGCCGGGTGCTGGGTTGTCAACAGGGAATCCTGAGCTGCGACTCTGCTGGAGCGGCTCCGTCAGAGCATTTTTCTGGCAGCAGGTAACTTTAATCTTGTCAGAGCAACGGCAAAAAGGCGTTGTTAGCAGGTGCGTTGACCGGCAGTGCTGCAGTGGTGTCGACGCTGTCGAGGCAGTCAGTCCTGCAAGTAAAAACCCACTTGGCGGCAGACCAAAGCCCGGGTTTGGATCGATCGTCCTCCTTGGTCGTTTCAAGAGTCGAGAGTCCCGGGAGAGCACCGGGCACGGCGAGGCAGGCGAACGGTCGAGCGAGTTCCAAGAGCCGAAACCGAGAGCAGTTTTCTGTGCTCGGGCACGCCTGATGACCTGGGGCAGACGAGGTTTTATTGATTGGCCTGGAGAAGGAACTGTGCAGCAATGGTTCCCAGGCTTGACTCGGCAGGCTAGCTAGTGGAAATTGACACTCGCGCCTTCCTCCTTGAAGCCGCAGCGACCAGGCGAGCAGCGGGAACGACGAAAACGCGACAGGCACCAGGTTCAAGGCCAGATGTGGGTGCCAGTGTAACCTGGGAGGCCCAGCAAAGCTACCTCGCTTCCTGGCAATTCTCATCCCACGCATCAATCGATATCGTCGATCGTCTGGGTACCTGGCCAGGCCATTTTTAGGCAGGGCAGCGTCGTATTGCGGAGGATATGCTTCGATAATTCTCGCTGCTGACTAGGGTCCCTGTGCTGGCAGACTCCCCAGCATCGCGCAAGCCCAGCATCGTGGGATGCCCTGACGACCCGGGACCAGCTGCAGCCCCGCCTTGCGCCCCAGCGCTGGGGCGACCGGGCGAAAGGGATCAGATCGGATTGCACAGCATACATGTTGAGATGAACATGCCGTCCGTGGAGCGCGATGCCACGGCGGAACGCAAGCACTCAGGCAAATCTGATATCCAAAAGGGGTTTTGTCCAAAAAAAAAAAAAAAAAAAAAGAGTCCGAGCAGCAACGCAATTGCTTTTGCTCGCTCATCCCACTAGCGCAGGCGCGCTCCCCTGGCGTGGCGTCACCCAACTGTCATGGGCTCTTCCGAAGTCACCAGCCGACCCTCAACACCAGCGTGGACGCTGCGCCAGTCATTGCCGCCTAGGTAAAAAGAACGGGCTGACCTACTAACCGGCACCGGACCCGCAGCGTCAAAGGCTCGTACGACGAGAGAGATTTCAGGGAACGCGTGGGAAATGCGCCTTTGTGGCACTCCACCTGCGGGTTCTCTGTGCTTCGATGCTGGCCGAGCTGAACGAGGAAAAGCGGAAGAGAACCTTCGCCTCGTTGTCGGGCCATCCGCGCAGAGTTCAGTAAGGAGACACCAATCGCAATTGGTGACGAAACCTGCTGATGACCAGCAAGGCCAGAATTGCACCAGGGGTCCCCCAGGAAGGACATGCCGCTTTGAGGTGCCCCTGAAAGGGTCAAGCTCACGATACAGCCAGTCGCTTTTTGCTTGTCGTCGATGGGGCCTCGCCAATCGCTCGACGCTTAGCAGCAGCTCTGCCATGCTGGGGCTGTTGACCCTGTGGACATGACAACCGAGGCTAGGGCCCGGTCACCGCCTGGTCAACCCGCCATGATCCAGCAATCTGTTTATTTCCTTTGAAACGCCGGATTGGCACTCGTCCCTAGCTACAAGCATACCACTGTGGAGAGCTCTCTTCCTTTTTTGGGGGACAGTGACGCCAAAATGAAGTTCAATGAGTGACGCTGAATGGGATCAAGGCGCCGATCAAACGACCCCAACCCCGACAGCACGGGCCCTTGGATCGGACTCGAACGGCATCGCACTGTCGGAACCCTCCCCGTCTTACGGGCCAGTCAAAGTTCGGGACACACGGGGCCTGAGTTTTCTGGAAGCACGTCAGACTGGGATGGAGGAGCTGCTGATTGTCGATGGGAAACACAGAACGCATCAGCCACGTGTACCGGGAACTTTGCAAAGCCCAATTGCGGATTGACAGGTTAAGGGAATATCGATCAACTCGACACCGAAGTTGGGCAGCCAACCATTATCACTCTCCAGCATCGAACTCCTCTCAGGTTGTTTGCTCCATGAGCGAAAGGCTCGTCTTTCAATCCAACCACAAAACTAATTTAAACACAACGCGGGGGCGCCACGGCGGGGCTGCGGCGGTCCGGTCACCGCACCCCTGGGGCAATCCCGTATCGCCGCGTTCAGCCCCAGTCGGGCGAGCTGAACTTGGCTGTGCGACCCTCACTTGGCGCTATGACGCCATGACTTGGCGTGCCAATTTGCAATTTCCAATTGATGCAGCCGTCGCTGCATGCTGCAAGCTCTTCCACAGATTCACAAGAAAGACGCGACGACAATAATCTGGGCCAGCGCGCCTCACCACCCCTCTTCTGCAAAGAGGATAGCGACGCGAAGAGGCTGCGGCCCCGCTGTACGATGCGCTGTCTGTAAGACATCTCTAGCTGAAAGCAGTCCGTGGGGCGCAAGGCGGCAGCCGATGCATGAAGGAGTTGACCGCCGTCGCCTTTAAACGATTGGCCTTCGCGTTCCCGCTAGGTATGAGCCCACGATGGGCCCGGCCCGGGCTATGACAACTGGTCACCAATACTCCCCGCTTCAACAAGGGAGCGGGTAGCCGCGTTGACTGACACTTACCGTTCGAATCGAACTCCTGTCAAAATAAAACTCAACGGACTCAACGGGAGTCGCCGAGGAGGAACTACACTTGTCACACCGGCGCGGGTTCCAGAGCCCTCCTGCATTAGCCTCCCAATCTCACCAGTCCATAACCGACACAGCCGGCGCCGGCGCCTTACCCACTGGTGCTCATCATCACCCCGCCACTTGCAATCCGTAAGCAAAAATACCGACCAGGGTGGGGGACGTCCGGCCCTTCGGATCGTGTGTCGGACCAACGTTGAGGTAGGGGTCTCGGAGGCATGTCGCTCTCGGGGTGAGCCGCCAGTAACACGCCGTGTGCTGCAGCATGTCTCACCTGGACACGACGACGACGCGGCAAAGCTTCGATGTCTCACACCGCCTGCGGCTGACTGGTGCCAAGTTCAAGTGGCGGGTCTCAGGGTTACCGGCCATTTTTGTAAATGAGAGGTGGAAAGTTGGGGCTGGAACGGCACCACCGGGATTCGTATGGAGATCCTACAGAGATCCATTCATTCGTTCTCGACAAGGAGATACCCGACGCAAAGCCCGACCTAACCAAGCGCCTTGCGAGATCCAAATCTCGGCGGAGAATAACCAAAACACAATGTCTCAGTCCCAAACCCACGGAACATCCTTCCATAACCCATCTCCACCGAGCTATTATCGCCAAGTCCCTAGCATGCAGACCGTCTGTTTCCCTGAGCGTTGCACTCGACAACACCACAACCCTAACCCTCTCCAACTGCCAACACCCCCTTTTCACACTCAATATCAACATCTAATTAACCAAACACGTCACTAACATAACGGTCCTCCTTTTGCGCCAGCAGCCACTCCTCCGCCTCCCTTCTCGCCTTCTCCGGATGACTCTCACTCCAAATCCTCAAACACACCTCACTTGTGCTTCTCCCAAGCCTCGCGGCACTCCCACAAACCAAAATCCTTGCCCCCTTCGCAAACAACCCCTTCAACTCCTCCCTATCCTCCCAGATTCTCTCATCTACATGTCCCGTCCGTCCATCCTCCCCAGGCTGCTTCGAAAACGCCGTGCGCACCTTGACAGCGCCCATCTTCTCCCACTTTGCGAGCTCCTCCTTGTAGAGGAAGTCCTCCTCAGATGAACGACATCCGTAGTAGAGAATCGCCGGGCCGAGGTGGGACTCTGCACCGCCAGGCCTTGCTTCAGCGATAGCGACGCGGTCTTGAATAAAGGCGCGCATGGGAGCGATTCCGGTGCCTGCGGCGACCATGATGACGGGGGTTTTGGGATCGGCGGGGAGGTGGAAGGGGATGTTTGTTTTGCGGACGAAGCAACGGAGTCGGGTCGACGGGGCGAGGTGGGAGAGGTAGGAAGAGGCGACGCCGTTGAAGGTCTGTGTGGTGGGGTGTGAGAGGGATGGGCTGGTGTAGATATCGTAGGTGAGGGAGGCGGTAAGGGAGATTGGCTCCTCCGCTGGCTCCTCAGAGGTGGTGGAAGCGGATGGGGAAAGGGAAAATGGGGAGAGGGAGAAAGGGACGGGAGGTTGGGCGTAGGGAGAGGACGAGATGGAGTATTGGCGCGGCGTAAGCGGTGTGAGCATGTCAAGATAGGAGGCTAGGGGAAGGCTGCAAGAGGGGAAGTCTTCAAGGAGGTCAAGGACTGAGAAGCGCTTGGATAGGATCTCGCGGGAGTAGAGGTCGTTGGTGGCCTGAGCCGCAAGGCGTTCCGCATCGGGGCCGGAGGAGAGGGATGCGAGGGTGGCGACTTGGCGTTGCGAGGCAGGAGTCGCGAGTTCGACGCGGGTGGTGATGAGTTCGTATGCAGAGATGGGGCCGCCATTGTGTGCTTTGAGGTGTTCCTTTGTGGTGCCTGAGACGGTGATCAAGCTGTCGGGGTGGAGGCCAAACTTGCGGAGCACGCGGTTGACCGACTCGCGCGGGTTATAGGGCTGCACGGCGAGGTAGTCGCCACTGCGGTACTCAACGTTGGGAGGGAGCAGGATGTCGATCTGCTTCTTCTCCGGACCGAGGCCCTTGTGGGCGATGGTGCAATTGGAAAGCACGATGCCCTCAGACACTTCCTCTCCTGCGAGCTTGGAGAGGGTCGAGGGCTGGGTGATTTCGACGTTGATTTCAGAGCCCTGCACATCGGAGGTGACACCGGCGAGGGAGCGCAGCGCGGGGAAGAGGATGGTTTTCCACTCTTCAAAGGGGCCAGCGATATCCTGGCTGACGTCAACATAGCCAGCGGGAATGATGCGAGTGGCACCAAGCTTTTCCATCAGGGAGTCGACGAGCTTGGGAATGCGGTGGAAGGTCGCGGCCCAGTCTTTGTTCCCGGCGCCGAAGACGGCGTAAGAAACACCCCTCTGTGGTAAATGCCCGTCAGTTATCTCTCCTAAAGGACAACATCCAACAAAACCATGAAGAACCACATCAGGAGCCATGCGACAGAAAGGGGAGACCCACGAGAAGTTCAGCGCTGGCGGTATCTTTGGCGCGCGTCTCGAGCCAGGCGATAAAGTTGCGAGCATTGTCAGGAGGGAGACCCTCGTAGGAGGACGTGATGAGGATCACAGGGCGGTCTCTGGGTAGATTCTCGACGGCTTCGTCAAGGTTACGGCAGTTGTTGGGGACGGCAAGACCGAACTGGGGGGCTGAGGTCTCGAGATCTTCGCCGAAGGACTTGCAGGTCCCGGTGTTTCCGCCGAAAAAGACTTCGATGGGCCTGAGATCGCCTTGGGGGGTTGTGCCGTTGGTTTTGGCGTTCTTTGCCGCTAGGGCGGCAGCGCCGGTGAAGTTGAAGAGGTGGTCTTTGCCAGGGCGGCGGCGGACTTTGATATCAAAGTGGTCCGGCTTGATGGTCAGAGTTGACTTAATCTGCAGCTTGTAGTCAGGGTCGGCCTGCTCGACCACAAAACGCTGGAAGATCATGGCCATGGCGATGACGATTTCCTGTTCTGCCAAATAACGACCGATGCAAGAGCGGACGCCGGTGCCAAACGGCTTCCACGCATTCGGTGGCTGTTTCTCGGCTCCCCCATTGAGCCAACGCTCCGGTTTGAACTCGTTGCAGTCTGGGCCCCAAACTTTAGGGTCGTGATGCAGCCCCTTGAAGTTGGAGACAATGGCAATGTCAGGTGTCACTCGGTACTTCCCTCCAAGGAGCCTTGTCTTCTTGGCGTGTCGAGTCATAGCTGGGATAGGCCCCAGATACCGAAGCGCCTCACGCATCGCCGCGTCAATGTATTTCAGCTTAGTGGTTAATGTCAGCCACTAACTTCCATTTCGGGACAATACTTGCGTGTCTCAGGAGGTGTGAGGACGCAACTCTTCCTCCTCCTCCTGAGACATCAAAGCAAAAAAGACTAAGGGGGCCAAAAAAAAAAAAGCAGGTATCGCACATACCTTGGGAATATCCTGGAGTTCCAGTGGCTTGTCTCCAAGAACTTCATCAACCTCTGCGTAGCACTTCTGCAGCGCCTCGGGATGCTGGAGGAGGTTGTACAAAAGGAACATCATAGTTCCCGCACTGGTGTCGTGGCCAGCAACCTGTATTATCAAGCAGTCAGTAAGTTACCCCTATTCAGTCAACATGGATGCCCCTTACCAAAAACGTGACCATCTGATATCTAATATTTTCATCCGCAAACCCCTTGCCGGTTACCGGATCCTTGGCAAACAGCATGGTATTGAGCAAGTCATCCACATCCGGGCGCGGATGGGCTTTTCTCTCTGCCACGATGTCGTCGCACAACTTGTGCATCTTGGCGATATTCTCCATCATCAGTTTCTTATCCATAAAATGCAACTCATTCTTGATTGGTAGCCGGTTCGTTCTCAGCCCCGTCTCGATGAGCACCTGTCCGAGCTGCTTCGCAAACGGGATCAACTCTTCGCTGTAGAAGGCGTTAAACCTGTAGTTGAAGGCGCACAGCCCGATGACATCAAACGCGAGCCTGGTAAAGTCATCCATAGTCGAGATGCGGTACTCCGGTCCGAATCTATCCCATCGAAGTACCATCTGCGACAGGATGTCCGTCATCTCGGGGAACATCTTGCGGACGTGCATGGGTCCGAAGACTGGCACCAAGGTGCGATGGGCAATGCCCCATTCCTACCCTTGTTAGTATCCCCCTCAAACTTTTCTTCACGAGGCAAGCTGGACACTCACCTCCTCATCGGAATACGAAGTAAACAACCCATTCTTCGTCAACGGCCTTATGTTCTCCTGCACGCCCGTCACAAGCTTCTCATAGAGATTATCATCGCACACCTCGTTGATAAGCTCGTAGTCGGAAATCACAATGATCTTGCGCTTGACCAGGTTGAGGCTGAAGATGGGACCGTAGATTTCGGCGAGACGCCAGAAGGAGCTGACTGCAAAATTTGGGTCCATTTCAGTGAGATTCTTGGTGAAAAGTTTCTCAGGGGGATGCGGGATGGGGAGCCCCTCGGGGACGTTGGCATCGAAGGGGTCATCGTGGGAAGGGGGAGGGTGAGTTTTTCCGGCGCCGTGGTGGAAGGGGCAGGCCATGGTGGGCGGTCTGGGTTGGGCTGTTGACCCCCAGGGGGCTGGATGGGGCTGGATGGGAGGTTTGTTGACTTTCAAAGGGCCGTAAGGGGTTTGGCAAGTAGCTTGTGGAAAAGGGCGAGAGGTGGAAGTCTTTCGGCTGGCGTAAAACCGAAAGCACACATCGCGGCAAGATGTTGAGTTGGCTTGAGGTTATATACCGGGAGCCACGAACAGGTGCAACAGCCATGATGTAGTGGTCTGATGGTAGACCTGTCGGATACGCCAGACGACGGAAAATGCCGTACAAACAGAGCCATCACTCGCCATCGGCCGTAGCTGCCGTTTGCAGATGCACACGAGATGGCTCGATCGAAGCCATGACCAACGAGGCATAGTCATCAACCACGGGGGATATAGCGGGTTTCGTTCAGCAAGATGCATGAGAGGGAGGACGAATCCGGCCAGCTGCGACCCCATGCGCGAACTCTGGCGTTGATGTTCGCCGTTCGGGCTGCCCTCGGGATGGACAGCCGCTGCGGCTGCTGACTCACGGGTATGCCGTGAGGCCATTGGACTTGATTCCATGCCAATCAATCCCGCTGCGGCGCGGAATTGAGTTGCGTCATGCCGCCTGCGAAAGAGATTCTTCCCGTCCAGCCCGCCACAGATAGGTGATTCCGGGCCGCCGAGGATGCAACCCTCGATTGCCGTAAATGCAGGCCAAGACGGCCGTTGTAAACGGGGACTGCATCAGGTACAGCGTCGGATCGCCTTCCGAAAAGTCGACTTTGGGGGCTGCCATCGACGCCGGAATGGATCAACCCTCAGCCAAGTAGTAAACATAATGCTGCAAGGCATCGCGGAATGTTTTCACATACTTTACGCGTGCTTATCAGTAGGTAGCCATCGCCGTCTCGAAGGGTTGATGTCGGATTGTTGTAAGGGATGCCGTCGCGGGGCTTACCCCACAGCAGCTCCAAGAAACTGCCCCCACCGACTTGGCAGGCAAGCACGTGCTCGGTCCACTGGCAGCAGCTGGGGGTATGTCACTCCCTTTGCATGATTGGCTGCTCTGCTAAAGCATCAGGTTTTGTTAGTGCTCCGGGCAGATCATGACTGCTACCTTACCGTGATTGCCTTTGCAGCAGGGCAATGGCGAAAATGATAATAAATCTTTATCTGCTCCCAAGATCTTGGACTCTCTCTCTGAGCATTCAAAAGCACGGCTTTTTGATACCTTTCCATCGACACCAACAGCCAGTGCAGCGCACCAGATCCGGATTCAGGGGCAAGTAAACAAACGACAAGCGAACAAGCCATCTGCAAGCCCCTGCCATCATGGCAGCCACAAAACTCGAGTATCAACCAACACAAGAACCCAAGACAACGGAAGACGGATCTTCGAACGAGAAGCGATTCCATGGAGATGTTGAAGAGCAGCGTCCGACAGAAGCACGAGGCGATGGCAGGCTTTCGGTGTTTAAGTCGCTCGGTTTCCTCGACCGCTTCCTCGCCATATGGATTTTCCTGGCGATGCTAGTTGGTATCCTCCTCGGAAATTTCGTCAGTAATACTGGTCCTGCGTTGCACAAAGGTACCTTTGTTGGCGTTTCTGCACCTATCGGTAGGTTGCAAATCCCTCTTCCGGGCCGGTTGAATCGAAACTAAGGGCTCTCAGCTGTTGGGTTGCTGGTAATGATGTATCCCATCTTGTGCAAAGTTCAATACGAGCAGCTGCACAAGGTCTTCCGTGAACGCGAGATTTGGGTACAGCTTGGATTCAGTATTCTCATCAACTGGATCGTTGCCCCCTTGATCATGGTCCGTGAAGATACCCAGCCTCGGTCAACTCTCTCGTTCTGACTCCATATCCAGCTCGGCCTCGCCTGGGCCTTCCTCCCAGACAAACAAGATCTCCGAGAAGGGCTGATTCTCGTCGGAATAGCCCGCTGCATTGCCATGGTCCTGATCTGGAACAACTTGGTCAGCCCCTCTTCCTCTCATCCAGACTCACCTCTAACACTCCCTCAGGCAGGCGGTAACGGCGACTACTGCGCCATCCTAGTAGCAGTCAACTCTCTCCTCCAAATTGTGCTCTTTGCCCCCATCTCCTTCCTCTTCCTGCGCGTCTTCAATCCCAACACGACCATCATGAACGACGTCAGCTATTCCACCGTCGCCACCAGCGTCGGCGTCTTTCTTGGCATCCCCCTGGGCGCCGCCATCCTAACCCGCTTTGCGCTACTCAAGTTCTGCGGTCTGAGATTTTATCACGATGTATTTCTCCGGTTTGCCGCCCCTTGGTCCCTCATCGGGCTGCTGTACACCATTGTGGTGTTGTTTGCATCACAAGGTGCACAAGTGGTGCATCAGGTTGTGTCGGTTGCGCGAGTGGCCGCGCCACTGGTGGTTTACTTTTCGGTTATTTTCCTGGCTACGCTGACTGCGGCAAAGAAGCTGGGCTTTAGGTATGGGTTTGCGGTGACGCAGAGTTTTACGGCGGCGAGCAACAACTTTGAGTTGGCGATTGCGGTTGCGGTGGCGGCGTTTGGGGCGAACTCGGATCAAGCACTTGCGGCGACGGTGGGGCCGCTGATCGAGGTTCCGGTGCTGCTCGCGTTGGTGTATGTTGTAAAGTGGTATGCCAAGCGGGTGGGGTGGAGCGATTGAGAATAGGTTTTGTCCATGTTGTCGGATGTTTGGTGAGGTTTGGTGGAAGGAAAAGGTCGACTTGATTGTGAGCTTGGTGCAGTGCTGGAGGTTTTGTCGCCGGGACATAGAAAATAGGGAGTCGCAGAGGCACCAAATACCCATTGCTACCTAGATAAGGTAGAGATGAAAGCTCATGTTCTCAAGATTGCAGACTATGTGTGTCACATTTTACCTACCTGCAATCATACTAGTTTAGAGTTCACAAGTAGAGCCCATGTGCCCGTGGAGTTTTTCGTCTTGGCCCTGCCGCTCCTTCCTTCTTTCCTTCAACATCCGTCTAGCTTCGTTCATCACATGCCCTAATTACCAGTCTACCTACCAACCTACCTACCTACCTACCTAAGGTAGTTAGGTGCCTGGATAGTACCTATAGAGGTACCTTATTCAAAATTCAGCAACACCTTTTATTCTTGTCGCGCAACCCCCTTGCGGCCCTTCAGCCCTTCAGCCCTTGGCAACCTACCAGAGGACCACCACAGGCCGTAAGAGATCACCATGGCTGACCCACCGCGAACAGCACCAGGTGGCAAAGCATCAGGACATCTGGGGCATTCTTAACGGCAAAGACAAGAAGCTGTTCAAACCAAGCAGGGGAGAGCGCATTGTCTACGTCAACAGCAATACTAAAACAACCACTCAGAGCAGCACTAGCAGACATTCAAAACACGGCTGCCATAACGAAGGACGGAATCATCTACGCACACGCTAGTCGACACAAGAGCCAATAATACAAGCTTGAAAATGCTCCTTTTGCTACCCCAACCTGACAGTGGGAGGAAAGTTTGCGGGATTCCTGTGCCTGGAAAGGCCGTTTGGCTATGAGATCGACGGCTTGGGCACCTACGACTTCGGAACCTCGGGCTCCGAAGCATGTTCACTATACTGGCCATTAGCGACGGCATACCATTAACATACGCGAAGAGGACGAAGTCCTAATCATGTTGCAAAAGGGTTAAGGAGCTTGGAGGCGGGAGGATTCTTACGGCAGAATTACGCTCAACACCGCACAAACATCACGAAATTTCCCAGCTGGATGCAGTTATTCCGCCATGACCTTTGGGCGAGGGGGTGTGTGGGCAGCATCTGAAAATTTCTCGGCCAGCACAAAGCCCCCACTTATACTTGATGACCACCCAGTCAAGACGATGACGTTGAGGCAAATTGTATCGAAGGTGCATTTCGCTGCTGCGAAGGGGACTTCGGTTGATATTCGTGTTTCTGACAACTCGGCAGGCTCGGTCCAGTTTTCTCAACCGACGGTTGCCGCTAGGCGCTCCGACATGACCTCTGTGAAGGAACACGATATGATCTGATAACCAGCGATGGGACGAATGCATTCTTCCTGCCCATAGCAAGACGAGTGCTTGCTGCGAATTGCAATTCAGAGATGGATTACGGCTGGGAGTCAGTAGCGAAGGGGCAACGTCAGTTAGTGCAGCACTTGAAGAGAAGGAAAACGAGTTACTGGACGATTGCCTAGGGGTACAACCCATTATCGCATTGTTTGTTAACTCGATGTGTACCTAGGCGGAGCAAATTAGGTAGGATAGCTGTGAAAGGCATCCACAAGGGGCTTTCAATAAAAAGGGAACAACGCTCTCCGCTATGGTTCCCGGGAGTATTTCTCAGAGCGATGCAGGTGAATATGACACTGGAAACTGACTCGGAAGCATAGCTTCATCTGGAGATTAGCAACATCGCCAGACGGGGATGCCACACCAGTGATGACGATGAGACACCGCATTCAGTCTTCTTTGGCGTATAAGGTCATGAACTGACATTCAAACGACTACCTAGACTAGACCAACTCTTACAAACTCCGTTCCCAATTTGGTAGCATACAAACCCAATACAAACTGATCCATTGATTTCTGTTGCGCGACTCACTGTCGGCCTTGCTCGTTTTCCAGCTCAAAGTCTACCACAGGTGACCGCGTCAGTGGGGTTGGTTTGGAGACCAGGGAGCAGTCCGGTCAGCCCGCTAATAGGGAAGAGCTGCTGAACAGGCTGGAGGATACCGCCAAGGAGACCAGGAAGGGCGTTTCTGGCACCACCACTGAGGGGGCCACCAGCGGCTTGTCCGACCGTTCCGGTGACACCGCCCGCAAAACTGCCCGTAAGACCACCAGCGACACCACCGAGGGCTTCGAGTTGGTTAGCTTCCAGGTGAAGGATCAAAGGGTGAGCATGAACTTACGACCATTGCTAAGGAGCGAGAAGAGGAGGGAAGAGATAGAGCCAAGGAGGTTGGATATGAGACCATAAGCGCCACCAGCACCACCAAGACCGCCAGTGATGCCACCAGCAATACCAGTAACACCGCCAAAGCCGCCGAGGGGAAGACCCGGGAAGAACAACGGCCTTGACAGCGCCTTGCATGGTGTCGCGAAGCTGGGTCATGAGGGCATTAACAACCTGTTGGAGAGCCTGCATGTTACCGTTGTTTGCCTGAATGATGAGCTCTGTAAAGTCATTGGGTCAGTTACAGCCATGGTAGAGATGAGGGAATCTTACGGATCTACTCAACTTGGTTCTGGACGGAGGCGACCACATTCTGCACGTTGGCCATGTTCTGATCCATCTGAGCGTTCTGGGCGTTCTGAGCCTGCTGGGCGTTCTGGCTCATGGGTGCGTTCTTGTTGTTTTGCATGTTCTGGGCCATGGGTGCGTGTTGGGCATTCTGAGCCATGGGGGCAGCCTGCGAGCGACGAACGCGGCGGGCGCGACGGCTGGGGGCCATCATCATCGTAGCTTCAGGCTCGAGGTCCTCTTCCCCGAACTCCTCCTCCTCCTCGGGATCCTCAAATTCCTCATCCTGTCGCTTGCGCTTTTTCTCGGGCTCACCATCGACGAGCTCCTCCTCAACGCCATCATCTTGGCGACGGTTCATTTGACAGTGAGCCTGATGCTTTCCCGTCTGGCGGTGCCCACGCATCCTCTGGTTCTTGGCCATCATAGCGCGGTTCCTAGCCATAATAGCCTGGTTCTTTGCCATCATGGCCATGGCGCTCTCTGGGGTAGTACCGGGAATCTTGAGCTCGGGGACGACCGAGCCGTCCTCAGTCGGAACCTCGGGGGCCGGGGCCGGGGCCGGGCCGGGACCTCGGGTGGCAGGGGCTTCGGGAGTGATGGAGGGAATCGGGACGGGCTCATCCTGGCGCTGCCGAAGTGGGATTACCAGAGCGCCTCCCAACACTAAGGAGAGTTGGAGAAGAGTGAGAGTGGGGCTCTTCATCTTGGCTGGTTTATGGTGATAAATGTTGTGGTAGGTCTCAAGTGAAGTGTAGGCTGAGGCAGTCTCTGTTGGGAATGCTCGAGATGAAGATGCGTGGGATGCCAAGAGAAGGACTTATGGGCAATGCTGGACACTGCAACGCTTGGTGTACGTAGGTTTGCGGCCGATTCGATGACGATATCTCATTGCTGGGGGTTCAATTTCAAGCTGCCCAGCCGCGCGACTGGAGTGCATGGCCCTGAGTCGATGCGAGCCAGGATCCCAACTTCGGATTGTCGGCGGGAACTGAGACGGGCAATCTTCTGAAGAATTCCTGTTCAAGAGAGCGCGAAATTGGCGCTGGCGCGAGGAAGACATGTTGAAGCGATCGATTTTGTGGGTTTCCTCAGGGATAGATTGACTGGAACGTTGTTGGTGTGTGCATCAACCCAGAGACGGTCTAAACACCCTCTAATTCCTTCGGTGACAGAAAAACTTGGAAAGTTACAGTGCTTCTTTGGAAGAATGAGAATATCGGCCCGACCTTATCGACAGCGAGTCGGTGCCCTTCGTAGCAGGCCCCCCGCCTGCTGGCCAAGTTTGGGAATGCGCCTGCCGCCACCTGAACGTGACAAAGTTGAAGCTCCACACCTGCAAGGCAATTTCTGAAGCATTAAAAACAGGGGCCGGTAGGGTAGGACCGAAGTAGCAACACCGAAGGTGTCATCGGGCCCATCCCTTCACTCGGCGTCGACTCGGCTTCCAGTCCCGCCACAACAACACCAGAGCCGCTTATTTGTTTTACCTCACTTCATCGCAGCAATTATCCTTTCGGCATCCCAGCAAACGCTGTTCCGAGTAGGTCGGCAAGCGACAAATCGAGCACCGCGAGCAAGTCTAGACAACCCTGCGGGCACTTCCACCTTCGGCTTCAGCGCGTCTAGCAGAAATGGATGTCCCACGGGTAAACGAGCCGTCTAATGCACCAGACGTATCAGGTCCGGCCCCGGGGGCACGCCGGGTATCCCGACTAGCTGTCCCCCGTCGCGTCTCTTAGAAAGATTCCAACAGCAACAGCCATGGCGATCCGCCAGTCCTTCCTGCAGTTTCCTTCATCTCATCATTTCCTACCCCCTACTGCCTCACACCTGTTCCGGAATCCGAAGGATATCGGAGTGGAACCTCTTCAACGCCAATCTCTCCATTGAGTCCCGACAGGGGCTCACGGAGGACTTTCGAGCCGCCGTCCATCCATTCTATTGCATTCTCGCAGCCCGAAGCCATACAGCCCAGCAACGGCGTGCAAAACCGCGACCTGCATGAATGTGACCAAGAGATCAACGCGGAAAAGATCGGGAGAGTACCCAGAAGGTCGAGGGAACTTGATCCACCGAAGGGCGAGTGGCGCACTATACTGTGTGTGGTGGGCGCTCAGATGCTCGCTTTCTTCCTCTTTGCCAGCTTTTACTTGTGGGTGCCTATTAGCTTCTAATGAGAGAAAAGAGGCCATATCTCCTACCTATGCTGACAATAGTTGTAGATTTGGGGGTTGTGTCGGCTAGTTCACGACGAACCGCCAGCAATATCACAGCATGTCTCAACCATGCTGGGCTGCAAAGTAAAGACAAAGGGAGATAGATGATGGAGCTCGTGGTTGGATAGGGGTGTAATGACATTCCAAACACTAGAATCCTTTTTCAGCATAAATACACTACAGGATAAACGGGTAGTAGATCTTCCTGACAGGGCGGTTTCAAGAAACTAGTGAGCCTAGAGACCAACGCGGTGACCATACCCACCTACAAATCAGTTCTTGTTCTCGCCAACCAGCGCAAGGGCACTGAAGTAAATATCTCCAACCCCTGACTCCTCCTCCACCTTAATGATTCGCTTCAGCCCCAACTCCATGGCCTTGGGACTCAACACATCCTCATCTTCTCCCAATTCACCTCTATCAATCGGCCCTTTTCTATCCCCATCCAACTCCCACTGTGGGAAGTAACCGTCAGCAATTTCCCTCGGAAGGCAACTCATAGGCAAAGCAATGTCTCAAGCGTGCTCATGTCACGCCCAAAGCGTCCAACAAAGCCACAGTAAACCACATTAGGAGATAAATGGCGGCAGGGGAAGACTCACAAGATGCCCATTTACCTTCACAAACGCCACATAGTGGCCAAACGGATCCTGGCTCAAGGCCTCCGGCGAAACTGTATCTCCCAGCGCCGCACACGCTGAATGCGCATCCTCAAACTCCTGCGAATCATACAGCATCTTTGCCCTCTCTTCCAATCTCAACGGCAGGGCCTCGGTCCTGATCTTGTCCAGCAGCCCTCCGGGTAGGATATACTCCTGTGCTGGACCATTCATAACGGAATGAATAAACCCATATGACCCACAGGCGTTCCCAATCGTCTGCTTGAACCAAACCAGCGGTGACTTGGTGTTAGGATCGTGATAATTAGCGCCGAGCCCAGCCTCGTCTTCGCACTTCTTGTCCTGGTCGCGACCTTTGCTATCGGGAACGACGGCGAGGAGGGCGACAACGGGTTTGGGGATGTGAGCAAGGTCTGAAGGGCCGAGGGAGTAGATATCATGGAAGGTGAGTGCAGGAGACACGCCTAGTCTGGTGGCTAGGGTGCTCATTACGGTGGGGTTGTTTTCTGGGTGAGGTTAGTATGTGAAATTTGGGGTGTGGATGGTGAGCGGGAGTTACCGAGTACGACAAGGGTCTTCTTTGCCATCTTGAGTGCTCAACTGGTGATTTTTTTGCCAATCAAGGTATGTTGGTTGGATTTGGACGATGATTTTAGACCTGAAAAATTTGTGCTTTTTTGTTTGTTTTATTCGAGGTCATGGACTTCCAGGTGGGCATACGCGTGTCTGTTGCCTGGCACGCCTGGCTGCGATGTGAGTGGTGATGATAGGATGGCGGTTGTGGGGAGTGCCTTCCCCGCAGCACGTTTTTGTGTAACCGCCTGAATATTCATGTTGTCCAGGACAAGGTGAATGTCAGCCATGTCAATTGATCGTAGGATGTCTGTATCCACGCATATCAAGCTGACTGCCAGTTTCAGTGTCTACGTCGCTGGCGTTCACGGCCTTCCCGTCGACTTCAAGTGACGTCGCATTCTATAGACCCCTGACCGGCAATCGACGGGCCAAGCTTTTGAGAAAACCAAGAGACCCACCCCCGCAATCGACAACACCCCTGCCCCATGTCCATCCGAGCTCCCCACCTCGACAGACAGCTCCAACGTCGGCATGACATCCGGTCAGCTCAAGGCGTACTCTCTCGCTGACGATTAAATCCGTCCATCCAACGGGTGACGATATCCTCAAAGACCCTTCCAAACACAGAAATCGAATCCTTTCGGAGTTATTCTCGGACAAGTCCATTCCCCCTCGCCACCAGCACAAAGAAATGAAGTTTCGATCCCCATGTCCAAAATGACGAGGATCGACTCACCTCAGATCTACACCACAAACGCGCGATACGCTCTCAGTGATCTCTCTTGTCCCCATGCGGGGTCGATCATCAGACCACCCCATCTCCTCTCCACCTTGGACCCTGCCCTGCCTGTGCTTGCCCTCTCAAAGAAGTAACACACACAGCACGGTAAGACCGACTAGGACCCCGACCCGCACAGCTCTGTAGCGTGAAGCCCCATTCTCCATTGGTGCCGTCATCATGATTCCCTCCAACCGTAGCTCTCTCAGCCCACAATCTCGCAGTACTTGTACCCGGCCTGTCGCTCGAGCAAACTAAAGCTCAACTTAGGATCCGTCGAACCAAACATACACCGCTGCTCCGGACAGCCAGTTAGCCAACCAAATATCGAGACCTACCTCCCTCGTCCCTTTCTCGTAGAAACTTATATTCCGAGTCTTCCTATTCTCTTCCTTTTCGAGAACCCCGCTTCCAATTCCCCCCTTGAACACTCACTATTTCTCATCCTCTCCAACACTGGAGGAGTTTGACATTGTGGATTCGATAGATCGGGTTATTTCATCAACAAGAACCCGCGACATCACAGCCAGTCATCGAGAGCTATCACAAACGTCCAAAATGGCCGGCACCACCGACTCTAGCTTGGTTCCCCGCACCGAGCGATCTGACTCCACCTCATCTGCTAGCTCCGCTGGATCTGCGACCTCGCCTCGCCGAGTATGCTTCCTCTTCTTCCTTGTTCTTGATGGTGCTGTCTAACAATTATCAGGCCTCCCACGGTGGTCTCTTCGAGGGCCTTCAGAACCAAAAGCGTAACAACAATGACCCTGCCTCCGTTGCACGCAGGCAGAGCATGAACGAGCAGCGTCCGAAGCCAGGCTTCATTGGTCAGATGTGGAATAAGTACGTATATACTCTAGTATTCTACTCGACATTATATCTCTACTGACTCACCGTGAACAGCTGGGTCCGTGGTACAACTCCCTAAATGATATACCTTGATTATTTGGCGTCCCGGCCAATTTGCAGTTTCAGGCATCGGACAGTCGAAGGTTGGTGGAATTGAAAAGCAGACCGGGGTTCATGGGTCGTGCAGAGACAAGTGCCTAGGAGTTTTGCTATTGTTTTTTGTGAAACTTCTTATGGGGGTTGTAATGAACAGTAGGTTGTCGTTCAGAGCAAGATTGTCAGCCCAAGAACCACTCATGGATGAGGGTTAAGTAACCAGACTTGGACTCTGGTTGACGGGGGTTGTGGTATTGTACCTGTCCTGGTTAGCAGATTGTCGTAGTTAAACATACCTAAAGCCATTCGACCCGATCTCACTTCCGATCATTGTATCAGGCGCGGATATCAACATGCGCGGATAGCGACCGAGCCTAACAATGCCTCCCATTAGCAATGCAAATAATCTTGGGGAAGTACAGCATCCCGAGCGTTGGGATTTAAAAGCGCGGGATCTGTGATGTGGATGGAGACCGATACGTTGCAAAGGATTGAATGGGAGACGACTAGTTGGCAGAGATGGGCAGCAGCTATCATGAGAGGGCAAGGAGTCAAGGAAAAGCGACTGTCAGGAACGGGTATTGTGTTATTTTGGGCTATGAACTGGAAGAGACCATGTGATAGTGACCCTGTGACAGAATAGCAGATACCGTAAAGAGCTTTTCCCAAGAAATCATTTCTCCATAACGCCGCCAAAGTGACATCAAATTTGCTGGGCTCATCAGTTAAATTCGATGCTTCTCACTCTCTGTGTAGGCGATAAGGTCAGCATCGGGAACGCTACAATTGCGGATGAAACTCACCCAGTCTCGAGTATAGCATATAGAGAGCCATTCTGTTGCATTCTTCTGTCCCCGTGATCGTCACCAGGCGTTCGTTGCTATTGTCTTGGGGCTCGTTGATCTTGATAACACTGCCGGAGATCTGGCGGATTTCGTTGATCTTCTGTCCACCCTTGCCGATGATTGCACCAACCATGTCGTTCGGAATGAAGATCTGCTGCGTCAACGGCGCACCGGGCATCGCGCCACCGCCAGGAAGCGGCTGTCCATGCGGTCCGGCGTGTGGTTGGGGAGCATGAGGACCAGCATGCTGCTGGGGCATGTGAGGGCCGGCGCCATATCCTCCCGCAGCCGCCTGGCCACCATAGTGCATGGGCACAGCGGGGTTAGGTTGGGCTGGGTGGGGGTGGCCATATGGAGGTGCGTAGCCCTGGTTGGGAGGCATGTGATGGGATCGCGGGTCGGGCCGGCCGCGGTTGTAGTTGTCGCGACTACCGTAGTTGCCACTGGCTGTTTGGGGAACATAGGGAACGACTTGCATGCCGCCCGGTGCAGCAGCAGCACCGCTGCGGGTGGCGTAGGCAGAAGCTGCTGGGCCACCGAAGCGTTCGTTCAACTGCTCGAGGAGAGTGCTGCCCACGTAGTAGGTGGCGATGTGCACGGCATCAGCCACACCGGTGACCACAAGTGATCGTTCAGTAGACAGAGGCAGGCACCCATCGGAAGCGTTAAGTCGGGCCCCGGATGCCTCCTGAATCTCCTTGATCCTTGCACCCCCCTTACCGATGATGGATCCTATCAAGACATGAGGTACGAGGAGGCGAAGCGGATACGTCTTGGAGTGCGCGCTGGACGGCTCAGCCAGAGGCTCGTTGTTGAGGGTGCGGATAATGAGACCGAAGGCCTGGATATGTCAGCCGGTTTGCCGTCAAGCACAGAGTTCCACATCACATCATACCTTTGCGACGGCATCGACAACACCAATGACAGTCAGGATACGCTCTACGGCGCCCTTCTGATAGTCGCTGACAGTGCACTTGGCACCAGACATGGATCGAATCTTTGAGACATTTTCACCACCCTTTCCAATGACTGTAGCAGCTTCAGGACTGGAGATGAGGGCTCTGACATGGAGCCAGGCTGTCTCGTCGTGGGTTGACGCCGAATGGGGAGCTGACTGGTTGTGGGATATATTGGTCGTTGTGACAGTGACGGTTGCTTTGTTCTCAGGCGCATCTGGAACAACGGTATCGCCCTGAACGTCCTTCGCATTTAGCTTCTCTCCGTTGGCTTTGGAACCGCCGTTCGCGGCGTCGGAGCTGACTGCGGATGTCGGAGCGACATCGCCATTGCTGTCTGCGGTCGCGGTCTTGGGCTCTTCCTCGTCCTTCACAAACTTGTCCAGAGCAGGCCGCTTAGCTTCGGGTTGGTCGTTGCGAGAAGGAGAGGAGGCGTCCTCAAGCGGACGCTTGACGGACTGCGTAGTTTGGGGTGATTCGGACATGTTGGTTAGTTGTGATGGGGAAAATTTCACGTCTCGGTCGAATCGCTTGCTCAGGGTCGAGAAAATCTCAATTGGTTTATCGGCTTTTTATGTACACCTTGGGGGTTTTCGGAAGAGAAACGTGCTGGTGCAGGTGTCGGGGGTCGGGAAGGTGCTGGACGAAGGGCCAGGGTCGCACTCAAGGTTAAGCTCGGGGAGAGTCGAACGGGAGGGGATGAAGAACCACGCGAAGAAAGACGGGTGGCTTGTGGGCTGGGGCGCGCGATGACGAAGTCCAATCCCAAGTGCAAGATGCGAGGGAGGTCGGGGAAGTGCTGGTGTGACTTATGACTTGTGTGATGGTAGGTGACCAGGCCGACAGGGTGACGCGAGCGCAGCGGGCCAGAAATTTCTGTGGAGGGAAGAAAGCAGAGAGAAGATGGTGCCGGGCGGTGAGGCGCGCAAGGCAGTTATTGTGTGTGGTTGAGAGTCAGGTAGTTTGGTGGTGAGGAAGTTTGGAGTTGGATGAAGCACTTTAGCTATCTCAAACCTTTGCTCGTCAAACCGGCAAACAGCAGGCTTTTCTTGTTCCAGATCAACCGTCCACTCCCTTAAAGCTGGGGGCGGCCGCAGCTCTGCGATGCAAATCGGCGGGTGCGGGTCGAGCGAGGTGGCTTCAGTCGCGCGGCGAGAGGAAGGACCGTTGCAGCTGTCCGTCGTGCCTGAGACGGATGGCGAGGATGGGAATTGATCTTTTCAAAGACTAGATTGCCGGCTCGAAAGGAGCGAGGGCAGAACAATCTGCAATACGAGCAGCAAGCGCGCAATGTGTGGTTGTCTGTGAGGTTGGCTTGATGGCCAAAGGAAGGGGGGGGAAAGGTTGTCTCGAAGAGGTTTGGAATGCGGAGGAGATTATCGATGAAACCGACCCAAGAGATCTTCCATGGCTGTAGCCTTGTTGCGGTGGACATCATCCTAATTTGCAGGGTGGATCTGCCAGCTGCCACGGGCCGGCCAGCAGTTTCTTGATGCGGTCTTTGCTTTTGCAGCGCAGTGCCCTTGCAGCGCCCATGCGCGTTTACGCGTTGGACTCGCTGAGAATCAAGCCTCAAAACAGCTGCTATGGAAGGCGTGTCCAATCTGCCAGGTGAGGTCCACAAAGGCGACGTGGACCGCACTATTAGAGAGCTGGATAATGCAATCAAGGATATTGAAGAAGCTCTCAAGAAAGTATGTTTCGCCGCTCACTCACCATTCTCAGGCACCTGGGCAACACAGATCACTAACACCATACCCACAGGTGAGAGCAGCTCCCAACCGAGTGTCTGACTCCGAGCTCAAGGCAGAAGACTCTATGGAGATTATGATCAAGGCCTACAAAGATGCCACTGAATCAGAGCCTTTTCTGCCGTCTCGCGCGTCTGTCTTGCCAGCGCTGCTTGCCATGCGCAAGGCTCACCAAACCACTGAGCAGACCAAGGCCCACACCCTGTCTCAAGCAGACGTCTTGAACCAAACAAAGAAGCGCGTAGAAGAAGAGCAGGTGAATCTACGCGAACAGCGCGCGTTGCAGGCAGCGCTGGAAACGAGGTTACAGTCGCTCCGGGAGGGCCTAGAGACCAGGGAAGAGAAGACACCCGAACAGCTGGCCCGAGACAGGATTGCCACGCTTAAAAAGCAAAAGGCAACGTTTGACCGTCAGACATTGGTTGTCATGAAGGACCTCGACTGGTTTATCGAAAATCACCTCGGCGCAATGCTGGCTGCGGAGGAGCTTGGAGGCCCAGTTGTAGGGGAGATGACGGAGATCGACACGCAAGAGCTGACGGCTGGATTTAATGCCCATGGCAAGCTGAAGAAGGTGAAGGCGAGTCTCGGCGAGGACAAACGACAGCGGCGCATTGACGAGATCTGGGGCGGCGCCTCGGAACAGCAAGGAGCCCGAGGCAAGAGGAAGCGCGAAGGGGACGAGGCATCGGCTGCGAGCGCAGAGATGCGGGATCTCACGGAGCAGCTTCTCAACCAAGCGATGGAGTCGGGGGGAGACAGCTCTGCGGCGTACATCAGGATCCCAAGGGAGTCAGCGGCTGTCCGATTTCTCGTTCGTTCCAAAGTCGCAGAGTTCCACCCTAAAGATGCAAACAGGTTGCGACTGATCGACTTTGGACGAGAATTGGATGACTAGGGGAAGATCGCCATACAGGCTGCATGCGAACATGCGGAGGACCGGTCAGTCTGATGTTGAGGCTCTGTTAGCCTGTGGGGAATCAAACAGGGACTGTCGATCCCCCTGCCACGTGTGGAAAAATCCAGAAGAGACCCCTTCGGGATTATTACTGGGACCATCAGGCTCACTATTTCTGCTGACAGAGAAAGCCAGTGTAGGTGTTGAATCCACGAGTGGGAAGCCTAAGCTGTGCAAATGTGACTAAAGAAGTGGTAGGATCCAGTTTGGGCTCTTGGCCACAAACAGCCGTTCTTGAATCATTGGATGATCCAGTTGCAAATGGTTCAATGCTTGCTCAACAAACATCCGCGACGGCCGTTGAGAAGAGCCAAAAAAAAATTAAAAAAAATAAAAAATAAAATAAAAAGGAATGCAAAATGAGAGATAGTGCTCCGTACGCTAAGCCCACATGGAGCTGCATCGGAAGTTCTATCCCCATGACAGACCAGGATTGTGTGCATTTGCTGAATCGAACCTGGAAGCGGTGGTGTTGACGGCCAATCTGGAATGTCCAATTGACCAATCCCCATCCCAAGTGCGGGTCACCCTTCCACTCAACGCGTCGTGTCGCGTCTCCCTCGCACTACCCACAGCCCACGCTCTCCGCCTCTCCGTGTCCCGCTCCCTACTTGCCCTCACCATCACCCGCCGTAAACTACCAACAAACCACTTGTTCAAAAATATGACCACCGATCCTTCAACGAACATAACATCCCCTCCTAACTCCCCTCCCGCCAAGCGCGTCAAAACCACATCCACCATGGCTCCCGTAACCACTCTCGACCAGGCCCCTCCCCTCCTGATCAAAAAGCTCTCCGGCAAAGCCCGCCTCCCCACGCGCGGCAGCGCCTTCGCCGCAGGCTACGATCTCTACGCTGCCCGCGAGACCATCATCCCCGCGCGCGGCAAGGCCCTGGTGGATACGGACATCAGCATGGCCGTGCCGGCTGGGACTTGTATGTTTCCCTTCCATTCACCTCCACCTGCAGGCAAGCAAGCAAACAGAAGCTGATAGGACTACGAACAGACGGCCGTATTGCGCCCCGCTCCGGCCTTGCAGCAAAGAACTTTATCGACACAGGTGCTGGTGTCATTGACGCTGATTACCGCGGCCAGGTGAAGGTGTTGTTGTTCAATCATAGTGATACGGACTTCGCGGTTGCGGAGGGTGATCGTGTCGCGCAGCTTGTGCTGGAGAAGATTTATACGCCTGATGTGGTGGAAGTGCAGGAGCTGGAAGAGAGCGTGAGGGGTGCTGGAGGGTTTGGGAGTACGGGTGTCAACTGAGCCGCTTTTCGTCCCGTAGGGATGCAAGCATTGATGATTGGATGATAGATGGATGGTTTACCGACAGCCTTGGTATGTTTTTGTTCGGCGTTCATGGGAACAGCAAGAGGACATCTTGGGAATACGGAAAATCGCGACACATTCAGGTCGAACTTCGTCGTGGAGAGATGGAGTGTCGGGGTTATAGACCGTGATGCCAGAAGAAATACCATTTGGCTCTCGCCAACCTGAAGAATCTAACCCTGCTATCCATCTCTCTAAACCGGCCGTTGAGGCAACTACTCTCTCCCGGAAGCATGCTGTCTATGAGGTATACCCAAGAAAAACCCCCTAAAGAGACCAATGATTCTACATCCTCACCGCGCGGAACTGGACCTTCGGAGACCGGATGCTATCGACATGCCTCACCAGCTTCAGCTCCGCAGCCTTGCTCTTGAGCAGCCGTATTTTTTTATCGTCCACTCCACCGTTGACCTGTGTCTCGCCGAGTCGTCTCCTCAAACCGATGTCCATGGCTTCGCACGTCTTGGTCAGCACCTCATGCATGCTCGCAAGCACCTTCTCGACTGCCTTGGCTAGGGGTAGATCCAAAGCGTCGACGGCATCATCGCTTCGCCAGGACTCGGCCGTCGAAAGACCCGGTGTGTTCCATACAGCTTCCCGCATGCGCACGACTGTCAGTGCCGCGAACATGTCGCCAGTACCGCTGAAGTAGCAGTCGATAGCTGGGAAGACGATCTTGAAGGCCCGCGCTCGGCGGTCCGAGGTCATGGTCGAACCGACAACGGAGAGCGACGCATCTGGATGGTCGGGGTGGTTCAGCGACACTGATGTGATGACGATGTGAGGGATGCAGTAGCGTTCGTGCATGACTTGGATGGCGCGGCCGAGGGAGGCCATGTCTTGAATCTTGACCTCGGATAGGAGTCTGAGCAGGGGCGTCAGCGACTGGCGGTTTGATTCCCGTTCAGGGGGGTTCAACAAAGATGCATACTCAGCCTCAAACTGGTTGGGCAAGATCAAGTCAGCGTGGCTGACTAGACTCCTGTAGACAGGTACGACATCTTTGGCAACATAGAGGTTGCCATTGTCGCCCATGACGGGGTCCAACACCCAGAAGAAGCTCCCTGGCGCCTTCTTCGCTCTCCCTTTGAGTTCCACGGCGATCTGACCGACTGCTTCGAGGGCCTCAGCGCCTGGCACATACCCAGACAACATCATGTCGAAGTCATCAAGGTATGCGTTCTTCAGGCCCTGGAACAGATCTGTGATTTCCGGCGCCGAGACCTTGTTTCCCGTCCATTGCCCGTATCCAGTATGATTGCCTACGCCCAGTGTCAGAGTTGAATTTGCATGAGAGACTGTCATCCCACGGCAGGCAGGATGAGATGAAAGAACCCACTGAATTGCACGGTATTCAAGGCGGCAACATCGCAGCCCAGCGTCTGCATGCTAAACACAGCAATCTTGTTGCCGACATATCTGTTGGCGACAATCCCTTCTGTCAATACGCTGTACAGGGGCGAAGCGGATGGCCGAGGGTAGCACCGGAAAGGGGCGGCAACACCCACCCATAACTCTCACGAGTGACTCAAGCCCCCGCGCAGTGAGAGAAATGGGGCACTCACCCGGAAACAACCTTGAGATGTGCTGTTAGCTTGTGGACGCATATATCGAGAAGAGACTGGGAGCGCGCCCTACATGACTGGCAACCGCCAGCACGCGGGTTTCTGGAACTGGAGGGCCTTCGCTCATCATCAATTAGGCGATTATAACGTCTTTCGGTGGATCCTAGTGACGGCTGGCAGACGTCAGGCGTCCCAGGGTAGAGTCGGGCCTTGTGCAACGCTGATCGTAGCCAGTAACGGCGCGCAGGGGGGAGAATTTCGAGGGCTCAGGGCAGCGTAGGTGGGACGGACAAAGGGCGAGTTTAGGTCACGGACGAAGAGTGTGCAACGGCGATTGACTAATGTTAGGAGGAAGAAAAGGCTGCTTCAAGTTGGGGGGGATCTTATCCGAAAGCCGCCCTTCTTTTGACGAGTACGACAGGATTCTGCGGCGTGACCGACAGAAAATCGCCCCAGCGATGCCGGGCACTGTCGTATGAGTCGAAGGCTCCGAATAGAATCCAGGAACCACAGGGGGGCCCAGGAGTCGATTCAGGAACTGGGTTTCTGTCAATTGCCCCGCGGGACCCGCCTGTGCCTCTTGATTTTTGACCCCGCACCCCCATGCAAAATGTTCAGGTCGGTGTGTCTCAGATGAAAACTTCACAAACTTCAACCAAGTTCGGGATATCGATGTCTGTTGGTAGAACACGACGGTTTCAAGATTGAAGGGTGGGAGAGGGATTTCATTACCGTCTAAGGCAGAATCATTCCAAATCATCAACATGTTAGCCCTGGCCGCCGCCATACCTAGCTCCAGCACAATACTTTTCCCACCAGGCCTTCCGCGACTAGCACCCGCCCCTGCTGTTGGGCATATCTGTCGCTCAGAGCCGACAAGATGTGTGACTGTCATATCCATTCCTTCGTAATCGCCATGGCCTCGCGGCCTGCTTACTCTTCGTCGCCAATCTGCAGTCCAAAAGTGTCAGCAGGGCTGTCGGGTACGCCTGCAGCGGCGGGGCTATGCATACCTTGGGCGCGAGGTAGAACCGCAGATAACTGCTGCCCGCCAATGTGTACTCTACCAGGAGGGGCACCTCGTTCGACAGGCAGATCTTCACGCTGTTGGAGAGCGCCGATGCCTTGCAGAAGTTGACGAGGTACTTGAGAGAGAAAGTGAGGGAGACGGGCTCGCTGAGCTCGATCTCAATGGCCTCAGCGGGTTTCTCGACATTGGAGTGCTGGCGCAGGGTCACGGAACCGTTACCGATATCGCCTTGAGCCGAGAACTTGACACCGTCCTTGCTCGCCTCGATCGTCACTACGCAGTTCCCACGTTAGCATGCCCCGGGGCGCCCATCCTGTCCCGACGAGAAAGCCTACCCGACTCAGACATGGCCATCAAATCGGTCGTGATCCGCTTGAATTCGCTCGCAGGCATGCTGACAGTGGCGGCGTAGTCGGTGTCGGGGATGCCCAAGTGCTCCTGGTCAATATCCATAAGCTTGAGGTCGTACTCGGAGATTCTGTCATTTTCAGAGCTCTCAAAGACGAGGTTCAGGCTGTCCGGCGCATCCTCAGCCTTGAGGGTCAGGATGTCCTCGTTTTGCGCCGCGCGCAACACCTTGGTGAGGGATGTCAAGTTGACGCCGAGCGCGATGTTTCTGTCGCAGCGGTAGGGCGAGAAGCCCTCGGCCTTGAGCATCATGGAGACGAGGGCGACATGGCTGTTGTCCATGGCCTGCAGGGCGATTCCACTGTCATTGCAGTCGAAGTTGCAGTCCTGGACCAGGTCCTTGATCGCGTCGACAACCTGGAGGGGAAAATGTCAGAGGCGTCGAACCAGAAACTATCGGGGGTGTTTGCGCATACCTTCTTCAGGATGCTCGCCTGCTCGAGCCGTGCCTCCAACATCGCTGCGCCAGTTAGCCGCAGTCTGTGATCCGCAAATAGGAGGATTGGGCAGCAACAAAACTTACCGAATGTGTTTGTTTAGTGGTTCCAAATGTGTTTTACAGCTCCAATGTGAAGGGCTTTCGGAGGAGCGGATGCCGAACAGTTGCTGGCTCAACGCAAAGTTAGAGTATTTGGGCAGGAGGTGGGTTGGTGTTTGCGAGGGGAAACACAGGCAGCCCACTACACGCGTGGGACGCGACTGGCGTTAAATTGATAACGCACGGACCACTTCCGACGCGGTGGAATTCGTGATTCGCAATGCAAGTCTCCCAAACTGGGGGCAATTGAGCCAAGGCTTGACCAGATTGAGAGACTCGAGCTTTCGTAAAGTAGCATGCCAAGATTTCTCTCGATTTCACGCCACACTTCTTTTTCCGTTTTGCCCCTTTTCTTGCTCAGTCTCCATTGCTCAGAGGTTCTTTCGTTCTGGAGGAGCTTTGACACTCAGGGACCCATCACTTCAGCCAGGACAGACCCATCGCTTGCGACGTCGTGATCTGTTGTATACTATACAGGTCTAATTACACTTATACGAATACCCATTATCATGAACGTATGATCTGGTCCGCCGAATGAAAACGCCGTCATGTCTCTAGCCCCGATGCTCTGGTCGGCTGAGAACTTCCAAGTTGAACGAATGGGATCCAAGCCAAGCTCTGGCCAAATACAATAACGCCATCCCTCTATACAAATCGGCCCAACAGTATTTTTGATCTGGCAGCACCCATGGTGCTCGCCCCGGATTGTTTCTTGGTCATGCATGTCGTAAAACGGGTGGTAAGGAAATATTAAAAGATTGTGCGTGTCGTCAACGTCATATCGAAATTCTTCCAAAAGCAGGTCTAGAGGCGGGCAGAGTCGCCCTTTTGGGCCGTAAGTTGATGACTGTTTCGAGTTCCCGGAGCATTCCTCGGTTCGCCTCGGCCGATTCTCGGGCCAGTTCTCTCCTCTCTCGATCTTCTTTCATCTTCACGATTCGTTCTTCTCTCGTCAGGAGACTGCGTGGGCGAGGAGGCAAGGAGACAGCCTCAAAGACTTCAGGATCTTCCTGTTCGCCCTTTGCACTCCCAAAGGCAGAGCTGGGAGGAGACTCGCCTGTCAATGCCCTGAAGGCATCCACTGCAGTCCCTTCATCCACCGTTGTCAGGCCGCTTAGCGATATTGTTGGAGAGAGCAGCGCGCTGATGGAGGAAAGTCGCTTCTCGTTTCGGTCGATACCTGACGCCAGAGCAGATTTTCCATCTTCCCATGCCTGTTGAAGCATCTTCAAATCCTGGCCGATCGACTCATACTGAGCCATCAGGCTGGCGCCCAATTCCGACACATCCTCTGCTTCGTTCAGCGTCCTCTCCGACTCCTCTCGTAGCAGGGCCAGTTTAGCTTGCAGACCTCGGATGCCGGTGGAGAGCGAATTAAGCTTCGAAAACTGGTTGCGCCGTTTCTCTCGCCCCGGCGTTAGCGGCATCTTCGCGTCAGAAACGGCCGCGGGAAACGCTGTTCGACTCAGTTAGCACCGGAACTGCTTGTCTCAGTGAAAGAGCTACCTACTTTCTTCTTCGCCGAGGATTTGACGTATCCTCCCATAGCAGCCAGCTGTGAGCTCGTTGAGTGTCCGGAGCCCCTCAACGGCTGTAGACCACCTCAAGAAATCGTTGTTATCGCCCGAAGCCTCGAAGGCGAGCAACCCGCACAGGAGAAGTTTTCGGATCGTGTGGAAACGGGCGGCCGCAATCTTCAGCACCCTAAGAGACTCGGCATCCTCGAACTCGCCCTCGGAGAACCCGTGCAGAGCATCCTGCATGTCAAAATCGCTGATGTCATAAACATCGTGGTACTTCTCCAGGCACAGCTGCTCGGAGAATCCCTTGACTACCGTCTGCACCTGAATGTAGTGCTGTATCATCTCGGAGAACTGAGCCTTTAGCGCTTTGCGCAACCTGACGCACCGACGAGTCTGGCTTCTCTCCTCTAGGCGACTGACGGGGGGTAACGGTGCGCTTCTGTAAATGGTTAGCTGGCAAAGACACGACGTGCTCTCATGTCGTCACTTACATCTTGTAGCCCCTTGAGACTAGCTCGACCTCCTGGACAAGGGACAGCGCGGCGCTCGATACGCTATCAAAGTCTTGAGAACTCGAGACGAATTTCGTAACTTCTGCCATCGCCTGCTGTCGAAGATATCGAAGCCATTGCTGTCGAATGTAAATGTGGGAAACTGATGCCCCTCCCACCAAAATCACGGCTGCAAATACCACACGCTTCTTTGTGAGATGCGAATAGCCGCCGTAGTAGACCCAGCTGATGATCCACGCCGCGAGCAGAGCGCCGACCGCTGTTGCGACAATCCCAGTCGAGGTCGGAACTACCACGTTGCGCACACCCTCCGAGACCTCTCCTCGCCTGTTTCCATAATTATGCTGTCCAGATATCGATGACCCGCTGAGCAGCTGCGACGCGACAATCGTGTATCGAAACTGCTCAATAAACTTGAGGTTGTCGGCCCGGTCGATGCTTGAAGCGACAGCGCTTGAGTACGTGTTGAGCGAACTTAGTCGCTTCATGCGCGGAATATCGATGTGCAGCGGATCCGGTACCTTGTTGCGAAAGCGCTTCTTTACCATGGGGCGGCCTACTGGCGCAAAGACCGGGCTTCCCGGTGGCGATTCTTCATGCTTCTCCGATGCTGGTGGAGTTGGTCCCCAGCTTTCGTGCTGCTCCTCGCCCTGGTCTACCATGGTGTTTGGTTAGATATTGTGACGTTCAGGGGTGCCCGATGGTGAAGTATAGAGTTGGAGCTGAATGGGAAAAAGGAGGCAACGAACCGATCAGGTATTCGGACAAAGGAGTGTGGTCGAGAATGACGGTCTCCATGAAGGATGCTGTGCGGTCGTCGGGCTGTACGCCCCCTCTCCATCTGGTGCACACCAACAAGCGACCTTTTGCTCGACCAAAGCGACCCGATCTGAACTCCAGAGTCCCACGAGGCGAGACACAAAGGCGTATGGCGTGTCAGTGGATGAATCAGCTGTTGCAAAAACGGCGGCCCTGTGGTGGCCAAGAATGACGACTGTTGGATAATGTGACTGGCTAGCGCTACTCGTTGCCGCTCTGCATATTCGTTGGGTGTGGAAGCGCGCGGCGAAGAACTCTCGATGTTGTGTATGTGGAAGAGTTGAAGTCGGCAGCAAAGGATCGACGATGCACATGCGGGCAAGCTGGAGGAGCACACCAGCGCACTAACACCTCATCAAACCTTCTGTAGCACGCCTCCACCTCATTCTATCCACAGATTAACCCGCCAGCCCCGTTCCCTTCGCTTGGAGAATACCAGCTATTCCCACTGCTGTGCGCATAAGCCAATCAAATTACGCCAATAACGCCAAGGGGCTAGCTCTCTCCACGAACTCGACCTCAGGAGCTTTAGCCACAAGACTAGCTAAAAGATAACGAACGTAGACGGTTGAAGGAGACTTGAGAAATTCGAATGTTTCAAGCCTCTAGAGCTTTAGAAACCCACTCGAACTCATCAACAGCCCATACAATAGCTCCCACACATCCCCAGCGGCCACAAGTAAACACACATCGTAAGTTTGGGTCGCGCCCCCCGGTAGGTTAAATTACCAGCAGGGACAAGTAGTGCGTAATTATTCCCAAAAGCGGCTAGCCCGAGGCCCGCCGGAACCAGTTTCGAGGGGGTTCTCAATCGCCCCCCAATTTTGTTTCCACTCTCTGACCGCAGCAAGGGAACCCACCACGTGCGCCAAACATTAGACGATCACCCAATTCGAGCCGCATCAAACAGCCCGCCGCACCGCCGCGCCGAAACGAAGACCCTCAGCCTCCCGGCGTCTCAACAGCCCCGTGGCGACCTCCGGCCTACAACCGATCTCCACGCCCGCGTTCATAACTACATTCGAAAATGCCATCCGAACAGGAGCTCCAGATCTCCCCGCTCGTGCCTGAGTCAATCCAGCACAACTCCAAGGCTCGTTGCGCCCCCTTCATCCCTCCGCTGACAAGTACACCCCGGCTAACGGGCCATCCGTAATTAGACTCTCTACAACCTTCAGTCCCTCACAGCCTCACTCTTCGGCATTAGTGCTGGCATCCTCGGCCTCGAGTCGTACAGCGGCTTCCTGTTCTACATCGTCTTCTCCCTATTGACGGTTTTCCTGCTCTACGTCGTGCGCGTTGCCCCGGCATCATCCTCCGTGGCCTTGAGCAAGGGCGGGGCATCTAAACCCCTCGACACAAGTTCATACTTCCGAACACCGTTCGAGTTCTGGGCAGGCGGCTTGATGAACGGGCTGGCTGGCTTCATTCTTACATGGACGCTATTCTACGGATTGGTTCGGGCATGATGACGGTGGCATAAGATTTTGCGGACTGCAATCTCCGCGGCATGGGTATGGCGTCAAGGCGTTCATTAGAACAAAAATCTATTCAAGGAGCAATAAACAAACCGATATCCACAATCAAGCTTCTGGCTGAACGCTGCAAGAAGAAAACATCACTTGAAACGGCACAAACCGCTGACATCAACAGAAAGAGAAACAAAAACCGACCAACAAGAAAGCCAACATCATCAACCCGCTATTCCACAATCTCAACAACCTTGCCCATATACCCTTCAAGGCCGGACTTCTTTTTGCTCTCCCCTTCCAACACCAGAATCCGTGAGCCCAGTTCAATCCACTCGCGATTGTTCAGCAACTCCAGCTGTACTTCCACTCCACCCTCAATCACGGGCGCAGAATCCAAGTCCTCGACGCCCATCTCCTCACTGAGGCTGAACAAATCGTCGATCTCTTCCGTGGGCAGCTCGCTCGCATCATCTGGATCGTTGATCTTCAAGACCCGCAAAACCCGAGCTGAGGCGCGGACGCTGGCAACATAGACATTGACAAGACTTCCCACCGTCAGCGAGCTAGCATCGGCATCTTCAAAGACGGCCGTCATGCCGCTGGCCGCCTGGAGGGACAGCCCGGTAGCTGTCATGTGTTGACTGGGAACAGCCAGGACCATCCCTTTCCGCAGCTTGGGGATCGACGAAGAGTGCCCCAGTCCACCATCCGTCTCATGCTTCGGTGTGTCAAAGACCATTCCAATTGACCCGACTTGACCCGCCGTAAGAGTCTGGACGGGGAGTCGGAGATTGCGAATACTGACAATGGATGCGGTATGCCACTCGCCCTTAATGGTAGATGCAGAGACCACACTCTTAGCTGCGATACGGTTCAGCTCAGCCGATGAGGGGTGCGAGATGGAAAGGCTATAAAGACTTGGTGTCAGGCGGTCGTCAGGGGTTGGGCCACGAGACTCCTCGTCGTCTGGCGGGAACGGGCCAACGACGACTTTATCGCCAATCGAGAGGCTGCCGAAGCGTAGATGGCCAGCAACCACCGTCCCTGTATCAGTCTGCTGCTCGACATCCCGGGTGGCAAGGGCATAGGAAGCAGGCAGGCTGAATTTATCTTCGATATGGAAGAGGCACGCCGGCTGCTCTGGGTTCAAGGCGGCTCCAATATAGTCGCGAGATGTTGGACCCGGCGGCAATGGTAGACCTTGCAACAACGCATGAACAAGAGAAACCCCCCTCCCGTCGACTGCACTGGTCAACACAATCGGCACAACTGACAACAAGTCATCCTTCGCAACTAAAGTATCCATGACCCTTCTGATGGCATTGTGGTCATGTTCGGACACCCGGCTCAAGTCGCTCTGCGAGGGGGCATTTTTCAACATCATTGGCGCTCGCCCTGCCGCCTTCACCCTGGTCAAGATCTTGCTCAGGGTTGTCGCCACACTTGGCTTGGTAGCCAAATCCAACTTCGTAATAACAATTGCCAGGGGAAGACGAAGTCGGAGACAAAGATCAAGGTGGGCCATCCCCAGGTCGACGTCTGCACCCACAGGCGCTGAGACTTCCACGGCAGAAGATGTCGCTCCGGCACCTAAGTTGGACCTAGCACCGTCAGCGGCTATGCAGAACAACGTCCAATGCGGTGCCCAGCCGATTATTCCGCGGAGAATGGTGCGACGGTACCGTGGATGTCCCGCAGAGTCGATCAAAAAGGCGAGACGACCGGTTTTGGTAAAGTCGTGAATGTCTGTCCAAGACTGGACCCTGCTATCTTGGTAGTTGATGATCTTCCCTTCATCGTATCCAACGAGCTCTTGGGTGACAGACGTTGTGACGCCGGTGCTCACTTCATGGAGATGCTTGAGAAGACTCAGTCGACTTTTCCCACGGCCATCGTCCAAAGCTCCTGTCGATAACGTCCCCAAAAGTGTAGTTTTCCCGGAGGTCGAAGGCCCCGTGAGCGTCACTCGAAGCTGATCGGTCGTCAAAGAGCTTCTTTTGGGGTCCGGTAGACCCTCCTCCCACCGCGGCTTCGGCGTTGAAGGCTTCTCGCCATCTCTGGGCGACAAGTCTGGCTGAACCAACGCCTCCGCCACCCATAGTCGGGCATGGTGCCTAGGATTCTCAGCGTCCTGGCTGGAGGCTTGCTCAGAATCATCGCTGTCGACCCACTCACAGTCACCAACATCCACAATCCGGAGCACCTTCATGCTGCATCCCAAGCTTGAGGCCATTACATTCAGTGTCGTGAGACTTTCGTCCATCTCATCCTTTGTGAGACCAGCTAGAGTCCCGTCATCAGCCACCCCAATCTCGTACAGTGCTCCTCTGGAAGCCTCTAGTCCCGGCAACAGTTTCCCTAGCTTGGTCGGAGCTTCCGCGGGGATGGTGTCACTCGGAAGTTGCGGGACCACGAGGTCCTGCACCGCAGAGCTAGCATGATGAGGGCACGACTGCTGTAGCCGCCAGAGCAACTGTGTCGTGAGATGTTCCAGGCGGTCTTGGCGCGTTTGGTTAGAGGCGCTGCCGACTGCCGGCACCTCCTTTGTTGATTTCGGGTTGAGCGGCGGTGGACGCGACTGGATGGAGCCAGAGATTCGGGTGGGTGTGCTGGTACGCTCGTACTTCCTCCTCGGTCTCAGGAGGAGGTGAAGTTTGTACTCCGTAGGTCCATCCTGGGGTTCGGCTTCTAGCTTGGTGACACCATAATCGGACAGGACGCCCGACTCGATGCTTCCACGGCGGAGCGAAGCCCGCGCCTTGACGGGTGGTTTGCTGGGATCTGTCGGCTTCAGCCAGGGGGAAGCAACCTTGGGAGGGTTGGGATCGAAAGTAAACACCGACATGGCAGTCAAGGGGTGCAGGCGGAAAGTCTGGGATCCCCTAGATTTTGAGGGCAACGTCCCTCAGGCTGGTTTCGTTTCGTGTGATCTTGTAGCTCGTGACTCAGGCAACTATTCGTAAGGATAATGAAAAAGAAGTGACCATTGCGTGAAAGTACAATTGGTGTATTTGAGTTATCATCTTGCTAGTCGTCCGCTCCGGAGATGTGAACCGTCAGGAACTTTTTAGGTTCTGAGGGAAGGCTCGCTGGTGGTAGGTCTGATTCTCTCTAGTTGACGAAACGCATCTTGAAGGGCAGTATATAAGTCGAAAATTCGATGCGTCACAAATAAAAGTCAGGAGAAAAGCACGTCTATTGGACCTTCTCTCACTGTCACGATGAAAGGCTGAATTTTGAGTGTGACGCATCGGTCAGCGGTCAACATCGCTGACAGTTGTCTGTCGGTGATAAGATTGTTCCATTGGTACCTCGCGGTGCCCCACTTCCCCTAATTGGCGGGGCACTTCCCCGGCGATCTTATGGAGCGGAGAAACAACCTGATATCAAATTCCTTCATGCTTGAAACATCCCTTCTCGCGAGCCAATACCACGCCTAGAGTTTCACATTTTGGCTTTGAATAAAACCTGAGTAGCAAGTCCCAGCTTACGCTTGAGTAGGCCGCCGGCGCATCAGCTTTCTTTCAGCGCCGCAGCTGCTGACGTGCGGGGCGGGGCTGAGCTTCTGGATCCGCTAGCCCAGATTGGCTGGCGTTGCGCAGCCCAACCAACCAAAGAAACGACCACCCCTGTAGGCTGGAACAGTCCCCAGACACAGGCTCGCCGCATCACCCCGCCTTCGATACAAAACCCCTGGACCCTTCATACATCTCCATCGAACTGCGGCATCGCGGAACCTAATCTCCTTCTCAACCTCCCGTTGATTAGAATAGAGACTGCAGAATCGACGTCATATCGCAAACATGAAGAAGATCTTCGGCAGGAAGGACAAATCCGATCGGGGCTCGCCGGCGCCCCAGGACGAGAACCCATACGCGAGACAGCCAGCTGAGGATCCGTATGCGAACTCGCCTGCGCCGAACTCGAACTACCAATCCAACCGACCGATGGGTCTCCCGAGCGGCCCTCGCCCTGGCGGTGGCGGCGGCGGCCTGCCCCGCGGACCGGCTGCTGGGCGCGCCGGGCCAGCACCAGGAGCACCGGGACCCGGTGGTCCTCCTCCTCCCTACTCCAGCCCTCAGCCGAACAACCGAGCCCCTCCGCCGCAGCAACAAAGCTCTGGTTATGGAAACGATAGGTTCGGTGCGCAAGGAGGATATGGAGGCAACCGATACGACAACGGAGGCGCTCCCTCCGATAACAAGCAGCCCAGAGGTGGCCCCCAAAGACAGGGTGGATACGGCGGTCTTGGCTCGCTCGACGACGACAACAGGGCTGGCCTGTTCAATGACTACAAGCCCCCGGCCGCCCGCCAGGCACCAGGCGGCTACGGTGGGAGCTCCGCTGGCTACGGAGGCGGCTCGCAATCCGGACCCGGTGGCTATGGTGGCTCGCAATCCGGGGGCAACGGAGGCTATGGTGGCTACGGTGAAGACCGTGAGTTAACAGAGGAGGAGCAACAAGAAATGGCGGTCCAGGATATCAAGAGGGAGATTATTGATACCCAGAAGGCCACGATTGCCAGCGGCCAGCGGTCGATGCAGTTGGTGGGAGCTGGCACCGAGAGCGCCATGAACATTGCCCAAGCCTTGGCGCGCCAAAGAGAGCACTTGGACAATGCGGAGAGGAACATTGATAATTCTTGTAAGTACCTTTGACTCGACGAGACATGACATGTAGCATACTGACCTCCGCTACAGCTGTTCACAACCGCATCGCCAAGGAGCAGACCAAGCGTCTCGATAAGCTCAACGGTTCCATGTTCATTCCTTCGGGGTTGAACAAGAAGAAGCTTGCAGAGCTTGATGAACGGACCAAAATCAGCGAACAGGAAGAGATGAGGGCGCGGGATGAAGCCCGAACGGGTGCCTACAAGGGGCGACAGCGCATGGATGGCATGATGCAAGATCTCCAGAAGCCCACAACACTCGGCGCCGGCAAGACCAACCGGTCGAGAAGAGAAGAGTTCAAGTTTGAGGACGATGATGGCGAGCAGGAAGCAAACAACGAGGAGATCGACAACCAGGTTGACGAGATCTCCCGGGGCGTGTCAGCACTGCATGGCGCCGCCAGGATGATCAACGAGGAGTTAGAAGACCAGATCAGACAGGTTGGGCGCATCACTGACAAGGTAAGCAATGACTTGGACGTCCTGTATCGGCGTCGGCGGTTCAGACTGCTAACGATTATTTCCTCAGAGCGAGCGTGCAAACGACGAGGTTCGCAGGAACCATACCAATCTTCAGCGGGCGGCCAGGATGAACTGAGCGACATGACTGAGAGATACTGGAAACAAAATGACTTCTTCGATAGGATAGCTGGCGTCGCTCGCTTGGATTTTTGTAGCCCCATTTGTTCACTGAGCCCCTAATTGCTTCCGCGGAGACTTCCATAGAGTACACAGATTGCAAAGGCCAATCAACACATTTTGGGGTAGCTTAACAATGACATTCTTCTGTCGCTTCTTTTAATTGCATCCTGAAGTCTAAATAAATAGCTTTGTACGCCTATGGTGATGTTGACCATCTCTGAAGTTCTTGATGCATAGTGACCAAAAGCCCCACTTTTTATTTTCACACCCAAATCGTGGCAGGCTTTTTTTCACGCCTCAGCCACACAACCTTCACTCTCACAAAACTCGCGAGACGCCCCGATCAACCGCCATGTCCAAAAAAAGAAAACACGAGGCCAACGTGGTCAAGATTGGTGGCAAGACCATTTCCTTGGAGGGCTATCTGACAAAAAAACCACGCCAAGAGACCAACACCAAGGACGCCTCAGCAAACACAGCCAGGGCCTCACAACCACCAGAAACGGCCTCTCAAAATGCATCAAACACCTCAGAAAATATGGTCAAGGCTTCGGAGCCACCAGACGACGCATTTCAAAATGCAGGAGACGCCTCTTCCAATCTAAAACAGGCCTCTCAAAAGGCCTCAAGGGCCTCTTCAAACACAGCAAAGCCCATGGGGGACCCCAAATACCTAGCCACCCGCCAGGCCCTACCCATCTGGAAATACCAAGACGATATCCGCCGCGTTCTACGCGCGAACGATGTGCTGGTGTTGGTCGGTGAAACCGGCTCCGGAAAAAGTACCCAGGTTCCACAGTTCCTGATTCAAGAAAATTGGTGCCAGCGGAAGACGGTCAAGGTCAAGAGGAAGGACGATGGGGGCAAGGAGGTTGACGAGGAGGTCGGTGTAGGCGGGGTGGTTGCGATTACCCAGCCTCGAAGAGTTGCCGCGACGACGCTGGCGCACCGTGTGTCGAAGGAGGCGGGCACGCCGTTGAACGGGCAGGATGTGAAGGGGGCTAAGGGTTTGGTGGGGTATTCGGTGAGATTTGATCATCGGGTGCCGAAGGGGGCGAAGATCAAGTATGTTACGGAGGGGATGCTGCTACAAGAGTTGTTGAGGGATCCACATTTGAGGCAGTACAGTGCGATTCTGGTGGATGAGGTTCACGAGAGGAGCGTGGATGTGGATTTGCTCTCGGGGTTTCTGAAGCAGATTGTCACGGGGGATAAGGCGGGGAGAGGGGGGTTGCCGTTGAAGGTGGTGGTGATGAGTGCTACGGCGAACGTGGAGGGGATCAAGGCATTCTTTTCGAACGAGGGGGGGGAGAAGTCGACCGCGGAGTATCTGCAGATCGAGGGACGACAGTTCCCTGTGGATATTATTCACACGCCAAAACCTGTACCGGATATCCAGGAAGCGTTGCTGAAGACCATCTTCAAGCTCCATACAGAACAGCCACTTCAGGATAAGCATGGGAAAAACGACATATTGGCGTTCCTGACGGGCCAGGAAGAGATCGAATCGGCACAGCGATTGATCGAGGAATACGCCGCAACACTGGCCGCGAATGTTCCCAAGGTCAAGGTTTTGCCTCTGTTTGGCCAGTTGTCGATGGAGGCGCAGCACGAAGCTTTTCAGCCGGCCAAAGCACCCTTTACGAGAAAGGTGGTCCTCGCGACAAATATTGCCGAAACGTCAGTCACAGTACCTGGTGTACGGTTTGTTGTCGACTGCGGAAAATCCAAGGTCAAGCAGTACCGGCCCCGGCTCGGCATGGAGTCGCTGCTTGTCAAGCCAATCTCAAAATCTTCGGCTATCCAACGAGCCGGTCGTGCTGGCAGAGAGGGCCCTGGCAAATGCTACAGGCTCTATACGGAGGAGAGCTACGAGGGGGTGCTGGAGAAAACAGACCTTCCTGAGATCCTACGGACCGATGTACTCGGGGCTGTTCTGACGATGAAAGCAAGAGGGATCCGCGATGTCTTTGCATTCCCGCTGATGGATCGCCCAGCGGTTGAGTCCGTGGAGAAAGCGCTCGTACACCTCCGCATGCTTCACGCCCTTGACGACAACGGCGACATCACCGAAATGGGCCGCAAGATCGTCCTGTTCCCCGTCACAGCACCATACGCACGCGTGCTCGTCGCGGCGGCAGAGCCAAGATTTGACTGTGTGCTTGAGGCCATTGACATCATCTCTTGCATCACGGCGGGTGATGACATCTTCATGCACATCCGGTCCGAGGAGGATGGGGAGGAAGTCGAGACCGCCCGAAAGGAGCTCTGGCGTCGCGAGGGTGACTTGTTGACGTACCTGACGACGATGCAGCGATACACGTCGGAAAACGCAGACCGGCCGAAATGGTGCAAGCTGCGCAAGATCAACGCCCGCAACATGCGGCAAGCACTCAACATCCGCAAGCAACTTCGCGGTCTCTGCGTGCGGCACAGTCTACTGAGCGAGGCACCACCAGCCGACCCCCAGCCCTTCGCACCTACATCACCAGAGCAGGCCGAGTCTGTCATCAAATGTTTTATGAGGGGCTTCGCGCTCAAGACGGCGCTGCTGATGCCTGATAGCAGCTACGTCACGTCAGTAGGAAAGCATGTGGTTGCTGTACACCCGTCGAGTGTGCTTCACGGGCAAAAGAAGGAGGCAATTATGTTTTTGGAGCATGTTTATACCCAGAAGAGTTACGCGAAGAAGGTCAGCGCAGTGCAGGCGGAATGGGTTGCGCAGGCGTTTGAGGAATAGTGGCCAGCCTTCGGTGCTTGTGTACTACGCCCCCAGGCCTAACGAATGCGAGTTTTGACTACAACGCCACGCGGTACAGGAATTGAATTTTCACATTCTGTCTCCCTAGGACCCGCTCGGTCGACTGTAGCCCATGCCTCCTTACATTCTCAATTAGCCTTGCCTTTTTGGGGTCAATTGCATAGAGTGATCATTTGAATACCTTCTAGATATCAACAGCGCCATTTCGGGCTCAAATCTGGATTGTGGGTGTTCATAAGTCGTTTCTCACACCGCGTGACGCCAGCTGTCTTGCCATCAGAGTATCCAAGATACAGGTGTAGGTAGAGAGGGGTATGCCAAGGGCAGCACACTGTGTGGTAACCCTGGCTCCTTCTCCCCTCAAACCCCAGACCATCATGGAAAATATCCAACTTTGCCTGCTGAGATTAGATACTGAAAGCTTCAATTCAACAATTCCTTCAAATTCCCGTCGTCTCAGCTTCAGATTATGCCTCGGGGCTCCAATTCCTTTGCCCTACTATCCAAACAGTGCGAACCCTTCTCCACACCGTCCAACATACCGCGGCACTCAACCCCTGTCATGACACCAATTCCGAATCGCTTCTCAAGAGCCACATCAAACTCACTCATTCACCACTTCTCACCATCAATCTCACCAGCCCCGTGCCAACTCTAATCTCTCCCGAAAGCCCAACACCCTATCTCACTCCCCTCTCACCAACCATCCGGAATCTCTCGAAATGCGCACGACCCTCCTTCGCCGCGCCTCGGCAATGGCATCCAAATCCTCGTCCCCTCTAACCCCCCCAAAACCAATGGCCATCCTCCCGCCAGTTCCGCTCTACCGACGCCTGTTGCGAGCGCACCGCAAGCACTTACCAAAGGAGATGCGGCTCCTAGGGGACGAGTACATCAAGGCCGAATTTCGGGCGCATCGAGACGTGGAAAACCCGGTACACTTGGTATGTTTGTGTGTGCTCCTACGGTGAAGATGGGGGGCTAATTTTGAGCAGATTGGATTTCTTACGGAGTGGCAGTTGTATGCGCAGAAAATTGAGGGCGAGTCGTGGGCAGGGGAGAAGTTGGACGAGGGCAAGATTGCCAAGATGAGTGGTATGAATGTGGTCTTGTGCCTCTCGACGCGGGGATGATGCTAACTTGACCGTTTTTGCAATGCAGACGAACAGCTAGGTCAGTTGTATGAGTTGATGAGGGCCATTCAGAAACGGGATTCCGGAGAAGACGAGTCGTCATGACAACAATCACACATCGTGTGATCGAATGTACTTTTCAACTGTAAAGCATACAGCAGCGCGGCGGTGTCACTATTTTTGTCAGCAGCACTGGTGGATCATTCATTCCTCATGATGGTATGGCTTGGATAATACAAAAGACCACTGGAGATGTCTGTAAAAAGCCCTCCCATAAATACCGGCGTAATTGGTCATAAACGCCACGTGCCTTATCCTCAACCCAAACGCCATGTGTATCCCAACCAATAGAGCCTCAACGCCTGTTCCGTGCTTATGCCACTGTGTCTAAATACCATGTCGAGTCCACCTTGGGGTCCAGTTCCTTCGTCGAGAATCCATTGCCCAGGTACGCAAACCTATTTCGCTTCACGTTGTCATAGCTGTACTCCCAGTCCTCGCCTCGGAATTTCTCCAACATGTGGAAAAAGTGAATCCGGCTCCCAGGGTGCAACGCCGTGACTGGACCACCAGGATGTCCGTTGGTGAACCATGAGCGACCCGGCGCGCTCCAAGCCACGCGCGGCATGAAGGTCGATATATGCTCAAAGTAATCATCCACTGCGTCCTGTGATGGGGCGATGGACTTGATGCCCTCCACCTGACACTTCTTGATGATGCCAGTGATGTACTTGGCGATGTGTTCACTCAGCGTGAAAACGCTTCCATGTCCGATCGGGCCGTTGGGTCCAAGGAACGCTGGGATACGTCAGCATAGTGAAATGCCCCATGCTAAGGCAACGCGACTCACAGAAGTAGTTCGGCATTCCGGGGACGGCGCACGACATGTAGGCCTTTGGAGTCTCTTTTCTCCATCGGTCCTGGAGGTTCCCATTACGGCCGACGATGGGAAAGCGGGGACGGAAAGAGGTATCAAAGCCGGTCGCGCATACAATAGCGTCAACCTCGATGATTTCTCCCGACTCCAGCTCAAGACCTTCTGGCACGAACCGCTTCATGCCGCCAGTCTTGACCTCAACGTTGGGTTTCGTCAGGGCTTGCAGGTAAGCGTGGCCAGGTGTCATCCGTCGAAAACCAAGGGGATAGTCTGGTATCAATGCCCTGCACAGCTTCTCATCGCCACCCAGCATTGCCGTCATGTACTCGGTCACCTTTGCCCTTGCAAACGCTTGCACCGGGCTGCCTGTGAGCACCTAGTGTAACTGTGTCAGCCAAAGCCTAGCAAGAAAGGAGAGGGAAACCCACAATGGGAAAGTTGTTGTTGACGAGAGCCTCGATCTCCTTGACGAAGGTGCGATAGAACTTGGGGTCAGACTTGAACTTCTCAATTGTCTCCTGGGAGAAGTTCTCTTGGTCGTCCAACTGTATCCGACTCAAAACCTCTTGGGCCTGGTCCATGATCTTCCATGACTGTATCCTCGGCGGTGGCACCCATGTGGGTGTTCGCACAACGTGGTACAATTTCTTGGCACCTGGGGAGGATGTCAGCTGGGTCTCAAATGGCAGGGTCGAGGTAAGGCTCACCTTTTTGCAGCTCCGGGAGAACCTGAATTCCAGTTGCACCGTTGCCAACAACAGCAATGACCTTGTCTGTCGGATCGAAATTCTTGGGCCAGCGGGCGGTATGGATGAGAGTGCCCCTGAACCGGCCCATACCCTCAACGTCGGGCCACTTCCAGTTGCTGATTTGCGGCACGGGTTAGCTCCTCCAGGATTCGACGTGACGTCTGGCAGTGGTGGTACAGCAGGTGCCATGCTTACTTTAGGACTCCTGTGCCGTCCAGTAGGAAGTTGGCATAGTCGCCAAACTCGATCCCCGTCTCCAGATCCCGGACGATCAAGTTCCAGATTCCGTCTCGCTCGTTCCACCGAGCAGACGCAACCTCATGAGATGTCCTGATAGTTTCCCTCATGCCCTCGTCGTCGCGGACTTGCCGGAGGTAACCGCAGATTTCATCGGCCGGAGCGAAGAAGTTGGTCCAGTCGTGTTTCGGCTTCCACGAGAACTGGTAGTTGTGGCTCGGGACATCACATCGGCAGCCTGGGTAGCGGTTTTCAAACCAAGTGCCGCCCACGTCCAAGTTCTTCTCGTACACTACGAGCTCATAGTCGGTCAAGTTGAGCCGCAGGGTGCGGATCATGTTCAGGCCGCTTGCTCCAGCACCAATACCGACGATGCGAATGTGCCGGGTCGAACCGAGTGGTTGCTCCTTAACCGTGTAGATGTTTTTGGGGGCCATAATGGGTCGTTGTGGTTCGCCAGCCGCGCAGCCGTGGTCGTGGCGCTCGCGAGACATTTCGAGGACCATGGTGGAAGAGGAGGAAGGAGCAAAGCGATGCAACGACAGTATATAGACGGGAGGAGTATCAAAAAAGATGGGGGTGCCAACATCGACCAAGAGACAAGTCAGTGGCAGTTTGCCAACGGTTCCAATTCACCTGGGGGGCTTCACTTGGGACGGTCCACCTGCCTTCAATCAATCCATAGCTGGGTAAACAGTCCCCTTTAAGTGAAAAGCGCGAAGGAAGAGTTGGATATCGGGCGGCCCCATGCGCCTTTGCTCGCTCTCATCCCAGCATGGAAAGGCAAGAACGCATCCCCCGAGACCGAAGTTCCTCCGCAAACAAGCCAACAGCCAGCCGGGCTCGGAAAATCCTCAGCAAGCGTCTTGCTTCCTTGTTGACGAACATGACGACCAGGAGTCGTGAGGTGTCGACGAGAATGCGATAGGACCAGAGAGCGGGAGAACCCTGCATCCCATGTGTCTGCCCCTCCAGCGACACCTCAAGACCTCGGCGGGTTGCCCCTTTGAGGAGCCAGCAGCGCTTGGATCCTATGCCGCTCGAAATTGCTGTTGGCTCGTTTACGGGCCGCCGTCGATCTCGTCTGCCTCCGGCTTGCTTCCACTTCCCGGACGACTGCACCACCAGCGTGGCCGCTCCTCGAGTCGTCAGAGCCAAGCCATGCGGGTATCCCTCATCCCAGCAAGCCGCGAGCAGGAGCCGTCAGTTGGTAGCGGCCATGAGCCCCCCAGCGGCCCAATGAGCTGCTCTACAGACGACGGACGAGGGTGGACCGCTGGATTCCTGGCCCGTGGCTGGCCCGGGTGAGGCAACGGTTGACCACGGCCACTGTGTGTCTGCGGCATCTGTATAAGTTCCGTATTTTGTCCAACCACGAGGGCTGCCGGTGTGCGGCGAATGAGGAGAGCCCCCCGCCGGCAGCGGTTGGGGTTGCACGCTCCTATCGGGGCTGCACTAAGCGCACTAGGTAAAAGCTGGAACCCCCTCCGATGCGGAACCTTCCCTAATAACCGCTCTCCAACTGCTGAGCTAAGACGCCCCACTCGAAACGAATCCAGCCCCACCTTCCCGCCCTGCACGTCGGCGAGTTGGCGTCAGAAGCCAAGCCAGCCCGCTAAAACAAATTAAGCTTGTTCCCAAACAACCACTCACTTCCTAGAGAGGGGCACACTCACTTGCGGCGATATCTGCAGCGTCTGACAGCTTGTCAGGGCATACAACCTAGCCTGCTCCATCAGGATCGGACTACGAACCGGGTTCACAATAGCACTAAGATCCGGGGGGCCCTCGATCACTAACCATCTAGAAGATTCACTATTTCGAGCAGCCGAAGAAAACCTGTCATCTGAAGCCGAGATGACCGGTCACTTCTCCTTCTCTTTTGGGGGGGACGACATAGAGGATGATGGCCAATCCGGCACCACCCCCGTACCAGTGCCGAGTGAGGGGGCATCCTCGGGCCCAACGGCAGTGGCAGGAGGAGCAGGAGCAAGCGCTTTTCCGGTTCAAGGCAAACCGCTGCTGCCCCCCATCCGCCACGACCTTGACCAAATGATGTCAAGGCTGCCGTCTAAAATTGCCTATGGCTTGCTTAGTGTGGATCTTGACGACGGCACCACCATACAAGTGCCGCGTCGGGAGCTGTGGGATGTGCGGGTCCAGCTCATGGCCGAGGAGGATCAGAATGACCCGGCATCCGAGACAGCGCCTGGCCTTGGGGAACACGACGTGAAGACGGGCATCTACGAAGGCGGGTTCAAGAGCTGGGAGAGCAGCGTTGACCTGGTCAAAGTCCTCGCGTCCGAGAACACGGCCCCGGCTCTAAACCGTAAACCCTTCGTTTCGGTAGAGGTGCGGAGATTCTTCCCCCGAGTCGGACCATCTGTTGGGGCGAAGCCGACTTGAGCTAAACAAAATTTGCTGACTACTTCTTATAGCTTGGATGTGGCACAGCCCTGCCGTCACTGGCTTTGTTTCAGTGGGCGCTAGCTGGGAGACAGTCATCTGGGGCAAAGCTGCCGCTGGTGCTGACCCTCGCGGACTATAACCCCTCGGTTCTTTTTCTCGTCACCCTTCCCAACTTCATTCTTGCTTGGGCACTCCAGCAGCGTCGAGGAAATCCGGTCTTGGACGTGGCGTCCCCTCCGGACGGGGAGATGGAGCTTGAGTTGACCAGCGATGTTTTCCAGGCTTTCAAGGACACCCTCTCTACAAATCAGATCTCCCTTCTCTTTCTTTCCGGGGCGTGGTCTCCAGAGTTCGTTCAGCTCATTTCCAGCTCGGTTCCGTCCCCGTTGGCAGATTCCACCGGAGACGTCTGTACCCTCGTGATGGGAGCTGAGACCATATATTCCCCGTTTGCGCTCGAGAGCTTCGCATACACCCTTCTCGATATACTGGAGCAGGATCGCCGCTCACACCCGGGAGGCCAATCTACCGCTATCGTCGCCGCGAAGAGGTTATACTTCGGCGTCGGAGGCTCGCTCGACGACTTTGTTGACAAGATGGAGAGCCTCGGCACTAGCGTTGAGACGCTACGAGAGGAGACCCAGGGGGTTCGACGGGGCGTTGTCAGATGTCTTCTCCCTTGAAGCCAAGCCTCTTGAGGACAAGCGAACCTTGGGGCAAGGGCTGACGTCGTGTGTGTGTATGTGTGTGTGTGTGTGTGTGAGTGGTTTGACTGAGGAAACAGAAACATTCCACTGCGTACGGAGCAAACACCATTTCGCCGCGATATCAGATATAAACGATGTTTCACAAGCTTTCCAGCCCTTGTTTGGGGTCCTCCTGGGAACAGATCCGGAGATGCGGCTTGTTTGCACTATTATCCGCCGGTAACTAACACCTGCTTCGCACGGCTCAGTGCCGTTGAAACCTCGTTCCCGTCAGAACGGAACATTACCCGGGCCATGACTCTGATGCGTGTATCGTCCCACCTTGACAGTTGAGCCGCGGGGCTATCGGCACGCGACGGAATGTGACATCATATCACTCGATGCCTCAATTCTTGGCTGAGTTCGACGTACATTGACTGTGAGAGGCTCTGAAAGTCTACCTGGCGGCGAAAGGAATCGCGGCGCATGCCCGAGCTGATAACTGCGACCAAAATAGTGCTCACGCCTTGTGTTACCACACACTAGGTCTCTGCATTGTGTGATGGAGGGTCGATGGCCGAGTACGCGCAATCACGCATCCTCAAGGGCTCGTATTGTAAAAACCAAGCCAATGTCCCAACCTTTGCGCAGATCAGCCACATCGCCCGTCCAGCGCGCCGGACTTGCTGCATCTTGCGCCTACCCATGTGAACATAGTCTCTCATTTTGCTCCCTCAGCCCTGTGCACCTCAGGATTTGCGCTTGACCATTGTGCGACATCGACACGGTGGAAATTCGGTGGGATCGCCCCAATTGGTACACCGCCCACCTGTTACGATCGCTCTTTTGCGGCCCTGCATGATCTCTGCGCTAGCTTTCTTTGTGGCCTCGCGCGACCAGCTGCCAAAATGCCATATGCCAGATGCCAGATGCCGTTGCAATATGCACCCAGCCGGTGTTTTGCGTCCATCATGACCTTGTGAGCTCGTTGACCCGGTACTCCGCAAACCGCAGCCTGTTTGACGTCGCATGGGAAAGTATCTTGTAGCAACGTGAAGGTCCTGGGGAGATCTGGCGACGGGCAGATCGGCAAACCCAGTTCGAACCCCTTGAGAGGGTGGGGCGTGACGCTTGCTGCAGGAACGAGAACGAACCTTTGCCACGACGGGGATGCGACGCGCATTGCAGAGAGATTGACAGGTCCACACTCCATTCCATGCAATGTCTGTGACCTGCTGGGCGATTCAAGCAGCGCATTTAACAGCCCCGCGTGACAATATTCTACCTACTGTGCTCCTCGCCTTTGAAAACCCTGCTGGGATGAATCTTCCGGATGAGCCGACGGTTTCCAGAGCGTTGGACAGGGAGCTGTCGGACAGTTTCGTGGCAAACGGTGCCTTACCTAGCGTTGCGGGGAGCGCACGGCAGACGGTTCATCCAGAAATGTCTCAAGGAGCTCGCCCTGCATCAGCCAACGCTCAAATCCAGTTTTCTCCTCCAGCTTCGGCTCATGGCCTGGATTCAAGATGTGACGTGCTTTTCTTGCTGGAGGACTGTCGGCACTGTGACCTTGCTTGGCCTAGATCAGCTAGCGTCAGGTTCCCCAGGATCACGCCGAGCCCCTTGCTTCCCCATCGCGAAATCCTCAAAAGGGGTAATAAATTTTGAATGGCACCGTCCTATTGGTCGATGTGTTGACGTAGCGTTGCCTCTCTCGTGTTCTGGATTTCGTTTATTTGGGCACCCCTGCACGAGAGCGGTTGCCATCTTTCCTCGCTCAATTTCCTTCTCTTCCCTTTTCACCTCCTGACAAACCCTCGTTTTTCCTCGTCCGGCAACTGCCTCAAAAACAATTATAATCTTCTCCACGATCGTTCATACAGTTCGCTGCTTCCACATTCGGTCGTCCGACACCCACCGGTCTGGTAAGAATCTGCCTCCCTCATTCGTCACCGGGATAAGCATAATTCCTCCTACGTGACTGAAACTCCACACAACACGCGCCGCCGCAGCTTTTCCCGTTAGCATTCCGTCAGAGCTTCATCGAACATCCACCCGCTAATAGTTCTTTCATCTTACAGCCACATAATTCAACGTCGAATATCGAGTTTTCGGCAACTTCACACACATAAATCACCATGAAGTTCACCGCTGCCATTGTCGCCGGCCTCGCCGCTGTTGGCCTCGCGAAGCCCGCCATTACCAACACCGTCTTCGACCTTCGTGAGGGCGTGCCCTTCACTCTCAACTGGATCAGTGCCGTCGGCCCTGTCAAGGTCGACCTTGTCTCCGGTCCCGACTCTGGCTCCCTCCAGCCCGTCCGCGTCCTCGCTAGTATGTTCAGACTCTGCCATATGGCGCACTACAAGCCTTGCTAACTGAGTCGCGCAGCTGGCGAGACTGATGGCTCTCTGACCTTCACCCCCTCCGGTCTTCCTTCGGGCAATTATGCCTTCCGCGTGACCGACACCGATGGCGATCCCAACTTCAGCGTACTGTTCCCCTACGTCGGCACTGGTTCCGCCTCGAGCACCACTGGTTCTGTCTCGTCGACTAGGACCTCGACCAGGTCGACCACTAGTGCAGCTTCTTCTGCCTCCGTCTCCAGCGACGTCTCCAGCGTTACCTCAGCGTCCAGTGAGTTGGCCCATTTGTGTAACTGTCGAGTTGCGTATTCACTAACAAGCCACAGGCACCTCTACCCGCTCGACCTCCACTCGCACCACTGCCACTACTACCCCTACTTCCACTCCCACCAACAACAACGAGGGCCAGCGTTTCTCCTCGTCCCTCGCCCTTGTCTTCATGACTGTTGCGGCCCTTGTCTTCTTCAACTAAGAAGTTGCGCCTGTATCGAATATAATGTTTGGCTATCATCCGGGCAGTTGGATGACGCGAACAGCAGGCTGGTTATCGGGGGTTGAGTTTCTCGTACATATTAATGTAGCCGACTCATGGAGGGCGTTTTAATGGGAACTCGACTTGTGTCTGTGTGTGTGTGTATGTGTCTGGTGTTTTCTTCTGCCGCCGACCCAGAAGTGATGCTTTCGAGGGCATCTGCATTGAGCGGGATGGAGTGATGTGGCATGAGGAAAGAAAGATGGGCTGCCGGTACTTGCTTGCATTGAGGTGGTTTGTCGTGGAAAAGTTTGTTTCGCTAATTGCATGGACGACGAAAACGGAGCAGACAATGTGATTGTCGTCTTGTTTTATTCGTCAATCTCGATAGGGTGTGGATGTGTAACTCCTACCAGGCAAAAATAATATGAATCTACGCAGCTGTCAGATGTCGTCGCCCGAACCACGTTAGTTGAGGTAACCACGGTTTAAGATTCAAGACCGTTCATCGGCCAGTAAATTTGCCCTTGCCTCTCCGCACTCGGTCCATCGGCTGGCTAGCTGCAGGTCGGCAAACAATCGATGCAGGTGCAATGATGCAAGCCGAAAATCCGGGGTACTGATGAGTTGAACCTTTTGCATCATCAGGCATGGCGCCCCAGCAGTTTGGTTGGCCACCTAAATCCGATCCCTTGTCGCATCCTGGGGGTGAGATGGTCAGATTCCTAGTCCTAGAGTCCCGCCCAGTCATATCGGTGAGCCTTGTTGGGATCTGATCATCTGTTTGGGCTTGCGCTAAAAGGCTTCTTTCACTGCGATGGCTCCAGGCTGACCCAGTCATACTAATTAAGATTTCTGAATTGTACTGATTATTTCTTCACAACGAATTCAAGCTGGCCATAGACCATGCTTTTTCTCTTGGTCCCGTTCCCGTCGTCATCGATTGTACAGCAGACATTCCCAAGAAACTTTATATAACTCCAGTTGTTTTGCCCACCTCTATTCCAAAACCAGTTACTTGCCACCGTTGATGGGTATCCATGAGGCTGTTGCAAAGGTGCGCTTCCAGATCCCCTTGTCTAGCGGCGGCCGCCCACGTCTCTTTTGTAAACCCAGGTATTATTTTAGAAGCAGGTAAACGCCCAGCAATGCCGTTTATCGTGTAGCGATGATGCACCAGTTATTCCTTCCATTCAACCACCAAGATCTGACAATATCTTCAGAGCTTTGCTCTAGGCGCAGCTGCCTCCGCTTCCTCTGATACCACAACGACCACTGCGCAGATATCGTCCTCTTTTCCACCGTGCCACTTCTCGTGGGGGTAGTATTTGCTGACTTCCTTGGCAAAAGGCCCGTCCAACTTCCTGTTGAGACTGGCTGACTTTGCGGCGCCAACAATCTCCGTGGCGAGGAGGCTCTGGAGCGTGACCACGGACCGTTTATCGGCTTGCTGGTTGGCATCAGCAGCGGGAAGTTGCGTGTATTGCCTGAGGTCCGAGGATACTTGGACGCCCGACTCGGTGCTGGCCCAGGCACCGACCTTCGCCATAGTCCGACTGACGATGCGGAGGATATCTTGGTTAAAGAGATTATCCCACAGGCCATCGCTGGCAAAGATGACGACATCCCCGTGGCGCAACCCAAGCCGCGTCACTTCAGCATCCCGAGGCTGGTCCATGAGCTGGGCGCCCCCAAAAGCCGCTGCGCGGAGAAGCATACTCGGCGGAACAACACTAAGCTGGTAAGGGGTATTGAAAGCGTGCGTTTGGGGCTCGCTGGCAGCGTGAACTCCGTTGAGCCTGAGCAGGATGTAACCGCTATCGCCTAGGTTGGCAACCTCGAGGGTGCCATCCTCACCCAGGAGCGCCACAACAGCCGTGCTCCCTCCAGCCTTAATCGAAGGGTCGTGGCATACGGCGGAATAGCCCACCTGCATCAACTGGCGTGCCGTCAATGCGGTCGTGTTGCCCGCCGCTTTGCTCTCGGGTCGGTATTCATGTGCGGCGGCGGCGATGTAGTCGCAGAAGGCGTGCGAGAAGTCGGCCGGGTCGACGCCGCTGTCCATCCACCCACCCACGCCGTCTGCTACTCCCAGCGCAACCTCATCGGGGTTCGTACCCAGCCGGCTGACGAAGAAGGCGTCTTGGCCAGATTCGGGGCGCGACGACTTTGACCTGCCGGGCTTCGGCGGCTGGACGCGGTTATAGGGGTTGAAGTGAAAGACGTGCGTCGATGGGTCGTACTTGTGGCCCTTTGCAATGTAGGACGCGGCAACATTGTAGCTGAACTTCCCACTGCCCGGCGCGGACTGAGGGGCGGGTGTCGTCGAAAAGCTGCGCTTGTTGCTGCCGTTGAGCGCGTGGGCCGTGGGAAAGAAAGACGGTCTGGAGCTTGTCGAAGCTGCGCGGCCCATCGGCAAAGCCCTATGACTAGCCATCGGCCTCACAAGCCGAAGCCTCGGACGGCATGGAACCCAGAGAAGTCGCCCTGCGTTAGCGGCCATTTTCTCCCGTTGCGCGTTGAGGAGAAGAATCCCGAATTAAATGGCAGCCGGCTGGCAAAGTCCAACAATTGCGCGAAGCCTTCCACGGCCCGCAAGTCTAGGCAGTTCTAGGTTAAGGGCTCTTCTATCCGGCGCATCGTTGATAAGGGGCCACGTCGAAGAATCGCGGTCGTCGGGAATAATTGTGTCGCCAAAATTGGAGAGCTCTCTTCAAATTGCATCATGCGTCGCGGCCACTGACCAGCTGCGCACCATCCAGGTGGGTGGGGCGGGGCCTCACGTGGGGCGACTCGGGCGTGTTCGGGCCTCTGATTCGCCTACGACGGAATTGGAAAATGGAAGCGTGCCATTGGCCAGCTTCTGCCGAGGTCTTCCGGGAAGCCGAGTTCAAGTGTGTGAAGATCATGGATTGCGAACCCACATTACCTTGTCGACGCCACTAAACATCATCGGGTTGCAGCGTCCCTGTCGTCTCCGAGGCTCCTTTGCTCAACTCTTGTCTGTTGGTCCACAGGGTACCAGAGTTGATTTGAAACCTTCAACCTCGCGCGCCACGAGCATCGCGGTTTCAATTGCTCTTTCTCGTCTCTCCCTTCCGTCGCGACAATGGCCGCTCTCCGCTCCACCACAACCCGACTGCTCGGCTCTGCGCGGCCAGCTTTTCGCCTTCCAGCCGCCGCTCCTGTCCGTGGCTTTGCACAGCTTGCCGATGCCGCTCAGGAGAGCGCCACTGCCACGGCCGAGCCGGCCAAGCTCAAGACCTTCCAGATCTACCGCTGGAACCCTGACACGCCGACCGAGAAGCCGCGCATGCAGAGCTACACCCTCGACCTGAACAAGACGGGGCCCATGGTGCTGGACGCCCTCATCCGTATCAAGAATGAGCTGGACCCGACCCTGACCTTCCGCCGGAGTTGCAGAGAGGGCATCTGCGGCAGCTGCGCCATGAACATCAACGGCACCAACACATTGGCCTGCCTTTGTGAGTCGTCTTTATTTCTTGCAAGCTTTCCACATTGAACGCTGACCACAGCTCTCCAGGCCGTATTCCCGCCGAGGACAGCGCGGAGCTCAAGATCTACCCCCTCCCGCACACCTACGTCGTCAAGGACCTCGTCCCCGATCTCACCCAATTCTACAAGCAGTACAAGTCGATCAAGCCTTACCTCCAGAGGGACACCCCCTCGCCAGACGTAAGTCGAACTTCGATGGCTACACTTGACAATCATCCGCTAACCCCTATTTCAGGGCAAGGAGTACAGGCAAACCAAGGAGGATCGCAAGAAGCTCGACGGTCTCTACGAGTGCATTCTCTGCGCATGCTGCTCAACCTCTTGCCCCTCGTACTGGTGGAACTCGGAGGAGTACCTCGGCCCCGCCATCCTCCTCCAATCCTACAGGTGGTTGATTGATTCGCGTGATGAGCGCACCGCCCAGCGCCAGGATGCCCTCAACAATTCGATGAGCTTGTACCGCTGCCACACCATTCTCAACTGCACTCGGACATGTCCCAAGGGCCTGAACCCCGGTCTGGCGATCGCCCAGATCAAGAAGCAGATGGCCTTTTAAGGGAAGGGATCACGTTGGGCAATTGCGCTGTGTTGTGGACGAGACGATGTGGATGAGTGGATGAGAAGAGGAAGAGAAAGCCAAGATGCAAAATTGGTGTACGGTCAGCCTGCCCTCACTGGGCCGCGGCGAGGCTTTTTGATAGATGTGTAAACTTTGGTACCCTGGTCTTGACGCATTGGAATTGGAGTTTACTTTGTCAGCAATAGGAAATGGCTTATTTCCACTGTCTCGAATCTTCCTTCCGGGGGAATCTGCGAGATTGGCATGGCAGAAGGCTGAAAGGTTGCGTTGTAATGATTATCCATTTGGATAGACCGCAGTCTTTATTTCCGCTGTAACGTTTAGGGGTCTACGTAGGCCTCCTTTAGTATAGCAATCAAGAACGCCGAGTTACAGTACAACGCACAATGTAGACAACCGTTGAAGAGCACAGATCCAGCCTTATCGTTCCCACTTCGAACCCACCCAAGAATCAGTCGCTGCTGGTTGAAATGAGGCGAAGTTGGGAATAGGGGTAACATCGACCCCTGAATATAGTTCTTCAATCATCGTCCCACTCATCGCCGTTCCGAATACCGCTTGGCCCCGCATTGTCTTTTGCATTCTTTGAAACCGGGGGCGGTGCGTCATCTTCGTCCTCATCCAAAGCCCGCGCCAACTCATCGGGGTCCTGCATCCTCGCGTCGGGATCAACATCCGTCACGCCCTCGTCCTGGAATGAAGCTTCGTGTTCGAGCACGCCTTCGTCAGCGCTGACAGAAATACCGCGAGAACCCCACTTGGCGCGGGACGCACCGCCCCTGCCACCAGCACTTCCGCCACGACCGGCCTGGTGATCATTATAGAATGGCGAGTTCTCCTCATCGGTGTGATCCTGCGAAGCAAACTGCTTGCCTCTGAAGATGCGGCTGAGCAGCCACCCACGGCGCATATCATCGGCATCGACAACGCCGCCGTTTCGGAGTTTGACGCGCTGGCGCGTCCAGTATACCCATGCGAAGTCGGCGTAGAGCGCGGTCTGGATGATGCCGAAGATGACCGAGATGGCATTGGGAGGGCGGCCGTTGGTATCAAACTCGCGGAGGATCCAGTTGACCAGGTACAGGGCGCGGTAGGAGCCTAGGAAGACAATGTAGAGGGAGGTGATGACCGTCGGGACGGTGGTTTGACGCAACAGGAGAAGCTGCGGGAGGACGCAGACGGATTCAAGGATTTGGGAGAAGACCCAGAGCCACTAGTGGTGTGTGTTAGCATGGAGGGAGGAGAGCTGGGGTAGGCCAGCAAAGCGGAGTACCTCTGTGAACGCCCAGTGGTCTTTGGGTGTGAAGATCATCATGACGAATGGTGACAAAAGCAGGCAGCCAGCCAGGATGACAGCGGCCAGTTTCCAAGCGATCTCCTTTTCTCGGGTCCGCGGGTAGACGAAGCGCATTATCCCGATGGTGTAAAAGGACGAGAGGAGGTAGAAGACCTTGAAGAAGTAGTTCCATGCCCATAACTCCGAAAACAGATCTGTGTAACGGGTGAGGAAGACGGCGGCATAAAAGACCTGGGTTATGAGGGACACGCCTGTCGCGCTGGTATTAGTAGGGGATTCGTCAAAGGTCTGGTTCAAGAAGGTAACCTTCAGCGCTCCTGTTTCGGTGGATGGAGAAGATGAGGATGCATTTCGCCGAGATGTGAGAGAGATCGGCTAATATTCTAAACAGCTGTTCATCGTCAATCCTATTTCCCCTTTGCCACGCGGGGAGAGCAGAGGCAACTTACATTCCACGCGCCCGCCATTGTGTAAAGCCCAGCGCTCGCGCCGGTGTGCGTACTTGTACACGATGGGTATGTTCGTGGGAGATGCGGAGATTGGTGTCGAGTCCGTTATCGCATCGCTCGATGACGTCTCGTCAGCGAGCTGACCCTGCGCGCAATGTGCTGAAGGAAGAACGTTGAACACACGTCGAAGGTGGGTAGGACTATTACCGCTGATCGAATGCTGGGGCGATCGTGAGCAAGGCTACCAAGATGCAACGAGAGCGAAGCTTGCGCGTTGGTCTGTTGAAGAGGCCAAGTCATGGTGGGCTCTCGTTGGCTGGGTAAGATGAGTAAGTTAGCCTCATGCCACGCAATGCCACGCAGGTCTCAGCCGCAGTCCTATAGCCCAGGGTTAGGGTTTATGTAATTGATGCGACACTCTGAGGCATCTTAGACATTGTTGCCCCACAATGCAACGACCCCATAATGCAATTTTAACAACCTACCCCTTTTCCAACCGTAAATAACACAACGAAATAAATCTTTAAAAAGTCCAAATAACGTTTTTTGATACCTTTAGGTAAAGTTTTACTATACTGTAAAGGAAAGGAAATGATAAAGTGATTTTTTTGATCATTAAGTGTGACGACCTGCAGGCCGCCCTTGTGGCCGGCTTGGACCGACATGTTCCCGCAGGCGCCACCGTGTTAGGAACAGTACGACAAGCAGCACCCGCACTGGGTGCTCTGTGGGCTTGGCATGCTCTGTCCAGAGCATCAACAGAGCACTTGCTCTGTTGCTCTGCCTTGGCAACCACCGAGCAGCAGAGCAGGGTACAAGTTGCGTCAAACACACCGTAGTATAGATAGCTACCATCGTACCTACGATGGTGTGAGGAACCTTCTGATCCTCACGCAAGTATTCGCTCGTCGATTGAACCAACTTCGATTGTGTCCTACTGCACCAATACTTGGAGTGTTGCTCTAGTTATAGTGACATACGGCCACATTGACCAGTGAACCCACCGTCTGTAAGGACTTGCCTCTGCATTACTCCTCTCTACTCCACCCAACCCGCACTAGCGACCCTGCCGACCGTTCGTCGACAGGCACCGGTCGTAACAGTTAATCGCCGTTTTACGTGTATACTAGTTTATCATTACTTAGTTATCCCCTGCCATTTTTACCTTTTTTTTTTTTTTTGGTTACGTAGAGGTGGTAAAATTTCGGATTTAAAAAGGTAGTTTTTGGTGGAAATCCCGTTGCGTTGTGGGGCGGTTGCATTGTTGGGTAGTGACTTCTACCTTATGTAACACCTGATACTGCTGTCACATCTGCTTGCACTCGGTTGCTAATAGAATTGATTCATGTTGAAGAGTTCTACCGTACGAAGATACCTTTGTGCACATGATGTCTCGTGCGAAGCTATACAGCTCAGTAAGCGGGGCTTCGACGCTCTCTTTCCGTCATCAAATCATGTCCTCCAAGTCATATTATCCATCGCCAAAACAACTCACGGCTTCTTGCAAGGCTAACAAGGCTAACTCCTTCCGCCGAGCCGACTGGTGCTACCTGAAGTTCATTGGCCCAAGCCCCCGTGCGTTCATTGCCCCTTGGACCGCCTCTTTCAAAGAGTCCAAGGCTTTCGCCCACTCCTCTTGACCAGGGCCGGCTTCTCCTTCGTCAATAATCCACTGCAGCCACTTCACAATCTTCCTGACCTTCTCCATATCTCGTTCCTCTTCAACCACCCGGCGCAGGTACCTCTCAAAGACATCAACATCTCGCTTATGTGGCCCTTTGGCCTTCGCCCCATCGTACCAATTTTGCACCATCCCCTGGATGTCCTTTGCCGAAGTCATGCCAGGGACCTTGGGTGGGGCCGCTGGGAAGTTGAGTTTCATTTGACCACCAGGGAGGACATTCTCTGCCTCCTCGTGGCGTCGACGAGGTGCGTTGAAACCTAGCCTTCCCCGTTGCGCGAGACGCTGCCTGCGATGTTCGCTGATAACCTCTCGCCGCATATCATCAGGCAGTTCCGCAAGAACGTCAGCATCTAGTTCCGGCATGTCCGCATCATCATGACTTGAGTCCCCTGTTTCGGCTCCCAGCCCCTCCGCAACAAAGCTTGTCTGCATCAGCCCGGCCTCTGCATCATGTCTCCTTTCTTGTTCTCGAGTACGACTGAAGGCGCCTCTGATGCTTCCCTTGGTTGGCGTTGATTTCTCTTTAGGACGGTGAATTACCCTGTCTTTCCTTGGGCTCTGCGGTAGCCGGGTTTGTCCGCCTGGACGCCATTTTGGTCCGTAGGACGCGAGCACCTCAGCCTTCATTTCTTCGGGGAGAGAATTGAAAACGTCGGGGTCGAAATCTAAGGGGATATCACCCGTCAAAACAGGGCTCTGGGATCTGGAAAGGGACGGAGACGTCTGCCGGTATTGAGCGACCGAAGTTCGCTGGGCCTGACCAAGAAGCCTGCTTCGAATGTCGGTTGGGAGCTCGGCAAGGATCTCTGTGTCCGGATGCGTTGGTATTATGAACTGAGTTCCTCCGAGATTGAGCGGCGTTCTCGCTTTTTCATCCGCGGCGTTTGTTCGTGATAAGGCCAACGCCGGATGCACCTTTGGCTTCCTGGGTGTCAAGGGGTCGTCGGCGATGGGATCGTCCTCCAATGTTTCCGCGCCACTTTTTTTCGCTGGCCCCTCGCCATCGTCAATCGGCTCCGACTCCGATTTCTGTCGTTTGACAGAAATACCAAAGCTGGCGAAGCTGAGTTTTTTCTGACTTCCTTCCGGCCTCGTAGATGCTTTGAGGGGTTCCAGTTTCGTCATCTGGACACCCAATCCTCGAAGATCGCCGGGGCTGAACTTGTAGGAACGCAAGATCGCCACGGCTTCCTTCCCAATCACTTCGCCGTCGTGTGTTGCTACCCCGAATGTCACGCTCTGGAATCAGTTTAGAATAGGTACCTTGCAATTTTGGGAAAGGGCTCGGCCGAATTCCTTCCTGGACAACTCACCTTGTTGAATGTGTCGCATTTTCCATGGCCAAGGTGTTTAGCTGGATCCAATGGAGCGTCCAACGCCCGCCGCATGATTTTCATGGTGAGATGTTTACCTCTAGCCCCTTCGTTGAGAAGCCTCTTTTCGAGCTCCTTCGACAAGTTGCGTACGAATTCCTCCGCCTCATTTTGGCTGATGAATCTGATTCCCCAGTTTACGTCCGCCGAAACCGATTTGCGAATCGGCTGCTCTCCCACCTCGGCTCGGTCTATTCCCCTGGCGTACTCGCATAGTTTTTCTCCAGTTTTGGGCCCGAGGACAGAGACCAACCGCTCCTTCGACGTCTGGCGTATATCTTTGACGAGTTTAACACCAATCTCCTCCAGTTTCCCGCCAATGCTGTAAGCAACACCTGGCAGGTCCTCTACTTTGAGCTCACCGAGAAGATCCAGCACCTCTTCAGGCTTGATCTGGTACTGGCCAGCAGGCTTAGCCTTGCGAAGGGCGATTTTTGCCAATAGAATATTTCCACCGATACCAACCGAGACTTGGCAGTCCGTTTTTGTCTTGATTCGCTGGCGAAGTTGAGATGCTATCTCATCCGCCTTTTCTTGCTCTCGCCATATACTTCCCTCACCGACTCCAACGCCTTCTGACCCAGTCGCGGACAGCACAACGTCAGTGACGTCGATGAGAGCCTCGTCGATGCTGACGCTCTGAACGACGCCACCAACTTCCAGAATAGCCTCATAGAATAGCTGACTCGCTTCTTCGTATGCTGGAAAATCGTACGGCAAGACTTTGAGATCCGGACAGAGCTCGGTTGCGCGCTTCATCCACATGCCGTTCTTGACTCCGAACTTCCTGCTTGGGTAGTTACACGACGCAATTTCTGACCCGCTGCCGGTGCTGTGTGCGACAGCAGCTGGTTTCTCCCGGTACTCGGGCGCGCGTTTCAAAGAAACGGCGCAGAAAACTGGACATTTCGGTAAGCACAGGTGGTCGGCTCCAAAAGGTTTCCAGTAACTCACAGCTGTCAAAATCAACGTGCAAAATATACCGACGCGAGCCCTTCCGCTTGACCGCCTTGACCGCCGGGCCCTTTTGAGCAGCCATACTCTGTAGACGGGCTTTCAACTGGGCTTTCCATGTGGAAAGATGATGCAGCCGGCTTTCGGAGTAGAACTGCTTCAAGAAATCAGGGTTGGCAGTCGAGGACTTTCGTATCTTAGGGTCGGCGAGAAGAAGAGCGTTGTGCTCCTCAGACGTCAAGACTTTAGGCTTAAGTGGACTGCCAGGACTTGGGTTTTCCCTTGGTTCCTCCATCTCATCATGGTCTGGCTCTTCATGGGGGACCGCATCGCCCCCCGCGCCGTTCAGATCTTCCTGTGCCCCAGTGAGCCTGGCGAGATTCGGCGGTTTGGAAGGCGTTGGCCTGTCGATTTCCATCTCATCGATCTCCTCGGGTTTCCCCAGCGGCTTGGTTGCAGATGTTGGTTGGAACGGGCTGCTAGGGTTTATGGCACTCGAAAATCTTTGAAATTGACTGGTGTAAAAGCTGTTCCGAGTCTGCTCTCGATACCCTTGCGGGGACTGCTTAGCCTGGCTGAACATCTTTCCTCCGTCAAATTTGATCGTTTTCTGCCTTGATCCCATCCCGTCATCGATGGCGCGATAGTCTGTCCATGGTAAAAGCCGCCCGGCTTGAATTGAGTCCGTCACCCATGCCGGCTTCACCACACGGTATTGGGAGAACTCGGCAGCTTTCTTCGGAGGCATCGTTGAGGCGATAATGTGTGTAGCCATGGTTTTCGAGTCCAGATACTGAAGGAAATCGGCGCCATGCTGGACAAGCTCCTTGTGCAGAACCTGTACTGAGGGTTGAGTATATCCGGAAACGTGCGCCACAATGCCCTTGAAGATCTGAGGTTTGTCACCTGCGGCGGCTCGCAGCTCGGCGTCCAGGTTCTGAAGCTTGATCTTCTTTCGCCGGAAATAGTCACCAAACCCGCCGAACTCACTTGCCTCGTACTCCTCGCCGCCCTCGTCCGAGAAAGTATGCGCCTCCAGGCGCTTCCGTGTCGCGGCTGAGCCTTTCTCCAAGCGACTGCCCATCTCGAACGTCCTCTTCAATGTAATGGCCTGCTGGGCGGAATAGCGGCTATGACATCATATACATCCGAAAATTGCCTCCGCAATGGCCAAATGACCCAAAGACGCGAATCAAACAGTCTTAGGCTTTGGCTTCAAAAGTATTGGAAAGCCCGCGGAGCCAGCCATCGCTGTGCGCAAGAAAGTTCGGCGCCGGAACAGGCAGTGGCAAAGTAAGCTCTTGGTGTGAGACGTGACAAGAAAGGGCGCGTCGATCTGTCCGCCCTCGCGACACACCAAATCCCGTGATGCCTAAAGACCCCCACTAAGCCAAGCTAAGCAGGTTCTCACCTACCAACCACAGCACCCAGACTGAGCGCCACTCCACCACCAAAGCCTCGCACTCCAAGGCTGAACATCACCGAATTCACCACGCGCCACCTAAACTTCGGCGCATCACCACCCAAAATGAACAATGAGCAATTCCGCCGCCTCCTCCTCGCCAACTCCTCCAAGTCCAAGTCTCAAAATGGCACGAACAACACCAACACCTCACCGCCAAACACCAAGCCCGCCCTTTCCCTCGGATCTAAACTCAAATCCTCCATCCCAATGACCCCCCGCTCCGTCGCCGGCGCCAGCGCTTCCTCCGCCCGCCTTGATTTCGCCCGCCAAATAGCCTCCCAACCTCAGTCCCTCAATCCCAACCTGCCCTCCAAAAAACAGCGAACGTCGGCTCCCAAAGGGAGTAAGTTCTCCGAAGGTTACGTCGACCGCGCTAAGACGAGAGCGGAGCAAGAAGAGGAGGACGAGCGCGCGGAGAGGCTGAAAGCGCTAGAGGAAAGTTTCAAGAAGGAGGAGATTGACGCAGAGACGTATGATCGGCTGAGGGGGGAGATTGCGGGAGGCGATCTTGGAAGCACGCATTTGGTGAAGGGGTTGGATTTCAAGTTGCTGGAGAGGGTGAGGAGGGGGGAGGATGTCTTTGGGGGTGATAAGGAGGGTGCGGAAGGGGGAGAGGATAAAGAGGAGGAGGGAGGAGAGGAAGACGAGGTGGAAGATGTCTTGGAGCAGTTGGAGGGGGCGGAGGTAAAGGCGATCGAGAGGGAGAAGGTGCAGAAGAAGGGGCAGTTTGCAACGACGACGCTGGTTCCGGGGCAGAAGAGGACGAGGAACCAGATATTGGCGGAGATGAAGGCGGCTCGGGCGGCAGCGAAGGCGAAGGAGGAGTCAAGTTTGGGGTCTAAATTTAGGAAGATTGGGGAGAAAAAGATGCCGGGGACAAGGATAGAGAGGGATGGGAAAGGAAGAGAGGTCATGATAATCGTTGATGAGGATGGCCATGAGAGGCGGAAGGTGAGGAAGGTTGACCCAAAGGTGGAGGAGAAGCAACGCGAGGAAGAGGCTGCACTTATGAAGGATTCAGTCCTTGGCATGGAGGTTCCGGAGTTTTACAAGAAGCAACTAGCGGAGCAAGAAGCCGCAGAAGAGGCCAAGGAGATCAGCATTTTCGACGACGCAGGCTCGGACTACGACCCCCTAGCGGATCTCGAGGACAGCGATTCTTCATCAGAGGAGGAGGGCGAAGAGAAGGAGAAGCCGAAATCTCCGTCACAGAACACGGCATCCACCGATATGCCACCACCGCCGAGGCCCAGCGCAGCAGGGCCAAAGAACTGGTTCAAGGACTCCAAGACCGGTCTGGCTTCTGAGAAGACCTACAATGCCAAGACGCTGGATGTCAATGATCCATCCTTCCTTGCCGCACTCCAAAAGGCCAAGAAACTCAGTGCCGCTGAGAAATCAGAGGAAGAGCAGAAGGCGGCAGAGCGTGAAGAGCGGCTCAAGAAAAAACTCTTGGAGAGCAACAGAGACGACGATGACCTGGACATGGGCTTCGGTTCAAGCAGGATGGAGGACGAAGTCGACTTGGAAGAAAAGAAAGTCAAGCTTTCAGCTTGGGGTCAGGAAGGTGACGACGACGACGACGGCGGCAAGAGTGGCGACAAATCAAAGCGGAAGCGAGGCCCCAAGAAGAAGAAAGGCGACAAGAACAACTTCGCCGACGTGATGAAGGTAATCGAGCGTAATAAAGGCAGCGGGTAGGCGGTGGCAGTCAAGACCTCTCCCCCGTCCTGATGCAACCCTAACTCTTACGGGAATCAATACCCAAGTCTATCGTAACTGTAACATAACAACCGCAGACCAGCTCATTCCGAAGTGATGGTGAAAAATCAAAGCAAGTTGACCAGCATGGAGAACCCCACTGCAGACAAACCAGCAGACCACGCAGCGCGCGTAGAGGAAGCGCCAAGAGTATACACAGATATCTTGAGATAGCCACCACAGGCGGTGGTATTGTCGCCCTCGCACGGCAAGCTGCACGCGCTATCGTGAAACGGCAGGGAAAGCGTCGAAAGGGATTGCGCGCACCAGCACTCCCTATTGCACCCGTTTTAGCACAAGCAGGTAGCGTAAGGCCCAGATTTTAACTCACCTCGCATATTCCAGACCGGCAAACTTGTACACAGTGTTACTCCGGCAAAACTTATGGCATATCGGCACTGTCATTTTCTCCTCGAGCACCTGGTTCGTGCCGCCGTTGAGTGCCCTCGTGCCAATCGTCCCCGGGAGGTCCATCGTCTCGTTGTAGCACCCATAATACACATAGCCGTCATCTGTCTTGTTGTAGATCGAAAGTGCAGGCGTGGTCTCGTCAGCGGCAACCAAACAGGGCAGCAGGAGAATCGATAAAAGGAGCGTCAAGATCCTCCTCAACCACATCTTTGCAGCCCGATCAGTCAAATAAAGATATTTCCCCAGAGGAACGAAAAAAATGTTGTTCAAGATCCGCGCAACTTGACGTTGACATGAACCGGACAGCGGATGCAACTAGCTCCAACCTAGTTCGTGGCAGTCAACGGGGGCCCGTCTAGTGTATGGTGCGGTTCCTGCTGGTTTTTGCCCCTTCAGTCTTTTTGCCCTAATGTCTCAGGAGGAAGAGGAGGAGTACCTCCTGGGGCATGCAAACATTATCCCCAAATGGAAGGTGGGACCTGGCATCGACCACCAGGTCGTACCAAGGACCGGGTAGTGATTATTGAGAATGTCCATTTGTACTGTACCACCTCTCTATATGCACCGTATCCTACATATACCCCCTGACTCTTCACTACACCACCACTACTACAGCAACCCCTGCTACAGCTACGCCTAAAACCTCCTTTTAGTTACAGAGTGGCATTAAATCGGGTAGGAAAGCTGTAAATGTTACTTTTAATACCTCCCTTTAGTTGGAAAGAAGCCTCTGGCGTAGCGGTAGTAAGGGCTACCGCAGTGGTGGTTGTGTGTTGTCTGTGGGGGACGATGCCTATAGGGTAGTATAGTGCAAATAAAACATTTTCTCACGGGCTACCCATAATGAAGCATGTTTCAATGAGGCAGGTAGCACAAGGCCGCCCAGGTGTGACAAGGCACCAATAGGAAGGGAGCGCAATGGAAAACCTCAGGGATAGGTTGATTGTTGTTATTTAGGCAAGCACAGAACTGGTTGGGTGAGGCCCCTATTTCCAACTCGACGCAGCCCGACCTCAACATTCCGATGGCGCATTTCACAAGTTGTGTAGGTATCCCGAAGAAGTCTATAGGCCCAAGACTTAAGAAGTACTATGGCTTTTAACGGAGGAGCGCGCATTTTCTTCGCACCATCGCTTACAACAGCGGCGAAGTTGTGCTCAAGGAATGTGGAACAAAAAGAGTGGAAACAGCACATACAACACCAGGGATTCGCTGGTCGTCACCGACCCAACTACTAGTCTGGCCCTCACTGGCTTATCTATGGGAGAGCGGACGGGATCCCGAGCTTTCCAGTGGGTATGGTCGTATGTGTTGTAGCAATGGTGGAAAGAAGGCTATCAGGCACTGCCCGGAACACATTGTGCTCAATGGAATAGGCATAACCAGGACAAACAAGACCGTTGTTTGCATTCATTTCCCTTCTGGTGGGAACAATAAGAACAACTGTGAATGCAATGCAAAGAAAGTGCTGTTGTGGCAGCTGTAACATCTTCTAGTCCATCTCACCGCCCTCTGTGTATTGTTACGTGAGCTTCAAACGCTGGTGGCCCGGAAACGCTGAGTTCCGTGAGCCTCTAGTAAGGTAATTGTACATGCTATAATGTTCGCTCACGTTGATGTGTGTCGACCAGTGAGGCCGCTGGTTCGAGTCAAACTTGCCCCTGACCGCTCGACCCCCAACTGCCCACTAACTCCATGGCACTCTCTCCGCCATCCGCCAGCCGCTCATCTTTGAGTACGTCTGAAAGGCACTTCCATGGATCACGACCGCCACCCCACTTTAGCAGGCCCTCCTTCAGCCGCTCGCCGTTTTCTCGCTCGAGAGAAGCGTTTTCGCGACCCGCCTGAAACACCACGTTCCACACCCGCTGAGCAAGAACCCGGTCAAAAAGATAGCTGTAGTAGGTACTCCCGTAACCCGACAGGTGGCCGAAGAAGCCCTGCCACTTAGTGTTGGGCGGGTCTGGCGGCGCGCTACTGAATTGGTATTGGAGATTGTGGTAGATATCGCTCGAGTCGAAATCAGGACGAAGGGCAAGAGTGGAGTGCAGCTCCTGATCCAGCATGGCGAGTATGATTTGGTTCTCCGTTTCCGAACCTTCGAACCGCCTCGTCCGCCGTAGCTTCTCAGCTAGGAGGCCATATGGCAGCGGCTCGTCCGTCTCGTAATGGCGGGCGAACTGCGAGAGCACAGCCGGATCTGCTGCAAAATACTCCATCAACGTGGACGGCAGCTCCGCCAAGTCCGTGGCGCACCTGGTTCCCGACACATTCTGGAACGATGTCCGAGCCAAGATAGAATGCACCGCGTGTCCCATTTCGTGAAACAAGGTTTCCACTTGGAAAAACGACAGCAGGGTTGGCATCCGAGACTTCACATGTGACTGCTCAAAGTCACAAATCAGTGCGATGGTGGGGAGCTGCTTCACCACGTTGCCCTGTCGCGAGAAAGCCATGCCGTCAGTTGCTGCAAGCTCAGGCGATTCGAACTGAGGCATTCCTTGCCCTCCCTGGGCCTGCGCTCCGACCTCGGCAAGCTCTGGCTCGAAAATCTCTCGAGAGCATCGCAACGTAAAGTGAGCAGGGTTGGGGGATTTGGCCGGGCGGTAGAACAAGTCGCAGTAGAGGACTGCAATATGCCCATCGGTATCCGAAACGACATCCAGGCGGCGAACATCTGGGTGCCAAGTCTCACCGACAGTGGTTTCCCTAGGTACCAGCTTTATGCCGTACAAACGTGTGAGAATCCTAGAAATGCCCTGGATCACAACGCCAATCGAAAAGTAGGACGAAAGCGTGTCGCTGTACTTTTGCGAGGTCGATGCCATAGACCGTCGAATAGTCTCGGCGTAGAAGTCCTTGTCCCACGGCTCGAGACGGAGCGCCCTTGGGTGGTCGACGAGTTTTTGTTTGAAGAGGCTCGCGGTCTCGGCCTGAGCTTTCGGCTTGTTGTTGCTTGCCAGGGCCTGGAGGAACCGTGTCACGGCCTCTGGCGTCCTTGCCATCATTCGGTCTCGCAAGGCAAGGTGTCCGTAGCTCTCGAAGCCAGAGAGAGTAGCGAGCTCTCCTCTCAGTCGCATTAGGGTCTCAAGTTGCTCCACAGAGTGATTGGACGCAGTCCTTGAAGGGTAGAAAATATGCTTGCGAGCGTCTTCATCCTTGACAGTTCGAAGCGCTGCGGCGGCCGCAGAGCTCAAAGTCGGCAAATATACCATGCCCCTCTTTGTCAGTTTCTGGGCCTCAACTGGGTCCATGCCTAAAAGTTTGCTACTCGGGAGAATAACAAAGTCCTGGAAGGGCGCCATCTCTTGAATAAAGTCCGAAGCAACCCGGCTAATCTCTGACGACAGGGCAACGAAGCGATCCCTCGCAGCCTTCGGGAGGCTTACCGCCGACTTCGCAAAGTCGAGTTTGAGCACCTCGGCAACCATTCTCTCCTCCTGAGACCAAGATGATGTCACCTCAGGAGTTTCCAACGCTTTATCGAGTTGGCCGCTCAGGCCCGTCATGGTGTTGAGCTGGTTCATGTACTCGTACATTTGTTCGTAGGCGACCGATGCCTTTTCCTGTGTTTTCCTATCAGGATGGGTGACACGCACGAAGTCCGTCATATCCAACACACGGCAGAGTATATCGCTTAACCTATCGAGGTCTCGCACGACAGATCGGTACTCCTCCAGCGTCGAAGCCCCCAGCACCTTGTCGACGATCGACTGTGCCCTTGCCAGACTGACGTTCGCAAACTCTATGAAGCCCTCCGGGTTGCGAAGGTATCGGTTTCGAAACAGCCCATAGTTCGGCGAGCTGTTATCGGTGAAGCCCTTCCAGGCCTGGGGGTTGTCGAAGATGTCTCGCAAGTCGGCATCGGCAGTTGTGTTGGCGACCCCTTTCCCCTGTACTCGGATTGCCGCCGCCGCCTTTGTAGGACGTTGTGGTTCTTGCTGCGATGCGATTGAAAGCCATCGTATCTGCTTCGTCGGTCTAAATGGCGTCGCGCGCCGAAGAACACAACTGGCGCAAACCCATGGTCGAGGACGCAGTGCCGAGCGCACTGCAGAGGAGGGGACCATGACCGCGGTGGCGTCGGGTGCGGCGCCAGGGTCTTGAAGTTCGGAAATAGAAGTGGAAGACTACCCAATTCGTAAAATCCTCAGTCGTAGTTCATTAGTATTACCGTTTCTAAAAAGAGTGGGAAAAAAAGACAACTCAACGTCCGGTGCTGTAGTTGAAGCTAAGAGAACATTGGTTGAAAGCTGAGAAAACCAAGCAGTGCTGGTGACGCAGCCGGAACTTCCCGGCGGGTGGCGGCCACGGGCCAGCCCACTTCCCTGAACTTTATCCCAACCGAGCTCCGACTCGCACCTCACCAACCGACGACATCAATCCACCTCGCCTGGTCCCTTTGATACCCACGAGGAACACCCAATCGCATTGGAGATGGCTGCCAGAGTGCTGCTACAGCGGGTATGTGCGCCAATTGAGCGGCAGTCTCGCACCGCATCGCAAACGGATTACTAAAAAAAACTACTCAAACAGCGAGCTGCGCCGTTGACGGCTGCCCTCCTCGTGGGAGGCATTGCCTTCTCCCCTCGCGTCGCCCACGCCGAGGCTCCCGAAGAGCGTCACCTCGTGAGTCCCCCCAGCTCCCTCTTTTCCCTCCAACCTATCCCACCCTCAAATATCTATCAACAACACTAGCCTGACGTCAATCTCCCAGCGGTCCAAGAAGCCCATCTACGATGACGACTTCGACTACATCCCAACGCCCACCAAGGCCTCCCCTCCCACCAGCGCCACCGCAACTACCTCTACCGCGCCTCCCACCATCCAAACACCAGAAACTGCTCCCGTCCCCATCCCTACCGCCGTGATCGCCTCCGGCGGTCGCACCACCCACACGCGCAGCCCAACTCCGACTGCCCGTCTGGCCGCGCAAATCCGCCTCGGCCGTCTCTTCCTCTACCGCCAAGCGTGCACCACCGAAGACGCCATCAACGCCGCCATGGCCCGCGCCTTCTCGCTCGAACACTCCTTCACCAGCACCATCGCCAGCCTCGCACCGCCCCGCGAGTCCGGTGAACACCTGATGCCAGGCCTCGTTTACGTCCTGGTCGCCGGCATGGCGGGCAGCATCGTCGCGCGAAATCGTGGCGTCCTCCTTAGGGCGTCGGCGCCTGTGGCACTGGGGGTCGGTGCAGCGTGGGCGGTGATCCCCGTGACTATGGGGAACGTGTCGGAGTTGCTGTGGACGTATGAGAAGCGCTTCCCTGCTGTTGCAGAGGCGCACGTTATTGCGCGCGAGGGTGTGGAAAAGGGGGTTAGCTTTGTGCGTGTACACGGAAATTTGGCGTCGAGGAAGGTCGAGGAGGCGGTTACCGAGGCGAGGGAGAAGGTTGAGGAGTGGGTGCGGAAGGGGAAATAGAGGAGACGTTGATGCTCTTGATTTGGGGAGGATGCGGCGGTTCAAGGCTGGGTTAGACTCTCTAGATGACGAAAAGTGGTCCTGCTGGCAGCATTTCGCTGGGGTGCAAGGGTGCAGATGACACCGAGCGAAACGTGTATACCTAGCTCTCTCTCGTGCGCGTATTCGGTGTATCATAAAAGGGGTACGGCACCGAGGAAAAGCTTTATTTTGTTTCTAAACGGGGTGACCAAGCAGTCGAATCGACCTGGCTCAGATGTGTGCATGGATGTGGCGACGAGGCTGAACACCAAACAAGAGTTCTATTAGGTATACGAGGTGATCTGTTGCCATCTATGTCTAACACTTTCCCAGAGGTTATTTTCCCATCCCAACGCCTCTTTTAAATCTCATGCTCCGGCTTCTCGCCCATCGCAATGTAGAATCGCAACGCTCGCTCGTATGTCCATATCGTAACCGCACTAGCTGGTGCCGCTTTGAACAAACTAACCGTCAGGCCGCGATACAAGCCACGAAAGCCCTCCTTTTGCAAAATTGCCCGCATCGTGGCTACGGTGCCGCGATACTCAGGGATATTCTTGTGGACATAGCGACCCCGCGTAGGCCCTTGGACCTGTATCCTTTTTCGTATCAGGTCAAGGGGGAATGAGCCAGTCTTGGCCACCACGGATGCCAACACGCCGGCCACGGCGTCCCCGGAGCTGAATGGTAGACTGAAGCTTCCGAGTGGTACCCGTAATGTCTCGTACACGGCGAAAAACATGCCCATGAAGGGCACAATCTGCGCCAAGCCGGGCCCTAAGCCACGGTAGAAGCCGCGAATCCCTTCATCCCGATGGATCGTTGCCAGCGCCCTTGGGAGGCTGCTGTAGACACGGTCGTTCCCTTGTGCGGCGAAGCGCGTGCGCAGAAGGTCGAGCGGGTAGGTCGCGGCAGTAGCGAGAGCGCCCGCGCTCCCTCCCGCGACAAAGGACTCGACAGACTGCGGGAGACGGCTTTCGCCGCCAGCGATACGCTGGAGCAGGAGCGTGGTCTGGCGATAGGTGGTGAACTGCACGGCGCTGTAACAGATGTAGAGCAGCTCGGCGGGGATGTTACCCTTCCATAGACCCGTGATGCCCTCTTGCTGGGCGATCTGGCGGATGGTCTGGAAAGTTCCCTTGTAGATGGGCCCGCCGTAGAGGTTCCTGTGGCTGACAGGGTCGGAGAGGGAGTGTGTCTGTAGCTGAAGGCGTATTTTGACGACGTCGAGAGGCGCGATGACGAAGCTAAGGGATGTGTGTAAGTCTGGCTGCTCTAGATTCTAGACCTCGCGGTCTCTGTCGGCACACGAAAGAGGCGCACCGAGATATCAGGCCGGCCGTAGCTCCGGCAGCTACGACCTGGAGACGGGAGCCCTCATCCTTGAGAGAGCTAGACATTCACTCTGCAATGTTTGCGATCGAGGTGTATGTTTGATATTGGCGTCAACGCTAGACAGAGCAGTTGCGCGGCTCTGGCTAGTCTGCCAGGATCCGTCTCCAATTGCCGTTGATGAGGCCCTGCAGATATAGCTTTGGCGCAAAAGTTAAATCGGACAAACGGTAGATGTACAGCTTAGGTCAACCGTTCTTGTTCGGCACGGATGCGCAATTGAGATGGCGCCAGATGATAATGAATGCACGCAAGGTTGATCGTGAAATAGGAGTCGTCGGAAGATAGGTGTGCTTGCAGCCGCATCTGAGCGATGTTTGTTGCGTTGCGCATTGGCTTATCGCATTTTCTTCAGGCGCGTTTGCGATCGGACAGTGACGACAACCTGCTGGCCGATAATGCAGGGGTCCCACTGGGTTGGCGGAACATTCCGTCTAAGCGCAATTGAACACGCCAAGCTTAGACATACAAGGCGACGTTTCCTCGGCGCTGGGTGCGAACTCAGAGCTCGATGCATCAGAGCATTAAGGTACCGTACGCAAAGCTAGGAGGTAGGTGTGAGCGTGTGTCACGGCGCGTGCGTGTTCGCGACTTCGCGCTCAACCAAGGGGGAAAGCGTAGGTTTTATTCAGAGGGCCCCCCGGACCGCCCAAGCTGGTTAGACCCAGTGGGTTGTCACGAGCCAGCGCGCTGCCTTCAGAAGGGTCTGGGGTGGCGCCTGTTCCCGTGATCACGGGCCGGCAGCTGACTGAAACGCAGGCCTCACCGGCGGAGATGAGGAAATCAAGCAAAATGACTGGCATCGGTGGAAGTCACACCGACGACTTCCGACTTGGCCTTTCGCCCGTCTGAGGTCGACCAAATGGCGGGGCTCGCCCCTGGACAATGACGCTAATTGGTTCCGTCCGGCCGAAAGGCACGGAATGCTGCGCTAACCAGTGGGCTCCACTTTTGTCTGGCTGAACGGCCCCCGAAACTGCGGCAGTCAACAGCAGCCAGTGAGAGGGCGTCCAGCACAGAGCACCTGGCCGTTTGAGGTCATCCCACAGCTCCCAGGCCGCCGCCTCGAGACAAGTGGGGTCCTCTGGTCCAGACAGCAACCTTTCGCCTCGTGGCCCATCTGCCCTTTTAACATTTCTTTCTGCATGTAAATGCTAGGACTCTGTTTATCCTACTGCACGCATTCCGTTTCTGTCTTGCCTCGTCCCAAACGCTTGCTCATTGCTCAGCCCCGTCGCCGTCGCTCGAGGCACCGCTTGACTCAGCCGTGACGAGGCCGACATGTGATTTGTTTCGCCTTGATACTCCTGGGACTACTTCATATCAGGAAGGCGCTTCCTCTCTCGTGTTTGGGGTTTTCACCAGCGACAGGAAAACATCGCCAAATCGCATCAGTAACTGCCCTGTTCTTCCATCACCATGGCCGTCACAATGGATACCACGACTATCAGCCCTCCCGACGTCAGAGCCATCGCCATACCCGTCCTCTCTTGTCTGCCTGGAGCCGCTGTCTCGGCCAAGCCAGCATCAACTGTTTTGCCTCTGCTGTCCCCAATCCTCAGACAGCGCGTCCAGCTCTTGTCTGACGCCAGCCAAGAGCCATGGATCCGACTTCTGACATACGACACATCCAAAGTGCCGAAGCTGACAGAGATTGCTCAGGGTGGGTCTCTCGAGCCTCATCCAGCGTCGGGTGAGATCGAGGTCGACTGGGACTACGACGTCCAGATCAAGTACCGGAGGTTGGATGCTGAAACTCTGCAAACGTTGATCGTGTTGGGAGAATTTGATCTGTTTATTCGGTTGGTGTATTGCATTGGCGATAAAGAAGGCGGTGGTGACGGCTGGCGGGTTGGTGAGGTGGGAGTTGCTAGCGACCCTTCACCTCTTGCTTCCTTCGGCGGGTTCGATAATCTTAGCGAAGCCGAGAAGTCGTTCAGGAGTCTATCTGCCCCTCCGTCAAGACAACCAAGTCGCACAGCCGCCCTCGCGGTGAACGGCGCAAACGGCGCATACAGGGCACCAAGCCCGGGCATCGTGGACGAAGATGACGACGACGACGACTACTGGGGCCGCTACGATGCGACACCGTCTCGGACACCAGCAGCCAAACAATCACCTGCACCACGGTCAATGACGCAAAACCAGCAGCCTGTCGCCTACCGCAACCCGGAGGCAGAGGATGCCTATTACGCGCAATACGACTCGGTCCAGCCTGCCATGGACCCTCACGATCCTGACGAGGAGATGCCGGAGCACGTCCAAGCTCCTCCGCCTCTGGGGCTCGCCAGACCCGCACAGTCGCTCGAGACCATGGAGGGGACGGACGTCAATGAGACCAGTGGCGCCTGGACTCTCGCGGATCATCCCAAATCCCCGTCGGCCCAGACCAGCGAGGGAAGGGCGGCGCCTCTGATCCATCCAAGACCAGAATCTAGCGCGAGTTCCAACGGCTCGATAAACATCGCGAGACTTGAGGAGAGCGCCGAGAAGCAAGACCAAAGCGAATTCGGGATCAAGCAACACGTCTCACGAAGCATCCGAAGCCTATTCCTGTTGTCGCGCTCGGCAGGAATCGATCGCGAAGAATTCGAGAGAATGGTTAAAACGGAGCTGGATGTGTTAGGAATGGTAGAAGATGATATCTGAGGGAGTGATGGGATGTAATAATCTAAATTGTGGTTGCTGCATTCAAGCATTGGGGAGGTCCGCTTTCTCGCTTCTGCATTTCTCGGCGTTCACTGAGCATTTTCTGTCGATGGATGAAGATCATGAGCTGTTCCAGATAGCGTTTAATTACCATATGGAGGCCATAAAAACTCGAAACAATTAATTTGGATGTCAAAGACTCGAGCAGAAAACCCCGGTGAAATGCGAAAGGTGAAAGGTGAAAAGCTAGGGTCCCAATAAAAACCGGAGGAAGTGTTCTCTTTTCGGAGGCTCGGCCACCGAGAAGCCCAAGAAGCCTCAAGACATCCAGCAAACAACCCAACTGCATTTCAATTTCAATCCACAATCGGATTCATCTGGTCTATATCTGAGCTGCTTTAGCTCCCTCTTGAAGCTCTGTAAGCACATGTCTTGTCTGACATTGGGAAATAGACGAGAGGGTTAGGGGTAGAGCTTGTCAGCTGTCGGGTCTCCTCTGCATAGCTGCCTCGATTGTTAGGCCACAGCAATCGGAGCTTCCTGAAAAAAGTTGAGGTCGCGTCCTGACAGCCGAGTCCACCCACCTTCCCGCGACGACGACGACGACGACGACGACGACGACGACGACGACGACGACGACCCCGAGTGACCAGACCACAACATGCTGCGACCAAGGTTAATAATACCGCGAGCGCCGCGCCTGTGCCTCGTCAGGCCGTCGCGATCCTACCACACGATCCCCGAGCTTCAGTACGTCTGGAAAGAAGACGACAAGTCGCCCCAGCTTCTCACCAGGTTTGGCTTCGACCAGGCCTGGACCCAATACCAGTCCTTCATTCTGAACAAGCTCAATCGGCTCACGACTGGTGTGTATACTCTCACGCACGCCAGTAGGAAACCAGAGCACATGACTAACCTTTGTAACTCTGACCGCAGCCGAGCCAGGTCAGAAGAACAAGTGGGAAGGCAAGGACCTCAAGACGGTACTCCTTGGCACCGCTCGTGATCCCGAGTCTGCCGCAATTTTCAACCATGCCAGCATGGCGCACAACAATCACTTTTTCTTCAAGCACTTGGCAAACAGCACCGTCAAGATTCCCAACTCGCTAAGGACCGACCTCGAGACTTCGTTCGGCTCCATCGAGACGCTTCGCCAACAAATGGTCTACACTGCTGCAGCAATGTTCGGTCCTGGCTTTGTCTGGCTTGTCAAGCACCAGAAGAATGGCGGTTTTCTATCCTACAAGGTGCTCACTACGTACCTCGCCGGATCCCCATACGCGGGCGCTCACTGGCGCCGCCAGGACGTCGACCTCAATACCTCCGTTGGCTCGACCGAGAGGGGTATCGATACGGGGCGCAAGTACCTTGAGAACGCCGCATACGGCTCCGGGGGCAAGGAGCCAGCGGACAATCGCATGAAGCTCGCGCCAGGAGGAATCGACGTCGTGCCCGTACTCTGCATCAACACATGGGAGCACGTCTACCTGCCCGATTACGGCATCGCTGGGAAGCTGCAGTACGCTGAAAAGTGGTGGGACTTTGTTAACTGGGAGCTGGTTGCCGAGGAAGCCAGAGTTCTCAAGACATAAGCGCATATCACTGGTCCTAGATAGGGGTTGGGATGATGTATGATAGTAGGAGGGAGGCGGTTAGAGATATCTTCTGCATGTATCCCGTTGAGCGAGCGGGTTGCCACCTCATACCTGTACAAATACACCATGTATTCATATGGCAGATACAATAGAAGAGTGAGTTACAGCATTATGCGGGCGGTCGGGAAGTTATGTACGAACTCTATCTTGGAGTATTATAACCGGTTACAATAATCACGGGTGAATGACGGATCTTTGTTTGACAACTATTTTGGTGCCTACCTTTCTCGGGAAGAATTTCGAGAAACACCAATTTTCCAGGCTCGGTTGACAGATGAGCTTCGGCGTGGTCATGTATCCTGGCCTTAAATCTAAGGTCATTCCAGATTCTCGGGCCGGGGAGAGCTCACTAACCAGCTTGAATTTGCCTCTTCTTTGTCTTGAAGCATGTCAAATTCGTTGAGTCCAAGTTTGGAATTCATTCCCGGTTTTCAACACAGCAGTACCTAGAGTAAGCTCTGGATAGCAACTGAACTTCCGCTCTTCCATAAGTATCCTCTTCAGACTCCTTTTTTTTTATTTTTTTATTTTTTTATTTTTTTTAAGCAAGGGGCCTAAAAGGTTTCAGTTTTGATTTCAACATTATTGGTGATGCATTCCGGTCTCCGATGGTTTGCATAGTGCTGGCTTCGCACCGCTATGGAAGTTCTCAACATTTGCGCCTAAAGTTGGAAACATCATATCTGTAACTTCTACGCCACACCCGTCTTCTCATGTCGCTCTCCTATAAGACACATTGCAGTAGTCTCTGATGATATGAGCATATATTATTACTGACTTTGTTTTCTAACACGCCGTCTTACAAGCAGGCATGGAAATACATAACCTTACCTCACCTTTACAATAATCACTCGGTCTACATTCAACAACCATAATGTACCTAAAAACGACAATGCACATTCGGCGTTTAGCTTCACTTCAACCCATCAAGTTTGCCAACACGAAGACCGACACAAGATGCAGACACAGCTTATACAAGTGGACGGGCGTAGCAGGCCAACGGGACCTCTGTCTCAGCCGCTGGACCATGTAACAAGGTGCCAAAAGGCAGAGTGAGATACACACAATACGTGTCCAGTATCTTGCTGCAAAAGAACACTTCTTACTCATCTCCAAGGGAGGCATGCGCCAGCCGCGAATCGACCGCCAGGCCCATCGATGGCAACGATAGATTTTACCATTAAACCACTGGCGCTGATGAGTTGAGGAGTTGATGAAAGTCATGACTGGCGGATGAAGAATATGGGATGGGGTTTGGTGGAACAGGAGGGCTTGTAGAACTCGTCTCTGCCCATGAGGCAATGTCCAACCCCTAAGCATGACCGGCATGAGACACTCAATACAACTCAAATCACAGAAGCACCTGCGCAGTTTATCATGACCCTGATAATTCAATGTGACTACTTTTTGTCAATCTCATTATACTAGCTAGCTTCAGCAACCTTCATTCTCATCCCCCGTCTCCCCCTTTCCAGCCACCAGCCACCAACCATTCGCCGTTCACCGCCCCAACTGGCAACCACAAGTGAAAACGAAGAAAAGAACGTATCGTGTTATATGTTGCCATATGTTAACGCTCTTTCTAGCCCCCCAAGATAACAGAGAAATACCCATCCAGCATCAATCATAAACACTAAGCTAACATAATCAGGTATCTCTCTTGGACTTCATATCCTCGGAACAACATATCCTTCACCCCACAGAGACGGTTTGAAGGAGTAAAAAAACGCCGGTAAACATTAAGCCAAGAACGCGCCTTCGCCCAATGCATTCAGTGAGAGGAAAAAAAGGTATCATGGAGTTGAGAAAGTCGGATATCATCGAAGCTGTGAGAATGGTATTGTATAAAGGGGAAGGGAATGCAGTAGTGTGTCTGTTCAGGAGAGGGGCTAGATCATGTTGCCGTTCACGCTGACCTCGAAGCCCTCGCCCTTCTGTTTGAGGGCCTTGGCCAACATGAGCTCGCGCATCCAATCAATGCGGTCATCTCTGTTCTTGACGGCAAAGTGGTGAGTCTTGCCCGTGCCGTTCATAGCACCATCGATGGTCGAGACGCTGGATGCGCTTGAGCCACCGAGCAAGCTACCGAGGGTACTCTCCCGCTTCTTCAGCTTCGTGCCGCCGCCCTTGGCATCCTGGGGAATGAGCTGGAAGCTGAAGGCAGCGACATCGCCCTTGGCAGCCTTGTCGTCGCTGCCGCGGCGGATGTGCATGGCCTTGAAGGCCGAGTTCAGCTTGGAGTTGGCCATGCTGCTGCAGGCAATGGCATAGTCATCGATGTCAATGTACTCCAGCGTCTTGTTGTTTGCCGTCTCGGCATCCTTGTGCATAGCGAGACGGGTGCCGCGCAGAGTGAAGAAGTGCTCGTGCCACTCGTGCCGGAGCATTTTGGTTTTGCGCTTCTTCATGAGTCCCTGGTAGGAAATCTGGTCGCCACCTGTCATGTCTTCCATAGGCCCGGTCCTCACTGGCGACAGACGACCACCAATGTCGACGGCCGTCATTGGGGGAATCGCACGCTCCATAGTGGGGTGCTCGGCGCTGGTCCAGGGGTAGTGGACACGAGGAGGCGCCTTTTGCACCGGTGTGCCTGTCTGCCTCACGCTGGTGCTCCTCGCCATGGGGAAAGTTCGCGATGGCTTCAGCGTCATGGGCGTAACAATCCTGTTCTCGTCCAGCGCAGGAAGCACGGGGAATGAGGGGCGGCGGGTGGTTGCTCGAGAGAGGGAACGAGCTGGAACGTGGACTTGCTGTCGGAAGTTCATGTCAGGCGGTACCGACTGTGTGATTTCACGGGAGAGCGGAGGAAGCTCCGTGACCGTGGCGGGCACGTCCATCATGGAAGCCGGGGTTCCGAAGCGGTAAGGGGCAGTTGGAGTGCCCTCTTCGGAGGTCGTAGGGCTCATCTCACGGAACGAAGGAATCGTCTGCGAAAGCGGGCGAGCGGCCAGGGGGTGTGCCGAAAGGGGAACCGAGTTACCTGGATGAGCAGAAGCTGGCTGGCGAGCACCAGACAGCGGGCTTGGCGCCTGGGAAGGGATCGAGAGCTTGGGAAGCCCCCGCAGCCCTGTACCAGGCCCAGCACTGGCAGCCCTTTGTTGGACATCCCGAGGGAGGATCTCGAATGGCGGAGTGAGAGGTATCTCGGCTCCTTGGGTGAGTTGACTCTGGAAGTTGAGGAAGTTCCGGACATTGTCCTGAGGATCCCTCTGCTGGACAGCTTGGAGCATCGCCTCCTGGAGATACTGGGCTGGTGGAAGGCCACCAGGTCCCATGACGTCCGAGGATGCCACGAACGAAGGAATTGCGTCGGAAGAAGGGCGGAAGTAATCGTCATGCATGTTGGGGTCGATGGCTGGCGCTGTGGCCGGGTTTCCTGGGTTTCCGGCGACCATAATGACACCGCCGGCCTCCACGTTGATGAACGGATGATCTCTCTTGAACGCCTCGATCATCCGCTGGTTGCGCTTCCACTTTTGGCAGTTCTCGCCCTTCTTGCAGTGGTGAGGCTTGGGCATCATCTGCTCAATGCCTACGATTGAAACCGATTCGAGCGGAGAAATCACATCGTTGAACTTCGCACGCGGCTTGCTAGGCTTGCGCTTTGGCTTGTCCGCACTGCTGTTTTGTCTGTGCAATTCGCGCCTCACCTGGCGGTCCGGCTCGTCCTCAATGGGCGTCTCGGGCTGCGGGCCTGGTTGTTGGAGATCTCTCATGACGTGGATCTCCTCCCAAATCCTTGTCCTCACCCCAAAAGACGAGATACCGAGCTCCTTCAGGTCCTGGAACTTCAACGTGATAAGGATGGCGCCGTTGATGTCGTTCTCCAAGAAACGCTCGCAGGCGGGAAGCTCAACGCCAGCGTTTAGCATCCACTGAGCGATCATTTCCGGAGTCCACTCTGGCAGATTTGACGTCTCGAGCTCTGCGTCTGAGAACTGAAACGGACCAGAAGTGCGCCTTCGTGGAAGGGGCGTGCGGTGAAAGTCCTGCAGTTGCGCATCCATTTGCCGTGGGTCCTTGGGTGTGACTGGTGAGAGCGAGAGCGCATGCTGGAGCTCTATTGACTGTGCCGACGTAATCGAGTTGTGGAACAGGTGCGGCCCCCGAGGTCCCTCGACTGGTTTTGGCTCATTGTCGAACGGATAATGCGCGCCCCTGAATATTACTGATCTTGGTGTTTGAACCTCATCATAAGATGAGAGAGTCGTAAAACTTGGTTGCCCGGACTACATGGCCGTTAGTACCCCGAGCGGCGATAGCGACTAGGAATTCGAGAAGTCTCACCGAGCCAACACTGATGCGAGGGGAGTTCTCGCCGTCCTCCAGACCGCACTCAACGTCATCCTCGATATCGCTATAAGCGTCCGACTCGATCACGGACTCAATCTCGATCTCCGACTCCTCCATCTCCCAGTCTGTCCCCATGAACTCGGTGTGGACCGACTTTGGCCTGTGCTCGATAGTGCGGTTTGAGAACAGAGATGCCCTCGCCCCTGGCTTCTCACGCATCTCCCTCTGCGGCAGCGGCCGCGGTGTGCCCCAGCGTGCTTGCTCCTGAATCATGGTGAGCGCGGGTTCGACACAGGCGGGCGTAATGGCTTGGGAGTGGGCGGGCATACCATCTTGGCCCTTGTCTCGGACCGAAGGGGGGGTTATGAGAGTCCTCTCTCAGCTCTGCCGCCTCCTTTTGTGTGTTCGCTGGTGCGGTAGCCGACCAGATCAGCCTTGCAATTGCCGCGCTAGACGGTAGACGAGCGCCCCTGAGACGGAGTGGACGTAGATATGCAAGACAGGGCGAGCAGTGAGGCCCGTTTCATCGACCCGCTTTGCCAGAAGCAGATGCCGAAACGAAAGAAATGGAATCTGTGGAACAGGACGGGCGGCTACAGCAGGTTATGTATGGTAGGGCCTGGAGAATTCGATGTTACAGCAGCGAGCGCGGGCCGGCAGGGTGGAGCGCGAGAGACATGCGCAAGCGCTGGAGAAGGTGACGCTGCAGCTTCCAGGACAGTGTGATCCAGCCCACTGTCTGCCGTAGTGCGATCAATCTGTACTGCGTGCGCTGCCAGGTGAATGTCGGTCGGAGCGAGACAGAATCAGAACAGGCCCTTGTCAGTGGCGAGAGAGGGCACCCGTGGGGCAATATGTGTGATATTGGGCGGGCAGGGCCACGCCATTCTGCGAGACTTCTGGGGGGCGTTGCGAGGAGGGATGCAGCCATGGCTGCTCAGAACCTGCCATAGTGGCTCTTTTCGGCCTCTCAGGCCTGAACAGAATACAATTATAGCAGTGTGTCTGCGTGTGAAGCTGCGTGCCACTCCGACAGAGCCAGTGAGAACGAACACAAGGGCAGGTCGGCGGCAAGCGATGAAAACTCGAGGGCTGGTTGGGCAGCGTTCGGCACGAAGGGGGGAATGGTTGGGATGGCAGCACCCCATGCCTGCATTGCAGTAGCGTGGACGATGCAGAAGTGGGGCCGTTGGCGGCGGAAGAGAGGGCGACCTGCACTTCCCATTGGCTCAAAAACCTGTCGAGGACCGCCGTGCTTCTGCCACCTGATTGGCTTATCTGACTAAATCTAAGCGCCGACGGCAGCAGCTATCCTTCTTTCGACCTAGTCGCACGCTTCTCCACCCTTGTCGACGGGAGACAGGCGAGGTCCCTGCGAGTGCCGATCCTCTCTCTTCCCCTCACCCACCTCCGCCGAACCTGTGCCCAGCCTGGAGCGCCCCCAATGCTCCTCTACGCCGCTGCCGAGCATGCTGCTCGTCGTCTTTCCGGCCTCTCCCAGCGGCCTTCGGCCCTCCATCTCGCCATCCGTGCAGGCGGCCACATATATGGCGACCTGGACACGGCAGAGAAAGGCCGTTGGGACGGGTGAATAGCTCCAGAATGCCATGCCCTAGGACCATTTGGTTGAATAGACCACCGGAGCGCAGCGGCGCAGGTCGCGTTCGCATCCGAGCTTCTGCAAGCCATACACGATTGTGTGGTTCGATGAGGCCATCTTGCAGCTCCTTTCCGCGGGGTTGAGACCTGCGCAAGATATCGCTCAGGTCCCAACAGCCTGGAGGTCGGGAATTCGAAGGGCCGATATCCACCAGCAAACGCACACAAACACAATCCTGGCCGCGAGTTCGGAGAGAGAGAGAGAGCGAGAATCGGCGGCTCACCATCTGGATCGTTCTTGATCGTCAACGTTCGCGCTTCCCGAAGTCTGCTGCAGCCAATTGGGGCTCACCGCCTCTACTCAAAGTCAATTGGGCATCTGATCAGCATTAGCCCCGACGGGATTTCCGCCTCCCGTCGGTCTAAGCTGGAACGGTCCGGTCGGGAAAGCAGAGTGTTGCGTTGAAGCTTGTTGACGCAGTCAAGCCCGCCGTCCTCGGACCGCGCCAAAAAGCGCCCTGTTCGAAAACCCACGCCCCGGAGTGTCGTTTTCCATTCAGCTTGTGAGGAGCTCCGCGAGCTACCCCGCGCCACAATCATCTGCCCAACGAGACCCAATGGGTTGGTGCGACACCGCGAGAACGTGACCACGCGAGCCACATGACGAGTGCGACATCTCAATATCTCTGCGGCTTGAACCCCTCAGCACCTGTCGCTACCTCCGGCGAATGCCCAACCGAAACTAGAAGCTCAGCTAGCCCAGGGATAATCGACTCATCCGCGAATATGTTTGCCCCTCTTGGGGGAGCTTCATTTTGCGGTGAAGCCTCCCCAGTCATAGTGACCTTGGCCAGCATTAGCATCTTTGGTTTCTACGGGCCATCGCGGCGGTGAGCTCAGCGAGGTGAGGATGAGCAAGTCAGGCGGTCCAGTCCCACAGCAGCTGCTCGCTTTGCACGACTTGCCGCAAACAGGTTTGGCAGTATCAATGCAGACTCAACGGCTGCTTCTTACGGGTCAACAAAACCCCCGGGGTTCGGCAGTAGACAGATGCCGCTTCCCTGTGATTCACAAACCTTCACACACTTCCCGTCGAGGGTCGACACGTAGCCCGACGGTAATCGAGACTTGGGACCGATGTGTGGATGTTTCGGAAGCGATTCGTGCCACTTGAGACGCAAGCACTCAAGGCACGCAGCCGCTTCGTCACAGCCAGAAAGCCAATGCAGGTCCCGTCTGCCCTGATGCTGCAATATCGAACTGCATACATTGCATACAAAAGGTGGTGTATAGGTGTACGAGGACGAGGACGACAGTCGGCAATTCAGCGTGGGATGGCCCTCTTCGTGTCACGGCCAGCTCACCGACTCTTTGACAACAGGCCTGGAGCATCATGTTGAATGACATGGCTGGGCAACCGCTTCATGAGGGGTTGGTTTGTCTCGGATCACGGGCCAGAGGTCCACGGGAACGGGCATGCAGCTCGTTTCTAGAGCTTCCAGTGGCCGTTCCTCTCGGAGGGTTGTCTCGCAAGTCCACGAGGAGCTGAACACTACTTCTTGGCCTGTTGTGTTAGGACTTTTTTTTTTGACTGTGTCTTGCCTGCATGTCTCGCCGAGCCGCCCGAATGGGTGCGGAGGGCAGAGGACTTCCGTTCTGCTGCTTCTGCCCGCTCTACCTGTGGGGCCACTGAACGAACATATGGTTCGCGACTCATGTATGTCCCGCACCCGGAATACGACCTCTTAACACCCGGCTGCATGTCACCAGAAAAAAACAGTGAAAACGTTGAGGTGGGTTCAGCTTCGAGACATGTAGGGCGAGTCATCGAGATGCCGGCAATTGCAACGCACCATACCCAGCATGAACGACGAGAGCCAGAAGGCGGAATGATCCTATTCGCAAAGCTGATTGGTATCCGCGATCGGAGGCTATCCCGTCGCTTCAGACATCCAAGGCCGACGATATCCCCTTGGTTCTTATCGCCTTCCCGTCTCGGACCACTCCCGCGAGATGGAATATCTTGCGGCTGCGCGGCAGAGCGCAATCCCCCATATGTCCCGAACCACGAGGTGAGGCTGTAATGCGCCAATTGGAAGCGAAGACGCTGCCATTCAACAATTCACATGACAGTAGGGGAATGCGTGCAGAGCACAACAGCGGCCGTGATGGGTGCCCTCCTACATGTCCTCGAAACCTCTCAATTCTTGAAGTTGGCGCACTTCTTGAGCCTGAGTGGCCAGCGCGGAATGCTCCAAGGACTCTAAACGGAGCCCCCCTTTTCGAGGCGGCCCTCGACCTTACAACGGCCCATACGACCCTCCATCGAATGAGCTTGTTCAGTTGCACTTGACAAAGACGTGCTTCGGGCCCAGCAACGCAAGTAATATGCCGCAAGAAGTCTTGATTTTATGGCGCAATCTGGCAACCGAGGAGGGGTGAGAATGCGACATGAGGCGTCCATGTTGAGCATCATCTTTGCGGCTCAGGTGAGGTTATCGTTCCTACCACGACCTGACCGGAGCACGCAATCCGTTGGCTTCCCGTGCGCCCTGGCCGGGATACGAAGAGGATTTCCCCGCGAGGTCGTCTTTTTTAAGAGTTTTTAATTGTTTTTTCTGAGCAGTCAAATCGATGTCACAATGTGATGGTGACGACTTGCATTGATTCATCTCAGCCAGTCACCTCGTGCCAGCGGCTGGCAAGGTTGGAGAGCCTGGATCCCATGAGGGCCCGACCGGGGGCCGGGGGTCTTCGGGACCTTGTCACTGTGTGTTCGTTCAGCAGAAGGTCACTCCGCAAGGCCAGCCCAACGAACTCCACTTTGAGGGGTTCGTGGAACGTTGCCCGCCAGTCGCCGTGATGGCGGAGAACCAGAACACGAAAGAAACGGTGAATGGGAATGCTCTGCTCGGTCAAATATGCTGTTGTTTGTTATGCCGGTCGGGGGAGCTGCCATGGTTTGCCGGGGCTCGGTTCGCCCCCCTGAGGCCGCTTGTCAAGGCCGTGATAAAGGCTTGGGATCTCGGTACCTTGGGCCATGATCAATGCAGGCTTTCCGCGCTTGCGTCGTTGGAGGGCTGTTGGGCTAGCAGCTTGATTGAATGGTGTGGGGTCGTCCATAAGGATCTGCGCGGGCGCAGGGCAAGGTTGGGGCGCGGTTCGTCGATTTGCCAGCGGTCGACCCTTGCGCAATGAGCCGTTTCCTTGTCTGTTGTCGATGTTCTGCTTTCAGGGATGTCCGATTCGCAAGCATTGAACGCCACGAGATTAGATAGCCAGAGAGTATGGTTGCCCCAAGCCTGCTAGGCACACACCCTCCCAAATGTGATCGCGGGCCAGGTGGGTCGGATGCTCTTGGTCGTCTAGGTTCGCCTGGCGTCTCCGAATTCAGCCGTTCCATTGATGATCCGGGGTAAAAGTCCTTTCCTTCCTGTGCAAGTCGCATCCGCGAAGTGGAGTAGATCGTACCGGGTTCATCTTCATGAGGATCGATCAGGCCAAGGTACGGCAGACGCGGACAATCAGAAAAATACTGCTCATGCTGACTCAAGCTTGTCGCTGGGCACAAGTGAGATCTGATATCTAGACAACCCTCACAATTTAATCAACGTCACACCTGCTCGAGCGCCCGCGCAACAAAGCCATTGATGTGAGTCCTTTCCTCCCGTTCGCGTGTTGGGGAGACAGGTTGGACGAAAGACAGACATTGTGCCTGCTGCTGCCCAGCTCTGGGTCTGGGCACAAGAAACTGGTGATCGAGCGCACCGGGGGGTTGATTGATATGGGCTTGACCAACCGACGTCGGCAGAGTTCATGGCTTGCCGAAGCTCAACGCTCCCGAGCAGCAGCCTGTCAACAACCCGCCCAGAGTTATCCTCAAGACAATCAAGATAATTAGCCCACTTTGCAGAGACACAAAAATTTACCCCGCTTTGACTTTCGTCTCCTGCATCGAAGGAAGGTGATATCGAGGGCTAATTCACATAGCTGGGCTAATTTGCCCAAAATAGGATCGCACCCGTGCGTGGGTGCTGTCTTGCAGGCAGAACCGTGGAGCGGTGTGGTGGACGAGGGCAGGTGACGTGTTGCGGGTCATTCTATTTTTATTTAACCCACTTGGCAATCTGGGCTAATTCATCACATTGGGAATGTTTGCATCGTTGGAGCTGCAGTCGGTGAGTGGCCTTGATTATGTCCGAATGTGAACGAAGGGCGGCTAATTAGCCCACTTTGCACGACAGCCACCTCATCGTCTGGCAAACTGCAAGCCCCCCGAAGGATCTCCTCGCCTGGGGGCCGATTTGTGGATCTTCAGCTAACGTTAGGAAGGCACTTACCCGTCCGAAGGCGTTAGGTGCCCGCTGCCTGTCCCGCCGCCAGTCCACAGTCCACACAGACAAGCTCTTCCCCTAGGCTGACCGCATCATCTGTCGCAGCGCACGTCAAGACCGGCGCTTCGAACGACGCCATGATCTGGAGGGATCGGTTCGCATCTTGATCGCGGCACCTGGTCCCCAGCACGTTGTCCAACGGCAAAGGTCTCTGAGATGCCTGACTCCAGCTTCTTCTGTACGCCTGAGAACAACAGCCCACACACCCGCCGAGTCCAGCTCGTCGAGGTAACCCGCTATCAGAGGTAAGGGCGGCACAGGTAGCGGGGTGGGCAGATCGCACGGCTGGGACGACCTCCAGTTCCCGGACAGGGCTGTTGACGGCAAAGGGCCAAGCCTGGACGCGAGCGGGATGAATTCGCGGTCAATCTTATCGACAAGGAAAACCCCGCGACGGCTTGAGGACCTTGCTTAAGGGCCCCTGCTGTTGCTTGCATTTATTGGCCAAAGCTCCTCCGGCTAGGGTCACGATCCCTGCTAGACCCCATGCTCGATCTTCACGCGCGGACCAATCTGAAGTGATTGCCGCCCCGGGCCGCATGCATCCATGCACGAGCTGTCACACTCGCTGATCGCATTCCATCGAATCAACGACCTCAACCATACTTTTGCAAAATGTCGACGGCCTCGCTGCCCACCATCGTGTCCTGCCACCCGCTCAAGTGCTACGCGGCTACTTTCTGCGCGCACATATTCCCGCCACAGAACGAGGGCCTGTCCAAGTACCCACGGTAACACCCGTCCGCGAGCGAATACCTCCGCTGGTGTCCGCTGGTGGTGCGGGTCGCCAGCGTCGGAGGGATACCTGCTTCGTCCCGCAGGAGCAGGTGAGGACGAGAGGTATCTCCGCTCAACCACACCGTCATTTCACCAGTCTGTCCTACCACAGCTCACTGACAGCGTGCAGCGCGGATGTCTTTCCACTTGGACCGCACCAGCCATGTTGAGAAAGCCGGTGCTTGCGCGGCGACTGGCCAGCGCGGCAGCCAATCCACGCAGAGCCACCACAAGAAATTCGGCTGACTTGCAAATCCCGCCCTCCTGGAAGCTGGCTTGCGGAATACTAGTCAGCCGGAACTAGCTGGCACGGGAGAGGAGATTGCAAGATTACATTATCCAGAGAGGAATCGCAAGTCACCTAGCAGCAGCACGGCGGGATGTTGCAAAGGCCACCGCTTTCGACCCTCGGGAGAGCGAACATATTCGTGTCATGCTCCCGAGCAGAATTCCTTGACTGGGCAAGCTTGTGTGTTAGTTTGCGCGGATAGTCGCCGAACAGCCAAGGGCAGACGTCGTATGCATGCTGCACGCTCTGCAGCAGCCATCGAGATGTGGGCGAGCCAAGGTTGCAGGGAAGCTCGGCAAGAGGGTGGAGGGGGAAGTTGAGCCTATTGGCTAGCGCGCCAACAACCGCAGGCTCGAGGATTCTCCCGTCCGCCTGCCGCCCTCGCTCAGGTCCTCCCCAACTGCGTGTTTGCGAGCTCTCACTCTCGCTTCAACAGGGACAAGACAAGTTTTATATCAGCCAGCGTCTCGAGTGAGCACGTTGGCTGTGAGAAGCAAACCTCGGCCGGTTTGGTGGGCATCAGAGGCCATGGCCGCTGGCTGTGGTCGCTGATGATATGGTCCCCTCGCTCGGCATCGCGCCGTGGTCTGTATCCGTGGTCTGGTAGGCCCGCAAAGAGACGACCCGGTTGGCCAAGCAAGGTTAGGCACATCGCCTGCTTTCCTCTCTGGACCTTCCCATGTGCGCTGTGGGCCTGCAGAGGCAGCGAGCCCCGTTCCAATAGCAGGCGGCCTAGTCGGCCTCGAGATGCATGCCCGGCTCGTTTAGTCGCTGGACAGCTCCCCTCCCCTGCAGCCACCTTCTCCCGTGCCCCTCGACGACGTGGAGAAGCCTACATGCCGCATCCGGACCCCATGTCGTATCCCTGGCCTAGGTGGTCGTGCTCGCGGGTGGGGTCCCACAGTTGGCTGCTCCCTCATCCGAGTGAGACCCTTCCGCGCGCCCGTCGGTCTGTCGAGTGGCACCAATGAGCACCCTCTCCGCACCCCTGCCAGTCCATAGTGTGAGCACACGCAGAGAGCCACATCTCGAACGGGCAGACGTGAAGGTGGGCGGCCAAGAAGCGGCCAAAAAAAGGAAAGCGGTCATTTTGCCCGCAATTGTCAAAAATAGAAGCTGGCTGGTCCTCAACCTGGCCGAGTATAAGAATCCATTTTGCCCAACTTCGTTCCACGCAAAATGTTTCGATCCTTTCTCGAGCAGGCCAGGAGTCGAGAATCCCCCCCCTCAGGTGTCGTCCAGTCCCGCCAGTCCAGTCCAGTCAAGTCAGCAAAAAGCTCTTCCTCTGTTGTTAATTTACTCTCCCTCACGTCGTCCAACCAAGTCGACCTCAACGCTCGCCAGCATCCATCATCCCGATCTCAGTCAACGCAAGCCGGACTTGCTCGGATCCAGTCGTTCATTCGAACCATTCATACGATAATTTGTTAATATTTTCCCTCGTCTTCCTTTCGGACGGGTTGGGTGCTCGATTCGCCCCAGGGCATCTGGACCTTTGACAAGAGCGTGGACCCCGGCCATCCGCCTCCCGCTTTTGCTCGGCCCATCCCAAGGCTCACCCCTCCCCCTTCCAACAGCCACACCCCTCCCCCGACCACCTCCAGCACCCCCCGGTCTTGTCAACTGCAGGTACCTCCCCGGAGACAAGAGGGTACAAATGTCAACACTACCCCCCAACCACCAAGGAGACCTCATGAAGGCATCGCAAGTCAACAACATGGCTGCTGCAACAGCGACAAAAACCAAGCCGCCTGCTTCCAAGGCTGGCGCCAATGTCAACTCCAAGCAAAAGTCACAGATGCACCGCCGTTCCAGAACAGGTTTGTTCCCGCTTTTCTCGGTACCTGGCCGTCGCCGTCGCGATGTGCTGCCCTTGCAACAGCTCATGTTTCCTTCTTTGGCTCCTCTTCAAGACAGCTCCGAGGCCACCAGCTAACAGCAGTCCTTGTGAAGGGTGCTACACATGCAGGTTACGAAGGAAGAAGTGCGATGAGGGCTCGCCCATGTGCACCGCGTGCAAGCACCTCGGTCTCTGCTGCGAGTATAAGCGGCCGATGTGGTGGAGCAACAACGATGCGCGGAGGAAGCACAAGGACGACATCAAGATGATCATCAAGCGGAAGAAGCTTTCGGAGAAGTCGTCGCACACTATCCAGACGTCCCTGAACTCACCACCCGGGCTCTCTCACTCACTGCCCACGTCTGCTACCTTCTCCGACCCTCTCGACCGCACACGATCAGCCTCGATCGACTCCCACTTCCCCTTCAACTTCAATAGCCCCAACAGCGCACAAGACTACACGCCCTTCGCCACGCCGCAAATACCCGGAGAGTTCATGTTCTCGCCCTTCTCGCCCTACGGCATTGATGTCAAGACTGAGCGACAGGTGTTTGTCGATGACATCCCTACCATCAGGGAGTCGACAACATCAAGCTTCAGCACATTCCAGGCACCTCCGCCGACGGGCGCCATGCTGTCGTCGTTCCCTCTGGAAGGCGAATGGACGGAGCAGGTGTACTCGGAGCGGAGGGAGTCACTCACCGAGGAGACGCTCAACGTGAACTTCTTTGACTTCTCCCACGGCCCGGCCATGACGAGTAGGCAAGTAGCTGTCGAGCTGGACGAGGCCGACCAGCGGTTGCTCGAGCACTTCATTCAATACGTGCTTCCCACCATCTTCCCCATCCTCGAGTCGAACCAGCACGGGTCGGTCAGCTCCGATCTCATTCTCCCGGCGCTCCAGAGCAATAAGGGCTACCTGCACTGCTGCCTCAGCATCGCTGCTCAGCACTACAAGGCTGCCATGGGCGGCCAGGGCGACGACATCGATGCCGACATCATGCGCCACCGCTATGCCGTCATCTCGTCACTCTGCGACGCCCTCAACCGCGACGAGAACCACCAGCAGATCCTCGAGACGACCCTCAGCCTCATCTTCTTTCAGTGCTGCGTCGGTCGCTTTGATGATGCGCTCCCCGACATCCCGTGGCACCAGCACTTCCAGGCGGCTATCTCGCTCGTCCAGAAGCTCGACCTTCCCCGCCTGGTGTCGGACCCCAACGAGACGCTCCAGCAGGCACCTTTCAACATGACCCTCACCTCGTGGATCGACATCCTCGGCTCGACGATGCTCGGACGGTCACCCACCTTTGCGCACACATATCGCGAGAAGCACCTGTCGCACAACCCCTCGCTGGGCCTTCGCGAGCTGATGGGCTGTGAGGACCGAGTCATGTACCTGATCTCGGAGATCGCCTGCCTTGAGGCGCTCAAGAAGGACGGCATGGACGACATCACCCTCTGCCACCACGTACGCGTCCTCGGTGACCAGATCGGCCTCACCGAGGGTCCCGACGACACTGTCGTGCTGCCCTTCAACGCCAACAGCACCCTGAGCCCCAAGCAGCTCAGCAAGAACGTGACGGCCGCCTTCCGCCTTGCCGCCCGCATCTACCTGTGCAACTTGGTGCCCGGCTTCCACCCCAGCCAGCAAAGCTGCATCGGGCTCGTCGAGAAGCTCACCGCCGTCCTCCAGACCATCCCCTCTGGGCCTGCTGGCTTCGACCGCTCTCTCTGCTGGGTGTATCTGGTCGGTGGCTCCGTCAGCGTCGCGGGCTCCTCCTTCCGCGCCTTCTTTGACGACCGCATTGCTCAGCTCGGCGACCTCGCCAACTTCGGCAGCTTCGGCCGCGTTGCTTGCCTTCTCCACGAGCAGTGGCTCCAGGCCGACCACCAGCAGGCCATGTCGCCCGCGAGCGCCACCTCGGAGGCCCCACAACAATACATCCACTGGCGGGATGTCATGCAGATGAAGGGTTGGGACTACTTGCTCATCTGAACAAACATCCCCTACATCTTCCAGCTGGTTCCTCGAAGAGGCCTGACATCTGCATGAGTATAATTGTCAACTGTGGCAGGAACGGCCTCCTCAGAACATCACCTTTTTCAGCCTTTTTTTCATTTAATTTTTTTATCAGATTACCATCACTTTAAAGAGGTTGCCGCGAGGCAATGAGTAGGGAGAGAGAATCATTCCTCTCTTTTTCATTTTTTGTTGACAACAAACGACACACATCAATCTTGGACTACAAACGACACCACTTGGGCACGGGGTTTTTATCTTTCACAAAAGTAGGGGGGAGGTCCTCCTCACTTTTCTCGCGCCTCTGGCAGCTACATTGGACTGGGGCTGTCGGAGTGTGTTCGCGGTGGACCTTGCATCATTCCCCCCTGCAACCCCGAAGGGCCTGGAGCCATTGAAGGGACTGTTGAGGAAATCATGGCTTCAGGGAGGAGATGGGAAGAACGAAGACGGGGAGGGAGAGGCCAAAGCAACTCGATGAAAATGGGAGGGAACGGTTACGAATTTTTCCTTGGAGAGGCTATAATAACTCTGCCTTCCTGAGTTTTCTTCGGCTTTTTTCTTTGTCGCATCTGCTTATGACCAGCAGAGCCAAAGCATGCATGAGATCGGAGTTTAGGGATTGAGATTTGGGCAAAGGGAAATGGGGATACAATGATCACCAGGGAGTTTTGGGCTCCGGTGTTTCTGTGCTATTGGCTTGACTACACCCACTAACAGGAAGGATACCATGGGTAGTGGGGAACAACGGTGCGGAGGAAATGTGTAAAAGTAGCTAGCTTACAGTCGCTCTTTGGAGAGGAAAGAGCCTATACCCCTGAGCTGGGAGAGGAGAGGAAGAGAAGAAAGCAATCAAAATCAAAAAGAAATTCAAAATAACTATCACGGTTCGATCGTTCTGTGAAGGCGACGTGGGAAAGATAGTTTGGTGATCTGAGGGAATTAATCGGGAAGCGGGAGCAGCAACGCGGCGAGCGTGGTTCAGTTGGGCATGGTAACGAGAGTGACTAACTGAAGGTGACTCCTTCACCTTAGGTCTACACCCTCTTTCGCCTTGATTATACCCCTGGACTTCTCCTTGGGCTGAACCATCGGCACATTAAAAAGACGCAGTCGTCAATTGCCACTGGGATTTAGGTACTCAATATTGCGCGGTGTCGTTCCTTCTTTTCCAGGGCTCAATTTCCTGCCGTCTTGGGGCCGACATCGGCAGGGCCGCAGAGCCAATGCATTGGCAATGAGCTTCCCTCAGCTCATCTGGGTGGGAGGGAAGCGTTGGTGAATGGGTTGGGTCGGCTTTGATAAGAGATAGGGAAATCAGTCCATTGTCGACCCGAGAGGGGATTGCGTAACGGGAGAGATAGCTAGCGGAAAATGGCGGAGAAGGGTGGTGGGTTTGGTTGTGATTCACCAGCTGCTGGGCAGGTTGCCTCATTCACAGACTCACACGGGAGGCTGGCTGCATATGCCTTGTCGGTGACGAGCAGGTACTCTCAGCTTGGCTGGGCTGAAGAATGGGCCGTTTCGACCCGAGCAGGAAACACAGCTGTCATTACGTGGACTTGCCCGAGACTTTTGACTCAGTGGCGAAGAGTTGCGTGGATAGTGGCATGTGGAGGAGGTCAGAGGTAGCCGGGGCTAGGTGGTCAGGGCTTGACCGAGCCGGAGCTGGAAGCGAGCAGCCCAATATTCGTGAGGCGGCAAGGTCGCTGCCGCTCGGCCTGATAAGCGACAACCGCCCGCTAAGCTCCGGGCGCTTAGGGCTGCCGTGGGTGTTGCGACGTAGCACAGCCGAATGGATGGGAATTGTCCTCCAAGATTCACCGACAGTTATTAGTCACCTGGTCTATCGGAAAAGTATCGACACCTCAACCTCGTGACTTGATGTGGTCGTTGGGCCGCTCCGTCAGGACTGTGGAGTGTTCGATGGCCGATGATCGTGGCCTAGCGCTGAGACGCGGAAGCATGGCTGGGCGGTGGAAGTTCGGGAGTCGGCTCGATGGGTTGTGGTTACCGGATTGCGGATGGGCATCAGTGGGGCAGCGAACGGTGAGTGAGCAGCGCATGGTATGAGCCCTCATATGATCGGTGACAAAATTCATGAGTTGGTGCTTTGGTGGTCGTGGACGACAGCCCAGAGCCTATCAACCAAAATAGGTCGCCCTGGGAAAAATGGACCAATCAGACGCGTAGGCCGCGGCCTTGCGCGCCGAGTTTCAAGACGGCCCTTGTTTCCCCAGCTTCTCTCACCAGTCAAACTGCCGTGGGTTGGGTCATCGGGCGCGCTGGCGCTTCACGACAGCCTCTCGTTGCGCGCAGAGCCAGACGCTCTCAAACTGCGCACTGCCTCATTTCCTTCCCACCAGCAATTCTCGTTGCATTTCTCCCAGGCTAAGGTGCACTGCCGACCCTGCCTGTCGGGCAGAGGCCTCGACGGCCACAGAGCGTCCAGCTCAAACAGTTTTGGCATCATTCTGGCTCCACGGCTCCCCGAAATGCCATCGAGCCCCATCAATTGGACCTGGCGGTCCCGCCCGCTTCGACCCTGCGTTTGGTTTCCTGCCAGACGTCATGGACAGCCGTGGAATCGGGCAAGCGCCCAGTGATTTTGTTTCCATTATACCTAGTCATTGCAGCCAGGCACCTGGCGATCATGTTTCTTCTCTCTCTACTCATACCAAGGATCTCCCGCCCTTGAACTTTATCCCAGCTCATCGTCCGACTCTCAGACGCCAAGTCACAGACCCATCACCTTGAACAACACAGTTGTTGACACCGGATGACATCTCGAGGGCACCAAGCATAGATCGCCTTTCCGTGACGGTCAGGTGACACAGAGCTCTGCTTCCGCCAAACACCATTCGACACCCGCTCGTCTGTCTTGATGGGTAAGCCATATTCCGAAATGCGCAGGAGGGGGTGGATATTACAGGGTGCACACCTCTTTGCCTTCCTCGCGACAGCGTCGGCGACGGCGATTCCTCCCAGCCAGATCTTCTCCCGGCAAGATTCGACATGTCCCAAGGATTATTCATCATGCGCGAACTTCCCGGGCAACTTCTGCTGCCCTACAACCCAAGCCTGCATCTCTCTCGCCGGTGGGACAACGCTCCTCTGCTGCCCACAAAAATCCGACTGCCAGAGGATCGTGCCGATATCCTGCGATATCTCTCTCCAAGATGCCTCGAAGAAGCCGGAGGCCGTGGTAAAAACAACAGCATTAACGAGCCAGTTGCCCAAATGCGGCGACCGGTGTTGCCCCTTTGGATATTCGTGCGGAAGCGGGAAGGACGAATGTGTGAAGGATAAGGAGCAGAAAGCACCGCCAGGGGCCTCTACGAGCACAACGACCAGCGCCAGCGCCAGCGCCAGCGCCACTGCAACCTCAGCTTCCAGCCAAACCAGTATTCCAGCCGCCACCACAACCAGTAGCGACGCGCCTACGGAAACCGCAGACCTCGCGAACGGGGAACCGGGGGCTGTAGAGCAAAACCAGTCCGGCGGCGGACCCTCAGGGGCCGTCATTGGCGGTGTTGTTGGGGGCATTCTTGCCGCTATTGCTCTCGCCGTCATCGCTGCCTGCATCCTCATCAAACGAAAGAAGAAGGCTGCCGGCACCCCGAGCTTAAAACTCTCCCGATCCTCTTCCTCATTCGGAAACATCATCAGTAACCCCATCGTGATGGAGGGTAATTTGAAGGCTATGCGAAGCGACTTCAACCGCCGCGCAAGCCGCAGCTTCGACGGGTCGACTCTCGACGGCTTCGCTCCCACCCGGAAGTCCATCAGTTCCCGAGGCTCCAACTCCTCGCGCACCCGCAACCTGACGGGTAACGGGCTTCTTCGCCATAGCAGCATCGCATACGGATACAACCCAGCAGACCTTCCAAACCCTCCGCCGCCCAGGACGCCACGCCAAGGAGACCGCGAGCCCAGCTCTGTTAGCATCAATGTGTTCGCCGATCCCTTGACGTTGACACCCGAGAGCGCAGCGCATGCTGCTCGTGGCAAGCGAAATAGTGGCATGACGACGTTTACGCAGTTGATGGACGAGGCCGACCTTGGCGGTGTGGCACGCGGCCAGGCGTACGTTCCGTACCGGCCACAAACGGCAGGCGACGGAAGCCCAGTGAGGAGGTGAATACCCCATGGGTGGGCCACAAATTAATGGATAGATTGACATCGATTTCTTTTGTTTCTGGGAGCAAGGCGTTCAGTTGGAGCAAGATAAAACGGGTGGCATTATGGGGACGGGCAGGCATATACGGGTGTGGAGGATATAGCAATATGGTCGCTCGCTGCATTCGTGGTTGTGAACCAGGCATCCAGGGACAGGAAGGGAGTTTCAACCATGATACCCAATCGTTTAGACAGTGCAGTTTAACATTCTCAGGTATATAATTTGGGCATAGCATCTTTTAACTGTCATGATATTAGTTCTAACATTGGTTAACGCTCTGCTTCGTGTCCACATGGCGCCTCTATTTCACAATACGCTTACAGCTGCTGCTTACTCCCCTGATATCAGATGGGTATCAAGACCACGCTGTTGCTCTATGCAATAATACAGTACGCGCCTCGGAACAGCCCTATTTCCGCCCTGGCTGCGCACCCCCGCGTTCATCCAGCCAACCGGCACACCCCCTTCCAGTTCACCCAACAACACTCAAGCCAAACACAAAACCTCCCAACCCAAACCCACCCTGCTCCGTATTTCCCACCAACCCTTCCAAACCCCTCCTCACTGGCTCTTCCTCTTCCCCTTGCCCTCACTCTTATCCCCATCATCCACCTCCGCCGCCTCCTTGCTCTCCGCATACCACTGCCCCGCTTGCAATACCAAAACCCCCACCAGCACAAGCGCCAGAATCGTATTGCTCGCACTCAGCACCCTTAAAGAGTCCTCCCTCCCCAGCACCACCGTCCCCGTAATCGGCCCCTCAAACACTGTCCCCTCCTCTTTCGCCCACGTCCCGGCGCTCACCGCCCTCATGCCCTTCACGATATTCGCAATGTACACACCCGCGCCAATCACATACAACACCAAGCTAGCTCCATCGAACAGTACGTTTGCCTCGGAGGGCCGGAAGAGCTTGGTGAAGAAGCCGAGGAAGCCGAGAAAGATAATGATGTTGAGCAGACGCGCAATGAGCGGTGGCGCTTGGTGCATGAAGCGGATGTGGGTTTCGAGCTCGTTGTAGAATGACGGGCTTACGGGGTCCGAAGTCCAGAGCAGGGGGAAGTCATAGGGGAAGGAGGCGAAGAGGATGCCTAGGAAGAAGCAGACGGCTAGGGGAACAAGGGTTAGTTTGAGGGCGAATAAGGGGGGAGGGCAAGGGGACGTACGGCCGACAATGAGGAACGTTGCGAAGGAGCCGGAGCCGCGGTAGTCTTTGGAGCGGGTCGTTTTGGACCAGTCCACCCAGCGGGTGGCCATGTTTGCGGGGGGAGTAAGGCGATGCGGGATACAAGAGTGTGGTCTGGTTTGGGTTTTATGGCGGGTCGGTGTCGTTGTGGCGCAATACAACGGAGTTCTCGAAGCTCGTTGCTTGGGCGTTGAAAGTTGGAGCTTTCAGCGGCGGGAGCGCAATTGCGTCTTTGGGCCCCCACATACGCGGTCAGGTTGGCAGATCCGGCGCTCCGGGCTTGGCACCAGTGGGGCCTGAGTTCCGTGTAACCTGGAAGCGCTTGGGTGGAAGACTTTGCAAAATTAAGGAGAATATGATAAAATACTATCTATACCTCAGGGATTCGGATGTGTGCTTGTGGGATACTTAGGACTCTTAAACCTCGTTGGCAGAGTTTCATATGTGGTCTCAGAGTCGAGATTCTCAGAAGGCCATGATGGGCAGGTGCCGCTAGCTGGTTGGTACATCAAAACTCTCCCCCACGTGCTTTTCTTTGAAGCCCAGTGTTATCGTACCTGATGTTCCGACGTGATCGTAAGGTGATATATGATGAATTTGTTCCGTTGAGAGTTCTTGACATGTTCCCTAGAGCACCCCAGGGTTCCAGTTCAGGATGTAGGGCTGTGTGGAACGAGAAGAAAAGATTGTCCACCACTCCAAAGAAGGCCCTTGTCATAATATGGACACTCCAGCCCAGGAAAGTGCGAGCGGCATATGCTAGCGAATAGGCGCATCGGTTTGACAGAAGTATATGCTGGCTGGAACCAAAACTACCTTGCGACACTCACGAGAATTGGTGACTGAGCTTTCACGCTTCGATAAGTAGGTAACATATGCACCATTCCCTCCTCGTCTCAACCTGCATCTTATGGGCATCTGCAACCTTGAGTTGCCGAGGTGAGGAAACGAGTGTGAATCACGCGCTGCCTTGATTCGCCAATCCACATTCCAGGGCAGCGCCACAGGACCAGGCGGGGTTGAGAAAGACAACTCCAAATGCAAGATGACACGAACGCCCGCTTCCCCATTCACCAAAACGCACTTTTGTTCTTGCAACCCACGAGATCTTGCGCTTCTGCTGAGCAACACCAACGATAAAACCATTCTCACCCAGCGCCCGCAACCGACGTCGCAATCTTGGCTCTGTGTGACGCGATCGCACTACCCATGCAGCGCAACATTCGCGGGGTAGCTTTGACCCTTTGAACGATGGTCTGAATCCCATTTTAGCACGCGATGGCGAATGCATCCCCTTCAAAACCCTCGCCGACTGCCTCGGCAGGGGGCTCTCGTGCTTTGCCGTCTCCTGCTGCCCTCCCATGGAGAAAGTCAACCCAGGAACGTATCAATGATATTCTGGAGGTCAGTTCAGAGTTATTAGATCATCCACCGGTCGGCTGTTCTTGAGCGCCAAGCCAAGGTAGCTCGTCGGAAGCTCTCCCGGCTCCACCTTCCCCAGGCCGTGTTTCTTGGGAGTTCGCGAGGCGTCCTTGATCACCCTGCTTGCCTCTGTCACGATTTACGTAACGATGGCTCGTGTGCTCGACTCCCTTTTCGGGCCCTCCAAGGATGAGCTCTTCAGTCGAATAGTGTGTCTCTACTAGCCACCGCATCGTCAGAAGCTGTGCACGAAGCTAACATGAGTTTTGAAGAGCGCGCGCGAACGGGCAGGTTCGCTCAGCCAGCCGCCGTCCGGCACCGGAAGTCCTAGGACAGGGTCCCCGAGGTTACAGCCGCTTCTTTCTAGCTCACCGCGAACTGGAACTTCGTACACGTTTCCCCATTCTCCACGCACAACAGGCATCCCGGAGGAGGGCAGCGGAGATGAAGCCGGCATCGTGACGAGGCAGCCCGAGCGGCACCGTAGCCTCCAATACCAGACCCCGACGCACACAAGCAGCTCGCCCCAGAGGAGATCGGCCGCCCAGAGCAGGAGGACTTCAGCTCATGACCCAGGCCATGAATCAGACACGCCTGGCGATGTCGTAGCCGGGATGCAGCAGAGCGAAAAGCCTGCCTGGAAGAAGAAGCTAGAGTACTTCCAGAGCATCGAGCTCGAGAACAAAGGAAGTGTGGCTCGCGATCACCTGGCGCTAGGTAAGCTGCGCAGTCCACTGTAATTGCTATTGGGCCAATGTTAATGGGAATTCCATTTGCAGAGCGAACATTCCTGGCTTGGCTCCGGACATCGCTGGCATTTGCATCGATCGGCATTGCCATCACGCAGCTTTTCCGACTCAACACATCGTTAGCCGAGGATGGCGACCAGGCGGAGAGTTTACGACACCTCGGAAAGCCGCTGGGCGCCACATTTCTTGGAATCAGTATCCTCATCTTGTTTTTGGGGTATAGGCGATATCTGTCCGCACAGTGGTGGGTGATCAAGGGCAAGTTCCCCGCCAGCCGAGGGACGATTATGTTTGTTTCGTTTATAGCGTTTGCGGTGACTGTAGCGTCGCTGATTGTTGTTGTTGCGGTACAAGGAAAGTCATGAAGACATGTCTGTAATGATCATTGTAAAAGGGGCATTGCTTTGTAGCAGTGGAGCCTGGAGTGATTGTCGAGTTGCTGTTATTCAATTGGCGTTGTTGCGGGGTATCAGGAGAAACTATCGGGAACTTTGAATCAAAACACTATAATCGTCCAACCGAACCATGGAAAGCCTCACTTTTTCCCATATCGCAACTAGGTAGCTGACTTCCAATCTGGTTTGAATATCTGACAGCCGCCACAACTCAATTTTCCCTTCTCCCCGACCAACCCACAAATGACGACACTCACTCACCTCTAACCACCCCTCCTCACTAACACCACATTCAGCCGCCTCACGCAAAACAACCTCCGCCATGCCCCCAACACCCGTCGACATCCCAGCTTTCGCCTCCACCCAACTCTCCCTCCTCGCCGCGGAACTCGCAGCCGAAATCTCGGAAACCTCCTCCCTCATCTCCCTTCACGCCCCCACCTCTCTCCAGCGGGCAGGCCTCGCCCTCACCAACCTCACCGTCTCCGCTCAGCGCACAGGTCTAGGCGGCAAAACTGTCATTGAGCTCTCACCTGATTCCGCAACAACTAAAGGCGATGCGTCCGAGTTGCCTGAGCATGGCATCAGAGCCGGAGATATCGTGTTGGTGTCGGAGCAGCCAGCGGGAAGCGCCAAGAAGAGAGAGGTGAAGGAGTTGGAAAGGAAGGGAGCGAAGGGGGTGATTACGAGGGTTGGAAAGGGGGTTGTTGGGGTGGCCTTGGACGAGGAGAAGGAGGAGGACAAGGGGGGTTTGCGTGGGAGAGTGTGGATGGTCAAGTTGGCGGATGATGTGACTTACAAGAGGTGAGTCTTGTGCTTGGTGTGGGAATCGAAGGGGGAGGGGTGCTGATCTGGGATAGGATGAATGGGATTATGGAGAAAATGGCGAAGATGAGCGAAGGGGAGACATCGGTGTTTGTGAGGGTGCTGTTTGGGCAGGCCTCGCCGTCGCCGGTGGGAAAGGATCCAAGTCAGGATCCGGAGTGGGTTGATCCGACATTGAACGAGTCGCAAAAGGATGCGATTCGGTTTGCATTGGCGTCGAAGGAGATCGCGCTCATCCATGGGCCGCCCGGGGTAAGTTGTATCTTGAGGATGGTTTACTTCTGCTGGGGTTAACTTTGGACAGACCGGCAAAACGCACACCCTGATAGAGCTCATCCTACAGATGCTCAAACGCGATCTCAGAGTCCTCGTCTGCGGCCCATCGAATATTTCCGTGGACAACATCGTCGAACGCCTTGCTCCCCACAAGATCCCCATTCTACGCCTGGGCCATCCAGCACGGCTACTGCCCTCGGTACTCAACCACTCACTAGACGTACTCACGCGGACATCAGAAGCTGGAGCGATTGTCAAAGATGTCCGCAGCGAGATGGACGCCAAGCAAGCCTCTATTCGCAAGACCCGCACCGGCCGTGAGCGCAAGGCCATCTACGCCGAGCTCAGGGAACTACGCAAAGAGTACCGAGAGCGTGAGCGCCGCTGCGTTAGCACCCTCATCAAAGGCAGCAAAGTGGTTCTCGCGACCCTCCACGGTTCCGGGGGTTTCCAATTAAGGGGCGAGGAGTTCGACGTGGTCGTCATCGACGAGGCCAGCCAGGCCCTCGAAGCCCAGTGCTGGGTGCCCCTACTCTTTGCAAAGAAGGCAGTCTGCGCAGGCGATCATCTTCAGCTCCCTCCTACCATCAAGTCCCTCAACAGCAGCGCCAAAAAGCCGGCTGGGGATGGCAAAGCCAAAAGGGGGGCCGTCACTCTGGAGACGACCCTTTTCGACCGTCTACTGGCACTACACGGACCAGCTATCAAGAGAATGCTTACCACACAGTACCGAATGCATGAGAAAATCATGCGGTTCCCCTCAGATATGCTCTACGACTCAAAGCTAATCGCCGCCGACGCTGTAAAGGACCGACTACTGACAGGCCTACCGTATGAGGTCGAGTCGACCGACGACACGACCGAACCCCTTATTTTCATTGACACCCAAGGTGGAGACTTCCCAGAGCGGAACGAAGAGGATGACGACAACGACAACGGCAAGGACTCCAAGGGGCGTGTACGGAGGAGTCTCCAAGAGAGCAAGAGCAATGCGTAGGTGATCCATCATCTCCCCACCTCATCACCCTTTCCTTTTGGCTCAGGGGCGGTAGGAGCGGTTCTTGGTTCCGAGCAACGTCAAGAGGAGTGGAGAGGCAAGCATCAGCTAATGGTGGAATCACTTCAGCATGGAGGCGGCGTTGGTGCGCCAGCACCTGCGAGCCCTGGTCGGCGCTGGGGTGCGGCCCGATGACATCGCCGTCGTGACGCCGTACAATGCGCAGGTGGGTGCATTCCTTTGGTTCAGTTCCGCAGGGCTGCATTATATCGCATTGATTTTATCAAGGCGTTCATGCGGCCGCCGCCCCTGTTCCGCAGCTGCTTGCTCCACCTAACATGAGATGAAATAGAGTGAACTAACAGATGGTGCCGCACTCCAGCTCGCGATCCTCGCACCGCTGAAGGACGAATTTCCCGGCATTGAGCTGGGCAGCGTTGATGGGTTCCAGGGCCGGGAAAAGGAGGCCGTCATCGTTAGCCTCGTCCGGAGCAACTCTGACGGCGAGGTTGGGTTTCTGGGAGAGAAGCGGCGTCTCAACGGTGAGTTACAAAACCTACCCCTATCCTCTGATTTCTTTCTTTTTTCAGGAGGCACGTGTCGATGCGAGTGATGTGATGCTTTCTGGGGGCTTCGCCTTTCCGTCCCAGGATCCAAAACCCCGGGTTGGAAGGCAAAAACACCAAGGACCCCATGCGGCCATCGCTGCTCAGGGGGCTCTTACGCCGGGGAATCCGTGCGCGAGGCGCTGGGAGCGAGGGAATACGTCGAGGCAACGTTATTAATGCAGAGACGCAGTCGCGATGACTCGGCCGAAACGCTCCTTAACTGTGATAGGCGATTCGGAAACAGTCAAGAGGTGAGTTGCTTGCTGCTATTTCGAGTACCCTTGCAGCGAGATGTTTGTGTCTGACCAGCGCTGTTCTTTCTGAACCGCTCAGGGGCAGCACATTTTTGAAGAAATGGATGGAGTTTCTTGAGGAGAACGCCGATCTGAGATACCCTTCGTTGGTGTTGGAGGGGTAGAGAAACGGAGTCTTGCTATGTCATCAAGCTTTCCACATGAAATTTCGTTACGGAGTGAGCCCTGAGGAAGGCATGTGGACTAGTGTCCCGTAACAGTAAAGTGAAATTTCATTTTTTCACTCAAATCTGGGTATCGATTTCGTATGAGATTTTGGTGAAAATGCCAAGGCGTATGGGTGAAATGGGGCCCCACATTCTTCCTGACTGGGCATTTGACTGGGGTTAGGTTTTCGTGTCCAAAAAAATTGAAATTTAGCTATCTAAAATAGAAAACTAAGACAGGAGTGCCTCTATCTCGTCGTCTGAGTTATCACTAAGGCTGGCGAGGAAGGCTTCTAAGCCATCCTCGCTCACAGGCTTAAATACCGATTAGTAATCGTCTTCCATCTCTATCAAAATAACCGCTAAGACTTCCTCCTAACGCTCGGGCCGGCTTTTCTCCGCTCTGGAGACTGGTAGCTCCTTTAACCTAGCTAAAATCTTAGTGTTAAAGAATAAAAACGCCGCGAAATTAGTCCTTTCCAGCGTAAGGCGATTCTAAACCTTACTTTAAATAAACCTGGTGGCTAAAAAGGAGTGTTCTAAGGGCACACTGTTAGCGAGGGTTGAAAAGATACGTCTAGCCAACGGCGCTAGTTCCAAATCGGTAATACTCTACCGCAGCCAGAAATCGTAAGGTTTAATAATTTAGTTATAAGTTGATAAAGCTATTCTAAAGTAGGCCCTATCCTGCTTCCGGAACTCACTAAACTGCCGTTACACCGCTAGCCAGGCAGTTACCGTACAATAACACCGTAAAAAGGCCTTAATTCACATGAGCTAGTTAATGGTGAGGTTCAGGTGCCGGGTGGCTAGATCTAAGGCCTAAGCAACCAGGTGGATTTCTAAGGTTTACTTACCCTTACGTGTTACTAACGTTATAAACAGTAATTACCAGTTAATTTCACTCCACTTACCGGACTGTTATAACTATTACCAGTTAGCTTCGATCTTTTACCAGTTAAAAATGGTGTACCCCACGTTTAAACAGTCAGATTCTAACTAGTCCTAAACCTCCCCCACAAGCTTTAAAATCATACTTAGAACCTTAACCCCACGTTAAAATTAGTGATTTTTAAAGCTGGCGATAACCTTATTTTACGTGGATCTTTCCTAGGAGTCGTAAGAAAGTGGGGTATTCTTATCGCAAGCCCACGTAAGTAAGGCGTCTTTATTATTAAAAACAAAAGTTAAGGCACGTAATTACGTGCCTTAGCACGTGATAACAGAAGTGATTAAGGCCTTATTTTACTGGTAAATACGTAGTTACTATTACCGGAGAATAGCGAGTTAGAGTTTAGATTTCTTAAAAAATACCACGATTTTAACGACGGCTAACATTAAAGATTTCCAGGGCTTAATCTTCAAAATATCTTTAATTAAAAGCTAAAAGCTATAAGAATTACAAAGGGTATAGAAAATATGTGAGAAAACAGGTCTTTTAACCATCTCTTAGTGGAACTTACGTGTTAAATTCTAGCCTCTGAGAACGCTAAAGAGGCCCTGTATTTACAGGGCCTGCCAGTAAGGAAGGCACTGGGTACCCTGCACCCACTAGGTACCCTGCACCTACAGCCACCACCCACTAGCCATAATGTGGCTTCAAACCTTCTGGAATCCAGAAGGCCTCAGGGCCTTCAGGGGGCCACAGAAGGCTCTGGAAGCCCACAGGCTTCCACAACCTTCTAAGGCCACATCAGTGATTACAAGGCCTGTGGAGAGCCTCCACCATACTATTTTATTATTATATTAGTAGTAGAAAGCTCTGGAATTTCCATTCCAAAGCTCCCATAGCCTATAACTAGCCATCTCCTCTCTTATAATTAGCTTTCCTTTAAGTAAGCAACCTACTTCCTTCAGTTAAGTATTACTTACTGAAGTAAGTAATTTATAAGTAATACAGTTGTTATTACAGTGTAAAGTTTACTGAAACCTTCTGTTTTACAGCGCATAATCCGCTGTAACTTGTCTTTTAGGCTCTGTAGTATAGGCCTTTATTTGCTTCCTTTAGCACCTTAGTAAGCTCTGCTATCATACCTCACAGCGCTCCTCTAGAGCACTGTACTTACACTTCTTCCCTTAACTGGAGCACTGTACTACAGGCTCCTATAGGCTCTCAGGCGCTGTAATACAGGCCTGTAAAGTGCTATAAAGTAACATTACGTATTGTAAAGTTAGTGTCTGTAACAATTCTATTAATCTTAGATATCTCATCCCTAACGAGATTATAAATAAGGGGCTTAATAAGCGACATATAACCGTTAGTGGAGTAAGCTGCTGTACTAGTATTAATCGTATCCTAATAAAAAGCCGTAACGTTAAGGATCTAGAAGGAGACTGTGATAACCTGCGGGCCACCCTTATAGGTCGGAACGGACCAACATATCCCTGCAGGTGCCACAGTGCGTAAACAGTGTAAACTAAAACGCGTACACGGACTGATCACCCTGATCACTGGAAGAAGGGAGTGATTACGATAAACACTAAGATTATTAATCACCCTGCTTACTAAGTGAGCCTAGTAATTAGAGTGATTAAGGAACAAGTTACATCCCTATTAATTAGTATAAATAGCTATTATCGTACCTATGATAATGTAAGGAACCTTTTATTCCTTATATAAGTATTTGCTTATTAATTAAACTAACTTTAATTATATCCTACTGTATTAACATTTAAAGTTGTTAAATTCTAACCTCTGAGAGCGCTAAAGAGGCCCTGTATTTACAGGGCCTACCAGTGAGGAAGGCGCTGGGTACCCTGCACCCACTAGGTACCCTACACCTGCAGCCACCACCCACTAGCCACAATGTGGCTTCGAACCTTCTGGAATCTAGAAGGCCTCAGGGCCTTCAGGGGGCCACAGAAGGCTCTGGAAGCCCACAGGCTTCCACAACCTTCTGAGGCCATATCAGTGATTATAAGGCCTGTGGAGAGCCTCCACTATACTATTCTATTATTATATTAGTAGTAAAAAGCTCTAGAATTTCCATTCCAGAGCTCCTACAGCCTATAACTAGCTATCTCCTCTCCTATAATTAGCTTTCCTCTAAAGTAAGTAATCTACTTCCTTTAGTTAAGTATTACTTACTAAAGTAAGTAATTTACAAGTAATACAGTTGTTATTACAGTACAGAGTTCACTGAAACCTTTTATTTTACAGCGTATAGTCCGCTGTAACTTGTCTTTTAGGCTCTGTAGTACAGGCCTTTGTTTACTTCCTTCAGCACCTTAGTAAGCTCTACTGTCGTACCTTACAGCGCTCCTCTGGAGCACTATACTTGCACTTCTTCCCCTGATTAAAGCTCTGTATTACAGGCTCCCACAGGCTCTTAGGTGCTGTAATACAGGCCTGTAAAGTGCTATAAAGCAATAATAGTCTTAGTGTTTATTATAATTACTCCCTTCTTCTAGTGATCAGGGTAATTAATCCGTGTATATGTTTCAGTTTACACTGTTTACACACTGTGGCGCCTGCAGGGATATATTAGTCTGTTCCGACCTATAAGGGTAGCCTGTAGGTTATTATACGATTCCCCCTTTTTATTATTCTTTTTCCACAAAGGTTTTAAAGTGCGTTTTCCTTTTAATAACTATTACTATTATACCTGTTAACGTGATTAAAAGATAAAATAAGAGAATAAAACCCTTATTTACTAACTGTCGTCTTGAAAACGCCCTTTTTATCAGTACCTTTAATATTGTTATACCGGTCCGTTACTTTTATTATATACGCCTTAACCTAGAGTGTAAAACGGTTAGTAAAAGTAAGTCTTACGGGAATTACGTTAGTGTTAAGGGCTAGGCTTATTCGTTGTGTAATATCCACGGTAACGACCCGATAATCCTTTAAAACGTTATTAAGGAAAAATAACGTCTGGATAAGGAAAAGTGTAAGGTTTTTATTACTTTATAGCACTTTACAGGCCTGTATTACAGCGCCTGAGAGCCTGTGGGAGCCTGTAGTACAGTGCTCCGATCAGGGGAAGAAATGTAAGTACAGTGCTCTGGAGAAGCGCTGTAAGGTACGATAGCAGAGCTTATTAAGGTGCTGAAGGAAGTAAATAAAAGCCTGTACTACAGAGCCTAAAAGATAAGTTACAGCGGATTATATGCTGTAAAACAGAAGGTTTCAGTGAACTTTACACTGTAATAACAACTATATTACTTATGAATTGCTTACTTTAGTGAGTAGTACTCAACTGAAGGAAGTAGATTGCTTGTTTAAAGGAAAGCTAATTATAAGAGAGGAGATGGCTAGTTATAGGCTGTGGGAGCTCTGGAATGGAAATTCCAGAGCTTTTTACTACTAATATAATAATAGAATAGTATGGTGGAGGCTCTCCACAGGCCTTGTAATCACTGATGTGGCCTCAGAAGGTTGTGGAAGCCTGTGGGCTTCCAGAGCCTTCTGTGGCCCCCTGAAGGCCCTGAGGCCTTCTGGATTCCAGAAGGTTCGAAGCCACATTGTGGCTAGTGGGTGGCTGCAGGTGCAGGGTACCTAGTGGGTGCAGGGTACCTAGCGCCTTCCTTACTGGCAGGCCCTGTAAATACAGGGCCTCTTTAGCGCTCTCAGAGGCTAGAATTTAACAACTATTAATCACCCTACTTACTAAGTGAGCCTAGTAATCAGAGTAATTAAAGAACAAGTTACATCCTTATTAGTTAGTATAGATAGCTATTATCGTACCTATAATAATGTGAGGAACCTTCTGTTCCTTACGTAAGTATTTGCTCGTTAATTAAACTAACTTTAATTATATCCTACTACATTAACACTTAGAGTGTTACTTTGTCTTATAGTAACATACGCCTTATTAACTAGTGAACCCCTATTTGTAAGGACTTACCTCTGTATTACTTCTCTTTACCCCACTTAACCTATCTAGCGACCCTGCTAACCGACAGTTGACAGGCCAGAGGTTGTAACAGAGACGTTAATCACTTAATTACCAGACGTATTGTTTAAGCTGTTAATAATAAGGTTAATTAACAGTACTTATTTAATATAGGTGAGGACTTTATCGCGGCGTTTTAATTAGACTGTCGGTAATTAGCTGGTAATTACGTCACCGGTCGGAGATCGAAAAGTGGGGTTAAGTTTATAGATAAACTCCTTTATCGCTAGACTTTTAAGTAGTGTAAATAACAGCCCTATAGAAAATATTGCTGTAGCCGCTATTTTCGAAGCTTTCTCTTAGTAGCCTTTAGGCTGGGGTCGGATGGTAACTAGCGTAGTAATTGATCGTTATTACATAGCGACTTTACGGCGGCGGTACAGCGCACACTTAATAAGGTGACGCCTTTGCCGGTAGATGTTCTTTACTGCTGTCTTTTAGCACCAATTATAGGTAAGCCGTGGCTTCTTAAATCCGGTAACTTCGCGCTCGTCAAATTCAGCGCGAATGGCGTCGTTTACAAGGCCTGTAACAAAGGCTGAGTGGCTTTCTGAAGCCATTGTGATGTTAGATTTAATTGAGGATTAAGAAAGTGTGGAGGTTTGTGGGGATTGATGGCGGTGAGGATAAAAAGTGGGTACAATTCTTACCATACAAAACCCTAACCCTTGCCAAGACCCCGATTACTAATGTAAATACCCATACGTTCAATGGGGGTGTTGAAAAAATTGAAAATTCGTATGGACTTGGATTGAATGGTAAATACGGAACACTAATGTGGACGCGTGATGCGATCGGTAACCATTCGACGTTGTCTCTTGGTCGCGAAAAGCCCGCTGAACCTTTCGGGGAATTTGCGGGCTCTCGGTTCTGATCCTCACCACCACGTTGCTACCTTGAATGCGTGACATCGTGGATTCTGGGCCGCGGGGAGTGTGCCCAAGAGCCTTCGAGTTTTGTGAGACCTGCTACCCGGTCGGTCCTCCTGCCGACGATTGAGACTAGGACATCCTATACAATGCCCAGCAATACAAGAAAGCCCCAAACTCAATGAGTGAAGGTCAAGGCTGAGTCGCAGGATGCGAAATCGGATGTTGACGTTGTTGCTGTTGGTTCAGATAAGTGTGCCTGGGTCCTCTGCCTGGGTCCTTTGCCTGGGTGTTTCAGATTTCGACAGGGGCCAGCCAGTGCAACACTTGCAGAGCGACCCCCACAACAAAAAGTAGCCCCTTACCATCCGCTGAGATCATCACTGTCGTGCGCGCTACGGAATACCCATTTTGGTGGTGCCCAAGTTTGTGGTTGAACTGTTGGCACCTTGGAGAAAATCCTGTGAGATGCTGTCTTCCGCTTCCTGCGGAGAATTAAAGTACCGCCGTTCAGTTATCGCGCAGGAGCCTCAGAGCTATCAGTTTCATTTCCCTCATCCATGTTGACTGTGGCGGAGAACTTGTCAGGCAAGGGGTGCCGAGTGCTGAGAAAGGAAAGTGCGCCATCTTAATATAGTATCATCGTCGTATCTGCGCGCGGAGAGCTCGCAAGGATCGACTCTTTCAGCAGACAGGGAGCTTGACGACCATCAAAACAGAAGATGCGAGGCCGCGCTTCTCGCGTAGACAGCCGCGCTTGGGCAACATTCGAGCACCGTGCACGATTGGCTGCAACTGACGTGTTTTGAGGTGTTTGTCTCTGAGACGGCGTTGCCCTCTTTCCGCTGCGGCATGCATGGTAGTGGTGCCGTCAAGAGGCCGACCGAATCCTTTTGGAGCCGTTCTTTCCAACATTGAACCTGGTTGGCAATAAATGCGCTGCATATGCGGAGTGGGAGGGAGGACGCGTATCAGCGAACCTCAATGGTACTCGAGTGGACACCTTGATCGTGGCAGATGGGCTTTTGTTGCGTTGTACTGACTGCCGTCCCGTGGGACCCGTGACAGCAGTGATACGGGGTCCGGGCCTGGCTCTCCAAATGCCAAAACGGATGCCAGGTCGATCATAAAAACATAATCCCCGACGATAATGCGGCTGCCATCATTTGGGGGGGGGGGGGGTTGGATAGCAAAGAACCCTCGGGACTTTCACCTGCAGCGGATCAAACTCGCCCATTGAACATATCAAGGGCGAAGTGAGACGAGCAAACCTGAAAGCTTTAAGCCGTCTGAATTCCAACTTGTCCCACAATGGTTTCGGCAAAGTGGCTGCCACCTTCCCAGATCTTCAAGTGCGGGACGAGAGATGACGAAAGGCGGATCGAGCCTTTCTTCTGAGAGACTTGGATCTGGCCCGCCCACCCCTTGTCGCTCCGCGCTCAGCTGACAACGGACGTATGATGGAGGGAGGTGCAAACCTCGGAAAAACCTATCTGGGGGAATTCCAGTTTATTGCAGCATGACAACATCGCTGGATATGTCCATATGATCCCTACGGAGTAGATACCTTGGTTCCAACGCTCAATCTTGAGCTCTTCTCACTTCAAACTTTAGTGCTTGTCCCGCAAACCAGGGGTCGTGCATGTGGCACCCGACAAAAGCCACGCGTGTCTTGGGGCTGTCGGCACAACAGCTGAACGTATTGGCGGCCAGGAACCTGCGCGAGGAACAAAAGCTACGTCCACTTCGAGGTTTGTGATGATTACCGGTCGATGCCTTGTCAAGTTATCGCTGCGATGGACAGATTGTAGGGCGCCCAGTGTGGTCACAGCCTTCGAGTTACCTACTGGCGATTTCAGAGGCTTCGGGGTGGGGGATGACGGCGATCCAGCAGCCACAAGAGCCTGCGGAGATCCGGATGCTGACTTACACACGCATTTATACCGTTTTTGGCCAACATCAGCATTATTACGGACATACGCACCGACATTACAGAGGCTCCGATGGCGCAGCATCCTTTTGGAGACTGTCCACGGTTATCTAAGGAGAGGACGGAGCGGAGGGAGCGCTGAGAAATTTTCGAGAAGGCGGCACGGCGCCCGCGACGTCGGCTCCAGAGTTGGGATGGAAATGCGCCCTCGTCAAATAGATGAGGGCATGAACTTCAAGCCGGCACAACTTTTTGCAAGCGGGAGGTTGCACCATCATGCAGTCTGAAGCGGGGACGAGATTGGCTACTTGACTTTTCCAGCGTGGCGACTTGCTGGCAACCCCGCGCTGGAGGTTTCTGATCACTCCCCGCTACGCCCGCCACCGCTAGGCTGTCGCCGTGAGATGGCGCTGGCCTAACGCTCAACGTGCGCAAGATGAAGCAGGTGCGGAGGCGGTCCTGCATCGCGCATTCGAGCGCGTCGCCAAATTGGAGTAGCACTGTGTTTGGGGGGAGAGCGGGCGTCTGCTTGCCGCAGCCGATGCTCGCGTTCGAGGTGGATACCCAGGGCGCCGTGTCTGTGTCCTCTCACACGAAGGACTACGCCCTCCGTTTTGCTGTGTTGCGGCATCCCGCAACCCGTGCCCATGGACGTCGGTTGAGGCTCTCCTCCCTGAGGCCCGAGGAGCCCCAGCACAGCACGTCTCTTAGCGACGCCCAACACAGTCAAGGCTCACGCCCCTTCTCCACTTGCTTGGCCTCAGACAGGGCACCCCACCATCACAGTCGCATCCGACAAGCATCCTTGCTCTTGCAGGTGCGCTGCACAGCCCTGGCGAGTCGGGCTTGCTGGCTTCTGTCTTCTGCGAAACGGTTCGCTGGGCATTAATATCGGCCATTGGCGCTGCTCCAACGTGCATTGGGGCCGCCTGCCATCCTCGCCGGTGTCTGCTGTTTACTGGAGCTGCTGGCACGGCCATTGTAGGAGTCGCGCAAGATACTGGACGCATTGGGCCTCGGTTGTGTTGTTGCGACCACTACAGGCTGAGCCCAGACTCTCCCATCGCCATCGCTCCTGCAGCAGCGCCGTCACCCAAAACAGCTCCGCGCCTATCAACGGATCAGGCACGCGGCACCAGCCCAGCCTAGGCCCGCCAACCCTCCGCAGCACACGACAGGACGAGGAGAGCCGCATTGCTGGCCATGTGGGACTCGGATTTGCTGAGACGTTGAAGAGGGATCTAGGGACCTTCAGGGTTATATCCCTCTGGGGTATCCCTCACAGAGGCGCGTCGCTGGGCTGATCGCGACTCAGGCCTGGTGCGCCTTCCGACTTTGGTTTACTCAAGTTCTGCCAGATGGATCAGAAGGGCTGGCCATTTTACCACTTACCCCCTTCGCTTCGTTCGTGTCGACATTCTCTTGACTTTGGCAACATCTCTATCATCTACCATCGTCTTTTGGTAAGCTAGCTCAAACACCATGCCCAGCCTGTGGAAATCCGGCGCCGGCCGCGCCAAGCCGGGCCGCAACAAGTCGATCCGGGGAACCATCTCCGCCCCGATCCCGATATCCACCGGATTAGACGACGACGAGTTCCCAATTCGAAACCCTGGCTCTGCAAAAGCAGCCACGAACCCGGACGAGGAGTTTCCAATTCGGCAGCCGGGCGCTGGCATCGCAAGCGCCATGCCACCTGTTGATGACGCAACTCCTGAAGAGCAGCAACCTCAACTACAGCAACCGCAACAACATGGAGAGCAACGTCTCGATCTTACGGACAAGCCGCGGGGCGATGAAGCCGAGGAGGCAACGCCACCCACTACGGATGAGACGACAGCAGACGTTGTGGATGAAAGTCGCACGGACGCGATGCAAGACATTCAGCCGGAGCCTCCGTCAAACCCACCGCCGGAGCGGCCTGCCGGCGACGAACGTCCCGTATCCCGGTCGCCACCACGCAAAACGTCACCGAAGCAGGTCTCCCCACAGAGGGGATCTCCCTTGAGAGCGAGAACGGCGCCATTGAACAGGGCTACTAACCCACCGGTTAGCATTGCCCGGTACTCGCTCATCAGCGACTCCCCGAGTGGTCAGACGGGGCAAAGTAAAGACGGGCCACAGCGAAAAAAGTCGACGCTGAGGTCTGCATTCAGTAAACTGTTTGGACGGAGCCGAAGGAAAAATGGTGGTGGCTCTCAGGATATCACGGGCCCGTCGAGCCGTGAATCCCGGCTTATGGGGTCGTCCCAGCACCGGAGCGTAAGTCTATTCTGTCTGGCGCTTGGGATGAGCGGCGGATTAAAGCTGACTTGAAATTGTACACAGGACCCAACTGCATTGGTCCGGACGGCGGAGAAATCACCGAAACGGTCCACTTCGCTACCACTAACTGAGTATGACCGCCCTCTTCGATCGCATTCGATTGGGCCAGACGATATCATGGCCATTGAATCGGCGCGAAACTCGCTCCAGGCCGAAGGATCTGCTGCTGGGACGAGCCTAGGAGGTCGGAGGCGCGCTGCCACGACCACAAGCCGTTTACTGTTCCAGACGCGTGCCCGGAACGCGGAATGGGGCGCTGGACTCTCACCACGCCCGGCGAGTACTCATGGACGAGGAAGCCGGCAGGCCAACACCGCCGAGTGTGAAGACCCGGAGGAGATTGGTCGCGCCATTACGAGTGATAGCGGCAACGGTAGCGGCAACGGCAACGGGCGACGCCGATCCAGGAGCCTGTCTGGCCTTCAGGATCTCGTTGTAACCCGTCCCGGAGCCCGCCGTCGTAGCGATGAGATTCGGTTTTGGCGCGAGTCGTACGACCCCGGGTTCATGTCGCCGCTTTCGTCGAACGCTCAGGAGGATTTGGACAATGATGAGACTGCGATGATGGAGGCAAGCGCGCCCGAGAGCCCAGCAGTCCCGCCTAGAACACCACCTCAGCCCTTCAATTTCGGCATAATACCGAACACGATGGTTGGCATGAAGATTACCCAGGCGGTAACCCAGGCGGCCGGCATAGAGACTCGCATCGACGGGCTGGAATCCCGCGCGGACAAGTTGGAGAGGGTAGTCGGCCAGCTGTGTCGAGGCGTGCCAGGATTTGACGGGCCAGACCTACATCATGGGGTACCCTTATCCGTCGCAGAGGAACCTTCCACGTCTGCATACACCACCGCTCCTCCTGTTAGGATGCCTCCCATACCTAAGGCTATGTCCGTGGAAACCCGGGAGACGCCTCGTCGATATGCGAGTTCTCATCGGTCCGTCGAAACGACCGACACGCATTCACAAATCTCGTTTGGAGAGGCGCCAACCTTCATTGGGTCACTCCATCCGCCTTCCTCGTCCGCAGCGCACTATCCGTCGCTGACTGTGACTTCTAACCCGCTCATGGGGTCCCTACAACGCCCCAACTCTAATTCAACAGTCCGTGGCGCTTCAAGCCTTCCAACCATGGGTCGTGACACCAATAGCAACGACGATGCATATGCATCGCTCGCAGCGCAGCTTGAGGCAGAACGCGCGGCTCGACAGGCATTGGAAGCGCAGGTTGCCAAGCTCTCTGAGCGACTAAATACTTTGTCTTCGACCATGTTCGCTATGATCAGAGCTCCATCTGAGTCACGGTCGCAAGAGCGTTTGGCTCCAAGCGCGGGTGGGGGCTCACCACTTCTGCAACCGCCAAAGGCGATCCCCGTCCCACCATCTACCAAGGTGCTAAAGTCACTGGCCAGCTTCGAAGTGCAGATTGAAGATGCATCAACCCCAGAAACAAAAACCGCAACAGCCACGGCGGACCCGGAGAGGGAACCTGAAGATGAGGACTTCCAGACACCCCGAGAGGAGCAGACCCCGCTCAGCTTTGGAGCCTTCGGCGAGGAGCTGAGGCCGGACGACGGCGACGACGGTGACGCGGACGACCCGAAGCGCAAGAAGGCGGCGAGGACCCTCAGCTTGAGCCAGCTAACGATCAAGAAAGGCCAACGAACACAGATATGAGACGGCAATTCATCGACATAATGACCCGATGCCCCCTCATGATGCAGCAAAAGAACTTTGGTTCAAGCGCACACAACTTGCGACACATGCACGCATTGTTTTGTTAGAAATCTCGTTTATGTGTCAACCGCTCCTTGCAACTGTTCATTTGTACATTATATACCCCCTTTCTTGCGCATATCGGCCGACTCGATCCACTACTACCTTTCCCATTACTTTTTGCTACGTATCAACTTATTGGGAGGCACCTGTCAGATCATCATCTCAGCGATTTTATTTCACCAAGCTTATGGTTGACTTGGATGAGACATATGCATCATTTTCATCACCTAGTCTGCGAGTATTGAAGTCGGCGTTGGGAGTAGTAATCTAATAGGGATCAAAGGGGTGGAGTATGTGTATACTAGGTAAAATCAGTGATGTACGCTATGAATAATGTGTGTTTCCCAGGGGCAACATGAACAATTGAGACAGGTTGAGCTACAGTTTGAACTGCCAGTATCTCGTATGTCATGAAGTTGTCTTTCTTTCCCGCGCGATATCAGCAAATATTTGAAGCCTGCACCAGGGCCTCCTGTACCTCACCTGGCGCTGAGTATATCACAAAATACAACACTAGGTATGCTTCAGGTAGCAAGATCAGCCCTTAACGCCACATGTGAGATCAACAAGGTACAGAGGAAGCCAAGAACCCCCATCAAACACAACAGTTTCTCAAAACAACCCTCATGCCGTTCCATCTTCAGGCAACTCCTCTATCACCCGTTCTACCATCGCAATCAGCTCGTCAATATCTGGTCGCTCACCCGGCTCCACCTTCAAACATTTCCTCACTACCTCCCGCACGGGTTTACTAATCGCTTCGGGATCACTCGACACATCACCACCGCCATTCGCAGGCCCTTTCCCCTTGTTTTTCTTCGCGTTCGGGCCCTCGTCGGGAAACCGCCAGTCACCCGAAAGGACGCAAATGCTCAGCGACCCGCCTGTTTCGTCGGAGCGCATTTCAAAGGGGGATTTACCTACCAGGCAAGCGTACAACGTGCAGCCAAGGGACCATATGTCGACTTTTGTGTCGATGACGGTGCCGGTTTTGACGTCGAAGAGCTCGGGAGCGCGGTAGGGCATCGTGCTGTGCTCAGCAGCGATGTCTTGGGTCGCGATGGCGAGGGAGCGGGAGGTGATGGGGAGAGGGGACTCGGCGATGGAGCCGAGATCCATCAGGATGGGGTCGGAGCCGGAGTCGGAGATCATGATGTTACCTGGGGAGGGTGTTAGTTTTGGTCCCCAAGTAAAAATAGGGGGAAGGGGGACGGACCTGGCTTGATGTCTCGGTGGGCGTAGCTTCGTACGCCTCCGCCGGCGATGTGCACGCCGTCTTCTTCTTCATCCATGAGCGGACGTTGCTGTTCTGTTTCGTCGTCCTCATCTGCTCCCGCCGCGGCATCCGCTCTCCTCTTGCCGGTATTGCGCTTTGCCGAGTCGGGACCGCCGTTTGCGGGCATCTCCATCCTCTCAGCACCCGGTCGCCCGCCCCTGTATTGGTGCATGTCTTTGAGACCGCGACAAACGCCCAGGAACAGGTGCATGAGGCGCTTCTCAGGGAAGCGCGTGTGGTTGACGAGGTTCGCGTTGATCATGTCCTGGAGGTTACCGCGACGGTAGTAGGGAAGCAGTACGTAGACGGTTTTACTCTGGGGATCGGCACCACCGCCGCGCTCACTGGCAACGCTGTGGTCGACGCTGTGGATGATGTGCGGGCTGTTGCGGAAGAGCTTGTAGGCTTCGACTTCCTTCATGGCCTGCGCGACCGACTCGGCGCCGAAGGGGCATCGTATCTTTTTCAGGGCGAAGAGCTCCGCGGTTGATGTGTCTTGGACGAGGTAGACATAGGAGAATCCGCCCTATTGTGAGACAGACGTCAGAATGTGCAAACACAGCAATCAGAAGCTGGAGGAGACGGATTCGCACCTCGCCTAGCAACCGCAGAATCTTGAAGCTGCGGCTGTTGATCTTAAGCGTCGGGGAGCTCGGGAAGCAGTTCAAACAGCTTCCCAGCGAGGAGAGAATGTCGAAGAATGCTTGCGCCATGATCGCGATTGCTGATTCGAAGGGTCTTCTACGGAAGGGCGTTTGCTTTATTATCGAACAGCATGGGGCAGCTACGGCTCCCAGGTCAGGTATCCTAAGCGAGACTCTTCAAGAGCTGTGCCACGCTGTTTCAGGCGGACAATCGTCAATCGCGAGGCGTCAGGGTAGCAGAGGGTGGACAAAAGCGCTCATCAAACAATTGAGAACCCAAAAGATGTGTAGTTGACAAAAAACATGTCAAGCTGGCTTCACTGTTGTCAGACTTGCGCCAGCCACCGTTTGCTGCAGGTGCGAGGGTCTGCTCAGCTCATGCGCCACATTACGAAGTGACCCCACGCCCACGCATCCAGCTCTCCACTGGGCTAAATTTGGATCCAACAGCCTGGAAAGCTGCGTCTGGAAGTTAGTGGAGCCGTTGTTGACATGACGAAGTCAAACCGCAGACAGGACACTGAACATGACAATGGTGAACTGGTATCATTTTCCCCTATCCTCTTTTCCCCTTCGTGCAGTCGATACGACTTCCGGCATGTACATTTCGCGTTGCGGTCATCCAGTTTGTCCATCCGGTCCGATCACCACCCTCCGCTCCATAAGGTAAATAATACAAAGGGTAAGAGTCGAAACAAAGCCCCATCACGCCCCGTCAAGAAACTAATTAACCCGTGGAATTACAACAACGTACGCGTCTGGAACTATCTCATTGGCACCCCTTAAAATGCGTCCTCGAAGGGGCAATCCACGCTGTCATGCCCATCCCGCTCACAGAGCGCGCACCACTTTCCCCCATCTACCACGCCGCTGTCTTTACCCGCCACGGGGCCCGAGTCCATCGGATTCGGGATGGTCTTGATGGTCGCCGGCGGGGCAGCTGCGGGGGTAGCTTGCAGAACCGGAGCCTTGACCTTTGCGGGGGAAAGGGGCGCCGGCTTGATGTCCGAGTCGTGGGGAACGGTCAAACTGTCGAGGCGCGGTCGGGTGGCACGGACCGCGTAGTCGCCGTTGGTAGCCTCCTTGTTTTGCTGTCCTTCTGGTCCAAACATGTTAGTGCAGGTGAGGATATCGTGGCCCGGGCTCTCGCAGATTTCGCACCAAAGAGTGCTATTCTCAGTCGCTGTGCTGTATGTGTCGCTTTCAGGCATCGTGTCCAGAGTGTGGCCGCGGCTATGTCGCAGGCCAGCAACCCCCTTGTGCTGCGCTTCAGGGCTGCGAGGAGCGAGCACCACGGTTCCTCTTGAGTCGCGGAACGAGCTCCTACGCTCGTTTGCGCTGCCAACTGTCATGGCGCTGCCCCGATGACCAGCTCCACCCGCCACCTGGACGCTGCTTCTTCGCAGCATCTCGATCTCGCGCTCGAGCTCTTCCTCGCGGGTTGTCTTGCTGTCAAGAACGGTGCGGAGGTCGGCCAACTCTCTCTCAAGCTTCTCGCGGCTCAAGCGGTCCTCGATCGACTCACCTTTATGTGAGAGCGATCCGTTCCGCTGGCCGGTAGCTCTGTCAGCGCTGTCGTCGGGTGCAGAGCTGCTTAGTGAGTGGATGATAGCCTTGAGACCCCTAATCTCGTCCTCCTTCTGTTCCAGCTCTTTGGACAGATTAGCGCCGTTCGGACCGCCGTTAGCGCCATTGGCCCCGTTCATAGTCTGGGCTTTTTCTCGTTCTCTGCGAAGCTCTGTGCGGGTTCTCTCCACCTCTCCACGCAAGAATTCCACCTCGCCACGGGCCTCAGCCTCGCCTCGCCTTGCATCTTCGAGGCCTTCCTCAAGCTCCTGCACAAGCTCTTCCAATTGTTTGAGCTGCGTCGCGACAGTATCGACGTCTGCCGTTCTCTCCTGAAGATCTTGAATTTCCTGCATAAGCTCCTCAATCTTCTTTTCGTAAACGCGCTCTGTCTCGGTGCTCGCCATCTCTAGGGTATCAATGGTACTCCTGAAGTCGGCACGATGGGCGTCAAACTCAGCCGTCAACATCGCAATCTTCTCGTTTTTCTCCCTGAGTAGCGCTCGAAGCTGCGCTGTATCTTTATCCTCTATGCTGCCACGACGTTGCGGTGCTAAGTTTGGCGGCCCATCCGAATTCTCAATCAACCCCTGGAGCTCTGTCAAGGAACTCTCCATCTCAGCGAGAGTGGATGCCTGCTCTCTGAGCTGCCGGTTGCGATCCTCGAGCTGCGCCCTGAGTCTCTCCACTTCTTCGTCATCAACACGATTACCGGCTCTTGAGCCGGTTCGGGAAGCGGCTCTCGAGGCTGGTCGCACCTTGAGGCCGAACGAGGACAGTGAGTTGATGCTCCCATTGGCCGTCGTTGTCGTTTTATTCCTCTGCACCGGTGTCAACTCGTCGTCGGTGAAGTTCTGGCCAGACGAGGACGAGTTTCCGAGGGCGGAGGCGCTGCGCTGACCGATACTAGCGCTCCGCGCATGCGCTGGCGTCCTCTTGCTCGGGTCTCCAGCGGTACCACGCACGCTTTGGGCAAACTTATTTGACGTGGGGCTACCGAACCTTGTTTGCGCCTTCGGGCCGGGTGTGGCGATGGAAGGCCGTGGTGCAGGCGTCATCTGCAGCCGCCTCACGGGCGAGTCCGGCCGGGGTAGCGAAGTCCGCGACCGCTTGCCGATGGGACTGGGAGCTCGCCCGGGGCCGACAGACTGGCTGAATTTTGGCAGCGTAGGTGTAGGTGGTGTGTAGTTTGTCGAGTTTTGTGTTCCAACCTTGAGGCCGCCGTTCGCAACAGGGCCGGTGGGTGTGAGTGAGAATCCCGCCGAGCCGGGAGTGGCGCCTCGTTTCGTGGCCTTGGATAGGGGCAAGAAAATGCCCGCGCCTGGTTGCGAGGTAGTGAAGTAGAATACACTGCTCGCAGAAGGCAAAGTTAGACTTGAAATAAAAAAACACAAGGACCCATCAATTCTTACCCGTCGACATCACCGTTGTTCTTTCCGCGGGCAGCGAACTCTCGATGCAGCTCGACGCCGGCAAAGGTGCCTTTGCGGCCGGCGACGGAGCCCACAAAACGGACGGTACCGGACATGTTGCCGGGTACGTCGACCATATCGCCAATCGAAATGTCGTCGGCAGGGGCCAAGCGGCCCGGTGTCAAGGGGTTCGGCATCTTATCGTTGGTCAGGACCGAGTTGAAGGCGTACGCTTCCGTGTCATCGGGGATCGAGGCGAGCGAAGATTGTGTCAGCGCAGCGAACGAGGCTTTGCGCGCCAGACCGGGCGGTCCGGGAGCCAGACGCGAAGAATGCGACTGCTGCGACGAGTAGAGCGAGTTAAGATTTGGTGTGGAAGATGTGACGATGCCGCCCAGTCGACCAGTGCGCCGTGACAGCGTGTGTCTGGTCGTGGTTGTGTACGTGGAGGTGGAGGACATCTCGAAAGAGGCCCAGGTTTGTGGCACCCGACGCCAACTTTTGCTTTATTTGTTGACACCCACCACACCACTCACCGCATCCGAAAACCCCACACACCACTCACCGCTGGGGACTGCTCCCAGCGCACGCGCACGCCCGCCGCAGCGCACCCACACCTTCGGTTGGCCGCTGTTTCTGGCCGACACCTCTTGACCGAACCACGCGACGGGATCCAAATCCAAGTATAATTGAGCAGCTGGGCCCCGGTTTGTGGCTCCGTTCCGTTGTCTTGCCCAGGTGCTTTGCTTGGTTCCTCCTGGAACGATTTGCGGCCGCTAGAAACAACGACGGCTTTAAGATTAATGCAACCAAGGGGGAACACCAGTCGTCGCCGCCAGACCGCCTGTGCTTCTGCGAATTTCTTTTTTGGTTGCTTCTCGTTCGCTGGTACCCGGTTGGCTGGGGGAGGTAATGAGCGAAGGCAGGTGAGGGCGGGGCCGGGCTTGCAAATCAAATTATCAGCGAGAGAAGGAGGGGGACGATGACGAGGAAAAAAGCGAAAGTCGAATTGCGATGAACAAAGTTGGGAGGGAAAAAGGGAGTGAATCCCAGGGACAGACAAGCTGCACAATATTAAACCCCGGAAGCGAAAGGCGACACCGTCTGTTCCGTCGAGTGCCCCCATCAACACGACAAGGGTGATGCAGGCTGAGCTGTCTTTTGTGTCAGACGTCAAGCATATCGACGGCGGTCAAGACTGAGTACTCCGTGCAGCCCCGTCAACCGTTTGGTCTGGTCTGGGGGTTTCCCGCCTGCGCGACTGCGCGAAGTCCGGCGGCTCTCTTTCAACGTCTTCTGTTGGTCGGGCCTCAGAACCGCTCCAGCAGACGCTGCAAGAGAGTGGGTAAGGCAAAATATATTCTTCCAATCTCATGCCGTTGCTCTGTCTCTCACGCGTTCCATCCCCGCGCCTCGCGAGATTGGAAAGAAAACAAATGACGACAGGTGGTAACAACGCAGAGACAGGTAAGCCCAACACTGCAAACGGATTCGCCGTCGCTGTGTGACGGCCACTCCTTCACTGATGATGATATGCTATTAGTCTGAGTACCACGGACCTGACGCCACAAGAACGAAGTACCGCAAGCAATTTTACTATGTTGTGCCCCCCAACAGTGGGCGGGCGATCGAGCCGAACATGTAGCTCGCTCCAGCCAGCCCCCATGCCGGATTCGTCCATATGGCGGGATGAATATACCGTTCCGCTATCGTGCCCGCTTCCTCACTCTGGATATTTCCCTGGTTTGCTCTATACAGCATCACGTCTATTGAGACCTCTTTGGCGGCACGCATCAAGGTACTTCGCTCGCTGCTCGATCAGCGTGTTGCGATTGGATCTCATTCGGGGCATTGTCCAATCGACGGCTCCATTTGTGGTTTGGGGTCGTTGTAACGCTGACGCAGAGCTAAGGCAAGGCACGAGCAAGGGACCACTGCTGGGGTTAAGCGCCATGCATCATGGACGAATGAGGCAGTATGTTTATCGTCAGACAAACGCCCGCTCCCGCCAGAGGCCACGCTGAATCGCAAGTAAACAATACCTTGGTCGAGACATACTCCCTGTACAATGGGCACTGGTGACAGGATGCTGCGTATGTCAACCTCCCCGTACTATGGCTTGGTGGACTGTACAACTGCCGCCGTTGCCGCTTTCTAGACCAGAATTACACCAACTTGGCTCTCTCCCGTCTAGTGGAGCTCAGTCATGTTCCCCTGTTGCCCATTCGTAAAACCCGGGTATTTGTTCTTAATCGCCTATCCATTAAACCCCCTTTGAGCCGCGTGCCGTCTCTTCATCTCATATTTTGTCCGCGGAAGATGCGCCGACCTGCTGACGTCTCCAGATCCGAGAACGGGAACTTAAGCATACAGCGAGGCTGTTCCACTAGCAGGCGGGGACTTCTGTTGGGCATATTGGTCATGGGTAGTATGACGCCTCCGGAAGGACCGAGGCTCCACGTCCAAACTTTCCCAAAAGTATGGGTAAGGATTCCTTCTTGTGATGTGTCGGAAGTTCTATCGGGTGCGTTCCGTCTAGCCGTCGCGTAGGGCGGGCCCGCGTTCTCTTTCACCAAGGTCGTGTTAAAAAGCTCGGGGCCTCCAAACACATAGCCGTTCTCTCTGGGCCAAGACATTCGCGGCTCGCGTTCGCCCTATTCCATATACGACACTGCGAGGTCAATGGCACCAGAAACGAATGGATGGAGAAGTGACTGGTTTCCCATACGTCCGTACGATAAAAGCCGGCTGATTCAAGGTGGCGATCCGTGATTCCGCTGGATGATATCCTCGTGATTAACAGGATGGGTCCCGTCGTTTAGCACCATGGCTTCGCGGTGCAACTGCCTACGCCGGTGCTCATCGAAGTCGGTAGTGATGGTTCGAGCCACAATGCGACCGTCTGAGTCTCCCACGTCCATGGAGATGAGAATGTTGAACCGCTCAGCAATCATACGGCCTTCATCCTCGTCATCGGGGTCAGGTGCAGACGTTTTTGTCATGAGACCAGCCTTGATCAATGCCTCCCTACCAGCAGGCGACTTCTGGATACACGTAATGATCTCGCTGATCCGGTTGTTCTTCTGCGCCGCGTACTGATAGAAGTTCAACTGTCGCTCTTGCTCACTGCTGCCCCACTTTTGCTTGGCAAGCCATTTCTCGACGAATTTGGCCTTGATGAGCTTCTCTGCGTCGTAACGGCCGATCAATTGGCAGAGAAACATGAGACACAGCTTCTCCGTCATGTCGCGAAGCGGATAGTCGTCCCAGGTTTCATCGTCGAGCTTCTCCTGGTCGGGGTCCAGCGAGAGCTCCAGAGATCTCACCAGGGCAGCATACGCCTTCCAGGTGTGGAGGGCGTGAAGACTCTCTGCGTATTTGTCAGCCGTGGAAATATAGTGTGGTAGAGTCGAGTTCTTACGGGGATCTGTAATGACGGCGAGGGCGCGCAAGTTCTTCATGCGCTCGTCATAGTCGGGGCGCGTGATGCCCCACAGGAGCAGCTCAATGGTTGAATCATCGTTGACCGCCCGATCGCATACAATTTTTGCCGAGGTTTCCCTGATAGCGTAGTTGTAGTGCCCGAGGAGGGTGCTGAGGGTCTCGGCCTTGAGGGAGTCCTCGGTGTCCTGTGTGATGTACTGCGTCTTGGGCTGAACAGGTTTGATCTCGGCATCTTCGCGCCATTGCTCCAGCACAAAGCGCATGACGAAGACCAAAGTCGCCGCGCTAGCCCCCATGGCTCCAAATATCGCCGGATTGGACCGGATGAATGAACCGAACCACCCCATGATGTTGAAGAGCGCTCCAGTGATGGTGTTCCATGCGGTGATGATGAACCTCTCCACCAGTTCTGAGTGGCAGCGGATGGAGCCTGACGCTTTGACGACCCGCGTGGCAGGCTGATTGGTACTTCAGACTTCGTACCAGGGGCGCCAATGACGTTCTGCCGCTACACACCGCCAAAATTTCTCAAAGAATGTGGGGCAATACACAGTGAGATAAGATAACCAGCCCAAAAAACTCTGGAGTGGGAGAATACGAGCCGCATCCCACGTTCGCTTCGTGGAGCAGCAATCCTCCATTTTCAACGAGCCTGCGTGGCCGACAACCATGGCCGGATCTCAGTTGAAAAGGCTCAAAGCCTCTCTCAAAGACCAGGGGATTATTGGACCGCAGCAGTCCAAGAAGCAGAAGCGCAAGAACCTACTCGATCAAAAGGCGACAAGCGACAAGCGACTCAACCGATCCGAGGCTCTGGAGGGCATCCGGGAGCAGTTCAATCCATTCCAGTTCAAATCCAGCGCACGCGGCCCCAAGTTCGATGTCACAACAAGCAAGCCCACCAACGGTGACCGACTCAAGGGAATTAATGGCCGCCCTGGCTTGTCCAAGTCTGTCGGCGAGGAACGACGCCGCCAAACACTGCTCCTCGAGATGCAACGGCGGAACAAAGTCGGTGGGTTGGTTGATAGGCGCTTTGGAGAGAACGATCCATCCATGTCCCTGGAGGACAAGATGATTGAGCGTTTCACGCGCGAGCAGCAGAGGGGCCTCAAGAAGGGATCCATGTTTGACCTGGAGGACGATGACGACGAGCCGAGCGAAGGATTTCTCACCCACGGCGGCAAGGCGATTTTCTTTGATAACGATGAGGCCCTCAGGGATGATTTCGCCGACGAGAAGTTACCATCGGGAGACGAGTCCGACGGCTCGAATGCTGAGAAAAAACGGCCGAAGCGACTACGGTTGGACCAGGCTGGAGAGGAAGAGGGTTTGGAGGAGGATGGCCAACCAGAGCGAAAAAAGACGAAAAAGGAGATATATGAGGAAATCATAGCGAAGTCTAAGCTTCACAAATACGTGAGTTGCATGCTGATACTTCCATACTCGCGTGTTGCAGTATTGACGCTTCACTAGGAAAGGCAAGCGGCCAAGGAGGAGGATGGCGATTTGAGAGCAGAGCTGGATAGGGAGTTGCCGGAGCTTCAAGCCTTGCTCTTTCAAAAAAGGAAAACGAAAGCTGAGGAGTCCAAGGACGCAGCTCTCATTGCAGGCGTAGAGAGGGCTGTGGTGGACAAGGAGTACGATGTTAGGGTGAAACAGCTCGCTACGGACAAGAGAGCGCAACCCGCGGAGCCGACGAAGTCAGATCATGAGCTGGCTGAGGAAGAGGCGAAGAGACTGAAAGGGCTCGAAGAGCAGCGGCTCAAGCGAATGCGCGGAGGGCTTGTCGAGGATGAAGACGAGGAAATGGACGACGGTGAAACGAAAAGGGGACGGGGGCCAGCCAACGTTCACCACTCCCGCTTGGCCATGATTGAAAATGTGGAAGACGACGAGTTTGGCCTCGGGAAAGGGATCAAGTTACGGCCCACAGCAACAGAGCTGGGCTTCGATGATGAGGACGATTTTTTGATTGATGACGATTTGGTCGCCAGCGGATCCGACCTGGAGCTCGACAGCGACGACTACGGCAGCGAGGTCGAAAGTGACGAAGGGGGCTCCGAAATAGACTCTGAAGCCGGGGATGACGAGTTCACCAAGGAGTTTCTGACGGGCGCCAATGCGGTCAAGTCCGTCGGAGGCGGGGAGGGGAAGGACAAAGATGGTGTGCCATACGCTTTTCCCTGCCCCCAGACGCATGAGGAACTCGTCCAAGCGTTCCAGGGAATCGATGTTACCAAGCTTCCCGTCGCTGTGCAGCGCATTAGGGCCCAGTACCAGCCCAAGCTCCAGAGCGGCAACAAAGAAAAGCTGGGCAGTTTCTCTCAGGCTCTGGTTCGCCACATCCAGTTCCTTGGCGATAACTTTGAACCACACTGGTTTCCCACGCTTGAAGGTTTGATCCGCCATACTCATTCTCTGGCCAAGACTTTCCCCATCGAGGTTGCCAAGGGGTACAGGGCATGCCTCAAGGAGATGGAGGAGGAGCGGCCTCTGGCTCTAACGGTGGGCGACTTGATCATCCTCACAGGCATTGGCACAACGTTTCCTACGTCGGATCACTTCCACCAAGTGGTCACTCCCGCCATGCTCTCCATGGGTCGCTTCCTAGGTCAAAGGATACCACAGAACCTCACCGACTATGCTACCGGTGCGTACATCTCGATACTCACGCTACAATACCAGCAGTTATCCAAGCGTTATGTGCCAGAGTTGATCAACTTCTGCCTCAATACACTATGCGCTCTTAGCCCAGAGGCACCACGCAACAAGCTCGGCCTGTTCCCCATGCACGAGCCTGTATCGGGTATCCGAATCAAGGGTGCGGTCCAAACGCCTATCCGCAAACTCAACTGCGCCGACTGTCAAACAACACGCCTTCCACTTCCCGAATCCGACGACACGACCGCACTGAAAATTGCAATCGTAAGCACTGCCGCTTCTATCCTCAAGGCCGCAGCCGGGACATGGCACAACCACACAGCTGCCTTCTACGAGACTTTCCAACCCGCTCTCAACGTCGTCGAGCACTTGACCTCCAAGGCAAACACCAACCACCTCCCTCCGACCCTTGCAGCCCAGCTCCGCGAGTTGAAGGCATCCATTTCCGGTCTTCTTCGGCTTGCACGCCTTGAGCGACGTCCTCTTGAACTACACCATCACAAACCACTTGCCATCCGGACCGTCGTGCCGAAGTTCGAGGACAGCTTCGACCCCACCAAGCACTACGACCCAGATCGCGAAAGGGCAGAGCTCGCCAAGTTGCGCGCCGAACACAAGCGCGAACGCAAGGGTGCTATGCGCGAGCTGCGCAAGGACGCTTCCTTTATGGCTCGGGAGAACCTGCGCATCAAGAAGGAGAAGGATGCGGCGTACGAGAAGAAGTACAAGCGGTTGGTGGCAGAGATCCAGGGCGAGGAGGGGCACGCGGCCAACCTGTACGAGAAGGAGAGAGCGGCTCGCAAGAAAAAGAGGTAGAGTGGCTGATGAACACAGCGCATGGCGCAAGTAGTATTATAGATATCGCAGGTTGCCAACCGAACGGCCGTCAGGTAGACTCCTTCATTTGGAAATCCAAGCAGAGCATTCATAAACAGGGAGTGGTAAGCACTCAATATGATTTAATCATACACTGATCTTCGTTGTTGAACATGCAGTAAGTTCTACCCGTTATGCGAACATCAGGAAATCCAGCACTAGTCAAACTTGCCAAGCCGTAGACTCGATACCAATTACGCCAGTTGCACCTTGTACGTCGCGACCTCAAAAGGCCTGAGATCGATTGCGAACTTGCCATCCCCGAACGCCACCTCCTCGAGCTCATCCTCCAGCAAGTTTGTCTTGCTAACTTTCTTGATATCCCACGTTGTAGCAACAGTGCCACGAGCCCGACCACCCAAACTGTCATAGATGCGTAGAACAACGCTTTGACCCTTCTTCTTGGGGAGCTCACCGCGTGAGACATCCTCATCATCCTCACCGCGCTTTACCGTGTCGAGGACAAGCGACGGGCTGGAGTCCGACGTCAGCTGGACGGGAGGGGTGTCTAGAAGAGCCGCCCTAGCCGCACTAGATGTGGGAGACACAAGCTTTAGGGGACTGTTGAACTCGAAAGCCTTGCGCACCGTCGTGTGGCCGAGCGATCCCTCGTGTGGCAGGATAGCCCATCGGATGCGGTGAGTGCCCATATCGGCAGTGGCGTCAGGTGCCTTGGGGCTACGCAGCAACGACAGGCGCATCAGCGAGCCGGTGGTGGCAAAACCGTACTTGCTGTCGTTCAGGATAGATACGCCATAGCCATTCTCCGAGAGGTCTGCAAATTTGTGAACGCAGACCTCGAACTTGGCCATGTCCCAGCTGGTGTTGAAGTGCGTGGGTCGCTTGACGACACCAAACTGGGTCTCGTAACTTGCCTCAGTGCTGCGCACATCGACGGGAAATTCGACCTTCAGGAACTTCATCGTCTCGTTCCAGACAACCTTGCTCTCCACTTCAACGTACGACTGTTCGCCATCCACCGCGGCAGAGAGGCTGATGACCGCCTCGATGTGGCTCTTGTCACTAATCTTGGTCTCGGTGACAACACTCACGCGGTGATTCTTCTCCTCGTGCACCTTTGTCTTACCGGCCGGAAGCTCCTTGCGGGTGTCGAGGTGGTAGACTTCGACGTCCCAGGCTTGCCAGTACAAGGGCTTGTCGTCAAAAATGACATACTGATTAGCCTTCTTCCCCTTGGGGATGACCTCTCTCTCAGCGGACTTGTCGTAGAGTGAGGTAACAAGGCCATCCTTGACGTGGACCTTGAGCTGGTTGTTCTCCAAGACAAAGATGCCGCCTGCGAGCTTCTTGAGCGTGACCTCTGGTTTCTCTTCTGAAGTTTTGAACTTTCGCAGTTTCAAGAACGGCCCGTGGCCACAAGCCACGGCAGCCTCCGTCTCTGAAATATCAATAAGACCCTTGCGGTGCCATGGCAGCGTGTTTAGGGCGACACCGTCAGCAACAGTAGAGGTCTGGACCCTAGCCACACCCAAGACCTTCGAGATATCCTTGAGGATGGCCCCGGCAGTCATGAAGAGCTTGGCATAGAACTGAGCAAAGAGTCAGCACATATCTCCCTGCAGCGAAAGATTCCAGAAACTTACCTCATCTGATTCGTCATATGCCATCCTGATCGAGCTTCCAGGAAGGCAATCGTGGAACTGGCAAAGAAGCACCGACTCCCACATGTCGTCAAAGTCCTTCTTCGGGTATTTGTACGACTTGTCCTTGATCGAAGCAATCGTCGCCAGCAGCTCGAGGTCCCGAAGCACCAACTCCGACTTTCGGTTGTTGCGCTTGTTGTTTGCCTGCGTTGTGTACGTTCCACGATGGAGCTCGAAATAGAGCTCACCATACCATGTTACAAAAGTATCAGCCTTGAGCTCAAGTCTGTCAAAGAAATCGTCAACCGAGTTGCCCAAGTGGATCCGAGGCAGGAGGCCAACGGTATCGCTGATGCCACGGCAGCGGCGAAGCTTTTCAATATGCTGCCAAGTAGGACCGCCGCCGCCATCACCCTTGCCAAACACCAGCAGGGACGTGGCATCCTGGTCCAGTGATTTGTGTTGCGACATGCTTCGTTTGACATCGCCGAAGTGAGCCTCAGCTGTGTACGTCTCTGATGGAGGCATGTGGCATATCACTTGGCTTCCATCGAGAGCAACCCAGTTAAATGTAGTGTGTGGGAATTTGTTGATATTGTTCCAGCTTAGCTTTTGAGTAAGGAAGCGGTTCATGCCCGCGAGCCGGCAGAGCTGGGGAAGCTGGGAGGAGTACCCAAACGTGTCAGGTAGCCAGAAAGTCTGGCACCGCTTGCCAAAGTTGCTTTCAAAGAAACGCTGCCCGTACAGAAACTGACGAACCAGGGACTCTCCGCTCGGCATATTGGTGTCGTGCTCAACCCAGCTACCACCAATGGGGTGGAAGCGGCCTTCGGCAACCTTTGTTTTGACCCGCTCGAAGACGTAGGGGTAAAGCTCCTTCAACCACTTGTATTGCTGGGCTTGTGAGCACGCGAAGTTGAGCTCCGGGTAGCGCTCCATTAGGTTGCATTGGTTGGACCAAGATCTTGCAGACTTGCGCTTGGTCTCTGCGAAAGGCCAGAGCCAGCAACTGTCGATATGGCAGTGACCAATTCCGGTGACGACGGCCTCCTTACCACTGTCGTAAACCTTGGCTGAATCCACATTGGGACCAATGTACTGCTGGGCGATCTTCCTACATTTTTTGAGGGACTCCTTGCTGCCAAGCTCAAAAGCCTCGATGATCTCATTGCAGGTCTTCAGCGCCTTATGCTGCTCCCAAGAGTCGGCGGGGAACTCCCTCGCGGCATCCCCAATGATCCAGATGTCAATCCATAGCTGGCGAGCGTCGGGATTGACCGCGACAACTTCGGCCCGGTCCAGCCGGAAGAACTTGTTCGGATCGGGAGGCTGAATGAGATCTCCGCCAGGCGCGTTGCCAAACATGCCATTGCATGCCATCTCGACGTAGATGGTATGCTCCTTCCCGTCACGGAAAGAGTCTGGGAGCACCCACTCGACGCGCTCACCTCCACCAGTGAGGCCTTGCAGCGGCTTGCCATCATCAGTCCAGACCATACCCTCATTATTGGCGTCCCAGTGAAGCTCGAGGAGCCGCTTGTCAAGAAGATCGCCGGGCACCTTCAGGGTGACCTTGAACCAATGCGTCGACCAGGATGGACCGAACCACTCGCCGACTTTTGTCTTCTTGAACTCATGGGAGACAGCGTCTTCGAACGTGGGTCGGGTCTGGTCCGGAGCGTCCCAGACGGCAAGTTGAACGTGAGGCTCGCCCGAGGCTACGCCTTCGTTCATCATAGCCAAGAGGTTGTTCTTCTCCCATTGCCCCCGGGCGTAGAACTGGCTGATGCGGTCCTTGTATATGTCCGAGATGAGCTGGCCGACGGGCTTGGGCGCGAGGACGGGATACTCGCTCCGCGGCTTGCTTTGCGTAGGAGTTTCGCCCCCCATTGTGACGAATGTTCAATCTAAGGGGCCCGGAAAGAGAGGGCTAGGCGAGCGGGAGCTCCGATGAGGCTTCAAGGAGCTGGTGAGGTTGACGCAACACAGCAACAAGCGTGAGGAGGCAGCTGCACTACAATCCAATCAATTGGCGTCTCTGGAACCAGCGGAAGTGGACAAAACCAGCAGTCCAAAGGAAGAGTTGATATAGTACGCGAAGGGAGCACAGTGTGAAGGTGAGACAGAAGAATGGCGGGGAGGGGAAGCTGCTTGAAGGAGTGACCGGGTGACCAGCGAGGTGATCGACGGAGCTGTCAGGGCTGAGGTAGGCACACGGCGGGCGACAGGGATCCCGGGGCGGTCTGTCGCATCGATGCGGGGTAATCCAGGGATATGGTGGTCACTCGACCCGCGCCAAGGTAACCCCAAACGACCCTTCCTGGTCAGCCGTCGACAGGGAAAGCACGAACACATCACTACAGACCTTCCCATCCGAGACACACACATTGCACTAAAACCCCACGGCCCTCATCCGCACCAATCCACAGAGTAAAGTACCAGCGGGTATGCATATAATTATCTGTGTAATAAGTATGCGAACTCAAAGACCAGAGTTGAGTTCACACAAATTTCCATCGAGTTCATGACGGCCAGTGACACGATTCCCGAGAAGCTGGTATTCCCTCAAGTTCCGCAAAATAAGACCCAGAAACCCAAAGCGCCAATACATGCTCGCCAAATCAGAGAAAACATCCAACCATGTCGAGAACCATATCTTGTCGTCCAACGCATCGCCTGCATGATCGTGTCATGAAATATTCGAGCTTCTGGTGTGGGGATTGGTGGAGGTGCCAAGGTGCACGCTCTTCGAGTTCGCTACTTCCACCGCCTCCTCGACATCATCGAGTTCCTCGTCGTAGTCGTCCATATCCTCATCCCCTTGCTGCTCAAAGTTGTCCTGGTCTTCTTCCTCTTCTTCTTCTTCCTCCTCGCTCTCGCTCTCGCTTTCGGAGTCGCTTTCATCGAACGACAGCACACCCAGCAATGGGACATCGATACGTGCCAACTGGCTCTTGATCATACCATCCGCCACGTTGAACAACTGCGTGTCTTTTTCGGGGGTGTTGTCGTCTTTGTCCATCTCAAATGCTTCCTCTTCGTTGTCCAAGAACCTCTTCTCATCGCTGCTGTCTGCCTTGGGTGACGCCGTTGCTCCCAATGGTACATCCAAAACCCATCTCCGCACCGATTCGCCTTTGGTGATCCTATTCTTGGGGCCAAGCTTTGCCTTCTGCTTCAATCCTCGCTTGAAAGCCCGCCGCTGCCGTTTACGACGTCTTGAGATGCGATCTCGGATGTACCAAGCTACTATGAGCATCGATGCTTGCATCATCTCTTGGCATTTCTGCCTCTGTGCGTTTGCCCATTGCTGGCACCGCTGCTGCTGAAAGTTGGCGACCGCTTGGCATCGCTGCTGATAGTAACTTGCAATCCTCGAAGCCATCGCCAGATATCGTGGGTCTACACTGGGATCCCGAAGGGTGTTGTTGAGGTTATTAGCGGCTTCGAATCCGGTCGGGGGTGGTATCGGCATAGGCCCAGGGGTGGGTTGGGCATCGACCCTCGGGGGCGCCATTTTGCGGGTTTCTTGCGGCAGCCTGACGCCCGTTGCCTCGTACGCGGCTCGAGCAAAATCGGACCTTGGGGGTTGAGGTTGGGGAGCAAAGGATGCTTTCATGAAAAGGTGTTGGTCTGGCGGAGGTGTGACCGGTACCTGGGGTTTAAACGACAACGGCACAGACGTGGCCATCGCGTAGCAAGGGGGCACGGTAGGTATGCTGGTGTTGAGAGCCGCCGGGGTATTTTCTCTCATCTGGGTGCGCTCCGCTTTGAAGCGTGATTTGTAATGTGTTTTTGCAGCAGCTTGCTGACAGACCAGGCCGCAATGAGAGCGCGTAAGTGATACGAGGAACCAAATAGGGGCTCACAAACTGGAGTGGAAAAGATAACAAACTCAAAACCAAGCCCCGCGCATGTGGGGGGGGGGGACAAGAGAAGAGGGAGGATATATACCAGCGTCGCTCAAGTGACGTCCTGACTTGGAGCGGGCGGGGGTACGTTGACCGACGAGATGGGCGGCGTCAAGAGACGGCGGAGACGTGTAGATTGTGTGGGTTCATCAGTCCTCACGCGGGCGCCCGGGGAATGGTGAGAGATAAGGAGCGCTCGCCCCCTCCCCGTCTCGCACTCGCGAGACTGACAGTACATCATGGTGGGGATGGCCGAATTTCCAGAAAAATCATTCCGGGCGGATCCAGGCTGGATGCGAAAGACATCCGGAGACCAGGAGATAAAATCCGCGAGGTCGGGGGTTAGTAGGCGGAGCTGATGAAAATGGTCTGAGCCGAGGTGGAAAGGGTGGGAAATGGTGGCAGAACTGGCCAAGCTTGGGCAGAAATCGGTCGATGCCGACGCACGCGAGGGATAGCCACCAACAGAGATCGGGCCACCCTTGAATCATGCCAGGTCCTCCCGTGGCGCATGGTGCGGCGTCATTGGCGCTAATTTATTCTTGACGGCCCGCCAGCTTGTAACTCGCAAAACAGCAGTGGCTCCGGTCTCAGCGCATGCTGAGGTAGGATGAAAAAAAATCAAGTCGTTCGCATCCATCATACTTGATCGTTCGGTTAGGCATAATCCGTTCGTATGTTCTGGCCATGTGTTCAGGTTTCCCAGCTCCAGTGCCTCGGCCGCGCATGCCCTGACGATCATTTCGCTCGTTTTCGGTAATGCAGAGGCCGAATGTTTTCCGCGGCCCCCTTGTTTTTGCTGACTGACAAAGCCGTAGAAATCCAGCGCAAAAGGTGACAGGGAAACTCCGATTGTAGATCCGCGATGCTGCCACACCTCAGCCCTGGAATTCCAAATGGTAGAGAACTTGTAGTTGCGGTGGGAACCGGACAGCTGAGAGTGGCCCCATGGTCTACAGCCCATTTCTTGCAATAATGCACTAAGCAAATTTGTGGACGGATCTCCCGGAGCAAAACGGCCGCGGGGAACTTGATATGCGCAGCGTAGTGGATATTTCGAAGAATACCATGGCTTCCATGCCCATAAGGCTGATTGCCTAAGCTTCGTTTTTACGTATTCTGGAAGAAACAATCGAGCAAGGCCTCTTGCGCTTGGGCGCTCGAAGAGGAGAGAGCACTGGGAGGGCCGTTTCTGGAGTCCGCCGACGTCCTCCTCAGCCAACCGGACCCCTGTCGAATCAGAAGGAACCAAGTTTGCCCCATCGTGCCGCCAGGTGGTGCGCAACTGTTCGTTCCTCTAATTTTCTCGTGATCACGTTATTGTCAATACTGGAATTTCTATTACCTGCCGGCTGTGTCAGCGCACTCGGCCCCAACCCCTCCGCCAGGGACGCGTGTGAGGCCATTCCTGATGCTGTCGCACTCACCATCAGCCCGGGGGCTTCGGATCGCGTGCCTCGCCGCTACTCGTTGCCAGCCGATTCCAGCGAATGCCGCCACCGTCGCCCGGTTTGCCAACCACCATGTAACCACTTCGGCCTGGCCCAGATTCCTCCATGGCCACCACTATCACTGCTCCCGCCAGTTTCTGCGGCGGCCCCAGGCCCGACCCCAGACTCGGATCTGCACGCAAACCCAAACTCATACCCAGTCCCAGGCCTGGGATCAAACCCGCGGCAAGAAGACTAAGACAATGGTAAAATTGGACGAACTGCCGCAGGGCGTTGTCCTCGCAGAGCCGTTGCCGGTAGAGGAAGATGGCCCCGCTTACCCAACTGTGGTACTGCAGGCGCGCCGGAACATGCAAAAGTTCGACGGCTGCGTCCTGCTCACCCGCGTCGGCGGCTTTTACGAGTTGTACTTTGAGCACGCCGATGAGTATGGCCCGCTGCTCAACCTCAAGGTAGCGCAGAAAAAGACGGCGGCCGGCCCCGTGCCAATGGTAAATTCCAGCTCCCCGCTTCTCCTGTACAGGTGCCCCCGTTGGGGCGTTGTAGATGCTCGATGTCTGATCGTTCCACGTTTGCCAGGCCGGGTTTCCCTTCTTTCAGCTGGATCGTTTTCTCAAGATCTTGGTTCAGGACCTAAATCGCCACGTAGCGATTGCTGAAGAGTTTCCCAATGATGCATCTCAAAGAGTCAAATCTGGCGGGCTGCTTCATGACCGACGTGTAGCCCGCATCGTCACCCCTGGAACGCTCATTGACGAGAACTTCATGGATCCGTTTGCAAATAACTATGTTATGGCCATTCATCTACCCGCAGATGCGAGCCCAGGACAATCTGATGTCGAGACTAAAGGCCACGAGCTCGTTGATACCAAGATAGGCCTTGCGTGGCTTGATTTGTCAACAGGCTGCTTCTTCACGCAGTCGACGACGATGGCTTCCCTGGGCTCAGCCCTTTCGCGGGTGTCGCCGCGAGAAATAGTGCTTGACCAGCAGCTAGAGCTCCAGAATGACCACGCGGTCATGGTAGTCTTGGAGGAGGAAAGATTTCTCGTCACCTACTCCCCCCAAGCTAAAAGCCAAGGGCTTGAAGGCTGGCGGCCGATGCTGGAGTCGGAAATACCCGACGACGCGAAGCGTCTTTTCACCGACGACGAGGTGCAAGCTGGCAGCTTGTTGTTGCATTACGTCAAAGAAAGGCTGCAGGGTCTAAGCATGAAATTACAGGCGCCGCTCCGGCAGGAGAGCTTAGAGATCATGAACATCGACAAGAACAGCATGAGGTCTCTTGAGATCAAGCAAACCATTAGGGACAGCGTGTTTAGGGGTAGTCTTCTGCATGCCATTCGACGTACTGTCACGAAAAGCGGCGCAAGGCTGCTCAGCGAATGGGTTAGCGCCCCGTCGACATCCCTCCAGGTTATTGAGTCCAGGCAAGAACTCGTCTCTCGTTTTTTGGCCGACGAGGACCTTCGCGATGCCATCATGGTCCTCCTCCGCCGAAGTCACGACTCCCACCGACTAGTGCAAAAGTTTGCGCTTAACCGTGGTGACGCAGATGACCTCCTTGCCTTGGCCAGCACGGTCAAGGCTACCGAGGCCATCGTGAATCTCCTTGCCGACTCTGTCTCGTCCCGTTTCGCCTCCGAATCAGAAACAGACCAACGGTCTCAAGATTGCCTCTCCGCCATGGTCAAGCGCATCAACCTCGGCGAACCCCTTGAACTCGCTCGTCTCATCCGTGACGCCATCGACGAGGAAGGCCTTGTCCAAAAGCACGAAATGGAGGACAGCGAAGCGGGCGAGGTGATGGCTCTCGCTCAAGAGATCGTCAAGGCCCAAGGCACGGGCGAAGACGCGGTCATTCTCCCAAAGAATGCTGTGGCGAAGAGTGAGAAGAGGAAAGGGAAGCCCACATCCATTAGAGACCACTACGGCGAAGATAATGAAGTCTGGATCATGAAACCCGGCGCCTCCCCAGCCCTCGCAAGGCTCCACGAAGAGCTCTCTTCTCTCGTCCAGGAAAAGACGGAGCTCACCGAGACCCTTCGCACTCGACTCAACGCCTCGTCTCTCACCCTCCGCTGGACCCCTGGCCTCGGCCACATCTGCCACGTCAAAGGCAAGGACGCCAGATCCCCATCCAACGTCGGAGGCGAACCCGATGCTTCCCCTATCCGCACCCTCACCTCCAGCCGAACCACCCGCTCCTTCCACCAGCCTGAATGGACCGCCCTCGGCGAACGCCTCGAAAAAGCTCGCATCCGCATCCGCACCGAAGAACAACGCGTCTTCAACTCTCTCCGCGAGCGGGTAATCCATTGCCTCGTCAAGCTCCGGCGCAACGCCTCCGTTCTCGACGAGCTCGACATCACCACGTCCTTTGCCCACCTCGCGGCCGAGCAAAACCTCATCCGGCCCGTCCTCCGCGACTCCTCCTCCATCTCCATTTCCGCTCCCCAAACCCCATCAACCGTCATCATCGGCGGCCGCCACCCTACCGTTGAAGGGGGTCTCGCCTCCCAAGGCCGCACCTTCCAGCGCAACGACTGCCTCGTCGGCGCCCCCGGCCACGGCCGCGTCTGGCTCGTCACGGGCCCCAACATGGCCGGGAAATCCACCTTCCTTCGCCAAAACGCCCTCATCACCATCCTCGCACAAATCGGCTGCTACGTCCCCGCGTCTCACGCCGAGCTCTCCATCGTCGACGCCATCTTCAGCCGCGTCGGCTCCGCCGACAACCTCTACCACAACCAGAGCACCTTCATGGTGGAAATGCTCGAGACCGCTGCCATTCTGCGCCAAGCGACCCCCCGCTCCTTTGTCATCATGGACGAGGTTGGTCGCGGGACCACGCCCGAGGACGGCACCGCCGTCGCATTTGCCAGTCTGCACCACCTAGTGCACATCAACAAGTGCCGGGTTCTCTTTGCGACGCACTTCCACGGCATTGCGGACCTGGTCAAGCAAGAACGCATGCATGTGGAAGATGGAGGGCCAGCCGGCGCGGTGGAGATGTATTGCACCGATGTACAGGAGGACGGACACGGCGGGTTTGTCTACGTTCACAAGCTACGGAGGGGTATCAATCGGCACAGTCACGCGCTCAAAGTTGCGAGGTTGGCGGGGCTACCGGAGCAAGCTATACAGGTTGCGAGGCAGGTGTTGGAGCGTTCGGGGGTTGACACTTCACGAGAAGATCATGATGGGCAGGCAGAGGCGGAAAACGTATGATGGGGAAAAATTGTAGGAATCTGTGTCTGAACATTGTATTAGCCTCGATACCCTGGACACGAATAGATAGAATATCAAGATAGGAATTGAGTTTGTGTCTCATAAAGTAGTTGTTTGATGGGGTTTTTCCTCAACGATAATCAGGGTTAAAAAGCTCTTTGATTTTTTTTTTCAAATCATCGACAGCTGGTGAATGCAGTGAAATGAACAACAAAAAGCGTACTGACCATTTGGTAGATTGAGTAATGATGTGGCTGTCACGCAGCAACCAGCACACTTCAACATATGTACGCTTTTCAGAACGTTTGTGTTGTCCATCGATTGCAGTATGCTTGATCGAGCAGCAAATGGTCTATGTAGGAGGTAGAAATCCCGGAAGCCTTCGCCCAGCCCAACCCAAATTGCCAACCCAAAAACACCCTCATCATGTCGTTACATAGTTTAGTCACTGTCAAAGATGTCAGTCGCAGTTCTTTACACAGGATGCTCGGGGGTACTGACAAGAGGCCACCGAAGCCCTCGTCGTCAGAATCCTCCTTCTCGGACTCCTCCTTGGCCTCAGCCTTGGTCTCTGTGGCAGCAGCGGTCTCTGCGGCGGCCGGAGCGGCAGCGGCATAAGCCTCGGGGTTGGCGATGCGATCCTTGAGCTCCTCAATCTCGGGCCAGCTGAACTCGGTCTCAATGGCGACAGCCAGGACCTTCTTGTAGGTGTTGACAAGAGAGTGGACGACCGAGGGGAGAGTGGGGAAGTTGAGGGCCAGAGACAGGCAGGCGATGGTGGTGATGGCGGTAGAGAACGCCTTCAGGAGCTGCTCCTCGCTAATATCGAGAACGCCGGGAGGGAAGGTGTTGCCCTGGTCATACACCTGCGCAACGCCCATACCGTAGGTGAAGGGAGAGATGTTGAGCATGTTGAGGAGGGTAGCCTCGGAAGGGCCGACCTTGGCATTGGCCTCGACGAGCTTGAGATCAGTCGTGATTTCAATGGTACCACGAGCAATCTTGGTGGGGACACCGAGAGCCTGGAAGAACGAGGTCTTGCCGGGTTCCATACCGGTGTTGCCGGCGGGAATCCAGACATCGCTGGGGGCGACAGCACCAGCACGGGCGGGGGCCGCAACCTTGTTGGCGAGAATCTTGTCGCGGATATCCTTGAGGTCGCCGTTGGTGAAGACGAAGCCGACGTTGCCGCGGACGAAGGGCAGGAGGCGCTCGTACTCGGGGGTGTCGACGCAGAAGGTCTTGAGAGCGCGGCGGACCTGTGATGGGAAATCGAGCGGTTAGATGCGCTCCAGGTCCTGCAGAGCCGCCAAGAATAGCTTACCATGGTGTTCTTGCCCATCAGAACAACGCCCTGGCCACGGAGCGACTGTCTGATCTCGTGCATCTGCTGAGACGAGACATTGTCGACGGTGACGATGAAGATGGACTTGTAATCCTCCAACAAGCCCTTGAGCTTGTCGAAGTAGCCGGCCTTGTTCGCTGTTTTGCCCCCCATATCTTCTTATTTACCGAAGGCAGGATGTTTAAGGGCGGGTATTATTGTTGTGATGTAGAGAGCAAAATCGGTCTGGCGAAAAAAGCGGCTTCCCCAAGTCGTCGAAATTTCGCGACAATTGCTGCAGCTGTGTGGGGGAGGTTGCGCTCTAGGGCTTGGTGGGGCTAGCCAATCAGGCCTCGCGATAAGAGCACCACGCGCCCCACCGTAACTTTTTGCTGATTGCAGACGACAGCGGGGTGCAGAAGACTTGGAGATGCGTGCGAGTCTGGCGGCCAACAACCGGCTTCTGTTGAATTGAAAAACTACCCGTGCATGTCATTGGACACCCTGGCAAACATTTGGTAAGTTTTCCTTGAACTTAACAGCCTCGGATACTTTGAAGGAATTTTGGGAATGTGTCTGCACCCGCTTCCTGTTCCCTGTCCAGATGCACATGATCACCATCCATCTAAAAGGGGCCAAAAACAATGTGATTCTTCCAACACCGCCAGCAGCTGATTCAATCAACAGTTGACTTTGCATTTCACTGGAACTGATCGGGATCCCGACACATGAAAGCTTGACCTCGTGTTCTAGCCCAGGGTCAAATTTACTTTCCAACTCTTCAGCGGATTGTCCAAAGAGTTCACCATGGTGGTCCCGTATCATCTGCTCACAGAGTGCGGAAACGTCCTGTTTGCTGCCAGGGGAAGCGACATCTACTCGTTCACGCCCCAGCTGCAGCATATCTCTACCTGGAAATATCCATCAGCTCGCCAGAACGGGTCCAGTGGCCCATCTTCCGCGCCAAAAGCTTCTCCGCTACCAGAAGAACCACCCTCCAAGAGAAGGAAGGTCGGTGCTGGTCAAGACGGCGATACCAGTGTGCATGAGAACGGGGTTGCTCAGCCTCAGGCTCCTGTGATTGAGGGGAGGAAAAACCAAGATCCCTCACACCAGGAGCGACCCTTCATCCACGGCTTGGCTGCTACTACTGACCATCGCCATGTCGTCGCTATCACCGGTTCTGACAAGACAATCTGGGTCTTCGAGCACGATGGGCAAGGCAACTTGAAGCAGCTCAGCCAGAGGTAGGCTCTCCCATTCTTCATCATCTCCCCAAGTCTAATTTCCACAGGACCATGCCCAAGCGGCCTTGCTCCATCGCTATCACCTCTGACAACCAAACTATCCTCTCCGCCGACAAGTTTGGTGATGTTTACAGTATCCCGCTCATCCCGTCACCATCAAACTTCACCACTCCGGATGCTACATCCCGAAGTGCTACCCCTTCGGCACCCCATGCATTCAAGCCCCAGGCCAACGAGTTCACGGTGCACACCAAGCGCAACCTCAAAGCTCTCGAGAATCAGAAACTAGGTCTCAAGATCAAGGCTGCAGATAAGCCATCAGAGCCTACCTTTGAGCACACCCTCCTACTTGGTCATGTCTCAATGCTCACTGCTGTGGCTGTCGGTGCCCATCCTGCCACTCAACGCCCATACATCCTCACCGCTGATCGCGACGAGCACATTCGTGTATCAAGAGGGGACCCTTCCCAAGCCCACATCATCGACGCCTACTGCCTCGGTCACGAAGACTTCGTCAGCCGGTTGTGCATTCCGCCACTCTCGCCTGAGATACTCGTCTCTGGAGGTGGTGACGACGACATCTTCGTCTGGAACTGGGCTGAAGGTCGTCTTATTGCTCGGGCCAGCGTTCTCGAGCAGGTACAGAAAGTGACGCCCGATGCAATCAAGGTTGCAGTCAGCCGGCTGTTCGCCTACTCCGAGGAAGGCAGCGCAACCACCATCTTTGTTATCTGCGAACGGCAAGTGTTTTCAACCCTGCTTTTTGCTTATATCCATCGTAAGCTGACAGCTTCTAGCGTCCCCGCCGTATTTGGCTACGACCTCTCAGGAAACCAACTGCAACACATCGTCACCATTCCCACAGCTAGCAACCCCTTAGACATCTCCACTCTACACCGCGGGGCCAGCCAATTTCCAGATGTCATTCTCGCCGTTGATCCGCTGGTCTCGGCCGAGGGGACAGTTGGAGCATCCTTGATTGTATTAACCAGGGACGAGACGGGACTGTCATTGCACCCAGATCTCGAGAAAGAAGCGTTGGTCATTGAGGGGGAAAATATCAAACTGGAGGAGCTCCAAAAGATACTGTACGCTACCGAAAGTCTGCGCAAGACGTCTGACTTTGAATAGGAAGATAGCCAAGGAAAATAAATGTATCAAATACTGTGACAGAGATCCTGTATCCTGAAAGCGCAAGTTTGTTTTGGTAAGTTCGCAGACCTTACACCAAACGTGCATTTGCTCAGGTACTGCCTGCAAGATGATCTCTGGCGACAAAATCAGACGTGTTGCAAGCGCGGTGTGAATGTTGGTCTATGTGTTCCAGCTCCAGGTCATTAAGGGGCACACAGACCTTGTTTACCCGCTGCGAGAGATTTTCGTTATAATTTTTTTGGGCAACAAGACAGAATGAGGGATGTCGTCACAATTGCGCGTCATCCGCGCCAGAAGTGTAGGACAGACCCAAATGCTAGTAATCATTCCGCTAGAGAGAAATTCGGGCATACAGCAAACCTCTACCATCCGCGAGAAACCAGATGTCAGATGCCTCTCTATCCATATAACGCCCTTCCTAAGTCCGATGCGCCATCATCGAACTGGAGAAAACAAGACCCAGAGGACCCGTTAAATGCATGCACATTGCTCTACTGCCATCCTTCCCTGTACCTTGGGTATTGACCACCCACCCGTCCTCCCTTCCTCTTCTCGCATCTCACATTACTCATCGGCCGTTAGATATCGGGGACAGTTAATGCGGCCGCGATGGTGGCGAAGCGTCCGCCGGATTGTCGCTTGGCCGCAGTTGTGTCTGCCGGTACATCTTCAGCGTGCTTCAAGCCGTTGATCCTGTCCATCCAACGGGCCAGATCTGCGGATAAGTCGAATGGCTCTACAGGGAACCATGCAGCTTTACTGTGACGCGCACTGCACACGATCACCTTGGGGCTCGTCATCCTCATCCATAGCGTCACCTCCGAAACCCTTGGACGAGTCGCCCTCCACATCCTCCAAATCCGCCGGATCAGAGGTAGCCTCGGCAGGAGGGATGTTAACCAGAGCCGGTGCTGGCAGAATCTTGCGGAGCGCATCGAATGCAGCAGGATCTTGTGTCCAGTTCTTCTCAGGGAACTTGACGGTAAACTGGATGTACATGTTGCCAAAGTCGTGATGGCGGTAGGACGGCATGCCTTGTCCCCGAATCATCTTGACGGTGTCTGGTTTGGCATGTCAGCAACTGATGATGTCATAATCTGTAGCTAGGTGCGCTTGTGGCACTTACTATGCCCGATGGCCTCTCCTGGAAGAATGTCGACTGCAAGCCATCTCTCATCGAGATGCTCGATATAGATGGTACCGCCAGCGAGAGCGGTAACGAGCTCGATCTCCGCATGGTACAAGAGGTCGTCATCGCGACGGGTAAATCGAGGATGGGGCTTCTGTTCAATCTGGAAGACGACGTCGCCCGCAAGAATACCAGGAGCCTGATCACCCTCACCACGGAACTCAACCTTGGTACCGCTCTTGACACCACGATCAACATGGACGTGAAGGACCTTGCGATCGACAACAGTCTTCTTGCCCAAGCACTGCTTGCAGCGGTCCTTGTCTTTGAAGATTTCTCCCTCGCCGTTGCAGTCGGGGCAGACGGTCTGGAATCGCTGGATCATGGGACCCATCTGGCGCATCATCGTCTTCATGCCGTGGCCGTCGCAACCCGCGCACCTCCGGACAGAGCCCTCCTTGCCACCGCGACCCTCGCACTTGGGGCAGATGATCGAGCGCTGCAGCGCGAGCTTGGAAACCTTTCCCCGGTAGATGTCTTCGAGAGAGACGTTGTGAGTGTGGAAGATCGTCTTCGCCTTCTGAGGGCCGCGCTGATGGTTCATGCCGCTAAACATGCCGCCGAGGCCGCCCCCAAAGCTACCACCGCCGAAGAACTGAGCAAAGAGATCCTCCGCGGCCATACCGCCGCCACCGGCGCCGCCCTCAAGCCCGGCCTCGCCATACTGATCGTAGATCTGACGCTTCTGCGGGTCGGAGAGAATCTCATAGGCGTGGGAGATCTCCTTGAACTTTTCTTCCGCAGCGGGGTTGTGTGCGTTCTTATCTAGATAAGGGCGTCAGGGCTGAGCATGAACAACAAGTACGTGCAGGTCTTACCAGGATGGTACTTGAGAGCATTCTGCTTATACGCCTTCTTCAACTCCTGCTCTGTTGCCGAGGGCGAAATCTGGAGTGGTTGTTAGATTGGGTAGTAGCAAATTTTTTGGGGGTATGAAGAGTTCCTTACGCCCAAGGTGTCGTAGAGTTTAGTCTCTTTGACCATGGTGCTGTTCTGATCTGTCCTGAGAGGGGAATGGGTATCGAGCGGGGCGGGACGTCAAGGCCGTGATCGGTTTGGTGAGGCCGATTGGCGGATCGCGGGGAAATCCTTGGTGGGATATGCTTGACCTTGGGAGACGGCGTTAGTAGGGACGACTGAAGGGAAAAGGCGCAACAGAAATGTTGTGAATTGAGGAAGCCAAAGGACTTTCGAGGTTGTCGTGGAGGCAGCCGAGCCCCGAGGCTGCAAAGGCCGAAAGGATTTTGGAGGACTCAGACTGCGGGTAAAACTTACCAAATAAGCACAAGGCGACGGTCGCGAACTGCTTGCCGGTAGGCGAAAGGGTATTGCACAGGCTCCAAGAGGTTGTGGCTTGAATCCGTCAGGGCTTTGATCGAGGAATTCAGAGATTTCTCTGCCCGAGTTCAAATACTCAAGTGGGCGACAGCGCAACTGGAAAGCTTACAAAATGCAAGCGGACTGGGTCAGTGGGAGGCTGAAATCTCGGGATTCCAATCGACTCGTCGCCTTCCCTCCACACGCGCATTCAGCCCCTCCCGATGGAAAGCAATCGAAGACTCTAGAGTGTGGCTGAAAATGTTAGTGGAGAACCAGCTGCCTGGGGACCTAACGCGCCGGATAAAGCGGTAATTATTCATTCCGACAGGGGCTTCCCCACATTGTCTCAAGTCCTTCAGTAACGCAGCCAAGGGTGGTGCCTACAAGCCTTTTGGCCCCCTGCACCTGCCATGGAATCGCGCTTTGGTCTTGCGAACCCCTTGGCAGGCAATCGTAACGCGCTGTGGATCTCCAAACGCCGCAACACCAAGGCGATTTTTCCCATTTCCCGCCGAATGCCGAGCTGAAATAAAAGCTGTAGCATATCGAAACGGCAAGATTTTGCCAGTCCCAACGACCCCGATTTTATACCTCTCCCCAACGCTCAGCCAAACTGAGGAGAAAGCTTGTCGCATTTGTTTTACAACAAACTCGTCGCCGTCGCCCACGCCCGCCACGTCACCTAGGCACGATTTCGTCCGATGCCTGGATAGTCCTGCTCGCGCATCAGTATCTGTTCTGGCGCGTGAAGATAGCGGAAGCTGAAGAAACTTGATTGAACGAACAGGTCACCGGGAGTCAATTGCTTTGGTAGTCTATTGTACTTCCCTTGCCAAATTCCATTGTTCCCTCTGCCGCTTCCTGTTTGCAGCCTCCAGAGTCCATCCATCCGTGGTGACGTGTGAATCTCGCACCCAGCTCCGTGTTCTTCCCAGAGCTTGATATCCAGACCATCATTACGCCCATCAGATATCCCGACTCCAGGTCGTTCCAAAAACCGTGACAGAGATGTCTAATCGACAACTTTCGCGTGTGGTGTTTGTGGGGAACATCCCCTACGGTGAGCGCAACCCGCATTCTCGGCGGCGTATCAGTCACTGACGCGCCAGCCTCCCGCAGGATTGACCGAGGAGCAGATTACTGAAATCTTCAGTGCTGCTGGGCGAGTCATCAACTTTCGCCTGGTTTACGACCGGGAGACGGGCAGGCCAAAAGGCTTTGGCTTCGCTGAGTTCCCAGACTACGGTTCGTCCCCAGCACAGGCTCTGACATTCTCGAGCAACATCTAACAAACACGCTCCACGTTATATAGATTCTGCTGCCTCTGCAGTTCGAAACCTGGACGACTACGAGATCATGGGGCGAAAATTGAGAGTCGACTTCAGCAACGAGACTGTCGGAGATGAGGACGGTGGCCGCGACCGAAACCAGGCAGTAGGCGCATACCTTCCCCTCCGTGAGGCAAGAACAATTGTTGACAGATATATTCCCAGGCCACCGGTTCAAGCAACGCTGCGCCGAGCTACAATCAACCCGCGAACGGCACAGCAAACCCAGCAACGATGCCCGCATCAGGCTCGTCTCTCCCTCCCCTCCCGCAGGGCAAAGACCTCCCACCCGGCATGTCCTGCACCGATTCCATCTCGCGCACCCTCAACACCCTCCCTCCAGCCCAGCTCCTAGACACCCTCCAGCAGGTCCAACAGTTCGCAACCCAGGACCCCGCGCGCCTGACGGAGCTGTTTAACCAGTCCCCGCAGCTTACGTACGCCATCTTCCAAGCGATGCTTCTCATGGGCCTTGTCTCCCCTGACGCCATTAACTCGGTGCTTGACAACCCCGGCGCCCCCCTTCCCGCCCCCACTGGTGGTGCCCCTCCCTATGGCTACCCCGGCGCAACCGGTAGTCCTCCGGTTCCCGTTGGATCCGGCTACGGTGCTCCCCCTGTGGTGCCTAGTCCCGTCCCAGTAGCTGCTCCGACGGCGCCCGCCCCTGCCGGCCAAGATCCAGAGGCTTTGATGCGGGCGGTCATGGAGCTCCCGCAGGAGACAATTGATCAGCTGCCTGAGGCCGAGCGCCAGCAGATAATGGCTCTGCGCGCCAGCTTTGGCATGGGCCAGCGACATTAGGACGAGTTGCAAACTGATGCTGATATAGCACATCGGTCAGCCTAGTTTCGGGCTGACTCTAGGCGGGATCCGCGATGGCTTGGGGAAATCCAGCGAGAAGAGGCGCTACTCGTATATCGGACGGCGCGGACATATGGTATGGTTTGGATTTGGAGAGGGCATGAGCCTTATATGAGGGCGAACCAGAGACGGTGGACTTTGAGTCTTCTCAACTATTGCCTCTTGGACCTTCTTTTCGGCAAGTTGAGCGTCTGGAAAGGGGAGCCATTATATGTGGAGTGCATATGAATACCAGAAGGCAGTCATTGGCATTGTGGGCTGATCCCAATCGGCGTTTCGGTTTGGTCTCTTAGGGAAGGTTCACTTAGCTTAGACATGGTCGCTCGCGTTTCCCCAAAGGTTACGCTTGCCAGGTAGCAAAATCCAGGCGTCAACCCAGGTCGCTGGAGCACAGATCTGGTCTGGAAAGGATACTTGCCAACACGTGAAGCACCAGCGGATGAGGTCGTACTCGCTATGTTGTATGGCAGTATCTAATGCTCAAGCATAAACAAAACTCCACTCCAATGTACTGGGCAGACGCCGTTCGTTATTCCAAAAACCCTTCTGTTGTAAGTTCGACCCGCTAGCCTCCCGATTCCTCGACAAAAAACAGACACGTTGTATGCTCCCTTGATAATGCCCTCTCCTCTTCCTCTCATCGTCCTTCGTGCTCTCTATACGATCCTATAGACACGCTTTGCAATCATATAGCAAGCCAAGCCAAAGAAGAGCAATCCTGCTGTGATAGCGGCGAACCATTTCAGGTTCCCTTCCTTATCCTGACCAGGAACCCATACGTTCATGCCCCAGAGGCCCGTGATGATGTTCATAGGAAGAACAATAGTTCCGAGAACAGTGAGCTTACCGAGCACGTCGGCTGTTTGCTCCTGTCGCTCGTTCATCCGGATATTGATCTGAGCGAGGTAGTTGGCATGCGAACGAGCCAGAATCCTAGTCAAGCTCATGTCAGCAAACCAACCATCATAGGTGCAGGAACTGCCATACTTCTCATAGTGACTCAGGTTCGATGTCATGGTCACAATATGATCTTGGATATCACCCAGATACAACCCAATCTCCGATCGCGGTGCAACCTCCCAATGTTCGTTGCATCGCTTCGCGAACCCCTTGATGACGTCTGCCTTGTTGCCCAGCAGCCGGTACAGAGACATCACCCGCTTGCGGCAGTCTCCAACACGCCTGAGCATGTCACGCCCAGCCTCAGCCGACGAAGTTTCGCCTGCGTCAGATTTCTCGCCTTTCTTGTCTCCGTCGGGAGAACCCCCAGGCGAGTGGAGTTGCAAGATGGCATCGTCGATGTCATCAACTTCGTCCTCGATGTTTTGAATAAGAGGGCCAAAGACGTCCGTAATATCGTCGATGATAGCGTAGGAAATCCAATCAGAGGATAGAATCAAATAATCACGGAGCTGCCGAATCCGTCGTCGCACGTTCGCCGGGTGGGGCGTCACGGAGAAATGGAAACTCAGTACGCCCTCTCGGAAAACGACAACATACATGTTGACTGGCTCAAGGAAATTTTCGCTTGATTGGTCTTGGTCGAAAGTCCGGTAGTTGACGAAATAATAGTGGCGGAAAAGCTCAACCTTCTCACGCTGCTCCTGAACCATAATATCTTCGGCGGTCAGGGGATGTATTCCAAATGCCTTGGAGAGCACCTTCATCTCAGCCTCGGTTGGGCTGAGGATATCCAGCCACCACACCGGCCGGTCGCCATATTTTGGTGGCTTCGCAGTTTTCGTGGTCTGGGGCGACTTGACTGCTGGTTCGGGAGACTTTCCGTCCCTCGGAGTCCGCTCACCCCAATCTTGTTTTGAAGACGTCGATGGGGCGGCGGCATCCCCGCTCGAAACTAGGCTCTGGCCCGGCTCTCTCCGGGCGTCAAAGTAACTCTGTGTCGTCGTAGCCAGTGAAGGTTGCAGACTGGGGAGATGAGGATCGCCGTTCTGACCTGCCAGTACCTGGTGCAGGCTCACATGGTGGTCTTCGTCCTCCGACTCATCTTCGGAAGAATCCGAGAGTAGGGGTGGATCTGGGATAAACAGTTCCTTGAACGTGCCGCCGGGCTGAACCAGTTCCGAAATAGTTTGGCTGTGGATTGTACTCTCCAATTCTTCGTTGAAATAGGTGAACCGGTACGGCGCCTCTTCTTCGGCATGGAACCAGCCTCGGTGCACAGGTCTCAGTCTTCCGTTGATCAGCTGAGGCTCGGTTATCTTCTTTGCTCTCCGCTCTTCACTTCGGCCTTCCTTTTCGAATCGGCTCCATTCGTCCAAGATGCCAAGATCTGGCCACTTGCCACGCCGCCTCCTTGCCCTCATCCTCGCTGCCGTGGGATCCCGCATTCCCATGTCACGGTCATGGTCATGATCATCGTCGACGATGTCCGACAGACCCTCCTGTGGAAAGCATACATCTGTTTCCGGGTCCAGAACAATGGTGTGGCGTCGTTCTAGCGAGGGCGGAAAGCCGGAGCCCACCCTACCTTCGCCGTCATCCCCGAGTATCCTTGGCGACGGTAAACCACTTTCGATCTCGTCCCGCAACATCATATCGCCAAAGCTCATATCCATCCTATCGGAAGCCCGAAGTGGCGGCGTGCCAGGGACAGATGGAGGATAGTTGACATTGTATCCCTCGGCCAAGCCTGGGGTGAACGGATTAAGAAACATCGGCCGGTTGCTCGCCCGACTCGACCGCCGACTTGTTGGCCTGGACCTCTTAGGACCATCGTTGGCCCCATAGCCACCAAAGGACTCGGCCCTCTGGAACATCGAACTGGAGAGGAGAGGCGCCTGTTCATCGCCCCCTCGGGAGACCCCTCGGGGCCGTGCCTTGCGCTTCCGGCCCATGTCCTCGAATGCCAAAATAGTCGCTCTTGGAGGAACTCACGGAGCCGGTGCTTAGGAGGGTTTGGAGCAGGCGTTTTACACTGCAGCGAGCCTGAACATGGTGCGGATTAGCCGCGGTGTGGATTTGCGCGCGTCCCATGGAAAGGGAAGAAAACGGGGGAATGGGCGTAAGAAAGGCTGCGAGCGAGCGGATAGAAATAAAGGGTTTCTGACCACACGGGGCGATGTGAAAAGAAAAACTAACATTCTTTGGAGGCGTTGGGCCGTACAAGCTTCCTGCACTTGCCTCACGGCTTAGGCGACCTCTGAAGTGATGGTAATATAACTCTATGTGCTGTCTTGTCGCAACGTTCGTACTTCGAACCTCTTGTCGCGTGTGCGCTTGCGCGCGCGTTCTTTTCTGCCGAAGTCTCCGAGGGCGGTGAAAAGAGAGGAGGTCGATTAGAATTTGGTTGATGTAATTGACGTTGAAAAGAAAGGTAGCAAAATAGCCCTATGGAAGGTGCTGATTGAGGAGATGATGGTGATGGAGAAAAGGACCTATAACTTTGTTCGCCCGTTGTCAACTGTTGAACTGGTACCTACCAGGCAGCTAGGGGGTTCGAAAAGTCCGGTTCGGTGATGTCAGCGGGCATCCTTCCCAGGGAGGGCTTCGTTCAACGGGCCGCTCATTGGGTGAATCTATGGGGCCCAGGCAACTGAAAACGGCCTTTGTACCTGCCCCACTAGGGCGGGAGGCCCCCTGTCAGGATCAACAACCCCTCATCACCTCCTCACCACCCGTTCAGGCTCAGGTCTCTTGATGTCCGAATATCAACCAACAATCGGCAGGTAAGCTCGACTCAGAAGTACAAGCTTTTACCAAGATGACAATAGTATCAGCGAAGGCGTATTCCAAGCTTGCTGTCCGAGATACCTCTGCATTGGACCCAAAAATGGCAAAGCATCTCTCCTCACCCACAGCTCCCGGTCGTCAGACTCGGTAGTGACGGAGCAAATACCCGAGGTGTAAACCCCAACGGTGGGGTCTCAGAATGGAGCCACCCGCTTGTAGCACAAGCAATGAGATGACGGCAACCTGAGGGGAAGCTCGCTTTCTCCATACGGAGCAGGCACCTGGGTAGATCTGGAACAATACAAGTTCCTTAGCTAAGTACTTATGATAGCTTAGCTGAGCGACACATTGCATATCCGCCGTATATAAGACGCGACCTCTCCTGAGTCTTGAGTGAGGGGTCAAACCCCCTTTCACAAACCTTCCCAGCCCAGCCCAATTCTTGTATACCCTCCGAAACTCACAATGGCCGACTTTCCGAAGCTCATCCCGGCCTTTACAGCACGCGTACCAACTGACCCAGGAAGCGCCGTGGGACCAATCGCGAAGAGCGGCTCCCTCGTCCACATCGCCATCCAAACCGGAGGGTCCGTCAAATCTGAGCCTGATTACCCACTCAAGCTTGACGCCAAGTTTATTCACGGTGCGGACTACATCAAGATCGAGTGGGCCTTCCCTTTCCGCCATATGGCCCGTATTGTGATTATTCATAGCTTTGCTGGATGTCTTGAGCGTGGCATGAGCGCGCCTGAGACATCGCATTGCCTAGAAACCGCCCTCAAGAGGGAAAACTGACGGATAATTACCATAGTCCTGATAACAAGCACGCTCGTCTCGAGGTTCAGAGTCTTCTCAAGGATGAGATCACGGGTGGTCTAGTCCGCCTCAACTACACTGGCACAATCTCCCTCGCAGGCGGCATGGGAAGGGTTCTCCGCGGGGAAGCCGACGCTGCCACCACAGGATTCGGTGACGGCTGTAAGTTAACTCCCTAGCGAGACAGATCATGTCAGTTTTAACTCACTTTTCAGTCATCTACCCAGTCTTTGAGGGATCTAGCAACCCGTCACTGGCGGCGTTGGAGGGGAAGACCTTTGTAGGATCTGGGCGGTTCATCATTGAGCCGGGACAGCCGTAAGTTAGGCATTCTTGGAGTTGAAATCATCTGTTGACAATATCCAGTTTGATCGTCGAGTATAAGATCAGCGAGGTTTCCGCTTGATCGGTTCTCCTGTGGTTTCTCTTGCAAACGCGATGGTATATCCCATTGAGTGCTGATCTAGCTCGAAATCTTGGCAGCCGGCTCACTGCTTTACTCTTTTTGTTGGGCGAAACCAATGGGTATTAATATCTGCTCGTGTTCGATACTCCAACACAGTACACATCTCTGGCCTCAAGTCTTTTTTGTGAAAGGCAGCGCTTCGTAGCTCACTCAGTCAAAGCCATCTAGTCTGGTTCATCCCCCACAACGCACTGGCGAAGCTTGGAATCCGATGCAACATGCGTGATCCCTAGGTAAATCAAAACCAGTCCAAGGCGGCCATCCTCTTCTTCAGTTCGCCGGCGGGCCACCTGCTTTCTGAACAAGTAGCTGTCCAACTTGCAGGTTGGCCGTTTCGAAAGCCTTGGATCCCTGAGGAAAAGTCCCTAGCGCTGCCCAGAGATCAATCAAGGGCTGCATTGGCTCCAGATCCGCCTTCTTGAGAAGATTGAGTGTAGTGGCTGTGAGGACAAAATGGCTGAAACAGCTGTTCATCGACTTCTCGAGGTTCAAGCTGAACATGTCCTCGAAGTGAGACCAGTACAAGTGCGCGTAAACTCGGAACATCTGCCGGAAGATGGTCTGGCAGATTTCCATGAAGTTTTGAGGAAACCCGCTCCGCTTGCCAACCCAATCAGGTCCAGTCTCGGACACAGGGGTGCAAAAGGCAGGGTTTTCGGCGTACGACACACCACCAGCATCGGTTGGGAAGATGGCAGGGTCGTCTATCTTGCCGGAGATATATCGCTGAACCAGGGTCAAATACTCGTAAGCTGCTATCTCGACCGGTTGCAGCCGAGAGTTCAACCAAGTGAAAGAGTGGTTGCTGGGCCAAAGTCAGCCATCAAATACGGGTAGGTCACCATGAGGGAAAATACTCACGCTCCTGCTGACATCTTGGGGCACTTCCGGGAGTTGCAAATCGAGGTGCCATCTTCTTCCTTATCATGCACCAGACGAATGAAAGTGATCTGCATTCTCCAATGGTCGACGACTAAACTCGGTTAGCAATGAGGTCCAAGTGTTGGCGTTGCTATCATACCTTGGTGTGCGATCCACTCCCCCATTTCCACCGTCTTTGGCTTTGCACTGAGGGTCAGGAAGTTTCCCCGGACAATATGCTTCGCGTAGTTTGCGTTAAGCCACATGGGCTTCACGGCTGGCAAGTGATAAGACGCCAGGATATCCTCCGCAGAGGGTATCATGCCGCTGGATTGGTCCATCCCAATAGTTTCTGCGAGAGATGGTGAGCTGGGAAGAGGGGGCAGCGACACCGAGAGGTTTGTTGAGGACTGGCTTCCCTCAACCTGACCAGGCTGTTGCTGTTGCTGCTGAGGTGGACCCGGCTGTTGCTGTTCGTTTGGGCCTGGGGAATTTGGGCTTCGTTGACCTTGACCTCTGAAACGAGCGCTGTGCCAGTGCGTTAGCTGTTAACTCGGCGAACATATCCCATCGACTAAACTAATCCGGGATCAACAAGATGGAGCTGCTTCCCCGTGAAAACATAACAGGCGACCCCTGACCAACTGGGTACCGGTGGTCCCGGACTGGATCAAGCGCAGCGTCCTCTGAAAGGGCCAGGACCCATGTTATTCCTGACCTTTGTACATACTCCGCCCAGCGGCGGTATCGGTTGACTGAAGGCCAGGCGGCACCAAAATAACCATCGACCCAAAATTGCAAATGGTGAATGAGAACAGTACGCTGAAATGACACTCATATTTTGGGCCGCAACCGGGCTTGACCCAAGGCACCGGGCAGTGACAGGCTGCTGTGGGTTCTCGCAAAACCACGTTGTGTGTGCATGGGGATCCGACCTCCGGACGTGCCCAAATCCCGGTCTGAAGCACCTATTGTAGACGTTGAGACACTGCAGCTCTCCAGCAACTTTGCCGTGTGCGCAGTCGCAAAATATCGCGGGCACAGCGACACAAGAATTGAAAGTGTTTTTGACGGAAAGGTGGGACAGGTGTTTGCTTTACAGATAGATACGAGCGAGGTTACTCACATTCCAGAGAAGAGGTTGGACATGGTCGAAGCAGCCGCCTCGAGTAAGGTTCGGGATGGGCCGATCGAGGGGTCGCTGAAACAATAGGAAGCGGTGAGGGTGGGGAGGATTCTAGCAAGAGTACAGCCCCCTCACGGCAGGGAAAAAGGGCAGAACGGAACGGGTCGTCTCCAGGGCAGCTGCGTGTTAACAATCGTGGCAGACTGTGTAGTCCATTGTTGTTTGTGTCAGAATCTAGGCGACCAGGTCGCTATTTCGAGTCCCTGAGCGTTTGGGGCCTTGGAGGGGCATGCTCCTCCCCGCCATGGCCCAGCCACATATCTCTTATCGTTATCGTAGATTGCCTCCTTGCTGCGCCACATCAATTCTAGGTGGAGCTCCCTAACTTGGTGAATTCTGGATGCGTTTGCTTTCATCGCGAACTTTGGGAACAAAGTACCCACTTTCGCATCCAACCCAGTTTCACTTCTGCTATTCAACCTACAGAGGTGCTCCAACCAAATTTCCACGCTTTCCATCCAGATCCTTCTGCAGTTCGCACCAATTCCTCACATCACCAGAAGTTATCGCAATGTCCGACTCAGAGGAGCCTATTGATGCTGTCGACGATGTTGGCGATGATCTTTTCGGTGATGATGATGGCGGCGACGCGCTTTCCGAGATTGAAAACGGCCTGAGCGACAGAGAGCTAGCATCTGACGGGGAAGACGACACCGGCCGACGAGACACAAGACGCGACAGCGAGGAGCCGACAGAATACAAGGAGAAGCTCGTCGGTGGTGTTCCTCTGTACCGCCATCGTATACCTAAGTCGAACGAGGGCGGGGTAAGTCTCTGATTGCCCGGGCGTTTGAGTTTGGTTCTTTGGCTGACACTGTCGCAGCTATGTTCCCTCAGAGTCCCTGATTTCCTGAAGCTCGACCCTGTCGAGTACAAAGCCGATAGCTGGGAGCCAAGCAGCTGGGACCTTAACAACTCCAAGTCCGATAACCCTGTTCCCGTTGTCATGTCGCGCCGCGGTCCGAAGACCGGCCAGCTGCAAAGCAACGCAAATGTCTACAGGTGGAGCGACGGATCGGTCACGCTGGCAGTTGGGGATGAGCACTTTGAGATTCAGACCAAGTCACTGGCCCCGAAGCCCGGCAAACCCTACCAAGAAGTTCAAGATGCACACTACTATGCTGCGGCGGCACATCTTACGACAAATTCCTTGTTGATCGTTGGTCATTTCACGGAGCAGTACTCGATCCGACCTAACAAAGAAATTCAAGACCACGCACTCGAACGACTCAAGGCGAACTTGGCTGAGGCGAAGAAGGAGCGCGGCGATATGATCATTGCGGTTACGACGGAGGACCCCACTCTCCAGCAGAAGCAGGCAGAATTGGCCGAGAAGGAGCGCTTGAAGCTCCAGCGACGCCGGGAGACAGCTGCGGCGCGTGCTGCAGATGGTGCTGGCGCAAGATATAAGGGCGGCGCGCTCTCCATTGGCGACATTGAGGGTCGTCGTGCAGCACCAGGTGGTCGGAAGCGCGGGGCCCCTGGTGGTCCCAAGAAGAAGCATCGTCGCCCTGAATACGACTCCGATGACGACCTTCCCAGCGGTGCGCGCAGACCAGACAACTACGATATGGAGGACGGATTTCTTGTTGACAGCGATGAGGAGAGCGAGGAAGTCGAAGACGACGACGAGGAGGAGATTTTGGACGACGATGACGAGGATGAGGTCCCGCGGTCGAAGAAGCGGAGGACCGTTCCAGATGCAGACGAGGACGCAGAAGCAGACATGGATGACGACGCTCCTGCTCCTGAGACTACAAGCCGCCGGAGACGGCAGATCATCGACGACGATGACGAAGAGTAAGATTTGGTGCCCCCAGAGTATTGGGAATTGTATAATTTAGCGGGGCGGGCTGGGCATCAGGCATTGTCCAGGCGAGTTTGGCCAGGCATGGATGGGCAAATAAAACCGGCGTTCTTGCGACGTGTTCTCTGAAGCTTTTGATCAAGAGCCTCTTGATTGACTTACCACCTCTTGACATGCCATCGGCCTCTAGAGATACGCAGTGCTCGTCGCTAAAGGTGGCATCGACCGTTGTGCTTCCGTTCTTTGGCTTAGTAATAATTGGGGGTGCCAGTTCGGTAGTCTCCTGATGTTCCTGGAAATGCCCCGACGGGCTCGGCGAGAGTCTCTTCGTCTGAGCTCGGGTAGCCCTCGAAGTCGTCGGACCTCTCGGGTGGCGCTCGCATCGCTTCTAGCGTAGCCGCATCGAGTACCGGCGGTTGGAAGGGCTTGATGCTGTGTATCTCCCGTCCTGATGGCATTTGCGCAAGTAGAGGACCCGTTGGGGGGATTGTTTGCGTGAGCATCTGTGCGAAGTATGGATTAGAGCGCCAAAATCCAAATGTATAAGAAGTCAACTTACTGTGTCGTTTTGCTTTGTCCACTTTGCCTCCAGCATCTCGATAACCCGCGTCTCTTCTAGCCTTCCCGCATCGACGCCCCAGTTCGCTCCCTTTTCGATCCTGCGGTCCTCCCTCTTCTCGGCCCATTCCTTCTTCAACTTTCCAAACCCCGAGCTCTTCTTGGCCTCTTTTCTCTCGACACCCAACTCCTGAAGTCCAGCGTACAGCCAAGCGATAGCTGTACCCGTCTGGCCGCCGATCTCTGCATCAATACCAAAGAAACGGCACGCCTTAGCCCTGCTAGTCCGGCGGAGATCCTCTAGGTATCGAACAAACTCCTGGCTCACCTTCCCGCCGGTTACCCTACCAGCGGACAGCGAGTGGGCTTGCGCAGCATGCTCACCCGCGGCCAGACACAGCCGCGCAAACAAATGGGCGCGCACCTTTGGCATATCGGGCGCCTTGTACATCCACTCCGTGTCGTTTTGGTTGCGGTCTTGCGCTACCACGGCCGGATACGGGTCATCCTTCAACACGGCCAACAAGGTTGCCTCCGCCAGTGCAAGCGAAGCCTGCGCGCGCACAGCGGCGGCCGATATATCAGCGCATGGCGGGGTTGTCACAAACCCCTCGGCGCGGGTAGCGAGGTAATCGAAGATGGACGCGGCGTTGAGCAAGCTCTGCGTGGCAGAAGTGACAGCCACTTGCCGTTGCTGAGTGCCAACGGGAGCTGTGGATGTAAGATACAGCGGGTGTAGGGAGACACGCGCTTGCAGGGAGTGCGCGATGGCGAGGGTGGAGAGTGCGAAGAAGATCTCGTACTCTAGCGACTGCACCCGTACCCGTGCAGCTTCTTTTCCTGGTACGGGGCCTTCAGAGAGGGTTGGACGCCATTCCATGGCTGGGGCGGTTCTTAGAACCACATTCATCTCGTCGCCTTGGACGGCGCGGTGGCTGAGGCCGGCGTCAACGGCGAAGAGGTAGGGCAGGTAGCCATTGAGGCTGGATACTACAGATGAGAGGTTGGGTGCCTGTGAGTTTGGGGGTAGTCGTTTATGTTTCTTGAGCGTCTCTCTTCCTACGCCCCGGTGGGTGCTGGCGTTGAGAAGGAGTGAGGGGTGCGACTCGCAGCTGAAGCTGGATGAGAAGGAAAAGGAGGACGTAGTTGGGAGAACGAAGGGATACGGCATTGTTTGGAACTTTCGATCTTCGTCTGATCAGAACGTTCTCAAAGTGTGTCCTCTGTTGACTGTTGATGGTTCTGATCGAGGGGTGGGGGTTGGCGGGGGATGACATCAATAGGCACCCAGCTGTCGACGGTCCGACAGTGCTCGCAGACTTAGAATGGGATACCCCTGTCGCATGTTTTTGGAGCTTGGAGCTCCCTGGTCAAAACTCCACAGCTCCACATTCTCATGCCAGATTGCTGATGCGCGGTGCAAAACATCAACCAGGCACCGCCAGAAGCACGGTGTGCACTTCAATGCTGCCACTTCCACAGCTCTTCAGCAGGTGACAATGGCCGCACCTTCGCCTTCCCCGCACAAACCAAGGCGCAAGGCCAGACAGCGCGTCGGCAATGGCGCGAGCAGCCTCACGACGACGGAAACTGGACCCCTTGTCCGCACACCTTCCTTTCCCCTAGCCGCTTTCCTCTGGCCTGCCCGAGGCGTCGCGTCTGAATGGGAGCTTCTCCCCTTGATTCTTATGGGTGCCGGTCTGTTCAGGTGGGCAGCCGGCCTCTGGGGATACTCAGGTGCGCCATCAGTGACCTCCTCGTCTTGTTCTGACCCGAGCTCACACTTCAGCTAGGTTTCGAGAAACCGCCCATGTTTGGCGATTATGAAGCGCAGCGGCACTGGATGGAGATCACCACACAGCTCCCTATTTCACAATGGTACTCCCACGACCTGCAGTGGTGGGGTCTCGATTACCCGCCCCTCACGGCGTACCATAGCTGGCTATGCGGCAAGATCGGGTCCCTCATCGACCCATCTTGGTTTGCCCTTTATACATCACGCGGATCAAGCGACCCCACGCTGAAGATATTCATGAGGGCCACTGTGTTGGTGTCGGAATATTTGATTTATGTCCCGGCGGTGGTGGTCTTCGTACGGCGCTTCAGCAGGCTGAGCAACGTTGCGACCTGGACATCTTCGGTGGCTCTGGTGGCTATTCTGATGCAACCTGCCACCATTCTCATCGACCACGTTCATTTTCAGTACAACACCGTAATGCTAGGATTCGTCACTGCAAGCATGTCCAGCATGCTGGCTGATCGATACCTTTGGGCCGCCATCTTCTTCGTCGCCGCCCTCGGTTTCAAGCAGATGGCCTTATACTACGCCTTCTCTGTTTTCGCCTACCTTCTCGGAAGCTGCCTGTTTCCGCGAATCAACATTTCCCGCTTTCTCGGAATTGCCGCCATCACTACTGCCTCGTTTGCGCTTTTATTGTTGCCGCTCGTCGCTGGTACGCTCTACGATGTCAACAACGGAATCGACTCTATCCCCGACTTGGATGGACCCCCTCCATCTCTTCCGCTGTTCCAGGGCCTCTCAGAGTATCTGGACACCGATGCACTCTACTATCCTATTGTAGAACAGCTGATTCAGATGATCCATAGAGTCTTCCCGTTCGCTCGGGGCCTTTTCGAGGACAAGGTGGCCAACTTCTGGTGTGCTTTGAATGTTGTCATTAAACTCAAGAAATATCCGTCGGAGTTACTGCAGCGAGGCGCATTGTTGGCGACCTTGGCGTCAATCGTTCCACCAAACCTCATCCTCCTATTCCGGCCGAGGAAGCACCTTCTACCCCTGGCATTTGCGTCAACGGCGTGGGGTTTCTTTCTCTTCAGCTACCAGGTTCATGAGAAGAGCGTCTTGCTTCCGCTGATGCCAATGACGCTACTTCTTGCAGGAAGTCAGGGCTTAGCTAAGAGCACCCGCGCCTGGGTCGGATTTGCCAACCTCCTTGGCTGCTGGACTATGTTTCCTCTCCTACAACGAGTGGATTTGAGGGTTCCATATGCGGTGCTGACGCTCCTCTGGGCATACCTTCTCGGACTTCCCCCAACATCGCTCAGCGCATACTTGCAAGAAGGATCACCCAGGTGGACCGAGTGGCTGACATTCTTCATCCACGGTTTCTTTTACCTTGCCATGGGGTTGTGGCATGTTCTCGAGTTCACGCTCAAACCGCCACCGGAGAAACCAGACCTGTGGGTGGTCATCAATGTCGGCATCGGAGCCGCTGGTTTTTCGCTCTGCTACTTGTGGTGCTTGGGAAGCTTGGTCATGGAAAGCGAACTTTTGTTTCGCCCGCGAGTCAAGAAGGCCAAAACACAGTAACGGTCTGGGGTTGAAAGGATGAAAAGCCCCCGTAACTGCTTCGATATTGGAGATATACCCTGAATCATTTTATTTCGCGTCTCAATTTTTCAGCTTGGTGTCAGACGGCTCTCAAATTGCGTGCCGCATTATTTGAGCGCCCAAGACGCCGACGGTCCGAGGTCTCGCATAGGTGCTCATGGGTGCCACTTATCTCCATTTGGCTAGTGCTCAAGTCGGCCTTCAATTGAATGACGGCGCACCAGTCCTAGCAGGCCAAAACAAAGGGCCTGAGGTATCTTCGCCGTACCATCCCCCTGGGCAGTGCGCGTTGCAACTTGAATCGCACTGGTTGCTGTCGGAGGAATAAGCTCTCCCATCGAGAATTTGTCACGCTGGCTATCAACCCTTGCATACTTATTGGAATGCTGCTACCGATGAATCGCCATCAGCTGCCGAGGAACTCGTTGATGAAAGCACCACAACTGACGGGGGACGATGGCGACACACCTGCCGGCATAGCCAAGGTAGGGACTTTGCGCAACTTGCAGCAACGAGGACCACGAAAATCACGAGGAATCGGGCCAACCAACATCAAAACCAGTTGCTCGCGGTGGCCGCAATGGCAGGCTGTGACGGTGGGAATATGTCCTATTTTAGTAGGAGATGCGCCTCCACTGACCACGACTGTGGCTTGCCTACGACTCGGGCCGGCGTTGCGCATCATTGGTGCGCGGACGTTCGCAACCAGGGCTCGATGCGGGCGGCCGCACACCTCTCATCGGATCTGTTTTGGAGCGACTATGTCACTGGCCGAGCCGGTCCCACCATGCCCACATTCGGGTTCAGCGAACGGCCTGCAGGGTCGAGGCCACCAGATTTTAGTGGCCCAGTTGCTCGGGGTCGCGGAACCGACGAGCCACGATTTCTGCGAATTTGAGCGTCAGGCATGGGACCTTATGGTACGACTTCTTTGCGAGTTGCTTCGCAGTTTCGCGATGTCTCCAGCGCTTTCGCTGCCCTTTGCGCTGCACTTCGCCGAAGCGCAGCGTGTAGGTTCCATGTCTTCGAGAAATTAACATCTCACCGATGCTCACTCATGGGTGGGTAGGTGGCGTCACCCTACGAATGGTATCGCGCCGTCAAGGCGGATCCCATTTCCCCCACCTTGCGCCGCTTGGGCGGAAGAAGCTAGGATAGGTCCCAACATCAACTCTAACTAGACTGTCTGGACGGGTGATACCGCGACGCCGCGGCATCCAAGGAGACGACCACAGAGACCGCATTCTCAAGAGTCGCCAGGTTGCCGGTTCAGGGCGACTGGCCGAAACCAAGACCGGACGCGAAATCATCTCGATCGGGTTGATACATGGTTGACAGCCGTTGTCCCCAGCCGTTCTTTCGCAGGGCTGATGGGGTCCGGGCTCTCACTCAGAAAGGCATGAGTACCCCCAGGCAGTGAGAAGTGATGGACGCAAGAATTTCCGGCTTTGATTCCAAGTCAATTATGATCCCCACTAAAGACCTAGCAACCGGCGTGTTCTCATTGGGCTGTGCCACAAGGTTGGCGTATGCGAGCGAGTGACGCGGTACCGGTACCTCTGCCCCTTGGCTTGAAGGGTTGCAATTTGTAACTCAGCCTCGCCTTCGAATGTCCCTGGACAAGACATGGGGGTGGAAGAAAGCAGAGATGTCCAAATTGCGAGCTGCCAGGGGGCTTCCCGAAAGTCCAGCAAGCCCCGATGGATGACATTCCCGCGTCAACGACCGCAACCCACGCAACTCGCCCGCCTCCAAGAAGCGCGAAAGTGTGGAGGATGGGAAGTCGTCTATGATATACACCACCCATATTGCCAGCCGACCACTCAGTCCAGGCCGGCGTCTCTACGGCCAATGGCCTGTTCTGGCGGCCCAACCTAATGGAGCATATCAGCTGGTGCCGCTATTCGGGAACCCAACAAAAGGGGGGGCATCAACGGCTTTTGCTTCGAACGCCAACCTCTCGGAGGATTCAACCGGCTTGTCCCCCAAAGGAATCGCCTTCTGTCAATGGCGGCGCTTGGCGTCTTGCTCTCCGTCTTGACGGCTCACCTGGTCCTCGGGCCCGACCAACACAGCCGACCTGCGACGGCGATGAAAATATCACCCTTTGACGTTTCTGCCACAGCGACGGGCAAATTGTAGGGAGTTCATGTTGCCTTCTTCTGCTAGCACCTACAATAAGACAAGAGTGTCTTTCTGTTCTCTTCTGTCTTTTCCTGCTTTCGCTGTTCTGTCTCGTTGCTTCTGGGCTTGATGCAGGCCAACTCAGCCCCCAAGACAAGCCGACAAAGCCTCTGCAGGCACCAGCAGGCCTCCCCCAGCAGGCTGTTCCGCCCGTTTCCTACCTGCCGGCGTGTCTCCAGGAACTTTGCCCAACCAGGAGTCGGTCGCGCTCAGCCGGACCCGCACCACCAAGCCTGCAGCTATTTGCGGCTGTCAGCACTGCAGCGGCCAGAGATTGCCATTATAGACGACTAGTTCCCCTAGCTGCCCACCCTTCCGTCGACTGGCCCCCCTTTCTTCCACTCTTTTCTCCCAGTGCTACTGGCGCACCAGTTCGAATTGCTGCCAAACCACCAGCTCGCAACAGCAGTGGCGGCATAGCAACAACATCCCCGCAGTCATGTTGACATCGTCTCTTTTGACGGCTGCCGCGGCCCTGGTCGCGGGTGTAAACGCACAGTCGACCACAACTTCCGGCTCGAGCAGCGCCACCTCCAGCGGCTCGTCCTCAACGAGCACCCCGTCGGGGAAAATCGTCGAAATCAACGTCGGCGCTGTAAGTGCCCTATGATGCTTTATCATGTCTCGACTCCACTTACACCCTCTTAGGAAGTCCACAAGTTCACGCCCGACTCGGTGACGGCAAATGTTGGCGACATCATCCGTATGGCTTTCTCCCAGCTGTTGCCACACGCCTTTACTCACAGTTGTGGAACTAGGATTCAATTTCTATCCGGGCGGTCACCGTGTAGCGCGCGCGGAGTTCAAGCAGCCATGTATCCCTTACGAGTACACCGGCGCAGGAAAGAGGGGCTTCTGGACCGGCATTTTTTCTCCTCAAGTCATCTCTGTTCCTCCGCCGAACTACGATGTGCCTGTCAACGACACGGATCCGATTTTCTTCTACTGCGGAGCACCAGGGTCTTGTAATCAGTACTCGATGGTTGGCGTGGTCAACCCGACGAAGGAAATGACGCTTGACATCCAGAAGGCGTATGCGGCAAATTCGAGCCACCAGCTGGTGCCCGGCGAACCCTTCCCCTCCGAGACGCTCAAGCCGACGAACACGCCGACTTCGACACCGCCGACCGGCGGGAACGGTGAGACCGGTGGATCGTCGCAAGATGCCTCGAAGGGCTCTGGAAACTCGAGCCTCGGAGCCGGTGCTATTGCCGGCATTGCTATCGGCGCAGCCGCTGTGTTGGTCATGGGTGCAGGGATCATCTATTTGTGTGGACGACGTGGAGGATTCGAACGGGCGCATCGCAAGGGCATCCAACCCATTGGTCCCCATGGCAGCATGGCCCCTGGTGCCATCAACGGCGGCATGGTTGAGAATCGCTACATGGGCCCTACATCCCCGGGTCAGCATACCGTGGCATCCTTCCCCGGGGCGGAACGGGATCCCTATCGATTCTCAGGTCAGACAACAACACCTCTCGCGGGACATTTTACCGGAACTCCGCCTCCGCCGAACAGCCCTGGGTTGAATGGATTCTACCAGTCCTCTGTTGCTCCCTCCCAGCATTTCGACAACGCAAGCCAGCATGCGTATTAGTGAGTCAAGTTTGCGTCGTACCGTGTTATTATGCCGTGTTTCTAACATGAACTCAGCGCCGGCGTTACGTCACCTCAGCCAATCCCCTCACCCCAGTTTCAGTCAACACCGAGTGCACCGCCGAGCGAGCTCCCCGCCGCAGACCATCCGTCACACGGCCACTCTCCACCTCCGCAGTATCCTGTTGAGAGGCGCGACTCTTACACAACTGGTGGTGCCGCATCGCCATCCAAGTTCAAGTAGTTCATTAACAGTGGACTCTGGACAATTTAGAAGGTCATCAACACTCCTGAGACCGACCCATCGTTTGTATGCGTGTTAATTATCGGAGGACACCCGTCGGAGGCTGCGGGGAAATTCATGGCACGGTGTTTTAGGCGTTCTGGTTAATTTTTTTTTTTCGGTAATGGCTTCACTTCGCTTCGATACTACAGACAAAAGAAGTGTACTCAACTCGTCAGGTTTTGTTCAGACAATTTAGGAGATAGGGTGGACGGATGGACGGATGTCTTGGGTACTTCAGTGTATCATGTTGATGGATGGATTATACAGGGAACAGGGTCTTGAGTTGGTACGCTCTCGCCTGATTGCCTATACATGGCGCATCGCGTCACATCTAAATCTTTTTATATATATAACATGTATCCTCAGTCTCAGCGATAGTGGTCGTGGTAGTCTAGCGGCTCCGTCACAAGAGCTCACGCAAGAATCAAATGAAATCGAATCGTAGTCACCAGGGTTCCATTGCTGTTCATCACACATGCCTTATCGCGACAGTTGGGCCAAGAAAATGGGCAAAATGCAGGTCTGTGTTGATAGTACGGATCCGTAAGGAATATTGCTATTTTAGGGTGTGCAGTTCGTCAACCCACTTCCTGCGGGCAGGTCCCCTCCTGGAACTCAACTTGGATCTCCCAAGACCTAAGACTTCAGCGAACGCATTTTGCCGGATTTGACGGATGGTCTGCATGTATGTCATGCCGAGAGCAAGACTGCGTGATCCGTCGGCCAGTAGAAATAAGCAGCCCTCCCCGGATTGCATCTTACAGTTGGGGGAGGCTGACCATTGAGTAGCCATTGCGATTACTTGCGTCTGAATACGGGCTGTCCTGGTGTGTTTCTTGGCAGGATTGCCTTTGGAAAGGCTTGGCGGAAATCGCGCTGGCGTTATCGATAAGCCTTACCCGCAAAGGCGGTCAAAAAGTTGGCCCCTCACGTAAAATCGTAATTCTGCCGTGGGGAGAGGAGACAGAGCAAAAGTCAAGAAATATTTCGACACTGCCCACGCGCGTGCGCACATTGATTGACAGCTGGTCGTCACAATGTCTCGCGTCCAACCGAGTATAGAGGAACTGGAGAGGAGGAAGGTGAGTCGTTTGGTTTTGGTTTCCTAGAACTATACTTGAGGAGGCGAGCGCATACTGACCGAGATGGTTGTAGGTTGTCGGCATCAACGAATGGACGGTCACCGATGTGACTTCTACCGACTTCCCGGGGCACTACCCCGGTGAAGACCACGCCTGGGACATTGAGAAGATTCGCGATGCCCTGCACATCGAGTTCCACCAGAACGACCCCCTACTAGCATCCTTCTCGCTCATCGGCACCGATGCCTCCATCGCGAATGCCTTCCGCCGGATCATGATCGCCGACATCCCCACCCTCGCTGTCGAGACCGTCTTCATTAATAACAACACCTCTGTAATCCAAGACGAAGTTCTCTCCCACCGCCTCGGCCTGATCCCCTTCAAGGGTGGCCGCGAGGGTCTCGACAAGTTCCTCAAGTGGTGGAAGAAGCCTGAAGACGACGAGGACCCGAGCTACTTCGACTATAACACAGTCAAGCTTTCCCTCAACGTTGAATGCACCCACAACGAGGATGCCGCCCCCGGCGAGACGGACCCCACCAAGCTTTATCATCATGCGCACGTCTATGCGCGGGATATTGTGTACGAGCCCATCGGCCGCCAGTCGCAGTACTTCTCGGGCGAGAACGCCATCGCCCCGACCAACCCGGACATTCTCATCGCCAAGCTGCGCCCGGGGCAGGTGATCGACCTCACCATGCACATGCATAAGGGTGTTGGATCCGACCACGCCAAGTTCTCCCCCGTCGCGACGGCGTCGTACCGCCTCATGCCCACCATCAACGTCCTCCACCCCATCCTCGGCGCCGACGCCGAGAAGTTCGCAAAGTGCTTCCCGCAGGGCGTCATCGGTCTCGAGAAGGTCACCAAAAAGGAAGCTGCGCAAAAGGGCAGCGGCTATGAGGGTCACGAAGGCGAGCTCAAGGCCGTAGTCAAGGACCCCATGCGTGACACCGTCAGCCGCGAGTGTCTGCGCCACGAAGAGTTCAAAGGTAAGGTGAAGCTCGGCCGTGAGCGCGATCACTTCATCTACCAGATTGAGAGCACCGGGCAGTGGGATAGCGACGCCATCTTCCTCGAGTCGGTTGCGCACCTCAAGGAAAAGGCGCGCAGATTAGAGCAGCAGGTTGTCAACATGGTGCGGTAGATGACGATTGCGCTAGCATGACGCAAGTCTGTATAGACTCTTTTTTTTTTTTTGACTTGAGGGTGGGTAACAAAAATAGAAAGGAGACAACCTGATTGTGGATACCCCCTTTTCTTTCCTCTCACGTTTTCTGTACTTAAGACATCGGAACGGCGTCACGGTTGATGGATTTGGGGCTGACGACTACTATGTTTGCCAATTGATTTTTTTGTAAACCAAGCAAACGAACTAGGCCCATGCCTTGGTATTCTCGCTGTCCTTTGTCACTGGTGCCACGCTTACTGCATTTTGATCCCATGCCATCCTCGGCTCGCTGACGCCTCGCAATGTGGGAGGAAAATCGTCCCCACCACCACCCCTCACGATCATATTCTGTCATAGCCCATCTCACTCTGTCTTCTTGAACTTAAGCTTGAACTTGAATGACACCGTCGCAAAGGCCGGATCAGTCACTCCCACCTCTTCCCCATCACTCAGCCCAAGTTCCACCAGCGTCTTATCCAAGTTCGGCCGAGTTGCCTCCTCCAGGCTCACGGGCGACTGCATGTACAGCGTCTTCGACTCTGCCCGAATCGACGGTTTCTTCAACTGCGCCTCCGGCCGCGTAGCAAACGATTCCACCAGCTCCCCCAGCGTCCATGCCGGATCGACCTGCAGCTCGCGGGCGAGGTTCCCGCAGACGGGACAGTCGTCTTTCTTTTCATGCTTGAAAGTGTAGGTATAGATACTGTCGTTTCCGGAGTACATCATGTAGTTGTTGTTGGGGTAGCCCAGTGATGGCGCGCAGTTGGAGGCGATCTTGAGGGCTTCATTGCAGCAGGATGCGGCGATGACGCTATTGGTTGCCGCGATGGCGGGGATGATGTTTTTGACAACGCCTTGGGTTAGGGCGTAGGTGACGCCGGGGATATTGAATTCTTGGGCGCGGAGGAGAGCCTTTTTGAAGAGCCAGGTGATGTGCTCGGGGTCATCTTTGTCGAGTGAGGGAAAGGGCTTCTCGGCGTCCCAGGCGATGACGTGTGCCCATTCGATGCAGTGTTCGGGCTGGCGGGGGATGCTGGCGAGGGTGCAGAGGGGGACGGCAGCGCGGGGGGCGTGCATGTCGAGTTGGCACTCGATGCAGGAGGTTACTGTTGGGAAGATGACCCGGGACTGACCTTTAAAACCTAGAGGGGATTAGCTAGGGGGGGGCGAAGAGAAGAGGGCGTTACCTTCGGTGCCGCCGTCTATCAAAGGTTTATAGCTGTCTTCAACCTCTTCGTCGACCATGTTGACGAGTGTTGCGTTGATCCAACGGCGGGCCTCGATGCTGTCCAGCCCGCAGACGACGAGTTGAAACTGCATGTAGAAGTCCTCGTCGAAATCCTGAATCATCTTGTTGTGGGGGGTGATTTTGACGCCTCTTACTCGTTTCTCGACGAATCTGGCGGCAACTTCGGCCTTATACTTCCCTACATCCTCTGCGCGGAACAGGAACTGGCGGTTGAGGTTGGAGATGTCGATTGTGTCCATGTCAATGACATGAATATTCTTGAAACCGGAGAGGGCAAGATTCTTCAGGATCTCACAACCAAGCCCTCCAGCACCACTATGCGGTGTCAACTCCATAATTAGCCTTTAACGGTATGGCGTCTCAACTCACATCACGCTACAGAAGCGAGTTAGTCACGGTGAGAAAGGATGTCAAGGTCAAACTACTCACAGAACCGTCATGTTCTCCATAGCTTCGGCCACCATACTGCCGTCGTATGCGTCACCGTCGGTGAAAGGCCCAGCACGGGTTCGAATCCGGTCGAGATATTTCCTGTCGTGTCGACTGTTTAGTTTCGTCGTTCGCCCGGGGGGTATGACGGGCATCAGTGATCTAACCATCTTGCGGGTTCCGAGCCCGGATATACCGTGGTAGATGCCATAATTTTGACCAGAGTTTGCGTAAGAAAGTCAAGTTTTCGTCGCAAAATCAAGCTGCCTCGTCAAACTCTCTGTCCCGCAGTTTTGAGCTGTTGATTGAGTTGAGTTCAAGGCGAATAGAGGGGCAGTCAGCAGCTCGTCACAGTGGAGCTGGAGCTGGGGTAGCTGAGAGCCACGCCCCGCAACTTAAGGTAGCTTGTCGTTGCCAGGGCCCCCACGATCCGGGCATCAACCCTGTAACAACCTGGAAAAGGTGTTGTTGATATGCAAGAAGGCATTCGAAGGAACTTTCTATGCCCTTTACCCTGAAAAGCAAAGCCTACTGAGAGTGCAAAGAGGAACGGGCTACCCCCGGCCGAGGGGTTTTGATTCCCACACCACGTATGGCTGCCTTGATCTTCTGGGCCCACTGCCTGCGGGCACGGACCATCATCGTTGACAATAGCCCAAGAAGTCATTCAGCGAAACATCCAAGACGGCGAAGAGAGTGGCCGAATTTCAGGCAAGCACTTTTGAGGTTTTTGGTGGATTTTCTCACGCTAGATAGGATTTGTGGTCGGAAGGCACCCGACCGGCGACCCACACAACTCCGGGGCACGGGCGTTCCCATGCCTCTGCGGCAGCTCCTTCCGCTCGTTGGTATACCCGTCACACCTCATCGGCCATGGCGTCCCTCGCCCTGAAAAATGTCACAGGCGGCCAAGATACCAGAATGGACGACTTTTTGACTCCTGCAAACTCCGTACGCTCAAAAGTCAAGCGTACTGGACCAAACCTAGTCCAAGAGCTCGGCACACCAGACGACGCCCTCGATGTGCTCCGCCATGAGCCAGACTACCATTCTCTGATCTCTACCCTGCGTTATCTCGCCCTTGGTCAGTCCCGCAATGCCGCGGACTTCGATATTAGGAAGCCCAGCCCTCTTGGTGCACAGTTAATCCATGTGCTGGTAACGGAAATTGTTCCGAATTACTGGACCCTACTAAAAGAAGACACTGACGGAAAAAAGACATCGGGATTCCACAACCTGTTGGCGTGTTTTCGAAGCGCCGGCGGGATCAATGCCATCTTTAATCGCTTGAGAGCGCACATCCAAGATGCCAGGATGCGAGATAGCCGCGGGGGAGAGCGACGAGACGTCCCGATGAATATTGGAACCCTTCTCGATCTGCTGCGCCATGTTCTTGAGGGAGAGAATCGAGTTTTTGAAATCTGGGGGTCCGCAACGGCAGGGTTGGATAATCCCAGTCAAACGAAACCGCTCATCCAGGAGCTGCTGTCGATATTCGGCAGCGGCAAAATCATATCACTGGCCGCTGAAGCTGAAGGGCTTCTGGATTCATCATCCAAGCAGACACTTGGAGTATTTTGGCTCGCGGATGCTGTGAAGTACACGGCATGGTTGAGCGACAATGTCGTGAAAGCACAAGTAATGGATGATACCCCGGAGCAATCCAAGTTTTTCTCAGGTCTGTTCGGGAAGGCACTACATTTGGGGCATTCTGGTAGGGATACTGCTATGAACGCCGGAAGGTCATGCTGACCCTGGACAGAAATTGCAATCCGAAAGATGCTCTCAGGCTTGCTCCTAATAAGAAGGGCTCGCTCTCAGCATCTCGACTCACTTCTGGACAACCTGCCGCAAACAGAGCAGCGAAAAGTCTTGTTCTCAACCATGAAGATGCTTTCCACAGATTATCTGGATCGGTTGGGGAACTGCGACTCGGCAGAGAGTCAAGCTCTTATTTCCGCTGTCGCCGGAGCCGTTAACTCCTTCGTCAGCGCATCTAAGGTGCGAAGAGACCACCTCGTTGAGTGGTTAGTTGGCTCTTCCGGCGCTGGTTTGGGCGAAGGAATCGGTATTCGACGTGCGGCTCTGGCTGTTGTGTCCCAGGAGAAGGAATCAACCATCGCGGCGCTAGAGAGAAGCATCAGCCAGTTTGGTGATCAGCTGTACATCAAGCATTCACCGATGTTACAGCAGGAAGGCAAGTTAGAGCAAAGACGTTGTAAGGATTTATGCTGACCGCAAAGTAGCCCACGCCCAAGTTTTGCTCTTGGCCGCTGGATATGTACACAAAAGATGGCCTCTCAAGCTGAGCATACTTTTAAAGTCAAGTCCATGGATGAACGCAATATCCAACAGACTTGGCGCGCCACACTTGCGAGCTCGATTTCTCGGAATGGTCGTTGGCGAAGCACTCTCTGGGCTCGTCGACAAGGACGACAAGAGACTGAACTTCAAGATGGAAGAGACAGAGCAAGACGAAGGGAAATGGTATAAAGAACTGGTTCGGATATCTGACCAAGTCGGAACGGTGGAGCCTCTCCTAAAGCCCCAAACTGATGCACCCGTCCCCAAGAAGAGACGCCCAGCAGCGCCTGTCAAACCCTCCTCTCAGCCCCGACAGCAAGCTTTCATAATCGAAGAGCTCAGTGATGAAGAGCTCAGCGATGACGACGTGGTTCCGTATGGAAAGCCTGATGAGGACGATGAGGACTCTGATGAGGACGCAACCCTTGTCAGACGCGACAAGCCTAAGGCTCCGGTGTATATCAGAGATCTGATCAGATATCTTCGAGATACCGAAAATTACGATCACCAGAAGCTGGCTTTGATCACAGCGCCGACGCTCATCCGCAGGAAAGCCAATTTCGGAAAAGAAGTGGCGGAACACGCTGAAGAGCTTGCAGGGCTGCTCATTGGCCTCCAGGACAAATACGAGATTGAGAACTTTGACAACCTCAAACTGCAAGGAATGATCGCAATCGTTATTGCCCAACCGCAGTTGATGGGCCCATGGTTTTCCAAAACTTTCTTCGATGGCGACTATTCCGTCTCTCAGAGGGCCTCCGTCCTTGTTGTCCTCGGCCTGAGCGCACGTGAACTTGCCGGATTCGAAGTTTCCGAATACGCCGCCGCTGCTTCGTTCCCGTCCAAGACCCTCCCCGAGAGAGTGGAGAGACTCTTCACTAGCGAACAGCCCTCTGCTGAGCGACTCCCTTCCTCGTCTCTAAAGGCTCTCCCACCGAACGCATTGGACAACATGGCCCGCTCCATAACGTCCGGCCTTCTCGCCCCACTAGCAGCAACCGCTGCAGACGCTGCTACCGGCCCCGATGTCCTCAAGCTCTCCACATTCACCTCACAACTCGCTGAGAGCAACCCCAAAGTCAAAATCAAGACCCGCGCCAAGCCACAAATCAGGACCATCAAAAACACCACCGCTCAACTCCTCTCCGCATCCTTCTTCTCCCCTCTCACGGCCCGCTTCCAAGCCGCGATCCACTCTTCCGCCTCCCGCACCCGCGGCATTATCTTCCAACCATACCTCCTTGCATTATACATCAAGACACTTGCCCTTCTGCTCCATGCTGCCGGCCCAAGCACACTCGCATTGCCACAGATGGCAGCCGAGCTGTGGGGTCTGCTGCTGAACACGGGCGTTCGCGCACAAGCCATAGGCGACTTATCCGTTACCCAGTCACTATTGTTCGCCTTCTTAGCATTGCTAGATGTGAATGAGGATCGGATGCGCGATGTGTGTCAGGATCTGGGGAGAGAGGTGGTGGAGACTCAGGAGTGGGTTGCGGGGGTGTTTGGTGGTTTGAGAGGGGGCGATGGAGGGGACGAGGAGCAGGTGAAGATGTTGGCTGCGGGTGTGTTGGTGAGGTTGAATGAGGGGATCGAGAAATATCGGTTGACACTGGTAGGGGACTTGATAGGATAGGGGTTGATTTTGTTATGGAAGCCACACTAAACCGCACTTTTAATGGGGGATAAAACGCGCTTCATGACCTTAATAGACCATTACTGGCTGTTGTAGTAAACTGTTTTGTTACCCCTTAACGGTGTTGAAGCTCAGGGGTGTCAGGTGACCTACGGGCTGTTGACGCCATTGTCTTGGCGTTGTCGAAGCCGCCCCCAAACCAAAAATGGCATGGCGTCTCGAAAAACGCTCCACAGGTGGTTCCGGAAGCATTGACAAATCAACAAGCGCAATCGCAAACATCCGACCTTTCCATGTTTTTGCGCTGACTTTGGACATCTGTTTGACAGTCCTTCAGGATCAATCCGGAAAAATGGCGTCGCAAGCTGCACAGATTCGTGAATAACATAGATTCAAGCTCTTCCTGGATTTTGCTGACCTGTTCTCTCTCCAGCTTCCCTCGGGCAAAGCGCCTCCGCGGCGCCAGCTGCCCCCCTGAATGCCGAAGCTTCGAAGCCCAAGGTACGAGCGAAACCAACGAAGGCGCCGAGTCCAGATCTAATAAGACACAGTCCTGCTGCGTGTGCAAGGAGGAGAAGGCCAAGCGGGACGAATGCATGCTCTTTTCTAAGGCCGCCGATCCCCAGAAGGACTGCCTCTCAACAATAGACCAGTACAAGAGCTGCATGCTCGGGTTTGGCTTTAAGATCTGAGTAGTGGGAGAGAAAGAGGAATTGTACATCAGATGTACCATACACTTGGGCAGCATCGGCGGCGCACTACTACATGGGATGGTAGATTTTGGGTTTCTGAATTACATATTTCCGCTCTGGGATTGTGGCTTCTGCTATCGTGACGGTTTTGTCCTTTGCAATACAGATGGATCCGAATTACCAAAATCAACACCCACGACACCAAGAGCGGCGACCCTACGACCCTGATGGTGAAAATTTACGCCAATTTGTTACAGCGAAGGTCTTTGACCGCTCAACAGCCGTCATCCTGAACGAGACATGTTAGAAGGCTCTAGGAGACGACGAAGCGCAGCGCCCCGGAATTGAGGGCAGTGTGGTGCTCACCTTGACTTGAGACGCAGGTTCCTCGAGTAGCGCTGCAACATCTGCTCGACGCCCGTCGTACAACGCACGGAGCTGGGTGCCATGGTTCAGCATCAACTGCTGGAGGTCGGCCAACTTGCCGGAAATGGCCTCCAGAATCTCATCTCGCCTGTCGACGGCCTTTTTAAGCCTCTCGAGCCGGCTCGTGTGCATGGCGGTGCTGGAAGGTGGTCAGCTCGGGAGCCTGCGTAGCTGAAGACCAGATGGGAGAGATGGGGCATACTGAAGATCCTGGTACTTGGTAATGGACTTCTGGACACGGTCCTGGATTGTGAAGAGAGACCGACGATATGCAGTTGCCAGCGCCTTGCGCTTCTTGTCACGGTCTTCTCTTGCCTTGAGGAAATAGTGTCAATTTCTGCCGCCAGATTCTTGTTCTGGTGCCCAGAATTCTGGATACCTTTCTGAGACGAATACGGGCAGCTTCGGCTTCCTCCAGGCGTCCTTGATATCCATCACTGTCAGAGTCTTGAGCTGCCTTACGGGCCTTGGCGGTGTTAGCTGCGGGTGCCATTGTGCCGCTTATAGATTTCTTTGGAGAATTGGCGCTTGAAACTGAAGGTGGCTCAAATTGATTTATTGTCTGAGAATCTCAAAATACATACATCGATCGCATTCGACACCCCAATGAAAAGCTTGAGGGTAACCATCCGCCATCACGGCAGGCACAACCCGGCAGGTAAGTACCCTGCAACCAAGCCTGCCATGGAGCACCTGGCTCGTGCACCAAACTCAACTCAATTTTGACCCACAAAGCGGTGTGGGTGAGAAGCCTTGGCGAGCCCCGCCAAAGAAAAAAAGTTCAGCGCCAGCCCGATAACGATTGATAACTTCACGCCGAAGACCCTTAGACACGAACCGCCCTCCCATCCAAATCCTCCACACAGATCAGGGTCTCAGCAAACCTGAGCACTCCTTGACTCACCATGGGTCTCGCCGCGGCCAAAAAGTGAGGCCGCATCGCAAAAGGTTTTAATTTTTTAAATGCTAATAAACTTGAATAGCAAGCGAAAGCTGGGGACCGACCCTAACAACACCAAATGGTCGCGAAATACCGAGACCTTTGGCCAGCGTATGCTTAGGTCCCAAGGATGGGAGCCGGGCCAATACCTCGGAGTCCAAGGTGCCGAGCACGCCCAGTGGCACACCGAAGCGAACTCGACGCACATCCGCGTGGTGCTCAAAGACGACCAGCTAGGCCTCGGCGCAAAGCGGAACAACGGTGATGAATGCACAGGGTTGGATGCCTTCCAGATGCTGCTGGGGCGGCTGAATGGCAAGAGCGAGGATGCCCTGGAGTCGGAGAGGAAAGCCCGCGAGGACCACAAGCTGAATGTTTACGTGGAGAGGAAGTTGGGCACGATCCGGTTCGTGAGCGGGGGCTTTCTGGTTGGTGATCAGGTGGTAGATTCGCCCTCTGGGAAAAAGGAAGTGTCACAACCGAGTTCTGCGACAGGGTCTACGGTGACCTCGGAGGAGGAGACGGAGGAGGCGGCGCCTTCCAAGAAGCGGTCCAAGAAGAGGAAAACAGCCGAGGACAGCTCCGATGGAGAGGAGAGGAAGAAGGCGAAGAAAGAGAAGAAGGATAAGAAGTCAAAGAAGTCAAAGAAGAGGAAGGCTGAGGCTGAGGCTGAGGTCGATGCGGAGGCTTTGTCAAAGGAGAAGAAGTCAAAGAAGCGCAAGACAACTGATGACAGCGATGAGGACGCCTCGAGTGCCGAGCAAAGCTCCAAGGAGGCAGACATCAAGGAGTCCAAGGCAGAGAGAAAGGAGAGGAGAGAACGGGAAAAACAGGAGAAGCAGGAGCGCAAGGACAAGCGGCGAGCGGAGAAGGCAGCATCCAAGTCAGCCACAGAGTCTGGGGACGACACATCGACTGAGAAAAAGCGGAGGAAAGGGAATTCAGCTTCAATGGCTACGAGCGGAACCTCAACTCCTGTTTTAAGTGGGAGTTCAACCCCGACTATCATGGGCTCGAGTCGCTACTTGGCAAGGCAGAAGTTCATTGCGCAGAAGAAACTGGCATTCACGGACAGCACGGCGTTGAATCAGGTAAGATCTTCTCCTTACCCCCTGGTGCTCTACTTCGGCAGACTAACTCTTTCAGATCTTCATGATCAAGTCATAGCGGGTGCTATAGATTGTGTACGCGTTTCTGCGCTGTTGTTTGTGATGATACCCAATGGCCCCGAGTTTGGTCGCAATCATCAACAGCGCTACATAATACCACAAATAAGATTCATTTCCCTGAAACGGGGAGGATAAAACTCTAGGCGTTCAAATCTTCCTGTGTGCCCAACATTGGGTATTTGTTTGCATTTTCAAACAGGAGATATAGTTTGGTGCATTAGCGTGCTTGTGATTCATGCTTGTAGACGGGTGATTGTAAATAGTAATTTCGGCGCCTCGGCTCTGAAAATGATAGTTAAAAGTACGGGACCTTGGAGCAATGATTGAGGGAAAGGTTTAAGGTCCCTATGACCGGTGAAAGATGGCGGGAAGGTGGCGAAACTTACCGTCTGCTCTTTCCAAGCCTTCCAGTTCACGGCAGTGACGGCACATGCTTTTGTGAGCAGCAGTTTAAAGGTGCCTATTTCCCCCTTTCCTCTTCCTCTTCATCACTCTCAAGTTCCATTTCCCCACCAACATCAAGTCACATTGACTCGCGACACAACGCAACCTCAATACGACGGCCTCTTCACAAAGGACCACGAAACAAGCATAATGCCTACCGAAATCCTCTTCTTGACGGTGGCTATCCATGCGCTCCTCCATTTCGCCGGGATCAAAAGCAAGGCTGGAGGCGGATTGTTGATGTGGTGCTTCGCTGCACTAGCTACAATGCTGACCGCGCCACTCTTTGAAAAACTTGTGGAGGTGTTCTCAAACACGGGTTTTGGAAGAGGATGCCAAACTGGGGGCTACATCGGGGCTTCTGCAGTTGTGCCTGTCGTCTATTTCATCGGTGCTTTCAACGACCTCTCTTCGATTGATCTTCTCCGTCTTGGAGTCCCGATGGTCAGCTTTGGGTGCATAGCTGGGCTGCCCATTGAGGCAACCATTCGCAATGACACTGAGGAGCGATCCTCGAGTCGGTCCTATCGGTATTAAACATACCTGGGTGAGTTACCAGTTCCTCAAGTCGGCGAAGAAAGGGGTGACTGATCTCGGTCAAGATTTTCTTAAGATGGTATGTGCTTCAGGGGTTTCTGGACGAGGACGTACTGGCCAGTCTTATTGTCATATATGTTGACAAGGGAACTTTACCACAAAGGCGGACTTACATCATGTTGGCTGGGAGTACAGCTCTGAATGTTTGTCAATGCCGGCTTTAGATAAATCAAAAACCTTCTCCTCCTGAAACTCTCTTTGAATTCTTGGGTTGGGCTTCATGATGTTTTTAAGTATCGACGGGTGGTGTGGGATTGAGAAAGGAATCGGATACACCCCTGAGATAAAGGGTCTGGTTCTTTTTGATGACGTCGTCCAGATTCGCCGCATAATTCTCGTGGTTTCCACCCACACTGCTCGGCCTCGTCGAAAGCGCGTGACCGTGTGATTTCCGTCTGAAGTCGCGTCCGAGGTCGTGTCTGGCCATTTCATCCCCGTCGATACTCACATCCCTAGCGCGGGGTATAAATTCTTGAGAAGCAATTCCGCCTTGACACTTTTCTCCATCCTCCCACCACCAACAACTTTCCTGAAGAGCAGCCAGCTTCCTAGCCTTTACCACTTCAAAAAGACCTCACCATCTTCGTTCTCGTCGTAAAGACTCAGCCACCACCAAGCTTCTTCAAGAAAGTCCTTTGACCAGCCGTCCTCTTTCAGCTCTTGTAAGGCAGAGACCGATCGCACCCGACCGGGCGGCCACCCTCCCTCCCCGTTGACGGTTTGAAACCCTTTCAAAGCCCTCCCACTCTAACCTCCTCACAGCCCGACCGTGAAGAACTTCTCGTCGCCGACCAACAGCGGACTAGCCTTGTTACATGTAAGTCAGTATTCCATTCAGTCTTATCCTTTGGTTTCATTCCGTCGCGGTTCCGCTTCGTCCCTTCCCAATCGTACGCGGTTCTCCGTCCCTTGGCTTGCCTGAGTTATCGCGAAAATACCAGCTATCGGCTTATCGCGATGCTGCCGGGCGGAGATGATCCGATCGCCCACTGTTGATTTCCACCGATGCCCTTCTGTCATTCCTGTCACCCAACATCCAGTTCCCAAGCAGGCGTCAGTCTATCTCCCTCAACCCGTCGCAAGAGCTCCATTGAGGGATATAGACCATTGCTATAGGCCCCGGTCGGGATGTGAGAGGCCTTTGCTTAGAGACGAGAGGCCTCTTTGATTTTGAAAAATGCGTCCATGACTTTTTTTCTGAGGCATCCCGAACACTCACTGACGCACCAGGCACTTCAGTTGACGCATCCACCAATCCCAACCGACACCATGAAGTCGTACGCCCACGCCCTTCGCAATAACAAGAAGGGCTCTTCCAACCCGTCCAAGGCCTCCGAAAATGTTGGAAAGGCGTCTGATAGTGCAGATAAGGCCTCTTTCTCCGTTTCTGAGGCGTCTGGCGACATTCGCAAGGCCTCCACCAAGGGCACCGATGCGATCCCGAAGACTGAGTCGACCTAGAAGGTCGACCCAGTCGAGGGCGTCAAGGGTACCAACAACGCCGTTACCAGCGACAAAGTGAGCCCTGTCCCGTTCTCGTACGCAGCCGCCACAAAGAAGAACATGCCTGTTGTGAAGCCAAACGTTGAGGATTGGCCCACGACATTCCCAGGATTCTCGCCCGACAAGAAGAAGCCGGTAGTAGCACGAAACCGTTCTCCAGTCGAGAAAGAGTCCGCAGTTGCACCAGGTTGTTCCCCCGTAAAGAAAGAGGTGTTGGCACCAGGTTTCTACCCTGCCGAGAAGTCAGTGTCACCAAAGGCAGCGTCACCAAAGAAGGTAGTGTCGTCAAAGAAGGAGGCCGTCACGAAGGAGGCCGTCGCCAAAGCAGCCGTTACCAAGGAAGAGGTCGTCGCGAAGAAGAAGCCGAGCAGTTTTGTTCCAGTTGCCACAGCCGCACCTTTTGTCCCAGGCAAGCCGTTTATCGTCGAGAGCAACCAGAGCAACGAGGGCAACCAGCCCTATAGTTCGTCACGGCAACCAACTGGCGCGGTCACCGCGGAACCCTACCACCTGGTTGCCGGTGTCGACGCGGGTCCTTCTCAGCCCTCGCAGCTGGCCGACGATGTCACCGCGGAGCCCGCTCACCTGACGCAGCCCACGATTATTTATTCGAAATTCAGCGGCAAGCAGGAAGCAATCAAGCTTCCCCAGAACAACAGCGCGGTTGGTTCTCTCTCCCATCCAGCCACCACCACCAGCGCATCATCTGCGATTTCCGTCTCGTCTCTGGCCGCCGCTTCCTCTTTCGTCCCGTCCTTGACCGCGCCACCTTTTCTCGTACCAAGTTCCGCTGGCACTTTCCCCGTCATCAGCTCCGGCCGCGGCACCGCGGCAACTCCCCTCGCTAGTCCCTCCCCGCTGCGCACCAGCACCAGCGCCGCTTCCCCACCAAGCAGCGTGTCCTCGGCCTCGCCGCCGTACGTGACGGCAGATTCCTCGCCCGTCCGTGCCGCCGACGTCTCCTCTGGCTCCGGCTCCGTTTCCGCCGCCGTCCTCGCCTCTCGTCGTCTGGGCGACATCATCGCGTCGGCTCCATCCTTCCCGCCGCTCGTCGCCACCACCACCACCACCTTTGCCGCCGCCGCCACCAGCGACGACGACGAGATGCCCAGCAAGCCGCGCAACAACAGGAACGGGAAGGAGAGGTCGGGGCCGGGCCCGGCCTCTCCTTCCAACAGCGCGCCGGCCAGCGCAAAGTCCGCGGATGCGGCCACCGCTGTCGCCCCTGGCAAGGTAAGCTCTCTACTGCGAAACCCAAAAAGAGAGGGAAAAAAAATTAACTAACATCGGTAAACAGGGTGATAGCAGTGATAACAAGGGAAGTGCCCAGCCCTCCCCCTCCGTCGTCGCCTCCCCCGCCCCCAACGACGACGCTGTCAACTCCCTTTCGGCAGCGGTTGGTGGCCTCTCCGTATCTCTGGCGGAGGGGCAGCAGCGGGTGGAGGAAGCGGAGAGGGAAGCGACCCTGCTGGCAAGACGCGCGTACGTGCAGGCTTTGGTGGATGCCCATGACCTCGGTCACCTTGAGTGAGTTCTTCCCTTGAGTTTTTTTTCTTTTTGGCTTTCTTTTGTTTTGGTTTGCCTACATACTGACTTGGGTCATATTAGCCTGTGGAAGACGCCCCTCGGGATTGAATTCCTGGTCAAGTGCAAGGGTACCACCTGGCCTGCTCATCGTGCGCTCTTGTGGCGGGAGTCGGGGTACTTCCGGGGGGAGGGTGTCTTGCCGGCAGAAAGGCTCGTAAGTATCTCCCCACTCTCACCACAGACTTTCAATCAATGCTAACCGCTTCACAGGAGACCGAGCCCCAACTTGTGGTGGTCGACGACATACCCTTTGTCGAGCCACCCATTGTGGGGCACGCCCTTCAGTTCATGTACGACCTCTCGTACGCTGGAGGGCGGGTCACGAGTATCGAGGAGGCGCTGACCGGTGAGTACGTCCACCTCCACGTCTTCAAGTACGTGTGTGGTGTGATGTTGGATGTGCCCGCGATGATGGACTTCGCCGCCGAGCGCTTCTGCGAAGCCGCCGACTTCTACGAGGCCAACTCGGCGGCCCTCATCAAAGTGGTGCGTCCGCTCGCCCTGACGCACCCCCTCTTTCTGTCGGTCAAGAGGGGCCTGCAAATGATATTCGACGACCGCAGCGCTCGACCGGCAAACCTGCCGTTGAGGGCCGCGTTCGGAGGATTGATGCGGGCGATGAAACCCGTGCTATGGGGGAATACCAACTTCATGTTGGCCATCCTCTACGAGTCCGAGTGGGAGCCTCTGTGGCAAGACACAGAGACGCACCTGCTCGTGCTGCCGCTGCCGGCACGGAGTCACCACAGTGGCTCCGTCCGGTGGCAGCCGAGCCAATCTGGCTCGTCGCTTCCGACCTAGGTCGGCCTGCCGGTGCCTAAGTGGAGGCCCGCGTCAGGGAGGTTTGGCTGCATGCAAGTTTGGTTGCCGCATGCGCGTGGAGGAGGAGGAGGAGGAGGAGAGGAGGAGGAGAGGAGGATTTGGATGGGGGATTAGGTGTTGGGGCGGGGTGGGGTTTTTGGAGGGGCGGATGCCCATTGATTTGGCGATGGAGTTTTGGGTGGGTGGGTGGGTGGTGTTTGGTTGGGCATATGCCCATTTGTTGGTGTTGGGATTTCCGGTGGGCGGATGCCCTTTTGTCCGTGTTGGGATTCTTGCGGGGCGGATACCCATGGTTTTTGTTTGCTTTTGCTTTTGCTTTTTTTTTTCTTTTAATAATGGACCTTCACCTCTGGGTCGTTGCCTTGGGCCGTTTTGTTGACATGCCCCTTTTCCTGCCATGCATTGTGATCTGTGCGCGACGACACTCCAGATGAGCCACTAGCATCATCCTCTCACTTCTCACACAGGCACACATCTTCTAAATCTTGTGCAAACGCAACTCGCCTGGTCCCCGTACAAGCCAGCGACAGTGCCTGAGCACAACGAAATCTTGCACTTTATCGGATCGAGGGCGGCGGTCCGTGACATTTCGAGATCCGCGTCCCAAATCGCCACAGCCTGAGGTAAAAGATGATATCAGCCTTGAACCTTCGATGGGCGCTAATTTGGTTGCTTGCTATGGACGGAGGTAGTTTACAGCGTTCGAGATCATCAGGGCAAAGTATCGAGCAAAGTACCTGGTGCCCAAAAAAAAAACTGGCAAGGAGATTGTGAAACAGAGCAGGCACGATTCGAGCACGAGACATTAGGGAAGGCCCTTTGGTGTGGGTATTTGGACAAAATCTTCAAAAATAAAATCAGGGCGTGAAACGTGGTACGAGACTCATCGCTCATGTTTCTGACAGTCCCTAATACAATGCGCAACATCCCGTTGATCATACCTCGGAGCTTGACTATTGTATCCCGGAGATTTCTAGCCCGATGAGGTATGCGATGCTATCTCCAAACCCACCATAGATAGTCACGACTCGCCCCCAAAGACCTAAGACAGCCCCCACCCCCCCCAGTGGCAAAGTTCCTCCAGCGTCGTTTAGACTCGCACCATCAACAGGGACCAACCCAGCCTCGAAAGCTTGAAGGAGCTTCCCCGCTCAGCCAGGATTTTCACCTACCTCACCAGCGGGGAAGATTCAGACGCGAGGGTGGACCTCCCGTCGTCTTGGAGTACGTACCGTGGACTAGCAACTTCGTGCAGTCATGTATTGCGGGGAAGAAGCCATCGCCGGCGTCCTGACGGCTACCGGCATCGAGCTTGTCCGGAGCTGCGGAGGCAACTCGCATATCCAAACAGTCTTGGTCACGCCACCTTCCGATAACGAGCAGGTTGATGGCGAGGGTGCGCCCGAACTCACAGGTCGGTAGGAGACTCGCTATCCCCACCCACCCCATCGCCAAGTTTGCCGCCTCCCACCCAACTGCTAGCAAACGGACAGAGCTGAGGCGGACTGACCGGTTGTCAAACCCCCCATGTAAGGAAAGCTGCCTACCTTACCTCTGCATGCATGGGTGCATGCATGCAATCTGCTTGCAGTGTGCACGCAGCAGGTAGCTCGAGGTGCTGTAGACCGGCGAAGCAGAACAGACCACGAATCAATCAAGACCGGCGTTTGTTCATTGGACGGACGGCTTTCTCGCCAATCTGGAGTGGTTGAGTTCCCTGAGGTAAACGCCAAAGAGCGTGTGGGCTTGGCATGTCAACTCAACCAGATCTTGCCGCCTCTGGCACGCCTCGGTACCATTGGACAACAGTCAGGTTTTCCGCTTTCTTATCTCCCCGGCCGGGAATTGGCTAGACCGAGCCAGCGGGCAGATGCAACGCTTGGTGGGTTGCTTCCCATGCTGCAACGCAGGTGGAGGTCACATGGGGATGGTGGGGTTCACAACACTCTGCTGTCTGTCCTCGTTCTGCGAGCACGCACGCCCGCAGGTGTCTAGACCGAAGGGTGCCAACCGTCTTGTGAAACGCAGCAGCTACATCCGCCTTGCCTACTTAAGTATTTAACTAGATAGCAAAAGAATGGGGGAATAGCATCTCCAAATCCTTGCAGTGCGGTCAAACGGATACATCGCGTAAGTGGGGGGGGGGGGGCGGCCCCCCTCATCCGCTCCGTTTCCCGCCCCAACCGTCCAGCCAAGCCTCAACCCCTTTTCCATCTCGCTCAACCCAAGCCGTCCTCGCTTCAATCCCCGCAACAGCCTGTTCAAACGCCTTTTTGTGTTTATCCTGAATTCTTCGTTAGCGCACCGAACTCTCAATCCGTCTCGGCCTCCACAAGTTGTTCAACTCACCTCAACACCTCCGGTGATCAGGAACTCCTCCACCTCTCCCAACTGCTTCCTAGTAGACAGACTCGCCGTGCAGCTGCCCACCCATCGTCCCACAGTCACCGCTCCAAACTTTCCTTGGATGGAGTCAGCCCAGCTCGCTCTGAGCCATTCCCACGACGCTTCTGCCCCGGCTCGATCCGCTTGCAGCGCGTTGAGAAGAAACCATTTCTCGAGCGTGTTGAATGAAGTGTCTTCAGATGTCATCAGGGATAAAGCCTTTTGAATCAAAGTGTTGTCGGTCGCATAGCCTAGGGAAACAAAGGCATCCGTGCGAATCTCGGGGTCTTGCGTATTGAGTGCTAGGTTGAGGATGGAGTCGAACTAAGTAGTTGCAGGTGTTAGTTGGGTGGCCTTCTGTAGTTTCGCCTGTTTCACTTACTAGACCAACGTCATTGCTGCTGGTGACAGCTTGGAAGACATATTTCCTGATGTTGGCATTGAATGCCTTCGCATCTCCCGCCATGAACTTGGCGAAGAGCTCTGCTGCCACCTTGTTTACCGGCTCATAGCCAGCAGCTTGCGAGAAGAATAGCGCTTTTGCACTCTGATTTGAGACGGGGTCGTTTGACTTGATATCCCACACCTGGTGAGGCAGACCAGAGAGTGTCAAGTCTTGGTGGAAACGCCGCAACGCGTTGTTGGTCTCGGAAGATGAAAAGAGAAACGCCTGGCGGAGCTTGGAGAGGGTGTAGAATATCTGCCGCCAGACCAAAAAGCTCTTTTCGTTGCTGTGTTTAAACTGCAGCAGAAATTCGAGAAGGTCGGCTGTGCGAATAGGGGTTGAGAGGGAAGACGAAACAAGAGCGTGGACGTCGGATACCAGGCCAGCACGGTCTTCTGGGGAGAGATGGCCGGATGAGAGCTGTGCCCCAAACGTTTTCAGGCGAGAAGGGGGGTAACAGACTCGATAGAGGCCAATTTGGCCGGAGTTGATCTTGTAAAAGTCGAGATCCACTGGGTAGGTCTGCTGGCGCGAGGTGAGCAAGAGTGGCCTGGGGGTTCGAGTCGCTGCACTAGCAGTCTGTATGTTCAGGGGGACGTGCCAAACGGCTTTGTCTTCTTTGGGTGTGACGGTGACGGATTGGAGATATCGATGCTGCTCGAGTGTTACGGTCTGGGACCCCTTCGTCGTGTTGTCTTCGGTCACCGAGAGGATGGGATATCCCATGTCCTTTGTCCATTCCCGCATCAACCTTTCCACATCCGTGGACGTGCTGGCACCCAAAGCGCTCCACAGATCGTTGGTTGTGGCGTTCGAATACGCGTGCTTCTTCAGGTAGCCCCTGACACCTTCGATGAACGAATCGGTTCCCAGACAGTGGCAGAGCATCCTGAGCAAAGAAGCACCCTTCATGTATGTGATGTTGTCGAAGAGCTCGCCCATCCGGTCAGGCGAAGCCTTTGGGTTGTAGATCGGGTGGCTTGTCCGGGTGGAGTCCATGTCCAACGCGCCCTGGTAAAACGCCATGGCCTCGGGGTCAGGATCAGCAGCCACAAAATGGAGCCAGTACTGCCACTCGGGGAACATTTTATCAACAGCGTAGAAGCCGGCCCACTCGGCAAAGGCCTCGTTGAGCCAGAGGTCATCCCACCAGGCCATGGTAACCAAGTTGCCAAACCACTGATGGGCGATTTCATGGCAGAGGGTTTCTGCGGCCATTTGCCATGACTTTGCCGCAGTTGTTTCGGGATCGAGCAAGATAAACCGCTCTCCGAAGACTATACACCCCCAGTTCTCCAGCGCTCCAGCATCCGGCATAGCAACCAGGTCAAGCTTGGGGAGCGGGTACGCGAGATCAAAGAGCTGCTGGTAACGGTCCAAAGCGTCAACGGCCACTTTCAACATGTAAGATCCATATTGGAGGTTTGCGCCCCGCAGGGCGTACACACGCACAGGGAAGTCAAGTTGGCTGGACTGGATAAAGTCAAATTCGCCGATGGCGAAGCAGATGAGGTAAGTGGACGTTCGTGGTGTCCTGTTGAACACGACTTTCTTGGTGATGCCGGACTCGGCCTCCTCTGACGGTGTGGTCTGTTCGGAGGCAATGTCCATGTTGCTTATGCACACCAGGTCTTGGTTGATTACCACGGTAGAGGAGACGGTGGCCTTGTGCTCCGGCTCATCGAGGCACGGGAAGATGCAGCGTGCGCCGATCGGCTCGCAGCTTGTGGAATACGCCCTCTTCGACTCCCCGCTCGAAGTTTTATAACCAGTCCATTGGAAGCCGGGAGACAGTCCGTACTCCTTGATCGTGCCTTGGAAGGATTGGTAAAGCGTGATCTTGGAGCCAGCGGAGAGCTCTTCGCCGACAGGAATCGTGACCGTCTGCTGGTCTGTGTCAAACTCCAACTTATCTGTAGAAATGGTCGTTGGGGTGCCCGAGACAGTGAGAATCCTCGTGTTGGTGATTTCCAGCTCATTCGAGTGCAGCACTATGGCCTTGGTTTGTTGGAGCACATCGAGATGTGCAACGACAGAGCCCTGGAAGGTCAATGCTTCAAGGTCCAACTTGACGTGCAGATCGTAGTGAGTCGGTACCACAGCCTTGGGGAGACGTGCCATTGCAAGAGGTCAACACTACGGTTGGCAGTGGGTGGTTTCCCGGGGAAGGCGCGCTCTGGGGGAAGGCAAGTACATGGAAAGCTCATGGTTCGCCGCATCGGAAGATGTCCAAAGTCAAAAGGCTTAAATCCCCATCCATCTTGTTTCAGTCCGTGCCTCAAGGCCGCGGGTACCTTGGGTAAAGAAAACTTTATTGAGGCGCAGTCCGTACCCAGCAACTACCAAACCTCGCCTATAGGCCTAAGGGGCTCATCCACACACACCATGGCAAGGGCCAATCCGAGCGACTGTGGCTGTGTAACGTCACGCTATTCTTCACCCTCTGTACTCCACTCCTGCAACGCGACCTCAGCACCTGGCGCCAGGAATTTTCAAGGGACGAGTCAACAACTTACCAGTTCGCCCAGACTTCAGGGATTGCATGGTTGAGACCCTTTCGAGCTTCCAACTTTCCCACCTCTGCGCCATCCGCAGAAGGCACCGTTGGAGCCCCGATTGTGCCGATGGCCCAGAGAGCCAGGAGACTGAAAGCGTGGTGGAGCTTCATGATGAATGTGAACAGATCCTGCTAGACTGTGACAGAGAGGCCCAGGAGTGGTGATGTCGGAACGGAACCCAACGAAGAGGATATCCTGAGACATGTATAGAAGCCGCCTAGGTAGTCAAAGCATGACATCTCACGCATACCGTAAGATGCTGCGTTAGGTAGGTAGGTAGGTAGGCTCCTCGGGGAGACGCAGGCGACAACAGTTGCATCCCAGCATCGGACCGATTTCCTCTGGTTGTTCAATGTTGACAACGAGGTTGAAAGCCTGTTGGAAGGCTATGCATTCTGTGATTGATTCTAGGCTGAGATCAGGCAACTGCTTCGGGTTGCGCGCTGGGGGTCGCAGCAATCATCTGTCGAGCTCAAGGGTTCGAGGACACGCCTGTACAAATGCGAGGTCTTTTTCCTCAGATCTTGAAGCCTCATGCAACCGAACACCGAAGACACCTGACTAACCACCGTTGTCGTACTGCTCTCCGAGTCTCGGTGACCATCTCATAGTTCAGGCTCATCACCTTACCGATCGGTTTTTAAAACTCAGTTCGAGCTATCATTCTTAGATCTAGACCATCAAACCGCCCCCTTCGTTCTCAAATTTTATTCAGCTATTCACCGGCGATAGTGTCACGTCTTCTCACACAAGACGGTTCTGAAACTTCCCATAATGGGGAAAGCAAAGAAGATTCCACATCTTCGAGACACCAAGTACTCGTATGTCGATGACAAAGACAAGGAGAGACTTGTCACTCGAGGAAGACCTCTAGGAGCACCCAAGACGTTCTTCGCGGTGGCCGCACGTTACGGGGAACACGACTGGCATCATCACACTATTCCTTCTATATGGGTTTAGCATCACTCTCGCCGTACTCGGTACATCTGCCGATCACAACCACGGGAATAACTTGTTGAAGAAGACGTCTGCATACTGTAAGTCTGCCATAGAGCCATATGTCGTGATCAAGGATCCGCCCAACATATCGTAGCTCCCATGTTGGACAAGCTTCATATACCCCTAATAAAGACCAGCATCGACGTGACCTTGATCCAAAACCCCAATAATCCAAAACACATCTTTCGGATGCCGGCAAACCCCAAGGTAGACGCCGCATGGGACCGCATCGCACGTAGGTCTCCTCCTCCGCCTCTCTGCTTCAGCCCAAGGATCACGCTCACAAGTCTCACTCACCTGCAGACATCGGAATACACTCCCTCACAAGGCAAGGAGTAACGCTCATGGACAAAAATGCAACCGAGTGCGCGGAAACCTAACCAGACTGGGGCTACGGCCCGGACACCTATATGGCCGAAATCGACGCATTCCACCAACTGCACTGTCTCGATATCTTGAGGCAGAATATCATGTGTCATGCGGATATGGAGATGTTGACTTATAACTGGCGCCTGACGCAGCACAATCCGTTTCCTGATATGGGCGCTGTCAAGATGTGTCGGGACTTTGATGCGTTGCTTAAATGGCAAGAGGAGGATGAGTTGAAGGATAAGCCTGCGAAATGGGCAAAAATGGTTCGTCCAGTGGATGCCGTGATGCTGCCGATGCCAGAACGGTTCAATGAGGCTGAGGTGACTGGGTACCTCCTGGGCGGTGTCATGCTGACGAGACTGGAAGGCGTAACAATGCCGAATGACTGTTATAAGGAGTTGTAGGTCATCAAGACAGGAATACCATCTCGCTACACATCATTCTGAAACCCGAAAGCTCAGGGCTCAAATGCTAGAGCGGGGCGGGTGGCGTAACGGATGCCGATCGCCTCGCGGAACGCGACACGGATGACCTACTCCTCTGCCGGGATCACAATTGTTAGCTGGTTACCTGACGCACTGGCCACGCAAAAGCGATTCTGGCCACCAAAACAGCTATTTCTCAAGATTGCAAAACATCTCGAAGGTTTTACCAGAACGAACCCATTTCTCATTCACTCCCTAACACAGCAACAAGAACACAGATCTGACCTCTTGAAGCCCTGACCCCTGCCACACCCCCGATAAAAAAACCGAGCTAACAATTGTAACCCCGGCGGAGGAGTAGTTCGAAATGGCGATAACGGCGACCTACTCCCTGAGCCTCCCCACCTCCTCTTGCTGAGCGACATGCATGTTGCATGTATGAGATATAGCCTGGATCTCAGCAGCGCTGACAGATGAGAACGCTGCATTCTCACCCAGAGAAACCACCCAGTCAGCGCTTGCAGCTCTTGCAGCGTTGCAGCTTGCAGCACCGGTGAGAGACGGCGCGGCTTGTCTGGGAGAGCATAAAGGGTCCTTCGGTCGATCCTTTGGCCTTGTAGCTCTTCATTTGCAATAAAGGGTGGGGAGGGGCCTACCGCGTAGCTGATTGATCGAGGCTGATCTCTGGACAATCTGGTCACTTCGTGGCGAGATCGTACAGGGCAGGGAAGTTCGGTAACTTTCCACACCAATTCGATGGTACATGACTACGTCTTGGGCTGCCGGGCACAGCGGGCAGTGACAGAGCGCCTGGGCGTTCGCAGATGCAAGATGCTTGGTCCCATTGAGTTGGGCACCGAATGCTGACGCCCTGCAAACTTTGAAACTGAGATGGTGGGAGGAATGGAGCTTTCAGGGTCAGACCTGTGAAGCTGTCAGACCTGTCTTCTCTTCGGACAGACAGCTCAGGACAAGCTACCCCTTTAGGTTCGCTCTCGTTATTTCTCTGGCATCGGAAATTACCCCGCAAATCGTCGAGACGGGGGTGCGATGGCGGTGGGGCCGCTGACGTCGAAGGGGCGGTTCTTGGCATTGGCTTTGAAATGTTAGTGCGCTGAGTGCTCCGTGTGCTGGTGCCAGCGTAGTGCATTTTGGGACTGGCGTCGAAAAGCCTCCTGCAAATCCCATTTGCCAGCGCCCTGCTTGGGTCTCCGCTATCAGAGACGGTAGCCAATTGCGCGCCCTTGTCGTTGATTAGGATGCTGATAGTGGCATCTGGGCCTGTGGGTTGACTGATCGCCGCTTCCATATGAATGCCTGTGATGGACAGCGAGAGCTCCGTCTCCCCATCACCGTCCTCCCCTTTCCTCTCTTAAGTCCACCTTCGTTCCTGCCTTCCCAACTCGCATGTGCTTCCACCGCCCACTCTTCTGCCACAAGCGGTAGATTGCGTCAAATCATTTGAGTCAGTTCTGTGTTTCAAGGCGCTCCGAACCAACCCCGCACGACACCTGCCAGCCAGCTCGCTGTCCGCTTCCCCCCCGTGCCGACGACCGAGAGACAAAGGAAAGAACTACCCAGGGACAACTCCCGTCTTGTCCCTTCCGGCAAAGCGATCGAACGACGAGCGGGCCATCCGCTGTCAGCTCTCGTTGATCAGGTTGGGTGCACAAAGAAAAGGGCAATATCGACTTGCAGGGTTGCACTGCAGTCGTCATTCGACTTGTCTTTTGGCGTTTCACCCCACCCGCGACAATCGCACCGGCGCGCTCATCTCACCCCATTTCCATACTATAAACGTACGAGGCGCCGCCTTTGCCATCCGCCCTACAACAAGACCCGCTTTCTCGAAGCCACTGCCGTCGGGATCTCGACAGGCGTCCCTTGCTCGACATCGAGTCCGTCTTTGGACTTCGATTCAAGTTACCTATTAAACCCGATTTCCTCCCAACCCGCCTCCCTCTTCTCTCTGCCCATCATGTCTTCAGACAACACCAGCGGCACCGGCGCCTCGAGCACCACCTCCCCCAACGATATGGCACGCTCGCAGCGACGTGGGTCCGTCACCTCTGCTGCTCTGACCAACCTGTTCCGGAGCAACCCGCAGAACCCCGTCACGCCCTTCCCGGGCCCGCTCTCCACCGCCGCAATGAACGAGCAGCGACGAAGGCTGTCCATCACCACCCTCGGCCTGTCTGGCACATCGCCGAGTGCCTCTGCTTCGTTCATGAGGCGAGCGAGCATGTCCACTAACTCGGACTCAATTGACGAAAACGCTGTGGAGGACGACGATGTTCGTACCGCACCCACCACGCCCTTCACCCGACGCATGAGCTTCGGTGCCGCACAAGCCATGCGTGGCATGCGTGGTGGCACCAGCCCTGGTAGCAATGGTAGGCCAATCCCGCCAGTCCGACGAAGCAGTACCGCCCACGGTGGTCCGCCGACGCCTCCGCTCAATTCCTCCGTTGGCGCCGGAAATTACACGTGGGGCAGGACTTCTTCTCAGGCAAGCAATGCAAATCAACATAGATTGGGTTCTGACATGAGCTCTCCTTCGGCTCGATTAGACCAAGGCTTCAATTGGTCCGATCAGCTTAGGTCTCGTGCTGAGAGCACCGTTTCATCCGGCCCCCGGGCCTCCTTTTCTTTCGGCTCCGGCCTCAGCGGATCTCCTCCCCGCAACAGCGCCGGAGTTGGCCCCCCGTCTACCGTCAGCCCTCACCATGACCGCGCTAAATCCGTTTCCGACATGCCGGCACCTCCGGCCCAAACGCCGCGAGCGCGGGTCCCGCAGAAGCCCGACCCCTTCCAAGAGCGCATCCTCAAGGGTGACTTCTACATGGACTAGGGAGAGCGTGGACCATGTCTCGTACTTTCCATGATGACCTGGTACTGGTTTGGGAAGTCTCATGCGTCACATCACGCCACTTCTGCGGTTCACACCTCCAGATTGGAACAATCTCGACGATCGGTCTGGCTGGGTTTGTTTGCACCTTTCAACTAGCACATGGTTTGCGATGGCGTTTGTATGGCTTTACCAAGTGGCAACCCCCCCTGGTTTGGGGCAGTTTTCCCGCGAACATGTAACTGTATTGGAGCCTTGAAAATGGGTATTCCTACACAGGCGGAAAAGCAGGTACACGGAGTTTTGCAAGGGAACGCCGAAGGGGAGATCGGCATTACGAAGCTAGCGATGACGTTGGTTTGGGCACGCAAGACAGACTGCAACTGGGTGGTAGGCCACGAAACAGATGATGAAGTTGGAGGCAGAGCTTGTATGACTAGATTGCGGCTTGGGCTCAGATTGCGACATGGGGAATGAAGGAAGTATTGATATGCCGAGGTCCTGGGTGTGCAATGACTCTGGGGTGAGCGCCGAACATCTCTGCGAAATCGGATGATGGCAATGTGGACCACAGGGGGCATGTCCCAAGGGCGCAGTTGCATGGGGAAACCCAGTGCCATCCCGGCAAGACAAAGGGACACACGTCTCATGTGACGAGGGACAGGGTCGAGGATACTTTCCAGGAAGGGGTGAAGAGGAATGTACGAGTTTGAGGCAGAGAATGGAACAACCCCTTTACAGAGACCAATCTTGACTGTTTCCAACTGGATGTGCAACTGACGGGCCCCTCGTGATGGCCTCCTGAGAACTCAGCTGAAGTTGTCACTGGCTCAAACGGAGCAACAATAGCAGCCAACACAATAGACCACCCCGACCGACCCGGCACAGCGGCACCACACGGGGTGTACCACCCCGGTTCCAAAGTCAAAGTCCCAACCTTTGGCGTTCTACCGCCCTGGCACGGCACCACCCAAGCGACATGGAAGCGGAGGGACTGGCGATCTTCCAAAAGGGAATAAATCCGGGTGTGATAGGTCTCGCTCGGTGTGACGAGCGGACGGGGCGGACTGGGGATAAAGAAAGGGGCGCGGGAATAGGACTCGGGGGTATTGCCTTGTGATGGATGGAAGTAAGGAAAGAAGAAAAGAAAGAAGAAACGGCATGGGCTTCCGTTGGATCTGATTGGCTGGTGGAAGTGGCAGGGGGGCGGTTTACCTGATCAGGTGAAGGGAGGTGAGGTGACGGTGGTGCTGGTGCAAAGGGTCTTGAGTGTTTCTCCGGTGGGGGGTACGGTGTTTGGGTTCGAGGAGAATGTGGGTATGTATGTCTTGCGGTCGTACCGAGTTGGGTGGCCGAGACTATCCCCGAGCAAGAGGAATACAGGGTACGCAGGAACTTGCTCACCGCATCCCTCCTGTGTGACGAAGGGTTGAGATCACCAGAATCGAACAAGCACTATATTCTTACAAGCACGACGAAGCTGCGTGCTCTCATCTGGCATCACACAAGCAAACAAAATGAACAGTAGTGAGAACTGAAACCACGCAGAGACCCGGCGCCGGCAACCCCTATTCGTCAAAAGGAAATGCAGGTTGTAAATAGGAAAAAGTCAACAAGCAATGCTTCCGTTTGTATAATAATACACCATAAATAGAAAGATATCATCTGTTAGATCCAGCCGTGATATCCGATCGCCCATGTGGTCCAAAATAAGATGTGAAGCCCTCCGTATCCATAAGATTTCCAAAACCGAGCATTGAAAGCATCGCATCAGACCTCGCTCGTTCTCGCTCTCATTCCAAGGCCCTCATACCCAAAGAAACTAGTACGGGTACATCCCTCCTTGCGGCCCAGGCACCGAACCCCCTTGCACCCCCATACCATCTACCATGCCCGCCTCCAGCGCCATATTTTGTTGCATCTGTTGAAACCATGGCGGTTCTGACATAAAGTACCTCATTCCACTCTCCATGCCTGACCCAAGGTTCCCGTCCGCCAGCTCCTCCAGGCTCCAATCCATAGCTTGCGCAAAGTCATCTCCGAGCGTGGCGTAGTCAAAGTCTGCAGCGAAGTTGTTGTTGAGCCACGGAACGACAAAGCCGCTGGGTTGTTGTTCATGTGGGCCTGAGTTCATGGCTCCCATGCTAGCGGAGACGAGATTGGCTGCGGGTGGAGGACCGGTGTCAGTTCCCGCCGACACGGGCGTGTCATGATCGTACATGCCGTACGCCTGGTGTGGAGCTTGAGGTGGAGGGCGGCTGCCACTGGGGGCAGGACTGTTGTACCAAGGCCCAGTGTTGGAGTTGATGGGAGGAAGGAGGTCGGGGTTGGTTGTGCGTGGTGTGGCGGCATTCTCGTTGGTGGCTACTTCGGAGAGAAGCTGGAGTGGTGTGTTGGCCGTGGGGTAATCAGACGGGCGAATTGGCGGTGCACCGCTATTCTTATCTGCCTGATAGGATGTTGGGATGCCGTCCGGGGCGCTGGATATCTTGGGGTTATCGCCGCTGGGACCTGCTCCCCCCGGTTGATTCTGCTTCTGCTTGTGAAACCATGAGCGGAGCATGACAAGGACGAGCATGAATTTCGTTGCAGGGCGGCTCTTATTGTCGGCGGCGACGGCGTGGAACACGGCCAGGAGCTTCTCGAGGTGCATCTCAACCTTCATGTTGTCTTTGTTGATAACCTTGCCCAGCTCGCTTTTGGGCGAAGCCGCGGCGAAATACATCTTGATCAAGACGACGACGGCATAGGCGACTCGCACAAAGTTGTAGACTGGCAAGCAGCGGATTTCCAGCGGATCAAGCGACACGAATACCTCAAAAATGCCATCGATAGCCGCAAGGCATGCCGAAATGGCGTTGATGTGCGCCGGTGTGAGCGGCGCGACCGAGGAATACGTCTCGCGGAACGGGTCGGCGGTTGGCGGCATCTGTTTGAAGTCCTCCGTGACCTGAAAGTCATTGTGGGTGGCGATTTCGTGCATGTATAGGTTCAGCACGTTGAAGGCCATCCGTAGGGTAGCTGCGAAGAGTTAGCCAATGTACCACGGTAAAAAAAAAAGAAGAAGAAGAAAGAAGAAAAAAAAAGAAGAAAAAAAAAGAAGAAAAAAAAAGAAGAAAAAAAAAAGACAAAGAAAAAAAAAAGGAAGGCCGGATTACACCTACGTTTGAGCATCTCTGGTGGGAGTTGACTTTTATACCTATCCATGTCCCTCTCAAACCCCTTGAGCGCATATTGTGTCCTCGAGTCCGAGATGCTGGGCATCGACGCCGGGTCATCCATTGATAGCAAAACGCCAACCTCCTCCGCCAACTTGTGCGTGAAAATCATGTGGCAAAAATACTGATCTGTCGGTGCTGCGTCAGGCGATGATTGGAGCACATCCACACACTCTGCCATGAATGGCGTCCATCGGATCAGGTTCGGCCGATGCAGCGCCATCGATGTGTTCGTGGCCAGGAAATAGCAAGCCATCCATGTCCGCCTTGCCTCGAGGGTGGTCGGGTCCGGCGGCGCATTCTTCTTGAGCGGATGGTCGACTGGTCCCCCAGGCATATGCTTCCGGAAGCCACCCTTTGCCTGCTTTCTCCTACCGAGGCCAATATCAATGGCCATGATGGCGCTGACGTGGACGAGTTGGTAGAACTTGAGCTCTTCAAAGTGCTCAGGGGGCCAGTACCATATGACGGCCACATGAAGCGCCTGAACCAACTCGAGGCTCTTCTGCCCGATCACGATCACCTTGTCGGCAAAGACCTGCATCAGCTCCTTGGTCAATACCTTTTGGATCGGTGGCCACTCGGAAGACGCTGCTGCCATGACGGCGTGAAACAGGATTGGCTTCGCTGCCCGAAGGTCCGCTGCCGTCATTTCGGCAGGAAAGACGACGGCGGGCAAATGGGGCGCCATCTGCTCGGTGTAGCGCTTGTACAGCTCATCGGCCTGGGCCATGGTGATGATGCACCTGTCCACCACGTCTGGCGGCTCGTCCTCGGGGGGTTGCAACAGAGGTATCGAGACATTCTTCATGTCCTCGTCGCCGTGCTTCCGCTTGTGGTTCGGCATGGGCGGCGAGTACTCCTTGATGTTGATGTCGATGGTCCCGTACGAAGACAAGTTCTGCGAAGCCGACGGTCGCTGGCCCCCCGTAGATGAAGATCGCTCCCTCACCGTCTCCCTAACTTGCGACGCCCAGTCCCGCACCGCCAGTGATGTGGTGCCAAGCCCCGGGCCGGACCCACCGCCGCCATCCGAGGTCGCAGACACGGTGGAGCCCTCGGCGCCCCTCCCGAGCGGCCCGCCGGTAGTGTCCGCCCCGGAGGCGGATACCGACCCAACCTCAGGGCTGGACATGGGGTGTGGCGCCCCGCCCCTCGTGGCCTGCAGACTTGCCGTCAGGGCGTCAATCTTCTTCTCCAGCTCTGCCACGCGATTATCCGTCTTCTTCTGGCGCTTTCGTGTGGGCTGCGTGACGACACAGGCGCGGCCAGCCTTGGCGCATCGCTTGCAGGGTCCCTCGGGGTTCGTGGCGTCGGGCTCGCACCGTACTTTGAGGCCGCGGCAGCTCTCGCAGGCGCGCTGCTTCTTGGGGTCGTTTGGGTCGCCCGAGTTGCCCTCTGGAGTCACCGGTCCGCTTGATCCACCGCGTTGTTGCTGCTGTTGCTGCGGGGTCTGCTGCTGCGGGGTCTGCTGCTGTTGCTGCTGTTGCTGCTGCTGCTGATGCCCGCCGCCGTTTCCGTTGCCAGTCCCGATTGGCGTCAGGGTGTTCTGCGGCGTATAGGAAGACGAGCCGTGGGAGCCATGCGAGGTGTGCGTGTACGGCGGAGATGGCGTCTGCGCGAGAGCGTGCGAGTGGACTTGGGCTTGGGCTTGGGGGTGGGAGTAAGTTTGCGAGTGGGTGCTGTGGGGATGCTGCCCATGTGAATAGGATGGGAGCACATGCTGTTGTTGTTGTTGTTGTTGATGTTGTTGTTGGTGGTGGTGGTGGTGGTGGTGCTGTTGGTAGGCATTCGGATTGCCGTGCTGCGACTGCGCGTGTGCTTGTGCTTGTGCTTGACTCGGGTGCGACGGAAGCTGTGTCGTCGACAGAGGTTTGGGGCCTTGGGTGGGTGTCGCAGGCGGGCCTGGTCTCAGTCCGACGCCGGTAGGGTCGCGCAGGCGGGGATCGACTCCCGGATCCATGGCCGCGCGCGTTCGGCAAGTAGCGTGCGCCAGGCACAAGGAAATAGTGGGCAATGCAGCGCCCGCGGGTACTGGCGTCGGTCGTGGATTCGTGGTGATGACGAGCGGCCCTTGTGCGCCCGACGTACCGATCCTGCCGTTCGTCTTATCAAATAGTCGGATGTCGGGGGGAAAAGGGTCGGTCCACCGCCCTCGAGCTGGCCGTCCAGGTTTCTAAAACCGGCGGGCGCGAGTTTGGGGGTGCAGCCTGCGAGTCGACACTTACGTACGCACCCTGCCGCAAACCAAGTGCCCAGCTATCACCTCCGATGTGTTTGCCTCCGTACAGAATAGCCGGCAGCCACGCCGAGTCCGTTTACCCGGTCGACCCAACACTTGACATTATTATTCTGTCTGCTCGGTCTTATTTGCCTTCTGCGCGCCGCATGCTGCGCAAACATTGCTGTCATGGCTGCCCCCATTCACCAATCCTTCCGTTTCAAAGCTTGCGACAGAGTGCCTCAACCAACACGACCGGCCACGGATTTTTCAAAGTGTTTCAACATCACCCATGGACCACGAGACGTACGAATGGGAGAAAAGCAGCAGAGCGTTTTATTCGCTCTAGTTAAATGATAACACCCCCAACGCCGTGCCTGGGCAGCTCTGCTGGCGCTAAGACGCCCGCTCCCCAACAAGCCTCCCATAAGTCCCAAGACACGGTTCGACACGCAAAGCCTAAATAACAAGACCGCTCCAAGAAAATTCCCCCTCCAAACGCCACATCAAAGCTCGGTGCTTGCTAATGTTACAGATTACCCTTCGGACGTCCCTTCGGCGTTGGGCATCTCCTGCGTATCCGCCACATCGCCGTATTGTGCCTGACATTTTCCTACTTTCGTCGCGTCTTTTCGTCCGTCCATACATGGTACGTGATTAGCTGGCCGCCCGCGGGGGTATGGCGCCTGCGTGTGTCATACGAAGAAATAATAACAAAAGAATCCGAAACAATGAAAAATGGTATCTTTGCTAACAAACACCAGCCGAAAAGAAAGAGACGTAGCGTATTTACAGTCCGGAAAGCCTGCCAGATCCATTGATTGACATGTCCTGTCCTCAGAACTGACTCTCTTCCCGTAAGCGACTCTTGGAGCCTTGTTGGGTGAGATTTCCCATGAACATGGTGCTCTCCCTGCGGCTCTTGATGTATGGCTGCTCGTAGGGCGCCGGAGCGAGGCCGCCGTTGCCGTAGAAGATGGGTTGGTCGTAACCCGGATTTGACTTGAAGCCCGTCGGCGTGTGCAGTTGTGTCGGATCGAACCCGGGCGGGACGACAAAGCCGCTCTCATATGCCGGTCTTGACGTATAGCTGCCGGTTTGGATGTTTTGCTGTGACAAGTACTGAGCATCGTAGGTCGTCTGACGTTGCGGAGGCGGGGTCGGAGTGCTTCGGGAGTGCATGGTAGCCATGTTCATTGCCGCCATCTGCTGCAGATTGGGAGGCGGCGTTGGTGAGCTTCGGCTTGCCTGCCCCTCCATCACCGCTTCCATCAGACGCTGACGATGTGGCGAGTCGCTGTGCGAGGTGGAAGGCCGGCCCTCAGAAGGCCGTCGCTCCTGAAACGATGGCCGCTGCTCTTGGAACGAGGGGCGCTCCGAAGGGCCGGAAGAAGTGCCTCTTTCGTGGCCATCGGCCTCCAGGATTGGCAACTCGTACTCAGTTGGGTCGATGCCGAAGATGGGCTCGTAGTTCTGGAGGAACATGGCGAAGACAGGAGCCGGGATATTGAGGGTTGGCGAGAAGACAATTCCGACATTGCGCACTGTCATCTTGTTTGAGTCTGCGTGGTTGATGATTCTGATGAGGAACGAGATCAAGTACTTCAACAGCGTGGCGTTTGCTTGCGGAAGGCGCTCCACGAGCTCCGAGAGGGCCGCGATCTTCTCCTTCACATTGGTCATCTCTGTGACGGCGATGAACTCCATGCGTAAATCGCTCGTCAAAATCGTGTTGGGTAGCTCACGAAGATACATCTTGAGCAAGGAGGCCACAGCGTGAATATCGTGGTACTGCGGATCGGTGATCAGGTTGATGTCCCCCTCGTTATTGAACCGCTCCTTGAGCTGCTTGATGACCAGATTGGATCCGCTCAGACGGAAAATTCCCTCCTCGTAGATGGCATTCTTCGACTCGAGGTACTGGATGCAACGGTAAACAACCGCCGGAAGGGCGACCCGGACATCGACTGGCGAGCAGTAGCGGACCGCTTCCGCAAGAGAGGCACCGAATGCCTGTCGCACCGGGCCGTTGTTCTGCTGATTGCCTCCTTGTCCATTGGCACCCGCACCGTTCTCGCCGCCAAAGAGTGAGTCGTTTCCGTCGCTGGAGGACCTGGTCTTGGGGCCAAATCCAAAGAAGCTGCGTTTCCTGGCCTTCTTCTCATCCTGATTAGGCGGCGCCAACCCCATGCCCAACTTGCTTCCCCAGGCCTCCGAGTTGGAGATCACCTGAGGATCGCGGGGGCCGGAAATGGCGAAGGGGCCCTGAGAAGACATGGTGAGACCTGCGCTTGGCGGCGGCGCTCCCTGGGGAATATCGCCTTGTCGCGTGGCCTCATAGCTGACGCCAATCAAGTTTTCGTCATTGCCAGCGTCTTTCCGCTGCCCGCCACGGCCCTGATTCTTCTTCTTTCCGTTCACACGCTCTGAGGCGTTCGATCCTTGTCGGTCATGGGCCTGGTCTTGCTTGTGATGATCCTCGTCGTCCGGATCCCTGTAATCAATCCATCGGAGCAAGGCGTCCACCCACATATCTCGCTCCTGGTCGCTCTCAGCACAAAGAACGTGCTTAGTCACACTATTAGGATCCTTTTTCTTTGGCTCCAGAATCAAGAAGGCGTGACGGTATTGATTGTCAACATCCTCTGTCCCAGAACCGCGAGCCGGAGATCCCTCATTGCCGTGCTGCGACTGCTTTCCGATTTGCGCCCTTGGAAGCTTGATGGTACCGAGATGAGCACCGCCAGGGGTTTCGTAGTACTTCAAATGCGGACCGTCCAAAACAAAGAACCTCGCCTTCCAGCCTCCAAAGTTCTTCCCGCGCTTTGTCAGGTAACCACTGCGGAAGGGGCGCCCGTCTGGACCGATCTTTTGGCTCGATTCCTTGTTCGTTTCGGCTGTCGAAGATCCCGTCTCGTCTGCATTAGGAGGAAGCGTGTTCGTCGAGAGATATCTGCAAAGCTCGAGCGCTGTGCTCGTATCGAGCGGCGTATTGAGCAACTCGTCCAGATACTGATTGAGCGCCACCCGGCGGGCATCGAGTTTCGCCGGAGCGTGTCCGCTGAAGAGCGACCGGTCGGGGGTTTTCGCCGTGAAAGCTGGGCATTGCTTCAGTCTCTGGTCAAGCTTCGCAAGCGACAGTGAGTCCTTCTCGACACGCCACAGCTCCCCACCATCTACGCGGGAGAGAATAGCCAGCGTAAAAACGGGATCCTCCTCGAGCTGAGTTAAAGACAGCAGGCTCGCTCTCGACGGCTTCATGCGGGAAGATGCAACCCTGACATCGACCGACGGGAGCGCATTTGGCGGAAGCAAAAGATCGGGGTATTCCTCTGTCACAAGACCCTTGAAGGTTCTGGTTCTTCCTCCCGCCGGACTCTCGTGGCTGCTCTTGGTCGGACTTGACGAGGACTCGATACTCTCCGGCCCCTTTTTGACGATGTTGAGCGGCTTCGGCGTCTGAAGAACCAATGGCTCCCCTGCCGGCTGCGCTGGGGAAGGTGTCTGAAGAGGGGTATTCGGGGGCAACGGAATAGGAGCCCGCGGCGGGCGCGGGGACAGAGGAGCTCCAGGGAAGCTCGACACGCCTAGAGGCGAAAGCGGTGGTGAGTTGACTGGTGATTTGAAACCCATGGGTCTCGGACTGGAGGGAAGGCCAGGACTCAACAGCGGCATCGTGATCGACCGAGACTCCAATTGTTGATTGCTCGTGCCGCTCAAAACGCCTGCCAGAGACGCAGCCTCTCTTTGAGGCTTACCTATCTGAATCAGCCTAGGGCTAGCCGGCATATCCCCGACCTTCGGGGTGGGAGGAATCTCCTCCTTTGGCGTCGTCCCCTTGCTACTGCTCTTACTCTTCCTCGACTGACTGCGAAGTTCGGCTTCCTTGAGGGCCATGATCTCGCGATCTCGATCATCCTCCTCCCGGGTTCTTCGCCGTCCCCGCCGGTCATCGGGCTGAATTTCTTCCACTTCAAGAATATCATCATAGTCGGTGTCCGTTTCCAAATCTTCATCCAAAGGTAGAGTAGGGCTCTGCTGCTGCAAGTTCTTAAGGTGGAGCGGCGCGGGTGGCGGCTTGCGTGGAGGGGGCGCTGGTGGTGGAGGGAATTGCGCAATTCCTTCCTCGAGGCTGGATACTCTTGCGGGGAGAGCGGCGGGAATCTGGGGAGGTGGCATTCGTGGGGGCTGCTGGGCGAAGCTACGAGACGGGGGGATGCCCGGGTTGACTCGAAGATCCTTGGCATCGTCGGCTTGCTTCCGGGCCGCTTCGGCCTCGCGTTCCTGGGCGTCGGGATCGAACTGGTCCAGCGCGTGCTCACTTGGTTTCGGCATCGCGTGCAAAGGATCCAACATCTCTCCGACAGCTGATTGGGGTCCGTTCGGCTGATCCGCAGGCGGCGTGATTGGGTAAGGCGCCATCGACACGTTAATAGGAGACTGCTTCTGGCTATCCGAATCCAACCCTGGCGACACCGGGACTTCCAACACGGTTTCTTTTGGCGGCGCCCTCGCCGCGCTTGCTCCATCCCTGGTCGCTCCCTGTGCCCGTGGGGGCGGTACCGCTGGAATGGCCGGTACTTCGGCGTCGCCTACAACTTCCTTCAGTTTTTTCCTATACTTTTCCTTGTCTTTCAACGCCCGCTCTAGATCCTTGTTCAGCCCGAGGATCATGGCTCTTTGCTTGTCGACTAATCGCCATAACTGCGCGTTCTGTTGCGACTGCGACTGTTTCTCCTTCAACAGGTACTGGATGACCGCCTCGGGACTGCCGGCCGTCTTGATTAGGTTTGCAATGTCTGTCGGTCCTGGGGTCGACTCGGGAGATGCCTTATTAGGGCCATTCGACCGTGACGATATCGCCGAGATTGCTGAGTCCATCGACGAGTTTCTGGGCGCGCCCTTCGCGAGCTCTGCCCGCATGCCTGAGGCGCCCGCCATGGTCGAGGAGGAGCCGGCGGAGGAGCCGCCCGGGGGCTTTGGGTTCACGACAGGGTCGGAGACGCTGCGGTTATCATTCGGGAATCGTTGGGGGGGAGGAGGTGCCGGTCTGGCAACAACAAAATAGTTAGCTCGAGGCTCAGCGCTCGCAGCTCGCGGCGGCAACAGACGCTGCCGCCAAGAACGGGGGACAATAAAAGAGAGGTCCATGATCTCGAACGCACCCTGGGCTTCTCTCCTCAGGCGTAGTAGCACCCGAGGACTCGCTATTGTAGTACGTCTTCTCGGATGCCTGTGTCGAACGGTCGTCTGGAGCTGAGGTGGTTACGATGCGTGGGACAGACGACAGGTAGTCGGCGGCAGAGGACGTTGGGCCGGAACTCGTTGTTGGCGGCGAGGCAGCGGTGCTCGAGTGGAGCGGACTAGGTGCAGCTTTCCGTATGGACCTGGTGCGAGCGAAGGTATTGGGTTAGTATTTCTGGACACTGCAGAACCCGATGCTGTCACACGACAGTGCCGATACCACGCAAAACGCTGGCGGCGAGCCGATTTGCACTGGGCTGCGTCTGATGGTGCTGAATGGGCCGTGGGCTGGCAGCTGGGTGACTTGTAGTTTCCCAACGTCGAGCCCGACCGTTGGCTGCGCTGGGGGTGGAGGATGTGAATGGTGGAGAGGGCAGCACCAGAAAAGTGACCCAGCTACCAGGAAATATTTTTGGTCAGGAGGGGGATGGGTGGAAAGAAGGAAAATGAAGCCCGCCAAAACGGGGCCTCGTCAAAACAGCAACAAACGTAGCAGAACAATCCCCAGCGCAAAAAAAAAAAAAATGTCTGCAGAACGCAAAGCAGAGCAAAACAGGGTACGAAGCACCGGAATCAAACGGGGCGACAGGGGCAAAAGGGTCAATCCCGTCCCGAAAACGTACCTGGAGCTCGTCGACGACGATGGCGATTGCAGCGGACTGTTCGAGGAGTAGTCAAGGATTTGGGTCCTCCCGATGGTAGGGCTGTCCTGGAAGGTGGAATCCATAGACTGAGGACTCGAATCACTCGACGATGCCAGAGGCTGGTGATCGAGAAGATGAGGTTGGTTCAGCAGACCTCCGTCGCTCTGGAGCGCGAGCTGCGACATGGTCTGCTATGCGACAGGCGGACGGCTTGGCCAATTGTCGACGAAGGGCCGAGGGGTCAGTGCTGAACGCAGGACAACTCGCAGCGGTTTCGAGCTGCTTGGGTGACCCTGATTGACGTCGCATATATTAACTCGCCTTGCCTCTGCCCGGGTGCGGCGGCGGGGGGTGGGGTGGTGGGTGACCTTCGAACGGCGGGAGCGTGTGCGCGGCTTAGCACAGCAAAAGCCGGAATGGCAGGTCGAGGGATGGTAGAGGTGGGCGCTCAGGGCACGCGGTCGGGACGACGAACGAGAGGCGGCGGCACACCAGTTGGATAAATAACGATGTCAAGAAAACGGTCTTGCCGTGTCGTCGCGAGCGCGGTGCGCAAAGATGCAGTCTGTAACTGCTGTAACTGCGGCTATCAAAGCCTCTGAGACCGGCAAACTTGGCGGCTCAGTGCGTCCGGAGCCGGTCCAAGAATCCAGGTTTCTTAGGTTCGGCTACGGCGACTCGTCCTTCGAGCGGTCCGTCCGACGTGATGCGCACTCCGCGAGGTCAAGAAACCGAGATGAGAGGCAGATCTATCAAACGGGTGCTGCAGGCACAGGGCCGCGTCAATTACTTGGTGACAGTGGTGGTGGGAGGTTTTCCCATCTCTCGACCAAATCCCCGCCCCAAAACGGCTGCCCCGTCCAGCACTGTCAACACCAAAAGCTCTGACCTCGACCTGGCGGCTGCCACCCCTGACCGGCTCTTATTATGAGCCCCTGTCACGCGCCAATTTTGAGAAGCGATATCTCTTGCATCCATCCCACTTTGTCAACGAAATCACAAGCAGACGTCGTCCCTCTGCTTCTTGTTTAAAATTCATATTAATTTCCGGTAGTCAGCGTCTTGGAAATCGGTCTACATCTGCGTGTCTGCATCTCAGATGCCGCGCTGCTTGGTTCAATAAAAAAGACCGCTAGCATCCTTCGCCCCCAGAAATCGCTTCTGCCGGCCGGGCAAAGTCTTGGTCCTCTCTTTTTCTTGGCCGCAGCACGGTAGCGCCAGGGGTGCGGCTTGCGGGATCCTCACTAACAGCCCCCATCAGCCTGCCGCCCCGAACCATGGGAGTCTTGGGAATTCTGAAACAAGTCTCTCCCCCTCCTCGCGAGGCAAGTTCCGCGTCGATTTAGCCGGCCCAGTGTCTTTGAGACTCGAAACCGGGCCAACAAGGCCGTCGTTGATACTGCCTGAGTCGTGCTGGCGTGTCCGGTTTGCGGTCGTTCGCAGGCTGTTGGGAGCGAGTTTTCTTGACTCGTCCGACGAGTCACATCGCAGTCCGGAAATGTGTGTGCATGGCCAAAGGGCGGGTCCACTAACGGCCTGGCGGCTTCCAGTAATGCTTCCAGCAGCCCGGGGCCTCTGTGGGAGGGCTGGTCAAATCGATAGACGTTTAACGTAACCCGACAAGTCATCAAAATGTTTCGCGTTCGAAGACTTCCTTTTGATGCCCTCGTTCCTCAAGATATTCGCTGTTAGACAACTACAATGTAGCGGCAAATTTGCTTCAGCTGCTCCTACAGCAACCCCTGATCCTTGCCTGGGGTTTAATTCAAGGATCAGGGTTGCAATGTTGGTTGTGGCAATCGACTCCAGATCCACCATTCATCAGGTTGCATTGCGTTTCTGCTGTTGAGGCTGGAAAGCTCGGTGTGGACAGGCGGAAGTGTTGTGTTTTCGTGCCCGCGGCTGAGAGCAGCGGTTTCGGCGTCACCTCTAACAGCTCGTCATCTTAGGTTGTCGCCGTACTCTACCAGCCAGGGTAGAGAACATCGGCCCCCGAATTATTTGAGGCTCTCGACCCCAATGCGCGCATCGACCCAAGCGGATGTATCATGCAGGAGACTAGCACTTGGGGGGCAGCTAAAATGAGCCTGTGCAGCATGGACTTCAGGGTCGCAAAGCGCAGAAATTTCAACTATTTTGGTGATCTTGTGAGCTTCAGCGTTGTGCCTCTAACCTCTCGAGCCGTTCAGCGATCGAGCACTAGAAAGGCCACCCCAGTGATCCAATTGTCCCTTGAACTATCAACCCAGCAGCGAACGCATGTGGACGGATGCGGAAACACTCGCAGGCGCCTGGGTTCATCTGTGCGACGGAAAGGAGGGATTCTCATTTGAAGTCCCAGCCTTGGGTGTGACAAACATCTGCCACAAATCTGGGGAGCCCTCGTCAGAAACAAGCGGCCAGGACGAGCCGTTACCAGTGATGCAACCACTTCTGCTCGTCACGTTCCTCACCACGACAAGAAGGTTCTCTCATGGCCTTGGCGACGCAAAGGAGGCGGGCGTCCCTGCAGATGGAGGTCCAAGCAGTTCCTCGCCAGGGACGAGGCTCCTAGTGCAAACGTTCATGTTGTTGTGTTCCATCATCGAGATGATTGGCAGAGAATCACGGTCAACTGAAAGTCGCTGTCCCGCGCTTATCTGGGCGGGATGGAACCAACTTCTCAGGCCATTCCGTGGAAGCGAACACGGGGATCCATGCCCATCAGCAAAGCTTGGAATCGATAGCAAGGAGATCCCTCTGCAGTGCTGACCGCCATGATACTAGCTTAGCCTCCTTTTCGCAGGTACACAGTAGACGTGGGGTTTCGGTTTCCTACTTTCCGGGTTCCCAAGTCAGGCGTATTCTCCGCCAGGGCCCACCAGTTCCGGATTCGAGAAGCGCTGGAAACCTTGGGGGCACCCGAGAGAGCCAGCACAACCTGCTGTGACTTCGCCAATGTCTTCTGCCGGGTCCTTCGTCATCTCTGTCTAATAACAAGTGAAATCAACTGAGTGAACAAGTGTGAAAGCACGGTGTAGTCGGTGGCCTTTCGGGGATTATGTGGCAAACTTCGTATATTCCCCTTAAATTCGATCGTCCTCACCTTGATGGCCTGCAGGGATACATCTGCGGAGCAGGTTTGGCTCGCAGATTAGACCCCCTTCTCAGACCACCATTCGGCTACCTCGGCGGTCACCCCGCACGCGGCGAAGGGAAGCCAGGATGGGCACCACCCTCGGTCGACGACAAGGGCGGATCAAGCAGCGGCTAGCTGGATCATGATGCGGCAATGTGGAATTGGCTAGCAGCTTACCGCAAAGAGTGCGCAAAATATCGTCATAAAAGCCGTAAGAAATCCGTGTTTCGAAATACAGGACGACGGGCCTTTCAGACGATGCTGCCCATGCAAGACACCGAAATGGTCCTTTGTGGTGTGGTCTCTCACGTGGCCGAAGAAGCCAGCAGAGCACCGCGATTGGCGTGTTTATCGCTGATGGGAGCCCCTGAACTTTCCCCATTGCGGGTCGATGCAGACGGCCAGGTGGAGTTCTCACCCATATGTAACCACACTTTGCCGAGAACCGCCCTAACTCTCATAGATGAAGCTCGTAAATGAGTCCAGCTCATCATTAGACATTCTAGATGATGTCGAGACAGAAAATCGGGTCCTCAGGCCGCGCGCAGGAGCTGACCGCCGCTCATCAAAGGTGATGTCGCGACGTGATGGAACTGGTCGGTTACATCATCCGAAACATGCCGGGCTCGGGTTGTGGGGAGGCGGGCTTGCGGAGCGGGTTAGCGAGCCAGCCACCACCTGCAACCACTTTGACCGATGAACTGGGCATCAGATGGTCCCTGCAGAAAGGGGCCGTTTCTTTTGTTCATCTGACAGCGGGAGGGGACAAGACGACGTCGATGACATTAGCTGCACCGATGTGAGATTGATTACACAGCATCTTGTGCTGCGTAGTTGATCTTCCAGGGCACAAATGTCCTGGAGTTTCAAATTTCCGCCCGTGTTTCTTTTTATAACCGACTCTGTCGTGAAGCCGAAGCTGGTGGTTGCGGCGATCAGGCTGTCCACGCGTCACATATCGATCAATGACGGCGATCATGTTTTCGTCTGTACTTTCGGTCTCTCTTCTGGCGCCATTTTTTTGGCGATCTAAACAGGTCAGGCGAGATCGCTTGGCACGCGATCGTGATCGGATTCATCTGGACGCCACGCCATGAGACTGTCGGGACCACCATCGAAGAAGATCAGGCCGACGACGGTGGATGTTGATGACACCATGAGCTGAAACCGATTTCCATGCGCCTGCCTGGAGTCCGGATCAGTATAAACGGGCGGTTTATTTTCCGTGAGAAGACGGGGCCTCCGTGAGGTAGACAGCCGTATCTGGTCGTGTGTCCTGTTTCCCGGCTTCCACCGGCGATGCGCTGCACGAAACACACTGAACGGGTCTAGAAGGGAGCAAACCAAGGCGTTGGAGCGAGCCGTTGGTGATCATGCGCTCGGTCTTGCCCGGCCGCGGCTGACAAGAAAGGGACCTCTGAAGCCGTAGCCAAAGCTCGCAGCCAGCTCAACGAGATGACAAGGACGTCGATCCTTTTGCGCTCTGTCAGTGTCTGGCATAACCCTCTCCCACAATCGACTCGACCTGGTCCTTGACGCATACAACGTCAACTGACCACAACTTGAGACTTCGTTTCGTTGTTTGACCGGAGGTCCAGACCCCCTCCTCCGAATCCCGTCGCTGCTATTTCTCTCGTCGCCTCGCCGACCTGTTCGGGAGCTGACAGGTCTCAACAGCCGCTTCGCAGGATCTGAACCAGATGCAGGAACTAGACCGACTCACAAGAGCAGAAGGGTTCCCTCCGAAGCAGCGACGTTTGGTGGTCTGAAACCAAAGTGGGCTGCGCGCCAGGTCTCAGCGTCCGTTTCAGAATATCCGGAGCCCCCACCACCCTCTTGGCCCGTGCCAAGCCCGCTTGGGATCGGCACCCTAATTTGCTGAATTGAGGCCCCCAAAGGTCATGTGATCACGCGCCCTTCTCGCGGCGGCCATCTCTTCTCCCGACACCATCACGTCTGCTCCTCTGTTGTCAATCCCCAAGGTCTGAAGAGGCGTGTTCTCTCATTAGATACAATACAACCTTGCTCAGGAGCGATTCTTTAGCCGCAAACATATTGTGGTACGAATCTTGAGCACAACGGAAAGGACGGAACTTTCGCAAGGCATCTTGCACATCGATGCATAGATTCAATAAAGTTGAGTCCTTCGTCCAACCCAACACACCTACCCCGATGCTACTGAAACCCGACAACGATGAAACTTTTGCGCTGCGCAAATTACATAAAGGCGCCATACCGATCGTTTGGGTCGACCTTCAACGTGCGGACGATATCAACAGCACCTCGACTGCAAAACCGATGCTCATACGATTCGAGTTACCCAGATTCCCTATCTAAATCATATCCTCACTTCACACTTCACTACTCTCAGTTGAAACGCTGTAGGAGCAACTAGCCGTCCCCGACAAAGGCCAAGTGAAGATGCAGTCACCACCTGCGGTCGTCAAGGCACTTTGGAGTGCGAATAGCAGCTAGTTCGATAAAATCATATCAATGATCCGTTTCTGCCAATCCCCCTACATTCCAACAAGCCAAACGCCAATCCAAAAGCAATGCATCCGAATCCTAGCCTATCGACAAACAAACCTCGCTACAAGCGATCGATCATAACATCATGAACCAGTTCCAGCGTGTCTACATTACCATTGTCATCATCGGCACCTCCATTCACATTCAACATCTCCCATCATACCTTCTCTCCCCGTCCACTTCCCAGTCGCCCCTCCCCCTGTGAGTAGCATGCACATGTATATGCTCACAATCGCAATGATCGTGATGATGATCATCATGGTGATGATAGTCGTGGTGGTGATCATAGTGATGGCGGTCGTAGTGCTGATGATGATACCTCCTCCCCTCATCATAATACCTCCTCTCGCCCTCCCTCTGCCGATCCTCGATGGTCACACATATCCTCTCCCTCTCAACGCTGCTCCTCCTCGCCGGGCTCGCCTCGGGGCTTCTCCTCCTCGGCGGTAGCGAGACTGGCCTAGGACCGTCCACATACCGGAAAGTCTCTAGCTCCTGGCGCACGGGGACGGGGACGGGAACGGGAACCTTCACCAGCACGGGAACCATCCTCTCGCGCTCGATAATCACCTCACGATCCCTCTCTCGAGTGTGAGATCTGCTTCTCCTTCGTCGTCGGCGCCTCTCGGGAGGATCAATATCGACAGCGATGACGTCAATCGTATCGGGCTCAGGCAGCGGGGGTGGGGGTGGGGGTGGGAGAACGACAACAGGCGGCGGAGGTGGAGGCACCTCGACAACAGGAGGAAGTGGGGGAGGAGGCGGAGGCAGGGCGAGCACAGGTGGGGGAGGCGGAGGTGGTTCGACGATGACAGGGGGAGGGGGCGGGCGCGCTGGAGCCGGAACGATTGTGGTAACTTTTCGGCGGACTGTGGTGCAGCCGTTGGAGAAAGGCTCGAGGTAGAGGCGTTTTTTGGAGCCGCGGTGTTCGCGCTCGTAGAGGGGACCGGCGAAGGCGCCGCTCACTGGGTGGTTGTTAGTGATGCGGAGGGAGAGGGCGGAAAGGTGGGTCTTACTTTTGGAGTTGGGAGGGGTAGATTCCAAGGTGAAGTGGTATATAAGGCGGTCTAGATGGGAAACGAGAACAAGGGAAACAAATGGCAGGTTTATAAAGGGCGGTATCAAAATCCGATGGCAGGTCAAGTGGTCGCTGTCCAATATGGGGCGCGACAGGTGCAGATCCTAATAAAGTTTATTGAGTTCTAGGGAGAGAGGTTGGGGCGGGAGAACACCCTGTGACCCAGATGAGTTATATGTAGTCAAGAGCGCAAAAATCATGGTCAACCGCCCTCCGCATCATCTTGATGGCTTTTCCAGATTGGTTGGGGATGGGACAGGTCTGCCGATGACGTAGTTGCCGCTGTGCCAAGAGCTTTCTGGTCCGAGCTTCCAGCAACTTCTCCTCGTTGCTGCCTTGGTGACGGATTGCTTGCCTGATTGCCTAACAAAACAATGCCCCTGAAGCATTTGTGCTGATTTGTTTGAAAGACCTACCCGATGCTAGGTCGTGTCAAATATTGTCTCATTAGCAATTGATGCCTGAGGAGGGCGGTCTTCTAACGGGGTGTAGCTCATGGGCGAAGCTAGGGTTGCACCTTCCAAGGTTCGCTCAACATGCTGGCCGGATCATCTCCACGCGTTTCGTTGTTCAGCATTGCCCTCCGGTAACCATTGCTCATGTCGCAGAGACTGGATCGCTTCTCGAGATTTTCTGATAAGGTACCAACGCACAAGCATCCCTCTTTCATTGAGACTCCATGGCCCCAAGATCCAACCCCAACCACCTTCAGCAGAATTGCCTCGCCAAACCATGTGCACACTATCGTGAGCTGAGTGAACATCTCCACAAACGAGATCTAGCTAATGTTTTAAAGAGCGACGCCGCGAGCAAAGTTCCCCAGATTTTCTTCGTCGACATGCACGTGGGAAGTCTTGCCCATGACAACTGGCCCCAGAGGCATTTGGCTCAGGATCGGAGGCGGTGGACCCAGGACTTCCCGAGCCCAATGCGCTGCCGAATCACCTCGTCAAGTCCAAGCCTCGACTGTGTCCGAAACGTCAGCCTCGAGACGAAGGGAAGGGTACCATACCACTGTCCTCGCTGGGCCTCGAACGCCGAATCTATCTGGCGCGTCAAATCAACTGTCTGAATGTCTGTTTGGTTCGCCTACAGAAAGATTTGCGAGTTAACTAATGGGTGCCTACTACCTAGTCTCGGCTGGGTCAACTTCGACGTCGGTGGGTCACCCCTTTCCGCCGTACGGCTCTTGATATGGTTCTTCATGGCTTTGTTGGATGTCTCGAGCGTTGTGCGAGCGCGCCTGAGACACTGCGTTGCCTTGACAATACCTTTAAGAGAAATAACTAAAGGAAATTTACCATAGGCATCTTTGTGGTCCGCCCCATTAGCAAGCCAGATTATGCCCGTGACTGGTGCATCTTGGTATGTGCGATTGCTGCTGTTCCTTGCTCCTTTGGTTCCTTTACCTTATTTGTCTCAGGAGGGGGGGGAGGATGAGGAAGAGGGAAATCCTCATACTCCCAAGACACGCAAAATAATGTCTTAAAATTGAAGTTGGTGGCTGACATAGACCACCAGGACCGGTCGCTGATCACCAATACTGCCCTAGGCACAAGATCATTGAGGGAAGGCCACCGTCGCGCCACACTTATGTCTGCCTTGTATTTGTTCCCAAGAGCTATAACGTTCCATGTCTGGGGCTTTCCCAACTTTTCGGAAGACTGGAATTCAAACCCAGTAGACCTGGTTATGGGAGAAATCCCGCGACCGTTTGACCAGTGTTTGCAAGACGGACAGGAAACTTGGGGCATTGCAGAGTACAATATCAAATCCCAACTGGCCCTGGTATTACATGCATACTACCACCAACGCGCTCCACCAACCGTCGAAACACGCCACATTTGTTTCAGGCGTCGCTGAAACCAGGCCGGCCAACCTAACACGGCAGAGGCGTCAGGTTGAAAGACTGAACTTGGTAAGGAGAAGCGTGTATGAGGTCTAGATAGATGTATTTGTGTCGGAGTAGCGTCCTCACACCAGCGATCAACCCTTGAGAAATAGTATTTCCGCAAACGTGCGTGGTCTTGATGAATTTATGCTGACGCAAACCTGATGCCATTGCAGCATGACCAATTGGCATTTCAACATGTCTTAGGATAATGAGGAAGCACTGATGATAAGGAGCCACGGTGGACAGGACATCTGCTGCTTGTTCACGCAGTTCAGTTTGCCCCCAGGACGCCCCTTTGGTTGATTGGGTCCCTTGATTCTCAACTCAAACAGAGCCCATCTTCTAGTTCCCGTCTGAGAGCCGCGGCCTTGTTGATCCAGACAAGATTCCATTCTTTCCTTGTTGCTCTGACCGCTTGTTTCCCAGCCAGCAGCTTCCCATCCCGAACCAGTTCATACCCTCCTCCTCTGTCCTCCGCGGTTGAATCGTTTAGAACCCTCCATCTCAACTTTAAGGCCTCCTCTTCCAGGTTTCCTTTCAGATCCTCATGAATTTGGACGACTCTCCTCGCCCCGGACCACCATCCACCTCTTCTTTAGCCAGCCACCGCGCCGACCTAAATACATACGACCATACCCACTAGAAAATTCGGGATCCCGTCCGCTCTCCCATAGACAAGCCAGTGAGGGCCAGACTAGTAGTTGGGTCGGTGACAACCAGCGAATCCCTGGTTGTCACATGTTTTTTGCCCCTTTTTGTGGATTGGCCCCTGTCTGCAGGTGGCGGTCCCCCAGCCTAACCAGACACACAATCTGCCGTATTGGCTTCTCTATGTGTCTACAACGTTTTTCTCTCGTTTCTGTTCACAATTGCAGGCTGGAAGTTTTGACGCCTTCCTGCAGTCCCGGCCCGCAGATACCCACAACTCCACACTGCCACTCCACCCCCTTTTCACCACACGTCTTCAACCCTCTCCATGCCCTCATGGCACCACAAACTCACCACTTTCAACATCAACTAATAAATCAGGGATATTGGCTCAGTGGGTAGAGCGTTGGTCTCATAATGTGATCTGGTTAGACATCAGAGTAATCCAAAGGTCGTGAGTTCGAGCCTCACATGTCCCATTTCCTTTTGCCCCTGAGTCATTGTTCCCGGAAACAAAGAACGGGAAGTTCAACTGCGCTGTAGAGTGTTTTTTTTAGCAGCCGAGATCGCGAAAAAAGACTGAAACTTGTAGTATTACCGCTGATTTCCATTCTAACTCAACGCCTTGCACCAGCAACGTATTTTCCCCACAGCAAACCTATGATCCATCCAAGATGCGAAACTAATTGCACGGGGTTCAGCGTGTACGTGAATTTGCCAATATCCTCTCCATTGCTTTCCTGTCCCTCTCCCTCTTTAGCTCGGCGTAGTCTGGTAAGTACCTGCTGACTATCGTAAACCCGGCGGCAAGAGACGCCAACAACACCCAGATCGAGTAACCCCACAGCCATTGCGTTCTTGCCCCAATGGCAAACAGGCTTGAAAACATCCCTGGTGAAACCGCACGCACCCCTGTGACCAGCGACAACGCAATGGCGTTCAGTGTCCCCAGCACCAACGGGTTCGGCGACACGTCGTTCAACGCCAGCTGGATAGCCGTGAAAGACATGCTCACGCCCGAACCAAGCATGAGAAGTGGAGGTGCCATGGCCCAAAAGACGGTTGTGAGGCCCTCACGCAGGAGGATGCTGAAAGTTGGGCACAAGGCGAAAAAGACTGGGTAGAAACTTCCGCACCAGCGAAGCACACCGTTGGTACCAATGCGATTCTGCAATGGGGGGAAGACTACCAGGACCCAAATCGCTTGCGCGAATCCGCCCAAGGCCATGAAGAGAGAGATATTCAGGGGGTTGAAGCCAAGACCGCCGAGCTTCACGGGCGTGTACCAGTATAAAGGGGAAATGGCGGTATATGCGAAGGCAAGCATCATGACGTACGCGTAGGTGTAGAGAATGAGCGGCACGCTGGGAGACTTGATGATCTCCCAGGGGGTGAGCGGGGGCGGTTTTGAGATTGCTGCCCCTTCTTCGTCCGATTCGCTGGGTGTTTCGCGGACGAGTGTCTCTTCGGTGAAAATCGCGGTGACGACTACGGCGCTCAGACTGATGGCGCTGATGACGAGACTGGGGAGAGCATAGGGGTACCTGACAAAGAATGGGACGCCGCCGAAGATTTCCGGGTACTGTTCGGCCGGGTCGGCAAGAGCGCCGCCCAACAGTGGTCCAAACATGATGCCCATGTTGCCGGAGAACGCGAACCAGCTGAAGATGCGAGCCTGGGTTTTGGAGGTGCTGTGTTCCGAGAGCATGGTTCGGATGGTGACAATGGTACCGGCAAATATTCCAGCGAGACATCGAAACAAAATCATCTGCCAGATCGTCTTGGCCATGCCGAACAGTCCCGTGGCAATGGTGACGCCGCAGAGCGAAAAGATGAGCACCGGACGGCGGCCGAACCGATCCGCAGCGCGGCCCCACATGATCATGACAACCATCTGCGTCAAGGAGAAGAGCGACTCAATGAGTCCGCTGGTAAAGCCCACATCGGCCTCGTCAAGGTTGCCATTTTCCTGCGTCATCTTGCTGATATATGGGAAGATGGAGAAGAAGGCGATGGGCTCGATGGCCCGAGCATAGCAAAGAACCAAGACCTGGAACACCGGCAACGGCTTGCCTTCGCCGACATCATCGATATCGGAGCTCGAATGCTCGTTGACCGTGGTATCCTCCGAGATGGTGCTGACGGGGTGGGCGAGGCCTTCGCCGGCCAACAGAGGTGTGTTCTCATCGTGACCGGCGATGGCAGAGACAAGGAGCGAACCGCTATCGCGGGCGGGATTGGGACCTGCCATGACGTTCGATTAAAGTAGCCGACGTTACCGCGTCATGACGCCCGATTGAAGTCCAATGTTTAAGGCGGAAGGTTCACCTTGCGGAAAGTTGAAACCTTAGATGTCTTTCCTTGTCGTGTCGCAGCCAGCACCTTCTTCAAGTAGAATGGCGACATGGAGTCGTGGGCCGTGAGAGAAGACGCGCCCATTGGTTGGCCGCCGCCACCGGATCTGCGCTATCGTTTCCCCATCTCGATCATGGCTGGTCCCGCAAAGCCCGCTTTCGTTTCTTTCAACCTCACACCGAAAGCCAAAAAAAAAAAAATCTCCAACAGCTGCCCAGCCCGTCTTACCATTGCACTTGTGGTGCTTTTCACACGATCACGGCTGCAGCCTTCGGAACAGTTTTTTTTCTGTCGCTTGGCAGCCCGTCGTGGCATGCGGTGCTGACGTGTCTCGTCGATTTGCGCCTTCCCACTTGGAATGCTTTCCCAGACCGACAATCAGTTCCGATATAACCAAGAGAAGTCGGGTTTTCCAAGCAGTCGGCGAGCGGAGGTCGCACAGGATTGCTACACACCCGTCCCTGAAGAAGGCCCGTCTTCCAGTTGGCGCCGGACCTCGCACTTCGGAACTGCCCGTGACTAAGCAGTGCTCCGTCCCCGTCCTTTTGACATAATTGATGAATCAAGTTCCATGTTACAGGGCACCGGGGCACAGCACGGCCCAAAAAGCACTGTTACGTTGCGAAAGGTCCATAAAGCAGGTAGCGAGGATTGTATTTTGACATGGCGCCGCCGCAAAAATTCCGAGACCGAAGGCAGTGACGGAGGATTTTTCATGGTTTCTTGTCCCGCTCCGTCCCATGTACCACTTAGATCACTTGACACCCATGTACCCAACACCTAATATCCTTCCCGCCTCCTTGGGCAGCGGTTCGCTTCGTTTTTCGACACCGAGCCAGCGGGCACGGCGGAAGGCGAAGAAGCCCCTTCGAAGCCCTTCAAAGTCAGGGCAGGGGTCATCGTTCCGGGAATGCCAAACCGCCGGGGGAATTTGCCGCTCTTGATTTTCAGCTGTGATCCGGGCTGCGTCATAATCATGCGTGATGTCCGTCCTACTATATGTCGTCAAGGGGAAAGACCCTCAGTTAACTCCCTTGCCACCTTCGCCTCTTTCGTCAAAATTAAGTCGAAACAGGACAATGCATCTCTTCGGACACCCCCCTGGAGACATTATCCACTGACGCCGTTGACAACTTTGGGGGCGGTTGATGGTGGTGTCTAGATGATGGCCCCTTGGCAATGCTCGTTGCGAGAAAGGGCTCCACATTCTAGAAACCACCGCACATTGCCTGGGGTCTCAGATCTGGAGTAACTGTGATGTTTCTTGTCTCTTCACCTATCTGTTGTTGCTACCTAACACTGTCTCGGGCTCTGCCCAGGCCCTATTCCTGACCTTGTGTACCGCCGATGTAGAGATTGTGGAAAATACATCATCCAAAGCGAGGGTATTTATTGTGTGCGCTGAGCCACCGCTGTAGTCCGCTCTCCTTGTCCTTTTGTCTCTCCCGGGGGAAACCACACCCTAAAAAATAAGTGAAGTAAAAATAAAAAGTTTGTAAAAATGAAGCGACCGTGATCATCGTACGCTCATGACCCCCCGCCATGCTCATGTAATCCAAAGCCAAATCGCTGCGCTGCAAAGCAATCCATCCGTTCCTCCCTCACAGAAGGCGACGTAAAATATATCACACCCTCTGATACCTCCACAACAAGCTCGCCCCTTTCAGCGCAGGAATCTGCATCCTCTTCCTCCCCTCCCCTTCACCCTTCCCGCTCCCACTTCCCCCTCCTGTACCCCAACAATCTCTCCTCTCACCCGCACACCACACATCCGCCTTCTCCTTGCCCATTCCACTTTTCCCCTTGGCCTTCCCAGGAGCCCTCTCCCCATCTCCGCCCTCGGCCAGCCCCATCTCCAAACTCAAATTGATCGCCCTCTGAAACCTCTTTCGGAATCTCCTCCAATCATCGTTCGTAGGCCAGGGGTCGCACCACTCGCTTTCCTCGGTGCCGAGGACCCCTAGGTCCCAGTCCTCTTTGTCCTCGTCGATGTCGAGAGGGTAGTAGAGGAGTTCGTTGAGGTGGGGACGGCGAGGAGTGTGGTTGATGTTGGCTTCGATGTCGAATTTGAAGCGGTAGGCTTGGTGGACTAGTTGAGGCCGGGGTTGGGGCGGTTGTTGGGATTGAGATTGTTGTTGTTGTTGCTGCTGTTGCTGGGCTTGGTGGTGGTGTTGGTATTGGTGGTGAGGGGGAGGGGAGGGAAAGCCGGAAGGGAGCTGGGCAGGGCCAGGACGGGGGGTGCTGGAAACGCTGCTGGTGGGCGAGGGATAGCCGGTGGTGATGGGAGATGGGTAGCCGGTTAGGGTGGTTGTTGGGCTTTGGGGAGGTGCTGGGCGAGGTGTTGATGCCTGGCTGGGAAGAGGGGCGAGGGTGGCACCGACTCTGCTGCTGTTGTGGCTGTTGGCGGGTGATGGGTAGTTTGTTGCGCCGTGGCCAAAGTTGGGAGGGATGGGGGTTGCCGAGGAGAGGTATCCAGCTTGCGGGTGGTTCGGAATAGGGGTCAGGGTTCCGGGAAAGCGGTAGTCGAACTCAAACTGGAATTCCTGGTGGACGACAAAGATGAGAAGTTTGAGTTTGGGGAACTTGGCCAGCGTTGAGAGGAGCTTTCCCATGTTGTTTTTGGATACCTTCCAGCTGAGAACGGGGTGGCAGATTCCCGTGTAAACGCCGTAGGATGTGCCCAAGGCAAGCCGGTTGATGTTGTCGCGCACCAGGGGAATTTGGCTCATGAAGTGCAGGGTGCGGTGTAGTCGCTTGACGAGGAGGTAAGGCTCCAGAAGCAAAATATCCCTCGAGAGGTCCACGTATTTGGTTGTCGAGCCCAAGGTCAGGGGCTTGTAGTGGTGCAGCACAAAGTAGCGGCTTTCCCGACACACGGCTGCCAGTGCCGGAGGAGGCTCCGGGTGCACATTGGCAAACATCAAGCCCTTTTGCGCCTGCGTCTTTTGCTTGGCATTGGGTGCGTCTAGGACTTCGTAGACGCGGGATTCCGGCAGCGAGTACTCCCAAATCATGTTCCGGATCTCGGCCGGGAGCCGCTGGAATAGACCGAACCGGTCCGGCGTCTGCACGGGGCAGCACCGGTGAAACGGCTGCTCATAATGCATGGTGATGAGGTTTGTGAGGTTGGACTCGGGGGGATGGTGGTGATGATGATGGTCCTCCCGGTCCTTGGTGCTTTCGAAGGCTGGCGCAGCCTTGGGTAGATATAACCGCCCCCTTTTTTTTTCTTCTTTCGCTGTGGTGGCCGAACTCGGTCTGGTCAAGCAGGTTTTCGTTTTCGAGTGTGTGCGTGCTGCCCGTGATTCGTGATGCGGACCTCTTGGGAATATAACCGGCCCAACCTCTCGAGTCAGTCGGTGGCCACGTCAATCCCCACACGGACTACTTGAGCCGCCTTCGCTTCCCAACAACAAATGCAAATCTGCACGCCACTGCAAATAATCGCCGCTGTTATAAGACGGTCGGAAAATCCACTGGATGTCGTCCTTGAGCCTGGCGGCTTTATTGAGTGCTAGGTGCTGTTATACGGCGCGGGTTTCGGAAGGGAGGCTGAGGGCGAGGCGGGCTTTTAAGAGAAAAGGCAGGCTGGTGGTGGTGTGATATAGGAGAGGATATACTGGCGCAAGCACCCTCCTTAAGAGGAATCTAGGCCAAACAGGTTGAAGCAATTACGAGGGCGCAGCACGGGAGTCAGTATCACGTCATCTGCTCTCCGAGGTCAAGGGGCCACGAAGGAAAGAGGAAGTTGGTGAGAGGAGGAGAGGGAAGAGTAAAGTAGCAGTTGGGAACGACCCAGCTTTTGGGGCTCCCACCCCTTTGAGTAAAAATGATACGCAGAGTCTATGCGCTTGAAGTAGTAGGTACTTCAGCTGCTTTCCCGTCCGTCACTTGACAAGAAGGAAATAAAAGACAGGGAGGGCGAACCGGAGCTGGAGCTTGGGAGAAGCTAGGCTAAGCAGAGCGCAGCAAGCATAGCACAGGCACAGGGCCGCAACGAAACGAGCTCGGCGCTCGTTCGGGAGACCTGTCGGAAACGAGTTTAGGGAGGGTGCAAGGTCGACGGTCTAAAACCCCCCATGCCTCCATGCGCTCGACGCTTGACAATGGAGTGGTATCCTGGGCGGTAAAAGATGGGATGAAGGCCAAACCTTCCGCAAGAGGCAGTCTCTCACACGGGACTGGACGGGAACAGCAGGGTCAGAGCGGAATAGGGGGCGAACGACGGTCCATCCAGCGACGGCTACCAACAAGCTCGTCTTGGTCATGTTTGTGTCATTCATTTCCCTCGTCTCCCCCGTGGGCCGCCCGGGACCGAGGAGCATGTGCGCGATGGACGATGGGACGGGCTGCGGCAGCGTCCTCGCCGCGCAGTTGGCTCCTTGATCAGGCAGCTGGCGCCGCTCTGGCACCGGGCCCCTCAAGCAGCAGGAACTGCTACGACAGCACTGCAAGGAGAGAGGTGCCACAGGACTGCCACAGGACGGCTGTCAGCTGGGGGCCCCGACTTCTTGGAGCGGCATGGGGGCGTAGGGACCGGGGGCGACCGGGGGCCCGGGGGTCCTTTGGACGAGAGCGTAGCAATGGTGTCGCCAGCAGCAGGCGGACGGCGGGCGTGGAGCAGTGACAAAGGGAATGGTCGACGAACAGCACGCTGGGACGCCTGTAGCCAGATGGTACGTGGCCGGGGAAGGGAGGAGCTATTCTTAGCATATAGGGGCCACGTTTTAATCCTGCAGTGATCCAATTCATTAGCTCTCAGGCTTACCGATCTTGGACCCATGGTAACGTGCCGTCGAAACAGAGTTGCAGTTGTGCGCCGGCTTTCATGATCGAAGGGGGGAGCGTGGCGGTGGGCCGGCGTAGTAGCGGTAGGGGGGTTGGCCGATTCGGATGGGGATGACTTTCCATGGGGCGGGAAGATGGGGGGGAGGCGGGGTGGTGGGATGTGGGCGGGCGGTCCAGTAGCGGCCAGCGAGCCAGTGAGCGCCCGAGCAGCTGAAAGGCGAAACCCGTGTCAGCACCGTAAAGTCCAGCGGCCGAAGTGCGCGTAAAAGCAACAGGTATCCGCCCAAGTAAAGGCCGAGACGGATCCGCCAGTCTTGCTCCTGCAAACCATGATGAGAGGGGTAACAGAATCCGCAGACGAGGCGAGGCGAGAGGATAGGCGCAAAACTGATGTGCAGTTGTCGAAGCGATCGAAGCGATCGAAACCCGCCTAACCTCAAAAGCATCGGGCAGCATGCTTCTTGGAAGCAAGCCAGACGCCCTCGGTTGCGGTTGGCGCTTGCGGGGCAGCGATGCGGGCGTGGGATAGGGGAATCGATCACACACGCCGCCCAGCCGACATGGATAGCAAAACCCTACGAGGGTAGCACAGGACCAAGGAAGAAGGGATTTTTTTCCGAGACTCACGCAGTAGGAGGCTGCAGAACACCCGGACGCATAGACAACGACGTGGGGCCGCCCAGGTACTGAGAAAATGAGCAGACGAACGACGCTCGGTTCTGAGCCGGGCTCTCAGAGGAAACCAAACATCGGTTGATCACCCTAGGATCGTCTTGTTTGGCTCGCACCCGGCAGCTGTCACCTCAGTCGCCTCAGCATGAGAGGGCTTGGGAGGGAGACGAGCAAAAGTCGCCGCTTGGCCGACGATGCGATGCAATGCGATGCTGAGCGGGACGAAACACCATTGCGAAACCCTGTTTGCGTCCGTGGTCTGGAGGAAATAGAGTGCCTCAGCCAGCGAGGCCGTTTCGTAGCCTCTCATTGCCCTGCGAGGGTTGCGTGACATAGATGAACGCGCTCCATGTTAATCAAAATCAGAGCGAGCGGCGAACGCAGATTGGGGACTCTGTCGCCGGGTCACTGGATGCTGCCGCCGAAGGAATCCGCCCTTCCAATGCGGAAGGCCCTCCGAGGTGGATGTGTGTGTGTGTGTGTGTGTGTGTGTTCGAGGAAGGGGGTGCACAACGCAAAGTGGCTGGTTCGGTCACGTATCGAGTCCGAGTGCTGTGCTGCAGCGAACACGGGCGAACCTTTCCTTGGAACACTTGCAACGCTTGTTGGGCCTTGAGCCTCCCTCCACACCACTCCCTCGACCCAAGATGCGCGAAATGGCGGGGTCGGTCCGGGTGTTTTCCCGATGGCTGGAGCTCAGGGCCCGCGATGATTGGCTCCGCTTGAGGTCGGCGATGACTAAGCATTCCGCTCCACCAGAATTTTGCAATATCAATGGGCTCGGTTTGACGAATTTTTCGCTCTTTTTCTTCTTTTCTTCTTCGTGCGGCTGCCACGACTCTAAAACATTACCCGTGTTGCTCGGATCCTGACTTCGTTCGCGTCGTCATCCATGGAATATTGTAGCGTCAGTTGTGGCACAGAGCGATGAATTGCACGCCGGCCTCCCATCAGCCAATCCATCTAGATCAACCCTGCAGGGCTAGGTGGTGGTGAGGAAGCTGGACATACATACCCACCTACACCATGTTAATTTTGGCTCCCGACGGCTTGTTTGTCATGCGAAACGCACGGCGCACGACCACGGAAATGTTGCCCGTTGGCGTTTTGAGCCTCCAATGCTTGAGACCCTAACGCTGCCGGTACCGGGAACCAGCTGGCGATCTTGCGTTGTGATGCGGTTAATTGTCAACGGCATAGCTCAAAACACGTAGCGACGCCCCGTGTTTTCTCCGATCGCTCCATGCCATCTCTGCTAACCTGGCTCGAGCCTGGCGATTCGTTTCTACCGTAAATCCCGTGATTGCCCTAATTTCACACATTTCCAGGGAACAGGGCTGGGTGGTGACCTGGGCTGGGAGGCTATCCAATTTATCCGCATCTAAATATCCGCGACGCCTGCAGATCTGGTGTGTCCACAATCAACTCATACACCTGTCCCAAGCAACCCACACCTCCCGCATTGGGTGAAAGGATGTCATTTCTCCATTACTTGCTATGATTGGAAGCTGATTGTCAGCTGCTGCTGCTGGACGGAAGCCTTGCATCACCACACACACCCCAGCCTCACGCTGGTCCTTGAAGCGCCCTTCTGACAGCCCCACGTCATTTATAGCTCAATGCTATAGAAGCTGGCTGGTGCAAATAGATGACTCTTTATCGCTCGCCAGCCATCGCCAGCCCTTCTCAGCTCTGCCTGGACGACGTTCATTTCGCCTCCTAGCCCCTTACTCGGGTCCATCGCCAATCTTCTCGAGCTTGCCCATCTCCCGCTTCTCGCCAGCCTCCCCGATCAGTCTCAGACGGTCCAGTCTGACTTTCTCACTGTCGCCATCGCCGTCCACGATAAACATTACGAGACTCGTAACGTTCTGGAACTTGACGTAGCGGAGGGGAACGTTTGCGGTACCTTCGGCGTTCCAGTCCTTCTCCGACAGCTCGATAGTTTGAGTGGCGGCCATATCTTCAGCCTCGTCAAACCCAAGGTTGTGCGGCTTGTTGCTGAACAACTTGATTTTCCGTGGTCGCATGGGCGCTTCATCATCGTCATCGTCCTGGGGAGGGAGGGAGGTGATCTGTCCACGACCTGGTCAGCGTGCTGGTTGTGTGCGGTCTTCGTGGACAGCCATACCTGGAGGGTGTGAAGCTTCAACATGGACTGGAAAGGCATAAAGAGCATCAACTGCTCATCCGTGTCACTCTCCACCCAGTCTTTAGAAGTGCTCTTGCCCCCAGACAAGGCGCTCGGTTTCGAAGGCTCAAACAGCACTCTGAGGCTCCCGGCTTCCGAGTCGACGTTTAAAAGCTCGCTCCGTTGTAGCTCGATTTGGTTGCTGACGTCGCTGTACCCCCGGGGAAGCTCAGCACCGAGCCAGACGGAAACACCGCTCGCGCTGCTGCTTGCCTTGGTACCACCCTCCTTGATGAACTTCTCTGCATCGGCTTGGAACTGCTTCATCAGGCTGCTAAGTTGACGAGGATCGTCGCCGTGCACCTTCTCCACCAGTTTTCCGTTGTTGAAGTAGATGAACGTTGGGGTTTTCGTGATCTGGTACTCTGCTCCGATTTCGTTGTGCTCCATCACGTTGACCTTGGCGAACGTTATAAAGTTCGGAACCGACAAGGCGTTTGAGATGTCTTCGTACACGCCATAGGCAGGCGAGCTGGTGTCGATGAAGACTGAGGAGGCAAGTCGTTAGCAATGGTGATACACATCACCCCAAAGGTGATATTATAAGATTGGTGCATAGAACGAGTTATCCACGCGACAGCGCGCGCCTGTCGCAGCCTCCCTCGGCATCCTCACCATGGCGGGGTAGACCTAGCCCAAACTACTTTCACGGTCGCAAGGCGGCGGTCAGCAGGGACTTACAAAGGAGAAACACAAGATGGGAATGCCGAATGAGTTCCTTGATCCCAGCGGACGACGACATGTTGACCGACTTCGACATGGTGAGCAGGGAGCGCGGCGGCGGGTTGTTGGTGTATTTTTGTTTGGCGAAGATGTCCGGAGAGCTCAATCGAAGTTGCCCCGCGACTTGAAGGTTCCGCTGCAAGGCACAAATCCACCATCCCACTTCAGTCGACCCCCCCCCTTCCCTCGTCGTACCCACCAACCTACCTAGGTTGTCAAAACTCCAGCTCGCGTCTGGGCTTCAACTTCGGCGGTACGAAAGATGTTTGCACCATGGAATGCTACCACGTTTGAAAAGCCGAATGAAGTTCTACGCATATACCACAATTGCGTCCATCTGGATCAATGGATGTTGACACAGATTACTGAGCAGCTGGGCTGGCGAGCCCTCCCCAGAAATCCGCCTTTCCGCATGTCACAGAAGAGACACGATTTTGCGAAAGAGGATGGGCCCGAAGTTTATACACTTATTATCGTCCTTCAGCATCCAGTCCAAGTACAAAGCTCCAAACCTGAATGTAGGTGCTTTTCACAGGGCCTTCCCATGTCCTTCCTTCTCCTCATATTACTGGTGCAGTACGGTGATGGACATCTCCGCTATTTCGGGGCCCAACCAACAAATAGAAAGTTGACCGGCAAAAGAACAAGCCCTGAATGGCTCGCAACTGAGGAGTTGTTGAGCTCCCGATGATGAGTGGTTGGTGGTGTCTTCTCTTTTGTGAGACCAAGGTGCAGCTTGCCCCGCCAATCCAAACGGTTCCAGCCCCCCGACCAACGACAGGGGTCCAACACCGAAAGGGCCCCCAGCCTCGTTCAGTTTTTGGCGGTGAGCAAAGCTCCAGCTGCACTTCACCTCTCGTGAGCCAATCCCCTCCATTTCGCAAGCTAAGCGCATTCACTCGTCGCCGACAAGTTCCCCGCCGCTGAGCAAGGCGCCGCGTCAATTGCATCTCAATCGACCCTTCCGGTCCTTCGCCCCATCATCGTGGCATCTCCTCCGGCGCAAAGTAAAACTCCCATCCCGTCTCCCAAGGATCCCCCCTCCTCACCACACCACCAAAATGGGCCTCCTTGATGACGCCGCGTCTGTCATCTCCACGCGCTCCAAAAAGTCCCGCTCGCACAAATCCCACCGTTCACACAAGTCCCACTCCCACTCCCGCTCCCGCTCTCCCTCCCGCCGCTCTCACGGCGCCCCGTCGGTGGTAGGCGGCATCGCCGCCTCCATCTTCGGCGGTGCCCCCGATTCCGACTCTGACTCCCGCCATCGGTCCCACAAGAAGTCCCGCGACCACCACTCCTCATCGCGCTCCTTCTTCGGCGGCGACGACTACAAAAAGCACTCCGCCAGCCGCTCCTCCTTCTTCGGCTTTGGCACAACCAGCAGCAACCACGGCGGCCGGTCTCCATCGTACTACAAGCGCTCGCCCCGTCCGAACTTTGTGTCCCGTGTGATCCGCCGCCTGAAGCGGCTGCTGCGCGATCTGGTGTACTATGCTAAGCGTCATCCGCTCAAGGTGTTCATGTTGGTGATCATGCCGCTGATCACGGGTGGATTCTTGACAGCGTTGCTGGCCAAGTTTGGGCTGAGGCTGCCGCCTTCGATCATGAAGATGTTGGGCATTGCGACCAAGGCGGCAACGGGCGATTCCATTGGACTCGTGGGCGAGGCTGTGCGGATGGCAAGCGGTGCTGGGCTTGGAGGGGGTTTGACGAAGGCGGCAGTGTCGGTTGAGCGTGGCCGGGATGGGAACATGTCGTGGGAGAGAAAATCCGTTCAGAAGGATATGTTTGGCGGGAATGGGGGTGGGTGGGGAGACATCGGTGGTGGTCTGGCCGGTATCGCGAAGATGTTTTCCTAAGGGGTTGTTGGTGACTTCTGTGTCGACGAGTTGTTTCCGCGATGATCACGTAGCATGCGGCGATTATGATGTATGTCCTGTATCTTACTGTTGTCACCATGGGCGTCTTGGGTGGATTTATATACCTCGGAGGGAACTATGCCAGGACTCTCCTTTTCTTGTTTATCTTTCTTACCAGGATTCGCTCTAGGGTATCTTTCAGCATGGCAGAAGGGCTGCAAACCCCCCCAGTTTGGATGTTTGCTTACAAGACCTATCGCAATAGCAACGTAGACTTGATCAAAGAAATGCATTATTAAAAGCTCCGTACTGTCTACAAATGCGGGCGTGAAACAAGAACCCTCAACTCCTCCACCAGCATGCGTCAACTGATCCAGGCTTGGCAACGTAGACTCGTAGCTTGACCAAACTGACCTCGTTGGGTCTGTCCAGGTCTTGCTCAGGCTGAGCCTATTTCACCTTCCGCTTGCTTTTGAGGCTACTGCTGCCGCTGACAACAGACTTGCGCCGGACGGGTGACTGAAGGGCAGAGGACTTTTTCGACGATGAGGACGGTGGAGGTGTTCGATCCCGAGTAGGCCGTCGTTCAGGCTCCTGCCGTGGCCGTTCCTCAGCAGCGGCATATTCTTCGCGAAGACGGCCACGAGTTCCGCTCCCCGAGCTGCTGACTCTCTTCTCTGCCGGTGGGACGTAGTCGCTGTCACTATCTGTCTCTCCACCGCTGACTGTGCCGCTTCGCCGCCTGTCCCCGGTGTGATACGGAGCGCTTTCTCCGCCTGTCATGTACTGAAAGACATCAACAGGGCCTTGGGAGATGTCGTGTCTCGACGGAGGCGAGGCGGTGTCTGCCCTCGGAGATGTTCGTGGGAGAGGACGGGTAGTTGCTGGGTCCGAAGCGTGCCTGGTAGATGACATCGAGTGTTCTGCAGGGTTGACGTAAGAATACGTGAAAGGTGAATCTCCCCGTTCGGTCCGCTCCCTCTCAGCAGCCACGCGACTTGGTGTCCTTGAGGATGAGCCAGCTGCGGCAGGAGGCCGCAGAGAGCGTGAAGACGACGGCGGAAAGTACCCCATCGGTGGCTGCTGTGCTGCGATCGGCTCTGGAGAGTGCCGCCGGGGAGGGCTATCTTCCCTGACTGAGTTCCTCTTGCGAGGTCCCAGATTGAACTGAGAGAGAGGGATGGCAATCCGTTGTTCCCTACGTTTTCTGCGCTCCTCTTCTTCCTCCCGCTGTCGCCGCCGCTCAAACGCCTCTAGTTCCTCTTTGCTCAGCCTCACATCTGTTTTCCCCTTTTCCTGTGCCCGCCGAATCCGTGCCATGGCAGACTCATAGAGGGCGTCTTCCCTGTCTTGCAGGGAGAGCCGCGAGAAATCCTCCTCACCATCCGAGTCCGAGTCATCGCTGCCCCTGCCACCACCTTCCAACGCCCGCCGTGATCGAACAGCGCCGCCATCCCTATCGCCCAAATCTATCCCTGTGAATCGAAGTGGATCGCCAACAATCCTGTTTCCCGTTGTAGAAGCCAACCCAACGCCTTGTGCATCCGAATCATCACTGTCCAACTCCTCCACAATACGCTGCCCCGGATCCCACCAGCCAAGTGCATCATCGCTCCCGTTGCGCGCTGTGGGATTCCTCAGCTCGCGCCTCGATGGTCTTCCCCATTGGGGCGCAAATTTGGGAGCTCGCGGCCGACCATCTAGACCGCCTCCCCGGAAAAAGCCTCATCGATCGGCTTGTCCATCAGAGCAGCGTGGCCGATAATGACCACGCCGCTAGCGCCAATGAGCCACAGGACTGTGAGCCACGGCGAAGAATAGAGTCCAACAGGAATAGCAATGACGCACAGCCCCGTGTAGAGCTGCGAAGTCGTGAAGCGGTGCTGGCCGATCTCGAGGTCACGGCCGTCGAGCTTTCCAATAACCCACATACCAACGGTGACGAAGATGATGGTGAAGAGGAGAGCAGGGTTGGTCAGGAGCGCGTAGATGCACAGCATGACGAAGACGACGGAGTAGTTGCTCGAGAAGTGGCCGAGATTGTAGTTAACACGCGACTGCATCTCACTGAAATCACGCGGCTTCGACAAACGCTTGAAGTCGAAGAACTCGGTGACGGGGCGGAGGTTGGCGAACCGGGTGCTGAGAGATCCGGAGCGCAGACCGGAGAAGCGGTCGCCCAAGTTCAGGCGAGACGTCAGAACGTCTATCGGGATCTGTATGCGCGCCATTGTGAAGTGGTTTCCGGATAACGGAGTTTAGCGTCGAGGTTTGAATTGGGCGTTTGGGACGAGATAGCGCGGGAAAGGCGAAGCCTGGCTAGGAATTGAGAGATCTGTCAAGACCGCGAAATGTCAGCTGTCGAGAGCAAATGATGTTGGGTCGACGCGTAAGGCTGCGCACGGTAAGGAAGAGGCGCAACCTCTTTCCAGGGGCGATGAATTTCGTAGAAGGTTAGCTGTGAATGGGGGCGTACGAACGTACCTGTTCACTGAATTGTCAAAAAGTAGAGGCAAGCAACAACGATTGCGTCTTGAGAGGTGTTCTCAAAAAAAGGAGGGAGACCTCGAATTTTCGTGCCAATCAGAAGGCAGGGATGGGGATTCCCAAATTGACCCCAGCGCGGCGGTCCGTAACGAGCCCCCTGTCGCCAGAGCCGAGCGGGACGTTGTCGTCCCACTTGCGGCTTCTTTTTGTCGTCCGATTCAGGACGCTCCTGTCCTGTTTCTCGCTCAGGGCCCCCTCATCCAGGTTTGCGAGGGATTGGTTGCGAGAGTTTACGTGGAGGAGAGAAAGGGAAGCGGAGAAGAAAGGCAAAGTGAAATGGTGGGCGCGGCGATCGGGTTTTCTACGTTGCGGTAAGGGAGCTCGCCCTGTCTTGCTGCATCAGCACGCAAGGAAGCTGCTGCCCGCTGTGTTGGCGGTGGGGCAAAAATCACAAAGACCGGCTGGGATCCTGCAGCCAACTTCAACCAGTCAAGTATCTGGACGGTGGATGCTCCTCTTCCGCAACGAACACAAAAAGCACTGGGCAAGAATTTGTGCCCAATTTGGTCGTCGGGTATCGTTTTACTGGATTATTGTTGCAGTTGGTATCTTGTCCGGCCTGATGAGGCGACCACTTGCAGAAGCTCATCGGCTTGGAGCTGGAGCTTGCCAGATCTCACCTATTGACTTGGCCTGCGTGCCTGAATGCGACAAGGTACCTCAGCGCAAGAATCAGTTCGACATCAAAGCCACCATATAAGGCGCACTATCATCTCTTATTGCTCCCTTCGCCAACTCTGCCCCCTAGCCAGCCCAGTTCGCTGCCTCGACGCGTCCAGTTGCCTTTCAGCTTCTACCAAAGGACTCGGCTTTTGTGAGGCAATTTCTTTCCTGCCCCTTGGATACCGTTTATGTGTGCCCATAAACAACTGCCAGACCGGTGAGATGCATATTTGGTGGAACAAACAGTGACTGTACCGTGGTGGTTGCGGAGGGACGCATGATCCCAGCCCCTATTCGTACATGTTTACTGTCTGGCTGCAGTGCCGAAACTTGTCGCTGGCTTTTAGTCTTGTCGAAATCGGACCTTTGAGACCCAGCTCGACTCAAAACACGACGTCAGGACAGGCTGTGGCGGAAATTTGGACTTCGTGGGAGATCGGGAGCCACGGATAACGCCCGCCCTACCCCGGCGGAGAACAACCTAGCGATGAATCTCGGTCACCACCACCCACGTTTCTCGTTGATCTGCCCACTCTCACCATCCTCAATCTTCGAGCCCCCGCTCTCGCTATTCCCTTTTCTCTCGGCTACGGCAGCCGTTGAGGATCCTTTTTGGACCGAATTAGGCCCCACAGCATCGAGATTGTACTACGCGGAGCCGGAAGCCGTGTGCATACCGAGCTCCCTACCGGAGGACGAAATTGCCCTCCAGAGAGGATGACGAGCAACCGTAAAGTGGAATAGAAGAGCGACGGTGCACCCGTTTTACAGGACGTATCGAAGGCCCGAACGACACGGCCGCTGGCATCTGGCCCGTGACGTCAGGAGATTGAGGGCCATTGGCATTCACCCGGAACTCCGATGGTGGTGTGGCAGTCATCAGTGAGGAGCTCGCCTCCCCGTGTCTCTTGATGAAAAGAAACTGGGGAGAGACACCTAACAAGCGGCCTTGGCGACGGGAATCCCATTAAAGTTCACCCCAAGTCCCCGGTTCGTCGAAAGACGTGGAGTTAGGGTCGGGTCGTTCAGGTCTCAATATCGCTTGCGAACACCACAGCGCTCAGCTCTATTTTGGGCGGAGAGCAGCCGAGGCGTGACGTTGTATTGACTTTGCGATTCACATTAAGTGGGATGGAATCATGTTGTCGCCGCGGTCACAAATTGTGTGAGTGACGTTGTCTCTTCTCGCTGGGAAAGGCGGGTGCTCGATGCGTGCCTGCCTACATTAGGTTCTTTCCCATATAAACACGTTCACCTCTCATGACCAACTCTGTATCTCAACCCCACAACCGCAGTGATAAATCGCTACAAGTATCTGGCCCTCGCCATTTGCCATTTCCAGTGCTTCAAGCTTCGGCAACTGGCATACAACACATCCCAAAGGGCACCAAGGCACACGATTATCAACACCAAAACCTACACACCGTCCAACATGCTCCCTCTCACTCTCACCACATTTCTTCTCCCTCTGCTAGCGTCTGCAGTACCCACACCCCCTATCACACCCCCTTACAAGGCTGGCTACGTCGCCACCGCAATCCCGCCTTACAATGTCACTGGCTTCGCCGCTGGCGCCCGTGGGTCTTCCCCTGCTGCCTTTTAACCTCCTGTTGTAATTATTTATGGCTTTGTTCGATGTTTTGGGTGTGACAAGAGCGCGCCCGAGACATTTCACTGCCCAAAACACGCCTTTAAGAGAAACCGCTGACAGGTAGTATCACAGTAATCCTCTCCAACCGTGTATATTATCACTTCAACGTCACTTATGACCCTAGCCTGCCAGCCGTGCGTATCTCTTCCTCCCATCTTCCTCTCCGCCCCGGAACCTCCGACCTCTGAGCGCCAATACCTTCCCCAGCATACCTTACTACACATAGGTAGCCTAACGCAAAACACAGATCGAATGCGAGGCTCTTGGAACAACCCTCTCCGAAGACCTCGCCTCTATTCCCCAGACAACCTGCGGCGACCCCAACACCTCCACCGTCTCCTTCAAGTGGACGCGGCACCCCGACGGCAGCGCAGATTTGCTGGTAAGGAGGGATTTCCCACAAGAGGACGGGGATAAGGACGCGCCTACGACAGAGGAGGCGGCGCATTCGGTGGCAAAGAATGAGACTGTGATTGTTGGGGAGGGACAGTTTGCGCGGGCGGTTTACAGTGGGCCGGAAGATTTCATGGTGAGGGCTTGGAGGTATGATGGGAAGGGGGAGAGGAATATTTGAGGTGTAAGGATGAAGAGGTATGTGGGAGGGGGGGGGGAAGGCTTGCATTTTTGGAGCTGGTACGAGTATTCATGTGGGTTAGGTTGGATGGTAGAGAAAAGGGGGATAATCAGGCAGAGGTTCAAACACAATGGGGTAATGATAATTGTAATTGATGAGCGTATTTGTGCATTTCTGGTGAGATGGGCCTGTATTTATGTCTGTCCAACTCTCCCTCTCCACTCTTCGGCTGTCGTTTTCTTACGATTTGGAAACCCCTGGTTCACGAGCCAAAAAAAAACATACTCAGAGGGAAACACAGCTGCTGGCGCTGTCCTCAACGAACAGGCTGCCATAAATGAGACCCTCATTCAAATTCCTAGATTGGAAACCCGAGTTCACAACGTCACTCGTTCCGGTCGGCTTCTTGAGGATTCCAATCTGGTACTGCCCAGCGCCGGCATTGTTGTTACTCACAGCGCTGGTGACGCTCTTCAAGGGCTCATCGTCCTTGGAGTAGTAGACTTGGAGGGTGCTATTAAAACTTATCAGCCACGCTCACCGAAAAAAGAAAACCAAAAAAAAAAAAAACCTATGGTCGAAACTCACTTCTTGCCAAAGTCCAGAGTGATCGCAAAGTTCTGCCACGCAGTCCTATCAATCGGAGTCGACCAAATCTGCCGGTTATTCCGATCCAGCACCTTGTACGTGTCCCTCGCCAGCGACGACTGCCCCAAGATGGCGCCCGCTTCAAAGTTGAACTGGTTGGCCGAGTAATCTGACGCCTCGTGCCACACAAGCAGGTACTCGTGGGACAAGTTCAACGCCCGGGTCGCATCCCACTTCAAGCTGAAGTGAATCGTCTTTAGGCCTCCAATTCCAGGGCTTCCGGTGTTGGTGTCGCCCTGGAACTGGAGACCGGCACGACGGAAACCGTTCTGGGTCTGGAAGATGGACTTGTCGGAGATGGTGACTTCAAAGGCCTTGTGGGCGTCGTCCTCGTCGAAGCGGGCGTTGGTAGTGGTGGGGAACTTGATGATGTCGCTCCACTTGAGGTCTTTGCCCTTGACGTACTCGGCGTTGAACTTGCTGGTCCCGTAGCTGTCAAAGTCGGTCTCGACGGCGTCTTTGGGGACGCGGCCGTCGAAGACGATGGGACACTTGATGGTGCCGGTTCCGGCGATGGCGTGTACGTTGTGCTTGGGCGGGCGGGCGTCGACGAGGGTCGTGGCAAGGCCAAGGGCCAGGCCGAGGAGGGTGGTGCGATGCATGGCGAGATTTGGGTCAGGTGCAAGTCCCGTGAGATGTCCAGCGCAGCGAGCAGCTCATGGTAGTGGTCCGGGAGGGCATCGCGCCGCTCAAATAATGTTCAATTGTTGTGAGCGATTTCGCCATGACAATCGATCGCACCATTCAGGGCAGATTGTGCTTCTCTTCGGCTGAATGTTGTCATTGCCAAATGGCCTTTGGCGAGCGGCATCGCGAACCGGCCGGACGCAGGCCCGACGCAGGCACGGCTGGGGTTTTGGTGTCCTGGGTGTCCCGATGGGTGTCATGTTCCGTTTTCCATATTGCGCTGTGGGGTACATGCTGCACGGAGTGCGCTCCCATGCCCTGCCAGCAATCAATCTCCCGTCGATGCAAATGCACCATCGTGGGATCCCCCAGCCGTCATTCATCGCTTGGGAAGGCTTGACCTTCCGTGCTGTAGTTGGTGGGGTCGCTTGCATCTCGCGGTGGACAGGCCCGTGAAACGGGAGGCTTGGAGTGAAGCCTGACCCCAACCCTTGACTTACTCGTCATTTTGCTCACCTCTCTACATTTAACTATCCAAAAATCCGGAACTAGTGCAATGAGCGATCGAACCGTACGACAACTGCCGAAGACCAAAGTGTGTTGTCTGCTCAGCTCGACGTTCAGCCCTGCCAAGAAAACATGGTAATCGTCGGGACTCTTCGGACGATCACTGCCACAGCCCGGAGAAGCGGGGCACTGTGGGGCCGGGCAACATCGGGAACCCGGACCAGGGTCTACAACACGAAATACGATGTCGCCGTTCAGTGGTCGGGACATGCGGCTGAGCCGAGTAGTATGCCTAGACGCTGATCGGAGCCCCGGTTTGAGTCACTTTTTAGGGAGCTCTTGCTGCAAACGGCCATTGCAAAGAGTCGCAACCTGGTGAGGAACCCCCTCGTTGTGAAAGCCGTTTGCGGTGTATATATAAAAAGGGGAAATATCTACTCGTTTCGCACCATGGACACTCGCCTACTTCTCATCACACTTGTCTCTCACTTCATTCCACCGTGAAACTATCCAGCCATAGCTCAACTCCAAACTCAACCAAGCACCCCAAAATGTCCACCGACAATCGCACCCTCAAAGGTGCCTCCGCTCAGCAACAGGCTGACGTCCCCCTCCACCTCCAAGACCTGTGAGCCGGCCCTTCTCTTTTTCCTTCCTCGAGAAGATATCTAACACCTCCAGACATTGCTTCACCGAGACAAACGGTGTAATCACCACAACCATGTTCGACGTGCCCGGTTACCGCGTCGTTCGTGTTCTGGGCGCTGTCTATGGCATCACCGTGCGCAGCCGCAACTGGGGTGCTTCCTTGGCGATGGTCATCAAGAGTGTTGCGGGAGGAGAGCTCAAGTGGTTCACCAATATGGTACGTGTATTCCTGCATAACCCACTGAGGAAATGAAGCCAACAAGAATAGTTGTATACGGCCCGGAACGATGCGATTAGCAGGATTGTGGCCGAGACGCAGAGCCGTGGTGGAAACGCAGTGATTGCGTTGCGGTTCGATGCGGGTGAGCTAGGAGGGTTTGCCCAAGTGTGCGCATATGGGACTGCAGCCGTCATCGAGAAAATTGATGACTCTGCAGAGACGCATCCGCAGTTGGTGAAAAAGTAGGGAGCCGGTTCGGACTGAACCTGGTAATGGTGCCAAAGAAGCTCAATTGAAATAAGAAGGTGAAACTGTAGCTCAGTGGTATCTTGATATTTACTCGTCTGTTCGCCAAGTAGAGGGGCGCCCCTGAGCGATCTGCTTTGTGCTGTCAACCGTAATGATTCCTGAAACGCCGACCTATATGCCCCAAGTTTTTTAACGCCGTGATAGATGTCCCATGTGCAACACACTACTCCTCTTCTACGATCGGAGATGGATGCTGGCTCTTCTCGAAATGCCCGATTGGCTTTGCGTTCGAAATCTTTAGCCATTCGCCGTTGAACGCATTGATCAACCAGTTGTTTAGTTCTAATTCGTTAGCCCGTGTCAACTTCAAATACTGCGGGACCAAACTTACTGTCATATACAATCTTATTCGCATTGTGGAAGCGGATGCCGTGGTCGCTGTCCGGGAAGACATGGACATCGTAGTTCTCTATACCCGCAAGGTCCAGCTTGTCCAGCAGCGTCAACGAGTTTTGCATGTGGACGTTGTCATCCGCCACACCATGCATCAAAAGGAAGCGGACGTTGCTCGCCAGGGCCGTCACGTTGGAAATTGCGCTGCTCGCATATCCCTCCTCGTTCGTCTGCGGCGTGAGCATATACCGCTCAGTGTAGATGCTGTCGTAAAATCGCCAGTCCGTCACAGGGGCCACCGCCATGCCGTAGCTGAAGGTCTGGCCGGCATCCTGCTCCAGCGTCTTGAGCGTCATGAAGCCTCCGTAGCTCCATCCCCAGATGGCGATCTTGGACGCGTCAACATACTTCTTGGCAGCCCAGATCTTCGCTGCCGCGATCTGGTCGTGGGATTCCCAGCGGCCCAGGTTACCACGCGTGATCACTCGGTTCTTGCGACCAATATAGCCAGTGCCGCGACCGTCAACCGTCACGCAGATGTAACCCAGGCCAGCAGCGATGTACGACTGAAAATCGACCGAGAACTTCTTGTCAACCTGCTGCGAGCCCGGGCCGCTGTACTGCTGGAAAAGAACGGGGTATGTCTTCTTCTCATCGAAATGCGGCGGTCGCCGCTCGACATAGTTGAGCTCAACGCCATCTACGTTGATGGTACCGTAGATCTTGATTGGGAGCTCGTGCTTCCTGGCGTCTTCGGCGAGTCTCTCGTTCTTTTCTATCACCTGCTCAAACTTGGACGGATTGGCCGGAGTGCTCAGAACCTTCTGCCAAGGAATGCCGGGACCGCTGTATGTCAGGAGGGCGTATCCCGTTCCGGTAGAGAACGAGACCCCATAATAACCCTCGGCAGATGTGTCAGAGACAGGAGTGATATCTCCGCCCGTCAGCTTGACCTGGTACACGTGACGCTGAATCGACGACTCCTTTGTCGCAACGAAATAAACGATGTTTCTTTCCAAGTCAACGGCAGACGGGGCATCGACGACCTCCCAATTTCCAGAGGTGAGCATTATCGGGTTGGGGTTGTCCAGGGGCGTAAAGTACGCCAGATGGTCGCCATCATCGTGGATGACGGTGTCGACGTAGCCGTCCTCGGCTCGGCCCTTGGATGCGTCGGCCGGGATGTATTTAGTGTTGTGGGAGATCTCGAACCAGCCACCATCGATGGCCTTGACATTCGTTGTCCTGACAGCACTACCACTACGCGCGCTCACGTCGACGAGGACGACCCGCAGGATGTCACTCACGCGGTTGGTCTCCTTGACGATGACTTTGTGCCCGGCCCAAGTGACATCGGTAATCAGCCGATCCTCGTCCTCAAAGCTCCCCGTAACATCAACGGAGAAGACCTCCCCGAGCACAACATCGTAGAACTTCAACTCCACCGCGGGGTTGTGGGCGCCGGCTTTCGGGTACTTGATGAGTCTGGTCTCGGGGTAGGCTTCCTCGCCTGGGCTCGGCGTCGTGCCGCTTGGCCGTGAGACAAAATACTCAATGGGGTATTCCGGAACACCAGTCTCATTTGTCCGCAGGAAGGCAACGTAGTTGCCGTCGTCCGAGAACCAAGTGGCACTGGCCCCGCTAAATACTTCCTCTTCATAGACCCAGTCAGGGACGCCGTTGAAGACCTCCGAACCACCGTCTGTCGTGATTTGAGCGACCTTGTCGGAGTCCAGTTTGCGGAGGTACACGTTATTGCCCATGGTTAGGACGATGGAATCGCTGGTCGGGCTCCACTGCGCGAGCTGGACACGAGCCGCAGGCTCGCTGGGGATCAGAGGCTCCACCGATTGAGTCTTGACATCCAAGATCCAGTAAATCGCGGAGAAGGAGTGCCTCCAGTTTGACTCCAGATCGGTTGCGACCAAGACTTTTTGGTGGTCCTTGCTGGGGAATACTCGATCAGGCACATACGTCTTGCCGCCGAACAGGAACGTGCGGGTCTTGATCAACGTCTCGGTGCTCAGAACCCCGGGTATGCTAGCGGAGCCGGTGCTCTGAGTCCGAACATCCTCCACAACGAGGAAGTCTTTGCCGAAACCGTCCTTGACCAGAAGCAGACCGTCCTCGCCTTCTGGACCTGCAATCCAGCTGATCGAGTGCCTCTGGGGGTACCACATTCCTCTCTGAACCTGCTCCAGCGTCACCTGCTTGCCGGTTCCTCGCGAAACCGTCGCTTGTGGGTCATGCTCGAACTGGGAAGCCGACTTGTACGACTTGGTTGCGATGTAAACGAAGAAGCCAGCAACCCATGCTGCAACAAGAAGTCCCGATACGATAATGAGAATCCTCTTCATCCGGCGGTCCATCAATTTTGACCCCGCACCCTCCTCCTTATCGGCGCGGGGCGAAGCGGTGCCATTGCCGAGGAAGGGCCCCGTCTCGAGATCATCGTGGAGCGGGTCGTCCTGCAGGGGGTCGCTGTCGTCGAAGTTGTCTTTGGCTTCTTTGGCGACGAGGCGCTCCTCGATGCGCTCGAATACGAGGCTCGTAGTAGAGACGGAGGAATCGGATTCGTGCGACATTCTGGCGGGGCCGGGGCTTGTGCTTCGCGTTCGGATGTCAAGCGCGGAGTCGCGAAGGTTATCGGAGTACGGTGCCATGGTCGGACAGCGCAATTGTGCGCACACCTCGTAGCGAAACCGGTCGCCAACAGGGGCAGGAATTTTGCCACGACGGTCAGGGACTAAGGATCGCGTGTAGCCTTTGTGGCGCACACAATAAAACAGGCATTGATGGGGATGCTATTCAGACACGTTTTGGGACATCCCTGGAGGTCGCTTAGTTGGCGGTTGCGAGATGCGCCACCGAGGTGCGTCCACGCCGACTTGGCAGTACCTATCCCTAACCCTTACCCATTGGTCTACCTGACGGCCCATAACCACCTTCCTCACAGCTTCAAACCTCCCTCGCGGCGAAGCCCATTAGGACATAAGATACCCGACCTAACTTACTCAAGAATGGACGACAAAGCCGGTCTAGCAATTGCTTTTGAGGAGGCCAAAATCTCATACGAAGAGGGTGGTATTCCAGTACAGACTTTCTATCCACTCGCCACAAGACCCACCCCACGGCTAACATCGCTGGTCATCAGATAGGCGCCGCTCTTGTAGCAAGTTCTGGCAAACTCCTCGGGCGAGGACATAACATGCGAATTCAGCTAGGCTCGCCCATTCATCATGTAATCTGCCATACCCATCCCATTCCACCCGCTTCGCGTCTATTTCCCAACCCCTCAGGAACAAACTCATCCATCCCCCTTTCAGCATATTTCTAGCCCGCTTTATAACCTTTTTTCATACCGTTTCTAAGCCCCTACTATAGCCCTCCCAACACCCTTTCCGAAACATTCACCAGACATATATCCAAACCAGTTCGTACCCCTCGATTCTGACCATCCCTCTTCAAAAATCCTGCCCAACGCGTTTCTATTCTGTATCCCATTTCCATCCCATCTCCACCCAGCCGCCAACCCCCTTCCAACCTGTTTCCAACCCCTCTCCAACGTCTCCTCAGTCTCATGCAACCCTGATCCAACCCTCATCTAAACCTTATCCACCCCTTTCCCAACACATTTCCAACTTCTTCAAAAAAAACTTACCGCCTGCTCAAGCCCAGACAAGCCTCCTAGTGCACCACTAACCAATCATTCAGGGCGAAACCTCCGCCCTCTTCAACTCCGGTCGCCTGCCCGCATCCTCTTATAGGGGAAGTACAATGTATACAACCCTCTCCCCCTGTGACATGTGCACGGGCGCGTGCCTCTTGTACGGGATATCTCGCGTCGTGATCGGGGAGAATCGAACCTTCCTGGGTGGGGAGGCTTATCTTAAGCAGCGAGGGGTGGAAGTGGTTGTGCTTGATGACACTTCTTGTCGAGAGTTGATGGAGCAGTTCATTGACGAGTCTCCTGAGTTGTGGTGTATTGATTCTTCATATCCTTGACTGGTAGATGAGATGGACTGACTAGGCATCTTGTAGGAATGAGGATATCGGCGTCGAGCAGAGGGTGTATTCCAGAGAGGGAGCTTCTCAGCGTTGATATGATCACTCTCACGATGGCAACTTCACGCCAAGGCACTAGGAGAGTTCTATGCAATGGTTCTGTGTAAAAACGTATCTAACGGCAGTGGCCCTGCTATTTCCCAGACGCCCAACCACACTACGCTGAGGCAAACGCTGGTGATCCCAAATGTGCAATCCCAATTTCCTGAACTCCGTTGTCTCTTTTGATGTCCCGACCCATTCCATGTCCTTTTATTCCGAACAACAGAAACCCTTGACGAATAGTCAGGGCGCTGTGGGGACGCCAAAAGCAAGAAAGGAAAATCTAGGATGCTGAAACCCATATTCCATACAAACAATTATCATACAGCTGCCGCGCGGTCATCATTCGCAGCGACGCCCTGGATACCAGTCAGATCTTTGACCTACCAGGGCGACCATCCCGACCCTTCGTCCCAGTTCCACGTCCGTGACCCGTCCTAACGGCCCGACACCGTTGACTAAAGAGGAAGCCGAATATCGTGTTCCGGGCCTTGGCTATAGGAATCCCGCAGTGGTGGAAGCCTGGCATGATCTCCCGGATACTAGCTGAGAAGATTCCGCAATGACGGGCTTGCGCTCGCGCCGCTAGCCGGCCGGTTTTCCCGCGGAGGAGGGTTGCTGGGCTCGCGCGTCATCGAAATGCTCTCCCGCAGAGGAGGAGGGCTTGTGTGGTGCGGGGGCGCGTGGTGCGGTGCCGCCATGTGACCGTTGTGGCCATTGTGACCATTGTGACCATTGTGACCGTGGCCCCATGTGGGCCCGGGCCCACGGAGGTAGTTGTTTATGGGAGGGCGCTGCGCGTCGGGCGGCGGCGGACCGGATCCGACTGGCGGCATGCCGTTCATGTTCATGTGGTGGCCGTGGTTGTGATTATGACTGTGGTGGACCGGCATATAGGGTCCTCCGTTATGCGGTGGCGGCGGACCATTGAGCCGCTGAGGCGAAGTCGGGTGGCCGTTGACAAACGGCGGTTGAGGGATGTGGCCGTTCTGAGCTGGCGGCGGACCGTGAGAGAGGCTGGCCAGTGGCGGTGGCGGCGGACGCAGATGGTTAGGCGGAGCCAGCGGGGCCATCGCCATGCCTCCTGGCGGCGGTGGGGAGGGTCCACCGTTCATCTCGCGGCTGTGGTGCACCGGAGGCGGGCCATGCCCCGTTGAAGGACGATGGTGCCAATCGTAAGAGGGACGGTTTGCTGGGCCGTACTGAGGCGGCTGAATTGGCGGTGCTCGTGGGACCATGGTGTGAGGGAGTGGAGGGGGGGCCACAGGTTGGCCTTGCACAGAAGGTGGGATCAAGGGGGCCGCGATCGGTCCTGCTACAGGCGCCTGGAGAGACGACTGTGGCACAGCGGGGCCCGGGACGACTACCGATTGAGGCCGAGGGGACCACGCTGCAAACTGGCCTCTGCTAGGAAGTCTCGGTTCGGCCGGGCCCATCGGAGGGTTAGCGGTCACGGCTGGAGGTTGTGATACCTGGCGAACGGGCTCCGGGGGAGGCGTTGGCTCCTTTTGCGCGTGAGGCTTAGGCTGTCTCCCTGCTTTCTTGCACTTGTGACACTGGAAGCTCCGCTGCTCGACGAATTTCTGTGCCTCCATGCCTAGGCTTCCGTAATATCCATTCGTCAGCTCGCGCTCCTGTGTCTGGTCGATCGGGTGCCACTTAGGGCTGCTATCGGCGTTGCATGTGAGGCAGATCTTGCCGCCCGGGCGTAGGGCGATGGGAGAAGGAGGGCCTCGGTGGTCACCGTTGACCATGTTTGTTGTAGAAGCTCGCCGGTTGAGCAGAGCGCCAGGCGGGGAAGAGGATGGCGACATCTTCGAAGATGCCACAGTGATCTGATTTGCTTTGCGGGCACACCCGGTAAGGGCGAGGTCGGCCTGCTTGTAGTTTTGGACGTAGAGCTGCAGGGCGTTCATGCCGTTCTCATCGACAATGTCGTGCATGAGATGGACAGTCGTTTTCGGGGTATGCTCCTTGCACCAAACCGCTGCCGACATAGTGCCGCTCTCTCCGTTGATAGAAACAATGTTGAACTGATCACGTCGTGAGCCCTTGACAGGCGTGATATCGAAGCCCAGCACGTAACCTCCCTGGTGAGCGCATTCAGCGTGGACTGGGGCACGGCACGTGTGGCAGTACACACAAGCGCCATCGTCCTTCTTGCAGACTTTGCAGACCTCGGCGTACCTGGTCCGGGGAATCAAGGGCATACCCTCGCAAGGACCCAAGGCCTTAGCGCTCGCAAACTTCACCTCTGGCGTCCACACCGCACATGTAACATGAACCCAGTTGTTGTCGGTGGTTCGCTTCAGAGGCTCCCGAGGGTTTACTGGCCGATTCATCTCCTCCTGCTTCTTGCGGTAGAAGTCAGCTGCCTTCTGGGCAGCTTCGCGTTCCAGGCGCTCACGCTCGCGGTCCTTCTCTGTCTTCTTCTTGTGAGTGATCTTCGGTGGTTCAACAAACTCATGGTCCGTATGCTCGACAGGACAGAGGACACATTTGTATTGCTAGACCGATGTCAGTTGACTTTATATTTGTGGGAGGAGGGTGAACAGGAATCAGACTCACGATTGCCCTTTGTGGGTTCTTGTCGTTGGCGCACATTTCGCAGGTCCATTTTCCAGGGGCCCGGTTATCAACGATACCATAGCAGTTGCGGTGAACGGTTAGGCGGCATTCCCTGCACGAGAGATGCTGATCGCCCATGGGTTCCATCTGGTGGCATATCGCGCAGGGCAGAACACGCGGCTTGGGAATTTCGGGCACTGGAGGCGGCGCCGGCTTCTCGGCTGCCTTCTCCTTCTTCTTTGAATGAGGGGCGCCTGACGTACTGCCTGATTCTGAGGCCGTCTGCTCGGGGTCTCGTTCGGCGAATCCCTTTAGCTTCTTGCGAGGCGGTTCCTGGCCAGCCTGCTGCATGTTTACCGATGGTGCGGGGCTCGCCGTTGCCGCAGGGTCGGGCGTGGAGAAGCGCGTGTTGCTCATCATCTCATCGGCGGCGATCAACTCCTTGTAAAGCTCTTCGTCGACCCTTCTGCGCCATCCACGACCTCCGGTCTGCGCAACCTTCTTGGCTACTTCATCCACATCCTCCCATTGAATGGCATAACGACGCCACAGCTCGGCGCACCGGCGGCACAGAGCCTGAATGTACTGCGCGTTTTTATCCTTGTTCGAGTTTCGTCCTCCGTTCTCGGTGACAAGCGTCGCGGACGCATTAGGAGCGCGACGCCACTGGCGTGACGATTTTATGGAGCAAAACTTGCAAATGAAGCCTTTCTTCTTCTCCCGAGCCTTTTCCGTGTCGAAGGCAGAGTCGTCATGATCGTTAGCCACGTCGTCGGCCATCTTGTTGGCGGCTGCCTCAGCCTTCTTCGCATCCTTCTTCCCTTTGCGACCAGGATAGTTGCCCCAGACCTGCTTTCCCCTCTCCGACTTCTTCCAGGTGTAGTAGTAGCGGACACAGGTGGCGGGGCTGAGGGTTTTGGCGTGCTTCATGACGCTGTGAAGCTCCGAGCCGAACTTGGCCACACCCTCTTCGAACTTCTTCTGCTCGGTAGCTGTGAGCTCGGGCTCCCCGAAGTCCGCCTTGGGGACCTTGTCCAACTCCTTGAGCGACTTTTGCGGATCGAACTGATTGCGGTACAGGACGTCACGGGCAACATCCTGAAGGTTGGTCGAGCGCGGGGGCAAACCCAAACTGACAGCCATGGACCTGGCGGTGGCCATATACTCGTCGATCGCCTCGCCGGACATTTGCACGCCGCAGTTCTCGGGCGGCTGGTACAAAAGGGTCACCGTGTCGTCGCCGCCCCGCTGAACCCATCCCGGGGGCTCATCCTGCACCCACTTGGGACGCGTTTCTCGCTTCGCACGCTCGGCCTCAAGCGCGGCCTGCATCTCCTTATTGAGCTTGCCATCCTTGCGCCCCGTCTTTTTGATCTCGAGCGGCTTCACGTACTCGACCGGGCGGCCTGGCCATGGCAACACTATGGCCTGGTGGCGGGGTCCGAGACGGGTGCTGGCTCGCGGGAAGATGCGGTCGTCATAATCCAGCGCATCCTCTACCTTGCAGTGAATCCCGAGGTAGCGATATGGCCAGAGGCTGGCGTGGTAGATCTGCTCGGCGGTTGCCTGCGGGTGGGCGTCTTCGCCACCGGCCGGGCTCGTGCGGCTCGTGCGCCCCGTGTCGACACCGCCGACGACATCGTCCTCTTCGTCATCCAAAAGCTCCTCGTCGGCATCGTGGCTGGCATCGGCCACATTGGGCGTGTTGCGGGCCTCGAGCTTCTTCTCCTGGGCGCGGCTGCATGCGGCGCACGACCATGCAAAGCCACGCGATGGCTTTTTCAGCAGGGGTGGCTTGACGCAGTTCATGTGGTACGTGTGCACACACACGGCACAGTCCACCGAATCGTTGCTGTTGATGTGTCAGCGGTAGGGTCCCACTCTTTTCCCCTTCCAGGACCAAAACGGGTGCTGGGCCGAGAATCGACCACCTCAAACGGGACGCACTCCAACACCCCAACTTTCCTGGGCTGCAAGGGAACGGACAAGACACATACCTCGCGCAGTAGCCGCTGCATCGCTTGCACGTCTTCACGGCACTGGTCAGCTCCTTTCCGCGGCCCTGCTCCACCAAAATGTACTTCCACCGCTCGTCCAGCACCTTTTTGACGTGCTCGGGCACGTTGATGATTTGCGCCGTTGGAATCACCTCGTAGTTCTTTTGAATGTACCGGTCATACAGCTTCTCGTACCAGAAGCTGTCGGGCGCCCGCTTGTACGCCGCCATGTCCGGAATCTCGGCCTTGTGCCGGATCTGACACTTGCCGCGCAGCGACGTCAACGGGCTGATGTCTGAATGCATCGTGGCAAAAACAAGGCGCGTATCCTGCACCTTGCGCCCGATGTCCTTGGGCCGGTAGTACCAATTGATGCGTAGCGCATCGATCGGGTTCGCATTGTCATTCTTGACGTGCAAGAACTCCATGATGCGTCCGAGATAGTAGGGCTCCCCAGGTGGCTCACAAATCAGGTAAACGTGATCTGCAGGACAGCGTCAGCAAAAATCCAGCCTCCTCGCATCCGTCATAGAAAAAAAAAAAGCCGTGGGCACTCACCGTTCACCTCAAGCACGGTGCCATCGTCGGCGACCATTTTTCCGTCCTTGAGTCGGGCACCGCAGTTCTCAAAGGTGAGCATGTTAGTTTCGCCGTAACCGCCGTCTCTGGCGCTTCTGTTTGCATTATTGCCGTTGGCGGCACCGATGCCATTTCCGCCGTGAGAGTCGGTCTTATGCCGCTTGTTCACGCCATTCGTGCCTGCCTGGTGAGTGGAGGGCGTTTGGCTGCCGCTGGCGGTCGACGCCGGCTCGGCCTTGCGCTTCTTTGACTTCGTAGCAGTGCCATTTGCAGCGCCCCCGTTAGTAGTTGACGACGCGGCTGGTGATGCGCGGTGGTTTGCGTGGTTGTGATTGTCCTTGGCGGCGCTGTGCTGAGGTGTGGCATGATGCTGTTTGGCATCGTCCGACGACGGCAGCGGTTTTCGCGATGCGGTGTTGGCGGAGCGTGGGGTGGCGGCCTGGGCTGGCGCCGTTGCTGCTGCTGCTGCTGCTGCCGCCGCCGCCGCATTGGAGAGCGAGGCCTGCCGGGTGAGTGTTTTCCTGGAGTCGTCATCTCGCCGGTCTGGGTAGGAATCAAAAAGATCCATGTCGATATCTTTGTCCTCGGCATAGTTGGGACGTGAGGCGCCATTACGATTTCGCGAGCGCGTCCCGTAGGGTGACGCTGTCCCGCCGGCGCCGTCCTTGGAGGCGCCGTGCGAGCTCGCAGATAATGGCTTCTCCATGGGTTGCGGGGACTCCGAATTGCTGGCCGAAATGGGGGATGGGTCAGACATCCTGGGCAGAATGGAAGAGGGAGAAGTGGAGGTCGTGGTCGCAGCCGTCGTGGTGGCCTTCTTGCCGGAGCTGGCGGGTGCTGTGCCTTCCCTGGCTTCTGCAGGTACGGTGCGGGTCAAGGGAGCAGCTGGAGCGTCATACTCGGGGCCGTTTACATTTTGAGATTTCATCGCTGTGGAAGGATGAAAAAAAGAGTTTGCCCAAAGTGTTCCAAGTTAGGTTCCGCGCACGTCAGAGTGTGCAGGCGCGGTGGTGGGCCTTCCCGCAAAATGAAGGTTGGTGAGGGAGCGAGAACGCGGCCGAGGCGGATGACATGGGGATACAACGACGGCAGGTCGAGAAGGCCAAGGACTGGTCCATAAGATGGGGACAGCAGCGTGCCGGCGCCCCGTGCAAAGTGCTCGACGCTGGCAGCGGCCCTCGACGACGATAGCGAGGGGGTCGCGAGAGAGGGATCAGTGGTGGTGAAGCAGCCGAGGGAGTGTCAAGTTTGGCGTGTGGTCGGAGCGAGGGCGTGAAGAAGTAGTGAAGCACCAGGGCCGCCACGAGACGACATATAAATGCCGGCTGCAGAACCAGAGAGCTGAGGGTGTGGGATGAAAATGAGATCCTGGAAGACCTACGGCGCTCGGAGGGGCGCCAGTGAGAAGGACGAGAGCGCGCGGGCCCAGGGTAGTCACTGGCCAGGTTTGGATCGCATGTGTTGTAAAGTTCGAGGTTCGCGAGCAGGAGGAAAAGGGAAGGGGGAGATATGTGGGCGAAGGCAATAATGGAGAAACGGGCGAGAAACGTCAAATGGCAAGGATTATTGGAAAGGCAAAGCCAGGCACTGGCTGCTGGGCCGTGGAAGCTTTGGTCTTATTCGGTACGGTACCGTACGGTACGCACGTCTCTCTTGTTCCAAGAGGTACCTCTCTTTTTGGCTCTTCTCCTGCAGAACGGGAACCCAGCCCAGGGCAGGGCGGGCGGCGCCAATGCCTGGACTGGCTGGCGCTGAACATGGACGTCAATCCTCACCTCAGGTCGCTCCCTCACTCATCCTTCATCGACCCCCTTCCCCCCCCAAGGCCAGTCGCGCTGTGGGCGGGCATCGCAGGGCAAGGCACGGCGACTTGCTTTTTGCTTCCCATCGCATCATAAGCTGCTCGCCCGCAACGCAGCCCCGAGCCCACCGCACGCACTCCACCTGCTCCGGGAGTGGGGCCTCGTGCCCTGGGGTGGAGCACGAGGTAGATATCGCGTACTGCAGGGATTCGCATTCCGCCAGAGTCGAGATTCCATTCAACGTCGGCAAATCCCCCGTGCAGCCACACTTGCCAGTACATGCGCGCTACCTACCTGGGGCCCGAAAACCTCTTCGTCAACCTCACCCCGTCCCGTCGCCGTCCCGCTCCACTTGCACGCTGCCGCAACCCCATCGAGCGAGCGCACGACCAAGACGCCAGTCACCCAACAAGCCTTTCCCTCATTTTTGTGAGATGGTGGACAGGTGAAAGCTGTTCATGGCCCAGTCTCAGTTTGCGGCGCCTGACTGCATCGCTGCATCTCCGCGATGGGACATCTCGACCAGGGCCGCGTGCCTTTGTTGGCTGTGCGCAGATAACTAGGTACCTGAGCCAAGTGGACGAGTGATGGCGCGGGATCAGAAGGCTAGCCTCCATCTCACGCTCTGGCAAAGCCAGGATTCCGCTGGTTTCGCTCCAGTCTGCCGTTGACCGAAACTGGAGATGGGCGCACCGAGTCAAGGTTGGGCAAAAATTTAAAAACTACTGATCATTCTGCGTGCGCGTGCAGCACGGGGGGCCGGCAATCCAGTGTGGAATCTTCCGGACGGATATCTTGGGGTTCGGCCAGCTTCTGATACTAATTGCTTGCGGCTAGCACGCTGGGATGGAAGGTTGCAGAGAGCGAGACGACGTGCCTTCCACGATGAGAAAAGAGCCAAGGTACATGCGCCATGTACCTCCTTTCTCCTGTGCTTCCGTCGTCTTATTAGGCCCAGGGCCACCCGACGTCCCGCCCTCCCAACACCTCGCACACTCAGGATGTGTGTGCGCCTGCTTTCCATTGCTGACTCCTTCGACCTCCACCTGTACCCCTCCCAGCCCTCACCGATGGGATATCTGTTACTCCCTTCTTTGTCCCGGGCCCGGAGCCCATCTAGCATCTGCATTTCCCTCTGCCTACCTGCCTACAGAGCCGGGCGTTCTCAGATACCCGCATAAAACATCTCGCCTCGCGCGCATCGTTTGCCGTCGCCGCTCTTCGTGGCCCAGCCTGCGCCGCGGTGTCTATAAGGCTGCGACCGATGAAGGCTCGGGTTGGTGAGGAGCCCCGGGCCAAAGACTGTCTTTCTGAGCAGACCAGCCAGAGAGCCGGCCGGCACACTTCAAACATTGGCCACCGCAGATGATCGTGATGGCACCGCCATCTTCCATACCCCTGTTCCCCGTCTCCTTTGGCGAGCAAGCGGCAATTTGCGCCAAACACCGCAGCGTCCACCGTCGCCGGGCCTGCCTTATTACGTGCGGCCTGCCCAGTCTCACTCACTCACCCACCACAATGTATACCACATAAGGGTCAGGTCGCTGCGGCTACGATTATAATATCCGTCGATGCCCAGATCGCAACTCTGGGGATGTGATCCCGCGTCATTTCGTGCGCTGGGCTCGCCAATGATCGGCGACGATGTCGAGAAGTTGTTGGCATGGACCGTTCCCCGACGTCCCCACCGTCTATGGCCCCGGACCGACCTATTACCTCTCGTCTTTTACCTCATGCGCGCTCCGTCCGTGTGAGCAGCAGCCCGCTTGAACCAAAAACCCCTCTATTGGCTGACCCCCGAAAAGGAGTGATATTTTGCTTTTGTTGGTTTGAATCTGCGATGTTGCGAAACCTTCTTTCTGCTGTATAAACATGAGGCGCAAGGTTCAAACAAATGCTCTCAGCTGCGGGCGGGCTGTCAAAAGGGGGGCAGCTCAGGCGCAGGCGTGAGATGTCATCAGGGCAGGGCGCCGCCCCCAAACTCTGGCGGAAAAAAAAGCAGGCAGCTACCCCCGAGACCAACGTCGACTCCCGCAGGAGGCTACCATCTACCAGGTATTCCGATTCACTGACCGACACAACTCATCCATCAGCAACCAAAGGTTGGAAGCTAGGCTAGTCGTCGATATCTGCAGGGTCTCCCCAAAATAGGTGGTCGGTTCATGGCTCCCATGTCGTTTGTTCAAGAGCGGGACTTCGATGGGGGCATGGAACGGGTCAGTAAGTTAAGGCGCGTTTGCGAAATGGGGAGGACGAGAGGGGCCATCGCGCGGCTGTTTTTTTCTTCTTCTTCTCCGGACGCACTGGAATGCGATGGAAAGTTGGACCTAGGTGGTCCGTCCTGTCCTGCCCGTTTCAGAGCTCAAACTTTGGCCGTCGATGTGCTGGTGCTCGACAGAGATGCAGGGGTGCGAGGCTCAGAATGATTGGGGCCCAAAAAAAAACGTACATAGTTACGTGGGAGGATGAGTGAGGCTTTTCGTCAATAGGTACTGCAAGTACACTACAATACTGGTTTTTTTGTTAGCTCAACACCCAGGCGGAGATCAGACAAGGGCCTTCTCGCAAATCAAATTGGCCATATAAACCATCCATCAGGGCTGTTCTCAACAGCCACGGCGTCAAATTCCCCGCTATACATCCACAGGAAGATCTCCCAAGGCGTGTTGGAGGGCAATGCGACGGTGGCGCTGAGAAGCATGGAGCTAACAATAAAACTAGCATTGGATTGTACATAGGTGGTCTGCCGGTCCCGTGCCATAGGCACGTAATTACCCCATACACTGGCTTGCCCTTTTGCTCGCTTCCTGGTCTTGAAATGCCCGCGGAAAGTCAAGTAATATTACCCGCGACCTGGGTAAATTTCATGTGCTCCGAACATGGAATGATAGTCGCACGACCAAACCGACATCGAGCATCCCAAGGGACGGTCAGCAACAGCGATTTATATCCTCACTAGAGAAGATATGCAGGATGAAGCAACTACTCATCATAGACGCTGGGCGGGATCATGATGGGGAATGAGAGCCTGGAGCAGAAGAATGAGGTGAGGTTGACCACCGTGCGAGCCATCGACCAGCCGCACTGGCCTTCCCGTCCAAAGTTACGGGTGCAACAAACCCTGAGCCGACCGAGGGAGGAACCTGCCAACTTAAGCGACCCGATTAATTTGGTTCGATTCAACCACCGCCCATCCCTCCATCGCCTCTGTGAGACAGATCCAGTCGTGCGATTCCGTCGACGCCGTGAAGATGCGATGCAGGGTCATCGCAATCAGCATTCGGGGGATATGAGCTGGCGCTGGCGTGCCTTGGCCCGAGCTGTTGGTCCGGATGCGCCCGGACAGGAGTTTCGTGCATCGCAACGTTTAAATGGTGTGCTAAGGCATGGGGATGTAGTGACGCCACATGGTGGAGTCGCGCTCTGATGACAAGTTGGTGGGAACCTGAAGTTCGCGGCATCTGCGGCCAGAGTCAGAGTCTCCATTCTTGCTCTGGGACCTTGCTGCTCGCGACGCCGCCGTGTGTCAATCATCCGAGATGCCAGCGATCCACTTGACCCCGTTGCGGCGCACACATCCAAGACCTTCGAGCCACCTCCAAAGTTTCGGCAGAGAAGCCAGTTTAAACGGCTCAGCGTGCCTGGAGGGAACACGGCGAGTGAACCCGGCACGCCGTGGGAGAAATGAGAACTCAGGCGGGTGCCGTATGACGAGCCGGAAAAGACGTTGAAATGCGCAAGGTGCGGGTAGGAAGGATGTCAAACTCATTTCTCCTACCACATGCCCAGGAACGAAGCCTTCAGTAGCAAGCCCCGTTGTCGTCGTCCTCCACCAAACAAGCCGCCGGTGCCAGCTCGTAAAAGCTTTGCTAATAACGAAGATTGTGTCTTGCAGCTTGCGTAACAGAGCAACCCAAATGTCATGTGAGGTTCACTGCGTACCATTGGACCGACGTTATCGAGCCAACTGCATTGATGAACGCTTCTTCCGGCGGAATTGGGCCCGACCGGGCCTGCGTCCTTATGTTGGCACGATATTCGAGAAGAATCCTAACGTGTGTCGCAGTCCACAGGCTTCCCATTGCGGGCCCGGTTTCTCGTGACAGCAGTTTGGCCGCCCATCGGGGCGAGACTTGGATGCGTTTCAGATCGACGGCAGTCAGGGCACGTCAAGTTTCCGTCTGCTCATCATCGCCTGCCCAAAGATACCACATTCCCTGAGAACGTAATGCTAGAGTTAAACGGCCTTGGTTCAGTTGGCTGACTGAGAGTATGGGATAGGATGATAGCTTCGCGATTGAGACGGCTTTCGATTAGCCCACATCAAGAGCGGCAGGTATCGAGCGCGCCTCTGCGGTTTTGATGGATAGGCAAGCGACCGAAAGACGCGGCGTTTAGCGACGATTGAGCGGCTATGAAATCCACGAGTCCATAAAAATTGCGGCGGCAAAGGAAAGTGCTATTTTCCCCACCTCTCAGGGAGATGTGAGGGCCCCGATGAGTTTGCAGAGGTTGAAGTCGGCCTGGGAGCGGGTCGACGTCGGCGTCCTCGCGGCTGCGACAGGTGGGAGATCCAGGCGAAATGCTGTATCGTAGCTCGAAGGTCGCGGGTACGGCTCAGCTGAACGCTGATCCCGCTGAAATGAGCGTGATGGGGGGTCGCCTGAAGTGCAAGTAACTTTGGGGTACCTTGATTTGGGAACAGGGGCTGGCTGCGTGACTCCACCATACAGAAGACAAAAAGTGGGGATGTGGGAACCCTGTCAGCGCCGCCATTGCCCAAGCGGCGGCGGGGAAGGGGACACGGCGTTGCAGGCAAGCATGAGACATCAGATCAACGATTTCCATCAAGATGAAAGATCGGAGAAGAAAGAGTTCCAAGACAATTTATCTGAAGCGCAAACGATCACATCTCTTTATTCTTTTGCGTCTTTGGGTTTGTTTTTTTCTATTTCGTGGCAATTTGCACTCTGGTCGGGATGTCCTGACGTTACCCCAAATCTTATGCTCGGCCTCACCCTGAGCCACCTAACGTCATGGCAGGCAATCCTATGCCCGGAATATGGCACACCACAACTTTTCAATCAGTGCAGCAGCAAACTTTAGTAACTGGGCAGAAACGGAATTCTCGCGAGTTTCAGCAAGGGCCGGAGGATGGATCAGGCTCTAAGCGCCTCACGACATCGGCGCTGAGGCTTCCCCGGCCACCTCCTCAGCTTACAGCAAGCGCTATCCAAGCCGTCCCGCTCTCCGGTAGCACTATAGCCGGCCATCTCTCCTCTGAGTACACGCAGAGGAAGAAGTTTCCTTCCACTCCGACTGCGTTCGATGACCCATTGCTTTCACTTTCACATCCTCGCTACGGTCTCCCTGGACGACTGGTTGCCAACTTTGCTACTCTTGGCATAAATACTATCTACCCATGGCAGAAACAATGCCTGCTCGGTCCTGGCCTAATTCAGGGCGAGAAGAATCTGGTATACAGGTAGGAATTACCGGAAAGTGCTCATCCAACCCTCTTACTGACCACGAGCAGTGCTCCGACAGGGGGTGGCAAATCACTAGTTGCTGATATTCTCATGTTGAAGCGTGTCCTTGAAGACCGTGATGTTAAGGCCATACTGGTGCTGCCATATGTTGCTTTGATTCAAGAAAAAGTACGCTGGCTCAGAAGTGTTGTTAGCGGCATCTCTCGTCAAAGACATCTTGGCCAACAGCCGCAAGAGGGGCAAAAACTCTGGGCGGCAAGGGCGGATAAGGATAGCATCAGGATTGTGGGCTTCTTCGGTGGAAGCAAAATACGATCGACGTATGTGCTAATGCAGCCTTGATTCTTGCTTGGTCGTCCTCGGAGGAGGAAGAGCTGAATCTGATGGCACAATTGATGAGCTGACTGCAGTCACAGTTGGGCAGATTTCGACATCGCCGTGTGCACCATGGAAAAGGCAAACTCCTTGATCAACACCGCCATCGAAGACTGCACTATCACTAAGCTCAGGTCCGTGGTTCTAGACGAATGCCACATGATCGACGATGGCCATCGGGGGTACATTTTGGAGCTATTAGCGACGAAGCTCCTGTGCTTGGATCAGGATGTTCAGATTGTCGCGATGAGCGCAACTTTAACAGTAAGCGGGTTTTCACGTTCTCTTCCTGGTCTTCATTCTTTTTCTGACATTTTAAGAATATCGCAGTCCTCAAAAACTGGTTGTGCGGGCACTCGTATGAGACACATTACCGACCGATTCCCATCGAGGAGCATCTAGTATACGATAACAAGGTGTATCCAGCCAGCACTACCACCAGTCTCCTCAAGGCTATTGCTCAAACAAATTCGAATGCAACCACTCAGTCCTCGGCACAGCCCTTGAAAACGATCGCTCCCTCGAGCCATGTTGAATTCAAGGACTCAGTTTTGAACGCCGTCGTAGCACTTGCAAACGAGACGGTTCGGGCTGGTTATGGAGCCCTTGTTTTCTCAAGCAGTCGCGCCGGGTGCGAATCCGATGCTGTGCTGATTAGCAGGGTGCTGCCGACTTTCCAAGAAGCATCACCGGGTATCCAGAAGAAGAGGGCAGACCTGCTCAGCGATTTGCGCAGTTTAAGCACAGGTCTTGACCCTAAGCTTGAGCAGACCATTCCCAGCGGCGTAGCTTTCCACCACGCTGGTCTGACCACCGAGGAACGAGAGCTCGTAGCAACCGCCTATGACTCCGGCATTCTGAAGGTCTGCGTTGCAACTTGTTCACTGGCAGCTGGTATAAACCTGCCTGCCCGTCGGGTTATCCTTCACAATGCTCGCATGGGCCGCGACCTGGTTGGACCCGCGATGCTGCGTCAGATGAGGGGACGAGCAGGGAGAAAAGGCAAGGACGAGGTTGGCGAGACATACTTGTGTTGTCGCCAGAACGATTTGGAAGATGTCGTCGATTTGATGCATGCCGACCTCCCCCAGATTGAGAGCTGCTTGATATCAGACAAGCGTCGGACTCAGCGGGCGTTGCTCGAAATCATCGCAATTCGACTCGCTACAAGCCGAGAAGCTCTCGATGGATACGCCAGCAAGACGATGCTTGCTTACACGGCCGAAGCAGTGGCCATTCAAAAAACCCTCGAGGAGAGCCTGCAAGAGCTGCAGAAGATAGGATTCGTCGAGGTAGATAGGTTTGGCAACTACCAAGCGACCAAGCTTGGAAACGCCATTGTAGCGTCGAGCCTTGACCCAGAGGACGGTATTTTTATCTACAACGAATGGCATAAAGCTTTACAGGCTTTTGTCTTGGATGGGGAGATGCATGTTCTCTATAACTTCACGCCCGTCCATGACCTCGGAGGGATTTCAGTCAACTGGCGGGTCTTCTGGAACGAGATGCAGCAACTTGACGAAAGCGGGCTCCGCGTTTTGAGATTTTTAGGCCTTTCCCCCGTATTTGTCAACAAAATGTGAGTCGCGTCGATGGCTTGGAGTAAAGCAAGCCCATACTGACACAGGAAATGTAGGCTCCATGGCGGCACCTTGAAGGAGACAACAACAGAAGAAAAGGACACGGCGAGACGCTACTATCGGTTTTATCTAGCTCTTCAGCTGCGTGACCTATGCAACGAGGTCCCCATTCATCGTGTGGCGCAGAAGTACGATATGCCGCGAGGTTCTGTTCAGTCACTTGCTCAAACATGCGAGGGTTTCGCCGCTGGCATGATTAAATTTTGCGAAGTTATGGACTGGGGGTAGGTGTGTTATTGACGCTCTGCTATTCATCCTTGCTGACCAGAGGTTATCTCGACAGTGCCATAGCAGCAGCTCTCTGCCACTTCACAGACCGGCTTAAGGCAGGGGCGCGATCTGACCTTCTGGCGCTTGCGAAGATCACATTTGTCAAGAGCCGCACAGCGTATGTAACCTCATGCTCAGAACGGCCGATGTCAACGTGAATCCTGACATACATCCATAGGCGCATCTTTTGGGACAATGGCTTCAAGACAGTTGCAGCAGTCGCAAACGCAGATCTGAACGAAATCCTCCCGGTTCTCTTACAGGCACAGCCAAACAAGGCAAGACTCGAGGTGAAAGACGAGCAGAAATACAAAGAAAAGCTTCTGGCCAAAGCCAAGATCATTGCAGATTCGGCAAATCGGCTATGGCGTATGTTATCCCACCCCCCTGTGCCATTGTTTTGAGAAGGCGGCGCTAAGAGTACTAGAAATCGAGATGCGGGAAGACCTAGAACTTTGAGGAGGAATGAGGGGGCACGGTATGTCTCGGCGATGTGAAGGAGAATATTGTGGTGGTGCCGCCTGCGAAAGCCCCCCGCTCTGAGCTTGCCCAAGAAGGTATGCAACCCTCTTGACGGGCTGGCTGAAAGCTCAACAGGAAGTCATTCCGTGCAAGGACTTGCAGTCAGTTATCGCCACCGCGAACCCGCTAGAGCCCGAAAGGCTCGCTACATTTGGGGATAGCAAACTCCTCCGACGCCTCTAGGCATCATGGGAATGAAATCGTTATCAGCCAACTTTGGCCAAACCACGGGATGTGGCCTCTGGATTGGCGCACGCAGCCATCAACAGGCGCTCCGGAGGGCGGTCGTACTTGTCCGCGTGGCGGCCTGTCTCACAAGAAGTGGTAATTGATGAATCATGAGAGGCATAAGTACCCGAATGCAGTTGTGAGAACGGCAGACCGCCAGCTGGAAGGTAGCGGTCGATGGGAATCGCTGCGGTTAGCCATTCAAAAACGGAAGCCCCAAATCGTATGCCCTCTGCGCCGTCTCTTGCATTGGCATGGCATGCAGCGTCTTGCAGGAGCGCGGCAGCGGAGCGGAGCATCAAGGGCTTGTGCCTCATTCGACGTTGCCTCCTCTTGGCTCGCTTCCTTCACTTGCCGTGTGGACTCAGGACGACGTGCAGTGATTTCCCGCCGCCTCGCGCTTCTGTCCGCTGATGCAAGTGAGTTGCAGCGGCGACGAGCACATCGGTGGAAATGGTGTGTGCCCTGATCTGCCTCGTCAGTGGCTGCAACCTGTCCCACACTCTGGTGCAAAATGGGGACGGTCTTTTGCTGCCTCGTCTTCCCACCATTTCGTTGCCACCGCGTTTCCTGGCCGCCCGATAGGTGCGTACTTTGTGTTGTCGGCTTTTTCCATCGAGGTTGATCGCACGACGGCTCTTTCGCAGACCGCTGATGGGCTGGGCTGGGCTGGAACACCCCAGGGGGTGTATCCCACGTGTGCCCACCGAAGAGCGGCAAAAGTTCAGGCATGACCAATACCATGTCCACGTTCGTTGACCTCTTGGCGAAGAGAGCCTGGAAGTGTATTCCTGGCGTTCAATGACTGCAATGCCGTGGTGTTCAGGGTCTGGCAAGAGATGGAAGGATTGATGCAGGTGCCCATGCTGGCTAGTATGAAAGAAGAGATGGAAGGTACGCAGGCTCAAGTTACCTACCCCCCTGGCCTGTCCAGATCGGTTTTCTGCTGGCCAGGTCCAATATTTCTTTCGGTGTGGCTGCCTGGCTGCTGAGGACCTTCACCACGACCATCTCTCGCCAGGCGACCGAATTCAAGCCTCCTCTCCTTGGCTGCCTCTCTCACTCAACCCTCTCTCTCTTTCTCCCAACCTTGCAAGCCACGGTTTGCGGTGGTTCTTTCCCTTTCCCACGCTCCCATCTGATATTTCTTGCTCTTGCGAGTCAGAAGACCAAGAAGAAAATCGTTCAGGGCACAAAAGACCGCCGCATCGCGACATTCTCCGTCACTTCTGCCGTTGCGCCCCCAACGCCGGCTACTCGATACGGGTTACCTACCTAGATTTTACTTTACCTCCTTATCCCCCGTCCATCACCTGCCCCGCCATCAAGAGGTCCGAGCGATAACCGCACCTTTCCTCAACCTCTTCCTGTACCGGCGCGCCATACTTTTTCACCTTTGCACTTCTGCTCCTTTGCGCTGCTCGCTGTTGCAGTCGGGCTACGGGGAAGTAGAGCCAGATTCGAAGATGTCAGCACCGGCGAGTAGTAGCGGGGTGAGAGCCCCATCCGGGGCAGTCGCATCGTCGTCCTCGAGCGCCGAGGCGACCCGGCCCGTGAGCGGTGAGACGAGCGGCTCATCATCCAGCGCGACAGCCACCGCTGCTTCGAGTTCTTCGGCAAGCCGCCGCCATGGCCAGCAAGACCAGACCCTCCACGATGTCATGAGAGCCCCGTCTTCGACTCTGCCTGATGTGGTAGTTTTGGATTCTTTGCCTGAGGGCCTCAATCGCAAGGAGGTACTGGATCCTAAGGAAGATCTGTGGCTGTCTACGGCCGACGGGTGAGTTTTGCGCTCCTTCTCCGATTTGCTCGCTTTGGCTGCAACCCTGGCCGGGGTCCAGCGGGCCATCTCACCTCGCTGGACTCGCAAGGCTCGCTTTTGCCCGGATCGTCGCCGTGCGTCCGGAGAAACGGCGCATTTGGTTTCGGTGTCACCAACCAGGAATTGCACATTCGCAAACTGAGGCGCAGAAAGTTTTTGCTGAATGCTAATTTGCGTGAAAATGCAGACGATTCAGCTCTCCGATTATCCCGCTCCGGGTCGGCGAGGCGCCGTATGTGGAGATCTTTTATGTGAGTTGAGATCTGACCAAGCTGCCTTATATCGCAGATATGCTAACTACCTAAACAGGTTCACAAGCACATCCTGCTCAAGTCCGAGTACTTCCAGAAAGCCCTCTGTGGCGAGTTTCGAGAAGCGGCTGCCCAGTCGGTTGACTTGCCGGAAGAGAACCCTGCTATTTTCCATTTCCTAATCGCGTACTTGTACGAGGAAAAGTACAAGCCCCTCAAATCGGCCGCTTCAGTTCTGGGTAAGTCACAATTACTTTCCTTTCGCCCTCAGACTGTGCGCTGACGGGACTGGCAGTCGCAGAGGACAAGGGAAAGGGAAAAGAAGGCCAAGAGACAGGCGCCGAGTCCGACTCAGATGACTCTGTGGATTCCTACGGCTCAGATGTCAGTGCTATCTCGAGGAGACGTAGGGAGCGTCGCCGCCGCAGGGAGGATCGTCACTACGAGCGCATGCGCCAAAAGCGCCCTGGAGTCCACCGCCCCAATTGCGGCTGCCCGCAGTGCCTCTCAGCCTCTGGTCCTCCCTGCTGGCATTGCGCAGCCCCGCGTGCGATGCCGCCACCGGCGCCTGTCCCACACCATCCGGGCGTCGTTATCGACCACCGGGATATCCACATTCAGACCCGGAACGACCGGCCCCGCCGCCAACAGCGCAGGCGACACGGCGTGCCTGCACCGCCTCCGATGACACCGCCTGCCCCTGCTGGCTTGGCTGGCGACCAAAACGGCGCTGCCCGCATCTCTGGGGAGGATCTTCGTACCTGGCTGCTCGCGTACGAGCTCAACATTGACGTCTATATCATGGCCAACAAGTTTCTGCTCGAAGGTTTTAAGACCGAGATCGCGCGCGCGACGATCGACATGCTGGAGACGGCTGGAGCCGACGCGGCAGTGTCACAGGTTCTCTTCCTGTGCCGAAAGCTGTACGAGGGCCTACCGGAGAACGACAACTTGCTCAAGATGATATTTGCTCGCGTCGGCTTTCTGCAGCCGTGGAGACACGCTCCGGAGGAGACGCAAGACTTTCTGCTCAACCACCCTGAGATTGCGCCGCTCCTCCTGAGAGAGATGGCGGCCAGGCGTGAGGAGGATATGAACGGCAGACAATTGCCCAGCATGGAGAGACCGTTCTTCCCCGTGTTGGACCCGATCAGCCCGTACCATCGCGCGGCGCATTATCACCCCACTTATCGAGGCCCGCCTAGGTGGTAGGGACAACATGGAGCCTTCGGAGAAAGCGATGAAGAGACAATAGTTTCCCACGAGGATCCCTGACGAGGAGATGGTATGTATGGATGGGATTTTGAGCGACAAGTCTTGGGATTGGAGTTCTCGGCGTCAACTGGGGCTAGGAGGGGAAGCCAAGTACATTCTTCACTTCTTGTCTCTAAGGTTTGGACTGGAATTTCGATCCTGGCTAGATCTGGGGTACGGTGTCCTGGTATGCGCTGGAGAGATGGTATCATCTCCTGTTGTTGATGCCGCTCCTGAGGCCAGCGAATGATTGGGGTGCGCTGGGTTTGATTTGCAGACGCCCAGCGAAAACGGGTGTGTATAGCGAGAATACCAGTTATTACAGAACAGCCCTGGTACACGTTCCCCATTTGGGATGTTTGTGATGCTCTGGCACACCCGCATCTTGCGCCCGCGATGTCATTATCCGGGAGGGTTGCGTGCATTGTTTGCCTCGCGGGTCCATCGTTGCCTTACGGAGGCATTGGAACCACATGCCACACGATGCTCGCCTTTATGGATTCCCACAACGCTCTTGCCGCCATTCGGCCGGGTGCATGCTTTTTTTTCTCCTTTTCTTTCCAGGAGGGTGCGAGGTTGTTTTTTTGCGTGTCCGAACGCCGGATGTTGTCGCCCTGCAGGTGGTGGTAGGTCTGACGGCGCGGGCGGGTGGAGCCAAGTCGTGCCATTGGGACAGGAGTCAACAAGTGTGGATATGCCCATGCGTGTAGCGCGGTAACTTGGTGTTTTTGATTTTGTTGGTTCTCGGTGGTTGGTCGAACGAGGTCTTCTCTGGGTTGTGCAGAGGCGATCTCTGGATCTCACCTACTTGTTGTTGCCACCACATGTGCATTAGGTGATGTTCGAGGCACTGGGAGGAGAATCAAGATTATGGTTAGGAACAAGAGAATGTGGGTAGTCAGTCAGTCTGAATCCCTTTGTGGTATCCCACGTGGGCGTACATGTCCCCTCTATCTCGCCGCTGATGCCGCGGAAATTTGACGTCGCCGGAGGAGGGGGCTCGTCGCGCCGAAGCGGGTATCTCCCGGGCTCCTTCCGATACGCGGGCCGTTAGCGGCTGAAGCTGGGTTGATGCCCGACTCCGGTCCACGGGATCATCTTCTCCAGTTTCCTTGTGGCGGTTTACTTCGCCCACGCATGCCTTTTGCAGTTCTTGGGGTTACGAGGATGGAACAGCTTGCACGTGTTGATATACCCACGATTAGCATTTTGGGGCGAAAGCAAGACAAGATGGGTCATGTCGCATATTCTAAACACGAAAGGTGTGCCCAGCCGACATGCTCAGCACCTTTCAGACGTGGTACAACGCAGAAAAGTGGAGCTGGAGGACAACGGCAAGACGGAGAAGATTTCCCATCGGCAATACTAGATCACGACAAGTGGTTGTCCTGGAGCCGGCCTGTCTCTCATGACGCGCTCTCTTTTTGGGTGCTGGGGGGGCTCGAGGCGATCTGAATTGTCTGGGGGCTAAGGATTAGACTTCCTCCGGCTTGACGTAAGGGAGTAAACGGAGAGTAAATAAGGTAATTGAATCGCTGCATCGCTCCTTATCTATGTTGTCGCTAACGGGAGAGGGTCATTAGATGCAAGCGCGGCAGAAACCGAACAATAACACGGATCTAATCAAGTGTGTCGTCTCGGAGCCGGAAGAGCTGATCGAGAACATCCCCAGCTTTCGCTCTGATGGCGTTGTGGTACATTCCATTGGTTTCGTGCACCTCCATCGCACCGACGAGGTCTGCAGTCTCGCGAGCGAAACCGTGGTCGACGTACATGTCGTCAACATAGGAAACCGCATAGACGGGAATTGGGTTGCGGCGGAGCACCGAAGCATCATACAGGTCATCCCATCCATCGAACTCGGCCAGGATTCTGGCGGCTTCCTTCATCTCCATCAGCTCCGGATAGGTATCGAAGTGAAATGGATAGATCATCTCGCCAGTAAAGTAGATGGGCCTGCTCTTGGAAATGCGGTTCTCGTCTTGTGTCCAGAGAAAGTCTTCGAGATCGCTGCCGACACGTGCCGCTGCCCAGTTGGAGGCCATTCCCTTGTTGAAGCAGTAGATTGGCTCATGGAGGATGGCATAGATTGGATTCGTGTCGAGCGGGTTGTGCTGCTCCGTAGCCACAAGTGATGAGCGTGTGAGAAACCCGAAGGTGTCTAGGTCGGTGATGAGTTTGAGAACCAGAGAGTGAATGGAATCCAAGCCACCGTGAGCGCCGAACCCTATACCAAACGAAAGGAACCTCTGGGCTGTGAGCAAACCACCACCTGGCAAAGGAGGCTTATTCTTGACCAAGTATTCGACTATCCGACGGACGTTTTCGATATCCTCGGGATATTTTCTATAGTATGCGTCGTTACGCTCGGCTGTCTTCTTGTAGGTGGCGCGGTAAACCTCTTCAGCGGTACGTCGTATCGGGGCGAGCCCGCCCGTCAAGAAGACTTCTCTGAGGCCTAAGGGGTGTTTGGAGAGGTAGGAGAGGGCGACGAAACCACCAAAAGACTGGCCGAAGATGGACCATTTCTTCCGATCCTCGGGAAAGTCGGCTGTGAGAAATTTGCGGACTGCCTCTAAGTCGCGGACGTTGTTGTCCGCGCGAAAGAGCTTCAGGTAATCGGCTTGAGCTTGCGGTCCTCCCAGTGTGCGTAGATGCTGGGCGTTAATCGGGGTGCTCAAACCAGTCCCTCGATAATCGAGAAAGAGAAGTTGGTATCCCCGGCTTAGCGCGTAGCGTGTTAACGAGCTGTCCTGTGGTTCGCGGTTTCCGAAACCGGGGCCGCCCTCAAGGTAGACAAGATAAGGGAGCTTGTCCAATGCCTCAAGTTCTTTCACTCCAAGGGGGGTAATAGGTTTCTCGTGTTTCCTAACTGAACGTCCGAACAGCTTCAGCGTACCTGCTGTGGGATCGGCGTAGTTCTTCGGCACCTCGAAAAGCAGCTCAGTCACATGAAGCTGGCCTGGCTTGGTCAGCACACACGCATGGCTGGGAGGGTGCGCAGGCACCAGAACCCGGGTTCATTTTCGTACCAGGTATCTGGTGAGCCTTTCGGCTGAGTAGACGTGCTGGGGGGACGATGCAGCTCATTTTGAGCTTCTTCGACAAGATAGGATGCCTTATAGCAGGATGCCAAGAAAGCGGGGCGGCGTCAATTCAGCTGTTGGTAAAGTTGTGCAAACAAAGGTGCCTAGGCAGAGGGACCCAGACTGTTGTAACACAATCAAGACAACAAGTACAGGAGGCTGTTGGGCCTGGAGATGAAGACCTAGTTAAGGAGAGAACTTCACGGCGAGGGCTTCAGCCTGCTGTGCTCCTGGCTGCTCAGCTCGACGGTGCCCTGTACCCGGAAGGTCATCCGTTGCACTGTGGGCCCCTAACGCACCCGTAGTGGGGCCAACCTCTCAGCCGAACGGAGCCGGCCAAACTACCTCCGTTGGTGGGGAGCTCATGTGGGGCTGAACTTGACTAAGTTCCAGCGCAAAAAAGAGCTTACCAATTCTCTCCTTCCCCTCCAGCGCGCTCCCCATTTTACCCAGCTCATCAGCTGCGTCTTCCTCAACGCCGTTTAAAAGCGAGCCCCCCGCACGCTCAACGGCATCAATGGGATGAACGACGTACGCCTTGCCCAGACTCTGGCTGGGTCTTTCCATGCACTTGCCGACGAGGTTCAGTCGCTGATCGATCGCAACACCATTCTGGAGCACAAGCTGCGTTATGCGCACGAGCAGGTATGACCTCATTTTTTTCTTCTTCTTTTACGCACCCGCCGGATTTCGTGATGATATCTTTAGCTCTAGATCTGTAGTCGTCTTCTTTAGAAGGGTCGACGGCATATGGAGACGACAACCAATTTTCTGATTCCCCCTCATATGTGCAATTGGACCGCCTCACCACGCGATAGCCGCAGACGCTAACCTGCGACTCCGCTTTAGTACCAATATCTCGCCGATAAATATGCGCCTGGGGCACCCAGGGTGTCGGAGATTCTAGCTAAGCTCCAGCTCCCTCCCGCTCTTGAGCACCACATTCCAGACACGTCGTCGGCCGTACCGCTACCAAAACAGTCTGGGACAAGCCAGCATCAGGTCGCATTGCTCATCAGGGAGGGCAGGAAGGCCGCCCAGCAACTCGCTGTCAGCATGAGCGACGCCGGTAAAGCCAGCAGATCCAGCAAGGACACTTCTCCTTCGCCGCCGACGGAAACCGTGACCACGATGTCGACAGTCCTTGAGCAGGATTTCACCGTTGAAGGCAAAAAGGGCCTTTTGGCTTGTCCGTTCTCGCCACCCCCAGCACCGACTAGTTCTCGCAGCGTTGAAGCGGCGGATCCTCCCAATGACCTGACCGGCACAACGGCTGACCCGACACCACACAAATCAACCGCTCCCATTTGCGTTGCCATGCTCGAGGAGACAACCTCTGTGCCCGCGCCTGCTGCCTCGAAATGCCCGATCCGCTTTCTAGACAAGCACTCGCCTGAGGAAATTGCTAGATATGTGGAGAGGCATAAACATGAGATTCCTAGGAGCCACGAGGTCTGTGTGGGGCGCTACCAGAAGAATGAAGAGCAAATAAGAAAGCTTGATGCCAAATATGGCAATTTGGTCAGCATGATCAACGATCTCAGTATGCTGCATCGGCCCATGCTGCCTCTGGCGGAAGGCGATCACGGAGAAGCGGCTGAGGCGGATAACCTACCCAACAAAAGGGTAGAGAATTGGGCGCAAACGATCACGGCTAGCGACCCTGAGCAGGCAAATGAGGCACCAGTAGACGAGGACCGCGAGAGCCACTTTGATCGCCCCTTGAGAGATGTTAGAGTTGGAGAGTCTCCCAGTCGACCCTGGGGCATCTCGGTGCCCGTGGCGGCTACGTTTCATCCCGATGACACTGCGAGACCAGTCTCGCCGCCTGCGCCCCCAGTTCCCCACCAAACGCCGAAAGAGCCAGGCGGTCCCAGAAGGTGTCCTTTTGATCATACGAAGATGCCCTTTCCCTCGTCGTTTGCTAAGATGGGCGAGACATCCCACCAAGGGCGCGAACCGCACCATGAAAATGAGCTGCCATCCACGCCAGTCAAGACTCAGATGCCGCCTGCAGGGCCATCGCATGCAATGCCAACGTTCATCAACCCCGAGACGATGGCGATACCACAGGCGGAGAAGACTTCGGCAGCTCAGCCACAAATGATTTTCAATATCTCCGGTCCCGTCTTCATCGGGTACCCGATAGAGCAAGCACTCGAGTTTATGCAAAGATATCAGGCGAAGTGAGCCATCAGTTTTCACACGTAGTTTCCGTTGTTAGCGCGCGCTGTTTTACGATTTTTTTTTTCATCCACCAAGTGCCCTATGTACTGGCGGGATTCGATTCGGATAGCGAGGAGTTGGGATGCCATACCAATTATCATGTTGCATAGCGGAACGCCCGACATGACATGATGACGAGCCAATCTGGCAGGTAGTTAGATGCCAGTGAAATTGAAATTTCATGATAATGGAATGCTCGTTTTGGGGTTGGGTTGGATTGATGAATATGTGCAGCTAAATCCTGAACACAACAAATATTTGCAAGTGCCCGGAACTCATATCTAAAGGGGACTATATATACCCAAACGCCTGAGCACCCTACCCTCAACTCTTCAAAACGCCGGCATATGCAACGCCGGGAAAGCATCCTTCGCAGCTATACACTCCATCATAACAGTCAACATCACCTCCCTTGCCCATTAGCAAAACCGTTGCTTTTCCTGCCCGGTCCTCCTATCGTGGCCTCCTCATCCCAGTCCCTGTATGAACCGTTGTTCTCCACGCCGTCTGCCTCCCACAGGGAAATGTCGTCGTCATCCATCAGTGCAGCAGCGTCCACATCACCGGCATTGGCTCGGACGAGCCTGCTGTTCTCCCCATGGGCGTAGCCATTATCATCTCCGAGCTCATCGCCGGGAAGCATGCCGGCGGTATCCTCATCGCCTTCGAGGCCCTCCGTGGCAGCGAGCTCGGCTGCGCGTGCGACTGTGCGCCGGTATATGACGAGACCAACGACGAAACCGAGGAGACCACCGAAGGCCATACTGGCGTAGTTGATGGCGCGATCACCGCCGCTCATCTTGTCACCGCTGTCGGCCAGGAGGGCAAGCCGGCTGCCGATGAACACATGAACTGCTAATTTAGGACTGCACCACTTGCGTCAGTTACCAAGTTCCTGGGATAAATAGAAGGAAGGAGCAACATACGTAGCACAAGCCGTGGCAGCTGCAAACCCCAACGGCCTGATACTCGGCACCGTTGCCAGAAACCCGTTGCTCAGACTATATGGCAGCGGGCAAAACCGGATCATAGCCAGCACGCCCAGCCCGTCCTTTCTCAGCACCTGCCCTAGCGCGACGAACCTGTGATCCTTGCCCACCAGCCGGTGGACATACCCACTGAACACTCCTCTGCTCGTGAAAAACGCCGCCGTACTTCCAGCCACGGTAGCCGTGGCTACGATGGGCCAGCCCCAGGGAAAGCCGTATACGAATCCGGATATGGTCACGGCCGTAGAATAGCCGATCATGGGCGGGAAGGCGCAGACGAAAGCGAGCAGCCAGACTAATAACCATCCCGCTGGTAGTTCACGCCAGGTTTTGGCGATGGGGGAAAGCCAGGCGAAGATTTTGTGCGAGTACACAAGGGCAAGAATTCCGAGAACGAAGGTGACGATACCGGCGACGACCACGAGTAGTTGGTAGAGCGGGGAGAGTGAGATGAAGAGGCGCAAGGCCTGGTTGCCGAGGTTGACGACGCCGCGGAGGAGGCGCGTATGGAAGGGTGGTTCGGATTGGGAGACGGAGTACGGCGAGCGTCGCATGGAGAGGCGGCGCGTGGAGGTTGTGGAGGGACGGCGAGCCCAGGGCGGTAGGTTGGAGCTTTGGTTGGGGGAGGAGACGTGAGGTGAGGTGGGTGTTTTGGACGAGGTGGTCGTTGAGGCGGGGCTGGCCGAGCGCGGATAGCTCGGGCTAGTGGTGAGGCCCGTCAGGGAGGGCGCGTTGTCGCTGGATGGGAACATGGCTGCGATTTGGCGCTGAGCGATGGCGCGGGAGAGGCAGCGGTGTTGCCCCCGGGCTTTGTGCCTTGCTTGAGTCGGCGCGAGGCGTCGCTACCTTACCGGCGTGGGAATTGCGGGTTAGAGGATTGGTGGTGCTACCTTGTCTCGGCCATTGAGTGCGTTCAAAAATGGAGTTTTGAGCGACTGGTACCCAAAACTAGAAAACGGGCAGAAAGAAGATTATCGTGAGAAAGTGCGAGACAATGTTCTGGCGTCGGCCACTTTTCCGTCAGCCTGCGGTTCAGGGTCTTGGCTCTGATCAGCAACGTTGCACAGACGAAAAGGGTGGGATGTGGCTCAGCCGCAAGATGACTTGGCTTATGGGAAACAGGGGGGGGGCAAATTGTCAAGCTCATGCCAAGAACGCCGCTGAAGACCAGGGTGTACTGTCGGTAGAGTAATTCTCAATCGCGAGGTTCTTGATCCAGGCGGTTTCTTATGGCGGCGATGCTGTTGATCAAGTAGAGAATTGATGTGGATGCTCACTGGCAAAAGTCTGGGCCGTTGCCGCTGCTGCAGCGTGCATGTGCTTGCGCATGAGGCAACTCAACGTCATCGCATGGATGCGGTCAATTTAGTGCCCTTGCTTCATTCGGCGACAGGTTACGAGGCTACTTATCCGTCACCACCCGTTCTAGGTCCGCCAGGGGCCATCGCACTCAGCTTCCGTGGTCAATGTGTGGGGCTCCTGTAGAATGGCAATTAGGGGTCCTTATTCCTCATGACGAAATCAAGTCCTCTGCTAGCCGCCTCTTTTACTGCTTCTGCGTCTATAGTAATAAGGTATAAGGGGCACTTGCATCGCTGCAGGCCAGCTCTCGGTGCCTGCCCATCATCGACCCCTGGATGGGCCTTTGGGCGGCTCTTTCACTGATGTGTCCCTGACAAGCAACCTCACTTTGCCCTCACCGATCTCAACTCCCTGCGCCAGAATATCCACTTCTTCCTTGCCCTCGTCGTCCTTCTTGGAGAGCGTGACGCCGTCCTTTGACAGGGACCTGTCCCAGCTCCGGGCGTCGATTCCGAGGATTCCACCCATGCTGTTCCTATCGCCGGGTACAGAAAACTCTCGATAGGCATAACGCCACTCGTTGAGGAACCCTCGCAGTGCCTTGCCCACTTTATCCTTGCCGTTCTTGCTATGATGGCCTGTGCCTGTGATGGCATAGATCGGGCGGCTTTCCGTGCTGTTCTCCATGAGAATCCCTTCAAGGTACTCCACGGCCTCATCGGGGTGCAGGCCATGCAGGTCAACGTAGACTTCTGGGCAGTTAGCTCTGTCCCTGTTGCGTTCTTCGTACAGCTGGTTTGCGGCTTCGCGATGAGCTTTCCTCATGAGATCGTTCTCGCTCTGGCCACGCAGGCTAAGAGCCTTTGCGGCCCGTGCATCGTTCCGGTTCCAGGCCTGGGCAGCGCTACACTTTGTCAGCATTCTGTACTTGACACAACTGACTTGGCCCACAGCCTCTTACCTTTGGAGGAATTTGTTCCGGAGGCCACCATGCTTAATGGCTTCCTGGCGGGCCTTGAGGTACGCCTTGTTGGCCTTCTCGCCTGTCTCGAGCCACGGAATGTGCTTGGGGTTAGGAATCGCCTGGGCAGCCAAGCTGTTCTCTCCGTTCCGGATGCTGGTAGCGCTACCATTCCGGGCAATCTTGCGATCCTGTCGAGACGCTCCTGGAGTGGGCGATGGAGACATCTTCACGATATCAGCCAGAGTGCTGGGAGTAAAGTTCTCCTTGTGCCCGTGACCGTGACCACCCCTCTTGCCGTGGTGCTTTTTGGCCTGCTTGGCAGAGGCGGAACTTAGGGACGGGAAAGCGTCTGCATCGTCGAGCGACGGCGCCGCTGGAGCAATGTCCTTCTGCTGCTGGTGGCGACTGCTCGGCCGGGAACGAGGGCGGTCTGGATAGGCATGGTGTGACTTGAAGCCCGGGGGAGGCGTGACACCAACCGCGGGGTAGTTTCCTGTGGCCGGGTATATCGAAACCTGCTCTGGTGTGCCAGGTTGCAAGGCGGGGAAGCTGTTGTAATCCTGCACGTTAACGGTGGCATGTTGTGTGGGGGGCGTGCTTGAGCCGTCGATGTGGAGTCGGTTGACAAGATGCGCCGGATCGTGCGAGAAAATGCACGTGTTCCCAGCCAGGCAGTTGCCCGCAACCCAATACCTGGAGCTCCGTTAGATTTCATTCCATCTCTGGGTAGCGAGCCTGACTTACTTGCAGATGTGGGAGCTCAAATCATGGCTGAACCGGCAATCAGATCGAAGACACTGTCCCGTAGACAGGAAGAACTTGCAGATGACACCGGACTTTTGCTCGGCAGGGGTCGTGGGCCGCGCATCGGGAGTCATGGATTTGCCAATTACAACAACACGGGCCTCTTCGGCCTGTGCCGCCTGAGCGGCCAGGGCGAGGTTATCCTGCATCTGAGTATCCATAATAGCAGCAACAGTGGCACCTAGGTCGTAACCGTGCATGGCGAGGGCCGCGCCGATCTCCTCGTCGGTTTTTGATTGTCCGAGGATAGATCTCAACATATCATAGGGCGTCATGTCGTTTTGCTGCGTCGGCGCGAACTCCGGCGCAGCGACGTTTAGGCCACTCGATCCCCCAACAGAAGAAGTGACGCTGAGAGCATCGTCGCTGACTAGCCAATCCACATTGTCAGACTGATAGTCCCCGAATACCTCCTGCGACGGCGTATCGTCTGTGGCGAACTGGTAGGCATTCAGGTTCGGACTGTGGGGAACCGGTGCGGCAAACGCAAGGCGGGGTGATGGGCGGGGTGAGCCGAAGGGTGAAGCCGTGGATGACTTGGTTCGGCTGAAGGTTGTCGGCACGAATCCAGGCGGGGCGAGCGGGCTGACGCCTAAGCGAGGGGACCCGGACATCGGAGTCCCGGAGCCACGCCAGGAGGCCGGGGACGGTCGGCGAAGAATGGTTTGCCGTATGGGCGGCGGTGAGGTGGCGTGGCCTCCTCCGTCCCGAAACCTCCATAACGCGTCCAGCACCGCATTCTCAAGCGCCTGCCCAGTTAAGTTCGTCTTGTCCCTCAGTAGCTCCTCGAGCTTGTCCGTCTTGTCTTCGTCCTCGATGCTCGTATCCTGGAGGATTGGAAGGCAGAGCTCATATGTCTCGTCTGACACCATGTTCGCAGCTGTATGGGGTCAGGCGTCTGGTCGGTCGGCGTTGCGCTCTGGGAGGCCTGGTCGGTGCAGTCTACGGGGCTCGGACTCGGGCTAGCGGTCGGGACTGTCGAGCAAGTTGCGGGGGTTTGGCGGTTGACAGAATGCTGGAACGGGATAAAATGGTGGTCTTGTTTCGCGGGGGGCGGAGATTTGATGATAAAGCAGCCAGCTGGAGAGGCCAGAAGCTGCGCAGACTTTGCTATTCAGGGGTTGGGTCATAAGAAGACGTGGCGGAGGAGGCAACAAAGACGCATATTGTCATGCTGGTGTGTGCGGTATGAAAGGAGATGCCGACGCCGGTGGATTTGCACATGAAAAAGTAGAACGGGAGGAGCGCGTTGGTGGGGAGCGTTGCTGAGGATGATGATCCGATCGCAGGTAGGGTCGACGGAGTTGCGAAGCCGTGCCGCAAACCGGCGGGTGGGTTGGAGGGCCCAGGTCAGGTGCGGTGCGTTCGTAAAACTAGGAAAGCAGGCAGTGACAGACAGCTTCAGCTGCGATCGCGGTCGTCAGCAACACACCTCTGCGGAGGTGAATGCAGCTGGTCGGCGGAAGGGTGGAGAGTAAGGTAGGGGGCGTGCTGAGAGGGGGCTGAGAGGGAAAGCGACGGGCAGGCGCGTGGGGTACAGATGCGCACAGTGCACAGTAAGGTTGGGTCATCGCATCTCGGGGCTGGGCACGTCTGCAGCTTTCCCATTGGATTGCGCTCGGATCCTCTGGCGACCCATCCACCTGAGCGCAGGGACCACCAGCTGGAGCCTGAGAGACTCGCTCCCTGCGCCTAAGTGGAATGTGCCTCGATCGGCCAGAGCTGGTTAGACCTGAATCGTTCATCCAACCAAAGCAGGAACCGGCGGCGACGGGCCATCGGTGCATTTCCAAGCAGAATGGTGAAGCCGGCCCGTTTTGATATTCATGGACCGGTCTGTACTCTGTCATCCTACTGTGTTACCTTTCCATGTGCACATCGAAGAGGGATAGCTGCTGTGCTCCACCTCCCAGAGCTTCTTCGTCAGTACTTGGGTAACCAGCAACGAACATCACAAAAGCCATTCTGAAAGAGACCGCCAAGAGCGTCTCGAAGTCCGGGACTTGCTTGAAAGCATGTTGCCCACAAATAGTTCATGGCGCAGCGACTATCGGACAGTTCTTCCCTTTACTAAGACCTCTGCGTCAATACGGTTTGCGTGTGGCGAGAGTGGCAGAGGTTGGTTGGGGGGCCAGTTGAGAATGTTCATTTCCGCTCACTTGTTGACTTGTCGCGTGGTGGACGGAGCGAGTTTGCCATCCTCTCCCCTCCCACATGGTTTGACCTGCCACATGCCTTCTCTTCAATTGCAAATGGTAGGTTTTGGGGGCATGGAAAGACCTATCCAATGCCTCTCTGCATCTAAAACCGACTCATTTCGTTCAACACACCTCTCCGGCATCGCACATCGACAACCTCACAACTTCCACAGCTGGTTCTAACCACGCTAAGTCACAAGTGACGAATGTTAATAAACACTCGGCCCAAAGAAATCGGGCAGCTATTCTTTACCTAGATCAGTCAGCTCCCTCAATGCCAGTAATGCGCTCAGAACGGGCCAAAGGAGTCAGTTCCCGAATCCTCATAGAGCAGCCGGTGGGTATCTCAAGGAATTTCGCCATCCTCACCCCCAAACCCAAACCCGAAGCTAAATCCCGTGGCTTTCTTTGGAGATGAACCTTCTTCAGCATCATTGCCGCTGACCACCATGTCCCATCTTCTTTTCTTCTGCCTCTCTGCCAACTGCTTCAGCCCCTCCTCCAGAAGCTCGGGATACTCCTCCTTGAGGCGACTAGAGAAGAGGCCGTAAGGGTCGGTGACGGCCTTGTCAAAGCCTGAAACTTGATCTGGTCGATCCCGCAGAAACGACAAGACGTCGGCAAGGTGTGACTTGGGTACAAAGTTCTGAGTTAAGGCGATTCCTCCTTCGAGATTCACGACAACTGGTAATCGATATCAGCTACTAACTTCCATTTTTGGACAATGCTTGCATGTCTCAGGAGGTCTGAGGAGGTAACTTCTCCTCATCCTCCTGAGACACCAGGGCAAAAAGACCAGAGGGGCAAAAAAACAGCAGGAATTGCACATACGATGCCACCAGCCGCTCGGCACATGTAGAATTTCTCCACTCCTACAAACACCTTCCCTGCAACCTGGTGTGCGGCGAGCCTCGGCATGGAACTCTAAGAGCCACTCCGCGATGCTGAGGGGGCTGGTAACTTCGCTGTTGTCTTCTGCTGGTGGTCGATGTCAGCTACTAACTTCCATTTTGGGACAATGTTTGCATGTCTCAGGGGCTACTCCTCCTCTTCCTACTGGGACTGAAGGGGCAAAAAAGAGCAGGAATCGCACATACAGACGAAGACACCAGGAACGGACGCTGAAGGCGGGAACATGATCCAGTACTTCTCGCCCTGAATCACGGCGTTCCATGCGCTCGTGGCGTTAGGATCTTTGTGAAATGTAGACCCGGATCTCTCAGGTCCGATGATCAACCATCGGTGTGCTGGCCTCTCTGCGCCCAGGACTTCGAAAAGGTCGGAGCCAAAGCATTGGGGGTTCCAGTATGCGAGGCCATCACCTTCGCTTGCCCCTATCTGGAGTCTCATCTTCTCAGCAAAATTTTTGTCAAAGAGATAGAGCGGACTCTCATCATGGTTGTTCGCCATGTACTGGCAATATGTGCGAAAGGTCCACCAGTCCACAGCCTCTGCCCGAAAACTGACGTCTGAATAACGCTTAGCAAGAGTTTCGATAGTCCATGACTGGTATGCAGGCCAAGCACGGATGCAGTCTGTCAAGATGAACGGTTTGTTGCTCCATCTCTCGGCAAACTCTGCGTACGAGAGGTTTTCAAGACGATCAATCCTGTTCGCTGCAGGGATGTTGGACTTGTAAGGTCTCAGCGATATTTGACTGCAAGCGAAAGGGCGGTGCAGCACATCTGAAAAGACATTGCGGCAGTCTACCCGTGCCTGTTTCCCAGGCGAGAGGTTCAGCACGGTTGATCTCCACAACCCGCACCACTCAAAGGAAGCACTCCTTTGAAGGGTCGATCTGCCATACTTGTTAGCAAACGCTTTAGAAGCCTTGCTCTGAGCTCGTGAGTCAATCTTTGTGCGTCACAACAATACCGCGGCAACAATAATTGCTTAGCTTTGTGCCAAAATCGTACGGCAGCTGACCTGAAGGATGACAACGGGGCTTGGCGCACTCACTCCAAGAAAATTGCCTTCCACAGGTCGTCAGATATACTCAACGCAAAAAGGAAGCGGCAGGTGTAGCCAAGTAGCCTGAGGGTGCGCTGATCTAGATACTCAAGAAGCTGCATGAGCATCTCGTCGGGTAGAATCTTCAACGCCCCCTTCAGCGAGTTCCGAGCATCATCGCCACTGGAGAAATATTTATTGCCCAGGGGTTTAAGTCCGAAAGGGTAGATTGGGATAGATGACCCATCCCGGTCCTTGGTCATTCGATGAGTCCCAGTGCCGTTCAACCCAAAGTCGATATCAGAAGCTTGGTGTTGGTCGTCGGAAAGAAGCATTTTGGGCAAACCGGGAACCCGTTCAAGAGCCAATAGCATGCGTGGGTGGAAATCTTAATTGGTTGAGGGAGCCGAGCCTCCTCGGTTTACTGAAGGAGTGAGTCGAGTGAATGTGAGTCAAAATCTGACAAGGCGTATGACCGGTATGCGCTGCCCGAGTTTGAAGGTGTGCCCCGCCCAAAGAAGCTGTACATTGAAGCCCTCCCAAAAAAATTAATTCCCTAAGCAAGAACGTGGGTAGTGTAGGTTCGAGTGCCAGGATTTGCCCCTGGAAAGCAGACGGAATCTAATCAGGTAGAACATGTTGCCCCACCATCCCACCATGCATTTTTTTTTTGGGTTGGGAGGGGCTGCCGTGGCTGCCTCAGGCGGCAATAAATTGTGCTAAACTTCCCAGAGCAAATGAAATTTTATCGTCCCCCCCAGCCTGTGTTCGTTCTTCTTCTGAACATCACACTTCACCAAGTACAACCAACGCACCGTGACGACATTTCATAGATTCTCCTGTTCTCATTTCTGAGAACTTTGAATCTATTTCCATTCAGCTAATCTAATTCCGCTGAGAATTTTCTGCAGCCAGTGCTCGCGCCGAGAACTGCGGATTTTTTCCTCGTTTGCCCCACCTTCCACTTCGACGGTATTTATTTCTAGGTCCAACCCAGGCGGCTTTGGATCTGGAGATTTTTGCGCAACTCAACCGCAATCATGGCTACCGACAAGGGACTCGAGGACCTCCAGGAGGGTACGTTTATCTCGCCTCGACTTGCATCATGAGCGCCTTGTCGCAGGGAGCTGTGCCGATCTCGCAGCCTCCTCGCTCTCCCCTCTCGCTCGTGCGGTCGCAAACTGAACAGCATTATGGTCGCTGACACAACTTCACCTACACAGGACAGATCGAGTCTAACTACGATGAGATCGTTGATTCTTTCGATGACATGAAGCTCAAATCTGAGCTCCTCCGCGGTAAGCGTCGATGTTACACTCGACAGGTTCGCGACCGCTGACATGTTCAAGGCATCTATGCCTACGGTTTCGAGCGCCCGTCAGCTATCCAGCAGCGTGCTATTATGCCCGTCATTCAGGGTAAGCCAGAATTCTTCAGTTGGAGAACATGCGCTCGACTAACGTGCACAAGGTCGCGACGTTATCGCCCAGGCCCAGTCCGGTACTGGCAAGACTGCTACCTTCTCCATCTCCGTTCTCCAGAACATCGACCCCGAGCTCAAGAAGTGCCAGGCCCTCATCCTTGCCCCTACTCGTGAGCTTGCGCAGCAGATCCAGAAGGTCGTTATCGCTATCGGCGACTTCATGAACATCGATACCCACGCCTGCATTGGAGGTACTGCTATCCGTGACGACATCAAGGCTATCCAGGATGGTCCCCAGATCATCGTCGGTACCCCTGGCCGCGTCCACGACATGATCCAGCGCCGTGTCCTCAAGACCGAGGCCATGAAGATGTTCGTCCTCGACGAGGCCGACGAGATGCTTTCTGTGAGTCTTGTTCCTGGTGTTGCCATTTGTGCCCCAGCTAACCCTTTACTAGCGTGGTTTCACCGAGCAAATCTACGACATCTTCCAGCTTCTGCCCCAGTCCACCCAGGTCGTCCTGCTCTCTGCTACCATGCCCCAGGACGTCCTCGAGGTCACCACCAAGTTCATGCGCGACCCCGTCCGCATCCTTGTCAAGAAGGACGAGCTTACCCTCGAGGGTATTAAGCAGTTCTACATTGCTGTTGAGAAGGAGGAGTGGAAGCTCGACACCCTCTCGGATCTCTACGAGACCGTTACCATCACGCAGGCCGTTATCTTCTGCAACACCCGTCGCAAGGTCGACTGGCTCACGGACAAGCTCACCGCTCGTGATTTCACCGTGTCCGCCATGCACGGTGACATGGACCAGGCTCAGCGTGACCTGATTATGAAGGAGTTCCGTTCCGGATCTTCCCGTGTTCTGATTGCCACCGACCTCCTTGCCCGTGGTATCGATGTCCAGCAGGTTTCCCTGGTCATCAACTACGACCTCCCCGCTAACCGCGAGAATTACATTCACCGTATTGGTCGTGGCGGTCGTTTTGGTCGCAAGGGAGTTGCCATTAACTTCGTTACCGCCGAGGATGTGCGCATGATGCGCGAGATTGAGCAGTTCTACAGCACCCAGATCGAGGAGATGCCCATGAATGTGGCCGACCTCATCTAAGCGACCACTCGTTACGATCTCCTTTCCCTTTCTCTCAGCATACCCAACACATCCACACCTTGACATCCGACATTCAGCGATATACTTGGGGGGGCATTGTGTTCCGGATATGATAGAGGGGAAGAACAGCGAATTGACCTGAAAATTTTGCAGGCCTGGCATCTGGTGATTGACGTCACCAAAAAGCGCTTTCGGGGGAATAAGACGGATGGGATTTCACTGCTGTTGCTTTTGCGTCTTTCCCGTTCCCTTTCCGTCTGTAACTAGTGTCACGAAGTTTACCAAAATGAGACGTAGACTGATGAAGAGAGGATCTGGGTTTGACGATTTTTGTTCTTTTCTTTGGGGCGTCCAGGTTTCTACGTGGTGCTTGTTCTATAATTGGCTGGTAGGTAATTTTATATACTGGCAACACAGATAAATAAAACCAAATCCTGTGATAATGCGAGCTTGGTGAATACGGCTGGCAGTCAGTCGGCTGAAACTGCTGGCGTCCTTGATGTGGGGCGGTCAGCTCCCCGACCCAATTGTGTTGACTCGAGGGATGCGGCAGAGCCTCGCCAACCGCGTGCCTTTGTGTGCACTTTGCAACCACGCATTTTGATTCCGCCCTTTTTCGCCAACGTCCCGCCAAAATCTTACCCTCGTTCAGTCAGCAGTATTACTTTGTACTGGAGCAGTCGAGCGAAAATGGCAAACGCTCTGGACCGCAGCCTCGACGAAATCCTCGCTGATCGTAGGCAGGTAAGTCTACCGCAGATTGCGCACCTGCGCGCCCTCCCAGGATTTGCGGGCGTTCACGACTGACGTGGGGCGCTTTGCAGAGTGGCAGAGGTCGTGGAAACCGAGGCAGCCGTGGCCAGCGTCGAGACCGACAAGACTATCCCCGCGATGGCGTTAGAAAGGTACGCGCCACCCTGGAGCCCGACAATCCGAACCAGCACACCTGACGGCCTCGCTCGCTCGGCGTCCGCATAGGTTGAATCCTCCTCTGTTCCCCCCCTAGAGCTCACTTCCCTCCGTTCACTTCAGATGTCGACGCAGCCGTTTAAACGCACGCAGATTGTGCTCGATGCCTCGGATCGCGACCGAGGGACGAGCCGCGCTCCTTGAACCCCAGCTAACCATCCCGATTCCTTGGCGGGATACAGTCTTTCAGAGATGAAGCTCCCCGAGATATAGATTCGTATGTTGACCGTCCTTGCTTTCGGTACACTGCAAGACTCTGACACTTGGGTTCGCAGCGAATGGGTCCACGATCGGTTCGAAGAAGGCGGTATGGCTTGCGTTTCCTTGGCCGCAAAGAGACCTTGACTCACATACGGACGCAGGTAACCGACGATCCTCTCAGAGACGACGACGCTCGCCCGAAGCATCTACCGACTCGAGGGGTGCGAAGATCCGCGTGGACAATATCCACTACGACCTGACGCAGGAAGACCTTGAGGTGGGATATCAGAACTTGCTCCGAGGGAAGCAGCTTCATGCTGACTCAACCGCAGGGACTTTTCGAGAAGATTGGACCGATCATCAAGCTTGAGATGAAGTACGACCGCGCCGGTCGCTCTGAGGGCACCGCATACGTCATCTACGAGTCCCACAACGATGCCAAGGATGCTATTCGGGAATACGATGGAGCCAATGCTGCCGGTATGCTTGCGCTGAGCTCCACGGCAAAATTTGGATAGTATAGTAACAGTTTTCAGGCCAACCGATCCGACTTACGCTACTGCCAAGCGGCCCAAGGCGCAACCCGTTTGACACAGCAGTTGTTCCCGGACGACCTCTGGCAGAACGGATTACGGCGCCAGGGGGACGATCGCGGTCGCTTAGTCCTCGCCGCGATCTTGACGAGGAAGCTGCGCGCAAGGGAATCGATAGGTACCGCCCCGGTGGACGCGGCAGCCGGTCTCGCAGCCCGTTGCCGAACCGACGCCGCGAGGACGGACGGCGACCTGGAGCACGCCGCGAAGGCGGTGGTAGGCGAGGTCGTGGTGGTGGCGGTGGAGACAGGGGCGAGAGAGGTGAGCGGCCCGCCCGTGATGGCCGTCTGAAGAAGACACAGGAGGAGCTCGACGCGGAAATGGCAGACTACTTTAACGCCGGTAGCGGCGCAGAGCCATCTGGAGGCAACAACGGCGCGGCTGCTAGCGCAGCGAATGGTGACGATATCGATATGGGTATCGAGTAAACAACAAAACTCGGAGCGAAAAATGGCTTTTGGGGCATGGCAAGGAAATGGGGTGTATTCAGAGCTGCTTCTTTCGTATGAGCGTGGGTCGTTACTTTAGCCATGAGCGACCGTTCGACCTGGGGTGCAGCAGCTTAATGAGTATCTTTGGTACAACTGGTGCGAGCCATGCATTTGATATCTACGATTTTTTGTAAGGTTGATCAATCCTACTCCTCACACTTTTTCCTCCGCTTCTCCCTCACACCATCCAACACGGCGTCCGCCACCTCATCCGCATTCCTCCCCCTCTCCCTCTTGCCAACTTTCTCCTGCCCCAGCACAGTGTCCTCAGCGACAAGCCTAAACACCTCAGCCGCGCCCTTGAAGATATACTCCGGGGCAAACACGCCATCACCCTCTACCACACCCGCATGCGTCTCGCTAATCTCCTCCATCTCTCTCACCCATCGATAAGCCTTCGGCGCCATCGTTACAACACTCTTCTCAACCCTTTCCAAAGTCCACGGTGACTTTTCCGCTAGCGCCGACCGCAAATCATCCAATACTCCCAATCTCTTCGCCGTCGTAACCGCTTGAACAGCTATCGCTGCGAAGCCCTTTCCCAGCGAAGCGAAGCACATTTTCAACCCTGAGGCGGCGCCCAAATCAGGAGAGATATGCCTCGCGTTGAGCACCGCCGCGAGATGAGGAGATACTGAAGCCACAGAGAAAGGGCCCGAGGTGGGAAGCAGGGGTCGATTCCAGCTCTCGTACCGCTTGTCTTCCGCCTCGTTGGAGGTAGAAGTTGAGGTTTTTGAAGGGGGAGCTGGTGGACCACCGAGGATACTCCCGTCTATGAAACGCAGTGTGTCAGTGGTAACGGCGTCAAAGAGTGCGGCGATCTTCTGGAGTGAGGAAGGGGAGATGGCGTTCATGTCTGCGAAGTACAATGGCGCCGTACGCGGCTCGGGGAGGGCGGTGATGGCGTCGAGGACACGTTGGGCGGTGGCCATGGCGTCACGTGGAGGAACAACACTGAGGATCAGGGAGGCGGATGAGACGAGGTCGACGTCGGTGGGGAGAATGGCTGCTCCGGCAGCGACGGCACGGGATTGAGTGTTGGGGCTGAGGGGGGTTAGTTTAGTTTAGGAAGGGGGGGGGGGAGGGGGTGAGATGCCTTCGGCCGCTGACGTTAGTAGTCACAGGATAGTTTTGGGCGGTTAGGAGGCGGGCTAGGCCGGAGCCCATCTGTGCGAAGTGTTAGCTGTTGATGTTCTTGAGGTGTTTCCGGTTCTTTGGGGAGCAGGTTTCATTTGCACTTACGTCTCCCAGGGAGATTATAGCGACGGTAGGCTTGGACTCAGCCATTGTGTGTGATAAAGATGAGGTGTGTTATGAGAGGTTAGGGTGCTTGAAATCTAGGGTTGAGGCGCGGGGGCGGTGATAAGTAGTGATAGTGGTGGTTGATAAGTGAAAATCGGAAAAATGAAGAACCAAACGGTTCACCAATGCAGTTTTGGTGAGAAGTCGTGGCCTCAGGTTTATTAATGGTAAGAGCGTTGCGAAAAGATGTGGAGGACTGAGGGGTAAAGGGTCGACCTCACTTAAATCCGAAGCAATAATTGCGTGCTCACCATCATCGCTGACTCATGCGTTTTCCCAAACACATCCGATAAAGCAGAGAAATGCTGTGTGGTTATTTGTGTTCATATTGTACAATTTCCCTCCGTATTGTACATTTATGCCAGCCATGAGGAATATGCTCTGCGCTTGTAACGCTTGGGACGTTATGGTACAGCAAAGTAAAATAATAATACACAAGCTACCAAGCTCAACTCCTTGAGGTGATATACGAACCCCACACATCGAGCTTGGTGGTGATTTGGTGCGGCTTCTCTTCTTTCGAGGAGATGTATATGCCCTGCGAAGAAACTGCACCGAATTGACCCTTCACAACCTGAATGTCGCTTTGAGCCGTCTTCTCCGGTAGTATGCTCTGATTCCCAAGGACGACGGACGCCACACCACCACGCACGCGTGGACGGAAACCCCTCGGCGGGCAGCCAAACGGCTCGACAAAGTACTGAACATAGGACCCGGGGGCAATAGTAGCGCCGCCGGAGTCCTGCCCGTGGAAGCTCCTGATAAAGTTTTCAACGTCCTCATCGTCAGAGGTAGAATACTTGGTCTGTGGATCCAAGGAAAGCAATCCCTGCTTGAAGCCCCAGCCTCCTCCTCCGCTCACTAGAAGCCACATTAGACTATAGAAAAAGCTGACATGGTGGCAGAGGACTCACAAATCTTTCTCACATGACACCCCCGGGCCAGCAACTTAAACACCAGCTTCGAAGCTTCCCGAGCGTGCGGCCACTCCTCACCACTGGTAATATCGAAGACACGAGGCAGTTCCCTAGAAGCAACAATACGCTCGGGATAGACCATAGCCCACACCCCCATTGGTCCAACTTGACGGTACCCATTGTGCCTGTCCGACCGAGCCTTGAGCAGCTTGGGTATGATATCCTCCAGCTCTTTGGACGCAGGAGCTGGTAGCAAGTCGATCTCGATCTGGCGGAGGATATTGCCCAGACCGGCTAGAATTTTGCGTGGTTCAGTGACTGGCACGAGGGGGGCGACCACTCTGCTGTCGGCATAAGAATTGGAGGTATTGGTGACAATCACCTGCCGTGTCCTCTCGACAACCCTGAGGAGTTTTGGTGGGGTGCCTTTGATTGTCTGCCATTGGCTTGCAAAGATGGTGTGTGATCTGCCGTTGCTGAAGACCGTGTTGGCAACGGGTACCGTCACCTGGACCGGGTCATGCCTAAGCGGTGCCATCTGGAACTCGAGTGACGGTTGTAACTCGCTCTCACTACTCTCTGGATCAGACCACAAGTCCGGGAGCGTCTCGTCGAGACTGCCATGCAGGATGGCCAAACCCTCGGAGGAAGAGTACGAGCCCGTCGAGCTGAGCCGGGGGATTGCATCAACAGCGGCGCTCAGAACACTAAGCTCCGCAGGTTTCTCGCTTTGACCCAGCGGCGCCAATAGTTTAGATACAAAAGTTGCGTCTTGCAACCAGACGGCTAGACTCTTGGAGGTGAGAATCACGACAGCGTCACTCTTGCTGGACGGCGTGAGGGTCTTGGTAACAGCATCCACGGCTTGTTGCTATCCCTCGTTTAGCATCCACTCAAGAGAAGCGCACAACTCGCACACACAAGAAGGAAAGATGCTCCTTACCTTGGACAAAACACCCGGCTCAGCGGTCACCGAAAGGCAATTCCCCTGCCTCGTCGTCGACAGATGCGCGACCCTCTGGACACCTCCAAACCGAACACGAAACCGCAATGCGGTAGCAACGCCGCCCGCCGGCCTCGCAGCTGAAATCCGTAAAATCATTATCGCCGTATCATCATCGTTCAACTTTCGAGGATCAATCGCAGCCTAACCCTCCGTTCCGGTGCTTCAAAACCGGGAGCATCGGCCGATGGAATTTCAACTTCAATGCTGAGTGAGCCGGCGCCAAGTCGAAAATTCCCTGGTACCTTTTCTTAGGGCGCGGCTCACCGAGGTGAGGACCCTGATGGCTTGCATGGCTTTGCCCCACATGCCGCATCGGGCTTATAAGTGACATCATGCGCGAGTCCGCCACCCAGAGAAGGTGCGATCATATACCTGCCCTTATCTTTGAGAATAGGCATATCTAGCGGGCGTTGTGAGGCATTTTGATCGGTCTTGAATCCTCTTGTGCATTCCTCGGAAACCACGCTCGTCACAAGGTTCAACCTCCAGATAGCCACGCACTGAACCCACACCGTATCCACCCAAGCCAATTTCAACACGATTACGATGGCGCACAACTCTTCCAGCGGAAACCCCATCGGCGCCGAGGACGGACCAAACTTTCAAGCTAGACCTCCTCCGGTGCCCGAGGACATTAAGTCTCAAGTTGACCCCAAGTCAACATCCTCGACGGGCCGCAAAGCGGCGGAACATGTTTCGGGTCAAGATGATAGTCAGAAGGATCTCCAGGGCCCAGCTGCCGACCAGAAGGAAGAAATGGAAGGTCTAGGGAGGAGCGAAGTTGCGAAGAGAGGCTGAAATGGCTGTGTAGTTGTGGAGGGATCCGAGAGCTACTGGAGTTTTACGCAGAGAACGCTGCCAGGTTTGGAGTGTATGAGTATTCATGTCCATTCCATTCCCGCAAATACAATATCCTGCTTGCTATTTGGTATCATATCTTCAAAGTCAAGGTGCTGCTGCGCACCATCATCCATTATCCACCCATCCTTCATATTCAGAGCCGTCTCCATTTGTACCCATTGCTTACGTTCCAGTTCGCAAACACAAATGAAACCGATGCCATATATTTAACCCCAGATGTTCGCCTTCCGGGGTCGGCGTGTCGAGTGCGGAAAAAGGGGACACGGCTCACATGATCACGCACTTCTTGTCCCCCTTGGCCTGCTGCCCAGCAGCGTTCCCATTGCTGCTTCCGCTTCGCCCAAACCCCAGGGATCTGTGGCTGAAATTGGTGACGTCCGTCCACGCAGCGCTACTAGCCACATCAAAATCACGTTCCTTTTGCTTCTTCTTGCGCTTGCTCTTCGATCGCGAGCGCCCCGCCCACCCGCGTCTCTTGGCATCCGCAATGTTCTTGGCTGCGCTCCGTTCCGCCCGGCTCTGTTTCCGGTTGAGGGACGGCACCCGTACACCGGACGATCCCGACCCCGAAGCTGGCGGAGGCGGAGGCGGAGGCATAAGGAAGTTCGGGTTTTGACTGGTGCTAGGCACTGGGTTGTAGATGTTCTCCAGACGCTCAGCGGTAGGGCGCAGGACGGCCTGCGCTGTAGGGCGGGGATGGCGCGGTACGGGGGCCAGAATTGGCGTTTCCGCTCTTCGCCCTGAGATACGCCTGTCTGGAGGATCAAAAGCGCCGGTAACACCCTTGGGCGTGCTGATGATGAGAGGGATATCTTCCCGCGGGGTGCCCGGAGAGATCTCGTTCATGCGTTGAGCCTGTGATGTTTGAACTTCCAGTCGTGGAGGGCGTTGAGAGTAGTTTGGCTGCGGCTGCGAGTTGGATCGGGGTTCGTAGCGATGTTGCGGGCCTTGCGGATATTGTTGCTGTTGTGAAAACGGCCTTTGATACGGGGTAGCTCCATAGTCCCCAGGGGCGCGGCTGCCAACGGGCACTCGCGGTACCTGAAATGTCCCCGACGAGCGTGCTGGAGCTTCGCCACCATTGCCATAGTTGGAGACATGATGCGGCTGTGGTGCAGTGTAAGCGTGAGGGATTCCACCGTTCGTGTCCATGTTGGCGACTGGCGCCGAGTATGGATACCCAATTGCGGCTTCAGCTAGGTTCCTTTGGTTTGGCTGTGTTGGCCACGTCACAGAACTAGAAAGACGTCTTCCCCCCGGGCCCGTGACAGCTGATACGTTGCCAAATCCCTGCATGATACCCTGGAGAGATGGCGATGGGATCTGCAAATCGAGGGACGGAGGAGCGCCTGTTTGGTGTGAGGGAGCAGCTGTTTGTATCCGGGGCAGCGCCGGCAACTGGTGCTGGCTGGGCATCTGGCGTGGGGGTGGAACCGCTGTGCTCTGTTGCACCGTGGTCGGTAATACTATGCTCGTTCGACCATCTGGAACACCATGGCTCGTTCTCCGGCTGTCATTCACGTACACGCTTGTCCGCTCCGGCCTTCTCGGTGCCAAGGCGGGCGAGCCGGGAGGGGAGACATCGTAAATATTTTCTCCGCCAAGATAGCGAGAGCTTCGAGAGCTTGGCCTCAAGCTCCTGTCGGGGGCAGACTGGGCGGACTGGGCGGACTGAGCGGAGTGGACGCTGGAAGTGCTCCCTTCTCGTCGGTGCCACGGGGCTTGTGGTGCTTGAAGTGGTATTTGTGAGACCTGCAAAACCTGCGAAAGCCGTGGCATTGGTGGGACTGGGGGGATGGCTGTGGACGGCGCCTGCAGATGAGTGGGAGCAGCAGTTTGGCTACGACGTGGCTGTTGCTGGCCGGGTGTCTGAACCTTCAAATTCGGCTGCGAGGGCGGCCCCGACTGCTGCGGTTGGGCGCGTGCTCCGTCGCTGCCAGATGCACCACTTGTTGGCATGGTATGGCGCAAAAAGGCAGGGAGGTCGCCCGGGTCTTCCTTCTGGTAAGGAGGCGGCGGAGGAACCCAGTTATCAGCATCGCTCTCGTGGGGATGTTCTGTCCTGCCATCGGCCCTACGGTACTCAACCGAGCCAGCAGCCGCGGGTGGTGGGTGCAGGCGCCGGTTCGCAGCCGCGGCTGTGGCAGCCCGCCTGAGGGTGTTGCCTGATCGCGGGCTTGCGTGGGCATATGGTGCGTCCAATGCCTCCTGCTCCTCGATCGACGGTCCCTCCATCTCCTCAGGGTCGTCCTCTGGCTCCACCACCCTCGGAGGGATCACGCCAATGCGGCGAGGCAGGAGCGGATCGGCATCGTCGTCATTCTTGTCTTGGTTCGACGTTTGTGTCGGCAAAGCCGGCGCCCGAGGTGCTGCTGTTGTGGCGGCGCGCATAACAGCGCCCCGGCTTCCCCGCTGTTGAGCAACCGTGCGTCGACGGACAATGGCAACCTCGGTAGCCATGTCCCGGTGCTCTTCCTCCAAAACCTCTGGTTCCTTTGTCCCGACATCAATAAGCAACTCAGTCTCCTCGCCGTTTTGTGTGGCGTAGTCAAAATCGATGAGGGTGATTCGTCCGCCATCAACAAAATCCATGCCTTCGTCGTCCAAGATGGAGAGCCCAGGGGTAACGTTCCTAGCTGCGATGACGAGCCGCTCCTTTGTTGCCGAGTTTCCATAACCAGCGACCCATTTCACCATGTTCACGCCCTCAAGCTCTCCAATCTTATACCCTCCAACAAATGTGTTTCGGAGTTTATCGCAGATCAGCTGCCATTGCGGCACCCGTGCCGAATCAGTGTTCTCCTGTGACCTCGTGACGGACCGTGAGGATGAGCGGCGGAGTATGTTGGCTGAATTCGTGCCATTTTCGCTGCCGTTTGATGTGTCGGGAACTGCGTCGAGATCCTCTGGCACGCCGTAAAGCCATATGTCCTTTCCCTGGAAGCCGGCCGAGACGAGCTCTCCGTTGTATGAGGCTGCGGGCAGAGTGCAAGGAAGAAGTTTGGCTTGCGAGGTTGGACTGGGAAGTGGTCCAGTGAAGTACGTAGTCCCATTGCGCAAGTCGTCTATCCGCACAGCACGGAATGTCTCGAAGCTGCGGTCGTAGGTAAAGGCCCAGGCTGCTTCCTCATACCTCCCATTCTGAATCAGAACCGCGTGGCTACAATCCCGGCTGGTGTTCGGAAACAGAATCGACGTTGTCCACAACGCGCTCATGTTATCTTCAGCCATATGGCTGCCTGGGTCGTAGTAAGGGGCCGTCAGGATCACCGTGTTAGGTTGCGATGCGTGGACGGTCGTGCCCAAGATCTGCGTGCCGTCAAATGAGAATGACAGCGCGTCAACCGCATCACACTTGACCGCCCTCCTGTCGCTCGACAATGCGCTAGCGCTCAGCGATGAGACCTCGATGCCCCCTTCATAAGCCGCAGCCAAGACCGTCCCGCAAGGAGAGAGGGCGATGGCACGAGGACTGTGATCGAGAATAAGCGACTGAGAGCGCTTGGGGGGAACGGACCCCAGATTGTAGACATCGACCTGCATTTCCGTGAGCAAGACAGCAAGCGTCGAGCCATCGTCGTTGATGCACGTCGCGGCTGGTCGTCGCAATATCTTGAACTCTCGCTTCACGGCAAGATCCCGTCCCCGAGCATCAACAAGGTATATCCGCGAGGAATTATACGCAAGCAGATGGTGACCTCTTGGCGATGGGCTGAACTGTATGCCTTCTCCGCCGGGGCATGACGAGGAGCTGATGGAATTCGATATGATCTTGATGATGGTCTTTCTCGGCCGGAGGTAAGCCTCAAAAAGGTTCCGCTTGACCTCTCTCGCAAAGAGACGTCGAAGCTTGGGTAAGTCATCTGCGCTGACCGGAGTCCGCACCGGCGGATGGCTCATGGAATACGACGGACAATTCGACAGGTGGTGAGCATAGAGGTGAGCCTGCTGGGCGACGCTCCGCCATTTCGAGTTCAGCAGCGCCAGAGACGCGAAGCCATTCGAGTCGGTCGCCTCGAGTATTCTTGGTCGTACACGTTAGACATGTAAAATGGGGCCCGCCGACAAGAGAGCGATAGGAGTGGGACATGGAACACCTGTCAGAACATACTGCTCAATGATTTCGTCGGGTAACCTCTCAAAGGCCGGCACCGCGTCAGCCATGATGACGGGCTTCTTTTCGATCGACGGGCGCGGGCGCTCTGCCAGGGCGACGTCCGTCATCGCAGACGGCGCTCGCTCGGTGGATTGGGATGGGATCACAGTAGCCGCGAGTCGTCGGTCGGGGGTGTCATCATGTACACAATCGCCGAGGGCGCCCTCGGAGAAGGGGCTTGGTGTAACGGCGCGGGAATGTTGAGGAGAGCCCTGTCTTTCGTCCAAAGGTCCATGTGGTGACCGGATCTGAAGGTTGGCGTGGGCACCAGCCAACCCGGTGGGAGCACCAACCAGGCAGCACGGGGGCGTAAGGTGTGGCGGCGATTGGAGGTCGTGATGGGCTGGTCGACCCACTTCCACACACGAGGCCCTCAGTCACCTCAATCAGTCAGTGTGGGCCTCAGGACGACAACGGCCTAATGAAGCACCCCGTATCTACCTCGCTGCACGTTGCACGCACTTCAGCTCGAATGCGATGGGGCAGTGCTCCTGTCAACCTTCCCCTTGGCGAACGGCGAAGGAGAAGGGGTGCCAGGGGTCGTCTTGGTCAGCCGCTAGCTAAGTTAGCGGGCAGGTGGGCAGGCCGCTTCAAGGGTTGCATTCAGAGGATTGCGCGACTAACAGCCAGAAGTGAATTGCGCCCGAAAGAGGATCGCGGTAGCGCATGCATGTGCGTACTATAGGAACCAAGCATTGCTCGAATCTTCAGCGTCAATACCGACTGCGCTGGATTGGGGCGAGCGGCACGCCTCGACAAAGCGGCAACGGCACACAAAGGGTATTTTTATCCGTGTTTGTTGGGGTAGAGTACGTATTCTGGTCCTGGGCGACCCTTTGAGATCTTGGAGCTACACAGCCGTTTCTCCGTGTGCGGAGCCGTCTGTTTCTTGTGTTGCCAGTCCAGCAATTTGCCATCCGCCTTACACCGTACTTCCCGTCAGGTAGTCTTGGATGCGACAGGACGCACTTGGTAGCCTAGGCAGTGGCAACAAGCGATCCCTAGCGCTGGGATGGCAGAGACGCAACCATCTCCTGGAAAAACCTCTGACGCGATGTGGTGGGTGCTGTGTTTCACTGGAGCCCAACGCAGAAAGTTCCGTCTCCTCTGCATCTCACTCACACTCACAACCCACACAGCGAGTGATCGTCATGGTTGACACCCTCAACTTTCTCGTTGCAGGAGGGTAGCTACTTTGCCTTGGAGGGTCCTCAACACTGTTCCAATGTTCTAGACGGTCCCCACTTACGGAATGGGGCCATGTAAAAATAGACACGCCCAGGGCTTCTCGGTCGGGTGGACCTGCACCCGACCTTTACCCCATTAGGGGATGTTGCGGCGGGCAACGGGCACGGAGGTGTTGTTTGCTGGGCCGTCAGCAGGTAGAGCCAGGGCGAGTAGGTACTGTATGTCAGCAAGCATGAATTATGGATTGTTGCGTTGTAAAAAGCAGCGTTGGGAGTGTAACCGCAGAGGATATTCCAAGAGAGTGGCCCAAGATCCAAAATCCTCTTTCAGACGGCATTTTCTTGATGCGAGATCAGCACCTGCCAACCGAAGCCCTGAATGTTTCGAACCAGGCAGCCATTCGCAGAGCGTTGATTGAGTGAAGAATTTGCAGAGAGAGGTTGAGCTGTGATTTGAGAACTTCTTGCAATCAGGTTATGCACGTGGGCCGTCGCGTAATGGAAGCGGGCGATCAGCTTATTCTCGAGCGCAGGTTTTGCCGAGAGACGAGTTGGGGTGGCGTGGATAGCAGCGATGCGAGACATATTGCGTTGGACTTCATGATGCAGTGTGGTGTTGAGTGTATACACGCGGTTTGCAACACCTTTGAGGCTCCGACCTGGAGAAAAACGGCAGCATGGAGTTTAGTTGCGAACATTTCAGTATACAGTTGCCAGTTATTCGGCAGGACACTGAATCATTTCAGTTCTCATCATAGGTACCTATGCCCACTGTGGACCAGTGCCCATCAGCCTTCGCACTGGGTAAGGGCACGTGCCGTCGCGATTCCAGGTGCCACATCGACCGTGTCGCGCCATCCCAACCAGTATCAGAGATGCGCCTACCCTCTGAATCGTCAGTAACTCTACAGCTATTTGCAGAAATACCGGGAGCAAGAAAACGGCAATATGGTCCGCCACTCGCTAAAGGCCAAAACCAACGGCGTCGTCAGCAAAGCAAAGCCGGCCATTGCTGTCGCAACAACCGAAGTGAAGAAGACGGCAGGCCAAAAGCGCAAATCGGCTCCAGTTGACGACCACGAAGACGCCGCTACCTGTGACAGCTGCGACGAGAAGGAGAACAAGAGTGAAGACGAAAAAGACGTCAAGAAACCGGCCACCAAGAAACCCAGAACCAAGGCCGCACCCAAAAAGGCCGACAACAGCATGCCTCTCGCCGCAAGGACAGCAGTCACCTCTTTGAAAAGGGCCATGTACATCGGCGCTCATGTTAGCGGCGCCGGCGGTGTGCAGAACTCCATCACAAACGCCCTTCAGATCGGAGCCAACTCCTTCGCCGTCTTCCTCAAATCCCAACGGAAATGGTCCAGCCCTCCCCTAGCACCCGAATCCAAAACACAGTTTCACTCTCTGCTGAAGCAACACAACTACGACGCCGCCAAACACATCCTGCCCCACGGCTCCTACCTCGTCAATCTCGCTCAGGCCGATGAAGTCAAAGCAAAACAGGCCTTCGACAACTTCGTCGACGACCTCAAGCGCTGCGAAGCCCTTGGCATCAAGCTCTACAACTTCCACCCAGGCTCTACCGGTGGTGACACCATGGAAGCCGCCTGCGCACGTATCGCCCAACAACTAAACCGCTCCCACAAAGAAGCCTCCACAGTTATTACCGTGATCGAGAACATGTGCGGTAGCGGCAACGTCGTAGGATCCCGCTTTGAAGAGCTCCGCGACATTATCAGCGGTGTCGAGGACAAGTCCCGCGTTGGCGTATGCATCGACACATGCCACGCCTTTGCGGCTGGCTATGACTTGCGCACGCCTGAGGCTTTTGCTGCGACCATGGCTGAGTTTGACAGAGTAGTAGGGATCAAGTATCTCAAGGCCTTCCATCTCAATGACAGCAAGGCGCCATTTGGGTCACATCGTGATCTGCATGCCAACATCGGCACTGGCTTTTTGGGGTTGAAGGCGTTTCACAATATCATGAACTATGAGCCGTTTCAGAATCTGCCCATGGTTCTGGAAACACCCATTGATGAGAAGGGGCCCAACGGGAAGTCTGTTGAGAACAAGCAGATTTGGGCGGATGAGATCAAGCTCCTGGAGAGTTTGATTGGTCAAGACGCTGACACCCCCGAGTTTGAGGAGAAGGTGACCGAGTTGCAAGCCAAGGGCGCCTCTGAACGGGCGAAGATCCAAGAACAGGTCGACAAGAAGGCGGAGAAGGATTCAAATAAGGGTAGTAGAGGCGCGAAGAAGGCTGCTACCAAGAAAAAGAAGGTGGAGACTGATGACGAGGATGAAAGCGACTGATCTCCGGGAAAGTGGAGTTAACATAAACGAACCGTATATGATGATGTATAATAACAAGAACAAGATAGGAGATGACAGGTGCCGAGCAGGGGCAAGCATTGAGCCATTAGCCAACCCCTCTCAACCATGACGCAGAACATGATTTAAAAAAACAAATTTGATCCATCGCTCATGTGCAATATCCTTCATTCCCAGTCCCAACCTCCCAAGCCAGTCATGGCGAACAATCCATTTTACCTCCTCCCTCTAGCCCAAGCCTCGACTTTCCCCATCATGCCCCTAAGTCCCACACCGCGCTCGCAGTTCGCCTCCAGCCAACCTTCCATCTTCTCCCGCACGCTCTTCATGCTCCGTAGCACCGGCATGCGCTGACCCTCCTCCTGCGGCGCGAACTGGCCGGGGTTGAGAAGCACGTCGAAACATTCAGCCCAAATCTCCGTCTGCCAGTACCGCTTCAAGCTCTCGCGAATCTTGTACCTGCGTCCGCCGACACCAGCTGTGCCGAGCCCGCCAGCATCGCAGCGAACCGTCTCAATGTACTTCCCGAAGAGAAGACAGTGGACGGTGCCGGCCAGGCCGTGGTAGTCGATTTGCCACGTCCACGGTCTGCCCTCGCGCATCTCAGCGCAGTCCTGGGCTGAGGTCTTCCAGTCGGCGATGAATTGCACCTCGGGCACAAAGGCACGCATGTCAATGGCGCGGCCAAAGTCGATAAGAGTGATTCCGCGGGACGACCAGCCGCCACTGCCGCTGGATTTCCATGGAGCGCTCAACTCAGGGCTACCAATGCTGTCTAGCCGCAGCAAGCAGTTATCGGCCTTGATGTCGCCGTGTAGAAGCTGCTTGGCGTGCAGAGCCTCGACTGTGCGTAGCAGCTCGATGGAGAAGAACATGACCAGCTGTTCGTCCATCACGCCGGACGGCTCGGCACGGAAGAGGTTGACGACATCGAGAAGGGTGCCGTGTGGAAAAAAAGGAAGGAAGAGAAAGCTCTCGTCTTGATACAGGTGCATTTCAAGGGCTGGTGACAGCGAGGCCGCCACACGGTGCTGGGGTCCGAGGCGAGCGTGGGCGAGACGCATCATGTGGAACTCCCAGGCGCTCGGTGGATGCTCCATCTTCAGAGCCTCACGCTCTTGTCGTCGATTGTGGGCGCTGGCAAACGCACCGCGGCCCATCATTGCGACTGGGGTGTTTTCGTCGTGCGGTAACCCGGACTCATGCTCCTCCTCGGCCCCGTCTGGGTGGGAGTTCTCGACAAGGTACACGGGCGCGAAGGCGCCGGCACCGAGCTCTTTGCGGAGAGTGTACTTGGTCTCAGTATCAGGGAACTGGATCACCACCGAGGCGCCAAGATTACACGTTTTGTCAGTGCTGTTCCGGCTCCCCTTTGTCAACTTGGCGAATTTTCGGATTTCGCTTCCCTTGTCGCATTGTTCATTGCGGTGATCGTAGAAGCCGTCATAGCTGCTCAGTGGAGGCTGCATATTCGCCAAAATCTCGTTTCGGACACTGTCGTCGACAGGGTTACACTGCAGGTCTTTAACAATCGGGCCCTTAGGGGCCAGGGCATTCGGAGCCAGAGCCCTTGGTGCCAAAGCTTTGGGGCCAAGCACCTTGGGTGCCAGCACATTGGCCGCCGAGGTTGATTTGGCCTTCTGAAGTTGTGGTTGGGCAACCTTCCACTTGGGTAACTCATCCGGTGTGTCCTCTTCAATCACCTCCCGCAAAGGACTGCTGAGAGGCTCAAGGTTGATCGAGTCTTCATCATCGGCATATCTCCTGTCCTCCTTCTTGCAAGGGGTTTTGGCTAGAAGATCGATTCCGCTGTGGGTAATGTCCAAAGACGACTCTGTTCTTTCTGTGATAGGCGTCATGAATGGGAGGCGGTTATTAGCCGCCTCCACTGGGTCCCGATATGGTCTCCTGGAGGGCACGTAGTCCTCAGGAGGGATGGGCACAAAAGATGTTCTCGTGCGTGGTGGAAATTCGTCTGTAACCGGGGTTGACACGTCTTCATCCTCTTCGTCGATCTCCTGTTCCGGGGTCCGATCTCTCTGCTCTGAGCCAGTTCCGGAGGAATCTTGCTCGTGGTTGTGGATGTCGATCAGGTCTGATACTTGGGTGTCATTTGGCCCCTCTTCGCCATCTCCAAGGTCAGGGATGTGTTTCCTTGTAGAAAACTCTGACCACTCGCTAACACTCTTCACGTCCGAGGTCTCGTCCTCAAGGTTCTCATCACCAACTTCTTCTTCCTCTTCGTCCTCGTCACCTGCCTCGCTGGTTGTAATATTCCTGGTGGTGCCAGTGCTCTCGGCCCCACTGGTGTAATCGTCTGTCTCATACCCATGATCATCGTCACTCACCGCAGCGTCCGCCACCGGTTTGAGCGGTGCGTTGAAAATGTCATAAATGTCGTCCGTCGCAGCCTTCGTGTGCAATGTCATGGTGGGTTCTGCCGTCTGCCTCCTTTTAATCTTCTTCCCGGAAGGCGAATTGAGTTTCGCTTTGACTGTGGGGGCATCAGCAGTGTTTTTCAACTTCAAGGGTATTGACATACTTATCTGGGTCTCATTGACCTCAATCGTTTTCTTCTTCCTCGGCTTGCTTGGCTTTGGGTAAATTGGCGCGCCATTCTCATCCAACCTGACCGTATCATGGTGCACCGCCAACTTGGTCGCGACCTTCTCTGTCATGGCACTCCGATCTGGAAGGCTGTTCTCATCCATCAGAGGCCCACCGAGTTGGGAAACATCAACCTCATCTGTCCACTCTTGGCCCAGCCAGCCGCGGTTTGCGGCCCAGACCTCTTCGAAGCTCAGCTCCGTCCCGGGCTCGTCGGGGGTCGGGTAGACGACCCGTAGATCCACAAAGACGCGCTCCTTCTTGCCATTGGACGGATTCACGGTTACTTGAGCTTGCGAGTGGTGGATTCTAATATGTGATTGGGACAATTGTTTAGGCAGAGACTGAAATACAAAAACGCCACACAGCCAATTCATTAGTCCTGTATTGATCAACATCTGATTGTGTTGGGAGGACAGAAAGGTGAACATACCGTATCTCTGAAGATCTGCATCTTTGGAGAAGTGCTCTTCTTTCCACCCGCCTTCAACGTCTCTCCAGCCCAAGGCTTAGGCTCCATCGCGTTCTCCTTCTTGCGTTCCGCAAGCGACCCGATGCTGTCCCACCCCTTCGATCCCTCGCCCCGCGATCCCAATGCCGGAGGCTTGGCATCTGCGTCGGAGAAGATGGCCAACTTCCCCCGCGCTGGCTTGGCCGACTGTCCGCCAATCGCGCTTGTCTGTCTGGGAGCCTGAGGGTCTCGCGCTGCTGTAACCGCCGCCCCAAACGGGTCGACCTTCGCCGCCAGGGCTGGTCGAACTGTCGGCAGTGCAGGGGAAGAGGGGCCGTTAGCGTCCGGAACCTGGGCCCTTCGTTGCTCAAACTCGCCGAACTTTCGTAGCAAGCGCGACGTGGGTCTAGCTTCGCGCTCAATCCCTAGCTTGTAGACCTCTTCTGCCTGCGCCCAGCGACCCGCGCTCTCTAGCCAGGCAGCATACTCTTCGTAGAATAATGCTAGCGTCTCGCCGATTCCATGTCGCGAAAGGAAAACAAAAGTCTCGCGCGGCGAGTCGGAAAAGAACTGAATGTAATGCAGCCACAGCTTGATGTATCGTGGATCGCTCTTGTACTGTGGCGCGTTCACAAATGCCTTGGTAGCGCGCTCAAGGAGAGTATGTAGTTGTGACTGCGGTGTAGCTTGGGCTGATGGATATGCATCCAGTGTCCAACGCACGTATCGGTCGTAGACATCGAGGGGATCGTCGGACTCGGTGATGTTGGCGATTTCTGCCTCGTACTCGGCGCGGATACACTCGTTAACGCTCTTTGTACTCTCCAGTGACTGTGGCGAGAATTTGTTGTGTGCTGGCGATGGCGAGAAGAGCTCTGCAAGTTTCTTTGCTGATCGGCCACTGGGAAGAGCCTGAATGTTTTCTTTGTGGCCCTCGATAATGTCGAAGTTGATCAGATCGTCGCCCGCCATGCTGTGCGATATTGCCAGCCTTTATGGTGGCTCAGTAATGTTGCAGTAGAAAGCCCAGGGAAGTAATGTTGAGCGCGTCCCAACAGTGGCCTTTACCTTGTCGATGATGTTGTTGGAGGGGTCGATGAACGGCCGCCGCGGCAAGTTACAAAATATTTAGACAGGTCACTGTAGCAACGATCGCCAGCTGGCGGCGGCCGGCACTTCGCGCCAAGGCATCGCCTCCTCACAAACTTGGGAAAATGGGACCAACGAGTTTCTCGAACTCCCCGATTCGCCTAATTGTGATTTTGGGCAATCGATTGTTGTTACGCTCAGCCGGGCCCCATCGACTGCCGTGGGTCTGAACACAATCGAATAGCACGAAGAACTTTACGCGCAGAATCACAATAAAGACACGAATGTCAACGACGTCGGCTCACTGCATAGGGAGGACAACCATGGTATTTATTCGTCACGTTACTCTATCGGATCTCGCCGTTTTCGTGGACCACCACCAAAGCCATTTTATCCGAGGTAAACACGTTCCCCAACCCGACAGCCGCATATCCCTTTACCGCCAAGTCCCGACTCTTTCCGAGCGGACAGTCTGTCATTCCTGATTTAGAGGTTGACAGCAGTGCGGAACTTCTCGCCGGCGTAGATCGCGTTGGAGCCGAGCTCCTCCTCGATACGCAGAATCTGGTTGAGCTTGGCGAGACGCTCAGATCTTGCGGGCGCACCAGTCTTGATCTGACCAGCACGGATGCCGACAACGACGTCGGCAATGGTCACATCCTCAGTCTCGCCGGAGCGGTGAGAAACCATGACGCCCCAGCCATCAGCGAACGAGTCCTTGGCAGCCTGGATCGACTCAGTCAGAGTACCGATCTGGTTGACCTTGAGGAGAAGGGCGTTGGCAGCCTTGAGCTCAATGGCCTTCTTGATGCGCAGGGGGTTGGTGACAGTCAGGTCATCAGCAACCAGCTGGATGTCCTGAGTCTTGTAGAAGTAGCTCCACGCCTCCCAGTCATCCTCAGCAAAGGGGTCCTCAATGCTGACAATGGGATACTTCTTAGCGAGCTCGCTGTACAGGTTGGCGAGCTCCTCATACGTGAGCCACTTGCTGGGGTCGCTGTCGGGGTTCTTGAAGTCGAGGTCGTACTTCTTGGCGTCCTCCTTGTAGAACTCGCTGGAGGCAACATCCATGGCAATCTTAACCTGGCCGGTATAGCCGGCCTTCTCGATGGCCTCAGTGATGAGTTCAAGGGCTTCGGTGGGGTTCTGGATATCGGGGGCGACACCACCCTCATCACCGACGTTGCCAGCAGACTGGCCGTACTTCTTCTTCGCCAGACCCTTGAGGATCTGGTAGACTTCAGCGCCCTGGCGCATGGCCTCCGAGAAGGAAGGAGCGGAATCCGGGACAATCATGAACTCCTGGAAAGCCAGACGGCCACCAGCGTGGGAACTGCCGGGTTGTTAGTGGGGTCTCGGGATCTGGTCGGCTCTGGAATGGGGTACGTACCCGCCGTTCAGGACGTTCATGAAGGGCACGGGGAGAACATAGGGCTTCTTGGTGCCGGAGAGGTCCGAGATGTGGGCATAGAGGGGGACGCCCTTCTCGGCAGCACCAGCCTTGGCAACAGCCAAGCTGACACCAAGGATGGCGTTGGCACCAAGCTTGGTCTTGTTGGGGGTTCCATCGAGATCGATCAGGAACTTGTCAACCTTGGACTGGTCCTTGACATCGATGTTCTCCTTGATGAGAGCAGGGCTGATGACCTCGTTGACATTCTTGACCGCCTGGAGGACGCCCTTGCCGCCCCACTTGGACTTGTCGCCGTCGCGGAGCTCGCAAGCCTCGTGCTGGCCTATCCAGACCTTGTTAGCCTTGTGACAGGGTTTGGACGCGACTGGTATCTTGGTAAGACGAACCAGTGGAAGCTCCCGAGGGAACGATGGCGCGGTGAAGGCCAGTCTCGGTCACAACATCGACCTCGACGGTGGGGTTACCGCGAGAGTCGTAGACGTAGCGAGCGTGGATCTTGGAGATGGTCATCTTGAATGCTTCTGTGGCGTCCTATGTTAGCAATTGGATCCCAGGAGAAAGGTGCTGATGCAATCGGCTTGGTGACAGGATTTGGTCAGTGTCGGGCCGTTTTTGCTCCCAATCCTAGAGCTGTAGGTGAGGGGTTGGTTTTAGGGCCGTGGGATGGAGGAAGAACGAAACAAACACGTAGCGGGAGAAAACACCTCCGCCTGGTATTAATACGCGATGAAATTCGCTCAGCAGCGATTCCGCAAGAGTCATAATATGCCGCAAGAGTCGATCTCACCAAGGCCCTCCATCGCGTCCAATGGCGGGGTCATGGTGCGCGGGGCAGGGGAGAGAAGGTGGGATACAAGATGGAAGAAAACAACGTCACGCACGTACCTCGCGATCGTAGGGCTGGAAGTTATGAAGCTTGGATGATGTCTAGATTTGTTGTGAAAGATGGAAGAAAAGTGAAGAGAAGAGATTTGAGTTGGATGGGAGCTTGGCGACGGAAGCTTTTGGAACTCGAGCAGAGATGGAGAGGAGGGGCAGTTTTGTTTGGTGGGGTGATCCTTGAGGTCGACGGGACCTCTTGCCTGCTAGTGCGCCAAGAGCTGTCATCGGTGTTACGCTCCAAAACTTGCGAAGAGCGACATCGGGTCAAGGTAGCATCTACCTCCAGCCCGAAAACTCAACCATAATCTGCAGCTGCGATTCGCGTTGAGAGGGAGGCTTGCTCCCGTCCCGACCGGACTCGCCGTTTGATCGAGCGAGAGAAAAAAAATCACCAAGTCTCTCAGCAGCAGGTATTGCGACCTTGTCCTTGGTCGGACTTTGCTTTCGCCAGCAATCCCCCCAATGTCGACCCAGCTACACAAGCCAGACTTTCTCCAGCGAACACCAACGCGGAATTCGCCATATTTCGACTTTGCCCCCACGCGCTACTCCAGCCGGCCTTGAGGAGCAGCCATAACTCTCACCCGTTGATCGACCTGTAGTGCGCTCCGGCCAACCCCCACCATGGCGGCTGAGTCCGACTCTACCGCACCCGGGCCGGGGCTGACTTCGAGCTTGTTGCCGGGCCGGGGATGCGAGGTAAACGAGGGTTCGGTTGAGAGATATGTACGGGTGCTCCCGGCCCCGTTGCCTTGCACTCAGTAAGGCATGAGTAGCGCCTGTCGGGCTATTCGGCCAATCCTGACATCCCGCTTGCACTGGCCCAGCTCGTGTCATCTGGACATCAAGAGAGGCCTCTAGGTAATGACCAGTGCTAGGTGTCGATACAGGAATGGCTAATTGACTGGGCAACCTGCATCAGCAAGAACTGCCTCGAGCCCAGGCAGCGAGTCCACAACCGAACCAGGCCCTCCCAATGCAGCTTGTCAGCATTGTATATTTATGGCTTCAACGCTCGTTCCCAGGGTTGGAATGCGCCATCTCGTTCAGCCCAGACGAAGTGCAGAAGTGCCCCCTTTTCCGGGCACCCGTCTTTTGGTTGACGGATGCAGAGCAGTCTTCTACAGCATGTCATCTAAGTATTGTTCCATTGTTCCATATATCTTTCCTATTGTCGATGAGGTGGCACCTGGAATGTTCGCCCGGTTTTTGTGAGCTTCCCAACTGAACGGGCACAAGCTAGCGTTTGGACGTTGAGTGGCGGCCATTCAAGTGCTACATACGGGTCTGCGCCTCGCTGCAACCCTATCCTCTCGCCCTGAATAGCGTCATGGGACGACAGAAACCTCCAGTGTAGTTATTCGAATCATTTGCTGGTAGATTGAAGCGCAGCTAACTTGTCACGGTGCCATCCCAGACAGCGAAGGGCTCCGACCGCCTGCCCAAAGCGGTCATCAGCTTTGCAACAAGCGGCAGGTGGAGCCACCTGAGCATGGACCAGGCCTGCAGTAATTACCTAAGATTCCGGGTTCCCAAGCAGGCAACTTGCATTCAGATGGAAGTCTCTTCCAAACTCCCTGACGACCACTGTGCGTAACAGCGTGTACGATAGTTGTGTTGTGTGTTGTATATTAGGATCCACTGTCTCTCTGCCGAATCATCCCTTCTTTTCATCATGTATCGCTCGTCGATTTGTTTGCGGCCGGCCTCCCGAGCACTACAAAGAATTCCACGCGCGCAAGCTTCGAAGAGTTTTCAGTCCCCAGCACGGTAAATGCCCCCCAGCCTTTATTCGCTGGACCCACCCCTCTGGGAGCTCCCACACCCCTACCTACCCCTCCTGGTTGATGCATAGCATTCTGATCACCCCGCAGTCTCTCGAGCTCAAAACGATCGTACTCTGCATCAACAAGCTTGAACCTGAACACCAGCCTGAACCAGGTTTCTCGCCATCGTTCAGCTTCTTACCCTTCGTTTTCTCGGACGGTCCGTCTTTCCAGCCAGCCAATTCGGCACTGCTCTTGCCGCCGTCACACCATGTGCAGGACGCAAGCTATGGCCGATGTCTCCAGTGGAGTCAACGTGCAGTCCAGAGAGCTGCTCCCTGCCAATGTCATTCCCCGGCACTACCACGTTACGCTAGAGCCCGACTTCGAGAAGCTCACCTTTGATGGCACCGTTGTCATCGACCTTGACGTTGTTGAGGATTCCAAGTCCATTTCCCTGCACACCCTTGAGCTCGACGTCCATGGTGCGAAAATCACATCTGGTGGTCAGACTATCAGCTCCACGCCCGCCGTCTCATACAACGAAGATCTTCAGATCAGCACCTTTGACTTTGATAATGCCGCGCCGAAGGGATCCAAGGCACAGCTGGAGGTGAGCTTCACCGGCCAGCTCAACGACAAGATGGCCGGTTTCTACCGCTCCACGTACAAGAACGCCGATGGTAGCGAGGGAATTATGGCCGTCACGCAGATGGAGCCTACCGACGCCCGCCGAGCTTTCCCCTGCTTCGACGAGCCGTCTCTCAAGGCCGAGTTCACCGTCACGCTGATCGCTGACAAGAACTTGACCTGCCTCAGCAACATGGATGTCGCGTCCGAGACTGAGGTCCAGTCCAAGATCAGCGGCGGGACTAGAAAGGCCGTCACCTTCAACAAGTCGCCCCTGATGTCAACTTATCTCGTTGCCTTTGTCGTTGGCGAGCTGAACTACATCGAGACCAATGACTTTCGCGTCCCCGTCCGTGTCTACGCCCCACCCGGACAAGATATCGAGCATGGTCGGTTCTCGCTTGATCTAGCTGCCAAGACGCTGGCGTTCTACGAAAAGGTCTTTGGGATTGACTTTCCTCTACCAAAGATGGACCAGATTGCCATTCCCGACTTTGCTCAGGGCGCCATGGAGAACTGGGGTCTCGTGACCTACCGCGTTGTTGATCTTCTCCTTGACGAAAAGGTCAGCGGTGCCGCCACCAAGGAGCGAGTCGCCGAGGTTGTTCAGCACGAGCTTGCTCACCAATGGTTTGGCAACCTTGTGACGATGGATTGGTGGGATGGCTTGTGGCTGAACGAAGGTTTCGCCACGTGGGCTTCCTGGGTAGGTTGCAAGCACTGTCAATGTATACCCATTACTAACTTGTACGGCCTAGTATTCCTGCAACATCTTCTACCCTGAGTGGAAGGTATGGGAGAGCTACGTCACAGACAGTCTTCAACGGGCGCTCGCCCTCGACTCCCTCCGCAGCAGTCATCCCATTGAGGTCCCCGTGAAGAAGGCCGATGAGATCAATCAAATCTTCGACGCCATTTCCTACTCTAAGGGATCCTGTGTCCTGCGAATGATCTCAACTTACCTCGGGGAAGACATGTTCTTGGAGGGAGTGAGGCGCTACCTGAAGAAGCACGCATACGGCAACACGCAGACCGGCGACCTGTGGGCGTCACTTGCGGAGGCCAGCGGCAAGAACGTCGAGGACGTCATGCAAGTCTGGACCAAGCACATCGGCTACCCTGTGGTCACGGTCACTGAGAAGGATGACAACACGATCCACCTGAAGCAAAATCGATTCCTGCGCACTGCGGACACTAAGCCCGAAGAGGATCAGGTCATTTACCCTGTCTTCCTCGGTCTGCGGACCAAGGGCGGCGTCGACGAGACCGTGACGCTTGCTAACCGTGAGGGAGACTTCAAGATGCCAAGCGACGGGTTCTTCAAGCTCAACGCCAACCACACAGGTCTGTACCGGACGTCGTACTCTCCTGAGCGGCTAGAGAAGCTCGGTGCTGCGGCCAAGCAGGGGCTTTTGAGTGTTGAGGATAGGGCTGGCATGATCGCAGATGCCGGCGCCTTGGCGGCCTCGGGATATCAGAAGACTTCGGGCGTTCTGTCCCTCCTGAAGGGCTTTAGCACAGAGACCGAATTCGTGGTCTGGAACGAGCTCATCTCCCGCATCGGGTCTCTCCACGGTACTTGGATGTTTGAGGACCAAGTCATTCGCGATGGTATCGAAGCCTTCCAGAGAGATCTCTGCAGCCCCAAGGCGCATGAGCTTGGCTGGGAATTCTCTGACAAGGACGGTCACATTCAACAACAGTTCAAGGCCATGCTTTTCGGTAGCGCAGGCCTGACTGGAGATGAGACCATCATCAAGGCAGCAAAGGAGATGTTCACCAAGTACATGGCTGGTGACAAGTCGGCGATCCACCCCAACATTCGTGGCAGTGTCTTCAGCATGGCACTGAAGTACGGTGGAACCGAAGAGGTTTGTCACTGCATACTCTATTTGTTCAGAACAAATAGCTAACGATCTGCCAGTATGACGCTATCCTCAACTTCTATCATACGTCGACGAACAGCGACGAGCGCAACACTGCTCTGCGATCTCTTGGTCGGGCCAAGGACCCAGAGCTCATCAAGAGAACCTTGTCACTTCTCTTCAGCGGTGAGGTCAAGGACCAAGACATTTATATGCCAACAGCCGGCCTTCGTGGGCACGCGAATGGCGTCGAGGCTCTTTTCGCCTGTATGACGGAGAATTGGGACGAGCTGGTCAAGAAGCTGCCGCCTGCCTTGTCTCTCCTCGGGACCATGGTGACCATCTGCACTTCTGGCTTCACCAACCAGGAGCAGCTGGTGAGAGTGGAGAAGTTCTTTGCTGACAAGCCCACTGCTGGGTTTGATCAGTCGCTAGCGCAAAGCTTGGATGCTATTCGCTCCAAGGTCTCGTGGCTGGAGCGCGATCGCACAGATGTCACCGACTGGCTGAAGGCGAGCGGCTACCTAAAGTAAGCCTATTAAACCAATAGAAACATGCCTCAAAAGAGAGGCAGAGATTCTATGGACCAATATCAAACACAGGGTCCCATGACTCGCTCTGAGGGCGCTTCTCTCCAGAGTCAACAAGATACAGATGTATGATATTTAGAGACGTTAGTCTAGCGTAATCAGAGAATAGCATCGGTGAGGGCTTGGCCAATTACCCTATAGATTGCTTGCTGGCCTCCTTCTGCGTCTTATGTCGCCAAAGATGCCGCACGCATAGGGGGTGTGACTTGGTTAGGTGGTGTGTATTTAGTAACCCTAACCCCATCTTTGGCTTTCTGCCATTCTTCTCCGCCCAAATTCTGAGCTCCAACCAGCACCCATCACCATCCATCGACGCGACGAACAGAGACCCAATCCCACGACTCAGACACGCGCTTTGCAGACATCATGGGGTGGTTTGACGGCTGGTTCGGCAGCAGTGACAGCGCGTCCGACCCGCTGGGCAAACTCGACCCCAAAGTCCGCAAATACCTCGAGAAAGAATCGCCCGTGAAACTTAGGCCCGAGCACGCCAACATACCTTCCCCCACGCGGCCTCAGCAACCACAACCACAGAAACGAGGCCCCTCCTCATCTGCCTCCGATGACGCCCCACCCCCTGTACCCCTTCAGTCCCTCTTCCAAGATGGCCGCTACGCACACCTGTGGAAGGGCTACAAGCCACTTTCTGCCGTTGAGGCCGAAACGAAATCCGATCATGAGAAACTCATGGATGTCCTAGAGGGATTCAAAGAGCGCAAGGCCATGATTGGACGGACGGCCATGGAGAATTGTGCCGAGGAGCAGCTCGAGTGGAATAATTGCATGAAGGAGGGGGATTGGGTCAAGAGGGCGAGGTTGTGCTCTGAGGAGGTGCAGAAGTTTGAGAGGTGTTATCAAACGCAGACGGTATGTTACCACTTGAGGTGATGCGCTAGTACTGGGGAACTGCTAACGGCGGGCAGAGGTTGTTGAAAGCGCTGGGGTACCTTTCGAGTTATCAGAGGCCGAAGGAGGTGGATGAGCAAATTCAGATGCGGGCGGATAAGATTTATCAGCAGATGATGGAGAACGAGAGGGAGGCGGCCAAGGCGAAGGAGGAGGGACGACCGGTGCCGGTGTATACGCCCGTGATACCGAAACAGGAGGCGCCGGCGGCCGGGCCGGATGGGGTGGTTCCCGTGGAACCGGGGCCGAACACGTTGAAGGAGTGGAAGGAGAAGCTGCAGAAGCTTCCGGCAGAGGATAGGGCGGCCGAGGAGGAGGCTCTGAGAGCCGAGTTCAGGGCGAAGGCGGAGGTGGCGGGGAGGATTCAGTCCATTTGGGAGGAGCAGGCGAAGGAGAGGGAAGCCCGGAAGGCCGAGGGCAAGGAGACGATGGTCGACAAAGTCAAGGGGCTGGTCGGGAAATAGTCCTTGGGGTGGGATGTAGGATAATGTATTGGTGGTAATCATGTCATCATAAATTGTGATACTACGTGTACAAAGCCAGTGCTCAGACAAGTGTTGACCTGTTTGCGGGTCCGTCTATCTGCCCTCCAACACACCTGCAGTCCGTTCTAAGAAAGCGTTAAACTCTTTGATCTGCTTCAGAGTTCCCCCGCCGTCGCTCTTGGTGCCTACTTGGTCTGCTATCCTGTTGACCAACAGCTCCAGGTTGGCGAGGTCCGCCCGCGTCTGTTCTGGCATGGACAACTCCTCTGCAGCCAACCCCTTTTCCACAACTAGATCAATGTCATGCATAGCTGAGGACAAAGATATGTGACGCTATGTTGATCACGTTAGAAACCCCCTTCACCTTATTGAAAGTTCAAGACTTACCAGGGCTTCCCTGCTCTCCGCTTCATGTTTTATTCGTATCGCATCCATTCGCAGAGCTACTTGGTCTCGCTCAGCTCGGACGCGCAGTATCGCATCGCGCAATGACAACTTCTCCTTTTGCGCGACGCGTACTCTCTTCCGGAGAGCATGCAGGGTATCTAGGGCTATGGTCTGGCCACGAATTCAGTCAGCTTTTGCGATGTTGCCTTTTATTTTGGGAATGCAACATACGTGCTCCAACAACCTCGTTCGTAATTCTTCCTGAAAAGCCTCAAGGGATCTCAGCATAGTCCGCTGCTCCCTCCTACCCGCCGTGTCTTCGGCGTTCTGCACATTCTCCTCCAACCGAGCAGAGAATGCCCCGATGAGTTCCTCGCATAGTTTAGACAGTACATCAACAGCGTTGACACCACCCCGGTTGGCATAAGGAATCTCGGCGTTGAGGATGTCGGCGTCTGATTCATCCTCTTCAACAATAGCCTTCTTAGTAAAGCGGTGGACGGTGACTGGCACCGCACCGCCGTCCGCCTCATCATCATCAGCTGCTCCTGCTGCCTTTGGGCCCCTCTTGTTCCTCGCCGGCGCTTTCTTGGCAGGCTTGCCTTTTGGAGCTCTTGGTTGCTGCTGTTGTGCCGGGCTGGCCACCTCTTTCCTGCGCCGTCGTTTTGCGGCTGGCTCGGGTTCTGGTTCGGCTTCGAGTTCGGGTGATGGGGGAGCGGGTAGACTTTGCCTCGTTCGTTTCTTCTTTGCAAGTCGCTGAGCGGCCTCCTTGTCGCCAATCTCTTGCGCTTTCTCGGCTTCCTCCTCCCCTAGCTCCTCGACCTCGTCCTCGGCCAGAAGCCCTTCTACCTCTTCCTCTTCGCCTGGCTCCTCCTCTACCAGAGGCACAGTCGGCTCCGCCCTGGCCCTCTTCCTACCACTTGACCTAGGCGTAGCGTCCTTGGATCCAGCGCTCCCTCTCGACTTAGGAGTGGCCTCCACCATCACATCACTCCCCCCCGCCGAACTTCCGCCAGACAGCCGCGCACTCCTCCTCTGCTGTCTCTCTATTGCAGTCTCCCCACTCTTTCTCCTCGCCACCCGCTGCAACGGCGACGAAGACGGCACATGCGCCGTCGTCTCATCCAAGTCCTCCAACACTCTCTGCAACAAAGTACTCGACCCTATCACCGGCGCCCCAGCGCTAATCCTCATTTGCCTTCGCCTCCCACTCCCCGGTGCATCCACAGGGCTCTCCCCAATCTCCTCCACCATGGCCGACACCCTCCCCGCCAGCGGTGATTTCGCCGACCCGAGCGACAGCTGCGACGTCCTCCTAGGCAACGAAGCAGATGACGGCTCGAGATCCATCGGGCTTGGTGCTACCACGGCTTCGTTCTCCTCCATTTCTTCATCTTCTCCCGTCGGCACCTCCAGCGACACTCTCTTAAACGCCGATGATAGGGCTGACGGCCCGCCGCGTCTCGCCGTGCGGGAGCCAGAAATTCGCTTTGGCCGCTTGCCATCGACGCTGCTGTGATCGCTAATGTCGTAAATCGCTGGGCTGCCGGAGCGTGTGGAGGAGTTTTTCTGCGGGGGGCTCGTCGCAGCGGCGGCGGATCGTGTGGTGCGCGCACTCGGAGGGCTTCGGCCGGGACGAGCCCGCTTTGCAGAGGTGTTTGGCGGTGGACGGGTCACTGGAGGGGCTATGGGAGGTGGGCTTGGCTCGGCTTCGGGATCAGGCTCTGCTTCCAATTCCATGGGCTCGGGATCCGGGAGTTCGAAACCGAAGGAAGTATCTTCGACTTCGTGCATGCTGTGAGGGTGTCAATTGAGGAGCGGGAGCTGGGAAGGGTGACGTACCGAGCTCCACGCATGCGCTCGAGGAGGCGCTCCTGTCCTACAAATGGTTAGCTGGCTTGCTGAGAGAACTTATAACGCAAATGAATGCATACTTGTCGCCATGGTGGGCAACCCGGATTACAGCCGTTGGTTCCAAGGCTACATGTGGTGTGTTGAAAGTGATGGCGGGGTGTTGTGCGTTGATGCTCGACAAAACGCGCCTCCAAGCTTGGAGACGCGACGGTTGGACGTTGCAGGGGCCCCAGGGCTTAAGCGCGGCCCCCGCAAAGCTCTAGGTGGGTCCTGTCCCATCGAACAATGACTTGCAGCCGAGCAGGCCTTCGAGAAGTACGAAGCACGCTTCCATTGCCAGCAATGATGCGATTGACATGAGCACCTTTCTATTTAATGTCGGGACCCCCAGCTTTTCTTCAGAGCTTTGGTGTACATCGCCAACCGAAAAACTTTATATGTCTACTTTTCCTGACGTGACGCGCCGCTTCCCTAGGCCGCCTTTAGCACCAAATGGTCACGTGGCGCGAGCTTCCAGCAAAGTCGGCACGTATGTGGTCCTGATTACAGCGACGGCTTACCACTAAACCCCCTGAAGGACGAATAGCTCAGGGGTAGAGCAACCGGCTGCAGCTTCCCACGGGCAAGCATATTCCGGTAGGTCACGTGTTCAAATCACGTTTCGTCCTCATTCTTTTTGCATTTTCTGCCCGGTACTGCTCAGTCTTTTATTTTGCTCCCCGTAGATGCTCAGAAACTAAGGTGTTTGCTCGATTTCCACGCACGAGGGTGATTGGGAAGGAGCAATCTGGACCCATTCGTCTTTGGGCAGGAGCACAGGCCAGGTCAGAGGGAATGGAACCTCCAGCACCTCGGCCCCGGGTTCAAAATGGGTTTGCTTCTTCCATATTTTGCATCATTTGCTTGGTGTTACTCTTTCTGTCTGGTATTTTGCACTCTGGACTCTAGCTATTACTTCCGAAATCGAAAAGTCCGTTTTTCAGCACAATGAGCAGTTCATGCTCGATCACTGGCCAGAGCAGAGGGGACGTTGAGCCAAGCCCCAATTTGTGGGGTAATCGTGGGGGGAGCTCGACTTCACACATCACTCAGAGACTCCTCGTGCGTTTGACAACCACGGGTTACAGCCGAAAGTCCAGCATTGGAATACCGCCAAGCAGTACTCCAAACGGCCATGGAGACGGCGAAGCCGTGATGTCCTCGGCCCAGCCCCGCTCCTGCACCAAGCGAGGGCCTTGAAGTTGGGGGTTTGGAGAGCCGATGATAAACGCCACCAATGGGCCATGCCCCCCTCATCGAGGGGTTCGGACTCGGTTCGGACTGGTCAATGACATAAATGCAGGGATTGTCCCCAGCTCACAAACAACTAACGGCATCGTTGCGGTGGAATGCTGAGTGGCTGGCGACACCGTAGCCCATGAGCTTGTTGTATTCGGCTCGTACTTTCCTGAAAGCTCAACTATAGATCGGAAGCAAACTTCACGATGCCGTTCGCGTCCTCGTACCCGCCCATCGCTATTCCTCGCGATGTCGATCTTTGGTCGCTCGTGTTCGAGCGGAAGCAAAGACCGTTCCCAACGACAAAAGAGATTTTCACCAGCGGGGAAACAGGACGTACCTACAGCTGGGCCGGCCTTCGAAGCGCATCCGTCGAGTTTGGAAAGGGCCTTCAGGCCCTTTGGCACTGGAAGAAGGGCGATATCATTGCTCTCTACACGCCCAACTCGATCGATACTCCGATCGTCACGCTGGGGGCTCTCTGGGCCGGTGGCGCCGTTTCGCCAGCCAATCCGCTCTACACAGTTGAGGAACTTACATTTCAGCTCAAGGACTCTGGCGCAAAGGCTCTGGTAACGCAGGCACCGTTCTTAAAGACAGCCATCGCTGCTGCCTCCAAAGCTGGAATTCCAGAGAGCCGCATCGTGATCATCGGCGAACATCGTGATCACTCGGGGAGGTTCCAACACTTTAGCAACATTCGCAATACGAGTTCCAGAGGACACTACGCGAAGGCTACTGTCGACACAGACAAGGATTTGGCTTTCCTGGTTTATTCGTCCGGGACGACGGGTCTGCCAAAGGGGGTGTGTTTGACGCACCTGAATCTCGTCGCAAATCTTCTCCAGGGCGACTATGTTGAAGGTAACCAGTGGCTCCCGTATGGCGGTTACGACGGAAAGGGAGATAAGCAGCTGGGTGTGCTTCCGTTTTTTCACATCTACGGTTTAACTTGCTCTGTCCTTTTGACCGTCTACTCCGGCTGGCAGCTCGTGGTTCTTGAACGCTTCGATATGGAAAAGGTCCTTCAAACAATCGAGGCTTACCGCATCACATTCACCTATCTCCCGCCGCCAGTGATACTGGCGTTTGCGAAGCATCCCTTGGTGGACAAGTACGATTTGACGTCGCTTAAAGTTCTGCATTCGGGTGCTGCCCCCCTCACCAGAGAGCTCACCGAGGCTGTGTGGGACCGACTTCACATCCCGTGCGTCCCATTTTGCCTTCTTTTTGTCTCGGAAGGGAGTGCCTAACTTTGCCTGAGAGACGCCTGGCTGACATGGATTCCCAGAGTAAAACAAGGCTTCGGCCTCTCCGAGACGAGCCCTGTCACGCACTGCCAGAGAGTCGAGGAATGGGCAAAACACATGGGGTCCGTTGGAAAGCTTTTCCCCAATATGGAAGCGAAGATCGTTGATGAGAGCGGCAATGAGGTGGCAGGCGACGAGGTACGACAGAACCATTTCACTTCTGCATTGTTTCACAGGTTTCACAGGATCTAATGGAGCATAAAAAAAATAGGCCGGCGAACTCTGGGTCAAAGGGCCCAACGTCTTCAAAGCTTACCTGAATAGTCCTGAGCGCACAAGGGAGGCGTTCTCGCCGGATGGGTACTTCAAGACGGGCGACATTTTTCGACGGGATAAGCACGGCAACTACTTTTGCGTCGACCGTCTCAAGGAGCTCATCAAGTATAGTAAGTTGTTCTCTCACTGCCTCTCCCTTTTGCCTTGTATGTCGAGCTGCGGTAAGCATGGTACTAATCCCGATTACCTACTCAATAGAGGGATTCCCCGTCCCACCAGCGGAATTAGAAGGCCTCCTCGTTGGACATGCGGACATCGCTGATGCTTGCGTAATCGGCGTCGAAGACCCAGCTCAAGCGACCGAGGTCCCCCGGGCGTACGTCGTCCTCAGACAGGGGGTTACCGCCAGCGAAGCCAAAGCACAGGAGTTGAGCGAGTGGGTGGCTAGCCAAGTTGCGCCTCACAAGAGACTCAGGGGAGGCATCCAATTCATTGACCAGGTGCCGAAATCTGCCAGCGGCAAGATCTTGCGGAGGCTCATGAGAGATCAAGTGAGGAAAGAGAGCCGGGCGGGGAACGCAAAGCTATGAGAATAAATATCTGTCAAGACCAAAGCACATCTACATGAAAACATATCGACATCAAATCTGCAAGTCCACCCACGGAAAGATCCGCCCCAGGTGTTTCAGTGCGTCCGACCCCAACGGTCGGCTTCCCGCTGCGCTTCCTGCAATCGGTAAGACATCCTTCTGCGGAGCGACCCACCATCATGTTCGGGTCCCGCGGCCTGCAGTGTAATCTAGCTGCTCCTAACATTGCTGCAAATACCAAGACAAATCGTCGTCACCAAAACTCAGCCACAACAATATGAAACCTTGAAGATCCCATCCGAGCTGAAGGATTCAAGGCTTGTTAGTCTAGTCTAGGGGTGATTCGCATTCCCCGCCTCATTTTCCACGCCCGCCCGCCCTCAGCTAAAACATTCAGGGCGGCCTCTCGGTAAGACGCTCCACACTCCGCATCCTCGTACCAAGGCCCAATTATGTCGAGGATTCGACTTTCAGGGGCAACACAAAAATAGATAACAGTGAATCTCGAGGACTCGGGATAGACGAAGCCCAGCTGAGGTTATTTGTTGGTGCCAGCTTGAAATGCAACTTACGGGGGCATACGACGTGTTGTGGCATGACGCCGAGTGTTTGCCTTGGGGGCGAAGTCTCTAGAGCGTCAGCGCATGATCGTGCTAGGGGCACCTGAGGGTTAGCAGACAATGGCGGTCCTCCAGTCGTGACTTCTTCGTGGACAGCTTCAAGCGTCAGCATCTCACGTTGCCTCTAACTCTGTTCCGGAAAGCGGTCTCATGATCGGCAACGGGGGTTGTGCAAAGACCTGCCGCCTCACTGTGAGCTAACAAGGCGTCCCGAAAAGCGAGTTGACTACGGGATAGGCATGCGGGCAGAGTAAAATATGCAATACTCTTGGGCTTCGGCACTTGCAAAGTGTCACAATGAGCAGGTTTGTGCTGCTGGCACAGCATCCGGAACAGGCCTGCAAGTGTTGCAAGTGTTTCCACCCTCCCTCGCCTGCCTCGAAACGTCTCAGTGACCTAGTATCCTCCCTTGTGCACGTCTCGTTGGACTCGCCCACGTGTTGAGGCACATGCCATCCCATCAGATGTTTTGCGACCCTCTGAATGGTCATCTCTTATAAGGCAATGCGTTGCAGTGTTGGCTCTCTCGCTGGATAATAGGAGTGCCGTGTCGGACAGCGAAAGGCTGTCGTCTCGCGACCTTCCTCCCGTTGCACCTTCCGCTCCATCACGGACCGGACAAGACCCGATTGGTGGGCGCTTGGGTGCGCAGGACACGGGTCCTGGCAGCAGAGCTCTTGGTTGCTGCCAGCGAGTGTCTCCTGTCCCCCGTTCCAGCAAAGTATGTGCATGCTGAAGCAGCAAGGTCGCCATGCGTCTGCACTTCTCGGGATTCTGCCGAGGCTCTGGCGTCGGGGCTCAACAGGCAGGGCGTTAGAAGTCGAATCGGATGTGTGTGTGTCGGATGATGATCCTCCACCCGTTGCTTTGCTGGCACTGCAGACCTTCACCTTTTGATGGGTAAAATCGTCCTAGCTCCATTGAGACATACTGCTACAGCAACGTTTCGCCTACGGAGCCGCCTATCGGTAGCCGGGAAGGGCGGGGAAGGGACCGGGATGCGCGAGGGAGGCGGTGAAGGCACGGAAGGGTGTCGAGCCCCGAATGGTCGAGCGGGGCTGCCGTCCGAGACCACAACAACCACTCTGTCAAAGGGCAAAGATCACACAGGCCCATCTTATCAGAAGGCATCCCGGTGGTTGGAAAGTGCCATCGGGCAAGCAAGCCTCGGAAGCCTCTAGCGAGTCATGTGCTGTGCGACACCGGGCATTTTCGCTTCAACGGGATTGTAGCCGTTGCGAAACAGCAGAGGGGCCGTCGAGGACGTGGAGGGATGAAGCAAAAGCCTAATGCAGCCCCCTGAGCAGGCATCAGTTTTTTTTCTCGGTGAGGCGAGAGCCTTTGGGCCAAGCTGTGCGCCCGCAGCCTCGATCGCATACCTTGCTTCACCGCTTGGCGGCCCGAGCTAGCATATGTCGATGATGAAAGCAACCAGTCAGGGGCGGTGGGAAGCGCGAGGCGATGCGTCGTCCAGGTGACAATGTGTTGTTTACAGTTGACGGTGCTGATCCCCAGGCACCCAAGGCAAAAGTGGGGAAAAGGGGCTGGCAAAATACCTAGGTAGATGTGAAATACCTCGTGGTGAGATGGTTGAGCAAGGCGAAAAGGTTGAGCTATGAGTAGCAGCCAGCCACTGAACAGCATATTCATGACGAGTGTCTCGTTTGCGAGCGACATTTCCGGCCGCCCCATGGGTCCGCCTCGTCTTCAGTGTTGGCAATTGACGAGAGAGTCCACGTATTTTCTTTCCCGCTACTGGATTTTCGCCGCAGTCTTTGTAAAGTTGGCCAGTTCGGATGTTGGCCTGATTTAAGCCTTGCTTCTTTCCTGTGGGCTGATGGTTGAGTTGCTCGCGCCGTTGCGGTGACCCTGGGGTCAAATCCGTCCCAGCGAGCTGACCTCTGTCGTTCCGCACTAGAAAGCAGGAAGTGCCTTGCGTCTTCATTGTGCCAATAAGCAAACTAGTCCCGCTCAGATGACGATTATTATCGTCAGCTCTCAACCCAAGGTTATAGAACATGTCGATGCCCAACATCTTGAGAATTTGGCGTCCCTTTGAGGCTCTGTGGCCTCCGGAAAACGTTCTTGGCGAGCGTTAACGCGTCTGTTTTGTGTCTCCGACGGCCCGAAACAGACTGCAAAATGGCTGTGATCCGGGCCTTCGTAGCGGTCCCAGTGCCCCCCACCAGCTACCTGTCCTCCTGAAGACTTTTGACGCACGGGGTGTCACTTGAGACTCTCGGCCCAAGTAGCTATCGTCTAGGAGTGCACAGCGTTTGTGCGAGTCTTGGATGCCCGACGTGCAAGATTGGGCAGCGGCATCGACGAATTCCTGGACTGATACTACAGCCAAAGCTGGTAGAACTCATCGAGGCACCACCGAGTCCACACCATCTCCAAGGCGATTCGCGTTCACGGGGGGCCGCCAGGCTGCATTGGGCAACGTGGGACAGGCGACACGCCGGGCACCCATCTTTTTTTTCGGTCTGTCGAGTCATAGATGAAGTGGTGGCCGCCGTCGGGATAGTCAGAAATTTCTCATACCCGTCCTGAGTGGTTCTTGGCCTTGTGGTTGGTGTCCATCCCTGGAAGAAGAAAAGCATCGCTTCGCTGCCTTTATCGACCAAACTGTGATAGGTCATCCAATATACCTATCACACCCGAATCTCATCGATAAGACGCGAAATCGTCCCAGTTTGCGACTCTCTCAGGGGTCAAAGTATTCCTATCGCTGCGAATCAGCGACGATCGAAACTAGAATGAGCGCAAAGGCAAATAACCTGTGCTCAGAACTCACCGCCCCTTCCTCGGCGTCTCAAATCAGCTTTCGGCCTCCATATTGGCCTCGGGTCGAGACTGGGAATGTATGGTGTGGGTGGTAGTAGTGATGGTGCTACATGGCGATCTTTCTCAGCAGGCTTCATTTGGTGGGCCTCCCAATCCAACGCGAGGCGACGAACCGTCGTGACGCGTTCAGGGAGGCTTTCGAGAGCTGTTGTGGAAGACACTGGCCGTGCCAGCCCCAGATCAACACTTGCAATCGCCACAGCCAGTGAGGGGGGTTGGAGTTTTTGCAGGTTTCTCCCTCCGTGGCGAGTGCTCTCCGGGAGGGCCAGCTGTGGCTGGCTGCAGAGAGCGTCGTCAAGCTTGCCACCAAACCTCTGCTGCCTTGGCAAGGACAAGATGGCGAAAAGAGAGCGCTGGCATCTCTCCCGCATGGTGAGCATCAGCCCAATATGAAAGAAGAAAATACAAGAGAAAGGGGTCGCCCAGGTGAGAGGTATAAAGGAGGAATTTTAATCCGACGCATGCGTGCCCAGAGGGACTAGGGCGCTGTGCAAGCGCTGGAAGCGCCACACAAAACCGTGGAGCTTCAAACCCGCTGGCTAAAATGATGGGTACCTAATCATCGCCGTCCGATGTCGAGAGTCATCGGTGAGAAAAATGCTGAAATTGCAAGCTTGACCATTGCGACTTCTATTGCTAGGATCGATGAATCTATGGGTACTGGAGGGCAAAGCTACCAACAGAGAAGCAGGACGATGTGGAGGCACGGGCGCCCACGTCCGCTTCCAGGCACAAAGCTACAGCGGATGCAGCATATCTGGTAGGCACCCTTGATGTTCACCGAGCGAAGGGGTGCAGCCTTGACCTCGGTGGAATACTTAAACTTCTCGTGAGCCACGATCGTTTACGTGGGAATTTGGGTAAATTTCGCAGGGGTACCCGCTTCAACCCAACTTGTGTCTGGAACGTCCGCAAGGGACACTGGGGCGCGAACCAACTTGAGCTCGAGCCGCACACCCCTCACAAGGCGTCTGACCCATACCACCCAACGGGCCGCCCCCCACCCAGATCGGCCTGGGTCGCGGACAACTTTTTTTGCTTTTCAACCCACAGCCTGCGCCCTGCTGCCGGCTGACCCCGCTTTTGCTGAGAGCTCCGAATCAATCAAACAAATCCCGCGTCGGCACCAGCTTCGTGGTGCTGGATGGGGCCCGTTCGATCACGGTGGACTGTCACAGCGCTCTCTTCGTGTTTTCATCACGGTTTGTCCTGCAATGGATGAGAAATCCGCTACCAAGGAGAACAAGGACATCGCCACCTCTTGGAGTGAGTACCTTCGACGCCAAAGTAAAAAGCACCAACCTGCTGGCGATGGGTACGCATCTCCCCTCCTCGATTTTTTTTTTCAAATATCGAAACTAATGCGCATCCAGAGATCCTGGGAAGTCTCCTGGTATCACCAGAGAGTCCCCTGTCGCGGACGTAAAAAACCCGCCATCTTCCGGCCAAGAGTCTGCTCAGAAGAAGCCGGCCGGTGGCGACCCTCCTGCTGGATTGACGTCTCAGCCTGACCAAGAATCCTCTGCGAGGAGCCCTCCATCCAGCCTCAAGAGGGAAGGGTCTAGTTCTAGGAGCGCCTCCCCTCCGAAGCGTCCCAAAGGGAAGCCGGCGGACGAAAGCCGCGCTGACTTTGACCGTGGCCCGTTACATGGCAGGGGCTCTGGCAGGGGCAAGCTGTGGAACCCGGATGGAGACTCAGCTCCTCCCCGTCCCGCCTCATACGACAGGTCCAATGTAGCTGCCAACCACCGGATACGTTTACCTTCTGGGACACATCAACATTCCAGACCGCCACGCCAAAACCACCACCAGGCTGCCGCTCGGCCCTCGGAGGAGAGTTCAACCGAGCTCATCAAGCAACCGGAGACAAGACCCATTTCACAAGAACAGCTTGTTGCCGAAGTCAAAGGGATCTACGCTGGCCTTGTAATGGTGGAAAACAAGTGCATCGAGGTGGACAATGCACAAAATACACAAAATGACCCAAACAACACCAAGCTCAACAATGAACAGTGGCAAGCACTCATTGCCCTCCACCGCACCTTGCTTCACGAGCACCACGATTTTTTCCTGGCTTCGCAACACCCGTCAGCGAGCCCAGCATTAAGAAGATTGGCCTCAAAATATGCCATGCCCGCGAGGATGTGGCGACACGGCATTCATAGCTTTCTCGAGTTGTTGAGGCATCGCCTGCCTGCGAGTTTGGAGCATATGTTGACGTTCATTTATTTGGCCTACTCGATGATGGCGTTGCTTTACGAAACTGTTCCCGCCTTCAAGGAGACGTGGATTGAGTGTCTCGGAGATCTCGGCCGCTATCGAATGGCCATTGAAGACGATAATCCTCGTGACCGCGAGGTCTGGACGGCTGTGAGCCGCGGGTGGTACAGCAAGGCGTCTGACAGCGCACCCGGGACAGGAAGGCTGTATCACCACCTCGCCATCTTGGCTCGGCCCAATGCTCTCCAGCAGCTCTTCTACTACAACAAGTCGTTGTGTGTAGCTATTCCCTTTGTCGCGGCCCGCGACAGCATTATGACGCTGTTTGACCCGATTATGGCTCCGAACTCAAGCCAGCAATCTAGACTGCCATCGACCGAGCATGCTTTTGTAAAAACGCACGGCATTATGTTCAGCAAGAAGGATTTCTCGAAGCTGGAACCCGCTAAGGAAGAGTTCATCAATACGTTAGACAACCACGCCGGCCGTTCAGGCCGGCGGTTCCTTGAGCCTGGGTGAGTTGAGCCTGACACACCATTCTTTGGTTTGGCTGAACACTGACATTTGGCCTAAAGATCATTCATTGCAGTCTCGAACTGCTGTGCCGTCACTGGATACGGTAGCGACAATAACCCTATTTACAGCATCATCAAGCAAGATCTCACTGGCGAGCAGCAGGACCAGCCGATGTCTGGAAATACCGTCGACGAGGCGTCTTTGAAGGACCTTGCTGTTCCCTTGGACTTTTCGAATAAAACCCACCGTGTGCTCTTCTCCCGCTTTGGGGATCCGAATATCCTCTCCTATGTTCACACGGTCCTCGCCTTTCTCTATCATTCAACGTTTTACGACGAGGCTATGGAGGTGTTGGCGCCGGAGTTTCCTTGGAAACTGTTGTCTTTATTGCTGAATACGTTACTCAGTTCCTGCCAGTCGTATACTCGCATCGAGAGTGACGATTTTCCCCACCCCGAGAAGGACGACTCGCCGCGACCACTGCCCGAAGACTACGCGATGAGGGGCTTGGTTTGGATTGCCAACTACTATCCGAAGACGTGGTTTGACAACGACAAGATTGAGGATGATGAGAAGGGTCTAGAAGCTGCTTCGATGGGAGAGGAGCGGAAGGTGCGCGTGCTGTATCTTGGATGTCGCATCGCAAGGAATAAGAAGTGGCTCCGATACGACAGCAACACACATCAGTTTAGTGTAGCCCCTCAGTTCAACATTGAACTGGAACATACGCCAGTTGCATCAGCAGCCAGCATTGATTTTGGGGAGCTGCCCGACGCGATTGCAACACCTTAGGATGTGTTCAATAGAAAACTTTCACTCTTATATTGGTCACCCCAAGACTTTCAGGATTGAGCTGGAAATTGTACCGCGAGGTGTGGTGGCATTATTGTCTGTTTTTGGTTTTGAATCCTGTTCATTTTTCCTGATCGACGAACTTTTATTGAGCATGCAGCTTGACTTGGGGATACCTGTTCCAAGTAATTTTAGTGGTAATGAACTAATTAGTAATTACGATGCTTCCCGGGAGCAGTCATCCAGTTTGTGAAACTCTGAGGTTTATAGGGTAGGTTTTGGCTTCAGGGGTGGAATGCCCTCGAGTTGAAATCTTGACGCTGACATGGTCAAAATGCAGAGACGATTCCCCAGGTTGAGCACCAGCACAACTCGATGTGCTGGGCCGCCGGCATGTCTGTGGGAGTGGTGGCGGCGGTCAACATGGAAGAAGTGCGGTGCGGTATATCCTGCCATAAGAGGGGGGAATCCGGAACTTGCAAACAGTTGGGCTGGCACGGGTGGGAGAATGTGGCTGGCATGACAAGGAGAAGTTCATTCCTTCGTTCTTCACAAGGGTCTTTCTCTAACCCGGTCCTTCAGTTCTTATCAACTGCCCTTCCACCACCCATTCATACTAATCCCACTATCCCTGCACAAGTCAATTTACGCACAGCATGGATGAACTGGCCGATATCGACCTCGGCCTGAACCCAGCCGCCGCCACGGACGACTCTGACCACCCCTTCATCCACTCCACCAAATCCGAGCCCAGCTTGCCCTCTAGCATTCATGGCAATTTGTCTTCTGTCAAGAAAAACTTGGTTGGCGAAGGGCTATAGCCCGTTCACTCGGGAGAGAGGAAACACACTCCATGAGATCTCGGAAGCCCAACTATTAATTCTCTCTGACCGAGATTACTGTGCTCGAGTCTCCGACCCCATGGATTTTCCTTCCGTCTGGGAATCCATGATTCCCATTCTTTCGACTCTTCTGAGCGGCAACATTGACGGGGACTTCACAGTCAACGTTTTCAGTTACTCCAAGATGAAGGACGAAGCTATTCACTCAACGTTGAAACAAAAGTTTGCCACCGAATTCACGGCGATGATCCCACCCACATTCAACCCTATCTACTTGAGATTTGGGCAGGGAAGACAGGAGGGATGTGATCGGCGGCATGTACGATCCTCTCAGCTCCTGAATCATCCCTTTGACATGTTCCTTTGAAAACCGGCAGGGAACTAGACGAAAAAAAAAATATAGCAATGTCTGCAAACAGCAAAAATTACGGGGGGTGCCCCATTGCACGCCTCCAAGAGATTTTGCGGAGGAGAGAATTGGGGCTGCTGGGGATGCTGGCGCTTGGCTGATCCGACGCTCGGATAATGCCGTCATGAGGCTGATTTGGGGGCGGAACCGTGACAGTGATGACTTCACCACCAGGGAACGCTTGATTTATTTCACCACTATTGTTGACATAATCGAAGACTTCAAAAATTCAAGCAAGTTGTTTTCAATTCTCTACCCAAAGTCCAAGTCAAAAGTGGTGGAACAGCATTTCCCGGGGGAAAAAAAATTAAGAGACAGCTGCGTCACTGGTCTTCACTGACGAGCCTTGGAGTGTATTCGCATGCCGCTCACTCGAGCAACGCTGGGAAGAGCCGAAGTGGACGATCCAGATCCGATTTGCCGACGAAACTATGCCGAAATACTGATCTGAGACGGTGGGCATACAACTCGAAGTGGTGAAGCTCTAGTTCCCATTCTGTTTATCGCAGAGTTAGCAACAATATTCACAATGATTACGGCGACGCTCGGCTCTCGGAACCCGCAATGCTCAGTTTCGCCCGGAAACACATGCCGCGAGCCCGACCCCCGCGATGGTGCGATCATATCGAGGCACCCAATTCGTGGGCTGCGGTGACGCCGCATCTTCGGCCGAACACACCAAAGGCTGGGATGCTTCTCGGTCTAGAGAATACTCGGGATCCAATGATGGGGTTCAAGCGTGGTGATGCACCGAATGCGGGCAACATGAGGCATCTGAGAGTCTCACAAAATGATCAGGCATGCCAGACGGTTGGCTCAGCCGAGAAGGACCGACATATTGCAGACCGGGAGTTGCAATGATAGGACATTGTTACTTCCCCTCAGTTGCCTTGAACCAGTAGGCGAGGCTCCACTACCTCAGGAGAGCGGAGAGTAACGCGACGCTCGGTCGCCGACCTCCATCGAATTCGGCTCTTGTCCGAAAAGTTGTGCCGAGAAGGCTGGGGTGTGATCCAGGGTAACTGGGTAGATTCGGCGCACTTGTTCCATGCATGGACGGTCATGAACTTCGAGAGCCTCGCAGTCCACTCACCTGTCCAGGGCGGAAAAATGGGGCACGTGGTGTGCCTCAACCATGCGCCAAGCCGATAGTGATGATCTTGACATCCACTCAACGCGGACTGTGCTTCGTTTCCAGAAAGTTTGGGGAAAGGCAGAAGGCGCAAGGGTTCTGTGTTAGGTGACGGAGCTAGGCAGCCATGTCCAGGTGGTGGTATAACCGAGAGGGGTGGGCACCCATTAAAAAACGAGCTGTGCCAAGCGAGATAGTCTCCACGGGCAACTACCGAGCCATATGACGTACAGCTATATAGGCAATCTTTGACCGAGAAGTTGATCGCTCACCTGCGGCCGTTGTTGGATGTTTGCGCAATGGCAAGCCAAGCCACTTTCAGGGACGGGATAGAGGTTTTGTAGGTGTCACGGAGGCTCCAGTGTAGGGCTGAACGTGCATGCGGTCGGAGAGGGCTTCAACAGCTTGAGCAGACGGTGAACTAGGTTCCTTACTGGTCATGAGTCAAACGCATCTCAGGTGCTGGGTTGTCGTCGGCTACCGCAGGCTACAGCCCTGCCTAGGACTGCATCTCTGCTGCGACGGAGAACAACTTGGACCAGAATTCGTTCGTGTCACGACACGGCCAAGAAGAAACTGACCCGTCATGGAAGGCACAAATTTGCGAGCCGCCTTCTCGTCAGACCGAGAGTGACTCATAGGCACGCTCGGCAAGAACCGCATACGCACCTTCCGCGGCAGAAACCGACTCGGATATCGCTTTGGATCTGGTGATTTCCACGAACCAAACATACGGGAAGGCAACCGACCCCGCGATCTAAGCACGGATGAAAATCAGGGGCCTCGGGACAACTTGACAGAAACGGGTCTAGTCTGGCGGCAAACTTCCAAAGGCGACCAGGTGGCGGACACGATTTTGATGTTTGTCATCGTCCAAGCCTGGCTCCGAGCTTACCGGCGAGGAGTGTTTGACCAGCAGCATGCTGATTTTGTGGGGGCTTACTTTTGCCTACAGTCATGCAAGTGGTCCATGTCATCGCCCTCCCTCCCGGATGCCGACGAATCGGAAGTTTTTCAAAGACTACGTACCTCGGCATGTACTCGCAGATTTTCATTTCACAAGCTGAGCGGAGGGCTGAACAACGAGGACCTATGGAAATGGAATTTGGCAGCAACGGACTTGGGGCTGAGGTGAGAATGTGCCCCAGTTCGTGCCCCAGGCAGCTTCTCAGCTTGGCCCCATGCGCCGCTTCCCGCAAGGCAACCCCGACCATTTCAACGTCTCTTCCAATTAATCGCCTTCCCTGGGCCACACGGGCCGACCAATATCTCGGAGCTTGGTCGCATACTTCATCGTGTTCGGCCCCTGTCTCCGACCGCATCGAACCACTCAACCACACTGGTGGCCCAGTTACATTACGCACCCGCCAGCTTGGAAATTCGGTGGGCGGAATATCGGTCCACTTCCTATATCCGCCGCAAGCCCCGAGAAGGAAGCCTGGCTCATGGCATCAACCCTCGCCGTCAGGTCCCATTCATTAGCCACATGGAGTCAACCTCCCCCGTAAGGCGACCGGGCGCAGTCACCGACCTTCTCACGGCCTCCGCGCGGACTGAAACCACTAATCTCTCCGACGAGGCAATCTTGCCGATAACCCCCCCCCCCCGTGTTTGGGGTCGTAAAGGGGCATGAAGCGGTCTAGGTCCGAAGAGACGACATGCCCTCCTTCCCTGACCGCTTGAGCAGGACGCTCAGGCATCACCGCCAGGTCTCGGTGAGGCTAATCGATGGATGTCGTCTTGCATTCAGGGGGCAATTCTTGCGCGCGGGTCGACTGCAGAGCACGTGGGGGAGACTTGGACGCGATAACAGCGAAGCTGCGCGAAATATTCACTGGCAACCGAAATGACAACGTCGCATGCAAAAGTTTGGGATTCGTATGGAGGAAGCCGGGGCGCTCCATGGCAATCAGTGGGAAGGAGTCGGGAGCGGCCGAAAACGTGTGTCGATTTCATCTGAAGATGTGCACTGGGTTTCAGAAGTCGGGACGCCTCATCGGATCGACAGAATCCGGCGTTGCAGTCGATGTCACTACGTTTCGAAGATCCCACATGGCGAAAAAGATTTTTGGAAATTTTTTCCCAAGGCAAACGCGACAATTTCCATCCTGGAGGGGTCAAAGTTCGCTTCCAGATCCCAAAACGAAGGGTCGGTGTGAAGGTGAAATTCCAAGTGGCTCAGAAATCCCTCAACTAGACTTCAGCTCAATGACAACCAATCAGAATTCATCGGAGACGACACCGACTTGACTTCGCAGTGCTTTCCATTGTTGAGTGGCTTGGTATTTTCAAGCGCCGGAGAAGTCCCGGAGTGTGTTTGCAGTCCCTCGGGTATCATCACTGTTTGTTTGCGAGCACCGCGAGCGGAACCCTCCGACCAGCTTGTAGAGCTGGCTGAAAACAGGGAGAGGAAGCCCTTACTAAGTCTGAGTAAGAGAATCAATTGTCTACCTTTTGAGTGGTGTCGGCTCGGGGTGACACAAGCACTCAGTCGTTGGGGGCCGAAAGTTCAGCTGAAGCCTTTTATCCTGATCATATATAGTTTGCTGTCGACTGACGCTAACCATGAACAGCAAAAATCTCACTGAATCTGCGAGGGTCCGTAGGTTGCTGCCCAGGCATCGTAAGTAGGCGACAGCATGAGTTGCTGCAGATGACGTCGTCAAATGCCAACATTTCCGCCATCGAAGATAGGTAACACCATTGCCGAGGTCAACAACTCGGCGAAAGGCTGGCTCAAGTCATATGCCGTGCTTTCGGAGACCAAGAGTTAGCTTTGGACCTATTGATTACATCAAGGCTCGGATCTGTTTTCAACTCACATTCCTACGGCATTGATGGCATCCGTGCATGCCTTGACAGCTGCATCACTGCAAAACACTTTCGCGGCCAGAGCCAGTTCTCGTCGAGCGTCATAGCCGCCAGGACCGTTTTCCATGACGTGGGCCGCCTTCCAAGTTAGCGCCCTTGCCGCCTCAGTCTGCATCTTGATACCCGATAGGAGGTCGGCAAAGGCCTGACGCTCCAGCAGAGGAACTGCTCCGTTCCGCGAGTCTCTCTTTGCAAACGCAAGCGCGGCGTCGAAGGCGGCTCGCATGAGCCCAACACCCATAGCCCCAACGAGCACGGCACTGGCATCGAAAGAGTCGAACGCTACCTGGGCACCCTGATCGGGAGGGCAGAGGACGTTCTTGGCCGGCACGCGAACATTGGTGTATCGGACGTGCGGGCCAGACACAGATGTATGACCTGGGGTAGAAATATGGCGAAGAACCTCAGAGGCACCGGGGCCGTTGGGGTCGAGGTCCGCCCTGGTCACCAAGATGATCATGACCCGGTCTCGCGGGTCGCTGTCAGATGCGCAGTCCTCTGTGACATCGCGGCAGACCACGCAGGCGAGGTCGCAGCCCTTGAAGTCCCAGCCAGCACAGTTGGTTCTGTATTAACTGATCAGCAGTCCGCCCACTGAAGCGGAACTCTGCTTCTCGGGGAGCAAACACCCTCACGACGGAAAGGGGTAACAAAGGGAAGCTCCTGAAATCAAACTTAGGCCCACATCTTCTCTCCATTCATCACCCACTCATCACCTTCGCGCCTCGCCGTGGTTTGAAACCCCGGACGCCCTTCTCCAACGCATTCGCAGCACCGCCGGGCTCGCTAAACACAAAAGACGCCAGAGGCGCACCCTACCCGCTCAAGAAGGGCGCAAGAAACTCGGCGTGCTCGGGCTTGCCAGCAATATTCAACGGAGTCAAGCCAAGGCCGGTGGCAAAGATGGTCAACGCCGCAGAGGGCTCAACGGTGTAGCACTCTTCGGCCATGATAGCGGCTTCGATGAGGGTCCCGCCGCTGCCACCGTGGGCGGGAGCAATTTGACCTTTGAGGAGGCCCCCTTTTACGGCGGTGGCGTATGTGGATTGGGTTGCTTGGAAGCGCTCGCTGGACGCTGGTCAGGACACCATTTTCACGGGAATTGGGAGTGTTGGGAGCACAAACTGATGCGGCTCGAACTTGAGGTACTCCTCGCGAGCTGGCTTCAGGACGTTCTGTGCGAAGCCCGCCGCCGCAGCACGTGTGCCAGCCTCAGAGGGACCGAGATGGAAATCCACGGGCATTGTTTAGAACTTTGCGTGTATGATGATGGAAGAACAACTGTCTCTCGTGTCAAGTTGCCGCCCAATTTCTGCACAGTGCCACTTAAGATACACGTTGAGCACCCAGCTTCCCCGCAGCTCTTGACGATGAGACTATCGCCCTCTTTGTCAGCATCGCTTCGACGACCTGGGTCTAGCCACGCCCACATTTTACTTGCTATTTGCCCCTGACCTGCATACAGCGCACCAAGGATCAGTCTATGAAGCTTAGTGGCCTGTAGTTGGTGTAGCATCGAGCCACTGTCAATCCTTTCTGTGACTAGAGAAGGTCTCTGGACATTTACGGCGCAGGGATCGTCGGGTTGAAGCCCCTCGTACCCTTTTCCAGTTGACTACATAATCAAGGTATGAGATAATCAAAATGTTGCCACAGAAACCGAGGTTCTTGGAAAATATATGATACGATCACGATGTCTGCGACTGTCGGGACATCCGGAGCCTTCTGTTGAATAGAGCCCCATTAGAGAGCACTCTCCATTTCTGAAGCCCGACACTTGACCAAACCCCGCCGTGACAAGTCCATGGTAGGTCACTCCGTGGAGCTGAGACGGGCCCGAACCAGTCCAACCCAAGGATGCCATATCTCACAAAGCCTTTGTTGAACTTGATACTTGGAGACTAAGCCTCTAACTGAACTATTATGTCTCCAGCTCTCCGCACTTGGAAGCACCAAACAAAGGAGGCTCGAAAGAAGAGGGACCTAGCTTCATGGTCCCCCAGGTACCAAGAATTCGCCACCTCAAGAGCCTCAATTCGGGTGATCCGTGATGTCCGAGTGAACACATCTAAAAGTGCAGTGAACTCCTTCTCCGCAACACAACCTATCAAAAGAATCCACATCCTCTGCAAAGGGACAACCTCCGCGGTGGCGAAAAAGTCGCAACGCACTGGATCCTAAGAATTTGTTAGCAGCCAGTAAACAGTCGTGTTCTTCTTTAGGTCATGCGGCTCTGTCGTCTGGTCAGGCGACTCACGTGCAGACGACAGAAGCCAGGACTCGCTGTGTGGTTTCAGTGCGGAGGGTCTCAATCCACTCGCCTCAAATCTCTTCACCGTAGGATCGGAACCTAGTCGGATGTCAGCGCCAAAAAAAACCAAAAAAAACCCAGAGGCCGCTCCGGATAGTGCACCTACCGTGAGGCGGGATGTGGTTTTAAAGAATAGCCGCGCTTGACGTGCGGAAGTCGAAGGCGGTCACGATCAAGCCTTGTAAAATTGCGCAGACGTGCAGCAAGGCCGTCCAACATTGACCCTGGAAAATCTGACAGGTCAACAAACCCCCGAATGCTTCAGCTTACCTCGATGCCCCCTGTATCTTTGCCCAGTAAGGGCCCAGCGACGCCGAAATCCGTGAACGGACATTGGACAACGGAAGGCGGGAAATGGACGACGTGAGACAGCCAAATTGAGCTGCATCTGACTCCTAAAGTCGAAGATACACGCCAATCGTGATCCGATGATGTGTGTGCGCCATTCGGGTACGGGTTGGACATCGGCCCGGCCCGACCTTTTGGTCACCTCCCATCTGACGTATCAACGACAAATAGGCGAATGACAAGGCGCAAAAAGACCAGAGGCCGTCAGATGCCCCAAATAATGCTTCCTGATGATCAAAATTGGGTCGTGGTATGCTGCGCAGTTCAGTTCAGTTGGATTTCACAGGGCGGGGCCAAACGTCCAGCCGCATCTGTGCTCCAATCTGACTTGATCTTAGCCCCTGATGACCTCCGCAATTCCTTTGCCGACCCCAGATGAGCATGCGGGTAGAAGGCCGATGATTCAACATCTCCCCGACACGAAAATGAGCCACATGGGGTCTAGTGTTGGGGAGAAGGCTTCCGTATGGTGATTTGTCGGAGGGCTCCGACCTGTGCGTGGTGAGTGCCATCTCCTCGTTTGTGCTGTTCTTGTGCGCGCCCTCCTGTTCGTCTGAGAGATCAACCTAGAAGTTGAGACACAGCAAAGCAGCGAGGGAATAACAGGGCAACGCTGCCCATCGAATAGTGAATGGTGGACTCCAGCCCACAAGCTCGGGGGCACTGTCGAGCTTCCTAGCAGGGTTCTGAAGCGCCACGTCTGAGCGTGCACTTGAAGCATAGCAGGTACGTGCATGCTGTTCGGCATCTAGATCGCAGCCTGAGCTTAAAAGGATGAAAGAAAAACTAATGCTGGCCGGTCTTTTTTTCGTAGCGACTGCAGCTGGGACAAACTCGTGGTCGTTCTCGTGTGGTGGCAGGTAGATCATGACCGCTTGGATGCGCATGTGCTTTCCATCGAGACGTTAGCCGGAGAAGCTCAACGGTGGTAGGATTCGAACGATTGGAATATCCTCAGGCGAGGCGGCCTCGGGAATGAAAATTCTCCGAAAACGTGAAGAGTCTGTCTTGCTGCCCAAACTGTGATAAGCCTGCATGACCAACTTATCACGAGTCTCCGTCTCACTTGCAAGCTCTCACATCCTGCGCTCCCAGAGCCTTCAAAGCTCAAGGCCGTAGGAGGTCTAACGACCAGTCTGAGTTGACAATGACCCGCTACTAGCAGCGAATGACGATGTTGCGGAAATATTGATGCTTTCGAGACTTCGACGCCAGAGATACCCGTCATGGCTCTGGCTTTCTCGTTGCTTGGAACCCTGAACTAGGTCCCGTTTCTCACTACCGGCGTTCGCGGTATCGGGCGGGTTAGCGTGTGGGGGGACTGTGCGGTGCGACTGGGGCTTGCATCAACTGTTGATCCTCGTCGGGAGCACTCAATCAGTGACAACAATTCCAGCTGTCATGCTTCCGAGTAAATGCTCACGCTGCACATGGCATCCTCTACATCAGCCCAGCAGGGACTTTGCCGGTTGACTTTCCTGCGTGAATGCTGTCCAATACGCACCACGGCTCGTTGTCCCCTGGCCAGTCAAATGGTGAGACTTCCACTAGCTAGACTGAGTGTCGGCTCTAGTTTTATCGGGAAGAGCCTGCAACTTCCGATGTCGATTCTCTGAGAGCGTGTGAATATGGAAAATCTTTTGTGGTGGGCGTCCACCTGCAGGGCTTCAAAGTGGAAGCCATGCATGCATGCAAGGCGCCGGGAGTTCAGGAGCCAACAGGCCGCCTCAGGTGGCAGCGCTGTCGGCACCTTCGCCAATGCCGGATCCGTCGCCCAAAAGCCGACCCTGCTGGAGCCGAACGCAAGAATGCTCAGGCGTTGTCGGCAGCAATGTGAAAGGTGATAAATTCCTTGGAAAGACGAGAAACGTGGTCTCTTCTTCACCAGCGGAAATAGAACCTAACTGCGGCTCTCAAATCATTCCGGGGCTAGATTGGGCACAGCCCCAGACTCGGCACCCGCCGTCAACCATCTCAGAAGAGCAAGCAGGCGTGACCTCACCGCTTCCGCCCCTCCATATTTGCGCTCGGTGACGGCCATTCGGGAGTAGCCACTTGGTGGCTCATGACCATTCTTTTTTTTTCTCCAATATTGGTGAGATTCGTGTCCTGCAGTCTCAAGCTCAGATGGATACTCCGACTTGATTCGACTGATGCTCGATCCGTGGTGTTGCGATGTTGCATTTGAAGTAACGCTTGGGCTGTTCTCTGGTCCCCGCTGGTGTCGACGTTCTTTGCTTGTGCTGCTTCCGCCTTCGCCTCGACCAGCCTGGCGAGGCAAGCCACCAGGCCTGTCGGACCATTATATCCTCGATGCCCGAGTCCTTGCCAACCAATCCGGGGTAGTCGGTATCCTGGCCTGGTCTTGGTGCTTGCATGCACAATTGGTCGATATGATCTTGTGCCACCCGAACAACCGTTAGTCGCGTTTTCCCCACTAGTCAGAAACAAGACCTGAACGGTGTGTCGAGAATAACCCGGCCAGCTGTCTGGTAATGAGTACCAACGCATATCGGGGCTGGCTGAGCCGGTTGGTGTTCGATGGACGGCCACCCAAAATCGACCGTGCTTCTAGAAGGGGATATCGTGTGCGGCTCAAGAGGATGTAGTCCTTCCTCCTGTTTCTTCCCGTATAACCATCACTCTTGCTCTTTCCATTCGCACAGAGACTTTTGCTCTGCGCCAACGTCAACCTTCAAAGCGCCTGCTAGGCCACCAGGTTTCTTGCAGTACTCCGCCAACTTTGACGCAACGGCCTGTGGACCTTTGACCAAAACTTGACGAGCAGATATCAGCTACCATCAGTTACCATCAGCCTTTGTGAAGCTTAGCCCATGGCTTCTCCACCGAGACAATCCGAGAGCTCCAGCGCTGCGGGCACAAACGGTGTTGGAAATCGCTCGAATGCTGTGCCCGTATGGCCGCACTTAAACGGTCCTCCCAGTGATTCCAACCCGGCGAACAATGCTTCCCGACAAGATGATATCACTGCATTCGCTGCAGTCAACCCTGGTGGTTGTCCAGATCCTTCCTCAATGCCGCATTCCACTGGTATTTCAACTCGGCAGAATCTAGTTGATGGGTTAGTGTTCCTCCGCTTCCAGCTAGGAAGAGAAACGAGCAGTGTTGACAATGAACACAGAGAACGATCCATTGCTCGCTCAGATTCTAGGAGCCGCCTCCGCCAAGAATACGTTGTGAATTGGCTCGACGGGCAAGCGTGGCCAAGGGGAGCGACACCTACCACCGATGCCTTGACGAGGGATGGGCTCACCTCTCGCAACCAGGAGGTATCATTGATCTTGCAGAGCCCGAATATACCGCCCGTTGGGAATGCGGCAAGCCATAAGAGCCAGGAACCCAAAGAAATACATGCAGAAGACCTCCAAGATCCTGAGTAGTCCGGACAAGGAAGGCCCTGAATATGAATTGGATGTCTCGCTCAAAGACATTACAGGTTTTAGGACAGCTCTGGAGGCAGAAACCTGATGGATAGAGACAGCCGATGGTGTCAGAGTTGTGACAGGATAACGGTAGAAGATGCCGGTCCTCAGATAGACTGAAGTAATGATGACCTCATGCCTGTTGCGGTCTGTTGTTTGTCTCGGAGCAGTTTAAGTGAATGGCGACCAATCCTCGGAAGTTCTTCTCTCGATTGAGATGCGCTGATAGTGATCGTGATGCTGATTGGGCGCCAGAGCAGCCTCGCCATCCCTGGAACGGATTCTAAACTCCTGGCGCCTCAAAAGGTGGTGACGAAACGTAACAAAGGATCGTGACTGCTGCCCAGACCGCGCTCGAGGTAGGTATTCGAACCTTCTTGACGCCCACGGAGTATGATGACCTTTGGTTGAGGCCCCCCATCAACGCAGACGATATGAAGGTAGTGGAGCATATGTTTGACCATCGCGGAGCGAAGAAGAGAAATGTCAAAAAGACTGTGTAGGGTGACTGTTGGCTGTCTGTAAGTTATAACTGCCCTTCAAAAAGGCAGAATTGTCTGCTTTCCTGAGCATGTGGATGTCCAAACATCGCATCCGACGAGGAGCGAGGGGGGGGGGGGGGGGGGACGAGGGGGATGCTCCACTCTTGCAACAGATAAAAGGGTCTGCCAACTCACCAACCGATGATGAAGACCCTTTTTTGGTTGTCGATAAATGCGATCTTGCCAACACTTTGATGCTCTCGAAGAGAACGACGACTTCCTTGGATATGACCTCAAGTGGGTCACTAGCAATCCACCAGACTTTGGCGGGAGCGGGGAGCTCCGGTTCGATATCCTGGGCGTGATGAAGGGTTGGAGGTTCGGGTGTGCCGTCACCTATGTGCCCTGCTGGCATTTGAGGGCAGCTAGAGCAGCATTATTGACGAGTAACACCCACTGTGTGATACAACTCCCGTTAGGCCGCAGCTCGGGTCGTCAATTTCGGGGAGTACAATTGCATGTTGCGTTTTTGTTCAGCAGACGGTGCGGCGAGTCATTCAACTTTGCCCGCTTGAATCGCTTCCGGCTGCTGATATGTCCGGTACTTTACTTTTCCCGGCTCGCCTGGGCACTTTGCATCACAACGCATCCTCAAAGAAAGAACAGAAAGGGAGGCATGGAGCTAAACCTTGGGAGGAACTTCGCTGTCAATCTGTGCAGCTGAGAAGTGGATGCAAATGGTCAAGCTCGACGGTGTTGTGCCGAAAATTGCCCGATCGACTGCAGCGCTGTAACTTTAGTGTGTCCACGGGTGCTCGGTACACCAGGTAGGAACAATCGGCAATCCGCCATCGCAGTCCAAAGATACTCCGACTTCCATTGAAACCGGAGCAGTCTCAGGCAACCCATTCGCTGGGAACCGGATCTCTGAGGCAGGTAGTTACCTACCTAGCTCTCTCTCCCCCAGAGCTCCGTCAGCCCCCTGAGACGAAGGTTCTGCCCGACTGTAACAGCGCGATCCCTGGCAGCACTCCCTCCGGTGGGGTGATCGGCTCCTTTGCCAGCTCTGCATTCAAGACGATGCGATCCAATCCCGGAATCTGCTTGGCTGGCTTTGTTGGCCCGAAAACATCGCAAAGTGGCCAGTGGAAGTTTGTCTAACTTTCAGTTGGCACCTGACCATAGCGGCGACCAATGGAGAAGTGAAGTTCGGTCCTGCCCGCTGCATCAAAAGAGAGTGCGCGACGAGATAATTCGCCATTTCTGCAGGATCGCGCAGCAACATCAAACCATGAGTGTCGGGGTCTTGTTCCACTGTCGCTAGTCTGGCCATCCGTCGAGGTCCGCGAGCAGCGGTCTAGCCGCTACTCCACCAAAGCAATATTTGGTGGTGGGTCATGACAGTGGGGGAGATTGGAGCACACCTTTCCATCCAAACAGTTTCCAGCACTGTTTGTTCCAGGAATTTTGGCATCGAGATTTGTTGCCATGTTTCCCACTGGATATCAGTATCGGTGTTCGGTCCTCCACCAATGGATCTAATCCAGGACCGCGATTCATGTCAGTATAGATAGCGTCCTTCCAACACCGTGACGGCTGAGCCGGGAGGCATTCCGGATTCCCCGACCCATGAAAGCGACACCGCCTCTAGGTCGCGACCAAACTCTGACAAAGCCGTCCTATTGCCGTATTTCGGCTTAGGCTTACCCGCCTTCGGAGGTGAATCCTTCCATTTCGAGGCAATCTGACGGAGACTTGACTTGGGTGGTGGTCGCCTTCGCCTTGGGACAGGTCGCTCAAGGCCAAGCCCAACCGACCAAAATTGAGGCAGACAGCTGAAAGAGGCTGTCGCTGACAGTAAGAACGCGCGTCACCAGGTGGGAGTCAACTTGCCACGCCCGCAGTGCCACTTGGGAATGCCGTCATGCCCATCCTGCACTGCGGGCCGTGCTCGACAGCAAACCACTTGCAGCCTCATCGCGAGCGTCGGCCCATGGACCATTGCCTTCACAATACCCTCGAAACGGATATGTAGCCATGGATGTTCCAGAACAAGCTCAGCAAAGAAAGACGTGACAGAACCGGAATGTTGCAGTTGCTGCCACGCTAATGCGATCCTCAGCGCCAAGTAGTCGGGTCAAAGCAACGATAGAACAGGAAAAGGGGCATGTAAACAAACGAGCCCGTCGTCATTGGGTCCCAGTTCGTTGGTGGGGTGCGTTGCCTGCCTTCCAACTCCAGGCTGCAACGCCCGGAATTCCCATGCCCGAGCATTAGCCCACTTGAACTCCAGGCTCAGGTCACTGGACCCTCTTGGAGGTGTTTCAAGCACCTGTAACCCCTTAGAGGCCACAGTCGGAGCTTCTTGACTACCCCACAGCGGGCCGGCCCGCTGCTGAGAGTGGTCGTTCAGTGGGGTTTGTAGCTTAATCCAACCTCACCGAATGCTCGCCGTCAGCCCTTCCCGATCCCAAGCCCATCTCCCAACCTTCCAAAACTTTTTGGAAAGAACGAGTCCGTTTGCAAAATATAACGACTTTGCTGCTCCATCAGCTTCAAATAGTCTAAACGCACACTTGTGATGTCCCGGTTTCTTTGTATTGCCGTTCTTGTCGTCATTTCGGAACTAGCGCATCGCTTCCTAGAGATACCGATCGCGCCGTCCTGGCGAGCTTTCCGCTGGGGGCTTTCGCAATTTCGTTTCAGCTGAAAGGAATAATGATCAGTCAAATACATATGAAAGGGGTGTCGTGATGCAATCGCCTTGAGGTGAGCCGATGCTGATGGCATGAAGACCCATCCACTTGCCTTCAGAAGATGTCGAGGTTCGGGTTCACCTATATCGTCTTCAACAATGGAGACGTTAGGACATGGGTACCCAGGAATGCGTCTCTTCTCAGGGTCGCATCACTTATCTTTTCCGCATCCAGCTGGCAAGATACATGCGACTAGGAGGACCTCGCATGAACCCATGGTGAGCCTGCATGGCAGACCTGCCATCAATACATCTTGGGACAATGCAGCGGACAGGCGTGTACGGCGGGGATGGTACAGCAGGGATCAGGTTCACCCCCTCATCAATGGCACACGGGTACCATCACAACCTCACCTGCAATTCATCGTGCGGGGAGACTCGAGGGCAATGCGGAGTCACATTACGCCGCCTCATGTTCCTACAACTCATCTCTAAATTGGATGCACCATGCAGCTTTGGCAACACTATCAGTCTTGGTGAAGCAGGTGAAAAGAGGTGGGGGAGCTGCACGCGACTTGGAATACAACGGACAGGGATCCTGGCGGGGAGATCGGCAACCAGGGGGAGTCAGGCCTTGAGCCGCACAGTGCAACCGCAACCCCTCGAAGGGCGACGAAGGGGCTATCCCAAGGTGTTTTCCATCTACAAACTGTGCAGCTAATTTTTTGACGCCGTTCGCATCCAATATTGAACGAGCCGCTCTTGCCTCTGGAGATGTGGCTGCAGCGTGCGTTCTGCAATAATGCATGATGCCCTCCCCCCACATGAGGACGGGACCCCAAATACAGGAGAAGCGGAGACAGGACGGGGAAGGGGAGGAGAAGAGGAGGCTGGGAGTTGTACCACCTCCATTAAATGCGCGGCCTCCACACCCACTCTGAATCAGGAAATATAGGTGGTCATCAATGACAGTTTTGATGTGAAAAGAGTCGTCGAAGGGTATTCGGCTCGGACCATCCGACAGTCGGAGGCGAGACGGAGCGGGTGATGCCTCGTAGCAGAGAGGAACTCTTCCCGCGTCTTGATCGGAGACAAAAGCTACTCCCGGCCGCCTTTTGCGACACCATGAACAAACGATGATAGCACCGGCCAAGGGAAGGTGTATCCTTCTCCCATTGTCTCACTGCCACGCCGGTCTCCGCACATGATAGAACCGACAAAAACTGTGGAAGAGGTTAATGTCGACTCTCAGTGAATTTCTTCGTTGACGGACGAAGCACACTTGGGGGCCAACGATCCGTGCGAGAGGTTTGCGGTAATTAAGCATCTGAGGTGTAGGGGGCGCGCCCATGGAACCAGAAAAGACTGGGCTTCCCTCCGGAAAAGGAACCCGTAAAATCTCTGGGTTCTAGCGGCGGTCAATCGACGAGCCCAGTGCCACGACATGAACGAGCCTTGCCGCCACATTTCTTGCTTCGTGCTGAAGGTATCAAGACCAGATGAATCTCAAGCAGAAAGATGCAATAATGGCTGCCATGTGTATGCTTTGGGTAACTGCCTTCTCGCTTCGAGGTCCGACAAGCGCTGCAAACGTTTTCACTCAACCAGGCTGTCCCTTCCGCTATCATTCCCAAACGTCGGGTACTCACCGCAGCTTCGAGAGGCATGGAAATCGCAGTATCTGCCACGCTAGCCCGAAGTTCATGCTACCTGTTATTAGGCAGCCGAACTATTTGTCTTCCACATACCTGCCTTAACTTTAACTGAGCATCCACAGCATCTCCCGCACCACCCACAAATCGGACGCTTCCCGTTTCCCGTAACGACCAGACAGGCTGCTGTTGAGTGCCGAAACTCGGCACCCCACCTGCTGGCCGCCCGCCCATGCAACTGACTGCCTCTAGGCGCCGCGAAGTGCGCAAAAGTCCATTAGGGCGGCCTTATTCAAGCTTTAGTTGGTGGGGGCAGGAGGGGGGGAGCTCCGCTGCCAACTCACCCCTCAACAAAAAAAGCATGGCACCGTACTGCATTTCTGCCCCCGCGTAGCACCACTTCCAGGAAATAGGGGTCTCCGTGGCCTCGAAAGCGCCAGTGACGCAGCGGATGACCCCCTCGCTGAAGTAAAGGCCAAATTCCAAACGGCGAATTTACACCACGGACGATCAGCGTGGAAGCCGAACCTCCGATGGCAGAAAGATTACTTATCCCACCATCTGCCTTCTTTCTCGGACAACGCTGTTCCTTTCTGTCGCTTTTTCGGAGAGTAGACGTTGCTTTCCGACCGGTTACCCTCAAGAAACACTCGAAGATGGCGGCCCGGGCCCAGGCCAGACGCTGGCACATGACTGGCTATCGACCGAGACGAAGCCAAAGCCAAAGTCCCGCGATTGGAGGCCCTTCCACAAGATCCCATCGACTGATGGACCACTCTGGTGTTTCGATTCCTTCGCATCACCCTCGGATCCGGCCCACGACCGTTGCAGCCCTTCTCCGCACGCTCTTCGTCTCGACCACTCCACTGACAGCGACGAAAGCCGCTACCGCAGTAGCAGGGCTACGGATCCCGCCGTATATGCTGCCACATGGCGGATATGGTCCCACGCTGTAACCGTAGCGAGGCCGATGACGAAGGGTGAGTCCAATCAGCCCCAGTGTTCTCACTGACACTTTTGTAGGCCGGCTGCCTTCTTTTAGCGTGCAGAGAATCCCCATCATCGTCGTTCACCGCCTCTCGTCGTCCAGTCGGCATTGATCCGTGTCAGAAGTAATACCGGCTTCAACACGTTGCATTTGGCTCGGTAGTTGGGCGAAATGAGGGGCTCTCGTTATACTTCTTCTCGCTCTCCCAGCGTCGTGCCCTCCTCTGCCCCCATCAGCAGCGGCCTGTTGTAATCCAAGAACATCAATAGCGATAAGAAAAAAAAGTCGAAACTGCTAGGCGAAGAGCGCTGTTCAAAATGTCAGACAATATGTGGCGCGATCTCGACGAACGACCACTCGACCGAGCCGAGCAGCTAAACGAAGGATATTACGATCCCACCTGGTCGTCGGCGGCAAGATTTGGGCTGCTTAGCTCCAACATCGAAAGCCTTCACACTCCCTTGAACCTTCCCCCCTTTTATCCTGGTCCTTCTTCCTCTCAGGCCTCCTGGATCAACACTTCTGCGTACCCGATGTCCACCGACCGCCAGGTCCGTATGGCCTCCCCAGAACAGGAAGACTCTCCCAACTTGACTGCTTCCACGCTCGTGGAGTACAGCTCCACACCGCCGTAAGTGGCCTTAAGCATGATCCACATTATTTCCGACACGACTGAAATTTTCCAGCTCAAGACGGTCGACACTAGACACCGACAAGCAAACAACATCTTGGGTCCCCCGAACCCACTCAGTCGACAATGGCTTGTCTACACCTGTGGCATGTCCTTCGACGGGAGCCATTTCGAGCCGCCGATATGGGATTTCCCACATCTATAGCGAGCACGCGAGACAAGGACACACGCGAGAAGGGAATGCCCAACAAGAAGACACAGGAAATAGTCAAACATACCTCGCCGGCGACCACTCTTCGGGCCCAGGCATCGCAAGCATCGAACGGTTTCCAGTGGGAGGATATCCACAGATTGTATCTGACGCCGACCTGGGCATCAAGGAAAGCTTCGAAGGGAGTGACTACTCTGTAGTCCCTGAGGATGCCGCAGACGACAGCGATGAATGGGTTGATTTGCAAGCGCGCTCAGAAATTTCACTCACCAAATAGATGATTCGTCAAGACGGCAATGCTCCGGCGTTGCCACTCCGGTTTTCCCTGTTGGCTGATGTCAATGACATTCGCGGACTAATTACCAGATGGGGACTTTGACTGGTTGTGCCAGCCAATGTTCATGACTCGTCCACCAGATTAAAGTTCTTAGGTTCCAGTTCTCCATCTTGAATGGTCAGACTAGCACATATCTTTTCCTCATGTCAGCTTTCATCGACAACCTTTCCAAGCTGTATCTTTCCAGTTTCCAGGCTACCTCAGTGGCCAAAAACATCGAGGGTGAGATGTTGAATCGGCACGCAATCGAGCAAACAAATGGGTCGAGTCTTTTCATGGTTCTTTTTGACGACGCGATAACAACTAAACTTACGGGAAAATCGTTCTGCAAGCTCTTTTGTTATTTCGGAGGCCAAGGGTCGGTACTTCAAGGGTGTACACAGTCTATACGAAAGTTTCCTACAACAACACAGCTTGGTTGCACACACACACACACGCACAAAGAGAGCACTGGGGTGCTCTGCTGTCTGTCTACATCCATGAAGCTGATTCGATGCCACTATTGCTCACCTCTATAGGAATGGGTAAATAGTTGCACAACCGCGTGTTGCGCAGTGTCTCAACCGCCATCACTTGCAAAACCATACAGTACCCGAAGCTCAGCACTGCAGCTCCCACAGTCGTACGGACGTGACGAATTGTTCTCATTATCAGGAGAACCTTATTGGTGAGTTAGCAGCCTGCATCCCGATGGGTTCTCGTGGTTCCACTTCACAAAGCCACTGTTAAGCATGTTCCCGGCGTTTTACTCTCCCCGTGGCTGGTACTTACAGTTCTGCAGATTGATACCATCTTTCGTCAACACCAACCATCACCAAGGTCTTGTTTCGGGTGATTACGGCTTGACAACCTCCCAGGCGTAGTGTCATGGAAATGAACAGCCACCGTCGTAGGTTGGTTGCTGCGGCAAACACACATACAGCCGTGGCTGTGCGACTCTTTTTTGAGGGCTGCCTGATATGTGCGTGCCCGCTGGGCATGATTGGGCTTGATAGGATTGTGTGATTCTTACTTCAACCGCTGCATACTGCGAGACTTTGACCGTTAGCTCGCGGTAATGCAAGGGCAATCGCGGTTGAGCCGCCAGAGGCGTTTCAATGAATATCCATGGGTACGGTAACGATCAAGTTGCTTGGGGTTCAGCGGCTACAGCGCTAACATTTATCCAATAGCCAACTCTCCAGCTTCCTTTTCGACGCGACAAGTCGGCAGGACTCAGGGGGTGATCAATATCTCATCTGGGACAGTGGCTGCATCTATTGCCTCGGGGAGCCTCGCCGCACCCGTTTGAGACCCCCCCCCCCTGAGCAGTTGCCTTCTTTTTCCTTTCGTCTCATTGGACCGAAGGTAATCGCTGATACCAGGCTTTACCTTGCATGCAAAAAGCTGCCACCGCGATCGGCGTGATAAGGTAAAGGTGTGTGACAACGGGCATCTCGGTGAGGGACTGCTTCAACGCACAGATGGAAGTGACCGTGTTACCGAACCGAAATCCGCGTAACCTCCGTCTTGCCCGTCAAAGTGGGGCGCCAGTCCCAGCTTGGCTTCCCAACCGCCCCCCCAACCACCCCGAAATTGGCTCCCGCGATGCTTGCGTGGTTCAAATTTGTCTGTGCCAAGTTTCATCCAGAAGAGTTATTCCTATTTTAACCCTCTGCAGTTTGCCTTAGCTTTGCCTTGCTGACAAGTTTATTAGAACCTGGAAGCATGCCGACGCCCAACATTGATGTGGAGGGATCCTTTTCCTCGGTGTGTTTCTCGTTGGAGCTCATCTAAAACGTGGGGTCCATCGTTGGCGGCAATCGTGGCAGCCTCTCCAGCCCCGGGACGATAATCCCGAGATAGTGACGACACGAGCCAACCAAAGTGCACGAACTCTGCCTGGCTCCGGCACTTGGGTCCTTCGGCCCCCCCCAGCTCAGTTCCGGCGGCAAGGCTTTGGGTTCAGATTTTGCGGCTGATGGGCCCCATCTTCCGGGCCGAGCTTGCCCGTGCCCGCAGGTCTTGGAGAGCCGCATTTCAGTTGCCTTGCTGCCTGGCCAAGGGAGACGGGAGGTGCAGCAATCTTGGTGCGTTTGTTGCGCAAGGCAACTAGGAGGCGTACACCACGCATGCCAATAGCCTATGCTTGACACCACGTTTGTCGGAGATTGGAATCTTGTGCGTTTTGTATTGGAAGCTGATAGGCACTCCTCGGGCACGTTTGTCAATGTGGAGAGATGCAGCCTCAAAGTAGGTGAGGTAGGGTCATCATACCATGCTGCAGTGGGACTCGGAGCCTTGCCAGGCGGGGTAGGAGAGATTCCGGACTCTTCAGGAAGACGTCTGGAAGGTCTTGGGATCGCTGGGTTATCGCAATGAAATTGGGCTGAAAGAAGGCAAACTGCACTTTTGCGGGAGATGGGTGAAGGAGGGCAGTAACCCGATATTTCGTCGGGATGTGTTGGCAAAAGTGTAGATTTGAGAGCTGTTGTTGAGTTCCGATGGAGGTGGTAGTTGGGCACGATCCGATGTGCCGAGGCGCAGCCTTGCGGGGCTAGATTATGGATGTTCTCAGCTTGAGCGGGGAAAGGTTAGTATGATGGGGGGTTGGGCAGGAAGAGCAGAAGTGACGTACGGTATGGAGTGAGGCAGATAATTGCAGAAACTTGCTCAGTGGGAGGAGGGGGTCAACGTGCAGAAGCCGACGAGGAGCTAAACGGAGAGAAGAAGAAGTAGATGGGGGTCAGGATCGTGACGTGGCGAGGAGATGGAGATGATCGTTTCCGCGGAGAGAGGAATGAACTCCCGTGGCAAAGCGGGTTTGGATTCTTCTTGATGCATCTGGCCAAGGAAGAAGATTCAAGTTGGATTGAGTAGGCTGTGGAAAGAAGAAAAAGGAGAGATTTCTGGCAAGTAGAGAACCTATGCTGGAAATAAGGGTAGAGAGTAAGGGCTGGGATTCTGCTGAAGGTGCGTTCTCCCTTGGATCCGAACAACCCCAAAGGTTGCGCGTTTTGACACAGCAGCTTGAAATGGTCTTTCCCTCTATTTAGAAACTCAAGAATATAGTTTAGACAATCCACGCTCACAGACCTCGTGGATATTGCTGTATTGGGGTTACACATCTGCACGCTTTGACGTCAAGCTTTGGGAAATGAGTATACTCTCTCTGCGCTTCAGGGGTAGCTGAGTTCTGCGTTATGGGAAATTACGCATCCAGTTTTGTCTTGTGTCTCTATATCCGATAACCCGTGAAGGTTCTGTGTCTCGCCCCCCTTATGCACCGTAGTTCAGTTTGGGTTCAGTAAGTGTTGAAGATTGTTTCGTCCACCCCTGAAACGACACTTGCAGATTCTCAGCGACGCAATTTTTCCCAACCTCGAGCTGCGTCGCTCTCGAAATCGCCCGTGAAGGTGTCAGCCTTCGACGCGGAAAAGGTCCATGCCCAAAGTGAAGGCTAGCCGCCGTACACGGGGTAAAGCGCGGATGTTGTACATTCATCTGGGGCCTACAAAGAAAGGCTTGTCTCAACTACCCAGATGAAACGTGGTCCTCGATTGCATTGAAGAAGGTACAGCCAGAATATGAGACGCCGCGTTCATAGTTTACGAGGACTCCAGGGAAGATATTCAAAACCTAAGGTCTTGGATTAGATCAGTATCAATCTAATGCAATGGGAGCGGTCCCTTACGGTATCCAGGGCAGCTCGCATCTGCAGCGTCGAGGAAAAAAAGGGTAAGCTTCTCTGGCTTCCAGCTCTTCATTCTTCCGAGTCAAGAGAACCCACTACAACATGGTACCAGAACATCTTAACGGGCGGTGATGCGGGCAACACTTCTTGTGAGGCCAACAGCTTGTATGTTGCGAAAGTTTGGCTTCCCGCACCGGTGACAGATATGGAAACTATTCAGGAGAACCCCAATCGTTTTTGCCCGCGAGCTCGACGATCTGCCCGGGACCGTAGTGATGGCGGTGGATGCCGCGGGGCACACAAAAGCGGCGACGGGCGTCAACCTGGCCCTTGTCGCGACGTGAGCTAATTTGCCTCTTGCCAAAATCCTGACGGGGAAGAAGTCGGAAGCACTTGAAGCAGGCCCATTTTCCCCCGTTGGCACGCTGGTGCCGCTGGAAGGTCTGCTCGGCGTGGACCATGTGTGCTATCTTATCATCCCGCGTGCAGCATGTCTCTACATGGGTCATATGGTAGAAAGTGCGGCAAACGGCCTGAAGTTCGATGGCGGTGGGATAATCGAGAGGCATGAACTCGAAGATGAGCAAGAAGAGCTCAGGAGGTAGATTCAAGATACCGACTTGCGGTTTGGTTGTGACCTCGCCCTCGCCGTGCTTGACGATTCCCATGATGATAGGTGTGATGTTGATCCAATAGGAGGGCCTCAAGTGCGTCTCATGCCGATTTGGGCGGTGTAAATATTGGAAAAGGGGTGAGGTGCGGGACCTTCAGGGCCGGGATTCACTCTGAGACTAACGGCTGCGAAAAATGGCAGTTCTCAATTGAGAACCAAACGAGAAGGCTTTATGTAGATTTCCTTTTGTTTGACGCTCTCTATCAAGGTCCGGCAACCGCTGGAAAGAATGTCGGAGAGGATTCCAAACATACCTCGGTGAGGGGCCTGGCGAGGGGGCCCAGGCAGACGAAGAAGCCCGCCGACACGTGTAGAAGTGAGCAATAACGTCGGGAATACCACCAATAAATCTAGAGCCTTCCCGCCGCGCCGACTTCGACTTCTTGACCATCGCCCGATCAATAGCAGTCTTCTGAGCCAAACTCACTAAATAGGGGCTAGGGAGAAGCTCACCCTTCCTTGAAGCGGCTCGCCATTGGCCAAGGGGATATATGCCAGCCTCTCCAACAGTAGTCACTTGGCTCTGCCTTGGCCAAGAATCAAAAACTCGAACTCCAGTTGGGGACGAAGCTATTCGTACAACCAAAATCGACGGTGACGCGCATTTTGGCATGTAAGAGCGAAGCAGGAAGGGGTTATTGTGCAACCTGGAATCTCGCTTGCTGAGACATGTGCAGCATAGTGGTTGCGTCCGCAACTCGCCGAAGACCTGATGCGAGGACTGAGCGTGTCCAAGTCGTCATTTGTCGCATGTGGCACACCCGCCGCTTCGAGCACCCGCCGTCGCAGTACGGGACGGGAGCCTGGCAAGACGCTGGCAGTGCGCTGACTGCCAACTACCGCCGACTGCCGTCTTGGAACCTGGAATGTATCGATGATTGAGTTTGCGGAGTCAAGCAGCCTGAATATCTGCTGAGCGCGGGGAGCATGTTCTTGCGGGCGTTCAAGCCCGATGAGTGGTGCATTTGGTAATCGACGTGGGCAGGATCCTCACCCTCCCGGCTTGGCGAGCTTGGCATAGCGTGGCCCACAATGCAAGGGCTGAGAGACGCTGTGAGAGGCGCTGTGTTTCATGTTTGGGACCTCTAGCCCACCTTCCGCTGCATGAAATGGATCGTCGAACAGATTGCCGGATTGGAGCCATATTCTCGGCGCGCCGCAATCGAGATCTTGGCGAGAGAAAATCCCATCCGTGTCCCGCTCAAAACCCATACTGCCATAGTGTTCCAAGCTCCTCGTCCTGCTCTCGCCGGAGCAAGTTTCCCAACTGCTACGGCCTTCGGCATAGCGGATGCTGCGGCATGCAACCAGCCTCCGTTGGGAAATCGAGACTGCTGCTTGCTGACAGCTCAGTCGTCAAGGAAATCGCCGTAACATCGCGGCTGACGGCTTCGGGCTTGGACTACGAGCTCATGCAAAGGCCAATAGGGGGAACTGTCAGCGATTGAAGCTTTCTTCCATGACAGGGCCAAGAGGCTCGTCCCCATGAGCCCATATACGGCGTACGGTGAGCCGCGTACTATTTGGCAATCCTTCAATGCGGCTACCGGCGTCATCGTGGATAGATACAGCAAAGCTCCAGATTAGGCGCACAAGATCTGCGCTGTGTTCCCCTCCCAGATCTGGCCAGTTTTTAAAAGTGATTCCAGCCTAGACAGCAAAGTTGGCAGGCACGGCCGCAACCTCTTACACTTCCCAGTTCACATAGATTCAAGACCTCTCCGCTGCACAGCTCGATCGCCGAAGGCTGATCTGTTCAAAATTCGCTGCACCACCTCAAACGAATTCAGCTCCGGCGGGGCCAGGTCCGATTTGAGGATTTCGGCAGTCGGTTGCGCTACAGAGGGCCCAGGCCTCGTCCGAACATTTCGTCACTCCAGGACTGACGCGATCTAAGCCTCTCTGATCGCCCACGACCTGCAACTGCGCTCTTGCGAATCCCTCGCGCTTGAAACCGATCATCGCGCTGCTTCCCTGGTTGAGCCGACTCTTGGCAGAGATCTTGTATCTATTTGGTCGTTTGAGACTGATCTTTGGTTGGAACCGTTTGCTGTCAGGTATGATCTTCAGCCCCACGCATCTCCCAGTTGACGCCAATCCAAATCAGAGTGGACCCCCAAACGAACCCCCATCTTCGCGCCCTCCTTTTTTTGAGAAGCCAGGGGTCGACAGGGGATGAAGAGGCGTTCCCCAGCGGCGTCACCTTGATAACAATCCCTGCCTTGCCGATTCCAATCTTCCCTTGCTGTTTCAAAAACCTCTGAATTGCGACTCATTTCCTATGTCCACCTGGCGCTTCCCTTGCCATCCCCTCCATCGTCATTCCTACAACATTTGATTCTGACGCGGCACTACCTGGCGTCAGTGCACGCTCGTGTCCGGTAGGCCCACATTAGCGTGCATCTTGACAGCAGGACGCTGCCAGCTTTCGTTCCTCAATTCTCGGTCGCCGACGTCGAAGACTGACGGTGCACGAAGCAGCGGTGTGTCCCAAGGAGCCGCCATGCTCACCTTTCGCCGCGCCCTCGTGGCCGCGGCCTTCGTCCTCACGATTCTCTTCCTCACAACGCGATCGTCATCGCCAGCTATTCCTGCGGCAGCTGAAACTTTTCCCAAAGCGCATGCGTTCGCCGACTCATCGAGACAAGCATCGACAACCGCCGCCGGCCAAAAGATCGATGGCTCTGCCATACACGGTGCAAGTTCCAGCCGGCAACGGCCGAATAAGAAGGGCCAGCAAGCGCTACAGGACATGTCGAAGCTAAGCCTCTACGACAAGCTTGCGTACCAATTCCCTTACGATGTCGAGACAAAATTTCCCGCCTACATCTGGCAAACATGGAAGTGGACCCCGGCACACAGCGAATTCAACTTTCGCGAGCAAGAAGCGACGTGGACGGAACAACATCCAGGATTCGTGCACGAGGTGATCACGGATACGGTGGCCGTCCATCTGCTCAGGTTGCTTTATGCTTCGGTCCCGGAGGTTTTGGAGGCATACGAGGCGCTCCCCCTGCCCGTCCTCAAGGCCGATTTCTTTCGCTATCTGATTTTGCTTGCAAGAGGAGGAATCTACTCGGATATCGACACATATGCGATCCGCAGCGCCCTCGAATGGATCCCCGAGTCCGTACCCCGCGATGCCGTTGGCCTAGTGATTGGAATCGAGGCGGATCCCGACAGACCTGACTGGAAGGAATGGTACAGCCGTCGGATTCAGTTCTGCCAGTGGACAATCCAGAGCAAACCCGGACACCCCGTGCTGCGGGAGATCGTTACACGCATCACTGATCAGACGCTCAGGCGCAAGCGGGCTGGCTCTCTCCGGGATATCAATAACAAGGGTGTCATTGAGTTTACGGGCCCAGCTCTGTGGACGGACATCATTTTCGAGTACTTCAACGACGACCGATACTTTGACATGTCGAAGTCTCCAGGGCCAATCGATTTTCGGAACTTCACGGGTATGGAGGTAGCGAAGCGTGTTGGGGACGTGGTTGTCTTGCCGATCACGAGCTTCTCGCCCGGTGTTCAACAGATGGGCGCGAAGGACTATGACGACCCGATGGCCTTTGTGAAGCATGATTTTGAGGGTACGGCAAACCGATGGCTAGGAAACTTGATCTATTTACTGACACTGTGCTTGATAGGAACGTGGAAACCTGAGAGCGAACGGCACATCGGCGAGAATAACTGAAGGCTGGCTCTTCGAACGACCTAATTTCCCTCCGTCACCTTTACCCAACCCCCAACCCCCTTTTTCTCAGCCATATGCCATTTAACCCAGCAACGTATCTCGGTATGGCAACATGTGCCCGCGGATCGATTACGACCGCATTTGAACTACATTTCCTTACTACTCGTATCTGCATGGTTGGCGTTTTTGAGCTCATGGAGCTGGGGATGGCTTGTTGGTTTTTACAAGGACGGGATAGAGTGTACACAAAAGCATCTAGGGTATCTGTACATATGTGACGAGAAACAATCTACGGGATTTGTTCGTATCAGCGTCGTAGGCAGTGTGGAATTAAGGGGTCTTTGTTTGTCAAACTTTGGCTTCAGCGTCACGCCACGCCGGGAAGAAATACGAGTTGGGGGCGATATGCGCACCGGTTGTGCCGTTCGGGTGGCTTTCGCTCTGTTCAACGTTCGACATTTGGCACCGTCTGTGGGGGCCCGTGGCGGTTTGCGATACATTAAGTCGTAGAATCGCTGTGACGCTGACGCGTTCCAGACGTGGGCGAAACGTAGGCGATGGTCCCGGCTACCGAGCCAGGTCAGGTCGTTCATCAATGCGGGTGGGGCTGATGGAGAGTTGATATCGATCTCGATTGTTTTGTGCAGTCCTTGTTAAACTCGATGTAACTGGCTGGGGACAGGTCATGTTCCCGTCGTTTCATTGGCATGGGAAGCTCCAGAGACGTGAGTGGGCAGGGCGGGGAAGGGTCTTCGAGGTTGAGCTCTCGAGAGTATTAATGAGTGTTTGAAACTCACCTGAGGACAGTTGTCTTTCTGGGCCCAGTTCGTATACTCTTGATTGAGCAGGTCGAGGATTGTCGCCTCAATAGATGTTGAGTCCCAGACATCGTGAAGCTCCCCCGCCTAACCCCGCAGTGGAGTTGAGATTGGTGGATGCGCCAGCGCTCAGTTGGGAAGTTGCGATTGAGGGAGTCGGGATTGGAGGTTGACAACGTAAAAGAGGCAGCGCGTGGACAATTGGGCTAAACATCCATGGCCTGAATTGTACAGCTCCTCAACAAGCACAAATCCTGTCCCTAAAGACGAGCCAGAATTCCCACCTATTCAATCGCGAATTGCGAACCTGGCCTTGATGGAAACACACCTGAAGACGTCACTGGGGGGCCAGGGGCGCCAAACGTCACGCGCTAGCCAAAGCCGTTTGCGGGGGAATGCACATCCCAGTCTTGGCTTCCAGCACCAACTTGGCGCTGGCGCTGCAGCTGAGCTACCCCGCAGATGGACCACCTCAGTTCAGATGATGTTTGCAGACCTGGTGCCTCGGGACGCGATGGTCAGTGTGCTGGCTAGCGTCGGCTGGTCGAGGCTGTTGGGAGCTGGGCTTGACTTCTCAGCTTGTTTGGTTTTCAGTTGGACAATTTTGAAGGAGCTCATTCGGCTTTGATTGGGCTTTTGGATTTAGATCGAAACGATGCGTCTTCAGCGGCGGTTAGTTGCGATTCCGTCTGCGGTGGGAGTTCCTCTCACTCGACCGAGAGTATGGCGTCGGTCTGGTACGTGTGGAAGTAGGAGGCAAGTAGTAAGAGGGATAGGGGGGTTGACGAGAAGCCTTTCTGAGGGCCCGCAGGAGGTATCAATAGTTCTGCTCACTGATTTATTTGGATACTCTGTGCTGACTCTTGTTAGCCTCCATTGAGCCACCTTACCATCCCAGAGCACTTCGCCTCTGTTGTGTCGAAACATGGAGACCGCCCAGCTGTCATCTCCCGATCACCAACCGCAGGACAAGACGCCTTGCCTGACATATCGTCTGACCATATTCCGGCTGCGCTGGAAACCAGACTTACGTACGAAGCTTTAGACCTCGTCTCGAACTCGTTGGCGCGCTCTCTGCGCTCCCTCGGTGTCAAGAAAGGTGATCGTGTGGCAGTAAGCCTTGGGAACTGTCTTGAGTTTGCATCCCTGACCTACGCCATCTTCAAGCTCGGCGCGATCCTCGTCCCTCTCAATCCTGGCTTCAACGCCAAACAAGTCACCGCGGCGCTTAATCACCTCGGCGCCAAGGTCCTCATCATCGGCGCCGTTACAGACCTGGCGTACAAGCCATGTAGGGGGCGTAGCAACCTTCCACTTTTACGAGCCATTGTGCCTGATCTTGACTCGGGGAAGGTAGAGGCACCCAACGTTCCGACACTTGAGAAGGTCGTCTTGGTGGACAACTCATCCTCTCACCCGCTGGTATCATTCCCCAAGCCGTCGCGATGCCGCTCACTTACACCGTTCACATCCATGTTTGAAGGATTCGCGCCGCGGCCGCCCTTATCGTCCACTCGACCGATAGTCCCTGACGCTGGCCTCTCACCATCAGACACTATTAATATTCAGTTCACGTCAGGCACGACATCCCACCCAAAAGCGGCTATGCTTTCACACACCAGCATTCTCAACAACGGCGCCTTAATCGGAAATAATATGAGTCTCAGCCCACAGGACCTCATCGTCTGCCCACCTCCCCTTTTCCATTGTTTTGGCTGCGTCCTAGGATACATGGCAACAGCCACTCACGGCGCAGCGATCCTCTTCCCCTCTCCCGCCTTCGACCCCCTAGCCTCCATCCGCATGGTAGCCGACCACCGCGCAACGGGGTTATACGGCGTCGCCACCATGTTCGTTGCTATGCTCGAGCTTGTAGCCACGCAATCCAACCTCTCCAACCCCCTCATCTCCTCCTCCAAGCTCCGCGATTTTCCGTCCCACCTTCGAAAAGGCATCGCGGCTGGCAGCTCCGTGCCCGAGTCCCTCATGCGAAAACTCTACTCCACGCTCGGCCTCGAAGAACTCGTCATCTGCTACGGAATGACAGAAACTGCACCAGTCTCCTGCATGACCACCCCCCACGATACCTTCTCCAAACGCACCACCTCTGTCGGCAAAGTAATGCCCCACACCAAAGTCAAAATCGTCGATCCCGTCAACCGGTCGCGCATCCTCCCCGTCGGCGAGCGCGGCGAGCTCGCTGCCGCGGGATACCTCGTCATGAAGGGCTACTGGGGCGATCAAGCCCGCACAGAGGAAGTCCGCATCGCCGAGTCCGACGGTGAGGTGTGGATGTACTCCGGTGACGAAGCCAGCATGGATTCAGATGGCTACGTGGAAATTACGGGGCGGATCAAAGATCTTATCATCCGCGGAGGGGAGAATATCCACCCGCTGGAAATCGAAAATTGTCTATTTCAGCACCCGCTCATCGCGGAAGCGAGTGTGGTTGGTGTCCCTGACGAGCGCTACGGGGAGAGCGTGGGTGTGTTTGTTATTGTGCATAAGGGGGTACAGCTGGTGGAGGGAGAGAAGGAGCAAGGGGAGGAGAAGGGGTTGGGGCCGTGGCCGAAGGGAAAGGGTGAGGGGAAGGTGTTGACGAAGGAGGAGGTTAGGAGGTGGGTGGGAGAACATTTGAGTGGGCATTTGATCCCGAAGCACGTCTGGTGGGTGGATGAGTATCCGAAAACGTCGAGTGGGAAGATTCAGAAGTTTAAGTTGAGGGAGATGGCGAAGGAGTTGGCTGGGGGTACTGGGAAGGTTTGAATTGGAAGCAGTGGTGATGGTTGTTGTGGTGGTTGGTGAGTGCTGGGCGTTGCTGGGGCTGAGGAATGTTGATGTTGGGGGTATGTCGGTACGAAACATCCCGGGGCATGAGAAGAGATGTGGTCGAGGCTGGGCAATATTAGTTTGAGACTAACCAGTTTAATATTTGGAGAAATTGGGCCACCGTCTTAGTATCGTTATGCGGCTGCAATGGACTCTTTCCAAGCGAAATGTCGAACCTTTGTTGGTGATGTCGATCTGGTGTTGTTGAAGAATGCGGGGGCGGCAACGCAGCTGTGTAGTTCCTGTGAGCCTATTGGACCGGCATGCAGACGAAATGCAGGAACAGTAGCCGCATCGAAGTGATTAAATTTAAAAGAGTTCAGCTGTCGTGATATGTCTCTCTGTCTGTTTCAACCTCTTAACGCCCTACCCATAATCCAGCCAGTCCTGTCAAAAGTCAATTCGGTCCGTCCGTTCCTTAGCATACCGAAGAGATGGCATCTCGTGGCAGGATGTCTCACGGCAGGAGAGCATCTCCTTCCCCGGACTGACAACCTCAGCAACCGCCCACCACAACACGCCTCACTCAAAACCTTCCTCCAACCGCAAACATGAAGCTCTCCATCAGCCTTACCGCCAGTCTGGCCGTTCTCGCCTCGGCCTCCCCCCAGACGCGGTGTAGGAGGGCCAGCAGCTACAGCTGCACGCCCAACCACAGGGGCTGGCAAGTTTGCAGCACCGCCCACCAGTGGGCTGTAAGTCCTCCCTTGTCACTGCCCGACGACTAGGAAGCATGCTAATCACCTCACTTCAGTACGCCGGAGCCTGCTCCACTGGCCAGATCTGCCGCTACTACGGTCCCAGTGGCAGCCCCGACTGCGTCGGGCCCAACGCCGCCTGGCCTCCTGCCAAAATCTGGCAACCTCCGCGCCAGATTATGACATCCAAGGTGGATAGGGGTGGTGCAAGAGTCGGGGTTCGAGTTAATGAGTGACGTTGACGGTGGAAAGGGGTTTGGTTTTTCCTCTATTCTCTGGGGCTGGATGATGATGCTAATGCTTCCTTTCGACTCATGGCTTCCTTTGGATCAGGTACTTTGGGCATATTGTGACAATTTCAACGCCAAGGGCATAGGGAGTCTGAATTTATACTTGAATTTGGGAAACGGCGCGCGGTAATCTTTTGAATGTGCTGTCTGAGATATCTTTTGGGACCTCCTTTTCAGAGAACTTCTCGGCGGTGTTGCCTTGACATAAACAGCACCATCTGACGCGCTTCTGTCCCCCATGAAACCCATCACTGTTCGGGCCAGTTCCGGTTGAACTGAATACACGACCCGTTCGCGTTGGCGGCGATATCCGCGTCCGAGAGAAACAGAATGTATTTCGCGATGCTCTCCGTGGGAACGGTCGTCTTTCCCGCCACAAATGGTGTCTGCGCTGCCTGGATACGCTGAAACATATCACTGTGCAAGCCCTCTGCAAATGCGTCTGTAATGTTTGTGCCGTCAATTCCACCCAGGGTCAACGCTATGCAATAGATGCCCTTTGGTCCGTAGTATGAGGCTGTGTTCTTCGTCAAGGCGAGCAACCCGGCTTTGGAGACTGTATAGGCCGCCCCTGCGTGGAACGGATGTACCCCAGCGTTGGAGCCGATGTTGATGATGAGTCCGCCGGCGGGCTCTTGCTTCTCAAACTGAGCAATGGAAGCTTTGGTCGCGAGGTAAGGTCCGTTCAGATTGACGTCGAGCACTTTGTCCCACTTTGCCTTTGAAATGGCGCCAGCTGGAGAGAAATCGTCCATAATGCCAGCGTTGTTGATGAGGATATCCAAACGGCCGTATCTCGCGACGGCAACAGCGATCAGCTCCTCGACGGCGTCCTCATCCGTGACGCTAGCGTTTCGGGTGATAAACTTTCCGGCATAGGACGAGCTCCACTCCGCCTCGACGGCAGCGATCCGTTGGTCGTTGATGTCGTTGATGACAACATTGGCACCAGCTGCGAGAAACGCCGTAGTAATAACCTTTCCGAGACCACTGGCAGCTCCGGTAACGATGACAGTTTTGCCCCTGGCTGCCATATTGAGGTTCAGTACAATGCGTAGTGTTGGTGTGTGAGGTGAAGGAGACACAGGCTGAAGGGAGGCTCGACGACTGCAACCAGTTATGGATCTGCGGAGGTTGTATTACCTTTTATACTCTAGGTATGCGCCCCTCGCCTGCATAGTCTGGTACCTGAGCTGTTGAGCAACAAGTTGCTCTGGTCTGATGACCCTCTCCTTCGCGGACAAGGGCCCCGGGCACTTGCAGGGAGCCGTTTTGAAGGCTGAGGGGGCCCGAGGGCTGACCAACAACAATCATGCAGGATGTCGGTCATCAGGAGCTTGTAAACACCGACCCCGACATCCCGAATACGCGCAAGCTCCAAAGATGGCAGTCCGAGGTTCTGGTGAGAAGGGCGATTTCCAGTCATCTTCGAGCTGACCATCTGCTTTGCAGGGTTCCCCGCCGTCATTGAGCAGGATTCCGGGCAACCGCTCGCCTCGTGAGAGGTTGATCTTCAGCCGAGCCCCTGCATCCCGGTACAACCGGTGCTGCGGTGGAGAAGCTGGGACCTCGCGGAGCAGTCAGATTTCCGCCGTCGTGCTGAGGGGAAATGCGAAGGATCACCATTTGTCGGTTTAGAGCTGTCACCCCCCCCCCCCCCCAGCTGCACCCCGCTGCTGTGGGGTCCGAAACGCTTCAGCTGTCCCCGCTGGACCCTAGCGGGGCTTGGCAAATCGGAGAATTGAGATGACGTTTTGAACTTTTTTCTGGTCAGGCACTAGCAGGGTCATTTCAAAGTCTCACGCTGCAGATACTGTCACCACAAGACGAGATAGCGCTGACCAAACGCGCAAGATGCAATAGGGCCCCATTTGCGCCCAATTGACATCACCATGGCGTCCTTCGTATCACAGACGTCATCGAACTCCAAGATCCAGCTAGCCGCCACGGCCGCTATATCGGCGGGGGTTGCCGTCGCCGCCGTTCTCAGCTACCAACGCCTCCAACAGGGCGAGCGACTTTCTCGCTTGAAACGATCCATTCCCGAGTCTAGCGCACCGGCGCCGACCGTTTCGAGGCTCAACGCCAAGGGCCCGCTCCCTAAACCTGACAAGGAAGACGAGCACAATCAGCTTCTTGCCGAGCGCGCGCAACGGGGCGACTTTGACGACGAGCTGATCCTCGAGCAACTTACCCGTAACCGCTCCTTTTTAGGGGCCGAAGGCCTCGAAAAGCTCCGAAACGCTTTTATCATCGTAGTAGGCTGCGGCGGCGTCGGATCCCACGCTACCGCCGCCCTCGCACGGTCTGGTGTCTCCAAGCTCCGTCTCATCGACTTCGACCAGGTGTCTCTGAGCTCCCTAAACCGCCATGCCGTAGCCACGCTCGCCGATGTCGGTATTCCCAAGGTGCTGTGTTTGCAAAGACGCCTGACGGCGGTTACGCCGTGGGCTCGGTTCAACTTGCGCCAACAAAAATTTGAAGGAAAGGCCGCCCCAGAGCTGCTGGCAGCATGGGAAGGCGACGATGCGCCGGGGCAGAAGCCCGACTTCGTGATCGACGCCATCGATAATATTGAGTCCAAGGTTGAGCTCCTCAAGTACTGTTACGACAACAACATCCCTGTTATCTCCTCCATGGGCGCCGGCACCAAGGGTGACCCTACCAAGATTATGGTGGGAGACATTGGGGAGAGCACCGACGACGGACTCTCGCGGGCGACAAGGCGTCGTCTCAAACTCCTCGGCGTCACCAGCGGCATTCCCGTCGTCTACTCCACAGAGAAGGCCGGCGAGGGCAAAGCCACACTCCTCCCTATCTCCGAGGAGGAGTTCCAAAAAGGCTCAGTGGGCGACCTGGGGCCACTCCCTGACTTCCGGGTACGGATTCTCCCTGTATTGGGAACTCTGCCCGCATGTTTTGGACTCACAGTCGCAAACCACGTTATTTTGAAAATCACTGGTGCGTCTGAACTCTCATCCATTATGCATTATCTCAAACTGACAACCCAAAGGCTACCCTGTAGAATACTCTATAGGAAAAGCCCGGTACAAAATGTACGACGGCGTCCTGGCCTACGTCCAGAGCCTCGAAGAAAAGCTCGTTCGATCCTCAAAAGCCGGGCCTGCAGATATCGCTCTCGGCCTCAAAGTCCCCGTGACCCAGCGCGATGTTGAATTTCTGGTGGAGGAAGTATACAAAGGGAGGAGCATTCTCTCTGGTTCCACCACCAAGATTGTCCTGATTCGATGGGGCAAGCCACCGGGAAGTACGCTGGTCAGGATAGGGGAGCAGAAGTCGAGTAATTTGAAGACGCGAGATTTGGTGGTTATGACGAAGGAGGAGGCCACGAGGCATTTGAAGGAGGTTTTGCAGGGGGATAAGACGCTGGAGACTTTGTATAGCGCTGAGGTTATTGAGAGGGTAGAGGCTAAGCAGAAGATAGTGGACGGTTATGAGTGGGCTTGGTAGGGGTGGATAGACAACAGATGAAAAGAAAAGAACAAAGGGGATGTGATGCGAGCTGCTGCTGCGGGCGGCCTTGTGAGGGGACAAGCCCGCAGGATAGAGTTTGGGTGCCAGATACGCACGCCTCCCCCCCGGACTCATCATCGCAAACTTCGTGTTCATCCCTGCATCAAAATCACTTGAAATATCAGAATTAGACGTTCAAAGGTTATCAGTCGGTGCCGCTCGCGCCGTCAGCCGACGCCAGTCGGCAACCATCCGCCCAGATTCAGGTTCTCCGCTATCCCGCTATCTGGTATCTACTCGAGGTATGAGTCGCACGCAGCGGCACGCAGGCCAACGCCCCTCGCATCCGCCTGAACGCCAGCATCCTTGCCAGAACGACGATAGAAACAACCCGCGAATGGCGCCACCTCTTTCCTTTCCACTTCTCCTTCATATTTCCAGCATCCAAGCCGCTCAAGACGACACCGCTCGAGACGACAGCTGTTGCTCCGGGTATCTTCTGACGGAAACCATGCCCACACCCTCGCAGATTCTACCCTTGTTGAAGAAACGGACCTGGGGCAGGAGCTCGGACACCACCCACCGCGCCGTCTGCGTGTGCGTGCTTCCCTCGCCAAAAGGCTGGTGGGCCTTGTCTTTGCGCTCGCGTTCGCCAATGTCAAGGTCCTGAAGGGCTTCCTCGAGAGCGGAAGGCGCGGGGCCGCTTCCGCCGCCGTTGGACTTGCTACTGCCGGTGGCACTTCCAGTCTCGGTGGGGTCGGGGTGCTTCTTTTTCATGGAAGACCATGCGGGAAGGAGCTCCTTATGCGGAGACGGGGTACCTGCGGTTTCGTGCTTGAGGGTTTGCATCACGGTGGGGCCACCCTTCATGGGGGATTGGCCGCGGGTGATTTGCCCCTTGGGGGTCATTGCAGCAGCGCTCTTGGGGGACGCCGGCATGGGGGTAGATGCTCTTAGCGGGGTGAAGACGCCGGCAGGGCCCTTTGCCTTGGACGCCAACATCGCGGCGCTGCCTTTGTTGGAGAGCCCCTTCTTGGGCGAAAACATGGTGCACGTGTCGCTGGAAAAAACTCCGGCACGCGGAAAGGAGGACCGGCCCTCGGCAAGCGCTTGGAAGATGATCAGTTGATCCTGCAGGAATTCGTCGACTACACCTCCAGAGGATACTTCAGCAAAGAGTTCCTTAGACACCTTGCGTGCGACGCTCTCGCTGACCGATGCGGTGGCTTTGGCACCGGCGTGGCCATCCTTGCTCCGGGACTTCTTTGGGATGGAAGTCAAGACATCGCGACCCCAGATCGGACCGGCCTCGGACTTTGCGACCAAAAGGACATAGACACGCGTGTCCTCGCCGCTGTCCTCGGTGACCTTGAATTGGACGTCGGCGCCCGGGAAGAAATCGCCGAGATCCTGGACGAGACATTCGCAGAGCGACTCATGCATCGCCAAGGGAGCGACAATGGAAGCGTCGACAGCAACGACGTCAAGGTCATCCTCGGTCCAGTCGCTCTCCGACCGGAGGAGTCGCAGCGGCTCATCAGGCTTCTGCGGGTAGATTCTGAAGAAAACGGTACCACGGGTGACCTTTCCGAGGCTCCAGCCACGGTTCTTGAGAGTCCGCTCGACCTTGATGCCAAAGGTGCGCTCCAAGGTAGGAAGGAGGACTTGATTGAGGTACTCGTACGACAGGGAGAACGACACATTAGTTCCGCCCGAAATGCTGAGCTGAATGGGATCGCCACGGTCATTGCTGGCGAACAAAAGAAAGGGCAAGATCGCCTGGAAGATAAGAAGGGTGCTTGCGGCAGCCGAATCGGCAGCGATCGAGATGTTTCGAGACTCGAGATCCCACGGCTTCAGCTGAGGGCGGAACTCGAGAGTGTGGCTGCCCACGGCAAGGCCAGTAACCTCAGCCTTGGTCGCCTTGGCAAGCCAAGCGATGCTATTCACAGTCAGTCGAGTCCAATGCCTCTGCGTTTGCAGCGGGGTTGTGCATGGGTTTGGGATGCACATCGGCTGTGTGAAAACTTACGAAGAAACATGCTGGGACTTAAGACCTGTGGAGCGGCAGTCAGTTATTTGAACTGTTTGATTGTTTGATTCAAAGAGAATGTACTAACCTCCGCCACTGGGGCCCTCTCTGTTGCCGCGGACGTTGGTGATGCGGATCGGCTGAGAGATGACTGCGGCAAGAGCGCAGGCAATTCGTACCAGCTGCCCGCCGCCTTCACCGGTTCGGCCGTCGATTTCGACGGCTTTCGCTTCTTTCATTGCGGAGTTGTTGAGAGTTTTCTCAGGAGTGGTTGTGTTGGTTGTGTTGGTTGTTCTTGGGTTGTCAGGGGTTTCTCCGTTTGCGACGACGGAGCGGTGTTGAGCGATTGTTAGGTCGCACGGTTGGTGTTTCGCGCAGAACGATTGCTGAGGTCTTCTCTGGTCTAGAAAAAGAGTGTGGGCCGACGCGTCGAAAACCCGGCGCCAGACTCGTGGAGCTCCCAAAATCCTGGTGTTGGGATGATTTTGTTTGCACGCGTTCCTTCCGTCCGCATTCAAAAAGCCATCCGCTCCATCACACCGTCTGAGTCACCGGCCACAGAACTGTGGAAGCCTCATTCTAGCATGGCTTGGGCTTTGAGAAGCCACTATGACAGGGGTACACTGTAGGCTTCCGGCTTTCTCAAAATGATGAACGGCTCGTTGCAGCTCACGGCAAACAAAAATCTCAACATCGTCATTGCTTTGGGGATGATGGTGGCGAGGTACGTGCGCCGACCACACCGGACATGTTTTGTTCGGTTGGGTCAACTGAACGCCCCTGAAAAGCAACAAAATTGTTCTGCGCCCACGACAACCTGGTGATGCTAAACCTTGCAACAAACAAGGGGACAGCAGTCACAAAACTTCAAGCAAAGCCAAGGTAGGCAATGTTGTGGCCTTCTTTATGGCTCAAAGGCTGTGCAGAGGTTACTGGAGCCCCACTTACATACATGGTGGCTATCCCCGTCGATGTCCGAAACTTCAGCGGATGACTGATCGACGACTCATGGCCAAGAGGCCTGAAAAGAGTTGCTGGGCCATGCGCAGCATCCGCATCTCGGTGCGTCTTTCCCTCCGGCTGCCACAACATGCGAGGTAAAGGCCGACCGATCCGGGCATTAAGTCTGGGCTGGGAACGGCATCCCCGGCTATCTGCGACTTATTACGCAACCTTACTGGGAATGTCCAACTGCTGACGTACAGTACAAGTCCACAGGAAGGCCCTCCTCTCCTTGATGGCGATGAACTACTCTTTGTCTTGCATCTATCGTCAAGAAATCAGCAAAGGGAAAAACTGAACGACAAAATCCTGCAACATGAAGCATTTTGTGTTTTGTATCATGGCAGTTCATGCTCCGTGTTCCACCCCTGATGGTTGACCGGGAAATGAAGCCTGACAAGGGTCTGGTCGTTGAGTTCCCCGCAAAATGTCCCAGCGACCAGGCTACGACCCTGACGATCCGTACTTTATCTCAACGACCGCAGTCGATGCCTTCTGGTCCAAAAAGGTGTGGATGCCCATGAGGTTTCAGCCGAAGCGAATCATTTGAGCGTGTGTCCGAATTCTCCGGATGGAGTTCTATCCGTGGTATTGGTCCTAGAGCATAGAAAGCCCACGGTCGAATAAGATGGCGCTATGGCCGCTGCATTAGAGACAAAACCGGACAACAACAGCTGAAGACAGGTTTACGAAATCAGCGCCTGCCTGCCAACAGTCGCCACATCCTGCCGACGCAAGCCACAAATACGATATAGCTTCTCTTCGAGGGCGGCACGAACCATAAGGATGCAAAGGCACCGCCACCCTGAGAGTTGAGGCAATATCGTTCAGGGGCAAGTGGTGGCGAGTCCCGAGGTCCTGTTTTGTTGCATGACTGCGAGCGAATTAGGGACGATTTAGGGTAGCCTCAGCCAATTGATATTTGTGGATGCAACAATCTTTCGGCAGAGTGGACTGGTTCTGGAGATGGCAGCTGATGGTGTCATTAGGCCTTAGGCCTCAACGGCGATGTGACGGTATAAGAGTGAAAACCTCTGCTTTTCTCTCCAGGATCGCTTTTGTTTCGGGATCTGGAGCATGGGTTGCCGGTGTCTATCCAGGTTCTGGGGGAGGGACTGGACGGGGTATGTTGGAAGAGGCAAATACATGAACGGTGCTCTGCCGCCCATGACGAGAGTTGTTCGACATTCACTGCCGCAACGAGGTGGTAGTCTCACGTCTCAGAAGTGATACAGAGGTGGTACAACCCGGAATCTCAATTTGTCGTGGGTTAGGGGACAACAAGCAAGTGGCGGTGTCGGCTACTAAAAAAGAAAGAAAAAAAACCAGTCTAGCAAACTTTTCCTCCCCTGAGGCGCGTTGCTCCTTCCCTTCGAGTCCAAATTACCCATCTCACAACGATCGAGGCCCTTTCCTTGCGGAGCAGGATATACTGTTTTCGCGCGCCAGAGGCAAGTGACAACTTTCTCTTCCTTTTTGTCTTCCTTTTATGATAGATGCTCATGCGGGACTTGACTTCGCTTCGTTCGTATCGACGCATCTTGGCTCTCCTTCCGTCCCCACTCCTAGCCTCACTCTTCACAGCTCGGTCCAGGCTGGATACTCGGAATCAGGCCCAACACCAGGAGCACCCAGCAGACCCCCCAAGCGGGCAATTTCGTTCATTAAAGCGTGCTGGTCAGCGGCAGAGGCCTGCGGACCGGGCTCAAGACGGGGACACCGTCGAGCCTGATACTCAGCGACGCATCTGATGGAAAATGTCCGCCTCGTTTCAGTCGGAGGCGCTTCACCACCCAAAGCCGCCGGGGAAAATGAAGCAGATGATTCGGTCGAGTCGCTGTCACGGTGTCAGCACTGTGTTCACAGGCTTCGGGAACATCTTGTCATACCTGACGCTTAACTGAACGACAAGCGATTCACCAGTCAACGACAAAGAATCGTCGCCCTCAAAGGCGGTTGCTTTTTCGTCGCTACCCGCGTCACCATCCACGCTGAGGCCAACTTCCAAGTCCGCATTCGCGCTGCCGCTGCCAAAATCGCTGGGAGGGGTCAGCTGGAGCCCAGGACTTCCATCGCTGGCCGACTGGACGGAGGTCACGCTCTGCGGCGAAGACGGCACTAGGTCATCAACGATTTCCGGAGCTGCGCCAGCGGCCCGCGCGGCCTCGATGTCGGTGCGGGCTTGGGGCCGGGTGACGGCCGGAACCTGCCTGGCTGCGGTGTCGATGCAAGTCTCGTTGGCGGCCCGGGGAAGTTGGCCGCCTGGGTCTGGAGACACCGCCCGCGGCGAAGCTGAGCTGTCCGGGATCGATTCGGTCATGTCGGCGGACACGACAAGCGCTTTTTGCATGGAAGGTGGAGCTGATGATGTCGTTGCTCTGTCGATTGCGGGCGCTTGACGCCTCAGGTATGACTCTGGTGCCAACCGCGCTGCTTTTCGGCCCGCCGGTTTTCCCAAAGCTGTGTGTTGGGGATGAGCCAGTCCAGTGCAGCCTCCGGCAGGAGACCGAGATGGTCTGGGGATGGATCGAAGGGGATAGTCGATGGATCGGAGAGGACGGGAGATGCGCAGAAGAGGCTGCGTTGAGTCGGGGGAAGAGCAAGTTCACCTCGAGTCTAGTGTCCTCCTTTCGGCGGGGGTGATGCCAGATACTCTGGAGGCGTCAACTGTGTTGGTGTGTTTCCGAACGAGATGATGAGGCGGGCAAAAAATTAAATCGAAACACAAAGTTGTTGGGGTAGAGGGGAGAAGAGGTTTGCCAGCGAAGAGGCTCCCCCCCTGTCCGGAGCCAACGAGGCTTTGGTAAACCAGCGACACCCCCGACGGGCCAGCCAACCATAGAGAGAGCTCAGCTTGGTCGCTATCAGACTTCAACGGCAACAATCTAACAGCGGAGACGCATTCTATGAAACATATTAAGAGTTTCAACCATTGATGCCTCTTCAAGGGGATGCAATCCATGTTTAGTCGAGGGTTCCTGTTGTTGGAGCCGGCGGAGTGGTCCTGTCTTCCACGTGTCGCCGGCACTCCTCGAGCGCGGGTGTGATCTCGGGGACCGTACTGACGACGGCGGCGTCTCAGCGTCAGGGCCGCCAAAAGGCTCGCTGACTGGCTCCCGAGAATCGTCTGGGGCCCCAATCATGGTATTGCGGAGGCTTTCCTCTAGGCTCTGTGGCATAAAACAAAAATCGGCAAATGTTTGAAGGAAGGTCCGGATTCGATGGGTATACGGTATGAAGGCTCAATGGGAAGGCACTTCGATTTGAACACAGACGCAACCCAGGATATTGGGCCCGGAGAAAGGACAGAGATCTGGGTTCACCACGAGACGGATCGAACATACATAAGGGAGCGCAACAGATCGATTTACGCTCGCTGAAGCGCCCGACGCAGCCACTGTCCCACCAAAATGCCGCTCTCGCATGCAGTCTGGCGGCCCTTACGGCTCGGGGGTCATGCCCTGCAGACCCTGTGCTTCAGGCTGCAGAGAAGCACAGGCTTTCCAACATTTGCAGCCGTGGAGAAACCGACCAGCCATCGCCGCTTTGCTGGACTGCTGGCGGAGTGTGGGATATTGTTCCTGGAGAGAGGGACCCCGAAGGGGCTCGCCCAACCTCTTCATTGAAACTCTCATCGCGCCCTCACCTGTCAACGCCCAAAGTCGAGACCCCATTGGCGATAAATTTACTGCAAGCGGCGCCACAGTATGGATATTTATCGCGGACGGCACGGTTCTTACACGGCAGTCGACAAGAGTTGGAGGAAAGAGAGAGGGGGGGGGGGGGGACTTCTTGGTCTGGTGTGGGCGGCCAGCCAAGGGATGGTGGTACAGCAGACTGAAGGCTACGAAACTTGCCACCATTGGAAAAACTGCAAGATTTCTAGTGTTTCCTGCACATAAAGAAATCATGCAGTCGTGGCCAGAAGAGCGACCAAGCAGGCACATCCATTCACGGCACAACTAGGAAATTAGTCTCCTTAACCCTACAGCTACCTGCATCTCCCCAGGTAAGTACTCTCCACCACCCATTGCTCGATTGACGAATGCAAAAACACAGCCAAACATCAGATCTCAGCCAGTTACGAATCAATCCTCCCCAAGGCCCTTCCGAGAAAAATTATGTCAAAAAAAGCAAGATGTTCCACCGAATCTGAAGACCTACTGAGCTGAGAATTTACGTTGAGGGCGAGGATGAGTAGAGGCTTTCTTCTTCGTCTTCCGCCTCCTGTCTCGGAACTCTGAATCTGACCTGGCGCTGTGGATACGGGAATACATCTGGTGCTGAACGAGGCGTCCTTCTGGTGGCAATTCCATTGCGGAGGATCCGCGAGGAGATATCATTGCGGTGTGGTCGGGCGCGCTGAGGCACTCTATTGTCAGACACTCGCGGTGTGTACTCCAATCCTGCCGAAACATGCCCGTTCGTCACGATGCTGGCTCGAGACAGACGCTGACTGGGACTTGCAGTTTGCGAATTGTTGTCCGAGAAACTCGAGGTCCGCAGGTGCCACAGACTCGAGGTGAGGGGCTCGCTCAAGCAGGGAAGCGCCTCCTCTGCTGTCGAGGTGCGATATTCTGTGTCGTCGTCTGCTTGTACAAACCCATCTTCGACACTCCCAGGGCTAGACAGTCAGGCATCTCGATTTGTGAAAAGCGACGAGGTTAGCGTACCTTGGTGTGCCAAGATTCACCATGAGCGACGCCCCCGAATCTGTGCCGGGGCTACCTCCTAGATCGAGAAGACGTGACGCGACTTCCAAAGAATACTCGCCACCGTCATGATCTTCGACAGCGACGGCTTCGGGTTCGTGATCAGCCTCGGTCAGGGAGACGTCTCCGGAATGCGAGTCATGGCTCGAGATGAGTTGATCGGACGCGATGTCCACTACGGGAGGATACGGGCCGTCGATGGGAATGTTAAAATGCGATGACATGTTCCTGAGGATGTCGTCGCTCATCTTTGCCCAAAACAAGAAGAGAGCAAGTCTGGCAAGGCAGACGGAACTCTCCCCAGGCCGTAACGGCGGAAAGAACGGAGCCATTTCCGAGAGACCTCCGCGGTGTTATATGGCGTCCGCATGGCAACACCAGCTCGTTGTCGTCGCTTGCTGGATGTACGTCGCTTCCCGAAAATGCGGTCGACGACGAGGATGAGTATCCTATCAATCGCCCTGGTGTCTCCATGCTGTGTTCCAGGAACGCTTGTGGGAGTGACAAACGCTAACACTCACCCGCCCTCCGGCACACGTCCTAGATATTGCACACGCTGTACCTCTAGAATTGACCCCCCCCCCTTTTTTTTTTTGCTCGAGAGTATCCAAAATGCCTTTGCGCAAAGGCCTCTGATTCTCGACCACGAAGTTTGATCTAGAAGCACCCAGACAGTCCGTTGCTTCAGAGCATCACTGCCGCGCTTCCCCTCTTCCTCGAAAATGCCACTTCAAAACTTCAAAGGCGAGCGCGGGCTATCAATCGACTTCGTCCACCATCCCAACAATGCATTTGGTGTCTTCCGCAGCTAGCCCGCGCAATTATGCATCTTGCTGTTCATTTCCAGCGCCACCAGCGGCGGCCAGCCACTCGTTCCAGTCAGCAACCGCCCCCCCCCCCCTTCTCCTCAATCACTCTGCCTCTCGGAAGGGTAATAACGGGCCGCCCCGGATCTCAAGCGCTTCGGTCCCCGGGGCATTCATCCCATCTCGGTTGCGGTCTTTTTCCCGCCGGTAGTAGCTCAACCCCGTATTCCATCCAACGAATTCCAGGAGGAAGCGTATGGCACCATGGGCGGGAGTACGCCATGCTGTTCCCCGTGCTGGAGGTAATCAAAGTAGGTGTAACTCATGCTGCGGGACGTCGCACCGACACTCAACAGCTTCCAGGGGCTTTCTGTGGAAGCGATCGCGCTATCACACTCGCACGCAGAAACGCACGAATCTTCTACCGGAAACCAGCGGGTATCCAAGGCCCCGAAAGCAGTGATATCAAGCCCATCGGCGAATTGCAGGTAGCACACACACACACACACACACACACACACACACACACAATACGTCGTGTGTGCTCGTCCCTTTTGGTACCCCACCAATGTCGAAAGCGAAGATCTTCGTGAATCCCTCCCAGGAAGGTTGAACCGACATCGAAGCATGCAGTTGCACAGCTTCCCTACCAAGCGCTGCGTTGACCAATTGCGGGCTCTACTTCCAGCGGGGAGCGCGGAGACGCAGCTGCATGTACTTGGATGCAAGCATTGGATCATGCAGGTGACAAGAATGGAAGCACGCCATCCCCATCTGATCACTTCCCTTCCCCGCTGTCGCCATCAAACATCCCCGGATCGACAAGATGGAGGCTTGGCTGCTGGGGACGGTATCGCACGGGGACTGTGCGTGTACCTCCACACTCTTACTGTGTATTACGTTGTGCGATTGATAGCATGCAGCGCCCACCCGTCTGTTATCATTCAGCTCTTGCATGTTTTTGGATAGAGGCTGCATGGGACCATCATGTAGAGACGACTCGGTCGATAAGGAAGGCCGAAGACATGCATGAGAAGAGAGGGATAAAGTGCCTCCTCTGGGCGGGAATCTCGACCAGTCTGGAACACGGAGATGATGGGGATGCCACCTAGGATGTCGTGAGAGATGCTAACAGAGTCTCAAAATAGAGTGTTTCGGCGACGGGTACCCCATGTTTCTCCTACGGGAAGGCTTCTGCGTTGGGTCTGTGTCTCAAAAGAGGCGACTGGCGTTAGCTGAGTGTGAGTGTCACTCGGTACCTGTGGACGTCAGGAACAGAGAAGGCCGGTGGCAGTGGAATTAGCGATTTATTTACGTAGTTTTTTCTATGACCGTAGGATATGCACTGGTGAGCGGAACAAACTGTGGATGTGGCCCTTGAACCCACCCGAGTACGTAGACACACAGGCCGAGTCCCTCGCGGATCTACTAGGACGCCACCTCAGGCCCTTGCCCCTTTTCAACGTTGATCTTGAGGGAGAAATCAACATGGCGCACGCCCTGGTGGATCGAGCTCGTCGAGAGGATGTCAACATCTAGACAACTTGTCAGCAGCTTCCGCTTTGTCCAAGCCCAACAGGCCACTCACCATTGCAGATATACGACTCCGCATTGTCCACTGTAAGTCCTCCCGAGACCTCAAGCAGGAAGTTCCTCTTCCCCGCCCACCTCTCCTTCAAACTCCTCGCCGCCGCTTTCACCCCCTCCCCGGTAAAGTTATCCAGCATGATGATATCCGCCCCGGCCTCAATGGCCTCATTCGCTTCCTCCTCGCTCTGCACCTCCACCTCAATCTTCAAACTAAACCCCCCCGCCGCCTTCGCCGCCTTGACCGCCTTGGTGATGCTCCCTCTGCTCCACACGTGATTGTCCTTGAGCATAGTCATGGTACTCAAATCCATGCGGTGCGTATCAGCACCCCCCACCAACATGCCGTATTTTTCAACAAGTCTAAAACCCGGCGTCGTCTTCCTCGTGCCCGCCAAGATGCCGCGGTACCCCGCGCTGCGCAGGTTGACCAGCAAATGTCGACTCACCGTCGCAACACCAGAGCAACGAGCCAGGATGTTCAGAGCGACACGCTCGCCCTCCAACAGACCGCAGGCTGGTCCGCTCACCGTCGCCAGCGCCGTCTTGCCGCCGTGCGTCTCGACGTGCGCGCCCTCGTGCGTGTGCCAGGTCACGGTGCATCCGCACTGAGAAAAGACTTCGTTGAAGAAGGGGACGCCGGCGAGGATACCGGATGACTTGCCCCAGAGGGTGGCGGTGCGGTGGGCGGAGCCGACGACGAAGCCGCCGACGTCAAAGGAGGGGGTGTCTTCAGCGAGCCAGGCGGTGATTTGGGGTTTCCACGAGGCGGGGAGGATGTGGGCTAGTTCGCCGTGATCAATGGCCATGTCGATCATGGTGGGCGGTGGGCTATCCTCGTGAGAGGGGCGGTTTGTTTTGAGGGGCGAGGTTAGAGGGGTGAGTGAGGGGATAAAGGGGTGGTGTGATGACGTCGGCTTCGCAAAGGGGGAGCTGAGCTGTGTTAAGGTATCGACCTCAAATATTCGGCTGGAAAAGACGACTGAGCCAAAAAGAAATTGGCGATAATCCGGGTGAAGAATCTCGGTCCAGTTGATGGAACATAGGGACTCGCTACGTCGAACGCGGCCTGTGACTCCAATGTGGGGAGAACGGGAAAAATGGAAAGAACCGAGGGGCTCGGGAAGCCGCGGATAACTCAGCAAGATCCATTTTTTCGCCCAACGTGATTGTCCATGGGAAAAAGGCAACAGAGCACCTGAGATATTTTAGAAAATCCGAGGTTATTGCGGTGCCCTGTATAAAAGTTGCAAAGTTGAGTCGGGCGCATCCATTGGTCTGGAATGTGCATTTTTGCTGTGGGTTGAGGCTTGCATGGGCGGGTTGCAATTCGGCAACTGCAAGCTGGGCAAGTTGAGATTTAACTCCCGAGCACCGCTAGCAATGTTGCTGCCCGCCTCCAGCGGCGTAAACAAATCAGGGGAGTGCAAACATGAAATTTACTCGACATCTAGTATCATGGCCCAAAGAGTAACACACCACGTAAAAATGGTCTATTTCAGATTCGTGAGCCTAGATCTCGATCCAAGACCCTCGCCTTTTAAACGACCAGTAGAAAAGGATGTGACGCCGATGAAGGAATATATGACATGCAAAAGAAAGAACCGCCGCTACAGCGCTTTTCCCAATCCGTGTGCCCTGGTAAACTGGTATCGATGCCTCCGAAAGCACAATGTATAGTACTATTTACGTCTTGATTGTATGTAGCTCGCGTCGTTACATGACGGGAATGCCTTCATACTCTGCATAGCCCAATGCAAGATTCATGTTTTCTGTCATATAGTCAGCAAGCTGCAGATTTGAGCCGGCATCAAAACATCAAAAAGAAACTTACGCAAGCATTGGGTTGCTGCACCCTTAAGGAGGTTGTCAATCGTGGCGCAGACCACGACCCGCTTCCCCGTCTTGTCGACTTCGAAGCCACCAATCTCGACACCGTGCTTTCCGCTGATGTTCTTGACCAGAGGAGCCTCGCCAACGACCTTGACGAGCTTCTCACCAGCGTATCGGTCTTGGTAAATTTGTCGAATATCGCGAGAGGTCATGGTCTTGTTCAGAGGGATCGATATGGTGTGGTGGATACCACGGAACCAAACAGCAACGTGGGGGACGAAAGCAACGTTGGCGCCCAGCTGGGCGCTGACTTCCCGCTCGTGAATGTGGCCGGTCAAGCTGTAAGGAACAATGTTATTTGTCAAGAACCCAACATCGTTCTTCGGCGAAGGCTTGGTGCCAGCGCCGGAGTAGCCCGAGACACCGAAAATATGAGGCATACCGCCCAAGTGCTCAACAAGAGGGGAAATACCGAGCTGCGCCGCAGTAGCATAGCAGCCGGGGTTGGCGATTTGCGTGGCCTCAGCGAGGTTGGCCCTGGGAACTAGTTCCGGGAGACCATAGACCCACGAGTTGTCGAACCGGTAGTCGGCAGAGAGGTCCACAATAACACTGCGGTGGTTGGACGCCTTGCGGCCCTCATAAACGGCCTCGACGAATGGCTTGCAGACACCGTTGGGAAGAGCCATAACCCAGCAGTCAATATCGCCCCGCTTTTCCATGTCGCGAACATCCTCAGGGCTCAGGTTCTCGTACGTAACGTCGCGCTTGTTGTAACCCTCAAGCTTCTGGCCCGCAAGTTCTCTGGAAGAAACATGGCGCAAGTCCATATTCGGGTGAGCATCAAGAAGACGGATCAGCTCCTGGCCAGTGTATCCACGGGCGCCAATAAGAGCTACCCTGGCGGGTTGCGACTTGGAGGCGTTCTTCTTTCCATAAGGAGGGTTAGGATTGGTTTGAGTGACGTATCCCCTACCCTTGGACTGGGAGAAGAGAGGAGTCTGCAGTACTGGCCGGCGAGCCAGGGTAGAGTAGCCACGGGCCTGTTGGGCCACAGGTTTGGCAGCGCGGTGCGCGTTGGTGGCAGCGCGGTGCAGGCGAGACTCCAGGTTGGAGTCACCAAGCATTGCCCTACCGTGCTCCGCAAAGTCCTTCATCAACTTGACAACCTCATCACCGTTCTCGATGCCATACCAGAACATTACATCTCCGTTCCGGGTAACACTGCCGTCCGCCTTGTCGAAAAACCAGGTCAAGTTCTCGTCGTCCTCTTTGACAGTCCAGACGAGCTGGGGATGCTCCTTCTTGAGTGTGGTGAAAATGTTGTCAGCCACGTTTGTCAGCCACCCAGATTTGGTGATGGTGAGGGTAGCAAGAGTGGCTTGGCGACCATTGCTAGGAGGTAGCACTACGGCGAGAGCGTTCATGGGGCCGTCATAGTATGCCTTGAAAGGGTTCTCACCCAGGAACTCAATATACTTGTCGACTGTTGCCTGAGCATCGGGTCCCTCCCGATCCCGAATAAGGACGGACTTGAGGGCGTCGAGGTCCTTGAAGTCGGAAAGGCCAGTAGCGAAGAGGAGCTTGTTTCCGCGACGGATGAGTGTTCCGGCACCCGAGTCCGTGAACAGCTCCTTCTGCAAGTCACCGGGGTGGATGATGGCAACGCTGGTCGTCCGCGGCAGGGTGTCCAAAAGCTCCTTGATCTCCTTGATCTTGAGACGAGTTCCGTACCTCACCCACTCTTGCGACATTAGGTGATCATACTCCTCGTCTAGGTTGATGGCCGAGATCTTCTGGCCTGCAGCGTCGAACAGGCCGCCCTTCTCAGACAGATAGACAACCTTAAGCGGCTCGAGTGCGCGAGCCAGCTCGGCAGCGGCAACGTCGGCATTGACGTTGAGAATCTGGCCGTCATCGGTCTCGGCCATCGAAGTGAGAATTGGGAGGTAGCCGTTGTTGATGGCGGTCTCGATAGACTGCTTGTTCACACCAGTGACCTTGCCAACATAGCCCCACTTGTCCTTGTCGAGGTAGTCTGCCCTGAACATGCCAGTCGTCAAGGGCTGGGCGTGCACACCCTTCTCCTCCAGTTTGTTGACCAGGTTGAGGTTCTCCTTCAGGAAAAGGTCACGCGCGACACGCAGTGTCTTGGCATCAGTGACCCGAATTCCTTCCTCGAATTGCGGCTCAATCCCAGCTTCCTCGAGCAGATTGTTGAGCTGAGGGCCCGCTCCGTGCACAATGACTGGAGAGAGGCCAACTGTGTAGAGGAACGCTAGGCTAGAGCACAGCTCATCGAGGTAGTCCGTCAAGATGGCGCCGCCAACCTTGATGACCGCAAACCGCTGGGAGGAGACCGAGGTAAAGAGGGATAGGTACTGCTGCACCTCGCGCTTCGACCCCACAGACGACAGAGTCTGCACAATCATCCCCCTCGTGGTGAGATCGGTGGATCGGGCGGGCGTGGAGGAGAGGGCTCTTTGGTGCCGCAGGGTGGCGGTGACGGGGAGCAGACGGGCTCTGTTCGGGAGGCGGCGCACGGTGCGACGGGCTCCGGCCCGGAGGGCAACGGCGGCGGCGGACAGCATCGTGGAAGACTGCGAGGGGCGCTATCGACGTTGGTGAGGTATCAAGGGAATAATTGACGGCTTGGCCGCTTCAGACGACACGCAGCGACGCAATCGTAGTGTGGGTGACTGGAACGATGAGAAGACTAGACCGGCAATTGCGAGACAACCATCAACCATTGACAGGCAAGAGCAACTGAAGAAAAGGCCTACGGGGCGAGGAACCAGCCACTCCGAGTTCTCTTGTTGAGTGTCAATGGCAGAGGCTGAGTGCTTGATCGGAAGGAGATCGGGGTTTGGGATCAACAAGCCGATTCACAAAAACCAGGTAAAAGGTCGGTGACCGCAATGTGGAGGAGGGGTACCTAGCCCCAAAAATTGAAGCCCCGAAAACCGCTCGAGGGGTGACTCAAATTACTCGGTTGAGGTGGCTATTCTGCCTTCCTCTTAGGGTTATCTGGGGACACCAGGTCTGGGGACACCAAGTCTTCGGGCCTATATCCCGAACCACGACAATTTCGTCTGAATCTTTTCAGAGGACAAATCCGGACCGAGAGCAGCACATTTTGTTTCCATTGCCAACTTTTTGCCCCAAAAGATGCGAATAAAAGCGAAGAATTCCAGCGCCGCGAGGGTCGTGCTCTTGTGGGCCGCCACTGAATATCGTGCCAACAGACTCACAGGATAACAGTCCAACGGTCCCTAGAGTGATATGATTGTTAGTAGCGGCATTTTGTGCTACACTTGGCTACCCCAAGCTGCAGGTGACATCCTAACTGTTTCCTCTGGTGAGGTGTCATCGCATGCAGGTTGGCGGTCATCAAGGTAGAAATTTTCTGGCTTGTCAGGCGGATCTGAAAAGGTGTGCCTGCTCGATTTTCTCGCATCACAAGTCTACCAGAGCACACACCCAGCCTTTCGCGGGCTGGCCACCGTCATCAAAGGTACCTTTGGATAATTCATGCCTGCTTTGTTCGCGAGCCATAAACGGGTATACCTACCCTCCTTCAGCCGCCTCTCCACAGCATATGAGTCGCTCCGATCCCGGAGCATCTGCACTGAAATCAAGGCGACGGAGATCAGATACATGACAAGAATGTCCGAAAATACCAAGAACGTGTGGTAGCTCTCTGTATTGACAGATACTGGCCGTATCGCAAGGATAATCGAATAGGTGTTGTTGCTCCGTGAACGCTCTTCAGGACCACCTCTACTCGCCCGGCAACCATCCGCCCTTCCGCCTCGCCAGATTTGTGCCGTGTTTGGTATGTCCCCAAAAGCGACTCATCGTTTAAACCATCTCGATTAGTCGTATTGTGAGAACGCCTCCTCGCCGTTCATCATAAATACAGGGTTGTGAGGTACAGCAAGAGCAGCAGCCGCTCCAGATGGTCTTCCAGGCAAAAACGCCGAGGCTGTTACTCCAAGACAAGCAAAAGCGAGCGAGGAGGCCGCCAAACAACCAAAAACAAACAGCAAGAAACTCCCATGAAATCAAGCCGTACCACGAATTCATCCCTTCCCTGCGGATGCCGAATGCATGTGCGAAAACCAGTTTCGTGTCCTTACAAGCCCCCTGTCATCTCGTCATCATAGTCCATGAGAAGCTGTGCTCAGTTTTTCGTAGCAACAACTGTTTACTTGTCAGCGGACTCGGGCCTGGGATATCGGACGATGGGCACCTACCGGCTGGGACAACGATGATAATGATCAAAATGGCAATACCAATGCCGAGCCAGATGCGCATCTTCATGTCCTGTGTTGTTGTTAGTACATGCAAACTGGCCATGAAAAAGGCGTATAAGGGCTGCAAACCTTCCACCACATAGCCTTGCGCACTCGGTTGGCTCCACGGCGAAAGCCCTGGGCAGACGCTGCCAGGTCATCGGTCTTGTTTTGAAGGGCATCGAGACGCTCGCCACGTTGAGACACCTTGTTAATATTGTCTCTCATCACACCGACGGTGTCGTCAATTTGCTAAAGAGCTGTCAGCGATTTACTCAATCCATTCTTACTGTTTAGCATGCGATCCTCGAATTCTATGATAATTCCGTGATGCGCCCAAAAGGTATCCTCGCAGCTCATCAACACAAGCGTAGCCAAGCTCATATAACACGGTTCTTTATACAGGAACCATCATGCTGTCGCAATGTAATCGTATGGGGGGTCTCTTTGACGCTGGGTGCGATGATCGTTGCTATTCGATTTTCCGTTTTCCCAAGGGCTCGTCATGCCATCCATCCTCACGCACAAGCGATGCGCGATGCGAGCGTCTTTTAGGTTGCGATGGAGTCGCGATCGAGCAGTTCGGAAAGTCCGGCAATGCGACTGGTAATGTCCAAAGCATTGGTCGATAGATGAATGGCCTCTCAGTGCCCTGGGCCAACAAATCCGAAACCACAAGAATGAACGCAAAATAGCTTACCGCTTGAAGCGCCTGTGTCCTGTTGTTTCCCGCTCCGCCCGCAGGCGCGGCCCCGGAGTTGGGGATATAGGGATCGTACGGCTCTTGTCCGGTCGACATTTTGACTGTGGTTGCTAGTCTGCTGAAGTACTAACTATCGAGTCGCGCGCGCAGAAATCGTGGGTACGGCGTTTGGCAAGTAGTCCGTACGTTCGTGGTCGCTAACCGGTGGTGTTTAGCACGTTGGAAGATATCAGATTGCGTGTGGCGGGTTGCTGAGAAGGTCGTTGAAAGTGAGATGGGAGAGAGGTTGTGAGACGTTTTGCGGAGGCGAGAGCACAGCCGAAACGAGAATCAGGGAATCCCAGGAGCCATGGAATTTAGGTGGGTTGGCTACTAAAGACACAGTGCAAAGTGGCTGGAGTCAGGTGGCGGCGCTAACAAACTTCTGTGATACCGCTCCCGACAGCCGTTAGCCCAACAAAGTGGGTCACCACGAGGCACAGTCTGTTCCTCAATCCAGCAGGTCACCATCGCTTGGAGACCACGTCGCTCGGGTCCGTTCTGTCTCCAACTCGACCTGTTTGCCGCGAGGTCCCTGTTTTAGTCTCCTCCACACTGAGGTGAGTGTTTTTAGAGCAAACAGATAGACGATTTGACAGTGCCGTTGAGAGACTGCATTTGGCTGATTACGCAAGGCCGTCATTCAGCTGCGCAGCTGCCTCGTTTTCCTGCGCCGACAGCGCCGGTGACATGTCGTCAGCTCCAATGCATGTGGCGCCTCACCAGCCACGACCAGGATGAAGCTCCAACAAGCCGGCCGCGTTTCATTGCTGGGCAACGCCCGCCTGTCCACAGTTCGTTCGCAACGAATCGGTAGCCCATCAGAGTTACCGACTGGCTACCAAGACGAACACACAAAGACTGCTGTAAACAGCCTCAAAAGTATGGGACGCCTCGTTCGTTCTTCACTCAACTCCCAAAGCTTCTTACGGACAGCCGCCGAGGGTGGTGTTGCAGCTTCGTTTCATCATCAGGCTTGTTCGGCCGGGAAATCTGCCGTGCCGTTAAAGTGCCAATTTAAAGAATCCCGAGGAACAGGACAAGCTTGACGCCGTAACTCAGAAAACGGCTGGCTTCTCACTTCTGGTCGCAGAAGACGAAAGTAGCAAACCGGTTGGTCAACCGGTCCCAATCGAGTGTTCCAGCCATCCATTTTGGCGTGGTCCTCTGTTAAAGTAGACAATTCGCATTCCGTAAAGGTGCTGCGACTGGGTGAGGCCACGCATGCAACCGAATATCTCTTCTATTTTGCTGAATACGTGGAGTTCCAACGCACCAGGAGGGAAGGGGTGCGCCTTCATATGGAGCACGTCATGTTTTCTGAAATCCCATCAGCTGGCTGAGCTCTTGGGAGTGGCCCCTTTCCCAGACTCTTGCGTGCAGCTTTGGGCTTTATTTTCTTCATGAGAGCTCAATGTCTAGGGGGTAGCCTTACTTCTTCCCGCCATATGTAATCGAATAATAGCTGAAGTAAAGAGTGAGACTCTAACTTCAGATCGACGACCAATAATGGTGGTGGAGTTGATGACCAAGTAGTGGCGGATACTAGCGGGTACTAGCGGTGTGCAACATTTTTGGTCGGCCTCGGTGACGGGTCCAATTTTTGTTCATTGCCCCCCGGCCACTGGTCTTGAATGCCATTGAACCCCTAATCGCCATATACGCCCACCTCCGAACAAACTCCCATTCAAACAGCCGCCACGTCTCGCCCTATCGCATTCACAATGGCCGCATCCGTCCCGATCCAGCGGATGCAGGCGCCCCTCCGACGCACGCTGTCGCGCGCTGCGGCGGCTTCGTCCCGGTCATACGCCACCATCCCATCCGCTCCGGAGCCGGCGGCACCGCAGCCATCGTCATCCACAGCCAGCAACAGCAAGCCTCGGCCGACCTACTTCAAGGACACCAGCGTCGGCGCCTTCTCCGAGTTCCTACCTAATTCCTCCGCCGCCGCATCGCTCTCCCCCAGCGACGCCTACACCCTCCGCACCGCAGAGGTCGGCCCCGCCGGGCGCAAGCGCACCATCACACGGCTACCCGAGTGGCTCAAGACTCCAATCCCATCACCTGGCGCAAATCCCAACTTCGGCAAGATCAAGGCCGACCTCCGCGGTCTCGGACTTCACACCGTCTGCGAGGAGGCACGATGCCCCAACATCGGCGAGTGCTGGGGCGGCTCTAACAAGGCCGCCGCGACAGCCACGATCATGCTCATGGGCGACACCTGCACGCGCGGATGCCGCTTCTGCAGCGTCAAGACGAGTCGCGCCCCGGGACCGCTGGACCCGCACGAGCCAGAGAACACGGCGGAGGCGCTCGCGCGCTGGGGCTTGGGATATGTGGTGCTTACGAGTGTGGACCGAGATGACTTGGTGGATGGAGGCGCACATCACTTTGCGGAAACGATTCGCAAGATCAAGCAGAAGAAGCCGACGCTGCTGGTCGAGGCGCTGACGGGTGACTTTGGTGGCAACCTGGACATGGTGAAGGTGGTGGCGGAGAGCGGGTTGGATGTGTATGCGCACAATGTCGAGACGACGGAAGGTTTGACGCCGTATGTGCGGGATAGGAGGGCGACCTTCCGGCAGAGTTTGAAGGTGCTGGAGCATGTGAAGGCGGTTAAGGGGAAGGAGGGCATCATTACCAAGACGAGTATCATGCTTGGGCTGGGTGAAACGGAAGAGGAGATATTGGATACGCTCAGGGGTGAGTTGATCTGTTTTCGGCATACCAGCTGACATCGCTAACGATCACCAGAACTCCGGAAGGTCGATGTGGATGTTGTGACCTTTGGCCAGTACATGCGGCCTACCAAGAGGCATCTCAAGGTGGAGAAGTACGTCACCCCAGACGAGTTTGGCCTCTGGAGGCAGCGTGCGCTCGACATGGGCTTCCTCTACTGCGCCAGTGGGCCGCTCGTCCGGTCCTCATACAAGGCCGGTGAGGCTTTCATTGAGAATGTACTGCGAAAGCGAGCCGGTGAGAAGCCCACGTCAACACAGGGCATCGACCAGGCTCTCGCACCCGAGGAAGTAGCCAAGTCTCTGTAAGAGGAAAGATTTGGAGTTGCAACACGGCGTTCCAACACTGATTTCAACAATTCGGTACGAGTTCTTTGGGCTTAAAAGGGGGTGACAGGGTCACAAGGGAATGGCGTCAATAGAACTAGAATTTGGATATCATGAGGTAATATTGTAACAAAACTGTACATAGTTGATAATCACAGCACTCATAATGATGAGGTGCCTTCTTGCCAACTTTTTGCTCTAGTAGCAGCTTTAGTAGCCTAGTCGTAATATGTGCAACTACTAGATGCCGCCCCTAAAGACGCTCCCCTGCTCGAGGGCGGCCACTTTCGATTACCAACTGGCCTTCTTTACACCTGGGATGTTTCCTGAGAGAGCATTCATTCGGAACATGAACTAAAGACGTCAATTGTCAGCCATAACTTTGCTACATCCATATTTTGAGCATCAAACGTACTCGTGACATCTTGAAATCTCTGAGAACACCTCTTCCCTTTCCACCCATGGTACACCTGTTCCTGATCTGGGTCGGCCTCGTGTAGGCGTGCATCTGAGTGAGCTGCAGCTGGGCAATGGCGCGTGTTCGGGCGGGGAGGGTTTCGTTGCGGATGATGTATCGGAGGGCTTGTCTCTCGGGTTCAGCGGCAGCCACTGCCTTGCGCTTCGAGTGGTCGCGAATGATGAAGGCGTTGTAGTAGCACCCTATGTCGAGCTTCTTCGCCCTGAACATCGACATCCTGACGTGTGTCTGCCGCTTGGCGTCGCTGGCGAGGTTGTTCGATGGGGTGCTGCTGGGTGTCGTCGGCGCGAATTTGGAGATTCGCTGCATCCGGACCCGCTGGCCGAGCTGGAATTACTGCCGGGCGGTGACTGGTCAGCGGGAAGCCCCACTCCTGTAGGAGACCCACAGTGAAAATCGCACCCGTGCACAGACCATGTCTGCCAGGTATTTATTCTTCGCCTGGATCCCAGAATTTTAATCATTTTCTTCTTTTTTCTTTAGCTCTCTTTGCCTTTTGGCTTAGATCAAGTGTAGTATCTGTTCTTTTCAGTTTAATCTCTGAAACTACTCTACGGAGTAGAATCGTGATTATACTAATTTTTGTCAACCGGTGGACTTTCCTCTGGGCTTGCCCATGATCGTCTTCCACAGTGTCCCTAGTACTGCACTACCTCTAGGCGACGCGAAACTTTTTTTCATTACAATCCCTAGCTCTGCTTGGGATGTGAGGAAGAAAATTCAAATCTGCGGCATTGTCGTCTCCATCCCGCATCTGCTGGCCAACTTCCATAACGTCCCAAATGCTGCTCGCGATGTTTGACGCTGCTTGCCAATGGTGGGGAGTTATCCGATGCCTTGCTGATGAGCCACATGCCCATCGGTCTCTTCTCGCTTCACATTGATGAGGGCAGGATCTAGAGCAGCAGGAAGCAAGTCAACTGCTCTCAGGATGGCATCGCTGGCGTTGGGCCGCGTTCGTGGGATTACGCCTCCAAGCCAACCTACCCCCCTCTGTTTGACAATGAGCTGAACGCGCCAGAAGAAATGATCATCTGGCCCATCACCATCGATATCTGTGTCTTTCCGTTAGGTGTCTGATATGAACAACATGCTTGGCGTCGCAATGATATGTTGCCTCCCGTTCTGGGTCGGCAAACAGGCAACCCAGATATCGTCGGGCAAGCGCAGCCGGTGGCTCATCCTCATGGACATCTTCGGATGACTATCTATTCAACTCCCACTTTTCATTTTCTTCTTTATATGCAGGCTTTGCGGAGGGCATCTTCTCGTTTTTCTTCTTTCCCCTGCCTCATCTCCCCATCGATAACCTTGATCGTTCTTTCCTCAAGAGCGGCATCTTCCACCTCCGTTTCATCTTTTCCCAACGTCTTCTCCCAGACTCTTTACACAAATTCTCCTTCTCGCCAACAAGTTTGCTACCTATAATCGACATTTCTCAGCAGCCATGTTCCGCCGTCGTTGGTCTGGCCTCCCAGCCGATCCCATCTACCCGTCGAATCTCTTGGAGCTCGGGTTCGCCACATTCATACCGTTGTGAGCTTCAACAACAACTGACATATCACTCTCACAGATATTTTGTCAATAACGACGACGAAATCCGCTCAATCGAGGATCCAGACTGCTACTTCAAGTACCACGCCACCAAGAACGAGCGCTGGAACGAGCGCCAGAGCTTCGCCTTCAACGGTCCACCCCTTCTCAATCCCAAGCATATCCCAGCTAACCCTACTCAGAGGCCATGAACAACGTCGTCTCCTCCCGCCTCGACAATCTTGGCCTTGAGAAGGTCCTCCTCCCTCTTGGAACCACTGATCCTAACCAAAAGCACGTCCCCATCCGCCTCACCCCCGACCTGCCCACCAAATCCCGCGTCGTACTCATCTTCGGCGAGCCCAACCAAGCCCTCGGCATCCGTGCCTACCGCGTCTGCGATCACACCGGCGGCATCAACAAAGGCTCCATGGTTGGTTTCCTCACCGGCCTCCTGCAGCAACCCAGCTCTGCCACGGACCGCTCCCCGCCGGGTATCATCCTCGCCAATCCGGGCGAGCTTTGGTGGTGGCCCGAGGGAAAGAAGGGTCTCACTCCCTCCGCGCGTCTACGCATTCCCATGGCCAGCGCGGTGCATTTGGAGAGGGTGTATGCGAGGGGCGAGAACACCACCCCTGAGAACGGGAACCCGAACGAGCACGTGAGGTATATCTTTGAGAAGGTGCTGCCTGAGTTTGTGGGCAAGGGTGCGAAGGTGGATATCGTGGCAATTGGGGAGAGTTCGGAGGAGGTGGAGAAGTATCTCAATGACGAGGAGGTCTGGGGCACGGTTGGACGGCAGATGAACTCGATGGTGGTGTTGAGTGGACTTTACCACTCGGACAACTTTGTCTGCGAGGGGTTCAAGAGCTTCATGAAGGAGGTAGGATATCTGGGGTGCCGGGGATATTAGGATTGTGTGCTAACGTATTCCAGCGTGCCCGAGCCTACATCGAGGAAGGTTCAGCGGCGGATACGGCGATTGCTGGACCGGGTGGAAACGCTCAGTGCCCGGCGTTCACATCTTATGGATGTCCAGTCTTCAGCGCGGGGGAGAATTGCAACATGACGGAGACGATCCTCATTAAGGCAGAGGAGTGCGTCCTGAAGTGGTTACTGCAGGTCACCGAGCAGGGCGAGGGGTACAAGAATCCCGCCTTTGAAATCGTTGGATATGCTGGTATTCCTCCGGAGCAGGCCGAGGAAAAGGGCGGGGATGAGGGTGAGGATGAGGATGATGGATGGTAATTTAGGGGGACGCCATTCGCAGGAGTTACGGGGCTTGTCTTGTGAGCCAGATAGTTGAGTTCGCGATACCCAAAGCCAAGCTATTTCGACCATACTCCTGCTTGTCCATGTTTCCTTAAGCGACCGCTGTTGACTAGACCAGATTCCACTGCGTCTGTTTGTACGCAGATATTGTACACACTAACACCATCAGGATCCCTCGTCCGCTGACTAGGGTTCAAATCACCCTCCCAAGGGGTCTTCTCGAGCATATGGGGCCTATCAAGGATGCCCAAACGCCCTTCGCACGTTGACCACGCGCCTTCCATAATTATGGAAGACAAAGTCAGCATTCCATAGGTCCCGCCATAAGTCTGAAAGACCTAGCTAGGAATTCGTAATGCTTCAAGCACCAGAGCATGGCTCCTTCGCAACAAACCACGCCGCCCCGGCATTTGTCTTGCCTAAGCGAGCTTTTCCAAGGAATAAAGAGCGATTGGCAGACACATACAGGTGCATCAACTAGACAGTAAAAAGAGACGAAAATGCGTTAGGCGGGGGCTTCAACTCCTCGAGCAGACCCTGCGAACGTCTCCTTCGCTCTTCGATAACCTTCGCCTCTGCCACCCACCGTGTGAGATTCTCCTCCTCCTGCTTGCCCCAGAGGCCAAACCAGGTCGACTTCTTTGGTTGCGCCATGGCGGCCTCCTTCTTAGCGGCCTCTTCCTTCGCCAGGCCCGCAACCATAACCGACCAGTTCTCCAGACCAGTAGACAGGCACTCACGGCATGTTTTCCGAGCCGGGCGGTCCTTCTTGGATGAGTCGAGATTGTGTAGTTGCTCCTCCGCGACGTCAACGCCTTCGCGGGTCCATCCAAGGCCTTCCTCACGGCTGCTCTGCTGTGACGCGTACAGAATCTCGCCGATGTGGAGGCTTAGCGCGGCCTCCTCACAGAGCTCCTTGCTGTCTCGCACTGGGGGGTATGATCCGTCGGGAGGAGGCGCCGGGTAGGGTGGGGGTCTGAAGAAATTGACAACTTTGGTGATGGAGCTGTCCAAAGTGCTCCCACCCAAGCTTGCGGTTATGGAAGTATCTGGCTTGGGAAGACTCCTGCGAGCCCTGAGGAGGGACACGAAGATTGAGAGGGCTGATGTGACGTCGCCAGTTCGGGCTTTGTAAGTAGCAAAGGCTGTGAGAGAGGTGAGCAGGTTGGCAGACGGCGGGCCCGCGGCTTCATTAAGAGTCCAGTTCGTCTTGTCCACTGCTTCTTCTGGGAGCGAAGGCCGTTGGGACAATGCCAACTCAACGGCATCTTGGTACACAACACCTGCGGGGCCTGTATCGCCCTTGAATTCAAGCCAGGTCGCGTACGCTAGCCGGGCATCCATCTGCTGCCGGAGGGTGAGCCCCTCAGTCGCTATGAGTCTGAGGTATACGTCGTCGGCAGATTCAAACGCAGGCTCGCAGTCTTGCTCCTTTGGCCTCGGGCCTTTCATCATGGGAGGTAGAGGTCTTGGCTTGAGGTTTGAAGGCCCCACCATTGTGCCTGGAGGGAAAATCAAGTCCCTCGTTTTGTCCCGTACCCATCCGTCCATATGCTCTGCTGACTTTGCGTAGAGCATCATGGCCTCGAAGTACCCCCTCACCCATTGCTCTGATTTGGCGCTGATATCCTTCGTCCCAGGAGGCCGGTCTGATGGCGCATCCTTCAGGCCATAGCCGTCGATCGCGGGATCCTCCAGCCTTTCCAGGACACCCTCCATCCATAACAGAACGACATTCCAGTTAGGGAGCAGGTTGGGATCCTCCGGGTTGCGCTCGGCATGCCCGCCACGGAAGCGTTGACGGGTAAGAAAGCTCCATTCGTGAGGGGTAGGGTACTTCCGCTCAAGTATCTCTTGGTTGACAGCCGAAATCATGACAAACACCAAGCCTGCAGCGATCCATATGTACGCCGTGTATTTGATACCCAGCTTGATCTCGTGCTTTATCCGCTCCCTACGCTCTGTTGTCAGGTGGCGCACACGCTGGGCGCTGGAAGTGACCGAGAGAAACGGAAGTTGCGGACGAGATCGCGGCCCGTAGAGGAAAATGCTGCTTTGGAAGAATGTTCGGTGTGCCGGCGATGGTCGCTTTGCCAGCCGGCGCAGGGCGACAAGTCGCGGCCGCATCTTGTCGCCAGGTCTGAATTTTGCAATTCGCAGTTGCTTGCGGCCAAGGAGATTATCAAGCCCGTCCCGTTGGGCACGTCGCGAGTTAAAAATGGTTCATAGTCGTCCTTCTAGCGAGTGCCGTGATTGAGTGGGCGCGTCAACACCTCAGGGCTTACGGCATGGTCGGTTGGATTGGAGGTTTGTAGAGCTCTCGTCAACGGTGATGTTGAAGTGCTCCACCCCTTTCCAATTGGTCACTCCAGCTCAGCAAAGTAAGTTCTAAGGAGCTTGGGCCACTTGTGGCATCAAACCACTCTTTGGTTGCCAGCTGGCAGCAGTTGAGCCCACCCTCCAACCCAATTCACGTTGTCCATCCTAAAGCTAGTTTTGATGTCGCCCCAACGCTAGCTGCTGGCTGCTGGCTGCTGGCATCCAGATGCGTCCTTGCATCACAGGGCAGTTACTATGCAACAATGCACCACATCTTGAATCAAGCTTATCAGCAGGTATCCCATTCGCCTCGACCAGGTCACTTGCAGCTGTCCAATCGCCGTCCACCATGGCTTCCAGCTTTCATTGGTTGTTTACTTTTCGGCCACCGCACGGAGCCATGGCAGGGCATCGTCAATCGGCCTCGCACGAACTCCGGTATGATGCTGGTAGGACCCGTGAACCTGAGATTGTGTGTCCCTCGTGTGCGATGTGACCAAAGTCTAACGACCTTCATCTCGCTTTTCACGACACTGCCAAGCACAAGCTGAACTCACCTCTTCTTCCCAAAAGTCCTGTAGAAACACCACAGATCTAACCCGGCCAAGGAGACGCAGGCACAATGGTCTCGTTTCCTGAATGGACGACCCGCCCGATCCCCGGCGTCTCACTGAGTGCCGGCGGTCTTTTGGCATTAGCCGACTTGAGCACCGTAGGCATGCGCACCGTGATCACAGGCGGCTCTTCCTGGCTTGACACCCTCCTCCTTACCCCGGGCCTACACTACCAGCAAGCAGCCGATGAGCTAGCCAGACGAACCTCATCCAGCGCCATCATCAGCGCTGTCGAACCTATCCGCGGCGCCCACTCCGTCACGCTCCCCATCAACAACACCGCCACCGCTAGCTACATCCAGCGCATCGCCAAACCCGGCGAAACTGTCACCCTTTCGGTCGGTCTCCGCCTCCGCCGTTCCCAAAGCGGCCTTCACTCCACCATCTTTGCTGCAGACGACATCCCGGATCTAGGCTGGCTCTCCCACCTCTTTTACCTCATATCACCCATCCTCACCATAGCTGCCTTAGTCCTTACCGTCCTCCTCGGAGACTGGTGGGCCCTCGGCAGTCTTTCAGCCCTCATGGCCTCCCGACTCCTCAACATCTGGGTGATCAAGCAGCGCACCAAGCATCATTCCTCCTCTCTTCAACCGCCACCCCCAATCCAAACAGATTCCTCCACCGACTCCGACCTCCCCCCAACAACCAGCGCCCACGGAAACTCCTCCCATCCGCACCTTTCCCGCCTCACAGAATACATCATCTCCCTCTCCGACGGAAAACCTTCATCTGTCGTAAAGCTCCGCGGCACCCCTGAAGATCTCCGCGCCATCACCGCAGACTCCTGGCTCCGCACCAAAACTCACGTAGAGGGGTACCTCGAAGCAGCTGCGAAGCTGATTGTATTTCTTGTCGCGGCGGTGTCGGGTAACATGACACAGGCAGGTGCGATAGTTATGATGGCGCTGCTGCTGATCACAGCGGGGTTACTTGCACTGAGTAATGCAAATGCGAAGGCGTTTAGGATCAATGGGCGGGTGGCGGCGCCTGAGGAGGATGAGAAAGTCAGAAAGGGGGTGAAGGGGCAGGTTGTGGAGGGGAGGGTTGTCGGAACGGGAGCAGAGGGGGGCCAGGATTTGGCGGAGAAGGGGATGGGCTATTCTTCGGGGTAGGATGTTTTTGATACGTTAAAAATACCTGTGGTTGGGATAGATGGGCAGTTTGTGGATGTCAAGACGCGTCAACCACGCGTGGTAAATCATCAAATGACACGGCCGCACAGATACGACGATGTGGTAAGGGGTATCGCATTGTAGTAGTGCAATGGTAACTGTCTCACACGGACACATCCGTCTACCACCGTCCACATGAGGTTTCCCAAGCACACGGCACACACATGTATTCGTGACTCCAAAGATATACTCCTCCGACGCTTCTCATCCGACAAATCTAACGAACCCCCATATGAGCAAACTTGTCACGCAACCCAAGATCAGGAGTGGCGAGCTTTCGCTTCAACGTACCGCTGAAGTGTTTGCTTCTGGAGTGCTTTCTGTTCGTTGATAATCTCCCACAGCTCCTCGTTCTGCTTGCGGAGCTCCTGTTCGCTACCGCTCTCCGCGACAGGCTGCTGCTCGAGGGCAGCAATTGCGCTTTCCAGGGTCTCTTGCAAGAACCCAGGGGTGTTTAAAAGAGAGTCGAACCGCGAATCGCCATCTAGGCGAGACTCTAGCTGCGCAGTGAACGTGTAGTTCCGCTCAGCTTGGTTAGGTTTGACAATGTTCACCGTCTTAGTGGCCTTCGCCGTGGGGAACGGCGAGACGAAGACGAGGTTAGTGACGGCGGCGTTAAGACTGGCCAGCTCGAGAGGCGTCTTGTTGTTGGCGACATCCCACTTTAGGAGTTGACCCTTCGGATGCCCGGTGATGAGAGTGGTGCCGTCATAGCTGAGGGCCAAGCAGGACGCCGGGCCCACATCTTGCTGAGTGGCACCGAATGGTGATGAGACCTGGACTACGGTTGCAGAGTCCTCGGACTGCGGACCCAGCAGCGGAGCCTCGCCGAACAGCTCGGTGAGGTAAAGAGACCCATCCTCGCAAGAAACGCAGATGGCCCTGGATGAAGAATCCAGGGAGAGGCAGAGAGGGGAGCTGGGAAACAAGAGGGTGCGAAGAACGTCACCCGTCTGATAGTTCCAGATGATACAAGACTTGTCTTTGCTTGCTGACACGCAGAAGTTAGTGTCGACGCTGACACTGGGGCTGGCTGACAGAGAGGTGATGGCGGCCCGGTGGTTGGAAAGGGTCCGCTCCGGCTCGTGTTCCGCAGTGGAATCCAGTTCTAGCAGCTGCGGCAGAGACCAGACGTGGATATCGGAGTCATCCGAACCCGTGAGGATGTGATAGGGCGTGGCAACCACGCAGGAGACTGCCTGGACGTGGCGCGCAGGAGTCGACACTAGTCGTCCGGTACATGTCTGCCACCGTGTCAGCTTTTGGATGCTCGCACCGCTCAAACAGCAGAAGAAGCCTCACCTCCCAAAGCATCACCCGACCCTCGGCGGTGCCCAGGACGAGGACGTCACCGATGAGCGTCAGACATCGTATCCTCTCGGGAAAGGCAACAAAGGCTTCCTGGTTCCCACGTATCCTCGAGTACACGTGGACATAGGCCTTTTCATGCTGCGCAGCAAAGACATGGGTCTCGCTGACGGCAAGGCACCTTGGCGGGGCTGAGTTTTTCTTGAAGGTCGACTTAACTGAATACGTGGGGCTCAAGGCGTGGCAGTAAATGCCAACATCCTTTGCTATGGCCGTGTTAGAGCTCAAAGGGGCCCCGCAGATGGCCGAGACAAATTCTTCCGAAAGCATCCTTTCCCTTCGGAGAGCGCGACGCTCGAGCCTCCGCAAGAAGAAAAAAAATAATGGGCGAAGGGCAGAAAAAGGCGAGTGAGTGACACCTATCGCGGGAAGCTGCTCGCTCGAGATTTGGCCCAGACGATGCGAGTCGCGTTTTCCGGTGAACTGTGCAATGCAGGTTCCACAGTTGGTTGCACTGGCCACAGGAGATTTTTTTCCTTCTTGTCTCTCTCCTTTCCTTTTCGGTTCCTTGTACGACAAACAGGCAGCTGTGTGTGTCAGGGTAGACCAATCTGATGCCAGGCTCTCGGGAGGGGTAAAAATCGCGCTATCGGGCAACGCCTTCTAGGGATGAGAAAGAAAGCAGACTTTTTTTTTGTTTTTTGCTATATTTGCCTAGAGCTGTCGGACGTCGTTGCGATTGAGAATGGGCCCTGTAGATCCCGGCAGCCAAGCCAAGCTTGCTGCCCGAGACTGGGGACGCCACAAAAAGCTCGGACCAAACAAGGGACTTCGGGACCGCCCAATGATACGAGGCTTGTGTCTCAGCCGCAGCGCAATCCGCACGGTAGGCGACGCCAGTCATCGACGAAGTGGGTTGCTTCAGCCAGAGGGGCTTCTCGAAACCAGGAAAGTTCAGATCTCTTCACACCCTCTTTGATGCCTCGCGCAACGACCCCGCCGTTCGGGCGGCTCGGTCGGCGTGCCTGTCCTGCGACATGAGCCGCCAACGGCACCTCGGTGCAGGCCTAGGCCTCATACATTGGACGACAACTGGCCACTTTCGGGAGCTGTTGCTCAGTTGTCGCTTTTTTTTTTTTTTTCCCTTCCGCGCCCCGATGATCACTTCCCTTTCAGACGTCTCATGCTTCTTGCGTTCTGCTTTGCTTTAGCTGCCATCGACAGCGCGGGCATCTACTAATGCCCACCAACTACCAACCACCCACCTCGCTCCCACACCTCCCGAGTTCCAAGCTCCGTTCGCGGCGGGCAGCCGGGAGGGCACATGCGAGACGAGTCCGGATGACGGCATGATCCAGCTCCCATCCGCCTAGAGCGCAAGCACGAGGTGCGCAGCGGGTTCAGAGCGCGGTGCTCCTCTCGTTTCTCCGTCGCCCCTAGCAGATTCCAAACATTCCCCGCAGGTTGCTCCGCCGTAGGCGAAAGCTTCGTCGAGTGGGCTGGCGCCCAGAGACCCACGTCCTGTGTCTACCCGTACCTTGATCTCACGGCGGGCCGGACGAGCTCGTCATCCATCTGGTCGATTGGGCCCGGCAGGAGAGCGACGCACCGTCCAAACAGTGTCTGCTGCGTGCTCCACATGCGTGTTCCCCTGCATCTCTCCACGCCGGCGCACACGGCCAGCCAACCTCAACCAGTGTTGGGGCCAGACCACCCCCCCGACGTGGTTGGCTTCGGATAACCTAAAACAGGGAGGGCACACACCTGTACACGGCGTGTACCTGGTGATGCCCTCGTGTACCTGCTATAAATGACGGCCACTGTGTACCCAGCTGGTTGCCCCATCTCTGGTGGCCCCGGAACGCCTGCCCAACGGCGTCAGCACGGCATTGAGTCCTGTGTGCGACCAGCTATTTGATGTCTCCGTCATCTTTATCACTGTCTCGGCTCCGGCGCTCGTTCCTTTTGCCTCCTCGCCCTTGCCTCGAGGCCAGGCTCAGGCTCAGGACGCCTGCAACAGCATGTCTCGTGTGCCTACGCCCGCTTTCATCTCTACCACGGCTACAGCTACAGCTACAGCTACAGCTTTGACAGCGCCGCGTGCCACAACATCGAGCCCACTGCCGAACCCAACCATGCCACTTCCATCCCATCTGCTGGCTCGATGAGAGAGTCCCCCGGTCCTTATTCTCCGTCGGGTCCCCCGTATTCGCAGCCGCTCGGCTCTGGCAATACCTTGTCGCCGACCAGGGACCACCTAGCGAGCGCAATACACCACAGACGCCCTTTCTCCTACGGCCAGGCTTCGATGCCAGAACCCGGTCCTACGGTTACACTGCTCCCTATCTCCCACATTCTGTACCAGACAAACCCCGAGAGGTGCAGTTTCAAGCGATCTGCACTGGGACAGGGATTCGCCCCACGACGATCCGTATCGAGCATGAAAAGGCTCCTACCCCTGATATTATCCCCAACTACATCCAGCCTACCGACTCTGCCGGCAACCTCATTCCCAATCACCAAGATGGCCACCATCGAAGAGCCCGCGACGGAATGCAATTTCCCAGAATTGCTGGCTCGGGACCTCGAGGTCTCCGCAGCCGTCTTCACTTCCAAGTCCATGACGGCGGGCTGCCCGTCCTCGGGTCTTGCCACACCAAATTTCGAGGATGACTATCCGTTCCAAGAGCTCCTGGTGACTCGACAACCAACGCCAACTCTCCAGGGCGCTGTCGATCGGCCGCGTCCGCATTCGCTGATTGTAGACATCAGACGAAATGCTTCGGTCGAGACGTTTGGGCATGATGAATCGGAGTACCCGGGCGAGACCTCCGATTCCGCGAGTGAGTCGTCTGCGGGTATGGAGCCGCCCCCGGTTCGGACGCGAGAGCAGTCCTTCACCACAGCCGCTACGTCCGTCTCTGGTCGATGCTCTTCACTCCTCTCTCAAAAGCCCGTCTCGCCATCTTCCCTAAATTCTTCAAAAGTGGATCGCGCCCAAGGAACTTGGTTCGACGGCGATGGCGATTTCGATTCTCACCCACGGCCAGACACCAGGAGCAGCGAGGTCTCAGACGTCCCTTCTTCGTCTCCGCGGCCGCGCGCAACATCCGGGTTCAACGCCCTTGAGACAAGAGATATGTTTGCCCCACAACACCAACCGCTCTCTTCCAGGCCTGCAACGGCCAACGTCTCTCACCGAGCTCCCGTACGGCTGTCAACGGACGAGCGACCGCATACATCATCAGGTCAGCCACGGATGGAGCGGCCGCGGCTCATCGATATCCAACCCCCGCTTGCGGTCCCAAAGCGAAAGTCGTCGCTGAAGAAAACCTTTCACGAAGAAGTGCCACGGCCAGCCGCGCCAGCCGCACCTTCGCCTTCGACCCCGCTACAATTTTTCACATCTAGCGATTCCAGCGGGTCAAACGAGCGGGAATTTACGTTCGGAGGCCCGCTCACATCACATCCTCCCATGCCCTTGCTAGCAACATCTTGTGGCCGCACGGTCATCGACGCCTCCAAACCGTCGTTTGAGTCCAACGAACCGGATCCACTCCAACATCGTCTATCTACCGCAGGCTCCTTCCATGCCGGTGGTGCAAGCGGCTACAGCGGCTTTGTCTTTGACGACGAAGGGCCAGAGCAACGTCCTCAACAGCAAGAGCCGGCCAACGGCATGAGAAAGCTATCAATGGCGACCATCGGGAGTTGGGCTGAGTCCAACGCCGAGGTGTTTGCCCCGCGTGTGACCAACAGCTCTTCGGCAATATCATCACCTGGTATCCCGCTCCCGCCAGAGGTGGTCGAAACCTTGCGTATCTCGATAGCCTGCTTCCCCGAGACGATGCTCCTCTCTTCTAGCCTGTCGATCGAGACTATCCGCACCTACTCCAAGAAGCTCAAGCACCGCTCAACCCCAAGCCACCAGCGCCGTCTCAGCGAAGATAACCGCTCGGTATTCTCGTTCTCGAGCTCCAGCACCAAGCAAGCAAGCCGCTGGGGCTTCCCCAAGCTCATCCAGGCTCGCAGAGCCAGACAAAACAGCAGCGCAGCCGCCAACCTAGCAGGCATCTCGGAGCTGCCGGGCGCGGCTTCCCGTGCACCCATGACCCCAAACTGGACCCCCATCAAGAACATATTCTCCACCGGCTCCGACTACCTCTGCGACGCACTCTACGCCCATCTCATTGCTTACAACTACATCAACGCTCTCTGTCCCGTCCCGACCACGCCGCTCTCCCGCATGTCCAACGACCACGAAGGAGATGATAAAGCGGGCCCTAGGATCCCCAAGAAAGCAGCGAGCATACTGGGATTGCAAGCTTCGGCCCAAGCCCACTCTGCCGTCAACCCGCTACTCCGACGCATTAACAGTCGTCGGATGGGCAATGTAGGCGGAGCGGGGAACAGTAACGAGTCGGCCACGCTGCGGGATGTACAAGCGGGTCTTGGACGTTGCATTGCGTTTTTGGTGGCGACGCTGAAGCAGACGGGAGCGGAGCTGAGGCCGCCTGATGGAAGCTTGCGGCTGGCGCAGGCGAGGGAGGCGGAGGGGATGGACCCATTGTTGATACGGTCGCTTTGTGAGGTGGTGAGGTGTTCGGAGGAGGCTATTCCGTGATGAGGAATGGTGCGGGTGGATGATGTATGATTGGGATGAGGGATATGTCATGTATGATCATTCAGGCGAGGCTTGAGTTTGGTGGGCGGTTTTGTGTTTTGGGCGTTGCGATGGGTTTTTGGGATCTGGTAAGATATCTCATGAATTCCTGATGGAAATTTTGATTCCTATGATTTCTGGGGGGGGGATTTTTTTTCTTCTCTCCGAGGTACTTGGGGTTCGAGTTGTGGCTGGCCAGTATTATTAGTAATACCCTATTTAGCATGGACGAGCGATAGATTTACGATAAATATCATCTTACCTTTGTGTTTTCTTGAAAGGGTCGGAAACGGGGATGCAGCGCGGGCTGATCTGATAGGCCCAGTTCATCCAGCCGATCCAAAGCCGGATCCGATACGACCCCCGCTCTGTGTGGGATTTAAGCTCCGTGCTGCTTCGGAGGCTAAGCACAGTCGGGCTGACTTCCCCACATCCCCACATCCCCGGTCCGCGCCGCATCTGATTTTATTTCGAGAGATGTCAGTCTTTTTTTCTGGGCCCGACAGTTCTCGGGGTTGTACTCCGTACCCACTGGCGTCTCTTTTACTCCACACCTCTTACATTCAGAAGCTTGACTTGAGGTGAGGGAGGCAAAAGTACTTTGACCTGTGCTGACAGTGAGCTTGGAACAATGGAGACGACAGACGCCAACGCACCCAACGAGGGCGGGCCGGCAGTCCCGCGCCCTCGGATTACCAACGCTTGTGAGGCATGCAGAAGCGCAAAGGTGAAATGCCAGGCGAGCAATCAGCTGGGCATCTGCAAGAGGTACCGCACCCGCCGACGCCACTCGCTGCTTCACTCTGCCAGGTACTCATGAGTTGAGCAGGTGCCTCGACTCCAAGAGAGAATGCGTCTTTAAAACCGGCCCGCGCACGAGGAGGCCGAGACAATCGAAGCGGTATGCACACTACCCTCCTTGTCCTCTCCCCCAATGTTATCTCTCCATCCTCCTCCGCTATCCACCCCTTTTATTGACACCCCCCAGCCCTGATGCTCCAGCCCCCAAACCCCTCCCACCCCCCTCAGGTCCCTCCAAAACCTTTACCATCGACATCTCCATGCCGCCGGAACAATCTGTGACCTCCAACTTTGAGGAGCTCCGCCTCACCCATGAGGACTTCATCAACCGCCTCGTCCCCGGCGTGTCCTCCGGCTCCGACGACGACGACGACGACGAGGCTTACGACTTCGACATGGGCGACGCAGACGCAGAGTGGCTGCGCTCCACGGCGTCCCACGCGGGCTCATCAGCAAGTCACGCGTCTTCGCTCCCGCTGGGGGCGTCGGCGCTGAGTACGCCGCCCAGTTCAGTTGCGCCGTCTAGGGGGGCTACCACTGCGACGGCGAGTGCGTCGGCATCAGCTCCAGCAAGAACGGTAGCAAGCGCATTGGGTGTTAGACCTACCTTCAATCTGGACTCAGCTACGAGTCTGTTGGTGACCTTTCGAGATGGTATTTCCCCCCTTGCCCCTTTTACCACAAAGTAAGAACGACTAACTGAAGAAAAAGTAATGCTTCCCAACTTCCCCTGCATCGTCCTCCCACCTGAATCTACCGTCTCGGATCTCGCGAGGGAGAGACCCTTTGTTCTGCTTGCGGTCTTGGCCGTGGCGAGTAGCACGCGTACGCTGCAGGGGCATAGTCTGTATGACGAGGAGTTTAGGAAGATTTTGGGACTCAAGTTTGTTGCTGGGGGAGAGAGGAGCATTGAGTTGCTGGAGGGGTTGGTTGTTTATGTTGCTTGGTGAGTTTTACCCACCTTACTTACCTGGTGACCTTTGTTTGTACCCCTGTTTGCAAGGGTTGCTTGTTTGTTTGTTAGGGGCGGTTGGGATAAGTGGAGAAAAGGGGGCATTTGTGTAGAGCCTCAGGGGTTCTTTGTATCTGGTCTGCATGGAACTGTGTCGAAGCAGGACAGAGGCAGACAGAGGCAGACTGCCGGTCTCTAGGACAGAGTATCTCTTCGTCCTGTTGTAGGCCCATCCTGCAGTACGAATGGCGCAGCGGCTCAGTAGGTTGGCTGGGCACTCGCAACATGCAGGCCGCTGCGCCGGATGGGCCGAGACACGTAGGTCAACTGGGTTCGAACCTGGTGGCCGAAGTGTTTTTCTTCCCCCCCCTCCCCCCCCCTCCATCTCACCTACCCCTGGCTACCTGTATCCCTTAGCAGCTAACACATCACATCCAGGTACCCTTTCCACCTCCGCCCTAAAAACAAACAAGCCTTCCAGTACATCCGCATGGCTGTCGACGTCATAATCGATCTCGAGCTTGATCAACAGTGCGACTCAGACGACATCGACATTCCCCCCACCCCTGAGCGCATGGATCAAATCCGCCTGTACCTCGCAACCTATTTCATGGTTTCCCATCAGTCCACCGCCTGGGCCCGCTCCCGGCCCATCAAATACACCGCCTTCACTGGCCTCGCCATCGACATCTTCCAACGCCACAGCACTTCCCCCTCGGACATGGCCCTCTCCTGGAAAGCCCGCCTCCAGCGCCTCGTCGAGGAAACCAACGAGCTGCGCAAAGCCAAAAAGAAGTCTTCCGCCGTCTCCCACCAGTCTGAATACCAAACCGGCCTCGTTCTCCGCGGCATCGAATCCCAACTCACCGAATGGGAGTCCAAAATTCCACCCGCCGTTGCTTCCCAGTCGACAATCCGCATCACAGTCATGTTTACAAGGCTATTCATCACCGCCGCGCCGCTCTTTAGCATCCCCACGCTCAAACCCCCCAGCAAAAGCGGGCCCGAGATGCCGGGGTACATCCCCACGCAAGATCAGCTGTTGGCTACGGTCCCGACGTTGCACGCCATGCTAGAGTTCTTCCTGTCTCTTCCGGCGGGGGAAGTCAACGCATTTTGCGGTGCGGACTGGGGCTCGTTGATACTTGCGATTGTGCTAGGGTATCGACTTTCGTTTCCGCTGGCAGATCATCCAGACTGGGACGATGCGGTGGCGCGCCGCGCGGTTGGGTTTGGTGCTTACCTTGATCGGTTGTGTCGGATGGGGGATGGGAGCGATAGTGAGGAGATTATGTTGGGATTGCCCTCGGCTTCGCAACCTCCGGCGCCTGCGACTGCGCTGCGGCATAGCATGGATGTGTTGAGTGCAAGCAAGGTGGTCATTGGGGTAGTGAGAGACAAGTTCAGGAAGCGGGTCAGGAAGCTGGAGGGACCTCCGCCTCCGCCTGCTCCGCCGCCAGCGTCGGGGGGGATCATCCAGAACTTGTGGGCTGCCGCTACTGGGAGCGGGAAGGCGGCGGGCCCCGTGCCGATGCCGGCGTCTCATCCGCCGGTGATACCGGGGACTGAGTGTCCAATGCTGGATGGGAGTATTGAGCCCTACTATCCATACTGGGATGAGACGTTCTCTGCGAACCATCTTGATCAGGGGGGCTTTGGGGGTGGCGATGCCGGAAGCGGAGTGCAGCAGCAGCAGCATAATGACCTTTGGAGCACGATATCTATGGGCTGGGCGCAGGACAGTATTAACTTTGAGGCTCTATAATAGGCTTGCAGTCACTGCCGCTTCCCTTTGGGTACTGGGTTTCTTTGGCAACTTGCCCGCTCCGGGTGCCTCTGACTGAACGTCGGAATCAAAAGGGGGGGGGGCACAAATAAGGGCAATAGTACAGCAAAGTTTAGGTGGTAAGCAATCAGGGCTTGAAACGAAGAATCAATTCCCGTTCCTGCAGCAAAGATAACCGCCCAGGGAGCAGCCGACAGGCCAGCTCGGTTAAGCAGAGTCAGCCCGTTACAAATCAGCATCGCTTGACGCATCTGAGGCTCTTTGATGTGGGTGACTGCCGAGCTGACGGCGGATATATCCAAGCGAACCCGCCGAGGAACGACATCCACAGCATCAACCTCTCAGCGGCGGATGCATCTGCAGCGTGGTATGGATCCGTCGAGGCCGGGTAGCCTTCGGTAACCCCAGGAATAGCGTGGTTTTGTGAGTCTCGCTGTTCCTTCTGACACAGCGACATTTCTCGCAGCGTGGCGACATGTTCAGCCAGCCATGTTTTTCTAGCGTGCCCAGGAGCCCCGTGTAGAGTCGTCAATTATGACAGCGATCGAGGGGCGGGAAAAAGCAAAGAGCCGCAATGACCATGTGATATAAGCCGCACGCAGGTCATCCTGAGAAGGCTTGCCCAGTTGGCGCATTGCAACCACACACTTCGACCCATCTTCCCCGATACATTGGGCACAGATACCGCCGATCCTCGACGTGCACAGCCTCCTTTCGAGAAAAGGCAGCGAGAAAGAGATTCGAGTCGTCCCTTGATGTGATCTCAGGCGCTGGTGACACTCCGATTGGGTCGACTTTGCCTTCTCAGGATCTGCGGAAGCTTGTCTCGAGGTGCTGTTGTCAATGCATTGGCTGTCAGTCGCCCTTAGCCCGTTCGCCCCCACCCCTCCAGCTGTTCACGATGAGATAACAGGCCGACAAGGAACAGGGTTCGAGCGCAGACGAACAGGTCCGGCCTTGGGCTTGCGCTTGTCTCCTCTGGGCTCGGGGGCGGATGCCCCTGCTGTTGGCCTCTCCCGCCGAAAACCGAGACTGACACTCAAACCCATCGAAGGAAGCCGTACCCGTCTCTTTCGTGCCAAGCGAAGGCTCTCGAGAGCAGCGAGGTTGCGAAATGAAATGGCGTCAGGGCAAACCTAGAGGACGCATACTTGGGGATAATTTTAGGACAAAACAGCTGCGGCAGTTCCATCAGACGAGGATCCCGAAGGGCTCTCGTTTCGTAACTTGGCACGCATCATGTAGGTCAATGTAAGCGGGCGTGGGGCTTCTGGTTAGCCACCGCTGCTCTGAGATTTCCAGAGGGCGAAAAAAACACGCTGCAAAATTGGTGTGGCATTCCTCACCCATTTCGCGCCAGGGTCTCAGAAGTCGATTGGTGCTGAGGTGAAAAGCTGGGCTCCAACCAAAGGGAAGTTGGGGTAAACCGGGCATGCCAGGTACGTATTGTACCTAGGCTGCTGACCTTGTTTTGCGCACCACAGCTTTGCAGCAGCTCCGTCCGAATCTTAGCGAATAGCGTCGGGTATGTCGATGCTGTCTACCAGGCAGACCGCACGGGAAGGAAACCCCATCCCCGGAAGCTTGTTCAATTCGGCCGGCAGGGACGAGGGAGCTTGTGATGCGGAGTCCCGTCCGGCAAACACCCCGATGAAGAAATGAGAACGAAAATCATAAGCCCGAAGGCAGCCAGAGAGTGGTATGCGGGGACAGTTCCCGCTGTCGACAAGGGACAACGGCGCGACATCGAAAGATCAAGATCTGACAGGATCTGGGGGGCCCTGAACGTTCATGGGGCTGAACTTCGGGGCCATACACGAACAGCGCCTTCAACAAGCATGTTGACATCTGTTTGTTGGCATTCTGGCGTCGTCCTAGATAGATGCTACAGCCTGAGAGGAAATATGGTTTGCTGTATGAATACCCTGTGTTGAGCTGCCCTGTCAGACCAACCAAATGTAATCATGCAATGGCGAAAGCGGGGAGGAGTTTTGCTTATTCTTCTGACATCTCGATGCTCAGTTACGAGGCAGTGGTGTCAGGCCACCATACTGTTACTGTCTGTGGGCCGCTGTTCTGGGAAGCGCGGTCAGCACGAAGCATGAGGGGAGAGGTGTGTGTGGTGTGGTGTGGTGAAGCGTTGAGGATCGATGAAGAGGAAGTCCCCGCTCTCTGAGCAGCTGCCGTCTACATTGGCGCTCCTTTTGCATGCGGGTGGAGCAGGGACCACCTGGCTAGAGAATAGATTGGAGTCTGATAAGACCGGACGCGTCGTCTTTGCTCTCCTCGCGAGGAAGAGTTGTTTGTGCACATCTAGGTACATCGCTTTGTCAAACGTGGCCAGATCCAAATCCTCCAATATTATTCAACTTCACCGGTGACTGACGGCGTTATAATCTCCCGATTTTGACGCCGACAGAGGCCATTGAGCTCCAGTGGAGACATCCCATTGCGACATTGTCGACCAATCCGACGTTACTTGCCGAGTCCAGGAGACCCCAGCACGTTTCAGGGCGCTGCAGGTTGGCTCACCAGCATCATGTGGAGCAGCCTCTCCAGCTTGACTTCGTCTGCAGGGCCATGCAGTGACATCGCCCGCAGCGGAGTGCTTTTACGGATGAGATGGTATGGCTAGTTATCTGGACCTCTACGACTAGTGCTGGGTAGCCTGTGGCCGGAGTCCGTCAGTTGTAGTGCTCAACAGCAGACGAAGACGACGACCATTCCGTCACAGGAGCAGGACAACGACATAGAAAAAAAAAAAGGTCCGGACCTCATTGGATGTTACCCAATCAATCTTGTGTCCGGCAGGGACAGTGCTCTATCCCAGTTGGTCGATTCGTGAAGTGACTGTTCCCATTTCGGGCTCTTTGGGTGGAGCCAAGGGCGACGAGCTTCACCGGGCAATCAAATGCCACTTTGTGGACTGAACATCCTTGCAACGGTGTGTATAGGTGGGACACGCGACTGATAGCGGGGGTTTGGACCAATGATGCAGGTGGGTGACCTATGATCTCGACGCCCAAAATCTCTGCGGTTTTGGTTCTATGCTCCGCACCCGCGCAGCCCTCTTCTGATCGGTGAGCAGGTCAGCCTGCAAGGTGAGATGGGTAAGGTAGGGGATGGTTGGCCGTGGTTTCAACCTGGCAGGCCGGGAAGTGTCCAAGTCCTCCATCGAGACGGGCCTAGAGCTAGCCGTGGTGGTCGGCCGCGCTCATCAAACCTCCGAAGCTGGAGGCGTAGCTCTATGACGAGTGCGGTAGTTAGTAATGAGATCGCATCAACTCGGGCCGGAGATTGCTGGGAGAGCTTCGCCGATGCGTTTATTCCCGGATTAGATTCTTAGCCATCCATCCGTTGGATGAAGGCCATGGACACCGAGTCTCTTGTCGTCGTCGGCGTAGCTGTTTGCTCGGGCGGGCGTGGCCGAGATGTCCCTGTAACTATCCGTATTTGGGCGGAGGTGTGAGAGAGAAATGACCAAATGCCAGCAGTTCCTGTTGTCGGCTTGGAGGTAGGTCTCGCACTCGGGAGAGTCGGGCGTTTCTGTGCGATCGCTCCACGGTGTGCCGGCTGACTACTGCCCGCATCGCGGTTCGCCCTCATGGTTCCGAGGTAAGCCAAAGCGGCACCGGGCACGCCTGGGTGAACTTGACTCTTTTGTCCTCTTTGGTTGTGGTTCCAGAACCGTTGGGAGCATCAAACCTGCAGATTCTCGAGTGTCAGCGAGTCACCTGCGTGATCCGTCCTGTCGACACGGCAGCTCCCCGAGGCGCGCCAGTGGTCTGCTGGCGATCACTAAGTAAGCAGGCAAGCATGCCCAGAAGCGTGCCCAGAAGCGTGCCCGTTGAGCGGCGCAATGCTTCGAGCACTGGGCCTGGGCGACGGGATGTCGTGGGTGGATAGTTGGTTTCGGACTGAATCTAGACACACGCCTGGAAGGAAGGTGCCCACAGCAGCAACCCCACCTGCAGCTCACCCAAGGCCTCGCCAAGGTAGCTCACCCCTGCACACCATTGAGAGCCGAGCCTACCTAGTTTCTTCCCCAATGCTTGGCTACCACTGGCCTTCCGTTTGCCCCTCGCCACCTTTCTAGCACGAAGTCCCCGCGGCCGAACAATCTACATGCATTTTTCTGCGGGCTTCTCGAAATATCTGCCACTGACAAGATGATAGGGAGAGAAGGATGGGAGGAGGCACCGTCATAGACTCGTAATAACCTCGGCGCTCTCGGATAGGTAATTCAGGCATCGTGGGTCGCGAGACTGCGTGTTCTCCCCCTCTCTCCTCAGTACATTGTCGCCATCTACCTTGGACAGCGGCCCATGACCGCGCCTTCTCTCGCCTCGCGCCGGTTTGCAGTTCCGTTTCCATGCCTGCGGGTCCTCAGCCCTTACCGCGCGAGATTGGGGGTCATACTTTCCGGTGTGTCTGCCGCTTCGCCCGACGGCCGATGGGAATGGGAACATGGAACGGAGAGGGGTCTTGATTTGGTCAATCACGTCATGGGCGAGTGGCTCGCCGTTGTGGGCGCCGAAGGGACTCCGAACCGTTGAAACACAAACCGGACGTTCAAACGTCGACTCATAAAGCGAAGCAAGAAGAGTGCGCGGGCAGTCGGGAAGTGGTGTTGCTTGCCCGCAGCTAATCACGCCAGTCCTGCAAGTCCCTTCGGCTTGTGCTCCTCAGACCCCTTGGCGACTCTTGGAGGGCACCCCCTCTCAACAACTCCACCCTCACCGGTCTTCATATCGAAGGCTCAGCGAACCCTCCATCTCCATCCTCCCGCACCCGCTGGTGACAACGCATCCCGACTCGGCCGACATGATGCTCCAACTGTAGCGGCACCTCGGGCGTTCGAGGGAATGGGAAGCCAACTCTCACACCAACCGCCAGCGTTCCGAACTTGAGATGTGCCGTCAATTGACATCTTATCAAATTTTCCCGCGCCATTCCGCTCCACTCCGCAACAGGTGGGATTGTGGCTTTTTTGGCGCCGCTTCACTGGCTGGACGGGATCTAAGGAGGACGGTGCTCGACGCAACCGGCCTAGGATTCTCACGTTGTGTGTTCCCCTTCCCCCCATCGCGCGACTTGGTCTGCCCATCACAAATGCGCGAAGTTCCAGCAGTTTTCAACAGGTGTTCTCTCTCTCGCCCATGCTCGGGAGATGTGCCGGGAGGGCCACAAGCCAGGCGTTCAACGTCCTCGCCCAGCAAACGGAATGTGGGTAGCGATGCTATCTGCACGAGTGCCGGCTGCACCGTTGCAGTTCCATTCTCTTCACGGCGATGATAGGACCATGTCGCCAGTCACCTTAGTTTCTGGTTGAGCTCGACTGAGCGCTTGGTCGCTATCTCCTGCCGTTATAGGGGGTGTGCGAATGTCACGAAAGATCTTCGATGTTTCTCGGGCCCCCGAGATAAAGACACCAGGGTTCAGGCTTGGCGCGATTCTCGAAACTCTCGGGTCTGCACGAATATTCCCGAACCACACATCGCCATCAATCCGCGCGAAACGCACCATGTTTTGCGACGCAGCACGACGGTGTTGAGCCTGCCTGCTCAATAGGGACGGGAGCCTTGCTCGCCGCGCGCAGTTTGGGGTTGCACACTCTTGATGAGGTCCCGATGTTATCACCTCTAGCGCCCAGTCAAGCGTGGTTTGGATTTGATCCTTCAAGGTGTGCCCCAGCGCGAGGATTACGTGTGTGGGGAGACCCCCGCTGGACCCTCGCGGACGTCGGTACCAGACGCAGCTGCCACACATGGATGCAGCTTCTCTCCTCACGGTGCGTCGATATCTCAGACGCGCTGTGAAGTGTGAGCGACCAGGTTGCCCTGGCTCAGGAGCAAACAGAGCTGCCAGCTTGTGGGGGAGGGGGTTTGGTCTTCTGCGCGGGAATCCAATCGCAAAGGCCAACCACTGCGGTAGGTATTTCCGGGGCGGCGTGCTCTTCTTGTGTCAGCTTCCAGGGCGTCAAAGACTGTGTCCAGGGTACCCCGTACCTAGGTAGATTCTCCAGGAGAGCAAGCGCCCGGCCTTCCTCGAGATTTCTCCACTGCAAACCGTCGGCACTCGTCAGACAAACCCAAGAAGCACCCCTCGTGCACCTCCAACCATTGGAGATGAATTGACAGCAAACAAGGATGCTCAGAGCCAAAACGTGCTTGTGCCGCTCAATCGGTTGATCGATTGCCTCATCGAGGACATCGACAAGTCTGCTTTCAGGCGTGGAGGGAGCGAGCACTGGGTGAATGGGCCAAATTGGGTACAGACAGCTGATTGCGCCTGCCGAAAGTATCAAGTATCGATGGGGTTTTCAGTAGCCCCAATGTTCGTTCCTCTTTGTCCCTCGGGCCTCCACAAGGCTCTGCCCTATCGCAGGTGCGGCATCGCTGGTGCAGGACAGGATCCAAGCAAGCTTAGCCGACCGACCTGGAGGGGTGCGTTCCCCTATCAGGCCCACCAATAAGTGCCAATTCCAAGTGCACACCATCTGTGCTCGCTGCGGGCGGTCGGTGTCGTCGCGGTACTTGGGCCGAGACGCACTCTCCTGACGCGGCATTGTAGCGAGCGCAGGTACTAGCCGCTACATGGGGGGTGCAATCGTGGGTGGTGCCGGACCCAACGGTACTTGGAGGCCGTTAGCAGCTTGGTTGTTCGCTTTATGTGCTCCCACCGTATAACCAGGGAAGGTTTCCCATTGACTGGGGCCACACAGGGCCGTTCGCTCCTCCCAAATCCCACCTTGCGACACTCAGCCGTCCTGCCCCCCCCCCCCCCCAAATCCCACACTCACCTCTTTTCTCCAACCCCAACTTTTTTCCAACAGTCATTTTCTGTTGCGCTGCTGTAATCCGTACCTGCGCTGCACTCCTCTCCACCCGCCATCATATTGCGCGCGTCCCCTCGCCGTCGTCACCACCAAAACTATAGCCTGCATTTTTTTTTCGGTCGCGTCACGGCCAAGCACACGAGGCACAGCGCTCTACGTGATACGAGCAAGCGACAAGCGAATCTGATAAATCTCACGACTCGACAGCCAACCCCCGTTGTCAAAAACCGCTGGGTCCATCCGGCACCTAACAAAAGGTAGCATCTCCACCAGCCGTTCATTGCTGCACCACAGCGCGTCCCCGCCCGTTTCTTTCGATCAGCGCGATCGTCACTTTTCCACGTTGTCTAGACCGCAGGCCGACTGCATGCACCGCGAGGCATGATCGGGGATCAGAACCCAGCCGGCGCAACCTCTGGCGCGTCGACCACCAACGCCTTTTCTTCGCTCTCGTCGTCGAGTCGCGCAAGCCCATTTCCGTCAGCGACCAACACCGCAGCGAAGAATGCAATGGCCGCGCAGTCGTTCTTGCCTCCCGCGCAGTCCTTCCGGCCAAACGTAAGTTCGCAGGCCGCCTACCCGCTCTCGATCGCGCCGCCGACCAATGCCTACGACCGCGATGCGACCAAGCCTGTGGGAACACCGTTCTCCGCCCTGCCCTCTGCCGCCCCACTGTCCTCGGCAGTAATTCATAACCTTCCTGCGACCACCTCGGAGGACTCGCTTCGGCTCATGCTAGTGTTCTCCAAAGACCTCGTCGATATTGAGTTTCTGCCGACCGAGCAGCCCGACGACGCCCCCACCCGATCTGCCCTGATTAAGTTCAGAACCCCCGCCGGCGCGCTCGAGGCGAAGAATGCACTGGACGGAAGGACAATCTCGGGAAGCGTTTCTGAAATGGTGGTTGAGATTCTCGGCTCGAGTCCCTCCAACATGGGCAAGAGATACCTCATCGATACCAATGTGTCCAACGGCGCATCGACCGCCACTTCGTCCGCAGCCTCATCGGCGACATCGTCCAGGCAGACCTCGCGCTTCAACGGAACATTCCAGTCCATGGACAAGATCTCCCCTCCCATGAACGGCGTCTATGGCCCTGGGGACTTGGGGAGCGCCGAGCCCAGCTCGCACTACCAGAGCATCTTTTCGCCCCAGTCACCCATTGGAAATCATCTCACTGACCGGAATCGCATATCTGGCAAATCTCTGATCAAGAGCGACTCGCCAGACGACGATGAGACCGGCGAGCTGCTGAAGGACCCTGTTGGGTTCGCGGAGAACGGACCACCGCGTCGACAGACCGCGCCCCAGATTCCCCTCAGCCGAATGGCGAGCCTCTCCCTGAATACCACACCAGCAGGCAGCCATGCCCCAATACCTCACTTCGGACACCCTGCGATGACCGCGCAGCTCTCAGCTCTCCCCAACACCATGTCACCGACAGCCATGGGCGGCGGCATCGGTGCTTCAGGCATGGGATATGGGCAGCAGCCAACCTATCGGTCGCACAACTTCCCTCCAGCTAATCCGGCCGATCAAAACCCTCCGTGCAACACCCTATATGTCGGAAACTTGCCGATCGATACCTCGGAGGAGGAGCTGAAGGCTATGTTCTCGAAGCAGCGGGGATACAAGAGGCTTTGTTTCCGGACGAAGCAAAACGGGCCCATGTGCTTCGTCGAGTTCGAGGATGTTTCATTCGCAACCAAGGCGCTCAACGAGCTGTACGGGCAGCTGCTGCACAACAGCGTGAAGGGTGGTATTCGCCTGAGTTTCTCCAAAAACCCGCTGGGCGTTCGTTCCGGGCAATCCAGCGGCCAGAATGCCACAAACTCTATGGGTGGCATGAACGGCATGCACCCTGGTGCTGCCAATGGCTTCACGACGGCAAGTGGACCACCTCCGGGTCTTACTGCTCCGCCAGGGCTTGGGTTGAACCGTTCTGGCCACTCAGCATCGCCCAACCTTGCCAGCGGAAGCAACCCTTACTCGTCTCCCGCATTTCCCAGCTCGACCAACAATCCCTGGGGTGGTATGTACGGCAGTAACAATAATCACACTCCCATGATGGCGAGCACTTCCTCTAATTTCCCGCCACACATGATGGGGCGGTAAAGTCGACGAGAAAGACGGCGTTGGCGGTTCTCTCAGCGCGGCGCATCATTTTGTGGGGACATTTGCTTTTTTTCTTTCCATCTGGGGGCGTCTTCCCGTCCCATCTCCTCGGTTTTGCCTCACCCAACGACTCGGACATCATAGCGTACATGGCTATTAATGGGGAGCATAGAGGATTTCTCTTGATTTTGAGGGGCATTGCTGGCATCTTTGCGCTTGCATCTTCGACGCGACAATCATCAGCGTATGGCCTGCGACAGGATTGTTGTCATTTTCTCGGCATAGAGCGATTCCCCTTCGTTTTATGATGGACTGGTTTGTTTTGGTTTCGATTCGTGGTAGGAAGGGGAACGTTAGAGGCTGTTGATGTCTCAAACGCCCTAGGCAGGATTCTCGGCTTCGGGGATCTTATTTGGGTTGATGATCTCGCGGCTTTTCTCCAACGGTTTACGCGGTATATCATGGCAAGCAAGGGCGTGTGGTCGGATGGGCATTGGCCAAGGGCGTCGCGACGGCTTTTGTTTATCATATCAGGGGCACACAGCATGGGCTGAAACGGGTCTGTGGGGCGCTCGCAGGAGTTTCTGGGTCAACAGCGTCGTTATTCACATCGGAAAGGCAGATTACTTGCCTTCCCGGGCGGTAGAAGGGTCGAACTGAAAGTGTTTCCAACGTGCCGAGAACACCTGTACCTGTACGACGAAGGATATTCCGATTTACGGCGGCATTGAAACGAGCGAGGGATAAAAGAGAAAAGCTCGAAAAGGGAGTTTCGATAGGTGGGAGCGAAGAGAAAAATACGGACGCCCATCCATCACATCATACCACGGGGACACAAACACATCTTGGGATTGCCAGCACAAGAACTGGTAGGGAAGGATCTATACAGGGCTTCTGCGCACACACAAAACGGGATCGCATCAAGGGTTTTTTCTGCTTTCTACTTTTTTTTGTCTTTTTCTTTTTGGTTTCACTTGGCTGGATAGCGTTCAAGAATACGGATGCGCGGAGGTCCGTTTTGATGGGGATGTTTTGTTGTGGCTTCGTTCCCTTTGGTGTTCCTTGGTTTGGGATTCTCATGGTGGCCACTGGTCATCGCGGCGTGATTGCTGTTCGAGCACTGCATTCCTTGGGGCTCATGACCTTCTCGAGCGGCGAAATCTAAGGGGCATTTGGCATCTCTTTTCTTCCGGCATCGGGTCGTTGTTTCGTTGGACTTGTTCGGTTTACAATGACAGTGGTGCTTATCTCCTGCCGAGTCCGAGTCCGAGTCCGAGTCATGGTCGACATTGTCAGTGGTTCGTTACCCCCTACTCTTCGGGCTGTGAAACGCACGGTTCTTGTTATATCTCAACCATAGTCACGTAAAGAGAAAGCAGTTCAGACAGATACCTTTCAGATACCTTTTCGGACTTCTAGGCGCCGATGAGACCACGTCCGGAAGCTCGACGGGAAGCTCGGAGCGTTCCCTCTGTTATCAGACCACCTCGTGATTTGCAACTTGCCACCACTTGCGTCACTCTGTGTAACTTCGAAGCAGTACCCATCCACAACTTCTTTCTCACACTGTATTTTCATGTGACAAAGTGTCGAGATTTATCTCCACAGCCTATTCGGCCCGTGGGCACGAGGAGGGAATTGAGTTCAATAGCGCCATCGACAGGAATGCAAGTGCTTACGTGGCGAACAATAGCACAGCAAAGCTAAAGCAACACCAATGTAGGCACCATGCGCACAGCGCGGATGGAACCTGTGCAACCCTTGGATGGCGACGCGACGCTGACGGGACATAGAGTTTTGATGGTCAGCACCCAATCTGCCCAAACGCGACACTGACAACCTCCAAGACGCGGCATCATGGATCCGTTACCAAGGGCCGCGTCGATAATCAGGTTGTTGCCCCTTTCCCGAGGGGCTTCCTGGCGAGGTCTGAATCGAAGGGATTTAGTATTATCGATGCTACGCCTCGCTCGCTGCAAACAGCCAACCTCGATCTAAACAGTGCCCAACCACCCACTTAAGAATCGAACCGCTTGCCACCGTCTTGCCCTGCGTCGCAGAGCCTCATTCTTCCCGTCTCCGGTCGCTTTGAACCACCCCCTAAGATGTGTTCTAGCTCCTTCCTAACCTCTTTCCAAGAGTTGTTTCGGTAACCCGCCAGCACCACCAAAGGCCCTCTTCAAACTATTTCTCAACAGCTTCAAGTCCTCTTCCAACCCCCTCCAACCCCAATCCCATTTCCAAACTTCTTTATCTCCCCTTCCAACCCTTTAACAGCAACCTCATCTCAACTCACCGCCTTACCCTTGCCCTTGCCCTTCGCGGCCGCTCTCCTACCCTTCCAAATTCCAAACAAATCCTTCACCGTCCCCACCCAACCCCTGATTCTTTTCGCCGCGTTCAGCATAGCCAAATACCTCCACACAAACACATCCACTCTCTGATAATCATGCGCAAAAATCTCCCACACCGCCTGCTCCTTCACCCCTCTGTCCCTCTTCACCAACCCCTCACCGCCCTCCTCCTCAAGCGAGTCTATCCCTTGAGTGTCCACAACCCCCTTTGGTCCAACCACCAGCCCTCTGCCGACAATTTCGTGATCTGCCATTAACCTCGTCGCCGCGTCCACCACATCCATGACCTCCCCCACCACGCCCCCAGCGAGGAGCGCCATTCCCTGCCAGGGGAGCAGCGACGTCTCAACAAAGTACGGCGCTAAGACGTTCACGCGCACCCCCTGCCTCCAACTCGTCCCGCGCATGGCGCGAAACAGTCCCATCACGGCGTGCTTGGAGACCGTGTATTCGGTCTGTCCAGGAAGAGGCGCGATCCCGGCGATGGAGCTGATAAGCATGAGGTGGCGATCCCGGCCCTCGGGGTTTCTCCTCAGGTAGAAGAGAGCCAAGTGGGACGTGTACATCACACCGGTGAGGTTTACGGAGAGGACGTTGAGGGGAGGGGGAGGGGGGTCGTCCTTGTCCAAGCCGCGCGGGAGGTCGAAGTGGTTGGTGGAAAGATCGACGATGCCGGCGCCGGCGACGACGGCGTCGATTGAGGAGGTGGGACTTACGGAGACGGCGAGCTTGAACAGGGCGACTTGGTCGGACCATGAGCGGACATCGCAGTGGCCGTAGTGGTGGTGGCCGGAGGAACCTGAGAGGGAGCGGAGCTCGGCTGCAAGTTGTTCGCCTGCGGCGTCGTTGACATCGCCGAGGATTATGTGAGCGCCGTGAGCAGCCCAGTGCCGGGCGAAGGCGGCGCCGAAGCCGGAGGCACCGCCAGTGATAAGGATGGTCTTTCCGGCGAGATTGGCGGTGGAGTAAGGGGCGTCGACGTTGACGGGGCTCGAGATTTTGGCCATGTCGACGGCCGACCAGGAAGGGTCGTCTTGGTTGGTGGCATAGGCCATTGTATCCAATATCAAGATGTAAGTGGACGTGGGTGTGTGGGTGTAAGGGGGGGGGGCGTATGTTTGCCCGCTCGGTAGCTTCTTTTCTTCTTCGAGAAAGCGGTTAGTCACAGCGAGATCTACGAGATACGGCCGCTCAGCAAGTCGGCTGTGATGGGTTCGACGGTCTGAGTATCACAGCACCGCGTCGCAGCTGAGCTAATGTGGTTTGCCAAGGCCCCCGATGTAGCGGCTGGTACTGCATCTATATGAGAGCGGCCCACCCAAGAGACTTCAAGGCCGCAGATGCTGTGCGATGGTGTTGATAATGGAGTTCGGCATGTTGGCCGGATCGGAAGAGCGGTCAGAGGCAAGAGTGAGAGTGAGTAAACAACTTACATTCGCGTCAGGGCCGAGGGTTTAGCAACAGAACTCGGAATATGAAATTGGAGAAAACAAACAGACAAGCTAAACAGACAAAAGGCAGTATCAATGGATGGATGAACCTTGAAAAGCTGGAGAGCTCCAATTCAGATAGGGGAAGAGAGGGCAATGAGAATCCTGCCAGCCGACCAGGATGTGACGATGGCCTCCCGTACCCCTGCATGACGAGGCTGCGAAATATGGGTAAGGTGGAGAGTCAGCGGAAACTAATTGGTCTAGGTCTGGGCGACGGGGGGGTTGTAATTCGACGCCAGCTCGACGGCACGGCTGGGCGGTCGTCAGCCTGCACCTTCGCAGCTCCCAGAACCAGTAATGTTGCCGTTTGTCAATGGTGAGATTCTGACCAAGTCATTCGGCATGGCAATTACAAAAAAAAATTGGCCTCGATGGGCAGGGACTCCATGACGCGGCTCTCAATCGCAACATGGAGATGGACGATTGACGCTGTTGACCAACGTCGGGTGCCGCCCAGACTGACAGGGGTGTCCCAAAGATATCGCTCTTCCTCAGCAAAGTCCTCACTCGGCCGAGTTATTGACCGATAAGAGCCTGCCCAACATGCGGTAGAGCTCTGCCGCTTGACGAGCAGACATTGTGTCAGGCATCTCGTGTAGCCTCATAAATTCAAAATTCCCGAATGTTGAGTCAAATGTGTCGCCGGGGAATTTGCGGGGGCAAGTTTGGCCTTGTTGAACCCAGCTGCGGCCTCCAGAAGGTGCGTGCTGCTGATTGAGCTGTTCTATTCGCCGCCGTTGACTATGCGTAAGTTCTGTGTGGTATAGCTGTCCGGTTCAACTGTTTACGCCATTACTGTTCGGTGTCGGGTTTGGCCAAAACTGGTAGGTAGCCCAGCCCTATGGTTCACCTAGGTGGGCAAGCACTTTCGTTGCAAGACTTCTCAGGGGTTTGTCGACCCACCCCAAACAGCTCCGATCGCGGGGTGCGGGGCAGTTCATCGAGATGGCGAAAAAAGTTCCCGCCTCCAAACAACGGGCGTACTGACTGACTCACTTGAAGAACGTTTTCATATTTTCCTGCCATTTACGTCTTCACCCGCAAATACAAGCGCGTGTAATCGCGGACTCTCTGTTGCCGTTAGCATATCACAGCATCTAGCATCATGTCTCAATTGCCGATCAAGAACTGCGGTACGTCGCCCACATTGTTACCCCGCCATCCAGTATCGTATGTCTCCCCAACAGCTGACGACGTGTGCTTTGCAGGTGTCTTGGGCTGCACTGGCTCGGTAGGCCAGCGATTTATCCTTCTCCTTCAACAGCATCCTTCTCTCCGCCTGGTCGCCGTTGGCGCCTCCTCCCGGTCGGCCGGCAAGAAGTACCGCGACGCCGTGCGATGGAAGCAGGCCAGTCCCATCACCCCGGCCGTCGGGGACCTGGTGGTGCGCGAGTGCAAGGCTAGCGAGTTCTCCGATTGCGACATCGTCTTTAGCGGTCTCGACAGCGACGTGGCCGGCGAGATCGAGAAGGAGTTCCAGCTTGCCAACTTCGCCGTATTCTCCAACGCGAAGAACTATCGCCGCGACCCCCTCGTCCCGCTCGTTGTCCCGACCGTCAACCTCAACCACCTGGATCTGATTCCTCACCAGCGCAAGACCAATGGTCTGCAGAAGGGTTTCCTCGTGTGCAACAGCAACTGCGCCGTCATTGGGCTGGTCATCCCCTTTGCCGCGCTGCAGGCGCGCTTCGGCAAAATCGATACCGTCTCCGTGGTGACGATGCAGGCTGTCTCAGGCGCAGGGTACCCTGGTGTCAGCAGCATGGACATCATCGACAACGTGGTTCCGTATATCTCCGGCGAGGAAGACAAGCTGGAGACCGAAGCCCAGAAGATCCTGGGGAGCATCAACGCCGGGGCCACCGCTTTCGAGGACCAAAAGACGTTGCGGGTCTCGGCAGCTTGCAACCGTGTACCCGTGATGGACGGTCACACTGCATGCGTGTCGCTGCGATTTGCCCAGCGCCCGCCGCCCTCGGCCGAGCAGGTCAAGGAGGCCATGCGCAGCTATGTGTCCGAAGCGGAGCGACTTGGCTGCCCATCGGCGCCCCAGCCCTCTATCATGGTCTTTGACGAGCCCGACAGGCCGCAGCCGCGTCTCGACCGCGAGCTTTCCAAAGGTTATACCGTCAGCGTTGGTCGCGTGAGGGAAGACGACAGCGGTATCTTTGACATTAAATTCGTTGCTCTGAGCCATAACAGTAAGTAGTGCTGCATCAAGCAAGACCAAGGCGCTAACGTCATCAAAGCTGTTATTGGAGCTGCCGGTTCATCCATCTTGAACGCTGAAGCTGCGGTGCTCAAGGGCTTCATCTGAGTTAGATGACGTATTGGTGAACTCGAAAATTAAACAATCGATACCGGCCCAATGGGGGTTTGCAGAGGTATGGCACACAGCAGGTGTTAAAAAGTTCTGCGGTCAGACGTCGTAAATAGCAAAAATCTGTGGTGAACGCCGGCCCCCGCAGATCACTTGATCAGCGAGGAAGAAATCTCAAAGATGGGAATGAAGCTCGATCTTACTGAAGGGCAAGAACCCTGAAGATCGTCCCAACCGTTCGTATACTCGACCATTGGAAAAAAAAGCCTTCAGTCTGACGCAGTCAACCGACTCATTTGTAGCCTTGCAGCATACCGGTTGACCGCACGGGATATTTCTCTCAAAGTTCAAGGCAGCCGTCATCGTGACCTCAAACATGCCCCAATGTCTTGGTTGAACCGGGTGCTGGGTTTCTTCCCCTGTCTTCGAGAACCGACGTGCGTGGAAGAATGGTACGGCAGCAGTTGATAGTCGACCAACCGAAAGCTTTTCTGAGGTGGTACACCTTGAGTTAACTCGGATAACAGACGGCTAGCTGCAAAAGTTCCGTCTGTTTGGAATGGTTGCCCACGGACATTGGGAGTCAACCCCGTTTTCAGTTATTGGTACCAGTGCAATCCAGGAAAACCATGATCTTGGCAAACTTCCGATGAAGCGCCGCTTAGAGGTCTGAGGCAAACAATCCTTGGGACGCAAGCAGGAACCCATTGTTTCCGACTTTGCAGAATCGGAATCGGTTGGCTGGTCCGAAAATGCAGGGGTGTCGACTGGCCTTTCTCGGCGGAACAGTTGAAGTGGTAAGCAAACGAACGACGATAATCAAATCGCCACCACATAGCCGGTGTCCCAGTGCTACAGCTCGGTCTTGACAGCGGGCTTTGACGGCGGGAGAATCCAACGCGGGGGCCGTGCTTCACAGATTTCTGTCTCTGCCCGCGGAGCGTGGGAGGGAAGGGGGCTGGGAGGTCCCAACAGCCCGGACGGAAGAGGACATGCGACGGATGCAAGCTAGGAAGTGTTGGTTGCATTCCGGGTTTGTTTTTGAAGCAGAAGCCTGGGCCTGTTTGATCGTCATCATGGGTGGCGTGGGAGGTTTGGAAGGGAGGCTCCCTGTGGCAGCTGTCATCTGGTGGGATTGTGTTGACGAGACTTTGACGATTGTGGTTTGGCCGCAGTGGATTGAAACTGCAGCAGTTCATGCACTCCTGGCGGCCGCGACGAGCATCTAAACGGGGTGCAGGGCTTTGTGCTTGACAGCTTGCGCTCCTTCCATGTATGTTTGCCGTCGCGTGATGGATTGGTTGAACAGTCGGTGAACGCGAATGAGCCGTGATTGCAAGCTGTTTGTGAGCTGAGGTTGACCTTTGCCGAGTAAATTGATGATTGAATGCCTCGTTGTTATTGAAGAACCCAAGGTAGGCCGAGTCTTCGAGGATCTAGGGCCGACAGGGCAGTTCAAGGATTCCGCGTCGGATCTGCCCCGCTATGCCCTTAAATTAGTAACTGACCCAACGAGGTGTCAGCCACACACAGATCTCTCGCCTGACGGGATTGGCTCAGACATTCTTGCTGCTGCTCGGCGCGATCGAGGACGGTACGTAATTGCCTGGCCTCCAACAAAGCTGCCCATCCACCACACAATCCCACGAACTTCGAGATCTGACTTTCACAGACCTCAACCCCCCGCCTGGTCGCATTGCTGGCAATCCCAACGTCTATTTTTTGCCGCCGCGATGTCTCTGGGAGACGCGGCAATAGCCCCCGAGAATGGGGGGGCCGTGAACCTCGGCCTCACCAACCCCCAGGACGACGAGATGAATGCCCATGTCCAGGAGGTCCTGAGTTCCGAGGTGCGCGCAATTCCGTTGGAGTGTTTGCGACGCGCGCAACAACTACTGACTTTCTCTTGCTAGATTGGCATCTCGGCCATGCTCAATCGTCTGAAACAAAGCATCGCATCTGCAAAGGTACGCTTTCCATCCCCTCCGGCCTATTCATATGCCCTGGTAGCTGACATGCTGCTCGCCGCAGGAATTCGCCCTTTTCCTCCGGAAACGCTCGCAGCTCGAAGAGGAGCACGCCAATAGCCTCAAGAAGCTCTGCAGGATGTCGCAAGACAGCCTGCACCGAGCCGACCTGCGAACCAGTACCTTCGCAAAGGCATACGAAGAAATGATGACCATCCATGAGCGGATGGCTGATAACGGACTCCAATTCGCCATGTCGCTACATCAGATGCACGAGGACTTGGTTGAGCTGGCCGCCATTGCCGAGAAGTCGAGGAAGGGCTGGAAACAGAACGGACTGTTGGCTGAGCAGCGCGTGCACGATTTGGAGAACGCGATGCGCAAATCCAAGGCGAAGTATGACTCCCTTGCCGAGCAGTACGACCAGGCCCGCACCGGCGGGTCAACCGGGGGCAAGATGTTTGCGCTCAGGGCGAAGACAGGGGAGCAACGTGAGGAGGACTTGCTGCGGAAGGCCCAAGCCGCCGACCAGGACTACATGAGCAAGGTCCAAATCGTACAGGTTGAGCGCAGTGAGTTGATCACGAAAACGAGGCCTGAGACGGTGAAGGCACTTCAGGACATAGTAAAGGAGTGCGATTCAGGGGTAGTTTTGCAGATGCAGAAATTTGGTCAGTGCGGCTCGCGATCTTTTGGGAGTATCGCTAACAGATCTCAGCCTCTTTTAACGAGAAGCTCCTGCTCAGCAACGGCCTCAGCATCAGCCCGCTCAAAAACACGCCCGAGGCGCGGAGTTTGCGTGAGACCATCCTAGCTATCGACAACGACAGAGACTTGCAGGACTATATCAACAACTATTATTCCCGCATGCCCCCCAAGGGCGGCGAGCCGAAGTATGAGCGCAATCCGGTACGTTTTTGCCTATGATTTGGTGGATGTACATCCCATACTCATGAGTTTTCCGCATAGCTTCTTGACCAAGGGAGTCGCCCGCAACCCCTGTCCTACAACCCCAGCGCACCACAAGGGGGCCTTCCACCCATCCAAGCGCCACCTACGCAGATGTTCGGCGGCCCAGGTTCCCGATCCAGTACCTTTGTTGACACCCCTGTCTCCCCACCACAACAAGGACCCGTGATGGGCCATCATTATGGCCAGAGCACCAGCTCAATCCCCATGATGAGTGGCGGGCAGAGGCCCGGTTCCCAACCTCAGCATGAAAGGACTTTTAGTCATGGTAGCCTTCTAACCCAGACCGGACCGGGCGGGTCATCGTCGTTTGGTTCTCCACGAGATCCTATTCCACCACAAAACCAAATGTCCGGCCCTAGGTTCAATGGAGCTGGCCCGTACAGTCCAGCAAGCGCCCAGGGCCCTCCCCAGCTTGGGGCTCTTCCATTTCAGCCCCCACAATCGCAGCCACCACCTCAACCGCTGTCTTATGGTCAACCTCCGCAGCAACAAGCGGGACCCCAAAACGCAAATCCCCTACAGCAAAACCCGGCAAACTCTACGGGTCTGCCCTCAAATCCCGCTCAGGGGCGCGGCCAGTCCCCCCCTGTTGCCCCTCAGATGGCCCCATCGCGGCCTGTCTTCGGCGTGTCGCTGTCCCGACTGTACGAGCGCGACAGCCTGGCGGTTCCACAAGTTGTGTATCAGTGTATTCAAGCTGTGGATCTCTTCGGCCTCGGTGTTGAGGGCATTTACCGGCTATCTGGTTCGGTCCCGCACGTAAACAAGCTCAAAACCCTTTTCGACACAGGTATGTCTTGGTTTGGTTTTCATCCGACATTCCCCTAGACTAACGGCACCAGATTCCGGCTCCTCCAATCTGGATTTCCGTAACCCTGAGAACTTCTTCCACGATGTGAATAGTGTTGCGGGCCTGCTCAAGCAGTTCTTCAGGGATCTACCTGATCCCCTGTTGACTAAGGAGCACTACTCTGGATTTATCGAGGCAGCCAGTAAGCTCTCTTGCGTATGGGTATCCTCACCATGACTAACAAACCGGGCTAGAAAACGAGGACGACGTCGTTCGCCGCGATTCCCTACATGCAATCATCAATAGCCTACCTGACCCCAACTACGCGACCTTGCGCGCACTGACTCTCCACCTCTACCGCGTCATGGAAAATTCCGGAACCAACAGGATGAGCTCTCAAAATCTAGCCATCGTTTTTGGACCCACGCTCATGGGGACCGCTCCTGGCTCCAACATCTCAGACGCGGGCTGGCAAGTGCGCGTAGTGGACACTATCCTGCAAAACACATACCAGATCTTCGACGACGACGACTAGTCCGCCGGCGGGTGAAGAACTTCTTTGTGTGTAATCCGCATTGTCTCTTCGGCGGTAGAGGCTGTCGTTGGTTAATAGGCAGAGAAACAAAATGACTATGATGGACTGAATACGATGTCGGCGTTGGTGGGGCCTCTTTTCCTTGTATCACCAAGACTTGTCTTGCGGGCATCGTTTGCGTAACAGCGATATTTCTATTTTTATTTCGTTAATGATTAAAAGGGAGGCCACGAAAATGATGCTGTGGTGGGAATTCCAGTTGAGTAGGTTGATGTCCAGCAAGCGGTTTGTGTCGCGTTGCGGTTGATGTGTGTTTTCACATTTTGCTCGAAGTACATAGCGATGGTAGAGCGGTGTATCTGATCAACTTGGACAATGCCGTCACAAACCTTTAGGTTTGCCATGTAGATTCCAGCCCGAGGGGTTTTTGCCGGCCGCAAATGATACAGAACCGCGCTGCTCCCGGAGATGTTTACTTGGCACAACTGAAATCACGACCCAAACAAACCGAGCGAGTCAGATACTTTTGCTTCCCTAATGAGAAAGGTAGGTATTTAGCATGCCGTATAAATCAGCTCGGTCGGACAACGATAGCAAAACACAATTCGTTCAAAGTCGGACCCGTTTGTCTTCCCAAACCATCCCAGCCTAACACGCAACCGTCCAACCCCTGAGTAATCCCCAAAGATCCATTATTGCCCTTCCAGCCATACCAGATAGGGAAAAAAAACCATGCCCACCCCCTTTCCAACCCATGATTTCCTGATGCCCACCCCTTTCTACTTTATGCCAAAAAGGACCACAACTCTTCGACAGCTTACAAGAACCCCTTCGTCAAGCTAGGAGCTCTGCTAATGCTGCTTTTCCGTCGGGGAATCTTCACCTCGTCGCCCTCACTGCCACCGAGACCGGCTCGCCAAGCACTAGGCACGCGCATGCTCTCCCTGCTGCGTAAGCTGCCACCCAGCGTGCTACCGGCAACGCTGCCAAGGGCGGAACCCTTCTCCATACGAAGATTCTTCCATCCCTCAAGCTCGCGCTCGAGCCGCAGGGACTTCTCCTTCTCTTCCCGTAGCTCCCGCTCCGCACGCCGGGCAGAAAGCTCGTTGGAGCTCTCGGACGCCTGGAGTTCGTCAATTGTCTTGAGAAGCTTATCGAGCTTGTCGCGCATCCGGCTGATATCTTCTTGGAGTTGGTTATTTTGCTTCTCCTTCCGATCAATCTGCGACTGCAAGTCTTTAACAGTGCGATCCACATTGCGAACCGAGCGCTGCGACTTATTGCGTTCGTTCTCCTGCTCCTCCAGTTGCGTCTCAAGCTACAAGCAGATGTTAGTGCGCGTTTTCGAGGGCCTAGGACGACCGACTTACTTCTTGGATGCGCTTGTGCAGGAACTTGATATCATGGCTGGCGCTTGAGTATCCCTTGGTTTCGAGGTCTATGACCCGGACTTGAACCTCGTTGAGCGCCTTCTCAAGGGCAACCTTCTGCTTCTGTAGCTCTGCGCTCGCTTCACGCTCCGCCGCGATGTCCTTTTGGATCTCGGACACCAGGGCTTCCGCACGTCGCATCTTCTCCACCGCAGCAGCAGCAATATCTTCTTGTTGCGCAAGACCGGACTTGAGCTCGAGTATCTCCTTGTCAATATTGGCAGCGTTGCGGAGAGTCGGGCTTTCGCTGTTGGCGAGCTCCTCTAGGCCTGCCTTGGCCTCTTCGAGACGCGCCTCGAGATTTCGCTTCTCCCGAAGCAGATTGTCTCGCTCCGACGTCGCTTCATCGACGGATGACCGGAGGGCACGCACTTGTGAAAGAAGTGAAACAATCTTGCTCTGGGCTTCGTTGTGCGCGTTGACTGCCTCATCCCGGGAAGCGACAACATCAGAGAGAGTAGCCTCCAGGCGAGACTTCTCCTTGGACCAGGTGGAACTGTTGAGGACTTCGTCGTCCCACTTGGACCGGAGTTCATCAAGCTCATCACGCAACCTTGAAATCTCGGCCTGCTTGAACAGCTTCTCCTCCCTCGTGAGGTCGAGCTCCTTGGTGAGCGTGGCAAATTCGGCCTGATACTTCTTGCGCATCTGCTCCATGTTCGATTCTTTGTCCTCAATGTCGTTTGCTCGCTGGTTTCGGTAATCCTCGAGCTCGTGCTGCAGTCTCTTTTTGGCCTGCGTAGCGGCGGTAAGATCCGTCGACATGTCCTCAATCTTCTCCTCGAGGCGTTGGTTCTGATGTTGGAGGTCCTCGATGGTGGCATCCAGACGCTTCCTCTCTGACGCCATCTCCGCGCAGCTCTCCTCAGCTTCCTTGGCTTGTGATTTAGCAAACTGTTCAGCTCGGTTGGCCTTGAGGACGGCAATCTCAGCCTGCTCAAGCTTGCTAAAGTATTCATCTGCACGGCTCTTGTAGAGACTCAGGCTGGCGGTCACATCTGCAAGCTTGGAAGTCTCGGCATCAAGGCGGATCTGAATGTCAGAGAACTCTTGGAGCAGCTGGCTTCTGCTCGCAGCCTCTTGCTCCCGCGCGAGCGACATTTCTTGCAGCTCAGATTTGGCATCGCGGAGGTCAACCTCAATCTTGGCTCGCTCGTGTCTCATCTTCTCGAAGTGATCTTTCATGTCGGAGAGCTCCGCAACGGCGTCCTTGTGACTGTGAAGAAGTGACCGACGAGACTCCTCCTGGCGGTTAAGCAGGTCGAGGATCTCCTCGTGCGATTTCGTCTGGATGTCGCGGATGGAGAGTTCGCCGGTGCGGAGCGCCTTCTCCAAGGCCGAGACCTTCTTTGCGGAGTCGTCGAGCATGTCGTGGAGTCTGCTATTCACCTTCTCCAACTTTTGCATGCGCCGCAGCGAGGGGCTCTCCTCCGAATACTCGGGCCCAGGGGTAGAACGCTCGAGCTGGCTCTGCAGATGCCTGTTCTGCATCTGGGCGAGTTGCAGCTGGTTTTGCAACTCCTCCACCTCCGCCTTGAGGTCCATGCGGTTGTTGAAGCTGAGAATGTCGGCGGTGCGGTCAGAGCGGGTAGAATCGTGAAGATGATCAACTTCATTGTTGCCAAAGCGGCGAGGTGGCGTTGAGGCATTGGAGTAATGGCGCCCGTTCGCCTTGGGCCGCTTCTGCGTGGGGGACCCATTGAAGGGTGCTTCATTAATGCTGATCTCTTCAAGCCGGGGCCGAGTTGGGGAGTCGTTCCTGGATGCTCGTAGCTCCGCGAGCTGGGCCTCAGCATTGGCACGCCCGGCGGTCTGCACACGAAGATTTTGCTGCAACTCCTCGACTTTCCGAACCAGGTCAAAGTTCTGGACCAGGAACTTGTCATTTCCAGGCTCAGTCTGGATCTGGGGGACCGACTCCGGGTCGACAATCTTTAGGGCCGCCAGCAGCTGCGACCGAAGTTCGGTGAGCTCCCCGTCACGAGCGTCCAGTGCCGACTGCAGCGTGCGGACAGTTCCCTGAGCTTGATTGCGGAGCTGCCGCTCCGACTCGATTGTTCGATTCGCCTCCGCCAACTGGACAGTGAAGTTGGACGTGACCTTCTCGGCATTGCGGCTGCTCTTCACCTCACGAGCGACCTCGTGGTTGAGGTCTTCCAGGTTCAGCTGAAGCTTCTCCAGCTTCTTCTCCAAAGAGGCTACCGTCACCTGCGAGTCACCAAGCTGCTTGTTGAGTTTGTCATTCTGCTCCTCTACTCGAGCCTTTTCGCGCTGGAGGACTTGCAGCTGACCTCTGGATGCCTCGCTTGCCCTCGAGCTCGATCGTGCAATTTCAAGCCCCTTTTGCTGCAGCTTGTTGAGAAGGGCGCGGTTGTCGTTTTCAGAGGCGGCGAGACGACTCTTCACGGTATGAAGCTCGCGTTCCAGGCGTTCTTTGGCTTGGTCATTCTTGAGCCCAAACTCTCCAGATTCGAGAATCAGTTTGTTGAGATCCTCCACCTGGTGATTCAGTTTAGCGCATTCCGCCTCAAACCACCTCAGACGGTCATTGGCTGCGTCCAGATCTTTCCGCAAGCTTTCCTCGTGCTCGCGTGCAACCTTGGAGGCTGCACGCTCGCCCACCAGTTCAGCCTCACGGCGTGCTTCTTCAGCTTGGGTCTTCGCAACACGGAGTCGCTTGATTTCTTGCCGCGCCTCATCACGCTCCTTCTCAGCGGTGGCCCGAAGCTCCATGGTTCGACGAAGAGTGTCTTGCTGAGCATAAAGCTCTTTCTCGATGATGATTTTTGAATCATTCAAGTGATCGTACTCATCTTTCAGAGTCTGATAGCGATGTTCTCCAAGCAGGAGAACGTCGTCCCGAGATTGGCGCTCTCTGCTCAGCTCCATCTGAGCCTTATAGAGCTCTTCCTTGAGGTCTGTAATTTGCGATTCCAGGACCTGTCGGTTTTGGTCGGCCTGAGCGTCTTCCGAGAGCCGGGCTTGCAAAAGCTTCTTCGCGTCCTCAGCTTCACGCTGGAGCTGAGATTGCTGTGACTTCATGGCGGATAATTGAGCCTGTACCTCACGAAGCCGGTCTGCTGCCTTTTCTCGTTCTGCGCTGAGAGTCTTCTTCTGCTCTTCCAAGCCTCGCCGCTCCATTTCGTACTTCTTATTGTCCGAACGAAGGAGGGCGAGCTCGCTTTCCTTCTTGCGAACCAGATCTTCATAGTCTGTGGAAGTCTGCGAGAGCTGGGACAACTGGTGCTGAACCTCGCGGTTTTCGGCGATGAGCTGCTGATTTTTAGTCTTCATGGACTGAACTTCTTTTTGCGCGGTCATTAGCTTGACCTCGAGGTCTTGGTCAATCTTGAGAAGTTTGCTTTCAAGATCGCGGGCCTTGCGATCTTTCAGAGACAACTGGCTCTGCAGCATCTTGATGTCGGATTCGAGAGCCGCCTCTTGCTCGCTGCGTTCTGATTGCTTCTGGGTGATATCATCGATGGCCCTTTCCAAGTCGGACACGCGGCCAGCGAGCTCAGATTTCTCTTCCTCTAGTCTGGAGATAAGGCTTGCGGCTTGCTCCAGCTGCACCCTATGTCTCTCGACGTCCTCCTCGGCGCGCTTCTTGGCTTCGAGGAGACTGTCCAGTTGGTCTTCGAGTCTCTCCTGGTCTTCCAAAGCGCCGGCGAGCTTGTCCTCGAGCTCAACCTCCCGTAGTTGCAGCCGCTTGAATATCTCCTCCTTGTCAAGTGCCAATGCACGCTCGCTTTCGAGAGTTTGCTGCACACGCATCATCTCGGCGTGAACGTTGCGTCGCTCCTCTTCCAAACGCTGTCGATCATGGGCCTCGGCCATCATCTTGTCATGAAGCTGCCGAATGAGCTCATCCCTTTTCTTGACCTCGGTGGCCGTTCGGGTAGCGCCGAGAAGAGGTTTCATCCTGACAAGCAGTTGCCACCAAGGGCTTTGGCAGAGATCAAGATAAACCTGGAAGTTTCGTTGAATCACCCTTGTTGCTTCAGCCCGGTAGAGACGCTTGAAAGCAATGCGGCGTTGCATATAACCCCGTGCCATAGACTGGAATCTTGACATGATTTCCGTGATGAGCGCGTCTCTTTGCTCTTCGAGCTCTGCCAGAACTCCAGCACGGAAGAAGACTTTGGTTAGGCCAACGCGATATAGTGTCCTGTCGAGACCAAACTTTTCGAGCATGATTCTGGCCGCTGCTTGGCCTTCGAGGTATCCCTTCGGCATGTCTCGGCAGAGAACTTCATACCGTTGTCGAAATTCTGCGAAGGGAAGCCGGTTGGGGAAGCCTGTCCGAGCTATGCGGATGCCTTCCAAGACGCCATTGCATCGAAGCTGGTCCAGGACGAGAACACCGTTGAACTGCTTTGGGCGCTTCTTGTGGTTGGGCAGGATGCAGCGTACGAAGTGAGGATGGGTAGAATGTAGCTGGGCCATGAGACTAGATAGCTGCTCCTTGTGCCTCTGAGCAACAGTCCGGAACAGTCCCTTCTTCACACGGCTTCGCATACCGCCAATATCGTCATCTTGTTCGGCGCAGTCTGCAAAGAGGCCTGCGACATGCTTGTCGGTCGAGGCAGCAAGCAGGCGGGTGATGTTGTCATTCAAAGGATCCTTGTTCTTCTCGAGCCAGCCCTCAGTCGAGTATTCTACTTCGGCAGCGTAGTGAGTGAGAATGAACCCCTGGCCCAGGCGAGATGGCCTGTACTTTTGTGACTTCTTATCCCACAAAGAGTTTAGCTTCTCGGTAAAGGTCTTGTCGGTGGCCTTTGGCATGACACAGTCTTCGTCAAGACACGAAAAGATACCGATCGGGTTCGGCAGCTCGATCAAATCGATAGTGGGCTGAAGGTCTTTGCCAAAATCGATAAACTGCCATTCGATTTGCTCCCTGGCGTACTCTTCCTGCTCCAACACAAACATGTGGTGGTTGAAGAATTGCTGCAGCTTCTCATTGGTGTAGTTGATGCAGAGCTGCTCGAAGCTGTTGTTTTCGAAGATTTCAAAACCGGCGATATCCAGGACACCGATAAAGCGGGTATCGTCCAGTCCCATGCTGGGGCGGTCCAACTGGCGATTGATTCTCGTTACGAGATCACCAAAACCTCGCTCGTAAATTCCCTTCGCCAGAGCATCGATCCCCAGCCGGACCTGCTCTGGCGTCTGCACCTTCTCGACCCATTCTCGACCGGCCTTGACCTTTGGGTGCAGCAGTCCTTGAAGGAAGGGTTCTAATGGCACGCCGAGTAGCTTGCAGACCCTTGCAGCAACGGTTTTTGCGTCAGGGGCTAGCCGTGCCTGGTCAGCAGATCTACTTTCTTTGACGACTGTGATGTTTCCAAGGTGAAGGACTGCGGCAATCGTCCGCAGAATCGAAGCCTGCTCCTTGTCTGAGAAGCCCATAACCGCAAATGCCTCCATTAAGGAGTCCCACTCCTCGCGGTCAGATACCCCCGTGATTGTGTCATTGCCCTGCCGAGTATAGGCAAAGTCCTCAACGTCGAGCCCATCGATAAGGAACTCTTGCTTCAGCTTCCGATCTGCACCCTTTAGCAGTTGGTAAAAGACGTGGTAGTTCCGCTCCTGAGCATTGAGTCGAACCACGCGCGATTTCTCAAGGAGATACCAGTCAATAAATGCGCCAGCGATGGCGCCCCCGCGGCTGAACTCGATTCTGATGAATTTTCCGAATCTGGAGGAGTTGTTGTTTCGCACGGTTTGAGCGTTGCCAAATGCTTCGAGGATCGGGTTTGCCCTGAGAATCTGTGCTGACAAGTTGGAGTGCTGCTGGCCCCTGCCCTTCACAGGAGACTCTGAGTGGGCGACGGCCGCAAGGTATTGGATCACCTTTTTTGTGTTTTCCGTCTTGCCGGCTCCGGACTCGCCGGTGACCAATATGCTCTGGTTCTCGTTTTCGTCAACGAGATTCCGGAAAGCCTCATCCGCGACAGCAAAGATATGTGGCTTGGTGTCTTCCCTATTCCTTCCCTTGTACATGTTGATGTATTCGTTTGAGTATATCGGGAGCGGGCAATATGGATTGACAGCAACGAGAAAGAGCCCGGAGTATGTGTAGATCAGGTCCGACTGGTATCGCATATGGAGATTGTGCACGACAGACGCTTCGTTCAGATGTGTCAGCTCGGCCATGTCGTTGGCCTTGTCGAACTTGGCTGGGTTGACTTTGTCGACACTCTCAGCGTCGACCTCGCGCTGCTATACCACTACGTCAGGAACTTGGGCTCAGTCAGGACACAGAATGAAGCTACTCACACTTCCATCGTCGCATTGGACCAGGATTCTATTCCCGCCCAGTTCCTCCACGATCCATCCCTTCACGAACGCCGCTTGCGGATCCTTAAGCCAAACATATTTCTTGCCCGAGAAGTCATTCTCGCCTTCGATACCTTTGACCACATCGGTGGGGCTCCGCATGTCTTCGGTCTTGATAAACGAGGGTGCGAATGTGCTCGAGGCCGCCGCGCTTGTTGCTGACCTGGAGAGCTCACGGTTGTGGCTGTGGCGCGCCGAACCAGGCTGCGCCAGACCAGCGGCGAGCGAAGCATGGGACTGGCTTCTCGAGTGTAACGGTGGAGGCGAGGTAGCCGAGAGGGGTGATGTTGTCGAAAACAGTGTTGATTTCGGGCGGCCGATGACACTCGGCCCTGGCGAGGGCGAGGCATTCCTCGCAAAGGGATTGTTGCGGACCGACATGGCGCGCTGTCAGAGTTCAGCAACAGAGAGGAACCATGGGATGCTCCAGGTTAGCGGTTGGAATTGCTGCTGCGACCCGACAGAGCTGTTATGTAAACATTAAACCAAAGACCACGAGAAAGCGTGTCCAGCAATGGAAGCGACGCGCCAGCAGCAAAAACGCAAAAAGAAGTGACAAAAATGCAGAAATGCAACTCCGGGAGGTCGTCAACTGCCCTGCCGAACAAGTTCGCGTTATAGAGGCAGAAGTTGCTGCTGTGTTCAGGGTTGAACGTAAACGAGCCAGCAAGGAGCCGCTGGCTTATGGTTGCCCTGCGCCAACGCCCGCAAAGTAAACAAAGCTCAGCTGGGCCGGGCTGATGTCACAAGCTGGCCCGTGCAGCGCTAAGCCCAATGAGGATTAGCGTTCCAAGGCTGGGAACATTCGTTCCATCAAACACCAACGCGCGCTCACGAAATCGTCCAGCTCAAGTAATTCCATCACGTAGCTGACCTCCCCGTTCAGCATACGCGAGATTATACTTGCAAACGCTGTGGGACGAAGCGAAGTATTCCATCCATCGCGTTGTTCCCGCGGCTCCACCTGCTGGTCCAGCAGCGATTTCTTTGAACGAGCCTCAACCATTCCGTGCGCTCGAAATGCCAACGAGACCGAAACTTGCCTGACCCTTTAGCCATGTCGCAATACACATACCCTTATGGCTACGGCTCGTACCCAGGGCCGCCGCCTTCACCATCACAGCAATCACAGCAGCCCTATGGTTATCAGCCAGCGCCGCAGTATCCTCCGCCCACTTACAACCAAACGTACGACCCTGTGGCCGCCGGCATCAATCTTGCGGCGTCGCAAAACTCATTCAACTATAATGCGAATCAGATTCCCGGGCTTGGAATAGGACCTCCTCCAGTCGCTCCAAGCTTCGGAGCCGCCCTAGATCCGAATGGGCGGGCTCAGCCTCCTTACCCTGGGGTCGTTCCTGGTCTACCGACCACGCAGCCATCGCCGACTCCGTTCAACGGACCACCACCTCACTATGCCCCCTCATGGGCGACTTCTGCGACCCCCAATGCACCTCGTGTCACACAACCACCACCCCGAGCCCCGCCGGTCCGCGAAACGACAAGTCAACCAAAGCTGAATGACGATATTGAAGAGGGCGAGCTGAGCGAGGGTCAGTTCGAGGATCTCTACGAACCAAGGCAACCAGTTGAGCCAAATAGGCCCTCAAATAATCAGTCTAAACTTTTATCCACTGCGGATCCCAGCCAGCCCGCGAGCGTTGTTGCTACACCGGAAGCCGGCTTTTATGGCAACGACGACGTTGAGGGGGAGATGACCGCCGAGAAGGGCGGCGTGGCTGCAGCTGACGGTATGCACTACGACGATTTCCTAGAGTAGGACACTAGAGTGCTAACGCTAGAAGACCGAGAACGATCAGGATCTTATTCACCTTTCCTCTCCCCGCGCGAGATACGCACAGAAAATACAACTCCACAAGACGCAGACGAGAATGGAGATGGACCCTCGTCACCCTTTCTTGCACCCGGCCAGTCCGCCATGCTCAAGGCGGCCTCAAACCCACAGCCCTCCGCGTCGCAAAAAAATGGTGAGGAGCCGGGACACGTTTTCCCAGGTCTCCAGTACGCATCTCAGCAGCGCCCCACGGCAGCGACGGTGTATCAGCAACCCAACAGTGTAGCAAAGCCTCCAAGCTCTGCGCCACAAAAGTCTGATACTCTGACTTCTCTGCAAGAGATGAAGAAGGAAGCCCAGAAAGCGATTTTACGTTTATGGCCCTTGGGTGTTAAGTTCCAGCACTATGTTGATGAGGGCTTCGACGAAAAGGTTATTAAAGGTCTTTTCGGAGATCTTCATCTTGACATGCCAAAGCATGTAGCTGAAGCGCCCAAGGTCACTGGACAGGAATCCGCGTCTGGTCAAGTCACGGCTCCCACTTCACGATTGCCAAAGCCAATAGACACACAGCCACCCGCGACGATCGTGAAGGAGTCATCGTCAAAATCGGATAAAATGTCACAAGGGGAAGAGCGGAAGGACAGGATCGCCCGTTTGCTTGCCGCTAAGGCTGCCAAAGCTCCGGTTGCGAACGCAAAGCCGACATCCCCACAAGAGAACTCAGCAACCACTGGTCAAGTAGAGCACCGTGAGCAGACTGCTGGAACCTCCACCCCACCAAAGTCTAAACCTTGGGGTGAGAAAGAGCGTCTGCTCCAACAAAAAATCGCCGCCCTTCAGAAGTCGAGGGAAGCGCAGGCCCAGAAGTCAGCCGCGGCTGAACCAAGTCAGGGAGTGGCGGAACCCCGAGCTACTGGGTCTGGCACTGGCAGCAGCGCTCAATCTCTCCCGACCCTCGACGCGAACAACAAGAAAGAGAGCGCTGTTCAGTCAAATACAATACCTGGACTCTTACCCCCATCGGCTGCGCAGCCTAACCAAAATGCAGCCCACCGGAAGAGACCGGTTGCTGCGGACTTTGTTGATTATTCGTCCACAGTTGGGCCAACAAAGCGACCTTTTGGTCAGGACCGCAGCCAGTCGTCCCTCATTATTGATGTGAGCGATGGCTCCGACGACGAAGAGATGGATATGGACGTAGATTCGCCGACGGACGAACCGCTCAACTCGAGAGTCGGCTCTTTTGGTCAACGAGGTCCACTGATTCGCGATTTCCCACCCCTCACCGATACACGCCCGACACGACAGTTTTCCAGTCCCTTTACCATATCTCAAACTCCACCAAACGGTTCAATAAACGGCAGGAGGAGAGAAACCGAGCTTGACCTTAAGGAGAGAGCCATTCAGGAGATGAGAAGGAAGATAGCAGAAGCTGAGGCAAAGCGGAAAGCGAAACAATCACCCGGCTCACAAACCCCCCAAACAAGCCGCACGCCCGAGCTGAAGGAAATTGACGCTTCACGGTTGCCGTCTGCTCCACAGAGCTCTACCGATGGGCCTTCCGCTCAGCTGATGTCTGAAATACTGTCCGCCAGACTATCGAAGAAATCGGATCGGCTGCCATCTGATCAGCAGGGTAAGGCCGAACGCCGCGGCCGTATTGTAAGCTTTGAGCTTCCCCGGATTGACGATTCTCTGGAGGATAAGATTCGCCGCCTAAATCAGCTTCGCGACGAGGAACAGCGCCTCAAGGCTGAGATCGACAACGAGCTGGCTCGGAAGAGACTATTGACGGAGGAACTAGAGCATATCAACACAGAGCCCTCAGACAGTGCCTCTCAGCCCAGTGGGCCAAGTTCCGCTGGCAGCTCAGGTTAGTTGATTGCCACTTGAACATCCATGTGTGGACGTAGCTCGGAGTGCAGCGCTGACAACTTCCAACGCAGCCAACTCTCAAACTGGGAGTGCCCCTGTAGAACAAGTTCCAGCTGCATTGGGCACCCCACCTGGCACATCAGATCAGGGCCCCGAAGAGCAGAGCGACGGCGCCAGTGACATATCGATGGATGAAGATCAATCGTCCAGAGAGTCCTCTCGAGGCCCTGCGTCAAATATAGACGCCGCTCAACCCCAGTTCGACGCGATGGAGACTCTGAACGTTGGCGTTGAAAGGGAAAGTGTGGCCATTTCGGTCGAGCCTCAAAGCAGCAAACCCCCCGACGCAGACGATGGACAAAGAAACCTATCCTCCGACCTGGGAATGGATGACGGTGCCAGCAGGGACGCACCAGCTCCTCTTCTAATTGCTGAACAGCCCAGCGAAACTAGGCCTGAAGAGGCTGCTGAACCCGACAAGACACAAGCGGATCTTGAAGGAGCCAGGCACGATACGTCCGGTGAATCCGAAGCCGAAACTCTCAGTCCACCCCAGTCGACTCCTGCTTCCGGTCATGTTTCTGCTGACGAAGGCACGGATATGGACTCAAAAGCGGAACAACTTGATCAGATCTCAACTGTTGGCCAACCACGCGAGGACGCCCAGGAGATCGAGGATGCTCAAGTGATCGATGGTCTTGTTGCAGAAGTAAATGTCGTTTCTTCCCTTGGTGATGACATTGTTAACTGACAGCAAAATAGATCGTTTCAAGGCCTGCGCCCAAGTCCGAACATGCTTTCCATCCATACAGCAGCCCGCTCCGTTACTTCCGCGCCTACCGATACCACTCGGACTACCCTAGCAGTGTTGTTGGTGGCTTGAAGTCTCTGACGTACAGCAACAGGATTGACCCGATGAAGGCACTATGCCCTTATGAACTTGCTGGGCAACAATGCCCCACAGGCTGTGATTTTCAGCATTTTAGTTCCATTCTTGTTCCTGGTAAGTGTCCCCGTATCTGACAGGCTACTAACATCAGGCCTTCCTTAACCCCCTCCCCAAAGCTGACTCCTGGTCCTTCCTCTTCCAGACGACCAGATACTGGTAGAACTTGGCCGCGCCGATGATTACATCGGCGACCAGAAGAACCGCTTTATCCAAGGCTTGCGCGAGCTTCTTCAGGAGCTCCGTGCCAAGAAGGTGAAGGACTTCGACGCCATTGCTCGCGGGATCATCGATTACCGCGCCAGCTTTCTTGGAGACAAATCCAAGATCCTCCCTCTCGAGGGCGTCACCCTCTGATCCCCTGAACAACCCCTGCCCGGGGTTGATACCAACCCACGCCTCTACTTGGCTCATCCCCGTCCCGACAGTAGATTATATCGATCTTTCTCCTCTTTAGATTCGATGCATTGGTTTGACTTGGGCGCTTTCTACTACCTTGGCAAGATTTGGGCAGTTGCACTGCCGTTGGGGTGACCTACCCTGCTTGGCTCTCGCTAGAACAAAAACCGACGGCCACTACAGTGGTATGAGCGTCACAGGAAGAGAAGAGAGGATTGTAGGAGTATGAATATGATACCCGCCATTTTGGTAAAGGGCGCAGGTGTATCATATTTTATGGACATGGGGAGAAGATAGGCGATGAAATCGATAGAAGTCAAGAGGAGGAACTCGAATAATCCGGGTCCAACAGGCCCGGCAAAGCACAGCAACATGCATTTCAGCGTCGCATGGCAAGGCGCTAAGGATCTCCTGCTCATGAGGCAATATGATCCCCTGCTTCGGGGGTCTTCGTAATTGACACTTTATCACTTGTTTACGCGCAACATGAGATAGATATATGGCCCTGCTTCAGATACTTTTGTTTGTCTGTGTTGGCCCTCGTATGATGACTCTGGTAAGCGTTACGTAGTATCCGACATCAAGGAGGCTCGGCACGCTTGATGTCCGGGTGTGTGAAAACCTCTCTTGCAAGAAACAGCCCCATCTCCTCGTATTCTTCCCGAAGAGGCGTGATATTGATTATTTTGCTATTGAACTACTAGTACAGGTAGTACTAAAAACAATCCTGTCCAAGGCCCATACGCCATGATGCGGATATAGATGGAAACACATGAGTATAGATATAGGCTTTTATCTACAGCTTCGACTCCTTGCTTTCTACGCTTGGCAAATCCTTCAGTCGGACCACGCCCTGCGATAATGTTAGCAATCCCATAGAATCTCACGAGGAGTGACGTGTGGAATTTTCACCTCTTGCATACACGTTGCCAGCAACGTGCCGTCTTTACTGAAGATCTTTTGGATTACAACACCTCTGCCGTCGCCAGACCAGGGACTCTCCATCTCATTCAGCATCCACTCATCGGCACGTACCTTCCACGGTTCGTGAAAGTAGATGGTGTGGTCCAAGCTGACCATCATGCCAATCTCGGGGCGGTCTGCCATATCGTCTGGATCGCCCATGCCTTCCCAATCATTCAGCATCCGCACGCGTTTCTGCACGTCCTCGGGGAGCTTGGGAATGTCCTCTGGTCGGAAGGGGAAGCGCCACAGTCGATGAATTCGGCCAATGGTGCCGATGAAGTAGCTGTCGGAGACGTAGGCTAGGGCGTTGAGATGCTCCTGCTGGCCGCCGGTGATTTTTCCACGAGCTCGCACCCATTGGCGAGTCTTCTTGCTGTGGGCGTGGGGGGTATCTTTGTTGAGGACTTCTATCCGGTGGCCTTGGAAGGGGCCCTGGTTGAGGAGTTCCGGCTCGTTGGCGAAGTCATCTGGGGGTGGGACTAGGGGCTTGCCGTCGTCGCCAAGGGGCATCGGCGAGGCATGAGAGACCTGGCGGTCAGGGGGGCCGCTGGAATTTTGACGGACGAAGGAGATGGTGGTGGTGAAGATGCAGCGACCCTTTTGGCGGGCTTGCACGGTGCGCGTCGCGAAGGAACGGCCATCGCGGACCTTTTCCACGTGAAAGAGGATGGGGAGCTCACTGGAACCGGCGAGGAGAAAGTAGCAGTGGCAAGAGTGGACAGCAAAATCCTCCGGGACGGTGCGCTGGCCTGCGGCCAGGCACATGGCGATAACACTGCCTCCATAGATACCACGGGCACCTGGTGGGTGCCAAGGCTTGCGCGTGTTGGTGAAGATGTTCTGCGGGTGACATCAGAATGCGCTTTCATCTCACTGACGCGCTTGGCGTGTACGATGCTACGCGAGCAGTTTGGTACTCACAGGACCCAGGACAGCCAGTTCGGTCACCTCCAGCACATTCTCGATGGGTGCCTTGGTGGGGTCTGGAGGTGGTTGGCGGAGAAGCGTTGGTCTTTGATCCGCCATCGTGATTAAGTTGTGGACGCAGCGAATTGGAGTTGTGTGTAAGGGAGGGAGCAGATATGCAACTGTTGCGCAACAGTGACTGGGCAGATTGAGAGGTTGCGTTTGACCCGACAGCCGCGGACCCGGGTACGTGGAATTGGAAAACAGAGAAATGCGAAGCAATGTCAGTGAGTACACCCTTCCATAGCCCTGTTTTTATTCGAGAAGGCCAGCAATGCCTGGCCCAAGACGCCGTCGACTGAGGCGGAACAGACCCCAGACCAAATGGATTGCCGAGGTTCGCGGTTGGGATTACGTCCGAGTTGATCGGCAGCGTTGGCCCGACGGAAAGAGCCGATGGGAATTGGACCGTCGACCTGCGCCCTTCGCTTCGTCGCGCTACAACTCGTTTGGAAGAAGAAAAAAAAAGGACCATTTACCCTGGGCCGGGTCAGTCCTTTTGAGCCCGGCGCCGTTCGCCCACATCGAGTCAGCTATCATGAATTCCGTCTGGTTAGGACCCTCCAGCTGTTCTCCGGAGTTGAGCCAGGGACCAGCCAGGTCGAAAGGTCTCGGTCTCCCCTCAACGTTCTGCCCCGCTATTGGCATCTCTGTGTCTCACTGGTCAGCTGGAGAACGAGGGGCTAAACGCCAATCATCTGGCCCCACACGTGTGCAGCGAAGCGAGTGATTGCCCTGAGGCTCACAACGTCATTTCTTCCCGACCCGCACGCTCCAGGGATGCGATGGGGCCATGCTGGCTTTGAGTCCCGACGACCTGCAACGAGTCCGCGAGTCCACACAAACCCCTCGTCGCCCCTCCGCCCTGCGTCTCCGATATAGATCCTTTTACCAGAAATTCGACTCCAGCAGTTTCGCAGCCCATTTGCGCCCCTGAGCAAGCTGTATCTGTGTTTGACCGCCTCAGTTCCCCAAGCTCGTATCTCCAACCATGTCTGAGGCGGGGGAGAGGTACGCATCCCAACACCCGCTTCCTTGTTCATGGGGCGGCAACAAAGCAATTCAAAGCACTGTGCAGTGCTCCGTCAACCCCTGGCTCTGGATGGGGCCATTTGGGGAAGACAGGCAGCGATACCCCTCCGAGCTGGTGTGCTGTCGCCCTCCGCTGGCCTGCCACCTGCGCGCCCCCTCGATGCTGAATGTTGATGTTGTCATGAGCAGCGCTGGCTAACCACCGCGATGTTCAGTTCCCACCGGCGCACGAAATCGACCTTGTCTCTGCTGAAGCGCAACAAGGGAGCGAGCGACGAGGAGGATAGCACCTCCCAGCCGGCCTATGCCTCGTCTCCTTTAGCGCCCAACTCGGCGAACGCCGCTTCACAAGGTTCACTGGCCGCCGGTCCCTCGCAACCGGTCAGAAGTCACAGCTCTCGGCTATCTACTGCTGGTAGCGCCTTGGGTCGTGCGCCGTCACAGCACTCACCGTCCGTCGGGGGCGCCAAAACGGCCACGAACCTTACCGACAAGGGTGTATCGCTTGAGTCGTCGGTGAAGAAATTCCGCATCGTTGAAGCTCTGCGTAGCGGCGACACTGCATCGATATCAAGGGCTATCCGTGAGGGTACCGACAATGGCCCACGAGCAAGTACCTCGTCTTTCTCTACTCAGAACGGCACCCTTGAAGATACCACGATCCTCCACCTGGCTATCCAGTGTGCCGAGCAGCCAGTGGTAGAATATGTCTTGTCAGACGGCGCCGGCTCCCTCGATATCAATGCTCGGGATAAGGACGGCAACACGCCACTTCACATTGCGGCCGCTCAGGGAAGAAGTCAGGTGGTGCGCCTCCTCTTGGAGAACAAGGAGATCAACGATGCCATTGCCAACGCACACGGCCGCCTTCCGATAGACCTCGCCCGTAACCCGGAGATATTCCAACAGCTGCAGCTATCCCGGTCTCTCTTTGCCGAGAACAAGATTAGGCAGGTTCAGGATCTGATCCTCCACGGGGATTTCAAGACACTGGAACAGGTGCTGGAGGAACCACGTTTCAAGACTGTATTGGACATAAACAGCACAGAGTTTGCCTCGGACCCTGTTACCGTACAGGTTGGTGGCACCCTTCTTCATGAGGCAGCCAGGCGCAAGAACACCCGCCTCATTCAAGTATTGTTGCTGCACGGCGCTGATCCCTTCCGCCGGGATCGCAAGGGGAAACTGCCACAAGACTTCACGAAAGATGAGATCACCCGCGCCATGTTGAAGAAGTCTCCGGCAGCAGTCGCAGCCCAAAGAGGCATTCAGGAGAAGGCCGTTCTAGGTTCCACCTCCCAGGGTGCAACAACGTCCACACCCGGCGACCCTCTTGCCGGGAGAGAGGCTCGCGAGATGAAAGGATACCTCAAAAAGTGGACCAACTACAGGAAAGGTTACCAGCTGAGGTGGTTCGTTCTTGAAGACGGCGTTTTGAGCTACTACAAACACCAGGATGACGCAGGATCCGCCTGCCGGGGCGCCATCAACATGCGCATCGCTAAACTTCACATGAGCGCCGATGAGAAGACAAAGTTTGAGATTATAGGGAAGTCGTCGGTCAAGTACACTCTGAAGGCGAACCACGAAGTTGAGGCGAAGCGCTGGTTTTGGGCCCTGAACAACTCGATCCAGTGGACCAAGGATCAGGCAAAGGAGGAGGAGAAGCAGCGCGCCCGCAATGCCGAGCTCTTGAAGCAGGCAAAGGCCGAACATACTCAAGCTGCGTCTGAGCCTCAGAGCGAGAGCGCTAGTCTGGCGGAGAACAGCAAAAGGAACAGCTTCCAACTTTCTCGGCTCCATTCGGCCAATAGAATGTCTCACAAGGTCTCCTTTGCCGCCAGCACAACCGGTAGTAACGATGATGAGGACTTTGTTGATGCAGGCACAGAGGCCGACAGAGGGGAGGGTATTGGTGGGAGTCCGGGTGAAATCGATGACGACGATGATTATGGCGAGGGGTCGAGCGGACAGGACGCCCCTGTAGCGAACAAGGACGCGTTCAATATCACTGCTCAGTCCGCAAAGCTGCAGCTTGATACAATGGCTACCGTCACATCTGCCCTGCTCGCGGAGGCTGCCAGGAATCCATCCCTACCCCTGTCAGACCCGAAGGCGTCGCAGGCCCTCACGACATACGACGCTGCCATTCGCTCTCTAACTGGGCTCATCGGTGATCTCCTCCGTATTTCTAGGGACCGAGATGCCTACTGGCAGTATCGGCTCGACAGAGAAAGTGAGATGCGGCGGATGTGGGAGGAGAGCATGGCGCAGGTCGCCAAGGAACAGGAGGCCCTAGAGGCCCGCGTTGGCGAGTCTGAGCTGAAGAGAAAGGCAACCAAACGGATTCTCAGGGAGGCTATTGAAACCGGTTTGGTGGAAAGTAGCAGCCAGGCACCTGCTGAAGCTCCTGAGGATGCTGCTGAGGAGGAGGTGCCCGATGAAACCGTGGGCCAGAAGTCACCTGTTCTAAGCCTTAGTAGACGCCAGACGGTGATGACAAAGGTTGCCGCGGAAATCTCGGACTCTGAATCCGATGAAGAGGAGTTCTTTGATGCGGTTGACGCTGGCGAGGTTGAGGTCTCTCAAATGCCCCCGTCAGAGCTTTCTGCCTCTCAGGAGAAGCAACAGCTGGTTATTTCCGATGCTTACGATATCAGTGACTCGTTCAAGGGTTACGAGGGAGGGGCCAGGAAGAGACTGAAGTTGGACGCTGACGACCGGCCTAAAATCTCGCTTTGGGTACGTTTTACTTTGTTTGCGCGTGATGTGCACTGCTAACGTTGCTCTGCAGGGTATCCTGAAGTCGATGGTTGGAAAAGACATGACCAAGATGACGCTGCCGGTCTCCTTCAACGAGCCCACATCACTTCTTTACCGCTGTTGCGAGGATATGGAGTACTCCGATTTGCTGGATCTTGCGGCCGATCGGACAGATTCCATCGAACGGATGATCTACGTCGCCGCGTTTTCTGCAAGTGAATTCGCCTCCTCAATCGGTCGTGTTGCCAAGCCGTTCAACCCCTTGCTCGGAGAGACTTTCGAGTATGTGAGGCCAGACAAGAACTACCGCTTCTTCATTGAACAAGTGAGCCATCATCCTCCCGTTGGTGCAGCCTGGGCCGAGTCGCCAAAGTGGACATATTACGGCGAGTCAGCGGTCAAGTCGAAGTTCTACGGCCGTGCCTTCGACATTGAGCATCTTGGGACATGGTTCGTTAGGCTTCGTCCGACTGCTGGGGGCGCAGAGGAGCTTTACAGCTGGAAGAAGTGCACGTCTACGGTTGTTGGAATTATCACGGGAAATCCCGTTGTCGACAACTACGGGCCAATGGAGATCAAGAACTGGAACACCGGCGAGGTGTGCCAGCTCGAATTCAAAGCTCGGGGTTGGAAGGCATCGAGCGCCTACCATGTGACTGGCAAGATCCTCGATGCGAATGGGCGGGTGCGTGTGAGCCTCGGCGGGCGATGGAACTCAAAGATCTACGCCCGTTTGACTCCAGGGTACGAAGCCGCTGTCGGGGAACCCGCAGACGACTCCGGTCACCAGGGCAACATCAACGACCCAACCCGAGCGTTCTTGATCTGGCAAGCGAACGAGCGCCCAGCTGGTATCCCTTTCAACCTGACGCCATTCGCGGTCACATTCAACCATCTCGATGACAACCTTCGGCCGTGGATTGCGCCGACAGACTCGCGACTTCGGCCGGACCAGCGCGCCATGGAGGACGGTGAATACGACTTCGCGGCGACAGAGAAGAATAGGCTCGAAGAAGGACAGCGTGCACGCCGCCGAGAACGTGAATCAAAGGGGGAGGAGTTTGCTCCCGCGTGGTTCACCCGGGAAAGATGCGAGATCACAGGCAAGGAATACTGGAAGTTCAACGGAAAGTATTGGGAGAAGCGTGCCAAGGCCGGTCCCAACGGTGATCCAAGCGTCTGGGACGGACTAGAGCCGATCTTCTGATCTTGTCTACTGTCATCGCTGGTGGGGTGGCGGAGTGTTGCATATTTCAACCTCATGGAGTCGACGGAGCTAAGGGTGCGTTGTGTTCCTAGGATAATACGAGGAAATGGGCCAGCAAGAGACGGCAAGTAGAGCTCCCGAGCCCTGCCATACACTTAGAATCGATCATTCTTGGCCTAAATATCGCATTGAATTCTATAGTGTTTTCCGGTATACCTGCAGCATGGTGGTTGCCTGTCTCGTTGCCCGTTACGCAGTCCCACTTTTGACTGGAATGGTGATACCCGGTTGTCTCAGCCACCCACAATACTTACCACGAGGCATGTCTCATCCGCTATGTATTTCCTAACATCTCCCGGGGAACCAATGTCCCAGCTTTCAGCCTCATAGCGATCTAGGAACGTCTGTGCTTTGTTGTCTGTTATTGACAGTCTGGGCTCAGTTCTGGAATTCGGATCAGCCACCACCATTGAGCCCGAAGAAGGTACATTGTTCGTTCTAGTTGCATCGTTGTTTGTCATGCTAGGTGCCCATCTGCCGCCACCATCGCACTGGAGAGCCGAGAAAATGGTGAATGATTATGTCAACAGTGAGCGTTTGTGTTTCGAAACCACCAATGGAAAACTTGAAAATATGCGGTTACAATTAGGACTGGGCCAGGGCAAGTTTAAACATTCCTCTTCTTTTCGTAGTCGTAACACATCAGCGAGTCCATTCCGGGTGGCGCTTGGACTTACAAACACTGAGAATCCATTCCAATTCCTCGGGTGAGAGTTCCTCGGGAGGGTGCCCGTGGATTCGGTCCTTCCCTGCAAACAACCGAAATAAAGCTCAGTCGTTCCTTCCTCCCAGTGTTTGCCAGAAGCCTCCTTGAATCTTTTTCAGAAGATCTCAAAGGCCAACTGCCGTCCTCCCTACCTACCGGAACTTGAACATCTCCAACCTGCGTGCCTTAATCCTTGACACCGTCCGGTGCCAAACTAACCTCAACACACTCCTCACAGCAGTTTCATCCCATACCTACCTACATTTCAAGATGAAGCTCGCCATCTTCTTATCCACAGCCGCGGGTGCCCTTGCCCAGAACCTTGTTGGTCAGCCAGCTTGCGCTGTACGTTACACCTGCTACGATTCGTGCACGAGATGTATTCCCAATCTGCAAAGCTAATAGCCCTAGACCTCCTGCCTCTCTTCCGCCATCAACGCCGCCGGCTGTGCCCCTACCGATGTTGCCTGCCAATGCGGTCCCACCAAAGCAGTCATTGCCGCCAACGTCGTCGGCTGTCTCATCGTGGCTTGCACAGCAGCAAGCGACCTCGCTCAAGCCCAAAGCGCCGGTGAAGCCGCCTGTGCCGCTGTCAGCGCTACCGCCACCTTGACAGCGTCTTCTGCTTCGGGAACCGGTGCGAGTTCGAGCTCCATCGTCATCACCACGCCTGTGGGCAACTCAACAGTTACGTCGGTGACTGCCACCTCTGGTGGGACCACGAATGCTGGAACCACATCAACGGCCGGCGCGGCGTCTGTTGCTAGGACCACGACCCGCGCGCCTCCGTCTGCGACGACGAGTAGGGCTACGTCGACTACAAAGCCGCCGAGCGCCAATAAGGGCTCCACACAAAACGGGTTTGGAGCTGGCCTAGTGATGGCGCTCCTGGGTGCTGTTGTTGCGCTTTAAAGAGGTATGCTTGTGTAGGAAACGTGTGTCGGATTGACCTGAAGGGGATGGAAGGCAATATGTAATACGAACTTGGTTGCAAGGGCCACCAGTGGCCACCACTCTATCCTAGCTACCTGTATCAAACCTTCGATGATGCTCTGTTTATGCATTGTTGGGGTGATGTGCTTCAGGTGTCTACCCTCCGTAGGTACTGAATAACAATCCGAATGCCAGCCAAATGCTGAAAGTGGTCGCTAGCAGATATCCGTGTTACCTCGCCATCACAGAGTCAGCGGACACGTCAAGATGTTTGTCGGTGTGCCCCTTTCGATGGTTTTCGGTGGCCTGAGTCTACCACACATATCACATTTCGCTCCCTAACTTACGTATACTTGACTACGAAGCCTACCGAGTGTTTCTGAAACAATATCAGTGAGTTTTCTGAGTGCATCACCAGCATCAGCAACTGTGGTTGTCAAGCGATCACTACACAGTACACGTACGGCTAGGTTTGCCCAGAGTCTAACCATTCAGCTCGTATCCGCACTGTGCTCTCAGACCTCAACCTCAAATAGACCTGCCTGACGCTTTACTCACACGCTCAATACTCGAACGACACCACAACATCAGCCAGCTCTCTCGTCACCAAGCCTCCTGCCAACTGAACAGAGAATCCTCACCCGCACACAATAGTTTCATCCAGTCCAACTTGACATCTTCACCGCCACACCTTATTTCACCCACAAGCTCACAAAATGGCAACCGACGTCCAACTCGACACCTCCATGGTAAACCAGCCCTTCGCATTTCCCTTGCAGTCAAAAGCCCGCTAATCTCCCTCCTTCCCCCAGGGGACAATCGTCGTAGAGCTCTACAACCAGCACGCTCCCAAAACCTGCAAAAACTTCGCAACCCTCGCACAGCGCGGGTACTACGACAACGTCATCTTCCACCGCGTGATCCGCGATTTCATGGTCCAGGGCGGCGATCCGACGGGTACAGGGCGCGGCGGGACGAGTATCTACGGGGAGAAGTTCGAAGATGAGATTCACCCCGGGTTGAAGCGTAAGTTTTCATTGGAATCACTACAGTTTTGAAGTATGAGGGCTGATGATGGATAGACACGGGAGCGGGAATTCTCAGCATGGCGAACGCGGGGCCAAATACGAACGGGAGTCAGTTCTTTCTCACTCTGGCGCCAACGCCATGGTTGGACGGGAAGCATACAATCTTCGGACGGGTCAAGAGCGGCGTAAGTGGAAACTGGAGTGATCTTCCCCTTTCGTCTCTTTTCTGTGGTTTCAGGAGCAAAAACGCCCTCGATGCTTCTGAGACAAGAGGAAATTCCCCAAAAGGGAGATAATGAGCTGATATTTGCCACAGATGGGCGTGGTGAAGCGGATGGGCTTGGCGCCGACGGCACCTGACGACAGGCCCCAGACTGAGATCAAGATAGTGAAGGCAAAGGTGCTAGGTGATGATGAGTAGGGGTGAGCAGTGTATCCAGTTCACAGAACCATGGGCAAAATGTTACATCACGAGAGAGCAACAATCAGAGTCTCTCTATTCGTAGGCGATTGACATCCCTCGCATGTTGCCAAATGCCAGGGAAGAACGAGCTACTGTCTAGAATGCTTTTGTACAGAAGTATTGTTGTTTGCCTGCCGGGCCGGGACGGCCCATCGCCGCCTCAGGAGAAAGAAGACGACGAAAAGAATACCGGACCATCCTTTTAATACAAGTACCAAGGGGGTGTCGATCAGATGTCGGACCCGGGATGCCTACTTTCGAGCCGAAAATGCAGAAAACGCCCCAGAGCCTGAGCCCGCCTTGACAGCCCCTGCCAGGCGATGCAAGAAGTAACCCCAGAACCCCTTACCAATGCAAACCGAAAAAGCTGAATCATCGCGTCCGTCGAACACCCGAAGTGTCCAAGCAACATTGCTGATTATTTCCACTGCCAGTAAGTACCCTTTGGAAGTATTTCCAATGTTCCCATATCCACATGACTGGTATATTCGCGGATGAAGCCAGAAAGAACGCAGAGGCATCCACTCTCGTCCATCTCACGGAGGCGATGATAATGTGCCCGAAGACTCAGCGGACTCAAGGTCTCGATCCCGTTTGGCCTTCTTGGGGGCTGCCGATGGAAGGCTCGGTTTTGCCGCCCCGAGCTTGAGCTTTTTGGCTGGCGAGGGGCCAGGTTTAGGTGCAGCCTTCTTCTGAGCGACCTGCACCGTAGAGTCCTTCGCGTCGTCGTCAACCTTTTGCTCCACGTTGAGCATCGAGTTGGCCTTGACCTTGTCTTTTTTCAACAAGGGCTTGGTTGTGTTTGTCTTGAGGATCACCTTCTTGGTAAGCGATGTCGGTTTGTGCTTCTTCTTCTTGGGGTTAGCCGGGTCGGACTCGTCGGCATCCTCGTCAAACTCGTCACCGTCCCGCTTCCTAGGACTAGCAGCTCGGCTCGTCGGCAACGGTGTGCCCTTCTGGCTGCCAGGCGGCGTGTTGTCGTTGTTTTGGCTCCCGCCATTGCTCCCGCCATTGCTAATCTTCTGTGCTGCCGCCCTACTCGCGTTACGGCCACTGTTGCCGATGCAAGAGCCCATGTGGTTGTTGAGTCTTGTGACAAGAATGCACCGCTTGCATTTGGAGCAAGTGGCGCTGGGAAAACTGAGCACATTAGGAGGCCTATCTTTGGCGCTTCCCTCCCCAGCGCCGGCGGGAGAGCTGGCGTCGTTGGGATCCATCTTTTTCTCCATGTCCTTCTTCTTCTTGCCTCGACCCGGCCCGGCAGGAACCCATGTTTGGCCGTATATGTCGTAGCCCGTCTTCTCGATGTATGGATGTTTTTTGCAGTAGATGATGCTCGGGTCGGGCTTCTGGGCGCCCCTGCCGTCGGTGGGGTGGGGGAGACGCGGGAGGTGGCATCGCGGGCAGAGTATATCTTTCGTCGTTTTGAGCGGGTTGCCCTTTAGCAGCACCCTGCCTTCCTCGTAAATGGCTGCATCTGTCTCTATCCGTACGTCGGGCTTCAAGTCTGGGGTTGAGGAGTCTGATGCGTCCGAGGCCATCTTCTCGATTTTGATGGCAGCTGTATTGCCGCGAGCCGTTTTCTCGTCGCGGTGAACTTTAATTAAAAGGTCATGGACGATATTGTAGAGTAAGTCGTCGAGGACGGAATGTGCCTGCAGGGGAAAAAATCGACATGTTAGCTTGTTCAACATGAGCCGCCATCGCATGAAGCACCATCTCGACAGCCCACGGCTTCTTACAAGGTTGTCCATGGGGCTGGCATCGTCGGGGGCGACGATGACGCCCGCCTTGCCCGTCTTTTCCTGTTCCGGCGCCATGTTGATGGCAAGGATCGTACCACCCGGGCGGACGGTATTGTTACCAGCAGGTTTGGAGAAGGAGGGGAAAATAGCAAAAAGTAATGGTGGTTTGTGTGAGGCTGTTCGGGCCGTTTGTTGGCAAGGCGGCGATGAGCTGACACGGCTCCAAGTAATTGCGAAGCCAGCCGCAATTGAGCCAGTGACGCCAAAAAAGAGGCAGTCGCTGTTTCACCCTCTGGCAAAAAAAAACCAACGCTCAGCCCTCAAACATCGCAGTGATGTACTTGGGGAGGCGCGATTGATAGCTTTGTCAACGGCGACTCTTGCGGGCGATGCAAAGTTGATCAGGCAAGATAATTCCACGGTACCTGATTGATGAACATCGGTCTAGCAGGTGCCAAGGCGCAACTGATATTTTTCTGCCCGACAGCGCCGGCACACTTTGGCTCAGAAGGGTGGGAGGCTGGAACCAGGGGTGCTGGTTGACACGGCTAACAAGGTCACCTAGGGGTGGCGCCTATGTGAACAACAGATAGCGGGCCCACAGGGTGCAGCTCAAAGCTAGGTGTCCCTGAAGTTGATTCATCAAAGGATGGAACCAACCGAGAGTTTTGATAAAACCCTTAGTTCGGAGATACAAATAGAATGCCGTCGATTTTTGCAGCAAGGTTATCGTCCACGCCAGAGCATTTAGAGACGGACCCTTCAAGATGATATGTCACCAGGTAGCAGGTAAGTCAAGTGGAGATGATGCTGTCTTACCAAGGTAATAGGTACATGCTTGCAACTTCCAAAACTGTTTTGGGGAGTATACGAAGCCATCTGGGTTGTGACCTGTCTGCAACCGGACAGCAACGGAAGGCCTACTGTAGATATAAAAATGGTAAATTCGCAGCTCCAACTGCCGGGCTTTTCTCCTCCGTCCAGCTCAAATCATCGCTCTCCTGATATCGTCCTCCACAGGTCCTTGCCCGCTACCCCGAATCATAGGTTCTAGGCCACGAACCCACTCATCCGCAAACTGCTGAGCCTCCGAGGGCCACCCTTCCACTCGCCTGGGTTTGTGGAGTGCATCGTCCCCCACCGCTAAGGGGTAGGGGTCGTGGGAACATCGACAGCTGCGGGGGGCTTGAAACGCTTCGATAGGCGAATCATAAATTTAGTGTTTAGTGCCCGTTGCTCTCCCCTTGGCATCAACCCGCTACCTCTCGCGTCAATTCCACAGACAAGTGAGGACTTCGACTTGGACCGACGGCACCTTCCTCGCCTAGCGGCTCATTCGGAGGAAACATGGCGCAACAACCTTCGATTCGATCGTTCTTCCAGCCGCGGCAGCAACCAAAGTACGCTGCCCCTCCAAGCTCAAGTGCTGCCCCACCAACACCCCTCGAGGGTGACACGAACCAAACAACATCACAACCGCCGCCGGCGCTGCCTCTCCCTCCGCAAGCGGAGCCCCCGCAGACCGGCGCAAGCCTACCCGCCGACTTCCCCGTCCTGGCCACACCGCCCTCCCTGCCGGTGCAGGCCTCGATCGTCCCGGTGGTGGCCGCCCACATCCCGGCGTTGCGCCGCATCAACTCGCTGCTGCTACCCGTCGCGTACCCGGATTCATTCTACACCAAGGCTCTCGACCCACTTGTCTCCGGCTTCTTCTCGCGCGCTATCCTCTGGCGAGATGACGTGTTGTCCGAGCCCAGAGTCATCGGCGGTATCGTCTGTCGGCTCGAACCCAATCCCCTCCTTGACACCACGGGGCAGCCGCGGGCGGCCGAACTGGGGCACCGCCCCCAGCAGCTCGTCACGGCACCCGACACGCCCTACCACGCCATCTACATCCAATCTCTAGCGCTGCTCTCTCCGTACCGCTCCCAAGGACTCGCCGCAGCAGCCCTCGAGCACATCATCGCGAGCGCCGCGATCCTACCGGACGCCGGTTCAAGCATCGATGTTCGCACCATTTACGCACATGTGTGGACCGAGAACGCCGAAGGGTTAAAATGGTACGAGTCGCGAGGTTTTCGGTGCGAGGGCCCCGAGCCAGTCCGGGGCTACTACTTCAAATTACGCCCGGACACGGCATGGATCATCCGGCGGGACGTTGGGCCCGGTGCGCCAGCACCACCACCACCTTTGGTGCCAAGCCAGTGGCAGAGCGCATGGCCTGCATCTTCACCCGCTGCCGTCGGAATCCCTGCTAGGCCTTCGGGTGTCAATGGCGGGACGATGGCCGCAGCTGTGAACCTGCCTCCTATCAGCGGCTCTTCAACGGGACCCCCTCCTCGCCGCCCGTCAGCGACACCATCCTCATCCACCTCATCCCTCTCCTTCCAGAACGCTCGCCCCGAGACAGAATGGAATGATCTACCTGCCGATATGATGAGCACTGGCCCCGCGCCCGGAAGGAGCCAGCTGCTCACCCCCTCCAGCGGGCCCGGGTCTACAGCTAGTTCGCGGAGTAACTCGGCCGTTCGCAAGAAGAAGGACCGAGCTTACCCTTCAGCGGCGTTTGGAAGTTAGCCAGGAAACGGTGTTGTGATGAGGAATAGCTTGAAGAGATTAATGCAGTGTGTGGCACAAGCACAATATGATGGATGAGAAACGAAAGGATAGACCAAGATGAGAATAGACGGCATGATTCTTTGGTTTCATAGTTGGGGTGTTGTCCAGCCACTGTTGATGTGGGCCATACACAGCCGCTAGCGTGCAAATATGAGCTGAGAGAGAGATTGGCTGTCATGTGGGGCGATGATGAGGACAACAACTAAGATACGCGAACTCACCTCACCAGTGTCACCTAGACATATCTCTGTCGAGTAGTAGCATATGTATTCTCCCGTAAATATATCATTTCATAGGAGCACACAACCAGGAGGCCACTTGAGCTGCGACACCATAACCCCTATTCGTCACAGCATAGCAAAGCCATTACGCCCAACCAAACGCCAACCATTGACCATATTCATCAACCGCTCTTGCTCTTCTCCATTCCCGCAGCAACAAGCGCGATGAGGGCGGCTCCGACTCCAGATCCATCCTTCGCAATACCAATGCGAATACGCTTTGCCCCCTCCTCGCCAACTCCATCAATGACACGCAGTGCTTCGTAAATCATATCTCGGAAGTATGGGTAGTGCTCAACTAGACTGCCGTCGACACCGATATCAATGGGCTCTTCTTCCGTGGCGGTACTCAGGCCACCCGTCTGAAGGACAATGGCAGCAATAGCCACAGCCGACAGCCGTGCCGAGCGACGGCCAATGGCGCCCGCAATGGCCTTGAAAGCCTGAGCATCATCAATGGCAGGAGAGTACACATGGAGGTGTGAGTCGAGCTCTTGTCGCAAGGTCGAGAGCTCAGGGGTATTGTCGGCCGCGGCAACTGACATGATAGAAGTGTCCAGACCCCATTGCTTGTAGATGCTAGATTCCGGTGCGATGGTAGTGGTCGACTTCCAGTCGTTGGAGCTCGAATTCTCGTCCCTAAAGAATGACACCTTGTCGTTTTTCACCAAGTCCAGCAGTGCCAGCCGGAGGATTTCTCCCAGAAACATGCCGGAGACTCGCTTCTCGTACATCTGGATGCCAGGGTTTACGCTTGCTTTGTCCAATGCAATATCCCAGGGCGTGTTGGGCAAAACATTGAGCTGATTGTCAAACGAGCCCCACTCGGTGTTGATGACCATTTCTCCAGTTGACTTGTCGTACTCGCCCGAAAGTGGTTTCTTAAGGTTGGCAAGCTTCTCAACGTACGCTCCGTTCGTGCCAGTGCCGAAAATAGCTCCGAGCACAGCGCCCGCCTTGCCAGGGGACGAATAGGAACGTGCCATGAGCGTTCCCACTGTGTCGTTGACAAGAGCCGCGACTTTGACGGGGAGCTTCAGCTTGTCGATCTCGGTCTGAAGGAGGGCGCACACATCCTTGCCAATTGCATCCGGGATGTCGAACCCCTTTGTCCACCTGATGAGAGTGCCCTTGTTGATCCCAAGTTGCTGAACTGGGAAGCTGAAAGTGAAACCGAGGCGGAAGAAATGCTCCTCTGACGAAGCGTCTCGCGCGTTTGCAAAATGCTCCTCGTGGTGGGTTTGAAGGAACACCTCAATTTGCTTTGCCAAAAAAGCGAACAACTCTTCTGCAGTCTTTGCTACCATGAGCTCTTTCGGGATCGCAACTTTGCTGTATGTGAGGCTAAAGGTTGTGTCGCCATTGAGGAGAATGGAGCAGACACGAAAGTTGGTGCCGCCAAGGTCTACGGCCATGTACAGCCCCTATCGGGAGCTGGTCAGACGCGGGAAACAACAATCGCGGAGTGCGCCCGCTCACCTTCTCAGTGCCATTGGGCACTGCTGTCACATATGTAGGAATCTGGCTCATGCTCGTTCCATCCTTTTCCAGTCCCTCACCTGGGAAGCAAGTCAGGTCAGGGGCCAGACACTTGGTCGCGGGGGACTTGGAACCTACCCATTTGGCGCAGGAACTCCTTTACGCCTTTGTTAACATCCTCCTCGGTATAGTCGAACTTTGCGACAATGGACGCCGTCTCGGCTTCGAGCGCCATCGCGAGAGGTCGTGAGGTCGGGGCTGCGGTGGGAAATGGGTGTGGGTTTTCGCAGACCGGAGACCTGCGATGGCTTGGTGACGAGGCTGAAGGGGAGTAGGTGGCCTTGAGAAACGACTGAACAGATAGGATATCGGGGTGGTAGATTTTGAGAGCTCCAGAGAAAAATTGGAGAATCTGGAGCGGGTTGGTGGTTAGTTGTAGAAACAGGCACGGTGGTGGTGTCAGCGGACAGGTTGAAGCCTTGGATATAGGTGGGATTGAGGTGACGAGGGGTGAGGGGCGTAGAAGCGGGGTCAACTCAGCCGGGAGCGTCCTTTCTGATGAATTGACTTTTTAGGTTGGGGGCGTGACTTCCACGGGGAATCATGTACACACTCACCAAAATGATGATTAGGAGGGCCACGCCATGGACCAGGCCGTTGGGCAGCGGCTTTGACGCCAACTTTCCATCTGAGGGGATCCTTTCCCGTGAGCTTCCGTGCTCGGCATTGCGATTTATCGCGCGCCGCCGCGGGGCGCCTTGAGGCTTTGGGAACGTCGTTTTGTCGGATCGAAGATACACGCGACTTTTGGCGGGGTGTCCTGTCTGGGCTCAGTGCGATGATTGGCACGGGGACTGCACCGCGGGGTGCACTCGGTTGCTTGTCGACTACCAAACGGCCCTACTAGGTAGCGATGACCCCATAGGCAGGGCTCTGGCGGGATTCGAACCCCGTACTGGGATGCGAGAGAAGCAGCTTCAAATTAGACCGCCAAGGAGACCGGAGCGATGAGACGAAATCGCGCAGTGAACTCCAGTTTGCCGCCGGAAAGACGCCGGGACGAGGTATCAGTCAAACCTGGGAGAGATTTGTGGGTTGGCCGATGACATCGATGTGTCGGGATAGCAGCGAAATCCTGGTTCTCGAGTCAAGCGCCCCTCGAAAATCTGGGATATGTTGTGCAATCCTTCCCTTCCTGCGGGCTCACGATGCAGGAGCTCCCTGTTGCTTGGGCACACCGAGCGTCCCAGTGGAGCAGTCTAGGCGTGCTGGATATGTCGGCGTTGACGTCGTTCGTCGGGACGCAGGCGCTCAGTCAGCGAATCGTGTCGCTCACTGTACTGGCCAGCCAAGAAGAATGCCAATGGACGGGAAGGGAGCAAAGAAAAGCTATGCAACGCCAGACACCTGGAAATGCGAAATGCGAGAGGGGAGGATAGGGTAAGCGCCCAGAACGCCTTGCCTTCGACTCTGGTAACAACGGAAGAGGGGATAGTGTTGGTGTCAAGACGTGAAGGGCACCCCGTGAGTTTTGAATGTTTCGATGTCGTTTCTGCCGGGGTTGAAGCGCACACAGCGGTCAAGCAAGCGTCAAGTGATCAGTCCGGGATTGGTGGTTCGATTCGTCCACTTGCTTGTTAGGGAAACACAAATGCACGAAAACATGTGGCTTCGATCAAGAGGAGAGACGAAGAGGGGCTGGTCAGGGTTCGCCAATGCAGATAGGAGAGGCAATCGCCGCGACCTTCCCGCTTCTCTTTAAATGTCCCGTATCGAACCTCAACCACACTTACATGCCACGAATGCAACATGGTCATTCGGTAATTAATTACCGTGCAATTTCTCATCCTCGCGGGATGGATCTCGGGAGAGCAACAGCAAACCTGGTTCAATTCCCACCACGAAATTCCCGGAGAGATCATGCGCTGCAAGTCTCCATGTCATAGGTCAATTGCGACGGCAATTGTTGATGCTATTTGGTTGCAGCAGTGCGTACCAGGAAACTAGCTGCTGATTGGCGAGGATTCTCTGCATCAACGCTGAAGCGTTCGACATGCATTGAAACCCCCCACGATCTCGCCAGTTTATGCACCGTGTCCATGCAGTCTCTGCCACGTTCCGTCACAATTGGTGACTGAAAGATATCAAAAAGACTGAGTTGAACACTTAAAGGGGTATATAACAAAATACCAAGTCGGTACCAGGGTGAAATAAACATAAAAATAAAACCTGAATGTGAGCTTAGAGTTGACGGAAGGGTGGGTCTCGGTCATATATCCGTGACGGCCTTTAGCGTTACGTCGATGGCTTCCTTCTGCGGTCCTCGGCTCTCGACGTCGCTTCGTTCGTGCAACCCAAGTGCTGTCCCCTCTCAAGTGCTCGGTCATCCAGCATCGCTCTAGATATTGCTGTCGCCTACCCCGATCACCGAGCCGTTTCGTTGGTCGTCGTCCCTGCTAGAAGAATTGCAAAATACCAGTCGTCCGGCGTAACATGAGATCTCTTCAGATCCCTTTTCATCCAGCAAGTCTCCCGGTACTTTTTGCCCGCGACAGCCGGTCCCCAACCAGCCCCAGTACATTCACTTTCAGCCGCGCATAGTTCGATACACTTTTGGAAGGTACTTGCTTTCAGATCACCAATATCAGTAGCCTCATTCACCCCCGAATAGTCGACATTACATAGCCTCAGGAATGTTTTGCCATTGGAGGTCGTGTACTGGCTGTTGTTCGTTGCCTCGAGACACGAGGCCGCAGTGGATGTTGTGCTGGGTGCAGTGACAGTAGTTGATTTGGTTGTGCTGGAGGCCGATACACTGATTTCATCAGCAATCAGAAGTAGTAGCTGGAGCGCTTGAGGGGGGAAGACTCACGCAGGGGCGGCGCTTGCTGAGCTGTTATTGTTGTTGCTGCTGGAAAGTCCCACCCCAACACCCACACCTATTGCAATGACAAGGAGGACCAACCCCCCAACGGCGAGGAGGATTAAAAACAGCTTCCTCCTGACCCCGCAAAACTTCTCTTCTTCCTGTTGATGGTCGATTGGAGGGGCAACAAGAGCAGTCGGGTAGCCTGGATATTGGGGCGGGACCGCCTCGAACTCAGGGGGAGTAAAGAATGACCCTTGCTTCTGGATTGGAGGATAGATGGAGCCATGTCGGGAGGGGGGAGGCGTCTGATATTTTTCGTGTACGGGGTGCTGAACCACCTCAGGAGCGCTATGCTCCAGCAAGTGCATCGGGATGAAGGCTTGTTGACTATGTGAGGTACCAGCCAGCTGACCGTCCATGACGATGCTGTTATCGATCACCTGTCCGTCTCCAGCGCGCGGCGGAGAGAAACCCTCAGGCCGATGGCGCGGGGAGAAGTGGTTGCCATCCATTTTATGACACGGCGCGGCCCGCGGGTCCCAAGCGTTCAAGGGGCGCAAAGCAGCGGTGATTGACTCCTGTAATCTAACGCAGGGTTGCTCAGTCAATCGGGTTCAAGCTGAGCTGCAGTCAGCAACAGCCCAGCTCTTTCAAGACAGGGTACAGTTCAGGGGGGAGATTACCGCAGGCACCACGATTCGCTTGAGGTTACGACTTAGACGGTCCCTGCATTGCACACTGAAGGTTTTTGAACTTGAACGCGTCGATGCACGCGTCTAAGCAGAGTATCGTCACCACGTCTGGGGGAGATCCCACGATCCACTGCAGAAGCCGAGCTTGACAAATGAGTCTGCAATTTAGTACGAGCTGATGGCCTTGAAACGGCGCTCCCGTTCCAAAACCGAAGCAAAAGAGGAATCTTGTCTCGGAACAAAGCGCTGACCATGTTTGCTGAGTAGATTGTCAGCGCTCTGGCTGCCTCCCAAGCTTCAGGCTTGCCAACACCCAGCGTGGTTCTCACGATATGTAGGATTTAGGGCTCTTGTTTTCCCCAGCATTGACTTTGAAGGCAGCGGAGAATCCCACTGATCATACCGCCATGACCACTTGGACGAGATCGGGCGGCGCTGTCACTACTCCGCCTTTCAGGACAAAGCTCGGATTGTGAACTGCAGCAAACAAGCGCATCGTTTGCGCTGAGAAGGCAAGCCAATAACAAGAACCTCCCTCAATGGCTTCATTCAACAGAATACCGCTTCCGGCGAGCCAAGGAGTATTTCGGAAACATTGCGGAAGATGTTCGGTGCAGCTGATGCAAACTGTTGGTGTTGAGCAGCCGCAAAAGCTACCACTGAAGATCAAGCTTAGGACTGAGACGGCACATGCAATGCAATAATTATTGCAGAATTTTGCGGCATTTCCGCAATCAAGAAAATAAACGAGTGTGTACCTAGAAACCGTGGAAGCCAACGTTTGCACGTCGTGAACGTCGAATATCGACTGACGATCGATCTGGATGGCGGTGGGGCTGAGCAAATGGGGCTCGCGTCCAATTGGTTCCGCCGAAGCGGAGAAGGAGGCACAGTATCGCGAGCTCAGCCACAACGACCGAAGAGCCGCGCAAAGTCCTACAGAGGTCCTAGGCCCAGACCTAAGCCTCATTTGGCCTAGTTCAGGCACCTTTGGACGATTCCACATTCACTTTCGGGCATCGAGACACTCATTTGGGGGACGTTTGATTCCATGCTGGGGACGCTCTGAACTTTTGGGCCCCCAACGAAACAGTTCGTTTGGTGCACAAAAGATGCGTTTTTCTAGGAACCAAGTAGAGTTGAGGTTCCAATGTTGCGGGAGTGCCGACTACCGAAGCTTGCGATGGATGTCCTGGAAGACCGGAACTCGGCGACATGTCGCAAATCGTCATCGTGGGCGGAAGCTGAGAGGTCTTCGTATCCCGCTGTCATGAGTTCTTGGGGCACTGATGGGTACCGACGCCTGCGCAAGATAACGTTACTTGAACCATGGACTTCGGGCTTCAAGCTGCGTGGGCTGATGCCGCGGGTGAGGTGGGGATGCGCCAACTCCGTACCCCACCGCTCGAGACGGTGACAAGGAATACGGATACGGCAACAAGATTCGGAATGTTTTGATTCAGCGATCCGTCGATGAGCGTGTATCCTCTGGCTCCAGCTCGAGCATGAGATCGGTTGTGCGACGACGAAACGGGCACCCGTGCTGTGGCCGTCTGTTGAAGGTTGTGATTCCCCTGATGTTCGTCCAGACATTTGTGGAACAGCACCGGTCTGGTGGGACGAAACCAAGCGTCTGAGCTAGGGGTCGCAAAGATGAGGTGCTGTCAGCAGCACCACGCCAAGTGCAGATAACAGCCACCTGAGGGCACTGGGCACTCCGCTGGCTGCTCGATGCTGGGGGCCAAAAATATGAGTAAAAGAGTGACGATGTGACTGCGAATGTCATATTTTGCTCAAGGCCTTAAACGAGCCGGAAATCTCCATCTCATCATCAGGAAAAACAATGGAGGAACTGGAGGCAAGGAGGGCATCCTGGATGGTGGTTCCCCTCCCCCGCGCGCAAGGAGCAAGCACACTCAGCCTTACTTACTTAGCGCGCTGTGATGCTTGCTCTGGTGCAATTGCAAATCCCGTCAGCCACCTTCAAACCCGACCCCCGTTCGCTTCCCTTGTCCTGTCCATGCCCGTCCTCCACCCACCGCTCGTTCGCAAAGCCGTCCTAACGTGCGACTGCCCGCCCGCCCCGCCTCCTCCTCGCCGAGCGCCCCCCCTCCAAGTCTCGTCCCAGCTGGTGACAAGCCCCGCTGTTGAGACCAGGACCTGACCGTACCGTACCTTAGTCCTACTACCGTACCCAATTTGCCCGCCCGCCCTAGGCCCCGAATTCAGCTCCTCCTCTCTCTTTGCCGCAGCGCTCCCTCTTAGGTCCCCTTCCCCCCCTCTTCCCTCACATTCTTTCTCTTAATGAGCTCGATCAATTCCCGCCTGAAAGGCTTTGGCTTCGGTAAGCGAAAATCGACGGCCAGCATCCAAAGTCCCGACCTGCCACAGACACGGACCCCGCCACCTGCTGGTGCCCCTCAAATACCACCGCTGTTCCCTTCCCAGCCTGGTCCCGCCCCTTCGATTGCTTCCACATCCTCGCGACAGAGCCTCCAAATGAACCACCCAGGCGCTGGTCCGCGACCGCCTAGCTACTCTTCGGCCAACTACCCGCCAGGACCTCCCGGCCCCGTCGGTCGCACCAGCCCTCTGGGACAGGGCCCTGCTCGCACCCCGCCGTCGCAAATGGTCGGTGGTCCTCCGCCCATCAACACCGGCGGCCCTCCTGCTGGATACCCTCCGCCCGTCATGGGCGGTGGGCCCCCGCCTCCTCCCGGCGGCCCTCCGGTATATGGCGGCGGCGGTGGCTATCCTCCCCCGCCGCCTCAGCCTGCCGGTCCTGGCGGCGCTCCCTACTCTCGCAACTCAGCCGCTGAAGTTGAGGGCAACAGCCGGAGCAAGGCCCAGCTGATCGTCGGAATCGACTTTGTAAGCTTCTGACTCATATGTCTTGCATCCCCTGGCAAGCGCGCTGACCCCTTTGTCCTTAGGGTACGACATTCTCCGGAGTGGCGTTTGCCTTCGCTACAAACAATGAGGCCAAGGAGGATATTATCACCGAATGGCCGGGTGCAGGCTCGTATACCAAGCAAAAAGTATGCGGAAACGTAGAAGCTTCCTCGTGAGCTGGAGTGCTAACCTCCGTCTTCAGATCCCGACAGTGTTGTACTATGATCAGTACCAAAAGGTGGTTGGCTGGGGCCCCGACATTGCAGACGCCCTCGCTCCGACGGGTTACCCGAAGCCAGGCGTGCAAAAGGTGGAATGGTTCAAGCTCCAGTTGATGTTGTCTGGAAATACTTATATCGACCCTATCAATCTGCCGCCCCTGCCGCCAGGCAAGTCAGAGATCGACGTGGCCGCGGACTACCTCTTCAAGCTCCGCCAAGCGATGCGGGCAGCCCTGCAAAAGACGCTGGGCGAGGTGTTCAACCGCGAGGAGAGGAATATCCGTTACTACCTGACTGTGCCCGCTATCTGGAATGATGCCGGAAAGGCTGCAACCAGAGCTGCTGCCATCCAGGCCGGTTTCCTTCGCGATGAGAACGACAACCGCCTTACTCTTGTCAGCGAGCCCGAAGCCGCTGCGTTGTTCTGCTCCAAGACTGGCCTTTTGAACCTAAAGGTTCACGACGCGGTGCTCATCGTCGATTGCGGTGGCGGTACCGTCGATCTTATCGCCTACGAAGTCGAAGATGAGAACCCCTTCACCGTGGCCGAGTGCACAGCAGGCTCCGGTGACTCTTGCGGCTCGACCGCGCTCAACCGAAACTTCAGCAACATCCTCCGCACCAAGATTCGGAAAATGAAGCTGCCCGACGGATCCAAGACCGCTGGCCGCGTCTACGCAAAGTGCATCATGGACTTTGAGAACAGAATCAAGGCCGATTTCCGAAACAACGGCCAGAAGTGGGCTGTTGATGTTGGTATTGAGGCCGAATTCCCCGAGGCTGGCATCGAGGAAGGGTACATGACCTTCACCAATGAGGAGATTTTGCAGTGCTTTGAGCCTGTGGTCAACCGAATCTTGGAGCTTGTCCGCAACCAGATCATCGCCATTCAGGCACAGAACCGCACGCTCCAGAACATCCTGGTAGTGGGCGGTTTCGGTGCGTCTGAATATCTTTTCCAGCAGATCAAGCTTCACGTCCCCCCTCAGTTCCAGTCAAAGGTGGTCCGGCCCATGGACTCGGTTGCCGCCATTGTCAAGGGTGCCGTTACAGCTGGTATCACCGAAAGAGTCATTACCCACCGTGTTGCCCGTCGCCACTACCTCATGGCCACGCTCCAGCCGTTCAAGGAGGGCTACCATCCCGAGGCGTACCGTGTTCCCTCGCTCGATGGCAAAGACCGCTGCAAGTTCACGCGCCAGATTTTCGTGCAAAAGGGCCAAAAGGTCAAGATTGGCGAGCCGGTAAAGGTATCCTTTTTCCGCCAGGTCGCCCCTGGCGCCACCCTCATGTACGAGGATATTCTTTACGCCTGCGACGATGATGTCTGCCCCGAATACACCAAGGATCCCAGTAAGTTTCCTCACGTGAGTATCAGTTAGGATAGCACTGACCCGTTGACAGGAATCAAGGAAGTTGTTACGCTCACATCAGATCTTTCGCGCAAGAACCTTGAGAAGGACTTCGAGCGCATGGACACACCACAAGGCACATTCTACCGCGTGTATTTCGACATCTACCTGACGCTGGATGGCTCCGAGTTTAGCGCCGAGCTGGTCTGCCAGGGCGAGGTTATGGGCCGGTGCCGTGCAAGATTCAGATGAAGAATGAAAGCTTGGCGGGGGTTGTTGATTTCTTCTTAAATTTTCGCCGCATCGGATCTCTAATGATACCTCTTGATTAAGGAACCGTACGAATGTGTTTCACAGGGCTAGATGTGCTAGCGGCAGGATTGAGACGCTTTGGGAGGGCCGATATATGTCTGGACGGAGGGGATGATAGGAAAAGGAGCGAATGAGTCAAAACGACATGTCCCAGTTGCTTCATATAAGCAACAACACCCCATTTCAGGGCTTGATAATGGGGGGGCCGAGGCCAGGAGGTGCTGCAGGCAAGGAGAGACCTATTACTTTGTCAGCCAGGCACCATGGAACGAAATAGATAGCAAACGGTTGCTTCACTCTTGTATCCTCGTATCCTGCGGTTGAGAGGTTTGGCTTGCACTTAGACCCGTTCGAGATGTGCGTTCGGGAGCACCCTAGCTTTTCAACTAAACATGCACATTGCGTGTTTAACTACACTAGCAATGACATCCCATCTAGAGATTTTTTCAAATCCTAAGACAGAAGCGGATGCAAGGGCGAGCCCGGGTCTTAGAGAAGTGCGGTGGGGGTTCGTGGCAGTGCCCGACGATCGTTCCTGCGTCATTGGCGTTCTTCAACTTCATTCTCCCACTTCCCACTTCCCACTTCCCACTTTCCATTGGCACTACCCACGAATCACCTTGCGCGTCCTTCTTGCCTCGAAGATGTATGTCTTGGCTCGGCGCGATCTATGTGCCTGGGTCGCAAGGTGTGACGAAAGCTAAGATGGCTTCGTTCATTTTCTAATTTCATCTCGTCCCTTTCACGCATCCCAGCTCCCTCTTGTCTCCCTCGGCTATATCCTTTCTCTGCCTGTATCCTAGAATTCAATTATACCTTCTTCAGCTTTCCGTCCTCCAGCAATATCTAGAACCTCTGTCTCGGCTGTTCACGCGGCAACCATTCACGCAGTTGACACCACCAATCATCTCTCCTCGCGGTTTCGTGGTCGAGCTCCGAGCGGGCTCGATCTTGTCTCTAAGATGTCAAAATATACAGAAAGCAAGTTTGGCTTGAGGGGAGACAACCACCAGAGGGGATCAGCGGCCATCGGGAGAACCAAGGTCCCGCGCATGTACACTGAGCTCGCCACAGCCTTCTCCATCCTCTATCTTGCCGGGATGGGGAGCGCTTTGCCCTCACTAACATTGCCCCCTTTGCCCTGGAAGACCTCGATACCCTCGTTACCATGGAAAAATATCACAATGAACAGCACGGATCAGACGCCTATTCCGCTTGTGGTCACGAATGCCTGTCCCGAGACGATCTGGCCTGGCATTGGCACCCAGAACGGCATTGGGCCCGGCACTGGCGGTTTTGTGCTCGAGGCCAGGAGCTCGAGAAAGATGTTTGTCAGTCCAAATTGGCAAGGCAGGGTATGGGGGCGGACGAACTGTTCGTTCAACGAGGAGGGGACGGGGCCGAGCAACCTCAACGGTGTGAATGGGAATGGCGCAGCTTGCACGACTGGTGACTGTTTTGGCAGACTGGACTGCCAGTTCACGGTATGTTCTCCAGACTCTTCGTGTTGCTGTTTCGATGCTGATACAGCAAACAGGGCCAAGTTCCAACAACGCTGGCCGAGTTCAACCTCATTGGTGGTGTGGGCGGCAAGCAAACATTCTACGACATCTCGCTCGTTGATGGGTACAATCTTCCGTTGGGGATTATTTACATCCCAACCAAAAACACGACGTTCGTCCCGCCCAACCTCACCAACTGCGCGTGCATTGCGTCGTCAGGATATCTAGGTGAGCCATCTAGATCCGGTCTCGCCTATACCAACGACTCGTTCCCTATACCGTACGAGGCAGCACAGACGAACGAAAGGGTCGGAAGTTGGTGTCCCTGGGATCTCCAAAAGTTTCCCCCTTCCAAGCCAGGCGACGGAATCTTCCCATACCCAGACGACCACATCCAGCGTCCCATTTTTGATCCATGTCTCTCGGCTTGCTCCTCGACCAACAACCCACGGGACTGCTGCACAGGAGAGTTCAACGATCCCACCATTTGCCAACCCAGCCTTTACAGCGCGCAAGCCAAGAGAGTATGCCCGGACGCATACAGCTACGCCTTTGACGATCAGACCAGTACCTTCATCATTCCCACTGGCGGCGGTTGGGAGGTAGTGTTTTGCCCACAAGGTCGCAGCACAAACATTCTCGAAATACTCGGCGCCGAGCTTCGTGCTCTTGCATCGGGCGGCAAGGTCACCCAGGAGATGCTCGCTGCCGTCACGAATAAGACGTACATTGAGTTGGAACGACCGGGACGAAGCGGGACGGGCAGGTTGCAACCAGCTCAATTCTTGGGGTTTAGTTTGATGACCGTTGGTATTATGCTAGTTTTGGCCTGAGGGCACGTAGGGGGCTGATGAACTCGGAGTTTGGATCATGGATTTGGCTATAGAAAATACCCACAACGCGAATGTTTGCCCTGCTTCCAGGGGTGTACCAATCCATGTGCAGATTAAACCTCACAAGGGACCAGCGCCAAGCCATCGTCTGTGTATGTTGTAAGCTGATAGGCCATGTCTCGTTGCCTTCCTGTCAAAACAGCTTCTCTCTAACGTATTTCGCTAGCTGAACTGAACAGTTCATTGATAGATCAACCAGACCCGCTCGTCGTCAACCGTCTTTGGTATCTGCATTTCCCAGTTACCTTCCTAACCCTGAGCCCCTTTCTCAGGCTCTGATGTTCCTCACCTCTTAGCCTTACGTCTCCTCTCAAACTCAGCTCTCTCTTCCTCGTCACTCCCACTAAACTCCGCACCGTCATCGTCCTCCTGTCCCTGCCCATGCAATGACAAATGCAAATGCGCATCCCCGCTCTTCGACACTGACACCTCATCTGCACTCACAAAGTCACCAGCGTTCAAACTGGCGTACTCATGCTTCTGAATCAACTCCCTCAACCCCTTATTCCGCGGATCCACCAACTGCAGAGCCGTCAGTCCCCCCTTATTCTTCACTCGAGGATTCGACCCCGCTTCCAACATCATCTCCACCAACGCATTCCCGAATTCGCGCTGCTCTGCGGGTTCGGAGTTGATCCAGCGGATTGCTGAGTGCAAAGGTGTGTCGCCCTCGATGCGGTTGGTGGGGTCGCATTCGAAGCCAGGTTGGTCCAGCAGGGCGTCGATTACCTCGTAATTTCCGCGCAGGGCAGCTTCGTGGTACAGGTGGTTACCCATTACGGTAGTGGTGGTGTTGAGGAGTTGGGCGATTTCGGGGTCGGGTTTGTCGGCGAGGAGGGAGAAGAGGAGATCGGTGTTGTTGCGGCGGCAGGCTTCGATTAGGATTTCGGAGGTGGAGGCACCCTGAGAGGTGGGTTGCTTGGTTAGTTGGGGGCGTGGGAAAGGGTAAGGGGGAGAATACACACGTCATGTTCTTCTTCTGGGGGCGCCATGGTTTTGGCTTTTGGTGGTTTGGAGAGAGTGTGAGCTGGAGAGGGGAGGGGATGAGGAGGGGTAGATCTTGGTCGTGCTGTGGGGAGCAAAAAGAGAGGCTTTGCGCTCGGCTTGAAGTTACGGTATGGGAGAGTATGGATACCAGCCCAAGAAGTGGTGAAATCTGGCAGCCGCGCGGCAATATGATCTGCGTGCGTGACGTGAGGTCGCGGGATGCCAGGCAAGTCACTTGTAATCAGCCCTGCGTGAAGGAGGTGGCAGTGTACGATGGCGGGGCGTGGTCAGGGGCTCCACCTCAAGCTCTCGGCCCCGCTGTGGGTTGCTGCGATGGCGGGGTTTCGGAACCCAGGTTTCAGCGCCTTCCGCGGGGCGTGAGAATATTAACCAATGGGAGGTGGGCGCATTTCGAGAATTATTGAACACTCAGATTTTATGAGACTTGAGTACTGAACTCAACAGCGCTGCGACTTGAGGATTGAACATAACTTTTCCTTAATTGCCATCACACATAAGGGAATCAAATTGCTTGTTCGCTATCCCAAGGGCTGCAGGTTCTCACCATGCCCATCCTCTGTAAGTTTCTTCCCTCAGCACTGAGATGAGCCGCAGCTCACCAAGAGTCGCTAGTCTGCCCGTATTGCGCCAACCTACTTATCCTCTCGCGGATGGAGACGGGGGGTAATAGGTTGGAGTGCAGGACGTGCCCATATGAGCACCCCATCGATAAGACCATCTTCTCGCGCAAGAACTTCCCACGGAAGGAGAAAGATGACGTGTTTGGCGGCCCAGGCGCTTGGGACAATGCACAAAAACAAGCAGTACAATGTCCAGCGTCCAACTGTGATGGGAGCGAAGCAGCGTTCTTTCAAGTTCAGATCCGCAGCGCCGACGAGCCCATGACAATCTTCTACAAGGCAGGTTCCTGCTTTCACAGCCGAGGGAAGCAATGAACGCTAACACCATGGCAGTGCATGACTTGTGGTAATCGATGGAGAGAGAATTAGCAACATGCTCACAAAACTGCGCCGGCATGGTTGGGAATTTGCACACGTTTTTGCGAGGAGTTGGGGCTTGGCTTTGCTTGGAGACGGTGGGGGGTTGAGCCGGTGCTGTCGTCCCAAGCCATATGTTAGACTACACTGTAGCTACTAGCCATGGTAGAAGGAATGTAGGAGACTCCCATGGGAGTATCTCTTTTCACAATTCCAGCGTTCAGGCTCTGCAGCCTGAGGATGTGCCCGCCCTTGATCAGCGCGATCATGACGTTTGTCTGCTTGCTCCAAGCCCGCAGACTGACACAGAGTGTGTGGTGTTTTTGTCGTATCCCTCCCTTCGCTTCCGTCAAGTTTGGTTCTCTCGGTGCCACTCGACCGTGGCTCTCATGCCCTCTACGGTGAGCGCCTGGACGAAGTCGGGGCTGATAATGTCTTGGCGGAATTTCTCTTGTTGTAGAAGTTGAAGATTTTTGAGCGCGGGGCCGGGATATGTGAGGTATTTGATGTATGGGGGCCGAGACCAGTATTGGAGGTAGTCGAGATATGCGATAAAGGAAGGATTGGAGAGCAGTTTGCGCGACGCTAAATGGTTGAGATACTGTGGGTTTCCCATGGCTTGGACGAGCTGCATCGTGTCAGAAGTTGTGCGGATAACAAGATAGAGAGCGCGCGAGCGATCGCACCTCCAATTCCAGCTCGAAGCGCGTATAACCTCCGTACTTGGGCTCATTCGACGCGCCTGGGGGGGCAGGCGGCTCCATGGCAGAGCTGCCAACTGACATGGGCTCGGAAGCCATCGAGCGCTATCGTTCGACCTGTATGTAACTATAGCTTTGGGACTTCGTATTGTTTCTTCTCGACTTCAGTCAGTGAAGGAAGAAGGGCGCAGAAGGTGGAAGGTAGGCGGCGTGAAAGGGTTGAAGATGGCAGATTCAGATGCGATAGCATCGGAGGCTGGAGCTCAAAGAGGCCCAAGAGTGGGGTGGCAGCGTGCAGGGGTCCGCCGCTAGCCGGGGTCGAGAGCATGGTACCCCTGTTGAGCGGATTGGCTTAGCCTAGCCTCGAGCTGGCTTGTTGCAACGGTGTTTAAGAGACTGGGAACAAACGTTGTTCAAAAAGCATCTGAGTTTCTGCGTACAAAACTTCATTAGGTTCATTCATCTTCTTCCACAGCGCGGAGGGCAGCCAGCTAAGGTAGCGCACCACCTTGCCCGGAAGATTTGTGCACTTATATTTATAGGTGCTCTCAGCCAACGCCCCCTCCTCCTGCTCGCTTCGTCACTTTCCCTTGGCCAAGGCCTAGCCCAGGTATCTAAGTCTGTGACGGGATGCCCTCCGAGGACTCAGACTTTGCCATGGCTGGGGACAGCAATACCTCCTCAGCTGCGGGCACAAATCCTACGATGGAGGGCCCTTCCTCCAACTCGACCCAAAGCTCATCGCCATACGGACTAATCTTCTCCATGCTGTTGAAGCGCGACTTCCTTTTCGTTGAAGCACAAGTCATCTTGAGCGCCCTGACTATTATATGGCTTGGTGCTCATGCGTCCCTTCGTCGTCCCCCTTCCGCAGCCCTGGCAAAGCCCAAAGGAAAATGCAGGAAGAAGCCCAAGGATGACCAGTTCACAGACGGCTTTACCGCTTCGGACGCGATCATGCTACCCATTTTCGCCGGCGCAGCGCTGATAGGCCTGTACTACTTGATCGAGTGGCTTCAGGAACCCGACATCATAAATAAGTTTCTTAGAGTCTACTTTTCCGTCATCTCAGTTGCGAGTCTCGGTCGCCTCCTCGCAGACGCTCTCAATATTTTGACGAGCCTTGTCTTCCCTGACATCTGGGCCGACAACAAGGGCGAAATCTGCCGCATCGACTCGGATACTCGTTGTCAAGTGCAGGTAAAGAAGGATGGCACCGAGAGCGGTGAAGCTAGCAAGTCTCCCTTTCCAGGCTATCTCGCCTCGGTGTCGTTTTCACCTCGCACGTTGGAGGCTGCTTGGGAGATCCGACATCTTTTGACCGAGGAGTGGACCACTCGTTTTGCGATGCATGGACTGTTTTCCTTCGAGTTTAGCTTGAGGCTTAACAGTCTCGTTGGTTTCTTCTTAGCCGTCTTGGTGAGCATCGCCTACCACATGACGGCCTGGCACATGCTGTCAAATCTTCTCGGATCCGCATTCAGCTATTCGGCCTTCACCCTCATGTCCCCTACCTCCTTTGCAATCGGGTCGATGGTTCTCGTCGGCCTCTTCTTTTACGATATTATCATGGTATTCTACACGCCCTTCATGATCACAGTGGCCAAGAAAGTCGATGCTCCCATCAAGCTGGTTTTCCCCGGGTCAGCTGGAGTGAGCATGCTCGGCCTCGGGGATATCATTATCCCCGGCCTCCTTATGGGGTTAGCTCTCCGATTCGACCTGTACCAGTACTACCAGACGAAAATCAAGATGGAGCCGGTCGAATTGGTATCGGAGACGGCCTCTGATGTGCCAGGGCAGACGACAACGACCAAGGCGACCACGTACAGACGAGTCAAAGCGCCATACATCGACCCTCAAAGTCAGTGGGGCAACCGCCTCTGGACGACCAAGTTTGGGAGCCTCCTCCCTGTTCCAGAAGCAGCCTCAGTCCGAGCGGCAACCGCATTTCCCAAGCCTTATTTCTACGCCTCTATCCTGGGATACGCACTAGGAATGCTTGTGACGCTGGCCATGGTGCTCATCTTCAACCACGGCCAGCCGGCACTTCTATATCTAGTACCCGGGGTGACGGGGTCAGTGTGGCTGACTGCGTGGGTGCGAGGAGAGCTGAAAGACATGTGGGAGTACACCGAAGACGGAAGTTTGGACACGGAGGATGTGGTTGTGGACGTGGATACGAACGGTGAAGTTGTAAAGACAACAGGCGATGCAGAGAATGAAAAGGCCGAGAAAGGCCAGGACAGTGCCGTTGAGAAGCCAGTGACAAAGGAGGATGATGAAGAGGACTACAATGTTTTCCTGTTTTCCATCACAGCACCGCGGCATAAGGCTTTGGCGGACAAGACGTCGAAGCAGGATTAGAAACCATAGCATGGCCTGGCGTTGGACGCACGTCGAAAGGATTGGCATTCGGTATTTTCTTGGTCAGAGCTAGATCAAGCGTAAACAGCGCATGTGTTCATCGGTCAAAACCCTGGGCTTGCGAACCGTGGGCATAAGGGTAGGGGTGTTGGGTCGAAGCCGCGACGCCAAATCAGGTTTCTCAAGACGAGTAACGGTGGGCCTTGATGGAGTTCAAAGACGCAATATGTCGTGTCTCATAGCGTTGTTTGATCTTGACAATCTGGTAAGTTACTCCAAGGTTGAGGACGCAGAGTGTTACGACCTCAACAAGGCCAAGGAATCTATATACAAGCTGTAATACTCTACAATGTGAGTTATCATATGAGTGCTCAACAATCTAGCTTAACAGGCTTCATATTTCCAGGTAAAAAGACGCTGAATTACTTCATGACAATCTCTACATCCACCTCTTCAGTGCCAACGGTGATGTGATGAAATAGACTCCTTCAAGCTTGTTTCCTTGGTTGGTGCCCCACTCTCGGCGTTGTGAGGGGCTGACTTTGGAGTGTCTGTTCTCAATCGTACATCGTCTCTTCTCGACTCTCGACTGCGCCGGCATACCCCGGGAGATGGCTCTTTGGGGTGAGAAAAGGATCATCATCAAACCAGAGACGGATAGGAAAACTTCTGACGATCCAAGCCCAAGCGGAAACCCTGCTTCGCCTCAGGTCTCGGCCATGAGGCCGGCTCTTCCGGCGGAAGGGCTCGACGCTTTCTTTCGGGCTTGAAACGGAGTTGGGTCTATCGTGCAGTGGGTTGTCGCGCTTTCTCTCAGGACTGTTTTGTTGTCGATGGTAGTGTGTGGGTGTCAGGCTGTGAGGTGCGCGTCCGGGAGCGGCGTGGAGAGGAGTAAGACGGCGAGAGAACGAACGGAAACGCGCCTCCATGGCGCAAGGGCGGAAAGGGACTCGACCGCCTCAGGTCGAGCTGAGCTCAAAACCTTCCGGGGGAATCGGATTCCGGCCGTTGCGGCGCTGTGAAGGGGTTCAGGGGGGTTTCGCTCTTGGATGGACACCGGCTCGAATTCCAGGTTCGGGCTCGACCGTTTGATCGGCTCAGTGATTGCGGTTTGATCGAGGAGAACGAGGTCGGCGGAGCGAAAAACTCGCTCGACGCTCCCGGGGCGGCATCTCCGCTCGACGGCTACAACGACCAGGCGGTGCCAAGGTCGGAGCTGGAACGAAGGAACGCCCCGGGGCGGAACGAGGTGCGCTCGACGTCGTGGAACAATTGGGTCAAAGTTCCATGGCGGAGCGCGGGCGCGCAGTGGCGTCGGCTTTCTCGGTGCTCAATACCTCCGGCTCGGGCCGGGGGTGGACATCGGGCGGGCGGTGGAGCGGAGAAAACAACCATGGGCAACCTGTGCTTGGCACCGGGGGACACTGCAAGGCTGGGAACAGGGTCCCCGATGCAGCACCCCCAAGGCCATTCATTCATCAAATGAGAGACATTATGAGTGGCCGTCGATGCTTTTGATGGATGGTCCCCCTCTAGAAGAGGAGGATAAGGAAAAGAAAGAAGGCAAGTACCATGAAGCTGGCAGTTGCCCAACCTTAAATATTCGAGCCGAGCCGTTGCAGAGTACCACCCCCGAGTCAGCCCGAGCCGATTTGCGATTTGCGCCGGTTTCATCTCGCCTCTCACCCCCGTCACAACCTCACTTCATGAGCCGATGTATGAAACCCAAACTCCAAAAATCACCCCATCGCACCGACAAAACAACACCGACAAAACAACACCGCCAAAACAACACCGCCAAAACAACACCGCCAAAAATTGCAATGACGACCCCCGACAAACCGCCCATCCTGCAATGGCTCTTTGATACCCGTCCCTGGTTCCCCTCCTGCACCTCCCCCTCTCACCTCCCCTCCGACCCCGTCGCCTCGCGCATCCTCGCCCTCCTGCCCCCCTCCGAAGCCGCCTCGGCCCTCAAATACTACCACATCCGCGACGCCAAAATGTCCCTTGCCTCCTCCCTCCTCAAACACCTTGCCATCGCCCACCTCTCCTCCACCACCCCCTGGACCTCCACCGCCATCACCCGCGACAGCCTCACCAAACCCACCTGGATCGACCCCGCCACCGGCCACTCCCCCATCGCCTTCAACGTAACCCACCAAGCCGGTCTCGTCGCCCTCATCGCCATCCCCTCCCCCTCGGATACCCCCCCTGTCCAAGTCGGCATCGACTTAGTCTGCACCTCCGAGCGCCGCTCGCGGGACCACCAACTCATCACCACTGACTCCTGGCCACGCTTCGTAGACATGCACGCCGACGTCTTCTCCCCGCGCGAAACTGCCTACCTCAAATACCAAGTCCTGTCCCGCGTGCCGGGGTTAGTCCCCTCCGGCGCAACAGCCGAGCAGGTAATGGATTCCAAACTACGCGCATTCTATGCCCTCTGGGCGTTGCGAGAAGCTTATGTTAAGTTGACCGGGGAAGCGCTGCTGGCGGAGTGGTTGAAGGAGTTGGAGTTTAGGGATTTTCGGCCGGTGGCACCAACGAGCGGGTTTGGGGTCCCGGCACGGGAGGAGGAGGGTGGTGGTGGAGATGGGGGGAGGTATGGGGCGCAGGTGATTAACGGGTCGGAGGTATGGTTTCAAGGGAAGAGGGTGGAGGATGTGAATGTGAGCTTGAGGGCGTTAGGAGAGGATTATATGATTTGTACAGCAGTGAGGACGCCTGGGAGGGAAGAGGTGGGAATGAGATGGAAGTTGAGGGGTTACAAGGCGTTAGATTTGGATGAGATGTTGTGGTTTGCGGAGGGGAGGGCAGCTGAGGGGGAGGGAAGGTGGGAATGAGGGACTAGCGAGTTAGGAATCATGAAGAAATGACTGCTGTGACTCCCTTATTCGCCTGTTTCTTGTTTACATCACCATCTGTTCCAGGTCGCTTCAAGTGCTTGCCCATGATTTAAGAGAGATATTTTAGATCTACACCTACTGCATTGTATGCTTTTTTCACAAAAAGGGCCAGACAATTACCTTGATCTCAGGAGAAAAACGTTACGTTCTCGTCATAAAATGCAAGGTTAAAGTAGCTTTGTAAGTGTTGAGAAGGTTTTGTCACCCGCCTCTGGGAAATTTTTACCAGTTAGATGAACTGGAAGATGTTTTCTGGGATTCTTGTTATTTATGCTCAAACTTCGCCGCTGAGTTTGCTCCCGGCCAAGTTTACTCCCCATGATATGGGCCATAACCATGAAAGGGTGAAATATGGAGTGGGACCAACGGTGGCGACATGTGATATCCAACCGGTGGTATGAGGCTTGTGTTCTGCATGGGCAGCCCTGTCATCACAGCCGATGACTCCTAATCATGGGACTGAGAAATTTGGCCTTCCAGCTGACCACCACGCCCAACTCCCTGAAAGCCGGGTCCTGTATACCATCCGCCTCTGGTGTAGCCACGCCCTATCCCTCTTCCTCCCGCACCGTGGTTTCCGCCATGATAGGCGCCACGGTGGTACCCCCGCTGCGATCCCCAATACCCGCCGCGCTGCTGTCCCTGATAAACGCGCTGTCCTGGGTAGCCTGCACCTCGACCGCCGCCACGGTACCCTCGACGTGAAGGTCCGCGGCCCGTTCCGAAGGGGTTAGATATCGGATACTGCCCAATATGAACAACATGACCGCCCCTGTCTCCCCCCATCGCAGGACGCTGGGATGCTGGCCCGTCCGTCTTTACATTTCCGACCTGCGCCTCTGAACTTGCGTCCACCGCGTTTGCCTCACTTTCTCTGGAAGTCTCTCCACCGCCCGCGCTCCCGCGACTACGGCCCTTGCGTCTGAAGAATGGCCGCTTCCCCGGCTTGATGGGCTTTTGATCTACCGAAAAGTCAATTCGCTTAATCGGATCCGTGACCATGATGTTGTCCGCTAGTCCGGCATCTTCGAGATCCTTTTCCGATGCTGTCCACGCCTGGAACACGTTCTCAAGCTTGCTGAACCCGGCCACTTCGGGCACCCACGAGCGCACGTACTCGCCATCCTTGTCGTAGTCAAAAGCTTGCTTGACAGGGTTGAACATGCGCACCTCACTACGAGGGTCGTTGCCCACGCCGGAGACGTACTGCCAGTTTGCCCAGTTCGAGGACACATCGTAATCCACCAAAAGCATCTCATACCATTCAGCACCGTAGCGCCAGTCGATGTCGAGGTGCTTGGCGAGGAAGCTGGCCACATTCTGGCGAGCACGGTTTGAGGCGTAGCCCGTGTGCAGCAACTCCCGCTGAGCCGCGTCGATGAGGCCCATTCCGGTGGTTCCAGCATTGAACCTCTTCAGGATCTCGGCGACGCGGTCCGGGTCGGGGCTCTGATCCGGGGGAGCTCGCTCTTTGTTGGCTGTCTTCCACTTTGCCTTCTTGTCTTCCGCAGTGTTATTCCCGTCCTCGTAGCCCTTGAAGCCCTCCAGCCGGAAAAGCTTGTCTCCAAACTTCTGGTGGCAAAGACGCATGTAGTCGCGCCACAGGAGCTCGAACCGGATGGCGGCCGTGCCTTCGTTCTCTCCCGCTCCGTAACCGTCTACCTTCTCAAAGGCGGTGTTGGTGCCGTCTTCGTAAGCCAGCAGATGGTGATGGATCTGGCGCGCGGTTATGCATCCTAGTGCCAAGTACGCAGATAGCTTGGTGCTGAACTCGGTTCCGATGAGCCCGTTCCTTGTACTCTTGTAGTTTTTCATGCCCTCTGACTGGATCAGGTGCAGCAAGCGTTGCATGGCCTTCGTCTCACCGCCTTTAAAGGGGTGAGCTGATGTGGCCTTCTCGGGAAACTCTGGGGCATTCTCCAGGAAGGACGCAACTGGCTTGACGAGAGCTTCCACGAGGCCGTCCAGCGTTTCTGGGATGACGAAAGGCCTGGTCTGGGGGGGGATGGCTGACAAGTCTGGGAATTTTGGCAAAGAGCCTGCTTCCAGGGATGGGAGCACAGGCCTAGGTTTCTCACGAAGAGGTTCACACGTTTTTCGATAGGTAGTGAAAATATCGGGCAGTTCCTCGTGGGTTTGCTCAAGATCCCGGCTAGAGAGACCGTCAGCTACCAGTGATGTGCAGCCCTCAGAGCCCAAGAGCACAACTGATTCGGGTTGCCCACTTACTCATCAATGAAGTACTTTTCATCCACCCAAACCTTGGAATCGGCACCAATCTCCTCGCATAACGAGACCACAGCCTTCTCGTCAGCCTTCTCCTCCGTGCCTTCGTGGCTCGTCATCCAGACGGCGCCGACATGATAGCCGTTCTGCTCCAAACCCTTGGCAAGATCGCGGACGACATCGACAATGGCTCCTGCGCGGATAATGAGACCGCTCCCAAGGGCCTCGAGGGACTCTTTCATGTCCCAAACAGACTGACCGATGAAGGCAGCCCGATGAGGCCCACACCGCGAGTAGTTTCCTACGTAGCTGGTGGGCGCTGGGTGGGGGTTCTCATCATTGCCCTGGACCAGCCCGGAAAGGTTGATCTGGTGGCTCGGAAAGACGTAGACCGGGAGAAGATTGTCATATCCATGGGTTTCAGCTACCAAGTGATGGAATGAGGGGTGATCATTGCACCGCAAGTCCTTCCTCAGCAGACAGATGACACACTTCATCGTCGAAACACACAAGGCCTGTGCTTGAATGGAAGTGTCCAGAAACCAAGGGAAGTCGCGTCGGAATCGATGGTAACCGGGGCCGTTGAACCCTAACCGATGACTTTTGCGATATAACGATCAAAATACTGACTGGTGACGAAAGCGGCAGTGAAAAGGTCCGATCTGGCGAAGCCTAGCAGCTCAAGATGGAGCCTTTTTAGAGTTACCTGCCAACAATCCAAGATGAAGGAGTCATCGACTGCGAGGTATCAAGCAGGGCGACGAGGAATGGGTTTTTAGCCACCGGGACCGAATTCGACGTGTGGCCGTCCGATCAACAACTCTAGGAAGGGGTAGTGGGCAACTGGAAGAGGGACGATCGCCCCTTCATATGCGCAGCCCTCGAGCTGGGCCGACATGGTGTAGGGTTGGGATGAAGGAAGGACTCCAACCCCCGGAGATTTCTCTACGACTTGAGACGTGATGAAGGCCGTGTATCGGTGTCATGAGGCGTGCGGAACCTTGATGAGACTTGAAAGACAAACCAACGCCACAGCTTCGCGGAAGCTACTACGGGGTACTCTCGACGTACCCCCACCACCCCGGTCGATGCGGCTGCACCAGCGGCATTCCGACCATCTGGCACCGACATGTTTGGTTAGACAACGTCTGATTGCGACCTGGGCAGATTCCGAGACCCTTGATGCTGGCACATTGGAGGTGCCAAGCAATGACGGTGGGCTTGCCGTTCTTGTCGTTGCCGGCTGTTGCCAGCGCTTTCCAAGAAGTGCTCCGGCATCATTTGCTGCAACATGTCGGTCGTCGTTTTGGTCTCGCTCGGATTGCCATGCCCATGTCCCTTGTTTTCCGCTTCATTTCGAGGGGTCGACGTCGTCTTCCCTGGCAGCAACCGTTGTGCTCAACCCATGTGATTTCCTATTTGGGCATAGAACGTCAGTGCTCAATTCGGAGTTTGATGGATCCCAAAGGAATTCCACGATCGGGACGGCCCAGGTGTGGTTGCGACGATCGGGCCAAACAGATCGCGGCTACGGACAAGAGAAGGGTGGGGGACCTGCAAGTTGAGAAGCCCCCCTGTTGAGCTAGGACTTCATGGGCAAAAGCAGGCAAGTGCGGAAGGGTGGCAACTCGCGTCGGCCAATTGTTGGATGCAGCCCTGACGACCGCCCTGCAGACTACCAACCAAAGTTCGGTTTGACGACTGTCTGCGTCGAGTTGAGAATTTCAGCGAAGACCATGCAGTTGTGGTGTGTTTTCGGAAAAGCAACACACCCAGAACGCGATTTTTTTTTGGGATGTGAGTATTCTGCAGGTTGCCATGCAGAACCCTTCCCGCATCGTCTGAAAGGGGCGGCGCGGGCAAAAGGCGAGACCTCTAGTCGCCGCAAAACGTGGTACTGGGGGAGCACAGGAAACGCCTCATTTCCACCACTGACGCAATAATCAAACAGCTTGCACGTCTGCTTAGCAATACCTTCAAGAACTGGGTGAGCCAAATTCAATGGCTAGCCTCCTACAGCCTTACATCAAGCGCCAGTCGTGTGAGAAATGGTGAGATAAGCGGGATGAGGCCGTTTCTCCCAGATGCTCGGGATTCATCTTGAAACAGCCACGACCAACGGCGATCTGTTGGTCAATGTTGCTGGTGGTTAACCCTGGGAAACTCAAGAGGGTCTCGTCACGACAGCCTTGTCTAGCTCATCATGCCAATATGGATGCAGTCGCCTCGTCAGAGCTTCATCAATCAGGTGTCCAGATGCGGGAAGGCATCGGGCATGAGGCATCGACAGAGAGGTTGCTCCCAGACACGGGAGAGGATCTCGTTTCGGCAGCGGACCGTCTCTCGTCCCGCGGGTACGAACACCGTAGCGACCTGCAGCTTCTGAGATCGATCGATTGCCTAGCTGGGCCGCGATGTTAGAGCGGAGGACTAGATGTGGTGTGAACGCACGGTGTTTTCCATTGGGCAAACACCACACCCTGGTCTGCATTGACGTCAGCTGCTCGACAGGAACCACGAGGCCGACCGCCCTGACAGCTCCAGGGCCCAGGCTTTGTCTCGACCAGGTACTGGTCTTGTGGCACCAAGGGCTGCAAGCCGCAAAGCGCGCGCCCCTAGGTACTCCCAAACCGACGTGACACAGCTGACTTTAGTGCAGGCTGCACGGAGCTTGCTGCAGATCCCTGTTTTGTCCCCGAATCAGCCATGCAAGCGTCAGCTTCGGGCAGCTGTCACCACAGCTAGTAGGTGAGCAGACCACGCCTGCAGCTATCGATCCCATAACTATAGTCCGACCCAGTCTCTGGGTGGGTGGTCTGGAACCCATTGGTTCACTGAGGAGCAAATAGCCCGATTTGATCTTGCTCTTCTTGGCAGGGCGGGAAGGAAGCTGCTCAGCTTGCATGGACCCTCGGGTAGCGTTTTTGACGGTCTCGATCCTCGCGCCGCCGCATCCAGACGCGATCGCAAGTCCTTTCAACCCCCAGCATACCCCTTTACCAGGCCGAAAACTGGTTGCGTCAAGGAATAGCCTGGCTTAGCGTGTTCAACTTCAAATGTCGGTGTGCTAATCCGAGCTGGAAAATGTCTATTCTAGAAGCCGAAGGCACGCATTTCGTGCCATCTTTCGGGAAAACCAGACCCAAGCAACGCAAGCGACGTGCTCGGGTAACCTGAACACACGCCTGAGCAACCACACCAGCAAGGCCGTAACATCTTTCTTCGCGAGGCACGATACCGCGGCATCTGGGATAAGGCGGCTGGAGAACCCCCTTTCCCGTGATGCTCTCCACCCAGTGGCCATTGGTATGCCGCTATGGGTAAGCAGTCATAGGGTTCTAGGCTTCTCCAGTCGACATAGTCAAGTCCCAGCGTTCTCGAGGGAGATATGGTATCACGGCGAGTTCAAACTAGGCAAGCCGGCAACAGCCAGCCACTTCTGATAAATGCACCAATCTCGTCGACTCACATCAAGCTTCGGTTGCCTTGCTGACAAGACCTTTGGTAAGCACTTCTCACGGCCGATTGTGGCAGCAAGCTCCAGCCATCGGCCCGTGGCCAAGCTTTCTTCCCACTGCCGAGTCCGTATCTCGTCGAGCTGTGCTCCACCACAGGTCAAACCAACATGGCATGTTCGTAGCTCGACCCTTGTTTCGGGCCGTGGCAGGGCGCATGTGGCCGAGTTGTACAATTTCGTAATCCTTTGGCCACGATTACTAGGAGCAAGTGTGCGAGTGGATTTGTCTCGACGGCCGGTGGCGCCCGCGGAACGGACAAGATGAGTTATTTCAAACAACATGTATTCTTTCGAGGCGGCACTGCGCTCCTGGTGTCAGGGTTGAGGGAAGACTCGGGCGGAGGCGGTCGACACCGAGGGATTTATCCGTGCTCGCCGGAGGGGGTGATCTTCGCCCCCGTGTGTAGCAACAACTGGTCAGAATCATAGTGAGACAGACGGCGAGGGAGCTTTCACACGGCCCCACACAGCGATATGAACGCCATCGGCGCAGCATATCACGCAAATCGCTATGCCGCCGTGATGAAGCCGCCAGAGTTCGAAACACCACGTTGCCCATCCCGTCTAGAACCTAAAACTTCATGTTTTCCTCCACGCTTGGCAATGGGGGCGCAACTACCTTCTTCCCTTTCTTACCAAACCCCCCTACAAACAATGCCTGGGCCTTCACTGTAACCTGCCCCGTAGCCGCATCCTCAATCGTAGCATCCACATGACTCTTGTAATCCCTCTTTCCCCTCTCGCTCTCGGGCAGATCCCCATCCTCCCTCGACTTCACCCTCAGGACATAAAAACCATTCGCCAGCGTCGCCTTCTTGTACTCCAGCGTTAGCGTCGCCGTAACTCCCGACTTCCCACCCCACTGCCAAAACGCCGCACGACCGCAGCTCTCGTCTAGCAAGGTCGCCAGCGCGCCGCCGTGGACGACGCCGGGCCAGCCGGTTATTGCAGCGCCAAAATAAACCACGCTGATGAGCTCGCCTGTGGTACGGTTGTAAAAGATGCGCTGGTAGCCGCCTACGCCACGCGCGCCGGACAGTGTACCGGCCATTATGTGTTGCCTGCGGTGCTCTGGTGAGAGGGTATCGTAGGCATCCCAGCTATCCCAGGCGGGGTCGGAGGAGAGCTGCTGGACGATGGGAAGCTTGGATGCTTGAGAGTGGAGGACTTCGATGGTGTAGCGGTCATCTTCACTCCCCGGCTCGGGCGGGGTGGGAGGCTTGAGGAGAAGTCGGAGGCTGGAGCCAGCGAGGGTACCTATGAAGAGGAAGGCGGCAGCGGAGATCAGGCGGCTGGCTTTGAAGCGAGGGACCTTACGGGCGGTCGGCTTTTGGTATGTAGGAGGGGGCGGGACGAAATCGGGTTGGGGAGAAGACTGTTGTTGCTGGTTTGGCTCTTGTGAGCGCATTGGGGAGGCTGAGAACGCGCGGGAGCGGCATTGCGCTGGGAGGGCCGACGGGTGCGATCGCGAGGGGTCAAGGGCTCGAATGGACGCGCTGGGTGCTGATGAACGGCTTTGAACGGCTAGCCTTAGGAGGCGCCTGTGTGATATCTTGGCAGCCATTTCTGCTGAGATCGAATGCTGTCAGCCGTTTCTTGGGTCCTGAGGCGCCGCCGGCTGGGTAGTTTGCGGACCACACGCGGTTCGGGATTGAAAAACGACTCCGATGCAACCGGGTTCAGGAGCTGAGGCTGAACGCTGTGCGACGTTGACCAGGTTTGCAGACTCACTGTGATTGGTCAATCCTCAAGGACGGAAGCATCCGTGTTCTGAAAGCTCCACTCTCGACAGCGGGTTTGTCAGTCGCTTCCAGGGGTTTGACAATCTCAACGAAGCTGAGTGTGGAGGAGCAATTCAGTATTCTCTTCATCGAGGGAGGGGATCCCCATGGGGTGTTCAGTTGGCAAAATTTTAGGCTATTCGTCAGCCTTTTGATAGTGTAGTATAGGATCGAGAGACTGGCGAGCCAGCCTTGACTACCGTCGTTCCCCTGCTTCCGTCCGATGTTTACAAGGTGTGTCCGAGGTTTTCTTTTAAGGCACATCGAGCTGCATGCTAATCTGACATGTCGGAACGGGGTCTCATCAGGTGGACCACACAGTCTCGCCTGATGTTGCTAACTCGCGGCAGTACGGTATGAGATCTCAGGAGCCATGACATACAACCCTCCGCCAGGCCGTCCAGGTCAGAGGCACAAATCGTTTATCAGCTTTGAGATGAGCTTGCGACGGGGTGCTTCCCTGTGTGCATCTTTACTGTTCATGGTGGCCAACGATAAGTCGAGTATGACCTACCTACCTACCTACAAAATACCTTCAAATCTTTGGCGAGCCTTTCCGCGGGGGTGCCTCGGCTGGAGAAAATTGGTCACGAGGTTGCAACCATTGTGGTGCATGGCAAAAGCCGCCTTAAAATGGCCGTTGGTATGTTAAATGGAGGTAAGCTGTCTCGGCCCGTCCATTGAGCTTCCTTGATGTAAAAAAGAAAACAAAAAAAAAACGACTTGACTTGACGGTGTATAAATGTGTCCACAACTCTATCATTATCAACGGAGTTGCTGGACAGGAGCTCCAACTGTTTGAAGGCTTGTGGCAAGCCATGACGTGCTTCACGAATCCCATGGAAGGCGGGGAGCCGAACGGCGTTTCGATTGGCCTGAGGACCAGCTGTTTGAAGCCCAATCGGGTATGGCGCCGTCAACGAGAGCGGGACGGCTTGGGCTGCGTCATATGTGCCCCACAGCAGCTTTGTCGGGCAGCTCCAGCAGGTGCCATCCGCCTCAACAAGTGGATGCGCTACCATCTTGGCAGTGGAGGGCACACATCACCTCGAGGGCTTTGACAGCTCATCTCTCGATCACTTGACCTCCCCCATTTGACTGCTCTGCAATAGCTTATGTTGCAGCTTTATTCCAATATCTTCTAGCCATCCTGGCTCATCGCTTGGCTTGATTTTCAAACCCAAACCTACTCTTCCGTCCCATTTTCGCCAAACCTACGTACCTAGAACACTCTCACTCTCACTCTCGGTGGATTTCGTCTCGAATCACCGGCTTTTGCCGGCTGTGTTTCGACGGTTGCTTCTCAATAGAAGCTTGAACGGGCCGAGAATTGTGTCTCGGAGCCACAAGGCTTACAGTGAGTTTTCATCTTGGTACGCGTTCTCGACTCTGGCTGACCCCTTAGAGACGGTTTGGGCCAAAGTTGGCCTGGGAGGTGGCGCCTCGTCTTGGACCATTCCTCACATCTAAAACCAGCAATCAACCTTGCGACAATTCTCCAAGATGGCTATCAGTCGTAAGCGCGCAAAACCCCACAATCCACAGTGTCAAAAAGCCTTACTGAACCCACGTCTAGGTCTAGGCTTCAGCCTAATCTCAATTCTCTTTCTCGCAGCATCTTTGGTGATGCTTTGGTTCGTGATCCTGTCAGGCCTTACACAGAAAACACCACTTAGTGAGACGTACTTTCTGAGAGCAAATACGTCCAACATCACGGGCGCCCGGCCGATAACCCAGTGGACGTACTTTTTTATCTGCGCTCTTGACAACAATGACTGTGGTCATGCTACACCAGCCTTACCAATCGGATATGCCTGGAATGGTGAGCCGGAGAATGCCCCAGCGGAACTTGTCGGCGGATTTGGGGGTGACACGACCAGTTTTATGTACTGGTACTTGTGGCGCTTTGGCTCAGTATTCTACTTGATCGCCTTGTTCTTCATGGTGGCTGCTTTCTTCAGCAGCTTCCTGGCGTGCTGCGGCCGTTTGGGTAGTGCGCTTACTGGCCTCATTGCCGCGGTGGCGCTCCTCTTCAACACTGTTGCAGTGTGTCTGATGACGTATGACAACCCGATTGTATAGGCATATTCATGGGGTAGACGCTAACCTGTCGCATAGTGCCACCTTCGTCAAGATGCGCAACGCATTTCAAGCTGATGGCCGCAGCGCCTCGTTGGGCGCTTATGCTTTTGGCTTCGCCTGGGGTTCGTGGGCGACGCTTCTCATCAGCACGATTCTTTTCTGTCTCGGCAGACGCGGCAACAAGAACGATACCTCTACTGGTCGGAGCTGGGGCCGCCGTAGGAAGAGCACACACAACAGGAGCTCATATGACGGTCGACGTGTCAAGGAGGAATACCCCTGAGACCGGAACTCCCCAGGTAGTCAATACACATGTAGCGGCGCAATGCAAATAGGTGGCGGGGACGCGCACGCTGGTTGAGAAATAATGTGGAGGGAGGTTGCGAGAGATGAAGGAGGTAGACGACGAAGCGATGATCACACGATCAGTTGATGGACAACGAACGGTTTTGTTGATAAGACTGGCGATACCTAGTTGCATGCCTAGTCGGCGGAATTGATAGGCGGAATTGATACTTGCATTTGTATGTAAGGCGTATGTCCGGAGGTGAACATTGTTCGGCAGAGTCGTCAGACAAAGTAGGTAGCAAGGGTACCTAGTAACTTGAAGGTCTTGTGAAGAGTGATTGATATACGAAGTTCTCTCCTCTCCACCTGCGAAGTATTATTATGCGGCACGCACATTTGTATGCTCCCGCAAAGCTTGGAGCTCGTTCTTAAAGCCATCCAAATCACCATGCAACAAACAAAACGGGACAAAAGCTAATATTCCTGTCGATCTGTGACCTTCCCCTTCCCAACCGTTCTAAGCTGAGATTCTACCAGAACCCAAGACCAGTGCCACCTGTGCAAGCTGAACCTTGCGACCCTAAGAAATCATCACACGAAAAGAACACACCCATGGACCTCGAAAGGCCAACCTTGTCCCGTCCAAACGTCTAGAAACCAAGGCACACGGCAGTCTTCTTTCACCCGCTCCTTCTTTGGAGCATCACAACTCGGGAATACTGATCAAGAGAGAAAAAAAAGCATCGATGTCTGAGGAGTAGGCCCAGGTGCGTTTCCAGATGCCGGTGACGAGGGTTGTGAGCATGGCAAGACCGAAGCCGGCGGCGAGGAAGATGTTGACGCCTTCGTTGGGGTAGTACCCGAGGGTGGTGGCTTTGACCGGGCAGATGACAGACACGCCGGCGCGGCATGTGTCGTAATGTTCTATGCTGGAATCATGGGGCTGCCCGCAGGACTCACAGAGTCAAGAGGCGCAGCATGTAACGCGGGTTTCTCAGCAGTCCCCTTGAGCAACCCCTTTCGCTTCCGCTCCAAGACACTGCTCACCCATTCCGCCACCTCGTAATCCCCTCCCATGCCATCGGTCGGACCACTTAGATGGAGAGCACCAGCGGCGTCGGCAAGGTCATCATCCGCTGCCGCGTCTTCGGCCTCTGCATCTTCGTCGATCGTCTCAGGCTTGCTCAAGCACTTTACCCAAGGGTGGGTGAGCAGCATTGGGTAGGTATGGCGCTTTGTGGGAATCTTGTTGAGACAGGACCGAACAAAATCCCTTGCGAGCTGCGAGTAGCCCTCGTTGGGAAGGTCGGGCGGATCGCCCTCGACGATGGCCTGGCAGGGAATTGTTAGCGAAAGCATCAATATCCACGGCAGAGAAGTGTCGAGACTTACGCTGAGCTGGCTGAATATCGTGCTGGACACCTCAGGCGGATATGGATATCTGCCCATGGCGCACTCAATGATCGTGAGGCCTAAACTCCAGATATCGCTTTGCACGTTGTACGTTCCCGAGGCACCGCCGATGCTAGACATGCCGCCGCCGCTGATCCGCTCCGGTGCCATGTAGCTCTGGCAGCCGATGTTGGTTTTTGCAATGCTGGCAACGAGATTGCCAGACACTCCAAAATCACATATTTTGACTTGCCCGTTCGTATTGACAAGAATATTTGTTGGCTTGACGTCGCGATGAATGATGTTGTGATCATCCTTGAGGGTCTTGAGTCCCATGATGGTAGAATATGTAATTTTTCGCAGGACGTTCTCCGGTATCCCGCCTGCGTATAGCTTGTCAATGCTCCCGCCATCCATGTACTCGATGCACATGTACACAGCACCCTCCTGGTAGAAGGCGCCGTAAAAATCGATTATGTAGGGCGATACGCATTCGTGGAGAATGACCAGCTCCTTCAAGATGGTGGTGAACTTGTTCTCGTCGAGCTCGAGCCTGATCTCTTTCATGGCCATGACTACTCCTGTTGTGGAACGGTTGGAGCTGGCTGTCGCAGGGTTGCTGGGTGTAGATTCGGGGCTCGATTCCTCCAATTCGGACGTGACTGATGACTGACGGGATGGGTTTTTGAAGCCGCTCAAGCCCTGCCCAAACCGAGGCGCCTTAGGTTTGGCGTGCCGAACCTTGTACACGGTGCCGTAATTGCCTTTCCCTAGTTCATCAAGGACCTCAACCTCGTCCAGGGAGATCGCGAATGCCTTTCCGTTCGCAAAGTTCACACCGGTTCGCGTAATCGTCGCGGCACCCTCGAAGGTGATCCAGCCTTTGTCGGCGTCAATGTATTTCTTGAAATCGCTCAACTTGGACCCTCGCCCCTCTCCATTTATCGATGGTTGCTTCTCCTCGTTGCCACCATTGATATCCGACAACTTGGGGGTGCCTCCAGGGGCGGGCGGTCCAGGGGTGCCAAGGCCTCCAAGCTTCATCGCTCTCCTTTCGCTGAGACTGGGCGCTTTCCTTCCCACAGCACTGGGTACCACCGGTGCGGATTTGGGAAAACCTGGTGGTAATGGCCGACCCATGCCGCCAGGTAACCTCAGATTCGATGGGACACCGCCAGCGAGCGCTCCGCCAGGATTGGTGTTCATGTTCATCGCCATTGGCGGACCCATGCCGCTCGGGCTCGCTCCTGATGAGCCAACGGGCGACGCCATAGAAGGTCGTCCTGCCATTCCCATTCCCATCCGCTGTTGTTGCAAAGCTCGTGCCTTCTGCATGATGTCCAACGGTAGGCTGTTGGCGCTTGGTGGCGGTCTTCTCGCAGTATTCAAAATGCCGGTCACGCTAGAACTTGGGCTCATGGTACTGCTTTGCTGTGGGTCGGAGACGGTCCGCAAGGACGGGACTCTGCGGGGGAGGTCATCTGGGCTTGGGATCGGGGGGTCCAGCGGCGTGCTTGCCTCCGAGGATTCATCGACCGAGCCCGGCGAAGCCGGATTGCTCTCAGTAAACTCATCGGGCGTCTCGGGGGATGAGTGCCGGTCGTGGTCAGCCATGGCCGTGGATGTGCTTGGTTTTGTGGTGCCGAAGTGTCGTGTCTACCTCGTGGGTGACATGTGCTTCAAAACGGCTGTGCTGGGCGGTTTTAAGGTTTTGCTGACGGGGATCCTCAATATGCGACCTCGAGCGTCTGGCTCAACGGGGGCGGCGCGCCGGTCCAGCAGGGTTCGACTTCTGCCAGGTATCTCAGGCAAGCGGAAGCTGGTTCTGACGGTTGGGTGTTCTGTACGTTTTCTGGGTCGTAGGCCGAAGCACGCTGTTGAGAGCTCGCTCGATGTGTGCGCCGGAAGCGGGAACGAACGAGGGCAAACAAGCTCGGATGACCAAGCAACCCAGCAGACGAAGCGATGCGTGAGGGGCGCCGGTGGAACTCACTTCATGCCAAGAAAGATCAGGCAGCTGGGGGAAGAGATGGGAAAGTGTCAGCGAAAGCGGGTGTTCTTAGATTCGAGACCGAAATGTGGTCTGCCGGCCCATTGAGGTTGTTAAACAGCGGGTTGCGGGCAGGGCAGGGCAGGGGCATTTGCTCCGCTATTTGCCCCCTCCTTTCTGGTTAGCCCTTTCTCTTCCCAAACGTTGTAACCGTGTTGCGTTGGCAAGGATCAAGCTTTGGATGGACCCTTGCTGCTTTTTCTGCCCTGCTTCTGCATCACAAGGCATGCCGGATTTTGCTTCTCCAAGTAGACTGCCGCCACTTCCACGATTTGCTTACACGTCGCACTGCAGTGAACCAAGCAAGTCGCCTCGACCTAGCACCCACTACTACTGTCTCTTGCCTGATCTTCACCCCTCTGGTGGGGCGTCGTCAGGCAAGAAGCTTGTCAGAAAGCTGTGGCAATAGGAGTTCAATAGCCTCTCGAAACACTGGCTCCTATTTTCCTCATTGCGGACCGATAGTGGTCCACTTGGGGTGGTTTTGGTAGGTTGTCTGCAGAATACTCGATGTGCTGCGGGGCACATCTGGGCTCTCTGCCTAGGCTGAGGTATGACGTCTGAGGCATCTCGCGGGGTCAAATTCTGCCACTCGGCAGCGGCCTCAAGGTGCCCACAACGGCCCGCTGACGTGACCTGAGCCGCCCGCACCCCCATGGAAGCCTCACCAAGCGATGCCCTCTGCACTGCAACACCAGTATTGGCCAAAAACACCGCTCCCTTTGCGTCATGAGAAAGCCGAACAACAGAACCAAGGTGTTCGTTTCGTTTTCTGAAACGCCATGAACGCTTTCAGACGAGGCGGAGTGGAGGAGTTTGAGGCTCAAGGAAAACTAGTGGCATCGATCTGCAGTGCCAGGTCACAATGCCCAGCAGGCGTGTGCCCTCCACGTGATGTTCTCCTTGACGATCCTTGGATGGAGTTATGATACCATCGCGCCCATAGTATTCATGGTGCAGTGTGCCATGAGAGTGATTCTAAGTAGGGGCGGCTGGCACAGCGATATTGCAGCTGATATGCAGGAGAATTCGGCTCGCGCTGCAGGAGTAGCTCAACAACAGCGGGGCCGCAGCCTGCTGTCCCAATGATCTTTGAGTCCTGCCCAACTGTTGCTCCAAAATCAAGATGCATCCGCAGATGCGATGCTGGAAGCGATGCGGCATCGTCTGTTGCCTGGCGCCTCATTGCAGATCTCGGCTTGTGGGAGCCCTCCCTTGCCCTAGACGTCCTCGTGGTTTGCGGCAGACACGATCAGCGTTCTAAATTCCCGTTCGAGACCACCCGTGGACGTCCTACGCATAGTTGCGGTGTCACGGAGTCTCGAGCTAGTGTATCCTTTCAGGTCAGAACCGAGATGCATCGATGGAGCTCTCAAATCCCGCGAGGTTGTATCAGGCATCTAGTTGGGGCTGAAGTGCAGAAGCGGCGAACTTCCAAGTTATGGATGAGGCTCACATTCCAGAGCCTGTGAAGACTTTGACAGCGACTTACGCAAGTTCCAGCTTTAGGGATGTCTCGAGCTGGACCTTGGGAGAACCGCACTTGTCATCTGCCTTCACTGTCAGCGCTGAGAAAAGGGAAGGCTGTTTAGCTTGCTTCAGGTTGTTGTTGTCGTCGGAGGGGAGGTCCCTGTCCAATGAGGACTGTTTGTCCCAGCTGCATCGCGCACGCAGGGGCTGGATTGCCACAGCACATTTGTTCCACAGCTTTGAAAATGCTGAAGGGGAGCTCTTATCGCGACCGAAGAGTGCTAGGCAGCAATTCACATGCCAGACCGTCACAATGCGCTTCAATGGGGGGTCCAGCAGCCGATAGCTGAACAATAAGCGATATGCGTCAACATCCGCGCGTCGCTTCGCCTTCGCTGAGGCATTCTGGAAGAGGTTCCCTTCTCAGGTTGTACTGCTGACAGAATCGGGCAATCAGATGCGATGGGCTGAGTCTTCAAGGCCAGCATGGGCTGCGCAAGGACGTTTTCGGGCAATTTTGGTTTGAGAGTGTCTATTATCCCTACACATAACCCCCAACTGCCCACTCCTAAGGCCCAGTTCCCAGGGTTTCTTCTAAACTAGATAACGAGAGGTATTTACTGACCTATATGCCTCTCTAGCTAGCCCAGACACCTTCTTTTACGTTAAAAGAGGCCTTAGGGCTTCTTGGTAATGGTGATGGTGGCGGTAAGGTTTATCGATGGCGAGGGTTATGTATGCGTACGTATGGTGCGAATAGGTAGACATTGGTTTTTCATCTGGCATGGTCTGGATCAAGTCGGAAATCACACTTCCTAAATCCTCGGGAAAGGGCTGCGCGACCCACTTAGGTTGCCAGGGTATGACAGTCAGCCATTGCTGCCATTGTAATTCTCTTCGCCATTGAGTGCGGGTTTTGATGTGGACAACTGCAATTCGCTCCGCCCAGCTGGGCCAACAGGAAACCAAGGCAGAGACACGTTCTCTTGGTTGCGTCAATGTTGCGGAGGCTTTCATCAGCAGAAGAGGTCGTTGCTTTGTACCCGACGCTGTGTTTTCAGCCCACAGTTACGCCAAGGCTACCTGTAAGCTCAACGTCATTTTGCGCTTTTCTTGTGGGCTGGCGGCTTGAGATGGGCCTCTCACAGTGGATTCGGTGAGCTGGGCTTGCTGCGGCGCACCCGTTGCGGAAGCAACGTGGGGCCTCCGATGGTGGTGTTAAGTGAGTACTGTCTCAGCTCCCAGGATAAAGCTACTTTCCAGAAATCTATATCCATTCATTGGTTCCAATGATGACATCAAAGGTTCCGGCCTAACAGATTGCGTCAGGTCCATTTAGGCGCCCCTTGCCTTTTTGGACCAGGGAATCCCATCATCTTCGTCGACTGGCTGTGGCGTCGGTAGGCGTTTTTCTTATCGTGACCCAAACCAATCTGTCACTTCTCTGAAAAGGCCTCAGTTTTTTGTCTCGTTTTCAGTACTGTCTTTTCCCTTTTCACCGCGTGTTCTTGCTTTCTCTTTTCTATATCCAAAAGTCCAATTGTGGCCGAACACAAACAGGTCTCGGCACGAGTCACGTCACCCCATCGAAATTCATTGTTCGCTGTTGCTGTGTGAACACTCCACAGTCAGCGGCCTCAAACACTCCTTGGAACAAGACCAACCACTCGCGCAGCTCGAACTCCGGCTCTTCCGAGGACTGTATCTATATCACGGATCCTGCCCTTCGAAGGGTCGATCCCGCCCTCCCCGCTGAATTTCATCAGCCATATCGACAGTATCTGCCGGACAGATCAGGACAAAGACGCGATGTGGTTCCCCGAGATACGGTCGCCGACGTCGTTCCGGCTGACCATGGGCGATGCATGGGATCGGAGCACTATGAGGATAGCATCTCCATTTGTGGTATTCACCAAACAACCACACGATTCCCACCCGTCACTCGACCACCTCATCGTTCTGGTTTTCGGCGCAGTCCTGGAGGTCGTGTGCGTCAGCTTGCCAGGATACATTATTGCTCGTCTAGGACACTTTGATGCGGATAAGCAAAAGTTTCTCGCCAACCTCAACGTTATGCTCTTTACGCCATGCCTGAGTATGAGCTCCCCTTTCCACTCCATTGATGAATCGAGTGGGTCTTACTAACGTGGTATAGTCTTCACGAAGCTCGCATCGCAACTTAATGCCGACAAGTTGGTCGAGCTTGGTGTAATACCGATCATCTTCGTTATCCAGACATTGGTCTCGTACCTGGTCGCCACGGTTGTAACAAAATGCTTCGGCTTCAACAAGAGGGCTTCGAACTTCGTCACGGCCATGGGTGTGTTTGGAAACTCCAACTCGCTACCGATATCCTTGGTGATCTCTCTGTCGCAAACATTGAAAGGGCTGCATTGGGACAGAATTCCAGGCGACAATGACGACGAAGTTGCCGCCCGCGGCATTTTGTATCTCATGATATTTCAGCAGCTTGGTCAACTTGTCAGATGGAGCTGGGGGTATCATGTCCTGCTTGCACCGAAGGACAAATACGATGAGTATAACGACGAGTCCGCCGAGGAGGGGAGGTATCTAGCAGAAAGTTTTTCGGACGAAGAGCAGAGCCTTCTCTTGGGTATCGACCCCAATGAGATCGTCGACGAAGGCGTGACGCACGCCCCCAGGAGCCCATCACAGACAGATGGTTCGGATATTTTCGAGCCAGCCGGCCGGACGCCAGTAGTTGGGTCATCGAGGGGTTCTCCCAGCGAGTCGGAGGACGAGAGCGATACCATCCGCAAGGACTATGTCAAGGGCCAGCCCCCGGCGCTGCACAGCAACATCCAGGGCCACTTTAACGGTGACGCTGATGTGGACGGAATCTTGTCATTCCCTCGCATCCGAGCCAGCGACGAACCAGAAACACCATCGGGTATCAAGGGTCTCTGGGTGCGTACGAAGCCAGCTTGCAAAAGCTTCAAGTCGAGGATTTCCAGGAAGGTCGTCAATTTCTCCCGCCAGATGTTCAACCGCCTCCCAAAATCGATCCAAGTTGCTCTTTCCGGTCTGTATCGCGTTTGGCTGCGTGTGTACGCATTCCTCTGGGAATTCATGAATCCACCTCTGTGGGCCATGCTCATCGCCGTCATCGTTGCCTCTGTCCCAGACCTGCAGAAGCTGTTCTTTGAGGAAGAGTCTTTCATCAACACTAGCGTGACCAGCGCGATCAAATCGTCGGCCGGCGTTGCTGTGCCTCTGATTTTGGTTGTGCTGGGAGCCAACTTGGCGCGCAACACGCAGAAGCGCGACGATGCGGATGCCGAAGAGAAGCAGATTGGAACGCGCCTTTTAGTTGCCTCACTGATTTGTCGGATGCTTCTCCCAACTTTGATCATGGCTCCTGTCCTTGCCATCTTCGCCAAGTACGTTCCTATCAGTATTTTAGACGACCCGATCTTCGTCATCGTCTGCTTCCTTCTCACGGGTGCACCGAGCGCTCTCCAGCTGGCTCAGATATGCCAAATCAATAACGTGTACGAGACGGTAATGGGAAAGATCCTGTTTCAAAGCTATGTGATCTGGTAAGTTTGGCTTCTCGTCAAATTTCTTCTGGCCAGCACTAACCACTCTCACCTCTAGGATCCTCCCATCCACTCTTCTTCTTGTCATGTGTGCGCTCGAGGTTGTCGAGTGGGCGAAGTGATAGTGGTCCTTTATAGGCCTTGCGTTTGCTTTCTGTACTTGGACGCTCAGTTTTGGGAAACTGTTTTTTTTTGGCTGGCGTTATGGTGCCATATTCAAGGTACACGATAGGCACGTGCCAGTAAAAATTGGCAGGAAACGAGGCGGAATTTCATAGACGGACATCTTCAGCGGGGATACAGCGATGTTTCGAGTGAGGCTGAAATGTATCATTAGCAATGTGGTCGCGCTTTGTAAGATGCACTAGAACATCTGAACGACGACTGGGCTTTTCCTGTATCAGTCTTCCTCAACGAAAAAAAACATTAAAGATTGTTGACTGCGCGTCATGGAGCCATCCACCAGCCTCAGCGCACGCCGTTGATACCGTTCGCCGCGGCTGGAGTGTTTTGACTGTTGTCCCCTGGGACGATGACCCAGTCCCGCACAGCACCTTTCCAGTCCGCAATACGGACATCACGGATGCCCACAACAACCACACGCACATCCTCCCCTGCTACAAACCAGGCACCCTCTCCTTCCTGCTCACCCGGCGCGACGCTCTCTCTCCTAAAGAGGCTCGTCGGTGACTCATTCTCAAACGTGTTGTTCTCGAGGTGCCTCTGACGGTAGAAGTTCTCCTCTTCAGACCCGTGTTCGACTAGGCGGGCAACGCCGTTGATGGTGGCACTGATGGACGATACGGCGCTAGAGTTGAGGTTGAATAGCAACGTAGCTAGTGAGGATTGTGGGCCGCGAGGTTCGGGGCCCGGTCCGGGGGAGATGCGCCCGCTACCCGACAGTCGTCGGGCCGTCGCGGTGGAGGGACGGTGGGAGACCCCTGGTTTGCATGGTTAGCAGTGAGCTCGGACTGGGAAAGGCGGGAGGGGGGATGCTCATACAGTCGTGCACGAGTAGAGAGACGTTGGGGTTCGCGACGAGGTTGTTCATCTTTTTACTGGCCGGATTGGTGGTCATGACGATGACCGGGCTCAAAGAGTACGGTGACGAGGGCATATAGGTGTAGTTCATGAGGGAAACGTGGGGGATGTTGTCGGTGCATGTCGCCAAGTGGAGGAAGCGGGCGTTCTCGAGACATTGCACCACCTCTATTGGAAGCTCGGCGGTGGTTTGTAAGTGCGTTTCGCCTGCTGAAGCCTCGTGGTTCAATGGTATTTGGTGCTCCATGATCGCGGTGAGCTGGCGTTGGAGGCGGACAGATGGCTCGATCTGATGATGGTCTCGGGGGGAGGGGTTGGTGTGGTAATCGTGCGGGGAACGGTGAAGGACCAAAGAAAACGGGGGGTGTGGCGGTTTGTGATATATGCGACGGTGGAATCCGATGCTTATAAGTGAAATCCAGCTCAAAGAGGCGACTTCGTCAATCGTATGAGCAAGCTTCCGAAATATCGATGAGAGATGCCGGTGATGGAGGGGTCCATCCCTGTCGTTTCGATCTCCAGGGGCTTACTAAACACTGCGGGGCAGACTACCCCTGTCAGTGAGCGATGACGTCCCTTGAACCAGCCAAGGAGGCTGGCAATGGCTCCTTGAAGAGCGGCGACGGAGGACCCGACAGACACACGACGACTGTCGCAGCTTAGGTACATAGAGCGGGCCACCACGGGGTATACGATCATTCCATCGGAGAAGGCGGTCACCAAGATCAATAGGCCTTGAATCGCCGCGGCGGGAGCTCGCAAGATCGAAGCCAAGCCATCGCCCAGTAGGGACGGCATAATACTTGACCATTGCTTGACGTGTGCTCAACATCAATTGTCCACTCAGGGCCACGCAGGCGTAATTCTTTCGTGTTTCTCTGAACCCCAAGCGACTGTGGCACTCCAGGACATTTCCAGCGCAGTGAATGCTGGGAAGAGTGTCACGAGGTACTCGGAGTGCCAGGGGCACCGGCTAGTAGCGGCTCAGCTCTGCCGGACCGAACTTGATAACTCCCTTCGGCCCCTCGCACCCATCTTGACGACAAGCTCTCCAAGGCATTGGATTTCACCAGTTAGCCGCGCCAGGAAGCTGAAAGAACCCTGGCACTATTACGATGCGATCCATCAAGCGCACTTCTCGACGCCTTCGGGTGCCCGCCCTGGGCTCTGCGACAGCCCCTCGTCTGTTCCCCCCAGTTGTCTATCCCTCCACAGCGGCGCCGATCGCGACACACGCCGCTTGTTCTAGCAATACGGCCAATGTGAAGCCCATCACCTCGCTACTGATTGCCAATCGCGGCGAGATTGCTCTCCGTATTGCGCGCACAGCCGCTGCAATGGGTATAAGCACAACAACGCTGTACACCGACGTCGATGCACAAGCCCAGCACGCGCGCTGCAGCGCAAACTCGCTAGCCCTCGGTCCATCTTCGTCTTCTTACCTCGACGGGCCGCGCATTGTTGCCCTTGCGCGCCAACATGGCATCCAAGCCCTCCACCCCGGCTACGGCTTCCTCAGTGAGAACCCCGCCTTCGCCCAAGCCTGCGAGGATGCTGGCATCGTGTTTGTTGGGCCCCCTGCCCGCGCGATGGCCGACATGGGTGACAAGGCTCGCAGCAAGGAAATCATGACGGCGGCTGGCGTACCATGCGTACCAGGTTACCACGGTACAGATCAGGCTGCGGAGCAGCTGCTAGCCAGGGCGCGCGAGGTTGGCTTTCCTGTCCTTCTCAAGAGCGTCAAGGGTGGTGGCGGCAAGGGAATGCGCATTGTCCGTACAGAAGATGAGTTTGTGGCCCAGCTTGGGAGTGCGCGGGCGGAGGCGCGTGCGAGTTTTGGTGAGGGCGGTGAGGTGATGTTGGTGGAGCGATATGTACAGCGGCCGCGACATGTCGAGGTGCAAGTCTTTGCCGACAGGTACGGCAACTGCGTTGCGCTTGGTGAGAGAGACTGCAGCGTGCAAAGGCGACACCAGAAGATTCTTGAAGAGAGTCCAGCACCCCTTCTGGACGATGCAACCAGGAAAGACCTCTGGGACAAGGCTCGTACAGCTGCCCTGGCCGTCGGGTACGTCGGTGCCGGGACGGTCGAGTTTATCCTGGACCGAGAGACCGGGGAGTTCTTCTTCATGGAGATGAACACGCGTCTTCAGGTGGAGCATCCCGTCAGCGAGATGGTTACGGGCACCGACCTGGTCGAGTGGCAGTTTAGAGTCGCCGCTGGGGAGCGGCTGCCGCTCACGCAGGAGGAGATCGAGGAACGAATCAACGAGCGTGGAGCTGCCATCGAAGCTAGGATATACGCCGAGAACCCCGAGAAGGGCTTCTTCCCAGACTCCGGGAAGCTTGTTCATCTTTCCACCCCCAAGACATCAGAGGATGTGCGGATAGATGCCGGCTTTGTGGAGGGGGATGCTGTATCCGAGGCATACGATGGTATGATTGCCAAGTTGATTGTCAGGGGCAAAGATCGCGAGACGGCTATCCGGAAGATGGAGTTGGCGCTCCGAGAATACGAGGTGGTTGGCCTGAGCACCAACATTGAGTTCCTGAAGAAGCTCTGCCGCAGCCCAGCCTTCATCGAGGGCGATGTCGAGACCGGATTCATCGATAAGTGGAGAGACGAGCTGTTCCGTCCAAGACATACAGGCAACGAGGTCTTCGCACAGGCAGCATTGGGCTTGCTGAACTCGCAAATCTCCCAGGCATCTAAGGAGCCTTTTGACGATTCTCATGGGGCACCTCTTGGTTTTGGCGAAGCGAGCACCCAGAGTCAGCGTGAGTTCGCCTTTCGTGTTCGAGATGACACCAGCGCGGAGGAAGGTGAGGTGGTTCAAGCCTCGATCACGCAAAGGGGCCACAACCTCTTCAATATTGCCATTGCTCGCCAGGGCAGTAGCGAAGCGCCAACTGTGTTTGAGAACGTCATCTGCGCGTCAAAAGCCGACCTTGCAACTTCGAAGACGAGGTTGACTACGTTTTTCCCTCTCTTGCGAATTGATACGACGCTAGTACGGAACCCGGCTAAAGAAGACGACATCACCGTGTTTCAGTTGGGGGAAAAGACAGAGCTGCAGCTGGTAGAGCCAAAGTGGTTCGAGAAGGCCCTCGGGCTGAAGGAAGCAGCGGCGAGCGTCGTGGCACCTATGCCTTGCAAGATCCTTAGGAACGAGGTTAAGGAGGGCGAGCATGTTGGGAAGGGCGCTTCGCTGGTTGTGTGAGTACCCACCGACATATCCGGGATATATTAACTAACGCGTGTTGATCATCTAGCATTGAGTCGATGAAGATGGAGACCGTCATTCGGTCGCCCCAAAGTGGTGTTATCAAGAAGCTGACACATAAGGAAGGGGTACGTTTTAGTTTCCGAACCTACCGTTGATTTATTCTAACATTTATAACAGGATATTTGCAAAGCCGGCACAGTGCTGGTGCTCTTTGAAGAAGTCGAAGGCGACGCCTCGGCCTGATTTAATACCTTTCATCATCAATCATTTCCAGCAAGCGTCTCTGGAGCGGGCCTGTGGGATATTTATCATGAGGTTTGGAATTGGACGTGCTTGTGTGCAGGGCCAGGGTTAAGCAAGCGACGGCGTTTCAGGGGTATTTGACAGGCACGTTTGTGGACCTCAAAAGCCCTAGATGATGTATACAGGAATTATGGAGTTACAACATCTAGCCACATCGCTATGCGTCTATGGCGCCGCAACCTTGGTTGGAGCAGCCTCCCCAAGGCTGAGCGCAAAATCCAAGTCTAGATCTAACCCCTTGAACCCCTCCTCCACCACCCAAGATCGCCCCCTCTCAGGGGTGTACAACGCCTCGCACGCATTGCCCGCAACGAGCAACCCGGGCGGTCTACTCCCCTCCTGCTCAATCGCGTCGGCAACATGCTTCAACGTCGTCCTCATGACCCTTTGATCGGGACAACTCGCCCTCTCGATCACCGCACAAGGCGTATCCAGCGGCCACAGCGCCCTCGTCCTTTGAACCTTCCCCCCCTCCCGCTCGGCCTCCTCCTCAGGCGTATACGTAGTCAACTCCCCAACTAGCCCTCCAATCCGATGCAGCGCCATCAAAAACACCACCGTCCTGCTCCGCACATAGCCCGGTGGCACCGGTGCCTTCCCCTTCTTGCCTGTACCCGTACAGATCAACACTTGATCCGCCACGTCCCGCTGCGTAGCCGGGATCCCCGCAAACAGCGGCGCGCTCAAACTGCTCGTTATTCCCGGCAAGACGGTGACTGCATCCCCGAGCCCATGAGCCCGAAAGAAGGCGACTTCCTCGCCGCCGCGGCCGTAGATGAAGGGGTCGCCTTGTTTGAGGCGGAGGACGGTTTTCCCGGCGCGAACACCGTCCAAGGCTTGCGAGAGGAGTTCTTCTTGGGCGCGGTCCGCGTTGCCGGGGAATTTGCGAGCGATGGAGACGGGGGTGCGGCGGGGGACGAGGTCGAGGACACCTGAGGGGACGAGCTTGTCGGCGAGGATGAGGTCGGCGGATTGGATCGCTTTGTGGGTGGCGCGGGTGAGGAGATCCGGGTGTCCGGGGCCGGAGCCGGCGAGGATGATCCGGCCAAGGGTGGTGGGTTTGGGGTTTGTGGTGGGTTTGGGGTTTGTGGTGGGTTCTGGGGATGGCGAGGTTGTGTGGTAGGAGGTTAAGACGGCGGCAACATCGGAGTCGGTGATGGAGGCGAGACGTTTGAGGGGCCAGTATTCGCATACTTGGGCGAGCCAGCGCATGCGGCGTGTCTTGACGGCGTCGGCGTCAGCATCGGTGATGAGCTTGTTGAAGGTTGCGATTTGATCGACAGAGTCATCGACGCCTTCGTCTTCCTCGGCCGAGGGGCGGACGGCGCGGGCCTTGCAGTCCTCCTCGACGATCCGGCGCCGGACATCGCCGAGTTTGGCGCATGCGCTGCCGAGGCCGGACGGCAATGCGGCCGCTACCTCCCTGCGGATGCGGCTTGCGAGCTTGCAGCCGCGGCCGTTGGTAGTGACGCCGATCTGCAGCGGGCCATCGGTGTGAGTGCTGAGCAGGCTGAAGGAGCACAACGCGGGGGCGTCGACGACGTTGACGGGGATGCGATGTCGGCGGCAGAGAGCCGACACGGCCGGCGCGAGTGGGTCCCGCGCACTGGTTATGAAGACGGCGTCGACAACTGTGTCGACTTCAGGTCGGCCGAGAGTCAAAAGGTCCTCGTCTTGGAAGGGACGGGTAACATGAGTCACGGCGCCCGAGGCGATGTGCGCGGCGACAGCATAGTGAAGTTCTGTTTCCGGGGTCGGTGTGATAAGAATGGGTTTGGCGCCCGAGGCTAGAGACTGTGTTGCTCGTGAGGCGGCGAGCGGATTGGAGCCCAAGATGAGGTGAATGTGAGCGCGGCAGTGTTGCGCAGTCAAGAGTGTGGTGTGGTATGCAGGGGAAAGGGGAACGGATTCCATTGCGCGGAAAGATGCCACTGGCACCAAAGTTCTGTTGTTCTTAATCCAAATTCCGGCGGCACGAGGAAAATTGCAGCGCAAATGATGTTGTCAGAACAAAAAAAAAAGGGGAGGCGTGAAGCTTCTCAACTGGGTCTGAGGAGCCCATATAGGAGCGTCGAGGAGGGTCTTGATCAAGATATTTGACTCAGGACAGGAGTGTCGCCATCTGATGTCCCTTATCGTCTCGCCGGATATGCCAGGCAAAGACATCTCCGTCTGTGGCCGCCTACCTCTTTGTAAGTGCGGAATTGGCCAGTCAGAGCTCGCCTCTCGACTTACAGAAATTTTATTGTCAGGGTGAGGTCCCTAGCGGCTGCTGACGCCATCGCTAATTACGTTATCGCCGTTATCGCTGGAGCGACCCCCCAAACTACCACAATTCCGCGGGGTAGAGTAGAGATCCCCGGAGATCCATCTACAAACATCCCCAACCAGTCTTTGACTTGCGATTTCAAAACCGATGGACCAAGGAATCTAGAAGAGTAGCCTAAAGCCATGGAATCTTCAACTTTGCATTACTTTATGTAGAGCTCTCGCCACCGGGTCTGCGTGAGGGACACGAACGCAACTTTCATTTCGGAACCAACGCCTGCGAACAACCTCTGAATTAAAAACACATAAACTCCAAGCTCATCGTCGCTATTGAGTTCGTCCTTCCGCAGCTCTTCGAAGCCCCAATCGCACATGTCCGGGGCTAGGACGAGACCGTTTTGTCAAGCAGGATATGTCGCCATGCCGCCAAATCTGTATCTAAGCAAGTCCCAATAATTTGTGCATACGCAAATAGGCGCCAGCTCTCCCTGGGGCTGGACTTCTGTCGAGGCCGGGTTTAAAAATATATACAAACGCAGAAAAGGATATAGCTGTCGGGGCCGCCAAGTTCGGTCGCGAACGAATCCGAGAAGGAGCCAGAAAGCCTGATACTAAAAGAAACAATAAATCGGCCGTGGTGATGACAGTGCGACGTTGGATGGAAGATGCTGTTGTCAAAAGCTTGCGAAATCGTTGAGGTGCTGGCTTGCCCCCCTGCTCGGTTCGTCGCCGTCAGCATGTGTGGTAAAATGCGAATCCTCGTGTCTACATGACAGCGCATTTGGAATCCTCGCGGTCCTTCTTGACCGACAAGGCGACGCGGGCGGCTTCGGTGAACGCTTCGTTGACTCCCCTATTGCGCATAGCCGAGCATTCGAGATACCGCATGGCGTGGATTCGTCGCGCCACCTCCAGTCCTTGATCGTAGTTGATCATCGGCTTCTTCTCTCTTGGGGCCCCATCTTCGTTGGCGCCATCCTCCTCCTCGTCGGTTGCCTCGCGCAGGTCACACTTCAGGGCAACCAGGACGAGCTTCACTCCTGGGCAGTTGTCGGCAATTTCGCCCACCCATTTGCTCTCGACGTTTTCGAGTGAGTCCTTGCTGTCGACGGAATAGCAGAGCATGATGAGATCTGTGTCGTCTATGCTGTGGATTAGTCTCAAGCCAGGCGCAAGCGATCGACAGCGTCCTACCGTATGAGAGACTCCTTAACCTGTCGAATTCTTCCTGGCCAGCGGTGTCCCAGAGCGACAGCTCGATGTGTACATTATCGACGAAGATGTCTAAATTTCAAAGGGTCAGGGGCGCATAGACGACTTCGGGAGTAGGGCAGCGAACGCACCATGGACGTAGTTCTCGAATACTGTTGGCTCGTAGACTGTCGGGAAGTAGCTGGGAATCGATGAGCCTCCGAAGCTTTACACAGGACCCATGGCCAACATACCCCCTTGTAAAAACGTTTAATAGTGAAGTCTTTCCACACGCGCCATCGCCTCTGCGCAAGCTCGGTCAGCTTCTGCGACGCTCGCAGGCCAGAGCAAATCGCTGGCACCGCTCTCCCCAGCAAAGCATTGGGAAGGCCGAAAGGGACTCACAGCAAGACAAGCTTGCGCTGCACGGTCTTGGAGCCCCCGATGCCGCAAGGCATTGTGTTTTATCGTTCAAAAACCGAGATGTTCAATTGCGTCGATCGACTGGTGGCGATCCGCCAGGGCCAACCGTTTCCTGCACTCGGAGTTTGAGAATCGGGGATCGGAGCAAATTCGTTGCGAAGAGGGCAGACAGCGTGTGGGTCGAATAGGGAAAGAAGAGCGCGAGGCAGCTGCACGCGTATATCTGGGCAACCTAAAGCTGAACTGTAATGGCGTTGCGAAAAGGCACGAGAAAACAACGAAGCTCGACACGCGCGCCAAAGACAGCGGCTCGGTCCCTTCGACGGGGGTCGCTTGAAACTTTTTGACAATGAGCGTGCGAGCCTACGACAGGTTCCAGAGGAATGGGCGGGAAAAAAAGAAGTGGACAAGAATCAGCAACGAAAGTGTGGAAAGGCGTAAAGTGTAAAGGTGTACGAATGGATGGCGGCGGGAATCGAGCCGGAGATGAAGTCAATGAAATTGAAAGCGCAAGCACTAACGCATCGACCAGGATGCTGGCACGAGCAACAGGAGGGCCACTGCGCGGGTTAGTGGGGCGATCCAGTGCCCAATTGACGACGCCGGGATAGCCTCGACAAACGTCCTCATCCTAATCCTGATCCAGGCCGGCTATATTTGGACAGCATTATATGATTGATAGTTGATTTGTAGGCCGTACTTTCAGCAATGCCCTTTCCCAGATCAAGGCAGTTCGTCAACGGCCACACCAATTGGAGCGGACCCCATCCCGAGGTTCAGGGCGAACGCTTCCAAGTAATGCCCGTCGTTGCGACCTTGGAAGTAGGGAAACGACAAGTTTACCATGATGGGTGACGGGACAGTTCGTCAGAGGTGAGCCTTCCTTGCCGACGGCCCGAGTCAGACATGCATCCGCCGTGCAGGTTTGCGGTACAACTATTTCCTCCCAGCCAGCGCCGCTGAAGAGAGCGCGGAAAAAGGGGCACTCACTCAGCCAACTGAATCCCGCCCCTTTTGCACAGCGCCGCTATCATCCCCACCCACCACCACGAGCAAGAAAAGCGCAACCTGCGGCGAGCGACCTCGGTCTACTGCAAGAGCTACTACTACCAGTACTCTAGCGCGCAACTGGAATGTAACCCACTAGCGGAGACCAATCGGTAGGTAATCGTGTCCAAAGCTCCTCCTTCCAGTTGCGTATACGCTCCCCAGGGCCGTACGCCACCTCACTCGCACTGCCGCAAGCCACCACGGCAGCACGACATTGGCCCATCATCATTCAGACCAACGATGCCCGCAGAACCGGAAATCTGGCGGGGCTCGAACCAAATTTCTCTTGCGGGCCTGGAGCTGAGTGGGAAGAGCCGCATCGCATCGCTCAGAGAATTGTCAACATACGTAATGCGCAGTGCATGTCTCAACACCTGGTTTCCCTGTGCTTGCCTCCAAAGAACAATGATGCGGCTTAAATAGCCTGATTTTCCGGGCCCAGAGGATCTTCCGCTCCAAACCACACACTTCTGTGGTGCGTCCGTCATGCATAAGAGATCGATAAGCGAGCAGCAAAGCTGGGGAGTTGGGATACGATACCACGTTATGCTATATTTTGTGTATGCCGCCCAAAGCCAAGTTCTACCTGCAAGCGCCACCTACACAATGCATCCAGCACATCTTCGTGATATCAACACCAACTATCGGGTATCACTATCCTACCATTACTTGGCTGCGTCAATGTTGACCACCGCCCCCCACAAGTTTCAGTTGAAGACGACAACAACCATGCTTCCTTTCTCTTAGCGAGCCCGCATCCTTTCCGCCACTTTCATATCAGCTGCTCTGCTGTGTAAACTATTCGTAAAGCCTGCGTCCCCTCCGTACTTCTTGTTTCGCTGGCGCGCCCGGTCATCTGCCTCACGCTGCACTCTCTCGCTCTCTTCGATGGCCGCCAGACGGCGCTCTCGGTCTTTGTCCAGATCTGTGGCTGCCTCCTGCATGGCAGCAAGCTTCCGCGCGCGCTCCTGCTCCTGCTCCTCTCGAGTAGGACCAGCACCGGCAGGAGCTTTGGCATTCTGTCCAGTCCTGCTGTCGTCGTTGTAGTCTCTGCGAGGTCGGTAGGAGGTCCGCTCTCGGTCATCCCCTCGACTTTCGTAAGAACGAGGTGCCGGTCGCTCACGCTCTGGGGAGCGATCTCTCCTCCGGGGCCCGGGAGATGGTGAACGGGATTCATCTCTCACGGGATCGTCTCGCCTATATGACCGATCCTCGCTGTACCCATTCTGTCTTTTTCCCCTGTCCCGGCCCTTGCCTCGGGGGGAATCTGCGGAGCGCGACCTGTATAATCTTCCACCTGACGAATCCCTCCTTCGCCTAGATCGTCCGTCGGTGTCGTCTTCATATCCTCGTGGGCTTCTTGACCTGTGCCTCTTCGAACTGTCGTGCTTCTTTCTCGGCGGGCTCCGCGAGTCTCGAGGGCTTCGGGAACCGTCCCTAGAATCCGATCTGCGCCGACGCGAGGACCGTTCACCTCGATCGTCCCGGTCGTCACGATGAGATCGGTGGGACCGATGATGATGGCGGTGTCTATCCCTCTTCTCTTCTTTCCGACTCGATTTCTGTTGAGGATCCTCAATACCCATGGAAGCTAGGAGCTGCCTCCTTTTGATAGGATCATTCATCATCGCCTCGTACGCCTGCTGCTCCTGCCGCTTGATTGCCAGTAAGGGATCCTCTCGGATCTTAGTTGCCACATCGCGCGCGTTGTTGATCGCGGGAAGGACGGCAAGGCTGTCCTGGCTGGGTTGTTTCGATAACTTCTTCACCTCGTTGTCCTGAAGAAGCTTGTCGATACGTCGCTTACCAAGCAAGTAGGCCTCACTCTCAGCCGCATCACCAACTTGGCCGTCCTGAGGGCCGGCATACATCCACTCCACTCGATCTATTCTGCGCTTCCCGCCGGCTGCCTCCAACGTCTTCTGGATCTCCTCTTTTCGGCGTTCCTCTTCGATCTCTTGAAGACGCAGTTGGAGCTTCTTTCTTTCTGCGATCGCTTCGGCTTCGGCCTTTTGAGTGGCGGCGACATTCCCCGAGCGTTGGGGATGCCAGCTCTTCTTCATGTTCAGATCTCCTGCACCCATCTTGGCAGCGGTGTCGCAACGCGACGATTGATCTTGGGAGAATTGCTGTGCAAGGACGCCGAATCCTCGATGCGCAGTTGTCGCTTGCCTTTGATGAGAATATTTAAAGAGTTGCAAGATGATTCTGCGCAAAAGATATGCCGTCTCTGTTGTCCGCGCGCCGCTTTGCAAGTGTTTGGAATCGTTACGCTGGCTCAGCTGGTTGTGGTGGCAATGACCAAGTTAGAGTTTGCTTACTTGCATAAATGCGATGAGGCGGGGCACCTGCACAGACGCAGTGGGTGGGTCGCCTCCTGGCCAATAGATAAGCATCTACCCCACATTGATTTCTCCGCCAATCCACGCCTCTAAGCTTCAGCCTTACAGAACGTCGTGACAAGGCGACCTTGCAACAGCTCTCGATCACCTGCACTCCATCAACTCCCAGGAAAAAAAAGCACAACCAACCCCCGCTCGGGCTCCCATTATTCGCCATGTCGGACGACGATTTTATGCAGGCCTCCGATGAGGAGTATGACTTCGAGTATGAGGATGAAGAAGAGGACGATAACGGCGACGTTGACATCGAGAACAAGTACTACAATGCGAAACAGACCAAGACAACCGACCCAGAAGAAGCCGTCAACGAATTCCTAGGGATACCTCCTCTGGAGCAGGAGAAGGGAGAATGGGGCTTCAAGGGTCTCAAACAAGCAATCAAACTAGAGTTCAAGCTGCGGCGATACCAAGATGTTGGTGCAAGCCCCTCCCCATCGCATAGTATGCCAGGATGAGCTGAGGAACTGACCGAAGCTGTATAGGCTATTGAACACTACAAGGAGCTGCTCACATATGTGAAATCGGCAGTCACGCGCAACTACTCAGAAAAGTCAATCGACAATATGCTCAACTTCATCGAGAAGGGCTCCGACAACCCCGCAGCGGTGAAATGTATCGAGCAGTTCTACTCCCTCACACTCCAGTGTTTCCAAAGCACCAACAATGAGCGCCTGTGGCTCAAGACCAACATCAAACTGGCCAGGCTTCTTCTAGATCGAAAAGACTACCACGCTGTGGCCCGGAAGCTTAGGGAGCTCCACCGCGCATGCCAGAAAGAGGACGGGAGTGACGATCCCAGCAAGGGCACATACTCTCTCGAGATCTACGCTCTGGAAATCCAAATGTACTCGGAAACACGAAACAACAACCAGTTGAAGGTGCTTTACCAAAAGGCCCTCAAGGTCCGGTCTGCCGTTCCTCACCCGAAGATCCAAGGCATCATCCGCGAGTGCGGCGGCAAGATGCATATGAGCGAGGAGAACTGGAAAGACGCGCAGAGCGATTTCTTCGAGTCCTTCCGAAACTACGATGAAGCCGGCGATTTGAGACGCATCCAAGTTCTGAAGTATCTCCTGCTCACCACTATGCTGATGAAATCGGACATCAATCCCTTCGACAGCCAGGAGACGAAGCCGTATAAGAACGACCCTAGGATTGCTGCCATGACTGACCTTGTCGATGCGTACCAGCGCGATGACATCTACAAGTACGAGGACGTCCTCCAGAAGAATACGGAGCTGCTATCAGATCCCTTCATTGCTGAGAACATTGACGAGGTCACCCGCAACATGCGCACCAAGGCCGTCCTCAAGCTGATTGCTCCTTACACACGGATGCGTCTCGGTTGGATTGCGAAGCATCTTCGCATCGGCGAGCCCGAGGTCCAGGACATTGTGAGCTACCTGATCGTTGCCGGCCGTGTCCAGGGGCGGATCGATGAGCATACTAGTACTCTGGAAATCGAGTCCCGCGCCGACGCTGATCGCGCCAAGGCAATCCAAGGGTTATCCAACTCGGTGGGAGATTTGTTTGCCTCAATCTTCAAAGAAGCTGACGGATTCCGGGCACCAGCGCCAGAGCTGACGAACTTCTCGGATCAACTTGGAGACATTGCAGGGATGGACCTCTTGAGATCCAATCCCAGAGGGTCAGGAAGAGTCCGTAGGGGCAACTACAAGTCCCAAGGGGGCTATATGAACCTCCCGCTGCATTAGGGGATTGTGCTGGTGGGGTTCTTCAAAGAGAAGTCAAACACCGCCATGGTAGTCTACACTAGTAGTAATAGGCGGACGGAGGACCATTGGCCTCCATATCAATGCTGGCTTCGGGTGTAAATGCCAGCCAGAGGATTTCGTCTTTTTTTTTCTTTTTTTGGGGAGTTTATTTAGCCTGGGCGAGCAGCGCATGATGGCCAAGATGGCTTGGGCCATGAGATGATGATAATAGATTAAAGATCCATACTGTCGGGTATCTCTGGTTGCCCTAACCAGGCTAGTTGATGCCTGATCAAGAAAACCGATGTGAAGCAAAGTCCTTCTGCATAAGTAGCAGGCGTCCTGACACATCATCGCACTCCACGCCGCAATGCCGCATACTGACAGCGGCTGCACCGAGCATCGTTATCTCCCACTCATAACCCAGCGAGCGGGTCAAACCACGATGGTGAGTCAGGGAGTGAACATTCTCGGCGCTCCCTATCGTCGTCGGGGCAAAACGCCTTCGGGGTTGCGGCGCGGGCGCGCGGCACGGAACGCGGCTTTGCTTATACGGGATATCCGCCGGAGAATCTCGCGTGGCAGATCATTCATTACATCGAGGGAAGAGAAGGGAGACTGTGGGCTATCATACTCCCTGCTCTGGTTTGTCGGTGATGCGATACGTAGTCGGGTACCGTTACCTATCTGACCAACGTGCATGGTGGATGATGTACAACTAAGGCACAGGTTGGTATGACAGTGGTGGGACGAGGGAGATAAATTCCCACCAGGCGAGAGCGAGGGTCGGGGGTCATAGAGTTTCCCGCGGATTGGATTGCAGTTCGCAATATATATTTTGCCTCTACACCTGGATGGGTTTATTTACGGAGGTTGGAGGAGCAACCGGTTCGGGTCCGTAAATACTATGAGGACGAGCATTATTAGCTACACCATCGGCTGGTATTATGGGCTGGTGCTGGACAAGAACTGGTTTCGATGAGTACGCCCTTGCTGCACCTCGACGGCTCAGCTCTCAGTGTCGTCGGTGAGGTGATATGGCTTACCGACTTCTGCTGGTGCACAAATCCTCCTGAGGGATTTCGGCCACTACCCTAGAGAAAGCTGTGCTCGGTCCAACCCTATGTCGCATGAAGCGGGCTGCACAGAGTGACCATTCTGTGGAAAGACCAGCCTTGGAAGGTACGGTAGGCCCGCCATTTGCAGCAGCCCGTGCCTCTTGACGATCTAGATCCAAATGCCGCATGGCGGAGATTCTGCGCTTCGGCATCAAGTGTCTCAGAGGGCATCCACCGCGGGAGACGACGAGGTGACAAAGCAGGAGATACCGCACGCTGTCGGCCTGGTAGCGTAGCACCGGACGGAGACCCGCAGCAAGACCGCAACGCCTAAGCTGGTGCCGCGCGGGGGATCGAAGCTTGTTGTAGCACGCAAACGGCTGCGAAAGAGAAGCCGACGCGTCTTCATCCAGTAGCTGACAGGTAAGCTGTGCAGGTCCGCCAAGTTCGACGGGCTAGAATCCCGTGAAGATACCGCGCCAATCCTGGGCCTCCGGACCGGATGTGCCTGCCGTCTTCCTCGGGCCAATGCCCGTCTGCCCTGCGCTGGGAATGGTTGCCTCGCCGGGCCTGGCCGCAGTGTCGGCCGCCAACCGGCGCTGGGGCGACCCTGACCTTGAGGGGTTGTTGTCAAACGGCTGGTGGGGTGGCAGTCCAGTCCAGTCCAATGGTCAAGTCACTCGTCACTGGCAAGCGACCATCCAGTTTCAATATCGGTTTGCGGTGACGTCGGTCGGGTGAAAGAAGTGCCCCTCACGGCAAAATCTGCATTGCTGCAGCGAGCCGCTGCTTGCGATGTTCGACATATTACCCGTGTGTGTTCGTTGTGGTCTCGTGCAGGAAGGCAAGCTGCCTTCCTTGATGTAGCTCTGGCAGCCATTTGGTGTTGTGTCTGGATGGTGCAGCCAATCGGGCAGCTGGCAAACAGGCGCAGGAAAATTTCGGCATGGCCAATGACGAGGGCTGCCCGGGAATCCCGGACGGCGCCGCGTCTGGCCCAGCTCGCTCTCAAATGTCCCGCGCAAAACGTCTGGGCTGAGACGAGACGTACTCCGAAAACGAGGGGGGCTTTGTGACGATAACTCCCAGGTACCTGTTCTTGCTGAACGATCGGCGGTTCATCGACGTTAGGCATCTAGGTAGACGGCATGGGCGCTGAAACGGGACGGCGGAAGATCTAGATCTATGCGGAAGGAAGGGAAACTTGTAGCGAGACAGGCCACCTGCATGGCGATGATTTGCAACCGCAGAGAGATGGTCAGCAAGATGGTTGACCATGGTGCGTGTTTTCACCCACAGTCAGGGCGGTTTTTGACCTCCACTTGAAACCCGTTGCAGGTGAAGTAGACTCAGGTATCTCGGTAGGTGCCATCACTTTACCGTGGTATTCCTTCCTCACCTGTATTCGTCAAATCATATCGCCGCCGCTGGAGGAAGTGCTAAAACATACTGTACACGCTACTGCTTTTTGGATGCCCCGTGTCCCCTCACCCCGCAAAACGGGAATTTGATGGATGATGGAGCGCAGCCACCCACAGCCTTTCCCCGTTCTGTATATCGATCCCATCCGCCCGCACCTCGCTCACAGCGCAGATGGCTGGCGGCATGAGGCCCCATCGATAACTTGGTGCAAATCGATTCACCATATCCACCAGAAGGAGGTAGATATCTTTTTGCGCACCCCACTGGTCAAACGGGCGATGGCGTGGCTCCAGAGCAGACGACATGGTGTCGTGCTTGCAGCTCGCATGCCAGCCCACAGATGAGAAGCAATACGTGGAGGTAAAGGTATTCATGTGGGGCCGCGGTGCTTTGATCCTATCGCCGTCGTCACATTGAAGACGGGTTCGGGCTCCACTATTTCAACCCGTGCCGGGTTCAGAGGTCCTGAGATCTGATGGACGGCAGATCACTCTATCTGACCCTCCAAGATGCGTCGCATAAACCGGGCAGGCAGAATGGAGTGGTGGCCAGGACGCATGGACTACACTCGCAGGCAATTCATCTTTGAGTTCCACAAAGACGGGCCGGATTGGATATCGGTTCGAATGTTTGAGGTTTTGCCCAACACAGCGACTTCAATCGTGGCTTGTTTTGCTAACTTCCCGTTCAGCTGTCGATTGATCAGCTCGCGTTCCGTTCGACTTTGCATCTATCTGGCCGGGTTGGAGTCTGAGTTCCAGGAAGGGCGTTTGGGGTAGAACATCAAGGCAAGGGCCTGGCAATGTTTCGCCCGCTTCCGGTCTCGCTCCGGCCGGCAGCCGGGTAACCTTGGCGTTTCCACGCCACCCCGCGCCCAAATCCCGGCGCAAGGCACGGAGGAAGTGCCGAAATCGTCAAACTGGTGAGTTGTCCGATCTGAAGAGCCCAGCTATGCGGCAACACCCGCGGGTAGAACCTTAGCTGGGGGACTGGCAGCAAGCCGTCTCAAAATCTGTATCAACTGGCAGTATTGATGACACATGCCTGCGTTTGGAGTAGGGAACAACACAGGCGGCCGGCTGCGCAATGCCTACGATAATCCTGCGGGATGTCAGTAGTGCGGCGGATGGACGATTCGGTACTGGTTGTTTGAGGATTTTCGCCAAACCGCCGCCGCCAAGTGAGCCTATCCCCTTCAATATACGCATCCTTGATCCTGTCGTTCCCAGGGGTATGTCCATTTCTCTGCCCGCCTTTTTTGCGCACTTTATGTTGAACTGCCGCACCGCATGAACCGGTGGGCGATGGCTTGACACCTATTGCTCCTCGACGGAGAGATGCGTGTCGATGTAGCCCCATTCGGGCGTTAGCTTGTGTTGAGCTGAGGGGTTTGTGGGGTGCTAAGCCCTAGGCTACGCCGCCGACACTCTGACGCCTACTTGATACATATTTGGGCGCCGATCAAGACACCCGAAAGCGGAAAAATCTATGCTCAAGTGCCAGTGGTTGCTTCATAGCAGTTCGACCAGCCCGGTAAACGGAGCAACAGACCCTCGTTCGATAAGCAGCGGGCTTGCGCATCCAACACGAATTGGATGTGCACTACCGTGGGCGGTTGTGGGTGATCGCGGCGTTGGAGGCTGGTATCGTGGAGGAAGCGGAAGTGTGTTGTTAATTTTACACAAGTTACCCTTTCCCACCAAATGGTGACAAGCCCAGCACGAGCCAATTGGCGGCACCAACGACAGGCAGCATGTCAATTTTGATTTGGCATTCGAGGTCGGAGCGTTCGCGCTAGGCACGCTCCGACTTTCAATGTAGCATCCAACCTAGTCAACTCTAGAGCCGTTGTTTGGACCGCGGACACGCGGTGCTCCATCGATTCCGCGCTCAAAGCATTTGTTTCTCGCGGACCGTACGCAGTAGGTAATATGCGCAGCATCAAGACGGCGGATCTGCCTTGATACAGGCTGTGCGGGCCATCCTGCCAACATGGCAGAGAACGAATCCTCACGGTTGCGGAGCCCGAGGTTAGGATGCGCAGCGTCCCAGCAAGAACCTTGTCGCAGACGAGACGGCGTCCTATCATGGTGCAGGACCCATGAGAAGAGTTGCAGTCTTGGAGCGACAGCAGCAGCAGCAGCACCACCACCACCACCATAACGGAATTCGAAGACCCGTTCGTTGCGCTATCGCAACGCCTCCTCAGCCAGTTCACCAGCCCCACCCCCGGACGAGGGCTGTCATGGAGGGCGTGGAAGTGGAGGGTGTGGAGGGTGTGCGGAAGCGCCAGCCGACCTTGGAGCTGTGGGAGGAGGCCAAAATGCAACCCTCATCTGCCAATTTCAACGCAGACCGACGTGCCCTCAGACAACGGTCATTGTACCGACTCAGTCGGTCGGCCCCGTTGGAGGCGCTCGATGTTCCGTTGACGTGCCCGTTAGACTGAAAGAACTTGGAATAGAGACGAGGCAGCGGAGTTTTAAGCGGTGGGGTGCCGTATCCATGGACCGTAGTGTCATTGCAGATCCACATCCCGTCCCATGGCTCTCTTCAATTTCTCCAGAACGGCCTAGCAGTGTCGCGCAGCGGGAGCCGTCATCATCCTCCTCCAGTAGCAACTAACCCGGGATCAGGGGGCGACAGCGACAGACACCGACCCACTGGCAAGAGTGGAAAAGTTGAGAGTGTGTGGTGTGGAGCAGTGCGGTGCAGTGGGAGTGCACAATGTAGGGGGCGGCTGCAGGGTTTAGGACAGCTCATCACGTTGACAGGCCCTGGCCTTTGGCGAAGAGGGGGAGCTCAGACCGCAAACCGCGGGCCCCCCCTGTCTCAAGCCTGCCTCCCCCATCGAACAAACGGCAGCCGGGAGGACCCCGGCAAGCCTCATCACATCTTGCAGAGCCATGGGTTTGCCAAGAGACCAGCAGCCCCGATGTTGCTGGCGATGGGCCAGTGCGTCCGGGCCAGGATTGCCCATTAGGTGTTTTTTTTTTACCGAAGGGGCCCATCGCGAGAGGGAGTGTGCCGTGCAGGAGGAAGTACGGAGTATCGCGAACAGCAGTAAAGCAAAGTACCCGCGGCAGCTTAGAGGGTCTACGACAGGCCAGAGGGCAACGTCCGGCTGGTCTGCGGCAGCCACCGCAGGGAAAACGCAGCAATATTCCGTAACAGCAGAGGTAATTGGGGTCTGGACGGCTGGCAGGCCGCTGTCTCCACCCGACGAGATCGAAATACTACCAAGTACCACATCCTTCGCTCCAGCTCCTAGGGCCCTTGGCTGCTTTCTTGTCCTTCTCTCCCGTCCGGCCATTTTTTTATCAGGCTTGCCTACCCGGCTCTCATCCTCTCCTCCCCTTATTGACCCGCCCTCCTTCCAGACTTGCTTCTGTTGTTTTGCTAGTCCTGGTTGCGAGCGTGCCCTGCCACAGCTGTGAAGTCGGTCGTTGCCCTCATCCACGCCCCCTTTTCACCCATCTGTTTTCCCCCTACATTCGGCGCGTTGTCGCTGTGCTGCTGCTGTTGCTGCTTTCTGTGCCTTTGTGTATCGACCGAGGTGCCTGTGGCTCTCGGCCGGGAAGATACATCCCGCACTCCCGTCGCTAGGCTCTGGCTTGCCTTCCAATAACGTCCAACAAACCACACAGAAACTTACCGTCCACAAACATACGGAAAAATAAGAAGTCCAGTGTTGCCAGGACTGAGACCCTCTTGTATTTTGGTTTCCCCTCTGCTCCCAGCACACGAACGTTCGAAGCAGCACTATCATCATCAGCTTGCTGCAAACCCACTGTCGCTCGATTTTCGGCCTGCCTTCCATGCGGAGGTTTCCTCTTTGCAGCTCGCACGTTGTCGTTGTCGCAGACGCAGACGCGGAAGCCGACAGGACCTTCCCGCCAGCTCACACCTCAGCCGACATCGCCCTTGCCGACGCCCGCCCTCATGTGTCAGGCCCCGAGAAAAAGGAAATAGGCCTTGACGATTACTGTTGCTGAAGAAGGAGGTTTTTTTCTTTCTTTTTCGGGTTTCGGTTGTTTTTTATTCGCCTGTGTTGACTCCGATCGTCGTTTTCCCGACTGTTTTCTGTCCCACGCTCCGGCATGTACCAGCCCGAGCCGACAGCGTTCATCCAGGTCCCGACCGGCTATGGGATGGGCCACGGCTTGCCAGACTACACGTTCGAGCAAACGCCACTGGGATTGAGTGGTGGAGGCGGCGGATACGGGGGCGGACCGGGGACGGCAGGAGCTGGCGGCGGTGGTGCCGGGACCCTGATTTACACGACGCCAATCTTCAGCGCCAGCAGTTCGGTTGTCGGCCCCGCACCTGGGTCTTTCCAGTTCCACCACTCCAGCAGCACCAGCGCCAGCACCTCCTCTGCGACGACCAGCACCTCCCCTACCTCGTCGGTCCTGGGCCACCAACGACTGCCACCACATTTGCACTCTTCGTCGGCCGTCAAAATGGAGCCAAACCACGACGACGTGCACGCCCAGGAGGCGGCGGCGCGGGACTATCAACCCGATCTCAAGGTGCGTGCCTCACGAACATAGGCTCTCATCCTATCACGCCGTTTACAACTTGCGTGCACCCAGCTAACGGTTTCCCCCTTCGGCGTGTAGGGCCCTCTTGTCGGCGAGAAGACGCCGAGCACAGCTATCACCGAAGAGTATGCCAAGGCCGACCCAATCTACGTCCAAAAGACGATGGTATGCACCATGCCCCCAAAATGGCACTGCGTTTGCTCGCATTAACACGGTGCCAGGCCCTCCCCCAGACCTACTCGCACTACCGCCCCATTCAAGGGGATGGCAATTGTGGCTGGAGAGGTAAGCTCCCCTCGCAGGAAGCGCGGATGTCGTATGTGTGTCGTCGCTGACGCTTGGGTGTACAGCTATTGGCTTCAGCTACTTTGAGACCCTGATTATCAACTGCAGCAAAGCCCAGATTGACGCTGAGAGGCAGCGTATCGAGGGCTTCAATGGCTACATCGAGACGGTGGGAGGCCTGTCGCCGTTTGTCTTCCAGGACATGGCCGAAGAGACGATCGAGTTGTTCCATAGGATCTCCCGCCTAATAGGGAACCGCGATCTCGCCCTGGCCGAGTTGTTCGACTCCTTCAACAACCCCGACGTTGCTAACTCGATCCTCTACCACCTTCGTCTACTAGCTAGCTCTTGGCTCAAGGGTCACCCAGACGCCTTTTCGGCCTTTATAACATCGGACTTGGGAGTCAGCGGGTACAGCACAGAGACCATCGAGCGCCCTAACATCGAGATCGATCATCTCGGTATGATGCTTCTGGTTGAGGTTCTGCTCAAACCTGTGGGCTTCATCCTGCAAGTGGCGTATCTCGATCGGAGCCCCGGATCACAGGTCAACACATATCGCTTTCCCGAGGAGTTCACCAACCGTCACGTCTCAGAGCTGGGGCCTATCATCCACCTGCTCTTCCGCCCGGATCACTACGACGTCCTCTACCTGGCAGGCGCAAACCTCCCGCCTGCTCCTCCTCCACCATCCGCACCAGTGGACTTGCAGGTTCACCGCGCTGCCTTTTCTTCAACGTATGAGATCAACAGCACACCAACCACTTTGCACGGGTACGGAGCGACGGACTTGCATACAAACCCACTTGCCCTTATCCCTGGCGGCTTTGACCCGCTGCCCACGACACTGGCAACCGGCTCCCCAATATCACCTTACGCACCGAGCCCAGCATCGCCCTGGATGTCAACGCCGTTTGTCGATGCGCTTCCCCAGGAGCAACAGGCGCCCATCCCGCTCCCTATCCGCACGCCAGCCCCGCCTCAGCAAACTCACCCTCTCCGCTTCAGCGAATACTGCCAGCTTCCAGAGTATGTCGACAATGGACCTTGGAAAGAACCGACGTTCCAGACATCAACGTTTAAAAACAGCCACTTCAACGTGGCCCACTACAACAACCCCAACTTCCAGCCCGAGGAGTACAAACCCGAAACGGATGACTACGAGACGCAGCCTCGGGTGGGTAGTCGGAAGAGGGGCAGTGTTTAGGACAATGGAGTGCCGCAACGTGAGGTATGGCAGAACACGCAAGAAGCGAAAGTACGAGGGCAAGTGGTGTGGCACGCAGGCTGTGTGTCACGGTCCGATCCAGGGCGGAAAAGGGGCTTGACGACGAATAAATCGATGGCTTTGGCGGAAACCAAAAACGGGGACAGTATCCATCTAATACCAATGCCACAATACCCAATGAACCAAAAACCAACCAGGACGCCATGAGAAGACACTCGACCGGCCAAGGATGGGAACCCAGGTCTGTGATCATTGGTGACGACACAACTATCTTTTTCACTGCTTTTGCCTTTGCGCATGGCTTCTGTTGTAATGGCTTCATGCTTCATTGGTCCGAGTCTGCATACCGTCACCGGCGCAACATGTTCATCATGCGAGCTTATTCTGTCTCGCCATTGCGTTTTATCATCTTTCGCCTATCATGAGAGGGGAGAGCGTGTATTGAGTTAATACGGCAAATTACGACCACCAGAGAACCAGGCTGGCCCGGGCACGTTTGTATCTCGGGAAGGAATTGGCGGAGAAAAGGCTGCAGACGGAAGTTTCGTGTTTCGTTTTTGATTTGGTTCTGTTTTTTTTTCGGCTCATCGGGTCGGGAGCATGAATTGGTTGTGGCGGCGGATGGGGCAGGTTGGGATGGCATCACAACATGTGATGAGACGAGGAAAAGCGAGCAAGTGGGGTCAAAACCATGTTGTGCTACACGCCTCCGTTCCTGTGTCTGTCGGATCATGAATCCGGATCAGAAGGCTGGCGCCTGGATAGGATAGGACAGACAGGTACGGCCCGAGGAAGGGTGTGAGAATGTGGCTTGCCAGGGAAACGGTTTTGACTCGGTGTTTTCTGAACCTCATGTCCGTGATGATAACGTGCACTGTGTGGGGAAATGATTTTCCCAGTGGTTACATACCTTGATAAAGGGTTGACTGGACTAGGTCGGGCAGCTCGTAAGGGGGTGTCGGTCTGCCGGATGGGCGGACCGCTGAGGCTTCAGTTGGTTTGGTTGGTGTGGTGTCGTTAGCCCGAAGTCTGAGGAAAAAGCGAATTTTTAACCATTACTTGAGCTTTTTTATGCCTCGGAGAGTACGAATGATTTTTGTGTGAGCCGTCAAATTGGTAACTGTATACGAAGATATGCTTTCTCCAGCCGAGAGAGACAAGGACTTCCTAACCTCCCACCTACGATATTCCGTGACGCACTTATTCCACCTCCCCAGAGGTAAAAGAGGTGGCGAAATGCCTTTTGCCTTCAACACACCGCATGCATGTTTCTCACACCGAACCATTTCCCATATATTTTGCTGATGGCGCGAGATGATAAGAGGAGCCTATCATCAGGATCAAATGCAGGCGCACCTGGTCAACTCCGAACACGGAGGACGTTCCACCGGGGCGTCTGCTCCCCACCAGTATTCAGCTTCCAAAAAACAAAAATAATAAAATAATAAAAAAAATACATCAACACGGATGAGGCCGTGTCCAAACCAGTTCTACGTGAGGGTACGGTACCCCTGCTCTGCGTGATAGCTATCTCACTGACGGAGGCTGAGCTTTGGTCCGAGGTATGGCGTTGGTCGAGATATCAGGCCTGAGATTATACATGGTTTTTACATAATGTGAGACACGTCACACTGATGGGGGACATGTTTCTCTTACATGTCCAATGGAGATCCCTTTACTCACATGAAACGCCTCATAAAAGCCTCTGCAACCCTGTTACGTACTCGGCTTCTTCCGGCGTTGTGTCGCCGCTCCGAGAGAGAATCTCTGTCACGAGCGCAAGCATATCCTCATGCTTCGCCGCATCCACACCGTCAACGCATATCCTCCTCGCCAGCTCGCCGGCCCAGGACGCTGCAACTGCTTCCTCCCTGACACGGCCGCCAAGCCGGTCATCGAGCGAGGGCAGACCGCCGTCCACCTCAGCCGCGACGCTCGTGACAACCTTGCCTTCTAGCCCGCACGCCACAATCCGAGCCCATGGGTTCATCTCCTCGGAGAGCACGTCGGCACTAGGCATGGCGATGTTGATCGCGGTACCGAGCGCGGTGACGTGGCGGCGCAGGTGCACACCGAGTGCGGCGATCTTGGCCGGATCCCTCAATGCCTGCGGGTTGGGGGAGACGGGGGAAACCCAGACACCTGGATCCTCCGTGGTGAAGGCTGTGAGCCCAAAGAGGTTTCGGAGCGCCGAAATAGTGGTGTGCTCAAGCAGCCGAGAGTAGCAACGCACCGTGAACTGCTTGTGATCTGGTGACTTGAGGTCAAGCACTGGCCAAAGAACGGCTTGCCCAGGCCCGTGGTATGTCGTCTGGCCGCCACGAGGGGAATGAAGAACTGCCACGGGCAGCGGGGCTGGTGGAGGGACGGGAGGCGCGCTGGGAGGCCGGTCGCCCTTCTCCGGAAGGATGATGCGCAGGGGCGCCTCGAGGCGTGCGGCCTCGTGGTCGGTGAGCGGGGCGGTTTGGCGGCGGCCCAGGGTGTATGTGGGCATCGGGGTAAAGGAGAGGAGCGTGGGCGGCGGAGGGTGCCGCGGCGGCAGTCGTTGGGCGGCCGTCACACCGGGTGGGGGGGCAGCGGGGCAAGCCGCATCCTTGAAGTCCAGCTGTCGCCGGCGTAGATGCTCCTGGACACGCGATGCCAGGCTGTAGGGTGGGTACAGCGACGGCGCGCGATGGGGCAGGTGCCAATGCTGGAGACGCATTTGCTCGGCGTTTGGCGCGCGCCCAGCAGCGGAGTGGCAAGTCTGGACCGAAGAAATTGCTTGCGAGCCCGCTGAGCTCGCCTGGGTGCGAAGAGCTGGGCAGTCGGCGTTATTGGCTATGCATCATTTGCTCGTTACCCTCCCTCTTCAAGATGGTCCCAAGTCGTCCGACAGGATGCAGAAGGGAGATTGACAGGAGACACGGCAGATCTGGTAGCGAAGGAGCCTTCGTGCAGCGCCGCGTGTTTACGTAAACTACTGCGTGTGGGCTGGAGGGTCCGAGGGGCTGGAATTTTGAATACCACCCTCGATCTTTCCATCTCACAAATGCCCAGAGCTGGGAGTTGAGGAAGGATGTCGCAATACCAGCGGTTTGTTGGTGCGGTGTTTTTCTTTTCTTGCGCGAGGTGGATCGAGAATCCTTGAGCTGCACAGGGACTAGGCACCTCAGGAGCGGTAGGCAATGCCTGGCCGTCCCGAGATCGGGTGCTGGGGACGGAGACTCCCAGCCCCAGAATCCATAGGCGGGAAGCTCCACTGTCCGGCCCACCTCAGCCCGTTGCCGCGCCGAAGCCTACCCGCCATTTTAGCTTGGCGTAGAGGCTCCATTTCGGGGACTGACGACGCAACCTCGACGGTGGTGTGGGAGCATCATGTCCTTCGCGTGCTCGCTTGAACATGAAGAGCAGAGCTGCTGCCAGCTTACGTTACACGATCCAAGTTGACGAGCAAACCACCCTGGTCACATCCCCTTCAAGTCCAGCCAATCGCAACTCTTGCCCGGGCCCATCGATTACTAGCGCCTGGTCCAGCCACTCGTAATGGGTGGATATCATCCTGGCGAACATCATGGGAAAGGTCCTTGCGCCGCAGCAGATCTACGCGTGCGGAGAGCGCTTGTGTGACCCGAGTCCCGTCATCATGGGAGGCGGCACGACGCTGGGCGCGTTCTTGTTGTTGGGACCACTCAGCGCCCATGATTTATCTTACAAACTATAATACACCAACTATCATACAACCATGTCCCTTTTTATTTGCACACACTCAGGCAAGGAGGCCCAGTGGCAGGCTCTACCGCTCGTCAAGATGCTCGAGGTCCGCCTTGTCCTCTGCATCATACTCTTCGTCTTCTGCCTCTTCGAGCAGGTCTCGGAACTTCGCGTCTTTGCCGCCCCGTGTCCGTCTCTCGGCTGGTTGCCGACCCCGACCAAGTCTCTCCTTTGCCCCAACGACTCCACGCACAGGGTCAACGATGACATCAACCGTCTTGGTTTTCTTCTTGCTCCTGAGTTCCGCTGCCCGTGATCGAACACCCCCATCTGCCGGATTTTTCAGGGTGCTGCAATCAGCTGCTCGTCCCAGCCGCACGTTGCTGCGGGTGCGAGTCTTGGCCCCGAGCGCCCACAAGTCACCCCACTGCGCCTTGCGCGCGTCGCGGTATGCCTGTTTTGAAAATGACTTGGGCACAACCCAGCGCTCAACTGCGCCTGCTGGTGTGCACAGCTCGAAAGTGATGTGACCGTGCCGCTTGAGCGGCGGGAGGATATTCCGCGGCAAGGACAGTGGGTTGGGCGACGGGTTGCTGAGGTCTTCATACCCAGCAAAGGCACGATCCGCGGCCTCCTTGCCTTGCAGGAACTCTTCTGTGTGCGTGCCGCTCGGGTGGGTGCCCCTGCGCACTGCGACATAGCTAAAATTGATATCTTCATGGTTGCGGTGCCCCGCATCCAGAATGCGCTGTAGAAAAGGGGGTCTGATGAACCGCTGTTGAAAGTGACAGAAGTCCTTGCGTCCAGGACTGAGTCCAGGAGTTTGGTACAATGGACACTTGATGTGGTTCGTGCATGGCGCAATGATCATGCCCATTTCCCTGTCACGCTTGTGCTCAGATGATGCTTCAATCTCCTCCATCCGTTCTTCGGATTTGGGGGGTATGATGAACTCGTCGAGGATGCGCTGACGCACATCAGCCACGGCCTCGAACCCTCGCGGGTGGCCCTTCTCCAGTACCATCAAAATACCGCCCTGGGGCTCGAGCATCGCCCATAGGTTGTCAAGCCAGGCAACTCGTTTCCAGTCCTTGTCCATTGGCATCAACTGGTGAGTGGCGATAATGACATCAAACCTCTTTCGAGGCGCCGGGCTACCGCTGGAGTCCAGTTGGCCCTCTGAACCTTCGACAGAATGCAGATAGTCGGGCAAGCGCGGCAAGAAGGTTGTGTTGTGGAGAAACCGGGAGATGCGGTGCCTCAGGCGGTCGGAACCGACAATAACTGTTTTTTTCCCTGGAGGCTCGCGCTCCTGCACGTCCCCCTTTTCCCGCAGGATGTCCCATTCTGTCTGAAGAACTTCTTCCCAGGCAGCCAGACCGGCCCCGCCACCTCCAACATCAAGGACACGAGGACCTTTGCCTCCGTCCCGAGCCAGTAGTCCACGAATCCAGTCTGGCCCGAGACGCTTCCGAACCTCGACGAGCGTGCTCATGACCGAGGCATACACTCCTGGGATGACAGTGGCAATATAGGCATCGGCTTCGATCTCCGACATTTTATGCTGACTGGCCTCCAGCTGCACTGGCTTCTGTGGCAAAGAACCCTTCATGGGTGGGGTTGCAGGGGATTGCGGTAGTCCCTTGCCGCCGAATAGACTTTCGGCTGCCTCTTGGACGTGTGTGATATCAGCTCTCTTCAGGAGAGCGGAAATGGGCTCCACGAGCGCGCTCCTGGGCAGGAATACAGTGCTTGGGTCTGGACCGAATTTCCCTAAAGCGGTGTTGGGATGTGCTCGCGGGCCCTTGTCCTCCCACTCGGGGTACTCAGCATCCGGTTCCCGCCCATATTCGTGAGCAATTGGCTGGCTGTCTTCCTTGGGTTCTCTCTTCGCAGATTGGTGCTCTTTCTCTTCCACAGGCTGGAGGCTTGCAGCTTCAAAATCGCGCTGTAGCTTCACGAGCGCATCATACTCGCGTTGGTTATTGGCGGTTACATTCAGGTAGTCGACCTGAGCGTCGGTGAGGGGAGGTGGCACCTGGAGGCCCTCTACATCTTCCGAGATCTCCTGGCCTTCAATGCCGCTCTGTTCAAGGAAGGTGTGCTCCACTTCCTCGAGGTCGCCATGCTCAGTTTCTCGGAGCAGCGAGTAGCGGGAAGTGCTGTCGACAATGTCTCCACTCTCGCCGCGGTGAGGCATTCCCACATCATCCGGTTGAGTTTCGCGCAGTGGATTTCCGTACAGTCTGACGTATAGGTTGTATTCTTCGTCCGAAAGGTAGCCCGGTGGCAAAGTCTGGCCAAAAGTCTGTCTCGCTTGGCGCACTATTGTCTCGCTGTCCTCAGCCTTCAGCTCTATGTGTTTGTTTCGACGTGGCGGAGCTCCCGTAGGATCTGTAGATTCCTGAAATAGCCGCCTGCTGGAAGAAAACTGCCGTATTGAGCTCGGCCGCAACGCCCTGGTCGTCGAGAGTGCAGAAATCGCCGTCGGGTTCGATCGAATGGAAGAATGTGGCCCAGCCAAGGTTTTCGAGGATAGGATGGCGTCATAGAAACCTAGAAGCTGCGCCCTGCACCCCGGGCAGCGATTATGGATTTTCCCGGTCGAAATCATCCTCAATTGCTGAAAATTTGAGTTGTTGGTCGAGTGATGTTACGGCGGCTGAGAATTTCACGTCTGAGCTGTGGAGAGCTTTGACCAAATTGATACGCGACGCTGCACGGTCGTTTACGTCACCACGTGATAGGTAGGCGCCCCACAAGGCGACGGGCAAGCCCTCCCAACTGTTTCAACAAGCCCCTCTCTGCTTTGAGAACCATCTGACCATCAAACCATTACCGCGCCTCGAACTGAAGACACTGCGCTGTTGCCACAGCTGTAGTAATACATTTACCGAACCCCCCAAACTCCAGCAAAGAACCCCCGCATGACTCCGCCTTAGTTGCCGAGATCTGACATGGTCTTGAACGCTGGACGCGTTGTAGGTCGTTGTCCTGGGGCCTGCCCAGTCTGTAGCTTCGCAGGGGGGCTTACCACATTGAACGGCGAGCTCTCGGCAGACTTATAGGGATCCAGCTATGTACTATCAGCGTCTACGTTGCATCAGACGCCTTTCACAAGACTCACCGAGAAGAGCGACCAGAAGTAGAGACCGAAAAATACCCAGACGGCCTCAATGAAGCCGTTCAAACTCCAGTTCCTTGGCCTTGACACTGTCCGGCCACCACTTGCCCGAGGGGTTGGAAGGCCACTCCCTCCCAGCCTGTGCCCACCGCTGCCAAACGAGGAGCCACCTCCGGGCCCGGCCAGCTTCACGGCTTCATTGACGGCGTCTGTGAGGGCAGGGGGGTTGGCACCCTGAATTGTCTTGATAACAGACCCGTTGTGCAAAATTAGGAATGTTGGCATGGCGCGCACGCCGTATTGTTGTGCGACTTCACCCTGGCTATCGACATCAACTTTGCAGAATGCGATCTTCTTTGGCTTGGAGTACTTGGTGGAAAGAGACTCAAACGTCGGTGCAATCATTTTGCACGGGCCGCACCAGTCGGCGTAGACTACATTTTCAAATGTTAGGAAGGCCAACAAGGGCAGCACCCGCAACGAACGTACAGTCAGCGACGACAATGCTCGAAGAGCTCAGCACTTGGCGCCATTCCGCCGAAGAGCCAATTTTTACGGTCGGACTCATGGTTAAAAGTAGGAGGTCAGGGGTTCACAGTTAAGCTCCGCGGAGAGTGTTGGGCGAGTTGGCGATCTTGCGATGCTGTTGATGTAAGATGGCGGCCTACTGCGGTGGCTGATTGATTGCGATAAAGCTGTCCAGTTCGCTGTCGTCATGTGGGGTCCAAAGGGTTAGGGTTGATAAGAGCCGATAGCAAGGGATAGCAAGGCGGTGAAGATTTTCACCTGGTTTCTGCCCAAAGTTTTTAGCTGAATTTATGTTGATGCCCCTCGGAAGTGGTTTCAATCGGCCTGACGCTGATAACTCAGGTCCAGCCATGTCTTCGCAGGAGCATCAGGCCAAGGTAAGCTAGGTCTTTCAGAAAACATCCCAACACTGGGGCGAAAGGCCGGAGCACTGCAAAGGGCAAGCGGGCCCAAACCTTGTGTTCACACAGCGTTACCCTGGGTTGCCTGTACCCATGCAGACCCTCGCATCTGCGGAAATTTCACCTGTGAATTGCGACGGTTCTCAATTAACATCGCTCACAGAAAAGGCGTCTTGACACCACCGAGGGCAGCAACAGCATGGCGACGTTCAAGCAGCCAAGGTTCAGGCCCACTGAGCCGAGAGACTGGACTGTCTCTGTTGCGGTACCAACGAGTATCATTGGCGAGTACGGAAACCTTGCCGCGTACCCTGGATAGACTGCCGCTCGTATGCTAACTCTAATTCAGCTGTGTGACCCGCGAGCAAAGAACAACCTATGCTGGTCGTATTGCCCGTGTACTCGCCATCTTTTCTGTCGACGAGGTTGTCGTTTATGATGACAGCCCGTTGGAGCAGCGGCCTGCCGACGTTGATCGTGACGCCTTCACGGGCGACATCGATCCTGCTCACTTCCTCGAGCATATTCTCACATATCTAGAGACCCCACCGTTCATGCGCAAAACGCTGTTCCCTTTGCACCCAAACTTACGCTCACAAGGCCTACTACCAAATCTAGACATGCCACACCATCCATTCAAGGATGAATGGCTGCCTTATCGTGAAGGCTTGACATTGCCAGGCCGCCCGAAGAGCGGTAACGGGTATGGACTCCGCACCATAGCGTCCGGCTTGAGCTCTCTGCTGACCAGCCCAGGACGATGGTTGATATTGGAATGCCCGAAACTGTAGCAATATCTGAGACAATCCCTCCACGGACACGTCTGACCCTTAGGATGCCCGACGACGAACGTGGGAAACCGGAGCCGATCCACCCAGCCGCTCCCAGGACCGAGGGTGGCTACTTCTGGGGCTATAGCGTACGCAAGGCTGCGACTGTCTCCGGCGTCCTCACCGAGGGTCCCTACGAGGATGGTTATGACATGAGTATCGGCACATCTGAGCGAGGAACGCCACTATCGCAAGCCTTCCCCGAGCACCAGGAAGCCAACTTCAAGCATCTTCTGATCGTCTTCGGAGGTCCACGAGGCTTGGAATACGCCGCCATGAACGACCCGGAACTGAGCGAAATGGGAATTTCGGGGGCTAGAACGAGGGAACTCTTCGACCATTGGGTGAACGTGTTGCCAAGCCAAGGAACGCGGGGAATCAGGACCGACGAGGCAATGTTGATAGCGTTGACCGGCCTTAGAAAGCTGTGGGATACTACATGAGTATCCGGCTCATGCTTACTCAAGAGACGACGTCCCTTTCGGTTCTCGAGAGGTAGCCCGACAGCGCAACTCTCTTGCGGCCACCATATTTCCTCGACTCCTTCCACGTTGACTACTGACGAATACAACGTTGTAGCGATACCCTTGGACGCATATTTTTCACCAGTAGCCAGCAATCAATTCAAGGCGTCTTGTAAAGACGCAATTGACGCATCAAATCCTCGAATCCAGTCGTCTCCGAACCTTCGCATTGCATTAGTGCGTTTGGGCCGCCTTCTGTACGGATTGATAATCCATGGCACTAATGTTGCAGTGTGATTTGGCGGCCGCCTCACTTTCGACAGATCCCCAAGGAGTTGCTTCTCGGCATTCCCTACAACGTCTGTAGCACGGCGAAGCAGCAACCCAATGAACCCTACCTTCAGGGTTACGCCAGAGCCTGTGATTCACATTAAACCTATTGACCAAAATAAGCTTAAAACGCCCTGTTACATCAACAGCGTCGAGTGAGAGTCAGCCTACTAGTTTTATCACTTGGGAGCGTCACTGGACGATCAGCATGTATGGCAACTAGAGCTTGCTTACGACGCATGGTTGCGCCGCAGCATGCTTCCATGCACCATGTTGGCGGGGCGAGTACAGATCCATCAACGCAGATGCACCACGTCTACCGTCAATGTCACCTCAAGCTGCAACTTTCAGGTTGTGTCGTATAGGTGCAGCACCGCTGCCCTGAACATTGGACCGATTCCGACAACGAGAAAAATCGGGCAGGTCAAGGGTGGGCCACCGATCAATCTTCCTTCCCTGGATGTTGAATAGGTGCATACGGTCAACAAAGTAGGACTGCATGTCGCAAACGACTTATACCCAAATATCTCTCCGTGTTGTGCGCAAGAACAAGTAGGACGTCATCCGCGGCATCAGAGCCCAGTTCCGCGGCGTTGGATCAAATGCCCGCACCTTGCCGAGAGACTGGGCCCTCTTCAGCGAATCAGTCTACACCCTGATCTCCCCAGCCCAGCAACTACACCCGCCGTCAGCTTACCCTTGCGTCTAGGTACACTTTCAGCCTATCTGTCGGACTAACCAGCAACACAAACCACCCGAGTGCTTCGTACAAGTCAAGCCATCGAACGGCATGTAAATTCCAAATTCCCGGACTAATCACCCCCCCGAATCCCTCATAGCGGATAGACTGGACCATACAACATCCCCTTCCCCTCACGCCGTATAGCCCTCCCCGATTGGCCACTCAACTTGCTTTTCTGTGTTTTTACACCAGCCTCTCAGAGCAGAGTGTCTTCCACTTGCAGCACTAGGTTAGGAGTGTGGCTTGCATTAGTTGATCTTGCAAAAGAGCCACTGGGTGAGGGCGTATGCATTGGATAGGTTGACACAGTGCGGTGCGAAGTTTAGCGGTCGTGGAGCCCGAGGTGCTTTAGTATCTGTTATGTCCGATGTATGGTGGTTTAGCAGTTGGATGGGCTGGGTACAGGGTTGAAGGATTGTAGGATATTCAGATGTGTGTCGTGTGGGTGTGCTTGGTTAGTCTGTTGCTTGTGTTGATTTGTATAAGGCGGTTCCATGATGGTGCGATCCAAGGGTCGGAAGATACAGAGCTGGTGTAGGGGAATGTTTAAAAGTCACGATCGCAGTTCCCGCTCAATGCCTAAGTTACAATAACTCTGTGTGTCGAAGCTAGATAATACGCCATCAACTGGGAACGCTCTTTTTTCCGTCATACTTCAATGTCATGCCCCTGAATAGCGTGGCTTCGGAGAAACCGCTAAATGCCGGTAATCCAGGTAAGCAACAATGTGATTCAGTTGAAGCGCTTCCCATCAAGGCTAGTTTTTCTGTGCCATGCGGGTGGCTGTCTGAGGTACGCAACGGGTGCCCCATCTGCCGCCGAACGACGTCCTGGCTTCGTCAGCTATGGTCACAGGTTGAATTCAGACTCAAGCTTGATAGTGTTCAATGGCGAGAATCTATGAACACACCTGGGGCACTGGACTCACTCGGACTCTATGAGCAAGCAACACTCTGATGAACGACGAGGGATCATGGAAATCTCGGAAGGAGACCATCAGGTGTATTAGGTGATGGACTACTAGGTACATATCTCATGCCTCACTCCTCCTGGATAGCAAGACGAGAAACGGCACCGACGCTGTTATGTGCCGCTGTCGATCTGCTCTGCAACATGGCGTGCTGTCCACGCATCCCACGCGTCGCATGTGTCCTGAACCGTCTGCGGAAGCCGCATCTTGACCACCTGTTCGGGTTGCACCACAAATGATGCGAAGAAGCCGCCCGAAGCGTGCCATACAATGTGACAATGGAAGCCCCAGACACCTAGACAAGAGGGGAAAACGGGCGGACGTCCGTCAGCGTGCCGTTGTGCAACTCGGAGGTCAGGGGGCCATGTCTCAGACGTACCTGGATTGGCGTCGAACTGCAAAGCAAGGTGCCCGTTTCCACGAACAAGCTGCACGTCACGCCTGAGTGGGTTGCTGGGGCGGACAATGCTGCCGTCCCAGGGGCCGCTGCCCTCGTGCAATATGTACGGGTTGTGGCCATGCAGATGCATGGGATGGCTAGACGCAAGAAGGGTCAACATCTACCGGTCTTGACAAAAAAGGGGCTGGCGCGGTGACGTACGGGCCCGGCGTTTTGTTGACGACGACAATACGGACGGAGGAGTTGGCATAAAAGTTGAGCACATTACGCTCCTCTGGAAAGGTAAAGTTTCCCTCGTTGGCTTGAATGAGCATCGGGTGGTTGTAGTCCGCTCGCATGGACACCCCGTTGAACTTCCACAATGTTATGTTCGAGGCGTTCTTGAAGAGCTCAAACTCCATAGTGTGCGTGAAGGTGGGCTCGGGCACAGCCATGGGGAACAGTGGTTTTGTCAGCTCGAGACTGTCGCCGGCACAGTCATTGGGGTCAGACACATCCGGTACCGCGGTCGTCGTGGGCAACTTGGTCGTGTCGGCATCATCATAGTAGACTGCTGCCACGGCATGTGGCTGGCGAGCAACCGTACACGATGCGATGGTAGAGCGCATCCAAAAGGCAGATCCTGGTTTGCCGACATTGGCCGTGACGAGGACATCGGCGCGCTGACCGACGCCAAGCGACACGACCGTGGTGTCATAGGGCTGGATAGGAGTAAAATCGACAGCAATCACTGTGAGAGTGTGCTGGTCAATAGAAAAGAGCTGGACTCCATCGGCACCGGAGTTGATCAATCGGAGGCGGTGCGTCTTTCCGGTCTGGAACTTGAACTTGGAGATGCCGGCATTGCTGTTGCAAGGGGTGTCATCTCCGGAAGCTACGGTGGAACAGTCAAAGGTCATCTTCCCGTTGATCAGATTGTTGTCCGAAAGCACCTGTGGGCTGCCGTTGGGCGCTAGCATATCTGCGATGATATCGAAGTACGGCCTGTGGTGCCAGTCTGCTCGTTTGTCAGCTATCAACATGGTCTCTTGCAGGAGTTTCAAACCTCGCCATACCGCTGAGCATGATGGGGCCGACATCAACGTCGTATTTTTGTTGCGTAGGGCCGTGTATTACAATGGGGCCAACCACGCCGCCAGCATACTGGCCCGAGTAGTGCGAGTGGTACCATGTCGTCCCAAACAGGTCGGCAATGAACTCGTATGTCAAGCTCTTTCCCGGGGCAATGGGACACTGCGACACACCGGGCGACCCGTCCTCCCACGGTGTCCCTATTTGCAAAAGTCCGTGCCAATGGATCGCCGTCCCTTCTTCGGGGCCTGTGATGTTGTTGTGGACGTTCACAATGATTTTGTCCCCCCAGTTCGCCTCAATAAGCGGGCCGGGAAAAGCGTCGTTGACCAGCAGCACGGGACGCTCGTACCCGTCGGGGGCAATGATCCCGCGACTGACTGTGAAATCGTAGGTACGTATGACTCCAGTATTAGGGTAGTTGACATAAGGATTGTTGTCAAAGTCCCTCAGCGTGCCCCAGGGGTAGCCGCTCGGCAGTGGGTTGTTTGTGAGAAAGAATGGGAGGAAGGGAAATGCCAGTGTTCCCAAGACAGAAGCACTGGATGGTATAAGTCAGTGCCTAGCCCTCCCCAAACAAAAACCAGTCGTACCAACATACCCGTTAGTTTTTCTCTGTGCGAGTGTCCCCGCCGCGCTGGAGAAGCCTGAGGCAACCCTGGCGACTACGTCTCCCAGGACGCCCATATTGATGAAAGTTGGCCGGCTGTGAGAAAGAAGCAGCCCGGGACCAAAGAGATACCCAAAGAACGACTGAAAAGAAAATCCCGGCCCTGGAGTTGAAGATCTGGGGACATGGAGGACGCCGAAGGATACGAAGAATATATAAGAGATGTTATAGACCACAACGGCGGCCCGCCTGGCAAGGGGTCATACGATTCGCAGATTCAGGATGTTTGCTGTGACATCAAGGGCATCGCCTCCAGGACGCCACATGTTGTGAGCAACATGGGATCACAGCAGGGAAGAGTGACAAGGAACGGGTACGGCCCTGATCAACACCGCTGTTTGCATGTCCCTTCGGCCACGATCCCTGGTACAGACGGCGAACAGGGGGGGATATTCGAGGGCATGGCCAAGCTATAGATATCTGCCATTCCTGCGGTTGGCGCCTCCACTGGGGGCGCTACCCTGCTGAAGATGTCCGGCCGGAGAATAGAGCGATATTCCGGCGTCGGGCGGATATGGGCAGCAAGCCCGCCGGGAGAAAGATCGCTCCGGACAGGGCCCGACAGTCGATCGATCCATTGATATATGGAGAGACATTAGATAGTTGTAGATAGCGGAAACGGCATTGCAGAGCCGCGCAAGGGATATGTGGCTTGTGGGGGCCTCCTGTTGAGATCGACGGTGCTTGCAGCTGCAACCTCTTGTACCCGTAAATCCGTCAGATGCGGTGAGAACGCTGTGGAATACAGTTCAAAGAGCTGTCAGCAGCTTCTGTGACTGTAGTTCCGTGGCAGCCGGCCTGGTGAACGCGCGGGACGGGAACAGTTCTCTGTATCGTCTGCGGATTGGCTCCGGTGATTGCAGGCTGCCATATCCCGGTTTGGGTGAGGTCCTGCTCGCCCCGAACGTTGAGCACAGGTGTACACACGCGCGCTATCGACAGGCAGCCAAGATAACGGGGGGCGAAAGACAGAGAAACTCGGAATGGCCGGAGCAAGCGCTGTGGTCTGACACGCACTTGGGAGGCTGACCGCTGACCTGGCCAGATCGTCCAACCGTTGTAGCGGTCAAAGTAACACAAGCGATTCGCTAGGACAGGAACCCTAACGGAGCTCGGCGACGCACCGCCGATGCCATGTGGTAGTGAAAAAGTCGAGAGCTTCCAGGTTGGTGTTGTTGGCACCTTCCATGTAAAACTCGGCACTCCATCTCCTCGGCACAGCCGCCAGCGGATGCATGGTTCCTTGCCCGGGAGTTACCGTCTCAGGGCCAGCGGCACCCCGACATCCCTTTCCAGATAGTATTATTGGGAATGGAAATGCATGTTCCTGCATACAGACGCATGAATTATAGACGCCGGTTTTATCTGTGGTGGCCGCACCACGATTTCGTCAAGTCTTACACTGGTAGTTCCGTGTGTAGATATCTGCGACCGACATGTTTTTAAACTTATGATCTCTCCTTTTCCCGCACGCCAACTTCCCGTTAGGCACTGTTGGGTCGGTGGCTTGGTGTCCAGTTTGGGGCGTTGGGTGCGCGATGGAGATCGGCTTTGCGGCTGCCGCCACCTCGAATGTCTCGGGGCTTAAACAACACTTTGTGTAATTACCGAAGACAGCAGGAGCCGTGCGACTGGGACAATACCTTAGCTTTCGTTCAATGCCCAATTGGTCTTGCGAGACTTGCTTGGCTGCGTAATTCCACCACCAAGTTTGCCTATCTAAGACGCGGTGGCCGAAGGCAATCGAATCCAGTACCTGCTGAGCCAACTCTCTCAAGGGCAGCAACATGGAGGAGTCCCACCCCAGCCAGCTTGCTGTCGGCAGCAGCCAGGGCACCTCAAAAAAAGCAGATGGTTACCTCAAGATGGAGTGCTTCATCTCTCCACGATGGCAACATCCGCCTTAATTTTCCAATGCCGTTATTCCATTGCGCCGGAGAAGTCATATTTACATTTGATGGTACAACAAGGGCCCCAGGCTCGTTCTGTGCTGTTCTAGACACGGGCTTGAGCTCCGGGTGGTTAGTCGGAGGCTCGCCGAGCGGATGGCATGGAATGGAATCGTTGCGCAGCCATAATTACTGGACGCCTTTGGGCGCGAAGATAGGCTTCTTGGATAATCGGCGAGGAATCGGATCGGATAACGCTGCCAATAGACATGAAGAAACTGAAGGCATGATGTGTCAGCGGACATGCGTTTCAGACGAGCACCAGCTGTGATCATACCCGAAGGTTGCTCCAGATCCAAGCATATACTGCCCCAGTGTCCTCATGATGCCGTTCGGGCCGGCGCCGTATCTGAAGATGTTGACAGTCCCTGTGACGGGTCAGCCAGTGCTCCGTGAGCTCGTCAGTCAGCTTCTGGACGTTGGACATACCGAAGATGAAGCCAATAATGACGCCAACCGCTGTGTTCGAACATGCGTCAGTTTCCTGTCCCAAGCAATAAAAAGACAGCATAAGGATGACATACTGCCACCCATCATGGCACCCATCTTGACTGTCGCGAGCTGTTAGCAAAGGGCTTCTGAGCTGATCGGCAGGTCCTCGTACGTTTATCGGTGGTCGAGGGTCCAACAGCACCGCCATGGCTCGGAGGGGGAGGCATTGTAAGCTTTGTTTTCTGGCGTTTGTGATTCAATTTGCTGGTTTGCACTTGCGATTGAAAACCATGGGCAGCTTGTGATGCGTTTCTGGCAAAGTCGCGTAGCGTGCACGGACCATTCAAGATCAGCCTTGCCGAAGCAAAGCGCTCTAGTGTAGGTATCTGGGTAAGGAGGACCAACAGTCGCCTTGGATCTCCTGATCCCAATTCAACTCAAGGATACTCCCGTGCGCATTCATAGTGCAATCATTTCTTCACTTTAAGTCCTCAGTTGAAGCAGAGTAACCTGTGATATTTTGCTAACATTGCACCCTTATTGAAGAAAAAGGCTGAGGACAGGTTTTGATGCTTTTTATTGAAGGAGCTCAGGGTGATGGAGGGGAAAGCGCTTGGACCAAGCTTGTCTCCGCTTCTCCTGAGGCACGCGCTGCTCACGTGACGGTTGCAGAGAGATCTCGAGGAGTGGGACCAGCTAGAATGCAAAATTCTCTGTCGTAGCGCAAGCAGCGGTCTGGATAGCAGATGTGACAGCGGGCTTTCATGAGCAAAGTCTACGTCTTTGGATATCGCGCAGAGTTGACTCGTCAACGTCGTGACGGACTGTCCCGCAAGTAGCAAGCGCGAAGCCGCAGCGAGACAAGGGGGGACGAGTCTTCTGGCGCGTGCGCGCTGATCGCTTTCTGGCCCGGTCTCCTCGCTAAGCGCTACGAAGGCCAGGAGACCTTCGCCTCAAAATCTTGCCAGACCTCACTCCTCAATGCTGCTGTCGCATCGCGAGCCCCTTTGCCACCCCCGAACACGCTCATATTGTCGCTATTCCTAGGTACGTGTGTCGCGCTCGCCAGGCCTTTGCCGATAGCATTTATTTTCCATTCATGCAGCTGAAGCATCGCTCACGGCGTCGCAATTCCCACCGACCCACGTGCAACGTGCCTCGACGTCAGAGCTGACCACCGCCTCCTCTCTTCCAGACCGTCGCGACCCATCGTCGTCTCGAAGGCAACTTAATTGCGATACCGCCGCCATTCAATTACGGGTCAGGAAACGCACGAGAAGACAGGTGCAATTACGCCAGCCTTCACCATCCCTGTTGCATTCTTAGTCCGTGTGGCCGGCCTCCGCTCCGGCCCCTTTCCGCGACGATTTCCTCATGACGGCTGTCGCGAGTCCTCCTAGCTTTGCGAATCTCAATCGCCCGGGATGGATTAACGGCGGCCAGACACCGAACTCGATGAATGCGGACGATCTCAGAGGCATCAACATGTTCGCGAGGGGCAAGACCATTCATCGAACCAACTCTTCGTCGTCGGTGTCGTCGACGTCTTCGACTTCCTCGACAGGAACCATTACCTCGAATGCTCCGACCAACGGAAATCCCACGCCCTCCGGTGGTGATCTAAACGGTTGGCCAAATACCGGCCCGCGAAAGAAGTTGCTTCCAGCGAAGACGGCACATGCACAAGATTTTCCTCCACGAGGCCCCAAACCGTCCACAGCCAACAGCGTGAACGGAACTTCTCTAATGCAGCAAAGCCAGTTAGCGTTGGCCCAGCAAGGCCATATGATGCCCCAAAATGGGATGTCCCGGCCAGGCGCAGAAGGCGTCCTGCCTGGGCGACAGCCTGTTCTCTCTTTGCTGTCTCTGAACGGAAGTTTCGACCGAAAAACGATATCTGTGCCATTCTACCCAGACACCCTGCGCATTGGTCGCCAAACCAATGCTAAGACTGTGCCGACTCCGGTCAATGGCTTCTTCGACAGCAAGGTGCTGTCGCGACAACATGCCGAAGTTTGGGCGGACGCAAGTGGCAAGATTTGGATCCGAGACGTAAAGTCCTCCAATGGCACTTTCGTCAACGGAACTCGGTTGTCTCCGGAAAATAGGGAGTCCGAACCGCACGAGCTGCAACCACAGGACCACCTTGAACTTGGCATCGACATTGTGAGTGAAGATCAAAAGACGGTCGTGCACCACAAGGTTGCCGCCAAGGTCGAGCACGCCGGTTTTGTCAGCCCGTCCAACAATCTGATGGAGATGAACTTTGGCGACCTTGATCCCTCCAACGGTTCTTTGATGATGCCAGTGGCTGGGGCGCCCCCAAGAGGACGAACTGCGAGCCAAGCTTCCATGGCGGCCGGTGCCCGCATGGCCCCTGCTAATATGGGAGGACCAGCAAACGGACTGGCACAGCAACGGCAGTTCTGGTTGAATCCCATCACGACGGAGCACATCGTGAAAAAGCTCCATGTAAGACCTTCGATTCACTCTGCGTATGTATGTCTAGCTAATCACCATCAAGGCGGAGATGCGCAATGCCCGTCTTCAAAATCAAGATCTCGCCAGGACAAGCCAGTTTATCAACGCCTTGCTCTCCAAGGACGATGTCAAAAACTTGGATAAGCCAGAAGCTCCCGAGCCGCCAAAACTTCCTCAGGGTGTGAACGGCAACATGTCTTTCCGTTCTGATGGCGGCAAAACAAGATTCTCCGAGCCCCCGGCTCCACCCCCTTCGCAACCTCTTCCAGAGAAGCCCGACATTTCACGGCCAGTTTCGTCAGAAATCCCGGCATTAAAACGAGGCACTACTGAGAGGCCAAAATCACACCCTACGAACACGTCACCCATCCATCCAAACAATACTAGCCTGAACCAAATCATGCAGCTCACCGAGGCGCTTAATAACGCCAAAAAGGAGCTTGACACGCACACGGCCCGAGTGCGGGATCTCGAGGAGAAGCTCAACAAGGAGCACGAGGCCCGTCTCCTTGCAGAAGAGCTGATGCGGAAGATGGAAGAAAGCAGCCATGCTAGCATGAATGGGTCCGCAGTGACTCCTTTGGTCAACGGCCATTCGGAGCTGGACAAGGCATTTGACCTTCCGGCAGACAGGCCACCTTCGCCAGCGATACCTGCCGAAGACACGGAAATAAATTCGGCATCTCAACCAGACAAGGTCGAAGCTCTGGCAGCAGTCTTCCAGACTCGCATCGACACAATGGCATCTGAGATGGTAGGACTGAGGGAACAACTAGAGGCATTCAGACAGCGAGCCGAGAAGGCAGAAGCTGAGCGGGACGCCGATCGGAAGACGCTTGCGGAAATGGTCCAGGAGATCCGACAGCGCGATGAAGAAGTCAAGAGAGCAGCGGCCGAACGGAAGTCACGGTCCCCATCCAAAGGCAGGACGCCACCCGTCAGCCGTGGCAAGACCTCGGAAGAAGACACTTCTGTTGTCAATGGTGCGCCCACGATGCCAGCAGATCAACACGATGGGCCGGCGGACGAGTCCGCAGGGGTGCCTACGCTTTCGCGAGCCAACACCATTACGCCAGTTTCGAGGGCACTGGCATCCCCACCACAAGATCCAGCCATAATACAGACGTTGCCGTATGCGTCCATGATTGGTGTGGTTCTTATTGGGATGGGCTTGATGGCGTACCTCAACGGCTGGCAAGCACAAAAGTTGGATCGTTGATCCAGAGAGTTTGACAGTTACCTAAAGCACACGCCCGTGACGACGACACACGGCGGACGACCAATGATGAAAAGACTCCTTGCCAGCAGCTGCCACCTGGCAATAACCATGTTTTCTTTGTAATTGACTACATCGCATTCTTCTCCCAGCGGGAGCCGGTTATGTTACTTTTGGCTGCCTTGCTCTGTCGCTCAACAACAAATGTATCATTGGGCCTCTCAGGTTATGGGGTTCCTGTTTTTCCTTTGAGTATATTTTCTCGGTGTTGGAGTTGGGGGATGAAACCGGTTGGGGCGCTAAGCGGGCTTACAATGGATTGTTTCTTGTCCTTGGAGAAGAGTTCAGAGCGGGAGGCCGGGACAAGTCACCGACTACAAGAGACCTCTTGGAGGATTACATAACAGGATGGAGCAATAGTTTGCCGATGGGATAGCATTGCCATGAAAGGAAGTAAGGGTTAAGACTGCAGGCTTGCCTTGTTCTGCTTTTTGCATGGCGACAGCGAAGTTTGCGACCCAGCAGAGGCACGGAATGAGACGGAATGAGACGATGACGGGTTATGTGAGGGTTTTTAGCATACATACCAGTAGCCTGATGGCTATATTTTATGGATTACCACTTGTGCACATCCTGCAAGACGTGCTTGAGCAAGGATGGCCGCTCGTTGCCGTAAATGTGGCTAAATGTGGAGTTCATCCTTGATGTACACACGACAATCCATCTTGACCCAGTGATTAACACTGCGTTGATGCTCTTCTGGCAGGAAAGCTCCATTACCCAACGTCACGTAAGCAATATAGGAAGTCGAACTGGCTCCGTCTTCTTCGACACGCCGTGTGGTGTTGCAATTGACATGGCGTTGCGGTGTGGTAATCCAGTGGTCATCCGTATTAGAGAGTCAAGAGAAGAGAGACGATGTGCTTGGTTGCCGCCGTGAGGTGAACAATCCCTTTCGATGAAAATCGCTCTATGTAAAGCCTGAAGGAAGCTCAAGGGTAGATAAGGCAAGCGATGCAGATATGCTTCTAACAACCAGGGTCCTCCTCTATAGTGTAGTGGTTAGCATATCAGATTTTCAGTACCAGTCAATACTATCTCTGAAGACCCGGGTTCAAACCCCGGTGGAGGAACACATCCTTCTTTTGGGCAGGTTTTCGGTTGAGAAAGTTTGCTTTTTGGTCTGGAGTCGCTTTTGTGGCCTCGGCAGGTGCGGGTGGCGGCGTCGTCGTTGTCTGACGTGGTTGCCGTTTGTTTGCATTTTGTGGACGTCTGCGGCAGCTTTATTTATGCATTGCCCATATCACCACGGAGACATCACTGATGCTCGCGAGAAATCTAGATTTGAACGATAATGTACACACACACACACACACACACACATATATATATATATATATATTTATCAGAAACTCTACAGGGTTGTGACTTACCAGGAATAGAACTCTAGGATACTCACCATGGCAGCCTTTTCAAGAGCAGAACGCAACCTACCGGCCCAACTCCCTTGATCACCAGACAGAAATCTCAGGGCAGACAAAGGCAGGAAAGGAAAAAGCTCACCTCGAGTTACTCCAGGATCCAACCCCTAGAAGTCCTATCACCCGGCCGGGACGTCGTCACCCTCCTATTCCTTCCCAGACCCGCTGCCTCCTCACCCTCCTCCAAACCTCCACAACACGCAGCCTTCTGATGCAACCTACAACCGCTGCAGTCGAACTCCCACCGCGTGTTCAACCCCGTACACCGACAGCAAACCCACGCCCCATCCTTCCTCAAGTGCCCCAATCCGACCGATGCTTGGGCGTGGTAGGCGGCAAAGTGATATCCGCCCCTCCAGCCTCCAAAGAATCAGGCGAACCAGGCATCCAGATCCGATGCGGGGCTACGCTCGAGGTCTGCGAGTCGGGAATTAAGTTACCTAGAACGTTGTCGCCAGTTTCACTCAACGGGTAAGGCAGAGCAAGCGGTGAGACCTCGGGACCCATCATGGATGCAGACTGCCTCTGCAAAAGTAGGTGGCTCGAAAGCAGCATCGGGGTTGAGTGCGGAGCTAAGTGTGGACGCGTCCTTGTCAGTTCGGGGTCTGGCAATGCCACGCCGGGTGAAGGACAACTTCTTGGACGGGAGATACGCACCCCGTGAAGGGGCACACGTGTCGCCGTCGCTATATTCTCAGAGGACGCAGGAGATGTCGCCACAGGTGGCCCAGCTAGAGGCGCAGGCGCAGGCGTCAGACTCGAAAGTGAGCTCGTCGTTTGGCGGCGAGGCAACAGGGCGGGAGGGAAGAGGATCACCCCGAAAGAGGATGGGGGCTTCGTCGTCGGAGTCGAGGAAAACAGCGAGGTCGGGGTTGCTGCAGGTATTGAAGAGATTGGTGGACTCACAAGGACAGGAGTCAGGCTCCAAAGCGGATTCCTCAGTTTGGGGTGAGGCGAACGGACTGGAGGGAAGGGATTCGTCCCGACGATGAATGGGGATTTCATCGTCGGAGTCGAGGTAAAAAGCGCAGTCAGGGCTGTCGCAGAGATCAAAGAGGCCGGCGGAGGAGGCACAGGGGGCACTCAGTGGAGTCTTCCATGTTGGAGTGGCGGTAAGACATCTTACTTACCTGTTTCTTCAGTCTGCTGTGAGGTTAGTCGAGCCGCCTTCTTGAGCTGGCAATATCCTCAAGTGCGATTGCGACTAACTGACTGGAGGCAAGTCGCAGTGCTGAGGAGTAGAGTGTTGCTGACTAGGAAACGAGAGATTACTTTGAGATTTGTTCAATATTTATACCTATGATCTGAACTAGCAATGGTACTCGAGTCTAGGCAAAGAAACAAAGCGTGGGGGAATAGACGGTGTTATTTGTTTGAGGCTGAGTACCTGGATCAATGTTTTTGATCACTGATAGAATAGTGTGAAAACAAAGAAAAAAAAGGGGTCACTCGTCATTACTAACAATAAAACTCATCTGAAAGGAGACGTAGTTGCAATTCGCTCGCCTGCCGCTCGAAGCCGTCCTCCTCCTCCCCCCCTCCCTCCCTCCCAAAAAAAACACACCCAGAGAGATAGATACATGCGGACCTTTACACTATGCACCCTTGGGCTGATTTTGATCATCAACAAAAATTCCATCTACAGGTCCCGCTAATGCATTCATCCTGACCCCAAAAGAACCAACAACTAAGTTGCCATTTTCCGATGCCCCTTTCCCCACACAGCCCAGGCCAGTGGGATCCAGTTGCTCTTGGTCCATGTGCTCAAGCTCCACCCACCCCCTCGATTGCAGCGCCTGCGGTGTCCTGTTTTCCGCTGAAGCCGTCGGCTGCAATGTCATTTCGCTGACCGGACTCGGAGCCTGCCCCAGCAGATGCTCGAGCACCATCTGAGGTATCAAGATCGGTGCTTTCTTGACGCGTCTCTTCCGCCTCTTCCCGGCCCTCTTCCTTGGCCTTTTCTTGATGGGCTTCGGCTGGGGTAGCGGTATTGTTGGGTCTACTCCTGCCGCCAGCCGAAGCATCACTTGAGCGGCGCGCAACCCCCGTAGTTTCAGTAGTACTGCCCGTCTCGTTAGCCACCCCTCGATCTGTCAGAGTCAGTGACTTGTCGACTTCGTCCGCCAGCCGCGAGACTTCATCCTGTAACACCTCTTGACGTTTCCGCCTACCACTCAATTGCCGCTGGGCCTCCTCTTCGCCAACCAACTTTCGCCACTCGGCCTCTAGCTCGTCACTCCAGCCTAACTCGTCCGCCAGTTTGCGGATCCCCCCGTCGCAGTCGCCCAGCTCGAGCACGTCGTCGGCCAAGCTGCCTAGGGAGCCGACCCTCTCCATGTTGAACAGCACACGAGGTACGCCTTCTCGCACGTACTCGGGCAGCCCGGCGAAGGGGTGAACCTGAAGGCTGGTGCCCAGAACTAGGGCCAAGTCGGCATGATCGACTAGGTCCTTGCGGTCATAGAATAGCGTCGGGAGTGCTTCGTGGAAGAAGACAATGTCCGGCTTTACGAAACCATCGCACTCGGTGGGGCCGCGAATGCATCGCGGTACCTGGGCGCGCGAGACATGCTCGCGCATTAAATCGTCAGGGTAGGGTGTCCGGCATTCAATACAGCGCTGCGTAGCGAAGCTGCCATGGGCCTCGACAATCAGCTCGCTCGGGATGCCCGCCGCACGTTCCAGACAGTCGATGTTCTGCGTGAAAAGCTGGTGCAAGAGGCCCTTCTTGGCCAGCAGACTGATGAAGACGTGAGAGACAGTGGGGTGGAAGTTTCCTGGGTAAAGATCCTTGGCCAAAACATAGAAGGGCTTGGGATTGGTTCTGAAGAACGGCAGGTCAAAGACTGCCTCGGGTCGAGGCAGGTTGAGCTTTGCTAGGTTAGCATAGAGGCCCGTCTCGGGCGATCGGAAATCGGGAACTTCACGGCGCAGGTCAGCAGCTTTCTGTGAGATTGCAGTGAGGTGAGCACATACTGCCAGCCGCCGTGGAGATGCCGGCGCCCGTCATGACGACGATGCGGCGAGCCTTGCCAGACTTGATGTGCTCGGCGACAGCGGCAAGGCTGCGCTCACGGAGCGTCTCCGTCGGGGTGTCATCGCTGACGATGGCCGAATGCTCCTGGCCCATTCTGTTGCGGTTGGGTTTCTTTTTCGCCTTCTTCGACTTGCCGTGCCCTGAGCCCTTTGCCTGAACGCGGAAGTCGCGGCCAAAGTTGTCGAATTCGTCAAGGTCACCGAATTCGTCAAGAATGAGCGGCTCCCGGTTGCCGGCGCGAGACCGCTGGGAGTTGTGATGGCGCCCTTTCCCTATTTTGAGTGGCCTTCAGAGCAACGAGAAACACGCGTTAGTGTGGTCGACGGCGAGAAGAGAGCCGATGAGTGTTGCTACCGGACGGTGTGGTGGAGGAAAGAGTGGAAAGTTGTAGATGGAGAATATGGAGAAGTGTTGAGCGGCTCTCAAGTTACATCATCCCAGGCACCAGGCAGGGCATTCTCGATGCGAACGGACGCTTATCGATGCAGGGATTGTTCTGTGTTCTCCAACTGCATGGCGGGGTCAAAGTGGGGGAGCGCGGCAGCAGCGGACTTCGTGCGGGAGTGAATCCAAACCCTGCAGCCTTTGCTGTGTAACTACACGAACGAGACGTTCCGCAAGTCCAGTTCACTTTCAGGCTGCCTGGAACTGATATGCTTCCCCATCATCGCGTTATCGGCAAATGGCGCTTGGCAGGTAAGCCATCACGTTCCTGCCAAGCATGGGGAACGGATCAAGAGGCTTATGAAATGTGGGCTAACAGCTGCCACTTGAGACCGACAGCACGGGTACTGGGCCCGGGCGCTCAACCGGTTCCTCGAGAACGCATCGTGCAGTGGAGCTAGAACTTATCAGGTTCCATTCCGGCATATCGATGAGGTGCTGGTCGTGGGCAACAAGTAGCGCAGCAGTCACGCCAGTCGACAGGGATGTCCGTGATGCCAGGAAACGAATTACCGAAGAAAGGGAAACAAGTAAGTCCCAATGGCAGCTTGATCTTCCACATTGAGGGCGGCGGGGTGTCTACCCCAGATTAAGGCAGTTACGCTGCAAAAGTTAGACTTTCGAGAGCGCAAACTCAGGCCCCGTCCCGTCCCTCTAGCCTACTTACCAAACCAAGGTAACATGAATATCCCGAGCCGGTGGTTCGCGCCGTTGGGATCATGCTTGCGCGACCTAGCAAGGCGAAACCATCCACTGGGGCTCTTGGTAGTCAAATATGATAGCCACGTCCACGTGTTTACGCGTATCGAACGCTCTTCGCCGAGAAAAGACCCCTTCTGCGCTGGCGGCCTGCGCGCCCCTCAGACTTCATATTCTCGACTCGACTCGAGTATCCGCTATGACAATGGCAACGTGATCGGATAAGCCGGCACCTCATGTGTCCAAATTTCGCCCGAATTTTCAACTCATCCGAAACTCACATCTTGTCAGCCACTAGCTCAAGAAGAAGTGTTCGAACCCTCGACCTAGAAGTTGCTCAAGAGGCTCCATCCACTCAGAAGAACTTTTGCCGCTCCACCGTCCCCCTTCGCATGGCCTCCGTCGCAGGTGCACCCTGGGATGAAGGGCGGCCAGGAAACGACACGAGGATGCTGGGTTATCTCGGCAATTTGTCGCGACGACGACACCGCCAAGGCTGCAGAAAAGATCCCCAAGTTGAGGAAAACGGAAAGTGGAAGCGGCTCTTGGATTTCTTAGCGCCCAGGGGCTGCCAAGCGGATCAGCAGCTGTCTCAGGCGCCACGAAAAACCAGACTAGCTCGGCTTGCCCGCCTCCACCAGACTCGGCTCAGAACTCCTGGCCTCCTCACCAACTTCGCATTGACTTTCCACCTGCCGGGCCCATGTTTAGACCTAAAATACACAACTACATGGCCTCATTACCCCAGCTGCGCCTCGCTACGGAGACAATGGTACGGAGCTGGAGAAGACAGGAATCGCGCTAGAGGCTCATGGAGTGCCATGTAATCCGTACCGGTTGATGAGCGCTCAGATTTGCCGGATGGGGTGACCATTCGGGCAAGTATACGCTGGGTGGGTGATCCCTAGTCCACAGTGTTCACTCTCTGCGTGTGATATAAGGGAACGGTGATTGTCGCCTTCGACGTCTTGTTTCCTCGATGTCTTCGTCGCAGTGCATTTATCAGTTCCGGCTTTGCCTCTTCTAGGTTTCTTTGGTCTCTTCTCCTTCTCGCGGCTGGCCCCAACCCTTCTTCAATTCGCTTGCCGTCGCTCGAGTCAACACTCGCTTCCAGTTCAGCCAGATCTTATATCATCTATCTTTTCACTCAGCCCGCCCATCATCATCATCACCATCATCACCATGAAGGTCGCCAGCACTCTCATCTTCGCCGTCCAGGCCCTCTCCGTTCTCGCCACACCCACAGGAAGGGGCAGAGCTTCCACTACAACCTCAGCCGCCGCCGCCACTTCTACCACTGCCGCCGCAGCGGTTGGAGGTGGGGCCGAGGCCGGCGCAGAGAACGAGATCGAGCTCGAGGCACAGTTCGGCGAGGTGGTCGCCCTCGGTGGCGGAAACGTCAAGACCGACGTCTTGTATCCTCCCGGACTGAATGGAGTCTTCGAGGTTGAGTTCCAGAACCAACAGGGTCGCCAGCTTCGCGTCACAGAAAACGCCAACGCTCCTGCTCCGCCTGCAGGCTTCACCGCACTAGAGCCCGTCACGTACAAGGTCGAGGTTGCAGGTGGCACCGCCAATCTCACGCTTCAGAAGATCGACTACATTCTCACTGCCGGTAATACGCTCGACATTAGTCAGGGCCGCGTCGGCAAACTGTGCACTGAGACAGGCACATTCATTCTCGAGGGTGTCGGCGAGCTCGAGTTCGAGGTCGAAGAGAACGAGCTGACCCTGACCGTCGACACTCTCGTCGGCGAGTGGGGCATCTTCGTTCCCAGCGCCGCTAACGCCGGAGCTGGAGCTGGTGCTGGTGCTGGTGCCGGAGCTGGTGCTGGTGCTGGTGCCGGAGCTGGTGCCGGCGCTGGTGCCGGAGCTGGTGCTGGCGCTGAAGCTGGCAAAGGAAAGGGCAAGGGAGCCGCTGCTGGTGGCGCAGCCGGCAGCGCGGATGTCCAGCGTCTCCTGGACGAGCTTGTGAGGTTGATCGGCAACCAGTAGGCTTCCAGGGCAGTGGCGAGGGCGGTTGCGTCCATCTAACAATGCCCTTGATGTACATAGCTCGAACTTGCGGCGCTGTGTCTAGATTGGAGGGTCTGAAAAAGACTGGATGGCCCCAGGAGGGTAGGCAAAGGGGGGAACTTTGGGTGGTTTGATGATTTGTTTTGTATTAGTAGATATGACGAATAAAAAAATCCACACCATCGCACAGTCATGATGTGGGGAAAGGTTCCCTTCGCAACTGAGTGATTTCGAAAGATAGAATTCCAGCTCCAAGAAAGAAGGGACAACAACAAACGAGAAATTTACTCTGCAACTTCAAAAATACAAAAATAATGGCATCTCTCCCGCCGGGAATTGAACCCGGGTCTCGAGCGAAATCGACTACAAGTTGACAAGCTCACATACTGACCACTATACTACGGAAGACTTGTGGATGTTTAGGCATCCACCGTAGCTGGTTGGGCTGCAAGTCCGTGGTGGTAGAGTGGTATATGTATGGTGGTGAATCACTTCCATTCGTGTGGACGAAGGCGATGAGTCAACCCACATTTGGCAGCAATTGCAATTTTGAAGGTTGATGATCAATGCAATTTGGTAGTTTTCCTGAAAGAATTTAACCTGGAATCCGTCCGGATACGCGGCACATAGCGTCTAGGACATGAAGCAATGTGAGGCTGGCCTGGGACCCAACATGTGTAAGTCGTGGCGCGAGGGTCAAAAAGGAGCTACTTTGACCACAACACTGAGCCCGTCTGCTCCGGTGTACTTGGACCCATTGTTTCATATGAACCCCCTTTTCTCACAGCGGTCGCATCCGCCGTCTAATCTTGTTCAAAGAATGGGCACTTCGGTTCGGGTCGAGTTGCCATCCCCCCCCATAACCCATTTCCCCAAGTTTCCATCATTGAACTTTGACTTGAGGGATCCCGCCATGATGCATATGGTTCGCGTAGGATTACCCAAAACAATTGTAACTATCCAAAAAGCAATTCTGCATTCTTGAGAACCTATTTCCTTTAAACGCCAGGAAGATGCAGTAACTCTAGCTGAAACACAACCTCCCTTACCGAAAAGTCCAGAACAGACGGTGGCGTTCGCACCCACGGCATCGTGGCTATAATACATGAACAAACACAATGAGAATCAACTCTCAATCAAAATCGCTGAAGTCAGTGTCGTTGCCGCTATCAGTGTCGAACCCGTCACGCCTTGCGCCCGCCTGACCTCCAGTTTGTCTCTTCCCGAGCCCACGGGGAATAGTAGCGCCGCCGCCCACAGCTCTCCGAGTAGGAGCAGCAACGCGGGTCACACGAGGTGCTCTGAGAACATTGTCGCTATCGCTATCGAAGCCACTTAGGTCTGTTCCGTTGCCGCTATTGTCCGTGTCGGTGATCGCCCCATTCCGGCCCTGACCTTGCCTAGTACTCTGCCTCTTTGCTAGATCACGGGTGCGTGGAGCTGCGACGCGGTTCACCCGAGGCGCTCTGAGGCCGTTATCACTGTCGGTATCGAGACCACTGTTGAAGTCGGTTCCGCTGCCGCTGTTATCCGTGTCGGTATTCACCCCGGTACGGCCGCGAGCCTGTCTCGCAGCCAGACGGCGAGTGCGAGCCGGAACGCGGCTAACTCTAGCGGGAACCCTGACGGCGACGTCGCTGTCGGTGTCGAAACCACTGTTGAAGTCAGTTCCGTTGCCGGTGTTATCGGTGTCAATGTTAAAACCGGCCCGATTCCGGCCTCGTCCAGCGGTTTGTCTCCTTGCCAGACGAGCTGTGCGACCAACTCTGGCTGAATCACGACGACCATTGTCACTATCGGTGTCAACTCCAGTGTTGAAGTCGGTGTCCAGCGCAGTGTTGAAGTCGGTGTCGTTGCCGGTGTTATCTGTGTCCGTAGCAAATCCGCCGGCCCGACTTCCTCCGGTTTGGCCAGCGGTTTGTCGCTTGGCCAGGCCACTGCTACCGTTGGCAGTGACTCCACGTCGGCGACTGATACGAGCACCAGCTCTAGGAACATCAATACGGCCGTTATCGGTGTCGCTGTCGAAGCCGTCAGTGAAAAAGTCCGTGTCATTGCCGCTGTTGTCTGTATCCGTGAAGGCGGCTCCGGTTCGGCTTCCAGTCTGCCTTTCGCCGAGACTGCCGCTGACCGCAACTGCGCGTCGTCGACGACGACGAGTCACGCGAGCACCAGCCGTGATGGGTCTCACACGGCCATCATCGGTGTCACTGTCGACGCCGCTGTTGAAGTCCGTACCGTTGCCGTCGGTGTCCGTGTTGAATCCTCCGCGCCCCCCCGCTTGACCACCATCGTCAGTTTGGCCGCCGGTTTGCCTTGCCTTGAGATCGCTGACTACTGCGTCTTCGTCAATGGGAGTTTGCGTCCCTGCGTCAGGCTGAGCAAGGGCGGCCCATGTGTCAAACTCAGTGCTCCTGGCAGCAGCTAGATTGGCCAGGAACTCCCCGAAGCCACTATCAGGGGATGCCAGCACGCCAGCTGGGCTCTTTCGGTTTTGGACGGGACGGCTGGCTAGAGCCCAACCCAATTTGGCGTTTTCCGCTGTCTGATTGTCGTCGATGCAGTTTTCGCATAGGAAAGTGAACGTGAGAAACGTGCTGTTCGCTGATGTGGCATCAGGGATGGGCTTAAGAGAGAAAGCACCTTGCACCTCCGGTGGGTTCTCTTCCCCATCGAAGGACTGACGAAACGAGGATACAACGCCACCATTGCCATCAGCCCAGCAAGCTACAAGTGGAGGTCCCTTCAAATCGCTGCCCAGGGAAAGGCCGCCCCAACCGGCGCCGTTGGTGAGTGGGAACGACAGCTGGCCGATGAATGAACTGGACGGGTTCGCTGGAAGGGCTATACCAAACTCAAAGTTGGTTTTGGCGTCGACAAATCGTTGAAGTTGAGCGCCAGTGGCCTGGTCGGTGAACGGAGACGTCTGCTGCCCAACAGCGCGGGACGCCGAAAGACCTAACGCAAGGAGAAGGCCGCGGCCATGCCGCTTGTCGCGTCGTGTGGGTTGCTGCATGTTGGCAAAAGATATGGCCTGCCAACAGACGTGATGATGTCGAGGGTAGACGGGAGAGACTGGATGGAAAAGTAAAAGATGTAAGACAAGACCAAGAATGATAAACCCTTGGTACCAGCCAGGAGGTTAGAGGGGGAAGAAATCGGAGAGGATGAGGCGTTCGTGGAATGAGACAATGGGAACCAGTTGGGTATTTAGATGGCAGACTTGCCAAGGACTGCGACCATGATGTTCAAGATGTCACAGCAAGGTCATGGATGCTCACCTACTAGGCGGGCAGCTCGAAGTCAAAGCCCATGGCTCGTCTCGCCATGAATTGCAGACAAACAGTGATCCCAGCTTGAAAAAAAAGGTTGGGACGGCTGCCCATGGCTAGGGACACGGTTGTAACGGCATGAAGAGACGAACATCGGCCACGTCGGGAGTTGAGACGAGAGCCCAGCCCTCAGGACGAAAGGTTCCCCGCAACCAAGCTTCGACAATCGAGAAGTCTCGTGCTTGGCCTGCAAGCTCCATAATTAGGACCTGCCAACAGTGGTGGTGGTCGAGTTGGCGGGCACCCCCAGACCACCGAAGGTCACGGAAGGTTTGAGACGGGGCGAAAGGGGTTTTGCTGATAGTACTCGGCTGGACATCCCTGTTTCTCTGGACTTCTCGATCTGAGCCTCATTTGGGGCAATGGCAAGACTTGCCGACTGCGTCAGTAGCCGCGCGAAGTGGATGCCCACCATTATCAGGCGCTGCCGACGATCCGAGGGAGACCGCAGGCGGGGTTGCGCTGAAACATAGTCGCGTCTGCCTGCCATTGGAATGTCTAGTATTCGACTCGTCTTGCCGCTTTGCCGCTCGAGTGTTTTTTTCGTGACACTTCTGCATCTAAGTTACTGAGAAAAAAAAAACCACAGCAGTACCGTCCGAATGCCTAAGAGTTTGGATAGTTTTTGGTGTATCGACAAGATGTCTACCGGACGCTCAGAACGAGGATCGTGATTACCCACTACGCCTGTGAGCGAAAATAGTACCATGATTGAGATCAAACCGGGCTGCAAAGCGTGAAGCGATTTGATGATCGACCAATCTGGCAATGGGTCGCGTGTCCGCAAGCCCCTCCCACAGCGGCAGGTGCCCTTCGGTGTTAGGCGGATGGGGCTGGAATGCCCCGCCAGATCCGAGTTTCAGCTCCTTGGCCGCCCCACCCTTCCAAAACGTCAGATCATCACCCATCACCTCGTCAACATTGGCTGGCCCCACCAGGTCCGCGGGGCATGTCTTGGAAAGCCTGAGTTTCCTTGGGACTTGGCACGATGCATCGTCGCACCATGGCTGTGTTTCATGCAACTCTTCCGCCAGCAGCCAGTGACGGTCGTGACTGCTGGTGTACTGTCACTATCGCTGTCGCCGCCGCTGAGGCCTCGGCCTGCAACTCCTGCCGATCGTCCCTGTAGCGGTGCAAGCTTAGATCCGTGATCAGGGGGTGTGTTGTCCTCGCAACAAAACCATGCGCCCTCGCTGCCATGGCGTTTCCAAGCTTTCTTACTCTTTCTTGGCGGTTTGTGAGGCGGGAAGACGATCACCATCACCCATCACCTTCTTTTTCCTTGCGTGTGCGTGTTTGGAGAAAGAAGCAGCTGGTCTGCCGTGTTTTGTTTTTCTTCTCTTTTCCCTTCTTACTAGATTTTAGATTTCCTTTCCTTCCTCGAGAGGCGACCAACAGCTGCCACCAAGCCGATGAGGATCAGTCTGCGCTCGGGACGTACGGCTTGAAGGGTTGAGCCGTGACCGGTTTCGGACGATCAACGACAACATACACGATGAGGACGACAGCACCAGCCCTTCGGCGGCGGAACTTCGCCCTGCGGAAGAAGCATCGGGCATGGCTGGCTCGCCGGGATGACGACGGCGATGCCTCCGGAGAAGACTCCGGTGATGAAGACGAAGCTCTCCTGATTCGGCCGGTGGCCCGGCCGCCGTCGAACACGGGCCAAAGGGCCTCCGCAGGGGCAGTGCCAGTCGCAGCCGGAGGAAGCGCAACTGGGGCGTCTGGAGTTCGGCTCCTTCCCGCAGTATCCGGGGGGAATGCCAGGGTGGTGAACTCTGGAGCGGGAACCACTCTGGTGCCGATATCCACGGTGGCTGCCGAGGGAGAGGAGCTCACCAGTGCCTCAGACACGGACGGGATCGAGTCCGGAGATGAATCCGAATCCGGTGATGAGGAGGGGCCTGAAGCAGTGCCGCCCCCGGGTTCTCCTCCTTCGGCCGTTGTACCGCCCGCCCTCGCCCCCCCAGACGCTCCAGCAGGCACTCAACCCCCACCTGCCCTCGCGCCAGTGCAAACTACCACAGCCGGCGTGCCCGTTGGTGGCGCTACAACCTTGACAACTTCAACAACTCAGGCGACACCTACCACCGGAGGGCTTCCCCCGCCCCCGCCCCCGGTCCTCGCGCCAGTGCAAACTACCACACCAGGCGCCGCACTGCCCGTGGTGACCGGCACAACTACTGCCGCTGGCTTTCAAACGTTGGTGCCACCAGGCGGGTCTCCCTCAGCCACAACGCCATCGGATCCGTCCACTCTCCCTATTGACCAGACGATCGGTCAAACGCCACTCCCTTCGCTGGATCCGCCGCCGCCCGCCGCAGACGTGACACCCCCACCTTCCAGACAGGAAGAGACGACTCCTGCCCCGGACAATGCGATAGGGGCCGTATCTGCCGACCAGCGAAGCATGAATCCCGGTGCGGCGGCTGGCATCGTCGTCGGGGTTCTAGGTAAGTTGTACTTGCATGTTGAACCTTTAGGACCCAGGGGCTAACGAGTTTGTAGCTCTCATCAGCCTCCTTGTGTTTGGGGCATTCATATGGAAGAAGTGGCGCGATAACGGCAAGAGGCTCTCTGCCCTCCCTCTCTTTTTCAATCGTTCAGAGAGAGGTAGTGGTCCCGATATGGCTTACGGTGGTGCTACGATGGAAAAGGACACAGCTCCCATCATGGCGGACAGCAAAAAGACCAACTCGGAGATGATGGACCAACTAAGTAAGTGGCATTTGGAGCGGCTTTCATCCCCTCTTGTCCCTTTTTTCGGCTGTCTCAGGAGCAAAACTCTCTCGAGGCTCCCGAGACAACGGAAATTTTCCCTAAAAGGAGATGATAAGCTGATATTTGCCACAGTGCAGGCAACATTCAAGGCAGAGGGCGGTTACAACCGTGATTCGGAGGCAGGGACGTTTGGCGAGAAGGGCGGGGCGAGCGTGACGGCGACGTTTGGCGAGAAAGGCGGACCGGGTTTCATGAACGAGACCACATACACGGCACTGGCCGGGCCGCCGACGCCCGCAGTTGTCCCCAATGGCCCTGGGAAGCCAGTGGCCCAATGGCTGGACAACGTCAAGACACCGCACCAGTCAGGAGCACCTCCGATCCGTTCCAACTGGCCAGTCTCCGAGTACGCCTCGGGACCACCCCCGGCCCAGGCGACACCGAAACTGCCACAACCATCCGCCCCCTGGCAGCAGGATGCCCTGCCTGTGGGGAGGCCACCGCTACCTGACTTCTTGCCACCCCAACCGGCTTTTCAACGCGATCCGCGATACACAACGACAACAACGACCACCTCCACTGAAAATACTGATATGAGATGGGGCTGATTGCTGCAAAATGAAAAGCAAGTTTGGTGGATGGCATACAGATCTCAAGATCTCAGCGGGCGGATAAGGCACAGGTTCGGTTCGAGATGTGAGGGGACACCCCACCACTCAAGGCGCTAGATGGTTGGAACATGGTTGGAACATGGTTGGCACATGGTTGGAAGCTTTTACTTGGGCGGCTCTAGGATACCTTTCCTTCGCCTAAGGGTGTATGTAAATGTAGTTTATTTAGTATCTAGAATCATGAAGCTCGGGGTTGACAATACCTAGGTCTGCACGAAGCTGTCTCCGCATCAGGACAAAGTCCCCCCGCCTCTGCTCCGACGTCATTGAAATCGCTCTCCCACTCACGCCATTCACATCAAACAAACACCGACTCATCTTCCATCTATCGACAACGCAACCAAATCCACTTCGCCCTCACAGAATGTCAGAAGTCGACACTTCCCTTCCCACCCAAGCTACCGGCGCCGCTGCCTCCTTCGCAGCGTTGCACTCGAACCCCCATCCCCTCAAGCTCTACGGCGCTTGGTTCTGCCCCTTCGTCCAACGCGTCTGGATAGTCCTCGCCGAGAAGCAAATCCCCCACCAATACATCGACATCAACCCTTACCATAAATCCCCTGAATTCCTCGCACTCAACCCGCGAGGTCTGGTACCTACTCTCGCACTCACCATTCCCTCTAGCGATGGAAAAGACGAATCCCAGAAAGTTCTCTACGAGAGTACGGTTCTTTGCGAATACCTGGATGAGGCATATCCCGGAGAGAATCCGTTGTTGCCTAAGGGTGATGCACCCGAGGAGGTGTATGAGAGGGCTAGGTGTAGGTTGTGGATGGACCACGTCGGTTCTAGAATCGTCCCGGCCTTTTATCGTCTTCTTCAATGTAACGGGGGTGATGAAGAGGGAATGGAAGATGCCAGGAAGGGGTTGCTCTCTGCGTTGAAGTTGCTTACCAAGGAGATGGCACCGGATGGTGGGCCCTGGTTTTTGGGGCAGAGGTTTGGTTTGGTTGATGTGATGATGGCGCCGTGGGCGAAGAGGTTGTGGTTGATTGATCATTACAAGGAGGGAGGCGTGGGGATCCCGGGAAAGGGGGAGAGGGGGGAGGATGAGGAGATTTGGGGGCGGTGGGAGAGGTGGTTTGAGGCGATTGATGGGAGGAGGAGTGTCAGGGATACTTGGAGTGACGAGGAGGAGTATGTGAAGGCATATAAGCGGTATGCGGATGATACGACGCAGTCCGAGGTCGGGCAGGCAACTAGGAAGGGAAGGATGTTGCCTTAGGGGAAGGACTGGGTGAGTTTTTTTTTTTTTTGGAGGATTTTCCATGTCTGTGTTTTTGCCTTCTGCTCTTGTTCGTTCTCTCAGGTACCTATGTGAACTATTTCCACAAGAAAGCGGGGTTGCTGGATGATTCTCCTGGGAACTGTTGATTACAGGAAAGGGAAAGGCTGGAGCAATCAGGCATCTGCTTGCTTTCAGCTCCGTTGGTATAATTGTAGGTATTTATAGGACCTACGACACTCACCTTGACCCAACTTCACAACATCTAAACCTGTCTAGGATATCTAGGCCGTGTTTCGGTCGAGGGCAAACGTTGTCAACATGTCTTCCCAGAGCTCTAGCAGCGAGGACTCTTACGGGGACTCTGACAACATGACATTGGTGCTTCTGAAGAAGAAAAATTCTTCTCTTGCCGCTGAACTTAAGGCCTACCTGGAGCTAATTGACCACTACACAAAGTAAGTGCTTCCACATTGGGCAAGGCCTGCCTTTTCGAATACTAACTGGTGGACCTTTGACCGAAGTCTTTACAGAGTAAGGAAAGACACCGACCTTACGATCACGTGCAAGGAGAGGATTTGGATGGTTCGTAGAGCTGTCATTTCGAGGTGCTGGGCGTTCACCCACGACGCGCGTGTGCCCGGAGGCAGAGTCGACATGCCCGGAGACGACCCCAAGATCCTGGACTGCATGATCCAGTTTCTCTATTTCAGCGACTACGATCCCCCTCGCACCGACCGTCCCGGCCTCATTCACACCGAGGTCCACGCCATTGCCGCTAGATGTAGTTGGATGTGAAGCCTCACTCTCTCTTTATTTGTTTGCCCCTTTTCTGTTTGGACTTATTATGGTCGGCCCCACTTTTGAGGATAGGTGTAGGAGCACCGCTGTCTGTTATGGAGGCCTATAAGTAGAAGAGCCCTCCCCCATAAAGTGGGAGAAATGGTATGCCCAATTCACAGTTTTTCTTCTGCTGCAACTAATTTCGTCTCGACACCCTGTAAGGCGTCGCTCGCAAACAGTTTGGGGTTTGGGTACGCTCCGAATTCGGCAATAATAGATCTGGAGAGTGGAAGACGCTGGTCTTTGTCCAAGCAGTCTGCGCTGTATACTAGGCTGCACAAGAGTCATGGGCGTGGTTTGCGTGATATCGTCGTGGAAGTGATTGGAAAATGTATTAGAGCTGATCCGGCGATTCTGAATGACGCGGTGCTTCCCAATGCTCTGCGACGAGTAAGAGGGCTCTTAGCTGTGATCTTCTTAGATGGGCCAACCCAAGCTCAGAACGTGTCTCACAAGGGAGGAGTAGGTAGAGGATCACGTAAACCTGAGAGATTGGAAAGAGAAGGGCGGGTAGTAGTACTATGGGATGATGAGAGTGACGGGGGGATACCAATCTCACACTTCATGAAGGAACGTTGGTTGGACGCCATCCTCTGCGTAAGACGAAAGTGCTTGCAGCTTGGTGAGTAAGAAGGTCTTCCGTCTCTTGAAGAAAAGACGTGGAAGTATACCACAGGACAAGTCGTGCCAACAATATATCTTCAAAATACCTAGGTAGGTATCTTGGACGATGCTTCCCTTCGAACCGACCGAGGGCCTCAAAACGTTGCAGCTAGGTCGCCCTAGCGGTTCATGCTATAGTGGAGCCTACTGAACAGTGCAGAAGGTGGCCAAAGCTCCGAAGTGAAAATCGCACCCGCGCACAGACCATCTAGCACACCTATATATTCTCCGCCACGCTCGCCGTTTTTCTCAATTTTTCTTTTCTTCTTCATACTTACCTTGACGAAAATTCGGGAGATCAAGAATTCCTGGATTTATGGTGGAGAGCCTGCATTGCACATCGTGGTGCTAGCCGCCATGAATTGTCCTTCGGGGCCGTTCGCGTCGCAATTTTTGCTACCCAACTTCTTTTTCACTGTGAGCGCGGCCTGGAGTCGCGCCATGGGGAAGAAGCTTCCCATACCTACCAAGAACTTGGAATATCTCGAAAATTGATTATTACATGGGCCACATATTCACATCTGCTAAGATGGCATGGCAGCTGTTAGGCGTGTCGCACGATCTCTCATTGTTGTGGTCGGCGTCATGAGGCGCACGGGTCTGGTCCATCCGATGTGGTCGCGAAGCTCCATGAGGCGTTCTCACGAGATATTGAAGAAAGAAGTAGGCCATCAACGTGCTGCCAACCTTTGCAAAGCCCCTGGCCAGCTGATCGTCGCCCGGCAAGGCAGACCCCGCACGCTGAGAACCCGGGGAAAAGAACCACACCACTCTTACCTCCGTCATCCCGCTCGGCAGCCTAACGCACAGGCAGAGCCCCCTCTCGTTCTCAGCCTCATCCGGTGAGGCAGGACAATGCAGCAAAAACAACCTCCAATTCTTATAAAAGTCCACACAAGGCTGTATCTCTCCGCCCAGTAATGCTCCTCGCCTCAACAACATTCCGACAAACCACCGCTGCAGCCTTCCTCCGCCTGCCATCGATCGTGCGCAACATGTCGTCTACATTCACTCATCCCCGAGCGAAGATCCCGGTAACCCTCCCCGAAGGTCTATCCCAGGAACAAGTCCTCAGCTTCCACCCATTCCAGGTAGGTGACCCCCCCCCCCCCCCCCCCATAAGAAGCCTCCCTTCCAACGAACCCCCAGAGCTCGCGACTAACAACCGACTCCCAGACATGGCTCAGCACCCTCCAAAACTCACTCGCTCTCCAGTCTCAAAACCCCTCTCACCCCTTCCACAAATCCCCCTACACCCTGCGCTCTGTCACGATCCAATCCTACGACCTCTTCGGCAAGCGCATCGGCTTCCTGAAGCTCACCTCAAACGTTTCCACCTCCGACGGGGAATCCCTCCCCGGCGCTGTATTTCTGCGCGGCGCAAGCGTCGCCATGCTAGTGATGCTGATTCCTGATGACGCGCCCACCAATACAGATGAGCGTTATGTCTTGCTCACGGTGCAGCCGCGGATCGCGGCGGGGAGTCTGGAGTTTGTGGAGCTGCCTGCGGGAATGGTGGACGAGGAGGATAACTTTGCGGGGACGGCTGCGAAGGAGATCAAGGAGGAGTTGGGGTTGGAGATACATAAAAGCGAGTTGATGAATCTGAGTGACCTGGCAGCCGGTATTGTGGAATGTGGGGAGGACAAGGTGCTTGGGGATGGGAATCTGCCCAGGGGCGTCTATCCGTCGCCGGGCGGCTGTGATGAGTTTATTCCCATCTTTGCGCACGAGAGGCGTATTCCTCGGGCGCAGCTGGGCGAATGGACGGGGAAGCTGACGGGGCTGCGCGAGGAGGGCGAGAAGATCACGCTGAAGTTGGTCAGGCTGCAGGATGTCTGGAAAGAGGCGGCACGCGATGGCAAAACGCTTGCCGCATTGGCTCTATGGGAGGGTCTGCGCAGAGAAGGAAAAATCTAGTCTACCCGCTTTTCGTCAATGGTTGACTTGCCGGCCGGCTCATTATCGCCCTAGAGGCGGAACTTCTTTGCGATTTCGATACCCTCGGCCAAGTTGGCTATCCTCGCGTCAATGGCGTACCCTTCAGCCTCGAGCCGGATGCACTCCTCCCACAGGTCAGCGAGCTTTACGTGGAATACTTCGATAAATTCGTTCTCTTCCAACTCAGGCTTCAGATTCTGGTTTTCTGGGAGGCTCATGTCAATTTTGACATGGACCATCTTTAAATTTGTGTTGCAAAAGCCCGGGTCTGCATCACGGCACTGAGGTTAGATTGGAGAACAGTCGTCCGGACGGGGCTAGAATTACCGTTGAACATCACGGGGGACGTTTCCAAGACCTCGGAGACGTAGCCCGTCTCTTCTCTCAGCTCCCGGACAGCGGCCTCTTCGGCAGTTTCACCCTCGTCGACTAAGCCCGCGGGAAGTTCGATGACGATCTTGTCCAGGGGCGGACGATACTGCTTTTGAAGGACGACCTCCGGCCCTGAGATACCCGTCAGATCCCGTCAGGGCTACATCGAGGCCAGAAGGTTACGAGGGATACATACCTGTATCTTTCTCTAGAATAGCAACAATACCAACCCCGTCGATATCACTCCCCTTTGGCCTGGTCCGCCTTTCAGCCGACTCCCATGTCCGTCGAACGCCGTTTGGGTCTTGATATGTCTTTCTTGGAGGTTGTCAGTGCGTGCTGGTGCTGTAAACGAAATATATTGCACGTATTCGCAGTTGAAAGAACAGAGTATTGAAACTCACAAGACTAATTTCGTCCAAACCGCCTCACTCTCGAGCTATGCGGCCATGTTGGTGTTTTGATCATAGGTACTATGTTGTGACGCCCTGATGGACGCATCAGAGCTTGGAGATGCACTTACGAGGGGCTTGGTGGAAAGCACTTTTGCTTCACCTCCCGACATTCTGGAGCTGGACAACAATTCTCACAGGGAGTGATATCAGTGACTTTTTTTCTGGGTCTGCTTTTTTTTTTTTTTTTTTGCGACAGGTGAGTTTTCCACGTTTGACAATATTCTTTTTTTTTTGGCTTGTATCGCCGTTTCCTGTCCAGACGCCAAGACTTCTCGGCCATGGGCATGCTCGTTGACCGCCTCTGTGGACAGCTGCATCTCTCACTGGAAACCCGCGGCAGCGGTGGGGCTCAACGCTCAACAATGCTGCTGGCTCTGGGTGCCACGCCGGTTCGCCAACGCACGCTCCTACTGCTGTGTGATGCGTTGGCTTGTCTCGCAAGGTTTCCCGTTTGACTCAGTTTGACAAGAGGACGGCATGAATATACTATGTGCTCCGCAAACCGGATGCTTTTGCAAGCGGAGGTGAAGAAGGCACCCGAGGTGTGGTCGGTGTGGTCATCGTGGTCCACTCCCTGGTGATGTCTATCTTATCTCGCCCCGGGCCCATCTTGCGCCGAGAACGCACCGAACCGTGACACGACCTTGCCGATTCTCTCTCCAAAATCCCATCTATGCAGTTTGAACAACGTGTAAAACAGGAAGGTCGTTGGACTTTTCTTACCAACGGTACTCGCGATGGGAAGACATGAATCTTCTCCCGCGGTCTGGTGCTCTCGCGAAAATTGCACGACGCGCAACCCGCCTCAACATGTGCGTCATGCCTTGCGAAACATATTCCGGTAAGGAGGTGACAATCGGGAGAAGAATGAGCGTCCTATGTCGATTTTCTGTGGTAAGTAAACCATATGGCTAAATCGATACCCGCCCCTCCGCATCGCCAACCTATCATGGACGTCAATGCTAGATTTAGCGTAGTATCAGTCTCGGAAAGGCAGGTGACGGGCCGCAGGAGCCGCGTCTGGGCGTCGCGGTCTCCAGGAACTGACCTGAAACCCGTCGCTCTGGCCCGTAGGCTGGTGGGTTCATAAAGCACCAGACACCGTCGTTCTCGTTCGCAGAGGTTCCAGACTTCCGTTCGAGGACGACGACTGTTCAGCGCCCTGGATGTAGGCCTCAGCCAGCAGCTTCTCCTCGCCCGGCGAACCCCAGAAGACGTGACAACCAGCAGCACGCCTACTCGCAGCAATCACTAGCGACATGGTCCACGACAACCGTGGCCGAGGCACTGGTGGGCCGTCAACGTTCGAGGATGCTACCGCCGGCGGCTTTGAGGAACAAACGCCCCTGCTAGGTCAGCAACAGAACCATGCGCGGGATCAACTCGATCAGTTACGCATTCAACTTCGACCAAAAGTCACCCTTCTATCCTTTCTTCTGCTTGTTCTGCTGGAACTCGGCGCCGGGATGAGCGTCCCGCCAACAAATGAAATGATGGAAAAGATTCTGTGCTCACAGATGCACCCAGAATCGACGCGGGACAAAACACTCCCTTGGAATCAAGGAGGGGCTGATGATCCATGCAAGAACCCAGATGTCCAAGGTTATCTCGCGATGCTTAGGGGGTGGTCCTATACGTTCGAAGCTATTCCCGGCCTTATATGCGCCGTTCCCTATGGAATATTGTCGGATCGCTGGGGCCGCAAGCCGGTGCTTTTGCTCGGCATTTTGGGCTTCTCACTGGCGGCAGGGTTCAATTTGGTTGTGTGTATGTGGTTTCATCAAGTATTGTCCAAAGGCGGTTACTGATGTCCTTGCCCTCGATAGTTCTGCTCTCCGATATCGTTCCCTTATGGGCCACTTGGTTCGGCGCCTTATTCTTCTTGTAAGTTTCTGTCTCTGACTGTGGATGCTTTCTTGCTGCTGATCATTGCCTTCCTAGCATTGGCGGGACTGCGCAGATGGTTGTGGCCATGCTATACACGTTTTTGGCCGATGTGACGCCAGTTGCTGAGCGGGCAACTGTGTTCTTCCGGATCGTATGTCTCTTGCTCCTCGATTGACGAATCCGAGCTGACACCAACTACAGGCCGCTGCCTTCCTAGTTTCTAACATGATTGCTAGCGCCCTCGCAGGCGTGATCATGGCAAAGAGCGATTGGGTAGCCCTTGATACCGGGATCGCCTTACTCTTCTTGTCATTGCCGCTAGGATTCCTGTTCCCGGAGACGCTCCACCTCCATGCGCATGGGATGCAAAAGGCCCGCCAAGAGAGACGTCACAGACAGACAAACGCTGAGAATGCCGGCGGGGGTGGGGAAGAGCACGAGGGTCTGTTTGCCACCAAGCAGCCCGCTCTGCAGATCCTCTGGTCTAAGGCGCGGGACAGCCTTGCAGAGGTTAGGGAGTTCGTGGCGGAGAACAAGAGCCTGGGGTTCTTGGTGCTCTCCACCGTTTTCATAATTTTGGGGAAGTTTGTCAGTCTTTCCTTACCACCATCTAACTCTCATCTTGGTTTTTCGTACCTTTGTTAGATGTCTTGGGCGTGATGTGAGCGCGCTTGAGACATTGCGTTGCCTAGAAAATACCTTCAAGGGACATGACTGACGGATATTACCACAGGTGACAGAGATGCTCTTACAGTATGCAACGAAGCGTTACGGTTGGACCTGGTCAAAAGCGACGCTCCTCCTCACTATTCGCAGCGCAGTGAGTCTGGTCATTCTTTTGGGCTTGCTGCCTCTGGCTGGTCGGGTCTGCGTCACCCGCTTCGGCATGTCGAGTATGTCCAAGGACCTTTGGCTGGCTCGATTCTCTGGGGTGGCTGGAGTAGTTGGGTGCCTCATCATCGCCTTAGCGGGCAGCGGGGAGGCGCTTTGCATCGGTCTTGTCTGGCTCTCGCTGGGAGTGGGCTTATCTCAACTGACCAGGTCATTACTGAACTCGTTAATCGAGGAGCACCACGTGGGAATTGTCAACTCACTCTTGAGCCTCATGGAACAAGGGGGCATCATGCTGGCTGGACCTTTGCTAGGGAAGAGCTTGAGTGTGGGCATGGAACTCGGGGGCCCCTGGATCGGTCTTCCGTTCATGGTCGCCGCAGTTTTCATGACTGCTGCAACCATGATTGTGTTTCTGTTCAGGCTGCCAGCTAGGCCATGATTAGTGCTAGCGGAGAGTGGTACAACGCTGAATCCTGGTGCCAAGCAGTAGACGCGGGGGTGCTACCCCGTGCAGCTGTCGAATGCAAGTCCAGGACATCTTGTCTCACTCCCCAATGCCATGGAACGTGGGGTCGCCGGCGTCGTTGCATTTGCACTTACACAGTAGGTACCTGCAGATGGTGACACCAAGAAAGATAGACGACGGCTGTTGAACGCGATGCCTTCAATGGCGCGATAATGATGGCGGCCACCCTGCGTGCGATGGTGAGCCCGGGTGCTCTGCGCTGGGAGTTTGGTTTCTAATCCCCATGGGCTTGTTCGGGGCCTGATAGGACGTGCGTCATTTTCGTCACACTGTTGAGCCAATGTCGCGTTGAAGGAAGGCGCGTCATGCAGCGCACCTCCATCCGCCCTCCCAGTGCGGCTCGAATGCACAAGATCTCTTTGCTGTAGTGTGCCTCCAGATTCTTCCTGTGTCAACCAGTGCAGAAAAACTGTGGGAGCGGCAGTTGATCGCAATCAATCCAACCAACACCCGTCCGTCCCAGGCACTTGGTTTGCAGTCCTGCTGCGAGAGCAACCGCAACCTGTGTGCCCCGGCCGTGTTTCAACAAGTCTGACCTTCTGCATACGGGATGCAACCCTCCCAGCCGATCATCCACAACCAACTGCAAGGTACGCGAGCTCGGCGCGTCTGCCATTGAAATTTGCGCTAAATTTGGTACCTTCAGCTCCAGTTCCCCTGAGCCACGCGCCAGGGTTCGCATTTGGTCACAATTGGGGGTCACTGCGCAGGTGCTTTCACACCTCCTTCACGACGCCATCGATGATGTATCGCCGAACTTTTTTTTTTGTTTTGTTGGGCGGCTTTCTGCCTGTCCCATCACTCATTTCCGAACCAATTGCGAACCCGCACGGTGGACCTTCTGGTCGACCCATCGAACAAGATGTGGTGCCATAAACGGCTCCCAGCCCCTTTGAATCTGTGGTTCCTCAAGTCTTGGGACCCTGAGTGCTGGGCCCCTGTCCCTTGCATCTGTTATGACGCTAGCTAGGGAGTCCTGTTGAATCTCCACAACTGGAGTGAACTCCCAGATTCCCGTCGTCTTTTCTTCTGGTTTGTCCTTTTCGTCTGGTCCCGCGCGTTCTTTTGCATCTGCGTTGCTGCCGTTGATGTCGCCGCCGCCCCCGTGGTTCTCACGTTGTCGTTCTTTCCCCAACGCTCCTTGGTAGTTGTTGTTTTCTTTCCACGCCTATTCGTTTCTCAATTGCGGGTTTCGGGAGCGGAAGACCATCGCCGATATCATCCCCGCACTGCGACCCTTGACGCCAGTTTTCTGATTGCGCGATAGAAGCCAGGAGTTTTCAGGAGAGATCCAGGCTGAACTTGTCGACATGGACTGCTAGACGTTACTGTTCTATCGGCTTGTAAATTGTCGTTGCGAGCATCAACGCGCGGTTGTCAAAAATGTTGGTGTCCATCCAAGCTCGGTGCCTGAAACTGGCTGACGCTGAGTGCAGCAGTTAAATGTGTATATACCAAGAATCTTACAGTCAACATGGTCTCTTTTTTCGGCTTAAAGTTTGGGGACAAGAAGAAGTGAGTGCCCGTTGATGCGCACCAGTTGTGTGACGCGCCAACCAACAACTGATGACGCAGGAAATCCGAGAAGACCACAAAGCACCTGCAAGGATGGGACATGGTAGACCGCGGCATCGATAGGGCGAACACAACTCACGACCGGCCCGATACGGCGCTTTCGCAGGACTTCAGGTCACCATACGCTCAGGGGAACCTTGGCTATGGTGGTAATTTCGCCGCGTCGAGCATGGTGAATCTGAGGAGCGATCATGGACGCAAGGGTAGCTTCTCCAGTCTCAAACCTCACGCGCATGCATCGGATGCCAATATCCGCTCGAGGCTCCGCGCAAACAACGGGTCATCGGCTAGTCTTGCGGCTCCTGCGCCCGCGTTTGGCTCCCAGTTTCGCGCGCGCAGCGGATCCTCAAGTAGTTTAGCAGCTCCAGGACCTGGATTCAGTTCAAGACTGGGCGCAAAGAATGGCTCCGCTGTCAGCCTCGTCCTCCCAGGGCCAGGGCCACGACCGGGAACCTCGAGCGGCATTCAGAGCAAAGCGTGGAGCGGCCCACAAGACGCCAATTTTCTGAGGAGTCCGGTTACACCTAAATCGCCCCTTGGAGACATGCAATTACCCCTGACGCCCAGGTCTGAAACTGACAATAGTTCGGTGTTTGGAGAAGAAGCGGACGATATGGTCGACCACATCATGGCATCGGTGCAGGAGAAGCTTGCCAAAGAGAAGGCGGCAGCAGCAGACAAGCGACGGCAGGCGCCACGGCTGGGATCAGATGAAGCCAAGGTTTCTGCGCAACACATTCCCACGAGCCCAGGGCCTGTTTTCAGGGGAAACTTGGACCAGAGGCCTGGCAGTCGCGGCGGAGTGCGAGCCCCCCCGAGCCCTATCGCTTCAATCACAGGAGAACCCCTATCCAGAGGTAATTTTGACAACTTGACGAGGCCCGGAAGTCGTGGCGGAATTGCTATTGGACCCCCTCGACACGGCCCTCCTACGCAGGAGCTTCCCCAACCGCCAGGACAAGGGGGAAATCGTCGTGGCCCTCAAGCCAGTGCTCACAGCGCGTTCGTCTCCCGCGGTCCCGTTCGAGCGAACAGTTCGGATGTCGATGGATTTGATTCCAGATCGAGCAGCCGCGGAGACACCAGGCCACGACGCCTCGGCTCAGACGAGTCAGCTCGCTCCCAAGGCCTTAGTGCGCCACCATCGCAGAGCTCCATGTCAAACGGTCCCCGTGTGAACACGGCTGTCCAGGAGTTTCGGTCACAAAGCCCGGTAGCCATCAGCCCTATTTCACGCGCTGCAGGACAGAGTGATTTTCGACCACACAGCCCAATACGGAACAGTGCTATTCCTCGTGGGCTAAGTGCCGCTGGAAGTCGTTCTCAGAGTCCCGCACCAAGTATTCTTGGTCCTAACGGATTCCGACGTCAAGACTCTGGGTCCAGCATTCAATCACCTGCTGTAAATGAGCCAACGCTTCGAGAATTAATGGCCCAAAGCCCTGAACCAATGATGTACGATGAAAGGCCAGGCTCGCGGTCTCCCGATGAGGACGGCTTGGTTGAGCAATTCGCGAGGCCTGTTATCAGGAGCGTTCAAGCGAGACGTGATACCCTCACATTGAACTCCCCCCGGCGTGTCAGTCTTTCAATGGAAATTGAGGAGCTCGAGAAGTCGCTGGCGAATGCGCAGAAAGTCCAGCAGCAAAGCCAACCAGAAGGTCGAGAACAGAGTCGGGGAGACGATAGCAGCAGGGCCAGCATGACGAGCAGCTTCTACAGCGAAGACGGAGAAGACAATAAGGAGCCAGTAGTCACTCTCCATCCAGCACCGCTGCGCTCGTCTCCGCCACTTGGTCACGGGGTAGACTCAACCATGTTTTCCTCCCGAGAACTGAGCCCCATGAGAGGATCGTTCATTCTTCGACGGGGCCCACGTCGACCTACCTTGGATGAATACGGTGCGACAACCAGTCAAACGGCAGCTAGCTCCCGACCTTTCGCAGCAGGGGGCGGAGCTATCTCCCCATCATCCCGCTCCGGCGCTTTCCAGTTTCACCAACCCAACCGGACCCTGAGCCCAGCTCCAACGCTCGATCCGCCACCATCTTCATCATCCCGACAACGGCCTACAGTCAGCACTGTCGTAGACGCCGGCTTCAAATTTGATTTCGGCCCCAGCATCCCTCCTACTCCAGATTCGGCCACCTGGCCCCTTGTTTCTCCATCTTCACCCACGCCACCAGTCGAAGAGCTGATAAAACAACCCGTGACCGAGAATTTGCAGCCAAGAGCGCCCCCGCCCCTCGACTTCAACTTCTCGCCGGACGCGTACTCACGAGACCCAGCGCTTTTCACCCCTCCATTACGTTCGGCAAGCCGAGGACCCCCAGGGAGCAACAGACGGCCATCCACCTCACAGGGCACCTCAGGGCCTGCGTTAATGCCTCCGGGGATTGGGCCACCAAGTCGCGCGCGGACGCCAGTCGACGGCATAGGGGCGGAAGAAGCGGCCGCCGCCGCAGCAGCGCTGGGTGTCGGTCTGGCAAGGGGACCGAGCATGCGAGCAGACCCGCGACTTCACCGCGTAGACAAGTTCGGGACGGGATTCATCTAATTTCATAATGTATAATGATCAATTGGGCTTGTGTGCAAGGCCGGAATCACTTGCCTCAGCCCTGCGACATCCAACAGCACACCAGCGGGAGGCGAGCAAAGACATATTGCTCTTACTTTCATGTTTATCAAGCGGCATACTTGCATTAATAATGCAACCTTTTCTATATACCCAATCGATTTTGTCTCTTGAGCATGTCTTTCCGCTATGATAATAAGTGCTGTGTGGCTTGCCCCTAATTCATGCACGGGCCACATTGGAGCAAACAAACAGTAATAAAGGGGGTATTTTGTAACGACCACACGGTTGACCCAAGGACTCAGAAAATGTCCCGGGCGGAGGTTTCTGATGGATGAACATGGAGAGAAATATCCCCGATGTGTGGCTTATGTAATTGACTCGCTCTGTAGCAGCAGCTTTCCGGGCTGTACAGACCATACATAGCCATGTTAGGTCCTCCTAAAAGTCCTTTCCCTGTTACCTCAAAAAATTCTTGATAGCCCCTCCAACATTCTTGACATCAAGCAAGAACGTATCGTGACCGAAAAGGCTCTGTTCCTCGCTCAGTTCATAGTGAGCCACGTTCCTATTTCCAGCCATACGCAGCGCCTCAGCAATCTCGCGCTGCTGCCATGCAGGGAACAAAATGTCACTTGCGACACCCATGACCAGTACAGGATGGTCCCAGAGTGCCGAAAGGCCGGCCACAAGATCGGCAGGGGGGCGCGAGATAGATACGGCCTCAGAGCTTGCGCTGTAGCTGCTGGTTCCCGGCGAGGCAGCGCTGTCCGGCTGCTCCTCATACGGCTTGTCAGGCAGTGTCAGACTGCATGCAGAGTCGACGGCCGACTCATACACGCCGTCTTGGAAAGAGACCTCATGCTCAGCGCGGCGCGCAGCAGCGGCACGTTGGTTTGCGCGACCTAGGTCGAACAGATCCATAGCCTTGCTTACGTAGAGCAGGCTGTTAGGATCGTAGGTGAGGCAGAACTTCTCGCCCGCGTGGTCGAGATATGTCTCGATCAGGAAGTCGGGGCAGAGAGCTGGGGGCTTGCTCGGATCCGCGCGGCGGCGGCCGAAGCGCTGTTCCCACTCGGGGCCGGAGCGGTAGGTAACGGTGGCAATCTCGCGGGCCAGCTTCATGCCAGCGTGTGGCGGCACGTGGCCGTAGTAGAAGCCTCGGTTCCAGTTGGGGTCCATCATGAGCACTTGACGTTGCGTGTGTCGCATGGCGATGCTGTAAGGATGGCTGCGAGCGCAGCCACTGATCGAGATGATGCGCCCGACGCGATCTGGGAACAGCACGCCGGCAGCCAGGGATTGCATGCCGCCCATACTTGAACCGACGCTGGCGTATAGCCGGTTGACGCCGAGGCTGTCTAGCAGGCGAAACTGGGCGCGTACCATGTCTTCCATGGTCAGGATGGGGAACCGTGTGGCATAACGATGACCGTCAGCTGGGTCAATACTGCTCGGCCCCGTAGAGCCGTAGCAGCCGCCAATAACGTTGGTGCATATTATGTGGTATTTGTCTGTGTCGAGAGCCAGCCCCGGTCCGATAAACTTCTCCCACCAACCTAGCTGCGGATTCTGAGGTGTTGAGTGGGCGTGTGACGAGGCTGACAGGCCTGTGTGCAAGAGGATAACGTTGGATCGGTCACTGTTCATCTGGCCCCAAGACTCGTATGCAATGCCGAATTCGCGGAGGACGCCTCCCCAGTCGAGCAAGAGAGGGTCGTTGCAGTGGTATATTTGCGTGGCACCAACCGTGTAGGATGGCTCTGGCCCGCTGGCATCGGACCGGGATCTGACTTCGTTCTTCAAGGTGGCTGACCTAGTTTCAAGAGCGTCGAGGCAGGGGAATGCCATCGCTGGGTTCGAGGCCGCGCCATTTCGTTGAGGAGGCCCAGAATGCAATTGTCTTCGTGACGCCAACAAGCCCGCGCTGGATTTGGATGCGTTTGGTCCTGCGATTACTGCATTGTTGCACAATGACCTTGTCGTGGGTTGTGAGGTGAGTTGCAGGGCCTGTCGCAGACTCGCTGCTGCTATCCGTACTCGGGACTTCATTCTGTGCGATGGAGCTCTAAATCGGCTGGAAGACGGCGGGGACTCCACGGAAGCGCGGCGCGGGCGTAGCGGGGATCTAAGATCGTTGGACCAGCGCAAGAGAATTGCTCATTTTGGCTGGCGGTCTAACTTGTTGGTAATAATACCGCAGCAGAGAGCACCGCTAAGACAGAGCCCTCACTCGAATAAGCCATCGCATGCGATTGGGCGACCTCGGCGCCCGAGGAGTTCATTCATGTCTTCGACGCGAGCTCCCGCGATTTCGTCATTTCACGTGGTCCGCCCTCTCCGTCCAGGTTGGGTTGGCTCGCCCCACTTGCCTGACCAGCCCGACGACCCCTGTCGCCTGTACCCCACGACAAGCTGAAGGTGATGTCACAGTGGCACCCAGCTCAACCGCGTCACGCACAAGTAGGCAATATCACTACGGTCCGAGTCGGGAGATCTAATTCTAAGTCATAGCCTAGGGTTTAGCAAAGCAAACATTTTATAACTTGCAGACAGCCCTTTTTTTCAATCGCAGTGCCAAAAGCTGACCTTCTCCATTTGCCCTGACGTATTGCCCCCAACAGCTCAACGTCAACCGCGCTCAACAGCTCAACCAATCTCGCCCATACCCCGCAGTGCAGCGGTCTTTATCCTTGAGAAATCTCACCAGCTACCTCCGCAAGGAACTGATTCTTCAATACGTCCGAAACAGCCCGAAGCAATGTTGACCTCGGTCGGGAGATGGCTTGGGATATGGGTACCCTCCGAGTCGGGTCACGGTGCGGACACGCCGTCTAGCATCGAGGCCGCGGAAAAGGCACATCATACTTCCTATCAGCCTAGCATTGCCGATGTACTCGTAATCAAATCAATGCTCACCAAGGGCCTCCACCTTCCTCTCGAACTGGTTGAAAGCATTGTCGACCAGGCCGAATACTGGCCGCGCACAACCACAGAGGTTGACTACAAGAACCATAGCGACCACGGTCTCTATACAGTCGGCTTCTCTCAGGTAGCCAACGACTCAGAAAATGAGCTTCTGGTGAGTTCTGGCCCCGCAACAGCATCATAATGACAACAGATTCACTAACATTACGGCCTCTTTCCCAGCTCCGGAGCGTGCCCTTGGGTTTTCACACATGGCCGCCAAAGAGCCCATCGCTCGGGAGAGAAGACCTCTATCGAACCAGCATACCGCCCAAGCCACCCGGAGAACAATTCCCCGCAGATGCCTTCCAGAGCCTAATGAACTACCCAGCCCCGCTTGTTAACCACCCATGCCGCAAGATCGTCTTCACCATCCGGAGCCGCGATCAGGGCTGGGGAGGCTCCAATCAACACCACTTCACCTATCACGGCTCTTGGACATGGTTCGAGGCTGGCCTTGAGAGGTGGGCCAAGAAGAGCGGTGAGAATCTAGAGACTCAAGAGCAACCCTCGCTCGCTCTCGAAGATTTATCGACCGTCTATCCACCAGTTATATTAGAGGGCGTGGACGAAACCGCCCACAAGTTTGACCACCCGCTCCTTCCAGTCGAACACCTCAAGATCCAGTGCAACAAAACGGCAGTACGAGACATACTAGAACACCGCGTCGTTTGGAACTACACAGACGAGATGAGCCCCGAAACCAACTTGGCTGACCTCGGACGAGGGACAGAGACAGGCGACGGGAAGTTTGTGCGGGAGCTACAACTTGGCGACGTCGTGACAGTATGGGGCAAGAACAGGTTTCCAGGCTGGGCTAACTATGTCGAGGGTGTGAAGATAGAGGTCTACTGGGTCGTTTGAGGGGCACGCTCAGGTTATAGGACCATGGTGAGGATGCGTTTTGGGGGCCAGGGCGCCTCATAATTAGTGGACTGGGACAGGCCTTAGCTCAATTAGGGGCAAGCACGATTTCACTGATGATACGCTCCAAGTTGTCTTTGTGAACTTCACATCCAACAACCAGGTGAACCAGGTGGCTGAATTTTCAACATTTTTTTTATTCCGGATTTATATCTCGTTCCTTTTATCCTCTCCCTGAAACTATTTCCTTTTCCATCCTACATGCGTAGCACAGCACCAACGACGACCGCCGTGATGGGTCCCCGCCTTGCTGTCTTCCCAACGATCCCTTCCCAATGGCGACGTCGACTTCCTTCATTCCGCCATCTAAAGAAAGCTCTATAAGAAAAAGAAAAAGAAAAACAAGAAGATTTTTGGTATCAAACGTGCTTCGCGGCAACCAACCCGATAAAACCCAAATGCCCCCCTTGCCTTACCAGGTAAAGAGATCCCATAAACACCCATTGGCTTGAAAGTTGTGAGGAAAGACAACCACAGAAACAAAGGAGGAACCTTGGTCACAGTTTCAACCTCCGCGAGCACCTAGGTTCAGCCCACGCTGAACAAACAGGACAGGCTGCCCCTCAGGCGGAGCCACAAGGATGTGGGCGAAACAGAATGAGGATTGCAGAAGACAACTTCGAGACCATGCTTGTGATATCATTCAGGCTGTTTGATGTCAAATGAACCCCGCAATAAGAAAGCCAGACACTTCGCAAAACCCGAGAAGCATGCGCTAAACATATGCTGCCCGCCCGCCTGCTGATGAAAGACGCTCCTCTATAAAATGTGCAATGTACCCTTCCTCACTAGTGCAACCGAAAATGACGAAACGGGTGGAAATAGGTTTTTTTTTTCGCCAATACGCCACTCCTTTTGTCTGCCGAGCTGTCGTGCCTGGTCTCTTCCATCCCCATACCTCGGGGAGTATAAAATGCAGTAATTCCGACTGCCGCTTAAAAGTTGAACGACCGGAGAATGGCCCGATCCAGCTTCTCTCCGATGCCGAGTCTCAAATCGGCTAAGGAGGTGTTGTTGCCCACAGGTAGACTCGCCCACGACCTTCAAGCTCGGACGAATGAACGCCATGGGGCTGAAGCTCCCACACAGTATAAACCACAACGCTCTTGAATCTTAAGCCGATAAATGGTCAGCCCAGTGGGGCTCCACTCCTCGATAGCATTGCTTCTGAGATGAAAGGATTGGAAAGTCCCAGATGGCCGGGTGGGTGGCGGGGCTTCGTCGTCCAGAGAGATGCTAGCCTTCATGGGAGCTGATTGTGGGTCAGAACCGCACCGAGGCCATTCCTCAACATGCAGTGATCCATAGAAGCCAACGGCGCTGCTTCTCCGCAGGATCCCTCAGCACCAGCAAATGAACTGGTTGCACCATAACTAGCCAGCAGTATGCTCCAAGGCAAGATCCTGAACAACTTGTCCAATATAGAGCCTTGCTTCCCCATATAGCAAGCCAGACGGTTACCAGGTATCCAAGAAAACCAGGCGGTCGAACTGTCATGGTGCGTGGTCCACTTCAGACCCGCTGGGTTCTTTCGTTGCCTCCTCAACCACCCTTACGATCGGCATCGTTTTTGGGCTGCTGCTCTCCATGCGCAAAGCCGTTGGCTGCGCCTTTGAGATCAGCTACACCCTTTTTCCGTGCCTTTGGCCGCTGCCAGCTGTTCGCGGGCTCAGCCTGGCTCTTCACACCGCGGAGGTGACCATTTTCCCTGGAGCCGCCGCTGACTCTCGAGTCCAGTGGTGGTGAACGATTTGAGGAATCATACTTCATGGCGGGACCGACTGGTGGCGTTTTTTGGCTGGGCCTAGATGGGTCGGGTCGCTGGTCCTTGAGAGCAAGTGGCGGCTGTCCGACGGGAGGCACATCAAATCGCCGCACAGCTGTTGGGGACGGCGTTCTGTGTTCGTAAACCGGCGACAGATGCTGCTGAATGTCCTGCGCAACCGTGAAGTCGCCAGTGGCGAGATCTAGGGGTGCTATCCCGTTTTGCTGCTGGCGCGAGATGATCCGTGACCGGTTGACCGGTGGAGAAGAAAAGCCGGGAATCCCACTGCCGTTAGACTCACCTGTCATGGGCATGTAGGGTATCCCGGGTGGCACAGGCCCGCCAACTGACACACGATGCTGAAATGATGGCTCTGCAGCACTGTGAGTTGTGATCGGGGAGCGACCAGAAGAGGAACCATTAACGATGACTGGCCTTTCCGGAAATGTTGGAGGGCCTGGCTCGACCGCAGTGAGTGGGTGCGGTGCGAGCTGTTCGGTCCACGGGCTACTGAACCCATGTCCTTGGCTGATGTATAACGGGTTGTCAAAGCCGGCCTCCTCTGAAGAAATGTGCTCAGCCATGGGGCCAACCGGAGGCGGGGGCCGGAGAGACCCTGGGGTTGAGGTTGGCTTTGAGATCGTGCCGTTGACGACTAATGGAGCACGGTTAGGGGTCAGCTTGCCATTGACTTGAAATGGTGCCGATGCTAGCGGTGCCGAGCTCGTCCCCACCGAGAAGGCTCTAGCATGTCCCAGGGGAGAGGGCGATCTTGAAGTCCGCTTCATTCTTCGATCAAGGATAGATTGGGGCAACTGATCTGTGGACAACCGCCGACGTCCTTGAGGTCCCTGGCCAAGATCACCAAATGCGGGCACCGGGGTCGGAAAGCCATTGACCTTCCGAATTGGGCTCGAGCTCTCATTCACGTAGTATCCTATGGGCCGGGGACCATCGTCTTCAGGGGGAGACTCCGACAGGGTCTTGGCCGGTGCGTCGTCGAAATCCGCATCGGCCGAATCGTCCGGCATGAAACTTGGAATGGGAAGCCCATTGACGTGCCGCCCTGCAACTGCATGCCCTCCTTGGACATTATGCCCTGGTGCTGGGAATCCATGCGCAGGCTGTGCAGGGGTCATGGGGGTCCTCGAGGCTGGCTGGGATTGCGACCTAAGGGCACCACTGCCCCCCGAGCCTCCGGAATCACCGGCCATAGCACGTAGATTCCTCCTAAACTCAGGTGCTGCCGTTGTCGCAGGTGATGAGGGGAAAGCCGTAAACGTTGCTGAACCTGGGTGATAGTAACCCGGAATCGGGAGCCCATAGCTGTATATAAACTCAGGTCGGAGCGGCGCGGACAGAGGCGGATTGTCGAACGAATCCGTACGCGATCTACCCGTCGACGGCGCCGACCCGTTCTGTATCCTCTGCGAGTGCTGCTGTGCGAATGCCATTTGCTGGCTCATGTACAGCTGTTGAAGGCGCATGTTGTGCTCTTGAACTGACAACAAAGACGAGGCAAGCAGGTCTTGGGAGAGCTGAGAGGTTCCAGGCTGGTACCACATATACTCTTGTGACGACATGGGCGCGGAAGCCATGCCGGCCTGCGCAAACGCCGCATTCTGGTCGTAAGCAACGCTGGATGATGCCCGCCGACTCGACCCGCCATTCCTGAACTGACGGTTACCACGATAGACTCCCCTGCCCCTGCCAGCGTATTGCTGAGAGGAGCTCCTAACCAGGATCGGCCTCGGCGCAGGGGCAGGCTTTTGCCAGATCCGTTCCTCTTCCTTGGGAAAAACAAACTGTTCGCAACAGTCGCTCAGCTTGCCTTCGGCAATCAGATCGAACGCTCTCCGGAGCTCCATGTGAAGGCCCCGAAAGGAGGTGTCATCAGCCGTGTTCCCAAGGTTCCGAATGGTATTAAATGGCTCTTCGATGCAGAGCATGTTGTTTGTGCCAAGGTGCCATTTCTTCTCCGTCTTGGTAAGAAGCTTCCCGAGCCGTATTGATAACGCATACTTGTCGTAGTCAAATTCGTGTGCGTAGTAGCGGAAGAACTGAAAGAGAAGGGCGGCCAGGCTGTCCTTGTTCTTTGCACCATATCCACGAAGCTGGTCCAGATCATCAGCGAACCCGCTCTTTGCGCCGTCCTTCTTCGTCAATTTCGCGCGATGCTGGTGAAGGGCAGGGATAACCGGTGGGTCCCGCCGTTGTAAGAAAGCAATAATTAAGCATATCCAGGTATAGGAGCTCAGGGTGCCACCGAATGCTGTATCGAGAATAAGCTTAACTGTTTGGTGGATACCAATCACGCCACAGCTCACCTGCATCATTGACAATCCTCCGTCGTGTCCAGTATTTGATGATCATTGCGAGGGGTCTCACTCTCTCATCGATCCCGATATAGGTGCGAACCATACGAGTGTTCTCCAGAGCTAGTGTGTTGTTGACGTTCATATCACAGGCCAAGTTCAGCTCCGGATCCCACATCTTCACGATTGGGACCTTTGCTGAAGAGACGCATACAACTTTCTCCATGCCATCTGTGGTGTGTTAGTCTCTCACGGGGCCAGGGCGGGCAGCGGGGGGTCATACGTCTGTCCAGGAGATCGGCAATGGAGCACACGTTTTCAAGCTCCTTCCAGGGGGTGGTAATGCAGATATCCACTGCTGCCAGTTAGCCAAAGCAGATCGTTGAGACGAAATTGACAGAAGCCACATACCATCCGAGTCATCGGAGCATAGCAGATTCCCCGAGGAGCCGAAGAGGTGGACTCGGATGTCATGACCGGGCCACTCCTCATTGAACAGCCTCTCCAGTTTCTGTACCAGCTTTTTCCTTTTGATCTCGATTTCTTGAGTCGGCAATAACTTGGCATACAGGTCCTGAATGTCTGACAACAGTTTACCTTCGTCTTCCTCTGACAAAGCGCTCTTGATTTTGTCGGGCTCCACCTTTTCTAACCTGTCCGTGCCGATGCTGTAGGGCATTCGCCGCCGTGAGTGAGGAACAGCTGTTTCGAACCGACAACTCCCCAATCGAGGGGGGAGCGGGCGGAGTGAGGGGACATTCCCGTTGGTCTCCGAGTATGCAGATCGTGGTGAATGATTCTGTGTCGCCCCAGGGGATGGCTCTCGGGACTCAAACGAGAACTTGCGCGCGTGTTGATGGGGGGTTGACGGCACCGAGCTCGATTGTGCGGGGGGTGCCAGAGGAGCATTGTGTGCAGAGGGTGGCGGAGGTCGCGCTGGAAGGCCGTGGTTCGCGGTCGGCTCGGAATGCTTTTTGCCCTGCATTTTGACGGTTGAGGCCTTGGCCGATGCTAGGGGCGCGCGGTCGGCGATATCAGTTGTCCTTGTCGCTCTATTCCCATGACAGCTCTGCGTGCCAGGTTTCGCGTGGTCCTTGTTAGACACCTTTGATGACGATCGCGAGCGGGACGTGGGCTGTGATGTCGGTGACAGCACAGACGGGAGCGGGGCACTCTGCAACCCACCACCTCCTCCCCGACCGGCAGAGACAAGCTTGTTGTACTGGAGAAGCTTGTCCTGGAATGTCTGCTGCGGGAATAGAATCGGCAGAAGCTCGAGGTGGGCAGGCAAATAGCCTGGAGAAGCCTCGGGAGTGGACGTTGTGTTGACTCTCGGTGTTGCAGAACCTGAAGGGGCGCGTGGCCACGGATTGTGCTGGTATTGATGCTTGGATTCAGCCGTTGTAGGCCGGCTGTCCATTAAGTTGAGTGCGGCAAACTGCCTCTCGACTTTTGCGACCGGTGCTGCGGGCCCAGGGTGGCAAGACACGACGTGCGTTCAACTGGAGATCCACAAGGACGACCTAGCGACACGATCAAAGAGGTCCGGGCGGTTTCTTCGTCAACCAGCATGCAATCCAGAAGCAGGAATCTTCGAAAGCACACAAATCCACAGAGGTGTCCTGTCTCGGTCGACGGTGCACGCGAAGCACACGAAGCTGAAGGTTTCCAAGTTCACCATACACAAAGGGTGGTCGTCCGCTGTCCGCACAATCCGGCCGATCGCTAGCCCTAGACTGTATATTCGGTCGCGTGCAATCGATCGTCCGATCTAGGCGTCCACAGCTGCAACGAGCAGTCTCGTAAGTTGGGATCCTGACCGTCGAAGTATTCAGGGAAAGGGTGTTTTCTCCGTTCCCAGTGATCCCTGTAGGTTCAAGACGAGGTTTCGGCTTTCGGACCAGGGGCTCATAGAGCCAGCGTCAGGGAAGTTTCGTGGAGTGCAACACCAGAAAATGTCGACAGGTCCGGCTCACGACTGTATGATTCGAAGGTCCAGTTGGGAACGAAAGAAGTTCGGCCTGTGCCAGAGACGTGACGAGGGTCAACCGTGAGTCGGAGCGAATCGCAATCACCGACGGACAAGCATCAGCGGAACGCGCAAAGACACGAAAGGCACAAGGGCTGTCCGGGCAGGGGAAAAACACGAATGGATATACTGGAGGAGCGAAGCGTGTCGGTGTTTGGAGCGGGACAGTTCCGACGCGTGACGATGGGCGACGAGAAGGATAACCGGCGTCGTCGATCGGTAAAGGGAGGGTTGCGGGAAAACAGGTCGGCCGTGGGAAATTGATGTTGAGGTCGGTGGCGCCAGAACCGGCGACGAGGTAGGAAAAGCACAAGTCAAGCTCCCCGGCAAATGGAAGCAAAAAGAGGGAGAAGGTGAAGAGCAGAGTGGGCGTGGACAGCCAAATCTCCTGTCGACTTCTGCTTCTTGTTCAAGATGGGCCCGGTTGACGCTGACGAGCGGGAAACTTGGGCGTTGCTTTGGCAAGTACGACGGGCCACAGGCTGGCTAACCATTGAAGATGACCCTGGCCACTCAGGTCGCAGCTCCCGTGGCCGAACCACCCACCCGTCGAGGCTAGGCTAACGACAAAAGGAGAGACCAATATAACCCCAGGCGATCCACACGCAGCAGCCTGTCCAGGACTGCTCCAAGCCTGAAGACCATCTCAACCTGGAACAGGAAAAGAGCTTCCACTGCCGCCTCTCATCTGACGTCCAGTTTCAATCCACAGCAATCAACCATGATCCAATGTGATGCGATCTCAAGTGATATTGATATGATGTAAGTTCCGCCTAGGGAACCTTTTCTGAGGTGGCTGCCGTGAGCGGGCCTAGCTCTGCGCCGCTTGTCCTCAGGGGGCTGTCGCTTCTTCCATCAGTTCCAGGTTAGGTAGATGTGAAGAAGCTGCACAAAAGCACCACACTTTATCCGTCTACATCCTTCATACGTGCCTGCAGGTATGATTTGTGCCATGCCACTTGGCCGGCCACTGCTGCGCTCTGTCTGGATCACTGCACAACCCACGCGGGGGCTGTTGAAGGTTCATTATGCTTATAGGTACCCCACCGAGCCCGGCCCTTTGGTAAGCCAGGAAACCATCTGAAAACATAACGGAATGACGGGAGTTTGTCCAATAGCCCATTAAATCTCCCAGAAACACGTCCAGAGTTCCAACTCCCCGAGGGTCTAACTTGTGGCAGGTATCTCAGGTCATGCTGAGGTGGTTGCGCTTGCCCGGCTCTGCGTGGAAGCCTTCCAAGGCACCAATGAGGTCAGCACCCCTCGCAAAGATGCTCCAGCGGCTCGGAAATCTAGCGGTGGGCTTTGTCTAGGTATGACGAACCATAATGATTCGTGTGCCCTGATGGAAGAAAGCAGATCTTTGCTTTGCATCGCCTTTTTTTCTTCTCTCGTTCTTCAAGTTCCCGTCCTGCTTCATCGAACAACAAGAGAACCTTCGATTCGCCCTCAATCAGCAACAGGCTCTCTGTAAGCCTGTCCAAAGACTACGGACATCCATTGTGGCTCCAGCTGGCCTTTGGCTCGGTTCTTTTTGGTTGCGGCGAGGCGCTCTGGTGGGCGTTTACCTCAAGCCTTGGCAAACGGGCAACAAAAGCGAAACCCCCAGCCTGGAAGGACTATTCCGCCCCTTTGGCTGAAAAGCTCCCACGCCAACTCGGCGGTGAGGCTACCTTTTGCTGCGGAAGACGGGACGAATGAGAGGCCTTTTCTGGGCATTCCCCGTCTAAGTAGGTAGGTAGTAGAAGTGACAGCCATGCATTGGATCGGAACCAAGACAGGTCGCATGCGGCCTCATACCTGCTACCAACAGCGCAAACTTCCAAGTTGGGAGTGATTGCAGTATCACATCTGGCCGCCGATCCACATGGAGCATCAAAGTTTATGGAGCAGGTCCGCTTCCAGGGACAGGGCGCTATCCAGCTTCCTCACTCGCTTCTGAGCCCCTTTGTTCTCCCCATATCATCTCGGGAACTAGGCTCCAGTGCCGCTATGGATTGGGATGTCATTGGAGTGACTTCACCTCGCCGCAGCTGGAGGTGCGGCGCGTGTAACCACCCCATCATCATCATCAGATCCAGGCAGTGGATTTCCTCGCTGACGCTCCTTTAGAATGCCGCTGTCCCCCACCCCACCCCTATGCGCAACCAGACTCTCTCCGTCTGAGCTGACGCCTGCGTAATGCAGACAGAGTGGCAAGATCATCATCGTCGTCTTTGTGGCTTACATTGGTAATGCTGAGCCGGGCGACCAAAGACGCCCGGCCGCTCGAGTTCCCGGCAGCGGTGCTTGGCGGGCCTTCCGGAGCTGATGAGAGGACACCTGTGCCGCTCGCTGTTCGGGATCCGGGCTGAGCTGCGGGGCATACCCCCTCCTCCGAACTTGTTGGTTGGGCAAAGAATCCGAGCCTGAGACTCTGGGATCTAAAAAATACAAATTTGCATGAAATCTCGAGAGGCCCCGCGTTGTCATCTGGATGTTGGCGGGGACGAATGGAAACATGCAATTTGTGAGACATTTTGCCCTTCGTGCCGTGGTTCGCGTCGTCGCTCTGCCCGTGCCACCCTTTGACTTTTGGTAACTAAACCAACGGCTCCATATCATCCAAGCCAGGTTCTTTGTCCAGCGCAGGTACAGTACGCATTACGTACCCCAGGTTTCGTGGTCTCCCTGCAGAGCCAATCTGTTCGGTGGTGGTTGGCTCTCTCGCAGCCCCACCCGAGCCATTGCCTGGCTTTTGTGGCTTGGAAGGTTCCATGGCGGGGGATCCCCTCTCGCCGATCTGAGCTGCGGTATTGAAGCTTTGTCGAAACCACCAATCGCGGGAACTCCCAGGCTTGCTGCCAAGTTGTTGATAATGTCTTGGATTTCGTGCCGCACGAAATATTTTCCCGCGCCAATGTACCGTCCCGTGCAACTTGTTCGCCGCGTTCGCTCGACGCGCCCCGGTTCTTCCAAAATAGCCTGGTAGTTCGGTCAAGGCGAAGGCGGACCCCTAGTCCCGCCGCAAGGGCAAACGGTTCTCAAGCCTCCTGCGCCGGGTATGCGCCGTCGTTCCGCAGAAGGTAGTAGAATTGGAGCAACTCACATGGTAGAGGAACTGGAGCCGCCTGTCTTCGCGAGGTGCCGAAAGACTTCATCTACTTGACGACAGAATGGCCGGTCGGCGTCGTATCCAGTCACTTATGACAAGTGTGGAGGAATCATCGAAGCTGCGGAGGGGGCCATCCGAAGTACGCGAGCCTATATCTTCTAGATTAGGTACGGACCTATTTTGAGAAAAGCGCGATTTTTGATCTGTAGAAGAAGCATCGTGATCGTAGATGCTGAGCGTGCCATGAGTAGGCGTAGCCCGTGGACGCGTTTGCATCCCACCCGTTCGTCCCGGTTGGTCGGAGAACTAGTCCAATGCCACCAAAAGCTTCCCAGAGCAACAGAAACGACGTGTTTCAATCAAAGCGCTAATGAAGATCGCGGCAGGAAGAAGCATCCAGGTTGCTAAAGCTCCAAGAAGGCACCGCTGAGTGGTGGGAGAAATGAGTTTGACATCCTTCCTCCACGCTCGATCAAGAGTAGCCCATGCCCCCTCGCATCCTCAATAGGCCTTACTTTTCAGGATTAACGGCGTAAAAACGGACATTCGAAGACGTCTTTACGTCCCAATAAAGCCTTTTCCAGTCCGTCACAGCGCTCCCGCGTGGTTTGTGGGTGGTCAAGCACATTTCTCCCCCCACGTGACTGCGTACCATCTGATCGAAGTCGAGGCTGTTTCAGATACCCCGCAAACGCCCTGGAACAACACGTGGAAGCCCCGCAACCAGGAACATCCACCCCAGCAGGTAGGGGTTGCCAGGGTTGCCTAACTTGCTGTTCGACAGCAACCATGGAAACGGCGACCTTTTTCTCTGAGAAACTCAGGTGTATGAAGACATCTGCGCCCATGTTGGCAATGTCACCTGCTCCTTGCGTGTCTGCTGTGGACGGGCAGTGCATGTGGAGTTGACACTGTGCCTTGGAAGCTCCTGACCATGTCCGCGACACAAGACGTATCAGCATTGAGAGACTCGGCTGGGACTCTCCCAGCTCGAGTCCTCGCCCGCATTGCTTTTTGGTTTCTCGCTTCCCTAAATCTCCGTAATACCTGACTTCGCTGGCCGCTGGTGCTCTCAAGACGTCCAGTCGCAACGCAATTCACTGTCCATACGGCGCATATCGCAAACGCCCACGCTGGGGAACCATGTTCTCTAACCTTGCGACCAAGGTCGCACTGAAAAAGGTCGGCCTGCCGAGCAACTCGTTCAAGATCCCCGACCTGCCATGGGCAGACTCGAAGAAGTCAACCAAGCCCTCGTCGCCCGATGGTTTCGATAGCGGTGACCAATCTCCATCCTGGCCGAGCTGGATGACTGTCAAAAATCTTCCCTTGACAGTACAACCGTGGCTTACACCTGTCCCACCGCGTAGGTCTCCCCTTTCCGCCGTATGGCCCCTGATGTGGTTATTCATGGCTTTATTCGATGTCTTGAGCGTTGCGTGAGCGCGCCTGGGACATTGCGTTGCTTAGAAATCAGCTTTCAGAGAAGTAACTGACGGACATTTACCACAGCGATTCCTATCCAGGCTCTTCCTAAGATTGGGGACACGGCGCCGCTGGATCGCGACAGGGAACTCACCTTCGGTGGCGGAAAGAGAGTGATCGTTGTCTTCTTACGCTGCGTCGGCTGCGCTTGTAGGCCATTACTCACCCATCTGAGAAGATTTCAAAACATTGGCTAACCAAACCCAATAAGTCGCTCAAAAGCTCTTCCTCCAGCTCCGTGGCATCGCAACTCGCTTCCCCGGCGAGATCACCTGCGTGGCCATCTCTCACTCATCTGCCGCAGCAACCCAGAAATGGCTTGACCTGCTGGGCGGCGCATGGAACGTAAACATCATCATCGATGAAGATCGTGCCGTCTACGCCGCATGGGGGCTGGGCCTCGGCAGCGTCTGGTACGTCTTGAACCCGACTAGCACCGTGGCGGGGTTCAAAGAAAAGGGCTGGCTTGGGTCGAGCGTCGCTGGCTCTCTGCAACGGAGTGGTGTGCTGAAACCAGGCGGTGCTGCAGCGTTGCCGAGGGGAAAAAATATTTCCACTGGCAACGGGGCTGGTGTTGTTGGGTCGGATCTCGCTTCGGAGGATGGACCGCCTACGATTATGGGGAACAAGTGGCAGGAATCGGGCGCGTGGGCTGTGGATGGAAGGGGAATGATTGTCTGGGGAGGGAAAGCGTTGCGGGCAGATGATGTTATGGATCTGGAGGAGGGTGTTAAGTGTTTATTTGGCCCGTCCAAATAAGTGGATGGAGGGCTCGGCGTCCAGGTGTGTCCAGGCTGGTGTGTTTGTATGATGTCCAGTGTTACAAGGGCTTCAAGGTTGTTTTGGGCGTTTGATTTTGGAGTTCACGTCTGGGATGTGGTCAGTTGCTTGTGTGCTCATATGTTGTACGCTGAATATTGTTACTCAAGATATGCGGAAGTGTTGTTTGACTTGGTGTGCCAATCTCACTACGCTTTTCGAGAAGCGCGCAGTGCGAGGAGTGTCTTGTCCAGGAAGTCCACACGTAGAAATGAACTGAGTTTCGGACGTCGCAAGAGTCATGAAGAGACAGGGACTGGGCCCTTTTCGAAAAGAGGACCACAGGTCAGTCAGCAATGCCCAAGATCCGCTGGGCCAAGCCAACAACGTTCCCTAAATGGTGAAAACCTTGGAAGAATTGGAAGAAGCTGCTGGGTGGAATTCAGTGGATCCCAAAAACACAAATACCTAGCGAGGAGACGTGGAAGCTCTGAGTTGAGCTTCCATTGCGCCGAGAATGGTACAATGGATCAGGCACCACGTAAATCTTCCAGCGCCATCCAAAGCAGCATAACACTGAAATCTGAATGAGAAAAGAACCGAGGTGACACAGTTCGTGGAGGTATCTGAGAAACAGCTCTCAGATGGCAAAGAGTTTAGCTGTACGTACAGTGCTCCTCCGTTGTGGTGACGGGCGGTTCTCTGATTGCGTTACATCGTGCGCAAAAGCCTGAAGACCGAGACCACAACCGCTTGCCTTTTCTTCTTTCCGAAGCCAGGTGGGGTTGGGGCCCCAGCCTTGAGTTGCGGGTTTGGCGGGGACGGAAACGGTGGTGCAGGCGCGTTTCGGGGCGTCATTTCGTTTCGACGCGTCAAATGACCTGCACCATGCAAGGTACGCCGCGGAAGCATCGTGAGATCCTTGCAAGCCCTGCAGTGGCTTGTTGATTGCCCGCGGTGACGACGTGGTAATTGGTTGGAGGGTTGTATTTTTTTCTTGACTCTGTGCTTCCAGCACTGCATTTGGTCGTTGCACAGCACATCCCGCCTATGACGAGATTTGGAACATGGCGTGCTGTTGTGAGCTGGATATTACGGTGAGTAGACCTCTGTAATCTGCCCTTTGCAGGGCTGCCCTCGAATTGTTACTCCCAAGTCTTGGTGCTAGATGGGATCAATGTTGCGGAGGAAATCATTGGTGGGGTCACAAAGGAGGTCATCTCGCAGGTTGGGGAATAGTTTGTCGGGAAGATACGAAGTGTGGTTGCTAGCCTGGTGTAAGACGGCGATTCATCTCCGCCATCATTCGTATAAGGCCGGGAAATTTATTTCAAGTGCGACTACCAAAGTCTCATAACAAGCGGCTCAGAAAATAGATTTCCCATGGGAGCCGACGTCAGCCTTTTATTTATTGCAACAAATTCCTGGGTGAGCGCTCAGCCTACCTTTTTAGAATGCTGAGGCTGGGCTGAAAAGTCGACGCCTCGAGTCATTTCGTGAGCCGTCGCGAAGAACCCAAAATCTATGACTTTTTATGGAGCAGCGCAAGGATGCGATTGATCTCGGCAGTTCCGTGTTCGGATGGTTGTTTCGTCCCTCCACGGCGATTCCTCCCGACAAAGACTGACAAATGGGCGGCCTGAGACCTCAACGAAGTTCGAGTGAGGAGACCTCTGCTGAGGGAACCTAGTCGCGCCGCACAGATGCAAAACACCCCAATTCAGGCACAACGAGCTACGACTGGATCAATGAGGTATTATGAATGACGAGCGACTGCGAATCGCAGCTCCAGCATGCAGAGGCGGCGAGGCCTCAGTTCCATGACCAGTTTGCTGAAGAAAGATTAAAATGCTGAATGGCGTTTTCAGGCTTGTCAGCGGGTCTGGTTGCACCTTCTGTTCGAGCCCCCTTTTGGCTCGTCCCTTGATCTCACCGACTCAAATCGTTGCATTTGGGACCTTTGACAGCAGTTTCGACTTCGCAATACACAGCAGCTACATCAAGGGCATGTCCGGGAGAGGAGCCCCAAAAGAAAAGCAAGCCGTCGCACCTGTCCGTCGCCAAGTCGATGGCTCGCGGTAAGACCAGAGAGAAAGGGGGCCGAGATATGGGGTAGTAAACGGTTCCTGTCTGAGCTAGCCGTTTGTAGAATAGCAAACCGCGCCATTCCGTTTCGATACCTGGGCCGGCCGGGAGAGCCCAGCCCATGGCGTTCGGGGCGTCCTGTCCCCTTCAGCCTCTCTGTTCGTCCCTCTGTTTTCAAGTTCCTTTGCGACACACCTATTTACTCTCGCTGCCGACGTTCGTTCACTGCATCTCGGGCCACTTGGTGTCTTCACTCGCTCCTTGCGCGCTGCTTTCGAATTCCATCCAGTCTTCAACCTCCAGCTACGTATGCGCCGTTTGCACTGGCGGCAAAACCTGCTTTGACGTTGAAACAACCGCCCTCTTCTGGCAGTCTTTGCCCCTTGGAGCAGTCGACACGAATTTCCAATCGCGAAGAATCAGGGTATTGGGCCGCCGCCAATTTATCCGCACCTCTCCATCGCGGCTCTGACACAGACAAGACCACGTTCAGCATCCTGCTCATCCTCGTGAGGCGCAGTTTATCCCGTCTTTCGGTCGATCCCCGCATAGCCTTCTGCTTCCATTCTGGTCAATCGGTCGTTTGACTTGACCTCATACTTCATGCGTTCCCCAACAGACTTACGCCACATCCGCATTTCGCTGAGCTAGAATCGCCTCTGACGTCTTTGACGACCACTACATCATTTACATTCCACGCGCGAGTCGACCACCACGAGCTGTATCTTGTCGCGACAATCCACCCGATACCCAACAACCCAACAGCAGTTTTGTCGGTTGGCGACAGCTTGCCGACCGCAGCGCATGGGAGATAGAACCACCTGTTCATCTCCAATCCGACAACATGGAGAACCGCAGGCCCGATCACATCAGGCCTGACTACATAGATCTTCGGTCTAAGTCGCAAGCTTCTGTTTCCAGACCGTTAAGATCGCCTCGCCTTCATGTGGCCGGCGAGGCCCCCCCCGAACTGTCTCCGCTGGATGCTCTGAGGTTGCAGAGTCGGCTGTTGGCGAAAAAGCTAGAGGAAGAAAGCGTGAAGCAGGGCCGGCGGATGAGCAGGCTGCCCCCGTTGACAACTGAAAGTCCGTTGATAGTGCAGGCCCGATCTGATTACTTTCGTTCCTTGTCCCACGACTCCGGTTCCGACGATGGCGAGACTCATGGCACTCAACCCTTTGGCCCAGGCTTCAGGACAGACGTGGACGACGATATCACACAGAGACCAGTCTCAGTGCACCCGCGGATGAGCCGTATTCCACCCACACCAGATCATCAAGAGCCGCTGCCAACACGTTTGAACGTGGATGCGATCAGGAAAGGGCTCAGCGATGTTGAGGAACAAGAGAGTTTTTTTGGTGTCGGGGCGCGAAGAGAACAATCCCCTACTCCCATCGACAGGAGTGTGACCAGCGCACCGTCCGAAAAGCTCAATCTCACACGATCTGCGACCCAAGAAAGTTTTCCAGCACAGTCACCGGTGTCGACATACTCGATGGCTAGCTCGCCTGAGAAGCTGACAAAGATGAACTCTTTTGATGCTGCAGGCCTCTTGCCTCCTCGGCCATCGTTTTCTAAGCGGTCCTCCAGCATCATCTCGTCTCAAGAGTCCACAGATGGTGATGCTTTTACTTCCTTGAGCACCTCCATCCACTCGCATGGTCCTCGCAAGTTTTCCAACAGCAGCGGAGGCGTTCTTTCTCCTGGGCTTGGGCTTTCACAGCGGTCCCCGTCAATCAGCTCTGATGCTTCGGGTCTGCCTCGCCCCAACTTCAACTTCTCTCGACCTTTGAGCAGAGCGGGAACGCCTAATTTGGACCTTCCCACTCGCCAAACGTCTTCCGATAGCCACTCATCGCTTGTGTTCGTTGATGACCTGGCAAACACTCCTGTCAGTATGCACGGCGAAGGATTTCCGGACGGGCAGACAGAGGATGGCAAAGCCGCTCAATCCTACATTTACTCAAAGTTCTCACTTCCCCGAGGCAAGGCTCTACAACGCTCGCCAGATGAACATCCAGCGTCTCCTTTAGGCTCCTCGTCCCACTCTTCAACTTTTCCTGCGGCAGGCCAGCCCCCACCATCCCCGCCTACGAGGCCGTCAAGCTCCTCGGGGACCCGAGTTCTGGATGAGACCTTTACACGTCCATCATTCGAGCCCAGCAAGCTCAGCATGGAAATATCTCGCCCGAATCAACAGCCCTCGCCGGATCCCAGCCGACCATCCATGGAGTCAGACGATGGACCCAGAGGCCGACCGCTTACTTCGCCTATCCACGATGCTACCAGGGGCAAGACACCCATGTCTACCGCGACTAGTGACTCTGCGAGCACGATTAAGCCTTCGCGGTCGTTGCATTCGAATGCACCGACGATGACGGACTTGACTGGAGAAGAGCATGTCGCCAAGGCTGTCGACTTGCACGAGAATGGCTCGCTCCAAGAATCAACCTGGCATCTGAGGCATGCTGCAAAGCAGGGGCACCCTACCGGCATGCTTCTATATGCTCTTGCCTGTCGGCATGGCTGGGGGATGCGACCGAATCAACGCGAGGGTGTCGAGTGGCTGCGGAAAGCTGCCGAGTCTGCAAAGTTGGAGATTGCAGACGACGAGAACCAAGTAAAGGAGGGAAAGCGTGTAGACGTTATCGAGAGCAAGACACGCAAGGCCCAGTTCGCGCTAAGCGTCTATGAACTGGGTGTCAGCCACATGAACGGGTGGGGTATTGAGCAGGACAAGGCGCTGGCCCTGAGATGCTTTGAGATCGCTGGCTGTGAGTCTCCATTCGCGATGAAAATGATGACTCCTGGGTTTCTAACGCACTGCATTATAGCTTGGGGCGATGTTGATGCTCTGGCCGAGGCAGGTTTCTGCTATGCTCAAGGCATTGGATGCAAGAAAGACCTGAAGAAAAGCGCCAAGTTCTACAGGGAGGCCGAGGCTAAGGGGATGAGTATGGTCGGAAATAGCTGGTATGTTTTATTCCTGAGGTTGCTCTGCAACAAAAATTTAACACTTCAATAGGATCCATAAGCCCAAGTACAATGACGACCCTGGCTCGCCCGACTCTAAAAAGAAGTCGAGATCCAAGTCTAGGTCTAGGAAGGGCCTGTTCAGCAGAAAAGGGAAGGCCTAACACGGCACTCCTTCTCCCAGTCCGAACCCTGTCGCTCGTTTCATCCTTTTTTTTTCACAATCTTCTTGACGATAATGACGACGCTGCACAAAGTTATACATACAAAATACCCCTACTGTATTTTGCCCGGAGTTTATCGGCGTTTCTTTTGCTTCTATACGGCGGCCTACATCTGCGATCTCAAAAAAGGCCGCCTCCTGGGGCTGGAAGAGCTCGTCCAGGGACATATAAGGGGTAGGCAGGCCCTGACATACAGCAACTTGGTAATTATCATATTCCCCTTGATGGGTGATATGGCGGCGCCATCTGAACTTATTGGTAGCTTGTATTTTCTTTGATGTTTTAAGGGAAAACCAGGAGCGTGTTTTACTGGGTGTCTATGTAAACCTGCTCTTCACCAAGATTTTGGAAGAGGCGCGTTGGTTGGGAAAGCTTTCTTTCGTGTAAGTAGTTTTGGCTGGACTTCCAGTCGCTGAGAAGTGCGGAGAACCAATTGCCCATGGAAATACGCTGCAGATAAGACAGTTAACATTCTGAGAGGCGCTCCTCAAGAGAGATTTGGCTCTGAGGTGGAAATATGAAACCCAGATTATACATCGTTGATAGCAACGTGTGTTGAGATAAGTTTGGCCCATTCCATGATGGCGGTTGGCAATGAAGACCTACACGTGTTGTATTGGACGTCTCCGCTCCAACATCTCTTGCAGACGCAGCAAAAGACCCGTTTCCTCGACTGCCGCAAAATTTGGAAGTCTTGCTGTTTCGATTCCCGGCCTTATGAAAGCACTCGAGACTGGCGCAGACATCCTCACTGTTGCGGCCTTCTCTTCTCATCTTCAGGCACAACTTATCCGGAATCCGAGCGCTTCAAGTTCGTGTCTTCATAACCCTCATATTGGTACACAGTGCGAGTCTATCTGGCTGTCGGCCCCTGCCGCTGGGAATAGTTACCGGCCAAGCAATCCGCGACACCATAATCGTTTCCCCGACTAAGCATCTACCTCCATCTGGTCTCCCGGCCCCGCCACGCTGATCTCTTCCACGGTGACAAAGTTCCCGAGATCCTCCTTGCGAATAATCTTTTCGTTTAGCACGTTGGTGGTGCCCCTTGCGAACTTGTAGCTCTTGAGCTTCTGTGTGCGCTCGTTTGGCTTGATGTAATTGCGCTTGAGCGTTGTCTTCTCGGATGTGATGACGGCTACGTCGACATTGCTGCCGGATCCGAGATCGTTGAAGATACCCGCCAGAATAGCATCGCTGCAAAGCTTGACGGCATCCTCTTGGGTGAGCTTAGGCCGCCACTGCGTCTCGAAGACGGACATGGCAGCCAGGGAGCCAGAGCCCATGGTGACATATGGCAACTTGTCGGTTGAACCGTGAGCGTGAACGGTAAAGAGGTGGGTGCCGGTGGGATCGACGCCCGCAACTACGAGGTACGCGCCGATGTGGCCCTGGTAGCGGAAGAGATGTTGCTTCAGGAGCGTCATGCATGTCACGACGCGCGGCTTGCGACCGGTTGATAGCGAGTGAAGCTCCAGCTGGGAGGAGATGAGTGCGGTTGTGAACTCCGTGTCGGCGGCAGTACCGGCACCCGCGCACCAAATGTTGGGAGAGATATAGTGCAGCTTCTCGCAGTTCTTGTCGGCGACGATCGGCCCGGAGGTTGCTCGTGTGTCGGCGGCGATCTGCACGGCAGGCCCGTCAGTTCCTCTCTTCAGCAAACCACTGCTTGACCGCAGCGTAACTCACCACCACGCCGCCATCATATATGCATCCCACAATCGTAGTTCCTGTGCTGGTCGCCTTGGGGAGGGGAACGCCCCGGGCATGTAACGCCGCGTTGCGGTTGTAGTTTGAGAAGTCGAAGCCCGGCATCGTCGAGGCTGTTTCGTTTGCAGCGTGTGCGCTCGATTAAATCGGAATCTGGAATCTGGGTTCTAGAAGACAAGTCTTTTGCCTGCAGTGTTATTAACTTGTTCTTAGGCAAGTCGGCGGCGACGGTGAATATGTGGATGAAGTTGATGGTTGGCGCGGTGTTTGGCGAGCTGAACGATGCCCTCCAGGCCTTCGAAGGAGCTGACGAGGCTGCTGGGCTACCTAGGACAGTGATGGCCCAAGCTCCAATGCGACTAACCAAATCCGGATGCAACGTGCCTGCCCAAACCCCTGCAGGCGATATCCAGTTAGGAAAAATCGCTGGCGCGTCTTCAAACAACAAGAAATGATTCAAAAGTACCAAGCAACAACCTCTACAAAATAATTCATCTTTGCACTTACTCTCAAAAGGCTTCTCTGTCAGCTGTTCGCCTTAATCGCGGCCTAGAATTTGCGCAGCTTCCTGCCAATAACCTCGATTTTTGGGGGCTGAAAACGCGGAGAGACCCGCCTCCCGATTTACGTCAACGCAGGTGCCAGACCACAAGCTCTAAATGCTGGCCAGGCCCAACTTGTGAAGGTCGAGTCCTCTCTCGAAAGGCCATAGAACGTTGCGACAGTCATGGCATTCGGGTTTGGCAACAGCGCGATGGGAGCCGACGCGGCTGGGGCGGGAGGACTGACACAAGGCCCAGATCTACGACTCATCCAAACCGAGGTGCGTCGATCGAGCATTATTTCGTTCGCATTCTTTTCTGCACTCCCCAAATGCTAAACTATCTACAGGGCCTTGGCTTCAGGGCGCTCGCCGGTGAAGCCAAAGTCCAGCTGACCTCCGCCTGGTCCCCTCTACCGGCTCCCACGGCGTCGCTTATTAGCATCGCTCCTCACAAGGGTTTAGTCGCCGCGGCGGGGCCTGATGCCGTACATATTTCATCAACCGAGTCTGTCCGGAAGGCCTTCGAGACACCGAAAAGCGGCGGTAGCGAAATACGGCCTTTCACCCCTCAGGCCAAGCTCTCTTTGCCTTTCCGATTATCTCAGCTCGCCTTTACTTCCAATGAACAGCTTCTCGTCCTCTCTGCTGAGACTGGTGGCGGCCTTGCGGTATACGATGTCCAAGCCATCACCCAGGGAGTTACGCAGTCGGCCTTCGAGCTGAGCACAAATGGGGAAACGCTGCGAGCGCTTGTTCCCAACCCCATGCCAGAATCAGCTGCCTTATGCGCTTTGGTCACGAACAATGGAAACCTGTTCATGGCAAATCTCGCAGAGCGGAAGCTTGTCTCAGGTTCTAATGGTCCGGTATTGCGCTCGCAAGTTACATGTGCGGCGTGGAGCACCAAGGGCAAGCAGCTGGTTGCTGGCATGGCGGATGGCAGTGTCTATCAGATGACTCCGGATGGTACCGAGAAGGGGCACATTCCAAAGCCACCAAGCTTGGGAGACTATCATGGTAGGGCAGTCCTGTTCTGTGTAGCCTGGAGCCTTCTAACCAATGCCTATAGTGTCGTCCATAACTTGGCTCGAGAATCATGTGTTTCTGGTGGTCCATAACCCAACCAACGGATTCGAGTCCGTCTATCACATCATCACCCGGCAACAATCGTCTGGGGGAGCACCGCCAACATTCACCTACCAGAAGCTCACAGATCCTGTCGAGCCCTTTGGCTCGGACAAAGTGCCCCATCAGACCGTCCTGAGGCTCAAAGACTTCCCACCAAACCTCCAAGACTTGCTTATCGTTTCGTCCACAGCCACAGAAACCATTGGCTTGCTCAGTCGGTCCAAGACGCCTCTGGCCAGCGACCAGCCAGCCGAAGCCATCACAAATGTCTTTACGACAACAGAACTAGCGGACGACTCAAAACGAGCACAACTTCCTATGAGCGAGGATCTTAATGAGACGTTCCCGATCGGTACTACACTAGACCTTTCCAGCAAAGAAACAGTGTATAAGCCCATTCCGACGGACGAGATGGATCAGTCCCCAGGACCCGTTCCAGGTCTTTGGGTACTCAACAATGAAGGTGTACTGGCATCCTGGTGGGTGATCTACAATGAATCTATTCGTTCAGGAACAACCTACCCAGGCATCGCTACTGGAGATGTTCCTACTTCATCTGGGCAAGCTGCTACAGCAAGCACCCCGAAAGCCGCCACGTTTGGGCCGCCTACTACCAGCGCACCGTCGCCATTTGGCGCGCCAGCCACCATAACTCCCGCCTTTGGTGGAGCTTCAGCTCTCGGAGCTAAGACATCCCCGTGGTCCTCAACGCCAAGTGCAGGCGCGGCTCCGGCCTTTGGTTCCAATGCCTTTGGAAGCAAGACCGCAGTGACAGCACCAGCTTTTGGCCAACCAGCCTTCGGGAGTAAACCTGCTGCTCCGGCCTTTGGTCAGTCCTCGGTGATTGGCATTGGCGCAAAAGCATCGCCTTGGGCATCCGCATCAACTGGTACTGCGGCACCGGCATTTGGGCAGTCTGGTTTCGCCAGTGCTAGCCCGGGTTCAGGTAAGGTGTTTGGAAGTGCCGCAACGGCGTCGCCCTCATCGGGTGGGTTTGCCAACTTCGCAAGCAAAGGCGGGTTCGGATCCTTGGCCAGTGGTACAGGCGGGTCGACCAGCGTGTTCGGTTCGAAACCCGCTGGAAGTTTTGCGACTAGCACTCCGGAGGTTCCGATGGATACATCAACCTCTTTCCCACCTCCAGCTACCAAAGAACCCACCTCTGCTTTAGGGTCGTCGCCTTTCGTTCTTGGAACTACCTTCAAAGCCGATGCTAAGACGGCAAATGATAATGAGGCACCGAAAGCTGGCACTGGCGGCTCCTTATTTGGAAGTGGCTTCGGGCTTTCGCTGAACGACACGGCGAAGCAACCAACAGCTCCCGAGTCCAAAGATCAAGACATGGACAGTACTCCTGCTCCAACACCAGCCGAAGAAAAGCCGAAATCCATATTCGCTGGCGGGGAGTCTACAACGCCGACTACCACTCCTGCGCCGCAAAGGTTTGGCTTCAGCACGACCTCCGGTCCGGCTGCAACCTCGAACCTGTTTGGTAGCAAGCTAGCCCCCTCGTCTGGAACCTCCAGTCTATTTGGAAATCCCAAGCCTTCGTCGGAAGAGACTGCCGCGCCGAAACCTAACTTCTCCAACTTGTTCGGCACTCCCAAGCCTCCATCGGATGAAGCGCCGAAACCAGCCCTGTCAAACATATTCGGCGCTCCTAAACCATCATCAGCAGAGGTTGCAACACCAAAACCGGCCCTCTCCAACATCTTTGGCGCTGCCAAGCCTGTTACAACCATCTTTGGAACCCCGAAGATCAAGCAGGAGGATGAGGATAAGGAGAACCTAGCGAATATTCCCGAGGCGCCCCTCCCGCCGGATACTACTAGTAAGGCGGTTTTCCCCTTAGGCGAATCTTCATCTTCTTCACGTTCATCATACTCACCAGAAGCAGCCTCAAAATCGACCGCAAAAGCGAGCGATGCGCCACTACCTCCAGACTTTGTGGGCAAGCCGTTCGCTAAGACGAGCCAGGGGACTACACCCCCTCCAGATAGCTCAAGCTCGAAAGCCAAAGCTGCCGCGGAAGCCGCGCCTCTGCCACCTGATTTCATCTCAAGCAAACCAAAGGCGGAGGTCGCCAAGTCCAAATCGCCCGCTCCTGAGAGCGCTCCGCTGCCACCAGATTTTTTGGCCAAACCCTCCGCATCACCACTGCCAATCGTGCCTGCAGCACCCGAAAGCCCGGAGGGAGAGTTCTCTGAAGAGGATGACGAAGAGGACGAGGAGGCCGAGTCCGGAACCGAGGCCAATAGCGAGGGTAGCGGCATCGATGTTGCGAAAGACCTCAGCCCAACCACTGGTTTTGGAAGCCATACGCCTGGTTTTACGCCGCAAAGCTCGTTCGGAAAACTTGCCGAGAGTGGGTACTCGACTATCTCGCGGTCTGAGGCCGAACCGCAACGCGCTCTGTTTGGTGAGATTAGCAAGAATGCGCCGCCGCTCTATCCCAAGCACCAGCCGCAAAGCCCTCGGTCACCCAGCCCCGTCCGGGGAGCAGTCAGGCCCAATCTACTCAGACCTTCCGAACCCCATCGGTCGGTGAGCGCCCCAGGCGCGGCATCCATGCTTCTTGGTCGTAGGACTCCTCAGCCGCCATCGGGCCTCAGCTTTGGCGCTCAGAGGTCCATTCCACCTGTTGACCCCAACGTGGAAGCACAGCGAAGGCTTGCGGCAGCTAGGAAGGAGGCAGAGGAGCGTGTGTTGGTCGATCCAGAGGATGAAGGCATCCAGAAGATCCTGCAATCCAAGATCGAGCCCACCTTGCAGATTCATGAATTCCTGGCTGTCGACTCCAAGTTAGAGGCCGTTGATACATCGGCACGTGAGGAGGTTCCAGCTGCTTGTGAGACTCTCTGGCGAGACATCAACCGCATGATTGATAGGCTTGGGTTGAACTCCCGCTCACTCGAGTCCTTCATCTACGGCCACACTACACAGTACAAGGAGGAGGGCCGACACAAAGAAGACCTTGAGTCACCAGAGGACTGGGTCCTGGTCGAGGCGGAAGAACTAGGCCCGGTAGTCGAGAATGAGCTTGCCGAGGAACTCGAAGAGGGACGCGTCAAGGACGTTGAAGACCTCCAAGCCGACATTCAACACATTGCGCGTGACCTAGCAAAGCTTCGCGCCAAGGGCGACGATCTGCGCAAGGTCATTCTTGCTCACGTTGATCCTGACCAGGCCGCGGCAACAAGGGCCCTACCCTTGAGTGCAGAGCAGGCCACACAGCAGAACGAGCTGCGGAGGGCGTATGCTATGTTCTCAAAGCTCCTTGGTGAGGCCGAAGAGGCTTTGACAATGCTCAAGGCTAAGATTGCCACGGCCGGCGGAGCTTCCGGAAAGGCTCCAGTGCCCACAGTCGAGGCAATCATTCGCACTATCAACAAAATGACGAGTATGGCTGAGAAACGCAGCGGCGATATCGACGTGCTGGAAAACCAGATGCGCAGGCTTCGATTTGGGTCGATGGGCTTGAACGGCAGCCCGGCTACGAGCCGGAGCCGCGAGGGTTCGCCGTTCGCCACGCCGCAGAAGAAAGCATCCATCTTCTCGCCTGACCGTATGCGAGACTCTGTCATGTCGACTCCAGGCTCGTATGGTTTGCGGGGTACGCCTCCGCGGAAGAAGTTGAGCAACTTCACAGAGGACGAGAAGAAGACGGTTAAACAAAAGGATGCCAAACGAAAGGCAACCCTGCAGTTGCTGCGAGCAAGTTTGCAAAAGACGGGCCCGAATGTATCGAGGCTGAGAGATGATGATTAGGTTGGATCAACCACAATGGGCAGGAACTGGGTAAAGGCTTCGTTGGAGGGTATGATACCTCAAGTTGAGAACCTGGAGGTAATGTCGCCCGAGGTGAAGAGCAAGGAGAATAGCCTTTGATGGTTCGAGACTACCTAGATCGACCATTGAGACGCAGGGACCATCCGGGGGGGGGGGGGGTTGTTGTGTAGCATTAGTAGGATGACATAGCTAGTTTTACTCCCAGTCACGAAATCCCCATGAACTCATCTTGCCTCTTTCCCAGGCGCAAGACTTTTTTCAGGGGTAATAACCACCTTGACATTCGTGGCTCAACTGTTCAATTGTGCCGAGTACCGATTTTTCGCGATATACCTATCTTGGCTGTCCTCCAGGCAGATTCGGAGACGCCTCTTCCGAGCCCCTCATGGTTTTGGGACGGGATGTTTGCAACGAACAGGCACAATCACAGGCAATCACATACGCGACATGCTGGGAGGACGGCGACAGTGTAGGAGGACTCACAATTCGTGGTTTTCCATGGCCTACCATTTGCTTTGCTCGGACGTGGCGTCTCCGGGACGGATAGCAGAGGTGTAGGACAAAATGAGCAAAAAAACGCCGGTGTTGGATATAATACCGGTCAATGGTTGACCGGTTGCAGGTCCAACCAGCTACCTCCCATCTCACATCAAACTCATATCTGAAATAGCTACCTGCCTTGGGTCGTCCTCACCACAGCAGCGAGATGAAATCCCTCCTTGTACTCGCCGCCCTAAGCAGCCTTCCCGGCGTCCTCACACAAGGTATCCGGGATGTCCCTGTCACGCGAAGCGGCTCTGTCCTCTACCTCGACGGATCACCCTGGCGAGCCGTCGGCCCAAACGTCTATTGGCTTGGCCTTGATGAGAATGTGATCCCCCCAGCGGGAGAGCCCTTCTACGCGCCGCTGAACGCGAGCTACCCGACGCGGGAGCGCATCACCGAGATCATGGCGGTGGTTAAGGCGATGGGAGGAACCATGATCCGCTCGCACACACTTGGGGTCAGCACCGGGAATCCACTCAGCTTGATGCCGACCGGCGGCAAGGTGAATGAGGCTGCGTTTGATGCCATCGACTGGGCTGTGTACCAGGCTAGGATGTACGGTCTGAGGTTGATGGTGCCGCTGACGGATAACTTTGATTATTACCACGGGGGCAAATACGACTTTCTTCGCTGGAATGGATTCAACCTCAGCCGTGCACGCGATGAAAGGAACCCGGCGGTGCAGAACTTCTACACCAATTCAGACGTGGTCGCGGCGTTCAAGGAGTACATCCAAATCCTGCTCACGCATGTCAACCCCTGGACGAATCTAACGTACGCCGAGGATCCCACAATCTTTGCATACGAGACGGGCAACGAGTTGTGCGGACCCGTGTGGAAGGACCAAAACGTGCCGGTCGAGTGGATTCAAGAAATCGGACGACTCGTCAAGAAGTTGGGGCCGCAAAAGCTGTTCGTCGACGGCACATATGGCGTAAACAGGTCGCACCTGGCGATCGACGAGGTGGATATCTACTCGAATCACTATTATCCGATTAGTATCAATGTGCTGAGACAAGACCTGGCGCTAGGTGAGGAAACACCGGTTCCCTTTTCGTTTCCCCAGCTTCCCCGGATGCGGTGCTTCCGACGGCGATGAAAATCACGACTGGCGTTTCGTGATCGGATGACATCGTGCAAGGCGAGTCATCCCAGCTGAAAAGACCAGGGGTGGGGAGCGTGGGGACGTCTTCGACAGCGTTGCGGGAGTGTCCCGAGATCGACGTAGTCGGACCCTGAGACATTGCGGCGGGAAGCAGTGCTTCCTTTTTCTGGCGCGGGAGGATTGCTACACAGGGCTTTCGATTACTGATCAATAACCCCCTTTCCCCAGTGAGCTCTGCAAACAAAACGTATTTTGCAGGGGAGTATGGGTGGAATAGAGCCTCGTCGACGGCCGATGACGACCTCGCATCCTGGTTTCGAGAGATCGAAAAGAGCCCTGCCATTATTGGGGACGCCTTCTGGTCGTTATTTGGCAGAGATGCCCCAAATGCCTGCAACGTAAGTGGTCGGGGACACGTTCCGCCGTTCGGCGGCTGTCTGTCCGGGTTGGGCTGAAGGGCTGCGAGAGCTGTGGCGTTCCCCCCCTCTCGGTGACCGCTTTGGATGGCAAGGACTGACATCGCCACAGAGGTTTGTGGACCATGCCGACGGTCTCACCATGCAGTACGGAAACCCCGCGCACGAGACGAGAATCCAGCTGGTGAGGCAGCATTTTGTCAAAATGAGCCAGGGCACCACCATCGCAGCCGACGCGGCGTTGCCGGCTGTTCCCTGCCTCGCGGCGCTTGCTCCCGCCCCCGAGTCCTGAGAAAGTGCGCAGAATTCCCGAACCCCTCGCCGGTCTCGAACGGAATGCAGGGAGGCGCTGTGTTGATGCAGCACCATTATTTTGCGTGAAGGTAGTTTCGCCGTGGAGTTAGGTAATTGGAAGCTGTCAGGACGTCGCCTCGACGTTCCGTTGGTTTTGGATGGCTGCGATCTCGAACCAGAGCGTTGGGAATCGCGGATCGAGTCTCCTCATCGGTTGGAGACCAGGCTCATCAAGATGGACCTGGCCACCGGGCCTGGGAGGGGAACCCAGCACCCCATGCCACCCCCCCGGGCCCCTTGGCGCGGGTCAGTGATTGGGACAGAAGAAAACCCACTCCAGGGATCACTGCCCCCCCTTTCACCAGCCCATCTGCTCGAAACCCGGAAGGGCAATGGCAGGAAGAGCCCCGTCACACAGCAGGTGACTCTTGTTGATTGGATCTTCCTCTGTTGGTAGTCGTGACAATGCCTTTTTGGCCGGTGTTGTGCATATCAAGCTGCTGTGCGCGCCTCTTGAATTGTCGGTGTCGGAACTCACGAACGCTTGCACCGTGTCCCGTCAACCCTTCATCTCCAGCCCGCAAACCGCACTCCAGGGAGAGAAAATGGCGAGCCAGCTGAGCCCGACAGTGTCGTGCCTGGAGTGCCAAAGGCGAAAACAGAAGGCAAGACCCATCCCGAGACGGCCGTGTCGAATATCCAGAGTCCAACTTCCGAATCTGACTGACCGTCCAAGTGCAACCGCCAATTCCCATGCAATCACTGTCTCAGGCGGGGAGTGGCCCACCTATGTCGGTTCATGACAAAACCAGCCGCTTCCAAAGCCAATAAGAGCAATCCGAGTGTAGACGATGGACCGTCAAGGTAGGCTGCCCTGGTGACGGTATAGCCCCGGTGCTGCTGGACCGCTTTCCTGACGGGAGACGCAGAAAGCGGAACTTGGACGCCATCGAAGATGCCTCTCCTCTCGAGGGCAGCGATCATTTGGATGCCGAAACCCCATCCTTCGACGCCAGCAGTGCACTGAGCGCTCTGGGCTATATGCCACACACCCACCACACTGTGCTGGGGCGTGGAAGTGGCCCCATGGTAACATCCATCTTTGTTCTCGAGGTTGGACGTCGGCCGTCTCTAACTGTTGGTATTTCCTAGGTGGGTGACGACTTTGTCGACCAGGATGAAGACAAGGAGCCGTCAGAGGAGCTCAAAAATGCCATCAAAATGGTGCATCCGAAACCATACACGGGTATGCCCTCTTCGACGACCTCGGCCAGGGGTACGACGCTAATTCAGCTAGACTGCCTTGTCGATAACTGGCTCGGTGGTGCGAACTACCACTACTGTGCCCTCTACCCGCCAGAGTTTCGGACACAATACGATGGCTGGTGGACAGTTCGAACCGATAACCCGTCGCCCGAGCTGACGAGCCTGATCCTGCGGGTCTGCGCCTGCTCCCTTCTGTTCATAATCGATGGCAGCGTGAAGGAAAGACTCGAGTCCGAGCTGAGGGCAGATTCATTGACTCTTGCCACCCGATTGCACGAAGCCGCCGAGGCTCTTGGTGCAAGCATACCGCACGGAAAGGGCGGGCTGGTCCATGTCCAGCAACTGTTCCTCACGGCTTTTTGGTACAAGTCAGCAGAGAAGTGGACCGAGGCATGGCACGCGCTGAGTTCGGCGATCGGAGCGGCATACGAAATCGGTAGGTTTGCCTTGTTGTAGTCCCCCGGGGGGGGAGGTGACGCTGAGATCGAAAAGGGCTTCACCAAGACTCTTCGTCTGAGGGCATGTCTGAGTTTGACCGTGAAATGAGGAGACGGCTGTGGTGTGTTTTGTATCTGTGGGATTTGTAAGGCAACCGCCCAGCCCACGCTTGTGCACGGCTGACGTTCTCCAGTGCCTTGAGCTCCATGCTCTCTCGTCCGATGCTCATAAATCGTGCGGATTGCACCTTCGAGATGCCCACACTGGCCCTTGAGGTCAATCCGGGTCAGCCATATCAACCATCCCCGTTCCGTCACATGAAACTCCACTGCCAGATGTGCATCGACATGGCTGAAGAAATGGCCAGTGTGCCAAGTGACAAGGCAGCCACCGACCTGGCTCCGCGGCTGCGGGGAGTGGTGGATCGGTGGTTTGCCAACCTCCCGGCCGAGTACGCTGTCAAGGACCCCGACACCCGCTGGGATGCCGAGTACGACTGGGTGGTTTTCCAGCGCCGGTACCTCCACCTGGTCGGCTACATGTTCCTCTCCGGACCGCTCAAGCCGTATGTCACCCGAAGCTCGGCCAAACCAATGACGGAAGAAGAGACCCAATTGCGGGCTGCTGGAGTGCAGGCCGCGTTGGCCTTGATGGACGTTTCCTGGTCGTTTTTCGAGAACCTGGCCTCCTTTGGTGCCAAGTTCCATTATGCAGTGTTCTGCATTTTTGACACCACGACCGTGCTATGCTCAGCATTCGTCCACGACGAGGCTCGCACGTTGCCGCAAAGGGAGACGGCTCTCGCGGCCATCAAGAGGGGGTTGGGCATGCTCGAAGAGTTGCGGTCGGTTTCGAAGACAACATCCGACCTTTGTCGCATCCTCAAAAGCCTCTTGATGAACCTGCCGCTCAGTCCCAAGGAAAAGGCCTTGATCGGCATATCAAAACGGACAAAGTCCCGCCATAAGCCTTCTCCAGCGAGCGATGCAGCCGGGACGTCGAGCATCGTAGTGTGCGCCCTGGGTAGCCCCCCGGCGACAGATGCAGAGCAAACCGTCAGTTTGGCGAGTCCGGGATCCGCAAGTGATACAAGCGTTGCTGTTGGCCACGAGGAGGTCGAGGACGAAGAGGCCGGGCCTGTCCAAACGCCCTCGAGTTCCGGTCAATCTGGTAATGATCCTCTGTCTCCATATGGGGCCGCCACATCATCAAGCACCTCTTCGTGCCAAAGAGAGATCCATCCTCCAACAACAGCTTCTCCAGGCGACGGTTATGTCCAACATGTTGGCGTACCGGGTTCCCAATTGCCCACTCCTGGATTGCTTCCACCAAGCTCGTTGGCACAGCTACGCGAACCAGTGTACGGCAGCTTCCATCCACCACAACCAGAGTTCGGTATGCCGTCGATGAGCCACGTAGAGTGGCACCCCTCGGTCGGTGTGATTAGTGCCATGCAGACCTTTCAAGAGGGTCATATCGGGGGTTATGATCCAAATATTCCAACAGTTTTGGAATACTGGGACTGGCAGGGTCTCGACCTTGGGCAGCCAGGCTTCTGGGGAAATCCTCACCCTCCACCCCCGCCAATGTAAAGGTTGCTGCTGGACTATTCTGCTTCACTCGTGGTCTGGGATGGGTGGTGACGGCGTGCCCCTTGTTGTTGAGACGGGCGGGAATAGAGTGTATTTCGGTGAACGATACCAGGCAAGGATGGATTTCCGGTTTTGGTTTTTTTTTTTTTTTTTTTTTTTTTTGGAAGAAATAGGATGGAGTTACCAAGGGTACATTGGACAACCAAGACAGCAAGCCAAGACTTATTGGCCGGTAGGATAGAAAGATAACAATAGTCAACACAGGTTTGTGGTACCTGGACCCGGGGGTTGTCTGAAGACGTATTCTCCTCCACATATACTCAGAGTCGAAGGGTCTAGACCGCGGGTGCTTCGATCCTTAGTCATTCGGAGAAAGTGCCTGACCGCTAGCTTTCGGCGCCCGAAACATGTCGGGATCGCGGCGCAAAGTAGAGAGATCGATCGCAGCGTCCGCTCATCGAGCGCACCGGAACGTAGATGGTGGTCTGTAGTAGGTATAAGCCGCATGGAAGCTGCAGCCGGGGTTCTAGGCCAAGTCAACTTCAGCCGGACACGTTTTGGTGGCGGTGTGATCCGAGGAGAGGCTTGGGGCGGGGCGCTGGTTATCGCCAACCACAGAATGGGACGTTCGAAGACCGCAGCTTTGGTGCATCCTGATGGGTCGATTTACTAATGCAAGCGTGAAACCCAAGAAACGGCGGACGCCGAAGGTGAAACCTCAGCTCCCAAGTGCACCAATAATTGGTGCCTCTCCGCTCTGGAATTTCGACCTAGCCTGAATGCCCAGGTGTCGGTGTTGATGGGAAGGAACGAAAGAATTTGTGGGCACGCGGCGGACGAATTGGCCTGACAATAAATGGCAAGAGCAAGGGTCTTACAACGAATTACCTACCTCTAGGTAGAAAAGCCGTGTTCTAAATTCGAGGAGCCCGGCACCAGGAGGATTTCTCTGCCCTCCATGCCGAAAGATGAGCGATTAGGTGGGAAGGCGGCGGTGCGGGCTGCCCAGGTTGGTACTTCAAATCGAAGGGTACCTAGGGAGCAGGGAATTGGAAATGTATTTCTTCCACCACCTCGCTCTACCTACCGACCTAGGTAGGTATGTCGTGGTGGAACAAATGGTTGCAATCCTGGGTCATTGCTGAATGGAACCCCTTAAAGCGCGCTGAAATATCGCCTAAAGCGGGGTCAAAAATTACAGGAACTCGTGGAAGGGATTCCTTCCGCCAGTACCTAATTTCCAAGCCTTCCGCTGTCAACTGCCCAACGTTCCAATTTTGCTGCCGATTCTGCTGCCAATTTTGCTGCTCTGCGGCCGGCTCAGGTACTCCCGCGCCATGAACTCTCACCGTGCAGTAATATTCCAGAGAACCGCCAAAGCGGTTGACTCACCACCGGCCTGGATAGCAACCCCGCTCCACAGGGTATCACCGGCCGCCCTGGAATCATTCAAAGGGCGCGTGCGGTCTTCTATAATAGGGACACCGACTAGAAGAGTCCCAGCACCAATACTGTTCAGCACATCAAGCAGACTTGCTTCGAAACCAATGGAGACTACGAACGGACATGGTGAACGGCACAATGCCTGGATCGGAAGCGCCGGCGCGGCCGGCACTGATCTCAGGAGTGAGTCTAGACTCGTGTGGTGCTCCGTACGCGTTCATGTTCAAGAGCTGACGAGAAACTTGCAAGGTGATACTATGACAACGCCAACAGCGTCGATGCTTGCGGCGATCCAGTCGTGCACCCTGTTGGACGACGTGTTCCGTGAAGACCCAACAACGATGGACCTTGAAGCCCACTGCGCTGCCCTCACCGGCAAGGAGGCTGGTCTCTTCGTCTTGTCAGGGACCATGGGGAACCAGCTCGCTCTTAGGTCTTTACTCACGCAGCCACCCCACGGTGTGGTGTGCGACCACCGGTCTCACATCGTCAAATACGAGGCTGGAGGGTGAGCGAAACACGTCGTCGCTCTCGTGGTCTGGGCCATGCTTACAGTTTTGTCCAGCGTCTCCAGCCTGACGGGTGCCATGGTGAAAGCGGTTGTGCCCAAAAACGGGATCCACCTCACACTCGAAGACATCGAGACGAATGTCTACTTGGATGACGACGTGCATACCTGCCCGACGCGGGTTATCAGCCTTGAGAACACCCTCAACGGCATGATCATGCCACTGGAGGAAGTCCAGCGTATCTCGGCTTTTGCCCGCCAGCACGGTCTAAAGATGCACTGCGACGGAGCGCGACTGTGGGAAGCAGCAGCTTCGGGGGCAGGGAGCTTGGCCGACTTCTCGGCTTGTTTCGACACCGTGACGCTCTGCTTTTCCAAGGGCCTCGGGGCGCCCGTCGGCAGCATCTTGGTTGGGGATAATGATGTTATCAAGCACTCCCGCTGGGTCCGCAAGTCTATCGGCGGAGGCTTGAGGCAGCCGGGCGTGGTTACAGCTGCCGCAAGGGTCGGTGTTGACGAGACGTTTGGCAAAGGGCCGAACGGGCAAGGCGGCCTTCTCCGGGAAACGCATGTTCTTGCCAAAGAGGTCGCCAACATGTGGACAGACCTCGGCGGTAAACTCTTCCATCCTGTACACACCAACATGGTGTGGTTGGATTTGGACGAAGCCAGGTGCTCTGCTTCCAAGATCGAAGCGCTCGGGACGGAGGTCGGGCTGAAGCTCTTTGCCAACCGCCTGGTGATTCACTACCAGATCTACCAGAACCGTGAGGTTGTCGTACGGAGGCTCCGGAAAGTATTCGAGAAGATACTGCTGGAAAAGTCAAGCGACGGTGCTGCCTCTGAGCCTGCACGAGGAGAAGCCTCGATTTACCGAAAGCAGTAGACTCCAACCGCGCAATAGACCAACAAGACTGCCTTGCGTCTGGGGAACGGCCCGATCGTGATGATTCGTGATCGAACCATTCGGGCCGGGTACCCTGCCCACTAATGACGGAGTATAAAAGGCTCATCGAAGCCATGCAGAGAAGAAGTTGAAACGTGCATGGGGCATCGGTGAAGAAGGGCCGAACACTATGTGTTGTCGGGCGAGTACGTCGGGATTCCCTTAGATCCAAACAGCCTTGTGTCCTCTCATGCTTCTAACATGGCAACTCGCTTTTCTTTGGCTTTTTTTTGGCTTTTTTTTTTGGCTTTTTTTGGCTTTTTTTGGCTTTTTTTTTTGGCTTTTTTTGGTTCTTTTTCTTTTTCTTTTCTTTTTCTTTTCTTTTCTTTTTCTTTTCTTTTTTTTTTCTTTTCTTTTTTTTTTCTTTTCTTTTTTTTTTGGCATTCCTGATGTGCCTTTGCTTTCGGTAGGGGGGCGACTGGGGCGTGGAGAGATCTCACCGATGCCCGCTTTACAGCCAGGCATCTAATGGCCCACATGTGGCTTCGTCACAGGACCCCGCTTGGCTTCATGGGTGGACAGGTTCTTCAACTACGTGGAGGGGCCGGTGAGGCCGAAGTTAGACTCAGGCGCAGACAGAGCACCGATGGAGGGTTGTCGATGGCACCTTTTTCACAACCCCAAAACCGGGCAATGACGACGTGAGGCCGAGCGAGCAAGTTCGACCCCTCCGCAGCGATGCGGCCACTGGCGGCAAAGGGCCCACACCTGACATCCAATCTTAGCATGCTTTTAGGTAGGTAGGGAGGTACTAGCTGCCGGGCTCCCGCTCTGGGCCGACGTCACACCAACGGGAGGCGTTTGCCGATGCGGGGAAGCAAGTAAGCTCTTCCTACCTACTCGCAGCACAAAGAGACCCAACAGTTGCATCAACGGCCATGCAGGGTAGTCTGCATTCTGCTTATACGAATCCCAGAATCATAACTGCTAGTTGATTCAAACGAGGAAGGTAGGACACGGCTCTATTCCTCTGCAAAAGTCGGGCCAATTCGGCCAATTGCTTACTCGCGGGCCGGTACTCACAGCTCGAAGCTGAGAATTGGCCGATCATTCCTCAAAGCTTCTACGTGGGCAGCCCGCCAGCATGGTCGAGCAGGGCGAAACCCTGGAAATCCGGGGGATCAGCAAGGCCCAGCTATTATTTCCTGGAAGCCGCGAGAGGTTTAACTACTTGCAGCAGGTCGAGGCCCGTAATGGATGCAACCGCGTTCTGCAGTCTGACGGAAGCTTTGTCGTGTTAAGAACGATGACGAAGCTCTCCATCCGCCCGCCTAATATGTGAATGGCACGCATCCCAACTTTGCCCAGACGGCGAGAATGATGGCTCTTTATTAGGCCGGACTGCCCCCGCTCGTCGTTCTCTCTGTCTCTTGATGGTCCGCTTCCGTCCCATCCCCTTTTGTGGTTTATTACTTTTTTCCCATCCCGACGGACTACTACCCCTAGCGCGCCACCTCCCGGGTGCTCCCTTTTGGATACTTGACAGAGTTGGCTACCTGCCCAGCTAGCGATGGGAAGACCACAGCTTGCGTCCGCAGCGTTGGCGCTGGGAGCTCTTGCTTCCGGCGCAACGGCACTGTACTTCAATGGCTCTATAATCGCGCCTTGCGACTCGCCACTGTACTGCCAGGGAGACATCCTCAAAGCGATCGAGCTGGCGCGCCCCTTTATGGACTCCAAGACGTTCGTGGACATGTAAGTGCCCCCAGCACCGTGGCGGGTGCATTCCTCGGCGAGACACCAGGTCGACTTACACGTGTGCCCAGGCCAACTATCAAACCCGTCGACGAGGTCATAGCCGCCTTTGAAGAGCTCACACAGCCCCTGAGCAACAACTCGGAGCTCAATGCTTTTCTGACCGCAAACTTTGCGCCGGCGGGTGGCGAGCTGGAGGAGGTGCCTAACTCGGAGCTGGAGACGGACCCAAAATTCCTGGAGAAGGTCGACGACGCAGTGATTCGCGAGTTCACCGAGGCCGTTATCGAGATCTGGCCGGAGCTCACGAGGCGCTATGCCGGTGCCGGGAACTGCAGCGAATGCGCCAACAGCTTTATCCCTATCAACCGGACATTCGTGGTGGCCGGCGGTCGCTTCCGTGAGCCGTACTACTGGGACTCGTACTGGATCATCGAGGGCCTTCTCCGTACCGGCGGCGCATTCACGCAGATCTCCAAGAACATCATTGAGAACTTTTTGGACTTTGTGGACACCATCGGCTTCGTACCGAACGGAGCGCGCCTGTACTACCTCAACCGATCGCAACCGCCGCTCCTCACCGAGATGGTCAGGGTCTATGTCGAGTACACCAATGATACGAGTATTCTTGAGCGTGCCGTGCCACTGTTGATCAAGGAGCATCAATTCTGGCAGACGAACCGCACTGTCAGCGTTAAGGCGCCAAATGGGAAGACTTACACGCTCAATAGGTGAGTTGCCGATGGGGGAGGGGGGGGGGTGCCTCTTCACGATATTGTGTCTAACCTTGCGTGTGATTAGATATGCGGTCAACAATAACCAGCCCAGGCCCGAGTCGTATCGAGAGGACTACATTACTGCTAACAACCAGTCGTACTACTCCGCATCTGGTACCGTCTACCCCGAGGAAGCTCCCCTGAACGAGACCGAGAAGGAGGCGCTCTACGCGAACCTCGCCACCGGAGCAGAGTCGGGCTGGGACTACACTTCTCGATGGCTTGCACGCCCTCGTGATGCGCTGGAAGATGTCTACTTCCCACTGCGTTACCTTAACGTGCGTGACATGGTGCCGGTCGACCTCAACTCCATCCTCTATCAAAATGAAGTATCCATCGCTTCCTTCCTGAGGCTCGAGGGCAACGGAACCGGCGCCAAGGTATGGGAAGATCTCGCAAAGAAGCGCAGCGAAGCCATGTACGCGCTGCTGTGGAACTCTACGCTCTGGTCGTACTTCGACTACAACATCACCAGCCAGTCTCACTTCTGGTACGTCCCGCTCGACGAGGACGCCACTGCCGCCGAGCAGGCGCAAGCCCCCAAGGATGAACAAGTCCTCTTCCACGTCGCGCAGCTGTACCCCTTCTGGACAGGCGCCGCTCCCGAAGCACTCAAGAATAACCCACTTGCTGTGCAAAGGGCTTACTCGCGCGTCGACACCATGCTCAAGGAGAAGGCTGGCAGCATCCCCGCCACCAACTTCAAAACCGGCCAGCAGTGGGACGAGCCTAACGTCTGGCCTCCCCTGCAACACGTGCTGATGGAAGGCCTGCGCAAGACTCCCGCGACCTTCGGCGAAGACGATCCCGCCTACGTCGCTGTTCAGGACCTCTCCCTCCGCTTGGCGCAGCGCTACCTCGACTCGACCTTCTGCACCTGGTACGCCACCGGCGGGTCAACCAGCGCAACACCCAAGCTCCAGGGCCTCGGAGAGGAAGCTATCGGCATCATGTTTGAGAAATACGGTGATAACGCCACCAACGTTGCCGGCGGCGGCGGCGAGTACGAAGTCGTTGAGGGCTTTGGCTGGACCAACGGCGTGTTGATCTGGGCCGTAGATACCTTTGCGAACCAGCTCAAGCGGCCTGATTGTGGTAACATCACCGCCGCGCATGTTGACCCCGCGGAGAAGCGAAGCATCGCGCGGAGGGCGGTTGAGTTGGATCCCTGGGATGCGGGGTGGGTGAAGAAGTTTGGGAAGCGCGCAACAAGGAAGTGAGTGAGTGGACATGAAAAGCATGATACGATGACATGACTATTTCAATTACTTTTTTACTGTCGTTGGGATTGTAAACAAACGGTCGTTACTTTTCGGATTCGGGGCGTCATTTGCTTGATTAAAATGATGTTGATCAGTGGGCGAAGGGAGTTGAAGGTTAGCGAGTAGGATAGGTGTTGGGTTGGTGAGCAGCAAAAACAGTTGATAGGCACTGCTGGGTAGAGTTCAAGTTGTGAACAGCTATATTGTCAACATGACGTCACACACCAATTGACGAGGTACAAGCTAAGTATGCCGAGCTTCAAGACAGAAAGAAAACCAAAGCACACCCCAACTCCCAACCATTTTCGTATAGTCATTGCTACTGAATGCCCCAAATGCAGTAGGCGGGGAATCATCAAGACCTACCTGCTGCGTTGCTTGCCGTAACCGTGTTGGTGAGCCCCTCCTTATTAACGCCAATGACAATGCAAGATGCGACGGAGCTTTCTCTATTCCGTGACACGGAACCTTCTCGCTCATCTCTTCTGACCATCTGTCCAAGCGCACCGCTAGTCCTCGTCTCGATCCGCGAGCTACGACGGACACGCGGCGGGGAATTGGGAGTCGCCTGGACAGGGGTCGACCCCCGCTGGTTCAATTTCGCTTTGGCTTTTGGCTGCCGCTGCGCCGACTTCTTCTGATCTGATGATTGATGACTGATCTTACCACCGCCCTTCTAAGGCTCGAGATGGGACCATTCAGGTACGGCTTTGATCTGTTGCCACATAAATTTCTCGAGCTTGTTTGCGCATTTTGCGTAGGGAGTGCTCTCGTTGTTGTACTTGCGGCAGTTGTCGAAGATGAGACGGGCATCGCGGGTGAAGTCCTCTGGCGTGGCGTACTGGTCGGCTTCGAGCTTAGACTCCATGGTGCTGAGGTCCATGGGCTCCTTGATGACGTCATAGTAATCGGCGACGTCGTCCTTGTTGACGGGAATGAGGAAGGGCCAGCTGCTCTGGTGATTCTGGAGGTCGTTCAGGAGGTGGAGGAGTTGGTTGTAGTTGGGGCCGTGGCGGGGCTGGCGCGCCAGCTCGTCCATATCGGGAGACCAGCCCGAGGCGCGGATGGCTTCGATGGAGAGTGGGTCGATGGGGGTAACACCGTTCTTCCATTGTTTTGGCGGCTGATGGGTGATGTGTGATTTGGAGAAGGCGCGGATCTTGGCCTGAACACACTCCTTTTGCTTGAGAAGCATGCGGCCCATCTCGAGGTAGCGGATCCGTGGGAGCATCGAGCACTGCATTATCGTGCCGCCCTCGTAGTCCTTGATGTAGCCCATCCATACGGACTTGTCTAGGGTTATCTCCTTGGTGAAACCCTGCTTCTTGAAGTAGCCAATGGCATAGTTGTCGGCGTAGGTCAGGAAGTGCATGACATCTGAGGTCGCCTTGACATAGTCCTTGAGATGGGACATGAGATGCGCGCCGTAGCCCTTGACCTGCTGGTCAGAAGAGATGGCGCAGAAGACGATTTCGGCAAACTGACGGCCTTTGAAGGGCCGGTATGTAATGCCTCCTACGACTTCTAGGGGCTTCTTGACGATGGCGATGGACAGGTGGGTACGGTCGTAGACAAGGCGCGCAATATAGTCCTTGGGCATCTTCGGTAGCTGTTTCTGGAAGATACATTTGAGGCCGGTGAGAATAATGAGACTCTCACGCTCATTGTCGTTGTTGACCACGCGGAACTCGATCTCTCCGTTGCGCTCCTCGATGACGGCGGGCTGTAAACATAGACGTTAGAACAGGAGCAAGGCTAGATAAGATGGGGCGGCCACTCTCACCTTCTCTGGAAAGGGAATAGCGGGAATCACACGAGGCTTCTTTTCGGGCTCGGTCGACTCGGCATGCTTGACGCGCTTCGTCGCTGTTGGTGACGATGGCTCGTCCGTTGCTTTGCGCTTTCCATCTGCGACACGATTAGAACGGCACAGGCGATGGACTGGAGGCCAGAAAAAAATTTGCGCGCACAGAGAACTTACTTTCGTCCTTCATTTTGATGGCAGGCCAGTCGAAACGACGGTGCTGGTGACGCCGTGTTGGCGCGGTCTCGACAAGTGAAGTCGTGATGTGATCGCGGCCCCTGCCTTTGATGTGGAGGGGGCGACAAAAGTGGAACTGTTCCACTTTTACCCGGCGCTAACCTTTCCTGGTTGGAACAGCTGGCTCTTTCGACAGCCAGCACCACATGCACAACGAACTGCTTGCGCGCTGTTGTTGCGTGTGGTTTTCCCGATCTTGATCACCAGAGAGAGAAAAAACCAAGCCAAAAACCACTCGTTTTCAGAAATTTCGACACTCGCACATGGATTCCGCTCTTCACGAAGTCTGGGTAGCTGCCTCGACCAGCCCCTTTGTCCCTACCATCGGAAAGGACAGCCATTTTCTAGTTGGCTTCTCTCTGCTCCTCTTGGGAATAGCACTGAGCGGCGGCTTCGTTATCAGTATGTCCGCTCTTGGCTTGACTCGACGTACTGCAGTTACTTACTGATGCTATTGCCAGCCCGTTCCCTCGCCAGCCTGCCCGTCCTCGGTCTCCCGGCCTCGTTGGCCCTCGCGTAGGTTCCACCTAGTTTACTCTTGCCAATGGCGCATGCGCTGATACATGGATACAGGTTCGGCGTCATATACATGTTTTGTGCGGTCGGAGTCTACGTCTAAAGATACCCAGGGGAAAGAATAACTCGGTCTTCGTTTGTACCATAATAGAAAGATTTCCCAAACCCAAACTCTCTACGGCTTTGACTCCATACCGCCCTACAATTGATCCCGGGCCACTGTCTCCCACATCCCGTCGTCACTATGGAGGCCCCTCCCCGCCCTATCTTCCGAGCCGTCGCCAGCTCTACCCGTCCGTTGTATCAGATCCTCAAGTCTATCGGCTTCACAAACAAGATCCATGTGGAGATCGCAGAGCGCGGTCTCCGATTTGCTGCAGACCATGCCCGTGTGATGCAGGGTAAGACTCCCGCATCCTCTCCACGTGGGTTATATGCTGACTTGAGGTTCGCAGGTGTCGCCCACTGGGGCAAGGACCTGTTCACATCATATGTCACCGACGTACCCGAGCCAGCAAACGCAAACGAAGAAACACCGCCAAGCTTCCAAATTTCCCTTCCGGCTCTCCTCGAAACCTTGCAAATCTTTGGTGCTACCGATGCCGCTGCCCGGCAGTCCAAAGCCGACGTTGATCCCTACCGGAGTAATCTGCGCAACTACCGCCCCGATGTGTTCAGCCACCAGGTTCTGGGTATCTCTGGCACTTGCTCACTGTCGTACGCACAAGAGGGTGAGCCATTCAGCATCGTGCTCGAAGAATCAGGCGTCAAGACAACATGCAACCTGACGACATATGTGGCTGAGGCCCCAGAGGATATTCCCTTCGACGTTGAAGATCTCTCTTTCAAAATAATTACTCCAGCACGCGTGTTGTTGGACGTCCTAGGCGAAATCGCACCAGCTCAGCCAGAAAAACTCACCATCACGACCTCGCGACGAGAGCCTTACCTCCAGTTTTCCACAGGCGGTGCTCTTGGCTCCTCAAGTGTTGACTTTGCCAAGGGCCGAGATCTCCTGGAGACTTTCACCGTATCGGGGACTTGGCGTCAGACGTTCAAGTTCGACATCATCAAGTCAGCGACGGAGGCGATGAGAATTGCGAGCAAGGTCAGCCTTCGGGGCGATCAACAAGGCGTTCTTAATATGCAATTCATGGTCGAGGTGGAGGGAGCTGGGCCGAGTTTCTTGGACTTCCGGTTTGTGCCATATGCTGAACACGAGGACGATGAAGACGGCGATGAGGGTGCAGAGGAGGGGAGCGGGAGCGAAGAACTATGAGGCTGCAGGTGCAGTGTTCTTTGGCCATGGATGATCTTGGTGCTTCTGCGGTAGCTATAGGTACCCTTGAAATCAGACGCAAGACCACATTGCTCTTTACCGTCGAGTTGAAAGTACCATCTTCCAGACTCGAAATGTCGCCACATGGTTCTCAGTCCCTAGATCCCGAAAATCACCGCTGTCTTTTAAGGCAGCGGGGTTACCTGACTATCTACGTAAGGTACCCAACATCTAAACTCCGTTTCATTGCCCTTGCCAACCCAGCATACGCCCCGAACGCCATCATGCCAAATTTAGCTCAGATTTGTTCGTCATATCTTTTCCGCCCGCGCAAGACTCAGGCGCCACTGTGGTACGATAGTTGGGTAGCAGCACTTATCACGCTGGCCGGCCCTTTTTTCGCATTGCCTCGTTGCAGTTGGGACAGTACCAAGTGCCGTTGGGCTCGCTCTTGAGACCGACGCAACTCCAATGAAACCACTCATAAGGACAATCATCGTTATCGCATGCTACCATGTCGCCAAAGCTCACGTTCTGACAGAGGCAATACTTCTTGTCATCCCCGGCGTCTTCGTCATCCACTTCCATGGCGTCGTCGTCGTCATCCTCATCATCCTCTTCAGCCTTGCTGCCGTGGCTTCGGTGGCGAGCGTGACCCGGGCCAGTGCCTGGGTGATGGCTGGTCCTTGGACCGCCCGTATGGGGGCCACTAGTGCCACTATTCGGACCACGCTCATTACTGCCTTCCTTGTTGGCGCCAGGATTGTTCTGGCTTGATGCTTGGTTTGACCCGGAGCGGGAGAGGGCAGCAGGAGTTCCGCGTCCCCCAGTTCTGGCGTCACTTTCATCGGCGCTTCCACTATCAGCGTCGGAAAGCTCGCTCTCGGCAGTCGAGGAGGGGCTATTTTTCGCAGCACGCTTGACACGGGACAAGCCCGACTTATTAGTTCCACCTGTCGCGGCCGGCGTACCCTTCTTGCGCCCGGTTGTGCTGGACGGAGTCCCTGATTTGCGGCCAGCACCACTGCTTGTACCCTTTGTGCTTGCTCTCGGCCCGGCGCTGCCTGCCCGTTGTACCCCAGACGCAGTTTGGTGACCCTTTGGCGTTCCGGGACCCAACGACGAGTGCCGTGCTAAGCTACTTGATGTTGTAGGTAGATTTCCTAGCCCGGTATTCAAGCGCGGCCCTCGCTTGGGGTTCCCAGACGGACCCGCCGAGCTCTCACGCGCTTGGCGGTTCATGATCATACTCGCAGCCGGGGTGGCAGGGGCCGACGCGGACGCGTGCTGCTGTGACGCAGAGGTGCGTATCTGGAGGCTCGAGGACCGAACGGACGACTGGGAAGCATTATTGACTATCGGGTTGAGCGCGGCGGTGACGGCGCTAGAATTTACGGGGCGGATGACCGGGGTAGAGTTCGTTGTGTTGGCTGCGCTCTGTCGTATCAGGGACGGCAGCTCGTCAGGGTCGACGAAGCCGAGCTCGTTCCGATCGTACAGCAACTTGATTTGCATGTCGAGTTGGCGGACGTGTTTATCCATCGTCTGCTGGAGCTTCTGAATAAGCTTAATCTTTTCCTCGGCAAGCTTCTCGGCCTGGGCGTAATTCTTCCGTATCGTTGCGCGGTACTCTTCCTCCTTCGGATTGCTCTGGTGGCTGCCATTGGCCTTTATCCACTTTTGAATGCGCCCATCCTTCTCGTCGATCTCGCGAATCAGCTTGTCATAGACACGGTCTTTCTCGGCTATCTCGTCCTGCATATGGCGAATCTCCTCGGCCAGGTTCTGGGTCCTGTTGATCCATTCGTCCAGGATCAATGCCGGGTCCAGGGCCTCGACGGGCGGCATCGTCCGGACGAAGTCGATAGACAAGTCGTCTCTAGGCATGGCTGTTAACTACCAGCAACTGGTGGCGTCGGCACGCACGAAACGCGGTTGCTGCACTGCGAGTCGCGTAAAGCCAAAAGCCAAAGCCAAACTTAGCGGGCCGAAAGTGGGATGCCGCCCCACCCCTCGACTCAACTCTGAGGAGCTTCCTCGACTGAAGCGGGTGCGAAGCAGGCGTGAAGCCTGAGTAAGCACCCAAGGGACGGCGGGCAACACCAAGTGCCCCGGCCTTCCCGCGAGGCAGCTGCAAAGTGATGGGTGAAGGACGGAGATGGCGAAAAAGGGCGAAGGGGGCGAGGCAGCGGCAAAAGTAACAGTGACAGCAAAAGCGACTCGAGTAAAGCCAAGTAGCTCACCTCAGAGGAATGCGATGGCAGGGGAAGAGATTTATCCCCTCAATAACCCGTCTCTGAACAATCCCTGCTGAAAAGGGCGATGGTGGGGGAAATATTTCGGCGAGCATCGAGGTTCCAGCAAAGGCAGAGCGCTTTTTCAGCCTCCCCAAAAAGAGCCACTGTGGTGTGTCCCCCGCTAAGCCGAATTAGTGCTAGCCGATCGCCACGACAGGGGTACCTCGATTTGAGATGCAACCCTGCCCACCAGCCTCGATCTCGGTCGCAAACATGGACCGACAGCTTCCCTCCACCACCCAGACAGCCTGCGCCCGCTTTGGGGTGTGAAGCTTGCTATCGATCCTGGAACAGCGGCTGACTGCAACTTGGTGTTTGGAGCGCCGGTTGACAGCTTGACGTTTTTTTCGACGTTAAGTTGATCGCGGCACAAACCGCCCCTCCACTGTGAGCTTAGCGACTCCAAGGACCGTTTGGCATTTTCATCCCACCCTCGTCCCCACATCTCGGAAGCCGCCAGCGCCGCAGCATCTCGTCTTTGTTCGCGATCCTGTAACCATGAACATCGACGCCTACAGGTACAAGCCGCCAAAGCCCAATTACCTTCCTCACGATGTAGAGGTAGACGAGCCGGTGGTCGAGGAGCTCCTTGTGCCGCTGGACCGCGCCAACGAGCGCGAGAACGCCATCTTCTACAACAAGATGAAGCGCGCCGCACAGGAGTATAACATCGTACGCCCCAAGGGCTACACCGTCTCGTATCACGCCAACCCGGAGATGGAGAAGCACCACTTTGGCCAGACGCACCCTATGAAGCCGTGGCGCCTGACGCTGACCAAGAGCCTGGTGACGTCCTATGGCATGCCCTTCGCTATGGACAACTACAACACGCGCCCCGCAACATATGAGGAGCTCAACTCGTTCCATGCAAGCGACTACCTTGACTACTTGGGCACCGCCCCCCCAGAGGACCAGCCGAGAGACATCGACAACCCAGATAAGGCCGGGGAGGTTAAGTTCAACCTCGGAGGTAGCGACTGCCCCCTTTTCCACGGGCTGTTCGACTACTGTTCCATGTCGGCCGGGACCTCCGTTGACGCTGCTCGCAAGATCTGTAACGGGCAGTCTGATATTGCGATTGCCTGGGGAGGCGGTCTGCATCACGCCAAGCGTTCCGAGGCTTCGGGCTTCTGCTATATCAACGATATTGTCTTGGGCATCCTGCAGTTGCTACGCTGCTATCCGCGCGTGCTTTACATCGATATCGATGTTCACCACGGCGACGGTGTGGAGGAGGCTTTTTTTTCTACCGATCGCGTCATGACCGTCTCCTTCCACAAATACCACCCCGATTCCTTCTTCCCCGGCACCGGTGGACTCGACGACAACGGCCCCAAGAGTGAGCACAACCCCGGCGCTCACCACGCAATCAACGTGCCCCTTAATGACGGGATCACGGATGAGCAGTACAGCTGGTTGTTTGAGAGCATCATTGGCAAAATCAACGAGCACTTCCGGCCCTCTGCCATCGCCCTACAGTGCGGCGCAGATTCATTAGCAGGCGACCGTCTGGGACGCTTCAACTTACAAGTCCAAGGTCATGGTGCCTGCGTCGAGTACTGCAAAAAGCTCGGAATCCCCATGATCATATTTGGCGGCGGTGGTTACACCCCACGGAACGTCGCCCGCGCTTGGGCGCATGAAACGTCCATCGCCATCGGCTGCCAAAATAAGATTCCCGAGGAAATACCACAGCACACGCCGTGGCGCGAGCACTTCATCCATGATACCCTGTTTCCGACTCTCGAACAAATTCTGGGTGAGCCGAGAGCGAACCGCAATACTCCGAAGCGCCTACAAGAGATAGTACAGCACGTGCACGAGCAATTGCGGTTCGTTGGACATGCGCCCAGCGTGCAATCTCGGAAAATTCCGCCCGACCTGGGCGGAATACGGGACGATGTCGAGGATCGACTGAAGGAGGAGAACGAAGAGAAGGACGAGAACTTACGAAGAACGAGAGAGGAGGGCCTGGGAGCGCCGGGTGAATTTTGAGACAGGGGTTGATCTTCACCTGTACATGATCGTTCAACTCTAGCATTTCGATGTGAGACAGCGATTATGGGAAGCGAGCAGGGTTGCGTGGGATACCATTTCAAACGGAGCTGTGTATGAGTCATGTCGAAATAAAGCCAGACGTTTCTAACCATGCAGATGACGTCTTTTCATATTTTGTGATTTCATCATTACATATGCTCATGAAACGCTTCGATATTCCCGATACCCGTTGCCATGCAAGTCGAACAAGCAAACGAACTCATCAAGCCGAACCCACGAAAGGCTTTCTCGTTTCTGCGAGCCACTTCATCACCACCCACTCCATGTTTCCCTTTTTTTTTTGGGTTCCAACCAACCCATCCATCCACCCACTGGTTTATGTTTTTACATTTCTTCGCCCAGTCGGCCTTCTCAATCCCACCTCGTCTCCCTAAAAGCGCCCTCAGCTTCAGACTCGAGTACCTTCCGTCTCATTGCTTTCGCCTTCGTCGTCGCAAACGCCACTAGCGCAATGCCTATCGCCAGCCCGGCACTCAGCAACATGACGTTGACCGGAACCGGGTTACCATGGAATGTCTCGTGGAACAAATAATCCAGTCCCGACTGAGAGAAGTTGAATAACCCCGAAAGACAAATGATAGTGCCGTACACAGTGCCGAATGTTCGGAAACCGAAGACCTTTGCGCTATAATCCGATACGGCGGTGTAGTAAAATGGACGGTATAGCACGAAGAGGCAGATGTTGGCGTACGCAGCCCAGCTCTGGGGGATAATGCCAAAGATACCGATGACAGTCGCGCAGGTTACGAGGGCGGCGAGAACGCGGGGGGTGCTGTTGTGGTCGAGGAAGACACCGATGAATGGGATAGAGATGAGCCCGCCAAGAGGCAGGGCAATATCAAAAAAGTTGTTGAGTTCTGTGGCCTTGGCGGGGGAGTGGAAGATGGCTTCGTACTGGGGGTGGATGGTGGCGACGAAGTAGTTGATGCGGGTCATTTGGATGACGGTAAAGGCGCAGATGAGGATGAACCAGGCTGGTGGTCGATATCAGCTACTAACTTCCATTTTTGGACAATTTTTGCATGTCTCAGGAGGGCTGAGGAGGCCACTCCTCCTCTTCCTCTTGATACATCAGGGCAAAAAGACTAAAGGGCCAAAAAAACAGCAGGAATCGAACATACGGGATTTGATCTGCTCCCAGGCGGTGGCGTGGTGCATGACGCCCCAGACTCCTGAGATTTCGTTCTTGCGCTCCTCACGCTTGGCCTGCTTGTCGGCTTTGGCGGCTGTGGCAAATATTAGCTCATTATCTCCTTTTTGGGAAATTTCCATTGTCTCGGGAGCCTCGAGAGAGTTTTGCTCCTGAGACAAACGAAAAAGAGATAAATGTGGAAGAAAACCGCTCCAAATCCCACTTACAACCGAGGAGATCGTGGACTCCTTCGATGACTGAGGCGCGGTGCTGGCGCTCTTCTTCTTGGAGAAGGGCCGTGTGCTCGTCGATCTGGTCCGAGGCCTGGGGGGAGGGGAGGGGCTCCTCGATCTCTTCGACGAGCTCACCCACAGTCTTGTACGATTGCGCGGGCAGGATGAAGCACTGGCACAATGCGATGAGGACAGGGACGATGAGGTAGGCCACGAAGAACTTGCGATGACCAAAGGCACCTTCGCTCTTCTCGTATACGATCCGATAGACGAGGAAGAGGGCGCTCGATGCGTCAAAGGCACCCGTCAGGAGGGCCAAGACAAGACCGGAGTTCCGCGGGAAGGCGTTTGAGAGCTGGAAGGAGCTGATGTAGGTAAAGGGGCCGCCCAGCGCGAGGAAAAGGTAGCCAAACAACAGGCCGTCGAAGGGCACGCGATTCTCAAAGGCCATGATCGCAGCACCGATGGCCAGGAAAAGACTGCCCAGAAGACCGCAGACACGAGGCCCGTAATGGTCGAGGATTGCACCGATGGGCAGGGCGGCAACGTTGGTGGTGACTGCAGCGACGGTGAACATCAAGTTGAGATGCATTTCGACGCACGTATGTTCGCTAACGGCGCTCTGGGCCGAGCATATCTCTTTGTAGGCACCCTCATGTTTGAGCACAGGCTTGATGGCTGCATATCCGAAGACGACACCGGCGGCGAAGAGGCAGTAGATGACAGTCACGGTGACCTGGACTGATGTTCACGAGCCAGATGCCGTGATAAGCCATGGTGTACTTCTTCGTTGGGACTGGGACTAAGACCTACGCATTCGCTTCCACTTGGGAACCTCAAAAGCACCCACGGCATGGACAGTGTCGAGGGTTGGAAAGACGGGATCCCATTCCTGCGGGAGGGGGTTGAAGCTGAGCTTCCGGTCTCGGGCAGAGGCATCAGAGCTTCGCCTGGATCGCTGATCCGCGTGCAGGACCGCAAACGTCTCGAGCGAGGAGACGCGATTCAGCGACATGATGGCCGTGGAGTCAGTTTGCAAAATCCGAGAGAACAGGGAGCGGCAGCAAAAAGTCTACGCAGGTGGCTGGGCCGGAGGGACGCGAGGTTTATCAGGCGGGCCCGGCAGCCTGGAAGGTTCAAGGCGTCACCAACGGCTTGTGTGTTGGGATGGGGGAGGATGCTTGCTTTGACGCCACTTGGTTCGTCAATGGCACCCCAGTTGGTGCATCTGAAAGGGTGGCCCACCCGGCCTCGATAGCCCGAGCCCGAAGAAGTGGGGTGAGATACGAGATAACGGCCTACACCAAGCCTCCCAAGAGGCTTCTTATCTGCTTCGCCCAGCGGCGGTAGCTTGCCCGCTCACTGGCTCAGGAGACGACGAGATAACGACGTGAGTTGAGAGCCTTCGAGAACTGAAGATGTCACTCGACATCCTCAAAGAGCGCTGCCGATGGTGACCGTGAAGTAAACCTTGAGGGGGAATGCAGACACCGCTGCCCGCAAGCGGGGTTGTTGTGGAGAGAAGACTCTGGACCGCTCGCTTTTAGCCATTGCATTGGCTCCACTCATCTTGGACATGCAGCTCAAGGATGCACCAGAGCTGTGAGATGCGAATCCAGCGGAAAATCCACCAAAGTGGGGACGAGAGGTGAGGAAAATTCTGTTGTTGCAGTGTCTCACTGTCAACCCTTTGGAGGCTCGAGTTGCCCAGAAAGGTTCTCCGAGAGGAGGCGACAGCCCTCGGTAGCGCCTAGGTGCCGTTGGGGAAGTCAGGTGCTACATCAGTGAGCGTCATCGTAACCCAATGACAATGGCGAGATGAGAAAACCAACCCCGCTTGTATGCAAGGCTGCCGAGACTCGAAGCACAGAGCTCCATTCGTTTGACGAATGGGCAATGCAGTTGATGCGGCAACAAGGGAGGGCTTTGCACTGCGCATCTCTACCTATGCAGGTTAAAGAGCCTCGGAATTTGAACGCTTCACCCCTCGGTGGACAAGACGCCTTTTCCTGAGCTTGGCCCTTCCCTAGGTCCGCTGCGCCGGCCGCCTCCGCTCCGGCCTTCCATGTGATCCGCGGCCCCGGCCAACGCAGAGCCCCGACGAGATCCACCAATTGCGTGGCGGGAAGTTGGAGAACTGCCTCCAGATATCGAGCACCCCAAGGGGGGCCGTAGAGAATCTCAAATCCATCGTAACAGTGCTTCGGCTCAACCAATTGTGTAGAAATGTCATGAACACTTCTCGTGCCCAGAGATGAACGGCAAGCGGCTTGTGCCGACAGCGGAACGGACAGTCACAGAAACGAACGTCATTTGCGCACTGGCCAGACGTGTAGTCCCTCCCTACCTAGTCAACCAAGTTAAAGGAACACACACCTACCCCAGGTCCGTTGTTACACATGCTCATATACCGGCTTCTTTCCAGAATCTATTAACTCTTCCTCATGAAACCGGCGAGGTCGGGTGTCACGAATCATCAGCTCACAACCTGACCCAGAAACATTGTGTCACAGGCCCCGAGACTGCTCTCTTGAGAACACCCAGAGTCTCAGCAGTCTCACTCATGAATAGTTGGACGGGGTCGAGCGTTAACTGTCAAACTGCAGCATGCCGTATCTAGATGGGTCACCCCGGCGCCTCTCGTCGTTGCGCACTGGCGAGGCCTTTGTCGAGGTCGGTACTCGGGCGCTATCGACGATGCGGATCTGGTGGAGACAATAGAGGTGCTGCAGGAAGCCCAATTTCCCAAGACTCGGGCTGTCTCTTAGGTACAGAGTGGGCGCTTCGGTCTCGCGGTTTCCGGCTGATATTGTGGCCGGTCGGATTTGAATGCTGTGCCTCGGTATTGATTGGGCGCACTCTCCTTACGCGAGGGAACGTCGACGATGAGGAAGCCGTTTCACCTTCTCTGCGTCGTTTCGCGGAGAGATCACCCGCGAGAGCGCCTCTTCATACTTTCGTGCCCCCGTCTCGGCAGAAGGTTTTGGCGCAGGTACGGGACAAAATGGTCGTGAGCAGCCCAAAAATAACGTGGAGCGTGGCAGCTGGTGGGCGGCCGGGATGGTCCGAGCGGTGAATCTCCGATTGCCCCGCTGTCGATCTTGAACAGCGAAACAATCCCCAACAGGCACCACCACTTTTCGGCCCCCACAAGGAATTCCAAGGTGAAATTGCTGCAGCAATATGAGGCCCAACGATGCGGGCAGCCGCTCAATCGTCATGTCGGCAAACGCGAAGCGTATGGGGATTCAATGCAAGCGTCCAATGTCAAGAGAGATAGCCGCCTTGCCTCCAGAAGCGTGTTGGAAAGCGCTTGATGGACGCGTTCAATGGTCACTCGATGCTCCATCACCCTCAAGTCCTCTAAGCGCCCAGCGATGAGGCCAATCACGACAAGCCTTCTACAACCATCCCGGTCGGCCAGCTCCCGGTTCCTTTCCGCCTACCACACCCCCCTGTCCTTGGCTGGGAGGTCCAGGTCAGGTTGCACAGTGGTCGCAGCGGCTTGTGGCCTTCGTATCTGGCCGCATATTGAGCTCCTCGTCCCGGTCAGGATCTCCCGTACTTCTTTTTTTGCTACCGTGAAGCTTTTTGTTTCATCTTTTGCTCCCGTTGCCATTCACGAGCTTCAGCTTGAGCTTTGCGCCGCCCTGCGCGAATCTTCGCGACGACTCGCGCGTTCTTTTCACTGTCTTGCTTCTCGCCGGAGGTGTCTTCCGTCCCTCCGCAGAAAACCGAAGAGGGGTTCACCTTGTGAGGCCTTGGCAAGCAGGCCTCCTACCTACACCCCGCGCAACCCAACCAGGAGCCAGCCAACCGAGTTGCCGACACCCGCACGTTGAAGGCATCGTCGGCCAGACACACGAAACGACCCGAGTGAAGACGTTTTTGCGACGCCCGCCGTTGTGATCTAGCATCGCGCTCGCCGCAAACCCCGCACGCTCCCTGCGCCCGGCGGTTAAACGGTCATCATCGTAATCATCAGCCCTATCAGCGCTGCGCCGTCACGATGGCATCCCGATCGCGCGACGTGCCCGACGAGGAGCTCTTCATGAGCAGGCCCGGCCCCGCGTCGGATGACTGCGACAGCCCGACTGTCGAGCCCCTGAGAATATTCAAGCCGCAGAGCCCGAAGCCGTCGGACCGTTTCAGGTACCCCGCGCCTCCAACGTCTTCGTCTGCGGCCTCGAGTTCAACCTCTTCGAAGCCCGCCGCCGTCGCCTCGCTCCCGCCTCTGCCGGATTTCCCGATGCCTTTCGGTGCCTCCAGCTCTGCGGCGCCTCTCCCCTATCCCGACGACCGCAAAGCCACCCCATCCTCGTCGAAGCCCGCTGCATCTCGCCTTCCGTACCCGGATGATGGTCGCAAGGCCAGCCCGGCGCCTGCAAACCGCATCTACACAAGCACCCCTCCGACGTCCTCGAGCTCCCCGGCACCAGCCATGAGCCCGGCCGAGAAGAAGGGTGGTCTTGCGGAGCGGCGCGGGACAGCTCCCAAGCCTCTCCAGAGTCCTGATAGCCCCGACGCTGATAGAGACGAGTTGTTCGTCAAGCCCATCCGACCAGCAGAGCAGCAGGCGCATCTTGCGCAGTCATCTCAGGCAGGCCCGGCGCCCAAGATATCGAATGCCTACCAGCAAAAGCCATATTATCCCCCTCCAGGAGGCGCGATTCGCAAGAATTCAGGCCTCCAGGAAAGCAACATTAATCGCTTCTCGTCCACAGCATCCACTTCTACAACCCGCGCTAGTCGTGGCTCGCCTCCGCCGCCCGAAACCCCTATTGACCTCCCGGGAGGGGGCATCGAAGCTCGATACGCCGCTGCCGGTATCTCGGGGACCGCTACCCTAAACAGCCTCCAGGCTTCAAGTGCGGCCGCCCAGTCACGGTTGGCGCAGTATGGAGGGCAGCCCCCGGCCCAAGCCCAACCGGCCCGTCCGTGGACCCCGACCGAGAGCCCCGATCAACATCCGTTCGGCCCGCCTACCGTGTATCAGGGCTCGGACGTGGTGGCAGAGCCAAAGCCGCAGGCGCCGCCGCAGCAGCCTGCCTTCAACTTGCCTCCTAACCCCAACCAGACAAGTCAAGCTCCTGCGGGTTCTAGCCTACAAGTGAGCGTCCTCGAGCAGGACTTTGCGCGCATGCAAGCCTCGACTCCTCCTCCTGCATACACCACTGTGAACCCTGGCGGCGGCTCCTCTTACCCCAATGAGAAGGGTCGTCCTGCCCAAGCCGGCGCCAATGCGAACGCCAACGCCAACGCCAACGCCAACGCCAACACCGCACCAAACGCTGCCGCGAAACCGGCCGCTGCCGCAGGCCCCGGCGCCCGGACCGGCTCGGCTCCAGCCAGCTCGTCCCAGGCTCAGAAGCCAGTACAAGCAGCCGCTGCCGTCGTGCCGGCTGCGGCCTCATCCTCCGCTGCAGTTCCTGTTCACAACGCCGGTCACCCGGCGCTAGCCAACGCTGGCCACCCTGCTCTAGCAAACGACACGAAGCCAGCGGCTGCGCAGAACGGCCAGTCGACGTTAACACACACACCTTCGCTTCTCGCCGCTGCCACATCACCCCCTCCACTCCCCGAAGGGTGGATCGCACACCTAGATCAGAACTCTGGTCAATATTACTACATTCACCTCGCTACGCAAGCCACGCAGTGGGAATTCCCCAAAGGGCCCAACCCCCTTTATCACGACTCTGCTCCTCTGTCGCCTACGGCGTCAACGTATGGCAATCCTCTTGGGTCTCCCTTCTTGGGCGGTGGCAAGGCTGGCCTCGCGTCCCCGATGTTCCAGCAGCCCCAAACGCCAGGATATGCTGAGAGCATCCTCAGTGTTGCAGCGTCAGCAGCTCCTTCAACGGCAGGCTTCACCGGTCCCCCTCCGAGCGCTGGAGTTGACGTTTACAAGGTCATGCCTACCAACGGCGTGTACTTTGGTCCCTACCTGCGCTACGTAAACATGGACCTCGAGAAGGGTTTGTGGCTTGGAAGCATCCTCATTGTCACAGATGCGCCACAACCGCCTACCATCCATATTCATCTCAGCGTCGACCTCTCACCCAACCCTCGCCAGCTCATCCCTCAGAACATCTTCACACACCAGAGGTGGTCCTTTTACAAGTACGACATGGACCTTCAGATGTCCGATCAAGGCACCGAGAGGTGGACCTATGCAGTGACATCTCACCTGGGATGCACACGCTACGAGTTTGTTGTTGCTGGTCGTTACGAGACCGGCTGGCGCATGGTTGCGCACTCGGGCAACGACTTTGCCCCGTCCACCAACCAGAATGACAGAGGCAAACTCGGAGGAGTTGGTTTTATGTGGAAAGACATGCTTCAGAAGAATGTAGAATGCGGTGGGTTCCACGTGCAGTTAGGATTGGGTGATCAGATCTACGGAGATCGTCTGTGGAAAGAAGTGCCGCTCCTGAGGCAGTGGCTTGGGATGCAAGGACGAGAGAACCGCAAGAACACGGCATGGACGGCGAGGCACGAGGAGGATGTTTCCCATGCGTATTTCCATTACTACACCAGCCATTTCGATCAGCCGTTCATGCGGGAGGCGTTTGCTCAGATCCCGCATGTTCTCCAGATCGATGATCATGACATGTAAGTTTGCGGTCTGCGCCTTGGTGTCCTTCTACATTTTCTTACTGACACCGCTCTAGTTTCGATGGGTTTGGTTCTTATCCCGACTACATGCAGCAGTCTGCGATTTTCAAGAACATTGGCCGTATCGCCATCGAGATGTACCTCTTGTTCCAGCACCACACAACAGTCGAGATTCTGCGAAACATTAGCCACGACATGGATCTCTTCACCATCACTGGCTCTGGATGGCACTTCGTCAAGTTCCTCGGACCAGCAGTCGTAGTTGTCGGGCCAGACTGTCGGTCCGAGAGGACACAGACACGCGTAATGGCAGGCCCGACATATCAAGGTCTCTTCCCTAAAGTCGCAACGCTGCCGCCAAGCGTACAACATTGCATCTGGATGCTTTCGGTGCCAGTTGTATACCCAAGACTGGAAACTGTGGAGACAATAGCCAACACGATCGCCACGGGCAAGAAAGCCGTCAACACAACGTACAATATCCTCGGCAAGGTTACTAGCTCGGTCGCAGGCGTTGTGGGAGGCAAAGAAATGGTCCAGCAAGGCTTTAAAGAGGTCAAGAAAGCGGTCGGCAAGACCGGGCTGATGGGCAACGTCCTCAACCAGTTCGGCGAGTTTGAGATGGCTGAAGAACTCAAGGACCTGTGGACACACGAGTCCAAGGATCTCGAGCGCACATATCTCATCCGGACCCTGCAAGGCATCGCCTCACAAAAGGGCATCCGCATGACCTTCCTGTCCGGAGGTAAGTCGCTTGTCCCCGTTTTTCATCTTCTCTGCCCCAAACTAACACATCTCCTAGACGTCAACTGCTCTGGTGCCGGCCTCGTGCACGACCCCTCCCACCCCAGCGACCACAAGACAATGTACCAAATCATCGCCTCTCCCATCGTCGCCGCACCCGCTTCCAACTACCTCCTCAAGATGCTCCACAACAACAAGCTCCTCTACGTCCCACAAAACGGCCACAAGTCCACTCACGAGGTCAGTGACACCAAGGAAGACATGATGGAGATCTTCCACACCGATGCCACGGGCGCCGCGCGCGAGCACAAGAAGCTCATGGCGAGGCGAAACTACGTTGCTATTGTGGCGTACGATCCTGATGCTGTCGCCGCGGGACAGCAGGCGGGTATGCAGCAGTATGCGGCCAGCGTGGCAAGCGGGCACTCTGGTGGACTTTGCAAGTTGAGTCTGGCTGTGGACTTCGTGGTGCAAGGGGATGGAGCCTTCCAGTCAACGACCAAGTATGGACCGGTAATTGTACCGCATCTTGAGTTTGGACATTAAGATTGACGGCTGGATGTGATGAGACGTGATGAGTCAAGACGAGATGAGATAATTCAGGATGAAAGAACTGACTGAGGCTTGTTGTTGTTCCTTCTCTTCTGGGGGGGGGCTCATTTTGTGTCGGAGAGGGAGGGTTTTTATTCAATGGCTATATGAGCGGTGCTCTTGGGTATTCCATTTTGATACTGAAAGAAAGAAAGACATTTGAAGAAATCGAATAAACGAGATACCTTTATGTTCAGCGTCGATGGTGAATTTCTCAGGCATCATGACAAGCCCCGAGGCCAAGGACCATGCCAAGTTTGCGAGAAGAAGATAGTAAGTTTCTATCCCAACTACTTCCAGGAGCAAGTCTCGACGTGTTGAGCACTTGTAAAGGACGACACCCAGAATTTTAATTACTGCCTTGCTATGCCGCTTTTAATATGAGCTTGCGGCGATCACCCGTTATTCTGCTCTAAAGATCTTCAAGATGCAACTAGATCGTCGGCTGCCATTCTTTGAGTCGTATATTTTTGGCGCAGCATCTTGACTGGCGCGAATCTACCCCAAACGGTATCTTTTCGTCTCACAACCCTGAAGTTTAGAGTCCGAAAATCTCCTTGACCTGCTTAATAGTGTCGTCCGGACCGGTGACCGAGTGGCCGATGGTCCTCGGATCCTCGTAGATCTCGTAGTCGTTGCCTCCTGGGAACGTCTTGTCACCAAAGAAGTGAATGTCCTTGTAAGTGACACCGCCGGGCTTCTTAGCCTCAGCCTCGAGGTGACCCAAGCAGTAGGTCTTGTCCCAGCCGGTGGGGAACACGTCAAAGGAGATCTGACCGCCAATGGAGAAGCTTTGAGGATCGGAGTTAGCCAAACGTTTAAACGATCAACGGCGATAGGGCGACTTACGTAAGGCCCAGGTGCCCGAACTTCTCCTTGAGCGCGCTGACGAACTTCTCTCTGATCTTGTGTTCCAGGTCAAATTTCTCGTAGTCGTTGCGCTCCTGCGTGCTAGCGTTACGACCGATGGGCGAAACGTTGATCATGCCGTTGCGGAACTCGAGGAAGGTACCGCGCTTGACGGGGATTTCGAGGTCGGCAATGTAGTGCAGGATGAACTTCACCAGCTCCTTGTACCTTTCCTCGCCGATCCACTCGATGAAGCTTGTAGAGGGGAGGGGATCGCCAAGCTTGTAGGCAGTGAGGCCGTTCTCAGGGAAGCAAAAGTCGAAGAGCTCCCGGACGTCGACACCCGCTGGGTCACCAAGCTGCTCCTGCTGCTTGGGGAAGTTGCTGCCGCCGACGTAACCGATGACTACCTTTTGGCGGAGGCGGGCAAGAAGGTCGAGCATCTCAGGAGCGGCATTCTGACGTGGGGTTTAACCTTTAGTATCTAGAAATAGAGAGAGAAACACATACCCCTCGGGCGGGTGTGAGGGTCTTGTCGACGTCGAAGAGGGCGATGGTGTTCTTGAGCTCGCGGCTCTCCAGCGGTGGGTAGGAAGGCATCTTGCGGTGATTCCCTGATTAGAAACGCTCGCTCGCTCCTGCAATACACAGAAAAGGTAGAGGCTAGCTACTTTGTTTGGAAAACAACGTGTTGAAGCCGACGTTGGGAAGTTTCGGTGAGGACGAGGGGTACGAGGGGTTCTCGAATACCCCACGTTCCCTTTTTGGGGAAGCTTGTTGGAGGGGCGCTGATTCAAGGACCCACTTGCCGCTGCAGACGGGTACCTTGACAGGGGTATGAGCTAAGCCCTGACCTTTGAATTGACTTTACCGCTCGATCTCCTGCCTTCTCGTTTGAACAATCACACCCTCGGACTGGAGGCCAATATGGGTCGGGCTTGATGTAGCCCACCTCGCGCTGAGATGGAGCACTGTGGCTGCGGCAGCTTCAACGCCAGTCCCTCCGAGCCAAACGAGTAAGCGATGGTTTTCAACGCGCAACGCAAGCACATACCTTGCACACCGTGCAATGGCTAGGCGTTGCGTGCCCTGCACCCTCACGACCTTGGCCAACGTAGTGTACATTCGAAAGACACTCACACACTCAGCCCACATACGCTGTATTGCTTGCTCAGGACATATATGAGTAAAAAACAAGTGGCATGATCCCGATGGAGAATCCACCGGTCGGTATCTTGACGCCTAAATACTTTTGGTCGCCATAGTAAGCGACCTTGCCACCCATTTGAGGACTGGCCATCCAAGGCTGAAGAGTAGAAGTTGGCTAGACGCGTGGGTGTCTTTTGGGAATGTCAACTCGGGTTTTCAACACATGTCACCCATGACCAAGGCCTCCCATCATACATTCAACAGGATGCCTCTAGTCCGCTACTGCCCTCTTGATGCGATGGTCAAGTTCCGTCACAAGCTGAGGTCCGATACCACCGCAGGTACCATCTCACCTGAGCAAAAAGAGGCGTAAATTCGACAGGATTGTCACCGAGGAACTCCTAATAGTGCCTACTCCCACAAGACCAGGCGAGAGTGAGGAGGTGTGATGTGAAAGGAATTTCCAACGGTTCGAAAGGAAACCAACAAAAGATGAATTCCGAAATCGAGAGAAGGATGAGCAAGATGGACCAAGGTACCTTGAAAAAATGGTAAATGGTAAATGGTAAATACAAAAGGTAATAACTCAAAGAATGTAGATACAACAAATTCAGTATCAATCACTATTTCAGCCAAGAGAAAACCGTCCCTCCCCCCCCCCCTCGCTGGACGAGGCGGTTCTGAAGACACCAACAAAACCATTAATTCTGTCGCCCACGCTGGGCGATGAGGTCACATCGTGGTCCCGCAGCACGTGACGTGCCAGATATTGAGGCCGTTGTGTCGAGCGGCGGAGCAATCATGCTAGAAATAGACCCCTGTGGTTGGCTGGGGCGCCTGCTATATGCCGAGTCTGCGGGTTGGCGGCAGTCATGGTGCCAATGGAGGGTAAACAATATCGATCCAGGGAAACATTCAGGTCCGGTTGTAATTTAGGCGTGGCTGGTTGGGATGGCGGGCGCCTGCTGCTGTCGCACAAGCACAATGAGGCATCGATCTACTCCTGGAGCGTGCGTCAATTGAGTGAAGCTGAAAAGGGAGCAATTTTTGAGATGCTGTAGTTCATGAGTCATTACTCAGCTGAAACATTACTGTTGCGGTCAAAAGAACATGGTGTGGGAGTTCTCGCTGGTGATGCGATAGGCGGCCTGTTGGGCTGATTGGACGGCCGCAGTTGAGCTGTTAGAGCTGCCACATCAAGTGTATGGAGCGTCTAACATCCCCCGCATTGACCATCGGCTTCACGGCCTTCCTGCCCGTCATTCTGCATCATCCCGCCCGAGTAGCCTCATCAGACGAAGGCCATGTTTTACACGATGCGCCGCTATCCGTGCCACCTCTTCTTGCCATCTTTGGATCTACTCGTACCAGGCATTCATCTTCACGGGTCGTCGCGTTGCTGAAGCCCGATGGATCACGATGGTCAAATGTACATCCCGCTCCTGCTCCCCAGCCTTGATCACCCGCTACGGTTTGTCGGATGCTTCCGTGATCCGTATCATGATTCAAGACCAGGCGGCGAGGCGGCCAATTGGGATGGCGCCTGCCTGGCGCTAAAGAGCGCTGTGGTGTTGGCTGCATCGCTCCTCAGTTGTCGACAAACAATGGCCCCCGAACGCGGGGTTCTCGAGCTCCAGTTACCCAACGATCACCTCACAATGGTTTGTAGATGACAGTTTGCTCGGTTGGGTGGTGATGGCCGGCCGGGCCGTCAGCACTTGACTTGGGTGTATTGGGGTCCGAGGCGCACCACAGGTCGGGATCGTTCGTGGGCGCCTCGCAGCAGAAAGCGACGCACAAAATAGCACAATGACCAATAGCCGCCGCAATTGCGGCAAAATAGGCGCAAATCCCCCCCTCTGCTCCCGAGGTTCTCGGTCAAGTGTACGACCAGTACCGCGCCGCTCCTCGCCCCCCAAGATCCCCCAACTCGACCACCATTCGACTGCGCTGAGCAGCTGCACATTTATGCAGGGTGGGTGGTCCACGCCACACTCGGCGAAAAACGACCCTCTCGCCTATACTTGGGGCCAGGCGTTTTCTTACCCACCCGCCTGAGAGTCTCGCTCGCTCTGAACGGGTCGAGATGGGCGAAGTCGCCGAGGAGGGAGTGGGGTGTTCTCTGCAGGAGAGTACTTCCAGAGAGCGGTGTTGCATTCCGCTTCCGCCGCCGGTATGTGCACTACGGGTTAATACCTGCTCTCGCCCCCTTGGGCCAGCCTTGATGTTTTCTTCCAGTGATGTCTCGCCCCAGCCCCAGCTTGGTTGATGGTGTAGCCCATCACACCGAGACCCGGGCCTGCTTCAAACTGAGACGGCAATCATGTTGTCCAGACCGAGCTTCAGCATCCGGAGGCTCATCTCTCAGAAGAAACCTGAACAGAGTGAAGTCGACGGCTTACAGTCTGCTGACGGTGCTCAAGATGGCGCGAAGACTTGGCCAAGGGGAAACAGGAAGGGACCAATCCCTACCATCGAAATCCGGAGGTCTGAGGATATCCACCGAATCATGGTGCTGCCGCCGCTACCCGACACGCCGAAGTCGTGGACCAGCTCCATCCACAGCGTCGACGACAAAAACTTCTCCAGCCCCAGAGCCTCACCGGATCCGCCGACAGAAAAGATCTTTCCGAGGAGCTCGAGCAGGACACCTCAGAGGAGCCCGCAGCGGAGCCCGCTCCTTACACCCAGGCAGTGCGAGTTTCCGCAGCGCATTCGGAGCCGCAGCTTGGGCCCCTCAAGTTCTGGTCTATCTCTGCCGTATTCGCCGCCTTCTTCTCCCAGATCCCAGCCCCGCAATGACGACGATTCCCCTATAAATCCCGTGGATATCGCAGATGCCTATTTCCTGACGAAGGACAAACTATGGGCCGGCGAGGCTTTGTCTCCGGGGAGGACCGGTCGGTCGAGATCGAGAGCCTATACGGATGATATCCAGCAACTCATCCGGGATACCGACGAAGCGTTCAGACTACGTCACTCAATTCCGGGGACAAGACTCGGGACCCCGAGAACGCCCAGGGGACCAACAATGGCCGGTGGACCCGTGTTGGCAAAGCCGTTGCCGCTGTCTTCACAAAGAAGCAACCGGTCATCCACGAGGTCGACAAAGGCACAAACAACACCAGCCTTGAAAATACCACGAATAGCAACACCGGCCGCGTTTGCCTCGGTCTCCCAGACAAAGAAGAAGCAGGGTAAAAAGCCAGGCGGCCGGAGGCCACGAGTCGCTTCTGCAACGCCGGCCCCAAGATGGACATTGACCGAGAGCGCAAAGGATTTATTCAGCATTCGGATATTCAACAAGATCGAAGCCGATGAGGTTTTGCCAGAGAGTGTATTAAACGAGATAAGGATGAGAAGAGCCACCCAAGCGAAGCTTGCGAAGGAAACCGATCAAGGATTGACCGACGCCGACGAGAACCAGAAACGGCCCGACGCCCAGTCTATTTGTGAATCGTCGACGCCGAAGGCATCATACGAAGGAGACGACGCCAGGAAATCGGTTGAGGCAATGACAAGATCTCGCTCGCCGGCGCGGTGTCAGGGGCCAAAACACCACCATGAGCCGCCAGTCGACGAAGAACACCAAGAAAGCCCGGTGGACGTCGTTCCTGTATACTTGGATGAGGAAGGTACATTTCCGCTCGTCATCGTAGCGGATGACCAACAGTTGGCCCCCACGAAAATCACACCACCACCAACAAAACCAACGCACCGCCGCCACCCACACAAGCATATGCCTCTCCCAACCATCCCTGAAATCATCGCGAGTGGCGCTGAGAACGCCTTCCTCTCCCCTACATCTCGAAGAAAAGGCACCAACCCCACCAGCCGCCTCTATACCAACGACTACATTTATCTGCAATCTACCCCCTTTACTCTTACAGCCCCAACTTTCCGGCACGGGCCCATCCGCATCGCCAAACCTGATCGCACCATCGGTCAACTAGCCGCTGCCGTCGACGATACTCTCGACTGGACTGCTTTTCAGATGGCTATCATCGGGGGCGCTGGGGACTTCTTCACCGAAGTGACAGACTACTCACGCCCTTCAGACACTGAAGTTGACGAACGAGACGAGACGGCCACGTGGTTTGCCGAGTTCGGCTTTGAAAGCCCTGGCGGCCTTGTCCCAGCCGCGGAAGCGCTACGCCTGTATCGCCTTGAAGCAGAAGCCGCCAGCAACCCTCCAACGTCCAAAGCTGTCGAAGCGCCAATCCCGGTAGCGCCGAGCGTGGTAGTCACCGAAGCAGACAATGCTTCCCTGCCATTCCGAGGCTCAAGCTTAGCCTGGCGTGCGGAGCCCCCGCCGCCACCGTTCCCAGCAGAAAACTACATGATTTCTACTACGGGGATTGGTGCCGGCCAGGAGGGCGTAGGAAACTGGTTGCAGTATTCACCTCCGCCACAGGTCCCAGCCCCATTAAAGGGAAACCGCATCAGCACTGAGAGCCAAGTCAGCCTTCCGCAGAGCCCCATGTTGGGCTTGGTGGTGAATGTTGACGCACAGGGGAACGAATACGTGGTGTCAATGGGTTACAACCTACACCACGACCTTCCTGACTATTTGAGCTGGTCAGCGGAACATATGTTTGGTGGTGGGTATCAAGATACCGAAGAGACGGCTTGACGCATTTGGGGTTGAATACAGCGGATTGGCGTTTGCATATAATGGCAAGCACTGTTTAAGTACCTGCATCGTTATTTGAAGGATACCACCCGAGGCATGGGAGGACGCACACATCAGGTTTTCTAAAGCAAGCGATACCATTGCAATACTGGATATTGATGCAAAATATAAACGTTCGAAGAGAGATGAAGCACAAACCAAAAAGAGCATACTTGTTCATATGAAAGCAAAATTGGAATTGAACCTGCCGACTCAACACCAAACAAGCATCATGATCGAACCCGGGCTCGAACCGGGGACCTTATGCGTGTGAAGCATACGTGATAACCAACTACACCATCCGACCTTGTTATTTGATGAGAATTGGGGGTGTTGGAACTCCATTTACGGTTCGCTTGGCGTGGATGTCGTGGATCTTTAAGCGGGAGCTTGTAAGGCAGCACGATAATAAAGCCGAGACGGACCACACCATCAGTGGAATTTGTGCCCGATGACGACTCAAGTTTACAACGGCAATGAGCTGAATGGCAGAACTTCAATGTCGTTGCCGGGTGGCTGCCGTGTTCATTCTCCGAACAACGTGCTGAACCTGTAACACTGGAGAGAGAACTAAATATAATTTCGCACAGGAATCACATATCTAGCCTTTTAATTCCGAACTTCATTGTAGAAGATTGACTCTAAGCTTCCGTAGTGTTGCTCCGCCTGCGTCAACGTACGCCCTGTTCCAACCTAAGCCTGCTTGCAAATCCAAGGCTCAACCAACATTAATAGCCTTTACCTTTTTTCCCTGCCGCTAAAAGAAGCCCGTCATGGCATCCTCCACTCGCTGTAGCGTTGAGGCACACATAACCCTAAACAAAACTACTATCGAGGAAAGCAAGAAGAAACATGCCTTGCACATAAATGTCCCTTGAAGCAAGCGGTCCAGGGGGGGAACGTGGGGCAAAACACGCAACGCTTTAATGCTCCAGGAGACGCAAGCTGCCCTGCACAACCACATTCTCAAGGATGGATCCGGGAGGAATGTCGATGGTCTGTCCCTCTGTCGCAACGATGATAACAGTGCCCTTGAGAGTAACACCGCGACCGAGGTTGACAGCACCGGTGATGGTCAGGTGGTCGAGCTCAATGATCTTGGGAATAGAAGGAATTCGCTTCTGGAAGTCCGACACCTTCTTAAAGTCGTTGCCGAGCTTGATGAGTGGTGCGTCGCCGAACCGCGCATTGCTCATTTGCAACTGGCCGTGCTTAACCGTGTAGAGATCCGACTTGACCAGCATGAGGTCGGAGCAAGTCTTGACAGGAAGGAAACGGCGGCGGGGGACGTTGACTCCGTGCGCATTCTTGAAGTGCTTGATGGCCGCACCGACAGCCGTCTCGAGCTGGAGAATGCTGATATCCGACTCGCCCTTCTTGTCACCGGGGATGGTCTTGCCATTGGGGATAATCTCCATCTCAAGCTCGTCGTTCTCCACAACACGCTTGATTGCTTTGCAATTCATCCAGATGTTGTTTGTGTTGAAGTACTTGAACTTCTTGATCGACTTGAACTCGTTGACATGCTCCTTTGGAACTTGTGCGATTTCGAGCAAACGAACACTGCCATCGTAGTCGATGATGGTTCCACCCTTCACATCGGCCTTCGTCTTGTTGGTAAGCTCCATGATGTACTCAGCATCGCTCTCCACCATGTGTTGCAGGATGCGGAGGTCAACAACGGCGCCAAGGTTGTCGGCATTGGAGAGGAAAATGATCTCGATGCCGCGCTGGATGAGCTTCTCGAGAATTCCAGAGTTATAAAGCGACTCGAACACGTCACCGTGTCCGGGTGGGTACCAATCCTGGAGCTGCGAGTCGTAAGACTTGGGGACCGGAAGCAGCGAATCCTTGAAGATACGCGGGTATCGAGACTGGTTGAATGTGAGGACGTCGACATTGTGGCCCTCGTACTTCTTGATGATGGCAGCGGTATCCTCGTCGGTGTTGAACGAGTTCATCAAGATGATCGGGACGTTTGATCCGTACGTGCGGTTCAGGTGCTCAACCTGGCGGACCGACATGTCCAAGAAAGACATGCCATCACGGACCTCGATGACGGACTTGGGGCCGACGCAACCCATAGATGTTCCGAGGCCACCGTTCAGCTTCAGCACAGCCAGCTTGTTCAGGAAGCCAACCGACTCGGTGTTCGCCAAGCTCTCGTAGTCGACGACCTGCCCCTCAGCAGGGGGCGCGATGCGGTCCCAGGTGCTGCAAAGCGGGGCGTCAGTTCGGTGTCAGTCATGTGAAACGTGTAAAAGGGGTCATACACTTCGTTGCCCTTGGCCTTGTCATTGAGATACCGGCGGAAGAGTGAAAAGAAGTTGTCCATCTCCGTCTCGAACAACTAGCAATGGTCAGCGAATCCAACGCCGTTTGTTGTGATGGTGCTGCGTACCTGTTTTTGCTTGCCCTCCTTCACAGTCTCTGCAAGCTTTGTGAGCTCATTGCGCATCTGAGCCGCTGCGATGTTTGTCGAAGTGTTCTCGAACGCCTATGCACAAAGGGTTAGCTAGGCAACTTTCAAGTTGACCGCAGGCATAGCTGGTAGTAGATGCACACCGTAGCTTGCAAAGATGCGGAAGCTGGAGCCGGTGGGTGGTGCCGCAAATGAACCATGACTGCGATTCAATGTCGGTTGCGATATTCTGTCTAGGCATTGAGAAGCCAAAGCGCCGCACTCAGTCCTGGCGTCCTCGAGGGATGCCGCAAGCAAAGGGCTGAAGCTTCGCGAAGCAGAGCTGGGCTTTTAACTTGCTGCATCTTTCGACGAGCTGCCTAGGATGGAAGCTGGCCTGTCATAGCCTCCCAACAGAATCCGAAACCAGTCTTCGGTCTGCCCGATGAGCTTGCAATTCCCATGACCCTTGTGGCGGATCACTCGTATATGGGATGGCATGCCGCTGCGTGACCGGCCAAGATTTGCTGGTTATCGAGGCCAGCCTCTTGGTTATCAGAGGTGTCGATGACCACGCTTTGGCCGTTCAATCCGCCTGGAAACCCGAACTTGGGAAGGAAACTGAAGTCGGGTAATGGAAAGATAGTCACAACTCACCATGTGAGATCTTGTTTTGCCATGGTGTCTCTTAGCGAACTCTCCATCATCGCCGCCAGGCTTGAGGTGCTGAGGCAAGGCGCTCTTGATCGCTGACGCCGCCATTTTAGGTGTGAGTGATCGAATGCTGTTCCTTGGGGTGAACTGTGCGGTGTTCCAGGTAACTGGAAGAAAAAGAGAGGCGAGGGCGGTTGTTCAGGAGATTTCGATGACGATGGCGGGGAAGCTCGAGGTCGGCGAGGGAGCGTTGCTGTTTTCACGAAAAAGGGGATTAGCCGATTGACGTAATTGGAATGGAAAATTCCTGGATTCAAGTTGGGTCCGCCCAAACGGCAGGCCGACTGAACAGCAGGTATTGACCGCTCTGGTGGGACCAAGAATGTGGTGTGTAGCGGGCAATCACATGGCGGAGCTGCCCAGTGAGGCCGTTGACGCTCAAGGCATCTCAGTGAGGGGTTGTTTGTTTTTGGAGGGGAAGCTTCCATCATCGAAGCTGGAAGGGGCTTAGGTAGCTTACACTTTCTGGTCCCGATGCGCTGGGAACGGCAACGACACGAAACTGCCTCGAGAGTCTAAGCAGGTGACGACAGGAAGATGGGGAAGTGAGCAATGGTCAGAATAAGGTACGGCCAGCACTGCGGACACCTCCCTGGGGGCTTGATTGCTTTTATCGTCCGCTCCGACGATTGAACAAGCTCAAGGCGGTGGAGAAAATTGTTAGCACCTCAGGTACCAACGCCGTCGCTCCGATGACCAGGGTATCGCTGCACTGCAGCTCTGAAGTGGCGTCAGTGACGACCAGGGGGTGGACACTGGCCGCCAGTTGACTGCGCCCGGTTCCAGCGATGGAGATAACCGCAACGAATGACGCCCTATCCTCTTCGCTGCCACGATGCACGACTTTCCGGAAACTCACATTCATGATCCCAGAACTTATGCATCGATACGGTTTGTGTGAAGATTGGGATGAACTCAGTTTTTTGACCGCGCAAGCGGCTCCAGCTCGCTTGACAAGCCTGACGGCGGGGGAACCCGACGATAACGATAACTTTACGGGTTCTGAGAGTTTACGATCGACCGTTGTCGCTTTGTGCTTCGCCTTGGCTCGCCGTTGCCATGCCCGGCCCGCCCCAAGGCGATTGTACCGACATGAAGCCGCGTTAAAATATTCATTTACCAGTTCTTTGCCCTCGAGTACTGAGCCCTCGCCATCCAAAGAGGTGACTCTTACCAAGACGTGTGGCCCGCCCCGTACAATGCCTCTGTCTTGATGGGGCATACACCTCGAGGCTGGTGGCTGCCCATAAGTGCTTACCTGGGGCACTTGTCAGCTTTGCTCTACGAGGAGGGTACCTATCTGCGCAGCGAGCCGGCAGAGTAACACCGGGAGGCATTCGGCTTGGTTTTCGAGGTGTTCTTCCACGGGGATGTTCAGTCTTCGATGCAGACTCGGCTTTCCGAGGCGAGGCGCTTGTTGGGCATGGCCTGAGTTTGGCGCCCAGCCCAACGGGAGCCAAACCCAGATGTTCCACCCTGATTTCGCCTTGATATACCAAGATCCACAGGCCGCGAGCGGGAAATTTGAACAGCCTCTCTCGGGAGTTGATGTTCCAATAAACCCTTGCCAAATGAGCACGGTCATGGCCGGATTGTCGTGATGGTGAGCCGCATGGGTGAGGTCCACTGCACACCCTGGATGGAGCGAGCAGCATCGGGTGTCGGGAAGCGGCAGTGATGACAACCTGATTGAGGTGCGACCAAAGACGATACCACAACCAGGGCACTTAAGCGGGTACGGAGTGTCGTATTTTCTGAGAGTTGGAAGGCGACATTTTGTGATAAAAAATATCTCAGCCACTTTCGAGCAAACAAGAGGCCCCACCGCGCCAACCTTTCTGCTTGCCAGCCCTTCTTCCGGTGAGGCCCCGCTGCCCCACCACCTCAGCTTGACCTTGGTGCTTCCGCTTCACGAAGCCATGATATACTTAGATCGGTACATGCCAGAAGGCACCTCCTCGCGCCCCCTTTTCAGTCGAACCAATATCACGACTTCTACGGCTGAAAACCTTCAGCTGGCAATACAGACGCCTTCGGCCGCCCCCTGTTTCCTAATGCTGATTGATGTTTGTGATGTACTCGACGCGGCATGATGACATTCACGGCAAACATCGCCTGGAAAGGGCGTCTTGGCGATCAGGATGACGGCAGCCCGATGCACGTCAGCCGTCTATCGCGCAGCCCGCTTGGTCTTTGACGATGTCGTCGGAAAGAAGGATCTGAGCTAAGAGGCTGAGCGTGTCCTGCTGCGGGCTCCCGGCCCGTTCAGACCACTAAAACACCATGGACCTGATCGACCGATGAGTTGCCCTCCGCGCGGAGGAAGACTTGCCTTCTTGCATTTTCAAAACGGCCTGCTTCTCGAGATTCAAAACATTCCCCTCGTTCCTTTTACAACCAGGGTAAAACCGCCTCATCCTACTCTTCTTCGAATGACGTCTCAACTGCTACACGGCGTAGATTCCAGGTTGCCATTAGCTTTCCCAGCAGGGCTGAAACGCGACGGCTCGAACCTCTCTTTCGAGGATAAGCTTATCAGCTGGTCAACGTAACATTGGACGCAATGCATTGACGCCGAGCTGCGGGAGCTTCACCCACCATCGCAGCGGCAAATGCTTGGATGGCCAGCAACCCGGATTGGCTGGCGACCGAACTCAGCTAGCCCCGAGCGGCCGGGCCAGATGCCGATGAGCGGCCGGGTTCCAGCTCGATGGCGCTGGAACAGTCGGTGAGAACGGAGCTCGTCTCAGTGATTGTTTCCGCATAGCGCGCCTCGCCGCCCCGCTTCCCTCCAAACCCCATAGGCTCCGCATTCTCATCTTCACCCTCCAAGCTTCATCCCGACCGCCATCCAGCGATCGCTCCGCTCACCCCCAACGAGCAGCCCGCACACCACGGGCTAAAAACAGCTCGCTGCTGGACACGGCGACGATCTCACATCACACCCACACAAACAAACATCGACTTTCACTTTCCATCCCCTTTCCCACCCCTACCCACCTAGACCCAAGCACTCAAGTCACACCATGGGCAGCATATCCCCTTCCCCCTCCCTCCCCTACTGGCAAGTAAACATTCCCCCCTCCGAACGCACGGCCCAATGCCCTCCCTTCCTCCTCAACCTCACCCCCAAAGACATCGGCATCATCTCTAGCCCAGACTCGCACTTTACCCGTGACACCTGGCCTGAGGCCCGCCAAAAGGTTCTCACCAACCGAATCGACCTCTTCCAGCGCTCCCCGTCCGAACTGCGGCTGTACCATGCCTTCACATGGCAGCTCAAGCAGGATTACGGCAGCGTGCTGAGCTTCATCTTGAGCCAGAGGTTGCATTGGAGCGATCCGGTGGTTCCCAGGGGGAAGCGCCCGTTTGAGGATGAAGGGGACCTGAAAGTCTTGTGGAATGATTGGCCGTATGGGATTGATGAGCGGATTGTCCACTTGGTGGTGTGGACTAAGTTTGAGCTGGACGAGGATGAGAGGACGGGAGACTTAACTGATGAGGCAAGGGCGATGGTGGACAGTTATGTGAAGAGGGTGTTTGGTGAGGTGGAGGAGGAGAGGGTGGGTGATTGGTTTCACTCACGATGTTGAGTTTGTTGAGTTTGGAATGGCTGACAGGTTGTGAACAGGTTATTTGGTTCAAAAATTGGCGGTACCTCAAGTCGGTCAAGGCGGTCGAGCACTTTCACGTCATGTTGTTTGGTCCGGATATGGATTTTGTTAGGAGAGTTACGAACGGGGACGTCCCTGCGTTTATGAGGGAGGCTGGTGTTGACCCGTATGCGAAGTAGGCACAGACAGGGGTTGTAGTTTCGACATCGTACATAAGAGGTTGGTCTCACAGAACATGAGGCGTAGTCCTACCCCTTGAGGAGCATATAATACCACGGTAGACGGTAAACAGACATGAAGAACAGGCCTTGGCGGGCTCTAATCGCCGCCTCGTGCATTCTTCTCCGGATAGCCCGAGACTCTGACTAACTCAACGAGGAGCGGACCTCCACGACAGGACAGTCGGCAAAAGTGACCGCCGTAGGCTTCTCCATCCTAACATTGGCTTGCCAGTCACACACAGACCTAAACGCCGCATCCAAGTTGTACTTTCGCAGCAAGCGATCTCCTACGTGAGTGCCCAACGCTTCGAGAGTCTCGAGCGAGGACTCCACGAGTGTCTGAGGAGTGTCAGCGGGATCGAGACTCAAGCATCGAATGTTGAAAGAGGCGCAACCTCAACTACCAGACATACCTTGACAATCAAACCCTCTGCCTCTGTGTAGAAGTCGCCTGGAATGCTTTCAATCTTATCTAATGCCACTGTGACGATGACCACCTGCCTGGCCTTTCGCTCGTTCGGGTTCATTCCGATCAAGGTCGGAATTTGTAGCTTGTGTAACCGTAGTTCTTTGGAATAGAGGCAGGCTTGGAAATCTGCGCTCATGGCATAGGAGATACCAGAGCCAAGCAGTGATGCTTTTGGCAGCTTTGCCGTGATGGAGAGAAAACGTATCCCGGTGCGAACCTCCGCGGGCAGCAGGCAAACTCGGTTAGGAGACTCTTCCCCAGTCGGCAGCCTCTGTCCTGTCAAGTGAAGCCAGATTTTGTCAACTATTTTATGAAGGCCTTCTTCTCTCGATGTGCCTTCTTGTGTGGAATATTGATCCTTCAACGAGGCGAGGATTGCCCGGCTCAGCGTCCCATAGTGGATTGTTTCCCCTGCCGTGAGGGTGTCTTGTTGAGCCGCCGAGGTGAAAGGCTGCGCGAACGAGATTTCGGCCGAGATGAGAAGCGGTTGTTGAAGGTGGTGCCGACCCCACGCATCACAAGCCGCATCAGTGGTGGCTTGGAGATTCTCCACGCGAACGACAGCGACGGGCTCTCCAGCGATGGCGCGGACGGCCCAGCTGCTTGCGAGTGCGTATGCCATCGCTCTGTGGCGTTTGATGTCGACTGAAATGCAGATCTAGAATGCCTACCTCAGCACCTAGGATCTTTGGCGGGGAATTGAGTTCACCGGTGTCGTTCCTTCCGCGCGAATGGCGTGGACGTTACGGATGGTGCCAGCCCGATACTCCTACTGACAAGGTAAGGGTAAGACCTCAGGAGAGGCTTTCAAAAATGAACTCCAGTGCCTGACTTCGCTCGAAATGAAAGTTGAAACCATGGGTCTTGAGCTCAGATGGATCGTGGAGGTGTTGGTAACACGAAATTCTCCCGCAAAACCCCTCGATCGCTCATGTTGGTGGGTCAATCAACGCACAGCCAGCAAACACCAGAGTTGCAGAACCTTAAGTCACTTTTCGTGTTGATGCTGTAAAATAACAACGAGGTCAACTGGAAGGTTGTTTTTTATTTTTTATTTTTTATTTTATTTTTTTAAAGAAAGCTACATTCTTTACAAACTCTTACAGCGCAAGTGGTTTACCCGCTGAGGTTATCTTCCATGGAGTATGTCCTCCCTCACACCATCCACAACCCGTCGTCAGCATAAGTGCGTCTTCCTCCTCTAACGTGCCAGGCCCAGTCAGCTACGGTGATTTCCCGTGGCATGTTGAGCCAGCAATACACGAAGCTATCAGCCCATGAGGCCCGCCTCAGGCGGCGGAGCAACGCATAACTGACATTTCAGCTTCGAGCCTCGGTTGCAAGAGCAATCTAGAACCGCTGCTGCGTCGGCTCTTTATACGACTTGGATAGGGCGGGCTCCCGGACCACGGCACTCAAACCTATGAATTGCTACTTTGGTAACTCCGGGCGGCGATTTTCAGGTCAAGCTCTTCCCACCAGTTCGGTTCTGTTTCAGGTGTACCATGCAAGCCAAAGATTTGCATTGCAGAGCGATCATATCCAGCCCTTCGGGCGATCGTCTCCGAAGCTAATCAGATCCAGGCAATCTAGGCTATACAGAGCCGCAATGCTTGTTGGCGACAGGAGGTGCGGGAACCAAGTCTGCTGACTCTTGGGCAGGGAGCACCCGTTCGTTGTCATGGACCAGACACGCATTCCTCAGTGCGGAGAGCAAACTGAACCGCGCCAGTACCCAACCTCGGTCAACGCCAGTATGAGTCGACACGCCACTTCAGTTGCAAGCGAACGTGGAGTTGTGACGGCAGCTAATTACCACCAACGGCGTCGTCATGCTGTTGTCCATTCAGGGGCTAGCGGCGAGAGAGAGTGGACGGGACGTGGTGCCCTCTTCCTGGGTAGTAGTAACTCGCCAAGTGCTACTTTGGCCGCGAAGAACGCATCCGCGACATATTGGAGCTTGGACTGGGAGACGATGGTGGTTGTTGGCTGATCGAGGAGAACGTATAAAGGGAGGCATCTCCTTGCTCTGTGAGACAGACATCTCAATCACCCTTACCTATCCGGTCCTCTTTCCTTGCCACCTTCATCAATCTTGCGTGCCATGCGCGCTCTTACCACCCTTTCCTTTGCCAGCCTGGCACTGGGCCAGCAGATCGGCACTTATAACACCGAAAAGCACCCTGAGATGCCCATTGAGGTTTGCACAGCTCCTGGATCTTGCCAAAAAGAGGCCACTTCCGTCGTCCTGGACTCAAACTGGCGTTGGACTCATGTCACATCTGGCTACACAAACTGGTATGTGGGATTGCTGCTGGATTTTGCCCCTTTTATCCGATTGTCCCAGGAGGCAGAGGAGGAGCTACCCTCCTCACACCTCCCGAGACATGCAAATATTGCACAGAATGGAAGTTAGGAGCTGACATCGACCACCAGCTTTGACGGGAGTGAGTGGAATACCACGGCGTGCCCTGACGGAAAAACCTGCGCTGCGAATTGCGCTATCGAAGGCGCCGACTACAGCACTACATACGGCATCACAACGCCTTCTTCTGGAGCTTTGCAACTCAAATTTGTCACCAAAAATGACAACGGTCAGAATGTTGGCTCACGAGTCTACCTCATGGCCAGCGAGACCAAGTACCGCATGTTCAACTTGTTGAACAAGTAGTTTACACTTGACGTTGACGTTTCCAAACTCGCCTGCGGCATCAACGGCGCTGTCTACTTTTCTGAAATGGACGAGGATGGAGGTATGGCGCGCTTTCCGGGAAACAAGGCCGGTGCAAAGTACGGAACGGGATACTGCGATAGCCAGTGTCCTGGTGATATCAAGTTCATCAACGGAGAGGTGAGTCGTCGAATGTGGATTTCTATCACAATTATACTGATCGAAGCAGGCAAACTCCGAGGGTTGGTCAGATGGTGCCGGAAAGTACGGTACATGCTGTTCTGAAATGGACATTTGGGAGGCAAACCTTGATGCTACAGCCTACACGCCTCATCCATGCAGCGTCTACGAGCAGACCCGTTGCGAGGGCACCGACTGCGGCAACGGCTCTGAGCGCTACAGTGGCATGTGTGACAAGGGTAAGTGATATGTTAACCGCTGCTGTTCTCGGCGTGATGTGCTGATTTGGCACTGGCAGATGGTTGCGACTTCAACTCCTTCCGGATGGGTAACAAGGAGTTTTATGGAACTGGAATGACAGTTGACACAACTAAGCCCGTCACGGTCGTCACCCAATTTGTCACTGACGATGGCACGGATACGGGAAACCTGAAGAGTATCAAGCGGTTCTATGTTCAAGACGGGAAGGTCATCCCTAACTCTAACAGTAAGCCATCTTCTCTGGGAGAGCGCGTCTCGATTGTGTGCTAACTGGCAGAAAAGCCAATTTCGATGGCATTGACCCTGCCAACGACGTCACAGACCAGTTCTGCGAGCAGCAAAAAACGCTCTTTCAAGACAACAACTACTTCGGGAAACTTGGCGGCATGGGAGTCATGGGCAAGCAGTTGACCAAGATGGTTCTTGTGCTGTCCATTTGGGATGACCACGCCGTGTCCATGAACTGGCTTGATAGCAATTTTCCTACCGATGAGGACCCAAGCCAGCCTGGCATCGCTCGTGGTCGCTGCGACCCTGCTGCTGGCCTCCCGGCCACCGTCGAGGCTGCCCACCCCGACGCCTACGTCGTGTACTCAAATATCAAGTTTGGAGCTATCGGTTCGACCTTCAGCGCCAACTAAAAGACTAGGACGCGGATTTACTGCTGTGTACATAAGTGCGCCATCGTCAAGCCGTGGCGTATCTGGAGAGGGCTGCATTTGTTTTTTGATACCTGTTCAAATCGTCTTGTCCATAGGTAGATATCAGGCTGAGGAAAGGGGTTACACGAATACGTAATGTTTTCTATCAACATCTGGCAATCGTAAGCCAAAATGGATTTCTGTGCTTGTTAGCCTTCCTGCGCTTTCACCAAACTTATGCACCATTGGTCGCCTTGGACGACTCCTTGGCCCTCAGCTCCATGCTGACGAAACACAAAGGCGGCTTGTTGGTCAGACACCTGCATGTTTTTGATGATGGCGACGAAATTAAACGAGTGCTCGGCGTACTCCCTGTGAAGGCAGCAGTGCTCCAGGCGGTGAACTGTCCCATTGACCGACACGTGGAGTGGAGCGAGTTGCTATCGTGTTCAGTGGACGGCTTTTCCCTACGAGGACGTCCGCTGGACGCTGTCAAGCAGCTAGTCGGTGGGTAATGCGAAAGGGGGGAATTGCAGGCCTGATTGATGCAGGCCTCCGGCGTGTGGGACTCGAGGACTGGGAATTGAGCGGTGAAGGAACATCGTCGGTTGAGAGGCGCAAGAACCGCACCCGTGGACGTGTGAGCCGGAGGCCGTACACTAGAATCGACAAATGCAGACTGACGAGATCGAAGATCAACTGATGCTGATTCGGCGACGCGTCTGTTTTTGCAGTCGCCCAACTGTGCGTGCCATTGTGAGTCGACGGGGGGCCGTGGCTGCCATGCGAATCCGTAGAGGCTATCGAAGCTGAAGATAATGCATCTTGGAGGTTCGGTCCAATCATCACGTGTAGCCGGAAGGACCTCGGAGCGCATCGTGACACCTGCGCGTCCTCAGACGACGCTGGTGTGGGCCGTGTTGGGGCTTGGATTGGTGGTGTGCGGCGCCTGTGGATAGGGCTCGGCGAAAGGGCAGCGATGTTGTTGTTTCCGCTTGTCTGCCGTCCCTCCCGGTGCAGTGGGATCAATTTTTCCAGGGTTGCACACTGGACAGCTCGGCCTCGTCCCGTCCAATACAGCGTCGCAACAGCTGGGCAGCGGGAGCCCCAGAAAAAAAGAGGGGTGAGCCTCGATCCCGTCCCGTCGTCGCCCTTTTGACTGCTGTGGCGCTTATCGCCTACCAGCCCCCTTCATCCTGGCAAGTCCACCAAAAGTGGAAGAAACCAAACAACAAACGAGTGCCATATCCACAATTCGACACGAACCTAGACACGCTGATTCAGTTCCCGGCGCAAGCTGAAGCAGCAAACCCATCCGAGACTACCAATGAATGGGCCATAAGGAATTCACAGCTATTTTGAGCGGCCCGTAACGATGCGTGAGCCCCGTCGCCGGAGCCCTGAAAGCTCCCGACGGCGACGCGCCGACCGCCGACATTCCAGAGAACTTGCTGCCGCTGCCGCCGCCGCCATCGCCGCGCCGGCGCCGGCGCACATGCCGTCGCAATCCTCTCTTCGATCGCGCGCCGATTCCAGCACCTCGTCATCGTCGTCGACCTCGTCGTCGCTGCTCAACATCTCGCGTCCGAGCCGCTTCGGCATCCGATCCTTCTTCACCCGCTCCTCTTCCAGGAAGGTTCGAAAGCGCGCATCCTTTCGACGCAAGAATGGCTCGTCCTCCTCCGTCGACAGTGATCTGGCATACGGAAAAGGGTACATATCGAGGACGTCGGTGGAGAGACGCGATGCGCAGCCCGCCCAGCATCAGCAGCCGCACCACCAACAACCACAACACTACCAATACTCCCAACAACCACAATACGCCCCTCAGCCGTACCCCCAACAACCACAGCACGGCGCCCCTCCGTCACAGAATCAAGATCCCCTATTCGGGCCCGACGGACGGCCAAGATTGGATCGCGCCCAGACCGACGAGGAGATCCGGCGCATCGGTCGTCAGTTGTCTGACTTGGCTAGGGCTGAGAATATAAGGGACCTGGAACGGGCTGGGAGGTCGCGTCCGTCGCAGTTTGCGGCGGCGGCAGCGGCCATATCCGCGTTTGACCGCCATGGCAAGAAGAAGACCACCGACCGTGGGATTTTATCCTCTCGGCCCCAGGAGAGCGATGATGAGGATTGGGAGTCTGCCTCCGACGATGATTCCTCGAGCGGCGATGTTGACTCTGGCCTGATCTATGGCTCGATGCCCAAATTCTCGAACCCGCACCTCCCTCCGAGTATCGCACCAGTTCCAGGCCAGCCGAGCATCGTCTCCGAACGCCCTCCCGAAGCCATCCGGCCCCCGGACAGGAAGAGCTCCGCCGTTGACCCGTCAATGTTTGGCCCGGTGAACTCCCTTCACGGGTACATCAACACCCCTTGCGGGTTCCGCCCTGGCGAGCACCCTCACCAGCGCCAGGCACCTGCAAGTGAGCCTATCCTGCAGACCGGCAGCGCCTCGATCGAGGCTCGCCCCATGCAACGCGTGTATCCAATGCCGACAACCGACCCGGGCGTCTTTGAGGCGGCTCCTAGCTCGTCAGGTGTCTCCATTCCGCAGGCGTCTCGTGACTCCATGGGTGGATATGGCGGCCGGCCTAACACCGTCCCCAGCGGCTACCCTCCCTCTATCCCTCCCTCTCAAGTCCCATCCGAGGCCCCGCTCTATTCGAGACCGGCGCCGGTGCCCATTCAAGCCCCCAAACCACGCGTACCGGTCTCCACTCGTGTGCTCGAGGAGCAGCGCAGTGTCGTAGAGCGACAGTCTCGAGCCTCTTCGGATGGAAGAAGCGCGGTCGAATCGGTTGCGCCCGTCCTGGCGGGTGTAGCCGGAGCAGCAGGCGCTGCGATTCTGGCCGACCAGATACTGAAGCGGGACGACAGATACGACGACAGGACTTATGAACGCCGTGATGAAAAAAAAACGTGATGACCGGACTTATGACAGGCGCGACGACAGGCGTGATGACCATGGGTATGTCGGGCGCGAGGAGAAGCCGTACGACAAGCGTGATGAGAGACATGACTCCCGATATGAGGGTGTCCTAGAACTTGGGCGTGATGATCGACGTTATGACGGCAGGAGCGTTGTTGAATCCGAGACCCGACCCCTCCCCCCATCGGATCGAAAGGAGAGGCGCGACGACAGACCGCACGAAAGACGGGATGAAAAGCCATATGATGGCCGCAAATCGGATGGCCGTCGCTCCCGCAAGACCTCCGACGAAAAGAGCTTTGCTGATTCTGTCGCCCCTGTGGCTGCGCCCGCGCTCATCGGCGCTGCTGGAGCGGCCATCATCGCTGACAGAAAGGAGAAGCGTGATGCCGAGGAGCGCGAACGCGACCGCGAGAGGGAGGAGAAGCGACGCGCGCGCGAGGAGGAAGAGCGCCGGGAGAAGGAGAAGGCGCGCATCATCGAGGAAGCTCGCAGACTCCGCGATGACACCGAGTTCCGCGAGCAGGCGGAGCGACGCATCCGCGAGGAGCGCGAAGTTCGCTACAAAGAGGAGCGCCGCTCGCAGGATGCACGCGACCGCGCCGAGCGTGACCGCGCTTTGATGCTGATGATGCAGGAGAAGCGCGAGCGCGAGGAGCGCAGGCAGCTGGACTCGACCCGTGATGACAAGGCTCGGGAGGTTTCGGCCGATCGGAAGAAATTGAAGCGGGAGGATGTCAAGATCATCTATGACGACAAGGAGGCACGGCGCAGCGAGGCAGGGTCGAGTGCGGCCATTGCTGCAGGCGCGGTAGCTGGTGCTGTTGTGGCTGCGAGTGTCGTTGCTGCGAGTGAGGCGTCATCGCGATCAGAGAAGAAAGAAAAGAAGCAATCTTCTGAGAAGAGAAGCGACACGACTGGCAGCAGCTCGCTTGATCCGTCGCGCGCGAAGGACATCCCCGGGAAGCCGACCAAGGAGGAACGGAGGAAGAAGCGCGAGGAGACGCGGAGGATGCTCGCCGAGATCCAGGCGGAGCTGGAACGTGAGAAGGAGAGGGCGAAGTTGCACGATGAGGCTATTCAGGGAGCGTCGAGCGCGACGGAGGCGCCGACTGAAGAGCCCAGCAAGCAAGCGTCCTCTTCGTCTTCCTCCAAGGGGTCTAAGGGACCTGTTGACCCGTTCCAATTCCAGGTCCCGGATGATGCTTTCCAGACGCCGGTTTATGGAAGCACCCCTGCGAGGCCTTTGACGCCGAACGTTGTCGCTGTGGATCGGGAACCCCCTCAATTCGAAATCGTATCCGAGCCCGAGGGTGAGTTCGGCGAGCGCAAGAGCCGGCTGGACGAATTTGAGAATGCTCAGCGGCGGCGAATCCGGACTCAATCTAGCGACTCACCGGAAACTCCTGATAGCCCTGCCGAGGCTCGCGATGTCCCCTCTTCCAAGTCCGCTGAAGGGGCTGTTCGGAAGCGCGAGGCCGAGCCGGTGCGCGATCCTGTCCAGGAAGAGGCCGATCGGGTCTACCGCGAGGACAGGATGAAAACCAAGCTGTTCGAAGAGGAAATCCGCTCCCGCAGCCCCTCGCCGGATCCCTCGGTGGTAGGTAAGTGGAAAGAAGAGGTCGAGGAGCCGGTTGTTCGCATCGTCACGCCGCCTGAGATGAAACGCGCTCCTAAGAAGAGCAAGTTTGACGGGCCAAATGCCGATGTGAGAATCGATAATTTCATCCTGCCGAGGGATCTGGTCAAGTTCAAGGCTCCGGTGGTTCTCCCGCACGGCCCGAAGCTCGTGCCGGTGTTCAAGTCGAGAGATCCGTCCGCGGAGCGGGAGAGGCCTATGCTCAACATCGTCATGCCGACACCGAGGCACACACCGAGCCCGGAGAAACAGCGCGAGAAACGGAGGGAGCCCGTGGCGATGAATGCCAAGGTCGTCACGGTTGGCCCGCCTGGTTCGGAGGACGATGATTCTACGTCGAAGTCGGTTACATGGGGCGAGAATGATACTCGACGCTTTGAGACGGAGAGCCCGGAACCTTCCAAGGCTGAGCAGATTGAGAAACATAAAGCGACTGAAGATGCTGCGGACGCGGCTTTGAATTCGGCGCGGGAGAAACTTGGTCTCGGCAAGAGAAATCGCTTTAGCTGGGGCATGCTCGCTGGTTTGGCTGGCGGTGCTGTCGCAGCTTCTTCCACCACCAAGACCGAGGAGGACAAGTCAAAGTCGGAGCTGGCACGAGAGCCAGAGCCGGAACTGGTGCAAGAGAAGCCTCAGGAGACCCGCTCCTCCCCGCCGAGGTCCTTCCCCGCTGATTTGGATGACGCCCCTCCGCCTCAAGTCGGACCTAAGCCCACTAGCCCAAAGAAGGAGAAGGAGAAGGAGAAGGAGACGCCATCAGCTGAACCGGAACCAACACCCACTCCTGATAACGCCTACGTCGACACGAGAGAACAACCGCCCTTATCGCCTCCGAAAGTTGTCTCTCGCGAGCTGGAGGGTGCCGCACCGAAGCCGCCTAGCCCCTCGGGACAAATGCCAGGAGCCTTTGGGGATGACATCGATTTCGCAGCTACCCTCGCCGCAGGTCTCGAGAAAACCGGCTTCGATCCCAAGATTGTGGTTGATGACCCCTCCTATCACCGCCGCGACTCGCCGCCCGGTTCCAGCGACGAGATTTTCTACAAGCCGCCATCGTCTGAGACCGTGACCGATCTTGGTACTGAGGAAAAGGTCCGTGATCCGGAGAAGGATGCTCCTGTCGATGACTGGGAGACTCAGACCCCTACCAAGATGAGCAAGAAGGAGCGACGCAAGCAAGAGAAGGCTGCTGGCAAAAGGCAGGATTCCCGCGACACGGAGATCACCACGCGGTCCGAGCCTGAGCCTGTCCTGGAAGAAGAAGTCGCCCGTGAGGCACAACCTGCTGAAGAGCTCGTTTTCGAAAAGAAGCTTAGCAAGAAGGAGCAAAGGAAGCTTGAGAAAGAGAGGGCTGCTAAGGCGCTCGCCGAGGAAGAAGCCGAGTCTTTTGCTGCTCCCGAATCCCAAACCACAGTCTCGCTTGACGCCGGCGAAGATGAATGGGATAATACCCCGACTAAAAAGGGCAAGAAGGGGAAAAAGGGTAAACAGCAACAGGCTTCTCGATCGGTCATTGTGGAGCAGGAGACCCCAAAGGAGGCCGAGATCACGGAAGAGCCGAAGACTATCGAGGAGATTCCCGCCCCTGAGCCGGAGGTAGAGGATGAATGGGCTATCAAGGACACCAAGAAATCGAAGAAGAAGGGCAAGCGCGGCTCTGAGACTTACGATTCGTCGACAACCTATTCTGGGCCGGCATCTGAGGTGTCTGTTGCTAGTTCAACCAGCAAGAAGGGCAAGAAGGGCCGCAAGCAGAGCACCAAAGATGACTACAACATACCGGAACAAGATGAACCCCCAGATCGACCGGGCGAATCCTTTCAGGTTATTGACCGCGATGTGAGCTCGGTTGTTTCCGAACCGATGAGCAAGCGGTCCAACGGCAGCCGGGTCGAAGACGGCGACGAGGCTAAGTCGGTTGCGTCTGTTCCCAGCAACTTTGACCGCAAGAAGAGCGGGAAGCAGAGCGACGGAGAGAGCAGCTTCGAGGTGGTCTCCCCAACAAACGGCACCCATGATTACAAGGACGGAGTGGCAGAGGTAAAGGAGAATGGCGACAAGAACGACGGCCATTCTTTTTTAGCTAATGCCGGCACCTTTGGCGCAGGTGTCGGCCTGGCGGGCGCTGCGGTTGTTGCTATCGCAACGGAGCTGTCCCGTCCCAAAGCCACCCAGGCCTCCGCCGTCAAGGAGGAGAGGGAAAACCAAGAGAAGGGGGAACATGAAGGAGACCAGGTGCATCGACACCAGCGAGAGCGCAGCGTCAGCTATGGCTCGCAGATCGTGGACCCGGAGATTGTCGTGCAGCGAACCATCAAGCCGGCCATCGATCCGCAGTTTGGCGATTTGCTGCCTCTCCCCCCTAGCGAACCGGGAACGCCTACTTCATCGCTTGCTGATGAGTTCCCGGAGCTCCCGGAGAGCCGTCCGGATACGCCCCCTGAGGAGCGCATGGCGGCTGTCAGGGGGCATGCGCGCCGTCGCAGCGCGTTTGACACACCTGTCAAAACACCCAAGACGCCCAGCCAAACGGCGGTTCCGATTCAGTTCCGCCTCGGGAGGGGGTCCGTCCCGTCATCGCCAGCGTTCTTCGCCGGCCGGACTTCATCCCCTGGAGCCGTGTCGTCTCCAGTTGCGGCCGCTAGCAGCACCGAGGGGCAAACGCTGGGCACCCCAGTCAAGAACCGATCTCGACCAACATCATGGGATAGTAGCCGCGAGATCAAGCCGCTGTACCTTCTCGAGAAGGCCAGCTCTAGCTCGCTCGGTGCCGAATACCAACAAGCGCAGTTCACCGAACTGCCACCCAGCGAGCCTCCATCAAGGGAATCACCTGCTCCAGAGTTTGAGCACGAGGTTCGAGATCATTTCAGCAGGGGGCTGATGATCGATACTCGCGCCGCGGCTGAGAATGAAGACGTCCTTGGATCGCAAGAGGCGACGCCGAGGGCGGCGACGTTTTCGGTGCATGAGCTTTCGAGGTCGCTGGCAGAGGCGGTGGAGGCTTCGCCCGCCCAGAAGCACGATCTTGTTCCTGAGGAGGCGTTGATTGGGCCTGAACTTGCGATGTCGCCTGTTTTGCAGGAGGAGATCCGCAGCACATCACCTGTCTCGGAGGCTATTACCAAAGAGGAGGCGCTTGCTGAGGACTTGTCGATGTTGCCGCCTTTGCCTGAGAGTCGTAGCGGGCCGCCTGTTCAGGAGCCTCTTCTTAAATCTGCTCAGGAACCCGCTAGGGAACCTGAACAAGAACAAGGGGTTGTTCGAGAGCTTGTTCAAAATGCCGCCGAAGAACCTACCCAGGAACCTATGCAAGAGGTTCTTTCTGAGCCTCTCAAGAAATCGCAACCAGCGCCGGAAGACCTGTCACATCTTCCTCCGTTGCCCGAAAGTCGCAGCAGCTCTCTCGCTCCTGAAATCACGCGGATCCCTGAGCCAAGCAGCAGCAGCGTGCCCGCCCTCGCCGACGAGCAAACCCTCGTCGCTTCGTTCTCGAAGGGCCCTGAAGCCAGCACATTCGAGATCCCCCAATCCTATGAAGATGTCAAGGCCTCTCTCAAGAAAGAGAAATCCTTCAGCCCAGACGAAACCTGCGCGCCGTCAAGCAGCGACAATGGCCTCTTCCTTGCCGCAGCAGGTGCCGCAGCTGGCGGGATCGTGGTTGCGCACATGTTACAAGATGACACGCCAAGGGACCTGGGTGACCTCGAGTTGGACAAGTCTCGCCTGTCAGCACCCAACAAGGCCGAGAGCGTCCTTTCGTCGGATGACATGTTTGACAATGCTTCCACCATTGCCGCCTCGGAGGCCCCGACCTCGTACAGCCTGTTGTCGGGTTCAACCTTCCTGGGTCGACGGGAGTCGTTTGACACCATCAAGGAATCTCCGAGGCTTGATAGGTTTGCCTTTGTCCCGCCGCAGAAGAAGCGGGAAGTTGTTCCTGAGGCCGATCAGGAGCAGGCGGTTCAGACAGAGGAGGATGGCAGGACGGCTTCTGGATCTTCAAAGAAGGGGAGGAAAAAGGCAAAGAAGACGAGTCTGTCATGGGAAGCTGAGCCGGAAGCAGCCGAGGAGAGCACGCAGCAGCCACCTGTCGAGGAGAAGGCGACGACATTGCAGAGAACAAGCACGTTGAAGAAGGGGAAGAAGAAGAAGGGGAGCAAGGGGGTTTCATGGACTGAGCCTGCCGAGACGCAGCATGAGGTATTACGCGCAGGAGTAGAATGAAAATGCAATGATTCTAATTTGTTTTACAGATTATCGACTTCGCGAGCCAAGATCAGGAGAAAACCCCCGAGTTGACCGCTGCTGAGCCGTCCAGCAGGGAACTGGACGCGCCTTCGGCCGATGCCCCGATCTTTTCCCCGGCTGCTGAGTCGGAGGCGCTCTCCGAGCCCCGGTCCACTGTGGAGCAGGCCGAGGCTACCCCCACTCGCGATGCCATTGCCGAAACAGAAAAGGCCACCAGTCCAACTGCTGAGGATCGGGAAGTCGACTCCTCCACCCCAGTAGCCAAGACGAAAAAGGGGAAGAAGGCCAAGAAATCCAAGGCCAAAGCTTTCGCCTGGGAAGACGATGATGCCTTCAAGAAGCCCGAAGCGGAGTCTAGCTCCGCGAACGTGGCAGACGGCAGCCCTGCAGATCTCGCGGAGGCAGTCTCCGCCGACCCGATCGAACTACAGCAGGCGCGGTCTATTTCTCCGGTGCAGCAGACTAGCGGCCAAGAGGCAGTCTCCGCCCAGGACGTGGTGCCACAGGACAGCGCCGCGCCTGGCGAGACGAGCGGTGAGCTCGCAGGGGTCCACACCGTGGAGAGTCCCGCGCTCGCAGACGCCAAACCCGCTCCCGAGGGTGAATCCCCAGAGCAACCAGCCTCCCGAAGCAGGGATGTTTTCACCGCCCCAGAACCGAAACGAGGAGTAGCGGCGAAGACTGAGAAGAAGAAGGGCGTCGTCTCGTCGGGCTTCTCCATGCTCCCGACCATTTCCGGGGTTGGCTCCTTCTTCGGATTGAAAAAGAAGCAGGATGCAAAGGAAGCAGAACCAGAGCCGAGGCCGGAAGCTGAAGCTGAGAAACAGCCGACGATCGATGTCCCACCGCCCGTGTTTTCGGGTGAACGACAACAGCAGGGTTCCAGCGAGCGGGTCCCGGACGTGAGGCCGCTGCAGGCTACGCAGGTGCCACCCAGCCACGGCAAATCACTGAACGACACACCTGACAGCGCGCTAGCCACCGCTGCTTCGGCGCCCAACGAGCGGGTCGATACCCCTGGAAGCCCCACTGAAAGCGCCAACCTCGCTGGAGGTGAGCCGCTTACAGCACCTGAGGCCATTCGGGAGCCGGAATTGGACGACGCGTCGGAAGAGTCTTCGCACAAACAAACATTACAAGATGATTTCATTCCTACTACTACTGCCACAGACGACGACCAGGAGCAGCAGATTACTGGCGGCGACATCGCATCATCCGCAACCGACTCCATGGATTGGGACCAGACTACAGCCGGCAAGAAGGGGAAGAAGGGGAAAAATAAGCGCCAAACAACCAATGATGAGTTTGTAGATGCGCCGGTCCTCGAGGCTCCGGTTGTTGTTGAGGTTGAGACGCCTGCCGCTGATGATTTGTGGGCTGAGCCGACTGGAAAGAAGGCCAAAAAGGGCAAGAAAGATAAGAAAAAGAAGGGTTCCGATCCTGAGCCTGCTGCGCCCGGGTCGACTATCCTGGAGCCCGTTGAGCCAAAAGAGGAGCCGATTCCCGAGGAAACCTCCGAGCCTGTGATCTCAGAGGTTCCTCAGGAGGCTACACCCGCGGAAGGTGTCCCGGAGGGGGCGTCTGAGGATGTCTGGGCCGCGCCAGCCTCCAAGAAGGGCAAGAAGGACAAGAAGGACAAGAAAAAGACGAAGGGCGCAGCTATCGTTGAGGATACCGAGCCTCTTGTCCAGGAGCTGCCAGAAGACGGACCCGCCGCACCCGAGACCGCTGAGCCGCTGGTCTCCGAGACACCTTCTGAACCTGCACCTGTTGAAGTCACCGAGGCCGTTTCAGAAGAAACTTCTGAAGACGTGTGGGGCGCCACAACTTCCAAGAAGAGCAAGAAGGGGAAGAAAGACAAGAAGAAGAGCCTTGAAACGGTCCCTGACGTCGCCACTGAAATCCCTACCGAGACGGTCACTCCGGAACTACTTGAAGAGCCAGTACAGGCTGCCGAGATCTCTTGGGCTGAGGCTGTTCCGGAGCAAGATGAGCCCGCAGCAGATGTGACAGCTTCAACTGAGGCCTCTGCGGAAGATGCGTGGGCGGAGCCCGTCGACAAGAAGGCCAAAAGGGACAAGAAGATGAAGAAGCGGCAGAGTGCCGGGGATGTTCCCGAGGTTTCCCAGGTTGGGGCTCCGGCGGAGGTTGAAGCTGCTGAGCTCACCATTGAGCCAGCAGCTGAAGTGGTTGCCGAACCCGAGCAAACCGAGACTTCAGCGGAGGTTGCTGCTGTGTCGCCTGATGCAGTTGAGGCACAACTTTCAGCGCGAGAGGAGGCTCCCCAGGAAGATGTGTGGCCCGAGCCGACTACAACCGGAAAGAAAGGGAAGAAAGACAAGAAAAAGAAGAAGCAGTCCATATGGGAGGCTTTTGATGCTTCTCCTTCAGAAACTCCTGTCGAGCCAGCGCCAGAGGAGCCCGCCGTTGCTCCCGAGACAGAAGCGCCCACAGAGGCTTCTCAGCTTGAAGCACTCCAAGCGCCCGAGACTTTGGATCGACAGCAGGAGGAGCCTGTGCAAGAGGATTTGCAGGGGGGCGTCCCGACATCAAAAAAGAGCAAGGACAAGAAAAAGAAGAAGCAATCCGTCTCCGATGTCTCGCCCGCGGAGTCCCCAGCCGAGGAAGTTGTTGTTGCTCCCGAACACACAGTCAAAGAAGCCGCTGTTCTTCCCGAATCGACATCAATGGTCAAGCCTGCCCAGCCTCAGGATGTTTCGGAACCATTTCAGTCCGCCGAGGCTAAGTCCACAACACCACCCCGACAAGAGCCTGCGGAAGAAGATCCCTGGGGTGCTGCACCGGTCTCGAAGAAGGGCAAGAAGGACAAAAAGAAAAAGAAGCAAGCGAGCTTCGATCCTGAGCCGCCTGTTGAGACCCCTGTTGAAGACATATCCCGGGAGCTTCCTCAAGCCGCAGAGACTGTCGTCGAGGAGGTTTCGGAGCAGCCTCAAATCCTTGAGTCGGACCCGATCACATCGCCTGCTAAAGAGCCACTTGCGCAAGAGGTGCTTTCCGTAGCTGAGCCTTTTCAAGAGGATTTTACTGGGGGTGATGTGCCTGAGCCAATCAGTTCCGGCAAGGAGAGCAAGAAGAACAAGAAGCGCCAAGATTCAACTCAGTCAACATCCTGGGTGTCGGAAATTGTTGAGGAGCCCGCAGAGATGAAATCTGAGGCAGAGGCCATTTCGTCCGAACCCGTTCCTTTCACCACTGAGGAGATCATTTCGCCCGAACCTGCCCTTTCCCAACCTGAGGACCCCACTTCGTCTGATGTCGCCCCTTCCCAAATAGAGGTACCTATGGAGGTCGTACCAGAGGCCGCAGCGGAAGAAGTCGATGATTTCGCGGCAATCGGGAAAAAGTCAAAGAAGGATAAGAAAAAGAAGAAGGGATCAAAGTCACGACCTGCAGAGGAGCCACTCAGGGCCGAAGAAGGCTCCGCCTTGACACGTGAAATGACAGGCCAGCCGGAGACCCAACTGGCTGCGGAACTTGTAAGTCAACCTGCGATCTCGATGCATGTTGGTAAAATATCTAATTGGGCGCAGGAGACCGAAAAGGGCGTTTCCCTCCTTGCTGATGAGTCCCCAGTGGGCGCAGAGATTGTAAGTCGAATCAGGCCTTGATTTATGCTATTGTGAGATATCTAATTGGGAGTAGGACACCGCAAAGAACGTTTCCCTTCCTGCCGGCCAGCCTACTTCGGTAAAGGGCAGGGAGACGAAGCAGAAGAAACGGCAAAGTGTGACATTCGCGGATCCCCTTGAAGAGCACCAGGAACACCCGGGAATTCCCCCTGAAGACCCGTCCGCTATTTCCAGTTTAGAGTCCGCTGACGAGAGCCCCATCGGCACGCCCAGCGGCGAGGAGGCCGACTCTTCGGATCCGGCCCCTTCTGTCGCCACACCCACATCCGCGCAGGCAGTCATCGATGACGAGCTATCCGAGGCCATTGAACCTGCAGCCGAGCCACAAACAGAGCCTTCCGGCCCTATCAGTGATGGAGCCGAAGCCAGCGCCTCAAGAGACCTTGCGGAGAGCCAAGACGCATTCGGCTCGGCTGACGACGAATCCGCTTTTGTGTCGAAAAAGTCCAAAAAAGACAGGAAGAAAAAGCGGAAGAGTCAATCGGGCGTCGATGCAGAGCCAATGGCCGATATTGCGGACCCGGAAGTACGAATCGTCGATGCAAGCGAGTCCCCAGCCTCAAGTGTACCCGCCCCACTCGAAGGCACCACTGAATCTGTGACAAGTGGTGCTGTGACAACAGAGGCCCAACCAATAAGCGCCGAGGCAGCGCCAACCCCGACTGAAGAACCTTCAGATGTCTCTGCATCCAAGAAGTCCAAGAAAGACAAGAAGAAACGCAAGAGCAAGATCGAAGAGGCAATTGAACCAGAACCGATTCCAGAGCAAGACATCGCTGAAAGTGCTGCCCCTGTTGAGCTGCAGCCGCCCACCGAAGAGCCCCCTAGATTGGTGCCCGACCAAACAGAAGCCGCGCCTCAACCAGAGCAACCTTCACTTCAGGAACCTGGTACCTCTGCCATCGAGCCAACCAAAGGTGCAGACGGACAAGACTCCCAGTTGACCGCGCCAATCGAGACCTCGAATGAGCCGCCACGGAGTACCTTGCAGGTCGAGACTGCTGTTGACGACACCACCGAACCTCTCAAGGGCGAGTCTGAGTCCCAGGACATGTCCCCTTCCAGCCAAGACGACGGGTCGTCGCCCTACAGCATTAGAAAGTCCGCAAAGAAAGACAAGAAGAAAAAGAAGGTGTCCAAGCCCGAGGCTGAGCCAGAGCCATGGCCCACCACGTCACCCGAGCTCAAATCGCATGATGAAATTCCCTTTGAGAGCCGAGAGATTGAGCGAATGCTCATTCAGCTCAGCACGGTCGAAGAGGAAACCGAGCCTGCCGAGAGCGAACTCTCACTTGTCTCGTCTGGCAAGGACAAGGGCGAAGGTCTCGTTCACTTGCTTCAGAAACGCAGGTCCACCCTTTCTGAATCATCACGTGCTGAGTCTTCTGTTGCCCAGACGGTGCACGATGATGCGGCGTCGGTCAGTACCGAGCTCACACCTACTGTCGATGGTGCCGACTCCGATGCTCAGGCTTACTCGTTGCGCAAGGCCAAGAAGGACAAGAAGAAGCAGAAACGGAAGGGGTCTGCCGTGGGTGATTCCTGGCCGGGCAGTGATGGTTCGCCTGCAGATGACTTCGAGGCGAGGGGACGGAGTGTTGGGCCAAGATCAAGAGACGGAACACCTCCTGCTGCTACGGAGGAGGCGTTGCCTCAGCCCAAGGCCGAGGACGCTCAGCGATTGGATGTCCCTCGTACATTGTCACCCGTGCAGGCGGAAATCCCGGGGCCCATCGAGCAAGCTACCGCAGACGACAATACTCCTGTCGATCTCCCCAAGGATGAGTCCGTCCCGCCTGCTTCACCCAGCGACGAAGTCGTCCTGTCTCAAGAGCCACCAGTGCTTATCGAGCAAGAACTAGAGGCTGCTCCTCAGCAAGAACAAGATGAGCTGGAGCCTTCAGTGAAGTCGAAGAAGGATAAGAAAAAGAAGACGCGAGGGTCTGTCGTCCGGGACAGCCAAGCTGAGCCTTCTGATCCCGTCCAACCCATTATTGAGGCCACAGATGCTTCGGTAGAGTCCACTGCTACGTCTGAGCAGGCTAGTGCGGAGGCGAGCGATGAGCCCATCTTTGACGCCCTCACCAACAAAAAGCCCAAGAGGGATAAGAAGAAGGGCAAGAAGGGGAAGCAAGTTGCCGAAGAGCCCGCGTCCGTTGAAACGCCCCCTGCCACTGACGAGGCTGCTGTTGAGGAAGTTACATCTGCTGAAACACACGTCACGGCCGAGCCGGTCGAGGAGTTGCCCTCCGTGCAACCCTTGAATGAACCTCTAGTGACTCAGCCCACCCCCGAAGCTGAGACTCTTGCGGATGCACCTGCCGCTCAAGAAGCCGCTGCTGTTACGGAGGTAACCCCTATCGCTCCCGAAGAATCTGCTGAGAAGTCAATTGAGGAGGCCGGGACTACCGCGGCCCCGAAGGAAGAGGAATGGGCTGACTCCGGAACTAAGAAGTCGAAGAAAGACAAGAAAAAGAAGAAGGGTTCGCAGCAAGTTGACCCTGAGCCTTCTTCCATCCCCGAAGCTCCAGCCGTTGGGGAACCCACAATCGTCGCCCAGACCGACACACAGGAGCCCGAGCAGCTTGTCACGGATGCCGCAGAGCGACCGTCCGATGTCCCACCATTTATTCAAGCGGACGCTGCCAGCCAAGAGCCAGAGGCTGAGGATCTGCGGGCTGTTCCGACAAAGAAGTCGAAAAAAGACAAGAAGCGCAAGGGTTTGAAGGCGACTGAAGCCGAATCGTCCCCTGAAGGCACAACCCCACCTGTCAAGGAAGCTGCCGCTTTGATCAAAGACCAGGAAATTCCCGCCACTGCTGAGGAGGCCGTCGTCCCTGAGTCCGTGGCTCCTGTGGAACTTATTGTCGATGAGATCCTTACGTCCCCAACCCCAGAGGATGTCCAACCAGTGCCTGACACTCAACCTGAGGATACCTGGGACATGCCCACGAAGAAGTCCAAGAAGAGCAAGAAAGACAAGAAGAGCAAGGACTCAAAGGCTCAGGAGGCTGAGGAACAGCCTATTTCCTCTGCCGATATCCCTGTGGTCGAGGAGCTAGCTACTCCTGCCGAAGAGCTAGTGTCTCTTGAGGAGCCGCCCGCGGTTGTGGACGAGCCAGCATTAGCTGCGGAGACACAGGCACCTGCAGAAGATTCACCGACTGCGCCCCACGAGTCGGCTAGCCCAACACCAGAGGCCGATCCTGAAACGCAAGCTGAGGATTCTTGGGGTATCCCAGCTAAGAAATCGAAGAAGGGCAAGAAGAGCAAGAATGGCAAGGGCTCAGAAGAAGTCGAACCCCAGCCTGGCCCTTCTGACGAGCCGCCTGTTGTCGAGGCGACATCTGCAGATGGCTTGCCAACCACCATTGAGGAATCGACTCCGAGGCCTGAACCTGAATTCGCGGCTCCTGCCTCTGACAACGCGCACCCAGCTCCTGAGCCGTCACTAGCGGAGGCGCAATCGGAGGAAGCATGGGATTTTCCAACAAAAAAGGGCAAGAAAGACAAGAAAAAGAAGGGCAAGCCTCTTGACGTCCAAGACCCCGATCCCGAAACCGCGCCTGTTGTCGAGCAGTCAGCTACACCGGCTTCATCTCTCGAACGAGAAACGGAGCCCATTTCACGTGATGTTGTCGTTGAAGAGATATTGCCATCAACTTCGTCTGAAAAGACAACACAGGAGACTGACAGGCACGCCGATAATTTGGAGACTTTGGTTCACCAGACTGAAGAGCCATTAAGTCTTGTCACGGATGTTGCCACCGCCGCGACTGAGGCTTCGAAGGAAGACGAGGCTGATGACATGTGGGGTGCACCAGCCAAGAAAGGCAAGAAGAATAAGAAGGACAAGAAGGGCAAGTCCAAGGCCACGGATCCCGAGCCTACCTCTTCTGTGCCTTTATCCGAAGAGACAAGTCCAGCTGTGGAAGAGACGCCAGCCGTTGTTGCCGAAGAACCGAGCACCACGCCTGAGACCCCTCCGGATGAGCAGCCTGAGGACATATGGGCACTCCCAGGTAAGAAGTCCAAGAAAGACAAGAAGGGCAAGTCAAAAGTCGCCGGTTCCGGCACCACCACTCCTGCCATTGAGGAGTCGAGCATGGCCGCCGATGCCCCTGTCCGGGAAGACACCGGCGAGGATGTCACCACTGTCCCGGAACCCGTCGTCGAGACACCGACAGAAGCCGCCCAAGAAGATGTCCAACTTGAAGACAGTACCTCGGGCGCCCCGTCCAAGAAGTCAAAGAAGGCGAAGAAGCGCAAGGGCTCCAAGGTTGCAGATTCCGAGCCAGCCTCGGGCACCTTGACCCTATCTCAAGAAGAGCCAACCATTCCCGAGGGTCTAGAACAGGCAGGTTCTGTTGTTCCAGCTGTGGAAGAGCCCGCCCCAACCTTCGATGTACCAGAACCCGTTGCTCTTGAAGCCGCTTCACCCGAGCCAACGGCGGCTGCTGTCGTTGAAGAGCTTGCGGAAGAGCCTCAAATGGCCGCTGAGATTCCTGACGTACCATCGGGGGCCACCACTACCGCCTTGGAATTGACTAATGCTCCCACGGCCGATGAATTGCGGGCTGTTGAGGAAGCAGTTCCCGTTGTGCTAGAGGCAGCTGATGTAGGGTCGACTGATGTGACTGAGGCCGTCGTGCCACCCGCGCCCGAGGAACTTCCCGCGGATAGGTCAATCGAGGAGGTTCCGGCATCGATACCACCAGAATCCGGTACAGATCCGCCCTTACTTGATGCCCAGGAGCAAGTGAAAGCGTCCCTGGAGGCTGCTCAGCCAGAAACCCAACCGGAGGAGAACTGGAACATCCCCGCCAAGTCAAAGAAAGGGAAGAAGGGCAAGAAGGGCAAGGGTTCTAAGGATGCCGAATTTGATATCGAGGCCGAGACCTTGCCTTCTATCACCTCCCCTACCCCTGAGCCTATCCTCGAGGATAGCGTCATTCCTGCCGACCAGGTTGAGCCCAGCGCTGATTTCACGTTGGAGTCAGTTGCAACGGAGCCTGAAGCTTCTACCAAGCAGGAGACAGAGGCCGACGACGCTTGGGCGATCCCGGCCAAGAAATCGAAGGACAAGAAAAGGAAAGGCTCCAAGGCTATCGAGCCCGAGAGCACCGCCACGCCGCCCCCTGAAGTGTCGACTCCTGCTTCCGAGGAAGAACCCATCATCACTCTCGAGACACCTGAGCCGCCTGCCACTGTTTCTGAAGAACCTACAGCAGAGGTTGAGGTTCCTGCCGCAGCCCCTAGCCAGACCCAAGAGGAAGAATCCGCACCAACAAAGAAGTCCAAGAAGGGGAAGGGAAAGAAAGGTAGCAAGCAAGTTCGCTTTGGACCCGAGCCTGAAATCGACGTTGTATCTGCACCACCTTCTGACGCCGTAACGCCCGCCCTGGAGGAAGCAACTGAACCCATTGTCGCCATTGTGGAGGAACCTGTGGCTGAGCCTGTCTTTTCCACAAGCCAAGATGCCGCAGAGGAAGCCACAAAAGATACTCAAGAGGATGAATGGGCAGCACATGTTAAGAAATCCAAGAAGGAGAAGACGCGCAAGGGCAACCAGCAAGTCCAGCTCAAATCTGAGCCTGAACCCGAGCCCAGCTCTGCAACTCGAGATATCGCAGATATCTTACCCGGAGAAGAGGTGGTTTCCACTCCCGCTCCAGCGGACAACACCGAGGGGGAAGTTGCCCCACCGGCAGAGGCAACTGAGCGAAGTTTAGAGTCCACAGACTCCGGCGATTCTTGGGCTCTTCTGACCAAGAAGTCAAAGAAGGATAAGAAGGATAAGAAGGGTAAGAAGGACATCCCGCTCGAGGACTTCGACACCTCTGCGCAAGAGATCCCAATGGACGAGGCGCCAGCGACCATCGAGGCCGAGACGTATGCCATTCTCCAGGACGAGGCCCCAGCAATTTCAGAGCCCACCCTTGAAGTTCCAACAGAAAGTGTTGATCAGGTTGTTGAGGCTGTACCCGAAGCCGCACCCGGACCCGCGGAGCCTGAGGTTGCTCCTGACCAAGCTACGGCCGAAGACAGTTTGGCACTTCCGACGAAGAGGTCTAAAAAGGACAAGAAGGGTAAAAAGGGCAAGAAAGAAGCATTCGTCGCTGTCTCTGAACCCGTTGCAACAGCTGAAGCTGAGACACCGGCAACGCCTGAAGTCGAGACACTAGCACCCGTCGAGGAGGCGCCAACGGTTCCAGAAGAAGAGACCCCTGCAATCTCAGAACCAGTTGCCGATGTCCCGGCCGAAGCTAAGGAAGAGATTTTCGAGACTGTTCCCGAGCTTACGGAGGCTGAAGGTCCTTGGGCATTGCCAACCAAGAAGTCCAAGAAGGACAAGAAGAGGGCGAAACAGGAGGTTGCTCTTGCTGAGCCTGAACCCTTTGCTCCGGCCATCGAAGAAATGCCAACGGTTCCAGAGCAAGTCCCTAAACCTTCGGCAGAAGCCACATTTGAGGCTGCCCAACAACTCACTGAGTCGGTTCCCGACGCAGCCGAGCCTCATCTTGATCAGCCCAATCCTGCACTTGAGGATTCAGGGGCAAGTTTCGTGAAGAAGTCAAAGAAGGACAAGAAGAAGGGCAAGAAGCAAGCTCTCGGTGTGGACTCTGGCACCGCCACGCCAACGACCCCCCACGAAGATATCCCAGTGATTGCAGAACCTGCTGGTGAAGTGTCAACTGAAGCGTCAACTGAAGCGATGCAAGACGACGTTCCCAAGCCGATCACTGAAGATGCCGAACTTATACCTGTCCAAGCTGAGGTCGCGGCCGAAGACTCTTGGGCGCCCTTTGTGAAGAAGTCGAAAGAGGACAAGAAAAAGGGCAAGAAGCAGCCGCTCACGACAGACTCTGGTACTGCCACGCCAGCGACTCGCGAATATGGAACACAGGCGACCGAGGAACCTATCGACAGAGCTCCTGCGGAAAAGAAGGAAAATGTGGCTGAGCATGTGCTTGCTGAGCCCACCGCCGCAGCCGAGCCAACTCTTAATCAACCTGAAGCGGAAGCAGAGGATTCGTGGGCCCCTTCGGTCAAGAAGTCCAAGAGAGACAAAAAGAGCAAGAAGCAAGCCATTGTGGTAGAGCCCGCCGCATCAACAACTCCAGAGGACGAATCACCAACAGTTGTTGAGCCCCCCGCCGAAGCTGCAGCCGAGGTCATCCAGGAAACTGTCCCAGAAACTGTGGAGCCTGCTGTCGAGCCGGCCCCCGAGCCTGCTGCTGATCCAACTGAACCCGAAGACGCCTGGGCACTTCCGACGAAAAAGTCCAAGAAAGACAAGAAGAAGGGCAAGAAGCAAGCAATTGATGCGGGTTCTGGCACAACTACTGCCACAAACGGTGATCTCGAGGCCCCAGTTGTCGAAGCTTCAATTGTCGAAGAGTCTGCAAACGACCTTCCAACGGCGGCCGAGGAGGATCTTGCTGACAAGACTCGACCGGCTCCAGTTGACACCGCTACAGACAGAGGGATGAAGGACGACGAGTGGCCTGATTTTAGCACCAAGAAGTCTAAGAAGGACAAGAAAAAGAAGGGCAAGAAATCCGATCTCGACTCAGACTCTCCATCCGACTCGCAGACTCCTCAGGTTCAAGAAGAGACGCCGGAGCCTGAGTCGCTGCCTCTGCTAGTGGAGGAGAGGATCGCTGCTGAGGACATCGGTGAGGCCGAGGCTGGTGACTTCTCATCATCCAAAAGCAGGAAGGGCAAGAAAGACAAGAAGAAGCGCAAGAGTGTGGCCCTTGACTTTGAGGATGCTCCAGGACCTTCCACAGATGCTCAGCCGATCACCGATCTCGTGAAGTCGACTGAGCCTGGGGCTCTCTTGACAGTCGATGACTATTTCCAGCCCAAGATTGCCAGCGACGAGACGGTCCAGCTTCACCCAGGGATTACACTACCGGCTGTCGATCTTGGATTTATCACAAACCCACCAATTCCTTACCATTCAGATGCCACGTCACCACAGCTTCTCACCGCTTTGCAGAGCCCCATCATCGCACTTGAAGATGATGGCTGCCGTCCCTTGGTGCCAATCGAGAGCCCTGGCGCATCCCAGCCAGAGGAAACAAGCCGATCTGTCTTGGTTGACCCTGAACCGCCATTTGACTACGAGGCACATCGCAAGAAGGCCAAGACCAAGGAACTTGAAGCCACCGAGATCGCAGAACCGGTGGTCTCGGCACGGGAGATTGCCGCTTCATTTCTTGAGGGAGACAGCCACAAGCAAGTTAATGTGGTCATGGAAGAGGCGCCGCACCATCACGCGCCAGAAAAGAGCCATGAGCCCTCGCGACACGAAGCTCGTGAGCTTGCTGCCTCGTTCCTGGAAGAGCCCGCGCATAAAGCCACGACAAAGGATGAGCCCATTGAGCACACTCGTGGCGAGTTTAGGGAACTCGCCGCAGCTTTCCTTGAAACTGGAGCACCTACCTCTCTGCTTGAAGAGACCATCAAGGAACACCCGCCCGCTACTTCCTCCGACACCAAGTCTAATCGGAGGGAGTCCCGCGAGCTTGCTGCCTCCTTCCTTGAGACCACAACACCATCTCACTCGGCAATGGACCTGGACCCGACGGCAAAGGAAGATACCGAGAAAACAACAGACAGAGCAATGGCACGCGAAGTCGCTGCGTCTTTCTTGGAAAAGGACAGTGCCAGCAAGAGAAAGGGAAAGGAAGCTGAAGAAAAATCCACGGATCCCGACGACGTCGCTGCCGCGGCAGTCGCGGGCGCCCTGGCCGGGGGTGTTGCGCTGCTGGCGCAGAAGTTTGGCGGGTCGACGGCGGCTGCAAAGAAAAAGAAGAAGGGTGGGAAGAAGAAGATTGAGGATAAGAGAACGGTGCGAGATGATGACATGTTTGATGATGAGGCGTTGTGGGAGGGATCAGAGAAGCGGCCGCTGGAGGGGTCGAGAATGGAGGAGAACGCGGACGGTTTCTGGGATGTGCCTGAACCGTCGGTAGAGCCTGAGGAGAAGATGGATGTGGAGGAGAAGGTTGAGAAGATTGAGAAGGTCGAAGCAGTACCTGTGGCTGTACCTGAAGTGGCGCCTGAAGTGGTGCCCGAGATCAGTCAAAGAGGAGTGGAGAAGCATGAAGAAAAGATGGATGTGGATGAGAAGCTGGATATTACTCGGGAGGGGGCGGAGGAGAAGGTGGAGTTGGACGATGGGGTTGACGAGGTGCCAGAGATCATGCCAAGGGGCATTGAGCTGCTGGAGCCGATGGACGAGAGATCAGAGGTTACAGAAGGGGGCGTTCCGGTGGCATCTGAGAGTAGCCTTGGGGCTGAGACACCAGTGGCGGAGAGCAAGAGGGAGGTGATGGTCGAAGAAGCAGCGAAAGGGACATCAAGGAGTGTGGGCCTCGGTCGACAGGATTCCGAGACGGTTCCCAAGGCAGTCAGGGAGGGCCGTATACAGGAGAGGCAGTCAAGAGAGAAGAAGCGATCCGAGTCGCCAGAGCCGGTGCAGCGAAGCTTCTCGTTCCCAGACGACATTGCAGACGAGGAGGCATTCAGCACAAGAGACGTCAAGGCCGAAGACAGCAAGACGAAGCGAGCAGCCGAACCAACGATGATTACGATTCCACGGGTCTCGAGTATCTCGGACTTCATGCGCACCGTCTCCAACCTACCACCGGTGCAGGAAGAAGCCTCATCAGACGAGGAACCGGTGAATCGAGGCTCGAAGACGACAAAGCACAGCTCACGGGCCGTCCCGACGACACCGGAACCAAACAGAGACAGCGGCTTCGGATCGGATTCGCCCCATGTCTCACGACAACTGCGCGCCGAAGGCCTTCGCGACAGCGGAGTTCACCTCGAGAGCACACCTAAGAAGCAGCGTGAGAGTTACTCGACATCAACACAGAGGGGAGTGGACGACCATGCCACCGAAAGGTCGTTCAGGAGATCTCCCTTCGCAGGCGAACCGGCCGAACACAGCGGCAGCACCAGCGCCCGGAAACTGGTGGGTCCCGAGACACCACGCTTCCGGGAGCCTGAGCCGACACCGCGGACCCCCGAGCCGGAAAAGTCTCTGGTCGTCAAGAAGAAACGCGTCGAAGCCTTTGACGCTGCGCCGAGGTCAACAACGCCGTCCATGGCCAATGCCGCCGCCACAGGGGCCGCCATTGGTGCTGGTCTTGGCGTGGCCGCGGCCACCCGGAGCGTGTCCGATACCCACACCCACAGCCAATCACGCAACGCGCTCAGGTCAACACCCGACCCCACACCCCGGCGCTCAGCGTCCAATACCAGCCTCTCTCGCCTGCGCACGCCAGAGCCGCGGCGGCCTGACAGCCCAGGCAGCCTTCGCTCCTTCACTGGTACACCCCCACTCCGTCGGGTCGACCGGCGAGTCAGCGGCGATCTGCGGTCCGTGTCCCTGAGCCAACGAGACCTGGCTGCCAAGGCCCGCGCGGACGAAGCATCGGGCAGCTCAGCTGCTGCCGCCATTGGAGCTGTCGCAGCTGGCGCCGCCGCACTGGGTGTCCTGGGAGCCATTTCTGCGTCCAAGTCCGCATCTGCAGAAAACAACCCCGTCGTTGCCAACGAAGGCCGTGTCCGCGCCAAGGACATGACCGACGTCTATGTAAGTTTTTTTTAAGTTTTTTTAAGTTTCTTTCTTCGTATCGCATCGATTTAGAAGCTGATAGGTAATCGCAGGATGGCTACGGCGAGGGCCGCATCGGCTCCCCGCGCTCACCGACTCGACCGCACAGCATGCGTCGTCGACAGAGCATGCAAGTCCTTGAGCTCGAATCCCGTGTCGACCAGCTCCTCGCAGAAAACCGCGCCCTCGCCGAAGCACGCGCACAGGCTGAGGCCTCGCTGACCCATCGAAATGCCACCGTCAACGCCGAGCGCGACAGTGAGATCGAGTCGCTAAAGCGCATGCTCCACGAGGCCCAAGACGTTATCGAACGTCTCAAACAAACAAACGAGGGCCTGCGCAGCTCCACCTCGGCCATCGCCGTCAAGCACCACGAGGAGGTCCGCCGCCTCGAAAATGAACACGCACAAACCACGAGGGAGCTTGAGCAGGTGCGCGGCCTTGCCCAACAACACTTTAGCGCCGCGCAGAACAAAGATGCCGAGCTCGCCGACCTGCGTCGTCAGTTAGAGGCGTCCAAGGAGGAGATCATGAGGCTGCAAGAACAAATCCTCAAGACCACCACACCAGAGGATGGCGGCGATTTCTTGGACTTGCACGACGTCGATTACTTTGACCACCGCTGCCAACAGCTGTGCGCCCATGTGCAACAATGGGTGTTACGCTTCAGCAAGTTTAGCGACATGCGAGCTTGCCGCTTGACCTCGGAGATCAATGACGAGAAGTTGATTGACCGTCTCGACAACGCCGTGCTCGACGGTTCCGACGTCGATACCTATCTCAACGACCGAGTCCGTCGCCGAGATATCTTAATGAGCATGACAACCACCATGATCTGGGAGTTTGTGTTCACGCGGTACCTTTTCGGTATGGACCGTGAACAACGCCAGAAGCTCAAGACGCTTGAGAAGCAACTTACCGACGTTGGTCCACCGCACGCCGTGCGCCAATGGCGTGCGGTAACGCTGACGCTGCTCTCGAGGCGTCCCTCTTTTAAGAAGCAGCGCGACCAAGATACCGACGCTGTGGTACAGGCTATCCTGGATGCGCTCGGCAAAATTCTGCCGCCGCCGTCCAACCTGGAAGACCAAATCCAGACCCAGTTGAAGAGAGTAGTGCGTGAGGCCGTCGGCCTCGCCATCGAGATGCGCTGCCAGAAGGCGGAGTACATGATGCTCCCGCCTCTGCAGCCAGAGTACGACGACACGGGCGAGTTGACCGAGACCGTTCAGTTCAACGCTGCACTCATGAACGAACGCTCGGGCGACTCCTCGCTGTCAAACGAAGACCTCGAGGCCGCAGGAACGACAGTCCGCGTTGTCCTGTTCCCCCTCGTGGTCAGGAAGGGAGACGAGAACGGTGTTGGCGAGGACGAAATCGTTGTCTGTCCCGCCCAAGTTCTCGTTGCGAAACCCTCCACGCCCGGAAAGAAGACCATCCGCATGGTGACGCCCAGCTCGGACGCAGGCGGCGTCAGCCTGCTCGCCAGAAGCCCTGGGCCTGGATCAACCAGGGCTGGCACTGACCGCGGGAGCGTCAGCGGATTGGGCACTGGGCCGGCGGGGAGAAGCGATGTCAGCATGAGCGGATTCTGATTGCATCGAAGGAGCGAATAATTTTAGTTTAGAAGGGGAAATAGGGGTGCAGGAAAAAGCAATTGGTCTGGCGACTGGTTCTGTTTTGTGTGTTTGAAATACTTTGATGACGAAAGGGGTTTTTAAGCCTTTTCATTTTGTGTCGTTTTTTTTCGTTTTTTTTTTCAGTTTGAGGTTCACCCTCGGTATTTTGGGTTGGCAATCATGAATTTGGGCTGGAAGGTTAGCGGAGGGTTTGGCTCGACGCACGCTCATACATTTCTTTTCTTTCAGTATTGTCTGGAGTTTCGAGTTGCTGGCCTTGGCTTTGCGATTGCTTGGTTGATTGCGAAAACATCTCTCATCTGTTTGTTTGTTTGTCTGTCTGTCTGTCAAATAATAGCATTTTCGGTCTGTTGTGTGTCGGAAGCATGCTTGTGATCTTGTGTCTTGTATTGCGAGATGCACCATGTGTTGGTCTGGCGCGGCAAACGGAGAACGAGGAATCCGAGCTTGCGCCGGTTCGGGTTCTCTTCCCTTTTTGCTGTGCTTTGGATCTCTTTACGTGCGAACCGTCGTTCCTCCTTTTCATCTTGGGCGATAGAATGGTGGGTGGACTGGTGCTGGTTTTGACAAGACTTTGTGATGACAATGACGACTGACGACGTGACGCAAGGCTTGCTCTCTCTTCATTTCAGTTAGCTCAAAAAGCAGTTGGTAATGGGCATGATAGTTTTAGTTCTTGAATCTGAGCGTCTTGTGATATTTCAGGTAAAACTAGGCAGGATGCATGTATTCCGCAGGCGGCATTACCCATTCGCAAACCAACAGCCGATTACCAACGTCGCACCCAGGACTAGAATACAAGTTTTGATCGATGTTCAACAAGTGTGTGCTATGGAAAGCAACGCTCAAGATACAGCTCGTCAAGGTGTGTACTCCATGGCCCTCCCCTCACTCAAAATATCCAAGTACCTACCCTCGCTGTCCTCCCTCTTGCCTTGCCAGAGTATTCGCATCCAAATCAACACCAATGTCCGAACACAAATACAGCCCTGCTCTAATCCTCGCCAAGCAAGTACCTAAGCTCCTGGTTGTCCGAACTTTCCAAGAAACGTCGACCCGTGAGACAACAAACGCCAGTACCGACACGGGGTATTGGTAACAACACCGACTGCATCAAAGCAGATAGAAATTCCACATAAAATCACGCCCCGGTCCATTTACTGCCCCCCTGCGCCTGTCCTTGCTGCCCCTGAGTCTGTCCAGGCGACATCATGGTATCCACACTAAAGTTAAAATCTGGCATGAAGAAGTCTATTTGGCCCTGTAACATCAAGCTGTCAGCACGTATCGACGACAAAGGCAAGGGGAAAAAGAAACATACCCAGTCGACCCCTTCCATGACGTTCAACGGCTGCTGCGACTGCGTGGCATTCATGCCCATCCGATTTCCGTGCGTCGTCGCCTCGGGACTGCCGCCTTCGCTGCTATTCTCCGGACTGGGCGCATTGTTCCCGGGCGGCAGACCCCACAGTACTTCGCCGTTGGAGACGCCGCCAAATACCATGTCTTGTGGGTGGATGCCTATAGGCCCGAGATTGGGCATGCCTATCATCATTGCTGGGTGCTGGGTCTGGACTGAGGGCATGAGGCCTGTCACAAGGGTCATGTTGTGGTGGCCAGGGGCGGTGGTGTTGGGCATCAGGTTTTGGGGAAGGCTTGATTCGAGCTTCAAGCCTGGCCGTTGAAGTTGCTGTGGCATGTGCTGTTGGAGGTTCATAGGTTGGAGGAATGATGGAATGGGCGGTGAGCCTTGTTGCATTTGCTGCTGTAATTGCTGCAGTTGTTGTTGTTGTTGTTGTTGCTGCTGCTGCTGATGCTGGATGAGGCCTGAGCTCTGATTGTGTTGTTGATGGTGCTGATAAGGGCCAGTCCTAGCCATACCTGGAAGTTGCATCCCCTGGAGAGGAGGCGAGTCCTTCACAGCCTGCTTGTCAGGGACGGCTTGTGCCATGGCCATCGGGGTGCGCATCTTTCGCATGCGTGTATAAATCCCCGTCTTATCCATGATCTCGGTCAGAATGAGGAGGCTCTTGTGCTCACGGGCCATGTTAACGTCGAGACCAAAGACATAGTCCAAGCACGGCCAAATGCGGTTTGCCAGGTCGTTGGCTGGGCGGTAGTAAATCTCAGTGGCCAAGAGCAAAGAGATTTGGTACTGCTGGTAGGCGCCCAAATACCATCGCCAAGGGCGGAATAAGGTGCTGCTCTCCAGCGCCATGGCTGTCTCGATGATGACCACGCCGCTCATACACAGAATGTGTCTCATGCGCTCCGGCATCGGGTTGCTCGTGTTGGAGTGGTATGGGTGAAGCACCATGGCGTGCAGCCGCCACGTGAGCAATCTCATGACCAGTTTGGCGTATGCTTGGATAGGAACCTGCTCGTCGAGGTAGCGGTCATATCTTTCCTCCATGCGCTTGCGGAAGTTATCGACCTTGGTCAGCACCGTTGACAGGGCCACACGGCGCGTCTCCAACTTCCGCCGATCAGTCCATATGATACGCATCATCTCGTTGATTTCAAAGCGCATGAGCGAGAAGAGGATTGGTGTCCACCGTTCGGCTGGCTGCGGGCTCAATCCCGGCATCCGCTGGGCTGCCAGATCGCTCTCGTCACAGTTGATGGGCAGCCGCGTGTCGTAGTCTTCGCGCCGGATACCGGGCTTGGGGCCCTGGGCTTCACATGTCCGGACGTCGAGGAAGCACAGCTGGTGCCAGATGAGCCGCCGCACGTGCGTCTCCAGCGGGCTCAGGCCGTACGCATCGCCGTCTCGGTGCAGACCCATACACTCAGCCATGCGGACGGCCGCGCCCACGAGCACCGAGTGTGCCCTTGACACTTCGTCCCGGCACAGCGGAAGCAGAAACATGACAAAGGCCTGCAGCGTCTCGAATTTCGTGGTGCGCAGGAAGCCGGCTTTGCTCAGCGCGGATTCGACTCCCAGTTTCATCCTGGTCACCAAGTTGTGCTTGGACTCGCCGTACTCTCGCTGCACGTCGGCATCCTCGAGGCTAACGGCAGCGCTGAAAAAGGCAGCAAACACAACAGCCTGTGTGGACGGCCGTGGTTCGATCAAGTTTCGAATATCCTCTCGGAAGCAATCGTATAGCGCCTCGAACGAAGCCCTATGCACGCAGCACGCGATGGGATGTACGGCTTCGAAGTATCGCAGTATCAGCCGGTCACAGGCCTCGGGGCGAGGCAGAAGCTGGAGAATCTCTGGCGATTCCGTAACTTGGCCGAAGAAAAAGCCGCCTGATGGCGCAATATACGAGGTTCCAGGCCGCATGCAATGCGGAAGCTCCATACCACCGTTGAGCATGCCATTGTCAGCGCCGGGAGGGAGCAGACCGTGTTGTTGCAGGAAGCCCGTCTCCCCCTGAGGAGGTTGAGGGCCAGCGATGCCAGCGAGGATCTGGAGGAAGAAACGACGATCAGCAACCTTGGACACCCTAACGCTCGGAGGGCGTAAACCTATACCTCTTCTGAGATGCGCGGCCGGCTCAAGCCGCCGATGCGTTCCGTGATCCTCATCTTGCCGACCCGGATCCCGAGATCGATCAGATCATCGGTGCCGGCCACCCCATCGGCATCATCTTCATATGTGAGATCTAGCGCCACCATGGGCGATATGTGAAGGTCGCGCTCCCCCTCAAATTCGTCCTCCACATCATCTGCCAGGATTCTCTGCTGGGCCCCGCTTGACGCCCCTGGCGCTGAGCCGGGGCCGCGACCTGTCGACTTGGCAACATCCCGCTCAAGCTGTCTCTCAAGAGAGCCAACCTTTTCCTTGATCTCGGTCAAGCGTAGCTGGCTGGCTTCGTCGAGTTTGGGGCCGATGTAGAGACACTCGCGCGAAAACTTCATGCAGTTGGTGCAAGGCTGCGACTTGTTGCACTTGAGCTTTCGCCGGCGGCACTCTAAACACGATGTGATCATACGCATCCTTCGGCGGATGGATTTGGGCGCGAGACCAGCCGGTGTCGTTGGGCTCTGTTGCGTGTTCGAGCTGCTGCCAGGCGACGACGCATTGGAAGCCTCCTCAGGAGCCCCTGCAGCCTCGCTGCCTGTAATCGACCTGGCTAAGCTGCCCCGGCGGAGGTTCGGCGGCACGCCGGACACCTCCTCCGGTGCGAGGGCGTTGCGATGGAACTCGATGTGGCCATTGATCTGATGGTGGTAAGGATGGGGTGGTGGCGCAGAGATCGAGTCGGCAGCAGGGGCGGTTGTAACAACATACTCTGAACGACTGAAGAGTGGAAGTTGTTGCTGTTGTTGCTGCTGTTGCTGCTGCTGTTGCTGCTGTTGCTGCTGCTGCTGCTGCTGCTGCTGTTGCTGTTGCTGCTGCTGTTGCTGTTGCTGCTGTTGTTGCCGGTGGTGCGGGTTAGTCCTGAAGTTCGACATTGTGGTGCAAATCGATTGAATCACAGAGCACAACCGTGGCTCATGGTACTCCGCCCTGAAGTACCGTCGTTCCGCACTTGATGTCGTGGGGGTCCGACCCACGGCGCTCCAGACCCGACCCTTTGTGCGTGCCCCTTTGTGCGCGATAGACGGCTGCGATGCCGTGCCGTTCGTGATTTAGATCCGAGTTGGCCGCTTCTGCGTCGTGGCTTCAACTGGAAAAGTGGAAAAAATTCGTCAGGGCACCCCGATGACCCAGTGCTTTTTGCGGTGCAACGGCTCAACCTTTTTTTTTCGGTGTCAGTTGACTCTTTGGGCTGCCGCGAGGCGTCGTCGTCAAGGTCACCCTGAGTTTGTTGGCTGCGCCTACCCTGCCTTACCGGAAGCCGCTTCAGATCCGCCAGGCCACACGCGATAACGGGTACCCGTAAGTTGGCGGGGGAAGGGGGTGTGGGGTGGCAAAGCTGCTGCTTAAATATGTACGCGTTCGCCGACAAAGTGTCTCTCGAAGGGCCTAACAAAAGCACCGTCCCCGAAGACGTTACCCCACCCTGCTCAGGGGCAGCTCGCTCCCCAGTTCTTCGAGATCGATGCAGTGCGGGAAGTTTTGCAGTCTCCCGCGGGATATTTGTTCCTGTTTCTTTGGTCGGTATCCGGCCAGCTCGTGAGCTCAGGCGACCCCTTTGCCTCGGCCGTCAAGTTGAGCTCCTTTTCTACCGCTTTTCGCTTTCCCGCCCACGCCACGACGGCAATACCGCCAGCGTCGCCACTTGATGGTTGCCTGCCGGGCGTCTCAGCAACAAGGAGAAGGCAGCGGGTGGATTCGGAAGGACAGCGCGCGAGTGATGTTCAGTCCCGAGAGCTCGAAAGTGCCGGGCAGAAAGAGTGCGGGGCCTCGGCACCAAAAGACGTTGGCTGCGGGAGTGATGCAGGAGATTGGGTACAGAGATGCGGACGGCAGGACGAGCGAGACAGTTTGGCCGCGTCTCGAGGCTGGCAGCCGTCAGTGAGCAGGGGCAGGGAGTAGGGTTAAGATATCAGACATGCAGACCCAGCCCTTTCTGGCGAGAGAGCAGCCTGGGTCTTATGGGGGGAAAGGAGGAAGCAGGAGTCTCAGCCCGGCCCCGGTAGGTGCAGCAGCAGACGCAACGGATGCAAGGCCCAACGTTTCGATGGTGAAATCGGCTCAGCACCAAGCCGGCCCCGTGGCTCTCTGGCTCGCGGGCAGGCAGACGGTGCGCGGGTAGACGCCGACAGCGGCATGCTAGGCCATGGTCGTGGTATCGAGCTTCAGACGGTTTGGACTAAGCCCCCGCCACCCGTCAAAACGACATGAGCCCACGTTCAGGAAGGTTTCGGGGCTTAAGCTTTCTTAGTCCTTTTGCACGCGCATCGGCTAGGGGGAAAAGGCGTTTGACTAGCGCTAGCACGGGGGCGCTGGGGTGGGCGTACCTTGAGTGACAGGCCATCCCTTCCTCCCTCGGTATGTCACACAGTGCACGCCGGGCGACCTCCTCCTTCCTAACCCGGCCCAGAGAATGACCGGCGGCCGGTGGAAGCAGAGGGTGGGACACTTGCCAAGCCAGACAGATGGGTCCAGACGGGCACCAGTCAATACCTAGCCCGTTCACGCTGAGGTTGTTCAGCTTGGCTAGGAGGACGCTTGTTTCTGCTGCCCAAAGCTTATGGTTGCGCCCGTTGTCTGTCTGCCTGCTTGCCTGTCTGCGTGTCACCCGCTCCCGTCACAACCCCATGTGCAAGTGGAAGCCACAAATCGACGTGCCACACGCCTTCCCATAGTGCCGGGCCCCTTTGAAACTAGCAACGTCGTCCAGAAAGGACGGCCATGCGTGAGGCGGGGAGACGGCTAAGAACGGCGTGGTGAGGTGACTGAGGCGAGAGAAGGGCGAGCGTCGGAAATCGTCGCAGATGGGGCGGTTGCTGCGAGAACTAGAGTCTTCCCCAATCGGACTTTTGATGTCGTCCACCCGCTGGCATGCCTCGGGGATTCTCGTGTCCTCTTCCGACCATCCGAGCGGCCGAGGCGTCATCCTTTCTCGCTTGCGGCCATCTGCTGGCTCCGAAAATGACCCCCGAGATGACCGATAGGGCGGCCGGTACTCGCCTCAGATCTCGTCCCCGGACGCCAAGATCAGCCAGGACACTGGTTTAATGCAGCGGCGATCGGGACATCCGTGGGGGAGGAAGTCTATCGTATCTGTGTCACCGTGAGCGCTTCTGTTGCCCCGTCAGCTTCCTCCATGCTAGCCTCCTGCCCTGCCACCCTCCTGCCCTGCCACTCATCGGTTGACACACCGAGGCGCTAGAGCATGAACCTTGAGCCACCCTGCGCGTCGGCAGCTGCGCGTCAACCCGATCCCATGCCTATCCTCCGCCTCGCCAACCACAGAAGCCTCACCACCAAGCGGAAAGGGGGCCATGCCTGAGTGTGAGGTAGGTGGCGAGCGACACGCAACAAGGCGTGCGTGCACGGCGCGACATACATACTGCTGTCCCATCTGGAGGTTCTTGCATCGGCTGCAGTATCGAGATAAGGGTGACGGATCCCGGTCAACGGCACGGGGGTGACCACTTACCGTCAGGGAAACGGCGCCGACGCAGAGCAATATCGAGAGCTGCGTGCCCTCAGTTGCTTGCCGACCAGGGAGCCAATACGCGAGCCCTGCTGCCGCCCCCCCGCGGGTCCTTGGGCCAGAGACCAAGCGGCACCGTGGCTCTCGAGACGGCCTGCCTTAATCGGAAGCACCAACAAGCCTGCTGTGGAACGGGCATGAGATGTCTCTGTGCAACCAGGCAGAAGCTCTTACCTCACAATCTCCACTCAACCCACCATCCCGGCAACAGCGTGTTCGCCTCTCCCCGAGGGCCTTTCGTTCCTCGTACTCAAGACAAACTGGCAAAGAGACAAACCAGGGGTGCCAGGCAAGGCAAACAACCAGAGCACACTGTGAGTGATATCGATTGACTAACCAAATGTTAATGCCAAAGCTGTCTTAGCTAGAACAGCACGAGCAAACAGTGCCCCCCGCCCCCCTAGGAGTACCTCCCTCAATATGTTCCGTTGTCGTATTTCGCCTTCGTCCGTTGGTAATGAAGCCGTTTCATCTCCTGACGCCACAGCGCAAGCGCGTCGCAGCACTTGTCGGCGACGTTGTCTCCATAATTCCGCCGAACCACATCTATAAACCATTGCTGACGTGCCGTTACACCCATATTCTCCGCAGGTGTGCTCTTAATCACAGCGCGATAGAGCGCTTCGATGACGCGGACAGGCACACGGCGCGTGGTTGCCTCCAAAACCCTTACAGACTCCGAAACTATTCGAAAAGCGGCCCCTGGGCTAAGATGAGGAGCATCGACCAGCTTGGTCGCAATCGCTGTGGCAATGGCAGGTATATGACGTTGGAAGTACCTGTTGTGCCGCCTTCTCCCTATCCGTACCTCCCTACCAACAACCCGAATACCAAGAGCCGGCCAGATAACACCAGATGGTACCGAACCGTCCGATATGATGCCATTGACATGCCTTTTGACTAGGGCAGGGTGCCAATTTCGACCGCGTGGCTTCTGAAGATCGTGTATGTACAGGCTCGCCAGACGCAGCACTGCGTGGTGATCCTGGCAAGCACTGGCAAGTGTGAAGTAGAAACTGCATGGCAATTGGTGTGTGTGCGACAGAGCGTTCAGGGACTTGGCCATGTCGTTCGACCGTCCAAGATACTTAAGCACTCGCCATAAATTGATATACAGCCCCCTCCGTAACCAGGTGGAATCGGAGCTCCCAGCAAGGTGATCGAACATGGCCAATGCTAAAGCTGAAAGCGCCGTGTCATCGCGCCCAGAACGGTACCCCTCATATGTCAGCTTAAGCGTGCCATCGAAGTCCTTGTGGAGACCGCGACTGTTCCAGTGAGTGAGGAACAATGAGCAAAGCTCACTGTCCCTTACTCCCCAGAGTGCGGCCACAGCCCTGCGTTTGATTTCCGAGCAGCGAGTGTAAGTAAAGGCGGCGGCATCGGCAGAAGTGAGAGCAAAGCGCGCCTTTTCCAACTCAGCCCTGGCCCGTTGAATGGCGTCTGTAGACTCCAAGGATACCCCAGCTCGTGAATCATTAGGCGCCGATCCGAAAGAGCTGAGAATGCGTTGGACCTTCAGTAGCGATGACGAGGCACCATCCACCAAGTCATAAGCCCGCTTTAGAGGAGTCCGGGAGCATAAGATCTTGAGTGACCAGTATTTCGTAACATCGCTTTTTGGAAACCCCTCGAGGGCCGTGGAGGAGAGTCGATAGAAGTCGGCGATCGGCAAAAGATAAGCCAGATCTATAAATTTGGTCCAGAATCGTAGATCTTTCAAGTCCTTGTCGGAGGCCCCAGCGACAAAGGCAGAATAGAGCGACATATAAAGGATATCGGCTTCTGAGGGACGGTAGACTCCGAATCTTTTATCCAGAACTTCCAGTATTTCGAAGAATATTCGGCAATAGATTTCGAAGGAGTGTTCTCCCACAGAAATTGACTGTTGAAGGTCGTGACACAGGCTTTTCATGCCTGCTTCTAAAACATCCAGAGGAGACGTCGCAGCGGAACGTTCAAAATCCTCAACATTGGTCCTGAACAGTATGCCCAGATTGGGCGGCTGGGCGAGAGAAGCCGGATGGTCCAGATCATGCGAGGATGGCGGCTCTTGGTCCGGAATCTCTGCTTCTAACGGCATAGACCAGAAAAACAGAGAACCCAACCACCCATTGTCTTGCGTCCTGACGTGTTTCTGCTTGGGCTTTGGGGCGTCAGGGCGTCTCGGAGGCTCCCATTGCCATTGTGAAAAGTCTAGGGGAACTTCAAACGCCCAAGGCGGTGGCAAGGACGGCGATTGAAAGCTAGCGAGCTCCCCCATATGCCGCCTCCCAAGACGGCGGCGGCATTCGAGAGGGCCGGGGACGTTTCCCGCGTACCTGCGCTGCGTCTTATTGGAAACCACACAGTATTGCTCGAATGCGGCGGAAAGGGCGTCATCTGATACCCATACGGAATCGCGGGGCGAGGTGATTTTGCGCTGCAGAACCCGGCCGCAACGCGAAGCGTGGCAGCTCATCAGGAGCGACGGCTGCGGAGGTCGGGGCGGAAACGGCAATTGCGGCTCGCATCTGCCATGCCGTCTTCCAATGCTTCGAATGTGAATCGGCCGAGGCGGATTCCGAGAAATGAGCGTGGCAACGCCCCAATGCGAGGCCGATTGACCGACGTAGAAGCGATGTGATGATTGCAGCGTGACGAAGAGCTTCGGGGTTGGTTGATTCGTGGCGGGAGCTTGGACCAAGGTATTGAAGATTGGGGCGCCACGAGGGAGTTTGTGGGTCCCCAGCAGCGTGGCTGAATATCGCTTTTTACCGTGCCGGGGCACCCTACCCCACCAACCCCAACTCGGTTGGACATTCAGATGATGGCGGGGTGCCCACTCAACTGAGGCCAGCGAGACGGGATTCTTGTCGTGAACTCCAACAATCCGGCAAAGCCTGCAATTTCAGTCACAATGGAACACTCGTTCGAGCCAATGCAGAACGACCTGATAATAAGGGCCGCTTGGGGTATGTAGATGGCCTTAGCGTCAAGCCCTCAATCACCTTTGACTTGCCAGAGCACATGTAACTAACACTGCTCCCTGCAGGCCAGAAGGTCGAAAGACCGCCCATGTGGGTGATGCGCCAGGGTGAGGATTGAATGACCACCGAAGGCGCCCGAGTATTCGCGCTGACGTTAGCGCAGCCGGCCGCTACTTGCCCGAGTACCACGAGGCCAAGGGCAAACGCGACTTCTTCGAGTGCTGCCGGGACCCTGAGGTTGCCTCGACCCTGACGCTGCAGCCCATTGAACGCTTTGCCGGTCTCGTTGATGCCGCCATCATCTTCTCTGATATCCTCGTCATCCCCCAAGCCATGGGCATGGTGGTCGAGATGGTCGACAAGAAGGGGCCGCACTTCCCGAACCCCCTTATGAGCCCCTCGGATGGTCAATACTCAGAGTTGCTCCAGCGCGAAGTTGATGTCTCGAAGGAGCTCGACTACGTCTACAAGGCTATCACGTTGACCAGAAAGAAGCTTCAGGGGCGGGTACCCCTAATCGGGTTCTGCGGTGCCCCCTGGACGCTTTTCTGCTACATGGTCGGGAATAGCAAGCTCTCCAAAGAGTGCAAAACTTGGATCTACAAGTACCCTGAAGAGACCAAGGCTCTCCTACAAAAGATCTCGGAACTTTGTGTCGAGTATCTTGCCCTCCAAGTCAAGGCCGGAGCCCAGGTACTCAACCTCATCCATCGCGCTCACAGACCCTTCCGCTGATCCAGATGCAGCTCATCCAAGTGTTCGAGTCGTCGGGCGGGGAGCTGTCCCCCGCGTCCTTCAAGCAGTTTTCTCAGCCCTATCTCCAGTACATCGCAAAACACCTTCCCATAAAACTCCAAGAGCTTGGGCTTGAGCCGGTCCCCATGATTGTCTTCCCAAAGGGCCAGTGGTATGCACTGGATGCCGCCTGCGACATGGGCTACAACGTCGTCGGCCTTGACTGGTTGCACGACCCTGCTGAGGCCGTCAAGACAGTTGGTGACAGACCAGTGGTCATTCAGGGCAATGCTGATCCCGGCGTTCTGTATGGATCGCATGAGTCCATCACAGAGGTGGTAAGGGCTATGGTTAAGGGATTCGACTGGGCGAACCGAAGAAGCGGGTGGATTGTGAACCTCGGACATGGTAAGTTCGGTTCTTTGCCTCCTATATCCTAATCTAATCCACTATGCAGGTATCACACCGTTTGTCAACCCGGGAGACCTGGGATTCTTCTTCGAGGAAGTCCATCGTCTGACCAAAATACTGGACTAGCTTCGTGGACACGGCAAGAGCTACAAAATGACTGGTAGGTAGATCTTTCTCCTGTGCTATGTAGAACCGAAATGTTGCTTTCATGTCACTTCTTCACATAGCACCACCCACACTCGAAAGGTCGAGAATTGCCCTAGGTCAAGAGACATCAGCTCAGCACTCCTCGCCCTCTATGCCGCGCTTACCATGATGATGTCCAGCTAGGCTTACCGCCGATGCTCTTACAGACAGCCTGGCCCTTCAGGTTGGATAAAAAAACATCAGCGGCTCCCCACCCGTCGTCGCCGTAATCTTTCAAATGATCCCGCATGAGCCGGCAGGCCAAGGCCTTTGCCAGTCCCTTCCCTCGATAGGGTTCCTAAACATAACATGAGCCCCAATACAAGGCCTTAGACGACAGACGCTCACCTCAACGTGCAGCGTCATGAGAGTTCCATCCAATCCTGCTCCCTGTCAGCAAACCTGTCTTAGCCTTCGTGCACTTTCCAACCCTACCTAGAAATGCCCAAGCTGCCGGCGTTCCATCCCCCAGCCGAATCACAGTACTCGGCAACATCAAGAGCGTCGCCCTGTAAACACATCAGTCCGGTCCATCGCACCCTGGAAAAGTGTATGAACAAAAAAAACAGTGCAACACCCACTCCTGCCTAGGAATAACCGTCCGACTCTGCACAAGCCTAACATCGGCCCTCTTACACACATCCCAGCTCATCCCATCCCCCAATCCTGCCCCCTCTCCTCCTCCAAACAGCAAGCCCTCCCTCCTAAACAACCACTTCCCACAAAACTCCCACTCTACCCCCTCCCCCACCGCCGCTGTCTTCCCCATTGCAACCCCCCTCTTCATGATCCTCCGCCTCACCACCTCATTCAACGAACCCAACACCATCTTTCCCCTTCCCACCACCCTAGTGACTCCTTTATTCTGAAGATCCTCCTCCAACGCTCTCGCGCGTCGTAGGATCGCAAGGACGAGGTCGTCGCAGTGTGAAGCTTCATCCTCGGGTAGGGATAGTGATAATTCGGTAGGGGGATAAGAAGAAGAGGAATCTTCGAGAGTGGAGTATAGCCAACATTCTGTTTCGGAGGAGCGGGAGAGGTCGAGGTAGGCCGCTGCAAAGTGGTGCAAGTGTGTGGTAGGAGATGAGGCGTAGAGGATGTGGGTGTGGGGGGTTGAGGCGGAGAGGGCGAGGGCGGATTGTAGGCGGCGAAGAACGGGAAGGGAATGTGGGAGGTGGGAATTTAGGAGGGAGAGGAGGAGAGGAGGAGGAGATGGTGTGTCTTGGATTGTGATGTTTGGAGACATGATTCGGTTGTTGTTGGGTTGAAGTTGGGAAGGCAGATGCCGTTTGAGAAAGGGGCTATTATTGAGTCTGTGGGTTGGAAGAGTCACACCGTTGTGGCTTGAACGCCTTTCCGAAAATACAGAAAGCTAAGGATTGATGATGCTTATAGGTTATTTGGTATGAAGACCCACGCGCAACAGCCGGGCTCAAAGTGGAAGGTAGGTAGTGATCGGAGATCCAGAGATCCAGATCAGTCAGCATGCGTCACGGGCCCGCATGATCGGGGTTTAGAGATAAGACAAAACATGTTAAAAATGTAATCAATTCGCTCTCTGTGTAGAGGACTTGGTACAACTTTCAACCAATCACTTGACTCATTCGCTCCTATTGCAGTAACCCCTATTTTTGTTGCCCCCAACGCCAGACTCGGGTATGATCATGTCGTAAACAGAAGAATGAACATAAAATGGTTGCAGCGAGCAACCGCGCTTTGAAGCCAACGCCCATATCGAGTCGCATTACGATGCAAAAGAGATATCGAAATCCATACCCGGTTGTCGCTCAGTCATTCGGACGAAGGAAGAAATCGCAAGGGGACATTGCGTAAACCGTGTGTTGATGTGTTTATTTCTTGCCGAAGAGGAGGTTCTTGCCCTTCTCGGCCCAGCTGGGCGACTTGGGCCGCTCGTCAGAAACAGCCGAGCCGGACTTGTCCTGCTCTGCCTTGGCTGCCTCGGCTTCCTCAGATCCGGGAACGAAGACGTTGCCGGCGCCACCGCGGCCGACGTGCCCCTGGCTAGAGCGGCGAACGACACTACGATCCTAGTCAGTATGGTGACTTTTATTTCCCAGAGAAAAAGAAAAGCTTACGGCTCGACGTCCTGGCGCAGCCTCGTCTCAAGGGGGTCGGTGTTCTTCGCCATGTTTCCGCTTCCGCCGCGACCAGTGGTGACGACGGCCGTCTTGAGGGTCGGGGTCTGCAGATCCTCGGGCTGAACGGGGATGTTCTTGCTGCTCTCGCGGATGTTGCCCGCACCACCGCGGCCAGACGACTGGAGGTTCGACATGCTGAAAGTGTATGGAGGCGGGGGGATTTGTTGTTTGGTGGGGAAGTGGGTTCAGGGGGCGGTTGGCGGAATATGCGAACGGTCGTGTTGGAAGTTGGAAGATGTTGCGACAAAGACAACCGACTGTGAGATGATGGTTCAGGAAGGAGACTGAGACAGCTTCAGACGAGGCGACGGCCCTATATATCCCTTTGGCGAAGCACGCAAGAGGGGGGAGGCCGTTGTGTAGCGGGAAGCTGTCTTGGAATGGAGGGCTCTGTCGGTTGCTAGGCTAGGTGCCGTCGGTGGCGCCTACCACCGAGGCGCGAAAACTTTCTCTTGGCCAGCCGCATGACCACGCCCCGGAATCATGGGCCACGAAAGCAATTTTCTACCGATCACAAGGAACCATGCCGATTTTTCATTGCATTTTTTCAGCCAGGGATGAGCCATCAGCGCCTGAAGGCTCGGCAGTGTCTGGGCATTGACATCACCCGGGCAGCTTCGACCCCAAGACAGGCTTCCCCTCACCGACCCCTCTCCGGCGAAAATCGATGCTTGACTAAGAATTCAATGCCCCATTTGCTTCGTTTAACGTAACGCAAACCTGTCTCGTTGGCCACAACACTCAGCCGCTAGATGGTGTCATTGTCCTTGGCACCGAGTCGCTGGCGAGTTTGGAGAATCGGGAGCCCCTCTTTGTCTTTTGCATGTCGGCAGAGGCCGCCCCGATGGTCATCCATGCGGCCGGGCACGCTTTAGACTGGGCATAACGTGCCGCGTCGACGCAAGGGGATGTCCGAGCAGCTCAGCTTTCCGCGGACGGCGGGCCCGAAACTGGAGAAGGAGGGCGCAGGCGCAAAGATCGGTTCGTCCTCGCGATCAAAAGACGAACATATCTGGCCAGACCGGAGACGGACCAGCATCATGCGCAAAGACCAGCGCTGGAGTTGTTCACAGGAAGTGGAACCGCCCAAGCAAAGCTGGGAGAGGGGAGACATGTCGTGCAGAAGTCGGGGGGTTTTTTTTTGGCTAGTACTTGGGTGTCTGGTGTGATTGTCCCCGAGGATGGACCCAGGGAGAATGCGGTTTCCACACTCTCCTCATGGCGGGCCCTCACGAAGCTGTTCGGCGGTGACCCGAGACAACGGAAGCAAAACTACAAGGTCGTAGGTTGTCTAGGCTGGACGTGTGCTGTTTGCCAGGTTGGTTCCCTCCGACCAGGTCCTCCCCTGTCTGTCCACTAGGCACATCTCCAGCTCCCCTACAGATACCCCTTTTTGCCATATATTTGTGTCCTCCCGGTGAGCCACTGACCTCTCATCACCCAAATCTCCCAGCGGAGTCATTCGACGAGGAGCACGACGGGCTTCTCCCGCTCATTGGAAGCACACACTAGCCCAGGCCGAAGTCAAAGCAGAGAACACAACTTTGTGGTTCATTCTCACTTTTGCGCCGAAGAGCACTTCGTTCTGGCTCTTGTTTAGTTCAAAAGAAAGGGGAGGGGGGTTACTCCATGACTCAAAAGGGCCTTGCTGAAAGTCTGAAAGTGCTACAGCACGGGCGAGACAGAATCCACAACATGTGGACGACATATTGTTCTCCAAAGAGAATGCCCTGGCGTGAGCCAACGAGCTGTGCAGACGGTCACCGGCCAGGAGAAGTAGATAGCCCCAGGAGAGCCATTGTGTGGCCGCACCTGCAGAATATTCGTCCGCTGCCTCTCGGACTCGTCTTGTCTGGTCTCAAACCGGAAGCACTAAATTAACGTCAAATCATTGAAGACACCAATCAAGTTGATCACAACGTTACGAGGGTTACTTGGCACTGGCAGCTTGTATTTGCTGTTGAAAATCGCCATGTCTTGGTTGCTTGGAGAGAATAAAGCTCTGGCATACGGGGAAGGGGAGACCTCACTGCGATTCTTGCCCGAGATCTCTCTATGGGGGCCTATGAGCCTGGGTTCCTGAACACCCAAATTCCAGCATATGGGCTCCCCAACTTGAACGTCCGATCAGAGTCAGCTCTAGAGAAAATAAACAAGCTCTTATACTGAGACTCCGATTATAATGGAATATGTTTAGACCTGTCACAGGTAATGCAAAGTAGGCTTCTGCGAGAACCGCAAGACTCCGGTACCTTGAAGGCACCAAATGCTGGCATGATTCGATCTCATGATATTGCTGCAGGGGCTAATCCGGCTTACTGAAAGCCTCAACTCAAGAGGGTTCTCTTGGACAGAACCCAGAGAACATGTCAATCCAAGATGGTAATCTAGCAGAAAGTAGTAACTCGTCTACCACCCTTATGCTAGGTCACTACCTCTTCAACTCATTCTTCGTTCAAGGCATTGGCTGCGCGCCCCTAAGCTCTGGGCATTCTGGTGTGCGGAGGCAGCTCATCACATTCCACCTAAACCCAATGTATCTTCTAATGGCTCGCAACTTCCAGGCGCATACGGTAGGCCGTACAAGAGGAGATGTCACTCGTGTCTCAATAAATACGAAATCAATTCCCAAAAAAAAAGCCTACAACTCCAAGCCTTCTCAACAAAATGCAGATCTTTAAGACTCCAACTGACCCACGCTCTGCCCGATGGACCTGCCGTATAAACACAACGCTTGCTTGATAGCGAAATCCCCCAATTTCCTAAACCGTACCTATGCTTCCAGCTGTGAACCCACTCCAGGTGCAATGACGTTGGAAAGTGTAAACCGAGCACACGGGAAGGTATTTTCATTGCTCGTCAAAGCGTCTAGATCTATCAAGGTTTGAATCAGAGTAAAAGGGGCCAACCGAGGACCGATCTAGATACTAGTCGTCGTAATCTTCGTCGTGTGCTTTCTTGTCCCCCTCCTTGCGTATGGGGATCTTGATGCCTTGTGTAGCGAAAGTCTTGCTTAGTAGCGTGCTATCGCAGACGCCCGGGAATTTCTTGGCCGAGTATACTTGGAAAACGTCGCTGAAAACTGATGCGAGAACGGGCGCTCGTCCTTGATTGACGGACTGCTGGCTGCTCATATTCGGAACTCCGACATTGACGAAGGAGAATCGGAGTCTACACATTTCCAACTCGTCAGCTCACTTGTGGGAGAGGGACGTGAGAGGTCAAGGGCCCTATAAGAGTGCACATACCGAAAGTTTCCCTCAGTTCTAACACTCAGATCCTGCAAAACGAACCAGATGCCGTCCTTGTCCTCGTTGTCGACCAGGCGGAAGGCGCTAGCTGCAAGGCTTCCGATCAGGTTCCTAGTAAACATGCCTTGGGGCTGGCTGCCGCTGATGGAAAGTCGCTGGGACATGCCAAAAGGACCATCAAATACTCGCGGGGGGTGGTATCCAGGGCCTTGCGATGCCAGTTGCGGGATAGCCTGGATCTCAGGGCGGAACTCGTGAGGATAGTATTGGTTTGGTGCGCCATAACCTCCACCGTTTTGTGGCGCATAACCTGTCCATCCGAGTTAGTACCAGGGCCACGTGCTCACGAAAGGTGCCGGGGTATGTACCTGAGTATGGCTGCTGCATTGCGTATGGGTTTACCGACGGTCCCGGTGGTTGGTACCCCAGCGGCTGACCATAACCAGTATCACGACTTGAAGGCAGGACATTTGAGAAGGCCGGAGTGGTTTGCTCAATCGAGGCGTAGGAAGCAGGCGTGGTTGACGAGATGGAGGGTGTAGCTGTTGTGTGCCGAACCAAGTTGACTTCCCTGAGAGCATCCTCTGACCAAAGATCGACATTCAGGACAAACATAGTATGTTCGATTTCACTGTGCAAGAAAGCGATCTGTGAGCAAAACTGACGCGCACTCAGAAGGGCGACCGGAACACCACCTACTTGCAGTTTACCTCCTTTCCAGACTTCTTATCTATGACCATGAGCCTGACGCAGGGAGGCGGGGTGATGGGTCGTCGGTCCTTGTCGCCGAAACCGCACATTCGGGCGCGTTGCGGCTGCTGTACAACAACCAGCCTGGCAGGTGTGGAATCAGCCACTGACCAACATGACAGGACGTAGCCCGCAGACTTACTTGTAAACCCAGCCGTTCTCATCGTCCCGCGAATACGGCTCCAGGTTGATCTTTTGCTGCCGTTGCTGCTCGGCTGACAGCGCCTGCCGGTCCTGCGACTGCGGTGTCTCGCTCAGCGGACTTTGCTGCGGAGGGGCGGCGATCTGGGCGGCGGCCATCTGAAGGTCGCCTTGCGGGTAGTGCGGCGCCGGAGCTGCCGGGGGTGGCATCGACGGCAGCTGCGGTGGGTACGGCTGGGAATAGCCTGGGTAGGATGGTTGATGCATCTTTGGTTGCTCCAGACACGGGCGGCAATTTTCGCTGGGTATCGGGGCTCCTTGGTGTGAGATCGGTTTGCTGAGCCAGGCGGACCCAGACGTTGAAAGGCGGGGGGTGATAGTTTATATATTTAAGAAGTCGGTAAGTCCAAACCACCTGCTCGCTGTGCGCGTCCAAGCTCGCAATTGGGTTTAAGTTTGACCCTGTAGGTTGGCAGGGAAAGAAACCCAGGGCCGGGTTGAGGTCGCGAACCTAGGTTGTGGTGGGACCCTGCCCCAGACGGATGATGGTGGAGGCAACGTAGAGAAGTAAGGAAGAGGTGGGACAGGTATGAGGGCGTGAACTGATAAGATTGATGCAGGACGAAAGCTAGGTTCAGCGCAGCCCAAGGGGCGGCAGGGCGGGGCTGGCTACCTAAAATACAAGAGTGCAAGGGTCCTGGAGCAAACCACCTCGGGGTGTAAGTAGGCAATAGCCTTGCAGATGTCCACCTGTCCGTACTGGAGATCACGGTAGGCAATAATTCGCCGCAGGACATGGAGTTTTGCTTTCGACCCTTGAAGTGGGATATGGCAGCATTTCCCCTCGAGGGGCGTGTACGGAAGTCTGCCTTATAGCATCCGAAACCAAAGGGCCCCGCCCTGCCGCCTGCGCTGCACGCGACGAGTGATCCGCGGGACTTTTTCGTGGGCACGTACTGTGCAGCTTCTTGGGTCTTGGTTGCGCTAGTTGGCGCGGGCTTTCATCTGGCAACAGGGAAGGTCCACGTCGTCAAGCTGCCCGACAGGTTGGGTGATGTCAAAGCTGAAGACATCTCCTCAACATCAGAGCACCTCGAGGACTTGGCACCTCCCGCTTCCCGTCTCTTCAGCCGCAACATTAAGACATGCTGCTAACCTCGAGCTTTCAATTTGCGAAGCGAGAGTCTACAATCTCGAAAGCCATCTTGTGTTTATTTTTATCCCCTTACTAGGTTCTTCGTTTGCTATTACGCCAGCTCACCTGACCGGCTCGTGACAGGCCAAACACACCCGTCTCTAAGCTCCCAAGACGTTGCCCCGTCCGCTAGTCGCCGGGGAGCCTTCGAGGGTGACCTGCCCTGACCGGATGGTGTGGCAGACAGCAGTCCTGATTGTCAGCTACCTTGTGCGCTCGGTTGGTGGGCGTCAGCAGCAGCAGGCCGATTCCTGAAAAGTGCGAACGCAAAGGCGGCGGGTCCAGCGCAGGTTGGCGGCGAAAGCTGTGCCGTGGCCATCAACCCCCTCATGGAATGATCGCCTAGCATCAGCAGAGTGGCCCTCCTCAAAGGGGAGGAGATGAGTCCAGATCAGGCTTCCATCTCATCAGCTTGGGTGGTGCTCCGGGTCAGATCTCTGCAGACGCAGGATGCTCACGGACGGCAGGGACCTGAGATTTAGAACGAGTCCAGCGGGAAGCCTTGGTTCCGGCACAGTCTGGTGCTGTCGTCAACTCTTCCACGGGTGTGTGTGAGACTTCGAGTGAGCAAATCGCTGATGAAATGCCAACCCGACCTGAGGCGCCCGAGTCTGTGTGTCGCGGGACAGAAGCAAGGGGGTCCCCGGTGCGATTTACCAGGCTACAACCTTCCATCCATCCCAAGATGGAGACCAATGGCACAGAGGGGGAGGGGGGTGCAAAAGAGATGCTGCCGCGCTGGAGGTGCGCTTCCAGGTCGCGACTTCCTTGCAGGGCATGCCAACCCCCTCGCGCCCTTCCAAGCTCAATTGGGGCGCGAGGGTGCTCTTCCGCTCACCACAGACTTCCCAGTCCTGTGTCTCTGTGCATCTTTCATCTCAAACCGCCGGTGGAGTCCGCGACCGTCCACCTGATTCTAGCGCAGATCCCTCACCGCGTTGACGTCGCAGACGTCGTACGTATTTGCATTTCTGTCCCTGGTGGGGATGAGGGTCTCGGATGCCACCCAGACGCCTTACCTACTTTGAGCGACGCACGACAGTAGCTTGCGGCGACGTCCTGCCTCGCTGGGAGGTTCTGGGCGTCTCGATTGGCCACTCCCGGCTCCGTGTGCGCGTACGCGGCTCGTGAGTCGACATGCAAGAAGGTGTGTGCTCGTTCCCATCTGGACGGGCAGAGGGTCACAAGGTGGGTGCTGATTGACATTTGCAATTTAGCTCCCGCTCGCGATCCCTGGCTGTCACCTATATCTCGGTGGATGGCGGAGGCAGGTCCTGTGGCCGCCCCTGGGCGCCAGTTCTCTGCCGTTTGTCGCCCACTCTCGTTTCCTGCCGTCACACCTTCTGCTCTCGGGGTGTGGTGGGATTCCCAGGCCCACCACGATGAGCGCCAACGCCTCCTACCGGTACTGGACGACGAGACGGACTGACTGCGCATCTAGTGTATCAAAGCCATACCTCCGAGTGACAGTGATGCGACGGCACAGCGGCGGCGGCCGGGTAGCTGGGAGCATTCCCATTCGATCGTTACGCTCTTTCGCACAGGCGAGAGGCTCATGCGAGTTCTGCTCTGCCGATTTGGGAGCAGACAGATTCGGCGGTCCAACTGCCCACCTTTGGCAACATCCTTGTCAGCTTGAGGCTATAAGTCGTGTAACATCGAGTTCAACATTTCGCCACATCCAATGAGACGGAAGGGTTTCTGTCCCGTCTGCTGCAGCATGCTAGTTTGGAGTCATGCTTGCGGTCGTCCTCGAGGAAACCCCACGGACGATGATTCTAGGAGCACTTCAACACGCCCCGAGATGAACGGAGCTTTCGCTCGGGGGAGCGAGAGACCATCAGCGGCGGCGGATTACCCTCTTTCCGCTTCACGGTAACTTCCCAGAATAGAATGTAAGAAACCCCGTGACCCGGATACACTCTCGTCCCCGGAGTTGGGAATTCTGTAAGGACCTTTTCCGTCCCTTGTCTCCTAGCCAGAGATGTCTCGCAACAATCTGGGCATGGACCGTGGCATCCCCGCACATTGCGTGTTTTCTTTGGATGGGACATGTCTTGCAGCTGAGGCGGGATGCGGAGGTCCTCCGAGACATCTGGGTTGGACCGTTTTGGGGGCTGATACCCGCCCGCCCCGCCTCTACTGTCGCCGCAGTCCAGGACAGTGTGAGAAGACGGAGTACAGGAAGTGGCGTCAGGGGTGTTCCCCCAGACCCCACCCAGTGACAGCGGCTGCAGACCGCTGCACAACAGAAGACGCCAGACTACTCAACGCTGCCAGGGCCGGGGTTTACAGAGGCACGGGCCAAATCCAGGGTCAGCGCTGATGCCACTGACCGTCTTCCGTCGCCAAGAACGGCCCCTCAACGATCAACAGAATCAGTCGGAGCCGGTCCACGACGTCAAAATCAAGCACTTCTAACGAAAGGAGAGAGTGCGGAGGTGCGCTGCTCATCTAAAGCTTCTGATCGTCCGAACAACCCATAATCAACACACACACAGCCACTACAACCAATCTATCAAACCTGGGGTCGATCAGTATCGTACCTTAGCTCCCAACCCCTTGCCGTTCCGCCGTTGCGGTCATCTGCAGCGGGAAGGCCGTCTCAACCCTCGAATCCGAGCACTCCGGGGCCGGTCACCTTCCCTGGCTGGTATGGGCGGTCTTCACCGCCACGATGGCTATCCGAGTGCATGCAAGGAGATTCAACTTGTCCATCGAGGCATCGGCATGCGTGTCGAGAGAAGCGTCCTCCTTGGTGTCGTCGCACAGATACTCGACCCCATCCAAATCGTAGCGGGCCATTTGAATCAAGTCCCGGCAGCTGTAAGCGCGGTCTCTTTTCTCAGCGTTTGGCATGTGCCTGTGATCTTGTGGCTTGACGGTCGAACGGCGAGTCCGCAGCTCACAAACCCCAGCTTGCATGGATTGCGTCAGTTTGCCATATTCGTTCGAGGCTTCCATTTCTAGCGTTGGAGATCGAAAGTTCACGGACCTCTGGCAACACTCTTGGGGAAGGCTTCCAGATGTTCCACATCCATATCCGTGCACCTCAAACAGGTTCACGCAGGTGTCGTTCCATGCGTCTTCATGCGAGCGACGTCTGATCGTGCACGGCCAAAGGAACACTGAGCCTCGAAAACCCCGATCTTGCCAATCTGTCCTGAAGCTTCGACTCAATTCGAAGACCAAGGAGCACATCTTCCATCAATATTCGCGGGTTTGAGTTCGCGTGCTTCGCGAAGTTGGCGCGTTTGCAAACAGGCTCGTTTCCAAGACTGAGTAGGATTTGGTTTGGGGTTGTCCGACTCCGGAACCGATTCCACTCGCACCCGGCAACGGATTTCCAGGCACCCAATCGACACTGATAAGTGTTTCCCTCCTCCTTCTCTGATTTGAAATAACCACAGGACACCGCCTCCACGCCCGAGCCGTCCTAAACGATCTGATCAGCGATACGGAAGAGGATCTGACGCTGTGTCTTTGGTGCAGATACCACACTTTGTGTCGTCGGCCGGTCTTGGCACCAGATCGGGACACGCTCTGAAGGTCATGCCATGGCCCCCCTTCGTTGCTCGCAACAATGAAGCGTGGGGCACCACTCTCAGTTCAGAGACGGTCTCTGAACGGTGGGCGAGCGGAGCTCAGCAGCGGTTGTGAACATGGTTCGCGATGCGACATCATCCCCCACCCTACCTAACTCAGCGCCTCGGTGGGACGGTGCAAGACAGAACAGAGGTTGTCCTCCCGAAGCTGTGCCTGGTTTCAGCAATCTCCCGTGGGAGCAACCTGGGCACGGGCGAACTCTCATCGGATCGGTATTTGGCCACCTGCCGTGGCCGCAGTCGGGTGTCACTCCAAAAGGAAACGACCGGCGTGGTGGGAACTGTATGGCTTTGCTACTACGGACTCCGTCCCAGAGCAGAATAGCCTAGACATCATGCAGGTTGAGGAGACGCCGCCGACCCCGACGTTAGCTCACTTTTGTGGCGAGGCCGCACGTTTGACGTCGAGCAACAGGAGGAGCACCTGGCACGGGAGGGCCAGTGAGCGGCACCGGATTCGGTACCAATATGGCTTCTCTCATGGGTCTCGGTCTGCGTGGGGAATGGCACTGCCCAATGGTGGGCAGTGCGACGGCTGACCGATCACACCAGACTCTTACGGCGGCAGTAGCTTGAGCATTTGCATGCCACGGCGCCATTAACGGATGGTATAACAGAGGACAAATAGCCTCCTTTTCGGTTGCGAAAGTTGCACTGCACACTGTGCCTCAGACTGGGCGGTCAACAGACCAGCGGCTGCTGAGGATGGCTGGCGCGTGGACAAAACTGTTGAGCGGAGCAACTGCGACGTGGGAACGTTTCCTAAAGCCTTGAAGGGTGGCTCCTTGAGACGGGAATAGAAATGGATAAGATTCCCGTCCCAAAAACGCTGGCACCGTAACTCTGTGGCAACCGCGGCCGCAGCAGAGCAACGATACCAGGATAACCAAGGGAGGAGTCTGGGCAAGGCGAAACGAAGAGGACCCGACCAAATGTGAAGTTTTGAATGCTCGACATGGAGCAACCGCAACACGCCTGGGAATGGACGAGACAGATCCGTATATGACTACTGGACGGTAAAGAAACATCATCCAAGCCATTCTGATCACGTCTGCAACCCGATTTCGAGGATGGATCCGACCAAACTTGATCTGCCAGCTGAAATGAGTGGGAAACAAGATTGTCACAGACAAGCTGTCACAGCTGTGTATACGTGCAGTTCGTGCCACTTTTGCGGGGGGCTGATTCTTGCGCGCTGGTGGGCCGAGCCGCACATTTGAAGATCTCGGCCCAGCTTCCGAGACTAAAGGGGCTATCCAGGGGCATTCGGAATCTTGTTGGGCGTCGATATTGCGCTCAACCGCTTGCTCTGGGTCCTTGGTTTGATTCCTGCAGGCTGAGAGTGGGACGTCAAGGTGGTGATGAGAAGCTCACCTAACCCTCTCCATCTGGGGCTACCGAGAGAAAGGCCGATGTTTCAATGGGTGGAGTGACTGTCGTTCGGTTGCCACGTGCGGATGGTACAAGTGTCTCCATCCCACATATTGTGACAGATAACATCCCCAAGGCTAATATTCCGATGTTACAAGGAGCAACGTGTGTTGTCGTCCACTGTGACATTTGACGTCTGATGGCACTCAGCAATTTCGAATTGCGGCTCACGCGACTCCAGTGAGGGTTAAAAGGTGTCATTCTCCGATCTGCGCGTCAAGTGCTTCTAGAAAAATGTCAGTAGATATTGCAGAGGCAGAGGTTCGAGAGGGGGTGAGATGATCGCCGTGCCAAGACATCAGATCGGACGGCAGCCGTGTCGGCCGACCGAACCGATGCCGGACACACGGACGAAGCAAGACAATGACACACGAGACAGTCGGTCAAGAGGTATGCACAAACTTACGTCACCTTCCGTCACCTTCATGATCTTCGCCCGGAGAGTTCCTTGCAGCCAAGATGGCGCGGTTCGTCGAGAGCGACAAGGGGGAAGAGGACATGATCATGGTTGTCACAGATGCATAGTGCGTTTCGACTTTTGGAGATGTCCTCTCGGCAATTGAGAAGCGAGCAAGCGATTTTTACTAGATGCACTCCGACAGCCAGCCGACCCTCCCACAAACCGGGTTGCTCTCTCCCGGCTGGCGAGCCGCGCCCGCATCGCATCACTCGCTCGCTTCTAGGACAACGGTGGACGGGAGGCGCCGGGCCTGTACTGATCGACGCGCTTCTCGTTCCGAAACTGGCCTCCTCGCCTCTCGATGCGGATGCTGCGTGTCTGGGGCACAGCGCTTGCTCTCCATCAACCATTCGGCCCATCTGTCGCAGCCATCTAGACCGGTGCATGTAGACGATGGAGTCCCCGCCCTCCCCTGACTTCGTCATTGACGGCGACCTGCCCATCTGGCCGATCCCGCCGGTACTAAAGCACTGCGCTCCGCAGAAAGTATATGCATAGTTGCCTAACTGCGAGCTGCTCTCCTATTCCGTACTCGCGCTTTCTTGACATGCCACCCCCTTGACCCCCTTGAGCCCTTCTTGGGATCTCCCTGTGGCTCTCAACCGGTCCCTGTTCGTAGGTGAGAACAATTGTACAACGCATTAAGTTTAGGCGTGGTGGCAGAGTGGTCTAATGCGCAAGACTAGAAATCTTGTTCCTTCGGGAGCGTCTGTTCGAATCAGGCCCACGTCGGAGTTCTTTTTTTTTTTCCCATCTCCCTCCTATTTTCTTCTTGCTTGGTCTCTATCTCTAGAGAGGGATCATTTCTTTACCACTTTCTCTCCTTTTCTCCCGAGTCTTGTAAGGAGAGAGGGTCATCGCCACTCTGCTTCCGCCAAACTTCACGCAAGGGCAGTCGGAGTACCATGGTATCCTGCAAACACATCAATCCCTTGGTAGTCTTCATATCACCTGGAAACGATGTCATCAACAGATAATCAGTATATTTTTCATCACATCACTGCCTTACCCTTTTTGTGCTTCCTAGATACCTGTTTATTTTCGCCGTGAAACCCTCCGGTATCACCCGCAACCGCTTCGCTCATATCCGTCCGACCCGTAGAATAACCCCCATCCCTTATGTGGGATGTATCTGTGCTTGCCATCTTGTCTTTCCCCGTTCCTCAACATCCCATGTTCCCTTTTTAAACTAAGATATACCAGCTGGCGCCCGCCGTCTTTTCTTTCCCTTTTCCTCACACCACTGTAAAGATAGGAATGGAAAGGGAACAACAGGAATAAAATATTACACGCTGCCGCCTGCCTGCCTGGCCAACTTCAGCCATCCCATAGATACTCTTCAAGCCCTGTAACCCTCCCAAAACAATATGAATAGTTACTCGGAACGCCATGCTTTCTTTGCTTCTCTTGTCATCAAGTCCAGTGCTATGATCAGTTCCATGCTTATCTCAACACGCCCCCGCGGGCGGACAAAAAACGGCGACTCCAGATGACACAACGGAAGGAAAAAAAAGATCGAAGCAACACATACAGCAGCTGGTCTTTTCACCGTCAAGAGTCAGCCAGCTTGGCAAAGTGTTTGGACCAAATCCATCCGACACAATTCTGAGGGTCGTCTTGGTTTTTGGCCAACCAGAGTTCGCCCTTTTCGGCAATGACATCAAAGATCTGGCCACCGCGTTAGCAACTGTCCTTGCTCTAAAGGGATCGTGAGACGTACCTCGCCGGCTTGGTACGTTAGATAGGGGTACCCAGCTTCATGTTTTGTTGTTTCAATGTTGAACTCGAACAGTGACGCTGCGAGCCACAGCACCTGGTAGCCACCATTGCCAGGGCGCTCGCTGGAAGAAGCTCTGGAGGACCTCATACCCTCCTCCGGTCCGTCTGGTAGTGGTAGTGCAGAGTGGAAGAGGCCCGACAGCCGTCGCGCCTCTGTACTGGGGTAGTTCGAGTTGTAAGTCGAATTCGAATCACGCCAGTTTTGAGACGTGGCATTGGCAGCGGACTCGGAGCTCTGTCGAGGAATGCTGGTCGATTCAAAGCTCCGTCCGGTGCTGGGACGGGCCAGCCCCATTGTCGGACGAGTTGCTGAAGATGGCTCTGCGGTGATAGGCGAGCCAGAGATGCCGCGCGTGTGCCCGTTGATGCCCGAGTAGTAGTCCCGGTAGTAATGACCTGGACTCGAGGGCGACAAGCTGAACTGGCCGCTGTTGCGCTTTGCGAAATCCGGAGTGGGCAGACTTGGCACGTGGTCACTGTTGACGGAGAGACCCCTGCCGCGAGATGGAAGCAGTTCGTTTGGCCGAGACCTCGTCTTGGAGAGAGTGGAAGATGTATCATCGGTCGTCGACTGAGAGGTTCTGCCTTTGAGCGTGGGGTTCAAGATTCCGATCGCGCTGGCCCTTTCCTCTTGGAGCTGGAACTCTCTCTGGAAGGTTGTGACAATCTCTGAGAGCTCCGGAACATGGCCCAAGTCCTGGAGAGGCGCCTTCACCTTCTCCTTCCAAACTAGATACCAGGCTGCTTGAATGCTGACAAATTTGCCGAGACATATGTTGCCGACCTTGGCAGTGAGCGCGGATAGCTTTGGAAGCTCCTTCTTCAGAGTGTCGTTGAGCGCTTCGTACTGCTCAACAAGCTCAGTAAGCGACTTATCCACCTTCTTGCCGTTGGTCTTGAGTTGAACGTGTTTATCATAGTCCAACCGACGCTTCGACCTCTTCTTCAACGCGAGTGTGGGGTTGCCATAGCACCTGATGACCTGCTCAAATGGCTCGATGACGTGTTTTCGAACATCCGACAGCTGCAGTTATGTCAGTAAGGCCTTGAAAATGATCTTGCCAGCACGGAATGGCGAACTCACATGCTTCTCTAGCGCAATCTTCTCGATGTCCCTCATGGACACGTTGAACTGGACCCACTTGCTCTCCAGGTGCGCATAGTCTCTTGATGGCTGCAGGCGCATAACTAGCTCCATCGACGAGAGATACTGGAGGAACTCGTGCACATAGGTCGCAACATTCCTGGTGTAATATTCGACGTCTCTTAAAACCACCTGAAGTCGAAGGTAATCGTCCTGAAATCTCTCATGGAGCCTGGCAAACTCGTCGTCATCAGCGGCTTTGGATGGTGCCTGGAGTTTATCGACGCGCTTCCCGAACGCCCTAGCTATGCCAGCCCTGACATCTGATTCTTTTCGCTTTCTGCCAACAATCTGTCCGACAAGCTCGAAGTTCTTTTTCGTCTTGTTGATATCCTCGATTGCCGTCATGACATCCGTCTTTGCGGCGACGAGGGCTTCACGATCTGGGTGGTCCGCCGGAGTATACTTCAGCAGATGAGTTAGAATATCAGGATACTTGGTGATGCGCTGCATTGGCTTGATTAGGAGCGAGTCGAGGTTCCATGCAGTAGTCAGGTCTTTCGCCGCTTCATTACATTCCTTGAGCCACAGGTTAACAGTGTCATCCTCCTGGATTTGAAGGAGGCGCTTGGTCGAGAGGTCACTGGATTTCAGATACGCCTCATGCACTGTCTTGAGCCTCTCAATGTTTTTTGAGAAGACAGGTCCAAGAGCGGTCTGGCGATCCTTCTCATCATCGACATCGGACTTATGTGTTGTGCCACCCGAGTGCGTCGAGACGAGGGTCATTGAATCCGCATCTCGTACCGATTCGGGTACTTGAACAGGCGATCTTCTGCCCTTGGGAGTGTAGACGCTCAGGGCCGCCTCTTTGAGCTGCGAGAGCAACGATGCGTGGAACCCAATGATATCATCGCTGTTCCTGAAAACCAACTTGATGGTCTTGCTGTCGAGGCCCGGGCACGCCTCTGCGGTGCCCTTGTAGATTTCCTCCACGATGCTCATATCCCTGACGAAAACGTCTTCTGTATCGATGAGCTCGCGGATGACCAGTTGACGCTGCCGCAGCCTCTTCTGCTCGTCACTCAACAAGCTCTGGGAATCGGATGGCTGGGCTTTGTGCGTGCTGCTTGCAATACTAGGCGGGTTCGATGATTCAAGCGTGAGCTTCCGGGTCGAATTGCGCGTCAAGCTCGACACGCTGGGTTGCGTAGAGCTCGCACTCTCCTCCTCTTGGGCATAGGCGTAGCTATTCGGCCGACTTTCCGGCTCGTAAATGGTGTTATCCAACCGATACTCACTCTCTGGAATAGGAGGGGGTGGCGGTTCATGATTGGGTAGGAGTGGCACCCTCCGGGGTTGGGATGAAAAGGGAATGGCAAAGTCATCGCCTGCATTGAGGTCTGGAAGTCGGTGCCTGCCGTGCGGGGAGTCGGCTAGCATAGAAGGGGATATGCTGGGCTTGACCAGCGGCGAGGGTGCTGGGCTTTGGTTGATATCGCCCACGCTAGATCCGTGGCAGCTACGATCATCGGAGGACCGCGTAAGCTTGAAAGTTGACCGCCGCTCCGGAGGGATCTCCACGTCGTGAGAATGTGCGGCGGAACTTGCCGGCCCCGCGTCACGATCATCGCTTCCGAACGAAAAGTCTGTCCAGGTTGAGCCCTGGCTCAGGCGATTTGCGGGGGAGAGCAATGCAGGTACTGCGAGGCTGTGTGACGTATCCGCAGCCTTCTGATAGTCTGCGGATGATAGCGGGGCGTCGTATGGGACATCAACATCAGACGAAACAGGGGTCGAGTCGCGCAGAGAAGCGATATTGTCACGCAAGCGCGGACCGGTGTAGAAATCCTCTAAACGATCTAAATCGCTCGCATCGACCCGCACATTGTCGGATCCCATGTTGCCCGAGCGCAAAATCTCCGAGGTGATAATCTCAGGCGTCTCTTTGACTGGTGCTTCGGCCTCTTGAAGCAGCTCGGCTGCTGGCATCGTGTCACCGAGCTGATCCTTGTACGACGGTTTGAAATCAGACTCTGGGCCCAGAATCGTGACCGTTGTCTCGTAGCTTTGAGACGCGTACGTATAGGGTTGCGGTTCATACTCTTCCTCGCACGGTTCGGCCGCTGCAGGCGGCAACTCAAACTCTGTGCGGGTGGGCGTAATTTGAGGGGACTCTTGCGAGCATGCGCCCAGGGACAGCTTTGTTGAAACGTCGTCGTCTTCAACATCCTCCTCGTCATCAAAAGGATACTGATAGGATGCCCTCTTGTGGAGAGTCGGAGGTGCTGGTCGCGTTGGCATATCCATGCTAGAAGAAGTCTGCAAGTGTGCCGGCATGGAAATCCCCAGATCGTAGTCGATCGTTGCCGTGCTTTCGAGTGCGCCTTCCGGCCGAGGGGGCTCGGTTTGCTCGTCTATGTCGAACATGGTGGTGGCAGAAGCCTCGGAAGCTGCAGACAGTGGAACGTCATCATATTCGTCCAGCCGAGGGGATCCGGCGGTAGGGAAGCTTCCGGGTATTCCCAGCGTCGGCGAGTCCAGATGCGGGGATGCTTTCGGGACGGGTGACTGTTGTGGTGGGGGCAGATTTGTTGTGATCTTCAGCGGCGCTTCTGTAGCTGTCCGCTCAGTCGGGGTCGCTAGTTCAGGGGGCCGGCCAGTGTCACTTGAGGGCGAAGGTACAACACTGATGGCAGCGGCCGCTGCAGCCGCAGCCGCAGCCGCTATGCCCGAGGTGGCCGCTTCCGCCTCGAGCTTCACTCTTGCTACCACTTCCAACTCCTTTTTCCTCCGCTCCGCTGCCGCCTGTCTTGCTTCTCTTGCTTGCGAGTCTCGGATGGACTTGCTATACGCAAGCTTGATAGTCTCCCGCCGTTGCGCGAAATCTATCGGACCTACCGAGATTTTACGCCTGCGGGCGGCGGACTCGTCGACGTTTGACGTGCTCCGTTGAGCTGACCTTGTTGGCGATGGCGGCCGAGGGCCCGCTCTCATCCTCGACGCAGCAGTCGTAGCGGTGGCAACTGATTGGCGCGGACGAGAGCTTCGGAGACTAGGCGAAAGCTTCGGGGTTGGAGTCGACACGTAGGCGTTCAACCGTCCATTTGTTGATGTTGCAATGTTTGGAGGCGGAGGTTTCCTCGTCGACCCAGGAGTATGGCTAGGCGTGGGAGTCTTCGCCCGCGCTGGTGTTGCTGATCGGCTGGTGGGTGTTTTCGCCCTTGTAGTCGTATGCTGCTTGACTGAACGACCGCCGGTCAGCTGTTTCGACGTTGCAGGAGAGTTAGACCGCGTAGAGGTGGGACTTGTGCAGCCCGAGCTGCTATTCATCTTCCTCATGAGGATTGGGAGTCGAGATGTTGGAGATGTTGGAGACGTTGGAGACGTTGGCGACGAGTCATCGTGCGTTGGCCTCGCAACACCCTGGGTCCTTTGAACTGCACGGCTCGTGTTCAGTTTCGATCCGGCAAGATCGCTGTGCGCTCTGGAGTGGCCCGTTATCATCTTTGAGGCAAGTTTCTCCGGGGCTTTCTGATCAGCGGCCGCGGCTCGGTACCAGTCAGTTGGTGAGGGAGGCTCCGGTTCATGGTCAGGATCGGAAAGACTTCGAACGTGAGGCCTTGCGACATTTTGCACGCTGGATTCTGATGTCCTCCGTGGCCGAGGTTCCTCAATTCCAAAGCCAGCCGTTGCTGAGTCACTGTACTCGGGTAGTATTTCTCCGAAGAGCAAACCGCTCGAACGTCCCGACACAGGCGGGGACGTGGGCAAATCAGACGAAACCCCAGGGGACAACTGCGTTAACGACTTGGATGCTTGACTGCTCGGAGAGACGGGGTTACGGGGCCTGCTGATCCTGCTGGCAAAGGATTGCTGGTTTGCCGATGCTTGATCCTCTGGAACAAACTTTGGTCGCTGTGTCCCTCTAACGCTTGCCGCCCTTGCCGTCTCATGCCCCGTCTCTCGGTTCGACGGGGCTCTCAGAGAGCCATACGACGTTGGGCCGCCTCCCAGTCCTATCGACCGCCCATTCAGTCCTCCAGAGGGCGCATCTCGCGTGGGTCTCGCGGCGTTCTTTCGGGCGGAGGAGCTCGACTGTGATCCGGTCTGGTCAAATTTCTTCTTGAGGTCCTTCACACTCGGAGGGAACGCGCCGGCTGCGGGGTTGTAGCCATTGCCTGGGGCTGATTGCTGTCTGGTTACAGAAGCTTGACGGTCGTCGACGGGGTTGGACGCAGAGCGAAAGCCTGCTCGGAGAGGTGTTCGGCCAGCGGGAACGGCGGGATGTCTCGGTGTGGTGCCGTTGCCGTTGGATCGCAACGACGTCGGCTGGCGGCTGGCGCTCGACTGGACGGCGGGGGTGGTGGCCATCGAGTCGATCGAGGGCGCGATGGCATCACCAGGCTGCACGCCACGGTAACTGCGATAAAATTCGTCGGGCTCTAGAGAATCGTCGACACGGGCATTGGCAGCGTAGGCCTGCGCGTTTGCGGCGGCATACGAAGCGACGGGAATCTGGCTAGGGCGGCCGTCAAAGCCTGGTGTCAACGGGGGAAACGGAGACGAGGATGACGAGGAACCCGAGTCGGGGTTGGTGAGCTGCGTCTGGTAGGTTAGCTGCTGAGGCTGCGGCAGGTGTTGTCGGTAGCGCAGTTGGTCGTGGTCGTGGGAGTAGTCGGGATGCTGTTGGGGGTGGTGATGGCGCTGTTGCCGCTCTGCGTGGCGATGGTCGACGAACGGGCCGGTGCGTGAAGCAGCCTCGTCTCCATGGTCGTCGTCCATGCTGACCCGACCATCACTGTCGCTTCGGGGCACCTCGTAGGTGGGCTCCTCCCTGGGGCTCAACCTGGAACTGGGCACCTTGCGGCGGGCAGCGAAAGTGGTCCGAGGCGGCGGGCGGGAGCGAGTGGTCGTGGGAGACTCAGAGGTGATCGGGATCCATGCCAATGGGAGGGATGTCGGGGCTTGAGGACGTTGATGTGCTGGCACGCACGAGGATTGGCGGATTGCCTGCGGGCGGAGGGTCGACCGGGGGTGCTGCTGGCCAGTGGGCAACCGGCAGGGGCACGCTGGGTTTGCTGCGATTTCCCCAAACAACTGCAGGCTGGGGGTCCACCCGAAACCATAAATAAGCACCGACCTTGGCGAGCAGATAGTCTTTCCAAACGCTCACGTCGATCGACTTTTTTCTCTGATGCACTACGTTGATGGACCGTTGACGCTAGATACGCTTGTGTGCTTTCTTCTGTCAGGGACGGAGAGATGCAGGTTCAGTTGCCGTTGGCCGATGGGGCTGCCTTGGGGGGCTGTTTTGGCTTGGTGTCGGCGTCGGCATCCGCGTCGGTCCTTTTTTTTCTGACTCTCACACCTCAGCTCTCCCATGCTGGCCGGCCCTCACATCCATCGAAGGAGTCCGGATGAATTGGCTGGCTATTCCCGTATCAGGTTATCTACGTATCCGAACCATTGTGGTTATCTCTTCCCTCCACTTCGTCGGACGCCAAGGCGAGACAAGGCGTGCAACCCTCGCTACCTAACCCTCTTCCAAATGTTCCTGAACCGGTGTGTGCACTATCAGAATGGTGGATGGATGTCCCTTGGAGACCGTTTCCTGTCTTGGGTCAAACGGCGGATCTCATCACTGTGTCCGCTGACTGCCGCACGGCTCCCCAACCGTTCACCAGAGCGTCGCACGTGATTGACGGCGCCTAGAACCGGGGATCTTGAAACGTCGTGGTCGAATCGAGTGCGGTATAGACGATCGTATGGCGCCGCAGGGCTACAGGTCGGCGCGCTAGCCATCCAGCGATTTCCTCCTACTCTAGAGGCATTCAAGTTCCAAGTTCCAAGTCCCAACTGCAGATGGGCTGGCGCCACCGTCGCAGATGCCGGGCACGGACGGTGACTGGATCGCGGATTCAAGATTATACCAGCTTCCAGATTAAAGGGACGGGTGTTGGCCAGACTTGTCAATAATCTCCGATATCTATTGCTCCCGGCAAGGAACATCAAGGTTACATTCTTTTGAAAACCAGGAAGTTAACATCGCTGATTGTGCCCGCAAGCGACGATTCTTCGTCTCTGTGCGGATTGCATGTGGAACGCCGAAACATGCTACAGGGTACGCCATCTTCTACTTGTTCGCTGCCATCCAGCCAGTTGCTGAAGGACCAAGCGTAGACAACCAACTTTCAACATCGGCAACACACTCTAAAACAGCCCTGTTGCGGGGCGGCAAGCCGCCCCCAATTGGAGCCTAGTGGCGTCTGAAGGCTCGCGATATGCACAACTAAAAACACCTCCTTCCAACAGTTTGTGACTCCCAACCAAGCGCAAGGCGCTTGTGAGTTCCCGTGCCTGCCAATACGGCTCGAGACCCTTCGCACACCAAGACCGCATCCAGTATCTCTCTGGCGACACAATTTCACGGGAAAATGGCTCTTCTCGGTGACAAGGATTGGAACAAGCAAGCAATTCTGTGACACAGCCGTTTGAGGGTTAAACTTGATTGTTCCATCGCTACCGTCAGCCCCGTTTGGCTTTTGGGGGCAGGCCAAGTGGAACGTGCCTTGCTCCAATCGCACGACCACGCGACGCGACTTCCCCCTTCTCCAAAAGTAAATACAGCAAGCAATTGCCCAAACGGATGGTGTTTGGGAAGAAGAAAAACTCCCAATTCTGCCCGTCTTCAACCTGCGCACTTGTCACCCAATCGGCCACAACTGCTTTCGTGGCACTAGTTGATAGGCGCCCTTCTCTTCTACATTCCTGCCAATAATCGTGAGGCCCAAGATCGTCGAATGGCATTCGACACTCCATCAACTCGATCTGTCTTATCGGCATCGCCATCCCGATGGCGAAAAGGAAAGGAGACCTAGATCGCGCTGCCTCTGGCGATTGGCTGGTCAAAAAGGCGAAGAGCGAACAGCAGAAATCGGCGAGCGACAGCCTGGTGGGGCACGCTCTGCTCACCCAGTACTATAACAAGATCAACACACTGCGCGAGTACATTCTGGGCGAACTTCCCAGCTCTTCGCGCATAAGACGCAAGAAAATCGAGTCGGTACACTCAAACTGCTCAACTCCGTCCGAAAAGGCGGTGTGCAACGAGGATGAGCTTGCTCTTGGCCGGTATCTCGATAGCACTCTCGTCGCCCGTCGCGAGCAGCCATGCCCAGCGACCAAAAGGGCTCTCGACCTTCGCTGGGAGAAGTGGCTCGGTTTCTCGCAAAAAGGCGACGAGTCGTATGTCACGCTTTCCGATGGTCTGAAGGGAGCCATCTATTCGCAATCAGAGGTAGGGCTCCAAATAGACTGCCCCTTCAGTTGGTAGGCTGGTGTACTCAACACGTTTAGATGGTCGACTTTGTAGTCTGGCTCTTGTTTTCTCACGAGAAGACTAAAAGGTGGCCGAAGCACCTACTTTGCGATGGTTTTCGCAAGCAAGCCCGCACCGATGGTGCGCAGACGGGGCAGGTTATTCCTGGCTTGTATGAGCACTACCCTAATCACCGCGTGAGAGCGCTCAAAAAAGATCCCTGGCCGCAGATACTCATGCTACTGGGAAAGGAGGGTGAGCGTATCATGATCGGTCTTTTGGCGGACTGTGCTATTTTCGAGCCTGTGAAGGCGGGCAAGGACAATTTCTACCAGCTATGCGGGAGTCCTACTCATGAACTCGAGCCTTTGGCTGTAGAAGCCCTGAAAACATCAAGGCTCGCGTCGGAAGCCGCTGCCCAAAGAGCTGTCGAGCGCCGTCCAACTGAAATTGCACTTGCCAGAAACCGGATGCTATATGCACGAGCTGCCCTGAACACCAAAGGCAACGTAATATTTGGGCTTCGCCATATTCGTACGTACCAATCTTCGTAATCTTGTGAAACCTCAAGCTTACCTCTCTAGATGTTTTGAACCGGTTTCCTTTCAAGGCACCGTCGCTGTCTGATGAGGATTCTCATCAACTGGAAACTCAGGTATCAGGCCAGGACGGCGACGAGGGTGTCATCCACATCATGATGTACATGTTCCCAAGACAATTCGGCCTACACAACGTCTTTACATCGATAGTAGACCGTCAGAAGACAGCACAGATGTTTCAGGACTACACACTACGTGAAGAAGAAATCGCTAAGAAGTTCGGCGGGAATAGTGAAAAGAGCAGACGTGCCGCAAAGCATGTCCCGAAGCGACTCAGGGGCCTCCCTCGCCTCATCAGGCGTCTTCAAGTTCTCCACGGCCGATGCGCCTACGCAGCAATGCTGCAACACTACTGTCCAGTAAGTGCCTAGCATAACCGTTGTGTGAGAAACAAATATTAACTGTGTTTAGGTATTGGGGCAGGTCGAATCAGAAATGAACGGGCAGGCAGGAGCGTGTGAGAAGCCGCCGCTTCATTCCACAAGGCAGTCAAAGAACCTAGCGAACCACAGAAAGCGACACACTCCGTCATCCGCCCCCCCCGCCCCGACACCGCAGTACGACTCTCTGTTTGATTTGGCGACCCCTATTTCTGGTGTCTCAGCCTTTTGCCAGGCTGTGCTGTCGAGGGTTGTCCCAAACGAGTTCTGGGGTGAATGCCTGGTTCAAGACCACAACAAGACGTGTTTCTTGAAAAATGTGCACCGATTTATCCACTTGCGACGCTTCGAGAGTATGTGTCTCCACGAAGTCATGCAGGGCATGAAGGTATTCCATCTGCCCAGTCCGTAGGCGCTACGATAGGACCACTGACCATGGCAAACAGGTGCTGGACATAGGGTGGCTCACGCCACCAGGTTCGGGCGGGCAGAAGTGCTCCCAGTCCGATAAGCAGAAGCGCTTCGAGATATTTTACGAATTGCTCTACTACCTGTTCGATTCACTGCTCATCCCACTCATCCGAGGCAACTTCTATGTTACCGAGTCCAGTGTGCATCGACAACGGCTCTTCTTCTTTCGCCACGACGTCTGGCGCCACATCGCTGAGCCTTTCATGGCATCGCTCAAGGCCAAGATGTTTGAGGAAATTGACCATGACGATGCGCGCCGTATTCTAGAATCCCGTGATCTGGGCTTCGCGCAGCTGCGACTGCTCCCGAAGCGAACTGCAATGCGCCCTATCATGAATTTACGGCGCCGAGCCCCAAAGAAAGATGGCAAGACGCTTGGACCAAGCATCAACACGCTTTTAGAACCAGTGAGCACAATGCTCAAGCTGGAAAAGGTATTTTACAGTTAGCTATGGTATCGCGTTTCGGTTGCTAATCTCAACTACAGTCTTTGAATCCCTCTCGTCTCGGGTCTTCCATGTTCTCCGTCGGTGACATATACGACCGTATCAAGACATTCAAAGGCCAGATCGGTCGGCACCCTCCTCCACTTTACTTTGCCAAAGTCGATGTCAAAGCCGCTTTCGACACAATCCCCCAAGACGCCGTGCTCAAGATCCTCCAGCGCATCCCCAACCAGTCTCGCTATCTCATGTCAAAGCACGTCGAGATAACCCCCCTGGAGACAGACAGCACCAAGGCTTCCAAGCGCTGGCGCATGACAGGCCGAATACCCAAGGACACAGCAAGCTTTCTCGAGCGTCTCGAGGCTGCGCCCCATACAGCCACGCGAGCCAACACTGTCTTCGTCGACAGCGCCGCTCAGACCTCTCACAGGACGCATGTGCTGCTTGACTTGACAACCATGCATGTGAAGCAGAATCTGGTTCGTATTGGCAAGAAATACTACCGCCAGAAGACGGGCATTCCACAGGGCTCGGTATTGTCGACCACGCTGTGCAGCTACTTTTATGCAGACCTAGAGGCCAACCACTTGGGTTTTCTCGACAAGAATGATTCCCTTCTTCTAAGACTCACAGATGACTTCTTACTCATCACCACCGACCACAGCAAGGCGGCGAGGTTCGTCCAGGTCATGTACGCCGGTGTGCCGGCGTACGGTGTCGCCATCAGTCCGGCAAAGAGGCTAGTCAACTTCGAGCTGGAAATCCACGGCGTAACTGTACCAATGGTAGAAGATGCAACCGCATTTCCATATTGCGGCCTGGTCATTGACTGTGGGACGCTAGAAGTGCGCAAGCAAAGACAGGGAGAGAAAAATCCAATAGTCTTCGACGCTCTCACAGTGGAGTTTTCGAGACGGCCGGGGTGGAATTTCAAGAGGAAGGTCATCAGTACGTGGTTCACCCTGGTTCTGACGTTGGAGGCTGCTAACGCATGACAGACGCATTCAAGATACAGTCGCATCTTGTGTTCTACGATACGGAGCACAATTCACGGCAAGTGGTGCTGGGGAATGCGTATACGGCATTCGTGGAAACGGCCACGAAGATGTGGGCGTATGCGAGGTGTCTGCCGAAAGAGAAGAGGCCCGGCTTGGAGCTTTTTGCCGGTATGCTGCGGTGCTTGTCGTGTCGAGGCAGGATGTGCTAACACTACGCAGATACGCTTAATACGCTAGTTGATGTAGCGTATTTGTTGTTGACAAGCAAGTCAAGAAAGGCAAGATATCCAGGGTATGCGTGCTCTGTGAAGAAGACGGAGCTCGCTTGGTGAGTTTGTATTGTCGTGCAGTTGTCAGAGATGGAGTGTTGCTAACTGGTGGGTGTCTAGGTTGACGATGGTTGCATGCAGAGAGGTGCTTGTGAAGAAACAGTCGGGATATAAGGATGTGATTACTTGGTTGGAAGGGAAAGCGAATGCCTTGGCGGTAGAGAAGGGAATGAATTGCCGCAGGTTGGTGAGGGTTGTTGAGAGATGTCTATGAGCTGCTGGCCAAGGTCGAGCATAGATGGGTCACAAAGTTTGTTGAGCTTTGTGAACGACGGGGTTGACATTTGTGCATGTCGAGTTGAGCGTCAAGACAGCTTGGCTGAAGATGAGGCTTGTATACGGAAGGTATGCATGTTCCATTGGAGCCTGGATGCTTCGTTCAACCTGCAGCCTACCACATAATACAGCAACAATAGACGAATGGGAAGTCAGCTCAAGCCAAAAGTGCAACCTTCACCGATGAGCTCGCTGCAAATGCAGCTCTCTTGAGTGGCATCGATCACTGAAAACATGACCCAGTGCTACGGCAAGAACGAAGTACCATCAAGGGTTAGGGTACCCCACCCTTCCCGCACCTGCATGGACTTTCAGGTCCAACATGCAGCTTTTCAACATTTTTTATATGGGGAAATAAATGATTTGACTCAAAAGTGGAATCCCAACCTTACCTAACTCTGCCCCTCTCTTCACCACCACACAAACCCCTCCTGATGAGATGGTACTCCCAACTCCTCCAACGCGCCATCATGACGACTCCTGAGCTTGCGCCTAAAACGGCGCCCCAAAAGATGGTGCCCATACCCCCGCGGGGCGTCGACTACCGCGGAAAGGTTGTTCTCGCGCCCATGGTCCGCTCCGGCGAATTACCCTGCCGCCTCCTCGCCCTCCACTACGGCGCCGACCTCGTCTGGGGTGCGCAGTATCCCCTTTCCCCTTTCCCATAGTATTCTAACATCCATCATCATCACACAGGCCCCGAAACAGTCGACCACGCCCTCATCGGCTCCACGCGCCGCATCAACCCCCGCACCGGCATGCTCGAATGGTCGCGCATCCCCTCCAACAATGCCAAAGCAGCCGATACCACCGAGTCCATCATCTACCGTCTTGATCCGCGCCGAGAAGCCGGCAAGTTGATCTTCCAGATCGGAACCTCCGATGCGGAACGCGCAGTCGCCGCCGCGCGCATGGTCGCGGCGGACGTAGCGGGTATCGACGTCAATGCGGGGTGTCCAAAGCCGTTTAGTACATCCGGCGGCATGGGCGCTGCGCTGTTGCGCACGCCAGATAAGCTGATGGGGATATTGGAGGCGCTGGTGAGGGAGATTGTGCCGGTGTTTGGGATCGGTGTGAGCGTGAAGATTCGGTTGTTGGAGACGGTGGAGGAGACGGAGAGGTTGGTGAGGAGGTTAGTGGGGACTGGGATCACAGGGTTGACGGTGCATTGCCGGACGACGCCGATGCGGCCGAGGGAGAGGGCGATACGGGGGCAGCTGAGGATGGTGGGGGAGGTGTGTAGGGAAGCTGGGGTGGCGTGTGTGATGAATGGGGATGTAGAGGGGCGGGATGCAGCTGAGGAGCTGATCAAGGAGTTCGGGGTGGACGGGGCGATGGTCGCGACGGCGGCGGAGAAGAATCCGAGTGTGTTTCGGGGAGAGGCGAAAGGGGGGAAGGCGGATTGGAAGGAGATGGCGCAGCAGTTTGTATGGTATGCAATGGAGGCGGAGAACAAGTTCGGGAATACCAAGTTCTCGCTGGCGCATTTGGTCAAGGGGGCGCACCAGTTGGTCTCGTGGACGAAGACGTACGAGGACGTGGTCAAGTCGTTGGGTATGGGGGAGGAGGCCTTAAAGAGGGCGATAGAGGTGGATAACATTCTGAGGAAGCCGCCACCGCCACCGAAACCGCCAAAAGTGAAGGAGAAGAAAGAGGAGATCCCAGCGAAGAGGAAGAAGGGAAGTCAGGGGGGTTGGTCGCCAAAGTCGCCGCCGAGCCCAAGCAGTCCCCTGAAGAAGCCGCGTGTGTCCGAAGACGCACCAAAAAGCCCACCCAAAGCACAACTCGCGGTGGAAGATGCTATTCCGGTGAGCTGAAGGCCGCTGTAGCATCGAAGAGTTGTCACTTCTTCGCCATTTCCACTCATGTAGACGGAAAGAAACTGTACCGTGAACGTTTTGTTAGAAAAGCAGCATCGGCAGGTTGACTTACGATATCCAGGCGCGTTGATCAGGCACATAAGCGGACTGTACATTACTGTACAATAGACCCAATAAATTAATACTTCCTCCCGGTCTCCTCGTAACAGCGTGGTATCATTTTGTACTCGTTATCATCAGCCTAGATTCCCTTCTCATACCTTCTTCCCTTGAGCCAACAGCTCTGATACCTTTGGCGGCAACACCAAAGCGCTCCTATCATTCCGCCGATAGAAGTCCACCAGCGCAACGGCCGTCTTCTCCGGGAGATCCTCATGAATAAAGTGTCCCGCCTCCGGGAATACCTGCAGCGCATACTTGCCTATCTCTGTGTCAGCATCGCCTCTCTTCTCACTCGCAATTGAAAACTCACCCTGCATCTGCCCAATCGTCAACTCGGTATCCAACCGATCCGTCCCCGCCAACAACAGCATCTTCCCCCCCTTCGCCTCCAAAAACTTCTTCGACAAGCCCACAAACCACCCTTCCCAAAACGGCTGCGTCCGCGCCAAATCCGTCCTCCACCTCCACGGCCTCTCCCCGTCCCCTTCCTCCAACATCAACAACGCCGGCACGCTCGTCCTCGCCGCGACGCTACTCCTCAACGTCCTCGACCTCACATGCCAATCAATCCCCTCCCGCAAGCTCCCGAACCCCACCGGCCTCGTCGACAAGTACGTCTGCATACTCGTCAACGCATCCATCGCCGACCCCTCCACCACATCCAGAACCGCGTACCCCAGCAGTGCTCCCCCTAGCAGACCCTTCTTCGCCAGGTCCGTCACCACCGCTCCACCTAGCGAATGCCCTACCAGCATCACTGGCGGTAACTCCTTCCACTTCATCGCATCCCTCGTAAGCATAATCACCCTGTACAAATCCTCCGAGAGGGTGTCAAGACTTAGATCCAGCGGGTCCTCGGGGGCGATGGTTGATCCGTGCCCACGACAGTCGGGGGAGAGGATTCCGGCGGTGGGTAGACGTTTGCGGATCTCGGAAGAGAGGACGGCGAAGGAGAGGCCCGAAGAGCCGGCGCCGTGGTGGGTGACGAAGAGGGGGCCTTTGCCGACAGGGGAGGTAAGGTAGGTGTGGTAGGATACGGTGGGGGAGGAGGGCGTGGGGAGGAGGAGTTCGCGTTCGAAGTAGGTGGTCCAGGGGATAGGGTCTAGGGTGCGGGCGGAGGGGATTCTGGTAGGATGTTAGCATGAATATGGAAGAGAGAGTAATAGGGGAAGGGGAGGTACCCGAGAGGTCGCGCGAAGAGAGCGCGGGCGGGGGAGGGGATGACGGTTCCCGTCGAGGAGACGGAGGAGGAGGAGGCCGAGGAGGAGTCATCGTCGGGGAAGGAGGGCACGGCGTCGGAGGTTTCGGAGGTGACCGAGTAGCTGAGACTGCGAGTGGTGGTGCCGCTGTCGCTTTCGTCCCCGGTGCCAGTGCCGGTACCTTCCTCATCAAGCTCGTTGAAGACTGGCATGGCGGCATTGAGCTTGGCTTTCGCCCATCTCCGCTGGAGATCGGACATGTTTGTTTCGCTCATGGACAGTGGCTCCAGATGTTGCGAAATATGAAAGCTAAAAACAGGACAGGATGCACTGTGTGAGTTTGGAAGGAACCAAACAAGAGGGGTGTGTGTTGTGAGTGAGTGGCGGTTTCTCAATGTGCACCGTAGAAATATGCGCGCTACGGAAAAGGAAGGAACACGCCCGTTCTCTTTCTCGCTTGCCTCTCCAACACGATCTATCTACTTGGAACGACTGAGCTGGGCGAATGGACGTCGGGGTTCTCGTTTGAAAGTCGCTTTATGAGAGGGAGTGAATTGGGGGGTTATCTGGCCGACCCACAGTCGTTATTGTCCAATCAAACCGCCCAAGTCTGTTAGGTAGTAGGCCCTGATGTAAGAGTCCCGTCACGGAGTTACTATCCAACCGCTCCTCAGAAAACAGAGACATAGACCGTTTAGATGCCTCCTACCTAAGGTTTAGGTGTTCTAAAAAATGACCATTTCTTTGAGATGTAAACTTGAATGTCTCCCATGACACATGTCATCTCTCTCTGTTAGGTAGTGCTACATTACTTTCCAAGATAGTCCGATACACTCCTCCCCTCTCACTTTATTTAGTACACGATCCCTCTCATCCAAGCGGTCTGTATCCGTAAACTTTATTCATCTCTTCATCTTTCTGCCAGCTGGTGGCCACTTCTCTCTCTCTCTCTCTCTCTCTCTCTCTCTCTCTCTCTCTCTCTCTCTCTCTCTCTCTCTCTCTCTCTCTCTCTCTCTCTCTCTCTCTCTCTCTCTCTCTCTCTCTCTCTCTCTCTCTCTCCATCATACACAGTATATAAAATATAAGAAACCGCGTGCGTGTCGCGAGTCGTGGTGTAGCGTATATGCAGTGAACTGAACGCACAAGATCGGGCGAATAGAAATACAAGCCTGCCTCCTCCCTCATCCTCTAATAACCTCCCATGGGTGGCGGCGGGCGTCCGTACTGGCCGTGCCCACCGTTCCCTCCGTATCCTCCTTGGTTGTAGCCACCTGGCATTGGCGGTCGCAATCCGTAGCCTCCATAGCCACCGAAGCCTCCGCCCCCTAGATTCGGAAGGGTGGGCTGTCTGTTGTCACCGAGTCTTGGCGGCGGCGCTGCATTCGCCATAAGGTTCTCGCGGCTTGAACTGCGAGACAGGCTGCGACCCATCGGGGTGGAGGGTGTGATGGGGCGGTAGGGTGCACTACTGGCGGGAGGCGCGTAAAGACCACCCTTCTCCATGTCGCTGCCGGAAGAGTAAAGGCGGTCCGGGGAGGAGTCGCGAGAGGAGGGAACAGCCTTGGCTTCCAAGCTGCCTGTCTTGTTGATCGAGAAAGACTCGGGCAGAGGAGGGGTAGACTCCTTGGAGCGGTCCAGGAGAAGCGAGTTGCGGGCGTCAAGGGGGGTGAGGGTGTCACGCTGCTGCATCTTCTCTGTTGCAGTTGTTAGCTCGCTGTTCTTGTGGTTCTCGTCCGAGGATAACTTACCCATCTCCTTTCTGCGCTGGCGGTGCGGGTTCTTCTTGCAGCAGGCGCTGATGGCGTTCCAGGCAATCAGGATGGCCAGGATACCTGTCAGTGCCGACTGGACGGCGATGAGAACCACGCCGGTGACCGTCTGGGTTGTTTGCGCAATGCCAAACTCCTCCACAAATACCAAGATGCATGCGACTGAGAGGACACGAACAACCTGGATGGCAACGTTGATGACGTTGCTCGACTTGCGCTCGTACGGTCGGCTCCACAGAAGCAGCCCAAGCATAACAGCCTCAATGATGAGCTGCGCGATCGTCTGGGTCATTCCGTGTCCGTCGGCAACAGCGAGAGCAGTGCCCTTGGCGAACATGTAAACGATGGTGGGAACGAATACCCACCAGTAGTCCTTGCGGTACGACTCGTAGAACAGACTGTACTTGACCCAAATGCTCTTGTCTTCGTAGAGGCCGGTGATATCGCCCTCCATGTTCTTGAGCTTGCGCGCCGTGCTCCAAATCTTCCAGGAGAAGAAGACCAGGATGCCGGTGAAGAGGGCCAGCGTGACGCCCGCCAGGGTCTTCGCGACGTAGGAATCGCCCTGCGTGAACTGGAAGACGCAGTACAGCACCCACACGCCATAGAGCAGCATGATGAGCGAGGTGATGGCACGTCCGATCGAGCCCCAGTAGTGCTTCCGGAAGCCGGCGAGCGCCTTCGGGAAGTTGCCGAACAACGCCCAGAACTCCAAAATGAGCTTGACGAGCAGAATCGAGACAGCGATGGCCGCAATGACGATCGCAACTACCAAGAGGACCGTCATGAATGTGTTTGCCGAGGGAATGGACAGCTCCTGGACATATCCTTGAATGCCAGAGACCGCCTGGCGGATGCTCTCATTGTCCGCTCCCCCCGAAGAACCGCCCGCAGGTGCTTCCGTGCTCACGCTAGTCTCGATTTGCCGCCGAGCAAGAACGAGGAAGGCGTCGATCGCCCGCTTCGCCTTGTTGTTTGCTGCCATGTTCGTAGTCGATCCATCGGGGTAGACCAGGGTCGCGTTGCGGAGGAAATCCGTGTTCATCTCAGTCAGGTTGCCACCGGTAGAGGCGCGGAAGCTGTCGATAGACCTCTGCATCTGGTCCCAAGGCACAAGACCGGTAGAGAAGCCAAAGTTCTTGGAGAAGGATCGGTAGACGTGGGGGTAGTTGACCGACAGCATACCGTTCATCGCCATGCCCTGAAACCACCCAAATACCTCGGTGAAGCTGGGGCTGACCGTGCCCATGCCGCCCGTGGCCGTGCTTCCTCCCACAGCGGCGCCTGCTCCCGAGAACGCCGCTCCCACGGCCGATACGCCGCCCATAACCAAAGCTGCTCCCGCCACTCCCGCAGCAACGTACGACACAGCGGGCACGCTGGCCGTCTTGCCGTTGGATACTGTCGACTGAATACACGCCACTCGAGCGCCCGTATCCTTGGACTGCAGCTGCAGTGTTGCCATGGCCGCGATATCCGGAATCTGGAACGCAATAGCTGGTACCATGTCGGCGAACTGGGGAGGGATCGCCTGGCTGCCCTTGGCGGAGAAAGTACCCACGGGCACAGGACAAAGCTGCTTCACGAATGTCCCTGGCGAGCAGGGATCGAACGCGTTCGAGTAGATTTGCTGGCCGTATGCCGTAACGTTGAGGATGGCTGTGACATTTTGTACCTGGGTACTCGATCCGGCAACGTCGAACGAAACCGTCTTGTTGTTGTTATTGTAACTGATGTTAACCCTCTGCACCGAAACCGAGGCCGCCCTGTTGTTGCAGCTGCTGAAGCCCGTCGTCTGAAGGATATCCGCGCCCACCACTCCGTTTACCAACGCCGACCCAGCCACCACCGCACCTAAAATCCGGGACCCGAAGCCCCCCTTTGCCATCTTGTATTTCGCTCTTGCCCTTTTGCAATCGTTGATTGTTGTTTTCGTGCTGATTCACTCCGCCGTTTCTAGTCCCCGTTCCTGTCGCTACCTCATGGGGTATAGTGGTTCTTCTGATGTTGATGAGTAGGCAAGATGTCCGCAACTCTCGGTCACGATGATGATGTCAATGTTCAAGTAGATGTCTTCGAAGCCGGTCGGTATGGGTAGGTAGTGAATGATCGGCAAGCCGATTGAGTATAAAAAAGAAGGGTAATTGAGAAGAAAACAAACAGAACAATCAACGTCCGAGTAAAGAAACCGGCCGAGGATCAACCTGGAACGAACGGAAGAGAAGGAGGGCAACAAGTTGCCTCTCGGGGAAAGAGAAACACGCTTGGTGAAGCGTGATGACTTCAGCACTGGGAATGGCCTCGACGACAAGTCAGGGAAGGGAAAGGAAGGAAACGGGGAAGGTAAAAGAGAAGCAGGCCTCGAAAAGGCGCCGATGCCCGCACAGCGCCGACAGACAGGGAGTGGCCCTCCAACCCCCGAGCGGGTATCTGAAACGGCTGGAGATGTCAACGAAAGCTCCCCATACCAGCGCGTGGCTGCGTGGCGGAGGGGTTCATCCCCTGACCGTCGTCGTGTCTCTCCCTCCCTTGGTCTTGCAGGGTCTTGCAGCTAAGCAGCAGCGGAGCGGGTTCGAGGCCGCTGAATCTCTGGCGGAGACGCCCATGATTGGCAGAGCGCGCATGGGACGCAGCCGCTGCCCCTCGTGCCCCTCAGCCAGGGAAGGCCCTACGAGCGCTGGGAGCTGAAACGGTAGTGCGAAAAGGGGATGCCTTCATGGGCTCCCATTGGCTGCTGGCTGGCTGTGGGGCTCTGCTCCGGGTGGGCGACTCGCCACTGGGGGACTCCGTCTTTCTTGAGATCGCCACATGAAACTCGCAACGACGACGAACGGCAATCCGGTTTGCAATCCCGTTCTCAGCGACGATACTCGAGCCGAGTTATTCCTTCTAAAAATACGGGGACCGCCATCGCGGCCGGTGCGTCAAGAGTTCTGCGGCCCCGCCATCACCGACAGACCACACACTCTTACGGTACCGATGTACGGATCCGTGCAGCGACTGCATCTGCAACCGCAATCCCTCCCAGCCCTCTGCTTACGTGTAGATGTAAACCTCCAAACAGAACACGCAAGTCCCTGACCAGTGCATGCTGCGAAGCCGACAGAAGCAAAAAGCTGTCCACTGCCCAAAAGTTTTTCCACCACGGTTCTCGCTGCCCTCTCCTGTTTGGGAAGCGAACCCCTGCGTACCTGCGTCAGCCAACCCCACAAAGCCAATCCCAACACCTGGCACCCCTCGTTCGCGATGCGCGGCGAGGAGTATCAGAATCATGCGAAGCAGATCTACCCACCAGCATGGACCGTCGAGGGGGCCGCGCACTCTGCACTGCCTCTGGTCCTTCTCGAAACGCCATCGAACGCCATCATTAAATCACTCTCATCATCGCGAGTTCACAACATGCCGACTTTCTAACGACCTGACGTTCAGAGGACCGTCAATGACGGTTGTCACCTCCACCCCCTTGTCAGCATCAAATCTTCCATCTACCACAACCAGAACCCAACTGACCCTCCAACCCCGGTACGCCTTTACCGACGGGTCAAGATCATGATCTCCACAGACCCGTCCCCGGCATGACACAACATCATGCGGAACCCGGCCGCGCTACCGATGTTCAGATGCCCGCCCTGGTTCCGATATAGCCCTTGAAATAAGGCTCTGAACTCGTAACCATGCGGATCAGTAGTGTCAACTTTACCGTAATTAAGGCGGTAGGTAGCTAAATGCCGAACTTGAATATTGTTTATCTACATCAAGACAGACAAGTCGGAGGCGTATCAAGATAACATGGACAGCCATTTTGAGAAGGTCTTTGCGCACATGCACATTCGGCTGGCGACGAACACAACAAATTGCTATTGCTTCAAAGCGAAACACATTCAAAGTCAGGCAGGGAGGGAGAAGTCGCAGCCCGACTCGGTCGAGCGTAACGAATGTTCCAACAACTGTCAATAATGCTGTGACGATCAATGGCCTGCATCTAATCCCATAGGTATCCGTGCCACTTGACCTTCCTTTTTGTGATATACTTGAAAGCACCTAAAGTCGGCGACACACAAAGGCTAAATCTGAGTGGGCCAAGACAAAACTGGAGCTATTGATCCTCCTCAGCACATTCCCAGCTGAAATCGATTATCACACCGAATGTAAGGCGCACTTGGAGGAACAATGGACTAGATGCACCTCTCTGCAGAGATTCTTAACAAAGATGGTCGACCGGTCCGGCAACCCGGATCTACAACGCATATCCACGGCGGCCCGGTACACAGCCACGACGCAACCGAACTCCACCAAGGCCGCTCACTGCGTCAGCCCCGATGTGGTATCACCGGATCACGTCACTCACCAATCCAAGCTAGGCAGGCAGGCAGCTATCACCGCTGTCGTTACAACGCTGAGAAACGCTCCGAGTAATCCATTTCATTTCTATGACAGTGACTTGGTTCATTTCCCCTGAGGTACCGCAACTCCGACGAAACACCAAAAAAGAAAAGTGGTGGAGTATCCCAATCCAAAACAGCCACTTTCACCATCCGAGTGAGCCTATTTCCATACGGCAGGTAAATCATTTCTTCGTTTCCGCTGTTAGTAAATGGGAAATGAAAACGCCACCAGCCCCCCCCGTTTCCCTATTGTGATGGTAAAAAGTAAAGAGTAGCTAAACAAAGTGAATATCTCGAGAAGATGTTTTATAGAAAGCAAATGGCCGGGATAACTATCCTGAAAGAAAAATGAATCGGTCTCAAATAATGGAGAGGTGACTAAAGCAACGGGGTATCAAGCAATCCACCAAGGTCACAACATCACTCTGCAGTTACTTTTATCCGCTCGTCACTGAGCGTAGAATCCCCCTGTACCCTGATGCGGTGAGTGTCCGTACGGCGACACAGACCCCTGTGGCGTGAAGTGCTGCTGCTGGTGTTCGGTGCTGGCACTGTTGGGGTCCAGCATGGGGCTGTACATGACACCTGGCGTCTGCAAGCCCAAAGCATTGCTTGCCGAGAGCCCCGAGAAGTCGACACCCGTGGTCCCCAAGTAGTTTGGTGCTCCTTGCATGCCGTAAGACTGAGATGTCGCTACGAGGTCAATGCTTTCGAACTGTGGGCCATGGCTGACCGGATAGGGATTGGATACGGGCTGGATGTTGAGTGGGTGTTGATTGGCGGGGTGGTTGAGGCCATTATTGATACCGTTGTTGAGGTCGGGGTTGAAGCCGCCAAACATTGGCTGGTACGAATTTGCGGGACTAACACCGTAACCCCAACCTGGCGTTACTGGCTGGGGCTGAGGTTGTGGTACATGGGGCTGGGTTTGTGGATGTTGCATAGGGAATCCCAGAGCGCCCGTCATCGGCGAGGCGTTGAAGTTCTCAGGCTTTGTGGGGAAGGTAGCAGGGAACGAACGAGGAGGAGGATCCTGAACCGGGCTAATGATGGTGTCGGCCTCGAGTTCCTTCCGCGCGACAAGCTTCAAAATCGGAAGGCTGATCTGCTCCATGTGCTTCGCCAGATGCACAGTCAGCTTCTTCCACGTCGGGAATGTCTTTCCGCAAAAGCGGCAGGGTTCGTTCTGCGGCAAATCGTGCGTCTCCTTGTGGCATTGTTCGACCTTTTGCCAGGTGGGATCCAGACCGCCAGCGCGCTTGATGGCCGCCTTGGTCTTGACTTTCGGCTCTGGATACTTGTGTTCCCGGACAAGATGCTGAAGGAAGTTGTCTCGTCGGTAGCACACATGGCGGCAGTCCTCGACATCACAGTCCCACCATTCCAGGTGGCGATGGCCTTCATTCTCGTGGCGAACCCAATCCGCCTTCCGCTTGAAGATCTTGGGGTCTCGGCAACGATCCCACGTGCATGTAAATGGCTGAACATCTTCGTGAACATGCTTTGTCCAGTCTGAAGGTTTCTGAAACTTTTTTGCCTGGAAGCACAGCTGGCACTCGAACTCGGCTGGCAGGATGTTTGCCGGTGGCATGGGAATATCCTGTGGGAAACTCTCCTGGCTGATTACGCCTGGCCCTTCTAGCGGCGTGATATCCCCATCCGAGCCGTCATACCTGGTAGACAAGGGGTCCATACCCCGAGGGTCACCTCTCGCGTCGAGGATATTCGCGCTTCCACCGAGGGTAATGCACAGCGCTCCACAAGCACAACTGTTGTTTGCCGTGCTCTGGAGGTGTTTAACCCTGGCACTGAGCAGGCTCTTGTAGCGAACAATTTGCTGGTGAGCAATGCGGTCAACCAAGTAATTGTTGGTCGTGGCGAGAGAAGGATTTAGCTTCAAAATGTGTTGTTGGAACCCGCTGAAGTTGGGAGTGATGTCGTCGATGATTTTGTTGGCCTGGGAGCGCATTTCTGCATCTTCATACATATCGTCTTCTTCATCTTCCTCGTCGTCCGCGTCGCCAGCAATGGCGGTGGACTTGCCGATGTTAGACACTGGAGGTCCGCCGCTCTTTCTGAGCATCTCAGCGAGACCGGCAGTCTCTTTCTTGGTTGTGAGATCAGAAATACTGCGGATCCGGAGAGGTTTTCGCACGGTGAGACCGCCCGGACTCTTCGGCGAGGTGACAGTCGGTGTTGCACCACTCATGGAAGGGTTTCGAGCATGATGGGCAGCGCCGACAGCAGACGCGCCAGCGCCCATGGCGATGACGGCTGTTGTGATGGTCGGGACCTCGCGCTTGATGCCCCAGCTCATCGCGCGCTTTAGGTTAGCCGGCTTGGGGAGGTTTGAGGTGCGGTCTGCTGAAGAATCTGTGTTGATCGACCCAGCATCATCATTTTCGGGACGGGTTCGTTTGCTAGCGGTGCCAGTCGGGATCTTGACGATACTGCGAAGGCCCCCCAACAGGCTTGGCCGACGTGGGTCACGGCTTATCGAAAGCTTCTTGAAGAGGTTGCCACTGGTGACCCCGTCAAAGTCTGAAATGCTTGGCAAACTGCGACGCCGAGTCCCCCAGGTTCCGGCATTGGAGACGAACGACTCGGTTTCTGCTCGCTGTTCGTTCCATCTCTGAATCGCGGCCTGCGAAGACTCCGGTTGGTGTCGAGCACCCTTTTGGATTCCGTGTATAGCCGCGGGGGCTCTGAACATGCGGTTCTTTAGTATGATTTCCACGTCCTGCTCGGTCAACTCGCCACCTCTTGTGTTCACGTATATCTGATCGGGCTTCATGGTGTTTTCAGTCTCCTCAACTCCAATCTCGCCTTTCGGGAGGGCGTCCTCGTCGATATCACGGGGCCTAGGAGCTGGGCTTTCCTGGTCTGGCGGGAAGGGGAAAGGCGTGGCCCCGATGGAGGGCGTTGCCGACCTTACTACCCACTCGTCGACTTCTTGGTTCCGCTCATCCGCCTTCCGCCGAGAGGCGATCTCCTTGATGGTTGGCACCTCTTCAGTGGAACGATGCTCTGGGCTCACGCCGCCCTGGCCTGTGGTTGGGTCCCGCACCCAGCGGCCTTCTCCATCGCGAGCTGTGGAAAGGGAGGTGGAGATGGGATCTGGGCGATGAAAGCTCGTCTCATCCTCGGAGAGGTCGCCGAATGTGCTATGGTGCTGGTCCGTATCTAAAGGGTACGGAACGCTGGCACCATCCCTGCCCCACACCGATACTGTGAGCCGGGGACTCTGGACAGGCATTGTGCTCACCCGAGAAACAGGCACGAGGCCGTCGTCGCTGCCGCTGTTCTCTGGGGTGAACTGAAACCCGGACTGGTTAGCGCCCGACAGACCAGAAGGTTGAGTGGAAATGCTGGCGAGTGGCTGAACCAAGCCTCGGGTCTGGCGCAGAGCGGGGAAAGTTGGACGATCTGCCTTTCTGTCACTATTGGGCGACGGCGTGTGGAGTGACGGCGTCTTGTCAGGGCTCATGGGAAGATACCCAGGCTGCTCTAGCGCATGGTGTGTGGTGTCAGTCAAGGTCTGGTTTGCCGTTGCCGAGTTTAGCTGCTCATTCTGCTGGGCCGGTCGCATGAACTCATCCATAAACAGGGGAGATCCGGCCTCGATAGCACCAAAGTTGACGCCGAAGAAAGGATCCTCGCCGTCGGCGCTGAACTCGCTGGACTGGTAGTGAACACTGAGAGTGGATTCAGGAGTATGTGTGTTCAAGGCCGGCGACGAGGAGCTGCTTCGAAGCAGGTGCTGCTGAGGGGAGAATGCCGACAGGTGATTGTTGGCGACAGGCGTGGACGGTGAGGCGTGGAGGTGGTTGTCGTTGGGGGGCAGGCTGCGGGGTTCGTTCATTCGGTCCCGCCGCTGTTGAGGGGTGTCGGCGACGGACGATGGGTACAGGGTGTAAGTGGAAGACATGGTTGCAAGAGGCCAAAGTGGCTCTGCGCGGGCGTATATATCTTATACCTGCTCGCGGGTGCTGCCCTGGGTGGATGCAAGGAAGCAGAACCAACTCTCAAGGTGTGAGTGGGCAGGCAGTCATGGCCTGCTGGTAGTGTAAATGGGACGGTTGCAGCTGTGCGGCGGGGTGGGTGTCCTTCGTCGCTCCTGGGTCGCGCGCACGCGATGACGGCAGACGGCAGGCCAACAACGGCACGGGTTGCTGCGAAACGCTTCTACTCTTCGGTAGAGAGGTCGCAGAAGGAGCGCGATCCAGGACGGCAGAGCGGATCTCGATGATGAAAAGGTAAGGTTTGTCTTGAGCTCGAGGAGCTGAGGCTGCCCTAGTTGGGGTCTTGGGTCACGAAGCGGGAAATTGGGGGCGAGGCGCAGGCACGGCTGTGGTTCCGAGCCTCAGGGTGCCCTGGATCAGAGCGGCAGCGCTTAAAAGCCAACGCCCGTGGGTGGTACCAGTGTGTAGTCCAGAAGCCCCGAAATATGGACCGGCACTTCAGGGTAAGGTAGTATAAGCGTGGAAATTGTCGAAAGGAATCACATTGTTTCGTCTCGCCAGCAAACGCTGGCTTGCGCGGAAACCCAGCTTTTACCCCGTTCAGAGCCGTAGACGAGGCAGAGGCAGACCACCGCGTCGGTCGAATCGGGGATAGGGGAGTCGGTAAGGCCTGCTGCGGTGAGCGGTGGGGCCCCCGCCGTTTGGATGAACGTCTGATTGAGCAACCAGCAGCCACGACGGAGAACGTTCTCTGTCCCCTTTCTGTCCCCCATCCCTACGCATACATACCGATGTAAATGATACACGCCATCCGATGCGCGCACTGTCCAGAACGCCAGACGAGCCACCCCTACTAGGCGGCAGACGGTACTTTGACATCTCGCCCGAATGCCCCGCGATGGTATATTTTGTTAGGCCCTCAGAGGCGGTTGATAAGCGGTGGGCATGATGCTGCGCCGCGGCCTAACAGGCTGATGTAGCTCTTGACAACTGGCCCAAGACTTGCATCGCGCCCAAAGGGACACGACTCAAGGCCACCGGGACACCAGCCTCAGAGTGCTGGGGTGGAAGAAGCAAATGTGGCATTCTGCAAAGCTGTAAGTTTCGTCCCGTGTGATTGGGCGAGGGCGGGTGTTCAGTTGCTCAAGATGGGGCGGTGCGGCTTCCAAACTCCCCGCGCTCAGCATAGGGCAGATTCGAGAAAGTTGTCTGGTGTTCTTGGCAGGCTGGCAGAGTAGGCTCGCAGGGTGGCACACCTGCGGCTCAATCTAGCTCCCTGGGCAGCACCCCACCCGCTGGCGTCACATAAGGCGTTCTGTGTTCGTGAGGCGCACTGCCACAGCCCCTGCGCTTGTCTCCCTTGGCATCCCGCCGTGCCAATGGGGTGTCATGACAGTCTTTGACTGTTCGCGACGGCGGACCGGGAGAAGGCAAGGCGTTTCTCCGTCCTTGACCGAATATCACCGTCGCCAACTGGCAATTGTGCGCCAGCGCCGTTGTCTGATGTTGCTCGAACCTGGTCCGGTCTTGATTAGCAATGCTTCATCGCAGCCGGAAGGATGAAGCAATATAGCGAATTTGTGGTGCTCATGTGGGGTTTCCCCAAGCTGGCTGTTGATCGATGAAATCCTTCCTACGTCGCTCATTTGTTTGACGCGGCCCAACAGGCCGAGTGTGTTCCGACCATTTCACCGGTGATGGAAGGGACAAACAAATTGCCTCTTGAAGTTGGAGAATATGGATGTGCCAATGAGCTGTCCCGGACACTTTCGCTGGAAGAATGGCAATAGATACGGCCTAGGGATCTAGAGTAGGCTTGGCATCTTCCGCACTAACATCAATCGCATGTGAATTGGTCAACAGTTGTTAGCATCACTACGATGGCCCGTGCTTCAGGGCCAGGAGGCAGGAATGAACAAGCTTTCTGACCTGGCCTACCTCACACCTTCCTGTGTCCCTTCGAGGCCGGAATAATTGCAAAAATTGTGAAATCCCATTTACCGTCGACCGGGCACGATTACAATGTGCTTCTGAAAAACGCCTTTTGATGTCTTTTCCCCGCATTGATCGCCGCCCTTCAAAGCCCCTCAGGTTCCCAACACGAGCGGCACCTCCATGGACATCTCTGCAACGCGTGGCTTCCACGCGCGGATTCAATTACCTCGAAGCTCCGATGCCTGTGTATGCGCCTCACAAGCAAAGGGACGGGCCTATTCTTCTGGATGCAGAAGGGGGCTGCTTAACGATCTGGGGCTGCCAACGCCGATCCAGCGGCATCATGCGTGCATGGGCCTGAAGGATCTCACATGGACTCCGTCTCCCCCGATCCAGGAACTGTCATCCGAAGGGGCCAAGGTGGCACCAAATATACGCTACGCCGCCCAGCCACTGTGCTCAACGGGTCCTCTCAGTATTAATGCCGGTGTGTGGTCGCATCTCAAATTTCGCGTGGTCGCATGAAGTCAAGATCAGGTCCGCCGCCCTAGTTCAGTGGGGCTCGCGGATCGAAAGTCTTCAGTATTTCAACCTCAACTCAGCCTCCAATTCAACTAACGTCTCCACTCAAACAGACCGATGAAGGACAGTAGATTCCGTTGCTTGTTTGGTCCGATTTTAGACTAAGCGAAGACAGCGCCGCTGACCGATGATACGCAGAAGTCGGCCGATGTAAACTTACCACAGTCTCAGATGTCGTTCACGACCAGGGGGAGCCAATCCTTGTCTTGTAACGACTGCTAAAAATTCGCTCCCGGAGATGCCGGCGCGCTTTCGGAGCCTTCAATGCTCGAGCCACTGGTTCGTCACGAGTGCCTCGGTCTCTCTCTCTTAAGCCGTGTCCTCGCCAATAACATACCAAAACAGAATCTTTCCCTGGGATGTAGCGTGATGAAACTTATTTGGTGGCCGGCCTCAGACCGGTTTGCCTTGGCCCGTTATTCGTTTCATCTCGGACCGCACCTCAGTCTTGGTTGCGTGTCCACCCCGGATACGCCGCCAACACCATAAGTTCTTTTCATCCCAACCTGAAAGAATCCAGCTGCGGCCTGTGCCGTCGCGGAGATCGGAATAGGCATCTCGGAGAGTATGTAACCATCCCAGACTTCTGGGTACCCATGTTGTGGCTGGAGTTTGAACAGATATCAGTTCGATGGTGTCGCCCGCGCACAGCGCCCGTTGAGTGCCTCGTAGATACCATCTGAAAAACATCTCGCAGCGGCCACGCCGCCCGAAGACTGTCGCCAAAAACAATGCGTGTCCTCATTTATGCAGGGCTCCGCTTGAGCATCCGATGCGAGCTAGATCCGATCAAAGGGTAATACGCCAGAACTACTCTCTAAGTCTTGACAGGTTTGTAAGCCTCAGGCTGTGGTGATCTTCGATCTTGATCTACTTGTCGTTCTGCTTATCATCCCATTAGGCATCTCGCTCTTTATAATATACTGAACGTCCGCCAATGGCTACCAAGAAACTTGAACTTGGTCGAAGACTGCACATACCTCGAGACAAAATAAGAAGCTACATGGCATGCAGAACTCCAGAATCGCAAAGTGCCTCGTTCAAGCGGCAGCCAAACGGTTCCGGACTATCTGGCTTCACGCAATCCCCCCGACTCCATGGTCTCTCCGCCAGAGAGTTAAACCACCCACATGCCAAAAGATTGTTGACAACTGTGAGATTCGAACTCACGCCACTTTCGTGATTAGAATTAAACCCTTTAGAGGGCAAGGAGGTGGGTGTCCTTGAGTCTAACGCCTTAACCAGCTCGGCCAAGTTGCCTTTCCGATGTAACAGTGGGTAAACAACCCTCCTCTTGAACATAAGGCGGGAGGGGCAGCGTTCACGGGCATATGGCGATTCCTTGTAAAACGCAATAACAGTGCTGGTTTTTTTTTTTGGATTGTAAGTGTCTGAAGTAGTAAGTTATCTAGACTTTCGAACGGTTACGATTGCCTAAGTTCCAAGGCGGTCGTTCTCTAAGGTTCCAAACTGCCCATTGCTGCTGTTCTCGAACGTGAGTTTGGGGAAAGACACCAAAGCGTTTCAACATGAAGTAGAGTAGCAGATTCGTTACCAATTAGCCCAGCTCGAAGCATTCGATTGTAATTCAGGTACTACAAGCAAGAGAGTCAAAATCGGAAAAGGCCAGGCAGCCAGGTGTCTATTCTCAACGGACTTGACCTCCCTCAAAGAATGGAACAAGCCACACCCCCCCCTTCTAAACCACAGCCCACAACCCCTATCCAAAACGGACACAGTAAGCCTTCCCAACCCGCATCGTCGCAGCGCATTCCCAATCCTCCCAACCGAGCCGTGCAAGTGTTAGGATCTACTCTGACGTCACCCCTCCCCCGCCCTCCGTAAAGGTACCCCAAAACGCCCCTCTCCCATTGGCCAGCGCCCCCCATTCCCTCTCCCGTCCCCCTGAACGACCCAGCCAGCCAGCTGAGCTCTGTGTCCGTCAGACCCCGACCTCCGGCCGCCCCTCCACCATCAAGGTCCGAGAGCTCCAGCAACGCAACCAAATTCACAAAGGACAGACTACAGACAAACAACAACACCAAAAAACACACCGTTTCTCACGCCAATTACCAAAACTAAAATGGTGCGTAGACTCAAACCCGTTGCGACGGGCGCACAGCGAGAAGCTAACATAGCGCAGGGTCTGGAGCTCCCCGCGTTTGTCCTCGCCGCGTTGACGGCGTCGGGTGGAATTATCGGCTTCGCTCGCACCGGAAGCAAGCCGTCTATCATTGCTGGTGTCTCCGTCGGCACGCTCTGTATGTTTTCTACCGAGTTTCGCTCTTGGACCAAAAGCAATGGCTAACCTCAATTCCAACGTAGACGGACTCGGAGGGTTGCAGATCCAAAACGCGGGGCCTTACGGCGTTGAGCTTGCGCTCCTTGCATCCGTCGTGCTGGCGGGTTCTTCGATCCCGCGCGCCATTCGCGGTCGCAAGCCAATCCCTACTGCGCTGTCCCTCCTTGCTACCTATGGGCTGTACACGTTCGGGAGTGCTCTCCGTGCTTAGTCGTAGAGGGCAGTGGGCGCTGTAGATACCGCGAGAACAGCAAAAAGAAGAGAAAAGCCGGCTTGAAGCAGTGTTGTACATACGTGTCCGTCGGATATGGCCGTGAATCTTGATCGCTCACCATCCATCCACCTCCTACTCTTACTCTTACACCTTGATTGTCCCGATAAACTTCCATCCTTATGAGTTCTCATCGATCTCCCTCCACTTTTGCCGTATCCTCTCCTTCTTGTCCGCCACATTCCCCCGATTCGTGCTTTGGCTCTTCCACCTCTCCGCCTTGAGACACTGCACCAAATTCGCCTTTGCATCGTTGCACATGCCCATGGCCTTCCACATGAATCCTCGAGCGTGGCATTCTTCGAGGGCGTTCATGACCTCTTCGCAGGCTGTTGGTGAGATAGTTAGCGGGGGATCATGTCACGCGACGGGTGGGGAGTTGTGCGGATTGGGGGGGGGGCGTACCCATGTTGTCTTTTGTGTGGAGGTGGGGATGCATTTTGAGGATGAGTCGCGGCGCCGCGCGTGCCGAGGGGATATGAGCGGTGCAGTTTGGCGGGTTGAGGTTGCGACGGTGTCGCGGTTGCGGTGGTCGATATGTGAATCGGGTGTTCTTGATGCAGGTCGATGGATTTCTTGAAGGTCGAGATGTGCCCCACTGTGAAAAGGTTTGGCCAATGGGGAGCTTGGGATTTGGTCCACTTGTCGTCGGACCGGAAGCTTTGGGGAGAGCGGGCCATGTTCTCTGTTGAACTTGGGAAGTCAGAGATCGCGAATAACCGTGAAGGGATAACGTAAGCTCAAGTTGACAATAGAAGCAGCTGGGCTTCGTGGCGCTGCTTCCTTCTGGTGGGCCATATGAGTCCTTGCAAGGGTCGGCACAGCGCCGGAGTGACAGACTCTCTCTGATTACCCAGGTAGGGAGGTGTATCATCCATGCCAGGAGCAATGTGCTTTATCAGTACTTAGTACAAGTTGAGTGTTTTCTTGTGCAAGAACCGGCTCTCATCGCGTCGCCACCCGCCAGGTTCCCGATGCTCATCTATCTGTGCGCTGCTCAGAAAGAACCTTCCGCCGCAGCCTACCAAGTCTATCATCCAACATTGAGGCATACAAGCCTCGGATTACCATCTTCGCCTCCATTGCGCCAGCTGCGTGCCTCGACGGGGCGAAGGCAGCGGGGGTTCCAACGAGTTCGACCCACCAAGCTTCTCACCGCCTCTCAACCCAGGATGAGCTCATAGAGTATGATGAACGTATTGATCACAATCAGTGGTACTAGAAGTGACGATTAGTTTACCGTGCGATTACGATCAGCGCAAGGGCGCACATACTCCTCATGACCATGCGCACGCTGGCAATCAAGTTGATGATCTTCGCCTTGACGCTCTGGTCTGCGTTTTGCCCAAAAGCATCGTTGCTCACCGAAGCCAAGCCAACTGTTTCAGTTAGCACACGTCCACCTTCGAACTCGACTCTTCAATCCGCTTCCAATCCCCGAGGGAGAGGAACAGGAGACAAGCCCGGAGCAAGGGCTTCCATCCTCCTTTTGCCCCCTTGCCCCCCGCCTGCCCCCTCCTCAGATTATAGAACCAGAAAAGACCTACTCCTCGCAAGAAACCTGTCCTCGGACAGGATTGCCACTGCGTTGATTAGCAGGATCGTTGCTGTAGCCCCCAGTCAGCCTCTATCCCAACCTCGACCGCCCCAGACTCTCCCATGGCCTGGATGGGCAGAGCGCTACGCACTGTAGACAAAACTCCCCAGCAAATACATCCTGACCGCCGAATATCTTGCTCTCTCTCGGACAGAATATCTCGTCGTCGTTCGTCGGCGTTGCAAAGTCGCACAGCTTGCCCTAAACAAAGCGGGTGATCGTCGTCGTGGGCCTCGCGCGCCCCAACTCGTCGGGTCGCGATTAATCGTCGTGCGCAGGTAAAATTCCGCTTCCGCTCGTTTCGTTGTTGAGTTTTTGTGGAAATTATGGAAGTTGGCAATTTGCGCAAGGCAAGCTTTCAAGTTTCCACGTAAGATGGCTGCGTTTCGAGGACAAGGTGTCTGGCTGCGTCAGGGAGCCAATGGGTGGAGCTTTGGCGATGTGGCGTCAAAGCTCGGGACATACCCTAACCCTCGGTTCCTTCAAAGGTCTTTAGGGGGCTAAAATTGCAGTGATAAGGTTAGACTTGGTGATAAGGTTAGACTTGGTTGTTGGCGAGGAGTTTTGGGAAGGAGGCTTGCAAAAAAGGGGCAGCATGATCCGTACGGGTAGTCACGATTGTTATGAGGCCTCAGGGGACGTTATAGGTCGTTTCATAGGGGTTCGGCTCTGGTCGCTTTCACTATTTGCTGTTCATCTACAATCTCCCTTGAACTTGAAATCGATGGTGTTGGTCGATCTCAGTCAGCGGGTGTGAAGTAGGTTTTTTCCTACCTCAGATATCTCTAGCATTTGTCCCGTCTTCTGTTGCGGCCCATACGAGGATGGGCACTTTGATAATTCTCTCTAGAACCTTCACTGAACGCGCAAAAATGCCTACTGGACTTTGTCAAACCCGTTGTCAACCCTCTCGTAATCCTCTTCTCAACACATTTTAGATGTCTTACAGACCATAGTTATCACTGTCGCAATCTGTTTCCGAACGGGCTCTAACTCCCTTTCATCCATTTTACAACCGGCTTATAATCAGTATCCAACTCCCTTCCTAACCCGCCACCCAGACCCCCTCCAAATACATACACAGCACCTCACGAATTAAGCGCAAAGTGGAAAAGCCACAGTCATGAACCATTGAATACGGTAAATACTACCACTTCGTCCCCTACCACGTAATACTACAAACTATCCCCATCACCTCCCTACCCACCACAAACAAACTCCAACTCCACCGCTTCCCCACCATAAACGCAGAAGGAACCCAACCAAGCCAAACCAAAACCGACTAATCTCTGCGTCCGCAGCACTCCCAGCCTTCTTCTCCCCGTTCTTCCACCCAAAAATAAAGAGGCGAAGCAAGCAAGCCCCAGTCCTTAAAGCAACGCTCCGTGAAACCAACCCCATTCCCAATCCAACTCATAAACGCCAAAGTATCTCGATCCCCCTCATATACAACCAAAAAGAGCCTGCCTGCTTCGCTGACATGTAGGTCAAGTGCGTACAGGTATGCACACCCATGCCATACCCTGAAACGATGATGTTGATTCTCGACAGCCTTGTCCTCCCGAAAGTCCTCAAAAGTCCGTGCCTTGAAAGCCTTTCCGTCGTTCCGAACCGAAACAGATGGGACAAAAGCTCTCATGCCCTCGCCAATAATACAGGCGGGTGTGAAGGAGAGAGAGATAAAGTTGCCGTGCCGTGCCGTGCCAGATAAGCGCCGCTTAGGGGGTATCCATGAAGTTTAGGTGATTCCATCAACCAACAATTCGGCAAAAAATAAATAAAGAGAACCCGTCCGTACGTTCGTCATGAAAATGGTGTGTGTCGTTTGGTGTTTATGTATGTCGTGGCACTCAAGACGTTTATTCCTGCTCCGTCTCACTACCATCGCTGCTTGTCTCGCCGAGATCTTGGACTCGGCCATTGGTCTGGCCATCCAAGGGGCCGTATTTGGCCTTGTACTGGTGAAGTTCAGTGAGCTGCGACATGAAGGCCTTGAGGATGTCCGTCATGGGCGCCCGCAAGTCACTCAACTGCGCAATCGGCCCTCCGCCTATGGCTATGTGTCGCATTGTCAGGGTAGAGATGCACGTCTGCCATCCGTTAGCTTTCTATCCTCTTTTCAACACAAGCAAAATAACCACCTACCTCAACCCGGCTAACTTGATGCTCCATGAAATTAACCAAGAACCGCTCCGTGACCTCTCCACCTCTCTGCTTCATCCGATCCAGAAGCTCTGTCTCCGGCGGCTGCAAGCCCCTTCCGCCGTACTCCTCGAGTGTGCTGCAAATCATCTCCAATCTCAGCGCCACGCGCCAGAGGCCCCATATATCTTCAGGGTTGATGGAAAGCTCGCTACCTGGGCTGAGCACAGCAGGCCTATCCTGCTGTGGGAACGCCGTCGATGCCTGGGACCGCTCGTGCGCTGTGTGCTGCTCGATTCTGCCCGCCAGCGCATGCGGATAGAGCGAGTAGACAAATTCGGGGTTTTCGAGCCCTTTGAGCTTCTTCTCGCCCATGTCCTTTACTTCGAAGCCTTGGCTGGACAGTGACCTGAGCTCTGAGCGGATGGCCTTGGCGAAGTTGTCATCTTCCAGGCCGTCGTCACCAACGCTCGACGACTCCTGGTAAGTTTCGAGGCACCGTTGGATTTCCGAGATGAAGTCAGAGGATACGGCAATCTGACCACCATCGGCAACAGCCGAAATGCGACTGGCCTTGTTGACCATTGGTCCATAGTAATCCATACGGCGTGTCACCGGATCAGGCTCGGCTAACGGCTCGCCCCAGTGAATGCCCATGCGCACCGACAAGCCCTTGAAGATCAGCTTGTTATCTCGATCAAAAACAGCCTGGCAGCTGACGGAGTTCAACATCTCGGTCGGCCAGTTGACGGCTAAAAGGGAGTTCTGCACGGCAAAGCACCAAAGCAGAGCAGAAGTAGCAGTCGGGAAGGAGACCATGAACGCATCTCCTTCTGTCTTGACCTCGAACCCGCCGATTCTCCTGAGCTGTCGGCGCATGACCTCGTTGTGTAACTTAATGGCCGACCGCATCGCCTCGGGGTATGTCTCCCAGAGCTGCGTGGAGTTCTTGATATCTGTGAAGACAATCGCGATGAGGCCCGTCGGAGCTGGCACCTCAGCCTCGAGACGGCTCAGAACAGAATCAAGAGGAGCATCACCCTTGGCTTTCCTGGCCTTGCGCATGGCTACCGCGTTCAGCTCGTCACCAGGTAGCGAAAAGAACGACATGCTCTGTCCCCTATGCATCCGCGAGCGCTCGTTCCTCTGCTTCAAATTGGCCAAGCTGATCATCATAACCATGATCTTGTTGGTTGAGCCGTAGGCCATCGCGATATCTCGTAGCTTCTGCGCTGCACGCATCAGGTCGTGGCGCGAGGAGCGTGTGATGTCGGCAATCAAGCCCGGAGAGAGATACTCCCACAGCTCTCGAGTGGCGATCAAAACAGTGTCGTCTTGCTCGCGGACTGTAACGTGAGTAACGTGGGGTGCGGCCTGCACGGCGGGCATCAAGTCGAGGTATCCAAACGCCCGAGACACTTCGAGAGAATCGTTGAGTCGCCCGTTCCGAGAGACCCAACCGCCAGCATCGCGAATGCGACGACGCTCATGAGAATCCGCGGGATCGTGCTTCTTGGTCAACAGCCTGTGGCTACCGTCCGACGATAACATCATGGCTTGGATGTCCCCCACATTGGCGACATACAGCTCCTGGCCCTGCAAGTAGGCCACTGTCGCAACACCACCGGAGCCAAGGTCCTCTTTGCTGAGAACCACAGGGGGCGCCGTTGAGCCACGGTGTGACATGACCGGCCTCTCTTCGGTGTGCTGGATCGCTACCGTGACAAGGTCTTTGTTGAGCGCGAGGAAGGCGCGCCGTAGAGCGTCCTCAGGGGTTTCATTCAGCTTGAACTTCAGCGCTTTGAGCTCATCGGCAAAGATGTGACCGAAATTCTCGTGTAGGTACTTGGCTATTTTAGAGCCACCGCTGCTGAGGGCTTGCCCATCGAACAGTCCGAGCAGAGTCTCCGTGTCGGACGAGTTGAAGCGCGGAACTACCAAGTCAATGGTTGAAAGATGCTCATTTTTGCCCAGCGTGTCAGCCATGCCATATGGCAAATAACCCGCGAGCGAGCCCGACGTCCTAACACGCCGATCCTCGCTCTGATCGGGGATGCTGGGCTGAGTCAATGTCACGTCCATCAGGCCCAGCACCCTCAGATTGACGAGGCGGCTGAAGTCTGTCAGCTGCTCCCGGGCCTGCGCTGCCGTGGTGGGGTAGGTTTGTTTGATCTCTAGCCGTCTATTTCCCGAGAGGTTGAGGAACCTGAGGTTGGGATTGAGGTTCCAGTTCCAATCGTATGGAACATTGGCAATATTGTACTTCAGCGAGTTGCTTCCACAGTCGAGCACGGCGAGCTTCTTGGCTCTCGAAATATCTGCTGGCAAGTTGGTAAACTTGTTGCTGTTGATGTGAAGCGTCTGCAAAAGGCTGTACTCCTCCAGATCATCCGCAGGCAGCGTGGTGAGTTCGTTTCCGGACAGGTAGAGCTCCACCAGTTGAGGCCAGCTTTTGATGGAGCGCTGGGGCATGTCGTTGAGGTCGTTGTAGGAGAGGTTCAAGACGCGGAGCTCGGAGAGCAGTGTGATCTGATCAAAGATATCGTCATCGAGCCGGTTATCGGCAAGGTACAGGTTGCGAAGGGAGCCAGCAAAAGTGTTTGTCAACCGTTGCGAGAGACCGGAGTCTTTTCTGAAGGTGACATTCGAAGACATCCCTGTAGTGCTGCTTGCCGTTGTGCTCCTAGAAATGACTGAAGTCTTCCGGCCACCCTTACCGTACACCGAGACCAAGGAACTCTTCCTATCAGGTCCACCTGGAACCGGCGAGGGCCCGACGCTAAGGAGCGTGCTGGAGGCCTGGCTAGGGCGTCTAGACGCGTCCAGGCCGAGCTCCTCGGCGCTGGGCGTTTGTGACAAAGACTCTGAGTACCCGTTCGTGCCGTTAAGGGTGCTGGTTGAGCTGCTCGGCTCTGCGGGTGGTTGTGGCGGGCGGGACGCAGGTTTGGGGAAGGTATCGAGCACATTTGAAGACGCGTTCAGCGTCTCGAGCTTGTTTGCCCACCATAGTTCCATCGGCAGCTTTCGGATATTGTTCCCACGCACATCGAGAACACGAAGCTCGGTCAGGCATCCGATTTCAGGGGGAAGCTCACTAACAGTGTTATGAGCAATGCTGAAATGTTCCAGCCTCTTGAGGTTGCCGATCGTGTTGGGCAGCGATACAAAATAGTTCTTGTCGAGGACTAGTCTCTCCAAACTCAACATGTTGTTGAACGACTCGTCAATGCTCGCAAGCTGGCACCCGCTGAGGTTGAGCACTTTCAGGGTTGGCACAGGGGCTTTGAGCTCGAACTTGGAGATCGGGTTTGAGTTCAGCTTCAGACTCCTAATCCTCTCAAATGTCCCAGAAAACTGGGATATTTGGTTGTGTTCCGCAGAGAAGATCTCCAGCTTGGGAAGCTCCGAGAGGACGTCAATTCCCGTGATATTGTTGTACTTGATGTCCAGCTCGCGAAGACTGGTCAGTTTCGCAAAATCCTGCGGCAATAGGCCAGCGAGTCGGTTGTTCGTGATGATAAATCGCTCCAGAGCCCGCAGATTGCCGATGCACTTTGGGATACTAGAGATCAAGTTGAAACTCAGATCAAGATCGAGAAGGCCTTGAAGATCGCAAAGGAAGTCAGGAAAGGTATCGAGAAGATTGGACGAAATGTTGAGCGTCCTGAGATACTTGAACGAGCCTAGGTACTGTGGGAGGCGAGTGAGTCTGTTGTTGGCAAAGTTGAGTTTCAGCATGAGGCTAATCTTGCTAAGGTCGGCGTTGTCTAGGTGCTCCAGCCGGTTGTTCGATGCGTCCAGGAAGGTGAGCTTGGTTGCTCTACTCAGACTTGCTGGCAACTTCCGGGCTTCATTGTTGCAGTATTTGATGTCGCGCAACTGGGTACACGCTTGGACAAAATCTCCAGGCAGGTCCAGCGACAAGTTTCTCGACAAGTTAAGTGAAATGATCTCGGCGGCCTTGGAGTACAATGGAACAGGAATGGTGACAAGGTTGCGGCCAGACAGGTCAACGTGACTGAGCTTTCCCTGTTGAGGGCGGAATCCAACATCGTTGGCAATGGTGTGGAAGTCGCTCTCTCTCGCTGAGAGGAATAGGAACCGGCACAAGTAGCTGTTGTCCTCGCGGCCGATTTCTTCGATTCTATCCCGATCTTCGTACCCGACTTGCTCCAGCAGCCGCTTCTGCATCAGGAGCGGGCGCTCCATGGCACCCAGAACCCGTACCAAATCATGCTTCTTGAGAATGATGAGGTAGTTATCCAAGCCGTCGGTCACGTACGACTTCTTCACGATTTGTGAGATGACATCTACCACAGTGGAGTTCAGTCCCATGTTGAGCGTCGCAAACGTTCCATCGTTTCGGAATACCCGTATGCAATAGTTAACTGCTTTCTCCTCTGGCCGAGGCGGACTCCCAATGTCATCGGTCTCGGTCACATGCATCGAGGAGCCGTCATCATTTCGGCGAACCGCCCAACTGTCGGGGGCGTTCCACGCACCATTGATCCCCAGCGGGCCGCCTGAGGTTTTGGGGGGCGCTTTGTCCGGCTCAACCCGGGTCTTGAAATCGGCGTCCATAGGGGTCAGGGGTAGGGGTCGGCTCAGGATACCCTCCATGTCGCTGAGATTGGTATCGAGATGATACACAGTGCCCCCATCCTGCCGATCTGTTGGGCCAATGTGCTCATCAATGTCGTCGTGCGTCCGATTCGAGCGGCCCTTTTTCGCGAAGGGAAACCTGTTGTTGAAGGTCGCCTGTCGTCCGTTATCTGGACGCAGCCCATATGCGTTCCGGTTATCTCGGGAGTCAAAGCCATAGTCTCCGGGTAGCGCAAGCTTTTCGGAGTAGATATCGGCCTTGGACGGTCGATGCTGAAGTGAATGTGAAGACCCAGGGAGCTTCCTAAGCGATTCGCTGTCCTCCTTGTCCTTGTGCCCCTTTCCGCGAAAGCGTCCCAGGATGCCGCCTTTCTTCTGCGAGCTGGAACCCGTCTTTTCGTCGGGCGTGCCGAGCTTACTGCTGCCCCAATAACTGCCATTACCACTGGGAGTGGGGCTTTGGGCGCGCGACCTGGACATGGCCGTCGAGTTGTTTCGGTCCTTGGGGTAGCTCGCAGTCGAATCTTCCCTGCTGATCGACGGCCTCAGCGCTCTCGGATCGTCGTTGCTCTTCTGGTGCCTGTGGTGGTGGCCGGGCAAGTGGACGATCGAGTGACCAGATCGCCCGCTTGATGAGGTTTTCGGGGGATTTTGCAGCGAGCCTTCGTTTACGTATCGTTCGCGATCCGGCCCACTCAGGGTGTCTCGGACAGGAGCTTCTCCAAAGCGAGCAATGTCCTGGTGGAAGGTGTTAGCCAGGCTGCGCCTGCATAAAAATGGTGAAAGGAGTTGAAAGGCGCCACTGCCTGCTTCGTGGCAGCTCTGCTTTTTGCATGCTTTTGCATGCTTTTGCAAAGCCGACAGACGACAGATCAATGACGCGCGCATTGAGTGGGCAAACCTACATCAGCTTCCTGGTACAAAAACGGCACAACCTCAGGGGCCGGGACGGGAGTTCGTGGTCGAGAGGATGGGGAGGCATCTCGGCCATGGTCAGTCGCATTCGAGTAGTTACGATCCCTATGCGGTCGGGTGCTCTGCGAGTGCTGGCGATGGTCTCTCGCTCCACTCGGCTGGATTAGACTCGTCTCGGACGAGTCCCGACCGGGAAACTCCTCCCCAAAGAAGCCTTGGAGCTTCCTTAGGCCGCCCCTTGCCCCACTCGTCCGCGACCCCTGACTGCTCGCCGTCGTCGTGATGCTCGCAATTGAGGGCCGCCGTTCGTCTGTGAAATACGCAGCGTCGGGAGAGTCGTTGCTTCCGGCCGTGGTCTGCGACGGGCGCGAGGTAAGGCCCCGGATGCCCGGCGACAGCTGGGAAGTAATGGACAAGTTATCGGTCGAATCGTTGTAGAAGGTGCTGGAGCCGGCGGTGCTCCCGCCCGTCGACAACATCCAGGGCGCAATCTGGTGACTGAGAGAGCCCGAGGCGGGATTGGTCTGGTGGTTGTCCCGCGATCGTCCGCCCGAGGAGTCTAGGATGGCTAGGTCGCGGCGGTAGCCGGCCAGATCGCTCATGCGGTGGTCGCTCATACGGTGCTGGGAGGCGGTGGATGCGGTGGAAGAGGGCGACAGGGCGAGGCGCGATCCCGACACCGAGGTGGGCGAGATCTGGGGCTCGGAATCCTTGAAGGATCTGGCAGAGAGCAGGCGCAAGTACCCGTCAGTTCGTGTTTGGGGATGGGGCAGGTCTCGGATAGGTGCGGCGGCACGGTGCATCGCGAAAGAAGAGCAGTAGCAGCAACAGCGGCGGCGGCGCCGGTAGAAACGCCAGAACAAACTCACCTCGTCAGTTGGCTGTTCTCATCCGTCTTGAGTCGTGAGGGGGCAGCCCTCCGCGACCCGTGGGAGGCGCTGCGTGAAGTAGCATTGGGGGATGCGGCGGACGCGCCAGAAGGTGTCGAGGGGAGTGGCTTCACGGTGATGTTGGAGCGCGCGCTATCGGTGCTGGAGCTCGTCATGGAGCTGAAGCGGGAGCCATCATTCTTGCCCATTGTCACCAGCAGGAGCCGAGCCGATCAAAGAGCCAACTACTAGCTAATGGGCCACAGCCATTCCACATCAGGGGGGACAAAGTTGCGTGTTCAGGTCATCTCAATGACTCGAGGCGGTTCGCTGGGTCGGGTTGCTGCGGGCTCTGGACGTATGTCTTGGTGCGTCTTCTAGGGCTCTTCTGGGTGCTTTGTTTCCCGCCGTCGGCTGTGTCTAGCGTGCGCGCTGTCCCGACACGAATCGTCTGCGAGATTTCGGTGATGGGAATGGTGGTAACAATGACTGGACGAAGTGTCGATGATGGGCTTAGGCGAAAAGTGTGTGGGTTGAGACAACCAGCATCAAGGCGGACGGGCTGCGTGGGCCGGGACTGCGGAGAGGCGGCCCACCTTCAAAGTCTTACGCACGGCTGCCACCCGCTCAACTCGTGCGGAGGGTTTTCAACGTGCCTACAAGGGAGCTCTCGGTCTCCGTTTCCAGCCCGTCGTAACTGTTCATCCGCAGGATAATATGGCAGCCTTCTCACCCTATGACGGCCTGCTATTTTCCCCGTGTACACACCCGTCGCCGCCCAAGATCGGTAGCGACGCTGCAACCAAAGGGTGCGTCAACCTCCCCCCCCCGTCCAGCGGCATGTTTCAATGGTTGCACATCAAGATTGTTCTCCACCTGATTCCGTCCCTTTGACTTCGGGAGCTCTGCCATTTTTGGCGGACTCGATAACCGTTACGACTCTCAACATCTCGACCCAGAGTGATTTCCAAGACTGAAAGCTCCGTGAAAATACCGTTGGTGGCTGGTCCTCCTCGGTGTCTGCCACAGCGGGGAGTATACTCTTCAGGCCCGTGCTCTGGGGGTGGTAGCCAACGGGTAATGCGCTCTGGTTCCGCCCGCGGTGGGGGAAGCACCCTGAAAGGAGCCGGGATGGATCACCATATGTTCCAGCGTCGTGGGTGTCAAGAGTCTAGGATTGCTAGGATTCGAGCACGCGGGGTGGAGCCAGAGACCAACCACCACGGACTCTGGTTGAGGTGTGGGCATCTCCATTTCATGGACCTGCGGGAGACGCTATTGCTCGCATATATCTATTTTCAAGGGCCCAGCATCAAACTCTCTCGACAGCTAGCTCAAGCTCCAGTGTCCCGACATAAATACTGCTCCTTTCCCTTTTTGTCCCAGAGCGGCTGCCCCTCCGCTGCGCAGCTATGGTACTAGCCATCCAGAGACAAAGCACATGCAGGTCGATGTGTTTTTAGGAGCGAGCTTGAAGCAGAGCACGCACCAGATGGCATCCCCTCTCCACATCGCCCTCCAGTGGCGAATTGGATGAGCTGCAGCTTGCATCCCTTTCAGCCTCAGGACCCCAGGCCGATCTGACGCTGGAGTGCCAGAATGTGAGCCGTGCGCGAGATTTTGACTGGTGCGCCAACAAAGGCAGTCATGGTCTACTGTGAAGACACTCTCATCGGATTCCTCTGTCTGACGAGGCTGCTCTCAAGCTGCTAGAATGTAGCCCTGCCAGCCCATCCACCCCACCCTCTAGGGTAAATACTACACAAAGTAGCTACGTACCCAGACCATCCCTCGAACCAACCCCGAAACCACCACTCTAGAGCGGACCGCCAAGCTCCCCACATCCAAAACCATGTGGACATTGCACAATGACCCTTGGGAGCCGCGCTCCGCATCCCCGTTTCAATTGTCCTGTTCAATGGCAAGTCTCAGGCTCACCACGTTGCGCTGCAAGTCCTTGCAGATGGTATTAAACATTAGATAATCATCTGAGCGGCCCAACCGAGTCAAAGAAAGATTCACCAGCACGTGTTTGCGTTTGATCACAGCGCCGTGTCACCTAGACCGAGAGAGGTCTGGGGTGGATCTTGAAGTTCGATGTGGGGGGTTAGGGTTTTCTGTGCTGGTTTCAGGGGAAAGGAGACACCCTCCCCGACGTCAAGTTATCCGATTTGTCGAAGGGGAAGAAAACCCGTTCGGCCCATGACGTGCAATCTGGGAGATTGCCATCTCTATTTGTCACCGGGAGACCGAGTCATCATTACCCAATGTGTCAGTCGTTGGGAAGATACCGGGATATTCTCCGGATCCATCCACGTGTGATCTCTGGTCGCAATGAGGTCGCGATGTTGAGATTTCACCTGAAACCGCTCATGCCTCGAACGGGAGTCCTAGGATGTGACGCAATCCGTCGGATATCGGATGAAAGTGATCACCACCCGAAGAGGGTCGCCATGCTGCCATTTATGCTGGCGAACGCTACCCGAAGCTCAGACTGACTTACAGCAGGTTCACTCTCGACCAACGCCCTAACAGACAGTTGCAGTCCCGCACCCCATGCGAGTAGGAGCGCCATGCCTCCAGTGCAACGTGAGGCCAAGGTCAAGGACCGTCAGTGTCCGGACAAGAAGACAACTCAGAGCCCGATTCCTCCTCGTCCTCACCCAAGACAATATCAGCTACCTCCTCGTTCAGAAGCTCGCCCACCCATTTACTTGTCGCCATGATCGATCTGGCCTCCTCTGCGTCGACTTGCATATCCTCCATGATGAGCCGAACCGTCAGCTCGGGGACGAGAACCGACTGCACGTAAGCCGTGTGACCTCTTGCCGAAACCAGCCTGTCCTCGACAGCTCGTCTTCGCAACAGCGAGGAGAACTTGTTGACGAGATTCTCGGACATAGCCCTGAGACCCCGGCCGCCGTAGTACCCAGGGGTCAGGCTCTCTTCAGACTTGAGAAGCGTCTTGTTCTGCCCCGTCTTCACCTTCTCTCTGAATATCTCGCCAAAATGAGACCTGCCGCCTTCCAAAATTTCCCTCAAAAACCTGTGCTGCTTATTTATTCTTGCCTCCAGCCCGCTCCAGCTGATATCAGGATACCCATTGTCCAACCATGCCTTCTTTGCCGAGGCCCTTTTGTGTAGCACACAGAATTGTTGTTCTTCCTGGAGTGTCATGTGGCGCCTTTTTGCCTTGAACTGGGCAAGGAGTGCAACATCCACCACCTCATCGCACATGGGACACATAGGGCGGCTTGATGTTGGGGTTGTAGCCTCGGATAGCGGTGAAAAAGAGCGGTTTGTACAGGCTGGAAGGGTTTCTTCAACGTCGTCCAGGAAAGCGCTGTCTTCCCCAAATTCGAACGATGATGAAAACAGTTCCGGGATCTTCAGGACTGGCCGCAGTGCTGGCTCCGGCTCCGGCTCAGGCTTTGCCTTTCTCGGGCGAGCGTGCTTGGAAGCCTGTCTCTCCACAGAACCTTCGAGCTTCCTCTTAGAGTGTGAAGGCCCCTCCTCATTTATTTTGGTAGGCGAATTGGGTACCTTCAACCGTCTGCTGGAAGTGACGGTACCCTCCTGGGAACTAGTCTTCGTTTTGGGTGTTGCACCGGGCAACTGCAATGTTCTCTTGGTAGATGGCGTCCCACAGTCCTTCTGTGGTGAAAGCTCTTTAGGGGTCATGAACTCCTTGTTAGGACTTACTCTCCCTGTAGGAGATATTGTTGACAAAGGCCTATAGGGTGCCCTGCCGAATGTGATCCTCTTTTTGCATTGAACTGTTCTTTGCTCAGCATTTTTTGCGAAGGCCTGGTCGAGGTTGTCATTGAAGTGTGCTCCCAGCGCCTCTCTCTCCTCCTTAACAGTTTGATCTGGGTCTTCCTTGTATGATGACTCCTCCGACGCCTTCTCTGATGGTGTCTCTGTTGACTCCTCTGCTTTCGTTCCGGCATCCCTCCTTGATGAACGCGCCGAGTTCTTCGTAGCCAGGGTGTATCTTGCAGGGGAACTGATTCCCGCTGTTTGTTCATCGTCGTTGTTTGTCCTGCGAGGGTAATATCTGGGGGGTCTGACGAACTGGCTCCGGAACTGGCTCCGCTGAATGTCCCCTCTGCCTGGAAGCCCATCGCTGCTATCCGAATCCTCCAATGGTGGCGCGTCGACTGCAGGCTCTTCTCGCCTAGGCGCAGGGTCCTCGATGTCGCTTTCCTTATCTTTGTCGTCGTTCTTAAAGACTGAGAGCAGCGGTGGGACGGCCTGATGCCTGCTTAGTCCCGTTCTGCGGGCAGCTGCACTCGTAACCTGCGCCCTAGGCATGATGGCAGTAAGGGCTGTCGCAGTAGAGTATTTCCCTTGTTCCCCAATCGTGGTCGTCACATCTCCCACACGATGTATCCACAGCTCAAGCTGCGATAAAATGAAAGAACTGGTCTTCGATGTGCGGTGGGTACGGTGCCAAATTGCCGTACCACTATATATGAGAGCCTGATAGGAATATAATGAACAGAGAAGAAAGAAGGTATGCTAAGGTATATGCCTCGCATATGCTGTATGGTAGAAAATGGACGTTCTTCGTGCCGTCGTCGAGTACTTTGGAAATGGAACGCGGTTTTGCTGCTCCAAGTCCAGCGCGTCGGTGTCGCGTTTGGTGGGGCTTGAAAGCCCCACAAACTTGAGCAGTCCCCTGCACCCCCTGCACCGTCACACCTGAGGCCCAGGCTAGGAGGCAGCTGAGCTATCAGCCTAGGACAAGCAAGATAATGATTGATTCCCAGACCATCAAACGCTTCAAATCTACTCTTGTGCAAAGCGCAAACGAAAAATCGTGCTACACCAAGCCAATGGCTTCCAATAGGAAATATGCAGCTCTACCAGACCTGGTGAGATTAGACTTGCCGCTCCCAGCGCGGAAGCTCCCACTCTAACCTTCACGGCCAGGACTCCGCACCCGACATCTACGAAACCCCAGAACTAACGGACGACAACTCGACTGTGCCGGTGAGTCTGTTTGCACTCGTGATCCGGCTGGGCTGACGATCTCAACAGCCCACAACAGTTCGCTCGCCCTCCGAAAATGGCTCCGACGACGACGACGACGACAACGACAATGTGGCCATCTCGCGGTCGCGCATCCGGATAGACCATGCCCGAGCTCGATTTATGCCCGCCGCCGTGGACGCAAGTGATGTAGACTTCTCAGACCGACTCGACGGCAAACGGAAGTCGTACAAAGCATCAAGTCGACGGCACCGCATACTGGAAGATGGGACCGAGGAGATTGGCGACCTTAGCGACGATGACGACGCAGGAAACCTGGCACGGCGAATTGCGCGTCTCAAGCGGGAGATTGAGGAAGCCAAGGAGGAATATGGAAAGCAAAAGGCTTCAATGTCGAAGACGGATGGTGAGAACGCGGTGCAGGAGCAAGAGATAGAGTCTCTGAGCAAAACCTTGGACGAGATATCACGGCTTGACAATACTCGGTCTCCGAGGTCCATCCCCCTGCCAGCCAGCGCCCTGGGGAAGGACGCGCATGCTTCAGAAACAACTGAGGGCTTCGCCAGCTACACAGTCACTTATGCGCCGTCGTACGAGCAAACACACGCTCTGGCCAAGGCGGCGGACTTCGACCACCGACTCGTTGTTCTCGAGAGGTCGCTGGGTGTTGGATCTGCGGCAATGCCTGAACTGGACTCAAACGGCCTCCCTCGTGCCATTCTCCCGCTCTTGGAAACACTTCATAAGCAAGTGTCAACTTTATCAGAAGCGTCGACTGCGTCTCTGGACAGCATCAGCCGCAGGGTTCGGATACTATCGCAAGAAGCGGACACACTGGAGAAGAATCGCCGAAACGCCAAAGCCGCGCATGAGGCTCTCGTTCAAGCAGGGGCCGCATCAGAGGAAGGGCCTTCCGAGGACTCGGAGCAAACAGCAAAGATCAATGCTCTGTACGGTACGATACCAACTATCGAGAGCTTGACCCCACTGCTGCCTCCTTTGCTTGACCGCCTACGGTCCTTGCGGATGATCCACGCCGATGCTGCGACTGCCGCCGAGACTGTGGCTCGCTTGGAGCAGAAACAGTCGGAGATGGCCAGCGACATTCAACAGTGGAGAGAAGGACTGGAAAAAGTGGAGTCGGCCATAAGGGATGGGGATGTCGCCATGGAGAAGAACACGGAAGTAATGTCAGGATGGGTGAAGGATATTGAGGGCAAGATGGCTAAGCTGTCTTAAAGCTGCCTCGTCATAACGATACCCAATGATGTTAGCAACGACTCTATTTATTCTTTGGACACTGCGTTGGCGTTCGGAAAAGAAAGAAGCAAATTCCCCGCTTCTTCGCTGTGTGCACCTGGCATCCGTTTCGGCCATCAGTTGTGCCGCATGCATGGCGAAGAAGCCGCTCAGAGCAAGAGCTCGCAACCTGGAATGGTTCGTCTGAGGCAGCTTTGAGTTTGCTCCACCAGACAGTGCGTCAGAGGCCATCAGGGTCCTCGGCCCCACTTTCAGTTCCAAACCTCCCCACCTATAAAATCTTTCCCATGCTCAAGCACCAAACTCTTCTCCCGCTTCACCTCACCATCGAGCAAAATTCCATGGGCTGTAATCTGCCTGCGCTGGCACTCGCTCAGCTTATTATGGCATGCGATGCGAGGGCGAGTGTCTATCTCATCTGTAGCGCCTGAATAATTGCCTCACATCTCCCACGTGACGAACACTAATCCGCAGCTTGTCCACATCCAATATGTGAGCTTTTTTTTTCTACTCAGGATCCGCCAAATGTTGAACTCGACAACCGCGCATCAAACCTACAGTAAGTCGATCTCCAACTTCTAGCCACTACACCCCACCTGTGGATGAGGAAAACACACGCACTGTAATTTGATTCTCAGTATGATGCTTTTACAATCACCAAGATCTCTGACTTGCCACACTTCTGCTTGCTCCTTGTTATCTCGCTCCTGGCGATGACGCAGTTGCTAACATGGTCGCACAGTTCAGGAGCGATGTCGACTCCAAAGCCGCCCAAGGGGTATTTTAACATCCTCTATTTCGCCAGCGCCGGATCTTTCACGTCCAAGAATGTGGAAGCTTTGCCGGCCCCGCTGCCGCTCAGCAAGTTATTTGCGACGCTGGAGGAGCGGTACAAGGGCATCAAGGAGAGCGTGCTGGATAACAGCCTCGTAACTATCAACTTGACATATGTCGACTTGCCGGAAGGCGAGGAAGACGATGCAAGTGGTGAAGGGCCAGTTATTATTCAGGAAGGCGACGAGGTCGCCATCATTCCGCCCGTGAGCTCGGGGTGACCAGCAACCTGGAATGACTGAGCGATAGCATCCCTATAAATACAATATCCAACACCTTACCATTGTAACCATCAAACCAACAATCATGCCCCCAGCAAAGGCTGCTGTTCTCGCGCATTACCTTGTCTCAGCTCTTCCCTCCCAGGTAGCCGCCTCCAAACCTTCCACCATCCAGCCTCCTGCTTCGTGTGATAACTCCGTACCCACCTCACGCCGACAACCACAAGCCAAACCAAAATCACCGCCCACAGCGTCGCAAAAACCGTCACAAACACACTCAATGTCGTAACCGTCGATACGCGACACCCAAGCGGCCTCGTTCGTATCTCCCACTTCTCATTCTTGCTATCGGGGCAGATGTGCTCGTCCCACGCAGGCGCGAGCAATTGGAGCGCGTATGGATTTGGTACGCAGGATTGGGTCTTTATCTCTGTTAGCCATAAGATGTCTAAGCAGGAGAGTTCATAACAACTAGGGCCGGTTCTTTATCATACAAACGGACACCATGAGCAGCCAATCTCGTCCAGACACCAGCCGCATTGGTTGTGGGCCCAGCAGCGGAAGAAAGGGTCATCGGGTTTATCAAGTGTGGTATTCATAATGAGAGAGTGGACGGTTTGAATGCGATTGAGCAGGTAGTGAGTGAGCGGGAGGGTTGAGAGATTGTGGTGGTAGGCTGCTGATGTGAAATGTGAGGGGGTCAGCGCGGGGTTCATTAAGGTTGGTGATGTGGTGGGCGGTTTGGGGTTTCAGGGGTTGATGGTAGGAGCGATGCAGGTAGCCTGGTAGCAGCTACATTGGAAGCATGAGCCCGTCACGAGAGCGCAAGGCTAGGTATTTATTGGGTTTGTTTGGGGGATGCGAATGCAGCGGAATGGTTGCATGCACTCTGTTTTGGAAAGACGTGCCCTGTACCGTCGACAACTTTGGGCCCCAAAATAAGATCAAAGCCATCGTTGCAGGGCAGCCAGGAGGCTCCGGTTTATGCACTCTTCTCAACATCCATCACCCATGTTCCAACCGATCGAAATGCTGCAAACTTTTGTCTGTCCCGACCAGCCGACCTTCCCGTATGACAGCCTTCCAATGCTAACCCCATTTCAGGGAGACACGTTGCAATCGACGTTCTCACGTCTTAACTATTGTCCTCGCCCTCTTCCTCTCATCCTCGCTCAACACCCACAACATCCCACCATCCTCGTCCACTCCGGCCACCATCTCATCCCACTCCTCATCATCCATATTAGCCACCATGAGGATCTGCGTCGTCTTCCCAAATACCTCCCGCACGGCGTAGTTCCCTCGGCTCACAACGCCAACAATGGCGCCAAAGTCCCTCTCCATGCGAATCGCTCCGTATGGACTACACTTGCCCCCGGCATAACCCCACACGCGCTTCTCTAGCACCCGCGCGAGGTATCGGGCCGTAAGATCGTGCACCGTAGTGAATGTGCGCGGTGTCATGAGTCGCCCAATAGGCTTTATCAGTGCTTCCCATCTGCTTTCGAAGATGCGGACGACCTTATCGACAACGTCCTCTTCGGTCTCATCGTTCTCTGCCGCCCATTCTGCAAGCTCCTCTTCCGTGAGGCCGTAGTTGGCGTCGCGAAATGGGTCAGTGTGTACAGACCGGAGCCGTGGCTTGAAGACCTGTTTGAAAAGCTCTTGAATTTGTAGGTTGAGGAGCTCGGTGGTTTTGGTGGTGAAAGATGCGTTGAGGCCCGATAACCGCGTAGCGATAGCGCGGAGATCGTTCTTGAAGGGGAATGCCTCTTTGAGGGGCGATGAGTCGGGTATTGACGAGGCGTCATTGGGTATTTGTGTCACTCCACCCTGGTGCGATGACCCTAAAACTCCTGAGACGATGCGGGAGAGATATTCGTTCGAAATGTCGAGGCTGTTGATCAGCACAATGAAAGCGACAATTTTGCTCTCGGGCGGAAGCCTGTCCGAACCATAGGGTTTATTAGGGTTTAGCTCGTCTCCCATCTTCCGCTGTATCATGCCCACGAAGTCAGTGCCGAGGAGAGTAGAAATAACTGGTAGAACCTCGTCAATCAAACCCCGTTGAGCTGTTGATAAAGATCGTAGAATGACAGCGTTGACGATGTACATGACGACGTCAACTGCCGAGATGATGTAGGGCGAGTTGCTCTCAATGGTCTTGCTCATGTTGAGCGTTAACCCGCTAGGGAATTCGTCCATCTGGAAAGCCTTCTCAACCGACCTCCTAAAGAAGAATGTTGATAGCTCTTTGTAAGGCGCCATGAGTTTCGCATACACTTTCCTGCTCAAGTTGGACTTGACCAGCACATCTGGCACGGTGAAAGGTGCATCCTCAGGGGCATCCGGTTCCTGCAACTGTCAGCACCAACACCCTTTGCTAATTGCCGAGCAACTCACCTTGCACTTCCGAGCCAGAAACCGGGCATAAACAGACCACTTCTCCAGCATGGCGGCGATCTCCCGAAGCAGAGCATCCACTTCCTTCATATCGACACCCTCGTCCTCGCTACTCCTTGCTTCATTCGTCCCTCCGCCCAGCGCCGGCGAATTCATCCTTGGCGTCCCCCCAAAACCTCTCTGCTGCCCTAGAAAGCTTTGCACCAGGAAAGAGAACGGGTAGCTCTTGACATCCGTCAGGCGCCTATCTACCGCCCGCTCATCACTCCACGAGTCCAAAATGATACCTCCCTGCACATCCGCTTCCATTTGCAACTTCTCAATCACCTTCACCATCTTTCCCGCCCCGTAATGCCTCTCTACCACGCTCCCATGCCCATCCACAATTTCAGCAATATGCTCAAACAGCTTCGTCAGCGCCCCTGCATAAAATATCCCATCTCTCCTCCCCTGAGCCTGCGCCTGCCCCTCCTTGAGCATCGCCCTCGCCCTGCTCGCCACCCCCTGACAGACATACCGGCCATAAACATCCAACCCTGCATCGCTCCTCCCAATCAACGGGAACAGCTTAAAGAACCTCGTCACCTTTGCGCCGTCCCCTTCCGTCGCGGCCTTCTCAAACTCCCTCAGGAACAGCTTACAAAGACTCTCCCGCGCCGACTCGAGCGTCACCCAAGGCGCATCCGGGACTTCCACCGTCGGCACCACCGCTGCGGCGAAACCCCCCCGCACAATCTCATCCGGCACCTTGGCCGCCCGAGCAATGTACCCCGCCGCTGCCTCCCAGTCTTGCGGTGCACCCATGCTCCCTACCACACCGGCTACGCATGCCTTAAGCTCAGCGACTTGCTCGACCACTCGGAGGGTGTCCTCCACGCGGCGCTTTTCTAGATCGAGGGCGCGCACGTGCCCGGAGAGGTGCGAGGCTGTAGAGGCGGCGCTGGAGAGCATGGCGTTGCTGATACCGCGCGCAGCGATGACTTGGGCGCCGAGGCCGGCGCGGAGGTTGTCCAGGCGGGCGAGGGAGCGGGAAATGTCTTGCTGGGCGGAAAGCAGGGCGGAGAGGTGCGAGGAGAGTGTGGTTTCTTGAGTGTGTAGAGCGGCGAGGGCAGCGCGGACTTCGGTGGCGCTGGTGACTTCGAGGAGGGCGGAGGATGGGTCGGAAGAGGAGGGAGGCGGTTTGTGCGATCGTGGTGTGGGGAGGGTCATGGCTGTGGTGGTTGTGGGTGTGCGGAGTGTGGTGCTGATGCTGATGGGGCGGTTGCTACCGCCCTTGGGCGCGCCATTGGAAAGGGCCGGCAGGGACATTGGGACTGCCGGTGGAAGCTAGTAGCGGCGCATTGCTGCTCGAAGGGTGGAGTGCCGTGGTAAGCGGTTTGCGCGTCGACCGTTGACCTCGGTGCTGGTGTAAGTTTGTGGTGTCACTCTTCGACCAGCTGGCGTTTGGTGGTGTGGTTGGACGGGGCGGGAAGCTTGCAGCTGCCCCGCTCTCCGCCCCCAACGTTGGGTCGTTGTGGGGATCTGGAAAACGTGGGGTACCCCTTTTTTGGTCCCTTGCTGGCGTCAACAACCTGGAATGTGTGTTTGAAATCGTCTGTCCACGACTGCGAAGAATTGTATTTCTTCAAACCCCGACTGATTTGGATTATACGACGGTTTAAGCAAGATTGCTTCCCTACCTCTTGGTGAAGGAAAAATCCGACATGCCTTCTTTCTAAACGACTCGGCGAAGGTGCCGCTCGCGGCGGAAGAACCGACACTTGCGTCACAAGAAGCACTAGGTGGCCTAGCTCCGATGCTACGAAGTAACTGCACCTTATAAGAGACGAGGAACTCAATACGGCGGGTTGTACGGCGGGGGTTCTCGAACATCTTCCCCATCAAGATGAACACAGAAGGGAGGAGGGCAAAAGGAACAACCCGCATCTAAACATGACCAAACCCCGACAAACCCTCTGAGACTAGAATGAAGTTACCTGAGCTTACCCAGATTCAAGCAGACAAAAAAAAAACACAACCAAAATACGTTCCACACTTTCACTGTGCGGAACACCCACCGAAGCCATCGCTGTCATGTTTTGATACAACCCTAGCCGGTCTTCCCAGCTAAAACATCTATGATGCCTACTACCCAATGTATAATACAGCATAACGCTGTTCCAACGCTGCAATGTGTACCGCCATCCCGATTCTACACCGCCTGGCTATAATTACTCCCAATCCGCCTCCTTCCATACTTCCACCATTTCCTGAACTCGTCTGCTAAAAACACGCTGCTGCACATCACGACCAGCGACAAAAGGTCGCGCAGGCTCAGCGCCTCCGTCTGGAATACCTCCTGTAGCCAGGGGAAGTAGATAACCAGAAGCTGGCCTACCAGACTGAGCGATACAGCCCAGTTAAACAAGGTATTAGTAAAAAGGCCCACCTCGCCGCGGAGAACCGATTTAGACTCGGAGCGGCAGGTTAAGGCGTTGAACATGTCGAAAAGGACGAAGCAAGTGAAGGTCATGGTCGTGTCGCGCCTTGTGACCTCTCCGTCCTCCATCATTTCGTGTCTGTAAACTAGCATCGTGCCCGCCATGATGATGAAGGCGGATTGCAAGACGCGAGTGACTAGGGGCTTTGTCAGAACAGCGTCGTTCCTCTTACGTGGTGGCCGGTTCATAACGTCTTTGTCTACAGCCTCAACACCGAGGGACTGGGCAGGGGGTCCGTCCATGATGATATCTACCGGGGTGTTAGCGCATTGAAGTGTCACATAGAATGGAGCACTCACTGATCCAGAGAATTTGCATCGCGTTCAAAGGGGACTTGAAACCCAAACAGGTACACAGAAGGACCAGAGACAGGCCAGCTGCACTTGTGCTCAGCTGGAATGTGAGGAAGTTCTGAATGTTGTTGAAGATCCCCTTGCCCTCTTCAATGGCGTGGAGAATGGTAGAGAAATCGTCGTCGGTCAAAATCATGTCGGCAGCCTCCTTTGCTACATCCGTGCCGTGCAACCCCATCGCGATGCCGATGTCAGCTTTCTTTAGCGCCGGCGCATCATTGACGCCATCTCCCGTCATTGCAACAATATCGCCGCGGGATTGAAGAGCCCTGATGATCTTCATCTTGTGATCCGGGTTCGTCCGCGCAAAAATCGTGGTGTGTTCCATAGCCTGGGCCAGGTCCTCCTCGGACAAGGCGTCGATCTCATCGCCTCGCAGAACCGGCCTGACGCTGACCTGGCCTGCCGAGTGATCCGAAGGCGCCGCGATGGCCATGCCTAGCTGCTTGCCGATTGCCAGGGCTGTTGTTTCGGCGTCACCTGTGATCATGATAACCTTGACACGTCCACGCATCAACTTCCTAATCGAACGACCAACTCCGGGTCGTGGTGGATCGCTCATTCCGACGAGGCCAGCAAACGTCAAACCCTTGTAAATGTCCTCGATGCTTTGGGGTGTCGGGCTTTCTGAGCCGTCGCCGCGAATTCTGCTTCTAGCAGACTTACTGACAGCGCCACTCGCAAAGGCGAGGACTCGAAGCCCTTGAGACGCCATGGCATCGGCTGCTTTCAGGGCTTCAATGCGGCGGTTCGAATCAAGTACGACCTCGCGTCCGTCCTTGGTGATGTACGAGTCGCACATGTCTAGAACCTTGTCGATAGCACCCTTCGCATACGCGAACTCCTTGTCATGCTTGGAGCCTTCGGTGCCAATAGTGACGCCCATCCATTTCCGTTCAGAGCTGAAAGGCGTTTCAGTTGCCCTGTGGCCAATTGAGTCACGAATGTCGTGCTCCTTGAACCGATCCAGAAGGTCAAGCATGGCGACATCGGTGGGCTGTCCCACCCAACGAGTGTAAGTCGATGTGTTGTCCCTCCCCTGGGTGGAGGAAAGCACAGCTCTAGCGGCCGCTCCATTCTCGGTGTAATGCCTAGCGAGGCGCGCATTGTTCGCAATGTTGCCAATGCGCACGATCCTGAGCGTGGCGGGATCTGGTTTCGTCTCTGTTGCCTCATCATCAGAGTCGACGTCAAGAGCGGCATCAGCACCGAAGAACCACATTTTGGCCGCCGTCATATGATTCATTGTCAACGTTCCTGGGAGTGTTAGCGACGTGTTTCTGGCTAGTATTGGCAAGCGGTGGCTTACCCGTCTTGTCGGTACAAACCACATTGACAGACCCAAGGGTTTCGACTTTGGGCATTCTGCGAACAATAGCGTTATGTCTCGCCATCCGGTGAACACCCAATGCCAGCGTGACGGTAACAATAATAGGCAGGCCCTCTGGGATTGCTGCGACAGCCAGCGAGACCGATATTGTGAAAATTTCCAAGAGCCCCTTGCCTTGCAGCCAGCCCACGAGAGAGATGAGCCCAATAACGACAAACGACATCTTGCTTAGCTGTGTCCCCAGCTCATCCATGGAGAGTTGGAGAGGCGACCTGGGGCTCTCTGTGCCCGAAACACTTGTAGCAATTGTGCCAAACTGAGTATTACCGCCAGTTGCAAAAACAATCCCTTGGCCATGTCCGGACTTCACCAGCGTGCCCATATACGCAATATTTGTAGCACTGTCCCCCCTCTCTCCACCAGAAGCGTGACCAGGAGGAGCGAAATAAGGGCTTGGCAGTTGGAGGTTCGAACCCCCCGTAACCGACGGCGTGAGGCTCCGTTGCGCGCGTGCATCCGCCGTAATCCTCACGGGCTCATTCTCTCCAGTGAGGTTCGAAGCATCAATTGTAAGGTCCAAAGCTTTGGTCACCCGAATATCCGCAGGGATACGATCGCCGGTGGTGAACAAAACCAAATCACCCGGAACCAGTTGGGCGGCCATGACCTTCGACGATGTTGCCTCCAAGATCTCCTCGTCAGGGGTCGCAGAGCCAGAATCCATGTCCTGAGATGAGGTATCATCGCCATTCGCTGGCCAGTTTGGCGACTTGGAACTCTGTATCTTCTTCTCCGGCTTTCGTACCAAGTGGGCGTGATTGGGAACCAGATGGTTCAGCGCTTCGATGGACTTTTCCGAGCGATATTCCTGGACGAAGCCCACACTGACGACAATCGTAACCGCTACGGCGATGCTGACAGCGTCATCCATATTGCCCACGAGTATTGATGCGCCGGCGGAGGCCAGTAACAGAAGAATCAATGGCTCCTGAAACTGCTTGATGAACCGAAGCCATAATGGCTCTGGTTCCTCATGTGGGATTTCGTTCGGCCCTACATCTCGTAACCTAGAGACGGCTTCGGCAGGCGTCAAGCCGTGGGCGAGGGAGGTCCGTAGATTTGCGGCTACTTCGGCGGGCGTCTGGTAGGAATATCGATCGGCCACGCTCTGTGCAGGCAAACAGTCAGCTAACGGTAGCTCATGGCATCCAAATTCCGCATCCACCAGATTTGTGCGTACTCTTGACTGCGCTGAGGTGGTCCTCTGGTGATGGTTTCGCGGCGACTTGGAGCGCGAACTCTCGTCGCTGATGCGCGGGGTGGATTTATCATCGCGGTGGCCTGGGCCAAACATTGGCAAGGTGCCATCGCCGTCTCTTCGTGTAAACCGGTCCATCTTGACGGAGGGAGGGGATATCGCAATGCCTGGGCGCGACAGAACCCGGCTGGGTGTAGCGTCATCAACCCGTGCAGCTGACAGCCAATTAATAAAAAGCAGCGCTGGTACGACGCAGCAAGCGCAGCTAGGAGAAACAGAGGATGCAGAGGGATGGCATCGCCAGCTGGGGGGGGTTTTTTTTTGGTGGAGAGCTGTTCGCAAAGTCGGCGGAGTGGAAAATGTTCAATGGGAAACTTTGGTCGCGCTGCCGTTGGTGGAACGTGTCTGAATCTGGTGGCACTTGGCCTTTGGCGGCTTACAGGGGTGTTTGTGAGGCTGACAGCAGGTGCTTTTAGCGCTCCACCATCCGGCAGGCAGATCCCAGTTCTCAGGAACCGATACCACCGCCGTTAACCTGGCATGGCAAGCCTGAAGATAATACTCAAGGCGTAGTAAGGACAAAAGAGAGCGCATGCTAAGGCGGGCATCAGACTCAGGCCCCAAGATGAGGATAGAGTTATTATCCGCAGCAAAGGAAACTTTAGGGTGGCGGTTTTGCGCTCCCCTAAATTGGTACTTGCAAAGGCGTGACCAACCACGATCCGAAGCTCCAGTCAACCGCATTGGTCTCCCAATCGTTCCGCACAAACACATCAAGCCATGAGCAAAGGGATTGCCGGTCCTGGATAGGTAAGGTGGAAGTACACCTGCAGTACTTCAGTGATCGAGTATGTCAAGCCATGGTGGAATCGTTAGACGTAATGAAAGAGTCTTTTCCTGGATTCAAAAGCCACTTGCCGCGAGACAGAACATTCGGGGATATGGGGAGGTATGAGGCACACCAAACAGATTGGCAGGCAGGGTGCCGGCATGCCAGTTCTTCCATCGGACCGCCATGTGAAGGAGACAGCGAGCCCCTGGTTGTGTTGGAATCAACGCCAAGAGCGACGACAAATGACGTACCTTAATCTGGTGACATTTTGGTTCTCGACTTGAGGTGCGTCTGAGATGGTGAAGTCGATGCTGCGAAGGTCGTTTAGCCTCATAGATCCGGTACGGTAAGACTAATGTCCCCCCCCCCCCAAAAAAAAAGTTTGAACCACCCAGGCAGCTGAGCAGATAATCTCCAGAAATGCAGTGCTGTCGATACCAATATTGACGATACTGTGAAGATGTGAATCGCTAAACGACCGACCCTTAACATTTCCGGTATGGATGCTTCGCCGCTGAGACGCGAGGTGGCATGACCACGTCAAGTACACCACATAGCAGATTTGCTGAGAAATACTTCCCCAAAATGCAGGAGTACGCGCCAAGGCCAGGAACCAAACGCCACGTGATCTGAATGCATTCGGTGTGGCTGGTGGAACCCCCCAGCCTCTCAAATTTCGCAACAGGAGCAACGCATGGAATTTACCGACCACAAATCACCCGCCAACAATCTGCAAACCACCACTCCCCCCTCCTCCTTGATCCGTTTGCCTTCATCGCCGCCATCGCACCTCGTTTTCTGTTGCATCCAGCCCTCCGCGCATCGCATTGCGTCTGGCGACTATTGCGATCGCGCTCGCTTCTTTTTGGGTTTACTCCGCCGCGCGTCTTTATGAACGTCAGCGACCGACCAGCTTATCACGCACGCGCCAACTCCGACGCGCTTCTTGTTTACCTTGCCACCTCCACAACACTGGCATCGCTACTGACCCCGCGCCTCCTCCCCCGACACACCTTCTCCATCACCAACGCGTAGAGGTCGACACTGTTGCGCTTCTATCGCCCGTCTATTGCTCGCTCACCCTCGCAACCCTCGCCGCCATGTTCTGGTCGGGCACGCTTCTGAGTGCCACCGGCCCTCTGGCCAAGGCATGGCTATCCGCCAACCAGGAGCGCAAGGTTTCCAAAGTGCAAATCTTGCAGCACAACTTGCAAGACAGTGTGGACGCCATCATTGCTCCCAATGATGCGCCTCTCGCTCTCCGCTTGAGCGGACAGTTGCTGCTCGGCGTTGTCCGGATATACAGTCGCAAAGCGCGTTACCTGCTGGATGACTGCAATGAAGCGCTGATCAAAATCAAGATGGTGCGTTTTGCTCTCCGCTTTAAGCTATGAATTCTCAAAAGCTGACCCACAATAGGCCTTCCGGTCAACGGGCAACCACGACATCCCAACAAACCTTCATATTCAAAACAAGGAGTCGCTTATGCTCCCTGATCGCATCACCCCATATGATAACCTCGATCTGCTGCCATCCCACACAGACTTTCTGTCGAGCCAATTAGACGAAGTTACCGCGACACCCATGAGCGCTCGGAAGACTCGTGCTAACAACCGCGATATCAACCTCCAAGAAGACTTCAACAACAGCCAGTTTCTCCAAGATACACCCATGGACGATGATGATGAGCTCGGCATGGGAAACTTGGATGACCTTGGCCTAGAGCTAGACTTTGGTATGGATGACGAGAGACCGACCAAGTTGATGGATAAGAGCCTTGAACTTGGCAGAGACGCGCCGGCCGCTCGTGGACTCGAGGACGACATGTTCAGCGAGATGGATTTTGGAGGGCCCAGCAAAGATCGCGAAGCTCGCGAGGCTTCTGTTGGCCTTGATCTCGATTTTGGCGACGGCGTTCGAATTCACGATGATGAGGATATCGAGATGGGCGACGGCGACTTCCACTTTGACGCTCAGGAAAACACAGTCATTCCGGAAGGCTCGGCTGTGCCTGCTGTTCCCGATATGAGCCGCACCCGTATCTCTGAATCTCCTCTTTCTGATATCGACGAGGACTTCGCGAAGGAGGTTGAACTCGAGTACAGCCGCCATATGAACCATAGTATGTATGAACTTGAGAACGACGCCACCAACTCGACGGTCATTGCGCCGCAGCGAGCCAAGAAGAGAAAGATCATGCAACCGGACGACCAGACGATGCTTTCCAACGCACACATCAAGGAACAACAGGCCAAGCGCGACAACATTCTCAAGCCGCAATCTGCGTTGTCGCACAACCCCTTCATTCTCAGCTTGATGGGCCTGCAGAAATCCGGTGACTTTTACAAGAACATTTTGAACGAAACTCGCAGCAATGACTGGGCTCCCGAGCTCAAGGGGCTGCTATCACTTGAGCTCGTTAGACCCGAGCTCAAGCGGAAGCGGGACAGTGGTGTTGCGGATATGGACAGCGATCAGGAGCAAGGTGCTTCGAAGTCGCCTCGTCTTGAGCTTCCCGAAGATGAGACAGTAGTTCATGAGGATCGTAATGCTGGTGACCGGAGCGTTGCGGCAGATGGCACTGTACTCGAGATCCCCGCAGATGACGACGAACACTTTTTCGATGACGATCACGAGCGCCCGGCGTCCCGAGAGGGCCGCAGCAGCCCGATGCCGAACTTCGACGAAACCTCTGCACCTCTGGTACACCCTGCCGATAGTGGTCCTGTTTCGATCGGCACGAAGCATGCCGTTCACATCCTCCGTGACCTCTTCGGAGCGGAGGCTGCTACCAATGCCGACAAGCGGAAGAAGACAACAGTAGTTTTCCAGGAACTCCTGCCAGAAGGTAGGACATCAAAGGCAGATGCCACAAAGATGTTCTTCGAGTGCCTTGTACTCGCGACAAAAGATGCCATCAAGGTTGAGCAGCCTGAAGGTACACTCGGTGGACCCATCCGCGTCCGCGGGAAACGCGGTCTGTGGGGCGACTGGGCAGAGCGCGAAGCTGGAGGCGAGATGGCTCAGAACCAACAACCACAACAAGGCGATGAGCCCGAGCGGGCAGTCGCCTCTGCAGCAACGGTCTCAGTCTCGGCATAGTCTCAAGTGGCTTGTCTGGTTTTGTTTCATGACTGGAAAGTAATGATCATGGGAGGTTTGATTCTTCTGTACTGCATATATTCCATGTTGGTACCCGGGGGATATTCCGGCTGGCAGGCAGGCATGTGTTTTCGTGTGCTCCCGTCCTCTGTTTACGGACGGCGACTAGGAAGGTCTACAAGACCTTTCCTACTCAGTTGGCGTTATGGCGCTTCAGGAAAGATAAGGGGGCTATACCAATTTCTCGACAGGGGGTTCTCATAGGTTATACGCCATTGCTACTACCTTTTTATACTGCAAAAATCGGGATGGAATGGTTTGGTAAGGGTTAGCAGGGGATAAGGCTTTGCAAGCTGTGGCACATTAACCCGTCAGAGTCTGATACTAGGTGTACCGAGAAGGAATGGCTTGGTTCTTCAGTTTCGGCGAGGTGGACTCTGTAGGATAATTGATACCTTTTGTAGTACATAGGTTTGCTTGAAGATCCAGTCACAGTTTAAAATACGACATACCTGACGAATGCTATGTGCTGTACCTTCATTTCTTCGCTGCGCCGCTATTCCAGACAAATACCAACAGACATTAACTATTCCTCCTCTGTACGTCGCTGAGCTTCAGTCGCTTAGTCTCATTCTCATAGTCCCTGGCTCAAATCGGATAATGCACGATTCCTCGACTTCAGCCTTTGAAAAGCTCCCCGAGGCTACACGAGTAAGGTGGCGCTTTTTCTAGAGATCCGCTTTCCTCCTATCAACAAACGTGCTCTCGTCGACCCCCGAATATTTGTTGATCCAGTTCAGGACCTCGCGGTGCCAGACGAGTGAGTTTTCAGGCTTGATGACCCACTGGGTAAGGTTGTTAGTATTCAATGTCACGTTAATTTTGGGCTACGTCACGTACGTGGTTCTCATCCGGGAACATGAGGAGCCTGCTTGGGATGCCCTTTGCCTGGAGGATATTAAATGGCGATAGACCCTCCGTGATTGGAAGGCGGTAGTCAAGCTCGCTGTGGATAATCTGTGTGGTGGACGTGTTAACGTTTTGATGCCTTCGCAAACACAAGAAGGCGAGTGACGATGGATACTCACAAGTTGGGGTGTGGCCCACTCATGGACGTGCTGGGCAGGATCCCACTCCTCGTAGGCGGCACGGTTGTCGTAGATAGTGCCGTGAAAGTCATGGATGGGGAAGAATAGCTCTTCTGTGCTCCATTGGTTGAGGGTGCTGAACACTCCGTCGTGACATACCAAGGCCTTGAACTTGCGACCGAGCGGGTGTCCCTGAATCCAGTCTGATAACACGAGTTAGTGTATTCCGAAGGAAACGGGCCGAACGGCAGCACATACTGATCATATATCCGCCATAGCTTGCTCCCAGCGCCACGGCCCTGTTGGTATCGACGTACGTCAGGTTGTCTGCAATGTACTCGAAACAGGCTACTAGGTCGTTGTACGGCCTGCCACCCCAGTCGCCGGTAATACCATCCTGTAGAGCCATGCCATAGCCCGTGCTTCCTGTTGGGTTCGGCGTAACAACGACATAGCCCTGCTCTGCGAAAATGGCCGGGTTCCATCTCGTGCTCCAGCCATCCAACCAAGCGCCCTGCGGTCCGCCGTGAATCAAAAACGCCAACGGGTACTTTTTGTTCTTGTCGAAGTTCGAGGGCCTTAACACCAAAGCGTGTACCGGATATCCTCCTGCTCCCTTGAACCAGATATCGCCGCAGCTGGAACGGTTCAGGCCGAATGTCTTACCCTGCCTGGAGCCAGATGATACAACGGAGACCGTGCCGTGTGATGGGTCAACGACGCTGTAGCAGCTGTTATCAATGAGGGATGTGCTTGTTATGAAGAGCTTCTTCGATGAATCACTCAACAGTCGAAGGTCGCCCACGCTGCCCTCGACCGTCTTGACTTCGGTGGGGAGCTCTTTGGCGTGCGCAGGATCAGCGGGAAGCTCCCACACAAGCGTACGGGCGTGATGCTCTGCTGTTGTGTAGAGTGTCGAGTCGTCGGCGCTCCACAGTATAGACTCAGGGCGGAAATCCCAGCCGCCCTCCCCATCCTCAGTCGTAAAAAACTCCTCGGCAGGCCCTATATCCTCGATGTCCCGAAGCAACAAAATTCGCGGCTTGTCGCTTTCGTACTGCTTGCTTCGCATCCGTGTGAATGCAACCTTGCGACCACAGTGGGAGAATACGGGGCTCTGTGTGTACCCCTCAAGCCCAGGCGTCTCGATGATCTTCGGTGGAGGCAATTTCGGTTCGGTGAACCCAGTGATCGGTACGAAATACAAGTCGGTCTTGGTGTAAATCGCTGGGTCAAGCTTCGGATCCTTGGCGACGAAGACCAACCCCTTGTGACAGATATCAAAGTCTCCCGTTCCGCCAAACGGCGGCACAGGAGACGACAAGTCCGTCCCTGCCAGTGCGTTGTAGAACCCACCGCTAACAAGAGAGTACTTCCCATCGCACTTCTCCAGCGCGCTGTACCATATCGAGTTCCGGTTCTCTGTAAGCCAAGTATCCCAGTGCCGCACAAACAAGCTCGAGTAGATCTTCGCACTCGAGTGCGGCTTTGGCTCGGCCTCCGGGTTCGCAAGCCTCCCATCCGGCTTTGCCAACGCCGAGCACGCCAGCGCAATCTTCCCACTGGGAAACTTCTTGGTCTTCAAGTTCGACAGTACACCGTCAATGGTAATGACCTCCTGCTGCCTATCCTCGATCTCAGCACCACTGAAGTCACAAACTCAAACGCACACGCGCACACACGCACACACTTACGAGTCACCTCCCGGGTTGGACACGCTATCCACCACCAACACCGTTTTCCCTTTCTCCGCCGACTTAAAGTAGATGAACTCATCATTCCCAATCCAATTCGGCTCATTGGCGCCCAGGTTCTGGACCAGAACCTTCGACTGTGCAGTCTCAATATCCAGAACTCGTATCTCCGACGTCTTCTTATGCTCCTCAAAATCATAAGTTGACACTGTAAACAGCGCCTTCAAGCCATCTGGACTCGGCACGGCAGGTGATCGGCGCGGAGCCTCGAGCATCACCTTGGGGGTGAACTTGATGGCCTTGAGCGTCATCTTGCCGCTAGTTCCGCTTCGATTGCGCTGAGAGGTACTCAATTCCCAAAGCGATGAAAGTGAGCGACTAATGCTTCTTTTCAAGGAATGGCAAAATGGTTTGGGATATACTCCGAAGAAGTCTAGAGGCTGGGAGCTGGTCTTCTGTGCGGAGAAGACAAAGCGGTAGAGAGGGGTCAAGGCAGCAAGCCCAGTGAAGACAACGTGGAGGGGTATCATGACCCCGCACAAGGCAAGGTTCACGGCCACGGCAGCTGTCCATGCGAAACACTTGTGGGCTGCGCTTATTGCGCGGGACGACAGGGACATGGCGGGTCATTACTTTTGGTGGCCATATCGGCTTGCGTACCCTGATGTGTTTGCTACATTTATATAACTTGGTGCCCAGGTTGTATGTGACCTTGGGTTTGGAAGTCCAATGCTGTTCTCGAAGGAGTTACTAGTCTGGCAACTCGTCCTCCAAGCTACCAAGCAACATTGGATTTAGGATGCTCTAAGCTGTATCTAAGCCCCTTGCTAATTTCACTTGAAGCTGACCGCCTCTGATTCGCCAACTTCGTTTGACGTTCGCAACGCTGTCTCCAATGACTGCAAGGGATTTGGTGTGTAAGTAACCACATCACCACCCACAGGTTGCTGACAACGAAGCCCAGTCCGAGACCTAATCCGATGACCAATTGGGCTCAAATCAAGACCTTGAACCATGTGAGAGGACACCCACTGCCTCCGCTAAGGCCTCACTGCAAACCCGTCTGAAAGAACCGCGCGAGCAGCATGCCCATATCTAACCCATTCATGCGCCCAAATACTGGCCTGAGATGTTAGCGAACCAACTGCATCCTGCTAGGGGGTCAAAAATATCCCTACCTGATCCGTAAAAGCGAAAGATCCCCAAGACATAGACGTTGTTCCCATTGCCAAACCCAAACTCCACGCCGCAAACAACACCCCACGTTCTCGTCCTGTGCCTTCAAGGCCCTGAGCCTTATTTCCTAACCGCCCCAAAGTTCGTCCTAACCTTCTTCCCCTCTCTCGAATCCGTCTCACTATCCTCCCTGCCCGCCGCAGCCGCGGCCGCGGCGGCAACCGTCTTTTTGCTCTTCTTGCTCGCGCCACTCGCCTTCCCGCTCGCCGTCGCGCTCGTAGGTGTCGGCGCGCCCGACGTATTGGCCCCTCCTGCAAACGAAGTCGACAGCGGGGTCGGCGCATGCGAAGCGGGCGTGGAAGCTGGTGTCTGAGAGTCCTGTTGAGTATGGGATCAGATTTCACCTTGAGACTAGAGTAAAGGTGATGGAGCCTACGGAGTTAGCGTTGTAAGAGATGGAGCTGCGCGAGAAAACGCGGTTGGCTTCGGTGAGGCCCGTCTTACGACGGGCGGCGGCGGCAGTGCCGGTGCCTTTGGTGTAGTTGTCGAAGCCGGTGATGATGTTCCCTGCGGGTGTATTCTCAAGGTATTCCGTCTCCTTGTTGTAGATGGCTTCCTCTTGAGCAGCCTGTGTGTAGGTGATCAGATTCAGCATGGGCTCGAGATTAGGCGCTCGACGGAAAAGGGAAAGCCTACGAGGCGCTTCTCGAGAGCTCGTTTCCTAGCGATGAGCTCCTTGAGGTGTTGTCGCTGCTTTTCGTAGAAGGGGATGCCAGCCGCGGCGTCATTGGCGCCCGCTGACTTGGGCGGGTTATTCTGCTCGGTCATTCTGACGGTTTTGGGTCTGCGGCTACTAGGATTGGCGCTATTGTAGTTGCTGTTTGCGCGATTGTTCGATTCGCCGTTGTCGAGCGCGTCGTGATCTCGGTGGTGAATTGTGGTATTGGTTGCCGAGACATGAAGCACCTGGAATGGCTGGTGGATAGCCCTGTTGGGGCTGTGTTGGCCAATCATCACTGCACAAAAAACTTCTGGGTCGCCTTGATGGAGTCGCATTTTTCGGAAGGCTCAGCCAGCAAGACTCAATCGATGTAAAACATACAGCGCGTGCATCGCAGGCAGGGGATTATCCGGTTTACACTTTGGTGTGGTGTCTAGAATTGACTTTGCCCCTGCCGCTGCCCTGTAGACGCCAAAAAGCAAACGGCAACACAGACGTCACGTCACCTCAGAGACGCGAAGGCCCTAAGATGTAAAATCCGCCTGTTTGTCTACCTAGCTACGTATGGTCTGCGCTTCAATTGTCCTAGATACCCTGGAAATCGCTCAGATGGAGGTTGAGGATGCTGGGAGGAGATATATTCTCACAAAAACTCATGCCAAAAGCCAAGAGGTTATGTACCTAGTAGCGGTGATAAGGGCGGCAAAACTTCGCCAGGGCCAGAAGCGGATCTTCAAGTGCGGTTAGCCTCAAACATTGCCAGGTCCGCTCTGTGACGAGGTTCTCATCTTCTTGATTTGCTCCTTGAGCTCCTTCTCGCGCAGCTCATTCGTTAATTTGGCATTATTCTGTGTTGTTGTGTCAATCACGGCCCAGCCAATATGTTGGTCGGGTAAACGGACTTACCAGTTCCGCGGCCCCCGTTATAGGGGCTTGATGGGAAGATCGAGGTCTGTCTTTGTTGCCCGAACCATCAGCCATGCTCCGCGCGGAAGAAATTGAAGATGCGATGGAACGCCTCCGGGGTCTAGAGTTGTCGCCACTGCCGTGCCCTTTCGACCTTCTTCGCGGGCTCCGTGAGCGAGTGCGGGAGAGACGACGCCCTCCGCACATAGGACTTCTGCTACGTGTCAAACTCCGAGTTGGCGATTGCCTTCTGCGCTTGTTTCTCCTGGGGGATGCACTTCCGCTCCGGCTGTCCCGTCTTGACCGTCGCGGCGGGCTACGGCTCAGAGACCGAGAATAGCGTGAAGATCCCGACGGGGAAGTGGAGCGAGACCGGCTATAGCGTTGCTTCCTTGCCCTAGATACACTCCGGCTCGAGCTTCGGCTTGAGGACGAGGAGTACCGGCGGCGCTTCGCGGGTGCGCCACGGTCCGAAATTGATCGAGATCGCGAAGGGGAGCGTCCACGGCGCTCTGGCGATCGCCGAGGTGATCTGCGGCGTTTCTGTGACTCTCGGTGAGTAGGAGGGGATCGGGATCGGGGCCTTGCACCGCGGCGTCGCGGGGGGCTAGGGGAACGGTGGCTAGACCCTCGGCTTCGGTCACCAGGGCTTCGGGAGGCTGATCGGGAAGAAGTGGAAAGAGCCGAAGGCGAGCGGCGGCGTCTCTCGTCACGTCGGCCAAACCCTCCCCCGCGCCTGGGGGGCGGGCTTCCTCTCGGTACGTATGTGTCCCTCATGCCACCGCGGGGGGCTCTCTCCCCGCGATCTCTTTGATCTCGGTAGCGTGGCGGTGAACGAGAACGATTGCCGCCACGGCCCATCCCACCTCTTTCCCGGTCATCGTGGCGTCCACGCCATGAGTCGCCGCCTCTGCCGACACCGCCTCCTCCTCCTCCCCGACCACCGCGGGGGCGATCACGATCGCGGCGCTCGAATTCCTCGCGTCTCAGGCGAGCTTCCTCCGCCGCTTTGTCGGCCTCGATCTATCACCAACAGTCAGCATTCAGGCACATAAGTGTCAATGTCCCAGGCTGGTGTACCTTTTCTTGTAGCAACTCCTGCTTTTTGGCCTCCAGCAGCTCTTTTGGGACGCCTTGAGGGCTATCCTGGGCGCTGAGAAGAAGCTTCCAGAGATCTTTGCAGAATGGTGCCGTATCCTTGTCGAGGAAGCCCGTTAGCTGGATCTGGAGGGACTTGATATCGGGCTGCAATTGGTTCGGGTCAGCTTGTTTTCGCTCTTGGAGTTTCGACAATTTGGGTACCCACATAGCGACCGCCTTCAATTAGATTGAAGATGAGCTCTATGACGACATCGTCTTCGTTTCCCAAGATTTTTGTAACTGTGCTGGCAATCCATCTGGTGGGTAGCCATAGTTAGCACCGCATGCAATCTGCATTGGTTGGGGGGGTCGGTTGAGCTGCTGAGCCAGGACTCACTTTTTCATAACCTGGATGTTGACCTTCTGCATATCCACTTTCTGATTGAACTCTGGGGGAAACTTGGTGCTCTTCAGCAGCTTGGCATCCACTCCGGTCGCCATGCTTGCGGCTCGGCGCTGGTGCAGCGGCCGTGAGATTGTTGTAGGTGCGTTGTGTGGAGGTGGGAGTTGTGGGAGTTGGTGGAAGCGAAAGGTCCCATAGTCAAGATGATGTCGTTTGGCGCGCTGTCAATGTGGGTCTCGGCGCGCGCTAGTCGGCCTCTGCAGTGTCCCGCGTTCTAGCGAACCGGGGTCCTAGAAAATGGGCATGCAGGGCTGTTGAATGCGACCAAACCGATGTTGCGTGCGAGATTTGCTCTACACCTGAGCATTCCAAGCTGTGTTGCCCTCTGTACAGTAAAAGGCCTGGATAATACAACCCCCCTATATTGCAACCTAGTCGTGAAATGCAACCGAAATACTAGTCCAGGATGGTTGTATTATCTAGGCTTTTTACTGTATGCTCAAGTGCCACGATACATATGTCAAAGGATGCACTGGGAAATCACAGAGGCCTCTTTCTTGATGCCTACCTAGCTACCTGACACCTTGTCCAGTGGATTTGAGGACCTCGATGAATACCCATCTCTCCTGAGAAAGTGGTCAAGTTGTGGGGAGGCCTGAAGGAAACTCGGACAGTCCGACAATTCCGCAACGTTACTTTGTTCTTCTAGTGAAGTCTGACAGGGTTTTGGGAGGGTATCAGGGCTTGATTTCCAGCTATGTATGATTCAGGAACGCTCTGTAAATACCTACTCTGACAACACGACTCTACCATTCCTTCTTTGGCGCGATTATGTGCATCACCTCACACTCCACGTCGCCTACCTATCGACAAGTGGACTTGTCGTCCTATGCTGCCCAGTTGCTCCATCATCCGCACACGGATCTTGGGCCAAACAGCCCATCCTGCTCATTCGCATTCTCGCTTCACAACCACCGTTCCCTATCTTCATGCTGTACACAACTCACCACTGATATCCATTACCCCCCACCCAGCATGTTGCTCCAGCTTCATCCTCCCGAACGCCATGAGAAGCACATGTCCAGCTTCGCTGGTTATTCCCTACCAGACACAACAACATCGACGAAAATTTTCCTTGTTCCAGGCACGACGCCAGCCCCCGGTCTTGTCCGCGCTGTTTCCATGGAAAGACCATCCCAATGCGCCATTAGTCCTTATAAAATGCAACCCGTGTCCATGATCGTGTGTGCCGTAAAAAGTCCAGCAATTACCCTCTCCCTCTAACCCGCCTACCCTTGCTCAAGCCGGCGCTTTCGGATAGGTGTACCGACCATGCTGTTGGCTGGTGGAGGCTTCCTTCTTTTCCGCTTGTTGGCGTGCTTGCAAGGCCGCAATCTTTTCGCGTAGCTTCAGGAGGCTAGTGTGGTCTTGCTCTTTGACCTTCATGCGGATATCGTACAGAGCCATGAGGGAATTTGCTTTGTCAACATCATCTTCGAGCTTTTGGGCCGCAGTTTTAGTAAAGTGTCTAGGGGGGACGGGTTCACAGGTTGGTTGCTATGGTGCGGCTTCTGGCTACTTACCTCTGCTCGAGGTGTCCCTGGAATTGAACCCTGCGCCGAATTCGTCCGACTCATGGGCGGAGTGAGGATACGGCGGCCGAACTTATCAAACTTGGCAGGAGAGGCAGTCCGTGAGATAATGGACGATGCAGAGCCCATGCGCTGGTGGTGTCGCTGGCCAGGGCGGACAGGGGCGCTGTCTGCTGGCGCTTTGGAAGGCTCAGCTGCTGGCGCCGGCGTCGACGTCGGCGGTAGGGACTTGTTGGCGTTGACGAGAGCTACAGCTGCTTGTGCTTCCTGCTAGAATGAGTATCAGTATGGACGTTGGAGGGGCAAAAGCACGTTGCATTTCGGCCGATGGCATGGCGACACGGGGGCAGGGAATATACGTACCGCGGCATTCAAATCGCTCAAGTCCGCCAGCATCTGTGCCAGTTGGATGGACTCCATGTTTATTGCGTGCTCTAACTCGGCATATGATAATGTGGTTGCGCAGACACCATGTGGTGGGGATGTGTTCGCCCGCGATCTAAACTGCTAAGAAATCGCGCGCGTGAGGTTGTTTGTTGCCTTGGAAATTAGTGTGTTGCGACGTATGCTGTTTCACAAAATCGAGATTCCTCGGGTGCGCGCACCGCAAGGCTGACGCGCGGGTTTATCGTATTGGCCAGTTGAGCCGATACATATAGGCGATAGAAAATAACCCGCTGGCTGGCGATAATTTCTAGACGGTGGACGTCACTACAGCATCGTTCTTTGTTTGTGTGAATGCGATTTGTCAGGCCTGGTAGCGGAGTCTCACAGTGGATTTCCAGCGAACCCCGCGACGGAACCGAAGGAGCAGCACAACACCCCGCATTTTATCCAGCACTGGAAGGGGCCGTCAGCTGCACTGTGCGTCGCCGCGTGGGAGGGGAGCCCCACATAATGTTTTTAGCCTTGATCATTGCATCGTGTCTTTCTAACGGCACCCCGGGCTGTCAAACAATGAGCAAACTGAAAGAGCTCCACCATGGCTGACAGCGAGATCAGGGTTCTCCGGCCGTCGTCTGTCCAACCCATTTGCGCCGAGTTTTGAGCGGAAGTACGGCGTGCGAAGGAGCAATCGGCGCGGACATCGAAGCCGAGCCGAGACGAGCCGAATCCCTTTTTTTTTTTCACTTGCAATCCAACCCCTGAGTCACTTCAACTTTTCACCTGGTAAGTAGCTCGCCGAATAGGAGGTCACTGGATACCTCGGACGGCTTTGCAATTGGGGAAAGCGTCCGCAGCGGGACAGAACGACAAGTTGGGGTCGCTCACGCTGACTGGGCAATTCGGTGTGCACCTATATCGGCATCCAATAACCCGGCTCACGGTCCAACATATATAACCCGCTGGTACAGTTGGTTTCACCGGCCCCGTTGCAAAGATGGTGTTGCTACGGAGAGGATTCGCTACGATGGCTTCAGTCAAGAAAGCAAGCAAAGTAGTCTGCATTGGTCGTAACTATGCGTGTGTATACCGTCTCCTACCAAATCATTTATCCGATACCTTGGGTTCGTGACGACATTTGACCAGCTGAGCTAACCCCGCCCCAGAGACCATGTCGCCGAATTGAACAACGTGCGCCCTAAGCAGCCGTTTTTCTTCCTCAAGCCGACGTCCTCCATCCTGCTTCCCGGCGAAGGCCCCGTGATCCAGCCTCGTGGTGTTGACCTTCACTATGAAGTTGAGCTTGCCCTGATCCTGGGCAAGCAGGTCAAGAACCTGGAGGCTTCGGATGAACAGGGGGCTCTGGATGCGATTGAGAGTAGGCAGAATCTCGATACACTTGGCCCCTGAATTCTTGCTAACTCATCCAGGCTACGCCCTCAGCATCGACATGACGGCCAGGAACATCCAAAACGAGGCCAAGAAGAAGGGTCTTCCTTGGGATATCGCCAAGGGCTTCGACACCTTCCTGCCCATCAGCAAGGTCATCAGCAAGTCGGCCATCCCGGACCCGCACAACATTGAACTGTATCTCACCGTCAACAACGAGGTCCGCCAGAACGACTCCACCGAGCTCATGCTGTTCCGCATTCCCCGCCTCCTCAGCGACATCTCCAAGGTCATGACCCTCAACGCTGGCGACATTGTCATCACCGGCACCCCGAAGGGCGTCGGCCCGGTCGTGCCCGGCGACGTTATGCGCGCCGGCATCAAGATAAACGGCAAGGAACTCGAGGACGCCAAGATCGAGGTCGGCGTCGAAGAGTCTACGAGCTCGTACGTCTACGGTGAAACGTAGTCGATCGATATTTGCTCATGTACACTGCGCGTCTCAGACAACAGCTAGATAGTAAATGCACACATTCTCCCCCACCCCCCGTCAAGCTATCCTACTGCAGATTCGGATCTTGAATCGTCCCCTCCTTAGGACACCAATCAGCCACCTCCCCGCAACCCTTACAAGTCCTCAACCCTTCGTCCCCCTTGAACACCTCCACCGCCTCCTTAATCTGCGTCCCCAAATCCGTACAGTGGAACGCCGCCTCATGCACCACCTTCTTGCACCCAGCACAATACCACCTCATCCGATCCACGCTACGCTCCGGCCGTGCCTGCTCCAACACAATACCCACCGTGTTCGCAAACCGCACAGGGTTGTGTGGCGTGTTGGGCGGCAGCAGGAACATGTCTCCCTCGCGGATGACGATATCACGGAAGGTGCCGTCCTCTTCAACCACCTTGAGCAGCATGGCGCCGCGGTATTGGTAGAACCATTCCGGGGTCGTGTTGATGTGGTAGTCGGTGCGTGCGTTAGGGCCGCCGACAACCATGACGGTGAAGCCTGCGTTGTAGACGCAGAAGTTGTTGATGGGGGGTTGGAGGAGGTGGGAGTTCTCCGAGAGCCTGAGGGGGGGTCAGGGGTGACGAATATGGGTGGGAAGGGGGTTGGTGTGAGGTGAGGAGGGGCATACCATTTGGGGAGGTTCACGGGGGAGGACAGCATTTTGGCAGTTAAGGTATAGAGGCAGTGCTCTGCGAGATGGATTGGCTGATGGGTAAATTTGATAAGTGAACGAGTTTGGTTTTTGAATGTTGTGAGCAGAAGTGAGGTGAAAGATGAGATCGGGAATCGTCGGCTTTGATGACGGCATACAACTGAGGTGCGCCCTTTGGAACCACGAGTAGTCGGAATTGGTCAATCCCACGGTAGTATGTATTTCCCATTACTTAGTAGCGAGGTAAGGTATCTCCTTGGTTTTGAACGATCCGGGGGTAAGGTATCTCCTCTGAAAAGCCCGCACCCAGTGTTCCCGATAATACCCCTACCCCACCAACCCCGCCATTGACGTCGTCGGCAGATGGCGGGGCAACAATGAAGATGAGGAGTTTAACCTGCGGCCACCAAGTTCTGTTGCTGCGAGTCTCGATCAACCTGTGACATGGCAGGTATACAGAAGAAAGCAGAATTGACACTGGACCACTGGCTTCTGTCTGTTGTGCTGTAAACCCAATCACTGCCCTCTTTGGCCTGTGCGATCACAAGCATCTTCACCACATTCTGGTCAGAGGTTGTTGCGATGCGAGTAGCGTGCCCGGCATCATAAATTAATCTTGACCAATTCCTTGCTAGCTGTTGACGATTTAATCCATGTGTAGTCAACGAGTGGTGAAAGAAACGAGTTTGACCATCATAAGCTAGGCCCTGTAGGTGACGGAACGGTGGGAAAGGCGTTTTTAGGCGCAAACAGGCGTCGGAGATATCTATTCGCCCTGACAAAAAAAAAAAAAAAGACTCAAACCCAAGGTCAAGTGGGCGGAGGGCAGTTTGTTAATGCCATTGCGCAGCTCAGCTCGGCGCTCGGCTCAAAGAACGCGGTGAAAAACGGCAGAAGCTCAAACAGCGGAGAACATGGAAATAGTTAGCTACCTACCTACCGGGCAGACAGCCCCGGCCATCCAAGAGCGAATGTTGTGGAGAGACTGAGGCTCAACAAGGCTAGGTGTTAACGATCTCCAGCTCTCGAAGCAAAGTGAAAGTAACCGTGGTAGTACCAAATGATGTCGACTGGTCACGTTGTCCTTGTAACCCGGATGGGCTTAGGAGGACAAGATCTACCCAAGAGCCCCTAGAATACGGGATACTAAGCACCAAAGTATGGCTATTACTGGAAATTAAGACATCACCCCCACAGTAAGATGCTTTAGGAAGAAGAAAAAGGTTCAATCTCATTTGGTGGTCAGCGGCACCAGAAGTCTGTGTTGTTGTCAGTCGGTCTGTCCTCTGGCGTCCGTTGGGGGGTCGAGTAGGTAGACTAGACTGGGAAAAGAGTGGCAAATGAATGGCCGCCCTCTCCTCTCAGATGCCTCATCCCGTATGTGTTTGACCAAACTCTTTTTTTCTTCCAGGAGATGTTGGGACCAGAGGCTTAGGATTCTCGACCCCAGTCTTGGCTGCGCCTTCCATCTCAAAAGATAGCTCTTGGCACACACCGGGTGTCAAAATAGTATGCTCTCACCCCTGTGGTCGCTGATCCCAGTATTCGACCCCTCGAGGTCCAAGCTCCAATTGTGTCCTCGGCCACTACCCGTCTCACAGGACAGCGAAAGCTTCACGCACCAGCTGTCTTCCACGTTCTCATCCCAATCAGTATATACTCCAATCTCATTTCTTGTTTTCAGCCTCCGGTGCCTTTCAACAACTCCCCCTCACACCCGCAACCCCAGCAGGTCAGAATCCGCCGCAAGCCAAAATGAACCACCACGACCACTCCCACATGGACCACAGCATGCACGACCACAGTGCCATGCACGCCGACAACATGCCCATGGACGGCCACGCGCGCTGCTCTATGAACGTAAGCCAACCCCTCTCTCCTTCCCAACACCCACCTGTCGCCATCCTAACAGCCTCTCACAGATGCTCTTCACATGGAACTACCAAAACGTCTGCGTCGTCTTCCGCCAATGGCACATCACCTCCCCCCTCTCCCTGATCATTTCCCTCCTCGGTATCGTCGCCATCGTAGCCGGCTACGAGGCCCTGCGCGAAGCCATTCGTCAATTCGAAGCGCGCACCGCCAAGCGCATCGAGGGAGCTCCTCGTAAGTTTTACCCTCCTTCCCCATCCCCCGACTATTCATTTGCTTGTCCACCCCCCTGCGTGATTCCCCGTTCCATGGCGTGCGCGTTGGCTAAGAAGCGCTGGAGGAGGCGATGATGATGATGAGCCGGAAATTCTTGCTGAGACTACGCCCTTTTTTGCGGCTGGGCGCGCAGGGCACAACAGGGACGATGCCGCGAGGCGGGCGCACGTTATCAAATCTGTGTTGTACGGGGTGCAGAACTTTTATGCGTTCATGATCATGTAAGTTTGACCACCCTCCCCGTCGGTGGCAGGGGCTAACTTGGGACAGGCTTATCTTCATGACTTACAATGGGTGGATCATGATTGCTGTATCGATTGGTGCTGGGTTGGGGTATCTCTTATTCGGCGGACGCACTTCGGCTACCAAGGACACTGCTTGCCACTGAGCGGTCCGTGGCAGAGAGCCTTCGGATTGCATCTCTCTCGATGCCCGTACGAGGAAGACGATACTGCTCTCACGGTGGATAGGATCAAGTACATGATTCTATGTCTCAGCGAAATCCACGCAAAGGTCTGGCTCGCTAAAATCAACGCCATATGAAATCTACCTCTAGACTTTGGGTGCCTCGCTTGTCTTCTTCTTGGGACCCAGCCTCCCTTGCTTCTCTGCATCTTCTATCATCCCCTCATCTCCGTAGTGTGAGTTGTGCTCGAACTCCGGATCCTGTCCATACGCAATTCTCGCCGCATCCACGAGGATACGCGCCGTCATGCCCCACACCTGATACCTTTCCTTCTCCCCCAGCTCGTCCGCAACCTCCTCCTCAGCCGCTGACAGTTGCCGCTTGGGCTTCATCACGCGCTGGTCATTCACTGGCACGTAAAAATAGTGCGCCCGCCAGGGTTGCCCATTAAACTGCAGCCAATTCCCCTCGTACCACTTCCCGGGTGGCAGCGGCCTCCGTCGGGCCTCTTCAGCTGGGAGCTCCTCGTCAGTGGCCTTGAGAAAATTACTGAACGGCGCGGAGAACACGGCTGCTACTTCCTTGGCGTCCAGACGGGGGATCATGCTCTCTTCGACCGTTGGCGTCTTCGTGGAGGGGGATCGAGGCGCCCCCGTGGGTACTGAGGGTTCATTGGCGTGGAGGAAGGCAACGCAGGGCCGGACAATGAGTTCAGTGCGGGCCAGATTCATGGGGAGATCGCAGAGGTGTTCAATTCGGAAAGGGGAGGGAAGTTTGGCGTCTTCCATTGGGAGGCCGATTTCTTCCCAGGCCTCGCGGCGGGCGATTTGAACTGGGTTGGTTAGGGGCGATGCGGTGCGGGGGGGTCCAAACACTGAGAGGAGGAAGCGTACATGGGGTTTCTTCGATTGTGTCAGCTTTCCCCCCTGGGAGGGCGGCGTGGCCTAGGCAAGTTAGTACATGCATCTGGGTCTTTTACAGCAAGGAACGGACCGGAGAAGCTGCGAAGGCTTGCGGCTCGCATGGTGACGACAACGCGGAGGTCACCTCGCCGGTCCGCGAAGAGCAGAAGGAGCACGGCCGCCCGTCGACTGAGGTGCAGACGGCCCCATAGCGGAGCGGGTGGTGGCTTGTATGCCCGGAGTCGGGCAACGGCAGCCTTGATTCGGGGTTGTGTAAGTTGGGTGGTATAGGTGAAGGAGATGGGGAATGGGGTGCCACAGGCATCACTCCGGGGTTCACCGGCGCTGATAATTTGTCTTTAGGCATGGTACTTACGGCGGAGCGGGCGTTTAGAGGAGCCATTGACGACGCATCCCAGTAGCAGGTGATCCCGAAGTCGTCACCGCCGTTTTCTCCCCCTGGATGGACGACTTGGACCTCGGTAGATGTGAGATCACGAATAGTCTGGGCAACGGTTTGGATGTCGTCTTGGTTGACCGGCTGGGTGTCGACCGCCTGCTGTGGTGTGTCAGCCTCAACGGAGCCGCTCATCTTGCGGAAAGGGTGGCTGCGATGGAAGGTCGCCGATAGGCAATGCACGGAGAGGGGCAGATGCGGCTATGATCTGCCACGGCGCTGGCAGGAGGGATGCGGGGCAGTCCGGCAAGGCTGAAGAAGCCGTCAGTAGCGTGGGGATAGAGGCATGAGTGAGTGGGATGCCTCGGCTGGTTTTGGTGGAGGTGTTGGAGTGTCTGTGAGGGGCTGCGGGGAAGGGTCAGGGTACGGGGTACCTGAGTGTGACGTCAGCGGGGTCGAGGAGCTGAAGAGTACGTTATCGACGTTATCAAAGAGGTGGGTACGTGGGCAATTCACTCCCTAACCATTTCAGGGTAGCTCTTCAAATTGATGATGGTTCAATGTGTTTGATTCCAGCCGACCTTCAGCCCAGTCATTTTTTTCCATTTTCCGTTCCAATCATTCTGTGTTCGTTCCAACCATTCTCCATCTTGGAGCCTTCAACCTTGTACTTCTAGCCATGTACAATGATACAACAAGGCGCATACCTTAGTGATACTATCAATGCGTACAGAGAAACAAAGGACGCTGAGATGCGGGTGAAGTAGAGCGTCGCTCGGTACCTACTTCCCACGCAAACTCGCTGACAATGCCCAAAACAGAGAGATTCAAGTCCTTGAAGCATCCAAAGCAAACATAAAGAGACGCGCCAAAAACATCCAAAGGGCGACGACACCTTCAGTCCCTCCGAAACCCCCAGGGGCTCAGCGCCCTCGAGACTTTCTCCTCCTTGCCCAAAACTGCCCCGTCTACCCGTGTCACACTTTCCATCACGACTTGCCCGAGCCACCAAGACTCAATCCTCCTCAAGTAAATCGCATGCAGCAAGGGCAACCAATCAACATCTCCAACACAATACTCGATCATATCCGCATGCATCGGCCTGACGTCAAACAATCCTTTCTCTCGTTCTTTGGGATATCCCATCATCGTCTTCATTTCCGCCTTTCTCTTCCTCCAGCCCTCCATCTCAGCGGTGGTAACCACACCATCGAGGTCCCTTCTGATGGCCTTGTCCAACCCGCTGACGTAGGTCTTTGAGCCGCAGTCTCTGGACGCCACCTCCAGAAGCTGGAGATCGAAGACACCCCGGATGTGGACCCCGTAGATTTTGAAGAGTGCTGCGGCGTCGTACCGGGTGTCCCAGAGAAGCTTTTGGTACATGGGGCCCTAGAGGATGGCTGAGAGTGTCTTGAGTGGATCGTCGGGATGTGATGTGATAAATGCGGGCGACGGAATGTGGAGGGTGATCAGGGAGAGGGTTCCATTGTCGGTGCCGAGGTAGGGCGGGGAGAGAGGTGGGATGAGGCAGAGGCGGGTTTGTAGGTTGTACGGGTTGTTGATCAGGAGTGGCAATGTGCCTGAGGTTAAGGAGGCCCAACTCCTCCTCGATACGCACACAGTCCGGGTTATCGTACGTGCCTCCCATAATGAATAGGTCTGTGTCCGGGTTGACAGTACCATACACCAACGCTCCGAGGTGCCAGGGGGTGGGGCTCGGAATGGGCGTAAGTGTGCCCCTTGGTCGGTGCCGGTTGTCCATCCTCCTCCAAGACTCAGCGCACGCGTGCCATAAAGCACTGTCGGTCCAAAAGCTGGAAACCTTGAGTTCATCGTTCGGTCTGTGGTACCCGCCGACGTAATGCACTCCAGGCTCGGGATGAATGCTGAGGTCCCAAATCTTGTCCCACAGCTCCTTGGGTAGCCGGAGAAAGCCGTGGAATGTCGAGAGAGTCATGGTGGTTGGATAGGGGTAGTTTGTTGCGAGAACAGGTTCTGGGGCCCGCCCCCATTTCTCAAACATTTTCAATGCCATGTCCAAATCCCCAACAGGGTTCGCGTTCAGTGCCGAATAAAGCTTCTCGGGAGATAGGCTGACAAGAGAGTTTTCACGTTTGTGGATGAGGAAGCCCTACCACGTGGCGGGAGAAACGGGATTGTCCGCCCGCGACCCAGGAGGAAGCCCTATGACGAACTAGAAAGGACGTTGATAAAATGCAAAAAAGGTAATCCACGCATCTTTTATACCCTCTAACACGAAGAGCAAGACCTATTCGGGTTATGAGGCGATATTGGCTACGTTCGACCAAGGGGCGTAGGGAAGAATGTCAATCTCATTTCTCCCACCACGCACCACCCTCCCCTGGCAACACGAGAGCCCATTTAGGCCTGGCTGAATGAATGCGATTCGACAAAGAAATGAGATCACTAGGAACTTGACTGTCAGTTCACAACCAAGGCCCATCCCCAAGCACACCCCCTCGCCCTTTGCCCCGACCACTCCAAGTTCCAGCCCTCTGTCGACCCTTTCTCGACTCCTGGTCCACATCCCGTTGGCTTTGAGCCTGACTGTGGCTCTGTCCCCTCCCATGACCCTTTCCCTTCCCCTCGACCTTGGCTGCGTCATGGGAACCTGCCGTCCACCATCCACCCAATCCATATCCAGCACCCTCTCTGGCCTCATCTTCCGCTGATCCCTCCCACCACCGGCGCTCAGGTTTGCCTTTCCCACCGCCTTTGGTCTTACTCCGTTCATTCTCTCCAGTGTCGTTCTCACCCGCAACAAGTAAACCATCGGTAGCACCATCCATCTCACCGCCGCCTAGGACTTGAATCCGCCCCTTGATACTGTCTCTTTTCCTCTCTGCCCTTGACTTAATACCAACAGCGGCTCTTGCTTGCCCCACAGCTTCGCCTGCAAGGTTGCTCATGCTGGACATTGCGAATGGGATTCTGAACAAACCGGTCCTCTCCGTGTCGTCGTCGTGATCCCATGCTGATAAGGTGTTTGGTTGCGATTGTGGTAGTTCCGGCGCGGCGGTGCGCGGACGGGGAGGTGGTGTTGTGGCAGATGGGATAGGAGGAATCGGGATGTTGGTTGTGCTAGCGCTCGCGGGTGCGCTTTGGGTGTAGCGGTGGGATGTACCAGGCCGAGCCGGAGGCGTAGGAGTTATTTCTGCAGCGGGCAGGAGGGTAGATGTAGAGGATGGGACGGGGGTAGAGCCAATGTTGGGTGAGGAGAGGGTCTTGCCGTGGGTGGGTTGTGAGGGGAGACCCGAAGAGCGGCGGAAGACCTTGGAGAGTATGGAGCGGTGATGACTTCGAGGGAACTTGCCGTCGTTGAGCGTTGGGCTGAGTTTGGGCTTTGGGGGCACTGGAGGCGGAGAGGGATCTTGGTAAAGGTTGGGACTGTGAAGAAGATATCGCCAGTGTTTTGGGTCGGTAGGGGAACCGTTCTCGGCGGGGGGAGGGCTCCGTGGCAGAGGGGGTGATGTTGTCGGGTTTCCGTGGGGTGGGAGACTGTTTGCCGTCAGGGCCGCAGCCTTGTTCATCATCAACAACTCTGGGTAGCTGGACTGTGGATGCAAAAAAAGGGTCTGCCGGGCTTTGAGAGGTCTTGGCGGCCGCAGGGGTGTACCAGGAACAGAGCGCGCAATCTGCGCGGTTGTCATGTGGTACCTTCCGGTTGGATGATCTGATAACCAGAACTCGTTGTTGACGTCCCTGGCTCTGCCAGCGTCATTCGTTGAGAAAGATGACCTGTGCCCACCCAAGTTGATCCTCTTTGCTTCTTGAATCTTGGTGATGTTCAAGGGGGACGGCACTGGGGGCAATGCTCCAAACATGGCCTTCTTCGAATCTGTTGGTTGCCTGGAGCTGCTGGTATTTGGATCCGAGGCATAACCCATGTCGTAACTTGATGAAGTATCCAGAGACCCAGCATCCGAGAAGTCCTCCGCGCTATAGATGCTGCTGTTGCGACTCATGGGCGAAGCCTCAGTTGAGCCCTCAACACCTGTCTGTTCAGAACCCACCTCGGTGCCAGTGAGTTGTTTAATCTTGTGTGACGAGTTGTGTCCTGACGGCGAGGGCAATGATGTTCCCTTGAGCTTTCCGCCAGTGAGGCTCACTATCTTCCTCATTGATGATTTCGGTGGTGGCGCTGCCACTGCATCATCCAAGACACTTGATATGCCATCTTCACCAGACCTCATCCGCATGTTCTGCTTGCTTCTCTTTCTCGCACCTGGGAACGTGGAAGATGCCGGAGCCGGTGATATATTTCGCCTGATGCGGTTGTCCAAGATCACAGCAATGTTGGCCTCTTCTTTCGCCCAGTCGATCTGGCCGCTTGCCAACCCCTCAGTCTCGGGGCCATTGCTTCCCACTGCAGTGCTGAACAATTTGTTGATATCCTCACTGAGCCTGTCGGTCGCCGGCTCCCGCTTGGCCGGGATCGGAGGGAGCGGTTTCTTCTCGTAGAGCTCGATATGGGGCGGGGGAGAGTGTAACGGCCTAGGATGATGGCCCACAGCGCCTCCACGGGCGCGAGAGGGAGGTCTAAGAGGGTTGGTTGGGACCGAGGGACTCTCCTTGTCCATTTTGAGTTTCGATGTTCGGTTCAGTGCTATATATTCGTGGTTGCACGATGGTAGAAGATGTCGCTATTCAACTGTTCATCGGGGGAGCCGTGTTGAGAGGGTGAAGGGGCACAAGGTGTTCCCAACTTGCTCACATCCCTCCTCTTAAGTTTGTTGGCTAGAACACCTGATGACCCGAATCTAAGGGACGGGTTGGACAAAGGGGAACCCGAGTTCTCGACACGAGCCGGAGGCCAAGGGACGGTGTTTGTTTTATGATGGGGTACAGCTCGCCACCCGCAACTCTTTGTCGAATCCCGAATGGCAACGACTGTGGGGAGAAAAGGCGCTGCCTTCTGTCTCGAGGCCTGAGTGAGCGAATCGAGAACGTCTTGGCGCCGCCGCCGCAACCAGTGGGTGTTGCGACTGTCGATACAATTGGTCTCTGTGGCACGTCGAAGGCAACCATTTAGAGTCGTCTCTTTCCCTTCAGCTCGCCCCATGAGAAGGGACCTGGGGAACCCCTCCGCCCACATCTTGTCTCCTCGCTTACCCATTTTTGCTTTGCTGCGCCTTACACATCCTCTGTCGTTGAAAAGAACACCTGTTTTTATGGAGTCGCATCCGGAAGTGAGCATGGCTGGCCAATGGCGACATTGCGATCCGTGTGCGACGGCAAGATTTAGCGGCCGCCCGAGCACCGACGTCTGGAAATCGATCACGCAGACGTACCGATCTGGATGCAGGCACCTGGATGTCAATGGTTTGGCGTTTGAGGTGACATTGCGCGGGCCGCTCAGCCCCCTCAGCTGGGTCGCATTGCAGTATTCTCAGTTTTCCGCTGCCTAGACGCTATTGGGTGTTCAACTCTATGATTCGGCATACAAAGCCAGCCGCACTCCAATGCGCCAATCCAATAGCCCCAATGCAGATCGTATGGACAGTTACATCGCAACACGGCTCGCTCTCGGTACCTGAATTACTCGTCGTCTCCATCCTCGTACTTGTTCCCCTGAAAGTCGTTCATCAGGATGTCGTCCGCACCGAGACCGGTCGATGTGCTTCGGATCCACTCTGTCTCGACGCGGAAGAATATCCATACCCAGCGCCGAAAGACTTCGAGGAGCTGGATCATGAATATCGACCCTTCAAAGTCCGTCAGGTATTCCAAGCGCGGGCTCAGCTTCAGCATCCATGTGCATCGCAAGACGAGATCCATTGCGATCACGGCGTAGTACACACTCGGCTTGTGTACCTGTAGCTTTCGTCGTAGTCCGAAGGGATAATCGGGGGAGTCTCGCTCCTCAGAGAAGAGGGTCAAATCCCAATCCTTGGCGACATCCCAGTAAAAGCTGTAGAGTGAATTCAGGAGACAGGCGGCGACCCATGCTCGATAGAGACCCGTAGAGACCGCACGATCCTCCACGCTCAGGTTCCGAAGAAGGGAGCCAAGCGCGATGACTGGGAATGCAGTCGAATATTTTGCCGCGTTCGCCAGATGTTGCCCGCCCCACCCCGTAGACTCTCGAAATGGTGACCGCCGTACGCGCCCATATTCGATGAGGCATTGCCGCAACCGAATCACGCTTGGTACTGCCATGATCAGAGGCACCAAAACGCCGCCACCACAATCCCTGTCTGGTCGATCTGTCGCCGACCCGTTGCGTGTCAAGAACATGCACAAGCAGACAAAGAGGTCGGCAAAGACTCGCGCATAGCTAGTGAGGACATCGGCAAGAAGGATGTCCCCAAACTTTCCATCCTTGGCCTCAGCGATACCTCCAATACTCACCCGCCGAAGTGTTGCGAGCAGTCGACTGCGGCCATGGTGGGACACCGACAGACGACGCAGGGGAACGATAAACAAGAGGCCGAGAATGAGCAGGTTGGTCATGGGCATCCAATCGTAGTCGATCACGCGGTGCGGGTCCCGCCTTGAGAACATCCAGAATATGATGAGCGATACGGCCGACGCAGCGGAGAAAAGCGTCGCGAGGCGGTACGTTGAACGGTGATGCGGAGGCTGGGCGGTGCTTGACCGCCCCGGATACCGTATCAGCGAAGGCACATCGATCCGGCGAATGTGGAGGAAGTGAAGGTTGAGTCCCCATCCCCAGACAGCTAGCAGGCAGCTATGTCAGCATGATATCCTCGCCATGCATGCGCCACTGGAGCACAAACCCAGGATGATGATGAAAGCCACCCGGTAAGGGAGCGGAAAGGTCAAGCTGAACGAGTCGAGCCGGGGCTCAACAGCGGGATCGCCGTCCATCGTGCCTGTCACCTTCCGTCGCCAGTTCGCAGAGGCATCGAGAAAGCCGCGGCTGGGCAATCTCGCACAGAATCTAGGGAGACAGCGGGTTTTCGCGTGGTTGAGCAGTGTTTTAGCGATGCAGAATTCGAGCTGGAATGTTGAAAATGCGTTACGTGGTATCAATAATTTGAATGAAAAGTCGAATCCGCAATCATCTTGAGAACCACTGCCCCCTGTCGCGTGGTCAAAGCCCCTGCAATTTTCCAGTTTGGTAGGAACGACGTCAGTCAGCCACGTCCCTGTCGCGCGCGCTAGGCCCGGAACGTCACCCCTGCCATACTAATCAAGTGAGTTGTCAGCCTCAACCAAATCCCGAGGTCCAATGTCTTGGAGACCACTTGCGACTGCCGAGCGCATGCCCGACGCGACTTTTGAGATCCTATCACCGGAGAGCATCGAGATGCTCTGACTAGAGCACGACCACAACAGATCGACTCAACGATGTAATACTGGCGACACAGCACTGCATCCCTGATCTCAACCGCAAACTCACATCCCCCGCAATGGCGTCCCCAGCATCCGCAAAACGGCCACCGGCCCCTCTAACGAGCTCCCCATATCCCTACGCCGCCGCACCAGACATCATCCGCGCACATCAAAAAGATGCATACTTCCAAGGAATCCTCACCGACCAAATCACCGATCTCCACCGCCGCCTACGCGGCGCGCGTTCCTCCCACGCCTGGGCAACCGAGACGCGCACCTTCGCCGATGTCCTCTACCTCTCCCTCACCACCCTCCTCGGCAACCGCACCCTCGGCGAAGAATACTGCGACCTTGTCCAAGTAGAAGACCCATCCGCCCTCCTTCTCCCTTTCGATGACGCCCAAACTCCCAACGCCACCGGCGCACCGCGCCTCCCCTCCTTCGCCCGCCGCGCCGGCTACATCATCACCAGCATCCTCCTCCCCTACCTGATGAACCGGCTCTTGCCCTCCGTTCGAACTGCCATCCGCCGGCGCCTCCAAGACCGCCTCACGCACCTCACCCAACAGGGCCACGGTACCACCAAAGCCGTTCCCAGCACTTCCTACCGCCTCCAGCGCTACATCCTCACCCACCTCTCCAACCTTACCAGCGGGCAACACCTACACGCCATAGTCCTAGCAACATTCTACTTCACCGGCGCATACTACTCCCTCTCCAAGCGGATATGGAGTCTCCGCTACGTCTTCACTCGACGCATCGAGGAAGGCCAAGGCCGTCGCGCCGGGTACGAAGTGTTGGGTGTTTTACTTGTGGTGCAAATGATAGTCCGAGGGTACATGCACCTGCGCGAGCAGCTTTCAGCCTCCCAAATGGAAGACACCAGTTTGGATTCTGCGATCCGCGAGCGGGCGTTTGGTTCGACATCGGTGAACGTCTCGCTGGATGAGAATGCTTATAGTACCAACAATGAATTGCTGCCTGCGGGCCCCTCTGGGGGCGGCAACCAGCGGAGTCTGGCTGAGATTGGTGTGTCGACACATACACCTGTACTCAAGGGTGGACGGGCGCGGTATGACCTTGCGGCGGCTGAGGGTGTCATGGCTTGGATCAAGGGGCGTCAGCAGCGCAAGTGCACGCTGTGTTTGGAGGAGCTTAAGGACCCAGCCGCGACGCAGTGTGGGCATGTCTTTTGCTGGGCGTGTATCGGCGATTGGATACGCGAGAAGCCGGAGTGCCCGCTTTGCCGTCGCCAGGCACTGGCGCAGCATGTGTTACCATTACGAGCTGTATGAACGGATGGATTAGATATCATAATGTAAATAAATACGCAAGGGCAGACAACACGGCATCCTCTTGCAAAAGAATAAATACCCCTATCTAGGGCCCCAAACAGGTCCAGATAATTACTCCACAACCCATAATCTCTCAACTTTCTCTGCCCCCTGACACAGGTAGAATACAAGCAAAGAAACCCGGGAGAGAAAGTGTCGATGTAGGAAAGTTGAACAGATACAAACACCCGTCTATCCCATTTCCATCAGCCGTTGCTCTTTTTTACTTACACAAGGGTTGGGATAACCAAAGCCCAGTCTGGTAATGAGCGGATCGCCACCTAGCAGCGTCCCCAAGAGCCAAAACCCAATGGGGTATCGGACCATTGGAAATAACGACGAGAATGTCTGCCTTCATCCAAGCAAAAAAAAACCCGACAAGATGAGCCTGCGACTTTGCATCTTGGAGAAGTAAAAACCCAACCCAATTCATGGTCCGACATGTATTGTTACATGCCCATGCAGCAAAGGTATCAAGGATTGAAGGGAAAGAAAACAGAAGACCAAAACGCCAGTGCAACCCGTGGTAGTGGGTATGATGTTTCCCAATGCAATGCCGCCTCCGCTTAGATGCTAAACAGGACAATCTCTCCCCTTTCGTTCTTCCTCATCCGCAGTGATCGCCACAGCTCCTTTTCCTCCATGAGTTTGCTGAGGCTAGTACCCGATTCGGACCGCTCCCGGTGATAGCGCTTAAGCGCCTTGTTGACGCTGCAGCCCCTTTCGCTTTCTGGGCCCTTGCTGACGAAGCTGAGGAAGTGGTCGGCTCGTGGCTTGTAGACTACCATCTGTCCTACGGGGTTGTCACCTTCCTTACTGTCCTTCGATCCCGGTCGATACTCGAGCAGCTTCTGCTCTTTTGGTGCTTCGAGACGTTTCTGGGACTTTTTCTTGGATGATTTCGATGTCGAGTCGGTCGATGACTTTCGCTTCTTGGATGACTTCGATTTAGATGGCTTCGCAGTGGGGCCCCCGGCGATCATGGCCATGATGCTGTTGCCGATACCCTCCCCACGGCTGGCCTTGTGGTGTTTCGAGTGCTTGGATTTCTTCAGCGGGCTTGCCGGTGTTTCCGCCTCTGGTCCGTCGCCACCAGAGTAATCCGGTGAAGGGGGAAAGACGGATGGCCTGCTCATCAAACGATTCAAGCCTCCGGTGAGCCCGGAGTGGAGGACTGGAGGCGCATCCGTCATAACTTGATCTGTCTCGATGTGCAGCCTCTTGCGCTTCTTGTCCTTCTTGATTTCGCTTTCCGTATGCTTGGCCTTTTTGCGCTCTCCCTTCGGAGCAGGTGTCTGAAAGTTGGTAGCCACAGGGCCGCTGCTATACTGGATCATGGCGTCCTCCATGTCGAGCTCATCCAAGCCGCGGGCGCCATAGTCAAAGCGGACAAGCTGGGTGTCTTCATTGTGCTGGACCGGGGCGGTTGCCGGAAGGGAGAGGCTCGAGGCCGTGGGGGTAGGGTTGGCAATGAGGTAGTCGAAAACGTTCACGTTGGGTTCGTTTGCCGAGGGTGGAGTAGGAGCCTCAGGGGGAGGGGATGCCGCAGAACGGTTGTCGTCGCTGGCCTGCTCATAGTCTCTCCACGCTTCGTACTCGTCTGCGACGTCTTCGACGTAAGCTGCGTGGGCCATGGCTTTGTTTGCCGGTGCGCTCGTTGGTGCGCTCGCGTTTTGTGTGGTCTTTGCCTTCTTGTTTCGATACAGAGCACCCTGATACTTTTGCTCTTCTGTCATACAGCTCTGAACTCATGTTAGACTTGAACCGCCGTCACGCCAAAGGTCGCATAGGATAGACAAATCAGGCGTCGTACCGTATGGGTGCGATACTCAAAGCCAGGGAAGTGCACCATACAATCGATGCAGGTGAAGGTAGCGCCTCGACAACGGTTTCGGTGCGGGTCGAGCTTCTTCTTGGTCAAAACGTCGCCGCACGCCTGGAGGAGTCGAATGGTTTGCTGTTAGATGACGCTAGGTGTAGGATACAATTGGACGCGTGGGGGAGGAGCATAGATAAAGTCGTGGCGACAAAGGAGTGATGGCGCCGGAAAGGGAGACAGGAGACCGAACAGAGGGAGGATCAGCCTGATCACACGGGGAGGGGTGGAAAGGAAAGGGATGGAGGGGTGGTGTGGGAAGCCCGCGAGCAGTTGGTCGCGGAGCCGTGGAGGTGGTGTGCGGGAATGGTGTGTGATGTCAGTTAAGATTGCGCTCCTAGCACTGGGGGGTGTGGTAAAGAGGTCAGGTTGGACAGGGGAGGGGTAGGCATTGGATCGGGGGGTTCGAGGGGCTGAAGCAAGACGAGGAAGGATCAGATCCTCGTTTGCAAACTAGCAGTCGGCGAGACGCTGCGTGAAAACGCGGGGGAGGGGATGGATACACCGCGAGATATACACGGGGATGATTTGAAAGACTCGAGGGAATTGCGACATTACCTCACACGAAAAGGAAACCATTGTGGTGCGTGTTATGAGGGCGATGTGCTGTCCCTCGCGATTCCAATTGGCGATTGACGCGGAGGTTATGCACGAAGTGAAGCGAGCTTGTTGACCCTCACTGCTCAGTGGTCCTGGATGCTCCGCCGCAAGGAATTCCTCTGTGGCTATTTGCTCACAATGGAAAAGACGGCGTTGGTCTGCTGGTAGCCAATCGCTTCAGGGCCGGAAGGTGAAGGCAAAAAGTCTGCCTTGGTTGAGGAGGAGATGAGGAAAGCGCATAGAAACTCGGACCAAGTCTCATCAACTGCGACGGCGGCGCAGGATATCTCAAGAATCGAATAGATTGCCCAGGCGCTGTGCTCGGGTGGCCTTCCGCTCGGTGTTTCCTGTCAGGTACGACGGGAGCTCCGACGTTAGGCTGTATTGCGTAGTTTTGCGTAGTGAGACCAAGGTCCTGGTAGGTGGGGTTGCGGGATGGTTTTTCAGACGGCGGGCGACGACTATCAACAGCACAGGTGGGCGGGCGGTGACTCCAAGGTTGGGCACGAATGAGAGTGAGACCAAGGTGACGGCACTGCGCTAGCCAACCACGGGATGTGGGGTCCGAAGAAGACGAGTTGCCCGGTCTGGGTGAGAATCTCGGCCTGAAGCTGGAGTTTGGCGACTGGCAGGATTTTTTGTGTGCGGCGAAGTGACTGGGAATAAAATTCAAGCAAGGACTGATGTTCGATTTGGGCGTTGATGCGTTCACTAGCTCGTTGCTGGGCAGTCTCTGCGGCCAAACGCTCAGCGGAGCGCCCAGCGAATCAAAGTGTTGCATTCCCTGCAAACGAGCGTGGCTTACACAAAGCATCGTGTGGCTAACCTGCATTCTACCCAGAATGTGTGTGGCGCTCTCCCAAATCGTCCTGACACGCTACCCGCGTAAAGCACGTCGCCAATTGGCTATAATGTGAGAACGCCCATAAGCGCGTTTCAATTAATTTAAAAATGGCAGCAAATGCTCCCACCACTTATGCATCGACCTCCGGTGTGCGCGCAAACAGGTTCCCAAACCCTTCCTCTCACTCAGCTCATGGCCAACCAACCTGATGGGGATACATGAAAATTGGCGACTGATCTGACGGGAAGGAGGCGTGCGGCCGAGATGCTGAGTCTTCCCAGAAGCCAACTTGAAGCCGTGGGGCCGTTCGGCGAAGTGGGACCTCAATCTTATCGATACCTAGTCCCCCGGAAACCCGCCCTCACCTCCCGTTTGTCCGATTGTCTTCGCGTCTTCTGGGGATCCAGACGAGCAAGCAACTCCAACTCCAGGCCACGTTATGGGACCACTTAGCGCTTCCAGCGTTCTTTCTGATCCAGGAACTTGCATGTTTCAAGTGGCAATTTGGTTGACATTGGTCGGCCAGAGAGGAACTCAATGCGACCCATTCTGGGGCAGGGCGAATTGGATTCCAAGGCTCTTCTAGATGCTCCGCTGAGCGTCCTGGGGGCGTCATTCTGCAGGCCAACCGCCAATGGCCGGCGTCTGGTTGAGGTCCAGCCGTGGTTCGGCTCACGCCAGCGTATGTTACGGCAGTGTGCCCACACCCCTTCTTCTGTCAGGTCTCCTGTTTCAGGGGCAGTTCACCCGCTCCGATGGCCGTTTTGGGGATTAGCGCATTGAGCGTCTCGCGACCTGTCGGCCAGCTGGTGGTTGGTGATTGTGTCTTGAGCGAGTGCGTGAATCGCAGCGCCCTTCAAATGTGCGGTGCTGGTATCGCGCGCGCCTAGAGTCCTGTCAACAACTGGGGCCAAGCTGTTGGTGTGCTGCCGACTTGCACGGCAGCTAGCTCCCGCGCAAGCAGCGGGTGTGTGTTGCGCGATGAGCAAACAACACCCCAGACCTCAGCCTGCCTCTCCTGGCAGGCACTGGTCAGTTATCAAACATGTCCAATGTGACTGGTGGAGTTGCTATGTCGGAGACAAAACATGCGCTGCAACGCCCCATCTCCCCGGTCTGAGATACGATTGAGCGATTTGAACTAGAGACAGCCGCGAACACGATGGGCTCCGCATTGGTTCCGGATACCCATCCCGAGACCCAATTGAGCGGGCTTGAGGTCTGACTCGCGGGCCTGGCCAGATGCAAACGGGCCGGGCCGGACATCGGGGCCTGCTGAAGAGGCAATCGGCTCCGGCTGGGTCAGGTGCTGCCGGGAGTAGCTGTTTTCCAAGTGCCTGCCAGGCAGCTTGCCCTGTGGAGGCAGCTGTTTGGGTTGCCTGGTGCATTACATCATAATTCGCTATGCGTTGTATGGATGCATCCCTTCGGCGGCGTGCTTGTCCTTCACGTTCCCTTCAACACAACCTCGAATCTCCCCTTCTTGTGATCGCTCCCGCCCGTCACATTTCCTGCAGCGCACAAACCCCGCAGGTCCCCCTTTTTAGCCTCTGTCCCAGGTCCTCGGTCTCATTTCGCCTTCACCACGTGTGGGCAGACGCTTGCACAGGCGAGGCCTCACTAAGGCAGGGCTGCTCCGCACTCTTGCACTTGCCCCCTTGGCTGCCAGCACCCACCGCCGTCATCGCTCACCAGCTGCATAACTTGCTGTCTCGGATTGCCTCCGTGTGCCAACCCGCCCATACCGCCTTTTTGGCTGGCTGCCTTCTGGCTATCGTGCCCCAATTATAAGCCGGAGACTCCGCTTACCTGGGTCGCTCGCTTCTTTGCTCTCCAGCCATGTCGTCGGCCAGCACTCCCAGCAACAGCAACTCTACCTCGTCGTTTGCCGAGCAGTCGTTGTCGCTCCTGAGCACTGTCGCTGGGTACCTGCGGCTCCCGGCCATTGCCTCAACTGTATGATCCGACGCCTCTCTCTCCCCCACCCCGTGCCTGAATGGCTGTCCCGCCGACCACGCCGACTGGCTGAGGGGGCAAGTTTGGAGCCTCTTCTCTCCCGGTCCCCGTCCTTCCCGTCGCGGCCACGCTAATGCCGGACGTCACAATGCAGGGGATTGCTGCCGTTCTGACCTCGCTGCTCTACTTCAAGCAAAAGTATGTGATCTGGGCAATCTCAGGCCAACCCAATTGCCTTTGGCACATGTGCTGACGCCCGCCTTTTTTTTTTATTTTACCATAGGGCCCTGATATACCCATCCCACGTACCAGCAGATTCCAGAGAGAAGATTCCACGACCCGAAGCATACCACTTCAAGGACTTCGAAGAGCTCATCATCCCGACTAACGATGGCGAGAAACTGTCGGCCTTTTACATCCGGGGCCCGCGCGGTGGTCGGAACTCGGATGTCACGGTGCTCATGTTCCACGGCAATGCGGGCAATATAGGCCATCGCCTGCCAATAGCCCGCATGTTGATCTCGCAGACTGGGTGCAATGTCTTCATGCTCGAGTACCGTGGCTACGGGCTCTCAACCGGCGAGGCGGACGAGTCGGGGCTCAACATCGATGCCCAGACGGCCCTAGATTACCTCCGGGACCGGAGCGAAACTCGCGATCACAAGTTGCTAGTATACGGTCAGAGTCTGGGCGGCGCCGTTGCCGTGCGGCTTGTGGCCAAGAACCAAAACCGTGACGACATTTGCGGCCTTATCCTCGAGAATACCTTCCTCAGCATGCGCAAGCTGATTCCCAGCATCATGCCGCCTGCCAAGTACTTTGCCCTCCTTTGCCATCAAATATGGCCCAGCGACAGCTTGATCCCGAATATCAAGGTGCCCATACTCTTTCTGAGTGGACTTCAGGACGAGATTGTACCGTGAGCCTCCCCTTCCCTCCTCCAGCCATCCCTGAGCTTTCCACCCTGACCGTGTTACCAGGCCGATCCACATGAAACGGCTGTACGACCTGTCCACGACACCCACCAAGATATGGAAACCCCTGCCCGGTGGAGACCACAACTCCAGCGTGCTAGAGGAGGGTTACTTTGAATCGATTGGGGATTTCTTGCGGAAGGTGACAGGACAGCCACCGGCTGAGAAGAAGAGATGAGAAACATCTGAAATAATAATATCAAACGGCAATACAACGGAGAAGCGAAGAGCGGCTGTTGAGAGCAGCACGCTTGGATCTGGCTCACGTAACGACGGACGGTGGATGGGAACTTTGTGTTTTCCTCATTGATACCCAAGATAAATGGACTTGTCATCAGATATTGAAATACGAACGCCTGCCTAGACGCGAGTGTCTGGCACGAGGAGCGGTTAAACTGGCAATGCGCTATATGCATATTTTGAATACAAAGCAAAAGAGATGTGGAAATATCCGCTCTCCTCACCTCGGGGTGAACGCATCCCCCCTTCGCGAGCTCAAGTCCCGAAGATGGGAAGGGGTGGGTGCAACTACGTAGGTACGCTGACCGGCCGTGCGGGAGACACTCTATTTGAAGCGAGGCAGCGAGTTGGTCGGGAAAATAGTAGCGGGCAAGTAGCCAGATGAAAGGGAAAATTAATTGGACACCTGCATCACGCTAAGGGGTATATGGGAGGTATATGTTTATTCCTTTGGGGTAGGTCGTGTTGGTAGCGTCGGCGACGGCAATTTACAAAGGTGAGAGTTTAGCTGTTTTTGGAATGTTTTCGGTCGACGGCGGGACTGCGGGATCAGGGAAAAGGAGGAGTATTGCGTGTGGTGTGTCGTGTGTTGTGGTAGAATGAGAGATAAGTGGTGTAGATTGGAGGATGGCGACTAGAGGTTCATAAGATGGGCGGTATTTGGATATTGATGGGTTAGTTTGATGTTGCCGGCTGGATCGAGGTGAGTTGAGTGGTTGCTTGCGCGATGGAGTGGCGACAAGGCAAAATGGTCTCTATGGAAATCAATGCACGCGATGTGATGTGATCGCATCGAGATGGTACTGTGTTCTGAGCTTCAAAGCGGAAGACGAAGAGGACAGGTGGATCGATGGAGACGCATGCGTCCGTTCATTGACGACGGCGCACGTACGTATGCAGGCACGGGAGAAAAGGGGTACACACCAAGTTGAGAATGTTCTGTGCTCAACTCTGAGGTGTAGGTGTATGCAATGGTACTTTCCTATGGCGTAAAGGTTCGTCCGAAGCATTACTGGCCAATGCGATCGGCAGCTCCTGGAATCTGTGCGTACCTTTCTGAGAATACCATAATCTTCTTGCTCCCATTTAAGTCCAACGCGGACTTTTCCGGGGCAATGACTTTTCACCGCCAGCCCGATCTCGCAAATGCCCGTCGATCTTGTCCGTTACTAGGGGCAGGTAAACACCCCTTACCCCTTTATGCGCTCGCCCCATTGCCCTCTGCCTCAATGCTCTCGCCACTCTCACCACTCTTCCCGCTCCCAGCTTCCTCCTTTTCCACCGCAGCCAGCCAGTCCTCTTCCACCTTCTCGCTCTCCTTCGCCTTTCTCATTCCCAATTTCTTCAACGCAACGAACCTCCCAGGCGTAGATGCTGGCAACGCCTTAGGTTGCACGGCAGGCCGCCTCCAAGATCCGCGGCTAGCAACCGCATTCCAACCGCTGGCTGATGCAACCGCATCGCCTTCCTTGCGGGTGACATTCAAGGATGCATCAGTGTGGCAGAGCTCTACTGCTCCAGCGAGCCCCAGGCGGGAGATGGTCTTTGCCAGAGAAGGCTTTGCTGAACTGAGCACAGCTTCGATAGACTGTGGCGTGGCTGCGAGAGATGTAGCGATAGCCGCAGCGGTTGCAATGGGTGTGGCTTTGATGACGATTTCATCCGACGGAAGAAAGTTGGTTGCGACCTTGACCGCAGGCCCGGAGCGGGAGAGGGACGCGAGGTCGTTCGCGATGGCCTGTTCCAGTTCTTCGATAGTGAGACCAAAACGAGGGTCTCTCAGCAGGAAAGCATTGAAGGGTTGGACCGTAGGGAGACGATCGGCCAATGTGGCGGGCGATCGGGGGGCTGAGGCCGCGGCGCTGGCAGCCTGGTTCTTGAGAATGCGCATGCATTGTGCGAGGGTCTTATGAGGCGCAGAGACGAACCGGGGAGTCTTGAAGATGCAGACGTGACGGTGGGGCTCGGGGTCTTCGCTCTCCGAGTCCAGGCCAAAATCTTCCGCAAGACTGTGGAGGAACGCTCGTTTGTTGGCCGGCATGGGTTTGAAACGGAGACGTTTCTCCTCCGGTGATGAGGCGAAGACGCGGAACTCCCGCTCCTGTGTCTGAGCCCACGTGGGATCTTCCCGACACAACTTCATGGTCGTGTCCGAATAGGGGATGTGATCGTCTAGATGGGTCTCGGGATCGATGTTCAGTGCCTCTGCAAGACGGCGGTTGCGCTGCAAGCGAAGACACTCGTCGTCGCATCTCAGCGTTGTCTCTCGTGTTGACCACGGGTTGAACCTCGTGGCAAGACAGCGCACCTCTTGTTTGTGGTTCTGGCACGGGCAAGTGATGAAGGTCTTGGACTCGCATGGCCTGTCTTCCTTGCAAGGAAATGGTGCGTGGCAAGTATCAAGGCACATGTGCTCGCACGACTTCCTAGCCTTCCCGCACGGCTGAGGACAATGCGAACCAGCGATGCCAGCATCCTCGCACTCTCCAGGCTTGTGGCAAGATTTCCTGCATTCGTGCGTCCTGCAACACGTTAGACCTCCGGACAATCTGAGACTCTAGCCACTTTACTTACCCGCATTTCAACTTCTTGCCGCAGGGCAGCCCACAACGAGCCTCCTCGAACCAGCACGGCTGGTTCTTCAAGATCTTCTTGCCGCAGATGCACGGCTTTTCAACCAGGAACGGACACTTCGGGCACGGCGCGTCCTCCGGATGGCACTGATGATTCACCGTCGGATGGCCGCAGGGCCTTGGTCTGGTGCACTCGAACCGGCACTCCGGTGCTTTGGTCCCACAAGGCTGCGGGGGCTGCAAAATCGTCCGGCCGCAGGAGCAGGCGATCTCGTCGAAAACAGCCTCAGGACATGACTGGCACGGTCCCTTATGGCAGAGCTGTTGACATGTGTGCTTACCGCATTTCAACTGGCGGCCGCAGATTTGGAGGCAGATATGCTCGGCCTCGATGTTGACGTTGGCACTCCGCTTCTGCTTCCGTCGCTCAGCCGCCTTTTTCTCGCCCGCACAGCAATGCTCGCCGCACTCATGCCGGCCGCAATTGAGCTGAGCCTTGCAAGTGCGGAAGCAGAGCGGAGGGTCCTCGACGTTGCCCTGGTGACAAATCCCACGTCCTGTTGTCCTTCCGCAGCGGCAGGAAATGTCCGTGTACTGGAAGCATGGAGCGCAAGTCCCGGTGTGGCACTTGTTTTCGCATGAGTGGCCGCACGGGAGTGTCTTGCCGCAAGGTTCCTCACAATGAGGAATCGGGTCCCGGCATGACTGTCTCAGGCCCTCGGCCATAGACGCCAAAGGTGTCTTGCCACATGGGCAATGGGTGACCACATCTCGAGAGAAAGGACAGTGGGCCACGTCTTCGTCCTGTGCATGGCACGGCCTTTGACAGGAGTGGTGCCCGCAGTCAAACTCCCGAGCACAGAGATTGCGGCAGTGGAAAGACCCCTCAAACCACGGCTCTGGATCGTGGTCGGCGGCCTTGAGCTGTCCGTAGTTGAACGACTCCAGAATGTCCTCCCGTTGGTCGCATGCTATTTCCCGCTGTTCCTTTCCGCAGTAGCAGGTTGACAGGACGGGTACCTCGCAAGCACCACACAAGCCGGAATGACATGGTCGTGGACAGGTGTGTTCCCCGCAAGGAAGGAGGTCACCGCAGGGCTCCTCGCAACTCCAGCCCTTTCCGTACTCACTCTCTATACACCTTTTCGTGACGGTGTGCTTGCCGCAAAAACATGTTTGGGTCGGGCCCATCAACGTGCAGGGGGGACACGGTCCAGCGTGACACATCAGCGGGCATGGATGGGGACAGGTACCGCGGGCCTTTGAGCAAGTCTGTCCGCAGGTGTGTGGTGCGAGTCCAGGTATGGGCTTTGGATCGTGCTCTTTGCCACACCAACAATGGTAAGGTCCGGGATCTTCCGTTAGAGAGGAGTTGCAGCCCGGGCATCGCCATCCTTCAGGCTGGTCAGGGTGCTGATTCTCATCCTTGGCCTTCATCTGGTTGGTGTACCACTTCTTCACACAATGAAGATGGGCCACGGTCCAGCAGGTGGAGCACGACCATATCCTCGAAGTCCGCACAACCTCATTAGTGCATATTACGCACTCGTACTGGCCGTTCTGAATATCTTCCTGAATCCGAGTGGGTAGATCCGCCGCAGATGATTTGGACATCCGCCGTTTCGGAGGCTGCGGTCTCGGAGCAGCGGGCTTCGGCGCAGAGAAACTATATAAAAAAAAAATGAGCAACCCACCCCCATCGTCAGTGAAAGCAAAACAAACCCACCTTGGTGTCACTGGTTGCCCCGGGACGAACTCGGTCGCTACCGCATTGAGCTCATAGGCAGGCAAACTACCCGTCCCGAAAGGCGCTGCAGCGGGATTCGGCCTTCCCCGACCTCTGTGAGAAACCACGACGGACCGTTGGCCAGAGATGCCACCTCTACCGCGCCGTCTGCCTCTCCAACACCCTTCGTCGCCATTCACCGAAGACGCCTCACCGGCCAGCGCCGGAGCTGCTTCACCCACCTGCCCGCCTCTCCCTCTACCACCCCGTCCACCTCTTCCCCTAAAATTCCCCGGCTCGTCATTCCTAACGGGTGCTGGATTCGGAACCTCACTCGAGGCCCCCGGGACTGGCGTGTTTCCCCTCTCTGCGGGTTGTCGCGAGTCTGATGCTATCGCCTCCTCGCCCCTCTCAGCTCCTCCACGATGACCTCCTCTCCCTCTGCCTCTGAAACGTCCGCCTCTACCCCTTCCTCGTCCTCGCGGGTTGGACGATGACGCCGGTGATGTAGTTTGCGCCTCCGACATTGTGATTGTCCTCGTTGCAAATGAAATCGTAATTCCCGGGTCCAGATTTGCTGTTTTATTTGCTTTGGCGATGGCCCAAAAAAAATCCAGTGTGAAGCTCCCTTCTGTGAGCTGAGCAGCCGCCGATCAAATCGAGGCAGGTGCCTGCCAAAACGGCACCAAAAAAACCCCTTTGCGCTTTTTGAAATACAGCGTCTTCCCAAAACTCTCAAAGAAAAAAGAAGACGGGAAACACGAGCAAAAAATACTCTTCTCTCCCCTGTTCCTGCAGCTGCAACCGCCAAAAAAAAATGTTTGATGTCGCAGGCAAGTGAGATGAGTCTGCTTGCTCACAATGGCATAGCCTTGCCGCTCCGCTCCTTAGCTAAAAGCGAGATTCTCCACTAAAAACTGGGCTGTGGCAACGGGGATTCACAGCGGCGCAAGCCCAGACATGGGATGAAGTGATTGCCACGGATGAGTCATTCGTAATCATTTTTTTTAGTGTAGGGAACGCCGGTATGCAAGCCAGCACATGCGCGATGGTCAGCAAAATGAGTTTGGAGTGTGACTCTTAGAGATTAGATTGGCAGGGTGGGACGGAGCAAGGCATTTTTGGAGAATTTGTGGGATAGAGCAGCCAAATCCATTCGGGTTTCAGGAGGTATCTTTAGGCGATTGCAACGAAATAGCACTCCAGCGGAGGCTCAAGCGATAGTGGTATCTCACAACACAACCAGTACACCCAGTACCCAAACAAACACGTAGAAAACAAGCCCATCACAAACCACAAGAGACAAGCAAAACAACCCGTGTATACGCCCGACCGCAAACCTGTGTCCTTCCTTTCTAGTCGTCTTTCGCAACCGTACCATTACCCCTATCACCAATATCCCTTCCCCGTAATTCCCCATCACACCACCCCCCCCCCCCCAATTTGACCGCTCACTCCAAGCCCAAGAATCTCCTCCACGCCGGTCTCCTCTTCTCGTCATCCTCTCTGAAATTATCCCTCACCACACTCAAGAATACCCGTTCTAGTGTGGGTGCTCCAATCGAATAATCTTGCAGCCCCAACTCCTCCTTGTGCTTCTCCAAGACTTCAATCACCCTCCCCACGCCCGTTCCCTTCCTACCGCTCTGCTCAGCGACGGCGCTCTCAACCGGAACCACAAACCTGATCTGCCCTCCGACGTTGATACCTTCAAAGCTAGCATCGGGGAATTTCTGACGGACCCAGTCCTCAACAGAGGCAGTTTCCTCCCTGGAGGAGTGCGGTGCGCTCTTGAGGACGAGATCAACGTGGTACAGATTAGAGTAGCGCTCGCGGAGGGTCTGCGTGGTTCCGACAGCGAGGAGTTTCCCGCTGAGGATAGCGGCGCGGGTAGCGAGGGCGTCGGCCTCCTCCATAGAATGGGTGGTGAGCAGCACGGAGCGGCCGGGGGCGATTTCTTCGGCGAGGACCTTCCACATCTTTCGCTTGGCGGCGGCATCCATGGCAGAGGAGGGCTCGTCGAGGATGAGCACGGCGGGGTCGCCCATGAGGGCGATGGCGAGACTGAGCTTGCGACGGTTGCCGCCGGATAGCTTGGCAGCTTGCTTGTCGGCGTGCTCGGTGAGACCAACGCGGGCCATGGCGATCTCGGCGTTGGAGCGGACGGCGGCTTTGCCCTTGACACCGTGGATACGGGCGTAGAACTCGAGGTGCTGGCGCGCGGTGAGAAGATCCAGAGCGTCGAATTGGGGGCAGACGCCGATGGATTGGGCGAGCTTGCGGGCGCCGCCGGTGAGGTCTTGGTCATGGAGGTAAATGTTACCAGAATCGGGGCGAAGTTCGCCGCGCACCATGTTGACAATGGTAGTTTTGCCAGCGCCGTTAGGTCCGAGGAGAGCGAGGATCTCGTTTTGGGCCAGGCCGAGGGAAACATCGTCAACGGCTGTGGTGCCCTTAAAGGCCTTAGAGATGTGCACCATCCGGAGTAGATCGGTCTCGCTGGAGAGTTGAACACGCGCAACCTCCTTTTCGGCGCCCGTGGCCGCCTCCGAGGCCGAGGCCACGGTAGCTTCAGGGCCGGGGTCGGTGCGGCGACGGGGGCGGAACGTTGCGAAGGTCAGGTCCCGGTCGAACCAAGCCAGGAGGGCCGCAAGGATGACAACTTGGCAGACGAGGTAGGTGATGGGAAAACCATAACCCCACCACGAGCCGGCGCTCGCCTCGGTGTTCTCACGGCAGGCAATATTCGAATAGTTGAATCCGAAGGCGATGCTGCGGAATACATTTGCGATAGGGAAGAAGATGCCCAGGACATATGAGATGATATCGCTGCTGCGCTGGACATCAAGCACGTCGTTTAGAATCGAAGGGAGCTAGAGCAGGGTCTCATGTCAGTCTTTCTTTTAGGCTAGGATAGAGCAAAGCAGCGGTAACAGGGCACCTACTGTATAAGCTAATGCAAGCCCGAAGTACGGAAGAGCCCCAAAAAACAGCGACCACATGAAGGACGACAGTTGAGAGGACGCGCGGATCGAAACGATGTAGCTGATGAGAATGCCGCAAATGCCATGGAGAAGCGTGACCGGGAGCATGTACGTCGAACCCACCCAGTAGGGGAACTGCATCGTAATGGTAACGGTGTATGCCACCGAGATCAGGACCACAAAGACCAAGTCGAAGATGAAGTATGCCATCCAGATCGGAAGCGGACGGACGCCATTGGAACACTGCAGCGTCCGCACGTTGCTCAGCCGTTCAAATGCCGGGTAGAGCGCGAAGAAAGCCGGGTAGACAGTCATGATGAAGCACGCATACAGCATGTACATCCAGGCCTCGAATGAGAAACTGCCGCCGCCGTTCTGATCTCCGTTAGTAACCGTAGCTCTAGCCTTCCCTCAAGGGCTGAGAAACTTACAAAATACCGAAAAATGGTCGTGATGCCCGAAGCGATCCTCACTTTATCATTGAGCATCGAGCTCATTACCCTCAACAACCTCAGCGGCCCAGCAGCGTTCCACTCGACCGCGTGCGCAAGCGTCGGTCTCCTCTTATCATCTCCAAGCCAGAGACCGCCCTGATTGAAGCTTGCCTCACGGATATACTTCTCAAACTCGTCGTACGTCTCCATGAGCTCCCAAGTATTCGCCACCGTAGTCGAGTTGATTCCATGCGGCCCTGCCACCGGGAAGTCTTTCAGAACCTCATACAGAGTGGCCTGTCGTCTGTCAGCACACCCATTTCCCCCCTCGAAAGCATCAGTGGAAACTCACATTGGCCGTCGCGGGACCAAAAGGTCGCTTGTCGCCCCAGAATCCCCACTGCTGCGCATCCCACAGCTCCAACGGCTCGACCGACACAAACTGAGTGTCCATCACACTCCCACAGTCGGGCCTTATAAAGTCCCATGCCAGGAACCCATTGATGGGCGGCATACACGCGATGGGCAACGCCAGCACGAGAAAGGCGCCGACCCAGTACCTCGGCAAGATGCGGAGCCTCTTCCCAAGCAAGATGCCGACCTGGGTCCAGAATGACGTGGCTTTCCCCTTGGACAGTTCGCCCGTTGCCGTCTTCTTCTCCTGGTCTCCTTCCGAGCCAGATTGGGAATCAACATCACCCCTGGCAACACCAAGGAAGACATCCTCGACCGTTGGGCCCGCGACGTGCACCTTCTGCACGCCCCTGGTCTCCAGTCTCTCCACGAGCTTCGCTGCGACGGTGGAATCTCTGACCCTGTAAACCATTTGATCCTGATGGATTGTCGGGTTGCCTTCCACCTCCAAGCCGGTCAAGTCCACGCCCTGCTCCGCACCTCTCGGCAAGCACACACGATAGCCACCTCCGAACTTGTTCTTCAGCTCCGCGCCTGAACCTTGACATTTGATAACACCTTTGGATAATATCACAATATGATCGGCGAGGACTTCACCCTCATCGAGGAAGTGCGTGGTGAAAATCATGGATCGCTTAGCCCTCTCGGCGAGGATAATGTTCCAGATTGTGCGTCGTGAAATAGGGTCCAGACCGGTGGTGACCTCGTCCATCATGCAGATCTTAGTCCCGCCGACGAACATGCAGGCGAGCTGAAGCTTGCGCTTCTGTCCGCCAGAGAGGGTGCGCGACTGGGCGTTGGCCTTGGATGTGAGATCGCAAGCGGCGATGAGGGCGTGCAGAGCGACCATATCCTCAGGACCACCCTTGAGGTCGCGCCAGAAGACAACGTGTTCGAGGACGGTAAGGCGGTCAAATAGGACGTTCTTCTGCGGGCAGACGCCAAGGTGGGACGGGCTGGCATTAATGTGCATGCTACCTGAGGTTGGTGCGTGGAAACCTGAGAGCAGATCGAGGGTCGTGGATTTTCCTGCGCCGTTGACGCCAAGCAGGCAGATGATTTGGTTTGGTTGAGCGACGAGGTCGAGGCCGTCGAGAGCTTTGAGGCCGGTGCCGTCGTTGATGCGGAAGAGCTTCTTGTACCATTGGGAGGGGTAGGTCTTGGTTAGGCCTTCGGTGCGAACCGTGGCATCGGGGGTGGACGAAGCTGAGGTAGCGTCGTCGGCGAGGATACGACCCTTGAAGTTGATGCCGTGCACCCAGCGCTCAACCAAAACGGCGAGCACGGGGTAAACGGCGATTTGGAAAATGAGCATCAGCCAAAAGGCGTAGATGGGGACGAAGTAGGTTTCGTCGACGATGTTAGCACCTGGGCCCTCGTCCAGGGGAGGGGAAACCATGAGAATGGGTTCAGAGTTCATATGGTACCGGCTCATCTGAGACAGCTGGAAGACGTAATTCATCGACGGGAACAGGAGGGAGAGAAAGACAACCCGGCCGGTGTCAACCTTGCGGTTGAGGAGAAGGGCAGCGCCACCGGCAAGGCAGGCGACTATGTAGGCTATCCGTCAGTTATTTCTCTTCAAGTTGTTATTTTATTTTAGACAACGCAATGTCTCAGTCGCGCTCATTTCACGCCCAAGACAACCAACAAAAAGCCATGGGATAACCACAATAGGAGATAAACGGTGGTAAAGGAAGACTCACAGCAGATGACCACGAAGATGCCTGAAATTCGTCGGGTGCGGAAGAAGGCAGCCGCAAACACGCTCGCCGTGACGGCCGACAGTCCTGCAAAGAGCTGCCAGAAGATGAGGATGGCCGCGTTAGAATCAAAGAAGATGAGTTTGCAGTACACTGCGCCGCAAGCGTTAGCATTGGACGATGGGGAAGAAGGGACAAAGAGAAGAAGGACTAACAAGCACCAGCAACGATCCACCCGACGAGCTGCACAGCCGAGAGCGACAAGATAGAAGCCGCAACTCTCACTGCAGGTCCTCCCCCCATCGCATCGATGAGTTGGGACACTCCCTCGGCCCTTTCCCTCGTCACAAAGCCAACGGCATGATAGACCCCGAAGATTGTCCCGATCCAGAACACAATGCAGTAGGTAGTGACAAGACCCCTGCTAAAGCTGGCCCTATCATGGGCATCGACCTCCTCCTGTGTCGTTCTGGTGTACATGTATTCCTCGAGGACGACAGACGAGTTAGCTATGGCGTTGTCAACGGCCAGCTGCACGGGCAGCTGGAACATCTGGATGTCGTTGTCGCCCTCGTGCACGTCGAAGGCGCCCCTGTCACGCGCTTGGTCGAACTGAAGCGTGTAGTTCCACGTGCGGTTGCTCGAAGGCGTGAGAGGAGAATCCAAAAATGAAACGACTGCATAGCACCCTGACACGCCGCGAGTGTTGGGCTGGCAACGTGCGCGGGCCTCCACGACATCGTCGAGGACAACCACCTTTTCTGCGGGGAGAGGGTCTGATAGTGTTTTGATGACAGCGTCAACATCAGAACCAACGCCGGGAGGCTTGACGAGAACGAGCTGCTGGGTTGCCGGGATGCTTTCTTGAATAGAACGGATGGGGCGCGGTGTGCCGTAACCGTAGCCCCTGACTTTGCCGCCATAATTGTTGATATTCAGAATCAGGGCGTGAAAGGCCACCGGGATAAATACAACCTGTATAAGTGTCGAGATCCAGTGTCGGGTGACGAGCAGGACGAGGTTCTTCTTGGTGAGAGCTCTCACTTGCCTGGCGTACTCGCCGAAGCGTAAGGAAGCCATCGCCGTCGATTCTTGTCGCTATCCTTGCGAACACGCGATAACCGAAGGGAAATTGGACTTTCTCCGAGACTCGCCAACGCGGGCCTCGCGAGATGTTAAAGTAGACCCCTTCTGGCGCAGAAACTGGTCCTACTATGCTGTTGTTCATATATGTGGGGCTGTACGGGCGAAGGCTCGATCCTTCGACTCCAGACGACAACGTCCGGGCCCTTGTCACTCCTGTCCAACTGGACATTGGTATCAGTAACATTACGGCGAAGCACCTCCACCCATCGACGCGACAGTGCAACTAAGTGCTGCTATCCGTTTACAGTCAGGAGACGTTAACAGCCTTGTTCGCAATAAAGGCCCAATGATGGCACCTCGATGGAGGCTATCAAGAGACAGGGTACCATAGCAACGCCGTCTACGGCCGCGCGTCAACGTTGCAAACCATGCACCCAATCTTGCTGCCTGGTCTCGACTTTCAACAAGAACCCGTGGAGATTCATCCGTTGTCCATAACCCCCCACCGCGTTGGAGGGTTGTGTGTCTGTGCAAGGCGCTCTCTGAGGTTGAAGATGCCAGTCGGCGGCATTTGCCAATAAAAGTTTGGACCAGCGCGCAATCCCATCACCGCAAACGCGTCAGCTGACAGTTACGCACTCCCCAGCTAGGAAGGCGGTTGAGAAGATCCAAACGAAGAAAATATGCCTGATCAAGCCCATCCACACAGTTGTTAAGATTGCCCACGCGGGGCCGATTGCTTGCTGCAAACGCGTGGAAAAGCAAAAAGAAACAAGAGCGGCCGCGCGTGGCGCAGTGCAAAAAACATATTGATACGAATCCTGCATTCCGCTTTTGCTGTCCAAGTTTACACCTTGTGTAACAGTGCTAATCAGCCTTTGGCAAAAAGGGGTAGTTGAGGTTGTATTCCAGCTTGGCGGCCAAGATGGTCTTTGCAAGAGCAGAACGGCCCGCTCCTATAAGAGGCTGAGGCGGCACGAGCAAAGAAAGGGGGCTTGTTGCATCGCGTCAGCCGAATCGAGCGCGGGGCCCGCAATGATGGATTTTACCACTAAACCACTGACGCGCCGACATTTCGAGTGACGCTTGCTACTGTCTTCGAAAATGGAAAAAGTGCAAACTGATGCCGAATGGGCGTGGTGGAGTATGATAGACGGCAGGGTCTTGAGGCGGGCCGCCGGACGTGCTTTGCCGAGGGTATCCAACAATGCATTGTTTGCATTTCGCCGTGGCCAGCACGCGTCCATTGGGCCCCTCCAAAGCAATGCTTCTAGACGCTGCCGTCCAATTTTTTCGCCGTGGTACGAGGACTCGACCAAGAGTGTCGCTGAGCAGGTACCATACAAGCACCACACAGCACGCCGGCAAACAGCGCTTGTTGCGCCAAGCGCCAGGTCCTGGTCAGGGCGGTCATGTGTCGCAGTTTCGGTGGATCTGGGGTCTGCAGTTCGGATGCAGAGACGATGAAAGTCAGGGAAGCGTTGAGTTTGGGAGCGCATTCGGAGAGCAGCTAGGTGGTTGCCGCTGGGAGCGATGTGATACCCCCGCCGCAGAGCGCCGGCGTGACGCTTGCGGCGACTTTGACCCGGCGGTTGTCGGATCGGCAACTAAAACCGAGCGTTCGAGACGGCTAGCCATGGGCGAGTTTTAAAACCATATTGATGATTTGAGTATTGCCCGTGTGGCCGTTGATTGACACTATAATCGCCCTGAAGATCTTCGTGAAGCGGCTGTCGGGACCGTTTGTGAGGAGCCGGCGGTGCGGGAGTCCCGGCGATTCGCGTCCGCGAGGTTCATAGTTTTCCCTAGCACGGCTTACATGGAGACCGCTGCCTGTTGCCGGTGCAGTGCAAGAATGTTGTCTGTTTATGCCATGAGAGGTGCGGCTGGGTGGAGGAGAAAGGGAACAGGGAAACCGCTGGATGTTTGGACCCGCGCCTGAGCGGACGCTGGACATCCGTGGTCTTTCCTGCTTGGAACGCCACCGAAATTCCAGAGCGGGCGATCCAGATGATCAACGCATATCGACTGCACAAGGTTGTCCGCCTCTGTATTTGCTGCTCTTCGCGGTGCAACGACCTTGACAGTTTGTGCTCTTTGACCGCATGGTTTGTTACCTATGTTGCGGTGTGCTGGTTGTGTTGTGCGGTTGTCAGGGCGGTGACGCCAACGGGGCTGGATTGGCTTTCAAAATCGCCGGATTGGCCCACAAGCAGCCCAGACGCGGGCATCTGGGGAAGCTGCGAGCGTAGGTTCAAGGGGGGCAAGCGCAATGCACTAGCAGCAGGCCATATAGGATCCCCACTGCGCTTTGGTCAGTGGTCGTGTCCCGTCTCCTCGGGCTTGTCCGCTGTCTAGCGCACTTTATTGGTGCAAACGGCCACTACTGCATCCGGGTAAAAGACCCCGCGTCCCCATTCCTGCCGTTGTTGCGTTCCAGCCCCAATCTACCTCCATTCTTGCTTCCGCCCTCTAACCTTAAGACAACTTGAGGCCGCTCCATGGCCGACGCCTTTCCCTCTCAACAGGGCCTGGATTGAACGAGTCTCTGAGCAACTCGTTCGCCGAGACCGACCGGCCCTTGGGACGAGGAAACCCTGCGGACCATCTCTAGGAACCCGCAAAGACTACTTTCAGCTTCAGCCGCAACCAGGAACCTCAACCCTTAAATCGGCATCCCGCCCCAGTCGGCATTCTCGAGAGGTTGACACTTCGCAACCACGTTTGTTTGCCGCCGCTCCATGACTCCCTTCTCGGGATAACAGGTCGGGCGCCCGAGAGCGTCAACCACCAGCATCATCATGGAACCTGTTCCTGAGACGGAGCGAATGGAGGAGTTTCGGCCATCACCTCTCCCCAGTTTGAGGGTCCAGGGCTCCTCCAGTCTGGCACCGCCCGATTTCGACTTTCCGCGGAAGCCACCGACACTACGACGATCGACCGATCCTTCTCCCACCTCATCTCCCACCTCACCGACGTGGAATACTACAACCTCTCTCCCGTTCCGACCCCGGGCGGCCTCGCCACTGTCCAACTCCCACGTGCGGTCCCGATCGGTCGCAAGCTTAGCGCCTCCCATGACACGCACCCAGTCGATGCCCGGTGTCAATGGGGCTGGTCACCTTACGTTCTCACCTCAACTCAGAGCCCAGAGCCCATCAGGGTCGCCGAGCCGCATTCGTGTTCCCCGGAAACCGGTCGATGAGGCCTTCCCGTCCTCCCCTACCCGGGTGTCAGTCCACGACCCTGAGAGGAAGCTATCAGAAAGGAGCAGTGCTCCGAACCTTGGTCTTGGCCTATCGTCGGCTCGGCTTAGAAGGCCCTCGTCGCCACTTCGCCACGTTGCCCACTTGAACGGGAGCCCCCTACCTGGCGTTCCAGAGAGCCCTTCAGCCACGGCCACATCGCCAACCTATCGAACTTACGATTCTCTAACCAGTGCCCCATTTGGCATCTCATATCCATCCTCCTCGGTGCCATCGACGCCGTCCTCTGCACGATCGAGGAGCCCCAGCATTTCCAGTCTCGAAACCATCCCAGACTCCCCGGACGCGGAGGAGGCCGCGCTAGAAGCTGAGAGAATCGCGCAGCTGAAAGCTGCAGCGGATGCTGCCGAGGGTGGCGATGCGAAGAGCAGGGGCGGCCTGGATGTACCAGTCCGTGGTAGGACACTTGGTTTTGGTTCCAGGGACAAGAGAAAAAGATGGAGCGTATGCGGTGCCGAGAGAAGGCAGGACCTGGATCTGGAAACGATCTGGGAAGACTGAAATATGCCAAAGGAGGGGAAGCAAGAAGCAACCTTTCTAGCGGGTATTGCATGCCACTTGACTGTCGGAGGTGGACTGGAGCAGTATTGCATCAAGGGCCGAGGGCGGGTCTTTTCGAGGCCCAGGGTTTACTGGCATATGTTCAAGTATTCAGGGGAACGGCAGGCGAACATCGGCGGCGTTCAGGAAGTTCTGATACCCTCATGCATTCGGCATTCACAAGGCACACAGCATGTCGCCGTTTTGTGCTTGGGGAATATGGTCATTTTGCGTGTGTGGCTTCGGCTGCAGTTTAATCGCATTCATTTCGTTAGTTCGAGCGCAATGAATAATTGCTACATCCAACTGGCCTAAAAAGGGAGTGATTATTGCCGCCATGTTCTTCAACGATTGATGAGGGGTGGTGATCTGCATCCCTGAGAATGGCTGACCACCATTCTCCCTAGGCCCTCTGGATCTCTCAGAATATATCAAGTCACCCTCACATTGGCGCATTCTGGGGGACGACGATGCTTCCCCTTAACATGCAGCATGGGGAACAATGGCGATATAAGATCAGGGCAACATCGCGAGTTTAGATAGCGTCTTCTACAGCATTCACACCTCAACACCAGGCACCTTCAAAGTCGACTTGAACTCTTCAACTTCGAATCATGCATCTCCTCTCACTTCTAGGCGCAGTAGCGCTCGTCAACGGAACCGTAGAAAGTTCCCACCGAGCTGTACATCGCCCTAGCACTGGGTCCCCTACACCATCCTCTCAACACAACTAACATCCCTCAGGCTAAACACAACCCTCATAACCGCCAGGCTCGCTCCCTAAAGCACATCTACCGCTCCAAATATCACCAGCGCATGCACTCCCTCCCGGCCGCCCTCGCTAGCTCCCCAACAAACGCTCTCCCCTCAGGCGGATTTCTCTCCCCGAAGACAACCATCACCCCTCCCACTTCTACCCTCATCTCTGTCAATGCCACGACCGTCACCGCCGTCGATAAACACCGCGGCGGTCCTCCCGGTTCCTTCTTCCGCAACGGTACGGGATGGGGCCATGGTGGTCGCGGCGGTCATGGCCACGGCTACGGCCACGGACATGTCCCTGGGGCCGTAGCAGCAGAAACCTCAAGCTGCAGCACCTTCGTGAAGACCTTCACCGAGACAGTGAACATCACCGTAATTGTAACAACATCAATGGGCGCGCAGGTTATCACCCGTCCCAACAACAATCGTACCGTTTCGTCTTGGGGACGCAGCACCACTTCTTGCTCATCCACCGAGGTCTCATCCACCACCCCGGAGCCCTGTCCTGATTCTAGCACCACCAATATGTCCAGAACCAACCGTATCCCCCTCAAGCATCTTTGTGTCTCCCGCCCCAGCTAGAACTGTAACCGTAACAAGTCCCCCCCGCACAAACCGCATCACACTCTCCAGTGTGCGGACCCCTCGCCCTTCCCCATCCCCATCCCCTTCCTCAATCGACGCCCAACCCTCTCCATCTCAGACCAACACCAAGCTGAACCCTTCCTCAGCCAACACCGACTACCCTCCTTCCCCAACCGACTGCGTAATCGATCCCTTCCTGACACCCAACATGACCGTCGCGGCATCTATTCGCCCATCGGCGGTGCAAACACAAGAGATCACACCGGCGGCTACCGTGTGCGCGAAGAGTGCACCTTCGGGAAAACCTAACGCTGCGAACCTCCACTGTGGCGTTCGTGGCAAGGCAGGAGACTACTTCCTGGGACGATACACTCAGAACGGAAACGGGATTGACGTTACGTTGAAGGGGTGTTGGCAGTTTTGTGGAGTGAGTTGCCCCTTTTCCCCCTTGTCTCTAATTCGCTGCTAGGGGAGATGCTAACGAGGAGAACAGAAGTCGGTTTAGGGAACTAAGAATGGGCGCAAGACGTATGAGTTTTATGAGGGCGAGGATGGAGTGGCAAGGTGTGATTTGCACGGGGGCCCCGTCGCGTATGCGCTTGAGGAGGTTGATGCGCGTCGGGAGGAGACTTGGTTTGATCTGGCCTGCGGGGATCCGACGGACAATGAGTGGCATGCTCCGAGCCATGAGTGAGAGCTTGGAAAGCATAAGAGATGTAAGTAGTAAGGGGGAAGGCAGATAGAGGAAGTGGGAGTGGTTTGGCCTTGCGGGGTGTTCGAGGGTAGGGGGTAATCGCATGGCTGAGGAAGTTTTGTTTTGACACCAGGGGGAGGCGAAGGGGTGGCAATCAGGTTGCGATCTCGTTTTCAAGGAGAGTAGTCATCAATCATCATTTTCAGAACTTCCAATCCCAATTGTTATATCGCGTGTTTCCCACTGCAGAATGTGGTAATTTTCTATGATCTAGTCGAATGGAATCCTCCTGAGCTGTTCGACCGCCCCCCTCTTCTTCATCTCCTCCGCGGCGGCGATGCTGCTCGGCACCTTGATGCCACAGCAATCACCCCATCCGCGAGGCTGATGCACATGTCTTACGCCGTCCTTATCAAAGACGTCGACTTCGCCACCTTCTTCCTCATCCTCCTCGTCTGCTCCTGTCGTATCTGGTTCGCTCATGCCCTCCGCTGGTGGGATGAGAGACCCAAAGAGGAAATGCTGCATGACAGGTAGCTTTCGTAATACCTCGGAGACAAACATGCGCCTCATGCCACCTTCAATTTTGGTCCAGCTCTTAGCGCTGCTGATATCGTCCAGCATAGGGCTGTGCCACCGCAGGCCCTTGACCGTTTTCGTGCTGTTGACAAATGCCACTTGGCCAAGATACAAGAAGTCGCCGCCAAATTCTTCGATGGTGAGCTCCTGGTGGATCGCGCGTGGTGTGATGTAGGGGTGATGAAGGAGCTGGCTGGCACCAAAGAGAAATGGCAGAAACTGATAGTCATCAAGTCCCCACACACCGTGTGAGCCGGCCGGTTCGAGGTAGTATGTCGACTGAACGAGGCGCATGACCTCGAGATAGCGGACGAAAACACGTAATACCAGGGCTCGGAAGTCGGATTCCTGGAGGATGGCTAGCTGATACAGGCAGAGTAACCACATGGCGAAGTTGAGCTCATGGCCGGAGCCGTAGTCGATGCGCGACCGGTTACCAAAGGACTGGTTTAGGTAGACGGAAACCTCGGACACAGCATCCGCGTTTTCCAGGCCCAGTGAAGTGTGCCATTTTGTCGTCTGTTGCTTGACCTTGTCCAGGAAGACACGAAAGATCTTGTTGCCGAACCGAGAACCGCCCGTCTCGTTGGGCGGCGAGTCTCGGCAAAGAGCTTCTGCTTCGTTGAGAATATCGAGAATCCCTTTGACTGGCGTGCTCAGCTCGCTGTCCTTGACCGAGGAGAGAGGCGCATCAATAACAGATTCCGATAGTCGAAAGACGAACGCCAAGACGAGCTTGTATGTTGGTGATGCGAGGAAGAGCTCATGGTCGGCGGGGGACAGTATCCTCCTGCTGGGCGTCTTGAACGTCAGGGTTGACAAGTCAGGCCGGGGTGGTAGGGCAGGAGTGTCGGGAATTGGTGTCGGATTCGGAGCGTCCTGCTTCTTGCGTCGAGGTTCCAACTTTGGAATGCGGTCCCTAAGGCTGGGAATGCCTTGCCTAGCGCCAGGTGGGCCTGCGGGTCTCAAGTTGGCTTCCGCCGGGACAGATGCTGCGGTTGAAGACATCGACGCTTATGAAGCACTTTTCTCCTCTTGATTTCTTTGCTTTGTTGACCTTTCGATGGGAACTCTCTATCGTTCGATGTCTTTTCAAAGATAGAAGTTGTAGGTGGAAATCGACTGATGCGTCGTTGCTTGTTCGCGGGGCAAACATCCCTACAGGGTCCTAGCATTGTGGGGCAACGTCGATCAGCTCCAAGCTCGCGCCACTAGCTACGGATCTCTGTACCTGCACCAAAACTTCGCGCCGAAGAGCCTCAGCTGAAAACCAACAACCAGGCCATCAGCCTCACAAAAACTTTAACAGCATCCAGTCACCATGACGACGAAAAGGGAGCCAGAAGCTGCGCTCTCAGTTCTCCCCAAGTCTGACGGCTCTGCACGGTACTCTTACGCCGGGTACACGGTGACGGCTTCTGTCAACGGACCCATCGAAGCGCAACGGCGAGACGAGCATGCTTATGAAGCTCATGTCGATGTCATCGTACGACCAGCAGCAGGGGTGGGAGGTGAGGCTCTTGGCATACAACCGCACGTTTTGCACCTGCTCACAGCCTGTGCCTATATAGGGACACGAGAGCGACACCTCGAGACCATCTTGCAGGCTTCACTCATTCAGCTCATCCTCGTCAAGAACTTCCCCCGCTCCCTAATCCAGATCGTTCTCCAGGTTGAAGCCTCTCCTGAGAATGACTATGTCAACACGAAACTTATGCAGGCTAGCCTGGTAAGGATTTTGTTTGGTGCTTTCCCCGTCTAGGCCGCTGACCGCCCTGGCAGAATTCCGCTGTTATCCCAGCTCTCCTCCAAACAGCTGTGCTGGCGCTTTTGTCTGCGGCTATCCCTATGAGGGCAACCGCAACGTCTGCTATCGTAGCAGTAATGACCCAGGATGGCGCCAGCAGGCTCGTGGCTCATCCCTCTCCGAGAGAGATTGAGGCTGCTCAATCGGTCCATGTCCTCGCCTTCACGTCTCAGGATGGCCTGCTGCTTGCCGAGAGTGAAGGCGACTTCACAGTGAAAGAATGGGACGATGTCTACGACACTGCCAAGAAGATCTGCTGCAAATCCGGAGCTACGAAGGGCGAAGGCATCGAGATGGTACTGGACGAGCAGGAGGACAGCGGCCCAGATATGCGCCAGTTCCTCAGGTCGGCTCTAGAAACCAAAGTTGCGGCAGATCTCCATTGGAAGTGAAGCAGCCTCGACTGGGCTGTCCCAGGGAAACAGCACCAAGCTCCGCGGGGGAGGGACGAGAGACTTCCTCCAGGATCGCACTGTCCGCATCGCTGTCGGTCCTGCGGTCACGACAATGCAGCTGCGATCTTAACTTCCGTGTCGATGTGCCGGAGCGACAGCGTGTGGGGAGCAGAGCGAGAGCATTGGTTTCCAGAAGACAGCCGGCAATGCTGAGCGCTAACACGCTGCAAATCAGCGGCCGGCAGTGATCGCGACGCGGGAGGCGTATCTCGGATGGCTCGCTCTTTTCGGAATTTTTCTGTCTTCTCTACAAATCCTTTTACCCCTTGTTGGCTGGGTTTCCTTATCGTGGGTGCTGTGATGTGGGTCAACCGCACGGCCTGCGTTTGGGGCCGACGTCCTGTTTCATCTCACCTTTTCTCCCCCCAAGAGCTGTGACATCAGGACCTTAGTGCCTCTGGCGGCGTGTTCTGCAGGGTTGAGGCTAAATTAATCAGGTGCTTGGAAATGGAACGTCGAAACCGGGCGCTTGCTCTCGAGTCGCGCACCCAGCAATTCCCAGCTCACTTTGGGGCCTCGCCTTGCGCGGGGAGCGCGATAGCTCAACAACTTCCGACAACCGACAGGTAGCATTGTGGGGACCATCCTCAATGCGAGAGCCCAGCACCTCTTTTCATTTTCGGCGAGATCTCTAGCGACGTAGGTGTTGAATGTGGAGTCCCTTGTATAGTTGTAAGCCTGTGGAAGCGTCGAAACACCGTTGGTTCCCGCGAGCTTGTGCCGACGGTGAAGCTCCCCCAGCCTGATTGCTCATGATCTGAGCTGCCCCCCCTGCTTGATTAACGCCAGAGCATTGTGGATGTGTGATCCCTGCGGGTCAAACAGAGCAGGGCAGAACACCTCGTGTGGATTCCGTTCGTCGTCAGCGTTTCTAAACAATCGCAAGACGGCGACAACAGATGGGCGCGGCGCATTCATGCGGCTGCTTGATTTGCGTGGGGCATAGGCTAGGCAAGGTTCCAGCAGATCTTCGTTGCAGAACGATCCTCTCAGTGGGTTCCCGAGCCGCACGCGATTTGCCAGCCAGGGCAAGCCGCACATCCGCCGCCATTAGCGACGCCGCACTGTGATGCCGCACTAACTGTCTCTTCCCTGGTCTCTCGCCTCCAGACCCCAGCACCGCTGAGAAAAGCTGAGACTCGACCGCATCCCGTCGAACGAGGCTCCTTGTACCCTTCCAGCAACGAAATGCAACGGCCCGACCACACCGACTTCTCAAGGAACGTATCGACCACGGAGCTCCTATCTTCGTGCATGCGTCTTCTCCGGACAAGCCAATGCACGCCGAGCATCGACGGACCGTCAGCGTTGCGTTGGATCTCGAACCTTGTCATCCCATCCCATTCCAACCCCAAGCGCCCCCTCGCGGGATGGGCCAGGGAGTTGAGGATGAAAGGGAGGAGTCGCCACAACAGGCAGCACCGCCAGCCAGGAGAAGGAGAAGGGGGAAGCAACCCTGGTGGTTGTCGCGTAAAGCATCGCGACAGCTAGTTAGGAAGGACAGCGCGCGTTTGAAGCAGCATGACGGGACTCTCAACTGGTTGAAAAGAATCACGGCATCTGGCCCGCGATGGCAGAGTCGGCACTCGAAAGGCGGCAGTCCCTGGTTGACCCTGAAGGCTGAGGCAAGCAACCCCTGACATCCTCCCACAGTGTCCTTTCTGTCGCAGGCTTCGGGTTACGGCACCACCGCTCAGGGTTGTGGGTGGCCAGATTGTGGAGGGGCAGTGGGGTCTCCGGGGTCCCTTGCCAGGGACCAAAGAGATTCATACTGTGCCAGCTTGTACCCCAAGGCCCGCACCTCCAACAACCCCTTGCCGCAGAGAGCTCCATCGCGATCTCAAGGGCCACATCGTCCGGGCCGTTGCCAGGCGTTGTGCTAGATATTAAACCGCCTGCACGGGCATCGCGACGCGCCCTCTCTCTTTGGTCTTCAGTCTTCAGTCTCCTGATGGCCCAGAACCTCTTTGCCCCTTTCCCCCTTTCTACCTTCGCTCCGGAAGCGCAACTTTGAGGCCGAGCTCTGGTAGTTCTAGTTACCTTTGTCTGTCTTCGAGTTTGTGGCTCACCCCTCGTTAATTCTTCATTTCTTCTCTCCACACCAACATACCAGGCTAGGTCTTTTGCTTCTGCCCCTAATATCTCGTCTATCGTTCGTCACATCCCCGGCCTCTCAGCGCTGCGTCCAATTGTTGCCATCGCCAACACCATCACCGTGCATAGGCCTCTCTTTTCAACGCACTATCAGCCTGTCGTCTCCGCGGCTTTCTAATTTCGGCATACCTCGCTACCTTCGCTCGGTCACTGTCACACCGGATCCTTTTGTCAGATTCTTGGTGACGGCAATCCTTCCCAGCAGCCGCTTTCGATATCACGATACTCTAGGCCACGTGCAGGCGAATTCTGCACCCCGGATCACATAGGTTACGCCAATCCCATGCTGCTTTCCCACCAACGCCACAAGCTCTAGCAGAAGCGGCAGGACATTCACTTGAAATCTCTACCCCGCCACCAACCGAACCCCTCCACCAACCCTACAGGGCCGGTCCGGCACGCCGCTGTCTTTGCACGGGAAGCGGGAATCGTTCGCGATCGCCAACGGGATTTCACCGCCCTCAACTTCTGTCTGAAAAGACGATTACAAGCCAGGCTGCTGTGCATCCTGACCGAAACTTCTGGCAACTCGCCGTCTAGTGACGTCGATAGTCGCTGTTCCGGGTCGCTTCCTGCATCGTTGTGCAGCTGCAAACGTTACACGGCTGAGCTGCATTGCAGGTCTTCGGGTCTCGAGTCTTGTGCGTGTTCCGTGAGATCCGGTACTCTAAATCCAGTCGCTGGCTGCAATTTGGAACCTTTACAGCGGTACGTACCAACAGTTCCCGCGGGGTGTCCGGCGCGTTAGGCGGTCGCGGGTCTCGAGTGTGACCGCGCTGGAGGGGTAAGAAGGGTGGGGAGGGGAGGGGAAAAGGGGGGGCACCGCCTGCAGGGGACCTGGCTAAACCCAAAGCTGACTGAACTTGGGACCACTAGCCGGCTGACCCTAGACACCCCACTGTCGCTTTCATCCGCCATTCACCATGTCCGAGCCAATTTCCTCGCCCACGCGAACACCCGCAGCGATTCACCCAGCGCTCGGAGGCCAAGCTGACGCTGACCTACCACCGCAACAGCGCGCATCCGCCAGGTTCTCACTTAATACCGCGCCCCCCTCGGACAGCGTCCGCCCCAAGAGCTCCAGCGCCGCTCTTGGTCTCCCAGTCGCCGCAAACTCCGAGCCGCGAAATGTTGTTGACCAGACTGAACCTTCTTGGCCCGCTCCGTCGCTCTTAGGCCCTGAGGCGGCGGACCCAAACCTGCTCGCATCGCTCTCGCTGTCTCCCCCGCATCACAGCGAACCGCGTGCCGCCGGCCACAAGAGGAACGCCCTCTCCATCGAGTCTGTCCCGCGACAGACTATTATGAAAGCATTGGCCTCGGTAGCACGCAACAACAAACCTCAGGCTCTCTCGCTCAACGGGATGCTCTCGGCCCACACCCAGCCTTCGGGCGCCGATAACCGGCCCTCGACCGCCTCGTCGCAACAGCTCTGCGACGCCCTCAACGGTCTTGCCCAGGCCCAGCATGCTCGTGTGCAGCAAACGCCTACTGCCGCCTTTCCGTCGCTCCAATCGCCTTGCTTCTACCACGAACGCTTTGACGATGCCGTCGACTTCGACAAGGTCCTGGAGGAGATCAAGAACGATGAGTGGATGTCCCACTCCCGTCTCGTGCAGACGGCCACGGGCGTTCGCGAGGTGTCGAAGCAGCTCCAGCGCCGCCCCATCAAGCGCGCTGTCAAAAACATCATGATCGTCACCAAAGCCCGTGACAACCAGCTCGTGCTGCTCACCCGTGAGCTGGCCTCCTGGTTGCTCCGGACTCCTCGGTATGGATCTGATGTTGGCGTCAACGTCTATGTCGATGCCAAACTCCGCAACTCAAAGCGCTTCGGTGCTGCAAGTATCGTTCAGGACCACCTGCGGTTCCAGGATATGCTCAGGTATTGGACGCCAGACCTATGTTGGAGCCAGCCTGAGAAATTTGACCTCGTCCTAACGCTGGGCGGCGACGGCACTGTACTCTTCACATCATGGCTCTTCCAGCGTGTTGTTCCTCCCGTGCTCTCCTTCAGCTTGGGAAGCCTTGGTTTCTTGACGACCTTTGAGTTTGAGAAGTACAAGGACCATCTCAATCGCATCATGGGCGAGGAGGGCATGCGCGTAAATTTGCGCATGCGATTTACCTGCACCGTCTATCGTGATGGTCCTGGGGGCCATGAAATGGAGGAGGGCGAGCAGTTTGAGGTTCTCAACGAGCTCGTTATCGACCGGGGCCCGTCTCCCTACGTCTCCAACCTGGAGCTGTATGGTGACAACGAGCTCCTGACGGTCGTCCAGGCGGATGGCTGCATCTTCTCGACGCCAACTGGTAAGTTGATATCCAGATTACAGTGGCTCTCTGGGGCGCTAACATCACCTTTTAGGTTCTACGGCATACTCCCTGTCAGCTGGCGGCTCTCTTGTCCACCCTGACATCCCCGCCATTCTCCTCACACCCATCTGCCCTCACACGCTGTCATTCCGGCCAATGGTTCTTTCCGACACAATGCTCCTGCGAGTGTCCGTCCCTCGAAACAGCCGCGCCACGGCCTACTGTGCTTTCGACGGCAAAGGCCGTGTCGAGCTCAGGCAAGGTGACCACGTCACCATCACAGCGTCGCAATACCCCTTCCCCACTGTCGTACGTACCAACACCGAGTGGTTCGACAGTGTATCTCGCACCCTTCGCTGGAATACGCGCGCGGCAACACAGAAGGGCTTCGAGACCGGTGGAAGCGCCACCGGCAGCGAAGATGGCAAGGACGAAGACGACGGGTGGGATATCGACACCGACAGCGCCTGCTACGTCAGCGAAGATTCCGCTGCTGCGAGTCCCCTCCGGCGACAGATGAGCCTGCTTGGCATGTAAGCAGGCTCGTATAGAGTATTAGCATTGCATATGACAACGTTCATCATCATCTCACTCCGGTCAGCATTTTTATACTACACAAGCCCGGTATAGACGGGCTTCAAGTTAGAAAAGAGGATGTCATCAAAACATGCTCGGCAGCGAACGTCGCATGTATCAGGTTCTTTGCGGGGTGTAATGGAAACTATTAGGGATGTGCTCCATCGGGATCTGCTGATTCACTCAGTTGGAGTTTTCAGAAGTCGTGCTAGGTAAGGGTTAGGATTGGCTCAGGCACTGGATGGTATTTCGGGGGAAGCGGAACGACTATTCGAGCATACTATGTTGGTAGGGTTCGACTAAAACGAACTTGCTAGATAGGCGTGTATTGCGCTCTTCATCGTACATTTTATTCTTTGTCGCATTTCAAGTCCGAGTCGCAGGAGCAAGCAGCCCCACAAGACCTGGATTTGGTTTCAATGTTCCTCCACATCATACTAAACGAAACGTCCATGTCATCCAAGTTGCAGGGATTAGTCAGCTCAGGCACCAATTACATTGCTCTGTTGTCGTGCCCCTTTCTCAGGGGTAGATATTTACATACAGAGTCCAAACACTCACCCACTTGCAATGATCGTCAACACCGCTAGAATCGAAAGAGTCACAATTCAGATGAGGACATTCCGTACGCCGTTTCCCGCGGACAGACATATATCCTTTTCGCAACCAGCCAGCCAGCCCCCGCCTTGATCCGAACCAACCAACCAAACCATGCAATGCGCCAAAAACAACATTGCCAACAGCGCCGCTACCACCCTGCCGATACGCCATATACCCTACTAGATGGGAAAACCGATAAACCAAACAGACAGCCAACTGAATAGTACACGCCCCTAAACCGACAAATATGTTTTGTGGGCAAGGCTCGCCATATCACATACAACTCGTAAAATGTGTGATGAAACGCCACGACCAATGAGCAGCAACCCGCAAGCGGGGCTTTTGTTGGTCATTCCTGGGCCAACACCAATGGGTCGGGAGTGACTCGTCGCTCTGACTGTGACATTGCAGCCAAGCAAGTGTCGGATTTGGACCAAGCATCACCGATGTAGCGAATCACCGCCAGTTGCCCTGACTGAGCGAAAGGAGCCCAGCTACAGCATCAACATCGCCTTTCTTGCTTGGACTAACCTCGCCGCGCATAAAACGTTCCACTTCGTCATCCACTGAAGACCGCCTGGCAGGGCTCGTGCGCTCGTCGTCTTCAAATATCTCCAGCGGGGATTGTGCGTGCTTTCCAACCCGAGGCGCCTGCAAGTATGTCGGCGCTGTGTTTGCTCGGTTACCGAGCAGCGAGGCAGCCCCTCGGTGCTCTTGTCCGAAGTGCCCAGGAGTGCGGCGTGGGTTCTTGTCCAACCGTGTCGTGCCAAACGGCAAAGGTTTTCTGCTGCTTGGAGCCGCTCCAGCACGGGTTTGAAAGAAGGTAAAATGCGGGTTTCCATCCTCGTCGGGGCTCCAGTTTTCCTTGTCTGACTCGTTGCCGGATGCGATGGGAAGCTTCAATTTCTCTGTACCTGCTTCTGAAACTTTTTCCATGTTTCCCTCTCCGAGGCGGAGGTTGGAGTGGAGTTTAGCGGCGCTGCTTAGTGCCCTGGAAAGCTTGGGCTTCTTCGAATGCGGAGCTGCCCTACTGGCGGCAGCATTTCGTTTTGCGCTACTACTTGGCTGCAAGGGGCTTCCGCTTGAGCTTGTTGACCTGAGCAGGGTGATGGCCGCGATGGCAGAGCCACTGCTCTCATTTTTGGCTTGCGTGGTCAGGAAATCGTCACGATTTTCCGAGTCGCAGGCAAACTCCCAAGCATGAACATCACGCGACCGCCCGCTTGTGAGTCGTGGGGGAAGGGGTGCGGTGCCAGGAGAGACAAGAGTACTTGTCAGAACCGAGATCGGCGGAAGAGTAATAGGTGATGCGCTGTGGCTTCGCTGCAGACTCAGACGACGCATGGGTTCTTGAGACTTGAGGTCCTCTGCCGTAGGTGGCACTGCCTCGGGGCGCAGAGGGGATGAGCTCGAGGGGACAACCTCAGCTTTGCCCTCCAAGGAGAGAGACAGGCGGAACTTTGAAGACTTTTGACTTGGGCGTGGAAGAATGTCCTCAGTCCTAGACGATAAGCAACTGGATGGCACAAACGGTTCAAGACTGCGTATTTGTTAGTGCCACTCCCTGAAGGACAAAAGCCAGCGTCTTACCTGAACGAACCCTCTCCACGCCGACCCAGTGTGGATGGAGTGGAGAAGGAATTGGTCCGATTCCAGGTGCCGGAGGGGTAGGAAGCGGAGCTTGAAAGGGACTGGGAAAGCTCCGGCGCGTGTTCCGTCGCGTCTGGTCTTGGCCCCGCGCAGTTGGCCACCTGGCCACGGCTTCCGCTCTCCTCGCGCCGTGGTTCTCTCGCAACACAGGGGCTGGTGTGCACTTCATCGCAGGAGCTGGAGCTGGGGGCATCGGAGTGCGGAGGCGACGCGACGCCTTGGTCAAGTCTTGACATGCTTTGGACAGGTGAAGTGTGGGTGTTGTCGGAGCTGAAGGACGAGTTGAAGGACAGGGGGTCAGATGAGAGGATCTGCATGCCGCCGTATTGCAAAGCAGCTATTTCTTGTGCCGACAGCGGGCGCGATTTCCGCCGGTCGTTTTGTCTCCGATTTTGGAACCAAATCTGGTGTTTCGGTTAGCAATTGATTGATGACTGAGGACCAATTCGCGCTCGGGGGGGCGGGGATGAGCGCGATGGGGCAGGGAATCGCGTCAAGCGGAGCAGTCGCGGGGAAACACACTTGCACCTCTTTCTCATTAAGCCTGTGGTCGATACCCGTCAGTTATTTCTCTTGAAGGTGGGTTGTAGGCAACGCAATGCCTCAGGCGCACTCGTGGGAGGGATATGGCGGCAAAGGAAGACTCACGAGACGCGGCTCAAGATGTTAAGTCGAGCCGTTTTATCGGGTTTCGGGTTTTCTACGTATGCCTGCTCCAGAATAGCCTTGTCTTTCGCGCTGTATACCGTGGCGGTTTAGCATTGGTCAATGGGTACACGCGGAGGTGCCCTTACGATGTGCGTTTCCTCTTCCCCTTGGGATGGCGTTCGGTATCGGCCGAGGGCGTTGGGAGTGCGTTTGACGGCAGAGGCGTTGAGGAGAGCGACTGCCCGGGATTGCTGGCGGAGGAGCTGGGCCTGTCATGGCCAGCGAGCTCAACGGGTCGGGATGGCGGGGGGGACGAAGCGGCCGGAGAGAGAGCTCGGGGATCCATTGTAGAGGTGCCAGTCTGCTTGCGGATCACCAATTCCTGCTATGGCAGGAGGATCTGGGCGTTGCTGAGAACGAGAGCTGGGCAAAACAGGAATCGAAGTTGGGATTAGACGCGCGAGAGGAGGGCAGTATGTATAAGTTGTAACGCGAGCCTAGGTGGGGGCTTTCCCGACCTCTGTCCCGCGGTCAGGCAAGCTTCGGCCAATCAAAGTCGCGCGAGACTGTCGCGCTTTCTGGATGTAGTAATCAGTAAACGAACCCACAGGGCACCTATTTTACGCGCTCACCCTTGTATGTAGTCGCGTTCTTCATTTCCTATTTACTGTTACTGACCATTTCTCTTCTGCAAGCTGGCTCAATACTGCTACTTGCCTCTGAAAATGCGACGCCAAATCACCCCTCCGTGCTGCATCACAGCACATGCAGAAGCGATCTGACCACAAAACCTGGCTCCAGGAGCATCGTGGAGAGGCATGATCACGGTGGCACGGTTTGACTTGTACGATACGTCGTAAATCGAAGGCAACAGAATTCAACGCCTCCGCCATATCGGTTCCCTAGGTTATTTATCTTTCTCGACGCTCTAAACCCCCCTTCAACGGCCCAAACAAGCTAGAAATTGCCTTACTCCTTTGGTCGTGGTATCATGCGCCTGGCTAGTCGTCGACGTAGTCGTCATCACTCTCGTCATCCGGTTCCTCAAACTCTAAATCGTCATCGTCATCCGAGATGGTAATGTACTTCGTCCTTGCATTACTTCTTCTCGTCCGCGCCGAGGGAGGATCATCGGGTAGCTCTTCGAGCTTCTCGCTCCCCTCGAGCATCTCCTCGACTTCGCCCTGGCTAGCGCGTTGCTTTTGAGGGTCGTCCTGTACCTCGATCGGCGACTTACCCTCGTCACTTTCCACCTCAATCGGCGCCTGGCCACTGTCACCCTTCTTTTCTCCCTCACCCACTCGTTCCTCGAGCTCTGTAACTCGAACCTCGAGCTCCGCGATGGTCTTCTTCTTTTGAATAAGGCCCCTGCCTCTTCTGACAAGCCGCTCACCATCCTTTTCGTATCGCTCTCTCCATTCTATGATGGATTCGTCCTGGGTTTTAACGCGGCACCCCAGACTCTCAATTTTCTTTCTCATCTTCCCGGCTGCGTGCTTCAGGACGTGAATCTCCTGCTCACGACTCTTAATGACGTCGTCTCTGGTCTTAATTTGACCTCTGAGGTTGTCTATTGTGGCGCGTTGACCATTCGTGGTAAAGGCGAAAATGTTGACCTTCTCGCGGAGAGCCTGACGGATGGCAGGGGCGAGCGGCTGGTTTTGAATCAAGTTCATGACTCCCACGGTGAACTCATGGTCGAGACTGTCCTGAGAAGCAGCGGAAACTCGAGGACGGCTGGCCATCGGCATTGTGGAAGGGACAGACGGAGAGACCGCATCGTAGGCTCGGGCTGCAGCCGGCGCCGTGACAGGAATCAGAACGGGCCGCTCCCGAGTGGGAGTCCTTTGTTCATTGCCAAGCCCTGGCCGTTTTGTAGGAGAGGGGGGTCGATATCCCTGTGACGCGATGAGGAGGGTGTTGCGGGGGACGCGCGGGGCGGAGGTCCACAGCCGACCGGGAGCATTCGTCTGGCCAGTCGCCATGTTCGGCGGACGGTTGGGTGTGCTCGGCGGGGTCGTCTGCCTTGTTGTCATCGTTTCCGTTCTTGAAATTTCCGCCGAGCTGTCTCGTGTGGTCATCTTCGCTAGTAGACCGCAAGCCGGCAGCGGAAGACGCCGTTGCGCAACGGTGACTACCAAACGGTGAGAAGCTTGGAGTAGAGTTGACGATAGCGCGGTTCCTCGCGAAGAAGTTACCGGGCGAGGCCATGAAGGCTAATTGTTGTGGGTTGCGAAGGATGGGTGGGGTGGAACTGCTAGAAAGAGCAGACGGTGTGGATTTGGTCGGAGGCTTCGAGAGAGTTGAAGATGGAAGCTTGAGAGCTAGTATTGCCTTGCTGGCGTACTTCTCGATGGAACGCGTGTTAAATAACTGCACCAAGTGCTGGTGCAATCATATTGCTGCCTCCCTGGGCTGGAAAGCGTTCTGGCTCCTCGAATTGTTGCTGGAAGGTCACAGTCGCCTGCGTCTGAGTTTAGTACGGAGAACCATGATTGGGGTTTTGAGAGATTTCATGGGGGCTCAATTATCTTCTACGTGGATGACGAATAGTATCGGCGTGCGCTGGCGGCAACCTGAGCTATTACCCTGACGGGGTGAAGATGTTGAGGGGGCGACACCGAAGAGAACTTCACCGCTGTAACTTGCGAAGTTTCATCCTCTCCAGGTTAACAGTGTTAATTGAAAAGCGGCACTCTTGGGAGAGCTACCAAGTATATAAGCTTATATTGTTAAAACAAACCCATGTGAGGTCTGTTTCCCATCCTTACCTAGTTACCCCTGACCCAATATGGGACTAGCTAGGTACGCAGCTTCACCGGAAACACAACGAGATCCCACACTCTCGTGAATCCGTGCGATGTGACCATAAACACGGGTCAACTTACCTTAGGTTGGTAAACTTATACCCACGTTGGGTGTAGGCAAATGATTCCATACACGCTGCATTTTCTAAACCTACACATACCACCGACCTAGATCAAAGCTCAAAGCAAATGCCTGCTTATCTACCTAATCTAACTGAACAAAAGTCCCCAATGACAGGAGACGGGGTATACAGCACTCAAATCCGAAGCAAAACGAAGCAAATCTCTAAATCTCATAAAAATAATCCTCATCCAGTCCCACCCGACTCGGGACAACCCCCGCCCCCGGCGCGGGACCCGAGTACACCGCCTCCACCCGCACATTAAGAAGGCGAATCTTGAGTCCGTACTCGCTCACCAACGTAACCAGCTTGTTCGTCTCCGCCGTGATGGGTGCTTGATTTAGCAGCATCAACAGCCCGTCCAACCACTCCGAAGCGAGGCTGTGGTTCAGTGGGAAGAGCGTCAGGATGGGCTGTTCCTTTGGCTCACCTCCTCCGTCCTTGCCAATGTCCTCGCCGAAGCTGTAGATGGTGATCTTTGTCGTCGGCTTTGCTGATTGGGGTGGGGCGGGGCCATTGCGGTAGGTGGACATGGTGGATTCGGTGTTGTTGCTGAGGCTTTCCACCTCGCTTGGCGCTGAGACATTGGACACGACCGAGCTGATGGTGCTGAGGTCGACCTTCTCCGTCAGGGCATCCAGTCCTGGATCCTGCTGCAGTTGCTCTGGGAAGTCGGCATAGTGCAGGTAGCGCCGATTGTGGGATAGCTTGGCGTATCTCCAGGGTTGGTACAGCCTCCGCTTGGGTGCTTGGTCCACGCCAAACTGTGCCCGCGGCATGGGCTTGGAGAACCACGAGCCTTGCAGGAGGCAGCGAACTCGCTGCTCCTTGACAAACTGCAGCGCCTCATGCTTCAATTCTTCGCGCACCTGGTAGAGATGGGGCCCCCATTGGTCCTCAAACGAAAGATCCAACAGATCCATCTGCAGCTCCCTCAACCGCCCACCGTCGTACTCTTGCAAGTCGTCCTCCACCTCCAAGACGTCCTTCGTCCGGCTGGCCTGACCGACGACCTGCTCAACCAGAATGCGCACAAGCTCAGCGACCTTATCAAAGTCATCCCTCTCCGCCCCAGTCGCCTTCCACATCCGGAAAAAGGCGTGCAGACCCGCTGTGTGAAGCCGCGACCATTGCAAAAGTAGTGGGCGAAACAGCTTGTCGTTCGGCTTCTGCCCATCCATTAACTGATACCCCCTGATATCCTCCAGATCCGACTTATCCACCTCAAAATGGTCATAGAGAATCATGGTGACCGCCAAGCTCGCTCTTGCCACCGGACACCGCTCATTCAGTGGCCGGCTAGACTGCTCCAGCAGCAACTTCTGAAACCCATCCTCATTCTTCCTCACATAGTCCGTCAAATCCATCATCCCCAAGAACCCCGCCGTCTCAAACTCCATCGCCGGTGATTCCGTCTCGAATCCTAACCTCCTCCACTTTTCCGGATTGTGCCTTCGGCTTCCCTTCTTCCCATCCCCCTCCTCCGCTCCCGCTACTGCCGCAACTGTCCCAACCCCATTCAGGTGCTTCCGGTCCGGCGCGCTCGCCAAATGCAACCCTTTCAGCGCCCGCCGGTGCTCCGGCCTCTCTAAATCCACCCTCACCTCCCTCCACTTCCTCAACAGCACCTTCGTCAAGCTCTGGAACTCCAGCAGCGGATGCGCCAGGTCCTGCAAAGAACTACTCTGCAGCAAGTTATACACCGCCTTGATCAACCCTAGATCCTGCAACCTCTTGATAAACTTCGACCATTCCTCTCCCCCTGTCCCCTTCCCCCCCTGCTGGCCCCCATCGCCGCCTACTGCATCCCTAATCAACGCATTGATCAACATCAACGCGTTCGCACACAGCGCGTGGTCCGCGCTCTGCAGCTGCATAATCACCAGCTCGAAAAACTGCGGATATACCGCCACCGCCGGCTTCAGCGCTCGAAATCCAAATGTCCCCGGAGTTCTCACCATCCCCCTTGCCGTGCTCTGGCTATGGCCCACCAGCGCGACCAGTATCGACATGGCGCCCCGTAGAATATTGACCAGCGGGTTGTGTACAATCAATTCGACCACCCGTTCCACCAAGTCTCCTGCAGCTGTACCCTCAAAGATGTCCCAGCCCATGTCGACTTCGAGCAGGCGGCTCAGGGATTGGAGAGAGTAGGCAAGTGTGTTTCCGCCGGTGGTCATGATGAGGCGGCGGAGAATGACGAGGCCGCCGGAGGATATGAAGACATCTGCGAAGGCGGGGTCGTTGATGGACGATTGGAGTTTGAAGACGGCCATTTTGCGGGCAGCGTCTTCGTCCGAGGCTAGGCGCGAGAGGAGCGCCGGGATGTCGGCTTGGTCCATTTTGGCAGCTGGTTCGGTTTGTCGAGGGAGGGGGAAAGATTGAGGGTTGTTGTTGAGACGGCTGCTCGGAAGTAGGAAGTTCGGTCGTCGGAGCGTTGCCGAGATCGCTGGATTGCTAAGGTCTGGAGTCGCTAGTCGCGGTGGTGAGGGGTGGGCGCACTCGGACAGGAGATGGTATGAATGGGGGTAAACACATGCTCACTCTGCAATTGATACCGTGTCGAGCTTCTCGGATTGCGCTGGGTGAGATTTTGGTGACATCCTTCGATTGGCTTGGTCAGGATAAAGACCTCCTCAAGCTCATCCCCTAATGCGCGGCCTGAACTGGGTACCATGACCCATTCGTCTGTGCGCAACAACACTCGAGACTGGGGGAAAGTAACGGGTTGTGTCAGGGTTAGGGTTTGGCGGAAGGTCATTTTCTTGACAAGATGAACTGTGTGTTACGGGAAGTGCTTTCAAGGCAGCTTCGGCTATCGACCGCCAGCCTCGTTTCTTGGCAAACATACAGAGTAGCTCACAGTTACTTATCCCCAGCTCGGCCTGGCCGGGGTTTCACCAAGCCAACGGTGCAACACAGACCAGGCGCCAGAGACATTGGCAACACGTAAGACACAAATGGTGATCTTGCCTTTGCTGCAACGCTTCAACTGGGCAATCTCAGATGAAACGGCTATCTGTTTATCGGGTAACCCAAGCACTCTTCGGCCAAAGCGATTGGGCAGTTTCAGGACCTCGAAGCAACTACAATATCGATGCTGGGGAGGCGTAAACCATCTCCCTTGCCAGCTGCCCGTATAATGTGGACAGATGAGCAGCCCCATGACAGAAGGCAGTCAGTTGTCACCAACCTAGCCCCATGGCGCATCGTCAATGGTACCTTTCCCCGCGATACTTGGCCTCTGCCAGCCGACTGCTGCTTCAGCACAACAGCCGAGTCGCTTTGCAACTAGAACTGGAGGATCTTCTTCTTCACCACGCAGCTCTTTGGGCCGCTCACGAGTTGAGCAACTTGTTGCGCTTCTCCTTGCGCTTCAACCTCTCTACCCGCTTCTTGTGCATCTTCTCCGCCATCTTCTCATACCGCTCCTTCTCCTCCTTCGCCGCACGCTTCTCCTTGAGCGCAGTTATGCGTCTCTGCAAGTCACCAAATGTCAGCCATGCACTCTTATCCAACAGTGCCGTGCGCTCAACCTACCTGGCGCTCCTCTTCCTTTTCATCCTTCATCTCCTTCTCCTTCGCCTTCACCAGCTGCTGTGCCACCCTAAGCTTCGCGCGTTGCTCGTAGGATGTCAGGCCGGAGCCTGGGCGGAAGGCCTTTTTGGGGGCATGCCACTGCTTGCCTGCGGGTTGAATTACCGGTCAGCACGCAAGTCGCAATTCCTGAGCATTCAGCGCAGGTGTGGACATACCATTCTTCCTCATGCCCAGAGGCTTCTCCGGCGCTTGTGCGCCAGCCTCTACTATGGTCGACATGGTTGATATTGAATTTGGTACTTGGCCGCGACAAACTCGACAATCCGCGGCGGCTGGATAAATTTCAGGCGGTCAAGTAATTTGGGTGGCAGAATTGCGGGGGCTGCGGCTTCACCACTCCAAAGTTTAAGTTTGTGGCTGAACGTGTGGCGTGGAGAGCCGCCGCCCCACTGCGACTGCATTGGAGATAAAAGGGGTGCGACCAGACGATGAGTTGGTGAAATCGCTGTCAGAACTTGCTACCTACTAGCTAAGTAGCTGAATCTCCAGTATTGCAAGAAACTAGGGGCAAAATCCGTAAACCTTGCCATCCCCCTCACAGGCGGCGATGTTGTCCTCACACTCCGTGAGGGGCTTCGTCGGCACAGTGGGACGCGGTACTCAGTATGGTTGAGGGCTGGACCCTAGGCAAACTCTACCGTCCCAATTCTAGGTGTGCGGGCGCTAGGGATGACGGGAATTGGAAGCTTTTCGGGATCGCGTTGCAATTGAGCCTATCGAAAACCCGGCAATGCGTTTTACAGGCAATAGCCAGGCTGTTATTCTGCTGGGGCCTCCTGTAGGGCCCCTGGGATAGATGGGCAAAGACCTATTATTGACAGGCAAGCATCGGCTTTTCATTTCCAACCGTATGCAGGAACAAAATTTCCATTCGATTTAAAATCAACTCGGGTCTTCAAAGGTCACCAGCCTCGGTGCCAGGGTCTCTAGCTGGGCGGGCTCTGTCCACTGTGGCCTCTACTCATTTCTGAATCTCTGGGGCCGGAGATGAGTGTCGTCATTTGCAAGCGATTGCTTGCTCGGCGCGCAATCTGTTCGAGCCAAAGCCCCGCCCGTCTGCGTCTATTCTTAAGATCACAGGGAGAGCGCGTTAAGTGGTGACCGCCCCTCTGCCGCCCTGGAAATTTCGAAGAATGCTTATTGAGATTATGGCGATCAAAACCGGCACGGAGCCGCAGAATAATATCCCCCGATTCTCCCTCGGCGCGCGAGCTTGCGCTTGTGAGGCGCTAAAATCGCCGACATTTCGGATTCAAAGCCGTTGAGCTCGATCGCGAAGGATGATCTAATGCTGCAAACGAACCCCTCCAACGCAGGACGTCCCGGTTACGGAGCACCAGTTCGCAGCACGCGAGCGGCAGAAGGGCCTGCCAGACATCTGGACCCTTCTCTTGCTTTGTCCTTGCATACTGTGGATGCAAGCGCTGGTGACGGGCGCAACATGTGCAGGCCAGGATGCACGCAGAACACCCAGCGCCCGCGATGCATGTGAAGTTTACTGGACCCGCATGCCAACAGTATCCAGGGGGCGAACCTCACAGATCGATCCATCGCGATTTGCAAGCTCGCAGGCCGCAGGCCGCTGCAGCACATTCGCGGCCCTTGAATGGCTCGAAGCGCTCGAAGGGAGCATCTGTTGCCCCTTGGGGTCCCGAAGGGGTCTTGCTTCCTCTTGACTTCTCTTTGCTCCGGCTGAATAGCCGTAGCATCTATGCAGAATTTGTCCGTGCGCCTCAGGTGTGTGGGCGTTACGAGCTCACAGTGGTCGATGAAGGGGCACGCTTGCATCAGGATGCTGCAAGGCCCAGGGACGGTGTGTGGTCAGCGCCGCTAACGAAATAGAAGCTCGAATCGCCGGTGAAAGCACAGCGTATACCATCTGCTGCGTTGGATGAAAATTTTGCGCTTCTCTCACACCCGTCTCTTCCGGGTAAGCCGTTGTCCAAGGTCGTCAGCCCGGCTTCTGCCCCGTCTTTGCGCAGCGGATCTTGCGAACCTCCTACCCCTCATGGGGACGAACACCTGTTCTGGATCGATCAGACGAAGAAATCCCTCGGTAGTTAGTAGATCTGGTGACGAAGTCGCACATCAAGCGATCAGGCAAGCGATCTGTGATCGATGTCGAGGATCGTTGTCGAGCAACCCCCCGCCTTTCAGACGGACCCTTCACCGCCCCGGGCTGTCGAGACCGGATGAGGCAGGCATTAATGGTTTTGTTATGCAGGAAAACAGCACAGTGCGGGCAGGATTTCAAGTCGGCACACCCACTTGCGAGGGCCCCTTGTCTCTCAGCATTTTGCCCAGGCCGCCTAAGCCAGGCACGCGGTCACCCAGGCCATCATCCAGGTACCGTGGAGGGGACGGTCACGCTAACCAGCTCCATCGCCGCCCGTATTGGACAATAGCGGGGTACCTGACGCGACGGCGAGTGAGGCGCAGGCCGTCGCGTAGTTTTCCATCTCATATCGTTGACTTGCGAATGGGGTGCGAAGGTAATTAGCAGTGCAATCGGAGGATAGATTTGAACATCCACCAACGAAGCCACGTGCAATGTTTGGATGGGGACAATCTCGATAGCCCGGCACAGACGAGGCGGGCCATCCGTGATGGGCACTCAGGAGTCGCGGAGTCGCGGAGAGTTCTTGAGACTGTTTGATGTCCCCGCCGACCTGGAAGCTCTAGAAACCCGTTCTTATCAGCTGCGCAGGAAACAAAAACTGGAGAACCTGGTGGATGCTGTGCGAGCGGAAACTGAGCAGGATGGATCCGTAGATGGGCCGGCTTGTCGTCAGGTTTCCCACATGAGGGTGGTAATGTCGTTATGTCTAATGCTGAAATGCTTCCAGCGGCGGCGGTACCTGGGGCTGCCCTTTGGCCGGCGTATGTAGGTGATTCCCCTCGCTACGACCATACCGTAGCATCGGCCGAGATCACAGGGCGGTTGAGGGGTGAAGGGATGCTTGTTTATGTGGTTATTTGGAAGGCGTGGGTTGTCGCCTGCCCGCAAAAGGCCGCACGACCTGGTTGTTATCTCGTGGCGGCCCAGGTGTTTCCGGAGAAACAATCCGTCGAGGCTCTAAACCTGGTGCCAACGTCTCCAAGCCGTCAGCATTGGGCCAGTTGGGAAGATTTCGCAGCTGCTGGCGGGTGTCTCGTTGCGGCGGGCGTGCCTGGGCTGTTGGCGACCCACTTTGCAGTGGAGCCACAGTGCGAACCATTTGTTTTACTGCTGACATTACGGGAGGTCCCACTCAAGCCGTGTTGTATGGATTCCCGCCGCACCCACCTGGTCCATCTCTCTCCCCTTCGAATTTCCTCCAACTCCCGTCGCGACAACCTCGACATCTTCGACAACCTCCACCAACCTGGCTCAATTCCAGCCGCAGATCTTGAGATTTGCACTGGTTTGACCGTCCACTCCTTTGGTACATTCAAACATCTTGATTTCTAGAAGCAGCGTTACCTGCCTAATTCTTGTCTGCGCTGTTTCCCTGGCATATCTGCACTCGATCGGTTTTTGAGGTAGGCTTCATTGGCTCTTCGTTCGCTCGCGCGTCGCTTTCGTGGATTTCCATTCCAGGTCTTTGAGGCGCGCACAATCTGTCGTGGGCTTCGTCGGCCTGAATATCCCAAGAGATGGACGACGCGATCCGGTGCTGACGATTCCACAGTCTCCCAGATTGCAGGCTATTTAATTCCACTCTAATCGCCAACATCGTACATTTTGCGACATTGTTCAAGCCCAATACCTACGATTCCGATTGCATCTACCTCTGCTCGGCGATTTAGTTCTTGCTCGAGACAATCCATGTCACCCGTTTGTGTTTGAGTTGTCCATCGCTTCTGGCGCCGCGGAGCGGCTTGGGAAGATGGCAGCCACAGATGGACCCGACATGATGGTAGGAGCCTCCATTGCGGACGGCTTCAGCAACGAAATCACGCCTTGTTTTGTTGCCCCCACAGACGCCGGTGTATCCTCGCCAGACGCACCAGTTGGGAGCCCACAGACGTCGCCGCAACCACCTCCCCCGCCGAACCCACCTTTCGTTTTTCCCGCGCGGCCATCATCTTCCTCAGCCCCTTCGTCATTTTCTCGAGCCACAGGACGGCGGCCACGATCGGCTATGGGCTCGCAGGAGCCTGGTTTGGTGATTTCCACGGATGGCGAGAAGCCAAAACTAAGATCACCCGCTCTCCCGGCGTTCTCTTTCAACCCCGGGGCTTCTCTCCCATCCCCCCAAATCGTCGAAAATGCCTTCCTGATACCACCAAAGTCTCCTTCGGCGCCGGAATCCCCCAGATCAATTCCTGTTCGGCCTGCTGGCCACCGCAGAGGAGGTAGTGAATTTGTGGGGGGCAATATCCGGGCGGGCGACGCGGTCACGGTGTTGAGCAGCAGTCCTACAAAATCTGAAAGTGGCATGGGCTCGCCAATGCTGCAGCCGACCAGACCCAGCAGACCCCGTGGCCACGCACACCGAAGATCTGCTGCAATTTCGAGCCATGATCTTGCCTCCATCATTCTCCCTTCACCTAACCAGAATCTCCGAGGAAGCAGTGCGCCTGCCAGCCCTGCAATCCTTCCTGACAAGGGTGATTTCCTAGTTCCGAAGGCTGCGCCATCAGAGCCAGACTTGGCAAAAACACCAGTGACCGACGCGACCGCTGAGACGACAACCAAAGAGGCTTTGCCTTCAGCGCCGGAACCTGAGCCCATTGCTAGGCCTCATGCGCGAAACAGAGTTGGCTTTTCAGATACGCTGGAGTTCATTCCACGGCCATTGTCTCTCGTGTCCAACGAAACGTCCAGCACGGTCACAGCGCGCCCTGGACACTCCGTTTCTGGCAGCATATCATCCGTAATATCTGTCACCAATCCTGACCGTGAACTCCATTCGCCTGTAGGTTTCAGCTCGACTCCGAAGTTGAACGAATCTCGTCCGAGCACTGCCGGCGCAATCCTGGAGCGCACCCAAACCGAAGAACAGGAACAGCCTCTGCCGTCACCAAGGAGGAGGGGATCCATCCCTTTCCTGGGGGCCATTCCTCCTGCTGGCCTAACCGCCGCCATTGCTCCAGCCACTCCCAGTCCGACAAAGTCGAGCAAGAAATGGTCGTTCTTCGGTCTTGACCCATTCGTCGCGGCTTCTCCTACCCGCTCTCGGCCCGTGAGCGTCAGCTCCGCGGAGTCGCAGAAAGGAACAACAGCCCCCGCCGTATCGTGCCCAACCAACGAAGCATCCGACACGCTTGAAAGGCAAGCTGCGGACGGAGCCGGGCTTAAACCGTTGACCAAGAAGCGGAGCAAGAAGCAGAAGAAGGTCAAGACGTGGGCAGGTTCCATCCTGTCTCGTAAGTCTAAGACCCGACATGGGAAGCAAAAGCGGCGAGCACCGACACCCCCACCGCTTCCTCTGTCAGGGGCTAGGGGCATGGGACACGAGGAAGAGGGGTTCATGGAGATGTCACCCGAGCCCGAACCCATTGTCCCCTCGTTGTTGGTGACGGACTCAACTTCGGATGACGTGGATGATGCTTGGGGCTCTTCATCTCTCCCAGACGAAGATACGTCTTATCCCATGATTGATCTTGACGCAGCTCTTGGACCTTTCAACACACCACTGCCACGGAATCCGGAATGGGAAGCCGCCCAGCGAGCTGGCGGGTTGGTAAAAAAGCAGCTGCACAGCGCTGCAGGCATGAGTCGGTTCACTGGCCCGGGAATGCACTATCACCATAGGCGAGCTGAAAGTGCCCCGGAGATGGCACCGTTTGATGCCGGGCGACTTGGTTTTCCTCGATTTGGCAGCAGCTCAACAATGGCCGATGTATTTGAGGAAGATGAGGAGGATGAGGAAGGCTCTGCTACCAAATCGACTGGACAGTCCACGCCCGTTGGAGAGCCGACACCCGGAGAGAAGCCTCAGTCTGCTGCGCTAACCCAGAAGGATACTCCTCTTCCCGAAATTGTCGCTGAGAAGCTTTCATCAATTGAGACTTCCGCTGCACCCGCTGAAACACCAGAGGCAGAAGTCGCAGTTTCGTCAGTTGATAACAGCAAGCCACAGGGGACACCAAGAATGAAGTTCAATCATTCTAGCACTTCTCTGCATGAAGAAGTCATACTCGAAGAACAACCACGATGGAACAGCTCTTCGATCATCACGCGGACGTCGATGGACTCCGCGACGCCGTCTCCTCGCCATGCTCTCAGGGGAAGGGATCTGGCACCTGTTGATGTTAGCCCGCTCAACCTTCCGACCGCGTCCTTGGCCCCGATTAGCCCCTATTCAATGACCCAGTCGTCAGCTTTCCCGTCGCCAAGATCACCAATGTCGTATGATGCGCACCGTATCTCAACCGCACCGTCGTCGATCACAGAAGACAATTTTCAGTCGCTCCTCATGGGGGAGCCTGGCCCAGAGGTTCGGATATCTGTAGATGACATCCCATCTCTGACAAGCAGCAATTCTACCATGACTCGGGACAGCATTTTCGCCCAGCACCCTCAAGCCCGGCAGCCTGGTCCTCTGAGCGATCAGCCAAGACCTGCCTCGTTTACTTCAACGGCATTTGGCCGAAGACGGTCCAGCCTGGCAAGCCTCAGCCGGCTGATCAGCAGCTCGCATGGAGAGCGAAGCAAACTGTCGATGGAAGTGTCGATGGACAGCGAGCCTGAAAGAAAGACCAAAGTGAGCAAGACCAAGAGGCTTAGCCGACTCGTTCAGTTTTGGAAGACAAAGGAGGCGGAGACGCAATGAAACGACCATGAATAAAGCATTGTTAATGGCCTTTCACGGCTGGATTGCGATGACTTGGGACCAGCTTTTACTGGGATTGGGGGGGCAACGTCGTGTGTAGGATTATCAGGAGCTAAGGGAGTTCTAATACTGGGCAACAGGGCGTTTTGACGATACAAATGAAAGGTTGAGCTTGGGCAGGTTTATGGACAGAGATCTTGCTAGACTTTTGTTCGGGTTTTGAGGGGGGAGTGCAGTGGACATGATGGCGGCGAAGAACATATGATTTTGCGGGGCGATAACTTGTTGATTCTCTGGACATATCGATGTACATTGTGGGTGAGGTGCTCATCTGTATCTGGTGGTCCTACCGGAGTTATGGTGGGCGACGTTAGGTAGACAATTAGGTAGTAATGAACACAGGTGGTCTGCCTATAAATTTTTGATCTTCCTCTCCCATGCCGTTCAATGCCATTGACCCACAGGGCGGGTTTTACGAATCCGGGGAAGCTTTGCGGTGTCGCAGCCTCGGTACATCCGCCCCCACGTCGACTGGCGCTAACCTCGCGTGCGGCGGTGTCAACGCGAAGTCCAGACCCGACTTTCAACGTCCTTCAACGTCGCGGAAAACATTCAGAACAGAGATTCCACCCCCCTAATCCGAGTTCTAGTCACTGGCACATCCAACGTACCGAAGCTTTACGGTTCCTCAATCTTCAGATCCCAAGCAAGACCCGGCAGCGCAAAAGGTTATGTCAACATCGTCCTCGTCCCGCAATGCGACCCGCCGCCTGCTAAAGGAGCTAGACACCTGGAACAACGTTGAGTCCAAAGAAGACAAAGGTGTTGAGCGCTTTGGTCCTGTAAACGATGAGCTGTTGAGCTGGGAAGCTGTGATTAATGGGCGGGGAGTGGGCAGCGGCTATGATGGTTTGTTACTCTGCCCTTCTTAGAAATCTGGCATGGTGATGATAAAGCTGACCTTTTTGATGTCGTAGAGGGCCGCTGGCTGCTGACGATCACGATACCGCCGACCTACCCGCTCCAACCCCCGACGATGAAGTTCGCGACGCCGATTGTGCATCCAAATGTGGCGCTGCAGACGGGTGAGATTTGTTTGGATCTGTTGAAGGATGCATGGACGCCGGCGTATAGTGTTTTGGAGTGTGTGAGGGCTGTGAGGACACTGCTGGCCTATCCGGAGGTCGATAGCCCGCTGAATGTGGACGTTGCGTCGTTGATAAGGGACGGGGATGTTGTCGGGGCGAGGCGGTTGGTGGAGCTTTGGGTTGAGGAGGAGAGGTATACGGGAGCGTGATATTTCGTTGGGGGTCGGGTTGGGGAGGACGGTTGGATTTGGAACTTGAAGATGGTTGTGAGCGTATAGCTATCTAATACCCGTATGAAGGATTCTCGGCGAAGGCACATCGACGGATACCACAGGCGAGATTGTATTGTTTCTCTCAGCATCGGCTGCTCACGAACAAAAATGGGGACACATAGGGACACATGTTGAAGCATATCTAGAATGACAGCGACCACATTGCATTGCATACAAGCAAATAAAGTACATGCTTCCAACAAAAAACTGAAAGGGTTCTTCTCTATATTTCTGATGCAATTCCCACCGTTCCCGTCCTGGGCAACATCGAACAGTGGCCACGGATGCAGAAAATGGTATGCTGTACACAAATAACCCAAAAGAAAACAGGCCTCCTCCGAAGCCATAGTCGTAGCGTGTCGTATCATACAGCCCAGGACGGGAGATCCATGCCCCCGGCCTAAGGCAAAACATGATTCTTGGCGCAGAGCATATTGTGCCCATCGCAAACGCCGAGACCAAGATTACAAGTCAAGAAAGGCCGATCCAGGCCTAACAAATGCCAGCGGATTCCCCTTTCTACATATCAAATCCCACCAAAGCCACAGCAGCCAAAGTTCCTGCCTGTGCTCCCTAAGGGCATTGGAAAGGGGCTCCTGAGAAACAGAAGCTTGAAGCGTTGTTAAAAAAAAAAAATCAGCAACTAAAAGAAAAGAGCGCCAGGGGATGCTACAATGCTTCATTCGTTGTAATGATAAACCTGGCACGTAAAGTTAGCGCCCCTCCGACTGATAACAATGTAGAACTGACCTTGTAGTTTGGCAGCCCGGTTGCCTGCCACCCTAACCTTCTTGCCATCTTCGCGAAACCTTCAGTTTCGATCAGGTGGTAGAAGCTGAAAGGGGGGAACATCGCTCCGTCACGGTGGACATCAGCCTTCACCAGCAACGCCGTGCCACCGACACCGTCCAATGGGATCTCGTAGTGCACATCGCCTCCGTCCTCATACATATAGGCCATCAAGGTCCTGTATGTCGGCATATCCTTGTAGCCTTCCAACAGGATATCATCTGCACCCAGCGATTCGCCTAGCTTCTGCGCCGTCGGGCTATCCTGCCAGTTGTTGAAGTCGTACGGCCTTTCGTCCATTTTCTTCTTTTCTGAGTTGTAGAACTTTTGGAAGCAGTTGGGAGCGATGAGGGGCTTGTTGTGGAAAGCCAAGTCTTGAATCAAAGACGGCGGGGTCTCGATGACATCGGCGTCTAGCCACAACACCCACGAGGTATCGGGACCCAACGTCGTGAACAGCAGAGAGTTTCGCGCCTTGGCCATGGCGGCTCGTCGTGGTTTTTGGTTCTGCATCTTGTGCCTCTCGGCCTCATCCTGCGAAATAAGTGGCGGGTCGAAGTCCTGTCGCAAGATGATGATGCTCTTGAACCTGTCCTTCTCCGGTCCGTATCTTTGAGTCTTGGTGATCTGCTTGTCCAACTCGGCGTAGGCCGCGTTACCCTCCTTGTTCTTTGGCAGAATGAAGCCAAGTGTGATCAACTCATGAGGATACGTAAGCTGGAGTAGGTTGTCCCAGTGCTCCTGATAAAAGCGAGCCATTGGAGTCAGCACCAGCACATTCTCGCGATTCTCGACCGGGGTGTTTGTGATGGTGACATTGTTGAGATTGTATCGCGTTACCGGCGGCGCCTTGAGCTTTGCGCCGGGGGAGGATTGTCGAAATGGTGATGTTGGCGGCGAAAGGGGGTGCGACGCGGCGGTGGCCTTGCGCGCAGCCGAAAAGTCGGGTGCTGAAGAGCCAAGCAAGAAGTAGAGGATGAAGATGCAGAGCGCTATGCCGATTGTAAGAGTTAATGGGTTCGTCTTCTTCAGACGAACCGGCCCCATGGGACGCGCCATGGAATTGTCGGGCGTGTTCAGCAGCGTGAACACATAAGGCAGCTGAGATCTTCCGGTTGTTCGACCGCCCCTCCTTCAGTTTGAGCAATCGCGAAACTCGACTCGACTCGAATCGAACCGCTCGGCCGTAAAAGTGTGTCACCGAGGACTATGTCGTATTCTTTCTTCGCAGCGAAACTGTAGGACGATTCGCTCCGTCAGTAACGTCCAGGTCACCGATTGGGTGTTTTGGCGGTTGAAATCGTGAAGACAGATTTTAGAGGTAAAATCATAAGGGGCTTTTTAGTAGGTACAGTACGCGGTCTTGGCAGATAACCCCTGCTAGTGTGGTTGGACCCTAACCCTTGTGCCTCTTTTCTGGACCTGCCGACCCACGCGCCAAGTCGTTAGCGGTCTCCCAGGGCAACGACACGCAGTCCTAGAAATCAACAAGACGCAACTGCCCTCCTCGCTGACAACATTTCCCATCAACCCGCCAAGTGCATGTCAACACCCCGGTTTCCGCGAGGTCTGCGCGATACCACCTTGATTCCGACAGCATTTCTTATGGAGAATCGTTCGTGATTTCCCCCATGTTCTCCGCCTTTTCATCTCACCCTTCAGCTTGCTGAATCACCGGATTCAACGAACGTGACGCCAAATCAAACTGCTATACCCGACCCACCCAGAATGGATCAATCGCCTCCCAAGCGCATAACGAGGGCGCGGGCGGCAGCGAAGACCGAGCCCACAACAAGAATGACCAGGGTTATCACTGCCGCAGCCAGAGCCAAGGCCACGCGAAGCACTGCCAGCACTACCAGCACCTCAGCGAAGAGAAAGACACGGCCCGATGACGTAGAGGACTCAGATCACGATGACTTGAACATGCCGACCACAAAAGAAGTTCCAGCTGCCCCTGCGAAGACCGCTAGGGCTATTAGGGGCCGGCCCAAGAAGGCGCCTGAGGAGACCGCGCCAGAGCCAGAGACAGAAGCAGAGAATCCAGCGCCGAAGACCCGGGGCCGACCCAGGAAAGTGGTGGTCGCAGCCGCCGAGGAGTCTTTGAAGACGACTCGCGCCACTCGAACGAAGAAGGCAGTGGTGGAAGAGCCGGAAGATTCCACAGCACCCAAGAGGACAACACGTAGCCGACCGCCGTCGTCGATGGCATCCCGTACAGCTGCCAGAGCTGCAGCGAAGAAAACTGTCAAGTTCGAAGAGCCAGAGAAGGAAAACATGCTCCCCGCGGAGGCCACCACGACCAAAGCAGCTGCGAAAACATCAGAGCCTGGCACTGGCCTCCGGGCAAAACCGGTTCGACGGCCCGGCGCTGCAACAGCTGCTCGTGCCACGCGAGGCACCAGGACAACTACCACAGCCGGCGACAAGCCAATTCCATTGAGCCCTAAAAAGGTGAACCAGATCACGCTGAGCAGGGCGGATTCCGACGATGAACTCGCCCCGAATGACAAGCTCCCTGCCAGGCCGCTGCGAAAGAACCCCATTCGTCCTCCAACAGGTGCCAAGAAGTTGGTGCTCGACCCTCAGCCGACTGCTGCTGAAGAGGACGCATTATCTGCCCCCTCGGAGGTTACGCCTACCATCGTTCTCGGCAGTCCTGCCAAAAGGATCTCGCAATCACCATGGAAAGGTTCCATCAAATCACCAGCAAAACGAGTGGAGGGAGTCCTCGGTGCCCCAGCGCCAACGGAACTGAATGGGGAGAACTCGCAATCCCCATTGAAAGCATCATTGCTCCAGTCACCAGCAAAAAGGCCACCGCCTGGGACTCTGGAGATTAGCAGCATTTCCGGCCCTCAGCTCAGCGTGTCTCCATTCAAGACATCACTCTTGCTGTCACCAGCCAAGCGTCCTCTCTCGCCCATAAAGTCTTTTGCGTCTCGCGCGCTGGAGGACAATCCTGCGCTGAGTCCAGCGCCGAAAGCAACCATGCTGGCGACGCCACTCCCAACACTGAAGAACGGTGGCTTGGAAGATGCCGAACATGATGAGGGAATGGTATTGGATGGTGCTGACGAAAATGCCGGGATCCCAGACTCACCGACCAGACTCCGGTTCCCCGGGAGGCTATCGGCTGTCTTGCCCCGCCATGCGGATCCTGCGTTGACAACGACAATGTCAGTTGTCCCTGAGGGAGAAGAAGATGGCTTCGCAAATGACGAGGCCGACAATACAGAGGATGAAATTGAGGACACTGAGGAGGTGGAATGCCTTGGTGATCCAATGGCATTGGATGAGCCTGAGCACCAGGACAAGGGCGCGGAGATCTCCCGGAGCACCACCCCTTCGACTTCCCCGCCGAAATCAGCTGGACCAATGTTCAGACTCCGTGAGGAGGTCCTTCAAGGATACGACAGCGAGGCTGAGGGTGTGTCGGAGGACGAGCTGGCACCTCGACGGACTTTGTTCCCGACAGCTTTTGGCACTGCGCCTTCGACTCCATCTCTGGAATCCTCTTCTAGGACTCCGGGTTCTCGGGCTACCAATGCTACAACGGGCTCAACGACTCGCAGCACTGCGAAGAGGGCGCGCATGGACGGCAAGTTCGGATACACACCCCTTGCCGAGCAGCTTGTTGGGTGGACTGCTGGACCAAGCCCCCTCAAAACTGGCATCCGGGCCGAGTCGCCTGCGGTGACGATGCAAACAGCTACCGCCCCAGCAAATGCAGAGCCCTCGCCGCTGCGCACCACATTTTTTGAGGAGGCCATGGCGGCGCAGCCGGAACCCGCGGAGACTGATGAGCAAGATGAGGACTCCATTCCTGAGGTGCAGAGCCCGGTCTTGGAGGATATACCACTTACGGACGAGGACATGGCCCTTGCAGCCGAGGCCAACGAGATGTCTCTCATGGAGCCAGAACAGGTGGAAGAACTTGTTGGCAACCGAAGCTTTGATGACTCCCTGTCTGAAGCAAGCCAGGAGTACGGCGATGAGAATGAGGTCCCTATCGACCCTAGTCTTCTCGGCCAGAACGCTGGCCCTCGAGAGCCCCGTGTTCCCCTAACCACCCCGCAGAGAACACTACGTCGCGAGTTTCATACCGTATCGAAGGTGCCCCTCAAGCCTGCCGACGAATCGACACCTCAGTTGAGAGTCAAGAAGCGTAGCCAGAGCATATCGAGACTCCCCGTCTCTCGACCTACACAGAACCTCACTAGGAACGCCACTGTGATCTCATATTCGCCAACAAAAACAAAGCATGACGAGATGGAGGTGACTCAAAACGAGCGCGCTGGCTCTGTTCCTCCGGTCACGCCTATCAAGTCTGACGCTGGGTGGTCCATGGCTGGCACCCCAGCACGGACTCCCCGCCGTGACCTGGACCCTGCTTTGCTTCGCGGCGCCGTCGTGTTTGTCGATGTGCACACGAGTGAAGGCGCCGATGCGAGTGGCATTTTTGTTGAGCTGCTCGGTCAGATGGGAGCTCGCTGTGTCAATCGCTGGTCGTGGAATCCCGCCAGCCCCACTGGAGACGACGGACCATCTTCCAAGATTGGAATAACCCACGTTGTGTACAAGGACGGTGGAAAGCGCACCCTAGAAAAGGTCAGAGAGAGTGGCGGGGTTGTGCAGTGTGTTGGCGTCAGTTGGGTTCTTGAGTAAGTCTACCGTTTGAAGCCTTGGTCTCAGGTGACTAACCAACTTCGCAGTTGTGAGCGCGAGAACCAGTGGCTTGCTGAAGCTCCGTACTACATTGACACCACCATGACACCTCGTGGTGGAGCTCGCCGGCGCAAGAGCATGGAGCCTCGTGCGATTGCCAATCTCAACGGCATGCTGGTTCCGACTCCAGTGCGAAGTGTCAGCCATGGCAGCGGAACCAAGGAGCGAAAGTCGGCACCTAGCACCCCAGCCAGCGGCCGCCGCTCCAGCGCTCTGTGGATTCGCACGCCCGAGGACAACCGCAGTGACCATCAGGATGGTGACAGTGATTCCGATCACGATGATAATGAGTGGAATGCTGTCCTGACCCCTGTGCCCAAAACGCCGGCTCCTGAGGCCGTCGCTCGCTATGCAGCGAATCTCAGTCCCGCTACCCCTTCAGATGCGACTCTTTATGGTCAGGATCGAATGGATGAAGATGACGACGAGGATTCTCGACGTGTAGCTCTCATGACACGCACCTGCCCGCCAAAGCAGGCCGCCGCGCCGTTCCTCGAGCTCGGTGCCGGTATCCTCAGCCGCGAAAAAGACGAGAGCGTGTTGCTTCGTCTCATGGCAGCTCGACGGAAGAGCTTGCAGTTTGCCCCCAAAGTCGGCAGCCCTTTGGCAAAGACTTGGAAATAAACTTCGTGTTGGAGAGTTGTAAATATGTACATTTGTATTTTAATTCGGTCTAGGGGTGGTGTTTCATATGCCCTTGATAGATGGGGGCTGGGTCAATCGTTTATAATACCTGCCATCGGTGGCTCTTTGGTGTTTGGGGAAGGTTGGGTATCTGATTACGGTCTGTTCGCAATACCGTCCTTACCGGCGCTTTACATAGTAGAAACGCGTCTTGTTGGTCTGCACATCGAACGTTCATTCGGGAATTGAAACACGGTTGTTGAATATGGCGTTTACACGGTAAGTGATTTTTCGCTCTTTATGAGCGCTAGGGTTCCTCTCGTAGGCGTGTTCCGAATTTACCCCTATTCTCACCAGACCCCCACGATTCCAACCAGCTTCCACCTGAGATATAAGCACCTAGGCGCCCGGTTCCCGGTCGGAATGATGTCTCACGCAATGTTCGGCTCAAAGCCCCCATGAACTGATAGGCTCCTTGCAACCCGACAAGATCACCCGATGTGGATGCTCTGCAAACAAGTCCAGCTCCCGTCTCAGCAACCGATGCCAAATATCAGCACCCTCACCTTGCCCTATTAAAAGGCCGGCGTCACATACGCCCTGATCGCCTCCGATGCATCCCCGTCGTGCGACTTAAGCAGCTCCGTTGCCCTCCCCTTGGAGAGCTCGAGCTCTTCGACCTGTTCCATCCTTCAGATAAAGGCGCCCACCAAAAGCTTCAGCAGGGAGACTAACCAGCAGCGCAATGTCCGCAGCATCTACCTTGATCCTCTTAACCTCCTTCTTCTCCGCCGGCTTCCCGCCCCCGCCTATCGCGCTCATCGCATTCTTAACGGCTTCTTGGTCGACCTCGCGTGCGGGGGCCTCATCATCGCCGCGGGCATCGAGCTTCGAGAGGGCTGCGGCTGCCTTACGGTCCTCGGCGAACTTTGCGATGGGTTGGACTTCGTCTTCGATGTCGCCGGCATTGGGGGGCTGTCTGTCTTCGGCCATGGTATGAACGTGGTGGCGGTGGGTGGGTTTCGATGCGGCTCGCTCACGGAACTCCAAATTATGTCAAATATTGGGTTGCATTCAAGCTTAGAGAGGTTGAAATGTGGGGGTGGGGTTGGGTACCTTGGTGGACGGCAGCGGAGGCCGGGGTCCCGGAATGCGGGCAGGTCAGCGACGGAAGGGTCAGAGGCTGCTGAATGAGGTTGCGATTGGCCAACTGGTTTTGCGGCTGGGCTGGAGGGGGGCATGGATAGAAGCGACGGCTTGAGTCACTCACGCCTTCTCGCTTTTTGGGTAACAATGAGAATTTAGACCAGCTGATTTAGTTTTCTGTCCCGACCCCAAAGAGAAAGAGGATCTGTACTCGCAAGACCTTTGCTTCAATCTCCTCGGTTTTGCGGTTCCGTTGCTGATCTTGTTGCATTTTTACACGTTCGATCTCGTCGTCAAACTTAAAAACCTACCCCGCGGTGTATCATTTTGTTTATTGCTTGCTCCTGGTTCAAACCTCCAATTCGGCTCGCAACCGCCCTCCATGAGCAGCCCAACCGTACCCGTTGTGGCCAACGGACAGGTACCTGAGTGGACACCCGAGTCGTGGCGGACAAAGCCTATCAAGCAGTGCCCTGAATACCCCGACCAAGCAGCGCTCGCCAAATCTGTCTCGGAGCTCAAACAGCTGCCCCCCATCGTTCACCCCCGCGAGATCGTTCGTCTCAAGGAGCTCTTGAGGGATGTGGCGCGCGGGGAAGCCTTTCTTCTCCAGGGCGGTGACTGCGCCGAGCTGTTCGACTACTGCGAGCAGAATGCCATCGAGTCCAAGATTAAGCTTCTTCTCCAGATGAGTTTGGTGCTCATCTGGGGCGCCGACAGGCGGGTTGTTCGCATTGGCCGTATGGCAGGGCAATATGCCAAGCCGAGGTCGAACCCGATGGAAACTGTGAACGGACAACAGGTGCCGTCTTTCAGGGGGGACATTCTGAATGGGTTTGCTCTTGATCAGAGAGAGCTTGATCCCAACAGGCTTGTCAAGTAAAAACCCCCGAGTGTCCTGCCTGTACGTGTTGGGTGACTGATACTGGTGTAGGGCCTATCACCACTCATCAGCAACTCTCAACTATATCAGGGCGGCCATCTCGTCCGGAATTGCGGACCTGCACCGTCCTTTGGACTGGGGTTTGGGTCATGTTCGAGACCCAGCCCTTAAAGCCAAGTATTCAGAGGCGGTAAACTTCTTGACCGATATGCTTCGCTTCATGCACACCATTGGCGCCGACAAGAGCCAAAAGCTCGACACGGTGGACCTGTTCACCAGCCACGAGGGCCTACTCCTGGAATATGAGCAACCGCTGACCCGTCTCTTGGACAATCCTTCACACAGCCCATCCTCTCCCACTGCCCCTGCTAAGGAGCACTACAACACATCGGCTCACTTCCTCTGGATCGGCGACCGGACCCGCCAGATTGACGGTGCTCACGTTGAATTCTTCCGCGGTATTGCGAATCCCATCGGTATCAAAGTTGGGCCCAGCACACCGACTTCGGACTTGCTTGCGCTGTTGCGTACTCTTAACCCATCGCGCGAGGAGGGAAAGATCACACTCATCACCCGCTATGGGGCTGCCAAGGTGGCTGAGCTTTTGCCAGCCCATATCCGCGCAGTTGAAGACAGCGAGTACGCTCGTACTGTCGTCTGGCAGTGCGACCCCATGCACGGCAACACCCAGAGTGTGAGCGGTGGCATCAAGACGCGGGCTTTTAGTGACATCTTCAGCGAGCTTCAACAAACGCTGCGGATCCACAAGGAGCAGGGCAGCTACCTTGGTGGTGTCCACCTTGAGCTCACGGGAGACGCTGTGACGGAGTGCCTGGGAGGAAGCGAAGGGCTAGACGAGGACGATCTATCGACCAATTATACCAGCTTCTGCGATCCCCGTTTGAATGAGAAGCAGGCTCTCGAGCTTGCCTTCTTGGTCGCCGATCACTACCGATGTGAGAGGAAAGATAAGCCGGCAGCATAGGAGCTTACTGGTAGTTGCGCTGGCGTTTCTGGTTGGTAAATATGTTGCATTGGGGAACACGGGCTGAAAAATAAAAGTTGAACAAAGCATGGTCATTGTCACGGCTATACGCGGTATATTTTGGCTTCACTGTTACTTCTTGCATTAGCTGCATGGCTTATATGACTCGGCTTGATCGCTACACTCCTCACGTTTCTGGCCGTAATTTGAGACAAGCACCCTGCTCTTGTCGATGGGTTCGCAACATAGCGACCGATCGTCTATGAGACACGGCACCGTTCGCTCGCTCTCTCAACTACTGGGATCGTGGCGTGAGCTACGTACCATCTTATATGAGTTTCTAGCGTCGCTTGCCATGAATGCGTACTGTCATAGATTCATTGACCACGTTTCCACATGACCCTGATTCGACTGGGATCTTGTATCTTGTCTTTTGGCCCCTGAATACCCCCTTTTTCTTTGGCTTTCTTTACAAATAACTGCGCTTCTCGATGGAGCCCACGCGACCTGACGGCAACCGTCAAGAGTGGTAGGTGATAGTTTGGGCACCCTCGTACGCATCACCAGGCTCCAGAGACTGCCATCCACTAACAGACCCGGGCTCAATGCACAGCATGTTCTTGAAGCCGTCCTTGGGCGAGAAGTCACCCATGCCCGCTGCCTTGTCGGTCCACGGGTTCCACACAACCACGTTGCTGAGGTTGTCGCGCGTCACGGTGAATGTCTTCTTCCCGCCCTCCGCCACCGTCACCGGGCCGTTCGCCACCGGCGTGTACACCCGATCCGTCTCGCCTGTAATCTTCACCGCGCCGCTCTGCGACTTTGTCTTCGCCCCGTCGACCTTGTCAACATACTGAGCCCCGTCCAAGCCATGCACTTCCACCTCGTTGATATCCTATTCTCATTAGCCCCCCGATCCCCCAAGCCCCCCAACCGTCGTCTCCAGGAGTAAGTACTCACCTTCACCCGCAAATAGGTATGCAACAGCACCTGGCAATCCCACGCCTTCTCATCATCATTCGTCACCACCAAGCTTGTCGTCAGGCTCCCCCGGTTCAGCGTAACGCTGTAGATCAGGTTAAACGCAAACGACCACTTTCCCTTGGCCTCCTCGCTCAGCCCCGCGGCGCTCAGCCCAAAGTCCAACTTGGCGCTAAGATCCGCCGCCCCGTCACCACTCGCGCTCTCGCTGGTGGATTTGCCGAGGAACTCCCACCGCGAGGATCGCGCGAAGCCATGCTGCGCCAGCGACGCGGTCTGGGCGTGGTCGGGCGCGGTGCCAAAAACGGGGAAGACGAGTGGGATGCCGCCGCGCACGGGCTTGCTGCCGTCGAGGTGGGCGGAGGAGGAGAGCCAGAGCTTTTCGGAGCCGGAGGCGTCGGTCCAGGAGGTGATGGTGGCGCCGTGGAGGAGGACAGTGACGGATTCGCCGGTGGGGAGGACGGCGCGGACGGAGGAGTTGTCATCGGAGAAGGTCACTTGGGGCTGGGGAGCCAGGCCGGGGGTGGCAGAGAGGGCGGAGGGGCGGTTGGCGCGTTCTACCATTTTGGTGGTTGTTGGGATGCGAGTGATCGCGGGGTTAGGACGGTGGTGATTGAGGTGTAGATTCCAAGTGGGAGACGAAGGTGATGGGGAGATGGACACGTTGTGGATGGGCCAGAGCAGGTGGAGGAGGAAAGAAACGATGCTGGCCTTACTCAGGACAGGAAGCTGGGTCGATAAGGTAACTGTTGTTTGATCCAATTCATGCTTGTTGGGGGTCTGGTCTTGGTCTTGTTGGAGGGGCACGGCGGCCTAGAGGCGGGGTAACGACCGATGGGACGAGCACGTCTCGAGCCGTCTTTCTAGCCTGCAGCGGTCACTGCATGGAATCTGAAACGCCCGGGAGCTCTAGGTTAGCTCAGGACGCCTTCGCCCAGCTCCTTTCCCTCTTTGGGCCTTGGTGCCTCACCATCACGCACAAAAACGGGCGAATGGCAGCCGCGAAGTGCCGTGCTGCGAGGACATTGTCTTCATCACATCAACTCTCGCATCCTTCTGTTCAAAAAATATTCCGTTTGTTTCAATGCTCCAGGCTGATTCCCAATCGCTCCCAAGGTATCTTATCTTACCAGTCTGACAATACTATAACCACAGGCCGTTCCGTGCCAATGCTTTGATGACATATACAAGTAATGAATCCCAAAAACCAATGAATGTGTGTGTCCAGCCCGGAAACGCCATCCGTATGCATACAAAATCACCTCCTTCCACGCCGCTTGACCTCATGCAGCGCTCTGGTCACCTCCAGCAGCGCATCTTCAGCCTCCCAAGCCTCCTCGCTCGACACACTAGGCGCCGATAGCAGAAGTTCGGCACCGCTCCGCAACATGCTGATGAACTTTTGCATGTAACCCTGCGACGAAGGAGCACCTTGGCTTTGCGGCTGGGACTCGCCTTGTTCTTCAGCCTGTTCTTCCGCCGCTGGCTGCTCCGCATCCACATCCACATCCATCATCACCTCGGGCTCCACCGGCGTAGATATAATCGGCTCGGCCTCCTTCTCTTCCTTCTGGGTGCTCTGGATACGGGACTCAAGGGCAATCTGTGACTGCGCCTCCCGGTCGTGAGCTTGAGAACTCGCAATCTCAACCAAGTCCAGCGATTGTTTTCGCCCGCGGGGCCGGGGTCGGGAACTGGCGACGGGAGAGCTTGCGAACCGTTGACCAAAGTCCCGAACTGTTGTGGTTGACCTGAGACGGTGCTTGTCGAGGGGCTGGATATAAGGCGCAGACTTGACGGCCGATCCAGGCTGGCTGTCAGGAACCTCCGACACATCGCCGTCTTCGTTGTCAGGAGAATGGTGTCGCCTCTTCCTAATGTTCTCCTGCGCTTTCGAACTCTTCCTTTTCCTTTTTTGTCGCGTGCTCTGCTGAGAGTCTGGCACACCCTCATCCAAAGCAACCGACAGGGCAGATGAGACCGCTGGGCTCACCCTAGTTGTCCTAGAGGCAGCTTTCCCACCGGACCTCACAGGGCTATCCCCGACGACTATACAGTCTGCGACGTCAGCCGTCGGTTTCTTATCAGGAGACTCTGTCGGACGTCTGTAGTCGGAGCTGTCGATTTTTCCCGAGTCGAGCTCGATCACCAGCTGAACCGACGCCTCGCTCTCGGCAACAGATTGGGTCTGCGACGATGCGTTTTCGGCTTCCCTGAGACGAGAAGACCTGGTAGATTTGGCGATCCTCTCCGAACGTTTCGGAGTGGGCGGCAGGGGACTGGTCGGTGCGTCCACGAAGACATCGTTGTCTGACTTGGGGGTTTCCTGGACATGCATAGACCGTGTCGTTCTTCGAGGTGTTGAGGGCGCGGCCACCGCCGGCGGGTTTTTGGGCAGATCTGGCAAAATGGCATCCTCAACGATTTCATCTTCCGCAGAGAACGACCTCTCAACATCCTCCATCTCGACATTTTCATCCTGCGAGACTGGAAGCTCGTGCTCATCCTCGGCCAAGGGATCCTCTTCAGCAGGCGGGAAGCCCTCTGGCTCCTCTGGTTCAGGGGCTTTCCGGATGGGATTAGGTGACCCTGATATGGGTGAAGAGGAGAACTGCCACTCGTCCAGCAAGCTATTACTGGCGGACCTGGACCGTATCTCAGCCGCCAGTGGATTCCCTCTAGGCTCTGGCGGCGATGATGGCAGATCGGGCATGTCGTGCTCTGGAATAGGTACCGGCTGGCCCCGCCGTGGGGTTGGGGTGGACGAGACATAACTATCAAAAGTTCCCTCTGGCTCAGGGGTAGCTACTTCTCTGATTCGAGAAGGGAGGTTGGGAGAAGATGTTCGGGATCGCCTTGTCGCAGCCTCCTTTGACTTTGGGCCAGGGCTCGAGCGTATCTCCGGAAACAGCGCGGCATTTTCCTTTTGGCGTTCGCGAACTTCTCTCTGCCTTTCTGTCAAGATCTGGGATTCCAGGAGGTGCTGATCTGGTGAGGTGTTGATGGGAGCAAACTCCACTTGGGAATCATCGTGTCTCAACCGTGGAGTGGTGCGTTGACCAGCCTTGGAAGCCGGGCGTCCAGGAGTGGATTGCCGTTTGGTGTCGTTGTCGAAGCTGCCAAATTTGGGCGACATGGCACGAGCTGAAAGTGGGCGAGGTGTTTCTTTCTGGCTGGATGCTGTTGAAGGGAGCCTCGGGAGACTGAGGTCATCGACAGAATCGATGAACATGGGCTGCTGTCCGGCATAATCCGCACTCAAGGCCTCCATACCGGGAAGGATCAGGTCAACGTGTGGCTGCAACCGCAAGAGCGTGGCCTTGAGCCGGTCTGGGTAGTCGAGTTTCTCAGCGTTCTCAAAGAGCTTGTTCCAAAGGACGACGCCAGAATTGGCGATATGACGATGCGCAGAGTCCAAAGAGGCGCAGAAGATAGGTTCCAGGACTTCAAGTTGCTGCTCTGGATGCTCCACTTCAGCAAGCAATCCAGTGAGCTTGTTCCACAGGGATGTTGCCTAAAACACTAATTAGCCAAGGTCGATCGATGCCGGGTCGAGAAGTACTCACATGAGCGAGTGCGGTGCTGTTGGTGGCAAGCACTCGTTTGTCATCCTGAAGCCAGAGAAGAAGGCCATTCTGCACACCGACAACTGCCTTGAGAAAGAGCTGGCGATTGCCTCTTTCAAAGAACCGCAGCAGTTCCTTCAACAGACGAACCGCATATGTCGAGTCGTCCGCGTTGTATCTCTCGTACAGGTATCCAAACGCCTCACCGACTGCCTTGTAAAGGTGATCAAATGTGTCAAAAGATGAAGATCGTCCGCCTGCGAGGGATGTGCCCCAAAGTCTTCGCCGAGCAGCGTCGAAAGCCTGGCGGTCGCGCGGCTGTGTCGCAACAGAGAGGAGTTCTGTGGTGCACATGATCGGCGTCTCCAACGATGCCTCGGGCCCGCGAATGGCAAAGACATCCACAAGAGCCTTTGCCAATGGCTCAATTGCGACGAGGCCGAATCCAGCATCTCCTGTCTCGTCCCGAACTCTTGCCGAAAGGATAGAAAACAACGATTCCCAATGCTCCCAGGGAAGCTTAGGAGTTGACCGGAAGCCCCTCTCGAGAACCTTGACAATCTCGCGGTAGTCGTTTCCAACAGGGGTCTCGATTCCGGACGCAGTCGAATGATGGCTGCTTTGGCCAGACCCAAGCCAGGCAGATATCTGTGATGACACGAGCAACCAAGGACCATACGGGCGAGGGGATTCCATGGGAATCATTGACATCAGTTCCTGCCCAAGGTCCATCTTTGCCTTGTCGCTTTTGGAGGCAAAGAAAGGCGAGAAAATGGAGTTGAAGAACTTTGCGAACTCGTCGTCGTCGCGAACACCCGGAGGAAGAGAAGAGAGAGTCAAGAAGAGCTGATAGAGGGGGGCTTTTGCTGAACCATGGCCCTTCCCTGGCTTCTCTGTGAACGGTAGGGATCCCAAAGAATCAATCATGATCTGCAAAAACATCTTTGAAGCGGTGAGGAATTCGGGGGCCATCTGTCCCTGAGTTCCGTCAACAAGTCCATGACTCCAGACCTTTTGCAAAACATTGAGAGCCTCCGTCATAAAGAGAATGGTATCCTTGGAAACCTTGATCTCTTTGGATGCTGCGGAGGCGACCATCGTGACAAGGGCTTGCCACAACTTGTGAGTAGCACTCTCATTTCGGGCGAGTGCGAGGAAATCTTTCTCCAAAACAAGACCAACTACTTCAAAAACTTTGTTGGCGTTGCCCCTAACCCACTTTGCATCGATTGGCGGGAGCTCTTCGGGTTTGACGGGTGAATTCTCCATGATGCGATCTTCCCTCCATCTCCGAGGCGTCCGGAGGTCGAAGAGACCACCGAGGATGAGGCTTGCTCGACGGATATTGTCGTTTTCTGGCTCAACCTTGGGATCAAGAAGCGTGGCGAATATTGGCTTCACGCCAAGATCCCAACATGTATCCGGAGCCGGCTTTTGGCTTGGCTTGAAGGCGTAGTAGAACAGGTTGCAAATGCCACCGAGGACTGCGTTTCGCAACTCCTCGGTCATTTTCCCCGGGCCTCTCCGCCTCAGTTGACTCGTCAAAGGGTTAATAAGCGTGGGAACACGCCTCCCAAAACCTCGTTCTTCGCACTGCATCAAAAACACCAGGCGGCCCCAGGCGCGGTTGGAGTTGATTTTGGTAGCGAAGTCGGGGCTGTTGAAACAAGTCTGCATGATTTCGAGCCAGGGCTTGCAACCATCCCACTTGTTCAACGGGATTCGAAGCAGAAGGATAACAACGCTCCAAATATCCGGAACCATTGCCGATTCGTTCCTGTCTTTGGCCATAACCTGTAGCTTTTGTTGGTAGAGTTCAATATATCTGATGTCGTCTGAGACTGGCGTGTCAAACATCTCAACCACTTTCCGTTGAAGCTGCTTCTCCTGGCCGATGCTGAATGAACATTCGAGACCGAGACTAATGGCCGAGATACGGATTTCCTTCAGATTGCTGAGCATGTCCGTAAACAGGTCAGGTAGCCACTCTGAGTGAAGCACCATGAGCTGCTTGCACTGCTTGACGAGCTTTCTGTAGATGACCACTCGCGACATTATGATGCTCTTCCCGTTGATATGCTCGGTGATGTTGTGCAAAGCATGTATCAGTCTCCCCATTCGGTCAGGGGTCATGACTTTGGCTGTGAAGTTTTGCACAGATATGACTTTCATCAGATGGCGAGCGATGTCTTTCGGAACTGAAGGCTCCTCGAATGAGCGAATGCAGTGGTCAATGACAAACACTCCAAAGTCATTCGAAATGGCTGACGCAACAGCTGGAAACCCCAAAAATGTAATGAGTAGGTTGAGAGCGTGGTTGCCAAGGGAAACATCAGCGACACCATCTTGGGATCTCGACGTAATATCTCGCTGGATAAACTGCGTGAGTAGTCCCATTTTCTCTTGTAGCGCAACCCTATCCGGGAGATTGTTTGAGGTCTTGCAGGCCCGTGTGAGCATCACATAGGCGTCCACTTTCGAATCTCGGTCGCCACCAGCGAGTTGTTGCATCGTAGACTCCAGCATCTCGACCAAGCTTGTCTCGGTGTTGGAGGGGTCGCAGTCGTCTCTGTTTGCCGAACCGAGGGGGTTCGCAGCGTGATGTGTTATTTTGAGGATTGACTTTACAGGCTTGGATGCGCTTCGGGGTAGGGAGACGGGTGTTGGGTGTTGGGCTTTGGCGTCGCCCTCGGAGAGCACAGGAGGATCGCGGTACTCGGCCTTGGCCGAGAATTCCACCTTTTTTCTTGAGCGCCGTGTCGTCGAGTTCGTAGTAATAGAGCCTCCCGGTGATTGGATGCCGGGAGGAGTGTGAACGTTTGATCGGGTGTCGGCAGGGCCCAAGACGAGTCTTGCCGCAGCGAAAATCTCATGTTGTGTTTCTCGGGGCGGCGTTGGCGGTCGGGCTGGTAGCGACTCCAAAATACTGGACGTAAGAGCCCCAGTCGACATTCTGCCCTGGATGGGAGAGGGGAGGGGGAGGAGGTCGGCAGACTCGCTGCGCCGTCACCTGAGTAGACGAGATCGCAAGCTCATTTATCACCCAGAGAACCCAAGTCTGTAATCCAAGGAAAACAGAGGCCAAGGAAACAAAACACGGCAAGTACGGGATGCCAGAAGCGAATGCGATGCCCGGTATAGCATACAGAGCGTGAGGGCCGCGGAAAGCAATTAGTCGACCGTTGGCCGTCGTGATGGAGAATGGACCGCGCGGAATGGACAAGGAGCAATTAAGACTTTTAACGCGCTCGCGAGTGTCTCCGTGGGAACGTTGGTAAAGTGGCCCGTCCACGCGCGTCCAAGTCGCGCCCAGCTATTAAACGAGCCCGCGACCCACAGTTCAACCCCCCTCTTTGCAGGCTACCCCAACCCTTGAGTCACCTGGGGTACTTCGCGAAGGAGTAACGGCGTCTACTTACCGCGTTATCCGGGCAAAGCCTCGGTCAAGAATGCTTCTCAGCATGAAATACAGGCCAGATAGAATCTCCATGAGAATAGTCTGTAAGTTAGCATGTCGTGACACGGCACGGGGAGACAGGGACGTATCTTGACTCTTTGTCTCTCACCCTAGTTCGCATCGCCTTTACCCCACTTCGCATCACCCCTGAGCGTAAGTAAATGCACGTCAACACCATCATCCTTATTATCGTCCCAACGACGACAACCGTCCTATATTGGCATATGCACTAGTTTGACATCTTCGGGTTACCCGCCTGTGTTGTAAGTGGCGTCACCTGCGATCCCCCTGCCTTCCAATGCACTGCTTGTACCCATCGACACCTAAGTTTGTGCGGCAACACCCACTCCTGCTGCCTGGATTCAACCCTTGAGACCCAGCCCGCTGGTTATGTCCGAGCACAAAATATGCCGTCTTATATAAGGCAACCGAGCTGAAACGCTAATTTCCATCCCGAATCTCATCCCAAACCCTTCCTTGAGAGTCCCCTCAACCTCACTGACGATTCTTCAATTTTTCGTTCATTGAACTAATCTAGCGACTCGGCCAGCCCCTGCCTTCTCCATGGCTACGTTGGGGAGTCTTACAGGCCCAGGTCAGCACCTACGTAGTGTCGTTCAGAATGGGATGGCTGACAGATATGCAGCCAAGCTGGCCGCCGTATCCAGATTACTGGAAAAACTGACAAAGGACCTCGAGCTCAACAGCCTCTCATTGCGAGGCACGCCATAGAAGTTGCAATCCTTCGCCAAAATGCGCGGCTAACACTCTCCCCAGAACGAGACTCTGCGCTGGAAGAGCTCAAGCTCTATGGGCGCGACCTGCGAGACTCGGATCCTATATTCACCAAAGAGGTACTACTCTTGCTTCCTTAACCAGAGACCGCCAGCTGAGCACCTACAGGGGGTCGAGACACTTACAAAGCATGCCTTCAAAGAGCCCTCAAGCACCACATCGCGAAATGCTCTCAGGGTGCTCTGCAATGCGATGCTTCTTAAACCTGAGACACGACAGAGATTTGTCGACCTTGGCTACGAGCCACAGGCCTGCGAAGCGCTCAAAAGCGACAACCGGGACGATGAGTTTCTGATCTCGAGGTTGCTGTTTTTCACGACTTACGGAACAACTATTGACATCCAAAAGCTTGTCGACGAACATCAACTGATCGATTCTATCATCGAAAACCTTGCAAGACATGCGAAACGACTGTCCACCAAGTCGCCCAGCCCGTCGGCAGCGAATCCAATGGAGGAAATGGCTCTTGTGGAGTCACTCAAGCTACTTTTCAATATCACCAGCATGTGCAAGACGATAGACTCCGCACCAGCTGTCGCTCCCATCGTCGCCCTGCTTTCCAAACTGGATGTCACCTCACAGGACGCTCCCTTGAGCCCGCCTCTCAGCCCTCTCGTCAACGCTCTAATGAACGTCAATCTTGACAGCGAAGTCGCCAAAGCGTCTCTATACCCCAATGACCTCACCGGCAGCATAACCGAAAAGCTAGCTCACCTCCTCGACCTTTCCATGAAGGCTTATTCCGACAACAACCTCGAAACCACTGTGTCCCCCCTAGTCTGCCTCATCGCGCGCGTTCACGAACATGCCCCGGCCAAGACCCGCGAGTTCCTCCAGTCCAAACTCCTCCCCACGGAGGAAGACCGAAAAGGTGTCCTCGGCCAAGGCGACAATCTCCCGGCACGTCTCCTTCAAAACTGGGCAAATGCTCTCGCTCCACAGCTCCGAACCGCTATCGCAGAGCTCTTCTTCGATCTTTCAGACAAGGACGCGAACAAATTTGTCCAGAACGTCGGGTACGGCTTTGCGTCGGGCTTCCTGTTCCAGAGGAACATCCCTGTGCCAGACTCTGTTAATGATGGGGCGACAATGGGTGATATCCCTGGTAGTGGGGGTAGGGCTATCAATCCGATTACAGGCCAGCTCCTCGATGCAGAGGGGGTTTCCGAGTTGCCTGAAATGACGGACGAGGAGAAGGAGAGGGAGGCGGAGAGGCTATTTGTCTTGTTCGAGAGGTGAATCCCGGTTCCCTGTCAGCGAAGCTGGGGATGGTTGCTAACAGGACGCAGGCTGAACCAACTGGGGGTCATCCAAGTGCAGAATCCTGTACAGCAGGCTGTGCAGAGTGGGCGGTTTGAGGAGCTGCCCGATGATGCTGAGGATGTAGACTGAGTCCTTCGCGCTTCGCCGGGTACCCGGTTGCAATGCTACAAGTCTGGAACCTAGGTTGAAAGGACCTGTTGTCGAGTTTCTAATAAGGAATCTGTTCAGAGACTCGCGTTGCTGTGAGCAGATGTCACATTTCATGACTTTGTAACCGGCCATGATTGTCTAAATAACCCTTGGAATGTTGATAGTTCAGGAGAAATCAAATAGGCCGCAGAGTCTGCCTTCGTCAAGATACTTGACGTGATAATTGCATAGCAATTCTATAGTAACAATTGTTTGTGTTGTGTTAATTCGCGGCAGTTGGTCGCGCCCTTATTTTCCAGCTTCAAGATCAGGTAGTTAGCTACAGGGTACCTATGCTCTGTTTGAAGTTTGCCAAGCATGTTATAAGTGTACCCGGAAAGTAGCGATAGTAATTCGTCCTAACCGGATTTGATGTGCTTGGCAGTATATGTGGAGATTCGCGAACATGGATTACCGCGTCTATCCCCTCTATTGCATATGTATACTCGCTTTTCGTTCTCAGAAAGACGCTCACTTCATCTCATGTCCTAAGTTGCGATTCCTTACCTTGTTCTCGCAACGGCCATTGTACTCGGCCTCTATGACGCGAATTGCCAGTAAATTGTGGGTAGTTATTATTGACGCATTTTTTGGTAATTTTTTCATCTCAACTCGATCCGTACTGACCTTCGCGCCGCATAAAATCCGCAGGTCACGACGTGACTTGCCCTGAGCTCACCACCTTGCTTGCCTGGTGAGAAGAGCCCGCCAAACAGTACATATTTGTTTATCTGTTTATATGAAAAGCTTCGCTCCATCAAGGCTAGCTTTTCGTGAATCATCTATTTATTTTCTCAGCATCACAAGCCGGCGACAAGATGCCGTTCGGCGAAGAATTCGCGATGGAAGAGGAGGAGGATTTTGCGCGAGTAGAGAGTGATGTTCTTGGGTGAGTATCTAATTTTCTCCCCGCCACTGTTCGCTCCTTCCTTCCACAAGGGATACTCACCTCGCAAAAACAAACATCTGCTGCCTTATTGTGAAGTACACGGCGCTTCGCCAAGGAGTCACCCAATCTGGACTTGGTAGCTCCATTGAGCCTCGGGCCTTTATTGTTTTGCAGCATTTTATCTTGGCCAGCACCCCGTTCGTTTTTTGAACTCAACTGACTCCCCACAGCTCCCCAAGGCCAGAGTCCGACGACCAACGGGAGGATCCCGCGGCATTGGCTAGCGACTCCGCCCTTACCGTTGGTGCCCCCGATAGCGACGCGGACCTGGACGTCGCCAACATGGCTACCGCGTCAGTTGTGGACATTTCTATAGAAGACGAGCCCGCTAGCCCCGCACTCTCCGCCCCGAGGAGACGTGGCAGACCGTCGCGATCCGCATCTGGAACACCCGCAGCATCTGTGAAGACTGCGCGTACGCCGAAGAGCGCAAAACCACAAGCCACCAAGGCCACACCCGCTGCTAGCGGACGCAAACGTAAAGCGCCCGCGCCTGAGCCCGAGAATGTGGACGAGAAGGACGAGAAGGACGACGACGATGATGAAGCCAAGCCATCACCGGCGAAGCGTGGCCGGCCGGCTCGCACTACTGCCGCGGTCGCCAGCGCGCGTCTTGCCGCAAAGGCAGTTAACAAACCCACGCGGGGACGACCCAAGGGCAACGGAACTTCCACTGTGAGTCCTCCAGCCAATATCTTTCGGGAAAATGAAGTTTCTAATTCGAAAAATCGACTGCCACCAAGAAGCCGCCCGGCCGGGGCCGGAAGGCTGCAAGCAATGGTGAGACCCCGGCGGGAGAGTATGAGGTGGAGAAGATTGTTGACTCCCAGATCGACGCCGACACAATGGAACACATGTTCCTGGTCAAGTGGAAAGGCTACGGCGACGACGAGAACACCTGGGAGCCGAAGATTAACCTCTCACATGCTTCAGAGCTCGTCAAGGCATTTTACGCGAAGAAGACAGCTTCGGGGAGCGCGAAAACAGCTTCTGGCGTAGGACCGAAGAAGCGTGGACGGAAACCGAAAGCAAAGGCTTAGTCACTATGACCTGCATCTTGTGCACTGTGTTTCGATCTTTCTTCTGAACTGGGTCGGTATGGCAAAGGTTAGGCGTGTTATTCCCAACGGGTGGCTTTGCTGGTTTTCGCAAATGGATGAGCGCAGGTAAGCCTCGGCCTCGGAATGATTTTTCGAGACCATGAGAGGATGTCGTGCAACCGGATTGGCACGAATATGGCTTGCCATTAGCGCAAGTGGCTCATGGGGACGGGTAGCTTTTCTTCTTGTATTTGTACATGATATTCACCACCGAGCTGTGAGACTCGGGAAACACCATCTCGCCAGGTTCGAAGCTTTTCTCGCTTTGGCCCAGAAAACGGAGTTACGGGTTTTGACCCTCAAACTTTCAAGTTGCTTTGTTAAACCTTTGTCTTTGTGATGCCGTGTTGTTATCGTCCTAAAACCTGAGTGGGGCCAAGCTTTCTTTGCCAATCCCTGTCTTGCATCATCCCTGCTTTCGAAAGCCTCGTCCAAAGCTGACCCCGGCGCAACTTGACAGGTCTCATCAAAACTTTGTGCCCGACGTCCTGCATTCCTATCGCAACCTGGAGCAGCGGTCGGCCACGCATTTCCACGACTCCCGGGCATCGCATAACACGTAAACCATGGACGCGCTCCGTTCCGCCGTGCAACCCATCACGCACAACCTACCTGGTCCCATCCGCGATCTGGGCGTGTCGCTCATCGGCGACGCCTGCTACAAGACCCTCATCCTAGATGTCGACCCTAGCGACACTGAGTGCTTCAAGCTAGCCGTTAGCAAGGCCCTCGGCGTCGGAATCATCGCCGCCTCGTCCATCGTCAAGGTCCCGCAAATCGTCAAGCTCGTGCGATCGCAGTCCGCAAGCGGCGTGTCCTTCCTCTCTTACCTGCTCGAGACCAGCAGCTATCTGATATCGCTCGCCTACAACTTCCGCAATGGGTTCCCGTTCAGCACGTACGGGGAGACGGCTCTGGTGATGGGGCAGAACATCATCATCACAGTGTTGGTGCTCAACTACAGCGGGAGGGCGAGCATGGCTGCGCTGTTCGTGGCGGCGTTGGCTGCTAGTGCGGTTACGCTGTTTGGGGAGAGTCTGCTGGATATGAAGGCGTTGAGCTATCTTCAGGCTGGCGCGGGCGTGATGGGCGTAGCGAGCAAGGTGCCGCAGATTGTGGCTATCCTGCAGGAGGGTGGTACGGGGCAGTTGAGCGCGTTTGCTGTGAGTTTTCCCACGTTCACTTGACTGCCATTTTGTTCTGGAGCTAATATTTGCCATAGGTCTTCAACTACCTCGCCGGGTCGCTCTCTCGTATCTTCACGACCTTGCAAGAGGTGGACGACAAGCTCATTCTGTACGGATATATTGCCGGTTTCTCGCTCAACCTGGTGCTGGCTCTCCAGATGATTTACTACTGGAACGCGCCTTCGGCCAAGGTAAAGGGCAAGCAAAAGGTTGCTCCGATCGAGGCTGCTCCGTCGGCAACCACCACCCAGGCTTCCACTCCAAAGGTATGTGCGATTGCTGCTGTTTTTCGCCCCTATGGTCGTTTTGCCTTGTTGTCACAGGGAGGAGGAGTAGGTGGTGGTGGTACCTCCTCAGACCTCCTGAGACATGCACATGTTGTTCTAAAATGGAAGTTGGTAGCTGACATCGACCACCAGAGCAAAGGACCTACGACCCGACGTCGCGGTTAGGCAAGACGACGTCCTGGGTAGGGAATACTTCAGCTTCTCACTTTGCTTTGTTTGCTCATTTGGGGCTCGTGGGTGTATCACCTTGATCAATCATAATGTCTTTTTACCCCATTGCCTCCAGGGAACTTGGCGATCTCCAGTGTGACAAACTTGCATCCAGCTGCGAGCTTTGATGACTATTACGAAATTTGCAGTGTCATGTGCGCGCCGATAACTCACATCACGGCCCATCACGAGGCTTCGATTATGTATGAGACACACAGCAGTGGCGCTAACGGAAGCAGTGATTTTCGTCCGTCTGCAATCGGGCCCGCGGAAACCCGGCGCACACTCCGAGAAGGCTATGTTTGTGGGAAAGCGCCACGGGACTTGGAGAAGTGATCTGTCCGTTCGGATGAATCTTGGCCTCGGGGCACAAGTGTCTCTGATGATGCTTTGGCTTGCAAGCGCAAACTTGGATGGCATCCTTCGAAATGCAGCTCCGGAAGCGTCTACCCCAGGCTGAGATCCGGGGCGCGCATGTTTTCATGGATCAAAGTCAAGGTTGATGGTGGAAAGGAGTTAATGCAGTCGGTGCCGTCGGATTGGCGCCGAGGGCTTCCCGGTCAAGCAAGCGGAATAGCCCGGAAATATAGTTTGTGCATCGGAATCCTGGGGAAAATACCCACCGTTTTATTGAGTCGGCCAACGGGCACAACGGCGTGTCTTCACCGCTCGGGTCGCGACTTTCATCGCCAGCGGCTTCCGACTACGGATGCAGGGTGTCGAGGCTAGCGCCAATTGCGAATTTGCTGGCGGTGGATATGCACAGCAAGCATACCGCTTACACGCGAGGTGCGATAAGCCTCTTTCCTATTTCGCAATAAAGGGACGGGTGTCATAAGGTCGGGTCCTCCGTCTATTGTTCGTCCCGTCTTTTCGATGGCGCCATCGAGACAGCTTACCAAAGTTGCGTCGAGACGATTGCGTGCTCTTGCGCCTCCGTGCCTCTGACGTTTAACCTAGCTCTGCTCTCGTGGGGTGTCTCCCCATCTCTTTTCGCGTTTTTTGTTCGTCTGGGGAAAGGCGCATTCGCATCTTTGATACGTTTCTCACCCCGATTTCCTGTACTGCACTTCGCATCCCGCCCTCGATCCAAGCTTCAACTTTCTAAGCGTCCTGCGGGCCGATCCATTGTCTGCATTGTTCGTCGGGGGTCACATCGGAAAGCGCCCTTCCACGTTCTTTCTCGCGTGACACATCGCGGGCCTCCCACAGGAACAACCCCCACACGTGGAAGAAATGTCGCCAGACATCAACTCGATGCCGGCCTCCCCCCTGCCCAACGGGCATGCGGATGCCCCCAAGAATGGCGTCACCAGCAATGGGGGCGCCCGTCTAGCCAAGCGGCCCAACATCCTTTACATCATGGCCGACCAACTCGCAGCTCCCCTCCTGAAGATGCACAACCCGGACTCACAGATCCTGACCCCCAACCTGGACAACCTCGCCGCCAAATCCGTCCAGTTCGACGCCGCATACAGTCCCTCGCCGCTATGCGCTCCATCACGGATGAGCATGATCACAGGGTTGCTCCCCATGAAAATTGGAGCGTTTGATAACGCTACACAGATCTCCAGCGACATCCCCACGTATGCACATTACTTGCGTCTCCAGGGCTACCACGCCGTCTTGGCAGGGAAAATGCACTTCGTGGGGGACCAGCTGCACGGGTATGAGACCCGTCTGACCAGTGACATCTACCCAGGAGACTTTGGCTGGGTTGTCAACTGGGACGAGCCGGATACACGGCTTGAGTGGTACCACAACGCCTCGTCTATTCTTCAAGCTGGTACATGCGTGCGAAGCAACCAGCTCGACTACGACGAGGAGGTTATGTACCGCTCGACCCAGTACCTTTATGACCATGTCCGAGGGGGACCCGATGCCCGCCCGTTCTGCCTGACGGTAGGTGACACCGTCCCACTCCTTGATACCGAACCCACACACCACACCACACCTCATGCAGAGGCTGCGTTAGCGGTCGATCCTCCAAGAGGCTAAAACGTATCCCGCGATTACGTTGCCGGTAGCTGACAAGCCACAATCAGGTCTCTCTCACACACCCCCACGATCCATACACTATTGAACAAAAGTACTGGGATCTTTACGAGGGTGTTGATATTGACCTGCCCAGGGTCAAAATCGCAAAGGAAGACCAGGACCCGCATAGTAAACGACTGCTTAAAGTCTGCGACCTCTGGGACGAGGATTTCAGCGATGAGCAGATCAAGCGGGCAAGGCGCGCGTACTATGGCGCCGTCAGCTACGTCGATGACTGCATCGGGAAGCTGCTGGAGGTGCTGAAGCAGTGCCGACTGGATGACAGTACGATTGTCATCTTCAGTGGTGACCATGGCGACATGCTGGGGGAGAGGGGTCTCTGGTAAGTTCTCACCTTGTCCCTAACTTGACAAAAGCTTAACCCCCCCCCCCCCAAAACAGGTACAAGATGAACTACTTCGAGTCCTCCGTGCGGGTTCCCCTCCTTGTGTCATATCCCAAATGGTTCACCCCGCGTCGCGTCGCAGAGAACGTCTCAACCCTGGACATTCTCCCTACTATGTGCGACCTTGTCGGAACAAAACCCCTCAGCGCTCTGCCTATGGACGGAAGCTCCTTGTACCCTCATCTAACCGGTCAGCAGGGTCATGATGAAGCCATTGCCGAGTACACCGGTGAAGGCACCATCTCCCCGCTTATGATGATCCGTCGCGGCAAGTGGAAGTACATCACTTGTCCGTCGGATGGGTCACAGCTGTATGATATGGAGGCTGATCCCCTTGAGTTGAACGATCTTGTCAAGACATTTACGAAACTGCCCGGGGCTAATGAAGAGGCCAAGGCGGTGTTTGATGCGTTCGAGAAGGAGGCGGAGGAGAGGTGGGATTTTGAGCGGATCACAGAGGAGGTGCTGTTTTCGCAGCGGAAGAGGAGGCTCGTTTGGGCGGCATTAAAAAAGGGGAGGTTTACGAGCTGGGACTTCAACCCGCAGGATGATGGGCGGGAGAAGTGAGTGCACAATTGTCCTTGCGTGAGCAAGGGGTGATGACTAACATGAGCAGGTACATCCGCTCACATATCCCTTTGGACGATTTGGAAAGGATGGCGAGGTATCCGGCTGTTGATAAATATGGGAGAGAGACTGGGAATGTGGTAACGGTTGATCAGGCTGGGTCGCATGGTCAGTGATGTGTTGAAATGGGCTTTGGACACGGATTTGGGTTTAACATCTGGCATCTTATTGCTGCGGCGCTCGACGTCTGGACTCAACGTCCGTTTGGCGGGAAAAGGTTGCACATACACGGATGGCATCAGGATTGATTCTTAGGCGTGGCGCACGGAGCGTTACTATGTTATTTGGCGACTTACCTAGTACACAAATTTAAGCTAGTATTATTTTTGAGCCGTGGTTGAAGATGAGGATTGATGGTCAGCAGCCGTCAAGGTTCACGGGGAGATCCACAAGGCTGGCTGGGTACGCTGCCCTAACCAAATGCGGGGAGCTCTCTTGTGCCCCGCATCGTGTGCTCAGAAGCTGCGATTTGGATTTCTTTGCGACAGCCTCATCGCGACAACTACATCATTGCCTTCATTAACCACAACAGACCTACCTTGCACCTTCAACAATCACGAAAAGATAATAATCAAATTACACTTCCTTGCGCCCCTAGTTGGCACCGCGCGCTCGCCAAAATGACCTCCCTCGGCCTCGCGCCCGACGAGCTTAAACAGCTCGACCTCATCCGCAACCGCTTCTCCCAGCTCTCATCCACCCTAATCAGCCTCCAGCGCGACGTTAATTACGCAAATCCCCTCCCCAGCCGGTACCTCTTCTCTTCTCGCCATTTCCTTTCATTCCTCCTCTTTGCTAATCCCTCCCAGCGAATCCCTCCAATCCTCCTCCCAGATCCTCCTCCGCACCATCACCTCCATCCAGGACATCACTACCGAGTACTCCGACCTCTTCCAACGCATCGCCGTCCATCCCTCTACCAACTATCCAGGTCGAACCCACGAGCACATCCTCCTGCACCTCCTCCGCAAAAAGCACGAACCCGAGATCGAATCTCTCGTCGAGGACGCCCGCAAGACCGCCAAAAACGCCGGCGTCGATCCTACCAAGCTCGCTGCTGGCAAGGCGTACAACGATGAGGAGGATGATGAATACGGGTTAGATACCGAGGGGGATGTCCCTGGGGATCCGTTCAACGAGCGGTGGGCGGATATCCTTGACGCCTGTAGGGAGGGAGTGGTGGAGTATATTCAGACCCAGGCGAGAGAGGCGTATACAGTGGAGGAGCAGGAGATGGGGACGAGGAATGTACGGACGGGGTTGAAAAGGTCATTGGATGATGAGGAGGAGAGTGAGGAGGACGATGAGGAAGACGAGGAAGGGGAGGACGAGCCGATGGGAGGCGCGACGACTGGGAAGACGGCGGCTGCGGGGGTAGGAAAACCACCGGAGGTGGAGCCGGAAGTGGCACTATGGTTTGCGGCGAGGGGAGATCTGAGGTTACCAGGGAATATCGAGCTTGAGAGTCAAAGGAAAAAGAAGGATAATCAGAAGAGGCCGACTGGGAGGTGATTGGGTGGGGGAGCTATTTTGTTCCGGAGCACGCTGCGAGGATGAAAAGACCGAAGCGTTTACTCGGCATTGGTATTGCGATGTTTACTATAGAGAAACCACTAGCGAAGAGGGCCTCGGGGAGCCGGGAGTGGTTGGGAGTGGACAGTCATCATAGCCCAGTGGTCAAGCATTATGTGAGAGCCTAGTTCAAACTGACCAAGATAGCTGGGTAACCATGAACCGGAGGAGGACCAGCAACGGAGCGTTCAGACGAGCGACAAGCCGGCCCGAGGCGACAGCCAAAAGCCGCGGCGGCCGCAAGACTACTCATCAGCGAGATAAACGCCTCGGAATTGATGCTATTACTTCGGGTTTAACCCTCGGTCGTTGCACGGCCGACCGAGTCTCCACTTCGCCGCATCGCAGAGCGGTTGAGTTTGCTGTATGTAATCAAGTCTGTCAGTAATTGGATTCGACCCGCGATAGCGACCGAACAAGCCTATGGCTCACTGAATATTGGGCACGGAAATCGACAGTGTTGCATTCCGCACAATCCATTCCCTGTCAATCCTTTGGGATCCAAGCCTTTTCGGCTCCTTTCTTTTCTCTGCTTTCCTCTTTCGGATATCGAAACCTATCCGCCCCAGAACCCGACAGTCTCGGCGCGCTGGCCAGAGGATGCTCGGAGCTGCTATACTTGGCATCGTCGTGGTGTCCCTGAATGGACGGGTTGCCCCTCGGATTCTGAATACGGCGAGCCCAATCAGGTCAAGTGTCATGCAGACAATGAGGCAGTGATTATATCGGACCAACCCAGGTTGCTGGGTAATAGAACAGCGTTAGTAAATCATTGGGGCAAGTTTCTTGTTACGGGGATGGTTTTCGCGGTTGGGGTGATGTGCGCTTGACGTAAAAGGGGTGGTGGACCGGGATGGATCGAATTTCGTTTTCTCTTTTTGCTTTGGGTAGGTAAAAACAAATAGTGGTTGATGTGATTGTATCTATGTCTTACACAGACGCGGGCAAGGTATTGACTTACCTGCACACAAACGACGGATATCAACTCACCTGGGTTACGAGGGCCAACTCACCTGTTCACCAGCCATGCTCGAGGCCCTCTCTCCGCCCGACAACGGACCGTGGCCAGCGATTGCTCACCGGAACGATCTATATCCCTCGGAGGGCCCCAAACCTACCTTTGCCAACGAGATTTCGAACAGACCCTCTGACGTCGCCAACCCATCCAGCCATGTCCCTATCAAGCCCACACTTCCCAGACACCAATCCAAAGGGCCTGGCCCGAATCTCCTTGACCTTCCCCTCGAGATTCGCCTCCAGATCTACTCCTGGGTTCACCTCCTCCACCCCTTAGCCCAACCCGACCTCTCGCCTTGGTATCCCGTCCCGTCCCATACGGCTTACTTCCTCGTTCCCATCATGGCGCCCATCTTCTGGCGCTCGAACGAAGATAGCCATAGCTCAACAACCTACCTTCCCACCACCCCTCCGGACCAACCCTCGCCAAAACTGCTCTCCCCTTACCGCCCACAATCCTACCTCCCTACCTCGCTCCTCCTCGCCTCCCACCAAATCTACATTGAATCCCGCACTCTCCCCTTCCGCAACAGCGAATTCGTCTTCGTTACTTGGTTCTCCTCGGGCCTCTCCGCAGCGCGAGCTTTGGTGAAGGGTCTACGGCCCTGGCAGCGGGACGCAATGCGGTTTGCTCGAATCGAGTTGCAGATTCGAGACTTGGGAGATGTTACGCGGCTGGCGGCCTGGGAGGAGCTTTGTGGGTACTGGAAGGAGGGCATGAGGGGTTTGAGGATAAAGGTTGATCTGGAGGATGGGGATGTCCAGGGCAAGGGGAGAGGGGAATGGTGGATGTTGGGGAGGGAGTGGGCACCGAAGACGTGGAGCGGGGAGAGGCATCAGTGGGTGGCGGGTTTGGGGGGGATGAGACGTTTGAGGGCGGTTGAGGTGGAGATTGTGGGGAGGAAGATGGATGACGTTGAGAGAGTAGAGTGGTGCGCGGACTTGGGGAGGAGGTTGAATGGGACAGTGCGGGTTGTTTGTGTGCGAAAGGTGGAGCAGTCGTTTGGAACGTAGCACGTCGGGTTGATACCCGTTTGTGGTGTCTTCAATGTGTGATATAGATGTCTGTTGCCAGCTGCGGGCTCGGCTTGCGTCATGCTCGGCGGGCTAAAAGTGTTCGGTTGCCAAGGCATTGCCTCACGTCGTGAGGATTGGCTGGCCAGGTGGAATTGATCCGCGGCCTTTGAAACACATCGCTGTGGCGCGGGGCCCGTCTGGGCAGAAAATCTTAATTCCCTTTGCTGGGTATTCTCCATATTGCCGACGATCTAGAATTCGGTCGCAGCGGGTGCTTTTGATGTGCCAAGACCGGCACTCGAAACGGAAAGGCGTCGCGGGGGAGCTGGTGGACTGCCAAAACGCAGTGCGACCTCAGTCGTTTGCACGACATGGTGTCAGATGCCGTGAGACGGGGGTGTAATGCTTGCAGTTGAGAATACGAAAAGAACACTGCGATTGCCCAGTAATCAGACCTGGGTATTTCGCAGACTGATGCTGGATTGATGTTAGCCAAGACCCCCGAGGCTCGACCAATCGAAGTGTGTGAGTTAGGGTAATTTAACCTTATTTGGCGATACCTCAACGGTCCTGGATTGACCACCTCGAGCTGCTTGGCAGCAGACTTCCAATTTCACCTTGTTGGCTGTCCGCTTCAACTTCAATGGTTCCATTTGGCATGTAAAAGACACGTGAAGACTTCCAAGTTGCTCGGTCTTTGCGAATCCCAGGCACCCACTTCCAATTTCTACCAAAAATCACTAGTTGAAAAAAAAAATTAGAACAACCCCCCGGGCACCTTGCAGCTCTCAGACGCTTCCAAAGGGGCAAGTCCCGCCCACTCCATTGTGATTCGCGCGATCCCCTGAGTCCATTGATCGTTGCGACTGGGTGTGGGCTGGCGCAAGGCTTCCCGCTACCAGATTTCCAGGGGTCTTGAGGGGCAAGCCTGAACCCTGGAAGTTGCGCCTATGGAATTGCACCAAGCTGATTCTGGTGCATCCGCGTCTGCCCCTTTCCTAGTGCCCAGGGCCCTACTTGTAACTCGGTTTGTCGCACCCAACTCCCTCTTGCCCTTTCCACTCCAACCCTCGTCGTTCCTTTCGTGGGCATTTGAATATCGCCATTACTTATGGTGTTGCAGTTTTGGTCTAATTGACCGCTGAAATCGGTAAGCAAGATCCTGATATTCCAACAAACCCCCAAAGCCAGATCGCCGCGTTGCAGGCCGTGGTGACCTTCGCTGCTCCTCCATGACCCACTTGCTAGGCGGTACCAAACCAAAACCGGCATCTCGTGTCTCGAGCAGCGGAATTCACCTCGTCCCGCTGGTGTCTTCCGGTTTCCCAGCTGGTGTTACGAGGGGGGCACTTTAATTGCTTGCCTGCGGCTTTCTGCTTGCAGCGCGCGCATCTCTTATCTCCCAGCCGTCGCTGACTTGCCTGGTGCAGACATTCGAAGACTGTCGTCCACTCTTTTTTCCCAACAGCCTTTTCACTTCAGTTCTTTAGCTCCATCGCCTGACCCTGCGGTTCAGGTTGATGACAAGCTGCCCGCCATGGCGAGACAGTTTGGCCCCCTTCTGAAGACTTGGCTGAGGCTTCTCCTCCCAAGCTTTATTGCCGACGTTTTCTTCCCGAAGCACAAACCGACATGGAAGCTTCATCCTACTTCGTATCTCGACGGTCTGCGCGGTGTTGCTTCGGTCCTGGTCTTCTTCTGTCATTACACCGAAAATAACTTCGGCGAACTCACGCGCTGGTATGGAATCAACGAGGGCATTCCCTCTGGGCTCATCCAGCTCCCGTATATTCGACTCATCTACTCTGGTCGGGCCATGGTTCACATTTTCTTCGTCATTTCCGGCTTCGTGCTTTCGTACAAGCCAATCAAGGCCATTCACGCCCGCGATATGGACAAGTGCTACACTGCCTTGTCTTCTTCGACTTTTCGACGCGCCTTCCGCCTCTTTGGGCCCTGTCTGGTCTCGACCTTCTTCGTTATGTGCATGGCGCAACTAGGCTATCACAAGGTGAAGTGGCCTTCATGGGGGGAGCAGTTTGCTGCTTGGCGACACGCAGTCTTTGCCCAGATCACTTGGCCGTGGGCGTGGTATGTTACTCCCAGATCTTTCTTGCTTCACAACTGGACTGACATCTTCACTTCAGGGACACCGACCTGAGGCCCGGTTACGATCCCCACCTGTGGACTATCCCGATCGAATTCGCTCAATCGATGCTGCTTTTCATGGTGATCCTGATGGTATCGAGGGTCCGTCTCCGAATTCGCCAAGCCATGGTATTTGCCCTCATGGGGTACTGTCTCACCTGCGGAAAATGGGCTGGATTCGAGTTTCTTGCCGGTCTGTTCCTCGCCGAAATTCACGTGTTACAGAACGCTCGTCGGCCGGGTTGGGAATCGCCCGAGAAGGATATCAAGTCGCCAAGAAGCGTGTTAAGAACACTCAAGACGGCGTTTTGCATCTCGCTCCTGTTAACTGGGTTTTACATCGGAGGCTGGCCAAACATCGATGCCGAAAAGACGCCTGGAATCCGCTGGCTCCTGGCGAACACGCCGCGTCCCTTCTCAGAGATGGATAAGACCGCTCCGCAGAAGTTCTTCTTCGGCCTGTCGGCTGTCGGCATCGTCTGGGCAGTTGGAGAGCTGCCACTGGTCAAGCGGTTTTTCGAGGGCGCTCTTGCGCAATACTGCGGACGTATCAGTTACGCCATCTACATTTGCCACGGCCCGGTTCTCGACTTCTACGAGAAACGCGTCATGGGCAACCCGTTCGTTCCAGCACATGGCGAGCCTGGCACTAAGGGTTTCAAGGCAGCCGTGCTAGCAAAGGGCATCAAGGGGCTGACAGGCATGTCAACCAGGGCGCAGATGCAGTTTGGCTGGCTCCTTGGCCTCTGCGTTCTTGGCCCCATAGCTGTCTGGGCGGCCGACCTGTTTTGGCGAGGTGTAGATGACACCGTCGTCATAGTGGGGAGGAAGATAGAACTCGCCTGCCTGGATGATACCGAGGAAAGCCCTCAAAGTCAAGGGTACTCGACGGTGGGATGAGCGATCAACAAGGATCTGCTGGAGGCACTGTGATTCAGGTTCAAACCAGGTTTCATAGGGTTATGATTGGGGCACAGCTGGCGTTCGGTGTGTTTATGCATGTTTCGTTTCCTTTCGACGGCGCGTTGGTGCTGTGTTTTTTTTCGGGATAAGCTTGTCATATGAAAGCCGTACATATTTCTCAGGTTCCGATATCACGGCATCCGAAACATCTCAAACTGTCCTACAGGCAATTGAACCACAGAGTGAAACAGATGTACCTGATGCTCCGGAGTGGTATTTACCTGCCTAAGCACCAGTGCCAACTCGGACTGTAATTTTCCACCTCACAGGTGCAACGCCGCACTGAGACATGCGAAGCTGTCTCGGACAGCCTCATCTGAAAAATAATGGTTGGTTGGACCAAGCTGAAACACACTCGTGTTGGTGATGCTGCTGCTCATCAGAGTATTTTTCGGGGTGAGAAATAAGGGCATCTCCACGATAAAAGGCAGACCGTAATTATATCGATGATAAGTTGAGATATGTGAGAGCAATCTGGCACGAGGAATTCAATGCCAAGGAATACCAAGAGGTATGGAGAACTGGATGGGAGCTGAGCCCTTCCATTGCTGGGCCGCCTCGGCCACCAGGCGTCTTGAGCGGGGGAAAACTCGTCACCAGGTATTATTAATGCAGGTGGGAGTCATTGGGAAACATGCCCCAGCATCCCGGTGCTGTCTGTCCTGATGGTAGTACAAGCGCTTGGGCCGCTGGGATTGCAGGCAAAAGGATCCTGCCGCCAACAGCCCCCTTTGCTCTTTGTTGGAGGCGTCACCTCGCCGTAGGCGAAAGTGCGCCCCCCGAGGCCAGTGTTTCGATCCTCCTTCGGTTATGCGATCCATCCAGTCTCTTTTGCAAACTCTTGATATTTTCCACCCCCGAGTCCAAATCTTTGATCCAGGCGAGTATGCAGCGTTCAGAGGGCCAGTCGTCCCAGCTGCTCAACGCGAATCTAAAGTCTTTTTTTTGACTCACGGTCATCGCAGCGCTCGATCCTCGCGGGTCAGATCATGCGTCCCTCATCTAGGAACACGGAGCGGAGCTTGGTTTGTTCGTGGTCCTTGAAGCGTACCCGCCCTTTATTGTCCTGTCGTCCTCGAGGAAGTCGGCCTCCACTGGCTCCTCCAGCGTCTCCTATTCCGGAATCTAGAGAATGGCTGGGACGTGGCAGGCGCCCCATAAGGGAAGGGCACAAACGAATTCCCAGTCTACTACGGCGGCGAGTGTTCCAGTCTTTGGGTCGACAAAGACGATGCTGTCTCTGAGGTCGCTGTGGGTAACGATGGCTGGCTCCGCAGGGGCGTTGGAGTGCCGGGAGGGAAGAACTTGTCGAAATGACGCTTGAGGCCGAAGATCACAATAGAGTATGCACCCATATCTTGTGGGTGATCTATGTCGTCTCCAACATCAGGTCGGAGTCGCCCATAGCACCACCATCCTGACGCTCGGAAGTCGCAGGTTTGGAAGCTTCAAAGCTCTGGCCTTTTCCGGACGCTTTTGGCAGTGAAACTTAGTAGTGGCTAGCTCGGCAGCCATCCACTCTCTGTGGGTGTTGAGGGCCTTGAAACTGGGTCTAACAGAGCGCCGGCACGATGAGCCTTCCGATTGAGAATTCACCAGGCTTGCCACCCGCATAAACTATCCCAACGCCACAGTAGTTGCTTGTTGAAGGTACTGCATCGGGCCTCGTTTCGGCAACGACCTCAATGTCTCCCCAAAGCTCATAGTAAGAGGTCCTAGGCATTTCTGCCATGACGATCCATTCAAAGCCAATTAGGGTACCACAATTTTCGTTGTAGACGAGGATCTCCGGGGCCTAGCATATCGTGAGGTGATACGGTCAGGTTTTAAGGGATCAACCTACTGGCAGCTTAGTGTTTTCCCGAACCCAAGAAATGGTGGCCACCTCACTGAGCGTCTTCACAAGGGGTACCACCGCAAGCGATATCCTCACTATTACCTCTTTCAAATTTGACCTGACAAGTGACCTCACTTGGTCAGGTACTCAACAGTGCAGTTACTACCGAATGAGAGTGGCGCTGCAGCTTTAACCGTTTATAGGATGATCTCTTTGTCAGGCGTGGAAGAAAGGCAAAAAATCCATGTCCGTAATCAGGGAGATCTGGAAGGAGAGAAAGATGATGTGGCTCCCGCCAGGTAGCCCGGGTCCCTCTAATTGTATGCGGTGGGCTAAGCTGTCAGGTCGTTCCTTCCTCGAACACCCAACGCAAACAGCCATCGCGCACAGAGACCCACCTGGAGCCGACCACCTTGCCCGTCCTGCGTCACTAAAGAGTTCTTTCGAATGAAATCTTTAGTTGTAGGTTTCTGCGTCATTCGCTCCGCCGGAAAGCACGCTCACACAGTATGAGAGGCCAAAAAGAGTGCGCTATGCCGCCGACAATTTTTGGGGGTAAAAAAGCCTTGTTGAAGATTTGAGTTTTCCGAGTATTTTCTGATCCACCAGGAATCATCTTACTCGGTCAAGGTCTGAAGCTCTATGATGAATGGAGAGGAAGGGAGCTGGAGTTGACATCTCAACCGGCCGCGTCGGCAATCATCGCATATCAATTTCCAGAAGAGGGCCTGCCCTACTCCCATTTTGGGGCTTGATTTGCATATATGCTTTGAACTTCCATTGCTTCATGCTCCCGGGATGGTCTAGAGAATACTCCAGCTCTGGCACACACGACATTTGACGATCGCCTCGCAGCCCCTGACCAAAATATCAACACATCCCGCCTATCAGCCTATCCACCTCGCACTCTTTCTTCCCTCTTGGACTTCATCGGCGCCATACCCGGCGACAAGCTCGAGCACGTCAGACATAAAATCGGAAAGACAATTTGACACAGCTAAGATTATCGCCTCGACATTAGAATGCAAGTCCATATCTCAACCATTGACATAGCAGAGCGGACACAACACGTCAGTAACAAAACTAAAAGAAATGGCAGTACTGTGGCGAAGGCTTCGGTGACTGGGGAATGAAGGCGGTATGCCTAGGATGTTAGAAAGGCTCTACGTCAAGGACTCATCATATGTTCTCGCTGAGCTTGCGGTCCAGGCCCCCTCGACTGAAGTCGAGCTGACGGGGATGCAGCGTGGCGTTGTTTTTGGCACACATTCTCAAATCCTGTTCTGGGTTGGAAATTTGCGTTGGGGTGTTGCTTTGGAATGTGGATGTCGGTGCTGTCGGGCGGGAACCGGAGCAGGAACCCACTCAGGGGCTTGTTTTTGAGGCGTCAAGGAAGCTACCCTGGCCACTTCGGTACCTTCAGTTCATTGATCCGGCAATAAGGTGCCGTCAAGGCATGTCAAGGTGTCGCAGTGCGCTGCAGCACGCAATTTACCGTGCGTCGGCGATGAGATCGGACCGGAAATCGTCGGCCTCTGGAAACAAGTGCCGAAGTGGGCCGCTCCGGACCGCCTCCGAAGCGGCATCTCCGCATTTCGGAACGGAAGCCGCCCTGCCGATTTCAGCCCTTTGCATCATCGCACATGGCGCCAAACCGCGAACCGCGAGATCCGCCAAGGCGGGATCTGGCGGGCGGCTATTAGAATGGCGATTAGCCCCTGCTCTCGGAGGAATACAGCAGCGCTCTTACATTGCGACGCATCGCCAATTCAGGTGACTTCGTGATAGCCCTGTCGCTCAGGCCAACGTGAGTCACGTCGACCACCGTCTCAGGCAGAGTCATACAAACAACCTTTGGCTGCCTTATATCCTGGTGTTTCTCTCGCCTTCCTAAGCAAATCGTGAAGCTCGTCCGTCATCGCAGCAGCTATCAGAACCCACCAATTGCCAGCCCCGCATTCCTCCTCCCTTCGTTCAACTTGGGCTGTCATCCGCCAATTTGGTTACACGACCCTCATGCAGTACGCTGCGTCATCTTAGGTATCGAGGAATACGCGCCTGGCTCAGTGCCTGTGTGAGCCTTTGATTGAAGGCGTTATTTTCGTTTGCCTCACAAGTCTGCCAAGGTATGCGAATTGCCTCTTGCTGGCACGCTTGGTCCACGTCTACTTACACCTTCTCAGCCAAAGTGGGCCCGCTTTGTGTCCATGGAACCAATATCCTAGAGACTTTGTCAATCAGATATCGAACAGATAACATCATGGATGCCAGTTGTCAATGTGGCGCAGTCGCCTTCAAGACACCGCTGCCAAAACCGCTTGCTTTGTACATTTGTCACTGTTCAGAGTGTCGCCGACAAACGAGCTCGGCCTTCGGGACGTCCGCAATTTTCCCCAAGTTTGACATTCCGGATACAAGCCTATTGAGCTGTTATACGTAGGTCTTTTGAACAACGAAAGAGTCCATCGGGGTCCTGCAACAAGAGCTAACATGAGGTTACTCTGGCTCTGATACACAGGCGCTCAACGTCCAATGGCCAGACATTGAACTGGTGAGTCATCTCGATACAGGCCGCATGCGAAGAATGCCAAATAGGAGCTGACACCGAGAGCCAGTTACTTTTGTAAACAATGCGGAACTCGACTGATACATGCGACGCCGGTGAGTGAAACACTGCAGCTCCATCTCGCAAAACTGTCTACTGATACAGTTGCCAGGGTAAAAATGTGGTCTCCGTCAAGGGCGGTTGCATAGACGGCCTCGACTGGGGGGCAGCCATCCACATCTGGTTTGTACCCCTTTTCGACAATTTCCGAGCTCTTGCCCAACAAACCTTATCACTGACACTTTATTGTAGGACAAAATCGGCCATGGTGCCGATCCCTGAAGGATCCGAGACGCATTCAGAAGAGTCAGACTTCACCGATTATGGGTCGACACAGGAGATGCTTGATCAACCCAACGACCTCCGCGGCAACGGCGGTAATCCTTCTCTTGAGCCATCCAGCAGCTCCCCGGGTCCCGCTTTGGATCCGTACCGTGATATCCCCATATAGGCCGCCGCCGAGGTCTGTTGTAGACACTCTCCACTCCTTTTTACGGTGTATTGTTTATTCTCAGGGGCACATCACGTTTGTGGGGATGCACCCTCAAAAGCGATGCTTATTCAATTCTTCGTGTCATTTCGACATGTCTCATAGCTATAGGTACATAATGATTCAACCCTATACTTCATAGTTACCATTTAAATACAATAATTCATCCCTGATGCTGTCGAGTCTGACCCCCTGCCACCAGCCCATCGCCGCTCTCTCGGTTCTCGCCAGCGCCCCCTTCCTCCGCGGAGCGCTGCTTATTCACCTCGGAGTGTTTCGCCGGGTCGAAGACATACATCGGGAACTCCAGAAAGATTGTCCTCTTGAGGAATACTGGTACCCGCTCGTAGAGCTGCGGGGGGAACGGAATGAGGATGCTCGTCCGCTTCAGATACCGCTCATACGCCTCCCAGTTCGTGCCCGCTTCGTAACGCTTCTTTGCGCCGGGCCGCTCTGACAAGGGAAGCCCCGACAGGAACATCAGCAGCATCGTGATCAAAACCGGGCTCACAACCGTGCCATACAGCGCACTCCGTGCGGAGCCCGTGACATAGCCATTCGCCGCAGGTGAGATCGCGATCAAGTATATCCCTAATTCCGTGTTAGTCTTTTCCCTTTTTCTTCTCTCCTCTGTCAAATCCATAGAAAAAAACTTACCCAACTGCGCCGCAATCTCCCCAAAATAATTCGGATGCCTCGACACATAGAAAAACCCCCCATCACAAACCGCCGTCCTACTATCCACCCTCTTTCTGAACAGATACCGCTGAACATCACTCACGCTCTCCATCACGAACCCCACACCAAACAACACACACCCCGCGATGTCCAGCCCGCTCCCAAACGCCCCCTGCTGTGCAAACCGTTCCTGCACCGCCGGCGAGTTGAGCACGGTGACAGGCATGCTGCACACCCACACCCAAATCATTTGGAAAACCCAAAAGCCAAGGAAGCGGAAAAAGTGATCGCGCTTGTCGTCGAATCGGTCATCTTTGCCGGTTTTGAGAACGCGAAAGAGGAGGAAGGAGGAGAGGCGAAGGGACCAGACGATGAGAAAGAGGGAGGCAACGAGCTGCCGGGCGGTGGGGGTGTGGATGGGGGATGAGAGGGAGAGGGTCAGTATGGAGAGGAGGGCGAAATTCGTTCCGCCGGCGAAGTCGGTGAGCTTATCGAACTTGAGGGTGAAGGCGATGGAAAAGAAGAGGAGTTGGTAGGCGACGGTGAAGAGGAGGGTTATTGTGAGGTAGTATGGGTCTATTATGTCGATTGCCATTTTGACGGTGGTGTCCCTTGTTTTGTGCCGATGGTTTTGATGCTTGTTGTGATGTCTCTTAGTATGTGATGAGTTTGAGGGCCTGACTTGGGGGGGGGGGGGAATTGGGGGTTGAAGGCCCCGATTCACTGAAGGCGACACTAGTAGTATTCTCAGTGAGATGAACTAGACATTAAAAGGTGGAAGAACTGCGAATTGTCCAAGATGAAGATTAAATGGATGCGCAGTGTTCTTAGTAAAGATTCATGTTCAGGCCACCTCGAGTGCCCGCTCGTCATCGCAGTTTTATGGAAACAAAGAGATGCCCAAGATAGCTGCGGTGGTGAGCCAAGTGCAAGATCGTTACTCTGGCAAGTCGGCAGTGCTGCATCGCGTTGGCTTGGCTAGGTTGACTAGCCCGATTCGGCAAGTCACATTCGATCAATTGGCTGGTTGCTCGATCCTCGCCTTGACGGCCTAACCGGAGATCGCGAGTTCTTGGAGCTGGGAAACGCTGACAAAAAAACTTCTACAGATTACTGGAGCATTCTGCGATCATCTCTGACGAGTGGATTCAGTCTTTAATACGTCTTTTAAGAGGAAGATTCGTTTGTTGCACCAAGGTTGAGATGGTGTCAGCCACCACAGCCACTCGACGTAATCTTGGCATGTGGCGACATGTCTCCTGAGTCGACCTGAGTATTGAAGCACTTCATAGATCAGTTTCTCGGAATGACATGGGAAAGCTGTTCAGAGATTATATATGACTGTTTTTTGGATAGAATTACTACTGCGGGAGCATGTGGGCGCTTGCTGCGAACTGGTCGGAATAGCAGAGGGTTAGGGGTCATGGTGTGGGATCCGATCGCAGTCTCTGGTCGGCGCCACAGCCGTTGCTTGGACGAACTGGTGCTAACCCGTTTTGTCATTGGCCCAGAAATCTCCTGATGGCGCCTGGTTTCAGATCAAGACCCATCGTTGAATGGCCTTTCTGAAGAGTGATCTTTGGCCACGTAGTATTCGGACCTGTGATCGCTCGATTCTAACTCGGAGCATCCATCGAAGAGTGGCATTGTGCCATCGTGCTGAATTTTAAAGTGCAATTCCTCTACGTCGCTTGTCATTAGAGTTATCATTCTCATGAAGCACTGACGCGGTCACATGGAGGTGGACCTCGGTCTCCTCCGGCTCCATCTCCACCTTCACTTTGGTTCTGGAACCTCGAACCACATTGACATTGGCAGCTGTCAGGATTGGTTGGGAACATTGCGCAAACCTGGAATGGGCAGAGGCCCATTGGACCTTCCAGAGACATTTTTGCCGCCTTGATGATGCGCCGGGAAAGACGTCCAACGCCCTGCCTGATCTGGTCTCTGGCCGACACTCACAACCACGGTCCCACGGATGGTCATAGGGGGCATAATGTTTCTTCAAGTCTGCAATTAACAGCCTGTCAGCCGATTTGCTCGTCCAAGACTCCCAAACAGGTGGGTGGGTGGGGTTTGCTCGGTGGTCGTTGAAAGTGGGGCAACAAGGGCCCGTTTCGCCAGGGCGGACCTCAGACACAAGTCGTCAGGGGTCGCGTCTCAGAACCCCTCGCGGCCCGCCGTTGCTCAGCCTCAACAACCCACAGCAGTCCACATTGCTGGGCCTGCGCTGCACCATGCCGAGCGTCGTCTCTGTGAGACCCCAGGGCACGTTGCAAGACGGCGCTCCTGGACAAGGCGCCAGGGACTGTGGCACCCCAGCGACCAAGCAAAGCCAAGCATCGGCACTCGTGCGCTCTCTCCTTCGAGCATCCACGTACGATGGCAGCGAGCCGCGCACATCGAAACAGGTTTCGAATCGGGCCTCTCCTTTTGCTCCCTGTCTACTGACGGTACCCTGCGCACCGTCTCGATTTCCTGCTGCTATGATCCCACCCGTCCTCGCGTTCGTTTCCTTCTGTCCTTTCTGACCTTCATCCCAAGTGTGTGTCCGTTTTTCCACTTCGTGAGCATCTTCCTTTCTCTTCCTCACTGGCCGGTCTGGTATACCTCAAGCTCCATTCTCTAGCTTCCGGTATCCTCGCCTCCCACAGGATTCCACTTCTGTCTTTCTCTTCTTGGTCCACCCCTTCGGTTCTTCCTCTCGCGCGATCCGGTCAATCGACAACCTCTTTTTCGGACGATAGAACCGATTCGGTCCTTTCACAAACATACAATCTTTGCCAAAAAAAAAAAAACCTTCCGGGTTGATCCCACATACAACCTTTTATTCGACGGCTGGACTGTTGTGCCGCTCTCTTTCGACGACTTCGACGAATAGTTATTTGCAGCTATCTGCAGGGGGCGACTCTAGACGGTGGATTTCTGCTACATGATCGGAAAATGAGGCCCAATGCTAGCGGTGTCGTGCTTCTCTTGAGCTCTCTGTCGCTCGTGCAGGTAAGATGATAGTGTGAATGGGGGCAGGACCGCGGCTGACATGCAGGAAAGGCTGCTGCCCACCGACGAGATGCGATCCTAGGGCGGATCCTTGGGGCGAGAGCCGACGGTGATGTTGAGAAAAGGCAGGCCGCACCAGAGACGGTTACCGTTCTCCAGACGGTAACGGTGGGCGCTGCGGGTGGTGGAGCTGAGGTCAACAACACCGTCACCGTGACGGCGGCAGCGTCGACAGTCACCATTACGGCGTGCCCAAGCCCCGGACTGGCTAACGGTGCTGCGAACGGGGCTTCTGCCTCGTCAGTGAGCGTCCCGAACGCAGGTGCTGTTGGTGCTGCGCCGGGAGCTGCTCAACCAGGGACTCAGGATACCCCCACCGGCGGTATTGGCGTTGTTATTGTCGACATTCCCGAGTCTGCTCGCAAGACGACTGGAAACGGCGCCGTAGCGACCCCTCCGCCTGCAGCTTCCGCTGTTGCCCCGTCAGTTGGAGCTCCCGTGGTTCAGAACCCGGCCGCAAGTGGTAAGCTTTCTGTTGTGCGTGAACAGAGTAATACACGAGATACTGACGTGGCATAGACCTCGCTCCTCTTCCTTCAGCTGGCGCGCCTGCAGCTGGTTCTTCGCTCGCTCCTCTACCTGGGGCTGCCTCTTCTCTCGCCCCTCTCCCTGGAGCCGGCGCCGGCGCTTCCTCGCTCGCGCCTCTTCCTGGCGCTGCCTCTTCTACTGCCGCAGCTCTCCCGAGCTCTTCTCTCGCGGCCCTCCCGAGTGCCAGTTCGAGCGCTGCGCTCCCGTCTGCCCCGGCGCTCGCACCTCTGCCGTCCGTCGCTGCCCCCGCTGCTCCTCTCCAGAGCACGGTTGATCTCGGCAACGTTCAGATCCCCGGCGGTGTTGTCGGAGGTGCCGCCCCTAATGCCGGCCCTGACGGTGCTTTTGGCGGCGAAGTGGGCACCGTCCCTCTCAACGGCGCTGCGCCAGGCTCGCCCGCTCAAGCTGTGAATGACCCCTCGGTCACCGTTGCGCCCGATGTTGCCGCTGGCGCCCAGCTGGTCAACATTGACCTCTCAAACGTGTCGCTCAACAGCCAACTCAACCTCGGTAACTTGGTGCAGGCGACTGCTGCTGCGGTGCCCATCTAACAGACGGGGAATGACAATGATGATTCTTTTGTTGCGTTCTGGAGGTGCAAAAGACTACCGATTAACACAAATGGGCACATGAGGAGATGCTTTACCCAATGTGTATAATATATACCTGACCCACCAGCTTCTTTATTGTTTGAAGATGGTCGACAAAAATGCGAATGCTGTTTCGGACTGCTAAGAGACGAGAACATACCTATCCGTCAGTGCAGGGATGTGTTTTTGCTCTTGTTTGGGAATCTTATGGGGAGGATTGGGGAATTATTTTCTTTCGTCTTGGGATAGAGCTTGTATATATGTAGACAGCTCACTCGCTCGTTTTGGAGTTAAAATTGTGACCCGATGACCTTCAACAGGGATAGTCGATATGTGCCGCTCCGAATCTTACATCTATTCCCGTGCTCGATATTTGGGGGGTATCAAACGAACGCCAGCCGACCGATTCAAATGCCTGAACAGACGTCCAAAAAGACTGCCATATCTTACAGCCGTACGGGCATCACGCCCCTCCAACAGCCTGCGATGCCTCCTTCTTCATCTTCTTCGCCTGCCTCTTGCTCATCGTCCCGCCTCCGCCTCCACTCCCACTTCCACCACCCTCTTCTCCCTTCCTCTTCAGACCCTGATTACCCCCCTTCTGCTTCTTCCCCTTCTCCTTCCCCTCCTGCTTCGCCCTCTCAGCTTCCTCTCTCCGCTCCCTCTTCGCCTCCTCTCCTTCCCCCGCAGGCCTCACAACATCCACAACCCCCCTGAATCCCCTCCTCTTCACACCCTCATTCACAACCACCGCCCTGGCTCCACTTCCCATGGCTTCTTGCCCCTTCTCGGGTCCCAGCCCCCAAACCGCCAATAAATTAACCACATCCGCCGGTCCTCTCAGTTCCAGGCTCCCCCGTGCCTCACTACTAACCACAATTCCTCTCCCTTTCGTTGCCCTCAATAAACTTAGCACATTTCCTATGAACGTTGCCCTCTGCCGCGCGTCCACGCTCGGTGCAAGCGCCTGCGCGTAACATATCTCGAAGCGCGTGCCGCGGTTCACGGCCGTCATGGCGGTGCGGTGGTGGATATGGAAGTTGAGGAAGGAAGTGAAGTCGAGGGAGATGAGCGCCGGGGGTTCGGTTGTTGAACCGCATGCCCAGGTGAAGGCTTTTTCGGTAGTAGGGCGTAGCGCGAGGAGGTCGTAGGCGCGAGTGTAGTCGGGGAGGCGGTAGTTGGTGGTGGAGGGGTCGGTTATGGTGAGCGTTACGCGGCGGAGGGTTGTGGGGAGGGAGGGAGTCGAAGGGGAGGTCGTTGTTATTGTTGATTTCGGGGGGTTGAGGAGGGGGAGGGGGTTGACTATAGGTGCCGGGGTGCCGGGGATGGGGGTGGAGACGGTGTGGTTGAGGGCGACGACGTCGTAGCCCAAGTTTTTGGCGAAGCGGAGGGTGCGCTCGAGATCGGAGGGGGCGGTGGTCGGAGACCACGGGATGTTGAGGTCGTAGAGCATCGTGACACGGTTGTGGAGGATGGGTTGCGATTTGGCTGTGGAGTATTAGGAGGCCATGAGCGACCGGTTTGGAACTATTTCGGTGTCGATAAACGGTTGCATGTGCGGGATAAACGCATTTATGAGTGTTGCAACGAGGATTCGGTGCAGGAACAGCGGTTGGTTCTTGAATTGGATATTTTGGCTTTTTTTGATGTTGAGCTCGAAAGAAAGTTTTTTGGTTGTTGCTGGCTGGTGGGGCAATCGCGATACGCGCTATAGGTGATCAGGGGTCCGCAGCCTAAGGGGATTTTCAACGGCCGCTAGAATGGAGGATAGATTCGTGTCACAAACTCAGGAAACAGTCGGGTAGAAGAGTGCTCTGGTAATGTCAAGGCATTCTCAAAATCTGTGGGCGTTACTTGCTGCTGAACATAGAAAGACGGCCGTCTTGAACACTATTGGATCCTCGAAAGGAGGGGTGGAAAGATCACAACGTTCGCGATACCCGCAGACAGTCCGATGAACCCTTTCTTGGTTTAATGCGGATTCTATCCCATCACTCACGTGGTGAAATACTGGAACCACGACCTCGTCCTCGATTGATATCACGAATGCTGGATGCCAACTGGATGTTCACGGACATTCGAGAGACGCCAAGATCGACGTGTTCCCCACTACAGTTCCTTGGCTCTTGGCGGAGATTCCCGCTCTCATGCACAGCCCGAGGCCGCGCAAATGTCACCCCAACTGCAGCACTGATAAAGCAAGCCACCCGCCGTCATTCCAGTGGAGCGGAGGACTTTCAACATCACTTTGCCTCCCACGCACACTCCAAACCCGAACTACCTACATGCGAGAGGGTGTGGCACCTACACCTAACTCTCATTTATCACTTCTCATTTACATACACCGACTCTTATTAATCCTGGTCACCTAGTCATACGCCACATCTCATTTTATTGACGAACCGAATCCCGCCGAACCTGACGCGCACACTATCACTTATTTCTCGACAAAGCATCGGTCAACGTAGGCGCGCTCCACCATGTGCATCGTATTTACTTGCGGAGAGCACACCTTCCGCAAGGAGGTGGAGGGGTACGAGGGCATCGTCTGCAGATGTTACAACTGCGGAAACTATAGCGGCCATGTGATCAAGCAAAATCCATGGTTCACCTTCTGCTTCATTGTAAGTCGCAGCGCGCCAGGTCATTCATAGTTGAAGCTAACTTGGCCACAGCCTGTGGTCCCGCTATCTATCAAGGGGTATACCGATGTATCGTGCCACATTTGCAACTTTCAGCAACCGCTTGAGCATCGACCGGATGTTGTTGCAATGAAAGGCGGAGGCGGAGGCGGAGGAGGAGGGATGCCTCTGCAGCAAGGGCCGCCGCAAGGGTATGGAGCACCGCCAGGACAGAACGCGCCGATGCGGTACGGTTAGAGTCTAGTCGGGTCGAATGAGGAAGTGAGGAAAGGGTAGTTGAGGGCCCGATGGGCGACAGTTGATGGCTTTTGAGGCGAATTATATCCGGCGTTCTGTTGTTTATGGCGAGCGCAGTAATATCATTGTCAATGTTGAGATGATGTGTCCTTTGCGTGGTGCTGAGCTAGTGGAAAGGAGTCCAGTGACAGGAGAAACGATACAGACATGATTCTATTCCCAAGTTGCCTAAGAACTGTCGAATATCAAGGACACACACGTGAGCTCTATAGATATTACCACACATACTGTGCCTGTCAATCATGGAGATGGTCCATCAGTCGATTGGCCATTAGTTTGAATGATTGGCTGCACAATTGCGGGGTGCTGTCACAGGCCCAAGAATGACGTCGCTTAGCGTTCTCCAGAGTTTCTGGTCCCAACGGTTTTCTGCATCAACTGAGACTTCGAACCAATTGATCAGTGATGCGCATCTGCACTCCATTCATAGATAAACGGGTTTGCAGGGGCGCATACGTCCTGTAATACATGGACTGGTCCATACGAATTGGATCATCGTCATCAATCGAGACCGTGGCATTTCGACGCCGTCGCAGCATGAACAGCCTCGTTGGCAATCGATAATCCGACCTGAGACATCGAGCATTCGGGAGAAAGTCATCCAGGCGTTTGGATTCTCAACATGGCGTCCTCAAAAAGGGGTCCTTCGGTGTTGGTCAGTATTCCGACTGATTTGTCGGTCCTAGGCTGACAGCAATTGACAGGTCACCGACTCTCGCGACCGGCCTCCGCAACGCCCCAGCGCGTCGAGCGGGATAGGCCGCCAACCAAACACTCGTTTCATATCGGTCGATAATGTTCTTCAGTACTCTAGTGAGATCCCGTCTGGTCAGCCAAGAGTCCAGCCGGGTCCGCGACCTACGCGCGCTGCCATGGCTCGGCGTGCCAGCCAGGGAGGCGGTCTACCTATCCTGGCATCTACCCGTTCCGGCCAGCAGATCGTCCCTTCGCGTACGACCAAAGTCAGTGAGAAGTTGGTCCTCATTCCGGAAACCGTGGACGGCGATGGGGCGGACGATGACGTTAGTGACGAGGAGCTGGCGCGCCAGGCGTCCATTTTGCGAGATAGGGGTGAAGAGATTGGGCCGCTGAAAGACGAGGAATTGGATGTCCTGAGGAAAAGAGGCGGGGTTCGTGGAAAGAGTTTCGCTGAGCGTTTGCCAAAGGTGCAACGCGGTGAGAAGGTGGCACGTCTCACGGCGTACTGCACCGCTCAAGCCTTCAAGATGAAGGCTACCATGGAGTTCCTGAGGACAAATCATGAGGCCAAGGCAAAACTATACGATGACTGCCTATACGCAGTCTATCACCTACCGCTATTGCCTGGAACCGATGGATACCGGGTAAGGAGTCGACCTATTCTAAAGACGCCCGGTACAGGGAAAACGGTACTGGATCTTGAGATTGAGCGTAGCGAACGCAGAGACGAACACGAGGGATTCTGGGACGACTACTCCTACGGTGGGATGCAGAACCAGGACGCAAACTTCGACAGTCGCAACATTCTGCATCGAGCGCATAGCGACTCCGAGGCAACAGGCCATGTGCCTGAGCGTGTTCGTGACGGAGACGTAACGATCAATCCTATCAACCGCCTGGTCCCAGATGCGAAGAACTTTGCCGAGATGTTCGTCTTCTCGTATGGAGTGGTAGTGTTTTGGAACTTCACCGAGAATCAGGAGAGGGATATCCTCGGCGATCTGGCCTTCGCCGAAAGTGAAGCCGGAATTTCACTCACCACAAGACCTCTTGATGAGATGGATTTTGAGACGGAGGAGTTCCATTTTGAGTACAGCCCGGACGTCAAGCGGCCCCGTGTCTTCAACGACATGATTACCTTGCTCCCTAGATCCGATCACATGGTCAAGCTCACCATCAGCCATGCGATTGCTCAGAGCACTAAATTATGCTTCTTCGAGGAGCGTATGTCGGAGACTATGGAGGATGCTCAGCACGTTCCGAAGAGGCTCGCCCTGACTGGCGAGCTCAACATGACAAGGACAGAGGTTGTCAAGATATTGGGTCGATTGTTCAAGAGCCGCGTGGATATCAACCTCTGTACGTCTATTCTTCACTTCCGCAGTACAACACCTGCTAACCATTTTCTCTAGCGTCTAACATACTCGATGTTCCAAACTTCTTCTGGGATTCAGAGCCCACTTTACATCCGTTGTACGTGGCAATTAGGGAGTATCTCGAGATTGACCCACGCATCAAGGTGTTGAATGAGCGCTGCCGGGTGTTCTTAGACTTGGCAGAAATCTTGTCTGACAATACTGCCGATGCGAAGATGAGTTACATCACCTGGATCATCATCATCCTCATCGTCATTAGCATCATCGTCACCGTCACAGAGGTCGGATTACGGTTTGGCATCCTGTCGAGGCAAAAGGGTCTAGGAGAGAACCCGGGTACCCACGGGGGCAAACACGGGAATGTAATCGGTAGTGGCGATGGCGAGCACCTCGAGCTGAGAAGCTTGATACAGCAGCTTGGATCAACTGGCAACATCACACTGGAAAACTTGAGGCTATGGAGTGCTGCCCTAAGCGAACAGCAGCGCGCTGCAGTCTGCGGGAGCGATGTTATTGGAAAGACATTTGCGGGAGTTTGATTACATCAGGGGTGGGAAGCTGTCACCTTGTACCGCATAGCACTGGCGTTGGGTTTTGGGTTATCTGTGAGACTTGTCCGCGAAATTGGATCGCTGGAAGGGAGTGCAAGAAATATCAGCCGCCCTGAGAAGGGAAGGGACTACATAATTGCATCACATTTTGGCCGCCATGCCTGTCCCTTCGAGTGTCATACTGCTCTCCCCTGAGGGACAATGCACGCTCCCTCGCTGGAATGTGGTCTTGATCAAATATGCCAGCTATTGATGAAGGCTGTAGCCATAAGCCGCAGGTAAGCGTCGTCCTGAGTTCCCGGATGGGGCACTCCAAAACTCTTAAAGTCTTGTTGTCCCACCCCGGCAGTCCGGTAGTGCTGATCCTCGAAGCACCGTCGTGTCCAGTTTTGATGGGTCGAACTCCGCTGTGATGCGTGAGTATGAACGCCATTGATGACTCCATCTCTTTTCCTTTACCACGTTCGACAAACAACCTTCGCATCCCACGCCGAAGCACCTGGCCATTGCCGAGTATTCTAACCGAGAATACTTGCTCTCGAAGCGTAACGCGAACGCCAACGCCAGCATCACTGAAACAACTACAAATACAGCGAAGCAAGTAGTTGGCGGAGAAAGGGACTTGCTTATGTTAACAAAAGGATTCTTTATTTGATTCAGCAATGCCGCTTCTGCCTAAAACTGACAAACATCCTCCACTTCGCCATCCTGCAACCGCCGACCACGCCACCGTCACAAGCATCTGAAAGCCGTAGTAAACTTCCCGATCTGCGACGCCCCCTGACGACACGATGCGATGCTCCACATGACGATATCCTTCCAATATATACAACAGAAAGACAAAAAGAAAGAATGTGCGTACGCTCGTATCCAAGATTCTGCTGTAGCACTGGTAGTTGCTGCTGCTGCTGCTTTCGAAACGCCCATCGCCAGACACCGCAAACCAAATATCCCAAACGCCGATGCCGCTGCAGAGATGCTTCTTCTGTTTTTTTCTTTTCTCTCTTTCTTCCTCAAATGCTCATACCGACGCCTCCGCCCTATCAAGGTCTGTGAGGGGCACGTATCCGGCCTCCCCTTTACTCTTGCCGCTAAAGACGTCTTGAACGCGGACGACGATGGCATCGATGCCCCAGCCACGACCGCGCTTCCTAATTCCCTTTCCGTGCTCGTACGCGGCGGCGTCCATCCATTTAGGCCGCTTCCAGAACTTGAGCAGCAGGCTGCTCAGCACAACGCTGACGCTGCTGAGTGCCATGGCGGCGCCGGCACCCATGGGGTGGATATGGTAGCCGAATGGGAGGAAGAGACCCATGGCGAAGGGAAGGCCGATGGCGTTGTACAGACACGCCCAGCCGAGGTTGAGCTTGATGCGGCGGAAGATGGTGCGGGCGAGGTGCAGAGCGGCGGGGATATCCATGAGGTCGTTTGGCCTCATCAGGACCACATCGGCGGCTTCCATAGCAACGTCAGTGCCGGAACTCATGGCAATGCCAACGTCGGCGGTTGCAAGGGCTGGCGAGTCGTTGATGCCGTCGCCTACCATGGCCACGATCTCCCCGGCATCCTGCAGCTTGCGGACAATCTCTTGCTTCTGGTCAGGAGAGACGCCTGCAAACACGTCGTCAATGTCGATGCCAACAGCCTTGGCAACCGCAACAGCCGTACTGCGCTGGTCGCCAGTGACGATGGCAGTCTTGACGCCCATGCTGTGGAGGACAGCAATGGCGGCGGCGGCACCCTCCTTGATGGTATCGGAGAGGCAAAGATGCCCCGCATAGCTACCGTCAACTGCGATAAAGATGTTTGTTGTGCCGGCATTGGTCGCCGATGCTGTTCTCGACCGGCCTGCTGCAGCAGCGTCATTGATCTCCTCCGAGGCGCTGACCGCCTCTTCCGGAACATCGACCTTGTTCTCTCTCAGGAACTTGACGTTGCCGATCAGGACGTTGTGGCGTGCCCTCTCCGATGTCGCGGGCTCGACAACTGCGCTGATGCCCTTACCAACAGCGGCGGCGAAGTCGCCAACGCTCCCATGGATTGTTCCCTCTGGCCCGAGTCCCAGCTCGGTTTTGGCGGCATTCAGCACGGCCTTACCGACGGGGTGTTCGCTGCCCATCTCTGCAAGGCCGACAATAGTCCACCACATACGGCGCTTCAGCTCACTGGCATGCCAGGCCGCCACGATGTCGGCTTTGGCAACGCTCATCTTACCATATGTAATGGTGCCCGTCTTGTCAAGGACCACCTGGGTAATCTTGGTTGTCGTCTCCAGGGCTGCGCCGCCCTTGACAAGGATGCCGTTCTCTGCGCCGACTCCCGTCCCCACCATCACGGCAGTGGGAGTGGCGAGGCCGAGCGCACAGGGGCAGGCGAAAACAATCACGGCGATGCACAGCTTAAGGCACACCATGAATTTTCCACCGCTTGCCGCTTCCAGGAAGATTTTGGGAGGGTTCGACAGAACGTGGCTGAGAATCATCCACACCAAGAAGGTCATGGCGCCCAAGAACAGAATCATCGGAACAAAATACCCAGCCAGAGTGTCAGCAAGGCGCTGGATCGGCGCCCTCGTCGTTTGGGCATCCTGCACAAGCTTGACAATCTGGCTGAGTTGTGTGTCGCGGCCTGCCCGGGTGACCCGGAAGTCTACTCGTCCATGACCGTTGACGGTGCCGGCGATTAGCAGGCTTCCCTTTGTTTTCTGGACCGGCATAGCCTCGCCCGTAACCATGCTCTCGTCCACGTAAGTCTCTCCCCTCACCATCGTCCCGTCAGCTGGAATCTTGTCACCCGGCCGAAGAATGACAACATCGCCTACTTGAAGGAGCTCAGTGGGAATGACCTTTTCCTCCGCGGCGTTTCCATCTCGTGGTGTTTTCGGCTCGCCCGAGATTTCCGTATTCTCCCACAGCTCAGCAGCCTTCTCGGCCGCCAGAGGGTCGGCGTAGATGGTGGCCATGGATGGTGCCAGTGACATCAGCCTCGACAAGGCCTTTGATGTCTGACCCTTGGCGCGATTCTCCAGAAAACGCCCGAGAGAGACAAAAGTGATCAGCATGGTGCTGGTATCAAACAGAATGCTGGGTTTGGTATGGGGAGACATCAGGAGAGACACAAGCATAGCAGCGCAGCTAAAGAAAAATGCGCAGGACGTGCCCAGAACGACCAAAACGTCCATGGTAGGGGAGCCGTGCTTGAGCGACTTCCACGCAGAGATGTAGAACCGCTTTCCGATGCCGAACTGCACGGGAATCGTAAGAGCCATGCAGACAATATCGCCAGCAAACAAGCCGGGAAGAATCTCTAGCCTTTCGAGGTCTATAGGCGGAAGGCACATGGGAATAACCATGCTGATGAGAAAGACGGGAATCGCGAAAGCCAGCGATATTTGGAAAGCCCGCTTCCACTCGTTGATTTCCCGAGTCTTGGCGAGTGATTCAAGTTGTGCATTATTATCGTCGTTGTCAGCGACCAGAGCGTTGAAGCCCGCAGCCTCAATCACCTCAACGATAGCCCGAAGGCCGACGATGCCCGGTGTGTGGATGACAGTCAGCCGAGAGGTTGAGAGGGAGAGATTCGCGCTGCGGACACCAGGAAGGGCCTTAAGCTTGTCCTCAAGCGCCGTGGCAGAGTTGGCGTCCAAGGCCCCGTAGATCTTGAGTTGCGCCGTCGAGTTGCCATGCGAAATGTCGCCGACATCGGGGACTGTCGAGATGACCTCGGCACCGAATCCTTTGTCCTCGATGATCTCGACAATCTTCTCCGGAGTCAGTTTTGTAGTGTCGTGGGTAATCACTACTCGTTCTGCCAACAAGCTGATGTTGAAGCGAAGAACACCGTCCAAACCCTTGAACCCAGCCTCGACGGATGAGGTGCAAGCGCCGCACGTCATCCCCTCAATCGCAACTGTCGTAGTGGCGCTTGAAGGCCTCGAGTTCGCGCTGCCACCCGCCATGTTGCGATCCGGCTCCTTCTCATTGCTCTCCACCAAGGTCGCCCCAAACCCACGATCCTCGATAATCTCGCAGATTGCCTCCGCAGTCAAAAGCGTCGGATCATGCTCGATAACTGCCCGCTCTGCCAATAACGATATGCTGAAGTGTTTTACCCCTGAGACGTCTTTGAACCCTCCCTCAACCGCTGAGGTGCAGGCGCCACAGGTCATGCCCTCGATTGCGATGGTGGTAACGAAGAGTGCAGGGCCGTCGTCGACACCGGCAAAATCTAATGAAGAGCGCGCGATCATGGGCGATGGCAAGTCCGTAGCGAGGACCTCTGCGTCGAATCCTCGGTCCTCAATGATCTCCTTGATCTTATCGGCTGTTATTTGTTGAGGATCGTGCATCACTACCGCGCGCTCCATAACCAAGCTGACGGAAACACTTCCGACTCCTTCGACGCCTTTGAAGCCAGCTTCAACCGCGGAAGTACATGCGCCGCAGCTGCAATATGATTAGACGGGTCGACCTGGATGGGAACACACTCCTTCGCAGGAACTCACGTCATCCCCTCGACTTTGAGGGTTGTGGTAGCTATGTGCGCCGTCTGCGGTGCGACAGAGCCCTTCTTGGTTGTACTTTCCCTTGTCGGGACTTTGATGTAGGTTGGTGGTGACATGGTCGCGACCGTGGGCAGTGCAGAAAGTCAGTCGCGCGACGCCCCCGAGGGCTGAAATCGAGCGTGCCAAACCGGATGCGGCGGATCGAGAGGTGGCGGGCGACCAAATCGCGAACGAGCGATTTCGTGCTATAACATTGGTGAAAGCTATGCCGACGACAGATCAAGAAAATAAAGTCGCAAATGACGGGAATGGAGAGCCAGAATTTCCTTCGAACGGCAGGATGGGCCAGATTTACGGCGTTGCGGGCTGCGGGCGTCTTATCAAATGCACAATTATTCCCAAGAAAAGGGGAAGCCACTCAAAGGCCAGCACGTTCCGAGGGTGCTCGGCGGATGTTTGTCAGCGCTTCGTCCCCGACCAGCCAGGGATCGACGACTAGTGAGATTAGTGCATTTAGTGGCGCGCACTGTGTGCAGCCGTGCCCCTGGAACCCACTGCTGCCGCCGCGAGCGTCCTGCGTCCCTTCCGCCGTTTCGTTGACGAATCGCGAACGGGGCACCTAGTGAGGACACGGTCACCCATCGTTCGATGCGACTTTGACGAGGGGTTCGGGGATTGCTACTAGATGTCAACTGCAGGCGAAGGACCAGCTTCCCAGAGGGGGTTACGTACTGGAACGGAGCCCCAAAGCCCTGGACGGGACGGCGACGGCCTAGTGTGCACTGGTACTGTGGAAACTAGCTCACGGGATGGTGAGACATTGGAGAGAACATTCGAAATGTTTGGGATTTCCACAAGAACCGACCTCGCTTCTGTGTTTGGCTGTTTCCAGGTCACGAGCCACGGCAGCCCCTCCATCTGCGCGACTGCCGGTGGAAGTTCGTCAAAATTTAATCTATTTTAATCCCCTAGAACTTTCGCCCGCTTTAACACCAAACTTCAAGCAGAGTGGTGTCGACGATGCAATACTTGCCGTGTCCAAGTCTGGTTTGACTGGTAATTACTTTCAATAGTCTTGACAATTGCAGCCTCGCTTGTGGCTCAGAGGGCACAACTTGGGCCGCTTCGCCAAGCCCTGACACACCCAAAACCGCGAACCCCGTATCGTGGTGTCCGTTGCACTGTGTTACAAAAGAACTTGGAAGGTGGAGTGTCAACCACCAGTTCGCGGAGTGAGCCCAGCACTCGTCTTGTTGCCCCGCGGTGTAGTTTTCTCATCGCGACTGTCGATGAACGAAAGCAAACAGCTAGAAAGACTCACCATATGGTCCAGTAGCGCCGAGGTTGCACGATGCTTGCTTGTCTGCTTCCCCTTTCAGAAGGCCCGGAGATTCACGTTTTTTTGACGGAGCCCTGGCATCGGGCCAGATCCAGCCTCAAACACTGATGAGGCACAAGAGGAGCTAGTCCTTAGAGGGATTACAACACGTAAAACGCTCTCATTGTCAATGAAGATATAGGTAAAATCTCTGAACAAGATTCCTTTGCGCAAATTCAAATTCAGCCTTTCTTGAAAGGGCGAGATGGGCTCCAGTGTAGGAAACGCGTACGGAGTATGGCCGGACGGTTTTCGGGGCCGTCGCGTGGCTTCTTCCCGGTCCAACGGCCCCAGCTAGGACGAACTAATCTGCTTTGGGATCTGCCTCAGCCTTACCCCAGCCCAGGTCAGCCCCACCAAGGCTACACTTTCTCAACGACAAAGCCCAAAGGGAGCACGCCCACCAAGAGCTTTCCCATCACAACCTGGCAAAAGCTCGGTAACGGACTCAATCCCCCACCCCTCTGCTAAGGGCAGTCGAATCAAGGTCTAGGAGGGAGATATCCTCAGCATGGAGCAAACTAAAGCACTGAATGCGTTGGAGGTTCGTCACCACTCCACCCACCCTTCCCCCGCATCCGCCCACGGGTTGCCTGGGAGTATCGCGACACTCCGACGCGCGAGTACTAAGACCTAGCAATAGCCATTCCTTGCTCTCAGCAAGTCTGCAACGTCTCCACGCGCAGCAGCCGACCTGATCACACGCGCAACCTCAGCACCCAACACCTTCATCTTCACCGAACTCCTCCAAACCCCGCAAATTCAAGCTCTCGCATCGGCAGACGAGTTCGCCCCTTACCTCACCCTCCTCCGCATCTTCAGTTACGGGACATACGCTTCTCTAAGCGAAGCATCCAACCTCCCCGCTCTCAATGATGCTCAGAAACTCAAGCTCAGACAGCTATCGCTGCTCTCCTTCGCTCGCGATGCCAACACCCACCCCAATCAGTCTGGCGACTGCACTCCCGTGCTAGGTTATGGCTCCCTTCTCACCCGTCTCGATCTCAACACCCCCCGTGAGCTCGAAGAGTTAGTCATCAGCACCATCTACGCAGGCCTCATCGATGCCCAACTCGACCCCAAGAACGAGCTCGTCCGAACCAACCGCGTCGCTGCCCTCCGCGACGTCGCCCCTGGCTCCGCATCTGAGAGTAGCGCTATCGGCGGCCTTCTCTCCAGCCTCCAGGCCTGGGCCGGCCGATGCGAGGCCACACTGCACTCGCTCGAAGCCCAGATGTCTGGACTGCGCGCCGACGCCAACAAACGAGCTGCCCAAGACGCGGCATGGTCCGGCAGGATGGACAAGCTGGTGGAAGACGAGCAGAAAAGTGGGAAAGCCTCCGGAGACGCCCAAGGCCGGAAGGGAAACACGCTGACGCAGGGGATCGGCATGAACAGGTTCGCGAGCGCCACAGGCGGGGGCCCCCGAGGCCACGGATCATCAGCAGCGGCAGCTGCCGGGTCTTCGTCCGCCGCCGCCGCGGGCCTGATGAAGGTGACGCGGCAGAGCAGCAAGCGTGGGGCTGGTACGTTGGATACTTCCGGAGATAGCTCTATTGAGGATGAGGCTATGGACTTGGACGATGAGCTGGATTCACCAGATGGGAAGAAAAGAGCTAGCAAGCGGCAGTTACAAAGCTAGTAGACCAAGTTAGCTAAACCGCTTGCCGAGGGACAATAATAGGTGGCCTTGTGAAGGTATCCCAAACCCATTGGCATAGGCAGGGTCTCGGCATGGGTCAGCATCTGCGGCAGTGGTTATGAGGACAGGCATTAGACTTGCCAGGTCACCGATAGCGGCCCGGCATGGAATGAATCGTATTTTTCCTTCATCAGAACACAGCGTCGCTCGAGTATTATGGCAAACTGTCTTAGGACTAGCTAGCAGAATACGTCACAGCTTGGCCAAAGGAAGGCAGCCTCCTTCTCTGATGCACCTTGAATCCTCGAGACGATCACATCATTACCACCCAAACCACACAGGGTGAAAATATCGTACATCCGGCCGTCTCTTCATCGTTCCCAACAGCGTGCGCGAGCTAGAAAGCAGACCAAATGTAAAAAGCAAGGACAAAACAAAAGCCCGAAAAAAAAGGAAAAACCACGCCGGTAAATCTCTCGAGTGAACATCACACAGCAGTGGTATCCTGAACACCTTGCCGAGAGAAGCCCATGACCCGCCCTATTCCCATCTTTGCCATGCACTCCGGATACCAGTGACAAACAGGAATAGAAAGAAAAATAGGAAAACTCGCAGACGCAGACAAACGTACACCACCGCCCGCATACCAATAACCAGATGTCGCTCCCTTGTGGAGGGTTGAAATGCTGGCCGCTTTTGCTCCCGTCAATCATAACATTCATAGCCCGAAAACGCAGATCTTGACTCTTTTTTCCTTCCTTTCCTCTTAGAAGTAAAGTGGTTTACCTGAACCAAGATGTGCAGACTCTGCCTCCTAGACCCTCGAAAGATCAATAACCCTCCCATTTTTCGAATACGTTGTCGTAAATTCCCACTGTGGAAGTGCTTTTCTTCCGTCAACATTCCTCATTCGGCAGGCATGGGCCCTGCTAGAGTCGTTTGCCAGGGACGAGGATGAAGAGCACGCACAATGCGGCGTCGATGAGTATCGTTACCGCGAGGACCATGATGGCCCGCTGGGCGAGCAGCTTACGCACGTAGGGTTCTCGAACTCGAGAGAAGTTGAAGGGAGTGTACTCGCTGAACCCGAGAAGGGCGAGAATTGGGTCGAGTGAATACTGGTATGAGGCAAGAGAGTAGACTCCAATTGTGAAGGGCAGTATAAGCTGATAAGAGTCAGTATGGTTCAGTTAAGAAAGTTAGAATCTGATACGCACCCAAAGTCGTGTCTGGCGAGTCTCGTTGAGGAAAATGAGAATGAACGCAGCCCAGAAGCCTCCAAACATGGACACCAGCCCCAGGATAAGACGCATAATCAAAGTCGCCGGGATAAGGTTGCCGAGAGCTTTCATTCTGAGAAATCCCGGAAAGGCGTCACGCTCCATCGCTTGGAAGACATAATCCTTAGCCACGTCAAACACTTCCGGATCATCCCGCCCGAATTCCTCAATCGCCGTCGTCACGTCCTGTGTTATCGAACCTGGGAGGGTGATCTCGCGCTCCGCACCTGGGAGAAGGAAAGTGTACAAGATCTTCTCGGCAGAAGCTCTTATATCCTGCCGGGCGACTGTGTGAGCGGGGGAGTTTGAGTCCGAGGTGATATCGCGGGAGCTGCTGATGCCCGGGCTTGGACGGTTGCGGGGGCCATTGCTACTCTGCGGGGAGTCATGGGCGCCTGGCCGGTCCTCACGCAAAAATGCTGACATCTGAGCATCCTGGTCTCGTTCCTTCTCTGTCGCATACATCGACGGCCCCGCGTGGTGGCTCATTTCGCCCAGGCCTTGGAGGATGGCTGACGACCGTTTCGAATCCTTCTCCGGCTCAGGGGTACCGACCAGAACCGACCGCCGCAGTTCGCGCACATAGTGGCGGCAGAGGGACATGTGCTGGGCGACATCGAGCCTGATTTAAGTCAGTAACACTGTACCACCAGGAGGGGTCTGCAAGGGTAAGACGGACCAGAAGTCCAGATAGTCCACGGATCGTTGCTGATCTCGCATGTAGATGTAGAATGAAAATAGGTCCACAGGTGGCAGCGTCCGCCTGCTGAGCACCTCGAAGAGAGTCGGAAGTCTGTTCCGGTTCAAATCGGGCACCGGCGAGGGCGTAGAAGTGTGGGTATGCGCGTGCTCCGCCATCTCGCCGTCTGATATCGCCGTGCCTGGGAAGTAGAGGGGCGGTGGTAAAGTCCCGCAAAAGTCGAGACCTCGAGAGAACTCTCTGCTACCGAGCGAGAGCGTTGCAGCTGTCTGTCAATGCCGAATAGAGTTCGATCGCGCGATTAGCTTCGCCGTTGTTGACGTAGATCCGCTCGTTCTCTCTGCCAAGTTGGTCGCGGGGAGTGATTGGGACCGTCTGACCGCTTCGGCGGTTTCCGAGCGGATGTAAAAGAGCACTAGGTGCGCTCAACGCACCCAAAAATCGTGGCGATTGCGATCAGGATGGCGACGTTGACGATGGGAGGGGGAACCGAGCAGCTTGATTGAAGGGCGTTGAAAACAGGCTCCCTTGCACCAAGTGCCACGGACCCCTGCAGCAAACGATGATGTCTGATGAGCAGGAGTTCTGCCGAGCGTCAATTGCTGCGGCTGATGAGCTGATTGGCTTTTGCCAAAGCGGGTATCATTCACCTGTCGGACAACTGGCAGCCAGTCGACAGAGGCAGGGCCAGAGTGGGGTCGGAAAAGAGAGGGCGCGAGAACGCTTTGGGAAAGTTAGGCGAGTGGAGTTGAGCACAGGTCCGCACTTTTTCGAAAATCAGGTTCAATATTCATCTGGAGGGTTTACTGTCAACCCAGCATCTACGACAGCTCGACGCCTTTCTCAACAAATCACGAGATATCCGTCGTCGCCAAAGTACGTAGCTCCGACTCCGATCTCCAACAGATGGTTTCAATTCCATTTTTGTGAAAAGCAGGATTTTCGCAGGTCTCGAACTAACCACCGAACCCCTCAGAATGTCGTCCACCAAGAAGCCCACCGGCAAGACTCAGCGCTCTGCCATTGCTGATGTCGTGGCCCGCGAGTACACCATCCACCTCCACAAGAGGGTAATTAGGACGAGCCCCGCGAAACTCCGAACTGGTCGCTGACGAGAGGACTAGCTGCACGGTGTGAGCTTCAAGAAGAGAGCCCCCAAGGCCATCAAGGAGATCAAGGCTTTCGCCTTCAAGTCGATGGTACGTTTAGCCACCCGATACGAACCGACACGACGAGAGCGACGAGCCAGGAGTCTTTTATTCTCGTGCAGGCGCGTGGGTAGGAAACTGACGTTAAATCTAGGGCACCACCGATGTCCGTCTCGACCCCCAGCTCAACAAGAAGGTTTGGGAGCAGGGTGTCAAGGGCGTTCCATACAGACTCCGCATCCGCATCTCCCGGAGACGTAACGACGAGGAGGGCGCCAAGGAGAAGCTTTACAGCTACGTCCAGGCTGTGAACGTCAAGAACCCCAAGGGTCTGCCGACCGTTGTTGTTGAGGAGTAAAGCAAAAAGAATGGCAAGGGGAATCGACGGTAGTCCGTAGTTCGGATGGTTCAGGACGGCATTTGGGCTTTCGGAGTTTCGCATGGCATCTAGCTTCGCATTACGAATACAGGCTTCGTAAACACGGCACCCTTCGATACCAAAACCTTTCGGCGGCGCTGGTGGGCTTTTTGGGACTTGATGGCCATGGGGTGTTATGGTTTGAAAGTGATACGCTTTGGGACGTCAAAGTGTCCATTATGAGGCCAATGCTGAATGTACGTTGACGCAAAAGCCTGCTACGCTAGCAGGCAACAACAACGGGATATCCATGAACCAACCCTCCCTGGAAATGCAAACCCGTCAGGGTACCGTGACTCCATTTCTCCTATACAACGCCCTCCCATGCGTCCCCTTCAGTCATCCTCGAGGTCCTTGTGGCGGTCCATGACCTTGGATTTGAAAAGAGCAGGGTCCTTCTCCCAGAGCTCTGCAGCCTCACCATTTAAGGGAGAAGAGCTGCGGTTGTGTTAGTTTGAACATGTATCACGGAGAGAGTGGAAGAATCCATACTTGTTCGGCTCGCCGAGAAGAGACTGCAGGCTCAACAAAACAGTCTGGATGTTGTACGCGGCTGTCCACTTGTCCTTGAGAATATCCAGGCAAATGCGGCCGGAAAAGTCCACATTCGGGTGGTAGATTGGGGTTCTGTAGATAACCGTAGGAGGAGCGTAAGGGTAGTTTGACGGGAACTCGAAGCTGAGTTTGAACGTGAGGCCGGCGTACGGGGTGTCGTCGGGTCCCTCAATAGTTGCCCGCCACGAGAGCAGATTGCCATCGGCGGAGGGGAAGGCGGACACACCCGGCGCCGGGGACGTCATTAGCATCATCAGCTCCGTCTGCAACCTGCCCGATGTTAGCCAAGTGCTCCAAAGGTGGTTTTAACGAAAGCGACACATTGCGCTGGCAGTTGTGGGCGGTGGGTTGGTATTACCTCTTCGCAGCATTCTGCCCAGGGTCAGCAGCCTTCCGTGCGCCGCCCAGCTTATTCGCAGAGACGCTGCCCGGGGCAGCGTTCTGGCTATCCTCCATGCTGTAAGACATGATGGGCGGCGATGTTGCGTGGTGAGAATAGGCGGCCGAGGAGACAAAGCCGAAGACTCGGGATGATGTCGTAAAGATCTGAGATGCTAGAGCAAAAGCTGAGTTAATGTACTTGGCCGCGAACGTAGCAATCGGTCGCAAAAGATGGTTTATGTACCTGCAGCAACGATATTGCCGAGTCTTAGGAATTGTCGAGGTTATAGACGGCTGGCAGAGGTGGAAGGCACAGTATTGGCCGGATGGAGACCAACCTCTGAGGATCGATGTTTACATCCCTGCCCCACACATTGTTCCTTGGAGACGAGACAACCCCTCAGCAACCGCGAACAGTGCTTGCAGCAGGCGGCGGCAGCAGGCGGCCCAAGCCCCCGTTGCCAATCGATCCGCGTCGCGCTTGCCGGTCCTAAACCAAAACACCCGTGACAGCCCCAATCCTCAAGCTGAATCTCAACAGTTCGCAGTGCACGCGACCGCTGCACGCGTTCAAATTCCAATTCAGCGCGTAAATTGCAAAAAATGGTGAGTGCCTTGCGCCCTTTGTATCTCACCCTGCCGAATCTTGCAGCAACGAGTGCATTTTGCATGCATGTTTACTTCAACTCCTGTTTCTCCAATTGATACAAATTCGAGCCCCTCATTTTCGTGTATTTCATTTCATAGTGGACTTTCACGGCCGCGGCACCGAACCACTTCCCGTTGAGATTACTGCCGCTGAACCTCAAGCATGCAACAGTCACAGTTGGACCCGCTCCCAGTCGACCTCCCCTTCCGAATAGTCTCCAAGACGATCGGAAGGGGGGCTTATGCATCGTAAGTACCCCTTTGCTCCTCTTTCCGAAGCCAAGACTAATGACCGTTGGCAGCATCAAAAAGGCAGTGCCGCTAGACTCACCGTCACCGGTGTTCGCCGTCAAACTTATCCACAAGGGCTATGCCATCAAGCAGGGCCGGATATCGGCAAAGCAGATCGCCATGGAAGTGTCACTGCATTCGCATATCGGCCAGCATCCGAATGTGATTGAGTGGTTCGCTACTGGCGAAGACGCTGTCTGGCGATGGATTGCTATGGAGTTTGCCCAGGGCGGTGACCTGTTCGACAAGATCGAAGCCGATGTTGGCGTACAGGAAGATATCGCCCACTTATACTTCCTCCAGCTGATCAGCGGCGTAAGTTTTATACATTCCAAGGGGGTGGCACATCGGGACCTGAAGCCCGAAAACATCCTGCTGTCGGAGACCGGCAATCTGAAGCTTGCCGACTTTGGCATGGCCACCATGTTTGAGTACAAGGGGCAGAAGAAAACAAGCGCCACCATGTGCGGCAGCCCACCATACATTGCCCCCGAGGTTCTCACCTGCGCTAGGTCAGACAGGAGGTCGCTGGAGGCAGCAAAGTACTCCGCCGATCTCGTCGACATCTGGGCATGCGGCGTCATTTTATTCGTCCTACTAGTCGGAAACACGCCATGGGACGAGCCGACATCAGGGAGCTGGGAGTTTCTCGAGTATCTCAAGACGAATGGGCGGAGCAGCGATGCCCTCTGGCAGAGGATACCCTTAGAGGCGTTGTCCCTTCTCCGGGGCATGATGAACGTCGAAGCGAAGAAGCGTTTCTCGTTCGCCCAGATTCGCCAACACCCGTGGTACACAAGACGCAATCCGCTCCTAACACCAGAAGGCAACATTTCCGACGAGATTTCGCTTGCTACAAAGCTCCTTGAAGGTCTCCGGATCGACCTCACGCTAGATCCTACCCCCTCCCAACGGCCTGCCGAAGCCGACTCAATGGATATCGACTCAGGCAACTCCCACGGCTGGCCTTCAGCCCTCTCTGCCACCCAGCCTGAGAATCCCATCAATGATGCCCTCTTTGATTGGGAGCGTCCCAGCACCCGTGCCATCGATACTCCCGGCATCTCCTCCACTCAACCCGTAACTCGCGCCGAAGCATCACACCCCAGCCGTCGCATCGGCTCCACCGCCTTCGAGGCCCTCGAAGCCGAGCCCACCATGAGCCAGTTCTCCCAGCAGCCAGGCGTCCCGCTCAGTTTGACCCAGCATGCCCGCCGCTTCCGCGATATTGTCCCAGCCTACTCTCTTGCGCGGTTCTTCTCGCATGTGCCGCCCACTCTACTAGTCCAAATGATCCGCGATGCCCTCCACCAGCTCAACGTCCCTCTACCCTCCGCCATGCCCGATATCAACCTTCACGGGGACCACATCGCGACGGTACGCGTCCGTACTCTTGACAGCCGCCGACAGGGCTTGCACGGCGATATCCTGGTAGACAAGTACTACCTACCGGGTGGAGAGGAGCTACTTGAGGTGCGCTTCGTCAAAGTCAAGGGTGACCCGCTTGAGTGGCGCCGCTTCTTCAAGATGATGGTATTACTCTGCAAGGATGGCATTTTCAGTAACGAGGCGTAGAGGTGAGATCAACGGTATTGAGATAGGGACATTCTCATTTAAAAGCATTGGACAATGGCGTTCGTCGAGTAGAGATTGAGGGCATTGGATGGCGCGAATACATTGATGTACAGACACGAGAATATTGTTTAATTATATTATGAGGGTCTGTGGAACGAATGCAGTCAAGGGACTGAGGTCGAAGGCTCCCGAATTGGTCGCGCTGGAACGGCCAAAACTGTTAGCTTAAAAATTGATCGGATTCCTGTATATTTTCCAGCCCTATTGTTCATGCAAAAATGTTGAATGTGCAAATCCAAATCTGGGTGAACCAGACCTAAGGGTATCTAGCTAACTTTGAAGATGAAGAAAACAATGCCATATGCCAACAAAGGAAAACGATGAGTCTTGTGAGTGTCCGCTCGCTCACGGCCAGCAGACGGGTATAGCAGGGGAAATGAGAGTTTTATCAAAGACGAATATGCCAGAAACGATCATATAATTACCCATGATGAAAAGAATGCCAGATAACCAACCCAATATACTCCTCCCGTCACGAAAAAAGGCAACCTCCCCTTACAGACAGAATATACCCTGACACCGTGCTATGCTATGTTAAAATGCTGAATCACGCCGCCATCGCCGTCTACATGTATGCAAAGAAGAATGAAAATTGCGCCTCGGCGCATAGTGCCCCTGAGACTCGATCCCCTGAAACGACAAGGCATGACGAGTTCAGAAGCTACGCTGAGAGCTAACGTTGTGAAGGGTAAAACCCAACTGTATCGTGGTTCTGTGACATATTGTCAGTATAAACGTATGGTGAGCCAGAATCCTCGTCTGGGTCAAGGGAACGGACGCCTCGGTGTCCCCATCGGGTAGAGTTGTCGCTGTCGTAGCCGTCCAGAGCGGGGCCTCCAAGCTGACGGTAGTGGCGGCGATCGTGCCGGTGGTGCTCTTGCTGTTCGGTGATCCCAGAGCAGGGATAATATACGTGGTGTTTATCGTTGATAGGCCAGCTCTCTTCGTCAGGTTCCGGAATCCGGAACCGTTCAAGGTCAGCCTCCATCCTCCCTAGGTGCAAGGCACTCTCAACGCCAGCCCATTCATCGATCAACTTAGCAATGGCCTGGAAAGCTGGAGTGTGTCCGCCACAGTGACGAGCACGAAATCCGCAGCAGATGAAGAGATAGCTGTGGATAAGTTCGTGGAGAAAGGTCGAAATCAGGAGTCGGCGGCTGTACTTGGAGTCGCGAAGGATTGGCGACGACAGAACAATCAGAGTCTCGAAACCACGATTGCTGGCGCGACGAAGGGCCGTGGTCCCAATGACATTGCTGTCGTACTGAGTGCTCGATTCGTGGGACCAGTCCCACATGACACGTTGGCTCAGGCGACCGTTGAAGAAGATTTCGTTGGCGGCCGAGAATATGCTTTCGAGAGAGTCGTTATCCAGTGGATACTCGGCATTGGATCGGGGGTTGATGATGCTCCGGAGGATGCGCTCGTGCTTGGAATCCGGAAACCGGCGGCGGAAGTTGGCCATGTGGTCCCGGACACGCTGCTCTGCCTCCTCGTCCTCCAGCAACTCGGTCCGGGCGCTCCTCTCCGTCGGGTCGGCTCGGATGGAATGTCCGGAGGCTGTCCGTTCCATGGCGCAAGCCGCGGGCTCCGGAGACGGAAGCCGGCGCGGTGACGGAAGGTGGTGGTGGCGAGCTGGGTGGGGTTGGGTATGCGGGGAATGGTGCCGCTGGGGAGTGCGGGCTCGGAGGATGTGATGATCGTGGTGGACGGGACCGCCGACCCGCTCCTCCGCCTTGAAGGCGACCACATCCCCGCGCAAGACATTTGGAACACAGTGCTGAGAGTACTTCGGCCTCTTGTGCGCGAAGCTCTCGTCATCGACGTCGGCGGTGCGTCGCTTGACGGGGAAGGGAGGGTACCCTCCTTGGGGCCCAATCTGCGGGTGTATGTCCCCGCCAGTAACCGGCCGGGCCATCGGACATGCTCGGTGCTATGGGCTAGGTGCTGCGTGGTGGGAGAAGAACGGTTTGGTGCAGGATCTCAGATGAAAGCTGGGAAATGGGTGGCACAAGAAATGAAAAACTTTTCAGTCAAAAGCAAACGGATCAAGGGTAGACAGGTAGGAAAGAACATCAGGGCCGGAACACCGTCGGGTGAGAGCGGTAGCGGTCGAGCGTCATCCATCGTACCTTCCGGCCCTGCAGAGGAATGTCCCACCCACAAGCAGTCTCGAATAGCCGACCACCAAAAACCGAACCGACCAAAGCTCGCCTCGCTGTCCTCCAGCCATTGGAACACATGAAGCGTCTCGTTTGTTGGCCAGCGTGTTTTGCCTTCAGTGGCCCTTCTTTTCTGCTCACCAGACCAATTAGGAAGCGCCGGTGGCAAACAATCCAGGACAGGAAACGGGTGCTTGAGGTTGACTTGAGTAGCCAGTGGAGGTTTCCACAGCCAGCGCTCCAGAACACAGTCAGCGGTGTGTGCTGTTCACGGCAGCATCAACTGCATTGCGCGCTCCCGCATATGCAGCAATGCAGTAGCGCCACGAGTTGTCTTGCTTCTCCTCTTTTTTTGCTGAAATTGGTGTTTCCAGAGGGGCACGCTGAAGGGAAGAAACATCTCACTGGCGAGAACCCCGAAAAGATCAGCGCATCTGACACGGACCACAGAAGACCCTAACAGCAACTTGCGTTAATATGATGAAGTTCTCAGTGACTCGTCTCCTCCACAATATCGACACCGCCAAGATTGATGGTTTTAATCCTAGAAGTTTGGTTCTTGGCTAGCCAGGCGGACAAGTCTTTCACCGATCAAAGACGTATGCCGTGAGTCGCACGTTTGGCGTGGGTTTGTGGTGGTAATGGGTGGAAGGAAAAGGCGCACCAAGGCAACAACAGCCTGACAGCCTGGCGATTGGCGTGCAATGCTTCCCAAACGAAATCAATTGGCCGCCTCACTTTTTGAGGAACGCATGCCAAATGCCCCTTTTCTAGACATACCCACCAAAGCATTGAGGCTGGCAGCTTTCTATACGACCACGACTCACAGTTTCACAGTTACACCCAAAGGGACTTCAGCACACACACGGCCGTAGGCGAGTATATGCATAAGCACTTCGCCGCATTCTTGACTTGCTAGGCACGATGCCCTTGGCTGCAAGAGCTATCCAAAGTGTGCAACTTTCGCTGGCTGCCAGCATAATACACTGACAACTCTGTGCAGTAAAAGGCTATCAAGTGCAGAGCTTGATGCATGACGCAGCATCATTGACCTCACTAGGGCCAACGAGATGACTTTCCTCCCATAGTCAGGCAGATATCCATGTCCCACAGCCGGTTGATGGAAATTAAGACCGTCGTCTTCCACTTCCGATTCCAAGGTTCCTCACGAAACGGACGTCATCAGCTTGCCTTTCTAACGCCAGCCGCATCCTCTCGCTGTAAGCCTTCTCCTCGCTGGCTCTAGCCCGTTCTTCCTCCTGTAGGAGCTCGTCCCGCTGTTCCTCGAAATCCTGAGCTGTGAAACCAGGCTTCGCGGAAATTCTCACAAGTCCAAGCTTTTCCCCTGTCCAGAACAGCAGGTCGTTATCATTGACGCTTGCGTGGGCACCAGACGCTCCGACATCAGGCTGCCGGGTAGGCAATAATTTTCTTGCTATGTCATCAGATCCGGGCATCGACGCAAAGACCGAATGCACCTCGGGTAGCTCACTTGGACCGATCTTGAAGCGGCGCACCTCTGTGAAGCCATCCCTCTCAAACCACTTCAGCTCGCCAGAACCGTCAGAAACAGCCAGTCGCGTGCCGTGGTTAGCGACCGAGAGCAGCTTGGAACGGGACGCGGTCTGGCGATTTTTCAAGTTTGAAGACTGAAGTCCACCAGCGCGATCGGGATTCATTGAGGCGGATGGTAGAAGGCCGTAGAGTTCCAAGGAGCCCTTTGTGTGGTATTCTCCTACGGCAATCAGCGTTCTTCCGCCAATGGCAGTCTTGCTCTTCTCGACTTTGTCGACAGAGAGTTCGCCCATCCGTCGCAGTTCGCTGCTAAACGTCGAGAATGGATACGGAAGAGACGTCATGCTGCACAAGCTCGCACCGGAGTGGATGGAGCCTCTGATCGACGGAAACTTTCGCCGGTCGTAGTGCAGGATGTTGCTGAAACGACCAGCGACGTAAATGTCGTCTGAAAGCTCGGCTCTTTGGCCAGGGCGCTCAAGATGGAGGATGCTGAGAGGTCCAGGTTGGCTCAACGGAGCATAGGGGGCAAGTGGCTCATCGTCGAAGATCTGCTGTAAATTTCGCTGCCGAAGTCTTGCCCCCATCTGGCCGACGTCGTCTACCCGCTCCAGCTCATCGCTCCGAATGGGAATACGGGATCTGTAGTCATGCAGGTGGATTCCGAGACTTGTCCCAACCGTCAATGGGATCCCTGGATCGGCCCCAGATAAGGCTGTGATGGACCAGGGGAACGACTCGCAATCAATGACTTCGAGCCGCTGCAAGTCCACGGCGATAAGATCTGCACATGCAAATTGATCAGCCTTGTTCTTGGTAGGTAAGGGGATGGGATACGGGGCACACACGGCTCTGGATGGCGAAGAATGCGCGGTGCAGCTCGCTGTCGACGCTTACACACTCGGTCACACCTGAGTCTACCCGCTTGGAGCGCCTGCTGTTGTCGGCATTGGGTCCATCGATGAACAGTATTCCGGGTCGGCTCTTGGCGATGATGGCGCCCCTTCTTCCTCTCGTCCCATTGACGTCCCACAGACACACAGCACCGTTATCTAATGGGGAAACAGCGAAAAGGGTCTCTGGGCCAGTGTGCTCTCCACGTGCCTTATCTGGTCGATAGAGCGCAACGCCTCGTGCCTCAACAGCGTCTACCGTCGGTTGGTTGTCGGTACGCGGTACTTGCATCCAGTTGACAGAGATGGGCCCGTGACGTTGGATATATTCGTCGTACCAAGAGATACGCTCTTTGGGGAAGCAAGGATCCCAATTGGCCATGATCCGTTTGCGGTCATGCCTCCGAGGACTCGGGTCCTCGAGAGGCGAAATCGCGGACGCTGCTCCAGACTCCTCGTCATCGTCAGTCCTGCGGAGGTCAACGTCGTTGAAAAAGGCACCCCCAGCGCGTCTCGATACCTCAAGGACACGACGGCGGTCTACGGCCTCCAGAAACGACGAGTTCTCGAAGCAATGAGAACGCCACAGGTTGTCATCGCGGGCAATAGCACGAAAGGCTCGCTGGTGGTCGATGTTAGCTACCAAATTCCAATTTAGGACAATGTTGGCATGTCTCAGGAGGTCTGAGGAGGTAACTTCTCCTCCTACTGAGACGCTAGGGCAAAAGGACTAAAGGGGCGAAAAACAGCAGCAATCACACATACCGATACTAGTTGTAGACTGATGGTGTCGAGAGGTTCAAGATCTAAGTCAAGGTTAGTGGTGCCGGAACCCCCTAGGTAACTCAACCATCCAGTGAGTTGGGTGACTTACACGAGACAATGTGGAGCAGAATTTCTTGTGGTAGGCTTGGTAAGCCCACACTGGCGGCGGCCGGGGTGTCGGCCTGTAGCTCCGGCTGGAGTAGATCGTGGGGCGTTTCCTGGCCCCCAATTCTATCCGGCGCCGGCGCCGACGCCGGTGTCGACGCCATTTTCAGGGTCAACCGAAGGTTGCCGCGCAAAACAAGGGTATCTAGGGCTGAATAGAAAAGACTGAGAGGAGCACAACGGCTAGGCCCAGTTGCAGCGTTTGAAAGCGCATTGAAGCGCGGGCCCGAGGTATCCGCCGCGCTGGAGTCTCCAGGAGTAGAAAAGGGGGGACAAAAAAAAAAGAAGAGACAGAGCTATACGTAAAATGGGCAAGGGAAAAAACCTCGAAAAGAACACCAAGCAGGGGCTAATCTCTCAAGCTATCATCTTCTAGAAAAGAGAGGTAGAGAGAGCCCCGCTGTATCCTTTCCTCCGGATCTGTTTTGTTCTGTTTTTTCTCTCTTCTGTTGCTTTGACACTCGTCTCAGGCTCGGGAGGGGACAAAATGGACGACTTCTCGATGCTCGAACCCAGGTCCGATTCGGACGGAAGATGGCTGAGGCGTCTGGAAGGTTCGGATTGCGCCCGTGCAGCATTCCATGCTAGCTGGGCTGGAAGGGGTGTGCAGTATCTGGAGAGACGGGAGAAACGGGTTATTTCATTAGTATGGACGGGATAGCACGGTACGGGGTAGTGGATGTGGGAATGGTCGAAGCCAGGGGAGTGCGGGGTGGGTGGGGGCGCGATAACGATAAGAGGTTGGAGAGGGGATACAAACATACCTAGGTAGGAAAGGGGGCGGGGTAGACATGTTGACGGTGGTCTAGACTCTTGTTGGACACTTTGATTCCGCAGCAGGGGAGTGCGTGAGACGCCGATTAATGGGGATTGGCACCTAATCACTAGCATAGGTATTGACTCTGCAGGGGGGTCAAGTTATATAACAAAGAGCGTACTGGTATAGTAGTGATTGTCGGGTTGGTATCCATGATCTCGACGTTGAGATCTCGATGGTTTGGCATCGTGGATGAAGGTGCAGATAGATATGCAGTGTGTTTCTTTGGCCATATTACTCCCCCTTGCTCTAAGGCTGAAGGATTGGGCCTGTTGTTCCCTGGTGCGAACACCGTTGTGATCGATTGCACTCGAACAGCAGGACAGCAAGAAGTTTGAGCTCTACTGGGAGGTCTCCTATTGTTTTTAACCATCGTGGTTACACCGAGGCTTTTGTTCGAATTAATGGAATTATCACTGCCCAAACTGAAGAGCACTGAAATCTGTGTCCCTTATTGCTCGCGGCTCCAAATGCCCGCGCTCTACCGCCGAGCTGGCAATGGCGCCCCTGATGTGTTTGCTTTGTCGATCGTCCCCTTTTCCTTGGGCTTTCACACGGTACTTGCAATGTTGGTTGGGTTGGTAAGTTTGCAAATGTTTGGATCTGTAAAAGGGGGCGCCAAGCTTTGTGTGCGAGCGCGTGTTTCCAGGTTGGATTCAGTTATCGGTTCCATTCAGCTACATAATCTTGTTGAGGGAGTGCTTAGAGCTGTGATCTGCTTTGAGGTGGCCAATGATCGTGAGATGAATGGGCTTTATATCGAAGCTATCACCATCTTCAGGTCAGTGGTTGCTAGGGCAGTAATGATGGATATAGGGTGAGAGTTCATACCTGTCCACAAGTGCTTGGTGTTGGTGTTTTCGCTGCTCCAGCTGCTCGTTGAGAACCTCAGGTGGCTCTCCATCCTACCCTAGCAGATTCTTAACCTTCCTCCAATATTCTGTCCGTCGCGAAGATGACGCGAACGCGTCGTTGAGTGCGCCCAGCCATGAATGCCTTCACACAGCTCCCACAGCCTCAACCACCCGCGACTCCAGAGTTAGGATCCGACTTTTACGTGACCCATATAGATACTGAGAATAATACAATAGAATATAGCTCTTCAGACACAGCCAAATAGATCAAAAGAACACAAATTTGAACCTATTCTCCCTCGCTATCCGAACCCTATTCGTTCCATCTCGTTCTTGCCCCAACCCGAGTATCCGCAGACTCATCGTCGTCGGTGGTCCGAGCTCCTGCGCCATAGCTACAACTCTGGCTTTCGAATCTCCTCCTCTTTCCTCTTTTCTTCTCTTTATCTCCAGGATCGCGCCTCAAAGACTGCCTCGCTCCCCGTCACCGTCGCCACCACCATCGCCGCTTCGCCGCGTTCCTTGTAAGTATTTCCTCTCCCTGATCATCATTACCTTCACCACCCTTTCCATCCGATCTCCTGATTATTTCGGCTTCATCCGAGAAGACTTCGTGATCTTGAGCCTCACGGCCAAGTGTGGGGTCCGACCGACGAAGCTGGTCTGCCACTTTCTCGGCCCCAACCACACAAGTCACCAGCTTCAAGACCACGTCGTTCGGCTCGACTCAGTTGAGAGTTGGGTGAACTCTCTACCGCCTGTTGCATCGCTTGCGCCAGAGCCTCAATTCATGTCCCAACTTCCTCTACCCTACCCTTCCGATCTCAACCTGTATGGTCTGGTTAGGGCTAGCCTTGAATGGGTTGGCCGAAAGCACATCGCTGTTCCTCTTTCTGTGTCCTGGCTCCAGGGGTGTCAATCAAGCTTGTGCCGATTTTTTTTTTGAGGCCAATTCTTCTGTCTTTGATCTTTCAGAGTGCTGACAGGTTGTAGCAAACCATCAAAGAAGCAAGGAGAGAGAACGAGAGAGGGCCTCGTGCCATTGTGTAAGTTGCTTTTCTCCAATGTGTTGTCTGACTTTCATCAACTCAGTCTTTCTCCACCCTGATTCACAGCCACTACCCCAAATTCCCTGACTCTTCCCGTTTTGCTCATCGCGGACGCTCTTGAAGCAAGTGGGACATTTTTGTCAAGTTTGGTTGTCCATGCTTCGAGCCAGTTGGCAATTCGGAAATCTCCGGTCAGTCTCCTCTTTCCATGGGGATGATGTGGCAGAGACTTCTCGTTCGCTATTCCTTGACAGTGGTCGACTGTTTCGTTATCACGACAATGCTCTTCCCAACCTAAGAGCAGTCTGACGCGAAATTCTGGCTACCATCATCGAAGATCAAGTTTCCCATCAACCATGACCATGGAACCTTTCTCTTCGAGTGCATCGCTCGACAAGAACGTTTAATTCCCTTTGGCTCAGGACCTGTTGGTTGTCGGGCTGGGACTTCCATAGTGATCTCATCCTGCTGGGGTTGAAGGGAAGCCTGGCCTCGTATGGCAGTTTCATATGTCGACCAATTTGACTGCCGAGAAATTTTACTAACATTTGTGTCTCCGAACCAGAAAGGATGAGCCAACAAGCCTTTGCCCCGGAGGGTGGCCCGGTGATGCCATCCAACACCGGCGGGTGGCCCGGTAACGCTACCCACCCGTTGCCCGCGCCTTCTGCTGCCCCGGGGGCGACCCCCCTCCTAAACGGCGGTCGCGTCAGTGTCGCCGCCCTCCCCCCCTCCAACACCTCTTCGGGGGTGTCTGGCCAGTTTGACCTGGAGAGGTCCGGACGGTCGGAACGAGAAGTGTCTATGGCACTAAACGACATGGCTTCCGTCAGCGATGGCGGAGCGGCGTTCGAGGCGGTGGTTCCCGGTTCTTCCGGTCTGGTTGCTCCTCAGAGCAGCCCGGTCAGGAGGCCGGCATCGCTCACGCCGTCGGTCGTGTATGTTGATCTGGGCTCCGTCAACCGGAGTCTAGAGTCTCACCTCTACGCAGCGGAAAGTAACTCTGTCGGTGAGGCCACCGGGTTCAGTCCCAACGGCATTGCCGCGGAGGAGGGTGAGGGTGATGGAGGATGGGAAACGCTGCGGCTTTCATCTGATGGCGTTGAAGACGCACCAATCGGTGCTGCCGGGTGCTTCGGCCCTGGCCGCATTGAGGATGGCGTCGCCGATGTGCCTGGCTCGGGCCGCTTCGCACGCGGAGCTCCGAGTCGCCTGGGACCGCAAGTGGGCGGCTCCAGGACCCTGCCGCCACAGTTGCAGGGTGGCACTCGAAACATGTTGTTGGAGGACGAAAACCGCCCTGTCTTCCCACCGCAGCAGAGGGCACACAGGGTCAACGGGTATTTAACCAACGGAGCCAGCGGCGGCTTCACTCCCGCAACAACCGCAACAACCACCGGCGCAACCTATGGCGCTACCAGCAGCCTTTCGGCTGCTTCAGGCAGCCAGGCCTCATTTTATGACGACTCGACTGCGCGGCGGATGATCGCCAACCCACCGCCCACCCTGCCGTTTTCGCTCGTCCCCCTCTCGCATGCGTCAAACGTGCAAATGGCGAATCGATTCCTGGGTACCGAAGACCAGACCTTTTTGTCGAACTACTCGCTGGATGAGATTCTACCAGCAACCACGGCCCCGGTTTCTTTCATCAACTGCCCCCCGCGCTCCCATCGACGCCTTGCGTCAATCTCTGAAGATGAGGGTATCGACGGTTACGGTCGTCCCAGTCACTCCGCCATGCGGCGCAACCCTTCCTTGAGCGAGCTCATCGGCGAGCCCGGTCCTTCGACGACACCTTGGCGCAGTGCTCTTCTCCGTCCCGTCCGAGCCGTTTCCGACACAGTCCAGTCGACCCGCGCCCGTGTCCGCCGCTCCCGTACTCACCACCATCAGTCCTTCGGCATGTCCCGTTTGGACTCAGAACCTCAGCTTTTCTCGGGCTCGAATAACTCGATCGAGCGAATCCGCAACCGCGCTCGCCGTCACCGCGCCACCCCTCCGGCTGGCATCCTTTTCGGCGACATGAACAGTCCAGACAACATAGCCTTTGTGGATTAGGCCTCCACAAGGCGACGGAACTTTCTGGCAGCTGTATACGGCCTTTGCTTCGCTTTCCCTCCCTTTTCCCTTGCCCCGGGCTTGGGCTTCCTCGATGTTTGGCTCGGCTGGCGAACGAATTACCATTTCAACGGTATGCATCGGAACGAGCGGATGAGAGCCTTCCACTTTGGCTTGGCAGGTCTCATTTTCTGGATCATAGGCGTGACTACGGCCACGGTCGTCGCTTGGGGGAGCCGCGTATAGGCCTCGGGAGGACCGGGAAAGGCGTCGGATGGACAAGAATAGGCATAGGACGATGCATGGGAGGCCTTCGGATCATGTTTGGAGGCGTTTTTGCCTGGGTTTGAAGCGTCCAAGGATGCATGAAAGGCGTTCGGCTAGGGTTTGAATGCGGGTTTGCTAGGCTTCGAGGCATGTTCGTTGACCACCAGGGGCATAAATTGCCATAGAGAAGGGCATCAAATGCCTAGGATGATGCAGTCGGATTTCTCTGGGAGGCGTGGCCGCCGGTCTCGAAGGGGCTCCAGAGTTGGCCAAAGGGCCTCGGTTTTTATTTTTTCGGCATAATTGTAATCTGTTTGGTGTGTCGCTTCGAACGACGAGGCGTCTTCTGCTGTCGTGAATGCGTGATGTGGTGATTTTTAGGCCTTGAGTAAAGCTTGGAAGGCTTTTGTGTGTCCTCTGGGGGGGCGTTGAAACACGGTATTGACGCCTTAATACGGCAGTGCCAACAGCTGAAGGTGAGTGCAACAGCTCATTAACTGGGCCCCCTCTCGTTGTGGGATTAGATGCTGACAGGCGTAGATGTGCCACCAAAACAAAACGAGGGGTTCCTAAGCGGGTTTCTCTTGGTTGGATTTCGGCTTTGCCGGATGTTTGCCTAACCGGCAGTAACAGAAAGACAGAAAGAGGCGTACCACGCGTGTCGAGTCATCGTTTCTGGTGTTTTCGAAGCGCTGCGGCTGGGAAAAGCACACCCCCGTCTACCGTCCCCTTCTAATGTCTCTTAGCAACGATCACAGCCATGATGCGTAGCAACGTTGAGAGGTGCCCCACCAGGTTGGCATACGGATAGAGGCATGTGTAGATGCAGACCGGGTACTGCGAACACCCATGTTAGCTCCGTAAACGCCGAAAAAAATACCGCCTAGGTGAGTATGAGCTTTGGGAATACATACCTGAAAGAGAGCCGTCAGAGTCTGTGAAGTTGTTACAGCGTAAATAGGCGGAAGGCGCTAAGGGCGTGCAGAGGGAGGGGGGCAAAGGAAGCGGAAAGAGACACCCTTGCGTACCATATCCTGGATCCGCGTGCGTGTTGGCGGCTGGCCTTGTGCGGCTGCGCAGAAAGAGAGCACAAAGAGCAATGAGAATGGGATTAAAGCCTGTAAGTTTTCCATTCTTGATAGAGAAAGGCGTGGAGACGCTGAATACTCCGGAATAGCGTCGCGCGATGAGATATGTTGTGGCTGTTTAGGCGGCTACTCTCGAGGAGGGCGCCTTCCCGGTTTGCACAACCATCGGGCAGGATTTGGGCAACCCTGAGAGCATTTTGGCGCCTAGCTTGGGCTGCAAGCTGGTCACGATGCTCACCGTGCCAAAGGATGAAGGGACAAGGGACGGGGCTACTGACGGAGCTGAGAATGGCTGGCACCAAGGCCGGCACCGGGGCCGGCACCAAGGCCGGGGCCGCCGGACTTCACTCTCCAAACCAACTTCAACTGCGGCCTCCGCCAAGTCCTCTCAAAGACACTTGACAACCACAAACCGAGATGCCACAAACCAAGACCTGCAGCCACATCCGAACCCTTCACCTCGCCTCCAATCTCGCCATGCAGCGGCTTCCCGCCCAACTCCCCACAAAACCTCCGCCACCAATCCCGCTCCGCCAAGACCGCAAACCCTCAACCCCACAACACACCCATGACTCGCACCACCCAAAACCTACATAAATCACAAAAACCCTCCAAAAAATCGTCAAATCAAGGCGAGATGGCCGAGCGGTCTAAGGCGCTACGTTAAGGAGATCCTTAATAACATCATTCATGAGTGATTCCGTAGTCCGAAAGGGCGTGGGTTCGAATCCCACTCTCGTCAGTTATTTTTTTGTCTGCATTCACTGCAGTTTTCACTGCAGTTTTCAGGCTCTCAAGTTTTCCGCCTCGTGGCGGCTGCTTCCGTTGTGGGAATTCTATGGCACCGGATGCTGTGTCGGCTAGTAAACAATGCCCCTGATCACCCCTAAAATGTTTCGCAGCGCCAAGCCATCTCACTACCAAAATTGTAGATAATTACTTTTATTTTCTCGACCAAAGCCAGTATGCACACTATAAGCCATTTCTTTTCCCATCAAGTAACATCGCTCCGCAAAGTCTAGAAATTTTTACCCATGCAGACCTGTCATAAATCATCTTTCCTCAACGGCCAGAAGCAACGCTAGAAGACAGCAGCAATTTCAGCATGCAAACATCTCAAAATCTTCATCGTAACACTCATAGGATCTGCCCCCTACAATTTCATTTCTCCTCCCCAAACACAATGCCTCGTAACTTCTCCCTTTCGCCAGACTCTTCGCACATGCCCCTGAAAATGCCGCCCTCCTTCTCCCACAATTCTCTGGGAGCGCCATACTCGGCCACCTGCCCATCACTCAGTACGAGAATCCGATCAAAGTCCGCGATTGTAGACAGCCGATGCGCAATCACGATGAGCGTCGAATCTGTAAACTCCTCGCGAATACTCCGCTGGATCAGGCCATCGGTGTGCATATCTACTGCCGACGTCGCCTCGTCGAGGACCATCACGCGGGGACGGCTCACAATGGCGCGCGCTAGTGGTCGATGTCAGCTACTAACTTCATTCTAGGACAATATTTGAATGTCTCAGGAAATCTCCTCCTCGGACCTCCTGAGATAAGAGGGCAAAGGACTAAACGGGCAAAAAATAGCAGGAATCGCACATACCCAGGCATAGGAGTTGACGCTGTCCCTGCGAGAGGTTGAGGCCACCCTCAGAAATGCTAGAGTCGAGATGGTTGAAGATATTTGTGTTCCTGGGGGCGAGGGTAGCAGAAGACGAAGATTCGCCGGTGGGGGTTGCGGCACCAGAGGTAGAGGCAGAGTCAGTGAGGAGGTGGACGCGGTCGAGAGCCTCCCGGAGCTCTGCATCGGTGTGGTTTTCGAAGGGATCGAGATTGCTTCGAACGGTCCCAGAGAAGAGTACGGGGTCCTGTGAAAAGGTCAACACTAAGTTGGAGCGACCGTGATGGTTATGTACTTGCCTGTGGAATGATGGCCAAACGTGAGCGGAGGTCATGGAGGTTGATCTTTGAGATGTCCTGTCCGTCAATGTGAATACTGCCTGAGCGAGCCTCTAAGAAACGGAACAAGGCAAGAGTCAACGACGACTTTCCGGCACCGGTACGACCGACAACACCAACACGCTCGTTGCTCTCGACACTGAACGTGAGATTTTTTAATACTGGTGGAAGGTCAGATGCATAGGAGACGACCAACTCGTCAACTTCAATACGGCCTTGCGTAGGCCACGCGGCTGGCGGTTTCTTTCCATCGAGAGGTTCCGTAGGAAGTTCTGTGTACTGTGTTTCCTGTCAGAATTTCCATTCCTTTAGCCAGACTGCCGCCGATGCACCCAGAACTCACCTCAACAATTCGCTCCGCTGCATTCATGTTAAGCTCAATATTTGCGTACAGCCTAACAGTCCACATCACGGCCGATGAAAACTCCAAGGCAAATGCCAGCGTAAAGCCAGCCAGCGAAGAGTCAATGTTCGGCGTGATCAAGATCAAAACACATATGACGATTGCGAAGAACGACCCTACGAGAGCCATCCTCCAGCCCATCCATCTGTTGAAAAGCCATAGATGCCAGATCATTACCGAATAATTGTCGAGCTTCTGGTACATGCGCTGAATGTAAACCTCGGCCTTGCTGAAGCCACGAATCGTTGCAACACCGGCAAGCGCTGAACCGAATTGTTCGAAGACCGGAGATTTCGCGGTGCTCTCCAATCGTTTGACAGGCCGAGCTCCGTCAAGATATGCGAGCGCATAGTAGAAGCTGATTGCTAACAAGACGACCGAGAGAAGAACCGCGTATGGCGTCACAAAGAGACCAGCGATGTTGACAGCAATGAGACCAAGGAATGATCCCGCACCGAAGCTGAGAGAGTTCGCTAACTGCGAATCAATGGTGTTGAAGTCGGCCGTATATCGATTCAAGATACGACCGACCGGGACGGTATCGAGCCAGCGGATTGGCATGCGGAGGATTGTGAAGTTAAGCTTGGCAAAGAGTCGACGACTTGCGCGGATCGAGCCGAGATAGATGTAGAGGTACTTCAAAGTCCCAACGACGGAAGAGATGACCGCTAGCAGAACGTAAATCCCGAGGTAGAACAGAAAGCTGTTGTCGACGTGGATAGCTGGGGAAGCCATGGTGTGGATTGACATCTGCTGGATGCTCGCGGCATAGGCGAAACCATGTTCCCTCGAAGCGTTGAAGACCTGAGTGTGAAGAGCCTGATCTTGAGAGTTGCCAGTCCAGACTTTGAGCCACCACGACCGTCCTGCTTTCAGTCAGCCAACGTTGTCACGAATGGGTCCAAATGATCGACGTACCGAATGAAAACGCTTGTACAAAAGTGAAAAGGAAAACTGCGAATCCCCAGTACCACCAGCCCCCACTATCATGCAAGTACGTGAGGTAGACACGCTTATGCACAGCTCCTTGTTCGCGAGACTCCTCTTCCACAAACTTCCGTGCAGTTGACTTGGATGGAACCTTTTTCAGTGGCGATCCATCAGTGCTGACCTGGGCGCTTTCTCCATCCGTATCCGAGTTCACAGCCGTAACCGTCTCGTATGACTCAATGCCCGCGGGAGACTGCTCCTTGCTCTTGATTCTCTCCAGAGTGCCCTCTTCTCGAAGCTCCGAGAGAAGTCCCGCACTCAAGACACCACCATCGCCAAGTTCGACTAGGTACTTTGTCTTCGGCTCGCAGAGTGCGACATGATGAGTGACCAGAATCCTTGTTCTACCTGAGCATAATCCTCCGTTCAGGCACTTGTCAAAAATGTGTCGCCCAACGTGCGCATCGACCGCGCTGAAGATATCGTCCAAAACCAAAATCCCGGCGCGGGAGTAGATTGCTCTCGCCAGTGTAACTCTCCACTTCTGTCCACCACTCAGATTGATGCCATTCGCTCCAATTTCAGTGTTCTCGCCGTCCGCGAGCATCTCTAGGTCCTTGGTGAGAGCGCAAACCTCGACAGTCTTCCTGTATCGTTCCGGATCGTAAGGCAATCCAAACGTGATATTGTCTCTGATGCTCGCATTTTCAATCCAGGGAATCTGTGCCACGTATGCGATCGCCTTGGGAATGATCCAGTTGTCCTTGTTTGCCTTACTGTCGTGTCGATCGGATAAGGGTGGTGATCTCGGCACGTAGAGTGTGCCCCCGAGTACATCGACCTCTCCCAGAATAGCCGCCAACATCAAGCTTTTCCCAGTGCCTGTCTTTCCTGAAATCACTGAAAGCTCTCCTTCAGGGAAAGTAACGTTGATGTTGCGAAGCACGAATTTGTCCTCCTCAGCAACACCCTCATCAGCAGGCCATGCGATTGAAACGTTGTCGAACGAGACCTCGTCCGAATCTTTCGAGATGGGTGTGACTTCAGGGGAGTTCAGATAGCCCTCGATACGGTTGATCGAAACCCAGCAGTCCAACAAATCGGTCGTAAGTTCGGGAACCACAGAAAGCGTGACCTCAAGAGCCTTGAAGACACCTAGGCTGACAAAAGCCACCGACGGTGTCAATGTACCGTTTAACCACGCATAGACAGCAAGGGAGATGGCTGATAAAAGGATCGGACTGGTGACCCAACATGCGATAAGCATTGTGTCCCGCCGGTATACGTCCCAAACTGCCGTGAGCTCGCGCTCTCGAACACTCCCGATCTTCTTCTCCCATTCGGGCTCGAGCGCTGAGAATTTGATCTGCCGAATACCTTGCAAAGCTTCGGTGACAACCTCCATCTTCTCGTCTCTGATTTTCATCAGTCGGTCTTGTGCAGCAGAGTAAAGCTTGGAGAAATGGATGTTGATGGGCATGATCGCAAGCATGGCTGAAAAGCCAGCAAGAAGCGCCTTCCACCCTAATAAGCTGATCAAAAAGGACAGCGAGACAACGAGTTTAAACACGCTACCAGGGAATAGACTCTGATATGCGGTAAAATCTCCAACTCGCTTCGCGTCGACGCCAATCAGATTTACAGTGCTCTGTTTGCTCTTCTTGACATCTGTCTCATCGTCTTCCTCAGCCGTCGGCTTCGGCTTTGGAGCGTCCGACACGTCTCCGGTAGGCCCATCACCTTCGGGCTTCTTCTTCTTCTTCGCCTTCTCGGATCCTTTGACATCTTTACGTCTCATGGCCTTTTCAAAGATTAGCGCCGAAAGCTGGGCGCGGACCGGAATGGTAAGTTCTGCCCAGGACAGCCAGAATATGTAGGATTCCACCCAAGCTTGGGAGACAATGGCAACAAAAAGCCAAATGACCCACACCCAGACGTCAATCCCACTCCGGCTGCCCGGCTCACGGGTCTCGAGAATCCGAAGGAGTTGAAGAATAACCCACTGCGGCGCAAAGTTCAGAACCGATGAGCATAGCGTGAGGCCCCATTGAAGCGCGAACGCCCCTTTGTGTGCCAAGACTACCGAAATCCAGAGCTTGTGCTTATAGTTGCGACGCTTCCAGTCAGCAGACACTTCAGCGGCACGAGTGTAATGGTCCATGCGGTTCAGGTCGGCCAGATCCAGATCCTTCTTCTGGGAAGCTAGACTGAGAAGACCAGATGGCCAGCTGAAGTTGAATCGAGAGAAGGCTGAGACAGAGTACATGCGGTCGATCATGTGGCCATCCTTGAAGACGTCTGGCCTTCTTGGGAGTGACAGTCCAGCAATGGCAAGACAGACTGTCAGGGTGAGCTCGGTTGCCCAAAGGGCAGCCAGCATAGGGTTTTCCTCAAGCAAGCTCTTTGCATGCTTGGTACCTTGGGTGAGGACGATACCGCCGAGTATGATGGACGAGAAAAAGGTATAGATACCGAGATCATATGCCCGAATCGAGTTTCTGCTTGAGGCTATAGCCACGGCTTGGAAGAGCAATGCACCCTGTGTTCGCGGTCAGCACTTGGTGTCCTAACATCGGTATTATTGAGAAATTACCCATGCTGCCACGATCAGCACCAGGCTCTCCAGCGTGATGACCGGATCGTGGAGAGTTAGAAACAAGAGGGCGACCGAGATCGGAAGACCAGCAGCTGCAAATAGGAGTATGAGAGCCTTCGGCACCTTCGTCGAGAAGGCTCTCATGGACTCGGGCGAAGCCCTGCCATCCTCATCTTCGTAAATCTCTGCTTTCGGCTCTGGCCTCGTGAGCCTCGTCGTAATGCTGGAAACGGCGGGAAGAGAGCAGAGCCCAACGATGGCCACGCCCGTCCCGAAGAGTGCTAGCAAGGAATCATAGTGCGTCATGGTTCGATTTGTCTGGGAGACCGTGTTTTTGCGTCTATCTTTGCTCGTGCTCGTGCCACGGAAGATGGACAGGAAAGAAGTGAAAAATGGAAACCCTAATCCCAGCTCTGACCGCTTGATGCCTGACAGCCTCAAGACGACAGTCCACCGAACCTGTTATCCAGGAGCGCCGACCCAGCAAAACTCGTAGTGGTGCCGAGCACTTGTCTAGAATCGGAATTCCGCGTCAGAATCGCTCGTGTTCAAGCTTTGTGCGTACACGCCGCACATGGATGATAAATTTCCCCAATTGGTGTTAGAAGGAGCGGTTGGCGGGAAGGAGCAAGGGAAGGAAATAAATAAAATCAAGAGCGGGAAGCTACGATGCGTCACCTAGGTATAGATAGGTAGGGACCTTAAGAGAAAGGACTGAAGGTGTAAGGCCCGGCTTTTTTTCTTCCACCCCCAACCGCATCTGCACGCCCGATCCTCAAGATGCAAGGCAAAGAGGCTGGGATGAGCCCCCCGATGTCGTCTGATCATGGATTCCAAACTCCCCACCCCCAATCTGCGTGCACTGGAGCTACTGCTGCGGCCACTGCATCCGTGTGTATGTCGCTTGCTGGGAAGGTAAGTTTTGACTCATGCGGTGAAGACTGCAATGTGTTGAGCGCTACATTGGATGTGCAGTGCGGATCCAGTCCCCACGGCTCTGCTCCGACAAAAAGTGTGGTGGGATTGGCGAATGGCGGCGGGGCAATTGCCGTCAAAACGACCGCCGTGCATTAGCTGCTGCCCGGCCCAGTGAGCATCGCGGCACACGGCCCAGACCGGTTCGCGAGAATCAATTGTCTTCTCACGATCACATTAATCCCGTGCTGTATACTCAATCGCGGGGCGGAGCAGATACATGTGTCATGCAGATCTTGTTGGTGGTTGGCCGCAACCTCGACATTGGGAATCCGTGATGCTGGAACGCTCCGGAGGTGAGAGCCGGCGTCCACCAGAAAATCCCGAGCGGTGTGATCGTACAGTGGAGTGCCAGGGGCGCACCTGCGGCCGGGGTCTAGCGGGGAAGAGCTTCGGCTGAGCCCATGTCGGGACCGGAACGGAAACAGGCACCCGCCCAAGGCTTTCTGTCTTGGCCCTTTCGGGAGACGACCGTTTGGGCCTGGCACGATCCGAGTTCGCAGGTCTGCAAGAATACTTGAAAGTGAGTCAATGGCCTGATGAAGTCCTCAGTGCGGCCTTGATGAAACCCCCTACTTCTCCTCGCCTTGCTTGCCTGGAGATGGTTGCCTATCGACCTACCCACCTTCTTCATCAAGAGTGGATGGCTAACCTCATCCGTCAGGCCGAGAGGCGATGCCGCCACTGTGTAGTATAAGTGATCAGCCCGGCCGCAGGGCATCATTCCCCATTCGCGGGAAGATTTGCGTCGAGTCAGAAGTCTATCTCCAATTGCTCTCGAGGTGGCGCAGGTAAGATGCTATGACAAACTGAGCGTTATTGACTGTTACACTGGGTTGGCTTTAATGCCTACCATATGCTAGTTTGCGGCATGGGGCCATCAAGCCGACGACCGGATAAACAACGACGATGCGGTGCACGATGCCTGTGCTGGGAGTAGTGGTGTCATGGGACGTGAAGAGATCTCTAAACGTCGGCAGGGCTAGGGTGGCCAAGGCTCTAGTGAGTGGATCAGTTCTACAGAACGTGGTGACCCCAGGGTTCATGTGTCTACACCGCGTAGGTAGTTAGTTATGTACAACTTGCAGCTGCATTGTAAGCCAAGTGTTTCTAGTTGAACTCGATGGGCTCCGGCCCCGGGCCGGCTGCTGGGCATGTGTCGGGCTGCGAAATCGGTTTCTGTCCCCGGCTCCCCCGCGCCCCCCACCTTGTCTTCCCACTCTCAGGGCATCAGCGTTTGTGAAGCTGCCCGTCCCTGTCGAAGATGGCGCTGCCGATATTGTTTCCACTACTACGGGCTTGAGCAAAGACTCGATGTCGGGTGGCACAAAGCCGCTCGCTGACTGCAAGTGTGCGGCCTTTTGGAACAGTAGAAATGATCGGCAATTGTTACCCCTCATCTTGTCAGAGCTCGATGCAATACGGGCTGCCCGGCGCAGAGAGACTTGGACGGAGTCATCTTTTTGTTGTGCAATCGGCTGACAGGACTGAATCCTCTTTGGCAGCTGCCGACAGACTGGTAGTCAATATGGGCGCCATTGAGAGCGGGTTCCCTACCTGCCTTACTACACAGTTCAAGGGCTACAGATGTCACTGATGGTGTGCTTTGGCTGCAAGGGCTTAAAATGTTAAAAAGAGTGCCTTTCTAGCCAATCCATACCTTCCTAGCTAGAAGGGCCTAGTACATAGGGCTGTCCTGGTTTTGAATGCCTTTGCGGTGGGTGGAAGCACACCTGAGACTCGCGATGTGCCTCAGGTCCTTGTCTTACCGTTGGATCTGGTAGTCGCGGTGTGCTTGGCCTGTGCGATCAAGGCGAGGGGGTCTCCTCCAGGGTCGGGGGGCATTGGCGCTCCGTGATTGGTCAGAGAGCGATGCCAAACGCGACAATCAACAGCACATAGGTAATGTGGAGCACCAGCATCAGCTCCAAACCTCCATCGAATTTCACATCAACTTCCCAACCCATGCGGATCGATACGATACTGCACCAGACCTGCCTAGACATATCGCCTTGCACCAATTTTGCGTCTCGATCGGCCTACAGCTACCAAGTGCTGATTCGCCGTGAGATCTTTCAGAAGCCTTGAAGAGGCCCCTTGAGAGTCCGAAGCTCCACTAGGCAGGCCATCAAGAAAGCGCATGGACTCGAACCGCTCGAGCGTCTACGACCTATTTTCCAGTCGCTTCCACCACCACCAGTCCTCGATTTCGACTTCAATTGAACCATCCGGCCCCCCTAATCCGGCATCGTGTCGGATTGCGGCGCTTTTCCCCTCAGTTCCCGTCGGGGCTGACACCACGAAGTCGTAAGCAACGGCTTCGAGCCACTCGACAGACATCCGAATCCGACCTCAATTCGATGATAGCCGCCAAACGGCTCAATTGAGGTCAAAATGAAGGCCACGCCGCTCATCATCAACTGGCACACGGAGAACAACCCATACCCCATTTACTCGGCGCATTTTGAACCACACGGGAAAGGTCGACTGGCAACCGGTGCTGGTGACAATAATGTTCGGGTATGTCGCAGAAGAGAACCGGATCTGGGCTCGAGCTGACATTCTGTAGCTCTGGAAGGTCGAGGAAGATGGCGAGGACCGGAAGGTCGAGTATCTAGCGACACTGGCAAAGCATACACAGGCAGTGAATGTTGTCCGCTGGGCCCCCAAGGGTACGCACAACCCGCCGAACTGTTTCCCACTCGTATTGACTCGATATCTAGGCGAACTTCTTGCGTCTGCTGGTGACGATGGCAACGTGATTTTATGGGTTCCATCTGAAAATCACCATGTTGCTTTTGGGTCTGAAGGCCTCGAGGACAAAGAGGCTTGGCGTACGAAGCACATGTGTCGGTCGCTAGGTACTGAAATCTATGACCTGGCTTGGTCACCAGACGCCTCCTTTTTCATCATCGGGAGTATGGACAATATCGCGAGGATATACAATGCTGGCACAGGTGGGTTCTGCATCATGTATCGAAGCAGAGTTCCTCGCTGATAACAATATCTAGGAACTTTAGTAAGGCAAATTGCGGAGCACAGCCACTATGTCCAAGGTGTGGCGTGGGATCCATTAAATGAGTATATCGCGACGCAATCATCGGATCGCTCCGTCCATGTGTACTCTTTGAGGACGAAAGATGGACAATACACCCTCAGCAGCCACAACGATGCGCCCCCAAAGGTTGCCATGCATAACAAGGCTGACTTGCCTCCTCGACGGATATCTTCCCAGAGCCCAGTACCACCTGAACTTGGATATCGCTCGGCATTGGCTTCCATCGATGCGGTGCCCAGCGTTGTTATGGGCTCGCCGGCACCGTCAGCTCCGGGGACTCCAACATCCATGGCACTGCCAATGAACCCGCCGAGCGTTATTAGCCACAGCCGACGGTCATCTTTCTCGTCAAGACGGTCCGTCTCACCGGCACCGTCAATGCCTCTACCGGCAGTCATGGCCATGGAGGCGTCGCCGAAGCCCCATCCCACGAGCAGCAGCTTTGGCGTCAAGGCTGCGGGCCTTTACGCGAATGAGACCTTGACCTCGTTTTTCCGGAGACTGACCTTTACACCCGACGGGAGTCTTCTTCTCACACCCGCTGGCCAATTCGTCACTCAGCATCAAGCCGAGGGCGGGAAGCCGGTTCAGGAGATTCTCAATACGGTGTATATCTACACGAGAGGAGGGATCAACAGGCCGCCCATTGCACACCTCCCAGGCCACAAAAAGCCATCGGTTGCAGTGAGGTGTTCTCCTGTTGTGTACACTTTGAGGCAGAGCCCACCTGTCACCAAGCACATCACCATCGACACATCGTCTTCGGAAGACCCGATCGCTCCCCTTCCGGAACCTTTGTCAAAGCCCTCGCCAGCTCCGTCGGTTATGGACCCACCGCCGCCACCTACGTCCTTGGAAAGCTCAACCTCAGCGCCCAAAACTCTCAGCTTGGAAACGGGCGTTCAGGCGCCTGGTCCCAAACCCGTGTTTGCCTTGCCATACCGTATGGTGTATGCTGTTGCCACTCAGGATTCTGTGTTGCTCTACGACACGCAACAACAAACGCCGATTTGTATCGTGAGCAACTTGCATTGTGCAACATTTACTGATTTGACTTGGTGAGTCGGGGGTGCCTTCTTCCACCAATGTGGTACTAACCTTGTAACAGGTCGAGTGATGGGTTGACCCTCTTGATTTCTTCATCGGACGGGTTTTGCTCAACGCTGTCATTTTTGCCCGGCGAGCTGGGAGAGGTCTACAAGGGGGAACTAGGACAGCCGAGGGCAACGGCTGGAACGGCTGCCTCATCGGCTCAGAACACCCCAGTTCCGACGCCTACATCGGTGTTCGCACCACCATCACCATTCCCGAATGGAAGTCATCACCGCCACCGGGACTCGGCAAGCTCTTTAACAGCTCCATCTCCGCCAGCAGCCGCATCGTTCGTCAACATACGGCCATCCTCACCGGCCCGATCGAACTCTACTTCGTCTATCATCACGCAATCTTCGACAGTTCCTACGGGGGTCATCAGCAACCCTCCATTGATCTCGGGACAAGTGCCTAGCCTTACAGCAGCTAATTCCGGTCAGTTGACAGGTGTTCCGATCACGACGCCTCCCGAAACACCACGGGGCTCCATAACAGTGCCAGCACCCGCGAACCTCAAGAGGGACACCAGCGAAGCAGAATCCGAGGACGCTTCTAGCGGGCAGCAGAAGCGAAGACGGATCGCTCCAACGCTGGTGAGCAGTGGGGCACAGCCGAGTGGCGAGGAGCCGAAGGCGTAAGTAGGTTGTTTTAAGCTGTATCTGGGAATGGTGTTTAGGTGCTTGGACGGCAAAACTGGTGAGGCTGGTCGGAATGGGATCTTTATTCTTCAGCAGGAATCCACATTGTTGTTTTTGTTGCCTAGGTAGGGTCAACCGGCCATGACGGCGACGTTAAGGACGACAAGCGTCCGGTTTTTGGGAAAGCTCTGCACAACGGTTATGGTGGATTTGGGAGGAACTTGCACGGACGGGGGCTCCTGATAACTGTACTCAATTGTTGTTTTAATGTCCAGACTACCTACATGTATCCAAGATTAGGGACGGTCGGATGGAAAGTAGGTCCGGAAACCGTCAACCGTCTTTCGGAGCAGCACAGGGATGGCTGTGAGACAGGTTTTACCTAGTGACGCACCATAGATTCGATCCCAGATGGACTTTTAGGCATTGACCAACTGGGAGGCTTCTAGTTTGGGGCCATTAGCTCATAGGTCGACCTGATTTACCCCTGGCGGATGACCGACCGGCTGTCAGCGGCTTAAGACAATTCGGATGTTTACATGAGAGGAATTGAGAACCTCACCGCCAGGCCGTTACACGTGGACTGCAGTTAGATAACGGCACGAGAACGGATGCGGGGAAGTTGGGGGTCAGTTAGCTCCTACCGTTCTACAAATGGGAACCAACGACACCGGACCCATCCCGGACATTGAACTTTCAACAAAGCACACCTCCCCGAGTTAGCTTCAATGTGCAAGTCCTAATGAACATCCAGTACAATTGGCAAACCCGATTCAAAGCCAGCCACCACCTACACACTACATCATAATCAGCAAGCATGGGCCTCTCACTGCTCGACTACCTCCAGCACCGCCGCGACTGGTAACCCCCCTCCCCCAATTCTTCACCTTCACCAAACTAACCACCCCACAGCCGTTTCAAACAATCAGAGCGCGCCGCCCGCGTCGCCTCCCTCCCCGAAGTCTACTACGGCCCCATCACCCCCCTCGAAGGCTCCATCCTCAACCAACCCATCGCCTCCCTCGTCTCCTCGGTTCATTCTGGAGCCACTTCCCCGCTCTCCATCCTCCATACCTACGGCAAAGTCGCCCTTAAAGCCCACACCAAAACCAACTGCCTGACGGAAATCCTCCTCCCTTCCGCAGAACAATGGCTCGAATCCGGCGACATCAACCTCTCCGGCCCACTCGCGGGGATTCCCGTCTCCCTGAAAGACACGATCATCGTCGGCGGGTATGACACCACTGTCGGCTTTTCGTCGTTTGTGGGAAATAAATCCGACACAGACGGGCCGATGGTGCGCCTCTTGAAGGACGCGGGTGCGGTGCCGCACGTCAAGACCAACCTGCCGATTACGCTACTGAGCTTTGAGAGTACGAATGAGGTGTGGGGGCGGTGTACGAATCCGCACAATGAGAAGTATTCGCCGGGGGGCAGCACGGGGGGAGAGTCGGCGCTGCTGGGGTTTGGAGGGAGTAGGATTGGGGTGGGGAGTGATGTCGCGGGTAGTGTGAGGCTGCCGGCGCATTGGAGTGGATGCTATGCACTGAGGTGTAGTACGGGACGGTGGCCCAAGGCGGGGATTGCGACGAGCATGCCTGGCCAGGAGGGGGTGCCGAGTGTGTACAGTCCGATGGCAAGGACTTTGGGGGACTTGGAGTATTTTACGAGGAGCGTTATACATATGGAGCCGTGGAGGTACGATGGGAGTGTGCATCCGTTGAAGTGGAGGGGTGAGGTGGAAGGGGAGGTGAAGGGGAGGAAGTTGAAGGTCGGAGTGTTGAGGACGGATGGGGTGGTAGACCCGAGTCCAGCGTGTGCGAGGGCGTTGAAGATGGTAGAGGATGCCTTGAAGAGGGAAGGGCATTCGGTTGTGGATGTTGAAGGGGCGCCGAATATGGAGGACGCGTTGAGGATTGCAAGTCGGCTCTTGAATGCCGATGGATGTCAGATGTTTGAGTCGTTCAGGAGGCCGGGGGAGTGGAACGATGCTGGGGCGAGGCAGCTGAGGAAGTTGGCCGCGCTACCGGGACTCGTGAGGTGGGTGTATTGGTTATGGGTGAAGTATGTTAGGAGAGACGACGTGTGGGCGGGCCTGGTGAAGGACTGGAGACCGCTGTCGGCGTGGGAAAACTGGCATTTGGTCAAAGAGAGGGAGGCATATCGAACTAAGTGGTTCCAGTGGTGGAACGAGCAAAAGTTCGATGTCATCCTGGCGCCCCCGAATGCCACGCCTGCGTTGCCACATGATGCAATGGGCGATGCAGTGAGCAGCTGCGGATATACTTTCCTCTTCAACCTGGTGAGTCTTCTGGGAAGAGATATTTGTGTGGTACCATGCTAATCATGTTGTAGCTCGACTATACCGCAGGTGTTCTCCCGGTTACGCGCGTGGACAAGACAGTTGACGCACTGCCAAAGGGGCTCATCATCAAGAAGCTAAACGGTGTTGCCAGGGGCGCGTATAAACACTACGATGCCGAGAAAATGCAGGGCCTTCCGGTGGGAGTCCAGGTTGTAGGACGGCGCCTGGAGGAAGAGAAGGTCTTGGCAGTCATGCAAGTTGTGGAGGATGCACTAGGCAAGGAAAAATATGAGTTGCTCGATGGATGCGCACTTGATTAGGCGCGTAGGGCAATCCCTCCAGACCCGAACGCAAAGCACCTTCCGGAGCTTCTAGCTCAAAAGGCCGAGATTTTGGCCCTGTTGGGACTTCCAGTCAAAAAGTCCTGCATTGAGTCCATGACTCGTGAGGCTGGATTTCAGAGCACAAATGCTCTCATGGACTTTCTGGCTCAGGAGGCTAGGTATGCTTGTCTGGTCGAGAAAGACGTAAGCTAATGGGGGCGGCAACACCGGGTTATGGCGTCTTAGCGAAGTCTTTACTGTACAGCAATAACATCTTAGCATTAGAGGTTCGTCGTCAACAATATCGATTACACCTCGATCGTCAGCCCGTCAAACTTCTGCAGGAGGCCGAGATCGGCCAACCCCTGGAATGGGACGCCCCGTTCTACCCGGCCAATGAACGTGGGGTGGCTGCGACATGCCATGTGTGTATAAGTAAGGTACATTCCACCTGAGCAAGACATCTTAGATTCTCAATATTCATATTTCAGCATCCTTCCAACAGAGACTTGAAGAAATGTCCGCTTCCAAGCAGGACAACTGGTCGTCCGAGGTTTGTCTGCAACAACAAAAAAACCATCAAACGCTCCAACACTTACACTGCCCAGGCCTATCAAAACTCCGCATCCTTCGTCCCAAAGCTCGCCACCAAAGTAATGCAGTGGCTTGACCCCCAACCCGATGACACTATCCTCGACCTCGGCTGCGGTGACGGGATCCTTGATCTTCAGATCGGCCACATCCTCTCCCAAGGCTCCGGCTCTCTCCACGGCATCGACGCCTCCCCCTCCATGATCGAGACCGCTCGCAAAGCCACCGCGTCTGCGAACCTCCAAGAAAAATGCACCTTTGCAGTCCTCGACGCAACTGCCCTCCCCTCTCCACCGCCCAGAACCTACAATAAGATCTTCTCCAATGCTGCGTTGCATTGGATTCTGTGTCCGCCTTCTTCTCGCGCACCGCTATTTACTTCCGTTCGTGACGCTCTTGCTCCGGGTGGGCAGTTTGTTTTCGAGATGGGCGGGCTGGGGAATGTATCTGAAGTCCGCGCTGCGATTCTCTCGGTGCTGGCACGCCGTATTGGAATAGCCAAGGCACGGGAGGCAGATCCTTGGTTCTTTCCTGATGAAACGTGGGTAAAGGAGATCGTTCAGACAGTGGGAGGGATGGAGGTGGTCAGGGTGGAGAGGGAATGGAGGCCTACGGATGCGGATAAGGGAGGGATCGAAGGATGGGTGCGGTTGATGGCGAAGGCGTTCATTGAGGCTGTGGAGGATGGGAAAGAGAGGGAGGAGTGCGTTAGGGAGGTTGTGGAGGTTTTGGAGGTGGTTTGTGGGAAGCCGGGATGGGGGTGGATGTTTAGTTATGTGAGACTGAGGGCAGTGATCAAGCGTTTGTAGGTAGGTACCTTGTTTGGGGCTCGTGGGAGGCATTGGAAAGGCTCTGGTGACGAGAGAAGATGCGCGTCAGTATACCTATGGAAACACAAGAGAAACGAGGGCATCAGAGTGCTCTTTTCTAAATCGATATGGGATTATTCAACAGTACGAGGAGGGACTGTTCTAGTTTTTTTTATTGTTCGTTGTTGAAGAGCCGAGCTCGTGGTTGGTGAAGCCCAGCGGTGCCGACCCCTGCCAACGCGGGCCGAATGCCAAGAGCGGAGAATCAACATGACGTTGTGGAGAACCGGGTTCACGCGCCCGGACCACCCCGATAACACCCCAAGATTGCTGATAGAGCAGTCAACTTTTCTTCATTCTTTGTTGACGCCTGCCAGAATCATCCTGGACCCCTGGACGCCCTGGACGACGTGGACAACACCCTATCGCGAGAAACCACGAGACGTCTATTACCAAGATGTCTGCAGACGACCAGGCGTTCTTGGACGTAGTAAGTCCACCTTCCCCACGTCGCGTGTTGTCCTGCGATAGCTTGTGACGGCCCGTCCCCAGGCTGACATGCGATGCATTAGCTATCGTCCATCCCGAACGATGTGAAGCGGTATTCCGTGGAAGTGGCCGATTTTATCGATAAGAATATCGACCAGATAGCAGACATCATTCGGGAATCTCTAGCAGGGTCGCCTTACGTTCCCGAGATTCTACGACCACGGCTACCCCCTCCTACTCCTCCAGTCCTCCAGCTACCGGCCACAGCTCTCGAGAAAGTTCAGAACTGGATCTCACGGCACAAGTTCTTGACGGGGTTCATCGTTATAGCCACGAGCACTATCGCATACCGGACATACAGGAGTAACTGCCGGCTGCGAAAAGTGCGGCGGGCGAGGAGGGCCGGTAGTGGCGGACGGATGGATGTTGTCGTCATCGCTGGGTCACCAGCACTCCCCTTGACCCGGTCGCTATCCTTGGACATGGAGAGGAAAGGATTTATTGTCTACATTGTGTGCAACAGCCACGAGGACGAGGTCACGGTTCAGAGGTTATCGCGGCCCGACATTCAGCCTCTGACGATAGATACTACCAATGTGCGTTCCTGTCCTCGCAGCCCGTCTGCTTCAACTGCTAACAATGTCACAGCCCCCGAGCGCTGGGAATTCCATTGAGCGTTTCGCCCAGTACCTACAGAACCCCCAAAGCGCCATCCCAAGAGGGAGAAAGCATCACATCTCCCTCAAAGCCGTCATCCTCATTCCGTCTCTCAACTACCAAACCTCTCCCATTGCCACAATCCCGCCCTCGAGCTTCTACGACCTATTCAACACACACCTTCTCCAGCCGATCCTCACAATTCAAGCCTTCCTTCCCCTACTAACCGCCCGGCTCGGCCCCGTAGAGAAATTTCAACCTCCAAAGGTTATGGTCTTCACGCCCTCCATCATTTCCTCCATAAACCCTCCATTCCATGCCCCCGAGGCGACCGTCTGCTCAGCCCTCTCTGCGTTTACCGAGGTTCTGGCAGCCGAGCTACGACCACTTGCCATCCCCGTGACACACGTCCAACTGGGAACCTTTGATTTCGCCGGCTTCACGCCTTCATGGAACCACCGTGGCGAGCAAAATAGCGGAGGCGGCCACTTTGGTCTGCTTCCGCCTCCGGAAGGCCTGGACACCAATGCCTGGCCGGATTCGGCGCGCCAGGCTTACGCAAAGAATTATCTGAGCCAGTCTAGTTCCGCCATCAGCAATGGAATGATCCGTGGGATGCGCGGAAGCTCTTTGCGCGATCTCCACAATGCTGTGTTCGATGTGATTGACGGGTCCAACACGAGCGGCGTTGTCCGCGTCGGACTCGGCGCCAGCGTTTACGGCTTTGTCGGGCGATTTGTGCCTCGGGGTCTGGTGGCGTGGATGATGGGCATCCGCAGAGTAGATGAGCTTGCGACTTGGCAGTCCAGCTCCTACAACAGTCCCCGGTCAAGCGGGAGCGACAACGGGGAAGCCTCACACGAGTCGTTTGTGGCCGTGCCGCCGCTGGAACAGGTTGGGGATGCCCATGTTTGGAAGGAGACTTGAGGTGTTTTTAGCATGGCATTGGTATTTGCATACGAGATGTGATGTGTTATATTGTACAAAGAATATAAGGGCGGCGTTGGAAGGAACTTCACTCTGAGGGTTGGCGGCACCATGATTGATGGACAATATATATACACTTGGCGTTGCGAGCCGTTTATGCTGCCTCTTTGCGTCCCTTCCCCAGTACGCATGTCTTAGCAGGCCAACGAATTCTACACTTAGACGCGATCCCAACCCAGGGGAATACCATACTTCTTTGATCGAAGCCCCAAGACTATGCCCATTATAAAACTGCCGTGGTCCCCAAAACCCTCACCATCTGCTCGCAACACATCAGTGACCTCTTCCCCTGAACCTTCCCTTCCCCCTCCACCTTCCTCCCCTCCCACCGCCCCCAAACCTATCCTTGTGGCCATGGCCCCTTTCATTCCCATCCCTATCCCGTCCCCCTCTCTCCCGCCCACCATCCCTCTCCTGCATCCTCTCCTCCCTCTCCCTCTCCCGTTCCCTCTCCCTCTCCCCATGCCCATGATGCTCACCCTCCTCCACCTTCTTCTCCTCCTTCGCCTTCGGCCTCTCCATATCTTTGTCCATCGTCCATCGCGGATGCGCCCCCTCCTTACACCCCTTGCCCGCGGGACAGAAGCCCGCCAGGTAGTACACGCAAAGCGCCCTGCGCACATGCTTCTTGTCGCACCGCGGCCCCAGCGGGCAAAACCCTCTGTCATAGTGTGGACACGGCGGCAGCCGAGATTGTGGGTCGATGTGCAGATACAAGCACTCGTCGCCGTTAGAACAATACCCGTTGCGCACGAAGAAGTTGCATTCGGGCATCTTGCGGAGGTTGTACTCGTGTAGAAATTCGCAGGACTCGCCCTTTTTGCAGAGACCGCGCAGCCAGTGCTTGCAGACTAGCGAGCCGTAGCCGCCGTGCTTGGAGGGGTTGGAGCCATCGGAGCTGGTGGGCGCCGAGACGTGCCGCTCGGGGCATTTGGATTTGAGAGGGCAGGAGCCGTTGGTGTAGGCTTTGCAGATGGGGCGGTCGGCGGGGAGCGAGTGTTGGTAGGTCCGTTGGAGGAATGGGGTGAAGGTGAAGGTGTAATGTGGGGGGTTATGGGTGAGGAGGGAGTCCGCTGCGGTGGCAGCGGGGGTGGTGGCCGTGGCCATGCTGGTGGTTTGTTTGACGGCTTTCGCGGGGAGTTGAATTTTTGGCTGGGTTTGGAATCGTCGTGCTCGTTGTAGGCCGACCGCGCGATCGCGGTTGCTGCGGGTGGCGAGCTGGTGGATCGCGAGTTTGCGGTCTGTCGAACTCGGCTGGATGGTCTGTACTGCTGTTTTCTGTTTGGGTGTAATCAGATCGAGATTCCTCAGTTGAAATCGCAAGGAGGTATCGCGGGCAAAGTTGGGTGTGACGGAAGTTTTTCGCGGTTGTTGTTGGAGGTCAGGGTTGTCTCTGACTTGCAGGTGGGTGTGTCGCTGTCGGGGCTTCCGTTTTTGACTGGTTGGCCGCGGCCCACCTGGCTACGGCACCCACCGATCATCGTCCAGCGCACGGGCCCAATGTTTGTCCAATGTTTGTCCCTCCACCCTGGTGCCCCGCGTACCAGCTGCTGGATCGCGAGGATAAATACTTTCATGCCCTCGCCCCTCGCCACGGTTCTACCTTTCTTCCTACTCTCATTTCCTCTGGCTTCGCGTATACTAACTAATGGCAAAATTACTGTATTTAAGCTTAGATACGTAATGTAATGTAGCGCACGACCCGCCACCCTTGACCCCGGTTATAGGGACAGATTAAACTGTGACGACCTGCCGGCCACCTTTGGCCGGGTCGGGCCGACGTAACCCCACAGGCGCCACGGTACGGGAATACGTGCGGTCACTGCGTTAGTACTGGGTAATTACTGTGATCACTTGGGCAGGCGAGTGATCAAAATAAGTACGTCCGGAGGACTGCTTACTTTAATTATTTTAGTCTCGGAAAAAGTACAGTAAGTATGATAAGTACGGGTATAAGTTACCTTAGATTATGTGGTTCTACCGCACCGCGCCACATTCAGCAATCACCCACATTTGCGAGATCCTCCCGGCACGGACGAGAAAGCCAGGCGAAGCCCCCCTTGAAGAAAACGGGCTCGGAAATGCCGAGTTCAACAGTCGGCACAAGGACTGGGATGGTTACGGTTTCGCCTACAAAATCGTTTCGGTTTACGAGCTGCGAAAGCCCATCTCTCTCGCTGCCATGCGATCTGAATATGGAATCAGGGCCGCCCCGCGTGGTCTGGTATACTTGCCCCAGGCGGTGGCTAAGCGTGTAGTGTGGCGCCAGCAGAAGCTGCTTATTAGGAAGAATGGGGAAGAGGCACGGAACGGAGAGGACAAGGATTGAAACGTTCGTCATGAGTAACTTGCAGTAACCGCCACGGTTGGTCTTCCAGTAGTCTTCTATGTAACGGGATGGGCTCCTCGGGGGCTTCGGCAACCCTCAGCCGTGACCGTCTCACGTATCTACCTCGGCAACACGCCCAGACCGCCTCGCTTCCTTCGATGGATGGAAGGGCGAGCGTCGACTCCAATGCCTTTCCTTATTTCTTTCTCTTCCAAGTTTGGTGTACTCGTAGAGTGGCCTAATAGTTGCAATGTTATCAACCTTGTGGAAGGTGATAGAGTCCGTGATAGCCGGGAAGGTCACACCAGCGGCCGAGGAGAACGGGCTGCTTCCGGACGAGAAAATGGGTAACAGAGCACACCTTCCAACAGAATTGGCAGTTCGAATAGTTGTAGCCCAGGTTCAGGAGGCGTGGAGAAAGAAAGCCGCGGCGTCGCTACTCCAGCTCGACATATCGGGTGCGTGCGTCCGACACAGTCAACCACATACGTTTACTCGCCACTCTAAGGAAAATGGGCTTCCCAAGATGGCTGATCATGCGGGCAAAGGATTGGTTGACGAACCGAGAGGCCGCTCTCCATTTCGATGGATTCACCGAGAGCTGTCAAGGTGAGCGACCAATCAGCGGGCTGCATCCTCTACCTCGGCTTCGACAGGAACCCCGCGACGAACCTCATGTAAGCGGTGCTAATGATACCCGGTTGCCAATCCAAATCTGCCTTGACTCGTCTTGTGCATATTCTGTTCCAATTCCATCTCATAAAACCTTCTGTCATTGATCTCATTGCCTCATAGGTTCATCTCTCGTCTCACCGCATACACCGAGGGTTAGGGGATCATTCACCATGAAAGGCATCCAGCTCACCGAATACGTCAAGGCAGGTCAAGTCTCATATTTCCTCTTATTTAACGAGGACTGACCAATCTAGGGCCCTCACGATCTCAAAGTGACAACCCTCCCCGATCCAACCCCCAAACCAGACGAATACCTAATCGAAGTGCACGCCGCGGCAACCAACTTCTTTGATCTCCTTCAAATTCAAGGGAAATACCAACACCAACCTCGTACGTCCTCCCTCCCCCTTTTCGCAGTAGCTCACTAAATCGCATCATCCTATAGCCTTCCCATGGATTTCTGGAGCTGAATTTGCGGGAATCGTGCTCGCCACCCCCAGCGGTTCCAAGAACCCCAAATTTCCCGTCGGCTCTCGCGTCTTTGGCGCGACCCAGGGTGCCTATGCGACCAAGACTACTGCCGAAGAGGTGGCGATGCTGCCTGTTCCCCAGGGGTGGTCCTTCCGCGAGGCGGCCGGGTTGTTTGTCACCGCGCCGACAAGCTACGGGGCGTTGGTTGTGAGGGCCGGGGTGAAGAAGGGGGATTATGTATTGGTGCACGCCGCAGCTGGGGGTGTGGGGTTGGCCGCGGTTCAGAGTGAGTCTTCACTGAACACCAGTGGTACCTTGGATGGTGAGAAAGGAGGGGCGCTGACGAGATGATACAGTCGCAAAGGCGTTTGGAGCGACGGTGATCGCCACCGCGGGAACGGAAAGGAAGTTGGAGGTGGCTAAGACGTTTGGGGCTGACCATGTGGTTGATTATCGGGATGAAAAGTGGCCCGATCTGGTGAAGAAGCTGACGCCAAAGGGGAGAGGTGTCGATATTGTTTATGACCCTGTGGGATTGGTTGATAAAAGCACCAAGTGCACGGCATGGAACGGGCGAATTCTGATCGTGGGATTTGCGGCGGGGAAGATCGAGAAAGTTGCGATGAACAAAGTGTTGCTGAAGAATATCAGCCTGGTTGGGATTCATTGGGGGCAATACGCGGTCTACGAGAAGGAAACGGTTGTCAAGGTCTGGGAAGGGATCATGAAGCTTGTTGGGAAGGGTAAGTTCAAGGGGACGGAGTTCACAGACAGGAAGTTTGTTGGCTTGTCGACGATTCCCGATGCACTTGAGGCGCTTGGAAGCAGAGGGACTTGGGGTAAAGTTGTTGTCGAGGTGCCTCAGGGGGAGCAAAGCAAGCTGTAAGATTCTGTTACATAGGTATTTATCAGTAGGCAGTCGCCATCTACGATGTTTTCTTCTGATTCTGATTCTTCCATCAATGTACGCATAGCCTCCTTATCATTTCCTACCAGTGCATGGGTTCTTATCCCTTGTCAGAATGAATCGCAGCCCCCGAGACTCAGATGCAACAAATCGCCGTGCCGCAACTTCACGAGCTCAAGTTTTGAAACCCCTAATAAACAATCAAGGCGTGGTGGCAGAGTGGTCTAATGCGCAAGACTAGAAATCTTGTTCCTTCGGGAGCGTCTGTTCGAATCAGGCCCACGTCGTCATCTTTTTACTACTCTCTAGTATACGCGGTGAGATCAAAGGACCACTTGTATGAAGAAACGAACAATGGGTTGGTCGCCGATGTCAGTTGCCGATGTCAATGTGAGCGTTTGGTGGGAAGATCGAGGGTGGGGGGCGTTACGTTGTCAGTGGACACATTAGCTGAGTGTCGGGATGGGAGGAGAATTCGGATGTTCAAAATACTGGCTGTTTTTTTATTTTTTTTATTTTTTTTATTTTTTTGAACAAGCAGTCTTCTTAACATGAACAAATTCCAACAGCCAGATCCAATCATTCTCTACTGTGATGATGACCGTGCAACAGTTGTTGTTGTTGTTGCCCCTGGGTGCTGCATGAACCCTAACCCCCTTTCTCGCAAATTGCCCCATAGCAAGGACCCCTCGATTCCAAATTTCCCATTTCACCCCACCAGATCGAGTTCAGAGTCCAGGCTTTAGAGGCGCGCTTAGCAATCAATTCTACGAGACGCCTTCATCACGCGACAGAACCTGAAATCGACCTTAGAATACGCTCAGCAATCGAACAAACTCGAAGCCCACGTTCCACCCATAAATACCGCGCGCCCGCTGCACGACACCCCGCTCCTACCCCGCCAAACCGCCAAACTGTTTTCCTCCGCTTTTCGACGGACCCTTCGCTCCAGCGCCACTGGTCTCTCAGTAGCTGCTGCCGCTGCCTCGTTCAAATCGCCCTACCCTCCCAAAGCAAAAGATATCCAATCCATTGGCAATCGAAGCATGCATAGCAAAGTCGTCATCATCGGCTCTGGGCCGGCTGCCCACACGGCAGCCGTGTACCTCGCCCGCGCCGAGCTGAAGCGTAAGTTTTTCTTCCCTCTGTACCCCTCCGCGCATCGGAGCGAGCCATACTAATTTTACCTCAAGCCGTCCTCTATGAAGGCTTCCTCGCCAATGGCGTCGCCGCCGGCGGCCAACTCACCACCACCACCGAGGTCGAAAACTACCCCGGCTTCCCCGACGGCATCATGGGCCAGGACCTCATGGACAAGATGCGCGCACAGTCGGAGCGCTTCGGCACGCAAATTATCACCGAGACGGTCGCCAAGCTTGACCTGTCCTCACGCCCCTTCAAGTACTCCATGGAGTGGTCCGCCGATGAGGAGCACACCGCCGACGCGATCATCCTCGCAACTGGCGCTTCGGCACGGAGGTTGGGCCTGCCCGGGGAGGATAAGTACTGGCAGAATGGCATTTCGGCCTGCGCGGTGTGTGATGGCGCGGTGCCAATCTTCAGGAACAAGCACCTTGTTGTGATTGGCGGTGGTGACTCGGCGGCGGAGGAGGCCATGTTCCTGACCAAGTACGGGAGTCATGTGACGGTGTTGGTGCGGAAGGATAAGCTGAGGGCATCCAGCATCATGGCAAAGAGGTTGTTGAACCACAAGAAAGTCACCGTCAGGTTTCACTCGGTGGGCGTGGAGGTCAAGGGGGACGACAAGGGGCTGATGAGCCACATTGTCGTGAAGGATGTGAGGACGGGCGAGGAGGAGACGGTGGAGGCGAATGGGCTTTTTTATGCCATTGGGCATGATCCCGCGACGCAATTGGTCACGGGGCAGTTGGAGACGGATGCCGAGGGTTATGTGATTACGAAGCCCGGGACGACGTTTACGAGCATCGAGGGTGTGTTTGCCGCGGGTGATGTGCAGGACAAGAGGTACAGGCAAGCTATTACTAGTGCAGGTGAGTGCGCCCCTTTTCAAACTTTGAGGGCGGGCAGGTGCTAACTTTTGCAGGTACCGGATGCATGGCTGCGCTCGAGGCAGAGAAGTACCTTGAGGATCTCGAGGATAAGGCCGAGGAGCAGAAACTCTGATAGGCCGAGGTGACGATAGACTTGAATGATAGACCTTTGCTAATAGCCTTGCGGAGTATATGGACATACCCCACTCCGTCTGTTTCTTGGTTGTAGGCCTCACGGGGGCGTCACTTCAGTTTTTGCGCACGTCGTTGACTATTGGCTCACAACGGCGTTTTCCGGACCCGGCGATGTCGTCCTCCATCTCTTGGCAACCGAACGGCTCCGCTCCCAACAAAAGGCTCGGGATTGACATCCCTGCTTCATCGTGTTGGGGATCCATCCAAGTCCCGGGCAGAGATTGTGGTTGCGCGCTACTGCCGGATGCCTACCAGAATGGTGGGAAGCCTTCCGCATTTCAGATGTCCAATTGAATCTTACCCTGGGCAACCAGTCATATTGACGTGGGCGGCTCGTTGCTTCTTTCTTGTCATCTGAGGTATGGCCGCCCTCCGTGATTCAAGCACTTTCATTGGGTTTTTATACCCCGCCTGCCCTCGGTTACACCCATCTCCTTCATTGACTTTCTTCACCCACGAGCTCACGATCTGCCCTGACGAACAAACAAAACCTCAATCCGCAAGCCCGTTGCACCACTTGCAAGATGTCCGACAGAGGCTATAACTACAATGGTCATGGTACCAACAGCCAGGTATGCATACTACATGGATCCCGCCGGTATCATCAAGCTGACAAGAATTGCAGGGCAACCACTACTGCTCTCGCGACTACGGAAATGGCTCCAATTCGTACCACTACTCCAACACGTACGCCTGCCCCAGTGTGTTGCATATCACGAAAAAGACTGACCCGAATATATAGCAATGGATCGTACTACTACTCCAACCCAAATGGCAGTACTTACTACAACAACGGCAATGGAGGATCGACCTATACTTCCTCGAGCGGCTACACCCGTTCATCTGGATATGGATCCGGCAGCTCAGGCTCTAGCGGCAGCAGCGGCTCGTCTAAGAAGTAGATGAGACCTGTCGTGGTATCTGATGGTGCGTTGGAGCGAGATTGGTCACGGAAATACTAGCACTTACGCGTGCCGTTATGGCGTTGATATGGTTTGATCGGAGGATAGCAAATGTACTCTCCACAGAGACAAATCTTTACCGATTGCCGCTCACACACCCCATATCTCCACATGTGCAGTAAACTCCCAAAACGCCAACTGAGTTCCGCTTCCTTAGGTATCTTGTACAACATCCCGCCAGTCTCATCACCACATTCACCTCTACAAAACCTACCACAACACTCCCACTTAATAAATCAACGCAACATACCCCAACACCAACCCCGTCCCGAGCAACAAACTCCTCCCCAGATTCAAAAACCCCCATTGATCGACCAAATACCTCGACCCAGCGTTGTCACCCGTCCCCTTCACCCAAGCCCCTTCCTCCCCATCTTCCAACCCCTCTCTCTCCTCTTTCGCTACAACCTCCCCTCTCCCCACCCGTTCCACAACGATTGCTCTCCTTTGTAACATTCTGTTTATCTTCCCCATTACCCCAAGCGTATACGGCACAATCCCCACCGTCAGTACTGCAGCAGCGATATAACAGTACGCTTTTGCTTTAGCCAGACCCGGTCGAGTGGCAAGGTATGCATATGCCGCCGCCGTAAGGAGAGCAGGAGGAACCATGGATTTGCGGCCTTGGCGGTAGGATGCGTGCCATTGAGTGAGCATTAGAGGAGTGGGAGACTCGAGGAGGCGGGGGGTGAGGATGGTGGAGTAGCTGATGGAGGTGGAGAGGAGGGAAGAAGAGAGCAGCAGGGTCGTGACGCTGGCTGCTAGGAATGGTTTGTTGGAGGAGGATGCCATTTTTGTGAGTTTGAAGGTGGCGATGCGTGACGAAGGGGTTGGTGATGTGAGTTGGACGCTGGTGTTGATGGCGGATTTTTGATGAAGAGGGAAGACAAGGTCGATGTCACTTTGAGATTTGGGAATGCGGGGGGAGCTGTGGGGTGCGGGGCGCAGGGCACGCTGATGTATCGCAGTGGGGGAGCTCCACGGTTCGAGATGGGGAATTTCTTGGAGATCTTGGAGGAAAACCTTGACGTCCTGTGGTCGAGGGCTTGATCGATTTTATAACACCTGCTCGGTTGTAGCCTCGCATTTCTGGTCTGACACGCGTCATCTTACTCGGAAAATGGCATGTCTAATCCTCAGACTTCAACCCCCAGCTAACCCTTGCTAATTGGTCTGCACCTACAAGAAGAGACCGATACACTATTACATCAAACCCCACAGAAGGTACCCTCTATGGTCAGCGAACTCCAAGAGCACCCAAGGATTCCGTTCTATCATCGCTCGCTCCGCCGCGTGGGCCTTGCATATATCATATGCAGGATACCGAGGCAGGTATGCTTTCTTGCTCACCACCCTGAGACAGATACCGAAGACATAGGCACCTCTCCCTCCCGGCTCTCAGCAGAGCTACAGCGCGGCTCTACCCCTCGACTCAAATGGCAGCAGTACGACCAAAATCCCTGCAGCAATGAACAATGCACCGCTAACATAAACAGGGACGGCTGTCTGGAGATTCGCGAACATCGCGACAACGGGCTACAAATCACGCCATTAGCTTAAGTCTCTCAAAGGAATAGCCGTACTTGCAGCCATGATTCCAAAAATCCGATTGCAACTCCCCGTAATTGCGTTTCCAGTCCCCCTCTCGGGCGTGGGGAAAAGCTCGGGTGTGAAGCCGTACAATACCGCGTACATGATGTTGGAAGTGAAGTTGAAGGCGCAGTTCCATCCCAGAAGGGCACTGGAGTCCAAGGCGGTCGTCGAGCCGTACAGGAATGCACCTGTGAAGAGTGTCGCCAATGATAGCGTTCCTTTCCGCCCAAGGCACTTGATGTCGACCAGTATGCCGCCTAGGAGCGCCCCAGGGAGTCCGAGAACAGCTATTATGACGGAGTTTCTGTAGGTCAGATACGTCGATCCATCCCCAAAGTCGGCACCTTTCGTGGCCTGAATGTATGGCAGGAAGCTGTTGTACAGGGGATACGCCAGCCCGACGAGCCCCCAAATAAGCATCATCAACCCCGTCGAGCGAGCCATTTTCTTCGTCTTGAACAAGGCGCGGACCCTGGAAAGTCTCACCCTCTCCAGACGACGCTGGGCCGCCGACGCGGCACCCGACCTGTGGACATATCCTTCAGGCTCGCAGCCCCTCAGATGCGCCAGGGTCAGAGAAGTCATTTTCCCGTTTCTCCGAGCCACTTCATGGACAATGGCGACGGCCTTCTCATCATCACCTTTACCCATCAAGTACTTTGGCGACTCGTGAATACTAAAGAACACAAAGCGGACGAGAAACATCACCATCGTCAGCCCACCAACAGTCAACATCAAATATCTCCAACCCATGTTCCCTCCCCGAGAGCACTCTGCCTTCTCTTGGCAAGTGAAGCCCCCCAGCAGCGGCCATGCAATCAGCGTTGCAACAAACTGCGAGATGGCCCAGTAGAGCGAAAGTACTGTGAGGAGATATTGATGTGATCGAGGGAGGAATTCCAAGAAGATCGCCGAGTCCACGGGCAGATTCCCGCCCACACCAAACGACCACAAGGCGGCGAAGAATCTAACGGCGAGAAAATTCGGTGCTCCAGCAGCTGCCATGCCAAACACCGCCGTGGTCCCCAGTGTCAAGTTGAAAGCAACCTTTCGACCAAAAATATCACAACCAAATCCCCAGAAAACGGCCCCCGCGAGGAGTCCAATGTTCATGCTCAGGGCCAGCAAAGCCGGCTGGTCAGGTTTGAACTCGTTGTTGACCGGCGTGAAGATCAAAGACGTGACAATGGGCCACAGATTGTCAGAGGCCCAGCCGAAGCCAACGACCACGAAGAGTTTCCATTGATACCTGTTCATGTCAGCCGTCGTCTTCCCTTTAGGATCCATGATGCTCACCAGCCCATGCCAATCTCTTGTATCTGCAACCCATCAGCATCTCGATTTGTTCACAATCTCAGGCACTCACCGCCCGATTCAACACAATGGCCTTGGCCTCGTACACAGGATCAACCTGCCCCTTCGGAAGGATCGCGGCATCACTGTCATCCGAAACGCTCGCAATCTCATCGTTGATGGCCACCTCGCCGCCCTTGACTTCATGTTGGACCGCATGAGCCGCGCTCTCAGCCACCTCGGCAACCTCATCCCCACCGCTTCCACCAGCCATATCGACGAGCTCGTAATTTCCAGCAGAGTGATGCTCAAAATAGCGTCTTCAAATAGCTCTGCTTAGGGGCATGTAGCAATCCGGCACCCAAATGATGCGGGTGCGCCTGAGGCGATGAATGATCAAGGCACTCTCGGCTGGGCAAGACAAGACGCCAAATGCAAAGATGCGAATATGGCTTGAGCTGACGCCATTTGAGGCTCCATATCTGTATCAAGGAGGCGTTATGTTACCACTCCGTATGCAAACTATGACGCCACTGTTGTCCCACGGAAGATCCAACCGGCATATCTAACGTGACAGGCGGCGAAACTCTTGCGGACCTAGGGAAACGTCAGCTTAAAAGGACAACGAGACTTGGAACTCCCAGAACATATTACATTTCCGAGGATAGCTCATACACCCTTCATAACGAACGACACCAAATTGAGATGAGCCGCAACGCTCCTTCGCGTCAAAACCCACCAAACAAATCACGAATCCAACAACATGAGAGAACCACATTCGCGCATTTGTCAGACTAGCTACTGAGTTACAGGTCCAGGAGCCAGCCCGTCCTCCGCCGCTTCAAGTACCCCCTCGTTTTCTGGTGACCCCTCTCGAGCCGCTGTAACCAGCTGAGCGAGCTCCCCCGAAGAGACTAAACGCCCATGTCACATTTGGACCGGAGAGACGGAACACTTGCGAGAAGATTCACAATCATTAGGTTGTCTCCTCCTCCACAGCATGATCAGTTCCAATGTTGTCGCCGCCACCGTCACCTCCATCATCAGCACCATCGCCGCCACCATTGCCGTTGCCACCCCTGCCAAGGGGGCTAGGCCAAGAATAATCGCGATCAAAAGTATCCTCCAGATTCGGGGGACGGGAATGCCAGGGATTGTAACGTTCGTCCTGGCCATTGTCCGAGTATTGACCCAACTGCTGAAGCTGCCTAGCCATCTCCAGCGCCGGGGCGTACATGTCGTAAAAGGCCGCATTACCCTCGCAGATGAACTCGGAAGCATCCCATGAAGCCTTCTCACCCAGCTTGAGAGACTTGTTTTGCATAAAGGCCTCCTCCAGCTTGTGCGACCCAACGGAGACCTCGTACCAGACGGGGAACTCGCCCATGTCCTTCTTCGCAGCCCTCAGCTCATCCGACCAAGCAAAGGCGCGAATAGAGCGGTCAAGCTTGCCAGGATCAACCTTACCCGCCGCATTGGGGGTTGGCTTCATATCGCTGATGTTCATGTCAAGCTGCTCAACTTCCGTGACCTCCAAGAAAGCACCTTGGGGCCTGGAGCTGTCGCAGCGCCATGTGGTAAGAACACGGGCAGCCGTAACCTCAACGTCAAAGCGACCCGGAACTTGGAATCGCACGTCGAGGTGGCGGTTAGCACCCAAGGGATTCTCCTTGTCCCGGACATATCCGGTTTCGGACTGCTTGAAGGTGATCTTCAGCGACTTGAAGAACTCTCGGGCGAAAGCGCCAAATCTCTCCTCCATTTCCTCCTCATCCACACGCATCAACACGATCCGGACATCCTAAAGGCCGGTGACGTTGTGCATAAGGACATGTTTGCGCCCATCTTTGCCTAAGAAGCCATTATGGGTGTGGATGGAGTACGTAAACCGGTCATGTTTTCCTGTGTCCTCCACATCGATGACAAACTCCTCGTCTCCACGGCGAAAGAAGAAGCTGTAGACCAGCTGCGCATAGCTTTGGTCAATGTAGAGAGAATCCCACTGTCTTGGCTTTTTGGGCTCAGACTGAAACATTGCAATCTTGAAGTTGAGGACGTCCTTGATCTCGAAGGCGTATGTTGTCAGAATCTTAGTGAAATGAACGCTTTCATCTGCATACTGACTTTCCAGCAAGTGGCGTGTCAACTGGGATCTCTTCCAGAGCCCTTCGGAACTGCCAGTGGCGGGTCCCATCGACATTCCCGAGTAGCCTGGTGGGCCCACATACGAGAGTATGCGGCCGAGCTCGGCGCGCATGGTGATATTGCCGCGCTTGTAGGGCATAGCTCGCAAAACCCGACGTGCAGCGTCGTCGACGTCTTCCATAGCATGGGAGCTGAGCACCCACGGAAAGACCGTTTCGTCGGCATCAAAATTGGGGATGTTGGGGATGGATTTGTCGCTGACGGTGTCTGAGTGGCCCGCGCCTGCCCCATACGACTCGGAACAGTCAGAGCCTGGTCGCACTTCTAGAGCGTCTCCTCTTCTCTCGCCCACTGCAGGGACACGTGTACGAACACTTGGGGGAACATGAGTGTTGTCGATCGATACAGTATGCACCTGGGCTGCCAGCCATTGGTCAACCCGATTGCTGGTAGCTCCCTCAGGATTGTACCCGACTTGAAGCTGCTTGCGCGAGCACGGAGGTCTCCAGCCATCCTTTACCCTGTTGGGGAAGGGGCGTGACATGTTTTCGCCGTCATGGAAGAGAATTGGAACCTTTTTGTCGCGATCACGGTCCTCGACCATCAGTGAGTTGGTCCAATCCATATATCCGTTCCAAGAGTTGGCTGGGACCACTTGGCGCACCACGAATGTCCGACGATACATCCAGCGGTACGCGCCGCTGACAGTATAAACCCGGGTCGGATCGAACAGAGTAGTCTTGGCCGTTCCGGACGAACAGAGAGCGGTCATGCGGCATACGAGAGGGTGTGCGTCCGAACCGTCAAAGCCGTGCCGTGCGATGCTAATTCCGCCCCGGCTGCACACGACGTGGAAGGTGTCGCCAAGGCCTTGACCCAGCTCATCTCTGTCTTCCTCGTCCTCTTGCTCAACATCCTGCCAGAAGAAGTGTCAGCCCCCAGTCGTGTGTAGGCCAGAAGACGACCTCTCAGGGAAGAGAAACCCACCGTGGCCTGTAAGAAGATCTCAAATCGCCTCACAGCCTCACACATGTCGTCCATGCTGTTGGAGGCAACATAGATATTCTTCCTCCATAAGTTGCACTGCATCAAGACACCCGGGAGTTGTCTCTCTATCTCCTGGATGGCCTTGGCACGTCGTTCGGAGCTCTCATGAGTTGCCTGAAAGATGGTGCGCAAGCCCACGGGTGGCTGGTAACAAGTGACATGCCGAAGCGCTCTCAGGGCATCTGACAAGTACTGGGGTTCAATTCTGTTTCTATTGGGCTCAGCCCAGTTCACAGAAGCCATCATCTCGTGATAGAAGTGCTTCGGAAACACGGTCAGCACCTCCTCATCCAATCTCATCAACCAGCTGCTGACAAAACCTACCTTGAGTGTGCCGTCGGTATTGAAGAGATTCTCTTTGTTCTCGCTGCGAAAGACCTTTCTCTCGATGATCTTGGCGAGGAACTCAAACTCCTCAATGACGGAATCCTCGTCTTCAGGCAGGCAAGTGACTTCAATCCACTTGAAGTTGGGATCGTAGATAAATGTGGCATCCTTCTGTGGTCCAAGGTTAGAGACCAACAAGAAAAAAGAGGTTTGGCCGAAAGCAACCTACATAGTCAATCCTCTCCAGTTCGCGGATGATGGAAGCGGCACCCTTCGATGTGAAGTTCCAGAAGGCGCCAAGCGCCAGCGTCTTCGTCCGATCGCTGGAGATGGAGTCGAGGCTCAGCCAGTGGCCACCGGGACCAGGGCCAGCGGCATTCATGATGTACACGGATGAAGTGAGGTTGTTGGTGTTGGTGTTGGTGTTGGCGACAAAATGTCAAATGTCAGAGACAGGAAAGTGGTGGTGGTGGGAAAACAAAAGTGGCAGGATCGACCGGCCAGTTCTGGTTTTTTTTTTTGGGGGGGGGGGGTTGAAGAGAAAAACAAAATGCCGAAATGCGAGGTTTGCAGATTAAATAGGGCTAGAAGTGAATGGCGGTGCGCTGGGCAGAGCGTCAATCATGGTCACGAGGCGCGTCAAGTGGCATCGGATGGAAACCACGAGCGCGACACGTCGGTGGGCAAAGGAAAGATTGGCCTGGCATAAGCACACAGTCAATGGTACGAGAAGGCATTGAAGCTCGGGCGGTGAGAGCGTCACCTTCAGGGAAGATGTTGGGCGGAAGGGGGCATTGTTCGCGTGTTTGTTGGAATGTCAACAAACCCCTTTTCCTAGCGAGGAGGGGCTGACTAATGTAATACGCAACACTGAGACCAGGATATCACCGGATAAAGGAGGCCAAGGCATCTACAGGTAAAATAGGGCCAAGGAAAGTGTCCTAGGTTGATCGTCCTAAGGGGTTTTCTGGCACAAGACGCCCAAAAGCCCACCTGAGATACCCATAGGCACCAGCCCCCCCCCCCAAACTCCTATTCAACGCGGGATAATCGTGTGTGGGGCTTTTGCTGGCAATTCACAACAATACCACAGAGGAAAAACAATGTGTAGGAAGATCCTATCACCTGATCGAGACTAGAGAGGCAAACTGAACCGCCCCTGAGCCCATGCTGGAAGTCTTACCGTCCGAAGGACATAGTTGTTGGGGCTCACACCGCTTCCGATACCTGCCAACGCCGACATTATAAAGCGGTCAAAGCATTGCAAAGCGTTATTGTAGAAATTCGTCCCGTCTCAAGGGGATGATGCAGATGACAATGCACACGAATGTTGTTCAGTTACCGCAGACCAACCACGACTCCCTGTTTCGAAATAGACTCTCTCGGGAGCTCAAGCAGGTCACAAACTCCCAGAGCAAGATCTACACCAGGAAAGTGTCCTGCACAAGGGCTGAACAGATAAAAAGAGTGAGGTGGCATGCTGCTCAATTCAAGATTTAGTTGCATCTGAAGACATTCAGCCACTCATATTCAGCTGCCTCGTTCAGTTCTATCAACCCTCGTGCACTTGCAGTGAATATCTCCATTCGGTACCACTGAATCGATGCTACCCCATCCCCTATCTTCTTCATCAACTTGAGACAATTTGATCGACACAAACCCTACCCCTTCACCGCCAGCCTCAAATTCAATGATGATTTTCGACATGAGCAAGACCCAGGGACAACCAGCCACGACCTCAACCCCGTAGTACAGCGAGCGAGTTATACGCGGTAGGTAAAATGTGGTGTATTCTTGGTATGGTATCCAAAGTAGTCCATTGTCCGCAGAAGAAAATGTACAAAGACGCCTTTCCTGCCTCATTTTGCGGAGGCGAGACACAGATAAGATGTTAGAAACTTAAAGGCATATTGCCTGGTCTCCATTTCGTCAGAAAAAACAAAGTCAAAGAAAAAATGAGCCTCGCCCCATACCGTTCTATACCGATTTCCCTGGTTTTGGCTTGGCTTTTTGATGCCTTCCCCTAGTTGTCATTATGTATGGTCGTTAAGTGAAACAGTTTCAAGGAAATTAGAAACCCGAGACTCATCAGTCTTTCTCTGGGTCGCGCCGTCATGGCGGTGATGTCCTCCCCGTGGCGGTACAGCAGGCTCGGTCACTATTGAGCCCACTCCACCTTCTCCTTCACATTCAACGCCCACCGCAGCTTGTCGAGCACCTCCTTCGACTCCCTGAGCGTCGCCTCCTGCTCCCGTTCCCTCTGCGCGGCCTTTTCCTTGATCTCGCGAAGCGCCGCCTCTTGCTCGGCCTTATACCGCTCGAATTGCGCTGCGATCTCCTCCTTCTGTGCTTGCAGCTCACGGATATTCCCATCCTGCTGGTCGCAAAGATCCCTCAACGTCCCGATCCTGTCGTCGTCCTTCCTTCTCTCATCCAACAGTTCCGTAATTTCCGCCTTCATCTTGGTCACCGTTCTCTTGACCTCCTCGCCTTGGTCCCTCCAATGGCTGCTAATGGCATTATACCTCCCCTCCACCAAGGCTGCGTAGTTGGTTGCCTCGTCGACTTTCCGTAGGCTCTCAGTCCGTACCTTTTCCATCTCCTCCTTCCATATGCGTTCTCGTTCCTTAGCATCAAGAGCTCGCTTCCTTTCCAACTCCACTGATGACTGCAGACTCTCGACCTGACGCTCCTTGCGCGCGAGAAGCGTCTTTGTGACATTGGCCTCGAGTAACCTGCTCTCGTAATCTGATACTATTCGCTCCAGCTTGTCTTCCAGTAGTCTGGCGGCCTGCTTCGACTCCTCGGCGCGCAACCGCTCGATCTTGATGTCGCGCTTGAGCGCCTCGTTGTCCGACACTAACCGGTTGATGACCCGTCCTGTTTTGCCCAACCCTGCCTTGCCGACTGTGGAGTCCCACCCATGCTGTGATTCGGACAGGTCGTGTTGACTTGGTGCGCTCCCGAGGTGGGGAGATTCGGTGTAGCTCTGTATCGTTGAAGATGTAGCAGTCGCACTAAGACTGCTTTCACGTTGGGGTATTTCAACACTGGATCTCGCGCTGATCGTCCTTGGCACCTCCAGGAATGCTTCTTGTGCGCTCGCTGGACTTAACCTAGATGACCTTGCGCCTGCTGAGCCTTTGCTGCTCCCGTTTTGCGTCGGGTGGGGGTGGTCTTGCGAGGAGGAAGACATGCTGGCGTTGCTGTTGAGGGAACTGGAGAAGCCCGAGTGACGCGACTCGGCGCTAGAGTCTTCGGAGAGGCGATGCCTGTCGTCAAAGCTGGTGACAGTGCGGATGGTGGAGTTCATTCGAGAGGGGATTTGCTGCGCTTGCATGTGTGAGGGGATCGAGGGCAGGGCCTTGCCGTTGGTGCCTTTCGCTGGTGAGGAGCGGGACATGATGGCGTTGATGGAGCCGTCGGAGGCAAGGGAAAGGGTCGACCGGGCCTCATGCGAGAGCCTTGGTGTCTTGGTCGAAGTAGATCGGTCGGGCTGACCTGCGGCTTGCGCCGCGTCGGGGAGATGGGTTGCGGGAACGGAGGAGTCTTGAACAGTCGTCGCAGTTAGCTATCGGTGCACACATGTGGTGGTGGTGTCTCCTCCGCCCGAACTCCGAAGTTTGCAGGGAAAAGAAAACTGGAGACGACCGGCACGGCCCTCGCGAAGAAGACCGGAGCCGTTCGGCCAGGCATTGGTTGGGATGCGCGCGGTAAGCAGCGGGCCGGTCTGCAATGTGTGCGTAAGGGGCGGCTGTTTCAGAGATGCGAGGAGATCCCCGCGCGAATGGCTGCCGGAACAAACGGGTAGATACATACCGCCTTCACTGCTGCTGTCCAGGTGGATTGAGAAGCCAGGTCTGTGGTTGGAATGCGGGCGAGCCTTGGTGAGTCGATTGCGCATTTCTCGCAAGGCGGGTACCGTGACAAGTGTAGGGGAAGGTTTCGCAGCTGAGCAGATAGCGGGTAGCGGGTAGGATAGGGAGGCACCGCTTCAACTCGTCCACTGCGCGGCGGGTACAGGCCCGCAAATCGACAAGTTTTGTTTCGACACCAATCCTTTTCGCTGTGACTGCTGGCGTACGTGTTGTTGCTTAGTCGGCGCGCGTCCAAGGATGGAGTTCCAAGGTGCCCCGACTGGCGTGCGTCGTTGGAACGCCGCGAAACCCCAAGTCCTCGGCAACACACCGAGAAGACCTTGGTGTTTTGTGCTGGCGCAAACTGGCAGAGCCCGAAAGAAGACTCTATCCAGATTCCAGGGGCTCACTTTGACACGGCCGGGCCCAATGCTAGAGGGAACTGGAGCCAAGTGGAGTTGGTTGGGAAGTGGTTGTGAAGCGACGCGTCGTTCACTGGCGTCTTGTTTTCGGCTGGCGATTGGTGTTTGGGCAATCAGGGTACAGGTAAGCAAAGTACACGTCTTACAGCCTCACGAGGATGCAGGAAACCCCTCAGGTCATATTGTGTGTGCGTTGAGCCATCCGGCCGCTCCCATACAGGCCTGTGCAAAATCGACTTGCAATCTTCAGACGTGTTCGCGTATGGGATGGTGGAGCGGGCTGCAGGGGTGCCTGTTGACCCGCTGACTTCCCCAGCAACCGAACTGTGGGCGACATCGTCTTGTCGTTTTTTCACGTCATTTTCTTTTCCCCCCCTTTCTCCGGTTCTCGGTGACACCCACCTTTGACAGCTCTTCTGCCTCGGTACAATCACTCAACATTTTACCAGGAATAATCGGTGTTGCCGTTGGTCTGGGCGCAGATTGACTCTGGGGAACCCCTTGTCTCAAAGATCGCGATGCTGCAAAGACCATTGGGTGTTACGACATCATCGGAAATTCAGGTTCAGACCGTCCAAGCCTTTAAACCGCGGCTGCGGAGCAGGACACTCTAAACTTACCAAGCCCACGGGAACTACTGTATCTCCACTCATCCTCAAGACTATCAATAAAATACAATATCATAGCTTCTCTCTCGTTGCTACTGATGCATCCAAAATGGAAATCCCATGCCATGTAAACGAAGGTATATCACTACAGGTATACACCCCACCCCTCAAGGTTCCATCTCCTTCCCGTCCTCAATTTCTGCCACCTTTCCAGTTCCCATTCCCTGGGACACACACCCACTCGTAGAAAAAAAAGAGTTGCTGTGCAGAATAACCGAACCATTCTTCCACAAACTTTGGACGATCCACCAACGCAAAATGTTGAAATCGTCCGATTCTCGCACTGACGTGGATTGTGTTCCTGGTAGCTCACTGACGGGCGTGACGTAATGCAACCTCTATCGAGGAATATGAAGAACAAGCTGACCTGTGGCCGTTTCGTGGTGATACTTATCTGTCAAGACAGAAGGAGCCCAATCACAACAAGGGTTCAATCTACTTCTTTATGCCAGCGGTTATTACCGGATATGTCAGCACCCCCCTTTGCTGTATGACAAACTCATGGCGCAGTCACGGGTTTTCTCACTCAAGCACCGACTTTCTTGATCCGAATGCGCCGTTAACGTGACCTTGGATGGTCCAGTACACGCTGAACCTGACCAGACCCGCATATTGCCCCCTAAAGATACAATATCTGATACAAGCAATTTCTCACGCAGTCAGCTTTCCGAGAAGCCCGACAGTACACGTGAATCTTTCTTCCTTTTCCCATGTTTTGTCTCTCAATCCAGTCTCCAAGCTCCTTGGCTCGATGACAAATCCATGTCTTGCATGTCCCGACCCGGCATGACCATCCTTAGCCACAGAGGGAATGAAAATGAGACGCACAAGCACATGAAAGAGAGAGGAAGAAAAATATACCCATCCATCCATGTTCATGTTGTTGGGTTCATGCTGGTCTCCCGCTTGCCCTGGTATCAAAGCTTCCATGCCTCTATCACCCTCGTACAAGTCGAGTCGATCTATAATAACTACCTACTCGATAAGTGTCTCTTAAAATGCCCTGCCAACCACCAAGATCGCATCACACTGCGATCATTGCACTAGGGGCCGAACCATCTGCCAGAGCCTGCTGAGACTCGATAAATCCGGGGCGCCACTTGGAAAGGTACTTCCCAGCCAGCGGCCTCGCATCCTCATCTGCACCAATCGGTCAGCACCATGGTCATCTCTGCATGGGAAACAGGGTCAACTCACACTCCACCCAGATATCTGCCACTGTGTTAAGTGCAATCTCCCTGGCCGGAGGCCTCATCATGACCATGTAAAGCAGAGTCTGGCATGCAAGCTGGACTTTCGTGGGATCTCCACACAAGGATTTCAGCCGCCCCAGCAACGCCTTGTTCAGCTCCGGGATCTCTGCGACGAAACGCGTGAGGACCTTGTCTTGCGCAGTGGTGTAGGTAAGAATCCCATCGAGCAGTCTCGGCGCCCACTTATCGTAATAAAGTGGCGCCCCCGTTCCGTTCTTCTTTGTCAGCTGGTCGTTGTACCACTCCTCGCAGAGCCACAGGATAGCGACGTCGATGCGTCGGCGCCAGTCTTCCAGGACGTAGTTGTAAAGTGTCTCCCGAATGAGGTTGCTGAGACTGGTGCGTGGGCGGTCGAGAGCGTTTCCGGCATCTTCTGGTTTGACGCCGCTGCTGAAGTCCTCTAAACCAGCCGTGCTACGGGTCGCCAGACGTGTGATGACCGTTAGCCAGGAGTCGCGACTGTACGAGCTAGCAGCTAGACGGTTGATACCGGCCTTGTGCTTCTGCGTGACATCCTCGAGGCCAGATAGGGGTGCGAAAACACGATTGGAGGTAACCTGCCCCACTTTGAGAGCAAGATCAGGGTCGAGGGCTGGCGGGGCTTGGAGTTTGAAGGGGCCTAGAGGAGCCAGAACACCGGCCTCTTCCACTGGTGGCTCTGAAGGAGCACTGTCAAGCTTGTTGAGGATCTGCTCTGTGTCCTCAGCTGCGTAAAAGTCGGGTTCGTAGTCATCATCGTCGTCATCAACACCAAGGGGCGCGGTTCCTGCGTTGATGGCGGCAGGCTGTGCCGGTGCTGCAGCTGCAGCTGCAGCCCAGAGTGTGCGGAATCGTATCCGAATAGCCTAACCTGATGTTAACTTCTCCCTTTTCTGAATTTACACACAGGACTCACCTCGAGTGCCTGCTCGAGGACCTGCGGGTTCGTCATAGCTAGCGTCCTGACGTTTATTTTGGCAGCCAAGGCTGCGGGTACTTGGGTAGCATCGAATGCCTGCAGCCCAGGGTTATTCGTGAGGGTGTAAACAGCGGCAAGACTCTGTGGCCCAGGTGCCGGGCGTTGGACTGGAGGAGCGATGCCACTGTCCGTCCGTGGCCGCTTGGCATCGTTGTAGTCAGCAGCAGGAGGCTGCACAAATGCTCGCTTCCTGTTCGCCTCGTCAAATATTTCTTTCCGCTGCGTGAAGAGCCGCTCAATATGTTGTTGAATCCGAGGCGCAAGGGGCCCGTTTTGGTCTCTGAGTGGTGTTAGTATGAGGACGCAGAGTCTGCTGGCAAGGAGCCTACCGTTTCAACCAATGGATCAAAAGTTGGCGCGTTGTCTTCTCCATAGATTTGATAAGGACCTTAGACCTCGGCGTCATAGGGGAGTTGGCCAACTTCAGGGGGTTGAAGTCCAGAACCTTGTTCAGGATGCGGGCTGAGGTACTGGGACGGGTCCGAGCCAAGATAGCGAGGGTGTTGAGTGTTGCGTCGACAAGCAGGGCATCGCTAGATAGCAGCGGTTAGATGATGCGCAAAAAAAAAAAAAGGCATGCGCCAGTGACCCTGCATACCTGCTGTTGTCTTGCAGCACGCCGAGGAGCCTGTCCAAGAGCCCCGCCGCCTCGGCTTCAAGAAGACGGGGATCCAGTAAGGGGTGATTTGGTGGGATCATGGATAGAGAGACATCAAGCCCACCAACCTGGTGGATTCCGGTCAGTAACAGCACTTGCAACCGCAGCAGAATCGCCAAACCTTTTGCTCCATGCCGTTTGAGGCCGTCTGTGTGAGAATGACCCTTTGGACAAACTTGATACAGCAGATCTTGACGGGCGTAGGAGCCCCATCCCACATCCGGAGAATCCTCCCCTTGATCGCTGATATTGAATCCCAACTCTCCTTGTGGTAGGAATTGTGAATACTGTTGGAAGCAGCTAGTTAGCCCATTGAGCCGTCACAAAACCGTCTCGCAGCCCTACTGCAGGCGTCGCCGGGCGCGTCGGAGCAAGCACGGCAGCAGTAGCCTTGCAGGGAACGCGCAAAGATACGAGGCAAAGCACGACGCAGCGACCGACCAAGGTAGGCGGCGGAGGTTGAGAGCATGAGATGCGAAGCAACCACTTCAAACACTTACATCCATCGCATAGCAATTGGGTAGGCGCTCGCAGCTGCAATAACACTAGCTTTGAGCACCAGAGGATCCTCGCTAGGGCTGTCCACCAGCGACCGCAGTGTTTCCAGTATAGCCACCGTCAAGTTCTCCTTGTCTCTGCTGCTCAGCGCTGGAGTCGAGAGCGACTCAGCCAGAAACTCCGCACCCCATCTTCGCAGCTCGACGGGTGACGATGGGCCAATGATCGGCAAGATTCCCTTGACAATTCTATCGTAGTAAGAGGCATTCTCCAAGACGATCTTGCGTGCCGCGTTGAGCTGTTGGATTTGCTCTGCGACCGTGAGTGTCTTTACAGGAGCTGCCATGGCGAAGATTTGGTTCAAGAGGGAGCGGCCGCTCTGGGCGCAAATGTGGCTGTGTCAAGGCGCGTCGGTGTTGCGATGCGCGCGTGAAGAGAAAGCGATGGTCAAAGAAGATCTACGAAAGCCCAGCCCGCAAAGTGAAGTCAAAGAAGATTGAGGCGCCGTCCCGAAGTGCGCGCTCAATGCCCCCCCAACCCAGACTGCACTTCTTGATGTTCGGCCCCGCCAAATCCACGCAATTCGCGTTCTCAGTGAGTTCAGATATCAAGCCCGTAATCAAGTGGATGGCTCATCCTGTGCGACACAATATCGGTTGTTTCGAGACGAGCGTGGAAGGTGCAGTCGTGTCCGTCGACAGTTGCTGTGGCGTGATCACGTGTTTCGCGATGACCAGTCTTGTTTCTTGCTGCCAATCAAATATTTGTTGTTGGATTCGGAATATCGAAGGATCAAAAGGGCGCAGCAATCTTCAGTCCTGGTCGTGTGGTTGGCGATGATCGCTTTCGTCGTTGGAAGTTTGCGGCTTGGATCGAAGCTTGCACTGGGAACCTTGAACGCGCTGGGAACTCTTGACGTGGGCTGCAGCGACCCACATTCAGGATCCTGGTCTCTGGAGCTCGAAGAGCCGAGGAACAACCGGGCGTTGGAACGAGTTGACTCTCACGGCCAATAGTTGGCTTTCATTCGATAAGCTATCGTCACGGAAGCAGCCGATGCTTTTCAGCAACATGCGGCCCATCACGACTGACGCCGTTGGCGCATCCATTTACCTGCCTCCTCACTACGACCCGTCAAGATGAAGCCAACCACCGCAGCCATGGCTGGGTACGGGAACCCCAAAACAAGCCCATTGACCTTGCTTCTAGACTGACACAATCGATTGCAGCATGCGGCACGACAGTTACTATCGCGAGAATCGACATTCTCCCGCCCTCATCCGCGCCCGCCGACCATACATTGTTAAGAATGCTCTCATGGGACTGGGTTTCTGCATCATTACCGGTGGTATTTGTAGGTGAACAATGCGCTGGCGATATCACACAACGCCCGCGAAATGTTTGTCTCAGCTTGGAAAGGTCTTTGCTGACACGCATAACCGCCAGACGCATACACCATCTCTGTTGTTGGGCAGGATGATTTCACCGATGTCAAGGTACCGGATGTGCCAATGAAGAGCCCCGCAGCCACAACTCAAAACCAGAGGAACTGAGCCTATTCCGAGCGGCGACTCATCTTGCGCAAACTCATCCCAAGTGGCTGTTGAACGCCCATGCATCGGGTTCGGCGTTCAGGAAAGAGCGTGGAAGTTATGAGGTCTCAAGCCTCGTTGTATTACAACAGGATAGCCAAAGGCTATTCAACAAGGTATATAACATGACCCGAAACACCTCCCCCGCTCATACAAACGGAACATGTTCTGCTGTATACACACATGTACTTCTGTAACATTAAACAGTCCCTCCAAATCATCACTTCAACACCCCTCGGATCCAGAGAAGGCCATATCCGTGTAGACTCCTTTTCATCAACGTCATCGATGCGGAAATGAAAACCCGGCTAGAGCGGTGCTGTGCTCCATGAATGATATTTTCAATACCTAACCCTGCAAGCCCCATAAAAAATGCCTTGATTCAGAATTGTATAGAATGGAAGCACCGTCAAGATGCTTGAGCGACAGTCTCGCGTTTGTTTGGGTGTTCGGCGCCTATCCGAGATGCCTTTAGGCTATCATGGACACCCGGAGGATGTGTTTTCTGTGTTTGGATAGGGGAATCGCCGTTCATCGTGGTTGCGCTTGAGGAGAACATGTTCCTATGCTGCTGAGAGTGTCTCCGTGGCCCGGATGGTTGTCCTGAGTAAGGCAGCGGGACCGCTGTTTCTTGTTGACGCTGGATATGGTGAGAGGGGTGATTTGGATTGGCCCATGGTGTGTGCTCAAGAAACTGTTCACCTGCTGGACCTACTAAGCTAAAAAGGTTCCCAGCTGGAGATTTTTCTGGTTGCAAGCCATGAGACTGGAATTGCGGCAGATGGCTGGGCCTAACCTGAGGCTCGCGAGCGCGCTGAAGAGCGTTGTAAGCAAATGCTAGCTGTGTGGAAAGGATCCCTCCCAATGGTAATCAACTCACCATCGCCTCCAAATCGCTCTCCAATTGGTCTTCGGATGCACCGTAGATAGGCGGTGCGGCTGGGAAGCCAACGTGTTTGGCGAATCCGGACAGAATGGACACTTCCTTGTTGTAAGCTACCGCTTGCCTGATGGTTTGGGTTTTTGATGTAGGAAATGGGATCCCGTAATCCGGTATGGTGTTGGCGTAGCGTCTGCGTTCTTGCTGAATCTCGTACCAGTCTTGGCCCAGCTCCTCCAGGACCTTCTCCCTTGATTCACGGACTGCTTGGTAATACTGGGACATCATCTGTGCCCTTTCTGCGATAGCTCGCCTTCTGAGCACCGAAATGTTGAGTTTTAATTCGAGCTCGCTCAGGCGTATCCTTTCTTGTCGCCTGTCTTCGATGCACTTTAGCATTGCCAGGTACTCAGGGTGCGTCGGGATCTCGCAATTTAGCATTGCCTCTTCCTGGTTGAGCTGGTCTAGGCGTTCCTGGTAAAGACTGCTCAGATGTCAGCGACGCACAACGGCCCAGTTTTTTTTTATTCACGGGTAGACGTACCGTTCCCGAAAGTTGCTGAACTGTTTCTCGATGGCTGTCAATTCCTCCCAAGCAGCCTTCTTTCTCTCCACTGTACCCTGGTCAGCATTTGACAAAGAAAGACACGAATGCCTGTTGCTTACACTCTTCCTCGTTCTTATGCGCAGCCTCCGCTTCATCGGGGTCTTCATTGTGCTCGTCGTCAATGTGCGCCGCAGTGTCGCCAGCGATAGGCTCCTCGGCGTCGTCTGGCGGGTCGTCCTGGGCTTCTTCAGTAGCCTGCTCGATCGACTCGTCGGGACTTTTGCTGTTTCGTTTCTTCGCAGAGTTGCGCTTTGCCTTCTTAGTTCTGCCAGTCTCGACCGACTCATCTTCGACAGAAGCAACGGGTTCTTCCTTATTCTTCGGCACGACTGACGCGCTCTGCCCATTGTCTTCTTCGCCAGTGTGGTTTCCGCTCTGAGGGTTTGTAGATATGCCGCCCTCATCGTCTGCCACGATAGCGTCATCGGCCGAAAACTCCCCTTCTGGGGCGCCAATTGAGCCGGTCCGCTTCCTAAGCGGCTGCTCCGACTCGGATTGCTCTGCTAGCGATGTGCGTTTTCGCTTCCGAGATTCTTGTGAGTCTTGCCTTGCGAGCTGCGAAGCAGCTGAGTTTGTAGATGTGTTCGCTTCTTGGTTCTTCTTGGCTTGGGACGGCGATCGTAGTGGCTGCTCCTTGACGGGCGCGGGCTCAGGCTCGCTCGAGGCTACTGACGCATCGTCTTCATCCTCGTCTTCGGCTTCGGAGAGGGAGTCCCCATCTGTTACAGCGTTCTCGGCGTCGAGCTCGGCCTGAAGTTGCTGCTGAAGCTTGCTGGGGCTCCGCTCGAAAACCCGCTCACGGCGATCGACGAATTGTCGGCTGCCGACTTCACCGAGAATGCTAAGCATGTCGCGCGCCGCGCCATTCTTGGGTGGGGTATCGTAGAGTCGCTCTGTTTCTGCTTCGGAGTCATTGATGTCCATTTCTGACAATTTGCTCTCCTCGTCAGAATCCGAGTCGGCCTCAGAGTCTTCCCTGGTGCCGTTGGCATTGCGCTTCGGCGTCCCGGGGCGACCGGAAGTATGATTTCGCATATCGAGATCCATCTCGTCGGGATCTGCGTCCTTGTCTTCGACGTCGCTCAGAGGGCTCGAGAGGTTGCTAGGGCTATTGTCGAGGAGGTGAGGAGGGGGGCTCGAGAGGGCCAAAGCTGGCGCAGTATCGGTAGCCATCGTACACCATGCGGCTTGGCCGAGAAAGGCCCAGCGATGGTTACGCCAATGTTGGCTGGGAGGTTTCGCGGCGGAGGAGACGAGGAGCGTAAAATCGGACGAGATCCGGGGCGGGCAGCGCTGGACCGTCGGACGGAAAGGCTGCGCGACTGGCCGAAACAATAAAAGAACAGGCCCTAAGGTTGAAAATGAAATGCGTATAGTTTCGTATGAGAGGGGATTGGAGAATGCAGTTCGCGCAGCGGCTTGTGGGCGAGGTGGGTTGAGTGTTGACGAGCTTGGGGAGAGGGCGGAAGGAGGGTACCTGTATTGGGGTGACGGGTGGGCGCCTTCTCTTGCAGCCCGCATGGCCTGGCACCGAAAGCGGTGAAGCCGAACGGCAGTTTAGATAAGATAAGCGAATTTCTGCGATCCCAGAATTTCTAGCGCCCCAAACAAGCTGAAGGTTCGGACGACCAAAAACGACAGCAGCAAGCCGAGACTTTTCTGTTTGTTTTGGCCTCGAACTGGGTAGCTTGTGGGCTTCTTCTGCCAGTATTGGCCATATCTCGAGGATTGGTCTCCAACTGCGGGACCAACAGGACCCCGGATAGCTTGGATCGCCAGAGCTTTTGACGGATAACCCCGCGACCATGGCGAGAGGGTAAGATCCTTGACTTTCGCGAATCGCATCGAGAATTGCGACTAACCTAAACGTCAGACACTCTGTATTAACTGCGCCCAAGAAAGCGGTCGACCCAACCCTCGATGCTCTTTTCTCAAGCAGTGTAAGTGTGCAGCCCTTGCTGCTATGGGTGATGCAGCTGCTGACACACTACCAGGCCGGTCCGATTAAACCTCCTCAAAAGTCGAGATATGTGGAGTTGCTTTCCAAGACGCCTAGGGAAGAGCCAGGTAGCGAAGACAGCGACGATGACAACGACAATGAGGGCGCCGACGAGGATGACGAAGAATTATCGGAGCTAGACGAAGAGTTGGACGACGAGGCGTCAATCAGCGAGGAGTCTTCGGAAGGTGAATCGGAATCCGAGTCCCACAATGCGAGAGAAGATTCCAGTGTGGATGAAGAGGATGAGGCTGCCGAAGTCCTTGAAGTCATGGTCGATCATGGAAAGAGCGCTCAAGAAGATGGGCGGAAGCGAAAGAGAAAACAGAGGGACGAGTACGACAATCTTGAGTCCAAGTATCTCAATCGCCTCGCCGACGACGAGGAGGAGGAGGAGCCCACGGGGAAACGCCTCAAGGGCCAAGAAGCGCCAACCGGCGACGCCATGGACATTTCTCCTGATGAGGCTGTTGATTCCGATGCCGAGTCATCCTCTGATAATGCTGTTCCGGTTCACGAATCTCTCTCCGCCGATCCCGCCGCTACGGAGCTGGAAAAGGCAAACCGAACTGTCTTCCTCAGTAACGTCTCCGCAGAAGCAGTGACATCTCGCCAAGCCAAGAAGACCCTGATGAATCACCTCTCATCCATTCTTGACAAGAAAGCGTCGCCTCCACAGAAGATCGAATCGATAAGGTTCCGCTCAACCGCCTTTGCAACGGCTGCGATACCCAAGCGGGCAGCATACATCAAAAAGTCAGTCATGGAGGCCACGACAAAGTCAACCAATGCGTATGTTGTCTACAGTTCGACCTCAGCAGCTCGGCTTGCCGTTTCCGAGCTCAACGGAACAACTGTGTTGGACCGCCATCTCAGGGTTGATAGTGTGGCACATCCCGCAGCTATTGACCACAGACGTTGTGTCTTCGTTGGTAACCTTGGCTTTGTTGACGATGAAAGCGTCATCAATACCAAGGTTGATGAGGAAGGGAAGGAGGTGACCGAAAAGAAGAAGCGTACCAAGGTACCCATGGATGTCGAAGAGGGCCTCTGGCGCGTTTTCAGCAAGGAAGCCGGCAAGGTTGAGAGTGTTCGCGTGGTCAGAGACCCCGTCACTCGCGTCGGCAAGGGCTTTGCTTATGTTCAGTTTTATGCAAGTACCTTGACTTCTCGAGCATCCTGACGACATGCTAACGAAGAATAGGATGGAAACGCCGTTGAAGCAGCCGTGCTCCTCAACGAAAAGAAATTCCCACCCATGCTGCCTCGTGCTCTTCGGGTCAGTAGATGCAAAGCTCCGCACAAGACAGCGAGGGCAATGGAGGCCAAACATGGCAAAGCTGCTCCCCTAGCTGGAAAGGGCAAGGGCAAAGCAGGAAAGGGCAATGGCTATGCGCCCAAGCTCACCGCTGAAGACAAGACGTTGGCTGGTCGGGCAAGCAAACTTCTCGGCCGATCAGTTGCCTCACAAATGGGCGGCAAGAAGAAAAAGTGGGACAAGGCCCATGCCGATGCTCGGCGGAGGGAAAGCGGCGACGCCGGTGCCACCGAGCCCGAAGGCAAGACGATGAAGTCGCCCGAGGATATCGTGTTCGAGGGCCGCCGGGCGAGCGTAAAAGATGGCCGGCCGAAGGACTTAAAGTTCAAGGGTGGCGGTAAGCACATCAAGAAGGGAGGTCCGAAGTCCGGCGGACGAGGAGCTGTTCGAGCGGCGAAGTGGAGAGCTGGAGGTGTCGCCAAGTAGTCCAGACAGCCTTTGTCTTGTAAGTTGTTTTGACGCCATCGGCGTTTTGTAGGTCCGCGAGGCTAACCCCCTCCCGATCGTTGACGGGTGGGCGGAGTGGCGAGGGGAAGGAAGAAAAAAAACTTATTTTCCTCACGAGTGCTCCTGTTCCATAAAACAGCACGAACCCCAAGGAAGGATGTAATTAGAACAGTGGGCTAGCGGTGAAAGCCATCAAACGTGCGTGCGTGTTGCCTGCGAGCCATATTTTCTCGTTCATCATGGTCCAACGATCAGCTACAAGGATGTTTGTGCAATTGGTTGGCCTTCCCTGCCGAGTGGATGCCTTCGAGACAGTGCAAGTCGTACGACCAGGGCCCAGCAAAAGGACCTTCACCCGATGATGATTGGAAGTACTCGTAGCATAAAAGACTATCATGAAAAATGTATAGAACAACGTGGCGGTTATAGCATTAAATATCGGTTGCTTTTCTCAAGGGGTATTGCGAACGACGTGGAGTGGTGGGGTTGGTGACCTGGAGGGTGCGGCTGAGGTAACTTTTGGGCTTTGTAAGAACCAACGTAAACTAGCAAGGCAACGATCAGATTTATCGTCTGTATTGATGGTAGCCATAATCAGACACAAGGCTGGCAAGTCCCCGAAGCCATTACTTCCTCTGGAAAATATGCCCAAATACCGCTTCCCCGCATATTATTGCGCCAAACAGACACACATGCTTTCGAGATGGCCATCTTCTCAATAGGGCTTTCAGATTCTCCGTCATGACTACCGAGGATACTATCAAGGGTTAAGCTTCAAGAAAAGAGACACAAATCGGTGGCATAACATCCCGTCTCTATAAACCAAGACCGTTTTCGACAACCACCTGTCCTTTTGAATCCGCTAGACCGCCACACAGATCTACCGTGAAAAGAAGACTACAGGAGAATGAGAAAAGGCTGGGGTGGTTCGCGGGAAAGGTTATTGTTTCGTCATCGGTATCCGTCAATCGCTCGATTCCTGGGTGAAAAACCACTGTACAGGCTTTAAGGGGGTATGTTCTCTGCCGAAGGGAAACCAGAACCAGCTATCTGTCTTCCAACTCCAAGGCAGCCGCTAGTAATCAACTTTGCTAATTCGCAACAACGCACAGTCTGAAGGCCTGTTTAGTACTCGGCCTCGCCATCATCGGCATCAGTCGAGTCGGCGGCAACCTCCTCATAATCCTTCTCGAGCGCGGCGAGATCCTCACGAGCCTCGCTGAATTCACCCTCCTCCATACCCTCACCAACGTACCAGTGGACGAAAGCGCGCTTGCTGTACATGAGGTCGAACTTGTAGTCGAGGCGAGACCAAGCCTCTGCGATGGCCGTGGTGTTGGACAGCATGGATACGGAGCGGTCGACCGAGGCGAGACCACCATCCGAGGGCGAAGCGGTAGGCACGGCAACAGGCTTCTGGTAGTTGATACCAATCTTAAAGCCAGTGGGGCACCACTCGACCAGGTTGAATGAGGCCTTAGCCTTGAGGGCAGCAACGGCGGCGCTGCAGTCGCGGGGGACGACGTCACCGCGGTACAGGAGAGCGACGGCCATGTACTTTCCGTTACGGGGGTCGCAGACCACCATCTGGTTGTTGGGCTCGAAGCCTGCGTGCCGTTAAAACAATTGTTCAGGACAAAACCAGGGACACACTTACACTGGAAGGTGAGGTCCGAGACCTTGAAGCTCTCATGAGAGCTCTTGGCAGCAGAGATGACAGGAGCATAGCTGATCAGAGGGTAGTGGATACGAGGATAGGGCACCAAGTTGGTCTGGAACTCGTTGAGATCGACGTTGAGCGCACCATCGAATCGTAGCGACGAAGTAATCGAAGACACGACCTGGGCGATCAAGCGGTTGAGATGCTCGTAGCTGGGACGGGGGATATCCAGGTTGCGGCGGCAGATGTCATAAACGGCCTCGTTGTCGACCAAGAACGTGCAGTCCGAGTTCTCAATCGTGCTGTGGGTAGAAAGGACGGCATTATAGGGCTCGACGACGGCGGTGGAAACTCGGGGCGCAGGGTAGACAGCAAACTCAAGTTTGCACTTCTTGCCGTAGTCAGTCGCGAGGCGCTCAAGGAGCAGCGCGCCGAAGCCGGATCCAGTACCACCACCGAAGGAGTGGAAGATTAGGAATCCCTGGAGGGAGTGGCAGTTGTCTAAGCACCAAAGCGTCAGTCGTCGTACATGCAGGGGTATGGGAAGAGGTATGTCTCACCAGCAACGCGACGGATGCGGTCAATGACACTGTCAGCCATCTCCTTGCCAATGGTGTAATGACCACGGGCATAGTTGTTGGCGGCATCCTCCTTTCCGCTGATCAACAGCTCGGGGTGGAAGAGCTGGCGGTAGGCACCGGTGCGGATCTCGTCGATCGGGGAGGGGTCGAGGTCGACGAAGAGGGAGCGGGGAACGTATTTGCCATTGCTCGTCTCGGTGAAGAAGGTCTCAAAGGATCCAGAGTCGCCAATATCCTTTACATTAGGGTCCGGACGACCATCGGCTCCGAGACCGTGCTCGAGGAGATAGCTGAAGGGTGGCGATTAGCGGAAGTCGGGCAGCTCGACAAGAGCGGTGAGGTCTCACAGTTCCCAGGCGCTGTTACCCAGCTGGGTACCAGCCTGGCCGAGATGAAGATGGAGAATCTGTTTATTGCTTTGTTAGCCATCTGGGGTCCCATCTCGACGGTCGCAGGGCTTTGTGCGTGGAATGAGTGACTGGTGACGTCGGCAGAAGGTCCGGACGGTGTAGCTCGGCCGCTAGTCCTCCGGCCCGCGCAAGACACGGGTAACAAATCATTGGAGAATGTAACTTGGACCACCCCGAAGTCTAGAGTACCGTAACCAATTCCCTCCTGATAACCCGCGGTGGTCGTTGTTGAGGATATTTTGTCGATGATAGCAGTTTCCCAGCACGGCAATAGCTGCATGGAATAGGGGCCCCAAACTGAAGCGATCGCCGGGCCGGCATCGTGCATTCGGGCAGCAAGAAAGTGTGGCTCTGCAACTTACCTCGCCTCTCATTTTGACTAGATTTTCTCGTAGAAGGGTATGGCGTTATCCGGAAGTCACAGATGTTGAGCGCTCAGCGCGGCGGAGGCAGCAAGACAGAGGAAAGGACGAGTGGTGAAATTGGACCGCTGTTAGAGGAAGTGTTGGTAGAGTCGAGAGATTTGTGGATACAAAATCGGGGAGGGGCAGTGGACCGCGCTTGACAGCAAACAAAGTACTGGGTACTCTGCTGACTGTGTACAATGGTTGGATGAAGAAGTACTGAGTACGCCTCTTATCCCTGTCTGCCCCGCACTTGTCTCAGGGCTCACCGCCTTCGATCAGGACTGGAGCGCCTCTGATTTGTCAACGAAGAGCTGGGGATGCAAGGCACGTTGGCGGCCACTCCCGAATACCAGATGCTCAGGGATACGGGAATCAACACCACGAACAGGGTACGGCGCTGAATCTCAGAGTGATATTTACTTGACAATGGGTTCTTCACCAAGCGGTTGTACTTAGGCATCGCATGTTCCGAACACGCCAAGGCAAGCCAAGTCGCCCCAAGCCAATCGGGGCAAACGGGAGAATGCACAGGAGATCAAAGATCGTGCCTGGAACTCATGCCATGGCACAGAACGAACACAATGTGCTTGAATACAGTGTGGGACAGCGTGTTCAACTGACTGAGGTTGCTTGGATTGTTTTCTTCTTCTTTCAACATCGTATTTTAAGCAATCTGCCCAGGCCAGGTGAAGGGCGGCTCGTCGTTGGAAGTAGCTTAGCACCACTGGCATGTTCTGAGATGCACCGCCTATTGTCAACAGTAATGATGGGGGCGTGCGGTGGGATAAGTGAGTTTGACTACACACAACCGAGGCCAGAACCCTGTGATATGCCAGAAAGGCTTTGTTGTAGTGCGAAGAGGTATTTGAAGGATCATGTTGTGTTATCTAACCCTAAAAGAAGACCTACCGCGGATGCAAGACGGCATGGGCTGCTTCCAACTGGGGAGCTAGGGAAGAATTTCCAAGTGATTTCTCACAAATGTAAGAGATGAATATCTGACAGCTTTGCACCTAGCCAACGCTGTGGAGCGTGTGACCTTTTATTATTTCCTCTTCGCAGAAGGCAGATTGGAGCCATTACACTACATCTAGGTGGTATCAAGAAAGTTCCCACAGCCCAAGCCACCGACTTCACTTTATTCCGTGAACCAATGCCGTTGCCAACAAACCAGACCACAGATGCTGAATCACAAGCCAGACCTCCATGACACCAGACCGGTGAGGTCTTTACAGAGCAAAGACAGCCATGGCGAGACCGCCGAAAAGGGCGATAGTGCTTCCAACATTGGCAGGAGCGGCACCGGCAGTCGAGGTAGAGGCAGACCCAGTGGTGGTCCCTGTAGGGGACCTGGTGGAGGTGGAAGAGACAACGGTGGTCAGCCTGCTAGTGGAAGAGGTCGACAGGTTTCCAATGGGAGTAGAGGTGATCAGAATGGAGGTCTTGCTGGCGGTCGAGTTGGCGCTAGGGGTAGACGATGGTGTGTCGCTGACGCCGCCAGCTCCAGCGGTGATGTGGAAGGGGAACGAGTACTGGAAAATGCTCGTGTCCTCATCCCAGGTGATCTGGATGCCATAGATGGCTTCCTTGCCGAGCGTCTTGGAAACCTCCCACTCGAACTTTCCGTCCTGGTTGTCGGCCTCTGTCATGGAGTGAGCAGTTACTCAAATGGACAAAGTCGCGATGTACTCACTGCCGATGGGGCCAAGGGCCTGGAGGGACTTCTGGTCCTTGCCACCGATCAGGCTGAGGCTAACAGTGCCGGTGTGCTCGGGCTTGGGGTCCCAGACGATGGTATAGGTGGTGGCAGCAGGCACCTTCTCGAAGTTGCCGGGCTTGCTGATGACATCGAAGCCGGGGGTCTGCGCGAACACAGCAGTCGCGAGAGCGAGGATGGCGGCAAAAGAGTAACGCATTTTGGCGGTCGGATGCGCGTGTTACACGAAACGAGAGACTGGGTGAGCGAGGAAGGGTGAGAAGGAGGGTGTGCGGATCGACTGGCAGCAAGCGAATATATGGCAAATGAAGGGCAGCGGCTGGAAGTACAGACCGCGAGGTATCGACGTCGGGGATGGCTGAGACGGAAAAGATGCAGGAACTGGGACACGAAGAGAAGGGAAAAGAGAAACGGGAATCCGAACAAGACATCCACCGCGAGACGGCTGCCAAGCTTCCTTCCTTGACGCCCCAGCACGCGATGCTGCGCCTTACCTGGAAATGAAACGCCCCCCTTTTGGTGCGAAGATCTCTAACGTTCCCGTATCCTCCGTTCGACCCACTGTGGGCAATCCATATTTTTCATGGGACTCCAATGAAAAACGGAGTAACGGAAACAGTCCAGGAATTGGCCCTGCTCGCCCGACGGCTGAGGCTGGCTGGAGAGCTGCGCTCCAAAACGACTGGGAGGACCGTTGTGCGCGATGAAGTGGATGGGGTGTTGAAATTGCGAAGGTGGTAGGCCCGCGCGTCTAATTGGCCGAACGGGGAGCTACCCAGCAGAGCGGGCCCACAAGGATCCAAAAATGATTGGCGCACTGTGTCAACGGCCTTGCCGTCAGGGGCTGTGGGTCCAGGAAGGGTCAGCCGGTGACCAAAAGTTCTTCAATTTTCAGGGGCAGGGACAGCAAGTTACGTAGCATTACAGTTCTCACCGCGTTGTCAGACTTCACATTGACGAAAATCTGGGGACGCATGTCTATCCGATGAGTCCACAAAAGCTTCAACTACCTACCTTAGGTATTCTTCCTGGACTCGAACTTCTCACTTTGCACCAGAAGTCGGCATTTCACATTGATGAACCCAAGCTACTGCGCACTCTAAAAATCCAAGCAGCACTCGTTACCACAATTCCATTCGCGGCTCACGGCATCCCGCATGGAATCTCAGCCCCCAAATCATACCACACTCATGCGCGTCTCTGCAGGCTGTCAGCGCAAAGCCAGAAACGCTCTGGCGACCCTTTCAGCTCATCGTCGGCGACGCCTCGTCTTGTGTCTGAGCTGGCGTTAGCCAGCCACCATGGAAACCATTCACTGTATCAATAGAGTCACAATTAGCGCTGCTACCCAGTGTGCTAAGCCACCCAACGAAAATACAGATCATTCCCAGTTTTCTTGGAGGCCACACAATGTCGAATCGGCCTGAGACAACGCATTCCGGTGGGCAAAGTCCAGGCGTCACTGTGTCGTGAAACGACAAATGGGATGGCATCTGCAGGAGGCCATTCCTCGCCAAGCGCAGCTGTCTTACCATGTCTCAATGGTGTCTCCCTTCTAACCAAGTCTGGCTCCGTCAGCTGCAGCCCTACAGAACCCCACGATTATCACGAAACACCATCCGATCCCCCACCAATTGTCGACGTCAAACAAGCCTGCGGTCACACCAAAAACATTGTCCAGACCCCAAGCATCAAGACCAAGGTAGACCAGCCGAAAGACTTGACGGGTGTAAACAGACACTCCTTCGCGGAATCAGACGCAGACGTGGCGACCCTGAGCAAGTGTCTGATTACGGTCCTCGCTCGAAACGAGGTATGCAAGCGCTTGCGTCGTGCTTTCGGCAATGAGCCAACATCCAGGATAGCTCGCCCGTGACCAAGAGGGGCAGACGCCCAGGTGAGCCTTGATCACAACAACCGGGCCTGATATGAATCCGATCCAGATGCGCTCCGTCGACATCAGAAACGTCGTGTTGAAACACCTGATCGTGAGGATTATAGACACTCAGCAGCACCTTGGGTGGGTTCTTGGGATTCTCAACACCAATATATTGAGTCACTGCAGTCAGGGCACACCATATCCCCGGTGTGTTCTAACTCGGCCCTTCGAAAGTTTCAAGCCTGCAGACGCAGGCGTTGGCATATCATTGCGAAACGACGGGCTGGATGTCCCGTCCGTGGGAGGTCGCTCCTTCCGCAGGGGGCAAGCACGAATGCCAAGTGAATCCGTGTAACCTCCGCCTTCAAGATTCAGTCCAGCCATGAACCCAAACAAGTGCATCTTCCCTTGATTCAGGTCCGCCTTGTTGTGCTCGGCAAGACGTGGAAATTCATTGGCCAGCACTTGGCCTGCTCCGTGTGCACTGGGAAAAGCTCCTGACCCCTGCTTCAACATCCGCTGTCACACACAACACAGCCATCGCTGCCGCTTGCGCCCGAAAATGCTCGTCTGGGCCAGCGCCTTGTCGAACACAGTACACGCGGTATAGCCTTGCAAATTTCTACGTCCAAGGTAGGTACAGGTATGTACTTCGCTTCAGTCAACCATTTTACACCACCCCAACATCTGTGTGTCCCAACATGCGTGTTTCCCCCGGATTCTTCCTCTTGGATGGCCTCTTCTTTCGAACTGACAGCACCGGCCAATCCCCCGCAAATAGATCACCAACCGCATTTAACCTTCCCATGTGTAATTCCCGCCCATATTCAGCAACCAGATAAGGCTGTTGAACTCAAGGTCAAGGCTGCTGATCTGCCACCAGCCCTTCTCCTTGGTGACACCAATCAACGTTATGCCCCTCGCGGGCTTGTTGGCAGCTCCAAAGGTGGCATGCCACTTCATACCGATGCTCTTGCAGGCGACGGCATCAATGGAGTCGACGACCACAGGGAAGGGAGGATTCGAGCCCTGCGCATCCATGAAGATCTTCTTAGTCGCAAACGTTGGCTCACCGAGCGGCCGGAAGATGAAGGTGTTGATGCTGTCGGAGCGGTCGACGAAGCTGTCGGCGCAGTACTTTTCGCAGTCTTCGTCCTTGTAGTTGGCGATTAAGCGAACGTAGATGTCGACGATCTCCTTGGCTTCGGCCTCGGTGAGGCAGTCTGCGCGGCGGGAGAGGAAGGAGGGTAGGGAGAGGGAAGAGAGGGAGGGGATGGCCATGGCCGAGCCTGCGAAGGCGGCGACAGCGAGTGAGAAGCGCATCTTGTCACGGGTCGTGATGGCCTGGACGAGGGAAAAGGATCGGATGCTCAAGTCTTGGACGTCGTCATCGGTCAACGGCGCAGCATGTATTTATGGACGACTTCACCCACGCCATCGCTCCTCCACGTCTCTCTCGATAGCTTAATACACGCAATCGGGATCCAGTGGTTTTTAGCATTGAAGCCCGTCCAAATTGAGATGTCATTTATCCAGGTGTCCCCAACCTCACGATAATAACCGATTGACGGAGGTCCGGCAGACAATGGCCTACAATCACCGCGAATTGCTCTATCTCGAACTGGTGGTTTAACAATTGATGTGATGGGCCTTGGCGGAGTTGCGGGAAAGGGATTCGGTTGTCGGGGCCATCGGCCAAGACCTGGGGTTGCTCGAGCACCGAGTGTGCCACTTCATCAATATGTTCCTGCATGCTAAAGACGGACATAGCAGGCTTGAAGATATTCCCCCTGCCGGAAAAATCGCCCAGGGGAGCCTATCGTCCAGCTCCCAGGTGTGAGAGATATGTCGTGAGGCTCACTCCTAGTTGATCCATCTTGCAAACAGGACAGGAAGCGGCAAACCAAGTGAGTGGACGCGGAAGAAGTTGGAGAGAGAGTGCATCAGTTGACTGGATGATCTGAACCACCCCATTGCTACTCTTTGGCCAGTCTTCTGAGCGCGTACAAGGGAGGGACAGGGGCCAATCACCCAGCTGATTATCATCCCAGCCCTCGGCATCTGGCTCCGTTCAATCTTCATTCTTCCGGTGGCGGAGGGATGCCTGCTTCCACTTCACTTCGGCAAGATATGAGAGAAGACCTTGAACCTCGTATATGGTACTCGACAGCCAAACGTCAGAGCCCGGGTATACGTGTAAGTGACAAGAACGGGAAGTCCCCAGTTTCTGACGGACCCCCGAGGCGGGATCAGGAGCTGCTTGGACGGCATTGCACTTCCCCTCATTTAAACTTCCGAGCCAAGCGATGGTGATCTGGTTGTCGGAACGGATGGGCGGTACGTGAGAGGCCCCAGTGGTTTGGAGGTCGTTTATCAAACATCAGAAAATAAGCATTTCTTCGGGCTTGGCTGCTTCTCGCGTGGGTGAGGGCTCGTGGCAGATATTGCCCGCTTGTCAAGCCTTCGGCAGACCTCTTGGCAGGGACCTACTCAACCGCTGCAGCACACCATTTCAGGGGGGAATCGGCGAGTTAATGATGGCAAGCCGTAGCAGGGACAGCGGTAGACGGTTTCCTGGGCTAAGGCCAGGATCTTCAGCAGGTTTCCCTGGGGCTGTCAAGGTTGAGCTCTGGGGGAACAGGACTGATTGAGCCGCTTGGGTGCGCGCCAAGTCCTTCACAGCCCTACCGTATAGACAGTCGTCTTTAATGTTCTCGAATTTTTGCTCAAGGTCTAGTCAGCATGGCATATCAGTTTCGGCTCCTGTTGAAAAGGGGGGGTGATGGACGGAGGCTTTGGTGTGTGTTTGCTGGGGTTATGTAAGCGATCACCACGGTGACAAAGGCGCCCAGCGATGACGTACCTTGCCGAAAGCCGAGACATGGCGCGGTGGCAGTCCTCCGACGCGTTCACTTGCAACAGCTGGGCGACGGGCTGTTTAATCGAGTTTTAAGATCAGGCAGGAACCAATTGACGACTTTCTAGTATTTTTTGTCTTGCATTTTGTAATCTTGGGCAGCAATTGACTTGACGGAAAGAGAGACTCGTGGTGTCGGCTAGAGACAAGACCAGTGGGCAACGTCCACCATCAACTTCAAGCCCAGAACTTGAGGGGTAATGGTGACCGCACCGCCTCGACAGACTTGAACTCCAAACTCCTAGAATATCTCAGCCCTAAAAACGATCACCTAATTCAACGTCCGACAAAATGGGGGCCGCAGCTAGCTCAGAAGCACATCCTATATACCAGGCCGCAGAATCCACCATGGGCCTCACTATCCGAAATCTCACGATCACGCCCCTCGAGCTCGTCGAGGCCGAGCGCCTTATCAAGCCCGTCGAGCTCAGCAGCGAGCCATCCGGCTTTGCTAAGATCACCGCTAGAATCACCGGTCGAAGCACGGCACCCCCTGCCCCGACTGCAACCGCAATCGCAACCTCAGCCGCCGCCGCCATCGCCACCACCAAACCTCCCATCCCCTCCACCCCCATCCACCCCTTCTCCGAATCCCCTACCTCCATCCCCGCGCCAGAACCCTCCACCGAACAGCTCCGCCTCACCTTTGCCGAACCCGGCACAACCCACCGATATACCGCCACCTTTCCCGGCCCGTCCCCGCAATCTCTCACCATGCAACACATCTCCCCGGACCCGACCACCAAAGAATTCACCATTGTCTACCTCCCTCGTGCCTCTTACCTCGCCATCTTCTCCTCCGCGCGCCTCTCCTCCTGGATGGCCGAGCTCCCTCCATCCCTCCCATTATCCGCGCTCAGCATACCGGGGACACACAACTCTCCTACGCACTACACGGCATTACCCTCCGTACGATGCCAGGCTGTTTCCGTAAGAGAGCAACTCAACAACGGGATTCGCTTCTTGGATATCCGAGTGTCAGTACCGGATGAGAGCGCCGGGGATACCGATCTGGCACTGGTGCATTCTGCTTTTCCTATTTCCCTGTCGGGGACGAAATGGTTCCATGATTTGCTGGCCGAGGTGTATGCCTTCCTGGATGAGAATCCGTCCGAGGGGGTGTTGATGAGCGTCAAAAGGGAGGGGACGGGGAAGGGGACGGATCACTTGCTGGGGAAGTATTTGCGGGATAGGTATTTTGCGGGTGAGGATGGCAAGAGGTGGTACACCGCGCCGCGTATCCCGGCGTTGGAAGAAGCGAGGGGAAAGATTGTGCTGGTGAGGAGGTTTCACTTGGACGAGTCGATGCAGGAGGTGGGATTCGGAATTGATGGTTCGGTGTGGCCTGATAATTGCGCGGATGGGACATGCGGGAGCGGCCAGATTCGGATTCAGGATTTTTACGAGGTCGGGCAGACGGAGGAGATTGACAAGAAGATTGAGCTGGCGAGGGCGGAGCTGGAACGGGCGGCGCAACAGGCTTGTGTCTCTGCTGGGGAGATGAATGTGTCGGGAGGGCCGCTGCCGATGTTTATCAACTTCTTGAGTGCTAGTAGCTTCTTCAATGCGAGCTGCTGGCCGGACAGGATCGCGGCGAAGATCAACCCGTCAGTTATAGAGTATCTATGCACGGGACATGGAGCAGCAGGGAAGGGACCAGGACAGCTGACGATTGGAGATGCTGGGACGGGTGTGGTGGTCATCGACTGGGTGGGCAATAATGGGGACTGGGACATTGTACGGTGTATTGTCGGGTGGAACTCGAGGCTGCAGCTGAAGGCGTAGGCCGCCTACCTGACGATGTACTCGAAGAAACTCGGTTGCGAGGATTGCCAGACGTACGCTGAACGATTTGGAGGCTTGGGAACCACGGCATGAGTAGAAAGTAAAGAATGCGGGTTTCATTGATAGAGCTAGAGTATATCTATAAAGCAACACTGTGACCATCTGCCATCTTTCTATCCAAGTAGCAGTTGCAAGCAGAGACCTGAAGAATGGTCAGCAAGATTCTAAGAAAGTGTATCGATAACCATGTGTGAGGAAACCTAATCAGTTCTCCAAGGTGAATGTTGTTCATCACGATGAACTCAGAGTTAAAAAGCTTAAAAAGAAAAATCATCCCGAAGGTTTGGGTAGCAAAGACAAGTCACCGGAACTTACTTTGGGGTTTTCAGGTCGTTTAAACGGCATCACTTGGAAGTTACCTGACTCGCCATCTAGTCAGTGAAAGCTCACAAATGGTGTCGATAGAGCACAATAGGTGCAAGAATCAAGTTCAGCCTTGGGTATGTCAGCAACTATGGTCACCGTCTTGATGGCTGGTGTGCATACCTCATTAAATCAGATTTTTGTTTGTGTTCATGTCCGTCCGAAGACAGATCAAACAGTGTGAATAATGATCATCATGTAAAGAAATGAAAGGTGAACAAGGTGGAGGAAGACGTGGTTACCTGAGAGGTCAGATGTTAGTCATAACTCTCATTTGCACTGCCGTCAAATGAAGTGCTGATCGAGGGCACGATCAGGTGACGAGTTCTCAACAAGAATTTCTCCCCGTTCCCCCCTCACGGGATGTACAGTCCCGCTTCACGAGGAGGGGCGGTGAGGCTTCGTTTATGTCCGCCCGTTCGTTCAAATCTTCGTCATAGTGCCATGGGTGAATAGAGATGTGTATCGCATACCTGACGATTGCTTGTTAGCATCACAGTTTGAAGACGGTGAACTTGAAGGGCAAGCAATCAGAGGATGATATCCAAATCAGACAAGGCTGAAACTATTCGAGTAATTCGACATCGTATTTTCGGAATGAGGAATCTCTTATACTTTTTTTTGATCATCACATTGGATGGGGAGGGGGAGTGCAGCGCAAATGTGCGAGGGGATTGAATGCGACTAACCTTTTGATCATGAGGTGAATGTGCTGCGAATTGGTGACGGCAAGGGAAAAACAAAAAAAGAGACCCCGCAGCACTGTTGAGAAGTTAGCACCTGATCAGACGCGACGCGGTATCGACAGGGCAAAAATTTGTGCTCTCAGGGTAATTCTAGAGTAAATTGATGTCCCCACGGGCTAGGTCGGAATTGGATTGTTCGTTTGTTTGTTCATCACAGGAGCTTGCGCATAGCGCGGGATGCTGGGAGGCAGGAATTTGGCTTACCTTGCTGCGGGTTGGAGGTGTTGGAAGCTCAAAGAGCCGGCGTGTGGTGTTGGAGAGGAAAGAACTGTTGCGGCCCAGAAAATTTGGGAATTTATTCACCAAATGCGCTGTGGGGCCACCAACTGTGGGTCCTTGGAGGTTTATCTAAGTGCATATCGCTCGTGCCTTATATCTGCCTAGCGTTGTCTCCACAAATTCGAGGCTAGAATGCCGGACCCCGCAGCGGTTTCGTCAGAGGGAGTGGCGAACCTCAGGCCTTATCGATAATTGTTTAAGATCCCGATCCCACCCGCAATTCCCATCATTTGACTCCCTCCTCTTTCAACTTCTCGCAGGCCGTCCTCAGCAAGGCTTGCGATTTCATCAAAAACAAAAGACCAAGATGCCTCCAGGTGGGGGCTTCTTGGCCACTGCCGCTTTGCGGCTGGTGGCTAAGAATCTCGCACGGGCGAGCAAGATGCTTCGCTTGAGGCTCGCCAACGCGACTCGCCCCGTCAACGCCGAGCTCCAGCCTGCGTACGCGCGCAACGCACCCAACTGCCAACCAATCCACCCAGTCGCCCGTTTGCGTCAGCTAAAGCGTGTCGGGAAGACCTACGCCAACTTTAACGCCACTGTTTGTCGTTACCTCAGCACCGGTGGCCATCACTCGCCCGCTACGCCCCGTTTTGACCGGTCCAAACTCCCGGTGTCCAACACGTCCCGGGCCGTATCGCGGTTCACAGGTCGAGCCCCTTTCGCCTGTACCCTCCGTCCGAACTTGACGGGCGGCACTCTGGGTCGCACGGCTGGCGGTTACTCGATGCCTGGCGGTGGAAGTGCCCGATACTTCAGCCATAGCCCCGCAGTGCAAGCCCAGGTTGTCGCCAATGTCAGCCAGGCGATGCGCGCATTCTGGCTCGGCGGCCATCGTGCACGCTACGACGGAGTTGACGCCAAGGGCAGAGCCCGCTATATCGCCGTGAGCGCTGTAAGTGGGATTTGGAGCCATTTTCTTCCCCTTTTGTCTCTTTGTCGGTTGTCTCGGGAGCAAAACTCTCTCGAGGCTCCCAAGACAATGGAAAATTTCCCAAAAAAGGAAACAATAAGCTGATATTTGCCACAGGCTCAGGAGGAGGCGCGAGTACGTCTGTCTTCGATCCCGCGCAATGCTCCGGGATCATTCATCGACTTTCGCGTGAGCCCCACCATTACGGCGCTGAGCCCTCTCGGTGTGGTGTTCCCCTTTGCCGCTGCCGAGCATGACTTTAAGCCCATGATTGGCGAGACCGCTACGCTTCACACTGAGGGATTCCTCGATGTGCTTTCGATCGACTTTGCCCGCGCTCTGAAGGATCTTGCGGCTATTATGACAGACCTGAAGAGCTTATCGGCGCTAGGAGACCTGCCGGTCACGATGGAAAAGGGAAGTGTCATCCGCGTACGATTTCCAGGTGTTGACAGTGAGACTGTCGAGAGCTTGTGTTTCGACATTGGTGTCAAGCGAGGGGTCGTCAGGCAGGATGCGGACTTTGATGTCAGCGTCGGCGTCCCAGTTGTCCCCTTCGCTCCGGATGAGAATTGCGACGCCAAGACTATTACCTCGCCAGGCGGCTCGGTCAGAAGTCAGTGTTCAGACATATCCGAAATCGAGGAGATGTTCCTGGATGAGTACGAGGCGAACCCTTGGCTGTCACCTCCTGAAACTGAAGGGTACGAGAGTATGTCTCCGGGCTTGCTCAGTAACTCTGGAGACCATTGCTCTGAGGACTTTGAGGGATTAGAGGGCATATATCGGTTCAGTGGGTCTCCCCTTTCTGCCATATGGCTCCTGATGTGGTTGTTCGAGGCTTTGTTGGATGTCTTGGGCGTGACATGGGCGCGCCTGAGGCATCGCGTTGCCCATGAATTGCCTTTGAAAGAGATCGCTGACATATATTTACCACAGTCGAGGAATGCGATAGGGCTCGAGCCAGGGTATAAGGGCCTCCGGGCTATGAATATGCAACATCAAGGACCGGTTGTGTTCGGGCAAATTGGGTGCACTTATGGCTTCACATCTGAAGGAGGGTCAAGACATTCGTTTCGCGCCGACGAACACAGGACACCTAGCTGGCCCCAAAGAGCGGCTGCTATGAGCACACCTTCAGTACAATATATCAGTTCATTGTGTTAAGAATCTTATTTGTTGGCCGGAATTGGGACGTGGTTATCGTCAGAGTTGGCTTCCCCCCACGCCGTGAGGCGTCTCTTTCTTGTCTATATACGCAGTCTGGCTGCTCGTCAAACGCCGTTATTTTCGAACTGCATCAACTGATCCCATCCTGGCCTTCGGAAAATGCCCTGGCGCCTCTCTAAAATGCCCACAGGCCTGTATACCCACCAGAAACGCCCTTAACAACGCTAGACGGATGCCTTTTCAAATTCCGAACATGCTTCAAATGCTCTTCATCGTGTCTTTGAAAGAGAAAAAGAAGGCCTGATCAGTTCCAGCCTAACCGGCTCCGCCCGGGGCCAAAATAACTTCGCCGCTTCCACCTCGGTTCACCGGGCACCCAGCCCAACACAAGGCCGCCGTCTCCTGCATCTTTTACCGCCTTGGTCAACTTTGGTCGCGACCTCTCCTCCCCGCTGGCGTCATCTTCTGTCGCCGCGCGGCCCTTGAGTCCCGGCAACGCTCCAGAAATGTTGGGAGGCGGGAGACTCCCCTGGCTCTGGCGGAATCGCTGGAAGCGCTGCCGGCTCCGCCGGAGCTTGCCGCGGGCGCTGGCAGGAGCTGCGAAGACGCAGTCGTCAAAGTCTGCCGGGTTAATGAGCATCTCTTGCACGCGGGTTTCGTGGAAGGCCGTGGGCCTTTTAAGGGCGACCGGGGCGTCGCGCTTGCGCTTGGTTCCTTGGGGAGAGGCAGCGGCCATGGCGGGCACGGTGGTCTTTGCTGTGGCGGGGCTGGGGATGGCTCTGGTCATGAGAGGCTCGGCAAGCTTAGGCGGGGAGGCGAGCTTGGTTTTGGTGTTTGCCTTGATGATGGCGGAGGCATTATGCCCCAGGGTGGTTTCTGTGGCCTTCTTGACGACAATTTTGACCCGCTTGGCAGGAGGACCAGCCTCCGCCTCTGGTTCTTTCGCCTCAGACTCAGACATGTCTGGAGTCGTTACGGCAGTTGAGTTTGAGGGGACGAGGGACGCCTCAGACATCGGCCGGCTGTCAGCGCTACTGACACTGGCTGTTTGGGTGGTGTCGTCGTCAGAGACATCCTCCTGATGGGAGGCCCTCGGTGCCATCTCATCTGATATTGTGACTGGAATGATTCTCAATTTGAATAGTTGGTCCCTGAACCGTCTGTTAATATACGAAGCTGCAGAGATGGGTACCGTCGTGATATTCCGGTACATGGCGAGTAACCTACGTTTTTTGAAGCGTTTTTAGCGTCTTGTTGCGGCCTGCGGACCGGTGACTTTGACACTTTTCGAGTTGGTACAAACGCGGTTTTCGCAAGATATTATAGTATAGAGAAAGGAGTAATCTCCGTCGACGTTGTAACCGGATTTTGTGAGCGCGTGGTCGGTGGAGAGAGGTGTGTGTGGGAGTAAGGTTCTGTTGCCGAAAACCTTCTGAGTCTGGAAGAGGCGTCGCTTGTGATGATAGCGTTATCTTCGTTTTATTTAGAGGTCGTGAAGAGTTTTCCGTCTTCGTACTTGTGGCATCGCCTTTGTTGCGAGCCATTGTGCCTTTGTTGCTTAGAGCCATTGTCTTGGTGAACAATAGCTCACAATAGGTAGAAGAGGCACACGGGTTACTGAGCTTAGGGCGTCATGAGCAATGGGACCGCTATGCTGTCGATTGCCGAACCTTTAGTGTAAGCCGATTGTAGAGAGGATTGGAACTCCAATGGTTCACCTTAGCTTTGAACGCTCAATGTCATTCATGGAGAGGGTTCCAAGAATTTTTTTGACAAACCGTCAGAGAGGGGTCCACCAGCGGTGTAGACATTTAGTGGGGACTGCGTTGCATTCCTAGATTAACCTATTTTGGCCGTTTCAATGGCTGGATACTGTGGATCTTGATATTTTCCGTGATCTTGAGCCATTCGCGTTCGATTTGTTATAAGTGCAAGCAGACTCTGAAAAATACTGCATGATGTTGGCTTTCGTGGGTTCGAAAACACCCTGGGTTAGGGCTGAGTGATCGCGGGGTTACCCGCCACCTCTTGGCAGTCTCGCTACTGGAGATGTCACGCCCACCAAACAGACTCCCTGCTCTGATGGAAGCAAGACAGCGCCGCATGAACGACTTAGTCACTTACCTTAGGCTCAAAGGCCGAACGACGAGGGAGCAACCAATCCGGGTGCGACTTTACTGTCAGCTAGTGTTGTCGTCCTAGCCTCCAGTAGTGAGTCCACCACAGAGCTTGGGTGTTGTTGAAGCTTCGTGTTGAGGTATCGTTAACAGATTGGAAATGCCGATCTGAAGCTAAACAGTGGATGAAGTTGCATATTTGCTTTGTCCTATGAGTCGATGTGAAGATGTTACAACGGGACTCAGTCCTGCCAGCTTCCTGACCACCAGATTTCGGTTGGGCAAGTCGGAGGTTACATCAGTACGGATGATAAGGAGCGCAATGCCTCGAAAGTTGGTGCTATGAATCTCAGAGAGCCTCGATAGTACGTTTTAGACTCGATAAACGAGTTCTGAAGACAATCCCCAACGAACCTCCATGTTCCATCTCATCCAGTGCATCTCCATCAGGGGAAAAGTTCAAGCGGCAGGTAATCGACCAGTGCACTCGGTATTGCTGGAGGGGGCATGCTGATTGGCCAAGAGCCCACTGATCCCCAGTAGCCACGCGAATCAACCTCGGCTGGCGCTGAAATCGGGGAATTGACAAACCCCACCCCCGCACTCCGGGATGTGAGGTCGGGGTAAGCTGTACCCCACTGACACTGGACTGCCGGGGAAACGAGTTCCAGCCGATATAAGAGTCGCCCTCCCAGTTGCGGCAATTGGCGGCTGTTTTGTTTGCAAGAAAACAATATCCGCCAGTCTTCACGTAGTACCTTACTCCCTAATCCAACAATGGCCACAACGGCGAACCCAACGCCCGGCGTCGGTTTCGAGTATCCCCCCGCCGAGGTAACCTGGCTCAAGAGGGATGTGCTGCTCTTCGCCCGCTCCATTGGCGCCACCAAGGAAGAGCTTCACTTCCTCTACGTACGGCCTCTTCGCTGAGCGTCAACCCCATCCGGTGCTGATATGGCTTTTCTAGGAACTCCACCCCGATTTTTCGGTGTTTCCAACGTACCCCGTTATCCTGCCCTTCAAGAACAACACCCAAGAAGTCATTGACTTTTACGCCGCCCAAAAAGCCATCCAGATCCCTGGTGTCCCCGCTTTCGACGCAACGCGCGCTGTCGATGGCCAACGCCTCGTCCAGTTCCTCAAGCCCCTTCCGCCCACCTCGCAAGGCAAGAAATTCGAAGTCCGCACCAAGGTGATCGGCGTCTGGGATAAGGGGCGGCCTGGTACGGTAGTCGACACCCAGACGGATCTGGTCGAGGTTTCCACGGGCGAGGTCTATTCGCGGGTAATTGGCTCGGCATTTTATGTCGGGCAAGGTGGCTGGAGCGGACCAAAGGGTCCCGCGACGGTGAACTACCCCGCGCCGAAGAATAAGAAGCCGGATGTGGTGTTTGAGGAGACGACGAGCGCCGAGACGGCGTTGCTGTATCGGTTGAATGGAGATTATAACCCGCTCCATGCCACCCCTGGACCGGGTGTAAAGATGGGCTTTGGGGGTGTGATCATTCACGGGCTATACTCGTTTAACTGGGCCTGCCACGGGCTGCTGAAGGCGCTGGGAGCGAGTGATCCGGCGAATATCAAGGAGTATCAGGCGCGGTTTGCAAGCCCCGTGAGGCCGGGGGATAAGTTGGTAACTTCGGTGTGGAGGACGGGGGAGATTAAGGATGGGTGGGAGGACATTCGGTTTGAAGTCAAAGTGGAAGGGGGCAAGGTTTGCTTGAGCAATGGAAGGGCACTGATGAAGGTTGTGGGCGAGGCAAAGAGCAAGCTCTGAGCGGAATTTTGTCTTTGTAAAACTTACCTGTTGTAGACTGTTCACTTGAATTTGTCTGTCGGCTAGCTTTTGTCTGAATGCGTTTGGTCTCCATCAATTGGTAACAGTTTGGGGGACGGCAACGAAGCAGCGTTTCGGTGAAGAGATTTTAGGTATTTTGAGGAAAAGGAGAAGAAATCCAAAACTCCCAAGGCAGGCAACAGAGTGAGATGCGTGTGTTGTTGACTTCCGATGAGGGGTGTAAGGGGACGGTGTGAGATGATTGGTGCGCTCTCTTAACCCAAACAATACCAGCGCAGTGGTGGTGGTTGCCTGGATCTCAGCATGGCGTTAAAATCCAAGTTGGGCCTAGCAAACCTCAACAAGGATTGTGGGTCGAGAAATCCAAACCAACTGTCGGCCAGACGAACTCACACAGAATCACAAGCCATGCCGTCTGAAGCAATTATCGGCCAACGTCGGTCATACGACGGCGCGCTGTGCACTGTTCGGTACAGCGGTGAAGTCGCGGGGACGACTGGCTCATGGCTGGGCGTCGAGTGGGATGACACATCTCGTGGCAAGCACGACGGCCAGCACAGAGGGGTTCGATACTTTTCATGTGGGCTCTCCTGTCGTAAAAATCTCTTGGAGTAGTCTCTGATCGGTTTTTTTTAGGCAAATCCAAGTCACCGACAGCGGCGTCATTCGTCCGCCCAACTCGCCCAGCCGATGCACGCCAGACCTTTGTCTCAGCGCTGAATCTCAAGTATGCCTCGGATGCTGCGAAGACCGACGACTCTGCGCCAAAGAAGCAGATTATTATTTCAGGTAAAGTGGCCGAGGAGATTGGATTTGACAAAATTCGTCGCCAGCAAGCGCAACTGGCTGAGTTGAAGAACGTCTTCCTCGACGGCACCCAAATCGCCTATGCATCACCACCGCCGGATCAGGCTGGAAGTGAGCAGTCTATCAGCCAAGTCTGTCCTAAAGTGACAGAATTGGACTTGAGCCGTAATCTGTTCGGTCAGCTGGGAACGGTCGTGGATATTTGCGCGGAGTTGAAGAACTTGCAGGTTCTGCGCGTGAAGTGAGTTCTATCCCGAAGTGTGTGGAGCACTGACATGCTAAACATTACCAGGGGCAACCGCTTTCAGAACGTCTTGGAAGATGAAAAGCTCGAAACAGCGGGGCCGGTGTTCCAAAACATCAGAGAGCTAGCCATTGACGAGACGCTCTTGTCGTGGCCGGAGATATGTCATGTCGTCTCCAAGTTCCCATCGGTAAACTCCCTCTTCTCTAGCGCCAACCAACTCTCATCCCTCTCCGTGATCCCAACTGCATCCTTCACCTCCACGCTCGTCTCAGTTCACATGGAGTTCAACGAGTTTACCTCCATTGCTGACATCGCCCCCCTTGCTGCCATCACTTCCCTCCGAAATATCCATCTCAAAAGCAACCGCATCACCAGTATCACCTCACCCTCCTCTCCCACCACGCCCGTGTTTGAAAAAAATCTCGCCTACCTTGACGTATCTTACAATCAAATATCCTCCTGGTCCTTCATAGACGCCCTCCCGACCTCCTTCCCGGGCCTCACCTCCCTCCGCTTCGCCCACAATCCCATCTACGACAACCCCGACCTCGATACTACCACCGCAGCCGCCGCTACATCAAAAACAACGTCTTCCACCGAGGAGGCCTACATGCTTCTCCTTGCCCGCCTCCCTCCCACCATGAAAATCATCAACTTCTCCACCATCACCGCAGCCGACCGCTCCAACGCCGAAATGTTTTACCTATCCCGCACTGCTCGCCAACTCTCTGCGGCACCCGAATCTGAAGAGGCTTCTATTCTGTCTCGCCACCGGCGCTGGGCCGAGCTCTGCGATGCTTATGGCGAACCAGCTGTTATCCGCAGAAAGGAAATGAACCCCAACTTCCTCGACGCTAGGTTGATAGGCGTTGAATTTCACCTCGCCTCTGGTACTGCAGGTGAGAGTATGGCCACCAAGAAAACGCAGATCCCAAAGGCGTTTGATATTTATGCGGTGAAGGGGATCGTGGGAAGGTTGTTTGGGGTGGAGCCATTGCGGGTGAGACTAGTGTGGGAGACGGGGGAGTGGGATCCTGTGGGGGGCTTCGATGAGGCAGAGGAAGAGGAGGGAGAGGAGGGAGAGGAGGGAGAGGAGGGAGAGGAGGGAGAGGAGGGAGAGGAGGGAGAGGAGGGAGAGGAGGGAAAGGAAGGGGGGAAGGCTGGAAGGTGGGTGAAGCGGGAGACGGAATTGAGGGATAGCCCCAGGCAGTTTGGGTATTGTGTTGATGGGCTGGAGGTGAAGATCCGGGTGGAAGTTATTTGATGCAGTGGGCGTGATTGCATGAGGCCATGGTTGGCTTTGGGGGGGCAAATATGTGCGTGTGTGTCGTTCTGCCGTTTGCCGTTTGCCGTTTGCCGTCGACAGGCTGAGAGGGATTTGAAGGGAAGCAGAGTCACAGCTTCTGTCAGTGTCCACAATTGAGAAGTATATCACCCCTGAACTCCGTCCCTAACCATGCGCTGGGGCATACCCCATTGCAATATCGTCGCCAGACAAGACTAAGTATCAGGGTCTAGCTAGCGTCACACAAAACTCACTAAAAGAGCATCATCAAGACAACACACATCGCCGTCCACAATGACACCTCAACCGCTGTTCTTCCTCGTCCGCCCTGGGGTCACAGTCCAGACGCCGTCTGGCCCAATGCAGACACAGCCCGGCTCAATCGTCCCCCTCATCGCCACCGACGAGCTACCTGACTGGATCGACATTGCGGGCGCGCCGCGTGAGCTAACTGTCCAGCAGACCATCGGCCTGGCCAATCTCGGCAGTTTCATCAAAGCAGAGGGCCACTATCCCGTGCGCATCGCATACGACTCCCCCGGCGATGATAGTTCCTCCGACGGCGAGGGGGTTAAACCGTCTTGGGCTGACCTTGTTGAGGACATGGAAGGTGATCGTGGTGACCAGGAGGGCGCTGCAAAAGTCGCTTCGGCGGCGGGGCCTACTCCTGTTGTGCCTCCCACTCCCGCAGTCTCGCCGGCACAGCTCAACGCTCACCCAGCTGTGCAGTCACAGCCGACGATGCACTTGCCGCTGCGGACCAGCGTCAAAGCAACAGATATCCATCCCGCCGACCGCATGAAGGCTCACTGGAACGCCGGACAGCACAACCGCACCGCCGGTCTCTCAGCTAGCACCCACAACAAACAGGCCATCTCCACGGTCCAGCCCGACTCGAGGACTGCAGCCGAGAGTCCCGGTGTTCGATCGATAGAAGAAGATATGCTGGCCCTCAGCGAGGTGGTCTTAGAGGAGACACGCGAGCGGGCCAGACTGCGGGCCAATACCGCGGTCAAAAGCTCGAAGCCAACTCCTCTCGTTTACCAGGCTACCACCCCTTCCACCGCAGCATCCCCGCAACCTACGCCTCAGTCGGTCGACGAGTACTGCCGCCACTGGTGCCACTACGGCACCTGCAAATGGGGCCTCCAATGCCGCTACAAGCACTCCATGCCCACCACTCCCTCGGGCCTCCTTGAAGTCGGCCTCAGCGAGTTCCCTACCTGGTGGCTAGCCAAGGTCTTCGTTGGCGATGCCCCCTCTCTTTCTGCTGCTAGTCAGAACCATCCTACGACACATGCAAACGTAGATATCAACCTAGCTGCTGCTGCTGCTGCTGCTGCGTTGGGTCTGGGAGGTCTGGGAGGGCTAACGCCGTATCCGAGCCAGGCGAACGCGCAGAATCTGGGGTTGAATCAGGCGAGGGATTATTACGCTCGGCAGTTGGGCGTGATGAGGGGGATGGGGCTAGGATTAGGAGCCCAGGGAGGGGGGATTGGGGGGCTGAGCAATAAGAAGCTGAAGACGCAGTTGAGGGATGCGGTGGGACTGTTGAGGGAACTGGGTGCGCATTTCTCTTGACATTCGTCCTGATGATGTTGGAGATACGGTGTAAACTAATCGTTGCAATAGGGTTGACGATGGCGCTGTCAAGCGTGAAGAGGAAGGAGAGGAAGCCAAAGGATGTGTCTCCGTTGGACAGGGGAGGGAAGATGAAAGTCGCGGTGGCGATGGAGGGGAGTGGGGATGTGAGGGTTCAGCAGCAGCAAAAGGGAGACGGCCATGTTCAAGGTCAAGGTTTGGGACATGCTCAGGGGGCCCAACAGGCGCAGGCCGACGCCCAGGCAAATATCATCGCGTCCGAGGCCACCGGGTCCGTCTTGCAGGCCCAGCAGCAGCAGCAGCAGGCACAGACACCGATAACGCAAGCCGTCCATGGAGTTAGCGATGCGACGGACGCGAAGACAGGCAGCCAGATTTCGAAGCAGGGTGTTGTTGTAGTGCTGCCGCCTCCCCATCCTGCCGTCCCATCAGCGGCCGCAACCCAGAGTCAGAGCCAGGAGCTGGTCGATGTTTAGAGCAACGGGGGAATCTGCAATGAGGGATCATGGTCTCAGGGGCTCGACATTGTCCCTTGATGCATCTGAAGAGTGGGGGACGGGGTCGTCACAAAGGGATCGTGAATTATTGTTTGAGCTAGGCGAGAAAGGGACCGAGACCCGAACAAAGAGTGCAGTTATCGTAAACCACAAATTGATCGCTGAGTGGACGGAGCTAAAACTAGCGATAGCTTCAGCCCGCATGGCATCAGTCCTCAAGTGGAAAACAATTTTGGCCCGTCTTTGCTGCAAAAGGGAGCCTGGACTCGCGAATCTCGAGCTCGCGATTATCCCATGCTAAACTCCAGGGCTTAGTAAGAATCGCCAAGATCACCCAAGAAAAGGGGACCAACGATCAGCGAAAATCTAGCAGGCGGTGATAAGAACGTGAGGAGCGATTTGCAGCGAGCTCCGGCTTATGCCGTTCTCGGCACCTCGCTGTTCAGGGTCCGGAGATAACTTGGGCCAATGACGTTTGCTGCGTGCCTGCCATGGACTTCGGCCAGGCCTTCGAACGAGAGATCCACATCAGCTATCAAACGGATCTAAGGAGCTGTTAGGTCCGCTGTGCTACAAGTCGCTGCCGTGGGGCTTGGGATGTGCAGCGTTACCAATGCGTGTAAATCAAGACCCCATACTAGATCCAGGCGGGATCGAGGCGCACTGGAACAAAACCTCGCGTCTAAAGTCGGGACGTGATGTGTTGAAAGTCCGGCTGTTTGTGCACACTACAGTGCACGATGCCGCCCAGCGAACATTTCCCCGCAGCCGTGCCTCTCGTGGTGACGCTTCTGCGAAGCTCCACCAACCCGGACTTAGCTCTGCTGTCGCGATTGGGACGGCAGGTAGCTCCACGAACGATCTCGTGGATTATCTCCAGTCCAGCGAAATATAAGAAGGCATGATGTCGACGGTATCTTGACCTCTCATCCCGTCATTATCGCAGAGATCCACTCACCCCTCACATCCACTCAAACCGGTCATCAATATCCCCTCACGTCAACCAAATCACCAACAACCAGACAACCGCCCCTGCGAAGGATCTCGACTGCCATGACGCTCATCAACGGACAAGAAATTGGCCCCATCGGGTACGGCCTCATGGGCTTCACGTGGCGTCCGGAGCCCACGCCCTACGAGAAAGCGTTTGAGGCCATGCGCGAGGCGCTCGCCAACGGCATGAACTTCTGGAACGCCGGCGAATTCTACGGCCCACCCGAAAACAACTCCCTCACCCTCCTCGAGGCCTACTTCGCCAAGTACCCCGAGGACGCCGATAAGGTCGTCATCAGCGTCAAGGGCGGCGTCGACCTCAAGACCTACCATGCCGATGGCTCCCGCGCCGGCATCCGCCGCTCCATCGACAACTGCCTCCGTCTTCTTGGGGGCCGCAAAAAGATCGACATGTTCGAGTGCGCACGCCGCGACCAAAACGTCGACATGGCCGAGACCTTCTCCACCATCCAAGAGTATATCGACCAAGGACTCGTCGGCGGCATTGCCCTCTCCGAAGTCCGCCCCGAAACCATCCACGCCGCCGTCAAGCTCACCAAGGTCGTCTGCGTTGAAGCCGAGCTCTCCCTCTGGACCACCGATATCCTCACCAACGGCGTCGCCGCGGCTTGTGCTCAGTACAACCTCCCGATCGTGGCCTACTCCCCCCTCGGCTCCGGCATGCTCACCGGCAAGATTAAATCCCCATCCGACCTCCCCAACCCCATGCTCCTCACCTTCCCCCGGTTCCAACCCTCCGTTTTCCACATCAACCTCGAGCTTGTCAAGCAAGTCGAAGCCCTCGCCGCCACCAAAGGCTGCACTCCCGCGCAGCTCGCCATCAACTGGACACGCGCCATCGCCCGCCGCGCCGGCGTCCCCAGCATCACGCCCATTCCTGGCGCGACGCGCGTGGAAACGGTAAAAGAAAACTCCAAGCTCGTTGAGATCAGCGACGCGGAGCTGGACGAGATTGAAGCGACGCTCGCCAGGTTTGAGATCCAGGGGGAGAGGTATCCTGAGCACATTGCCACGAATACATGAATGATGTCACGGAAGAGGAAGGACCCGGAAGGCGATGATGGGTGCAGATATGATTCTCATTTTGGTTTATTTGATACGTATGATATCTCTGCTCTTTTCTGTATCCGGTGGTTCCTGTTACAAACGTCAGGTCCAGTCATGAAAATTCGCAAAGATGAACTTCAGGCGTGATAGCTGGCTTTCAGGAATAAGTGTAATGTGAGATGGTCCACAATGAACCCTCAGGTCGAGGGATCTTCAGAATTGCAGAATTCATGGAAGAATCATTCATCATAAGCAATAGACGATGAAATCTCAGAAATTGGACTTACCCCTTTTATGATTACATTTTGCGATTGTTTTTTCTGCTCATTGTTGTAGGTGAAGAAAGATGAAGGAAGGAAGCTTGGGAGCTGACGATGGCGAAATTTTTTGGGTGGAAAAGGTACATGGTGAATTACATAATCAAGATATAGAGATCAAGGGTTAGGGTCCAATGCGGCACGCCTCCTGGGCAACAGCTTGAAGTTCTCGACAGTTTAGTCAGGGGTATAAACAAGATTCGCACCCTCTTCATCCTGGATTCCTCAATCGCTATTTTAAGACCCCGTCCTCTCGGGCCTCGCTACCGTCACCCGCTGTCATCGCAGTCCAACCTCCAAATAACTGTTTCCCTACAAACACAGGAAAATGACTCCCTCATGTCGCCGCTGAGCCATTAACTCCACCCCCCTCATATCGACTCACCAACTTCTTCACATTCGCCCACTCCTCATTCTTGAGATTCTCTTTGCCCCCCAGGTCAGGGCCAACTTCAAACAGAGTGACACAACCATCAATACCGCCCGTGGCCAGCATCTTGCCATGCGAAGGCTCCCACGCAACCTTGTTCAGACTCTTGCTCATTAGCGTGCGCCCGTCCTTACGCGCGCTAGGTGAAATGCGCGCCACAGGCTCCTCAGTCTCCACGGTAATATCCCACAGCTCAAGCCAGCCGCCGCCGTCCACTAGACTGAACACGCCAGGTTTGATAGGCGACCAGGCCGCGTCGTAGACAACGTCTTCGCGGGTGAAGTCGAGGAGGGGTGTGACTTGAGATTCGCCAAGGACGGTATTGAGTCCGGAGCCGACAGCGGAGGTAGCGGCGGGGGCGCGGACCTTCCAGAGCTTGACGCTCCAGTCCAAGCTGGAGGAGAGGACAAGGTCTCCGAGATCGACAGGCCCGCGGGCCGGGTGGAAATCAACCGACATGACGGGCGCGGTGTGGCCCTTGTAGCTGACACGAGAGTCGACGCCGGCCTTGGCGCCAGCCCGGTCGTAGCGGTGGCAGGGGTAAATGGTGCCCTCTTCGGTGCCGACCAGGAAGAACGTAGGGTCCGCCTCGGGGAAGGCCATGCAGGATGGGCTGAGATCTTCAATCTTGGATGGTGGGGGTGCGGTCAGGATCATCGACTCCTGGGGTTGCGCGAACATATCCACGCCCCATCCGCACACCGCGCCATCTGTGGAGCAGGAGATGATGTTGTTGGCGTTTTGTGTACCAACGATATCGACACAGTACACCGGGTGCGTGTGCCCGGATCCTGTCAGTGGTGTCTTTTGCACGGGTGCTGCCTTCGCCCGATTGTCCCACAGCAGAACCTGGCCGCTGTATGAGCCGCCAACGACTAGATTTGGGTGAAATGGCGAGAATTTGGCAGTTAGGATGTCCGATTGTGCGTGGAATGTATATTCCGGCCTGTCACGCGCGAGCTCCGAATTCCATACCATGACCACACCATCGGGGTCGTGGGGGGCTGTAGGATTTTTTGTGTATGATGCAACGAGGAGTTCGGGAGCCGCAGGGGAGAAGTTGATGTCGCTGATCATGCGTTTCTTAGACCACCGTTCACTGTAATACTGCAGCACCTCCTTGACCCTTCGGCGCCCTTTGCCGCCCGTGTTGCCGCCCTGCTCATCCTCGTCGTCCTGCGTAGTCGCCTGAAGCGTGTAGTCGTTGAGAATATCATAATCCTGGCCTAGCGCTTTCTCGATAACTTTGGTCGACCTGTCGATGAAGTCCATGAAATCCTCAGATACTGTTACTGCTTTTAGCTCCTCCTCGGTCAGCTGTCGGGCGGTGAAGCCGGCCGTGGTTGATGGGTTGACGGTCCCATCTGTTATTAGCTGTCTTGTATCCTTCAGCTCCTCCTCGATCTCTTTCCGAATCCGTCCCCTGAGCTCGTCTTCTCGGTCTTGCTCTCTCCTGCTGAGACGTTTGCTCGGCGTCGAAGTGACGGCGTCCTCATTATCCGAGTCTGTAAGTGCCCGCGGTCTCCTCGGGCTCGTCCATTCTTCTGTCGTTTGCACACCTTTGCTGTATGAAAACACCTCCTTCACTGGCGATGGCGGACACTCATACACCGTGGCGAGCGGGACGGTGGACAGGACTTGGGGAAGTTGCTTAGACACCGCGACTTGTCCATTCGCAGGAACACCGGCCTCGGAGGTTGCGTTGCTAATCTCGCCAGCACTTAGCACGCTGTTAGGGCGACTACCGCGGCGGGCAGGCGAGTTGGCTCCGGTTGAGACAGACACAGGTCTGCTCTCGCCGACGAGGTCGTCGATCAACTTCTCGATCTCGCGACGGTCCGCTCGGCCGGGCTGGGGAGAAATAAGCTGCGCAAATACGTCAGCATTCTGCATTATGCGCGACGAGAGTCAGCAAAAGGCACAACTGACATCGCTTGTGGCCCCTATGCTCGGCCGGGATGCTGTGGCCTGACTAGCCCGCAACTCCCTCTGCCGCTTGAGTTCAGCGAGCTTCGCCTTCTTCGCGAGAATCTCATCGCGACGTTGTTGCATCTTGTCGGGCCGCTATGCCCATCTCCAGGCTGAAACTCCCTGTTTGTTCCCCAGCTGCAATCGGCGAGCGCCGCAATCGTCTTCAGCTCCGCTTTCCGAGCTTGCCGTTATGTCGAAATATGAATGTGCTCAATTCTGAATGTCTGTATAATTTCGGTTCTGCAGCAAGCCCAGTTGCGAAGCTTTCCGGTGTGGGAAGCCACTAAAGGTGTTGGATGTGGTGCATCGGGGACGGTAAGTTCTGGTGCTGCCGTTCATCAGCTCAACTTCCCATGCGCGTTCGCGACGGAGGCGCTTTGAGTGGATCCACTTAACAGGGGTATGCTGCAGGGGACCTGACCGCTAGTACACGTGACTTCGTTATCCTCAACGTTCTGCAACACCACGCAGGCCGAATTCCACGTACCACACGTATATTCTAAACATTTCGGCATCTTTCAGACTCATTCATCAAGCTACATGGCCTGCCTCAGTCTTGGTCATGGAAATGTTGCGCAAATCCATTCGTCTCACCGCCAAAAATGTGCCCCGGCAGAAAAGCGAAAGTAATCACAGATGCTATTCTCATATCTAATTATCTGAATGTAAAGAACACTCCTTGTCCAAACAATGACGGCCCTTTATCGCCCCCCATACTACACGAGGAAAAAAGGCTAGGAGTGTTACCATGAAGAGAATGGGAGAACAGGGGAGGTCAGGCGTGTCCGAAGCTGGGAGATATGGGACAAGTGAAGGTATTGGTGCCAAAAACTCTGCATTTTTCCTTGGAAAGTTTGTTTCGACCCAGGCCGCTTTGCCCTCGTCCAGAAGAGAATCAGGCAGCTTGGCCAGGCCGAGGGTCTTGTCCCACACATTCATCACATCGATCAACATACCCTCGGAATTGGCGCCTCCCACGGCGAGCACCCCGAACCTCCTGTCGCTCGTATTTGAGAAATCCCAGCGGGCGGGAGGCTACCGGCCATCGAGCATCGCGGTGCCAATGCCACGGGCAAAGGGCACAAAATGAGGTCAATGAGACAACGGTACTTGCCCGAATCATCACCAATATTAGTAAACTGGCTATCCGCTGGGCCGATGAGCACATTCAGCTCATACTCAGCTGGAAATTTGTCGATGCCCTTAGTTTATTCGAGGGGTTAACTCGACCCAAATTGGATGGCGTATGCTAGGACACGCTGATCAAGCAGGTCATTATCAAGAGTAGGAAGCACCAATGGACAGTTGAAATAAGGGTTCAGCCGGTAAAGCGGTGCGCTTTTACGCAAAAGCGTCAGTGTGTCATGCTGTTGTCGAGCTCAAAGTTCCCCCGAGAGACGAGCGGCGGATCGTCCACAAACTTCTTCTCTGGCCCTTTGATCTTGTCGTATGCTGCCTACTTAGGATTCCCCATGCTAGAAACTTTACATTGCCTCTCAAATTGCTTATGAATCCATGAGCGGTGAAGGAATGACCAACCCTGGGCCGTCACATCTTCTACCAGCTTCGAATACCCACCATCATGCCACCACTTGTTGGGATCCAGCGCGCCTACAGCAATCCCCGCTCATGACCCTATTAGCGCAGTAGTATGACTAACCGGCCGGGAAACATATACCATCGCGTCCAGCACCAGCGCGAGATCGTACAGCATTCAGGCCATGGGTCCCCCGCCCCGTCCCAGTGATGCGGCACGGGGACAATCCCCACTTTGAGATGAGGCTGGCGGTCGGCTTGATGGAGTCGAGGAGGCATCGACTAGCCGGCCAGACAAGCAATCTGTAAGCCTCGGCGCTGCCGGGGAGAGGAGCACAGACCGCTGCGACGGCGGTTGCTGACCTGGAGGGCATTTATTTGGGCATTAGAAGGGATCGCGGCAGCAAGAAAGGAGGGGGGAATGCTTGTACTGTGGCCATTCCCGAAAATAACTTGTTTCAGTCGACCACAGGTTCATTGTCACGAGGTCTCGCATTCTAGAGCGCCAGGCTATAAGCCGCAGTGCTCATCCCATGGCGTAGATCCGTGTCGATGCTGTCCTTGATGACGAAGGGAATGTCATGCAACGGAACTCTGAACTCTCCCGCCTCTCTCTCTTCGTCCAGTCCACTTTCCATGGAGTACAGAGCTCACATGGAGGACTCGAAGACCATTGCGTGGAGATAGCCATTGTGCTTCTCGACTTTGTCCAGCTAGCGGCCGACAAGGTCGACGCTCTTGAGTGACCCCTTGTCTAGCACACGTTCTTGGAGGTACTTCGCATCTACAGTGAGGACTTCGAGGGTGACCATCTTGTTCTTCTTGGCAGAACGATTTATGGACAGCCCATTTATTTCAGGGTAGGAGAGTGAAGTTGAAATGAGACCGGGACCGGGCCTAGGGCTGGGCTCGGACGACACGAGACGGAAATACCCCATCACTCGCTGACTGTGAGCAGTCCGCGTTGAAGCCAGACAGCGCAGCGGTTGAGTGGATACCGGATGGACAGGCGGGATACATATACTGGAAGGCGCGACCAAGCGACGAACAGCCGGTGCAGTCTTCACCACTGCCTAAAGCTCCCTTCTCCACCAAGCCTGGAGATGCAGAAGCCAGCCACAGAAAATGCCCGCTCTCTCCAATTCAAGTGCGCCTCTAGCAATGGCTATCCCATCCATCAGTTTCCAGCTTGGTCACTCTCGATACCTGGCCAGACCCATTCTCAGCGCCTCGTCAGCAGACCTGAACCTCAAATGTAAGAGAAGACAGGATATCTGCATCTCCGTTTCGAGGTACTCAAATATAAATAATCAGCAGACCACCTCTCTGCCCCCCTTCTCGGATTTGCCCAATAAGATGCTTCCTTGTTGACCTGCTTCGCTGACCAGTCAAAATTTTGCTAGAGAATTGGTCACAGTAGACGCTGCTGGAAGTAGCTACCGTGGATACGGTATTGCCGTCCCAGCGCGGCCATACTCCTTCACCAAAGGCTCCAAGAGAGGCGGCGGCTTGCTCAGCGGACTCACAGCTGCAGTCAAGGACATTTTTCACATCCGCGGGACCAGGACCTCGATCGGCAACCGAGCGTTCTTCGAGACGTGTCCCGAGCAGGACACAACCGCAAACGTGGTCCTCAGACTGCAGAAGGCCGGTGCCAGCATCGTGGGCAAGACCCATCTCAGCTCCTTTGCAATGAAGGAGCACCCCATGCAGAGTGCAGACCACCAGGCTCTGTTTAATCTCTGGGGTGATGAATATCAGATAACTGATGGGGGTAGCGGAGGGAGTGCTGCCGCCAGTGCTGCCGCCAGTGCTGCGTATGAGTGGATGGATATCGCCAGTTGTAGCGATAGTACGTGAAATGTGCCCGTCTCCGCTGTTGTCTTTAGACTCAGATATTCCGTTCGGGGTTCATAGCAACTGGTAGCGCACGCATCCAGGCCATCAAAATGGGGGTTTTTGGCTTCCAGTCTCTTTCACAACGTACCACGGAGCCTGCAATCAAGTGCTTCCAGCCCCTCAAACGACAAACCAAATCACGTCTTTTGCCTTCGCAACTTGGTTCCCGAGAATCCTCACCTTGAACAAATCCAAGCCGTTGAAGAATTCATCAGGGATATAGCTGATGCGTCCGGCTGTACCTACAGTAGCATTTCTATTCATGACGACTGGGAGGCATTTTCCCTAGTGAAGAAGGATCTACAGCAGTATTTATACAATGTACGTTCGGGCGTATCAGTCGACAATGAAATGACGGGATCATCAATAGCATATATGCTATTGGGATCGGATAGACGACACGACACGGCTGGTTCTCAATAACACGGCTATGCCCCCTTCGTCACCGAGGTGGTGAGGTGGTATTGGTATGACCTCTCAAAGAAAACATAACCCTTTCTTGTATAATCCCGGCTCACCGTCTACTTCTCAGGAAACTTGGTAAAGAAGTGTCACACCAGGACAACCAGGACATCATGCACCGTTTTGCCGTCTTCAAAGACTGGTTCACGGCTCGGTATTATTTGTCGGAAGATGGTGAAGGAGACAAACACTCACGCCCCTTGATGGCGCTGCACATCGACTCGGTAGAGCCCAGGCACAGAGACGAGCATCCGGGTAACGACAACCCCGAGGTGCCTGGTCTTTGGGCGATTAGAGTCCAGACTGGCAAGACTGCGTTTCAGATACCTATGTGCCTATCTATGTTCTACTGAGCTCTGCAACCTTGGTAGGTTGAGGTCTTTCCTCAGCCGTCTTTAAAATGATAGGACCCATAAGATCGAGCTCATCATGAGACTCGGGGCGTCTTGTTGATGAAAGAGGTGTCTATGGCGGTGAGAAAAACAGCACGGAAAGCAGGACTACTGAAGGAAGACGCAGAAATATTACCACGAAGAAGAAGAAAAAGAAGAGAGCGGACCCTCCGAATGCCCGACACTGGGCGAGCCTGTTCGCTGGGTTATTTCACTCCGGACGCTCTCAACGGAGGTAGTTTACTCCATAGGGTCAAAGTTATGTGCCTAAAGCAGCCCCACTCTAGTCCTCACGCGCTGTCGTTCAAGCACGTGATAACTGGCGATCGCTCCCGCAGCTTACGTAACCCCCTTGGTCTCCGCCAGCCGCCAAAGCAAGCCGAGCATGTGTGGGACCTTCAGCAAAAAAAACCGCGACTACACCCGAGCTCTCAAAACCTGCCTCCCTCGCCAATCCACCGTCCCATCGGCCGACGCCCGCCTAACAATTCCCTCGACGACGACATCCACGGGCCAATTGACCCCCAACCACCCGCCTCGCTCTCAATTGACAAGAAGAAACCCCTTGTTGCCTGGTAATTCCCACCACCCGACACCACCCCGTCGTCGCAACACAAACAGTCGTCCCAATGTCTACCACCTCCGGAGTCAACGTGAGTGCAGCCCACCGCCGCCAAAGTCCCGCCATCGACGCGCATCCCCATCTCTTCTCGAATCCATCCCGACAGAACTACCGTTCTCGAGCAACACCCCGCTAACCCACCCCCAGGTCCTCCGGTACTCGGCGCTCTGCCTCGGTGTCTTCTACGGATTCTACCACCAAAGGAGCATCACACAGACCCAGCGGGCCGCGGCCGCGCAGCGCGAGTACGAGCACAAGCAAAAGTTAATAGACCAGGCCAAGGCCGAGTACGCAAAGAGCAAGCAGCCCGCTTCCTCGGCCCCGGCACCAGCCAAGGCAGCAGGTGAGCTCACCTCTCAATCGCAGACGATGACATACCTCGGGATGAGCTACTGACAAAGATCCAAGGGTCGGGTGATCTCGGGGAGTACCTCGAGGCGTGGTTGGGCAAGGCTTGAGGGGGAGGATCGGGAATGCGGACGACGCGGGCGAGTGACGAGTAGCGCGTGCGATGCGTGGGACGAGGAAGGCGACTGGGTTGGAAACGGCTCGGCAAAGATGCTCGGAATGCTGAAACGAAAGACCTCCCACCGAGGATGAAGCACCCTTGGGAGCATGTCTGCTAATCCGCGGGGGCAGTTCATATATGGGAGGCCCTCGTTGTTGATCTCCAGGCGTGGTGTATCATTGCAGTACACTCGACACTACGGCATAGACATTTTCCTTTTTTAGCCCGTGTTTACGCTGTACATGTGTACATTAACAGAATTAGAGGCGGGATTGGCCACGGATTGTTCAATTTTCTTGATATGTGATGGTATCAGTAAGGCTCCCACGCTTGCTCGAACTGATCGTATCTATAGACACAAACTCTGGATTCCTGCCCTCCATGTATTGCACCACGCACAAAACCCGCACACTCCCTTTATCCTCTCACTGACCGAACCCAAATACAAACGGATCGGGAGGCAAGCCAGCTTGCCCTGAAAATGGGTTATTTGTTTGCGTCCAAAGCAAATCCTGTCTGCTTTGCAGAACCGTCTGTTCGATCTGGCTGGCGACTTCCAAGAGCGACGGCAGTATTGGCTCACCAGCATTGAGACTCCGAAGACAGCTTGCTGACACAGACAAACCAACGTACTCCTGAAAATGGGGGATTGAGCGACATGCTCTCACTCTTTTGTACTCCAAGCTCTGCTGGAGTATAGCGGAAGCCCCGGACCGTGAAGGCAAAGCTCCGCCTTTAACGTTATCAAAATCCCCCCTCCTCAGCGTCAGCATGAGGTGTTGCATCGCCGCCCCAAAGTCGTCGTGGCATAAATCACTTAGCCAGGAGAGAGGAGAAATCGACTGTTCCAACGGATCGAAAAGTCCGGTCGCCGAAGACGTTGATCCCCTGGGCTGGGCCCCCGATGCCCCTGACGTCGCCGCACTCGCCGACATGCTTCGAGATGGCGCGTGCCAGATATTGTGTGTCCGCAGCAATGCTACGGAGCTTTGCATCACAGATATCGTCGAGTCTCGGAATTGCCCAGCTCGTACGGCGCAGATGTAATCGTAATGCAACGCCAACAACGTTCGATGAACCAGCACCCTCAAGAAGTGGACTTGTGTTTTGGCTTTATCGGGGGGCATGTTCTGCCCAAAAGGCGGGAGCGATAGGACTGATTCAGCGTCCTGCAGCTTTTGTCGCAGCCGCGAGTCCCATACCCTGACCTTCTCGTGCTCAATCGGCGGCCGCGTGGGCGAGTTCACGGTATTGATGATTTCAGTCATGGCGGGGATCAGACTGGCCAGCTTCACCTGGAACGTGCTATCTGTTAGTCCACCCGAGGCAGCCCATCGAGGATGGACAATCCATCCGTGCTCGGAACGCTGGAAGTCGGAGTCGTTGATATCCAAAGGTGGATCGGCATCAAACTCGCGGTAGAGGTATGAGGTGCCCGTCCGCATAGCAATGTCGAGGTCGAGGAGCTGAACCGTAACCCAGATCCGCTTCCGCATTTCCGCTTCGAACGGAGATATGTCTGTAAATAGCGACGACTTCCGATGAAGCTGCACCGTCATTGCCATCCGAACCACAAACCCCATGAGGAAAACCAGGTGGGTCATCTCACCCCCCTTGACAATCTCCATCATCCGTGCTATCACTGACAGGCAGAGTGTCCTTATAGTTGTGAGGCTTGGGTTGGAAAAGTAGGACGAATTCTTCAAGAAGAACTGCGCAGCATCCAAGAGCGTATCTGTCCAGTCTTCGGCAGTGCGACCTGTGCTCGCAAGAATACGGCTCGGCGATGCCTGGCAGCCCAGTGCCAGCATCATGCAGAACTGAGCGAGCCATTGCTCAGAAAGTTGGTCACTGTTGATCCAGAAGGCGTTGAGCTCGTCAGAGAACTCCTGTTTGTGGACGAGCCGGTGGGTTGACTCAAAGGTGCCAAAGTACGACTGGATCAGGGCGTTGACAACCTGCGGAGGGGGCAGGTTCTCGAGGACTTGGCTTCTACTTTGCGAAAAGGTGAAGGCGTTGCCGAAAGGGAAGTTGGTGCTCGGAAGCGACGGAAACAGGCCCTCCAGGCCAAGGAGCTGTTGGTAACGAGGATGCCACTGCGGATCAGAGCCCTCGATGTAAGGCCATGCCTCTTTGAACTACACAGTCCTCCGGTCAGCTTAGCCAGCATGATGAACTCCCAGGCCATGCGGTAAAAGGAATAGCTGGTCGGGAAGCCACGGAGCCAACCCACCTCGCGAGCGATGCTTCTCCAGTGAGTCGCCCCATATACTCGGGGTCCAGGTCTCGATGGCTCAGGGCTTGGCTGCCGGGTGCTGTGGGTTTCATGTCGGGAAGCGGTGTCGGGTTCGCCACCCGATTCGGGTTTCTGGCTAGGGGCTTGCTGATAGACACACTCGCTGGGAGCGCCGGACGCTACGCAGCGGGAGCACGGTTGAGCTTTATCACATTTTAGCTTGCGTCGATGGCACGGAATGCACACAAAGACTCTTCGGTTGCGGCGTTGGGTTCTGCCATGGCCCTCGCGGGTGCTTCCGTCAGGGTCGACGATAGAGAAGGTCGAAAAGTAGCCGGCTGGCTGCTCGTGCTCCATGATGATCGACTCATCACTACTGTCGTCCATTCGTCCAGAACTTGTTGACCTCTGCAAGTGGCAAAAGTAAGCGGTATGGTGTGGGTTTGCGGTTGTATAATGCTTCCATCGTCCAGAACATGGCCGACCGCAGAGGTATGCTGATGGTAGATGTAAGTATACCTACTTTCACTGAGCTCTGGGGCAGGCACGGAGTCCTATGCCTGAGGCACTCGGGTCCGCATATCAGGCAGGGAGAGCATTGGAGACGGCGCAAAGTGGACGAGGCAAAGCCACGAAAGCTGCCGATTAGCTCGACGCGAGAGCGATGGGTCCGGTACAGCTGCCGCACTGGAGGGGGGTGTGAGCGTGCGCCCGCGCCTATCCCGCACCACTACCTTTCCATGGTTCCGGGCCCATTCCAGAGGATTCACTCCACAACCTCCAAGATAGATACTGGTGTGGCTTGTGGTGACCGAGGAGGCAGCTCGAGGGAACTACCCGCCTCTAAGATGAGTCAGATTCTACTGGAGGAATGACGGTTGGATAGTCACCGGTTCTTGGCGCTGAGGTGGGTGAGAGGACCATGAGGGAATGCCCCGAGCCTGGGGAAGGGTGGTACGGGGCCGTGGAGCGTCATCCCGCCCAGGCGAGTGCGAGACCTATAGCCACAGGCTCGTTTAGCAGGGTGAGGGCTATTTCCTGTTTAGTGACGGCTTGAGAGCTAGGTAGAGCGCTTGCTTGCGCGTACTTCGCTTTTTGGGACCCATTGCTGATGCATATGAGCCGCAGTGAGCAAAGCCTCACTGGAACCGAAGCCAAAACCTCGTTCTGACATCGGACCTCTCTCGCATTTTCCCAACGCGGTAGTCCGTGTGCAGTGCGCCATTGGGGAGGGGAGTGCTTGTCGACTGTGTGTGAAGCGAAGCGGATGCCAGACTAACTGCGCAAGGGTTGCGTACTCCCGTGCTGCATCGTCGTCAACAGTCATGGGAGCTTCGAAGCACTGCGCCAACAGACTCTCGGAAGGCAGCAATTGCTATTGGCTTGTTGCACGGGCGAGCACGGATACCCCGGGTCCAACAGTGCGCAAGGGTTGTAAATGCAGCCCTACGTGGAACTCCCGCGTCAGGTTGCTCCTTCCCGAATCTCTGGGAAGGCCGTCCGCTCAGAGCCCGCAATGACCACTAGCACCCATCTGTCCACCCCCTTCCCCGCCAGGTTCCTGATGTTTCTCCCATCTTCAAGCGTAGCGGGCTGCAGTCAGCATCGTCTCTGCGGCCATGTGAGCTTCTAATTCGTGGGCAAACGACATCTTTCAGCAGTCTTACCTCATGTACTCTCCTCCACCTCCAGTATCTGAAACTATGGAAGCTGCAGTCGTTCTCGATTGGTTGCCTTTCGTCGGTTTGCTGGATACTCTCAAAGGGTAACGCGGCGCTCGGTTTGAGAGATCATGTTCGGGGTTAAGAGTTCAAGTGGCGGCGGCGTCTTCAACGGCTACAGCCAACCAGACATATAGCGCACAACGCCTCGCTGGTGGTCATCGGACGTAACCTCGCGACCAAGGGACCTAGGCTGCTGACCGACTCTTCAAGATCCAATAACTGCAGTCTGTCCAAGTCGTCTGAAGCACGCTAGAGCATCTGGTGTGTGCTTTGACATCGACTTCTTGCTCTTAGTGCCCGACATGTCTTGCCGTCACGTGTGCCGATTCATCAGCATCCGGCAGTCGGTGCCGGGCCCCCGAGCAAGGAATGCCGGCTGCCTCCGTCGAAGCCTCACCGAACCACACCCGCAGGCGGCTGGCGGGATTTGCCCCGCCCGTCCCTTCCACAAGCATAATCGTCCAGACAAACATTACCAAAAAATCTTCCCGAGGGCCTCGATGGCTATGCAAGGGCCGTGAGGCGCGTCTCTCAGCTGCCCGTTGTCGGGTGCTCCCTGCCTCTGAGCCTCAGGAACACGCAGCTTCCACAGTGTTAACTCCACGTCAACAACCTCCATGCCCGCCGACGCTGGGCACGGCATCGTCGGCGACGCATCACCGATTACTATTTTCCTCCCTGAGACAGATGACAAATCAAGCACCTCTGTTGGAAGTTCCCGATGCACATTCTCCGGCCAACGCACTTGTACGATCCTGGCAGCCTTGCATAACCACCCCGAATCTCGACAAACGAGCTGCCTCATCACTCTGAAACAAGAAGCAGCCGTAGCCCGACACCGCCCCATCCTCTACCCCAGGAAAGCTTATTTTTGCCGCGTCCGTCAACTGAGCTGGGGCTGTTTAGCATGGATGTTTTAGCCTTGCGGGCTGCACTGCCGCCACGGCTGACGAGGGATAAGCCTGTCAGTCTGTCTCTCCCAAGGTCTCCCGTATCTTTATTTGTCCTGGTCCCCGGTACGATGCAGTGCGCCTCATCGTCCCTCGTGCCTCGCAAGCACCGCAGGTTCGAAAACATCCCGTCCCGGCCCGCACAAACATCTATGTGCTAGGATGTGGCGGACCGCGGACGCGGACGACGTGACGCACCCTCCCCTGGGATTGGTTTCTCGCAGGTTGGTGCTAAGTGATCCTTGGATACAGAGCGTGCAATCGCTGGGCTCTGGTTGGAATCGGAAAAGTCGCTGGAGGAGGTTATTTCCGACAAGGTCCCCGATATATGGCTGCCTGGAAGCGCGGCTGCACACAACATTCCTGCGGTCCATCCAGTGTTGACTTTGTCACCGGCACAAATGGTCCCTATTCTTATCGAATAATCGTTGATCAATGCCATGCAGCAGGAGTAACCGCACACGCCTGCTTTCAAAATAGACCGGAAGATAAGGTGATAAAGCTGACAGTAACGCATGACCACACGTATTTTGGACTTGAATTTGTTTTATACGATCGATGAATACGCTCGGCGCGTCGTATCCGCCTACCGATTCTCGTTCGAGCCCCTACCACAAATTGAGCGGGGCGGCGGTCTTCCGCCCTCAAGATGATGGCTCCCTTCAGACACTTGCGCATCCCCGTCATAAGAATCTGCATCGCTTGTTGAGCCAAGGGACTGCCGCCCGGGAAACATCCAGCCCCCTCCATACGGACTCATTCTCTCACTCTGTTACCCACACTTGAACTCCTTCCTTGTACCAGGTATGTGCAAAATGAATCTCAAATTCCAACAAAGACAACTTCAAACGCCATGCATCGAGAGGAATGAGTAAAGACAACGGCAGGTTGCATAAATTATGCGACTTTTTCAAGTTTGTTGGTCACCGGAGACCGGAGGTGGTGATAAAGTGTTTGTGGCTGGATCCAGAAGACGCTTGCTCCGAGACATGACGCCACGGAAGCACATAGGCTCGTACGCCCCGTCAGCTTTCTTCACATTCCCTCGACTGGGGGCGGGGATAGGAGAGCGTTTGCCGAAATCTGGAGAGCGTGGATCATGCCTCAACGTGGGGAGGAGGCTCCACAGGATGACGCTCCTCGTCTCCATCGCGGGGAAGGATGTCGTCCAGATGCGCCATCAGGTGGTTGCGAGTCGCAATGTTGGCCAGACGGCCAGCTAAGCGGGCGTTGGAATTTGGAGGCGCAGGCATCCTTCTTGTCGACCTCTGCCGCGGCGGCGTGGGCTGCTCGGTCCCGAGGCCCTGTCGAATCATGCCGTGCAGGAAGTCGGGAATCTCGTCCCACTGCCCGGCGCGCGCCGCGGACACCATCCGTGGGGGGAATATGTCGTCTGCAGTTACCGGGCTATTTGACCCCATGGCGGTGGTGAATCGTGCAATCTGGTCGGCGATGTGGGGGATTTCCCCCGATTCGATAGCGTTTTTCAGCCAGTTTTCCCATTCTTCATCAAGGGGCATTGATATGTCGCCGGACTGGTTGCGGAGGGCAACCCTCTGGCGCAGGCGCTCGTTCAAAGCGACACCTACGCTTTCAAGCTCCTCGTCGCTTTCCTCTCCCAAGACATTGCTCTCCGGCTCGGGCCTTCGGCTTTCCGTTACCTCGGGGGTCTCTTCCCTCTGCGGTTCCGGCGTGACGCGGTCCTCGGGCTCGACGTAATCGGAGAACCCGTCGGCTGTGGTGTCGCGAATCACAATACCCTGTTCTCTCTCATACCGTTCCTTTGCCCACTTTGTGCCCTCCCACTTAGTCAGCCCCGAGATCTCGGCATGCGTGAGACGGAGGGCGTCGAAAGCGCGGAAAAGACGACGGTGCCATGGCCATCGGCTGAGACGGACGCGATGGATGTGGTGGGTGTAGTCAAGGCCGGGATACTTGGCTTCAGGTGTGTCTAGGTGTCCGTAGAACGAGTGCACCTCTTGCCGGACTTCGAGCACAAGGTGTCGCTGGAGGAGTGCTTGGAAGTTGTGGGGGTCGTTTTGTCGAGGTTTTGGGAACATCGTCTCCCAGACGAGCTGGTCGATGGGTTTTCCCTTCATCTTGACCGGAGTCTTTGTGCCCTGGCCGGAGAGGTCACAGCAGTGAACAGAGCGGAGCTGTCTCAAAGTGTATGATACGAGCCCAGAGTCGAGCGGAGGCGGTAGCTAGAAAGCTGCTACCAGTGAATAAGGGTCGAGGTCCCCGGCGGGATGGAATCTATGGTTGTTGCGCGAAGGCCGGGATCGGTGCCGGGACCGGACCCAGTGGGCGGGAGTGCGGACACGGTGAAGGACGACAGAGGATAGAAGATGCAAAATGGGCGGCTGCGCGGTGGACTAGCGGGGGCCGGGGTTAATGTATTGTCTGTGGTGGGCTTCGGTAATGGGCTGTGTGGGATGGTCGTGATCGGTGGCCTGCGGTCGGTCGCGGTTTAGAAAGCGGTGGGGAGGAATGAGTCGGTGGGTTGGAAGGGGGAGTGAAAATGAGGCGGGAGGAACCCTGGGATTGTTCAGACACCGCAGGGGCCACTGCGGAACTAGCCAGAAGGGCTCTGGGGCATAGCTGTACCCAATGTTGCGGACGCTAGCAAGCTTCCCAGGAGCTGCCGCCAATGGTCAGGGGCACAGGCCATTGAGCTGATTCAACCAAGTTCGCTGCGCAGGACGCACACCACCTCGATATCAACCGACAAAGTTCCACGAATTTTTGGCCCACCTCCTTGCGTCTGCGACACACCTCGGTACCACGACTTGAGCCACTACCGTATGGGCAATTGACAGGCTCTCGTGGTCTCTCAGTCCCCGTCCGTTGCCTCTTCTAGGCCAATACCGCCGCTTTGCTGCACATATTGCTCAATCCTTTCTCACACTCCCGGCATTGTGTCAATCAAATATGTGGAATTTCGCGCTGCTGCACCGATCGCTGCCCTTACCACCGGCGCGTCTGTCCCGAAAGCGCAGTTGTAATCGGCCGCAGACCTCTGATGGAATGACAAGTCAGCCAACCGGGCAGCTCGCAGCACTCAACGCATTCGCCATGGGCCGGTCGGATTCTCTCCCCCATCGCCGTGGCTGTAGGATTGGTTCCTTCCCGTCGCTCTGCTGCTTCCAACGGCAAAGGTTGGCACATACCCATCACCAACAGCGATCATCGCTCGTTGACCGCACCGGGTCGTGTGTTTGAGCTCATGGCCCCGGTCTCTTGCCGGCTGTTGCGCCAAATATCAAATCGGCCTCAACGCCGATATGTCGGCTTCACGATGCGCAGCTTCAGGCGGCTACATTTTGTTAGTTCAGCACTCTAGACACGAGCCCCAGCCATCTGGGCTCGCTCTTTTTTTTTTATCAGTGTTTTTCTTTCTCGAAACTTACTAGCATGCCACCCTGCCCGTGGGATGGGGACCGGCCGGATCTTGCGGCCCACCCCGTGGTTCCGACACGCCATCCCCCCCCCTTTCCACCCTCGCGCCCCGGTGCTCGTCGTCAGCTCAAAGATCCTGCCTCGCTGTGGCACTCCGCGGCGCAATGCGCGGTCTCCTGCCGTCCTTCACTCAGCTTGTCTGCGGGTTAGACTTTGCTGTCGCCCGAAAGGATGAATCCTCAACGCACACCGTTTACCCCGCGACAGACTCAACTTTTTAGTCGTCAGGCGTGGCTTGCGGTCGAGGACGGCGCGTACTCGTTCTCCGTGTTGTCCAATCAGCTCTCCGACAAGTTGGGTGTTGCTTTGGCCCAGCCAGTCCCGTCCAATTCGCCGGGGCCACGGGCCTCGGTCACGGCGGCCGCCCCGCTCAAACGGCAGTCGACGAAGACCATCGGCGAATGATATGATACTCCGGAGAAGGAAGGAAGAGTCTCCATCCCGGTAGGAGAGCTCCCTCAAATGAGATGGGAAATGCTCCAACATCTTCTCTTCCTGCGCATCAAGGTTTGCATTTCAAAGACCCAATGCGCCTTGCCATCGATAAGGTTTTGGTTTGTTCTCCCCCAGGAAGACTCACTTCGTGGATTTGGCCCCAGGCCAAATCCTTCGGGACAGCCATGATCGATATGGGGGTGCGCTGACTCGTGGTACCCGAGGCTAGTGCACACGGAGACAGCGAGGTGGGAGTGGCTTGTCGACATCCAACCCAGCTCCATTCGAGCCGGGTCCTCTTCCATCGATACGCCGACCTCGTGACGGCCGACTTCTCTTCGGCGTATTCTATTGGTTTGCACGTGTGGGATATTGCAGCGAGGGTAATCTCAACCCCTCCCGCTATTTTCCATGGCCGCGTTGGGTCTCCGTAATGACCGGCCCATGACGGCCGGGAATTTCTCACCTCGGCTGCACCTTCAATCTGTCTGTCAGTTGAGCGTAGATGACGAGGCCGAAGGGCGGCCGGGGCCTGGACCCGGCCGATCCACGAACGCTCTTTCAGCGCGGTTCGTTCTCGCGCGCCGATTTGCCCGATGATCACACGTCACATCGGGACACGACCGCATACATATAGGAGGTGGCAATTCCCGGCCTTTCTTCTATCGGGAGCCAACTCACTGAGGCCTCGACGCTCGCCGCTCCGAATTATCGCCATGGGAGCAGGTTCGAGCGTTGCGTTGTTTCGATGAAACGACTAACCCGAATGATCACTCTGACCTCGTCACATCCCACACCGGCTACTCCGAAAGTCGAGTTTCAACCCCCAGACTGATACTTTCAGTTGCCCTTGGGTAAGGACGAAGAACGGTTCCGCTTTGCCCTTTCAAAAGAAGTGCTTTTGAGTAAATATTGACCAAGGTCCCGACTCCATGCTCGTCCAGCTTCGATCGCCATCACTCAACTTTCCCTGACTTGCAATCCAACCACATCCCATCACCAATCCATCTTCACTCAACAAACCGAAACGTCAAAGCCTTCACCCTCACCCCCATATGCCCGTCGAGCATCTCTACAACACACCTAACAACCTCATACTTATCCGTCTCAAAGCCCCTCAGCACATCCTCAGCCTCCCTCGTCCTAACCAAATACGCACTCCCCTCTACACTCTCCCGTTCCTCCGCATCAACCAGAGCCTTATATTTCCCCTTCCACGTCGTCAGTCCCCCCCTCCGCACTCTCGCACGTCTGTACACGGGGTTTTCATCCCCCATCAGCCTCGTCACAGCCCCTGCAGCACAAAGCGTCCCGTAGAAGAAATACCAAACCGGATACTCCTCTTGGCCCGGAGATAGGACCTCGTGATCACAGAGGCGGTGCTGCGGGAGGGGCTGTCCATTCCGAGCCCCAGTGTGGGATGATAAGAATAAGAGCAAAGTTCTTTCTCTGCGACGCGGTAAGGGACGATGAAGAAAGTGAAGTTGGGGTGGGTGATGCAGAGGTTAGATAGGAGGGTTTGTTTGAGGGGGTGGGGGAGGAGACACCAGCTTGTTGGGGTCCCGTCGGAGTCGTGGCTGGCGTGGAGGGTGAGGTCTAAGTCTTTCTGTGACGATGGTACCGAGGACGATGATGCTGCTTGGATGGAAGCGAGAGTAGAGAGGGGACCTTCCATGCGGAGGAGGTACTTTGCCTTGAATTCCCTCTTGTTGGGTCCTGTGCTGCTGCTGAGTGATGCGGTGCTGGATTTCGATTTTCTCGACATGAGATGCACTGCGTGCCCTTACGATTCCTTGTCATAGCCTTCGAGTTCCTTTTCGGCGCGGATGAGCTCCTATTGTGAGTTGGATAGGGTGGTTCTTGAGGGGCCGACGCGGTGGGACTCGAGCTTTGCGAGGGCGTTGGCGTGAGTGTAGCCGAAGAGCGTTTGCCAACGCTGAATGGAGGCTCCGTCGACTTGGTCGTCTGGGCATTCTCTGGCGAAGATCGCCATGGAATTCAGTTCATCCACAAGATCCATGTTGAAGGGCTCCTGTTAATCCGCGAATTGCTTTGGTGATTTCTGAGATTCCAATCGTCTTGATTTGCGTGTGGCTGGGTCAAGTCAATCTTGTCAGGTCGGTCTAGAAAAATATATCCCCTGGCTCTTTCCTAAATTACCGTCGACTTTCTAACATGGAAACGCCTGCTTTCCACCGGCATAGTCAGGGTCACTCGGCGGGGAGAATATTTGACTTGAAAACAGAAGCTTAAGACAAAATGGAAGCCTCGAGCTTAATTTAGCTATATCAGCCAAGGTTGAGTGAAGCTGAGAGCAGCAAACCCTAATATACCGAGAACCAGTTGTGCCATATCCAGAATCCTCCCTTGCGGTCTCATCCATATCTGTCGTAAGTCGTGCCTCTGTACTGTACAAGCCCGCTGCGAGCTGGGCATCGCCTCATTTACGTTGCGTATATGTTGAAATTGAGCCAAATCGTGTAAACTCCGACACGCTCATCCAATAAACTTTCACACCCCCCCCCCCCCCCCCCCCCCAAAAAAAAAGAAAAAAAAACGCAGAGACTCTCAGTCGATACCCGGGTACACTCTACCCTTCACACCTTTGCCCGGACTCGGCATCCGGTCACTGAGACGAGCCGTCCGTTCCCTGTCCCTCTCCCTGTCCCTCTCCCTGTCCCTCTCCCTCTCCGGATCTCGCTCTCTATCCCTATCCCTGTCTCGGTCTCGGTATTTATCGTCACGACGCTTCTCATGATCTCTGCCATCCCAGTCCCGCTTCCGGCCAATATCACCATGGCTGATGGTACGGCGGAATCCATCGTCAGGGTTCCCCAGGTAACGATTCGAAGTTCCGCCTGAGTCTCGAGGCCGGCTCTTCGGCGACAGGTCTTCATCTGACGGTTCCCGGCTCCTGGGTTGGGCGCGATCAGGACGGTCTCTTTGCCTGTCTTTGTCTCGATCCCTCCTCTCATCGCTTTCGCGGTCTCGCTCTCGGTCACGATCCCGAGGACGATCTCTCAAGTGCGAAGATCTCTCACGCGCAATCTTGTCTCGCTCCTTATCCCGGACATCTCGGTCTCGCGGTCGATCCCTCTCCCTGTCCCGCTCCTTCTCTAGCATGTGACGTCTCCTCCTGTGCGAGCCGTCAGAGTCTGACTCCTCCGAGTTGTAATCCGACCATGAAGCCCTGAGTTTAGTGTGTGGGTGACTCCTCCCCTTTGTTTCCGTATGCCTGTCGCGACGCAACTCTTCGTCTTTGCGGCCCCGAGATCCGCTGCGCTGTCGTTCTCCACCCACTGGAAGATATGCAAAAACCCTATCCTTGATTTCCGTCAAGGTACTCTTTTTTGATTCCTCCTGTCGTGAGCCCCTTCGGCCATGTTCATGCGGCAACGGAACAGCAATGGTTGGTAGGTGAGGGTGGCTAGACCCAGTCCTTCCTCCATCTAGGTCATATGGTCGACGTGAAGGCGGGGGCTCGGTCGAGTGGTGAGAGCGACGGCGATGGCGAACAGTACCCGGACTGATAGGGCTGTCATCATCTTCGGACGAAGAGCTGTAATGGCGGGGTTGGCTATGCCTCCTTGGGGCTGTGTGATGCTCCGGAACACGGGGCGGGAGATGAACGGAGGGTGTCTCTTGCGGGAAATGGGAACGGTCGTGACTTCGGCGGCGGCGGGGGGGTTCGTCTGACGAAGAAGTGTGCCGGCGTCCGTGGCGGTCAAAGCGGTCATCACGATCTCGTGCGCGGTCCCTGTCACGAGCCCAGTCCCGGTCTCGGTCTCGGTCGTGATGCTTATCGCGCTCCGGTGAGCGGGCCAGCGGCACGCCGCGTGGGATGCCTTGGTCCGGCCGCACATAGTTGACTCCTCGCGAGGAAAAGTAGTCGCGCTGGGAGGGGTCAACTCGCACGTGGGCGAAGGGAACTTTTCGCTCGTCAAAGCTCCCTTTTTGGCTACCCTTAGGATCGGGACGGCTGTCTTTCGGCTCGCTGAAGTTTGGCTTCTGCTCCTCTTTCGGCGTTGCTTGCTCGCGCAGCCTGACGGCGCACTCTTGGTGCCACTTGTCCGTGTCCATGTCTGCTTCAAGCGGGAAAGCCTCCTTGGGTAGGTCTGCAGGAAAAGGGGTTCCATCATCGGGGTTCTTGAGGGACCAGTTCTTCACCGCAAACTGCATGATGGGAACATGGGTCTGCGGCTCGAGCAATATCTGGATCGACTGCCACCGCACAAACCCCTTCGTAGTGAGCGCAGGAATAGTCGGCGCCTCGGTATCGCTGCCTGGTTGAACCAGAACGTGTTGGCAGCCCTGGACCTGATAGATGTAGGATATCGACTGCGTCGGCATCTCAAGGAACAAGCCTGAGGGGAAGAAGCTGTCAGCATGGAGCACCCCGGTAGACCTCAGACACACCTGCTCACCATCGTAATTGTGCCCCGCTAATTTGTAGAATGCCGCCAACTTCGACAGTGTAAGATTCTTGTCGTCTTTGTTGCCTATCTTTTCGATCTGGGTATCTTGTCAGATGGCGCAGCGGCGCAACCCCTCGAGGATGGAACGCACGATATGCAAGGCGACAGCTCTTAGCAGGGCATCAAGAAGGGGCTTCGGCGCCGGGAACGGCTTCTTCTTCTCGTAGAGGTAGCCGTAGAAGGCCTTCCCGTCCTTCGTCTCCTTCTTCGCGTCGTCTGTTGGAGCCGCCATTGGAGCAGGCTTTCATTCGCAGCTCAGTGTGCGAAGTCGAACAGTATGGCCGTCCAGCGGACATGACCTTTGGGTTTGTTTTGACGGCGCGCGAATACTCGGGACGACCAGACGGCAGGTTTCGAAAGGCGTCGCAAGGGAGTGCGGTTTCAGTTGCTATCGAGGGCGGCGGCGTTCGTAGCGACAGCGAGCCGCGGGGTCGGGCATAAAAGTCAACTCGGGCGCCCTCACTGTTGCACCCCTGATCCAGGCTGACGCAGGTCTCGCAGGGCCTGAGTATTGCGCTAATCAACAACAGCCAGGCTAGGGCAACTGGGAATGGAGCGCAGGCAGAGGAGGCTTTGAGTCAACGGTCGCTGCAAGTTGCAGATGGGACCGCTTTTACAGCAACGATGAGTCGCAACGGCTCGCCGCTGCGGCACGTTTATGCGGTGCCGCACTAATAATGGAAGAAGTCTGGGATGCCAAAGGCCAACGAGCCAACGCGATGTGCGCCGGGATGTGACCAGGGTTTTTGGCGCAAACCTGCCTACCGAGGAGGGGCAGCGAGAGGCAGTCGACGCTTGAGCGAGTGACACGTGCATCGGCAATGATGCATCTCAACAGGCAGAATCGCACCTTCTGCTTTTCGCTCTGCCCACAAAACCCATCGTCGATATCCTTCGAAATATGTCCATCGCCGGGGATCTTACGACCTCACTGCTACGAGGCACCGCCGGCTGACTTGTCGGCGCTTGCTTCCAGGCTGTGCATCGCACCAGAAAAGCAAGCCCAACTCTGTCGTGCAGCTATCCGCTGATCGGACGATATTCAACAGAGAGGGTTAGGGTTCCATCACTCCTCGCTCAGGATGCCTCCACTACTTCCAGCTCGAATCTTTCCCCGTCATGCAATGCCAAGAGGGTCCCGCTCGCACTTCCGCTTCGCACTAAGATTCCTCCCCGCCGAGATGCCGGACCAGGATTCGAAATGGAGCTAGCGCGGCTACGATATTGTATCAACACAGAAAGCAGTGCGAAGCTGCGAACGAGAAGTACGAAAAGGACATCGTACTTTTTGCAGAAATGAATCCCGCCGTCCAAGCCGTGCCGCACAGCATGAGCGAGGACGGGAGCGCAGGATAAGGCGTCAGGGGGAGGGGAAGTCCGATAACGCAACCACACCGTTGCTCCTCTTTGAGCTGAACTTCCATGTTGGGTTTGCTTGGCCGCACCGGTGGGCATGACCAAGTCAGTATCGCCACGGCGACGGTTTTGCGCGGTGCTCAGTAAGGAGGGAGGCGCCCGAGGGAGACACAGATGACATGGTCTCTACCAGAGAGCGATAAAGCTCACTATGTGTGACGCGGAATTTCCGAGTTGTGTTGAACAGCGCCAGCGTTGCGGCAGATTCAGTTGCCGTACGACTGGATGCCTCAACGGCGATTTTCTTCCAGTGTGACGACTGGTCCCTTGTAAAACCAGTGCAAGGGCTGTGTCCCGAAGACCTGTCGTTCTTACGGTTGGTTGTGCTTGGCGCGCAGTGGATGGTGGCACCTGGATGACTTCATGCTGTCGTCCCCCGCGGCCGCTTAGTGGGCTTTATCGACGGCCTTGATACAGAAGCACGATTTGCGTATTCATTTAGAGAAGCAGGTCGTAATACCACTTGGTCTAGATCCTCTATCGAGTAGCAAGCCCGTGGAGGGGTTTTGCGCACCCCACGATGAGTTGGAGGTATTGGAAGGTATACCGCACGAAGGTCTTGACATTTGGATGGATCGAGACATGTAGGCGACAACATCAGGAGCAACCATACTTCAACAGTCATACTTGATCTGAGCTGATGAGATCTCCGGGGCTTCCTGATGACATCCGTCTTATCCTGCAGGAACAAAGCGCAAATGGGTGCCAGCGGAAGCAAATTTGAGTTGTGGCTGAGGCTGGGTCTGGGTAAGCCCCCAGTATGTTCAACTGAAGCTGAGGCAACGCCCTCGCCGAGTATTCACCATAACCGTAATATACGAACTATTATCGACCACAGAGTTTCTGTCAACTTCCATCTGTGACTACGAGGTACGCGCCCAGAGGTCTTCTTGGAGGTGTCAACTCCTTCACCTCGGGTTGCTCATACTCTCGTGAAAGCAGAAGAGTCCTGCCAAGCAGAATTCCCCCCAGGAACTTGGCCTTCAAGAAGGCACCAAGCGGACAGAATTCGCTCAAAACAACCCCTTGCCCACTTGGGCCAAGTGGTCGACCGATACCCCCTATTCACCTCACCTCCTTCTCCTCAACAAAAAACCTCCACCCAACCAACAATTTCTCTCCCTCCTGCCAATCCCCAAACCTCACGAAGCCATTCTTCCCAAGCACCCCATTGCTCCCCGCGTTTCTCTCCTCCGTAATCCCCACCATCACCTCCTTCACCCTCCCCTCCCCATCTACACTCCTCCAGTCCACCTCAATATCAACCTCCTCCCTAGGCAGCGTCTCCCACCTCTCCAGGAACCCCTTCAAAAACTCAGTCGCGAGTCCCTTGCCCCAGTGCTCCCTCTTCAGCATATACCCTATCTCTGGCCACCCAAAAGATGAAACGAACTTGTGCGATCCGCCAGTGCCGATGAGTTCTCCCGTAGAGCGAAGGGCCATGACAAAATTACTAAAATGAATGCTTAGCCCAGCTTGTAAGGGCGAATCTGAAAAGGCGGGCGGGTCATACTATTTATCAATTGCATTTTCCCCCAAGTTCCCATCAAGATTCGCCTGAGTTTCAGAAATATCTTTATCAGCGCAGCCTCGAGAAGTCCCTGCGAGGTGTGTGTAAGTCTCTGTCACGTCACCTAAAAAAATAAGAGACTACAAACATTGCATCACCTCAGGCTGCGTGCGCAACTCCCGCAAGCCTTCCAAGTCCTCAGGTACATAGGGGCGGATGATCAACCGCTCTGTGTAGATGGGTTTGCGCTCTTCATTTGGTGGGAAAGGGAACACGGGGCGTGTGGTCTTGACGACGACGTTCTGGCTCGGTGGTTCGTTGGACGACATCTTGGGTTATTGATTCTGCGCAAAAGGGGCGAGATGTTCATGGCAATGCTGGTGGTTTCTGCGCAGAAGATTAAATAGACCCAGCAGGCCCAGTGCCTCAGCGTTTCATCCTGGAAACTTCGTGAGTCATGCCCCACTGCTGCATGCTTCCAGTCAAGATATCCATGCACGCCTGTCTCTCTGAAAGGTCGACGACGTTAGAACGGAGCTATCGGGGTATTTGCTCGAGCTGCCTGATTCGGAATCCATCACATCGAATGCAAGGGTTCACCGGCCGGCCTTGGCTCGGATATTGAATCGAACCTCTCATTGTGGCACTGCTGCAAGCACTGTATAGAGCATTTTCTGGCACACAGGCAGTGTGCTGAATTGTCATTGATGTTCGTCCTAGCGTGAACCTCGCTATCACGGGGCGCTGCTGATCCCCTGTCACGTCGACTTCTACAACCCTGTTGCAGCGCGGCTCGAAAATAGGGCAGCCTAGTCCCCACGCAGCATCTGGAACCCTGTTGGTTGACCATTTATTCATTTCATGCTCGATCTAGGGAGCAAATGCAGGATATCCCATTTTCCGTAATGAACACCCGAAGAACCTGCCAACCCCAACCAACAACCATGGAACCGCTCAAGCAAAAGTAGACGGGCGCTTTGCGCTGAAGATCTTCTTGGTGCTGATCTTGGGGACGCGGTGGGGGAGGGGGAAGGTAAGGCCCTTGGTAATGAGCTGCTTGATGTAGGGGCGCTTGACGTCGTCGGTCTTCTCAATCTCGACAACGCGGAGGATCTAATCTGTGTCAGTAACGATAGTCCAGCGGGAGTTTGGTTTTGCCAACGTACGTGGATCGACCTGAAGCGAGCGCGGTGGCGGGCAGCCATATCGGAGTAGAGGGCCTCGACGGCGGCGATCCTCGAGGTCTCGCGGTACTCCTTGTACATGTTGTGGGTGCCGGAGCGAGAGTCGTAACGGATCCAGATACCGAAGTTCTTGACCTTCAGGGGGTGCTTCTCAGAGATCTAAGGGCCGTGTAAGCTTCCCCTCCCAGAGAGTTTCCCGCGCGGTTGTACGTACGACATTGACGCTGACGATCTCGCCAGTGGTCTTCTTCACCTTCTGGAGGCCGCGAAGGAAGTACCAGAAGCGGGACTTGGCCACGACGACATTGGGCGCGAAAATGCGCATGCGGTAGAGGGACGGGGTCGGGTTGGACTCTGTGGGCAGATGGCGCCCAATGACCTGGTATTCCTGAAGACGACCTGGAGTGATATCGTCAGTATTCCTGTGCAAATCCAAGTACCGTAACATCGAAGTGTTGAAGAGCTCAGTGGACTGGTGTCCATCCCGTGTCGACTGAGGTTGAACAAAACCATTATCGGCAAGCGTCCCGGTTCCTCGTCAACCATAACACCCAAACAGCAAATGCCTTCCTATAGCGTTTCGAGCGTTCCCGCCCGGCGACAATGTTGTTTGGCGCTGTTGACCTGGCCTGAGCCATAATGTTGTGAAGTGCACCAATTCGCCTTGTGGATTATCGATCGAATTGACGTCGGGACCAGGGTTGCGTTTGCATTCACGACAGCATCGAGAGAAATAAAACCTGCTTACCCATCTGATTATGATGTTAGAAAATCTCTGGAAGTCGCAAATTAACTCTAGACAGTGAGCACTTACTGTGATTGTTCGTCGCTATGGATCGCGAAATTTGTCGTGGTGAGCTGTCGAGGATCTCGAATTACCGACCGCGAAAGAGAAAAAAATCGGGTGTGCTTGGTTAGGGCTTGAAAAAGCTCGGACCTCTGCAGCTAACTAGCTGTGGCGGTGGAGGCTTGATGGCATTGGACTTCTGCCCCATACTGTGGCTTGTAAAAGGCGGGGCGATTTCAGAGGGAGAGAGCTCCCCACCGCCAATCATATCAAAACAGCAGGGGTTTGGATCTCATCTTTGACGACGGACTTCATGGAATCTCACATTGTTTACTGAAACGACTTTTACCAATACTTTCAGAAACTACCGGAGCCTTTCCACCTTTGGACCAGGAGGTCCAGTGGCTTTGTGGCTGTTCGGAGGGGTGTCACAGCAGGAACAGCGACGGCAGTCCTCAAAGCGAAAGGTCCACCGGCCCAACATGGACGCCATATTTGACGATTTCTCACAGGCGCAAAAGCAATGCGATGGCAACCTGCTCTCACAGACATTATCCCCAGCCCTCTCCAACGAGGAGCTTCGGGCTATCTGGAGAACCTGCAATGCCTATGACGTTAAGTCCGTCGTGAAACGCGGCCTCCAAACCAGCGAGATTGGCAAGAAGGGAGCTATCCCTAAGGAGGAACTCCAATGTTGGACCGAGCTCTACGCTGCGTATTGGAAGTCTGCTGGTGAGCTTCTCGCCGTACAAGACTCATCTAGCGCCAACGGGAAGGTCAGTGCCCGTCTGCCCGGCAGAGTTGCTCATCTAACTGTGACTTGATAGTCATCTCAGGCGTCATGGACCAAAGTGTACGAGGACTGGAAGGAGGTGCTATCGATTTTGATTCGTGGGTACATGTCTTGTGGCTTTGAGTCATGGACGATACCTTGTCTTTTTGTGACCGGCAAGTATCTCCGCGAATTCGCCATCAAAGCCGACGCAGAGCGAGGTAGCTCGCTTGACAACGCGGCAGAACCCAATTTTCAGGACGACTTTGACCCAGAGGCCCAGAAGAACCACTGTTTGGAAGACTGCGCGCGGCAATTGAACCGTGTCTTCAATTTGTGTCTAAGTGACAGGTGAGTGGGTACCTGAATCACTTGTCAACTACGAGATCGAGAACTGATCACCTTTCGAGAGCCCCACTGGAGAGCTCAAGGAAATGGGGTATCTACCATGTGGCCAACCTTCTTTTCAAGACGTACTTCAAGTTGAATTCGGCAAGCTTGTCAAAGAACATTTTGAAGGCACTGTCCGCAGGCAGAGGAGATATGCCGCCGCTAGAGGCGTTCCCGAAGTCCCAGCAAGTCACCTTCAAGTACTACGAGGGCGTGCTCCGCTTCTTGGAGGAGGACTATGTCCAAGTACGTCAAATACCCAGGCAGCATGAGGGACGTTCAGCTGACATTGTGTAGGCCGAGAAGTTCTTGACCGAGGCCTGGAGCATGTGTCATAATAACGCCCTGAAAAATAAGGAGTACGTCTGCCTGCTAAGCGCAGTGCCGTATCGCTAACCCGCACACAGGTTGATCTTGACGTATCTTGTCCCATGCCACCTCCTCACCACACACACACTCCCCAGTAAGAAGCTTCTAGAACCATATCCACGACTCCAAAAGCTGTTCCTGCCGCTTTCCCAACACATTCGGAAGGGGGAACTACATCAATTCGACATCGCGCTCCAGGAGAACGAAGACGAGCTTGTGAAAAGACGCATATATCTCACGCTCGAACGAGGGCGTGACATCGCCCTACGCAACCTTCTTCGGAAGGTCTTCGTCGCCGGCGGTTTTGAGCCACCAAAAACTGAAGGCGACAAACCGGTTCGACGCACCCGTGTCCCAGTTGCTGAGTTTGCGGCTGCCATTAGTTTGGGCAGTCAGGAAACGCTAGACAACGATGAAGTGGAATGTCTGCTGGCGAACATGATCTATAAAGTGAGTCAAGCTTTCCCATGATCACCTTCAAGTGGCACTTTGGACCCAATCCGGTGGTTACGTCAAGCGGTCGATGCCTGGCTGCCTGAGACGATCCCGCGATCCCTTACTTTGCCTATTAGCTGTTGGCGCGATACGATTTGCCTCGAAAGTGACTCACTGCTGACCGTTTTCCGTCGTAGAACCTCATGAAGGGCTACATTGCCCGCGAACGGGGCATCGTAGTGCTGAGTAAGTCAGGGGCGTTCCCAGGGACGGGGGTGTGAAGCCCTCTACGCCTTGGCCAATCGACAGCCGAATCATGTCTTAGATGAGATCTTGATGCCGGGCGACTTTTTAAGGGCACCGATAGCCCAGTGCAGGGGATACGACCCGTTACTCCCCAAACGGAGGATAGCATTAGCGAATGTGCGATGGCTAGGATTTGAGGTCCTCGCGGAAGAATCTGTTTGGCTCCCGCGCTGCGGTTTGGCCTCAAACCGAAGCTGGAGACTCATGGTCGGGATTTGCGCACCTGCGCAGGCGATGTCGCGAGGCGTCACAAATATATCGCTCCATGGTGTCGCGGCCGCGGAGACATGGGCAATCAAAGTCTTGAGCACGTCGCACGATCCATTTCATCTTGCCGCCGTGAAATCAGTAACTCATTCAAATGAATTTGATTACCGTATACCAGTGCTAGAGCGACAAAGTTGGCGCTGGAAGACCGTTCCCATCGTCTCCTTTCCGTTGCCGTTGCAACGGCCAATTTGGGCAATCCGCTGCAAACAGTTTCACCCCTTCTTTTTCGCCTCTCACATCAACGCATCGCAACACAACGACACCTCCTGCAAGGGATCCCAATCTGGCACAGGACGCATCCATCAATTTCGTTTCCATCAATTAAATCTTTTTCGAATCCCCGATCTCACGCCGCACTCGGTGTAGCTGGTGGATGGTGTCTCTCAAACGGATGTCGCATGCCGTCGTCTGTCTATCCTAGTACCCTCGCTGAAAAAAGCGCACATATGCATCCCCGGATGAGGGTATGTGTGGGATCCCCTCCCCTGTGTCTGCCAGTGCCCTCGTGTGAGTCACAACGCGTGTTTACCGAAGCGGGATTCACAAAACGGGTCGCCGGCTTCTTCTTTTTTTCTGGGTCCATCCAGGCCGGTGTAGAAAAGATGGGGGTAAGTGGGTGTGTCAGACAGACATGGATCTAAATGGGGCTTGATGGATGGTGGTGTGCTGCCTCAGGAGTCAAAACTTCTGCTTGTGGTGGATGGAAAGGGGGGGAGGGGTGTTGAGCGGGATGGGATGGTGTGGGTCGATGTGTAATTGGTGGTAACTCTGGACACGGGGCGTTTTGTTTGCTCCAAGGGTGGAGAGGGGAGATGGGTTTGTGCCGTTTGGGATGTCCGTTTGGGTGTGTGACAAGTGCCGATTTGCACTAACGCTACAGGCCGCGGACCAGTCGGGTGCTGAGCAAGCTGAGCGGGTGTAGAGTGCACATGAATGAGGCTCTGGAAGCTCATCTACACCCACCATCTTGCGTTGTCTTGTCTATCCGATGTAAAATGAGAAAGATCCAGCGTTCGTTTCTGATTATTCTGCTGGACCAGGCCCGTCAAATAGGGTGTTTCTCTGTGGGTAAAACTGGTCTCACGAGCGAGCGTAAGAATTATAATGATACATTTGATGTTGTTCGGATTCCTCCGTCTCCTTGCTGGCCAGCTGGCCTTCTCCTCCTCGAGTTGTCCCGGAACCACCCTGAAAGACATCGAAACTGGGAATACTGCGGTAGGCAAACGAGATCCTTCCGCGAATAGCGTAGATAGCATCACCTGATGAAGCCGCTCGCGGACAAATGCCATTCCATCGCACAAACCGAATAGCCACCCGTGGGCTATCGTCAAACAAAATCGTGACCGTGTTGTTGTTACAATTTTTGGTTTTCTGGAGAAGAAAACAGTCGGAACCCCAAGATTCATCAGGAAACGACAAGACCTCCCGGAAAACATGAACACCAAAACGCCGAGCCAAAGCCTCCGAGACAATTACTCTATGATGAACCCGTCCAGCCGTGAAAATGTAAGAATGTGAAAAAGCCAAAGCTGCATCAATCATTGAGTAGAAAAGAATAAGAGGTGTTGAAAGCGGGAGTTTTGTTGGAGGGGAAATAGCGTCAGTGGATAGGAGATGGTGAGGCAAATTGCTGAGATGGGAGCCTAAAAGGGGCGACCGCTGCGAGGTGTCCGAGGTGTGGAACTGATGCGAACAGTCAGAAGATGCTCTATTGATGAAGGGCAGCGAGCACTTACGAAGCGGTCGAGATGTCATCAACGTGGTTGCAGAGTGCAACAAACAGATCGAAGAAGAGTTGAGTGCCGCCGTTGTACATCTCCAGCTGCATCGTCCCACTGCGCTTGAATGTGCTGCGGCTGCGGATGATGAGGGCGAGATAGTGTGCGCGCAGTTTGGAATCGGTGTCGGGAGTGTTGGCGTATGCGTATCGTGCGGACGCCAGAATGGTGCTGGCTTGAATTCCCGATTCTACAGACATATCAGCGACGTGAAGGATTCAGAGGCAATGCGACAGTACATACGAAGGCCCTGCTTCCGAAGAGCGACGCGCTTCAGCTCATCCAGACCGTACTTCTCAGCAGCGCAGTAGATGACAGTATCCTTGAGAAGTTCGCCATCAACACTGTGATGATAGATGGTAGCCTCGCTCCCGGCTTCCTCCGGGTGCTGCTCCAGCTCATACGAGTTCCGCTTCTTGTTGTGGAGGAGACGAGGATAATAATCGCCCTTGTAGAGATACTCGAGGACCGACGAAAAAATCTCGGGCTCTTCATCTGGCAGCGAGATCTTCTTGCTTTGAGAGTCCATCATCTGGTTTTGCAGGACGGCTTGGAAGAAGGGCGACACAGCAAGGACATTTTCGTGGGCTGCAAAGATGCGCTGCTCCTGTCCGACAACAAGAGTGACGATCGCGGAGATGGAATTCCTGAAGCAGATGTGTCAACACGCTGCAAAATATCCATGTGCAGCCACGGATGACTTACTCTGCTGGGAAATCGACATTCATGGAGCTGGAAGTGGCAGGACGGCGGCGGGTGGACTCGTGGCGACGCTTCGAGATACCAGCATCTTTGCTGAATGACGAGTTTGATCTTCCAATCCGCCCGCTCTTGGAGAAGCTTTTGTGCTGAGTAGTTGAGCTCGAAGGCGGATACTCGTGGCGTCTGGATGAGAACATTGTGATTGTGTGTTACTTGTCGCCGACAATGGGTTTCCGACTTTTATCATCCGAGTTTATACTCGCGAAACGGTCGGATAGCGGACGACGACGCGAGGATGACTGGGTGGGCGGTCGGCGTCGTGGTGATGATAAACTATGATGGAATTGGATGGGAGTGATAAAGCGCGACAGTTGGCGATGGCTTCGATACCGATGAAGCAAATGATGATCAAAGAACCCACCTACCTGTAAGAGATGAGAGGATGAAAATTTTCTGTCAAATGGGGCGGTCGACTCTTATATAGCGAACGCGCTTCGTCTGCACAGATGCCTGGGCATTTCGCAGGCGTACGCCCTCGTCTCGGCGGGCCGAAAAAGGCAGACACGAGAGCTTCAAGTTGCGACGTGATTCGACACGCGTAGAGTGGTGCAGGGGGGTACGGGATACAAACGCGGGATCAGGTGACATGCTGCTAGCCTCTTCGGGCAAAAAGCTGATAAGGCGCCAGGGGCTGTTCCATGGAATTCTTGGGTGGGCGGGGGAAAAAGAAGCAAGCGGAATTGGCTGGTCTGTGTGTTTGCAAGGGAGTCAGAGTCATTGCTATCAGTTCCATGGCGGTGGTTGGTGAAGCGGAGGTGGATGGGAGCAAATGCCGTCTTAGTGGTGACCCGAGGCAGGGGAAGGGAAGGATTCGGGGCTGGGGTGTGCATCGTTGCTTTTTGGTGTGCAGTTCGGGAAGGCGGAGTGGGGCTGATCCGGTGGCAGCCTTGCGTCCTCACCGTTTTGGTGAAAGGCTGCTAGCCACCACATTTCCACACAACGAGGCAGGCAGCGAGCCTCGCAGACGCGTCGCCCGACGGCGACGGCATGATGTGAGCGCAATGCGACTTTGAGCGTTGGGAAAGTTTACGAAGACGCTCCCCTTCGTCACGGTGCCAATTGAGCTGGTCACTGGCATGCGAAGTTGGCGCCAAAGCATTGGCACCGAACCCGAGTCCCAAGCCTGGCTGCCTCTATCGACCGTTTTGGAGTGGTCTTATCTTAACAGAGGCGCACCCACCTGGTGATCCCAACAGTTCCCCTCACGGTGGTTTCACACAGACCCTTCAACTTCTTCACCGAACGGGACAAAGGTCGAAAAGGCGGGAAGGGACTTGAATGACCGTTGGAATGATCCGTTGCTTCACTTTTAATCGGCTGGTTGATACCATTCATGCCGCAATTTACTTTTTTTTTTTTCTCGCTGCTTCTTTGGAGAGCAGCTCCTTTTTTGACGTCTCCGCCCTGGTGCATTTGTTTGCCTTGACCCTGGTGACTGGACGACGCTACAGGGGCAGGGCTGGGCAGGGCTGTCTGAGACGACCCCCTAAATAAATCATCATCGCCACACCCATTTCTGGCACCATTGCCGTTACCCGCGGCCTTGTTGCTCCAGCGCTCGTTTGATCAAGCTCATGAGAGCCTGTGCTGCAATTTTCTTGCCTTCTCCCCTGGCAATCGCCTCGCTGTGATACGCGACCGGCGCGGCTCCTTTTTCAACAGGGATTCCGACGTCTTGACACCTTTGAAATAGTGCCTCGCCATGGGCTTTCGGCACCAACTCGTCGCGATCTGCTTCGAGAATGAAAATGTTTGGTAAAACTCCGCCGCGTTCCTCGGAAGATCCAGCGATCAAGCCGAGGTTCGACCAACTGTCTAGCTGGTTTCGGAGAAAGGGCCACAGGTATTGGTACGGGAGCCATCGTTGTGGGTACAAGACAGACAGCATCGCTCTCAAGGAAAGAAAAGGGGTTTCAAGCAGGAGACCATCAATCGTCACATCTTCGGGCAGTCTCCCGGTTGCTGCAAGGTTGGTTGTCACACCACACCCGATGCTTTGGCCCCAGATCAGGATGATTGGTTTTTCACCACTCCCCCTCGCCCTTTTTTGATGCTGATCCGCAATCCACCGCAATCCCGCTTCGGCATCTAATCTGATCCCCTTTTCTGAAGGTCGACCTTTTGACGTCCAGTACCCTCGATAGCTCAGACAGACAAATGTCAACTCCAAGGGAACTGGGACGCGATCCCGACCATCACTAATGGCACGGAGAACCCACGACAGATCAGGCAGGCGAGGCGGTATGGACGACGCATTACCTTGAAAATAGAGCACAAAGACGCGAGCCCGTGGCTTCCAATCCGTGATGGGTGACGAGCCACATGCTCCAGGTGCTCTGACCGTCGTGACAGCCATCCCAAGGGAAGTTCCATCTGCTGCCTTGGTCCTCTCCTCTGTCCACTGAATACCGCCGCACATGTGGGCGTAATTCGCAATGGTCTCCCTTCGCGCGTTCGGGGGTAATCCGGGCATATAAATGATCTTGTTCTGAAAAACAACAAGCATCACGCACTTCCATGTCCATAGAGATATAAAGAGACCAGTGAAGAGGACTGGCGGAAGAAAGACCGGCGAGATGTGGACCCATCGTCGGCTTGGGTGGTGATCGTTGGCGTGAGAGAAGCCCGAGTGGAGCTTTGACAGCGAAGCGGGCCTGACGGTGCAAAGTCGCCGTGGCGGCGCATCGCGGCTCCTACGACGACAGCTCGTGTGCAGAAATTTTGTTTGAAGCCGGTGCAATTGGGCCGAGGGGGCAGGCCAGCGGGCAGCCGAGGCGAGCAACGTCGACATTGGCAGCATTCATTGGGGGTTGCGGCGCGGGATGATGAGTTGCATCAGCGCGAATGGCGTGTTGAGAGAGCAGCGAGATATGTCGTCTGCGGAGAAAATGGTGCTGCGCTCATGCCATTGCCTAATCATGTGTTCGCATGCGACTCGTCCGAAGCCTTTGGACCGTTCTGCAGCAAGCTCCACCTGCCGCTAAAGCCTGCGATGCCGATGAGCGGCAGATTGGTTCAGTTGGGTTGAAATCGGGGAAACGATGGCGAGAGGGGAAATCCGTGTTGTCGCCTCGCAATTCGTCAAGCCTGGCCTCCGCAGCAGACCGTTTCAGGGAAACCGAGAGCTCGCGAAACCTGGCCGGAATTGAGGCGCGGGTCCACAGCTGTTCAAAGATTCAGCAGGAGGCGTGGCTCGAAGTTGCCCAACGGCTAGGTTGGTTCTGTGTTCGGAAGAGGCACCCGACAGTTGTAAGGTAGGTAGTTGTGCGTATTGCGTTCCAGGCATGGAATGGCTGCGGTCAGCAGCCGACCTCCAACTTGCCAGCGCGAAGAGCCCAAGTCTTCTGTCCTTGCGGCTCTGTCAGGTTCTTCAACCACAGCTATAGTCTCGCTTTCAAAGATCGACAGATCGTTGAGGGGGCATAATACAATATAAACAGGAGGTGACACAGGAAGCCAAAGGTGCATTGTTGGAAATGCAGGTTGTGAGAAGTGAGAGCCAAGGGATGTCTTGCATTGAAGCTCAGGCGCCAGCAGCCTGTGATCGACAGTCCGGTGAGCTCGAAGCCCCGCATTTCCCCAGTGGCTGGGTGGCTCACTGGTGACGATAAGAGTGGGCGACCCCTCCATACCCGACGGATAGCGAACGGCTGGCTGCGTCTCCAAGTTTCCAGTCTCCTTTCTATGACTTGAATCCTACCACTTTATACCGGCCCGGCTCTTCGTCGCTGCACGCCCACAGAGAACCTAAATCTCACTTTCCCACATTTCTAGCCGCTTCGCCATCTTCATGCGGCCAGCCAACAACAGCAAAGGCAAACTGACTCTATCGCATCGCCAACATGCCAGCACCTCTCGAAGAAGGCAGCCGTTCGCCAGGCCACCATATTGAGCTAGTCGATGACAATCCGTCACCTCGTCATGATGGAGAGAACAGCCCTAGCCTCAAGAACAGCAAGGGATGGGATGGGAAGCTTAGAGTGCCCCCCAAGAGCGCCGTCCTTGCAAACCCGGAGGCTCTGTCGGATCCAGAATACTCGGACGACGAGAATGTCCACGAGGGAGAGGAAGTCGCAGCCGATGAAGGTTAGCAAGCAGGCACCTCCTTATTCGTGTTGCTGTATCCTAAACCCAAAAACCCCAACACAGATCTTCTTGACGCCGAGGACCCCGAAACCGACGAGATCATCTGCACACATTCACGAATCCAGTCCATCCCGGCACTGCGGCTCGAGCGGTTCCAACAGGTGGCACGTATCTGCCTGCGTCAAAACTTGATCCAGGATATCGAAGGCTTTTCAGCCATCGCCGGGACGCTACAAGACCTCGACCTCTACGACAACCTGATTTCGCATATCCGGGGCCTCGATGACTTGGTCAACCTGACTAGTCTCGATCTCAGCTTCAACAAGATCAAGCACATCAAACACATCAGTCATCTCAAGAACCTTACCGACCTCTTCTTCGTCGCAAACAAGATATCCAAGATCGAGGGGCTCGACGGCCTGGACAAACTGCGCAACCTCGAACTCGGCTCCAACCGTATCCGCGTTCTCGAGAACCTCAACGCTCTCCCGGCGCTCGAGGAGCTTTGGGTGGCCAAGAACAAAATCACCGAGCTCACTGGTCTCGGCGGCCTCACGAACTTGCGACTTCTCAGCATTCAGTCCAACCGGATCCGCGATCTCAGCCCTTTAGCAGCCATCCCCCAGCTCGAGGAGCTCTACATCTCGCACAATGCCCTCGAGTCGTTTGAGGGTATCGAGTCCAACACCAAGCTCCGCGTTGTGGAAGTCTCCAACAACAAGATCACGAGCCTCAGGGGTCTTGGCCCACTAGGTGAGCTTGAGGAGCTCTGGGCAAGCTACAACCTTATCTCCGACTTTGCCGAGGTCGAACGCGAGCTCGCCGACAAGAAGAACCTCAGCACCGTCTACTTTGAGGGCAATCCGCTCCAGCTGAGGGCCCCTGCCCTTTACCGGAATAAAGTACGGCTCGCTCTGCCCCAAGTACAGCAAATCGATGCCAGTATGTGACTCCAAAAAATCCATCGCACTGCGGCTTACTAACCGCCAACAGCATTTGTACGAACAACCTAAATCTCATCAGGCTCACGCCCATCAACAACTGGTGGCATTCTGCGTTTGAGTTCAAAGGGCAAACAGTCCCGTGGCGTTTGTGTATCTATTCAGGGGTTTCCGCCTGAAACCCGATATGCCGCGGAAGGCGAGCTCCATGTCACGATAAGCATAGGGCGGCGTTTTTTGGAACTGGGTAGCGACTTTTATCTTCTTTAGGTTGGGATGAATGGAATTCAGGTAGCGAATGACTTTCTGCTGTCTGGTTCACTGCGGATGCCAAACTGCCTGTTCCGCTCGTGTGTGTGACATATCATTGTATTCTGTTTCTGTGGAGAGTGTGGGAACGCTTGCCTCCGCTCAGTATGACAAGGCGTTGGATAACTGCGTATCTGCCTTGCATTCAGCGCTTCAGATGTCTAGGCTCAGCCTTGAAATCTTTATGGGGTCAGCATCGCCTCCAGAGATTGCCCACCCAAAGTATTGCTTGGATGACAAAATAGCGCATGGGGGCTCGGGAATGACGTAGTAGCCAATGTGGAAAAACTGTTGAGGTATTTCAGGGGCCGGTGAGGTCTGCCGGGTCATGTGGACAAATATTGATATAGTGGGACGGCTTCGTGTCAGACTTATCGTAGAGCGTGAGGAGATTTGAGTTAACTGCAGGACAAACATGGACGACTGCGTTGTGGCGCTTCTAGTCTAAGCTAGCTGCCAACGGTTGTAGAGGATGAGACGAATTCATCGCAACGGTATGCCCACAAGCAGAAGATTGACAACATCAAAATGGCCTTCACTTCGACAACTGGGCTGACTTCGTACGAGTGACAGGCATTGATGCCATACCGGGAATAAATAGTATGTAGAGGGATATAAAGGTTCAAGATACATTTCATAAGAAACTGGCTGATCATGAAGCCAGCTCCCGTCCTCCCAAGACGGAGGGGAAATTCCTGCCGATGAGGGTCATGTCGTCATCTGTGGTGTGTCCAGGGGCACCACGCAGAGAGGTTCGTAGAATGGACCCCTATCCATGAGTCGCGTTCTGCGCAAACCTACGGGTCCCCTGGGAGCTCACGAGCACCGTCTGGGGTACCGCTAGGTCGAACCGGAGTGTTCGACAAGTCGAGGTTAATGCCTCTGGCTTGCGGGTATTTAACCAAAGATCCAGAGGAGCTCGGTGGGGAAGTACTATCGATTTACCTGGTTAGTAACGGAGAAATTTTACGGGCATCAGGCAAACTCACGTTGGAAGGCTGGTTGAAGCGGATACCCCTGTCGAAAGCAGAGATCTTGGCAATGTCCTCCTCGGAAAGGTCGAATTCGATGGACGCCAGGTTGGAGGCAATCAGGGCAGGGCGAGTAGACTTGGGGATGATGGCAAGGCCGCGCTGGGTAGCCCAGCGGAGCAGAACCTGGGAAGGATCCCGGTTGTACTTGGCAGCGATGCTCTTGATGGTGTCATCCTCGATGAGGGGGGTGAGCTTGACAGCGTGCTGCATGTTGAACTCGAGGAAGGAGGCGGGGCCGAAAGAGCTGTAAGCAGTCACGGCGATGCCCTCACGCTTGGCAAGGTTGAGAAGCTCCTGCTGGACGAGGTAGGGGTGGTGCTCGATCTGGAGGGTAGCAGGGCGGATCTTGGCGTAGCGGAGGAGGTCGTAGACGAGCTGAGCTTGGAAGTTGGAGATACCGATGCTCTTGGCGAGGCCGGCACCGACGAGGCCCTCCATAGCAGTCCAGGTCTCCTGGATGGTGGCCTTGCTGGGACGAATCTCATCGCCCTCGTAGTGCCAACCAGGAGGGTAGCGGACTGAGGGATCGACATACTCGAGGGCGACGGGGAAGTGGATGAGATAGAGGTCGAAGTAGTCGATGCCCCAGTCGGCGAGCTGCTTGCGGACGATGGGCTCCACGCGCTCACCGTCATGGAAGGTGTTCCAGAGCTTGGAGACAATGAAGAGCTCCTCGCGCTTCACGAGACCCTCAGCAATGGCGCGGGCGATACCCTGGCCGCACTCAACCTCATTGCCGTAGTCTGTAGCACTCGTCAGCGTTCCGTGGCCTGTTAGCAAGGATGGTGTGTGTAGCACGGCATTTGCAATGTCCCGAGCAATCGACAGGGGTCCGAAGTTCTCGATCCCTTGCCCCCCCCCCCCTCCCTTTTCCGGGCGAGGTGGGGGAGGGGTGAAAAGGGGAGAGGGGGCGGGGTAATTGTCCATTCTCTCGCGTGCCCCTCCTTTTCGATGGAGCTACCTCGCAAACCGCGTTGCATTGTGCTCGTCGGCTGGGCTACCATGTGCAGGTGTGGGTTGGACTGGCAGGGCCAGGTTATTGCCGCACGGAGCCCGCGTAGAGAATGGCAAGACGGAACGGCAGGACGGCGCGGTAATCAGGGCAGTCGAACTCACCAGCAGCGCCATCGAAGAGGCGGTAGCCGGCCTTGATGGCCTCGTAGACGGTGTCGGCAGCGACGGCGTTGTCAACCTTCCAGAGACCGAAGCCCACCTGGGGCATGTCATGGCCGCTGGAGAGCTTGATGCTGGGGACGGCAACCATTTTGATTGGCTTGTGGGTAAAATCGGCGTCTCTTGAGCTTCAGTTAGAGTTTTGTTGCCGACGCCAGAGCGAAGAGGTGCTCTGCGCAAAGCATAGGCTCCGGACACTTACTCTTTGGCCGGTTGCCTTGGGGTTCGAGATGGAAGATGCGGCAGGGTCTATGGGTTCGAGGAAAGAGCAGCCGGATCGGACGAGGAGGTCAGAGAGGCGTTGGCGGTATTTATAATGACCTCCTCACCTCGATGGCTCTCCCGAGGGTGAGGGGGAGGGCACCATCATGCTGCTAGCAGCTCGCAGCCCCTCCGACAATGCACCGGTTTCCGCTTCATCTAGATGATGTGCCGCCGAGAAGCAGGGTCATTCCGTCCCGCCTATGCTCCAGCGAGCCAGCCGTGGTCCCCTCACTTCTCCATCCAGACCCGCACCCATCGTCATCCGGCGTGGTCGAGGCTGGAGCAGACCTCACGGTCAGTCTGACCCGACCAGAGTCCGATGCTGCGCGTCTCCCTGTACGGGTGGCGGTTGCCATGGAAAATGCCTGTGCTCCGACTGGTGGACGGCGAGGGTCGAGATGCTTGGGGCGGCTGCCCTCCCGGATTGATTGGCATGGCTAATACAGACAGCGTCCAGGCTATCCACCGACACAGAGCCAAGGCAGTGGAACCGGCTGCTGCGCGCCCATTTGTGCGGCTCAAATGGCTATCACGAGGTGGTTAGAGAATTGTGGACTTTGGGGGGTAGCTGTGGTAGCGCGTGCATCGCTGGAGCAGCAAGCAGGTCGCCTAGGCTGGGCCCGATGCTCCGCCGGTTCTTTTCTCCGGACGACTCGCTCTCTTGCCTTGCCCTGGCCTTGGCGTTTTAACGGCGAGGGCGCGGCTGGGAACCGCCAGTTCTGGCGCCGAGTGTTTGCTGAGAAAACGCATCCCGCGCTTCCAAGCGGCTCGTCAGCCATGCTGCACCTTGCTGAGACTGTCTGCCAATCGTGGCAAGTTACCTGTGCTGCAGATGTACCGCCTGGCCCGAAAGCACGGCACCGACAACATATCCAACTTGGCTCTCGCCCAACCAACAGTGAGGTCCTCGGCAGTGGAGACGAACCACTGTCAAGCCTGAGTCTCCACCAGCGCCCAGCTCCTGGCTTGACCCGGTAACCCGGCATGACGGCCATTCAGCCTGTTTAACCGTGGAGCCAACCACAAGCTCCGGCTAATTTATAGTGCGAAGGGGGGCGACGGCGAAGGCGGAGAGACTGCGGCATGGCTGCAGTCTCGGTCTTGGGCCGGACGAAGCAGGGGTGTCGCTGGACTTCACACCGTGGTGAGTTGCCAGGTGAACAGAAACCTCGAGGCCAGCATCCCGTCTTTGTGCGACAAGAGGAGAGGGGAGCTGCCAGAGTACCTTTACGTTTCTATAGCCGAATGGAACAGGCTGCAGTGTGGCGCGTTTGGCTCGGTAGTGCTGAAACGGTAGACGTGATGGCTACGTTTGCTGTTGATTGTCTTGTTGGATCTGCCTTAGCCCAGCCGAGTATTGAGGATAGGTTTGAAGATGGCGCAAGATGTGGAGACAGGAGGCAGGTCGGATCGGTGTGCCACTTACCCAAGGGAGGAGAAGGGGTCAGCGTGCCTTCCTCCGGCAAGTGTACCCACGAGAAATGACAACATCAGAACACAGATCGTGAGAACCATTACGACTACATCCCTGTTCATTCCCGCGAATACGGTATGGGTGGTAGGTAGGATGTACTTTTGCCTGGGCTGTTAATTTAGGTATTCGACTTTCGAGGGTCGGGGGTTGGTATTTTGCCCGAGATACATGACGCCAAACGCCGAGTCGTGGGCACCGATCAGTATAACTGTCTTGGGAGATGCTTCGCCTTTTGGAGACGAAGGTGAGACTCTCGGCACAGTCGTTCCCGGGTCGAGGTTGGTTTAACATGCAAGAGTGCCCCATCCTGGGGGCTCTCGATCCGCCTTGGTCAAGTTTGTCCGTGCCGAAGCACATGCTTGGAACTGAGATGCAAAACCGGGTCAAGAGATCGAGGCGGGAAGGATGAGATCTGAAATCTAAGATCCTGATTCTAGCGCTTCTAGAAGTCAACGAGCTGTCACCTGCCGATAAAGAGCAAGACCCATAGCAACCTCCTCGCCAGACGGGGAGTGCTCCGCGGGGGGTCCAGATTGGTGGTGTGCCCGGTAGCTAAGCACCTGCTAGGCCCCCACAAGCGTACCTGCTACGTAAGCCGAGCCTCCAAGTGTCCATCCCAAAGAAGCTCTCGCGATGTGTGGTAGTGGTGGGTGGGGTCGGTCTCCCGTTCCGCGGCGGACACCCTGACCCGGACTTGCTGCCTCGGTACCTAGGTAGCTAACCACTTGGTAACCCCCTGAAATCACTGCCACTCAAGCAATGCTTGCTGGTATAGTGCTTGCGGCTGGTTTGGTGCCGTCGAGATTCAACCTCCAACATACCCCGGTTTCCCATTTTGAAATCTTGAGAGACACGCAAACTCTCCCGAGACTACATCCGCGACTACGATACCCGCGCCACATCCTCGAGCATGGAATTGGAAGAATTCTCTTCATTCGCGAAGCCTGTGATATTTTAGCTCTTTGCCCACCCAGCTCTTCATTGCTAACGTTGTCACCAGTTACTCCCTAGACCAATGACCAAGCACATCGCCTGCCAGGGGGAACAACCACCCTCGGAGTGTGATAGGAAGCTTTCTTTTCTCAAATATGTACAGACTGTTCATATTTCGAGTCGGCTCTCTCATCATACCAGTGCTAGAGTTACATGCCCTTCCATTCCCATTTGGCAATTCTCATGTATTCCAGACCCGGGCCGCCAATTAAGCCCAATGCGCCTCCCTTTGTCTCCAACACAATAATGTACATTTCTCTTATGCCAAACGCCGTCCAAGATAGCCAAAGATTTGCAATTGTACAACAGACTTTCCCGCCATGTATTCACATGTTTCATCAACCGGGCCGTGTACCGTCCATACCCGCCGTCGCACCCCCCCTTTCATGTCCCCCATCACCTCTACTCACCACTTCCAAAGAGATTGAAGTTCCCATACTCACACCCACACTCTCCAACCCAATCCCCTCCCAAATTCACCACCCTCCCCTCCCCATCCCTACACTCCGGCCCTGCTCCCCCCTTCACCTGCCTCACCTCGACCCTAAACGGCCAGCCCGCAAACACCTTCGTCCTATTCACTGGTACCTCCCACCGCTCTATTCCAGCGGGATACTCCCCCCTCATCTTAGTCCATATCGTGGCAGACATGACGGTATCGTAAAACGTACATCTCGTTGCCCCTCTTGACATCCCCGATCCATTATCTGGGAGCGGGACATTGGGCGTAACCACGAAATCCAGTGTGAAGTTGAACGTAAACCGCTCCGAGTACTGATTCGAGTCGAGCAACGTCAGGGGCAGATTTTTAAACTGCGGAGCAAACGGGTTGTCGGAGGAGGAGATGGAGTAGGAATAGGAGGTGAGAGGTTGGATGATCCAGTAAAAGGTTGCTTCCGAGAGGGAAGGGTTGGAAGGCGAGAATGTGGAATAGGGGAAGCAAGCCCAGGTGGAGGGATTGGTGGTGCATCGCGTGGAAACAGAGGTGAGGGAGGTGGTGAAGGCGTAGGAGCCAGAAGGGAAGATGGATGTTGGCAGGGGGGCCGGAGGCGGGTTTCTGGAGGGTGTTTAGGTTACCTGGTAAAGGAGTAGGGGGAATGAGGAAGAAATACCGGTTCCGAAGACCTAGGGTGAGGCCAACGGAAAGTCCGATTATCAAGGCGAGTATGAGAATCACGCCGAGGATGAGGCGATACCACCCTCCGCGTTTGGCGACCCACTCTCTTTCCCTCAGATGAAGACCCTTTTCCAATGCTTCCGAAGTCCGATCCGGCACGCTCAACTCGCTGCTTTGCGGTGTGGAACCGAGTGACCTCGGCGGGGCCGCCAACCTCCGTGGTGATTTCGCGGGTATCGCCGGCGGAAGGTCCACTGGGTCTTCAATGATCATCGGTAGTGGCGGCGGCAAGGAGAGCCGGAATCCCGACTGCCTCCCGGGCGCCATGCCATTAGATGCGCGCGTCCGAATAAACAGAAAGCAGTCCAAAAGTCGAAAACAAAATAAAAAAATATAAGACGTAAAATGAAGTTACGGAGAGAAAGATAAAAAGAAAATATGAGAGGCCTAGTGATAACCACTCGATGATCCCTCCCCCTGCTACGTACCTTACCTAACGGGAGGCTGAACTCCAGAAACACACACACAAACACACACAAAAGTAACATCCATACCTCGTCGATCATCGTCAAGGTCTCACCAGATCCCGCAGCCGCCGAACCCAAGGCATCGTCAAACGTCCCATAACCAGGCGCCGGGGCACCTAGGTGCTCACCGCGGTCACGACAAACCCCAGATCAGCAAGTCACCATCCCAACAATCCGGTTCGCATCTTTCCGCCAAGGCGCGACCCGCACCACACACCACCATGTAGCGCATCTCAATGATCCTCTAAAAAAAGAATCAACCGCTATTGAAAACCCAAATCAAGCAACTGGGAGATTTTCCCCATGCGCTGCAAACAGTACCTCAGATTTCCCCTCATCTGGGGGTGCCGGAGTGGGAAGTCGCAAACCAAACGCGAAAAAACCCTTTCATTGGCTTATTCCTCGCCTTTCGTCACCATACTATTGGGCCCCGACTCGGGGTCCGTACAACGACAGTGGCTTGTCTGGAAATGAGCATTTGGAACTGAATGGCTTGGGTAGTGGTAGCAAACTGAGACTATTGATTGCACAGGGCGGCAGTGGCTCAGCCCAGGAGGGCGTGATGCGGGATGGGTAATAACGGGCGCAGCTTTGACATTTGACGAAAACATGACTCGCGCCTTCTAGAGCGGGTATGACAGTATATGCTATGCGTTTCTTCGCCCTTGCGGACGAAATGCTATCTACAATGACAATGTTGCGCTGACCTCGACAAGCGTGCCGTCTTCTGTCTCGGGCTCTTCTTCCGTCTTCTCATCGCCCTCCTTGGCGATATACGGCGGGGGTGCCAGGTCATCGTCGCCGCCCTCGACCCAGACCTTGGCCAGCTCCTTCTCGATCTCCTCATGCCGAGACTTCCACTTCTCCACCTGCGCCAATCGCTCACGCAGCTCCTGCAACTCGCGTTCGACCTGAAGCTTCTCCCTCTCCGTGCCGATTCGCTGCAGCTCCCACTCGTCGCCTCGCTCGCCCATTCCAAGGACGAGATTGTACGTGTGGTACTTCTTGAGTGAAGCACGCGTCGATATGGTGATCAAAGCTGGGTTTGGTTAGCAATCAGATTCTCGCTTTACGCGGTCGGCGATCTTGAAACCTACTGATTCCCTTCTCCTTGCACGTCTCATAGAGTAATCCCTCGACATCACTAGAAACGGCACTCGTGCCCTCGTCGATGAACGCGTACTGAGGCTCATGGTAGAGCAGCCGAGCAATGCCCACTCTCTGCTTCTCGCCACCACTCAATACGTCCTTCCACTCCTTCCTCGTGTCCCAGCCGCCCTCACGGTCGGGGAGATAACCAAGACGGGCCGCATCCAGGGCCCGCTTCAAATCGTACTCCGTCTTTCGTTTCTCACGCATGTCGGCCTCGCCATCGGGGTAGATGACCTGGTCTCGGAGCGTTCCGATGCTGAGGTACGGCCGCTGAGGGAGGAACATGATCCCGTCCTCACCATTCTGCTTGGGGCGGCTCACAAGTCCGCGGTAGACGGGCCAAAGTCCAGCAATCACCCTGGCAATGGCGCTCTTGCCCACGCCGTTGGGACCAGAGATCTATTCGTGGTTAGCGTTCTTTCCCAAAATCACACCAAGGGAAAAGTGAAACCCACCAAAAGATGATCTCCCCTCCGAACAATCATCGAAAGCGACTCGATCAGCTCCTCACCCCCCTGCGGCCACAATCCAGGCGCCACAATAGGCACATTCTCCAGTCTCACGCCATCAAATCCCTTCTGCGTAGTTCCCTGGACATCCGAGAGCGAGTAGAGCTCATTCTCACGCCCGCGAACGTAGTAGGCATTCGCATGCACTCTATGCAAGGTAGAAATGAGCGTGTACACACGGCTCGTGTAGCCAGCCAGTTCCGAAAGATCCTTGATGGAGTACATCATACGCCCACCGGCATCGGCAAGCGAAAGCATGAGACGTTTGTTCGTGATAAAGTCCTTCATCCGAGTCCTCTCTCGGCCACCCTTCTCGGTGTAATCTGTCTGCTCAGATGCGCCGCCGAGACCGCCCCAGGCGGGGAGGAACACAGGCAGAGATGAAAGGAGGTATCCGTAGGCACTCCAGCTGTACTTGAGAATGAAATCCTCAAGGATGTTGTACCGAATCTTGAGCATGTAGATACCCTCCATCCAGTTCTTGAGAGACTTGAACTCCTTGTTCAAGAATGTCTTTTCCATCTCTGCGCCACCGTAGAAGGCAACCTCCTCGGCATTCGCAATGAGTCTTGCGTGCAGGCTTCTGAAGTCACCCTCTTTCCGCCCCTCCACGGCCTTGAGCTTGCCAAATGGCGGGGAAAGGCGACGCAGAATGCTGGCCGTCAGGAAGTAGTTGCTCAGGAGACCAGTCAGTGCCAGTGGTCCGAGAGATCGGTAGAGTTGGTAGTTGAAGACGCAAATATCGACAAAAGGTTTCCCGAGAGACGAGTAGAGGTTCGCAGCAGCTGCGCAGAACAGCGTGAGATCCTGAGTGATGAACTGGTCGGCTCCTTGTCCTACGCCACCGTCCAGGTTAGAGAGCTTGTAGTAGTTTAAGTTGTCGTTGAGATACAAGTCGTGGATGTAACGTGTCAGGCGCGTTCGGAAGGCAATAGACACCTTCGACTCTAGGAACTTGATCATAGCATTGGTGTATGAGGCAAAACCACCGAGACCGCACCACTTGACCAAGCCAATCAAGAAGAGTCTGCCGTTGCCAGCCACAAGGTCACGCACAATCTCGCCATCTAGCCGCGCGACGACCAGTGAGAGGTACGTGCGAAGCATCAGGAAGGCGCCGTGGCTCACCAGTAGCCCAGCCTCTTTGCTAGTCCACCGGGGTATCATAATGCTCATCAGGCTCAAGAATTGGTGAAGGAATGCCAAGTTAAGGCCAGGCTTGGTTTGCGCCGAAGGGACATGCCCATCTCCCAGGCCCGAGACCCGCGGCGGGTTCAGAAAGAGGCGTCTGTGGGCTTCGAAGGTCAGGGGCTTCGTGCTGTGAATCACCACCTTGGAGGTGCTGTCCTTATAGGGGACGTAGATTGTCCGGGACCCATCCTTGTTGTGAAGCCACGAGTTGGTGCGCACCAGCTTCCTGCCCTGCTCCTTCTCTGCGTGCCGCCGCTTCCACCAGCGCCTGCTGCCCTCGCCAGCTAAGATTATAGATGTTGCCAATGCAAGTGTAGCAAGCAGGCGCGTGGTCTTGGTTGTGTTGCGCAGCTTGGTGCGGATGAGATTGCCGTACTTTTCGAGAAATGCGGCGATGGCCTCCTCGGCGGCGGTGCCGCGGAGGGTCGACTGGACGGCCATTGTAATGCGGAACCCGCGGGTCCGATGAGTTGTCGAATGCTCTCCCGATCGTTCGGGGTGGCGCTACTATTCCATCGACATGGACGAGCGGTGCGGGCGGCCAGGGAAGTCAGGATGCGCGCAACGTGAGCTCGGCGAGAGCGATGGCGAGGGGTGTTTCGAGGGTGTGAGGTGGCGGGCGGGTCGAGACACAAGTACGGGGAATGTTGTGGTAAAACGGTCGCGTCAACTGGAGCTAGCCAGCGCAAGCGATCGTCAAAAGGATAAAAGGAGCACTTGCGCTCAGTCCGGCATTCGGCGATTCTCAGGACGGACAATTGCAAGTATCGCTGCGGGCTACAAGCAGCGTCCAAGCAAGTCAAATGTGAGCTTTGCGACGAGCATGTGATGGCCCGCGAACATCCCGAGGCCGGGGCGTGACCAACTGCGGCAGGTAAAGCTCCCTGCCAAGCCACAGCGCAACAAACGTCATGATTTTACCCCAGACCACAAGCCACCAGAACTGTGGGGTCCGGGGGTACTTGCTGAGTTGAGCCATTCCCTTCGTCCTCAATTCAAATCGCCTTGTGACTTCTATAATTCCTCATAGCCCTCCTGATCCGGGGCATTGGGATGTCTCTCCGGCGCCTCTTTGCATTGGAGCAACGGCTTTTCGATCCCGTCGCAGCCATCCCATAAAAGGGCTTCATCGGTGGTCAACACATTTCTTCCAACCGTAGGTGGACGTGTGCGGGGCTCTCCATCAGGGGTCGTGGGGATTAAGGCCAGCGCAGGCACCTTGCCGCCAGGTAAATATCGTGGGCGCTACCATGTGCATCCCACAGACACGCGAGAGCATGCGGCTGTGATTCCCGGTCCATTCGGCCGCATTGGCAACAGTATTTGCAGCTGATATCTTCCTATTTCAACTTCACGTTCGACTTGTTACAGACGACTCGCTAATCGACGATCTTCAAACTGAAGACTGGATCGTGGGCTGCTGAGGACGGTGCATAACGCCGATTCCTGGCTTGAGCCCTTTTGAAAGAGAAACAGAAACCTGCCGAACCAAAGACACGGAAGAAACGCCATGGGCCGTCAGTTTAAGTATCGCGTAACTCAATGCCTGTCACAACTCCTCTTGTCTAGAAGCCCCCCAGACTTCGTTCAACACCAGGCACGGAACACACCGCTCCCCAAAACATGCGGAATTTCCAACGGGGCGTAGCGCGCGCCATCCGCAACGAAATGGGGGCCGCCAAAACTTCCGGATCGCCATCCGGTGCAGGATGCGGGGGCCGGGGGAGCTGATCTAGATAGGGGGCGGGAGCATTCTGAGGGTAGATTTCTGGAATCTTGACTCGGGGCGTTCTACGTTCGCCGTACAGTCGGCAGCTTGCGCAGTGTGGTACGGTCTGGACTGCGCAGAACTGTCGTTCGGGGCAGAGGTAGCGATTAGACTGCCCCCCTGAGTGGCTCAACGCCGCTCCGCTGGCATTGAGCTTGTCACCAAAGTTGGGCGGCAGCAGGACCAATCAGTCACCCCCACGGCGTATGTCGACCTGTTGGTGTTTCCGTCGCCCAGCAATCCCGGTCCGACAGCAATGCGGTCCGCAGGTAGAGAGGGTGGGCTGCATCCCGCTCACTGGAGCACCAGCTCGTGGGCCGGGGACGCATGTGGAGAGAAGGTACTCCGGATTTGACAGGGCAATGGTGCAATTGGCCTTTCACAAAATCGCCGCCCACCTGCTGCGTCGTTGCCAAACGCGGGCACCAGTCGCCCCAGTCGCCCTGGTATCGCCCGTGCCTCTCATGCTTCGTTTCGTATTGCTTCTTTCCTTCGGCGGGTTGCTTGCGGCCCCAGATCCATCTGATCAGAGACATGCAGAGCTGGGTCAGAGCGGTTGCTGTTTGCCTCGAGGTGTGGGGTCGAAAGGAGACCGTCTTTTGAGAGAGAGCCAGTGCTGGTCCCTTGCTTGGAGCTTGCCATGAAACAAGATGCCAGCGATGGCTCCAGATAGGCTGGGCATCACCGCTGGGCATTAATTTACTGCCCGGCTTCCTTGCCCAGCTGGCCGTCAGCGTCTGGTCCTGGCGGAATATGATGGGTGTTTTGTGGACTGCCTGTCTTCTAAAACCATTTCGGCATCTCAATAACCTGTGGATGAATAGAGACTCGGCTCAGCACCGGTGGACGTTCCGACTGCCGTCTCTCCCGTCGAAGAGAGAGGGGAGCCGGGGACAGCGAGAAGGACGGGGATGCGACCAGCGAACATCACTGTCACCCTCCAAAAGCAGTGCGCTGCGCTACTGTCTGCGAGGTCGCGGGTCTGGACGAATTTAGCGCCCAAAGCCTCGAATACCTCAGCGCCTCATCATCCCGATGGCACGCGTTAGTGTCGGTGCCTGTTTTGCGCGCACCGTCTTATCGTCCTCCAACACCGTGCACCGTGCACTTGGTCCCTTTCTGCTGGCTAATCTCTTCGGGGCAATCCCACTAATCCACTCTTGTCGCTGTGCTCCCCCCCGTCGTGCTCTTTGCGCCGTGAAAGATCCCAGAACCGACCCCATCACCTTTAAAGTCAATCATCTCGCTTGCGCTCTCGCGGCCTTCTCAGCCTCTGATACGCCCTCTCCTTCTCCTCCATCAGCACGACCATCGGCTTGCCATCGGATCGCGATACCTGATTCTTGGCTGGATATTTTGGAAGTCGGTATCTCATTCTTGATCATCTTTCTGCTCCTCTTCTCTTCGGGTAATATTCGCCAAGTCGTGACCTCCGGTCTTACGCCCCCCGTCCGGGCCTTGCGCGCCAATTTCTCCCGACACCGACGACCACGGCCGACATCAGTCACGATCTTTCACGGCGACGCGTGATCAACAATTGCCGGCCGACGTCCCGTCGCACCGAGGTGGTGGTCCAGCACGCGAGAATCGGCCTCAGACGGCCGCACGCCGCTGAGATAGGGGTTGGGCAGCGCCAAGGGCCCGTTGAGACGAGCTCTTCGTAGGAAAGAGGTGTGTATGCCCACAGACATCCATTGCCACGCCCAAACCCCCGCGTTTTTTGGGGGCTCTGTTTCTTTTGGACTGCGGCGGGCGGCAGCTTGAGCATTGAATCGCCCGCACCTGCTTGATAATTGGCATTGCGAGGCTGTGCGGCGGTCTAGACAGTCTTCCCAATTGCTTCACCGCGGGTTTTCCGCTGCCGCCTCCACCTGCACCTCCAAACTCGCACCTCTCGTGTATAGGTGCTAACTAAGTGACAGCTTCAGGTTAAATTCTTCGTTTTCAATCACGTCCGGCCGGCAGATTATTTTCGCAATGGCGCGGACTGTACCCGATAGGGTTGTGCCGGAGGGCTCGAAGGAGAGGGAGACGCTGAATCCCGAAGAGGGAGCAGGTTCGAGAAAGGGGCGGGGGCTGCTTCCTGTGCCATCACGATCTTCTTCCCAGCGAATTCAGTCTTCGCCAACAGCCACCGGATTGAGCGGCGCCACAGCTGGTGAGCCGAGGGACAGTATTGGTGGGCATTCCAAGGAATCCAAAGGCAGTATGTTGGGACGACATCGAAATGGCAGCGCGTCTAGTAACCGATTAGGTGTTGCAACAGGACCGACAGCCACCCCTGGCAATTCCGAGCCCAGCTCTCCCGCAGTTGCCTCCCACAAGAGAAAGAAGGGCGGCTTTTTCGCGCTCCTGGGCTGCTGTGGCGTCCCCGACAATGCGAATGGGCTGGAAGCGGACGCGCCTGTGCCAAACCACAAGCTAGACAAGATTCCCCCGCGGCCAGCAACCGCAAGCCGCCGAGCAACACCCTCGGATCAGCCCTCGGCTAGCAGAACTCACCTGTATGAGAAGGAGACGTCACAGGCGCCACAACTGGCCCAAGACTCCACCAAGAATGGGAAACGGGTTTCGGGAGCGAGCACGCAAGACCAGTCAACTGTAGGCGACCGCGACGGAGAGTCCAAGCAAACCACTCTCGTCGGCCCAAGCTCCAGCAATCCGGTGATCTCAGTGGAACCGCCACATGCAGCCGGTTCGGACGCAGAAACACTGGAGGAGCGCGCATCCGAGAAGGATGCAGAGGGCGATGTTGCTATGCCCGATGCCGAGACCGCCCGGCCACAACCAGCTGTTGGAACGCAGGAGGACACCTACACCAAAGTCCCTCCCCCGCCACCAGGGCCGATCCCAGCGGTCCCAAACCCTCCCGGCTCATCAACCGAAACACCGCCTACCTTTGCCAACGAACAACCGGCGCAAAGGTTCTTGTTGCCTCCTCAAGCGCCTGAATTCAAGGGCAAGAAGTGTTTGGTCCTTGATTTGGATGAAACCCTCGTTCACAGCTCTTTCAAGGTCTGTAGCTAAAGCTCTTTCTCTCTCAACGAATGTCTACTAACTGCTCTAGATCCTCCACCAAGCGGATTTCACAATACCGGTAGAGATTGAGGGTAACTATCACAATGTCTACGTGATCAAGCGTCCTGGCGTCGATCAGTTCATGAAGAGAGTTGGCGAGTTGTATGAAGTTGTAGTTTTCACTGCTTCAGTCTCTAAGGTATGGCTATCTCTTTCTGGAAATTACAAGCATGAGCTCACCCGACGTAGTATGGAGACCCGCTTCTCGATCAGTTGGATATCCACAAGGTCGTCCACCATCGACTTTTCCGCGAGAGTTGTTATAATCACCAAGGAAACTACGTGAAGGACCTCTCTCAAGTCGGTCGCGACCTCAAGGAGACAATCATTATTGACAACTCGCCGACGTCCTACATTTTCCACCCCCAGCACGCTGTCCCCATCAGCAGTTGGTTCTCGGACGCACACGACAACGAGCTCCTCGACCTCATCCCGGTCCTCGAAGATCTGGCTGGGCAAAACGTTCAGGATGTCAGTCTTGTCCTGGATGTCACCCTTTAAGGATACTTGTTTTTCCTGTTACTGGACACGATACCATAGCGGCGCGCCACTCGTATGACGATTTTGAAGGTTCTTTTTTTGCCGACGCAGCAGGGTCTACAACGTTGCCGTATCTTATTTTCCCTAATTTTCCAAACTGCGGTACAGCAACAGCCCTGACCGAAAAGGCAATCCTCCATAAATATGTTGACTCGCCCAGGATAAGAGCCTAGAAGACTCATGGTCTGCAAAGACTGTTGCTCTCGGCGCTGCCTGGGTGTTTGGCTATGTGCAGCAGGAGAATACGGACAAGGGCTCCAATTTGAACAAAAATCAGGGTCATCATGGGAGTTTGGTAAAGTGCGGGTTCATGTTTTTCAAGAGGGCAAGCTGAAAGAGAAGGGTCAGGAATTGGAGCCTGTGTGGTAGAAGCCATTTCCTCATTTCACCGAGTGAGGCGGCGTCACAGCAGGTCTCGGGTCTGTCTGCACAGCGAAAACCATGCCAAAGCCCATTGAACGGCGTTCATTACAGTCTTTTTTTCCTGCTTTCCTTTTGTCAATGTGTTTTTCTTCTGCTCATTTTCTACTTTTCTATTTTCCCTTGTCAACTTAGCACATTGTTTGACCAACCATACATGTATATTTTGCAGGGCTCGTGCTGGCCCTGCTAGGTGCGGTGGTGGAGGTTTGAGAAGATGGGCTGGCGGTGATGGGATGGCATTACAAGCTTTCCGCAACTTACTAGTACTCTAACTCATTTCCTGGGGAAGTAGAGCGCGGTTCGGCGATTGGGGTGAAGACGGCTTGGAGAGCACCTGAAGCATGAGATGGCGATTCGTTTGACCAGGAAAGAGATACCTACTTGGGGTTGTTGAGGTGGTCAGCTGGGGAAGGGGGAGGATAGGGTCTGGAGATGGAGGCCTGGTTTGTTGCCCCAACTGTAGGCTGCTACTGTGTAGAGCTTCGCGAATTGAGGCGAATTGTGAAAGATGACTCCTCGGCCATGGGATGATTTGAAGTGCTTGTGTGGCCAGCTCTGTTTGTGTAGGTAATCTGATGCCTGGTCCTCTTTTGCTCCCATCCTGAATCTATTGAGCGATACAGTTCATAGCTCTTGGGTTGGCGCAAGAAGAAAAAGTACTGCAAAAGACGAGATGAGACAAACCAAAGCGATCCGTCCGGCGTCATTAGACTCGGTGTTCACTGGTGAATTTAGCATCAGTCTCAACCAGAGCTCTCTGCACAGAGCCGCTGGGAGTCCCTGAAAACTTGGGCTTGGCAAATCTGGGGTTTGGAGGAGTCGCACGTGCCATGTGGCCCACCCGATGGGGAGCGACGCGGTTTCCGGCATAACGTAATTGCGACAAAATTTCCCAGCATTGGCACCGTGGCCTCAAGTCCCAGCACAAGGCCCCCATCGTAATAAGGGGAAGATACCGTGGTCCGATTGCATCCCAGCTTCGCCGACACGCCTATCCACGCGACACACGTCAAGAGATACAAACCGAAGAGACCCCTTCACCTTCGCTCATTTCTTGACCACCAAACTTTTCTTTCGTTCGCCTTTCGTTCCTGATTCCGTAATCCGCCTTCAACATGGTAAGCATCACCCACCATGTGAAGACCACCTGGCTTGATGCCTGCGCTCTTTCCCATCTATCACTCAATTGCACACAGCATTGCACCAGATAGCAGCTAACACCTCGCCCGATTACAGTCCTCCCCTCGCGCTTCCTCCCCAGTCGGTGCGCCCGCCGCCACTGGCGCCAGCATCGGTCGTCCTTCCTCCCCGGCGGTGCCCGGTGGTGCGCGGACAGCCATTCGTCGCCGTGCTGCGGCCGACCAGAAGGAGAAGATTGCCAATGCACGCCCTAGCAGCACGCGGGCGGCTGGCGCCGGCGGTTCAAGCAGCACGATGCTGCGTCTCTACACCGACGAGTCGCCCGGACTGAAGGTTGACCCTGTTGTTGTGTTGGTGCTTTCGTTGGTGTTCATCTTCAGCGTCGTGGCACTGCACAGTGAGTATCTATGTCTTGTTGGATGGGATGTGGTGATGGAAGCTGACACGTCGCAACAGTCATCGCCAAGATCACACGCCGATTCTCGAGCTAGACGAACGACGACAAGCTGGCATCGGTAAACGGAGACCACGAAGGAAGCGGTGGATGAGCTTGCGGCAGAAACACTCCAGGAGTGTCGCTCTCCTCGGCCGGAGCTGTAGCGTAGGCGGTGGGGATGAGCCATGTTTGCGTGATAAAACGACATAAATTATCGTTGGCGTTCAGGCATAAAGAGGAACCGGGCGACAAAAGGGGGGAGCAATCATGAAATTTGACACCATTGCACAATGTCTATATCACTATCTCCCCGTTGTCTGGACCGGCCATATTCGGACCCGGGATGGGCCCCCCGATATGTTATACAATACAATATCTATTCTAATGATTTCTGGTTAGGGACTTGCTTCGTCGCTTCAGGTTTTGAACTCGCCTGTCAATGTCGACTGACAGCTACCGTTCGTCGGACAGGCGGTTTGGGCTGTGGGCTTGATAGTGGCTGCGAGACGTGAGTCGTTGGTTACTAGCGGGCCTAGCAAACGTTGTCTGCTTTGACGATGAACATGGCTTCCCCCCAAAGGACGCCAACCGCACTGTAGACCACCAGAAGCATCCTATTTCTTATCTCTCCTTGATTACTCCCACTCGAGCAGGGTATGGTAAGGTAACAACGATGTTAACACGGACATACCCACGATAGGTATGTCCGAGCCTGAAGTGGGGCTGCCTCCAGGAAGAAAACTAGCCCGTCTACTGGGTGCCGGCTGGCTGGGAACGGGATTGACATGAGATAAGTAGTATGCATTCTTGTGTGTCACCGGGCTTCGCACCTCTCCGGGCCAGGGGAACGAGATGATTGCCTATGTAGGCAGGAAGAGGTTTAGAGCTGTGTGTCTGTGTGATGGACAGGTTTGGGTTTTCTTGTGCATTCTTAGTTCGCAGATGAGGGGGGTAAAGCAGGAGTGATGTGGGGGGATGTTCTGCTTGTTGGAGAGTGATACTAGGCTCAGTGGCCGAGAGACCGGAGTGTGACATTCGCATGGCCTACATCTAAGTAGTGATGGTTGAGAGTTGCTTTCCACCCTCAAAAGGATGGCCATCTCCTGTGGGACACAGCACGGCGTTATAGGTAGCATCGTTTTCTGATCCGCCATAAGCCTGTAGGAAACAAATTCGCAGCGTAAGCTTGAGGCGGTTTGCCACGGGCAAGGCAGAAAAGAAATATCGACGTGATAGCGCGAGTTCTCAGCAACGATCTGCCGATGGGAGGCGGAAAATTGATGAACCACAACAGGGCCTTCGGCAGCAGACTCTACTGTGCGAGGTAGTGAGCTCCGATCCGTGCACGGTGGTCCGATACTGCGTATGCTTGAAGTAGTCCGCAAAGGGGCGCAAAAATGATTTGTTGGGGGCTGGCTCGGAGAAGCTTCCCCAGAGAATGCGGGGCCTCGACTGAAGGACGTCGGACGGCGACCTGAGCGGGCATTGGCGTTACGGTTTCCCGCGAAGACGGGCCGTATTGCGGCGGGGGTTGAAGTATTGGCTGATTTCTGTGCAATCGCGTCTCCATCAAGTCAGTCGTGCTCGTACTACGAGGAACTTTTCAGTCCCAGATACTCTGATCCTGTAGATGGAACTTGACACAATGTGTCACTGAGGATGTCCCCCGAAGCGAGTGGTCGCTTTTGCATAAGAGACCAACAGAGCCAGCTGACTTGAAAGCATCGGTTCGCAGGGAAATGCAGGCGATGTCGCAGCGGTTGGCGTTGGTTGCAGGTGGGTAAAAAAACGGCGGTGCGGGTAAAAGGCGCCCGCAGGTGCAAGCTCGGTTGAGAGTGTCTCTGATCGACTTTACCCCACACGCCCTAGAGGCAGGCGGTCAGCGGCATGTCTCGTTCGTCCCGCCTCATCCCAACACTTAGCGGCGCTCAGATAATACTGGGGACAGGACACCAGGACAGAGGTAGGCCCGAGAAAGATGAGCCAGGTAGCGGGGTTTGTCGCTGTTGAATCGTTGATCGCCAGCCGGCTATGAGGCCCAGCAGCCCGTGCTGCTGGAATCCATCCGGACTCTCACATCCCTTTGAGACGACGACCCGATATTGCAACCACACTATCGGGCGCGTTGAATGCCTCGCCTGCGCTGGGTCTCGCGCGCCATGACAGCGCAAGGACAGCGATGTTTCGTGCGGTCGGTGCAAGTCAGAACTCAAAGCCGCCGCACAGATCGCCCGTCCGCGGTATCCGACATCGTGAGCCGCCACAAAGCTTAGGGCTGCTGTTGCATCCGTCGGCTCTGCTCTCGGTGGAACAGGAGAGACGTGGATGGTAAGATGCCGTGGGTGCGTCGTCATTCTTCAGAGGGGAGGCCATGTGGTCCGAAGCTGGTCCCCTGGACTTCGAGAAGACTTCCCCGCCGTCTCCCATTGGACCCCTGCAGCATGTTAGTCCGCTAGCCATTACCCTACAGGGCAGGCAGGTGCTGCGAGTAATACTTTTCCAATACCTGATGTGTGAGCTCCATCGAAGGAGCGTCAACAGCGACCAACAGCGTTGTATCATGTACAAGTCCCAAAGGGTGTGCCTCCCGACCTACAGAAACGGCACGCTTTGGTGGCCCTTCACCGTACCGGAGGAGCACTTCTGGAGACGAGCCGGCTCCCACGGGGTAACAGTTGGGTAGTGTACTTGGCAATAATAGAACGCCAAGTGCAGGGGAACCTCAAGGATCCCGCCTGCAGGCCCATGTATCCCGCTCCACTTCCAACCTCTGTTTCTCGTCTTCGCCGACACCTTTGCCTTCTCCCTCGCGAGCTTCGATTTTTTTTTTTTTTGCCTCACCAAACGGCCAACAGCTGCTTTTTGCGATCCCCACGCCCGAGCCAACAGCACAGCGGAAACGAGAGAAAACCGGCCCTCAGTACATCACCCCTGTAGGCTGTTGTTCCCAAGCGAGTCTGCCTAAGTCCATAGACTGCGAGTCCGACAACCTCGATCTCTGCGACGTGCGATTGAGCGACTTTGAACGGGGCGCCACCATTGCGCGTGATCACGGCCGCTGGTGCTGTAAACGCATCACGCTTTTTGGCGCATTCAGACGATACATCGTTATCTCAAGTCGCTCCCCTAAGCTTTGCGAATGGTTGCCAACATCGAGCGCGTCGCTGCCCACTCTGCCGAGCCTCCGTTGCGCTACATACCAGCCTCATAAGCAACCGCCGACGCGCCGGCTGTCCGCCGCTCTTCCGTCTGTTTTGAAACGATGGCGGGGTTTTTCCAGAAGATAAGGGTTGGGAGCGTATGTCAATTTCCTTGCACAACGTCCTGTCCCGCATTGCGCCGTTGAACTATCTTCTTCGTCCGATTCGCAAACCTGGCTGACCGTTGCGACCTTATAGGGGAGCTCCAAAGCCGACAACAATGCCACGCCCAAGAACAAAAAAGAGGAGCCCGTGCCTGAGCTCACTCCCCTCGACAAGGCACTTCAAAATGCAGGGCCTCTACGCGAAGATGGTAGCGACAAGTTTTTTGGCTTGGAAAATGTAAGCTCCCTAGCCTCTGTTGCACCCATCGCACCCAGCCGAGCAAACTTGCTAACGGGATTCCCTCTGTAGTTTGGAAACACATGGTACGCGCAGTTCGACCGAGGGTATCCGGAAGAGGTTATTAATTTAACATAGTTATTGCAACTCGATCGTACAGGCTCTTTACTACTCCGAATCCTTTCGGGAGAATGTCGTCAACTATCGGCTACTTACGCCCTCCGATACGCCGAATGGGAAGCCGAGGAAGGTGAATGTCACAATACGGCCCCCAGCACCTCCAAATGGGAACGCTGCCGCTCCAGCTAAGGGTGTGAAGGGTATCACGGGCTCGCAGGCACTGAAGGCACGGCAGGCCCTCAACGGGGCTGGGCAGCTACCACCTATCGGCCAGGCCGTGCGACCTGAGGACAGGCCTGACTCCCCCGAGTACAAGAAAAAGCAGGCTATGATCAAGGGGCCGGTGTTGGAATTGGCGCAAGAGAACCCCGACGCTTATGGCATGCAGGAGTGCACGTTTACCGGCCTCAAGGACATCTTTACGGCTCTCATTGAGAGCAACGACAGGACCGGAGTTCTTAGCCCACAGCGATTTCTCGACATCTTTAAACGCGACAACGAAATGTTCCGCAACTCCATGCATCAAGATGCCCACGAATTCTACGGCCTGGTTCTAAATGACGTAATTGCAAACGTGGAGGCAAACGCAAAGGCCCTCCAAGAGAGGGAGGAGAGCAGGAATAGGGACGGCCTCGCCCAGTCTGTGGAGAAGGCCCTGGGTGCCTCGTCTCCGGTCATGAAGGGCTTGAGTGCGTCTGGGAGTCGGATGCCCGGAACAGGCTGGGTTCACGACATCTTCGAGGGAGTACTGACATCGGAAACCAAGTGCCTCACGTGCGAAACAGCCTCTCAGAGAGACGAGACCTTCCTCGACCTATCCATCGATCTCGAGGAGCATTCCTCGGTCACGTCGTGTCTCAGGAAATTTTCCGCTGAGGAGATGCTTTGTGAGAGGAACAAGTTCCACTGTGATCACTGCGGCGGCCTGCAGGAAGCAGAGAAGCGTATGAAGATCAAGAAGCTTCCAAAGGTTTTGGCGCTCCATTTGAAGAGATTCAAGTATACTGAGGACTACAGCCGGCTGCAGAAGCTTTTCCATCGAGTGGTGTATCCTTACCACTTGCGCATGTTCAACACTACAGATGATGCCGAGGACCCGGACCGAATGTATGAGCTCTACGCTGTGGTTGTTCACATTGGCGGAAACGCCTATCACGGTCATTACGTGTCAGTCATCAAAACCAAAGACCGGGGGTGGCTCCTGTTTGACGATGAGATGGTTGAGCCGGTCGATAAGCACTTCGTTCGGAACTTCTTCGGCGACAAACCGGGGATGGCCTGCGCCTACGTGCTGTTTTACCAAGAGGTCACGTTTGAGAAAGTGAGGGAAGAGATGGACGCCGAGGGCTTGGAAGAAGTACGGCTAGCGAGCCAGAAAGCAGGCATTGCGCTGGGCGCTGAGCCTAATGGGACAACAAACAAACCACCACCGCTCTCGAGGCTCAACACCCAGCCTGTACTTCACGTTGAGGACCACGGTGCCCTTCCGACACTCAGCCACGTAAAATCGGCACCAGATATTACCAATGGCCCAACGAGCACCTCGCCAGATCAAATCTCAAGCCCAACCGACATCCAGGCTGTCCCCGCCACATCCCCAACCACGTCCGCAGTAACACCAGGGGCCAAAATAATGGATGGCATCCCGCCGGTACCTCCGATCCCGGATGTTCCGCCTACACCAATATCTCCATCAAAGTCTAAGGAAGATAAAGTCCGGGACAAGAAGGAGCTCAAGGCACAGGAAAAAGCGCGCAAGGCCGCAGAGAAAGAGCAGGCAAAAATCGCTGAAAAGGAACGCGCAGAGAAGCTTGCAAAGGCGCGCGAAGCCAACCGAGCCGAACACGAGCTGTTGCAAAAGACGATTCAGGAAAGCAAGCAGATGGCAGCGGATGACGAAAAAAGACGCAAGAAGGAGGCAGCAGAGGCTAGAGACAGAAGCCCTGTCACCTTTTTGAGCCGCGGCAGCAAGTCGATGTCCCGGAAGAGTTTTGGCTTCCTAGGGAAAGGCGACAGAGACAAGGAAAAGGAGAAGCAGAAAGAAGCCGACAAGGAGAAGGAACGGCTCGCCCGGAGCGACAAGGAGGGCAATGAGCAACAAAACGGCGGGAGCACCACCAGCCACTCTCCCATCCGGACCACAATAACAGAACGGACAGAAACCAGCTCCAGCAGTATGCCTGCAAAATCAGATGAAGAAGCACATGAGCCAAGAGGGCTAAAAGGACGGTTCAGCTTCGGGTTGAAGAGGAAGAAGAGCGGAAAGTTCCTGTCTTAGCGAGGCGGGTGTTATTCATGTCATGATCCTTCGTAACTGGGATGGGTGAATTGTGCGTTAAAGGGGCCCTGTTCGGGTTGCCAAGCGAGCATGGCGGTCAAAATGGAATTTGGAGTTTAGCATGGAGAGCAGCGCACGCGTGCATGGCGATACCCGTGGCAGGTCGATCTTCGTTCGACCAGGGGTTTTTTTGAGCTCATTCCGGTGTGTAAGGGTCGTTGTGCTGTACGATGCTGCTGTTGGGTTCGAAAAGAGGGGGGAGGGGGGCTTGCGGTGAGGAGCATTCAGCTGTAGGATATTCCATAGATCTTGCTCGAACGACATACGGCCGAGGGGCGAGACTAATACCTAACGGCAGAGAGTCCTTGGTCCGATATATGGAAGACAGATGAGATCGATCTCCCTTTGCGAGGGGTTCCACCCCGATGCCTCAGAAGCAAACAGACGCAGCCAGCTAAGCCCCCTATTCGCGACACCCAATCCCAAGACCCCAAATTCAGACCCACCCACGCTCGTCTTCACACCTGCATCACAGCCACCTACATGATGAAGCCGTGCTCGATACCATGACACACCGTGAGAGCATCAATTCGGTCAATCGATCGGTCCATGAGATCCTTGGTGACACATCTTCAACTCCTCAGAAAAACTCTAACATTTGTTAAAAGATGGTAAAAAATATGATGAGGCCATTTTGTTCAGCGCGTTAAATAACGGTATGTAGGTATTCATCCTAAGCAAAATGAGAGTGAGGTAGCATAGGGGGTTTTATCGACGCTCTCTCCGTGCTGCGCCTGACATTGTCGACGCTGTTGCTAACGTGCCGTAGTTGCTGCGGTTTTTCGGGAGACCATCACCAATGATTTGAGCCCGGACCTCCTGGGAGCACACATTCAAAAAGGAGGCTTCTCCTGCCGGCCCGCCCCTTGACCACCGCTGTCGTTACCTCCTGGCCGTTAATTGAGCTGGTTCCGCTGTTTAGGACCTGCAGGAAGACCCTTCTAGGAAGGTCCTCCTAAATAGCGCCTCGCCATGAGGAGCCAGATGGCCATGTCTTGCGGTTGTAGTTTATTGGTGTGTGGGATCATGCGGTAAGGATCGCCTTGGGAACTGCGCAAGCAAAATCACCGAGTCACGGAGAATGCAGTGAGAAGGGCAAAGACGTCGCACCAAGCAAACGTAACACCTCCAGCAACACATAAAAGACGACACCGATATGATCACCGCGAGCAGAGTTATCGGCCAGAGTCGCACAGCAGTCGCAGACCTGCTGAGCGGGAATCTGCCGCTGGATCTTGTCAAGTTGGCATTGAACAGTTGTGATTGTCCCACTGCACAGGTAACCGTGGGGAGAAAGTAAGGGACAACACGGTCTCCTCCTTCTCGTACGGCTCAGAGCCCGTCTATAGGTCTCTGCTTGGGATGCCTTCGTTCGGTGTGTCTGAGTCGTGTGACCCGCTTGACGGTTGCCTTGCGCCGTGGTGCACCCGCCCTTCTGGGTCGATGTCTCTGCCAACGATCCGTGTCTCTGCTTTAGTCTAGCAATTGGAAATCATTTATAAGGACCAAAAGTACTGTAAGATGCTTGGAAATGCTGTTCTGCTCTTGCTGCGAGTAAGGCTAGACGAGGGGGGGGAGGCGGTTACAGCCTCTCAGTCGCGGTTCTGGTGATCGAAAATTTCCTCATTTATGGGTATTATTTACCCTAGAACGAGTATATTGAATTATCCAAGACGCTTTATAAGTGTTGAATTTTTCCCTTTAACGTTGAGTGGTTGTCGTCTGCTCAAGATGTGCTTTGTTGCGACTTGACGCTTCCGATCCGCTTTCAGGTGGGGATTGGGGAAGCACATTCCCGCCCGCTTGGGTTCTGAGAATCGACTCAAGGGCTGAAGAGCTTTCTGCCGGGCGCAAAGAAATTCGGTAGGTACTTTTGACATTGTGGTTACGACAGCGAATCCATCCCTTTACCATCCCGCAACCTCTCGACGACTCAGAAGAAGAGCGTGAATGTGACGGGGACGACCCTGAGTGTGGTTTCCAGAAGGATAGTGATTCCGACGTTGAGATGCCTGCCGAAGAGTGGGAGGTTGCGTCTACCGGGTCCGTGAAGACCGTGGACTCGTACGATAGCATCCATACTTACTACTACGACCTCGAGGGAATGCGCCAAGACCGGAAGAAACAGAAACTGAGGGAGCGCAAGGAGAAAGAGCAAGAGAGGGAGAAAGAGAGAATAAAGGGTAAAGGCTCGTCTGGATAAATTCCTGCGCAAAGTCCGCACTGTGTTCCGATCTGTCAAGGAGTCGAAGGCGAAGGCCCCGATCAACCTGCTGGACGATCAGTCGTCTGAAATGTTCTGGCTCAACCACCACGGCCGACTCTGCTCAGATGATGATGACCCGTTGCCCGGGGCTGTGATCAAAGAATTGATGTTCTACCACCCTGACGAAGAAGAAGGCTCCAACATGGCAGAGGACACCCTGTACGGTGTTGTCGATATTGTTGATGGCAGGGACACGGCAACTGAAATTCGCTTTGGACCGATTTCCCAGCCAAAACACGCAAGTCGAAAACTTATTTCCTCCAACACCCTTGGTCAACACGCAAGGTACAAGGTAGCTCTCATGTTTCTGGGCAGCGGCTACCTAACTGTCAGGCTTCCAAAGGAGCTGGCCATGGGCTTCATGGCTGAAAGCCTCCCCTACGATCCGCCGAATGCATTCCTATACGGCAAAATCTTTCTGGATGACGAAGAGAGCGAGATGTCGGAATCGGAAAATCAGCCTCCGTCGCCGAGAGAAACCTGGTTTGAGCTGCATCATTCTATGGGGTGGCGGAGGTCTGGCTTCTGACTCCGGGGTACGATGACTTGTTGAGACGGGCAGCCGAGAAAATGCTCCCCTTCGACAAGTCTAATTCTGTGATCAAGAAGAGCTCTCCTGTTTTAGTTTGCTCAGGCATGTAATTAGGGATAAAAATGGATTTCGATTCACATACAGGAAGGACCTGCAGCAGGCCGGATGTGATGCAAGACCTTGTCAACGTGGTGCCTTATGTAGACCCATCACGATGTCGACCGTCAAGCTTGCTCATTGGAAACCGTGGCGAATGCGGGGCTTGATCCGGTTGGAAGCCAACTACATGCAGAAGAGTTGTAGGTATGAACATGGTATACAGTAGGGAGCCAGTTGACATGCTCAGTGCCGGACGTTGTCCAAGGCAAGATGAGCCGCCGTTGGCGATGCGATTTGTTTGTTTGCTTTTGAGGGCTGCGATGAGATGTTGTTCTGCAGTGACCCGCTGCGGTGTGGTCCGTGCAGTCACAGGAGTGGGCCTGTAGCCTGAGTGGTGGGTTGGAATATCCTGGCTTCCTGAGCCTCTGGATTTCACATCGCTGTTGCCTCATCCTGACCATCCACTCTCTCTGCCCGAGAGACCTCATCTACAGCCGTGATATCTCCTCTCGGAAACATCTCAGATATATTCATCATGTCTGCTCAACCGGCGCCGGCGAAGAGGCAGCAAGGTGCGATGCCTGTCTACCCCCCACCAACACAGCTTCTGACATTTTCAACCCCTCACAGACCTCCAGCTGCAGTATAGCACTTACAAGAACACACTGCAGCAGATCGCGCAGAAGATCGGTGACGTCGAGCAGGAAGCCGAAGAGCACAAGTAAGCAACCCGCGGTATCCCGTTTGTCCCTTTTTTTTTTTCACTCTTTCCCAGCTCGGCGGCAAGCGTCATTCTTTTTCGAGGGAACCCGCCGCAGCCCCTCATCGCCGAAATCTTGGCTCTTCGGGCCGGACCCGGAATTCCAGCACACACACCGCTTCCACGCTCGCTTCCCCCATTACGCTTGCCTGCCTTTACGTGCTTTTCTCCTCACCGCTAATCGATTCTTCTAACCACTGTGACATAAACAGGCTTGTGCTGGAGACGTTGGAGCCCCTTTCAGGGGATCGCAAGTGCTTCCGCATGATCAATGGCGTCCTAGTGGAGCGTACTGTCAAGGATGTTGTCCCCGCCCTCAAGACCAACGCCGAGGGCCTGAAGAAGGTCCTGGACGACCTGGTGAAGCAGTACAAGACCAAGCAGGACGAACTCGAAAAGTGGAAAGTAAGTTTGACACCCCACATTCCGCGGCCTCCAACATGGACGCCCGTGATCTTAGGTCAAGCGCAACCTGACGCCCTCGGCAGAAGAAGAACAACGTCCAGGTTGTTCAGTCATGAGATTATCGCCAGGTCATCATCCCACACCCATGGGGGTCAGGCCGAGGCCGAGGCCGGGACGGATGCCATGTCATCACTGCGCTCTGTGGGGTGCGGCATATGTAAGGTTGAGGCAGCAGGTATGAGGTTCGCTGCTCTACGGAGTACACAATGACGTCTCGCGGCCGCGAACATCTCTGAGATGCAAGGATGTGACGCGTTCACCGAGACACATCTCCGGTTAGGCGCACGGGATGGGGAAATGGTAGACCGCACCTTTTGCTTCTTCAAGCGTTCTTGACGCCCCCAAAGTTGCGCCTTGGGGAGGGCTATGAAGGTGGTGTTGGTGAGTTGTACAAAATTCATGTTGTCCAGGCTGCAGCATAGCGGCAAGGGCGTCACGGTGCCCAACGGCAGTCCGAAGGCCGTAAAAGCCGGTTGGGCTTCGATGCGGATTGGACTGGCATCCGCCTGCACGGAATGGGCTTGGCCTGGTCTTAACGCGGGGCTCTCTAGCCGTGGTGGAGGGTGAACGAAGACAAAACCGGTCTGTCTCTACGGGATAGCTGCGCTGCATCTCATGGAATAATCCTCTGAACGTGCGCTGCAGCTCCCTCTTCAAGTTTGATCTGGTGCGCCCATGCCGGTGGGTGGCGAGGCAATAAGATCCGCCCCGATGAGGGCCGAAATCGAAGGCCAACGGGAATTTCCCCAGGAAGACAATTTCTTCCAATGAAGATGAGGGGTGGCGAGTGAGAGCTACGATTGGATGGTGATTCGCTGTTCGCGACACCAGTCGCCCGACAGCCTCGTGTCGGGGGCCATGCTTGATAGACTTTCAGTGCAGTCCCAGCCAGTCATCAGGTTTCCCGTCCCGGCCTCAAGTGCCAACCTCTTTCGGCCCAAACGCCGTCATTTGGTCCCATCGGGCTCTCGTCAGCCTTCCGTTCCTGCCTGCGTTGTTTATCAGCGATTGCAATTGTCGAATCATCTTCTGTCTTCGCCCACCACCCATGGACCACTGCGCTGGTCCACAACCACCACGATGAATCCCGCCAAGGAAGACAATCGCTGGCGAGGTCTCCAGGTTTGGGGATGGTAGAACAGGCCAGCTGCGTCAAAGGATTTGCCGAGTTGCTTGAAAATAGAAATGAGACAAAGTGCCGATATGAATTGCGGATACCGTTCAGTTTTTTTTTTGGTCGTTCACCGCTCTTGACGGGTAGGAAGGAGGTGAGCAGAGTCTGTGTTGCGGGAGGGACTCGTCCTCCATGGCTCGGCAACGTCAGACACCAGTTCTCCCCGCCGCCGCTTGCTGCGCTGGAGGCAGGCTTTGTTCGATGTCGATGCGAGGGCGGCTGCTCCGGTTTCTTATGCGATGTTGGGTTGGTGTTGCTCACTACTGCAGCCCAGAGCCCACGCCACACCCTCTTCCTGTACCTCCTGGCCCAGGAGGGAACAGTTGTGAGGGAGGTGCTGCGGCTCGGTGAGGCCAATCACACGGCCTTGAGTTGGGGCTCCCTGAGTTTTGGGTGCGGGAGGGTTTGGGATTCCTTGAGTTGGTAACTTTCCGACGAACCCGTGGTAAATCAGCGACTGGAAAGAAGACAAGGTTCAACAGCTGAAAGTCGAGGAGTCGCCAAATGAACCGGCTTTGAGAGTGTAGGCGTTGTTGGTCTCAAAGGAGGCGGCGGGTCGACTTATCGATACGGAGCTTGGCGATGGAGCTAGGTTGTTGTCATGGAGCTTGCTGGGCTGACCGGTGACCGGGGCGCGCTTGGACAAGACCCGCACCTCCCGCATTCCTCTCTTTTCACCCGACTTCTTCCACACTGCACAACCCCACGTCTGCAGCTCCTCTTGCATCAGTGTTTTCCTTGCATCGCAGACCCAAGGCGAAGGACTAGACTGCGACTAGATCCACGGCCAGCGCAGACACCACCCACTCCTTGTTACTTTGAATTGAGAGAGCCAAGCTTTTGTCCGACCTAACCACCACTCGCGCAGTTCGACGGAACCGCCCCGTTTTGTTGCGACGGCCACAGACAGCTCGGTAGGTACGTAGCCACGCGCGTTGCATGCCCGGCCGTGGCCCACAAGACCGCAGAGGGAGTGCGCATCGCATCGCATCGCTGGGCTCTGGGGCTCCACCGGCTTCCACTGTCGTCGCTCAGGTTCTTGTCCCCCTCGCTGGTCTTGCCGGCCACGCCCTTCCTGCCGTCGCGCGCACTCCCCTTCGCCAACCCTCCTCCCAGCTTCCAGCGTCGCGCTCCACGCCTCACGGCTCGCCGCTTCGCACACTCCCCGCCCTGGCCAAGCAAGCACCGCTTTTCTGACGCGACTCTGCAGACATCCATCCCTTCGGAGGCACGCTACCCAAGGACCACCACGGTCGACCTTGTCCTTCTGCCGGCCGCGATCCAGCCAACCACTGGTTTCGCATCGCCATTTGGTGGAACGGCGACTCAAAAGAGCACAGAGACACGCCCCGGCGGAGGTACCCTGTCGTCAAACCCGGCGGCACGGAAATACAGCACTAGGAGGGACGACTGGCAGGCAGATTCGGAGTACCCCCGCCTGAGCTGGACCGTTACTGGCCCGGTCGTGTCCCCGAGCAAAGACGTACGGAGCTGCCTACTGAGCGCTAGAGTCCACTCTTTGGTAGGACCCGCAGGCACGCATCCAACCACCCCCCCTTCACTCCGCCGCAACGTCAGCGGAAATCAGGGTTCCCATTCTTCGGGCTCCGTCTGGCCGTTGTCCAGACACTCGGGCTCCTCCCGCCGTCGGCTTCATCGCCACCCCCTTCCCACCCCCCATCGCGCCAGCCCCAACCTTCCCGTCACAGCCTGAAAGTTGTGCAGGGCAAGCCAGTAAGAACGAACCGGAGACTGGTGAGCATCGACGCTTGACGCAGCTCGCTGCAGCTCCCAAGGCGCCAGGGAAAAAAAAGGTCTCAAGCCCTACCGCCCCCCCTACCACCCTGCAACGTGTCCAACGACACATCACCCACTTATTGTCCCCCAGCTGTGCGAGTTGGCAGTCCAAGGAATTTACAAGAAGCCAGCAGCCGGCCGCTGCAGGTAGCCAAATATGTCCGACTCCCCCCAATCCAATCCAAAGGATGTCGAACAAGGTGCACCGTCACCCGACGAGGACGCACAAATGAACGATCCCCAGGACCCACACTCGAGCGGCCTCGCCTATGAGTTCGAGGTAAAGGAGCAGGACCGGTGGTTGCCCATAGCCAATGGTATGTCATGTCTCTCCTGTTTTTCCCCCGCCATGATTCGTGAGCGCTTGTTGTGGTGTTCTGCCGTTGAAGCCTGCGCTTGCATGGCCGACGAGACCCTGTTGGACTGGCGTTGCTTTATGCTCTGCTTCCAAGACAGCCGCGCATAGCATAGCGTCCCATGTCTCACGATTCGCCCTCCAAGTCGCCCGAAGCGCCTGCCGCCTCGTCTTCGGCGGCGTCCACCAGCAAGGCAGACCGCTACGATGTCTACGACGCTAACATTCGCAACTTTGCTCCAGTTGCCCGCATCATGAAGAATGCGCTCCCGGAGAACGCCAAGATTGCTAAGGAGGCAAAGGAGTGCATGCAGGAGTGTGTCAGCGAGTTCATCTCGTTCATCACCAGCGAGGGTAAGTCATTCCATGTCATGTCATGCCATTCCATCCCTGGCGCCCCTAAGCAGAGCCGCATTCCGATGGCCTGGGCCCAGACCTGAAGCTGACCTATCACAGCCTCGGAGAAGTGCCATCAAGAAAAAAGAAAAACTGTCAACGGCGAAGACATTCTTTTCGCCATGACCTCTCTCGGATTCGAGAACTACGCCGAGGCGCTGAAGATCTACCTGTCCAAGTACCGCGAGGTATGTTGATCTTACCCATCATGTCTACTATTCACTTTGTTCCACCCACCCACGCCGTCGGCAGTTGCAGCAACGGATGCTAACCCTCAACAGCAACAGTCTCAATCCAACCGGGGCGACAACCAGCAAAACCGACCCAGTAGCCAGGGGTACGGTGCTGCGGGGGGCTCGAACCCATCGGGTGGCTTCCCCGGGGGTGACCTTGGTGGTCAGCAGGAAGGTGGCGATGGCCAGGGCTATCTCTACCAAGGGGGGCATAACGGAGCCGCCAACGAATACTAGTCGAGACCGCTGCGTTCGACATTGTTTTCTGACGCCAGTATCTCGCCTTCTTCTTCGATTGTGTGTATAAGTACAAAGCCCGGCTTCCGCAGAGATTCAGTCTCGGCCTCGCTTGTACTGGAGCTGTGTCGCTAGGTAAAGAGTACATGCGGATTCATGGATTTGAGGGCAACGGGAAGGGAAAAGAACTTGCAAACAACATGGGAAGGATCGGTTGACTTTTGGTTTGGGCTTTGGTACTGTTGTAGATTCCCCCATTTGGCGTTCTATCACCCCCTTTCGACGCCGACTGGGGAGCGGCCCCGGGCGTCTGATGCGTTTGGGCAGTTTACGTCATGGGTTCCGAGGCAGTCAGGCCGGTAGTTTGGTCGGGCGGATGCGGAGTCATTTTGCAGTGGTAAAACTGGTATATGCTAGTGAGAGGCGACTAATTCAGCGAATAGTTGCATTTGATATCCTTTTTTTTTTCTTTTAAGTTTTCTGGCTGACTTCAGCTTGGCTCTCCGGAGGAGACGGTAGTGGCTCTAGTCTACGGAGTGACCGCCACAGCGGCCAATACCCAACAGCCCGGTATTTTCGATACCAGTGGACTCACCCGCCTGCCGATTAGCATTGCGACACTGTATCAAAGGGTGTTTGGGTCGATGAGACAGCGCCCCGCAACCTCTGAAGCTTCACGAAAGTAGTGGGGCTCGGCGTTGAACTGGGTGCGTGCCACCTTGTTCGGCGCACACGAGTCGGTACAGCAATAAATCTTTTGTTTGATGCGTCTGGTCTGCTATCTGCTCTAAAAGTTCTTGATTGCTCTACAAGTGTTTGGCTTTTGATCGGATTCAGTTACGACATTCATCGTAATCGATAGCCTCTATCGGACTATTGTCGTTGAGAAAGGCTCACCGCCTGCCATTTCGATCTGCAGGACATGCTGCGCACGTGCCACATCGGCGGGGAAGGGTCCCTTGGCTTTTCGAAATTCATTTTTCGAACATTTTTTCGCCTCCGATAAGGTATCCACCAGGGCGAGGAAAACGATCCTGCGGAGTCTATCGCCTGGCGTTTTTGCAACTATTCATCGGACGAACATAGGAACCGCGGCCGCCATTCAGCTATTATGTCTGGTCGTTTGCTACTCGCTAACATCCCTCGACACCAAATACGACCCACCCCTTCTGCCTAACGCAGTCGCGCCTCGAGCCGTTCGTTATCTGAACCCGAGGCCTCGCCTGGAGGGAGGGGAGCAATTAAACCTCCCATCTGCCAGGTCCTCCTACTCCAAGCTCTCGACTGCAAACAAACCACCAACCAATTATGACTACCGAGACACCCCTGGCACGCCGACTCGCGTCGCCCACCGAGGTCTCAACTATCAAGCCGATCCTCCGAAAGCCCACCCCGCTGCTGGGCGTCAAACGCCGCTCCGACGACGATGACGACGATGCCTCCTTTCAGCTGCAAAGCAGCCCGACCAAGAAGCGCAAGACTGTCATGTTCAACGAAAGCCTCAACGTAGTCCGCGAAATCAGCAGCAAGTCCCTCGACGAAGCCAAGAACGAGGTGCGCAAAGCACTCGAAGGGCACGCACGCCGCATCGACGGCGATTACGACAACCTGAAGGAGGTCTTTGCACCACCGCGGGTCAAGAAATACGAAGACGATGAGGAAAGCAATGAGGACGAGGATGAGGATGGGACCAAGGCCGAGGATTTGCTGGTGTATGTGGTCGCGCTGACGAGTTTGGCACCGCTTGTTGGGAAGAAGTGCTCGGGGCTCATTAAGAATGTGCTGCGGTGCAGCTGGCTGGAGCGGGATGATAACTTCGCAAGGGCATACATTCAGCTGATGGCGGCGCTGTCATCGGTGCAGGGGAGTTTCTTTGCGCAGGTGCTGGCGATGATGGTGGATAAATTCACGGCACAGAGGGGGATGCCGATGGCGGTGAAGGGGTTCCCTCCGGTAGACGCGGAGACGAGGAAGCAGAGACTGCATCTGGGATTGAGGTATCTGCTGGAGCTGTTCCCCGCGGGAGGGAAGATCATTCTCAATCTTGTGGCGACCAAATTCCCGTATACGGAGGACTCGAAGGCCGTGCACATGGAATATATCGATCACTTGCTACGGTTGAAGAAGGATAGGCCAGAACTGGAGAGGGATATCATGGAGTTGATCCTAGCCAGGCTGGTCAAGATCGACGTGGAGATGACGCTTGATCTGGAGAACGAAGAGGATGAGGACACGCAAGCGGTCTGGAAGCTGCTCCAGGACACCAAAGATGAGGATGAGAGTGACGCCGAGTCTGAATTGAGCGATGACGAGGATGGGGAGGAGACCAGGCGGATAAAAATTGCCAAGAGCAAGTTCGAGACCATGGATGCAATTCTTGACCTGCTATTCTCGATCTATTCTCCCATCTTCGAGGATCCAGACAGTCCGGAGGCCGTTGAGACGTTCCAGGATCTGCTGAGCGACTTTTCCAATGTCATCCTTCCGGTATGTGGCTGTTGGAGGCGTTTACACAACTCGGCTGGCTAACTGTCTGCAGAACCTCAAATCACGGTTCACGCAGTATCTCCTCTTTAAATTCGCCATGAAGTCTCACCAGCTTATGGAGCTTTTCATTGGGACGCTCTTCAACATTGCGTAAGTTTTGATCGCCCGTCTACCAATCCAAAGACATCTAACCGCTTTGTCAGATTCGAGTCCAACCGACCACCGGTTGTGAAGCAAGCAGCTGTTGGTTACCTGGCCAGCTTCACCGCGAGGGGCGCACAGGTGACGAGCGAGCAAGTGCAAAAGATTTCAAAGACCTTTCTGGACTATATCGACCACTACCGAGCTACGCATTCTGGGTGCCGTGGTCCGGATGTACGACGTTATGGACAGTACTATGCATATTTCCAGGGGCTGCTCTATGTAAGTTCTCATGCCTCGCTCGCAGGCGCAGGGTTAGTTGCTGACCTGCCATTTGAAGATCTTCTGCTTTCGGTGGCGTGACTTGATCGACCGAGACTTGCTCCCTCCTTCTTTAGACTGGGATGATCCGGCTTCCTTCATCGGTCAGGACCTACCTTGGATGCCATGGCTGAGGTCAAGGCTGCAAGCCAACATTGCTAGCAAGCTCAACGTGAGTTCATCCCCTGTCTCACCACACCGCGTGTGCATCCTTTGCTGACCGCATCGAAGCCGCTTAAATGCTGCTCCCCGATTATCGTCGAGGAGTTTGCGAGACTCTCACATCACCTCCGGCTGATTTACATCTACCCGCAAATCGAGAAGAACAAGAACATTCAGCTTTCGCAGTTCTTCACCGGCAGCTATGCAACTGGTGGGGCTCTGCGCGACAGTGGGTTTGAGATGGACACGGAGAAGTGGACACATCTGGAGGCCTGCTTTCCATTCGACCCATTTCAACTGCCAGTCTCAAAACGATGGCTGGACCTTCCGAACACATACATGTCGTGGAAGCCATTCGCACTCCTAGACAGGAATGAAGACGACGAGGACGACGACGATGGTGAGACGGGTGAGGAGACAGAGGCTGAGGAGAACGGGAGCATCCAGGAAGACACTGCGACGGATGACGAGAACAACTACGACTGAGAGGGAAGGAGAGTTGGTTTCATTTGGTACTATTTGGGAGCGTCATTTTGGGGGGGGTTGAGTTTGTTCATGCCCAGCGCGCATGTTTAGGGATCCAAAAAGCACAGGCGCATGTTGATTTTAGTTCTAGCATGTCATGGGGCTAGGCACAAGTGGCCGGGTTTGTATTTGACTTGCGACGGATGGGGTGCTGTGGTCAGGTCTTGGGCCATAGATGAGGGTATATCTGGTGGCCTGTTGTATTTGACAGGTGACGTGGAGACCTACAACCCAATCTCAAATATATACCAGAGATTCATCCATGTCATGGTGACTTGTCATTTTGGTTGTCCCTGAGTTCATATCCATGCCTGGCAGCGGCCGACATCCCACACACCTCGATGACTCCAGCGGTTCAGTGGTTGGTTGGCGGAAACCACCCAATCAGTAATGTTGGCCTGTGCTTGCAGGCAGTTGGTCACCTACTGGTGGACATCGATCTCGCATTCCCGCGGTCGCGCAGCGACACTCACCTCGCGTTTGGAATTGTCACCGCCTGCGGGAATGAGGCCGGCTAACTGGCGACTAGCCAACTACTAGCCAACTAGGGAATTTTTCTTTCCCTCAGCGGTTAAGATGCCACCAGGCAAAGCAAAGCGAATGCGAATCTTCATCCACACGTCACTGAACGCTCCTCCCCGATATATCCCAGTCAGTTCTTATTCCCAGCTTACCTACCTACCTTACCTATTTTAAAATATACATTATCCCCCTGCGCCGCCCGCCCTTGATTCCAATTTTCCACAACCCAAGCGCTCCCGCAGGATCGCCCAGGCAAAGGTGCCGTGCTACGCTACGGCGGGGTGAGGCCGTACCGCACCGCACCTGGGTGGCTGACCTGAATGGTGTCCCGCGCGCGCGGCAAGACCAGACGCAAGCGCAGTGATGGAACAGGCGCGGCAGCAGCAACAGCAGCAACAAGAGCAAGATGCCGAATCCCGACCGTCTTTTGCGTCATTTTGGAAACGTAGCAAGGAAACTCTAACGCCGCGCAAGATCACGTTTGTACAGCAGCAGCAACAGGCATCAGAGACGGGGACAGGGACAGGTAGCGCAGCGGGGGTGGATGGGGGGTTGTCTAGTAATGATGGCAGTGGGAGGACTGACGCGGAGGGTGAGGGTGAGTTTTCAATTTGTTTTTCTGACTGATGGTTTTCTTTGGAGAACTGCATACGGACTATCTGCCCCTTCTTCCAAATACTTTTGTTCCTGACGTATGGGGTTGTGTGTCCCGTTTCGAACTGTGTGGGGGAGGAGGAAGAAAGGGGCCGGGGTGGCCTGCGGTGGGATCTGGGATTTGTCGATCGGGCGGGTTGGTGGAGGATTTATTTGGATTATTTTTGAGGACTTGGAGATGGAGTTTGGGAGTATTTGCGTTTCTGGCAGAGGATGGGAGGTCACTTTCCTTTTCTGTGCAGATGTTTGTGTTGCGTTCATCCGCCCGTCTCCTTTATCGCCGATGGAGGTTGGTGATGCGATGGCAAGTTCCGCGCGAGTCGTTAGACAGGGTGGATTGCTGCAGTGCAGTAGTTCGTGCGTGGCTTTTGGCTGACACTACTCACGGGTTGGTTCCTGGACGCCCAAAGTCGGGGGGCGATTTGTATTCTTTGTCGGGCGGCCGGGACTGGGCTGACGCTCCGGTGGCTTTGTCAGATCAGAGGGATCCCGGGCCGGTCCTGAGGTCTCACCTCCTCACACTCGGACAGAATCCCTCTTCTCTTGGCATCTCCAATGCGAGTGCAGCGCGGTGCGGTGCGGCCTATCCCCGAGCTCGACTTCCCTCCCCCTTTAGTACTTATTCCAATCCCTCTCCCTCTTAGGTGTGGTGTGATGACCCTCCCCCTCATCGTCCCTTCGGGTCATCTCCTCCCTCCGCTCCCTGCTCCCCCCTTTCCCCCCCCCTCTCTCTGAGATGATTTTACTCTCCTCTATGACCACCTCGGTTCTGTCGGTGGTCCTCCCGGCTGAGAAGAAGGACATAGGCACCACCAACGCGTCTCCGATTGGTTCCGCTCTCGACAAAGCTCAGCTCCGACGAGCCCAAGTCCGCAAAGCACAGATCCAGCATCGCCAGCGGAAAGCAAACTACGTCAAGCAACTTGAAATCGACGTGGCCCACATCCGTGATCTCATCGCCGACGCCCAACGAGACGCCAAGGCGCTGAGGAAAGAGAACAACGCCATGAAGGCACAACTGCGGAGACGTCCCACTGTCCCGGTAAAGGCAGTCAAGATATCTGTACCGGAATCCCCAGTTGTAGAGGAGATGCCCGTGTTCGCCATGGACGCCATCGACTCCAGCTACGGGCTCGAGGATATCACCATGACCCTCGACTTCGACGAACAAATGAACGCACCGTCCTTCCGCATCAGCAGCTCACCCTCTTCCAGCCATTACGAATCGTCTAACCAGAGCCTCTACTTCTCCGATGCCACCTCGCCAGTGATGCAGGATACCAACCCAGACCAAACTCAAGAGGCCATCAACTTCATCCTTGCGTAAGACCCTCCCCACCTACCTATGCAAGATAGTGGCAACTTAACACCCCCCCAGCCTAGAACATATCTGCCGCGACCATTTCCACCCCTCACCAGGAAAGATGCCCGGGCACTCTCTCATGGCCTCGGCTCTCGCACTGCGTACCGCGCCCCCTGAAATCTTCACGGCCGCTTCGCGCACCTCCCCCCTCCTGCGCAGCCCCAAACCTGCTGATGTACCCCGGCAGGGAGAATGCTCTTGGCAAGCCGCAGGCTTATCGCTGCACTCGCTGTACGGGCTGGCTTGCTCCATTTCGGATGCAGAGTTGGAACTCACGCCAGTGCAAGCGTGGTTTGAACTGGCGGGGAGGTATCCGCTAGATGTCTTGCTGAGGCAGGATGTGCTAGGGGCTTTGAAGAGGGAGCTGGCGCCAGTGGTCAAATGTCCACATTTTGGGGCCGTGATGGAGAGAGAGGCGTATGAGAGTGTGGTAGGAAGGGTTCTAGGGGGCGTGGGGATTGAAGATGGCGCTGTAACAGGGGGGGAGATTGAGGGGACAGGTTGAGGTATGCATTGATGGGTGGTCGATCAGGTCGGTAGGTTAGTTGTGTGTATGAGGCAAGCAGCTAAGCATTGGGGATAGTGGAATCTGCTGTTTTCGTTAAGCGGGAATCCTCGGGAAACCTGTTTGGGAAATATCGGCCCTCAAAATGGGTGTGAAAGCAATAGGAAGAAATATACACTAATAAAAAATGCAATAACCTGCGCGATACGCAGACGTTGCTGGTGATTTGGTTCGTCTAGGCCAACCTCGAACGTCCTGGGACGCTTGAGATGTCGTCGTGGGCGGGCCCAAAGACAGGGGCTAAAGCGTAGATGGGCAATTGGGGGCGATCTGTGGTAGCACTGCAATAGCAGGTCGTTCTCATTGGGCCGGCCTGCGGGAGGCTGCACCATGTTTTGGAATCATGATTCCGTTTGTGAAACGCTGAGCAGGTGACTGCATGTGGCAGGTCTTGGCGGGGACCTACAAGCGATGGTAATCCGGAACCTTATCCGACGTTGGCTTATTCTGATGTCCAAATGTGGGGAGAAGTACGAGGATCGGATGTATTTTATGTCGTGCTTCAAAGCTCTGGGGAGTGGTTCCAATCTTGAGCGTCGTTCATAACACCGGGTCAGCGGCGTCAAGAACAGCAAAGCCGGAGCTAAGAGTAGCCAGCATCCACGGCAAGCTGACAGCATGTCTGGAATCGGAACCTAGACGACAGATAACCTTTGGCGCGGTGACGTTGGTATTTGGGATAGGGCTTCTCCTGAAAACGCTGGCCTATGAAGCAAAGATGAAATGGGGGAGTATAGAAAGCCGAAGGGGTCGGCACCTACTCTCAATTCACAATTAATTTCGATGCAAAGCGGACATCTGGAGGGTTTCGAGGTGCTTTGGTAAAACGGGCTGTCTGACGGATAACTTTCAACCATCTCAATCTCCCGTTGGGAAGGAATGACAACCTGAGTAGCGGCTGAGGAACCGGATGTACCTTCCTCCTCATGCTTTTGTATCACGGAGTCCCTCTTTACATATTGACGGAAGCAAGGATGAGCAGGAAACCAACCAATGTCTCCCGAATCGGCCTTTTTCCTGACAATTGTTGACCTTCCCACCCACATATTAAACAGCAGCGTCCTTTCATCCCGGTGCCATCCGGAATGGTTTCTCTCTTTTCCTTGCATTGGCATTCGCTATGGTATGCCCCCGCTCGGTGATAGGCGTTTCCGAAGACCCGAAGCCGTCCCCGACGATGTTCTCTTGCCAACGACGGGCCGCGTGTGTGCCCCTAGGCAATACCTGGCTGGGAATGCCAAAAGTCTGCAACTTCATGTTGCATCGCATGGCTGAGCGCCATAAATCGCTGCCTCTCGAGAGCGAGCTTATCAACGCATGCAGAGACGAGCAAGACGTGAGTCTCGACCAGCCGACAACAGAGGATTGCATTTTCCTCGACGTTTTTATCCCCAAACAGTTCTTTGACAGAAAGACTGACCCCCTCCGTTGTGGCAATGTTCGAGCTCCCGTCGTTGTCACGTTCGGTCAGGCGTCCTTCACCGCTGGTATGAACGCCCTGTTGTGTAGGTAGGTACGGAGGAGCTGGTGATGCTGACAGGAACAAAGGTTCCAAGGACGTGATCGATGGCGCATACGTTACCTTCGCCCCATACGTGGAGGAAAATTATTTCAGACAATGTGGCAGCGAGTTCCATATATCTGTTGTCGTCAACTGTAGGCCACACTCTCAGACTGAACCCATTCGGAGTAACTGACCCGACTGACCACATTGGGAAGTTTGGGGGCAATCCAGGACGAGTAACTGTAGTTGGATCAGGCCAGCTGGCCGGAGCTTTGATGGTAAGCGTCTTAAGTCTCACTCTATCCCTTTTCCAGTCTAGTCAGTCGTGCAGCATCATATTACAGCTTTCAACGGGGGAAAAAACCCAAACCCCTCGCCCTACCACCCGTCCGGATCCACCCCTTTCTACTAGGCTATCATAATAGGACCCGAGTGGCAGTTTTCACTCGATACCGTGGCCGCATTCGTTGGCGTTATGCACAGCGCTTCCAATCCGACCGGAGAGAAGATTCGAACGGTCGAGCAACTCCGGTGACTCAACTCTTCGTCTCTGATGGCGACCAACGAACTGGTAATAAACTCAGCCCCCCCAAATACAAGGCTTTTTGGTCCCGTCGTTTGAGGCGCCTTTTCGTCTAGACACCCGGTCGAGTCCTTGGGCACCTTAGGATACTTCAAAACCATCAGGGTGAGGACAGTTGTCACTATTGTAATTCACGGATGTTTCTGACGAAATCAGCTTATTGTTGGATATGGCATCTCTGATGGACTTGACCTGAGGAATGTTACGGCCCAAACTCGAGAGGAAGTCGACGATAACTTAAGAAAGCTATTCTGTGGGTTCTTAAACAACAGGCTAGAGCGCGTAAAGCAGCCCGTATACAACGACAAGGTTCGCGAAGAGCTCACTTACATGTCTAAGTAAGCCCTCACTGGGGCGCCTGTCAAGAATTAACATGAATGCTTTGCTAGACGGCCCACCGGAAATACTGCCCTATGACCTTCGCTACCCCGAGCCTGCTGTTGCCGGTTACAACATCATCAGAGAGATCTTTATGGGCTGCAATGCGTGGGCCCTAGGTCAGGCTCTCCTGAATTCTTCATACATGTTCAACTCAGGAAACATGAAGAATTTAGGCATGATGGGCCTCTACCGTGACAACAGCGAGGCTGAATCTAACACATTTTACATGAATGGCATGGGTTGGAAAAATAGCCTGCTGTACTTCATTCAACAGGGCATCCCAGGTCCTCGGGGGGAATGGCCAATATACGGCGAAGAGAGAACGGTCCGTAAAGCGATTCCTTTTTGGGCGATAGCAACTTCGCTGGTGGGAGGGGAGATTGAGAAAGAGGAGGAAAGAAATATGTTCGACAACGAGCGCTGCAAGTGGTGGGCTGAAGAAGGTTTTGTCTATTATTTCGAAGACCTCAGACGACAGCAGGGGAGACAACTACAAGCCACCCACCTACCTTAGCAATCATCCACCTGAGGCTCTACGTTCCACTCGTGGGGCTTCAAGGAACGAAATTAGCCCTAATGCTGTATCCCTGATAATCAGAAAATAATGACAATGTGTTGAGAAACCCACGGGAATGTACAGTGTTGAATTGCATGTTCCATTCTAGGCCGTCAAAGGCTCAGTTTAGTGATCATTTCGTAGGTACGTTGGGTTTTGGACAGAGCCGTTTACTGTGACAGCCATGGACCATCGAGCGAGTGTGTGGGCAGTATATATATATATATCTATTCAAAGGAAACCGCCCAGTCATGAGTGACGAAACACAACAATGGTAACAATGGTAACAGTTCTCCCTTACCCACTGACTAGATAGATGATTTCTTTTCAGACTCCGGGAACCGTGAAGCCGGGCGCGTCCGGCCAGTCGCCGAGCCCGGCCGGGTCCCCCCCAATGCGAACGTACACGCCGACAGCGGGAATTCCACCGTCGAGAACGAAGAATTGATACCATCCTGGTGGACAGGCGTACTTGTTGGGAGGGGCATCGACCCTGCAGGTGGTCCCTGTGCAGGTGACCTTGGGCATGAGAGTGCGTGCGCCCATGGAGTTTCCGTGGGTGCTGGACACGGAACCTAGGAGAGTCACGGTAATGGGGCCGTTACGAGCGGCGACACCGACGGTGAAGGGAATGTCGGTCTGGCCGTAGGCCCAGTCGCGGTTGGCTTCAGGGAGGTTGAAGGTAGGGCGAGGGAGACCGCTGAGGAGGTATGGGGGAAGGAAGACCTCGACGCGATACTCCTCAGGGTTAACACCGTCTTCTGGATTGGAGCCAGATACAAGGACGCGACCGTCGAGAAGGGTAATGGCCTCGCTGTGGTACATACGCGCGATAGTGGTGTTGGCAGCGACGGTGATGCGGCGGTTTAAGGGTTTGCTTGGATCGTAGAGCAGGGCGTTGAGGTTGGGGTTGTTGGCCAGGCCGAAGCCAGCAACGCCATGGCGGGCACCGCCGCCAACAAAGTACGTTCCATCAGGGAGAGGCGCCATGATGGGCATCACACGGAAAGAAGGCATGCGTTCCAGATCCCACTTCGGGTTGGGAGCATCTGGGTAGATGGAAACGCAGTTGTCCAGGGCGTTGGCGACACCAATGGTCGATCCACCGCACATGAGGACTCCGAGAGGCTCCGTGAAGGGATATCTCTGGGGGAGAAGAACTGCAGCACCTTCGAGGGGATATGTGCGGCCTGCCAGTGGGTCATTTACCGCTGGTGGTCGATGTCAGCTATTAACTTCCGTTTTGGGATAATGTTTGCATGTCTCAGGAGGTAACTCCTCCTCTCCCTCCTGAGACATCAGGGCAAAAGAATCAAGGGGCAAAAAACAGCAGGAATCGCACGTACCGCCAGGCGCGTTGGGAAGAACCTTGATGGTGTTGAAGGTATCTTCATCGAGGATCCTGGCCTCGTTCCAGTAGGCGACAAAGATACCGCCGCTTGGGAGCACGGCAACGAACGGATACAGATTGTTGGGGTCCGTACGCTCAAGCCAGTCCATGTACAAGGGAGGGGCTCCAGTTCTGGGCAGAATCTCGATGGAGGGAACAGCGGCAGCGTTCGAACCGGTTTCGCCACCAATAACCATGACAGAGCCATTGGCCATGATCATAGCCGAAGGGTACCAACGGCCCGCCTGAAGACTGAGCACGTTCACGTCTTCCTCCCAGTCGTGGCCAGGCCAGTAGAGACGTGTGCCGTAGGTGGAATCACCGGACCAACCACCGACCATGAGTTGGCGGCCTGCCTTGTCGGGAAGAGTAACACCAGCAGCGCAGAAGACATCCGTCTTCAGGTGAAGTTCACGCCAAGCGGCAGGGCCCTGGCTGATCTGGGTGAGATCGAGCTCGTACGCTCCAGTCTCATTGCCTGGACCAGTCCCGAATTTGGACACAAAAGAGACCTTGCCCTCGATTGTCTCCGAGGTGATGAGAGGGATGGTGACACCATCGATGAGGAACTGATACTGGCCAGCACGGTAGTCGGTCGGGAAGTCCCACTGGTAGAGCGGCTCGCCAGTCCAGAAGTACGTGGTCAAGCGAGAGCCACCACCACAGATGGAGGAAGCATTGCCAGGGCACACGATGTTGCATTCGCTCTCGGGACGAACGGTTGCCCCGCTCGTGACCATGTTCTGCGGGTCACCGCAGTAGCACTCCTCGCCGTACTCGAGTCCCGCCGCGGCATATCCGAACTCGTGGCATCTGTCCAGACAGATCTGGGGTGTCATGATGCCAGGGAAGAGGTTCTCCCAGTAAAAGGTGCGCTTGTCGTCGATGTTGTCGACAACGCAGCCCTGGTACTCCCACGACCCGTTGAGGCCGCCGACTTGCGGAGCGGGAGGAACATGTGCTTTTGGTTCATCGAGGGAGACGATGTTCAACCTATCTCCAGCGCCACACTTCAAGGCGGGGTTTCCGGGGCAGCTCATGCTGCACTGGGAGTCGGCGACGGGCGCGGCCCCGTTATAGAGAGCATTTCCGCAGAAGCATTGGACGCCATACTCAGTCCCGGCGATGGTGTACCCAGCAGTTTTGCAAACGTTGGCGCAGGCAGAAGGGGTGTTGAGCTGGATGTCAGGGACCTGTATAGGCAAAGCACGCCCAGTGATGCCCTCGTGCCAACATCCGTAACTTTCCCAGCCCTCAGGTAGGTCGGTAGCCACAGGAGCGCCAGTGCTGGACGTGGCGGCGGAGGAAGTTGTGCTTGGAATAGGTGTTCCATCCCTGGCGTACACAGAAAGGCGGTTACCGGCGCCGCAGTACTGAAAAGGGTTACCAGGGCACGTCATGCTGCAGTCCGAGGCCGGTGCTGCGACCGACCCGGCGTTGAAGGAGTTGCCACAGTAGCACTCACGCCCATACTCGACGCCAAAGTAGGTGAAAGAGGAGCAGAAGGCCTGGCAAGACTGGAGGGTCATGTCATCGGAGGCATATGTAGCGCCGCTCAGCGCCCGAACGCCAGTAGCCTCGGTGCGGCATCCGAACCACTCATAGTTGCCGACGGCTGGGGGTTGGGAAATCTCCGTCTCGGTCGGTTCAGGGGCGAGTCCAGACAAGGATGACGTGGAAGAAGCCGTGCCGGTGGAAGTGGGTGTGGCCGTGATGGAAGGAAGCTGTCCCCGAGTGTAAACGTTTAGGCGATTGCCGGCGCCGCAGTACTCAGAGCTGTTACCATTGCAAAGCATGTTGCAACCGGCGGCCGGAGCGCCGCCGTTACTGATTGTATTGCCGCAGAAGCATTCGCCACCGTACTCAACGCCGGCGAGAAGATAATTTGCGTTCAGGCAGGCGGCGGTGCATCTGTCGACGGTCATCTCTGAGCCTGGGATTGTAGCACCACTGACACCGTGAGTTAGGGTGCGGCCGGTAGTTCCTTCGGAATAGCAGCCCAGGTGGACGAAGCCGTTGGTGCCGGGGTTGACTTGAGGCCCGATGATGGCGGTGGTGTGGAAGAGATTGAGCCTGCTCGGGCCGCCACATGGCTGGGTTGCATCCCCAGAGCAGGCCATACTGCACTGCGACGCGGCGACATGGCTAGCAGCCGGAGCCAGCGTGTTTCCACAGAAGCACTCGACCGAGTACTCAACTCCGGCATACGCAAAACCGCGGGTGTCGCAGTAAGCAATGCACGACTCGATGGTCATATCCTCGCCGTCGGCATAACCAGCAGCGCCGATGGTCCTGCCCGTAACATCCGTCCAGCATCCTTCCGAAGCCCAGCCGTGGGGGAGAATCGAAGGCACGGTAAGCTGGGCCAGAGAAAGAGAGATCTGTTTATGTGTTAGCCATAGCTCAGATCTAAAGTGCGCGGTTGCGCCATACCGATGACAGGAAGAGGGAAGGGACGAGTCTAGACCTCATCGTCGCGGTGCTTGCGTCCAGACCTGGACGCCGAAGAGTCGGGACGAACGAGTGACAAGGTCAGAGTGACTGACGTGAAGAAAACAAAAGCGCACGGGTGGGGTGCAGTCTCTATATACTACCGACCATGACAAGCTGGGTGACCTTCGCCGGGACAGGGGCAGCCATGCCAACGGTGTGGAGGACACACGGTGGACATGATGGTAACGCACCCCCTAGTGAACCCCATCATGGAAACAAAAACCAGCTCCCGGGTTACAAAAAAGTCGATGCTCAGAAATTTCGCCGAGTGGCAGCATAGTCCAGGGTCCACACTTTGAGGGGTGAATAAGAGGGAGGTCGGCCGGCAAGATTCCATATTGCAGAGGAGCCAGGGCGGACGACACCCGGGCGAGAGCCAAGAACGGAAGACGCCGTCTCAATCCAGCGACGATGACATCCTAGGCCTACTGCAGGTCAGCCGGCGCTGCCTGGCGGCCCTTGGATCATGTCGCCAGCGCAGTGAGCTGAAAGATTGATTCTCGATTAATTAGCTGCGCTGCAGGAGAGAAGAAATGGAAGGTCTGGGACGGAGTCGGTCAGTTGAGGCGCCGTAGGGATAGATAGATGGGGGTGCACCTTTGGTTGGGCGTTGCGCCGTCGGCGTGAGGTTATCATCGAGGGTGAGAGGGCGCATGTCGATGGAGTGGTGGTTGATACGAGAACGGGACGAAGTTTTGGCCCCTGTAAGCCGTCAAACCCAGGATCCATAAGCTGAGAACCGGGCTTGGTAGCAGCAGGCCAATGAGAAGCCCAAGAGGGGACCCACATCGTTGCGATCGTCAACATGACCCAGCTGCTGTTCTGGGTGGATCGTCCAAAGACTCCGACGTTGGCCTACCTTAGGTAGGTTGTAAACTACCTTAAAAAACGATGGATACTTCGTCAGTTTGGAGGCGTCCGTGTCAGCTGGTTACTTGACAAGGCAGTTGCATTGGCCGCTGCTGTCTGAAGAGGGAAGGTATTGACGACTTCCACGGTTCCGCAAGGCTTGGCATTCTGGCTGAACCCGGTTCGCTGTCAGCACCTTTGGTGATTTAGACTTTCTAGCACAGATCCTACTGTAGCTCAGGGCAGTGATTGGTCTTTTCCAATTCTCTTTCTAGTTTTGTGCCTTCAACTGATTGAACCTCTTCCCATCTTTCCTGTTATCTGTCTGCTTCCCTTCACCGCTCTAGACCGAAGAAGGCTGAGCGTAGGTAAATAGGTAGAACGCCAGCGCTTGGTGATACAACATGCCTGTCAGCCCGCCGACCTGCCTCTTCCCGACTGCTCCGCTTCTTCCACCATCACCGAATATTGACCGTGCGATGTTCGGAGCCCGAACCCACCGAGTCCGAACCCAGGAGCAGTTATCCGAACAACGCACCAGCTGCCGAGAACCGGACGTTCAAGGATCACTCTGCTTGCGAGACTTGAAGGACTGGGTTGCCACTGAGGGCGTATTCCAGAAGTATTGACCCAGCACAGGGTGAGTCGCAACCCCTATTTTTGGCCACAGCAACGAAGCCCACGATGGAGCCAGCCATGGTGCCGGATAGCACTGCAACACCGAAGACATCAGACAAACCACTATCTGGTCTGCGACACAATTCGATATTATGGCAAACTGCTGCCAGCCCGCAGCAGATTACCCTCCCACCTTTGCGCGTTACCTTAAAAGGAACTGCAAACCGGCCAGACGGGCCAGGCCGTCGACAGCGTGCTCACTAAGTACGATGGGGCAAACATTTAAACCTCGACCTATTTCAGTTGTGGGCTCCACATGCTTCCCGATAACGGCCCAAGCCTCATCTTCAGCTTTCTGCTCTTGGCCGACTGCTGAGGGTCTCGACTGAGTGCCAGTTATGCCGGTCCACGACAGAACGCTCGGCAGCCCCGATGTCTCCACACGACACATCCACCACATTGCTTCGAATCTTGAAGCTAGAACGGCTCTCCTTGACTGTGTTGTGGTGTGATCTATGCGCTAGCAACTAGCTTGGAAAGCCTGTCGGGTGGCTGCATGGGGAGAAATCACAGCAGATGTCCTGCATTAAACAAGATAAACCGATGGCTGCTTCAATAAACCCGATATAGGAGTCGACACACCTGTTTTGCGGAACCGCGGCACAGCGCCGCCTGCCCCTTTTGGCTGGTAGCACCAATTCACAGCGCCCTTCGCCCAAGATCCCGATCCTCTTCAGCCGCATCAGCTCGCCCGGCTAATAAGTGGACCGCCACGATATCGTCTCCACGACTCCACGATCGAAGCACACGGCTCTCCTCAGCGCCGCGCTCGGGAAGGCCACGGACTTGTCCAGTCATTGCCACAGAACCACGTGGATACTATGGCTCCTTCCCTGAGCCTCCGACACACGCCTAGATCATCGTTGCAACAAGGCCGCCACCTATTCGAAGCCTACTTGGCTGCTGGTGAGTTCTACCCATGGCCAGCGCGGTGTTTCCCTCCTTGGAAGCACCAAGCGAGACCTAGACACGCAGGAGGATTCTCGTCGAATATTCAGGTTTCTCCATCCCCGGTCCGCGGAGCTTCCCTGAACACGGGATTTCAACCTACCGTGGCGTTGGGCCATTTCCCCAGCGAACACCCGGCCCAGCCAGTGCCCCACGAAGCCAATACAATATGGGCACGCAGGGAGCCGCGTGTTGCACAATCCCGAGAGAGGCTTTCGAGACGAGGCTTGCGTGTGTAACGCCGGCATACGTTTTGAAAACCTGACTATCCAATACGTTAAATATTTGAAGGGGCGTGATGCCTGAGGAAAGGAGGCAACATGTTCCGAGATTGCCTGGCGTTTTGTTGAGGATCTCATGGAATGCTTTCTCTGTTTCCTCGGATCTCGACATCTTGCCAGTGATGCCGTAGATGTGCCAAGTAAAGAACCCGAAATGAGGGTGTCGCCGTTCTCCTGGGCCTTTCCGCCAGGGGTTACCCCAGAGGGCCTCTCAGCTGCCACATCAGGGCGCCCTGTAGAAGGGGTAGCCGGAGCAAACCGGCAGCTGCCTATGGATACTAGATTCAGCAAAGGGAGTGCCTTGACAGCCAGTCCTCTCGTATCCGGCTTAGCTTCACGGTGCAGCTGGGAGCTCTCTGAGAACACATCACCAAGACATGGTAGCGAAGAGGAGTCCACACCAACAATGTAATTGGTTATATACCAATTCGAGACGCCGTGCCATATACATCATGACCCAAGTCAAACCATAAACTAGCTACAACGAGTGTGTCAAGGGGAACGATATCATTACTTCCCCTGCCACCCAAACCCAAGAACCGAAAACTCCGTCATGCCCCATAGCTGGGAGACCGGTAACCAAGAACACCGCTAGTAGAATCAACACCACGTCGTCCACTGACAGCCTCAACGCTTCTTCGTCTCGTCGATATCAGGTCCCAGCTCTGCTGGGCTCCTCGGGTCAACATACGCCGACAGTCTCTCGTCTCCCCAGCGCGCCCCAATAGTCACCCAGACATGTTTGGCTGGGATTGGCACATTCTTCGTCTCTCGCATGCCGCACCAGCGCAGCCGCTTCTCCCGACTCATATCGCTATTTCCGATGCCACCGTTGACGTTCCACTCGCGGATCACGTCGCGAATGAACTCGATCTTCCGGCGCAGGTGGTTTGCCCCTGGGATGCCTTGAAGCTCTGGACTAATCTCGGGCCGGCGCCTCGTCGGGTTGCTAGTGCTGCGAGTGCCGGCTCGAGGGGCCGGTTGGCGTGGTGGCGCTGTGAAGTTGAGAAGGGTCTGGAGTGGATAGGAGAGAACTGTCCGTCCGTCAAGTGCTGCCTCGGCAAGGCTGCCTGTCTCCTCGAGGTGCTTTGCCGCATCCTGAGGCAGGTGCCAGAAGTGACACCATGTGCCTGTGGAGTCAAGGACAATCTTGGTGTGGTCGGGGAAGTTAAACTGAAAGTCATGTCAGAATCGAGCAAGCCTATACCAATGGGCTCCCGTCACTCACCTGCATGTGCCCATCGCAAAACATCCAGCACCCAACGTCTCCAAATCGCTGATAGAATGTGACGATATCACTCGGCGGTGCGGTGGGGTCCGTGATAGTCGGGATGCGGATAGGCGCTTCGTCCGCTGGGGGTTGGCCGTCCATCTCCCTCCCGTAGGCAATCATGTAGTTGGCGAACTTCTTCCACAGCACGATTCTTTCCCGTTTCCGGTGATCGTAAATGTCTTTGCCTGCTGAAAGCTTACCAGTGGAGCCGTCAGAATACACTGGAATATGGAAGCTTTCAGGGGCAACGCGGACACGCGAGAAGCCCTCTTCACCGTTGTTCTCATAAAACTGAACTCCGTCAGTCATGGGAACAATTTGGTGCCTGTCCGGATAGGTTGGGTCATCTCTGCGCTGGCAGTGTCGCTCTGCACCATGGACAAGCATGCATGCCGGAGGCAGCACCCCGCTGGGGGCCCCTTCCTGAGTGGGGATGCTTCGTAAAATACAGCCCACGCTCCCGTCGTTTAGAATATAGCCCAATCCAAACTTGTTGGTGTAATCCACCCACTTGACGACGATATGAGGTGGCGATGGCGTCTTGTCCTTGGAAGACAGGATGGCCATAGACCGAGAGTTCAACGCCCTTTCTAGTTCTGCCTGCAGTTTGTGTAGACGTTCCAAAACGGCATCGGGTTGTGTACCAGCAACCGATTCCTGGTATTCCGCAGGGCTGAACAACGACAGTTTCTCCTCCTGGGACTTCTGCTTTGAAGACGTGGGCGCTGTTGGTGCTTTGTAGGGCGCATTTTCCCTCAACGAGGGGGCTGTTTGACTTCGTTTGATGGTGAAATTGCTTCGTAGACTTCGGGTTGTTCCTTTTGCAAGCGGCAGCGGCTCTTCCGCAGATGCTGATGCTGTGGCTGCTACCTCCCGAGTAGACCGCACACGCAGGCTTCCAGATGTCTTCAACGACGATTCTGCCGCAGTTGGTGCCATCGCAGACCGGTAAGTGGCGGTATTGGTGGGCCTACTTTGCGCCCTCTGTTGAGCAGCGAAGCTTTGAGGGGGTGCGCGAAGAAGACTAGATGGAACCCGTTTTTCTTGCGTGCTCTGGTTGAAACTGCTAAGCTCAGCAGTCCTATCCAAGCCCGAGGCTTGCTGGGTCTGAGCCTCCTGCGCACTCTTCGCATCTCTGGCCTCCCTGGCTTCCTGAGCCTTTTGCGCAGCAAGACGAGCCCTCAGCTTCTGTTCGTTGCGGATCTCATCAAATGGCCGATAGACAATTCCTTCAGCAAGCGGAATGATAGGAGTCAGCCCAATCTGTTCCTCCTCGGCCATCTCCCTCCAAATGTTCTTGAATACCAATTTTGACTGGCGCCAAGGACCGACACCGCATTCCCGGCACATTTCTTGGACGTTGCGGTCGTTGAGTGCTATCATTTGAGGATCAGTCAGGGGTTCGTAAAACGCGGGGCTCAGTGGGGCGGAGTCCCGAAGCTTGCTGGTGATGTCGGAAGCCACAGGCATGTATCCAGATGTAAAGAAGGGGTGCTCGACAATCGTATCAGGGTCCGGCCTCCTGTCTGCGTCTTGGAGCATTGTCGCAACAAGGTCTTTAGCCTCTTGGCTGATGTACTTCTGCGAGGTTTCAGGAGAAGGCCATTCGTAGTCCCTGTCTCGGGCACGGCGGTAAATCTCGTCTGTCGTGGATGACTGAAATGGCGGCTTGGATGTAAGCATAGCGAACCTACCGCACGGTCAGTACAACACGTCACAAACTGGCCACATGACGCCTTACAGAATGATACCCAGACTCCAAATATCCACCATGTGGTCATGTCCCTTCTTGCCCTTCTCAAGAATTTCGGGGGCAATATAGTTTGGTGTTCCGCACAATGTGGTTCTCCGCATGACTTGCATGTCCTTTCCGGTCAGCAGGAGGGCAGCAAGTCCAAAGTCGCCAATCTTTGCGTTCATGTACTTGTCGAGGAAGATGTTGCCCATCTTCAAGTCTCTGTGGATGATTCCTTTGGCGTGCATGTATTTGATCGCTCCGGCGATTTGCACGGCGTAAAACCGTACTTCCGGCTCGGTCAGACCCTTGCGCCTTTTGACCATGTCCATAAGAGAGCCATTCGGGCAGAGTTCCAGAACAAGATACGTGCAGCTCTCGAATGTAAAAGCGCGGTGAAACTGCACAATGTTTTGGTGGCGCATTTTCGAGTGGATTTGGAGTTCCGTTTGGAACTATGACAAGGGTTAGCGATCAACTTCTGGTGTTTCGGCGGCCTTAGGATCTCGTGCCTTCTGCTCCATCTTGACCGGCATCTGGCACTTGACGATCTTGAGAGCGTATCGTTTCGTCGTCCCAGCCAGTTTTCCATCATAGCAAATAGCGAAACCGCCCTTTCCTAAGAGCTTGCCGACCTGGTACACAGCGCCCTCCTTACGGTCAGAGCTTGGGGGCTCGGTGACATTGTTTGGCGGCGGAGGCGGATGTTCCTTGTCCTTGGCTGACTTGAGCTGGGCTGCGGCCTTAGTCTTCAGCTCGTTAGCTCGAGGAGCCCGGAGGGCATTCGCATCTCGGGGAGATAAGGCCTCCATATCGATGCCCTTAGCTCCCATCACTCCCTGGCCGTCCCAGAATAATGGCGAGTTTGGAGTCCTCGTGCCCAATGGGCGTGCTCGAGATTGAGAATTGTTCGCTAGTTCGTCGGTTCAGTACTTCGAGAGCGTCGAGAGCTAGTCGTCAATGCTGTGTTCATGTCAGGAATCTCAGCCTGTCGTTGATTTGGCGTGTTGATGAAGTGGATGCAGGATTTGTCTTCAGGAGTTATGGAGGTTCGTTGGAGAGGATACAAATTTGCAGGTTTTTGGTAAACACTCACAACCCAAGCGGTCTGTTGACACACAGCTCGACGCTGGTGCAAGAGCTGCGTCCGCGACGAATATCAAGTAATACAAGACTGCCGCGTAGCGAATAGATGCAATATCTGTGCAAGCGGCACAGGTGAGACTGCGATCTGTCGTTAATGTGTGGCGGCTGGTGGTGTGCGGTCTGTTGTGGAGAGCTGGAGCCGACCGAGAATTGCGCAGGATGACCGTTGTTTGTCGCGGTTCGAGTCGCCAGAGCAACCGTGCTACCGTGAAATGACTTGCTGCACGGCCGCGCCTGGTTGTCATTGGCCTTCGACTTCCAGGGGTATTTAGAGAAGCTTTGGCCCGCCATCAATTCATTGGCTATCGGTGCCGATAAGCCCCACCTGCCTTCTTATCGCCGGAATTGCCGTAGACCCTCCACAACTACATTGATGACTGCGAATAATTGAAGCTCGAAGACTCTAAGACTCGATCGAACCTTGGCCCTCTCGTCCAGCAAGGCGCCCGGACGGTCAAATCTGCCTGCAGACGTAGTAGGTCTGTTTTTGTTATCTTCATACAGTTCCCAAACATCGGCCATGAGCGTGGAATCCAGCTGAGCAGGCCATCAGCTCCGGTCACCCAGCTGAACACCGTGCAACTGATCACCAAGCCCTCAATCGACCGCTATTCGGGTGCTGTAGGCAGAACATATCTTAAACATGGTGCCGCTACCGCTCTTCAAGCTCGCTGCACTTTTTGTCCGGCACATCTCCAAATATGGCGCGGTTTGTGTCTTCCGTCTCGTCCCCAAGAGCTCCAGCTGACGGCTCTTGTGGAGGATTAGAATCGCATCAAACACCAAGCCCATGAGCACGTGGGTTTCCGGAACTTCGCCGCTAGATATGGGCAGGCGATTCATCAGTTGAACATGCGACTAAACGTTGCGCTGTTACGAAACCCCGAGGCGGAACAACGGGCGAAGGAGAAAGCAGAGGCCCCAACGGTGAAGACAAAAGAGCAGATAGAACGTGAGGAACAGCTACGGGCAAAGTACGGGACGATTCCCAAGGAGTCCCACGTAGCGAGCCATCCACCTCCCAGTGTGTGGAGGAGGAAGTTCAGGCCCTTGCCGGAGGCCAAAGCCGTGGACCTCTTCGCCGATGTGATTGGTGATGCCTTCATCTTGTTGGTCGCTGTTGGACTAATCCTCTTCGAATACCAACGGTCTACGGCGAAACCTGATCACAACGCGGAGAGGATTAAGGAGTTGACTGCGCAGCTGGAGGAAATGAAGAAAAAGGAGGAGATGCTGGAGGAAGAGAAGAAGGCGCAGACAGCCAGGCTCCAAATGATTGAGGATGCGTTGAGGGCCTTCAAGGACCCTAAGACAAAACAACCGCTTTTGCCAACACCGCCGCCAGCCGCAGCGCCAACGGTCGTTCCAGTACCAGCATCATGAGCAACAGAAAACTGGAGCCCACGTGCTGAGACGATACAACGACACCAGAAAATCCCCGCTCTGTTACGGAGATGTTGTCAAATCAAGCTCCAGAAAAGTTCCAGGATTCACTACCTCTGCAGACTCTGTTCGGCGGCGACAACGGTGCGGAGATCAAGACTGATGGGGAGCCTCAGGCTGCTAATCCGATGTGTTGGATTTTGATGTATGTTCGTGGAAGGAAGGAGCGACGGTACACAGCGAAGGAGACTCTCCAGCTCAAAAAATATATCTGATAGACGATACCCTGTATTTAGAATTGCCCAGAAGGCGTTAACGAGACACCCCTCATGACAACTCTCCCTTACAAACCCATCTGGAACATTTTGCCAGGGGATGGATACGTACCAAGAGAACTTTATTTCACTCCGGTTGAGGCAGCGCGAGCCTTGGGCGTCAGTTGCGATTCAGCTCTTGCATTCAGGAGACATGTACTGGACAGGTAGAACCATGCCCGTCCCATGGCTCGCCGATGGTTTCACGCACAAGGCTGACACCTTCTGGCGTAGAAGCTGATCTCGAGGGTCACGATGTCGCCTGCACAGTCACCTCAACACAACTCGGAATTACTCAATCCTACCGTTTTGTCCTCTTCTCGCAAATTGACATGGCCGACTCATGCACCGCAACCAAGATCGAGCACCTCTACCTCTCCTCTAGAGGCCGCGAAGCAGCCATCGTTTTCCTTATCGATTCTGATGACACCGAAAGCGCCACGCAAGCCTTCATGGGGCTCCAGACCAAGTTGAGTAACATCTTACCCTCCTGTGCCTCCCAACCCAACCCAACTCGATCTCGATCCGACTCATACCAGGCTTGCTTTACCTATCAGCTAATCTCCTCCAGGATGATAGAAACCGCCCTCCCATCGCTCCCAATCATCCCCCTCACCGCTCCCTCCTCGCTCGCCACCGCCCTCAATTCCTTCATCACTTCCGCTTTGAGAACAGCCACTCCTCCTCCATGGGCACTCGACGTAAACCACGGCCTCCTCCCCCACTGCGGCGCTAACAAGCCCCTTCCCCCAAGCACCACAAACACACTGAGCACCGCCACCCTCAGCCTTAGATCCCTCCTCGACGAGATCTCCACTCCGCAAGGCCAGAGCCAGCTTGACGATGTTCTATACGAAAGCGAGGCAGCTAGTCTGGTGTCGTTCTGGACGCACGAGTTCGCGTTGGCTTGATTCCCGTCTTACCTGCGTCGGCGACGTTCCGCGCCGTTGGTGTGCGCTGGGCAGGATCTACGCACCACGGTCGACTCTTTTTTGATGACGGTGTAAGTTGCCGCAGTAGTGCCGTCCCGCGGGACGTGTGCAGGAGGATTTGGGGGCGGTGGGCTCGGAGGGTGGTAGGGCAGTGGGTTTCCGTTTCAAGAACGGGTCGAGGGACGCTTGCAGTGCTGCCAGCCCGACCATGTCAACTCAGAACTTTGAAACCCAAGTCAGCGAAAATATAGCTTCCCATCAACAACCTACAACTTGCTGGCTACCTTCAGAATGCAGTCGCATCGGTGGGCGAAGCATGTCCCGGCACTGTGGGAGACCTAAGTCATCTCGTCTCATCGGAACCCACTAGCACCTGCATCTCCATGCACTCACTTCCACTACACCCACCTCTCGACGAGACAGTGGCAGTCAACCAGCCAACTCCCCGGCGCGCCGTGGCGGCGAAGACACACCCAAAAAAACTGCATAGCGTGTACGCCAGTGCGTGATGTGGCTGCCTTGCAGCTCTTTTCTCACAGGCACGTCACCATCCCACCACTTAGATCCTGCGGTTGTTAAACCACCGCGGAATCTGGTTTTCGTGTGTGCGAGGCTAGGTGGGACGTAGTTGTTGTGTGATGCCTGTGCCGCGGCGAGTTGTGTTTGGTTGGTAGCCCCCAACGTGTGCTGGCATACAATGGGGAGGTTGAGGCGAACTGGGGCGTGGTGTTGATATAGCTGCGTGGTGCAGAAGGTTTGCGGTGTCGCTGGCATGGAATGGAGTGCTGTGAGACGAGAACTACCACATGCCTAAACATAGAGGGAGTGTGCCTTGGTCAGATGAATGTTTTCTACGAGTTCGACTTGGAGCCCTCGTAGCTCTGAGCGGTGGAGAGTTCGGTTAGTCTATAGATTCCTCGTCTCAGAGAGATGAGGTTGCGCAGCTTGCCCGCATCTCGAGAGTGAGTGGTCGACACCACTGAGCAAGCAAGCTGCGCAATCCTCTTTACAGAGAGAGCTTAAACAACAAGGGAAACTTGATGAGGCAACTCAGCATGTCACCAATGGCGGCCACACTCGAAGTCTCAGCTGCCTGCCCCCAAGTGGAAGTGAACCTGTCAATGCCTCTATCACATCACAGCGAGCAAGTGAGCTGAACTGTGGTTGGTGGCTCATGACTCGTGGGCTGCAGCGGCCGCGTGTGGGCGGTCCGGGGCTCTACGACTAGGAACCCGTCCTATGTGCAGCGGACCGGCCGGTATACAGCGGTCAGGGAACTGGATTCCCTTGTCTTACTTCACTACCGATACTGGTTCCCGGAACCCCGAGATAGGCTTTTATGGTACAGTTGGGGGCTTCAAAAGAACACCGACGACTCGATGGATGGGCTCGTCACTATTCTGGGTGATTGCTCGGTTTGAAGGTCAGCAAAATCCTCCTACCACCTTTGTCTCCTTATCTCGTGGCGGGCTCGGACTGTCAACACGATGTCTTGGTCACTATGCGAACTCATGGGCACCAGCACTTGTGATACCAATGTGACGAGCACGCGGGGAGAATGCCTGCTGGGGCTAACGATGCGAGCAATTGTTCCTGTGCAGGGCTCCGGCGGTCTATCGCTGGCGGCTGGCCCGATCACGAGAAGCTGTGAGCCGGCATTCGATGGGTCCAAGGCACAGCTGTGTAACTGGCCCATTGCTGGTATCGGGGATGTCAAGTAAATTGCTCCCACTCGCTACCCTGACGGTTCCTCGCGGTAAATGATGCTTGCGATTGCCAGACGCAGGTCTGCTGAGTGGAAACCCATCTGACTTGCAGAATGATTCCAATGCGAGGGAGATCATAGCGAGAATAATGGATACCCTCGGGACCCAGGTCTGGGAAACCGAACAGGCATCTCGAATGGCGGGGAGGCATTGGAGTGGTGTGATTGGTGATGATGCTTCAGGCCGAGCAGCGGCACACAAGCGAGCTTCGATCCCGCCAATCGCTGCTCTCTTCAAGCGCCGGAAGAGTGACAAGAGGATTCTGCGATATTGCCCACCGCATCTCCACATCGTGCTGTCGATGCGAACCTGCGGCAAGAGGCTGGGACGGGGTCGGAAGCAATGAACCGTAAATGAAGTGCATGCTGAAGTCGCGATTGCGAAGAGCAGTCTTCCCGGTTGCTGCCGCTGCCGCTGCCGCTAATTATGACCCATGTTGAAGGCAACCTCCAAATGCAGGTTTGCGAACTCACCATAATGATTTGCCCATCCGCTGAACGATTTGTTAGGTCACGGGTGAATCCCGGCTGTCTTGCTGTGGACATCGTGTTGTAACGCTTGACGGCCAACCCTACACTCCCGTGACTCTGACTCGGGGTGGGTGGGTGATGGTTCGGAGACAGACCTCGGTTGTCCTCCGATCAGCCTGATGATCCTGCGCCAATGCAACGAAGACAAGATTTGTTGACGGAAAGGCAGCTGCCGCTCATCATGCTAGGTAGATCTATGTTGGCACTCCGTCGCTATATATCCACATTGGCGGCTCGAGGCGTTTGTTGTTTGCTTCCGAGTCTCGTGTGTTTGCGTTAGACCGGGTAGGGTGCCGGATCGATCGGGGACCCCCTGAAAAAAGGGCGCGGAACGCCTCACAATCTTTGCTGAGGCTCTCAACTGTTTCTCCATCATCGGATTGCCAATTTCCATGTACTTCTCAAGAGGCAGGTGGAGCCGTGGCATGATCGCCATGCATAAGTGCTCGTCAAAAGCCATTTCGATGAAGTGGTTCAGGCCAGCGCCATTGCGATGCGGCGCGAAATCGAAGAGCTAAGGCAGAGTTGGCGGTATGATGCAGTGACGTGATGCGCGTATAACGCCAGTCGAATGACCCCAGGTCAAATCGGGCCACTGCGCCGCTCCATGACAGCTGTTCGTCGATAGTCTTGAATGTTCCCACGCATCACCAGCGGTGGTTCACGATGCAGCTGCCGAGTGGCGCGCTGGAGGCGGCTGGGGTGGGCACGGACCCTTCAGCCATCTCCCAGCCTTCAACGCTGGTAAACTGGTCCGAGCTTCAGCATTGATAATCTTATCGCTCCTCAAACCGCTCCTGCTTGATCGACTGTCGCAGAGTGCCATTTGTGGACCTTTGAGGGGGCTTTTCTGCCGGAGCCTGCGACGAGGCGCACGTTTTGCAGCACAAAGCACCGCAGCAGCGCGACAAATTTCGGATGGCACCGCCCTGGTCTTATTTGGTGAGCGCAGAAGGGTTTCAAGATGAGTGAAGAGGAAAGAAGGTTGGTGAGTGCCCAGGGGCAGAAGCGGGCAGCGACTTGAACCGATGCCCCATCATAGGGAAATGAGAAGCTAAAAACGGCTTCTTGCCTTCTGTTCTACAAGACCGCTGCAGCGCCGTTCTTCGGCCACCCAGTTGAATGGGCTCTGCAACGGCGACTGGTTGCGCTGGGAGAGGACGGGTCAGCGGTGCTGCGGAGGCTGCCAAGCGGCGAGGACCTCACTTCCATGTTGCTCCACACAGCAGACGCGCCGAGAGTTACAGAAGCGATACAAGGTGGGGCACAAACAGGGCCCCTGGTCGTCGCTGCAAAGACTGAGCGGGTGATGACATGATTGGCTGCTCGGCTGGCTGTAACCGCCCACGCTACGCCAATCACCAGCAGATGCACTGGACGGCTCAACCCAGCGCCCCATTCTGTGTCGACGACGAGCCATTTGCTGCTCTCGTCGAGCTGCTGCATTTCGCATCGCATTTCACACCAAAGCTCAATATTTCCGCATCCCCAGCACCAGCTCTTCCCCGATCTGGAGCGGTGCAGGCCGCGAAGTGACGCCTAGGCTGCCCGCCATCACGCGGTGGTCTTATTTGCAGCAGGAAAAGAGCGGTCGTCGACTCATAGCTTTCGTAGCCAAGCTCCCAAGCCGCCGGAGCAGGCCGTGGCGAGGTTGTGCGGGCACTGGCTTGTAGGCGCTGCACCAGGAGACGCGGGGATTTTTGGATTTTTGGCCGGTCTTCCTTGGCCGTGGCTGGCACGCGGCTTTGGAGCCCCCGTGAGACATGTCGTCCGCTCTCCGTCGCGCTGCCATCCCATCGCAGCCCCTCACCACCAGCGGCGCCCAGCAACGCCTCATCCCTTCCTGCCCAGGCCCTGTTCCCTGGCGGGTGCACCCCCCATGCATCACCCCTGTCCTCCCCGCCCGTGAGTACCCTGGCCCCATCACATCGCCCAATCTATACTTACCTCTCCGAGCGTGTGCGACGTCCACCTCCTCCAATGCACCCTTCCCGCCCCTGCCCGCGGCGGCCTGCCCTGTCGCTTCTTAAACTCGCATGGTCCCGGATCTCTGACGATCAGGCATATCGTCTCTGAACCCCATACACGTCAAACGCACCACTGCCCCTTGGCTACCGACGTCTGTCTGATCTTCGCCCCGACTCCAATGCGAACAGACTCGGCCCTCACCACAGCGTGACCACAGCAACACAAGCTTTTGGAGGGAGACCGCTCGGATGCGCGCTGTCGCCCTGAACCACACGAGCGGAAACGGCATTCCACCCCACTGCCACAGGCACCTTCAGACATCATCCCAGAAACATCCGATACCAGACCCCAGTGGTCTCTGATACACGAACTCGACCGCTGGTGCCAACCTGCGCGGCGAGCGTGTGCCAGAAACCCACTCCCCTTGCCTCCTTCTGGAAACAGCAAAAGGGGCATAGACCCGTTATTAGTCGACCCGGCCCCGTCGGCTGTCTAATTCTTGAAGATCTCTCTCACCCTTCACCCTTCCTTTCTCTCCCGGCCAGCGCTGTGCACTCGGTCGTCGATAGCCTTCTTTCATATCGGCGCTTTTGCTTCTGTTTGTTGTTGTTTGCCCACCCGCTGGTCCGGACTTTTAACTCGCCTTCCTTTCGACCTGTACAACTTTGTCAACCTTCATTACGTATTTCTGGAGTGCTTGGGTCCGACAACCGGTCATTTCAGAAAAGAAAAAGCGTGTTCCTGTTGGGCACGGCAAGAGAGTAGGGACTTCTCAGGAAAGAGGGCAAGGAGCAAGAGGACCGAACCGAGGGCCGACCTACCAGTCTCTAATTCCGACGTAATCCGACACCATGGGCAGATTGATCAAGAACCACTGGGCGAGGCTCATCATCCTGGCGGCGGGAACTTGTACGTTGGAATCCAAAGTCATGGGTTTTGCTAGGGACCGCCTTGCTGACAATCATATGCAGATCAAGTTGCTGCCGCTCTTCAGTGCTTCTTCTGGCCCAAGATCTTCTGGGACTTCCTCACGAAGACCTTAGATCCTGCCGTGAAGCCGGCGCCAGTATTACAGATCATTAACTTGGTCTTTGGGCTCATTCTCATTGCATGGGAATGGCCCCTCGGCTTCCTTGCTGGAAGCTCCCTCCACCGAAGCCTCGAGGCGCGCCTGGCATTCCTCCCTCTCACCGCCCTGGCTGCCGCTCTCATCTACCAAGGCACCAACGCCGCCATCTACCAGCTCATCGGCCTTGGCATCTACTTCTGGGCCTATAGTGAAGGCGAGGTGCGATACACTTTCCACCTCCATTCGCGCAACTGTTCAACTAACATCCATCAGATCATCTGCGCACAGCCGTGGACTCTCCCCAAACGGCCAGGAGCCCGTGGAGCCCGTGTTTAATCCCAGGCAGGGAGACACAATCATGCCACCATCACCATCCGAATTCCATGTCTATATACCCACCATATTCTACGTCCTTTGAGCGTCATCGGCAATTGTACAAAATCCGCCAGCCTCACGTGGGCTTGAAATAGAGGTGTCATCTACAGCGGATGCTCTCTTCCCACTCATACTCCAATCTCACCCACTCGACCCCAGGATACCAACGAAATCAATCATCTCTCTTCACACGGAAATGTCGTCGCTGAAACAAGGTTGAAGGAGGAGTGGAAGGTGGTCTCGAAGAGAAGAGGCACGAGTATCGGTTAAGAGAAAGGAAAGGAAACTCTTTCTCCTCCCCCGCGGAGCAAACTTGTGAACCGGCCAGGGGTTGTGCGGGAAGGAATTACTTTCAGGAACCAGCTTTTTTCTATACATCTTTTAAGGCAATCGATATATTCTTTTTTTACACAAGCGTCGTCGTCATTTCTACGGAGCAAAGGGCGACAGGCAGGTGGGAGTGGGGGAAGGGGAGATCAAAACCCATCCATGGAGGAGAGAAGGCATCGGGAAAGACGGCCAGTATATCGAAAGCATCGGCTGGCTAGCATGTTGGGCAGCCAGGGTGTCGCAGTGCAGGCAAGAAGAGGGCAGCATCTTGCATAGATGATCACGACGATAATACCAAACCTCGGTTCATCCAGTAACACTCAACTACTTTTTTCGCCGTCGTGAAATTTCCAGGTTCCCCTGACCACGGCGCTAGCGCAAACACGAAGTTACTTAGCCTCGTCAGAGCGTATCGTGACAAAACCAGAAAGTCTTGGTGTTGTTTCAAATCCGGACCCAAACGGTACGGCCCCATTCTCCCCTACCTCCCTGCTCGCACCGCCTGCAAAATGACTTGCCTCGCATCCCTACTCCGTACCTCAAATCTGAAGTCCAATTCCTACAGAAATACGAACAGGAAGAGAATGCAATTCCCACGCACCGAATCGGCGCTAAACGCCACGACACCACACCTTCCACAAAGTTGTAGGGCCAGGACCGTTTCGTTGGTTGCGACAGTGTCTTAACCCTTCAAAGCAGGTCGCAGCAGCAAAATTCCCCCTCGCAATCACCATGAGTAAAAATAGTAGAAACTGAATCTGGATGGGAAAGGCTAGCGGTAAACAATACGACAAAACTTCCAAAAACAGAGTCTGGCCGCGTGGTCTCGGTCGGTTGTGGCCACACTCCAGAGCCCAACCAACCCCTGTGTTTTGACGTCGAAGAGGGAATAGATCAACCCTGCTCCCCCACCAGCCGACCATGGGCGTGTCACGTGGTTTCAAGCGCCGCAGTTGTCAGAAATAGTTCGAACAAAAACTTTACCCAAGTTTATGGTCAGCATCGAATTCTGAAACGTCGCAGCACGACCGCTTCATTTGGGGGAGAAACAAAGATGGAATTGTGTTTTCGCTATTTTGTTCCTCGACTAGAACCAACGACATCCGCTGCGGCACATTTTGGGATCATATATGTTGAGGACGAGAAACGTCAAGTAGCGTTTTTTGTTTCGTCCACGAGTGACAGCAAGCTGTCAACTCCAGGTCAAATACCGTCGAGATGCGAGTGCACATAACCCGTCCTATCTCGCGTTAATGCTCCTTCCGACTACCAACCTCTGCTCCAGGTTTGGAAAGCCCGCCTTTGAGTATAGACGAGCGTCGCAATATCTTTCTGATGATCCTGGGCCTAGATCGGTGATGGTCAATTTAGTGACCGCCGAGGGAGCCGATCGAGGCATTGGTATTTCCTTGACGCTCCTCCATCTAAAATGGCCATATATGTCAGCCTTCTCTTCTCAACGATCATGCAAGGAAATGACCATGGCCACCAAGTGGTGTGCGGCCGACATGAGCGGTGGCAGTGCACCGGACGTGAGGTTTCTTTCCGGCAATGACCGCAACCGCCGCAACCGCGGTGCTCAACGGCCAGATCCTCGGGATCAAAACTCGCGGGTATTTGTTGGGGGCGAAGGTGTGGTGGTACGTACCTGCGACTCCTGCAGTGTGCCCTTTTCAAGGATCTGCTTGATCACCTCATCATCGACGTGGGTGCCGAACTCGTTCTCCAGAGCGCCCTTGGAGGCGCCGTCAAACGGACCTTGGGCGCCGTGCCTATAGTCAGGCGGGTCAGCCATCCGCCTCATCAGATGTTTCGCCTCGACGAAACAACTCGCAGATGGTTGGCCTGCGGTGGAGCCCGCGGCCATGACTACGATCGATCCATCCCCGAAGGAGCGGCCATCTGTCGGGGGGCCCGGAGGCTAGCGGAGGGTGGGATGGGATATGTACTCACTTGTGGGTTACGAAGATCTTGAACGAGGATACAACTTGGGCCAACGGGATAGACTTGTCGTTGAGCCACTTCTTGTAGTCATCAGCGCTGTCGAGGAAGACGACGAAGTCGTCATCCTTGCCCTTGAAGTGGACCTTTTGCTGGACTGTCTCGCCGCGGGCCATGATGAAGGTGGTGTAAAGTCGAAGGTCGGTATTTCAGGAGAAGATTATTCGTTTGGTGTCAATTGACGTCCGTTCGTTGCAATAATGAAGAGCAGCGGTAAGAAGGAGGGTGGGGAAGTAGCTATTTTTTGGCGGTGTTGCTTGAGGTCACTACGGCGCGTCAGAGGGTAGTTACTCAACCAGATGGAAAACAAGCCAACCAATTAGTTGGAAGAAGCGTGTTTGTTTATGAAGAGTTTGAAGTTGGATGGTTCGATGATTGTAGAAATTTGTTGTTCTCACGTTGCCCTCGCAAGACGTTTAAGTAAGTAGGAACGACCTAGACCACTACGTCATAGCTGACGGATGTGCTGGAGCTTCCCGTCCTAGCCCCACAGCGGGGAACGCCAAGCTCCACCTTGTGCCACCGCAGCGATCACCCCGCCCTGCTTGAATCGGTCTTGTGATCAACGGCATCAAGCTCAGGGGACCATCATGATCGGCGTCGAATTTCGAGTTTATCTGTGGACTATTTCAGCTATGCAGAGTTCCCTAGAACGTCATGGGCCAGGTAGTCATCAATTTTTGAACACCAAGGATGAGCTTCACACAAGCTGCAGCTCCAGCGGTCTCTTGGATTGCTGCAGATTTATCGGTCAATTCTTGCAGGGCTTCCTGCTTTCGGTTGCGCACTACGTCACCCATATAAATTGCCAGGCTCCTCCGATTCCGCTTTGGTGGAACCTTCCACGCCTGTGAACAGTGCTTCATGATGAGACCACATTCCAACGGCACACTGCGGGATTCGCGAACCTAAATTCTTCAACAGCAGGGCAAGGCGCATGTTCCATTTGGGTGTTTCGACCGTTAGGTGCTGTCCACCGAGTGATTGATCCACGGCATATATCTATCCATGTACCTAACTGCCACTCGCCGCAAACAACTCCTTCCCATACCCCTATTTTTGCCTATGCCACAGATAAACAGTCCAAAACACCACACCATTATTCAACTGGCCATAACAAAAACCCTAACCTTGAGCGGTAAGGCGCCTTGTGAAAGGGGTATCGAATACTCGTCCAACCTCTTTTGACTCATTCGCCCATCACCGAAAAATATTGCGGATGCTCTGAACAACTGTCTCCCGATGGAGAACGCCAACTCTTGACGTCCATCGAGCCGATAATTTTCGCGTTCTTGGGGACGATTTGTACTGCTCTTGTGACGACGTCCGAACGTTTTCCTTCTCTTCCTCTCGTACAGACCCCTTGGTAAACGTCGACCCGTGAGCACTCCCAGGTCGAGAATTGTTTGCCGACGTCAACAATAGTACCGGCGTGTAGGGACGCATTCTGTCATCGTCTCCCTCGGACCGTACCTCGGCACTATCGAGACGGCGGACAACTCTCGCAACTCCGTCGGGCCCCCGCTCTGTCTCCATCGCACAAAGCATCGGACTATTTCTCTCCGTCTCGTCTGGGATCACCGAGAGCAATGATCGGCTTGCATCCTCCATCATCTCGGATGACAGACCCGCAACTATCATCGGCTCCTTACCCCTGCTAGAGGCGGCCTGAGAGGTCTCATCTTCGGTGCCCGCTTTTTGCTGCAAGCTCACCAGACTGGCCGACCGTTTGCTGAAGCTGCTCGCTATGCTCACAACACTGAGCTTCCGCATCACAGAAGATGCCGAGGCACGGACGAGGTGTTCGCTCCTGGATCGGGCCGTTATCCCGGGAAACGGCAGGATATCCCGGGTCCAGACGTCCGACAGGAGCGCCTCGAGCCGCGCTCTCTCACCTCGAGACGGAGCGAGTACAGGTACCCGGGCAGTCGTGGTGAGAAGCGATTGCGACCTGTTGATCTGCGACCCGGTTGTGACGCTCGGGGCCGCTTCTTTCATAACACTCGTGTTCTTTAAAATCACCTGGCATAACGGGGATTTGGGCCCAACCGTAGTCGCTCGGTGTATTGATATCCTCCTGGCAATGGTTCCTAGGCACCGTGTCAGCCCATCCTGCTCCTCTAAAAATAAAAGAAATTTTCGTACCTGGCTTTCTAAAAACAGTTCCCAAGGATTTGGTATTCAGAGCGAGAAAACTGAAGGCGGATGGCTGCATGAGATCTTGAGCATTGATGTCTTGTTGACACGCAAGCCTCGTGCGCCACTCCATCTCTTCCTTCGGTGTGCACGCTGTCAGAATTACCTCGTAAAGTTGGTGATCGCAAATGAATACAAGCTTCCACGAGTACGGTGCGGTGTGGCATTGCAACCCTAGGTTTCCATTAGCATCCAAACAAGTTCGAAGATGGGCGATTGTCATACCTCGCCCATTGTCGACATCCTCCAGTTTGATGTTGCCCAAAGAGACACATGCCTGTATCGTGTATATTTGGTCCGTTCTGCTAGCGGTTGCTAGGCATAGCCACTCCCGGTAAAGAAGAGCCACCATGTACTGCCCGCTGACACCTTCCTTGGTTTGCCAACAAACGTGCAAAGCCCCGCAAAGTTGAAGGTGGCCAAATGACCTGATTCGGTTCTTGGAGGCCGCATCAAGCTGCTGTATACTAGTCAGCACATTTCTTGAAATGCGCTGCAGTGATTTTACCTGGTTGGGAAATACCAGCCGGTCCTGAAGTATCCAGGTCTTTTCCAGAGTGGACTTGATCCGCGCATCATCGGTAGCTCGGTTGATCTCAGTAGTGGCCTCTCGAAGCCGAATCAACGTGTTTTCAATCTCCATGTGCGAATAAGGGCAATCGATCACCGGTGTGTGCTTAAGGAGTTCTGCAAAAAGCAAGGGATATTTGCAAACTCGTTGGATAGGCTGGGCTAGGGTCAGAATGCATCCCTTCCAGACCCCAAGATTTTTGACTCACCTTGACGAGAAGATCGCCAATTGTAAGGCTTTTCTTCGAGTGATCGTCTTGGCTGTTAGCAGAACCCAACGAGGCAGCCAGAACCTCGAGACCTTTTTGATAGGATTGCCACTTGGGCATCGTCCTATGTGCAGACGCCACGTCTTTGATCATCAACTCGTACTTTGCCCCGTACTCTTCATAAATGAAGAACCGATTCATCTTGGCGCAACGTCAGATCCAACCCTTGCATGGAATTTCCAGCCATCAGGCCTTCTTACCTTCTTGGAGAAGACTTTGGCAACTTCAGCTGCCGTTTGGGGATCGGCGAGCACACCAGGAACGTCTCGGAGCCAAGATATCCCATCTCTATCCTCTGGCACGGCGTCTAAACTTCTCCAACGATGGTGCCCACGTATCGACGGGCCAGGCGGGGGGAGTTGAAGTGATATGTCTGGTTGGGTATACTCGGAGTCGGGAACAGCACGATGCAAATCACCCAGCATCTCCTCATGAAGCTCCACAATATCCGTCAAGTTACGGTTGATGGACGATCGTAAGCCGGCTGGCAGTGTCGGCAGTGAGGCAAGTATGGTAACGTAGACCTAGGCCTGTTAGCAACAGTGGCTAAGCGGTCCATGCTGCACACACATTCATCAGAAACCTGACATCCCCTATGTAGCTCTCCTCGGTGCTGATGAGCTCCTCGAGGATTCGCCGGCGTTGCAACGACCGCTCAATGGCGGCGGGATCCATTGACACTTGGCGATCAAGGCAGAAGCTATCCTCGGAGAGACGCGCCCCTGAGAGGGAAGCTCTACTGCTGCGATCCGTTCTCGAGTGGCCTCGGGATGAGAGGCGAGTATTCCTCCGCGAATGGGTCAACACGCTGGCAGTGGTCAGAGACATGCTGGCGCTCCTGACCGCTCTCACAAATCTAAATGACGAGCCGGACGATGAGTGCCTGTGATGGCCTGAGCCGGTGGTGGAGCTGGCGCTGTCCATGTCGAAGGTGTAGGGAGGAGGATCGTCTTCTCCGTCGAGTCCTGCTTGGCGTCGGACGGCTCGCTTGTGTAAGGTCTTCATCCACCGGTGGAAGGGTTTGTTCAACCGGGATGCAGAATTGTCCTCGCTGCCCGTGACGCCACGTCGGAAACCATGAGCGAAGTAATCCGTGTTTTCTAAGTGGTGCTTCTGCGTCGCAACATCCTCGAGACATGGTGCGGGTATTTTATCCAAAGTTTCCCAGTCCTCAAGGCCGTCCATGCGGAACTCGTTCACGTCTTCCGCGGTAGCGTCACCGATCCGCACGCCCTCCTCGCTCAACCGAAAAGTTCCTTCAACATCTGCCAAAGGATGGGGTGTGGCGTTTCCGCTGGGCTGTTGAGATGGCCGAGTCGAGATTGACCGTGACAGCGAGCAGGACGATATAGATTCGGCATCTGGGAGAGCCATGATTGACCAGGTGACCCAAAAAAAACAAAGATGTAGAGCGACTGTCCCAGACAGCTTCACGGCTGCACTGCGAGGAATGGGAATGCCGAGCCAGCTCAAAACATGATGATGGACTGAGAGGAACGACAGAAAGTCAACAATGTTGTATGAGGTTGAGACGAGCCGAAACCAAGAAAGACCAAGAAAACCAAGAAACCAAAACTGGACGGCTTGGAAGCTGAAGAAGAGTGAAGACATCGACCATGATGCAATCCTGACTGGAAGGAATGGTCAATGGGACAGGTCGGGAGGGCAGCAGGTGTCTGTCCATGAACCGCGCAGACCGCATCGGGTCCTAGCGGGCCCGAGGCCATGATAAACATGATCCAATGCGGAAGGGACAGCCGTCTCAAGATGTCAGATTGGGAGAGGGCTGCCAGTCGCAGAAGGAGCAGCGAGCACCCGGGTGCGGTTAGGATGCGATATCTGCTGCAAATGCCGGCTGCCACGAGGTTACCAGGACCGATTGGATGCGGCCACCTCACAATCGGGCAGCGGGCATTCGAGACGATAGGCAGCTCGGGCGTGGCGGGCGTAGGGTCAGACACTGTCGATCCAATCATGGCGTACAGCAGAAAAGTGCAGAACCCAATCAACTTCCGACTTCGGAAGTCGTCGTGGCCTCAAACCAAGGGAGGTTGGGAGAAACAGAGCTGAGGGTCCAAAGTGCAGCATTTAAATCCGCATCCAATCTCTAAGTCGGGGAAGAGAGTTGAGAACTGACAGGAACCCGGAAAAGGAGTTGCATCCCACCCGCTGCAACGGGTCAGCCCTGTTGAAACGGACCCATGTGATTGGCTGCGGCGGCGATCGCGGGGCACTTACCTACCCCGCCATTCCAGAGCTCCCCTCAAAAGCTCCCCAGCTGTCGCCAGACGCGTCATTGGGCGGCAGGCTGATCTCCAAGGCCTCATTCCTCGGTGTCTCACGCCATATGCTGGAGACATTCTACACCTCAAATCGGGGATCCAGTGACCTCCTCTCGAACAGCGGGCTTACCATTCGATATGAGCGGCGGCCTCCACGCGCCCACGATTCCGTCGGGTCAAACGACACAACCGATCGCAAACGGTGTCGCTCACCTGTCACTCGCAGAACTTCAGCGCAAGAAAGACAATGTTGAGGCCGAGCTGAAGGCGCTGGGGAGTGTTCTGGACTCGGTTGGTTCCCACCCCAGCCCCAAGCCTTGCGACTTGGCAGCTGACAACGGCGACAGCACGGTGTTGATATGAACACAAGCCTGATCACGCGTGATGGATTCCCTCGAGCCGACCTTGATGTCGCTCAAAGTGAGAGGACGGCACTTTCTGGAAATCTCGAGGGCGGAGGCTGACGAAGCGTCGGGTAGTTCGCACGACAAGAGCCCGTATCATTCATCTTCGAAATGACTACAAGGACTTGATGAATGTGATTGAGAAACATCTCCACGAACATTTTGCGACCTTGGAGGACAACGATGAGCCAGAAGCTCCCGCAGCGGGTAGCGCCCCGACGATTCTCCCAGATTCAGTGCCCGAGACACTGGATCAGCCATTCGCTAAGGTAAACTCTGTGGTCGAGAACAGCCCAGCGCAAACGGCAGGGCTCAAGGCTGGAGACTTGATTCGAAACTTCGGCTATGTTAACCACGGCAACCATGACAACCTTCGGAAGGTGGCCGAATGTGTCCAGGGCAATGAAGGGGTAAGGGTCCTTTGTGTGTTGAAACCCAAAGTAGAACTGACCTAGCCCTAGCAAAACATCCTCGTTAAAGTGTCCCGTACCAGTGGAGGCAGCACCCAAGAGCTCCGGCTAACGCTAGTTCCTCGCCGTGATTGGGGTGGCAGAGGCCTGCTCGGCTGCCATGTCTTGCCGCTGTGAAAGCTTCAGGGGCTTGGGCAATGGGACTGCATGTGTTGTCCGGGGTGGAATGGGTGGTCGTTGGGCCTCACTGGTTAGGCCACACCCAGAGCAACCTAAGCCTCAAAGGGGGCGCATGATTACAGCCTAAAAGGGCCGCCCACAGTCGGTTTTGTAGGGCCATTAGGCTTATGAAGTTGATGATGTGTGCGCATGAAAATCTAGGAAATCCAGGAGTGGGTAACTGAAAGTGTGCTGGCTGCCTGTGGATATCGAGTCAACGGTGAACGGTCAAGGAAAATATGGTTCAACTGTATTCAGGCACCCATGGTAGTCACTGTCAAAGCCGACTCACCCATACATGCCCAATGACCACTTATCTGGCAATCCATCGTAAAAGCGAGCCTTGGAGGACTCATTCCTGTTTTGCGCTGAGCAATCCGAACACATCTGGCGGTCTGGTCTTATCGACAGTTGGGTACGGAGTAGGTCGTGATCCTTTGTTGCCCCTGGCTCCTGGGTGGGTCCGCCTCCTGAGCTGTCCCGCATCGCCAATCGCCGCCACAACGTCAGTCGGCGTCTGGTGAAGCTCGGACCAGTGAGATCACGTGCTCACCCCGCCCTCTGCCCAAATGGAAGGCGGCACCGAGTTTTTTTCGCTGTTTAAGGCTGCTACCTTCATGAAAACAGCATCTCGGTATTCCAGGTCCACTGCACTTGCTGCCCGATCCTCTTCTTCGCCCCAGTGAAGGTACGTGCACCAGCCATGTCCGAGGCTGTGGCCCCTCTGGCTCTTTTTCCTCCGTTTCTGCACCCATTTAAACCCCTCCTCCTCCCACCTCGCTTCGCGCTGACTGACGTGCCTGCGCTCCAGACGTGTTTACCCTCACATCTTCGCACCTAATCAATCCACCTTCACAATGGCCGCTGAAACCCCCACTTTCAAGCTGGTCCTCGTCGGCGACGGCGGTACCGGCAAGGTGAGTTCCTCGTTCCCCGCATCGACGGGCATCCTTATCGCTCTCGCAGCTCTCGCAGCTGCGGGGCTTGCGGCGCCCATCAGTCGGACTCCAGACTAACGACAAACTGCGACATCCAGACCACCTTCGTCAAGCGCCACTTGACGGGCGAGTTCGAGAAGAAGTACATGGCCACCCTCGGTGTCGAGGTTCACCCTCTCGGCTTCACCACCGTAAGTCAAACCGATCACGAGCCTAGCGCCCAACCGGCGAACCTAACACCCCGCAGAACTTCGGTCAGATTCAGTTCGATGTCTGGGATACTGCCGGCCAGGAGAAGTTCGGTGGCCTTCGTGATGGCTACTACATCAACGGCCAGTGCGGCATCATCATGTTCGATGTTACTTCGCGCATCACATACAAGAACGTGCCCAACTGGCATCGTACGTCTACCCGACCCCGCCCCCGCGATTCAACCGACAGCTGCTAACAGTGAACCTAGGCGATCTCACCCGTGTCTGCGAGAACATCCCCATCGTTCTCTGCGGCAACAAGGTGGACGTGAAGGAGCGCAAGGTCAAGGCCAAGACCATCACATTCCACCGGAAAAAGAACTTGCAGTACTACGACATCAGTGCCAAGTCCAACTATAACTTCGAGAAGCCCTTCCTCTGGCTCGCTCGCAAGCTCGTTGGCAACAGCGCTCTTGTAGGTTTTCCCTTCCCTGGAATGGTTGTTACATGGAAAACTGACTCTCGTAGGAATTTGTTGCTGCCCCCGCTCTTGCCCCCCCTACCGCCCAGGTTGACGAGGCTCTGCTCCAGCAGTACGCCAAGGAGATGGAGGACGCCGCTGCAATGCCCCTTCCCAACGAGGAGGATGACGATGACCTCTGAGCGTTGCGAACAGCGAAGGTTGGTCGGGAGTATTGGTGGGAGCGCATGAGGTAATGCCCGCTACAAGGGATAAACATCACCCATGCAGTGCCAACTGCCGAGGTGGAAGGGATTGGGACAGGGTCGCAAGATGAGATTCGGCCAGCGATGAGGGCAAGGAATCAGAACGCAGCGTATTCTACTCAGATTTTCACAAGGGTGCTGGTCAAGATTATCTCTTCACTGTAGCTGGACCAAGCACGGGGCGGTAGATTTGATTATTGCTGCATGCGCAGTCTCTAGGTAGAGCATATGAGCCAAAGTTCCCGACATTCTCCTCCCCGCTATATCTTGCTTCTGCACGCAGGGTGATGTGATGATTCCCATGGGGCCTTGGGGCGGTGAAGCTGTCGACCCCGCCTGTTGGCGGGGCATCATGACGCAAAGTTCAATTTGCTTGCTTGCTTGTTTGCTTTGTCAGCTGGGTCCACAGGGCCCACTTGAGTACCTACATGCCAACATTGGAACCTCGAAGTTTGAAGGTCTTTGCCATCGCATGTTCACACTGTCATCCCTACCTCCCTCAAGATCTAGGTAGTTTGTGTGAGCCAGAATACCAGCCCTCACTCTGAACGTTTTTTCCTTTGTAAAAATAAAATGACCCAAAAATTTCGTATGTTCAAATTACAGTTCGTAGATTCAGTTTGGCCTGGGGCTGGGACAACGGTCGTCTTCCAAGGTGATACCCCTGTTGTTTACTTTGATGTTGCGTCCCACACAGCCTGGATCATTCATGTGTGTCCAAGGTACAAAAGCCACCAACAAAAAAACACGACGCTCAGTTCACATCCTACAATAACATGACCGTTTCCCAACCAAGTGTCAATCAAGAGCCAAAACCCCAACTCATCCTCCCGGGGCAGACCAACAACCCCTTTGTCCTGTGCCCCCACAACCGCCGAACTCAGACTCACCAAGCCAACTTCGCAATCCTGTTAACTCCCTCCCCATCACCCAAAAACTCACAGAACCCCTCCGCAGCCTCTAGAACCTCGTCTCCGCCAAGACCATGATCCTCTCCATCGCCACCAAAGGTCCCAATTGTCTCGGCCCATCTGAGGAGCATCCGCATCTGGCTTACCGCGCGCCGTTCGGAGGCAACACTACCGCCTGTGGAGTGTTTACCCCGGACGCGGGCGCGATTCCAAAGGAGTGAGCAGATTTTGGATGTGTTTCTCAACAGAGACGAGGCACAGGCGAGTGATTCTTTAGCGGGCTGCGAGGTCTCTGCCTGGTAATTTTGGGCGTGATTTTGATCGTGATGTGTCGTCCTGGTACTGTTGGTGGCGGTGCTTAGTGACGGCGATGTCTCGGATTGTTGTTGTTGTTGTTGTTGTTGTTGTTGTTGTTGTTGTTGTTGTTGTTGTTGTAATTGTTGGCGGTGGGTGTGGCGGTGGAGGTGAGCCCGAGACGCAGTTGGGGATATGGGTAAAGGGGGCAGGTTCAGCTTTTTCAGGAGGACCTTCAGACCTGCGCGGTAACTGCCTCCGTGAATCGACACCGAGCGAGGTGAGTTTTGCGGCGTAGGAGAGGGAAAATTGTGGTTACGGTAATGACCGAGCTGCTCATGACGACGGTTCCGCTGCTGGGTGTGGGTTCTGAGATAGCGCTGTGTGGCAAGGAGGCATATGGCGCGAAGCTTGAGGCTGACACAAGCCAGAACAGACAGGGAGCTTGCAGAGATGTTGGAAGACTGGTCAGGATTGGAAAACTCATCAAGATCTTCAAATTGAGGCGCGGGCTGAGAGTCATTGTAGGGTTCGAAATTTGGTGTTCCATGATGGATGACTAGCAGTTGGCTCTGAGACCGAGGGTTGACGGGAGATTGCCGGTAGATAGCCGCGCAGCCTTGCTGTGTAACATCTGGGTAGTGAGCGGGATTGCGGTGAAATTCTACCATATCCATACCCCTTGGCGGAGCACACCATAACTGCTTCTCAGAGGTATGTGCAGTGAACTCGGTGGGCTCCACCTTGACAGGGGTGCCATCGATTGTGGTATTCGGTTTCCAGTTGATATTCTTGAAAACTGGACGTAAAAGTGTGCCCTCACGTCTGTATGATTGTGACGACACTCCCAATGGTGCTAGCGAAGGATACATTGGATTGATGAGGGGCTCGTTGAGATCATGGGGTTCCGGAACCCCTTCTACTTCCTCAGAACCAGGTGGTGCAGATTCCGGCGACACGTTCGAATATAGTGCAGGCCCACTAAAGGGAATTGAGTAGATAAACGCACTGGGCGACGGGGAATCTCTAGGTGCAGGTTGAGTAGTCATCATCGGCTGTGGCAGAGCTGAACTTCGATACAGTACCGTTACAGTCAAGGTCATCAGCTGCAGGTTCCCGTGTACTTATAGGGATGAGGGGACAAGGAAATGAAGATATTCGGGAACCAACGCTGCCTAGTTAGCCAATCGGAAACACACTCTAAAGCATCGATCCACATTTGGTCAATGAGAGTCAGGTTCTAGCAGTGCGCTCAAAGCCCATGTCTCAGACGGGAAGAATTCGTTGATATCCGACTCGCTTGCTAAAACAGATAGATCTAAGTGTTCCAAATGACAAGTCTTCCATCGATGCCGGATGCTATTCCGAGTTAGTATCTGAGACACGGAACTGCACAAAGGCGACTTACAGCTGAACTTCCTGACTGAGTCGCCAGAAGATTCGTACGGGCGGAGCATTGTGATGGTGTTTTGGTGGACGGTCTTCAGTTGCGTGTCATCCTTCACCTTTCCCCTGAGGTCCATTTGCCTGAACATGTTGAGGGCGGAGTCCTCGCGGCCGTCGCTAAGGCCCGGCCTACCCTTGGCCTCGAGGGTTCCACTGAGCTGCCAGCCGTTGATGCCACCCTTGAAACGGAAGGCTTCACAGTCGTACCCGGCGGCGATGATCTCAGCCTCGCCGTTCCAGATCAGGCTCATAAAGGGCAAAAGCTGGGTGTTGATGCTGATGACAGCCTTGGGAGGCTGATCCGGGCCGCTAGGGTAGACAACCGTAATACTGCTATCGTGGGCGGCGTACGCCAAGGCATCGCCACTGGGGGAGAATGCAACGGCATGGATCCAACCAGCAGAATTGTTCAAGTACTCGCCGCACACGGTATTGAACGGCAACCTCTCGCCCCAAACACTCGGGTCGGGGCGAGCGTCAACGCCCTTGATGAAGCTCGAAAAGACCCGAGCATGAGCATCAGTCGACCCGGCAGCGAGCAGGACCGAGTTGGGGTGCCATGCTACAGTAGTGATGGTGCTCCGGATGGGCTTCTTCAGGTGCTTCGAGACCCACCAGTCGTTCTCCTCCTCGAAGTAGCAAACGGCGATCAGCCTGTCTCCGGAGCCGACTGCGAATTTGGTCTCCGAGGGAGACCAGCGCACAAAGGTGGCCGCCCTGTTGATGCGAAGAAGGACCAAGGTTGGCTTGTATCCCTGAGGAGAGGGCTCCCAGACGAGCGCATTCCGGTCTGGACGGCCATGGTCAGCGGGGTGCTCAGGCGGTCCCGTTCACAACAGGACTTACCCTGGGAACATGAAACGATGCGGCCCGAGGTAGGCGCAATGTCGACACTCGTCACAGTCTTGTCATGTCCCTTCAGTTCGTCGACCAGCTTGAAGGTGTCGCCGACCTTGCGGTAGAGCTCGACTGTCGTGTCCCGCGCGATTGCAAGCGTCTTGCGGTCGGCCGAGAACGAGTGATCCGCAATCGGGTTGTGGAAAAGGTGATGGACTTCCGGCGCAGCCATATTTAATTCGAATGCGATAGGAGTAGCTCTCTACTACCGCTCACTGAGGTAGTCGTGGGGTGTGAGTGTTGGTGACGGGAAAGCGAGAGGTTGCTCAGGACAGCCGCTGACGAGGCGTGGTGGAGGGGCTCTATCAGCTCCGCCCCGCCATGATTTCCCGCTGCAGACACCCCTGCCGTAGCCGCCAGCCATCCTTGTAGTCCCGATTTTTTTTGTGAGACCGCTCAACCCTGTGAACCAGACGCGGCTACAAACCAACGACACTTCATTTCACACAGGGCGACGATACCACGCGGCTGAGATATACACCATAAACACTCCAACATATCGTCTCCCTGGACGCACAGAGCTAGTGAAAACAACGCGACAATGGCCACACGAGGTCCTCCGCCCGCCGGGCTCCCGGCCAAGGTCGTCTCTGTGCCGCCAAACCAAACCCTCTACGTCACAAATCTTCCGTCAGCAAAAATACAGAAGGAGGATCTTCGCACAGCACTCTACATGATATTCTCCACGTACGGCCCTGTCCTGGATGTAGTAGCGCTCAAGACAATGGCGATGCGCGGCCAGGCACATATTGTCTTTAGGGACATCCAAACAGCTACACAGGCGATGCGGTCGCTCGACGGTTTCGAATTCTTCGGCCGTCCGATGGTCTGTCTTGAACTCTTATGTCCTCTATGAACTCATGCTAATATGGACCAGAAAATCATGTACGCGAAGTCCAAGTCGAACGCCATCGCGAAGCTGGACGGCACCTTTAAGATACCCACCTCCGCCGCCCAGGTGGAGGTTACCGACCTCCAACAGAGCATCTTCAATGCTCCTGTTCCTGGCGCAAAGGCGCCACCCGCAGCACACGGCCTCCCCTCTCGACCACCCGGCGCAGACCATGTCATGGCGGATGCTGGGACGCCTGACAGCCGCGGTGTCAAACGCCCAAGAGACGAGAAGGAGGACGAGAAGGAGGACGAGGAGGAGAGTGATTCAGACGTCGCCATGGAGGAGGACAGCGACGACGAATGAAGGCTTTGCAGAGGCAGGGAAAGGAAGGATATTACAATGGAATTCGGGATCCCCAAAGGGCGAGTGCTCTTCAGCTCAAGTTCACGATTCAAGAGCCATTTCTTTTGGCACCCACAGGCCGACACAGCCTCCGACGAGACCGAGCCACACCATAAGGTAACTTTCTTTGGAGCAGTCGAACCTCGACATAGCTTCGCCCAGGAGACAGGGATGGACGAAAAATGAGGGTACGCCTGTGATTGGGTGGTGCTGAATACAGTGGACAAGAAATGGTTTGTTAGTCTAGACCTGTCTTGGCATGCGGAGTGGCTAGTTAACTGCTTTGACAGCCAAATGCTTATGAAAAGGGAACATACATCAGCCGAGATGCCGCCCACTGCGCCAGCGTTGCGGAGACCCTCTTTGAATTGGTCCGGCACGAGTCGCCGGAAGACCGTGTCGATATTGAAGGCTTGCTCGTCTATGGGGAGGTCGTGGAGACTGAACCAAAGACAGGGTGCTTGGTATGTCGGGTGCAGATGTATCTCGTATGTGACACGGCCAACATGCGGCACTGGGTTTCTGGGTAAAGCGGACTGGATATGGTCAGACTATTGGAACCAAGTGGTCGAGCAAGACTTTATACCTCGTCGGCGTCTTCTGCAGCTATCATGTCTTTGTCGGCCTCCATCTCCGTCACCTCGTTTTTGAAGCCACCGAAGGAGAAATTCTCTAGATAGGCAGAAAGGTCACCGTCATCCAATTCGCCCTCCAGCGGGCGCACGATCTGGAGGTAGGTGTTATACTCCGGACCCAGCGAGAAAGAAGTGTTCAACGCTGTGCACACTCTCATCTTCCATTGTCTCCGAAGAGGGCCAAGCGCGGCTTGGCAGTATCGTCGATCGAGGTGGTGGCAGACTTCAGTAAACTCCTCACCTGTCAGGAACGGGTAGTTTCTGAACTCGGACGAAAGTGACATGGTGTCGGGCTCTGCAAGCGCTGGGATCTGGAGTCATGCCAAAGCCGTTGAGATCTCAGTATGAGAATGTGGACGCCGAGTCATGGACTGCGTCCTGACGGGGTTGCTGTTTGTTGTGCGGAACCTGCGGGATGGCAGGGCCAAAAACCTTGGTGGCCTGGGACAAAAAAGTGTTGAGATGTCTGTAGGCGTCTGGTATATCTACCTAGACGCAGCTGGTTGGGTCGAACAGCCCAATTATTCGAGGTCGAGACTAACTTTCAGGCTTTAAAGCGCCTGCAAATCAGAGCGTCCCTACGATTACGATTTAAGGTACAGGGTTAGGGTTCCACCTGCCAAGGGTGAAGTTGTCCTTTCAAAGCTGCCTGCCGCAAGCCCTGGCACTCTACAGGCTGTCCACCATCGCAAAGAGGACCGGACCCGACGGCGCGCTAATAACGGACAGCGCCTATATCAAGTCTGCTGCGTTTCCGCCTCTTCTTTTGCACAGTCTGTGAAAAGAGCCACCTTGCGACTTCTCTGTATATTCTTTCCTGATTCCAAGTCTTTTGGCGCGGCTTTCATCCTGTGTTGATCATCCCCTTTTTTGGCGCAAGGGAGGCATCAAGTACTCGTAAAACTCCCTCCCATCCGAACGACGAACGAACCAATTCCTCTGCCGCGCCTAGCATAGCATCATTGATCGATCGCGGCTCCGGTTTGCTGTTCTGAAACCGCTAATTCATCCTCTCCGTCGGCTCGCGTCCTAGCGCCCCGGCTGCCTGTCCCGACAAGCGAGAAGACGCCCCGTGGCATCACCCCTTGCCAGTTTACAAACTCCCCCTCCACCATCGAGCTTGCGCAACTGCTCGAACTCACCTCTTTGCGCCGCTCCTCGGCGAATAACTGCCGAGAAGAGAGCAAAGAAGAGAGGAAAGGAGGCAAATCGCTGCCGCGGCTCGGTAGCAACCTCTTTCCGCGGGGCAACGGCGCCCACGGCGCATCCACGTCCAGACCAAGAAAACAAGAGTAACGAAACACCCGATCCTACCCACGGCCGGGCGACACGGTCATGTCCTTCTCGGTCCCCAAAAATGTCCCCTCGTTCTCGAATCCCCAACGACAACTCGAGGACCGCCTCTGGTCATCCTCGGGCATAGCGTCCAAACGCTCTGCGCTGAACTCACAGGGCGTCCTCGGCGGCGTGCAGCGCAGCGTCGGAGATTTACTAGGAACGGATCGCGCCGCCCTGCCGATGTATAAGGATAAGCCGTATGCATACGCGCCTTCGGGCAGGGGGCGGCCGTTGATCAGGAGGAAGACGGCCTGCGGGTTGTTTGTGGTGGTGGTGCTAGTGATGATATGGTGGACGAATATGTTTGCGAAGCCGAGGGAGACGGCGAAGGATAAGTTAGGAGAGTGGGGGTTGATGCCGGGGAAGGCGAGCAGCAAGTATGACTGGGCGGAGAGGAGGAAGAGGGTGGTCGAGGCGATGGAGCTGAGCTGGGGGGCTTATGAAAGATATGCTTGGGGTGAGTCCTTGTGAAGAAGTCGGGATGGGCCGTACTGACTGGCGACAGGTCATGATGAGTTTCACCCGGTTTCGAAGAGTGGGAGGATGATGGCACCGAAGGGCTTGGGGTGGATCATCATCGATTCGCTGGACACGCTGATGCTGATGAACATGACCAAGGAGCTGACGCATGCGCGAGAGTGGCTTTCGAAGTCGCTGACCTGGGATCAAGATCAGGATGTGAATACGTTTGAGACGACGATTCGGATGATGGGCGGGTTGCTGTCGGCGCATTACCTGTCTACAACGTACCCGAATATGGCACCGATACCCGATGATGATCCGGGGAAACCGGGTGAGGACCTCTACCTAGAAAAGGCAAAGGATCTGGCGGACCGGCTGATGGCGGCGTTTGACTCGCCATCGGGTGTTCCATATGCCAGTGTCAACCTGGGCAAGTTCAAGGGCATCGAGTCTCACGCCGATGGAGGAGCATCCTCAACTGCTGAGGCAACAACCCTGCAGCTCGAATTCAAGTACCTCGCCAAGCTGACCGGCGAGAAGGATTTCTGGGACAAGGTCGAGAAGGTGATTCAGGTGATTGATGACAACAACCCGCAAGACGGCCTCGTCCCCATCTATATCCATCCCGAGAAGGGAGACTTCAGGGGTAATAACATCCGGCTCGGTAGCCGAGGAGACTCATACTACGAATATTTGATTAAGCAGTACCTCCAAACCAACAAGAAGGAGCCAGTATACCTAGAGATGTGGAATGAGGCGCTCAAGGGCGTCAGGAAACACCTCATCACATACACAAAACACAAGCAGTTCACCGTCCTCGGCGAGCGCCCCAGCGGCCTGGAGGGCGAACTCTCCTCCAAGATGGATCACCTGGTGTGCTTCATGCCAGGCACCATCGCGCTGGCTGTCACCGGGGGCCAAACGGAGTGGAAAGCCAGCAATACAAAAACGTGGTCCAAGCAGAACATGCGCGACATGCAGCTCGCACGCGAATTGATGCATACCTGCTGGGGCATGTACAAGTTCATGGCAACGGGGCTCGCAGCCGAGATCACCTACTTCAAGGTCGACGACCCCCCTCTTCCCGAGAAGGCACACCACGGTGCCACCGACGACCTCGACCCTGACCCGAACGCCGAGTGGCGCAAGGACTTTGAGGTCCACTCCAACGACGTCCACAACCTCCAGCGCCCCGAAACCGTCGAAAGCTTATTCTACATGTGGCGCATCACCGGTGAGGAGAAGTACCGCGAGTGGGGCTGGGAGATGTTCAAGAGCTTCGTGAACTACACTGCCGTCGAAGACGGCGGGGGTTTCACGAGTCTGTCCAACGCAAACACCATCCCGCCGGTGACTAAGGATAACATGGAGAGCTTCTGGTTGGCGGAGACGCTCAAGTATTTCTACCTGCTGTTCTCGCCGGACGACTTGCTCCCGCTGGATCAGGTTGTTTTCAACACGGAGGCTCATCCCTTCCCGAGGTTTGATATGGGGCCGTTGTTTAAGACAGGGTGGGAGAGGAAGAAGAGGGACAAGGAGGGGAAGATTGTTGTGTAGCAGGGAGTAGCATTGTGTAGGTGGGTGATCATTGTGCAAGGGAGAGGAGGGGGTTAGCATGAGCGAGCGAGGACCGATAAAAGTCCGGTGGCAAGCGGGTATAGTATGTATTAGGGACAACCATCAAATAGGGGCTTGGTGTTTTGCTTTTAAAAGTATTGTATGGCATAGGTGTATTTCTGAATGATGGAATGAGGCATGGTGGATTATGAGCGTGCTGGTGATCTTTTGGAACAGTATTGTCGATCACTGAGTACGAGTATCCTCCACGGTCATATGAGATCGGGCACCGAACTGTTCAGATAGAGACGGCATCCGTTTAGACCAACACACATATGTACTTAAACGCCCATCATCTGCAAGCTGTCCTAGCATTTCAAGGAGGGGTCTAGCCCAGCGTGCCAGTAAGGTGAGGACATCTTCGGCAGGGCCAGTGATTGGCCTGCTCTCAGCTCCATCACACTACACTTAGCAACGCCACCAAAGAGGGGATAGCTGAAATGGATAGCCCTCCGAGGAAAACTAAAGGAGAGTGAGTAGGAAAATGAGAAAAATGCAAGACATGTTTGCCCCGGTCGCCAACCGAAAAATGACTGGTGCGCCATTCATCCCATTGGAGCCAGCCAGACAAGAACTGCCTGCCCCGAGCTTATCAGACCGGGGGAAACGGACAGCCCAGACATCCATTTTCCGTGGGAGTGTGGGAAGGAAGCCAGCGGTGCAGGGCTGGGCTGGGCCGCTGGGCCGTTCCAGTAAATTGATCCTTCCCGTCTGTTGGGAATGGACCTATAAGCGGTATCGTGTTATGCATTGGAGGTTGGTCGGCACCGTGTCAGTGGGCGGGAGTCCATATTGAATTCGCTAGATAAGCGTCAGCAGGACAGATATACGTAGAGACCGAGCGTGTCTTCGTGCCGGAGAATTATGTTCAAGTTTTGTGAAAGGGTAGCCACACCTAAGACAGGGTCGTAGCGCAGCCGTATCGTCGCCCTCGCTTGGGCTGTTCAGGTCATTGGAGCTCTGCCAATACCAGTCCGGCGGTCGGGCTTGTGGCTCTAGCCAATGCGAGGCCGCCGCCAACCGGGCGGGATGATGCGGGATGCGGGATGCGGGATTGCGAGCGAAAGAGTTGGATGGATGGGCTGCCACGCTGGCCTGGCCATGTTGGCGAAAGATAAGCCGGAGGCCAGCCTCTTTACCATGCGAAATGGGATGAGGCACGGAGCCGCTGGAGATGCACGAGCCTTGGGTTTCCGGTCTCTCTGTGTTTCCCTCCTTCCCCTCTCAATTGCCGCGTTCAATGTCTTCTCGTGTTGGCGAAGACGGCGGGAATACTCGACACACTCAACTCACCATCGTCAGGGCTCCCACGACAGCTGCAACCATGATGCCGTCCCAACCCCAAATGATATGAGTCCTCCCGCAACACGGCCACCATGGCGCCAGATCGCGACCTCGAACTGAACCGCTTCTCCTTCAAAGAAGGCTCCGTCGCCCACGGCAGCATCTGGAGTACGCGGGAACCAGCATACTTATACGACGACCGCCCGCGTCGCAAGCGAGATCGTGGGCGCGATGCCTTTGGACGATGGCTGGACACCTTCAGGCGCGACCCGAACAGTCGCATCACGCCCAAGTCGGTGGTGCACAGCGCCGAGGATCGCGAAAGAGCGGCGGGGATGAGGAGTGATGTGCTGGATGTGGATTATGAGATTGGCCCAGATGGTGAGAGGGTTGACTTGGACGATCAGAGAGAGCGCCAGGGTGGTCATTATTTCGATTTGGCCGCGGCGAATTACAGCACTGCCAACACAAGCTTGGTGAGGGAGTTGAAGGGGAGGCATTTACAGATGATTGCGATTGGAGGGAGTATTGGTATGTTTGTGGGATGTGAAGTGCGAGGGAAAATGCGACTGCTGACTTTGTCAAGGAACTGGCTTATTTGTTGCCTCGGGGCGGTCGCTAAACATGGGTGGACCGGCGTCGTTGCTGGTGGCCTATGGCTTTATCGGCATCATGCTGTACTGCACCGTTCAAGCCCTCGGCGAATTAGCGGTGACCTTTCCCGTTGCTGGGTCCTTCTCGGCCTACTCGACACGATTTCTCGACCCGGCATGGGGTTTCGCCATGGGATGGAACTACGCTATTCAATGGCTTATCGTGCTGCCTCTGGAGATTGTTGCAGCCTCCCTAACAGTAGGGTATTGGAACTCCCATCTCAGCCGCTCCGTCTTCGTTACAATATTCTTGGTCACCATCATCATCATCAACCTCTTCGGCGTCAAAGGCTATGGCGAGGCCGAGTTCGTCTTCGCCATAATCAAAATCACTGCCGTCATCGGCTTCATCCTCCTCGGCATCGTTATCAATATTGGAGGCTTTCCCGATGAAGGCTATATCGGTGGGAAGTACTGGTCAACCCCCGGCGCCTTCCATAACGGCTTTCGCGGCCTCTGCTCCGTCTTTGTGACCGCTGCTTTCGCCTTCGCCGGCACTGAGCTCGTTGGCCTGGCCGCCGCCGAAACCGCCAACCCGCGGAAATCTCTCCCAACGGCCATCAAGCAAGTTTTCTGGCGTATCACCCTCTTCTACATCGTTGCCCTCACCCTTGTCGGTCTTCTTGTTCCCTATGACCACCCAGAACTTCTCGGTGCCCGCACAATGGTTGATGTCACCGCCTCCCCCTTCGTCATCGCCATCGAATCCGCCGGCATCCAAGTCCTCCCCGGCGTCATGAATGGCGTCATCCTTGTTGCCGTTATTTCTGTCGGCAACTCCGCCGTCTTCGGCTCCTCCCGCACCCTCGCGGCCCTCGCCGACCAGCGCCAAGCCCCCGCAATCCTCGGATACGTTGACCGGCGCGGCCGACCCCTTGTCGCCATCCTTGTCGCCTCTCTCGTCGGTCTCCTGGGCTACCTCGCCGACCTCGAAGAGCAAGCCGACATCCTGGAGTGGCTCCTGGCCGTCTCCGGCCTCTCCTCCATCTTCACCTGGGGCTCCATCTGCCTCGCGCACATCCGCTTCCGCAAGGCCTGGGCGCACAAAGGGCGCTCCCTCTCCGAACTCGCTTTCCGCGCGCAGGCTGGGGCGGTCGGCTCCTACATCGGCCTAACATTCAATATCCTCGTCCTCATCGCCCAGTTCTGGACCGCCGCGTTTCCCATGTCTGTGCCAAAGGCAATCGATGAAGCCGAGCGCGGGCCTGGATCAGCGTCGTACACAAACGACGCGGATCCCACGCCGAGAAGCATTGCGCAAAACTTTTTTCTGCAGTACATGTGTGTTCCGATTGTGGGAGCGTTTTATATAGGGCATAAGCTCTGGTTCAAAACGAAAATAGTCAAAATAAAGGATATGGATGTTGATACGGGGAGGAGGGGGTTCAATTTACCCATTTTGATGGCACAAGAAAGGGAGGAGAAGGGCAACTGGCCACTTTGGAAGAGGGTCTACAAGTTTTTATGTTGACGGACGGATATGCTTTGGATTCGATAGCGTGGCGTTTATGGAATGTTGCGAGATTCGGGTTTGTGGGTCACTCTTCGCCTCGGATGGAGTTGGGGTGAGAAGGGACGAACATATCTGTCGCTTTAATGCAGGGACTGGGAAGGCTCTCTGCTCTCGGCTGGTTGGGCCGTCAAGATACCTTTGGGTGTGGCTCTTTGCTATGCTAATAGATGCTGGGAGCAGCCGGTTGAAGACAGGACGACAGGCTGCTGGGAAACACCTGCAGAATCAACGAAATCATGACGACACGATAGATGCATATGTGGACACCATTTCCAACACCCACACCCCAAACGTATCAGCAAGGCGAATTTATATTTTGTATCTTACTGCTGACGACAACAAGGAGATCCCACAGTTTCGTTTGACACAGCGGTCATAGACAAGAGGGAAATAAAGTAGAGTGTTTGACACCGTCCACTTTGGTCCAAGACTCGAAGAGCCATAAAGAATCCCTTCCCAACCCTAGAGCCCCTCACGGTACAGCAGGGAGTCACCCGCCGAAGAATACACTCATCCTACAAACCCCCTTCGAAAAAATATATGAGAGCTGACAAGTCACCTCCGAGGTCCTCCGGGGATGTGAGAAAAAACGGGTAGCCTAACAGAGGGAAATGTAGCAGATCCCACTTCAGGATAATCAACAGAAAGGAAATCCCGAGGTGTCAATTTCTGAGCCAGGATAACATGCAGATGATGTGCTGTGCTCCTCGTCAATCATAAACCGCGTGCGTAATACATACAATCATCAAAATGGCCGTTGTCGGGATGTTTCTTGCGTAACAGCGGTGGTCGACATTCTCCGTCGGCTGCTAACCAGCACTTAGAAGTCCCAGAAGTTATCTGACTTCGCCGTAGCCTTCTGCTGCTTCCCAGGAACATTCTTGGGCAACTGGTTGATCTCATCGCCAAAAAGCCAGTCGCGGTTCGTTCCCTTCTTGCCACCCATGCCATCTCCGCCGATCGAGATGCCCCTTTCGTCAACCCCCTTCCTCTGGAGGGGGTTGCTGTTCTCTTTGTGCGCGGGTGACTGATCATACGATGACCAATTGCTCTCCATCATTCGCACAGCTTTCTTGCGGTCGTCACTGATCTTTGCCAGACCGGTATTGCCATTGTTGGGTGAGGGCTCGTCCGTCACAACGAAGTGCGCGTCAAAATCCTTCGAGCGGCCACCGAGGTTCGTAATGTTACCAAGCGGAGCGGGGCCAGGGGTCGGTGCGGAACCATCCTCATTGTAAAGATTGTTTTCGTACAAGCCGAGTCCGTCATTGTGCGCAGTCCCGCGAGGGCGGCCAGCGGGCCGTGGTGTTGCGTCAGGACCATCATCAATGAAGTCGAAATGTGCCTCTGCGTCGCGGCGCGGCTTGGGTGCAGCACCGTGCCTTTCCGGGCTCTCTTCAACCACGTCATCTTCGGTTCCCCAGTGGCGGACATCCCGAGCTTTGTGCATCACGCGCGAGGCCGTCGGTTTCTGGGGTGTGACGAAGTCATCGAACGACCAGTTGGAGTCACGCTTCGTCTTTGGCTTCTCATCAAAGTCAACACCAGCCTTGGGGGCGTCCTGGGGTTCCGAGCCGTCTGCGAAGTCGAAATGCTGATACTTTTTGGGGTTTGGGCGCACGTATTTCTCTGGTGAAGCTTCCGGCGTGTCCTGAACGGGCTCGGCCTCTTCCGCCTCAAACAGACGAATGGGCTGGAAATTCTTTCCAGCACCGATCTTGGGCGCGATAGCCTTGCTGGGCGACTGCGAACGCTCGCGACCCCGGGTAGGCGATGTCTCGTCTTCGACAGGCTCATCGCCGAGAATCTCGGTGAAGGACCGCTGGCGGGGCCGGTTTCCAGCGTAGGGAGAGACAACAGTCGCAGGTTCAATTTCATCCCGCGGCGCAAAGAGGGCCAAAGAGGCATGAGGGTCGCGCAGAATGTTGGTTGAGTTGCCTCGTGAACGAATTGGCAACTCCTCGTGGGTGATCATGCCGCCGTGAGACTTGACGCATCTTGTGATGAGGCCGATCTGGTCCTTGCTGTCGCGGATTGGCCAGTTACGGCCAGTCTTGCCAATAACATCAAGCTGCTTCAAAAGAGATCCTTGGTCCCAGCTCAGGCGGATTTGTGTGATCTTGCCATCGCGATCAAACGTCACCATGTGGATCTACCCAGGCTGTTGTTAGCGGGGATGCGATCACACCGAGGGGCAAGTGGCTTACGATCGGCATATAGACGGTTCGGTCGGCCAAGAAATTGTCATCCAGACCAGGGAGGTAGGCGCCCCCGCCTGAGACAAACTCCAGGGTGGTGTCAACCTCTGTCGCAAGGGCATTCTGGCCCTCAATCGCATAGAGAACAGCCTCCTTCTTCTTCTTGAGCTGGTGGCGCAGGGTTCCTAGATGCTTGATGATCTCTGTCGGGCCAGTGTAACTTGTGGTTGTGGTAATGTAGTGCAGCGACGCGTTTTCCGCTAGCGCGGAAGAGTTGGGTGCAGCAAGGAACTGCTTGTATGCTGTCTGGAGCGCCATGTCGGGGATGGCGGCGACGGTGTCGCAAAGGCTGTGTGAAGGTGTCGGGGGGGGCGAAGGGCCTCACAAAGCGCGAACGAAACGAATGGATGAAGAAGTGTGCTATCGAAGCGCTGTTCAGATCACGGGCAAATTCGAGAACGGGAAGGTAAAGTTGAAAAGGAAGAGAGAAAAAAGCTCCGGGGCGAGGTCAGATGAAGGGGGAAGGCACACACATCTCGGAACGCGTCCCTGGATGCAGCTGCTGCGAGTGTGCAGGGGCGCTTGGCAGGGCAGGTCCCCAGGAAGCTGCCCGCTCATGCTGTGTTTATTTCGTTAGTGCCGTCCTTCCCAAGTTACCACGCCCGCACTACAGCCCGGAGCGGACCAGTGAAAGTTCAGGAATGTGTCCCACGCTGGCACTTCCATTTACCAGGCTCCGCCAGACCAGCCTGGCCGTTGCTCCAGCCTTTCGATGGATGCAAGAGACTTTAGAATATTACCAACGCTATGTCTTGGTGCGAGCGCAGGCAATTTCTGTTGAACGACTTGGGCTTAGCGTAAGAAGAATTGCCAGAGCCTAGAAGATCGTCTCGTCTGATCTCCCGTGGTCGCATGCTAGATCGATCGCCCAGAGAGATCAGTTTGCTTCCCACGACCCCAGCAACAACATCAGACGTGCTGGTTCGGTCCCCTGGCCGAGCCATGGAAGGGAGAACAAGGGCCGTCTGGCCGAGTCCACGGCGCTTCCATCGCGACCTCCGTGGCACCGCGTCTCTTATATTCTCTGTCATCATGCCAGCAGAGAGGACTTGTTTGTATTTTTATGCGAACAGAGCCCCGCAAACCGTTTTGTCTCAGGAACGACATGGGTCCACAGAGGGGTAGACAGGGGTACGCGTTTCAATGACACGCTATGCCAAATTCCGTCGGTCATGTTATTTTCGGGGCCGGGTACCCACTCATGGCTTGCAATCCCATCCTCTTGGCAGCCATATCAGGCCTGCAGCTTCGGCAGCTCTTCCAGTTCGCTGGCCTCAGGAACCTCAACCTGAGGTGACACTCAACTCTCCTTGAGTCTTCCAGTTACCTGGCGTTCAGAATGCATCCCGACAACTGATGCTCCAATGGTCAAGCAGCAACCCTTCGACAAGGATCTGACCAAGACCGTCCAGCTGCCGACGTGAATTCAGCTAGTTGTCTTTCCTCTCTTGTTTGGCCGCCAGCTCAAGTCCCGAAACGTCGGCGCTCCTCCACGCCAAGGCAATTTGTTTTCAAACATGCGCTGCCTTGCAAAGCCTCATCGGGCCTTGAAAAGAAGCACTTGACAGCAGATCGTCATGCATGGCGGCGGTGAGCGATGTCGGGGGGGAGGGAAAGCAAGCTGTCGAGGCTGCCAACAACGTCATTTGTCCAGGTTTAGCTTGTTTCAGGTCAGGCACTGCCGACTCTCAGCAGCCTCACCGTTCACATTCCGCCAATTCACCGTCGTGGCGTCCCGGTTTGGGCTGCCCAAATGACGACTCGCTCAACCCAAAACATCGGCTTCCCGCAGCTGAGCACGCTGTGGGGGCTCCCACACTGACCGATGGGGCCCTCATTACCGGTTGACTCGCCGTATCATTCATGCCTCCCCGGATGAGCCGCCTACGTGTCCGGCTCGGTCGCGCACTAGGCAGGCAAGCGAGACTCCAGGACAGGCTGGACCATGACGCTCCGGGGTTGTAAGCCTCATGGCCTCGTCGCGTCATGCCTTGTTCTTATATATTCCCCCACGCTGCCCGCTCAACCAGTGTTGCGGGAAATAAACAAGACATAAGGCGGCATTGCGGGCCTTTGTGTTTTCGGTTTACTCCTGTCAATATTTCCTTTACACCAATCTGCGAATGCCAAGGCGGTATATCACCACTCTGCTTCCCCCGATCGAGATTCTTCGCCGGCGTCGTCTCCGATATCAACCTCGTTCTGCCCCGAGCTTTCACTCTCGCCACTCCTCATGCTCTTCAGACCTTCATCACCACCCCTCTGTCTCCTCCATCATGCAGATCAAGCTCGAGCCCATCCCCCAGCTTCCCACGAAGCCTCAAGTCCACTCCCACAAGCATCACAACACTTATAACGGTAGTCGCCATCTACCCGTTGCCGTACGCATCAAGAGGTCTGCAGCCCCCCGTGGCTTCCAACACGTACACCAAGATGGCTGCATCCACCAATATCAACGCCCACGCCACTGCGTATACGAGGTGACACTTTTCTACGCCCGAAATCGGGCATGCACGATCTACCGGTCCCGAGAGGACTTCATCTCCCTCGAGAGGGGCAACACACCATGGCGAGGCCCTGTGCCTCTGCGATCGACCGCCAGACTGGACGTCAATGACCTCCAACGTTTCCTTAGCGAGGCTCTGGCCAAGCGACCAAACGAGTGTGCGGTTGAATACTTTTTGAGGAGAAGGATGGGGGATTGCGGTTCCTAGGAGTTATATATCACCATCACGACACAATCTTCAGACCAACCGCTGCGGCTAGGGCACGGTTCACAATCTTCTTTACGATTCATAACGGCATTTCACTTCGACATCTTGTTTTTGTTCATTCCTTTTATGCATCTGGTCGGACAAGCTCGGTCTCAATACCCAGGCGTTGGTTAGGCAAAGGTTTCAGCGCGGCGAAGGCGGGTTCATCGTTTGGTTTCAAATTGTTCCTAGTGTCTTTTGGGACGAAGACAGGCCCAGTCACCTCGGATTCCCGAGATTACACCACATGGCTCCCCCTCGGAGCCGTGTTGAGAGTGCTACAAGAGATCACGTAGCACAGGAAGTAATGCATAATCGCTCACCAACCAAGCATTGCGACGTGACAATATGCTGCATAATCCATTCCGAAAACCCACGTGTTTAAATTCCACCCTAACGACAGTTGACCATCAGTCTTCGCTCTCCAATACCTCGACAGTGCCACCCAAACCCTCCAAAACAGGTATTTCTGCCAACACCGCCGCAAACCCGGGAAGCTCCTCCCAACTTCTCTCGCGCAGCTTCAGCTCTACCCCTTTCTCGCCCTGCTGGGAAACAAACAAACTCCTGCGAGTCCCTGTCACAGCACTGTTCATCCTAGATGAATCGCTCTCTTGCGCTTCCCAACTCCGCAACTTGGATTTTCCCCCACCGTTGTCAGCATGGGCCTCATCAACTACATCTCTGGCAGAATATGCAAAGATAGCGTCATCTCTTTGGGGCTTTTCTATCTGCTCATCCGCTGACAGCTCCCTCTCTACCAGCCCTAACAGAGCGATCTCGACAAAAGGTACTCCACCCAAGCTGGCTGCAATGCGACACTCCCCCGCCTTGTCGGAATTCATCAGAGACGCCGCAGTTTACTCTTGGTCCGGCGCTTTTCGGTGAGTCTTCAACATTGCTCGTGAGTATCAGCGGGAGGTATGGCCCGAGTTTTGCTACAACCATCCACGTCGGTGATTTGAACATTGGGGATTACAAGCCCAATGTGTGGATTCGTTTCCATCTTTGCATAAGAGGCGTTTGGCGATGAGGATGCATACTGTAGCTGTCCCTGGTTAGCAGAACCTCAGTGACGTTGTTGGAAAGCGTGTTTCGAGAAAGGTAGCCGAGGTCTTGAAGCTTATAGTGATGGTAGTGATGAGATGCGGGCAGCTGGGGCGATGCTTCGAGCTGAATGAGTAGAGGTGGTATCTGGCATGCTGATTGTGGTTTGAAGGTGGAAAGGGTCCGAAAGGGGATGGAAGTTCCAGCCATGGATGGGATTTTGACTACCTAGAGATGGCGTTGAAATATTGTTTGAGCGTGATCAAGGGCATCGTGACCAAAGTTGTAGTTGGTGTAAGTCATCACTAGAGAAGCCTTAGTAAATATAAAGAGAAGAGCGTCGCATTTTAAGCTGGGTGGGTAGGGCAACTCACTGTCGACGGCGGGCTTGCCGTTCACCCAATCCTTGCCGGCAAGTCTAGAATACCCTTGAATGACATGAGCCCTTTCGTAGCGGATTTCCTCGTACAACCTAAGCCGCTCGGGGATATCACAGAGGGTTGTGCCCATCGGCAAGACAGTCGTCAGAACTGCAGCGTCTTCGATAGCTTGAGCTGCTCCTTGCCCTTGATCTGTCTTTCCGTCAGCAACAGTTCGTCACAGTCGCCACGAAAGAGCAAGTACGTGGTGTGAAAGGGTGCGCAGAATCTCCCAAAAGCGCCAACTTCCCCGATACCCATGTTGGAAGCTTGTCCATGTCCAATAGTTGCCAGACTTGGACTTTGGCGGTGTCGGCTTTCGCCACGAGAGCTTTCAAAGCAGGATCGAAGTTCTGATAAACCTTCAACACTTGCTCAATCGACGCTTGTTTATTCCACCCTGGACACATGTTAGCTTACACTCACGATTAGGGAGATGTTTTCTATGCTTACCATCGCTTTCTGTGGCCTGAGACTCTGTCTCCGGGTGAATACAAACGAAATTCAATAGTTCGTTGTCATTACAGGGATACATCACTACCCGCCGATCGTCTCCGAACCATAAACTGAGGGCATTTTTCTGTTTCACGAGTGGCGCCGTGATGGGATCTGCTTCAGCGTCTGGTCTCGGTATGAGGAATCGAAAGGCTGCTTTCCCTGAACTGAATAACTTGGTGTCTTGAATGTGCTTTCTCGTCATGGACTGAGCCTCACGATATCAGACTTTACTCATCCCTGGTTCAAAAGGGCATTGCTTACATAAATCCCATCAGCGCCAATAATCAAGTCCGCTGTAACTGTTGAACCATCCTGCAGCGTGAGATGTCCCTTTTCAGGGTCCACTGCGACAACTTTGCTCGATGTATGAAGTGCAGCAGGGGTACCAATGCCAGTCCCCGAGATCGCAAGCTGCTTCAAGCGATCATGAAGGTTGACCCGGTGGACGAGGTGCCACGGATGCTGCCATCGCTTGTTGGCAATTGTGAGATCGACGTCTTGCCGCACCTGACCATCACTCGTTCTTTCGATCAAGCGGTTCATAGGGTTTCCGCCAATCTGCTCGGCGAATATGCCCCATCTCCGGAGGATACCATTGGCGTTAGGGGCGAGATGCACCGCAGCCCCGACCTCATTGGCGAAGCGTGACTGTTCATAAATCTACTGGGTGTCAGGGCTAGCATACCTACAATATCTGACGGTCGACGCCAGCCACTTACATGAACTTGGTGGCCGTTACGGCGTAACCCAATGGAAACAGCAAGGCCACCGATTCCCGCACCAACTATGGCGATCTTCAGCGGGGTTGCATGGTTGACTTCCGGGCTGGCTTGGTCGACACAGCGTTGCGATGTGGTTCCGTTGATCGCCAGCGAGCCAAAACCGCCAACACTGGCCTTGTTCTCGAACACTCCCATGGTGCTATGATACGAGATTGGACAAGCAGAGGAGCGGAGGATACTGGGAGAAGGACTTGAAACCTCTAGGCCCATCGGATAGAAAAAAGGTGGACGGAGTCGTCCATTCCAAGGGTCCATCCCATATCTACATGGGATGGAACAGCCTGCCACCCAACACGGAACGGAGGTGCCAGACTATCGATCCACCCACCGGGAACAAAGCAAGCCGATCGTATGGTCCCGTTCCTAGGGCCGAGAGTCCAGGGTTAACTCCCTGGCCCGTTCTTCTTGGGGGTCGGAAGTAACGGCTTCCCACCATGGTTGGACGCAAGGCTCTTCCGAAGGAGGAGGATGGGGGTCGATCCGATACATCGTCCTAACCCAACACGGGTTCTGTAACTGACGCTTGCCTGCTTTCTGCTCCCCCGAGTTCCTTCCCGCCCCCTCAATCCCGGAATTGCATGACATTTTGACACAAGGGCGGTGACAGTACCAATATTTCTTCAGTCTTGGGATCTGCTTGGTGGGGGGGGGGGGGACGCTCGGTTGGTCGTCCTCGAAGGGGGTATCGTGGGCATCGGAACGGGTGGCGGGGGTTGAAAGGGGACGCCGGGAGGTGGGGGACCTGCAGGAGAATTTTCCCCCTGCAACCTGGAACCCTTGCACATCACCCCACACCTTGGCGAGACATGGCCAAAAACCTCCGAATCGCACCTGCCCAACGGATCCGTGTGGGGTGCCAACTTGTCATGGGAGCCACTTCGTGAACCAAAGCTAGACGTGCAGTGAGGCCAATCAAACAGACACGGGGAACCATGGAAGCCAACTGAAATCCTGCATAACGGGAACCGGGACGGCAGATCGTAGCTGAACAGCGCTGAGTGGCTATTTCCGGCACGCGCCGGGCGAGAAGCGGACAGCCTACCGCACTTCTCCATCTCTGCGACCGCAGCTGTGCCTCGACACGGCATTATCAGTGTCCCTTCACCTGAGGTTGACCTCGTGTTCTGCCGGGCCAACAAGTCAGCAATGAGCCCCCCACCGCTGGTTGCCCTCATCACAGCCGGGACCGCCGGTCTCGGTGCCGATACGGCTCGGCTGTTTGCCAAGTCTGGCATCCGGGTTGTTGTCAACTACCACTCTGACACTGACCGTGCTTTTAAGCTTCTTGATGAGCTCCAGACCATCTCACCCCCCGAGCTTCGGAAGGCCTTTAACTTTCACTGCATCAAGGGCGACCTCTCCCTAAAAAATGACATTGTTAATATGGTCGACGAGACAGTAGCTTGCATGGGAAGACTCAACGTGGTCTTCTCAAATGGCGGCTGGACACGCCTGCGAGACATCACCGACTTGGACGACAATGTAGACGAAGAAGACTGGGATCGGTGTTTCAACATGAACGTCAAATCCCACCTATGGCTCATGCACGCGGCAAAACCACACCTCGAGAAATCTGAGGGTGTTTTCATCACCACAGCCTCTCTGGCCGGTGTCAAGTTCAGTGGGAGCTCGCTTGTGAGAAAACACCGCACTGCCCCTTGACCCCTACTGGCTTCCTTCTGTCAGCACATAAATTGGACCTCGGCTGACTGAAGCTGGGCGTGTGGGATAAACAGGCTTACGCTGTTACGAAAGCGGCGCAGATCCACCTAGCCAAGGGACTGGCTGCGATAGCTGCTCCTAAAATAAGAGTCAATACTGTGTCGCCTGGTCTGATGCTCACGGTAAGTTCCGACGAGTCTTGGTTGTTGGTCGGGTGCTAAAAATGTGTCTTTGCTAGGAATGGGGGCTTCAGTTCCCCCCTGAGAGAAGAGAGCAGATGCGGGAGCGGACCAAGCTCAAGCGTCTCCCGACGACAGAGGTACACTCTCGCTCGACGCATCGCTTTGGAGGCTGACATTTGTGCCCCAGGATGTTGCTGAACAAGTGTTGTGCTTCGTCAAAAGCAAGAGCGTCACAGGTTAGAACCCCCACCCCGTTTCGTCGGCAAAATAAAATGCTGACTTAGCTCTCTTTGTGAGGCGTAAACGCCGTTATCGATGGCGGAATGGCGTTGTAATCAGCATCCACTTTGGGCCGCGCTCGCCGCCCCCTTGTTCTCGCAAGCAAACAAACAACTGGGACAAGCCACCAAGCACTCAGGCCGGGGGACACGATGCAACTTGCAAGCCCAAAAAAGCATCAAATTCCCAGAGAAACTCTCAAACTCTCAATTCCATCCCGAAACTCCCAGCGCCCGCTCAGTGACTGGCCAATTGAGGAATGCTCCAAACACCGAATCCCAAACAATATCCCATGCCCTTTTCCAAAACACCCAAGGTATCCAAAGGTATCAACCTGAACCCGCTCGCTGACAATACAGGCTCTCTTTTGCTTTTCCCTTTCACTCCCATCCGAAACATTAACCCATTAAAAATCTTACTCGCCAACCTCGCGATCATCGCTCCAGTGGATATAGCTAATGACCCTCCATCCCCAAGTCGCCTGTCGAATTCGCTTCCCCCACAAGAACAGCGGGAGCGCCATGAAGATCACAGCCCCCGAAATACCCGCCATCGTGCCAAAGGCGCCGATATACCCGGACTGCTCGACCCAGGTATTCGTATAAAATGACAACAAAAAGCCAAACAAGCTCTTGAAGCCCATCACCGCAAGCGTGATCTCGCCCGCGACAGGGCGATACGCGTCAATGACGTAGACAAGGCAGACGTTGGTTCCCTGTACGATAGAGAAGGACACTGTTTACCGATCATATTAGCCTCGCTATCATACCACAAGGGAAAAAAAGGAAGACTTACGCAGCCCAACACCGATAGTCGGCACAATCCAATGCAAGCCCTTCTCAATGCCCACACCGTACAGGATCAAGCTCAACGGCATCGCCACCAAGCTCGGAATCATCGTTGGCAATCTCATCTCGGGGTCCCTCACGCCTCCGTTGCGTGTGGTATACCAATCCGCAATGATATCGGCGAGGTGGCCTCCCGCAGGGATACCAATGAAGGAACCGATGATGGCAGCCACAAAGCACAGGCCCACCTGCCACGACTCGAAACCATAGGTGTTGTGGAAAGCGAGGTCGATGTTGGACGAAATGGCAACGAGGAAGCCGATGGTGACGGATTGGACGAGGGCGGCCCAGAGGACGGGAGGGAGGCAGATGAGGCCGAGCGGGCGGAGGACGAGCTTGTGGAGGGGCTCGGTGGTGAGGGGCTTAGTCGAAAAGACGCGGAGGGTGGAGAGGTACGACTTTTTGGCGGAGGCAGTGGCCGGGGAGGAAGGACGGGAGGAGGTGGAGTTGTCGGTGGTGGTGGCCGCGGTCGCGTTCTCGGGGGTGGCGCGCTCGACGTCGTCGGTGGATAGAGTGAGGCGGGGAGAAGAGGGCTTGGTGGTGGGTGCAGAGGGGGTGTCGCGGATGTAGGCGGTTTCGGGGAAGGTGAAGAAGGCGAGAAGGAGAACGGCCCCGATCAGAGGGGAGGCTACCTGGTAGATGACGCGCCAGTGGTGGTTGATGGTGATGAGGCCCGAGATAATAACGCCCAGGGAGGCTCCCACAGCGAGGAAGGAGGTGTACAGGGCCATGACCGTGCCACGCTCATGGAGGAAGAAGACGTCGGCGATAGTGATGGGGGCGATGGTCTCCGCTGCACCGGCGCCGAAGCCCATGATGATGCGAGCCGCGAGGAAGCCGTTGAAGGACTTCTCAAAGCAAAGCCAAACCGCGGAAATGGTGTAAATAAGGTAGCTGAAGATGTAGGTCGGACGGCGACCGTACTTGTTGGCGATGGGCACCCAGATGAAGTTGCCAACTCCTTGCATCAGGGCGGCGGTGGTGAAGAAGTACGAGACTTGGGCGATGGCGGCGCCAAACAGAGCGGGGGTGCGCCCCGGGTTGACACCAGGGAAGAAATCCATCGTAGTTTTTACGATGGCGATCGAGGGACCCGCAGCAAGGAAGTTGCACATCATCATGGCGATGCAGATGACTGCTGCGATGTAGTGCTTGTATGGTTGAGACCTGTCTGTGTGAGCGCTTGATGGTCACTCACTCGCTTCTAGTGAGAGGACTTACCAGTTCAGGGGATCGTTGGGGTCGCTGGAAGGTGTCGGGATGAGGATGATCTCGTTTGTCTCATGGTCACGGAGTTGGACGTGGCCGAGCGTCCTCTTCTTGGAAGAGGTCTCAACGCGCTCCAGCTTGTTGCTGGGGGGAGTGGTGGTCTCAGCCATGGTTGTGAGAGAGCGGCTGGGAGGCTGAGATGCAGGGCAATGGTCGTCTGAAGGTCCTGAAGAGGGTGGGCGGCGGACTTATCACCTCGAGGCGTCTCGAGCAAGTCAGTGGCCGTTGGTGTTGAGTTTCGACAAAGGAAAGGTTGGATCTGCGAAAACAGTAAGCATATGCGTGCAGGGGGAGCACGGCAGAAAGCCGGGGGCGGGATGGTTGTCAATGCCGCACTCTTCACGGGTGCTTGGTTGGTGGGATGGGGCACACTTTGATGTCTTGGGTCCAATGGACGACCTACCTCAAAGTCTAGGCGATGCGGTTTGTGAAACTACAGCAAGTTGCGGCGCGGAGGGTTGCCAAGGGATGTCGGGGTGAGGGGGCGGGAGGCGACTTGTAGGGAGCGGAAGGGCAGGCGGAGGCTGCCTGGCCGGTGTGATGCAGTGTGATGGAGGGGAAACTCGAGCGAAAAAAGAGGGTGGTGAACAACACAATGTCCTTGGCGGCGAGTCGAATCGCAACGACAGCAACAAACAGCGGCGACGGTTGAGCCCTGGGGCAGGCAGTTGAGAGTCCCTGAGGGGCGGTAGCGGACGGCGTGGACCGCGGTCAGGGCGAGTACCGGGGGCTAAGAAGTCGTTTCTTGGGGGCAGGGGTCGTTCGATCACTGCTGGATCTGAGCCAAGGGGCTTGCTTCTTCCCCACACGATTGGAGATGCTGGCGCTGAAGGCTCGGTGTTTCTTTCCTGCCAGGCACTGCTTGGGGGTGAGGGAGTGTGATGATGATGCTGTTTTACACGAGAGAAACACCTCGAGGAGAGAGCGGCCGTGTTATATCTCGGCCAGTCGCCGTCTCGGACTCTCGATGCACCATTCTTACAACTCGACGCTCTTTTTTGGGTAGCGTAAATTGGCCTAGCGCGATGCGCCACCCAGCGCAGGTGAGAGAGGAGGCATGGTGAGAGGGCGAGACGTCTCTTGGCTCTTGGCTTCTCCGGACAACACTATAGTTGAGGTGGTGAGGATCATCAGATGCCGACCAATATAGTGTGTCCGGCGACATGGCAACCAGGAATAGCCAGAATCGCTGCTGTGCTTCACCTCAATCTTCCGAGGTCTTGTCGCCGCGACCCAGCTCAAAGGGGCTTATCAATTTCGGCTGTTTATTGGTTGTCAGCCTCAACTCTCCCGACCCAAGGCTGTGCAGCTCCCGCATGCTAATTCAAGGTCGCTTCAGGGCCCCGTCTTACACTTCTGACAGCTACCGGCTATGCTGGGAACCAACAACAGAGCCAAACTCCATCGCGATGCGTCTCCAACGTCTGCAACTGTCATTTATCCGTCTCTGACAGCGTCCGACGAACATGAAACAAACCGTGACAGCCACAGCCTGCAGCCTTTCTGAAATCAACACCTCGCTCTTGGCTCACAAGCTTTTTTTTGTCTGTTTGGCTGCATTCGCTTCTCGCAAATGTGATATTGCACTGACCTCGCCTGCCAGTCTCGCAGGTCGCAGGTCGCAGGGCGCCGCATCGGATGCGCTGCACCTGCGATGCGCCGACTATCCATCCGCTGATCGCCGGATCGCCCCGAGCGTAGATGATGGGAAGCAAAGCCGGGCTCTCTGGTAGATATCGTTGCCTGGACGCCTCTTGACAGGCAGCTTCGGCGTTCATGCGAAATGTCTTGGACAATGCGAAGCGTGGTGGTCGTCTTCAGCAGCGCGTGCTGGTGGTTGTCAGCCAGGTCCGCAAGTTGCAATTGCCTGAACAGGCAAGCCAAACGAGAATGCACGGACTTTGCGGACCCATCCCGCGCAGGTCGGGGGAGCAGGGCCCTTACGCGGATGGGCTTGGCGGGCATCTGGGGTGGACCGCGGGGCACGGTGCAGCAATTGACTATGTCCGTAATCAGCGACGCACGGTCTACCGTAGAACATCGCAGTAGCTCCCGGCGCGCAGCTCCGTCCTCGTCAGATCGTTCCGGCCGGGCCATCACGGCGGGGAGCCCGAGAGCTGAGCCCAGGCGCCGTGTGCAGTATTTGCGACTCCTCTCCCGGTTGATTGGCCTGTCTCAAAGAGAGTTTCGGAGCAGAGTTGTGACGCAGCGGCCCGCCGCAACCATATGTCTCGTGAGTCATGGCGTCGCCTATCGGCAACCTCATCCACCACAACCCGGAGTCCCGCTCAAAGGCATCACAACATCCACAGCCTCCGCTTCCGCCTCCACACGCCCACCCACCTCCGCCAGTAACGCCGGGATACCCCACATCTAACCTATCTCTTGCTCCGCTCACCGCGGCTTCCGCTGCCGAGTCCCACGTGCCGCCCACCAACGACAACACGCCGCCTGCGCCCCCCTTGGGGCCGCCTCAACAGTCGCCGAAGGGACATGCCAACACTCAATCGCTGTACCAATGCGCCGACTGCCTACGTGAGTATCTTGGTTTGTCTGGGATGACTGTCTGCTCACCTTCAGTAGGCCGCTACAGCCGCCCTGAACATCTTCAGGTGAGCAACTGCCCCTGACCTAATATCACACACACTGATGGTCCCCTCATATAATGACTGACATATTTCAAAAGAGGCACATTGCAACCCATACCCTTGGCAAGCGGTTCGCATGTGATGTATGTGTAGCTCACTTTTGCCCACAGATGTCTCCCAGAGACTGACACTGTCACAAGATATGCTCCAAGGCCTTCTCTCGCGCCGATCTCCTCAAGCGGCACCGCACAAACCACCAAGACGACAATGGTGCCAAGCGCCGCCGCGTCAACACATCTCCCGGAGCGAGCCGTGTAGCCCACGCCTGTCTAGCCTGTGCGAAGGCCAGAGTAAAATGCGAGGAGACGAAGCCGTCAGTTCATCCTGTCGTCTTCCGGTGATGCCGGCTAACCTAGCCGCAGGTGTACTCGCTGCAACAACCGCAATCTGAAGTGCGAGTATGCGTCCTCGGAGGATGCAGCCATGCACTTGCTCCATCTGTCGGCCACCTCTCGCGCTACGAACTCTAGTCCCGAATCTGCCTACTCCCCGCACCAGTCCCAATCTACTGCAGCAAATAGTCAACCGCAAATGTCCTCAACCATCTCTCCCGCCTCCTTCCATCCCAAAAGTGGCGCCTCAACAGCGACGCAGACTCCCGTCTTGCCAGGACCTCCACCAGTGGCTGACGAGGTCCATCTTCCCACCCCAGAAACGATGATGGACCAGTGCAACCCGAATAGCTGCCCTCCTCCTTACCCCTATCCCGTGGGCGACTTGGATGAGATGAACAGTCTACCCTTTTCAGACTTTTTACGTGATGTCCTCTATGACCAGTCCTTGGGAGGATCCAACCGACTAGCTGAACCTCAGGGTCTGGCAGTGCTGAACTTCTGCGACAACGCGAATCTCGAGCTCAAGGATGTCGACTTTAGTCTCCTGAACCACTGGAATGTCGAGAGCTCCTTGGGGTTGTCAAACATGCAACAGCAACCCCAGCCTGACGAGACTGTAAACATCTCCGCCATCCGCTCTAGGCTGGTCAAGGTCTGGGCGGAATCACCATGGCGATGGACGCCGAAGAAGTCGGATACTGGCTACACCGAACAATCCAACATGTCTCTCCCTTCTGGAGACGCGGACGTGCAGGATGGCGGGAGGAAAACTGACCGGGTCGTCAAGGACAAACTCTATTCGTCAAGCCGGGATAGGATCCTCGCCATCATTCTTGGTCGGTGCAGGGAAAACAACGTCCGGGCCAAGGTCGCCTCATCCTTCCCTTCAGCTGAAGTCATGGACTCTTGGATCCACATCTTTCTTGCTTCTCAGCTCTGTCAGGTATCTGCCTGGATCCACTACGGCTCCTTCTCCTTGAACGAGCAGTGCCCAGAATGGCTGGCAATTGCTGCGTCGGCTGGTGCTGTCCAGACACCGCTTCCTACGTTACGGCGCTTTGGATTCGCGCTTCAGGAGGCAGTTCGTGAGTGCTTGTTATGGACTCGTTTGGTGGCTTTGACTAACGAATGCAAAGGTCTTTCGATACCTGATAGAGTCAGTTCCCGCAGCACCTCAGTTGCTACCTTTGGGAAGTGCTGCTGACACCAGGAAGTTTGAGGAAAACAATACCAAAATTGCGGACATTGGCCTCGTCCAAGCTCTCATGCTTGTGCAGGACGTGGGACTTTGGAGCGGTAATAGGAGGAAGATGGAGATTGCTGAGTGCCGTATGTCGACATGCCTTGCGTGATGGCGTGTGCTAACTGAAGCCAAGACTTGCAGATACCTATCGCAGTGAGGATGGTGCAATGTACACGGACTGGCTGGGTTTACTGACGAATGAGCAGATGATGCGTTACCGTGGTAAATTCCAACGGTCAGCCTACCCTCACGTTATGATTGATCGTTCCGATGAGGGCGAGATCCTGGAGGAGAAGTGGAAAATATGGTATGAGATGGAGTCATGGAAAAGGTATGCCTGGGAACCATTGTCCCGATGTAGAACACTAACAGCTTAGGCTCGTCTTTCATGCGTACTTGAGAGACTCGCAAGTTTCCATGACGCAGCTCTGTAACCCTTCCATGTCGTATGCGGAGCTTACATTGCCTCTCCCATGCTCCAAGGAACTGTGGTTTGCTAGGACGGCCGAAGAGTTCAAGATCCGCTATCTCGAGGCGAGGGTAACTGAAGGCAAACGTGCTCCTTCGCTTGTTGACCTGCTCCGAGACGTCAGCTTGCTGTCCTCCAACCACTATCAACTGGACGTTCAATTCGCCATTTCTGTCTATCTTCACGGCTTTTGGTCCCTAATCTGGGACTACCGACAATCAAACTCAGTTTTCAGGATGACAGACCATTCCCCGGGCCTTGGCGGTGGGAACCTCATCCTGAATTCCAGACGTCAGGAGCTGGAACGACACCTCCACAATTTCCAACTGATCACATTTGACTGGCACGAGATGCTCTCTGCCCAGGAAACCATGGTTCTCCACCTTCTCCTCATGAACCTCAACGTCTCCCTCGACGACCTCCAGCTCTTCTCGGGCAAAGAAGGCGAAGTCCAAGCCAGGCGCATCTATCCCACTCTCCGAAGCTGGTCCGACAGCCTAGAAGCCCGCCAAGCCCTCTGGCACGCCGGCCAGATCCTCCGCCAGGGAAAACTATTCCCCCCGGGACACCTCAAAGATTTCTACGCAGTCGCAGTACACCACGCCGCTTTATGTCTCTGGACCCACAGCGTCGTCACTAAGCAGCAAGGGCAACAGTCACTTCAGCCGCATTACGGCGAAGAAATGGTCTTCCTTGATGGAGAGGGAACACCGCATGTGCCAGCACACGTTCACAGGTGGCTGACTTTTGGTCAAGGAAGAGCCGCCATAAGAGGACCGGACAATAGAAATGCCCGAGCGCCGCCACCAGTGGCAGCCTTGTTGACTGATCCGAGGGCATGTGCAGAGGTTGCCCAGGAGGTATTAAAGGCGAATTTTGTAGCAGGGAATGAGGGCTTGCCGCCGATTAGTGAGAATATCATGAGCTTGTTGAAGCAACTGGGGAATGCGGCTTGGGCTGTGGGGCTGGGGTAGGTTCGGAGTCAGGTTGCGTTGATGGATAAGGTAGCGATTGGGATAACATGGATACCACATCGCTTGGCATTTTGTATTTATAGCAAACGTTGGGCGTCCGAGCAGGAGTGTATCTGGCATCTATAAGCATGGGTATGTTGGCTCGACGGAATAGTTCCAACAGTGTTGGGTACTGGTGGAATACGGCGAAAAAGGGTGATGTACGAAGAAGACATTGGCGAAAGGAAAGCACCGTTTCCTCATTGCGGAACGTGCCCACAATACTGTGACTCTGGGACTCGTGTGAACCATAATGATGCGTAAACCAACACCATCAATTTCCCAGCATGGCTGTCCACACGTCCCTCATGTTTCTCTCGCTTGGTGACACAGGTGCTGGTTATGACGCAGGCTATGAAACCAAGTTGACGAGATCGGAGCTGGCCGCGCTGCGGAGAAGTACCATTGAACCGAGGAGGTCTATAGAGATGTCAAAGTCTAGGTAATTGAAGCCGGAGCTCACTTTTTTTGGTATTTCTGTTCTCTGTACCTGTTGCGTATGTCGTTCAGGAGTGACCCTAGGACTCCATCATTTTCACGAAAAAGAGCTTTGAGGGCACTTTCTCGGTTGGAAGAGACCGATATGCAATGTAAATATACAAATATTCAAAAAGGATGGAGTTTATTCATCTCAGTGATGAGCCCTCGGACGTTCTTGCAGGTCCAGGGTACGCAGAAGGATCGGTTGGTAAAAACGGAGAACGGGGTAGTTGCTCCCCACAACCGAAGCTTGACGAAACACAGTGCGGGGTCTGCCACGATAACGTTGAATGCAACCCACAGCACGCGACAAGGCACCCCAGCAAGCTACCTCAGCAAACGACTCCTGGAATGTTATCTCGCCCGCCTGCCGTTAACACTACACTACCTGCGTGACACACACCGAACTTCCGGAATCCCCCCATTCTCTAGGGTAGAACATCCTCTTAGCTATTGTTTTGTTTGCTATCCTTTGCCACAGCGCTCTTGTAATCCCCGATCGAACCAATCCTGCTTCGCTGCAGATAGGTGGACCGCCACCTGACGAAAGCCTTCCGCCATCCCGGCAACACCAGTAACGGGTTGTCTGCCTGACTTATCGAGACAGGAAGGCCGGAGGTTGCCTGCCAGCCTTACGGGACCTCCCGCCCGGCTGGGCTTCCAGCAGTTTCTTCGTTTTGGCTTGCGTGCTGTCCCTCGAAGAACTCGATCCGTTTTGTTGCTCCACTGTACCGAAACTCGTGTGCCTAGGTACGAACCGAGACAAACAAACACGCGGTCGAGTACCCGTCGAAGGGCAACAAGCTTTTTTTGCTGTGCCTGGTGCGCGCAACTCTAAATAATTTGCGCTCGAAACTCGGAGCTGCAGAACAATACTCGAAGATAGACCGGCGTGTTTTCGTCCCCTCCAAATGCCCAACCATGTCCGCGCCCCGTGATGGTGGAGGCGCTGCCGCCGCCGTCGCCGCGGCATCGAACCAGGATCACGACACTGACCCCGACAACTCGATATCAGAGAGCTCCTACGCGGGGAGCGATAATGGGGAGGGGGCCTGCCGGCACAGGACGACGAGGTATCACGATATGGAGTGCGAGAGGTACTTTGATTGTCCAACTCATTTGGTGGAGAGGGTGTTGTCGGATGGGGAACAGGGGGCAGATGAACACGGACGTGTGGAGGAGGAGGATGCTATCATGAACAACCCTCTCGAGGAAGACCGGGAGGAAGAGGAGGAGACAAGGGATGGGGAACTGCAGGGAGGGGCTCTGCTGGCGGAAGCTGGAGATGCCCGACCAGCGACGCCTGCGCCGCGAAGTGCCCTGGGTGATACGGCCGAAAACCCTATTGCAATCGGGGATAACTCACCAGCGGTGCAGCGGGTCAATAGGCCGTTGGAGTCGGCGCAAAGAGCGACGATGAGTTCGGCCGACGCGCAGCAGGCTTCGGAGTATATGAGGCTGTTGCAAGCCCATGAATCATCGGCCCGGAATATGCTGCGACAGTCGATGACTGCACAACCACAATCGTTTTTGGCAGCCCAGACGCAGCTGTCACTGGGAGACCGTTCTTTGGCAACTAGACGAGCCGGTCCCCTTGACTTTACGGTGCCCAGGTGGCAGCCTGATGCGGAAGTGACGTACTGCCCAATCTGTCACACGCAGTTCAGCATCTGGGTTAGGAAGCACCACTGCAGGCACGTGTTTACCATCGCAAGATATCTCGGGAGTAAAATGCTAACTTTTAGGTTAGGAAGTGTGGTCGCGTTGTCTGTGCCTCCTGTTCACCGCACCGCATTACCATCCCTCATCAATACATCGTGCGGCCTCCCTGGGACCCCAGTCTACAAACCCCCAGATACCCAATGGGCGAAATGACGAGTCCCGACTTTGGTGGAGAAAGAGTTAGACTGTGCAATCCGTGTGTTCCGGACCCGAACATCGCCCCGCCGCAGACACCTGGGGGCCACTCGAGGTCTCAAAGCGGCCTCTCCCAGAGTCCCCAGTCAGCTGGCGCGCAACCGAACGCCAGATGGAGTTCGTACTTTGGCTACAGTAACCCTGTGAGTGATCCCCATATTCGGAGCAGAAGTGTCACGATGCAGGCTGGCATCCCCGCGACCCTGGGTAGGCAAGGGGGGTCAAGTCAACGACCTGTTGAAGACCGCATCCTCTCTGGCACGCCTCCAGTGTACTACCAGCCTAGTGGTGGCCAAACCACCAACCTTCCTCCGGGATACGGCTCCGTCCAACGTCTGAGAGCCACCGCCGCGGCGGCCAGCAGCTCCTCCTCAGCTTTTGATCGCCTCCTTCCCCTCCCTCCGATTCCGCCTGCGCCGCCTGCGAGGGACCCACAACGCCGCCCGTCGGCATCCACATCGCGGCCGTTACAACAGCAGCGCCACGAAATTGCCGAGGAGGATGAATGCCCTGTCTGTCACCGCGAGCTACCGTCGCGTGCGCTCCCCAACTTTGAGGCTTTGCGAGAGTCACACATCACAAGTTGTATCACCTCGCACAGCTCATACAGCGGGGCCGCTGGCCCGAGCACAGGTGGTGAGGCACCGCTGCCACGTGTGCCGCCTAGGAGGACTGGCATGTTTCCGTATATCGCGACAGAAAAGGATTGTGTCGATTCTGCAGAGTGCACTATCTGTCTGGAGGAGTTCGAGGTCGGAGTTGGTATGGCGCGGCTCGAGTGTTTGTGTCGGTTTCACCGTGATTGCATTAGGGCATGGTTTGAACGTCATCCGGGCAGGTGCCCCATGCATCAACATGAGGATTTTGGGTATTGAGTCTCTCCGTGAGAAGACAGCGGGGTTCAACTTATCAGCATCTAGTCTATTCCGTTACTCGACAGGCATGGGTGATGGAAAGTTCTGTCTAGCGTTTGCATTTGGCTTGGCCATGTTTTCTGTTCCAGGGGGGCGGTAGTGGTAATGATGTGGGACAAAGAAAGATACCAAATTCACTCTGCGCCATCCTATCTTGCCGGAGATGCTCTCTATCCCGTTTCCCGTTTTTTATTATGTTGTTTTGTCAGACTCTGAATCCACAATGACGTCTGTTGGAGTACGCTCCTGGATTTGCTCTTCAACATGCTCTTCAGCCAATGCCTGGGTAATCCGCACCTCCGCTCAAGACAGCTAGCTACTCGATCTCGTCTGCACACCCAATGCCTCTGGCCCAAACGACAACGGCAGCAACTGTTCCATGTCAGCTTTAACGACCCCCATCCCAAACAAGAACAAGGCACTCACCTCCTCCAACCGCATCACGCTGTACCCCCCGCTCCCATCAAACATAATAATCGGTACGCTCAATTCGCAAAATTCTCGTATGCACTGCCGACACATTCCACAGGGCGACGCCGGCGGCGCAATGTCCGTCGCCACCGCCACCGCTTTGAACCCTCGGTGTCCCTCCGTTATCGCCTTCCCGAAAGCTACGCGCTCCGCGCAGGTGGTTACCGGGTAGGATGCGTTTTCGACGTTGGCGCCGGTGATGTAAGCGCCCGAGGTGGTCAGGAGGCAGCAGCCGACGCGGAAGTTGGAGTATGGGCAGTAGGCGGTGGATTTGGAGGCGGTGGCGAGGGAGTGGAGGGTGGTGAATTCCTCGGAGGTGAGGGAGAGGGTGGTGCAGGTTTGGGAGGTGTCGGTGGAGGAGGAGACTGAGAGGATGGGGGGAAGTGACGGTGGCATTTCGTTTGTTTGATGCTCTGGTTGAGATGGGGGTGGTGAGAGGCTGTTTGGGTTGGGAGAAGTGGTGGTGTTTTGGATGGGGTAGGAGAGTGTTGGGGTAGCTGCCCGGAGAGATGAGGGGTAGCTGCAATTGGGTTTGTGGACCAGGGGATTGCGAGAGAAACGGCTGGAGGGAGTTTAATTATAGTGCACTTGAGTGATACGGGTACAACCTAGCGTAACGATTCCAATCCCGAGAACCATCAAGCTGTTTGCGGCTTTGGCGCAAGGGAGTCGGGCTTATATCCAGCTCCAGCCCCTGGACCGTTCCGTAGTTACCCCACCAGTTGGATCCCCGCAGCGGCTTATCTTATCGCAGCTTAGTATCGGCACAAACGATGAGGTCACCGCTGCGTTTGGTTGTTAGATGGGAATGGTCATGGGGTTCATGGTTCTAATCAGTCAGCTGATGGACTTCGGGTTTGATGTCGGGAGGACTCACGATGCACCGCCGTCGACGACGAGATTGGCTCCCGTTACGTACGACGAGAAGCCGCTAGCAAGGAACCCAGCAACCCTTGCGACCTCCTCCGGGCGTCCGGCCCTTTCCAGCCCAATGATGGTCTCCTTCGTGTCCTTGTCTTGGAGCCGCGCCGGCGGGAACTGATCCGACATACCTCGCATGTCCATCTCACCCGGCTGTTAGCAACGTCTCGCCAGTAAATAGCGAACCAATTGGTACTCACTCCGTGAAGATCAACGCCAACATCAATCTGCCCCGCCGAAATGCAATTGATCCTCACCCCGGTGCCCTTCAGCACCGCAACTCCCGCCCTCACTACACCCAGAGCAGCGTGTCTACCTTCATCAGCACCCAAATCATACTCTATCCCAAAGAAATATCTCAGGTAAGGTAAGTACTCACGAAGCAACAGTGTAACAAGGCCCCCAGCAACCCCCGTACCCGCTGGCAACACTGCCCACGACGACGACACTCCCGTACCTCTGCCTCTTCTCTACCGCATTCGGATACGCCCCCTTCTTCTCAACCAGCTTTCCCATCGCCGGCGGAGCATGCTTCAATACCCAAAACGGCGCCAGCGACTGCGCCGCGAAGATAGCCTGCATGTCCGCAGGCGTGGTGTCGTGAATGGAAGGGGGCCCGAGGAGGCCGGACGAGCAGATCCAGACGTCGAGACGTCCGTAAGCGGCGAGTGCTTCGTCGATGAGAGCAAGGGTTTCGTCTTCGGTGGTGAGGGTGGAGGGGTAGGGGATGATGGTTGTTTGGGTGTTGGCCGGGGAGGGGAGGGTGTCGATTGTTTTGTCGCAGGCTGGGCAAGGTACGTCAGGGGTGAGAGTGCTGGGTTGGACTCAGGGTAGGGAGGGAGATACCGTAGATGGAGGCTGCGCCGTGGGCTGTGATCATGTCAGGACCTGGCTGGCAGCGAAGGGGTGAGGAGTACACACCGGCGAGCTCGGCGATGATGGCTTGGCCGACGGGTTGCGAGGCGCCGGTTACGACGCAGACGAAGCCGTACTGACAGTGTCAAAGTGGTTCGTAGATTCAGCATGAGATGGGTCGCATACCAGCTTTCCATCCGAGCGATACGGACTAAAATCCTCTGTAGAATCCATCTTCACTCGTGCCTTGGTCCAATTGATACAATAAAGCACAAAGTTAACAGTGGAGCGAGTATTATCTTTGTAAGTTACGGAAAAGGATAAAAGACACGAAAGTGAGAAAAACAGTCTAGAGCCTGACGATATACCTCACCCCACATATCGACACCCTCTTATCCCGCCGGAGATGCAGAAATCCAGATTCCCATGTCCACTAGAGAGTCCAGACCACGGTAGTGATCTGCCTTTTTCCGAGGCGTGGATAGACGGCTGGTGCTGCAAGATAAGAACAGAAGAGGTAGAGATAAGAGCTAACAAGATAATTTCGTGCAGGTGATTGGTCTGGCCGAGATCTTCGAGTTCAGTCACTTTAGGGGTACCTGCAAAGAAAAACGCCCTGAGGGGTATAAATCCAACTGTTCCCATTTGAATGGAGATGATTGTAATAAGTATAACGGTAGTAACAATAAAGTAAATAGTGCGAACCAAGTGAGGTGCGTTGAGTGTTTTACAGCTCCATGCCTGGAGGCAGAAGCTAGCTTGCCATCCGCCGTCTAGATGACCAGAAATATAGTAACGACAACAAAGATGATGATAAATGCTGTTCCATACGCCCCGCCCCACATGTATGCCATATCATTACAACCCCTACATCCTCTACCCCTCTTACCTGTCCAAGGCTTGATTATGACACTGTCAAAAGTCAGCAACCATCAACTCTCAACCGAACGCGAAACGACTTACCATATGCCAATAAACCCCCTTCTGTTTCAACAAATCAGCGTGATTTCCCTTCTCCAACACCTTACCCTCTCCAAGCACATAGATTATATCCGCTTTCTGAATCGTCGCCAACCGATGAGCCACAGCAACCGTTGTCCTCCCCTTGGCCACCCTCTCAAACGCCGCCTGCACCAGCTTCTCGCTCTCCGAGTCCAGACTGCTCGTGGCCTCGTCTAGGAGCAAGACCCTCGGATTGCGAATCAACGCTCTCGCGATCGACACGCGCTGCTTTTGGCCGCCACTGAGACTAACACCACGATTGCCGATGTTGGTATCATAGCCTTCAGGGAGGGAGGCGATGAATTCGTGAATGTTGGCATCGCGACAGCATTGATGAAGCATCTCATCCGTGACCGTGGATGGGTCGACGCCCAAGAGGATGTTCTCGCGGATGGTACCCTGGAAAAGAGAGGGCTCCTGAGCCACGAGGGATAGGATCTTGCGGTACTCGTAGACGTTCACTTCGGTGATGTCCATGTCGTTGAAAAAGATCTGGCCGCGGGTGGGGTCGTAGAAGCGCTCCAGGAGGCTGACGATCGAGGTCTTGCCGGAGCCAGAGGCACCCACGAGGGCGGCAAACTGGCCCTTTTCGATGGTAATGTTGAGGCCCTTGAAGATAGAGGTGTCGCGTGTGGGGTACTTGAAGTGGATGTCACGAAGTTCGATCTTGACGCCGCCTTCAGTGTCAGGGATGCGGGTGTCGGTGGAAACGGAGTCCCGGATGCGGCTGTTGCGCGCCTCGAGGATGCGGTTTGCTGCCGCCGAAGCCTGGGCGGCATTGGGGCCGAACGAAAGCCACTGGCCAGCGGCTTCCGCGCCCTGAATGATGGCCATGTATGTCACGAGAAACGACACAATGTTGTACTCGCCTGATGCGATGAGTTTGCCACCATACCAGAAGACAAGAGCCTGGCAGGCCAAGCTGACGGAGTCGGCGTAGGCGAAGATGATGGTTGTCCAGCGTGCCTTCTTCTGGGCCACGTCGACGTGATTTTGCAGCAGGCCGCTGTAGCGATCGCAAATACTGTTCTCCATGACGAGGGCGGAGACAGTGCGGAAGGCGCCGATAGCTTCCGCGCCGAACTTGGAGCTCTCCTTGAACACGGCTTCGTTCATGGCGTTGAACTGCAACTCGTAGCGCACACGGTAGTAGCCAGCCAGGATGCCCATGGGGACCGTCACGCACAAGGCCACAAGGGCCAGTTTCCAGCCGTAAGCGAACGAGATGGCGAGCGCACCGATGAGTCCAAAGACACCGATCAGCATCATCATCAGGTTGATGCCCAGCAGCTCCTTCAGTGCTGTCGGGTCGCTGGATAAACGCGCGGTCAGCTGTCCGGTAGCGTTGTCGTCGAGATCGAAATAGGCCGTCTTCTGGAACAAGATGGACTCGAAGTACTCCTGTCTGTACGCAGCAGCAACGCGAGACTCAGCGCTTGTTGCAGCGTATGTAGTCAAGAAGTAGCTGAGACCGATTCCAGTAGCAAGCACCGCCCACATCTTGGACCAGAACGTGACGCCGTCGACCAGCGCGGAGCCTGTTTCTGCGAACACGACAATAACCTTGGCAAATAAGTAAGCTTGCATGGGAATGGCGGCACCAGCGCCCATTGCGCCAATGATAGCAACGAGGAACAAAACCCATCGTGCCCTCTGCTCGTACAGAAGCTTGCCGAAGCCGTTGAAGAGATTGCGCTCCTTCCAGGCAGCGCCGCGCTTTGCTGAACCGGTCTCTGACTTGGCCGCGCTCTTCTCGCGAGAAAGAATGGCCCCAATATCTTCTTCCTGAGCGAGCTCCTCGTCCTCATCGCCTCCCTCGCCAAGAGAAAGCTTCTGGGCATGCACTAGGCCGTAGTATGCACCCTCCTGGTTCTCGAGGAGGCTGTCGTGAGTGCCGCGCTCCACAACCTTCCCGTTCTGTAGAACGCAAATCCGGTCGGCGTTTTTGATGGTGGACAGGCGGTGGGCAATGGTGATGGTAGTGCGACCCTTGGACGCGCGCTCGAGGGCTTGCTGGACGATGCGCTCACCACGGACATCGATGGCCGAGGTGGCCTCGTCAAGGATCAGAATCTTAGGCTTTGAGATGATGCTGCGAGCGATGGCAATTCGTTGCCTCTGGCCACCACTCAGCTTGGTGCCCGAGTCGCCAACCTGTGTCTCATATCCGTCCGGGAGTCGGTCAATGAATTCATCCGCAAAACTCTCGGCGCAAGCAGTCTTGACGAGCTCCCGCTTGACCTCCTCAGGCTCGTCTTCCCACTGGCTGCCGATCAACCCCGCTGCCACGTTCTTGTAGATGGTGTCGTTGAAAAGGAAAGGTTCCTGCTGCACAAGTCCAATCTGAGATCGCCACCACTTCAAATCGACCTGATCCAGAGGGACGCCGCCAACCTCAATGGTGCCATGGAGCTCAACAGCGGGACCGGTGTCTTCAGCGCTCGGGAGAGTGACAACCTCTTCGTCATCCGACTCTTCCTCGTCTTTCTTCCCCTTCTTCTTTTTCTTCTTTTTGTCCTTCTTCGCATCCTTCGCGATAGCCTTGGCAATAGTGTACTGGTCATGAAGGCTGTACCAACCCTCAACCAACCCCACGATCGTGCTCTTTCCGGAGCCGCTAGGACCGACGATGGCCGTGTTCATGCCGGCGCGAACCTTGAGGTTCAACCCGTCGAGGACCTTTTTAGATGGGCGGCTGGGGTATGCAAAGTGGACATCCTTGAAGACGATATCCGAGTTGGCGGACACGTCCGGCTCCTTCAGTGTTCCTGTTTTGGGCTTTGGGGCGTCAATAACGGAGAAGAACTCAGCAGCGGCGACCATGGCCTTGGAGACAGCGATGAGGGGCGCGGAAATGCGCTCCAGAGAGATGACCATCAACATCACTGACATCAACACGATGAGAACAGTGCCAATGTTGTCCAGTCGCCCTTCGAGAAGGATACGCATCCCGAACCAGAATGCCAGAGCGAAAGCGCCATAGAGACCGAAGAAGATCATTCCGAACTGGATGGAGAAGAAGGGCGAGGAGAATTGCGCGGCCTGCTGGGCCTTCTTCACCCACTCGGCGTAGCGTTGGGCCACCCGCGACTCGGCACCGCAAGACGTGATCATGCGGATTCCTGCAAACGCCTCTGTCGCAACCGAGTTGCCCTTGGCCTCAGCCTTGGTCATCCTGGTGTGTCCCTTGATGATGAAGGGCAGAAGGATAGTCAGGACGAGGGAGATGAAGATGATGACGGATGAGGTGACGAGGGCGAGCAGCCAGTTGAAAGTGAAGGCGACCACAATGGCGGCAATGATAGTCGACATAAACTCAAGGAAGGTGCCCAACTTCTCCGAGATACCAAGCTGTAGTGTATTGGCCGTAGAAGTGATGGTTGCCGCAGCTGTTCCCGAGGGCATGGAATCGAGAACATGGATGGTCTGCCCAAAAAGGGCCTGGAGGTAATGGAGTCGGATCGCTGCCGACATACGAATGCCAATAAGGCGGAAGGCGAACTTGTTGATGTAGTTGAAGCCAAAACGGGAGATGAAGAGAGCGAACATGTAGAGGGCGAACCTGTCAGTGTTATCGGTAAAGGGGGTGATGTCTGGCGCGGCACCAGACCCTTGCTGAGCTCCAAAGGCGTTGAAGTCCCCAATAAGTCGACCGAAGAGAACATTCATAAGAGGCAACGTGACACCGGAGCCAATACTGGCAATACCGGCGCCGACCATGAGCACATAGTCCCATTTCGTCGCATAGGTGAATACGCGGAGGTAGTCCTTGAAGGTCGCCTCTCGTTCAGGGCGCTCATTGGCGGCGGGCTTGGCCTCGGCCTCATCATCCTTCTCCTTGACGTCCTGCTTCTCCTTCGCGTTCTCGTCCTTTACCGGGGCTTCCTTGTTGTCGCTCTCGACGGGCAGGTTGACTGCCTCGTCTTCGGGCTCGTTGCCGAAACGAAAACCCATTTTGCAGCTTTGTTGAGGGTTGTCGTCTATGGGCACAAGCACACCGATGGGCCTTCCATCAAGCGGGAAGTCGTCGCCGGGAGAGAGCCAAGACGCCGACTCTCTGGGAAACAAAAGGAGCGACGAGAGTTATACAAACAGGTCAATCAAAGGTGAAGTCCGTGGACGCGGTCCTCGCCTCGCCTGGGCCTTGGTGTCGACACGCTAGCAGCCAAGACAAACCGCCGCGCACGCTAAGAATGCAGCCCTCGGAGGGGGGAGGCTGAAATTGAAATAAAGGACAGCGATTGGAGCTGGCGAGAGAAGAACTACGACGCGCCGCGCATCGATAAGCTTCAGAAAACTGGGTCAAAGAAGTAGGGAAAGAGCGATGAGATGATGTTTGGACGTCCCCTGGCGTGCCCTCGGGGAAGTGCGAGGTTTTCAGCAGTTGAATAACATGACTGCCTCCAGCCTTGGCGACGTCCTTGAAGGACGGGATGCCAAGGCGGCGTGGCTGCTACTTCGAATTGCGGTTCGCTGGGTTTCCAAAACCCTCCTCGCGTCGCCCAGCTCCCAGCTTGCCGTTTGTGACACGCCGAAAGGACGGGTCATCTCGGGGTTCAAATTGCCCCCGCTACCCGATGGCGCGGTCCCTGGCCACATGGCGACCACACTGGGCCAGGGTCCAGTCTGAGAGCAGTCAGAACATAATTTGAACAGCACACCGTCCACGCGGCCGAAACTTGTCCTGCATCGGTTGCTTTCGAAATCTATTCGAACCCCATTTCCGGCGTGTCTGCCTATGATAAAACATTGATGCCTGGCCTTGTTCATACGACGCCTAATTGTTTTCGAGCTCGACCTGTTCCTCTCGATAATTTGTTCTCCGCCAACTAAACCCCCCACGTTCGGGAGTGTGAGGAGTGACAACGGATGAATCGCAGATAGTATAAGCTTATCCCGCATACAATACACAAGATCGCGTCTCTCCGGCGAGGTGTCGCAGAGGTTTCCCGGGCGAGAGCGCGTCACATCTCTGGTTGGTTATCTGGCTGCCAATGTCCCGCATGCGCTTCCCTGAGCCTCAATGCGAGAAGTTTCCGGATGGGTCACCTTGGCTACACAATGGTCAGACAAAACTGGATGCGGACTGCATTCACCTAGTGACTCATGCCGAGAATCGACATGCGCAAAAGACACATCTCAACAAGGGCTGGATCTCGGGCTTATTAGGAAGACCCAATCGTATTGTTTGGGTTGCAGATACGGACGTCGACACCCCGGTAGCCAATCGCGTGTGTTCCACCCAACGAAGTCGTTGGTGAAACTGCCAACCGTGCAGCAACCGGGAAAGTCGGGGGTAGACCGCTGGAAGCTCGCTGGAAGCCCGAGGGCGTCGAGGGTTCTCCCTTCGGGGCCCGAAGGCATCGGGTTGGCCTGGAAACTCCGATGGCAGGGCTCCGATATAAGCTTCTGTTTCCATGTGCACGCATCCGCTGACGGCTGTTTTGGATACCACAACCGGCCCGCAGCCAGGAACTTTTCGGTTGAATTGCAATTCCCGGCAAGCGTGGCTTTTGGGCTGAGTGCAAGACGTAGTGGTGATGGATCCGTTGATTGAGAGCCGAGAAGTTTGCCATCTCAGTCTGTTCCCGTTGTCGGTGGTGAATGTTGACGAAATAGGGTGCTGACGATCTCGTGTTGGGCTGCGGTTCGTTCCATCCGTTCCCATGGCTGAGAGCCCAGCGCGAGGTCAACGGTTTCGTTGACGCCCAGAAAGTTACGGGAACTTCATATCAGCGCCTCCTCGCAAGTTTGACCTCTACCATTACTTTATCTGCTACAAGCCTGAGTCTCGAGGAGTACTACGGGTTCTATAAATATAATCATAGTTCAATTTCTAGAAAGGATATGTCGAGTATTCGAAACGGCAAGGGCAGTTGTGCATCTCCGCACACCATCAACTCGACCACGCGATCTAAATGAAGACCGTCCTTTCTTTTCTCCAGGGTTCCCGCCAGCGAAAGCTAGACGGAGCCAGAAGTATCAACGAAGACCCTCAATACTGAGAAACGACAGAGTGCGCCCCGGTCCATCATTCCAATTTCCCTGGCTAAGGCCCAGAGCAAAGTCGCCCAGTTCGAGATTGTTACCCGTCGCCATCGAGTGGATGTAGGGTATCCAAGGTATAGGAAAGATCAGACAACTCGATCTAGAGATTGTTGACGAGGAAGGCGCGGAATGAGGCAGCCACCAAGCTTTCTGATGGCGTGGTTCGTCCCGGTTCGGCGCCTTCGCTTGCCGGCATCATCATGGGATCCATCTTTTGCCTATCAAGGTGTTCGTCCAGTTCCATTTGCTCAAAATTAATCGCTTTATCTTTCCTTACCCTGTTACAGCCAACCACATCAGCATTTCGGAAAACCTCACACACTTGCCAACCTCAACAGCCGCGCCGTCGAGAGTTTCTCTGTCTGCAGACACGACGATGAACGGTTCAGCTGGCGGAGATGATGGCGGGGGGAGCGGCGGCGACAACAACGGATCGCCGCTCCCAGCCAGATCAGTTCATTGTAGGTCTACCTTGACTGTCATCGACAACAGTGACGCACGCAAAGTTGCTCGTAGATCTTCCGACACCACCACTGGAAAACAAGCCCAGTGCTAACGACAAAGCCGGTACGGCCTGTCCTTGTTGGCAGCTACGCTATTTGCTGATTCTCGCGTAGTTCCTCCGATGAATGACCAGAAGCAGAGGGTGGTCCCCAAACCCATGGCCGCTAGGGGAAAGCTGCCTAGATACCACGCGAACACTAATGATGGGCGCGCGAGGAGGATGCGCACGAAGAATCCCAAGCCGGTACGTAGCAAAATCCTGCCCTTCCTTTTCGACGGTAGCTGATGGTTGGAACCCATAGACCCAGTACCATAGTTGCCAACCTGCTCAGGCTGCAGGGAATAGTCAGACAGCTCTTCAGAGCTTCCAACCTACGGCACCACTTATGTATGGCCGACCTCGAACTTCAGATCAGGACGCTCTTCCGAACTACCCACCTCCAGCGCAGCCTACATATCCGCTTCAGCCAGAGAACGATGGACTGTCGGCCGTTCAGAGATATTTGCAGTATTCAGGTGATCCCCGAAATCACCTTCAGCCTACTGCCCAGCCCCTGCCCCTCGCACATAACTCCACCCATCGCCCATCCGCGTTTGTTCCCCAGAAGAAGGCAAAAACCGCAGCCACGGTGGCAGAGGTACGCGGCAACTTGATGCAGTTTCTACCCTTTATTCCCTGAACGGGCTGGCCGAATCCAATAGGGTCAAGCGGTTCAGTGGAATGACATTTGATGTAGTAGAGCCTGATAAACTCCAGGAAAATGAGGCGTTTGCCATCTCAGCCAGGAATGCCGGTTTCGTCAGGCGCACTTTGCGCAGGTCTCCCACACTCTTTTCTCCTCCCCAAAGTCGGTCTCCCCCTTGCCACTATTAATCTCCTGTTGTGGTTGTCCATGGCTTTGTTAAATGCCTTGGGTGTGACGTGAGCGCCACGGAGACACCACGTTGCCTTATGAACACCTTCAAAAATATTACTGACGGACATCTACTAGTACCTACCATAAATACCACTCTCGCTATGGCAACGGCGCAAACGGGCGTCGTGGGTGATTCGATAGTATGGTTCTCTCTCCTTCTTCGCCGGTGTAAGCTACCTAACCATTGGTTTTTCAGGACCCATCTCTCTTGGGAATCGGAGGCGGAGGTAGCTCAGATGGCAGCCCGACAACAGCTCAGAGGGTGAATTATGGCGTCGAACCAGACCATGAGAAGGAAGGTAAAGAAGGGGATGCCCTCCCAGAGTAGTGCATGCAAGATGGTAATCGTGTGAAGCGGCGGGAAGCACCAGTAGGTACCTTATGGAAGGTAGTAGATATGGTAGATGCCGAGCTGAAGAATTCAGCGGCGTTTCAGAGAACGGATTAGTTGAATAGATATCCAATATCCACCTTGTAATATGTTCGGCCAAGGAAGAACTGCTGCCAGAACGTAACTGTTGCAGCCATGCACGCACCAGCACAACCGTCGGTTTCTCGTTGATCTTGTTGACAATTTAAGACGAAATAATTAGGCCCTTGCGGCTTCTGGTGCCGGTCTCTTATCGAAATCAGCGCCTCTGATAGGCCGTTGCCACTGGGCCCCAATGGGAACGATTCCAGGGTTCCTTCCCTCTCACGGGCAGCCTCACGGCAGCCCCGCCGATGCGGGACCCGCCCGATTTTCCCCAACTGCACAGCAGAAACCTAAGTTCGGCATTGCATGCACGATTGAGTCACCCACAGCCGGATTTGTTCCATGTCCACTCTTTCGCTCACCAGCTCGTGGACAATCGCCACCCGATCTGCCGCCTCGAGACGATTTCGACTACGATTTGTTACGACTGCTGCCGCTGCCGCTGCTGCTGCGCCGACGATTCTGACGCCTCCTTGTGCCGCTGCATTTCGGACTAGACGAAACTTTGGGAGCGGGACTGTCTTGAAAAGGGACGCTGCCGAGATGGCGCCTAAGGCCGCTAAATTTGATATTAAGTAGGTTCCTCCTTTATCACCCTCTCTGCGAGGACCAATAGCTGCGGACTGGGTTATTTGAAGTAGGAGGAGGCATTGTTTGGGTAGGCGCATGAGGTTGTTGTTGTCTGGTCGAGATCGGGGGGCGCCTTGCCCCGCGTCGCATTCTTTGGGGTGGTTGTATGATCTTGAGGGTGGAGCTGGAGGTTGGGGATGCTGAGCCATTGTTGTGAGATATGGGCTGACGTATTGTTACTCTAGGACCCCCAAGGGGACCAAAGACTGTTAGTCCTCCTCGTCGACCTCACCCTTCTCGCCGTCGTTGTCCTCGTCTATGAGTTGCTGTCTACGTGGGCAAGGGCTGATATGGTGTGGTGTAGGGGATGGAGCCGATATGGTGATTCGGGAGAAGATATTCTCCACGATCACCGATGTCTTCAGTGCGTATTCATGGAAAAAGGAGGCGATGGTGGTCAGGGGAGGTTCTGACTGTTGATTGCAGAGCGTCACGGTGGAACAACTATTGACACTCCTGTGTTTGAGCTCAAAGGTAGGTTGGCCCTGGAAAGGCTTCCTACACGCAGTGAGGGGAATGCTGACCCGTGGCAGAAATTCTCGCCGGGAAGTATGGAGAGGACAGCAAGCTCATTGTATGTGATTGGCACTACCTTGATGTAGTTGGGTCTTGCTGACCTTGGTGAAGTACGATCTTGCCGACCAGGGCGGCGAGCTCTGCAGCTTGAGATATGACCTTACGGTTCCCTTCGGTAGGGTGAATGTACGGATAGGAGCTGGGCAGCTCGCTGAGACGGTTTCTAGCCCGATATCTGGCGATGAACAAGGACATCACTTCCATCAAGCGCTACCACATCGCTAAGGTCTACCGCCGTGACCAGCCGGCAGTCAGCAAGGGTCGAATGAGAGAATTTGTGAGTTGCCTTTTGTTCGTCTTCCTTGAGGCTGATAGCTAACCATATGCCGAAGTACCAATGCGAGTATGTCAGAGCTGACCCATGCGTCTCGGTCGATACAGCACTGACATGTCTCAAACAGCTTCGACATTGCTGGTGTTTACGATCCTATGATTCCCGACGCTGAAATTGTAAGCCAGGGGTTCAATCGCTTCCCAATTACATACAACAATGTACTGACCGCCCATCAGATCTGCATCATCAACGAGGTGTTTGACAGCCTTGGATGGAAGGGAACGTACACTATCAAACTCAACACTCGCAAAATCTTGGATGGTATTTTCCAAGTGTGCGGTGTGCCTGAGCCTATGCTTCGTCCTGTTTCATCTGCTGTGGACAAGCTGGACAAGATGCCCTGGGAGGACGTCCGCAAGGAGATGGTTGATGAAAAAGGGCTTGACCCTGCTATCGCCGACAAGATTGGTGAGTCTGTTCACGAATACGTCCTCTCGCTCAGCGCCTAACTGCGGACTTAGGCAAGTGGGTGGTACTAAAAGGACAGCGAGACCTCCTCGAGAAGCTCCAGGCCGACGAGGAGCTCTCAGCGAACGAGTCTATGAAGCAAGGCATGGCCGATCTGGACCAGCTCTTCACCATCCTGGAGTACTTTGATGCTATGCATACTGTGTCGTTTGACCTGTCTCTTGCGAGAGGTGTGTTTTGTAGAGACCAATTTGTATGACTCTCGCTGACCTCAAATCTGTAGGCTTGGACTGTGAGCAATATGTGACTCCAGTAGAAGAACTTTCGGAAGCTAACATTGGCAGACTACACAGGAGTTATCTACGAGGTGGTTACCGAGGGCTCCGCGCCTGCTGTCTCCGCATCGCAGGCTGCGGCGGAACCGGCCGCCAAGTCCTCCAAGAAGAAGGGGCCCAAATCGGCGGACCCAGATGCGGATCGCTCAGATGATCCCACACTTGGAATTGGTACGCTCAAAGTGGCGTGAATCTAGAATTGCACTGACGTGATGTAGGCTCTGTTGCCGCTGGCGGCAGATACGACAACCTCGTTGGCATGTTCTCTGGGAAGACTCAGGTGCCTTGCGTTGGAATCTCCTTCGGCATTGACCGTATCTTCTCCATCACGAAGGCAAGAATGGCGGCCCAGAAGGCCACAGTTAAGCCCCGGAAGAACGACGTCGATATCTTCGTCATGGCTTTTGGTGGTGGAAAGGATTTCACAGGACTGCTCAAGGAGAGGAGTCAAGTCTGCACCCGCCTGTGGAATGCGGGGATCAAGGTTGGTTACCCTTCAACATCGCATGCCCCAACTGCGTACTCCCGCCGGTGCATTAGGGGTCAATACTTGCTGACCTCCCACACAGGCCGAGTTCCTTTACAAGGTCAAGCCCAAGCTCCCAGCTCAGTTCAAGGCTGCCGAGCAAAATGGTGTCCCATTTGCCCTCATCTTGGGTGAGGTAAGTTTTCCATGACTATTTGTTCTAGAACCAACTCGGGCAAACAATTGCCAATGTGGCTTCTTGGCCCGAATATCCTCTAATGCGCAAACTAGGACGAACTCGCCCAGGGCAAGGTGCGAATCAAGGAGATGGGTCTCGCTAGCGACCACCCACTGAAGGAGGGTGAGCTAATTAGCTTCGAGAACCTCGAAGATGAGGTGCAGCAGCGCCTCACGCTCAAGAAGCAGCTAGACTCGATCACGCGGGAGGCAGCAGGTCTGAGGGTCGTTCACGGTATCAAGGGCGAAGATGTGCAAGTGTCGACGTCCGACTCCACCACACCGGTGCCTATGAATGCCGCAACTAGCTCCTCCACATCAGCACCAGCGGCAGAAGTGGCCGAGCGTACTGCGGAGGAGAAGCCTGCAGAAGCACCCAGCTCGTAAAAGAACAATCGGCACGGAGACGACAACACGACTGGCGGTATGTTATATCTCGTAGCACATAAACCTGCTTCATCGGAATAGACTCTCCAAGACCCTGACAGTTTGTTGTTCTACCCCGGGTCTTCTCCACGTGATAAGCGAAGATCCGGAGTCTAGTCTTGAGGCTTCATCCCATGAACCCTTGTCTGTCTCGGTCCATCAAACGTCAACTGGGTGCCTTGGCGAAGGTCAAAGCGGAAGGCCGATTGCGACCGAAATCTGCAGTGGATTGTCAAAGCTTTGGTGTCACTGGCGACGGGGCACATTATCTGAGGGTAGGCGGTTCTAACACGTCTGATTCGTCAATATTTCGCATTTTTCCTCACTGTCACAACTGTGATGGCTGCGTGTTTGCAGGTAGCAAACATGGTGGTTGCCAGGCGGCGTATCTTCAAGCAAGATTTGTTTCGACATTCGGAAACAATGGTGCCTTTGCGCGCGCCAGGCAGCAAGGAGAGATAAAAACAATATTTTCTTTGCGCGTCCAGAGGTTCGCGTCCTCTGGTTTGGGATATTAGCCTTTCTGCGTAAGGTTCCCCAACTATCGATAGCTGCCGCCCACGTCCACGGCACGGGATGGGCAAAGACAAGGTCTCATTCTTTGGATGTAGGGGATTATCTTGTGACCCGTGCCGACAGGAGACACGGACGTCAATCGGGGGCAGGCAAAGTCAAAGTCGGCTTTTCACCGTTGTCACTGCCGGCAGAAGTTTGCCCCTCGGTTGCAGTTCGCATCGACCTCTTGATGTTGACATTGATGTTGTGTTTTCCCCCTCTGTAGGGTCGTAAGCGCAGCGGAGACCTGGGGAGGGATGGCACTCTGTGATAATGATAGGCGCTGGTCGGTGCGTTCCCCGACAGCCCGCCCCGAGATTCAGAAGAGAGTGGTGCGGTAAATTGTTTATTGCTGAGTGCTTCCCGTGGCGCTGGGGTTGTCAGTGGGTGTTTTCCACGGCGCATGAAGATTGTGGTTGTTGGTGATTTCGCGTTTAGCTGCTGTAAGCTCCCGTTCCAAGGTCGCGAGTAAGCGGGAAAGTGAGATGTGCAGAGTATTATTCTTCATATTTTCACAACAGGGTGTCGTTGGTGATCCTTATTCTCCATGTTTGTGACAGGCACGGGACGCAATCAGAGAGTCTATGGAAGGAGGTAAAGCGCGGGCCATCGTGTCGCACTGTAACCGTGATGGATGCAGTGCACTTTGACAACCGAAGAGGAAGACACAGATTGAAAGGAGGGTTGGAGGCTTGAGAGAGATCACGTTTGCGTCTGTCCGCTGCAGGGTGTTGGTGCCCTTGCGTGGAGGTTGGCTGTTTCGGGGCGAGAAGATGGCAACTGAAGGGCCTCATGGAGGATGGCCTAAGTCGCCGCGGACCAACCAGAGTCGCTGGGAAAATAGAGCCAGGGCAAGGGTTCTCAATTGAGACTAGCCAACAGGGGGTCTCGGGCCCCCTGCGCTGGGCTGGCGGGCTAACCCTGTGGGTGCACGTCAGCACGGGCCCAGTCAGGGCCCTGATGTTCGGGTGCAGCCCTTGCTCTTGGTGAAATCGACAAGCCAGCCTCTCAAAAGCCTCGTTGCAGGGTCCACTGGCTGCACCAATCCATTACGCCGTCTTCGCCGCCTCTTTGTTTTCTTCACCCGAAGGTCTATACCCTAGCCCTCCCTAGCCAGCGAAATTTGCATCTGGCCTGGCGTCATGCAGCCAAAAGGGAAGCCCTGTGCCTGTTGATGGAGCTCGATCTGCCTCCCCACAAGGTTGCGAGGATTCAAGAAAAGGCCCCTCGTCCCATTCTCCCACCTTCCCTCTCTTCTCAGGAAGAGCTTCTCCTCTCCCCAAAAGAGCGTCATCCCTCTATCCACTCTTTCGACTCATTGGGTCTCCACGTCACTCCCTCCGACCTCCCAACTCGGACCCGTGTTGTCTTGTACAATACGTGTGCTATTACTTGTACGATACGACCCACTTTCGCCGGCGGCGTCTTGGAAGGTTTCGGTTTCGGCGGCGCAACGTATTCCTAGAATTGGTTCCGGCTGCAAGGCTCCCATCGTTTTTCCTCGCAAGCGTTTGAGTCGACGTCGAATCCACTCCTCGTTGACGGTCGGATCTATTCAACCGCCTGAAGAGCGTTGGTCGTCTCAGCTGCTCTTTTTTGCCGGCCGTTGTTTCGTTGTCTCCCGTCTCTCGGCGCCTCGACTCCGGGATCTCAACCACACCAAAGGCCACGGCCCCGCATCAGGCTAATATTCTAATACCGTTTCCTACTCCTGATCCAGCGCCCCAAGTCCGGGTCGCGCACGATCAACTCTCGTTTCAAGGCGCCGGCGATCACAGGGGCTTCCATACCCCGATTCTCCGTTCCACAACGGGCCGGCCGGTGTTCTGGGACCTCGGAGAAGCTGTCACGGCGCACGAGGCTAAAGACGTCGAGGTGCCCACCTCGTGTCTGTTTGTCCTCTCATCCTAGGTCTCGCCTGCTGTCCAACACCACATCAATTTACCGAGCTGCACTCTGTCGCCGCTTGACGATCATTCTTCAGCCCGCGGCTTCTTGCATGCTACCGAACAGCCTTCGCCTTGTCCCACTCCAGCCGCATACGACGCAAAAAAGAGAGTGACCTTCATAACCCATAACACGCCGCCGGATCTATCAGCCGTTTGTTTCTCCCCACAATATCGACAACGCAACTCTAGCCATGGGTGGATTGATACCTCTGGTGCTCGGCTCGGGCAACCGAACGAGCTTTATTTCGTCGCCCACCCGGATGAGCTTTGTCTCGTCTCCCGCCGCCGTCTCTCAACCACCTCTACCGACACCGTCGTCACAACCATCTCACCAGCGCTCAGCTAGCACTGGTTCGACACCGATTTTTAGGCCAAAACCCTCGAAGCGGCTGTCGCACTCAGCTCCTGTATCACTTCCAGTGATTCCCTACACGCCAACGGAATGGAAGCGGGCCATCTCAGATGTCAAGCGGCAGCACTTTACCAAGAGGTACCGCGCTTGCGCTGCGCGGTGTAATGAGATCCTCGACAATATCAAGGACGCATCACAGGTCGAGCCTGTTTACATCATCTATCTCCATTTCTACGGCGCAACATCGATGGAGCTCTGCGCGCGCACCCTGCCTCCTATCTCACCATCAAGGATCAGCTTGCTTCGGCAAGCAAGAACCCACTTCGACAAGGCGGCTACCCTGATTGACACCGCCGAAAACTCGATAGTGACCAGGACACGAACCGGCTCGGTTAGCTCTAGGAGCTCCAGCTGTCACTCGCCCGCGGGCTCGATCAGCTCCCGCGCGGCAACTCCGGACACTCGCCTTTCATCGCCCACTAATTCCGTGTGCTCGTTCGAGGACCTGGCAAAGCCGCAAACACCGACATCGACACCGAACGGAAAGCGTGTTAAGAAGGTGTCCTTCTCGCTCCCTCATGAAGAGACCATCAGGATACCCGAGCCGTTAATCCGTCCTGATTCACCTACGTTGGGCTTTGACGATGAATACTTCCACAACGGCGCCGCGCGACAGGATCTGCCGGAGCCTCCCAAGGCAGCACTCAAGTTTCGGGAGATTGAACTCCCATTGCAACTTCCCCCTGTCGCCGAGGCCGAGCCGCTCCAGCTTATCCCTGAAGATGACTCGTTCCTAATGGCGCGCTCTGTCGACCGGTATTGCGAAAACCTGTCGGGTTTGCGCGCGCAGCTTACACGCCACTCGGCCAGCGTGGATGAGCTCCTGTCGGGACCCAAGGATTCTGAGGCGCCGAGATCACTTTTGTTGGCGGCGGCTGAGACCGTCCGGGCGTCGTCGCGTCTTTCGAACATCAGCGACAGCGACGAGCTTCGGAAAGTTGACCGCCAAGCCCGAATCGAACGCCTTCGGAAGAATGGGTGGCAGCGCAAGCGCTTCGATGCGCGGCGCTACGAGGAGCTTTGCGAGACTGTGATGTCCGAGCTCGCGTGATTGTGGCTTGCGTGGTTCGATTTTACGATTTTCTGTTTTTTTTTTCAGCTCAGCCAGCCCTACCGCCCAAAGAGATGAAGCGGCTGAGGGAAATTGCGAGCGCGCGGAAAAGACGACAGCGAGCGGGATAATGCATGACACTATGATAATGCGGAAACGGGAAACGCTGCGAAGCACCAGCGCGCTCATGTTATTACTATGTACCGATTATGTTATACGGAGGTATGATATCATTTTTGGGGTGTTATGGGGAAAAGAGCATTTGGCGGCGGAGTTCAATTCAGGAGGATGTTCTATTCATTTCTGATATTTATTCTAGAAGGCAAGTCCCTCGGGCGATGCTATCTATGTTGTACATTTGAGGTTCCATGTACATAGACCAAGAATATTGAGCCTTTGCGCTTTGTTGGGTATCATCCATGGTTCCATCCCGGTGACTTTGCATTGTATGATTGGGATATTCAGAATTCCAGAGCCCGTCATCACACCGACTAACCAAATCTCGTATCAACCTAGAATCTTCAGAGCATTGTAATGAGATCGACAGCTAACTTCTAATGACTTGCATCTTCAACCTTGGCTCGTCAGTGGCGCATTCGGGCGGACGGGTGGTACCGGTGTTTGCTGAGTGTTGGTTCCTCAAGGAATAAGCACCCATGTTGTCATAAGTACCTACCAAGAAAAGGATTCAATAATAACGGCAAAACATTTTCGCCAGGCCGTAAACCGTGTCATGCAACTAAGCTTCGCTTTTCAATATATCGATCCTTGCCATACATGTGCAGAGAACGGAACAGGATTCAATATTTCCTCTTCCTTTCCACTGCGTTCACGGATCTTCCTCGTGATCGACACGAGAACGCGTCACCTCTGGACTTCACCGCGTCAGGGTCAGTGCGGTCAATTCGTGCTTCGAGACACTCAACGCGCCCTCATCATCAATAGCGATACTTGCATCTCATGTAACGGTATCAAGAAGAGAGAAAGCCCTGACAGAAAGAAGAACTACCCGAAAACTGGAGAACAACCACCCAATCGTCGTGGGGAAGACCAAAATGGTTTGACGTCCCCCATCCATACCGTGGCTCCCACACCGCTCGCTTTCCAACACGTGGTATCAACCCACTCCCCACCTGTTGTCTTTACTTTGACAGAGGCTGAACATCCTGGCCCCCGTTCGGCAAAGTTCGATTTTAGGACTTGTCGCTCGTGGCGCCCTCTGTCACCTTGAGCGTCTGTTCCTGCTCCTTCATCTCACGAACCTTAGCCAGGACGACTTCGCGGAAAATGGCGCCCTTGATAGTCTTCGAGAGGGTGCGCTTCTCGCTCGCAGGTTTATCCGGCGAGGACGGGACGCGCGACTGATCGGCCGCCAGGGTCGAGTCTCTGGGAATGTCGGAGTTCTCCGGGTCGTCCTCTTGCATCTTGAGCGCTTCGATGCGATTTGCCAGCTTGACCAGCTCGATACCCCGGCGCAAGCGTGCCTTGGTAAGGTAGGCCTTGATCTCGGGCAGCAAGTTGTGATCGGTGGCATTCTCGCCGCTCAGCCATGGGTGGGAGAGAGCTCGCTGGAGGACGGTCAGCACCAGTGGTTGCAGGCTATGCTAAAATATTCTCCAACGAAGAATAGGCTTACCTCACTCGACCACCGATCCTCCGGCTTTGGTTGCAGGAGCTTCAAAATGAAGTCCTTGGCATCGTCGCTGACATCTTTCCAGTACCGTTCGTGGAACACAACTTGGGCGCTGCTGCACTCATCGATGAGGTCCTGGAGGTTCTCGGAACGGAAGGGAGAGTAGCCGCAGAGCAGGGTGTAAGTGATTACACCAAGCGACCACATATCAACAGCCTTTCCGTGGCCCTGCTTCAGCATCACCTCAGGTGCGGCATATCCAAAGGACCCAGCCATGGTGGTAAGGACCTCATCCTTGGTGTCCAGCATCTTCGCGATGCCGAAATCGGCGAGGACAAGGTCAGAGTTGGGCGCTTTGGTGAGGTACAGCAAGTTCTCGGGCTTCAGGTCTGTGAGGAGTTAGCGATGCTGGGCGATGCAAGCGCATGGGGGAAACCCGCCTCGGTGAACTACGTTGTTTCTATGAAGATAGTTGACGGCGCCCAGGACTTGCTTGATGGTCTGCGAGGCATCCTTCTCTGTGAACTTTCCTTGCTCGCAGATCCTGTCGAACAGCTCTCCTCCCGTGGCGAGCTCGGTGACGATGTAGTACTTGTCCTGGAAGGGAAGAGGCACAGCATTAGCATTAGCACTTGATGCGGAGAGATGGGCTTGCTGAGCCAATGCGCCAGGGCGCATATCACGTACCCTAGACTCGAACCAATCCACGAATTTGACGATGTGCGGGTGCTTGAGGCGCTGGAGCAAGTCGAGCTCGTCGAGGACCATCTGCTCGTTTCCCCTCACATTTTTCTTCAGGATGATCTTTACTGCCACTCTTCCATCGGGGCCATCAGCTTCTCTGACGATACCATAGGTACCAGCGCCGAGTGTTCGTCCGAATCGGTATTTGGACCTGATGCGCCTGGGTCAGTGCTCTGCTTAAAGGAAAAAAGAGAAGTGCGGGCTGGCGTACTTCTTATCGTAGCTGTCTGGCTGCCCGTGAAGGCGGTTCAGCATATTGGAGACTATGCGCCAGAGGGCCATTGTCAGCAAATCCGCTGCTACAATTCAGGAGGCGCGGTTGCGAGCGCGGGCGCAGCAAGCTAGATCGACCCGGGCGCGTCTTGGAGAGCGCAGCCGAAGGGAAGATCTGAAAAGGTAGACCGGGGCTCGATATCGCGCAGCTGGAGCAAAGAAAACTTACAGCTCATGATATCAAGCTCCTACAGTCTTTCAAGGGTGATATCGTTTTGTCGTGGCCGGCTGCGGCTAGGGCTGCGGGCGGATGCGGGGTGAGGCGCAACAGATATGAGTGCACAAAGAGCCCGGGATCGCCGTCTTTGCCTCGTCGGCTCGCTTCAATCAATGAACGACCCCGTCAGATATCGGGAATGCGCTGGGGAAAAGTAGCGGGGAGGTGACGGCGGAGGAGCGGCTGAGGAAGCTGAATAGGTATGGGGTGCGAGAGCAGGAGTACCTTGGAAGGTCGGGTGCTTGGCAACATAGAATTGGGCTGGTTACCCCGCCGTGACTGGGAGCCTTGGGCGAACGGGGGGAACAGAAACCAGACGGGACGTCTATCTAATATTCAGCAGCACCGTTGTTGGTAACCTCCGGGGCAGCATTTGCTGCATTGTGTGTCCAATGCCAGAATTCTGACAAACAAGAGGCTTAAGCCAACCCCTGAGCTAGGCTGTAGGAATATGCCTTATTCCCACCACATCAGTGTTAGATCCGGCCGTGATACCAGCTCCGCCCACCCCTCAAGTCAAGCGGGAGGGGCTTTGGTGGTTTGGCCCCTCAATTTGCTGTGGGTCCAAGGGACACGAGCCTTAAGGTGCGGCCGTTGACCTCGATGCCGGGCTCCTCGACGATCCTTTGTCACGGTGCCTACCTAGGATTGAAGACCCCAGAAAAACTTTCAGGCAGCAGGTTATCTTGCACATTCGCGTCCTTCAGCTTGGGACAGCTTACATCACTACTGCTTACTGGTAATCCGGGCTCCTCTATTATCTCACTGTGCTTGTCTGCATGGCTAAGAACGAAGCTCAGGCCGTTCTCTCTCGGTCACTGTGATCACGAAGGCGCACCGCCCCCCAATTCCGTGCAGTGGCGAGATGAAATGTGTATGGCACACTGCGCTTCGCCCAGAGGCCATTTGACAGACGGCGGCTCAGCCTCGTCAACCAACCTATGGGCCTAGGGCCGTAAATTTCCCAGCGTGTGGGCTGCGACAGGTGTGGTGGGTCGCCGCACGGCATCTGCAAAGGGCTTCGGTTGGTCGCATCAAGGGACGAAAGGCTGCGCTCTTGATGCCTCTCCTATTGTGTCGGGCAGTTGATGTTATTTGACTGACTAGCCCATTCTATCTCCTCTCTCGGGCCTTCAGAGGCATCCAAGAAAAAAGTTTGTGGTTGTGACTAACCATCGGGCATTCATCCCACTTACGGATGTGGCGCATAGACACATGGCACAAAGATGATCGATTGCCCATCTGGTTTGCTGTGGGCCGCCTGGAAGAAGCACGCTCGGGCCAATGATCTGGCACCAAGCCTCCGGCGCTTGGCCTCCCGTGCTCGGTTCCTCCCAGCTGGGCTGGCCTATCCGGGTATCACCAGCTGGCTGCCAGGGAGGCTGCGAGTGACCGACACATCACTGGTGTCCGTTCGCCAACTGAACCTCTATTACACATCGACACAACCCCGCAACGCCCCATCTCCAACTTCAGTCAAGGTTTCATGAGGGCGCCTAGGTTAATACTTTGTTTCCTCTCTTATTTTGACGGCGTTTCGGGGGAATAGGGTTTCATCAGAGACGCTGCACGTCCAGACTTGTCAACGCACCAAAGTTCAGCGCATTCAGATCTGCCCCTCTCCGCTTGACCCCACCACGCATCGCGCATAATCGGCCTTTTGACGACTCTACAAGCTCCATCACAGCTGTGCGAAATCGTGGCTGGTAGTAAACATGCCCCCGACCGCTCAGTTTGCGGCTAAGAGGCTGGCGAAGGAGCTCCAGAAGGTACGGAGAAGAAGGGCTGCGGTGTAAGCTCGGGATCATTTGGACCGCGACTGACGCGACGGCTCCACAGATCACCAACGATCTTCCGCCCGGAATCACATTGGTACAGGCCGACAACCTCGATGAGTGGTTCTTGGACATCCAGGTCTTGGACAACAACCCGCTGTACCAGGACCAGACGTACAGGCTCAAGTTTAAGTTTGGCTCCTCGTACCCCATCGGTAGGTCCCGTCCCATTGCCCATTGCGCATGTTACCCTGTGATTGACGATCGGCCCAGAACCCCCTGAGGTCACTTTCGTGAAGTTGGCAGACCGACCGATTCCCATACACCCCCACATCTACTCGAATGGCATCATCTGCCTCGACTTGCTTGGCCAGCAGGGCTGGAGTCCGGTCCAGAATGTCGAGAGCGTCTGCATGAGCCTGCAGAGCATGCTGACGGGAAATACGAAGGATGAGCGACCACCAGGCGACGAAGAATTTGTCAAAGCAAACCGGCTGCGCCCGAAGGACATTGACTTTTACTACCACGATAACAACGTCTGAGAAAGTCATGGTATCCTCTGAGACTTACTTCGACCCGATGTTGGCTTTCGCAGATCAGGACTCAGGCGTTCGCTTTGTAAGCGCATCAGCGATATCTGGGAGGTCACATTTGCATAGGAGCGGTGATCGCCAGGGGATACTGGCTTGGAGCTCTGAAAGTCTACCAAAAGATGCAATATGCATTGGAGCATGGATGCTGAGTCTCGGTATGGCGCAGAGAACAGCAGGACAGGCTTTGTTGATTGGGCCGCAGGTTGTGCTGCTGAAGCTCCTGCTATTGGAGCTGTGAACTATTGTCTTTAGCGAAGAGTATCAGATGTGTGATGCAGCACCCGAAGACGGAGTGATCTCGCTCAGCTTAAGTTCAGGTAGATGAAGGGTTGTCTTGATAAATAATCAGGCACCATTAATATTTCTCTATCCATCCTCATTGGCCTGCACATGGACCGGTATCAGATCCGTGTTGCCTTCTGCAGGCTGCCGTCAAAGAGATGATGGTCGCCTTGCACAGTGCGATGTAAAAGAAATGGAACTGGTACCTTGATGGCATGAAATAGTAGTATGCCCTTCCTCTCGAATGTGAACGAGATCAGGTAAGAAAGACTTTCACACCCAGTCAAACCGTGTAAAAGCTTAGAGGGTATTGGTCATGTGGGCTTTTCTTGGGATCCCTGAAGAATAGGGGCTCTGTAGAGGTCCTCAGAGAGGGCAGGAGCTCACAGCCCAGTTTTCGCACGGTGGTAGAATGAGTGGGGAGCTCAGCGAGAGCCCCGCCGCCAAGGTGCAGCTGCCCGGCCTACTTCACTGGTCCCGCAACACCTTGATCGCCGAGCTCCAGCTCCGACAACACACTCAGACGGCTCATGGAGAGCTCTGACCATGGCTCCTCACGCGGGCTTTGACACGGAACAGGTCAGGGAGAAGGTCCGGAAAGATCTCCTATATCTCCTAGAAGGAGTAAGTCCATTCCTTGCCTCGCACACCAATCTCCTGATGTTCGTGGTCAACGGTCGCTGTTGGCGCAACGCTGAACTGACAGCCGCGCGTCGCGCGTAACTTAGGTGCGTGGGAAGAAGAACCTAGTTATTGAAAAAGAATTGGCTGGCCCTCTTGGTGTGATTGTCAAGGCCTCGACACTACGCGATTACGGTGTCGACAACTTCTTCTTTCTTGAGAATAAGAATACCGATGCCAGCCAGCGCAATGTCGTCTTCATTGCGCGGGGCGAGTCTGCTAAGCATGCTCATGCCATTGCAGGTCAGAGCGCTTCCCCCCCTATCTTGCCCTCTTTACAAATACCCAGAGGTGCTGGTAAACTGCCGGAGCGGTTCTCACGGCGCTCACTCCAGTGGGACGAGGCGACGTCGCCCACTTCGCCTACCACCGTTCTGTGATTGTGTCTGTAGAATGCTGACAACCGCCCAGACCAGATAAAACGATTACAGCGCGAGAGCCAATCTCCACACGAATTCCACATCATCTGGGTGCCTCGGCGCACGCTACTCTCAGACAAAATCCTAGAGGAGGCCGGTGTACTGGGTGACACAAATGTCACCGAGCTGCCCCTTTACTTCTTTCCTCTGGACAAGGACCTCTTGTCACTGGAGCTGGACAGCTCGTTCGAAGACCTCTACCTTGCGAAAGACCCAACCTCGATTTTTCTTCTTGCCAAGGCTCTAATGGGAATCCAGCAAAAACATGGACTCTTCCCTCGCATCATCGGCAAAGGAGACAACGCCAAGCGCATGGCTGAGCTGTTGGGGCGCATGCGGCAGGAGCTGCTCGCGGGCGAAGATGTGAACGAAACGGACAAGATTGGCCTGACCCCAAGCACGACCACCGAGAGCGTTATCATTATCGACCGGGAGGTTGACTTTGTCACACCGCTCCTCACGCAGTTGACGTACGAGGGTCTGATAGATGAGGTTTTTGGGATCCAAAATAGCCAGACGGACGTCGACTCCACAGTTGTCGGGGCAGCACCACAACAACAAGCTGCCACAGATGCGTCTAGCGCCGCTACTGCCGCCAATCCAGCAAGCAGCACGCAGAGTCGCAAGCGCAAGATCCAGCTTGACTCATCAGACAAACTGTTCGATCAACTTCGCGACGCCAACTTTGCCATCGTGGGGAGTTTGCTGAACAAGATTGCCCGTCGTTTGCAAAGTGACTACGAGAGCAGGCATAGCTCGAGAACAACTGCAGAGTTGAAGGCATTTGTTCAGAAGTTGCCCGGGTACCAGGCCGAACAGCAGAGCCTCAAAATACATACGGGGCTGGCGGAGGAGATCATGAAGCATACTCGGACCGAGAACTTCAACAAGCTTCTAGAAGTTCAGCAGAATTTGGCCGCAGGAGCTGATCCATCGTCCCAGTTTGATGCCATCGAGGAGCTCATTGCCCGAGATACACCTCTTCCGCAGGTTCTCAGGCTCTTGTGCATTTATTCATGCATATCAGGCGGGATCAAAACGAAAGAGCTGGATCATTTCCGACGTCTTATACTCCAGAGCTACGGCTACCAACATTTGCTTACCCTTCAAAATCTGGAAAAGCTCCAAATGTTCCTGTCCAGATCGTCGCCCTTGGCTTCCATGATACCCATGACGGGATCGGCGGGCGCTACGGGAACGAAAACAAACTACACTTATTTGCGAAAACAGCTCCGGCTCATTGTCGATGAGGTCAACGAGCACGACCCAAACGACATTGCCTACGTCTACAGCGGGTACGCGCCCCTATCGATCCGACTGGTGCAGTGCATTCTGCAGAAGCAGTATCTGCTGTCAATAACGCGAGGAAACGGCGCAGCCAATGCCCCAGGGCCAGCCGCTGGGGGGGCTCAGGGTTGGCGGGGATTCGACGAGGCTGTCAAGCATGCCCGAGGCCAGACTTTTGACGAAGTCCAGAAGGGCGAAGACAAGGCCGTGAAGGCCCGGGCATTGCTGTCGGGGGGCGGTGACAAGAAGACGGTGTTCGTTGTGTTTGTTGGTGGTATCAGCTTCACCGAGATCGCGGCGCTTCGCTTCATCGCAAAGAAGGAAGAAGGTATGTCAAGAATCCCTGTCTTTTGAAATTGGCCTGGCCCTGACCAAGTATCCAACCCATGCAGCCAGGAGAAACATTGTTATCTGCACAACATCGATCATTAGCGGAAACAGGATGATGGAGGCAGCTATCGAAAAGGGCACATTTGGCAAAGAGGCACCAAACCCCACGACCACTGCGGTGGCGGCAGGGGGCTGACGGGATGCTAATAAAGAGGAAGAACTTGCTTAGTTCGAGGACACCATTGTTAAAAGCGTAGAGAGCCATCGTACTCCGTAAAGACACCTCAACTGAGGATTGTAGCCATCGCGGAGACAAGATGCTTCTGGAGCTCAGACGAAGGTGAAACAGCTGGCGCATGCGCTGATCACAGCGGCCCGAACCACCACCAAATTTCCCCTCACCTCGCTAGAGCCTCACGTGATAGACTGGCCCATTCTCTGCAGCTAACCTCCACTGACTTATCACCTACCTACAGTGGGCCTTCAGACCCGATCCAATTCGCTATCAAAACACCAATTGACCAAAGACAAGACTTCAAGAGCGAGCTGCAGCCCATGCACAGCAAGTAACAGACGGTCTGGTAAAAGGCGACATGTGTATCAAAGGTAAAGAGAGCGACCCGGTCTTTCCACTGATAATCTTAGTCATTTTTTTTTCTCGGTGCCGGAGCGTCGGGCTCTCAGACACCTGACACGCACTGCCTGTGGCCCACTGCGCCGTGATGCCCTCCACCCATTGTCGATATCCAGCTACCATGTGCTGATAAAACAATACAGATACTCGGGCACGGCTCTCGTTATAGCTTCGGCCCCGGCAGTTCCCTCAGCAGTGCCCGTCCCCGTCCCCGCGTGACCCGCAGGAGGGACTCGGAAGGCTGCCAGCCTATGGAACGATCACACCACCGGCCCTCCCGCCAACACACATATCCTACATACCCACGTCTCCGCTACGCCTGGTGATCCCGCAGCCCCCGATAGAATGGGAACCACTTGGCGGGTTCGGAACGGAAACAGAAAAGTACTCGGCGGCTCTGGGAGGGTGGTGCCGACGACGGAGGATCTGAAGGAATCCCGGTCTCGAGCCTCATCTCGTGCCTCACCATCACTTGGCACATCCACCCCCCAACAACATTCCAACACCTTTTCACAAAATCCTGCCACATCCGGTCCGAATCCTCACGAATCGGCAGACGGTGCTAAGTGCATCGCCTCCGAGATTGTCGTCTGGACCGAGGCCACGGACGTCGACGCCATGAGTGTCGACTCACCCCGGTCACCGAGCCCAGCCCTCGAGTTGGAACCGGAAGTAGGGCCGGAACAGGAGTTGGTGGCCGAATCCGAGATCAAGTCTGAGGCTGAATCCGAACATGTTGCGTATGTTCATCCCATGGCCACCTCCCAATGTGCACTTGCGTCAGTGGTCCCTGTGAAGCTAACTAAATGCCAGCTCACCCTCCCCTCCGCCGTCGCCAGAGCCCCCAGCGATGCTAGATCCCCTACCGTCACCACCACCTGCCTCACCACAAATCATAGCTCCCACTATTCCTCCTCCTCTTGCAGTAGCGTTGTCGTCTTCTGGCTCGTCGCTCTCGGTTACATCGGAGCATTCTGACTTGTCATCGGTCCCCGAATCTCAATCGAGCAAGGCGACCACCCCAGTCGATGTAGACAGTTGTAAGGAGGCTGCCGCACCGGTTCCCCAGGTGATCAGCCAACCGCAACCATCTAGTGCGCCGCGGCGAAGATATGATGTCCGGCCAAAAGTGTCCCTTCCTACCGACTTGCCACTCGCCGAGTATGCAGTGCAATGCATTGCTGCAGCAGAGGCGTCTAGGCTCAACCCCTACTACCTCCACGAAGAGGAGTACGTGATGCTCCGCGATCACATTAGCCACACCCAGGTCACCACCTATCTGAATATCCGAAATGGTATTCTGAGGTTATGGGTCCGAAATCCCCAGATCGCCGTCACACGCGAGGAGGCTGTCGGATGCGCCAAAGACACCCGCTGGTTCGACGTAGCTAGCGTGTGCTTCGACTGGTTAGTCCGTCGAGGCTTCATCAACTTCGGATGTGTGGAGATACGGTCAGCTCGTAAACAGTCGATCAAAGAATCTCCCAGCGCCAGGAAACGAAAAACTATCGTGGTCCTTGGCGCAGGCATGTCGGGTCTTGGTTGCGCACGACAGCTTGAGGGGTTATTTCTGCAATATTCAAAGAAGTTTCGGGACCGTGGTGAAGATCCACCAATGGTCGTCGTTCTTGAGGGGAGGAACCGCCTGGGTGGGAGGGTATACTCCAAAGCCTTCAAGACCAGGCCAAAGAATATCCCTGAAGCCTTCAAAGATAAACGCTTCACTGCCGAGATGGGAGGTATGATCATCACTGGATTCGATAGGGGCAATCCATTGAACATTCTTCTGCGCGGGCAGCTGGGTCTCCCGTATCGGCCATTGCGACCGGACACGACGCTCTATGACTCTGCCGGTAAACCTGTAGACCCGGTGCGGGACCAACTGGTCGAATCCCTCTACAACGACTGCCTCGACCGCGTTAGCGAGTACAAGTTCAAACAGCCGCCGTCCAAACTAATTGAAGGAAATCGGGACTTGATCGACGAGGGCAAGGATAGCGCAGCAGAGACGCACAAAACCATAAGACAAACGGAAGAGGCGGCTGCAGCTCAACCGCATGCACCGCCTGTCTCGGAACAGAACATCGCCCCGCAGGTGAACCTCGTTCCCATCTCCACCGACCGCGCTACCGGTCGGATACACACCGAACCAGGAACGCCCGGGGCGTTGAGGGCTGCGCGAAAAGCGAAGCTGATGGGATGGTCGCTGAAACAGGGTGTCAGTGAGGATGCAGATCTCGATTTTGAGCCAGCGACCAAGCAACCCGACGCGACACTCGGGAGCGTTACGGACAGTGTCATGGCGCAGTACAAAGACCTTGTAGATCTGACGGCGCAAGACTACCGGCTTATGAACTGGCATGTTGCGAATCTCGAGTATAGTAACGCAACTAACTACCACCAGCTCAGTCTCCAGGGATGGGACATCGACGCCGGAAATGAATGGGAAGGAAGCCATACCATGGTCGTCGGGGGGTATCAAAGCGTCCCCAGGGGTCTCATGCATCTTCCTACACCATTAGACGTTCGCCAAAAGTCACCTGTCAGCAAGATCACGTACTCCACAGATGGCTCAAGCCGGATGGCGATGGTAGAATGCGAGGACGGATTCAGGGTCGAAGCTGACTATGTGGTCAACACAATACCCTTGGGTGTTCTTAAACACGGCAGCATTCAGTTCGACCCCCCGTTACCATCCTGGAAGCAGAATGCCATCGACCGGCTTGGATTCGGCGTTCTCAACAAAGTCATACTAGTATACAAGGAGCCATTCTGGGACATGAGCCGAGATATTTTCGGTGTGTTGAGGATGCCGACCAACAGAAATAGTCTGGACCAGAAGGACTATGCTTCACAAAGAGGACGATTCTTTCAGTGGTTCAACGTTACCGAGACCAGCGGCTTGCCGGTGCTGTTGGCATTGATGGCGGGTGATGCAGGCTTCGATACCGAGCAGACCTGCAACGATGACTTGGTGGCAGAAGCAACTACGATCCTCCGTGGCGTGTATGGGGAAACTAAAGTCCCAGATCCCGTGGAGACAGTTGTTACCAGATGGGCATCAGACAAGTTTGCCCGAGGTAGCTACTCATCCGCTGGCCCGAACATGAAGGCTGATGACTATGACACTATGGCTCGACCGATTGGCAACCTGTTCTTCGCCGGCGAGCATACCTCCGGGACGCATCCTGCTACTGTTCACGGCGCCTATCTTTCGGGCCTGCGTGCTGCATCTGAGGTTCTCGATGTCATGCTTGGGCCCATTGAGGTTCCAACCCCGTTGATCATCCCCAAGGAGACGTCTCAATCACTGAAGCGCAAAGTCGCCGAGAGCAAAGACCCCGTCCGCGCACAAGCTGAGGCTTATGAGATCGAGCTGTGGGACTACATCGTTGCGCAAATCGGCCTCAGGCCACTGGCCCCAAGCAGACCCGCAACGAACGCGTATGTCTTCTACAGCAAGGCGCATCATGAAGACGCCCGCCGCAAGTGTGAAGAGGGTCGTAGACCTGGCAAGGGCAAGGCCAGCGCCAACGAAGTCAGAGTAATGAGCGCAAAGATGTGGCGGGACGCAACCGAAGAGACCAAAGCCCCTTTTATGAAGCTAGCAGAGGAGCAGAAGCAGGTACACGCCGGGGCAATGGCAGCATGGAAGGAGGAAGGCGCCGCCTGGGACCGCAAGGCTACGGAGCTGAAAGTGAAGTACGAGGCTGAGCATCCACCACCACCGCCCGCGGGAAGCGCTAGCTTGGAGGAAGAAGGCAGGAGGAGCAAGAAGAGAGTGGAGAGCTATGCGGAGAGTGAGGTGAGCGACATTGAGATGGAGTGATAATTCGGCGAGGTCGGACAGTATATTAGCGTGTATTTCACCTAGGCTGGTGCTCTGATATGGAGGCTTGCCTACTTGCTGATCTGCCCACCCATAGGAAGACGGGGGGTCCTTCCGTCTTACGAGACGGAGCTATATCGCTCTTGTTGCCAAGCGCAAGGGTTTCTTCTCTCACCTTCCCCTCTGCCATTCGTTGAGCAAGAGGCTATATCCGTTGTATTGTAGTTGGCATCACAGGAACAGGAACATGGCCCTTGGCGTTTGTTTGGGACTGGGTTGCGGCCTGGGTGGTGCTGTTGTTTTGAATTGACATGGTTGCAGTGTGTGTGGCGGCTCGACCAATTAGAGTGCAAGCGAGTAGTGAGTAGTGCCTGGGTGTGAATGTGACGAATGATGAGGATGAGGCTGTCTTCAGGGTTCGAGACGAAAAGGGGAAATGAAGAGAGAGAAAAAAGCACATCTACCTAACCTATTACGGTATTGTCAAGTAATTATCGTTGAGTCCTATGTGTGTCCATTTCTGGGAAATGGAAATGGAAATGGAAATGGAAATGGAAATTTGAGTCCTTGACGAGAAATGGGGCTGTGTGGAAAGCACATGGGCGTCTCTGACTATCTAAGGTACCTAGGGTGTGGCTGAAGTAAACTGGAAAAACTGATGGTTGGGATGAAACATAGCTGTTGCAAAGAAAAAAATCTGTGTCTTTTTCGGGTGGCGAGTGGACCGTTAGACATCAGAAGAAACTCAAAGCTAGGATGTGGCTTCCATCCCCTTCGAGTTGCTAAGGTGGAAAAACCGAACCAAGTGCCCTGTGGACCATGGCTCAGCATGGTATCAGCTGAGCCAGATGAAATTACGGATAAAATTTATTCAGGAAATTGGGCTTATACACAGACGGTGCGGTTTGCCAAAGACAAAGAGGGAGCAGGAACTCTTTGATATCTTGGTAGTACACAAAGGGAAACTGGCCACCCCTTTCCTCCCTCTTACAGGCAGTACGTAGGTTTAGGCTCTCCTCTCTCGTCTATCGGTGCTCTGCTTCTACAACTATACTTTTTACATGTCCTCCGAGGCGGTAGCACCAGTGATAATTTCAACCAGCTCGCCTGTAATGACGGCTTGACGGGTGCGGTTGAAGAGAATCTGGTACTTATTGATCATCTCACCAGCATTCTTGGAAGCGTTCTACGGAGAGCAAAGTCAGATCAGATCAAACAGAGTGTTGGTGAAAAAACACTTACATCCATGGCGTTGCGGCGGGCAGAGATCTCGCATGCGTGGCCCTCAGAAAGAGCCCAGAAAAGGGAGTTGGCAAGGGAGTATTCCCGGAGGTTGGGCAGAACCTCCTCTTCGACCTCAAAGCTCGAGTAGTTGGCTAATCAATTCAAGTCAGAAAATTGCACCGGAACTCTCGCGAAATCTACCATGACGTACGGGAGGCGAGGAAGGTCTCCTCGGAAAATGCCGCAATGGTGGACGGCTCGTAGCTGGTGGCGTTGATGAACTTGTTGTAGATAATCTCAACCTCGCTGTAGTCACCCGAGAGCTGGACGACCTGGTCGGCAATGGCTTGAGCATCAGCGAAGGTGGGGACATCCTTGCCCACGCCGGCGAAGTTGAGCACGATGTTCCGGGCGTTGGTTCGAGACAGCTGCGACCTGCACTTCTCGCCGAGGATGACAAGGTCGAAGTTGGGGTTGGAGACAGCCTCGCGACGGATGTAACGGGAAAGACCGGAGTGAATGCCACCGCAGAGACCCTTGTCGGAGCTGCAGACGATGATGAGCTTCTTCTTGCCCTCGACCTCGGCGGCCTTGGTCTCCGCCGACGCGTACACCTCGTTGCTGGTCTCTCCGTACTTGCGCGACTCGGTCATGCCGCGTTGGGCACGTGTGAGCTTGGTCGAGGCCACAATCTTCATCGTCTTGGTGATCTTCTCGATGTTGCGAATCGACTTGAGGCGGCCCTCGATTTCACGGAGGGTCGCGAAGTTGGCCGCGGAGCTCGGCGCAGCTGCCACTCTGTTCCAATTGCAACAATTCCATCGTCAGCATAGCTCCAATTGCTTCATAAATTGTCCCCCATGCTGTCCTCGGTGCCGCAACGGCCCATGCCGATCCAATTGCGCTGCATCGTGCGTGTTCGTTGTCTTCCGCTCAGTCAGGTTTGGGGGCACTTACCGGGACGAGGCGGCAGCTCCGGCTCTCAAAGCCGGTCGGGCAGCTCTGGACAGCATTGCGGAGATGTGTGAGGTGTGCGACGGAGTGGCCCTTTCTGCTGGCGGTGGCCCCGATTGACCAGTTCTGCGCTGAGGGAGTGTAGAGGTGTTTTGTCTCGCGGACTTCAATTGGCGTGAGAGGTTTGCCTTTGCTCAGAAGGTGGTCTCCACAAAAACTGATCCCGGCAAACTGTGCCCGCCCGGCTATTGGCGATTGACAACACAACTACAGCTGACTCAGCTGCGCTTGTGGCGTAGGCACCGTGGCTCCTTCTCGCTCCAGGCCAGTGGCTCAATTTTCCTCCACTCCACTTGCCCTTCACTGGTCGCCCGTGCCGCTTTGAACCACACACGCACACGCGCACCCAGAGGCTAGGCTGGCTCTGGTGGGTCCATCCCAGGGATTCAATATCTTTAGTCCAGAGCCGTCTTCCCCTTCCAAGTTCCCTCGCCTTCTCTCCCCCTGATCACGAAACACCTACCCTCTCTCCTTCGCTCTTTCTTTCGCTATACGTTGAGTCGGGACTTGAAAACCGCTACGAGCGCGTTGTCACCGCCATCACTTTTAGATTTGTTTTCCCGGTTCCTGCACCGCCGCGACAATCCTTACTCTTGCCTTGCGACTTTTTCTCTGCGCCGCGGACTTGCTGTTCTGCCACGCAACCGCAGCCGACTTTTGCCAACATGGCGTACGACAGCTCCGACGACGACGTACCTCTTTCCAAAGCGAACGGTCATGGTAAGCACAACCTACACACTCCGCACCTGCTTCTCCCAACTTCATCGCCACCCAATTTTCGTGCCGTCTGGCCGTGACACCTGGCGCGAGGCGCGGCCGGACGACATGTCAAATCCGACATCGCAGCCTCCAACGTGCTTCGTCTGATTTTGCATCCCACGAGAATTCGCTTTACGCGCTTGAGGTGCTGACAATGGTATCTACAGCGCTCTCCGCTGCCAAAATCTCCAAGGAGGAAGACCGCGCCATGGACAAATCCGCCTCCAAAGCTCGACCTGGTCCCACGGGCATCTCCATCCGAAACGGCCCGGTAGGTGACGCGATGGACGTCGACTCACCCAATGGAGTTCCCAAACGAAAATCTCGAGGCTCGATAGGCCAAGCAGTCAACTACAAAGACGAGTCCGACAGCGATGACGGAGCGCCTCTGGTAGGTCCATGTTTCACGCGCGCATAAAGACCGCAAATCGTGAAAATGCAGAGCTGACTCGCGCAGGCGAAACGCCAAAAGTCCAAGCACAAGAAAGAGGAGCCCGACAGCGACGACGAGCCAATTGCTAAGAGGAATGGCAAGCTCCCACCTTCCATCAAGGATATCCCGATGGGCGACCTATCCGACGACGACGATGAGCCTCTTGGAACAAAATTAGCGCAGAAGAAGGCGAGCATCGAAAAGGCGGCCGCAAAAGAAGCGAAATCTGCCCGCGCCAGCGATTCCAAAACAAAGAAGGCAACCCCCAAGAAGGCGGTAAAGGAGGAGTCAGATGACGACGAGCCCCTCTCAAAGCCCAAAAAACGGCAGTCCAACGGCGCTGCCTCTGCGAAAAAGGCGAATGGGGTGAAGAAGCAGCCCGAGTCAGACTCTGACGTCCCCATTGCTAAGAAGGCTGCGAAGAAGCCTAATGCGGCAGCCGCCAAGGGCAAGGCTGCGCCAAAGAAGGCAGCTAAATTTGAGAAGGAGTCATCGAAGGACGGTGGTGACGAGGAAGAGGAGGAAGAGGAATTCCGTTGGTGGGACGCCCCGAAAAAGGAGGACGACAGCATCAAGTGGACCACTCTCGAACACAACGGCGTCATCTTCCCGCCCCCGTACGAGCCTCTGCCGAAAGACGTCAAGCTGTACTACGATGACAAGCCCGTTGCACTTCACGTCGAAGCCGAAGAGGTGGCAACATTTTTTGGTTCCATGCTTCACTCAACACAGAACGTTGAGAACGAGGTCTTCCAGAAGAACTTTTTCAACGATTTCAAGGACGTGCTGAAGAAGTCTGGGGGCGCCAAAGATCTGGACGGCAACAAGGTTGATATCAAGGATTTCAAGAAGCTTGACTTCACCAAGATCTTTGAGTATTACAAGGGCCTCAGCGATGCGAAGAAGGCCCGACCTGCGGCTGAAAAGAAGGCGGAGAAGGCCGAGAGGGACAAGGTTGAGGCGCCATTCCTCTACTGCAAGTGGGACGGACGGAAGGAAAAGGTTGGAAACCCCAGGGTCGAACCGCCTGGCTTGTTCCGTGGTCGTGGTGAGCATCCAAAGACGGGAACGGTAAAGAAACGCGTGATGCCTGAACAGATCACTATCAACATCGGCAAGGAAGCCAAAGTTCCCTCTCCTCCGCCGGGCCACAAGTGGAAGGCGGTCCAGCATGACAACAAGGCAACCTGGTTGGCCATGTGGCAAGAAAATGTCAATGGCAACTACAAGTACATTATGCTGGCAGCCAACAGCGCTGTCAAGGGTCAGGCTGACTTCAAGAAGTTTGAGAAGGCACGTGAGCTCAAGAAGCACATCGATCGCATCCGCAAAGACTACACCAAGGACCTCAAGAGCGATGTAATGGCTGATAGGCAACGTGCCACCGCCATGTACCTGATCGACAGGTTTGCACTGAGAGCCGGTAACGAGAAGGATACCGAGAACGAGGCAGAGACGGTGGGCTGTTGCTCCCTGAAGTTCGAGCACGTCATTCTCGAGGAGCCCGACACGGTCATTTTCGACTTCTTGGGTAAAGACAGTATCAGATTCCACCAAGAGGTCAAGGTTGAGCGTCAAGTTTTCAAGAACCTGAAGATGTTCAAGAAGCCTCCGAAGGAAGATGGAGATGACATCTTCGACAGGTTGACGGTATGTTACTTTTCGATCGCTGCATTGATAGAAGTCGCAAGCTGACTGGAGATACAGACCACCCAACTCAACAAGCACCTCTCAAGCTACATGCCAGGGTTGACGGCGAAAGTGTTCCGTACATATAACGCTTCGTATACCATGTCATACCTTCTTCAAGAGCTGAACATCGACCAGAGCTCCTCGGTTGCAGAGAAGATCAAGTTATACAACGACTGCAATCGCAAGGTTGCCATTCTCTGTAACCACAAGCGAACCGTTGGTGCAGGTCACGAGGCGCAGATGGAGAAACTTGGTGATCGCATCAAGGGGCTGAAATACCAAAGCTGGCGCACCAAGCAAATGATGCTAGATCTCGACCCAAAGCTGAAGAAGAAGAAGGGTGCCGAGTTCTTTGTGCTGGACGAAGATCTGGATCAACAGTGGATCGAGTCGCACCAAAACTTCTTGGTTGAGGAGCAGAAGACCAAGATCGAGAAGAAGTTCGAGAAGGACAACGAGAAGCTCCAGGCTGAGAAAGAGTCTAAGCTCCCTCAGAAGGAGCTTCAGGAGCGACTCAAAGTAGCGACCGAACTCGCTGCCAAGTTCAAGAAGGAGAACAAGACCAAGAAGGTCGAGGCCGAAGGCAAGGGGCCCACAGTTGAGAAGCTCGAGGCGCAGATTGAGAAGATCAACGGTCGCATCAATGTCCTCGAGCTGCAGTCTGCTGATCGCGAGGGTAACAAGGAGGTTGCCCTGGGCACCTCTAAGATTGTAAGTTCACTGCTTGGCTGACCGCAGCATTATCCATGAGTAATCTGCTAACAATACCTACTAGAACTACATTGACCCGCGTCTCACGGTCGTGTTCGCAGCCAAGGCCAATGTTCCTATCGAAAAGTTCTTCTCCAAAACGTTGCGCGACAAGTTCAAGTGGGCCATCGAGTCTGTTGGCGACGACGAGACTTGGGAGTTCTAATCGCATAGCAAACTCGCTTTGCCTTCGATTTATCTTTTGCGGATAGGGCTAATTGCCCTGGCTACCTTGTTCAGGATGAGCTGCTAAATTTGGGCGACTTCCAGGCTATTATTGTACATAGATCCAGCGTTGCGTTGCCTTTGCATTTACATGAGGTTGCTTTCGGACCTCAGGCTTGCAGAAAATGGAAGGCATGGATGGCAATCTCGCCCGGCAGGCGTACTATGCCAGACGTTTACAAAACATGGACGCGATGATTTTTCCCTCCGGACGGCACTTCTGCCACGATTTTGGTACGAGCGAAAGCCTGACATATTTTTCCAACAAAGCGCCCATCATGCTAATGGGGACTCATACCAGGCCTCGACGGGAGGGCACAGCTAGCTTGCTATAAAGAACACAGCAGAAAGCTGCGATGCTTTTATCTTTTGGTAGCGTTAGAGTTAGATCAAACCTGAAAGTGATCCATGCCCCTATACAATATGTGTGACAGTTGTTGTTTGGCCAAGTACCTCCCCAGTATCGACGATCAAACTCACGGCGCTGGGGAATATGTTGTCTCAAGCATAATCTTCGTTTATTACTTCATCTAGTAGTCGCTTTGCAGCATGTCTATCTCTAACTCGATGGGCCACCACCTGCCATTACAGGCCCAGTAATACTCTAATATATAAGGCGTTGCAGTTTGTCCATCCATATTCGTATCCCGTCCTAATTGCAGGTATAGAGCCTTCTCTCTACGATGCTCACTCCTTCAATTTGCTTGCTCACGACCCACCATTCGTTCTTCCCGCGCTCCAGCCCACTCGGAGGGCCGAGGTTAGTTGATATCAACTGTCGTCAAATACGACGCCGCCACGCTCCTGCGGACTGGAAGCAAGCCGGTGATGATGCTGGTGGCCGTTCGTTTCTGTCTTCGTGACATCGTTGCAACTCTTAGATCGCCAGTCATAGCGTGCTGGCCCACTACCGCCTCATGGGATCAAATGGACCTCTCTGGTTCGCTACCTCTCTGCTGCTCATATTTGGGTTTGCCGCATAGGTAGTTTGGGTGGTTGTTATACATGTCTCGCCGTGGAGATGGCGTTTTTTTGGATCGCATAGCGGTGTCGTCATATTCCCGTTGAGTTGACCAGAAGACTTTGGCGCCCGCTAAAGTTCCGCCGCTGTGATAACACATAGGAATTTGGTTTGTTGATTTGGCTGTGAAATTCAGGGGCGGCGGCCGCCAGCGAGGGCAAGGATTGCCATCACGAGAGGACCAGCGAGGAGGAACGCGTTTGGTGGCTCTGTGATACTTGTCAGCGTTGTGCGCTTCCGCAGCTGTATTCGGGGTGGTTACTCACTCATTGCGTTTGAAGAAGAAGGCACTATCTTCCCCTCGGGCGTGATGATCCATCCATCGGGGACAGGGTTTGACTTGGCACTGCCGGTCCCTTCCCACGGCCAGCCTGTTTGGGTGGCCGTCGAACCTTTTCCGATGCCGCCAGCCGGAACTGATGGTGAAGACCCGGTGGCTGCTGCGGCGGTAGCAGTAACGGCGACTTGCCCGGCCTTACCGAGGTTACCGTTGATTTCACCTCCGTCCGACTTGATGGATTGCCAGGTGCCTGAGTTGTCGCTGTAGGAGTATGACTTTCCAGTTGAATAGTCGGAGACGGTGGCGGATTTGGCGAGCATCGTAAATGGTCCTTTCGAGTAGTCGGTGGGACCGTGAGCCCACTCGATTGTGCCTGGGGAGTTGGCAGGGTCACCGCCGGACCATGCGCCGAACTTTACTTGCATCGGAGTTTGGGGATACTCTCCGGCAGCGTCACTGTAGGTGAGCGTTCTCACGGCAGTACCGCCGACGTACCAGACGATGCGCTCTGAAGTCCAGTCAATGGTGTAGGTGATGTACTCGGCTTGATTGTTCGGGGCTGGATTAAACTGGCCGCGGTTGTACGACGTCGTCTGCCCTTTGCTGAAATAGTTGGTCTGTACGGTACTGGAGTCATGACCGAGCCACTCGAAGTCGATCTCGTCAAGGTCGTCGGACTGCAGAACTAGCGAGCTGACGATGCCATTACCAGGGGCAGCCTTCATAGTCACTTCGACACGGCCGAACATGATGTAAAAAACGCTGTTGAGCTGGGGGGCATCGCCTGACTTGGCGACCGTGAATGAGACTCCTCCATCACCGTACGTGGGAGATCCTCCGCTGCCCACGAAAGTGCCGACCTGGCCCTTGGTGAAGTCGACATTGATGGTCATACCAAGTGCTGGGTCTGGGGGACAGGTTGCTAGAGGCTGTTAGGCTCTGCGACGTTCAGGCGTTCGGTGAGAAGGACTCACTATGAAGCGGGTTACAAGCTGTCCAAGTTTGCCCAAAGGCGACACTGCTCAACATAGCCACTGCGGCTGCTCCCGCAGCTCTCCATCGCGTAAATGGCAACATTGGAGAACTTGGTTTGGCTCCCGGGGGAGTAGGCTGGATGTAGAAAACGCGAATAGCCACAGCAAAACAAGCGTGACGAGTAAGATGCAGCACCAAGCGGATCGGTGTAGGGGCGGTGACGGTGCCCAAGTGTTCAAATGCAGCGAAAATCCGGGGTAATCGAGGAGGTGAAAGAGTTATAAACCTCCGGAGTTGGATGTGGGCAGGACCTGGGGTCTCGACAATGGAAATGAAACCTCGCGTGAACCAGAGGGAGGAACTATGAGGCGATCGGGAAGCCGCATGGAAGCCAACCGTTCCGGCTTTATGGGCTTAAATGCAAGCACTCAAAAACCAGGAATCCCAACCACCGCGCAATAGGAAATAGTAAACTAGAGCGCCAGCGACGACTTCGTCATCAGCAAAGTGGGACCACCAACATTAGAAGAAAAGCCAGGGCTTGCTCGTTGGGACTCCCCGAAAGCTCCAGACGGCGGACCCGGCGCGGGCTGGGCCCACAACCTTTGGTGATTTCCAGGAGGTTGGTGGTGAGCGATGCGCTGGAGCCAATCAGCCAGAGTGGAACTGCTTGGCGCTAGACGCCAAGCTGGAGATTTCGGGTGGCTGGCCCCGGCCCCGAACTGCGCATCCGAGGCCCACTTCGGGGGCTCACCCATGCGGATGACATCGACATCATCCACCTTACCAACGCGACGCTGCTCGCGTGTAGACGCGGTCGATCCGGTTCTTCTCTGCATAGTCCATTTTGATGATCTCCTTGGGCTATCCAGCATGGTTTCTCCGGTTGAACTTCAACGGCGGCTCAAGCGAGTCGCTGCGCGAAGGGGACGCCCCTTGTTATTGTCGTTGGCTCCTTCCCAACCAACAAATGGATGAGAGTTCAGAAGTTTTGAAGTCAATCGTTCCTCCCACATTGGGTCCTCAATATTTGGGCCCGGTTCTCCACCCGCGACGAGGCCCGTCTCGCCGGGGCTTGAGGAACAAGCGTCATCGAATCACTCAAATTGAGCCCTCAGCGACTCCGAAACAAATCACGCTGCCCCTTGAAGTCGAGGGCGGAACAAAATTCATGAGACTTAACAAGGTATTGCCGCCGCTCTAAGTCATACGCTCGAAGAGATGATGATGCTAATGGAAACCCAGCCCTCCCGAGGACTGCATCCGCGTGTCCTGTCCACGGATCAAAACGTATTTTCTAGGCGTCGCCCCATAAAGGCGCAGCCATCATCGTACCAACCCAAATTACCTGGTGAAGCCAGCCTTCTCACTTTAAACGAAGAGCAAGACTTTCCTATCATCCCTTGAACGTTTCCCACTCTGAGTTCTCTGCCTTCTATATAGAGCGTGGCCCGATAGGCTGATGGCCATTGCGGCGCACATCGCCCACGGCGCGTATCCAAGTAGAATCAAGTTTGCGCTGGCTTCTAGGCCGTATCCAGAGATGACGGTTGCAGTAATGAACACAGCGTAGACGGCGAACTGAAACGCGTCTTGAGCTTGCCGCCGATGGACGAACGACGATACACAACAACCAAACACCAAGCATGAAACGAGCATGAGCTCCGGTGGTGGATTCAGGACAAGGTCGCCCAGAACAACATGTTCCGAGACGACATATTCCCACTGAGATTGCACCTTTCAAGAGTCAGCAAGCCGGTCCTCGTGAATAGCAGAAGATTATCACAAACTCTCTCGGTCGTTTCAGTCTGAACGGTAAACCGCCAAGTCACGACGCTACACGCGACGCCAAGACCAATTTCCAGAGTCTCGGGAACCCAGCCGCAGACACTCGGGGGTCGTGACGTCTCTTGAAATTTTTGGTATGATGTACATTTCGACAAACTCATTGGGACTAGAAGTGTTGACAGGCGAAGGCGGCCTCGATGTGGAGGCTCAAGAAAATGAACGGTCAGAGCACTCTGCCGAGAGAGCCTCAACATGCTGCGTGGCGGAACAAGTAAAAACTATATACACCCGGCCATCGCTCCATCTCAAGTAAGATGCCAGTTCTAAACAGCAGCAGCAGATCACGAGGCCCCCAACGGATTGCCTGATGAGACACGGACCCGCCAGGCTCATGCACGTCCCACAACGCCCGAATCGAAACCATCGACGTGCATTCAGACCCGGTCATGGTGTGAAGTCGGCGGCCGAAATCGCGAAGGATGTGCCACAGCTCATGCGTTAACACCCAAGGCAACTGGTTGGGCAGGGAGGGCTGCCTGGGGAAGGCCAAGGCTGCTTGCAGGGCTGACGAAGCTCACCGAGAATGCACCCACCAGTTGGCCAATCCCGTCTCATGCTCACCAGAGCCTCGTCTGAGGCATCCCGTGGCTCACCACTGCGAACCACTTCAAACCCCCATTCCTGCCTTGACGCCTACTGCTTTCATGTCGTCGCACACTTATCTCGCGGAGACGGATAGTCGAGCCCCCGCATCGCATCTTCCCCGCAAGAGGGGGCTGTGCCGCCTTTTTTGCTCACTGCACTCCAGACACGCTAGATGGGAGCGCTGCTCATAAGGTAGGAGACGAACTGGTCCAGGCTGGGCGCCGGCAACCATCCAGGTGCACGCACGCACGCGCGCTCGTCAGCTTTATAACCCACCCATATCTAGTCAATCTCCGATCCTTCCTTCTCCGGCATCATTTACCTTCATATGATGGATTAATGCCCAAGGAGAAATAAATCACGGCAGAAACCACATCTCTCCCTTTCTCGCAGAGGTCATCACTGACCAAAGCAACCTGTCATTCATCCACACCAATCAGCCAGCCTCGCGCATCGCCATTTCCCGTACGCTGATCTGACACTATGGATCACATTCAGGTAATCCTGAGGACTCACCGGCGTCTCGAGACGCGCGGTGGCGAGCTGTGTCAGATCACCAAGGTGTTTTCCTGTGGCTGTATGGTTGGAACGGCTATACTTTTCCCCCTAGCCAACGTTGGGGACCTCTGGTTTCGCTGCGCGTAAGTCTATTCTCTCCCGCATTGCGTAGGATTGCCTTTTAACACGAAGATAGGACCCTTTCTATCTTCATAATCACCACCTTGGCCTTTCACGCGCTACATATCGAGCCATTCGTTCGGTGAGCTTCACTCGGTTGTGACTGTCATGTTGTCCCTCGCCAACAAAAACAGGTTCGGGCCTTTTACGGCACCCTTGGCACTTTTCATTTTGTTATTGGCCGTGCTGCCCCCTGGTTCTCCTCGGACGGAGCTTATACCATGGCTCCCGCTCTTCATCGCGTCTTCTAGCCTTTCCACCGTGGCAATTCACAAGATTCATAGGCGGTTCGTGGACCCACAGCCATGGATCTCGCTGGAGGACGGACCGTCGGACATCTCCATTGGAACATGGAGTTGCCGTGCGGCTCAGATGGAAGCTGCATCTGACCAACAGTCCAGCCACACGCTCGGCGAATTAACCATCGACGCTCTCTTGCTTGGTCTCCATGATGTTCCCCCACTACAATACCCAGAACGACACGACTCTGACATTTCACTGTCTGACGGGCCAGGCCGACTGCCATCAGACTGCGACTCTGAGACACGCTCCTTCTTCCCGCAACAGAACACCAAGCCAAGTCGGTCAAGGTCTGACGATCTCTTGCTAGGGTCGCAGTGACGCGGCATGCCCCATTGCCGGCCTGTTCGATACTAATGCTTTGTAACTCATCCATGAACACAGGCAGGCCCTTATCATGGAACGAACACCTGAACTATTGGATCACACCATGTACACTCTGGGCTCTGCGTGTTGCATCAATTCTCTCCTTTTCTTCGACCAATCCTGCCATTAGAGGCGTCTCTCCTATAATCAAGCGGCAAGTCTGACACCTTGACCGCGAACCTGGACGCAACCGTTCAAAATAAACTTTCTACAACGTTTCTCATTGTCATACCTCAAGACTACACCGTCTCCCTGAACGACTTGCAGCCTACCGCCAACACCTGCCGGAGGCGCTGCCTCAAGGTGATCAGCTCCTCCGTCCTGGCCTATCGACACCAGGGCTTGTTTGACAACAAAACACTCAACACAATATACTTCAATTCGCGGGACAAACAAAGGGGGCAACCCCCTGGAAAACGCATAGCATGGCGGCAGCCCTTCTTTTGAGACTTGACAGGCATACAGCAGGGGCGTTGTCTCATTTTCTCCTTGACACGAAGACGTGGCGGAACGCTTGACAGAATACGTTGATGGCACAAGGCGAGTGGAGTTGGGATTGACCAAGGCAGACAAACACTGTCCGCCCCCAATTTTCTGCCAGGCGTCTGGGGATGCGGCGTGGGAATTCGGAGGCTAGAAGTTAGAAGTTAGGTGCCAGGAACTCAACAGGTTGTCCGCTTGACTAGTTGTGGTGATGGAATGGACGCGAGCCACCACGGCCTGCGTCACCATCACCTGCTCATGGTACGACAGCAGAGGTCCACTGTTGTCGATGGCCCGGCAGGCCCGTTGCGTCTTGCATCCTCGCGAGAATCACGGCCTGAGCTGGCAACCCTCACGGTAAATAAGTACCGAAGCTCTGGAGGGGGAGAGCAGGACTTGTGAGGAGTCGGCACTGTACATAGGGTATAAACTCAAATAGAGGTCGTCTCCTTGCATAAATCTTTGAGATTGGACCGCCTACTATTACGTATAGCGGTCAAGAGCTGTGGTCACAGGGTGTGATGTTCGGCGCGAAAACCGGGGCTAACAGCGGCTACAAGCGGGTTGGTGAGGGCCGCAAACCCCGCCATCGGCCCCTGAACGTGTTATCGGCCAGGGGTGCAATCTGACCTGTCAAACAAAATGCGGGTTTGATAACGTCTTTGTCTGCCCAGGTACTCTTTGATGCTACATCTTGCACCGGTTTCTAAATTCCATTCTACTGCTAGTCACAAACTTGGCGGATGATAAAGTTTTTGGCATTTTCGAAACCAACATCCTTCGCATCCTTACTCTTAGCGTCACCATGCGCCGAGCCATAAGCTCCACCCTCCCTGGCCGCGCCGGCCTCGGTGTCGCAAACCGGCACCCGCTCCGATACCCCCTCCGCCTTGGCGCGGGATTCCACACCAAAGGCGCAGATGCATCGGAAGCTATTGGCGCGGTGGCGAAGACTACCAAGGTCCCGGCTGGCACGCTTGCAGAGGAAGAGGCGCCTCTGAGACTGAGAAGGGAGGGTGTCACGGTCGAGGAGTTGAAGGAGCGGAGGAGGAAGGCGGGGAGGTTGGTTGCGGGAACGGCAGCGTACAGTGATACGGATATGTTTAAGGGCCCGGTGAGCCTTTGCTTATCCTATTTTTCCAAGTGGCGACTGGGGAAGGGCAAGAGTTGCGAACCCTAACCCTGGTGATGTGTGTGATTGAAGGGAGACGGGGGAAAGGGGGAAAAGGGGGGGGCGGGGGAAAGGGCAGCTTAGGGGTTGAATTCAAATTGAATTGAATGCTGATAAGTTAGCAGTCAGCAGGAAAGCCCAAAGCAAAACGATGGGATCGTAGGTGGTCTGACCCCTCTCCAGAGTGTGAACTAACGCTGAGATCCAGACCACCTCGCCCCCGAGTCCGCAGTCCGAGTGCCCTGTGTCCTCAAACAAGCAGCAAAGCACCTCAAGAAACCCGGCATCATCTCCCTCGGTGGAGGTCTCCCCTGCGCAGAATACTTTCCCATCGACTCCATCTCCTTCCGCGTGCCCTCAGCCCCCAACTTCACAGAAGCCGCCACCCACTCCGATGGCATCGACCTTCACATCGGAAAATACACCTCAACCGGTCCCAACCCAACCTCGGAGTACGACCTTGCCACCTCCCTCAACTACGGCCAAGCCAACGGCTCCGCCCAGATGAACCGCTTCGTCGCCGAGCACACCGAGCTCGTCTCCAACCCCCCCTATGCCGATTGGCGCTCCTGTCTCACCGTCGGCAGCACCGCCGCCCTAGAACAATCCCTCCGCATGCTCTGCGACAAGTCTCGCCACGACGCCATCCTCACCGAGGAGCACTCCTTCTCCACCGCCGTCGAGACCGCCATGCCGCTGGGCATCCCCGTTTTCGGCGTGCCCATGGACGCCCAAGGTCTCCTCCCCGATGCCCTCGATTCTATGCTCATCAACTGGGATCCCTCCCAGCGAAAGGGGGCGCGCAAGCCTCATGTCCTATACACCGTCCCCTCGGGGCAGAACCCCACTGGCGCCACCCAAGGAGAACGACGCCGGAGGGATATCTACGCCGTGGCGTGCAAACATGACTTGTTCATACTGGAGGACGAACCATACTACTTTTTGCAGATGCCGACATACCCTTCCCCCAAGTCTTCTACGGAGGGCACCTCCCAGTCAACGGAAAAATTCCTCTCCTCCCTAATCCCCACCCTCCTATCCCTCGACACCCAAGGCCGCGTCCTCCGCATGGATTCCTTCTCCAAAGTTGTCGTGCCCGGCTCGAGACTGGGATGGGTAACCGCCTCGGAGCAGATCATCGAGCGGTACATCCGGCACGCGGAGGTGTGCAACCAGGGGCCGAGCGGAATATCGCAGGTAGTGCTGCACAAGTTGCTGGATGAGACGTGGGGACATGACGGGTATTTGAAATGGTTGATGCATTTGCAGGGGGAGTATACGAAGAGAAGGGATGTGATGATGTTGGCTTGTGAGAAGTTTTTGCCCGGGGAGGTGGTGAGTTGGACGCCACCTAGAGCGGGCATGTTTGTGAGTTTATTACCCTTGCCCCTTTCCTTTTCTCTGCACCAATAGTTTGCTGGGGGGGAGAGGGGGCTGTTTAGTGTTGGAGACTAACCACAAGGTATAGCACTGGCTGAAAGTAGACCACACCCTCCATCCTTCACACCCAACCCGGTCGATTCTCGACCTGGAAGAAGAAATCTTCAACCGGTGCATCGACGGGGGCGTGCTGATCGCTCGCGGCTCGTGGTTCCGTGCTGAGCATGATAAGCCGCCTAGCGGGCTATATTTCCGAGCTACATTCGCGGCGGCGACAGAGGAGAATATGACGGAGGCTATTAGACGATTAGGAGTTGCAATTGGGGAGACTTACGGTATATAGAAGGGGTATTGGCTATCTTGATTTAACGCATCAGTAGGAATTGGATCTAGGCCGCGAAGTGGATGGGATAAAGGGGCATGACAACAGGAACGTTGAAACACCCAAAAAAAAACGGACCAAAAGGGGTGAGTCTCGAGCCCTAGTATTAGCTAAGCTTCAACATCACACACGCTCGCACTCGCCTCGCACTACTCACTTAAAACCTCTGGCCTGAAGGCAAGTACAAACATTGCAAACCGTACACATTTTCAACCAGCAGTGGAGTTGAGGTATAAACACGACAACACCCGTTCATCCTCCTGATCCTATCCAAATACATATTGCCAGCCTCCTTGCTAAATCAGTCCTCAGATGCTGTAATTTCCTATTTCTTCTCCCTCTTAGCCTCCCAGAAAGCAACTTTCACACCATCCCCCGGGGAAAGAACGATCTCGGCCTTCAGTGTCGGCTTTCCCCCATCCACCGGTGCCATCAAGCTTTCCACCCGCTCATACCTTTGGAACAGCCTCGTAAGCACGTACCCCATCTCTGTAAGCGCAAACTGCTGCCCAATGCAGATCCTCGGCCCGCCATTGAAGGGAATGTACTGCCATGGCTTCGGCTGCCAGTGGAACCACCGATCAGGCGAGAAGACTTGGACGTCGGGGAAAGCTTCACTGACGGGCGGATACAGATCGGCGCGGCGTTGCATGAGAAGAGTAGAATATCCGATGGGCGTGTCTTTGAGAACATGGAGGGGTTGAGAGCCGTCGGGGCCGCCGCCAAAGGGGAGAGTGGTGTCCTTGAGGGCAAGCCGGACATTGAAGGGAACCGAGGGATAGAGGCGGAGGGTCTCGTTCATAACATTTTGGAGGTACTTCATGGACTTGAGATCGTCGTAGGTGGGAGCGCGATCGGGTCCGACGACGCGGAGGATTTCCTCGCGGAGCCTACGGACCGCTTCGGGATGGCGGCCGAGCTCGTACAGGGTCCAGGAGAGGGTGGAGGCGGTCGTGTCGCGGCCGGCGAGGAGGATGGCGATGAGTTGGTCGTGGAGGACTTTGCGGTCGCGGGTGAAACCAGCGAGGGCGTGCAGGAAGGTGTAGCCCGTGTCGCTCTTAGACTTGGACTCGAGTTCCTCGGGCTTGAGCTGCAAGGCGAGGTCGATGTACTTGTCGATAAACTTGTTGATGACCTTCATGTGGCGGTTGAAGGCGCCGCGAGGGAACAGGCGGTGCAGGGGCCCGGCGCGGGTGATGAAGTTCTGGATCCGCTGGGCTTCGTTGAAGGCGTGGGAGAACTCGTTCACAGGTGTGGTCAGGGACTGGACATCGCTGCCGAGCAGGAAGTCGGTGGCCGAGTCGAGAGTAAAGCGGAAGAACAAGTCGCTGATGTCGACGGGCTTGCCATCTCCCGCAGCCGTGTCGACGTACTGGTCCTCGCCATTCAGAGCACCTCCGTTGGCAATGGCGCGGAACAGAATCTGCATATGGGACTCAAAGGTGTGGAGATCACTGACACGGTCCTTGATGAACTGGGGCCGAATGAGCTGCCGGCTGCCATGCCACATGTCGCCGTCAGTGGTAAAAATGCTGTCACCCAGGAAGGGCTTCCACTCCTCGTGAAAAGGCTTGCCCTTGCCATAGTCGTTGAACTGGGTGGCCAGGATAGCCTTGATGTTTTCGTGGTTGGCCGTCAACACCAAGCGCCTCGCAAGGATACGCGACTCAGCCGTGTAGTTGTTCCCGGGAGTGACGAGCTCGCGCCAGCTCTCAAGGGCTGTATGTTCTCTAACCGACTTGATTGTACGATACACAACGCTGAGACCTGCATTGCTGTTAGCACAACAACCCGCCACTCAGGCGTCCAGGGGAAGGCCCGGCCCTCACCAAAAGGAAGGGCGCTGGGCACTCGGCTTGCCCGTGGCCCCCGTCTTGCCAACTTGAAGTTCTGCGCGAGGATTTGGAGGCACACGTAGGCGATGAAGCACACAGACAGGTAGCCCACCAACCGCAGAGCCCCCCCAAAGGAGGCCTGCTCCACGAGATGCTCCACCAAACCCATCCTGGGGCGACGAGAACCAAATACTGAAGGACAGCACCAGTTGAGGCTAAGGATGGAACAGAACAGTGTCCCCTAGCACATCAATGTTGTAGGGTAAAAAAAAAATGGTGCGAGGCAGATACAGATAGGGTGAGGAAGGAAGTTGTGTATGGCGAAAACGGATGAATGGGGAAACACAAAACGCCCAGCATGGGGCGAGGAGGGATATCTTTATCAGCAGGGAGAACAACAGCCTCAGGAGAATCCAAGCGGGCTTGAGTTGCATGGGGATTCCATGGCAAGCGAGGGTAGCATTTCACTAACCCGCAAGATGGGTAGATGGCCAGGGAAGCGATCGGTCCAGGCCGGCGTTGAGACTTGAGGTGACGAGAGTGGTGTCCCCACTAAACTACGAACATTTGTTTAAGCAGCCGAATTGAGCGAGACGAGGGGCGGGCGTGCAGATGTCGTGAGATCCACGCGTATAGGGTCCGTTTGTGTGAGCCCAGTGCGGCAATTGGACGGACCGCCATGGAACAAACACGAGAGGACGGCGGTGAAAACCCACCGTGGCCTACACGAGCCCCATCGGGGACTTCAACCACTCCGGATGCTGCCATGACGAGACGATGACAATCTTGGAAATGGCAGCTGAGACGCGCTGCATGGCCGTTTTCGACAAGATACCGAGGCATCTCTCCTTCCCCCTCAGTTGCCAGGGCGCCAACCCCCGCACAGACGACGTGCCGTCCGCTAGCCAAGACTTCGCCGCACAGGGTTCGGCTCTTTCAAAACGTCATCACACGATTTCTGCTGAAAATGAGTTCGATCTTGAAATATGTCGTCTGGTAGGGCCGCTCCTGCCGATGCAGATGTGGGGTGGAGCCAGATGTCAGCTTTGATAAAGTTCTGATTGCGTTCAAAGCTAAAAAGGAAAGAAGCTTGGAAGGCTCTCTTCCTTCCGTTTTCTGGAATCCCAATCCCAGTTACAGGGCAGATCCAGGGTGCCACGCTGCAGTCACCCTCCTGCGCAGGTAGTTACCCAGGTAGGGAACATCAGCCTTGTGTTGCATGTGGGACCCAGAGCAACCATTTCCGTCTCGATGGTCTCACAACGTTATCTCGAGTACCTCCTAGAAGTTGAGCCAAAACCGCGACAGGGCGTGGAACGGGGTTTCGGGAAACACGCAGCCGTTCAACTTACACCGGGCCGACCCCACCGACGGTGTACCCCAGAATCCGCCACCCCGCGTCGACTTCCCCTAAGCTAACAAACTGCTTGGAGTTGACGGCGTTTGGAGGCACAGGGGGTGGAGGTCAGCTCCTTTGGCGGTGCGCCAGTCCAGGTGACCCACCGTGTAAGTTAACCAATGGGAAGCCCAGAATTACAGAAATGGAGGTCAATCGCAGACTCGATATCAGTTGACTGCATCATCTCAGCTGGGACACCTGAACGAACGTGCCGGACAGTCACTTTAGAGCTGGCTTGCAGCGGAACGGGGCCGGAAGCGAGGTATCGCCACTTGGCGTCCCTCGGCACGGCACTAGGTTGCCAAACCCCAACTTGAAGCTCAACCCCTTTTCAGGGGGCAACATCCACATGTCAACATCAACACTCAAAAATGATAGGTCACAGCACCGCACCGACACGGCCGAGTTCTCAAAAAACAAAAGTACTACAGATGCCGCAGATACTGCAGTATATTTTAATAGCAATCTGCAAGAGTTTCCCGAGCAGAATCCAACCTGATCAAATCACAAATCCATCTTTGCCCCGTTTTCATGGACAGAAATACGGGCCGACAATGGGTAACGCGAGCTCATGCGATCATTGGAAGAGAAAGAGAGGCACGAGCGTAAACGACAGATGCCATGGCGGACACATTCTCGACTCCCTGCGGACTGACTCCACCTGTCAACCCGGACTCAGTCCAGGTCAAACCTAGCAGCCACAGTTCGCAGCGCAGAAGATCCAGCTACAGGCAATTGGCAATTAGCCAGCACATACTCGAGCCCCCAGAGCGTTGGAGACGCAGCAGTTGACACAAGCCAACGGAGGGGCGGTCCTGCTGTTGCGCTGCACGCAGTGGCTGAAATTACCAAGACCGTCATCGCAGTTGTCGTAGATGCAGGCGCGGGGCTCGAGGTCACGGCCAGAGAGCTGGAAAGGGGTTAGTTTACGGAGATCTTGGGTTTGAGAGGCTGAGAGAGAGGGGAAGGAGCTCACCTCGTCCATGATCAGCTAGGCTTTGGACTGCGAGACTTTTGATCAGTCGTAGCGAGCCTGGAGGAAAGAGGAGGTTGTTTACCTTGGTCGGGTTGGCCGCTGCGGTCAAAGGCTTGGAGGGAGAGAAGAATGGTGTAGGAGAACTTCATTTTGGGCTGGAAGGCTGTCGGCGGCTCGGCGGCTTATGAGAACTCAGGAAGCCATGCTGTGAGCCTTGGACCTTGCCGTTGACCTCGAAGGATGGCTAACCTGACAGTTTCAATCTTTGTGGGCGTATTATTGCTGACCCAGGGGTATCTCTCCTCGGACATTCATGTCGGGCATCTTCTACAATATACAAGCTGTCGCCAAACCAAAACAACTACTAAGACTATCATCTTACTTAGAACTCAGGGGACAGGCTCGTCTCCCAGATTCATCCTCTACCCTCCCGAGCACGACCATGTGTAGAGGCAGGCTATCTTTCTGGAAATTGGAGCTATCAAAAGCTTCCGAGGGAAAAAGTAAAATATGGCTGTGAAGTTACCTAGGTATCTACATTCGTAGGCACTGGTATTCAAGTCTCCTGCCGTTTGCAAATATTCAAGGCGGAACGTTACCTTGGTACAGCTTGGAAACCTCCGAGAATCCATCCGCAGGATCCTCAATGCAAAGACAAAAGAGTTCTGTGTCACTGCACTGATACTCCAAGACTCCGGGGATGGCAAGACGAATTTCACAGAGTTTTTGATGTCTGTCATCCGCAGATAGTAACCGTTACCATGTGAGCCCGTGTAAGGCGATCAGTCCCCCCAATTCGAGCACTCACCCCTAATGGGACAACCCCTCCCCCCCCCTTTCTTTTTAGGTCCTAAACCACCAAATAATCCCAAATAGTGCATTGCAGCTTAAACTCGCAATGGGGAAATGCACATTTCATTTACACAACCTTGCATCCACTTCATTCATGTTCCAAGCTGACTTACATCGGGCAGGCAGCAAAAGCCCAGCTCTACCCCAGAATCCACCCTCCCATACATGCTTATCCGCTTTCAAGCCGGCATGGAACTTTCCCCGGAAATGATCCCCACAATCCCCCTAGAGGTCCCCCCCCACGTGAGCGCCAAACAATGTGGACCGTCAGCACCCAAACCTAGCCCTCCCGAGCAAGCACATCGTCTTTGACATATCGACAGAACGGAGAATTCCCCACTACTTCACTGGCAATGGAAGAATCAGCTTGCTACCTGCCTACACTACCGACCTACTTGGCCTTGGCCCCACTGAGAAACCAACCGTTTCTAACCCCTCGCTTTCGTCAACAACGGCGCCAAAACGTAAAAGAGTAAAACGGAACGCCCCATCTTTCACACCTTCACGCTTTTCACATGCAGCCGAGCGGCACCGATGGGACGGACACCTTCCCCGCATTTCAGGAGGCCCCTCCCGTGCCGCCATGGTTCGGACCAGCTCACGTGCTAGTGGCCAAGGTGACTAGGCCAATTGGAGATGACATGTTTAACTTCAGTTGATCGTAGGTTGTAAGCTAGTGATGGGGGTCGAGCTGGGATGGATTCGAGCGACTGAAAGGAGTGATGCCGTGGTGTTGGAGGATGACATGGGGGTGGTTGCTCCCTCTCCCCCCCCCCCCGCGCAAATTTTTTTGGGGCAGTTGGTCTCGAACATACTAGGTACGTTAATATCGCTGTCATATTTTCAACCCCCTTTTTTGCAATAGGTACGGCATGTGCCGTGGGAAAGACAGCGCTCAACATTACCAGTAGAGAGTCACCTTGACGCTATATGCCATGCCATCATACATGCCCGCAGAGCAACGCTCGCTCGATGTCGCCATTCCAAATTCCAAACTCCAAACTCCAGACCCTTTTCTTTCCTTTCAAGTTCTCACCCATAAACCGTGCCCCGCATGTTTCTCCTAAACAACATGCTCACAAGCGGTCCCCTTGTTATCGTCCGCCATACTACACCACTGCTGTGTAATAGCCGCCGCCCTGATACCCCTGTTCACCATCCTCTCCCTCCACTCGACCAGCCTCGGCTGCGCCTCGATCATGCTCCGATTTTGCCCTGTCGCCGGATCCGTTCTCCCGCTCCACAGCACTTCCACTGCGGCGCTGGCACGCGGCCAGATGATGCTGTCTAGCGTCTGCGGGTCGATGGTCTCGGTCCAGACGGCGACTTCGCCTCCCAGGACGAGGGCAGCTTCGGCTTCTGTCAGGCCGGCGGTGGGGTCGTGACTGTAAATAAGGCGCCAGGACTTGGTGGGGCCGCACCAGTCGTTGAAGGGGTAGAAGGTTCGGAAGGCGGCGCCGTTGGCAAAGTTGAGCCATTGGCCGCGGCCGCAGTCGAGGTACCAAAAGTTGTAGTTGCTATCGATGACCTTGTGCCCCATCCTTGTGAGCTTCTTCACCGAGGGCGCGCCGAGCCAGGTCTGCACGACCGTGTCCTTGCCGATGGTGACGTTCCAGTCGAGGGGGATTTCCTCCCAAGTGAGAGGGGTCAAGCCGCCGTTGCGCACGCGCTGGTGCAGCTTGTCGACGAACTTTTGGAGGAGGGGCTGGAGCACCTCGGAGCGGTTGGAGCGGATGCCCTCGTCGAGCATCGAGTCGTTGGCGTTGAGCTCGTCGCCGCCGGTGTGGAAGTACGCGCTGTAGGGGGCCACACGAGGCATGAGATCGGCGAAGAGGGTGTCGAGGAACTTGTCGACACCCGTGTTGTTGAGCTTGAAGGCGCCGCAGGGGGGCTGGGCGCAGTACCAGTGGTAGGGATGAGCATCGTAGGCTACGATCAGCTCCGGGTGGGACTCGGCGACGGAGCCGATGTGGCTCGGCATGTCAATCTCGAGATACACCTCGACGCCGCGGTAAACGCCGTAGCGCTGGATCTCGTCGAGGTCGGCAGTCGTATATATTTGAGACGGCGTGTAGGCACCCTTCTGGGCGAGCTCGGGCATGGCGGGGATCTCCAGGGGCCAGGACTGCGAGTCGGTGACGTGGATGTGCAGGCGGTTGAGCTTGTTCCAGGCCATCGCGTCGATGGTGCGCTTGATGTCCGACACGGGGAACCAGTGGCGCGACGTGTCGAGCAGGACACCGCGGTGGGGGAACTTGGGCGCATCCTCGATGCTGAGGGGCGCAAACGGCGTGTACCAAAAGGTGCCGCTCGAGTGCATGAAGAAGAGCTGCGTGAAGGTCTCGAGCCCGCGGAGGATGCCGACCGACGACGCTGCCGTCAGCTTGATGTCGCCGTCGGTGCCGATGGTCAGCTTGTACGACTCGTCGACCTCACCAGCGAGCGGCTTGAAGGCGCTGGGCTTGTCCTCGGCCGTTTGCACAATCTTCAGAGAACTGAGCCACTTCTGGCCCTTGTGCACGTCGGGTTCAAAGTTCTTCAGCTGGCCGCGGTTGAGCAGCATCCACGGCACGAATTTCTCCTCGTTCAGGATGGTGCCCAGGGCGCGGGACACGGCGGCCTGGACGATCTCCTTGCTGGTGGGCGCCCGCGGGGAGTAGCCGTAGGTGTACGTCAGCTGTTGCGAGGTCAGAAAAATCTCACGATCCGGGCCATTTTGGACGGGACAAAGGACCCAGCGTACGGCTTCACCGTTGTAGGTGACTTGGAGGTTCTGATGCAAGTACAGGACCGAGTTGCCCTTGGTGTAGCTCTTCGGCGCCGGCCACACTGCCAACACAGGTTGGAGCACGGTGCTGAGCAGCACCGCGCACGAGACCAATCTCGCAAACATGGCCGCGGCAGCAGTCGAGTGGAAAGGTATGTTGTAGAGAGAGATTGATGGGGGGGGGGGAGGCGAGGCGGCGCTGAAGAGGAGAAGGTGGCAGGCAGCCTCGGAGCGGTGGGCGACCTGCCGACGTTGAGATCGGACGGGACTCGAGGCTACTTCAGAGAAAAGATCCAGAACACGGCCATGGAAGAGCGGGAAGCAGCAGGGCCGGGCTCAAAGACGCTCCAAATTCCTGCGGGCGGTGGAGGGAGAGCAAACGAGGCCAGGGACGGGAATGGCCTGCCCTATAAAGTCCTCGGTCCACGGTTCCGTTCCTGGGTGGTTTTGGGCAGGGTAACAAGGGCCAAGATCCATTCGTATATTAAATTCCCCCGTTTGTCTCTGGACCTTTCTGGACCGTCGATCCCCGGGGAGCCAATCACGCCCGACTCAGCTCCGGACTGGTTTCACGGAGAGATGGAGCCAGCCACACGGCGGATAGTTGTCAGCAGGTGCCGTGTCCGGGCCAGCTCACGCAGCTGTCTGCGCCGCCATACGTCTGCAGTTGCGGATTGGCTGCCCCCGTCTGACCTGCCGCACGAGGCTGGAACTGCGCACCAGAAAACACGCAGCTCCCCAACAAATTCTCGTCTGGTCGTCGTCGTGAGGGGAAACAGCCACTGCTGATCCGAATCTTTGATGATGCAGCGAGGAGTGGTGGCGCAACGTTACGTCAATCCAGTCTAGTCCTGTCTTGACCTCGCGGCCCGGACCCGTGGGAGCCAAGAAGTTAGTTAGCCTGCAAGGGTACAGGCTGCACCTAGATCGGCGCCCGCTCAGCATCCCTCCAAGATGGACGAGGAATTCTTGGAATCCCCCAGCTTGCAGACCACACTCACAAAAACAGCTGGCTGTTGACTGATGGGGGACCTGAGCTCTGCCATGTGGCTGGGAGAGTGTGTGCGCGGCGAGGGAATACCGCAGGCGCATTCTTTATTAGCCGCATCTCTTCCGCTTTTTGCCCGCATGCTACCACATGACGCCAGGGGAAGTAGAATCAATGTTATACAAAGGGGGGAGCTGCCCAGCCGGGCCTACATCAGCAACTCAACATTTACGGTCCGGTCCGACCAGCTGTGCCCGAAGGTCGTCTGGTCACCGAGCCTATTTATGTCGCCTGCTGTGTCTTTGTGCTCCCCACGCGGTGCTCCTGGCGACTGACCAGTAGTGGGGATACAACGCATATCGTGTCACTGACGACTGATTGGGGAGAAGAGATGCTATCTGGAAGTAATGCAGGTGGGCCTCAATCCATTTGCTGAGCTGCTTGTCAGTGCTGTACTAGAACATGCTGCTGTCGCCGTGACAGCTAGGCCAAGCTGCCCGAAATGAATAATCCGCCGATTCAATGCGAGCGGCTTCTGGAGTATGCCGTATGCCGTATGCCTCGTCCAGTGACCAATCACAAAATGGCCGATTCGCGGGAGGGAGCTAACCGGAAGGACGCCCCTTTAGGTTACTCAAGAGTCGCTCCGGATAGCGGGACTGGACAGCGAAGGTGACTACCATTCGGTGATGCTATGGTACCTATCAAGTTATATATGCGACCACCCGAGACCACACGCAACAAGCCAGGTGAGGTTGTGATAACTCGGGCGTGGCGTGACTGGTTTCCTATAGGTGAGTCAAAGGCTACCCGCCATTGGGTTGTCTCTCCGAGCTCAGAGTGCACGGGGTGACCACGACTATGATGTCAATGAGCCCGCGAAAACGAGGTGAATGGGTGCTGCAGTGTGGGGAATGAAGGAGTTGGCCTCGACCTGCAGGAGACCATCGCTGCAGGGATCGTCTTTGTGTGCAGGTGGACAATACCGTCTGGCTGAGCCTCGATGCGATATGTCGAAAGGGATGACTGGAAATTATCGCTTGCTTGCCGTTTCCTGAGCTGTCAAGTGTGTTTTGTAGGCTCGCAACTTCGAACCAGTTCCGCCTGGGTTGTGTAATCACCAGTCACGTGCTAGGCAGCTCCCCACACTGGCCCGTGCACGCAACGCGCGATCCTGGTCAAGAAAGGCCTTGCGTGGTCGGAAATCTTGCAACATCAAACCTGCCGAACTCAACACCGTCACTTCGCGAAGCAGGGCTTTCACATCGGAAACCGAAGTCCTCCTTTACCGCGAGTGCTTTCCTCTGTCTCGCGCTCCTAAAAAGCCACTTGCGCGCACGCCACATCACCTCGGTCGCGTCCAAAAAGCATCGCTACGCCTCGCCTCTTTTCTTTCGCCTCACCTAGATCCATCGTCGCCTGGCGACTCGCATCCCTATCGCAACTCATTTCCTTTGCCTCCAGCGAAAACAACGGCCTATCACGATACCCCGACACTCTTCTCCCTCGTCGCGATTTCAGTCTCACCATGTCCGAACTGGTCATTGGCACGCCTTTGGCGGATGCCCTTAATGTGGCCATTCAGAGCAAGATCTCCGACCTTGGTTGGGCTAGTGGCAGCAGCGAGGTCGCAGCCATGTCGGAATACTTCATCCTCTTGCTCAACAACGGCAAAACACGGGAAGAAATCGTCTCTGAGATTTCTGGCGACTTGCTCGGGCTCGGCCCCGAGGACCAAACTGCGCCGGCCTTTGCCCAGTGGTTGATCGAGCAAGCAAATGGACTCAGCTCGCAGCTCGCAGCCTCCAGCGCACCTGTTTCCAATGGGCAGGGCGCAGTCGAGATGGCGGACGACGCAATGGACGCGGGCTTTGACCCAAGTCTTGACATGACGGACGCCCCCTCCAACGATCTCAATGCGTATGTTTCACACTCAAGAATCCCTCCCCACAGAATACTGACACCACATAGACCCACTGGACCGAAAGCCATGCGAGCCGGTGGCATGCGCGGCGGAAGCCGAGAGAAGCGCATGGTCGGCCACATCAACCGCACCCTGGACAGAAGTCACGACTCGGCCCTTCATCGCGTCCGCGGACAGTCTGGTATCTCCCGAGGACCGCCAACCGGGCCGAGAATGGGTGCTGGCAGACAACCAAGAACAACCGCCAACCGAGCGGCAAGTGTCACCGCTGGCTTGGTGAACATGAACGGCATGCCTATGGGACCAGGAATGAACGGCATGGGCGGTGTCAATGGCATGCCCCCCCACATGGCTGGGCAGTATGTGGCGCCAGACATCCTAGCAATGATGGAACAGCAGAACCAAATGCTGCAGCAGATGCAGCAACAGCTTATTATGCAGCAGAGCGCCATGGCAAACTCCAACAGTAGACATGGGCACGGGAGATCGCTGTTTGACCGATCCAGCAGAGGGAATAACTTCAAGCGCGGCGGCGGTCACCACCAGAACAACGGTCACGGGCACCAAGCACAAAACTCGGATGCCGTCCAAGCCGACACAAGCGGACAGCAGGGCGAAGACGTGGAAATGTCACAGACGAAGCGCGAGCCCCCCAACCCTGATGAGACGGTCTGCAAATTCAACCTCCGGTGCCAGAACAAGGACTGCAAATTCGCTCATCAGTCCCCGGCCGCTCCTCCTGGTGTCACAGTCGACGTCAAGGATGTTTGCACCTTCGGAGCAGCTTGCAAGAACCGCAAGTGTGTCGGCCGTCACCCCTCACCTGCCACCAAGGCTGCGCATCAGAGCGAGATGGACTGCAAGTTCTTCCCCAACTGCACCAATCCTCACTGCCCGTTCCGACACCCCAGCATGCCACCTTGCCGCAACGGTGGAGAGTGCAAGGTGCCCAGCTGCAAGTTTACGCACGTCAAGACAGCATGCAAGTTCAACCCCTGCACCAACCGGACGTGCCCTTTCACCCACGAGGAGGGCCAAAGAGGCACATTCAAAGACAAGGTTTGGGTCGCGGACGAGGCCAAGGAGCACGTCAGCGAACGAAAGTTTGTTCAAGACAACGGCGAGGAAGAGCTGGTTTTGCCAGGGTCCGGGATGGTGGACGAGGGCATGCCGGAGGTGATTCTCTGATAGAAACCGGCGCGGGCAGTGGCGAAATGGGACGGATGACTGAATAGCCCTTCTGAGCTGCTTGTACGTTTGGTGACCCTTGTTCCAGGGAAGTAATTCGGGGGAGGAGGGTCTGGGAGGGTACCGGTCCTGTATTATACGACTTTGGGGAAAGGGGGACCAAAAAGGTCCTCGTTCGATGACCATTATGGCGTTTTGGGTGGACTATTAGCATACATCGGAATCCCGATTCGGCGTTGGCTCGTAGAGATGGGTTCCGGGGGGGGAAAGCGGGAAGCGGGAGAGGACGGTAAATGTATCCCGTTCGATCAGGTTATCAGCGATGGGAAGCTTCTGGCATTATTGTATTGCGCCTTTTTCTTGCTGGCCTCTAAAATGAAAGCGGACACGAGGCCTTTTGAGGCTGCTGTTTCTGTACACAAATGCACCTTCGGTCTTGCTGCCGTGAAATCCGTAGAAGCTATGACCATTTTTGGCGATGCGAGGGAATCCCCACCCAAACACGCCACCACGGCACCCATGGCCATGTTCTCCCCATAGCCCATACTCTGCTCCCAGGAGCAATTGGGCTCTTCCGACAACTTCCCGACGCGATGTGAGCCATCATAAGCTTCTTTCACCAAAATGTACCGCGTTAGCCCCCGATGCGTGGCCCGACCCGTGCGGCCCGGTGGATGGGTTCGGAGCACGTTGGCAGTGCGGTCCCTGGCCTCCGCCACCACCACCGCGAGCTCGAAAGAGGGCCAGAAGACGGTATATCCCCCGAATTTCAAGCCGCCAGATACGATCGCAGTCCTGGGGGGCGGCCTGACGGGGCTCACCACGGCTTGGTATCTCTCGCGTTGGATACCCAAAGCGAAAATCGTCATCTACGAGGCCAGCGACCGCCTCGGCGGATGGATTGACACCAAGACCGTTCCGGTCACGACTCCTGATGGGAAAACGGGGACTGCATCTTTCGAGCGGGGCGCTCGCATGGTGCAGATATACCGCCAGGGCGTACCCAAGTTTGACGACATGGTGTTTTACGAGATGGTGTGTGTGCCTTCGCTTTGTGTTCTACGCATGGTGCGAGAACTGACGGAAAGTAGATCGAGGAGCTTGATCTCCAAGATGAAGTCCTCCGCATCCCACGGAAGAGCCCCATGAAGAATTATATATACTTCCCTGACCACATGGTTGAGCTGCCATCGGCAGGGACGTCGCTTCTGGAGTTGTTGCAGAAGACGACGACGGAGCCTCTGTTTCGGGGGCTTCTGAAAGCGCTTTACAATGGCTGGGCGAACTCGTGGGCAAACCTTGAAGTTCCCTCTATGACGGCAGAATCAGTCAAAAAGGATTCCGAAACGATAACGTATTGGGGCGTCAATTATTGCTACGACCCGATGCGGAATGACCGGTCAGTAGGAGAGCTTTACTCCACGTACACAGGGCAGCCGGAGGTGGTCGACAATATCTTATCCGCCATGATTCACGGCATATGGGGTGGGGACGTGTCGCGGCTGAGCGCTGCGCGAGATCCCCTGGGTAACTTGGTCAACAGGCCTGCAGTACAGCAATTTCCGGATCACGTCTCGCTGTACCCCGAAGAGCTAGACCTACCTCACTCAATGGTTTGCGGCAAGAAGAACACAGGTGAAAAAGGTTCATATAACCCGGATTGGACGGTAGATGCTGTCAAGCACGGCCAGTTGTGCTTCAAGAGCGGTTTCAGTACCCTGACAAGAGCATTGGTAGCGGCATTGGAGAAGAACCCCATGGTTACCATCAAGACGAACCAGCCTGTTACGGCACTCCACAAGCACGCAACGGGCTTACCGACGATCGTCTCCAAAGGGCAAGTGCCTCAGCTCTTCAAAAAGGTGATTTCGACCATCAACGCCAACACGCTTGCGTCCATCACGCGTGGCAAGCTGCCCAGCTTGGCAAATTCCCACGCCGTCACCATCCAGGCAGTCAACCTGTGGTATCCAACGCCCAATCTGAACGCACCGTACCACGGCTTTGGCTATCTCATACCCAAGACTATCAAACACGAACAAAACCCCGAGTGTGCGCTCGGCGTGCTCTTCGACTCGGACCGTGAAAGGATTGCTGGGTATAGCCCCGATACTGTGCCAGGCACCAAGCTCACCGTCCTCCTTGGTGGTCACTATTGGGACGAGTTGCCTCCCGAGTTCCGCCCAAACCAGGCACAGGCAATCGAGATGGCCAAGGCCGTGGTGGCACGGCACCTTGGCATCCCGAAGCACGAGAACGATCGCGCTGTGGCGAGCACTAAGCTCTGCCAGGGGTGCATTCCCCAACACTACGTCGGTCACTGGAGCCGCATGGCCCAGGCCGATGCTGAGTTGAAGCAGGCCTTTGGCGGCAACGTCGCTGTCGCCGGCCCGTCCTACCAGGCGCCCGGAGTCATGGGCAGCATCCGCGCTGCCCGCGAGCTGGCCTGGTACACCGCAGGCTTCTACCCAGACGATGGTGACGCGTTGGCGACTTGCCCTGTCGGCGAGGCCGGGTTGGATCGCTTCTCTGTGCCCAGGGACTATATGGTGATATGCCGAAAACGCTTCCTTCCAATGCGATTCGCATCCCATCACTTGCAAAGCATGAAGCCGTCACTGTTTGAGTATCTCAAGACTAACTATCTGCCTGATCTACTGAGGTTCTTCAAGCCACGTTCAAGGTGGCATTTTTCAGATAGCTGGAACATACGCCTTGTGATGGATTGTTTCAGGCTTGAAAAAATCAAGAATGAGGCAGGAAAGCGCGCAGTGGTGGGGACAGGCACGCAGCCGTGGATTGGCCACAACGAGACAGCAAATATCTGTGCTGAACTACTGCACGCCTGCGAGGGAGCTGTAAAAGCGATGGAGGAGCTGGAGCGGCGCGAGCACACCGAGATGGCGGCTGAGGCAAAGCGGGTGTTGACAAGGTCCTTCAGAGCCGAGATCAGCAAACCCTACAGGCGTCTCGTGGAGCTTCAGAAGCAACGCGATGCTTATTATCATCAGTCTGATAATGTCCTTTCTTAGCTCCTCAAGGATTCACCATCGAAATAGCGCTGACGGTAGTGTTACCCAGTGAGTGGGCGCAGGTGCTGAGATGGATGTCATCGACCCAAAGATGCTGTTGGGCAGAGGAGTCCTCTCATTGAACATTATATCATGTATCATAGCTATTATGCCCCCAGCGAGCGAGCATGTGCGTCCATAGAAATAGATCGCATCACATCAACCAAGCCTAGACGCAACAGATGCATAAACTGGATCAAAACGATCATATGCCATCATGTTATTGTTCGCTTTTATGGTATCATGCCAGTCACCTAGGTAAGTGCGCTAAGTATGCCCCCAACCCACCAGATCGCAGCACGACATGCGTGGTGAGATGCGTGTAATTCCCCTTCGCTTCGTCCACCCGAGGAGACGACGATATACCATAATCTCCTTCCTTCGCGATGCCCAGCTCATCTCAGAGGCAGACGGACGGAGAAGCTCCTCAACAACTCGCCACCTTTTTCTCTTCCTCTTTCGCTCCTCTTTCGTTCCTCTTCCTCTGCCTTTATCCGACCACGACAGATCTATCGCCACCCTCTCTGCTCTGGACAAGCGTCAATGCGAGGGGATGATGATTGAAAGCAAGAAATCCCGCCGAGCTCGAAAAATAGTGTGCCTTGACCTAAAAATCGACTATCCATTCCTTCCAAACGTAGCAATCATCGATATACACATTTCATCGCTGGAGGCGCACCCTTCTCCGTGGTGCCAAAACCTGGCCTGGCCCTTTTTGACGTCGGGGTAAATGTAAATTGGGGGACGGGATGAAAGGGAAAAGATGAGGTTGTTTTATACAAACACGCCAGCCTACAACACGGGAGGCGGCGGTGTCGTGATATGTGTAGCATTCGACTCCTAGTCGAGCACCACGAGAGGGGCCTTGCTGTTGCTTCCCAAAGGCGCACCAGCGCCGCCGCGCTGATGGACTTGGTTCTGGCCGTTGTGTTGCTGCTGCTGCTGCTGGAGCTGCTGAAACTGCTGTTGGCGTTGCTGGGCGAGCGATGCGGCATACCTGGCTGCAGCGGCCGATTGTGGCGGGTGTTGTGACGGCGGCGGCTGAGCTTGTTGCTGCATCGATGGGCCTCCTGCTGGGCCGGGCAGTTCTTGTGCAGCAGCGGCTAGTGGGAGACCTGGTCCTGGCGGGGTGCCAACGAGTGACCTCACAGCGGCATCGATCATCGAAAGGAGCTTTTCTATGCCCTTCTCGGGGTCTGCAGCAGCGCTGGTGCCGAGACCCTTGATCCCGTTAGCCTGAGCGTGCCAAACCTTTTGCAATACCCGGTCAAACTCGTCAGATCGCCGGGGAGTCCCGGGGTTAGCTTCGTTGGCAGGCCCGGTGGGTTCCGAGCGAGTAACATGCCAAACCATCCTACCCCTCCTGTCCTGGTATCTGATGTCCAGGTTTAGGACCCGACGCGGCGATAGAGTGAAGCGGAGATTGGCCCAGCTAGGCCTCTTGTGGATCGCTTGGAACACGCCCTCGTTCTTGACAGCAGTGCTCGTCCATAATTCTTCGATCTTCTCAATCCCGCGGAAGAGCGGGAGGGACCACAGCAGCCACGCAGGAAGGTTTTCGAAGGCAGAAGAGTCCGCTTCTGATTTGAGATAGTCGAGGACCCGGAGATGAGGGTTTCCTTTCTCCATCGATATGTCAACGCCGCTCTCCTTGCTGATGTCTAGCTTCACACGCCATGCGCGCGGTGGTTGGCGGGACGGGCCGGGTAGTGGCGCGGCCGTTGGGCTGGGATCATTGCTATCGCTGCTGTTGCCGTAGGTGAACACGACCTCGCGCAGCGTTGCGCTCACCGGAGCCACACCCTTGCCTGCCCGTCGGATGGCTTCGACGAAGTCGACCAACCTCTCCAAAGAACGAATACGGGCGGCGAGCAAGCTCACGAGTGGCGTGCCCATATCTGCGCGCAGCTTCAACGAGAACTGGCCAATGCGAGGGTCGAAGGCGACGTCATGGTCGACATTACCCTTGAGAAGCTGGAACTTGGACCTGTTGGTGACTGTGAGCCTGGCCTCTGCGATGACCTTGAGTCGTGAGTCGCGCCTCGGTTGCGATGCTCCGGATGCGAGCATGCTATCCTGGTCGCCCGAAGAGCTCTGCACGCCCAAGAAATGTATTGGTACGAAGTCCTTAGCCCACGATGCTGAGATCGTGCGTGTCTCTCCGCTCCGGGGCCGGAGCATATCTGAGAGTCGCACGAATATAGTCGGTAGTCGGATCTCTGCGGGCAGTCGAGAACGATAGGCGTCCGAGACTTTAGAGTTGTAGGCCATCTTCTTGGAATGGAGTTCTCGGAGGTCGGTGATCTGCGAGATCATCCCAGACACATAGACGGTCAAATTCTCGAAGAAGTGATCCGTCAAGCTCAGCTGAGCGGATGCCATGGGAATTTTGGTAAATGTCTTCACCCGAGCACCGCCTTGTGGTCCTGGTTTCGGTTGCGCAGAACTGCGAGCACGTCAGTACAGCGTATCCTTCAAAACTTCAACCGGGCTCAACTTACAGTTCGACGAGCCACCACTGATCCCCGCTCAAGCTCATGGTCATAATCACGAACCACTGAGGAGCCCAGCCGACTTTGCGTAGCCAAGCCGGCTGGAACGCCTCTCTCGACTGAGTTGCCGAATGAACCATGTTCTTGAGCTCGTCTGGCGTGATGGGGCTCCGCACTATCGTCCATCCAATGCTGCGCGTGCGGCTGGTGAGGTCTTTGATGGTATAGAGCACTCTGATCCACTCCAGCGTGACCGGGCCATCCTCTGCCGGGTTAGGGCTAGAGTTTAGTCTCTTTTGTCCTTCTTGAATGTTGGGAGAGATTGGTAGCAAGCTAAAGGAGCCGGTCATGCCGTCCACTCGCACTGTGGCATTTTCCGTGTCGAACAGCTGCACTGTGAGTGACGAGTCCGAAGGATTCTCCTGAGAAATATCAAGAGAGAGTCTCGCATGTCTCTGGGCAAATCGGGGCTTGGATAACAGCTTGTTGTAAATCGAGCCAAGGAGGTATTCAACGTGTCTGGCAATCGCCGACGTTACCAGGTCTTCGGCGGATATCGCGTTGGCGTCCAGCGGGATGTCGAAATCCTTGACCTCCTTGTTGTCGCGGAACCAACGCAAGGCAAGATGACTTGGGGATTTTGGATCAGCAAGACCACCCGGCCCGTTGCCACTATTCACCCCAAGAATGATCCAACTCTTGGACCCTTGAGAATGCGGCCGGTTGACCCAGTATTGTATCGCCATTGCTCGGTTCAACCTCTCGACGTTCAGGGTGTCTATCCACCTCGCCCTGCTCAGCTCCACAGCTTGTCGCCAGAACTCGGTGATCTTCTGCGTCAGAATGAATTCGTGAAGATATTTGTAGCAGCCAGCCAAGCCGTCGATTCCCAGGACTTCGTTCACCTTCGCCTCCAAGGCCATGCGCAAGGTTTCCGAGAGCTCCTCCGGTGCCGGGGTAAACAGGAACCGGAAGTCGATAAACCAGAATTGTTTTTCGAAGTCCTCATCCCCAATCGTCAGGTCGACCTCAAACTCCCCTTCTACTCGGAATGTGACCCTCCCTGAGGCAATGGTGTAATTCCTGAATGCGTATGGAGTCTTCTCGTACTCGTCCAGGCTCAGGCGCACACTCAACATTGTGTTGATATTGTCGATCCACGTTTCCGTCTCCTCTGGCGTCACTGGTGGCGGTTTTAAATACCCAAACTCTGGCATCCAACTAACCTCACCGGTACTCAATATTTCCAGGGCTGTTTTCAGGTCTGGACTTGGCACCTTCGCCCAGTGCAGGTCCCGCTTGGTGTTCACCAAATCAAAGAAAACCTGGTTGATCTCCTCCACCTTCATCGCAAGATGCGCCCTGATGTCGATAAGTTTCGACACTTTGTCGGCTTTTTTGCTCCATTCTGAAATCACGAGAGCCTTCACCCACTTAGAGTGCTGATCCTGGATGAACTTCAGGAGAGAAAGCTTCTTCTCAAGACTTTCCGGTGACGTATCTTCCGCTCCGGTCGGCAGGTAGTTGGCGTTGCCGTTGGCAACGGCCTGCGGGACTGGTTTTGATGCGAGACTCATGATATGTTCTTGCAGTTTTCCGTGGGTGAATTGAGCGAGCCTCGAAACAAGTCGACTTAATGGTAGGATGTCCACCACGATATGTTGCATCTCGTCCGGCAAATCTTCGATGCTTGAATAATGCCCTGCCGGCAAAGCGCCAACTGGGCCGCCTTGTGGCCCGCTATCCACGTCCATCGCCGAGCCATCACCGCCGTTTGCCATGCCGGCGACAGCTCCCTTTCCTTTGTCGGGGGACATCTCGCGCTTCACTGATCCGCCGTTGACGCCGTTCATCCATGAGTCTCGGTCGTGGTTGGTCCGGACACCGTTTGGTATTGGGGTTTCCATGCTGCTGCTAGCTGGTAGCTGAGCGCGCTCTCAACCTTTCTCCCTGCGAGGAGAAACGCTGTTGCCGACCCTCCGATCTCCCTTCCCGACTGTGGAATGCGATGGGGAAAATGAACCGTCCAAGATCAGTACAGCAACGGTAAGTTAGTAAAGTAGTGACCACGCGCGCCTTGAAGAGTTCGCAGGCCCGTTGAGCAAAGTGTGGTTGGTTGATTCGCAATCGCTACCATCGGCAGGGTGTGAGGAGTGACGTTTCGAAAGAGAGGTCTTTTCTTTGTCGAGATTGCCGGGATAAAGCGCAGCGCATTCGCCTGCGTATCAGCCAAATCGTGCGGTGAAAGCCTTACGGCTGCCCATCACTTCTCACAGCCGTCCAGGGATTGGGTCGCGCAGTCGGACCCAAACTCAAGGCGCCAGTCGATGTGATTGAGGACCAAAATGCGGTGGTGGAATGCGACGCGCACACGCGATGTCTGGAGCGCGGCCGCTCGGTTTCGCCGGTAATTCGCGTCAAAATAGTCGCTGCAGCGCAGTATGCAGAGTGCTCCTCGTGTCGTTTCCGCCTCTCGGTCTGGGGCGGCGATGAGGCCTGTCGACGTCGGGTTTGATGGTTGCGTTCGCTCTATCGACAACGCAAAGCTGGGGCCCTGATTGAGGCTGGGCCGAGCGGCAGCGAATCGCCAGCCAGCAAATTTTGGCTGACTAACACTAAGCACGTGACAGAGCTCGCGGCACCACTTGGCCCGAGCACCCATCCGAACGATCCCGAGCTTTCTGGCTCAGAACTGATGTGAGGCAAAATCATTTCGATTGAGCTTGGTTCCCGACTACCTTTCCATTCAAACCCCTTTTTCACCACCTTCCCGCCGCCCCCTCCATCCAGCTCGATGGCGTCCCGGAGACTCGCTCTGAACCTCTCGAAGGGCCTGCGAGGCCGCGCCGGAGGTCTTTCTGTGCCCTTCAGGCGAGGCCTCGCGACTCCACATCACGCTCCCGCCATCAAGACCGAGACAACAACGCTCAAGAATGGCCTGACCGTGAGCAGCCCGTCGTCGCAAGCCCTCCAATTGGCCGCATCTGACCCCGATTGTGCTTCTAGGTGGCGACGCAATACTCCCCGTACGCGCAGACTTCGACCGTTGGCGTGTGGATCGATGCCGGCTCCAGAGCCGAGACCGAGGAGACAAATGGCACCGCACACTTCCTCGAGCACCTTGCCTTCAAAGTGCGCTCCCCAACTGCAGCACGCGGCGCGCCGCAGCTAGCTGACTGCCTTTAGGGAACCGAGAAGCGGACACAGCAGCAATTGGAGCTCGAGATCGAGAACATGGGCGCCCACCTCAACGCCTACACCTCGGTTCGTCCGACGCCCGAACACTGGAGCATCGTCGGTTACTAACACAGGCAACAGCGCGAGAACACCGTCTACTTTGCCAAGGCCCTGAACGAGGACGTTCCGCAATGCGTCGACATTCTTCAAGATATTCTTCAAAACTCCAAGCTCGAGGAGTCGGCAATTGAGCGGGAAAGGAGCGTTATTTTGCGAGAGTCGGAGGAGGTCGAGAAGCAGCTGGAGGAGGTTGTCTTCGACCACCTGCACGCCACCGCCTACCAGAACCAACCCCTTGGCCGCACCATTCTCGGCCCCCGCCAGAACATCCAAGACATCACTCGCACCGAGCTTTCCAACTACATCAACCACAACTACACCGCCGACAGGATGGTTCTCGTTGGTGCTGGCGGTGTGCCCCACGACAAGCTAGTTGAGATGGCTGACAAGTACTTCGCGGGTCTGCCTAGCAAGGCTCCCGAGACCGGCGCGTATCTCCTTTCCAAGAAGACACCTGACTTTATCGGCTCCGATGTCCGTATCCGTGACGACACCATCCCCACCGCCAACATCGCCATTGCCGTTGAGGGCGTCAGCTGGAACGACGACGACTACTTCACCGCCCTCGTTACCCAGGCTATTGTTGGAAACTACGACAAGGCTCTCGGCAACGCTCCCCACACAGGCAGCAAGCTCAGCGCCTTCGTCCATAAGCACGACCTCGCTACTAGCTTCATGAGCTTCTCCACCAGCTACAGCGATACTGGGTAAGCCAGCGTCCCAATGGCTAGGTTTGCTAACCTCTTGCTAACTTCACGTCGGTAGTCTCTGGGGCATCTACCTCGTCACGGACAAGCTCACCCAGGTGGACGATCTTGTTCACTTCGCTCTCCGCGAGTGGACTCGTCTGGCTGGCAGCGTTACGGAGGCCGAGGTTGAGCGTGCCAAGGCCCAGCTCAAGGCGTCGATTCTCCTTTCTCTTGATGGCACCACCGCTGTCGCCGAGGATATTGGCCGGCAAATCGTCACCACTGGGCGGCGGATGAGCCCGGGCGAGATCGAGCGCTCGATCGATGCGATCACAGAGAAGGATGTCATGGACTTTGCCAACCGTAAACTGTGGGATCAGGACATCGCTGTGAGCGCTGTTGGTAGCATTGAGGGCCTTTTCGACTACTCCAGACTTAGGGCCGATATGTCTAGAAATACCTTCTAAGCAGGGGCGGCACTAAATTTAAGAGGGGACGAGTGCTGGAGAGGACAGGAGAGGCGCCGGGTTCAGTGTATTATAATCGGAGTTGTATCCCAGCCCCTAAATGTACTCTAGGGTCGGTGAGTAGACATAGAGCAATCGACTGTTTCTTTGCCTTCAGAATCAACGTGCTGTCTTGCTGATGGGGTAAAATCCAAGATGTGGTCCGGGATTGTCGGGCTGACACTGTCTCGGTTCTTGGAGACGCTGTGCATTGTGCGAGGTACCACGAGCCGGATGGGGATTTCTTCAGCGAGCGCGCACGCGTGGGTGTTTGTGCCACAGGGCACAAGGGGGTGTCTGTTTGTTGTTGTGTTGCCAACCGGCCACCCCCTTTTCCTCGCAGGTGGCTGTTACTCTTGAATTTAACTTGCGGGTGGCTGCATAGCTGCGGGTAGTCGCTGCGAGACGCCACATACTAGACGGAAGTTTTACCTTTTCATGGTTCCGTTCGGGTCTCGAGACGTGGTGAGTAGTGTATGTGGTGTTCTTTGGCATGGGCGGGAGTGGCTGGGAACAATTGGGTTGGGAGATGAGGTCCCCTTAGGGTTGTGAAGTTAGAGACTCCAAGAGTGGTGCTTCCGAGAGATGAGAAAATTGACAGCTGTCTCCACTTTCCAGGAGTGGCTGCCTTGTCATCATCCTGCACTTGCTCACTTCACGTCCCGACTCTCGATGTTGCTATGTACTTCCGCCTTGTTCAAGGGACTAGGTAGATGAAGGACGCCCGGTTGAAGGTAAGGTTGTGGGAGATTATGAGGTGACGTCCCCTCTCGGGTTGCCAATACCACTTGCATCATTTCAAGATCTTCAAGGTTCACTTGAAAATATTTCATATTGGACAGGATATGTCCTTAAGGGACGTGACATGATTTAACTTCACTCGCCCTGTGTCACATTGTTATTCACTAAACTCCGCGACTTCTCCCATCCCCTCCACTAGAAATTCATCTGTACTGCATTCAAATATGACAGCACCTTCCACCAAACCATCTCATACCATACCTACCTTGACACCAATACGCCATCATCCCCTCACCAAGTCCCAAACCGACTTACTTCAAAGTTTAGAAAACGCCATCTCAACCAATAGACGCATACGGGACCGACGGGAACCGCAACTGCGCTACTCAGAAAGTATCTCCTAGTTCGCAGATCGTCCCTGCAAGTGTCATGTCCTGTCATCCACCCACTTCGCTTCTCGCAGAGCCTCCACCGTCTAGAAGCCCACGTAGAACAACACTCTCGAGCTAAACCCGGGAAGGATGTTTTTTTTGTTACTAAGATCCCGCATCGACATGGAAAGTCCATGTACCAATCAACGGAAGGGAAAGCATGATGCTGCTCGGAGTAAGTGGGTAGCCGTCCATCGGGAGGGACGCATATCTCCCGAGCAGCGTGGGTGTTTCTGTCTGTCGGTACTTGCCGAGAGTGCATATTGCCTGCATGGGTGCGTCTTGCCACCTGAAGTCTGTATTGAAGTATTTGGGGTGATGTGACCGTGATGTAGGGACAAGATCCATGACGAAAGACAAGGTGAGCGAAACCGCGCTGGTCTTCTGGCACAGACCTAGCTCACCTCCATGGATGTCAAGTTAACTATGGGGCTTGGACAGTTGGTATTCTGATGGTGGGCGGCACTCAAAATGTGTCTGCCGACACACGGGAGAGTCCCACACTGGCGCAACCCCGCTGGACCTTACGATCTGATGTGTAATCAACTTTGACAGACGATGGCCTTGACCTGGTGATGGTTTTCGCCCAGCTTTAGGAGGGGCTTGTGGAGCCATCACCGCCCGTGGGCAACCTCCACAACACACCATGGCGGGACGGGAATACGCCGCACAAGCGGTGCACACCCTCTCCATGTTAGAATCGGCGGGGTGGCCCGAGGCTATCTCCGGAATCCCCTCACTTTTGTTCACAATGGCTCCTGCTGGGTCCGCTGACTGGGGTTAAGCGTAAGTCGTTGAGGGGGCTTAGGCTCCACGAGGGATGTCAGAAATGGCTGACGGTCAGAAACCGTCGACCCCATCGACTGGGGATCGAGGCTGTGAACCCAGCTTCGAGCGGCGCATCCAACGGCTATTTGTCAAACCCCATGTGGCCGCCGAGTTTGTGATGGCGTACCCGAACACCATTAACGGTCCTAGTGCCGAGGCCGGGTGCTTCGGCCCACGATGTTAGCAGTCGTTGCGCGTCCAGCGGGGCTTCGCATCGATCGGGCCCGCGGTGGCCATCAAGATGCCGACAGCGAGGCGGTCAGTCCAATCGCAACCCGGGGACAATGGAGAAAAGCTTGGTAGGTGACTGAGCAGGTTTGAGGGTGGCGAACACACCAACTCGACCTCCCCGCGCTTTAGCTCCGCATGGAAAGCTGCAGCGCAGGGTGCGTCTCCAAAGTCTATCAGACTTTGTGAGGAGTGCTTGCGCGAATGAATTCGCTGTCTTTGCCGCGAGCATATGCAGCTCATGACGCTGACAAGCTGAGCCGTCGTCCTTAATGATATCGCGGATGTGTGCAACCATAAAACACATGGCGTACTCCGTATCTCTAGAGCTGATCCTTCGACATCGATCAGGGGGCTGACGAGAGCCGGCAGCCAACGAGAGGGCACAGCTGGTCAAGCATGCGTGACAGGCGTGGGATGGCCGTTTGTCCACATGTGAAGGTGGGCTACAACTTGGCGATGCGACCCCCTTGTTGTGGGATTGGAGTGCAGCGACAACCGGTTTTTGATTGAGCTGCTGAACCATTGCGCTGGTCGTTTGTTTTTCCTAGCGAGATCATAATCGGTGATCGGTGGAGAGTCAATCGCCGCTGAATACAGACCTGCGTCGTAGGTCACGGTGGACCGGGGTCTGCACAGTGAGCGGGGCTCCTCTTGGCGTTTTGCCCTCAGGCGAAGGCGCCAAGAGCGAGCGTTGGAGACTTAGGCCCTTCGTCAGTCCGTGCCACTCGGCCTATTTTTTCCAGCCAGCAGATCAATATTGCGATGCGCTGCGGTTCATCTGAAAACAAACCTTGGTTGATGAATTAGGTGCACCGGGAATCTCGCCAGCCTCGTCGTGCGCGCTGCGCGGTCTAGGTACAGCCCGAAGTACAGGGCCGCAACCGTCTGTATTGTTGTTCGCGGAAAAGTCAGCCATCGCGACCTGTCCAACAGGCCCGGGCTCCTTGTAACAGGCCAACGAAACCAAAGTTCTGAATACGACCTATAGCTGGCTGCAGAGCTCGCTGGGCTGACGAAGGGACAAAGAGGTGACCACAACATGACACAACACTAATGCCCAGCTCGCGTCTTCTTGTGTTATCAACATCTCCAAACGCACCGCAAAGGTCGTACCACAGCTGCTGCCATTCGCTAGACCAAGCATCAACAGTCAACATCGGCGAAAGCGTACCGGTACTGGCCGTTTGGGCCGTTGGCAAATCTCTGGAGTCGCGCTTTACGCACAACGTTTCTGTTAGTCTCAGGGACTTCCCAATCGACTAAAATGGCTTGAAAAAGGTGGCTGAGCACAGAGTTGTAGGCTCGTTGGCGAACTTGTTGTTAGAGTGGTATCGAGGAGTTTGTCAGCGAACAATCGTCAAAAGTGTTGTCGGCACCGCTTCCTCCAGCTGTCAACGGAGGGGTGGTGATGGAACGGAGATCGGGGAATTAGCTATTACCAAGCCGCTGGTCTTAAGATTCTTTTCCACTTTTACAATGAAAAGCAATCCCAATGATGTTGTCCGCGGGGGCGCACAAAAGAGTCTTAGCCGCCGCATATTGAGGATCAACCGCGCGTCGGATTGAAAGCACCCACGAGGCGAGTGCTGCCGGCACACGGGCAGCTTGCATGAATCCAGGATAAAGTACCACTTATCGATCGTAAATGCCAAATCCCGCCGTCAGATCTCCGGGCTGAAAAGTGTGGAAGGCGGTTCATTCAACCATTCTTGCCATGCGGCACAGAATTGGGTGAGGTTGTTGCTGGTTGACCAAAGGCAAAGGATTCCGGAACGGGAGCGCCGCCGCCTTTGAAACGGAGCGCGCGGGGCTGCCCGCTTTAGGGGCTGGCGCGCTGGGAACAGTGGTGAGAGGCCCAGACAAAGAAAGGGCGCAAGGAATGGAGAGTACAACACAGGCCAGAGCGCCTCGAATCTGCTTGCACTTCAATCGAATGCCGGCTGCAATTCCCAAATGCGGCCTTGGGCTCCAGGGGAGAAAATCTCACGACAGCTACCGAGCTTGCGTGGTTTCAGCTAAAGAACCAGGAAATAAGTGTCCTGCTTTGGGTCCTGGAGTTGCGAAATCGAGAACTGATGGACGGTGCGGTCCAACTCTGGGTCCCTTGCCGATGTGGGAGGCTTGATTGGCCGCGTTGGTCTCACCCTCTGCACCTCGGCGCCAGTAGGAGTCCATGGACGTGACTAGCCAGCGTCTGGTGGCCTTGGGGAGAAGCAAGCGCAGGTGGTGAGGGCAAATGCGGATGGAGTGGAGGGTCGCGGCGCTGATTGATTCCATGGTTTCTGCACCCGTCAAGAAAGGTTGAGCCCGAATGGCGAGCACCGTTACAATCGGCCAGTCGCAGTAAGCTGGAAATTCCATGTCTCCCGGTCCGGAACAGACGGAATCGACAAGGGCCCCCCTCTCCTTGTCTAGAATACGCCCCCCTGGCGAGCAAGCGACGCTTGGACAGGCGAGAATGGGCTGGGCCACACACCCCCGGCCAGCCCTTTCCTGTCCACCCCCTCACAGCTGCTCTAACAATTCCCTGCGCCCCTCTGGTCCTCCCTCTTCTTTACGTCTTCTTTCGCCGCCCTCCACATCTGAGCTCATCACCCTCCCAACTATCCGCTTTGGCCGGACTTTGCGAGTGTTTCCCGACCTACCTTGGGATTCACTTAAGACAAGCCGCGACCCGACGAGGCCGTCACTCTCTGGCCAGTCGCTTTTTGGTTTTGGCTTTCCGTCTCATTGCGTAGTGCACGCACGGAAATCCGCACGCTGCAGACCACCTGTCGATGCCCAGGCGCAGCACGGCAGCAATCGCCCGATGGAATCCCAGCGACATTGAATCGCGCCCATCGCCACGACATAGCTCTCTCTGGAATTCATCCATCGCATTAAAATGGCATTCCTCAATCCCGCGGTGGCAGAGGGGATACGGATTGTGGCCCGTCAGGCGTCTGACACCCTGACGACGGCCCTCACGACTACCTCGAACACTCTCCTCACCAGCACGACGCCGACGCCCACTCTGTCAACATTACCAAACGGGACTATCTCAACAACGAGCAGCGTTTCGCCTTCGGATACCACGATCAATGGCCCTGGGTCTGGAACTCCGCCCGGAGTCGGACCCGGCGGTGGCGGCAACAACGGTGGTAATAATGGCGGCGGCGGATCGAACTCATCACCGTTGCTCTTCTTTGTCGCTCTTGGGTTCGGCGTCGTCTTTACCAACCTCTGGTGAGTTTCGGGCGGTACGATGCGGCTATCTTCGGGGTCGGTGGTCTAACTGTGCATCTCAGGATTATTGTTGGCGTGAAGTACTGCTTCAGGTATAATGCGCGGAGCCGCCAGATGCGCATGAACGAGGATGGGGAGCCGATCAACATGGAAAACATGCCTCGACCGCACCGACGCCGGCGCGAAAAGAAACTTATGACAATGGACGAGGTGAACGAGAAATTTCCGATGCTCAAGTACAAGAATTGGGTTGCGAGTCGTGCTCAAGAGGGTCTCCCGACCCGCGGCGGAGTGTCCGCTCCGCCAAGCCGCCCGGGCAGTCTCCGCGACGCCGATGGGGTAGCCCCCGAATTGCCTTCCAAGGAGCGCATGCCAGCAGAGGAACGGCCGACGACCAGCGCAACGGGTGCCGCCACGGAAAAGCCAGCGCCACAACACGCTACGAAAGAGAGCACGTCCAGTACGGCGCCTGCAGCACCCCGGACGTCGACAGATGCCCACCTGGTGCCCACCGTCTCCGAGTCGGCAACCTTGTCCAAGGACCCGAACAGGGCATCCCAAGATGACGACGATGAAGATGATGAACACATCGACGCTGCCCTGCCACCAGAGTGCATGGGAACATCAGGTGACACTTGTGCCATATGCATCGACACTCTCGAGGATGACGATGACGTGCGTGGCCTCACTTGCGGCCACGCCTTTCATGCGGTTTGCCTCGACCCCTGGCTGACGAGCCGGAGAGCATGCTGCCCGCTCTGCAAGGCCGATTATTACACGCCTAAGCCTCGTCATCCGGCAGCTGAGGGTGGCGAGACCCCTACAGGCGTCATCACTGTTACCTTACCATCTGAGAGGCGCATGAACTTGCCCAACAGGCCACCACGCACGTTTCTCAGCGTCGGAAGGTACGGAGGTCGACCTGTTGCCGCCCATTTCCCTGCCGCCGACCAATCTTCCTACAGCAATCGGACTGAGCGCCAGGGCCAAGGCAGCGCTGGTCGTGGAGGACTCTTTGACAGGTTTAGAAGGCAGCCCGAAGCCCCTGTATCTCCCTCATCTGCCCAGACGCTATCTCCGACTAGAAGCACCCAACCCCAGCCGCCATCCCAGCCGCAGTCTGGCAGCATGTTTTCGAACTTCCGCGCTGCGTTCCCGGCTTTCCGGATGGGTGCAGTGCGGCGCAACGACCCAGACGCCATGGCATCCGGCGCCAATCATGCGGTCACACCTTCGAATCTTGAGGCTGGCGTTCGCAACTAAGAGCTGCGACTACACGGGCGGTTTCAGACGTTGAGACAGTATTTATGAATTGATTCCATCGATACCCCTCCAAATTCCGATGTACATTCCTGTGCATATCCACAACACAGACTGCACTCACCTTGGCGCTAGCCATGCCTCTGCCACGTTGGGCGAGATGAAACACATATCACGCTCAGTTATGCCACGACCTTTATCGACAACTATATACTCACACCGTGCCACTTCGCCCTGGCTGAAAGCTCACCACCAGCTTGGATCGCATTCGTCTTGCCTGCTGCATACTTGACTGCACGACAAGCGCCACGGTATGTGCGGACGACCATTTTTTACAAAAGCTGGACACCCAAGAGGGTGGACAACAACAGGGATGGCGGATGTATTTTCTTTTCTTTCCTTTAACATGGTCTGTTTTATCTCGGGAATGCATACAGAGGTGGTTGGCTGATGGAATTTTTGTTGCGGAATGGGGGTTCGTTTATATCCGGGGTGTATATGCCTGAGAACCCGTTGAGCATTGGAGTTTTTGGAGCTGGGTTCAGCGACATCAGATAGGCCGGGTCGCTTGTGCTTGTTGTCTGGCAACGACAACGGGAAGGAAAGGGTGTGTTAGATGACGTTAGGTGTAGGTAGGTAGCGAAACGTCCGTCTTGGGGACTGTGTTTATTGGTGAGGGAGAAGCAATATAATCAAGGCTTTACTACATCCCATTACTCGCTGTTGATATATGATGGTGCATGTTTGACCCATGAGGCTTTTCACGCTCAGACGGAGCATAAGTGAGAGACTATGGCGCTGACACGCCTGCCCCTTGGACTAGCGCATGTCGGAAATGGGTGTGCTTAAATCCCGCTCAGTCATGTTTGTAACCGCCTTTCTACCTGGGTTGATGCTGTTACAACCGCTTTAGAGAAAGGATGACGTTATGTTTGGTCATGTTTACGTATTCATGGTTGTGACCCCTTTCATACGATTTTGGTCACCTCGAGAACTACGTCTACTTGAGATAGATTTCGAAATGAGAAGTGTAATGGTTGAAACTGTTCTCATTGATGTTCTGATGCGCGTTTGAATACGGAATTTCAGTTTTCAGATTCGGTGACTGGAAATCATCAAACCAGGACTTCATTTCAGAGCCACGGTGCCCCATATCAGTAACCCAGAAACCATGTACGTACCCATCCTCAAAGCCCCTGATATCGAACAAGAGAGAGATGCTATCACATTTGTGAGCTTACAGAAAGCTCCCCTTCGAGAACCTCCCTCCAAAATTGGCAGCCCGATTCACCATCTGTTGCCTTTGCGTGTTACTGATTTGCCCGCCAACCTTCATGTCCTTCTCCCAGTCGAAGGCTCTCTTACTCGGATCGTCTTCTTCTTCTATATCCTTCTTGCCGTCCGCGCCTTGCGCTGCTTTTCCGGCTTGCCGCATCGCCTGGTGTTCTTCCACCAAGCTCCGGCCCCGGGTCTGCTCGGTGAAGGCGCGTATCTTGTCCTCATCCGCCCGCCTTGATGAGACAGATGGCCTCGCGGCTGAGGCTTGCGTAGTAGCTGTAGATGGATCTTCCCTTCCTAATACGGCGTTGGCCAGCCGGCGGGCTTTCTCTTCTGGTGTCTCGGTCCAGATGCTGCTCACGCCGGTGGGTTTTTCACCAGCGGAACGACCGCTGGCAAACTTGCGGCTCTTGATCTTTGTAGGGTCTACTTCGCGGTAGCCGCTGCTTGTTGGTGGTGCGACCATCCAGTCGTCGCGTTTGGGCGCTACCGGCTCGGCTGGCCGTTGAGCGGGCTGTGGGAGGGATGCGCTGCTGCGGGTGGCGGTCGCCGATGGGAGCGCAGGACCCCAGTCGTCATCTGAGTCCGAATCTGAGTCGGGGTCTGTCGTTGGGCGTTGGGAGAGGTCTGCGGGGGGTGGAGCTGGTCCGAGGACGCGCTTGACGGTTGGGGCGGGGGGAGGAGGAGCTGGTCCGGCCTTTGCAGGCGGGGCTGGACCCGTGGAATCGGAGTCAAAGTATGCATCTAGGGGTATCTCGTCCGTGTTGGAGGCTGCTGAGGGTAACGTCGGTCCTATTTGCGGTCCCGACGTGGCGGGGCCTGGGGAGCTTTTTTGTTGTCTTGCGAAATCGGGTGGTAGGGAGGGGCCAATTGATGGCCGCGAAACTGTTGGTGCGGGCTTCCCGCTCGTTGAAGCCGCTGGGGCAGATGGCCCATACCCATCATCCGAGGAGTCGCCATCATCAAAGGGAGTCTTGTCCTCGTTATCTCGCCTTGTCGTCTTTGCTGGTGGCGCGGCATGGCGCGAATCGTCTTTTGGGGTTCGTTTGCGCTTCTGTAGATGTGGGGGGAGTTGAGGACCTATCGACGCCATGGATGTCGGTATCTTTGGGAATTTAACTCCAAGAATTGAGTGTCCCTTCTGCTGTAGGCGGTAGTGGTTGCGGAATCGCTGTGCTACGTCGTCTTGTGTTGCTGGTGTGAATGCGACCTGGTAATAAATTCTGGATCTAGGTGACGTGGGAGCAATAACAGCCTGTGATAATCCCCCAGGCTAGCCCCTGTCGGCTTTATCGATAAGGCACCCCCAGCCGTTGGGCGGTTCTGTGTGGCTGGTGCTCGTCAAGCTCCCAAGGAACCCATGCAGGGGAGCTGCGTAAGTGCCTTCTACAACTCTGCAGCTTTAAAAGAGGTTGGCGACACCTTGCTACGATCATAGAGCGGTTCCTGAGCGCAGGGCTCCCCATCGATAATTGTTGGCGATCGCGAGCGACAGAGCTCGCCCCCGACGAGCGCCCGCGCTTCGATTCCGACGTTGCCGCAGTCGCATCTACCGCATCCCACCGAGTCCTGGTTTGTCCAGTTGAACACGATACCCATTGGGCCATTCTCCAGAGAACGATGCGGCACGCCAGACAAACCCGATGAGTTTGAGTTCGCCCCGGAGAAATGGCCCGGAGGATACCATGGCAGACGCAACAGAACCGTCTCTGGCCGAGGAGCAGAGCTCCAGCGACGTGGAGACCGTAAAGGGCGATCGCGACGATGATCACATTGTGGATATCCTGGAGGAGGAGCGCCAGGCTGCCTCGACTCCAGTGCCGCCCATTGGGGGTACTTCCATCAATAATCGCTACCGGGAGCTGCTGGAGGCCGACCAGGAGACTGTTTCGGAAGATGGATCGACCGATGCGATACCACAGCGGGCCGGCAGCCCGATCGACTCGCTACTCTCGATACCCGACGACTCTCCGTCTGTGCAGGTATTTGGCCTCGTTCGAGCGTCTCGAGGTTGGCACAAGAGCTAACATGGCAGTAGGGCTCCGTGGTTTCGTCACCAGCCAGCAGCAGTGTTCTCCCAATCCGTGGCTCGCGCCCAGGCCTCAGAAGCCCGACGCCCTCTTTCAGACCATTCGATAGGAGGTTCCAATCGCGAATTTCCTCCCCAAGCATCAGCTCATCCAGCAGACCATCATCTCCAGCGTTTCTGGGCGGTCACAGCAGGACCGTCTCAGTAACCAGCCAGTTTTTGCTAGACCCTGGAGAGACAGACACGCCATCGCCGCCATGGGAGGTTGTACGGTGGACAAAGCTGAGCAAACTCAACGGCCAGGCGTTCTCAGAGGCAGGGAGGAGAAACTTTGGCTCTCCGACTTGCTTAGCTGTCGCGGCTACCATTGTTTTGGGGACATCGAAGGGGATAATCTTAATGTTTGACTACAACCAGAACCTGAAGATGATTATTGGTCCGGGAACGAAAGGTTGGTTCGCTCTGTTCCGTGATGCCTGTTTTGTGACTGACTCGACTCCAGCCGTTGAATCTGGGCCAATTACCTCTATCGCCGTTTCGGCGGACCACACCACCATCGCTGGTGGGCATGCAAACGGGAGCATATTTACCTGGGATACCACCCGCGGAGCTGCAAGGCCGTTTTTGAGCATCCCACCGTTGGATGTATCGCAGCTCCAGAATCGTACAATGGACGGCCACATTCCGAACGTTGCCATCACCCATCTTGGCTTCTTGGGCATTCGGCATACAGCACTTGTTTCTGCAGATAACCGCGGGATGGCATTTTCACATCTGGCAACCCGCGGCACTGGATCGCTCGGCAGGACTGTCAAAACGACAAGGATCCTTGGTCGGTATCCGGACTCTAAACCTCCCGTAGGGAGGACGCTGAAGCCCAGCACGGTTCTAGCCTTTGCATCTCTGCCCCTCGGAAACGTTGAGATGGCTACTGATACGATAGGCCTGACGGCTATGCTCACACCATATCTCTTGGTCATTGTTTCGACCACGCCCGTGGCCCAGACACAGCACAAATCGGCTCGCCCGAAGGAGGTTGCTGCACACAGCGCGATGACGGGCTGTCTAGCCTGGTTTCCCGCTGTAAAGTTAAAGGTAGCCGATCCCATCACAGGAAGCCACATGTCAAAGGTCAAACTGGTCTACTGCTGGTCCAATGTCCTCACGGTTCTCGACGTCGATGAGATCCCGGCCGAGGACAAGGACAAACCTGCGAGCCTGAAGTTCAGAGCGCGCAGTCGGTGGAAGTGTGAGGAGCCAATCGTCGCTGTGCAGTGGCTTAGCCGGTCTGTCTTGACCGTTCTGACTATCAGTCAGAGGTTGATTGTACTGGAAGACCGAAGCATGAGGATGACGGAGGCTTTTGACTTGATTTACAAGCATATCTACCACGTTGATCTGTTTTCGAAGCAACTCCACTCCTTGGTTGAACAGCTGGACGAGGACGATACTTCGATGCACGGCGTCGTGGCCGATGCCTTTTACATGGGGTTCAAAGCCTACAAAGGGCGGCTTTTTCTCTTGGGGTTCAATGACGTCTCGATCGGGGCTCTCTCCAACTGGGCTGACCGACTTACCGCTCTGATGGAGAACGGAGACTATGTGGGCGCAATTCAGCTCGCTACTTCGTACTATACTGGTGATGCCAACAAGCTTACTGTCGGGCTACCCGAAGACACTCCGTTAAGGCATGCGATGGTCTTGGATAAGCTGATGGGAATCATGAGCGCGTCGCTGAAGTATGCGTTTGGCCAGAGGCAAAAGGCCAAGGGAAAGGCAGATGACAACCATCTCCGAGAGCTTGCCGAGACATGCTTTGTCGGCTGTCAATGTGCAGGCGACATTGACTTCCTTTTCGACGAGATGTACGACCTGTACGAGGATGCGGGCGTTGAAGGCATCTTTCTTGAGACTCTCGAGCCGTACATTCTCGACAAGACGATCACAACAATACCGCCAGTGGTTATGAAGGCTTTGGTCGCCCATTTCGTCACCAAAGGGTGGGAAAGTCGTCTTGAAGAGTTGATTTGTCACTTGGACACTGCAACCCTTGACCTGGATCAGATCACGATTCTTTGCAAGCGCCACGGACTGTACGATGCATTAATCTACGTCTGGAACCAGGCGCTGGGTGACTATATCACCCCGCTCCTGGATCTGTTGGCACTGCTGGTACCGCTAATGCAGAACGGCGAGTTTGCAGAGTCTGGGAACCTGATGGCAGACGAGGCTGGGCTGAGCGCATACAAGATCTTCACCTACCTTTCCTACGTCCTCACAGGACGAGTCTACCCAACAGGCGAATCCATCCCTGAAACCATCAGCCAAAAGGCCAAGGCCGAGCTATACTGGTGCCTCTTTTCAGGAAAGAGCATCACATGGCCCAAGGGAACCAACAAACGGTTCCTCACCAAACCGACGCAGTCTCAGGAACCCTCGTTTCCGTATCTCCGAATGATCCTGAAATTCCACGCCCCAGACTTCCTCAGTGCGCTCAACGAGGCGTTTGAGGACTCTTTTCTCAACGACTCACCAGACAGGCAGATGAATGGTAGTCCCGGCCGCGACCTACCTGAAGAACAGATCTTCGGCCTGACGGTCGACAGGCAGTATATCGTCTCGATCTTGATGGAGATCATGAACCCCACAGATTTCCCCCCTGCCGACACTATTTATCTCGACATGTTTATTGCCAGGAGCCTCCCGAAATATCCTCAGTACCTCTTATTCTCTGGGTCGACACTTACCAAGGTCTTGGCCGGCCTGTGCCACTACCCCGGTGAGGACTTGTTTGAAGACGCGCAGCTCAGCTCTGAATACCTGCTCTCTGTTTACCAACCACCGGACATTTCGGATCTGATCCCCCTGTTCAAGGAGGCAGGCTTCTACCGAATTTTGAAGCGTATCTACCGGGCCGACAAACAGTACGGTAATCTTGTCCAGACCTATTTTGAGGATCCGGACGACCGTGATGCGCTTTTTGACTGCATCATGGTCTGCCTGCAGCCCCAAACTGGTCTCACGCGCCGCCAAATACAGGACGTGCACAATGTCATCAAGGAGCACTCGGTGGCCCTTGTCAAGCTCGATCCCCAAAGGGCTGCCAAAACCATATCAGACAGCGCGCCGCAACTACACCGACACGTTCTCGATTCCGTCTCTGCGCAACCCGGGCTACAGTATGACTATCTCAAGACCATTCTCGAGCCCGAGGAGGGTTCGTCTCTCGATAAGTCTTTGGAGACAGACCTCGTGGAGCTGTATATGCGACTGATGTGCAAGTTCGACCCTTCACACGTGCCCGAATACGTCGGAGTGATTCCGTCTGCCGATCTGAAGCTGGAGAACCTACTTCCCACGATGGAAGAGACAGGTGTTATTGATGCCGCTGTCATCCTCATGGCGAAAGAGGGACAGGTTCAAGAGGCTATGGGAAGGCTGACAAAACATCTCGGAACGCTCGAATCAGCGCTGCATAACTTGCTGGATGGTGTGGGTTCCGAAGATCACGCTGTTATCAACCTCCAGGAATCGGCAGAGGATTTGATGCAGGCCCTCCAGAAATACACCCGCGTTGGCATCTGGCTGTGCCAGGGACAGACGAAGACCTTTCGCGATGGTAGCGTCTCGCGGCGGCGTCAAAAGTCCCCAACGAAGGACGCACTTTCACCTGACGAGGAGTTGTGGCTGGACCTTATTGGCAAGACGGTTCAAATCACGAAGCAGTTATCAGCTGACCTGCAAGCCTGTGCCGACAAGGAGCCACCCCAAATACCCAATGGGGACATCCACGACGACGGATCCTCCCGTTCCTTTGGTGCAACCAAACTGCTAACCCTGCTCCGCTCTCTTGTTCAAAACACATTCACCGCCCTGCTCACATCGACCTCCGCTCCGCCCACACCCTCCTCCGCCACCAGAAGCGCCTCTTCCATCGGCACCAACCTCTCGTTTCTCCGCGTCCTCCGTGCCTTCTTGACCCGCGCTGCGGCCTCGTCTCCTAACCTCGCTGATCTTCGCGCCGTCCTTGCCTCCATCTTCTCCGCCTACGCCTACGAGGAATCTATCCTCCGTCTATCGAACCGCCTCCTGGAACGAAGCCTCTTTGTCAGCGTCAAACAGGCCGTAGAACTCCGCCAACGCGGATGGAGGCCCAGGGGATCTACATGCGAAGCCTGCGGGCGACGCGTGTGGGGACCAGGTGTAGCCGGCAATGTCTTCGAGGCCTGGGAGGAGCGACAGGCAGAAGAAGATAAGAAGCGGATGCAAAAGAAATATCCTGGCTTGCTTAGCCCAGGGAGTGCAATGGAGGGGAAGGGCGGGAGTGTGCCCGGGTCACCGGCAGAGGAGGAATACAATGGAAAGGGAAAGGGCAAGGACTTGAGCCCGAGGTTGGACATGGAAGGGAGGGATTGGGGAGTTCCAGGGGGCAGCAGCCCGAGTGGACTTGGTGAGAGGAAGGGAGGGGCGCTAGTTGTGCTGGCGTGTAGGCATATCTATCATCAGAGCTGTTTGGAGGAGCTGCAAGCGAGGGAAGGGAGGAGGAGGACGATACATGGGGAGTATAGGTGCCCTATTGATGGGTAGGTAGAGCGAGCACGGGTATTTAATGTTACGATGTTTAATGTTCATGTGCCTGCGTCGATGCCATGTGGTACGTAGATGCTGCACTGTATAGTGAACCCCTGACTGTTCCGGATTGGATGAATTGCTCCCCTACCCCGGGCTTAAAATTGCAGTATTGGTTGTCAACACGAAGGAAATACGCGAGAATTCAGAGTTTGTTGCCATGCCTTCTTTAATGCTAAATTGCAGTGAGTGCGCGAGGTGTTGAGAAACTTCTCACCTTCGTCGCCTCTTTTGATGCCAAAATTGCAGTGCTGAGGTTGGGGGCCGACTGCGCCACTTGGCGATCTGGGACGGGTACGCCCGTTGATACCCACCCACGTCAGTGGATACAACGGCCAAGTCCCCCAATCCATCTCCTTCAACTTCGCGACAAGCCAATGCCGCCCAGACAACCAAATGCCAACACCATGCCAATAACATCCGAAGAAGAGGAAGACGACGGGGACTTCCCCCTCCTCTCCTCCAACCACCCCGCCTCCGACGCGTCCACCTCGGACGACCTCTCCTCCGCTTCCGCTTCCGCCTCCGACGAAGAAGATGAAGACGAACCTCTCCCCCTTCCGCAGCCCTTCTCCCAACACACCTTCGCGCCGCCCTTCTACGGTCGCCCACCCACACCCTTACCCCCCTCCCCGTCACTTACCTCTCTCCTGCGCCCGTCGCGACCTACAACCCCTGATCAATCCGACGATGACAATCCCGCTGAGCCGCTGCCGCGCGCAAGCCCCAAGGTCCCGACGTACGAGTACTACGGCTTTGTGCTCTACCTCTTCAGCAGCCTCTGCTTCTTAATATACCTCCTATGGAGCTACCTCCCTTCGCCGTTCCTACACGCGCTGGGGATATATTACTACCCGAACCGATGGTGGTCGCTGGCGATACCGAGCTTCCTGGTCATGCTGTACGTCTACATCTACGTCGCGTTGGCGGCGTACAACACTGAGATCATGACGCTGCCGCTAAGGAGCATTGAGACGATTGTGGACGACGCGGCTAAGGTGGCGGTGGTGGATTCGAAGGGGCGGTTGAAGGTCGAGGGGGGGAAGCGGAGGGGGGAGAGGAGGAGCAGGCAGAGGGAGGAAGGACTGGTGGCCCCGGGGAGTGGGTTGAATTGGAGGAATGTGTGGAATGAGGGGACGGATGCGGTCATGGATGTGCCGCTGGCGGGGGTTTGTGAGGTTTTGTACGGGGAAGGGAGGGATGTCGATGAGGAGATTGAGGAGGGGGATGCGGATGTGGCGATTACTTGGATTTGAGATCAATGGGAATGGGATGGCGTTAGATACCCCGTTTGGATAGGATGTTTATCATGTGTCAAGGCAGTGATGCTGCTGAGGGTTATTCAGAAAACCCTAACCCTGAACCATGTCCCACAGTTTGAGGCCGCGCCCGCCCCTCGAATTTGGAGAGCTCGAGAGAGTTCGATCTCCAACACGCGACGAAGCTTTTTCGCGAAACCGTACAACTGTGTTTTTTTTGAGAGTTCTTCAACCTGCGCGTACCACTAAATAGTATTAATCTGTGCCGACCACTGACCTGCGAACACTTCCCTGGAATCAGCCACTTCCATCCCAGATTTCGACCATGGCGCAACAGCCTCTGTCGTCGTCGGTTCAGCCGACTGACATTTATGGAGGAGGTAGGTCAAGCTGCAGCACTCTCATCTTCGAATCTCAGGACATAGCTCTTTCGCATAATGCCCAATTGGTCATCGCTGACTGCGGTTTTCCATTGTAGATGAGGTCTCCGCTCTCGTCCTCGACCCCGGCTACTGCAACACGCGTGCGGGCTTCGCAGGCGAGGAGATCCCCAAGCAGTTGGTCCCCTCCTTCTACGTGCACGTCAACGACTGCGACATATTCGGCGATGAGATTCTCATTCCGCGAGCCGGTATGGAGGTGCGCAACTACATGAGCCGCGACAGCGTCGTCGAGGACTGGGACGCCGCCACGAAAATGTGGGAGCACCTTCTCATCAAGCGCCTGCAACCCGAGCGCCCGACACCGCCTAGCAAGAACGGCCTGAACGTTACCGACGACGGAGACGTGGCTATGGACGATGCCGAAGGCGCCGACGCTGAGGCTGCTGAGACCCATGAGAAACCCCTCGCTGAGAACCCATTGCTGCTCACCGAGGCGCCGTGGAACTCGCCTAAGGCGCGAGAAAAGGCCATTGAGATCGCCATGGAGAGCTGGGGCACACCTGCCTTTTGGCACAGTCGGACGCCCGTCCTCGCGGCGTTTGCGGCGGGCAAGGCAACAGCGCTGGTTGTGGATGTTGGCGGTGCCAACACGAGCGTCACAGCCATCCACGACGGCATGGTTCTGAAGCGGTCCATTCAGCGGTCACCTGTCGGCGGTATCTGGCTCAGCGGCCAGATCCGCAGCATGTTGGAGAGTAACGATCCCAAAGTCGATATCGTGCCTACCTTTATGGTCGAAAACAAGAAGCCCGTTGAGGCTGGCGCACCGCCCGATTTCCGCCCCAAGAACTTCAGCTTCACGGTTTCCGATTCGTTCCGCGCATACGAGGAGGAGCGCGTACTTACCGAGTTCAAGGAGTCGGTCGTCGAAGTGTGGCGTGGGCCCGGAAAGTACCTCGCAGGGCCCAACGAGGAGTTCGCGAAGAGCCAGCCCGGTCGCGTCTTCGAAATGCCCGATGGAAGCAACCAGATGTGGCGGGAGCAGCGCTATAAGGTCTCCGAGGGCATGTGGGACGAGGTCGCGGCGTATGCCACCCCTGGCGGTGACGAGGCCCGCGTCACGAAACAGCAGACCATCCCGTCGCTCATCCGGCAGGCCATAGAAGGCGTGGATGTGGACCTCAGGCCTAATCTTCTTGGCAATATCGTTGTCACCGGTAGCACCAGCTTGCTGAACGGGTTCAATGATCGCCTCAACTACGAACTCACGAATCTCTTCCCTGGCATGAAGATCAAGATTCACGCTGCGGGTCTGACCAGCGAGCGACGCTTCGGTGCCTGGATAGGAGGCAGCATCTTGGCAAGCTTGGGGACATTCCACCAGATGTGGATTTCAAAGAAGGAGTACGATGAGAACGGCGCCGGCATCGTGGAGAAGCGTTGCAAGTAACTTCGTTTCTGCTCTGGCATTGAGCGTTGAACTGGCGAGTGGGGAGGTCTGAGTTTGGTATTCACTTTCTACTGCGCTGGGCAGGGTTTACGGCGTATGGAGTTGGCAGAGGGCTATTAGGTAGCTTGCAGGGTGAAACTCAAAAGCAACGGCGGTTATGTGTTGGGTGGTGATTGATCAAAGTAGCGGCTGATAGTGGCGGGAAACGGGATGTAGATGATGAGCCTACGAAAGTATGTCTCCGTCTCGTTGGCCTTTTGAAGTGACTCTTTGCTAAAGAATCTAACTACCAACTCTCATATTCATTGTCAGATTCCGAGGACTTACCACCCTCTCCACCTGGGCCAGATATCGACAACCTCATCCTCCCTCCCCTTATTCCGGCTGTCCACAACAAGATAGTAATCATAACAAGCCCCCGCCACACAACTATGATTAGGCCAAACCCGGACCTTATCGCCCACCCGCAGCGGCACCTCCTCTTCCTTGGGCCCATGCCAGGTGAGAATACCATGCTCCTGGCTGATCCGACCTACCTGCCAGCCTCCATGCACGCGCGGGAACTCAGGGCCGGGAACAGGGTTAGCACGGGCAGCTCCCCATGGCGCGAGGATACCCCAGGCGGAGTAGTCCTTCCCTGGGGGCGTGCCTTTGTCTGTGACGGGCTCGCGGCCTAGGGCTAGAGTGCCTGCGGCGATGAGGGCTTCGCTTGTACCGTTGGCGCCGCGGAAGGGGTAGACTATATTGTCAGAATTTATCACATTTCGGACGTGCAAAAAGGGGTCTCACCTGACGCAACCTCGGCAAGAACCGAAACTGCAATATCATCCGCCGTCATGAGCGATGCATCCCTCGCATGCGTAGCCAACTGCTGCATATCCAGCGTCGGATAAACCCCAGCGTGAACTTCCAACTTGAACCCGCCGTCCCTCAAAACCCCCCACAACCTCCTCACCTCGCTCGCACTCCCGTCCTCTTCACCCTTCCCATCCTCCAGGAACACTAAATTCTGCACGCTTGTGGCCGAAGGCGTAGCCCCCACGCTAAGCACCACATCCCTCCCCGGCCTTTGCTTCCGTATGTACTCCGCCGGGCCGGCCAGCCCGGCAAACTCTGCCGCGAGATACTCCATCCCCTCCCAGTCCTTCCTCGCGCTGTAGCTGTGGCCCGCGTGGCAGTAGACACCGTGGAGGATGACGGAGCCGGATCTTTCGGCTTCGAGAGCGGCGTCAATGAGGGAGAGGCAGGCGGGGGAGGTGGGCCGGATCCCGGCGCGGCCATACCCAGCATCGATTTTGAGGAAGAGAAGAGGGGGGTGAGGGGTAGGGTGCGAGGTGAGGGTCGTAGCGGCGGCCAGTTGAGAAGGGTGGTCTATCATGAGGGAGAGGGAGGATGGTCCAAGGGTGGAGGAGATTCGGGCAAGGCGGGGGATGGCGGAGGGGAAGAGAGGGAAGGCTAGGAGTAGCTGTAAGTGGCAAGGTTAGAAAGGGGTTTGGAAACCGGTTGGAGACCGGTTGGAAGGGGGTTAGGAGAGGGTCGGGGAGGGTTTAAGAGCGGTTTGTAATGGTGTTAGAAAGGGTTCATGGAAGGGCTAGAGCCGGTTGAGGAAGGGGCAAAGGAACGGGGTGTTTACATTGACTGCTCGGCCAGCAGCTTGATATTCCTTGAGGAGAGGCGTAATACTTTCCGCCTCGAGAACGGTTGAGGTCATGATAGATACAGTAGTGGCTCGATCATCACCGACTTGAAGGCGGGTGAGTTCGGTGGTCTATGGGGTATTAGTCTCCGCTGAGGAATTGAGATGAGGGTACTGGATACCTTGTGAGTCTTGATGTGGGCGCGCCACAACAACCCGAGTCGCTCAGTCGCGTCGAGCATGCGCTTGCAGTTCACCTCGAGTTTGGCCAAGTCGAGGACGATAGAGGGAGTCGGCACATTGTTCAGGTTCTGACCGACGAACCGGTCCCTGAGCTGCGCTTTGAGAGCCGCACTTGCTGCGGGCTGGGCCATGGCTTGTGGAAGTGGTTTGCTGAGTTACTTTGGTGATTGTCATATGCTATGGATAAGGCTTGTCGTTTATAAATCAACCTAAATGCTCAACTTGTCGAGGTAGGTATGATGTGTCATGGTGGATACAGAACAGCTTCGGAGCATATGCACCGAGGGTCGTACCTCCCGTACGCGCACCATGCTAAGTCCTGTATAAGCTGCATGTCGAGTTAGGACGGCAAATCAGTTTCCACATGAAGACAAGTTTGCCTGCCTCACGGTTCAGGGTGGGATGGCTGATGTGTATCACAAGGCACAAGAGGGATGGGATGACATGTTTTAGGTGGTTTACTTTTCTGAGCTCTCAAGTGGCCGACCAAAGTCTTGCTGCCCTGGGAAGAAAAACTTTGAAGCTGGTCGGGCCCTTACTTGTGCATCAACTGGCAGAAAACCACCAGTTCGCTCCTCCCACTTTTCACACGCCCGCACACCAACCAGTTCACAAGTCGCTCTAATTCAGTGAGGATCAGTGGTCACCCCCCTCAGAAAGGAAGGCGCACAGACCACAACGGTCAAGTGGACCCACCTTGAGCCGCGCGTGAAACCAGGCAAGACTGCGAGCAGGCAGTGGCGCGAAGAAGCCATCTAAATTCCTTTGAGTTCTATTCCACTCCAGTCCTTCCTGTGCGCGACAATATCAAGTGACGACTCCCTGCGCTTCAGCTTGCAGCTTGCCTAAAAATACAGCTCCGACAAACTGACGGAGACGGCAGCGCGCATGTCATGAACTGACTCCAGCGGGTCCGCGCAGCCGTTGGGAGGAGCTCGAGGGGGCAATCGCGAAACTGACGAATACCGAGATCGAGGCCAACGACGACACCATGGGCGCCGTAAACGACGAGCCTGATTTCAGCGCCCTCACAGCCGAGGAGTGGAGGCTGCAGGAGGCGCGAGACGAGGCAGCAATCCGCCAGATCAGCAACGCCGCAGGCACCGCGAACGATGCGTTGAGCGAGCTACTTGGAAAAGTCAACGCAGGTGGCACTATCGACCAGCGGGGCAAGGCCGACGACGCTATCGATTTCGAAGACATTGATTTGAGCGACGAGGACGATTTGCCCGATGAGGAGGAGCCCAGTGGGACGGCGGGCACCCATGATGTGCCCGGCTTGACCGACGATGGTGGAACTAGTAACGATACTGACGACCTCTTCGGTGGAGATGTCCCCTCGTCGCCTCTGGCGGGGGATCATGGCGGCCTGCGCTCATCACCGCACCCTCTCGATGCGGACGCCGACGACCAGATTCATCTTGCCCTGCCCGGCGGAGAGTCCATCGAGGATCTCAGACAGCTCAACTTTGACCACGATGACGACCAAACCCAGACTAACCAGGACCCGAACATCCCTCCTCCAGCCGAGAACTTCATCGACACTGTCAAGCAAGCATGGCCGGGTTTCGAGGAGAACGCTATTCTCAACTGGAACGAGCTATTGCGTCCGAAGCAGGCAACATGGATCTCGAAGAAGCCCGCGAAAGTACCCAAGCCGCTTATCCCCTCTAAGCTCAGCTTGGAATTGGGTGCCGACCAAGAGAAGATGTTTCGAATCCCAGGTCCAGCGTCGTCAACCGTCTACCAGCGAATCAGGGAAGCGGAGGCTCGCGGTCTGGTCTGTCTCGAGGAGGTTGAGCCATTAGAGCGGGCCGATCTCGAGGTCTTCACTATTGAGGAAGACGATGAGACGGACTCGGAGATGATTGGCGGCTACACTTTGAGGGACATCGCCACTATTTGTGACGACTGGGACTCTATGATCGAGCTTGGCGATGCTGTCTCGATTCAAAATGAGCCGAAGTCCGACCACAGGTTCATCAAGGGTGAGCCTGATGAGGATGGAGAGTTCGACGACATGTTCTGGGATGAGCCTGCCGCTAAGAGAAGGCGGGTTGAGATACCTCGCGGGCTCCCTCCCATTCCTCGGTTTACCGCACCGGACTTTGACAATTTTGAGGAAGCCACGGCAAAGCTTGGGAAGCGTGTGATTCTCGATATGAACGACCCATACCTCCTCATCGATGACGTGGAATCCGAGCGCGCGACCAAGCGAAGAAAGATTCAGCACAAGACTGTCCGCCTGTCCAACGGGAAACTCGGTCGCGAAATGGGCCAGCGGTTCAACTTCTCCTCTGACGCTGCCTATGACGCCTTGAAAGAAAACAACCAGAACAGAGTGCGTGCCACGCTGTCGACCATCCCCGTCGAACACAGCATGACAGCTCAACGGCTCTCATGGCCTTACTATCGCGTAAAACTCGCGGCGAGCGATCCTCACAGCTATCACCGACCTCAGTTCCACCCTCGGAAGGACGCTTTCCACATGATCAAATTTCAGAAGCCGTCTATCCAGAAGAGGAAGCTGCTCAAGGGGAAGAAAGCATCGGAGATATATCAACACTCCAAGGATCTCACACTGAACGACAACTCAACGGCCGTCCTCTTCGAATTCTGTGAAGAGATCCCCACCGTGCTGTCCAATTTTGGCATGGGGCAAAAGGTGGTTAACTATGTTCGCCGGACCAAGGGGGCCGACGTTCGACCGGAAAAGCAGGAACTTGGAGAGTCGTGCATTCTCATGCCGGAGGATCGCTCCCCATTCGCCATATTCGGTCACGTCCACCCAGGTGAAGTTGTGCCGACGCTGCACAACCAAATGTTCCGGGCTCCGATATTCAAGCATAACGCCAGACCCACCGACTTCCTCATCGGCCGCAGCACTACTGGTCAAAATGGCTCGACGTGGTACATCCGGAACATCGACCACCTCTACGTTGTTGGGCAGACTCTTCCGTCGATGGAGGTGCCCGGGCCCCATTCGAGGCGCGTGACAAATATAGCAAAGAACCGTCTCAAAATGGTGTCCTACAGGCTGCTGCGCAAAAGTACTCATGTTACCCTCCACGACATCACCCAGCATGTCGCGGACTCGAACGAATCTCAGAACAGGCAAAAGCTGAAGGAATTCCTTCGATTCCGCAAGGACACCAAGGACTGGGCCCTACCGGAAGGTGAGGAAATGATGGAGGAGCCAGGCATTCGCGCCCTAGTCAGACCCGAAGAGGTGTGCCTGTTGGATGCCATGCAGGTCGGCGCCCACGAGCTCGAGAATGGTGGTTACGAGATCAATGATGGCGAAAAGGACGACGGTGCGGCCGAAGATGAGCTTCAACCTGACGCTCTTGCCAGCAAGATGGCGCCGTGGAGGACTACAAAGGCTTTCATCGATGCCAGTCACGGCAAAGCGATGCTGGCTGTCCACGGAGCCGGCGACCCCACAGGAAAGGGGCTGGGTATCAGCTTCCTGAGGACCTCCATGAAGGGTGGTTATCTGGAACAACTTCAGGGCCCGCTAGCAACTTCGGCTGATGCCATCGAGAGGCAACGCAAAGCCAATGGCGGCCACATGTACAACGTCAAGAACCAGGACACCCTCTACACGGAGGCCATCACGGACATCTGGAACCGGCAGCGAGAGAGTTTACAAGACGCCCAGGAACACGACGACGAGGACGTGCTAATGCAAGAAGATGAGGACGAGCGTTTCAACGCCCCTCAGAGTCAGATTGCCGCGACTCCAGCAGCGGCCGAGGGCATGAGTCAGGTCAGCCAAAGCGCTGCCAGCGCCTTGAACCGGAAGAAGTTGAAAATCACCAGAGAAGTGAGGCGCAGCAACGGCGAGATCGAGACGGTGACGGAGGTGGTGCATGATCCTGTCGTCGTTAGTCAGTACCTCAAAAGAAAGCGACAAAACGACTACGAAAAGATCGAGTAAGTCTTCCACTCTTGGCAGGATATACACGGCCCTAACAAGTTACGCAGCATCTACAGTGCCCAGCTCACTGGCGATCCAGAGCATGACGCCATTGTTCTTGAAATGTGAGTTGCCAGGCTTCCCGTGTTTTTCCAGCCTGCTGACACAGACACGCAGGGCTCGAAAGGAGCAAGAGCGACTTGAGAAGAACAAGGAACGTCGTAAGAAACGCGAGAAGCAGAAGAAGCTCCAAGCCAAGATCGCCGGCGTGAATATTCCCGAGGACGAAGAAGGTTCGCCAGAACCATCCACAGAGAAGGTCACTGGTACCACGCGCCGATGCGCGAACTGTGGGCAGCAGGGTCATATCAAAACTAACAAAAAGTATCGTCTCAACCCTTCCCTTTCCATCTTCACAGACCCCAACACATGGACAACGATGGACTTTGAGAAGTGGCTAGGCTAAGGGTAACACCCTTCTGGGCACCTCCCCTCACCCCCTGTTACTTTTCTTCAAGCTTTTTTTACTTTATATTTTGTCTTTTCTTCTTCGAAGTAGCACCTCCCTTTCTCACTACATTCTCCCCGCTCTCACTATTACCATTCCCCTACTCACATTACCTTGAGCTCTTGCGCTAACACTCCCTACCCAAGGCTCTGCCCTCTGCTCAACGGCTCGCAGCCGCGTGACCAGAACCAAGACGAACTCGCTAGCCTCGGCTCCATCAACGCTCCCGTGGCCGCGAGCTTCGTTAGCACTGGTTGATTGGTCCTGCGCAGCTTGTTTTCTTTTCTTACATTAGCATGCTATGCCCTTCTATTTGCGGTCATTAGGGAGGCGGGTGGAGTTTTGATGCCCTGGATGGGATTGTTTCAGGGATTTCGGGCATGGGGAATCACACATTCGGGGTTAGGGACAAGCGCATGCCTAAAGCCCGGTTTGGATGGGCTATGAGGAGTGTATTCCATTTCGAGTTGAGTGCGATGGAGGACAGCCAGGGACGGGATGTGCCTGGAAGCGAGCACGCGGGTGGGATCACCGCGCAGCAGGAAGGGGAAGGGGGGAGGGTGACTGCCAAAATGGTATCTCAGATCAGCTCGGCTATCTATCGTCTGCTTGTCTTCCCACGTGGTAAAGTATATTGCAGACCGAGACGAGCTCAAACCAAGGCACAGTCCCTAGTATATACCGGGATGCGGACGTGGGTGCGGAGCCAGGGGCGCGGGTGGTGTATTATTTAGGTCGACGGGATGTCACGCAGGCACGGCCGCGCCGCAGATAACGCTTGTGTATATACATAATCCAAGGAGTGGCCAAAAACAGTGCTTTACCGCGTTTCCATGGCTTACCTAGCTCTGTGTCATGATGCGGGATAGGCATGTCATTCGTTGGGGGAGAATTCACGGTTCGGGCCTTCTGGAAGGTCAGATCCATGGGAGGATACACGCACGACAGAGGCATGGATGGGGTGTGTTGGAGAGGGTGGTTGAGAGAGAGAGAGAGAGAGAGAGAGAGAGAGAGAGAGAGAGAGAGAGAGAGTGTGTGTGTGTGTGTGTGCGTGCGTGTGTGTGTGTGTGAGGTGCAGCAGTGAGTGTACTGGGCAGATCGTCACAGAAATTCGCTTCAGTCCAAGCCGAACCATCCGGCAGGCAAGAGCAAGCATGTAAACCTAACAGAGCCTCAAACAGATGAAGTCAACTCAAGCAAAGACCCACCGCCCGTTCACCCGCCTGTCTGTCTGGACGTCTGTGTGTCCCATCCATCGGTACTTGGTTTAAATTGATGCCAAAAATGGAACTTTGGGAACCGAACGAACTGACATGACATACAGGTGGGTAGGTGCGGCATGCGCATGGTAGGGTGGTAGGCGGTACGGGCGGATGGCCGATCGGCCTTGCATGCAACTTTCTTGGCGCTGCTCGTTCAGCCTCCTCTGTGCTTGATGGGGGAGGGTTGGTAAGGGATTACTACGGGATTTGTTTGGTTACTACACATAGGACGAAAAGAGCGAATGGTAAGGGGGTGAATGAGATGGTTTTGGGGCTTGGAGCTTTGGAGCTTGATTTGGGTGGTCTGTTGTTGGCCTTGGGGCGAGCGTGGGAGAGCGGCGTCGGCAACAAAAACTTGAGCCTCTGCTTGGGTACCCGGAACTCGAAGAGGTCCAGTCAGTGTAAATGGTGAATCCCGCCGTGAATGGACTCGGGTTCAGAGAACATCAGCACGGCAAGGTCCGCAAAGCAGAGCATGCTGCTCCTTGAAAGGCTGGGGCTGGCTGAGAGTCGCGTTGCGGTGACGGGATGAGAAACTGCCGATGCCGACGATGATGTCTACCCAGGCGGGAGGAAGCACAGCCTTGCGGTAGACGAGATTCCCAGCTGAGTCCCAGCTGGGAAGGTGGAGACTTGAAACATCAAACAAAGACCGCAGTCGGAATCCGGCTTATGCCCAGATGATGGGCATGACGGGGTAAATGGTAAATTGGCAGATCGGATGGCGCATCGCATCGAATGGCGATTGTCGCATTCATTGCTGGTGAGATGGGGTGGCTGAAGTCCCACAACCTGCCTGCCGTGGGGATGTAGAAGGTACGAATTGCATTTTGCTTCGATCTGCTCGCTCAACAGCTCCGGCAAGCAGAAAGGGTGGCAGAGCTCCGGCCGGACTCGAAAAGGCCATGCAGGCGCACCTCAGAGCGACGGCGGAAGCTGGGTGTTGGGAGGAGCCTAGAGATCTGCAGCACCCAGTCTGTTGGTGTCCGTTTGTTTCATCAGCCTCCACAGACAGCAGCAGAGCATCCGTGCCTGTGAAGTGACGATATTGCACGCCTGCATACCCGCGGATCTCGATAGGGCAAGACGAGCAACACAGACGCTGTTGGCTTTCTCGAGACTCTGGTCCGTTGCTAAGTTTATCATCGACACACACACACGGCCCGCAGCAGTAGCAAGTCTGGGATGGCATCAAGAGGATATCACCAAGCTGCATCTCTTGGTTGAGTCCCTTGCTTAACCGCCGCCCTACGGGCAAGGGTCCGATAGTGCTGAACCCGGCACTGAACCATCGAACTCCCGAGTTTCTGGTTCCCGTCTGGTAGCGGGAGCCGACACACTGTTCTTACTTTGGCCCTGACGTTGCCGTTGACACCCAAAGTCGGGATCGGTGGGCCAGACACCGGAGCGAGCACGATGGGATTTAGGAGATTTGCTACCCGTTTCACACCCTTCCTAGCGGAAGAGGGGTGGGATGGGCTTCGTGATTGGCAGAGGAGACGCAGATGCAACGGTGCGGGAGAATCTCAGAATAGCTGACATGAACAACATGATTGATTCCATGCCATGGGCAGGAAGGCGGGGAAGCGAGGGGCCCAAGGGTCGATCGAAGGTTCCAAGAACGTCGGGTGACTGGACGACGGAATATTGACACAGGAAGAAAGGCCGACTGACCGCCATGGAGACCAAGGGAATGAACGAATTCGACGATCCGAGCCTTTCGTCGACAGGCATCGCATGCTCGAAAGCTCGAATGGAGATCCCAACACGCCAATGGCGATGTGACCAGAAGCGCGTCCCGGTTGCACCACAGACTAACGGATCACAGGGCTGCGCGCGTGCTGCGTGGTCTAAAAATAGCTAAAAATAGCATCCGGACCTGGGGGCACCTGTGCCGAGATCGATGGCGGGCTAATTGGCATTTAGCCCAATTAGGACGATTTAACCCTCCAGGCGCTTCGACGATGTGGTGGGCAAATTAATGGTGGCAACGTCAGCCAATTACCTCCCGTCTCCCGGATGGAGCTGTGCAGTCTGGCCAATCCTCCCCGCGAGCCGCGTCCTCGTTGCCCGCACAGACGAGCGCGGATTGACGCACTCTGCGTGTTGGCTGCAGCTCTCGGTGAGAGTGCAGCAGGAAGCTCGTCTGATTGAGCAAACAATTCGATCACTCGCACTTCCGTTTCGCGGGCTCTCTATCCCGGCTCTGCCGCGAAGGATGAGCAGCGAGATATTGAGCTGACAGGGCAAACCACCTCCGGCATGCTGACGATCAAATCAATGTCACTTTGCGATCCTTGGCTCGTCTTCGGGGCATAATTTGCCCACACTTGGATCCCTCATCTTTTTGGACGTCGTCTCTGGTCTGGGTCTGATATCGTCTCGATGTGGATTTTACCCCGATGGCGTTCGTGTCGGCTATCTGAGACGGAGTCGACGGCATTTGAGGAGATCCACTTCGTGTGGACGTTCTCGGAGGCGCTCCCTCTTCCGCATGCCGAGCACGCGCCGTTTCTGCAGCGCAGTAGCGTGTATCATCACACCTAGACCTGTTTGGGAATACTCTTCGGGGCCCTTCAACACGTGCTGCTGCACCATCGAGAGAAACCCGAAATGGGCAAACCTAGCGTTGTCGAATGCTTCTGCAGCACGGCCAACCGAGCGAGATACCCTCGTCGAAAGCAGCTGATCGTGAGAGCCGTTGCGTTGGTCAAGCAGCTGTCTCATTTACCTCGAATCGCGATGCGAAGGCTCGCTCAGCCAATCAGCGCCCGGCCTGCCGTGGTGTTTGAGGTTGATGACACAGACCGACGCCCGAGGTCAGCTCATCAGGAAGGGAGGGGTAGCTGGGTACCAGGACCTAGAGTCACCTCACGAACGCTCGACGGAGCTGCGCAGATACGAGACCGTGACAAACAACCATTACCCGTGTTATTTCTCAAAACGCAGGCCCTGTGCAGCGAGAGACCGGAGCGATGCACAAACTGCAGAGCTCTCCCCACCGTGAATAAATGAAGCCGGAGCGTGGATGATGTCCCCTCTGTGAAAAAGTCTGAAAGTTCTTTCCCGGTTATATTACTGAACAAGATTTGCTTGGTATGGCCTCCGAACCGAGATGGATGCTACAGAAAATGTCGTAGCGATGCCTTTTCCCGCGGGACGATGTTGCGCTGCACCCCTGTTGCCTGGTGGTTCCTCTCTGTGAGCCCCGCACGCCGTTAGGCTCACTTTTCAGTGGTCGAGCCCAGAAGTTCTAGGTGTCTTTCAGCAGCCATCAGCCCCAATTCCAGCCCAAGACTGGTTCAGCGCTGGTTGCACTGCTGCTCCTCTCGGGGCGCCTTGCCTCTTTGTGTTCCGCTCTTCGGCGTTCCTCCGGCAGCATGCCATCCCGGAGGTCGAACTGGCTCGAGCCTAGCCGGTGCAGCAAACCGCACTGAAGTCGACGGGTTGCGCGAACGGGGCCGCGGGGACTGCCTGGGTGACGGGGTGGGCGCTGATGCGAAAGGGAACCGGTTTTCCTGTTCGAGTCTGGTTGTTCGAGAAGACCGTTGGTTACGAAACTGGCTAAGACGCATCGGGAAGGGTTCTTTATCTCGCAGCCCACCAATCCCGCGACGATCCTGCTTCGGCTTTGCTTGGCTGGGTCGCCGCTGGCCGCTTGTCGTTGGCGTGCCAAGCCTGAGTCGTGGCTCCGGGGCGAGTGCGTTCTCCCGCCCACTTTTCCCACCCTGCCCGCCGCCCCTCGCTGTGCTTTTCTCCTTCCCCAACCCCAACTTGTGGTGACTGGGACTATATTTAGCATCACCAAAACCAGCCTCATTGCCTTCTTCTGCATCAAGCAGTGCCGCAAGTACCAGTGTATCTTTTCTACCCCGGTAGCAAGCCATAGGAATTGACGTCGACCATCGACATCCCACGGCTGCTTCCGCCAGAAGACACAAAAAGACGGCGTCGCCCTGCCATCACCGCCATCCGAGCCTGTGGGTTTCAGGATCACGGCCGACTCCATCCACCAGAACCACGACCGCCCTGCTGCAAAGCTTTCGTCCGGTCCCGAGCCCAGGATATAGCTGCTTGTAGCTATCTGTGTCGCGACCCTCGCCGTCGCCGCCGCGCCCGCCTGTGTCGCCGACTACCTCGACGACGCCGCCCTCTGGGTGTCGAGAGACTCCTTTGTGGCCGAGTCCGCCACCACGGTGTGCCGATTGACCGCCGCCCACCACAGCGCCAGCGCCACATCTCCTGAGCGCAGCCCTCTACCGTCCGATATATCTTCCGTCGCATAACCGACAAGATGGGTCGAAGAAAGATCGAAATCAAGGCGATCAAGGATGACCGGAACCGCTCTGTGTAAGCGACCACCTCAGCCTTTGCCCCCTCTCACATCGCTAACCGCAACTTTTTCAACAGCACATTCTTGAAGCGCAAGGGTGGTCTCTTCAAGAAGGCTCATGAGCTCTCTGTGCTCTGCTCCGTCGACGTCGCAGTCTTCATTTTTGGCAGCAACAAGAAGCTCTACGAGTATTCATCATGCGACATGCGTGATTTGATCACACGATACACATACGTATGTACCAGAAGCGACCCTCTCGAGCACAGTAGGACTTTGCTAACATGTCTCAACAGCACGGTGGGCCAAACGAGCACAAGGGGCCGTCCGACTTCAATGGCGGCGCCGAGGAGGAGGAGGATGAGGATGAGAATGGCACTCCCCCACAGGCCGACGGCATGGATCCCCAGATGCTCCCTCCCCATTTCCAGGGCCAGCCACCTTTCGCTCACATCAGGCATCACACACCATCAGCATCTCCTCCAATTCCCAATGGCGTCTTTGTCCAACATCCCGCTCACGGCCCACGGGGTCACACGCCCCAACCAGGTATGGGCTCCAGGCCGTCGTCCAGGAACGACATCAGGAGGATGGGTCCCGCCATGGTCGGCCAGCCGGTCGGTCCGGGACAGCCTCAACCTCAGGTGAACGGATATGCATTTATGCCCCAGCCAGCTATCTACAATCCTCAGAACCCCTCCAACATGCAGCCCCCTCACACCATGGCCCAGGTACATCCTCAATACGGATATCCCCCGCCACAGGCGCACACCCACCAGATGCAGTCATACATGGAGGACCAGCGACGGTCTTCTCTGCCTCCTAATTTCCCTCCTCAGCCACAAGTGCAACCGGTGCAACGACATTCTGTGTCGCCCCCACAACCTCCTGCTCCTCAGCTTCCCTCGCAGCCGATTCAGCACATGCCGCCTACGCCCCCGCAACCACAGGTGAATCTCATGAGGAGCCCACCCCAAACACAACACCAGATTGCGCCGCCCCAACGACAGCAACAACAGCAGTCGCAACCGCAACCTTCCCAGCAACAGCCACAGCAGCAACAGCATCAGGAACAGTCTCAGCATCTCGCGCCCCCTCAGGAACATCAGGCACCTGCTCCAGTTGAGCCTAGGCCGAAACCAGAGCCAGTCGATCAGCGGCGCCAGTCCCTCATGCTTGATACCGCGATCAAGAAGGCTCCTCAGCGCGCTCGGGCTAGTATCTTTACTCCAATTGACGAGAACCGGTCCATCCTCTCTCAGCATCTGGCAGCCTTCGACTCAAAGTCCGAGGCTGCCAACCGGTCACAGTCGATCGATGTGGGTAGCGTCTCAAGACCTAACGGAACCAACTCGCCACCGCAGCTTCAGCGCGCAGCAACGGCAGCAAACATCAAGCGGAACTCATCGATGTCCTCGATCCCGGAGACGACCTTCACACCGCCGTCCCGGTCCAACAGCCTTCGCCTTGGTGGCGGGGCATCCCGGCCACGTTTGAAGGTTCAGATTCCCGACGAGCCTTCAGATGGAGGAAGCGCAACGGGTGGATCTACCTCTCCTCATGGCACCACATCAACAGACGTCACTTCCCAACCCTCGAGGCGACCTGACTCGCACTCGAGCGGTATGGTTCTCCCTCCCCCATCTCCCTCTGCATCTGCTCTCCTCTCGGCTGGAGCTTCTGGACCACCGAATCCTTTCGCTCGGCCGCTCCCACAACAGAACAATAACATGAATATTGATACCCCGGTTTCCGCTCTTCCATCTCGCTTCCTCAACAACGAATTCCTTCCCAGCCCCAGCAGCTTCTATCCGGAATGGAACTTCCGCGGAAGCGACAGCAACACACTTCCCAGCCCCCTCAACTTTGCCACGCCGGTCATCAGCAACGGGCCATCCTTTCTGAGGGATGATCCCACTCCTCACAAGAGGAAGAGCCCAGAGATCAGTGGCAACGGGCCTCACCACGACCACATGGACATGGGAGGTGAAGCAAAGCGGGTCAAGGTTGACTCGTGAGCAACAGACCATTGATTTCGAGCTGTACCATATATGCTTCGTTTCCGAGACATCTGTCGACGTTTTATATCTACTCTGCTTTGGGCGGATGGGACGGATCAAAAAACAGCGAGTTGGACCTTTTGGCTTTGGCGGATGGTTTGTCTTTTCAAATACAGCATTGGGTGAGCATCATTGTACGGCGTCATGGGCGATTGAAGGAACGAAGATACGGAACGATGACTGAAGCAGGGATGACATGTTTTTTTTTGCTATTTATTTTCGACTTCTTGGATATGTCATTGGAGACATCTTGGAGAATATGCTGTGTTTAGCGGGTTGTGATGTATCAAGATTAGAGCTTCTCTCTGAAAAATACTGAGCGGTTTTGAGCCTGCAAAGCCATGTTTTTGCCTCGAATGCGTGTTTTGCTACATGGTTCAAAGGGAGCCTTCAGTGCGAAGGCATACCATCTTGGGAGGGTCTGGATAGGGGGTTTGCTGGCTGGCGGCTGGCGGCTGGCGGCTAAGACTTGGCACACAACGCTTGGGCATAAGGCTGAGCCGGCGCCGTCACATTCCTTCTGCGGGCTACCGGAACGAAGCTTCTTACGAGGTCACGCTACTGAACGGATATCGTGGTGCCTACCGCCACGGTGGCAGTTGGATTCCAGCCCCAGAGGCTCCAGTCGTCGCATCCCGTATCGCTTCCGCGAAGGTGATTGTTCTCAACATGCATGCCCAGCCATGTGCGGTCATGCGGGCGTAGCGAGATCGAAGAGTTCCGTTTGGGTAGTCAGCTATCTACAGCAGCGCGTGGATGACACGTTTTTTTTTCTCCTAGTGGAGGTGGGCTGTTGGCTCTGCTGTCTCAACGGGATTGTGTGTGATCGTTCTGTGGTATTGCCCGGCATGGGCGTACAATACGCACATCATCGGGATTCTACAGTAGGCATGGTATGGGACGTGAAGTGTGAGTGTATGTGGGTGAGTGTGTGAGTGAGGGGGAGGGGCAGTCTGGATTGGAGAGGAACTAAGAATAGAAGCAGGAGTTGGGGAAAGCGGGTGGGTTGGTGATTGGGGATTGGGGGAAGTGCCCGCCTCTGCCATGTGCTAACCATGCATGGCATGCAGCAGCGAGCGGATGCGCACGTTTTGGGGTTGAAAGTGGTTAGGGCTTTTTTTGCGCTGCGCTGCGCTAGGGAAGCGGTGAGGAGGAGGGGGGGAATAAGGCCGTGAGAAATGTGGCGTTTGGCGGTGATGACGATGATAGGATAGATACGAGGGGAGAGTTGAGTAGGATGAGTGTGCAGGTAGGGCTGACGGTGACGGAGTGGGATGCGAGTTGCTGATGTTGAGTTATCTCTTGGCTGGATGAGCGGTTCGGTGGAGGCAATCTTAGATATTTGGGTGATGTGTGGTCTCCATCTTTGTTGAGCGGACTTAGGTAATGGCGCATTGGCGAGCAGAGAAAACGATCAATGGCTTCGTTGACCGGTCTCAGTCGGTCAAAGTCTAACTGGGGCCATACCTGATGCTTGAGGGCGCAGAGGGCCTTTGGAGAGTGTTGATTTGCCAAGGTGTGGCCAGGAAATCACGGCAGGAAAGCCATACGGGTATCAATCTGTGAGGCCTGTGTAGGGCAAGGAGACCAACTCAGTTGCTATATGATAATGAACTTTGGAGCAATTCAACTGTTTCTTCAGGTTAACCACCAGGGCACCCACCCAAAGCGAAACTCTAGCTTTCGGGTTCCTTTGCACAGGATGGCTAGACGCTTGATTGGCATTTACATTTGCCAACCCCGTTTTCAGTTTTCAGTTTCCAATTTCCAGTTTCCAGCTCCTAGTTCCTGTTTCTTGTTTCCGCGCTACTCTGGTCTCTGGTCTCCAATCCTTCAACCCCAAGCAAACCCCTCGATCAGTCTCGTTTTGCTGCCGTTTAGCGCTCCAGTTGCCCACTCCACCCTTTCCCACTTATGCCCTGCGCGCTTAATATTTTGTTCGCAAAAATCTGTCTTCTGGGACTGCGCCCCCTTTAGTTTGCTCGGTCTTCTCGCCTGCCTGCCCGAACAGCGGCTCCGTTTACGGTTTCCTGTTTCCTGCCAACAACATTCTTGTCACTACTACTTTCTTGTTTCTTGAAAGCAGCTTTCGCGAATAGGAACTCCGTCTTCAGTCCAACTCTAGGGTATCGAACAACTATAGATTCTGTGTGTATTCTTCTTCTGTTGGTAAACTCATCACCGAGACAAGCATTCCAGCACTCCGAAGCACCAGCACTCAACAGAGAACACCCGAGCAACCCTCAATCAAACTCAAACAAGTTCACCATCATCATGCAACCTACCGCCATCTTCACAGACCTGACCACCCAAACCACCATCGCACTCTTTCCCCCAACCCCGACCAAGGAAACTCCCACCCTAATCGAAACCGCCCTCCCATCCTATATTCTCTTCCGCGCCCCACCCGCCACCACCACCACCCACATCCTCACCACTGGTCCCTCAACCATACTTGTCATGCTTCCCCTTGACTCTCAAATCCAAGAGAACCTCATGATAATCACCCTCTCTCCTTGCCCTCCGTAATCTTTTGATCTCATCCTCCTCCAACCCCCGTCCCGCAGCCTCCTCCAATTCCCTCCTACTGATCTTCTCCTTTGCCCTCTCCTCTTTCGTCGTCTTCGCCCGAGGTTTAAAGCGCGCTTGCATACGGATGCGCATAGTTGTTTCGAACGAGACGTCCGTTGCATCGCCGCGGACTTCGGGGGTTTTTGTGGAGCTGCGGACTTTGAGGTACGTGTCGCGCAACGTTTGGACTTGGAAAGTGCCGGGGGTGTCCGGGGTGGCAGTGAGGAGAAAAGATTCCAGCGGGGAGATGGCTTCAGAGGTTGCGGAGAAGAGGCCTATTTTGTCGCAGGAGAGGTATCTGATAGGAGTTGTTAGCTTTGGACTTGTGCGATATGGTATAGGCTAAGAATGGACGGTAACCCGCAGGCGGATAACAAGCACATCTGATTGGAATTAAGTCGTATACATACTTCCCATGGTGCCCCTTGAACCTGTAATGCTCCGTCCCCACGATGCGATTCGCAACCCACACCTGGCGTACATCGTGCGGCTCTGCAGTGAGCGGGTTCCCGTCGACAATGTTCTCGATCGGCAGGGTAAACACCTTGCCGTTGGCGTCGCATGCCAGGGCAGTCGGGGGCTCGGTTGGCAGGACGAACATGACAGGGCCCGCGAGATCGGTCACAGCATCGGCCGACACCCAACTGTCGTCATCGTCGGGATTCTCAGCTTCATCCTTGGCCGCCTTGGTCGCTTTCAGTTGCCGCTCGCCATTATCCCCCACCGGCCCATCGTCTGCGTCGTCGTCGGCGGCGGCGGCGGCGCGCTTTCTCTTTTTGGGCTTCTTGTCGCCTTTGAATGTGAGTGCCTTGACCATCTCGACTGCGACGATGTCGATGTGAAGTTGACGGCGAACTGTTTACTTCGACGTGCGGCCGTAGTGGGGAGAAATAGCGGCTCAGCGGGAAGGTAGCGCGCCAAGCCGCCGATATTGAGGCGGGGCATCCACTATTGTTTCAACACCGTTCCGCCCCGCTCTCCAAGGAAAGCTTCGATCAAAGTTCAAACGTTGGGCTTGGGTCGGTTCAGTTCAAAATCGACTTCATCATTGCATAACTCGGGTGTGTCTACAAGCTAAAGTATCTAAAAACAAAGGAGAATAGCGACTGCTTGCCAAAACGCCAGGATATCTACACACAAGATTAAAAAAGTATACACATGAATAAACGCCGCCCAAACCCTGACGCCTAATGCCCCTGATTGTGCGTCTGATTCTGTTGAGCTTTCTTTTTCTCCTCAGCCTGCTTTTCTCGCTGCTTTCTTTCTTGCTCCTTCTTGTCTTTTTCTTTTTTGTCTTGAACCTTCTTCTCCCAATCCTTCTCGACGCGCCACTGATCATTCAGGTTCAGCGCGGTGTCTTTCGCGATGTTGCACTTCGTAGTGCCCCATTTTCTCTTGTAGATCTCCCTTCCCGCGCTGGTCAGCACGTCAAAAGCCTCGCCAAACCCAGCACCATCGTAGTAGAATGGCTCCCCAGCCCCACCACGCTGCGCTGTCTGCCAGGTGTTGCGGTTCTTGTAGCCCTCGCGGTACTTGTAAAAGTTCATCCCCAGGCCAACAACGTTGAGTAACTGGAAGTACTCAACCGGATCTGTGGGCACAACAACCGGGTCTTCCTCGGTGGTTGCTACTTCCTCTTCCTCTACCGCTGCCTCTTCCTCCTCTGCTGCTTCTTCATCAACCTCTTCCTCGACAACCTCGGCTGTGGGCTCCTCGCGCCTCTTGACACGGGCGTCTTGCTGCACGGTGGCAGCGAGTCCGCCATGAGGGGCAGGCTTCACATGCGTCGCCGTGGTATTCCCACCACCTGCCTTCCCCGTAGGGCCAGGCTTTGCTGTCTGCGTCACATTCGCCTCGGTCGTCTGCTTGGCCTTTTCATCCTTGACCTCATCGCCGTTCTTCGCTGCGGCCTCATCCTTGGCCTTCTGGATTGCCTCCCTCGCAGCCTTCAGCTGCTTCTCCTTCTCCTCCCGCACCTTCATACCTTTGTTGGGATTTGGATCTGCAAAGTCCGGCACGCTCTCCGGAAGTCGATACAGTGCGCCCAGGTCGGTCATAACGGTAGACACATCGTTGATAATCCCGACTCGGCGAAATTTGGTTGACCAACCATCCATCGTCAACTTGCCATTTAAATCGCAGTCCGAGTTGTAGTAAGGAATCATCGAATCGTAGCCTCCGACAGCTTCGAAAGCCTCCAGGTTTACCAGCGTCAAGTGATCGTACTGATACCACCGCATGCCCCATCTCTCGCCGCGTTCCAGGGTGTCCTGCAGTTCCGCAAGGCAGTTTTCGTAAATCGTGCGATATCCCGGCTCGCCCATGGCAGGAGGGAACATAGCTGCGCGTTCATCGTCCTGGTCGTAGAACTCCCACGGTCGGTCGCTAATTAGGCAAATATCAGCCATCGTCCCGGGGAACCAAACTTTAAAGTAACTTGACCTACCCCCTTCTCCTGACATCTTCAGGGCCATCCTCAAACGAAAAAACGACCACGTCCTGGTGGCTATACCAATAAAAATCGTGACCGTTCTCATACGCCTCGTGCATATAGAAATTCTGTAATTGCGCGAAATTCAGCAACACTGGTGTCTGAACTACATTCACGCCCAGTCGGTTCAGCGTTGTGTGGTTGAGGTAGAAGGGGTTTTGCAGCGTGAGGAGTCCGTCTCGGTTGCTATTGTGAACACCCGTGTTTTCGACGACGTGGATGCTCTCGGGGGGCCAGCCGGCGGTGATATAGGAGACTACAGCTTGGAGTAGCATGGGCCATTGGCGGGTGAAGCCGATAAAGAGGGGTGGCATGCGTTCGAGACCGTAGGCTTCATGGAGATTGGGCCTGCAACGGGTAAGTCAATCTTCCTTTCTTTGATTTTAAAAGATGGTGAGAGAGGCTCCGTACCGTGGGACATTGTATGCGGGGATCGGAGGCGGTGGACCGTCGGACAGAGCCATGAACGGGAAAGGATCAACCACAGGCGGAGGACCATCCGTCGCGGATGGCTTGTAGAGGGGTGGATCGAGGTTTGTCGGCGGTCGCCTGTTTCTCGGCGTGCCCGAAGGCAACTTGCGCGTCCTCGTCGGCGTCGGTCGACTCTTGGTGGTTGGCGCTACGATGGGCGTGACGGTTTGGGTGAGTGTCACGACAGAGATGCTGACGCTGATGCTGGGGTTGGCATTGCTGCTGCCGCCGCCGCCAGGGCTGTCGTGGTTGCTACCGATCGGGTTCGACAGGCGGAATGCCCCCGAGTTGGACGACACCGAGTAGCCGTAGAAGAGCATGCAGCTGAGGACGAAGGCGAACAGCACCGGCAGAGCGCTGCGCGCATTGCGCGAATGTGCGGGTATCAGCGCCATCAGAGCCATCTCTACGGCAAGAATGTCGCAGTCGAAGGCGGTGCTGCTTTTACTTGGGCGTGTGGCTGATGTTGAGGATGAAAGAGGGGAGTGATGAGGCTCTCTTTCCTCGAAACTGCATTGCGCCCCGTCAAGTCACCCCTATCGTCTGCTTCGATAGGGACACGCATTGCTGGGTAGGGATCGCCTCAGCACTAGGTAATCCGCTCGTGCCGCAGAGATCCGTTCTCGTCCTCCCAGCCGGGGACCAGCAGCCACTTGCGCTCGATCTGTGACCAGCAAACAAGCATTGAAGGGGGGAATATTGGCGCTAAACGGCGCTCTAATTGGCTGCCTTGCGGTTTCCTGCATGCCGAGACAGGCCATTGCTCGAGAGCGCAATCCTGGTAAGGGGCGAAACCGGGGACTGACCCTTTGGATCCTCAGCTGGGTCTTCCCACGTCAGCGGGACAGAGCCCCTGGAATTCAGCTGCTTCCAGGTTTGCTCGAAAAAGAAGCTCTTCCTTCTTCTGCTCTGCTCATAGTGTTGATGAGGCATTCGCGTCAACAAACCTCCTCCGTAAGGACCGCGATGTGAACACATCGACGTGGTTGGTACCCTAGGAACAACTAGGACCAACGGTCGTGGAAACCGCAAACGAGGATCTTCTTCGTATTTTTAGGGGATGCTCCTGTTTAGCACGCGCCAGCGGGTTTTGGTTAGGCAGACAGCAAGCAACACCCGACCGGCTACAACTCAGCTTCTCAAGCCGGGAGAAGGACCAAGATATCAAAATGGTTTGATTCGATATAAGCGACTCAGTTGCGGCTATGGCAGGACTTTCAGTTACTCAAAAGGTCACTCCGCCTCAGGGCCGACGATTGGGACTGTCAAGAAGGTAACCTTTCAATTGAAGATCCAAAAGTTTAGCCTTATCGATAAGGAATGTCTCGCCATCCCCCGTCGACTGACCCCACATGCTTGGCCTCCCACCTTCCTTCTGGAGACGACCGAAACATGGCCTTGGCAGCTCTCATAGCCCCGGCTTAAGCCGGGCAGTCCCACGATAATGACGATCCAACTCTCCTCTATCATACAAACCTCTTCACCGCTATTGAGGCCTTTTTGTGTCTCGCTTCGACCATGGCACCCCTTGCACAAGCCGTGACGGTGTCTTTGGAGGACCTAAAGGCCGGTATGTGAGACGCACTTTGTCCCGAACATGCGGGGCGATGTTTGTGTTTGCTGGATCTTGATGAAACCCCCCAAGACAGCTGACGCCCATTTTCGTCTCAAGGGACCGTGTCTTTTGGGGCACTTAAAGAGGCATTCGGACCAAACTCTTTGGGAATCCTGGTGGTCAAAGACGTGCCGCCGGAGTTCGTCGAGTTGCGACACCGACTCTTGTCATACTCGTCATATTTGGGAAACCTGCCCAAGTCTAAGCTCGGTGAGTTTCAACCCTTCGCCCAGCTCGTTCCTCACTGACAAAGCCCAGATGAGCTTGAGAACGAAAAGGCAAAGTACCTAACCGGCTGGTCTCTCGGCAAAGAAACGCTCAAAAACGGCCAAGTCGACACTTTGAAGGGTTCTTTCTATGCCAACTGCGCATTCTACGTCGACCCGGCCTTAGCCTGCGCCGAGCCAACTGAGGAATTCAACGCTGAAAACTTTCCAGAGTACCTCACGCCAAACATTTGGCCTGGCGAGGATACCCTTCCCGGCTTCAAAGACAGCTTTGAGCAGCTGTGCCGCGTAATTATCAACGTGGCCGTCCTAGTCGCACGCGCCTGCGACAGATTTGCCGAAAAGGAGATTGCTGGTTACCCCAGTTCCTACCTGGAACGAGTGGTGAGCACCTCTACCACCACCAAGGCTCGTTTGCTGCACTATTTTCCCGAAGAATCTGCTACTATTGCTGCTAGCAGGACCGCTGGCGGGGATGAAGATGAGGATGACTGGTGCGCAACCCATCTGGACCACGGCTGTTTGACGGGGCTTACTTCGGCCATGTTTGTTGACGAGGCGAAGACTTCACCCTCGATCGCTGAGCCTGCGTCCGAAACAAAAGACGCGGCGACTCCAGCGCCGTCCCTGTTGCCTCTACCAGAGCTCGCGGCGTCGCCAGACCCAGTATCCGGACTTTACATCAAGTCTCGGACGGGAGAGACGGTACAAGTCAAGATTCCGCGCAACTGCATCGCCTTCCAGACGGGTGAAGCCCTGGAGCGCATCACAGCTGGGAAATTCAAGGCAGTTCCACACTTTGTGAGAGGGGCGCGAGCAGCGATGAGTGACGGCAGAATTGCGCGCAACACGTTGGCTGTGTTCACACAACCAAACCTGGGGGACGAGGTGGACTTGGAGCAGCACATCACCTTCGGTGAGTTTGCCAGGGGAATCGTTGCGAAGAACACGGTCTCCTAATGGTGGAGATTGGTCTCCATCAGCAAGTTGGGGAGAGTGGGGGCCTGGTGTCAGGATGAACAGCGTCAACATAGGACAGCAAAACGTATTGGCTACGCCAGGTTCAAAACCCACGCGAGAGAGTTTCGAGCCAGTAACTAGACACCCCACTTCCCTCTAACGCCTTGAAGATGACGGAGGTGGAGGGATCATGTCGTCAACAAGCCGCAGAGACGTTCCTCCTCAGGGGGTGATTTCTTGGCAAGCAGGTGGCGTGTGCATAACCCCCATGAACGGGACACGCCCGCCCCGCAAATTCCCCTTACGATTTGCGGAAGGTCTCGCTCGGCACGCCCATGAGAGTCGAAATTGCCCCCTTCTCTGGACAATTATTACCGTTGTTATCGCGCAAATCGAGCGTCTTTTTCGATCATCCCCTCCTCCTCGGTGGTGTCCATCGTTACCACCGCAGTCACTCGCTTTCTATCTTGTTTCGCTCGTTCAATTGACGCGTTTTGGGCTTGCTGTGAGCTGTGACGTAGGGCTGGGAAGCCTTTCGCCTTACACGCATACAAACACAGCTGGTTTTCCAAATCCGCCGCACATGTTCGCGATAACGCGCTTCTCCGTGCCGGCAGCGGCATGGCTGCTACTCCTGTCGCTCTTCGACACAGTCTCAGCTGCTCCGCACGTCAATAGGAACGTAGTCGCAGCGCGACAGGCCGACGCACCAACGCCCGCCAGTCCAACAGACGTCTGGGTCACGGTCGACGAGTCTGGCCGTCCCAAAACAGTCACTCCCGTTCTTACCACCATCAGCGGGACTCCGACAGTCATTTCTGGTGCCCCTTACGAGATTACCGGGACGGTATTCACACAGACACGCAACGCCGCTATTACAACGAGCACCGGCGTTCCAGCACCAACCGCCACAGGGAAGGATGGCAGCGGGTCCTTCGCCCTCTGTAAGAAGCCCGAAGGCGACTTCGCTCCGTTCTGCGAGCCCAAGAACAATGCGACTATCTACCCAGGAAAGACGCATTACGGTATGACTACATCCCTATCCTTGCGCTCATGCGGCCCCTTTCTCACAATCCATTTCAGTGACCTGGGACCCCTCCTTCTTCAAGAGTTCCAACACTACAATTCGCGTTGTTGGCTTCTACAATGAATCCGAAGAAGCATTTTCCTCCGACCTGATCTCCGCGGGCTGGGGCTTTTACCAATGGCGTGTTGAGTCGGACCTGTACAAGATACCAGGCAAGGACGCCGTGAACATCACCCTCCGAATCGCCTCCCTTCCTCTGGGGGCAACAGTGTCTTGGGTCCCTGGCCCGACCGTCGTCGTGACCCCTTCGCCAAGCCCCGAGCCAACCAAGTCGCCCGTCCCGAAAGGCGAGGCACTCTACATCGCACTACCTACCGTCCTCGGCTTTGTAGTCCTTATGGTGATCGGAACATGCATCTGGAACCGCAAGCACCGCAAGATCAATCTCGGTAACGTCATGGGTCGCGGTCGTGGCGGCTACGGCGTTGGCAAATCTCGAAGACAGCGTGTCTTTGGCAAGGGTGCCCACAAGGAGCAATCCATTGGGCTTATGGAGCGTGACGGTGCCGTCGCAAGCGCCCGGGAAGGTGCATATCGTGATAACGATGACGACGAGTGGAAGTCCGAAGTTCCCGGAAGAGGACGGACTCGCGTCCGCGCTGACGAGATCGACCGCCCCCGACGCGATAGCGACGCGCTGGGTAGTCTCGCGGGGACGCCGACCAGGAACAATTTTGACTTCTCCCGGCCCGGTGAGAGTGATAACAGTAGGAACGGCAGCAATGTGTTCCGCGCGGAGATGGACAGACAGGAGAAAGCAGCCAGGGAACGATTCTAGAAGATGAAGGGGTACCAGTCAGTTGCTATCGTTGAAGTGGACGAGGGTGAGAAAGAGGAAGCGATCAATGATCAAAGACAAAAACAAGAGGACCGTTCTGAGAACCAGGGGCGCAGGGAACGGGACAACTTGTCTTTCCGCATCGGCCAAGGAGGAAAGATCAGAATCATTGAACCGAGGTCAACATGAGAAGGGACCGTGATGAATTACGCTTAGAACACATCGGACAGACCACATACCACACACGGCCAACACTTGGTGGCACGTTGCAGGTAATTACTACATGCAGTTAGCTGTCTGCTTACCTGCCTACCGCTTATGATAATGGACACCACTTCAGAGGATCAAACGAGTATCAAGTGGATTCTTTCACAGGGGCCAAAGAGAAAACAGGCGGAAGTCAAGATGATCTAATATCTGCGTACACGTTGAACAACACAATCTTTGCGCCGTGTCTGGGATTCCGCCAAGCCCGTGATTGCCATAGTCGAAGCCACTTTTCCCGATCGTCCCACGTGCCAGTTGCCCTTTTTTCTTTCCATGGCCCTCAAACACCAAACGCCGTCCCAGCTCCATGTCCACCCCATAATCATTACCATGCTTATTACCAAGGTAAGCCAGCCCTGTTCAGACCCCTGGTTCCTGCCATCGAAAGCCCCTCAAACAAAAATAATACACGGAAAGGTGGAGAGAATCTTTCTCACGCCCAAGTGAGGCTCCATTGAGAGTTCCATGCCCCCTTGGGGAAGTGCTCCTTTAGATTTTCGAGGGCCAGAAGACGCTTCTGTTCGCTGTAGGCCCAACTCGAAGCGTCCAGCTCTTGTCCGTCTAGCAGGACCTTCGACGGACTAGTGGACATGCCTAAGATGGACACTCTTCCAAGAGGATTCGTATCCACGAAATCCCCGTCCGGCATCACGGTTAGCGTTCCTCCTTCAATGGAGAACTGAGAGACGTTAGTATGGATCCAGACGCGCAATTTAATGCAGAACAGAGCCTACCTTGATCCAAGTCTTTGTTGCTGGCACGACACTCTCTCCGTCATCGAGGTACAATTGTCCCTCTGCACTCCCGTCTTGATCCAGCGCCACAATGAGCCCCCATGGGTTATTGCGGCTCGCTGCGGTTGTCATACCGGGCTCTTGTGTAGGCACGATATTGCCGCCGCGCAGGTAGACTGGGATGTGTGTGAGAGGGGCAGCGATTGTGAAGTTCTGTCCGGGCTCTACCCCTTCCATAACTGTCTGATTATACCAGTCGTACCAAACCGTTCCGCTTCCGATACCCGGAAATACGCCGTTGACAGTCGTGGCACCTTGGGACAGGCATGGCGTCACCATCATGGCTTGGCCGAGCATAAATTGTCTGTCGACGTCTGCTAGCCAGGGTTCGTTGGGGAACTCCCATGCCAGAGCTCGCATCACGGTGTCGCCGCCCCGGTTGGCCTGAGCAAAGAGCGTATACATGTAGGGCAGGATCGAGTACCGGATCGCCATCGCCTTCTTGGTCGCGTCGATAACCGACCCCCACATGTATGGTTCCTGGGAGTTGGCGCTGAGAGTATTGTGGTTTCGGTAAAAGGGGAAGAAAGCACTCAGCGCCATCCAGCGCGCGCAAAGTTCCATGTCGGTGTTGCCGTTGAAACCGCAAGTGTCAACGCCGAACATTGGGATTCCAAAAATCGAAAACGACAGCGCCTGTGGGATGCTGAAAACCATTGAATACCACTTGGAGTCGTTGTCACCTCCCCAGTGTCCAGCCCACTTTCCAGAGCCCGCAAAGGTGCTTCGTCCGATGATGAACGGTCTCTTTCCTTCGAACACTCTGAGAAGCGCCTGGTACGTAGCACTGAGGATCTGATGCCCGTAGAGATTGTGGAAATCGTACTGGACGGCCCCTCCATGGTGAGTGCCGTTTGGACTGAGCGCATGCACAGCAAGGTCCCCATTGAAGTTGTTGATGGTATATGGCGGCCAGTTGATATTTCGGGATCCAGGGGTCGGCGTGGTGCGGACGATGGGCTTAGTAGCAGTCGGGGTTGGGGTTGACGCTGCTTTCTGCGTGTGCAACATGGATGAAGCTACGGCAGCCTCGCTGCTGTTGGTGATCTCAAAACCCTCAGGGTACAACAGTATCAAATTCCCGGGCTCCCCTGGCAGCTCGAAAGGCGGGTGCACGGGATTCAGGGTCAGATTTCCAGATCCGCAGCTTCCCACGCAAAACGAAGCGACCTGTGATTGTCAGTACCCGCTGAGATATTCCCCTGCATTTTCATTACGTACCTCGGACATGTCGATCCAGATGCCATCAAACTACGCCAGTCAGCAAGCCGCCCGTTGTAGCCATTCGTGCCGTATTTGCGCAGCGAGGCCAACTTACTGCAACAAGTTTAGAATACCGCACGAACTCGTCGATCCACCAACCGATAGCGCCCGTACCGTTGAGCACAGCGCCAACGAAATCTGGGAAGACGGTATAGCCCGGCCACACAGCTCCATAATAAACAGACCCGTCAGGGTTGAGCACAAAGGCGTTGGCATCAATTCCGCGGTCGTACGTGGGATATGCGTCCGCCGGGTTCTCAGGGTTCGGAGCGTAGATTGCCGAGTCCACGATGGGCACATAATGTTGCCCATTTTCGTGAAGTTCGGACAAGAACTTTGCTCCTTCCTCATAGCCGTAGCCCTCTTGGTCATTTTCGAAGTCCCGGTAACCCTTCATGTAGTCGATGTCGGCTGTTACTGGTCAGTCTCTGTAACCAACGAATGGTTCATCTGCTCGGGAAACAAGACATGCAAACGGACAACTTACTCCAAATGGTCTCCAGCGGGATCTGGAATCTCTTGAAGTGGTCAACAACGTTCTGGAGGGCAGTCCAGTTCTTGTAACCCCAACGACACTGGTGGTAACCGAGTGTCCAGTACTGCTGCATGGCAGGGAGCCCTGTGGCGCTCTTCTGGTATGCCTTTGTCACATCTTCGACTGTCGGACCGGAATAAAAGTACAGGTCAAGACTGCCGCCGAGTGTCCTCCAAGTGATGCCCGAGGGTCGAAGAAGCACTTCTTGGGCATGTGCGTTTCGGAGAAACACACCGTGTGTATAAGAGACATAGTCCGCCTTCTTGTCGTTGGCGTTGGCAACGTAAGTAAGCTTGCCTGATTTACCCTTGGCAAAATATCTCGTGTCAAGATAAATAGGGTGGCTACCGTAGATGTTGGCATCAGTGTTATCGGCCACGTCGGCAGCAAAAATGGTCCCTGTTCGGCATCAAAATCATATTCCCAGCAGCGTCAATCACAGAGGTGGACTCACTGGTGAGGTTGTTTCCAAGTCGAAAACCATGCATGACCTCACCAAGACCGTACAAATTGTAGTTCTCAGGGAGGGTAGAGCCAAATTCGATGAATTGGTCTTCGAACACAAGCTTCCGCCCCTCGGACGTGAAGAGGGTATCACCAGTGTCCTTGCGCTTCACGGCGAAGGCGAAACTTGGCTCGTTCGTCCAAGACACGTCCAGCTTGTTTTCGGTAGCGTAGGAACCTCGCCCGTCAACGGGCTGTGGAACGATTGCCTCTGGGAGAAGAAACCAAGTCTCATTTTCAGGTCCAATGTAGCGTGGCTGGATTCGAATACGAAGACGATCGTCCGCTTGCAGTCTGACGAGAAGAGTCAAGTCCTCGATATCGTTTCCATATACGTTGCAAGCCGGACCAGCGAGATGCAGTTCCGCGGTAAAGCCATTGCCACTCTCCTGAACGCTGGATGCCTTGTAGCCGGGGCAGAGATCCTGGGGATTGACGGCCTCGGGGTCTTTGATGTTGGGGATGACGTTCAAACCGATGTCTGCTGACTTTGGCACTGTGAAGACAGGTGCCTTGGCTGTCTCAGTGGGTGATCCGGCGGCGAGACCGGGCTGTACCGGTGTTGGGCGGCTGACCTGACCCACCGCCTGGTTTGGAAGCAGGGCCGAAAGAAGGAATAGTGAGAGCCATGTAAAGAGCACCATAGTGAAAAAAGTGAGACCGAGTCTCCGTATAGTCTGTCTCTTTCCTGCGCCAGACCTCGTCTTAATACGGACGAGAACAGCCCATAGGAGCAGCAGAGCACCAAAGCTCAAATAGTAATGCGGTTCAGGCCCAAGGGCGCAGCCTCCTCGGTGCGGGCGAAATTCCAAGTGGGTTTTGCAGTCTGGCGTGTTAGTCAAGACCGGTACTGTTGAACTCTGATGCCCCTGGTGACCGTTGAGCTCCGCCGAGACCGCGCTGCTGGAAAGGAGAATGGCGGTCGTGAAGAATCTGGCCGTGGCGGAGGAGCAGCGTGACCGGACGGATATAGGAGGAATCTACACGATGGTTACACACCCTGCCTGTTCACTCGGATGGAGAAGGTTTGCAAAACAGGGCACGGGACGGTGGAGATGTGGAAACTTTATGACGGCATATTTCCTGCTCGAGAGGGGGAGGTTGCGCACCATGAGGGCAGGATTCCCTACGAGCCCGACCAGCTTGTTCCACGTAGCTGTCATGGCCAGGAACACCGCTACGTTGCTCTGTGCTTGCGAGTAATGAGTCGGCTTCATGGTTACGGCCCGGTTCCTCAACCGCGTGCGTGGGTGACAGTAGTCGTTGGACGGTGGATCGGACACGGACATGATCGTCACCCCATTTGCGGGCACCAATCAAGCTCTTCCCATATCCCAGGAGATCCAGGTACGTTTCTGGGCTTCAAAGTGAAATAAGCTTGCTGGGGTCAATCTTAGGGGCCCCAAAAGTGGGAAGGCCGTTTTCTTGTGGAGGTTTGAGGAAATTCGGAAGGCGGTAGTCATGTGCGAACGCCTTCGGTTTGAGCACTTCTGTTGAACGCGAATGGTATCGGCAATGAACGGCTTGGAATGGTCAAGAAAGGCCGGCTTTGTTTTTTCCAACATGGCGGGTGGTCAGGCGCTGAGGAGAACGGGCGGATGGAAGGTGCGAGTCGAGAGAAAGGGGGGGTCCTGCAGGACATGACCTGCAAAGTAAATCTGTGGAGACGATACCTTACCTTACGTACTACGCCAGTCAGTTGTCAAGTACATGCATGTATGTAGCTCCACGGCTAGAACGTGTCAGACGGCTGTGGACAAGCTGTTCAAACACGTTGAACTGTGAAAGCATGTTCGTCCCCGCTTCTGTGGCGTCTATGATGGTTTGCGGTCTACCATTGCTCCCTGCGGTGACACTGTACACATACATGACTTTGTGCTCTTGACTGTCAAATTCTCAGCTTCGGCCGAGATATAAATTAGGATTGTATGGTAGAGCACCTGGCATTCCAATTACGTGGAAGCCTTTGCTCGTTTTTCCTGAGCCACATTGCGTTGACAGATCAGCTGTCGCGTGCCGTTGATTCCGTCTTCACCTCCAGGCACTGTACGCCGTTTCCTATACCTGTCATCTGAAGATGTCGTCTCAACTCCTGCCGGTTTCCAAACCCAATTCCACCCAAAAACCACCTACCAATACCCAAAGAGTTTAAACAGATGACAACCTATGACACCAAAAAAGGAGGCGAATCCCAAAGCGAGAGAAGATACCCAATGTCCTGATATGATGCCGCCGTGCCTTGAACTCCGTCCGCGCTGAACTCCGTCGCTGATAACCGCCGATGTAGTAAGTGAATCCCAAAAAGCAACCGGCGCAACTGACCGCCCGTGGTATAACAACATATCAATAACTGAAGTCGACATGCCCTAATTGTGCAACTATTTTGTCGTCCTGCGTTGTCGATGTTGTTGTGGTCGTCCCGGTGGTCGCGCTTGCGCCGGTGTCTGATTGTGACGTGTCGGCACTGCTGCTGCTCCGCGACGGCTGCAGCTCGAGCTGCGGCTCTGTCGGTATCCCGCTCTCTGAAAACCCAAAGTCGCGCATCTGCTGAAAGCTCCAGCTCGGCTCGAATCTCCTGCTGTTCCACGCGTGGTCCACCCGCTCGTACATCTCGTCGATTTGCTCCAAACTAATCTTGCTCGTCTCGAACACCATGCACCAAACAAACGCAATTGCAACGATGCAAAACGCTCCCCAGAGAAAGAAGACTTTTGAGCCTAGGTTGACCGCGTCCGGAGAGCCTTTCGTGTCTGTCATGTATGGTGTTGCGAAGGCGATACCAAAGTTGAGGAGCCAGTTCGAGGCCGTCGAGATGGACATTGATTTGGCACGCACTTTGAGAGGGTAAATCTCCGACGTCACGACCCATACGACGGGGCCCCACGAGGCGGCAAAGAAGAAAATGTAGATGGCGACAAATGCGATGAGGATTTGGTTTTGCGTGGTTATGTCTTCGTCCCCGTTGGCGGTAGCGTACGCGGCAATCAGGAGCTGGCAGATGGCCATGCCTATTGCTCCCACTATGAGCAACCTCCGTCGTCCCCACGATTCGACAACCAGCAGCCCGGGTAATGTTGACACTGTGTTGATGATTTGCATGATGAGCGAGATTTTGAAGGGGTCGTTAACACCGGCCCCGTTGAAGAAGGTTGTTCCATAATACATGATAAAGTTGACGCCGGTCAGTTGCTGGAGCATCTGGAGGCCGCAGCCTGTTAGTGTACGGCGCCCAAGATGTGGGTGGCCGAAGAAGACATCTTTGTATGTGTCGGCGCCAAGGGCAAGTTCGTATTCGTGGTTCGCCTCGATTTCAGCTAGTTCTTCGATCAACGCTGGGTGGGTGATGTCCAGACGGCGAAGGCGACTGAGGGACATGGCTGCGGCTTCTTTGTGACCGCGCTTGACGAGGTATCGGGGGGTTTCTGGCAAGACCAGAAGACCCAGAGCGAGGACGCACGCCCAACTCAGTTGAAGACCCATCGGAATACGGTATGCGGCGGCTCCATCAATGTTGGCCGTCAGGATGTTGACTATGGAGGCGATAAGTAGTCCCACCGTGATGGAAAGCTGGTAGGCGCAGACAAGTGTTCCTCGGACCCATTTTGGAGCCATTTCTGACTGGTACAAGGGGACGAGAACAGAGATGGTTCCGACGCCGATTCCAGCCACCGTTCTGGCAGTCGCGCTGTGTTAGCGCAAGGACATCTAACGTGCACAGAGGACACCCAACTCACCTGCCGACGACTAATAACTCGACATTTGTCGCGCAAACCTGGAATATTCCGCCGATGCAAAACACACCAATCGCGCCGATGAGCGACCGTCGACGACCCCATTTGTCCCCTACCGGGGCCGAGAAGAGGGCGCCGATGACGGTCCCGAAACTAAGCATTGCGACGATGAACGCTACTTCTTTTGGCGACATGTTGAGATTATTATCTTGATCCAGGTAGCCCGTGTTGAAATGGTCCTTGAACGACTGCATCGCGAGAATGCCGTTGATGGTCCTAGAGAGAGAATACCACCGTCAGCGCCCGCGCCCCGATTGATTCCTGCCTCCCCCCTCGCCCTGAGGCCCGTCTGCCATCGCTTACCCTGTGTCGTAGCCAAACAGCAAACCGCCCGTGGCGACGAAGAGCCCGACCATGATCGCTGGCGCCGAGGAGCCGGCGACATTGTCGGGCTTGTGCCAGCCCATGGCTATCGCCATGGTGCAGGAGAAGGCCCGTCAAGCCAGATTCGATGTCGGTGCTCGCTGGGGGAACTATCGCGGGTCGGTTTGGCGATGTGAGGTTGGATTGTGCGGTTCGACCATTCGAGAGCGGCGTCTTCGCGGGTAATATGAGAGTGGAGAACCCCCGGGGCGGGCAGGAGGGAGAGCTGGTGAACGAGAACAATGGCGGGCCCTCGTGAGTTTGGGGTGCCCCGCTGTGATTGGACAGCTGGCCGAACCGTTGCCCGTGCTGGCTTGGCGGCCAGACTGCGAAGGGGCTCCACCACCCCAGCGCGCGCTGCGCTCCCCCCTTTCCTGATCGGTGCAAGCAGCCTGCGCCCGACACCAGGAAGAGGCCTGGGAGGGCCGCAGACAACCAAGGTCGCAGGTTTCCTTTTCGCTTGGCAGTGTGCGCCGCCTCAAATCGAGTTGATTTCCGGCAGAGCTGGCTGCAAGCCTGCCTGGCGCGCTCGCGGCATGCTCCCGCCCTCAACGCCGGGCGGTGGGGCTCACTCAGTCCCCAGTTCCTTGAGCAACGAAATCGAGAAATGCACGCTAGCTACGAATTTACGCAACCGTAGTGTACGAGCCCGCCAGTCAATCGGGACAGGCATGCGATGATTGTCGCGATGGTTCCGATTCATCCGAACGGGGGCGGTCGATCGCCGGTAATCCGTACCGTTGCGACGGGCTCAGCAGGTGGATTCCCGCCAGAGATCTGGCCAGCGCCGCGATCCTCACCGCAAAAGACTCACGAGGGACCACTTTGGCTGCTTGAAGGCTTGACGAATCACGAGGCCTGCCTGGAGAGGGGGTGCGGCGCGCACAAATCCATAAAACCAACCGCTCAGGAAGCGGGGACTGTATGAATAACGAAACCCCCAGAGTCCCATGCAAGCGAGATATCACTTCAAGTCCCAGCCTGGGTTGGATGCAACATACGTCCCCGGGCGCTGTTGAAATTATTGACGGCGACCAGCTGACTATTGACGCCTCGACTCGACCAGTCCTCCCTGGACTGGACAGAGATGTCGCAGAAAGGTTCATATGAAGTCCGGTCTTCAAAACGCGTTTGCTTTGAGCGAACCCGAAGCTCTCCACATATGACAAGCGTTAACTAATCGACTTGAGACGGCATGAGCAAGACGGGAGTTCTGCGGGGAACAAGGAGAACGCGATCACGGTGCTGGAAACTGGGTGGGCTCCTGGGACCAGACGGACGCTGGTGATTGGCCGGCCGCAGTTTACCTTTTTTGCGGGTGGTACTTGCCAGCCCCGCAAGCCCACCAAACTGGCATTGGAGGCGAGGCGACGTAGCTGGCTTTGACAATTGATTGACAGACACGGACAAAGTCGCTCGCCTGCCGCCTTGACACGCGGGAGCAGGACTTGCATTCACGATTTATTCCGCCCTTCGCCCTTGCGGCCACGAGGGCCAAGAAGCCGATCACCACCCTCGGGGAAGTCCACGCTGCAGGATGTGGACGAGTCACAGCACATCCTCTGAGACGACCCCCTCGCGTAGCACATCGCCGCATCAACTGGTGCCGGCCGCTTGACTAAGAGCAGCCTTTCAAGCATTGCAATGGCGACCTAAATGTCAGCAACCAGGCCGCCAGCTAACTGCTCTGGGCATGACGCCTCCTATTCTCATCGGACTTATGCAGCCACATCCCACCTCCTGTTTGTGGTCTCCTAGCTTTCCGTCAGGCGCCTGAGAGCGCTTGCCCTGGGACGCATTTGGCCATTGGCATTGTCCAACCGCGACCTGCGTTGACCGAATTTGCATGCGATTGTTGACTATTTTTACAGAGCTTTCGCACACCGGTCGCAGACGGCTCTCAGCTGTCGCGCTGCGATGTTGTGCTCCGTGAAGAGGAAGGGCCCGGTCACACGGGCTGATGTTAGTCGCCCCTCGTCGCCCTCCTCTGATTCCAGCCCGCCGTCCGTCCCGTCTGTGATTCCCACGGCGGCGCACCCCGCTCATGGAAAATGAAGGATTTGGCATTGTACCGGGTCCCCTCCACGGTTGACCCAGCGCTGTTAAGACGGGCGGACGTGGTGGGTGAGTTAATTTGTCGGTGCGCATCATGGGCGGGGTGCGATTGGATCACCGCACCCCTCCTCAGCCTGTCAGGACTCAGGGAAAAGGGAGACGCACGCAGACAGCCTGCCGCTGTGGCCAAAACGCAGAGCTTCGAGTGTCCCGTGTTTCTGTCCGCGTCTTGGGGATTTCGACTGACCGTGATGGTAGATGGGGGCGACTTGGGGCTTCGGCTGCCTTCCGCGCCGCAGGCGGGCATTTGGAGGGGGCAGTCTGGCACGATTATGCCTTTTCTGTGGTATCCTATCAGTCGGTTCTCATGCCACCCTGAGCTTCCTCGGCTCCAAGGCAGTGACGGCCCGCCTGGCTCAATGGACTGCTGAGCAGGGGAAAGCCGATTCAGCAAATACCCGACGGGAAGTTTGAATGGAGTTCTTCCACCTCATGTGTCTCACCAGGGGCGGGTGAACAGAAACTGCTGCCATCATCTACGTCGTCGGCAGGAGCCGTCAGCGTTGTCGAGCCCTTGGCCCGGACTTGGCACGGAGGAAAAGAAATGGTTCTGCTGTCGTTGCTTCTTCTGCGTGCTGACACTAAAGCTCCAATGTCTTGTCGCGGAGAATGAAACATCACCGATTTGAGACTTTGGCAATGGCGCCAACTGAGCTGCATGGGTAGGCTTTTCCTTGGGAGACCAAATCTTGGGAGCTGAGTGCCGATAGGACGGCACCCCTCCGGCAAAGGTTGAATTCCTTCGGACCCAAGTTCGAGGAGGGTGGATACACACCATCCCATGGTCAACAAACTGGCAGGTATCGCCTCCCCTAGAGTTGCGTTGCGTTTAGATGGAAGCCGTAGGCGGGTGCTGATCTTTTCTTGAACGGGTTCAAGATTCAGCTGGAACCTGGGCCAACTGAGGCTCGAGGAACATCAGGGGCATGTCTGAACAACCAAGCAATCGACGCCCAGGCATTTGCTCAGATGCGAGAGCGTGAGCTAGGTCGTTCTATCACCAGGCATGAATAATTGGTCTTCAGTTGGACATTTTGATCTTCCTCTTTCCGTTGGACACAGTCTACTCCGGCTTAACTAGGAGGGCAGTTGACTACAGAACAACACGCCTATCTCACAGAATTTTAGAGTCGCCTTGACAACAAAGACAACATATAGCTTCGATTGCTTAGTCACCACATCTCCTGCACTCCAGATGCGAGTTGTTGGAGTGAGCCTGGGGGAAGGCCGAAATCACCACGCCATCAAGTTTGCAAAGCAATAAATGGCACTTCTTTGGCCATACATGCGAATGCAAAGTGCTATCGGAGGCGACCAGCACTAGCGGTTGGCCTCCGCCACTTGCGAACGGTATGGAATCACTGGTGCTCCGCACGCTGACAGCCCTGGGGACTCGCCGCCGCCCACAACTAGTACCGGAGGTGAAAATACGTAAGACTATGAGAGATGGCAAAGTTCTGTCAGCAGCTTCAGTTTCAGCCTCCGCCTCAAGGTGGGTAACCTGAGAGAGCTACTGGTCGCCTGCTTGGGCCTGCACACCACCCCGGCAGCAAGATTCAGGGGGCCGCTTCACCGAAAGAGTGTTGTCTCAACTCCACGGATTCTCAGCTGCATCCTAGAAGAGCTGCTTCTTCTCAGCACCCAACACCGCCATGTGTCTAGTGCAGTCCAGTGGCGTTGGAACAACTAAACAGATGGTGCGACGCCAATGTTATATTACCCTCCTGCGCAGAAGAATACTCTGGTCTCACCAAGCCCGGTTTGTCCTCCCCTGGGTAGGTAGGTACGGATTCCAGCGACCCGGAGGAACGTGCAAACCCAGCCCTGCATCTCCCTCTCGAAACCCTCGGGAAACCGCCATTTACGCATCATCAAATCAGGAAAAAAAACACCATCCGTGCCCGCGGATCGGACCTTTCGAGGGGGGGACTTCCAAGGCTCGGTATTGGTCACCGAAATCATCGCAAGCGCATGTGCGATTTGCACCTAATCTGGAAATCACCTAAACACCAAGGCGTCTAGTTCGCGATACCCGCCTCAATTAGGTTTCGCGTTCCCCATGCGTTTCCCCTGTGTATGGCAGACGCTATCTCACAAAACAACCGTCGAATAAACAACCCTTCATAACCTTCTGGACGAACGGCCTCGGCGTGCATCAACCAGGCACCGGACGGCACAGAGCCTCTTGTGCTCGCTCCTAAAGCGTTGACCGACCAGTTATGCACTCCCCACACTTTCCATCCCATGTATTGGTCTGTCAGCGGGCCAAGAACTCTTGGTGTCTTTGCAACGTGCAAGTACCAATACATTCGAAGAATCCCAAAGGCTTGGGATGTCTTGGTTTTATGCAACTCGCTCTCCAACCTTGGAAGTACGCCGCTTCAGCCGATAACCGAACGAACCACAGCATCATTTACAAGCAGATTGGACGAATGGGTAAAGTTGAAGGTACTGTGAACAGTGCTTTTTTTTAAACCCTGCATTTCCAAAATGTCCGCAGAAAATAAAAAACTTTCGCAGGACTATACGATGGTATGGCTGACGAGGCAGAGACATGGACGAGGTACAAAAGGAAATAGAATCTATCAATACAGCACTGCTATGCATCGTAATCCCTCAGCATAATGCTGCCTCATCCGCTTCATACATGAAGCCGCTGCCACAAAAAACTCCTGGGGGACGTAACCCCTTTTCCCTGAAGCCTTGGCCCGGCTTCGCCGCTGACCAACCTCATTACGGCGTGGATATACCCATTACACGGGCCACCCTGCTAAATCATCCTTTAGATCTCAAGAGTAATCTTCTGGCCCTTGACTCTCCCGATGACCTGCTCTGGTGCGTACTTGGGAATAACCTCATCGTCGTGAAGCATCTCAAACTCCTCAGTGGCATCGCGCCCCATGAAGTTGAGAAGGGCCTGGGGACCACCGGGGTGGTCATCAAGCCAGTTGGTGAGGTCGAGGACGACACCCTTAACGACTACCCAGAGATCCTCCTTTTTGTTGTGCTTAGCGACTTCCTCCATCGTGAACTCCTTCTCGGGGATGGTGAACTTCTTGGGGTCGTTAGCCTTACCGGACTCCTTGCCGTTAACCGTAGGGTTGGGTCCCGACGCGGACACAGCTTGGGAAGAAGGAGCGTCGGAGCGGCCGGCGGCACCGCTGTTGGCCCACTCGACCGAGATGCGGCCAGGGGTGGAAGGGTCGATGTGAAGGGCGATCTGGCCGAGACGCGAGGCGCCAACGGAGCCCTTGAGGGCTTGCTGGAAGAGGTAGTTGCTGGCGGTGTCACCGGCAACACGGCCGTAGACAACGCAGCCAAGGAGGGACGAACCACCGAGACGGTTGGCACCATGGACACCACCAGCAAGCTCACCGCAGGCAAAGAGACCCTCGAAGGGCTTCTTGTCCGAGTTGAGGACCTGGGCCTTGTCGTTGATCTCAATACCACCCATGGTGAAGTGGAGCACGGGCTCCATGAGGGCAACGTGGAAGTCGTCGTTGATGTCCAAGGGCATGTTGTGGAAGAACTTCTTGCCCCATGGGTCCTTCTGCTTGCCCTCAGCAATGGCGTTGTAGGTAGTGAAGGTCTTCTGGAGGTGCTCGGGGGTGCAGCCAATGGCCTTGGCGAGCTCGTGGCCAGTCATCTTCTTCATGAGACCACGGCCGGAGTAATGGCGGGTGTGGAAGTCGAGGGTGTTGGAAGCCTTGGAGTTGAGGATGAGGCGGATAGGGAACTTGCCCTTGTCCTTCTCCTTCCACATCATGCCCGAGACGTAGTCACGGTGGCCGAGCTCGTCGCAGAAGCGGTCGCCGTCAGCGTTGAGGAGAAGACCACCCTCACCACGGAGCGCCTCAGCGGCCAGGAACTTCCACTTTGAGCCGGGGTCCTTGGGGTCGACGAGACCGGTAGGGTGAACCTGAACCTTGTCCATGTCGATGGCATTGCCGCCAATGGCCATAACCATCTTCTGGCCGTCACCAGTGGCGTGGGTGCCGTTGGTGGTAGCAAGGCCGTAGGTGTCGGGCCGGTGCTTCTTCAGGAGCGAGCCCTCACCGAAATCAGCAGCATAACCACCAGTGGCGAGGATCACAGGGCCCTCAAGGGTCTGTGGTTGCCCATCGAACTCGTATGTGACACCGGTGACCTTGTTGCCCTCCTTGTTGAGGCCGGTAACGCGAGCCTTCTTGATGATCTGAACTCTCTCGGGCTCGGTCTCGGCGAGCTCCTCGAGCCTCTGCATCAGAGCGTAGGTGATGGCCATGCCGGGGAACTTGGCATCGTGGCCACGGTGGGTTCGAGGCTGAGAGTGGCCACTAGTTACACAAAGTTAGTGGAGCCTTGGTGAGATTATGGGATTATTGCCGACATACCCGAGACGAGAGACAAGAGTGAGATCGAGGTTGAAAACATCCTGAAGCCACTCGACAGCGGCAGCAGACTTGTATGTGAGGACCTTGATGAGGTCGGGCCTGGCCTTGTCACGCGCAGACTTGAGGGTATCCTCGTAGAACTGCTTGACGCTGTCCTGAATGCCGTGGTCGACCTGCGTCCTGGTGAGGGCGCCGTTGATGCCGGACGTGGCCTTGGTCGAGTTGCCACCGAAGAAGCCCTGCTTGTCGAGAACGACGACGTTACCGCCGGCGAGGTAGATGGTGTGGGCTGCGCTCAATCCGGACACTGTTGGAGAACAGGCGCTGGTCAGCGAGATGGCTTCTTCACATGTGATGACGACACGGCGCAGCGCAGCACAGCGCGGGGTCGCAACACTCTTGGGGGATCGCAAACTTACAGCCGCCACCAACAACGATAACTCGGGGAGCCATTGTGACTGGTCTTTTGATTGGGAGAACAGAGCGATGGCAATGCGAAGAGGAACAGAGGAGGGAGAGGAAAAACCGCAGCCGTGAGGAATGCTAAGAGTAGTTATTTGGCCGCGGTGGATTGTTCCCTCCGAACTAGCAACGGCTGGAGCTGACACGCTGATTCGTGCCGAGGTCGAGCGAGAGACAGGGGGTTTGCAGAGGTGCTGTAGGGCCAGTTAGCGAGACCCTGGAAAATGCCCGGACCCGGCGTCGTCAACTCACATTCCTCGTCTTCGACGGTAAGAGAAGTCAACGAGGTACTCGAAGGCCAAGATGCACAATGGAAGAGAGCAATGGGAAAGAAAACGCGGAGGCTGTACCCTTAATAATGCTCAATTCCGTCCGCTTTGTGCACGTCAATGGTCCCCCTTGGCCGAGGACTGGGAACAATCCGGTCGGCAATTGTACCGAGGTTTGCCACAACGACCCAAGAGCGTGTGAGACAGACTTGGGAAAAGAGCAATCCCGGCCGGCTTCGCGGATGTGGGGTTTGCATTGGGCTCTCCATATCACCTTATTAGCCCATCAATGACTGGATGCCCGATGCGAGAGCATGGTTCCGAGGTCAGAAGGTGCACGCGCGCAGCGTTGCGGCGATGCTTGTCGGGCCTTGCCCCGCCTCGCGCTTCCCCATCTTCCCCACACGCCGTCACGAGCCGCTTCCCCACGCCACGGAAGCCAGCGGGCGCTGTGTTTCTCCTTTGCATGTGAAGACCCACGGCGAGGACCCATTAAAACTTGAGCATTTGCAAGCACCTCTGCGCCGCCCTGGCCTACCAAAGGCCGATGGACAGTTCGTCCTGAGCCTAATGCCATGAATAGGTGCATTTCGGCCGGCCGATTGCGCGCATAGGACCTCGCGAGCATTCGCAATCCCTCAGCTCAACCTTAAAATGAGGCCCTGGCTGACTGGACATCCGGCAGAAGCCGAACGAGCGGCGAGGCTTCAGGACGCCAGGTCAGATGACAACTTCCCGTTGCCAGCGGTCGGAAAGGCCTCTTATTTGCGCTGGTTTCCACGTTTCTCAATGTGTGGCAGCGCTTGACATGTGATGCACCAAACTCGGTTGCACTCATTGAGACAGCTGGATTAAAGGAATCCTCTATCCCCATCGCCTTAAGGTCCTCCATAATTCACCTTCCTAGATATGGGTCCGAGGGCTAGAAACGGTTGGTCTGGCCTCCCTCCCCGGATCATCAATGACATGCGCCATGCACGAGGAGTGCAGCGAGAAAATCTCCTTTGGCCTAGGGGCTGTCACTGAGCTCTTCAGTCTACGAATGATTCAAAAACCGATCAATGAGGGGGCCTGGTTCTACAGCTCGCAACTACGAATCTGGCTCGCACACGGTTGGTGAACCGAGACATCTTTGGTTTCGGAAGCGTTCAATCAGGTGCGCAGTCAGATGACGGCATACGTCACAAGCGACAGCGGCTCCGGGACCACGGAAGATCACTCATCCCGCCAAAACTGTTTGCGCGACGACAACCAAATATGCTCATCTAAAACCTTAACCATATATTTAAAATGCGATACATGTTCATCTCTGCTACACTTTTGAGTGCTGTGGTGTCGTCGCAGTTGGTGCTCCCTCTTCTTCGCGGCCACCTAACCCCACCACAGATCCGGTCGCACGACGGCGACCAGATCCCGATGAGGATGGACCCAGCCGGACCGGGACCAGCGATACCACCTTCGCAGCCAGCGCCGGAGCGCCCTTCTTCCGGATCAGGCGGAGATGTGATGCTTTCTGATGTGATGGGGAGGGATAGGACCATCAATCTGTTTGCAGGGTTAGTTGCGGCGCCGTCTCCGCTGAGGCCGATATGCTGATCTCCGGTGATATCTAGTTTCGTAAGAGATATCGAATCGGCATCAAACCGACTTGATGATGCTTCGAAAAATACCACGGTTCTAGCGCCCCTTAACTCGGCGATAGAGAAGCTGCCGCGGTATGTGCGATTGCTGCTGTTTTTAGCCCTTTAGTCCTTTTACCTTATTGTCTCAGGAGGTACCTCCTCAGACCTCCTGAGACATACAAATGTTGTCCTAGAATGGAAGTTAGTAGCTGACACCGACCACCAGAAAGCCATGGGAGGATCCGCGTGATTACGGCGCGTTGGGCCCGAACGCCTACGAGGGAGAAGATGGACAAGATCGAGCACACCGAAATCTCCGTCACTTCGTCGAGGCACACATGATACCACTCAGCCCTTGGCCAGAAGGGAAGAATGCGAAGGCGATAGGAGACGACCAAACTATCTGGTGGGAAGTGAAGAACGGTGTCAGATTGGTAAGTGGTCTGCTTGCGCTGCCTTTTGGAACGTACTTACGCCCTGGATTTAGATCCAACCAGCCGGTATCGAGATTATCAACATTGTCAGCACTGTCTCTAACGGACAAGTGGTGAGTGCCTTTCTTGGAACTTGTGGGTGTTGCTCTATTGCTGACCAGTTGTCGGTGCATAGTGGATCATCAAGGACGTTCGGAACTATGCCTAAGAACTATGGGGCGCGGGTTTCGGGTCATTCTTTCAAACAAAATGCTTGTTGGGATGAATTTGGGAGGGTTCTCTACGTCAAGATGATCTGGACCGCATGGGAACTGCTCAGCTGCTGGGTACCAGCTGATCCGAGTCGGCGTTTGTGAGATTGAAAGAAACAAGCCCACGGAATGAATGCGTGGAAACGATCATATGATATATTATATTTTCGAGGTGAAATTGAACAATAATGATTCTTAGTTTTGTATGACGAGTCGAGTCTTGCGTCGACCGCTTGATGTGTTGAACTTCCAACCTAGGTCCCGGTTGAGCTCCACAGTGATGCTTCAGAGCAACGGAGCCCGCGCCGGGCTGAATCTCATCGCGAAAACAGATGGGACGAGTCTCGTTTCGCAGACAACACCAAACTGTCGCGCAGCCAGCCCATCTTCAGGCCATCATCAATGAGCCCTGACCAGCTTTTGCGTGTTGCGTTGCTGATGGGCCAAGCTTGGAAGCGAGAGCTGCGACTGGAAGGCCAGGTTCCCGGTCACTCCGAAATTTTACCGTTATCGATAAACCGCGCAACGGGGGCTGGAGGGAAAGAGATCTGCCACACTGATCCCATCTCCCCGATTGCGTCCTGCATTCACGACTGCTCGTTTGAACCGACATGGCCTCTTCCAACATCTGATTCCGCAACGTGCTTCCGAGTTACCGGCCCGGATTCTCATTGATTGAAGCTGTATCCAAGCCAAGTGCCCCTTTTTATCAGCCCAGGATCGCCGCATGACATCAGGCGCAGCTGTAAGTCCCCAGCTCCGATTTTACTTCCAGCTTCACGGTCGCGCTTCAGCCCCTGAGCTGTTGGCAACCGCTCCGTCCCTTCGACAGCCCCTGATATGTCGCTCGCGCTTGCATAAAATTCTATCCCTTATCATACTTGTTTTAAAGTTTCATCCCACCGCATTACTAACTTTTTTTTGCGCCGCGCAGCGTGCTCAAGAAACCCTCCGAGATGAACCCCCAGCCGCCTCATGCCGGCGGCGGCTTTGACCGCGATCGCGAGAGAGAGCGCGACCTCGAAGAGCAGCGGCATCGTGCCATTCAGCAAGAGGAAATTGCTAGAAGAGAGCGTGAACGTGAACGCGATGAAGCTGAGCGACAGCATCGAGAACCATACCAACCAAGCGCCCCGCACCACAGCAGCGCCGGCTCCCTCCCCATCCACCAACCCGTCGCATCGCGAATCTCGACCACTATCCACAGCCCTGGTGGCCTGCTCGCCAACCATGGAGTGTCTGCTCCGCCTATACCGATCGGTGCGCCCGCCCACGGCTATCCTCCGCCGCAGCATCACGAGCCAGGGCGCCCACCTCAACACAGCGGCCCTGGGCCGGCTCCCAACAGCCAGCATCCGATCTTTGCGCCGCTGCCGCACGGTCAAAGTGGTCCCAACAACTCGGTTGGCGGGATGGGGCCCGGCCCAGGTCCTATTGCATCAGGGCCTTTACAACAGGGGAACGGTCGCCCCGGACCTGAGGGCTCACAGCAGGCACCGCCTATGCCCCCATTCGCGGCCACAATAGTTACGGGGCAAGCTATGGCCTCTGGTCCGGGCGGTATGCCCCAAGGTCAACAGCCAATCCTGAATGTAGGTTTTTATTTTATTTTTACCAGAGTCAATCGAGACTCTCTCCGTGTCCTTGAGACTGATAGCCGCACCAGGACGCTCTCAGCTACCTCGACCAGGTCAAGGTGCAATTTCATGAGCAACCAGATGTCTACAACAAATTCTTGGACATTATGAAGGATTTCAAGAGTCAAACGTAAGCCTGTCCGGTGCGGGTCTCGAGAATCGGAAACGTCAACTGACAGGCGACAGCATCGACACGCCTGGCGTGATCAGCAGGGTATCCGAACTCTTCGCTGGGCACCCTAACTTGATACAGGGATTTAACACTTTCTTGCCACCGGGCTACAGGATCGAGTGCGGGTTGGAGAACAATCCAAACAGCATTCGCGTCACGACACCTTCGGGTTCAACGATACACTCCATCGGAGGAAGTCGCCCGGCCCAGGTCGAACCAGCGCAGCCACCATCTGGCTCTGCCCAACAACCATACTTGAGCGCGCGCCCAAGCAATTGGCAGGCGCCGGTGCAGCACAGCATCGAGAGCCCAGAAGCTAACTTCAGCGTGCCTGCTCAGAGTGGACCACCGGGATTCCCCCCAGGATCGAGCCAGAGTGCTTCTTTCGATAATACAAGCCCGATTCAGCAGCGAGCGGTGCCCGCAGCGCAGAATGGGTCTGCGGTGAATCATGCACCGGCACCCAGGAACGCGCACACGCCCACACCGAGCTCCGGACCTACCCCTGCCAACGGCAGCGCGCAACAGCAGGCAAACATAGAGAAGAGAGGGCCAGTTGAGTTTAACCACGCCATAAGTTATGTGAATAAAATCAAGGTACGTACGGGCGTTTACTTCAGCGGCAAAAAAAGAAGTTCCCGAAACTATGACCATCAAGGATGGGGTTTGTTACAAAAAAAAATCAGTGGAGCACCATCCCAAAGACCGACTTTCTCACAATTCCACCTCCGAACATTTCACTGATACCACCGCAGAATCGCTTTCAGGACCGCCCCGAAATCTATAAGCAGTTTCTCGAGATCCTGCAAACGTATCAGCGCGAACAAAAACCGATTCAGGACGTATACTCGCAAGTTACGACCCTGTTCCATACCGCGCCGGATCTCCTGGAGGACTTCAAACAATTCCTCCCCGAGTCGGCCGCACAAACTCGAGGCGGTTCGCGCCCCGAAGACGGTATCGCCATGGCCGTCACTACTCCAACGCCCCAGCCGGCGCATGCTGCTCGTGACGGACCAAAGATGCCACCGGTTGGCAATTTCGCCCCGCCAGCGAGTGCAACCAAGGAGACCAAGAAGCGCGCCCGACCCGATAAAAGCGCGCTGGGCGCCGCTGTCAACGCGGTCGAACAGGGTCAGACATCAGCTGTGCGAGGAACCATACCGGCGGCATCAAACAACAAGCGCGCGAAGCTTTCGCACAAGCCTGGCGGTGCGCCAGATGGAATTTTCGTCGAGCCCACCTTGACCCCGGTCATGCCGGAACCCCTTGCCCCGATCCCACACTCTCTCTCCGGCCAGGACGACTTTGCGTTTTTCGACAGAGTCAAGAAGCACATTGGGAACAGGACGGCAATGACCGAGTTCCTGAAGCTCATCAACCTGTGGAACTTGGAGCTGATCACGAAGGACGTCTTGATCTACAAGGCGAATCAATTCATGGGCGGGAATTCCGAGCTCCTCAACACCCTGATCTCCATGTTCAAGAGCAACGGCGACGAAGATGCCGTAGATAACAGACCCGAGCCACCTACCGGGAGGGTTTCATTGAGCAACTGCCGTGGATTTGGCCCCAGCTACAGGCTTCTTCCCAAGCGAGTAAGTTCACGCCTCGCCGAACCCCGATTTTTTGGTGCATTTCTGACGTCCTGTTTAGGAACGTCTCAAGCCCTGCAGCGGGCGCGACGAGCTTTGCAACTCCGTACTGAACGACGAGTGGGCCTCCCACCCTACTTGGGCGTCGGAGGACTCGGGGTTCGTTGCCCACAGGAAGAATGGCTACGAGGAAGGCCTGCATCGCATCGAGGAAGAGAGACACGACTACGATTTTTACATAGAGGCAAACCAAAAGTGCATCCAACTTTTGGAGCCCATCGCACAGCAGATGCTCACTCTCAACCCGGCCGAGCGATCCTCATTCAAGATGCCACCCGGGCTTGGAGGCCAGAGCACTTCCATTTATAAGCGCGTTCTCAAGAAGATATATGGCAACGAGAAGGGTGTCGAAGTCGCCAACGAAATGTTCAAGAACCCTTTTGCAGTCGTTCCAATAGTAATGGCACGTTTAAAGCAAAAGGACGAGGAGTGGCGGTTCACTCAGGTACGTAATGTTCTATATGCAAGCAATTGAATCTTTTGCTGACAGTTTGCAAAGCGAGAATGGGAGAAAGTGTGGCAAACCCAAACTGAGACGATGCACCTCAAAAGTCTCGACCATATGGGCATCCAAGTCAAGACAAACGACAAGCGAAACCTTGCCGCAAAGCATCTCGTTGATGTTATCAAGACAAAGCATGAAGAGCAACGCCGTCTCCGGATGACCAAGGGCAAAACGCCCCGTTATCAGTTCCAATCCAACTTCCAGGACCAAGCACTTCTCCTCGACCTCTTGCGCTTCATGATCGTCTATGCCCATGTGGGTGGGCAACACAATGCACAGGAACGACGCCGCATCTTGGAGTTCTTCGAGACATTCATCCCCCAATTCTTTGACATTCCCGACGACGCAGTTCGTGACCGGCTAGCCGATTTAGACGATGTCTCAGCTGAAGAGGACGAGGATGATCCGACTCCAGCCGAGCTCACTAATGGACGCGCTCGTCGCAATGGCAAAAAATCAGACCTCCTTCGAGGAGTCCTCGACCCAGGCCGTAATGGCAGTCGAACACGCACGCAAAAAGAGGAGAGTGCGGCATCTGGCAGCAAGGAGACGACCCCAGACGTTGGCTCTGCCAACGAGGAAGATATGCCTGACGCTCCAGAAGACCCGCCAGTCCCAGTGGTGTCGAACGGTCGCTGGCTCCCAGCTGTACCTGGCCCTATCATTGTCGAGAAGAGCAAGGACGGTAGGTCATCCGACCTCTTGGACGTGGATGGTGAGCTCAAGGCGGATGCTCCTTTCCCACGATCTTGGTACAATTTCTACTGCAACCAGAACATGTACATCTTTTTCACGGTCTTCCAGACGCTCTACAAGCGCCTCGAGGATGTGAAGAACAGTCAGGACAGCGTGCTGCAGGAGATCAGGCGCCAGAAGGCGGAGAAGCCCGCCAAGATCTTGGGCCTCGTTCACGAGGACACACAGTACTTCGACAACGAGGACACCGAGACTTTCTGGCCTAACACGGTCACGCTGATCGAGGATTTCCTCAATGGAGAGGTCGACGAAAGTCGCTACCAAGACGTGCTGCGACACTTTTACCTTAAGAAGGGCTGGACTCTTTACACCATCCAGGACCTTTTGAAGACGCTTTGCCGTATTGGTTTGGCATGCAACAACCCTGATGCCAAGGGTGAAAAGACCAAAGAATTGGTCAAGGCGTACCTTGAGAGCAGACAACAGGAAGAGACGAGCTTCCAAAACGAAATCAGCGCGCGCAAGTTCGCTGAGAAGTGCATCAAGGATGGGGAAATGTTTGTGATCTGCTGGGTAGGTCGATTTGCGAGCTTGCATTGAAGAAGAGTTGCTGACGTATGCTGCAGTATCCCTCCAAGAAAGATGCAACGGCGCGTTGGCTTCAGAAGGATGAGACAACGTTCTACATGGATGAAATGGAGCGCATACAACAGTGGCAGTACTACATCTCGTCGTACATGAGAGTGGAGCACACCGAGGGCATCGTCCGGTCACGATTGCAGAAGGTGCTCCTGGAGCGCAATTTGCCTTCGGACGCCAAGGACTCATCTGACGAGGGGTACGCACATAAGCCCATCCGCGTGCATGAGGGTCTGGTGGTTAGGATCTGCCTGAACTCGTACAAGATGGTGTTTGAGAAGGACACCTGCGATTACTTCCTCTACAACAAGGACACGTTCGAGAGCCAGGACGAACGCAAGTTCCACGAGGAGAAGCAAGAGTTCCAATCGGAGCTGCGCAGCGACAAGCTCAAGGACAAGCTCATCACTAATAATGCGTGGATGAAGGGCATGAGCCACGAGCAGGTGCAAAAGATCAAGGATGAGTACCAGCGGTGGAAGGACGGTGAGATCCCGACGCCGGGGCTGGAGGCGTCGGTACAGGCAGATGCCGGAGATGTCAAGATGTCTGATTAGGTGTGGGCAACGACGGGCAGGCAGAAATGCGTGGGAAGGTGGAATGGTTTTCGCAACAGGACGGCGCTCGCGGCGTCTGGCAGCAAGTGGCGTTGAAAGCAATGAATGTGAGGGGTTCGGCCTTTTGTTCTTTGCAGGGCGATACTTTTTTCATTTTACTTTCGGTAGCGATGCATATAATGGTCAACGTGCTTTGCCTTCTTTCTCATTCGGAAAGATGTTATTTCCATCCGTCTGCATCGTCCTGCCTTGTATGGCGGGCATTCTTCTCGAAGTTTTCGAATGGGGATCTTTGCTGTCGACTCTGTTTTGACGAACACCGTATGCGGAATATAGCGAGAATAGTTGTCAAATATCGAGTGTCCTACGACACCGCTAGCTTTCTTCTAGTCCCTGTTGATACTCGCCTGTGTTCTATGCCTGGATGAGATTGTTGGTGGTTGAGGTCGGTGGGTGTTCAGTGGAGCTCGGACCACATCAAATTGGTATCGCCGTGGCCACTACCTACGCGTCGGCCTCTCATTTTCATTGACGAAACAGAAGACTGCCAATTGCCATCGATGCGCCGACGGGAACCATGAAAATTCAAGTACGAGTTGTAGGCATTCTGTCTCGCTGTCACGGAATTTCAGTGGCGCGGGCGGAGGTAGCGACGTCGATATTTCTGAGGTGCTTCTCATCACAGCCACAATGCTCGCCCAAGTCAACATCCCCTTCAATGCTCACCCTCACATCTCGAATGCGGCTGGGACTCCAATGGCAGTTTGGATCTAGGGGTGGGATTACCCGATGCGTGGAGAGGAGAGCCTTCTCATCGGCGCAAGCTGGTGCGGCAGCAACACCAGCAAAACACTCGGCGAGAATGCTCTATCCACAGAGGATGCTCATCTACCATGCTGGCACAGGAAGTGCGTCCAAGCATCAGATAGCACTCTCTCTGTCCAGTTAAGCTAACAAGAGACAGAAACCACGTTTCTCGCCATGCTCAAAGTCACAACCATATTCGTCTTCGTCTTCTTTACCTTTCTCGTGGCTCCCGCATATATGATGTCCGCTGCGCCCCTCTCCACGACAGCAGGGAGTATGTCTCCATCCTAAATATCCATAACACCTCTTACTAACACGCCACAGTCCTCCTCTGTGGAATTTGCCCTATACTGTACGTGACGTACAGCGCCTCCCCATTCGTCACAGCCGTCCACCTTCACCTCCCACCCTTTGCTCGTACTTCGGCCGAGATGCTGCGCCGCTTCGTAGCCAACGCACCACCCGCAACGAAGCTTGACATTGTGAGCCAAAGCTTCATCGGCAAGCCGCGTGTGAGCACCATCACCATGGGCGAGCTGAAGCCATGCAAAAAGCGTTGGGGCATGGTCAACTTTGAGCGTGACACAGCAACTGCTAATGAGGAGCGAAAGTGGTATCATTGGCGCGCCATCGGTAAATTCAACATCCAAGAAGGAAACGAAGGGAAGACCAAGAATGGATGGGTATGGCCTGAGATAGCCAAGACGACCCAGAAGAGGAACGAGGCGAAGCCATGACATGACCTCGTTTGTATCTATCCTCCCCCCCCCCTCCCCCCCATAAATTGTACCATACCATACCTACCATTTCAATGTACCAAACTATCACCATGGCCCCTTTACGCATCAACAACGGCATACCTGATCAACCCCAACACTGCCCCCAGCACGATCGCAACAGGCGGACTAACACCATACCATGCCCCTCCCACATAGCTCGTCGCCGTCACCACTACCCACCACGGATCCTCCGCCAAACTCTTCCCATTTGTGAACCCCTCATCGATCCACCCTATCCCCCACAACCTATACACCGCCGTATAAATCAAGCCCACCGCCGCAGCATTCACCCCCCTCAATGCACTCTTCACCGTCCTCCGATTCCTAATGGCACCCCAAACCCCCATGGTCCCATGCACCGTGATCAACCCCGGCAGAAAGATCCCCAGAAACCCTAGCAGCGCGCCCAAAGCAGGATGGTATCCAAAGTTGGAAGCGGTCAGGGCGCCCAGGTAGACGGCAAAGTTGAAGTTAGGGCCGGGGAAGGACTGGATGAGCGCAAGGCCGATTAAAAAGTCACGCGGTGAGACCCAGCCTTCGAAGACGATGTATTCGCGGAGGAGGGGGATGACGACGGGGCCGCCACCAAAGATAATGGTGCCGGCTAGGTACAGGTTTGCGAAGAGGCGGTAGAGGAGAGGGGGGGTGTCGAGGGCGCCTCGGAGGGTGACGATTACCACGAAGGAGACGAGGAAGGCGACGATTAGGCCGATTCCGGCTTGCCAGGAGAGGGCGGTTAGTTGGTGGGACGGAGGGATTATCCGTTCAGAGGCGGAGTCGTGGGAGTTGTTGTCGCCGGCTGAAGCGCTGGCAGCATCTTGCTGGGTGCTTGGGAGGCGTTGTCGAGCAGCATCGGTGACAGTGCTGCTGGTGGCTTTGGCCTGTTCGGGCTCGGGATCCGGCTGGGCAGGGCGCTCAGGGAGTTCGATGCCGGCTTCGGGTGCGGTTGCGTCAGGTTGCCGGCCGGTGATTTTTCCGCGAAGTCTGGACGGGATACCGACGATGAACTTGACGGGGCGGTGGAGCCAGCGGAAGTCAAAGATGATGGAGATGATTCCAGCGATCAGCATAAGCACGGGGAAGTACCAGAGCGCGTTGTAAAGGAGGCCAGCTGCCGCACCGAGGAAGACGAGAGTGCGAGTCAGCTTGTCGGTGATGGCTTTCTGGGCAAGTTGGACCGCCGCAAGGGCAACAATGCCCACGGTAGCGGCGTTGAGACCAGAGAGCAGGGCGTACACGGGGCGAGGGAGGGTCTCGCCGATGTTGGAGATGCCGATGGCTAGGCCGAGCATGCCTAGCGCTCCGGGGACACTCCAGATGAGAACTGTGGTAAATGTCTGTCAGTTATTTTCCTAAAAGGTAATTTGCAGGCAACGCAATATCTTAGGCGCGCTCAATCAACGCTCAAGACGTCCAACAAAGCCATGAACAACCACATCAGGGGCTATATAGCGGGAAAAGAGAGACCTACAACCGAGAACGGCGGCCAGGAAGCCGTCATGGATCAGGTTGATGCAGTAGAGCATCTTCGTGCTTCCAGGGCCGGAAAAGGCTTGGCAGACGCTGAAAAGCTCCTGATACTATTCGCATGTTAGTTCTTGGCCTGGGCAGGTGGGATGTGGAAATGTAACTCACAAGTTGCTCGTCGATCCATTGCAGCTTTTGCACAAACTTGTCGTGAAACTGGCATTCCGAGCCGTGTGTCAGTTGAGTCCTACTCGAGAAATCCGTAAGGCGAGACAACCTACGATCTTGAAGTGCACCGGTGGTCCACCGAACGACGTGAAACCCAGATACCAAGTCTCGCTGACCGTATTCCACACCTTAACCCCTATCTTGTGCCAGACCCGCTGGAGGCTGCCCGGCGCTACCCAAGACCGCTCCGCAATCATGGCTTATTATCACTCAAACTTTTTGCTGCACTTGATCACAACTCAATTTGAATCTCGCCCAGACGCCTGCAACTCGGACACGATAAACAGGTCGACACAATTACCGCCGACACACGCTCTCTAAATAGGTAAACTACGCATCCAACGTTCACCGCAGCGCGGGGTATCTCATTGTTTTCTTTTGTCCCGCCAAGAGCGCCTCTGGCCTGTTGCGGGAATGATGCCAGAGCACGTGAGGAGATGCGGCCGGCCGATTCGCGTTTGATCACCCCCGTCTTCCGGGCCTCCACTGCAAGAAAACCGGGCTCTTCGCCGACACAGTCATCGGGACATTATGCAGTTTATGGATTGATGATCTGCCTGCCGTGCGCCGAGGACGGGTTAGGCAGATCGAATGGACGACAACATAAATTTTGTTAGGTACGCACGTCAAAAAGTCAATTGACGCTGACGTGCAATTGCGACATTGCAATAAGCTTCGTCCTAGGGCGGTCTGTGTGCGGCAGGCGTTTCGCTCGCCTTATGGCTGCGCTGCAGCAACACCCGCCTCTCTGTGTGTTGTTTCTTCTTCCACATGCACACACACGTGGGAATGCATCGCGAATGTCTCACAAGAAGTTCAAGTCGCGTCGCCATGTCACTCCTACGTCTTGATTGGCTCCGATGTTCCCCTTCGCGTCGGTCTAATCGCCCGCCCTGCTGAGCTTCCATTTCAAGCTTGATCGCCTGCTGACCATGTTGACGCTTAGGCATTTCACATGGGCACCATCTTATTTCATCTTGAACGCTTTATCCAAATGTCAAGTGTGATGATTGCGCATGAGGGAGCGCAATAAAGTGGTATTCGCAGAGAGATAAACGTCGCTCAGCGCTCAAACTGGACTGCTCATTTCCCTTGCCGCCATCGCGCGTTGACGTGTGCCCCCCGATATGAGTGGGATATGGTGTCGTCGTTTCTGAAGCGCCCGTTGCTCTCCGTCGGCGGCAGGCACAGATATTGAGACAACGTCGAGAGGACGCTCATCCCTTGGGTCCGCAGCCCCCCCCCCCCCCCGAATTTAACTTACCCGCCAGCCATTTCAAAGGAGTTTTTTTTTTTTTTTTTCTCTTCCCAGCCATTGCCTGGCGCTTGTGACGTCGTATTGCTTTCGAGCAGGAGAAAGGAGATGCGCGATGGAGTCCAGGCGCGCAGGCGAGCTGATACCCGAGCAGCGGGTGGCTACTGATGGCCAGAGCGACCCCAGACGCGAGGGTTCGTGCACCACGCAACCTGCAAGGCACGAAACGCCCCTTTCCAAAACGGGCGGTAGCGGCTTGGGAGGCGCAAGGGGTTTCAGGGGTTCCTTGTCCTCCCACACGCCCGATTCGATCGAGAATTGAACGACGGCGGGCGCCTCGCGCTGGCTCGAGGTGCCACTTCGCTGACAAGCGCGACGGTTACTGGCTGGCGCTGCTAAATGAGGCTAACGGCGTGCAGTTCCCACTGTCACCTTCCCCGGAGTTGGCTCTCAAAGAGAAGACGGCGGACAATCCAATTTTTGCTCCCTTTCCCTTTCTTCCCTCTCGTGCCTCCCACTAGGCAATCTGCCGATTCATTGCTGCTTGCGGGTGATTTCCCCCCCAACCTGAACTAATTGCAACCCTCTGGACAGATCCAATCGAGCGTCGCCTCCCCCCCTCTCCCGAAAAGCGATGAGAGGAGGACCGAGAGCAGATAAGGGTCGCCCGCATGTCACACTATGAATACCATGGAAGCTCTCCAACGCCCACCGCCAAGCGGCCTTCCGCCCCCCTCGGCCACTCGTCCTGAGACGACAACTGCTTCACCTGAAGTTGCTCTCGGTGGTGCAGTGCCGTCCCCATCGCCCCCGCGCCCGGCCCCCCCACCACTCGGGCCTCTCGAAACATCGTTACAAACATACGACCAAACGGACGCCTTCCCACCGCTGCCCTCGGCCGTGTCATCGCACCAATCGCTACCGAGTCCCAGGACTGGCCGCTCCCAGAGTCTCGCCATCAAGCGCAAGCCTTTGTCCTCAACGGCCTCGCCCATTGCCACGAGGTACTCGACCCGGGACTACCTGGATGCCGTCAAGCGCTTCCCCCGTCCCGAACAAAGGTTTTCGAGATCATGCTCGCTAGACAGCCCAACCCTGTACGAGTTTCCTGACCGCCAGACCTTGCTGGCCACTGGTTTGCTGAGCTCCCGTGGGTCCACGGTTGCGTCCGGCCCCAGCCAACCGTATGTCACGATGCCACTTTCAACCTCCAACTCTCATTTCGCATGGATAAAATGATGGGCAAATGGTAACTAACAGCATGCTCTCCGACAGGCCATCTCCCGCCTTCGAGAAGACGGTACTGGCTGTCACGGTGCCCGCCCCCGAGGCCGAGCCGCACCCACCGCTGCGAAACATTTCGGCGAGCAGCCTTGCAGAAGCTCAAACAACCAACCAAGGCTCGCACGACGAAGATCTAAGCGCTGAGACCGCCAGTCTGACCACTCAGGAGTCCAACTACGACGACGTCCTCGAATCGTTTCCGTCCATCCTGCCGGATACTGCGGGCGACCGCACCACCGTTATTAATACCATGAGCGCCGCGTCGCGGAAATCTCCCCCACCACACCTTACCTTAGGAACGGTCGACCCCAATACCAACATCGTACAGGCTACGACGGTTGCATCCAAGACGGAAAATAGTAATCTTAATAAACCACTCCCGAAATCACCTGCCTCTGCCAAAATATCCGCCTTCTTTGGCTGGGCCAACTCTCCGACCTCTGCCTCCGTCACCGACTTCTCCGACAGAGGATACTCGCCATTGCCGTCGCCATACTCTGTGAAGCCCGCCACCACGCTGACCGAGTCAGACGGGCATGCAGCATCGCGCAAAGGCTCGACTTATTCAAATGCCACCGAGGAAAACGGCCACTATTTCGACAACTATCTACAGACGCCGACCGCCAGCGCCACAGCATCATTGGCTCACCTTGAAGAGATGGAGGACGAGTTGAAGGCGATCAGCGCCGAATTGGCTTCGTCCATTCGGCGCGAGATCGACTTGGAAGATTTGGTCGACAGGTTACAGACCCAGGTCAACAACCCCCTGACGCCGGGAAAGAGGACGAGCGACTATTACTCAGACTCGGGGTACAGCTCGGCCAAGTTCAGCGATTATGACCAAGCCAAGGAGGAGATCTCCCAGGTCCAGCGCCGGGCCGAGCAAGAAAAGGCTCAGCTTCGCTTGGACCTCATCGGCAAGCTTCAGGAGGAGCGGACCCAACGCCGGTTGCTCGACCAGCAGATCGAGGAGCTCTCGCAAAAGGCATCACAGATCGACACGGCCAAGCTCAGCAGCGTGGACGCTGGGGGCCGTGTCAAGGAGTTGGAAAACACGTGCGACGACCTGCGTAGGAAGCTCTCTGAAGAACGTCAAGTCAAGGACAACTTCGAGGATCTTCTCTCGGCGCTCAAGGGCGAGCTTCAAAGCGCATCAAACGAGCGTGACAACCTTCGAGACGAGATTGTTCCTCAGCTGCGAGCCCGGGTAGAAGGTCTCGAGGCGGCTGCTGCGGAGAATGCCAAGATGGCTTACGAAACGACCAAGATTCAGCAGGAACTCCAGTCTCTCAGGTCCGAGAACTCGGAGTTGAAGCAGTCTGGCGCCCGCATGTCGGTAGCTCTATCTAGGTCGGCGTCGGTTACGGGAAGCACGCAGAAGAGGAGCCGACCGCAATCCTTGACGAGGTCTACGACGGTCAAACAGAACGAGCCCCGTGAGGCCCTCGCCGAGCGACTGAGCGACGTTGAGGCCCAGCGGGACGCCCTGCACAGCGCACTCAAGAGCCTGCTCGAGAGGCAGGAGTTCCAGAACCGCGAGAATCAGAAACGCATCCGACAGCTCGAAATGGAGCGGGACCGCCTTCTCACTGCCTCGCCAAAGAAGGCGGGCTACGAGAGAGAAGTCTCGAACCTTCGGGAGGAGATCACCGCGCTGCGTCGCCGGGCAGAAGAAGCCGTCGAGCAGAAGTGGCAGGTTGAGAAGGGCCTCAGCGGTCTCAAGATGGACTTGGATCGCGCCGAGGAGGAGATCGCATCGCTGCGGAGCCTCCTCAAGGAGAACGACATCTTGATCCCGGATATGCTGGTCCGATCAAGCAGCTCAAGCAGCGGCTCTCTCCTGAGGCCCTCCGTGCCCGTTACTTCGGCTTCGCTTGAGAAGGCTTATAAGGACTTGCAGATCGCCTACGCCGACGCACTCGAGCGGATCAAGAAGCTCGAGGCAAGTTCAGGGCTGGATGAGAAGACGAAGCTGGCGATGGAACGCCTCGAACAGTCACTTGCTGCTGCTATCTCGGACCGCGATCTCGCCCGCTCGGAGCTCCAGTCATACCAGACGCAGGTCGAGTCGCTCCAGGCCTCGGAAAAGAAGCATTTCGAGGTTGAGCGTGATCTTGCGGACCAACTAAGGGAGTCGGCCCGTAGGGTGGAGGAGCTCGCCCAGCAAGTGCGCTCTCAACTCACGACCAATGCCACCCTCCGGACTCGCCTGTCCGATACTGTCGCACGCGGCGAGGCCGACCAGAGGGTGAGCACGGAGCGCATTGCGAGCCTGCAGAACCGCCTCCGCACACTCGAGGAGCAAGTGATCGCTGCGCAATCCGGAGCCGAGGAGCGGGTGGCGCGCCATGAGGAGGAGCTCTCTGCACTCAAGGACGCGCACAACATCCAGCTGCAGCGCCTGCGGGATGAGGCCAGCAGCCTGCGAGCCCCGGGCAGCCCTCGACTCTTTCCGCCCAAGTCTCCCCTGTCGCCGATGCTCAGCGCCAGGAACCACCCGAGCGGTCGGTCCTCTCGGGTGTCGTCACCTCTCCTCTCACCCAATCGGCCACCTATCAGGCGATCTAGCACATCACCCCTGGATGGCAGCGCCAGCAGCTTGACGGAGCAGGTTGAGACGCTCAAGGGGCGCGTCGCTGAGCTGGAGGGGGCGCTGGCATCGGCGGACGCCGAGATGCAGGAGGTGGTTAGCCGCATGAACACGGCCCAGATCGAGGTCATGACCCTCCAGGAGGAGCGCGAGATGGCTGTGCGCGAGACCCGCCGGCTTCAGCGCACGCTCGAGGAGGAACGAGTCCAGGTGTTTGAGCAGCGATTTAAGACCATGACGACTGAAGTCAGGTAGTATCGGCTATGCGGCGACACCCCGCTCTCTCACTCTGGATGGGTGAGAACGCATCGGGCTCTTTATCACTAAGCCGCGCCCGTGTTTGGTTTTATTCAACGCATCCAATCGGCGCCTTTCATCTTTCCGGAGTATGGCATTTTCGGCGGCATCATCAAAATCGAAGTCGGCAGGCAGGCAGGCATTCAGAAAGTACATCATCATCTGCTCATTGCCGAGCAGCGCGTTTTGTTTAACGACACTGTACGACTTGCATCACCAGCATCGGGGGTTTTTTTTTTCTTGTCTCCCACTGTACTATATGCCCCTGCGGAGCTTGTGGCTGCTTGGAGAGGAGGAGTTTTAACACTTGTTGTATAATCCTATTTGGTTGCTGGGAGGAATGGAATGGAAGCATTATCATCATCATCATGTTCCAGGTTGGAGAGAAGCTCCAAGGGAAGATTGGATCGTTGTAACTTTAGGATGCCATCTTCGTGTACCTACCTACGCTGTAGGAGGACTTGGATGAGCTAGATGGGGGCATCAAGTAGATGGGCCACATTAGGTAGTCTAATGATGAAAGAATTGGGTATCACTTCGTCTTCTCCTTCTTGTGCGTGTGTGTATTTGTGTGTGGACGGCGTGCGCGACATCCCAAATTGAATGGAGACGCTGACGGGTGGTGTCGTGCTGATTTACCTAGGTACCGACTAGAGGTAGATGGTGCCTGATATCTGGGCATGTGGGAACAAGAAGCTGTTGGCAGTTGATCAGCCCTGTGATAGCATGATGGAGCTTGTTGACGTCGAGGCTGCTCCCGCTCTCCCTACCCCTATCTGACGTCGCGTATCCTCTACCTGAGCCCCAGATCTTCCCCTCTTGATCGCGAGCTAGCCAGGCACCGCCTACTTTCCTGCAGGCAAGCAGAGGTCCGTCCCTCTGCTGACCACCACATCGTCTCTCCTCTCTTTATTTTTCAGGTTCAGGTCCACATCCCGATATCAAGCCATATTTTTGATGGTCACATCTTGATATTGTCAAGAGGTAACTTATTGATTGCCCCCTTTCATGATTGGCTGGTCTCAAGTCAAGGTCCAGGCGTTCATCCAGGGGCTTGCTTGTCCATATCAGCAATGGAATCCATATCGGTAGTGGTGAGCATCCACGAGAGAGGTAGACATTTAGGATCTTGCGTGGGACAGATCCAGGGCTGCGGATACCTGCCTCCCCCGCGCCTATCGTGCGGAACCAGTCAAAATCGACGTCCGACGTATACTTACGGTATTCGGGGCACCACTCACGGGTATACGCGGTCTTGACAATTTGACTTTATTAGCGATATCGTGGGGCATGGGGACACATGCGCATGTGCTGTTCTTTGCATGGCGCCACCACTATTTGCTGCAAGGCAAGGTATCCAGAGCCAAAGGATGAACAGAGCTCTTGCAGGATGAGAGAGTTGCGGTATGGAGAGACACAGGTGACACGTCTTGGTTGCATCCACTGCAGTTGTTTGGACTGAAGGGGTACTTGGAGGTGTTGAGCTTGTCTCTCAAGCTGTAGGACGGCGAAGGCGATGCTTGGAAGTGATGCCATCTGTGGCATTTGCATGTCCTTGGCGTGCCCTCCAAGGCATCATCAGCCTCTAGAAAAGACTTTTCAGAGCTCAATATAACGTTGATACAGGACAAAGAGTGATAAAACATGGCCCTCGTGCACAGCATCGCTGCACCTATGAGGAAAGTTGTGCAGAGTGGAGTGTTCCAAAGCAGTCGACGATAATGCATTACCCTCATTTCAGTCATGATAAGGCACCCGCACAAAAGGAGAGACCTTCTCGAACAACTTGCTACACAGTAGCGCTTGCTAGATAGCAGTAGTGGCCGTTTGTTCCGCACTTCGCATGCCACCTTGGCCTGCGGCGACTCCGTGGAGGGCGCTAACGTTCTTCCATGGAGGAGGCTTGACCGTATGACCCCAACCAGACGGGAGAGCGATGCAGCAATTTCGCCCACACCAAGCCGTGTCTCATATCGACTTCATGGCTGGTGTGGCGGCCCACGAATTCTCAGCTGATGCATTCCGGAATGTTTCTGGAAAACAAATCAGTGGCTTCCCAATGGGCTGCGGCCTGACTCGGTGTGGCGCGCCGGTAGTATGTGGTGCGGTATTATAAACGTATAATAGTGAGGTATTATGACGATGAGCAGACCCGGGAAATTTGCTTCGGCGTCGCGGTGCCTCCGGAGCGGTGAGGCGGAGGACCGCCGAACCTTGGCACCCTGAGCGGCGCGACAGCCCTCAAACCTGCGTCTGGTCGACCATCCGGAGCGAGTTGTTGCCGCGAGGAGGTGGTGTCATAGGCCGTCGGAAGCTGGAGCGGCGAGTCAAGGAATGGTTTCATGTCTTGACGGCGAGTTAGTTTCTCTCGACGACTGATAAAGGCGCGGTGCGGGCCAAGGCTCGCTCCGTGCTCGACTCAATAGGAGGTGGAGGTGGCGGGGGGATGTGTGGGTTTATTGCTCAACCCCCACAGCAAGAACCCCAGGGGAGGTATGCTAAGCCAAAGTCAGGAGGTTTTGCGGCTGATCGCGTCAACGCCAAGCTTGCAAAGATGAACATCATGCATTCGCTGCTCTCGATCTGCGGCCCCTGTATTGTTTTCTTTCTGTGCTATGCCTTGCCTGCGTAGTTTGAACAGGGAGCAAAGGATGATAATGCCGCATCAAGCGCGGATCTCTTCGAGATCGACGGCGTAGGATGTTCAGATAGCGGTAGGGCTGGGGGAGACGTCTCCCAGCAGATGGTCTCTATCATCAGAGATATCCGCAAGAAGCTTCCTCGACAACGAGGCAGGCTGCTCGACGTGGATCGTGATAATTCCTGCCTGGACTTGCGCTGTGTTTCTAGTCGTTCGTGTTCCCCCCACGCCTGGGCCCATCTTCCGGGCTGAGAAGACAGCACTAGCGTGGTGGGCCCGGACTTCGTACCCAAGAGAAGGGACAAAGCAGGACACAGGCTGGTGATGCTGCACTAGTTCGTCCCTGCGTTGATGCGAGGGAGAGAACGGGAGCGATGGTGATACCTGCTACATTGCAAGAGGTGTAACCCAATGCCCGGGACATGCAAGAGGAGCCTGTGGCTTGCAGTTGTTGAGCAACGCACGCGCACACACCTCTCTTGTTAGCTGCATATGTGACGCAAGACGCGGTGGTCGGAAAGAACGGGATCAGGAACAGAAACTGAAGATAACCCTTCAAACGACTTAGGTGACATGCCAGGCAAGGTCATGGCATCGAGGTGCCGCTGGTGGGATACGAAATGTGCTCCGAAATGCACTCTGCACGTCAGACAAGTCAGAGCATCCTGAGAGGACGAGAACGAGCACGTCCGAGGTTGCCTTCCTTCCGTGGACGATCCTGATGCCGAGCCGGCCGCATTCTCGGTGTTGATACTTCAGTTGGACGAACAGACCAGAGCATTCTCCGGGTGCTGTGACGGTAGCACAAGGCCGCGTCGCAGTCTCGGGGAGAAAGAGAAAAAAAAAGGGGGGGGAATAAAAAGAAACCAAAATACAACGGGGTGTAACTGCCAGCCTGCAGGGTCGATGCGGCCTCCAGTCCGCAAGATTCGCTGAGCTCTCTGTGTGGTTACCAACAATGTTGAATGGAGGTCGAGGTCCCGTGGCGGCGTCGCACGAAAGCTTTTGATGCCCCTGGTAAAGTGGGGCCCACGCCACGCTGAGCAACGACAAGGAGGATGAGGTAATCGCAACGGCGGGAGGGCACAGACAAGGGAATTCGGCCCCCCCACTCGAGCGTCGAGCTAGGGATGTTGAGAACCTGGGAAGCTGGAGCCAATCGACGTCCAAGCCCGTTATCTTTACCAAGCTCTTTTACTGGAACCCGGAGTCGCAGTTGGCACCTCGCACTTGTGCTTTTCTGGTCGCCTTCGCAAGGACAAGGCGAAAAGGACATGGAACGGGGAAAAATCACGAACGGCTGGCAAACAGGGTCCCCCCTGGTGGCGCCTCCGAGGCGAGAGAGGGAGAGAGAGAGGCCAACACCAGCTGCGTTTTGCTTTTTCTCTGTCCCGTCCCCTGCCGGCAAACTACGCCACGCCTCCTTGCTGACCCAGAGGGCCCAGCCCAACCCCTCTCCTCTGGCGTCCCCAGTCATCGTGCCTGCTCCGCGGGGTCTGCTGTCAGCTCTGCCCGCGGGAGCAAAAAAAGACGAGGTCGTTCGCGATGGAAAAGGGGAGCATCGCGGGCATCAAGATGGAACAGCGGTTGGTGTTCTCTTATCAGTTACGGTGCTTGGCAATCTCCGAGGCTGTGCGACAGGCCGAAAGGGATTCTCGTAGACTGCCATTGCAGGTCGGGCCCCGCCTTTTCTTGGGTCGGCCCCCATTTGTGGGAGTGGTAGGCACGACCGCGTACCTTCTTTCCACGGCATCTTTCCACGGCATCTTACCACGGCGCACTTGCCCCAACTAGGATCTGATCTCACGCGCTGCATTGAGCACCATCTCAAAGACCATTTCCCTGGATGACGGGAGCCGCTTCCAGGGGGTCAAGGTGTCCAGGGGCCGCTTGTATGAATCCTGGACGCTCCCCCGCATCCAGGAAACAAACACATTCGTTTCTTTTTCTCCTGCGTGTGAATATGAAGGCGTAGTGTGCTCTGCAGCCACAGTCCCTGATCGAGGTGGTTCGATAGGCTGGTCGTCTGGCTCCAACGTTCCTTTCTGCCCCCCCCCCCCCCCCCCCCCTCCATCTGCGTGGCTTGTTTCGTCGTTCGATAAGCCTAGCGTTGCCGGGACGGCCGCCCTGATTGGCCCCCAGCAGTCTTGTCGGGGTCGAGCAGCGTTATTGCCGGCATCCATTCGCTCTATCGTCGAAGCCTTTCCTTTTTCTGCCCGCAGCCTGCAAAAGGCAAAGCCTGGAAAAAAAAGAAAGGCTTGGGATCTGAGTGTGAGTGAGAGCGGGTGTCATCCCACGCCCGCCGCCACGGCCACTACCGATCGAGCGAGGTCTTTACATCTAGCGCCTCCCGCCCACTCACCTTTCGTCTTATACCGAATTTCTCCCCTCTTCGACCTCAGGTATCACCGACTACACGGAGGACGGCGCAGGCCACATCGCGACAGCAAACCACAAAACGGCGTGCTCCAGGACACGGACAGCCTCACAAGATTCATTCGGACCCTTCATCTGGTCACCCTTCAGCCTCACCACCTTATCGGCCGCGCATCTTGGTTGATTCGCCCGCCATGGCCGACGACGGGTTTGTCGTCTTGGTGCCTTATAATGGCACGGGAGCAACGGGGGGCGATCCCTTGGTTGAAAACCTCAATATCTGGTACCAGGTATGTTGCTGACCTTGGCCTGCGCAGTCATGTGCCTGGAAAATGACGCCAGGAGGATGGAGGTAATATCTAACTCTGGCTTCCCGGAACAGACTGGCGATATTGGATGGATGATCACATCAACAGCCCTTGTGCTGCTCATGATCCCGGGAGTCGGGTAAGTCAACGGAAATACGACATTCTGCTTGCGGGGACGGAGTGTTGCTGGACAAGACTGACCAAGATGCCCTCAGGTTTTTCTACTCTGGTTTGGCGCGGAGAAAGTCGGCTTTGTCGTTGATCTGGCTGTCCATCATGGCCACGGCTGTCACGACATTCCAGTGGTTCTTCTGGGGTTATTCCCTGACCTTCTCACACACAGCTGGCCCTTTTATCGGAGATCTCGCCAACTTCGGTTTCCGGGACGTTCTGGCGCATCCCTCAGTCGGCTCGAGCCGCATCCCAGACCTTATGTTCGCCATATATCAGGGCATGTTCTCGGCCATCACCGTGGCCCTCGCGACGGGTGCCATTGCTGAGCGTGGCAGAGTGCTTCCTTGCGTCATCTTCATGTTTATCTGGGCCACTGTCATCTACGATCCCATTGCCTGCTGGACCTGGAACGTGAGCGGGTGGTCCAACAAGATGGGCGGTCTCGACTTCGCCGGTGGCACACCTGTGCATATCGCCTCCGGCACGGCTGCACTCGCCTACTCGATGATGCTCGGCAAGCGCCGCGGTCACGGTACCCACGAGCTGAACTACCGGCCCCACAACGTGACGCACATTGTTATCGGTACCGTCTTCCTCTGGGTCGGATGGTTCGGCTTCAACGCTGGTTCCGCTCTGTCGGCAAACTTGAGGGCTGTCATGGCTGCTACTGTCACCAATCTCGCTGCTTGCGTGGGTGGAATCACTTGGTGTGTCCTGGATTACCGGCTTGAGCGGAAGTGGTCAACGGTTGGATTCTGCTCAGGGGTTGTTGCTGGGCTGGTCGCCATTACCCCTGGCTCTGGTGAGTTTCAGCCGCATACCCCCTTTCTTCCTTTCATTGTGCTAACTCGCCGTGAAGGATACGTCCCCGTCTGGTCCGCCGTTGTCTATGGCGTTCTCGGCGCATCTTTTGCCAACTACGCTACTAAGCTGAAGTTCATCCTCCGCATCGATGATGCCCTCGACATCTTCGCCGTCCACGGCGTGGGCGGCCTCGTCGGCAACATTCTCACCGCCTTCTTCGCTACTAACCACATCGCCAGTCTTGATGGCGTGTCAAGCATCAAGGGCGGTTGGCTCGACCACCACTGGATGCAGTTACCCTACCAGCTGGCTGACTCCTTCACCGGCGGCGCCTACTCTTTTGTTGGCACGTGTCTCATCCTCTTCATCATGAACATGATTCCAGGCCTTACCCTCCGCGCAACTGAGGAGGCTGAGATTCTCGGCATCGACGATGCTGAGATCGGCGAGTTCGCTTACGACTATGTGGAGCTCACCCGTGAAGTGCTCAATGATGTAGACGGCGAGGGTGGCAGCATGTACTCTGCTGATCCAGGCCCGCAATATCCCCCTGCCGCAGGGAGGGAGAAGAACGGGATGCACATGATGGGTATCGATCCCAGAATGTATGGTGTCGGGTCAACAAGTCATCAATGATGACTCGATATCATTTTCATTGTCTGTCACAATCATTGGTTCTTATATTTCACTTTTACTTGGTAACACGGCTGGCTGGCTGTTGGTGTTGGATATCCCGAGGAGTAACGGAATGGAACGGTTGGTTTGGTTAGACCTGTCGCGGCAATGACAGGAGGCTATCTGGCGATGGAATTTTCAACCTTGAACGCGACTGCGGTGTGATCTCTACATAAATGCTGCAAAGGAGAAGAGGATGAGGTAGTTCTATGTGATTTGACGGGGCGAGGAAGAGCGAGTGTGGGGGGTCGAAATGTAATAAAAAATGGTGCTTGTACTATCAAGTGTAGACCAAGCTTCGCCAGCTCGGCGCGAGGAATAAATTCAGTTAATGACCCTTTCATCTGTGCTTGTCGCTAGAGTGAATATGAGATTTGTATGCCGAGCACACCACGCAAACGGCCTATGAGTGCATCTCATCTGTAAGACTGTCAGACTCCCACGCCACCGTCCCTGCGGTTCGCAAGCCAGAGAGGGAACCAGCCAGTTAGTTAAATGGAGAAGATCAGCCAAAAAAAATACAACACTAGGAATTCGCTGGTCATCGCCGACCCAGTTGTTAGTCTAGCCCTCATTAGTTTATCGATAGGAGAGCGGACGGGATCCCGAGTTCTCCAGTGAGTATGATCCTATGTATTAGCTTTCCCTTTGAAACTGGCAGAAGACACAGCCCCTAGATGATGAGGGATGTTCCTAGGATGAGCTTGTATTGACAGCTCTAACGCAATGCATGTACTTTCCTAAAATGACCTCGTATTGACAGATTTAACGCAACGCATGTACTTTTCTACCTAGGCAACGTAACCTAACCTTATATACAAGAGACCTGCCATCTCATCCAGCTTATTGTCTCGAACCCATCCACCTATGAAGAAAGAAAGGGGTATCGTATCATAAACCATGTCTCATCATCATCAACACCACCTCCCCTCGGGCTCACGCCACTTGACTCCAAGAATCTCGAAGATCCTACGCTCATCCCGCCCCTCGACCAACTCCTCCTCTGTGATCTTGACCCTTCCCTTACCGCGCATCACCTTCTTGTAGAGACCCCGCTGGTTCAGCCTCATCTTCTTCTTCGACGCAAGCAGTCTCAGAGATCGATTAAAGATATCGTTGCCCGTAAAGTAGATCAGCGCAGCGCCGTACTCAGACCCAGGGACTAGCAGGAAGTCGATCCGTCGCCAGATGGGTTTCTCGCGCGTGATCCCCAGTTTTGCGTACTCCGATTGGGGAAGCACGCAGCAACCGTGCCATTTGCTTCCAGGTCCGTCCTTGCTTGGGCGTCGTGTCTTATGCAGCGCCGCGAGCGTGGCGACAAGGAAGCCTTTGGCGGTGAGAATACTGATGAATTGTTCAAGAAAGTTGACGAGATCACCAGACACGGATGCTGTCCCTTTTTTCGTGACGATGAAGTCAATGTCCCCCGAAGAGTTGGATCCACGTCGATAGCTGCCACCGATGAGGAGTTCGACGGCCGGGTCAATTTTGGCAGCCTCCCGGCTCACATATGCCCCAAGGGCACACACCTCAGCGCGCGGGATGCGACTGTTGAGGTCATCGTAGTGGTCTATGCCAATTCGTTGATTGGTTGTGAGGTCGGCATTTGCGATGAGGTCGTCAAGGGTGCGGAACCCTTGTGTGACCCAGCGTTTCGCAATGGCGGTGCCGACACCGTATATCCCGAGAAAAGTCGAGAGCGCCCGATCAATGGGCTCGTCGCGGGTGTGTTCGAGGCGTTGAAGAGTGTCGGTGGTGACAATCTCCTCTATTTTCGCAGCGAGCCTGGGGCCAATGTTCGGGAGGTGGAGTGCCTCTTGCTCAGTCGTTATCTTGGTTGTTTGCCGACGGAGGACGTTAATGCCCTTTCGGTACGCTAGTGTCCGCCACTGGTCCCCGGTTCGGGTGTAGTAGTCACACATGCTCTGCAGAACGTCAATGGTACGAGAGTTTGGATTATCGCCCGACTTGTTGAGTGTACCACCACTGTTGCATGCGAATCGATCTTCGAAAGTCATGTCCTTCTTTCCGCTCCGTTTAGCTGCCCGCTTCCTCTGCGCTCTCTCATCCTCAGATCCCGAATCAATTTCAGACACAGCTTCTGTGCCCCGAACCGATTCGGCGTCCTCGTCCTCGTCGGCATCCAAAGGTAGGCCTTTGTACTGGAGCATAAGTTGGATGTATTCGGTCAACTCATCCTGGATATTTGACGCTGGCCGAGACTGATTTGTGGACCGAATCATTGAATCCTCAACTCGGGGGCTCGAGCCGCTGGCACTGGAGAGCTGCTCTGCGTCGTTTTCTGGGTAACCCGTTGATCTCTGAGTTTGAGATACCTCCACCACGTCATCCTTTGCGGGCGATACCTCGAACCTGGGCGGTGTACCACTTCTGGTAACTTGGTCTCCTCTTCTTGGCTCCGTGGTTGGGTTCTTGAGCTGCAAGGAGGGTTCGGAACCCCCAGGCTGCACGGTAAAGCTGTGAGGTGCCGACTTGTCCTTAATGACAGGAAATCCGGAGACTCTGTATCGTGGCTGTTCGGGGTTCAGCAAGGTGCGGTGCGCTATGCAATCAATTGGATAGTCTTCGTTGGTGACTGTTAGATCGGATGGCGAGGTAAGCATCTTCTCGATATCTTTGTAGGCTAGACGATTGTCTACAACGACGAGACTGGCGCTAGACAGCTCACGAACCCATTGTGCGCCATAGCTTTGGGCCTTTCGAATACGAAGTTTCCGCGCGGGCGCGACGTCATCGTTCGGAATGTAGTAGAAGGCAATGGCTCTCAGGAACTGCTCCGACTCGGGTACCGTCTCAACGACCGCACCTTGCCTCTTGCGCTTCCTCATGCTTGACGCCATGGATGGAGACTGCCCAGCGACAGTGTGCGCAGAGCTGTGCGGGAGTGGCAGTGTTGCACTTCTTTGAAGAAGATGATGTGGCGCCTGATCCAAGCGCAGAACTGGTGTCTCCGCAATGACAGAGGTAGAAGAGGAGGGCGGCTGGTGGCCTGTCGCACCCCTCGGTTCTGGAGTTGCCTCGATGACGATCGGGGACCGTGAGGTTCCTTGCACAGGAGTGGGTGCCGAAAAACTGCGCTTGGGTGTTGGAAACCGGTTACTTTTTGATGTCCATTCTTTGGCAGAAAAAGAATGGACTGGCCGAGGGGGTGCTGGGTTGCTCTTGCCTCGCAAAGAAAAGATGGCGCCAATCTTCGCGCGGAATTCCTCCTCTTCTTTGCTCAGTTTATCATTTTCTTCGTCAATTGGCTGGTTCAAAGCATCGAGTTCTTCGAAAAAAGCGACCTTGTCACGGAGGACCTGGGAGTCCATTTCTGCGTCTTGATAGTGGGTGAGATTCCAAGACAGACGGCATCACCAAAGACGCCATTTATAATCGATCAGCGCGGTCCAAGTTGAGGTGTGCCTAAAATTGGCTCAAAATAGCCTCTAGGTGGCACTTCGTTGCCTGTGGTGAGGGGGTTTGAACACGTGCCGCTGTCGCTGGCGGCTGCGCGCGGCGCGGCAAGATCCTCCCGCGATGATCGTCTGGGTTGTTTACGTGCAGGAGTGACTCTTTCAGATCCTGGACCCCTGTTCAGTGGGTCCAGCACTGCTTGGTGGCTGCGAAAACAGCGCGGAAGCACGTGCTTCAGGGGGCGAGGTACGAACTGGCCTGGGCTCATCAGCGGGTTTGGCAGCAGCTGATAGGTCCAATTTGCGGAGAGCGGTCTGTTTCGGACCTGAGGGGAAGCTCAACCGCCTCCTTTCCCCCTTTTCCTCGCCGCCGTATTCGCAGCACACGAAGACCGGTTCCCGCTACAACCGTTGATATTATCACATTTTCAAGCCCACCCGTTCCTCCATCCGCTTTCCACTTGAGCCGGCGTCACTTGCTGGGTACAACCATTACCGTTTGGCGGACCCCACGCTAAACATGGCCAACTTGTTCTCCGGATTGTGAGTGACGGTCTCGCTGTTTCCCAAGTACCACCAGCCTCTCCTGAATCACACTCCCTGCGTTCTTCCCAACGCACTGCATTCCGACAAACCTCAAGATTGGCTGCAAGAATTGTTCCCTGGCAATCAGGCCAGTCTGAGCAATCTGCCCTCGCCCAAGCGTGGAATGAATCCTACTGCTTGAGCCTCCTTTGGTGACCCCGTCGCATGTGGCTTGCGCTTGGGCTGCCTGTCGCACCTCTCTTTCGACTTGGAATCTCCTCACGGACTAGCCCCAACCCCCATTCACTCTATATGATGCCAGATCCAGCACGATTGCCGGAACACTGTGTGGCGGGAATATTCCAGGACATGCACAGGCATAGACCAGTACTAACTCGGCTTTCAGCAATGCTCGGCTGCGAGGTACCTCCAGCAAGCCGGGGCCGGCCAAAAGCCCCGTCTCGCCCACAGATCTTCCACCACCTGGCAGCAGTCACTCACAGGCCAGCCAATCTTCAGCTAGTTTAGCATCCAAACTGCCGCCGCTACCCGCGTCGCCCTCCCTTGCACAGTCCATCGGCATGATGGGCTCCGCCGACGAGGCGCTGAATGCGTACCAACTTCCGAAGCCTTTGCCGATATGGTTGAATCCAGCTTATGCAAGGCATATCGTCAAGGGCAACTTCATGACGCTCAGCGCTAGGCCCAAGACTGTCGAGGAGGGCGAGTGGGTTGCCCATCAAGGTACCCTTCACGCCCTATAGCCCCTCCGCGCTGTCTTGCTGACGAAAACCGGCAGTGGTCGAACATTACCGCAACCTGTGGAATTTCGTGCGCGTTATCTACGAGAAGGAAGAGGATGGGAAGACGTTATGCAATTCCACGACGTGCCCTCGCATGTCTGCCGGAGCGTGCGTGACCATCGCAGTATGATCCTTTTGAAAGTCCGCGACTGACAATGGAACAGGAATCACTCATATACTTGGCTGAATAGCCGATTTGAACCTATCGAGCTTCCGGCATTTGAGTATATAACTCTGATGCAGAGATGGATTTCCGGGAAGATTGACGACACCAAAATGTTTCCCACGGAGGCATCTGGTGTTTCTTTCTCCCACAACCCCCAGATCACCACCACAGCGCTCCTGAACGGGCCAGATGAGTGGGTCGGGAAGCGCAGCGGATTCCCTCAGGAGTTCTTTGGCATTTGCCAGACGATATTCCTCCAGATGTTTCGTGTGTATGCGCATCTCTACTGGGCCCATTACACCGAGCCATTCTATCATCTCAACCTGGAGAAGCAGCTGAACAGCTGCTTCAGCCACTTCGTCCTGACAGCGACGGCGTTGGATCTGCTTAAGCCGCAGGAATTGGAGCCCATGCAACCTCTGATCGATCTGTGGGCTGCCAACGGCACTTTCCCCCCTGAGAGCAAGGCGTATGAGTATGCGAATCTCAAGGTTGGGCAGCGGTTGCTTCAGCTCGCAGGCATGGCTTGAGCACCTCAGCTGGGCTGCGGGGCGTTAGCTATTGGCCTGTCTAGGCATTTTTGGCCACGCATTGCCATGGAGTTTGCAGGCAGGGTCATGGTCGTGGTGTGATATTTCTGATGGCATTCTAGAAGGTGTGGGGTTGCGCTTCAGGTTCCGTTTGGCGAATTATCTTGGGCGTAGATGCATTGGAGCTAAACGTTAGACTTTCAGGGCGGGGTTGAAAACGCCTCCCATGATCCTGGTGGAGGGTGATGGTGGATATGTACAAAGCCATGGTTAGATGTAAAGGACGTAAATTGGTTGTATACACATACTCTTGTTCTCGTGCGTCAGGACTACGAGCGAGCAAATATCTGAGCTCCACTGACTTTCGCGGAGAAAATTTCTGCTTTGTTTGTACTTTGCAGTTTTCTTCCAGGTTGTGGACCTGACCTGAGTAGTGGTGACCGCCTCCAACGGTCTTCTGCGCTCAGATATTCTATCGTCACAGCGGGGGCGGGGCAATTTATTCCTCTATCGGGTCGACGCACTCTTTTCGCGACCCAAAATCTTTCCGCAAGGCAAGGCCATGCGGCAGCAAACAAGTCTTTGTTCCTTCGTTGATCAACTTGCAAATTTTCTGATTTCTGACGGGCCACCCGTCCTTTTTTCTTCGCACATTCTTCTCCTAAGTTCCAGTCTCTCTCATACTCAAGATGGCTGGCGAAGAAATGGATATCGAGGTCGCCGAGCAGCGCCTCAAGTCCATGGATCACTCCGAGCAACACTATTTCAACAGGTGAGAACCTCACCGGGTCGCTGGATTTCTCGCCCTGCGTTCCCCAAGGCTGACTTTCTTTCTCTCTTTAGCTACAACCACCATGGTGAGAACTACTCTCCGCAACGGACCACGGTCTCTGGCTTTTGGTGATGTCCCATGCTAACCCCGCGCTTTCGGCAACAGGCATCCATGAGGAGATGTTGGTATGTTGACCCCGCGATGCCCCCCTTTGTTATTTGTTGACCGCCCGTTGCTAACCGGAGGTTTCTACTACCAGAAAGATGAGGTCCGGACACGATCTTACATGAACGCCATCGTCCAGAACAAACACCTATTCAAGGACAAGATTGTTCTGGACGTGGGATGCGGCACGGGTATTCTTTCCATGTATGCGCATCTGCACAAATTCTCCTGCTTGGAGTTGGACCAATGGCTGACGGAACTTGCGCAGGTTCGCCGTCAAGGCTGGTGCAAAGCACGTCATCGGCGTTGATATGTCGACCATTATCTTCAAGGCCAGAGAGATCGCCAAGGTGAACGGCATGGCGGACCAAATCACATTCATCCAGGGGAAGATGGAGGAGATTGAGCTGCCGTACCCCAAAGTCGACATCATCATCTCGGAATGGATGGGCTATTTCTTGCTGTACGAGTCCATGCTTGACACCGTGCTCTATGCGCGTGACAAGTACCTGAACAAGGACGGCTTGATCTTTCCTGACAAGGCGACCATCTTTGTTGCGGGCATCGAGGATGGCGACTACAAGGACGAGAAGATCGGCTGTAAGTTTTCCCCCTGACCTTGCTTCTGGCGGTGCTGATTCCTCGGCAGTCTGGGACAATGTGTACGGGTTCAACTATTCTCCTCTCAAGGAGACGGCTCTCTCAGAGCCTTTGGTTGACACCGTTGAGGTGAAGGCGGTCGTGACGGATCCTACTAATGTCCTGACCCTCGACCTCTACACCTGCACAACGTCGGACCTCGCATTCAGCTGCCCATTTGATCTCGTCGCTAGGCGAGACGACTTCATCCACGCGCTTGTTGCGTGGTTCGACATCGAGTTCAGCGCCTGCCACAAGCCGATCCGCTTCTCAACTGGGCCGCATACCAAGTACACCCACTGGAAGCAGACCGTCTTCTACCTCAAGGACGTCCTCACGGTTCAGCATGGTGAGAAGGTCGAGTGCTCACTGCATAACCGTCCTAATGAAAAGAACAAGCGGGACCTCGACATCAAGATCCAGTACCGACTGGACACCCAGGACCCTCTCAGGCAGGCAGAGGGAACTTGCCTCTACAAGATGTGCTAAGGTCGTAACACTTTGACGGCCAACTACCATCTTGGCTAGCTAGAGCCAAAAAAATAGACTTTGTTTCTATTGGTTTCGGAAGCGATAGCCTCTTTCCTGGAGGAAGTACCAGGATTCTAGAGTTATGCATGGCTTGCACTCGATTTCTTTTTAGGCTGGGCAGCGCGGGATGGGGAATCAAGTGGGAATGGGGTACTCATGAATCGGGTGCCTTGCATCTGGTGGTCTTTGGTAGAGCAGCAAGCGGGCGTTCTCCTTGAGCCGGCCACGGAGGTTACAAGAGCGTGTTTGCATCACGATCGAGATGAGGAAGATACCCGGGGATATACTAGAGTCATGCTCATACAGTATTTTCGATGCATCGTTGTCTCCCCCCATACCCGTGAGCTGTCAGTCGTTAGACGAGGTTGTGATCTGATTGTGGCAACTTGCGGTGGCGGCGCGGCTCGCTCCACACAGTCCGCGTGAGTTTGCCGCTGGTTGATGGTGCGGATATCAAGGGGTGGCGTCCTCTTCCTGTACCGAAGGCGATAGGGTTAGAGCATCTGCAGTGTATCACTCGCAGTTCGTAGATCTCGCTCTGTTTGGAATCGTAGTTCGGCCCCTTTTCAGTCTTGGCCTAAGAGCGTGTAACACCAGATAACCAAGTCTAACGGCGAAACACGGACATCACCAAGTACAAAGAATTGATCTTAAAATTTTAAAAAAATTTAATCTTTAAAGACATCCGCTTCCAAACCATACCGCTAGGAGCTATAAGCTAAAACTTATCCTTCTACTACCCACATCCCGTCCTTCACCAGCCCGACCTTCTCAGAATACCGCACACCCATCGAACCAACCCTTTTACCCAGCCCGAAACGCCTCAATACTCTGGTGGTAGATTCTTGTCCTTCCCCCCTTTCCAACCCCCATTTGTCCTCTGTATATTGTCGACCTTGGGGATCAACGTGTCAACCTTCCGTGGAGTGAGGTGAACTTCGACGTCTCCGCCGGCCAGAGCGCGAAGGTGCCTATCCTTTTCAAGCTGCTTTTCTGGCGAACGAGGGTCTCGCTTACCCTACTGGCTAGTACTACCGTATCGCTCAACAATGCGAGCCACCCGGTCCGCGAGTTCGTTTGCTTGAGCGTGGCTGGCCGCCTCGGCGTAGACCCGGCAGGCATTCTCGGTTCCACTGGCGCGGGCGAACGCGCGGGCTTCCGAGTACTTCTTGACGGCGCCATCAATCTCGTCCTGGGCGCCTTCGGGGTGGGAGAGGCGGCGCTCAGAGTCGTAGGTTTGGAACAGATCCTTATCGCCGACTTCGACGCGCACGAGGCGGTTGGGAAGGTCCCTGTAGGTTTGGGCCCAGTCACGGAGGGTCCAGTTCTTGTGGGCGAGGATCGCCTCGACGAGAAGCATATCGGAGATGGCGTCGCCAACCGTTTGATTGATAAGGTCCGCGAGGGAAGCCAGGATCTCCATCGCATCCTTCTGCCCCGGAGATTGTGGCTGTGCCTGTTTGAATGCCTTTCTGGCGTCTGCGGAGAAGAGCACGGTGCCGTGGCCGTTGGCTTCGAAGTAGACACCGATGTCGAACTGCTGGGCAACATGGTGAAGGTGCTTGACGCCAGTAGCGGTGCAGACCACGGGAATATTGAGGTGGCGGGTGATAAAGTTTGTACTACCGCCGTTGGCATACGCAGTTTGCACGACGCCGATGTTGAGGGAATCCCTCAGGCCAGCGCTCTCAATAAGTTCGCTTATGAACCAGGCGGCGAGAGAGGCTATGCGATCGCCGTCGAGCATGAAGAAGCCGGTATCAGGATCCGTCCAGTAATATATCAGGCGGTCAGCATCACCGTCGAGCGAGCAGCACCGGAGACCGGGCTCGGGTTTTGGATTTGGAGGGGCTCGCTGCTTGGTCTTGACGAAGTCGGCGCCACACTATAACAAGGATTAGCTTTAGAATTAATTAGGTCGTATGGAGAGATTTGGTCTCTTACATCAAGGTTGAGTACCTCAGGGCGGAGCACATCGTCATTTACAACCTTGACATCGAAGTCGACCTTGTCTTTGGGAACATATTTGAGGAACTCGGCGAGTTTCGGGCCGCCTACTCCGTTGGCGCAATCAACCTGCAGGGTACCTTGGATCTTTCTGCCCTGCAAGGCTCTAACGAATGCTTCGGCAAGCTTCTCGTAGTACCCTTCCTCGCTGACCTTGCCGTACGTTATCGGCTTGCCCTCGGTGTTGGTAGCCCGGACGAGATAGTGCAACTGGGGTGTCGTCAGGATCTTGTAGTCGACATGTTGCGTATTTGTGGCATCGAGAGCGTCTGCCAGGGCCGCGACCAGCGTGTGCCCGGAAGGCCGCGTATCGCGGCCATAGATGACTTTAGCCTTGGCCGTGAGGTCGATCTTCTGGTCCGTGGCCAGCTTGTTGTAAATGCGGACAAGCTCCTCGTCACTCTTAGCGTTGACGAGAGCGGTTGCGTATTGCTCCCACTCTTGCTCGAGCATGTCGCCTAAGGGGTCGACAATCTTCACGCCGTTATCGACGGCGGGGTTGTGGCTGGCCGTGATCATGACGCCGATGGCTGTCGAGCTCTTGTTGCGGCTGCGCAGCGAGGCGAGCAGGCCAACGCGGAAAGTAACCCCGTCGAGCAAGTCGGCGTTCATCCGGAAGCCAGCGGTGCCGTACTTATAGACCTGCGGCACAGTGGGGTGCTTCGCCGAAGCGGCCAGAATGGCGGCATCGTGGGAGGCGCTGGAGACCACGGATGCCATGGTGGGCGATGTTGTGCTGGGACAGCGTCGACTGATAACAGATTGACAATGATGGAAACAGATGCAATTCGAGTGGTTTTACAGTGGTTGAGCTAATAATCTAAGCTTACGAGGTTGAAATCCGCATGGGGCGAGGTGGAAATCGGGAGGGGCTCACGCCCAGGTGAAGGCCCGAAGCTGCCCCGCACCATTGGTGTTGCTTGTACGGATTAGCAGCCACGCTGAAAGGGGTGGGTTGCGCTAAAGCTGCAGGGCGCCCGATATAGGAGCGACGCTAGTCTTCTTTAGGGGCGCCACAAGCGTCATTCAGGGCACATGCTTTGGCGACGCGCGCTAACCAGATCGAAGTGTCAAGACGCGACAGGAACGTGTCTCCCCTCAGAGACGACATTGTCGAACTTGAAAAGCCGTTGCTAGGGCGGTGCTGGTAGATTTTTGGACGCCGTTCCTAGGCGTTCTTGGCTGCTATCCTCACCGGCCAGGCCTTTTTATTTTGGTGGTTCCCCCACTCTGTTTACCTTTTTTATTGCCTGCTGACCCGACTCAACTCGGCGGTTGACCATCTGGTGGATCTCTCACCATGCCAAACGACGCCTGTGCCAACCCGCAGTTTCTGCAATGGGTTAAGGAGATGTGGGATCTGGCTCGGGAACGCAACAACAAAGGAGTTTCGACATATAAGCACGCCTACGACTCGCTCAAGGCGTGCCCGATTACCTATCAGCATCCTTCAGAATTGCAGAAGCTTAGGGGCTTTGGACCTACAATATGCGGACGCCTTACCGACAAGCTGAAGAAGCAATGTGAAGAAAATGGACTGCCCATGCCGAAACCGTCTAGCAAGCGGGGTGACCGAGCAGCCCAGGCCGCAGCCGCGTTGAATCCGTGGAAAGACGGGTCAGGGGACGAGGAGGAGAGCGCGCCTCGGCCTGCAAAAAAACCGAGGAAGAGTAAGCCCTACGTGCCCGCCTACCGCTCCGGAGCGTACGCTCTGGTGCTTGCGCTTTCGCTGCAGGATGAGAACGATACCGTCGGCCTCACAAAGGCGAGTCTTATAGACGTAGCCCAGCAGTATTGCGACGCTTCATTCACCGCGCCGCCCGACCCATCCAAATACTACACCGCGTGGAACTCTATCAAGACGTTGGAGCAGAAGGAATTGGTCTTCGAGCGTGGCCGGCCACTGAAGCGGTATTGCCTGACGGACGAGGGCTGGGAGGTTGCAAAGCGGATACGAGAGCTTGCCATCGCCAGAGGGGATGTTGTTGATGCCACTGGTTTTTATAGGAGAATGGACGACGCTCCGCATCCTTCGCAGCCCCGTGCCTCGCAATCGGCAGCGCCAAGAGCACCAGCGGCGGAAACCAGGGTGCCTAGACAACGTGCGCAGTCCTCATTATTTATCGGCGATGACGATGACGCGAACGACGACGATGATGGTGGCAATATCAACAGCTACAGCAACATGGTGGATGCTGTACCACCACCTTCACAGTTTTTTGGAAGTCAGTATAAGGATTTCATCCCAGATGGTGATTCAGCAAATGACGAAGCAACTCCGCCACACTACACGCCCATCCGACTGCCTCCTGGTTCTTTTACCGTGGAGATGGTTCTGGATACTCGAGAGGTCCGAGCCAAAACAGACCGAGATTATATCCAGAACGAGCTCGCGAAGAAGGGCTGCACACCGATCATGAGGGCTCTAGAGCTGGGCGATATCCTCTGGGTTGCGAAATGTAACGAGCCGGGCTGGCTCTCACGCATGGGCTCAGACGGCGACGAGGTTGTCCTGGACTGGATTGTGGAACGCAAGAGGCTGGATGATCTCATCGGAAGTATCAGGGACGGCCGCTTCCACGAACAAAAGTTCCGTCTGCGGCGCTCCGGGATCAAGAATGTGATCTACCTAGTGGAGGAGATCTCCCTGGACGGCCAGCACCTGGAGAGGTACGATGAAGCAATCAAATCTGCTATGGCGTCTATTCAGGTAGTTAACGGCTACTTTCTGAAGAGGACGCAGCAGATAGACGAGACTATTAGGTATCTCGCGTCTATGACGAGGCAGCTGAAGAAGAAGTACGAGGGCAAGCCGTTGCCCGTCATTCCGACAAACGTCCTCACGGCCAGAAACTACCTTCCGCTGCTCAAGGAGCTGCGCGAGAAGCAACCAGATGTCGGGCACTACATCAGCTATCCCGCATTCGCATCGCTGGCCTCGAAGTCAGATCTGATGACGCTGCGGGATTTATACCTCAAGATGCTGATGTGCACGAGGGGCGTCACCGGCGAGAAAGCTATCGAGATCCAAAAGGTGTGGAAGACGCCGCGAGATTTCGTCAAGGCATTCGAGCAGTGTGCCCAGCCAGGCGAGGCTGGTAAGAAACAACGCGAGGTCCTTGTCTCCAACAGACTCGGCGACCTCATCGGAAGGAAGAAGATACCCAAGCCTGTGAGTGTGAAGATCGCCGAGGTTTGGGGCGAAATGGAAATGTAGGACTCTTGATTAGAGCAGAACTCAGCGCGGCGCAAGCCCCAAAATCTTTGTAGATGCCACCAGGAATAAACCCTCTATTTTTTTGCCCCCCCCCGGCGATATTCAGCACGCTGTTTTCCTCACCCACTGCCTCACCCCTTACGAAAACCCCTGCGCAACTATCCTCTCCACCATCTTTTGTAACAGTGGAATTCCTCCGCCGCTCTCTTCCAAGCTCACCAAATAACCCTGCAAACTCTTCTCGACATACTTGGCCGTCATATCCACCTCCACGTTCACCGTCGACCCCGCCTCCTTTGCCGCCGTCACAATCTTCTCCTGCGTGTACGCAATCAGCATCACCTCCCACCACCCCTCCTCATCATCCACCTTTGTCACCGTCAAGCTCGCCCCGTCCAGCGCGATAAATCCCTTGTACACCACATATCTCATCACCTCCTTCGACTTTGGCGCGAACCGCAAGGTCACTGCATTCCCATCCGGTTCCCTCTTCGTGATGGTCGCGACCGTGTCAACGTGCCCCTGCACAAAGTGCCCGCCCATGCGCGTATCTGCCCTAACTGCCCTTTCGAGATTCACTCTCGACCCCTGGCGGAGTTCACCCAGATTGGTGAGGCGGAGGGTTTCCGGCGCGATGCCGACGGTGAAGGAGGGAGGGGAGGGGGTGAAGGTTGTTACGGTGAGGCAGACGCCGTTGATGGCGATGCTGTCGCCGAGGTGGGCATCGGAGAGGAGGTCAGAGGATGGGGGGAGGGTGATGGTGAGGGAGGTGCCGCCAGTGGAGTCGGAGGGGTTATATTGCGATACTTCTGGAGGTGGGGTTAGTGAGGGGTGCGGGGAAGGGAAGGAAAGGGGGAGTGGCGTACTGCCGATTTCCTCGACGATGCCGGTGAACATTTTGGCGGTTGGGTTTGGGGTTGCTTTCTTTGGTTGGGGGTTTGTGGTTGTGGGAGGTGAGAGGTGAGTGAGTGTGGTGGTGAGGTGAGGTGCGTTGGGGTGATGAGCACGCGGGAGAGTGAATTAAGGTTGTGGGGTAAGCTGCCGCAGAGAGAGGGGGGGCTTTAAACTTTCCGCTCCGCGCTCGGCAGGAACGGTATGGTTATTTCGTTGTATTTTGACGAAATTCTTGGTTTCGAGGTATTTCTCAAATTTATGTAGTGCTGACATATCAGTGGTTTGAAATCTCGGCCAAGTGGTCCAGCCTTGGCTGGAGAGGTACCTCGGCCTTGGAGGTTAGAACGACGTATCTGTCAGGGACGCGTCTCCCCCCCTCGGGCCGCTCCGTTCAACCGTTATCGGTTCTGAAACTTTCAGGGCGGACCGTTCCGAAATGTCCAGGGAAGCAGATATGAACCTCGTTCGCAATGCCTTCTAGTTGTTGGTCAATTTCTCCCCACCCAAAACCTCTATTATAGATCAGAAAATGCTCCCCATGTATCCGAGATATGCGTTTGCTCCAGCTTCTAATCTCCGCCAAATACAATGCCGCCGTTTATCACCTGCCCTCCGTTGACCACGATCGAGTGTAAAACATCGCCATGGATCGTCACACCTGGGATGTTCACTCCAGGTAGTCCCTTGGTATCCCCAAAGCCTTCGGAGAGTCCTGGATCCGTGTCAAACTTTAACAGTTTCTCTTTCTCTGGCGTGGTTTTGAGATTCCTTGCCCACCGCTGTATTTCATTTGACACAGCGATGAACCTCGGGCCCGCCATAGTGTCGAACCCTGCGATATCTCTATGGTCGGCATGGATTCCTATTGCCGGATAACCTCGGATTATTGCGAAATGCTTTGGAACTACCTATTTGTTGCTCAACCATTGGATCTCTGGACTGAAACTGACTGAGCAGTGTACCTCGCCAATTCCTTGTAGAGGAACCTCTCCGTACGCACAGGTGATCTTGATCTAATCACTGTTGGACCGCAAGAGGGAGTGGAACTCGTCCTGTATTCTCGCTAGCACTTCCGAGCCTCTGCGAAGGACTTCAACCAAACGGGGGTTCGTTCCCGATACCAAGCCCGCCAGCCGGGAAAGCCGTTGCCCTACGACAGCTAGACCGGTACCGGAATGTGGCGTGCCGAGGAAGAGGATGCCTCGGGTTCAGTTGAGAATCTGTAGAAGATGACGCTTGGGGCTACTTTGGACGAGAGGAAAGCGTCCTGGCAAACGAGACCGCCTAGGCCGTGACAGACGAAGATAACTCGTCTTTCATTCTAGACATTGAGTTAGATCCGGAGGTACTGACGCTAGAAAGTAGAGACATACGGTGCAGTTAGCCTCTCGATGGGCAGCAAGGGCCACCAGGAGATTCTTTGCATGGTCGCCAATCCGGTTTCCTGAGAGTCTCAAGCGCCATCCAACAACACCAACGTCATATCTAAAGCTGAGGACCAGGGCCGAGGAACCTTCTTAGGGAGCAATCTCTCCAGCCACGGCCGAGAGCCTGGTGCTGCCCAGGTCTTTTCCCCTGTGCCCGGTAATTCCATGCATGAAGACAATGCTGCAGAACGATATCGGTTTAGTGCCTCCTCGGATTACTAAATGAGACTCGACGGAAATAACTGCAAGTGGACAAACCACTGTTACCTTATTTTGGAAGATATGGCGGGAGCGGTGCCATGATCGCGAGCGGCCAGCTCAGTAATCAGCTCAGCAACCTCGAGGCGCCCAAGGTACGAAGCCTCCTTACCATGCAATCTAGCGTGAATACTCATATCCGCCAAGCTGGCCCAGGAAACCCCAAAAGTTGTATGTTCACGGGGATAGCATCAAGTGCAATACTGTCAATGGGCCTGTTACCAACAACGGCGAGATACAAATAGTTGGGAAGAGTAAGGTCTCGGCTCAGCCGCCAAAAGTGATACCGAACGTTGGGGCTGACACGGGAGCTGTCGTGACGGTGGCGGGATCGATGAAGTTGACGATGGTTTGTGAATCCTTGACTACGAACGGTATTACATTTGGTGAGGACGACAAGGACGATCTGTGATGAGTACCCCTACCTCGGGGCTTGAGCGGTGGGCGAAGCGGGGTAGTCTGTGGTTTTGGTATACCGAACATTTCAGCGATGATGATTTTGAGACGATATGAAATATTTGCTGCACGGTAGTTTATTTTGATCTTGCGCCTGAGCCCAGCCTTTTCTGGACAAGCCATCCTCACAACATCAGGACTTCGTGAGATAGATTGTGAGAGGCACACAGCGGCATCATTGGGATAGTGGGGTGAGGCGGGGCAGTGCTATCGATACACTGAACAGGGGTCCGTACAGTGGGGCCGAAGTCAGTGTCCAAAATTTCAAGTTGAAACATTCTCCGCACGGGCCGTTTTCCCCGCTGGTTGCGGCTCACACAGTGCGTCGCGGCCCGGTTTGTACAGCTACAGCAAGTTCCAAAAAAAAAAAGGCCGCCGCTGGGTTCTGAGCAAATGCATTAGCCGCTTTTGGCGCGACACAGAGGTGGGCTCTGCATGTGCGGCGCCACGAGGGAACCATGTCCATCGCAAAATGGACCAATCAAATGTACTATCCATATGACGCAAAACAACCCGATAATTGCATAACAATCCCGCAACTGATCGAGTAAAAGTCAAAAAAGCACCCTCCGGTTAGACCGTACAAACGAAACAACAAAGCCAATTCTAGCTACTCCACCTGGCGAGGGTGGCCAAAGACGACAGCGTGTATGGATGCTCTTCGCCAAGCACTCGCCGCCGAGCCTGGGCACAGTCCTCTAGTAGTGCTAAGGCATCTGAGTGTCGACCTTGATCTTTCCAAGTGAAAGCGAGGTTGGCCATACTCATCAGCGTATCTGGGTGATCGGCCCCAAGCTTGGTCTTGCGAGTCTCCATCACCTGCACCTCTAGCTCCTCAGCATCTGACCACCGGCCCTGGTTCCAAAATGTCGACGCGAGGTTGGCCATACTTGTTAGCGTATCTGGGTGATCGGCCCCAAGCTTGGTCTTGCTCGTCTCCATCACCTGCACATCCAGCTCCTCAGCATCTGACCACCGGCCCTGGTTCCTATATGTCGACGCGAGGTTGGCCATGCTTGTTAGCGTATCTGGGTGATCGGCCCCAAGCTTGGTCTTGCTCGTCTCCATCACCTGCACCTCTAGCTCCTCAGCATCTGACCACCGGCCCTGGTTCCAAAATGTCGACGCGAGGTTGGCCATGCTTGTTAGCGTATCTGGGTGATTGGCCCCAAGCTTGGTCTTGCGAGTCTCCATCACCTGCACATCCAGCTCCTCAGCATCTGACCACCGGCCCTGGTTCCAAAATGTCGACGCGAGGTTGGCCATGCTTGTTAGCGTATCTGGGTGATTGGCCCCAAGCTTGGTCTTGCTCGTCTCCATCACCTGCACCTCTAGCTCCTCAGCATCTAACCACCGGCCCTGGTTCCAAAATGTCGACGCGAGGTTGGCCATGCTTGTTAGCGTATCTGGGTGATCGGCCCCAAGCTTGGTCTTGCTCGTCTCCATCACCTGCACATCCAGCTCCTCAGCATCTGACCACCGGCCCTGGTTCCTATATGTCGACGCGAGGTTGGCCATGCTTGTTAGCGTATCTGGGTGATCGGCCCCAAGCTTGGTCTTGCGAGTCTCCATCACCTGCACATCCAGCTCCTCAGCATCTGACCACCGGCCCTGGTTCCAAAATGTCGACGCGAGGTTGGCCATGCTTGTTAGCGTATCTGGGTGATCGGCCCCAAGCTTGGTCTTGCGAGTCTCCATCACCTGCACCTCTAGCTCCTCAGCATCTGACCACCGGCCCTGGTTCCAAAATGTCGACGCGAGGTTGGCCATGCTTGTTAGCGTATCTGGGTGATCGGCCCCAAGCTTGGTCTTGCGAGTCTCCATCACCTGCACATCCAGCTCCTCAGCATCTGACCACCGGCCCTGGTTCCTATATGTCGACGCGAGGTTGGCCATGCTTGTTAGCGTATCTGGGTGATCGGCCCCAAGCTTGGTCTTGCGAGTCTCCATCACCTGCACCTCTAGCTCCTCAGCATCTGACCACCGGCCCTGGTTCCAAAATGTCGACGCGAGGTTGGCCATGCTTGTTAGCGTATCTGGGTGATCGGCCCCAAGCTTGGTCTTGCGAGTCTCCATCACCTGCACAGCCAGCTCCTCGGCCTTCTCCCATTGTCCTTCGTCGTAGTATACGCGACTAAGTGTGGATCCCATAAAATCCTCATGTCTTCTCCGGTCCCCATATTCCGCATCGTTCTCGCTGATATCTGGAATATGGACCATCAGATGTCGGCGGAACTCAGGCTGCTCCTTTCCTCCTATCATTTGGCAGCACACCGCCAGAATAAACTTTAGATGCCACCAGCGCCACGGTCGGTCTGCCTCGTTTTGCATTGCTCGCCACTGCACTAGACTGTGCATTGTCACCGCAGGCCACTGCCCCTCCACCCGCTGTAGCAGGCTGTAGCGGACCAGTACATCACGGCTCTGCCGGTACCGGAAACTATCCCATTCGCTCTTATAAAGTGGTAGAAGTTGTGTGAGACCGGCCGGCATGACTTCGTCAGCTTCACCGTCTAGCTCAGCGACGACCGCTGCCATGCCAAGACACGCCAGGCGGAACAATTCGTCCTCCACAATGCTGCCTTTGAACTGCGCAAGGAACGTCAGCAGTAGCTCGGGCTGCAGACGCGAATCCCTCCTGATCTTCTCAAGGGTAGTATCCCACACTGTCCACACAGTCTTCTGTGTTGGCAACAGCCCCTGGAAGCCGTCCATCTGTAGAAGCTCATCGCGGTGCCGGTCGTAATCTGCGAGATACTGCGATAAGGCATGCTCGGGTGCAGAGCCATTGCCGATGTAGGCGCCCGCAAGGTCTATGGCAAGCGCCAGATATCCAAGTCGCTGCGCTATCTTGTCGCAGTCTTGTCGGATCAACTCCGAAGCCGATTCTGCGCCGAGCTGCAGATGTTGGAGGAGAAGTGCCACTCCTTCCACCGGTGACATGACACCAACGTGCACTATCTCACAGGCCCCTGGGACGAGCCTTACGCTTCTGTCGTCTCGACTGGTTACGATGACGTTTCCCCGGTTCCCCTTTGGCATGATCTTCAGGATCCCCCAGCTGACATCGTCTGCGTTATCGACAATCACCAGCCATTCGTCGTCCGCCTCCGTTCTGTCGCGAAGCCATCGGAGCACTGCTTGCACGATTTCGTCTGCAAGAACTGACTGCTGCTTCTCGGCAAGCTCCTCCTGAAGCTTAAGCTCGGCAGCACATCGCCGGAAGCTAGATCGCACTGCCTCCTCGTCTGTCGCGTCGATCCAGAGAATGGGGTTGTATCGACCTTTGTGCTTCTCGGCGTAGGCTAACGCCAGCTGAGATTTGCCAGCCCCACCTAACCCGTAAAGGGTAACGGCATAGGGGACGCTTCCTTTCTCGTGTCGTATCTTCATCTTCTGCTCGATTTCCATGGACAGATCGGCCCGCTCAGTGTAGGTATGGACCGTCTCGAGCGGCACAGCATAGGTCCCTCTTGCTATGCGAAGTGATAATATAGCCTTGGTCATCCGGCGGAGAACATCGCACACTTTGTCGTACTCGGGGTCATGGGACGCAAACTTGACAAGTTCGGAATGTGTTCGAGGGAGTTCTGCTGAATGGCCCAAGCGAAGACCTGGCGGTAAGCAGCTCATAGCTGAACTAGGGGTGACAAGACATCGATAAGGGCCATTCATTTTCCATCGCCCAGCTGAGTCCTATTACTTCCTGTTAGCACCGTTGCTTCAAATGGCAGGAACCACTGACCTGGGCTGCTGTTGGGGATTCTCTCGTCTCAAAGAAACAGAATGTGTTGAGCGCTGTCTGGTCTAAGAACTTGACGAAGCTCCGTTCCTGTCGCCGCAAGACCTGAGAGTTGATTGCGCTTAGCGATTCCAGGAGGGAACGGTTCGGCTGACCGTTGACCATGGGAATGAGCGACGCAATGTCCATTCCATCGTTGGGGACTCCGAAGAAGAGTGCCCCGACGATTCGTCTTATCTGGTCCAGTTCCGAGTCGGACTCCAACATTTGTACTAGTGCCTCCTTGATCAGGAGACCACCAAGGCTGTGCCCGACAAGGATAAGGTGTCTCTGCTCTCCGGATCCCAATAGTTGACGAATTGCGTTGCGTAGCGAGCCGGCAAGGTCGTGGAGCCCAGCAAAACTAGTACTGTCTTGTAACCCGCTCTCATAACCGTAAATCATCACCCGAGCAGTAGGTATGTCTCGAGGCAGGCTTTCGCTTAACCACATGTGCCCGTCGCCTTTATTCACAAACGAGCCATAGGGATGCCCGCCCAAGCCCGGAACTGCCAGCACGTCGACGGCATGGTTGCCGGCGGAAGGAGAGAAAAGAACGGTGGTTCCATGGAAGTGTTGGTCGATAACAAATCGGGTGGGGAGATCGCCCTTTTGTTTGCCACCAACAGGCGTGTTCTCCATAGACAAATCGACTTCGATCGTTAGTTGGTCGCCGTGCGCAAGCATGCGCAGCCGGTGCGGCAGACGTCGGAAGCGGACCGTCGCAACTTGGTCACGCCGAGGGTCGGTTGTTAACGTATGGACCTGAACGCCGTTACCGGTGATGTTTCCATCGTGCTCATTGCCCGCCAGATCGCCATGCGGCGGTTGTAAAGCGTGATGTTGCTGCAAAAGGTCTTCCAGCTTCGCCTCGTCAAAGTCGGCTGGCACGCCGCGGATTCTCCATGTCTGATGGCGGGGTTCCGCCCGCACTGCGGCGGTCCGGTGGGCATTTTCGATGGGCAATTGTGGCTTGCCGTCCCCGCCAGGGCCAGCGAGGGCCACTCGAGCAGCGGGTTCGGAACATCGGTCGATTTGGCCGAGAGTGTCTCTACGGTTGACGAAGTCGGGGTCGCGCGAAGAGGGGGTGGTCGTAAACGGTTGCGGCGGAGTTTCTGGTCGTGCGGAGAAGGTTAGTGGGGATCCCTTTGGCTCAAGCCGCGGCAATCTTACCCGGCGGATGGAATTCCGTCATGATCGACCCATAATTCTGCCCCATAACTGCTGGAGGAAGGAGGTCGGAGCTATTTGTTGTCGACTGTAAGGTTGGAGACGTTACTGTGGTCAACGAAGCGGCTTGTTCGGAGCGAGAGGTGTTAGTTGAATCTTATCAGTAGGGAGAGTAAGGGTTATCGCTGTTCGTACCTTCTGATGGCTTTGCTGAGGCGACGCTACAGCTTATTGTCGGACCATCCTGTGTCTTCTCCTTCTCCCGGTCCTTCTTTCTCCACCCAGAAAATCGAAGCTTCTTCCTGAGACCGCTAGCCATAAGCGTCTGGTGCGCTCTCGGTCGGGGTCGTATCTGTTGCAATTGTGTTAAAGGTGGTTGAAGGGATCCTCATGGATGTTTTGAGGGTTGCCGCGGAGCTGAAGTCTAATAACGTGGTGTGGTTGGTTCCCCGCCAATAGAAATTCCCACCCTTCTAACCCCGCCACCTGCAGGCAGGACTCTGGAAGGCATCGCCTGTTCAGGATGCTGCCGACCGCTTGAATCATCCCATACCCCCCTCAAGCCGTCCTGAATAGATACTTAGAGATAGTGTAGATGCGAACTTAATATAAATGGACCTTAAAGCGATATCACTGTAGGAGGATTCGCGCTGTAGGGCCAGAAGGAAGTGAAGTAGTCCGTGACACTGGATTTTGACAGGGAAGCGGGGCGGCCTCGGAAAATTCGGCTTGCGAGACGAAGCTGGGATGGCAGGATGTAGCGGCTCCCGCTAGGACATCTCAATCTCGCTGTGATACTTTCGGATCGAGGTAGTGGAGGAGGTTGGGAGCTGTAGGTACAGGCTATGGAGGCGATGAAGATACAGCCTGGGGCCAAATACCCGATATAAGGAATCAAGGTAGGTGGGAGGACGCCTAGAAGTTAGGTTGTGATGCTCGATAGACCAAGCTTGGGGTCAACTAACAGTGTAACCTTGCGGTCATTAGAAAGCCTAAGGCCGACACTTAGCTCCCCTACAGCATCACCCACCGTATGAGAGGGACTGTGCCCAAACTTCGCCGGGAGGTATCTCGGTAGGCTGCGATGTTTGGCCGCTGTCAATAGTTGGATTGAGTGGTGTAACTAGAGTGCGTTCTGTGGTTCCGCTACTATACATAGTGAGAAATCATCGGAGTTTCTTTTTGGATTCTGTCACCACAGGTAGGGTGTATTATGCAGCTATCGGCATATCTCTTGGCATTCCTGAGCCGCGCAACCGTCCATTGCCGAACGCGACGATTGCGCTGTCACTAACCATCAGCTCCCGCTACTTTGGGAGCCGCAGTTGCAGCCCAGTTTGGGCTCCACTGTACTATTACGGAGCCTGCGGCAGCGCACTGTGTCAGCGGGAACCAGGGCTCCAGTGGCCCGTGCGGAGAGAAAGTTTGAGGATCGAAATCGTGGACACTCATTTCGGTCTCCACTGTACCATCGGGTCGAGTCGTTGCTGTGGGATCCCATTTTTACGATTTGTCGCCGCGCGCAAAGAGTCTCTGTGTGGTACTCCTAAATTGCCCATTTATTGCTGAGATATAGACTATAGCTCTCATTGAGAATTGCTTGGTTGCGCTCTCGATTCTTGAGAGCCTGGACGGCGAGCTGCACGAGGCTCCAAGGCAACCACCCCGGCTGTTATCGATGGTCCGTGAAACCCCTGTTGTCCCCATCCTCAGCGTGGGTCCCGTCCATGGACGTTTGGGTAGCCGCTGAGCTTGATTGAACCAAACCCAACGGATCGCAGGACTCTTCTGCCAATAAAAAATGATCGTCGAAGATTGATACGACTGCTGTTGCTCCCTTCCAACACGCCATCATATTCATCGCACACCACTTCAGTCAATTTTCGGTGATGTTTAGCCATCTGATAGGCAAAGATCACCGACGCATTGATTGGGCACCATCTTTATGTAATGACTGCAAGAGCAGGTGCGCATGCACTCCGCCGCACCTGGCCTAACCCGGACTTGGTAGCCGGAAGCCCTTCGTTTCGGAGCATGGAACTTGTGTCTGTCACCCGCAAGGCTGTGGCCCAACAGGCTGGCCGGGACGTACGGGAAGGAGAGGAAGGATGAGGAGAGGGGATGGTGGGGGTGGTGGTGGTACCACCAGAAAGTGGTGCGCGAACCATTGTCTGCGGTCGCAACATGAGGAGCAGGAAATTCTGAACGCGTCATTCCGACTTCTGTCGCCTTACGAACATCTGCGGCATTTCATCCCACTATCTTTGCCCTGACGTCCTCATCTTCAAAGTGCCGACCCGATCTCCACCAACACCGGGCACTCGCTCCTCAGCTTCCCCGTCGCGCTTTCAATGGCTGCCCCTCTACGGCCGCCTTCTTCCCGCCCCGAGGGCGCGGGAGACCCCTACTTCGAGGATCAATGGAGCGATGGCCCGACCGAAGACCACGATGATGCGCCCCGAAGGAGGACGAGAACTCACAGTATGGGGCCGAGTCGCCCTCGGTCCTCCTTCATACCCGGAGAAGGCGCGCGCGGTGAGACTGTCCCTTATGGCCGCCCAACACCCCACCGAGCAGACACCGAACCATTCTCTCCGGCGCTAGGACTGCGGACACGACCCTATTCCGGCTACTATGGACCGCCTCCCCCTTCCCGAACGCCGTTCACACCTCGCCAGCCGTACCCGAATCCGGCCGACGGCTATCCCAATTACTCTCCTGGGTACGGAACCGGCTACACTACGGCACCCCCGCCCGAGACCAGCCCATTCTCGTACCCAAGCACTCCCGCCGACTTCGGCCATACAGTCCCTTACCCATCGTCACAGTCTCAGCCATTTGGTTCGCCTTTCAACGATGGACGGAGTGGAGTGAGAGGGCCAACCATCCGTGTGAGAAAAACACAAGTACCAGCCGAGCCCCAACCGCAGCCGCGGCCACGTCAGGAAGACATCGACACAGATAGAGAAGCCGATAAGCAGTACTGGCGTGAACGGCAGCGCCAAAAGGACCGCCAAGCCAAGGAAGCCCAAAAGAGAGAATATGAGGCTGAAAAGAGGGCTATCGAGCGACTCCGACGGGAGAAGCTCCAGCTCAAAGTGAAAAAACTCCAGGAAGAACTAAAACATGAGAGGAACAGAGCACCTTCTCGCTCTGGCTTTGAACGTAACGCACGCCCACAGGATGCGGTTCAAGAGCTAATGGATCACTTGCACACCCTGCGAGCACAGGAGCGAGAACGGAGGCTGGTTGCACAGCCTGGTTCCATGACGCAACTGCTCCAAGACATTGCAGAGATTGCAGAGGCCAGGCGCGAGCAACAAGCCAGCCGAGATCGACTGCAACTGCTCGGCGGATTCAGGCCCCCAACAAGGAGCGAGTATGGCAATCCCAATTACGAATCCCTTCAGAGGAAACAAATCGAAGAGGTGCTGAGGGATATTCTCGGCGGCTTGTCGGACGACGACATGACGCGGCTGCCTTTGCCAGCCCGCTCTTACCACACAGGGCGGAGTGCCAGCGAAGACTTCCACCCTGAGGACGACTTCCGGCGAGAGGCATTTCGAGATATGCCTCGAGAGTTCCAAGAAGAGGATGCTGGTGCCTCGCCTCGATCCCGGTACCGCGATGCCCTAGGGAACGTCAACGACCTGTACGGCAATCCTTCATCGCCTCAACATCGTACCGGTGACCCGGGCCCGAGCATCGTGAGGGATCCCTATCCATCGCCAGAACCCAGCCGCTACGCCCCAAGCAGGTACAGCACACCATCGACACCGACACTAGGGAGACGACAAACAGCCCCTACGCCGATTCTCAAGGTAGTGCCGCCCAGCTCCAGCAAACGGGCACGTGGATCTGACTTTAGTAGCGACCATTCCACGCCGGCGGACCACGGTGAATATTCGCCTTATCACGACCCACGTGAGCTGAGGGCAGAGCAATATCAAGAGGAGCGGGCGCCCCGGAGGATGGAACAGCGCCGGGAGGGGCTACCTCGAAGGACTGAACAGTACAGAGACGAACTGCCTCGAGCATCGGAGCAGTTTCGGGAGGAGCCCCAGAGGATGGAGCGGCCGCGTCCATATACCCCTGCAACAGAACCCGAAAGGCCGGAGATCCGGAGAGCGGACTCTCATCGATCATTTGGCACAAGGAGAAGTTCAATGTCAGGTCCGCGGTCAACTATCGAGCATGAGAGCCCGGGACTTCAACGCAATAGATCTCGCGTCGCGTTCCGAGAGCAAGATCCAGCCGGTGGGCGGCCATTGTTGGATGACGACGAAGATGCGTCTGGTTCAGACTCGGGGGGCCGACCGCGCGGTGCCAGATCGTATCGCATTGCGGGGGACAATGTATCTGATCGGAGATATAATCCTCGGGATGGTCAAGCGGTGACGCCTCCGCCCGCACCTCCCCCGCCGAGGTCGGGTACGCCCATAGCCAGTGAGCGGCCGGGAAGATCTCCTCGCCGAGTACAGGTCGAGGAAGGATGGTCAGATGATGAAGAAATACAGGATGGACGATTCATGTCTCGGGAGTCTACTGTCGGACGGTAGTGCGTACTTTCTGCTGGAGAATGCCAAGGGTTGGCAGAAAACGGGTTTCCATAAGTGCCTACTTGTATCAGCCAGCGTGTGAGAATAGAGTTCATCTCCTCATGATCAATTCCCTCGCTAAAGTTTCTCCACGACCAAAAATCCCCGCTGTTGTCTTCGAAGCCTCCGGCTGCCAATGTTGAGATCCCATCCGATTTTTCAGCCTCGGCCCAAAACAACGCTCCAGTGATTGGGTGAACAGTGGCAGCCGATGAGGCGGCCGTGGCGAAGCACAAATGCAGTACAATGAAACTCGGCGCAATCTGCAGTTCGCCAATGGCGCCTTCCTTGAAATGCAGACCAGTATGCACGGTGCTGCGCTCCTTCCCCCGCACAAGTGTCAGAAACACTGCACCTCGGAATCGGTGAAAATGAAGTGGGTTACAGCAGCTTGATTGTCTTGCTTGTTGAGGTTCTGGCTTTCAGCCAGAACCTCCCTTTTCATAAGCCAATTCGTAGGATTCAGCTTTGTCAACACTATGGCTGAGGCTGACTGGAAGCCCAGGGCCCCTGAACCCCTTTCTTTCTGACACATGTTGCCATTTTCAGCGCTCTCGACAGCATGGCAGTAGGTCACGGTAAGGTACTCGGTACTGTACCCTCACCAACTTTTCACTCACACCCATCATCACCTTCTCACGCTCTACTCCCCCCGCATTTGAACGATGCCTGTGGCTCCTCGTTCTATCCGCAATGGTACCCACAGAGACTTCATGAAACGGTTCACTGAGCGAGAGTCTCAAAAACGAGCAGCTAAGAAGCGACCGAAAGAACTTACGGCTGCACAGCGGGCTAGCCTGCACCGGCAGCTGAAAGATATTCGGTTCTTAAACCACACGGATTCAGTGGTAGATGCGGCGCATCTCCGTCAACCTCGCCATCGCTTGAGGTTGCCAACTCGGGAAGCAGTGTGCTCCGTAGGTTGAACCGCATCGTCGGGAACGGGGCAACAAAGGCAACACGCGACTACTCGTCATCCCATCTGCGCTGATGTCCGCTACCAACCAGGCGTAGTGCGACGTGAAACCGGCGAGCAGGAGCAGAGGCGTGCTGTGAAGTACTACTGCCAGCGGCCAGCGGGGGGCTCCGCTGCCGAGCGGCGCTTTCTCCATCACGTCGCCGATCGACGTTTGGATTCTGCGTTATACCATCACCAACGCGGCAAGCGAGTACATACCCAGGTCCATGGGGCCCAGGGGTGGGGCACCAGTTGGCTGTCAGAGACATACATAAGCGGGAGGGCCATCGCTGGACGCTACTAAATACGTTGAGCAACATTCCTCCAGGACACGGTAATTTCTGCTCTTGAAACATACCTCTTGTCAAGACTGCTTAACATCCCTTGCCAGGCGCGTCAGAGGGATTTGAGAGCACCGCCGTGATGGCGTATGTAACAGGCGGAGACCAGAAGGAGAAGATCTTCGAAAACGCCCTGAAGCTGGCCGCCTCTCATGGGCCACTCGAGTCCCTGAAGAGCGAGGACACAGGATCTAGATCAGATTACGGGTGGCAGTGGGAGTTGGATGACGGTGCAAAAATTTACAAGCATCTACCGTGGCCAATTATGCCTCGATATGACCGACTTTTTGTGACATCCCTTTGTTAGCCCGCTGCTTTGACAACGTCCAATCGATCTTTACCGTCGCATTTATGACAGGCTTGACCTCGCGGATATCCAACCCACGGGCGGCAACGTCCATCGAACCCCGAAAGACAGACGAGCCCTCCATGAGAGAATCCGGTGCCCGCACGGTAAAGCACGATATGTTGATTGCGCAAGACAGCATTTACTGCGGCCAGCATTGCTGCCTGGCCTCTCAGATTGCTCGCCGTCGTCGTCCACCATAAGTATTCAATGCTAGATCTCCACCTGCTAGCAACCGTAAGACCAGCCACTTATACACTGTAAGGTAGAAGCGATAAGAATAAACCCGAGATATGTCAAACATATCAGTCACACCGGATGCGAAAACCTGTAGCTCGGGTCTTGAACGCTCTATTTTATCACTTTCCAAGCCGTGAGGCTTATCTGAGGTTGCCTTCACGGTTGACGATTCCCAGGCACGCTGTGCATACGTGCGCATCGTCTACAAACCAGCAGGTGCGTCTCAAGTTTCAATATCAGTTGCTATCGGCATGGAAAATGAAAACCCCCCCGCGTCCTGACTCGTCTACCAATTCGGCACGTAAATTCTCCAATTCCCTGCTCATAGACTCGGGGCTAGCATTCTCCTGAAAGCGTTCAAAGTCGATTACTTTCACCCCTTCTTCGGTGACGAGGAAGTTGTATCAGTTCACATCCCCATGCACAAATCCCAGTTTGTGGAGTTTCCCTAGAGTCATTTCGCAGACGCTCAGATCTTGGAAGGAAGCAGAGCGTCCCTTTAATTTCTCCAATAGAAAACTCATGATGCGTCCATTTTCGTGAATATGGGCGAGAAAACGAGGGGCCAGTCCGTAGCCCTCAAGCAACTGATATGCCCTCGTTTCTTGTTCGATGCGAGGCAGCTCCCATTCGAAACGGGCGATTTTAGCGATCATAGCGGCTTGTGACGGGAGAGTGCTTGGGAGGGTCGAACGCGAGACGGCTTCGAAAGCCATTGCCGTGAGCTGCTTCGTCTTCTCCAACTCTAGACAATCAACCTTGGTATGATGCCATTGACACTTGACGCCAGGTAGTGTCCGGTTGATGATGGAGGTTTCCAAGTCACCACTGGTTTTATCTCGCGAGATATGTCAGCTTATGTGGGCCAACCTGCGGAGGGTTCCGGCTTGGCACCAAGCCTCGTCAGGGGACCAGAGATTTCCAGATTTTTCCACAGAACAACACAATAAAACAATATCACAACAATTGGCTCACAAGCGCTGGATTCTGACAATTAACAGTCTGATTTGCAACAGCTAGCCTTTCAAGACGAATTTGGCGCTTTCTGAGCCTCAAAACCACACCAATTCCAATCCGAAATCCACCGCTTTCGCACCAAAAACTCCCCGACCGATCCCCCGCTCCACGAAAGCTCCACGGAAGCGCAAGATGGCCACAACCACGCAGAACGTATACTACAAGGGCCCAGACGACTGGCTAGTATGGTCACTAGCGTTCCGAACGCGCGCAAAGAGCGGTAGAATCCTTGAGTACGCAATGGGCAAGGAGAATTGGCCCCGAGAGCCACGACGACCACATGTTGGAGTCTTCTATCGAACACCACGAATTCCGCCGACAAACGATCCTCCACCGAACGATGCTCCGAACCAAGGCAGAGGCAGGCGGAGCAGGAGGCCTACTGAGAAAGGAAGGCAACAGGCCGGAGCGAGCTCCCACAACGCCAGAGCCTCCACCACAACGATAACACAAGGCGACCACACCGTAGACGACGAAGAAGACGACGACGAATCCATGAGCGAACCAGAGCTTATGGGACCCGGAGATCTCGCCGAAGCGGACCGATTGAACTACCTCGACGCGCAGAGGATCTACGACTTCGATTACAAGAGATGGAAGGCGATCGACGACGCCAAAGCCGAACTGCAACGTTGGGTCCTTGGCTCAGTACGGCCATCGCTGCTTCACCACTTCGAGGAGGGCTCAGTAGAGGAAGGATACCAGGCACTTGAGAGGCTGGCAACCCCTCACATGGAGAAACTGGCAGACAACGCACGTAACGCCTACAACAACCACCTCCAGTCAATCAAAAGGCACGAACGAAAGCTATCGAAGTGGATCGAGAAGTGGGAGGACCACCTGAACGAAGCAGAGAAGCACAACTTGGTGGATATAACGGAGCCCAACGCTTGGTGGCCTCACTTGCTGAAGGCCTTGAAGAATACAGAGGATGGAAGAGCCTGGGCGATAGGTGAATCTATCGGCACCGCTGTGAAGGCGCGCGAGGTCGATTACCGAGCGGTCGGCGCCATTTTGCAACAGAAGATTGGCTCCGGCTCATCACCAACCCACAACCGGCGGATTGAGGGTGGCTTTCCGGCTTTCCACGGCGCCGAGAGCGAAGAAAGCGATGGCTCAGAACGAAGCCGTGGCAGCAACCGAAGCCACAACGGTAACCGCAAATCGCGCGGCAAACCAAGAGACCGCGGAGGGTTCAAGAGCCACGGCAACCAAGGCCGCGGAGGCCACACTGGCTCAAAGAGGCCCTACAACAACGATGGGGCTTACGAGCAAGGCGGTAAAAGGCTCCGCAACGATAAAACCACCTGCTGGCTCTGCGACACAGCAGGGCACTCGATTGACCGCTGTTATTTCACTTACGAACCCAACGATCCCTTGATGCCAAAAGGAGGCCTACCAGAGTGGTTCAAGCAGAAAGAGAGGACCGCTCACGGCAAGGCAATACGGAAGCTTATTGAGGTTGACCCTGAGACCGCTGAGAAGGTGGCTCAGGCAAAGAAGAAGCGGAAGATGGATTGACTAGCCAAGTTCTCCACGAGGATGGCTAAGCTGGAGGAAATACTCGCGGGGAGAGTCACCAAGAAGAACGCCTCCTTCTGCTACACCAAAGCAGCCCTCACAATAACGACCTATCCACTGGCACAATCGTCAATACTGGACTCTGGCGCCACTATTCACATCTTCAACAATCGATCAAGGTTCCACAACCTCCGGCCAGCGCCGGAAGGTGATCTACTGTACGCCGGCGACTCCGTCATCCCAATCGATGGTTACGGAGAGGTTACCATACGGATCGAAGGACCACAGGGGTCTTACCGCCAGATGAAGCTCACAGATGTGGCCTACTGCGAAGCCTTCGCCTGCAACGTAGTCTCCCTCAGACAACTACTGCGCAAAGGCTACTGTTGGAACACGGAGACCAACCAACTCTACAGGAGGAAGGATAAGTCTATCGTCTGCCAGCTTACTGACAATAGTGGCCAGTTTGTGATAGAATACGTGCCCCTATCCGCAGCGTTCACGGCGAGAAAACATACTTCCTGGACCGGCAGAAAACCAAGCGAAGCCCAGGCACTCCTCTGGCACGGAAGACTCGGCCATCCTGGCCGCGATGCCCTCGCCAACCTCCACGTTTCCACAACCGGCGCAAAGCTTCAAGGACCGAATTCCTACGATTGTTCTGCCTGCGGCCAAGCCAAGGCAAAGAGACGGATCCGCCGCGAGCCGCGAGAACCACCACGTAACGTAGGCGAGGTAATCGCCATCGACTTCCTCGACCTTACGCCAGACCACGCAGGCTTCAGCTCCGCCATGCTTTTCACCGACCGCCGCGCCGGCTACGTATTCGACGTCTATCTCACCTGCAGAAGCCACCCTATGGTGGAAGAGGCTCTGAATCGCTTCATGGCCACCACGATACGGCAGCATGGGCTCACAGTGAGGATTATCCAGTGCGATAACGAACTGGTGAAGTCAAGGAACATGAGGGAGTACTGGGCAACGAGAGGTATCAAGATTGAGCCCTGCGCACCTCATTCTCAGAGCCAGAACGGAGGTGCCGAGCGCTCAGGGGGTGTGATCAAAATAAAGGCTAGAGCCATGCGAATAGCGGCAAAGTTGCCAGCATTTCTGTGGGTAGAGATCTATAAGGCTGCCGTTTACTTGTATAACAGAACACCGAAGAAAAGCCTTGGCTGGCGATCGCCATACGAAGACTTCCACACGTTCGTGGCCCAGAAAGACGGCATTCCAGATCCGATTCGAAAGCCACAGATTGGCCACCTCCGCAATTACGGCTGCAAGGGCTTCGCAATGACGAACGACGCCCTAAAGAAAACCAACCGCCTCAACAAGCTGAATCCCAACGCCTGGATTGGATACCTCGTAGGCTACGATTCTACAAACATCTACCGCATCTGGAACCCCAAGCTCAACAAAGTAATCCGCGCGAGAGACGTAACCTTCAACGAGAACGAGCTCTTCAGCGGTAACCTCGATGACTTCAAAGACGACCTCCTCAGTATCACCAAAGCCGAGCTAGACGAAATCATCAGCAACTGCGAGATACACAACGATAAGGCCATTCCAATAGACCTACTCAACCAGGGCTTGCAATCGCAAGAAGAAGACGAAGATGAAGAGATCATTCTTGACTCTATCACCGTTAGGCCCATTCCAATCGAGACCGATTCCGGAGAGGCTACAGAAGTTGAAGATCTACAGGAAGAAAGCCTCAGCGAGTTGAACAGCCCTGACCGCTCCGAGATGGAGATAGAGTTAGAGTACGAGACTGATCACCTCGTCGGTGGGTTCAACGCTGGCAAGGCTCCTGGATCCGCTCAAGCCCCGGTTGACGCAGTATTGAAGAGAGCCTTTGCAGGCCTGAGCCTTGAAGAAGTTGGCGATAATTCCACGGCTGAAGAAATGGAAGAATTCCACGCCGCCTTCGCTGCCGCCAGAATCAGTCCCCGGCGACGGCGCCAAGCAGAGCGCTACGAAGCGGCCTTCACGGCCCAAACAATCGCTGAGAATCCCTCCCCTCTACCAAAACTGCAATCTAATGGCCGATATCACAGGAAAGACCTTCCACCACCTCCAACCAACTACAGACACCTACGCAGGCATCCTCTCAACAACCACTACCGCCAGGCAATGGAGGAACATATGGCAAGCCATCGCGAGATGGGATCGTTTGAGGAGTGCTCTCCGCGGAAGGCCAACAACCACCAGATTCTGGCCTGTATGTGGGTCTTCACGTATAAATTCGACAAAGCTGGGTACCTCATCAAGGTCAAGGCCAGGCTTGTTATCCGTGGAGATCAACAGAGGAAAGGTGCCGTTGAGAATACCTACGCTTCCACCCTGGCCGGCAAATCGTTTCGAACACTAGTCGCTATCGCCGCGCGTTTCGACCTTGAGATGATCCAATACGACGTTATCAACGCCTTCACTCACACCAACCTGCCGTACGACGTATATATGAGGATGCCAGAGGGCTACACCAAGAAGGGCAGGATCCTGAGGCTCCGAAAGGCTTTGTACGGCCTCAGAGAATCGCCACTGCTCTGGCAGAAAGACTTCACCACAACCCTGAAGAGTCTCGGCTGCGAACCAGTACCCCACGAGCCCTGTTGTTGGATCAAGGGTGGTGTGATCATCTTCTTCTACGTTGACGATATCGTTATTGCGTTCAAGAAAGGAGAACGCCAGAGAGCGGAGGAGATAGTGGCTTCAATCAAGCAAAAATATGCCCTCCAAGGCGGCGACGATCTACAGTGGTTCTTAGGGGTGGCGATACTCCGCGATCGAACGAATCGTACCGCCTACCTCTCGCAAGCCGAATACGTTAGAAAGATGGATCGTTTCCTGGATGGCAACCGCGGCCGCCATTCAACACCAATGAGCAACGTTGAGCTGCTGCCATACGAAGGCAAGGCCTCTCGCGAAGAAACCACCAACTATCAACGGATGGTCGGCTCAATTCTGTACGCCGCCATCTTCACCAGGCCAGACGTAGCCTTTGCAATATCACGCCTGGCGCGCTTCAACAAAAACCCCGGCCCCAAACACATCGACGCCGCGATTCGAACAATTCGATACCTCCTCTCAACGAATAACTACGCGCTCAAGCTCGGGGGTGGCGATACCTTCGAAACCTGGACCGACGCCTCATTTGCCGACAATACCGTGGATCGCCGCAGCTCGCAAGCGTACGTAACGAAGCTATTCGGCGGAGCAATCGGCTGGCGCGCCAACAAACAAGATACCGTAACAACATCCACCACCGAAGCCGAATTGCTGGCGCTGGCGCAAGGCACCAAAGAAGCGCTCTTCTCGCTGCGCCTTATTCAAGAGGTTGGAATTACGCTCGACGGCCACAAGATACCAATTTGGTGTGACAACCTACAAACGATTCGGCTCCTTACGAAGGAGACGGCAACCCTGCAAACGAAGCTACGCCACGTCGATATCCACAACCACTGGCTGCGTGAGAAGGTCGCCGACGGCGAGATCACGGTGGAGTACGTCAATACGAAGGAACAAGTGGCTGATGGCCTCACGAAAGCCCTCGGCGACGACGATTTCAAGCGATTCAGGGCCATGGTTGGTGTGGAGGATATTACGGCACGGCTGAGCTCAAGAGGCACGCGCCCACTTTCAGAGGAAGAAGAAGAAGCCCTGGAAGACTTGATCGAGGGTGGAGAGGTGGAAGTTCCGAATTTGGCCATGTGAATAGCTTCAACCACCACCACGGCCAGCGAGTCGGCGGTTGGGGGGTGTGTCAGCTTATGTGGGCCAACCTGCGGAGGGTTCCGGCTTGGCACCAAGCCTCGTCAGGGGACCAGAGATTTCCAGATTTTTCCACAGAACAACACAATAAAACAATATCACAACAATTGGCTCACAAGCGCTGGATTCTGACAAGATATGGGCCACGGTCCATTCCTCGTTGTAAGGAAGAGAGGGTATTGACTGAAGGGGAAATGAAAGTGTGTCTCGGTCGAAGGTACCGGGAGAGATGACGAGATATTTGACTTGGTGTCCGATTCGCAGTCGCTATTCGCTTTCAAAAGAATCGTCATCGTCCACTTCCATGGACAAGATGATCGGCTGCATTGGCGGGCTTCTAGTGTGATCGCCAGAGACTGTCAAAATTGGACTACTCACTGTAAGACTATAAGCAGATGTGTCTGAAAAAACGTCAAACCTAGAAGAGATGCAGCGTTCGTACATTTATGCTTCGAGATTTCTTTTGCCGTCGCCATGCCTCCTTCATTCACCCCGCCCTTATCTTTGTGCTGAGAAAGGCGGTGTCGAGGGTCAAGAAAGTTCTCTAGCTCCGGTTCAGCCCGAGTCCAGCACCCGCCCAGCGGTCAGAAGATTGAATGTGATGTGGCCGATGAAAATTCGGCCACCTGCAGCCCAGCCAGGTGAAGCGACTGACTTCCCGCTTTCCGGCTGGGGAACTCTGTGGTCGCTGTAGTGGTTATTTTAGCGCTCTGCCCCGCGTCTCCCGTCCCAATCGAGCGCGCCTCGAACAAAGGGTCGTTTATCATTGGTCAACACAGCTCGCAAAATACGTAAAACTCAACAAGCGGTGCCAACGGCTACTCCAAATACCCTCGACTCCACCCAGGCCCCCTTTCGGCGGGACCGTTACTTCGACTGTCTTTGCTCTCCAAATTAGGAAGAGAATGAGATGGGTTCGCAAAAATAGACAAGAGTCATGGGCACATAATAAAGGCCAGAACAGGCTGGCCGGGCATTTATACCGCCTGCATTACTGGCTTGGTCCTTGTCTCGGCTGGCGAGGTAGCTCCAGACACCATGTGGCCAACATCAAAGATCCCCAAACAATACGAGAGCCAACAGGCCTCAGGGCAACCCGCGACTCGATAGCTATAAAACTGTACCTCCTCCGGGCAGCATCTACACAGTAATGGCATCAGACTCAGTCATCAATCTTACCCTTCATTACATCAACAACAATCAAGCGTTCAGAACCGGCCCACCCAACAACACCCAAGTTTCGATAACACAAACGCAACTTTACTTTCTGCATTAGTCGCTTGTATTCGTCCGGAAAAGCCATCGCGATGAACAGGATACACGGTTTTGAAGAGAAGAATGACGGCAATTGAGAGCGATTGAGAGCGACTAGGAGTACTCGGCCGACCCACAAAAGTATATATACTGTAACAACAGCAAGAATTGAGCATCATGAGCACCAAGATTGTTCTTATTGCCCCAGAGGCCATTTGTCGGATCCAAGTCATCCCATTCTCAAGGATGTGTTGCGTCATACTGGCTGGAGAAATGATGATGGCTGCAGCTGTGGTCTAGACGGCACGTTCATGCAACAGCAATTCCCAAATTCTCCTCGCACCATGATTTCAGATGGCACCGTGAGTTTTTACGAGACAGTCCGTTTTGGTAAAGAGTCAGCCGCCTATTCCTGTCCATTTTTGCTCCAAACTTTTGTGTTGTGTGTGCCCAGGATGCTGCATGGAGAACCCCGTTAATCGCTCGGCTCTGATTGTGTCAGCAAAATGATCCTGAGAATAAATATACTGTTTACGTACTGCCAGCGAGACGCTCGCGGCCTCCCAACACCTAAGCAGCGAGGCCTGTGGCGAGAAATGGCAAGGCGAAGACGGTCGCGGATCGCATCATTGCCGTTCTAGCTGCCGTGGTAGCTGCCGTTCTGACTGCTGCAGCTTCCGCGTCCGCCTGAATCGACTCAATGTGGATCTTTCCAAGGGTACTCTGATTGGCAGCGATAATGTTGTCGGCTTGGAACCTGACCTTCATCGCGCTGTACTTAGTGCGCAAGACAAAGTTGAAGTGCTTGTCTGAGGCGTCCGGCGGCTGTGCTGTGCAGGGTGAGTCTGGATTCGAATTAGAGAAAAAAATCGTAAAAAGGCAGAAATAGAAGCTACTTGCAGTTCTTGATCAAGGTTTCGATGATTGATGCAACCATTTTGTCTTGTTCCTTCGTGATGCCAAGGAGAGCGTGATTAGGCTGGGCTGAGATCGGGGGAGGGAGGAAGTTAGAGGAGGAAGGAGCCATGGTGAGATTTTACTGCTGCTAGCAAACCTTGTTGGGTCTCCACTGATTATTTAGTTAGGTCGGGTCAGTTAGTACCGGTCACGCCGGAAGAACCGGTGGTGTCGATGGCAAGGTGATCTCCAGCGTGGTGTTGCAGGGGAAAAACGAACCAAGAACCAAAAGATGCACAAGGGAAATTGATTTACATGGTAGATGTGAATTCACGGTGCACGGACCATGATTTACTACTACAGAGTCCATCCATCTCACACACCAGCCTGTTCTTTGTGCGAGGTGAGAGGTGGGGGGATCCACCCCACTCTCTGGGCTGTGGTTGGATTGGGATGTGAAGATTATCAAAACTGATAGACGAACCTGAGGTGCCTCTGCGACCCCAATTCCTCGCACTTTTCTCCTCGGCCTTTGGACAGGGCCAGTCACATTGTTGTCCTTGTGGCTACTCTACCAAGACTACCCTCCCTTACCCTTTCCGTCCGCCAAATCCTCAACACCGACAATGCCCTACCGCGCCCCTTCAATCCACCATCTGCACCCAGATACACACCAGCTACGCCATCATGGCCACGGTGATGCCATGCCTCAGGCCTTTCATGTCGGCCCTGAGCACACCCTACGGGAGGCCCAAGGATCTGAAGGCCCCGGGTAGCACGGCGTTGAGCAAACTGACCGGAAACTCTTCTGATTGGTCGAACAAAGGGGCCAAGTCTGAGCTCGGCTGTGTATTGGACGAGATCACAGTAGTTGGCGGCCGACATCGAGATGGGGATCATCTCACAGGGCACACAAACGACAAGACCGCTCTCGACGCTCTGGGACGGGTCTAATGATCGCATTGCCGTGTCTTCAAGGAATCCCTCAGCCGATGCGAACAGTACACAGAGCAGGGAGAGTCAGCGCATGAACGTCTCGAAGAATACAAAGTGGCAGGTCGGGTTTCAGAGTGGGAAGACACCAAGACCGCAAATATCCAGGCATTCATGTGCCTGAGGTTTAAGTTACGACCAGGAACCGCATTCAGTCTGGTAACATATGTCTTTTGAAATTTCAGACGAACAGAGGAGGTGCGGGACTGATGACGACCAAGATTCTGGAACCACAACAACAATTTCGATGCAATAATTAATAGGTAACCATGCCACAACCCATATTGAAAAGGGGTTTCCCCCATTACCACCACGAGCCTTCGAATGCTGCCAAAATTCATATCGCAAGTAGTAGCTTCAATACCGACTTGCAAGATGCATTCCGATATTTGGTGTCAGAATTCTCCAAGAGACAGGCGACAACAAGACAATCGCGACACGCAAGAATATGGTCGCAAGGGGAAAGTTCTAGACGTCACAAAGACATTTCCCACCAGGTTCTGCCATTCAATGCATCGGCACAGAATGCTTGGCGGGAGACAAAAGCCACCAACAACAAGAGCTACCATCAACGCTGCTGCGGCGAGATGTGCCGCAATCAAACCAAGCATGGCTGTTTGTCGAGACTTGGGTCTTGTCATCGTGAGTTGGGGGCGGCGATAGGAGGGACGGCCAGGGGTTGTCTATATCCGCCGATCAAGCCCTTGTTCCCGTTTGGTGCGGGGCTTCACACATTGCCCACCTCAAGAGACGCATGTAAACGATGTAACCAGGCATTTCTAGAGGCAAGAGACGCCTATTATCAACTTCAATATACTTCCCCCGCTCCCCCCTCTCGATCCTCGAGGTCTCCAGGTGGCCCGGAAGCTAGAGGAACAGTGAAACCAGTTCTCATCCTTTACAGGAATGGTGCGCGTCTTGATCTTTTAGCTGTTGCTACATGGGGGAGGGGACTGTGTGGCCACTACGTTAACTGCATCGGCAGGGCAGACTAGCTCACCTTTCTCTTATATTGACACCCCCACAGCTCCCGTCGGACCCTTCTGATCTTTGATGCGCCCGCTATTCTGAATCAAACTGTATTGAATGTACGCGCCCGTCACCACGATCAAAGGCAGATACTCTACGTTAAATGTGAGGTCCAACAGCAAAGGTAGCCTTATCATGGAGAAACCCCTCTAGGACATGCTTCATAGCTATGTTGAGCTGACATTTTTTTTGCCAGGAGTATGCTATCCTACGCCTAGGGAAACACGGAGACGCCTTCGCACAAAGTCGAATACCATGACTTGTATTAGTCTAGTACTAGGAGACGAATCCGGGCACACGACATATGCTTTCTTCGTCCGTAGTCGTGAGCTGGGGCGAATTTGGCTGCGAGCTGTTGGCTAATCTGTCCTGAGCTTTTTCCCGATTCTTCTCCGAGCTAGAGTGATTTCGCAAGTAGCCGCTGTCACAGCCTCAGAGGCCCGTTTTCGATCCCCCAGCTAGAGTTACCTTTGGACAGAAAATGACGCGGAATCTGCAGGAATGGCTCCCAGGCACCAAGTCCAAGCACGAATTCACGCGCATGTGGGTTTGTGCCAGCTCCGTTTGCTTCATCATGTATTGCCCGAATGACTTGGCAATCAGGCTGAGACTAGCCCGATTTATCTTTGCTACCAAAGGACACGATGTGAGCTGAGTTTCCTACGTCGGGTGAGAGACCATTGCTACCGCCTGATACTAAATACTCCCAGGACAAGGTTGCAGCTCTGTGGACACCGACTTTTGTTTTCCGTGTCGTTACACACAAAAGCTCAGCGCTTGCCCAAACGGTACTCACTAAGGATGCTACAAGTTCCCCTTTGCCGTCCTGTTTATGTGACCGGGAATGGGATTGGTTTGAGGGTGGCTGTGTGTCCGTAGCTATGAGTACGCGACAGAGCCCAACAATCAGACTCTTTCCCTTCACTTCCCCGAAATAGGGTTTCCACGTCCAAGACATCCTCGACACTAAGCAACTCACCACAGGCTAAAGTGATGGCATTAATAATAAGAAACAGCTTGCAACAAGGCCGGGAGATGGTAACTTCGGCAGCGATCTTGAATACAGCGCTTAAAACGAGACATATTTACGGCTGGTACCTGTCGACAATTGGTCAGCAGAGTCGTGGGGATAATGGATTAATCGAGGGGGGTAATACAGAAGCAAGTCCTTACAGAGAGGGGTTTGCTAGGTCAATAATTGTATGTCACTATAACACACAGTAGCACGCGGGGTGACTATACAGTAGGATGTAATTAAAGTTGGCTTAATTAAGGAAGCGAATACTTACGTGAGGAATTAAAAGGATACCTCACACTACCGCAGGTACGATAATAACTGCTTATACCAAATGGTATGCTAAAGTGTGGCTATACTAAACAGTATAATCTAAGGTAACTTATACCGGTGCTCACCATACTCATTGTACTCTTCCCAAAAATAAGGTAATTAGAGTGATCAGTCCTCCAGGCGTGCTCATCGTCATCACCTGTCCCACTCAGTGATCACAGTGATCACCCAGTACTATTACAGTGACCACACATGTTCTGCACTGTGATGTCTCCAGGGTTATGTCGGCCTGACCCGACCAAGGGTGGCCCGCAGGTCGTCACATTATTTTTACGATATAATCTATAAACTTTATAAGTCGGTTTTACTTGACAAGTTTGTCTTTAATCTCGTCTTTTAACCCGTTGTAAAATGCGATTATTTTAGGCTTATCCTCCCAGTTTAGGCGTAAGCTAATCTGTTAAAACTTAACGGTGTAGTTAGATACTGATCCCTTCTAACGGAGGTTATATGACTTCTACTCCGCAGTGCGTTCCTCGTTAGGATCTCCAAAGGCTCCTTTAGGCTTCTTCTCAAAGGTAGTCTAGCTTGAAAAGATGTCCTTTGTGTCAAGGCCGTGACTGTCGGCCTCCTTCTTAAGGCAATCCCTCTGGAAAGGTTTGAGCCAAATAAAAGCATCCCCAGTCAAGAAGGCCGCTGCGCGCATGACATGCTGGAAGTTCACCTCAACACTTCATACGACGTCGTCGACCACCTCGTCCTCACCGTGGGCGCCAAAACCTTCACCGGCCTCCCCAAACCCCTCCGCCTCAAAGAATCCCTTCCCAAATTCTCCTCCTACTCCCCCAACACAATCTATCACGAACTCACTTACCCTCCCAAATTCCACCCCCAAACCACCTGGAACATCGAAGATTTCCAACACAACGCCCTCCTCACTCAAGCTCTCCCGGCGTGGCGTTGCTCATCCTGCTTTGGGACAATTGAAACCTTCTTGAACATGATAAGTTCGTTTTCGCATGTGGGATTGAATGCAGAGGTGTATAGAGATAGGGAGAGGATTGTGGATAGGGTGAGTAAGGGGAAGGATTTATGGGTGAGGGAGGGGGAGACGTTTGTGGAGGTGGAGGGGAATGAGGATGTACCTGGGTATTTGGAAGAGGGCAGAGAGGAGAGGGAGAGGTTTGGGTATATGGTTGATAGGAGGGGAGAGGGGGCAGGTTTTAGGGACTGGGAGGGTTAATTCGGTGTTGGAGCTGGAGGTGGGGCGAGATTGGCTAGGGGGTGCAAACATGGGTTTGGAAACGGATATGATGTGCTCCATGTTGGATTGAAATTCGGACGAGGCGGGCGATGATTGCTGGCGAAATGACCTTGCCTATCTTAGGTACCTTGCATCAAATATGCCACTGTTCCCACATCCGCACCATTGCAGGGTACGCGTTCATATGCAGCACAAACAAAACAAGACATGAGGTTAAACTCCTCAATTCCCCTCCCTCCTCTGTGGTCACGATGACCCATGTGCGTACCTATAACCAGTCATTAAGTACTAGTAGTATTTCCCAAACTCATATTCCTGGCCGTCTGCCTCTGTCCCTAACCACCCCTGGACAAGAGAGCGCACCTCATGAGTTGTATCCCTCTACCGGGTATGTAAGAATGTTCATACGTATCCATCTGCCGTCGTGTGGCTCGTAGTAGTGTGCCGGGTATTTCCGTCCGTTGTTTGTGTCCGTAATCCCCGTGCCGTTTGATGCGCGCGTAAAATGCAAATCCAAAAACCAAAAACCTCCTTCATCACCGTGGTATCGTCGCCCTTTTCGTCAACCTCTACCCATCCCCATCGAAAAAAAAAATGCCATGCCGATTAATCATCTCCTCTCAGGAGACCGCCCAGTTCCTAAAGCTCTACACTCAGAGCACCATAAGTGCAAGGAATGCAGAGATGACGGTACTGAGACCGGCAACGGCGGACCTCTCAGCACCTGAGGCAGTAGCGAAGTAGGTGGGAGATGGTCTTGCTGGGTAGTCGTAGTCCTCGTTAGCGTTGGTAGGGGAGGCGATAGAGCTGGCCACGGCAGTGTTCACAACGGTGTTCACTGCGGTGTTTGCAACAGTCTGGACAGTCTTCAAGGTCGTAGCCGATGTTGGCTCAGGGGCAGCCGGCTCGGTGTAGCCCGGTGCGGCGCAGTCGCAAACTGTGACTGGTTAGTAACTTGTGATGTGAAGTCGTTGGACACGACACTCACCCTCGTTGGACCCATCGACGATCTTCTCAAACAGAGACTCAGGGCACTTGGTGGCGACACATCCTTGGACAGCGTTGAACATGGCGTTTTTCTGCTTGCATTGGCAAGCAAAGTCGAGGCCAGCACAGCCGATCGAAGGGGCGTTCTCGAGGTAGCATGGCTGTGCGCAGCTGGGGATGGCGGAGAGAGCAACGCTGGCGCAGTCCTGGCCCTGGGCGAGCACGACAATAGCACCCGCCGCAAACTGGAGGGCCACCGAAAGCTTCATCTTGTTTTGTTTATCTTGTAACGACTGAGGGGACAGGCGTAGACTGTAAGTGAACTTGAAGGTCTCGGCTTTGACTTGGCGGCAGGACAAACAACGAGGATGGGAAAGGGGAGAGAGGTGTGGTAGGACGCGAGCTATACCTTGGGGCGGGATAGGGGGGTAGATAGCTGAATGGGAGAAGCCACAAACCGCGCACATACACCTTCTCAAGGAACAACATGGGTTCGACGAAATCTTCATGGGGCATCTTTGGGGGTAAGAATCATAGCCGAGCCAGCAAGCATTTTCATCCCGCAGCGGTCCACCCTCTCCACCGACCGGAGGAGGAGATGGTGATCATCACGATGGAGCTGAGCTAGTAGCCACACCACCACGCTGCTCATGGGTATGCAATGGGGCTCGGAGTGAAGCTGGGTTCAGAACAGGTGAGTCCAGGCACACCAGCCTGAGAGGGGTGAGATTGAGAAGTTGGAGAACTTCACATGGCACTCCCGCTGGGCATATCGCCGAGGTCGCACAGATCCAAGCCCATGCCGACCAGCCTCGCAGGAGCGGGAAGAGAGGCGGCCCTTGCCCACCAGTGTCGCATGAAGTCATCCTGTGTAAAAAGTCTTCCCGTCGTGGCATCGGGTGGCATCTAGCCGCTCGGCCTCCTTCCTAGTCCGGGGGTGACAAGAGTGAAGATTGGTGATGTGCGAAGGGAGCAGGGATTGAGTGAGGAGGTCCGATGCGAGTGTGTATGTCAATAATAGCCACAGCATCTCACACCGTCGCACACGAGCACACCAAAGCCACCGTCGTATCCTCCTCGTCCTTCCCGAGCATCTTGACTGTCTGTGACACCCACCTCGTAGAAAACACACAAGTCTCAGTCTAGACCTCAGCGGCGTCAAGGCTAGGCTAGAACAAGACGGGCATGTAAGCGGAAGTAGGAATGACAGCTCGACGACCATATCGCTGGATCTGGCCGGCGTGGAAGAACCGGTGGACCGTGAATGAATGCCAACGCGGGAGAAGTTAGCGACGAGGTCGAAAACCCCACATTTGCAGGGGTAGGGTAGGTAGAAAAGCCGGTTCCTGGTTCCTGGTTCCTGGTTGAGCTGTTGGGTGTTGCCCACTTGAAGCTGTCGCCGAGGCTCGAGAGAGGGGTAAACCCAGGGAAATCCTTTGACATATGATCCCCGACATCCACACTCGTAGAGACGGTCATCACCTTGTTCCAGTTCCCCAGACTTCCCCGGATGCACCCGGTGCGTCTCAATCTCAAATGAAACCTGGGGAAACGAGATTGGAGAGATGGTCATTGAATTGTTCGGTGTACGATCTCGCCGGCGGTGTTACTGAGAAGGGTTGGTGTCGCCGTCAAAAACAACAACCGGCGACGACGTGGTTTTGACAAAGCAGAGACCTCTTGGCGGCGAATGCAGAGCCACCTAGTGCAGACTATTGAACTGCAAGCGTTGGTGACACCTCGTAGAAGGAGTCCATCTCTGCTTGTTGATGCCCGGTCTGTGTCCTGTGGAGCTGCGAGGTGGACTTTGGTCACGATGCAGCGGCATTGCCAAGGTACGCTCTCTTCCTGACCAAGCTTTCTTCGTGGAGATGGAGAGGAGTCTCGTAGACCGCCAATGCGCGCCTCAGCTGCGTTATTGGGAAAGATAAGAACAAGATGTTTCCACCTGACCGCGCATTCTCAGCTTCTTGCTTCTCTGCGCTACAGAGGAGCAGGCAGTGGCAACTAGGCTGCTCGAGGAGGCGTGTACAGGTTGTCGTCAAGCCCACTGCGGAACACAAACTGGCGGCCTGCCAAGCCAGATGAGATGGGAGCCTTTCAAAATCCCAAGTTTGCGTTGTGATGGAAAGTTTCCGTCTGAGTTGCGTTGGTATTCAACAAAGTGTGATTGGAGCAAACACCAGTTCGGTCAGGTCCAACCAGAGGCGGCTGACTGCCCCGCGTGCACCCCTCGGGAAGGAGCTTGGGACACATTCCCCCGCATTCCACCCGCAGCTTAGCTACCCTGCAACGATGTGTTAACCGTGATGCCATTGGACGAGCAAAACAAAGCACTCTCCAAAGTGCAACTACAATCCTTCCTCTCCAGCAATAGTTCATCCGCTCGATATCACCATTCCTCCCTGGCAGCGAAATCATGGGGTCAACCTGGGCTGATAGCTCGCAGGAGGAGCTGACGGTGCTGATCACCGGCTTCGCCGTACGTTGTCCCCACATCCCCGCGCGCCACCCCTGCCTGGCGGCGCCCGTTCGAACCATCGGGCGCCGAATACGCACGGGCAGCCCCGTTGACCCGCCGTTCGTAACTCAACTTTGCAACTAATCAATGCCACTCGCAGCCGTTCAAAAAGGAACACCCGGTGAATCCCTCCTGGGAAATCGCCCGCTCTTTGCCGGAATACCTCCCCCCGATCCGCGCCAAGACCGCCGCGCCGTCCGAGGGAACCCCGCTCCTCCCCCCAGTCCGACTCCTAGTCCACCCCGAGCCGATCCGGGTAAACTACCAGACAGTTCGGGGACTCGTGCCAAAGTTATGGCATTTGGATGGGGAGAATGACGGCGACGAGGATGCTACGAAGCCGAAGCCGAAGAAGATTGATATGGCGATTCATCTTGGCATGGCGGGGCCGAGGTTGTTCTACTCGATTGAGAGGCGGGGGCACCGAGACGGTTATAATATGAGGGATGTGGACGGGGAATTGTTGGGCGATGATGAGCGGCGGGTGAAGCAGGGCAAGGACTGGGTTTGGGATGGGATGCCGTCGGAACTGCTCACGGAATTTGAGATGGAGGATGTGTTGGAGAGGTGGCGGAGGTATAGCCCGGTATGTCCCCTGAGGGTTTTATGCCAATTTTGAGCTGATGAAATGGTGTTGCAGCCGGGAAGTGATCTTAGGATCTCAGAGGATGCGGGACGGTACTTGTGCGACTTCATCTACTTCTCGAGTTTGTCGCAGTTATATCGGGCAGGCCAACCACGGAAGGTGGTGTTCTTCCACGTGCCTTCCGAAAACTCGGAGAAGAACTTCACGCTGGGTCGTGAGTTGGTGATACAGCTCGTACGATCTATGGTGGAGAGCGAGCTTGCACGCGAGGTGAAGCAGCCGAAGGGCGATGGAGATCTCTAGAGAGAGTTGTGGTCGATTGTATAAGTCCAGTCTCCTAATGTACTGCTACCTAACACCTCATTTAACAACCACATACTAGGGATTCTTCGTGACATTTTAGCAGCGGTGTGATATTTTACTTGCGATTCACCTAGGTGTTCCCGGTTGTTCAAGTTTATCAATGGCCCATTGCCATCGAATAACCATCCACCGCCCATCATCCAAGCTGCTGTCGGCTTAGACCGATCAATGGGGAGTCAACATGTTGCAGGTTGATGCCGAAGAAACCCAGACCCATCACGGCCAAGATCGCTGCAGGATGCGCAGACACCGCGGCAGCAGTGGATGTACTCGTAGCACTAGTGCTGGTCCCGGCGATCGCTCCTAGTGTTGTCACCGCCGGCTGCGTCGCGCTCGCAGAAGCCGACTTGGAACTAATTGTCACCCTACACTCACTATCAGCTAAGAAACCCCAAGAATGCCAAGACCAAACATAAGCAGACACAGTCCCAAAAAACGAAGGGTTAGGCGTGTAAACGCCAGATGGACAGTGTTCTTCGAAGACCTCCTTGGACACCTACTTCACCGTTTCGGGTTCGGCGCAGAACCTCCTGTCGCGGGGGAGGCAGTAGGCGAACCAATTTCGATAGACTCTCTGGATGTCAACGATGCAATCGGGTTCGAGACAGAGAACGATGCCCTGCAACCCGACGGGACCGCGGACACAATCAGTGGAGGCTTGTGTTGTGTAGTCGGCTGGGCATGCGGCAAGTGCGGTATCGAGGCACTGGTTGCATTTCTCGTGAAAGGAAGAGCTGGGGACGGGGTTGTCGGCGAGGGCTTGGGTAATTAGCAACGGGAAAGCTGTGGCTTTTGCTATGGGCTTCATTTTAGTGGCTGGTCCTCAAGGAAGCGAGAAGGAAAAATGGATATCCATCACGTCCATCGGAAGACCAGCTTGCTGTCTTTTTTTCGTCTTCGTCAACCATCCATCTTGCCTCCATCGCCACCGTTTACCGGACCTGAAAGCCGTACACGAAAAGCATCGAAATGAAGCTCTCGGGAGTCTTGCGGTTCAGCCTATGGAAGTCGAGGAATTACTGATGGGAGGTCGACTGGGAGGTGCGGGTCCAAGCGTTTGATCTCCGAAACGCATGAAAATCAATTGTCCATTGTTCAGATGAGTATTTGGCAAAGGGCGCCAATTACAGCGAAATGTTTCCGCCGCCAGTTACTGTATTATGCCGATGGGCCATCCGAACGTGTTTGCACCGCACGAAGGTCCACCATCGCGGCTTCCTCATCGCTCTCGACTCAGCTTGGTCCTATCAGCACGATTCCATAGCTTCTCTCTCATGGTAGCATTTCTTTGGCGAGAAGCCTACGCAGTAATTCCAGGACAGTGCTTCTCCACATTCTTTCCCTGGGGCGAAACAGAGGTGTCGTCGATGTTCCCAACGTGGCGGGCTACTGGTGCAACGCGATCGCGCTGGCGGGGTTGCGATTGACTTCTTGTCAGTTTTGACGGGGAAACCACGAGCGTGACCAACCGGGGCCTGGCCGCCAGCCACTTCCATCACCCTTCAAAGCTTGAAAGCCGTGGCGACATTTCGAATCTTGAAGCTTGGTATTGTCTGTCAAAAGTTCAACCATGGTTTCCAGGAAACATGGTTTGGTTGCTCCTCGATGATGCGCACCAGGTTCTCGCCAACCCGCAGACCAGGACCAAATACGAGGAGCACCAGGACGTCACAACAATGCACCATCCCGCGGACCTCTCGCGACCGCGCCGCAACGCGACCTTAGATCCCGGGACGGCGGGGGTTGGAAACTCGGCAGCCAGCGTTGTGGATCTTTGGGTGTTTCGGCGATCAGGGGCAGAGGTTAAAAAAGTGGGGATTCAATGCAAGGGGCGGCCCGCATTCACACACGACGAAACACCAAGCAAGCGCAAGCAAGGGAGCTTCTACGCTTTAGTGCCTGTCATCCGAGCTCAGACGGATGGCTCAAACACGATGGCCCGCGAAACGGAGTCATGGGGAGAGGCTTTTCTTCTTTTACGACGTTGGGGGTCACCTACATTAGATGGGACCGAACCCGTCTCTTTGGTTTTGGTTCTCGCTTCATTGCGATTGCAACGGGACGCCGGTAGTTCTTGGAGTTGATCTCATTCGCTTCTCTTCTTCTTGCAACCGGTTTGCCCTATTTCATTCGTTTTTTTTTTCGCAATGCCATTCCTGTCGATTGACTCGGAGATGAAGGGGGGTGTCGCGGAGGAATCAGACGGGTCGTGAGTCTCACCCTCGACGTACCAAACACCACTCCGCTAACAACTATCAGTGTGCTGCTCAACATCTTGGATTCTGAGGAGGTCAAGGTCCTGGTTGGTCCACAGCAAAAAGAGTTCACCCTCAACCGAAAGCTTCTGTGTGAAACGAGCTCCTTTTTCCGCGAACACCTCGATACGCCCGTGTCATCGCCGCTGTACCCGGACGATGGAAAGCAGGAGGAGGATACGATGATGTGGCTGCCCACGGAAAGCCCCGAGATGTTTGAGCTGTTTGTTCTATGGCTGTATCGAAAGCGGGCGTTTCTCGCCCTGGTCGACCAAGCTGTGCCGCGGGTGGTTCGGGATGCCTCGACCTTTGCCCTATCGCCCAAGATTCAAGCGCTTCGTTGGAATCTCACAAAACTCCACATTTTCGCTGCTGTCATCGACCTACCGGCCCTTCAAGACGTTGCGATGGATGCGCTCCAGGATCTCTACCTCCGCTGCGACTTGGACGTATCACCGCGCTTTCTGGCCTACCTTTATCAAGAATGCGATGCCAATCACGCCTTTAGGTTGAGAAAGTGGGCAGTTGCCATGCTTGCGTGGTCCCTCCACGCCGCCAACAGCGATGCAGCCCTTTACGAGCGCCTTTTCATCACGTACCCAGCCTTGCGGGAGGATTATTCGGTTCACCTCGACAAGATGATACAGAGCAAGGCCGATGTGCGCATCAAGAACCCCCAGCTGCGCCTGCCAATGAACAAGCTGCGGAGTGGCGAGCGCTTCTTCGGCTTCCGCCTCTGTTCATTCCACAGTCACCGCGCGTCAGTCGGAGAGGCGATGTGTCCGCACCTGTCGGAGGAGCACGCCGTCAACCTGCCCCTGACCGTTCTCTCGCCAACTCGAAGGAAACAAAAAGGGTTCGGTATCTTTCTAGGCCCAGCCGACGGATCCGATGGCGAGCAGACCATTCTGTCGCCCGTAGGCGACGTAACCGAGATATCCTTCCTCGACCTTTCATGAAAGGTCATCTTACACCGATACATGACTCGCCTCGCGGCAACACCCATATACCCCACTTGTCTTCGAGTTGAGATGCCTGATCCCAACTCGACCTCAACTCCACAGCCGACCAACCCTACCTCTCCACCTCCGCCCACAACATTCACAATGCCAACGCCCCATCTCAGCAACAGCTAGGGCACGCCCGGCTAGCTCAACCAGTAGAGCGTGAGACTCTTACTCCTCGCCAATCCCATCAAGTGACAAGGTCGTCAGTTCAATTCTGGCAGTGGGCAACTCCAACCCTCCTGTCTCTCACAAGAGACAGGGGAAGTCCCGCCCGCTTGGCTCAGTGGTAGAGCGTGTCACTAGTATGGAACAATTGGTAGAGATGAAGAGATCATCTATCTATCTATCTATCTATATATATATCAAGGTTGTGGTTCGACCCCCACATCGGGCTCAATTCCCGGCAGGATGCCTGGCCTCAGTTTTTTGCAGGATTGGGGAGACATCGTGGGGAAGCTTTCTTTTGTTTTGGCCAGAATGGGAGGACAAGCAGGACCTGGAATGGGTTGGTTGGTGGTTGGAATCGGGCACGACAACCCTGTTGACTTGCGTGCCGGGGTGAACCCAGGCAATGACTAATAGACCATGGAGAAGGGCCATGTTTCAAGGTCATTGGAGTAAGCCGTATAGCACATTCTGGGGCGGAGGAAGGAATAAATGGAAAAAACAACTACCGAACAAAAGTGCCGCATCACTCTTTGCAGTAGACGTGAAGATCGAGGGAAGAAATCTGTGCCGAGTATTAACTGTTTGCAAACCCACAATGGTGATTCGCCCTTGACTACTGTATTCTGGAGATACATGGCACTTGGCGCATCCAGTGGTTTTGCCCGAATGGAAACTGTATCAAATCACCTTGAGCCAGCCATTGATACGCCTGAGGCGCGATGGTTACTTACCCCTGAGAACCGACTGACAGCGGAGCTCTGCGACACCATATCAGTGATTGCTTGCGCATTAACTAAATAGAATATTTACCATATTGCAACATGCCCTAGCTGAAATAGATAAACAACCTGTTGCACTCAGTGCCAGAATTGAGATGTCAACATCAGCTGGCCTCGTTGCGACATTACCCTGATCCCCTTCCAGCAAAGGAACACTACGTAGGTAGGCGTCTTTGTTACCACGCGGACTGGGATAATTGAAGTTTGCACAAAGGCAATGCGATAATGGAAGTTACACCGTTCAAATTGTCCGCTCTCTGTATCCAAGACAAAGGATAAATAATGTGATTGAGCTGCGTTCTTTATATGCGGCTCGGCTATTTCGAGCGATTATATCATTGTGGCATCAAGACGCCCCCTATATCAACTCTCTAGACCTATTGTTATTGCTACGCTACCTAGTCGTTCTGTGGTTTCGGCAGATATATACCATGCAAGTACCTAACTTCTGTGGTTCTCGGAGACTGAACAGAAAATTCCATTTTGCCCAGTTTTCGTGCTTGTTACGATTTGAGACATTGCTTCGAACTGTCACTTTCACACAGCAACACTACTGTAACCACTTGCACCATAATAGCGGCATTGCAAATATGTCGAGCGAGGAGCCGTGGAGTTGCAGAAGAAGTGAACTTCTTGAAAGGCACTGCACGCCTTTGGATGGGGATTTCGGCACACTGGAAGACGCCAAGGACACGGGCAACTGCCTCTCGTTTTCCCTCGAGTTCGAGTTCGTCTTGAACTGGAAGGTGGAAGAGCTGCTGCGAAACGAGAACTTGAAGCCGACCATACCCGTCTTCACGCCCGAATGGGAAGCAACCCAGGTTCCCGGATTCACCCAGAGAGTAGGTGCCAAAGATGCTCCGGAGGTAAGGGGAGACTACCCGATGCACTTCATGAAGGAATTCTTCCGCGAGAAGGGCTTCTGGCTCAAAGACGAGGTTCCGACAGGGAACATGGCCCCAAAGCCTTTCCCCCAAATGTTTCTTTTCCCGCACACGGGTTGGGAAGTATCCAATGATTGCACGGTTTGCGACAATGGGAGTTCTGGGTACCAGCACCCTGTAATGTTCCCGCACTACGGTTGGTATGGCTTTGAGATCAAGACGCCGGTGCTGAAGCACTGTCAAGATTCGTTTGATCACATCCGCGAGGTGCTGTCGGCCATTAACAAGTCGTTTCGGACCAGGGTCAACCCAACTACCGGAATGCACTGCCATGTTGGAAATGGCACGCAACTCGTGCTTGATAAGACGGGTAGAGTCGTGGTACTCAACGATACCCAGCGAGCTGCTTTCAATTCCCGTACCTTCTCACTGCGCGACCTGCGCAGGATCTCGGCGCTCCTCTGGTCCGCCGACCCCTTCCTGGCAACGCTTCATCCCCCCGAGCGACAAGTCAACCCATACGCGCTGTCGATTCGCCAGCATAGCGGCCTGGCAAAGGATGAAGCCCACAAGTTAACCAAGAAGTTTGACACCCCGCCCGGCCCCGAGAGAGATCTCGACAAGCCGCCTTCCAGGCCGATCAACCGGATGTCCTCCGAGCGCTTTCCAGCTATTCGACCAAGGAAGCCCTCGGCAGATGCTATCGCGCGCGGTACAGGCTGACCGGCGATGTTCCCGAGTGTGGTAACTTTCGTAGCAGGGGCGGGGTCGCCCAAGACCGGGTCTTTCCTGGCGCGGACATGCTCCTTTCGGCCACACAAAAGTCACAGATCGCTTATATGCTTGGGAACATGATCGAGCGTCTCAATTACAACTTCAAGGAGTACGTGCAGGAAGGTAACTGTTCGGGCTCAACGTCGTTTGCGAAAGGCACCATTGAATTTCGGGAGGCTGTTGGCAGTGTGAATCCCGAGGTTGCCGTAAACTGGGCACGGGTATGCTGTCAACTCGTCCACTTCGCAAAGACGGTCGACCTCAGTACCTACAACCGCGTTATCAACCGCCTTGCAAGGGCCGAGGAGGCAGCTCTAAGCGGAACAGGAAATCAATACGACGTGATCTCCTTCCTCGGGGATCTCGACTTGGTGAGTACCGCCGAGTGGTATGAGAAGCGTCTCCGAACGAATCCGATGGCTCACTGGTATCCAATGCAGATCCAGTTCCCCAAAGAAACTGCCGACATCATGCCAGACCCCGATAATCTGTGGGCCCGCAAGACCCCGGAGGCGGCTGCCCCAAAGGCTGACGAGGCTCCAAAGAATGACGAGAACCCCTAGACCGATGAGACCGCAAAGGAGGAGAGCGCTGGACCAAAAACAGAGGAGCCCTGCCAAACGAGAACGCAACCCTCCGGCCCAGCGACCGAGGAAGTCAACAAAGCGTTGGATTGGTTGGACGAAGCCGAGGAACAGGCCCAGCAAAACACTAGAACTTTCCACTGGACCCAAAACATCTCGAACTTGGAGGGTCCCAGACGAAGAGGCTTCGCGCGAGAAGTGTGATGACCAAGTTGCATCCGGCTCGCAGTCTCCCGAAGCGGGCGGCGCTACAGCTGCAGCTGCTAATGCGCCTCCGCCGCCTGTTGTTGAAGAAACGCAAAGGGGGAATGTCGATTTCATCCGGAACGGGGTGGAAAGGCTTCGTCCTCAGGATGCGCAGCATCCGGCTGACGGATCTCATTGGTATTTTGGAGAATCTGGCTGACTGGTTTTGTTCCCCAGATGACCGAGAACGCAAGGCAGGTAGGTTGAAATTTGGAGACCTGAGGTTAGGTAAGGTATCCTGGCGTTCAAGAAAGGAAAGAGCAACAGCAGGTGGGAACATGTCTAAAATTTTGCCCCCTTCATCTACATGAACTTCCATGCCGAAGAAAACATCCATACGGTGCAATATAATCCAATCCCAACCAGAATCTGAAAACTTTCACTGATCCAAAAAAAAAAAAAAAAAAAAAAGATATGCAACGTTCCCTTCCGTGTTATTTCCCCCCGACCATTCCTTCCCATTTCCTTATTGTCTGCATTTCCATCCTACGTCCCAACCCTAAAAACACTCCCCAACTTCTCCCCCAGCTCAGCCTCCTCCGCCTCCATCAACCTCCTCAACTCCTCGCCACCCAAAGCCTCCCGCATCTCATGTCCGTCCCCATCCCCGACTTTCCCCAACACACTAACCTGCACCTTCTCCCCCTCCCCATCAAACCAAACCGCCACCCTCACCGTCCCCTCCGTTGGCCTGTCAAAGTAATTCGAATCCCCACCCCTAAACACACTATGAAACGTGCTCTTCGCCTTCGTCTCCCCCTGCGACAACGTCTCAAACACGTCAAACTCCCCACACCCACTAGCCCAGCACGAGCAGCCATGGTACTGCCCCGTCAGTGGAATCCTCGCGTTGAGCATCCAAATCGCAGGCATATCTTCCCCGTAGGCATGCGGCATGCTAAAGTCCATCATTACCACTCTAGTGCCGGACACGGAGGCGAAGCCCTTGCGTGCGATGGAGCCGGGTTGGATGTATCCGCAAGCGGCGTTGCAGGGTTGATCAGTGGCGAGGATTACTTCGGCGGAGGAGGGGAGGAGGGTGTCGAGGAGGGTTTGGGATGAAGGGGAGCAGCTGGTACCCGTGCGGTCGACGTAGGAGAGGGTGTTGCCGAAGGCGCGGGTGAAGTTGCCGGAGATATATGGGTCTCCACGGTTGGCGAGGAAGGTTAGGCCAGAGGAGCTCTGGCGGGCGGCGTGGTAGTGGGCTATGCGAGTGAAGGATGGCGAGGGGGGGCGGGCGTTGATGTTTGTTGCGGAGGGGAAGGGAGGGAGGGAGTTTCGGACGGTGGTTGGGGTGGTTGTGGTGGTTGGGACGAGCTCGGGGGTCCGGTTTACGGAGGTGGGAGCTGGAGGCGGAGCTGGAGCCGCAGTTTGCCCGGGGCAGTAGTCGTTGATCCAGGAGACCACTTGGCCATCCATGGTTGCGGTCACCCATTGAACGGGGTCGCAGGCTCGCTTGGCGACCTTTGGGGCTTCGGCCTGGGGATGATGACGGTGGCGGAACTGTCGGTGTAGATGTCGATGTCGATGTCGATGGCTATTGGTATGTTCGTGGCCGTTGCCCTCTTCCTCATCCAACAGCTTCTCCGCAGATTCGCTCGTCGAGGCACCCTCATCCCGTTTGCGCTGATCGCTACCAGGAAGATACACCGCTACCTGCTTCAACCTCAACGGGCCCCTGAAGTGGATGTACATCTGCTCGATGTCAGCGGTGCGTCGCCTTCGAGCATCGAGAATATAGAGCTCACCGGCTCGTCAAAAGGTGCTAGAGGTCCAGAGAACTTCCTTTTTTGGAACTCGCAAGCTCCGCTCTGCTGGTCCATTCTGACAACATCCTGATACTCCCCTACTGCCCCGACGTTCTGATACGTAATGTGATGCACTGGCTGGCAGTACCAGTTTCCATTTTCTTGGAAGCTCTTTCCCGCGCAAAGCTGGGCGCTCGAGGTACCCCTGGCGACGACCGCGGCGTTGACCGCGCCGATGGTCGATACCGCCAGGGCGACGCTGATGGGCGGTTTCATTGTTCTTGTCTATGATGTCGAGTGTGGAACGTGTTGATTTCTCGTAGAGCAACGATATGGCGTATCCGTGTTTCCAGGGAAAGCGGGCTCTTCATATATTCCTCCCGTTCGATCAAAGGGACATATATAGCCAACACACAAAGGCCAACAAGTGAAACAGAACCCAACTATTCGCGATGACGGTCACTGACAGGGGGGAATCACCAACAACTCTCGCAGCTGACCGAAGCACCGGTGGAAAAGAAAAAAAAAAAGGAGTGGCTAGGTGAGTCAATCACCACGTGAGTGGGTTTAAAAGGAGCGATGGGAAGCAAGACAGTTCAGACTAACAGTTGAAGCTGAGTCCTCACTAGCCTTGAGGAGAAATGAGGGATCGAAAACGAAACGAAACACACCCGCCAGAAACAGAAAAGAACTGAGAACCGGGGAAGGGGTTGAGAGCTGCCACGTGGGAAACCACAGCAAGAGATATATTTTGGTGCCTTCTCTTCTGCCGGGAGGCATATCACCTATAAGACCCACTGGTATGGTTCACCGGGATATTGGCAAGAGTTTCAACATCGGACGACGGTCCAGGTCCCCGGTGGAACTCACTTCTCAACGGTCGCTGAAGCTGGCACCGCCGATAGGTCCATCATTCCATACGATGGCACTGTCAGAGGCCTGTTGGTCAAGGCTGAGCAGAGACATTGTCAAGACATGAGACACACCCATCATCGATGTTCCAGATGTTTCCCACCTCAACCACGCTGAGGAATGCTGGCCGTCATACTGAGCTCACCACCCCCTTACCTCCTCGACTGCAACAAGAAAAGCACACAGGGTCCACCTTACACCCCCTCCCTCAACGTCCAAATAGGATCGCCGCGCATTCACCGCACGGGAGATTTTAGCCGAATGCATTCTGCATCGTGCCGCGTTGACGGCGGTCTGGAGCCGAGCCAAGCGAACGGCATTGGCGAGTCTCGACCCGTGCGGCCGGTTTTCGCCAAATAGCTTAATGTCACGCGTCTTATAGATGAGACGAGGAGTGAGAGCAAGTGCCGCAGTGAAGTGTGTCAGCGACGGTCACTAGGCACTCAGGGGTAGGTAGGTAGGTTGGCGCTGCTGTGAGTGACAGTTGTTACTTCCAACAGCCTCTGTCATCTTGTTGAACCAAACTCCCCGTGTATTCCCACAGAAGGTCAAAGGATGCGCCAAACCGGTAATCCCACCCGCTCATTCATCTAAACGCCATCCGTCATATGCCCAGTCCAGCCCGGCCCAGCCAACCCAGTGACCCACTGCAAAACAAGTTCTTGTCATACAGAAACCAGCCGCGGGTATCTATCTCAACTTTACCGTTACCAAGGCACACCCACTCACTCACTCACGCCTTAGTTCTCTTTCCCTTCCCCTTCGCCCTTCCTTTGCCCTTCCCTTTCTTCCCACTACCCCCCTCACTCTCTTCCTCAGCCTCCTCTTCCGCCTCCACCTCCGCCACCACACTCCCCTCTTCCCCCTCCCCATCCTGCTCAACCTCCTCAACAACCCCCTTCCTCTTCCTCTTCCCCCTCCCTTTCCCCTTCGGCCCATCAAACACCGCAACCGGCATCTCCATCGACAACCCCCCACTCCCACTCCCACTCCCACCGCTCTTCGCCCTCAACTTGCTAACCGCCTCCGCCATCCTCTTACTCCCCTTAGCCCTCTGCCTCGGCGCAAACGCTTCCCCTCCCCCCGTAACTGTCCCGCTCCCCACACTCCCCTCAAAGTACCTCGTGATATTACTCTGCGTGCCCTCCACCGCGCGCTTGTTCATATCCCTTATCACGGGCACCAAAACCTCGTCCGTGCGCTCCTGTCCCCAGCCGATGGTAGCCATTAAAAACTGGCGCAGTCCGTCAAGGTCGGGAACACCCCACTGGAATTTCTCCGGGGAGGAGTCCACCTCCGGGTGGAAATAAGCTTCCGCTACGGCTGGGGAGGGGAAGCCCAGAGGCAAGAAGAGCTTCGCGGAGTGGGACTTGCGGAATTTACGGCGGAAGGGGTTGGAAGCGTCGGCTTCCTTGGGGCGGTTGTGGTGCTGGGTGTCGTACCACCAGTCTTTGAAGGCGACGAGGCCGTCGCTGCCAGGGAACTCGGAGAGGATTTCGATGGCGGTGACGGGGCCTACGCCGGGGATGCCTTCAGTGTAGTCGGAGCCGAGGAGTTGGGCGAGAGAGATGAGTTGTTCGCGGGAGAGGGAGAGCTCGGTTTCAAGGTCTTTGGCGAGGTAACACTCGACGAGCTTGTTGCTGTTGAACATGTTTTTGTAGACGCGGGTGCCGCCGAAGAGGAAGGTATCCGAGTCGTCGGTGACGATGCCGTCGACGAGGTTGAGGCGGACGAGTTCGGCACATTGGGCTTCGGCTTCCATAGGTGCCGTGATGTAGGGGATGCCGAAAAGCTTGAGAAGGGCTTGACACTCGGTGACCATGATCTGTGTGACTTCATCGGCGTCGCGGCGATCCTTCTTTTGCTGATCACGGAGCTGACGGAGTTCTTTTTCGTATGAGGCTTGGTTCTCACGTTGGGACTTATTGTTCAGCTGACTGGCAAATCGAGCGTGCTCTTCCGCCTCTTCGGCCATTTGCACGAGTAAAGCTTCTTCCTCTGGGTCGCTGAACTCGTCGAACTCCTCCGGCGCAGGCGCATTTGGGTCGATGATTCCGTCATCGTCATCGTCGTGAGGAGGTACCAGGCCTTCAATTCTTTCCTGCTGTGCCGGAGGGGGTGTGGCAGCACCGAAGAGTTCGGCCTCTATCTGAGCGGCCTCGTCTGCTTGTGTTAGAGCTGGCTGAGAAGTCATGACGACATCCTCGGAATCTTCATCTATGACCTCTTCCGGGGAAGGAGAGTGAACAACGGGGGCTTGCTCGGCCTGGGTGACAGATTCCCTAGAGATATCTTCCTCAAGAGAAGGCAGGCTGGCACCTGGTGCTTGGAAGGTGACCCGCTTCTGCTTTAGCAGCGGAGGAGCGTCAAGAATCTCGATGTCACTATCATCCTCGCTCGAAGATTCAATCTCAACGATTGCCTCTTTTTGCCGCCGGCGAAGCAACTCTTGCTCCTCCCGAGCCATCTCTTCATCCTCAGCATTCATTTCCCGGTCCAGTTGTTGTTGGAGTCTCACGGATTCGCGAATGTCTGAGGTATCTTGCAACCATGGCGGTAACGGCCGAGGGGCGTCCTTTGATTGTTTAGCGCCGTCGTTTTCTTTCTCTTTGCCCTTTCCTTTTGCTCTGCTCGGCTCTCTAATGAAGCCACCTGCATCGTCCTCGGATTCTGCTTCCAGATCGCCAGTTTCGGCTTCGAGGAAGTTCTCTGTAAGTTTCTCCGCAGACTTCTCCGGTGCCTTCGTCAATGACTTCACTGGAGTTGCCTTTGCGGCGCCAGAAAACATGCTCGACCAGTTTAACTTCTCAAAAGGCAATGGCCCGTCGAAGGGATTCCTAGTGTTTGGTCTTACAGGTGCTTTTTCAACTGCTTTCGGTTTCGGAGCTGGGGTTTTCTTCCTTCTCGCTGCAGCCAAAGCAGACTGGAGGTCCACATCACTGTCGCTGCCAGAATCGCTATCCCGCCGCTGCGGGACAGCAGCACGAGCTCTGTTGTTGACAATGTGCGCGACCATCCGTCCACTTGTGCTGACAATAGGCTTGGGGCCCTCCACCGCTTTTTGGGTCCATTCTGGCGCAAGCACATCCTCAAATTCTTCGCTCCCTCCTTCTTCCTCATCTTGCGCCCCAGATGCTTTGACACCATGCTGACTTTCCAGGGACATGGCGATAGCTCGAGCCAGCGCTGCGTCTTCATCTTCCTCAATCTCCTCGTCCTCAAACATGTCGGCGACGTAATCGTTGTCAATAAACAAGGAGTCTTCTGCGTCATTAACGGGCTGCTCTTGTGTAACTTGATTTGCCGGTTTGGTTTTTGGAAGTCGGTTCAACCCTTCAATGCGCACATCTTCGAACTCCTCGTCTTCCCATTCGTCGTCGTCTTCATCATCCTTTCCTTGGTATTGAAATTCCACGGCATCAACGTCTATAGGCTTGTGCACTTTGCCGATATCCTTGTCTCTACTGACAACACCGAGAGCCCAACCACCCTCGGCGCCTTCGTTTTTGACAAGGATATACTCACGGTTCTTCTCACCAGCCACCCTGGAATTGACCGCCAGTGTCAGATCCGTTCCTGTCATGCCCATTTCGTGCATTAATCGTTGCGTCAAGTTGTTTCTCTCCTTGACTCTCTCGATCTGGAACCTCGAAAACGCCATCCGGTCGGGGAACATCTCGTCCAGTTGGTCTTTGCTGAGTCCCATTCTCAGGCGACTCCTTAATCTAGCGGCGTTCAAAATATTGTACCGATCCGCCGGCGGCAAGCTCTTGAAGAACTCGCCGTCAAAGTCAATCTTGCTGAAGTCGTAGAGATTGATGTCCTCGCCGTTTTGAAACTGCCTCGCATACTCCTCCAACTCCTCCACACTCATGATACGCGGATCTTCCGGCTTCCCCATACTCTCAATACTCCCCTTCAGCTCCGGAAGGTGATACGCGTCTTGCTTGTGGAATCGCCGGTTCTTCTGCCTCTCCTGTTGGGACATGCCGAGCTCCTCCGCGTATACCACCTTGTTCATGTCGGGGAGCTGCTCCTGCTCTTCCTCATCCGCGGCTCCAGCTTCCCGCCTCTTCCGCTTATCCTCTTCTTCCTCGGCCATTCTCTGCATCTGCACGGCGAGCAGCTTGCCAGCCGTGCGTGTTGCATCCTCGCGACGACCCTCGCGTCTCCTCCGGCGGCCTTGCAGCGTAGCGCGCTTGAGCGCCGGGGCGCCGCCATCGAAGACGAAAACGGGCTGGATCCCATACCACAACAGCTTGCATATCCTGCGGAAGAAGCCAACAACATGGCTGTTGCGCAGGGCGTTGCCCTCCTTGTCGCGAACAGCCTTGAGAAACTGGTAGATCCAGATCGACGCATCGACTGCAAGGCGCTTTCGGTTCAGTGTCGCGAGGTTTGTCGGACGTGCACACGGCTGAACGACCGTCCATAGGCCGTTGACACCCATGGCGAAGAGTCAGGGACAGAGAACTTAAAGAAGGAATGTTGAAGAGTCTTGTGTCCCTCGTGAGGGGTTGACGCGTCAGGCGTGTCGGTCATTCAGGGCAAATCTCGTCCCATCTCTGGAATAATTTGCTCATGCTTGAAGGCAAGAGCGGTGACGGCATGAAACTCTTCACAGACAAACCGTCATCATCAAAAAAAAACGGTGGAATATCCTCCGACAATCCGCGCCGCCGATCTCCGAGTCCTTGCTGCCTGCCGTAGCTCTTATCTCCGGGACACTATCCATTGGCGACAGGCGTCGCGCACCCCTGAACACCTACATCACCCCACCATCCCGCTTCACCCCGCATATCGCATTCACGGTCCTGATACCCACCTCGACGACTTCTACGTGCATCTAGACGCCAACTCCAGCGTCCGTTGCCGCCTCTGCACTAGCCAGGTCCCCCCGGGGAGCGAGAAACCCTGGCCGAAAGCTTGTGGATCTCCAGGCCTGACATTCACTCACTCACTCACTCACAGCTCAACCAACATCAACACCACTCACAAGCCACTCCCCAATCATCTCCTCTCAGACTCAGCAACCCACATCAGACACATCCAACACCACCTCCCTCGCCTTCACACACAACCCAACCACAATGTCAACAGACCAACTACCACCCCCTCCACCCACCAAAGCCGAATCCACCGCGTACCTCCAATCCCTCCTCAACAAAAACCTCCGCATCACAACCACCGACTCCCGCATGTTCTGGGGCGGCTTCAAATGCACCGACTCCGTAAGCTTCCCCCTTCCCCTTCCCCTTTCCCTCCCCTCTTTATCCCTTCTCATCTCATTAAACTCCGCAGGAATCAAACATAATCCTAAAACACACCTATGAATACCGGCACCCCTCACTCCAACGCCAAGCCGAAGAGATCGCCGCTTCCGGCGCAAACACCGTGAAGATGGACATGACGTCTCGGTATCTAGGGCTGGTGGTGGTGCCGGGGAGGCATATTGTCAAGATTGAAGCAGAGGAGTTTGTATCTCAAATGCGGAAGGGGACGGCGCTGGGGAGTGTACGGTTGGGAGCGTTGGCGGGGGTAGCGGCGAGTAGTAGTACGAATAGTTCGAGTAGGAGTAGTATTGTGGGTGTTGGAGCGGGTGAAGGGAGTGGAGGTGTCATATAGGAGGCGGAGGGAAGGATGGAATACCCTGGGTTACCACGGAGTGAGAGTGAGGTGGTGGCCGTAGCTGATATCAGCGGCAAAGACTCATCCAACAAAGTTCTTCCAGGTCATATTTTATCTAGGAGGCAGCAAGCACCAAGGAAGCGGCAATAATAGTACACAAAAGCATGCTTCAAGAGTCTCCAAATATGGCACTTGTCCGGTCGCCATTCCATCTCTCCTATTACTCGTGACCTTTCGCCAAAAAGCTCGCGCGCGCAGAATTACCAACTCAACCCAAACGATTCGATTTGCGCAACGCCAAGCTGCTGTCAATATGTCTCCCTCAATGATGCCACGAAACACGACGCCTACCAGCAGTTCTCGGAAGGCTAGCCAAGTTCTAGGCGACCACCGGCTCATGGTTACGGCCGCGGCTTTCACCGTTCATCCCCGTCTCACTGTCCAAGACTGAATGGCTTGGCGCATCCAGCTCGTCTTCTTCATCTTCTTCATCTTCCTCGTATTCGTCCTTGTGATGGCCGACCGCCGCCCATGAATCTCGGTCATTCAGCGGGGCGTCCTGGCCAGAGAGGTCGTGTCCTTCGGTGCGAGCCTTGATGTTGTTTCGGCGGCGCTGCGAGAGGGTGCGCGCGCGAGTTGAAAGCTTGGAAGACACAGCTGCGTTTTGTGTCACCCAGTTGGTAAGCGCATCCTCGCAGTCCTGGATAATGGCCTTGCTGGCCTCATAGCCATCGTAAGCCGGGCGTGTTTCGCCGGGCGTCACCGGCGTGTCATCGATCAGCTCTAGTAGGTGCTTGCCGTATCCGGCAATGATGGCAACCTTCTCGGAATGTTCCCGCAGCGCATCGAACTGGTAAGCGTAGGCCGCCTTGATCTTCTCGCGCGTGATGTTGGAAAGCTGTGCCTCTGCCACCAAAGACTCAGCCTCGGCGCGAACAAGCTCCTGCTCGAGAACTACGATCCGGGGCGAGTTGGGTTCCTTGTATTTGAGGTGGGCGATCTGGTCGGTAATTTTTTGTTTCCCTGTCGACCGCGATTAGCTCCCAGCCCAGCCGCCTCATGTGCAGAGCCGCAACTTACTATCTCGGCTAGGCTGAACCGATGCCTCGATATTCCTAATACTCTTCATGGTGACGCGATATTGGTCGTACCGGTCGACATATTGATCCTCAAGCTCCCCAATCTCGTAGAGGAGCACACCCAGCTTGTCAGTGACGTCGGAAACATCCTCGTCGCAGGCCTCACCCCAGATTGACAGCTGTTGGGCGACCTCCATGCGCTCCTTGGCGACCAATTCTAAACTTCGCATGACGTTCTTCTCCATCTTTACGAGCTGCGATAGCTTCTTAGCCAGATCAGGCCCGAAGGCGCCAGCGGCGTTGCGCCTCAGAGCATGTCCTAACCCTCCTATTAGCCCCCAAATACGTGAAAATCCCCTCCGGACCTTTGAACGCTGTGGAGTTGCCTACCAAGTCCGCCTTTGAAGAAGCGGCCTGATTTGGTGGTGGACGGTGGCGGTGGAGGGTTCTGTGTACCGCGTCAGCAAGGCCGCAACCTCTGGCAGGATGATTGGGAAGGCATTCCACACCTGAATCTGCGAGGCTGTCGGCGCCCTCGTAGCACGCATAGAGTATGTTCGATGCATCGCGGCTGGTGGGCGCGGCGGGCGCTGATGACGCTGAGAGTTTGAAGTGCAAGCCCGCAGAGGTGTAGTTTTGGTTTGGAGGAGGGGAGCAGTCGCAAGCTTGTTCGAATTACGGGTTAGGATTATTGTCAGCGCAAGGTGTACACTTGCGGCGTGGGCAATGTGTAACGGCAAACGACAAAGACCTAGGCACAGATCGTGGGGCACAGGGAATGGAACACCCAAAGGTTTGCGACAAAACAGGACGGCGACGCTTGGGATTAAATGCGAACGGCATCCATCCGTCATGACGTCGGCCGCTTCTGGGCTGACGGTCGGCGTCGCACTATACAACTACCGGGGCGTGTGGATCTTCCGTTGTGGATATAGGCATGTGGGTGTGCTTGGCGAAAGCTAATCGACAAGGGTGCAGGGCTCACTCCCTTTCGCGTGGACTTGAGACGCGCAGCCAAAGAGTTGACGCGACTGCACCTTCTCCAAACCTGAATTCGCGCCAGCATCACCGCCAGTTTCCGACAAGGCCGGCACACACCTACTCGCATGTGCAGGAACACTCACCATACTCTGTAGAGGTGGAGGCGGTTGCCTGCCGGCAAATCATTTCGGGTCGAAGCGCAACAATCAACGTGGTCGCCAAAACTAAGAGTTCAAAGGATTCGCATCGGTTCCAGACCTTCGAAGAATTCCGGTCGCATGGTGCACGCAACCTCGGCATATCTGGTTTGAAGAGGCCGCAAGAGGCCTGCCGGATCAACAATGCCGGGCGACTTTGTTGTTGACCTGACGCAGGACGATGAGGATGATGTCGTGTTTGTGAAATCAAAGCCAGTCGCCGCCCCCAGCCGCGAGCGGGCTGTCGCATGGGATTTCGCGCCTCCGGTGCAGAGTCAACCCGCACCTTCTCTGCAGACCTTTTCCCCCAAACGAACCAACAGTCCTGTAGTTAAGCAGTCACCCGGGAGCCGGGTGGCGGCTCGACCTGGCACTGTCAGCGCTCAGGAAACACCTCAGGCTACGCCTTCCAAATCAGCGCGTTTCTCGGTCGCGGCGCTGGACGAACCTCAGCCTCTAGCCTTCGATCTGCAGCCTCGAGCCCACTTGTCAGGTCCCCAAGCTGTTCCGCCCCCGCCGCTCCCAACTCAAATTCTGCGAAACTCTACCCCGCAGCCGCCTCGGCGCTCTTCCAAAGAGCAGCACACCCCAAGGATGCAAACACCAAAAGTCCTCGACTGGACCGTTGACCAGATCGCCGGCCAACTGGGCGCCCTGGTGGGTGAGGTTCACCAGGGCCATGGGCGTCTCGTCGAGTTCATGCTCGAAGAGGCCGAGAGGCGGGTCCCTGAGGAGGAGACACACCTCAGCGTCTTTGACGACTTCGCCGACATGAAATCCATCGCCCTGGAGGCTCCTCCCGGCCCGGAGATGGAGACTATGGTAGTAAAGTTCAAGGCGAGTCTACTTCCCCTAATCGCCAAGGGCAGTGTCTGACCCCCCGTACAGCAGCACAGCGGAGAGCATGGAAAATACAAGGGAAGTGGGAAACGAGCCTCGTATCCGGTGGTCTGCATCAAGTGCGACAAGGAGCCCGTCCCTAGATACAGATTTCACCACGTCGAGGTCCGCAAAAATATTCTCACGCCAAACACGATGCTCAACTTTGTTCCGCATCTTCGGGACGTGGACCCCAATTCCGCGGAGGAGAAGAAATATAGCAACTGGCTCGCCGAGCTCGACAAGCTGGACACCCAGTCGGGCTTCAAAACGCAGGACCGCTCCCAAAAGCTGGCCAAGCGAGAACGGGACGAGTATGCGGCGACCCTCTCGATGTACCTAGAGCCTTGGCTCCAGAAGCTCGCGATCGACGGGTGCTCCAAGTCTACCCTCATCCGCTACATGGCGAGCCAGCCCAAGCATGACGATGCCATCACTCCACAGCAAAAATCCACCATTCTCAACACCCACAGCCAAGACACTGACTCTCCTCAAACTGATAGGGTCGCCAAGTTGTTCACCGAGGCATTTGATCGCATCTTTAACGCTGAAGACAAATACCCCCGCGTTTCTTTGCGTGACATTTTGCTCCTCGACAAAACTGTCGAGACGATTGTGGACAACAGACGGGCAAAAGATACGCCGAGCTCGCAAAAGCACCGGGATGTGGACCTGCTCCCGCAACTGGAGCGCAACCTTGCGAGTTATACTTGTCTCGGATGCCTGATCTGCTTCAGCCACGACTGTGAGCACGGTGAGTTTGACGCGGATAACCAAAGGCTGTGTGTCTCGCTGGACTGCAACGGTGGGCTTGCACGGACCCTGATGGGAAAGTGGAAGGCCCAAATCGATGACCAGGGAGGCAACGCACAGTCTGGCAAAACGGTTCTCCACCAGCAATGCAAGCGGGACTGCTACCGCATGTATGACGTTGGGAATCCTGCCCAAACCGTCGAGCCGTGGTCGTCAAGAGAAATCGACGTTCTCAAGGCCGTCTTTACGACGCTGGGGTATAGCACAAAGCTAACTCCGAGTTGCTTTGTTGCCGCAGTGCTGGGCCGGCTCTGTTGGGATGTTAGACGAAAGTATGAGGAGTTGAAGCTGTCGCTTCCTCCTATCGAGCCCCGCGCCGACCCCCCCAAGGTGAAGCCGGTTTCCTGGTACGACCGGAAGAAAAAGCAGTTGATCGGGGATTGGCAAGACTTGACAGTCACGCACGAGCACGCGGCGCGCGAAGACTTTATCACATGCCACCACGATGGGCCTTGCACCGTTGCGAATGGTTGCCCCTGCGCAGGAAGCTCGCCGCGTCCGGTTCTCTGCGAAAGCTTTTGCCTATGCACGGCTGAGGAGTGCGCTCTCAAGTTTACTGGCTGCGCCTGTCACTCCTTAGGAAAGACGTGTCTACAGAAGCAGAAGGAGGGCAAGCCATGTATATGCGTCCAACTGAACCGCGAGTGCGATCCGGTGCTTTGCATTGGATGCAAAGCCAGTGATAGAGCTGATCCTGAGAACGCTCACGACGAGCATATGCACTCGACTGGTTGTCAAAACGTTGTTCTGCAGCGAGGGGCATCGAAGGTCCTTCTGCTCGGAAAGTCTCAGCTCGAAGGCTGCGGTTACGGTCTATTTACCGCTGAAGATATCGCCCAAGATGAGTTCGTGATTGAGTACACCGGAGAACTTATAACGCATGACGAAGGTGTGCGTCGGGAGGCTCGTCGAGGCGACGTCTTCGACGAGGAGCATACAACGTCGTATCTCTTCACCCTTCTTGAAGAGGGAGGCATCTGGGTGGACGCCGCAATCTACGGCAACCTGAGCCGTTATATTAACCATGCCTCTGAACACGACAAAAAAGGCAGCAATATCACGCCCAAGATCATGTACGTCAATGGCGAGTGGCGTATCAAATTCACTGCGCTACGCGAAATCAAGGCCGGGGAAGAGCTCTTCTTCAACTACGGCGATAACTTTCCCAATCTCACCAAAAAATTGCTCGACAAAGACGACGACAAGCCGGGTGACAAGCGCAAGAGCGGAACGCAGCGTGGGCAGACTGCGCGCAAAACCACCACAAAAAACGGCGGAAAGGGCAAGGGAAAGAAACCTCTCGCGGGCCAGGCAGGCTTGGACGACGACGTAATGGACTGGACCGCCGGAGGAGTTCCATTGCACGACGAGGACGACATGGCCGATGACTGGGAAGAGGACCGCACTCCACGGCGTCGCAAGAAACGAGGCGGAAGACGCCCTGGCGCTGGTCGTAAGAAGAAGGTGGTGGTGGATGCCAACCAACCTCGGACTGAAATCAACGACAGCCAAGACGAGAGCTCCTTGAACCAGTCAGTCAACACTGACAACACACCTAATCGAAGCAGGCGGTTGTTCGGCTCCGGACCAGAGCTGGGGACAGATTCAAATGCGGCCACACGCCAAAAACTGGCGGCGGATCAAGACCCGTCAGTGAAAAAGGTCTCTAAGCGAGGTGGCGCGCGCCCCGGGGCTGGCCGGAAGCCCAAACACCCCAAACAGCCAATCGCTCCAAAGACAGAGGGAAGTCCCAGTGCGGCCAATGTTGATGGAGGCACGCCGGACACGGATGGTAAGAGGTCCCTTTCTCTTGACTCTGATGATGTGCCGCTTATGAGCTCGGCGCTGTCAGGTCAAACCCGGATACTCGAACATACATCCTCCTTCGTTGCTGCTCCGGTCGCTCCCGTTCCTCCGGCCGTTGAAACGGATGTCTCCACGAGTCGGAAGCGAAAGATGACCGAGTTCGAGTCGGACGAGGACGATATCATGGCGACGAGCACGAGAAGGAATGACCACGGAGGAGGCACAGTGGGCGTAGGCGGAAGCGGGGGCGAGGGGCTTCTGCACCGCGAGGCTCAATTCCGGCCTATTGATGACGATGAGGATGACGACGAGTCCATTGCGGACCGCCCCAGGAAGAGGACGATGAAGATGCCTGCACGTTACCTATAGGAACGAAGAGCACTAACGCATGGCAGTCTTCTTGGTAAGCCCCAACCTTGATCGGGCATGTGTACAATATTAAGCGGTGGATGGTTTTTCATCGGCGACCTGCTGAAGCTGGTCACAAAAGGAACAGACAGGGGAACGGTTCTGGAGAGATTACTGCCACCAGGCGGGACTCGACATCTTTGTTCACACTGCAGGAACTGGATGGGTTCCGGCCATTTACAGGTTATCAGGGACGCCTAAATTGCGAGAAAGCAGTCAAGGCGGGAGAGATTTCTCCGAAGCATATGGATGCTAGTTGACGAATGCCAAAAACTAGTCATGAACAATCAACCTCTCGTGGTGATCTTTTCCCAGCTGAACTCCCACGGTACTGAGTTGCAGTTACCTGATAGATCATCTTCCCCACAGCTCCTTTCCACGCCCCATCCGAGTGCCCCAAGAGATCGAGCTGGACTCATCCTCAAGTCGAAAAAAAAACACGAAGAGACCAAATCACATCGCTCAAAACATCGCGCCTCAGTCCTCAACCCGGCCACACCTTCTTCGCCTGGAAATATGCACAATTTACTCAGACCCATGCGTTTGCTGCCCGAACCGCCTGCGAAACCAACGAATATACGGCGGCGGGAAACATGACCAAAGTTATAAAGATATGGTACATACGCCTTGCTCAAGAAACCCGCTTGGGGAGAGGTAGAGACAGAATCCGCAGGAGAGGCCAGTGAGAGGGAAGGTACCATCAGTTGTTTTGTTTCCCGGCTTTCTTGACGCAGCAGAAGCGCCGTCTTGTTGACCCTGAGTTTTCCATATCGTGTTGTATTATGACCGTGACAGGACCGAAATAAGGACCGACGGTTGTTCCAAAGCATTTCAGCCACCAGAGATGAGTCCGAACTCTGTCGGGAATCCGTTCCAGGAAGACCCAAGCAGAATATCGTGTTAACAAGTAACCAACAATGACGAGAGTCCTGCACTCCTCTGGTCGTCTGTGATGTTCCCAACCACAAGGCTCCATCGGGCCATTCGGTGTCGAACTGGTCTATCCCTTGGCAAAACTCGTCCACAACGCAGACCTGCGAATCCGCCCTACGCATATCCGGTAGAGATCTCATAGCTTCCCACTCTATGCGGACTCGCCCGTTCCCGTACCGCTGTCCTCCTTCCATGATCAAACGCTCTGAGGGTAAACACTCGCAGGCTAAGGCAAAAGGTCAGCCATGATCAACCCAAGTCAAAGCGAGCGGTATCACATACTGGACTGTTGAGAAGTTGGTTTCTCTTGTTTCTTCCCTTCTTGATATGGCTCTTCAGAGCGTTGGAGTCCAGCGGTTTGAGAAGCTCAAAACTGCAAAGAAGCTCCGACGACACTGACATGACAGCTCCCCAATTATCAAACTCTCCGCAGTACTAGGTGACATTAGCCGGTGAGCACGCTGCAAGCAGGAGGGTGGGCATACATTTGGTGCACTGAATACAGTGACAAGAACACGGTCGTTGAAGAATTCGTAGCCATCTTCCACTACCATGTGTGCCCTGCAGACCAGGTCAAAGTCGTGAGTTGCAAGGAAATCCGTAATAACCTTCTTCCCAAAACAATAACTGACGCCTCGTTCATTGGCTTCCCAGTCCTGTTCCATGTCGGCGGGGTCAGACCACAGCAAGTCATTCAGGAGCCCATAATCGGGGACGTCGGTAGGTCGCGCGATGTTGCGAATGTCGTCCATGTGGCTAAGAGCCGGTGACAGCCCGCCATGCACACAAAAGATCTTCCCCGCAACAATCGATGCAATGGGCAGAGTGTTGAAAGTGTCAATAAACGTCTTCCAAATCTTGACATTGCACCTCCGCTTGCACTCATCGTAGAAACCGTAGACCCGCGTGACATTGGCGCACTCATGATTGCCACGAAGCAAGAAAAAGTTCTCCGGGAACTTGAGCTTGTAGCAGAGCAGGAGCAGGATAGTCTCCAGCGACTGTTTTCCCCGATCGACGTAGTCCCCAAGGAACAGGAAGTTGGCATTTGGTGGGAACCCACACATCTCAAACATGCGAATCAAGTCGGTGTATTGTCCATGGACGTCCCCGACAATTTTGACAGGAGCATCAAGTTCGAGAAGGGCCGGCTGGGAGAGGAAAACTTCCTGAGCACGATGGCAGATGGCTGCAATCTCGGCGTTCTTCAAGCACACGCTCTTTGTGACCTTGCCAGCATAGCCAGCATCCAACAGTCGCTTGATGAAGTCATCGAGATCAATGTCCTTGATGTCACTCATCGCGACCGCGGCGTTGCCCTCCTCCTTAGCTGTTTCCGGAGTGCCGTTGGCAATAGGGTTGATCGCATTCTCGCGCTTCACCAGAATGGACTGTCCAGGTTGCTGTCCAGGCACAGACGCGCTGCCACTTCCGGATGGTGGCTGATCCGACACATGGTCGACCTCACCGCTTGCCTGGGCAGCACTGACGTCGTGATGCCCCGTCTTCATGGAGCTGGATTGGATGGGTGACGGCGGGGGTTGATCTTCGCCGACCGGTGAGTTTGCCGTGGCCGTTTCAATCGACGATTGGGAGCTCGGCGATGGTACGGAATCAGAGCGACTGATACGCGGCGGTTGATGCTTTGTTGCCTTTGCAGACTTCGCCGACGCTATCTCTGTCCTCTCGGATATGTCTCCGTTCACCATCACCGTCGAGTTTCGAGGACTGTCTGTCTTTCCCGACCCTGGAATCTTGGAGCGAAGGGATCGGAACGACCGGGACGACTCCTTCGTGTCCGACTTGCTGAATGAAGGATAAGACTGCAAATTTTCCGGCGCGCTCCGGTCCCCGTTACCGCTGGCCTTGGAAGACCCTGCACCGGCATCTTTGGAAGGTTGGTTGCCCATATTTCTCAATATCAGAACGTCTGGTAGGCCCTGGATGGAGAAGGAGAGGGGCTGGACGGCGTGCGCGTGTCAGGTTTGTGGTTCCGGCTGGATCGCCTTTGCACACACAGCCTACCGCTGCACCCGTCTAGATCTGATGTTGTATTTGGTGTGCCCCAGGGTATTAGGGGGGGTGGTAGAGTCGGTCGAGGCAGGAGAGCAGGAGGGTGGCGGTGGTTGACCGACGTCCCGACAGTTTCGCCGTTGTTGCAGGCTAGACGATGCAATGTGCCAGCGATATGGCGTACAACGGCGCCGTGGTTCTTGGGGCGCAACGGGACAATTCTTGGACCGGCAGCGGAGCGGTATCGGTGTTATGAACGGGGATATCGGAAGGGGCGGGTAGGCTGAACCGGACCAGTGTTCTGTGCAGCACGATGATGTCAGCCGCGATTGCTAATAGCCTGAGAGGGTGCGTTGGTGAGGAGGCTCTCCGTCTCGCCGCCGTGGTAGGAAGGTCGGGATGGAAAGAAGGTGGCGGCAGCTGGTGGAGCGACCGGTTTTAGGGTAGATACGGAAGACGCAAGGTACGTACGGACAATGTGTGAGAGCCAAGTCCCGTAGGTGAAGAAAAAACCTGTCGGTCTAATGTTGCCAAGACGCAAGTGACAATTTGGCGCTGGAGGGCCGAAGATAAAGCTAAGAGCGTTGCGTTGGGGGTGTTGGTCGGTTGGGAAAAAGTATTAGTAGGGATTGCGATGGAGGAGGTCGAGCAGAATTCGGTGCGTCGGCGCCTCGAGGTAGTCGGTTCTGTTTCGAACAGTGACTTTGCCACCACGCGAAGGGACTTGGCAGAGCAAGGCTGTGGGAGGGAATGCCAGAGATGCGAGACACCGCCGTTTGTGTCGCGGGAGCACAATAGGACAGGCGTCGGAGCGACCAGCGGAGAGGAAAAGCCGCTGTCAAGTGATGCGAATAGAGTTCAACAGGCTGCTGATCCGGCGAGGCTGATAAGCGATCTTTGCGGCGCCTGGAGCGGCGACCGAATGCGATGCGAAGGTGGCTGCCGATGACGATGCGGCTTTCGGATGAGTCTGGCTCACCAGCGCAACACGAATTGGGCCGTTGTAAGCACCGGATGGCTTGGGTTATCCACTGGTTCGCAGGTAGACAATAGACGTGGCAGCCGCGCTGAGCGTGCAGTGATTTGTTGCCCGAGTTTTCTGCAAGGCCGATGAGTTGTGCAAGTGCAAGGCAAAGAGCTTTCCGACAGCTGCTTCTTGAGTTGCCCGCAGCGCGACTGGCACGTGCTCTTCCAGTCGAATGGGTGGTGGGGGGAGGGGGCTAGATGCGGTTTGACAATGCAAGATTGCCTGCCGTTTTGGTGCTCTGACAGCGGGACCTCTAACGACGCACCACCTGACCCCGAGGAAGCCCGCTAGATCTGGAGTTGGGTTATCGAAAGAGAAGCACTCGGTTTGCGTGAGCCCACAGCTCCTGGCGAGGTGAATTGCTTTTTTATTTATTTTATTTTCAACTCAATTGACAACCCGGATCCGGTCCCAGGCTCGCGCAGCCGAGACAACACCTGGCAAGGCCCCCAGCGCCTGCATTCCAGGCTGTTGGTGGGGGGTTTTGGTTGCGGGGGATGCAGCACCACTCTCCGACAGAAAACGGCTTGGAAGCGCCTGCCCAGCTGTGTCAGCCCCAGCAGCTTCGTTTCCCGGCTCCTGGGTCTCTGCACGAACTCTCGAGTATGACAATCTGGAACGAGAGTGCACTTGGCGGAAAGTCTCGAGATTCACAGCAGCAGAGAAGCCCTAGCTGACGAATTCGTATCCGCCTGCCTTTGCCTGGTCGATTCATGTTTTGCAACCCAAGCCGACTCCCACAGGCCATATTGACGGCAGCGGTGAGGTAATTGCCCCGTGTTCAGCGAACAAGGGCTTTGAGAATCGTCATTGGTACCAGGGCGGCGTTCTGCATATGCCTAGCCGGCCACATGACAATGCGCCTTTTCCTCAAAAAACCATCATCCGGCGTCGTAGCGGAAAGTGTGCTAATTCGGACTCGGGACCGATAAGTCGAGCGCGGGATGCGCTGCTCTGCGGGAATTTCAAGCGTCGAGACAAAGGAGTCAGAGGCTGAAACGACCTGACAGTATTGTGTCGCTCAGGACACACGCACGGCGACGTCTACGTGGAGGATTTGGCAATGGCAGCCGGTCAACAGACCGGTGCGGCGGACTGGCAATGTCCATGTTGGCCATCTCCGCATCGGAACCGGCACTGTTACACAGCATGCCACCTTCCGTGCACAGCCCCGGAGCCGAAAACGGAGCACGCCCACCCCGACCCCCAGAAGCCGGCGCGCCGTGGAAAACATAATCTGTCATATCCTTCTCTACCCCTCGATTAGAAGTGTTCGATGTCTTTCTACATTGATAGGATTAGTTTTCAGTACTGGGGACAGGTAGAGACTTCTCCGATAGCCCTTTGCAATTCAAAACAACTCCCATCAGTCACTCCGGCACACAGTTCCGGCCTCGCTCCTAAATTGACAACTCACCTCTTCGGCCGCGGAGACCAACTGTCAGCGGTTGAAGCCCAACGTGCGCTTCAAGCGGAAGTCCACATGGTCGGGCCACGGCGTGTGAGGGATTGAGCGGCCATCGGGAAGAGCCGTGGTTGAGAGTCTACACGGACCCACATCGCCGTGGCCGTGGGACAGTGGGCCCGTGGAGCAGCGGAGGACGGCAGCTGGGAACACTGGAGACTGGCGCTAATAATAGCCTGGAATTACCCCTCCCGTGAGGCGACACCGCTGGAACCAAATCCACCAAACTCAGCCTCCAGTTGCGTAACGCACTCACCGACCTCCCGTCCCAGGACGGGCGAGACTTGCGCTCAGCGCTTCTTGGCGATGGCACTAACACGCGGCCTTCGCCAGCTTCAGCAGCTCCAAATTGCTTCGCGAGTCAAGAGCCCATCTTTCCGCCACGCAGCTTACGGAGTCGATGGCATCCCGGAGCTCAACTGTCGAGCTCTCAGCGTGCAAACGGCGAACCGGCCGTGATGCGGGGGCTTATCTACACAATTCTTCCACTGGTCTTTCAAGGTCTCAGCATCTTGTTGACGGACGCTGCCGCCTGATCACGCTGGAGCCAATCTGACCTCATCACAGGCTTACCCTGTGGGCCAAGTCTAGGACGATGCGCGCCGATGAATCAATGAGTTCCCAACAGACTCACATTGAAACATCTGAACGAGCAATGGAAAGAATCAACCAACTCGCTGCCGAGCACAAGAAGGCTACCAAGATTTCAGGATGAAATCAGTAGTCTATCTGTGGTATTGGAGAGTTGTGGGGGCTCAAATACGGGATACGGTCTAGCGTGAGCGAGCAGGTGAAGCGGCCGCATGTCGTGATGCTTGCCCCTTCTGGTCCACATTTCCAGGGGACGTGAAGGATGCCAACCCCCTAGCAATGGCAGAACCTGAAGCAGACGAGCTCCTGGTCGCAAATCTTGATTCCCCCTTGAATGCATGGCATTTTTCTCGCGTCGAGTGATTGACTTGCAAGATACTCATTCGCCCGGAACAGATTGAGTAGTACGAATCGCGCACTGTAGGCTATTGTACGCCAACAGAACCTCATCGCAAGCATCCAATGCAGGGAGACAGCACAGCTCTGCGACGCGTGTTTTGGCGAGGTTAGGCCGTGCTTGCTGGAAGCTTGGCCTTGGAGGCCGTTGACTGACGAGCCTGAGGCGGCGGAACAGCAGCCAATCCAATTGGGGCCCTGTGCGAACCCAGTGCGGAGTGGGCTGAGCTGGAATTTTGTGGGTCCTCCGGGCTGCGCCACCAAACCTGCTTTGTGGAACACAGCCTTTCCCTAGCCTGGCCGCGCAGCAGCTGAGGATCCCGCCCGTTCGCCGTGCGCAATAAGCAAAGAGCGCATGGGTTTGACATCTGCAGGTGCTCCTATTTATCTGGAACGCCGCACCATCTACCCTTCTCGGCCATCTCCTTCATTCACCACCAATCTTCCATTTGAAATATCTGGATTCGAGTGCCTTTTCGCTCGCTGAAGGCATTTGCTGGACCTCACCTCGGACAACGAACATCTCCTGGGGCTCTGACGTCTGTCCCCCCCCTCCCTGAAACCTAAAAACCCAAACACCGATAGAGTCGACCCGAGACCGAAAAAGAACGCAGAAGATGGCGAACTTTGGGAGATTTGCATGCGTGTTGCTGCCGTTCGCGCTGTGCGTGGCCTCGCTCATCGCACTGCTGGTGGCTGGTCTTGCCGGAGTGACGGACAAGTCGCTGTACATGTTCCAGGTCAACACAACCGACCTCTCGGTATCGCCGCTCTCGATCGCAAGCGTCCTCAATTCGCGAAGCCCCGATGATCACACGCAGTTCCACGATGTGGTGGGAATTCTGACCGATGCGGTCGGCGGCGACGGATCGAGCGCAACCGGTTCCAAGGCTGAGTCTGGATCGGGCGGCAACATCACGGCTGCGGACCTCGGCCTCTATGACCTCTACGATGTCGGTCTTTGGGGCTACTGCTACACCACGCATAACGGGACCCGCGACTGCACGAAGCCGGCGTTCAACTGGGCTGCGACCGCTCTCAACAAGACGACCACCGACGTCAAGACTCTGATCACGCTCTCGGGCCAGAACATTACGCTCCCGAGTGGTGTTACGGATGCCATCACTGCGTTTGGCACTGTCTCGAAGTGGACTCAGGTCACTTTCATCATCGCCTACATTGCGCTTGCCGTCGAGCTGCTTTTCGGCCTCTTTGCTAATTGCAGCCGCGCCTTCTCCTGCGTCACCTTTATCATCGCTGCTATCGCCACCACCGCCGTCTGTGCTGCCGCAGCTCTCGCAACGGCCACATCGGTTGTCGTCGTTGGCGCCGTTGAGAGCACCGCCAAATTTTACGGCGTCGGAGGCAGCTTCAACACGAAGTATCTGGCCACTGTCTGGATCGCCGCAGCATTCGCCCTCGCGGCCGGCTTCTTCTGGCTCTTTACCATCTGCTGCTGCAAGCCCGACCACTCGCGCCGTCGCAAGGGTGGTGACAGCGAGAAGTTCATGCAAGGCCCGTACCAGCCCATCGGCGAGCAGACTGGTTACCAAGGCAGCCGCTTCTCGCAGCCGTACGGCCAGCCGCAGAGCTATGCCCCGCAACGCGAGGGTGCCTACGAGCCTTACTCGCACGCTCGCGCGTAAAGGAACTCGTTACCATGGGGATGAAGCGATTCACGATCGCGAAAAATGGAGTGCCATGATTAGCGGACACAGATTTCTATCTATGGAGGTTCTTTTTTTACCCGCTTCAGGTTGATTGTCACCACAACAGTATGCATTGACACGGCGTTGGTGGGGTTTCCGGGTAATGGGGAAAAGTCCCCTATTGGGGGCTGGAGCCAAAAGGTGGCTGAGCGACGATGATACCCAGCTTTGGGTTACGGATGATTTAGAGCAGGCTGGATAACGGGGTATTTTACCTTCTAACGCTGAATGACTAGTAAATATTTCTTATTTACTTTGGATGATCGCTTGTGACTAGTTATGGGGTCTTTTTCGTCTAGACGACCCCGTCGGGACCGAATGGCTGAGATCCGCACTTGCGCTGCCTCCTGACCTCATGCTGACCGGACGAGTGATGGGGAAGGATCACTGTTCTCAGCCCCCGGATCACAGGGAGGGCCGGCTCGGCCTTCACCCCCGGCCCACAACAAACCATTCGCAAGGAGTCACTAATAGGTCAGGCTAACCCTGGCCGGCCAGCCGCACAGTACTCCCCTTGGTGTGATTTGATGACGAACAATCAGCAATTAGTCTTTCGACTGACGGCGGAAACGCAAAGCTGACCTGACGCGACGGGGGCTTGATTCCCGAGTACCAGGCAGAGTAAGCTTGAAATGTCCGATCCTTGTATGAAAGGGAAGAACGAGGTGGCACGTCGCAGGATGCGATGCGATGTGGTGAGATGGATGTGACGGAGCTAGTGAGAAGATGAGCCCCAAGGCAACCGAGATGCCGGCACGAATAACCGCTTTCTTCGTCTCGTGAACTCGCGTTTGTTTGCTTCGGAAGTCTCAGGAACGTCGATTTGGATTCATGATATGATAGGTATGTAATCATAGTGGTGTTGTGACCGAGTGGGTTAGGGTTTTAGCTGCACCGAAAATTTTAGAGTCATTCATGCCGCCCAAATTCAGTTGAGGGTTAACTCCAACAAAGCGCTTCGACAGAGAGTTAAGTGAATTGTTCAGGACCGTTCCCGGATTTTTTTTCATGACAATTTATCCGCGACCTTTCAGTGCCAAATGGCCGATTTTGAAGCCATGGACCAAAAGGTTTTTGGCCCCTGTGACTCACCCCTCAAGTCGCTCTTTCCTTGTTTGGTGTTGTTGAGAACCTCACTGACATTTTCCAAAATACTTCCGTCTCTAAGCTGCAGCACAACTTTTTACTGAATCCCATAACGGCACTCACGCCATACCTTGATGCTTCCGGTAGGGTCTTTGCCCTGGCGGGCGAAGATGCCTGGTTGAAGGTGTACGATGTCGACAGCAACCAACTACTCGGGCAGCTCAGGATTTTCCACTCTCAGTCCATCCACGGAATATTCGTCTCACAGGACAGCAGCCGAGACGGAAGGATTCTCATTTGGGGCGGTCAATCCGTGGCCATCTCACCTCAAGCGGCGCTGCAAGCTCTCAGCGAAGGATGCATCCCTCCAAGCCCAAAGGAACTGAAGGCACCGGACTGGATCTACGACGGGATACTCTTCTCCTCTCCAAACCTTGGCGGAGCGCTCGTCACAGCGCACAACGAAATCGTACCAATTCTCGCCAGCTCAGACGGTAGCTTTTCCTTTGGGACCCTTACTTCCCCATCAAGACCAATCCTCTACTCTGCAAACCTCACCCTCCTATCCCTTGACACGATTCTTGTCGCTGGTGGTACTGTATTTGGAGAGATTATCGTATGGAAATACTACCTCGACTCTACCCGATCTTCACAATGGGATGTCCTCTTTGTGTTTACTGGCCACGAAGGTTCCATCTTCGACGTATCCATATCTCCTGAGATTGAGATCACCTCTGATACCAAAATACGCCTCCTTGCGAGCTGTAGTGATGACAGAACAGTCCGTGTTTGGGACATCACCGATCGTTCCTCTTCGGTAGTCAGTCCCGTTAACGGCGACCATGTGAGGGTATCAGTAGCCCAGGAGGCAAGGGAGACTGGGTTTGGCGAGAATTCCGAGGCCAAGTCAGAGAATAGGAATGATTCGTCAAAGTGCGTGGCCGTTGAGATGGGTCACGTCTCGAGGATATGGCATGTCAAGTTTACCGGACGCACGGATTGCCAGGGGGCTCCAATCGAGATCTTCTCGTTTGGAGAGGACGGGTCGCGACAGAAGTGGGAGTTGAGCCTGGATGTTGCGAAATGGGAGGAGGCAGCCAAGCTCAGTACGGGGGCGGGAAGCTCATATTGGGTCCAGCCAGCTGGGAAATTGAGAAACTGCGGCGGGATGGTCTGTCACAGCGGGAAGAATATCTGGTCTACGACAGTTTCGAGAAGAGAGAACTCGCTACTTGTAATGTCTGGCGGCGCTGATGGCAGGATCGTCACATCTGGAGGCGGGGATGCCAGCAGTGAGAAAGCTGCTGCCATTTTGAGCTCCCAGACACCGGAATTCAGCGATATAAACAGCCGCCTCACTTTCGACGAGTTTTTGCGATTTGTTCCCCCCTTGGCAGAGAGCAAAGTCGCGTCATCCGGGACCAAAAAGGTCAAAGAAGGCTTTTATCGCTACGTTTTCTTGTCAGAGAGCAGATTAATGGCTACCGCAGCCTCGGGGAGGATATTCATCGGCGCAATTGGGACGCCTACTGCGTGGGAAGAACTTAGCGTGCCAGAGGTTGTCAGGGCCGATATAGCATCCTTCCACATGCTTGTGAGTCCCACCACAGGGACGGCGGTTTTCGGGACCATGTCTGGAAGGATATATCTGCTCAACGAAGCCCGAGCATTTACAGAGCTTACGCAGCTCTCATCAAAGATAACTGACATCATCTGCCCCGGACAGAGTGATCGGCCGTCTTCGGAAAATGGAAACCCCCAAACACAGACTCTCTTCCTCACTGCTGTCGGGCAAAGCCACACAACAATGTTGGAATACGAAATCTCAACAGGAAAGCTCATAGGGGACCCAACACCTGTGAAGTTTGACGGCGATTATCAAAACTACATTATGACCACCGCGGCCTATTGCGGCGACCTGCTCGTACTGGGCTCTCGTGTGGGGACACTAACACTTTATGAACGCATCGACGGCTCGTGGACGAAGATCGAAAACAGGAAGGACTGCCGGGACAAGGACGCCGTCACCAATGTTACGCCTCTGCCTGGCAGCTCGACTGCCTTTTTGACGACTTGCAGGGATGGCAGGTACCGCATCTACACCATCGACAGTCGGGATGGTCGACCCACAATGCATCTACAGCACGAGATCTCCCCGCCCCTGGGTATGATCGAAGGTGCTCAGTTTACAAGACACGATGGGTCCTGGGAGTTAGTGCTTCACGGCTTCCGAGGGAGTTACTTTGTCGTCTGGAACGAAACGGCACGGCAGGAGCTGGCAGCCGTTGAATGCGGCGGTGCAAATCGCCCATACAGTTACAAGCCTTCCGCCTCCGATCCAGGGAGACTCATGTTCGTTTACACCAAGGTGGCTCTAATGGGGATGTACGGGCAAAAACATCCGACCCTTCGGGTACTCAAAGAGGGTATCCACGGCAGGGAAATCAGAGCAGTAGCTGCATCAGACAGCGGCTACATTGCAACCGCCGCAGAGGACACCACAATCAGGATATGGCAGTACAAAGACAGCAAGAACCAAACCTCCAGAGGCTTCAAGTGTCTCGCCGTCATGGAGAAGCACTCAGCGGGAATCCAGGCCCTCAAGTGGCACGGAGATTACCTCCTCAGCAGTGCAGCTAACGAGGAGTTCTTCATCTGGCATATCACGCGCGTCAAATCCGACTACGAGGCTCTCGCTGTGGTCTGCGAAGCCGTCTATCCCGACCGCACCGGAGACGGTGACCTGCGAATCATGAACCTCGACGTTCAGAGCTGGGACGGCAGGGCTGACGTGATGCTAATCTCTCTGGCGCTCTCAAACTCTACTATTCGCAGCTACCGATACTCCAAGCCACTGGGGTTCCAGCTGCTGTCAACGGGCCACTACACCACCGCTTGCCTCACCCAGATTCGCCACCTCTACACGAATTCCCACGAGCTATCTGTCCTAACTGCCTCAACTGACGGCCATCTTGCCATCTGGTCATCGAACCGGACTGCTGATTCCGAGAACTATACCCCCTTCACCCTCACCGTCGCAACCAAGATCCACCAAAGTACCATCAAGTCCATGGATATCTCTTGGTCCCATTCATCATCTCAATCAGACCCATGCCACACATACTGCTGCCTGGCGATAACAGGCGGCGACGACAATGCCCTCGGTATACTCGAGATCCTCTTCACACCGTCCACATCAACGCTCACAATCTTAAACAAATCCCGAGTCAAATCTGCCCATGCAGCCGCTGTCACGGGCCTCGCCGTCCTCCCCTCTCATCCTCAATCAAATGCACAAGGGGAAGTGACAGAGGTAGCGACAGTTAGCAACGACCAGCGATTAAAGGTTTGGAAGGTTGCCAGAGCAGATGAGAAAGGCAGAAGAGTGAGCGTACGGATGAGCGACAACCGTTATAGCTCGGTGGCAGATGCAGGGGATCTTGAAGTCATTGGGACAGGGAGGTTGATGGTTGGCGGTGTGGGTGTTGAGATTTGGGAATTCTAGAGGCACGAATGGCAACAGGTGTGATGAAAATGGCTACATGAAGATTTACGATGTGATTTGATCGACATACCTCATGTGAACTAGGTACCTGGTTTCTCTTTGGTGGCTTTGGGCCCTTGTGAAATTAGCGGCTAGTAGCCGAAGGTAAACACAAGAAAAGGGGGGATATCACCGTCCACAGATACGTTGCCCTGCAGCACAAGGCACCCACCCTTACTTGCGTATGGCGGCGCGCCGCCAGATCAGTATAAGGATGGCAAAGGCACGAACACGGTGTTCGTCCACATAAAGAAAAATGAGGAGCAAAATTCAAAAAGTACTGATCGTGGCAGGGATCGAACCTGCGATCCTCTGCGAGTGTTTCCTGTTGCCAAGTTGTAAAGCAGATGTCATAACCACTAGACCACACGACCTTTTCTGATTGGACGTCAAGGTTGGAATCACTACCCTTGATCGCCCATGCTCTGCCAAGCTCGTCCCCTCCCCAAGCACCCTTGGTAAAGCTCCTCACTGAAGCTCAGTGGAGCTCCAGCCACAGCCAACCTAACCACCACCTCCAACCGCCCACCATGAACTCACTCAGAACCGCCAATGCGCTCCTGCGCTGCAATGCGGCCGCCTCCGGTGCGATCCCACGGTTTGTCCCTCCCAATTGCCCCCTTCCCACCTCACAAAGAGCTAACCTCCGACCAGCACCGCCCGGCTCGCAGCAGTCGCAGCCCAAACACCCCTCCGCCTCCCACCCACCCCCTCTCACCCCTTCACCACCTCCCAATCCCTCCTCAAAAAAGACCGCAGCAGCTCCAAAGACGAGGTCAAATCCTCCAAAAAGGACAAGCGCGGCGGCAACTCCTCCTCCTCCTCCTCCTCCTCCTCCTCCTCCTCCTCCTCCTCCTCCTCCTCCTCCTCAGCCGAATACTCCCCCAAAGCCGTCGAAAATAACCCCACCGACCCCTTCGACTTCTCCGACCTCACCGCCGCCTTCGACAAGCACGAAAAGCGCTACCTCGATATTCTCTCCGGCATCCGCTCCGACGGCAGCTTCAATGTCGACGCCATCAGCTCCATACCCGTCCAGCCCGACCGCAAAAACCCACAGACCTTTCCACTCCGTGAGCTAGCAGCCGTCGCCGCCTCGGGGGCGCGGCGATTTACCATCCTAGCATTCGATGAGAGCAGTATAAAGCCAATCATGTCGGCGATCCAGGGGAGCGAGTCGTTCAACCAGCAGCCGCAGCGGAACGAGGAGAACCCGCTGGAGCTGACGCTGCTGTTAGAGCCGGTGCGGGTGGAGGACCTGACGAGGAAGGCGAAGGAGGCGTGTCAGGCGTGGAGGGAGAGGTTGCGGGATGAGACGCACAAGAGGGAGAAGCTACATAAGAAGTGGAAGGGGGATAAGACCGTTTCGTCGGATGACGCGTTGAGGTTGAAGGATAAGATGCAGAAGCTGCAAGATGAGAGGATGAAGGTGATTGCGGCGAAAGAGAAGCAGGTATTGGCTAGTGTTGCAAAGAAGGGGTAATTTTTTTTCCCTGGGGGTGTTCACGAGCCTCAACTTCGTTCGGGGGTGTGGATTTCATTTATGTGTAAAATCTAGATACGTCTTGTACAAGTATGCCTAACAAAAACATGGAAAGGTTGGTAACGGTGTTGTTACATGGCGCAATCAGCGACCCTGCTGTCCGCCTTGTCTCTGCTTTCTCTACACTCCGCCGCGTCCTCCTCAAGCGGTCTTTTGTTTCGGCACGGTCGTGGCTGTGGTGTCAACCGGCAGCAGCTCCTGAAGCTTCTTGATGAACTTGGCCGAATCCGAGGTCTTGTATGATGTCGACTGGTTGTGGTAGTTGACAATCATGGGAATCGTATCCGTGGCGTCCACGAAGCCTAGCTTCTCGTACTTGCCGCTCACCACCGAGTCCACAATCGCCTGTTTCGTCGCATCCTGCGGCCCGTGGATTTTCCACCCCGGCTTGGAGCTCTCCATCCATGCCTTCTCCTCGGGCGTGTTGAAAAACACCGGTTTCTTCTCATGGTGATACCGCTTGACCACCTCCCTCGTATCCCCCGTTACCCCAGCATCGCTATTGAACGCCCTCGCGCCACCCAGCATCCGCATCGCTTCCATAGCCGACTCAATCTTGCCCCCAGGGAAATCTGACGCCACCGCCGGCCCGTATCCCAATAGCTCCTTCTTCGTCAGCTTAGGCGCATAGTCCGTCACCACGCCCTGCTCCATCCGATTAATCACCTCCTGCTCCTCGGCACTCAACACCATCTTCCCCTGGACCCCGTCCTCCTGCTCCTTCTTCTTCCTCCCCTTCCCGTCCTTCTTACCCCTTCCCCGTCCCCGTCCTCTCCCTCTCATCCCCCTCCCCCTACCGAGCCCCGCCGCCAGCGCAGCGCCCCGTCCCGGTCCCCAGACCCGCCCATTCTCAATCTTCACAAAATGTCCTTGATCTAGGCCTGTACCTGCACCAGCACCTGCGGCCCCACCTCTACCCGCAAACATCCCTCCCCGCCCACCGCGTCCGCGCAATGCTCCGCCGCGGATACTCCTCAGCGTGAAAACCTTGGACGGGTCGATGGCCGTTCGGCGAATACCGCCACCCAAAGCACGGGCGTCAACCGGGGCAGTAGCGGGTCGGGCACCGCGCAATACGCTGATTTGGGAGGCCGCGGCTTGGGAGCGTTCGCGGCCGGTGGGCTTGCGATTGGCATTGCTGTTGCTATTGTCGCTGGGAGAGCTCTCGGCTTGGAAGGTCGACGTGGTGGAGAAGGAGGTGGGTGTCGGTTGTGAGACCCAGGTGCGCGAGGAGAGGAAGGCGCGCCGCCCGAGGGCAGTAGCCTGGCGGTTCATTTTGGCCTAATTGTAAGTAACTGGCGGTGATTGCTCGGCGGCGTGATGGAGTGTGTTGTCACGACCGGGGAGCACCGGGTGGTGGCGATGGAGTTGGGTGACTTCGAAGGCGGTGGTCAAAGACTTGAGGATTGAAATTGAGCGGGGGATATGATTGGCTGGATTGAGGAGAGTGGGGCGCAAGAGCTTGGTGTAGTGGATGCGACAATGGGGGGTGTTGCAAGTAGAGAGGTCAAAGATTGGGAAGTGGAATATGATGTGGGTGGTCTAATTGAAGCAGTCCCTTAGTGCTCGGATGGCTCCAGAGCCTGTATGTGAGCTTCTTTGTGAGTTCAAGCTCTCGTTGATGCTGGCAGGCTGGTCAGCCAGACCAGCTAGCTGTTGGATCTGGGCAGAACGAGACGAGCTGCGAAGCAACCTCACTGGCAGAGAAATCCTTTGCAAGCCTGAAGCTCCACTCAAAAGCTGTGCAATGATGGATATCTCCCATGTCAACACCCGAAATTTTGGGCTACAATCTTAACTTTAACGATGTCTAGAATGCTGAGGATCGAATGCAGAATCCGAGGGTATGTACTGCTATGATCACCCATTCTGATACATACGGCCATAGATGGTGGAAAGCTCGGGATCCCGTCCGCTCTCCCATAGATAAGCCACCAATCGCTAGACTAGTAGTTGGGTCGGTGACGACCAGCGAATCCCTGGTGCTGTATGTTTTTGCTTCTTCAGCTTCATTCCTTCATTTTTTTCTTGCCTGACGAAGCTTTATTTTACCTCAAATCTGCGTTGTAAAAACCCGCCGCCGCCTGCCTTTGTTTTTTCGCCAAGTAGAACGTTAACGATTGTTGGGTGGTTGAACGGCCAAGGTGAGAACAAAGATCTTGACATTGATCAAGTACCGCGTTCAAGTACCCTGAAATCTGGCCGTGTTGTGACATTACATTGACGCGTCCATATAATTTAGCTTGGCCATTTACATCCGGCAACACAAATTTGGTGCCACAGTGTATACCGTGCTTGCGTGATCCATTGCCCCGGTGAGCATTCTCCTCGGAGTGCACAGGCGCCGGCCACCGACGCCGGTTTGATGCTTGACTCGTCTCTGGAAGCTTGCCTCGGCTTGTCTTCAAGATATAACCGTCAAGTTCAAAGAGGGCTACATAGTACCCGTGAGACGATGCCCAAGCGATGGATGCGGTCGGTGATGGCAAATGGTCTGCTGTCCCTGGGTTAAGTTAATGGCTAGTGTGAGAGGGGGTTGAGGAAATGTGGGTTGGATCTCTGCCCTTGTTAACTGGAGGGCAACGTTCGGTCGAGTTATCACGTCCAGTTCCTCGGACCACATAAGCCAAGCGTTGCTCCAGTCCTCACTGATGGCGTATTCAAGTCGACATTGGAATAACGCAATCAGACGTCGGAAGCATTCGCCTAAGAATGGGACCCAAGTTCATAGGTAGTCTTGGGTCGCTTCTTCGGAGGTTGGAATAGGTAGTAAGAATCGAACACAACCCCGGAAGGTATGACTCTAATGTGGAGTTGGCCAAGAATCGGAAAGAAGGAGGCACATCCGAAACTTGGGCCAGAACCCCCGCGTCGCCCACCATTTGGTAACGATTCAACATCACGTTCTCGAAGCTTGGCGCAGCATTTTCTCCGATTTGTCCTTGCGCAGGGTTGCGTTGCATTTACCATTCATGGTCGTACCTGACACGTCCGAAAGCAACATCCTCAACGCCAAAGCAGAAAACAGTGTACGATGGTTCCCGAATTCGGAAATAATTCAACGACGTCGACTGCCAGTGGTCGATCCCGTTCGCTTGCAACTGCCCAGTGTGCCACCGCTGCTTCTGATTCGGGCCCTGGAACCATGCGGATTGAAACATTGCGGCACTCATGCAGTCGTTATCCGCGTCATTCATCTCCACCACCCTGATGGAGCTGGTGGCATCATTTTCAACAGACAAGACCGGATGCATCACGGCTTCGTGCTCGGTTGATGGGACAGACATGATGAGCACTCATCAGCCTCAACTTCGATACCCGATTGGCATTTAGCTGCCCGAGGATTTTCCATCTTCACTCCTTCAGCACGCTTCTCGAGAAGATCCAACGCCGAAGCTACCCCGGCCGGAAATTAGTTCTGTTTCCATTCCGCAAGCTGCATTTTGCGCACTCAGACTCGTACATTGACATGCAAAATGACAAACTAAAGGCCGAGCAAGGCCTGCACAGCATGCTCTGAGCTAAGACCGAGATCAGATAAGGCATTCATGGGCCGTGGGGATCACGCCGCCGAGCGATGATCACCTCCTCCGGGCCCCGTCCCTCCGCAGTGGCCGGGGCATCCCGGCCCGCAATCCCGCCATAAGCGGCCATAACCGAGAGCCTCACCACTCACGGCTGTGCCGGCAACCGCGCCAGGATTACGAATATCGAGTTCTGGCTTTGAAGACCCCCCATGCTAGGTTTCAAGTTCCAGTTTTCCTGCTGCCGCCAGTTCGGCGCCGTGTCTATCAGTGGACATAATGACAGGGGTCGGCTTACAAGCTCAGGTATCGCCGCTTCGGCCGGGTCGGGGTTTGGCAAACATTGTTGCGGCACCGCTCTGTTGCCACATTGAAGCCCTGCCGATCTATCCTGCATTCGTATGGCGCCTAGAAGCCCATCGGCCGCACCATCTGGGAACCCGGCCGCTTCGAAAGGGGTGTGTTTATTTGCCTCCCCGTCGATACATTTGCTCGCCCTGCCAGCCAACCCACATACGTACTCCCACCCCACTCGGTCTGATCATCTCGAACGATCGAGCAGGCTTTGCATGCCCTGCAGGACCCGCGCCGGCGCTGTGCCAGACTTGGAGACCGACCGATGTCTTCGCTGTCACGGTCCGCGGTTACCGGCTGGCTATATCTGTATGGGACTCCTGCCAACGCACCCAGGGATCGATCGAGATGTCAAGTGACACAACCATGGTGAACTCTCCGCTATGCCTTAGCGTACCGCGGCGGCTTCCCGGCATTTCCTGGTTGACGATGTTGCGGCGCGTGACCCACAGTTGTCCATATGCTGCGTCGTGCCCTGGTCCCTCGAGCTTCCAACAGCTCTTATCATAGCTGCCCGGCGGCTAATAATCGGTCTTCATTCAGACGGTAGTCTCCGTCTGCTCTGCTCGGATCATATATCACACAATCTACCCCCTATTAAAACATTAACCTTCTCGACTGTGGTTTCCCTCAGACCTTGACGTGCACCTGCAGCGTTTGCCTCTGCCCTGTGACAACCTCAAGTAACCAACGTCCCAAACGGCAGCCCGAGAAGCAATGGCCTCTCCCGACTTAAGAGATGGCCATATCCTTGACATTGATCCCAATGCCTCGCTAGCGGTTGAAAGCCTCGACACCAACACCACCCCAGACACCGAGTTCTCCTCTCCAGGAAGTCCGTTTGACCAGTTTGACTTCTCCAACAAGAGGTTTATAGCTCAAAAGAAGCTGTCAACCTTGACATTGGAAGAGAAGGTGTCCCTACTTACAGCTGCCGATTTCTGGAGAACAAAAGCCATTCACTTGAAGAATATCCCAGCAGTCAAGACTAGTGATGGACCAAATGGCGCGAGGGGCGGAATATTCGTTGGTGGGACGAAGGTGAGTGTCATGCGACAGCATACATGGACACGCATTATCTTACACGGGCTAACACGGAGGAAGGCTGCCCTATTCCCCTGCGGCATATCACTGGCCGCAACCTGGAACAAGGATATTCTCTACCGAGTCGGACAGCATCTCGCTGAGGAGGCCAAGGCACGATCAGCAAATGTGCTTCTCGCGCCGACAGTCTGTATGCATCGCCATCCGCTTGGTGGAAGGAACTTTGAGTCCTTCTCGGAGGATCCTCTATTGACGGGAAAACTGGCCGCACAGTACATCAAGGGCTTACAAGAGGGAGGTGTGGCTGCTACGATCAAGCGTGAGTTCTGATAGAGGCCAAACTCGGGAAATTTTGCTAACATGTGGCGGTAGATTTTGTCGGGAATGAGCAGGAGACCAATAGGCTGACAGTAGACTCCAAGATTGCAGAACGACCGTTGAGGGAAATTTACCTGAAGCCCTTTGAGATCGCGGTTAGAGAGGCAAAGCCGTGGGCGCTAATGTCGTCGTATAACTTGGTGAACGGGACACACGCCGATATGAATGAGCATATTCTGAAGGATGTACTCAGGGGGGAGTGGGGCTATGATGGGTAAGTGCGCTGTTCTGTTGAGATTGGACGTCGGTGATGGCTAACATGCACAGGGCTGTGATTTCGGACTGGGGCGGTACAAACTCTACGGTCGAGTCGCTGAAAGCTGGGTGCGATATCGAGTTTCCCTTTTCGACAAAATGGAGATTTGAGAAGGTGCTTGAGGCGCTTAAAAAGGGAAAACTCACCCAGGCGGATATCGACAGGGCGGCGGAGAACATCCTTACTCTTGTTGAGCGCACCAAGGGCAGCGACCTGTCTGCTGAGGCGGACGAGCGGGAAGACAACCGGGAGGAGACTCGCAGGCTTATCCGTGAAGCTGGTGTTGAGGGTCTCACCCTTCTCAAAAACGAAGGCGGCATTCTCCCTCTCGATTCTCGGACAGCAAAGGTCGCCGTCATTGGACCGAACGCGAACAGGGCGATTGCTGGAGGCGGCGGAAGTGCCAGTCTAAATCCCTACTACAACACCCTCCCGTTGGAGAGCATCCGAAAGGTGGCTCAACAGCCTGTCACCTATGCCCAAGGCTGTCACATCTACAAGTGGCTTCCAGTGGCATCGCCATTCTGCACCGACAAGGAGGGAAAGAAGCAAGGTGTCACCATCGACTGGTTCAAAGGCGACAAGTTCGCCGGCAGTCCCACACTCTCTCAACACCGCTCCAACACCGATCTCTTCCTCTGGGACTCGGCACCCCTCTCCCAGGTCGGGCCCGAGTGGTCCGCCATCGCGACCACCCATATTACTGCGATGACGACAGGCAAGCACACCATATCCTTCATGTCTGTAGGCCCCGGCCGCCTCTTCATCGATGGCAAACTCGCTCTCGACCTTTGGGACTGGACCGAAGAAGGTGAGGCGATGTTTGACGGCTCAATCGACTATCTCGTCAACATCGACATGCAAGCAAACACCCCTATCCAGCTCCGCATCGAAATGACCAACGAACTCCGCCCTGTTGCAAAGCAGAAACAGTTCAACATGACCCACAAATACGGAGGTTGCCGCATCGGGTTCAAAGAAGAGGATCAGGTGGATTACCTCCAAGAGGCTGTCGATGCGGCTAAGAACGCGGACGTGGCGGTGGTGATTGTTGGGTTGGACGCTGAGTGGGAGTCGGAGGGGTATGATCGACAGGCCATGGATTTGCCAAAAGACGGGAGTCAAGATCGACTGGTGGAGGCAGTTGTGAATGCGAACCCGAACACGGTTGTGGTGGTGCAGAGCGGTTCACCCGTGGGCATGCCGTGGGCTGGAGAGGTGAAGGGGATATTGCAGGCTTGGTATCAGGGGCAAGAGGCGGGTGAGGCGTTAGCCGAGGTGTTGTTTGGAATCAGCGGGCCTAGTGGGAAGTTGCCTGTGAGTTTCCAAGGAGATTCGGAAGTGAAAACGAGATACTAACACGCTCCAAGTGCACTTTCCCTCGACGCATCGAAGACACACCGGCCTATCACAACTGGCCAGGTGAAAACCTCGAGGTCATTTACGGCGAGGGTCTCTATATCGGCTACCGGCATTACGACCGCAGTCGCATCCCTGCGCTATTCCCATTCGGTCACGGCCTCTCCTATACCGCCTTCGAATATGGCCGCCCGTCCCTCACCCCCAAGGTCCTCGATCCCAACGGAACCATCGAACTCATCGTGGGGATCACCAACGTGGGGTCCATACCCGGGTCAGAGACAGTGCAGATCTATGTGCGAGATGAGAAGTCCAGATTGCCTAGACCGGAGAAGGAATTGGTGGCGTTTGAGAAGGTGAAACTCGATGCGGGGGAGACGAAGCACCTTCGGGTGGTGCTGGATAAATATGCAGTTGGATTCTATGATACGAAGGTCCAGAGATGGGTCGCCGAGGCAGGGGGGTTCAGGGTGTTGGTGGGTGCGAGTGCGGGTGATATCAAGTGGGAGGCGAAGTTTGATGTGGAGGAGGAATTTGGGTGGTTGTTTTGAGACGGTGTTGGATTTGGTGATGAAGGGTGGCGACGAGGATGCAAGTCAGCTCGGAAGGGGTAAAAACCAGGTTCAAGATTGGTTGGGAGCATGTTTTGATTGGGTTTAGAGAGATGTTCTTTTCGGCTTCAGATGAGGGTTGGAGAGGGTTTCAACTCTGAAATTGGGTTGGATTCTCGGCTGAGGGTTTGTTGCTGTTCAGGTGGTCTGTCATTAGGGTTGCTGTGAGATGGACCACGCATCTGATCGGGTTGTGTTGTAGCGTTCTTCTGTTATGTGTATTGCGCTACTGGTGAGATGTGAACTCCAGGTAAGCAGCTACCATGTCATGCTACCCTAGACGATAGCCATGTTCTGTATATTGTGTCTAGTCTTGTTCCTCTTTGCGCTTTGTTTATTCTAAGTGGTGCGCCAGGCCCAATGTATCGTTCCAGCTCACAGTCACAACGTGCATGCCCCTTTTCGGAACCAGTAGACATTCAGATTTACGTCCCAAAACTCAGCACATAAACTTCGTCCACAGCCGATCGGTTCGTGATGTCAAGCTTGCAGCTGTGACATGTCATTAGGAGCAAAAATGACTAAAAAAAAAAACATACAACACCAGGGATTCGCTAGTCGCCAGCGACCTAACTACTAGTTGGGCCCTCGCTGGCTTATCTATGGGGGAACTTACGGACGGGATCCCGAGTTCTCCAGTGGGTATGGCTGTTTCTAGTTGTCGAAGGTGGAGTTGTGGGTTATCAAAGGGCTCTGACCATGACGGAAATTTTAGCGTAGGGTTCTTGGTGTAACGGTAAATTCTCAGCCCGGCAACTGGCCGTCGCCTACATGAATTTTAACGGTCAAGGCTCGTGATACCGCCGTCTTATAAATAAAAAAAAAAAGTCCCGTGTCTTGGACTCCCAAAGAAAACATTCGATAGGTCTAGCACCCTCTCAGCACCTCGCAAGAAAAAGGGGCAAGATGAATGCAGATCGCAGTGCCAATGCAGGGGCACGGCTTTTCAGCTATCCCCGCAGCGCGCCCTGGTTGGCTAGCCTCCGCCTTGCAGCCTAGCAGCCGCCAAGCGCGACCCCGGCTGCGCCTGCCGCCGAACGGCAACGTTGGCAATTGAAGCTTCAACTTTTCTCTCTCCTAGCTTTCGCTGCTTTGCGTCCGCAACAAATCCACCAATCGCCGGCGAATTTTTTTTTTCACACGGCGGGATATACGGCGCGACCGCTCCTCTATCCAATCCACCTGACGTCGTTCAATACCTTCCCAGCCTCACAAGGAACCCCCGGCCGGCAGCGCATCGCGACACCTCTCCATCTGCCATCCCGCGAAACCAAGACGAACTTAACACGCTACCTCCCGCGCCAGCCCCCCAGGGCATGGCCGCTGCACAATGGTGTCCTCCTACAACACCGCCCGCCACAGCTACGGCTACCGCCCGCCTAACCCATCCGACTCAAACTCCCTCCTAGACGACCTCCGCGTCTTCCTGGCGCGCGCCGTGCGCCTGCTATGGCGCTTCTGGAATGAACGCGGGAGGTATATGCTTCGCGATGGAGCGGTTGGCGCGGCGAGGACGGCGAGGAGGAATATGACGTATGAGCGGGTGGTGAGCTTTCCGCACGCGCTTGTGGTGCTTTGGGTGGTGGTGTTGCTTTGGGGTGAGAGGTGGGTTTTTGGCGGGAGGGTTGGGGCGTGTGAGTGGGGGGGTTGGGAGAGATGGGTAAGTTTTGAACTATTTTGACTGACTGCATGGAATTGGGAAGGGATGGCTGACATGGAGATAGCCGTCTGGTGCGACGCCGCATCGGGTTGTGATGGTGGCGGATCCGCAGCTGGTTGATCCGCATTCGTATCCGGGGCGGCCGTGGCCGTTGAGCTCGTTAACGGTTTTGATTACGGATAATTATTTGAGGAGGTCGTATAATCAGATTCAGGAAAAGCTGGTACCGGATAGTATATTCTTTTTGGGGGATTTGTTTGACGGGGGGAGGGAGTGGAAGACGGCAAGGGGAGATTTTAAGGATCCGGAATGGGGGCAGCATCCGGATAGGGAGAAGAAGTATTTGAAGATGTGGAATAGGAAGTATGGGGAGGATTACTGGTTGAAGGAGTTTGCGAGGTTTGGGGAGATCTTCTTTTCGCCGTGGGTGACGGCGGGGAGGCGGCCGGGGGCGGAGGATAAGAGGAGGAAGCTGGTTGCGAGCTTGCCTGGCAACCACGATTTGGGGTTTGGGTCGGAGATCAAGGTCTCGGTGAGGGACCGGTTCGAGACCTACTTTGGGCTGGGGAACCGGGTAGACGTCGTCGGTAACCACACGTTCGTCTCCGTCGATACGGTTTCGATGAGCGCCGCCAACTCAGGAGAAGCACAAAGGCACGACTTGCGGGACATTTTCATGCCGACTTGGAATTTCCTCGACAATCTGAAGCGAACGAAGCAGAAGGCCGTGGAGAAGGAGCTCCGCTTCCAGCGCGGCGAGGTTCTCGAGACCCAGTTCAACCACAGGATAGAGGAACTGGAGAAGGCCGACTTTTCGGATAAGCCAAGCTTTGGGACGAAGGCACCTGAACTGCCGACCATTCTTCTGAGTCACGTCCCGCTTTACCGGCCACCTGGAACGCCATGCGGGCCGATGCGAGAGCGTTGGCCGCCGACCAAGCCACCTAAGGGCCAGAAAGGCCCGGTGGTTCCAGATCATCGCAACGCCATCACGGTGACGAGGGGCTACCAGTACCAAAATGTCTTGAGCGAGCAGGACTCGATCGGCCTGGTCAAGAAAGTTGGGAACGTCATCCACACCTTTTCAGGGGATGACCACGACTACTGCGAGCTCACGCACGATGCCGCCCAGGGCAATGTCCCGGAGACCACGGTGAAAAGCATCAGCATGGTTATGGGGGTTGACAAACCCGGTTTCCTCATGGTCAGCCTGTACAACCCTCTCAACGAGAATGGCAAGCCCCTTGCTGGCGACGGGAAACCCACGATGCAGACACATCTCTGTCTCCTTCCATCTCAGGCATCAACCTACATCCGATACGGCGTCTTTGCGTTCCTCTGCATTATCGCGCTCGCGGTACGCGCCTTCCTAGTACCGCTTTACAACTGGCCTCGGTTCGCCCTCGATCCCGAACCGACTGGCCATCCCGGCCTTCCGATTTACAAGGCCAAGGTCGAAGACTACGACGAATACGCCCTCCCGTCGGCGGGCTTCTCAGCTTCCCACTCCAGCCACGGCTCAGGGACACGGGACCGCAGCGGATCCTTCACGCCGGGGTTCAAGTCCAGTCGAAAAGGCCATGGATCCCATCACGGCAAAAACGCCGGTGGAAGGTGGGGTTGGACCGGCTCAAGGGCACCCAGGATTAAAATCCCCACAGAAACAGAGGAGCTGTACGACGGTGGCAAGTGGAAAGCAGCGTCGAGAGCAAAGGATAAGAAATCCACGCTCAAGATTGCCATCACGGAATTCTGGGCGACGCTATTCCGTGTCGCGTGGATAGCACTGTTTGTATTTGGCTGGCTGGCTCGTCGGGGCTGAGCGCCAAAACACGGCAATGTTGATTTGGATCTTGATGAGGAGGGACGGAGCGCAACTTGTACAATCACCACCGGGACTGTACACCCGGTGCCATATTTGGTATATTGTAAACTTATCTTATTGTGGATGATGTAGGGGGTAATTCGCATAGACATGGACAGCGGTGCTTTTGGAAAACAAAAAATGGGAATGCCTGATGCCAAGTCTGCCCTGCTGGTGATTTGCCTCGGCAAAAAAACCTACATGCAGGGTGAGGAATGTTGGGCAATCCTAGAACGCTGGTCTATCTCGGAGGAAAGCGCCCGCACAATCGGGATTTATCCAAAGAGATAGGCATTTGTCATTACCATCCCGAGCCCGTCCTTCAAGACTGCTTCGGTTCTCACACAGGTAAGGAGGTGGTTACATCATGTAGTACTCGACGTGGCTTGCCTACCACCCCTTTTCGTCCTTGCGTAGCGACTCGACCACACAGAACCGAAGCTCCCAGCACAAATTGAAGTCGTAACAACTATCGGAACAGCTGGCCTGGGATGGAGGCTTTTACATGTACCCAAGGTAAGTTGTTGGGTAAGAGATACCACCCCAGTGCCTCCGAGGGGCCAGTCACCTGTTTAATGCGAATACCCGAGTTGTCGAACCATTGCAGAGACAGCGTCTTCTCATGCGTTCTATCCATCTCCTGTATCATAATCGTCCACTTAGATTTTGCGGGGTTTTAAGTCTGACCGCGAGATGTACGCCTGTGCTCTGGGTGAACGTCATGATAGAACGAGGTACATGTGATCCTCGTCGACCAGGTGTAGGTCCTGAGGCTGTTGTCTGGAAGGCGTTGGCTGGGAACCCGTAGCTTGATCCGTCCGATAATCTTTGCTCCAGTTGCTCCAGTTCGTTGAACTGCCCCTTTAACATAGTGCCAAACCAGGTTAGAAGTTGTGCAGAAGGCGCAGACAACATGAAACAGATCTCGAGTATTCTTCGGTGGGTATCAAATGTTCTGTAGCAGGCGTTCGGAACACTGGACCAGGCCTCTTCTGCATTGTTAGATGCCTTGTTCGCAATGCCGTAGGCCTAGAATGTAGGTTATTAGGCCCTTCTTGGATTACACATGGCCTCGTTTTACATCCTGGTAGGCTTTGATTGTATTACCATAAGTCTTCACTGAACAAGATTAGGTGTGTAGAGTAATTATCTAGACCTCTTTTGCGTTGGATCACGTCTCGACTTCATCGAAACGGGCCATCGCGGAGTTCTTTTTTTAGACCTACTGAATAGTTCGGTAGACCTCCTTCAAGTTTACCCCAGACGTCTGCAAAACATGTCAGCTGAACGGGCACAACCAAATTCGGGATGTCGTGGCAAGACTCACGTTTGCTGTTCGTCTGTTCCGAGAGAAATAGCAGACCTAGTCAGCATTAAACCTGAGATATGGGAGGTATCTTGGGCCAGTCAACTTACCGGATGTCTTTGTGCTGTCTGCAGGGGGTGATATCTGTCAACGTCTATCTGACAGCACGTCTTGGACTGTCGGGGACAGGTTCGGGGCGGGAAATACTTCAGGGGGCTCCGTGTGCAATGGACCTTCGGGTCGGATCGGCCCGCAATTATGCGGCGTGGTGGTTTGATGCCATTCGCTGGTCTGGTTTAACCTGCTCGTCGGGGTTTGCCCATTGTGCACCCGTTCAGGGGGTTTGTTTTCTTCAGGGGGCTTTGTTTTCTTCGGGGAAGCTCCGCGTGTAATGGACCTTCGGGTCTGATCGGTCCGTAATTGCGCAGTCGCTGATCGAGTTTAACCTATTGTACGTCATAGTTCGCGAGGGGTCGGCTCCTGATCCCGTTTTGGGTGATGGGGTTGGCCGGGCGGCGAAGACGGCCTCTGCAACCTCCACGTGGTGCCGCCTGGGAACCTGGTCTTAAACGTGGCCAGGGCCAGTGCAGAGACGCGGCGCAATGGCGTTGGGAATCAGTTACAATCGAACGGTGTCCATTGCGGGTGGGTTTTAATTGACTGGCGGGAAGTTGGTTCGGAACTGTGGCTGGGGGGCAGATCGCAACGAAGGGTCTGAGGTTGCTGAGATAACTGGATGCTAGAATTTGAATAAATAGCAAAGAACTATGCACAATGTGAGAACATGACCATCGTTTGAAGTAGTACAAAACAGGGTAGCTGCTCGCTAGAGTCAGGTGGCTGAGAACATCGTCCTTCAGGGGCGGCTTGTGGCGAGCAATCTACCGATTGTCAGATGTCCTCACAAGCAAGGAGCAGGGCTAAACTTGCTACAGTCGACCTGCGTGCCGAAGTCTTCCAATAAGTCCCTATTGTACTCCCGATGGCTTTGGAGACTCTCGACAAATCCGAGCGAGCAACAATCGCACCAAATATTGTCTGTTGGAAAAGTGCAAACCCCATCCCACTTTTGCACGTGCCCTGACCAGCAGACCACTTCCGCCTCCCTCACTTCCACAAACCGACGGTCTAGTGCATAAAATTCTCTCGGGTGTGCCAACTTTGCGGCCCGCCCCTGCGGCCCGCCTTTGTACCTCGGATTGCGCTTGATCCGGTAGCAATGAACCATAGAGTGGTTTCTTCTATGGAATGGCAATGGGCAATGTTCCAAGAAAGGCTGCCAACCACGCTCGTATCTCCCCCGAGTTTCGAGTGGGCGAACTTGTCCCACGCGGGGTCGTATTCCAGGGCCATTTGGCGCTCGTGGCCAAAATCGCTTTCATCCCACCTCCCTACACCTCCTTCAAGGTCGAACCCGTTAGGGTAATGCTGATAGGCAGGGAAGCAGTTTAGCGCAATGTTCCAGTCGATTGGAGAAAATGTCGTGTGACTGTAAAATGAGGAGATCTTGGTAGGGACGGATGGTGAGATAGCGGCGTTCGGACTTATCGCAGGTTGTGTATGTAACCAGGTCCGGCAGGTTCAAACGGCCTCGTTGCCTTCGGAATGCTTCCAGTTCTGATGTGGTCAACACGTTCTGTCGCCATGCTGGATATTGAAAGTCCTTCTCGATGACCTTTCGCGACTCTTTGCAGGCCGTTCAAAGGCCGCTGTCGATGAGGTAGGCCGAGGAGTTGTTCAGGGTCCATGAGATGGGCTCCGCTGCTTGCGCCGCCCGACTGAATTCAATGCTTCTTGGGAGACATCTCGGAGCGGGGACAGACTAGTCTCTCCTTTCCCACCGGTACTGATAGCGAGATGTCTCGTGCTCCGGGTTGACATGCTCTGTGTCGCTGGCGTGGTAGACTCTAAACACGTCCGCCTCTAGGAGAAGCGGCCGGGTTGCGAATTCCCACGCCTGCTCCCTAAGCTCAAACGGAAGATCAAGGAAGAGATGGAAATCTTTTGCCATTTCTGAGCTAGTGGCCACCACGGCGTGGAAAATGATGGTCGAGGAAATGATCAAGTTGAGACTGGAAATAATGGGCTTATAAAGTTTCGATTCCTCGGCCTCCTGAATGAGTCTTCAACATCCTGATGAGTACCTACCGGGCAGTTCGTTCGGTAACCGTGAACCTAAATCCCCGTGAGTCAGGGCGGCAGAACCTTTGTGGCAGTTGGACGCTTGAACCTAGGAGTGACAATCATATTTTGCAGTTTGACGGGTGTTCTCAGCGGTTACTACCACGAGGCTGAGCCGGCCGAATGACTTTGAGTTGACTGGCGTTTCGGCGACTCGACGGCCTCGAACGTCTTCTTAGGTTCATGGTCACGAACGGCTTCTTGAACCGCTGCAACGATGATGAAGATGGTGTTGTGTAAGACGGCTCCACAAAATGAGGATGGACAAGCGAGGCGCCAGCGGGGCATGCGCCTCTGTGGAGAGAGTTTAAGTGCTTGCAGGGTGATTGAGCAATCAGAATGGCCAGGCGACGCGTGGGGCTGAAACGGGCGCGAGGCAACCGTGACGCGCTCTTTCGCTCCTTCCCCTGGGCTAGACGTCAACGTGAGGAGTTGAGTTGCGGTTCCTAGCTGGTTCATTGGCTCTGGGGAGAGTTCGCCGTATCCTTCAGTTGCATATCGTCGACACCTTTCTGCAGTTACAGTTCGTGGCAGGTCGCTTTCAGAGTTGGGTTTGCTGCCTTGATTCTAACCCCCTGTAAGTGGCCGGGTTAGGGTAACACGGGGGCCCGGGAGCCGCCTGGGTCTGCCCAGTAAAAATCCCAGCAGACACGACCCGTGCCGGGATCCATTTTCGTGTTTGAGCAAACACACTCTCCACGAAACGCCAAAACCGCGTCTCGGCTGGCGGAGGCTAGGGTGAGGGGTCTCCGTAGGGCGCATGGCACGCCAGAAGAACGCGCTCTGGCGAGCTTCTCCGCTCTGAACCTGACCCGAATGAAGCAAACCTGCATTCTGCCCACCCTTGTGAGCCTGGTACTGCATTCCTGGTACAGTTAGCGGCGTCGGATTGGCGAAATACTAAAGCTGATGGGCTTGGAATTCTGCGTGCCCTTGGCAGCTGGTTTTTTAAACTAGATCCCTCACCTCTTTCAACTTCACCTCACCGCGTGCTTCGTCCTTGGCCTCGATACCTTGAGGCTTCACCACTCCGGTTGACTGACGACTCTTTCCCCTCCTTCATCACCTTATACTTTCAACCTGACAATAGCCCGGTTGGAATTCTGTAACCGCCAAAATTGCAAGTCTGCAGTCCCTTCGACGTCACCGCCCGTTTTCTTCTGTTGGGGGCTCCTTCCTCAGCTCTCCACCACAGCGGATATACCCCCTCCACATAATGTCTACTCTCAAGCGCAAGGCCGCCTCCCAGGCAGCTGGCTCGGACGCTAAGAAGACGAAGCAAAATGCCAGCATCACATCCTTCTTCTCGGCCCCCAAGCCAGCACCTGGAAGCAGCAGTGCCTCCGCAGCCAACAGCGGTGCTTCCGCCTTGGACTCGGCAGGCCCCAAGTTCGACAAGGCCAAATGGGTCAAGACCTTAACTGACGAGCAACGCAAGCTGCTCCAGCTCGAGATTGACACCCTTCACGAGAGCTGGCTCGCCCACCTCAAGGACGAAATCACCACCAAAGAGTTCCTCGAGCTCAAGAAATTCCTCGACCGCGAAACCGCCGCCGGCAAGAAGTGGTTCCCCCCCAAGGAAGACGTCTACAGCTGGTAATGCCCCTCTCTTCCCCCCTCCAACCCCCACCCAAAAAACAACCCACTCACAACCATCCAGGTCCCGCCACACGCCCTTTAACACCGTCCGCGTCGTCATCCTCGGCCAAGACCCCTACCACAACCACAACCAAGCCCACGGCCTCGCCTTCTCCGTCCGCCCACCCACCCCCGCGCCTCCCTCCCTCAAAAACATGTACATCTGCCTCAAAAACGACTACCCCTCCTTCACCCCCCCTCCCAACCGCGGCGGTCTCCTCACCCCCTGGGCCGAGCGCGGCGTCCTCATGCTCAACACCTGTCTCACCGTCCGCGCCCACGAAGCCAATTCACACTCCAACCGCGGCTGGGAACGCTTCACGCAGCGCGTCATCGACCTGGTGGCCGCTAAGCGTACCCGCGGCGTCGTCTTCATGGCGTGGGGCACACCCGCCGGTAAACGCGTGCAAAAGGTGGATCAGAAGCGGCACTTGGTGCTCAAGGCGGTGCACCCCAGTCCGCTAAGCGCCATGAGGGGGTACTTGACGTGTGAACACTATAAGTTGGCAAATGAGTGGCTGAAGGGCCGTTATGGGGAGGATGGTGTGGTGGATTGGGCGCTGACGGAGGGGCAAAGCGTGTTTGCGGAGAAGAAGGAGGTGGAAGAGGTGAAGGAGGAGCCGGTGAAGAGGAGGGGTGAGAGCGTTGAGGTGATTATTCAGAAGGGACTGAAGGCTGCCAGAACAGATGTGGAGAATGTGGCGCCTCAGGAGGAGGAAGAGGAGTCTTGAGGGGGTTTGCGATTTCCAAAAGGGATGGAATCGGTGACGAGGTGAGGTACGCTGTTACCACATTTATGTCCCTATGATCTTTGTAAACGACGTGAGGATCAAGGTATGGGGGACACGACCGGGGTCAGGAACGACCACATTGGTTCCCAAGTGGGTATCGGATCAGGTTTCATGAATAACTTCATGCTGTCAGGCGTCTGGAGAAATCATGATTGTCCTCTGATCGCTTCTAGGGTTGACGTCACTGAGCGAGAGAAAGTTATGTCCGTATTGTACATGCGGCGTGTCGGGGATATGGTTTGGGTTTGTTATGCTTTCATAGACGTGGAACATAGTTAATGGATGGTCACTTCGGACAACGACGAGATGCGAGCAGGACTTCAATGCTCAGGTTAATTCCGAGCTAGGTAAGCTGCTGGCACCGCATGTGCCTCTGTATCGAGCCTGACGGTGTGTTTGTATCACCTGGGCTTGCAGGGTAATCCTAAGTGGTTGAATTACAGTTGGAAGCCCGGGACCGTTCGCCGGTGGCGTTTCAGTCCCCTTCAAAAGCTTCCTCTTCTGCTTGATAGAGGGAGGTTCGCAAGGTATACGATCACGACATATTCCTCTATATGAAATCGTGGCGTTCCGGCTTTGACGCCGTTTTGAGTTGAATCCCCCAGCATTGTCATGGGAGAAGAATTCTCTGACATAGTCCATATCAGCGAGGTCCATGGCGTAAAGTTCCTCTGGAGCCGCGGGTTCGTTTCAGCTAACGGACTTGGAGAACACGCGGTGTCGACAACGCCACGGCGCTACTACTCACCTACGATGCTTTCTCGAGAATCTTGTGCACCGCATGTCATTGCATACGGAAACAGATGAAGATACATATTGATGTCGTCTCGACATCATCTCCTTTCACGTGCTCCTCTGTTCGTCCAAGCGCTCGACGACGAAGTGATTGTGGTCAACTATGAGGGGATCGGAGGATCGACGAGCGCCCAGCCTGGTAAAACGGATATATCACGGAACCCGATCGTTAGAATTTCATCGAAGAATTTTGGACACTGAACCGCTCTTGAAGCAGTCCGCATGGCTGGGAAGGCTCCCAGACGGGAAAGCGACGCACAACAAGTAAGATGCTCATTGGTTGGAGCTTGTCGATCAAGGGTCTTGCGACAACCGGGACATGGTCCGACTTGGGTCCGTCTCTATCTTATGCCTTACATATCCACCACGGGCCATCAGTCGTCGGCGGCCTCTTGGGAGCACAGCGATGACGACGCGATCGATGTGTGCGCGATCGTGGTGGGGTTACGGCGCGGTGCGAAGTACGGTACACTGGTTCAGTGCGATGTGGCTCGAGCGGCTGCGTGAAATTGTGGAGCATTTACCGGTGCCGTGGAATCTCTGACGGCCAACTGTCGGAGCGTGCTGACTGAACGTGTCGTTTGCCATGACCGTTTTCCCGCCGCTGGATCCATTGAAACTTGAATCGTGAGCAGCATGTTGTGCATGCTGCTCACGATCACCGCCCAAGCTTGCACCAGGGCGCTTCTGGTGCAGTGGGCTCGGACACACCCGATTTCCATTGCATGGACGACCTGACCATCGCAACTCCGGCAAAGCTCTCGAGCTAAGTTGACAGGCAGCTCGCAGAGGGACGCATGCAGGTCCAGGGGTTCTCGGCCTTTCGCATGATGCAGGAAAGCTCTGACCAACCACCCTTCAGGTCGAAAAGATACGTCTCTCCTAGCCCCCGAGTGGGATGAGTGGGATGTGAGTGAGGGGCAGCTCCGGGAGGTTGAGGAGCCTGGCGAGATGGCTGGGTGACACTAAAACTCGCTGTGTCTGGCCAATTCGTTGCCGGCTTGCGTGCCTATTTTCTCCTAGCCACAGGAGGCGGTCAATAGGTCAGCATGTCTCACTGCAATCACTCAAGAGTTTGTTTGGCTGCGTTGGTTCACGAACTGTACGAGAGTGTGGAGGCTGGTGTCGACGATCACTCTTTCGCCCAAAAAGGAATGGCGGCGCATTTGACAACACACCACCCGCAGTAGTAACCCTGGGGAAGATGCAGAAAGTCGGCAGTGGAGCGTCTTTTTTCAAGTGCAATGCCAACTCAGACCTTGCTCCGGAGCCTTGCCAGGGTCGAGGTTGGTCACTCTTTGGCCAATGACGGTGTGAGGTCGTCTCTTCAGAGCTCTTGCGGGCCAAAGGACGACTTGGAGTGATGAGTTGGCACTTCGCTTTTGAAAATGGGGACAATTGGGCCGTCATGTTGGACGGGGGTGGAGGGTTGGACTCCAGGCTCCAGCAGAGGTCACCCCGGCTGCAAGAATGTTTGGTTGGCCGTCATGCTCTCATAGGGCGAGTCAAGAAGAGACGCGCTTGAGACGAGAACACCAGCGAGCTTTTGCCGTGTGGGAATCCGCGTCGACGTTGACTCGCCGACCAGCTCGGTTGCTTCCTTCTCCCCGTGTCGAGGCACCGTGAAATAAGGGTGCAACGGTAAGTCTTTGGTTGGCGTTTGCTGGTGAGGTTCGCGAGTGCAGTGCTGTATGAATGGCGGATGTGGTGTAGCAACAACTTGCTGCGATGTCAGATACAGAGTGCTTGGTGCAAGTCTCCACAGTTGCAGTGGTCCGACGTCTTGTGCCCTCTCAGAGAGTACATGCTGGTTTTCTCAGCGGGAGTTACCACCTCAGGTGGTGTGTCGATATGGGCCGCTCTGCAGTCGCTGTCTAGAAGCTAAGAGATCTGGAAACAGCGGTGGAGACGAGACGAAACACCGAAGTTGACATTGAAGTGAAGCGTCGGTGGACTTCCAGCCGGCAAGCTGGGAGGCGGCCCCCATTCCCCACTCTTGTTCCCCACTCGCTCTAGCTGCACCGTCAGTCAGGCAAGAGCCACCCCGGCCCCCAGCCTTTCAAGCGGGAAAGCGGGAATGGCACGCAGCGGGAGCTGGCCGATGTCGTTTGGAAATATTTTCTTGGTCTTTCTGCCCTTGCTTCCCTCAGCCGCCGAACGTGTCACCATATATTGGAAGCAGAGGGAATCGATTGGCCGTAGCTTGGCCTTGAAACGGCGAAATTGTGTGTCCGCTTGTCGGGACCTGAGTGCTCTCGCGGCGCCGAGCACAACCCTTCATTTAAAAGAAAAGAGGGCGCGGGACGAACCCCAAACCGTGTGGTCACCATGTAGTTTGTTCCTGAGTGGCCTGCAGGAATCGTTAGCACGGTTGACACCCACGTCGCAGAAACTAACCCCGATTCAGTCCGTCACAAGTAGCTTTTAGCGCGCTGGCCGGCGAAGAGGTACCCGAGCTTGACCTCAGAGACATTCCCACCATCAGAGCAATTTCCTGGGACCGTGATCGCAAGCCCCTGAAAGAGCTTCTCAGCGCCCAACGGGTGGCATCACCAACTTTTTCCTCCTCTTTCACACTACCTTGCCTTACCTACCTTTTCGTTCAGCGCCGACTTCACTGTTCTCTGTTGATACCCTTGAATTGGCGTTCGTTTCGTCGAGTAACATCGCTCTCGGCCTTGATCATCCCATAGCTGGCTCACTGACGCCAATTTATTTCCAATCGATTTCAGCTCACAGCCGCCAAATATTTCTTTTCTTCCTTCCTCCACGCCCGCTGTACCATTTTCCTCGCGCAACGCGCTCGCAGGATACAAAACCCCCGGCCGTCAAACTCGACCGTTTTCCTCTATTCTCTCAAACCGAATCCCTCGCTGTCGGATGCCTCCAGCTCGGCCCTCCACTCGCCTTTGACACTCGATTAGCACCGCGAAAATGCCGAGCCTCTTCGCCCGTTTCAGGGGCAAAGACTCGAAAAAGAAGAACCAGCCCGAGTCCACACTACCGGCGAAGGAGACTTGGGAAGACGCCTGGACTCGCAAGACGGTTGAACCGGAGGAGGTCCAGGAACTGATTAGGCTTTGCACACAGGAGCTCAAGGCTCGAGGTATGACATCAATTCCTGCGAGCACTGCGGGCGCCGCCCATCTGCGACAGTGGCGCCCCAAGACCGTTGTGCGACGACTCTAGCTGACGCTTAACTTTCCCAAAGCTCTCGATCTTCCATTCTTGCTGCTTCCATTCCGTCCGACCTCGGACCCAAGTGCTGTTCGCACCTTTGTGCGACACTTTTTTGACGGCCGAGATGGCTCTCCAGCACTTCGCGGGGAGGCATTGGCGAACGAGTTGCGGATGACCGAGCCTATGGTATGGTGGCTTCTTGTGCACGCGGCGCTAGGATGAGCTAACAAAGGAGCAGGTTATTTCAGGAGTAGTTAAGTGGTGTTGGGCGAGAATACAGGGCGGAGTCGTTGGTTGGGATTCCTACGAGCTCTTCAAGGTCGGAGAGCAAGGTATGCGACTGCTGCGCCGGGTTTTACCAAGAAGGTGGGGCTAACGGAAAACGACCAGATTCGAACATGGCCAGAGACTCATTCAGGACTTTTATTCCGCTAAGCGTCGAGAGCGAGACGCGCGCTGCGATCATCTGGAGCTTTTTTGAGCTTCTCGCGGCGGTTGCAGCTCACGGAAAGATGAACGGTTTTGGCGGGCGAAAGCTCTCGCGGATGGCTGCATGGTGGGCTTTTGAGATAAAAGATGACGGCAATGGCTTTGAAGGCGGGTACAAGTCGTGGTTGAGGTAAGCAAACTCCCTTGTTCACCAAACACGCCAACTGACACGGCTACAGCGCTGCCGACGCCACAAGCCATCTGTTCTTTGCGTATCTCCGGTCCCTAGCCCCTCAGCAACAAACTCGGGGCGCGATTTCGCTTCTACCCATGTCACTGCAGAAGCTGCTGCAGGAGACCGAATACCCTCCCCAGCGGCCGGCTTTGATGCAGTCTACAACCAACCGGGTATCTATGATCGTCGACACAGTGTCACCCACTCCATTCGCACTTTTAAGGCGGGCAAACCACTTCCAGTATCGCGAGGACGACAGGGCTCTGAGGGAGTACGCAGAGTACGAGGACCCAGTCAGCGCGCTTACAGAGGAGTGCCGCAGAGTTCTTAGGGCGGTCTCTGCTGCAAACCAGTCCAAGGCCGTTTCTAGCTCGAAGCATTCCACGAGTCTTAGGGATGCCTCGTGGTCCCGTTTTGAGGATATTGGCTTCGCCAGCGCCCTCGAGGAAGAGGACGAAGACGACGATGGGAGGCTGGGCGGGAGTCGGCGCCCGCAAGGATTGAGATCAACAGCGGCATCTGGCGACCTGGGACGACCGACGACACCATCTTGGGCCGATTTCCTCTCGTCTGGGTTTGTTGATGAAAGAGGCCATAATCCGTCAAACCTGCTTTTACCCCCTGATAAGGTCCTGCCGCCAATTGAGACTGCCGTCCGGCAGAGAAGCTCACAGTCTCACAGGCCGCGACTCGAGACCGAAAATCACCACCTCGAGCCCGGTGAGCTTGCAAGCACAACTCGATTTGATTTGGATGACGCCTTCTGGTGGGTGTGGATGAGCAGCTTGGGGCCGGAGGAAACACCGGACAGAAAGGCAGCGTTTGGGCGTTGCGCTGTCATTGAGACCGTCATTCGAACCGGACGATGGTTGGTAATTGAGGAGATCGTCAAGGGTGCGGCGCCAGACCTGGAAGACGGCGCGTACATTGCTGAGAAGAAGAGCTTCTTCAGCTGGACGCGCCGCAACAAGGGACTCGGCAGGAGAAAGTCGACCGGGAAACACGCTCTTGATAGGGGTGATGGGTTGAAAGCGAGCAGCACAATGGGATTCAGCAAGACCAGCATCGGCCCCGACCAGCAAGCAAAGATTCAGGCCGCAGCGATGCAGCTTCAGATGAAGGAGAAGCAGAGGGCACAGCAGCAGCAAATCCCCGAACGGCGGGGACGGAACGATGCCGACCTGATGGCAGAGAAAACTAATAGTGTTCTCACCCTTCAGCCAAGCATCCTCAGCGAAGCCTCGCCCGCCGTCAAATGGGCCAACAAGTACGACAAGGAGGCGATTAGGGAAGCCTACTTGTCCAATGCGAATGCCGGCCGGGGTGTTGCGACTAATGGGCATGCTACTTCATTGACGAACGGACACGACCACCCGCCCGAGCTGCCGCCCAAGTCGCTGCCTACCTCGGCGACGATGCCCGTGACGCCCTCGTTCGGCATCAGCAGGGCTGAGACACCAGAGCCAGAAATCCCGCAACTCACAGAGAAGGCCGTTGAGGCGCCGAGGGATGTGCACCCTGCTGAACGCCCCTCTGATGTCGCTCGCAACACCCCGCTGCCACCGCCGAAGGAGGCCGAAAGCATGGAACTTACCCGTGAGACCATGGTCTCTCCCGACCCGGACCTCAGCCCCGAGAGCAAAAAGTACAAGAAGCTTCACAAGGAGATGAACAAGACCCCTGCGGCTGGGGCTGCGAGCGGAGGTGGCTTTAGGAAGCTGTTTGGCCGCACCAGAAGGCACTCGAAGCTGCCTGAGAATGCCGCAAGCCAGCTTTCCGCAATGACCTCGCCGACTGAACGGGTTGTCTCGCCTGAGCCAGTACGCGCGGCAGCACCCGCACCTGCACCTGTCCCTGTGGCCCAGCCTGCCGTGGTAGACCGGGCCCCTGTCCAGCAAGATGAGATTGAGGAGCGCTATGAGCCAGTCGCGCCCCCGTCTCCCCCATCTCCGGTTGGTTCCCCGGCCTTCCAGGCACCTGTTGCCCCAGCTGTACCCGAGCCGACCTATGAGCCAACCTACGAGCCCCCCGTTCACGAACCCGCAGCCCGCGAGCCGTCGGCTTCCGAAGAGTTTGCTCGCTTTGACCAAGGGCCGCTCCTTGACCAGCCTGCTTTCGTGCCTGATGCCGATGATGCCGATGACGCAGTCCCTCCCCCGATTGCCCGCCACGCGACTCGCTCCCCCCTTCCCTCACCAAAGGCTGATGAGGATGAGTCCGCACCAGCGCCACCACCCGTGGCCAGAGCAGTTCCTGCTCAGGACCGATGGGCCCAGATCCGTAAGAATGCCGCGGAACGCGCCGCTCAACGACAGACTGGCGCCCCGGTCGAAGAAAGGAAGCCCATTGAGGTTGATGATGACACGAGTGGCGAAGAGAGTGAGTAGTCTGCCATCCCCCATGTAAACGTAGAGTTTGCTAATGCCTCCGTCTTGTAGCCATTGAATCCCGCGTCGCTCGTATCAAGGCTAGAGTTGCGGAGCTGACCCAAAACGCAGAGGGAATCCATGGTCCCGCCAGCCGGGCGCCTGCTGTCCGTCGCTAGTTGCGATGCCTATCTCTCAGGAATTGCATCTCCCCATAGCTACGACAAGAGGCTGGGCGGCTCCCACCCAAGAACAAAAGATTGCAACATACGAAAACTACAGCACTTTTCTGCTCGTCATTCGGAGGCTATTTTCCTTTTCCCCTAACCAGGGGCGGCGGACCCTGATCTGGCCGATATATCGTCCTTCAGTTCCACCTAATCTTGTCGACGGTGCGCGAGGTTTTCCGTTGTGTCGTTTATTAGCTTTCGACCTCGCAACTTTTTTCTCGCTCTCCCCAATGATACCACTAGAAAAGTTGTTCCTGCGTTTTAGCAAGCAAGCAAGGATGGAAGGCGATGCGGCACGAAACGAGGCATCTTTTCTCGCAGACCAAGTACTCTTTTTGTTTCATAGTTAAGAATAATTCGCTTGGCCCGAGATTGTTCGGTACTCTGTCTCTTCATCGGACGGGCCATTGCAGAGGTGCTACTACTTGGGTTTTTGTCCTGTAGCGGCGGGAAAGGGTCTCGGGAAGAGAGGGAAGCACACCATGCCGGACTGGCTCTCTTGATTTTTGTTACTCGGTATGAGTTCCTTAATATTCATCGGTGCCTTTTGGCTATTGGAGAGGCCTGTTAGACAACTGGAACTTGAATTGTGGAGCACCCTGCCACCAGGCTCGCTCTAAATCACGATGTTTGGGTGCTGTCCTTTTGATCTTCATCTCACAGCACACCCAGATGTGAGGTATGATGCTGAGGATTTCTCTTCGTGTCTACAAGGTGTTGTTACAAAAGATTATCCAGCTTAGGTAGCAGAGCAGTGCTGATCGCTCCCCAGGCTCGCCCGTCTGATTCTATTATTTCACAGGTATATCCCCTCAGACATGGCTCTATTTTCCTCGCCAGCCAGCACCGAGACAGCCGTTAACCAGCACCCCGCAAATCAAAAGAAGAATCGGGATGTCCTTCCCCCGCCAATCTATGACATGACCTCCCGAATCCCGCCCGAAGCAATGTGAACGCCAAACAATGCTAGTGCCGACGCTCCTGGAACAAAACGCAATCAAAATAGAGGAAGTTGAGATTTTGATACGAGAGTTTGACGACTTTCAAGCACCGAGACTTTCAAGTTCTTCAATCTCCCGATCCTTCGCTTTCAGCAGCGCACGTTCGTTTGCTCCCCGGAAGACCCGCTTGCCCACCTCATAACTACTGATCATGATGGCGCAAGCTGGCGCCACCTTGAGCGTTCGAGGAATCCACCCTTTGAATAGACCAGCCATACCCTCTGTCTTGAAGATGTGCCACAGCAGACGGGACATGCTCCTCTCCTCGGGGGCTGCGGCAGCGGAGGAAGCCTTGGTAGCCGCGGGGCCCTCCCGGTAGATTTGGGTTCGTGTCTTGCCAACGTCGAAGGGCATCGTAGCCACGCTGGCAATGGCACCCGATGCGGCACCCGCAATGAAAGAATCGGTAAAGGTCTCGGTGTGGTTTTCCCTACTCCGAGACCGTCGACGGGCGCGGGCTCTTGTTCGGGAATCGCGTCTCTCACCGTCGGCATCGAAGCGGATGGAGCGGCCGCGCGCCTGCTCGCGTGCATCGGTAAGTTGGTTGCGAATCGTTTCGTAGCCTAACCAGTACATTCCGGAGAAGGGAACGTCACGCCACAGTGTAAGTGTCAACCCCCGCCAGAGCGCGGGGTAACCATGGAGGCCGACCATGTCCTTGATCCCACGGAAGGTCTCAATAAGGGGACCGCTGCTGCTAGCAGGAGCTGCACCGGAAGAGGGTGCAGATACTGAAAGCGCCTGCAGCCGGGTTCGGAATAACTCGATGGGACTAACTGCCGTCGCTGCGAGGACGCGGGCAACAGAACCGCCGACAAGTGGTGCGTATTCGTCGCGAAGCCCAGCCCGTTGAACGGGACTCGCTGGGTTATACCGTAGCCATTCATACCCAGTGAAGTAGATAATGTTGGCGGGAATGGCCATGATAAGAGTCGGCGACAGGCCACGCCAAAGTGTCGTGACGCCCTCATTTCGCGCAATCTTGCGCAATCCATCTACTGTCGAGTTGAAAGTGCGCTGCTGTGTCTGCTCAACAGCACATTCGGCGGTGCTGGCGGTGCCGATTTGAGGCACGGCGAGGCAGGCTTCAGTTGTGTTGTTCGCGAAGAAGACCTCCCTGCAGCAGGCCGTTACGCCAAGGTTCTGGGGTTGGAAGGTACTCGGGATTGAAGACGTGGATATCGCAAGCCGTTGGAAGTCAACCGGTCTCGGTTGCGATACCCCCTGCGACTGCCATCGTACGCGCACAACATCCAGTGGTGTGACTAAAAACGGTGCGGGATAGATGTTAACAAATGCGTCATCTCAACATCCGTCATTCGTCGCAGTTGAATCACCTACCGAGCAAGCCGGTCAACAAACTGCCTGATGTCGCCGACAGCATCTTCTGCCATGCCGTGATCTCAACAGGCGCCTCATCGAGAACGCCTAATCTATCATGGTCCTGTCCATCTGGGTGTTGCGCGCTTCGCACAAAGGGCGCCATCTCGCCGCGTCGTCAAGCAGAACCAACTCCAGTCCACACAAGGGTGTGGAACTGGAAGCTCTGTGCTCTGCGCCCAGGTACCGACACAAATCGCAGGCGCTCGTCTGTTCGCTTGGGAAAAGCAACAAAACTGCAAAGAGGGAACAAATTCCCAAACCGTGACGTACTTAGGGGTCAGTTGCGGGCGGCGAGGGGCGAAAAACTCAGAGCGAATTCGGCCGGAGTCCGGAGCTTTCCTCCTTCAATTGGCGTCAGTGGTCTCGGCGCACGTTCAGAAAAACTGCTCCTACAGAATATTCTCGACTCACCCGCCAAAACCCCAGCGATAACCCGATAGCCCGATAACAACGCGCATTCCTCTTCGGTAAAACGCGGATCTCCGAAAAGTGGGTCCATGACGACGCCAAGACCCACAGCTCACCCATCCTGTCAAGAGATAAGATCGATCTGATAAACCCCTTTCTCCATCCATCTCAACCCCTAACCCCAACAAACAATCCCCCATCCCTTAACCCCACAAAATATTCCCCCCTCCCCCCCCAAACTGCCGGCTGAGTTACACACGCCCAGCCGTCACCTCAGATTAATTCCTCCAGCATCTCAACTCCCGCACCCGGTTGAAACTTCCCTCCCGTTCCTGCCAGAGCCTTAATTCCTCTCCCCCTCCGCACACTACCCATGGACGACTCGCAAAACTCTGCACCTGCATGCCCCGCAAAAAGGGAGACGTAAGCTCTTTCGGAAGCGCATCCGAGCGAAGTTTAAGCCTTATTACTCACCTTATACTGCGTACGGGAACTGCAGCAAGCCCCATCGGCAAGGCAAGGGGGAGCAAGAAAAGGCGACGTGTGCTTGGCAAATAGGGCATCTGGGAGCCGCATTGCCGTGCTCCCGCGCCAACCAAGAGGTTTTCCGCGGATGGCGATGTTGGTGTTGGATGTGTACCCAACTTGCTGTTGTCGCCGTGCGGTAGTTGAAGTTCCCCGGTCCGGCAAGTACACGCATACATTTCACAAAGGAAAAACAGAGTCTACAGGTGGAATCACTAAAATCTCATCGGAGATGACATGTAGATGAGTGAGAATGAGGTTTGAATAATCATCTGGCAGTGCTGTCGCGGGTAAACACAGCACCTGTGATTAACCAGGACCTGCGAGTGTAAACGTATGGGTGATCCAGTCGTCAACTGACTAGCAACTCAACCTTCATCCTCTGCCCTCCCCTTTTGACGGTCACTCCCGATCTTCACGCGTCTCGCTTCCTCTCCTACTTGGTGGCTCCACCACCAGTCACGATCGAACAACTTCGAAAGATGTAAAATCGATCTTCCCCCTTCGCGCTATCACCCACCCATCTGGATTATGCTTAAGGATACACAACAGAAAATAAGAAGAAATTATCCTGAATATGCATAGCCATGCTGTGTGTACTGATGAATCTGCTGTCCCGCGTATAGAGCGAACGGCAGGAAAACCTTCCGCCAATGAGAAGAAAATGCCGATGCCGAACCCGCGATCGTTCGCCACCTCCGTCTGGAGCAGCCAAGCCAAGGAACCGTGATAGATGCCAGTAGTAAAAGCCTTTTTAGAACCGCGCCAAATATGAATGCTAATGTGGTAGGAACAAGAGAAATGCAATAGTTGTTTGCTTTCGTTCTAACCTTCCTTTCCGTCCTCCGCATCCTCGTTAGTGTAACCTCTCCTTGAGATAAACCACAGCGGCATATCCCGCGCAGCAGCTTTTGCTCATGTTGTGTTGGCACCAAGGGCACTTCACCATCGTGGTGATAGCACCAGAGATGCCCAGCAACTTATCTTCGACCACTGCGTCGGGTTTGGCCATGCACTCATATAACTTTGATGGCATGTCGTGATAAAATTTGCAGTTGCAGCACTCGACGAACATCTTAGCGATCGGAGCCACGCGAGGCTCTGGCACTGTTGCAGGCGGTCGAGCTGATATGCCAGCTTGCAGTTGCATGTGCTTGGGCAAAGCTGAGAGCACTGGCGCCGGGGAGCCCATCGACGGGTGGGCTGCAGCAGGATCAGACGAAGCCCGGGCCGGCTTGAGAATCGATACTGGTGCCACTTTGGCTGATCGGCCGACTGAAGGAGCTGGTGAGGGTACAGAGATCGGAACCGTGGCAGGAGCTGATCGCGATGATGACGCCGCCGAGGGAGGTCTCGACGACACGGGAGTAGGGGCAGGAGCCATTCGAGGGGGGGCAGGTGCCCTCTGGGGGTGCTGAACCGGGGGAGACGTTGGCCTCAGGAACCTGGGAGACTGAGGTGACGGCGGTGAGGTGCTGGCTCGACTAGAGACTCTGACTTCAGCGTACTGAGTCTTGGCTGACCCGTAAGAGCCTGGCGGTTCCCTGTCTCTGTGCGCTTGGAATTGGGGAGACTGAGGCGTGGGGGGCGAGGTGCTAGCCCGACTAGAAGTTCTGCTTTCAGTGTACCGCATCTTGGCTGCCCCATGATAGTCGGCCAAGTCTTTCTCTTGAGGTGCGTAGCTGGGAGACAATTGAGCTGGCTCCATCTCTGGTGTTGAGCTTCGGCTGATCAGGAAGCTTGTGTCTTTGTTAGGCACCTCTTGTTCGTTCCCCGCCTTGCTCGCTGTGTCGGGATTGCTCAAAATCGCCCACTCAGCTAGTCTCTCAAACCCATTTCTCTCCTTCGTCGACCCCTTTCCTGTCTTGACCGATCCCCACTCTGGGCCTGGCCGTTCGTATCCAATCTCTGGACTACAATCTTGCGCTCTTTCGCTTGCCATCGCTTCTCCTTGGGATGTGGAGGGGCGCTTCTTCGACCTGGGTGGAATCGATATTTGAGGCTCGGACGCCGTCCCAACACTGAATTGAGTGAAGGAAGTTGGCAAGATGGTGCTATCGTGGTTGCCAGAGCGATAGTTGGTATCAGACAGTGACTTCAAACGCTTTGGCTGCCGCACAGCTTGGTCATCCTCCAGACTCTTCTGCCTTGAAAGTTGTGCCGCAGCTGCAGCGTTAGCCAGTGTTTCATCGATATTATCGATGTTATCCAGGTTGGAGAACGAAGTTGTGAAAGACTGCGCATCACAATCGACATCAATGGGCAGCGCTGTCCTACTGAAACGATCCTCATTAACAAACTCGGCGGGCTCACTGACTTCTGAGTTCAGCTGACGCGGTGTGGTTGAGGTGCTGGAGCCGTTCAAGTCGTCTGAGGTCTGACGAAACGTCCTATCGTCGTCTTGGGGGCAGTGAGAGCCATCTGTTTTCTTTGGAAGTTCATCCACCGTGAACGGCACGTCCTTGGATGACTGGGGCCGAGATGTATCCGGGGTAGTGACCGGCGACGGAGGTGGAGATCCATCCTCATACGCAGATGATGAAGAGGAACCCTCTGAAACTCGGCTTCCAACATGGTCAGCCTCAGAGGGCTTAGCGACATTGGGCTGTAGTTGGTGAGTTGAAACATCTTGGGCGGGCTGAGGATTTCGCCCGTGCAAGCCGCTTATGATTGTGGAAGACGATGTCGGGGACCTTGGGTGTGGTGGCATCGGCTCCGAGGCGGAATCTAGAGAGTCCACGTGGGTTCGGAGAGTCGCATAGGGCACAACCAGCATCTGTGGTTCTGGCCGGTCGAGAGTGTTGTGGGGCACCTTGGAAGAACCAAGGGCTGTCTTGGCTACATCCCGCAGGTTTCGACCCCTTTTGGTGTGATTAGAGGCAGTACCCCCAACTGAGCGACTGCTGGAGCTCGCAGAGCTCCGTGAGGTCGGCGGTCGTTCCGCCCCATCCCTGAGAGCCAGTGCTCCGTGGGACAGAGCGGCCTCTGACATGGCAAGTTGTTCCTCGGCCAAATGGTCGCGATAGTTTTCCTGGCTGGAAACAGAGACGGGGCCGGGTTCAAAGTGACCTCGAGCCGCGGAAGCGCCATCAATATAGGATTGATCCGCAGGATGGTTGAAGTAATCCGTTTGACTGCTTACCCTAGCACTTCCCGCGTGTTCCTCCCTTGTCGAAGGAGTCAACTTTCCGGTGAGCTTCATGGCTACTGATCTGGCTTCTTGCGTGAAAGAGGACCGTCTTGTATTCCGGGTGTCGCGAGAGCTGCTTCTTGTTGATGAAGATTGATGGCTTCCGTTCTTGATCAGCTGTTCGTACGCAATTTCAGCCACGGATCTTTCGACACTCTGATCCCTGTGGCGCTGAACATAGGCATCCTCATTGCGGCCCCTCCCCGACTCGGCTTCCACAGACGATCTCCCGCTTTGGCCTCGGAGAATCTTGCTTGCGCCCTGTAGGAAGCTATTACTGCGGCTGAGTCCAGCAGGGGGCACATGACGCAGCATGGGGGTTCTGGAGGCTGACGGTGGAAAAGCCTCACGCTGTGGTCTGACGTCCTGTTTGGCCTGAACTTGTTGGTTGGAGGAGTTTCCGAAGGACGTAGGATTCTCGAGAGGAGGGAGATGCGGGTTTTGGTGATGGATGTCGTCGTGTGCTGAATCACGGAAGGATGGTGAGCGTGGGCTCCGTGACGAGAGATGACTTTGCAACATCCATTCCCTCTCCCGATCGAGCTTGACACCGCCTGTAAACCGACGGGTGTGGGTGTTCGAGTCTGACAAGACCTCGGCCATGGCTGGTTGGTATTCCCGAAATCGTTGTAGGTCATCCGCCGAAGCAGTCCTCCCCACATCGTCCAGTCGACTGCTCGACTGGCTCTCTGGGAGCAAGTGTTGACTGATGAGCATGGGGTCGGACAGCGACCGGTCCGAATTTGACAAGATGGCCGCTCGAGCAGCCCGCCCGTTGACTGCGGGAGGCGGTGATTTGCTGAGTCTTGCAGCAATTCGCCGTTTTGCTGCCTTAGCCTCCTTTTCGGCCTGCTCCTTCTCCTTCTTCCGCCGCTCTGCCTCCTTTTTCTTTTCCTTTTTTCTTTGCCCGTATCCTTCCCAACTGGGAGATTGGCAGATTGAGGACTGATCCGACATCTCACCGTCATCCGGGGCAAGAAATTTCACCTGTTTATGCAGCGGCTCGGCGTCGGCTCCGGTCTCGTTCGCGCCGCCTCTCTCGCTCCCCTTTCTGATCTCGGTCTCCGCTTGTTTGTCCCGGCGCTGGTCCCGCTTGTGGTCGCTCGGTGACGGCGGGATAGCGATTGAGAGCGAGGGGAGAACGACGCTGCGGCGCACCGCCCTCAACATCAGGTCGTTCTGCTGCTGAGAGATAGAGTCGGCACGTCGGATTTGAATAGAGCGACCCGGGGTGGTTGCGTCTGGCGGAGGAGAGGACGGAGGCGACGCGGGTGCGCTTTGTAGTGGCTCCGCCTGCAAAAATACGAAGTAGTGTTAGACATGTCGCGGCGTGAGACAACAAAGCAAACAGGGGACAACAGCCACAGCCTCCGGACAGCAAGCGGCCGGAGCGGTGAGGGCTAGCAAGGAACCCAACGTACCTTGTGCTTCTTGTCCAACTTGTCCAGCTCTAACAACTTGCGCAAGCTGCTGGACTGCTGCAGCGCGGCCGTCTTCTTCTCGATCTCGGCCATGGCAGACGGGGGTAGAGGCCCGTAGCCATAGGGCGAGAACATCATGCTGTCCATGGCGGCCGGGTAGACGCACACGGGGCGACGGGGAGGGTGGGGTTAGAGGAGGATTGGGAAGCCGTCGACACAGACCAGGGCTTTCCCGGGACAAGACCAGCGAGACTCCTCCAGCTATGTATGAAAGGGCCGGGCAGGAGGTGGCAGGGTGCCGGGCTGACGGCTAGACGCAGGCCGTATTGCCGTCTTCAATCTTGAGCGCGACGTAATCCGGCCAGGGAGATACTTCTCGGGAGGCTCGAAACCTGGACGGTCCCACTTAGGATACCATGTCGCAGGTGAAGGAGGAAATGTTTGAAATTTGGCGCGTGTAGCCGCACCCGCTGGGTGAATGCGATGTCTGGGGTGACGGGTAAAATGCCTTGCCCGCATTCTTCAACCGGTGGCGAGGACGACTGCCAGAGCAACAGCGTCAGCGACGCTGTTCACCCCCCATTCAGCGCCGCGGCTATTACAATTAACTGTCCCGTGGGGATGTGGCCCAATTGTGGGCTCCAAAATGACGAGATGGTGAAGGGGGATGCTAGACATGGCCATGGCCGTGCCGAGCTCGACTGCCAGCAATTTCCATCGCAGCTTCGGGAACCACCCGCTCTTCGTGTCGAAGGCAGTGTACAGATGAACTTGCATCATCCTCAACGCTGTATTCTTGGCCGCAGTTGATCTGCGCGAGACAAACGCAGCCAAGATCACTGCCCAATGTCTCGATCGTTTCTCTGCCTCCCACTTTCCACCGCTGCTGTCTTCCCGACCGCCAGTAGATGTGGTCAATAGCATCAGCTCGGCAGCCGCGAGATGCAGCAGATATTAAAGACCTCACCGCCCCGTGAGCTGGGTGTCTCGGACGAGAAACTCTCGGGATGGCGAGCGCGGCGTCCTGCAGCTTCGCGATGCCAGCATCACCAGCCTGGGGCGAGAGGTGGGCTGCCTGCCGTTGCTATTTTCACGGATGGCTTCCGCTGATGAGGCGTTCACGGGGTCCACAACTTGCGGAAGAGTGGAAATACATGGAAAACCGGGAGCGGGAGCCAGATGGGATGGCGTGTAGTAGATGGCATGACAGCCCGTCTTCCAGGAGTGTGTGAAGCGGATGAAGCATGACACGACGTTGCCCGGCTTGCATCCTAAGCGTTGACAATGCCAAGCGGAGGCTTGCAGAAGGGACCCAGCACCGTGGCTTCCTCCCTGGAAGGCGCGGCCAACATGGTGGGTCTCCATCCCCAACAAGCCTTCCAAGACTCACCAAGACCACCAAGACCACCAAGCTTTTTTTTCGCCATCTCTCCCATGCAGCGATCGCTTTGCCCAGACTTGCCCAGCTTTTTATCTCGCCGTGGCATCGAAACATCCTACTCCCAACCCCCAATCCTTCAACCCGCCCTGCTGGAAACTTGCAGTGTGAGGCATCACTTCTCTCATTGCCGATGAAACACCACTTAAGCTGTCGTTTTGATGACCTGCAAATTCCCTCTCCGTTCTGCGGAGGGTGCCTTGCCTGCCCTGCCCGGTTCATCTCAGTTCCGACCTTCTCTGCCGTTTGTATGCCGATCTGCAGTCACAGTCGCGCTGCGTAATAGCCCCCCGCACAAAAACCATCTCGCGCAGACGAACGAACACCCCCCGTTCCTGATTGGAAGCCGCGTTTACACCTGTCACGGACGTGCTGTTCCTGAGCTACTGCAACAGAGATGAGATGTTGTGTCTGACCCGCAGCGACTGCGGTGTGGAACAGGGCCTCGCCGCATCTGGCCCTCTCGCGTCTTTCTCCGTGATGATGGCGCAGTCCGGAGGGTGCAAAGATCTCTCCGATGCTGCAGCCGTCACTGGCGGCCTAGGGCTGTTTTTTCTTTCAGCATCACTTTAGTTCGACGCATGTTCTGCAGCCTCCCGGAAGCGAGCGAATCTTTCGACCGTGTGACACCACGCGGCCGTCTCCACGATGACAATTAGCGCAAATATCTTCGCCCTCCCTGTCGCCAGGGGCTTGAACAACACTTTGATGTCAATACTACCTCACTACTGCGATGGACAGCCAGTGGTGCATTGACACCGGCAAACCCAATACGACGCCGATCAAGGGAATTCCCGTTAGGCCAACATCTGCCCTCCAAGCTTCGACAATGCTTCTCCCGGCTGTTCCTGGGCCAAACCCCTGATGAGGCTCGCCCTCTTCGACGGAGCTAAGCCCATTGCTGACAGACTGTGGTACTACCGCCCATCTGCCCTCGATCCTGCCTTGTTGTGTCACACCACACTCTCGTCACACCTTCAACACCACTCCTCGTTCATGGGCTTTCCTGGTCGACGCTCTCCCACGATATTATCCAGCACTTTTACCAAAAGGCGAGGAACAATTCCCCGCTGCTGCGACCAGCTCCCTGGTCCCCCGGGAAGGAGGTGCGTGCCCGCCCGCTGCACGAGAAAAAAAAGTCGTTATATTGGGCATTACGCGTTCGGTCTTTGGGGACTTACTATCCATCCCGTCTCCAGCTCTGACACTCGGTTGGACGCCTCTCACACAGGCACTCTCCCGTCGGCCACAGGTCACGGCGCTGAGGGGGCGGTCTCCGGCACCCATTGGCGCATTTGCTCCCCGTCGGCCCCGTGGGGCAGGCACTTTGCTACTATTTCCGGCTCATTTCGGGCAACTTAATATCCAGACGGCCTACCGGCACTCGGCAAGCGTACATCGAGACTCAGCGAACCCAGTTTTGCCTGTTTGCCAACCTGCCGAGACCACCTAAGCTTTTGGACGCCCAGCATGCCCAGCTTTGTTTACAAGGGAATCCGGCTTGGTACTCTACGTTTGCTCCCAACCCAGCACGCTAGTATCTGGGTAGCAGTTCGCTTTGAGTCTTCAACAACGTTGATATAGCTGTGTCAAACACAAATCCAGATCCAAACTACACCCCGGCACACACATATTCCAGGACACACTACACAAGGATGTTGGCACAAGAACACGTGGGAAACCACTTGGTACCTGGTTCGCATATTCCCCGACCTGATGAGACTCTGACACCTGTCACTCATTGGTATCTTTCTGGTCACGGATGCCGACTGGTCCACTGGTTCTCGGCAGATCGTGATCGTCAGGTCCAAGCCAGGCACCGCCAGCAAGTGGATTTCGGCTAGAATACGGACGCTCATCTCATCTCACCCTCAATCGTCACACTGAATATGTGAGGCTGAGCCCACTCTCACTGCCCACCGGCCCGCCTCATATACGCTTCCATGTCCTCCTGCTCAGGAGCCATATGCACGAGCATATCCTTGCCTGCACCCCAGTTTACGGGGCCAACCAAAGGTTTTCCCGAGGCATCCGTAGGCAGGTTCGGGTCCCGGTTTCCCCACCTATTGCATCTCTTGATGAAGCCCCTGATGCGTAGCGAAAATTCATCGGGGATGAATAGCCGAGCGGCTATGAATTTATGGTCTTTGGGCCGGTGATCAAACAAGGCGTTGGTTTCGGGGTCGGCGGCGTTGCTCAGCAGTTGTTCTTTGCTGGCGTCGAACTTGGTCCGCTGCGGCGGCAGCGTGATTTTCAGGAACTCAAGTGCCGAGTAGATCGTTAGGTGAATGGCGCGCTTAGGGTTTACCATTGTTTTCATCAGCAAGACATCCAATTTGGATAAAGCACTGCGAAGTCGGTTTGCGAGATGTGTGTCGATCCTTTGATCGTCATAGACCAGCAGAGAGCTCCAACATCCCGGGCCTCACGGCATATCTGCTGGATCCGTTCGTAACACTCGGTCCAGTGCATGAACGCTTCGCTGCCGACCGAGAGGATTGGCTTCTGGAATGTTTTGAGCACCGGGCCCCACGGATCTAAGAGAACTGCCTGGCCTACCCAGCCAAACTTGTCCAGCCTCAGCGCCTGAGCGGCTGTGGTACCACCGAATGAGTGTCCCATAACGGTAACACTACCGAGGTAGAGCCTGCTTGCCAATCCTCCCAGTTGATCCCCACCACTTCTCTCGAGCTAGACCCTACGTTGCCCGCTTTTCTCAAATTCTGCTCACGCAGTTGTTCCCCGTGGCCGGCGTTGATTGAACCCAGGACGTAAAACGCCTCTTCTATCTCGGCTAGTCTCATCTCCATCTGAGCGCCCCGGAGCTCCGTATCGATACCCCGTTTATTGTGCGGCGAGGTGTCATAGAGTATGTTTTGGGTGCTGTCTCCTTCTTTCTCTTGCCCACCCTCCTCGGCGCTTTATCTGCGTTCCCCTTATCTTTGTGGCTGTGGCTTCTCGCTCGGTTGTCGGCGATCCAGGTGCTGGCTCTCCAGGTCCGGTGACGCTCCTGCCTTATTGATAAAGATGCGCGCTCCGCTGCCGTCTCGGTGCTCGAGAGCAACCACTACGAAGCCGAGGCTCGCTAGTTCGCCGCAGATGGCACTGCAGGAGGTTCGAGACCCACCTAGGCCGTGGCTGAAAATAACTATGGGGAATATTGGTGGCTTTCCACTTTGTTCGTTAGAGACACGTTTTTCGAACTGGCGGTTATTAGGGAGGGTTGTTGAGCTGCTGTTTGAGGAGGAAGAGGTGGGACCATCGCCTCCTCCGGTTGCGGATGCGGGTCGTCTGCGCGAGAGAGGCGCGTTGCGGTAGGCGGGTAGTTTGGTGAACATGCTTGTTAGGGCGAGATAGGCTGTTACTAGGACGCCCGGAACGCTGAGAATGTTGCAGGTTTCGGGTCGGGGGCGAGGAAGCCATGGGGGACGTGATAAGGACGGAGCAGTGTCGCATAGGTAGTAGATGGAGAAGAGGACCGTATCAAGTTTAAGAGCGGGAGAGCCGTTGCGCTTGATGTGGGAGAAGTGGCGCGGTTTGCGGACGGGGATTTCGAATTCGAGGTAGCTAACGGAGCAGGGACCTGAGTAGGCTGGGAGAGAATGGAGGAAGTGCTCGCGGTGTGATTTCGGGGACGAGCGGCGGCTGGGGGCACGGGACTGGGAACGGAGCCCGGCGAAGGACTTGCTCTTCATGGCATCTCAAGGAATCGAATATGGTGTGTTGGGAGAAAGATAGACAAAAGAGGAGGAGAGAAGAGGCAGGTGCTTCGTAGGAAGTTGTTGTGGACTCCTGTAAAGTGAGCTAGAGAGGCACTGCGACGAGAACTGGGTTTTTTTTTCTGAATACGTTCTCTAAAAACTGGAGGCAATTCTTCAAGTGAAAATGATGGGAATTGCGATAAATCAGTCGCGGACCGGTTCTGCGAGGCGTCCGCTTGGTGGGGGAGGGTCGACCAAGGGACTGCCAAACCTCAGGCAGGTTTGCAAAACATTGACGGCAAGCTGCGCCTTAAGTCGCCAGAGTTTCTTGCTTCTATGTCTTAGCTACCTTGTTGGTTTTTTTTTATACGAACGCAGCTTCCATGGCCCTGTTTGCTCATTTTTGATCTTAGGCAAGGCGCAAAGTTTGTGTAAGTCGCAGAGCGTTGGGGCCAAACGTGGATGATGATGTCATCGTCAGGGGTTTTGGGGAGCATGACGGCACGCTTCAGGCACGAACGACAAACTGCTGCAGACGATATCGAAACAGCTTCATGCCTGGTAGATCGTCGGATCGTATTTCTGTTTGGCCGAAGCATCAAGACGGGTACCATTTTCGATCAAGTCCATCCAAGACCAGCCTATGGCATACCGATACGTCTCCGCATTATTTCCCGAACTGCAATCGCGCGAGACCCCTTCGAGCCAAGAGGCTTGGAACCACGACTCCCTAGGATTCGGAAATATCAGGCTATCTGGTCTGCATTGCCAAGCACCTCACTCTCAAGCCACGGTGAGCGGCTCCCACACACTCTTTACCGACTTGGCGTACTCTCGGAACGGCTTTGGTGGAACACCCGTGATGCTCAAAACTACATCGTTGGTACGGTTCTCCGCCCCGAACTTGATGGATGTGTCCATACTGCTCAGCATGTTGGCGTAGGGTTCCGGCATTCCGTACGATTGGTGGCGTTTTGAAGCGGCAGCGGTAGAAAGCTCGACGTGGACTATCTTTCGGCCTAGTATCTCTGAGAGAATCGCAGCCAACTTTTTCAAACGCTTGTCAGCCAAGATCTGAAACATGGAGATACCTATCAGAAAACTCACATCTTCATAAGCAAGTAGCTCCGGCCCCAATACCAGCAGATCAGTGTTGGACGGGCTCTGGCTCGTGAGCATCTGCACAGCTACAGAAGCAATGTCATCGGCCGAGACCCAAGGGATCTTCCCGTCGCCAGCAGCTGAGTAGATCTTACTCTCGTCCCTGATCGACCGCACATGGTTCTCTTGCTCGGCCAGGTTTTCTGCCTCCGATGTTAACAACAGCCTCCGAAAAGCAACTAGAAGCAAGACTGAAGTACCTACGTTGAAACCAAGTCGGCCTCAAGACTGCCCAGTCAACTTCACCACGAGTTCCCAACTCCCTCAAATACGCATGCACCTTCCCCATCGCTGGTCCGCCAGGTTCGATGGCTGAAGCGCTCTGCAGCACGAAGCGCCTTGTCCTCCTCTCCCTGGCGAAGTCAATGAAATCCATCATAACCGACACCGAATCAACCCTCGGTGGAGCGATTAGATACACGGCCTTGATATCGCCCTTGTCAACCTTCTCGTAAGGATTATACCATGTTTCGCGGTCATCCCAGTCAAAGATGACACCGTTGTCACCGGTACCGCTGCGGGAGGCCACCAGGGCCGGAATCGACGATGATGCAAGTTGTGCGGCGATTCTGCTTCCGACCGTACCTGTGCCCCCTAAGACGAGGAGGTGGCTTTCTTGGATTGTCATGTCTACGGACATCGGGAAGTACTCGTACGCGTGTGGTATCGTGTCAAGCTAAGTTGTGCGGAATGCGTGGGGCGAGCTAGGTACCGTGTAAGGTGAGCAAGCTGGATGTCGCAGTAACAATTCCACAGAAGTAGCCCTCCAGGACAAGTTTTGGTATCCCCAACCAGCTTATATCATTGCACAGACAGAGGGGTAAAGAGAAGCTAACTGGCATTTTAATCTCAAGGTCAGGAGAGGGTGATGCATGAGTGGTTCCACTTCCTTTGTCCGTTTGACTTTGCTCAACGACACTATGAAATCATTACGCACTCCCACCGCGGGGCCAAAGGGAAAGGGCGAATTGATTCGATCCCATCCGAATGCCGTCAATTTCGAGCTTCTTCCAGCGGGGTGGTGAATCGGATATATTGTCAGCAGTGGCACTATGCGCGTGCAAGCTGAGACCATGAGCTTTCATCGGAACTGATGTCTTGCCTATCACAGTCTAGGATCCTCCATGATCGTTTCTACACTCTTAGAGCCACCGCATGCTTTCCAAGAGGCCTTTTCACTGCTGCCTTTTGCACAAGCCTCGCTACCTGAGAATGCTGGGTGTGGGTTTGTGTATACTTCCGCCTCCCCTTTTCGGTAGAACACCTTCCTTGTCACTGCCGCTGAAAATCCCGTACCGAAGAAAGATTGTAGACATGGCAGTCAAGAGCAGTTGCTAATCATTATGAAAGAGCCGGAAATAGGGGTATCCTTCTATGTAACTGAAACCACCAAAGAAGCACAACAGATCAATAAGACGGCCCAGAGCCTTCTCCCGATGCACCCGGGCCCATTCCTCTCCTGCTATCCCTAAGGCTCTCTTCCATCGCCCTCCTCAAATCCTCATCCATCTCCTCTTCTGCACCCAGAGGCGCCTTCCCCTTCCCTCTAGCCCTCTCGTACTCTTCCTCCGCCAAACTCTGCTTCTTAAAATACCCAAGCATCATGTCCTCCTCCGTCTTCTGCTTTTGCAACTCGTCTTGATACGCCCGCTGCGACTCTTCCAATGCGCGCCGCAGCTGTTCATCGTCGTCATCGTTGTTTGGAGGATTTCGTGACCTTTCCATGGCAGCCTGGAGTCCGGCCTTTAGCTCTCCTTGTCCACTTGGGTGGCTTTGCCCGACCTGCCCCTCTCCCTGATGCTCAGCCAGACTCCGACGTACCGCCTCTTCTACCAGCGCCTGGTACTCTTCATCGGTGATATTCGTCAAGTCGGTGTCACCGCCGGTCAAGGGCGCTGGTGGATCCCACGAGCTTTGAACAGAAACCGGCACTGTTGCAGGTAAAGGAGTTTCTGGCCTGGCCTCCCTGCTCTGCTCTTCAGCAATCCTTCTCATCTCCTTCAGGCTCGCCCGTATGGCCGCCTCAACCTGCGCATCCTCGTCTTTGTCTCCCCTTGAAGTCTGACGGACCGAGGCCTGAATCGCGCGCTCGAACTCCTCATCTTCCACTACAGGGAACGACCCACCTCCACCAGGACTGACCGGAGATGCGCCCGCCCTCTGTTTCTGCTGCTGTTGTTGCGTCTTCCAAGCATCCTTCTCCTTGTGAAGCCTTCTCCTCTCGTCGAACGACAAATTCCTTGTATGCAGCCACCCTGTCTTGGGCGGCTCGCTTGATAATGCGGTACTGCTGTTCGCACCGTCTACCTCGTCATCCAAGTGAAGAGTAGACCCAGATCCCGACTTCTCCTTTTGCTTCAGCGAGTAGAAACCCTTCAGGTCATCTCCCCTCCGCACCCATCTCGCCAGAATATCTCTCTGCTCCTCCGCCGTAGCAGAGGCCAAGTCCTCCCGCCCCTGCACAACCCGCGAAGTAACGATATAATTGATCGAACTCCTCGCAAACAGATTGCGCACCTCTGCATGGACGCCCTGCATTGTGTACGCAGGGAGAGACCATATCGCGGCCGCTGGCTTCAGCAACAGCCCACCAATTCCCTTCCCAAAACCCTTAATCAAACCTCGACCACCCTCTTTCTCCGCACCCTTGAGCGGCTGCGTCACCAACCCGGAGAGTCCATCGTAGAAGCCCAAGCCAAACTCCTTCCCGGCAACTTTGAGCCCACTCCCAAAACTGGTAACCTTCTCCATGGGCCGTACGGTGTCGTCGTTGTACAGCTTCGGCGCGTTCCGAAATCCGCGGGCAAGACCCATACAGACATTCATGGGCATTTTCATACCAGTGCCCACAATGCGACTTACATTTTCGCTCGCGTCGAGTGCCGTCTCCAAGTTGAAAGGATTCGGGCCTGGGGAGGACGGAGTGCGAGGACGCCCTAGGGGACTACCTGATGGGCGTCCGGGGGAGAGAGTCCGGCCAGAAGACGATGGGGCAGCCATGGGGGGTGGTTGATGAGAGGGTTCTCCAGTTGGCGAACGAAGTGGCGAAGCTGAGCCTTTATCTTGAGAGAGTAACAAACTAGGAAGCGAAGCTGAACCAGAACTCGTCGCTAGGGAAGCGTTCTCGCCCTGCGCGGGTGCCTCTCCCGTTGACGCCTCTCCAGTTGGAGTGCTAACTTTGACCTTCCTCTTTTCAAAGATCTCCCTTGGGAAGTCTGCAGCAGCCATTGCCATTGTCCCGATATCACCCACGAGAGACGAGGTGACAGCAGACATAGGATCCCAGGGCTGGTCCTCGGTATTGTACTCCATAGCCCGGTAGCTGCACACGCGTTAGCCAGGGCCCTCTCAAAATAGGCAGCGTCACATACAGTTTCATGTCTGAGTACTTCAGCATGCCCTCCTCCACCAGCACGGCAGCGGCAAGCGCACTCAACCTCAGCTTCGTCCTCCGCACCCTCCATACTGCGACCCGACTCGGGGCAAGCGAACACCTCAACTCATCGGTGTTCAGGAACTCATGAAAGCTTTTCCCGCCCACATCGACACCCTTTTCCTCTCGTATCCTTGCACCCAATTCCTCCGCCCTGGCCCTGGTCTCCGGCTTCAGCGCCTCGCCGATGGCCGTAGCAAGATTTTCTGCCGTCAGCTTCTTGAAAGGAATAGGAGCTGGTCCCGCCCCGGCCTTGGCAATCATCGCCCCCCAGAATGGCTGATCTCCAAAGAAAGGTACCACCACCGTAGGTTTCCCATTGTTGATACCAGCGGCTGATGTCCCGGCGCCGCCGTGGTGCACAACTGCCGAGACATGCTTAAACAGCCAGTCGTGTGGACAGTTCCCCAGCATGAAAACATTATCAGGAATACCGACTGAATCCGCTCCTAGGCCACCCCATCCCTTCGATACCAAAGCTCTCACGCCCGACATGGCAACAGCGTCGAAAATCGTCCTGGTAAGGAAGTTGGGATTGTCCACCACAATCGATCCGAAGCCAATGTAAACCGGCGGTGGTCCCGCGGCCAGGAAAGCGGCAAGCTCTGGATCAGGCGTATAAGATGACGCCAAGTTCAGGAAGTAGAATCCCGCAATCGTAACTTCTGACCCCCAGTCGGTCGGTTTTGGGATGAGCGCTGGGGACCAGCAATATGTCGTTGGTATTCTCAGTCGACTGAGCAGTCCCGGTGCCCAGATCAGCGATAGCGGCTCGAGATCCAGCACCTTTGTCCTAAACCTGTTGATGACGTCCCCCAACCCCTGCCAAGTCATCATCTCGACCAACGCGTACGAAACATAGTTCGTCATGACCACATCCGTATTCGACGACTCAATGTTCGCCAGCGGGTGTGGAAACGCCCTCGTCGGGCTCCATGGCATCGTAAACATCATATGCATCGGAATCCCTAGACATCCATGTTAGCTTCTCCCCCTTTAACCTCCCCGCTCCACAAAACAAGCAAAACTCACCCAGCTTCTCCGCAACATGAATATGCCCAAAACTTGGCGGATTCGCAATAATCGCATCTGCCACAAACGGCCTCTCCCCTCCCAACACACCACCCCTCTCGTCAACCTCTCCTTCCTGTCCAACTCTCTCCCCTCTAACCCCTTCCCCCAACCCCTTCCCTGCCTCGATACAGCTCCTCCAAGTCCCCATCAATATTCTTTCAATCCCCCTCCGTCTCTTCTTAATCTCCCCGCTCTTCAGCGCGTCGATGCCTGGCATCAAGCCGGGGTTCTTGACCATGAATGCCATCAGCTCCGCAGGATCACCCCCAATACTGAAGAACTCCAGGCCATTTTCCTCCACGAAGGACTGAAACGTGGGATGGGTAGCGATGCGCACGCGATGGCCGTAGGTGTCGCGGAGGACTTGACCCAGCGCGATAAAAGGTTGGACATCGCCACGGGAACCCACGATTTGAATGACGACGTTGAGACGAGGGGGCGGGGTTTGGCCGGGCTGGCCGCCGAGGGAAGGGGGGATGTATGGAGGGGGAAGGGGACCGGAGATGGAGGTGGGGCGCTTGGAGGCGGCATCGGGGACGAGCTGGCGGCGGAGGGTGGGGCCTAGAAGCTCGGCGAGGCGGGAGTCCTTTTGGTTGATGTTGATGGTGATGCGGCCATCGTCAGTGATCGCGGCGTTGGTGGAGAAGCCGGCTTGGGAGAGCTGGAGCTGGTCGTGAAATTCACCGTAGGCAGGCGGAGGGACGTCATCGCCACCTGTGAGGTCTGGATCTTCAAGCTCTTCGAGTATGGGGACAGTGTTGGTTCTGCCGTGGGCGTCTGGTTCAATGGTTCTTGTCATGTTGGTGACTGCCACTTGGCTGTTCTTTCCTATCCGGATGAGTGTGAATGAAAGAAGGTCTTAAGGCATGTCCTTCAATAGAATCCTTGGAATCTGAGTTACGTAGGCGATGCGAATGCAGGACGGCAACTCAAATGAGGTAATGATGCGGGCTGTGACACGGATGGAGGGGTAGCTCTAGATTGGTGCCCGAGAGCACAAACACGCTAACCGAAGGACTCGGAAAACGAAAAGACCTCGGAACTTGTCGATTCGAGTGGGATTTCTAGCCAATATATAAAATGAGAACCAATGACTTTAATGGCAGCTGTGCATGGTTAAGCGCCAGAATCGGCGTCTCAGTTGCCTTTTCTTTCCGCGTATACAGAGGGACGGACAGCTTGGGGCAGGAAGTGGGGAGGGAGCTGAACTTGGCAGCGCGGGAGCTTGACCCACTGCAGCTGCCCGTCCCCGTCCCCGTCTCCGAACACAAGACCGATGACGAATGGTGGCGTTCCGTGCTCAGCCCGGCAACCGTCTCGGTGGCCTACCACCAGGCTGTGGTGTCCCACGCATGAAACATTCAATCGGCCTATCACTGGTTCCTCAAGCGATCCCTACTGAGGCTGGGTATAATTTCACATGTTCATACGATCTTCAACTTGGCAGGCCTCACAAGCATGAAGCACCGCCACTCTCTCCGCCGAAAATCAGCTCCTCGAAGCAATTTACAAACAAACCTTGCAGCTCTCGGCTTGCAACCCGAACGCATCAACTGCCTTGCCAAAAGGAACGCAGCCTAGTCCGAACGCCTCGTCATCCAGACTTCGACACCTACTTCTGGGCCTTCTCCGGGGGAGCGGGGCCACCCGTTGTCGGGAGGCCCATGAAGATCTTGAAATAGTCCTGCGCCCGCGTTAGCTGACCGAACTCGATTAGTGTTTGCACCCGGCTAGACTCACGTAAATCATCCATTGCAGACCTGTCAGGGTGCCAATCATGACAATACGGACAGGGAGACCGTTCCACAGGCCCCTAAAGCCGATATCCTTGTAGATTCTCGAGGTAACGGTTCCAAATGCTTCTCCAGGGTTGCGGTACGCGTTTAGCTTGCTGACCATGACATCGGCAGGGTGGGAGACGATAGCGCAGAGAATGCCGGCAAGGTAGCCTCCGACGAACGAGACTCCCGTCTGGGCAGCCTTGCTGTAGTCGTTCTTGCTGCCCGGAAGCTTGGCGTAGATTTGTTCGACGATGGTCTCGAACGATGCGAACTTCATCATGGTGTAGGGAATTTGGCGGCCCCACAAGGGATATAGGCCTTTGTATAGACCACCGAAGCCTTCCTTGGCTACGATCTTGCTGATGCCGTCGAAGGTGCCGGAATACACTGGCGGGACAGAGGCCTGCATCCGGACCTTGACTGATTCAAAGGGACAGAGCGCAATATCGGCCAGGAATTCGGCAGAAGCGGAAGCCGACAAGTAGAGCACCGTCTTGTTCTTGTGCGCCGCCTCGGGGCCGGCCAGATCCGAGTATGTCTTCTTGAAGTATTCATACCATCCGTACTTGAACGCGCCTTGGGCGCTGTATCCGAAGAAGGTGGGGCTCCATCCTGTGAAGATACCCCGGACGCCATTCCCACGGTAGATGGTGGACCAAGCCTGAGTGTTGCTCTTGTACAGCTTCGAGTCGATCTGTCGCAGCGTCTTGACGAGATCGAGTGGGGTAACAGAAGTGTGTGTCAATCCCTGCAATCGTCCCATCAGTATGGTTCCTGAAGATAGCTCCAACCTTGCAACTTACACAAGCAAGCAAGCCACCAAAGGTGCAGGCGGCATAGTACTTGGCCGTGTAGAGCTCAATTCCACCCGTAGCAGCCTGTGCTTTGCGACTGGCGGCATTGAACTCTTTCGTTGCTTCATCGCTCAGCTTCTTTGCTTTCCCCTTGGCGTCATCAACGACCGACCACGCCTGGTACAGCTCCATGCGAGCCTCCAGGGGCGTGGGTCCATTGGGTTTGGAGCTGCCGCGTTGCTGGACAAAAGGATAGGGGTTGCCGAAGCTCTGCTGGAGCGTGTCTAGTCTTGGGAACATCATTTTGAGGGCTGCGGGACAAATCTTCGCGGGGTCGAATATGAGTCGACTATGGGCTTGTCAGCGAGGCAGAGTGCCAATCTGGAGTTTGCTCTCTCGGGGTGCGTTTTCGGACTATTAGGAAATCGAGGCGCCAAAAGGCTCAAGGTCAATTGATACGACGCGCAGAGAAAGAAGAGAGGATTAATAGAGGGCCTATGATTGCGAGGGGTTTACGGAGTTAACGGGAGAGGGTTGGAATGCGAGCTGCGGGTAACAGGCCTGCGACTTATTGCGAGCCTCCCCCGTTCCTTCCCTTAGTAAGGTCCCTATCCCATACATCATCCAGCCGCCCTATCTTCCTCTCGGCCAGTAATAACTGGGGTTGCAGCACGAACTGCGACACCAGTCATGGCTTCCCAGTTTCGCGGTTGGTTCATTTGGTGACGTCACACGGCCATTGCTGCTGATAATCGTTATCGGAAGCAGCAGTGGGCATGGCTGAGGCCTAGAATCAATTGAAAGACATCACTCTGCAACGGTCCAAAGAAGATATTGTACAGCTTGCACCTCTTCAGAGGAGTCACTCATTGATGCTGCCTCGTTGCTCCGAGATGAAGGGCGGGAGGTGTCGGGTTGAAACCCGGGCCAAGCCCGTTGAGGATTCGTCGTGCATGACCCACCCCGGTTGACCTCCGGAGCGGCTCAATAGGCCACAAGTCCAGGACGTAGAAAAGATCACCAACTTAGGTTGCAGTTCTGGAGTCTTCAAGGTTATACTTCTCTTTTTTCTATCCCATCCCACGCGGCTGGCCAGTATCCCATACGGTTTGAGAGTACCCACAATACGCGGCTGGCCAGTATCCCATACGGTTTGAGAGTACCCACAATACGCGGCTGCGTACCCAGGGACGTTACGCCGGCCCCGGGTCGTCAATTCGCAATGGACGTCGGCTAGCCGATAATCCAAACCAGCCTGAGTTCAATCTGATAACTCCAACACGTGTATATAGCATATGATAAGGCCTTGCGACCAGCCGTTGTGTTTGCGAATGCGCCCGAGTTCAGGGGGCCCAGTCCCTTGAAGCGCGAGCACCCCCCACTAAAGCGGCACATTTTGATTGGTCATAGTTTGCCTTGCCTCAGTAGATGCTTCTTTTGACATATCCCGTCTTCACCTGGATGACCTTACCTATACACCCGCTCCAATTCCTGCGACTTTCCAACTGCACACCTCCACTCAACTACAGCCAAAGTTCAACTGCAATCCTTCTTGCAAAATGACCGATATATTAATGTCTCAACCAGCCCAGCCCCAAGAAAGCACACTTTCGGAGCCCTTTGTCTCGAAGTGGGCATCCAGATACCGCGGGGTAAGCAACCAGGCAGAACCTCAACCCTCATGAAGACTGACTAACAGACCCGGCGCCAGGCCACCGTTGAAGACCTCGACCCTCCCGCCGCATTGTCACTTACGCCTTCTGACTCCATCTCTCTCGCTCTCATGTCCGCCTTCGAACGTGACTATACCCACCTCACCATCGTCGACAGCGCCACCCGCGCCTTGCTCGGTTACATCTCCATCCCTCAACTGCAGGCACTCCTCGAGCAAGGGAAAGTCAAGCCCGAAGATGAAGTTCGCACCGCCATGATCCGCTTCCGGCGTCGCGGCGCAAAGTATCAGGTCATCACCATGGACACACCCCTGGAGGAACTCGAGGCTTTCTTCGCAGGCGCCGCTACCAACGGCCAGAAGCAGGACTTCGCCGTCATCACCGACGAAAACCGGCGTTTCGTCCTCGGCGTCGCGACCATCCAGGATCTGGAGGAGTTCGCCAAGCGGCGACCGGCTTAGGCGGTGAGCGGTGAGGGCCTGTGTTGGACAGAGCGCAAGGAAAGAGGCGGGGTACACACCTACCTTGTGTAGGGCGTGTTTGGTCTGTTTGAGGTGCACGAAAGGGTGGCTATTTCATCATTTCGGCGTTGGTGCGGCATCGTGTTTTCTCAACTCCTCTGGGGCATTTTTTCTCGTCACGACGACATCAACAGGGGCATTCAACATGAGAGGATGGAGACCGGCAAACGGTATAGGACGGAAAACGGAAATACCCTCAACGATTTGCGATCAGGACCGCAATGTGCTTCCCATAGGCGGTCGGACTGTTAGGCACTGCAAGTGAGCGTTGCTCGCGCCGAATGATACGGCTCAGGGGCAGCCGCTCGACACAGAAAAACATAACAAAACGTGCATTATCGCCATGACTAGTTGCTTGGATTATGCTTTGATGTCATGCAACGCGCGCTATTCTAACAATTGTTCGCTACCGGCTCAAGACACGCAGCTCAACACATCTACTCGACGTAATCATAGATGAGCTTTAGCTCCACCCGCTCACCGCCCTTCGCAATAACAATATGTCTAACATGCTTGCGCTCGCCGCCCACAAGCTGGAATCCCCAAATCTGCGTCGCGGTCCAGTCACTATCGACGCTCTCAACATGGCTGAACACATGGGTCTCGCCGTTCGGCCCACCCTTCTCCTCCTCGCCCTCGAGCCAGTCGGAGGACTTGAGGAAGGCATCCTCAATCTCCTCAGGCTTAACCCACCTGGAATGGCCGCGCACAGAGCCAAAGAGCCAGTCACTGTGGTCGCGGAAGATGTTGTCGAGGCAGCGCTTCTCAGTCGACCCCTTCATGCCGCCCGTGCCGGTCTGCTCAATCTCGATGTGCGTCACCTCGGCGCCCTCGCCGGGGGGCGATGGCGGGCCGGTGTACTGCTTGGTGTCGAGGGTCACGGTGGCGAGGCCGACCATCTTGCGCGTCACCCAGCCGATGCCCTGAAGAGCAAGGCCCGGCTCAACGGGGGTGGATTGGGTCTTGTTCTGTTTGTCTGTTAGGCCACAAATTCATTTCTAAAGCGCGACAACAAGGGCGCGTACCATAACCCATCTTCCGGTCAAGTTTCCAATGTTCTTAGGTTGCGGGGCAGCCATGATGGCGATTATGTTATCGGGATGACGGAGATGGTGGGGTAATGTGGGTAGCTGTTGGAGTAAAGACCCAAATTGAGTTCAGGGACACAGCAAAAAACGGTTGGTCATGATAGCTTTCTTATACCGGCCAGTCAGGGGCGCGGGCAAATCCTTTGTTTTAAGTACCCATCCCGAGGATGGAGTGTACTCATGTCCGCTTGTGGCAGGTTGGACACCAGCGGGGGCGCAATGGAACACGCTCGGGAGACGCTCCGAAAGCCCGGGCACGCGCGCGTGCTTTCCATCTTCCCGAGGTAACTTTTTCGAGTCCCGAACAGGGCCAGCCGCTCCAAGGTCAAGGCTGTAACGGGAGGGATGGTGCGAAATGGGGTTTGTCCCCGTTGGGGCCAGCCCCTTTGCAGCAGGCGCAGAACGTCGAATGACGCAGAACCCCATTGTTGGCCCCGTGGTCGCATTTGCGGGGAAAGCTGGGCGTTCGAGCCGCCCCCACCGAGCTCAACTCGTGCTCCAGGCTTGACGCGCGAAGGGCAGTTGGCGAGACCTGACGGGACCCGGGGACAGTTCGCCACGGGTTCCGGCGCCCGCCATCCGGGCCGTCGACGGCGGGCACAAACGAGAGGTACCGTACGTGGGTATCACGCAGGAAATGTCTCCTGCACGGATACATTTTGCCAGGTGTTTTGGTATGATTTCCTCGTAGCTCGAGCCCTTGGCGAGCATTGGCAGCCGGGGTGACGACTGTCCATGTTGGCGGGGGGCTGCGGGGTAATGATCTCGCAGTGACACTTAGCTCCGAAGCATGTGAAGTTTGGCGCACCACAGTCCTTTTTAAAAAGGGGCTCCCGCAAACCGATCCACTCGTCAACAATCATCCTCTCCTTGGCAACCTCAGTCCTTTCATCTCTCTGGCACGCCAACCTGACCAACGCAACGGATTATTTTGAATCTCTCCGGTAACAATACTACCGCCCGCCATCAACAGCGACGCTGAAACGCAATTAAACCGGGATATCCTAGTAGTACACAGCTCTTCATCAGTACCGCCCAGTATTTCCCACGCATCTTGATACCCTCGTTCATGGCCACCACTTCATCCTCTTATAACTCTCAATTACATCTTCCACCAACTCCTTGGAGATTACAGGTTTCTCATATGTGAAACCTACAACTTGCTCCAACCTTGACCCGTCCATGCTCAAGTCTGTGTCTTTGAGCAGCTCCTTCTCCATGAACGGAGTTAAGGGTCCAGGTCTCGTTATGCCAGCATCTTCGAGCAGGTCGGCCCACGGGCCCAATACCTCATCGTTCACGTCATCGACAACGCTATCCAAATTCAGCTTTGCGAAGGTACTGATCAGCTGGCCCTGGAAACCAGTCTCGATGCCGAACACTTGGCCGATGATCTCGGCCATCGCGCCTTGGGTCGTCGTCCCCTTGTCGACCACGTTGAATGTCGGGACCTTGCCCATGGTTTCTTCGTCCCAGTTTACCTTGCCGGCGGTGTACCAGCCTGCAATCTCCCATAACGCCCGTGTGACGTCGTGAATGTGGACCGTATTCGTCCGGAGGTCTTTTGTCCACAGCCACTTCATTTCTGATCCCAGGGCTTTGTACACTCTTGCCAAGCAGAGCGCTGTCGCGACCCATTGGGAAGCGTACGGACCGTAAACGTGTGCAAGTCGGACGATGACGAGGTTCAGCCTGCACTGTCAGAGTCATGACCTAAGTTGTTGAAAGCCTGCCACGAGGCACTCACCCTTCGATCTTTGCCAGCTCCTCCTCCGCTTGCAACTTGAACAAGCCGATCTTGCTCCAGGGTTTCAACTTGTCCTGTTCTTTGCTCGGCGATGAGTCTGGCTTGTACACCATGCCTGTGCTGAGCTCGACGAAACATTTGATCCCCCGTTTGGCAGCCTCCTTGCCGAGAGCTACCGACAAGCCTAATGACCGCAGCTTGTACACTTCATCTTCCTGCGAGTAACGAGTCTCACCGCCGCAGTTGAGGACGTAGTCCCACTGCTTGTCATCGGGTCGGTCGAAAATCCGCGCAAGGGCCTCTGTACAAGGCAGCATTGTTAGCACTCTGCAGAAGCCCAACCCCCCGCCCCCAAACAGCGCAGGAGGACTCCAGGCGCAGCGAGAAGGCAGGAGTGTGGGGGACGAGGTAGTGAGGCAAGTTCGGGAAGAAAAACCATACGTTCTCTGCTCGCATCCGCCTGCATGAACTTGGACCCAGCGCATGCTTCGTCAAACTCGGGAGCAAGCCATGCCAGCTGCGGTAGCACCTTGTCGACGATGCGCACATCCGATGCTAGGCCGTTCTGGTGAATGTAAAGAGCCAGGAAACGACCAATGTACCCGAGGCCACCGATAATCAGCACTGACGGCTTTTCCGCCATGGTTTCGACGTGCTTGCGCTGCTGCGTGCGGCCGTCGTGCGATGGTCGTCCGCCCGCTCTGTTTTGCGACCGAAATGCGAACAAGGAGGGGCAGGGCGTGGAGAGGGGTCAATATGGCTCCGTGATGCCTGTTATAGGGATTCGAGCCCGCCCTGCCGAGCCCTACCTAGCGTCGGAATCCGTGGGTAGAAGCTGTGTTGGGTGGATCTCAGCAATCTCGACGATATGGGATGACGAGGGATCCTAAAGCTGGCTGCGAGGCGTTTGGGTTGGGCAGGCTTTGGGTTCGCACGAAAACCCCGTGTTCTAGTGGCCGTCACACTTTGGTCCAGGGGCGTGGAGCTGTTGAAAAAGCGAGGGCGTTGTTGGGCGCAGGTAACCTGGAACAGCAGCGTTCAAGGGGCAGCCAATACCCGATCCCGGCCACAATAATGAAGGGTGACGAGACACACAAATGTCCCAAAAAAAGTGGAAATACCTCTTGGGCCCAAGACTTCTGCGTTTCTTCTACCTGGGACTACCAGCACTGAATGCTCAAGCCTAGTGTAGACGCGGCGGAAACGAGGGACGGGGAGGCTACAAGATGCAGTCAAGGGGCAACGCCGACTTATATGAGCGGGAGTCGGGAGAATAACCAACCTGAAGAAGCTGGAAAAGAGTGCTCAGTGGGGTTTTTTTTCTTCAGTGCGCTTTCGGGAAGGTGGAGACCCAGCACTACCCTGCAACGCCCTCTCAAGCATCCAAGGATGCTGCTGTCCGTGCCACAACCTGACAGATTTTGGGCCCTGATCCGATCTCCAGCGCTGTGATCTCCAGCTGTGCGTTTGCAGAATCGACACCAAAAAAGAAAGCCAGATGGCTGTCTCGCCTCCTTTCGGCCGCATGGCTTGTCAACATCAGGTGTTCGTCAATGCCTCGACTTGCTCTCCTTTCAGCCTCACGCTCTCGCATCATGTCATTCACGGCGGCCACGGCAGCTGAGAACACCTGCTGTCTCACCCGTCAGACATGAATTGCGCCCAGTATCAAGCATTTTGGACATCTGCCGTGGGACACCAAACAGCCCGAAACGTCCCCCATCAATGTCTCGCCTCCTCCTCAGACAGGACTGCGTCTCTCGCCTGCCAGGTTCAGGGACGCACCACGAGAGACGGGTCTTGTGAAGGCTCGTCAGCGAGATTATGCATAATAAACGCCCAGCCGAGCCCGACAAACATTGACTTTGCGGCAGCATGCGCCGCTAATTATTACCATCCACCACGCTCGCAGGAGATCTCCAGCAAGCGCCGCGCATACAGACAATTTGGTCCAGCTGCAGGAACGAGGTCTGTGAGCGCTTCGGCGCTTGTGCGTGCACAGGTGTCGCTCTATGATACCCTTCACGACACTTGAAGTGTTGGACAGGACAAGTCGGGTCAGGCTGTCTCGGTCCCGGCCCGCTCGCAAAATCGCTGCTGTTTTCCTCGAGTCTTTGACTGAACAGCCGGCGCGTTGGACGGCGCGTGCCGTCGCCCCTTGTTGGCCCAACCCACGGCACGGAATTTGCCTCCTGAGTCCCGCCTCAGTGTGGCCGAGGAGCCGCACCCGCCAGGGGCAAGAGGGGCTGCCCCTCCAGTGTGCATCGACGGGGCCCCTTTCCAGAAACCTTCCCTAGACTTGCCTGTCTCGGAGCGGTCAACCAACCCAGTGGCAAATGGACCGAGTTTTCGGCACGCATCTGCTCTCCTGGAGCAATATCAATCTGGTGACCTTCCCAAAACACCCCCAAAATTCGGTATCACCGTCCAAGCTCAGTGCCACCAAGAGATCTGAGACTTAACTCAGAATACCGATCGTTCGATGCTCCCACTTACAGCTTGTGTCACTTCATACCTCGGGGCGGCAACACGGAGAGACCGATATCTCGGTGTGGGCTAGACCACCACCGCAGGTCAGTGCGCTGCAGCAATCCTGTGCTATTCTTTACGAACTGCTCCAGCTGTCATACGGAATGTCTCCCGCAAAGTGGCCTCTCTGGCGATCTCATTTCCTTCAATTCAGCCGGTATCGCCCTTCCATTTTTATTTTTTATTCTTTTTGGAGGTTTGAAGCGCGTGGTCCGGCAGTGTCTGAGCCGTCAGCGGCCCCCTTTTTGCATGTCGCGTGGGCGGATGAAGCCGAGGTTTGTCTCCTCCGGCATCACGCCAGTCTACCGAAAGCCGAAAAGCCATCGTGACAACATACAGGGGTAGTTGCCATTTCCAGAGACCAAAAGGAAGTTGCTTGCACCTCCAGCAGCGGCGAAATCCGCCGTGTGACCGACGCCAAGCAGCCGGTTCACTGGCTTCACTCAGCTCAGAGGGCCGAGCCAAAGGGTTGTTGCAATACCTCAGTAATCATGAAACCATTCTTCAGCCACCGGATCTCCCAGCGCCATGGCCACCGGGAAAGCGGAGGGATGCACTTTTGAGGCCGTCGACACCTTCACAACAAACGCAACCGCGCTAGGTAGTGGATCTGAGGTTCTCCAAGAGGCCTGTACATTGCAGGCCAAGCTCATGCAGCGTCTCCGGCGGCTAGAGAAAGCGAGTCCCGCCGCAACCGCCGGCTCCCGCGCACAATATAGTGCACCAGTAGCTTGATCCTCTCGGTCCACCTTTGCCCAGGCCCTATATTTGTGTCCGTAGGCAATAGATTTCACCGAGATGAGAGCTCGATCATGAGCTGCAGCCGCAAGACATACGTCCGTGATCCCCCCTTAACTCCACTTCCCGTCCGCTGCGATTCACCGGCTGCTCCCAAGCGAGGCCCAGACACGTTGTAACTCAGATTGGGCGGTCGGCTATCGGGGATCTTTGTTTCGAATTCGGGGACCTCCCGGAATGCAGGAGCTCAGTGGTACCTCGAGTAGACCTCAAGAGATTCTTGATGCTGAATATCAGATTGCCGACTCCGCGCCAGTGTTTGGTCAGATGCTGGGCGAAGTTGCAAACCGACCCCAGCAACATTAATGCCGTATTCACTCACGCGGCGCAGTGCAGCTAAACCAGGAAGTCACATTGCATCATAACCGTCGTGGACAGACGTTATTCGTACCGGCCCGTGTCAAGGCACGCTGAAATTTTTCTTTCCCCCACTCTGCCTTCTCATCTTGCCATGCTGCCAATGAGTTCTTTCTGTGCGTCTCTGTCGCGCTGCCCTTCGCTGAGGCTGCCAATGCTACGGAGATTGCCCACCACATCCTTGGCCTTGCCGAAGTAGACCTCCTGTAGCAGGTTGCGCATCTTGAGCTCCATATCCTCCACTAGACGGCCGATGTTGGCGATATGACTTTCGTCGTTCTCGACCGGCAGATCCTGCTCGAGCTGTCTCGTCATGTTTCCGCTAAGATCCAGCTCGCCTAACGCAGAGCCCTTGGTCGCTAGGCTGAGGATGACAGTGGAGGTAAGACGGTAGCTAGAGGTGCGCCCGCGCTCGCTGGCCTCGAAGACGTGGATCGAGTCCCAAACGCCCTCGCTGCTGCCGCCTTGGGGTGAAGCTATAGCCAAGTAGACTAGTTAGCAATCTTGGCCAAACACTAGTCAACCCGCTCGGAGATATCTCTGTTTAGCTGAGCATGGACGCATGTTCCCCCCGCAAAAGAAGAAACCAAGGAAAGTAATAAGCAGGGAAAAAAAAAAGCAAAACTTACCCTTCTTCAACAACACCACCCCCGCAAACCCGTCATCCAAGTTCCAAAAATACACGCTAGACACTCCCCCCTCGTAGTACAGCTCCCGGTACACATCAAACGCCTCATTCGCACCCACCTCCATCTTCCTCACCCTCTCCCCCGGCACCGCGCCCTCGCCCGCACCCTCATTACCCCCCGCGCCGATCCCGCCCAACCCGCTCTCATCGAGCGGCGGGTCGAACTGGTTCGACCACGGGCTGCGGTAGCTGTCGCCATCGCGGTTGTAGTCGCATACGAGGTAGTCGCGACCGGTTTGCTTGCAGCGGCGGACTTTGAGGGGCTGGTCGACGGCGGAGAGGAGGTCTTCGGTGAGGTCGGGGGCGAGCTCGATGAGGCCGTTGAGGTGGGAGGCTGTGTGTTTGGGGTTGAGGCGGCGCAGGAGGTCACTGTGGGGTTGATTAGGTATTGTACCAAATGTAGGTGGGGTTGGGAGGGGAGAGGAGGGAAGCTCACAGCGCGCAGTCGAATGGGTCGGCGGACATGGCTGTGGTTTGTGTGTTTGTGATATGGTGGTTGCGGTCGGGTTGGGTGAGGTTGTTGCAGTTGGGGGGAGCTGTCGCGAGCTGTTGCGCTGCTGCTAATGTCATTCCTGAGCAGGGTTGATGGCGGGGTTGCTGTCTCAGGGGTCAGCCGGCTTGGAGGCGGGCGTCACCGAGGTATGGGCTGTGATAAGGGTTAGGGTTGCAGCTTCACCTTGCCCACCTTAACCAAACAAGTGTTCGTCCCTGGATTGCGGTTTGAAGTGACAACAAAACGGCAGCGTGACACGTTTTTTTCTCCTTTGCTGTTCAAGTGGCCTTCCCTCTTTTCATGGGGAATATGAACAGGACTTAATTATTTCTGTTTCATTTATTCAACTTTTCAAGACTGGTGAAGCGCTCTTTAGAAATTATTGGGTGCGCGCTGGAGAGCACACAGCACACCTTCAGATCAGAATGAAGTTCGCGACGAAGCTCTTCGGTGAGTTCCACTTCCCCACCTTCGTTAGCTTCTTGGAACTAGCTGACATTAATCAAGATGCTGGACTGATTCTTCTCATCCCGACGTTAATTCTGGCTCATCTTGCGGTTGCTCCGTATACAAAGGTCGAGGAGTCGTTCAACATCCAGGCCACACATGATCTTCTGGTCTACGGGACCCCGACAAGCGACGTCAATCGCAAGCTCTCTAGCTCTTATGACCACTTTACCTTTCCCGGCGCTGTGCCACGGACATTCGTGGGCCCGGTGCTTCTCGCTGGACTAGCCCAGCCCTTCGTCTATTTGATGGGCTTTGGCCATGCCCAGCTTATTGTGAGAGCCCTTCTGGGCCTCTTCAACGCCTCAGCACTGCTTGTTTTCTGGTCTAGCTTCAGGAACTGGTGTGGCCCAGCCGCGGGGAGATGGTATTTGCTCCTGCAAGCCAGCCAGTTCCACATCATTTTCTACGCTTCAAGGACGCTTCCCAACATGTTTGCGTTTGGACTAAGTGAGAAAACACCCCTTACACACGTCCAGTTTCTCTAGCTTACCGCCACTAGCAACCCTTGCCTTCGCTTTCCTCATACCGCCTAAGCAGCCAAAATCAACAGCACCTCGCCAGCGACTGTCAATCACCCTCTTCGTCTTCGCGGCGGCCATCTTCCGCTCCGAGATCGTCCTCCTTCTCGCAGTCACAGTCCTGTACCTCCTGATCATCCCGGCGACCTCGTTGGAGCGCGTCATTTACCCCTTCTTTGTCGCCATGTTCGTCTCCCTTCTCATCACTGTCCCCGTCGACAGTTACTTCTGGCAAAAGCGGCTCTGGCCCGAACTCTGGGGCTTCTATTACAACGCCATCCTCGGCTCCTCGTCCCTCTGGGGCGTCTCCCCTTGGCACTACTATTTTACCTCAGCCCTCCCCCGCCTCCTCAACGGCTTCCCCTTTCTCCTCCTCCTGCCCTTCTCCTTCCGCCACCCGGCTCTCTCACCCCGCGCCAAACGCCTCACCATCCCCTCCCTCCTCTTCGTTGCAATCTACTCGCTCCAGCCCCACAAAGAAGCCCGCTTCATCTTCTACGTCGTCCCCCCTCTCACCGCCGCCGCAGCCCTTTCCGCTTCCTACCTTTTCGCCCACCGCTCTAAATCCGCCTTCACCGCCCTCCTCACCGCCGCCCTTGTCCTCGCCATCCTCGCCTCCTTCGCCTCCTCAACCGTCATGCTGCTCATCTCGTCCCTCAACTACCCCGGTGGCGAGGCCCTCTCCTACCTGCGCAGCATCGTCCAATCCACCCCAGACTCCTCCCCTGTTGTCCCCGTCCACGCCGACGTCCTGTCCTGCATGACAGGCGTTACCCTCTTCGGAACCGCCATGTCCTCCACCATTCCCACACCGCGCGCTCTTTCCCACGCCAAATTCGTCGGCCAGGAACGTGGACCCGCAGTGGGGAGTGTGTCTCTCTTGTTGGACAAGACCGAAGACCCGGCGGAGTTGTCAAAGGATAACTTTTGGAGGCAGTTTGATTACCTCCTGATGGAGGAACCAAAGAAGGCAGGAACGGCGGAGGAGTGGGAGACCGTGGGTGTGGTTATGGGCTACAACGGGATAGAGATCACGAAAGGGTGGAAAGGAGGTGACAGGGTCGATGTCGAAGGGCCCGTTGTTGGCAGGGGAAAGATCGTAGAGCACATGAAGAGGGAAACGAGGGAGCTTACAGGGGGTTGGTGGGTTGGTCCAAGGATGAGACCGGCGATATATATTTTGAAGAGAATTAAGGGGACTGCAGGGAGCAGGGAGTCTGCGGGGGCTTAGTGTATCGGACGTTGGTCTTGTGGGTATGTGAGAGGTAACGATGTTTGTTGCAACGTAGCTTCACCTAATGGGGTGTACTGTTGTGTATCTGGGTGCACAGCGGCTGGTATTTGTTAGCCCGCGCGGCTTGGTATTACCTAACAACGCAAAGCAAAAGATGTCCTATCGGTATGTCATACATGCTAGCAACTTGGTACGTGCTTCTTTGCTCCTATTGCGAGCATTTTGCCCAGTAGGCGGCTCGGCCTAGGAGAAGCGGGATGAACCTTGAAGAGATGGCCCTCGTTACATACATCAGGCTCGAATTTTGCCCGGCTCGAAGGCTCGAGGTAGGTAGTTCAAACGATATGGATATCTCGACTCTATGCTATTCAAGCAGAATGAATGCTATGAATGTGAATATGAAAATTTCAAGACGGAGCGATGAAGAGGGAAATATGAGGATTCTCAGCAGCGAAGCTGTTGTCACAGCTCGCGCAAAGTTTTGTCATGCAACTTTTGTTTGTAGGTAGGGGTAAGCCTCTGCCCAGTTCCACCGTCGCCTTTAGTACTCGATGCGCTCATAGACGATCTGAGCTGGGAGGTCGACTGCGATGATCATGCTGTCACCATCTGCTGTGGTTTCGGTCAGAGTGTCTCCTTTCGGGGGAGAGAAAAGGCGGTACTCACTGCCCCTGAACTTGATCACATAGTCTCCCTTGCCGCCATGAGGCATGGCAACCCATTTTCCAGCGCGCTTAGTGTACATCAAATGATTGCTGGTGTCAGGGCGTCCCTCAGCGGCAGGTGGGCTGCGGCGGTCCATGCTGAAGGACCAGTCGAGGGTGCTGTTGGGCCGGAGACCCTTGACGGTGGGATCCTCGAGGGTGGAGAGATTGAGGAGGTCGTTCTCGCCGACCAGAGCGAGGACCTTGTCGCTTGTGGGATAGGTGTGAAGGATGACTTGGTCGGACCGGGCCGCTGGCGAGGCGTAGACCTCGAGGGTTGGGGCTTTGACCGACTTGAAGACGCCGATCAAGCCATCCTGGACGGTCAGGATCTGACCGTTGAGGGACTTCTCAGAACTTTACGGTGGCTGTTAGAGAAATTCATGAAAAACGTCACCGTGGGGGACCTACGAGATGACACGGAGTCTGTAAGCATCGACATCTGGCGCAGGAACGGGGCTCGCGAGACCCCTCGCAGCGAGGAAGGCAGCAGCGAATGTCCACTTCATTGTGAATTTGAGGGCAGCAAAGCTTCTAAAAACTTTCAAGCGGCCTAAAAGCTCGTTGATGCTTTTTGTGCGTTGGGTTGCCTGCTGAAGACTGTGAATGTGATGATGATGATGCCCCTATTCGACTCCTGATGGACGACTGGGCCGGCAGCTTTTATGGTTTTCTTGGAGTTGCGAGATCTCCTCCTTCCTCACGCCTTGCTGATTTTTTTTTTTCGTCCGGTGTTCTCTTGCTCCTGCGCAACTATCCAGCTCCTTGATGATGCGCCCACCCACGTCACGTCGTCTCGGCCACAAGTTTGCCCACACCAACATCTGAATTGATTGACACCCCCCTTGGCAACGGTTACGCAATTAAGGCAATATCCAACACCCAACGTTGGGGCATTCTTCCGCTATCAGCACGCGCTGGTGCAGTCGCGGTCCCCGCAGGGCCTGGCGAGGGAGGATTAATTAACTGAAGGGGGCAAAAAGAGGTACGACTTATTTTTAGCAAGGACGAGCTTCCCCAGACCGGGTTGTCACCATCATCTCGATGGGCTGTCGGCCAGATTAGCCGGCCCCCGATGCGCGGTCGAGGCCCATCCCAGTGCGCTTTCTAGCCTGGTGCATCCGTGGCTGTGATGGCTGGATGCTTCGATCGATTCTAGAAAGATTGTGAAAAGTTTAACTTCACCATGACCCCCCTTGGGTCCCCTAAGCTCCTTCCTCTTTTGACATGGAAGTTGCAATTGACCCATATGAACGTCACAGCTCGCGAGAAGAGCCGTTGCCAACCGCTGTGCATCGCTGGCGCTTTCCATCTCGCCTCCGTGATTCTATATTCTCCTACGCCTTCAGCACTCACCATTCCCCGGTCGACGAAGTCATGAGGCTCGCCGGCGACCTATTTACGGAACATACAATTCTCTTCTTGTCGATTGCCCGGTGTCCTAGCCCGGCAAAGGTCCATTTCTTGCTGCGGCGTGCGGCATGTCAACATTCCAGTCCAAGACACCAGCAGCGGAGTGCACACCAACATGTCGCGAGGCAGCGTAGCGGCACCCCTGTGTACCTTGCCTTGCGAACCAGTCTCTGGGAAGCGGAGAATTCTTGTCGCAGATCCAAAGTAACCTTTGCCTCCATCCCAGCACCCTCCCAAGGTCCGTCCTCCGGGGAAACACAACCTCACGCACACCATAGTTTCTCCAACGCAACCCTACCCGTTGCGTTCGGCCGCCCCGGTCATTCTCTTCCCTTCTTCCCCGAAGATCTGTCGTCAGCGTCTCCTTTCGAAAAAAGTTGTTTTTGCACACGCTTCCGCCTTGGCTGCTACCATCTCCTTACCATCGCCATCACTTCAACCTTAGCCGCAGTGGAGCGAGTCTCAAAGCTTGACATCATGCGGTGGTAGTGTATGAGCCGGGTAAACAACCCTGTTCCTTAACACGAAACAGAGGGCGCAAAAGTATGGTTCGTATACCCGGAACTCTCTCTGAAGGCATCGAGCGTTCCATCGTCTAGACAAGTGTGCATTCCTTCGCGCGCCTGGCGCCCGGCGCCCATAAAGACGGAGGCTTAAGCTCCAAGTCCAATGTTCGCCATCTCACCAAGAAATTGCATCGGGGTTATCTTATCTCCAAGACTATCAGAATTAACACCCCCCCCTTTTGCGTCTGTGCCACTTACACCATGCAGCTTGCACCACTCTCCAGTCTTCTATGCTTGGCTATCCCTCTGGGGCGCGTTGCCGGTGCTCCGGCTGCAACCTCTGATGAGAAATGCAAGCCGCGTACCCTCTGCGTCGACGGCATCAATACCTGTGGCGTGAGGTTTGGGGGGTAAGTGCATCCTTGTGAACACTATCCAGAGACGTTGGACTAACGCCGCCGGCCCAGATGCTACGACGTGTGCAAGCCTGAGTTGCGTCCTATCGTCCCCCTCTGCGCACCGCCAACAACGGCCCCGACTCCGAAGGTGGCCCCCAGTTTCACTGTTACCAGAACCGCCACCAGCCTTATCAGCACTCTCGTCCCGCCGACCACGGTACGGTTGCCCTCAACCAGGTCATCTGCATGCCCTGATGGTCGCGAGGGTACTGGCGCCACTGTCTGCTGGGACGGTATCAACGATTGTGGTCAGATGTACGGAGGGTAGGTTTTGACTCGCATTTCCTGCTGAGGGCTCATAAGCCTTTACACTCCATTCGGTCCATCATCCTCCACTCAATTGGAGCCCTCAAGTTGCTCATGAGACCGTCAGAGAATTTTCTTGACTGACAGTGGTATGAGCAGATGCTTCGCGGACTGCAAGCCGTGGCCCACGTTCTCGAAGCCTCCTTGCCGCACCATCTCGAGGAGTACAGTCCCAACCCCAACAGTCAAGCCAACATCAGTACCTATTTAAGTGGCTCGAATATCCTGGAGCTGGGAAAGTGGCTGCTGTACGTCGTCAAAGGGGGGTTGGCATCAAGTCATCGGCAGAGGAAGATCAAATTTCAAAGGGTCAACAGACCCGTCACCACCATAAACCAGCGAAAAATCTCCTAGTGCCTTGTCATGCCGCTGATCTACCCACCCTCCACTCTTTCAGCCCCCCATCAACTCGCAAACTCATCTCGATCAAGCCAGTTCCCGTGCCCTTGACAACCTTCGATGCGCTGTGGCGTAAGCCACTCGATCCGCTGCAACCCTAAGCCTACAGCCTTGAGAGACTGAGCAAGGTTCCTGCCTGGTTGTCTACTTTGCTCTGCCTTGGTCTTGCAGAACACGGGAAACCCGCACCAAGGGACCGCGAACAGACGTCCGGACGTAGCCGGGGACCGAAAAGGGGGGGAGTAGGTATGTCAGCACTCCCGCCCGATCCCGATCTCGGGACCTTCCCGTGTTCCTCTGATATGGTCACTGATGTAGAGTAGATTGGATAGGCCCAAAACTAAGTTTTGTCGGGCTTATTTCGTGCTAAATTCGCGTTGTTGGGTGCGCATGCGCGCCGACGTACACAGCTTCAAAACACAAATGCCATTGCTTTGAAGTAGGTATGTGAACGTTGAGTAGACTTCTTCGGGGCGATCACACCCAATTCCCCGGTAACGACTCCTTGGTCGATGTAGCGCGACTATCCCTTCGACATGATGCAAAAGTATACCACCAAATGAAGCCTTCCTCACCAGGAGAAGAGATCTCCACCAGAACTTCAACTGACGTCGGCCCGCCAGCGCGATCATTCAATCCCTCGTAGTTTTCTCTATCAATAGGTAACCGTCCAGCTCCAATGCTGCCTATGTACCACTGCGTGCCACAAATCCACAAACGTTCAACTCATAAAAATCATGTCTCGCTCGCTGGTTCGTTGAGAAACTTGCTAGGCGTATAACAGAGGACACCTACCCAATACTCACCCAACCGTTGCGGTCTCACATGCCTGCCAGATACTTCACATCACCTCCCTCGCGCAGTTTAGTGCCCTTCTCGATGACGGCCTCCTCCATGTCACGCTGATAATCCTTCATCTTGTCCTGGTACTCGGGCATAAATGACCCGAGAATACGGATAGCAAGCAGCGCCGCGTTGGTGGAGTTGTTGATGCCCACTGTTGCCGTGGGAACTCCCCTCTGTAAGTACAGGCTATTAGCAAGCAAGCACGGTATACTTCGATACCAAAGCGGTTACATACCGGCATCTGCACGATACTCAACAAGCTGTCCAGTCCGTCCATGTGGGTAGCCTTGACGGGCACGCCGATTACAGGTAGAGGTGTCTCGGATGACATCATTCCCGGGAGGTGGGCAGCGCCGCCAGCAGCTGCGATAATAACCTTGATCCCCTTGCCAGCAGCCTCGTCTGCAACCTTCATCATGTACTTGGGTGTCCTGTGAGCCGAAGTAATATCGAGGGCATATGGGACGTTGAACTTCTTGAGAATATCCAAGCCCGCTTTGAGAACAGGAAGGTCGGAGTCTGACCCCATCGTCACCAGGACAAGCGGCTTGCTGGCGGAAGTATAGCCATTTACCTGGGCTGCACTCTGCCCCCTCGTGACAGGGGCTGGCTTGTCACTCTTCTCAGGCTCTTCACTTGACTTCGTAGTTGACCCGGAATCGCCCGCCGGCGCACTGCTTTGGTTGAGCTCGGCGGCCTGTATCTGTTTCTGCTTCTTGCTTGGCTTGGCCTCCGTAGCCGGCTTATCGTCGGGCTCCGGCTCAGTAATTCCGTTCGCGACATCGAGCCGTTCTTGCCTGATCTCGTCAATCATCTGGATGAAAGGTTTGGCTTTCTGTTGCAATTCTTCGATGGAGCCGTCGCCGGTGATGGTAATGTGGCCAATCTTGCGGCCAGGCTTAGACTCCTTTCCGTAAAGGTGAAGGTAAACGGCAGTATCCGTGTCGAATGTGCTTCTAGCCAGGCGGACGACTTTGTGGTGAGAAGTTGGTAGGGCGCCTCCCAAAATGTTGAGCATGAGTGCCGACTTCACTTTGGGAACGAGCTTCTCGGGCATATCAAGGTCCAGCACGGCGTGGAGCTGGGCCTGGTACTGCGACATCTGAGGAACAGCCTCAATTGTGTAGTGGCCCGAGTTATGCGGCCGAGGCGCCACCTCGTTCACCATCAGAGATCCTGGGGGGCAGTTAGTTTGGTCCTCGACGTTCTAGTTACTCAGGGGGTCCCACCATCTGAAAGGACAAACATCTCAACAGCATACACACCACGCCCAGACAACGTGCTGATGACTGCGGTAGCTAGTTCCCTGGCCTTTTCGCAGGTGGCCTGGGAGACGCCCCTTGGTGGCATGTAAACCTTGGTGCAGATGCTGTCCTCGTGGATTGTTTCGACAGCAGGATAAGCAACGCATCGCTTGAGATTGCCCTCGTCATCCTCAGTTCGGACGACCATGACGGCGAGTTCCATCTTGAACGGAACCCACTTCTCAGCATAAAGAGTTGCACCCTTCAGGGCTTCAAGGGCAGGGCCGAAATCCTCCTCGCCAGCAACCTTGTAGTTGCCACGACCATCATAACTTCCCTTCCTTGCCTTGAGCATGAAGGGGAAGCCAAATGTGCCGAGGACGGTCTTAAGCGAAAGAATGCTATCGCTCCCTTCTGGGATCGATACTTGCTTCGCGACGGGAAGGCCACTCTTCGAAAAGTGCTCCTTCTGGAGGAACTTGTCCTGGATGAGACGAAGTGTCTCATAGGATGGGTGAATTGGTGGCCTGTGCATTATGGTGCTGCCGTCATCGAGTGTGATCTCAACGCCTTCCTTCGCAACCTCCTCGAGCACCTGGGTATCGACATGCTCGATCTCAACGGTCAGGTAGTCCGAATGAGCTGCAAGCTCGCGGATCGCCAATGGATCCTTGAAGGAGCCGGTGACATGGTGCTTGCTCTGGTGCACCTGCTTGGCCGGACAGTCCTTTGTATCGAGAACAGCAATTTCCATTCCCAGGGGGTTTGCGGCTTCGCAGAGCATGCGGCCCAGCTGGCCGCCACCTAAGAGGCCGATGATGGTTGAGGAGGCGCCCGGAGCCATGGTGTTTAGCGTGGAGTTGGAATCGGCGTCTGCTTGGCCCATCCTCTGTTGTTGCGATATGAGATAACTCAGCGACTTAAATCTTAACAATTCGCGCCCATTGACGATCATATGCATGCCCAAAAGACAGGTGGAGGCTGGGGTAAATGACTCGAGAGCTAAGATGAAGCTATGAAATTTTGAGGTCACGACGTCCCCACGTACCCGTTGCAAGCAAGAGCGTTGCAGCCATCACTGGCGGACGTTGTCGCCACCCATATTACAGCCAATCAGAGCGCTCAAGGACCTGCAGAGAGAAGAAAGTACCTGCCGTGCCTGCCCCGCCCAAACTTTTGGCCCACTGAAGCGCTCTTGAAGCTGCAGCAAGCGGATGACCAGCGACGTTTTCAACGGCCAACCCTGATACAGTCATGAAATATCAGGAAATATCCCAAGAACCGCGGCCTTGAGCTAGATATCGAAAATTTTGACTCAACGGCACAGAATAGAGCTAGGGAGACGCTTCTGACCGAAACCGCGATACACTGTTCCTCAGGCTCTTGGCCCTTTGTCCCCTCCCACCCGCCCACCCGCTGAGGGCGGGCCTTGGTGCCTGATCATCGCCAACTCACAATTTGACAACGCAACAGGAATTTACCGCGTTAAAACAGCTTACCATTTGATCTCTCATATTTCTTGGCAACTTTGCCATTGAATGATGAAGTTATGACAGAAACCATGGATTCTGATCATGTCCAGTAAGAGCTCGCATCTCACCTTCAACCCCTATCCGACATGAAGACATCAGGTCACTCGTAGCAAGGGAGTCGCTACATCACCTATCCCTCTCATAGCCAACCAACTGACACCCTTTTCTCAATGAAGTCCACTCAAGCTCTTCGAACTCACCAAAAGCGAGAAGAGATTCCTCTACACATCAGCACCTATGGTGCGGTATAGCAAGGTGAGCCCCCTCACTGACTCACTCTCATCTCATTCACAAACTCACTAACACCCCTCAGCTCGCTTTTCGCCAGACCGTTTATGAGTATGGCACCGACCTTTGCTGGACTCCAATGGTCCTAGCCAAAGAGTTCAACCGCAACAACTTCGCTCGCGACAGCGGTGCGTCACCCCGCTCCCCGTTTCCCTCACAGCCCCTAACTAAACCCCAACAGACTTCACAATATCAACCTGCGCTCCTCAACCCCCCACCATCGTCCAATTCGGTGCCAACGTCCCCCTCGAGCTCGCCCGCGCCGTGAGTCTTCCCCTGCCGCCATCTATCTCCTAATGTGGTCTACTGTGGCTTTGTTGGGTGTCTTGTGCGTGACATGAGCACGCCTGAGACATTGCGTTGCCTATGAATTGCCTTTGAGGGAAATTGCTGACGGTTATTTCCCACAGTCGACCCTCGTAGCCCCCTACTCCTCCGGCGTCGACCTCAACTGCGGCTGCCCCCAATCCTGGGCTTGCGCCGAGACCCTAGGCGCCGCCCTCATGGAAAAGCGCGAGCTTGTCCGTATGTGCGATTCCTGCTATTTTTTGCCCGTTTAGACCTTTACCCCCTTGTCTCAGGAGGTCCGAGGAGGAAACCTCCTGAGAAATGTATATATTGTCCTAGAATGGAAGTTGGTAGCTGACATTGACCACTAGGCGAAATGGTCCTCGAAACCCGTTCCCACCTCGCCGCCGCGGGCTACTCCGTCGCCAAAGAAGCCTCCATCTCCTCGCCCCTCGGTCGCAGCGTAAGTGTTAAGATACGTGTGCACAAAGACCTACGAAAGACGGTAGACTTCATCACAACGGTTCTGGGGCCGGAGCAGGACAGACACATCGACTTTTTGACAATTCACCCGCGGACGAGACACACACCGTCTAGTACACCAATCAATATTGAAGCGCTCGAGGTGTTGACTTCAATGTTTGGCAAAAAAGTTCCGATATTGGTATCGGGGGATGTGTTCACGCTCAGCTCGCTGCCGTATACGTCCGAGTTACTTCCCTCGGAAAGACCAGGATTGACGGAACTACCTGGCCTCGCGGGCCTCATGTCAGCAAGGGCGATATTGGCGAATCCGGCGCTGTATGCTGGGTATGAGGCGTGTCCGTGGGAGGCTGTGGATACGTTTATGAACAAAGTCAGTCTTTCCTTACCACCACCCAACTCCCATTTTGGTTATTCGTGCAGTTTTTAGATGTCTTAGGCGTGATGTGAGCGCGCTTGAGACCTTGCGTTACCTATCAAACACCTTCAAGGGACATAACTGACGGATAATACCACAGGTGGTGAAGGCCCCGTTGCCGTTTAAGCTGGTGCAGCATCATGTAAGCGAGATGTGCAGTCCAGGGTTGGGGCCGAATAAGCGGGCGTTGTTGAATCGCAAGGAGAGGGTGGAATTGATGGGATGTGGAAACATGGTAGATTTGATAGACTTTTTGGACGATGCGAGGAGGGATGGGGGTTTAAGGAGGGGTGGGAGGGGTGGGAGGTGAACTTCGCACAACGTGAAGCCCAGATGTTTGGAAAGAAGATATCTTGATACCAGCTCACAGAGAGCGTCCAGGGAGTCTAGGTCGAGAGATCCATTAGTATATGCTTCCTTCGTGGGGGGCTGTGAAGATTTACCATGATGCCCCTTGAAGGCGATCATCAACTTGCACTGTAGATACCTCACTCAGACCGTTTTTACTAAGTGCGAATGCCTTGGCAATATTCCCACATGGTGAGGCGAGAGGTCAGTCTGACATAATGGTCGGATGTGGCAAGGATCCTCGTTTGAGGCGAGCAGCACTGCGTTTTTGGCGTCGTCAGAGAGCCTCGAGTACACCTACGAAGGACTCGATGGCTGGATCTTGAAGGCCATAGGTGTGGCACTCAAATGAGAACAAATGATGGACTTACACTGCAATCTTAGCCACGAGGAGGGCTCTCCCACTCCTGGCACAACGATCAGGTAACACAAATCGCCTCAGTCTAGCGTCCCAGCACATCCAAGCTCACAAGATGCTCACAAGTCGCTATCATTCACAAGCGCCTCCTGCAGCCAGTCCAATCCAGACTCTGCCCGCACCATCCTATGCTAAACACCCAGCGAAGTTAACTAACGCCAATGCAGCGTCCCTCCAAGTCTCGAGCGCTCCCATCGGAGCACGATCAAGCTCGTTTAAATACTTTACAAAAGGCCCTGCTCGCCTCATGTCTGATAGCCCACCCAGAAGAACCGACTCATAACCCAAGAGATCCTCGAATCCCGGGGAGGGGGGGTCTTGCACCCAGCATCTTAGGTACCGTTCCTTCCTTCCCCAACGCCGTTTCAGTTAGCAAAGAGAAAAAAAGCCCATCCACGCCAAATCGCCAGGAACAAAGAATGTGGGATGAAGGAAAAAAAAGCTATTAGGAAACGCTGCAATATGCGAAACAAGGTTTACACATGGCGAGCTGTTCATCTTATCTCGCCTTCGTCCTCATCTGCCAGTCGTGCCTTCTTGGTGTCTCGCTCGCCCTCAGAGTCGACATCCATCTCGACGCTTTTTCGCTTCGAGCCTGGGAGAACAGGCGACTTCAGACCACCACCGTTAGTGTGGTCATGAGAAGACATCTCGTTCGCCGCCGTCTTCAGTAGAACGTCCGAATCGCCTCTGCTCAGCTGGGAAGCCATCTCGATGCTCGTAAGGGGGGCAGACTCTTCCTTCTCCTTAATCCTCGCATCTGCCGCCTCCTCCTCCCTGCCATTAGCACGCCCGGCCGGACCGCCCCGTGGGCTCTGGGTGCCGCGGTCTGTGCCCATTGGTGTGCCGCCGTGGCTGGAGCCTGCATCAACGTTCTCGCCTCGTCTCCGAGTATTTTCTAGGTTGAACTCTGGCGAGCCAGGCAGCTTACTATCCTGCTTCTTCAAAGGGTTCTCCTTGTAGAAATCGGTCATGATCGAGATGGCCTTGTTGATGAGGACCTCATTGCCGTCGAGGAAGCGCCACCATGCCTCTCCGTTGACGTCCTCAATCTTTTGGTGTGTTACCGACGAAGCGAAGAAGATGGCGCTTGTAGCAATGTCGCGCGCTGTCGTGAGCAGAGGAAGGATGGTCAAGCACGCGTCATTGCAGAACGCCCAAGCCGCATCACGGATCGGCTTATCGTGGATCTTTCCGATATCCTCCAGTTGCTTGTAAAGCTGATGGTAGGGGATATCTACCATCAAGTCGAATGTGAGCATCTCGAGCATCAGCTCCTCGTAGGTGAGAATGCTGTCACGCCATCGCCAATATTCTTTACTTTGCTCGTCGATAATCGCCTTTGCGTTCTTCTGCGCCACCTTCCCAACCGCGATGATGAGATCTTTAGTCTTTCGGCAGTTCTCTTCGGTCTTGTTGGCAAGGAAGAGTGCAGTTGCCGCGATGTTCTGGGGTGCCGGGTCATGGTCAGCACTGAGCGCGCTCGTCGCGCATTCCGAAGGTACCTACGTAGTGATGAATACCGCCCTTCTCCTCCACCATACTGCACCGCATATAGAAGCGGTGGAAGAAGACTCCCGCAACCCAAAGGGTTGTTTGCGGAAGACTGAGGAGAATCCCCGCTTGGTATATGAAATTAACGCCCTTGGCCCTGCGTAGCCTCTCCTCGTCCACTGGCAGTCCGTCTATTGTGCTAGGCGAGCTTTTGACTTCGTCGTTGGTGAAGAACCATTGCTCCGGTCGCGCCTGGGAGGTTCGCTGCGGGCTGGAGTGCGCTGGCGACGGTGCGCTGCGACGCGAAAGAGGCCGCGGAGGCGAGGTTCTTGAGCTGTAGGCTGGCGGCGATGGCACAGCAGGCGGGACTTCGCGCCTGCGGGCAGGGGATTTTGATGTTCGGTCCGCAATGGGCGGCGGCGGTTTTGGGGGAAGAGATGGAGGCTGGTAGCCTTCTCGCGCAGGCCGGTACCTATCTACGCCTGACATCATGCGCGATGCAGAGATTCTGCCGGTGCCGATTGAACTGTCCTCCTCCTTGCGCCCGTGATTATGGTCGTCGTGAAGCTGTGGTCATTTGTGAAATGTGAAAATAAAGTGATGAGGGTTTGGCGTTGGTCTCCTTCAGAAACGTTGCGAGCAAACCAAGGCAAACTGAGCCGGCTTTCGCTTTCGCTATCGCAACTTGACTTATCGGTAGCCATGGTCTGTGCGTTACACCTCAGCGTTTGGGCTTGGCGGCGTCACGTGATACCCCTGATCGAGAACATTTGGTTTGGACACCCTCGGAATACATTTCATGTCCATCCATTTCGAGCGCTGCATATGAAACCTTAGCTAGGGAGAAAATTTACCATTTCAAAGTCCTAGGTTTACAGCCCCGAGGAGTCGTTCCGGCCCCACAGCTTGACCGTCCGATCGTGGCCGCCGCTCACGATCCACTTCCCATCCTGGCTCACATCAACACTCGCTACCGGGCCCGTATGGCCGCTTAGCGACTGAACAAGAGCCCAATCGTCCGCCGAGAAAATGTTGACTTTGTGGTCGAAGCCTGCCGAAACAAAAAAGGTACCCGATTTCTTTGGAAGCTGCATCCCCTTGTCGTCTTCGCCTGGCGGGATGCCGAGCAAGGGGTCGTCAAGTCCTTTGAACCACCTTACATCGGCAACCGCGCTGGAATGAGCACCTATACCTCCGGATCGCTGCACTTTCCTGACATCCCAGCATTTGACCCACCCATCTGCCGAGGCCGTCAAGACGCGGTGACCATCAGATCCCCAGTCCAGGCCGTAGATGGGCTTGATGTGGCCGTCCAGATGACCATCCAATATCATCACGGTTCGCCCAGAGCGCAGATCCCAGATTCGCCCGATGCTGTCAAGTCCCGCGCTAGCCAGTAGGGAGCCATCAGTATTGAAGCTTACGGTGTAAACTCCACGGGAGTGACCTTCTTGAAGAAGCAGCTCTGTCGTAGTCTCCACATCCCAGAGCCTCCAGGAAGTATCTTCGGATGCAGAGGCTAGGTATTTGCCCGACGGGTGAAACTCGACACGGCATACCCGTTGAGAGTGGCCTGATAATGTCGAAAGGGGGGTGTCTTGTGTTAGTGACCAGAGATGCACTTGGCCTTCAGCGCCTCCGGAAGCAAGGTTCACTGTTTCGGGAGACACATCATGGTTCGCCAATGTAGATCCAGGTCTCCAGGCAATCCCGCTCACTTTGCTGGTATGCCCTCTGAGTGTCTGTTTGTGCTCCAGGCTGGGGACCTCAATAAGTTTTACCTGGCCGCCCCAGTTGCCCGTCGCAATCATTTGGCCGTTGGGAGAGAACCTCGTCATACTCACATGGCGGTCTCCTGCGGTCTGACTACCCTGAAGCTCAAAGGCCTTGAGTCGCTCTTTGATTTCCTTTCGAAACTTTATGTGCGTCCGCAATGGGATGGTCGCCTCCTGTTTCTGGAACTCGATTCGCCTCTTGGCTCGTGGGATAGAATACTGGGCGATCTGTATGCGGGCTTCGAGTAGTTCGGGCCCACCCCTGGAGTAGAACTCCTCTTCTTGTTCCTCAGCTGCCTCCTCCGATTCGGCATCCTTCATGTCGACATCTGCGTTGTCCTGCCCGGCATTTTGCGCCTGCTCAGTGAGTAGCTCTCGAAGACGGTCGCGTCTGTCGGCAAGACCCTCGCCGAAGAGAGTAACAGGCTCGCCTAACTCTCGCAGTTTAGCCCGCACTCGGCCATCGTCTGTAGGCACGGCTATGGTGGCGGCTAGGCGTTTGCGCTCGAACTGGGACAAGAGGGCAGAAGCCTTCTCCGGGGCGATGCCGGCGCTGGCTCCGGGGATCTCATAATCGCGGTCGAGGGCTGTACAATGGGTCAGATGCTGCACAGCAGTACCCGGAGCTGGGATGATATGCTTACGAACTGAGTCTAAATCGATGCCTCCACTGTCCTGTATGCGACGGCGCGGGTCAGCTCGACCGTTGTCTGCGTTGTTGAGCTGCTGCGATCCAACATCCACGATGTGTACTTTGGAGCTTACCTCAGGGCCGGCCTCCTCCACATACGCTCGGCGCGACGGGTGCATCATGATTTCGGCAGAGCACTAGCTGCGCAGTGTGCTGTTCGTCTCGTTGTTGTTGCTGGGGACTTGGTCCACGTCGATGGCGGGAAGGTCGTGGGCATCAGCCTGGAGCTTTGCTTGGCACGATTTTTTTGAGATGCGATGGCATACTAGCATTGACACCCTAACCCTGGATATCAAATTCGAGGTGGATCGTGGAAGCGAGGTCCCCAATTCCACGGTGCCCAGGTTTCGCTATTATACTACCGTTGCCTACATGCCCTATTTCACGCATAGAGAAAATTACTCCTTTTATTGCGGGCTAATTACACCAAACTTTAGCAAAGTGGTCCGACAGATCAGACCCAGTTTGGGCCTGGACAACACATACAGTATCAAACTCAGGTGCCACATAAGCCTCAACGTGGCTCATTCCGGGCCTCCCTACGGCGTACCAGTGTCATGATTGTCCGCTCAGTATGTGTGACAGATTTTGCGGTGTGACTGGGATTTCTAGTTTCAGAAAGAAGAATCATAGCTATAGAAAGAAAGCAATTCACCTTGAAAATGGGACCTGAAGAAGCTGTTCGCCGCCCCGGGGCGTTGTCACAGATGGGGTTTAGTCACGGCGCTGCGCAGGTGCGAAGCTCCAAATCCTGGTCCGCGGCTTCCCCAGAACCCAAAAATCTTGATTACTGGGGCCAGCCCGCTTTCAGGCGGCAATGGGGCATTGGGGCTGACAGGGCTACCCCTCCAGCCTAAAATCGACTTCCTGATTGGCCGCCTGCACTAAAAAAGAACTGGGCATGTGAGCATTTGGCAGGTCCAAGTGAATTTTTGGGAGTCCTCCTTTCTTGCTGACTTCCCTTGACTGAGAATCTTCTTCTCTTTGCAACGACAAGTGAATTTCAGACCCCGAACAACGACACCTCATCAATGCATACCCAGACGAACAGCAACGAAAACTCTTCTTCTTTCTTCAAATTCCAGATGCGTGCGACTTCCATTCACCAGGGACCAAGCAGAAACAGCCACATTGAGAAGCGCGCTGACGCTCAGCGACGACGGGGCGAGCCTTGAACGCGACGCTACCGGACATCTACGCTGCGACAGACGCGTCTTCTTGATCGGAGACAATAATTTAGAGGGCTGAGAATTGCCTTGCGCATACATTATTTTACACTTCTTTTAGCGACACATGAAAAAGGGCCTCTAGCCCTACCACCCGACGGAACATGAATACCAAGGCGACGCCCGCACTGAAGACGGTGCGTGGCTTCAACAGCACTCCTTCAGCCTCTGGAGACGAGGCAGATATTTCGGATTACCCCTCGACCCCTCAATTTCGTGGAAAGACCCCGGTCAAGCGGGCCCACAAGGGCTGCATCATTGACGATGTTGTCAGTGCCAACTGCAGCCCTATCCTCAAGCCCATCCTGTCGCCCGGCGTCAGCGGCATCGGCAAGCTGCGCATGCAACTAGAACCTCTGAGCCTCAACAATGACACTACTGCCTACTCTTCGCGGGCCAGCTCCATGACCCGCGGTAGCGAGACTCCGGGCAACCGCAGTCGCCGCCCTAGCCGGATGGCCATGCGGAGCAACAGTCACAGATACAGCAACAGTGGTAGCGGAGACGAGACTAGTTCCGAGGCCACAACCAGCTACGAGATCGAACTCGAGCACGACTTTGTGTGCGACGGCCCGGAGCTTGACGACAGCGCGCGCCCGGACGAGGACGACGTGGCTAGTCCGCGTCAGAAGATGACGGCAGACGACTTCGAGCACCTTCGCTGTCTCGGAAAGGGAACGTACGGAACCGTTCTCTTGGTCAAGCAGCGCAGCACTGGCCGACTCTATGCCCAGAAGCAGTTCAAGAAGGCTTCTCTGGTCGTGCACAAGAAGCTGATCGAGCAGACCAAGACGGAGCGCCAGATTTTGGAGAGCGTAAACCGACATCCCTTTGTAGTCAAGCTTTTCTACGCCTTCCAGGATCAGGAGAAGCTCTACTTGATTCTCGAGTACGGCCAGGGTGGCGAGCTCTTCACCCATCTGAGCACGGAGCGCATGTTTTCTGAGCAGACAGCCGCGTTCTACATGGCGGAGATGGTCCTCGCCTTGTCTCACCTCCACGAAACACTCGGGGTTGTGTACCGTGATCTCAAGCCTGAAAATTGCCTCCTTGATGCGGAAGGTCATCTGCTCCTGACGGACTTTGGCCTATCAAAGGTTGCTGTCGACTCGGATGAGTGCAAATCTATCCTTGGCACCATCGAGTACATGGCACCCGAGATCATTCTTGGCAAGAAGTACGGCAAAGCCGTCGACTGGTGGTCATTTGGCGCGCTTGGCTTCGACCTGATGACGGGTAACCCCCCTTTTCGCGGAGCAAACCACGCCAAGATTCAGGATAACATTGTCAAGCAAAAGCTGGTTCTGCCATACTTCCTGGGGCCGGACGCCAAGGACTTGTTGACGCGCCTTCTGCGCAAGGAGCCGGCCAAGCGGCTGGGCTCCAACATGCCGAAAGACCTTACCCTCATCAAGAAGCACCGATTCTTCCGCAAAATCGACTGGGTCAAGCTGGAAGCGCGCGAGCTCGAGCCGCCAATCCAACCTATGATCACGGACCCTGAATTGGCAGAGAACTTTGCGCCCGAGTTCACCGAGCTGAGTCTTAGCCCGGTCATCAGCCGATTTGACGATGCGTGGAGCACTGTCCCCTCCAAGGACAGCAAGGATGACGTGTTTGGTGGGTTCAGCTTCGTTGCGTCAAGCAGTCTGCTTGAGGGCCATGGTTTCCAGATCCCGGTCTAGATTTCCACAGTGTCTGCGATAGGACGAGAAAAGATGACTAGAAGAGAAGGGAAGACAACTCTCAGAGACGCGCAAGCACCTGGGAAGGCGCAGTCAAAGGTGTGGTGGAGCAACAGGTTTTTTTGGTTTTCACTTCTCTCGGCTCGAGTTTTGCGCTAGGGCACTTTGTTGAAGAGCGGTGCCGCTGAGCAAGCACGGCGGTGGATGGTGTGAGTGGGTTTTCGCGATCAAGTTATGGATATGGGACGCCTGGCACGCCAAAAGCCAAGGATTTTGCGGGAATGCAATTTATAGGGAGGGAGGAAGGATTGAAAGGCCAGTCATAGGTACTGATTGGGGGGTTATCTAGCGCGGTGTGAAACGGAGTTCCTGGCTTTTTGGTTTGACTTGGTGTTTGACGTCGCGGGTTAACTGTTGTGCTTCTGAGACGCTTGGTAGGATGTGGAGAGATGGGGTCGACGGGCATTGTCACGTTCATAGTTGAGAGAAGGGTCTGACGGCTTGCTGTGGCTGCAGACACATTAGATTAGGTAGTCACTAGATTTCTCCGAATGCATCTTCGGCGTCCTGTTATGCAAGGAGAATCTCGGTGGCAAGTTATTTGTTCTATTAGTACGCGTCTTGACAATGGGATCCCCTAGTTTGGCATCTCCCCGTTCGTGAGCAGCAGAGCAAGTTTACGCAAGCAAAGTCACGAAACAGCAGATAAAATCTCTGGCCGGCTCGGCTGGCTGGGCTGTTTGTCGTCTAGCGCACCTGTCATGTGTCGGGAGACGATCTCCAGGTCCGGATGAGCAGCTTCATGCCGACGGACGGGAGTTATCACTGACTGTGGTGTACTGGTACTTACACACACTTCCCAAGAGGTAGATGCAAGATACTTGTTCTTGCAGTTACTTACTGGTCCGCAAATACAGGTAGGTATCCTCGCGCATGCACTGAACAGTTATCGCCAACTACTCATTCGTTGGCTTGGGTGCAATACGTGGATGGCATCTTCGGGTCCGAGTTGGACATTCCCATCGGGGCCTTGCTTCGGCGGTGTGCATATCCGTCGGTCAGTGCCTGGCTTGTCGGAGGGGACAGGGATAAGAACATGACAAAAAGACCGGACGATAGGTATCTCGGAGCGGATGGTCCACTCGGCACGCACAGCACTGGACTGGACAACACACGGCGATGACGCGTCGTACATGTCTCGGCGTTTCGAAACCGTCTTGACGAGCGCAACGGCGGCCTGACGCCGGGGAAAAGGGAAGGGACCCGACGGACACCAGCCGGCGAAGGAGGACATGGAGGGCTGGGGGTTGGGCTGTGGGGGTTGAGGCGTCGGTGGGTTTGGTGTCAGTAGACGGGAGGATCCTGCTGCATGTTGGAGATCCACACACACTTGGTGAGAAAGTTGTGCCCAATGGTGATCAAACGGGCGGAGCCTCATGGGAATTTTTGGGAATTTTATAGGTTCCTTCTGGGGGTTAGGCATGCGGATAAGACATGGAGTTGAACTTTCGGGCGTCGGACAACCGGTAGGCCGGCATTTGCTGGGGGTGGACGGTTGTTGGTGCCAAGGGCTGGCAGTGTCGGCGGTCATCATTGTAGACGCCAGAACTGGGGGACCGAGGGTTCGTATGCTGGGCTGACGCAGCCAATGGGAGTGAAGGCAGTTGCAACGAGGCTTCGCTTCCATGTCCGCAACAAGTCGTGAGAACGCGGTGAGATTTTCTCAACAGAGACAAGTCCTTCGGCGACGCAAGAAACAACCTGGGGGTGGCGAGATCTGCCCGTTTCCATTGCCGTCGCCATCGTTGAACGGCCCATTTGATAATCACACTGGAGGGGCGGGACGACGCCGAGAAAACGGCACATCAAAACTCTTGGAGTTTCCCGTTGTTGAATGCGGATCCCAGCCTCAAAATGTCCAGACCAGCCTCACGACTGACAAATGAGCCTGCCCACCGTCTCAAGGTTCCCTCTTGCGCATGCTCGGTAATAGCGCCTCTCCAGATGCGAGAGGCCGAAATCAAGCCACGGCGTTGTAAACGCTGTCGTCAGGATGACATCGCGCCTCCGTAACGGCTTGCACCATATGATGTCAGTTCGATGGTGTCAGTACATATGCTACCGAACTGTTGGACGGATGCTGGGGCGCTCGGTAATCTCATGCGCCGTGTCAGTTCGTTCTTTTGCATGTGCGGAGCCCCCAAATAACTAGCTGGGTCCCTGGACTCGGACGACTTTTACGACGGACTGGACTCGAAGAACTGTGAGCGAAGGTGTTGGCTAGTTAGTCGCTGTGGTGCCTAACGTGAGCTCGCTGATGTCTATTTCGAGGTGGGGGCGTTCGACAGCGGCGGACTAGGGACGGGGGGGTGGGTGAGTCCCCATGAATTCAGCAATCCTTCCTCCGAGAAGCAAGCCCCTATATGCCGAAATGTGAAGGTGCCCCTGAGATTCGGCGCAAAGCGCACCATCTGCCGCGTCAGGCCAATTCAATAGGCTTTGGTTTGAGGATGTGATGTGGAGGGTGGCATGCGAACCGCACCTCGCCTTGGCGCATGGAGCTGAAGCCACACCATCGATCCTGCCGCATCGAGCTGTAACTAGCTATCGATTGTGTTCCAACTTTCCCGTTGTCGTGCCCGCTTCGAGGGCGACATTGAAGGCCCCACGGCGGGATAGACTAGAGAACGGTTCGCACACCATCCTCGCCGCAAACGCCAGGCTTCGAGAGATAGAGACGGACCTCTTAAAGCGGGCCGTTGTGCTGGGCAATGCTGCTGCAAGCCCCGGTACAGGAACGTGCTGATAACAGCAGACGCCTTGCAGCCACAAAGTAAGCCGCAGACCTGTTGATGATGGTTGTATACCCCCTATATTTAACTTTTATAAGGTTCCCCCGACATGCTGCCAAGATGAACCCGGCTAAGGCCCAGCCCCGCGCCCCCGAAAACGCGTGTGTGTTTTCCTTCCCGTTGGAGAAAGTAATCCAATGCGCTGGCACCCATTGGACCACACTTGGGACGGTCTGCCAGGATCGGCCGCCGAGGTCGATCGCAGCATGGAAATTAGCAGCGTTTTTTTTTTCTTTTGCGCCGGCGTGCGGTGCCGCCTGCATCAACTGTCCCGAGTGCAGTAGAGAGGGCCACCAGCCCAATGCACCGACCGACTTTTTGGCGCGACCCTTCGGCCGTCAGCACGCCACGGGTACTTTCATCTCACTCCAAGGGTTAAGTTGGTTGTGCATTGCCACAGCCAGGAGCCCAGATGCGCGAGGCTAGCTGGGCGAGCTAGGCCCGGTGATATTAAGATGTCACAGGTGCCCTTGAACCCCGGATCTCACCCGGCCTGTCCCTGGGTCTTGCGTCTTTTGTCACATCGCTTGTCTTCTTTGGCAACTGTCACTCCTTGACCAGTGCCTCTCTCTCTCTCTCTCTCTCTCTCTCTCTCTCTCTCTCTCTCTCTCTCTCTCTCTCTCTCTCTCACGGGTGACCGTTGAGAGTCACTTATTAGGCGGAACCGCCCCCCTTCGTGCGTGGCACCCCGGATCCCCTTCCCCATCTCGAAGTCCGAAAAAGACAAGGGGTTGTGTAGGCCCATACGCGTTACGCTCGTTGCAGCCTCTCTGGAACACAGAAATTGTTGCTCGCAACCAAACATCTTAGCTTCGTCTTCCGTATCGCTCTGTCGTTCCTTTCATTGGCGACCGTTCCCTGGATAGGCATACCTCTTGGCGGCCGTTGATAGCAGTTCTACGATACCAAACAACCAACGACCAAGCCCACCCAACACAGTGGGCGGCCCACAATGACCCTCACCAGGGCGTCTTTGCTGGCTGCGGCTCTGTCGTGTAAGTTTCTCCATTACCAATGCAGACGACATCTGCCTGCGGGCACAGCACTGCCGCTCTTGTCGCGACTCAGAATCCGCCGATGACTGACTTGGGATCTGACAGACGCAAGCATCGTGCATGGCGACGTCGTGAACTACTGCCCTCCCAATGGAGGCGGTGTATGCTTCAAGATTGCCATCCCTACCTCATCGGCGAGCTCAGGGTCCGGCGATATCTTCTTCAGTATTTCGGCGCCCACCTCCTACGAGTGGGTATCCCTCGGTACTGGAACCACCATGGCAAATTCCAACCTTTTCGTGGTATATCAGGATGGAAATGGCAACATGACGCTCTCTCCGCGACGAGGCACTCGTCATACAACCCCGACGCTCGACACAAGCAGCTCGGCGGCGCAACTGACCCTCCTTGAGGGTAGTGGGGTTGTCGGCGGAGAGATGATCGCCAATATCAAATGTTCCAACTGCGAGACGTGGAATTCTGGCTCCATGTCACTGACCAGTACGTCGGCTGGCTGGGTTGGTGGCTGGAAGAGTGGCAGTTCCTTGGACACGACGGACCGAAATGCTAGGATCTCCCAACACGACGACACCGTAACCTTCTCGCTCGACTTGACCCAAGCTGCGGTTTCCTCGGACAGCAATCCCTTCATCTCGGCTGCAAATGACGGCGGTAACGGCTCTGGTGACTCGAGCGACTCCGGCTCCGGCTCCGGCTCCGGGTCGGGAACAGGAACCGGTTCTGGCTCTGGATCAGGATCAGGGTCAGGATCAGGGTCTGGTTCGGGCTCGACTGGAGGCGGTGCTGTCACTCAAATCGGGACGTCATCCGGTATCGATGCAGGAATCCTGGCTGCTCATGGTGTTGTGATGGCTTTGGTGTTTGCTGCCCTGTTTCCCCTCGGTTCGCTCTTCATGCCTTTGTTTGGAAAGTGGTGGGCGCACGGAGCCTGGCAGATGGTCACTTTCGTGCTCATGTGGGTTGGATTCGGAACAGGCTACAAGGCCGCGAAGGACCGGCAGTTGGTGAGTGCACCATGTCTTGATGTTTTATGTCTCCGTTTTGCTGACGCCACCCTCGTAGCTCTTCAATAACCCGCACACTGTCTTCGGCACCGTCGTTGTCTGCTTGTTGGCAGTTATGCCCATGCTGGGCTGGCTACACCACAGCCACTTCATGAAGGAGGGTAGCCGCGGCCATGTCAGCTATGCGCACATCTGGTGGGGACGCATCCTGCTCGCCCTCGGTGTGATCAACGGTGGCGTTGGACTTCAAATGGTCGGCGAGAAGCAATCCCTGGTCGTCGCTTATAGTGTCATCTCCGCCATCATGTTTAGTGCGTGGATTGCTGTCAAGGCGATGCGCTTCTTCGGCACCAAGAAGGAGGGTCAGCACAAGCAGCTAAACAGCCCGCAAGTCGGCCCTCAGCCGGATATCGAGCTACCAAGGCGGCCGTACCAGAAGACGAGGGAAGACCGGTTCAGATAAATGGCGAGACGGCGGGAATGAACGATGTAGACTCTAGCTAGAAGGATTGTCATTTAGATCTCAGTAAAACACAGACTAGTTAGGCGGTTTCGGAAAGAGCTTTCGACGGGGAGTTCGGAGCAAAAGACATGTTCGACGGTGCGGCTTGGAAATAACGGTTGGGCGGGCGTCATGAGTTGACCCTAGTAACATAGCTGAATACAATCTTTTTTTTTTCTTCCACTCTGTGACGCTGTTGAGAGGCGATGTGATTCAACCCACCGAGATATGAGAATAAGGGAACTCTTGAAACTTGCCGTTGCTGTTGCGAGCACCAGCGAGCAAGAGGGAAGGTGGGCCTGCTCCTCTGTAATCAGCGATATCCACGCACCCACGGCTCTGCCTTCCAATACAGGCGACGATGGAAGACTCTGAGCGCCCTATTAGCAGTATCAATAGGCACTGAATATATACGGAAAATATCCAATCTACTTTCTGTCAATGTTCTCGTCCTGGAGTTTGTTAAGGCTGCGGTTGGAACTTGTGTGGTGAGAGTCATCCAGTCGGTATCATCCCATCTTCCGCACTGGCCCACTACCTACCTAACTTTCGTCCAATCCATGATCGGCAGCTCGACATGAAGGCAGGCACAACCAGCACAGTGGCGCAGAAAATCATGTTTTGTGTTGAGGCCGAAGATGAGAGCTAGAACGGGCCTGAGTATCAAATTGAGAAATCCATTCTGGAAATCCTCGGAGAGTCTAGTTCTTGACCGCGAGGGACGTTGCGACTTCGAAGATCACGTGACACGGAGCTGCAGGCTTCGGTGGCGCCAAATCCAAGCCGGCAGTTTTTCGAAAACCTCTCAGCAAACGCTCCTTGCGACCTCCGTCTGTCAATTCCACACCCCCAGTCCATCCTCCAAGATGCTCTCTCCTCTCTCCCGGGCTTCGGTACGTCTCAATTGACCTTTTGCATACTGTTCCAGTGCCTTGCTAACCCAATTGCTGTCCAGACCGCTCGCAAGGCGGTCTCCGCCATCTCCAGATTCGCTGGCCGAAATGCCGCCCAGACCCAGATGAGGACCTTCATTGCCCCGACAGTCTCGCGGAGAGGTACGTCTCATACAGTTGTTTCTTGTGCCTCAATCTCCCGGTAGTCGTGTCGTGGTCCATGTTGGTTGAGCACCCTGACGACAACCTTGACAACCACACTCGGGATCACGACGTCAGTCGATAACGCCAACGCGACCAGTCGCCCGATATCTATCGATGCCTCTTCCGAGCTATATACAACTTCGATCCCCCTACACAGCTCAGTGGCGAAATCATAATCCTGAACTGAATCGCCATATCGAACCCCAAACACCCGTCTCCCCTCCGAAACATCAATCCCCATGCTACGACACAACCCGACCCCCGCACTGCCCCAAACCCCCAGCGTCGCGAAGAAGCTAACATCCATCTCCCACAGCCGACTTTGTCCAAGAGCTCTACCTCAAGGAGCTTAAGGCCTACAAGCCCACCCCCATCAAGGACTCCGACGCCGTCGGCCAAGTCGCCACCTTCTCCCTCCCCAAGGCCCCCAAGTCGCCCGAGGAGACCGACCTTGCCTCCAGCCTTCAGGAGTACGAGACACTGGCCGTTGAGGTTGAGGGATCCGAGGGCCTCGCTACCGGCCAGACCCCCGTTGTCGAGGACTGGCTTGTCGAGGAGGAGGAGACCGCCCACGGCCACTAAAGTCACAGCGTACCTGTAAAGACGACCGCGGTGCCCCGGACCTTCCCACCCCGATGATGTGAGGGAAGCACCCCATCCTCACTTCCATGCCCGGTATCCTGGACGGGTGTTTCGTGAAGGCAGACGGCAACGGTGGTGCGGACCAACATTCAACCTCTGTTGCCGCCCAAGTTGGGACATGGCAGCTTGGACGAGGAAGGCGAGGATGGAGTAATCCACACGTGTACATTGTTATTTCACCTTGTTATAAGACTACAGGCGGGGATTCTCATTTCAAGATGTGCTATTTACGTGTTGTGTGGTTCGAAACTAAACGTGAAATAAAGCCTACTGATGTTGCTCACCATATGCTTCACCCGCGGCAGATCCGCCAGCTCGCATCTCATGGAGATCGTCACGAACATCATATCCCCTACTCTCGTCTTTCCGTTTGACTGCCAAGATCTAAAACAAAGGGCTATCTCTCTCGCCATCGGTTCTCTGCAAGACGAAACCACAAGGCGAAAGAGAGGTACAACTGGAACCTTGAGTAACACCAGAGGAGTGGCAGCCACACCAGGAGGGTCCTAAGATGTACAGAACTTCAAGTCCACCTTTACCTCTGCCCAAGGTGACACGGCCTCAGGCCTCAGGTGCTCTTGCCAGACTCCTACAGCTTGGAGCAAGGCTCCTTTCACCGCGGCGAGTGAGCATCAACTTCGGCACAGAAACTCTGATCACTGACAAAGGCAACTACCGCGAAGGGGTTCACATGCACACCCGCGGACGGAATAATAGTGTGAGCTGTAGCACATTAATTGCTCCTTGCGCTCGCTATGATTTTCTGGCCTACACGAAGGCTAGATGGAGAAGCCGCTCAAGACCCTTTCCTCTGGGCTGCCCGCCACGCCTTGGCTGCCTCGTCCTGTGCTGCATTGTACACGACCATAATCGATATTCCCACACAACCACCCATACTAATTAGGACGTGATCGACTAGGTGCCGCTTCTCCCCCAACACCTTCCAATCCACGATTGATGGACAACCCCCTCCTACGGCGAAGCACGCTGAGAAACTTAATAGTCCCGGCCTGTGTCGGGAATTGTCATTCTTTGCCACTGGGTAAAATCATTCCACTAGACACCTTCGCCGAAATTCAGAACGCCCCGCCAAGTGTGCGTTTAGCTCAACCAAATCCCCCACGCCAATATGACCGCCTGAATGCATTATGCCGTTGCTCATGGAGTCGTCAACAAGGAAGTTCTTTTCTGGTCATTTCCACTGCATCCGAACTGGGAGTAGAGAAATAAAACTGGTGAAGCTGGTATAGCCCCTTCCAGAAGCACGAAAAGCTGGTAGCTTTCGTCACATGTCATCGAAATTGGATGAACCGAACATCTGCTCGTCGTTGGTGTTCGTCTTGACGATGCCGCTCATGCGGTGGGCGCCTCGCGGGTCGAGATCGTTCAGATCATCCCAGTCGTCATCCTTCTTGCGGTCTGAAACGTCGTCCATTTCCTCATCATCCTCGTACTTGCTGCCGTAACGATCCCGCATATGATCTTCCAGCGCGCTCTCGTCCACGAAGGTGAAGCCTTGGAAGTTGGCCTGTACAGATGGGGAGAGTGGTGTTGAAGTGGCGAAGCCACGAGCCAAGGCAGCCGCCCGCTCATTGAGGGACCCGTTCGTGTTCAGAGCATTCGTGAACTCCGGATCAAAGTACGAGACATCCGTATCGTTCTTCAACTGCGGCTTAAATGGCGGAGTTATCAGCTTCTTAGCGAGCACGTCCCAATCGATGTCGTTGAAAAAGGCGTGCCTTTTGAGCTCTTCGGCATCATCTGTCGCACCGAGGCGATGTTTGGGATTCCTGTTCAGCAGCCCCTTTACGAAGTTCCGTCCCTCAAGGGAAAGCGTATCCCGGGGAAACCTGACCTTGCCAAAGGCAATGTTCTTGTACATTTGCTGGGTGTCCTCGGCGTAGAACGGGCTCCAGCCACAGCACATCTCGAAAACGAGCACTCCCAAGGACCAAAAGTCAACCATCTTCGTGTAGCCAGCTTCGTCTAGGAGGACCTCAGGAGCGAGGTACTCGGTGGTGCCGCAGAAGGTGTTCGTCGTGTCGTTCTTGGTCAGATTTGCCTTTGACAAGCCAAAGTCGCATAATGCGATATGGCCGTTGGCGTCCAGGAGAATGTTTTCGGGCTTGAGGTCCCGGTAAACGATGTCGTTTTCGTGGAGATGCTGAATCGCGAGGATGAGTTCGGCGATGTAAAACTTGGCTCGCTTCTCCTCAAATTTTCCATCCTTCTGTAGATGCCAGAACAGCTCGCCACCGGACATATAATCGGTCACCAGATAAAGATCTGACGGTGTCTGGAACGAGAATTTGAGGCCTACGATGAACGGTGAATCCGCCATCGCCGTCCTAACCAGGATATTCCTCTCGCCAACAGTGTGTGCCACTTCTTTCTTCTGCACGATCACCTTCTTGGAGAGGACTTTCATGGCGTAAATTCTCTTAGTGTCCTTCTTCCGCACCTGATAGACCTGGCCGAAAGTGCCCTTTCCGATGAGTCGAAGGATTTGGAAGTCTTCGGGCCCAAAATGCTTCTGCTCGGCTCGTTGGTAAAGCGCCTCGACGTAGATCTCTCCCGTGGGGGCATTCTCGGCCATGGTATCGGCGTGCCCTGTGAGGGGGAACCATCCTCGGACCGGGCCGTCTCTTTCAGACGGCTTGGCTTGGAAATCAACATGTCCAAGAAACTCCTCTCCTGATTGGCCGTGACCGTAAACCGAAATGTCGACAAGCATGTCCGAGTCCACGACATCGCTGCGATCATGTCAGTAAAAGAGCGGTAGTATTTGGATACAGAGGGCCTACAAAATAGCTTCCGCATCCCATTTAGGGTTAGTGAAGGAGCGGCGTGCGTTGCGGTTTCGGAAGGTGTTGTAATCGGTGATGCTGGTGTTGCTGCTCTGCCTGCTGCGCATCGGAATGGCCATCGCCGGCCTGCCAGAGTCGCTCCCTTGGCGTTGAATGGGAATGCCGCCCATGGCAACGGCGGCAATAGCTGCGTCATCGTCGTGCGCCTCCGCAACAGGGCGAGGTCCGCCCGAAATGAGCTCGCTTCGCTGGAAGACCACCACCACGTACGGGTCTCGGCACATTTTCAACCCCTTCGCCTCCGAGATCTTGATTGTGAGTTTACCCTTGGCGGCCGGGGCTTGGGCGCCGGGAGGCGTTGGAGTATGTGTAGCCGTGCGATCGATCCTGTCGCCATTTTCGCGCCCCGCATCCTCCTGGCTGGTGCTCCGTGGCGGCGGAGCAGACGCAGAAAGTGCGCGAGTCGGGGTCGATGTACCGCTCTTTTGGGCCGAGACATCTGTTAGCTTCTTGAGATGTAGGACAGAGGCTGACCCTAAAGAAACATTCTCTACACCAGAAGTGGAACGTGAACAGTTTGGAGAGTTGGGAACAGTGGCAGGGCGTCCGGCGGGGTTTGACAAGTGACGGGCAGACACGCTCAACCCATCGAGAGCAGCTGACAGGGGGGCCAGAGATAGTCTGCGCATCTTTCCTTTTCCAGAGTCCGAGACACTGAAGTTGCGTAGACTGACAGGTCGAGAAGCTGGTGGGGTCCCAGCCCTCGACTTCTGGCTGCTTTGATCGCCCTGAAAGTTGCGCAGCGAAGATCGCTGCGAGGCTGGTGGTGTCGGGTATGGGTGCAAGTGGTCGCCCGCCGCGGAGGATGGCTCTGAGGCGGATCCTACCACCTCGTGAGGCAGGAAATGAGCACCCTCTTCTGTGGGTTCGACAGGGCTGACAGGGGTCACGGACTTGGGACCGGCAGGCGAGCTTCCCTCTGCCGCAGATGCAACGGGCTCGGGGATAGCTGCGGGCTGCCCGCTCGCCTTGGAGGACCCAGACAAGAACCGCTGAAAAGAGCTTGAACGAACCTGGTTGAAATAGCTCATGATGCCCGGTAGCCGTTTGTCGTGGAGGTCTGGCTGCGGGGTTGCAATGCCAGACCGTGGCGTGTCGTAGCCGATCTGGTCAACGCCATCCTCCTCTCCTGTGGCAGACCTACTGCTTCTGTTAACACCCACCATCTTGACAGCAGCAACACGCGCGCGCGGTCAGAGCACAGAGAAGACCCAAGACCCTAGCAAAACGGTCAAGTGCGGGGGAAAAGTGCAGTTGTAAAAGATGATGACGGCTGAGCGGGGGGTGCGTGCTAGCTCATGGTGACTCCTCAAATGGGGAAAGTTGGGCTGGGGCGAGACTTCCAAGAGAGCTGAGGAGTTTCGGGAGAGTGGGTGGATATGCATGTATGACGAACAGAAGGCGGAGGAATTCTGGGCTGCGCCAAACGGGATCGCCAAAAAAAAGTCTCATTCGGCTGACAGGAAAAAAAAAAGGAGAACCAAGCCCGGGGGAAGGAAACAAGCAAACGCGTTGCAGCTTCCTCTTGCGCGCGGACACCGAGCGAGATCGCTTTAGGCCGAGAATTTTCCTGACCCCCTCCGAGCGCACAGCAACAGCAGCACCCTTGATGCTTGCCATGTGGTCGTCGAGGGGTCTTTTTAGGTGGGGGAACGTCTCCTCGGACCATTCCCAGCCTGCAGTGACCCAATTCCAAGCCCCAAGATCGGGTCGGATACAGGGGAGGGGGTGGGTCGAGAGAGCAGGACGGCAGCTCGCTCAGTCAGCGAGTCAGGCTTCTCAGGTTGATAAGCCGTTCCGGCCCCAGCGCCCGTTACCGCCGCAAATCCAGGTTTAGACGGCCGGCGATGGCATGTGCAAATGAAGCATTGATGGATGCGGCATATACGCACGCTCGTGCGCCGCGGCGAGCTTTGCGAGAGGGAGCATCCGGTGGGCGGAGCTGAGCCCAACTGAGGGGAGTTTCGATGCTGCGGCGCACCGACGGAAACTGAGACTCGACCACTTGCGATGACGGCGCTAGCCTGACTCAACGTTCCCGCGGGCAGAGGGGTGAAGCGAGACGACCTGGGCGTGCAGTCGACTGGGCTGTGCACCGGGAAAGAAGGTGCTGGACTGGTCTCACCACTTTGCCACCGCTGCTTCCCAGCTCAGAAGAGCTCCAACCGAGCCTCAAAGGGGCGGCCTATGTGTTTCCGCCAGCGCCGCCAGCACTGCCAGCAGGGTGCGGAAAGACTTGAGATGGAAGTAAGGTCTGGGGAAGCCGAAGGGAGTTGCGGGCCGGGAGTTAGGGCTCAGTGGGGGATCGGAAGCGAACAGGCAGTGTGGCATTGTGGTATCGTGGCTAAAAAGTGTCCCTTCTCGAAGCCCGAGAAGAAGAAGCTCGGCCTGCCAGCAATATAAGGGTAAAGTGATGGAAACCTTGCAGAACAAAACATGCCGGACGTGAAGGGAAAAAGACCGACATGAGAATGCATGCTGATGGAGGGAATCTGGGTCTTCCGGTGTGGGTGTGGGTGCAACGAAGCTCAAAACTCACTTTGACATCATGGCCTGGGTTGCTCTTCTGAGCAAGTCGAAGCCTCCTGTGCCGCCAGCGGAGGGTGCAGCAGCAGCAGCAGCGGTATCGCCGCCTGCGGGGCCCGACATCCTGTCTGGCTTGCTGGACAGCGGATGCCAGGCGGAACTGGAGGAGAGACCGGCTCGGACCGGATCGTCGATGCGAATGGCCACGGTCGCTCTGCTTGTGCTGCCGTCGATCTTTCGAGTGGTGTTCAAGATGCCGGAATGTGGAAACGTCGAGGTCTGCACGCCGTGATTGAATGAGTTTTGCTGGCTTGGGCGTTGTTTTGCTGGAGAGGGCAGGTCGCGGGGTTGGGTTGAATGGAGGGGTGCGATTTGGGGATGTCTTTGAGAGAGTTTAAAATGGGCAAGTGGGCGAAGCGCGTACCGTGCACCTAGGCTAGGTTCAAGGCCGCCAGGTGCTGTGCTTGCAGGTGCCCAAAGAGAGAGCCCCGCGCCTCGAGTCCTGACGCAAAACCGACCAAACTGTGCGGTAGTGGGGCACCGAGGGGATGACTGCCGAGACCTCCCGAGACTCTAGGGCGTCGAAGCGGGGCAGGTCCAGTAAGAATCGTCGCCTCGATGATGCTCCAGCTGCCCCTGGTCGATTGGAGCCTGTGATAGCCGCTTCGACTCCTGCCAAAGCCCAGCTGAATGAGCAGACCACCCGCGTCCTTTTCCCGTTGGCTCGCAGCAGCCTTGCTCGGGAGCTTCGCAATTTGGGACAGGTAACAGGCCTCGGGCGGGGTAGGTTTAGCTGCGATATCGCGGTGTCGCCAAGACCAGAGGTAGGTGGCTGGCCGAGTCTCTGCAAAGAGCACCGTTGGCTTTAGCTGCTGGCTGTTCAAGTCTCGCCCTGTCGGAAGCCGCGTGCGTGGTATTCGAGGTGGGGGCGTTGACAAGCACGTTGCGAATAATAAAAGCGCCTCCTCTCGGACTCGTAAAGCGGCGGAGGGCGAGGAGGCTGGCTTCTCTTATACCCTAGTGCATAATAAGGCGAGCAGGCTTTGGGCTGGATCGATGGGGCTGATGGTCGACTGGAGGGTTTCAACGGGGCCATGTGTGGAAAAGAGTTGGGAGTGCGGTTGGAAAACTGACGGAAAGCTACTGTTGATGAGTTATCTAGACAGATTTCCGTCGAGGTAGGCTGAACTAGAATCCGCACTTCTCGCGAATAATTAGGACTAGAAGGAGCGACTTAGGCTCTTGGGTATCGAGCGTGGTGACTGACTGGTTCCGTTGACGTGCGACTCTGAGCTGTCAATTGACGCCAGGGGGGGGCGCCGTTACCGGGGTCCAGCCCATCCCCTCCGTAGCTGCCTGTCTCCCTCGAAAAGCATCTCAATTGTCTTTGTATCCCGCACCAGCAAACGTTTCGTTTCCCAATACTCCGTGTTCCTGATACTTTTACTAATTTAGGTCCATATCTCACATCGTCGTATCCACGAATCCCATCGAACCCAACCATCAGCCATGTCCAAGCGTCTGCTTTTGCCGGAGTTAGCACCTCGGCCGTATATTTCACATTCAATCTCATCAGCATCCAGCACCCTCCCTCGGCAGCGGATGGCCATTCGCATCGGCAACAGCCGCCTCTAATCCGTGCTTCGGCGATCCCTCCGCCAAGTTTGCTGGTACGGGTGTGGCGCGAATAGCCAGAGATTCCCATTCCGGGCCCAAGCGAGCTGCAAGGAGGGCCGATTTGGCAGTTTAGGGTGTGGCAGGCGCCGAAAATGGAGATATAGGCCTGCACATTTTACTCATTCCATTATCCCAGCTAGGAATGGTGGTTGCGGTTGGCTGCCACCGATACACCACGCTCCCTGCGGACGGGCTGGCATCTAAACCTGTCACACCCTCGGTGATGACAGGAATTTGGATGCCTCAACTCTAGAGGTCCGCCAGTGGCACGAAATCGAACCGGAGCATGAACCGGCCACCGCCCTTCCAAGTTTCGGCGAGTTCCACGTTGGACTCAGAATGACGTTACCAACCCCAGCGGGTATTGGCTGGCTTACGAATCGTTTGGGCCCAGGAGCCAACGCGCAACACGGGCTTGAGCGAAACTCTGACCTCAGTTTGCAGATTGCCAGTTTGAGCATGGCTGGGCATTTCAGCGCTCTGCCGTGTCGGCCGCTATCAACAATCGGCGGTGAACCTGATTGCCGTCCTTGTGTGACACAGCACGAGACCATCCGAACTCGAGAGGTAAGAGTCCTTACAGGCAGTGAGGAGCCAGACGCCAAGCCAAACCAACTCAACCAAACCTGCATTGTGGAGACCATCTAGTTTCGATCCCTTCCGACACCGATGACGGTGATTGACAATGAAATGTTAAATCCGATGGCTCTCTGCGGTGGCATCTGTTCTCCATTCCACCCCAACTTACCTACGAGGTTCCCGATGACACCGCACAGCCTATGCATTGAACGGTGATTGACGCTGGCTTTCTGCCCCTGATATCAGCATGCAGTTAAGGCAGTTAGACTCTAGTCTACCGACATACCCACGCGAGCCGAGCCGTCGGATTCCAAACACTTGTCTTCCATTTTGCCTCAACATCGGCCATCTTCAGCCATCGGATATCACGACTGCCTACCGGTGGTTTTTGTGGCGCCTGGTCAGACAAGACGCGAAGGCTGTATAAGCTTCGGGCAGAAAGGATAAGTCTTTAAAAGCCCGAGAGCCAAGCCTGCCCAAGAGGCAAGCCATGCACAGTTCATTAAGCATTGAAACCAACAACGGCAGAGCAGAGCTCCCTTACAGCTGGCCCCCAACACACTGCCGAGAACCCCGGATCCTGGGGGGACTTTTCTTGTATTCACACCCTTATCGACTTCGGATCTTATAGTATGTTGGTCAAACACGTCTTACTGCTCCTCAGTCATTCTCGTGTCGGCTCCCAACAAAGGGCCGATACACTTCCTCTTACATCCTCCGCGTTGCGGCCGAAAGGGAAAGGGAGTGTTTCCGCTCCTCTGCCCGCTTATTTCCCGCTTCATCACGTACACCCCCAGCATTCTCTGCCGGGAACTTTCCGGCATCCCACAGATTTCAGCACTCGTACATTCCCACCATTTCCGGGGATGCAAGTTCCGGGGCATTTAGTGTTCTACCCCCCTTTTTGGCCGCCCGTGTGCCAGTGCCGCGATTGGCGACAAGCGCCATAGGCGAGCCCGGAGCATGGTTACAGACGTCTCTGAGACGAGTGGCAATAGCCCAATCACCTGCATCACGACAGATAATTTCTGCTATCCGCTTCAAGCAAGACAGACTGCTGATGGCCAGACGATGGCTGGAGGGATAACGGTGCAACCCTCGTTGATATGTGCAATGTTGCTTTGTGCCGGTTGTCATAGCGTCTCCCTATTAACTTCATCTGCTTGGACCAGTGATTTCCTGCGCTTCTCAGTTCGGCACTCCTTGGCCGAATTGTTTTCCCTGCTGAAAATAAACACAGCTTCACCTCCACGGCAGGCCTGCCCCGAGCCAGCTCACCCTCAGCCGTGACCACTCATCAAGACTTCCCAGCCCGAATCCCAGCAATCACATCCTTCAAAATCTTCTCCGTCTCAGCTGTAACCCCAACCGGGTATTGCAACGTTCCCGTCTGCCTCGGCAGCAGCGGGTCATGATCCACCGCTACACGTACCCATTAGCTGAATCTCCCACATGAATCTCGAACAAAGAACAAGTGCGTACCTCCGGTGAACCCCTGATCCACCAAGCGGGCCTTAAAAAACTCGTACTCGTCGCGGAACTTCTTGGTATTCCATGATCCCGGGCCGCTGCCGTTAGCTACGCCGGAGGGACCAGCAGCGGAGTGGGTGTCCTTGGCGGGGGTGTCGGGTGCCGTAAGGCCGGAGGGGATGCCTTCAGATTGGTTGTGTGGAAAATCGGACATTATGTCGTCGACGTTCATTATGTGTTGCGGCTGAATAGTGGTTGGATGGGATATGAGCTGAAGGTAAGGTGCTGGTGGGGTTGGGTGAGGCGGAGTGAGCGAGGTTCGTGAACGAGGAAGGTGAGAATGACAAGCGTGGTCGTGATGTGTTTGGCGAGCTTTCAGGTGGCCATTCACTCCTTGTTATGAAAGCCTGCGGATACAAGATACAGTTTCGTCCTTTCTCATGTTTTGGACCTGTCGATGCACTGTGATCCCATTGTCGAGGAGCCGACTTCCTACCTAGGTTCAGCGTCCGTCAGTGGTTGTCATTGGCCGCCTTGGCCATGGCTCAGGCTGCAATAAGGCCCGTGCATACCGTAAGCCGCTTGCCTCGCTCTCCTGTCTCCAAGGGTAGAGCAAGGAAGGTGGGGTTGAAGATGGACCCAACCAAACTTTGTGAATCGATCACCCAGCGTTCAACAACAGGCGGTTTCACAGTGCTCCTGTCGTGTGTTTCTTTGCGCAGTATACCTACCAAGCCCAGCCTACCAATTACCTTTAATACAAGTTTCCCCCCGCCAAGATGGGTAAGGACAAGATCCCAGATGCCTGGGAGGACGATGACTGGGAAGCCCAGGCCGACCGCGCCGAAAACGAGCCAGAGCCCGAACCGCCAGCACCGGCGCCAATGACCCGCGCCGAACGGCTGGCTAAGCACGCCGAGGAGCAGCGCAAACTATGGGAGTCAGCGTACGGCCTTGAACACATCATGATCCTCCAAAGGCTTCATCTAACCTCATGACAGGGAAGCCCCGCCCGAGTCTAACTTCCTCTTGGCAGCCACGGACAATGTGCCCCTCACAACACCCTTCAAGCCCGGCGTGAAGCTCCTCAGCCGAAAACCGGCGCCCAAGACCATTGTTAAGAAGGATCCGGTCACGGGTATGGAGCAATTGACCTTGGTGGATGACGACGCGGACCAGGAGGAAGACAAGATGCCCCAGGAGAGTCCCGAGGACATCCGGATGCGCCAGCAGCGCATGCGGGAAGAGAAGCAACGGCGCTACGAGGAGGCACGAGCAAAGATTTTCGGGGACTCCAATCCACCCTCGGGTCAATCAACTCCGGGAAGCGTCACCCCACCAGGCGACGGTCGCCAAAACCAGAGAGGAAGGGGAGGCCGAGGGCGTGGTAGGGGTAGAGGCGGATACCACAGCAGCAGCCCGCAGGAAGATCAAAGTCGCCGGCCAGCTACCAGCCAGCCCTCTGGGACAAGGGAGCTATTCGATCCTAGCTACTCTCCAAAACCAGGCTTCAGCCTCCAGAAGCGCAATGGAGACTCCTCGCCCCAGAACACCTCTAGGTCCAGCACACCACGTGTAGAGGATCAAGCCATTCGAGCACCTAGAGGGCCCGACAGCAGTGGAAGAGGAGGTTTCGCAAAGCGCGGGGGCAGGGACGTTTGAGATTCTTATCTACGTCCATTACCAACCACCACCAATCTTTCCAGCCAACTGGACAACTCTCTCGGTATCCGTCACCTGGCTCTTCCCCACGTCACTAATAACCTCGCGGTAACTCGTGTACACCAACCTGTCCAGTGGTATCCCCACCATGCTCGCCCAATGCACCAGTGTGTCCCGAATCCGCGAGGGGTAGATACCATCTACACTGTCTGGATTACCACCTGAATCGGCGCCCAAATCGACCCCAGTGTCTGGGTCATCCGCCGAGAAATAGGCCTCATCGACCTCTGCCAGCCAGGCCTTTTGCTCTGGAGGGCCAGGTTTTGCTGGCAGGCTCTTACGGTCAATGATGACCTGATCATCAGCCTTAATTTGGCCTCCTCCGTTGGTACAACCCCCGGGGCACGCCATCACCTCGACATAAGCGTAGTCCAGCGTAGCCGCCTTCCCAGCGGGTCTCTTTGCGCTTCCAAATGGTTTGCCACCAGGCATCCTCGAGGCTTTGGCCGGCTTCAACTTTCGGACCAAATTCTGGATATTGCGGAAGCCATAATAGCGTGCCGCCTTGAATATGGTTTCACCAGAAGGTGCAACAACAGCGTAGTCGACCACGTCGGCGTTCCGACCCCGAACGGTTTGGATTTGCGACCCAGGATGTCTTGCCTGGACATCGTGTAGAATATAGTGAAGGTTTCCCCCGGAAGTCCCGGCGGGCCTCAATTGCTTGTGTGTTTGGGAAGAGGGGAATAGGAAGCGGTGGAGTGTAGGATCTGGAAAAGGGGGCTGTTTTTGTGGTGGCGCGGAGTTCGAGAGGCTAAAAAAATCAATACCCCGTGATGCCGCCAACATGAGGATTTCTTTGCTCGTGATGACGCAGTCAACATCACGAACGCCTCGCCCTGGTTTCCCATCTCCGGCCCATATTGCGTCTGTCAACTCCTCTCGGCTTGCCTCGAGCTTTTTATCGAAACACGGCATGATTGCCAGATGCCATATTCTATCAGGGGATATTCCCAATAACCGGCTAAGCGTCGTTTTAAGCAGCGTCCCCGTCAGCGCCTGTGGTGATTTCACTTTGGAAAGGTGAGGCAGAACATAAGGATGCGTCTTCTCCGCGTAGCACACCCATCCCGGACAAGAAGACGTAAGCACCGGCGTGGTAGGTTTGTTGGCTCCCTGCCCAAGAACCTCATCAGACCCAAGGACCAAACATGCCGTCCTCGCGGTGTTAGTATCCACCATCCATGTAAATGGATTTTGGTATTTTCCTCCCCCTGCTAAGCCCTCTTTACTCATCAACAGCCGCTCGATCATGCGTCCTGCTTGCTCCGATGTGATTCCATGGTCGCAGGCTGCGGCTAGACTTGCGCGCGTCTGGGGGGATACGCTAGCCACGAAGAGCTTCGATTGCGAATTCTCGAGGCCGGATATGGTATATAACCCCGAAGCGTCGGGGCCGGATAGTTGGAGCGCTGGTGCGGAGTCAAGCACGTTGAGTACTTCGTTGTGGCTTTGTAGAGAGACGAGGACGGCTTCGGCGGAGGTGACGCAGCCGGAGCAGGCGAGGCAGTCGGTCAAGGAGATCTGAGCGGGCGGGTCGGAGCCAGAGGAGGAGGAAGGTTGGCCGTCGAGGATGACTTCATAGTCAAGGGAGGAGGGATCCTGGGAGGGCGGTGGTGCGGTTGGCAGGGTTTCGATGGGTTTGATGCAGGCAACGCCGGGGGAGATGAAGTCGTTAAGGTCGTCGACTGAGAGGATTGCGGACATGCTGGCGGTTTATTGATTGCTCCGTCAAGGAGCTGGATGGTATGGAAGGGTATTGTATGCGATGTGGTCGACTGCTCGAAAGACCGCTGTGATATTAGGATGTCGCCACCTGCGCAACTCCCCCTTTTGCACTTTCCTCGACGTCGTTGATATCCGTGTAGGTAGCGCGCGTTTTTATTAGAACGCTGTTGAAAATGCGCAAAGTTATAGATCAGTGCAAACCATTGTAGCAGGCTCCAGCGCACTCTCAATCACCAAAGCCCATCTTTTGAAATGCACAATCGAGGATGACTGGGTTGCGCAAAAAAAGGCACACTGCGAGATCGGCTGCCCCTCCAAGGTGGCGGGCCTTCAGAGGCAGAGCGGGTACCCCCACTGTTGGACAGGGACCCATGTTCTGGGCCATGCAAGGTGCCCAATCGAACATCGGGCATTTCAGATGTGACGTCGCGGGAGCCCCTCCGCCGTGAACCACAGGATAGGTGTGCCAGACAAAGCCGAGGCAACCCAACAGCGTTCCGCCCGAAGCGGAAATATAGCTCTCCAAATGAAAACAGCAGCATGTACGTACTTCATCGGCAACAGACACGCGGTTCCATAATGTCACCTCCAAAAGTGAAGGCGTTGCCGTCTTGAAGATAGATATTAGTTCATCCAAGAGCTATCGAGAGCATGCTGTCCGTCGAGCGTCTTATAAAATCAAGTTTAAAAAAAAAAAACTCCTGAGTAGCTCCTCAAACGATGCCATCTCTAAGTCAACACACATCAACAAACAGCAGGCCTCCTCGACTTTCGTATCCTTGACTCCCTTTCAGCTTGTAATCTCCGTCGCTCCGATCGCCGCCGCCTCGCCCGTCGGTCGTCCAATGCAGCAATACCATCTTGACTTAAGCCCTCAAAGGTCTTCAAGTCGGCCAGAAAGCGCCGGAGACGCAAACCCGTTTTAGCTCTGATCCACGCATCAAGTTCCGTATCCGCAGACGCGGCGCAAATTATTTTCAGACCCTTGAGAACATCTCGATCACTAATATCTTCATCTTCGGGGGCCTGTGATTGAGTGTCACGAGCGTCGTCTTCCACGCTAGACGTCTTGGCTGCCTCCCGAGAAGACTCTGATCTCCTCATCGGGTTTCGGGCAGGTATTACAACCGAGATTTGAGCTGCTTTCTCGGTCATGTCAAGTCCCTGCACTGCAGCTTCAGCCAACCTCTGACGACGCAAAGCAGCAACGCGCTGAAGCCTTTGGGATGGAGACGGCGGCTTTGCAGATGTCCTCTTGCTCATAGGCCGATCTTTCTTCGGCGATGCCCCGGCTTTGTCTCCCATGTCGTCAAGCTTTCGGACAACATCATCGAGCGCTTTCTCGAATGATGACGGAGTGCCAATAGCAGACTTCCAGGTCTCTGGAAGCTCCGGTTTGCAGGCGGTGCTGGATCTAGGCATTGCTGTAGTTGTCTGGTTATCTTGTTCTCTATTTCGTACTTCCATCACAACACCGTTCTGTTGGCGGACTATGCAGGTCCTGTTGGGCGGTGTTTTTTTTCTCTCTGGGGATGGCTCCTTCTCCTCCACAATGGTAGTCGGATGTTGTTGGGTGGTGGGTTGCGAACCTGTTTTGTTGAGAAGCACTATCCCTTTTCGCGCTTGGTTACGTGGTGTCGGCAGAGCTGGCAATACCTTGCTGGACCCTTGCGTGCTCGCAGAGGGCGCGGCACTGTGAGATTCGGAGACAGTCTGACTTCCTTCCGCGGTGGTTGGTGGCAGTTTTCTCCTGACAGGGGGAGTTGGTTGCCCTTCCACGTCTGAAATCACCTTTGCATTATCGGCAGTGACTGAAACGATGTTAGCCCTGAGATTCTGTAGAAAAACACTAGCCAACATACACTTGGGGCTGTCTTGATCCTTCGTTTGTGCCGAGTTAGGTTTGGCGGGAAGAGGCTTGTTCATCAAAAGTACCCCAGATGGACGACGTCTGAGCTCTCGTCCGGGCACCGAAGGCGGCTCTCCCGACCCTGTACAGCCTGGTGGGGATGTGGATTTCTGTTGATGTGAGGTTTCCGGGCGTTGAATAGACGGCACTTGCGGGCTCGCTTTCTCGGCCTTCGGTGGGCCTTCGTCGATGTGGGCGAGAGGAGCGGTGTATTTGGGAGTCCGAAAATGAATTACCGTTTCGCTGCTGGACTCCTTCGAATGGCTCGACGATGAGCCTAGGCCAGATGAACTTCGTCCGTTAAATCTGAAGCGAGGATCGTCTGACACACCGTTCAGATGCTGCGTGTTTTCTTCCCTTTTCTCCGTAGCCTTTTGGTCCGCAGATGTGACGGCAAGACCGGCGTCTCGAAATTGCTGACGATACGGAAGAAACTCCTTGACCGTGTGGACAGAGACGTGGGTCTCGGCTCCTGAGGATGTAGAGGCTGGTAGCTTGCCGACGGCTCCAGCGGCTATAACATACTCTTCAAGTTCTTTGGTGAAAGTATCGAGTCTTTTCTGTCGGCTTGAAGATCTAGTTCTCGGAACCTTCATGTTCTGAGAGGAAGCAGGCAGTACACCCAGCACAGGAGGTGAGAGGGGGTATATCTGTTGAGGACGATTGGCTTTGGGAAGGGTGGACGAATCATCCGAGGGGACCAGAGAAGAAAGCCTGTGCTGTTGTGATAAACTCCTCCGGACTGATTCCGAGTGGACTGCGTCGTTGAGAAACGGCGCGACAGCCATCGTCGAAAGCTTTTGTGGATAGGTCGATGACTTTGGAAAAACTGAATAACGAGGCGTTGCGGGAACGGCTGGAACGGGCCGCCTCTTGATATTGGGCTGTCTCGGGCGACTGGGCTTCCCAAGTTGTAGTTTTTCATCAAGGTTGCCAACCCGGGCGTGGTCGGGTGTCGCACTCTGAGGGGCACGTAGTGCTTCTGGCTTCGGGGGGGATCGAATGGGAGACTTGGGCAGCATGCCCCAAAATGCGCGATTCTCTCCAGACGGCAGCCCAGAGCGCTTAATTGTCTTCTCGGGCTCAGCTTTCAGCGATGCGTTGCGTTTGGAAGGGCTGCCGTGGCAGCAACCATCGTCTTGGGAAGACTTGACCTCTTGACGACCAAACACGGGATACGGCCCACGGTCCTTTTCAAGCTTGACGCTGCTTCTAATATCGGCCTCCTGAAACGTGTCCGGGACGGCGAGCGGGATTGGTTGTGTTTCGCTCGGCTTGAGACTGCGCGATGTCCTCTTCGGCGCAACAGCCTTGGATCCCCGGCTGCTAGTGGAGTGGGTGAACGACACGCGGACCCTGCTCCGGTGTTTCCGCCGCACGAGGGCGCGCTGGGCCCTGCGTAGCTTCTGGAGAGACTCGCTCAGGGGTTTGTGCATGACCTCCTCGGCGGCGCGGTGGGCCAGGCTCGGGCTGCTCAGAGGGGGAGCATCGGGAACGAGTGGCGAAGCAATTTTGAACTTTGGTCGACGGTGCGGACTTCCCTTCTAAGCTAAGTTGAATGCAGGCATCGCCCATTCTATTCCAAAAAGTCGATTCCAAAAAAAAGAGGGTGCGGCGGAGCCGAAAAGTAGGGCTGCTGTGGTTGCGATATGGGGCCAGGAAGATATCGACGGTGTTGCAAGACGACAGAGGGCGGTGGCACGGCCAGACCTCCAGCCGATCGGGTTGGAGGAAGAAAGTCGAGCAGTCTCCCAGCCGGAAGGAGCCATGGGGTTTAGACCTGTTCAACCTCCCATCCCTCGCAAATCGAGACTGGGCATGGGAGGAAAGTGCGGCCTCGGACCTCTATCATCATGTTTTGACATCCTTGACGCCTGGAGAAGCGTACATGTCCAATTGCCGGCGGCCTTTGCGCAGCAGAAACTCAATTGCCGCAAAGTCCCTTTTGTCAATGCCAATGTTTTTCTTGAACTCGTTGCTATGGGGGGTTGGTGAGATCTCCGCCCCTGTGAAAAGTTGGAAGCCATCAGGAGCTCTTACCGTGCAAACGTCTGAAAGTGGGATCTTGTAGCCTCAGGTTTTTTTCGGCACTCTCGGAGACACTGCCTGTACAGGCTAAGGATTTCCTTCTGGAGACCCGAAAGACGCATGGCGTATGCTGGCAGTCAAGCAATTTGATGGCGGTCTTCTTTTTTGTGTGTAATGTCCAGTTGGAAGAATCAAAACAGAAATCAGGGGGCAGCGCTCGAAAATCCGTGACGCCGCGCTTTGAGAGCCTCGGCACGTCACGCCCCAGCGGTTAGGTCCGATGGATCCACTAAAGTCCAGCGTTGACCAGGACAGGGGCTGGAAAGTAAGCTCCAAGAGCAACAGCTCCTGAAGCACTTTGTTTTACCATCCGCGAACCTAGACTCTTCCCAACGGATAGAATTCTACGCCAAATTCCCGGGAGAATATCCGGCAAGTGCTGATAGTTACCTACTTATCCCCGGATTTAAAGCAATCCTCTGTCAGATCTGATGGGCCGCCCTAACCTAGTGGCAGACGAGCCGTCCATTTCATCTGCAGCGAGCTTTAGCGCACCTAAGTCCGAACGAGGGGCTCCGATCGGCGACAACATGGATCATCACTCCAACCATCACCTTCGTCCGTGGTGTCCACAACAGACTGCGACTTACGCTGGGGCAGGGACACGTTTTTGAGGCCATACAGAATCCAATTAACCCGATGGCTTCGTTTTCGGTGAGCATTTACATCTCTAAAGTTTTTGTCTCGTCAAGGTGGACAGAGGCTGACGATGTTGCAGCGACTCGTTCGCTTTCTCGCAAAAGACGGACGCACCTATTATGGTGACGCCATACTTCCTCGCGGGGTGAGCGACATCAGCAAGGCCAAGCAAGCCCGCATTGTCCGCGGAGACATCTTCGGAAAGCATGATGTTACCACCGACGTCGCCGATATCCGATTGCTGCTTGCCCCTCTAGCTCTAGAGGATGTCCGAACGGTTCGCTGCCTGGGCTTGAACTATGAGCTCCACGCTAAGGAGGTATTCCTTGCCATTGCATCCGACTATCTAGGAGAACAGGAAGGCTTATGAGGCCCAGAGCAAAATGCCGATTCCCCGATTTCCAGTCTTGTTGTAAGCGGCCACGACGAGATGTACGAATGCCGTGGCTAACGGAAACCAAGCTACAAGCCTGCCACTTCGCTCGCGGGTCCTACCGACCCCATTCCTGTGCACCCCCTTGCACAGGAGGGTTCTGGTCTTGACTATGAATGCGAGCTGGTGGCGGTCATTGGCAAGAAGTGCGCTGATGTGCCCGAGTCCAAGGCTCTGGAGCACGTTTTGGGTTATGCGATTGGCAATGATGTGTCCCATCGAGACTGGCAGATAGCGCGTGGCGGTGGTCAGTGGTCATTAGGGAAAGGGTTCGACGGCTGGGCGCCGTACGGTCCAGGGATCGTTAGCAGCAACCTGATCAAGGACCCCCAGACCCTCAAGATCTCTACTCGGCTTAACGGCAAGGTAGTGCAGCAAAGTAACACTGCCGACATGATCTTCAGCGTGAAGAAGACAATTGCCTTCCTTAGCCAAGGGCACACTCTCCTGCCAGGCGACCTGATTTTCACCGGAACGTGAGTTTTTGACCAGTCGCACGACTATTTGGGCCTGCTAACATCTAAGACAGACCCTCGGGTGTTGGAATGGGAAGAACACCTCAGCTTTGGCTCAAGGACGGCGACGTTGTCGAAGTTGAGCTGGAACAAGTTGGCAAATGTACGAACAAGGTGGAATTTCAGTCAAAACAAGGCCCGAGGCTGTAGGCGATGTTCGAGGTATATCTATGGCAATCCATCAGCATGAAAAAGGGAACAGCGTACTGCACCGTTCGCCGTTCCCGATTGATGCAATCTATTCTCAGCTCATGCGAAGAAGCACTTCTGTCTCACCAACCGGATCTCCCCCCTGAAACAGCTGTCACCAAGGCTGGGAGCTGAGAGCCTCAAGTCGGGATCTCGGTATCGGGAAACGGAAACCTTCTGGATTTATGTTTGTTGTTCAAACCACCGAGATTCAAAAGCCCGCCAATCAAATGTCGCTCAGCCACTGTCCAGAACTCGCGGTAGGCCATCCCCGCACCTCTCACGCTGCGCCGTAGGCACACAGGGGCCCAGCACTGCCCCTTGAAAAGGGAGACAGTCGCGCACGCTACCAGCATCGCCCCGAGCCTCGTTATCACAGGCTAACCAGCACCACAAGATGACGCCCTCAACCAGGTCAAACAACTCTCCACCAAATGTCCAGATCTTGTTTTGCAGGCGGAAATCCAATTACGCTAGACCAAGTCATATGGATACCTTTGTTGACCCAAATCTTTCACAGCCCCCACACATGGGCCATGCTGTCCGCATGGCCATGGTCGGATGAATTCCGAGGCTTTCTTACCTCTGACCGGATCTCCAAGCGAGTAACCTATACCACATTCGTTACTACCTCGGTGTGCCCTTTCAGAAGGCTGAAAGGCATGGTCATAAACCCGGCCTCCACATATCATGAGAAGACCACGGCATGGCGAGCCGAAGTGCCTGACCTGAGTCTACGTCAGGCGCCTCGTTGGCTTCGCCATCTCTCCCTCCGCAGTTCCCCTACTTTTCCCCCGTATATGTGTTCCAGATGTCTGGAACGCAGCGGTCTGTTCTAGTGTCCTTGCATGGCGACGCCTACAAGCCGAAACATCTACATTCCTCGGCAAGAAGTTCTGATAATAGAGACATCCTATCAGTTTCTCATCGTATATTCGCCCCTTCTTCTCCTTGCGTTGGTCGTGTTTACGGTGTTCAGAACATCAAGAAGTCGAACTCGTCCGAAGTCCTGCTCTCCCTCGGGGACGAATACCCGCAAGATGTGCACCGTAGCACTGCAGGCGCCGGGGGTTCCGAAGTCAACGACGCTGGTAGACATTTCCCAGATGGCGCAAATGCCAGGCCACTGGGGAGACGAATCCGAAGTCTTCCATCCTCAAGAGCCCCCGGTCGAGGAAGAGTTGGGCCAGTCGAGCCAGGGTGACAAAGACCCAGAGCTCTTCCGCTACAATCCGCCAGCGGCCTTGACTGAGCTTGCCAACGTCACCTCCGAGACTATTGTCCTCATCGTTAGATCTTCAGTTGAGCAGGTCTTTGAGCAAGTCGAGGCCGAGCGGCGACGCACACAGGAGGAACTTATGCTCTCCGTAGGGCCCGTTGACAACGAGCCAAACGAGGACATTGCAACCGGCAAATCCCCCGATATAACGCCCCAGTTTCTTCGACTCGCCCAGCACTCAACTACAGTCTCACACAGCAGCTCATCCGAGTCCCAAAGCTGGGCAGATGAGCACAGCAAAAGCCACCGCCGACACCGCTTCGGTTTACGCCGCGTGTTCCAACACATCACCGAGAAGGGGGGATCTTCCTCCTCTTCCAACATCAACGGCTTCGACATTAGCAGTCTCCCCGCGCACATCCACCAAATCTCACCGCCCGCTTCCACGCCAGGCAGCTCACCACCTCCTCCTCGCCATTCTCCCCCTCCCCCTCCTTCATCCTTCACCCAGCTCGTCTACAAGCACATCAAACCCTCCACCCCACCTCATACAAACCCCAGTTCCGAAGCCGAGACAATGTAAGCCCTTTCCCCCCTCCCCTTTCTCAAACTCCCACCTGACAACCACCCCAGCGAATGCGTCTCCTGCTTCGACGACCTCTCCCCAAAAGCCGGCGTCAAAACCCCTTGCCACACCTACTGCAAGCCCTGCTTCCAACAACTAATCTCCACTGCTCTCGAGACCGAAGCCCAGTGGCCGCCCAAATGCTGCCTCAACCCCATCCCCTTCCGCACCATCACTAAGCACGCGGGCTCTAATCTCGTACGCCGCTACCGCGATCGTGATGAAGAGTTCAAAGTCCCTGTTTCAGATAGAATCTACTGCAGTACTGCCGACTGCGGGACGTGGATCAAGAAGGTAGACAAAGCGAACAAGACTGCTCGGTGCAGCGCGGGACATGTGATGTGTGTTCTGTGCCGTGGGGCGCCGCATCCATTGGGGACAGCGTGCGCGCAGGATAGGGACAGGGCGGTGGTGGATCAGCTTGCGGAGGAAGAGGGGTGGAGGAGGTGCAGCAAGTGCGCGGTGCTGGTTGAGCATCGGGAGGCGTGCCAGCATATGACATGTCGGTGCGGGAATGAGTTTTGTTATGTCTGTGGGGCGCAGTGGAGGACTTGTGCCTGTACGAGTGAGATGTTGACGGGGATAAAGACGAGGGCAGCGAAAAAGAGGGAGGAGAGGATGAAGAAGGAGAGGGAGGAGGATACGTGGTTGCAGAATGCATTGAGGTTGATCGAAGAGTATGAGAGGGAAACAAAGGAGGTGGAAGAGAGGATTAAGAGGGCGAGAAGGGAGGAGAGGAGGAGAGAGAGGGTGAAGATGGAGGAGGAGAGGGTGAAGGAGTTGGAGGAGAGGTATGCGGAGTTGAGGGAGTCGCTGGGGAGAGTGAATAACATGCAGAGGGGGTTGTTGAGCTGTGCGCATGAAGGGGAAAGGGGAGAGGCAGAACTACAGAAGGAACGAGAACGAGAAGAGCTGGAGAGGAGGCAAGGGGCTGAGTTGAAGGAGTTAAAGGGGGTGTTAAACCAGAAATTGATGGAAAGGGAGATGGAATGGGATAGGGATTATCGTGTGAGGGTGGCCTACGAGCAGCAGTTGGAGGAAGGGTATGCCGGAGCGTTGAGGGCCTTTTGGATGGGCAAGGCGGGCGGCGATGAGCGTCTGTCGGAGGCTTTGGGAGCGTATATGATGCAAAACGACCGGAGGTGGGATGTGTGGAGTAAAGAGCGGGAGGTCAACCTAGCGAAGGCTAAATTTGAAGCGGAGGAGGAGGTTGCGGTGCGCGATGAGATCATGGATACGATGCGCTCGCGGCTAGAGACGAAGCTGGGCGAGCGGGAGGCAGAGCGAGAGGCAAGGTTTGCAGCCGAGAGAAGGTGGTTCGAACTGGTTGTGGCCGAGAGGACAAGAATGTTGGCTGAGATTGAGGGGGTAGACAGAGAGAGCGGCGGTGTCGGTGATAGTGAGGCTACCGAGGATGAGGACGTGGTCCTCTTCTCGGGACGAGACGACAACTTGAGTAAGACCAAACCCCGGGGTTGGCCATTACCTTGAGGTAGACCAGTCGGAAGTACACAGTGTATAGGTCAGAGTTATCACCCGTGCGGAAAAAGAGCTTCTTTGAAACGAGACCAAGGCCGGGATGCATTAAAATGGAAGCGCCATATTCGCCCGGACTGTTCGCCCTGGCAGTTTGAGGTCATTGCCAGTTCTTCCAACGTTAGTCGACCTTGTGCGGTGGTGTACTCCCGTGCCCAGCCTTCCATGCTTCTTCAGACAACATCGAGTGTTTTGTTTTTTGCATTGTCAAGTGAAAACCTGCCATGATCCAACATTCTAGCCACAAGGTACTTGCCCAGCCATGAGTTTCAGCCTGACCGCTAAATGGAGCCGCCTACAATACAGCCCAACGTAACCCGAAGTCAACATCGCGGCTGGGAGCTTGGCGGTGAATGCAACACGAGGGTTGTGGATGTCGCGATCGCTCAGTCGCCCAATGATGGAGGCCCGAAACAGCTCTTATCTTATCACCGTTTTGGATCAATGGAGAGCTCTTTCTCCAAAATTACGTCACTTTTGAGCCTCGCCGAATCCGAGACCGGGACCAGGACGGGTTCGAAGGAGTCACTCACGACGAGGTGGACAAAGATGCTGCTCAAGGGCGCCTAGCTGCCCACCCGAGATGCGCCGATGCCAGGCGCAGCAACAACGGACGTGCCGCAATAGCCAGGCACACCTCTTCTGGACTTCTAGAAGGAAAAGCGGCATGGCCCCCCGCATTTTCATGAGCTTGTTTCGTCTGCTCAAGGCGACCCGGGGAAGGCGCAAATCAGATAGGTACGGGACGGTACGTAATGCTGTTTGGTGGCCAGTGGTCCTCCGCACCCGCTGAGTGGCCCCAGCCAGTGCCAGCCGCCCGGCCCAGCCTGGACGGAGCCACCGCGATGTGGCGCACGAGCAGCTCATGCCGCACTCCCTGGGGGTTGACCCCCAAGCCGGACCCGGGCTGGTGTTATCTCATCATTGGGCTATCGCGATGAGATGATATGATCTTCTACCAATCCTGCTGGAGAATTGCTGCCTTTGGGCAGGCTCGGCATTCTTTGTGTCTCTTTCCAGGTAGGTAGGTAGCCAGCCTAGGTAGCTTGCGTGTACTTTATAACAACCAAACTCGCCGCCCCAGGGGGTAGCCCTCTCTCTCCTCTCCTTCTGAACTCTGCACCCCAAATCTGCCAACCCGCCTTGCCCATTGAGCTGAACCTCCCGCCTTGTCTCGACATCGCAACCGCTCTCCCACCTAGCTCACCTGCGGCATTTTATTTTCCACACAATCCATATCCACCATGGCCGAGACAGTGTCCCACGGTCGCGGCGGTGCCGGCAACATCAACCCCGATGACACCAAATACGTCGATGGCGAGGTGACCCGAGTCGGCGAGGCAGGGTCTCATGGAGACGGAGCCTTCAGCACCGGTCGCGGAGGTACGCCGTGCAACTATCACTCTCTCACCCAAAGCCCCGACTACCCTTTACCCAAGACACAAACACAACACACATCATCACCACCCTCTACCTTCACTGCGCAAAAACAAAAACTTCCATCCCGTCCCTCACCGTGGTGTGATCCCGTCTCCCTGCGCCTTATCACCCCTAACCTCACTCCACACTGCCCACTGCCCACTGCATGCCAAGGCCCGGCAACAAGCGACGTCTTGATAAGGGAAATCAGCTCCACCCATTCCCCAATCACACGTTTCCCCCTATTCGAATAGCGGCGCTCCATCTAACCATCCAACTTGCGCTAACGCTTTTGTTCCAACTCAGGCGCCGCCAACATCGGCGATCCAGGCAAGAAGTCGACCATCCGAGCCGACAAGGACGCGATCCCCGAAGCGGCGGTGCGCCCCAGCTCCGAGAACACGGACTACCACACCGGTCGCGGCGGCGCCGGCAACGCGCACGTTGTGGGCGAGAAGAAGGTGAATGCGGATGGTGGGCCCGTCTCGCTGGCGGACAAGCTGAAGTCCAAGATCTTTGGAAGGTTTGGCAAGAAGTGATGATCCTCATTCACTGTGCGAGGGGAGACGGGAGGATAATGAAGGAGGGTGCTTCTATTTGATTATTTTTTATTCTGTTTGAGAGAGCAACTTTGATACCACACGGCACCCAAAAAATACCTATCGAATATCAGTCACCAGAAAAAGAGGAAGGGGTGCGTTCGTTGCAGAGAATTATACCCAGTCGAGATTTACTTGGTGTGGAGGCTAAGGTATTTAGTGATGTTTGTATAAGGTACCTGAGGTACGTAGTTGAACTGAATCTTCACTTGTTGCTGCCTCGAGATTTCCATCAGATTGTTGAAAGCCCAGGCTCTTTGACATTCGTTTCTCGCATGTTTCGCCTGACGCAATCGACGCCTGAAACAAAACGACCAGACCGCATCAGCTCATGCCTGCATCTCCGCGTCACCAACTGAGAAGTGAGCTCTCATGTAACCTCGAGGGTCCTCAGTCCCCAATGCCTGTTACTAACAGGCCAGATGACCTTACCCGTGCATACAACAGCGTAGGAATGAATGAGTTGCTTGGGTAAGGTGAGCCTACAAGCCGCGTAGTATGTGAGTGGTCCACCTCTTCAGAGGCCAGAGCCGAAGCGGCACGCCACAGCAACCTGCCTGGCCGCCCACTCCCGCAGTCCCTTTTGCCTGATTCTGGCGTCTGCCCTGATTCTGAGCCCACGTCGGCAAAGGCACTGAAGTTAGTGCTTGCAGTGTGGGATCCCGTTCTTCAACATATGCCGAGCGGCATGCCGCCATTGGCAGGAGCAGGAGCTCGGACGAAGCTGTTCCCCGGTCGCGCAAGATCTCGCGGTGCTATGCTTGGAGCATCCCAGTGTTTGGGGGGGGGGGGGGTCAAAGTCACAAGGACGGGCCATGCACATCATTATTACCCCTCACCCACTCCCCGGCCTTGGCGAGGACGACGGGGTCCATCTTTTGATTCTTGCGCGGGGAGGATTGTTTGGGTTGTCACTGTTTACAGAAGGGGGCCGCTGACAGCAGAGGATGGCTGCGTGTAGAGCATGACTGGTGTTGGGCTGTCTCACAGGAGGCGTGCTGTGTCTACGATGCGACTATTGGTTAGTTTTCGTTTGGCAGGTTTGTTGCGAGCTGCTGTTCACGGCGGGCTGGAAAGAGCGCGGAGAGCCCGTTGCTCGCGCTCGCTGCCTTGACCTGGTCAGCTTGCATGGCAGCATTGCAGCGGGCCATTGAGCGTTCGCGGCTTCCCGGATCTGGGATCTGCGTGCATAGCGATCATAGCTAAGTCGGGGATGGCTGGGGCCTATCGGGGAATACCAGCAGTGCTTTCACAGCCTGGCACTGAGCCATGGTCGCTGAGGCCAAGTAGTTTATCGATTCCGTTGGGCGTCCATGGCGCCGATATACGAAAAGCACGCCTTGAAGAGGCGCGGAAGGATCGTTGGAAAGGCGCTCTGCGGCGAGGGCACCCGTTCCGAATGTGCCCCCCCCCCCCCCCCCGCGTCAACACGGACAGCGAAGTGGTGGACGCGGTGCTGTGGGTGGTGAGCAAAGCGGCAAACGAACACACACCTTCAACTGTTTCGGTCTTGGGGTGTGTCCGGGGCATGGTTAATGCTGCACTTCCCAGATCGATCTCGCCCATTCACCCGGCCTTGTGAGTACATAAAACACATCGTATGCACATAAATAGGAATGGGTGGGCCGATGGGGCACCGAATGCCGTCTGTTCCAGGTTTTCCTTTCCCAGTCCTCGTCGTGTTCAGTGCGGCCATCCTGGACCGTTGAGGCCAAAAAGGTGCCCACGACGGCGGAGCTGTGAGGTAAGGGTCCGGCCCAGTGTCTCGCGGGGAATGAGAATCGACGCGACTGCAAGCGACAGCGACTGTAACGTCGAGGCGAGATCCATCTTTTAGATGCTGCCTTTAGACACCCTCTCCTTAAGCTTGACACCACCTCGCGAATCTGCCATCCAGTCGCTCTGCCCTCCCTCCTGCCACCAGCCAATTTGCGAGTCGATGCAGGGCGTCTGCCGCAGCGCCCAGATTCCTTTGTCCGACCATCCACTTCGGCTTCGCGCTGCCAACAGCTCCTCGAGGGGGTCCCTTCGTTCGGCAGCGTCACGGCCGCGCCCGCGGCTGGCTTATAGGTAGCCTTGATGCGCCTTTGTCGTGGATACTCGACTGTGGTTGTTTCCAATCGCCAGCCGTTCCATCGTTGACAACGGTGCGAGGTAATTCGTCGGTTCGGGCCTGTGGTGGCACTGGAAGAGGGTGGACCGTGCCCGCTGCGTATTCGGTGTTAGTGAGCGGGAGCCTGGCCCAGGCAACCCCTGGGAGGAACGATGGCGCCGCGCCCACCACCTGCGCCGCGCCTATTTTCACGGCTTTCACACGCGTCCAACCGGTCTCACTCTTCGTCTTTCGAAGCCGACGATGAGCGCTCCAGCATAGGGTCTGCTGATATTCCCTCTAGGATGAGTCCGGACCGAAGCAGCAGCGGCGGCAGAAGTCGTAGCAGTGCGACCAGTGGCCGTCGCATCAACCCTAACGGAAACGGAAATGGGGCCTTCGCCCACGAAGACACCCGGCCGACAAGCTCCAAGGAGCTTGCGGGCTTCTACGCCTACTCATTTGCTGCTGAGGTCTATGTTGTCTGCGGTTAGTCAAACACCTCCCAGCTCTTCTTTCTGTTTCTCAAGCTAATTCGATGTTCTAGCCATTGGTACGTTCGCCCAAATCTTCTGCGCTCGGAGATGGGCTCGAGCTCTTGGAACTCACGGAAAGCTTACAACTCGCAGGCTCCTTCATCCCAATTCTCCTCGAGAGCTTAGCCCGTGAAAATGGTGTCTTACTATCGGATCGAACGAGCCCGTGCGGCGCGAGCTCCGACAAAGATTCGGACGACGACGGTCAGTGTATCGTCCACATCCTCGGGATGGAAATCAACACGGCCAGCTTTGCCATGTACACGTTCAGCATAAGCGTCCTGTTGCAGGCGCTTTTGGTTGTCAGTATCAGCAGCGCCGCGGATCATGGCAACTTTCGCAAGAAGCTTCTCCTCGCCTTCGCCTGGATTGGGAGCATGAGCGTCATGTGCTACATCTTCGTCACCAAGAATATCTATATCCTGGGCGCTCTCCTGGCTATTGTCTCGAACACCTCCTTCGGTGCCTCTTTCGTTCTCCTCAACTCGTTCTTGCCCCTCCTCGTCAGACGCCATCCGTCAGTGGTCACCCCCGTTGATTCGAGAACCCCAGACTTGACTGCTTCAGACGGTGAATCGCAGCCGCTCGAACCATCGGCGCGCATTGATACAGATGGTGAGGAGGAGTTCGATCCGAGAGCAGCGTTGCTTCCGGGCCACCCTGAGGAGGGTCGAGCCATATCCCGCGTTCGAACAAATGAGGAGAAGATATCCGAGGAGATGAGCCTCTCGACGCAAATATCAGCAAGGGGTATCGGCATTGGATACATTGCAGCGCTGTTCCTCCAGTGCGTCGCGATATTCATACTGGTCCGCATGAAGAACACAACTTGGTCGCAACGCGTCGTCCTCTGCGTCATCGGCGCCTGGTGGGCCATTTTCACAATCCCAGCAGCGCTTTGGCTTCGCCCTCGGCCTGGGCCTCCTTTGCCCTCGCTCTCACACCAAACCGGCGTCCGGGCATGGATCTCTTATACGGTCTACGCCTGGAAGTCTCTCTTCCGCACCGTTAAGCTGGCGACACGGCTTGTGGACATCATGCTCTTCCTGGGAGGTTGGTTCCTACTCTCAGATGCCATTGCGACGACCTCCTCGACGGCCATCCTCTTTGCCAAAACACAACTCCACATGGAGCCATGGGCGCTAGGCATGATAAACGTCATATCCACGGCATCAGGGATTGTTGGTGCATTTTCCTGGGCTTTCATCTCGAGACGGTTCAAGCTCCAAGCTCACCAGACCATCCTCGCCTGCATCGCTCTCTTCGAGCTGATCCCTCTGTATGGCTTGATGGGTTATCTTCCGTTTGTAAAGAACTGGGGTGTTTTTGGACTTCAGCAACCGTGGGAGATGTACCCCCTTGCGGCCATCTACGGCTTCGTCCTAGGCGGGCTGAGCAGCTACTGTCGTTCTCTTTATGGAGAACTGATTCCGCCGGGATCCGAAGCGGCATTCTACGCGCTTTACGCCATCACCGACAAGGGGTCGAGTGTGTTTGGCCCGGCCATCGTGGGCGCGATCATCGACAGCACGGGGCACATCCGACCAGCGTTTTGGTTTTTGGCGGCGCTCGTTGGGCTCCCGGCCCCGCTGATATGGTTCATTAACGTAGACCGGGGAAAGCGTGAGGGTGAGACCCTGGCCGAAGTTATTGAAGGCTTCAAGCAGCTCCAGCAGAGTGGTGGCGAGGAGGATGTTTCGAGTGAGCGGAACAGCACCAGCGAAGGCGACAGCCAAGGGATTCTCGCGCGGTACGACGATGACTAATGTGTGGCATGATTCGAAGTCGGCCTGCTGCCTGTTTCCTTGCAACTGCATGTGTACCTACTGATGCATAGCGCCGGCGTTCATGGATGTTTTCTGCTTTTCCACGTTGGCTCGGTCAGCCTTTTTTTTTTTTTTTTGCGGGAGCAATAATGGACATAGGCAGCGAAACAAGGCAGGCAACCATAGCGAGCTTTGCGTGTTTCCTCCATGGCCTTCTGGGTAATTTGGATTATTGAAAGCAACTGCCGGGTGTTGAGCTCTCCGGCAAATCGTGGTGATCCGAGTAAAGATGAGACAGAGTTGCACTGTGGCATGCTGCGATGGAATTCCAGCGGAGATGTATGTGCTTTGCGATGATCAGGTTTGCCGTGGATTGTGCATGCGCGCGGGTGTGGGTGTCCTTGCCGTCCAAGCCGTATTTGTTTGGATTTGCAATCCCATCGACTTTTGCTCTAGGTTGGCCTCGAGACAGATGAACGAACAGCCAAACAATTGGATTGACCACTCATCATTGTCTGCGACCGAAGAAAGGCATTGGCTCGGGATCCGGGGAAGACCGGGTGGGTCCGCTGAGCCACATATTACCAGCCCCCTCGAGAAGAGCGTGGATCCTTGGAGGAGATATTAAGTGGCTGGATTTCTTCGCCCAGTGGCGACGCGAAATTTCAAAGGTTCAACTTCTTGCGACAAATACTCCGCATCGCTTTCCATCCCCCATTGACGTCCGAGCATCGCGATACTCGCCGAGCGCATTCATTGGCAAGCTGTGATTGACTTTTGCAGCCCCGACGCGCTCCCGAGAGCAGCCGGCTGGCGTCGCATCAGAAATTTGGTGCTAAAGCCGCCCCAGCGGACACCGAACCGCACACCTCACCACCTCCTCACTTTGCCTTTCCGCGGGCCACGAAAACCTTCTTCCCGCCCCGAACACAAACAACACCAACACCATCGGTCGGATCGCCGCCATCACGGCACGCGCCGCGCGCCCCCTTTCTTGATACGGCTGCAATCGCGTAGCTGATTTTTGTGTTGCACTACTTCGCATTACTTTCCGGCGCATCGAGCTGCGACGCGAGCTCTCTCCAAAACAGCCATGGCCTCCGCGCGCAAGAGACCGAGAGTTGAGACCGAGGACAACCGCGCCGAGTGTCCCTTCTCCATCAAGATCGTCGACCCTAAGGATAAAGAGCAGAAGAAGAAGAAGCGCAGGCGCACCGATAACGGCGAGGACGATGACGCGAACACCAAGGTCAATCTGCAGATGTCGCCCTTCGCGCCCAGCGGCAAGTTCAAAACACACGAGACGATGGACCTCCATTACCAGGTTGAGCCTGCCAAGAAGTGGACGGACATGACGAGGTACAATAGCTTCGTTCGTAAGTGCAAATCGCGATCTTCATCGACGCCCCAAGTGAGTTCCGAGCTAACCGCGTGCCATCACGACTAGTCAACGGAGTAAAGTATTTCAGTGAAGGGTTTATCTACGTCGCAAATGACTCCAGCATCGAACGGCAAAAGGCTGCCGGTGAAGTGATGCAACCTAGGAAGAAGTCCGACGATGACTGGGTCGCACGAATTCTCGAGATCCGCGCTAGCGACGAGCATCACGTCTATGCCCGTGTGTACTGGATGTACTGGCCTGACGAGCTGCCTCAAGGCACTCACGACGGAAAGAAGACAGTCCAAGGCCGCCAACCATACCACGGCGCGAACGAGCTAATCGCTTCCAACCACAGTAAGTACTATCCTCAATTACTTCTCAAACGTGACATGACTGGGCTAACCGCAAACAGTGGACATTATCAACGTGGTCAGCGTCACTTCGCAGGCGCAGGTGAAGCAGTGGTACGAAGAGAATGATGACGAGGTCCAGCAGGCCCTCTATTGGCGTCAAGCTTTTGATGTTCGCACCTACGAGCTCTCGGTAAGCGCACAAGCAGCTTTCCCACTGAGCTCTAATGCGACTAGTGCTAACAGATAACGGACGGTAGACCGTCGAACTCGTCTGTAGCTGCAACACCCCCGCACACCCAGACAACCTCCTTGTGGGTTGCACGTCAGAGAGCTGCAAGAAGTGGATGCACGACCAGTGCATCAAGGACGAAGCCCTGAGAAAAACATATGCTCGGCTCGGCACCGACAAACCGCACATTAACCCCGATGCGAAGGACGCAAAGAACACAGACGAGGCGAGGCGTCCGTTGAGCCCTACCGAGACTGGCGCAGCCGTCTCCGCACACTCTATCGATGTCAAGGCGGACGGCGAGTCGGACTCAGTCCAGGTCAGCACAAAAGACAACGTTGATGTGAAGCAGTCCGAGGATGAAGACGCCCCTGGCGCTCCGGAGGATTCTATCGCAGAACCCTCGGTGGAGCCACAGACCAAGTCGGAGTCTCAAACGCCAACCAAGATAACGTCTATAAAGTTGACAAACAAGGGAAAGCCCGGCAGGCCACGCAAGAAGGGGGAAACAAATGGCGACTCCGCAAAGCCTTGGGAGGGCCTATTCGAGGTCAACCTCAAGATGGCTGACGATAAGAATGAGGTCATGGCGCTAGAGTTCAAGGATTTGCGCGAAGGCATCAAAGGTGGCGAGAAGACATGGACAGAACACGTCCACTGCTTGGTATGCGGCGCAGAGGTCAACTAAGCCTCGAGCTCCCATGATGGATCCAACTTCCAAGTACCGAGGGACGCGCCCCCTGTCCCATCTCCCTCGGGTCGCGGAGCGCTCCCCGGGCTTCAAAAGTCAGGGCTGACGACATGGGCCCGGGCATGCGTGTCTCTCAGTGATTGGTATGCACTGGGTCGGACAGAGACCATGGCGGTGGACCTTCCCCCTGGTAGGCCCCGCCCAATAGTGATTTGGTTTCCAGTCCGATATTAGGTTGGATTGCGGAACGCAATAGTTGAATTATGAGTTCTGGAGCGGGCGTCGGAGGCAGAACTGGAGGAAGAGAATCAAGAGAAGCAGCGTCTGAGAAGGTGTTGGAGCAAAGGCCGGGCTAAAGGCGAAGGTTGGAGGAGGAGGAACGGGAAGAAGGGCGACATGTGTGGTTTAATGTGACAGAGTTTTCACGCCAGCGGAGAAGGGGGACAACAGAGCCAATATCGTTCATCTGCCTATCTAGATGGAGGGGGAGGGGCCGGAGGAAGGGTAGACGGGAAGTGATTTGTGGCAGCGGTGTGGACGACGGACCGGTCATGGTTAGCGACACGGCTGATCAACCACCTATACGTTTGTTTTCCTTTCTTCTTCATTGATACGAAAAGAAAAGAAGAACACTTTTTTATCCCGACCTTGTCTTTACCTTCTTCTTCGACCTCCTCCTTCACCCTCTTCAGCGAGACTGGTCCTTTAGCTTTGGTCACGTCCCCATGACTGAAGCTCTCTCCCTCTCTCTCTCTCTCTACCCGGATTGGGTGGCTGATGACAGTCGTCTACTTCCAGGGAGGTGGGACAGGACTAGACGGGTGCTGATCAAGAGGAATCTGAAAATAGGAGAAGAAGAGATAGGGTGGAAGGGCAGGTGGATGGATGGAAGGTTTCGACCTGGCTCTATTACGGGTTATGGTTGTATGTGGGATATCCTGGGCTGGTTGGCTTCCCTCCTTGCTTTTCACGTTTCGGTGTACTTAGTTGTCTCCTGTGGTTTTCTTCTTTTTGTCTTTTATGTTTATCCCGTCAAGGTGTCTCTCTTTTTGTCATCCGGTTGCAATTCGCTCTGGTTTAGGTTAGTTTAGTCAAGGTACTCGGTAGCAGCAACTTTGTCTGGTAGGTAGGTAGGGCATTGAGAGATTTGAGTTGTGAGGTTTCGTTTTGATGAGGGAATCTTGAGATGGGTAGGATGATTGTTTGTTTCTCTGTGATGACGGTTAGGATGCCGGCAGGCAATTTGGTCTGGGGGCGTGTCTGGTTTGAATTGTGTGGGTTTATTTCATCTATTTCCATTATCTCCTTCTGTGCCCACTACTCAGGGAACGGGGAAGAGGTAATCGAAAATACGGGGATGGGATCAAAAAGTCAGGGATTTTTCTGGTATCTGCTTGCTGCTTTTGTTCTCTTGCGGGTTTGTGGGTGGGCAACCTGACGAGGAAGGGAGGGTTAGGTAGGGTGAGGTAGTTGGTAGCAATGTGATTCCTTCGGAGCTGAGATCTTTCGTCAAATATCCTCGGTTAGCCTCCTGGGTGAACGCCCAAGCGGTCCGCAAAAGTGGAACACTAAGTGGACGGGAAACCTCATGGCAGTAGTTGTACACTCAACATCCATGGTCCGACCAAAAATCGCCAAGATTTCTATCATTCCAAATGAGATTACAGTGACCAGGCCTGCCTACCGATGATGTACCATATCTCCATGCCCTTCAAAACCCTAGATGTATGCTCCCACACGCCCATCAATGCCTTGCGGCGAAACCAAAAATGCTCAAGCATGACACTTGGCCGTGAAACGCCTCAAGAGAGTCCAGAAATACCCCCTTCAATCTCTTTTGCAGAGAACCAGCTCGAAATGCCACTCAAGGTAACCTAGATACCTCCCACAGTGCCCTGAGTAATGCCAATCCCCCACTCTGCGTCTCAACCGTTCGGCCTCGCCCCCTGTCGTTTGCGTCAGATATATTGATAACTTTCCTCCTCTCCCTCATTGGCCGTTGTTTTCCATCGTCATTTTGCGAAGAGGAAGACATCATCATCCAGATAGAGTTGTTGGGAACACCATCGTTTCGATAGTCCGTCGCTCCGTCCGACTTAGGGATGTCTTCCGGGACTATGTGGAGGTCAACCACGTGATAGTCTTTCATCAGACCGACAGTCCACCACATCCCAAATCTGCCTTCGCCATCACGGGTGTTTCGCGCCGCGTCGGCATTGTGCTGTAGCCAAGACTTGTATCCTTTACAGGACTCGACGTGGGAGTTGGCATTTTTGAGGTGGATGCTCGGATCCATTTTCGCACCACCAAACTTCTCGTCAAGTGGCTTGCAAAAGGTTGTGAAGTGATGCATCCATATTCCCTTGAACGTCTGAGCATCCTGTGAACAGCTGCCGGATATGTCACAGGCATCCTCGAGGATTCCAGCTCGGCCGAGCCCGTACCAGGCGGGCACCCCCCGATTTTCAAGCACCTTGAGATCTTGGACGGGGCCATCCTCCGTAATGTCCCATCCGGTGGCCTTGATCACGGCGCGTATAAGTTGGTGTCCCTCGTCGAGATACTCTGACTTGCCGGTAATGGTGTAAAGTTCTCGAAGTCCTGTAAGGATGGTACCTTGATTGTATGTGTATACCATTTCGTCCCGCTCATCACACTTCCTGCCAGTGTTGTTGCTACCCCGCCTGTAGCCCGAAATGTGAAAGCCGTCAACGTACAACCCCTTGTCGTTTGTCATGTTGGAAGCAGCCAACCATTTATGCGCATCAATAGCAGCATATTTGTATTTCGGATCATGTGCCGGCCAGTTTGTTGTTGTTGCCAATTCAGGCTGCCCGTCTCCGGCCTTGAATGGGGAGGTGTTCTCGTCTCCAGGAAAATGAAGGTACATGGAAGTGGACGCCGAAATCCATAACTCGTTGGTAATCGCGTTCTTATAGGGCATCAGCTTTGGGTTCCAATTCATTCCTCCTCCACATAGCTGTGTGTCCCACCCAGCGGACGCAAGATGCCAAAAGATCCTCGCCCGGTGAGCGAAAGCAGGAAACCAGGCGGTCCCGTGCCAGCCTTGGACTGGGCGTTCCGCAGCTGAGGCCTCGAAGTGGGCTTTGCTGTGTGATTCGGCGAACCTTATAGTGTCCAGCCAACCCAAGACAACCCAGAGCATGTCGTCGTAGGCCTGGTTGCGAAGCGAGAGGGCGTCCTGGCCGAAGTAGAAGCTGACGAGATGAGTGAAGTACAGCGATATAAGATTCTCACTCGTACTGAATTCGTAGTAATGGTTTGCTTTTAGTGCTTCGAATCCTCCTGAGAGAGAGTCCAACGCCCCGGCAACTTGCGTCCCCATCACAGCAGCAGTCCAGTCGATGGCCGTGGGCCAAGTACCGATCCATGGCTGGAAGTAAACATTCTGCATGACCCGTAGAGCGCCAAGCGTGTCACTGAAGAGTTGGATATCCACGGGGTCGTTTCCGTTGCTGGGTGGTAGAGAGGGAAGTGCGGCACCCCTCGCAGCTACCGCCAACATGGGGAGTGTCGCCGCCCATCGGAGGAACATGTTCGTTCGGTTTTCGCCCCCAAACCCCACCGGTTGGTGAACGCAGAACTGGGAGATGCTGCTAATAAATAGGAATGGAGCAGAAAACCTTAACCAGCAGGCGAACGCCTTGTCGCACCTGAGACGGGAAAGAAACTCAGAAATAGAAAGGAAGGCTGACCAGAACCATGGAAGTCAATCATCAGTGTGAAACATTGGAACTCTCAGAGGGACCATGTGGAACGCGAGGAGCCAGGCGAGAGGTAATACACAAGAGGAGCGAAGGGTGTGTATTAAAACACAGGAAAGAGAATGAGAGGAAGCAACGAGGCGGCCCTTGGATCCTGAAGGGCCAAAGGATGCAACTCGAGGCCCATTCCCACACAGCACTCGACCCTTGCTGCAGATCTTGGGGAGGCGGGGTGCAGGCACATGGCCTACCCCGCACTGCGGCCAAGAGACGAACACTCCAAGTCCCAGCGGTCTGGTTTGACTGCTGTCAAAGAAGTTCAAAGTTGAACGTCAAGTGATCACTATCTGGACGTATATGGTCATCCAGGGAGATGAATTGTCTCGTTGCCGTTCTCTCGTGCTGCGTTGTGTGAGGATGGGACTTTCAAAGCGTAGGCTGCAAACATCCATGCTCCCATGGCACATTCCGTGATGCTAAAAGATCTCGCATGACCGCGGGTCCCTGCAGGACTGATCTTCAAGTGGCTTGCAGCAGCAGCAGCGGAACGAACCAGATGTGCAATGGGTTGTTCAACGTGTATCAACCGTTACCGAAGGACGATTTGTCATGGGCGGCGTTCAACAACTACGTAGAGCTGGAGGGTGGCTTGGAAGGAAATGAACCTAGATGGAGCAAAGCACACAGCAGAAAACTACTAAGCCTTTGATCACTTGAGCGCTGTCTTCAACCCGCGAGGAGTGTCCAACACGGTAGACTGACCTCTAGAGGCCCCGCCATCAACAACGCCCCACCCTCCCCCGCCGCCGCAACTGACCACTGCGATGAAGTCGCCTACTTTCCGAAGAACCAACTCCTGCCCTCGAGCCCCTAAACCCTGGATCTTACAACAACCGAAAATATTCCAAAAAACAACCCAGATCAAGTTATGCGCCGGTAAGCACGGCTATTCCGCCCAAGACGCCAGACGCCTTCTCGGTACAGAACCGATATTCGAACAAGATAACCCAGCCAGGGTAATACCCGCCGACCGCTCGTACACAAGATGCCCAAACCTCAAAAAAGACCAACCGCAAAAACTATCAATCCACAAAGCGACGCTCAAACTCGGCGAAGAGCTTCGGGCTGATCTCGTCGCTGCTTAGCCCCTCGACCTCCCACAGAACACCCTTGCGGGCATAGTGCTCTAATAGAGGCTCGCTGGTCTCCTGGAACTTCTTGAACCTGGCACGGTACACCGCCTCATCGTCGTCGGCGCGGCGGACCAGCGGCTCGCCCGTGATGTCATCGATACCCGGAACCCTCGGCGCGTTGAAGCCCGTATTATATACTCTTCCCGACGGCTCGTGGACCCATCGGCCCGATATCCTTTCCATCACCACATCTAATGGTGTGTTGATCGACACCGCCCAGTTCATAGGCACTATTTCGTCGAGACGCTCTGCCTGTACCGCGGTACGGGGGAAGCCGTCGAGGAGAAACGAGGCCGACGGGTCGTCCGGTGTCTGTGGCGTCGCGAGGCCGCGAGCGTGCTCTGGAGAGGAGAGAAACGCTTCAACTTCAGCGTCGCTAGCAAGAGACGCGCCGTCGGCAGAGCTGATGGCCGAGGAAGCCAGCGTTATCACATTGCCAGATGGCCGACCCGAATATATCCATCCTCGTTGTTTGAGCTCATTTCTGATCAACCGCAGGATCAACTCGTCAGGTACGAGGCCGCCTGCCTTGATCGTGCTCTCGACCTTGATACCTTTCGCAGTTTGTCAGCAAATGAGGCCAGAGAAAGGGACCCGGAACTAACTGTGCACTTACCGAGCGGAGTGCGCTGCTTGACATTGTAACGCAACAGATCGCCCGAGCTTATCGAGGAAAGCTGGGGAAAGCGCTGCAAAAGTCGCTCGGACTGTGTCCCCTTTCCCACCCCAGGCGCTCCGACAAGAATGACTCGGGCGGCTTTCTTAAGCCGCATGACAGTCATGATATGATACGCGATAGTCGAGCGCGTCGCAGTTGGGGGGGTAGGGCAAGGGCAGCGATCGGGGTTTTAATGGGCGCTTCACAGGGACCCGGGCTTCCCGCTCAATATCAAGTTATGAATGCGCGGCAGCACCCAGTTGATCGGGAATGCGGGGAGCCTTTGACACCTGCCGAAGGCCGAGTCACAATGGGTCCAGCGCTGTGTGTCAGGGGAGGAGCATGTTTGGAGAAAAGGTCCAAAAATGCGATCCGGAGTCGGAAGATGGGGTCACCAACGATAGCGGGCATCCAGAGCTCTTATCTCCATAATATGAACGCTCACGCTCTGGTCGCACTCTGGCTGGGGGAACCTAGCAGAGGCTCAGAAAGAAGAAATGTCGCGGGGGAAACAGCCCTAACGCATGGGCATTGCGGATTGGAGCCAGGGACCCGAATCCAGCCGTCTCTCACCAAAAAAAAGACAGCCACATTTTTTGTTGAGCAAGGCCTCGGGGTTAGCCTCCGGAGTCCGACTCAGGCGCCCGGTACAAAACTCAACGCCTCGACCGAAGCCAAAGAGAAGTCCGACGCCCGTTTTGCTCTGGGTTTTGAGGGTGTATGGAATTTCGTGTTTGGACGGAGAACCTCGCCGAGCAGTTCCAGGCTCTGCTTCTGCGGAAAATAGACAAGATTTGAGCTTGGGTTTGGGTTTACGTACAGGGTCGTTCAAGCTACTACCCCAGCTTTAAACTTCGACGAGTGGCTCCTGAGGGGCGCTGGATAGAGTTTGAAGCGACTTTGAGCCATGGTGCCGTCTTCAGTCTATTATATTTTGCATCGCCAGCGAACAGTTTGCGGCCTCGTTGAATCTCACCGTGCTGATTGGATCCCCTGAGCAATGATGCCACGTACAGCGCCTGACTGAAGCCAGTTGTGTCACGGGTTATTGGGTCGCTTCAGCTTACTCATGCTCCACGTGACTTTGCTGAGTCGCGACCATATGCGTTGTTCAGGATGAAAGCGGCGTGGGAATTTGATGTCACCACTGCCCATCGTTGCTGACTTGGCATGCGCGGCTTTTGAACTTCGTACTTGTATGTTTTAATAGCAAATTATTCTTCAACCGATACCTGCTCTTTCCCAGGCATCTCTCGGGACGCCTTCTCCGTTTGTTTTTTTCTAGCTCTGGGCTTTTGGTTGGCGGGCGAATCTAATCGACGTGGAAAATTGCTACCGCAGCAGCAAACAGACCCGTCATGAGCGCCTCAGCGAGCGTCGCACGCAGGGCCTTGGTCGTTAACCCGTTCCTGGGGACCGGTAAGATGGATCGATCTTGAATGCTTGTCGGAGATCGTGCTGAAAGTCAATGTTGCAGGCCACGCTCTTCCGAGATCCGCACTCCTAGCCACATCTCTACGCCTATCGCGGAACTCGAGGAACTTGCTCCTCAACAGCCCGACCACTGCTCTGCTTATCCCGCTTCGAAGCCTTACTACCGGAACGAGCACCCATGGAGGACCACCTGCAGGCCCGCCGCCCGGCTTCAATCCGGAGGAGGCCAAGAAACCTCTGCCGAGGGACACGTCGAGCAGCTCTAAACCCGCCAACAAGGCAGCTTCCACCACCTCCGGGATGAAGGAGGTGACCAAGAAGGATTCCGAAAAGGTCGCAGGCGAAGATGCCTCCCTCACACAGCTCGCCGCGCAGAGCGGGACGGTGGCCGAGAAAGCCGAGGCCAAGAAGGAGAAGAAGTTGACGCTGGGGCAGAAGATCAAGAAGGAGGCGCAGCATTACTGGGACGGAACTAAGTTGCTGGCAACTGAAGTCAAGATCAGTTCGCGGTTGGCGCTGAAGATGGCTGCTGGGTACGAGCTCACCCGGAGAGAGAACCGACAGTTGCAGCGGACCGTGCAGGATCTCGGCCGCTTGGTTCCTTTCTCCGTGTTCGTGATTGTACCGTTCGCCGAGCTCCTTCTTCCCATTGCGCTGAAGCTCTTCCCCAACATGCTCCCCAGCACATACGAAGGCCAGAAGTCCAAAGACGCCAAGGCGAACACCTTACGCACAACCCGTAAGGAGGTCAGCAGCTTCCTTCGCCAGACTCTCAAGGAGACTGGCCTCCCATTGACGTCAGCTACGGCGCAAAAGGAGGAGTTCTCTACTTTCTTCCGCAAAGTGCGCTCCACGGGCGAGAAGCCAACGGCCGAAGACGTTATTAGGGTCTGCAAGATTTTCAAGGATGACGTGACGCTGGACAACCTGTCGCGTCCCCAGCTGGTGTCGATGTGTCGGTACATCAACCTCAACACCTTTGGAACCGACATGATGCTTCGGTACCAGATTCGCCACCGCATGCGTCAGATCAAGCGCGACGACCGCGCCATCAGCTTTGAGGGTGTCGACTCCCTCTCCGTGCTGGAGCTCCAGGTGGCTTGCGCTAGTCGCGGTATCAAGACTCACGGTGTGTCGCCAGCCCGGCTCAGGGAAGATCTTCAAACCTGGCTGGAACTGCGCCTTGTTCAAGGTGTTCCCTCCACACTCCTAGTGTTGAGCAACGCCTATATGTACGGCCAGACCCAGACGGAGGGCGGCGAGGTGTCGAGCCAAATCGAGGCCCTGACTGGTGTCCTGTCCTCGATTCCGGAGGAGCTCTTCCACGAGATCGAACTGGAAGTCCACAATGCCGAGGGCGCTGCCACTAACAAGCAGCGTCTCGAGGTTCTCAAGGAGCAGCAGGAGCTCATCCAGGATGAGCTTGAGCAGAACGAGGAGAACCAGATCAGCGGTATGGCTACTCCCAGGGATACCGAAGACATTGACGACAAGGAGGAGAGGGAAGCACACGCAGAGGCGGCACCAGGAGTGGAGAAGGCACAGGTCGCTGAAGCAGTTGAGGCAGAGCAGGATGCGATCAATGCCGCAAGAGCTGATGCGAGCAACTCAGAAAAGCTGCCAAAATAGCGGGCTGATTGAAGTGGTCGCATCATACGGGATGGTTCCCCGAGGCGCCCACGGCCCCCACCTCTTCTTCTCTTTTGTGGTGTTCTACTGTACTACATACACATACCACTCGCCTGCTTGGATTTGTAGGTATAGAAAACGAGGGCGGAATGGCGATGGCTATCAAAGCTGAACTTAGAGGGCCGGGCACTGGAGTTATGGTTTGTTGCTGCTGGATGTTCACTCAGACGAAGCATCTCACCAGCGGAGTGTTAACACAGCTCCATCTTTAGTTTTAAGAAATACCAGCGATAAAATCTGATATACGGTACGATTTCGCTTTTGCGCTGGTGTCCAAGGCATGAATTTGCTTGACCCTCCCAAACTTTCATCGAGGGGCAAGGTTCTGATGATACGCTGATAGGCGCTGCAAAGCATGGACACCCCGCCAGACCGGCGGGTGAGTGAGCTCCTCAGTCATCACGCGTCCAACAGGTGGTATACATCAGAGTAAGTCTTGATATTAAGGGGTTAATGGTTCTGGCCTTGAAACTTTTTTGCCCACTTTATCCAGCAGCTTCTCGGTTTTTTACTGGGGTTTGTACGCGCCACGATCTGAAGCCCCAGATCTTAACCCGCCGCATTCAGCTCTGGCAGTCGAGCCGCGCGAGCTCCCCCGCCATAATACGTCAGTCTCACAAGCCACCAACCTCCAACGGCCATTCAACCAGATCCAAGCCGCGTCAACTACAAGCCACGCAACCTCGACCCTAACTCTAATAACAAAGCGACCTCATCCACCGTAGAAGCAATTCTATTCTCTCATTTTCCCAACACAAAAACCCGCGCGAAATATCGACTGGTGCCTGAGCGAGCAACGGCGTTGACCAGGCAGGCGAGCCGCGAGGGCGAACAACCGAAGGTCATCCCGGTCAACCGAAACGTTATGGTCGTCATGGACCAGGACAACTTCTCCAACATCTCGTGGCACAGCGAGCAGGAATCTAGCACTGTCGTACCCAGCGCCGCGGCCTCCGCGCACGAGTCCGCAGCCTCGGAGTACCCCGGCAGCAGCAGACAGGACGGCGCCAGGACGGTTGAGGGCGAGGATGCTAACCTGGAGCCCGCCCACGGCGGGGAGATTCTGGAGTGCGTAGTATCGGATCCACGGAAGGAGAATGATGGGACGAAGGATGCTTATGTTTCGTACATGATCACGACACATGTGGGTTTATTTTCCTGGAACATCACCTGTCACAATGTCCACTAACGATGCATGCGCCAGTCTACGTTTCCTACCTTTCAACGAGCGACGACGATATCACGCAGGCGGTTTACGGACTTTGTCTTTCTCTACAAGGTGCTATGCCGCGAGTACCAGGGCTGCGCCGTGCCGCCGCTGCCGGATAAGCAGCGCATGGAGTACGTCCGGGGCGATCGGTTTGGGCCAGACTTTACAAACCGCCGTGGTTACTCGCTGCAGAGGTTCCTCACGCGGCTGGCTCTCCATCCGATTCTGCGCCGCGCCAATATCCTTCATACCTTTCTCGAGAGCCCCGACTGGAATGCGACGATGCGAAGCCGATCTGCGCGGGGGTCGCTCGCGTCACCCGGGGCGCCAGACTTTGGGCCTGGGACGGTGCCAGGTGGAGGCGGTGCCCCTCCTGCGAACAGCGGTGGAGGTGGCGTGTTCGACTCGTTTGCGGATAGCTTCATGAACGCGTTCACCAAGGTCAACAAGCCGGATAGGAGGTTCGTTGAAGTCAAGGAGAAGAGCGACAAGCTGGACGAGGATGTCAACCATGTCGAGAAGGTGATTGCGAGGGTGGCTCGCCGCGAGACCGACCTTGAGACGGACTTGAAGGATCTGGCGGAGCAGTTCCAGAAGCTGATCACCTTGGAACCGGGTGTTGAGCCGGCAGTACACGCCTTTGCAGCATCGATAGAGGATACAGCAGCGGGGCTGAAGAAGCTCAAGGATCACACAGACCAAGACTACCTCGGCTCACTACGAGACATGGTAGCATATAGCGGAGCTCTGAAGAACCTGCTCAAGGCTCGAGAGCAGAAGCAGCTCGATTTTGAGCAGCTTACGGAGTACCTCAACAAGAGCACCATCGACCGTGACATGCTCGCGTCTGGATACAGCTACGGTGCGGGTTCGGCCCTTGGTGGCGCGGGAGGTTTCATCCGCTCCAAGATTGAGGATGTCCGCGGTGTTGACCACGAGCAGGCGCGCCGTGACCGGCAGCGAAAACTTGAGCTCCGTATTGACGAGCTCACGCGGGAAGTCGAGGTTGCCAGGACAGAGGCGGACAACTTCGCCGACCAGGTCGTGCGAGAGGTGGACAACTTCGAGTGGATCAAGCGCATCGAGTTCAAGCGGCAGTTTGGAGGCTTTGCCGATGCCCACATTGACTTTTACGGCGATGTCATTTCCATCTGGGAGCGATACGTGCTGGAAATGGAGAAGGAAGGCGTAGTTCTCCCGGCTTAGAAGGTCAAGAGGAGAGATACTGCCCGCGCCTGTGGTGGAAAAGGAGGAAGCGAAGATGCAGACACGGCCATTCTCAACAATGTCAACTCGGGCCTCGGCACAGACGGGGCCTGTGGTGTTGATGGGGCCCAGGAATGGAGCAAGGACGTAGACGCAAACCCCCAGTTATCGTCATTGTCGGCCGAACCAACACCGGATACATCAACGGTGCTGCTCCCCGATGGCTGGCCACAGAACAGGTGGTCACAAGTGGTCCTTGATGGAGACGAGGATAAGCCAGACGAAGATGGACCAGACACAGATGAGGACCTGGATTACCAGCAGGTGGTTTGGGTGGCTTGACTTGGCTTGACGTATCTCTAGACGCTCAGGGCGGGATCAACTGAACAGACGCAATGGGCGTCGTAATCTTCACTGGGCAGCAAGCGAGGAAAGCGACGGGTTGTAATATCCCCCTTTTACCACACTACATACTCATACACCTACGTTAGGTTTACTCGCTTACGAATTGGGTTATTCATTGCCATTACTCCGGTTGTCGTTGATCCCAGTCGTGGTGAACTGTGAACTATGCTTTGCAAAGAGTTAAATTGCTGTGAACGAATGTCATGTTTTCCGTGCAAGACAACTTCAGCACTTTTTGCGGATCCGGAACATACCAACGGCAAGGTCGAGTGGGCAGTCAAAAACCCAGCAGCAATAAAAAAGCAAATGTTGATACACCGTCTAATGCGCACTGGTAGCATGCTGAACGGACGTGATGGAAAATCAGGGAGAGTAAACAGCGCATGACAAAAAGACCACGCCTTCTACGCCTTCCAGCTGATCTCTCAAGCCTATGTACAATATCAGAGACAGTCATGCCCTCTATACAAAACACAACAGGAGCAAAACAATGCAAGGGCAATGGCAACGTCGTGACTCCAGGCTCGAAATTCCCAATGGTCTGTTATCACCGTTGAAGCGGCCTCCGATCATTGTCATCGTCAGAGTCATCATCCCCAATGACGTGGTGCTCCTCCTCTTCCCCATCGCTATCGCTTGCTCCACGGGCCTGCTTCTCACTCATCCTCGGACTGACATCATCTGCGCGGTCGTGATATGCTCCCGCGTCAAAGTCATCCTCGTCGTCGCTACCTCCCGCAAAGGCGTCGTAAAGCTCTCCACCGCGCGTCCTCCGGGCCTTATTCCCGGCAGCGCCAACCTTCTCGCCACTAGCTAGACCTTCGGCTTCCTCTTCGTCGAGAAGCTCGAATTCATAGTTTTCGCGGGCGTTGTTGCGGAGACGCTTGCGACGAGCCATCCAGAGGTAGATGCCGAGACCGGAGCAGAAGACAATGATGAGGGCTGCGGCACCGTAGATCCAGGCGCGGGTGCTGGCGGAGACGCCGAGAGTGGGCAGGAAGGATGGGAGCCAAGTGCTTGGGCTGGTCTGGGCAGCCTGCTCGTCTTGAGTGGGCGAGGGCTGAGCAGTGTCGCTGGTTTGAGTCGGCTTGGGCTTTACTGGGCGGTCGGGGATGTCGGTGGGAATGGCAACGCTAGAGGTTTTGGTGGTGGCTGGGTTAGGAGCGATCGTGGTGGTGATGGCCTGTGCTGTGGTGGTCGGGATGGCGGCGTGGTCATCGTCATCCTCTTCCGTGGGCATGGGCAGGAGCCTCGCCTTGGAGGCGTCCCTGGCCTCCCCCCAAAGCTTCAGGTGCCAGTCAGTGAATGTGCCAGTGTGCTTGTTCTTTATGGTATCCTTGACGACGATGGTCCAATCGCCAACACCGGATTCTCCCCTGGGGCTGAGGTCAGTAATGCTCGGAAATTTGCATTAAGATAGGAACTTACCAGTGTACAACACTCATGAAAGTCCAGTCAACATAGCCAGCCTCGACATTATCGGGCGAGCGCGTGACTGAAAGGTGGCTGACAACCTTGTTTGGGCTGATCAAGTCGACACTGAGGTCTCCTCGTCGTGTATGTTGGATGTTCATAGTGACGGTGACGTGCTCGAGTCGCTCAAGGTTGGCTTCCTTGAGCATATCTTCCGTCACCGTGAACGTGACGGCGACGCCCTTGTCGCCTTCAGGGATGGGCTTGTTGACATGAATCCAAGGAGAGAAGTACCAAGCCTGTGGCTTGACGTTCTTCCAAGTCTTGGCGGCTTCCACGATTCCCCAGCTGTCGATCTTTCCGTAGCCAAATGTGTGGCTGTACTTCTTGCCAATGGTCGTAGCTTGCCAGTCTTCCTTGTTTTCCGGGTTGATAGGCACAGCGGTATCCATGGCCAGGTATTGCATGTCTCTCCAGGACAGGTCGGGACGCACCTGGAGAACGAGGGCAAAGATACCGGCCGCAAGGGGCGCGGCGGCCGAGGTTCCTCCATGGTTGACGGCGCAGTTATTCTGCCCAACGTCTGTGGTGTGGATAGAGTCACCGCTGCCGCTAGAATAGGTGACGACGAGACCAGCAGAGCATTTCTCACTATAGAAAGGATGCTTGCCCTCTCGATCCACAGCTCCGACGGTGATGCTGTAAATACTGTTGGTGTACCCGTCGAAGTTGCAGTTATCCTCGACTGGAGCGCCGTTACCACTGGCAAAGACGTAGATAGACCCAAGCCCTCCTCGGCCGTTCTGCACGGCATTCAGCATGGCCCGTCTGATGAGGATACCGGGGGCATCCATGCTCTTTCCGTCATCCGGCGGACCCCAGGAGCAGGAGTAGATCTGGTTGTGCTGGAAGTCGTAGTTCATGGCTACAGCTTCGTCGGCATCCGAAATCAGCTTCGACAAGATGCGCAGGCCGGCAATCTTGGAGTCGTAGGCAACTCCCACTCCACAGACATTGTTCTTCACGGCCGAGACCTCGCCAGCGCAACGTGTTCCGTGTCGGTCCTCGGCTAGGCGGGGCTTCGGCTCGTTCGTCTTGTCGTTGAAGTCGTACGAACCCTGAGCATAGTAGTTGTCCTTGAGGTCATCGCTGTACATGTCCAGGCCATCGTCGACAATGGCGACCGTCGCGTTCTTGCCTGTCACCCCTGACAACCAAACGTCCGTCACGTTGACATCGTGGCCGACCTGTACAGGATTGAAGAGATGCCATTGCTCTTTGAAGATGGGGTCGAGGATTTGCAGTGTGGTTGCGACGTGAGCCTGCTTCTGGACCGCCTGGGCATCTGGCTGCCCCCTGGACGTGCGTCTGGCAGGTCCGAATCTTGTGGGAAGGGTGCGCTTCTCCCAGGGTTTGCGCAGCTTCTGTTTCTGCGAGAAGAGGACGCCGTCTAGCACATGGCGCTCTCCCAAGTCGCGCTTCCGTCGCCGCCTCTCAGCAAGCTCCCTCTTTTCCTTCCTGACGATATCGTCTTCAGCCTTTCGGGCGACGAAGACGTGGTGGTCTGCGAGTTCACCGAGGGGCCCCTCGTGAAAGAGGCCGAGACTTCGCGCGATCTCGGCGGGGTGTGTTTGTGCATCGAGATGGAGAACGTAGTAGTCGTTTGCGTCGAAGTTCCGGGGCAGGAGGTTCGTGGCGGCTGTCAGGGCGGCCAGGCCCAGCAGCGCAGCGAGCGACGACACCTTCATTTTTAAACGACGGATCGAGGGCTCGGGAGCGCCTCTTCGAAGGGTAGGCTATTCTATCGACGTTGCGTGCAGATGCGTCGGACTCGACGATGCGGCGTGCAATAATGTTAAAGAAAGACCTGGCATCAGCCTACGTCGCCAAAGAGGTGCGACAAACGGAGGTGGCGACTCGCGCGACTACGTGGGCATAACTGGCTCCCGGGTGCTCGTTTCAAAACGGGCGTGCTCGGGGCGAAAAAAGAACAAAAACTGTGTCTTTCACAAGGGATGAAATGAACGGTAATCGGCCGCGCTGACGATTCTGATTGTGCCTTGGGAAATGTGGCCTTCCCAATCGTTGCTTGTCCGTCCTGTTGGAGCGACGTTGGACTAATGCAGTGTCGAGATTGAGACCGTGCCGCTTCCTCAGCCACCAAGACCACGTTTTACTCGTCAAAAAAGAGAAGTCACCGCAGCATTGTGCAGAGCGCCTTGAACCATGTTACGTACAGCCACTTTAACGACTCGTAGATTTTCTCAGCCACGTGATTGAACCGGAGTTCGCATTCCTGTTGCCTGCGATCCACAAACCAAGTTAAACTCGACCGTTTCAGCCCCAAATAAAGAACAGCAACAACAGGTCGGGTTAGGTACGTAATGCCCAAAGGGACAAGCTTATCTGTTTGTTCTCCACCAAACGGGTGTCGCGATGGATAGCTGCATGCAATTCCGTTGCGTTTACAGTGGATCACCGTGATCACCATGAACAAGGACATCTCTTCAAACCTGGAGTCTCATGGACTTTCGATGAACACGGGTGTTGAAGGCTGACCGCATATGCAAGTACATACGGGAGCCGAAGGTTCCCTGACAGTGCGAAGTCAGGCTCCCACTGTCTAGTCAACTGCAAGGCATACATGGACTGATTGACTTCGACAAAAACACTGGATCCTGTGGCTGCCTGCACTTGGAGAGATGGGGCATGTGCAAGCCCAATCTGAGCCCTCTTCCCGCAACTCGAGAAGGCCGTACTAACTGCTGGGCTACTCTCCTCCCAGGATGCGTTCGAAAACAGGCGTCGTTGAAAGGTAGGAACAGCACGCGGTCATTAGGGGGTTTTATGCAATGGAAGCCGAGAGCAAAGTTGAGCGACAATGCTGCACACATCCATAGCGCACTGAGAAATCTATAGCCTCCTAGACTGAATTTGTGTGGGCATGGCCGGGAGCTTCCCGCACGGTGCACAGCGGCCTCCTCTTTGTTCGTCAGGTTTTGTGCTCCATATCCCTTGACCGCCAGAACTTTTGAAGCGCCAACAGGGAAGTCCGGTGCAAACCGCACGTTAGACAAAACTTCGTGGATGTGCGATGCGATGATATTTACCAAAATTCAAATGGCCGCTTCTTCTGTCTCCTGGCCTGTCAAGGAAACTACCTGTCGGGACATCCCGTCCCCACAGTTGAAGGGACCCCAGGCCCCAGCTCTCTGGCAATGGTCTGATGTCTTCCAATCGGCCATTGTATGCAGGTGCGTCGGCGACAGAAAGCTGACAGTAGCGTCAGTGTCTTCGCCGGGACAGTGCCGGGACTCCGGCCTTTTTTAACCTCTGAGGACCTGGAGAGGATGCAGCTGGCCGGCACCCCGCAGGAAGAGGGTGGCTTGCGGTTCCCTGCTGTCGCTTTGCTCCCGCCATCGACTTTTCGAAGCTCCCACCACTCAGAACCCCTGTTGCCAACCGCATGAGACCCCTGCACGATGAGCTTCCAGGTTCGCTGTCGACGACAGCCCAACCCCCAAAAAGAAATATTTGCCCAAGCTGCCACCGCTGCGCGCATCTCCCCATACCATCCCCCATTCGGGTTCCCCTCGATCGACCGCCCCATTTTGAGCTTCCTCTGACCTGTCAGGCGGTCCAGCAGCACTCAGCACTTGCAGCTGCAACTCGAGGCTGTCACACAACCTTTGGAAACGCCCACGCGCCCACGACCATTCAGCTTGCCCGCGCAGCGCTGCACTCCAGCTGCACTTTGACGGTTCGTCGGCAGCTCTGGCAATTGCTTCTTGTTGGAGCCTGAGACGCATGTGTTAGGCGGGCATTGGCTGGCAGGGCACGCTGCGTGGCTCGTGGACGAATGCGCAGCGGTCAGGCCCAGGAGCGCCAGCACTGGACCACCTTGCCCTCGAGTCTGGTCAGCCGATTCTCAACACCAATAACTTACACGCCCGCGTGTCGCTGTCGCCGGAACCCAACGGCCAGACATGTCGGCTCCCTACTGGGGCCAGCTGCCCCTGCCGAAGGCTGGCCAAACCAAAGCTCGCCGCCTGTCCGACGACGTCAATTCCGCCGTTGACCGCCGCGCGCCATTGGACGCCGCACCCCAGGCCCAGGGGCAGTCGAGGGGTGCGAACCGCGCGTCGACCCAGACTACAAAATCGGATGCGCCGACCGAGTCGACCATGAGTCCCTTTGTGTCGCCAACCACTCCGAGCTTCCCTGGTCAAGGCCTCGCCCCGCGCCCGCCATCCTTGCCGTACGGCGCGAACCAGTATCCTCCCGAGCTGGCCGAGAACCGCCGCCGCCGCAAGAGCCGCAACCAGGAACAGGACCAAGACCTCGCCGCCGCCGCGCCTCCTGCCGCCCCCGACGTGCCGCGCGCGCCGCCGTCGAGTTACAAGTATCCCGCCATTCCGCCGTCGCAGTCCCGTATTACCAGCAAGCAGATGGAGGTCGAGGAATACATCAAGGCCTCGACCCCGGTCAGCCAGAAGGAGGACCACCCCGTCCTCGACCGGGCGAGGGACTCCCTCGACCCCAGCGGCACATTGCCGAAGCAGCGGAGCGCTACCGATGATCCCAACGCCCACCACCGCCGGTCGTCATCTGGTGCCGATCAGCTGCTGCAGAATAGGAGGAAACGGGCGTCTGCAAATCAGGCGTCCGACCGCGCAAGAATGTTCGCAGACGATCGCTCGCCCCTGCAAAGGCTTGAGCTGACCCTCGATAGCATCTCCAAGGAGGACAAGCTCTCCAAGGAAGACAAGCGCGCTCGCGCCGAGGCCGCCGAGAGGGCAGCCAGGGAGAGGGTTGCGGCCGGCGGTGCTCCGCAGAGCCCGAGGAGCCCGGTGGCGAACGAAGCCCGCTTCCGGGAGCGTCCTCCGGCGAGCGGCGCGCCCAGTTCTCCAGTCACCCCGACCAGACCAGGTCAGGGCGCGGTGCCGCAAAATGGGCCGCTTTCGCAAAATCCCCCTGAGGAAGGGAGAAGGTATCCTCTCGTACGGGCGAAATCCCCACGAAATCGCACACATGACTCGCGCATACCAGTGCCGTTAGGCGCCCAGGCATCCGGCATTCCACAGCGAAACCTCAGCTTCCGCGAACGGGCGGCTAAAGATAACATCAAGCCGCCTCCTGGGTTTGACGAAGACCTTTCAAAGGACAATTCGACACCCACAACACCCCAAGCAAATGGCCCCTCTATCACTAGGAGCGGAAGCAACAAGCTCAGAAAGAACCCACCGAGTGATTCGTGGCCGGCACGGGAGTCGCTGGAGCCACTGCCGCGGGTGGCGCCGAGGTCTGAGCCAAAAGCGGACCGCTCGCGCGCCCCTGAGACGCCGGAGCGCAAGCCAGCACAGCGGCGCGTGTCGCTTGCTGACCAAGACTATGACGACGATGTGATCACACCACCATCCACCGGGAAGCTGGTAAAACGGAACGTCAGCCAGCGGAAAGTTGAGCAGATACTGGGCCAAGGAGCCCCGCGTGTCGCCTTTGCGACCAAGCTCCGAAACGCACCCTCTCCGCCTCCGGTTACCGGGAACTCACCCCAGCACCGGGCCCGGAGAGAGGATACAAGGAGCGACAGCGACTCGGATGATGACCGTCGTCATGTGTCGGATCTCGTGTACCATGCAAGAGAGAAACTCCAGCCTGGCCAGGGCATTTTCAAGCCGGCAGATTACCTTGATGAATGGCGGCAGGCAACCGTTGGGACCTTGTCCGGTGCCTTGCTTGATCTCGAGGACCTACCACCTACAGTAGATAAGGGGGCCGCCTGGTGGGAGTCCCCTCCATCCGCCTCCAGGAGGAGGAGCAGCAGTATGTCTACCCGACCCAAGAGGGCTGAGGCCTTTGAGGGAGAGTATGACGACACAAACGCTCCTACCAGGTTCAAGCCGCCTCTGTATCTCAAGTGCGGTCCACTGTTGAGGTATTGTGGAATTCGGCATGAGCGCGTTCCCTCCCGCTCCGCCAAGAACGGCGCGGTTGTAGACAAGGAGATCTGGAGAGGCACCATCATGATCGTCACGACCGATCACGACTCGTCATACGATATTGCTCCGACGTTGAGACTCTTTGTGCAGCCGATTGAGCTTCTTCCGCCTCCGCCTCGGGAGCTCAACGGCGACGAGCCGTTGGCGCCCGAATACGTTGATCCGCTGGCTGGTCATCCAAAACTGGGACGGAAGGGTGAGACCCTATACGTTCGTCCAGTGGACCATCTCGAGGAATGTAAAGACCTTTCCAGAGATGAGACGGATGAGGGGCTCTTTGAGAAATCCAAGAGCCCGCCTGATGTGCCGCTGGAGAAAGGACAGGTTGATCCGCCTGGCTCTTTCGCAGCACGTCGGAAGCGTATCGAGATTGACGGAGAGAAGGCGGGCAAGTACAAGGATGTTCGAGGATTCAGGCTGCACGCCGAGCGAGGTTACACCTTCTGGAGATTCAACATCGAGGTCGAGCTAGGAGAGAAGCAGCAGCGCGTTGCCTACCGCATCAACAGGGGCCCGTCGACCGGCTTCTGGGTCCCCGCCAAGGGCCAGTCCATGAACATCATGTTCTACAGCTGCAACGGCTTCAGCACCAGCGTCAACACTGACGAGTTCAGTGGTCCGGACCCCATGTGGCGAGACGTTCTCAATACGCACCAGAGCCAGCCTTTCCACGTCATGATTGGCGGCGGCGACCAAGTCTACAACGACAAGGCGATGCAGGAAACCAAGATATTCCGCAAGTGGCTCATGCACAAGAACCCCATCCACAAGCACAACGCCCCCTTCCCTATCGAGATGCAGGATGAGCTTGAGGAGTTCTACCTAGAACGTTACTGCATGTGGTTCTCTCAAGGTCTCTTCGGCATGGCGAACTCGCAGATCCCCATGGTCAACATGTTTGACGACCACGATGTCATGGATGGTTTCGGATCGTATCCCCACCATTTCATGAACTCGCCGGTGTTTTCTGGTCTGGGAAATGTCGCCTTCAAGTACTACATGCTGTTTCAGCACCAGAGCATCCCCGATGAGACGGAGAAGACGGAGCCAAGCTGGACGCTCGGTGTTCGTCCCGGGCCGTACATCAACGAGCTCAGCCGCAGTCTCTTCATGTCTTTGGGATCCAAGGTTGCGCTGCTGGCGGTCGACGCCCGAACGGAGCGAACACGCGAGCAAGTCATCAACCCGGGGACCTGGAAGAAGATCATTGATCGCTGCTACGCCGAGATGGACAAAGGGAAGGTAGAGCATCTGATCGTTCTCCTTGGCGTGCCTATTGCCTATCCTCGACTGGTCTGGCTGGAGAATATGTAAGTGCCTTTCATCTGGTGTGATGGGCGATTGTGCTAACTGGTTTTTTCAGTCTAACTTCTCGACTCCTGGACCCGATCAAGGCTATCGGGAAGACCGGCGTCTTTGGGAACGTTCTCAATCACTTTGACGGTGGTGTTGAGGTGCTTGATGATCTTGATGATCATTGGACCGCGAAGAATCACAAGTCAGAGCGTAAGATAGTCATCGAGGATTTGCAAGATCTTGCTGCCGACAAGTCTGTACGCGTCACCATCCTCAGGTAAGCATCCCGTGTAATTCCTTCCATCTGCAAATGGCTGACCGTTTTTAGTGGTGATGTTCATCTTGCGGCCATCGGGCAGTTCTATTCGAACCCCAAACTTGCCGTCGCAAAGCATAATGACTTCAGGTACATCCCGAACGTCATCTCATCTGCCATTGTCAACACGCCGCCTCCTGACCTGATGGCGGACATCCTGAATAAGCGGAACAAGGTGCACCACTTCGACAAGGAAACCGACGAGGACATGATTCCCATCTTTGCCCACGGCGTTGACGGAAAGCCCCGCAATAACAAGCGCTTGCTCCCGCATAGGAACTGGTGCTCTATCCGCCCCTATGTTCCTGGCAACTCGCCACCATCCACACCCGATCAGTCGGCCTATGATCTCACACCATCGGGCACCCCGCCTGGAACCGCGAGTGGTGGGGCTGGCGGTCTGCTCCGTCGCCTCTCCCTTTCTCGGTCCCGCGGTCCCTCTTTCCGCGGGCCGGATGGCGTCCGAGACCGCACTCGCCCGCCCATCTCGTCCGGCGTCCTACGCACCATGTCCCATCGCGACGGCGTCGCTAGCGCCGATGCGGTCACGAGCCCTTCCCAACAACGACCCCCTGGGCTTCTAACCCGCACTCTCTCCGGCTCATCCATCAGCGGCCGCATCGGCGGTCTCTTTCGTCGCCGCCCCAGCGCCTCCAAGCGTGATGACGGGGGCATCAACGGAACTTGGGGCGCCGAGGACACCGAAGAAGACTACGATGAGGAACCCCCTCGGCACCGCGGCGGCGGCGGCGGCCCAATGCGCGGCGGACGCTTTACCAGTGGACTTCGCGGCGGCGCTGGCGACTATCCCAACAATGAGTACGAAGACGGCGACGAGAGCTACTTTTCCCACAAGGCGCTCCGCGATGGCTCCCAGTCTCCGGAACACCCCGTCATGAGCGGTGGTGCCGGGCCTGTGGGCATGACTCGCGCCGCGGCAGGCGGGTCAGGGGGCGACGTTGCGCCGGAAGAGGAGTTCACTCCAAAGCCCTTCCATCGTACGCCGACGGGGTTGTCGACCAAGCAACTCAAGAATGCGCAGAAGCTAGCGGTGAATTTGGAGGGGGGGCTGGAAATCACTTTGAATGTGGAGATCAGCCCCAAGGATCCTGGAGGTAGCACTGTTCCGTATAGACTTGTAGTGCCGAGGCTGTGGTACGACTACGAAGGGGAGGATGAGGAGGAATTTACAAAGGAGAAGGTGGAAAGGCCAGTGGGAGGGATCAAGAGGTTATTGAGCTTGAGGAAGGCGAGTTAACGCGTTGACGAGGGAAATGGCATTAGATGCATGATCCGGATGAGGGATTGGAAAAGCAAGTGGTTTGGTTGGGAATAGGATTGGAAATGAATGAATGGGATGGGTGGACATAAAGGGGTTTTGCTCTTTTTTTTTGGCATTTCTGCGAAACATTTCTTCATCGTACTATATCATACCGTCCTGATATATGTCATCGTTTTGCTTTCTGCTCCGCTTTTTTTTTGAAAAAAATCTAGAGGACGGATGGATGGGATCTGGCACTTCAGGAAAATGCGATAGGTTGGTTGGCTATCGAAACGGCCATAAACACAAATACAGAACACGCAGGAAATACAAAAACTCAGAGATCGAGCAGACGAAACCTGACTCGAACTCCAGGGTTCGTTGATGCACGATTACGGATAGTTGCTGGCAAGGTGCTCGGGGGGATCCGGGCGCAACAAAGACTCAACTGAACATGAGTGTGGTTCAGTTGTGTTTTACTACATTTGTTGATGGAGAAGTTGACCTGGCGAGAATGACAGTGACAATTACCATTAGGCTCTTTAGTATGGGGTCACATCACTGTCACATCGCTGTCACTTCGGGCACTGGCAAACGAGTTGCCTCTTTTCGCCTCGGCAACGTTCCGCGCATAACCTTCCAGAGAGATATCTCTGGTCAAGAGCAAGGCCTGATGGCGGTTCCTAGGGTCTGCAGCTTAGTTATCACTTTTACTTACTTCAGTCATCACTCTGGACCTGCTGATGGCGGTTAGCTTAAGGCTCTAGGAAAGTGGAGAGCAAGACGCTAGCTTACCGTATCAAGATAGTGACAGTACGCCGACGTGTTTTTGACCACACGTCGGCACTTCTTATGTTCTTGTTTCTCTAGCTCTTTTCCCGGGCAGTGTTTTTCTCACCCAACCAGCCTCTCGAGCTTTGAAGGAAACACGGCGACTAGTCCTTGCGCCTGAGCCCCGCCATCCCCAAGGGGTTTTGGAAGATATCAGCGCCTCTAGGCATCATCCTTTGACGCCCCAGGGCTTCTGCTTCTGCTCCGACCAGTTCGACCACGATTTGGACCCCGTCCACCCGCTCCCCCGCCTCTGCCACCACCCTGTCCTTTGCCGGGCGGCGGTCGCACAAAAGCAAAGTCAACCTGGACTGTCTGGTCGAGAAGCTTGGTGTTATGGGCGTTATCGATGGCATCCCGCGCCTCGTCCAGCGTCGCGTACTCGATCAATGCATAGCCCTGGTTTCACATATGTCAGCCCCGTGTCACGCCCAACGGAAAAAGAAAAGAAATAAAGAAACCTACTTTGACATAGCCGCTTCGCCTGTCGAGATTCAGATGCAGGTTCTTGATCTCGCCAAACTCGCCGAACTTGTCCTGGATGGCCTCCTCGTCCGCCTCCTCATGCACGTTGGTCACCATGATGATCCAGCCCTCGATGGAGCGCACGGCGGTGGCCTTGGTGTGGGTTTGCATGGCGGCGGTGCGTGAGGCGCCTCCAGCCTGGGGCGAGACAGGCTCGTCGAGTTCCATGTCGTCAGCCATGATGGACTTGCTTGCTTCTGTAGCCGGTCTGTCTATTTCCAGAGATTGGTAAGATGAGGTTAGGGGATCCCCTGTGTTGGCGGGGTCTCTGCTCTGGTGGCGGTCGGTGCGGTTGTGTTTGATTCGAAGCGTTTTGTTGGGGTCAGGCAATGTCCGCTCGGAAGCGATCCGGAGGGCTTGGCGCAATTCTGCACGCTGCGTGACACGCGTGACTTTGCGCGTTTTGGTGGTACAGTATGTGCGGGGCGCGTTTACGGGCTGATTTAACTCTAGATTTCAGTACTGAAAAGGTCGCTCTTTCCTCTGAACAAGGCTCATCTTCATCACGCACACTTTTCTCTCTTCCCCTGCTGCCTAGCACTCCAGTTCTACATCTTTAGCCAACAATCTTATTCCGACAACCACAGGTTCACTTCCCATCGTAACCAACACGTCTAATTTGGGCGGCAAAGCCGGACTCTGCACCTTCCTTGCGGTGCCGCCTGGTTCCTCTGGAATGTTTTGCAACGATCGATCATTTGCACCAGAGCCAACGCAGAGACGCAACCCACAGGCACGGATTCGACGCAGGATGCTGTTGCCGTCTTTTTCAACCAACACCACAAACTTCGCGAGGGCTAATCGACTGCGACAACCCGCTGCCTTTCGCTGATCTCACTCCAAGTCGTTTCAGCCAAAGTAGCAACTCTTCATCCACAGTCCTTTCGTCCCGCTGTCGCTAAGACGTACCTTTTGGGGGGATACGACACATCTTGCTGTTGACGCCAATCTTCTGTCTTGCGGGACACTTTTCGGTGCCTCTCACTTCAATGGCCAAGCAGCTCCGAACGAGATGTATCTAGAGCCACCCAGCGCGGCCAGGCACTCCTGACTGCCACATCTCGCTCATCTCCCCCTTGCCATTGCGGTCGTGACGCGCAAACTCCAGGGCATAACGCATTTTGATGTTGTCAAATCAGTGGTCTGCGGGCTGGGAATCTCTGTCACGCTGGTGACCAAACGGCGCTGAGGGGCTGGGCACGCACCCATAGTTCAGCTCCTGCTCCCTCACCGTTTCGTTACAGCAGTCGTAACGGGACCCGCGCAACCGTTTCAGACACAACGCAGTCTACTGTTATTGCCAACTCGGCCTTTTGGCAATCTTTTCTCTGCGTCTCAACCACAACGAGCTCGGACAAGAGGACAGCGAGTGTGGAGTCGCGCGTGGCAGCTGAGTTGCATTGTCATACGCGACTTGACCTCGCACCAGTCAGTCCATTTCGTTGCGGGTTGGACGCAAGCGGTTGCCACCGCTGGGTAGTTGAACCCGAATGGTATTAGAGGATTTCCCTCTCGGGGGCATACAGGGCAAAGCAGGTCGACTTTTCTTGAGTTGAGCATTGCTCCTCATGGACCGTCCCTGCGATACTCTCCAGGATAGAAGCTAGTCATTGAGAGATAGGGGTGAAGATCTCCCTGTCACTCCGGCTGGTGGATGATTTTGATATTTGGCTGAAACGATTGGGTCGACCGGCAGTGGGATGAGCGTGCTCCCCTTCACCTCAATCCGTGGACGCTTTGGCCGAAGCAGATGGAGGGCAATGGGGATTGAGATTTCTCCTCATTTCCTCGCTGAGTCTGGGGCCATGGTTCTGCCAGTGAAGTAGTTGAGACATGACTGGATCTCTTGGGTCAGTACACTGCATGGCTGGATCGCTTTTCAGTCGAGAACACAATTGCATCGTTGGAACACTCGTGGGTTAAGCCACATACAGGGCATTCTACAGGACACTTGGTGTGACACAGGTTATTGATAGCCCTTGATTCACTGCTGTTGGCGTGATTATAATTTGGGTTGTCACAGGTGTGCTCACTACCGCTCGCTTCCAGAATCCGATGTGCCGATGGTGTTTTGGTCAAACTTAATCAGTCAGACCGGACCATTCACCTGACGATCTTCAGCTCTGGCTCTTCCTGGTTCACGCCAGTCAGTCTCATCAAGACAACTCTCTAGTGGGCACCTGGGGACTTGCGTTCTGTTTCGGGGGCTTGGGGCATGGGACAGTCAACGCTTCACGCTTCGGCTATGTGCAAGATGGCCCTCGGGGGCTTTGAGCGATCCCGGGGCGAGAGATTCTGGGGGTTCTTGCAATTTGCGGGCTACAGGGTATTCGGGGACCTCTAGGTTACCACAGCTTGTCAGCTCTCTGCACGTTCTCATGTGCAGTAGATAAGGACTTGGCATGGTTTCTACAGATCAATCACCCCGCGGCGAAGAAAGACTTAGATTATATATCGATGTCTCATCGAGCCAGGAGAACATTACCCCATTCAACATCCGTTTAGATAGCTTCAATACAAATTATTTGCCATACCTGGTTGCTTCTCTCTCAAGGTGGCTTTGATTTAAGTGTGTGTTCTGTTCTCATGAACTCTTCTGTCTCCGCCGATACCTTGAGAGTTGTCGTCTCAATTCGGACGATGCTTGTCCATGAGGAAGCTGTTCTCGTTTCCTGGTGAGCACACGATAGCCGCGGTACCCATTCAAACATACCTGACTACTGATATCGAAAAATATTCGAAGTCAACCAGGCAGGGCAGACATGATACCCCAAAATCACAGTGAAGTAGCAATTTAGCCCTCATCGATAACAGCACAAACATCAAAGTTTGTCCGAATCGCGTTGTCCGGGGAGCACTCGAAATCAAAACCCTTAGGGGGAACATCCCTCTTTCCCACCACGCAGAGGAGCGCTTTCCTATCTCTACGCAGCACACATCACAATACGGACAACTAACTCTAGACGGTCATCAAAATGCTTTCCATTCATACAGAGAGGCAAATCTAGCCCTCTCACCCTAGCCAAAGGCCAAGATACCCACACACAATTTCCTGAACGCCAAATCCCAACTCCTAAACCGACAGCCAATGCCTAAGGTAACCATGAAGAAACGCATGACCAACTGACTACTCCAACCCTGTCATGTTAATCCTCACTTAGTCAAACCCATTCCATGACGACCCTCCATCCTTGCTCTCCACTGTAGCCTCCAGCCTGACAATCCCACTCAAAATCGTAACGTCAACTTCCTCTTCCGCCATAAGCTGTCCTGCCTGTTTTTGTCCTTCCAACACATCATGCAATTTGTACAGATGCCCACTCTTCTGTTCCACCTCGGACTGCAACTTCTTGATCTCAGCCATGACACGTCTACGCTCTCGCTGGCCTAGAGACTTGTCCAGAGCAAAGTAGACATCATTCAGGCGCCTGAGCTCCATCTGGAGGTGCTCAATCTCGTCTTTTGTTTCCTTGATAAGAATAGCCAGTGCCTCGCCCGGGTCCATAGAGGGCCGCATGGTAGGTTCCTCAACGTACTTACTGCCGACCTCGGGCATGCGTTCAGAGACGGGAACAGGCTTCTCAACGGAGATGGTCTTCTTGCCCCTGCGCACGTCCTCGGCGGTAATGGAGACACGACGAGTCATGCTGACACTGCGGCTCTCGCCAAAGGCAGCGATGCGGATGCAGACGTTGCAGTTGCCAGACTTGTGCTTGCAGATCCCGTCGAGGACGCGGCGAGCCTCCTTGCTGAGAGCAGGAATAGAGTGATTAGTGGCCTCTTTCTCGGTGTGGATTGTGATGTCGGGGATGAAGAATGCCGACGTCATGTTATGCTCTGTCATGGTCGGGTCAGTTCCGACACGCCCGGTGTCAGAGTTGCGTCGGAGGCGTGACTCCGGACGACCCTTGGCTTCGCCGTTGGGGTTACTCTTTGCGGACCGGTGGCTGCGCATGGTTCCGACTGTGTGAATCGAGTCATCCTCGGTATGGTGACTGGCAATGCTCAGCGCTGACTTGACGCTAAACCGCCCTGTATCCTCCTCAATGGGAAACTGAGTAGATTTCTTGAGAATTCCGACAGGTTGCTTTGACTGGGCGGTGATTATCGCTTTGGACATCCTCGTGCTGGCGTCAGACACGCTTCTACGAAGGCCTGGCAGCACAGGCAAGTCATACTCGGTGACCTCCACGGTGTTGCCAGCGGCCGCAGACTGGGCGGCTTCTTGTTGCTGCTCTTGGAAGTCACGGTATGTCTGCTTGAGCTTAACGATCTCATCGTCCATGATACTCGCAAAGTCAGAACCCTGTGTCAGATGGAGTTCCGTCGTCGGATCATCTTCGACATTTATGGCGGTGCTTCGTCCCGTGACGTCGTCCTCCGCATAGCGGCTCCCCGTCGGCTCGACAATCCGCGTTACTTTAGTCGCGGTCTTGCCCAAGAGCTCTTGTTGGGAGATCTCCGTGATCTTCGTCGTCAAGGCCTTGACTTTCTTGATGGCGGCCTCTCGTCGATCTAGCTTCTGCCGAAGCATGGTCTCCTTTTGCTTGAAGTCCTCCTCGAGGCGGACGCAATCTTCTGTGTTGTCGTTGAGGGTCTTGAGATACTCAGTATTGTTCTTCGTGATTTGTTGGTTCAATCGAATTACCTTATGGCGATTGTCAATCCAATGACCTCGCATCTCGTCGGCATCCTCACGGAGCCGCTTGTTCTCCTCTTGGAGCTTCTGGTTTTCGCAAGACAGCTCGAGATTCTGCTCCTTGAGGACGCGAATGCGGCCTTCCTTCGCGCTGACAGAGTCGGCCTTTTCCTGCAGAGCTTCCGCCTGCTCTTCCAGCCGCGTCTCAAGAAGCTCAACTTCGTTTTGGAGGTCGACATTCAGCTCGATAATAGCCGTATCGGTAGTCAATCCACCCATCTTGTCGATCATGTCGTCCCTCGTGGCGATTCCCTTTTTGAGATCTGCAATGTGCTGGTCGCGAGCGGCTACTTGAGCCTGCAACTTCTTGTTCTCCTTGAAGTAAGTGTCGTTGTTGCGCTCCATACTTGCATGGTCCTGGGCAACCAGTTTCTTTTCCTCCAAAAGGGCGTCGTATTGCTTGTGAGTCGTCGCAAGCTCCTCGCGCGTGCTGGTCAACTCCCTCTGCGAAGAAGCCAAGTCCCGGCGCAGCTTCTCGCATTGAGCAGTGAGGCTCTTATTCTCACGGACGGCGTTGTCGTATTGCTGCTTAAGAGCCTCATTGGCGGCGACCAGCGACGCATTCTCGAGCTCCAGAGTTTCCTTCCCATGGCGTTCCTGCAAGGTGGACTCGAGGTCCTTCTGGGTAGCCTCAAGCTCTGCTTGCAGCCTCATGGCCCGCTCGCGAGCCACCGAAGCTTGGTGCAAAGCCTCATCGCGCTCAGCAGTGAGTGCGGTGCTGTGGATGTCATTGACACCAACCTGGCGGCTGGCCTGGTCGAGTCGATCGCGCAACTGGGCGATTTCCGCTTCCAAGCCCTGGTTGTGAGCGTCGTTACGTCGGTTGAAAGAACCATCAGAGTCGGATCCCAGGGCGCTGTCCGAAGGCCTCCTAGACTTGAACCTCTTAAGCTCAGACTGAAGAGAATTAACTTCGCGCTGGAGCTTCTCTGCCTCGCGTTGAAGCATCGCGTCGTGGTCATGGAGTTCGCGGACTTCCTCCTGGAGCTTATCCATCGAGACAAATATCTCCTCGTCCTCCTCTGTAATTCCTACCGTGTTCACGGAACCGTGCTCATTGGCGGACGCGTCTAGCCTAACACCCGTCCTAGTAAAAACAGGAACGCCATCCTTCATCGAGCTAAACTTGAGGGTACCGGCCGTCCAGTCGGGAAGATGACGAAAGCCAGGAAGGAAGAACGACCGGCCGGTGGGACTGACGCCAGTCTTGTCGGCGGAATGGCTCGGGGGCTGGAGGAGATCTTCCTTTCGTGGCGGTGATTGCTTTGGCGTCATGTTGTGGGAATACGTGTGAGCCGTGTGAACCTGAGCGGCTTGCTTCTCGATACGGATCTTGGAGATCATCTCTTGCAGAGATTGTTTGGCGGGCGGTGGCGAGCCGGGCATTTCTGCCGGGGCGCTTGAAAAACGGGTGCGACGCGCGCCTATGACTGGTCTGCTGGTGGTGCGAGAAAGAACCGTAGAGGCGTCCGACTCGTCGTCCACGCGCGCTTGCATATCCGCGCGGGCACGGCTGCGCTTCGCGTCCAAGACGTTCTCAAATGTGTTCTCCACCGTTTGGTCGAATGGTGGTACGTTCTCCTTGCCCGCCTCAATCGAGGGAATTGGTGCCTTGAAGGTATGGGCAAAGTCGACGTTCTGTGAAAAAGTGGCCGCGTCCTTGGACAGCAAGCCGCTCCACTCGGGAAAGGTGCGTGCGATCGCACAGGTGTTGAGAACAGATGTGGGTTGCGCACCAAAGCGACCAGACCTGGAGGACCGCTTGGTGGGGGGATTGTGGAACTCGTCACTGAATTTTCGGGTGCCCTCGCCGTCGGGGCTAAAGGAGAAGTTGGAGAGATTTCGGGTGAGCTCCTCAGTGGTGGTGCTGACCGTGTCGTGGGAGCCGGTGGAGGAGGGTGGCGAGCTGAATGGGTTGTGTCGGAGGCGGTGTTCAAGCATCTCCTTCTTGAGTCTAGGTATATGCTTTGGTTTGCTATGCGGATTATTGGTCCTATTGCTATTGACGTCCATCGTGAGCTGCTGGAGCGCGTGGAGCGCAGCGCGGATTCAGGAAGTCAAGTCGCAGCAGGCACCACGACGGGCAGGGAAAAAATGCTGGTGCCGAGTTGCAGCGAAAGCCGATGGCGACGTGCCGCAGCCGAAGATAGCGAGTTCAAGAAAGGACGTTGAACTCGTAAAGCACTTGCGAAAATTCACACATGCTGAATTGGCAGTTGGTCGCGTACTGTCAGTTTGAAGGTGCAAGCCTGCGCTTCGAGGAAAACGCGATCCCAATGTTTACATTCACAAGGGGTGGGTGGGGCAGATGTGGGTCCCGAGCCAAAATCCAGGGAGCTTCCTCATTGGCAGCGACCTCGCTGGGCTTGGTTCGGCTAGCCTCATACCAGTTGGGGCACGCAGCCCAAACACAACGGCGCTCAACTCCCCTTCGTGGTGGAGAAATAACTTTAACACCCCTCGATCGGGAGAAAAAGCCAACACCTCATTGCATTCCCAATAGGCTTGCTTGTCAGAATGAAGGCATGGAAAGATCCCTCAAATGCCTCTTCACATTTATAAAACGGCTCCTTAATTCTGTCAATAGGGCTACTGTCCTTCTCATGATGGTCAAACTCATTTATCCTACCACGTGGCCCCCTGACTCCCTGACTCTCGAAAGTTTTCTTTGCTGTCGATTGTGTCATCAAATCAACGCAGTAGTCGCTTGATTAAAGCCACGTCCATGCGTAGGGAAAATCTGACGTCTTAAATTCACACCCAATTGCTCGCTGAAATGCCTGTTTTTACCGTCCCGGTTTGACTGCCGTCTAGCCCCCGTTTTAAAGATACAAGCGCAGCCGCAGAGCTCCAAAAGGACCATCAACGCGCTCTCCCCTTCTTCTTGATACAGCATTCTTTCGTTAGCGCTCTCCAGCAAGACGTCTGCTCTGCACCTCGCCTAGAGCCTTGGTGCCACTTAGAACAGTGACCGCACCGACAACGCCAGCGACGGGGAGGGTCTGGAACAAGTTCCAGCTGGTATAGTACATGAAGAACACAAACTCCATCGCCACAATAGACCCGAAGAAGGAGGCATGCGACAGGGGAGCCGCGCCAATTGCCTTGGCGAGGTGGTTGAGGTTTGCGCCCAGCGACAGCCACTATGCTCATGTTAGCACTTTGCAAGAACGATGCTGCATGATAATAACATACGCCAATGAAGAGGGCGGGAACAGTAGCAATGACGGCCAGCGCGAAGAACAGCGAGATGACCTTCGGTGGGCTCTTGGGATCGGCGCGGAAGATGTGGTGAATCTCGTCTTTCTGGCCATATCGGAGAGGCTTCTCGAATTGTGGTGCGGGGGCACTGGGGTCCGTCTTGATCTCAACCTCAAACACTTGGCTGTTGTATGCCTGGGCAGAGCCGAAGGAGCCGATGACGATAGAAGCCTTCAGGGGCTTGGTCGACACAAGCAGCGGCGCGGGGATCTCCTTCTGGGACTGTCGAAGAAGTCAGTCAGTAACCAGTAACCAGTAACCATACCCTGCTCCACTGGGGACCTCACAATCTGTACGACGGCCTTTCCATTGTCCTTGGTGCTCAGAGGGAAAGGGGCCTCGAGTCCCGAATCTTGCTCCTTCAGGATGACGAAGGCCTGGTGCGGGCGCTTTCCCTTTCCATTGTCCTTCGCGGTCAGGGCAACCTTGAGCGTGTCGGTGCTCCCGAGAGCGACGGGTTTCGACAGAGGGTTCTTCGCGTTCAACCTGCACAGGAAAACGGGTTAGTGCACGAGCTTGCAACGGTCAAAATGGGATCCCTATCGTACTTCTCCTTGACGCCGTCTGCACCCTTCTTAGCAGCAATTGAGAGGCTGGCCTCATCAAAGCTCCAAGACGAAGCTGCTTGCGCGACGCCAGCTGCGGCGAGCAGAAGCGCCGAAGCAATAGGTTGGGAGAATCGCATTGTGGTGGTTGTTGTGGTGCTGATGCGGAAAGCACCTTTGCGAGCAACGGCTGTTGATGGGAATCCACTGAAACTCTCAATGAACACCTGTCGGCTCCAACTTGTGGACGCCAAGAAGCGGGAGCATGTGAGTGGCTCGGGATTTAGAGTGGGTCCACACTTTCACCACCTCCTGAGCCTCATCCTATCTCCCACCGCCCACTGGCCGCTCACTGGGTTTTTTCCGTTTCTGAATTCGAGAATAAGCTTCCAAATGTTCTGAAATGTCCGAGGCCCGAAATCCGGCTATTTCCATCCAGTTTCCACCCGGACTCTACAGCCCCTCTCTGCGCCCTTAACTGGACCCCTGTGCTGCTGAATCTGATTCTTTTACAGACCCTCTCTCTACAGTGTCAACGGTTCTAGTAACATCATTGGTATATCTATCGCAAATTTACTCAAACCCTAACACGCCTGTCCTGTGGCTTCGTTAGATCAATCATATCGCCCGAGTCTGGTCATGTAAGCCTTGTATGGTTCACAGCTCTTCCTTCTCATGACCCCCCTTGTTCGGCTTTTCAGCCGACGCTAAAGGAGGCAATAACCCATCCAGGTCCATCCACTCAGCCACAAACGTGGTCACAATCTTCGCCCAATCCCTGATAGTCGATATATCCAGATGTGCCCCATCATCGTCCATTGTATGCCACACCGGCGGAAACGGCGTAGGTATGACATGCAGCACATCCACCCCCCTCTCCATGAATGGGACGTGATCATCCAGAACGTATCCCATCGTGAACTGGTACGACTTTTTCTGAAGGTCCGGCAAGAATGGCTTCGCCTCTTTGGTTTCCAGCAAACCAAGTTTCCGCAGCCTCCTCTCCGCCGTCGCCATGTGCTCATAAGCCCAGTGCGTCTTCGCAAAGTACGACGGAATTGTCGGATTCGCCGATCCCAGCAAATCCAGCAACACAAACAGACTAATCGACTCCATCTGCGTCGAAAACGTCCCTGCCCCATTTCCCTCTCCCGCCCAGCTCTCCGCAAGCGCCCTATTGCTCGTCAGAATCCCATCCCAACACCCCTTCCTCCCTCAAGAGAAACAAGAACTCACCTAGCCCCATAAAGCGAATCCTCGTCCGTCCACGTCACCCATGCCTCCTCCCCATCCAGCAACACCACCTGAACCCCAACTTCCTCTCCCAACCCATCCCCCTCCCCCATGCCCACCCACTTCCTCCTCAACGCCTCCTCCACACTCCTCGCAACATGCAGTAACAGCGCGCACGGCACGGCACTATCAATTGCGCCGATGAAGCCCTCTGGTTTATACAAACTGTCATAATGCGCCACCAACGTCAACCTCGCCACGTCACCCTCCGTCGCCCACGGGGGATCTCTCCTGAATATCAAATTCCGAAAAGGGACTTGTTTGTTGCCAGTCGCGGGTGTGGTAGCCGTGGAGTTATGCCATTGAACAGTCCAGTCAGGTAGATGGGTGCGGAAGAAGTTGACAAAGTGGTGTTGTGCGGTTTCGGAGCCAGGGGTGCCGGGGACGCGGGGGATGAGGATGGGGGATAGGAGGGCGCCGGAGAGGGGGTCGAAGTCAGAGCTTCCGGAGGGGATGAGTGAGAGGGAGGCATCGGAGAGCGGGGTGTAGGCGGAGGTGAGATTGATGAGAGAGAAAAGGAGAGTGGTGAGTTTGGAGGTCATGATTGATGGGTTGGCGTGATGTGGGAGCTTTCCGGTTATTGAGTCAGGTGGGTCATTGTATTAGGTATGATTCGCCGAGAAGAATTATCATTGCGAGTGAAATAGAGCGGCTGGGCGAGTTGTTGACTTGAGTTTCGAAGTCGTCTTTCAGATGAGATCTCAAACGCCAAGGTGAGATCTGTCCCCCACACCTCCAATGCAGGGTTTGTGGGGGAGAGTGCAGGGACTAGGATCCCCGGACTTGAGGGCCATTGAAGCACCCTCATGAACAGTTGACACCATCAGCAGTCAAATTGTTGGAACAAAAAGTCGAAAAAAAAATCCGTAGGCTAAAAATAACGCTTTTCTTCCGCTATCAACAAAAGACATTACAATCGCTGCGCCGCCATAGACGACCAAGAGCCGAAGTGACGCAGCGGGACTCCCCAAAACGCCTTGCTATGATGCCCATGATCCATCCTCCTCGAATCGCACATGGCCGCCCTCATAAAAAAATTTGATGCATACACCAAGCGTTGCACCGCGCGTCTGCTCTATGTGATCAGAGATATTGCAAATAGACGAGACTTTACCCCAAAACTCGGCGTACCCTGAACACGTTGAGTGACCAGCATATTACCCCACCGCCGCCGGCTCAACATGAGCACAGCAGTACTTCTCTGCAGCGGTTGAATCTCTTTAGTCCTTCTTCGTACCGTTGGCAAGGCCGTTCGCCGCCGCGCGAGCAGCTTTGTTGGCCGCCTGCTTCTCGTAGGGGATAGTCAGGCAGTTGATCCCGAGGAAGTTGCAGATGCTCGTCGTGACGAGGTATGCCCATCGGAAATAGACGATTCCTGCAAACACGAAATAGGCCCAAAGGTACATGTGCTCAAATTCCGCCGTGACGGGCGCGAAACCGAACCTTGGAAGATTGCCGAGAACGGCACCCCCAACCAAAGGCCAAAGCATCACGGTCCAGTACGGGAAGGGTTGTCGCGTGAGGTGGGCAAGAATCATCTTGGTCGTCATCCGGCCAAAGACGAAACTCATGATGACGCAGAACAACACCAGATGGTTCTCAGATCGCAGGGTCGAGTAGGGGCTGTATAGCCAAGCGCCAATGCTAAACGTGTACACGGCCATCGGCGTCCATTCGAGGAAAACAGGAGCAACTGGTTGGTTGCGCGAGCGGCGTGCCTTGACCACGTTCACGACGCAGAAGGGAATGTGAGTGAGAACTAGCGACGACACGACGATGCCGACCCAGATGTCACGGAAGCTGAGATCACCGAGCAACTCCGAGGTCACGCCGAAACCCTTGAGGAGCGCGATGCGCTCGCCCAGGAGGTCGACCAGGCGTTCCGTCCAGATCCCCGGCCCGTAATACCCACTGACAACCATAATGGCGCAAGCGATCAGGATGCCTTCGGTAGGCCCGTTGATGTATCCAAGGTAGAGGGTATGCGAGTGGTATGTCTCCCAGGTCGAGAAGAACATCGGGAGGCAGGGGACCAGAGCAGTGAAAACGCCCGACTTCGATGTACCCAAGCCCATAGCTGCAACCTCCAGGAGACTGGCGAGGGTACAATTAAGACTGTCGATGCCGTGGTCAAAGAGCTCTCCTAAGCCGCTCGAGGTCCCAGTCCGTCTCGCCTGCTTGCCGTCCACGTTATCCATTGTCTGGTACATGAACAGACCGAACGCAAAGCTGTAGTATAACCATGCTGGGCCCTAACCAAGGCAACAATCACAATGTCAGCTCAGGTATTTTTTGGGGGCGTCGAGCGCAGAGGGCCTTACCGGTCCAACCATGTCGGGCATAAAAATAACAAGCAGGCCGACGTTAAACAAGATGAAGAAGAACCCAAGAAGGGTCACCATGTTTGGCGCGAGCCATAGTGGTAATAATTCAACGAAGGCGTTCCACTGTCCTCGAGTTTAGCTGGGGCTGCCGACGAGAGCTGGGCGACAGGCGGGGTGGGGAAGGCAGCAGCGGGAGCGGGAGCGCATACGTAGGGTCTGAGGATGTAGTTGGAGATGGGCGATTTGTCCACAGCCGAATACTTGTACGATTTCAAGTGTATCAGCGCATCATCCGAGACGCACTCGGCAGCAGCTTGTTCTGCAGTGAGGCGGTCGGCCATTTTGGTTAGCATACCGAAGCCACACCGACGAGACCGCCGATTGAAACAAAATTGGTGGGGGTGGGGACAAGCATACTGGCGTTGACCATCTTCGCTGGCAGAACCACCAAGGTTCCTAGATTCTACCGAAGGCTTCCGCGAAAAGGAGTTTTGGGCGTCGCAGGGAACCGTGGCGCGATGGGGAGAGTCGGCCTGATAGCTTGACGAGCGTCAAAATCACCTTGTGTAGCGGGGAGGAAGAGAAGTGCAACCGCCCGATCTGCGGACCCTTTGCAGAAAGCGGGAAGCATCTCGGACCCACACGGCCCTGTTACCTGCTGCTAGGAATCCCTGCATTTTGCCAGTTGTTGAGGTTTCAATCGCGAATCAGAGCTCACCAACAAAAACCGCTGCACCACCCATCGCTTCGCTGACACGTGAAAGTCGCTTCGGACGGCTGATTGGTTTTGCGGCCAGCGCCAATGACGGGATCTGCCGAAACGGTTCTCCAGATGACGATACCCTGATGAACAGGAGGAGAGGCCGATCGTCCGCCACACCATCGTCATTGCTCGCATGTCCAAAGTCGCACCACCGGTTCGAGGCCGGGGCCTGTTCAGTTAAACTTCTTACCATTCAGCACAGCCCAACACCGTACGAAATGAAGCCAAATTTTCCACGGTGACAGCCTTGAAACACTCCCTCTCGGCGAAACGCGACAGTTCGCCAATCCGACAAGCCTGCCCCGAGGCATCAGGTCCGGGCATTTTAAGTTAAACATTAAGATATCGGTTCTGCAATGATTCCAAAAGTCATCGACTCCTTGTTTCCAAATCCATCTCCCAGCGCAATGCCCGGAAAAACACACCCAAATCATCCATGGCTCTCGCCGTGAGAGCTCAAAGCTCGCTCACAAGCCTCTTTCTTCCGCCAAATCTAAAACTTCTAGAGCACGACAGCAAGGCCGCCAATCATACCGGCAGCCACAACGACGAGACCATACGCGCTGCCAAACTGCAGGAGAGCGGGGGCCGCGCCGGATCCGGTCCTCGGGGTGCCGGTTGCGTCGGCGCCGATTCCGTTGAAGACGGTGGGGCCGGTAGACCCGGCGGTTCCAGTGGCGGGCATAGTCGAGCTAGTCGTCGTGTTTACTCTCTTGGGCTGCTGGGCACCGCAAGGATGGTCCTCGGCGCAGTTGCCAGCGCACTCGTTGTTGATACCGCAGTCCTTACGGCACTGGATGACCCATTGCTGGCAGACGTGGAAGGGAAGCGTCAGAGAGTATTCGGACATGTTGGGCTGCAGACCATTGGAGCACACGCAGCCGTAAGTCAGGGTTTCCTATCACGCATCAGCAAACTGCTCCGGACCAAACAAGACAGCACAAGCCTACAGGGTCGCACGTGTTCGTGAGGACGGCGCCGGGGGAAGTCTGTTGGCAAATGATGGGGCAGTTGCTAAGCTCATCGTTGCACCACGCCCCTAAAGCACTAATCAGCTTCAGGTTCAGACTTCTCAAGATTTCACCTCAAACATACTCCTCGTCAAGATATCAACGCTGTTAGGATCGATGTAGTAGTCGGCCGCGACAGAGGCAGCACCGGCCAAAGCCAGGAGGGTTGCTCGGAAGGAAACCATTCTGAGAAGCTGTTCAATCGTCTTCGAAAGTAGGTCGACGTTTGCGATGAAGCGTTGCGCTGAGGTATATGTGAGCGAACATGCCAAGGAGCAACGAAACAAAACATAACGCAACGAAAGAGGCAGTTGCTCCAGATACACACTGCATTCCAGTGCGGAGCGCGGAGACTTACACTTTGTGTGGCGGCCGTGTGTCGGATCCAAGCAAGACAATCGCAAACGGGGGGCTTGAGATGTGGGAAACTGTTGGATAAAAACAGTCCGTCGTACTATTAAAGAACCAGGTATGGTGAAAACGAGGGGCTAGAAGGAGAATAAGAAGACGGCGGCTCCAAACGACTGTGAGCACTCAACTCTTGAACACAAGGAGCTGGAAGAAGACTCTCGAGAGGGGAGGAGTGATAGAAGCGGCCGAGTAAAATTGGGACGGCGAGAGATGGGATGGAGAAAGGAGTCTAGCGCACGCCATGGGTGCTCCCGAGGCCAGAGCAGCTAACCTCTCTTAGCATTTTAATAAACACTCAAAGCGGATTTCTGATAGGCCTGTTTTGAGGTTATCCCTGCCGTCTCAGCGCTCTGCAGCTCCAGCAGGGATCAGCGGCGCACAGCTCTCCACAGCTACCTCAGCTCTCGCCAATCACGGCGGCTTCGCTCAGCCATCGTTTGCGGAGTGGCATCCACCTCTCCATTTTCACTTTCGTGTCCCGGGAATTCCAAGGCATTGAGTCCTCTTTGATACGGGTCCAATATAAAGCCGCCGCGCTCGCCGGGTCGGCTTCAAGATGGGCAGCAATCGAGGCAGCGGACAAACTTCCTCCAGCAAACAGACAGTTGGGCGCGAGAAGGTGTAGGCCAGCATGGTGGATTACTGACGCGTCAACCAACAATCCGCTGGTGCAGGCTGCCCTGCAGTCCGTGGCGGATTCCGCCAGCCCCGTCCCGTCCTGGCGTCTCTCGGACAGAGGCAACACCAGCTGTCGGTGAGCGACACGACGACCAGACTTCAGATCGCTTCTACAGGTCAGCGAGGCCCGACTTCGCATCTGCGGTGTTCGGCCAACGGCCAACGCAAAGTCAGCACTGGCGACAGCAAGGGTTCACCGCAGCGCCCCGCCACGCATGGTTTGCTCGACGAAGAATTACGAAGTTAGCGTGTGCTCGAGGCGAAATCGCTATCATCCCACCGTCGAACACGAAAGTCCTACGCCAGCAAGCCATTTTTGGGGTTTCGCTGATATCTCGCTTTCCATTCGTACTGCCGCGGACGGAGACCTCGCGTGGGCTGCATGCCCTCTTGCATTTATTGAATCTGGATAGGTAACCCACTGGCCTCCAGCCAGTCGTAGACAGCAGGAAATAGCACCGAACAAATCTGAGCGGCATGCAACACACCACGGGGCAAAGCGGCATCCAACCACCAAGCGACCTGCAACCCAAGTCAGATACCCTCTTTCCCAGCTCAGCATGCCTAGCAGCAACACATGTACGGAACTGCAGTCGATCTCCGTGCCGTCCGAGTGTCAGTAAGCCCCGTTCGGGGAACTGAACCGTAAAGTCCCAATGCTGGCCAAAACGGCTTGTTTCGTTTCCATGAGAGCGAACTTGTTTTGCATGTCGTGCATGTGCGCCTAGGCCAAACGAAACGCAACCACTGGAGGCCATTATCAATTGCGGGGGCGGGGCGACGCTCAACAAAGACGCCAGAAGGCTGAAGCCACCTGAGGGCGAGTCTCAGCCGCGATCGACGATGATTGCCATTGCGCAATGCAGGCAAAACACGTATTCGTACTCATGCCTCCCTTGAACGACTGGAAAAGAGCGAGGTTGGGAAGCTTATGCAACACGCCTGGAAGTCGAGGTCAAGTTGAGGCTCAACATCATGCTCCAGTGGTCACACTCGAGAGCGTGCTGAAATCAGGAAGAGCCAAGGACCAACTGGTACTGGAGAAAATGGCAGACCAATGAACAAAAAAGGTAAATTAGCCGTCATGACGGATGGCATGACAACCCTCTGGAACAAACCCGGAATTCTAATGAGCCGACAGTACTCAAACATGGAGGGCCTGACCTCACATATCGAGATCTGGGGGTCGAAAGTTCCGAGTCCGCGGATAAGCATAAAACCATTCATGTTTGCAGCCTCAAAACCCACCAAGGCCGTCATGGCAGTAGGTCGGACCCCACTCACAATCAAAATTATTATTAAAAGGGCACCATCACCTCCCTGTCACTTCCAAAAAAAAATTCCCCTCAAGAAGCCACCACACCGGAACGGCTCACGGCAGACGCAACGGGCGGCAAGCCGGGGTTGTTCCACACTCCGGGGGCGGGACGCAAATTGTGGGGCAGCGGGGCACTCGCGGCGGGATTTGATTTCAATTGCTTGGTGAACAAATGGATCACGGTAGACCCAATGACGGCTTGCACGTAACACAACCACGAGACCCTCTGAAGCGAAATACAGCCGCAACTTTCAACTTCACTTCACAACGCATTCCTTCACTTTCCCCAATCCAGGACTTCCATACGAGCCTCTCCCGACCCTTCCGACTGTCCCGTGCGGAAATTCCCGAGTCTCCGAAAGCGGTGAACCATCCCATCCTTTGCGCCTCAGCGCTTTGCGACACCAAGCGACATCGTCTTCCCCCGCGAAGCGCACGAGGTGTGTGCCTCGCCCCGATGGCTTGAATGGCGTCGCATACACTCTACAGCAGCATCCACGGACAACAAACTAGCAGCAGTAGGGACTCCAATCCCAATACCAATAGCAGCACTCGCTACAAGCCCCCATCACTGGTCATAAGCGGCAACGGAAGCGCAACTACCGCTCACGAAGGCCCACCGCCGGCCTACTCCCCTCTCTTTCCCGACAGCGACGATGGTGTGTCCTCCGCGGATGAAGCGGACAGCCCCGGTGGAGACCTGGCGATTCTCTCTCCGTCATCGGTGACGTCGCCACCGTACTGGTCGTCGCACACGCACAACCACGGGGGCGGCGTGCCGCCAAATATGTCGAGCGAGAGTGTGGTTCCAGGGGCAATTACACTGCAGGATAACGAATATGATGATGGGCCGGGAGGTGCGAACGTCTACGGGAGGGATCGCAACAGGGCGTGCTGGGCGAAGAGCGTGCAGGTTAGGGATTATGTGCTGGTCAATGGGAGTACGACGAACATTGGGGCTTTTGCGGTGTGGAATATCAAGGTGGAGACGTTAAATGTAGGTTTTGAGGCTTGAGTGTGAGGGTGTAAAGGGGTGGATGCTGACGGGTAATAGGGATCGCATATGTACATTCGGAAACGGTATTCCGAGTTTGATGACCTGCGACGAAGGTTGATTATGACGTTTCCGAATTTTGAAGCCGCGGTGCCAGGACTTCCGCCGAAAAGCGTTATCTCGAAGTTCAGGCCGAAGTTTTTAGAGAAGAGGAGGGCAGGGTTGCAGTACTTCTTGAAGTGAGTATAGAGAGGGACGTAGAGTTTCGTGGCTGAGAGTTGCTAATCTTCATCTAGTTGTATACTGCTCAACCCAGAGTTTTCGGGCTCGCCCGTCTTGAAGGAGTTTCTATTTTCATGAACATAACCTTTTGGTATTGAACATTGTATAAATGACGACATACTCTCTGCCCCTTGCACAGGGCTAATACTAATACTGATAATGTTGGGCATCTGATAGTATTGGTGAAGGCATTGTTCAGGATCTTGTGTGAAGTTGAGGACATGCAGAAATCCCAGAAGTCCATGTCTAGCTAGATCAGTCCTCAAGCCAGAATTGTGATACGAATAGGCACCTACGGCCATACCCACCGGAAAGCTCGGGTCCCGTCCGCTCCTCCCATAGATAAGTCAGTGAGGGCCAAACCAGTAGTTGTGCCAACCCAGTAGTTGGGTCGGTGACGACCAGGGAATCCTTGGCCCTGTATTTTTTTATCGGTGTTTTATTCAGACTCCATTCACAGCCCACCCTAGCCCGGTGAAGTCGCAGACGAAGAGTGTAGACAAGCGGCATCACCACCCCAACCGCTGCTACACTTTCCAACGATTCAATGTCATCATCCGCTCTGGATAGCGGGCGGATCTTCCACTTACATCCGTTGTCCGCTTGCATACGGTATCCCCGTGCCGTCATATTTGGGACATTGCAACTCTCCCGCGCCAAGGGGTTAGGGTTAACAGCGAGGTTTCGGCGATTTGCCATTTATCCCCGAATCCGTTTCGGCGTTGGATGCAGCACGCCGAACAATCAAGAGATCGACTGCCTATCGGCAGCGGCACAAAGGAATAATGGGGTTATGGTCGCAGTAGCTAAGGCTCTTGGCTTACATCGGCGGCTGCAAGGAAGATTAAGGATCCTTTGCAAGACAGGAAACTCTGTGGGCAGATCCGGATGGAGATAGTGTATTTACTTGGTTCCGAGCGAGGGACAAATCGTGGCGGTGGGTATAAGTTGATGGGATGTCCAGCTTTGTCTGTCTTTCAATGATATAGCATCGACTTATTTCAGCATACTGGTCTCATCAAGTCTTCTTGACATCTGGACTCACATCTTGGACCACTTTCACTCATAAGACCCACATCTTCACCATGTCATCACCCGTCTGGTTCATCACCGCCGCCTCGAGTGGATTCGGCAGAGCCATCGCCTTTGAGGCTCTCCGAAGAGGGCACAAGGTCATCGCCACCGCTCGCAACTCGCTCAAGCTTACCGAGCTCAAGGCGGCAGGAGCCGCGGTCATGGATCTCGACGTCACGTCCGACGACAGTACCCTGGCGGCAAAGCTCTCCGAGGCCAACGCCATCTATGGCAAAATTACCCACGTGGTCAACGCTGCGGGCTACATCCTAGTGGGCGCAATAGAAGAGGCTAGGTTTGTTTTCTCCCTAGGTACCTGACCTGTCACACCAAAACGAGGCTAACATGTTGCACCTTGAAAGCCAAAAAGAAGTCTTTGACCACTACAACACAAACGTTTTTGGGTGCTTCAACATCGCCCGCGCCGCTGTGCCTTACCTCCGCGCGGCGGCTGCGGCTAACAAGAACAGCAACACCAACGTGGCCCTGGCCAACTTTGGCAGCCTCGGGAGCTGGCATTCGGGGGCGGGCGTGGCGCACTATTGTAGCACCAAGTTCGCTGTGACAGGATTAACCGAGGGGCTGAGAGAGGAATTGGGGCCCTTTGGAATCGATGTTTGCGTGGTTGAGCCGGGGTATACGAGGACGGGGTTTTTGAGTGCGGATGAGAAGGGGAACGATCATAGGGTCATGACGGAGAGAGTTTTAGATGTGTATGGGGGGACGGCGGCAGCAAAGGCGAGGGAATTGATGGCGGCGGTGGATGGGAATCAGCCCGGTAATGTGGAAAAGTGTGCGAAGGCGATTGTTGATGTGTTGACGAGAGAAGGGGGAAAGAAGGTGCCAGTGAGATTGGTTACAGGAAGTGACTGTGTCGAAGTGGTGAGGAACAAGTGCGACGAGACGCTGCGGCTGGTATCCGAGTGGGAGGATGTGTCGAGTTCGGTGATGTATTAGGGTAGGGCAGGTGTGGTGTTGATGTATCGGCGGAGGCTGAGATGGTGGCTGAGATGGCAGACTCGGAACGGCACAGGTAGATTCAGCGGAGAATTGGGCTTAGTCTAGGTTTTCAGCCCTTCAGCGGACGGTAATCCTTCATGCAGGCGCCGCTTAGCGGTGCTTGGGTGGTAGGCAATCCAGCCATTCAGGGCGGTCCTAATGCGGCGTACTCCTCAGGTCGTCAAAGGGACTCCCACCTCGGACCAACAACCAGCAAACGCTCTCCCGTGCTTGCCGGCATCCCAGTCCTGAACTGCCTGGGCACGAGCCGATGGTCAGCTCCTCGCAGCTCAGGTCCCTGGTGTTGGCTGACGTGTGGAACGCGATAAACAATCGCAATGCATTCTCTTCTTGATCCCATTCCTCCCCTCTTCCTCCCCCTTTTCCCCTTGCGTCTTCCCCTTCCTTTGGTCTCCAGCTTCTCCCTCGAGTGACTCCTCAAGGGTCCAACAGAGAGTGAAAGCTACTTTCATAGCTGCCATCCTGTTCCTTTTTGCCCCTCCCTCGGTAGCGGTCGTAGCTGCCCAGCTTATCGCAAGAAGGGGCGAGATACCCCGCCATAGTTTACCCCACCACGAATAGCTCCCGATGCAGCCATTGCCAGATCCCGGGCCTGCCCCGGAGGAGTCGGCTGAGAAACGGCCCGCCGCGGTACCGTTGCAGCCATCGGTGACCTTCTCCGAGACCTCATCGGTCCACACCACGCAGTCGGCGCCGCCGCTCTCGCCTTCAGCACCATATTCCCCGGGCCACCGCGAATATCTCGACTCGCTCGTGCCGCCCTCGCAAGAGGAATTCACCCATATCGCCCAGGTCCAGGCCGAGCGCGAGCTTCAGCTCAAGCGCCGCTCGCGGGAGATACACCGGCAGAGCATCTCGTCGCATCAGTCGCAGCAGGACCTGGAAGAGGGAGAGAGCCATAGTCATGGCCATGGCCACCGTCCCGGTCATGAGCGCAAGCGCAGTTTACTTGAGAGGCTAGGGCTAAGTCATGGGCATGACGACAGCGCAGCGCGCCATCGGGCCGCGACAACCATCCAGAGGACGTACCGCGGGTATCGCACTAGGCGCGAGATGCAAGGGTTCGGCCTTGATGCCTCAACGAGGTGGACGCATGCAGTTCGTGAAGCGCAATGGCGGGAGCTGACCAGACCGCGGGCGCGTGCAGCTGAGGATGGTGCTGGTGAGGGCCCCTTGCCATCTCCGTTTGTGGATCCGAGTGCGCCGAGCAGCCGGTCGACCACCGCCCGGAACAACTGGCGCAAGGCAGCCGTGATCGCTAGAAGGGCTGGGGCGGATGAAGATAGCGATTCGGATAGCTCTTCTTCATCGTCATCATCCTCATCATCCTCATCCTCCAGCGGCTCAGAGCGAAAACGCCATGAAAACGAGCAGCGCAAAAAGCGAGAGGAGGCCAAAGAACGCCGTAAGCAGGCCGCAAAGATGATGGGGTTGCAGTACTTCCTCGAGATGGTGGACCTCAAACACCGCTACGGCGCAAACCTCCGCGTCTACCACGAGGAATGGAAGAAAGCCGACACGAACGAGAACTTCTTCTACTGGCTGGACTACGGTGAAGGTCGCACCGTCGACATGGAAATCTGTCCCCGCGAGCAACTCGACCGAGAGCAAGTTCGATATCTCTCCCGCGAAGAGCGCCAGTACTACCTCGTCGAGGTCGACAACGAAGGCCGTCTCTGCTGGGCCAAAAATGGCGCTCGTATCGATACCACTGAACGATATAAAGACTCGATCCATGGGATCGTCCCCTACGACGACGAGACGCCCGCCTTCCAACCCATTGCAGGTGAGAGCGATACCCTCCTCCTCGGCAACTCCAGCACAGGCTCCTCCGACTCCGACTCCGACTCCGACTCCGACTCTGCCCGCGAAAGCCACGAAGAAGCCCTCCGCGCAGGTGCTTACGCGACCCCCTCACTTACCGCCGCCAAAGGCGTCAAGAAAATCAAGCACGTCTCCGCCGCCACCATTCTCAACACCCTCCTGCGCAAATCCGTCCGTAAAAACACATGGATCTTCGTCGCCGACACATCCTTCCGCCTCTACGTCGGTATTAAAAACAGCGGCGCCTTTCAGCATTCATCCTTCCTCCAAGGAAGCCGCATCTCGGCCGCAGGTCTCATCAAAATCAAGGACGGCCGTTTATCTTCCCTCTCCCCCCTATCAGGGCACTACCGCCCTCCCGCCTCCAACTTCCGCGCCTTTATCAAAGCCCTCAAGGACGAAGGTGTGGACATGTCAAGAGTAAGTATCTCAAAGTCATACGCTGTCTTGGTTGGACTCGAGACGTACGTCAAGGTCCGTAGGAAGGGCAAGGACACGTTGCGGAAAATTACGAGAGGAAAGGAAAGGCTCGTTGCACTGGAGGAGCATCAAAGGCGGAAAGAGGAGGAGTTGGAACAGTCAGAGAGCGCGAAACGGGAGAGGGAGATGGTGGCAGAAGAGGAGAATTTGAGGGAGGAAAACACAGTGAGCGCTGGAGTGATGCAGGCTATGAGGGCGTTGGGGGTTGGGCCCAGGGAGCCTAGGGAGCCTAGGGAGGCAGAAGGGGGAGGATGAAGAAGAGGAAGAGGAAGAGGAAGAGGAAGAGGAAGAGGGTAGAGGAGGAGCAAAAGGGGGAAATAAAGCGGAGGTTGGATCATAGACTGGATGGGCTGGATTTGGCGGTGTTGATTTCAGGGGGAGGGACAAGATGTACATGAAGTAGATGAGCGACGATAGTTGCGGATACCCCCTTTTGCAGAATAGTTGATTGTACTTTGGACTAGGTTTCCCGAAAACAAAACCGCACATAGCTCTATTTTGATCCTCTATGGCCAACTTTTCCCACCCGAATACACGCATTGGCTATCCATTTACCGCGTCTAAGTCTAGTTTGCCAAATGCTACCTCCTCTAGTGATGGGTATAGGCAATTCAGAACTGTGGCCACCTTGAACGGAGAAACATGGACTCCTACGGAGAACTCGTCGAATCAGTCAAGCCGTGGGGCTCACTTTTCGATTGTCCCCGTCGTGAATTGCAAGGGTATTTCAGTGCCGCATGAGGGGCAGTATTCAACAACTGTTCAGAAGCGGCGTCCCCACCGCGTAGCGGTTCTGGCCGCGGGACCTCATTGTCCGCGAAATACAAGGGTTGTTTCGAAGGCGAAGGCGGGGGTTCGAAGACAGGGTACATTGCCGGGACCATCACGACGGGTGCTGCAAAGTACTGAGCAGCGTGGACCGGGCTCCTGGTCCTGATGTCGAAGCGGCCACTAGCCGGAGCTGCAAGCCGTGTTGAGGCTAGAACGCCAACTGGCATGCCGCTGTTCCGAGAGCGAGGCGTGAAGGTCGGCGCATCCGGATTCAGCTTCGAACCCTAGAACACAGAGGTGGTTAGATAGCAAACCGCCAGGGGATGTATAATAATATTTCACACATTCCTTGGCAGAATCTATACCTCTTTCTTGTGTCCAGGGGTAACGAGCGTGTCCGTGCTGTCCTCAGAGTCTTCGCTGCCCGAGGAGTCCTCAGATCCACTAGCATCCGATTCGCTGGCCTTGATTCTGATCTGCTTGCTCTTTACCTTTGCGAGCTCCAGTTTGGCCGTCTCTGAAGGCAGGTCATTGACAATATTGACAGCCTTGCGAGCCTTGGAAATAGGCTTGCCATCGGCTGAATCTTGCTTGTCCTGGGGCTTGACAAAGATCTGTTTCGACCAGAGCTCTGCGTATTTCCCGTTGGCCTGGATTAATTCTTCGTGGCTCCCTTGCTCTACAAGCTCACCACCAGTGACGACCATGATCCGGTCAGCATTCATAATAGTTGAGAGGCGATGACTAAATGTGTCAGTTGAGAAACAGGACATGGGCGGTGACAAGGGCGATAACTCACGCTACAATGAATGTTGTGCGCCCCTCACAAAGTCGTCGCAAGGCTTCCTGGATCTTGTGCTCGGTTTCGGTGTCGACTGCGCTTGTAGCCTCGTCAAGCAGCACAATCGCAGGTCTCTTCAAAATGGCTCGCGCAATCGCCACCCGTTGCAGCTCTCCGCCAGAGAGCTTGACCCCACGCTCACCAACCCGGGTTTGGTAGCCTGCGGAAGATTGTCAGCTGCCAGCTTGTAAGGCTTGCTTCGAAGATCTTGTAACCTACCGTCTGCGAATCCGAGAATCTGCTCATGGATGCTAGCCGCCTTGCAAGCCTCGTACACCTCATCGTCCGTCGCATCTAACTTGGCGTACCGCACGTTGTTCATCACCGTATCGTCGAAAAGTACTGGAGCTTGTGGCACAACTCCGATTTGGTTTCGCAAGCTACCAACGTGGCGTCAGTTATCGACAGGGGAACAGCGTGCAGAAAGGTACTCACCTAGAGAGGCTGACGTCTCGAATGTCTTGTCCATCGATATAGATGGCTCCCTCCGTGGCATCGTAGAAGCGGTCCAGCAACTTCAGAATGGTTGATTTGCCGGCACCTGTAGCACCAACGAACGCCATCGTCATTCCTGGGGTCGCCGTGAAGCTCACATTCTTGAGAATCTCCTTTTTCTTGTCGTATGAGAAACAAACGTTTTCGAAGCTGACATGACCGCCGCTGAACCTCAGGGGTGGGGCCCCCTCCTTGTCCGTGATGGATGGCTTTGTCTGCATGATGTCTAGGAGCTGTTCTGCGCCGATCAGGTCTCGCGATACACTCCTTCCCAGCCCAGCGAAGAAGTTGAGGGGTGCTACCAGCTGAGCCCAGTAAGTGAGCAGCACCATGAACTGGCCTGGAGTCGCTTGGCCCCCAAGGACCTGGTAGACAGCGAGATGAGCTCCGGCAAGGAGACCTGACAGAAGAACCAGAAATTGAAATGCGTATGACAGAATATATCCAAGCTGGACGGTCTGGGATTTGGTGACGCGGTTCCTGACAGCCTTGGAGTAGCGTCTCTCCTCGTATTCCGTTTGGTTGAAGCAAGCGACGGTCGTCCACCCCTGAATGCCAGCCTGTCGAACATAATGCTCCTCGAACCAAGCGCTAACCTCGCCCTTGCGAGCCAACCTCAGCCGGGCAATCATGCTTGTGGCAATGTACATGAATATCACGGAAGTGGCAATGGTGATGAAGCCTTCGTATGGTCCGAACATGACCGATAAATAAATAAACGCCACAATCATGTCGATGATCATCGGAATAGCTCGAAAACAAATCGAATCGAGCATGTTGGAGATGCTTTGGCCGGAGTTTATAGCCATCATGATATCCGAGGAGCTCTTGGAGTCGTGGAAGTCGGAAGAGAGGTTGAGAACATGTGAGTAGGCGGCGGTGCTGATGGCATCGTAGGAGTAGTATTCGACAGGAATCCAGAGCCACTGACGCAAAAGCGAAAGCCCTGCTTCTGAAGCCACCAGCTTCAGACCGCCAAAGAGCAGTACCTGTACCCACGCATTCTCGCCATTTGCCCCGCTGAGACTGTCCAAGAGAATTCCCATTTGTCGTGGGATAAGGAGGTTGACGAAGTTCATGGTGAGCAGGCAGAGCGCAACGAGACCGACACGGATCTGAAGTGGACGGTTGTTGACAGGCCAGATGTACGGAAAAAATATCTAGACGTAGGCCTATCAGTCGGTCTGAACGAGATTCAAGGGGTCGGCAAAGCATACCATGAAGCTTCTGGCATATGTGAACCAGTTGCCCTTTTCCTTTAGTCGCTTCTCCATCTGTTCCCTTGCCTCCCGCTCGCGTCTCTCCCAGGGGGATTCGACTCTTTCGGTGGAAGCCGTCTTGTTTGCATCCGCTGATTCATCTTCGGATGTTTCTGTCGTTCCGTAGCCATTCTGCTGCTGTTCTCCTGCCTCCTCATCGCTGGGCTGTTTGTTGGCGTCCGACGTATCGTTTTCGCCTGGCTTGAGAAGGCTTTGCCGCTCAGAATCGGTGCCCCTTTCCTTCTGTGCGGTCCAACCGCCCTCGAAATACAATGCGAAGGCTAATGCGAAGGCCAAGCAGCGAGCTGCAGCTGTTGAGGTCACAAAAAGCTCCACGAAGCTGAGAGACTCCGACGGCACAGCGGTCAACGAGAGAACGCAAACGATTGGTTCAAATACAAGCGCCAGGGCGAGTGATCCCACGAACGGATACCACACTGGATTTGGCGAATCCGACAGTCCGGCGAATTCGACCCCGAAGACTAGAATGCACGAGAGCAGCCCGATGGTCAAGTCCTGTTCTAACGGAAACCGGCGCTGAGCGACTCCCTGCAGTATCAGCGCGAGGAGCTGGACAAGGAAGGTAAGAACGCTGAACAGGAAAAGCCATTTGATAACATTTTGGCGTTTGTGGCCTTCGTCCGCGGATTTGGTCTGCAAGGTGCACACGGCAACGGCAGAAGAAACAAGATAGTAGACGAAAACTGCTATTGGATAGCCATAGTGAAGAGCCGCAAGAGCTGACCCTGAAGCCTGGTTGGCCAGGCTTACATAGTAAGGGTCAATCATGGCGGAAGCGGCAAAACTCCGTGCTAATTCGTTGAGTCGCCAATCGCCGGGGGTAAGTTTCGCTCGGGGTCTTGATGCTTCAAATGGGCGTTTCTTTTGCTCGACCGGTTCTCGCGGGGTGATGAGCCAAGGTCAGATATTCTGAAGGGAAACCCGAGTTTTTATGCCGAGTCAAGTGGCTAGCCACCTTTTTGGTGAGTGGGCTGGGTGAGGGAGCTGTGTCGGGTCAGTTACCTCCCATATGAACCCCCTGGCAGTTGCCTCTTCTTGTGCGGCCTCCCCTCGAAATTCAGGTTCCTGAATAGGTCGATGCGTGAGATTCAGCAGGAACGGCCCCAGCCCGCGGCGGTGCACAGGGCAAATTGATCCTTCCCAGAGCCTCGGGCCACACCGAAACCTGTGAACCCCTTCTAACTCCTGCGGGACAACGAGTCCCTGCGTTCTGCACCGGAAGGCTGCCGCGTGCCTCAATCCAAATGAGGTCGGTTACAACAGCAAAAACCTGGCCACCACACGATCAAGGAATGAGAACGAGACTTCGTACGGCAGAATGCGCTGCTCCGCGGCCTGATTCTGCTCTTCAGGATCGCCTCCGAGTCCGGGTTCAGGGTAAAGATGCCTCGGTAGAAAAAGCGCAGATCGGTCTTGAGGCGGCGAAGAAGCGCAGAGTTTGGTACGACCTTGAGGTGCGTTTGCGATGCCGACCTCCCACACTCTCCTGCCCTTGGCAAGTATCAACTGTGTGTTTTGGATGCAACAGGATACATCTAGCCGTCCCCTGAGAGTCGGAAATCTTCGGCTTTGGATGCAACGAAGGCCTGGCTGAAGGGCTGGGTTGCTTGTGAGCAATCAATGTTAGCGGGCACAACTGGATTGGAGTTGCTCAGGTGAGCTTGGGAAGCAAAAGGCTGGCAGCAAGTCGTACAGCAGAGTGCGCGTGACTGCGGGCCAGGACTCCCACAGAGGTTTGGGTTGTTCTGAGAGCAACACCTGTTGGCAGACAACTCAATGAACAGCGGGTGGACTACCAGCAGATGAGATAATATTTCGTGTGTGAGAGCTTGCCAGGAAGTGTGACGGAGGAGTGATAAGAAGCCTCTGGGAGAGCGAGCACGACCTGGCGGATGGCGGAAGGGATTGGTGGAGAATGCTGTGGACTAGGACGAAATGCTGTCATTGAGGAAGGAGCTACCAGTCTGACGAAACCTGATGTGAAGCAGTGGGAGCAGATACAAACTTAAATGTTGGCTACCTACCAAGTGCCACTGGTCGTCTCGCGAGAGCCCGACAAACGGGGGTAGGATGGGAGGAGATGGCTGGAGAGTGGGAGTGCCAGTGATGAAGGATGTGACAGGACTGGGGAGCGGTGATCAGTCACACAAACGATGGGAGTGAATAAGACACGCAGAAGGGCTCGGCCACGTCGCTGTCATGAAATGTCTTGCAGAAGGGCAGACATGGCAAGAACGAGGTTGAAGATGAACGGGATGCGCCTGCTAGCCGCAGGCCGCAAGGGTACCCACCCCCCATAGTTATGGGATGGAGTCCCGCATGTCTGCCCATAGGCCGAACACTCGACTTTTGGCAGGTAAGCCAGGAACGCCCAGGGACCAGGGCAAAGCGGCCTCTTTCGTTCTCGTGATCCTTGTCTTTGAAAGACGGTGTGAGTGCACGGCAACGCTAGCAGTTTAGACCGCGTACAGTGCTAATTCCGGTTTTGCGTTTTTGGCATCTCGAGCCCCGCTCCGGCCAAGCAAACGCAGGCCGCAGGGGGACCTTCAAGCGACCGAACCGCAACCTCCAAGGTATTCGACCCAGCCGGCCGGCAAGGCCACAAGTCCACAGCTTGGCCCACGGACCGGCGGCCCCTTTTGATATGGAAGAAATGACGACTTGCGAGCTCGGTGAAGTGAGTATTACCCTTCCCTCCAGGACGGAAGTGTCACACGCCAGAATCAGAATGCCATATCGAGGGTACCGACCAGACGTGGCTCGGGGCACCTACGACAGAAAAAGCAAAGAGATGACATGACACGAAAAAGCAACGAGCATCCGAAACAGGAATGATGAATCAGTGGTGATGAATCCCTCCTGGCAGCGGTGTGCGTCTCCTTCTCTGTTCAACAACAAGAGTTGCTGAACCCAACGATCCCACCTACGAACCCCACTGGTCCTAGCAATCGTGTTGTTCAATTACGTGGTTGTCTTATTAGCACTTCGTGGATAACCGCCGCAGCCGAGAGCTAGTGGCGACAACATGTTCGACAACGGCAATGTAACAGCCTGCCGGTTGTCGCGGACCAAAAATCTCGGGCTCCAGCTGGGAAGCCTTCCCACCTGCATCGACCCCAGCTCCCAGACCACACCCACCTTCAGGTTTGGCTTAGTAGGTGTACGACACCAACCTCTCCCCAAGACCAAATATGGTAAAGACGAGCCATTCTACTGGCATGGGCCGGGCGGCTGAAAGAGACTGCCATGTTGATGCTGTCGCGGCGTACTCAATCTCACATTTGCTCTACATTAGGCGGATCGGATCAATCGAGGCCGTGTAACGATGCTGCGAGCGAGCTTCCATATCATGGAACCGAAGGTTGAGGTCGGGAGGTGTTTGGCGTCCTGCAGCCTGCCCCAGCTGTGTGTGGGTACAGGCTATATCAGGATCGCAATGATACCCAGTGCGGTTCAGAGGGCCAACCACTAAACCGATTTCAGCAGCGAGTGCCATTGCAGCGGGTTGCTTAACCGGCATCGTCATTGGTAGATCACCAGATCACAAACTATCGGCCACGCCCCGGTTCCGACACCCAACCACTCCCGCCGCTCCAACCTCTCCGGACACGACTGGCGACTTGCAGGCGGCTGCTCGACCTCCAACAATGTCCAGTTGCTGCGTCAGGAAAGCCGTTCCGAAGCTGTTTTTGTTGCGGCAGATCCCGAGATAAGGTCGGATTCAGTTTCCTGATCGACCAAAGCGCAGGCGTGAAGACAGGCAGATCGAGATCGGGCAGTCGACAGAAACCGAGAAGTGACAGTGCATCCCCTGCGAGACGGGCATGCAAGACAGCGAGAAGAGTCTGCGGATGGCCAATGGCGGGTCTGGCGCTACCTGCGATCGGATGCTTTGTGCATCGGAGGGCTGGTCTGCGATGAGTGGCATGTCGAAACCTGGGTTTGGCAGCGCCGTTCCACGCAGTTGGGACCGGAAGTCTGGCCCAGACACAGTGAAGCACCTGCTTCCGCCCTGCGAGTGCCACTCCGGCAGGCTCGTGGCACCAAGCCCCCCGCCGCGAGGTTGCCACGGGTTGGCATGTGGCCGCTGCAAGGGAGCCCAAATGCTGACTGATGGGTTGCGTCTGATTGCTTGGCTGTATCGTGGTGGCAGTCTTGGTATCCTTACAACAAGACCGGCAGTTGGACACTGGTGTGGCAGACGCTTCAGGCGCCGCCACGCGATGCTAGCTGTACCGCGACCTTGTTTGAAGCCATTCCCACGGATCAGCTACATGCTCGAAGGAGTAGCGGTGACGCCAAACATGGGATCGGCGCCTGCCCCGAAAAGATGTTTTCGGTAACTTTGTTGGCAAACAGCGATCCGTTGCTGAAGAATGGGCGCTACCGGCGTCTACATGAAGTCGATACGACCCGCTCTCCCACGCCACTGGGGGTCAGGACGCAGTGGGGGGCCAGCAACTAGCAACGAACACGGCACCTGGTGCAGGTCAAGCGTCCCTCCGACAGGCTGTCGCTTTCCCGGATCGCTCCGGCCTGCCGCTACCGCCGTGCGGGGCTTGATGCCTTCGAGGTTTACGGTATCCGCTGGGGGGACATTGCAACACACACGCCCAGCTACCTATTCTCCACGCCCTTCTACCGCGCTTGCTATTCTAATCTTCTTGATGGTCACAGGGAAGCCGTGGATTACTGCCCTCCGCTCTGAAGATGATGACAATGTAGAAGAAGTGACGGAAATACCAGAGTGTGTCCCTGAGACTTCAAGTGATGGCTGCGGGATCACTTTGGGGTGGGCGTGCACGTTCAAATATGGAGAGTGCGCGAAGTGCAGCAACACGACACCTTCTGTGACCTATGACTACACATAGCACACACAGGAGTTCACCTATTGCCTGCTGTTTCCTGAGCACCGTGAACAAGGGTAAGGTGACATGGTGAAGCTCAGCCTCGGCACTCGTGAGAGCCAATCAATGAGCGGACACGCATTTAGTTGAATAGTTTCACGGCCTGTGGAGTGTAGAACACAGCCTCGGCGATGGGCTGAAACTAACTCGCGCCGGCCTCTGGCCTTGCCCTGATCAAGCCCGCCGCAGCACGACGTGGCCCCCCTAAAACGACCTTGAAGCCGCTAAGATCACTGGCCGGGCGGCCTGACTCACCAGTCAGCCACCCCCAGACGACTTCAGCCTCACCTACACACATCATGAATCGGACATATAGAGGTACAATCAAGCCGCTTCGTGATCATTTCAGAATCCAACATTCCAAAAGCGCCAAATCGAACCCTGAAGGCAAACCACATCGCCGCAAACCGACAAGATGCCAGAAACAAGATCAACCAAAAACCGGGTCTCCAAACCCAAGAAGGCAACAAACACAGCTACACAAGCAAGTAGCAGCAATAGCGCCGATCCTAGCATCACCTTCTACTTTTGGCGTCACACGGACCCCAAAAAGGGATGGCTTTCTCAATGGTACGAATGCGATTTCACCGACCCTGACGGTGTCGTCTACAAGACCGCAGAACACTATATGATGTGAGTCTTCCCTCGCCACCATTAACCTCTTGCTGCAGTCATTTATGACCTCGTTGAATATATCGGGCGTGACATGAGTGCGCTTGAGACAATTTGCTGCCTAAGAAACACGTCTAAGAGCAACAACTGACGGATACCTGCCACAGGTACCAAAAAGCCCTCCTCTTCAATGACACCGCCACGGGACAGCTCATACTTGACTCCACCACCCCTGATGTCACCCGAGCCCTTGGCCGCAAAGTGGCAAACTTTGACGAATCAGCATGGAGGGCCAACCGTGAGCGGATCGTCGAGGAGGGAACTAGGTACAAGTACACCAGAGCCGTGAGTGAGGAGGGCTTGCGTTACGGTGTTAACCCCGATGCGGAGCTGATTGCACCGATGACGCTGAAGGGGCTGCTGTTGGCGACGGGGGACAAGGATATTGTGGAGGCTAGTCCGTTTGATAAGATTTGGGGAATAGGGTTCTCGGAGAGCAAGGCAGAGAAGAACAGGGAGAAGTGGGGGTTGAATTTGCTGGGGAAGGCGTTGGTTAGGGTTAGGGCCGAGTTGAGGGAGGAGGAGAAAGAGGAGGGGAAGAAGGAGGTGGAGGCATAGAGGGTTTGACAAAAGGGGGAGAGGGAGGAGGTGGGTTGTGAGGATAGGACAATTTATTTCGGTTTCCTCGGAGCTTGATGGGGGCTGTCTGAACCGGGTTATCTCTGTGTCATGGCTAGGAATGCGGTCGTGGTCAGATTGTGGCTTATCTTGGCCCTACGCTCGCAGTCCGATGGTGTGTGCTGGCTGGAAGGGGGCTTGATCCTGGTTTGATCTGGGTTACTTCGAGGTACAGCAGAGACTATCTCCGAGTTGCGGGCGTGGGTTCCCCGTGCCTAGATAAATCAGAACCGTGCTCCGCAGAAGATTAATGTTTGCTCAGCGGTTTTAACACAGAGTGCGCATGAGAGTGCGCTGTCTACTTGTACATGGGTTTGTGGGACAAGTACTCCGTACCCTCTGTTGACGCGTGGTATTGTGAAAATTCATGTTGCTAGGTACCTAGTTCAAACCCGGAACAAAACATGCGTAAACAGTTTAAGGAGGGATTTGGACTGAACACTTAACATATCCATCCGGTCTGGACTGGGCTAGAACTAAGTTCAATTAACATCGTCAGAACAGTGCGAGTAGGGGTTCTAACTGGAAACTTTCATATTCATCCCGTTCTGATCCTGGTTCGAACCGGGTTTGGTTCACCTTACGAGAAGAGTACGAGCAGGGAAACTGGCTGGTCCCTTTCTAGACTCTTACCGTCCTCAACCGGGTCCGTAGTGGTTTCAGTCAAGATTGGATATACAAACCAGTCAGCAGGAGTTCTTGCGCCCAAAAAACCGAAGATATCCAGCCTCAAATCTGTCAGCCACGTACGAATCCAGCTCCGCGAACGCAACTCAGCGAGATAGTATCATTAAGTTATTCGCTTGCCTTGTCGCTGGCTCCCCAGCCGTCGCGAGGTGTTGGGTCCTTCCCCTTTCCCCTTCCCCCTCCCCCCTCACCAGTGTTTTATCTTCTATTGTACAACAATACCATTCATACCCTCCCCGTTGTAACCAGAGTGGTGTTTATATGGCGGAAATGCTCAACGGCGCCGGCTCCCGAGCCTCTATGTACATACAATACACCAAACCGCCCCGAACTCCCAGGCATCTCGGGCGACAGAAAGGCCCACCCCCAGCGTAATATACATTTTTGCCCATGCCTACCTAGTCAAACAGAATGAACTTGAACAAGTGCGGAAAGCTTGATAGTTTAAGGAAGTATGCTTCAAGGTGAGAGGCACTTGGCTTGCGAGACTGGGACTAATACCAGTCGCGGCCGCTCTTTTGCATCTCGATGAGCCTCCAGCCCCTTGTTTCGGGGTTGTTGACGTCTTCAGCAATGCGGGTGATGCCGATGGCGTAGGTGACGAGCTGAACCTTGTCCTCCATGCCGGCCGCAAGCTGGTTCGTTTTGGCGTTGCGGTAGACGTGCACCTCTTGTGTCCTGCAGGTGATGATGAAGACCGGGATCTCGCCGGGGTCCAGCATGCGGGCCTTGAGAATGTCGACGCCTCGGATATCGAGAATGCGTCCGTCAGACTTGAGGCCAGCTTGCAAGTACTGCTTGGTCAGTGCCTCGTAGACCGAGTACTGAGCCTCCGAGAGCCAGAGCTTGAGGGTCTCGACGTCGCCCTTGACGTATGCGTCAAGGACTTCGGGAAGGATGTACTCGCGGAGTTCCTTCAGGAAGGGCTCGATCTGGAAGTTGGGATCCATGGCCCGAACCCTCTTGATGACCTGGGCAGTCTCGTTCTCGGCGAAGAAGCCAGCGACACGATCGGTGATGCTTCTCGCCGTGGAAATCAGGGGGTTCTCCGACTCTTGATAGACGCTCTTCATGCCAAAGACACCCTGGACAAACTTGTTGCTGTCCCGGAAATCCCTCCAGGCTTCTTTCCAGGCTGCGTCCTTGTGGAGAGTGACGTTTGTTCCGGCCCTGTGCGCTGTCAGTTTCTGTCGCCATGGTCGTGAAGAATCAACTTACTCAGGGTCCTCCTCGAAAATCTGTTGCTGCCCCCGCTCCTTATCCAGCTGTTCCCGTCGCCTCCTGCGCTCCTCCTTGTCCACCCATCCACCGTATCTGGAGCTGCTGCCATCGTCGATGACCTTCTTCACATTTTGGAAAGCCTCGGTTTCCCGGATGGGCTTTGTGGCTTTGTCCAATACCTCTCCTGTGACATTGGCGCCCTTCCGCACGCCCTTCACCACCGGGGTCTCCCACGTCCACTGGGCGCCCTTGCCGATGGCCGTGGCCGTAGTCTTCACCACCTTGCTGGTTGTCTCGGAGACGACGCCAGATGTGGCCTCGTACGCTTGTCGTGCCTTCTTCACAGACTCGCTCTCGGCAATCTGGTTTGCAGAAGATGCCAAGGCCTTAGTCGACTCGTTCCACTCCTGGGACTGCTTGAACTCGGTCTGCATGGTCTCCATGAAAACCTGCCACGGGGTCTTGTCTCCATGAGGAGGGGGAGGAGGAAGGTCTTCCTTCTTCTCCTTCTTCTTCTCCGACTTCTCACCCTCCTCTTTCCCCTCGGCGTTCTCGCCTTCAGCCTTGCTCTCGGCTTCGGCTTCGGCTTCAGGGTTCTCCTTCGCGTCGGCCTTCTCTGCGGTCTCCGCCTGTGCCTTCTCGTCCTTAGCCTCTGGCTTTTTATGCTGCCTGGCTGATGATGAGATGTGGAAAGAGCGCGTGCTTGGCCTTGATATGCTCTCGATGGTTATTGTGCTCGGGAGGAAGGGTGATCGAAGGGTAGTTTGCTCTCGGAGAAGGATGGACGAGGATGCTGATGCTGATTGGATGTCGGAGCCATTGAGACGAGTCGTTCTGGTGGACAGGAGCCGACCATGTGCCGTAGATCTAGCAGCGCCTGAGCTGACGGCGTTGCGAAGAAGTGAATCCCGCAGCGGAACGCCAGGCGCTGTGCGAATGTGCCTGAGAGAGTTCATAGTGATCTCTATATCTCTAAAAGAAAGGCCGCCTTCCGCCGGCGACACAAGGTTAATTCGTAAAACACGAGCGGCCGACAGGGAAATCTGCTGTCGAGGACTTCCCGCTCGGTGTCGGGTTTTGCGAAGAAGGATGTATTCGAAGTTTCGGCGCGACGACTTTGGGGGATTTTTTTTCGCCCGCGCTCGGCAGAAGCCGAGGGTTAGGGTTGCCTATTTAGACCAAAAATTTCCAGGTTCTTGGCCATACATTGAACAAGGAGCGCATCGCATCGCATCACTTCACGAAACCAAAACCACGTCGCCGACCCGAGTCAGTCCTTTGCCATAGCGACCGCAGCCCCCGACTGGAGATGAGCGGCTTTTCATCTGGCCGCCTTTTGGCGCGCAACATCGTCCAGACAGTCTCTAAGCCCCAATTCGCAGTGCCCAGCACTCCCCGATGGACGCGACTCTTCTCCCAGTCAGCCGCCCGACTGGCTGACCCTCCGCACAGCTCCGAAGACCATATGCAGCAACTTGCACGGAAGTTCATCTCCAGCTCTTCCGAAGGAGGTGACCAAGTCGCCTCTTACAGGACGGACCTGGGACAGACGCTCAAACTCAAGGAGGACGTCGACACCGAGCCTCACCACTTCCACGTCATGACACACAGGCACAACACACATATAACGGTCACAAAGCCCAACCGAGACGCTATCATTTCTATCTCGGCCGGGAATCTGGGGTTCAAGAAGTCCGCGCGGGGGACGTTCGATGCAGGGTACCAGGTCAGTGCCTACGTGATCGACAAGCTTCACCAGATGGGCGAGGTCAAGAACATCAAAAAGCTGGAGGTGGTATTCAGGGGATTCGGGCAAGGGAGAGAGGCTGCAGTCAAGGTCTTGTTGGGTAATGAAGGCAAGGCGTTGAAGGACAAGATCATTCGGGTTACGGACGCCACAAGAATCAAGTTCGGTGGAACCAGGGGTCGCAATCCCAGGAGACTTTAAACGGATCGTAGATGGAGTCTTGGGCTATTTGGGGGGAAAGAGAAAACCGCAGGTATGCCAACTGCTGGCCATAGACATGTCTGTATAATCAATATTTTGCCCTCCACGCTCTGTGGTACGGCATGGAGGGCGTGCAACTTGAAACCACCTTCACAATCTGACGAGGGTCAAATTTGTTGAGACCTAACGTTAGATACAAACGGGAATGCCAGGCGACACGGTATCTTAGTGTCCGAAATATTTGGAGAGTTTGAGCGCCTCCAATGCCTCGTCCACCGTTGAGGTGTTTAGCCTCGGCGTTTAAACATCTTCATCTTGCCTGCCGGGACGCAAGGACCCACTAAAATTTTTGAATACCACTCGTCGTCACCAGCTCCCACACCTTCCCATCCCACCCACAACATTCCGCGCTATGTTGTGAGCATTCCGATCATGTCGCCTGACCCTCAAACCTCGCTAGCGACAGCGGCGACAGCGGCGACAGCGGCGACAACAAATACTATCGCCGCAAAAGCCGCCACCCCCTCCACCCTTGGCCTCGATGCCCTCTTCAACAACCCCGTCTTCGCTGGCGGCATCGGCCTAGCTGGCCTCGGCGCAGCCGCCGCCTTCGGCCGACGCGCCCTCATCAGCGGCGCCTCGCTTCTCCGCCGCCAAATGCTCGTCAACGTCGAGATCTCCAAGCGCGACCCCTCCTACCCCTGGGTGCTCCAATGGCTCGCACAGCCCCGCGAAGAAACAGGCTTCATCGCCAAGCGCCTCACCCGCATGCGCAAGCTCGCCGTCAGCACTACCACGCGCTCCATCAACCCGGGGGGACCCGCCGGCGAGGGGCGCATCCACGCCGACTTTCGCGTGCAGCCGGGGTACGGGCGGCATATTATCCGGCATAAGCCGGGGGTGTACATTGCGGTGAACCGCGAGAAGGCGAGCACGACGAATACGAGCACGGGTGAGCCACATGAGACGTTGACGCTGACGCTGCTGTGGCCGCATCGGCATGTGCTTGGGGAGGTGTTTACGGAAGCGCACGCGCTAGCGACAAGCTTTCAAGAGGGCAAGACGGTGGTGTATTGTGCGAGGCGGATGGAATGGCAGCCGCTGGGGAAGCCGAGGCTGAAGAGGAAACTGGCGAGTGTGATTTTGGGCGAGGGGGTGAAGGAGAGGATTGTAGGGGATGTGAAGGAGTTTTTGGCGGCCCAACAGTGGTATACGGATCGGGGTGTGCCGTATAGGAGGGGGTATCTGCTCTACGGGCCGCCAGGGACGGGCAAGACGTCGTTTATTCAGGCGCTGGCTGGGGAGTTGGATTATAGCGTCGCGATGGTGAATTTGAGCGAGGTGGGGATTACGGATGATCTGCTAGCGCAGCTGCTTACGCAGTTGCCCGAGAAGAGCCTGTTGCTACTGGAGGACGTGGATGCGGCGTTCCAGAATAGGAGGCAGAGGGATTCGGATGGGTACACGGGGAATACCGTGACCTTCTCCGGGTTGCTGAATGCGCTGGATGGGTTGGCGGCTGGGGAGGACAGGATAGCGTTCCTGACGACAAATCATATCGATAGATTGGACCCGGCCCTCATACGACCGGGTCGAGTGGACATGATGATGAGGATCGGGGAGGCTACCCGATATCAGGCCGCTGAGATGTGGAGGCGTTACTATGGGGATATCGACAAGGATGGGAGAGGTTGTAAAAGGTTCCTAGAGAGTCTCGAAGAGCTTGGGTTGTTTGGTCAGAGCAAGGATCCGAATGTACCGGCGCGGCATACCTCCACCGCTGCCATCCAGGGGCTGTTCCAGTTCAATAAGGGCGATATGGAGGGGGCTATCAATATGGCTGAGGGGCTCATTCCTAGGGAATTTGGGCCCGAGTTGCCAAGTGGGGCGATGAAGTCCCCAGCATAGATAGGTTGGGATCTCATTGTCCATGTATATTTTGTATGAACGGTACTCATACCGCGAGGCTTAGACACTGATACCCAATGCGTATTGCATCGCAACTTCTTTTCAAACCCTTTAGTTACTACACATACTATAGGGAGACGCCGAATTGACTTCGAGTGAAGCTGTTGGGGTGGGGTCCTGGGCCCACCCCCAGTTCTATAGAGAGGCGGTTTCTATGTTGCCCTGTCCAGCGCATTAACGTCCTGACTAAGAGCATCCAAGTAGGTCGCCGCCCCTGGTTGAGCTCGCCGTGACGAGAGAGCGTGAGATTCTTACTCCGAGTCTCAACCGCACTGCCACATCTACGAGAAATACCGAGTCTAAGGTCTATAACCCTCTGAAATTCCACCCATCCAGCTCCTATCCTCGCACACCAGGCTTCCATGGCGTTTGGTCTCTTAACAGCTGAGCTTCATCAGGGCCTGGTTCGTTCCCAGAAGGGTTGGCAGACCAATGGATAAGGTCCACTGAAAACAGGAGCCGTGCTGGAAGACATGTAAGCTCTGGGGTTCCTCCTCATACTCCTTCCTCATGACTGTCCCTAGTGTCACCGTGACCCTGACCAAGCGAAGTTGACGCAGTTGCACCCCAGCCAAGAGCATGTGTTCCGGGAACTCTATGCGGAAATTTATCGCCTTGCGAAGTGATCCTCATGCGAAAACCCAAGTTCTCAGCTTGAGGAACTATATTTCGCCTCTTCCTTCCCATCTGCCGTCTTTGGCTCGCCCTCGGCATCGAAACCAAGAGCATCAAGCTCTCGAATAAGTTCGTTAATCTTGATAACCTTCGCAATCTGCTCTGGCAGCAACGATTGGCCTCCATCCTTCTTGTCTTTCAAATCCTTCGCCTGCCTCAACTTTTTCTTGAGGTTGCGTGCTTTCTTCTCCTTCTCCGCTTCGGGATCAACCTCCTCGGGTGCGGGAGCCAGGGCAACCTCGCTTTCTGCCTGGCCATCGCCAGCGGCTTTGGCCTTCTTACGCGCCTCGCGCCGCTTTGCGTTCTTGTTGGCCGCAGTAGAGGCTGACTCGGGCTTGTCGTCTTTTAGCCCTTCGGCGCCGGGCACAGGGCCTTTTCCGCGGTTGCGGAAGGTCTCGGCGGTGCGGTTCTTGTAAACTTCGACGTCCTCTGGTGGACGGTAGCCGGGCCTGATCTTGATCGCTTTGCGAGTGCTGCCATCGGCGCGGACTGACTCCGGAATCTTGCGCTCCCCGCTTTTCTCGTCGGTGACGATGCCTGAGTTTGAAGGTTGGGAAGGCATCTTGCTGATGGTGAGGTGGGGTGTGGGAGGCAAATGTCGGATTATTTAGGTGTGAGTTGCGCGGAAGGTTGAAATCTCAACTGCGACCAGTGGTGAGAGTTTAAAGCCGCTTCCCCCTACTTTGCGCCAGCAGGAGGACGGGTTGGTCAGAAGCTGGCCAGCTTGGAATGAATTGTTTGTGACCTGCTTGCTTCGTCTCATGATATCGTCGCAGGGTTGAGGCGCTTGCGGGGTCGGCCAAAATGCGCTGGCGGGCCCCTCCAGGGGAGCTTTGACCAATCAGGGGTTCGTCCGGGTGCTTCCGCGACTGCGGTCTTTCCGGCCCGGACAGTTTTGTTCTCAGGTCACTGCTCAATCGCGAACAGAAAACATCGTGATCCCGTCCACGCACGACGCCGACCTTCCGCCCTCACCACTCTCAATTGACTCCGTCTCGGAACCGATCAACCGCCAAAATGGTGAGCTTCCCGGTCGCGCGTAACGTATCAGCCATTTGGGACTAACTACGGGTGGAACAGAATATCGCAAACTCGGGCCTCTACAAGCAAGTTCGCTTCCGACGAACCGACCTCCTTTGCTAACCCCGAAGTAGCACCCTTTTCCGCAAGAACTACACCTTCTTGGGCCTTGTTTTTGCTGGTGCCTTTGGCTTCGAGATGTACGCCATATCCACACCTGAGCTCACTGATGAGGCGACGTCATTGGAGGCTGGTATGCTGAATATGCGACAGGTTCTACGACACGAGGATGAACAAGCTCTGGGACAGCATCAACCGAGGGGTACGCACACCATTGTCACCTACTAGCACACCAAATGGCTACTGACTTTGGACACAGCGTCAATGGAAGGACATCCGCCACAAGTACGCTGAGGAGGAGTAAGGGGTTCTGTCGACAGTCGCGAGATTTTGTTGCAGACAGGAAGACGTGCCTCCATTCGGCCCGGCATCAGTGGCAAAAGCCGTGTATATTCTAGCCCAGTGCGGTTCTGGCGGTGTATAGAGGGATAGAGCATTGTTTGGTTCCATCGTGCAGAAGGAGTTGGATGCAATGCCTAAGTACAGCTCGACACTCCGACCCCCAGGTTCCTCAAACTTCGAGCTCCTCTATTGTCAAATAAATGGGGACATGGCCTTTGCATTGTCTAATGCTGTGTGGGTTTTTCGTCTTATCCGATGGGCAGGTGGTCTGACCAAAACCGCCTGTTGATGAACCTACCTTTGTCTTTGACACGATCAGTAAATGCGCCATCGGCGCTAAAACACCCCCTGGCCTCAGGCAGTCTGGAGACAGCTCAGGCCGCGCCTTCCCGCCTCGACTTGATCATAGGCCAACTTCCCTTTGAGCGGCAAACACCCAACGAGATTGAATTTTCCTTTGAAGTTGCACTTGATCAACTAGAATTTAAGCCCACTTCTCTCAGCGCGCAGTCATTCTGCAATCTGCGCAGACAGAACACCACCGAGCAGAGGCGAACGTTTTGGCACTTGGGCAGAGTCATAGCCCACCCACACCGCAACCCCACGATAACCCCTCCGCTGCCCTGCCTTGGCCACGCAGCTATCCATCGACCGCCGACTGCCGACGACGCCGCCGCCCAGCCGAACTCGCGTTATACCGACGGACCCGAAGTTTGATACTCGAATTTCCTAACACTTGCTGGCGCCGATTCGACGTTCTCCCCGGCAATGGCTGCGTCCATGTCGACGCAAGAGCTGCAGCTCTGTCAGGTCCTGGCAGAGCTGCCCGCTCGCCACAGATATCGCTACTCAGAGGAAGCCTCGCGGCAGCTTCTAAGCGATTTATTTTGGTCTATGGCTGGAAAGCCCGAATACATGAACCTCTTTTTCCCTGGTGGGTTTCCACCTCGAGGAGGTTCACTAAAGCTCAAGGATGCGCAGGGCGCAGTCGAGGGTGCCGAATACACAGAAGGAGCGCGCGGCAAGGCCTGCGGGCACATTTTCAAGGCAGGCGAAGCTTCATATGCGTGCCGAACATGCAGCGCCGACGACACCTGCTGCCTGTGCAGCAAATGTTTCGATGCTACGGATCACACCGGCCACATGGTCAGGATTTCCATATCGCCAGGGAACAGCGGCTGCTGTGACTGTGGAGACCCAGAGGCGTGGAAGCGACCCATGTTTTGCACAATCCACTCGATGTGGGAGGGAGAGGTGGAAGGCAAGGGTAAGGGAAAGGTGACGAGCCTGCCCGAGGATCTCGTGGCGAGCATCTCCATGACTATTGGCAGAGTCTTCGACTACATGTGCGATGTCATTTCATGCTCACCCGAGCAGCTGCGGCAGACAAAGACAGTCGAGTCCATCGAGCAAGACGAACGCATGTCCCGATTATCCTCTACGTACTACGGTGGCGATACCCAGCCACCAGGAGAGTGGGCTGTTCTCTTGTGGAACGACGAGAAGCATACAGTGATCGATGTGAGAGATCAAGTGGCGCGAGCCTGCAGCACTACGCTTGCGACAGGCCTGGCCAAGGCCTACGAGACTGACGCCATCGGAAGAAGCATTTTGATGTACGATAAGAGCGTGGAGAAGCTTCTTGAGGTTGCCGAAGTCCTCGAACGGATCCGAGTTACTGTCACGATCCGGTCGGCACGAGACACTTTCAGGGAACAAATGGTTGGGACTATCATAGAGTGGTTACGAGACATCTCGGGCTGCAGCGTTGGCGATGACAGCCAAATACTACGCAACATCGTCTGCGAGGAGATGCTGAGGCCATGGCGCAAGGGGAGCCCGGGAGCACACGCTATCGTTGGCCGGAACGGAATCGACGACGAAGACCTCATCGATCGGGAGGAGAGTGAGACCAACACCTTTTACGAGCAGCAGCACAGGCTGCTGCGGCAGGCTCGCGAGGCCGCCCGGAGAGAAGCGCCGGCCGAGGAAGCTAGTGACGACGATGGCGGCAATGGTGATCACACGCCTGAGAGCGGCGATGTAGACGTGGACGACGACGACGACGTCATCATGGTTGATGGGGGCGAGGAGGAGGAAGAGCGCCAAGAACAATACGACGCCGACGTTTATGAAAATCAACAAATAGAAATGGACTCCGCCGAGGCAGAGGCAGCAGACGGATACCCACCACCACCTCCTCCGGCCCCGCGCCGCAACCCGCGAGACCGCGAGCTCACACCTTCCGACTCTGACACGGCAGAACCTCTCATTGCCCCGACTGTTTACGCAAAGGCTCATCTCGAAATTCCCAAAACCCCCGGCTTGTCCAAGGGGGAGAGCGCTAACCCGCCCAACCCTGGACCGTATTGGCTGCATACGCCTCAGGGATACGTGGAGCAGCAAAACATTCCGGTCGCAGAGGATGTCTTTGAGCGTGTGCGTCTCGACTGGATGATCTTGTTTGATCTGAGGATGTGGAAGAAGGTTCGGAATGACCTTCGCTCTCTCTATATCTCGACTGTGGTTACCATCCCAGAGTTTAAGCGGGTGCTGGGGTTGCGTTTCGCAGGACTCTACACAACATTGGCCCAGCTTTACCTCATTGGAGACCGAGAGCCGGACCACTCTATCATCAACATCTCCCTGCAGATGCTCACCACCCCATCCATCACCGCCGAGATCGTCGAGCGAGGGAACTTTCTCACCAGCCTCATGGCCATTCTGTACACCTTCTTGACCACCCGCCAAGTTGGTCATCCGTGGGATGTATCATCGAATGCTGTCTTGGCTTTTGACACGGGCTCGGTGACGAATCGGAGAATGTATCACTTTTTCCTCGATCTCAAGTACCTGTTTGGGTCTCCCCACGTCCAGGAGCGCCTCTGGGCAGAAGATCGGTACATGCTGCAGTTCCTTGACCTTGTCAAGCTACACCAGGGAATTTGCCCCAATTTGCGCGCAGTCGGCGAGCACGTAGAATATGAGACTGATAGCTGGATCAGCGCATCTCTTGTTACCAGGGAGATCAACAGGCTTTGCAGGCAATTTGCGGAGTCGTTCCGCAACGTCAGGGAAGAAGAGACTGGCTACGTATCGTCGGCGATTCGCCTCGCAGCGAAGAACGTCATCATCAACTCGATTGGTGCCGAGCGCGGTAGATTCACCCAGTCTGAGATCCGGGATTCCGTAAGGTTCAAGACGCTCGGTGACTTCGAATTCGAGCCTGCGGGTCGCGAATTCGAAGTGGTCAAGTTTGTGGTGGAGGAAAGCCACATTAGTTTCCACCATGCTCTCCACTACACGTTATCATGGCTCATTGAGTGCGGCAAGGGAATGTCTGTAGAGCAGCTTAGAGCCTTGCTCGCCTTCTCGGAGCCTGAACTTCGGATGCGGCCACGCTCCATGGGCAAGAAGTACTTCCCCAGGGGAAGCTTCAGTCCCGAGGACTATCTGATGGCGGCATTTGACTACCCTCTTCGTGTCTGCGCTTGGCTGGCACAGATGAAAGCGGGCATGTGGGTTAGGAATGGCCTCAGTCTCCGTCATCAAGCAGGCACATACCGCGGTGTCGCACAGCGGGACGTCTCGCATCATCGCGATATCTTCCTTCTGCAAACGGCCCTTGTGGTCTGCGACCCAAGCCGTGTTCTTGCATCGATCGTGGATCGCTTTGGCATGGAGAAATGGGTCAAGGGTATATTTGAGCAAAAGGCCAGGGCGCAGGACGATATTCAGCATTTAGATGTGGTCGAGGACATGATCCACCTGCTCATCATACTGCTCAGCGACCGGACATCGCTCATGAAGAGCGAGGCCAACGTCGGGTCGCATGTTCCATCCATGCGCCGCGATCTCACCCATGTCCTATGCTTCAAGCCGATGTCGTTCTCGGATATCTGCAACAAGCTCCCAGATAAATTCCAGGAGCAAGAGGAATTCCACAGATTGCTGGACGAGATGACGACTTTCAAGTCGCCCGAGGGCCTTACTGACATCGGAATGTTTGAGCTAAAGCCTGAGTATCTGGAGGACGTCGATCCTTACATTGCGCATTACAACAAGAACCAACGCGAAGAGGCAGAGACGGCGTGGCGGAAGTGGATGGCGAAGAAGACCGGAAAGCCCATCGAGGACATCGTTTATGAGCCAAAGCTGCGCCCCATTACATCTCAAGTCTTTTCTGGGCTCTCTCATTTCACCAGCACCGGCATGTTCGCGCAAATCATCTACTACTCGCTACTCTATACCCTTTTCGCCCATCAGTACACAGCCCAGGTGCCGTCGACCCGCGTTGAGACCTTTCTCCAAGTTGTGCTGCACCTGATCCTCATCGCTATTTCCGAGGATAACGCTGACGAAGAGAATATCTCGCAATCCTCTTTCATCTCCACTGCACTCTCACACCAGGCGCGAAGCAACTTCATGCCTGATGCTTCTCATGCGAAGACTATTGTGTCGTTGCTGAACATGATTTCGTCGAAAGATGAATTCAAGATTTGCCATCCCAAGGTTGCCTTAATATTGAAGAGAATGAGGCAAAAGAGGCCGCGAAGCTTCGAGAACGCTTTCCACCGGCTTGGGCTATCAGTCGACCGCATCAATACGGCCTCGCCCGCGAGTGGCCACACCGACGAGGACCGGGAGAAGAAAAAACGTGCAGCCCTGGACCGACAAGCCAAGGTTATGGCGCAGTTCCAAGCACAGCAGAAGAGCTTTATGGAGAACCAAGGTGACATCAACTGGGGAGACATGGATGATCTTGAGGACGAAGAGGTCCCCCCGGCGGAAGAGCATCGCAACTTCTGGAAGTACCCATCGGGTACTTGCATCCTGTGCCAAGAGGATACGGATGACCGCCGCCTGTATGGAACATTTGCTTTCTTCACGGAGAGCCAGATTTTGCGGCAGACAGACTTCCAGGACCCCGACTTTGTCCGTGAGGCCTTCAACACCCCAGAGGACCTCGACCGCTCGGCCGAGGAGATAAGGCCTTTCGGGGTGGCGCACGAGAACAGGCAGTTGGTGCAAAAAGTGAACAGGAACCGGGAGGTCTTTGAGGCAGTCCGGCAGACGATTGGAAAGGGATTCCCGTCGAACGTCTGCCGGCCGGGCCCAGTAGCGATTGGGTGCGGCCACATCATGCACTATAGCTGCTTTGAAGCCTACTATGATGCAACTGTCCGTCGACACACCCAACAGATCGCCAGACATGCGCCCGAAAACACCAGCAGATTGGAATTCGTTTGCCCGCTTTGCAAGGCGCTTGGCAACGCTTTCCTTCCCATCATCTGGAAGGGGCAGGAAGAGTCCTACCCTGGACCGTTGGTGCCATCTACTCCGTTCTCAGACTTCGTCAACACGCAGATGCACTCGGCCTACTACACCCTGGGAGCAGCGCGGCCTCCGGACCAGATCCAAAATGCGTTTGCATCATATACAGCGACCATGATGGTCAACAACCTCGCAGAGAGGTCATCCCAGCTATTGGACGATGCTTGGGTGGACGTTGGCGCTCGGTCGATATCCACGGGAACTCCCTATAGTGAGACCTTCTCGCTGGTCTCGGGACCAGAGGGCACCAGCCGCGGTTCGACACCCCCTGATACCAATAGCATGCTGCGTGAGCTGGTCAGCGTCTACCGGCGACTCAGGGACACCCTTCGAAAGAATGGTATTAACTCGAAGCACCTTCTCGGCTTCCATGCTGCACCCGATACCAATGAGCTGTATGGAAGCGATGCCCTCGCCGCCTCCGTGGGCTACTCCATCTCCGCTGTGGAAATCCAACAGCGCGGTGTTGAAGCCGATTACGGCATGACCTTTTTGGAGAAGATACCCGACCAAGTACTCACGCAACTGCGCATTCTCAGCGAGACGGTGACTTCCTTCATCTCTGTGGGTGGCCTCAGGGATGCTGGAGAAAACAAGATTGAGTCAGAGTATCGTAAGGACAGTGAACGTCAACACTGCCAACTTTTCATGGCTCAGTATATTGGAGAGGAAACCGATAACACGAACTCTCCAGTACACAGTTATCCTCCTCTGTTGACTCAGGACACCTTCGTCTTTCTTTGCGAGTGTGTCTTCGGTGTCACGACAGCCCAAGGCTTCGACATCGCTCACCTCGTCCGCCTTTGCTATTTGGCTGAGCTCACCAAAGTTACCTACCATCTTGGCCGCAATATGCCTGCATCGCTATGGCTGGAGAACATTGTCCACCGCAAGGCAGATCTTGAACCAGCACTTGCCAACTTTGCCATGTTTTGCGAGGGCCTGGTTCAGATAGACCTGGCATACACGGCGGAGCACGGCAAGACTATGGATGGCTCAATGGGAGACAACACCGGCTTCACACAACCTGGGCTTGACAGTTTGGAGGGTTGGTATCAGTTTGTGCGCAAGTACGCGTTGACATTCCTCCGGAAATGTGTCATTCTCCTCCATGTCAAGTTCGGCATCGATTTCAACAGCCACATCTCGCCAAACCCTGAGCAGAAGGAGCTCGAGCGTCTTACCGAGGCGCTTCGCTTGCCATCCTTCGATGAGATGCTCACCGCGCTGACCCCCTTTGGTCAACAGTGTGGCTGGCCGCATGATACGCAGCGACTCGTGGCTGGCTGGGTGAATCACCAGGCGATGTGTGCCGAAGACAACGTCCCAGATGAGAACAGCCCTCCTCTATCGGCGGTCGTCAGCCATCCTGGAATCTTTGAGCTCGTGGGTCTGCCAAAGAACTACGATACCCTGATCGATGAATGCACGAGGAGGAAGTGCCCTACCAAGGGCAAGGATATAACAGACCCGGTCATTTGTCTCTTTTGTGGTGACCTTTTCTGCAGCCAGGCTGTCTGCTGCACAAAGGAGATCAAGCAGGGACCAAACAAGTCAATGCAGCTTGGTGGGGCACAGCAGCATATGCGCAAGTAAGTTCTCCTCCTTTCACAGTTATACATACGACCACTTACTGACAGACAACAGATGCCAGAAAAACATCGGCCTCTTCATCAACATTCGAAAGTGCTGCGTCTTCTACTTGCATCGTACGTCGGGGTCGTTTAGTAACGCACCGTACATTGATAAGTATGGAGAGTCGGACATGGGTTTGCGTCACGGGAGGCAGCTATTCCTGCATCAGAAACGGTATGACTCGATGTTGAGGAACTTGTGGCTCAGCCACGGGGTGCCCAGCTCGATTAGTCGGAGGCTGGAAGCAGATATCAACAATGGGGGATGGGAGACCATATAGTATCTCCGTCGGGAGATGGCGACGTATAGCGAGAGAGAAAGCAGGGACAAAGGATATCACACTCGCCTAAATCAGCGCAGAGGCTGTTATCTAGGAAAGGTGCAGGTATGATAGTAGGGTTGTGTAAGTGAGTATGGGCGTGACGGCTGCATATTTACGGGTGGTTGGCGTGGTGATGGCTGAGAGCATGCTTGAGCGTTTAAAACGTTGTCTGATTTTTAAGGTTCCCAAACTCTCACCGTCAATTGAATGTATAGGATGGCTCCAGCGACAGGAAAATGCATCATTTTTGTTCAAAGTTGCCATCAGAATGTTATGCATTGTGAGCATCACAGGGCGATAGAATGATAACTCTGGTCTGACTGAATCAACCGTCAAGTCCTGCAGTCTGAGATCGGACGTTTAGTGTCGATGCCTCGCGTCTCGCCACGGTAAAACTGGTGTATAATGTTTTTTCCATCTAAGGGGGTATCATAAATCGCGTACGCTGGCATAAAACAAAATCTTGCTCGCACACAGGGCTGACCAATAGCTTGCCTGTAAGTTTTTGGGATACATCAGCGGACTTCTGCTGCGTCCATCTGAGTTCCCCACTAGACCGAAGCCCGCTCTCAACTAACATGCCTAGTAAGGCGTAGTGAGATGCCTAAGGCTGTTAGCTGGCTCCGGCACATGTCTCTCTAGCTCGTGTTGTGGCAACTCAAAACATACCAGACTGTCTGTTGGTCAACTGGCTTAGGGAAGGGTTACTTGTTGCGGTACTTCAACCGCCGAAGCCTCTAGATCGTTTCACACCACCTTCTCGAAAAGCTTCTGGATGGGTTTTGCCGCCTATCGTGCACGGTTAGCTGACCTGCCACGGCGACCGAGGTAAGTAAGAAAATGCTCACATCGATAAATTTCTCAAGGTCCTTGTCGAGATTTGCCAAGTCCTCTCGGCGCTTCTTATTATCAGCTATCAGCTTTTGCTTGCGCTTCTGCAGCTCAAGCCGTTGCTGCTCCAGCTTCTCTCGCTCTTCCCTCTCGTGGTTGATGCGCGCCTCCATAAGGGCGTCCTCGTCTGCGTCCGCATGCTCAGGGTGAGCAGCGAGGAATTCGTCCACGGGGATCAGAGGAAGGGATTGGTATGTGTGACTAGGAGAGTGACGTTAGTCCACCCGGAGTCCTGAATGGGCGCGCGCGGGAATGCAAGAAAGCTTGGAAGAAGTGGGGGGGGAGGGGTCGGACGCACTCGAAGGATTCGCAGGCGGAGATCTCGCCCTCGAGGTGTCGCTGCTCATAATAGAGGTTCTGCAGCTGGAGATGAAGCACGTCCACTTCGTGGCGGGCTTCGGCGGTTTGGCCTTTGGTTTCGCGCGCGCGGAAGTGTGCGGAGCGGTGCAGACCGCGGAGGTGCGCGATGTTGGTAGTGAGAAGCTTTTGCTGCTTGGAGATGTCGGTGAGGGCGCTGACAGGGAGGGGCTCGTTGCCAGCAGCGGCTGAGGCTTGGGCGACGATGTCGACGAGCGCGAGGGCCTGCTCGCAAGAGGCGCGTGAGGTTTCGAGTGCTGCGACGAGCGCGGGGTCGGTGATATGGGTGTCGACGGCCATTGCAATGACGATATGGTTGGAGGAAAGCCGTGTTCTTTTCGCGATATTCCGATAGATGCGAGCGCCCAGGTGGAAATGCGGCAAGTCGGATGTCTCCACCGGAATTTTTGGCTGCAACGCTCAGCGCGGCTTTGTGATGTCGTCAATCAGTAGCTCGCTGGATTGGGAATCAATTTAGGTGCTCGGAACGCATGTGACCTGGCATTGGCGCCATGGCGTCTATTGGTCAGGGGGCCGTCATCTTGTCCTAGCGGCTCCCCTATGTGGAGACGCCAAGTTAGGGGATAAACCCGTTGGGCTCGACATCATTTCTTTTCTCAAACAAAGGCGGGACAAGTTCGCCTCCAAATACACTCCTTTCGTCTTCCCGACCAGTGCAGTAAACTTTCAAGGTCACCACCGGATTTCGACGGATTCCTAGATTCACGAGCTGTCGCCCTCACAAAGTGCAACCAACACTCTCCAGTTTACAGCTCTACTTATCCACGGTTACTTCCGAAGCCGCACCGGTCCGACCGCCACCCGCTGCCTTATTTGGAATTGAGTACGCCCAACCAGCCGCCTGAGCAAACAGACCTCCCTGCCGCTGTTTCCTTGATATTTGGGTCCCTCCGCTTTGCTTCCCCGCCATCACGGTGACACCGAACCCCACGCTTTGTGTCGGTCAACATGGCTTGCAACTCCGGCTTTTCTCTCGCAGCCTGCGAGGATGAGCACGTCGATGCTGCGACATCGGGCGTCCAGACCCAGGACCGCCCTGCCGTCCGGCGGAGAAGGCACTCGACCTTCATGCCGAGGAGGAAATCTTTAGTCAACCAGTTCATCGAGGGCGAGGAGGGTCTGTTGTTGAAGATGGACCAGGTTCTCTCGGAGCTGGAGCGCCGCCTGGAGGCTTGGGAGAGCTACGGAGAGCTGAAGCTGGACTCAAGCATCTCGGCGGCCCTTTCGACTCTGGAGGCCGTCCGGACGCGATGCTCGCAGGCCTCAGAGGAGGTCATGGGTGCGGGCCGCAGAAGACTGCACATCATGGTGGAAACGCTGGAGGCAGGCTACCAAGAAGCTATGGCCGCGGCCGAGTCACTGAACGAGAAAGCCAAGGTGGGAATCGAGCTGCTTGACGCCATGCTGCAGGACATCGAAGACCAAGCCGCAAAGCTGCGGGAGCAGGGCCTTGTCAACGCCGCGGGTACCTTGATGGACGAAGGTCTTCGAGTTATGGATGAGGGAATTGACAGGGCCATTCGCGCTGCCGAATCCCTGGAAGACAAGGTCCAGCGTGCCATCGCCCGCGCGAGAGAGCACGGCCTGCTCCACTACGAAGACCTTCCGGAGCCATGGAGAATCAACTCCCACATCGTCAAAGGCTACCGCTTCTCAGAGACCAAGCTCCACTGCGTACAATCGGCATTCTGGTTCTCCAACGAGTTGGTCAACATCTGGTCCCACGCTATCGGCCTTGTCATTGTTTTGGCTATTGCATTCTACTTCTATCCCACTAGCACCAACTTCTCGCTCAGCACCAACAGCGATGTCTTTGTTGCTGCCATTTTTTTCTTCGCTGCTTGCCAGTGCCTGGTCTGCAGCACCATCTGGCACACCATGAACTCGGTTGCGGACGCCAATCTCGTCTCCATGTTTGCTTGCGTCGATTACACAGGCATCTCGCTTCTTATCGCCGCGTCTATCTTGACAACCGAGTACACAGCATTTTATTGCGAGCCGACAAGTCGCTGGATCTACATGATCACGACAGCCATCTTGGGCGTGGGAGGCGTTATCCTGCCGTGGAACCCGAGGTTCAATGGACAGCATATGGCTTGGGCAAGAGTTGCTTTCTACGTTGGTCTTGGGGCCACAGGGTTCTTTCCGATGTTGCAGATCTTGTATACCCGGGGATCTGATGATGTCTGGGCTGCCTACTCCCCAATTTTGGAGTCCATTCTGGTCTACCTGGCCGGCGCTTTGGTCTACGCCAGCAAGGTACCCGAGAGATGGTGCCCTGGTGTGTTCGATTACGTTGGTGGCAGTCACAACCTGTGGCACATCGCTGTTTTGGGAGGCATCCTTTTCCACTATTCGGCCATGCAAGAATTCTTCTCGCATGCTTTCTCGCGCGCACAGGACGGATGCCCGGTGTACTAAATATCACAGACTGGCCGCGAAGATCATATCAACGGATCCCTGATCTAGCATTACTATGACGACGCCCGCACTCGCCGTTTGGGGGACGTCGCCCCTATTATCGCCCACTCCATGGCCGTCGTGCTAGAAAACCGACACGGCACACTCCAGCCTTGGGCACTCTAATGTAGCATATGTTCAACATCAACACGAAAACATGAACAGCCCGACCGCGCCCATCCCAGCGGCCATCCAAGCCAAGGTCCCACGATGCTGTCTTGCTACGGAAACCTGGATATATGGGCTTTTGGAGTCTGAGGTGCCTGGGGTTGTCCTGTTTGTGGAAGAAGAGTTGGTGACCAGCGTCCTGGAGTTGTTGGATTCGCCAGTACGGAAAGGAGCCTGTGCATTGGCGGGTTCTCGGAATCCACCGGCCGGAGTCACAAGAGCTCCCGATGGAAGTTCGAACCCGGCATTCATGGCGCAAGATGCCAAGTCCTCGTGCTGTCATGGTTAGCAAGTATCCGGCTAGTATACATCGGCACGTCCTACATCTAGACAGCAGTGCCCAGCTAAGGGAGCACAATGTGTACCCACATCACAATAGCCATTGTCGGTTTTGCAACAGGACTGGGAGATTTTAGCGGGGCGACTTCAACAACCGGATCTAGGCGTTTCAATTACGGACCTGGCCAAGCGCGGGACTGTAGCAAAAGGGACTCCTCTGGTTCGAATTACGCCTGTCAGCTCCACGACTGCAATCCGGGCAATACAGCGCGCGTACCTCATCACCGCATGGAATCCAACTCTCGTCATACGTTTCCTGACACGATATGAACTGCCTCCGGAGAACATGTGGAGGTATCCCGCCCAGATGTTTCTGCTCCGCTCCCATCGCCGGGCTTGTCAACGCGCCAACTGCCAGGAGTACCGCGACAAAGGTCCTCATGTCGTGCTGGATTTCAGTGCCGCGGATGGTTGGTGTAAATAGAGGGGGTTGTGTCGTCGAAGTGTGAGTATATGCATTAGATATTAGAGAAAACACCTTGCGACCTCTTTGTATCTCTCATAAAGAGATTGCGGGTTCATATGGCGTCGTTGGAGGATGTCTGGACGCAAGAGAGGAATGTATCAATCTATACAGGACGCATGCATAGCATGGGCATTGGTGGCTGCATTGGGAAGAGGACAGGATAGAAAAAGAAGAAGCAGAAGAGGAATGTCTTGTATACTAATAATTAATTATTGGCGTTTTTTTTGGGTTTGTCGACAATGCTTGTTTCTGCTTTCTGCCTTGTTGTGAAGGCTGTTGCACATGAGGGAAGGAGAACAAAGGTGAGGTCAGATGAAGTCGGACCGGATTTTCACTGCATTAGATCGCATCGCATCGCACCACAGATAGAACTTGACAGAGATAGATAGATAGGCGCGCAGGTAAAGGTGTGTGGGGGGGATGGATATCTCACCGCGGGATGGTGCCAATTGGATATATTAAACCCTTCTCCAGGCCGTGGCATGCGCGGTATCGCGCGGTATTGTACCCGACCCGTAACTGATATGGAAGGGTGTGGAAGTGTTGCATTCTCCAGGAACGGGGAGAGGAAAACAGGATTGAGTGCAGGCGGAAGCGAGGGCAATATAGATCGGGGTTCGTAACTTTTGGCAGTACCTGACTTGCCTACCTTACCTTCGCTGCAAGCTGCTCTGGCGATATTGTTGTTGCGATTTGGGTCGGTTCAGTTTGGCACACCGCGCCATCTCTTCGCGATTCAAGGGGAATTGTATCAGTGGGGGTGACCGGGAGGCACATGAAAGTACCTAGGTCTTTGGACGGCATGAGAAACTCGGTATCGAGTAAGAAAGGGGCATTGATATGGTGAAAGGGATAATGATCGATCGCGGCTAATTTTCAGCGACCGTGCGGGATTTCTGATAGATCCGATCTGTTGATTTGCTCTATTGGCAACGGCTTCCCTTTTTTTCGAAGTGAGTGAATTCCTCCACGAGAGATTCTTCAAGTCTCGGCACGATGGCGATCTCATCCGTGCGACTTCCAAGCAGATGACATCAGCTGAACATCAAATGCAGGGCGTCTGCAGCCTGACGTGCAAAGACGGGAGGGGCGTTGAGGACGCAACTTTGACAGGCGACAGATTGCGATCCTCGGGTTGTGACGACATCACGATGGCGCGGTTCAACCGAACGCCGATGGATGGTAGTAGAAACACAGGGAGAAGCGCCAACCCATACCCAAACAATCCTCTACACCATGGAGCACAACCAAACATCGTCTCATATTCTTCCTATGCCCCTTTTCCCAACTATCACTGTCCCTCACTCCCTCCCTCCCTCCATAAAAGACTACCAAACCCCAGGAAACGCCGTCCCAAAGCCAATGTCATCCATGTAGCCAGTTCGTGTCATATCATCGTGATCGCGTCAACCCGCCATCCCCATACCCTACATAAACCAGGTCCCAAAGATTCCAATCTCGTCACATGCCCATACACGCATCCGAACCCTTCATGTTGTTTTCCCCTCAACTACAAGCCAAAAACGGGCCGAGTCCCCCATGCCCTGAGTCCTGTCTGCCCTGCGGCTAAACTCCCGGAAGACCTACCCGTGTGTGGTCGCACGAGCAGGCTGCCGGCCTTGCCGAGCTCGGCTTTTGTGCGTAACCCTTATCTTCTTTGGACTGGCAGTCGGAAGTGTAGCGACTGCTCGCCCGACGTCATGGCGGGAGGTCTGTCTGGCATCGAGAAAACGACAGCTCATCCGTAGTGAAGCCAGGAGTTGATGCATCTCTCCCGAGCCGAAGCCGCAGCACGATAGACAACGATTGTCTACTCCGTAATACCAAAGCGAGCAGCACGCTGCAGCCGTATGAAAGGACTGCAGACCTGCTGTCGAAATCGAAACCCTCGCTACTTTCGTCCTCGTCTGCGAGTCGTCATGGCCATATTTGGCCGCAGGTTCTACCTTGCATGCGCCACAATCTCCGCGTAGACATCATCGGGAATCATCTTGACAATCGTCAACGTAGTCCCCTTGATCTGCTCCGCCTGCAACGCCGGGAAAGACCTGAGCAACTTATTCGGACTGTCCTCGTCGTTAGCACTTCCTCAATCACCCTTCGTAGAAGCAAACATACCTAGGCGACTCCATAATCTTGGTCCGTATCAACACCAGCTGCGCAACAATGCACAAAATGTTCAAATGCGGGCCATACGCAAACAAAAAGTCCCAAAGTCTCAACACCTCCGGCAACGGCGGCGTGCACGCGCAGAGCGTCAGCACCGACGGGAAAGCGTAAATCTCCGCCGACATGTTCTTCGACAGCAGATACAAACTCAGCTTGGGGTCGACAATAGCCAGCACCTTATCCACCAGCGCCAGCCCTTTGTGCACGCCGTCCATCGCGCCGCGGATGTAACCCGGGAGTTCCTGCGTGAGAAGCTGATGGAATCCAATAAACGCTTCGGCCTCGCTGCGGGCGGCGTAGAGGAAGGGTGCGGCTAGGACGTTCATCCCCTGGACGTAGGTTCCCGGCTCGGCGGCGGCCACGCCGGTTTCTGAGCCCTCTGTTGTGAGCGTCAGCGCCCTTGCCCGATTCTTTGCTGCGGGGGAGGAGGCAGGATGCGATGACATGCCACTTCCGCTGTCGTAACCTGTCCCCGGGCGGGAGTCCACGGGGAGGGATTGGCGGGAGCTGCTGCTGACGCTGGGGTGCTGGCGGTGGTGGATGAAGCCGTGGTCCTTGGCGCGTTCTTCGCGGGCGTCGTGCAGGCGCCAGGCGATGGCGTTGAGGAGGCGGATGAGGGATGCCTCGGAAACGCGGCGGCGAAAGAGAGGGTCGGTGGTGAGGGTGCGGAAGGTGTCATTGCGGATTTTGGAGTAGGCGGGGGAGGCGCCGCGGTGAATCAGGGCGAGGTAGGCGTCGGTTTCGAGGACGGGGGCGTTGAGGAGGATGAGCCAGACGTAGATGCGCAGGTTGGACATGCCGTCGCTGTCGGTTTTGATGCCTTGATCAAGGACCTTGAAGCGGGTGCTTTCGAGTGCGCCTTCGACGTCGCCGCTGGGAGGGCCGTCGCGAAGGAGGCGCTCGAGGGACATGGAGTCGGCAGCGAGGGAGCGACGGCTAAGGACGGAGGAGCGACGGCTTCCGGGGGGGATGAACTGCATCATGGGAGCGTCGCTGTTTGCGCGACCTCGTTGCGGCGAGCGGTTGGTGCTTGCATGGCGGCGTGGCGGCGAGGCAGGTCTTGCTTGCTGTTGCTGTTGCTGCTGTTGCTGCTGTTGCTGTTGCTGCTGTTGCTGCTGTTGCTGCTGTTGCTGCTGTTGCTGCTGTTGCTGCTGTTGCTGCTGTTGTAGCTGGTGCTGCTGTTGCTGAAGCCTCTGCTGGGATATCAGCGACGATGGCTGGTAAGCGGCCTTTGCGCCCAAGCTGTGCGCCGACTGCAGTCTCCTAAGTGCGCGGTGCGTATTCGGCGATGGCGGCGGGAAGAGAGTAATGGACTCTCTCAATTCTTTCGTCGGGCTCGGCATCGTGCAAATCAAGTCTCTGTCTGTCCTGCCGCGGACAGGAGGCGTAGGTAGCGATCTTTTTGTCGATGTCAGGTCCAAGTTTGTGGGGATGCCGACGCGTACGCGTCGCTCGCGTTGGGCGGGATCTGCAAGTTTTCCCGATTGGCTAAACACCAGCACTCACGGCACACGACCTCGCAACCACCTCTCCTCTCAGGATGCAAACCCTCACAAAACTCCCATTGGGCCTTTTTTTTTCCCGCTCTTATTCACCCGCCTCTTTCCATCACTGGTGATATTTCACTTGCCCAACAAGGGTTAGGGTGCGCCAACTGACACAACATTGTCGTCACTTGGCAGGGCAAAAAACCTTTGGCAACCTGTGACAAGCACAGGCCAATAGAATTACACGGTTTCTCGAGTTGCTTCGGGACTTCAGTCTCGTCAAGGGCAACCCGAGACAGGCACACCTGACCCTTGCGCTGGCCAGCCTGCCCATGTCGTTAAAAAAAATACGAATACGATAATCTCGCAAGCCCAGCAACAACACATAACAAACGCCAACTACCTCCATGAGGCACCTATCCTTCGCATTCAAGCGTGAATACATCTCTAGCCAACTCTCAAACTGCACCTTGGTATTCACCTTTGAAAACAGGGACAATTCCAAAGACACACAGATCACTTTCTCGTTGCCTCCAGCTATGGTGCAGAGCCCTCAACGTGAGAGCATCATTTCCAGAGACTCCCGAGGTCGGAAACCACCTTCGACGGGATACCCCGACAGGTAACCCGCTGTCGATCGCTGTGTAACCCAAGGCCACCCGCGGGAGATACAGATTCTGACAAAACCCCTCAACACCATGTTTGAATCCACCACCTTACACACAGCCACTTGCAACTTGATTCAATAATTATCCCAAAGTAGCCGCCGCCCCTGGTCCTGGTCTCGTGCGCCGACAGGCGGGACCAGAGGCAGCCCGAGTGCTGTTTGAATTCCAGCCTCTTCGTTGGCTGACCCCGATGGTTGATTTCTGCTGCCGGGCCTCTTCCGATGCGGTTTCTTACCCGACAAAGCACATCCGTACTGTTCGGCAGTACCAGCACCGCGCCCGCTGTATGGTTGTTTGGCCGCCAGTGGTAGGGACTACCGTGGTGCCGATACCAATCTCCCATAGTCTCGGTGCGAGGCCTCCTGTCTACCGGGCAGAAGTCGGTGCGTCCGTCCTCCTTTCACGGCCGGGAGTGAGGATGGAAATGTGCGAGGAACTTTGTCAAACATAGACAGAGGCAGACGCACCCCATATGCGATGTGCCCATCTACTGGCTGTTGGAGTGCCAAGTAGGTGCGAGGTGATCACGTCCTGTTGAGTCGGCTCCAGCCCCATAGTAGGCTGAGAGGAGGGAGCAAGCCGTCCACAGGAAAACGAGTCGGCGACCACCCCAGCATGCGTGTCTGCGTGTGGCCGCCACCGAGCAAACCGGCGTAGGCAGCCGCCATGTCTAGTACCCAAGTTTGAGGGGGGCAAGCGGGTAATAGTCTGCGGCCGTGGAAAGTTACACAGCATTTTAGTATGCAAATTGATCATCGTCTGCACGCTGTTCCGCCATAGCCGCTTCAAGTGCACCGTGACGTCTCCTTCTGTTGACTGTCTGCGGAAACTGTCAAAACTGCAGCTAGTACCTTGCTCAAACAGCATGCAGCTCCTCAAGTAGTACGAACGAGTAGAGAACTGAGGGGGGGGGGCAACGGAATGTGGGGTTTTATGCGACTTGAACGACGAGATCAGTCGCTTACATAACGATTTCCCCCCTTTTTTTGCTATCCAGGAACTGCCGCTTCTGTACCTCATTGATCAGAACCCAAGCCGTGGATGGTGACCGCTTCGCGGTCTCCTCTCAGCACTCTGCGTAGGACGCATAGTCTCGATCCTCAGAGCCAGTCGATGCCGATTTCCAAGCCTACCATCCCGTGAGCTCCCTCGGGGTGCGCTGTTCCCGCATCTCCCCTAGGCTGGTTCGTGGGGTAAGTCTGCGGTTCTGCCAATGAACAAGAGGGTTCGAGACGAGCCATCGCCCCCTCCAGCCACGTGGCCAACTTCCCCAGAGCCGGCCACAGCATCGGCGTGGGTGGCGGGGGCCAGGTGTTGTTCAGATCGGTTTCGAGGAGGGGAAGGGAGTGGCGGATGGAGCTGCCCTCGAAGCGAAAAGGAGGGAGCAGACATATCGCTTGCTGTGGGCAGATGGCCTAGTGGTCAGCGGAAGCCTTTGACAGGCCTCGAGGACCTGTTCCTCAAGAGAGTGACGCAAGACCGAGGGCCTTGCAGTCTTCATTTGCTTGGTCACGGTGTTTCGTCGGAGACCGCCAGCGGCGTTCTTGTGGATGGACGGAGCGAATGGGCCGAAACCGCCATCTTCGGTCATCCCCGGACGCATTTTCCGATACTTCTCCCAGAAGAGAGACCTTGCATGGGAGAGGCGCCTCTCTTTCCGTGGGACGTAGGCAGTCGAGCCAGGCCGGCTGTCGTCGGAATGCAGTGCCGGAAGGGGAAACACACGGAGATGGCGACTTGGCGGCGCGCGACCACCGATTGTCGCCGACCGCATGGGCGATGTCGAGCTGGTGATGTCTCATAACTACCCAGGTAAGGCACTTTTCACGAAGCTAGCGCCCCGAGGGCGTCTGACTGAGACATGTCGATTGGTGGCCTTGGCAGAGTGCTGTGAGATTGTTGGCGGCATTACTATCTTCGGTGCGGGGATTGCGGTTGGAAGCTGGTATTGGCTGGGGGCCGTCATGTCGTCCGGCTTCGGCCTGGGTTTCCCGTGGACAGGGAGGTGCTCGGGAGGCTGTCCCGCATCCAGCGGTGTGACTTGAGCTGCTTGCAGTCATCGTCCCAACCAGTTTGAGCTTTGATCGGTCATCGTGATTACATCCCCTGGAACCTTGAAGAGGTTTTTTTTTTTTCGTTTTTCTTCCTTCTTCCCACGCCAATACTGATGAGGGGCACGAGTCGGGCCGCGCCCTCCAATCGAGAAATGCGGTGTCAGCGTTTTGTTTCCACGGGCGGCAGGCGCATCAAAGCCTGATACGGTACTGTCGGGAAAAAAAAGATGCACAAACTCTCTCTTTCGATCGGTGTTGATGTGTCCTGGGTGGGGCCCAAGGATGCCCCGATCGATGGATGGATCGGATGGAGCAGCATGTACGTTGGCCGCCCCCGGAGTTTATCCCGGGCACACACAACCTTTGATTCGGCCGCCAGGCGGAAGAACCAGTCGCCCCCCGGGTTTACACCTGGTAGCCGCGGGCTGACAAGAACCGGAACAGCAAATACAGCTGTGTTGCTGCCATGAAGGCGATCTACCAACATACCCAGGTGGCGATACTTTAATTCAACGTCCTATGTCGTTTCTGATCGCCAAGGCGTATCCGTCGCGAACCTTTTGAGAACGTCGTGGCCAGGGCGCCGGCGATGGAATGAGCGTCTGGGTGCGAGAGGAGAGGGCTGTGACTTCTTCTGCTGAACTTTCCGACCCAAGATTGAAGAGAAAATCCTTACCAAGCTTGCTCATCTGTCTCACAGTTCTCACACCGGTGCGTCCAACACCTTTCTGGCCCGCAGCTCGGTCGATCCACACCCGCAGCTGCCAGCGTCTGCAACTTGCCCTGTCAGCAGAAATTATGCCCGTGTTTGGTCTCAGGTCCGTTGATGTAGAGCAGCAAATTCTTGCCTCGTATGATCAATACTGCATCAGCCTAAATTTTCCCTCTCTCTTGGGTGTGTGATCCAAATCGGCTCCACAAGCTAGCTCTCAGTGATTATGCGCTCGGAGCCGAAGCAGGGAACGCTCTAATGCCAGGTCCTCGCGATGCGATCAGCGTGACCCCGCCTAGCCACTTCAGGTGCTGCCTGCAGGCGACTTCCTTCAAGTGTGCCGGGGAGCTCGTCCGAAGGAAGCTCCGCGCAATGGATATATGACAACTGATGCATCTCGGTTCTTCTGTGTGGCCGTAGCCATGGCCTAAACCGGCTGGTCTCGTCATGCACTCAGATAGGTACGGGAGGAGCGGATTCGACGGCTGGGCGAAACTGCTCCTTGTGGTCGGCGCCCTGAAAATGTACACGGCTCACGCGCTTAGAGGACAACCTGAGTACCACAGCAGCGGTCGGTGGCGCGAAGACCTGCAGCTCTCTTTCGAAGCTTTGTGTCGCCTCTGGACCGGAATTGCTGGTTTGGCGTTCCCCGAACAGCCTGACTCCGGGTATTCGGGGGGCGGTGGTAGCAGCAACTAGTGCCGAGGGCTTGATCAAGGGCTGATGGTGCCGCCCAGCCTGAGTGTACTGTTGCACTGCACATGCATGAGAGTGCAGATGCACTGCAGACGCCATAAGCCATGTGGGCCAGCCCAACTCCGTGGTTGCACAGTCTTGGCTGGCAGTCGTGGGACCGCCGCGAGACATAACGACCGATGAGCCTATAGTCACGAAGAGCATCTTTTACGGCAACCGCGCTGGTTGCCAGACGAATGTCAGAGTCCCTCGCACACAGCGGCGTGTGGCTGGGGTCTATGGGACCGCAATTGAAGAGTCGGGGGATGTCCATGTCCACTTTGCAGAATATGAATGAGATCCAATTATTTGAGTAATGCAGAGGCGTAGAACGTTCTTGCTGAATAACCTGCTGTGAAGCAGTTGTCGAAATATGCGCAACTTGGGTGTCTCCACAGATTCTGTGAGCACTGCCATTCCTGTGAAATGTGCCGTTTTCCCATTCCTTTCCCACCGTAGTCCTGGTTGGTATCTCGTCAATAAATACCGAGTAATATGATGCTGGAACAGTGACCCAAGGGGCAGGTCTTTTGCAAAGAGAAATAGAAAATGCGACCCTAGAAACACAGCCCTTCTTAGTTGGGATGCCGGCGCAAAGGAAAAAAGAAGGACGGCATCGGTTCCAGATGCCAGTGTTTAGAGCCATTCCTGTTGAACGCTTCGTCCCAGCTGCGCCGTAGAGCATCCGGTATCGTCCAGCCGAGCTCGCTGCTGCGGAGCCGCATGCGCACCAAATGACGCTTCTCGCTAGGAGAGTCTCCGTTGACGAATCCTTCGCGACGGTGGAGGATCGCAAGATTGTTGATAAAGTGCATGTCTCCTGCCTGCGTCTGTATTTCCAGCTCCGTGGCTCGCGCGATGGTCTCAATGGCGTCTAACGCTTCGATTTGCCGATAGTTGAGAGTGGGCAGGTGACTGGGGCGCGGATGGGCATCATTGCCCAGCAGAGCAGCTCGACCAAAGTTCATGATAAGGCGTGAATTTTGGTAAAAAATGACCGGTCTGCATTGGAATCGTGGCCTGTTGTACTTGTTAGACTTTGGTAGTCGTACATGGAAAGGGAGGAGGGGGGAGAGAACCCCTGCAAATGAAGCACTTACAACGCAAATGGCCAATCAGATCGTGCCAGGGTCCGGACGACATCTGGGCGTGTAGCAGCCAAAACGTTATAAACCGTGTAGGCTGAGGAGATGATGCACTTGCCACCAGATGCGGCGGTGCTACGGGTCAGCCAGCTAACGACATCACCCGACTCCTCGTTGTGGAATGTCTGATGATCCTAGTTAGCTTCAATTCCAAGGAGTTTGAAGGACTGTGGTTCACTCGACTCACGATTGGCTTGGTCGAGTGCCGATGGTGCTCTGCGGCCTGCTTCGTGCTGTTGTCCGCAACGATGTGCACTGATCCAGCCGTTAGCCAGCGCCATGAGGAGGTACACTTTGATGACCTCTCACCTAGCATGTTGCCACGCCTGTCCTGGCAGCCACGCTGTTCGGCGATGTAAGACTGGACCCCCAACCACACCAAGTTTAGATCTTCGACAACGAACGAGGCAGGATCGAGACCCCGGATGACGCCAAAACCTTTGCCATTGTGAACATCGTGGCGCATAGCGAATAACTTCGGCCCCAAGTTGGGGAGTGGAAATGACTTGGGATCCACCAAGTCACCATCCTGGCCAAGGGCTGGGTAGTGTTAGTAGTGAGACTAGGACAAGGGACTAGAGGTGGAGATGTTGTTACTTGCATTTGTAATGCTCAACTGCTGCCCTCAACTCGGCCTTTTCCGCATCGTTGACCACGATGGTATACCCAGATGGGTCTCGGAAATGGGGCCCGGACCAGGCCATCTCGGCTCTGAGCTCCGATGGGAATCCAGGAGGGAGCAATGGGGTCTCAAGGTTAGGCTGAATAGCTGGGCCATTGCCGGAGGCGCCTGCGATTGGCGTGATTGCGACAACAGGACCCGAATTGGCGGACATCTTTACCGTGAGTTTGGCTGGTTCCTTTGCCTAGTGCGGCTCAACAACTGGCGTCAGGGTCACATTGTTCTTTGAAAAACTGGGATGCACCGCATTCCCACCCCTCCAATTAGCCGTCACCTACCTGAGTGGGAGGATGGGATTGTTGGCAGGGGGTCAAAGGGGGTCCGACATAGGGGTGGGATGCAGCGGAGTGCACGCACCGAAGAATAGAGTGGCTAAGGGCTGGACGACAGCTCGGGATGCCCAGCTGTCAGCTCGGACTGCGGCGGCGAGGAAAGTTTGAGGAGTGTGGAGAGCAATGGGAAGAGTCGCCACTGTGTGGGCGATGTGAGCGATGTGGCCGAGAACCTGGTTGACGTTGCTGCCAAGGCAAAGTTGGTGACTGGGTGATGTTGAAGGGGATGCCCACGAGGACATGTTTGGGCGGTGTCTTGGGCGTCTTTGTCGACAGATATAAGGACTCCCTTTGATCGAGGCGGATGCCAGAGACACCCAAAACGGATTTCTTGCGCCCCCGTTTGTTCTCTCTTCCGTCAGGAGCAGAGGGGAGGAAGATTTGTCCAAGTCCAACAGAAGCACAACAAGTGTAAGCTACCGGGGAGCCCAGCTCGACGTGTGCGGTTTGAGGCGCCGCTCTGGGGCGTCACCGCAGGGTAGGCGGCGACTGGAAGCGAAACCCGGGCACACGGTAAAGGTACCTCCCTGTCCACTCTGTAGCGTCCCTGGACTAGGATGCAGTAGGCAAGGCTGTGCCAAGTACTGTGGACGCACCGCTGGTCTCCCGTGCTGTCGGTCGCCAAGATCGAGCAAAGACCGTAAAATGTCCAGGGGGTCTGCGTAGGTATCTAGAGGCCGCGCAACAATGGGGGAAGAGGAGACGTCTTGCTTGGCTGAGATCGGTCGGTGCGCCTTCGTAGGAGGGTCGGATGGCAACGCACATGCCACCCTGTCTTCCTCGTCGTTCAGGGGTGGGTAAAGACTGAGGTGTTGCTCCTGGAAAACGACGCCCCCTCTCCATTTTCGTTGACAAGGGCGGCGGATATGTACCTGCCACTTGGTTGTGCCGCGCCGTCTTGGACTGGTAATGAAGGCTTAGACGGATCGAAGTAAGTGAGACCAGCGCCGAGAAGGATGCGCCGCGCAGTAGCAGCAAGCAGCTGCCAGCGACAGGGGGATAACAGTAACGAGTACTCCTTAGCGAGAAGTGACGGAGAGATGGCGAGATATTACCTCCACTATCGGCATCGCAGCCAATGCGGTGGAGGTGGCGCTGTCGGCCCAGCAGGAGCTTTCCATGCTGCTGTAGGTGGCCGAGATCGAGAGTGACCACCCACAGGAGACAAGACGCGGGGCAAAGAGACAGGGTGCTAGGCCTGGCATTTCTAGCCTACCCCGAGGAGTGGGTTGGTCTAGGGGCGTGCGGATGAGATGGCTCCATACCTAACCTCCCGGCGAAAAGCCCTGCGGAGAAAGGGGAGTGCACACCTCGATACGCACGCTGCGGTGGCTTGCAACCCGAGCTTTGGGTTCGAGGGTGCACTGGGGGATGGGAGCTGGAGAGCTGGCGTGGGGTCCGGAGATGCACGAGTGCAAGTAACTTGAGGTCGAGATGGCTGAAGAAATGCATGGCATCGCTTGATTGTCTTGCACTCGACTAGAGTTATTAGGTAGGATGGCGTGAAGGGTAGACGGAAGGAGCGACGGGATAAATGTTGTGTGACCCCAGTCAGAGAGATCGTGATGGCGGGCGCAAAAATCCACCCGACAGATTACGTGAAGAGTGGCCACCAGGTAGGTGGGTGCGCCCGTGAGCGTGGGGAGCCATCAGCGGTCCGGCAGACAACAGCTCACTGGCCGTCAGGGAACCGCGGATACGGGAACGTAAGGGAGCCATCGGGACGGGCGCAGCCTTCGGCTTCGAGGAGGGAAGGACAGGAAAGGGGACCGACCTCTGCAATGCACCGAGGCATGGATCCAGGCCAGGCACCGCCCCCGCCCACTTGGGTGATCGACCAGCGAAAGGAAGAGGCGGGCAGCATTGTTAGCGGAACCGTCTGAATCTCCACCCGAGGCTTCTCATGGCATCCAGATTCTCGGCGGCGTCGTCGGTCTTCGTCTCTTCCCATATGCCATGGGTACGGATGACGGAGACGCACTTGTCTCACTGACGCACAAATGCAGTAGTTCCCAGAAAGGGCAGCTACCACATGGCCAAGCGCGGTGGCCGGCCACGCCCAGCCTCTCTGGAGCAGTCGAGGCCGAGATCCATGCCCGACACCTTGGTCCGACAGGTTTTCGACGCCTGCGATGGATCATTGACATGGCTGTGGTGTGGGCAGTTGCAAGGCCTTGCAGAGTTCGCATTGCATCGTGTCGTGTCGATGGTAGGCGGAGGGGAGGGGGAGACCGGGGAAGCAGCACCACCGGTGCAAGAAAAGGGTTCATCAATGTTTGAGTGGGCACACAATAATTCACTTTGCTAGCTGAAGGGAGCCTCAAAGTCCACCCTTCGGGTGATTTGACGGCTGGGACGCTAATAAGCCCTAGCGCGAGACGGCGATCGGGCTGCACCACTTCCCAGCGGCTGTGCCGCCTCCAGCTCGCAAAGCGTCGGCTACACACCCATCCCCCGGCCCTGGGTCTTGATGCGAGCCACCCGGTTCTGCAACAGCCCAGCGTGCAGAATGCAGAGTGCAGACCTGTGCTGGAGCCATCTTGGCGTTGCACAGGCCGACAGATATCAATTACAAGTGCCAGGGCACGTCCGTCAGCATCGACACACAGTAGGTCCCGGTATGGAATGCCTGAAGCAGCATCTCAGTCCCCCTCCCTTACGACCTTGGAGACCAAGTCACTCGCGTTCTCGCTCCACCGCTCTCTGGTTTGCCCCGCACAACAAGAAGACGAGCAATTAAGTTTAATCTTTCACGACCGCAATATACCACGGTAGCCTGAGGGGAGTTGACACCCTCCCTACATGGGGCAAGAGGACATGAGACAAAAATGAAAAGAGGAACATCCGCGCTAGTCTTGTGTCTTCTCTATTCTTATACGATGTACATAGACAGGCACACCACCCGCCGGGGTGTGTCTCTGTCGCTGGATGCCTCCTTCCGGAAGCGATGCCAGTTGAGCAGGTAGCATCATGCATGTCGCGAAGCCCACCACTGTTCCGTCTCGGATGAAGACGCAGGTGCTCCACACCGCACTCCCTTCGCTCGTTTCTTTTCGTCTTGGTGCAGCAGGCAGTCTGCATGGCAACAGACTGCCGCGTGCCCAGGTCACCAATTACATGGTACGAGGTTGCCAGTTCTGCTCAAAGAGCTGGCTAACATAGTAATATTCGTTCTCATAATTCTCCTCATGCCATACGTCTTCCCACTGTCGACCTGCGCACAAGGGAGTAAGAGTTAGCGCTGCGCAAAGTGTCCTCGGCCTGCATTGCCAACTGGGGGTGCTCACTGTGGTCCGAAGCGAACTGCCTTGTGTATTTGACAAACTTCATGGTCTCACCATCAAGCTCTGCCAAGCTTTGAAGGTCTTGATCCTTGCATTCGCCCGAGAAGGGATAGATGCCCTTATTGCAGTAGTGGAAGTAAGCCAGGAGGGTGTTTGCACCTGCTCCAACCATCAGCCAATCAAGTTTCAGCACGCGGAAGCGGCCTGGTCGGGCCACCATTTGAGTTCTCTTACCCAGGTTGTACTCTTTCACGTTATCCTCCCTCGCGAACCGTCTCTGTGAGAAGTATTCATCAGCATTCCCCTATTCTTCTGTCTTTTGAACAGGTGCTTCTGCTCCCTTTACGTCCTGACGGGAAAACGCTCAACAATTCTTACCTTCATCCCATGCTTTCTTGCATAGTCGGCATCGTGCTTTGTGATCAACGCGATGTTGTGTAACAAGATGAAAGTCACCAGGTACGTGGTGAGCCATGTCTTCTGCTTCTTGTCCTGCGTCATCTTCTGCAGCTCTTCGAGTGTCCTTCGGCGCAGCTGGGGCTGGATTTGGTGTATCAAGACCGAGTCTATTTGCGCGCCCATCACTGGAGGGAGTGGGATTTTGCCGTGAAGTGGGTTGTTTTCATCCTGGATCAGGTTCTGAGGCATATCGAGGGTGTCGTTTCCCACGATCTCGAACGACTTGGTCGTCAATCGAACTGACATCCACAGGTCGAGCGTGCTGACCAGTAACTTCCTCTCCGACTCGTTTGTCGATGGGTGTGTCATCAACTTGATCGCAAGGGCGTATGTTTGCCACAGCAACTTCTCTGGGCCAAGCAATTGCTTGCAGCAAGCCCACAGGCCTTCCTTGATGTGTTCGTCAAACGCAGACTTGGCCGACTCCATATCGACAATGGCAAATGGCGGAATGGTGACAAACTTCCTAACGCCACCAGATACCCAAGACCTGTCCAACTTGTCGCCATCTTGCGGTTGAAACCGTCGGACATGAAGACGAATCGGCCGGCCCGTGTAGCCTTCCGTGACCTGAATCACCCTCGCGTCCGAAGGTTCCCAGGCCCCAATGTCATCAACCACGCTATCTTTCCACCGATTCGTCCACTCGTGGCCTTTGACCTGGCCGGGTTTGAACAGCTTCACGTCGGTGATCTTCCAGCGAAGACAGTTTAGACGATACACCCTGCTATTCGCCGCAATCTTTTTGCACGATATGCAAGGCCCCCTCTCGTCTTCTGGATCGAGGTTACACTACAGCTAACGTTAGCCTATGCTGTTCCTGAATGTGAAATTTGTGCCAGGTTGGCCGTGTCAATAGGGCCGCTTACTCGAATCCGCTGCATTCTACACCGGATGCAGCTTCCTATCTTTCGGGTACGAGCCGTCAACTCTCGCTGACCGCTATCCTTGAACGGGCCACGCCTAGCCGGTAGGGTTCTTGGATGCGGAAAAAGATCGAATGCGGGTCTCCCTTGCACGTCCAAACTATCCGGATCGTCCTTGATCTCGAACCCCTGGATCGAGCTGTAGCGGGGGTGACCGCGCGCATACCCACCCTGCCGCCCGAAAGAACTCAAGCCAACCTCACCAGAGTAGGAATCTTGCAGAGCAGTTGGGCCGATGGGCGCGTTCATGAGATGGGGTTGGCTTTGTATCCCTCCACCCGCGGCGGCACCGCTATCTTCAGGACTAGTGTTGTACTTGCCTGCTGTAGGTGCAACGGGATAAACCATCTCTTCCCTGTTGGAACGAGGTTGCACAGCCATAACACGGTTGGGTTGCAGCGGAGGATAATTTGCTAAATACTGAGCCATTAATGCGGAATTGTCACAAGCAAACAGGGCTGCCTCGTCAGCTGTAATCGGCGTAGGATCGATGTGTGGCTGGCTATGCGGCGGCAAAGGTGCCAAAGGGTCATCCATCGCCGACCTCGCACTATCGTAGTCATATGGAGCCGTTGTTGGAAGTGGTTGGTATGCTGAAAGATACCGTTAGCGCATTGCTTTACGTCTTTTCAGAGTCAATCTTGATGCCATACCAGGTGGCTCGTAGGTGGAGCAGGGTGGGCACATTGCGAAATTTGCCAAACAGTCTGCTATGCGGGCGCCAGTCCAACCTGAGGAAGAGAAGCCGTCTGGGAACGCGGCAAAGGGCTTGCGGGCCGTGCTATTGGCGCGGCCGGAGGGGCCAACAAGCGGTGGCTTTTCCTGGCCATCCTGAAGGCTGGGGTTGTCCGCGTATGGGGTCGACATTGGCGGACTTGAGGTGAGGCGGGGCCTTTTATGAAGATGGTGTTGACGACCACTTAGCTCCAAGAGGGTGGGTAATGGAAGGTTGAGGAACTCGGCGGCTTGTCCCAAGATGAACTGCTGGTTTTCCGGACGGTTCAAGTCCAAGAGCCTGGAGAGAGGCACAGCTATCCTCACCGAAGTCGTGGGAGCTTGTTCCAGTATATATCGGTAGTCGACAGACAAGGGTGAGGCGTCGAGGCCGGTCGACGAGGAGTGAGCGAGGTCCCGGAGCACTGGCTCTGCAGGGGCGTCCTCATGGCAGTACGCCTGGCGTCTCTTGAGATTATTCTAGTCAAGCATCATCAACTTCACCGCACCTTGGAAGGGCGAAAAGGGGCGGCTAATAAGAGGACGGGGGCGTCGGGGAAGGAAGGCAGGCGACGGGACCGGTGAAGACAGACCACGCCAACGAGGCATGGATGGGAATCAGAGGGGGCTGATGTAGGGGGCAAAGTGTATAAGTGACAGACAGAAAAAAAAAAAGGGGGGGGTGTGCAAGAGGATGGGAGTGGAGGACCGACGACATGGCTTGGCCAGGCACAGAATGAGCAACCACAGGGAAGATCGGTCGTTCTGACCATGCAGCTTGCCGCAAGCCAGGGGAGACAGAGAGGTAAAGGGTAAGCTCCTTACCATCATGAAAGATCAAAGATTCCGTTGGAAAAAGGCCGAAAGAATGATATATGCAAGTATGGTACAGACCGAAAATGTACTTTGTTCGTCGATGGTAGTGGGCCTGGGAGGGACCACGGGCAGTAGCCCACGCCGGTAGGGTCCCGGGGCGCGATGCAGCGCAGCTGATGAGCAGCCTGGCAGCAAGGGGCCAGGCGCTCAGAAAGCAAGTTGTTCCTTGGGGCCGAATGGGGAGGGGTGAAGAGAAGAGAGCATCTCACAAGAGCGCCATCGCCACGAGGCAGCAACCCGTGTAATGGGGTAGAGAGGACGGCTGCAGCGCAAGTGACTAGAAGCGGTAGCCGTTGCAGCTGCGGGCGTGAGACCGGTGGGCGCGAAGACGAGGAGAGGCGACCGACCAGGTGAGCAGGGTGAAGCCAACCTCGAGATCGAAGGAGGCTGCCAGCAGACAAGTCGCACAAACCTGGCGTGATGTGCAACCTGACTGCCACCACCCCAAGCCTTGAAGAGGTGGTTCCAGCGTCAGCGCGTCGGGGAGTTCTCTCGGCCTTTGACTTCCGTCCAAGGCCCGGGCGAGAAGCAGTCCTAGCGGTTCCCCTTCTGTTTCGACTCGCTGAAGACCAGAAAGGGACCCCGAGCGCGCGGCGGGTACGGCACCAAGCCGGGGCGTGGCGCTCGAACCGATGCACCTAGGAGTGCTGACCCAACCTGGGCGCGGATTCCGGCCTGCGGCACCGAGAAAGAAGGCAACCCGGAGAGGGTTGAGTCGGTGAGCGTCTGAAAGCGACTCGAGTGCGCGTGTGGGCTGGCGCCCCCCCTTCGATGGTGGCTGGGAGGTTCACGTACCGTCCGGTGAGCGCGCAAGCAGCCAGTGGACGCGCAGACAGGCAGCCGAGGAGCGAATGTATACCGTGCGTGGAACCGAGCGAGGGCAGGTGGGCACGCCGTTGAGGAGTTCCAATGTGATCCGATGTGATGTGTGACGGTCTTTGGATTTGGAACAATGTAATGTGTCAGTCGGTGAGGCGGAGACGAGTGGGCGCGGTCGTCCAACGTTGCTGGCCGTGAGGGAATCGGTGAAGGCAAAGGGCGCCTGTTAGATGAAGGAAGAGAAAAATGGATTGACCGGTCGCGATGGGGGGGGTGCACAACCTGGCTGCTGCTGGTTTTTTTTTTCGAAATGCAGAATGCATGGAAGCAACCTGGAACCCGTTGAGGGTCTGGTCTCAGTCATCAGGGAGCAAGGGAAGAACGACAGGGCGCAACGTGCTGCGACCCCGGCCTCCATTTCCTACGCGGCAAGAACCACTTCCATCCTGTTCTTCGCTCCTGCTTGCGCGCGCTCACAGACCTCACCCGGTCCGTCCCATTATGGCCATAGTATCCTCGGCTCATTGCTGATTGATCGCTGGGGGGGCATTATAGCCCCCTCGACTATACCCCCTCCGCCCACATCTCTCCGTGCTTCCGACGCCCAGACAGAAAACTGAACAAGACAGTCACCAGCAGCAAGATTCAAGGACACCATCGACGGCAGCGACATCTTCGACCTCTTGCCGCAGCTTGGGAGCTCGAGAACCCCGCGACGCAAATTGGCAGCTCCGCGCCATCAACATAGGCAACGTTAGTCTGAGAGCTAGCACCTTCACGCCCCCAGCCGCTACCCGTTACCAGACAAGCAGCGGGCCTGCGTTGTCTGGACTTGAAGGCTAGGCATTTTCTGTAGCGGCGACGCAGATGGAACCATGCCACGCACGAACCGTGGTTTTCGAGAGGCCCACCAATATGGCGTGCATTATCATCCGCCAATGCCAACGCCAACCGCTCCGACCCTGCGTGAAGCTGGATTTCCAGTAAGAAAGCGCGAAGTACTGGTCGTCGTTCTCCCTCCACGCCCCACTGTGCTAAGACGTCGCGCTCGACGCCGCTGACCGGCCTGGTATTTCGAGCCTGGGGCTCAAGCGAGGTTGGATTCTGAGTTTATCAGGAACCGAAGAACGACGGATTCTGGTACTGGGCATCCACAAAAGCGGCGCAGCATTGAAACCTTTCGGCCGAGCATGACGCCTGCCTCGCGCGCGTCCCAGCTCCACCGCGAGGATTGGCTTCCCTGCGCCTGGATATGATATCTGACACCGGTTTTCCCCCGCCTTTTCTGGTGTTCGACAGCAGGACGAGGAGCCGTCTCACGTGGCCCCCGGATTACACGTGTCCTTGCTCATTTCCTCCGCATTGTTCTCGAGCCCCAGGCTACCCCTGCTCCGCAATGGTCTAACCGGGTTTGATCCGACGCTCAGGCTCACGCTCGAGTGCACCGTGTGCACCGTCTCTGCAAATCAGCACAATGCCCTATAGAGCAGCGACCCAGCCCTTTGCCTGGCTGAGGGCCCCATCACCCGTGCTGGTGGCGGAGATGAGTCGTCTCTCGTCGCTGGCTAGTGCCTCTCGGCTCACGGATGCTGTCTGAGCTTCCAGAAAACGGGGCGAACTGCGGACTGGTGGTGTGAAGAGGAACGGCAGCCCGTCCGATTCGCCCAGCCCGAGTCGAGAAACATTGGATCTTTCCCAGAGAGCACCGGTCAAGGCACAACATCCGATTCTTGCTTGCAGATAGTAGGATTGCAAGGGTCAACAGCGACAGCGGCGTCGGATTGTCGTTGACGCGCCTCGAACCTCCCCTGTGCGATGCAGGACGCAATAAACTGGACGGACATAAACTGGTGACCGCTTGTGGTGGCGGAGTGGGTCTCGGCAGCGGCCCAACACGTTTTTTGTCCCCGTACTGGCCGTCCAAGCCTCCCGCAGAACGCCGAAAAAAGTTTGTTTATGACGTCGCTAACAAGTCCCGTCGCTTTGACTGGGTCAGAAAGCGTGTTTAGAGGAGGATTGTTTCAACATCCGTATTGGCGTAGTTTCTGACACGGCAACATCATCGGACTAGCAACGTACATAACGCACGGTGGGAAATCAGGTCCCCGGGCCCGCTGTGTCAACTTGGTGGGAGCGAACAGCTTGCCCCCCACGATGCGGGATACTGCGAGACGATCCGTGGGAGAGAGGTGGCCGAGAGCGGACGGCATGAAGCCGCGCTTTCCCCAGCAGTCAATCACAGTACTATGTAGTCGGTGGCAGTTCCCGGCTTCCAAAGCCCCATTGGCGATCCTGGTGATGGCGGTGCGGCGGCGGTGAGTGTTTCGAAGACGGAACCGAGCATCGCCTCATGCCATCCAAGCGCGAGCTAAACCCTGTTGAAATCATCCCAGCCTTGGGGCCGAAGATGAGCCCGACACGCAGTACATGGCCAATTCGCTCGGCATCACCTCTTTTGCACTTTGCCCAACAAGCGAACGCCCTGACAACAACGCTTCCCGGACGTAGTGGATGTACACGGTGGTTGTGTCCCGCCCATCCAGTCTCCCGTCGCTCTTCAGGACGTATGTGGTGTGCGGGAAGGTCTCAGCGGCGTTGACATCCCCACGTAGGAAGCGTATCACGAGGCGCGGGGGTCAAGAGCGGTGAGTGCGTTCACCTAGATCTGATTTCCCTCGTGGGGTTGCAGGCTTAGAACCCCGGATTTCGGCTTCCGGGCAGAACGGAAACTGGTCACGGGGGTTCTTCCCTGACACAACCGGAACTCTCGACTCTTCTCTCATGATTCGATGCCCGAATAATTGGCCTGGACCGTTGGAAGCCGCCTTGGAGACGCGATAGGCGCCCCTGTTCTCCAGCCTATGAGGCGTGGTTGTGCCCCATAACTACCCGCAACACGTGAGGCAAGCAAAACACAAGCCGCACAGCGATGAGACAATCCCTAACGGCACCGCAGGAAGGAGTCCACAACACATGGCCCGGATGCCACTTTAGGTGACGTCAAGACCAACCTAGAAGCACTCGGATTGCCGTGACAGTCTGTGATATGGTTCCCTCAGGTGGCTGGAGCACGACAGAAAACGGGACAGCCACGGAGTCTCTTTTACAGCCGAATCGAGTTCGTTTGCATCATACCGAGCACTTTTTTTTTGGTCATGATCGCGACCCCCAGAAGAGAGGACCCTACGAAACAGCGAAGGACTTGATGGTGTGGTCTCGACTTGGGCATAAAGCAGCTCATACTTCCATGGCAAGATGTGTATAGCCGCGGTCGACGGCCTGCAGGCCCCTCGTTTCCCTCACCATCAGGAGGGGGGACGTTTGCCCTCATGTGGCCCGACTTTTTTTTCCTCGAGATCTCGGACTTTCGCAATTCGCTGCCCACCAGCGAGAGCCCGTTCCGTCCCCCCTCTTCGGCGAAACCACAAACACCAAGCTTGCGCCATGATCTGTTTGGACAGCATAGACAGGCGGCCTGCATACAGGTACTAAGGGTTGGGCAGGAAAGTCTCATCTACTATGTCCTAAGGGGTGCTGGCCTTTTCTCGTCTGGTTTTGACAACCGTGTGAGCTATGCCTGGGTGAACGGGGTACGTGACGAGGCTCATCCGGTCTTCCCCTCCCTTTTTCCCCATGAGAGGTCTTGACTAATACCACTTAGTTTCACCTCCATGAAGGGGTCGGTCCAAATCAAATCCTGCGCTCTTCAATAACAAGAGATAAAGATTCGGTCTTCGAAAGCATACGACAGCCACGTGCCAAACGAATCGAGCACCGCGCAGTACAGGCCAGGCGTTTCCATAGGGTTGCTTCACACCGGGACAAACCCATCGCCGATCTTGGTGGTGCGGCCACCGGAGTGGCCGGGACGGCCGAGGGCGACGCATTTCAAGTCCACTGACGCCATGTGTGCCGACGAGATCGGAAAGCAACCGGATCAAGCCGCCAACCTTTGCCCCAGTTCCACCCCAACCTTGTGTGGGTACCTAGCCGCTGGGCCGAGAGCACCCTAGCCAACAGGTTGCTCGGGGAGGCGACTAGCGGCGATGAGGGTTTCGAGAACCGCCTGAAGCAACCCCTCGAACAAATACTGCACGGCTCTTCCTGTCTGGCTTGGCTCTTCGATCAATGCAATGCCGTTCAACCTCACCAGCCGGACTCACCGTTTTCTCTCGAGCTTTTATTGACGGCTTGGGAAAAAAAACCCTCCCAAAATGACGAGCCAATCAGGTTAGCCAAACTGGGCTGGTTCACTCGCAAAATTTTCCCCTTCTCCCCCCTCGACGCTCGAGCTGAAGGGCGCAACCCCCCTCATTCACCCGGTGTTGCTCTACCATCCTGTATCGGTGTGCCACTCGGGCAGTACCGCTTGATAGGCTGCTTTGTGCTACCACCACGCGGCGAGGCAGGCGTCGCTTGTGCTGTCGCGAAAGCGCGGAAAGCCCGCCTGCAGATCGGTTCTGTTTATGATTGACACTGAAAGGTAGCTCGCAGCCGGTGAGTGCCCAAGCGGGGCCCGGAGGGATGCGGCCCCGGAGCTACCCACATCTCATCCGATCCTCCGTGACCCGCGACCACGCCCGCCTTCTGGACCACATCTAGATCCAAAGTTTCTTTCTATGGTCTCCACCCAGCGGTGGGTTATGCCGCGCGGCTCTCCTGAGGCTGGTCGTTTCTCCAACCGGCCGCCGTCACCATGGAGTTGAACTCGACGTCGATTCACGATGTCATCCATCCCACGGCTGCTTTTTCGCAGAGCCGACCGCAGACCCAGCCGCTCACGTCACGGCCCAGCTTGTGGTCCGAGTCTCAGCTCAATCCCAAGAACCGCATCGATAGCTTGGAGCCGCCCTTGGACCCCTTGTGGAGGGTCGATGGATGTACTGGTCTAGGGACCCAGTACTACGCCGTACCGCTCTTCCTGGGGGATATACCCCCCATGCGCTTTGACGTCTTCGTCCCCGAGGAAGCATCTAGCTGTCTGCTTTTGCGCCACCTGCTAGATCTGAATGCCGCCTTTCACACCAAGGACGGCGTTCGTGTCCGTCGCCTCGCTGTCTCGATGCACATTCTCAGGACGCTGCAAGCCTGGACAGCCGAGGGAGGCAGCGGCGGGTTCGAGTCGATGTTGAACATGTACAAAAGCTACCCTTTCGGGTCCCGCATCATCTTCGAGAACTTGGATGTTGACATTCGGAAGATCAAAATAACCATCGCGCCAACCTACTACCTCGAGAAGCAGCTGCTTGCCCTTTCACGACTGCCCGCTGCGCTTGGGATTGCTTCGGAACTGCTTCCTTCCGTGATTGACATCGTCGACCTGAGCCTTGCTCAGCAGCTACACGACAGCGTGTGCCTCGTCCGTATACGGCCCATGAGCGGGCACGAGAACCAGCCCCACGCGGCAGAACCGGACCGGTTGTGGGTTCTCAAGGCCTTGACGAGCGGGACCAAGTACCTGTACGCCGAGCTGCGCAACCTCCTCCAGCTTGGGGCGCATCCTCACATCATCTCACGCCCGGATTACCTGGTCACCAAATACTGCCGCTTCGGGGGCAAGACTGGAGTCGTCGGGTTTCTCATCCCCTACCATCGGCGCGGCAGCCTACGAGACCTCCTGCCCCTTCTTCGTGTCCACGGCCAGCTCACCCTCGCCACGCAGCTAAAGTGGGCTGTCCAACTCGCGTCAGCAGTGCTTCGTGTGCGGGAACAGGGCCGTATCTTCTACCCCGATCTCCGCCTGGACAACATCTTGCTATCCGACACAGACGACATAATGATGGTTGATTTTGAGCAGCGCGGAGTATGGTGCGAGTTCGCTGCACCGGAAGTGAACGCCCTCGAATACACGCGGATCCTCGCCAGCGATGACCCTCTCAGCCAAGATTCCGAACCGGCCATCCCGGACGACATCCGCGAGCGATACGCCGAGCGCCTCACCCGCCTGCTCCCCGACTGGGAGACCCTCCAAGATAGCGAGGAGTACTCGCAGCTTCCCCACGGCTACGACAGCTTCAACGTCCCCTGGCAGTGCCTCGATGCCGTCGAACAAGAGGCCGCCGAGGTCTACATGCTAGGACGCGTCCTCTGGTGCATCTTTGAGGGGCAGAGCGCCCCACAGCGCGCTGCAGTGTGGCAATCGTACAAGTGGGAGCCTGACTACGAATTCCCCGAGTTTCGCCGCACGCCCCTGCCGCTTCGTGACCTCATCGATCGGTGCACGAGGGGGAGGCGGGATGTTCTCTCGCGTCTCATCACCCGACGGGGAAGCAAGTTAGTGTTGCGGGTTGCGCCGCTTGGAGAAAGCAGCGTTGCCGCTGAGGTGCTCCGCGTCGCGCGTGACTGGTGGCTGGCCGAGGTGAAGGCCTCGGATGAGTTTCTGCAGATGCGAGAGGAGATGAAGAGGCGCGGGGAGTGGAGTGGAAACTACTATGATCGTCCCAGTCTCAGGGACGTGGCGAGCTCGCTGGAGGAATTTCAGGCGAGTCTTGGTCGCGCATGAGGTTAGTCCACCTGGGGGTAGGTGTTGTTGCTGCTGTTGCTGTCACTGTTATTGCTGTGCTTGTCGAAGTTTACAGTACCACACGTTCGTTCCTTGCGAGGAATGGTTGTAATCGCTGGAAATGCGTAAAGCTGCCGTTACTAGGAACTGAGTGGTAGCGCTTCGGCGTGTGTTGTGATATTGAGTGCGATGCATCGCGCGTTGGAACGCACACATGCACTTCCCTAGGTACACTAGGTAGGTGCCGCATTAGTGTCTGTAACTACTATCATTTATCTGAGGGATCACCTTTTGCCCGTCCAGGGCGGTACCGGCAAAGTAAAAGGCAAGGTATATTAGAGCGATAGGAGAGCGCGGCCCTCCTGACCTTCTCTCGAACTGCGCGAAGTGGTCTTGTGAGAGGGGTTTGAAGGAACATCATTCTTGCAATTAGGTCATATGAACAGGTTCTAGCTGGTACAAACTGGAGGCGAAAGAGAAAGACACAAGTCCTGACCTGTGGGGGTAGAAGAAGGAAATATGACCTGTAGTATCTGGAGTTGTGGATCTGGGAGACAGGCAGCGTGCGCCTTCATCGGGGCCGCTTAGAGCCCCTTCCACGATCGCCGCTTCCTGAAACTGACCGTTTCGAACCAGTGGTAGACGAGCTATCGCCCCGACTGGAACCGCCACCTCGTCCACCTCTGCCAGGCCTGCCACGGGTCCTGGATGCGCTGGCTGGCGTGTCGGGCACCAGAAACTGTCCCTCGCCGGAGCTTAAAGGCCTTCTCAGGCCCGACTCCAGGTCAGGGCCGCTCGGTACGCCCTCAAGAGGTGGTGTCTTAGCGCTGCGCGGCACACTGGGCTCCGTGGTAAACGTTACGCTTGCCCGTCGGCTCTCGCTACCGGTGTGGCTGCGCATTCGTGTGATGAGGCCGCGCATGTTGTAAGCGTAGGATTCAGGCGCGCCAAGTCGCCCTATGGTTTCCATGATGGCCTCGAGTTCCTCGACGAACTGGCTTTGGTCGACAAGCGTGTCGAGGGCCGAATACACAAAACCATTGTCCTGAGTTCCGACCAAACGCAAATAGACACTTCGGTCTTCTACCTTGCTCCCTTTTGTCCCCACGTCGGCCTTGTGGTTCACGACTGACTTGAGAATCCCCACGAGCGCGCGCGCAGCCGATGCTCTCTCGAAAGTGGAAAGGGGGTGAAAACCTCGAGACACTGATCTCTTGATGCGAGATACGCAATCGAGGATTTGCAATGCAGCCCAATCCACATTTGGAGGCCCTTCGGCCTCTTTTCCCTGGGCCTGACGAGCGGCAGCTATGTCTGGATCGTGAAGAGATGCCGTGTAGGCATTGAGCTCCGCGATAACGCGTAGGGCGCGTTGATGGAGGGCTCTGAAAGGGTCAACGGCCGGATCGGTCGGTGCAAGTTGAGCTCGGACGGAGGCGGTGAGGGAGTTGGATGCGAGAAGTAGAGAAAAGAGGGTTGCTTCAAGATCGCCACGGCAGATGAGATTGTTGCTCCTATACGATGTCTCAAGCTCAGGTCTGAACATGTCGACCTTGCGTGGCTGTATTCCTGCCAATGTGGCGACTATCTCTCTGGCTTCTCGAACTCGGGAGCGGTTAGGGGCAGCTGTGTCGGTATTAGGAGCCGTGATGTCACAGCGCAGGCTGTCGGCTAGAACGTCGAGGCGGAGATTTGAGATTTGGCGAAAGGGGTCGCCCAGTTCTTCAGGGTAGCCAAGTTCGGCCATTGTGAGCACCGACTCAGGGTCGTCGTTCACTAGGGTGTGCTTTGAAATTCTGTCGAAAAGCCAAACAATGTGTTTGCAAGGGCGTCTGCGTCGATACTTGGCGTCTGGACATGTGCATTTTGGGATGGACCATTGGGTACTGGACCGGGACCCTACTCTCACAGAACATGGAACCACCTCGTGCATCTGGAAGGCGTAAAAGACGTGCCTGCCCTCGGAGCTCTCCTCACGGATTCCGCACGAGTCGAGATAGATCTGGGACGGTTCTTGGTTGTTGAACAGGTTTCGTGCCACTCTCTGCGTCTTTGGTGACAGGTGGGCGATGCTGTATCGAAGACCGGTCGATTCGGATGAGATGACGTCTCCGCCGTCGTCATTGTCATCCTCCCACTCGCTGTCGTCCTCGTCGGAAGACGGGGCGGAGTGGAGACTTTCCTGGACGGACTGCATAGGACTGGGAGATGGCGTTGCTTGTAACGAGAGCCGACTTAGGTATGCCGACGGGGACTGCGACATTGGGCCGGGAGAAGGAGGTCGAAGGGGCAGAGGGCAAGAGGCCAAAGGAAGCGTTGATATCGGGGGCCATCGTGCTCCCTCGCCGAGTAAGAAACCGAAAACTTTATAGGGCTGGCCGACGGTGAAGTCGAGGCCCGATTTTGCGGCCTGCTCAACATCCGTTGGAGGTACCTATGCCGTTGGCGGTGCTGTCCAGGGGCTCGGCAGCAGGTTGAGTCGGTCAAAGCAGGGTTGGAATAGGAGCAAGCAAGTTAGATCAACGCGTTGGGCGCGGCCCATTGATCCGGCCGCCGAACTTGACAGTTGACCCAACGGTCACTCGCCCAGAAACGTCGACGGCGCGGTCGACAAGGCAGGCAACGACTCGATCCGAGAGGTCAAGGCTCGAGGACGCCGCAACAAAACGGCCGAGGCTTCCCGTCGCCGGTTGCCAAGGCTACAGTAGCCCCCACTGCTCATGGCTGTGTTACCGATGGGGGGATCATGGCAGATGCGGATGATGCATGCATGCATCATTCATCACATCCGGGTCGATGCCGGCGGCGATTAGTTTTGTTTCTTCCTTCGCTCCTTCATTCCTTTGCGGTGGGTTCATTGCCGGGTCGTTTCTGCCAGGGAAAGGGCAGGCCCAAAAGGATAGCCCGTTTTGCAGCGGCCGTGGGCCAACAGGGTCTCCAAAGACGGAAGGAGCCATCGTGTCGAGGACATGCGGTCAGCGACGGGACGTCCCAAGAGTTTAGACTTCCAGGGCTGCTAGGTAATTAGCACCGGTTTAGCCATTGCACAAAGAGGAGGCGAGGAAGAGCCTTCCGTACAGCCTCATGCTTGTGCTTCGTTTCCTTCAATTGCGTATGAGGACTCGCGGGGGATGTGGCCGCTTTTTCTGCGGCCATGGTGGGCAACCCCTTTCCCAGCATTGATGGCCTCCCGCTCTGAGTCCCAACTGCGCGCTCCTCACTGGCCTGGAGGCTGGTCCGTCGCTATCTCTGTTTCCGCCTCTCCTCTCGTTTCTAGTCCATTCTCCCGAGTCAGCCTGTCGAGGCCTCTACCATGCAGGCCTGGAAACCCTACACCCTATCGCGTCATGGTTGATGCCATCCAGCCATACCGTTGTGGGTTCCATTTTTAAATCGCAGCCTCTAACTGTCAAGTGATCTGCGGCGCTGCCACGTCCTGCCTGAGGGGTCCCCGCAGGCGTCTTTTGACAGCTACCTAGGTACTAATTCGAATATGGACAGCAGGTCGGGCCTGAGGGATTCGGCACCTTCACACGTACAAGCCCTACGGACTTGTGTAACGGGACCCCGATGCCTTGGGAATCTGACGTTCTCATATTGCCATGTTAAGGAGTTGAGGAAAATGGTTTCATGGCGCATCTTCCAAGCAACCTCTCGTTCCCGTTGATCCTTGCTTCCCACCAAGTTTTGCTCGCGTATCCTCAACGGCACGTGCTTTCGGCAGTTGTCACGATGTATGGACGAGAATAACTGAGGCCAACCTTCGAGAACATCGTCCGAAAATTTCAGCCTAGTTGAGGCCGTTGAAACATGACGAGTGGGCACAAGTACGAGGCTGAAATGGTTGCAGTTCGTTTCATCCAACGAGAGTGTTCCGCCCTGGAGACCCCACTCGCTGCCATTTACAGAAGGACCAATGCCGTGTCTCGTAGTCTCAGGAAGCCCCTCCTTCCTCTCAGATGCTTCCGCAGAAAGGGCTCTATGCACCTCAACCCTCTAGACGCAGATCTGCCACTCTTCTTGGGTATCATCGAACGTTACCGAACTCAGCTGCATCTAGTGGATTGGATCCTGTCCGAGAGGCAGCCTGCCAAGGGACACCACGGGCATGCCTTGGCATGTGCACTCGATTGACCCTTGAGTCATCGAGAAAGGAGGAAACATCGTGGCATTCCCGTGCATCATTCTCGGTCAAGTGCGCAATAGGGGCATCTCCCTCATCGCAACCGTAATGCCATGCCCTTTCCCCTTTTGGCTCGCCGAAGCCTTCGTACCCCAGCGTCTCATCCCAAAGAACCAAGCCTTCAACATGGCATTCACGGCAGATCCCAACTCCCTCACCCCCTCACCCCAACACAGCTCTGACTTTACCTCACATCTTACAAAGGACTGTCCCTCGCTCATTCTGCAAGGTCCCCAGCCCTATTCGCATCCCCTCAGACCTTCCACCCGAAAAAGAAAAGAAAAACACAGACCGTGTACGACAGAAAACCCCGGAGGCACCCGCGAGGTTGGAAATCCCTCCGTGCGCCTCCCGGGAAGGATCCGGCGGGGTTCAAACTCCCGCACAACACACACCTTGCTTCTGTCTATCCCTACCAACTGCACGGTTCGAGAGAGTGTGACGAAGTGCGTCAGCAAAAGGACCTTCCTACCGTGCCTACCAGATAGTTTCTTTGACGAGTTAGCGAGTGATGTCTAATCCGATATCTTTTCAGAGCCATGACTTACACAGGTAAGCCGCCCGGAGCTCTGCGGAGCTAAGCTCGGTGGACTTCGGGGGCGGCAAATCCGGGTTGTTGGTTAGGCGTCCGGTCACACAAAGGATCAAGACCGTTGTTCCCGGCCCCCAGATCGACGACTGATGATAGGCAATCTGTTGATAAATAAGCCATTGCGCTTGTAGAATCGCATTGTCTGCCTATTGTACCTACGTGGCGCCTCTTGCGTCAGGTATCAACAACGGTGGAATTCCGCCAACGTAGCAAAGGTTCCGTCCTGTCTGAACTTCAGGCACACTAGCACCAACGGCACACGGATGACGCGGAACCACGATATTGATAGTCTACATCATGCTGGCAGGGTTCATCGAGAGACTTTTGGTATTTACTGCCCAAGACAAAGAAAGCAATGACGCGACTGGCCGAGACTATCCACCTCAGTCCTGGAAATGCAAATGTTCTCACACGATAACCGTCAGACCAAGCAAAGCCTGCGTAATGGAAGCAGAGGAATCACCCCCTTCCTCCAAGCCGTCCCGTCATTTCCTCCTCGTGACTAGAGTCCAACCCAAGGCCTGCTTGCTCTCTCTCCCCCGATAAGACAAAAGTACACACAAAAGCAATACTGCTGTGACAAAAACCCAGAAACATGTAGAGACGCGCGTAGCAACCCAACTACCTCCCACAACTCCAACAAACAGTGTACTAAACAACAGGGAAATGAGCAAAGCCCAACCGTCATCCCCAGATATGCTCCTACGGCATCGCGCAGTGCCGCAATGGTTGTCGACTCCAAACAAGGTAGCGGTAACGAGTTCAAGATACCAAAATAGGTAACGTGGAAGGGTGTGTAGCATGATGTTGACCGATTATGCAGCGTATAACATAATTGTTGTAGCCTGTTTGATGAGAAAACAGCAGCGGCAGCCAAAGAAGGGAATCCAGAAGTGCCCATATTCGCGCCGCTCGCGAACCCGCCCGCTGAAGCCATGAAAACGCCAATGCATGCATTGTCAAAGACAATGTGTGGCCTCGAGATATAGTCGTTCCCTTCCCCAAAACGAACACCGGACACCGCAAACAGGAGCGAACAACTGCTCAAGGGCGCGTAGAACAGAGAGTCGTGTCGTCATAAGTCGTGAATCTCGCATCGATCGCCAAGGCGATGGCATCAAGTTCTTTTGACATGGTATGCTGATAAATTCGGAATCCGATCATGCCCTTAGACACCACTAATCTTTCGAACGGTGGTCGTTGCTGCGCTAGTTGCGGCACCGCTAACAGAACCGATGCGGCCGCTAGTCTTCCGAACACCAGCTTCTCGGACGCTACCGGCCGCACGCTTAACGCTGTTGCTTCCCCGGACCTTGGTCAGCACGCCAGACGCGGAGCTAGCGCGTTGCGCTTGTTCGTAGGACTTCGTTCTTGCTACCGCGGTGCCGATGTTCTCGATATCGTTGGATGCATCGTTGTCGATGACCTGGTAGATGGTGGTTGTGGTTGTGGTCGTGGTCTGGTGACTGACAGACCTATCCCGAGCCGGAGAGAGCGAAGCAGAGGCCTTGCGGCTCGATCGCATACGGAGATGCCACTCCTCATCCGACTCTCCAGCGCCCTGGGATCTTCGGTGCATGGACATCACCTCGGTCGCGGTCTCACTCTGGGCACCGGCCTCCTCCTGGACCGTCTCGTGGATCGGGTTGCTACCGCGACTGTATGGGTGATGGCGCTCAGAGCCTATGCGTTGGGTCTTCCTTGGCTGGCCAGGCGTTGGGGCGGGGAGATAGTCTTCCTTGTTGTCTCGGGTGTGCTCCTGGTCCATCTCGCCAAGCGGCGTTCGGTTGGATCCCCGATTAGGGGGAGTAGCTGTGCCGTTCTTGCTAATGCTGCGACCCAGGGACGCCTTCTGCATTGCGCGGATCGGCGTGCTGGGCTGCAGGTTGCCGTTGGCCTGTGCAGCAGCGGCTGCGAGAGCAGCCTCCTTGCGCAGCTTGCGCTCAATGCGCTCCTCGACCCACCACTCCCGGAAAACACCCTGGTTCAGATGGAGCCAGTGCTGTTGAGGACCGACAACCATACCCGGGCGCATGAAGCGCATGTAGGCGATGATCTCGTTTGCCGTGAAGCCGTGCCTGTAGATCAGGTACGCGCCAATGAGGCACCCTGTCCTGCCCAACCCGGCCTTGCAGTGCACCGCAATACCCTTCTTCTTGACCGTGATGGTCTCGTGTGCTAGACGAATGAACTTCCTCACGGTGGATAGTGGTGGGCAGGTTCCATCCTCGAAGATCATATCGAGATGCTGAATCCCCAGAGCCTCAAAGTACGATGAGTTGTAAAGCACCGAGTTCAGTCGCACAACCAAGCCGATGTTCCGTTCGGTAAAGTGTTTCAGGACGTTCTTGAAGGGCTGGTTCAGCGAGGGATTGACGTCGATTGCAGCAAAGGTCTTTGGAAGGGCAGCCCACTGTTCCGTACCCTCTGGTGTGCGGGTAGCAGGATTGCTCTGTGGCGAGGCAAAGGCCAGGAAGTGCGGCGTGATCCAGTTGAAGTCACCGTGTTCTACCCTCTCGAACCTCTCATACTCGTCGAGGTCGAAGGTCTCCAGGACGCAGCAGCCCTCCTCCTTTGCCTTCCACACACCATAGACAACGTCCTGCACTGTGATGCCATAGTCTGCCTGGCTGTATCCAGCATCGCGGAAAGGCATCAGAGGCGGGTCAGCCTGTGCCATGGGTGCAAGAGCAAGATGGGGGGGCCAAGACTGAATCAAGACCATGTAGCAGGCAAGCAAGCACGAAGCATTGGCGCGGCCTGGTGATGACACTGTTAGCGCACCACCTCGAGACGAATTACGGGGATCGACATACTGCGCGGATCCGCTCGACTCCAAAACACTACCGGCCTGTCCTTGTTCTCCTTGGCGCCCAAAATCTCATGGAACTGCAGCGCGAACCGGTAGAGGTGGCCAATGTGAAGCGGGCCAAAGTCGTGGTGGAATGCATTGTACAGAAGGGTATCGTCTACGGTGAAATAAAATGGCTGCTTCTGGCTGGTCGTTGCTGGTGTTGGGCCGTCGAGGGCTCTCTGCGAACGTTTGCTAGGGGAACGCGGAGCTGGTTCCGGGTAGGGGAAATACGTGGTCGCATCCGGAGCTTCGAGATATGATGCGAGATAGAGTCGGTCTGCTATGGTCAGCATTGTCACGGGTGGTAGCGAGTGGAGGAGTTCTTTGGGATGCGACCGAATGGGATCTCCGCGAAACCGGCCGCGACACCGCGATCAGGGGATTCTGTGCCTACCCGGGATGTACTGGTTCGGTCAGCTAGGGAAGAGCAGGGAGGGAGACGGGGTCTAACTTCTAAAACCTGTCCGAGGTTCGAGGAGAACTTGGAAGAAGGCGCCATCGCTGCCTTGGGTCCTGCGCAATGCAGGTGAGTGCTGGGTAGACTTGTCCGTCCTTGGGCTTGCGCGCGGCGATCGAGGAGCCTCGGTCGCAGAGGCGGAAGGGAAGGCGGGATTGGTTGTGATTAACAGGAGGCCACTGGGGAATCGATGCGACAGGTCGGGATCAGAATGCGCAATGGCAAGCCTCAGGGCTGGATAAGGGGAGCTGAGGTTTGGAGATGCGCAGATGGAAGGAGAGCTTGCGACGTTTTTGGAATATATGGGACTTTTCTGTTATGTTATGGCACCAAGCCCGAGGTGCTCGGTTGCCGGGCGACAGTGCGAAACAGAGCGGGTGGGACGGAGCTTGCTGACAAGTCAAATTCGATTATTTCTCCCTGCAGCGCGGGCGCAACCCCTAGTTACCTAATTACGGAGTAGTTGGCTTTCATTGAAACAAAGCAAGTGAAATAAACTACACTCAAAAACAAAGAACAAATACACCTCGGCCTCTCCCTCTACTGCCACCGAAACTGTCAACTAGAGGCTATTTTGCTCCAGCGGAGGGGCGTTTTCGTCCTCCGAGGTCTCCCCTTCCTCCTTCTCCTCAAGAGGCCTTGCCTTTGCCCTCACCCTTGGGTGCCGCAGCCTTCTCGGGTTGCCCAGGAGAGGAGGCGTTGCCTAGACCAGCAAATACCTTCAGCTAACGAGCCGGCATCAGTTGCATTTAAGCGACCTCATTGTCCATTTTAAAATGCCTACTATCTATTTCACAAGGCGGTGTTTGTATTGAAAAGGGCCTCATTGAAACTTAAGAAGGCGTTATTTGCATTGAAGAAGGCTTTATAAGACTCGACGGAGGCCTGAGAAGACTCGAGGGGAGGCCTGATTAACGTTGAAACGATGCCTCTGCCCAGTGTTAAACACGGCCTGCGCACTGACAAAACGCATGGCCGGGTGCCCCTTGTTCCGCCCCACTGCAACCGGTCTCACCAGCTCCAAACGTTGGAGGGGCTTGGACGCGACGCTGTCGCCATGCGCAAAAAGTCACCTCCAATCATCCCGACCACAACCCCCATCACCATGTCGACCTCCTTCGCGACCTCCGTGTACGTCCCAACCCGCTAAAAAATAAACCCATTTACAGGTTTACCCGGTGCATCATTTGTTAACCTATCCCCGCAATGCAGAACGCTAGACATTCCCTTTCCCGAACCCCGCCTCGCAGCCATTGCTCAAAACGCGCTGGCCGTCGATAAAGAGCTATCACCTCTTGTTCAACGACATTTCTCCACGGTCGCGGGGCCTGGTGCAGATGGAGAGTCCGTCCTCCGAGTTGAGTACAAAGCGAGTACAAACCGCATGCTGCGCGTTGCAGTCAACTCCTTCCTAGACAGTCTTGTCTTGGTTCTTGAGGTGATGGAAGAGTTAGATGTCGATGTGTTGGAGTCACAGAAGGGAGAATCTGGGAGCAAGAGTTGAGGGAACCTGCGACATATTTGGTATGGACACATAGTGTCACTTTAAAAACATCATGGCCCAGGTTGTCTACGCTAGAGCTGCGGCCGAGGCCAGGAGGCCCGATGAGTTGGGCCAGCATGGCGATGCTAGGATTGAACAAAATATCAGGGCAGCCGCGAGGTGGGAGAACCCAAAAGCAAATGGTCGGAAAACGACTGCAATGGGGGAAGATTTGACCTACAGTCACGTAGAGATCAGGGGCGTCAGGCGCCGAGATAAGGTTTTGTGCCTTCGCACATAATCTTCAAGCTATCGGCAACTGGTATTACTGCCAGAGGCGCATCTCGCCGAGCGCTTCTCTCTAGATTTGCTCCTCCTTCACCTGTCGTAGCGGCGATCCCGAATCTTCCTCAATCTGACGCTGCAGCTCGTCGTCCGCCATCGCAACCGCATTAGGGGATATACTGCCCTGCCTGCCATCCACACCGTTCACCTCCCCGTCTGTGCCATTCGTCATCCTCTCTCCCAAAGCCACAGCTCCAGCATGCCCAAAGACCTCAATCGTGCCGTCCTGTCCGGCACTCACCAGAGTACCACCGTGAACGTCGACCCAAAAGCAGACCCCCTCGTGTGCCCCCTCAATCCGCTGCACTATCTGCTTGGTTATGACGTCCCAGAGCACGATGTCGCCGTCCTCGCTGGCTGAAGCCACAAACGCGAGTGATTGTTTGTTCGTCTCTGCCAGCAAGCCGAAACAGCCGCCGATCGAAAATCCCTTATTTTTGTGCCCTTGATATGTCTTCTTGACTGCTCCGGAAACGTAGTCCCAAAGCCGAATGCTGCTGTCAAGGCTGAAAGCCAGCACAAAGCGGCCATTGGGGCTAAAGCAGACGTTTGTGACGGCCGGGTTGTCCTCATGAACCAAAGTCCGGAGACACTGTCCTGTAGATGTATCCCATATTCGACTAGAACGCGACGATGTTAGCGACCTCCATAGCCCAAGCCTCCAGGGCCAACTCACATCAGTCCGTCTGTCGAACAGCTCACCACCAACGTCCCATCCCGGCAGAAGTCGATCCCGCTAACAGGATCACTATGCGCCGGCAGACTGCGCATCAACCTCCCAGCCCTGACGTCCCATAAAAATACCGCCTCATCGTAACTCCCACTAGCCAATATATTCCCCTTTGGCGAAAATGCTAAACAATAGACATAGTTGTGATGTCCCAGCAGCGGCCGACTCCCTGTCATGCCGCCTCGCGTCTCTGCCTTCTTACGACGATAGTCCATCTTCGCACCGCGACCCCGCGCTTTTGCATCCGACCCCGCGCCATAGCCCCTTCCCCCGTCACCACATGCATGAGCCGGATCAGCCGTGACCCTATCCCACAGTCGAATTGCCTTGTCATCAGATCCCGTTGCTAGAGAATTGCTGTCGGGCGCCCAGGCGACGCACGAGACACCCGCCATGTGGCCGACGAGCGTGTCGATGTTTTCCCCAGTCTCGGCATCCCAGATTTTGGCGGTGCCGTCGGCGGAGGCGGAGGCAATCCATCGTCCATCGGGGGAGATACGCACTTGGCTGATGGCAGCGGTGTGGCCACGGAGCGCGACTCGTTTTTGGTAGTGGGGTGCTATAGGCTGGCGCACAGCAGGCGGTGGTGGCTGAGAGACGCCTGGGGAGCGCGGGCTGCGTCGGGCGGAGGAGGAGGAGGAGGAGCGTGAGTGGGTGGGAGAGCGGCTGCGCGAGCTAGACGTGGAGGATGAGGAGGATCTCGACCGGGTGCCCGACCGGCGTGAGCGCGGGGAGCGCGGGGATTGCGAGGCGGAATACATTGGGCTTCCAGAGCGTTGGCGAGGGCGCGCTGGTGTTGGTGTTTGAGATCTCGAGCGTGAGCGGCGGGGGCTGGAGGACTGGTAGCGGTTCCGTTTGTCGTCACTCCCAGAAGCGGCGCCGTCCTTCAGTCCCCTCGGCGCGCCGCGAATGGAGAGGTTCTGGCCGTGAAGGTGCGCATCGGGGGAACCGTAGCGTGGGGTGGATTCGACGCTGTCATCGTGGACTCTGCGGCGTTTGGAAGGAGGTTCCGTAGCGAGGAGTCCTTTCGCAGACTCAAGCCCCGACATATTGAAACGATTTGGTGGTGGCCAGGCTCGACTGAAAAGTTGTTGCCTGCCGGGAAACGTAGTTGCTGAACCGTGATTCCCTAAACCCCTGTGGAGGTGGTGCAAGATGCCTCGACATGATTGGCAGAAGCGTCCATGACAATCCTGGGGTGCTCCACCTAACTCCCAGTAAGTCTTGGCATCTAATTCCGTTTGCAATATCCCTTGAAGCTTGAGGCCTAGATCTCATCTCACGAGGACCCTGACGCGACTCTGATCCATTGCTCCACGCAACAGCCTAGGAGATTCAAACAACGCACGCTGTCGTGATAGTTGCGCCCCTGCCAGGAACTTCCTTTTGCTGTTGGTACCTTTGCCACTTCTAGGAACTTTACCAATCACGGTCGTCTGCAGCTTCAGACCCCGGATCGGACCGCTCGGCTCATTGCGACGCTGGGTGGGAGGAGGAGGAGCACCCTGGGAGTTCAGTTTGTTGAAGAGATATCCATCACCATGGAGACCCACCCCAACGAGATCTCGGTAGTGACGCTCAACTGCTGGGGCTTAAAGTACATATCCAAGTTGCGCCGCGAGCGCCTCAGCGAAATCGGACGCCAGCTCGCGGTCGCCAACCCGCAACCGCAGATTGTCGCCCTCCAGGAATGCTGGACTCAGGAGGACTACAAGAGCATCCGCCGCGAGACGCGGTTCATTCTCCCCTATGGCAAATTCTACCACAGCGGCGCTTTTGGCGGCGGCCTGGCCATCCTCTCTCAGTGGCCCATTGACGAGAGCTCCATGTTCCGATATCCTCTGAACGGCCGCCCAACCGCCTTTTGGCGTGGCGACTGGTTTGTTGGGAAGGGCGTCGCTCATGCTAAAATCCGATACGGACCGGGACCCAAACATGTCGTTGAGGTCTTCAACACGCACACGCATGCGCCGTATGAGAGTGGGCCCAACGACTCCTATCTCTGTCACCGACTCGCCCAAGCATGGGAGATGTCCAAACTGTTACGAGGAGCTGCCGAACGAGGTCACCTGGTGCTTGCCTTGGGCGACTTCAACATGATCCCCCTCTCCCTAGAGCATCGCATCATCACAGCCCACAGCCCGGTCCGTGACACCTGGCGGGTGCTCCGCCCGGACAGCTCCGTGGGTCCTGCCGACCATCCCGCTGAGAAAGCTCGGCGCCGGCCCATCCCCACTGCTAAGTTCAACATCCAAGAGAACGGTGCGGCTTCCGACGGTCCTTACAACACATGGCGCTGGAGCAAGGAGCAGCAGAAGCTACTCGGCCCAGGAAAGCCCGAGGTTACCGTTCCACCAGATACCATCGGTATGCAAGCCAAAACGTCTCCTCCTGAGAACGCTCACTGACACTCCGGTAGACCACCGTGGCAAACGACTAGACTACGTCTTTGCCAACTCCGGCGATGCCACCGCCCTCAACGGTTCCTGGAGCGTCACCCGAACCGCCGTCGGCATGATGATGCGGCATCCCGAACTAGGCTGCTCCCTTAGCGACCACTTCGCCATGGAAGCCACCCTCTCCTTCCATCCCATCTCCCCCAACGCCTCTGCCAACAACCTCAGCCATCTCACCCCGATCCAGCCCCCCAAAATCCTCTCCTCCAACATGACCGCCATCCCCCGTGCCGACTCTGAAATCATCACCGACTCCCTCCGCCTCACCAGCAAGGAAGAGCACCCTGACCCTTCTGATGAAACCGACTCGCGCCTCGAAACACGCACCATGTCCACGCACATCCCAACCTACGCCCTCCAAAACGGAACCTTCCTACACATCCCTTCCCAACCTTCACCCCGGCCCAGCGTCGACTACACCCGCTCTAGTCCCACCAGCAAGGACTTCACCACCCACCTGAGCAACACAGAAGACACCAGCCCGGCCTTCCCCTCTTCCGCTTACGACGAGATCCTCGCTGTCGTGCAAAAGTATGACCGCCGCGAGCGGTCCCAGATGTCATGGCGTGGTCGACACTTCTTCGCTTCCGTGGCCGTCTGGGTGGCATGCCTAGTTGGTGTGTGGTTCAACCCGCACAACTACGTTTCGTTTATTCTTATTCTCGTGAGCGGTCTGTGGCTGGTGGCTGGAACTATCGATGGACTGCTGTCATTATTGTTTTTCAAGAGCGAGCTGAGGGCGCTCAAGGAGTTGAAGTGGGAGGTGATCAACGCGAAGGCATCAATCGGAGGTGTTGCCCCCCCACAAGATGAAGGGGACAATGATGAGCGACCATGGTAATGGGATGGAACACAACGCCGGCGTGCCTCCATTGATTAGACGATGATGAGCAGGCTGTGAAATAATGTAACGAGTTTTGGTCACGGATCCTAGGGTATACCTAGCAAAGGTAAATTATAATGTTGATACTTCCTATCACTGTTCTGTTGGAAAATACCCAATCTTTCTCTGGTGATCTTCCTTGGGCGTCCATCCATGTCGTCCTGCGACCTTTGTGGCTCGCTGCCTCGTCAGCGCAAGCTCATTCTTCCCCGATACATGGCTCTCGACGCGGCGAGACTATCGCCCCAGCCACCGTAGGCTCCCCTCACTCTGACGCCTCCACCATCCAGGCCAACATCAAGAACCCCATCTTGATCTGTATCCATGGGTGTGCACTCATTGCACTCTATCTCTCCGCTGGGAAGGCTGTCGCGGCGGACAGGAGGCCGCATGCGACGCCACGTGTATCCTAGGAACGCTGTCTTCTTCCGCACGTCCATTACAACACCGCGCGTCTTTCGATCGCGCAGCAGCCGGTCTCGAGGGCGTTTCCGGTCCTTGCGTCCAAAGGCTCGAACAAACTGCCGCAGCATGTTTCGCTCGACGAGTGCTAGTCCGGGCAGACTCTTGATCTGCGCATCCAAGTCACGGAGACGCGAGTTGTCGTATGGGGTGGCAATGGCTGCTAGCGCCCACTTTTGCACACTTCGACGAAGCCCTCTGAGAGCGAGACGTGCCTCTTCTACCTTGGCCCGAGAACGTGATTTGACAGCCGCAGCGACGACGGCCTCGGTCAGTGCGCCATCTAGTTGTTGTGTCTGCAAAGAAGGTACTTGTCTTGGTGCTACATTTGTCGTGGTCTCTGGGCTTCCTTCACCCTCTGGCGGCTCCGACTCGGAAGTTTCACTCTCGCTCCAATCGCTGATTTGCTCGTCTTCGTCAAAGTAATGCGTGTCATCCACAGCTCGAAGCTGGGGTACAAATGGGGGGTCCAGTTGGTGCAGGCGTTCCCACGGCACGCCCTTGAACCATTTGTGGGCTTTAATGTCCTCAGCATCGTACGGGAATACGTAGTGGCCAGTGAAGTCACGGGGTGTCTTGCTGGCCTGTTTCTGCGACGCTGATCGAGTGTTTGCATGAGGGCCAGACCCGCCCGCCGCGCCGGCAGACGTCGATGACGATGACGAATACAAGTCCTTGAAGTGATAGCGTTTTGAACACAGGCGGTTCTCTTTGTCTTGAATGAGCGAGGCAACAAGGTGCTGGCACCGATGAGATACCACTGGCCGATGCGGAAAGCAAAACGTTTCTCTGTGCCTCTGCAACAAGGATGTGTCAACTGGAGGGTGCTTCCTGTCGTTCACGGATAGACAAGACTTACGATAATGTTCTGTTTCGTCACTTGCCGACCTTCCTCTGCCAAAAAAGGGGTATGACCATACAAGCACTCGTACAAGATGACACCGATGCTCCACTAGTCGCATCTCCCATCGTACTTCTTGCCCTCTACGACCTCAGGGGCCATGTACTGACTGGTTCCGACTACACTCATGGCAGAGGTGCGGTTGCCGCAGCGGTTGCGCCAATTTAGCAGCGGTTCTCCGTCACATGTGTTCTTCTTGTCGTGCTTCTCCATGCCCGCCATGATGTTGCTGGCCCACTTCATGGTAACCTGGAGGCTTCGGCCGTCATTCTTGTCTTGGTCGTCTCCTTCGACGTTGATTCCTAGCTTGTTCAGCAGGCTGTAGCGGTGACTGTTATAATAGGAGGTGTCATGCGACCAGTGTCCGTCAAACGCCAACCCGAAGTCGCTGATCTTGAGGTGCCCTGATGCCGAGATCAAAAAGTTGTCCGGCTTGATGTCCCGATGGATGCACCGGAGAGCATGTGCCGCTTCGACACACAATATCATCTCCGCGATATAAAACCGCGCCACGGTCTCGTGCAGCGTGTTCTCGCGGATAAGAAGCCCCAGAAAATCGCCTCCCGGCATATACTCCATAACCAGGTACAAGTTTGCCGCATCCTGAAAGCTGGCGATGAGGGGAACGATCCTGTCGCACATCCGTTAGGACTGATCCCCCTAGGAGTGATGTGATAACAGGGGAGAGACATACCATCTGGAGCCCTCCGATTGAACCAGAAAGTCTCTTTCCGCCCGGAGATGGCCTTCTTGGCTGGTGCGCAACATGGTGGACTTTCGGATCACCTTCATCGCATACACCTGTCTTCTCTCGCCCTCGGACCAACCATCGCCCGGCTTTTCATACTCATCCACCCGCCGCTGCTTTTCTCGCACTAACCTTACCACACCAAAGCTCCCCTTTCCGAGGACCTTGAGGACCTCGTAGTCGTTGACGAGGCAAGCAGCAGGAGAACCGCGCGGCGCTGACAAGGCACGGATGCTTCTCGCCTTCATCACTCGCGTCTCCCGCAGGTGGTCAGTCTCGCGCCGGCAGAAGGCTGCCCGTATCGCCTCTATTTCACTAGGGTGCATGCTCTCGATACCGCCAGGTCGGCTGAAGAGTTGTGATTCAAGCTGGTGCAGTCGAATGGACCGCGGACTGGGTCCTGGAGCCAAGCGTTCGTTGAAGTACGTCTCCAGGAATATTTTGGCGGCTGCCGCTCTCTCGGCCGTGACCACGCTGGGCGGTGCCTGGTCCAACACTGTCTCCTGTATTGTTGTGAGGTTGCTGTCAGGACTAGAGCACAAGTTGGGATTCCGGCGGTTGGCTGAGGCATTATGCATGTTGACAAAATGCTGTCTCCGGTCCGAGGATGCAGCATTGATACTCTTGTGGGCAACGTTCCCCGAGAACGACTTCTCAAACTTCGAGTCCAGAGATGTCAAGGCAGTTGAGGCGTCAGGCGACTTTCCCGACTGGCTGTTTTTGCTGGATTCGGTGACGGAGGGTGCCGGATTAGACGACCTATTGGCACTGTTGTCCTCGCACACTTTTTCCACATGCTGGAACGTTTGCGGCAGCGACGGTCGAGTCTTTGGAGTGTTTCGGTGAATGACTGTCGGCTCATGGGGGATTCGGAGCAGCGCGCTTGACATCTTTCGGATCCTGTGGGCAATGCCGGATCTGGGCCTGGGAATCTCGGGCACCGTGGGCGCACCTTGGATCTGTTCCGCGCCTGCCTTGTCCGAAGCTGAAACATGAAGCAATCAGAACCGATGACAACAACTCGCAGAGTCACTGGCGAAGGCCCCTTACCGTTGCTGGTGAGCGATTTGAGAGCGAATGCAACTCTGGAACCTTGACGACGAAGCTTTGATGGTCGAGACGAAGCGTCGTCCCTTGGAGTGACTGGCCGAACAGTCGATAGATTTTCGGGTCTTGGCTCACTCCCTGGAAGTACGACGCCGGCTGGAACTGGATCCAATGAAAGTCTCCTCTTCATATCGTCCTGCCACAGTAGCCATTGACTGGAGACTGTTGCGGGGCGAGAGTGGTGCAGTGATACTAAGATAGACTAGTTAGTGATGTAGCGAGAGTGCAAAAGAGAGAAAAATGAGACTGCGAGCGAGGCAGCTCTTGGAGTTGCTGGATTGGGAGTCGCAAGAGGTGCGCCCAAACATTGAACTGAACTTTGGGCAACCTGGTGGCTGTTTCGGTTACCGATGTGCTTTCCAGTCTACGTCTCTCGTCAGCGGGCAATGGAAGGAAGGTGGCGGAGGGGTGTTGATTTTGATCGTTCTTTGCTTGCAACAGGCGCAGGGAAGGTTGGAAGCAGCCAAGGAGTCGCCAGACAATACCTGTTTAAGTCTCAAAAAAAAACAAAAAAAAACAACTCGTCAGGAGACGTCAAAAGGGCAGCACAAGTTTTACAGGGTCAAGAATGGCATTCGTTTCCTACCCGTACATGAGCCAGATATAAATTACTTGGCAACAACATGAACCCTTGCCACAACACTTTTGCTTCGCCGATCCAGATGCAATGCAGACCTCGTCATCCCGTCTAACAGCGCCCCGCTTCGAAGCAGACGCCCGCGCAGGTCAGAAGACTCTCATTGCTAGCGCAACCCGAAGGGTATAGGGAAACAACCAAACCGAGAACCCAAGACAAAGGAAATACCAGGAAAGGCTAGGAAAGTACAGCAGGCCCAAAGAGAGCCCAAGCAACAGCGCTCATCGTCTACTTGATCTCGAGAAGCTTGACGTCGAAGATGAGTGTGCTGTTCGCCGGGATACCGGGAAGGGACTTGCTGCCGTAGGCGTGGTGTGCGGGGATGGTCAAACGACGCTCGCCACCGACGGCCATGCCGACGATGCCAATGTCCCAACCCTTGATGACTTCACCCTTGCCGATCTTAAAGGTGAAAGGGGGTCCCTTCTTGTTCGCATCGAAGACCTTTCCGCTTTGCAGCTTTCCGATATAACGCATGCCGACCTTATCACCAGCCTTGACGGTGCGGCCAGTGCCAACCTTGCGGTCGTCAATAGTGACGCCCTGAACGGTACGGACACTGGGGAGCTTGTTGTTGTCCTTGGCAGGGCCGGTAGGGCCTTGCTCGAGCTCCTTGGCGAACTGAACCTTCTTGTCCGACTTAGCCGACGCTGGCGACTCAACCTGAGCGGCAGCCTCCTTCGCGGCGGCCTCGGTCTTGAGCTTCTTTTGCTGCTTCTTGCTCAGCTTCTTGCTGTCGTTGGCGACCATCTCATCGAGATCCTCAGCTTCTTCCTCGGCCGGGCGCTTCTTGCCCTTTTTCTTGGTGTCCACCAGCTTGGGAGCCTCCTCCTCGTCAGTGTCAACCTCCTTGATGCGATCGAGGCCGTCAATCTCATCGAGCTCGTCGCTGAGCTCGGAGTCGTCCAGCTCATCAAAGCCAGGGGGCAGGTCGTAGTCCTCGTCATCTGAATCGTCCTCATCATCCTCCTCATCCTGGTCGACAACGTAGTTACCGGTGAGGTAGATGGTGTGGGTTCCAGAAACAACAAAGAAGACCTTCTCGCCCTCTCCAATCACAAGGTCCAGGGGTTGCTGGTAATTCTGCAGTGAAGCGTGTTAGTTGACGGCGCCAGAAGGGATTATAGACAATGGCAACTTACGCGCTCGGTGTCGAGAGTGCAGACAACGTAGTCCTCGAGGGTCAGGTCGTCATCATCGCCACTCTCCTCATCCGAGTCCTCCTCCTCGTCAGACTCGCTAGCCTTGGCCTTGCCCTTCTTGCTCTTGGAGCCGTTGGCAGCGCCGTCTGCGTCCTCCATCTCATCATCGGACTCCTCCTCTTGAGTAGCTTCCATGAGCTTCTTGATGGCAGCCTCTTGGCGGGCCTTCATCGACTTGGAAGGGTCGCTAGGGCCGCCATTGACCTCCTCATCAGACTCCTCCTCGGAATCGTCGCCGCCGCCAAGAAGGCGCTCGAGAGCGTCGGCCTGGTCTTCGTCGGAATCCGAGTCATCCTGGCCGCCACTGGCCTTGACGATCTTCAGAGTAGAGCGGGGAATGGAAGGGACGTTGCCTTCGCTGTCGGTCTCGGGGGCAGCCGTGGGGTCAATGGCAGCCATGGTGATACGAATCTTGCATCCTCTGTAAGCAGCCTGTCCGGGAGGAGGACAGCATGACTCTTCACATACAGTGGCCGGAAAATCAACCGCGGCTGGAATTAGGATATCACCGGGTGGGATCTCAAGCCTGCCACCTGTTAGTTTCCTCTCTCGAGTATTTCTGCATGTCTCGAGAGGGCAGCAGGGCAGCACGGCGGCAGCACGCAAGGGGCAGAAAACCGCAGGAATTGCACGTACCCATAGAGCGCAACTGGGAGTAGCGGCGACATGATTGCGGATTGTGTTGAGACTGGTGATTGAGGATCTGGAGGAGTTGTGAGCAAGGCAGGAAAAAGGTGGTGCGCGAGGGAAGGACGAGACGCTCGAGATCTCTTTGCGAATCCGTTGGAGAAAAAAAAGTTGAGTCCGTGCTTATTATCGATAAGAGGTACAGACGAAAGTATTTTTTTCTGGTGGGGCGTGGTTCATGCATCCCAAGGTCCCTTTGACAACTGAACGGAAAAAAGAACAGGCAACAGGGGCGTTATTGTTATATTTTATGAATGCGAAAGCCAATTTCAACTCTACATCTACATTATCTAACTTGGAAACCTCCTCAAAGCAAGCAGTTGCGGCTGTTGGCGCGCTCGCGTTCCTCTTGGTACTTGGATAGAGGTACGGTACTGACCCCGCTACGAATTGGGTGGGGAACTGCATTTTCTTCGCTTCCCTGATCCTTTGATTCATAGCGACTTGCACCCTCTTGAACTCCAGATACGCCCTTTGTTTTAAGTTGTAGGACACGTTGAGATCTCTTTGACGCCGTACTGGATTTGACAACAACTTGTGTCTCCCGCCTCACTTGTGGGTGGCTAAACTCGTTTCTCCCATCGCCTGCTTACCACATGCCCCGGAACGTTCCAACTAGGTTCGACTCTCACGTTTGCTTCGGCTTCCCAACGCTCAAAATCGCCGCCTTGACCACCTGCCAGACCATTCCTATGGTAAATATCCGTCAGTAATCTCTCTTGAAGGTGGTGTCTTCATGGCAAAGCAAGGCCTCGAGCGTACTCGCGTTACGCCCAGACATCCAACAAAGCCATGAAGGCAGGCGGCGGCAAGGAAGACCTACCGAGCGTAAATAGCGTCTGGCTTGTCTCGTACTTCTGAGACCTATCTCCAACATCGCAAATCCTCACTCCAAATTCGGCAACAGGCCCAGGAAAGTACTTCGGTGTGTGTCTAGAATACGACGCTACTAAATCGTTGCCATTGGTAACGCCCTTTTCAGCGCAGTTGTCAGTACCGCCGTCAAAGCAAAACGGAAAGAAAAAATACAACCCTGGAAGCCAAAAACAGGGATTAACCCGGATCACTCACGCCGCAGGACCAGAAGTTACCATCTTGGATCCACCTGAGGCTGTCGCCAAACCATGTTGCACCCTCGAACTTGGCTTTCAGTTGCGTTTGCATGCTTCGCGGGCCGCACACCTTCTTGCCCCTGAGGATGCCGGCCTCGCCGCAGACGAAGATGCCGGTACAAACGGACAGGATATCGGTCTCTTTCCTTGCAGCATGCGCAGCAAGCCAGTCAAGGGCGGCTTTCTCGTAGCTCGAACGGGGGTCCGGCCCTGGCACAAGGACGATATCGAGCTTGCCATGTTGAACTTCGGGATCAGAGAAGTGATGTGTGCATTGGACGTTCATGCCTGCGGTCATCGCAATTGGTTCTCTAGGTTGAACAGTACCGATGTCTGTTTTTGTTAGCTGACTTTCACTCAACAATACCTCAGCACTCCACGTACAGAAGATCTTGATACTGGGAGCAAGGTTAATGATGGGATGCGGAACAAGATCCTCTAGCAATGAGAGATACTCAAAGCTCATCGTGGCCAGCACATCAACACAGGACGTATCGAGGAGCTGGGCACCTGCAGGCAGAAATACGCCCAGGCGGACCGTAGTACGAGTTGTCGGGGCACCCATTTTGCGATAGTTTGAGGAGTAGCTGTCCAAGGGATCACGAAGGCATAAAGATTGAAGCACATAGAGAGAGACACCATCTCGAAGAGAGCTCTTTTCAATATATATCCATCCATCCTCCGTGCTCCTTCAATCTCGGCCGCCCTCTCCCGGCCCCGAAGCAACACCTCACCGTAACGACCCGGAAGTTACGCCGTCTTATACCCCTTCTCTCCCGAACCCTTCGGCTCTTCCGTCTCGGCCTACGCCGCCGCACCTAACCACAAGCGACTGGTGGCGCACATAAACACCGCTGATTGGTCCAGTGATGGCCCAGCCGACTCAAACCTCCGAGCCGCCTCGGGGCCTTTCCCGGTCGCACACAACGCTATCTGATGCCAGCGGAGAAAACAGGGAGAAAGTTTTGAAACCACGTTTTCATACGTACATCTCTTTCCTCCTCGGGAATTAGCACACCAACCCGCCGGGTCAAAGCAAGGAAGGAGGCGAAACTCTTCGACTTATGTTTCTCCGACTCACGCTCGGCTACCATCAATACCAAGAAGTTTCACCTCCCCCAAGGCAAGACACGGGCCACGGGGAACACCTAAATCCAACCACACATGACTGACAATGGGACCTCGCCGGCATTTTTGCGCGCATCTGTGCTTTGCTCTCCATCCGTCTAATCTAATACACATACGCATATGCTACTACTGCATTGCCAGAACCAGAAACACCTAAATCCCCCGACAAAGGAGGGCCAGAGACGACTAACTTTCGCCGTCGTCATACGGCCTCAATTCGGTCGCCACCCACCCTTCCCCGCAACACCAGTAACACTGCTTGACTGCGGCGACCTGTGACAACGCACATGCTTCTTGAGAAGGGGACCTGCATGAGCTCTTACGAGTCTCTGTAATCGGGGCCGCTTTGGCGCATAATGATAGAACCAGAGCGTCGTGACTCTCGCACCCGCCCCGGCGCAGCCCCGCGCCGTATCTGGCTGATGAGTCTTGAAAGCCCTGCCCGGCAAGTCTGCCCGTCCTCCAGTTGACAAAACACGTCCCAGGCTGACGCGGCCGAGGCACTTGTGGCCGATACGACCAGCTGTCCGACGACCCGTTTTTATCTCGTTGAACGACGCCAGTTGGCCGATAGAATACTTGAGCTTTCATACCGCTTTGAACTTGCTTCTAAGAATTCGATGCAAGACACTTAAAAACGACTATGGGAACTTGGCAAGATGAAGCGAGTGATTTGATTTTCTTTCCTATACACCAATGCTGTCGAGATGATATCGGTAGCTCCCATTGGGCAGCGCAATGTATCGATACACCCAAGATCTCCGGCCCAAGTGTGTCGCGGCATTCCCCTCCGCCCCCACCCTCCGTCAAGCGCCCAACTCCTGCTGCGCCAGACCGGTTGCCGTTCCGCCATCCCGATCCACCTATGTACAAGTAGTGATTAAATATTATGAGCTAGAAGGTATTAGGGTTCATGGCCGTTTGCCTCTCGACAGGCAGCGACCGGCTCGGCGGCCGTGGCGCTGCTTGCCGGGCCTGGCCCTCACATCCGTGGTAGAAACTTTCGGGTTGGGGCCTCGTCGTTTCGCCGCAGCCATCCATTGTGACCCAACCCCTTGCCATTTCTGTTGTCCCGTTCCCCAACTCTTTCGTCTCCATTGTAAGCGAATGATGCCAGCAGGCGGGATATCCCTATACCCCCTTTCCCCCCCTTCCTGCGGTATAATGTCTCTCTTGCTCCGTGAACTCCGTGGAAGCCCAAAACAAGAAAGAACGAACCCCCGTTCCCAATTCTAGATGCCAAATGCCGATGCCGTGCCATGCATGTCAACATCACGTCCTCTCTATTTACACGTGCGCGCGCCCCTCGAAGCAGGCCTTATAAAAATGGCTGAAAGCGGCGGACGAGGCCTGCGAAAGTCCGCCTAAAGTTCAAAGTAACAAACAGTTCGAAGAAGCGAAAAGGGTAGGTAGGCGCTTGTGCCGTATCGTCGTCGGGGGAGTAGCCGAACAGCCAGGCGCCGAGCCTGGTAGAACCGAACAAATATAATGGGATACGAGAAAGAATCCATTAAAAGTGTGAGGCGTCGTCGTCGTCGTATTATACCATCGCTTCCGCCGACAATGATTTCCCTCTTTTTCGCGTGACCTTCTTGCTGACTGTGTACACCAGGTCGAGTGTCCAAAAGTGGAATATTTGTGCCTGGGCGCAGGGAATGGAACCGAAAATCGGCGCCACTAGCGGAACCATGACGTAGTCAATGTAGTTTGTCTTGACTTCGCGGCGGGAGAAGTGCATGCCCTTGGTGAGGTTGGCATCGCTCATCTCCTTCTCGCGCGTCTCGACACATATCCTGTGGAATCCCTCGTACAGCGCAAGGTACATGGCGACCTCCATGAAGCCGACGGCGCGCAGGATGTTGCAAATTCTGAAGATCCAGTTGACACCGTGAATGTCGCCAGTGCCCTCAGTGACCCACATCCACAAGGTGGAGGCAATGATGAGGGTGTTCATTTGAACAGGCAGGAAATGAGCCTCGAACAAGCGATGGAACAGAACTACAAGGCGCTCGTAGTTGGGGCCCTTGATCGTGTCCGTAACAACGTCCGAGAAAATACCGCTTTCCGTCTTGACATCAACGCCATCAACATGGAGGTCGGGAACGTATGTATCGGACTCGTCATTCCTAGAGCGCATCAGTCATTGGTCCCCTCTTGGAGTAGAATACCGCCTTACATGGAAGTGTGCAGAGGCCGGAAAGCCCTGGAGGTGTGCTTGCGCTCCTGCCAGAGCTCGACAGTTTTCCTGATAGCGTAGCCGGTGTCGAGAGCACCCCACATGTGACGCAGCGCCTGCTTGTACCGAGCCTTTACGTCTATAACAATGCCCGGGTAACCCTTGCCGCGCCCGCCTCCGGTGACGTTGGTCTGGCTGACAGGGCTCATGACAGTCCGTGTGGTGAGGTTACCATTGAGAGCAAAGAAGCACTTGAGATACATGTGGAGATCTTCTCCAATGGCTTCCGAGTCGCAATCCCAGCCTCCTACACGGTCGACCAGTTCAAGGGGGAGCGAGTAGACTGAAGTGGGGGGCGCGATCGTAGAGCCCTTGTACAATCCAGACATACCAGCAGCGGACCACATAACATCGGCAACGCGGACAATGGCGGGCACATTGTGAGCATTGCGATCGAAAATGATGGGAGCCGAGTAGAGCGTGGTGTTTGCGGTTTCGGGATAAGCCATGTGCATACTAGTGACGAGTGCGAAATAATTGGAGGAAAGGTGGCTGTCGGCTGCAATTAGAGAAGGATTGTCAGCAAATCACGACATGCATGCATACCAGACACAGGCCAATATGCCGCAGGCAGCATATCACAAGCAGGAACAGAATCGGCTTACCATCAATGCCCGTGACAATCACGTCCTTTCGCTGCCCAATTGAGTACTTTTCGCTGAGCTTCCGCGCGGCCCATGCCATGTTGCTTCCCTTGCCCGCCAGCTCGCCAGGAATATCCGAGGGGTGAATGGTGAAGTCAATTGATCGGAATTTCTTCTGGAACTCGTTGACGAAACGGAGCGCCTTGGTGTCGGCGTTGCTCTCTCTCTGCTCCATGGCAAGATAAACCTGGATTCGCACTCATCAGCTCACAGTTCGTATAGGGCAACAGCCATCGTTAGGACCACCCAACCCAGTTCGTAACTTACATCGTACGTGTTGCGGGCCTGGGGGTGGGACGCCAAGACTTCCAAGGTTTCTCTCAGCGTCTCATTTTCCTCCTTGTAGTTCGGAACGATAATCGCGTGAATAATGCGGTCGGGTGCAATGTCACCATCGTTGAAAAGCTCGGGGTCGAGGTCACCAGCTTCGCTGCTGGAGGTAGAGCTCAGCTCTCGGGAGGATGTCAACGTCTCCGAGCTAGATAGCGAGGTCGAGGAGCCGCGGCGGCGGTGGCCGAACTTGAAATCGCGAAGAGACTTGCTGTGCGCCATCTTGCGGAGGCTTCTCGTGATAGTGAAGACGGCCCAGCACGAACGTAGCGGAAAGACGAAGACCAGGAAGTGGATCAGCAGGCAGTAGTACGAGAAGACAGAGACCAAGAGGCTGGTGGTCTCGGGGTTGTAAGTGGGCGCGCTAAGACTGTCGGTCGACTGATACTTGTAGCCATGCCGTTGTGCCTCGAGTTCCTTCGTGATGACCAAGTAGGAGAGGCCAATCGTTGCCAGCATGGCGAGGCCCCCCGCCCGCCGGCTGCACCATGCGAAGAGCGACATCGCGGCCAGAGATGTCTTGGTTCAGGCCCGACGTGTAGGGACGACGAATTGACGACGGCGAGAGGGAGCGACAAAGATAGCGACTGCAACTGGCGACGCGGTAAGGAATGCCGTCGACGACAGTGCACGTCGGCGCAACGTGGGAGGCGGGATGGTGGTTGGAAGGAGGGACTCGGTGGGAGGAGGAGAGGATGTGAAGGAGAGGAAGGGTCGAACGACGAAGCAAGTGCGCACCTCGACGTGCGATGAAACCAAGCCAGAGCAGGCGGAAAGGGGCCCGGGTCCAGCCAGGCCTGGGCAAGCAGAGACGGGGCTTAGCTAGGAGCTAGGGGCCAAGATGGGGTACCTGGGAAAAAAGCCTGCGGGAAATGGCCCATGCTGCCTAAAGCAGATAAGCGCAATCCGACGACCAGCCCAAACGCGACAGGGGCTGGGCACCTGGCAGACCAAAAAAAAAGAGACAGAGCCGGTTGCTCTTTGCAATTGTCCCGCGGATCGAGGCTCATGAAGAGAGCAAGCAACATTCAGACGTGCAGCAACATCGCAAACATGAGTCGCCAACCGGTCCTATTCACTCTGTACTTTGTCTTCACGTGTGGCTTCCCGCCGTCCGACAATCTACGCAACGTGCTCTGAGCCACGTCGACGGTTCACAGGCCCGCGCCGCTCCTGGTGCCTACCGTTTACTTCGATACGGCGATGCTGCGCCACAAAGAGTGGCATCAAACCACGAAGACGACTGCGGCATCGAAATCAACTGTGCCGTCGTTCCCGTTCCTCCCACGATGTGAGGATCAGAGTGGGCTCTTATCGAAACTCATTGGCAGAGGCTACGTAGTCCAAGTCCCGTCTTTGGGGTATAGCGTTATGCATGCAATGGCGGGGCTCTCTGCATCGTCGATGGCGATGGCCGCCCCTCAGCACGGCTCTCGATCTTGCTCGTGGAAGATCTAGGAGAATGCCCAGTGGGATGGTCTCCTCGAGCCTCAGCCTCGCAGGAAGGCGGCCTGATATCGGCTCGAGAGAGGCTGAACGCAGAGCAGCACAAGACAGCGACAACAAAAGGAAAAGAAAAAAGGAAACGACCCCCAGTCGTTGGTCAACAGGGTTGACAGGTTATCTTGGGTGAAGAGCTAACCTTTTCGAGAAGACATAATTCCCCTAGTCCGAGCTTGTTAAATTAGCCGGACACGTCGATCTGATTGGGCGATTGCCCATCACCCCAAGATCAACCGTCACAGCTTCTCGACACAGGCCCAGAGCGAGCGAGTGTGTCAGTGGAGGGCTGACGGTCAGCAGTAATCGCTTGGCCTTGACCATTGGCTCGCATGTGCCATTTGTTCATTTCTCAGAAGTTGGAGGAAAAGTGATTCAGCCACAACCTGACGGGAGTCTGATCTGACCCTCCATCGCGCAAGAGGCCTCTTGCAGGCCTGCAGTCAAAAGAAACGCTAGCGCGGCGAGCGCAACTGCATGTCGACTGCAACCAGCCCTTCCTTGCCCTTTCAGGTTAGACGCGTTTTTCAGGCCAATTTTACTCCAACATGGGATGGCGTCGAGCACTCGCAGCCAGCCCCTGGCAAATCAAAGCTTTTTCCATTCTCCACGGGATTCAATGGCCTCACATCATCTCGCTTTGGAGCGCGGAAGCTGGAGCCTGGGAGGGGCAGATGTCGAGGATCGTGGCAGAGAGAGAAACACAAGAGGTGGATTTTTAATCAGTGCGTCACGCACCGTGTCCGAGCGACTTCAACGTCGCCGTCGTGCCGTCGTTCTCGTCGCCGAGGCTGGGTTTTCTTCGCGTCCCTCAGAAGCTGCACACTGCTGTGGCTGCCCAGCCCAGGATCCAAAGTCAAGATCCAACGGTCGGCGCTCGAGCCAACACAATAGCAGCCGCACAGCGAACGAGTGGGATTGGGCGCAGACTCAAAATCCACTTCCAATTGCCCCCTCCTGCAGTCTTTAGGTGTCAGGCAGGATGCCCCCAGGCTCTCCGGCTGCAGCAATCGGATGCGGGTCCGGGTGGAACAAACTTGTTTCGAAACACATGAACCTCCCTCTCTCCTTTCAGACACAGCAATCTCTGGACGATAACTCCCTCAATGTGGGCACTGCCCGCAGAAGCAGGGAACTGCGAAGATCCAGTTCCGTCTCGTCCACCAGACAGAGCTCTTCCTTTACGAAAGACTCTGCGTCAGCAGCAGTGCCGCCTTCCAAGCCAGAGAGCTCTTTGGGAGATGCTCCCCGCCGCACGGTTCAATTCGGCCCTCACTTTTGGCTGTTGCCCCGGTCCGCCCCGTACGTCCGGATTATGGCGTGCGTAAACTAACGAGCCGACGGCCTCGGCCATCTGACCACTGCGACCACTTTCAACGGCCGTCGCAAACCCCCAATCATTCCGTGGGGAAAATCAAGAGGGAATAACCAACCCTTAGCCGTATGCAGTCCATGCGGTAAAAGCGTAGCACAAAACTCAAGCTCCCTGGCTCGGCATCGATCTTCCCGAGGCTCTTGAACCCTTGTTGACCGACCCGCTCAAGAAGAAAAAAAAAACTGCCAGAGCCAAGCCCCTAATCAAAGCAGAGAGAAAAAAGATCCCAGTCAGTGCCAGTCCACCCGGCAAGCGCCCGCACCGCAGCAACTCCCCGCCACCAAAAAAGAACCTCGCGACGCGTTTCCCCAATCCAGTTCGCGTAAAGTACTACCCTACACCTGCCAACCTCGCTACGTCCCTAGCCCGCAACGCAATCAATACCAAGTCCCATCAAGCAATGTCCTAGCAATGCAGCGTGCATGGGATGGCACATCACCGTGCCCTCGTAGCTGTCGCGGTCACATCACGTCTCGTCGCAAACTTCTCGCTATGAATTACCTCCGTGCTGGTGTATCTAAACCCCGTGGACAGCCAATACCGGGGCCGTACCGGACTCCGGGGGTGGGCACTGACTAAGGTGCTCCGTAACCAGTATCATTTCCTGAACACTGGTCCGTCGCCGCACTGGCACACCCAAAGAAAGAATCACACGGTTCTTCAGGGTTCAAGCAGCAGTCAGCACGGGTACCTGCCGCAATGTCTTCTGACACCACAGGTTCTCGCAGCAAAGTGCCACGTCCAGCTCATTTTACTCCTGTACGGATCCGGTCTCACAGCGGCTACTGACTGTGGGCACTGCATCGAAGGCTCGGTCTCGCATCTCCCGCCTTGTCGTGTCGAGAGGGGCACCGGGTGAAGATGCGGGCACGATATTTGATATTACACAGGTAGTGTCACTGGAATTACCGAAGCTTCATCGAAGCAAATCCACCCGGCCCTTCAGCTCTTCATGCTTGTCTGTCAGTGTTTCACATCACTCAAATCATGCCCACTTGCCAAGATGGAAGAAATGTCGCTTCTCTAGATCCACTATCTACATAACTGACTGACGAGTTATAAACTATGCGTCTATGGGGTATTTCCAATCACCGATGCCACTATTCCCATACGGCCCGTAGCACCTCGGCGAAGTCCGCCTTGTGCCCACTGCACCCAATCAAAAACGCCCCAAACAATGCTTGCCCCTTTCCCAATGCAAACACTAACATTGCGTGCTCAGCCAGGACCACAGCGTCAACATAAAGCCAAGTCCCGTTGTCTCGCGTCACGCCTCCCTCCTGGGCCGTTCATAGCATCATTCAGAGTGTCGTCTTGGAGGCGTTACCGCTCATTCCTATCACTGTCTCAGCCTCGGTGTCTGCCATCTCAGTCCTCGCCTCCACGTTGGCGATCGCGCTTTGCAGGGCGCTGGTCAGATCGACATGGAAGAGCGGCCTGTTGAGGCCATGCACAGCAACTGCTCGACCTCCACGTCGCGGAAACATCTTCCTGTCATGTGTAGTGCAGGACTGCAGGGTTGCATCGGCTGTCGAGTTATCCTCGCTCCCGCTGCCCAGGTGCCCTGACCTGGCCTCGGGGTCTCCGTGACGCTGATGGTGGTGATGGTGGTGTTGATGAGCCGGAACAGAGAGCATGTGGCCAAGCTCCTTCTCGTTGACTTCTTGCTCCGCCGCAGCGGCAGCGCTATGTGAGCCTCCGATCTCAGCGATGCTGAAGATGCTCCGCCAACGACGTTGCAGGCCACCAGAGTCAGGAGTCGGATATCCAAAGCCAGCAGAGACCAAAGCCCGTTTGGTCCATCGATTGTTGATGCAGGCAATGTGCCAGTCGACGGTGTCGGGAGCCGCATAACGGTCGAATTGGTTGCGGACATCGATGAGCTGCTGGACAGACGTTATGTCAACGTGATTGACCGAGCTGAAGTCGAGGATGATGGCCTTGAGCGTCGGCAGAGTTGGGTCGACACCCACAGCGGCCGCCTCAATACCCGCTCGAGCAGCTGCCTTAAGCTTGCGTCGGGACGGACCAGGATCGTTCCAGGGGCGATCCCCAGGCCGGCCAAACGTAGTCAGGTTGGTTCGTCGAGTCTGGGAGAATATGTACTGAGTCATGTGCTCTAGTGTGTTGCTCGCGTTGGGGTAGTTCAGCCCTTCCGAGAATCGGTAAATGAAGATTCCTGGATACGGGCTGTCCAGCTCGACCAACGGGTTCGAGCCGTCTGCGTGGGTGAGCGGCAGGAAAATGTTGCGTGACGGCGCTTCAGCCGAGCCCGTGAATGTGCCGTACGTTACAGGGGCGTGCCGACTGTCGTCGCCGATGACATGCTGGCCCAGAACCGAGTAACCCTTCACCCGCCCGAGAAAACGGCCCTTGGCCCTCAAAAATCGGTACGAGAGTACAGCAGCGGACAGGACGATTGTGGAGTAGATTCCGTTCTCGATCGTTGTGAAGACGGTAACAAACACGCCGACGAAGAAGATAATCACCTCGAGGGGCGAGACGAGCCAAAACCGGTAGATGGTGTTGGGGGGTGTGATGAGATCGCCCACGGCATGGATGATGACGGCAGCCAGCGATGCGTTCGGGATGTAGTAAAAGACGGCGGGCAAGGCGTAGATGGCTAGGAGCACGATAACGGCCGTGATGACGCCCGCGAACGGTGTCCGAACGCCAGCCTTGGACTTAATCGCGGTCCGGCTGAAGGACCCAGTCGCGGCGTAGCCGCCAAGGAAGGGACCCAGCATATTGGTCACGCCGATGGCGACCATCTCCTGTGACGGGTTGACGGTGTAGTTGTTGACACGACCGAACGATTTGGAAATAGCGATATGTTCGATCAGGAGAACAATGACCGTGGCCGGGAGGTAGCCAACAAGGTTGCTCGCAATGCGCTGGTTGAGAACCGGTGTGCCCGCATTCCGAAAGCCTGTCGGTACATCAAGCACAATGTTGAACCGAACCTTGTCCTCTGGCAGACCCCTGTTCACTAGGAAGCTGATGAGTGTATACAGCAGGATGACGAAGACGACCCTCAGCGTGGAGAGGAAGAAGAAGATCCGTTGACGGCTTGGCCAGCGCTGGGCGGCCAATGAGCAGCTAGCCCTGATGAGATACAGCACAGTGAGGGCCGACAGCCCCATGGCGGCATCCAGTGTTGTCCGGCCCAGGCCCTGTATCGTGTGGATGAACAGAAGGTATGGGGGGTCCCTGGTCGAGAAGCCAGTGATGCCCAGCATGGCCGGAATCTGACCAGCAACGATCGTGAGGGCCGAGCCAGTCATGAAAGCTGACAAAGCCGTGAGTGGGATGATGTCCACTATCCATCCACATCGGATAATCCCCACAAACAGCACGATGGTTCCTGCAAGAAGGGCAAGGGCCGACGCGATGACATGGCCGGGGACCTCGGGCAGCGCTGTTTTCATGTCGGCGACGACGCCGCCGGTAAGCTGTGACATGACCGCGACGGGCTGTGCGTGGTCAGCAAGAAGCGCCCATCCACGCGAGGCCGCCGTCCACTCACACCGATGGTGATGTCCTTCGACGTGGCGAAGAACCAGTACACCAAGACTCCCATGAAGGAGGAGTACAGGCCGAACTGGACCTCAAGATTGGCCAGCTTGGCATAGGCCATCCCCTGAGGAACCACCACGGCGCCGATCGTGATACCTGCGATGTGACATGTGGTAAGCATCACCCTCGGGGCCCCGGGCGCGTAGACAGCTCACCAGCTACTAGATCTCCTATGAGCCATTGCAGGTTATAGTGTCCGATCCAAGAGAGGAAGGGGAACAAGGAGAGGAGGTATTCGACGGCCTGTTGCTTGGATGGCCGTAGTTTGGCCAGGGTATCAAGGACCTGAGGAGGCTCCTCGATGAAAGTGTCACCGTGGTCTGAAAGTATGGACTCCCCACGAGTAACCTCATCTTGATAGGGCTCGTCATCCTGCAACTTGATGCCAAGGACCCTCGCGATGAGGGGTGTATTCTCCTTAGCCATGGTGCAGCCAGTCGCCGCTCAGAGTGAAAGTTATCGATGGGTTCAGGACAAGTAAACATCAAGCTATAGCTATAGCCGGCTGGAACTCGATATGGCGGTCAAGTAGCTGAAGATAATGCGATGGAGTATAGGGTAAAGATGACAACGTTAGGGATCTTGGGAGAGAGTCCTCGCGGTGGAGAAGCTCAGCCAAATGCGACTCGAAGGAGTACCGAGACGTTGACAAGCGACAGCACGAACCCTGCGCGTAGATTGGCCAGGGGTACAGGAAGAAACCGTATGCTTGGGACTCGAAGCTGTAGGATGGCAAGAGCACTAGGTAACTATGATGCGGTTTTAGGGCGGTGATATGGGTTGAAGGTGATCGGATGGGTCGATACACGAGATGGTGTCGGAGGACCTGGAGGCAAGTAGAAGGTTATGACAAGACAACAACAACAACAACAACAACAAGGCACCCCGCGTCGTGTTCCCATCGTCCGCCCCAACTACTGCGACTCGGACCCGAGAAAAGGGAATTGTCGAGGAAGCATCGAGGCGGTAGTGGATCCGGGAGAGCAAGAAGTGACGTGCAAGACCCGCGGACTTTGTGGGTCATGAATAAACGCCATCGAGGTGGAAGGTGCGACTCGAGAGCGTTAAGGTTGATGCTGACGGTGTCTCAGAAGTTGGTCAGACCGACCAGATGATGCCTACTTTCTTTCTTCTTGCCTGCCACCCGTTCCTGCCGGCAAGCGTGGGATGAGGAGAAAGAGTATCGAAAATTCATGCCTCGCTGCCTCGCTGCCTCGCTGCCTCGCTCAGCCCCTTGTGAGGGTGTTCCTGACCTCGTGTTGAGCACGAAATCCAGTGTACGTAACCTTGAATATGCATGGGATCTCACATTCGGAGATAGTGTAGGTACCGGTTGGGCGCCCCTTGGGGGCGCGTCTGAACGTGGGTGGGACTCTGGCGGATGGCGACGGCGGGGTTTTTGGATGGCGCAATTTGGCAACCTGACCTCGCCATCTTGGAGGCGCGGGTGACCAATCTCCAGACCGATTTACTTGTTGGCGACATGAAACATAAACCCTCCCTCAGAAATAGCTTTTTGTCAAATGCAAATGGGGGGAGTCCGTGATCACACTCCATGAGTTCTTTCGAGCCGATGTAACAAGATGCCTGGTGATTGTCAATCGTGAGGCAGCCAATCAATCCCAAAGCTTGGTCTTGATTGTTTACTCAGGTTGCCCCCCTTTCCCAAGGATAAGGCAGCGACTTATCACGCAGGAGACAAATGAACCGATATAAACAAACAACCTGGAGACAAAGTTCTCGGTATCGCAATCGTGAAAGACATCATGAAAGATCGAGAGCCTTGGGAACATTGAATGCCAGATGCCTGGGCATTCATATCCGAGTTCGGTTTGTCTAACATTGTGCCATCAGGCTCAAGTCAATCGGTGGGAAGCGTTGCAGGGTATGCAATATCCTGGTATCAACAACTAACGAGGTACGCGTGAGCATCAATCTACAACAGGCTTTGTCTCCTCGCTCCAGCACAAATACCAAACCACCTGTCCCTTCATGCCTCTGGCGAGTAAACAATCCAGCCATCCGTGCCCAGATGAGATCCAAACGTCGTCGCCTGCTCTAAAGACCCGCCACACCCAACGTCATTCCGTTTTCTTCTCAGCCATCACTCCTCATCCCACCCCCAGGCCCTCCTCAACTCCCTCATAACCTCCCTATCATGGGTCATCGGAAAATCATGCCCTCCCTCCACCAAGGCCCACTCAACCTTCTCCCTCCCTCCCAGCAACGGCAGCGCGTCCCGCTCGTAATCCTCGGGATCAATAATCTCATCGCCCCTCGCCAAAATCACCACCGTGCTCCCCTCCGGCCTGTCTGCCAACTTCTTCCACGCCTCATGCTGCCCTATCAACGGCGCATGCGTGATGCTGGACATGAACGCGGGGATGAAACCCGGATGGTGGTGAAGCATCCAGTGGACGTACTTCAGGACGATCTGCTCCAGTCGGGGCTCATTGGATTTGCTTTGCGCCGCGTCTGAGGTGGGAACTTCGGCAAGCGAGGCGGATACGACGTCGTCTACGACGGGGAGAGGGGGCGTGTTAGGCTTGCGACTGCTGCTAGCTGCGATGGGCTGCTGGAGGCGGCGCTTGGTGATTGCTGCAAGGAGACGCTCGGGGACGAGACCGGCGGTGAAAACGAAGCGAGTGGCCAGGCCGAAGGTCTCGGGGCGGATGAGGCCTGCCGGAGCGAGGAGGACGAGGGAGGATACGAGGTGGGGGAAGGCGCCGGCGAAGTGAACAGCGATGCCACCGCCGAGGGAATATCCGATGAGACGGAATGCGGAGGTGCCGGTCCAGGAGAGGGGGGAGGAGGCCAAGGCGAGGAGGCACTGGGTGGTGTAGAGGCGGGCGTCGTGAGGAAGGTCACCTACACCGTCAGAAAACCCACGGCCGAAGAGGTCGAAGAGCATAACGCGGCAGTGGTGGACGTTGACGAGTTCGTGGGCGATTTTGGTCAGGGTTTGGACCGTGGTGGAAATGCCGTGGATGAGGAGCACCTTCTCGCCGGCTTCGGGACCCCATTCGTAGACCCTGATGGAGCCATACTGGGAGGTTTTTGTCAGCGGAGAGGAAATGAGTCAAAATAGGGGGGAGGGGGAGGTTACAGGAGTGACGACATCGCGGGCTCCAGGAAACGCGTCAGGTTTGTACTCGAGTTTGTCAAGCTCGGTCTGTGAGAGGCGAGGAAGGAGCGTGTGTAGCGGACTGGGGATAATCGGTGGATGTGTTCGCCAGAGATAGCGCTTGAGGAGAGACAGGGCGGCGGTTGTTGCGATGGCCGTGGTAACCACAATAACGGTAGTGTTCCCGCTGCCCGCCTCGCCCCACCATAACCGCCCCAAGACGTCCGAGAAGCTCATCTTGCCGTCCTCGAAGAATTGGAAAATTTACCACAACGTTGGCGAAAATGGAGATTTGGCGACCTTTTTTATTATTATTATTATTATTAATTTGGATAGCCGTCCTGTATTTCTGGTAAGGCGCCATGAAGGGAGTGAATGAAGCGTGAAGTGACTTGGATCCCGCCGCCAAATCTGTGGCTGAGGGGCTGACGATGGACCGCTGACCAGTCGCGTCGTCGCGTACCAATGCAGACGCCCACGTGTCACCAGCAACTATTCAGGTGACAGCCTCTGGACGTGATTGAATCATTCACATTTGATAACGGCATTCACCCCCCTTGCAGCGTAACAACACGGTAGCGTCGGATTGTCTGGCAAACCCGCAAACTACCAGAGCGCTGTGAGAGTTCAGGTTGCCAAAACGGGATTATTCAAGCATTTTCATTGGGTAAAATTCACTCCCTTGCCCTTTGTTCTTTGAAGAAAGGGAGGAGCGAGAGGTACCTAGAAGAATCAGGAGGTTGCTGAACCCCCCCCCCCCCCCCCCTTTTTATGCTGGCAAGTTTCCTCTTAATATTTTATTTTCCGTCAATATTTTTCCAAACCCCACTGCCAGTGACCGTCAAGACTCTGTACTCGCATTTGAATTGGAGCAGCCACCGCGACCAGTCGGGACGCAGTGACCGGCAGTTGAGGCCACATTGGGAATAGCGTTGTATGTGTAAACAGTGCGGAGAGTACGACTCGACGCAACTCGCACTCAATTCCACCCTCTTATGTCCAGATGAACAGGTGAGCGGACGAAAACATGCCATCTAACTTTTCAACTGTCGTCATCAAGAGCAGAAGGCAAACCCGACAAGCGACTGTTTAACTTGAGTTGAGCTGATCCTCCGACTGCACCATGCCCACCTATTTATCCACCACCAACCTCTTCACCTGTAGTCACAACGCCACTCCCTCACCCACCACTCATCACTCACTCCAACCCTCGACCATCCCACTCGGTTTCTATTCGTCTCACCGTTTGCCTGCGTCCTTATCAACGCCAAGAACCGAGGCTGACGATCATCAAATCCCCCACAACCCGCAGTCGCCAGCGCCGCCAGTCCGCTCCGGTCCCCATCGCCGTCACGCACGTACTGAGACCGAGCGCGGCGAACGCATGATAGCGGAATTCATTGTGGAAATCCCTCAAGCCTTCGAGAGCTGATTCGTGCTCTTGTCACCGGAGCAATCAGCATCGGCTGTTATTGTCTCAAACTGACAAACTGGGCTGCTGCAAGATAGTGCAGACAGGGGTATCCTTCTGGGTGTCCTAGATAAGGAATCCAGCCTCACCCAGTCGTGTGGTTCACTCGGCATCCCCGGGTGACAGCCTAAGATCGGGCGAAGGGTTTGCTGCAGCAAGGGAGCTCTTGGCTGCCCAAACACCCATGGCCCAGATCTCTTGTCACCCATGGTCTAGGCCCTTCACAGCTAACCCAAGTTGGGGATCACATCACCGTCACCAAACACACTTGTCGCCAGGTGAAACAACCTCAAGATCTATAGATTTTAAAGCATGACAATTCCAGAACGCTAGCAGCAAGGGGTATTATACAACAATATGCTAGATCTGGTGCCATTCCGCCGGGATATCGGGATATAGGTAAAGAACAGAAGAAAAAAAGAAGATCAACCCAAGTGATCAAAGTGACGCCCGGTCACCGTCCAAAGCAAGACATCCTCTCGAGCTGCTTCATGCTCATTTCATGCATACTCGGCTTCGAAAAACAGTCCAGCTCTACTCGGACGTAGCCGTGCTCTTCTCGTGCACAGCCTCGGGCTCAGGAGGTGTCGAAGGAGCGTGACTGCTCTTTGCGATGTCCTGGTGGCCCGTGATTCCGTGTTGGGGCTCAACATGAATGCCGTCCTGCTTCTGCTCCTTCTCCGCGGGAGTCCACGCAAGGTAGTCACGGCGAACCTAGAGGCGTCATTAGTATAACAGCCATGAGTAAGTGCGTAGCTAGGTCCACATACCTCAACGTAGTCATAAGCGAACTCGCCGTGCTGGTCGTCATCCATGCCAAGCAGCTCGGCCTCTTCCGACGCTCGCAAGTGGAGACCGGGGATCATGTCAATCCCCTTGGCAATGATGACCGAGACGACGAACATGTAGGCGCAGCACGCCACAATGTAGGCGACCTGGACATACAAAAGGCGGTAGTTGCCGTTGAGGAAGCCGCCACTGATGCCAGTGTTGACGCCGTCGAGTCCGATGATGTAGTCGGCAGCGAAGAAGGCGTTGAAGATGAGGCCGATGATACCGCCGACACCGTGCTCAGCGAACACGTCGAGCGCGTCATCGATACCAACGAAGAACTTGAACTTGGTGCTGTAGTTGCATACGACGCCCGAAACAACGCCGAGAGCGATGCTAGCCCAGGGGGTGATGACACCGGAAGCGGGAGTGGCAGCGACGAGTCCAGAAATGGTACCAGAGCACCAGCCGACAAGAGACCACTTCTTAGCGAGGCGGTAATCCATAAGACACCAGGTCATGGCGGCGAACATGGCCGTCAAGCACGAGTTCCAGCAGGCCATGACAGCGCGGAGGTTGGCACCGAAAGCCGAGCCACCGTTGAAGCCGAGCCAGCCAAACCAGAGGAAGACGGTACCGAGGGTGATGAGCGAGATGTTGTGGGGGCGGAAGTTGAGCATCATCTTCTCGTTGCGTCGCCCAAGGACCCACGAGTAGGCCAGAGCCGACACACCGGAGCCAATCTCGACGGGGCCGCCACCAGCGTAGTCGAGGACTCCATACTTGAAACCCCACCCGTTGACGTTCCACGCCCAGCATGCAACGGGGCAGTAGACCAAGGTGGCCCAGAAGAAGACGAACACCATGGCAGGGATGACCCGGCCACGCTCCGCGACGGAGCCGATAACGAGAGCAGACGTAACGGCGCAGAATTGCATCTAGGTCACATGTCAGCTGCCGGGGTCCAGGGTGCATAGGGGACATGCGACTCACCTGGTAGAACGAGTAGACGAGCTCAGGGATGAGCGGGGATCCAGGAGACGGGGCGCCGAGCACGTTGCGCAGTCCAAAGTGGTCGAGGTTGCCGATGAAACCGTTGGTCGCGGTGCTGCTCAGGGCGAGCGAGTAGCCCCAGAAGTACCATTGGAAGACGACAACGCTGAAGGACATCATGACGGTCCAGATGAGCGACAGGGCCGACTTTCGGCGCGCGAGGCCGGAGTAGAGGAAGGCGATACCGGGCACCATGAGCAACACCATGGCCGACGACACGATGATGTAGGCCTGGTCACCCGATTGGTACCATTGGTTCAAGTTTTCGGTGGCTAGCGCGTCATTGTTAGCGCATTGGTTGCGACGGTGTTGTTGGAAGCAGCTTGAAGCTGGAGTTGGAGCTGAAGCTGAGGTTGCGAGCTGCGACAAGAAGAAAAGTCTCACCCGAGTTACCACCGGTCACCTCGTCGGTGCCATTAAACTCGGCGGGTGCGCCGATCCACGAGTACGACATGGCGGGCAATAGGGGGCGCTCGAGGCCGAACGCCGAGGAAGGAGCTACGGAGAGGACGCGACAGTGTCGAAGGACGGAGAGCGGACGAGCTGGACGGGAGCCGCAGGATGACGCGCTGGGCTGTCGATAAGGGAAGGAACGGATGGAACCGGTAGTTATCTGCTAGGGCGAGCTGATGAGGGGCCGGCGAAGGGCAGCCGGACTTAAGGTTGTCGAAGTCGACGGGCGCGGGGTCTGAGTATGACACACGAGGGGGACAGTGGACCGACAGAAAACGAAGGCTGAAGGGGGTTGAGGGTGGGACAAGGCGTTGGGTATATAAGTGTCTACAAGCACTGGCGGGAGGAGAACGAGAGTATCAAAAGTGGGGAGCAAGGAGCCGGCCAGCCTGCTGGGTGACCACCACTCTCTCTCCGCCTCGCCATGGGGTGAGCGGGCCCTGCAGCCCATTGTCGCTTCTTTGACAATTGACGTTTGCTGTGCGTATCCCGCTGGCTGGTCAATCAATGACCCACGCTGTGCTCCTGCCCGCACTCCATTCGCGCGAAATATCTGGCAATCGGGAGCTGGGATCAGAGTTCTGGGTTGGTGCTTGGCGGACAGGGCTCCCCGAACAAGCTAGCCGCACGATGCTTGTCTACGGAAGTACCTGGCGGCTGGAGCTGTTTGGGTGTGTGACCCCCGCTCTCCCACGCCCGATTCCTGGAACGCTCCAAGTCGGGGGCGTGAGCAGACGACACCTTCAGGTACCGCCATGCTTCCATGACAGGATGTTTTGACAGAAGTCCATGCCAGATCCAGCACCGCTTGGGGTTGTAGAACGGAATGCAAACAGACTCTCGGTTCTTGATAGGGAGCTTTGGAAGTACCTCGTGGATATCCGGGCAATTTGCGACGAGGCTTAGTGCCACCGATCAGTACCGCCCCCGAGGTCCTCGCCCGTGTCCCCGCCAGTCGTGACGATGCGCACCAAGGCTCCCACAGGGCACTACAGCTCCCGCGATCGGAGACAGCGGTCGATCCAGCAAAGAGAGAGACAGAGAGAGAGAAAATTGCGCATGTTCGCCTTCTGATGGAGGTGTGGACCACTGCCGCGGCGGCACCTCCCCGGATAAGGTAGGTCCACGGGTAGGGTGGCCTCCGATTCCGCGCTCGATGCTCGCATGCCCCATCCCCCGTCCCCCACTTTTATGGCCTGGAAAATAAAACAGTTAGCCACGAATCAGCATACCGACCGGTAATTCCCCAGATTGGGGTTGAACTCTGGAATGACGAGGGCTCAATAGGACGATGATGGCAATGAGTGGGCCCGAACGGCAAGCAAACGAGCTCGCGAGGCTTGGAGAGACAAAGGTACGCCGCAAGCAGCAGAGCAGCCCGAGAGCATGTTGTTCGAATCTCTCTCGGATGGTTGCGAATTTCCATGTGCAACCAAAGCGTGCTGGCCAATGAGACGGCGCGATAGGGCGATCAGAGATTCGGTGCCTGGCTGCCCCAGCTGGTGGAGAGGCATTTTCGACGCGTCTAGCCTCTCATTCGTCTCGTCCTGTTGGAGAGCTTGGGAGCTGAGACTCGGTGCTGATTGCAGGTGTGTACCCCCACTGAAGAATTTTTCTCAATGTCGCGTCGTCTGCAGGATTCGAAATGGACAATCATCGCTCTCTCCGAACGAAAGCTGCTGAGCTTCGCATTCCACAGGCGCGCTGCTGTCTCTTTTCAGGCCAAAGACGGCGGGACACATCTGGGAATTCGTATCCACATGATGTGCGCGGTTGATAGGGGATTCTCCATGGAAATCGTGGGCCTGGGAAAGGCTGTTGGAGCTTGGGCCAGCCAGCACCCGACCAGAGGTTCTCGTTACGTTTTGCATCAACGAAAACGTTACGTAGTGACGACGTCCAGCTTGTTCAACAATGGCATTCAAGCGAATCACGATTCGCATTTTCGACCCAGTTCTTCTAGACGCCTTCTCTGCGATGCGGCCGCGCATCAGCCCTGGCTGTTTCGAAGCAGTGCCCCTCGCGATTGATTGCAAACGATGCTAGCGACGCGACGTCACTTTCTCTTGGAGGCATCTGCAGCCAGCACTTGACTTTTCCCGCCGAGACGACAACAAGAACACCTGAGATCAGGTTCCTGGGCTCGGCGAGGCCTGGACGACCCAAAGCGGTGCTCAGCTGTTGGCCTGCCGGGAGAGAGTTTCCCTCCTGCAGGACGCGCACCCCGAAAGCAGTCGGCACACCCCCAAGAAAGGGGAAAGCGGTCGGACGAGAGAGGCTCGACGAGGTCCTTGCCCTCGCGATCCCGCTGGAGTGGCGTTTGCTTGGCCGGTGGACGCGCCCAGTGGCGTGGCTTGCTGTATGCACCCCAGAGTGCGGCATCAGAGTGTGGGCAGATCCCAGTCGCCAGCCCAGCTGAGCTCCGCTGAGCAGCGGCTGCCAAGAGATAAGAAAATCAATGGCATCTGTCGGCCAATGAGACGAGCGCGGGATTGTCAAGCAAATCTGTAAACCTCGTGAGGTCCCAGATACACACGACCAAGGTTTTTTTTGTGCAGGCTTCACCACGAAACAGCAGTACCCGGTACCTCCAGCGATCAACGCTGACCGTCGCCGTCTCAGCCCCCATCGACTCCAGACAGACGCTATTCTGAGATCCCATCCATGGAGGGAAAGACCTCGATCGCGAAGATCCTTGATGACAGACATCAGAATTGCAGAAGCCAAGCTGAATCTCCGACTGCACCAGACCACTCCAACACCCAAGCTCCTCCACTAGCCAGGGAACAGCGTCGTCTTCGCAGTATGCAATATATCCCGCCGCAAGAAGTACGGACCGCTAAATCTCGATAAATCCATTTTAAATCCCACACTGCATAACAACCCGTCCCTAGCCTGCTTCACGCCGCGCGCTTGGGTCGTTCCACATCGTGAAGCGTTCTCCATAGCTACGCAGCAAAGCGCCGCGCGGCGAAGCCGACATCAGATCAGGTGAGTTCTTTCCCCCCGAGAGTTGCCTGCCGGCAAGGAGGAACCAGCATCAAACGACATGCAGCATAATTTACGGGGTCGTAGTTCGACTCCCCCCTGGTGGCGTCATTGGTCCATAGATCGTCCCGAGCTGGTTCTTGGGAGACAAGGTTGAAGTGGACATGCGGTTGCCTTTTTGAGGAGGGATACCGAGGTTCAGGTTAGACACCAAGCCCGAGGTATTCCTAACCCCCAGAAGTTGTGAAGTTGTTCCAAACAACGAGATCTGTGAGGTTTGATGGTTCATCTAAAATTTCTACGTGCCACAGCCAGGTGAACCCTACCTAGGTCAACGGTTTGGACTCCACACCGGCCAGCCAAGGCCGGATCAGACGGTCCCTTTCACAAGCCCGAGTTCTTTCCCGACCTCCGTTCCTAGTCTGCATGGGTAAGCCGCAGTGTAGCAACGTCGAGACACCTGGCAGGCGTCAAGATGCAGTCTAACCTCCGAGAGTAAAGCCAGAATGCCCTGCGTATCATTGGTCTTAATCTACCCCCCCTAACCCACGCCCCTGACTGCCTCCCACTCACTCCCACTTGAACAAGGCGGCCAATAGTCCCGCCGCTAATACCGTTCCCATTCCCCCAAGTCCCTTACCTGTGGCACTGGTAAGCCCCGTTGTAATACAATACACGGCCAATAATCTACCTCCACCCGATATCACTCATACAAACCCCCCCCCCCCCAAGAAGGAAGAGGAAATGAACCGCGCAAAAGGCAGCGTCACGGCGGCGCTCCGTCCTCGACTGTTGCGTCCAACGGATACTCCCCATAACACGCCTCTTCGAACCTCGCCAGACCGGGCATCTTCTCCTGTTCCTGTAGGAAGGCGCCTAATTCGCACCACCCGTCCACACGCGAGGCGTTGCATGCTGGGAGGCTCAGACCCAAGGGGATGGTCCGCTGGTTGAGGACGAAGTGGATGTACTTTGTCGAGGGTCCGTCCAGGTACGACGAGCGATCTGCAGCCAGGGGCTTGGGCGTGCGGATGATTTCGATGTCGAGACGGGCGCCGAAGGGTGTGAGATGGGTAACAGTGAAGTTGTGATCTCCTGGGTGAGCGGTCGGATCGAGGCGTTTGGCGAACTGCGTGAGACCAAATGCGGTGAGGATGGCAACGATGTTTGTGTCGTGAGAGAAGTCGAAGTACAGCGTTTGGTTCAGCGGGAACGTTTCCGTGTTGTTGTCCAGCGTGATGTTGATCTGCGAACCGGAATATCCCAGAGTGTGGTTGTTCAACCTGGCAATCACCTCCTGCTGATACCCAATCCCCACGGCGCGGCCGGTCGGGCTGCCAAAGGAGATATCCCCATAGAACCAAAGATCAACAGAATACTCGAATCCCTTCCACTCGTCGTATGTAAACAGCTCGCAGAATCGACTTGCACCGTACGCCACGGTTTCATACGGACACATGGTCTGCGCCGCATACGTATCCGTCACCGTCCACTCGTATCCCTCAACCATCGCGCTCAACCTCTCCGTCGCCTCCCTAAGATACCTTCCAATCCACTCCATTGCCGCCGTCGTGCCCCCTTTCAACCGCCTAGCATTGGGACAGTTCAGATCCCCCGCCAGCGAGTTATTGAACCCCCTCTCCTCGATCACCACCTCGATCGTCGCATTCCTCGTCCACTCGAGCCCAAAGAACCCCGCTAGGAAATTCTCCGCGCTCTTCAACATCCGATCCTGCGTCGTCGTCCGCACGATAATCTTACTCGTCGGGTTGGACAGCCCCTCATACATGTAGGCGTGCAACACGCCCGACTCGAACAGCTCCATCCGGCCCTTGGGAACCAGGGTCTCCCCGCCTAGGGCGTACTCCCACCTGGTCAGAAACTCAAGTTCTTTTTTGAACCTGACCCCCCCTTTCTGCTTCGCTTTGGCGATTCTCTCCGCAAACTCCATCACGTTTGCTCCGCTGGTGGGATACCGGGCGCCGTGGCGGGAGAGCATTTGGACCTGGAGGATCTCGGCGTCGCGGGGGAGAGGGAACTCGTCGACGCCGAAGCCTGGGCTAGGTGTATAGGGGGTGAGATAGCCCATCATTTGGAAGATGGATTTTTGGTCCGGTTTGGATCCCGAGATGGGGATTGCGGTTTGGAGGGGAGCATTGGGGATGTAGTCGCCTTGCCAGGTGCGGGTTTGGGCGAGGAAGGCGGGGTTACCCGTTGGTGTAGGTCCAGCCCAAAGCTCTGGTGTAGTTTGGAAATATTGGGGGACGGAGGAAGTGGGTGAACATGGGCAGGAGTTGGAAGGGTTGGGATTGGGTTGGGGAGAGTGCAAGGGCGAGGTGTTGCCGGTGAGGTAGTTGAGGGCGAGGCAGAAGACGAGGGCGAGAGTGAATGCGAGTCCGAAGGTCGTCCATTGTCTTACTCTCCGGCTGGTCCCGCGACCTGCTGTTGTGATCTGTGAGGCATCTCTGTGGCTGTCGTCGGCATCGGCATCGGGCTCGGCCTGGGCGACTAGTTCGTAGTCGACTGGCCGACGTGAGACGCCCATGCTGCACGGCGTCTAATCGACTGTTCGGCGAAGGTGCAAGGCATGCGCTAAATGACTTCTCAGTGCTGAATGGAAGAGAGTGAAAAGATCTCAACAGGATTTTCCGCCCGTCATCCCTCGCGCTTTAAGTGCGAGCTCACAAGGTGCGCCAAGACCAGGTGAGGTTGAATGGCTCAGGTGCGGCGTGTGGAATGGTGACCAATTGATTGATGATGAATACCCAAACGGCTATCCACACAGTGCGACCTTACATCCCGTACCACTGGCACACTGATATTGGCCATCACCTCAAAAGTCAACCACGCCATGGAAGGAATGAGTCTCCCTTCTTGCATTTCCCATAACTACACTTTGCATCTAAACCTCCTAGGAACACATAGATATCATCCATGACTGACACCTCTTCACATTTAATTCTTGTTCGTCACACCTATCCTGACCCATTCACAAACTCATTTCTTCCACTGCCACCTGTCAACTTCCACCAAGCCTTGCCCATTTTATTTCTGATTATTGGCAAGAGTAAAAATGTATCTCGGAACTCCAGGACATAGCAAGTGTTGCAGACTGGGGGTTGCCACCGCAGTCCAAGTCATCTCGGACTCATTGTCGGACTTTTCCACAGAACTACCTCCGGGCCTACCCATCTAGTTAGAAAGTACTTTAAATCACCTCTTTCAGAATATCCTCGCCTTTCTTATCCTTCTGGGTCTCCGTGAGCTGCCCTCCCTCCTGGCGACCCTCCATCTTCCCGTGCTCTTCTCAACCTTCTTGAGCTCCTTGCTAGTATCCTCGACCCCCTTCTCGAAGTTTTTCAGCCAAATACACAGACACTCAAGATTGTCGATGGTGCGGAAGTTTTTTTTGTCTTGGATTATTTGTTTCTCCATGGCAATGGATGACGTAGGTGGTGATTTCCTCAAGCTTGATAGTGGCCGCGGTGCAGCCTTGACGAGAAGACACTGTTGATATCCAGAGAGGGCCGCCAGGGAAGGAGAAAAGCAGTGCACATGTTTATGGAAACACTTCTCGATTGCATTTATCCCCCTTTCAACTCTAGGTGCCCACTTTCCACTTCACAACATACACCGCCTGGGAAGTAAACCTGATCAACGCTCATGTTGCTTCATTCTAGTAGGAGGTTACTTAAACACACAATTGACCTGAAAATCTAAAGTAAAATACCCGAAGGAGCCCGCTGACGCCCGTCTTGGAACGGGCTCTCGTGAGAATGGGAAGCCGCTGAGCTTGAGGGTATCAATGAACCAGAGCCATCCCCATTACTATTATCCGCTGCCCAAACGCCGTTGCAACTTTCGTGTGATCATAGCCAGCAGTCTTGCAACCCGACGCCAATCCCATGCCAGCTCCTTGTTGGTCGTTAGAAAATCATCAAGTCCTCATCCCTCGCCTGTCGACAGATGTCGTACATGAGAATGGTGTGGTCAACGTAGTGCAATAGCAAGCGATACCACACCGGTGGAAGCCTTGGCTGGCGCCCGTGGAGATCAAGCCCCCGGGCCTTGGCATCTGGTACCGGCGAGATCGCAATCCCGTGAAGCGCACACAACGGTCTCACCCTCTTGACCTCGTCACTCCGCCGAGGTAGTACCCAGTCAACCCGGAATCCCCGCCGTACTGGCACCCCATGGATACCCTTCGTCGTCTTCGTTAATGTCAGGAGAGCCACCCGGCCGTTCAGCGCCCCCGCAACGACGAGGTTTAGCTCGGGCACGTGGAGCAGCATCGACACCCGCTCCGAGTAGTGCCGCGCAAGATCCCACGGTTCATTCCGTCTGTTGTGGTGGTTATGGTGCGTGAGCACACTCTTGCAAATGATGCCTGTTCCCTGAGGATCGAAGGGTTGAAGCTCGATGTCGGTACACTGGGTACGCAGCATCGTCATGTTCTTGCTGAGAAAGGGTGGGAATTTGGCATGCTGGAACTTCATGGATTTGGTGTTGTGTGTCCTCGTGAGGCTATCGTTGGCAAAACTTATAAGACTGGTAGCACTTCCGTCCAGAGGCGGAGTCTGGCCAAAGCTGGGTATAATAGTCCGGCCGAGATGCACGTCTGAGGATATGTCGTTAATGGCAGCCCCTTTTGGACCAGGCACTTTTGCTAGCGCGGCCCAACGGTTGTCCTGTGTCTGACTAGCTGCAGGTGTATCCGACACGTCGTTCGCTCCGCCAACGTCGCTGTCACTATCCACCATGTCGGACCAGTCCTCGTCGTCATCCTGATTCACCTCCGACTCCACGTCGGGACTGCCATCCATCGCGCTCTGAAGTGAGCCCTCGATATGGGCTCTCAAATATGCACCCCCTGGGTGCCGTTGCCTGATGAACGCGTCTGGGTCAGGCGCCAGATCGCGAACGTAAAAGAGGCTGCACGTCGTATCCAGCCAGGCTTCAGTCTCCGGCAGTGGCATTCCCGGTCGGCTGGAGGGCGTACACCGTATTATCTCGTTCGGCGGCAAGCCCAGTGCCTCGGAAAGAGTCCCCGTTTGCTTGAAGCTGCTATCCGGGAGAACCATCACACTCCAGCCTATGTACCTGTGCCCTGTAAGCATGCTGGTGATATCGACCAAGCCCATTGAGTCGGCCATACCTATGGTTGTTGAGGCCGCGAGTTGCATTTGGAGCGTACATGATTGGATAGCTGCCAATCTTCCAGATATCAAAAATCCAGGTGTTGCCGTCAATGTCTGCAGCAACGACCTTGTCGGCGTATCCGGTATCGTCATCGCAGAATGCAATGGATGGCATGTTGCGGCCTTCAGGCCCTGACGGCAACACAATCCGCCACGTCCGCGTCCTGGACTGAAAATGCTTCTCGAGCTCCAAAGCTGTCTGCCCCGACCACACCTTCGGTGAAGTGTCCTGCTCCAGAGAGCAGGGCCGGCTTGGGTCGTCACTTGTCGCAAACGCAAAAACAGTGACCTCATGCCTGTTGGAGCTAACAGCCAATAGCCTCGACAGCTCGTGAATCGCCAGCCCCCAGGCAGACAGCCCAACATTGTCATGAAAGAACTCTTTAGGCGCCGTTTGTCTCGACGATGCTCCGCCGTCCCGCCCGGCGTTGGCCCTGACACATCGAGCTATCGCATGCGTATAGTACGCACCAACATCGCCATCGTCAAACGCAAACAAGATAACCTCAAAGTTGCCTAGATTCCCCACCATGATGTTGTTCATCTGGTGCCCGAAGTTCCTGTCGATCGACCCCCCCAGCATCTTTGCTATCTTTGTCCTCCTAGGACTTAGTATAAGCGACGGCGGCGGGAGAATCTGCGGTGCCTTCTTCGGTTGGAATACGTAGATCTTATCCTGGTACGCCGCGAAGTAGAGCTGTTCCACGTCAGCATGCACTCCCCTGAAACCGTCCTCTGCAGCCCAGACACCTACATTATACCGCTGCGACATCGCCGTCAAATTACACCTCAGCCTCGCCATCCTCGGAAACCCTTGTTGTTGCTGTTGCGACGACGAAGCATGTCCTGTCTCCTCCTCCATCCCCAGCCCACTCTCCTCCGCCCCCTCGACCGCTTCCTCCGTCGGCCCAAGTAAGCCCAGGATCTCGATCACTCCATATTCATCCTCGATGTCATCGTCGTCTTCATCCTCATCCTCCTCGTCCTCGTCATCATCATCATCCATATCCATAAAGGTCGCATGCGGCCCCTCATACACAAACGTCTTTATGTCCTCGAGGACCTGCGGGCCGAACTGTTCACCATCATCAGCACCCCCTCCCCCCCTCCACTGGTTTCCTCCCAGTGAATACACTCACCCGATTTTCTGCCGTCTGCACATGACACGTCTCTCCCACATGGATCTCGTCAAAGCCTCTCCTACCCCTCCCATCCATATTCGCCTCCTCCATCGTTTCGTTCTCGCTCTCGTCTTGGCAGTCTATCGTTGTCGTATCGTATCGCTTTCTCTCGGGAGGACATGATCTTGCGATGTCGTCAGGGCAGGTATTAGAACGGCGTCGTCGCCGCCGCCCGAGGGGGGGCAAAGGGTGCTGCGTTTGTTTGCTTGCTCGCTGTTGTTCATTGATGAGGAGGGGCAATCGGGCAAGCTTCGATACCGCACTGGGCATTTGATCGATAGGCGATAACCACCCTTACCGATAGGGTAGGTGGGGCCGTGTGCTAGGGGGAGCTGCGCGGGGAAGCTTGGCTTTGGTTCCTTGAGTCCGGCTGCGTTGAGACCCTCAGAGTTCCTAGGTAATAATCTTGCACGCCCACCACACGTGGGACCAAAATCAATGTCACTATCATCCTATTCCTGCATTCCTATGTAAAATGCCATTTGGCAATTCGTGAAAATCACTCGCTAGTCCAATATTCCTGCTTGGTATCACTAAAAGCACGACCCTTTCCTATCGCCAGTCCATGCATACGCCCCGCCGCAGGCTCAGTGGTGCTCTGAGCAAGGTTGAGGATAACCAGAAACGCTTGCGGAAATGCTAATTGGAGTGTGCCATTGCCTGAGAGATCGCATGGTCCACTTGGTGCCCATGCGATAAGATGTTCAACTCTTCGCTTCGCCAGATGCCAGCACACTTCCGTTACACCCTTATGAGCTCTGTCATGTCCTTCATCCGGTAGTCGAGCACTGGGGTCGCCCAGTCGTCCTCCACCAGTGCGTATGACTCCTTCTCGTTCTGCCTCGGCTTCCTCGGGTTGATGGCCCAGTACCCAAAGTCGGCGTCAATAGCTTTCAGGTACCGCATCAGATTCTGCCAATAGTTTGCGTCTCCTTCGCTGGGCTTGTCGGGTGCGCCAAACTCGCCGATCCACACGGGGGCTAGATTTCCCTCAACCAGGTATCCCCAGTTGTGCCGCATGGATTTGACAAAAGACGGGTAGCTTCGCTTGGCGTAGCGGCCCCCCATACTTCCCCACCCGCTCCAGGCGTATACGTGGGCCGAGTACACCACACGGTTGTCCACGTCGAGTTTCACAGGCCTCTCACCTGCGCCCGCCAGGTCGTTGCTCGATTCCGTTCCTCCCACCACGATCAGCCAGTCCGGGTTCATCTTGAGGAGCGCGTTGCCTGCCCGCTCAGCGGCCGTCGCCCATCGATCCCACGTCATGGTGCCCCACACGCCGCGCACCTCGTTCCGAAGGTCCGCGCCGATGACGAGCGGGTTGTTGACAAAGCGTGCCATGACCGTCTCCCAGTGCTCTATCCACTCGTCCTCCGTCTGCTTCACCCGACACAACGGCCCCAGGTGGTCGTTGGCCCAGCCCGCATCGCACGGGTCTGCACCGCAGCACCATGTCGCGCTCGTGATGTGGTCGTTGATAATGACGGCGATCCCCGCCTCCGTCAGGGAATCCACCACCGCCTCGAAAATATCCAGAGCTCGTAGCCCTATCAGGTCCGGGTTCGCCGTCAGCAAGTGCGGAAGGATGTGCGGGTTCAACATGACCATCTCGTCGCTGTAGGGCATCCGGACGCTGTTGAAACCGAGCGTGCGGATCATAGCCGCAATATCGTTGCGGTGTCGTACGTCAAGCCCGCCAGGAATAAATAGCTCGTCACTCGCTCCGTACCAATTGACCGAGGCGAGCTTGAAGCGGTGGCCCTTTTGGTCCACAATGTCGCGGCCCTTTGTTCGCAGCGGCAGCTCAAAGTTGCCAGAGGCCAGAAATGCGGACTCAACAGGCGGCAGCAGAGGCCGCTCGCTGAACAGGCGGGAACCGGGGTCCGGCGTCCAGGGCATGTTCATCGCCTTCTCTGTCTTCCAGAAGCGGTAGAAGAGGCTGCCGACCACCAGGGCGGCAAGAAGGAGCAGCATCTTCGCGGTGTTGGACTCCATGTTGAAGCGGCGCCGTAAAATATTGCGGCGTTTGTGAAGGGGTAATAAAACGTTGTCGGCGTCTTCGTCGTCGTATGGCGGTGCCGGTATTCGGTACGGGCTGTTATGGGCGTACCGGGTGCCGCCGCTGCCCTCGCTGCCTTCGTAGCTGTGTCGTTCTTCCGGCATGAGGCGCTATCTCTGACGCAAGTCCACTCGAGAAGAACAGGTCGGCTTCGGCGCCATGGCTCAATCCATAATTGACTAAAAGCGTAGTAGTCGGGCGGAGCGCCGAGGGAAGTGTGGGAATTTAAGGCGTAGGGGTACCAGCCAGCCCCCGTCGGCCTAGCCTAGAGTCGGTGAGACTTTGTCTGACTGAGAGCCAGGCGGACGATTGGGATGGCGGAAAACAAGGATGCCGAGCGCTTCCGGGCCAGTGAATAAGTGTGTGCCGATGGGCTCAATACACTAGCAATGTGTGTTCTGTGTCCTTGGGACGAGAAGAGGGTGGAACACCGGCAGCGGGAAGGATTGCCTCGTGCCTTCGCCGCTCGTAATTCACCCTCCAAAGAAGCACCGCCCGAGTGTTCCTTGTTTGCCCAAGCTCCGGGCCGAGCACTTTGCGGGGCAGCAGGTGTGTGCCTCCCCTGCCGTGACGGGGCTGCTAGCGCGGTCACGCACTCCCCGCCACAAGGTCCCTTCCCCTTCTTCGTCTCAGATCTTGCACCAGACCTGTCATGGGGCTCACGTCACAACCGCCATTGAAGGTCACACACACAAAGTGAAGGCTGGATATTTTTGTGATGCATGGTATTTTGCTATCTGGTATCTCTATACAGGGCCCTATGCCAATGGCAACCAACGAGGCCAGTTTTTCTCCCCGACCTCCATCGGTTGGGTCCCGTACATATAATTGTTACAGGCTAAGTGTGCACAGTTGTATCAACAAGTGAAGAAAGGACATCCCTCGAAGCGCTTGGTCATTCCTCATCACATCTCCAGTGGGGGGGGGGGGATCCCTGGCGCAGACTGCTGTCAACGGCTGGCTCGGTCTTCCGAACCATTCCGTCATCAACAGAATGCGCTGACAACGCACCCGGCGGTTTCCCTGGTGCAATTGTCATCCAACCCGAGGCGCGGAGGCCCCGGCATAATACGGCTGCGCAGACCGAACTTTCCGACCTTTCCGCCGCATCCGCACTCCCGGACTCCGACGCGCATCGATGCAAACCCTTCAAAAGCAGCAGGGCGCGCTCATCACGGCTTGCCTCAGTCGGTTTGGTGTCGGCCGCCTTCCCCCGTTCGTGGAACCCCATCATCGCACCTCTTATAATTTCCCTTTTCTAATATCCCCATTCCGCCAGCCCTGGTACGGTCCGGGGGTCGACCGGAAACCTAGAAGCCGCACTCTAAGTATATCAAACATCGAAGGTTATTGAAAACCGCCCAGTCGGCGTCCTCATAGGTCGTGGTATGTAAAGGCACCGCCTAGTTGGTAGGTGCTGCACGTGAGTGCGGTAAGGGATCTTGGGTGCTGTAGACTTTGTATCCCCGCCGAGTGCTGTCGGCCTCGTCGATTTTCGGGTATACGTCGTTTAGTACTCCTCTTCCTCAATCGAACCATTCCTCTTGGTACTTTCATATCCTGTTAAGGCCAAGGGGATTGACATATTCGTCTTGTTGATTCTGCCCCGCGCGTGCGTACATTTCTCTCGCATCCCACGTAACTGTCTGTGGGGGACGCGGGCTCGAGAACGACCTCACGGGCACATGATAGCGCGCCGTGTGGCCGAAGTAGTCGGGTGTTCTCCGCCCTTCGTGGTATGCGGGCGAGTCTCTGCCGGGGTCTCGGAGCGACGACGGGCTCCTCAGGGGTAACTTAGCCGTCGGAGAGACAGGAGTCACTACGGAGGGTGTTACTGCTTCGTCCATCGGTTTCCCGGAAGAATCATCCCGGGACAGCATCTCGTACGAACGTGTGTCTTTTTTGAGATCGTCTAGCCGTGCATCGACGGAGACGAATTCCTTCTTGTTCCTGTCCGAGAAAGAACCGAAGAGCAAGTCGCGCCAGCCGGTAACCATGGACCAACGGCCGAGAAGAAGAGCGAGCCAAATGCCGTTCATCTGTCCAACGTCAGTATTAAAGCCTCTCAAAAGAGGGAAAGGGGAAAGTACCCCTAGAAGAAACAGAACCGCCCCCACGGTAGGCATATTGACAACAAGCGGCCCCGCCTTGTCCAGGCATGCGTCTTTCCGTCCTTGCTTCTCGAAGAGACAAAAGATCCAATCGCTGGCAATGCTCGAGTCGCGCTTGACGGCTTCCACGGTATTGTCCTGGAAAACAAAAACGATGGAGAAGAAGATGACGTCGGTGATGATGATCAGGACAATGGCGATTCCTCTCCACTGCAGCTCGATCACGCGGCGCACTCGTCTGTACGCCTGCTTGGGGGTCATTGTGCGGATGCTGTTGGTGTAAGAGGGGAGACCAGAGCCCTCCGTCGAGGAGCTGTTGTCGGCGAGCGAGGCGAGGTAGACCTTGATGCAGTAACCGAAGGTAGCGAATTGGATGATGATTGTCAAACCAGCAAAGACCAGCAAGGGAATCCAAAGATCCGCCAGGCTGTTCTTGTGGTTGATGTGGCACGTGGATCCGAATCGAAATGAAAATCCGCTGAAGACGATGGCGAAAACCACGCCCAGGACGGGTATGCCCCAGCCAGCGGCCTGCGAGAACCACATGAAGTTGCGGCCAACCACGACCTGCCAGCAGATTTGGAGGTGAAGAGACAGAGCCCGTAGGAACACCCACAGCACACCAGCCCATCCGCCGAGGATGAGAAAGGTGCCCGATGCCGCGCAGACCGCATTGGTATGCATGGAATGAGGCGTGATGGCGTCGTAGCATTCTTCTGGCTGGGCTGCCAGGGGAATAACAAATCCAAGCTATATCAACAAAGTCAGTTTCGGTCCGCAAGGCAACACCAGGCAGGGCAGTCGGAGACGCACACTCATGAACAGAACGGCTGTCGTCAAGCAGATGCTAAGGTAGTGTCTGAACGTCTTCTCGACCGGAAGCACTGCCCAGGAGACGAGGAGCCCAATGCACGCTATGATACCAACGACCGACACCCATTGCGCCGCCGTTCCGATGGTTTGGAAGCTGTCGGGATATGCCCAGTCTGTCATAGGACATGGCAAGCAGCAGGTGATGCCAGTGGGGAGTGCTCGGCATAGTCGTCCCTCCACAACTGCGAGATGTGGTTAGTTACCACGACGAGAGAGTAGCCAGGTCGGCGCAACTCACAGCCCCCTTGGTCGAAGAGACTGTCCTGGATAAACGGTGCCGGGCACCTATTTGTCGTCAAGTTTGCCATGTCGATTACTCGCCGCCTTGTAAGTGGCAGCACGCCGTTTTAGTTCGTAGAGTTTGATCCCCTTAATCCCTTCACCACACGCCCCGTGCTGACTTCAAGTCGCACTGGTAGCCCTTCCAAAGCCCAATCCACAAATTCAGTAGAGGTGCGCGTTGACTCGGCTCGCGTGGTATCCGGTGTATAAGGCGCGTATCGGGAATCGTCGAGTTGTCTCGGCTCGCTCGTACTACGTATTAGATGCCACTAAGCTGGTGGCATGGTCGTATAAGGAAGACAGTATGCAGAGAAGAGAAAATTCGTCTCAAGCAAGGAGAGACCTTGAGATGCGCATCGCTGGGGGTGAGAGCCGAGGTGGTGGCAAGGTTGACATAGAAAAAGTTCAAGAATATATTCCTATGGGAGGCAGGGCGGCCGAGGGGGGGGGGGACTGGCCATATGTACGTTACAATGGGAATCCATCCATAACAACGCGCTCATTCCACGTCCCTCGCAAGCGGGACGACGTAGGTACCTACCCAGCAGCAGGGGAAATGGGGCTTCCACCTCTCGAGCTGCCCTAGCCAGAGAAGGAGAGAGGGTCCATGACCTAGGCCGTCGTGGGGCTTGGCTGGAGGCGAGTCTGCGGGGCGGCGTGCCATTGACTCTGCTTGAGCGCTGTGGGTTGTAGTACCTCCATGCTACCGGTTCTGCCCAACGAATGGTGCATCTCACCCGAGGTTGCGTCCCCGTTGATGAGACCAGGGGAGACGGAGGAGCAAGGATTCGACCAGGGTGCCGGGGTCTGCTCGTGGTGGAGGGGCAGGTACTGGCCGGGGGGGCTACCGGGGGGAGGAGGCGAAGACTCGCATGGCCGACATGGCTGGCCGTTTGACCAGGGAGCTTGCCCCGATTCGGGGGTCTCCCCGCCTCGCACTGTCCAGGGCCTCCAGCGACGCGATGGGTCTTCTCGAATACCCCACGCGCTGGCAAACGAGCGGTGGAGGTCTGGATGAACAGCGGCTTGGGCGGGAGCATCCACAATGACCGACTGACGAGACCGGCCACCGAAGACGCCTTCTGCTCCCGTCTTCAGCTCCGCCGCGTGCGAGGTTCTTTTTTGCCCGCTTTCGCACACTGCGAGAGCGAAGGTGAGCTGCACTCCGCCCTCCGGTAAGTCCGCATCCTGCCGGTAGCTGCTCTCAAACCCCTCGATCCAGTCTCTTTCATGGCGCTGAGAAGGAAGAGGGCCCTGAACGGCTAATCGGGAGGGGATACCGTGTGGCTGGCCCTGGGAGGCTAACAATCTATGTTACTTGCTTCAGAGTTAGGTCGGTATCGGACGCCTCCGAACCGAGACCCGACAGCGGATGTCACCCTCTGAATCGTTTGTTGGATAGTGTCGCCTCCGGGTTTGAGACGTTGACGACCTGGTCGGCAGTTGTCGCATCACCCTCTTCTGCGATGCATCGTTCTGTTTGGTGTACACGAGCGTTGCGTTCCATGGCTCCACCGACCAACACGGCTGAAAGGATCACGAGGGTAATGCTGCCTCGTGGCTTTGAAACAGCACCTCTGGGTCCTTGGCGCTGCTAGCATCCCCCAGGCGGTGACTGGGCTGAAGCCGAACAAAAAGAAAGCAAAAGATCGTGAATCCGAAAAAGGAAAGAATCGGTGAACCCGGAAAACGCTTGTAACTGGGCCCATGTCCCCAGCCATGACGTCGAGGCGGGGTCGCCGTTTCTGGTCGCTGTTGCCCTCAACAATCAGTGAGGAAACCAAGGTGAACCAACCCGCCGATATTCGACGCAGTGGACGAGGCGGTGTCTTCCAACTGCTGATGGCTGCCTCTCGCTGCAAGATGCGCCTCAGCGAGATCTCTCTTGGGACATGACTTCATGCAGTGTCAATTGACTGGCGGAGAGTCACCCAAATCCGACCACAGATATCGCAACACCTCAGCGCTGCAGCACATGCTTTCCAGGGCGTGCGGGCCCCGAACTGAGCCCAATCTCCCCATGCGAGGCCATATTAACCAGCAATTCTCAGGCTCTTGGGCTTCAATATCTGTGGCATCAATTGCAGGGCTACCAATGGCTCGAGCCTGTGTCCATAGGTGTCACGACCGCGGGGAACCCGGGGAGAGCTGCCACGGCGGAATCTATATTTGAGTCAAGCTGCCTTGTCAGGCACCAGCTGCCAGACGGCCTGATGGCAGATCTGGGGACGTAAATTCCCATGCGGGTGCGTTGGGAGTTCCCAAGACTGGTTCCTGTGTATTTTTCCAAAATTTGCTCGACATGCGGCCTGTGAAGTTTCCGTGCGCTGCAAATGAACTGAGTAGGGGAATGTGGGAAGTACCCTTTGCACACTGTGCGACCGGGGGCATTTGCCTTGACTGGGCTCACCTGGTTCGCTCGATCTCGAACGCCCAGATTGTGCTCGATGCGTGCCCAAGCCAAGACCATCATCAGGGGCCTCTCACAGCACAGAACACCAGTTCTCTGATTTCACTGGTCTTGCGACGGTCGCTTCTTCACACCACTTGCAACACCCAAACGCGCTCCCGTTCGTCACTCCGCGCGGGTTAGGATCCCGCCCACGAGGGACATGGTCCAGCTCTCTATCGCTGATCACGAGGTTTAGTCACTCTCTCGTCTCTGGTACTTTATTTCGGCGGATGAGACTCAATGATGCCCGCCCCACGGCGATCCATCTCGGGAAACCAAGCCTGTCCGTGCAACATCTTCCAGTCCAGGCACCAGGACCGCCGCATGGGGCGCCAGCGGGAGAGGGTGTGATGCTTTCCGGGTCGCAGCGCTTCTTCTTTTCCCACCCACACAGACAAGACCGACACCGCCATTGGCCAACCAGCTTATTCTTCCCGATGTTTCTCGACTCGAGCACTTCGCGACGCACCGCCAGCTTCCCGCACCTCCCCAACTTTAAACTCGACCCGAGCAGCGAGCAGCGGTGGCGAAGATGGAAGCCAGTTGCGATACCGTCAATTTGCATGCGGCATTGTGTGGTGGGCTAAGCCCAGAATCCAGATGCGCGAAAGTCTCCCAAGAGAAGATTTCACGGAACCCCCCGTTGGACCGTTGACGCCAACTCGAGGCGACGGTTTTCCAGGCGGCCCAGCAAGCCAGCGCCGAGACCGCTACGTTCATAGGTCCAGGCCGAATTCCACCATCACACAACCATCAGCTGGCCCGCTCCTCGAAGCGTTGCGAAGCTCACCGCGGTCTGTGAGCCAGCTCGTTCCAGACCTGTGGGATTTTGATGAGCACACCAACTCGGCCACCAGTTGGCTGTCGAGATCAAGAGCAAAACGCACAAAAAGAACACCCCGCGACGCCCCACGTTTCCTATCTCCTGCGCTCGACAGTGTTTGACAATAGTGTGGAATTGACCTCGCCTGCCCATTGGTTTCCTGTGCGCATCAAGTGCGTTGCAGTTTATCAGACCAGTGTCTGTCAACGAAGGCGCCGTAGCTCGCTAGAGGTGGGTTTGGACTGTTCCGGGAACACAGCGTTTGTCCCAAGAACTCCTGGTTTCACGACTTCTTGGTTCCTGCGACGCGCCTCAACCTCTCAGTAATCGGTCCGCTAGTTCAGATCCTACAAGCTACGTAAACGCAACGGCACATCGTCAATCCAATACCATCATGAGGCTGTAGGGCAGTTCCAGGCTCTTGGGATCTGTGCCGTATCAGGAAGCCCTTGTCGGAGTGGCCACAATGCGAAGCAGATCCCGACGCGCATGATTCTGTCGAGGCAACAGCACAGAAACATGAAATGTTTCCCGATCATGTCACACGAGGCAGTACTCAGGTCTGGGCGGCTGTTGGACGCCTTGGCTGCATCGATGGCTCCTCGTTGCTTCCACAAGATTGCTGCTGACTTTGAGGGAGATTAATCACTGCGATTCTCCAAGACCGCGCCTCCGAGCATCAATTGGACTACCGCAAGTAGGCCAAATACAAAGTCCCGAGGCTGCCCAGAAGCACTTCAAAACGAATACCACCTTACACAACAGCCGAGAGGCCAGCCAATCCCTCAAGCAAGCAAGAGAAATTCAGATCCATGCATCGTAACTGCATTCTGCAGTCCAGATGCAGAACGACTTACACCGAGGTGACCATGCAGAAGCTAGGATGCGGGGCCATGCTGCGATGCGGCAAATCGCCTCGGGGGTCCTTTTCTAGAAGACGCCACCGAAGGGAGCCGGATCGCCTCCTGGAAGCCCGGAGCAGACCCTGCACACGGCTCGGTATCAATTCGGCGATGCCCCCCCCGTCCGTCCCGGCCGGCCTGCCCACCCACGTTTTTCTGGTTGGCCAGAATTATTTGGCATGCCAAAAGCGGAATGGAAATGCGTGCTTACAGAAAGCCACACTGTTTGATTTCCAGCAGGTTCTTGGGTTCTTGGTATGCTGCTCACAGTTTCTCGGGAGCCCTTCGCTAATCAACCTCAAACCACGATGTTCACTTGGCCTGAAGGATCCAATACGGGCTATCTGTAGAGCATGTTTCTGTTTTTAGAGATTCGTCTATTTTTCTTCCTGTTGCCGTTGTCGGCTCTCTCCGTCACTGTTTCTCCACGGCGATGCGGCATACATAGTATTCTCCGATTCAGCAACTGCACTGACGAAATGTTCTGTGCTACAACCGCCCTAACCATGCCTGGAAGGAGGGAAATAACGTTGCAATGCCGGTCTACATTCCCGCCACACTTTCAGGGACGAAGGGCCTGATCTTCCCAGACGCGTCGCCTCGCTTTTATTCACTGGACGTTCTGCACCGCGTTACCCCCAGCGTTGAAGTTCCACATACGGCAGAGAAGCGAAGGCGCTGGCCGTAAGGACACAGGCAAGAGTCTGAGATGGCTCTGTAAGATGTCGAATGGGCCGTAACTCGCGGACAGACAACGGCGACATTCCCGGCCTGAGCTCGGCCGCTCGGCGCTGGCTCTTCATGCGTCTTGGCCTCAGCCAGACAACGACGCCTTTCACAGCCCACTGACACTGCGTGAGAAGCGCGACAAACTGTGGTCCGCGGCACCGCATGCATGCAGCCGTATCACCATATCCTCGCCCATCAACGCAAACCGCGTCACCGGCACCGACACGCGAACGCTGTGCTCAGGGGCAGTGAGGCAGTCAGACCGAACGCTTGAACACTGCGCTGTCGGCACGACGGGAACGGCCCAAGATGTGTGCGGCGCTAACGGGATTCGGCTCGAGCTCCGAACGACAACGACCAAAAAGGGGGGCGGCAAATCCGCGGTTACCTTCCAGGCTCCCTGGGGTGTCCTTGCCTGTCATCGGCGATGGGAACCAGATCGGCCATCATCCCCTTTCACACAGTCTTATTTTCTCTTCAGCGTCGGCGGCTTGGGTGACCCACGACATACCAGCTGGACGTGCTGCGTACCTAGGCAGGTAGTCCCACCGCAAGTCTGCTGCAGGACCCTGAAGTTTCTGAGACGGCGACCAGAGAGGTTTTGTTTTCGGCGTCGTTTCGTTTCCAACCTAACTGACCTCACATCACACGTCACCCCCGTGACGCTTCGTGGTGCTGCGTGGATGGAAGTCCCGGGGGGGGGGGGGGGGTGAGAACCCAGGGGCAGTGGTGGACGACGATGTGAGATACCGCCCAGGTGGTGCTAGAGATAAGAAAGGAAGGTCTGCCATTCTGGAGTAGAGTTGATACACTGCGGATTATTTCCCTATCGACCATCAACAAGGCTGACACGGCCCATGGAAAATTTATCGGTTCCCGCTGCTGCGCACCTTGCAACTTGTCGCCACAGATAGCAAGTAGCGCGTGGTGCCATGCTCGTGGGAGATGGCCTGTTGCGGCGTGCGAGCTCAGTTCGTCTCCTCACCGTGGTGTCATTCGGGACGACGGAATGCTTTGTGGAGAGACAGAGGTCGTAACGTCGGTGAAGAGAGCCGACCATGGTCGCAGCACCTCTGCGGCTCCATAGCTACCAACCTTCCGATGTAGTCACCACCTGACGTCTACTGTGTAGCACCCATTCTGCGACACCAGTGCTGTGTGGGTTATCCGACACTAACCACGTGTGAAGATGGCCTTAGCCCAACTATTATTAGAGAAGGCTGACAAGCGTGAGTAAAACCCTCAGACCACGACCCGCAACGAGTGTTACAGCCAGTGGCTATGGCGAGCTTGGGAGGTTGTTCTATGCGCCTAAATTCCTCCATGCTCGACGACGCAATCCCAGATCCAGGGATCTCGAGTGAGCTTTTCCTCAATGGGAAGGATGGAAATGAGAAAGAGCGCGCCGTTGCCGAAAGCAGCCTCATGAGCAGGAAGCTAGCTGCGAAGCTGGATGTTTGACAAAGGCTGCTACGTCAAGGAGGTCGCGATGTTACGGATGATATGGCCTCGGCTCCGCTAACTTCCAAGGAGTGCCACTCAATGCAGTATCACCACCGCCACCGGCTCTTCTTGCTGTTGTCTAGCTGATGCGAAGACTACTGCAGGGGAATGGCAAAGGGACCTACCTACATATTACCTACGTACCATCCTGCGGATCCACATCAGCGTTACGGTAGCGTCTCGGGAGGTTTTTTTTTTTTTGGTGGTTGCAAAATTTTGCTTTTGCTTGCAGAAAAAAAGAGAAGGACACCACCACCATCACTGGCGGCTATGCACCCCACAGACATTGCACCAGCGGGCGGGCACTGACATGGCAGTGGCACTGGGCAACATGGCGACACGAGAAGGTGTCATGGCCCGGAAGGCTTGACTCAAGCCCGGACTCCCGATGCCAGACACCGGATTGAGGTTGTTGATCCGAGTGATCAGCGGTGGTCCGTCTTGACAGGTGGAGGTGAACATCTTCTAAAGGGCAGAAAATAGGGGAAAACTCCACTGATGCCCGCTGGGCCGAGGAAAGGGGACGTTCGGAGTTAGAACTGTCCTGATCGGGTGGACCTGTCAAATGCGCAGCGAGTACGCGGTGTTCGCCTTCGCATTACACTGAGAAATGCGTTGCGTGTGTGCATTGTTGCGCAAGCGCATACGTTGTGGGAGATGAGGGCAGCGAAATTCATGTGATGCGCGCATTCGCATCTCTCTTGAGAGAATACGCATGTGAAGCCCCCGAGCAAGCAAGCGCACGAGCATGCGTTTTCTCGCCCTAGTTTGAACTGACAAGCATTGAATTGTGTCTGGGTTGGGTATAGCTTTTTTTTTTCTTTTTTTTTGCTGCAGAGAAGGGCGGTGGAATGCGCTCTCCGCATTTCACGGGCGCGCCACGGACGGCTGTCATGTGAGATGCCGAGGTGGGAACTTGGCGGGAGGATATCTTGACCGACGCCATGGATGAGTCTACTGCGAGTAGGTCGGAGGTTATTTACTTACTATTATTGTGTTTGGGGGAGGGATCGGCGGGGTAGCATGATGGGGAGGTCGGTTTTCAGGTGTCAATAGTCACGGTAGAGGATGAGATAGGAGAGGCATGTGAGGATCGGGGATTAGAAATAGGAGGAGGGGATAGGAATGGGAATGGGGCGGTTTGATCGAGGTATGGAGAGCATGAGAGGCCGGAGGTGATGTTGTGGCTTCTGCATGCTGATGGTTTGAGCTGGGCTTTTGTGAAGCCAGAAGCAATTGGGTGGTTGTACGTGGTCTTCACGCTGTTCAAAGATGAGAGCGTCCGTTGACTTCAGCCAGAGTTGGTGGCAACGCAAGCTGGACTCGACTTGACACGCGAGGGTGAACAGCCACGGGACAACTGAGTAGTCAAGTCTCCGGGTTTGTTGGGCCTCCCACTTAAAGGAGTACCTTTTTTGGTGTCTTCCATGCACCCCCAGAAATAAGGATGGGCTTGACCAGAAGCCATCTCGAACTTGTTTGTGGCCCGTATGGAATGATGCCAGCCCCTTTTCGCCTCCTTCGGCCGAATAACCACTCATGGTTTAGCTCAGGGCGCCGAACTTGGTCTCGAGTTGTAAGAATTGCTGAAGCTGTCATTGCCTACATGACCAGAGTACTATCTCAGTGGTAGATGCTATGCCCTAAAGGTGCTGCTCTCGCCGTCGTCATGTCAAGCCTCGATGCCGTAAGCCGTCTCCTCCCCCCCCCCCCCCCCTTTTTTTTTTCCACACGAGGCCATTATGATGGCGGATTAGTTATTCTCTCGTTACGACCTTTTGAGTAGATTTTCCGGCAAGTTTGAAGTGTAGCTGCATTGGTCATCAGTTGTCAGGCATGTTGGGGTCCAGCTAAAGACCATCGTCCAAACATACTGGTTCGCTTCCACGACTGTATTTTATGGCAGGATTCGATTTGCATGCCGATATCCTAGGAAATATATTCCCCCGCTTGAAATCCAGCAAAGCATAGCGCTGAGGGCCCCCGAAATTCTCTGACCTCTGGAAGTGTGTCCATGGGGCTGTGGTAGCTATCTTGGGCTTCAGCTGTCACGGACAAAGCCTAGAGATGTTCCCTTGTCGACTTTATTTTTGATACATGAACGTTGAAGGGGAGTTGCGTGTCCTTCTATTTCTCTTTGTTTTAGGTACTTTTGTGAAGGGGTATGGATATTCTGGAAGAAAGGAGACCATGGGACAACACGCATTTAATTTTGAGAGGCTATCCGTTTCAGGCCTCCCTACAGCGGTGTAGCAAACCATTTTCTCTAGAGTCTCAAAGATGTCCAGCTCGGGTAAGTAGGTAAACACAGCTGCAAGTTGAACCACTTTGTCCCCTCGTTCAGTTACAAAAGTCATCATACTGCATATCTCGAGTGGAAATTTGATCGATCATGTATATTACCCAGATCTATAAACCAACTGGTTAGCACAGCTACTACTTGGAGAGGGTTAACCTCGCTTACAATTGGTGAGACCAATTTCCCCTGGTCATATAGTCCAAAGGGGGGACAGCGTTCAGGGGTTACGACTCGGAATATCTCCACACAGGATCTCAATTGTATTACCAAGTTTTTCTGGCAGGCAAAGATGTGGTTCAGTTCTGCGACGGTAAGAACTTCTTTGTACAAGACAGCTTCTCATACCCCAGGAGTTCGTCATCAGCACCGGGACAAGGACCGCCGCCAAGTGTTGCCGAAACTGCAGTCTCTCGCCACTCGCGAAGTGTAGCCGCTTCAAAATGAGGCATTCTTCCCACAGCACTATATAAACCAAAACTGTGTTGAACATTGTGTATTGTCCGGACTCTCACCCCGCAGGACGAGTTGTTGAACTACCTGTTATGTTGGAGGGCGCGTACCCTGCAACCAGACCCCAGAGTACCCGAAGGGCGGGTCTTGAAAACCCAATGGGCGCCAACCCATCGTTGAAGAGCTCAAATGCAAATGCAAAGGTATCATGTCTAGGTAGGTGCTCCGTTTTTATTAGCCGACCTCCCTCCCTCTTTCGCCGTAGGCCCTAGACCCCGACCCCGACCACCCCAACTGCTGTGCTTTTTTTTTATCCCCGAGCGTCGTGGAACTCGTCGCTCGAGTCCTCTTCCGTATCAATCCGCTTAAGCTGAGACGAGGGCAAGTCCTTTTTCATGTCCTTGTGGAAATCAATGAGTGGACCTTCGCTCGCAGTTGCGCCCGTAGAGGCGAGCATTTGCTGAATCTCGGCCGTGCTCTTGTGCGAAGGATCGAGGGGTGGCTTGGGGGCCTCCTTCTTTGCTGCTGATGGCTTATCATCACCAAAGTCTATCAGGTCACCACCGCTGGAGGTCGGGCGAGCCTCTGACGTTGATGCCCTAGGAGGGATAAAATGTTTAGGGTCCCACTTTTGCCCCTTGATGATAGGATAAATCGCCATTATTTGCGCTGCCTGCTTCTCCGGAGTCTCTCCGTCTCTGCATTTTGGTCAGCGAGTGCCTTCAAGTCAGTACCAAAGGGAACAGGCGTCAAACATTTGCGCGTTGATGATCCATTCGAGATCCTCCTCGCCTTCTTCAGAACCACCGGGGCCACCCTTGACCCTCCGGAACAATCGTGGATGCCAATCAATTCCGTCGCTGGCCCTAACAGCCGCCTCTTCGCGTTGCTCCTCCTCAATCTTGGTCTTCTCGTCCGTGGCGAGTTCATGATTTCTCTCCTTTACTGCTTGTGCCGTCTTGTACCATAATTTCTGCGACTCCCTTTCATCTTGCTCCTCGAGAGGTCGACATAACGGCGGGGTGGGTTTGGCTCGGTGTGCGTTAAAGAACATTTCCTTGTGGCCAGTCTGTAGACGTTTAGCAACCTGGCGAGCCAATCTAGGCGAGCACTCTCACCTTCAAATCCCGGATAAACATTTCCTCGCTCCAGAGCCCAGAAAGCTCGTACAGAATCTCGCCTGTGGCGTCGTCTTTGATCGTGCCCCCAATGGCGTTGTACGTCCCGCTGACCCAGCCCTTCGTTTTGAAATCGATGTCGGCAGTCAGGCCCAATTCGGGGCATCGCACGATGCTGCGATCGCCAAGCTCGTACTTCATTTTGCCGAAGAGAATGCCCCTTGCGTACATGTTGGGCTGGGTGAGGATGTATCGTTCCCCCTTTTTTGGGTCCTTGCCCCTATTCAGGATCGTCAAAATCGCGGTCCCCTCCATCATGCTAGCCGCCGAATTCCCCAGGAACTTGCTCCTCGGCTTCAACGTGCCGTCGACGCGAATGTTGTGCCCTGGGACCATGTAAAAATAGCTGGATTTTGGCGGGTGGTGCGATGTTTGCTCGGAGATGTAGTAGGCTCTCGTCTTGTCGGGAAACTCCCAATAGCAGGTAAATATCTCGCCGAGGATGGGATTCAGGGGCTTTTTCACCCCCCTAAGAACATATCAGCGGCCAATCCATCGAAGGGGTGTACCCACGCTGAACTTACGGTGGTCGTATGTGCCAGCCACTCAGGTAAAACTTAACAACGGACACAAAACGCTCGAGGGGGTCCTCGATCTCGGGAATCGGGAGCAGCATCTCGGGATGACACATGAAGCTATCGCCACTCTTGTTAGTTTGGCCATACCCTTCGCACACCCCGACGCGCTCAAAACTGTATTTCCTGTGAGCCTTACTTCGTGATTCTCTCGAGCATACTGCGGGGCTCCAGAATGAACGTGGGAAGGACGACTCGGCTGAGGTCGGCGCCCGGTCTGAGCTGCGATATGATATGCGACAGGACTGCGCGGCGAGTTAGCTATGCCGCGGTGAGCGCTGTGACGGGAGACAGACCATTCCCCTGATCGGGCTCGACTACGAGGGTATCATCTTCGAGCACCTCGCCTTGGGACACTTCGCTAGACGTCCTACTGCCTGTACGGAAGCACATTGCGCGTTAGCAAGCTCGTTCAACAACCACGCATAATTTCCATTCTCTTGCCTCCGATAGTTTTACGGCGGAGGATCTCGACCGGTCCATGTACTACATGCTATTGTGCTCAAAACGGGCCCGGCCTGGTGCATTTTCCAAGGCGGAGACTCACTGGCATTCGAGGTTGCCCTACGGCGACCTGGAACAAGTCCAACCATGGTGAGCGGTTCAAATAGGTGCGCTTAGGTAGCGATAACGGAGACGGGGAGAATGAAAAGTGAGGCAGGAAGCTGTCAAGCGCGGAAATTTCCCAGCGTAGGTATAGAGATCGAGCTACCCGACGGAGATGAGAGGGGACTGGGGCTGCCGCTTTTTCCTGTTGTAAATTCTGCAGCCTCGAGTGAAGTGCGCGGAGCGAAATTCGCAGACTATTCTACTGCGAGCGAGGTCGGGAAAGAATGACGCAGTGGGCCAGGTCAAACTCACGCTGTGATTGGCGAGGTTCGTGCGACTACACACCTAGCATCCCGAAGTCTCCTAGAGGTTTATTTGGCGTGCCGCCTTGTGCGAGGTGTTTGCACATTGGGAAACAGCGGTTGCCCCTCTTTGTCTTGACGTGCTTTACGCCATGTGCAATGCAGGCAATATACATTCGGTGTTATCAGCGACTTGGCTTGCGGGCTCAGCTGCTCGGTTGCTCATTGCCTAGAGCCACCTTCTAAAGCAGCGTGCTTGGCCGTTTCTTTTCGATTCTCCGCGTACCTAACCTACATTTTGGTGTGGGGATGGAGGGGTTGGAGGGGTCGGATTTCACGATTAGCTCGATGCCGCCAAGTTCACTCCTCTACACAGTAGTAAATTGCTCTAATCTAGGTCTAAAGAGACGGTGGGTCTATCCATTCTGGCGCGGCCATAGGGTTGACTGACTGATCTCGTGAATTGACAGTGTTGTCATCTTTGGGGAAGGGCCATGATGTCGCAAGTAAGCTGTGAGACTGCCAAGGGTAGATCGAGCTACGTAACTTATCGTCGTACCAATCGCTGCCATGCCTGGAATGTTAGGCAACCACGTGGGCCCGCGACACATGAACGCGGGGTAGAGGTTCTAGCCAAAACGACAGGGTCCAAAACGCGGTACTTGAAATTTGCATTCAAGAAGGCGCATATAAGTTACGACGTCTCAAGGCTCCTGGGTCCTCTGGACAGTTTTCGGGTGTTAGACTGCGGTCCTCTTCGTGGCGCAGATGGGGTGGCAAGGCTCGCCGAGGGGCCGGAGCTTTCCGTCGGGACGTGGCTAGCCTTCTGGCTCGGGATGACGTTTGTTTTCAACATAAACCTAAACCCTGAGGCTCGTGAAAAGTCATGCCCTGTGACAGTTCGAAACTGCTCCCATTCATAGCTGCTTACCAGCACCTGTGTAATCGATGCGTTTGCTCGCCGCCAACCAACTCACCTCAGCGGCTAAGTTGAATCGTGCCGCTATGGTCCTGTTGGTGTGGCACAGTCCAATCTTGATGGCATCTCCGCAAGTCGTTAAGTTCCTTAGTAGGCTTTCGGGGGTCCGCAAATAAGCCGTTAACCGGGGCTAGCCACAGCCATAACGGCCCGCCGCGCGAGGCTTTTCGTGGACGGTTGGCGTTCCACGAGGATACTTGGGCACACTACCATGGTGGTCGGGCGCGCTTCGAAACAAGATAGCCGAGAGACAACGGCCTCCGTCGCCTGCTTGGGATGACGATGAGCGCCGCTCGGGGCGGTTTGAAGGAGGCCCAAGCCGCGCTGAGCTGTAATACCCGTCCCCAAAGCCGTGCAGTCCCCCGTTTTCACAGCCTCTCGGTTATTTGATGACGGATACCGTACCACCACCAAGGGAACCTCCAAACGGGGCTGGGGCCGGGCCAGGCAGACTGATTGACCAGAACCCTTGGCGGTCGAAACACGCTCGTGGACCCTGAAACGCCAAACTCATCAGTGCCGACCTCCAGAGTAGAAAGGGTGGCGGGTGATGTCAGTCGGCCGACACAACATTTTTGAGGCTCATAGGTAGGGCTCGCATTCTCAGGACCGCACAGTAATCGTTTGCTCATGGAAATCGCGTTTGTCGGAGTCGGAGGTGCTTCGAACCTGGGTCCATGCACGTCTGCCCATTAGATCCTCTCGATTGGGAAGTCGCACGCCTCCCCGCTCCAACACTTGCGTCCAAGATTAGGTTTCCCCGTTGCCAAACGTTCCGTCCACCTCCAGCCTCTCCTTTGCAGGAGAGTTACAACTTCGCATTCACCAAGCTGCCTTGGCCGCAGCATTCCGGGAACCATACCAGCCCACGTTCTTGACGGACGAAGCCGCTCTGCAGCCAATTGTCGGTTCGTCGGTCGTGCCTGCGAGCGGGCACATGCCCACCTTCCCCTTCGGCACCGCGTGAGCCGCCCTGCACCTCGTCCCCCGTCTCCAACACAACATTTGCTTGCAACGAGGCCCCATGACGCTATCTGCCCTCCCGAACGGTGCGACGACCAATTGACAGAATGGAGAACGAGGCCCCGGCCATGTCCGTCCAGGATGACAGTCGGGCATCGAAGCGGGGTAGGATCATGGGGAAGCTTTTTGGTCGAGACCGTGATCGGAAGGTTTCACAGGACGAGGCACCTCAGAGCACCGAGGATCTGAATGCTTTCCTCCGCGGTCCGTCTGATACGCTGCAAGTTGCCCACGCCGGGCCTCCCATACTTGCCAAACTCGACCTCTCAAGCGTCACCCGGTATCCCAACGCACTGGACGTGCACGGCGGCTCCAACCTTCAGCAACACGATCTCGCCCTGCGACCACGCTCCCACAACTCCAACGCCCGACCCAAGAAAGGATTAGCTGTGAGGTTCGTCGATACGTACCCGGAGGTTATTGGCACCGGCGGCGACGAGTGCGAGCAGCCCACAGCTGAGATATCCAAGAGGAGGAGACCAAGACCGCCCGCTGTCAGTGCTACAACAGCCCCTGCCCGGCCACCAGAAGTCGGGGATGGCTCGCAGAGGGCACTCCTAGATGCCCAGGTCAACAATGGAGGCTTCAGCCCCCCACAACTACGGCGCGTGCAGACCGGACACACAGGTGTGCCTGCTCCCCCAGAGCAGCCAGAAGTTCTACCCCCTGGGAGAAATGTACCTGCAAGGTACCTCGACAGCCCGGTGGTCTCCCACGATGAGAAGAGGAGGTCATTTATTGAGATACATCAGGCTGAGATGAGGGAAGCCGAGGGCTTGGCTTTTGCGAAGGCTGTACGAACAGGAACAGATCTCGCGCACCAGTCAAACGCGACGTCAACGGCTGCCACCGAGTCCGGGGCTGACGATGCTTTCTCCGAATCCCCATCGTCCACCTACAGCCCACAGGCACCCTCTATATCTCAATTTTCTACACAGGGTCCTCTTGTTTATTCAACAAAACAACCACCTCCGCCTCCCCCGCCACGAAACCGTCCTCCGCCTCAAGTATCGCAGATTACCCAGGCCTCCTTTAGTGAGCGCTCACAAATACCGCAACCTCCCCCACCCCGGAGTGCGCCGCAAGGTGCACAGTACCCACCACATTCGCAGGATAATTACCAACCAGAGACACCCGAGAGGCTCAAGAAGGGCCAGGCCCTGAACCACAGCCCGACTTCGATCCATTCAACAACTTCGAGCTTCAACCACCCATACGCTTCCCTCAGGCAGGAGAGCAGGGCTTCGGAAAGAGACATCTCGGTACCCCAGGCTTCGCCTCGTAAGACATCCACGTTACATGACGTGGTATCTGCTGCGGCGGACGATGCGCTGGATGACTTCGTCGCCCTTACCCGTCACCTATTTGAGCTATTTCGCCTTCACTCCGAAAGCGTGCGGCCATTAGTTTCTTGCTCATTTGAAGAGCTTGCTAGAGGCGCATTATGGTGGTTCTTGACAGGCCGGTCAGCTCTTGAAGCCGCCATCAAAGAGCGGCCGACCAATCCTGAACATCAAATGCAGCATGAGCGAGCGAAGCAACAGGCATACGCCGACTTAGCAAAAGGGTGGTGGTTGACAGAAGAGATTGTACCAGAGCTCAACAACGGGAAACGCCCACCACCAAGCGTCGAAGTCGACGATGTTCGGGCCACGGTTGTCTCGAACCTCAGAAAGCTGGCTGTTTCTATGAAGAAGAATGACTTCCTGCCGCCAGAAGAAGCCTTTCTTCCTGCGATCGTCGACAGATCGATCTGGATCGAGTATCCAAAACTTAATCAGGATATCGTCTCTCTTCTTTGGGGCTCTTCGAGCTCTTCGCTCACTGACCCCAAGCCGACAACTTCAGGGATGAACCTCATGGAGGGACTCCCGCTGAGCGATTCGCCAGCCGCCTTTTGCTTTGCGCGATTCCGTGCAGACGTCTACCTGATGGAACAGGGGAGAGAAGCGCAGCAACTATACTTTCCTTGTATCCTGTCTACTGTCCGGCCCAGGACACAGCCAGACATCCTATTTGTCATCGCTAGTCAAAACGGTGCTGTCCAACTCCGTATTTCCGGGAGCAGGAGCTTTGGCCCAACTTGGGAGGACGTCAGATGGCGGTCGGAGAACTGCACGCTCGAGATAAGGCTCCCGCGTGGGTTCTTCCTGGCTATTCAATGCTCCCAGGCAAACTACAAGATGCTTTGGAACATGTACGACTACAGCGCGAAGGTTCATGCGAGTCTATACCCCCGACAAGATGAACAATGCATATTCACCTCGACCCTCCGAGCATTCCAGTATTTCGACAACGACCCGCAATCACGCCAGTTTCCCCGAGAATCAACCCCTGGATGCAATATTGCTGTGTTCGAACGGCTGCATAGAGAGGGGGCTGCGGCCGGCCCTCGCACGTTCCACAGAGGGTATCGGGTTGCTGTTGTAACTGGCACGACGACCAAAACTTTGAGCGGTGTCAATCAAACATTTGCCCCCCAGGCACCTGTTCAATATGGCTTCTTACGCAGCGATGCGAACGATCCTGCCCTTTCTCTGAAATTCGAGAACGGCCGACAAAAGGGCAACATGGTTCTATCATTCACAGACGAGCAGGAGAGGCTGCGGCTGCATAGCCTTCTGATTGGGGCTGCTATGGGTCGTGACGAGCAAATCTTCTGCGAAGTCCCCTTTCAAGGGATATGGTTCTCCGAGAGAGACGGAGATGCGAACCATCAGAGCCTCAGGGTGGTGTCATCACTACCTTGGCAACGAATCCGGGTCATCAATCACGACAATGATGGAGATCGGCCGCCGTGCGTGCTTGCTGACAGGCTCCGAGTTGTCTACGAGTTTAAGGAGGGGACGGTCACAGACAGGATTAATGTTGCCCCTGGGGAACTCCGGCTCCGGCTGGACGTCCGCAACCCCAACTGCATGATCATCTATCGGCCGCCCCAAAATGATATGACCATCGCAGTTATGGAGGCGATGGTGCATCGGGATCTGCCATCCGAGATAAGCCATGCCCTGGATATTCTCCGCCAGACGCCTACTATCAGGACATTAATCTTCCCCTCTGTGGCAGAGCTGCATACATTCGAGACGGCGATTACGGGACACAAAGTCCTGTACGATGGAGTTGCGAATTCTTTTGCCATCGCCCGGCGGCGCATGGTTGTGCCTATTCATAAAAAGTGGGAGGCCGGGCAGACGAGAATACAAGTTGTCCAGCAAGACGGCGTGGTTCAACTTCTGGCCTTCTTTGACGACTTCGCCCATGGAAAGTGCATGGGCTTCGGCCTCAAGGGAACCGACGTGTTTGAATCGTTTGGCAAAGGGAGCAAGGCTGGACTGAAGATCGTCGATGCCAAGTTCCCTCTTCCGAAGCCGGTTGTCCCAGGGGCGGAAGACGCCCATGCAGTCGCAGAAGTATCCTTTGTGTGCCTTGACCTGCCTGAGTTGCCGGGAGAACACGATGATATATCGATCACATTTGATAGCGAGCAGGGTATGTGCGAACATTTTGTTACCTATGGCATCAACCAACGCTAACACTGTGTACAGAGAGGGATAAGGTGGCATCGTGTCTTCCGGCGCCAGTCAAGGGGTCTCGTATGCCCATCAAGATCAAGGGTTTAACGTAACACCTGGTTGGCTGGGATAACGACTTGGCAGCCTCAGGCTCACGACTTGAAGAACAAGGGAGTGTATGCTCTAATTTGATTAGCAGAGATACCCTCAATGTGAATGATTATAATCTACTGAAGAATAGCTTTGGTGGCCGATGACAAATAATGCACCGTAACTTGATAGTATGTGGACTGGTGCATGGTGTTGGCTCTCTATCGTTTTGGTATCTTCCTGAGTCTGCTATCGATGAGATAAGCCAGAGACCTTAGCAATAACGTACACACGACCACTGCCCAGTAGATGAAACCCCCAAACTCCGCAACGCCTTATGACCTACTGTAACTACTTACACCCGTCGGCCAACCAACAAAGGGTGTCCATATCATGAAAATCACCTTCGCTTCCGCCCTTCTTTTGAACATTCCTGTCTTCGAAATGACGGCTTTGGAGACCGACTTCGTCGAGGTGGAAATCTAGCGAGGCGGCGTCAAATGTTACCCCCCGCCCCGAGACCCGACATCCTCCCTTCGTCTTCCCCGGCTATTAGGAACGTCAGAATCGTCTCCTCGTTGGCTCGGGGCTAGGCGACCGCGTCGGGCTCCTCGACTGCGGCCTCATCTTCAGCCACTTCTTGGTACTCAGCTCCAGCTCCCTCTCCAGCTCTGGGCCCGGATTCTTGCGATGTATAAAGTTGCAGAAGCCGCCTCGCACGCATCCCTCCCCGCTGTTGAGACGACAGCACGCTTCCCTGAAATCCGTCACGGGGCTCAGTTCGCAGTAGATGGGCCGCGCGGCGTACCACCTGCTATTTAGCTCATCGCAGGCTTTCTGAGCCGAGTCTTCGTACTTGAAGCGCGCGTAGACGTTGCCGATGAGGTGATCGTTGTTATTGTCGCACACCACCAGCTCTTCGAGCTCGCCGTACTTGCACATCTCGCACCAGATGTCCTCGTAGAAGGCGTCAAAGTGGTTTTGGAGCTGCGAGGCGTTCATGCGGTTCTTGGGGTCGAAAGCGGGGTTGTGGTAGAGGTTGGGCATGAGGATGGTTTGGCTGTACGAGGGCTTGACGTGCTTGCGGGAGCAGCGGTCACCGTGGCGGCACGCGCCGATTTTGTAGTAGAAGGAGCAGTTGACTTTGTCTTGCTCCGTGCCAAAGATGGAGGCAAGGAAGTTGGCCATTTTGGAATGTGTGTGGTGTTTGTGATGATCGGGGTTGCTCGCGATGGGTAGATGGTGGGCGCGATCAAGACTGGTGCAGATGCGATTGATGATTATCGCGGCGAGGTTGAGGTTCGCAAAAAAGAAATAGTGGAGACTTTCAGCCTGCTGAGGGTGAATTTGCCACGATGTGGCTGAAGAGGTGGTGATTGGTTAGATTTCTCTTTGCTGCCATAAGGCTGCCATGTGTGGCTGAAGCTTCTCGAATCGGCTGGCTGATCTGTGTCGGTAGGTTCCGACAGAAACTGCGGGCCCCCAATCCCGGTTCCTTTGTGTGAGAACGCAATTCTTCCTAAACCCTCTGTTCGAAGTCCCATGCTTCCCTGAATTGCCGAAAGGCCTTAATCTTCTGGATTGAGGGCATAAATATTCTTCGAATGCCTACTGTGGTATCCACATTGTTCGGGAAACAGCTTCCCATATTCTTCAGGGGGCTCCTGTCTTTCTCATTGGTCTCATAGATGGTCAATCTTATTTCTCCCGCCGCTACGCAGCAGCAAGCTTGAAACTGGATATTGCCGCGGGCTACAAGTTTTCACAGCGAAGGGGCTGGGTCTGACATGGCCACTGATTAAGATGAGACCGGCCTGTCGATATCTGCTGTGCGGCCAGCAGTTTTTTATCACGGCGCAGAATCTCAGGCATGATCTCTGCATTACAGGAAAAGCTCATGTTTTGCCATTCCGGGGGCCAATTCTCAACCTGCTGTTTTCGGCACCCTCAACCAAGCCTCCAGAGGTACCCTGAGCTGGGGTCACCGAGTACCTGTCAAAGTCTCTTTCACAGCTCAGGAGCACCCTGGTTCACGGTTGCATGTCATCCCTGAGCATACCAGGGCAGTGGGGCGCAGAACGAACCACGGCCAATCACAATTGGGCCGGGTTACGGGACGGCGTCCGGGGGTGGCGGGGCCGCGGCCGGGAGTTGAAGAGGTCGGGACCCGGGATTACAGTTGTAGAAACACTGTAAAGGCAAGAGGAGATGGTCTCCCAAAATCTCAGACGTCGTCTCACCTTCTCTGGAATCGTCCCGATCGTACCGACGCTAATGGTTTCTTTGTCTCTGCTCCCACCGCTAACCGCCCGTCCTACTATCGCCTTTGTCGCTTTTGTCTTGGTGGCCAACTGCTCAGCAGCGTCCTCAACCGACCAGCATCTTCCAACATGATTTCCGAACCTACACGGCATGTTGGCCGAGCGGGACAAAATGGCACTGACCCATGACCGACAGCCACGACGTATCAAGAGACTCGAAGCGCAAAAACGACAGCAGCAACAACAGCCCGTCTCTTCTCGGCGGCAACCATCTCCCATTACCCGGCCAGAACCGACCCAGCTAGAGCTGGCCAGGCTAACGCGGAAGAACCTTGCTCTGTTCAACCAGATGACAAGCAACGGAGCGACATCCCGGTCAAAACCAAAGTCGCGCGCTACTTCGACGGCAGCATCCAGCCTTGCCGCGCAGGCTGCTCGGAACGGAGTTCTTGACCGGCACGATTCGAAGCCACCTAGCAACATCAACACCATCCGCAAACGATACACTGCCTCCCGCGCGACAAACTCACCCACCGAATCTAAGTTCGAAGATTACATACCAGCGACCGCACGCGCTCCTAACGAGGCGACTGTCGCTGGCAATTTTCAGGATGCCTTGGTGAAGAAGTATGGCCGAGGGTACCAGCGCTATCTGAACCAGGCATTTACAGGCTTTCCAAGCGAAGTCGGGTTTAATAATGGTCTCTCTGCTGCCCATCCCGGCTTTGTCCAAGGCCTCGATCGGGGCCAATACCAGTCGGTTGACATCGGTAAAATTGACGGTGCCGTTCTCGATGCCGATAACCCTACATCTGTTACTCTACCACACATCGCCGGGGAATTCAAGAGGCTTGGAGGAGATCTGACGGTAGCCGAGGAACAGGCAAGGTATGGCCGAGCGACTCTTGCCTGCGCCAGGAACCGGGCTCTTGCGATGATGGATACTGCCGATACGCTCGGCGACGCCCACGTTACCACCTTTACTACCGATGGTCGTTTTCTGGATACTTACGCCCATTAAGCCGACTCCGAGGGGCGATATCATCAACATCCTGTCGCATCAGCCGATCTGGAATCGTACAAGGGTTTCAAAGACGGCGACCGAATGGCCGAGAAACGCCCAGGATTGCGCGAGAGAAGCGTCGCATAAGGCTTAGAGACCAGCTCTAGGCGCATCATTGGAACAAGCAAAGACGTTCACAGGCCTGCCGAGCGAGGACATAGCACAGCCCTTGCCGCTGCCATTCAGGTGCCGCTCTGCTGTTTGGCTTTGGCTTGCCCTGTTCCTTGCCTCCGTAGGCATCAGTTGCTACGTATTCCGGTAATTCAGGATCGGGCCCAGGAGAAGCATGTATCTATATTCCGGTTATATTTGGCAGCCGAGATCTTTGGAAAGGGGTTCTTCACCTTGTCACGATCCCAACTCTTCGAATGGTTGCGGTCCGGATCAGCGCTGAACCCCTAAAACGCCCTGGAAAGCCACCTAAAGCGGGGCAAAAATTGCAGGTATTTCTTTCACCGCGTGCCGCGCTCCTCCACTTGTTGACCCACACATGCCACCTCGCATGTCTCAGTCTTTCGGCTGTTCCGTCGCTCCTGCTGGCCAACTGATGCTTGGCAGAAATTCTATCTGGTGGAAGAGCTCCATGGTGCAGAAAGCGTGAGACATGCTGCAGCCGCGGCACCTCTGCCTGTAGGTGTGAATGGCGGTGTCAAGAGGAGCACTATCCTTACGGAACAGTGCAACAGAACACATCATCGTCGCTTAGAAGCAGCAGGTTTGCCTGGTAACGCTTCGATATTATGGTACACGTATCACACTTTAACTTTGCCAAAGCGGAACACCTAGGCAAGAGCGGGGCGAAACGTGGCTTTGGGTGTCCAGGAAAGCTGAAGTTGGCGCGGGGGAGGGTCCGCAAGGTGGCTTGCCATCCAAATTGCCTCAAATCAGGTCGCCGAACTGGGACAGAGGGGGCTGGGATTTCGAGCTTGCGCACGCTGGTCAGACCGGTTTTGGCTGGTGGGGACACGTGTGGCGGACGAGCTCCCCATTTCCTGTGCCTGCCTAACCCGTCCACACTGACCGAGGAGAGTGGATCTCCCGCTCCTTCGCCATCGATGCGTAGATGTGCGTCGGAGGGACGTCGTGCGTGGTGTTGAGCGACGGATCCTCGATCAGCTCGAATGGCGGGATTTGCGACAGGGATTCCGGGCCCTGGACGGGGTTTAGCGAGCTGGTTGCGGTGCCCAGGGCAGGCCTCCAGTTCCTGCTTGTGTGATGATGCAATCTGCGGTTGCATCAGTGAGCAGCGGCCGCTGGAAGATTAGTGGAACATTGTGCCAACAACTTGTTGTGTTTGAGTCCGGGAACGGCAAACTTGCCTGAGCTGCCATTGAGCCAGAACACGATCGCATGCTAGAACCAAGGCGAAACCAAGACGGCAAAATCAGGAACTCATATCCCGGCCCGAGCGGTGCTGGTTCGGCTGGGTTTTCAGCTTGCGTGGGTCCGGGGAATCTTGGAGCTGCAGCTTTGGTCCTAATTTGCCCTGGCGGCAAGCTGGTCTGCCATTGAGGACAGACGATGTCCCGCAAAGATGGCGCAGATCGGACACAATTGGATCCAGAGTCCAGACTCGAAGCCGGCCTGGAGGCTGGGAGGCCTGTGCCGATTGATCGATGGGCTGGGTCTTTTTGCTGGAACTGGGACGGGAGCCCGGGGGTGGGAGAGCAAGGTTGTTTTGGGTGGGTGGTAGTTATGGTTCTGACGACGTCAGAACTCTGCTTGTCCCAGCAGGGCGGGGGCCCAAAGCAGCTTCACGGGCCAAGACCTTGGATCGTCCCTTTACTTTTTTTCTTCGAGGGTTCACAGCGGCTTTGATCCTGTGTCCCAAGCCGCCGGTCTCACCGTGCTAGTCTCCTCTTCTTTTCTTTTCCCTTCTTCCTCCCTTCCCCTCATTTTCTCTCATTCCACTCCAGTTTGTCTCCGCTTCGGTCAAGCTCGGCTCGGGGGCTCCCATTGGTAGCTTTGTGCCGCATTCGTCGTCACCGAACTAGATCCCGTTACCCGCTCGGTGGCTTGCGGCTGTTTCTCCCACCAGCTCAGAGCTAACCGACCAACGCTCCGTTGAGCGCACTTCGTATGTGGCCAGGCCGATAGTTGCTTTTGCATCAATTGGCAAGCAGGAGACGCATAGCAGTTGCACTCCCCATTCCCAGCCGACATGGCTACTGAAAAGGCCGAGACAGAGCTCAAGCAGCAGGGCGCCATCGAGGCTGCCCAGGACCCCGAGAGCAGCGTCACCTCCGCCGACGCCCAAAAGACGATTCTTGCCGAGAGCAAAAAAGCCGGCGTAGCAGCCTTCACTTTCGACCCAAATGCAACACGAGAGGAGAAGGCCGCTCAGGCGAGAGATGTAAGACGATCCTGCGCCGCGCAATCTGACCTTTGCACTTGCTGACACGGACCAGGCGATCCCCGACGGGTTTCACAGGAGACCCAAAGGTATAGCGCTCGTGACGGATATCGACGATGGTTCCAAGCCCGACATTGCCCTTCCCACGCCGTCCAAGGCCGGGGCGATCGAGGTCCCCAAGGAAGGATCGGACGCGGCCGCTGCCGACAAGAAGGATGAGGGTGCTCAGTTCGGGGACATGACCGGGTGGGCTCCCAGGTTTGGCTGGCCCGTTGATTCCGCACACGAGGGCGAGAGCTTGCTGGACCATGCGACGTGGCTCGAGTCCCAACTTGCGGACACGTACTTTGGAGGTGAGATACGACTCTAGACCTCTTTTCACGCGTTGCATTATTTCTAACATGGTTGCGTCCCTTTCAGACTGGTACTACAACGCCGGCGTAATTGTCTTTGCCTGCCTTTCCTCCTGGCTCATTGCGGTTTTGGGAGGCGGTCTCGCCTGGGTCTTTATCATTATGGTAGTCTGTTCGACATACTACCGGACGTCCCTTCGCCGAGTTCGTCGAAACTTTCGGGACGATATTACACGAGAAATGGGCCTCAAGAAGCTGGAGACGGATACGGAGTCGTTGGAGTGGATCAATTCCTTCCTCGTCAAGTTTTGGCCGATCTACCAGCCTGTGCTTGCTCAGACCGTTATCAACTCGGTTGATCAAGTTCTCAGCGGTGCGACGCCTGCGTTCCTGGATAGTTTGAAGCTCCGGACCTTCACACTGGGTTCCAAACCCCCGAGGATGGAGCACGTCAAGACATACCCGAAAGCCGAGGACGACGTTGTGATCATGGATTGGCTTGTCAGCTTCACCCCCAACGACACTGCGGATATGACGGCCCGACAAGTAAAGAATAAGCTTAACCCTAAGGTCATCCTCGAAATCAGAGTCGGAAAAGCCATGATTAGCAAGGGGCTAGACATTATCGTGGAGGACATGGCATTCACCGGGCTGATGCGGTTCAAGATCAAGCTACAGATTCCATTCCCGCACGTCGAGCGCGTCGAAATGAGCTTTCTGGAGAGGCCTACTATTGATTATGTCTGCAAACCGCTTGGAGGTGAAACCTTTGGGTTTGATATCAACTTCCTACCTGGTCTGGAAACCTTCATCAAGGAGCAAATCCACGGAACCCTCGCGCCAATGATGTATGCCCCCAACGTCTTCCCCGTCGAAGTCGCCAAGATGCTCGCCGGCACTCCTGTCGATCAGGCTATTGGCGTTATTGCCATTACCCTACATGGTGCCCAGGGCTTGAAGAACACGGACAGTTTCGCCGGAACACCCGACCCCTACGCTGTGGTATCGCTGAACAGGCGCCAGCCTCTTGCTCAAACCAAGGTTATTCACGAGTCTAACAATCCTCGCTGGAATGAGACGCATTACATCATTATCTCCTCCTACAACGATTCTCTCGATATCGAGGTATTCGACTACAACGACATCAGGAAGGACAAGAAACTTGGTTCCGCATCCTTCGCCCTGGAGAACGTTGAGGAGGTTTACGAACACGAAAATCAGCGCCTCGAGCTCAACAACGACGGCAAGGCGAGAGGTCTACTCCTCTGTGATATTCGCTTTTTCCCGGTCCTGGAGCCTAAGAAGCTCGAGGACGGAACTGTGGAGCCAGCTCCGGAGTCAAACACTGGTATCCTGCGTTTCACTGTCGAGCAAGCCAAGGATCTGGATGGCACAAAGAGTCTCGTCGGTCTTCTCAATCCCTATGCCACACTGCTGCTCAACGGTAGGGAGGTTCACACAACAAAGAAACTGAAGCGGACAAACAACCCCATCTGGGACAATGGATCCAAGGAAATTCTTATCACCGATCGAAAGAACGCCAAGCTGGGTGTCGCTATCAAGGACGACCGCGATATTACAGGAGACCAGCTCATTGGAACCTACCAGATCAAACTCGATGACATGCTTGAGTTCATGGCAAAGGGCCAGGACTGGTATAACCTTGCTGGCGTCAAGTCTGGGCGCGCAAAGATGATGGCGCAGTGGAAGCCTGTATCCATTTCCGGCATTGCTAGCAGCACTGGAGGGTACATTACCCCTGTGGGAGTCATGCGCATCCATTTCATGAAGGCGCAGAACTTGCGAAACTTTGAGGCTCTGGGCAAATCCGACGCGTACGCTAGGATTGTCTTGTCCGGCCTCGAGAGGGCCCGTACGGTCACTTTCAAGAACAATTTGAATCCGGACTGGGACGAAGTTCTCTACGTTCCTGTTCACTCCGCAAAGGAGCGGATTCAGCTCGAGGTTATGGACGCGGAGAATTTGGGCAAGGACAGGTCGCTTGGTCTTACTGAGATCTCTTCCGGTGATTATATGGCCAAAGACGAGGATGGCGAGTGGATGGTTCATGACAAGAAGACTCTCCGTGAAGATGGTCTCAAGATTCATGGGAAGGGCACACCCAAGGGTGTTCTCACTTATACTGTTGCCTTCTACCCTTGCCTCAATATCGCTGACCCCGAGGACGAGGAAGAAAAGGAGAAAGAAAAGGAGCAGGAGAAGGAAAAAGAGGAGAAGAATCAAGACTTGGCCCCCAAGAAGTCCCTGGATATCCCCCGCTCTCCCAATGCCGGGTCGTTCTCCGCAAGCTTCGACAGCAAGAAGGCACTTGAGTCATCTAGCCGGCCCATTACCCCCAAGACCCCCATCACACCCGCATCCACAGCCCCAAGCAAGACGAGAGAGGCCGAGAAGGTGCCAGCCAAGATTTACCTCACCCCTGAACAGCTGCTCAAGCACGAATCCGGCTTGGTTATCTTCCGCCTCATGGAGGCCGAGCTTCCTAAGAGTCAGTGCCGGATTGAAGTCTTCGTCGACGACATGGCGTTCCCGTCTTATGTCTCCTCAATGTCGAAGTCGAGGAAGCACACCTTTGACGAGATGGGCGACTGCTTCATCCGCGAGCTTGATTTCTCGAAGCTGACCATCAAGGTGTGCGAGAGGTCTGATAAGCAGGAAGATGCCGGGAAACAGCATACTCTGGCCCGCTTGGCAGGGAACACCTTTGACACCCTGAAGCAATGTCTGGTAAGTGCTTGCTTCATCAACAAATAACCGCAGAAGCTAACGATCTGCAGAATAACCCCACCACCCTTAAGATGAAGGATGATCAAGGCAACGTCTACTCGATCAAGGTCAGCCTGAAATACGTCCCGGTAAAGATGGTACTTGACCCGAGCGAGAGCATCAACAATATGGGCAACCTACGAGTCGACGTGTTAGATGCCCAGGATCTTCCAGCTGCCGATTCGAACGGAAAGAGTGATCCTTATGTCAAGTTTGAGCTCAACGGCCAAGAAGTCTTCAAGACTAAGACGCAGAAGAAGACTCTTCATCCGGCATGGAACGAATACTTTGAGGTTCCGGTTCCATCCCGAACGGCGGCGAAGTTCAAGGCCACTGTGTGGGATTGGGACTTTGCCGACAAGCCGGACCTGCTGGGAGCCGCACAAATCAACTTGGGACTTCTGGACCCTTTCAAGGCTCAAGAAATGCGGTTTGCTCTCGATGGAAAGTCGGGCACACTCCGACTGCGTCTCGTCTTCCGGCCTGACTATGTCACCAGAACTAGGCAAGGCAGCTCGACATTCTCCGGCACATTTGCTGTTCCAGGCAAAATTGTCACTGGCGTGGCAGGTGTTCCGCTCAAAGGCGGTGTCGCTGTTGCTGGCGTTGTTGGCCACGGTGTCGGCAAGGGCGCATCATTTATCAAACGCGGGTTCCGCAGTAAGAAGGAGGACGACTCGGAGAGTGTGGGCTCATCGGACATCCCAACTATTACTACGAACGGCCCAGGGATGGGGTTGAAGCGATCCACTGGGCTTACACTGGGGGATGCGCCCGCCACGCCACCCAGTCCTCCGGACACAAAAACTGCCGGGGCGGCCAACGGCGGACTTCTCACCCACGTTAGGACGAAGAGCGTCGGGGCTTCATCGGTTCACAGTGCCATCGTACCTGGTGCCTCATCCGGGACTGCGTCGTTTACGATCGCATCTGCTGACGGATACCCTCCCTCCACCGATGTTTTCATCACCATCACGCAGACCAAGGATGGCAAGTCCAAGGTGATTGGGAAGACTAAGCATCACAAATCCGCTACGGGCACTGTGAAGTTTGACGAAACATTCAAGATTTCATGCACCCCGGATGCGCAGTTCAAAATTGAGGCTAAGGAGCACCACAAGATCAAGTCTGACGAGCTTCTCGGCGAGGGACTGTACTTTGTTGACGAGTCCAATTCCGGCCAGGTGAAGCAGGTGAAGGTTGGAAACGGCGTGGTTGGGATTTCGAGCACCTTCATCCCATCAGAGAGCAATCTGGCACCTGATAGCCCCAGGTCTACTGCCTCTGGTCTGCGGAGGAGTTTCTTGAGCAAGCGGGACGGCAAGTCAATCAGCCGTGAGCCGACACCGGTTCCTGAATGATCGAGAGATCACGAGGTCATACATTGCTTGATCGTTATTTAAAGACTGCTGTCATGGCGAGAGAAGTGGTTGGGGATTGCGGCGAATTGGAAGAGGAGGGGGCGGGAATACTGGGGGTGCGCGGGTGCAGATCACAGTCGTTCAGCAGGTTTCTGATATATTTTACTTATCAACGATACCAGGTTTTGGAGGTTGGGTGTTTGGTCTATCGCTTACTCCCTACGAGGTTCTGGCGCCCTCAAAAGTTGGGGCACGACTGGAGACTGTTGCAAGCTTGCCCCTTTGCCTTTTGGCGGTGGTTGCCCATGAAGGAGTGAATCGGGAGTGGGTGCGGTCAGTATGGAACACGGATATTCTCCTTTGTGTAATATTGAAGCCGGAAGTGAGCATCGCTTGGGGAACTCCGGACCCTACTCTATATACTTCTTAATCAACGACTTTGAGAATGATTACCCAATTCACTCTTCCCCTTCCGTCGAATATCAACAACCTCCTTTTCGAGATGTGCATCTGTGTCCGGCGCCGCGCAGGTTAACGTTAGCTCAATCTCGCCACCAAGTCAATTATTGAGATAATATGCCGTAGCAAAACATGATAACAAAGCATGATAACAAATGTAATTCAAACCACATTGCGATGAAACTGAGTATTCGCTGTCACACGCCGAGAATGGCTTCTTACCTTAACCCTAACCCTAAAATGTCACTTTTCCCCATCATCTAGGTTGGGTGTGGTCTGTGGATATTGCGTCACATGGCAATCCCCCCACCACAAACCCCTTGATTTTCCAGGGCGACGGAGCCTTTTGCCTCCACCTCTGTGTGTCGTCCAGGATCCCGCAGTAAAGAGCGCAGCAAATCGCGACAAATACAATGTCCCATAATGGAGTCGAAGGACCCAGAGAGACTCCTCCTACCCGCGCGCGCCATCAGATAAGCCGGTCCATTTCAGAGCTCAGCTCGCCAATCCGATTGCACCGCCATCACTCACACCACCGCGCCAAGGAGAGGGAAAAAGAAAGGGAGCGAGATGGACGCGCTACGGTTTCGCAAACAGCGCCGACGCCTCAACAAGGGCGATCATCCCTAGACGGCTCGAGGTCAGATGGGGCTACGCTAAGCCCTGACCCAAGTAGGAGAACGAGTATTCTCCTGGCAGCCGACGATGCTCAAACAGCGATGGCTGGCATTGCAACCGCCAATGGACCAGCCGCCACAAAGGCGCAACTAGAGGATATGCTTTTGAAGGAGCGACAAATGGTTATCGCAAGAGAAAGGTTTGCTTCGTCTTGTTGGTCTCAATCCGAGCGTTGCTGACTTGACTTTTCTAGTGGTCTCAAGAAGACGATGGGTCAGCTCGAAGAGTTCTCAGTCGCAACCACCAACCAACTAGGCGATAGATACAACTCAGTTTCGGAGAAGCTCGCCGTTTTAAAAAGCACAATTGTTGCCCTGAAAGAGCTCGCGGGACTATCGCACCAAATGAACACTGCGTTTGCGCTAGATGCCGAGGAACTCGTCGCCGACATCAACTCCCAACTCGACGGGTTCGGCCAGTTTGAAGACCAGCAGGCGAGGATTGAGAAGTTACAAAGTCGGATCTTTGCAGGCAGGGAAAAAATCAAAGTACTGAGCAAGAGAGTGGATGTCGTCCGCGAGCGGATCGAGAACTGGGAGCGAGCGGATAAGGAATGGCAAGAGCGGACACGGAAACGTCTCAAGGTCGTCTGGGTGGTCACGTCAGTGCTGGCCTTCATCTTCCTGCTGCTCTTCCTGAGTGCGCAGTACGCACCAGAGAGCTTGGAGCAGCCAGTTCGACTCGCCAACAACAGTCTGAACACTCTGCGGAACGTCACTAGCTCTAACACGCTCTGGGCTGACCCGAAAGACGACTTCAGGGGTGGAGATGCAAGAGATGAGAGTTTGCCGAGCGGGACAGGGGCTACGGAACCGCCGTCTTCCTCGAGCGATGCGCTCAGGGTTTTTGACGAGCTGTAGAGGCTTGATGGAGGATGTCCAGAAGCACGTATTTGATTTACCAGCTAACAGGCAGCATATGATACCCTACGCAACAATGAATTTTGGTGTGCTTTATTTGTTTACATCGACGCATTCAGCTCGTCCAGACAACGTTGGATCCGGGAAGCATGCCATTTCGAGTGCATGGCGTTGAACCCACAACTACGCAGTAGTGTCAGCCGCCAACGGGCTCTAGTGAGGACGGAGCACGGGTGTTAAAATCATGACCCAGGCAGTGTAGCAATCTCCAAGCGCCGTGAGATCTTGGACTGAGGAGAATCTTTCTTGGTATAAGACACACGAGACGAATTGGACCTCGGTGAACAGTACGGCAATGCCGTCGAGCCGTTCCCCGCGCATTTCATAGGCCTTTTTCGGGTTGTCGGCATGTCGGTCGTGCTTGGGGGTCGAAGGCCAAGCAGCCCGCGCGAGACGTCGCTTGCGCAAACAACCAGGCTGTGTGGGATTGCTGCGGAGGAGACGGGACGTCATCGGGCGCCAAACACTCAGCAACCTGGGCAGCCCACTCAGTCGCCCCTAGACAAAAACGAGAGGCTTGTGACCAATGCACCGGATGGCACACCTTGATTGCGAAAGACGGTTGTAGCGTCGCTTCTTGGTCTGCGTCCAACACAAACTTGTCTCGATTCGTATCCACTGAGACTGCAGACGCTGAAAGGCGCAGCGATGTACGCGGCAGTCTTCCCCGAACCAGAGAGCTCCAAACCTGGGCCCTTGCACTACAGCGGGACTTGGCTGCACCGCTCCGTCGATCCTCAAGTCTCTTGCCGGCCCGGTGCTGACAGTCGCTCTTTCCCTTAAACACTTTGTAAAATTCCAAAAACCATCTAGAGCTTGTCAGCCCTGCGGAGACCTCGTTTGCCTTTGAACCGCGTGTTCCTGTTGCATTCAGCTTTGGGCGCGGCATAAAGACGTCAGGCGGCACACCCTGTGGGTTCCTTTTGTTGGATCCGACCCCTCCATTACCAGCAAGCAGTTCAAGCACCCCTCGGCTTCGCGCAATCCAGCCAGGCTCAACGCCCATTCCTCCCGATCGTCCTCTGCACAACGTCCAAAAGGCCGAACAAATCCGTATCCTCTTGGGAATTAGGACCGGCGATATCCTGGCCGCTACGACGATGGCGCCCGACGCAGAGAAGACCGCGAGCAACGGCGCCGCCGTGGGCACGGCAGAGCTACCCCTCCGCGCCACGGCACCCGCTTCCGGGCATACGCTTACGGGCAAGCAAGAGCACTGTGCGCTGGACCCATATACGCCTCGTTTCAAGACTCTGGAGCTAACAGGAGTGGGAATGCAGATTTGAAGCGGGAGCTTGTCTCTGAGCAGGCGAAATGGGAGATTTCAGAGCTGAACTCGCCGACGGCGCTGCGCCGCTTCGGGGCGCCGTTCAAGTCCGACTTTGGCGAGGTATCACCGTTGGACTCGGAGCTTCCCATATTGCGGTACATCTTTGTACACCACGTGCGGGAGTTTCCATTCCTGGACAAGGCGAAGGAGAAGGAGTTTTGGCAGGATAAGCTACAAGCGGTAGGTTGAATCTCGGCGGGTTCAAGCTGTGGGTGAAGAGCTGGGCTAACGCGGGTTGGCGATACAGTTCCTGGAGTCTTTTGCCAGCAAAAACATCTCGTCTTCGGAGGATCGCCTGGAGATGACCAAGAGGAGGAAGTTGGCGCTGAAGGCACAGAAGATGGTCGAGCTGATGATGGTGTCGGGGATACCAACCTCTTCGGGGTTTGAGGAGAGGATACGATTCTCCGAGTTGGAGATCGTTGATGCGAACGCTATTGATAAGGGAGTATTGGCGTCGATGCCTGAGGGGAACTATCTGAATGGTTGGGACGTCAACGTCGCTGCAGTTCGTATGGTTTCTGTGAAGCGAAATATCAGATACCATAAGCACGCTGTAAGTGGTCGGGAGCGCGAAGCTGAGGCTGAAGACTTTACTGACAAGGCACTAGGAGTTCATCCTCCGGGTCAAGAGGAAAGGAGAGCTGGAACACTTTGTCGCTCGGCGGTACGGAGACTTCGTTCACCTTCACAAGAATATACGCACAGAGCTGCCTGGAAAGGTACTGCAGCCTGTACCACGGAAGAACAAGTCAAACTCGACGGCGACAGGTCTTCTTGGATCAGGCGGCAACGATTCCGAGGTTTCATCCATTTCCTCTTCGTCGACGCAGCAAGTCGGCGCCGCCAATGGTTCTACTGAAGGTTTCCAAAAGATGCTGACGGTCAAAGGTTCGTTTAGACCACCTTTTTGACCCTAATTTCTCATAACTCACCAGCTCACCACCGTGTAGGCTCAGGGTCAAGTAGGGCACCCTCGCCACGACGATCCGTCGACGCAACGCCAGCGAGCTCCGCGTTGCCAAGCCCCCGGACTCAGGAGGTACTGTTCACACCCACGGTTGTCTGAACTTCTGAACCACAGACTAACGGATGCAGTCTGTTGTGCTCTGGCGCGAAGACCAGAGGATATCTCTACGCGCCTTCCTTCGCTCCTTGCTGCACGATCCCCAGATCGCCAACACCAAGTCGATGCTGGAGTTTTTAACTAAGAGTCCAATTACACCAAAGGACGAGGATGTCGAGGATATCGCTCGACGCAAACACATGGACGAGAAGCGAGTCGAGGAGCAGAAGAAGTTCTATGAGATCGCGAGGAAACGAGCCGCTGAACTAGACGTCTACATGGAGCAGTAAGTCACTGATAAGTTTCGTGGGTAAGCTTCTCCGCTAATCGTCACTAGATTCCGACAAGATATCGTGGAACGGAATGGCTTAACAATGCTCTTCAAGGAGATCAAGGACAAGGCAAAGATTGAGGACCTCAGCTTACAGTATCAAAAATTCGCAGAGTGGCTTCGTATCGAGGTGGCCGCCACGATTTACCATCTCTTCCTGGCCGAAGATAACTCGCCAGAGCTTTTCGCCCAGGCGAAGAGGATTCACTCTCTAATCCCATACACGATCATGAAGAACGTCATCCGAGTAGCCAACCCAGCCGCAGTTATGTCGAATATCTTGGACATCTTTCTGGCGCAGCCATTTGGTGCCAGGTCACTGATGCAGAGAATATTTTCCCTGACACTCCATGACGGCATCAGGAATTTCCAGAGGTCTATAGACGCCCTCGCCGGGAAAATTGGGGATCCTGTCTTCGTCCAAAAGCTCAAGAAGTTTATGGATGCACCAGAAGAGGTTAAAGCGGCACTGAGGTTGGAGGCGGAGGACGAGGAGATCGACATCATTGTTGTGATCCTACGCTCGGACGACATCGAGCCACCACTCGAGGGGGCGCAAATCGAACGGCTGTACAACGCTTATGTGGCGTTTAACAACGCGGTCGAGAATGTGGACGAGGAACTTAAGCAGGGCGCCCAACTTTTCTCTTACCTCAAGCAGTTGATGAAGCTCTACCTCCGGCAGCGGGACAAGGCAATGATGCTGCATTTGATCGAGGAACCTGTGACGCTCCAACTTTTCCGGGACCTCTTCACCATCTTCTACGAGCCGCTCGTACGCGTGTACAAGTCAGCAAATGTCTATAACAGCGTCACCGACTTCGCCGTCTTCATCGACGATCTGATTCAAGTGGTTGAGCGGTGTCGGGAACAAGACGCTTCGGCCGATCCTAACCAGACAGTGCAAGCTTTCATCGACCTCTGTCAACGACACGAGCACAACTTTTACAAGTTTGTACACGAGGTGCACACGCACGACAACGGGCTCTTCACCCAACTTATGGGGTGGATCGAGGGCATCCTTGAATTCCTGCGCCATGGCCCCAAGAATGGGACCCTCGATATCAATGCGCTCTTTGAGGGTGGCGTCGCTTCCAACCTTGTTGACAAGGAGAAAGCCATCGAGGAGATCAATCAGCTCATTGCGTGGCAAGAGGCGAGGAAGAAGTGGCATCACGACAAGACAAGGCAGAAGATGGCAGCGGAGGGACACGGGAGTGAAACCGACCTCATTCCAGGGGCGATGCATTTCCACTCGAGCGACTTTGGGCTGGACCAGATGGATCTCGAAGACATGCAGTACGACGACGACTCAGAGTCCGAGGCAGAACTAGAGGCAGAGGAGGATATGGATCCCATCGAAGCGGAGAGGCGGCGAAGAAGCAGGAAGCAGGACAGACTCCGACGCAATGCCGGAGAGCCAGCGAAGCCTCAGGTGTCGGAAGTGCACAAACTGAAGGAGAATTTCCTCATCATGCTGAGGATGGTGCTTGCCGAATAGGGGGGCGGCGTCATGTCGGAGCATTATGTGGGGGACTTTACCTGGAGAAGCTGAGACTCCAATGGCAAAATGGAACGGGCATACGGACGGTATAGATTGCCACACGCACTACTGGGATGCGCAGCTACATCGTTTATAAGGGCATGCATTGCTTTGCTGGTTGTAGATGGATGGCTGTTCAGGGCTAGCAACGGGAGTGGGGTCACGGGCATGCGTTCACGATTGTGTGCCGTATTAGAACTTAATCAGTAGCATTCAGATTTGCTTATCCGGATATTTCCTAGCACCCTGTTTGACATTTATCATGCGTAGACAAAGAAGTCATTGCCAGGTCGGACGAGGGAAGCATCCTCGAGGGAATCCCTGGCTCTTGTGACGAAGTCTTGGTTGGTTCGGATCAGGTAAATAGGGTTGCAGCGCCTCGGTGACATCATGACACACCTTAACCATATCCCAGGTTATCCGAGGACGTAGTTTAAGTACGAAAGGCGTTATGTCAATCTACTCTATAAGGACTGATGACCTAGGGTCAAACAGGTTCATGCTGCAACCCTTGTTCGCTTCTCGAGGGAAGTGGTGGAGGGGCATCTTTCCCAGGGTTTCCGATCCCGAGGTCGTCCGCAGGCGAGCCCCACATTCGGTCGGGAACTCGGTTGACGGTGGCCAATCACATGCCCCGAATTGTCACCGGCCCAGCTCTCTGCGTCGGCTCTTGGGGTCGTTGAGGTCGTCTGTAACTTGCCATTGATCGCGACCAAGAATTTCCCTGATGCCCACTACCTTGCTCGTCACACCCCGATAGCTGGACAATGGCATCCTCAATGGCTTGGAGACGAATGGCCGCGTCGCCGGCAGTAAGTTTACACTCGATTCCTCTCTGCTTCCCACATTGCCGTCAGACTTGCGTGAAATCAGGGAGTTTGGCTAACCCGAGGCTCGTTTTTACCTCGCAGCTCTCGGGCGCCTGCAGAGCCCCTACCAGGGCATTCTCGACGACACGACCGGCTGGTAAGTAAAAAATGCCCTCCTCCGTCCTGTTCTACACAGGATGCTGTGCTACGGTGGCTGATGGGTGAAATGGCACAGCGCGGATCATCGCAAATGCGCCGCTCCGAGCAAAGGAGGCATCGCCGTTCGTCAGCGACAAGTACCCCGTCATTGTACGTCAGAAATTCACTCGCCGCGGCCACGCCAGCGGTAGAAGATAAGGGGACAATCAATTGACCATCGTCTAGGACCATGAGTACGACGCCATTGTTGTCGGTGCCGGCGGTTCCGGCCTGCGCGCCGCCTTCGGCCTGGCCGAGGCCGGCTTCAACACAGCTTGTATCTCCAAGCTCTTCCCCACTAGAAGTCACACCGTCGCCGCCCAGGGCGGCATCAACGCGGCTCTCGGAAACATGCACGAGGACGACTGGAGGTGGCATATGTATGATACCGTCAAGGGCTCCGACTGGCTCGGTGATCAAGACGCCATCCATTACATGACCCGTGAGGCCCCGGCATCCATTGTCGAGCTTGAGAATTACGGCTGTCCCTTCTCCAGAACCGAGGATGGCAAGATGTAAGCACAGGCAGCCTACGAAGGGTACGAAGGGAAAGGAAGGCTAACGAGGCGGATGTGCAGTTACCAGCGTGCTTTCGGTGGACAGTCCCAGAAGTTCGGCAAGGGTGGTCAGGCCTACCGCTGCTGCGCTGCCGCCGACCGTACCGGTCACGCTCTCCTTCACACTCTCTACGGCCAGTCCCTCAGGCATAACACCAACTACTTCATCGAGTACTTCGCTATCGACCTGATCATGGAGGATGGCGAGTGCCGCGGTGTGCTCGCCTACAACCAGGAGGACGGAACTCTGCACCGTTTCTTGGCCAACAATACCGTCCTAGCTACTGGTGGTTACGGACGTGCTTACTTTAGCTGCACATCTGCCCACACCTGCACTGGTGACGGTATGGCCATGGTTGCTCGTGCCGGTCTCCCCAACCAGGATCTCGAGTTCGTCCAGTTCCACCCCACGGGTATCTACGGAGCCGGCTGCCTGATCACTGAGGGTGCTCGTGGCGAGGGTGGTTACCTCCTCAACTCTGAGGGTGAGCGTTTCATGGAGAGATATGCTCCTACCGCCAAGGATCTTGCCTCCCGTGACGTCGTCTCCCGGTCCATGACCATGGAGATTCGCGACGGCCGCGGTGTCGGCCCTGAGAAGGACCACATCTACCTCCAGCTGAGCCATCTCCCCGCTGAGATTCTCGCTGAGCGTCTCCCTGGTATCTCTGAGACCGCCGGTATCTTCGCTGGTGTGGACGTTCGCAAGCAGCCCATCCCCGTCCTTCCCACTGTTCACTACAACATGGGTGGTATCCCTACCAGGTACACTGGTGAGGTTATTACCGTTGACGAGCAGGGTCAGGACAAGGTTGTGCCCGGTCTTTTCGCGTGCGGTGAGGCCGCTTGCGTGTCCGTCCACGGTGCTAACCGTCTCGGTGCCAACTCTCTCCTCGACTTGGTCGTCTTCGGTCGTGCCGTCTCGCACACCATCCGCGACAACTTCACTCCCGGCGCGCCCCTCAAGGCTCTCAGTGCTGATGCTGGTGCTGAGTCGATCGAGGTCCTCGACCAGATTCGCACTTCGGACGGCCCCAAGACCACGGCTGAGATCCGCCTCGCCATGCAGAAGACCATGCAGCGCGACGTCAGCGTTTTCCGCACGCAGGAGAGCTTGGACGAGGGTGTTGAAAAGATCACTGAGGTCGACCAGACCTTCTCTCAGGTCGGCATCAAGGACCGCAGCATGATCTGGAACTCCGACCTCGTTGAGACCCTCGAGCTCAGGAACCTGTTGACCTGCGCGTAAGCATCCCCCTGTCCCAACATAATACGATCAAAGCTGACAATATCTGCAGTACCCAGACTGCTGCCTCTGCGGCCGCAAGAAAGGAGTCCCGTGGTGCTCACGCCCGTGAGGACTACCCCGACCGTGACGACGAGAACTGGATGAAGCACACTCTCAGCTGGCAGAAGAAGCCCCACGGCAAGGTCGACCTCTCGTACCGTCGTGTTATCGGCACTACCCTGGACGAGAAGGAGTGCGCCGCCGTCCCGCCATTCAAGCGCGTGTACTAAATGGAGATACTGTAATGAGGAAGTCTGGCTCCAATAGAGGCGCAAGGCGAGGCAAAAGGTGCATGTCCGAGGACTGTGTGACGATACCAAGCGGGAAAGCATGGCGGCGGACTGGTTTGGATGATGGTGAAATGGGAGGAGAGTTGACGAGCCAAGCTTGAATGAGGCGAGGCATCTACATATGATATGGTTTGTGGGCACAGGGAAGCCTCAATCCGATCAGTCGCAAAACCTTCCCCTGTCGTGTTTGGTCGCTACGAATCACTTTTTTTGGGTCTAGAACTGCTGGAGTGCTGGAATAAATATTGTAAAAATAGCAAATGCATTCTGTGGCTTTTGAACTATGCTCTGTCTGTTATTTTAAGTATCTCCGGCAATTACTATGCCTGGGCATGTGAGTTGGCATTGTCATCTGTTGCCCTTGTTTCAACTAGGTCAAGAGATCTTGGGCTGACAGACTCCTCGGAAGCATGGGCTAGGTGACATCTTGGAAATTTAGCTATTCAAATACCTCGTGTGCATTTAGTATGAAGCAAACAAAACAAAAACAAACACTCCCTCCTTTTCGTCTCCGTAAGATGAGATGGGTATAGATCGCCAGTGTATGCTGTATACCGCACCAAAGCCCACCTCAAAAGTATAAAATCAATCACACCGACTGACTCACTCCTGGTGCCGTTTCAATTTTGATGTGTCTGTTTTCCTTCCTTGTTTTCAATCTCCCGTTTCTCGTTTTCTCGTGGTCTTAAATTTGTGTGACAAAGGGGAAAAAAAAAAGGTAGCTAACAGTTGTATCTGTTACTTGTGGAGGTTGTGAGTCGAGGCAGCCCCTGAGAGTGTAGTTGCGTTTGGAAAGCTGACTAACATCGCGATTTATTAGTCCTGCCATTTTGGCGGATTGGTAGGTAGAGCAATCTAATGCTCCGGCAGACTCTGCACCTCGACCTGCTCTGCGGTCGTGTACCAAATCGCCGCTTCAATAATCTTGCAGACGATTCGCAGATCGCTCTCATCTGCTTCTGTCAGCCTTTTTTCTATTCTTTTCACATAGTTTTTTGCTCAGGGAAGGGAAACTCACCGCGAGGCGCATAAATCATCGTAAATGTAGTTGGTACCGGGGACTGAATCCATCCCTTCCAAGCCATCGGGTGCCGCTGCCCCCATCCCTTCTCCAGGATTTCTTTGATGTCGTCGGGGTGCAGATTCATATGCATGGAGCGGTCGGACGTGTGGATATGGCATACCTCTCCGTTGCCACAGACGTTGAGCGGATGACGCGCAAAGAGCGCAAAGCCATGCTTTTCCAGGCATGACGTGGCCGTGACGAACTTCTGCGGCACGCGCGCGGAGAGGGCCTCGATGGCGGCACGGAGGCGGTTATAGGCGTGGAGGGATCCGGGCTGGTTGAGCTGGCGTTGGGGGGCCAAGCCGGCTACGTTGGGTCGGGGACCCGGGCGGTAAGGGAGGGGACGCTTCTGGAGGATGCCGGTGGACGGGAGGAGGGAGGGGTCTGGTGGAGGAGGGCTAAAGGGATCGCGGAGGGTGAAGAGGCGGTACCAGGTAAGGCGAGCATAGCCGGAGGGGGTGGGTGGTGTTCCTCCTGGGCCGAGTTTGAGGAAGTTGAGGTAGTCGTTGTGAATGAGGAGCACGATGGGGACGAAGACGATCATGAACTCGAGCACGAGGCGGTCCACAAAATGCATGCCCGTGACGAGGAGAACGGCTACGGCGAGGAGGGCTGGGGCGTCCAGGGTGATGTTGAAGGGGTCCTGGCGGATCACCATGTTGGCGGCAACTCGCTCAGGCTCATCTCCGTGCGAGTGCTTTTGCGTCTCGGTGGTTACCGTGAGAGACATGATTGCGATGGTGTCGTCTTGATGTTTCTCCTATGGCGTTGAGGAAAGGAGCAGCCCAGAATGCACAGGTTGTGATTACTTTCCTGCGGCTGATTGTTCTGTATCGAGTAGGTAGAATGATGGTCAAAGGTGCGCTGACGAGGGGTGCCCTGGAGAGCCGCCTACACAGTGTTCTCTCCGTTGGGCCTAGACTCTGACAAGTCTTCCGGAGTACTTTCGAAGAGTATGAAGATCCTCTTGGTGTCTAGTAGCCACTCAGCTAGAAACAGGACGGGGACATGGACCTGGAGGCGGTGGTGGGTGGGTGGGAACTATGTTTGAGATGAAAGTTGGGAGAATCAAGAACAGAGCGAACAGGTGACCAAGGACTGGTTCACCGCATGTTGCTCGTGAGAGGAGCCCAGGGGATAAATGAATAATGCCATAGGATGCCCGCCACGCACAACAGCAGAATCGATGTGTAAGTGTTCCGGCGTGGAGGTGCAGGTCCCCGTGTAGGGATCTGCAATGGAGTCACGATGCGTTCAACCTCTCCACACCACGCCAAGTTGAGACTGCGCCCAACCTCTATTCGTCCATCCGCGCTCTGGATTTGGGCAGAGTTCTGTCACTTGACAGGCAACGGCCGAGCCGAATATGCACTTCCAGTATCGGGCCAACGCCCCCCCTGACGATTTCCGCGAGTATAACAGGCTCGGAACGCCATAGGGCTGACCAGAAGCTGAGTGGTACGTTGTCTCTCGAGGCCATTGGATGCTCCCTCCGTGGGGTAGGCAATATGGGTAGTGAACAGCACAATGGCGGACCAGAGAGCCCGAGTCAGGAGGTGACGATCGGGAAGCCGTGTGCTAAGTTGTCCTGCATCAACAAACAACAGCCGGATGACGTTGAGATTGCGGGGCCTGGTCCCGCAGCAGCCAGGTGCCTCGCAAACCGCTCCGAGTTCGCCAATGGCTCTTGCTGCTCACCGGACGCAAACCAGAGGGCGAACTCATCAATAAATTGGAGCTCCATCGAGGCATACGAGAGGGCCTTCGGAAGATGGTGCGGTCAGGAAGCCCCATCAACCTGATTTTGTGTCTCGTCGAGCTATGACGGGTCAGATGATGCAACAATATCTCAACGGGGGCCACCCAATTCGCCGAGCCGTCAATGTCCAATGAGTGTCGATCACATCAATGTCAGTAGCCAGCGCTCTCAGCGAATCGCAGCAGCGCCAGTCTCGGAGACCCAGCTGCTGCGAGAGCGCGTAACTGCAGGGTCCGGAATATGTGTATGCGCCTGAACGGTGTGCAGAGGCAGCTTGCATCGCAGTATTGGGATGTCGCCTTCCGGAGTCGCTGCCAGCGCTCACTCGTGTACTGTAGCTTGTGCCCCCAATGTGGATGCGCCCCCACGGAGTCTTTGACGTTTGTGAGTGTGGCTACAGCTTAGTAGTCTGACCGGGACTGATACCCGCTCGTGGACTGGTCGCAGTAGCCTGTTGTTGGTTGAAGCTGATTACTGAGGTCGTTTTTTTCTACCGGGTGAAGGTTGCCCAGTGTCTGCCCGACGCTCTGTTTCCGAGCGACCTAGCTCCAGACGATTGTTCGACCTTCGGTGGCGGTGTGAAGACTGGGCTAAAACGATGTCGGACCATCTCATCACCTGGAATGCAAAAGGCGCCACATTCCCGAGAGCCTGGATGAAGGAGCTTCGGGATGTCCCAGATAAACACTGGCGGGTTCGGGACTCACCTCCCTCTTCAAATGTCTCTGGTCAGCTCACGACCATCGAGAATTGAATGAGACTTGGCCGGCTGCGTCCGTAAAAGTCAAAGCTTCAGCAGCGGAATTGTGGGACGTCCAGGATGTCGCTCCTGTTCAACAGCTGTATAGCGGGGAGAACAGCCAGAGTCGAGGAACCCCACCACTCGTTGCCCAGCCGACTTCGAACAAAACAAGCCAAGACTTGGAGTCGCTTAGCCCAAAGGTCGCCGGCAATTTGAGGTTCCAATCTCTTGAACCTGCATAACTCTTCTTTGCACGGATAATTTCCACCCGGGGCTCTTTATCCGCCTCTTGACGAAGCGACGTAAATTATCTCGAGACGATTGACCGACTGCTTCCACCTCGTCGCAACCGAGGAAGCAGCAGCAGCCAGCGGCCGGACTCCAACTCGCCGCCCTCATCGTCACATCTTCAAAGATAAGGCGACGCTTTGACCGTTGACTGCAGCAACCTTTTCTGGGACAGTCTTTGCGCATTCTTGCGCACACGCCTCCGAGGGCAAACGCGCAGCGTGCGTGTCTCGTGTTATCTCGCACTTTTGCGTGGTGAGTTTGCGACTGGCTCGCTCGCGAGAGACACCAGCTTAGCTGACTGACAGCATTTTCTCTATTCCAGGAACTGAGGGCGATTCTTCACCATGGGACTTCTATCCCGGGAGGCCAGACGCCCCAAACTGCCCCTGTATAAGGGGGTTGCCTTTAGCCGCCCACACCCACCTTCGCCAACGAAAGAGCGCTATTCCGACGATGAGTACTCAACTTGCTCGGATACCGATTCAGACATTCTATCGCCAACTAGCTCCAGAAACTCGAGAAAATCATCCAATTCGTCGAGCGTGGGGCTGATGCAATCGAAAAAGAAGACGTTTGCTTCGCGGGGCCCTACCAGGAGATATCTCTGCCGGCTGCCAAATAAGGTGGTGCGATGGCTATGCATTGGCATGATGACGGTGATTATCTTCTTCATCATGACGTTGATCAGAGCAAGCCAGCTGGAAAACAGGAGGATCGCCGAGGGCAAGGTCAGTAGGCCTGCGCCGCCACCAGCATGGGAGTCTTTCGAGTTCCTAACCCGATACTACGGCGGAATTCGGACCTTGATACCGTTCGCCGACAACATCCCTCAGTACCCCAAGGTAGAGGACGAAAAGCCGCCCAGTTCGAGCGCAACGGTGCAGGGATCTGGCAAACGGGAGGCGGCAGATGAAAAGAACGGCTTCCCGAAGAGCAATGCCTTCCAGGATCATCCGGTCGCCTCATTGCCTAGGACCAAAGATATCATCTCTGAATGCTTTCTTGACGACGAGAAAACCGTTGCTGTACCGCCGGTCAGATACTTTAATGGTCGACCGAGCGGCTTCCCAGACCATGTTGTTGGGTCCTACGAGCTCTTCTCGCTGCCAGAAGATGTTTGCTTCGAACGGTTTGGGAGATATGGCCCCTACGGTTACGGCTATCCTATCCCGTCGGGCGGGTTGGGACTCGGCGAACACGGTGATAGAGAGGGCTCCGAGCAAGTGTGGCAGTCTGTCAAGCAGGTGGACTGGCTGCAGGTGGACTGGGCTTCTGTGCAACAGCGCTGCTACGAAGCCAATGCGAACCGGTTCAAGCCGCTCAAGCACCGCGGAAGCCCTCCGCATGGTTTTTACATTGGCGAGAAAGTCGAGCAAACCAAGCTGGCTGCTCGAGCACAGACCAACTGGACCAGCACGCCATCATCGAAGTCAACTCCAGCTGCCACCGCGCAACCTCAGGGTGACATGCCAAGAACAGCCGTTGTTGTTCGATGTTGGGACGAGTTCAAGTGGAACGAAGATTCCGTGATGAACCTCAGGGCGCTAATCTCCGAGCTTTCGCTGGCCTCTGGCGGAAGATACGATATTCACCTGTTGGTTCAGGTGAAGAACGACGCAGCGCATCCTATCTGGGCCGACGATGAGACATACCGCGCGCACATCGAGGAGACTGTCCCCGGAGAATTTCGCAATATCACAACTCTCTGGTCAGTCACCCAGATGCTTGCGGTTTACCAGGGAATTCGCGATCTTTGGACCAGGGGGCCCAGCCTCCCGGTACACGGCGAGTTCCGTGGCCTGCAGATGGCGGTGCAGCTCTTCGCTTACAATCACCCCGAGTACGACTACTTCTGGCAGTGGGAGATGGATATTCGCTATACCGGACACTACTACGACCTGCTCACAAAGATGGAGAACTGGGCCAAGCAGCAGCCGAGGAAGGGCCTGTGGGAACGCAACGCTCGGTTTTATGTGCCTGATGTCCACGGCAGCTGGGAGGACTTTAAGCAGATGGCCCGCGTGCAGACCGAGCACGGCACTCTCAGCGCTGACAACATCTGGGATAAGGTTCCCGGTTCCGCCAAGGGGAACTCGGATCCGCACCGTCAAACAGCCCTGGGCGAGGAGAGCGTCTGGGGTCCAAGGCGCCCGGTTGACCGAGCCGATTGGTTCGAGTCTGACCGCGATCCGCAGCCCCCCACCACCTACGAGCGCGACAAGTACAAGTGGGGAGTAGGTGAGGAGGCTGAGCTTATCACCATGAATCCCATCTTCGACCCTGCGGGTACTACTTGGAATGTCGCGGATGACATCACCGGTTACAACGAAACGGGCACTAATGGCAAGCCTCCTCGACGAGCCCACATCATCTCAGCCGCGCGCATGTCGCGACGTCTTCTCTTGCAAATGCATCGCGAGACGGCCTTCAAGAAGCACCATGCTTTCCCAGAGATGTGGCCCGCCACAGTGGCGCTCCACCATGGCTACAAGGCCGTCTACGCTCCTCATCCTGTCTTCGTCGATCGTGAATGGCCGGTCGAATACATGACCCGTGTCCTCAATGGTGGCCGGAACGGTGCCTCGGGTGGTGCGCGTGCCTCGGTATTCGGCGACCGAGAGCACAACATGAGAGGCATGACCTGGTTTTACAACTCTGGCTTCTCAGGGAACCTGTATCGTCGCTGGCTTGGCCTCCGTTCCAACAACGACGGCGGCGAGCAGTTCGAGCTCACGCCGGACATGAGCAAGAACGATACCACGGTCAACACGATGCGTGGTGGTGAGGGTCGCATGTGCTTGCCACCGATGCTGCTGCATCCTATCAAAGACGTTGATCTCCCAGTGGTGCAGAGTGTGAGTGACGCAACACATCACAACTCGGATACCGCACTGGATCCTTCGAGCTAGGCCAAGATATCACAGCAGATGTACGAGTGACACTACAGAACGCATTGGGGACTTCTTGTCAGGACTGATTTTTGGGTGTTTGGCGTTTGGGAATACATGATGGAATGGCATCACGATGTGGGCAGCGTCTGACGTTGCATGGATATGTGACTCTCACTAGGGACCGCACCTTCCCTGGATACATCATGACATTGATGCTGGGCATGGACTGTACATTTTTTAAAGCCTGACGAGTCGAGATTGATCATTTGGATGAGTTGGCAATGTTGGATACCAACCTGAGTAATTTGATACGATATAGATGTCGGTTATGACGAAGATGTCCATTTCCCCCCTGAGACCAGCCGCCTCCAATTGATATGCCAATCGCATTGATAGTACAGTGAATTTACATGCTATGTTCAATGCGACGTCTAATACGCTAATACAGCGCTCTTTTTCATACCCTGTCCAGACCTAGCGCCATACGGATGCCCCATTATATCTGGGTATCGCAAAGGAAAATAAAACCACAGCCCGCAAGGCGTTTAGACAACCCGCTTAACCTGCAAGCCGTCACGTTAGTCCCGATACCAAAACAAACACACCTCCAAGTTCCTTATTTTTCACGCACCTCGAAGAACCTCCGCAGCCACCACACCTGGAACACGCTCTCGCCGATGACAATCCCAATAACAAACAGGTTCCACCACTTGACGCGGGCGTTGGTGCTCTCGGCCGTGTTGCGGTGGGTGCGTTCGCGCACGACGATGTAGCTCTGTTCGTCCTTGACCAGCTCGAGCATCTCAGAGAGCTTGCGTACTTCGGTCTCGAGCGGGTCTTGGGGCGAGTCGGCCTCGGAGACGTAGACGATGCCGTGCACGTTGAAGGAGACCTCCTTGGAGGAGGCGCCCCAGTGCTCGTTACCGAAGCAGTAGACGTATTTGCCGTCGTGTTTAGCCTCGAAGGAGAAGTCGCCGTTGGATGTGGACTTTTCGAAGGCTTCGTACTGGCCGACGGGGTTGGTGATCTTTGGTGTTTGTTAGTCCACCGCTGCAGTTAGTCGGGAGGGTGGTGTTGGGGATGTACCCAAAAGTCAATGTCCAGGTTGCCGGCGTGGCCAAACTCGCGGTCGCCGACCTGGAAGGTCACGGTCATCTTGTCTTCGCGATGCAGGTTCTCGTGGAAGCATTCTCGGCCGTGCGCGGGCAGCTGGATGTTGTGCGCTGCGGCGGCGCCTAGCAGGCTGGCCGACAGCAGCAGCTTCGCCGCCGTAAGGAAGAACATCGTGTGCGGTGAATTGAGGCAATCCGTACCGAGACAGCAAGAGGGGAGGCTGAGTTGGTCGATCGAGCGTTTCGTCGGAGTCGCGATTGTTGCAAAAGCTCTACGCTGGGACCGTTTTCGAGGACACCTTTGCCGTGTTGGATACGCTGGCCTATCAAAACCGACAGCGGTTGGGCTAGCTCGTGAAAAGGCACCCTGGGTTTAGGGGGGCCAGGCCTGGCGCGGGGCGTGCTAGGACTACTGCCGGTGCAAAGTTCTTCCAGAGCGCTGGTACCCGTGGAGTACATGCCTCGGGGAACACCTACCCATTGGAAGCGTGCGATTTTGCCAGCAGAGGGGCTGGGAGATAAGGTTGCGAGCGAGTAGCGTGCACGGGCCATAGCTGCCTTGGGCTTTCCTGGTATCCCACTGGCCTCCCTGCCTCGCCCTGCCCAAGAACAACTTTCAAAAACCAAACCGTTCAACCAAGACAATCCTCCCACACCGCCATCGTCTCGCGAACACAGCACGACGATAACCCCTATCACCATCCTCCTCTGCGCTCAGAGGTCATCACTGGATTGTAAGTGACCCTCCGCATTCCCTTCGCCCCCCCCCCCCCAGAGTCAATCACGCAATCGTCATCCCGTCGGCATTGGCAGGCTCCAGAGCCGTCTGCACGAAGGGGGTGGCCTCGCAGCCAGCTTCGCAAGCAAAAGACGTGCGCGCGTGCTGCTGCCCGCCCCAGCAAGTGCTAGAAACCCAATGCACTGTCGCCGCTTGCTAGTCCGACTGGTTCCTTCCTCCGCTCTAGGCAGCCTTCCCCTCCTCCACTCGCTGCCAGGCCCAGTTGTTTTGGCTGTCGTCTGACAGTGTCCCCAACCAAAACCTGCCGCCGCCTTCACTTATCTGTCCTCACGCCACGGCCATTTAAAAGCCGGCGCCCAATCCGTGATTCTCGATCGCAAATCTTGATTTCCCTTACAACACCTCAATCGCCTCCGCGTCCGGCCGCAGTGTCGGTTTCCTCTGCTTACACACCGCCTTCTAACAGATACTACTCGAGTTATCTTCAGCTCGCGCTGAACCAACGTCGCCAAGATGGGCCTGAACTTCTCGAAACTGTTCACGCAGCTATGGGGCAAGAAGGAGATGAGAATTCTGATGGTCGGTCTTGATGCCGCCGGAAAGACCACCATCCTTTACAAGCTCAAGCTCGGTGAAGTCGTCACCACCATTCCCACCATCGGTATGTTCCGCCTTTCGATCGATGCGGGGAATTGAGCCCGCTCCGGGAAACACGCCATGCTGACTAGGTGCCTCGCCAGGCTTCAACGTCGAGACCGTAGAGTACAAGAACATTCAGTTCACCGTCTGGGATGTCGGAGGTCAGGACAAGATTCGCCCTCTGTGGAGGCATTATTTCCAGAATACCCAGGGTATCATCTTCGTGGTGGACAGCAACGATCGTGACCGTGTTGCCGAGGCCCGCGAGGAACTCCAGCGCATGCTCAACGAGGACGAGCTGAGGGACGCCCTTCTTCTGGTCTTTGCCAACAAGCAAGATCTTCCCGTAAGACAATTAATCCCATTCGCAGCTCGCAATGCACATAGGACTGACAAATCCTTTAGAACGCCATGGCGGCCGCCGAGATCACAGACAAGCTAGGCCTCACCAGCTTGCGGGCGCGCACCTGGTACATCCAGTCGACGTGCGCTACTTCCGGTGATGGTCTCTTCGAGGGTCTGGAATGGCTCTCGGCCAACCTCAAGAAGCAGGCACCATAAGCTTCCCCGCCACCACATCGGTCCTCCAGTCAAGCATGGTTCGGTTGTAATCCGCACAATATCTTCTAGACAATCGACTAGTCCATAAAATTGCATTCGGTGGTTAGCGCCTACGTCGTGAAACGCCGCTCATGATGGGTGATGGGAGATGGCCGGCACTCCTTTTTTCTTTTTTTTTTTGAACTTTGGTCACTTTTCGGAAAGACAGGCGCACTGGGTTGGAATCTTGTACAATTTGATACATTATCAGGAGAGATCAGTTCATGGCCGTACCTTTCCCCCGGTGTTTCCGTCTGTCTTTTGCTGGAGAGGACCTTCAGGGGTCAGGATTTGCGGGAGTTTGATAATGCTGAGAAGCGAGGGGGCTAGATGAAAGAGGGAGAGAGAGAACAGGTTGTAAACACAAGAGTTTGCTAGCTATCTACCTGGAGTCTTCTTTTCCCCTCGCCCGGCGTTCCTCGGACATAAGCGCTTTTACCTGTGTAACTGCTTGGCATGTCACTTTGGGCTGCATGACGGCAGAACAAAACATTGCATGCTGTCCTCGGTCTGATGGTCGATACCCTGTCTCACAATTTGAGGATATCACTGCGAGGACAGGGCTCATCCCGGGTGATAGACCTGACGCTAATAAATGACTCATGAGTACCCCTAGGAGCTGAAGCATGATGACGTCGCGCGAGACGAGGGGTCACCCTTTCTACTCTAGAACTACACTTGCGATGCGGTTTCTTTGTTGGGCAAAGTTGGGCTACGCTTTGAGGACGGATTGGACACGGTGGCAACGGAGGTCAGATGGAAGATGTTGGCGTTTTTCTTCATGACTGGGCGCTAGGCTAGGCCTGTAATTTGTGGCCTAATCGGCCGATGCTTGAGGTTGGTGTTATTGAGTGACTGAAAAGGTTAGCTTTGGATGGGTGTTCCGTTCGTCTCATCTTGGGATGGACTGGGTAGGGGTTGGTTGGGGGGAGGGCAGACTGTGTGTCTATGTGATATGACTACACAGTCAGAGACGACGATGGGGCCTTGATATGGGGCATTGCGGGAGTGGTGAAACAGAAGATGGTCGGTGTCGTTTAGTGTGGCGCCGTCTTATATTCATTCATCCCCTGTCCCCTCAATACTCGGCTTTATGTATGAAGACTAAAAAGAAATATGTTGATAAATTATAGTATATACATGTGTAAGCGGTGGTCATTCTGTTCCCCATACAACTTTTGCACTGGCGTCAACTTCCTGATACAGATACAAAATTTACAGGTTTTCTCTTCTGTCACTTTATTCACTCTTCCATTGAAGGAGCAGTACTTGGAGTAGCGGGTGACGGAACAACCGTCAATCCAGTCTTTTCCGGATTGAGATCGACCTTGGCCAGATCGCCAGTCTTGATCTCGCCGCGGATTATCTTGTCCGCGAGGTTGTTGCCAATCTCTGTCATGATGAGTCGGTTGAGTGGTCTGGCTCCGAATTTGGGATCGTAGCCTCGCTCGGCCAGCCACACACGGACGTAGTCTGGAACGTCGAGGGTGATGCGGCGGTCGCTTAAACGTTCTTGCAACTCCTTGAGGCGAATATCAACGATGTCGCGAAGGGCTTCGAGGGAAAGCCTCTTGAAGATGATGAAGGAGTCAATGCGGTTGAGGAATTCCGGAGGGTATTGGTTGGTGACAACATCCATCACAGCCTTTTTGACGTCCAGGTGTATATCGCCTTCTGGGGTTTCCTTATACGGGTGGAGCATATCGTTTCCGACGAGAATTTCAGCTCCCAGATTCGACGTTAAAACGATGATGGTGTTCTTGAAGTCGACCTTATGCCCTTGAGCGTCGGTGAGATAGCCCTCGTCCAGCACTTGGAGGAGCAGTGCTGAGATGTCACGGTGGGCCTTCTCGAATTCGTCGAAGAGGAGAACGGCATATGGCTTTCGCCGGACAGCCTCCGTAAGCTGCCCTGCATCCTCATAACCTACATACCCAGAGGGAGCACCGATAAGACGGGATATAGTGTGCTTCTCCTGGAATTCGCTCATGTCGAAGCGCTAGACAACAATTAGTTGAACCATCAGAAAGATGTATCATGGCGCAAAGGAGCTTACAACTACAGCAGATTCGGTCGAGAACAAGAAGGCGGCAAGCTTCTTGCAAAGTTCCGTCTTACCACAACCTGTTGGGCCGAGGAAGAAGAACGACGCGAGCGGTCGGTTCTCCCCACTGAGGCCTGCTCTCTGCATTCTCACTGCGTCTGCGACAGCTTTGAGAGCCTCGTCTTGGCCGCGGACAGACTCTCGGAGAATGTCTTCCATGTGAATGAGCCGTTCCATGTGCCCGCTCGTCAACTTCGTTGTTGGGATCCCGGTAACCCTCGAGACGCTGGGGTAACTATCCGTTAGTGATTTCTCTCAAAGGCAACTTATAGCCAACGCAATGTCTCAGGCGCGCTCATGTCACACCCAAGACATCCAACAAAGCCATGAATAACCACGTCAGGAGCCATGCGGGGAAAGGGGAGACCCACACGTTCGCAATATCGTCGGCCGTCACTGAATCGTGAATCAACGTGTCACTCGTTGCGCCCCTCTCATCCTCCTTCGGAAGTTGCTTCTCCAGGTTGGGAATAACACCAAATCTCAATTCAGATGCTTTGCCGAAATTGCCGACTCGCTGCGCTTGTTCAAGCTCGACCCGAGCCTTATCTAGCTCGGTTTGGATGTTCTTGATGCTGTCGATTTGGGCCTTTTCTTTCTCCCACTTCTCGGTTAGGCCCCGTACTTCTTCCTCGTACTTCTTTAGGTCAGCTTCGAGCTTCTCCCGTCGTTCTCGGCTGGCGATGTCCTTTTCCTTCCGGAGACTCTCAAGCTCGATCTGAATCGTCATGATCTTCTGGTCCAGGTGCATGATGTCTTCGGGTTTGCTCTCTTGCTGCAAGCGCAATGAACTTGCAGCTTCGTCCATGAGGTCGATGGCCTTGTCTGGTAGGAAACGATCGGTGATGTAACGGTTCGAATACGTCGCAGCAGCGACCAAGGCCCCGTCTGTGATTCGGACACCATGGTGTACCTCGTACTTCTCCTTGATACCTCGTAGAATGCTGATAGTATCCTGCACCGTCGGCTCAGCAACTATTATGGGCTGGAACCGTCGTGCCAGGGCCACGTCCTTCTCAATCTGACGGTATTCAGCCATGGTAGTAGCACCGCAGCACTGGAGCTCGCCCCTTGCCAGCGCAGGCTTTAGGAGATTGCTGGCATCGATGGATCCCTCGGCCTTTCCAAGTCCCAGGAGCGTGTGTAACTCGTCAATGAACAGGATGACCTCCCCGTTTGCTTGTTGGACCTCCGTCAACACCTTCTTTAGTCGCTCCTCAAAGTCGCCCCGGAACTTGGCACCTGCGATCAAAGAGCCAAGGTCCAAGCTGATGACCCTCTTGTTCTTGATACTCTCCGGGACAGCCCCTTTTACGATTTCGAGGGCCAGCCCTTCGAGTATCGCCGTTTTTCCGACACCAGCGTTTCCAATCAGTACAGGGTTATTCTTGGTCCTTCGTGATAGAATTTGTATCGTCCGTTGGATCTCGGAGCTCCTGCCAATAACGGGGTCTAGCTTCCCGTCCCTTGCCCTTGCTGTCAGATCCACGCCGTATAGTTCCAGCGCTGGCTTCTCTTCCTCTCCTCCCAAGTTCATGCGGTGTGTACCGCCTGGAGGATGTGGTCTGCCATTGGCGTATGTTCGTGCTGCTACGATTGGGAGAAGACGAAGGGAGTTGTTTGCGAGCGTCGTACGTAGCGTCAGTGCACCGAAAGCTCGAGGTATGGGTCGTGAACTCAGGCGGGATGTGCGGCTTGAAGCTGCTGCGATGTGCCGCGCGAGCTGCATTCTCGACTGCATGTCGTAGGGTGTGCGCTTTCAGATGTCAACGTTTACAATAAGATGATGGTGCTTCTCTTTCGAGGAAACAATTCTGGATCAGAACACTCATGGCGGGGATGGTGGAGAAGTAGCTGTCAGGAGATCATCACGAGTACCTTTGACGTACTGGTAGAAAGCTCTGGTTGCTTCTCTGGCAGGCGAGCTCCCTAACAGGTTACCCCACAGCCGGCGTCCACTAAAAGAATATGGCCCAAGCTCCCATACCCCTGAATTTTCGGATACCAGTATAAAAAATCTTTCTTCGTGCTCGCTTCGTCAACAACAAACTATTCATCTTCACATTCAAAGCAACCGATTGGGTTGCAAGACCTCAATGGTGAGTTATAATCATTCTTTAACGTCCTCGTCCTCTCCATGATGATCTCTATTGGTCCGTGTTACAGAGCAGAATTAAGACACTGCTGATGACGACACACCCATGCATTTTTTGCGTTTCTGACTTTCATCGTTCTCTGAACACTTTGCGGTTTCATGTCTTGCTAGATGGCTAACTCTTCACTTCATAGGAGTCGATTCAATATTTCACCTAGATAGCTACTCCGAAATGGATGCATTCAATCAAATAACCATGCTCAAGCTCCTCACATGTGAAATGGTGCCCCCTTTTGTCAGGAGCCATGTGCATTTATCGACAGATCTGCAGCTCTAGAGATCGTCTAGGATTGTATTTTAAGGTACTTGAGGCCTTGAGGAGGAACTTCGATGCTGGATGCGAGAATTAGGTGTCCTCGAAGACACGCCTTGGCTTTTATCAGAGCTCGACACCGTTGTGCTTTAGGACAATCACAAGCTTTTCCCTGAAAGAGCAAGATCAACTGTGGGCTTGGCTTTCTCCCAAATCGACGGTGAAACCCACCGGCGTACCTGATGAGCATGCCGTCTTAAGATTTCATCGCATCTCAGCCGAGCAGAGTCGAGAGCTGGATGAGGACAGCACGGCTATTGGTCGGCGCCACATCCCTGCTGGTCTAGGGAACTCAGCTCACCCCGCGTAACTTCACCCCACCATCTGACTGAACGCGAACGCAAGCGCGTCGTCAAAAACAGCAAGGCCATCATTTACTTCACCACATCAAGAACTGCAGTACCATTTTTCTGAAAGCACAGAGCCCGCCTGATACATTTCAAGATGCCTATGTACGGAGATTTGGGTAATAAACTAGTTTGTATCCCCCATCCAATTCACAGATCGCATCTCACTCACGCTGCCCAAAGGTCCAACACGCCAAGAGGACGCAGAACCTCCAGCATCTCCCAGCGTATCAGACAGAACTTGTCCGCTCCGTGGCACGCGAGGTTAGGGATCTCGATCGGGAAGTGGCTAGTCTTCTCGAGCCATTTCAAGACTCGTTCGACCCCGCTGCCGAGCAGGCCACTGCATGCACCTTGCTGGTCAACCACATGTCCATGCGAAGGAACAAGAGATGCCTCCTCGCCTACCACCGGACGCGAACGGACAAGTTAGAGGAGCTCGTTTGGAGTGGATCTGACCTGCTTGATCTCGCTGGCCAGCAGGCAGGACCGGGGGCAGCCAACAGTATGAATGGGCCCGGCGACAGTAACTCGAGCAGCAGTCTCAGCCCCCAGGAGGAAGACTATGTTCGGCAATACGGCGACCTCTTGGCTGCATACAAAGGCCATTGGACAGATATTGACCTGACCGGCAGCCTCGAGCCGCCGAGGGACCTCTTCATCGACGTTCGAGTTTTAAAAGATGCGGGGGAGATCCAGACTGAATACGGGTAGGCCACTCGCGGATGTTCCTGCTGTCTTGCCATTCTTCCCGGCCATACAGCTAACGCTGCGCGCAGGGCCATTAATTTGACGAAGAATAGCCAGTTCTACGTACGGCAGGGCGATGTGGAGCGCTTGATCGCACAAGGGTATCTCCAAAAACTAGGGTAAAGCGTACCCCCACGGACGAGACGTCTAGAACCCATCGGGATGGCGGCACGAACGGTCAAGTCTTGTCCGTTCCCCCCTTCTCCCGCCACCCCAACAAACACGACGTCTGGGCACAATAGAGCGGCCCGAACAGTGAAATTGCGACGAGAAGCGGTTTCTCTGGCAAAACAAGCCCGTAGCCGCTTTGCAAGGCCTTTCCGCTGTTGAGCGACGCTAGAGAGCTTTACGATAGGGTACAATACCCGGTGTTGGTTGACGAAAGCTTTCACCAGAATGACGGCAAAAGACGTGTCTACGATGAGGACCCGGAAACGGCCGCCAGCGTCGGACGGTCTATTGACGGGAGACTCGGCGGATAGAAAGGGGGGACAAAGGACCACCTGCATGAACAGGGCCCCGACAGCCCGCAAAGCACAGAGCCGAGCCTGTTGCATGCGGGAAGACTGCAAGTTTAGAGAAGGGGTCAACCACGAGGCCGAAAAAAGCCGTCTCAACGGCCTCAAGAAGGCACAGCGGGGCGTTCCCAGTGGACAAGCCACTGCGGGGAAACAACCTGACATCTGCAGCCCCGTCTCAGCTCACATGGCCAATGAAAATTTTCTGATCAAGAGGCAAATCTGTACGGTGCGAGCACTGTATTGAATTCAGGGGTCGGCGAGGACAGTCGCGGTTAATGAAGATTGCGATGCCAGCTGATTGGTATGCTGCAATCCTGTGTCGCAGCTGGTGATCGAAAGTCAAGTCGTCTGCTTATTCCTGGGGGAGAGAGAGAGACCGGAACCCACTCTTGGGGCTGAAGAAAAGAAGCACCTGGAAAAGCTTGCATGCCCGGCCGTGCTAAGTTTGCGGTTGGAGTCGCGGTGACCCCCACCATCGCAAGGGTGAGGGGCTGCTGATGCTTAAAATCCAATTCACACTGGGCCAGGATCAGGCTGTGCATTGCATCACTGCTTGCAGGTGACGCCTCCATCCGCCCCGCCACTCATTGAGTCCAGACCCGGCTCCCGTGTAAGTGACGGCTCATCAGACTGACGAAATAACACAACAATACGGCTTACTCCAGTTGAGCTGCAACAGGAAATAAAGAATCCTGCAGCTTGCGAGTAGCTCGTGAATGGATTTTTGAGTTTTCTGGCTCTCGTTGGCGCTTGCTCCCGTTCACCCCGGAAACGACCCCGAGACTGGAAGAAGCTTGAGTGGGGCCAAACGGTTGCGAAAAATCACGTCGTTCCTTGAACTTTCGCGAACCAGGTCCTTTCCAAATATTCTCCCTTACCTTTCTCGCCCGTTTTGCCCTCTCCCAGCCCCACGAGAGGCGTTTCACGCTTGCGCGCACTGTCTCCGTTTCTGCCTCCCACCTCTACACTACGCTACCCATTCATCTGCCGCCCTCGCGCAGCATCCCACCAGGGGAGAGACTTTGCCGAGGGGTTGTGTGCGGATCCGCGATGCATCTTCTGTGATTTCTCTATCCGAAATCGCATGCTAAACGGCGCAACGCACACCTTGCTCCCTCCACAGAATTGCACCATGTCGTCCCCTGTCTTTGGGTTCTCCTCGTGGAGGAGGCGGTCGTCGTCCGTGCAGTCCCAGGACAGCCAAGAGGGTTCGGATGCTCCCACCGTTCTCCTGGTCAGCCCTCCCCAAACATCAACAACACATGATGGAAGACAGCTCTCCTCCTCTGTTGGCTCCTTGACACATCGGGACCCCATAAGATCCTTTGTGGCCCATGGGTCCTTGCGAGAAAGGCTAGGTGCGTCCCTCCTGGTTTTTTTGGGAAGGTTTATACCCGGTATTCGGCATTGACGCTCCTATTTAGCTCCCGTCGACAGCGTCCAGTCTGCCCGATCCGTCCGCGAGGATACCGCGGAACTAGCCAGCTACTTCCTCAATGACAAGAAGGAAGGGCGCAGCCCTTCGTTTCTGTCCCGGACCCGCCCCAGCTTCTCGCAGTCTCGATCGGACCAAGCTGTATTGTTGGATGAAGCTGAGCACCCAGAACCCGCTGGCGCGTCACGGTCCTCCGAGACCATAGAAGAAGTCTCAGAGCCGTCTTCGCCCGAAACGGTTATTGAGGACCCTCTTGAAGGTCCCTCGATGCTCGCTAACATGCTGAAGCGGTCTCCCCCAGACCGCAAGTTCCTGCCGCCCCCAAAGGCTGATCAAGTGCGCGAGGAGCACGTTCTGGATGAGAGCGAAGATGAGAATGGCATTGGCGAGCCCCGTGATGAGGCAGGTGGTGACGCTGCCGAGGACGTCCCCGAGACAGCGCCGTTGCTGTCCATCACGTCTCATCAGAGCCGGCAGACATATGGCACTCAGAACGGCAGGAGTCGAGAACGTGTTGATCTGGAGGGACAAAAGAGACAAGAGGCGCACTCTAAATCATGGACGGCGCGCACGGTTGACTCTGTTCGGCAAAAGAAATCAAAGGCTCTCGAGATGTTTCGAGCCATCCGCGATCCGAAATGCTGGGATCGGCATGTCATTTGGCAGAATGTTGCCGTTGCCCCTGTGGCATGCCTCCCTGCTGTTATTGTTGGGCTGCTCTTGAATATTCTGGACGCATTGTCATACGGTGAGTGGTGTGGCTAGGTTTGCCAAGGTTGAGACTTACATATCCCAGGCATGATCTTGTTCCCTCTGGGAAGCCCGATCTTTGCCGGCCTGGGCTCGGCTGGTATTTCGATATTCTACGTCAGCACGATAATATCACAAATAACATTTTCCTCCGGGAGTATTTTCAGGGGTGGTGTCGGCTCTGAATTGGTTAGTGGTTCCCACGTTGGGTCCGGCTCCTCCCGGATTTGCTGACACCGTCTCTTCAGATCGAGGTCGTACCATTCTTCCATACTAGTTGGGTCTCCCCTTCCCGCCGCATGGCTCCAGATGTGGTTGTTCGTGGCTTTGTTGGATGTCTTGAGCGTTGCTTGAGCGCGCCTAGGACATTTCGTTGCCCAGAAAATACATTTAAGGGAGATAACTGACGGACATTTACCACAGTGGCATTCATCATTACCGACCTTGTGGGTGAGGACAAACCAGATGCCGTAATCGCCACTACCATAACTTCCTACGCTCTGAGCTCCATGCTCACTGGAACAGTCTTCTACCTGATGGGCAAGTTTGAGTTCGGATATATCGTTGGTTTTATCCCACGGCACATTTTGATCGGCTGCATCGGGGGTGTGGGATGGTTCCTCGTTGCAACCGGGTTCGAAGTCACCGCGAGGATGGGTGGCAGCCTTGAGTACGACCTCGGTACGCTCAAACGTCTGATGCAACCCGACACCGTACCCCTCTGGATAATACCCCTTGTCTTGGCCATCATACTATTCACCGGACAGACTCATGTGAAGTCCAAGTTTTTCTTACCAGCGTACATTATTGCGATACCCATTCTTTTCTACGTATTTGTATTGGCTATACCCTCGCTGCATGTTGATATGCTCAGAGACCAAGGTTGGGTGTTCGTGGGACCCCCAGCTGGTGAGCCGTGGTGGTATTTCTATACTCTCTACAGTAAGTTTTGTTGTCAGGATGAATATCGGACCACTTGCTGACAAGCAACTAGAATTTGAGCTCGTTGACTGGTCTGCCATCATCCAGTGCGTCCCAGCCATGTTCGCACTTACCTTTTTCGGCATTCTCCACGTCCCAATCAACGTCCCGGCGCTCGCCCTGAACACGGGCGAGGATCATGCTGATCTTGATCACGAGCTCAAACTACATGGGTACTCCAATATCCTGTCAGGGCTTGCGGGCAGCATACAGAATTACCTCGTCTACGCCAACACCTTGTTCTTTATGCGATCTGGCGGCGACAGTCGATTGGCTGGCTTCGAACTCGCTGCCTTCACTTTCTTCGTCATGACTATTGGGCCATCGCTGATCGGTTACATCCCCGTCATGATGGTTGGTGTTCTAATCTTTGACCTCGGATTTGAGTTATTGCTTGAGGCTGTCTGGCAGCCACGGAAGAAGCTGAAGGTGCTGGAATACGTCACGGTTATCGTCATTGTCTTGATTATGGGCATATACGATTTCGTGGTTGGAATTGGGGTCGGCATTCTGCTGGCCTTTATTTCATTGATCTTCCAGACATCCAGAGTCTCCGCCGTCAGGGCGAGCTATTCAGGAGACATTGTTGGATCGACGGTCAGGAGGAACCCAACTCAGCAGCACTACCTCCGACAAGTCGGTCGGCAGATTAACCTCATCAAACTTGCTGGGTACCTGTTCTTCGGGACCATCGTCAGCGTCGAGGAGAAGATCAGGGAGCTGATCGCGGAGGAGGAGTTCCTGAGACGGCCGATTCGGTTCCTGATCTTGGACCTGTGGCAAGTCACTGGCCTGGACTACTCTGCTGGCGAAGTCTTCAACACCATCAGCCGGCTGCTCGACAAAAAGGGCATCGAACTTGTCATCAGCGGCGTCGACCCCGACTCCGAACTGGGCCGTAGCCTCAGAGCTGTTGGATTGGGCAGCGATGGCGTTGAGGTCAGACTTCTTCCTGGGCTCAACCCAGCCCTCGAGTACTGCGAAAATGAGCTCCTCAAAACCCTTTACGCCAGCCAACCCATCCACGAGAACCACATCGCACCATCCGCCAACCTCGACGTTCCTGCCCAAGCGCCCCGGCTGCCCTTCGACCACCTCCTCGGCTCATCCCCTCGCCGCACCCACCTCCAAGAAGCTGCCCGCAGGTCTCTTGGCAAGATGGAAGTTCAACGTACCTCTCGCTGGCGCTCTTTTAAGGAGCCGCTCCGGCTCATCCTCCAAATATTCGAAGACGTCTCCGATCGCAACGAAGACTTCTGGTTCCGGGCAGTGCGCTTCTTTGAATGTCGCGAGTACCCGGCTGGAAGCGTCCTCTTCCGTCGCGGCGAGCGCGCAGATGGCTTCTACCTTCTTGAAGCGGGCATCCTTCGCGCAGAGTGTAAGTGCAAACTGGAGTGTTGTTCTTCCCGTTTTGTCATTTTTCTGTTGTCTCAGGAGCGAAAACTCCCTCGAGGCTCCCGAGACAACAGAAAACTTCCTTAAAAGGAGATAATAAGCTAATATTTGCTACAGACGACCTCCCCCAGGGATGGCTGTTTGAGAGCATTGTCGCCGGTACAACGTGTGGGGAACTGCCATTCTTCTCCGAGACAAACCGTACCGCAACGTGCATGGTGGAGAGAGATTGCGTAGTTTGGCAGATGGATAGGGCGTCTTGGGCAAAGATGCAGAGGGAGGAGCCCGAGGTGGCGCAAGAGCTGCTGAGAATCTCGTTGAAGTTGACGAGCGAGCGAATGAGTGTGATCACCAGTTACACGCTCACTATGGCTGGGTGATTGTGTAGGACATACGGAGAGTCGTTTTACATTGAATTGTCACAACGAGCTAGCGAGCATCGAGAAAGCAAGTAGTTATCTGTATAAATATAAGGACAGGAACTAGGTGGGTTGGACGGTTGGGTAAAGGCAATCAAAAAGGAGAGGAAACGGCCTGCGCTGGGACGGACGGGAATAGTCACAATGCGGGTGATTTTGTGGTGTTTATTCATCTGACTACTCAGACCTGGTGATAGCGAAGCAGAAGGCTAAAGGACCCGTAACTGCCTGCAACTTCAAAAGCATACCGATTGATTTGCCAAATGTCCCGAAATTTCCGATGAATGTCGGATGCTAGATCTAAGGTCCCAATTCTCGAAATAATCAGTCCTGTTGGCCATGTAAATACGATGTGCTTCCCCTTTTCTTTTACATTAACCCCAGATTCATCACCTCAGGTGACCAATGTGGCTTACCCACCCCAGTCTATCTTAGTTGACACCTAGCTCACCTGGACGCGCTGAACATGAGGGGTGGCAAAGTCACTTTGGGATGAGACAAAAAGGCATGTGGCGCTGGGTGCCTGCATCGGCTCAGGCGGCGAGGGTGCCGATCCATGTGGGGGTGAACTCCGGGCTTCAGCCTACGCCTTGCGGGATGCATCTTCACTCGTTCAGCTCAAACTCATCGAGGGCTCATGAGGTTGGCGCTGAGCACCGCAAGTTAACTCTGAAGTTTGAGAATCTTCAGCTCAGTAAGCCTGTTTCGGAGATCAAGGACTAGGCTCAACGGCCTTACAAGGCTGCGGGGATCACCGCGCGACTCGTACCTCGAGCACCGAACCCAGGCGGGCCAGGGACCACTACGCGCGGCATCACAACATCACAGCGGAGCCTTCCAAACTTACCTGCCTCATAAAAGGGGTTTCTCAAAATGACACTCAGCGCAACCCTCGGCTTCGGCCGCGTCAAAAAGCGCAGACCAGCCACATCCAGGTCATCCTCGTCCTCCAAGGCCACCTCAGCTTCAACTTCACCCTGGGCCTCCTCTCTCCAAGTTACCAAATCCACCACCACCTCATCTTCCTCAACCAAGGAACCCATACTACCCTCGCCGTCTCATGATGACTCCTCCCGCCTCCCCAACGCCGGGCCCGCCACTCTTACTCTCCCCTCAACCACGCTCTCCATCCCCCGCGCCCACGCTCTAATCCTACAACTCATGTTCTCACCCCTTCCGGAGCGCGCCTCCGGTCTCAGTCCCGCAAAGATCGCATCGATTCTTACCTTTCGAGATGCGCTTCCGCGCGTGGTATCTACCTCGCATTTACAGACGTTACTTCCCAGCCCGACGGCCGCAGAACGCGAGGTAGCATCTCTGGTACACTCCGGGTGGGCCCGGAGGGTAGTAATACTTCGGAAGGATGGGATAGGTGAGCTGCTAGTGTTGAGCGAGGATTTGGAGGGGATGGTCGGGGGAAGTGAGGGATTGGATGAGGATACCAAAGAAGGGTTTTTAGAATGGTTGAGGGGGCATCCGGCTGCGATTGTGTATCCTGGGAATGAGGAAGGGGGTTTGAGTGGGAAGCAGGTCGACGCGCTGGTTAGGGTAGGGTTTCTGACAGCCACGAACGAAGGGGGAAGGCAGACGGGTGTCTATGCGAGGCCGGCAGAAAAATATGCTATGTTGAGCTTAGAGACGGTAGCGCGGGCCTCAGCGGGGACGATAGAGGCAGTTGGAGGGGACGGGGCGTTGTTCGCAGCGGGTGGTTCAGGAGGTAAGGTGGGTGGAGGAGAGGGACGAGGGACGAAGATGGGAGGAGGGAGTCTTAGGTGTACGGTTCCCTCGGCAGGCGCTTTCCTGAAGCTGACCTCGGGGGCGTTGGAGCATCTCGCCCTGTTGCTAGAGCGGACAAGGTATCGTGAGATGCCGGAGAGTGACCTGAGAGAGAAATGGGATGGGGGAATCACAGGAGACAAGGAGGCGTTCCTGGCGAAGAAGTTTGCGGGGGTTTTGCCTGGGCGAACCAAGAAGTGGAAGGACTTTTACGGCGTTTCGTTTGACTGGGTGCTGCGCGAGGCAGTCGGTGCCGGCCTGGTTGAGGTATTTGAGACACACAGTGTAGGCCGAGGCGTGAGGCTCGTGTGAGCGGACGAGCCAGGGGATCCTTTGGGCATTCCAAGACATCGACGAGCCGGTTTCCGGGCTTTGGTTGAGGCTTTCCGAGACTGGAAGGTATGACGGTTTGAGAAGCTGTCGGCAGGATGACGACGCCGGGTTAGGCTAGCCAGATCGACCGTCGCGAAGACTGGAAAAGCCCGGTGACACGCCCGGGTTGACCCTGTCGCCAGATGGCGGCAATCTGAGAACTCGCGGAGCACGGGACGCCGGCTTCAGCTGTCACAAACCCCACTGCGACAGAGCGGGTAGCTCATGTCAACCATGATCCCTGAGAGGCTCCTGTGATTTGGCAAGATAGAAACAGGGCTGTTTGGGGAAGGGGTTGTCGAAACGAAGTCGGAAACTATTGTTGATATGCGTTGACGCAGAGCTTCAATGAAGAGGGAGTCGCCGTGCCCAGGCAAATAATGTCTGCGATGCCTAAGAGAGGAGTAGCCAGTTAAGAGTTCGATACGCAGAAGACCAAGAGGCGCGGCTCAGCTTGCTCTGGTCTCAGCGAAGAGACAAGCACTCAAGGTCTTCTCCAAGACCGTGGACCAACAACTATGACTGACCTGGCTAATTCTCTCATGCATCTATCGTTTTCGCAAATAAATCATGAAACGATCCTATAGCGTTCGTTTGCGCAAACCTGCAGGTCGAGGAAGAAACTTAGAAGGGTGGGCCCTGCTACCCCCGGCGGTCATCCGTTTGATCGGCCTCCGTGCCCAACCGCTTCGGAGCCGGGAACCCCCACCAACCGGTCTGCCCGAACCCTGGCCAACCTGGGGCTTTCTTCCCCAGACTGGTAGACTAACGGGAGAATAACATTGGGCTTCATGCTGGCTGTGCCCCCCCCCCATTTCTGCTGAGCCTGCCGTCGGTCTCGAAAGAGAGCCTGTGAGCCCAAGTTAGTAAGGGGTGCACTCACTTGTCTCGGTGGTTTGCTAGGTGATAGGATATGCATGCTGTGGCACCATAACCAAATTGCAGGCCTGTTGCAAAGCTGTGTGTAGTTGTCTCGAGCCTAGAGTATTGTCGTTCATCTCAGAACCTCCTTTGCGACAAAATTTGCCTCTGATGTTTTCTCTTTTTCGAAACGATTCGTTTCTCCCCGTGACCAAAATACACATTGATCTCCCGCCAACTCAATCCCAAACCATTGTAAACCCCTTGCAATAATTATGCAGGAAGTGGACCGCGTTTCTCGAAGAAAGGGGATAGCCATCAACGTTGGTGTTGGCGGCAGAAACGCATTGACGTTGGCTTCTCTGGCTTTGACTGGCAATGTCGGCCAACCTAGGCATTGGACCTGCAGGACACTATGCGGCGTGTAGTTGTATTGCAGAGGATCCATCTCGACTCGACCTGGATAATCAGCCGTCATGGTCGAAGCCCTATATCTCTATTGCAACGGTATTGAGCGTCATGTCGGTTAGCCGAAAAGCCTGAAGTCGCCTCAAATTTGGCTGGATAGCTGGATGGACAGTATTGCCGCAATCATGTAGGAGTTTGCACAGATATCTGGAGACGTTGCGCCGCGTCGATCATGGCCATACAGTTGGAGAACCCGCAAACACAAGCCGGATCGTCGTGATTCTCTTATGCGAAACCAAAGGACCCAATTGATCGTGCGCGGCATGTTGAGATGGTTTCCTGGTGTTTGGGAGGCCCATTTGAAGATCAGGGCCGCACGTTGCCGTGGCGCTGGGTGCCCTTGTGGGACCATTCGAGCATCAGACGGTGTTCCATGGGGCCTGCCTATCTGCAGGCTGACAAGACGTGCAGGCAGGCCCTTCTCGTGAGTCTGAGATCGGATCCCGCCATGAGCGCTGGCGACACCACCCTCGGTCACAATGAAATATTCCATCACATCCATCCCGTGTGCCGATAAGCGCACGGTCCTCGGGCCTTTGGGTTGAGTTAGCTGCGGGCCCTCTTGAGCTGCAGTGCCGGAAGGATGAGAGATTGCACCGTGCCGGCGGGTTCTCGTGGCACTCTCTGGAGTCAACTGACATCTGCAGTTCCTGGGCATATGGTTTGATTGCCTCTGTGCAAGTGGCTTCTCTCAAGCTCGTCTCTGCTCTGCGATTCGAGCCCTTCCCCTCGGCGTGCCAGCCAATTGCTGCAGCCCGCTGCGGGGGGTAATTGCTTTTTAGGGCACTGATCGTCAGAGAACGTCCACGCTCCAATCACGGCCGTCAGACACGGGTTTGCGAAGGTATCGAAGATGAAGAAGCCCGTCTGCCACGAGTTGGTGTTGCGTAGCGTGCGCTCCACTGTCGAACGTGTGGCACGATTGCGGTAGTCGAGATCCACCGAGACTGCTCCCACGGAAAAGGTTGTGATGGTACTCCGTATCACACATTTGGTGGCAGCAGGAAGCCGGACCTGCATTGCCTGGCCCTGCGCCTGCAGAACGCATCCCACCCTGGTCGTGCTGGCCTGTCGGTTCCCCTCCACACCTCTTCCGAGGACCAAGCAGAAGAAAGGAGGCGTCCAAGTCCTCGACCACGCCGTTTCTCTTGCGGTTTCCGCTTCGAGCTAGCGAGTGCGCAGCCCCTTCACATCGCAGCCGGGAAGTGAAGCTTCGTATGCGACACTTTTCGTTGTTGGGGCGTTGCAGTACAGCGAAGAGCTCGATTGTGTTAGCTGTGTCTTCGTCAGCAGCGTTAGCGGTGGGAATCTGGCACGTCGCGGCTCGCGAGTAGGGAAAGCTGGGGGAAAAGCTGCGCGCTTGCTCGTGCATCCTTCGGGATGGGGCGAGACCCACTAGCTGCGACCACTGTTAGCAAGGGTGCAAAGTCCTCCCTTGTGCCTTCCCTGCTCGAAAGGCGGCCACGGGAGTTGTCGTGACCTCCAGCTGTTGTGCCCGCCCATTGCGTGGCCTGGGCGTCGTGGTGGGCTGCTGCGGGGAGACGAGCCGCTTTCCTTGCCGTCAGGGAGCTGCCCAGCACAGCTAGCTGAAATCGACGCGAGAACCACACGTCGAACTGAACACAGAAATGGCCGAAGGGCGAGGGGCGTCTGCGGTTCCGGGGCCTACCGGCATCCCCTGGCCGACCTGGCCAAGACCTCTTCTCCTAAAACGGCTTAATGAGTTCCAAGATGCTCTTGCAGGGATCAGCAGGGGCCCGATGATGGTCCGTCAAATTGCTTCTTCGCCAAAATGGCAAGGGCCCAGCTGCTGGTTGGAGCAGGGACTGGTGGGATGTGGAGGGCGGGCTTTCTCGTGAAAAGGCACCACTGGCGAACAAGGGGGGGTTAGCAAAAAGGAAAGGGGACCCTGGGCGAAGCGGAGACTGGGACATTGATGAACACGACTCTGGGAGAAAACACCCTCCTTGCCTGCTAAACTGCTTCTCGCTCCTCTCTCGCGTGCTAAGAGAAATTTTGCCTCTCGCGACAGCAACACGCCTTACATCCTGATCGCAGCCCGGCCTGCTCGCGACCGAAGAGGCAACCGTTTTTTGTTTTTGGGGGTGCCGGAATCGCTTCCTTCGTGCTCCGCGTTGCACTTCCCGCACCCGCCAAAGTCGTGATTGGAGCACAGCGATCCACCGATCCAGCGACTCAGTGCTCGTCTTGGGCCAACAGCTCCCGTTCGTCGTATTGGCGGTTCTCGCGCAAAGTGAATCGACCTGCCACTTTTTTACGTTCTGCCCGTCCGTTCGTTTCGACAATGGTCCTGGACCCGTCGCTCATCTGAACTCGACCACCTCCTGGCATTTGGAAACTAATCCGGATCCCAGAGTGGCTCGCGCGCCCTCCAACTTTGACAAAGAACGTTCCCCGCCGCTCCACTACCAACTTTGGCAGGCCGATTTGGTCTGAACTTCAGCACCGCGTACGCTCGTTGACTTTGCGCTACCGCTTGCCGCCACGCCCAGAGCCTGGCCCGCCGCAGCGCAGCGAACCCCGACGACTCCAATACGGATCGGGAATCACAAGTTGAAAGCCACCTAACGTGACGACATCGCTCGCTATCTAAGCCATTGCAGCTGCCTTACCCCTCGCTGAACGTCTCGTGCTCTAAGCAAGAGGTCGCCTGGTTGGATTTTTTGGCTGGTGTCTTAACTGACAGACGGCTACCGGGAGGCCGGCTCGCACCGGTAGGTCTAAGGTTTCGTTTCCGTCCCAGAGGGGCCACCACGCCGCTCGCTGTCTTGGGTGATCAACACACCTTGATGACCCGCTATTTTTCGCTCTTTGGGCACTCGCGCTTACAGAAGGCCAGCATACCTACATCGTTTGCTTTTGAGCAATACTATCGCTTTACCCCCCGCGTAACGACGTTCCACGAACCGACCTGCGAGAAACCTGGTGTCGATCCGTCTCTAGACTCCGTACGATTGTTCGGTCGAAGAGATTCTTAAATATACTAAACCGGCCCGCTACTGACAGCGGCAACCATCTTTGTGCTCCATCGCAAGCAGCAATTAATGGCCATCGTCAGTTTCGCGGATCGTTTGTAACCCCATCTTCGACTCGAATTCGCTCTGTGTCACAGGTGCAGTGCGTTCGGTCTCCAGACAGTCACGGCGTGATCATGTCTGCCTCGCTACCGCGGCCCTCTCGGCCGTCTAACGGCCCCCCAACCGCCGCTCTTCCGGCGCTCCCAGTCGGCAAGACGCGAAAGAGCACAGGGGGGCTTCCGACCCCTGCGAGCAGGTCGACACCAAATACACCCAAGACAGGCCTCCGAGCACCATCTGCGGCGTTCCCGCCCCCATCGTTGCCAGCGCCCACCGGAGCCCTGCCAACGCCGAGGTCGGTTTCCGGAGTTTCTGGGCTCAGCACCCCTAGCAAGTCAATAAGAAAGGTCGTCAGCATCGCTTCATTTCCACAGCCTCCACGGGGAGAGGGTCGGATCAACAGCCTACCACCAAGCCCCCTTTCCGCAGGTCTCGCAGCGCGAAAATCGAGGACTCCAACAACTCCAACATATCAGTTTTCGAATAGCACACCAAGCTTACTCAACGGCACAGGGGAAGGTAAATCGGTTTCCCGCCTGGGCGGGACTAGGAATTCCGATGGTCTGATCAGCGTATCGTCACCACCCCAGAGCCGCAGTTCATCAGCCCAAGATTCGTACTCGACCTCTGCCACACAATACGAGGATCTTGTAGACGGAGTGCAACAAAAGTCAGAGAGCTCCAAACGCTCATCCAAAGTAGACGGAAAAGGAAATGTTATCGTCAGTGTACGAGTGAGGCCAGATGCCGGAGGAGGAGACAGACCAGAAGGCGGAGACTGGATGGTCGATGCAAGGAAGTCTTTGATTGCCTATCACGGGAAAGAAGGGGGCAACTACTACTATGGTAAGCATGATCTGGAAGACCTGGGTGACATGGGCACTGACAGGGATGCTAGACAACGTCTTTGCTACGAACGACGACAACTCGAAGGTTTATGATCACAGTGCAAAGCGGTTAGTGCGGAGGGTGATGGAAGGCTACCACGGGACCGTGTTTGCCTACGGCATGACTGGCACCGGAAAAACGTTCTCGATGCAAGGCACAGCGTCGTCTCCTGGTGTAATACCTTTGGCTATTACCGATATCTTCTCGTACATCCGGGAAACGCCATCCAGAGAGTTCCTGCTTCGTGTCAGCTACTTGGAAATCTACAACGAGAAGATCCACGATCTATTGAGTATGCCGACAGCCACCGGCCCGGGTATGCCTCAGGCGCAGGAAGAAATCAAACTACGAGAGGACAGCAAGCGGGGCGTCTACGCGAGCCCCTTGAAAGAAGAGATCGTGCAGAGCCCGACACAACTTCTGCGAGTGATTGCTCGTGGTGATCAGGCCCGCAGGACAGCGAGTACCCAGTTCAACGCCAGGAGTTCCCGAAGTCACGCCGTTGTGCAGATCGTGGTGGAAAGCAGAGAACGCGTCCCGGGGAACGCTGCAGGGGATAGCAAACGACAAGGCCTTCCCCCAGGAGGTGTACGAGTATCCACGCTGAGTCTCATCGATTTGGCTGGCTCCGAAAAGGCTGCAGAGTCGAAGGAGCGGCGACAGGAGGGTTCTCATATCAACAAGAGTTTGTTGACACTGGGTACCGTCATCGCTAAACTTTCGGAGCACAAGGACAAGGATGGAAAGCCTGCTGACAAGGATGGCAAGCACTTACCATACCGTGACAGCAAGCTCACCAGGCTGCTCCAAGGCGCGCTTTCTGGAGACTCACTGGTCAGCATTCTTTGCACAATCCAGATTGGATCAGCAAACAGCGTCGCAACCGCCAACTCACACGCAGCGGAGACGCTCAACACACTGAAGTTTGCGTCGAGGGCCAAGAACAACATTGTGAGCCACGCAAAGCGTGCTGAAGAGGCTCTCGGTGCTGGAGGAGATGGCGGGGCTAGGGTTCTGCTTGAGCGTTACCGGATGGAGATTGCCGAGTTGAAAAAGGAATTGGAAGTGAAGGCGAAGAATGGCGACAAGAAGGAGGTGGAGGAAGAGAAGGAGCGTGATGCCGAGGAGGAGAGAGCCCGCGAGAAGGAGGCTGAGCAGCGGCACGAGGAACAGATGCTCGAGATGCAGCTGGCGCGAACCGCCTTGAAGGAGAGGATAGACCACTTAAACAGGCTCATCCTTAGCTCCAAGTCTACCGGTGTCAACGCAAACGGGTCGTATAGCTCGCTTGGGATGCACCCTCGGTACTCGCAGGGCTCTATCCGGTCTTCGATGGCTGCATCAACTGCCGGGAGGCCGATCGTGGAGAGGACCGCGTCCATGACATCTACGTCTTCGACCATTGGGCGGAAAACGAGTAGTCATCGATCGTCGGCCGGCATGGAACCCGCAGTGGTTGAGGACGACGACAGCATGGGAGAATTTGGTGATGGAACGGCTTCCCTCGCATCCCAGAATCGCGCCCTGCAAGCTGACCTGGCGGACAAGAATCGATACATTCAAACACTCGAAAAGCGTCTGCTTCAGGCGCGCCGCGCTAGCTCGTCTCGTACTTCGGTGGGCTTGACATCCGGCAAGGCGATCATGGTGGGAGAGGACCACAGCGTCTCCGCCCTGATTAAGGAGAAGGACGTTGAGATTGCGGAGCTTCGCGCCCGGCTCGATGACAAGGACAAAATGCTCGCAGCCCTGCGGAGCGCGGCAAGGTCGAGAGACAATGCCGATCGTGTAGAGTCTAGGTCAGAGCACCGTGGGGTGGAACCTCGGGTGCCGGAACATCGGGGATCGCAAATTCTCGACAGCAACCCAGGACCACCGCCGGCCGCCAGTCTTCCCAGCACTTCACTGGCGAGACAGGTTTCGCATCTTCGGAAGCGGACCAAGAGCGTCGACGAGATGAGCCGCATGCTGGACGAGATGATCCAAGATAGAGTCGAGACTGGTCACATCGTCCGAAGCACTCGTGGCAGCGTCAGAGTCGCGCCAGAGCGTGGAAGGTCACCTTGGGAGCCACCTATTCAGCTCCAGCTTCTCGCCAAGCAGAGGACTTCGGTCGTTGTTGAGCACCCGGGCCATGTCGCCTTGGAGGCATAAGAGGGAGGATGGCATTCATTCGTTTCTATTTCTTTTCCAGTCGATGCTCGGCGTGCTTTGGCTGGAGTTTGGACGTTCAGTTGACACAGATCAAAAACTCGGTCTGGGTATTGGGTCTGGATTTGGGCAAGGAGTTTGGGGTATGTTGCGATTTGCGTTCCCAATTATTTTTCCGGCTCGTTCATCTGCTTGTCGTATACCCGGCTTCTTTTTTCTCTTTGACTGCGGTCGTTTTGTATGAGCGTTCGACAATGGGTTTTCGCGTCGTCAAGACAAACACCGATCGATCGGGTCTGTATTGTATACCATAATTTCTGCGCGAGGTGGTAGGGGAAAGGAACGGCTTAGGCCAACGACCGGGATGGGGGGAGGGACCGGGTGTGGTTAAAAGGGTGAGGAAGGTCGTGAGCGTTGGCTTTTTGTATGTGTATGTACCATAGCATTATGGAAAAGGAGACACGAGCGAGCAACGGGGGACAACGGGCAGAGGGACGAGAAGAGACCATGATTTAATAACATTGCACCAACGACATCATTATGGGGTTCGAGTTCCCGATTGTGCATACAGGTTTATGGAGACTACCTAGACTATTGGATTCAGCCCACCGGAAACGGCGCTCTTCCCATCGGGTGGCGTTGATGTTTGTGTCCTCGGCGCGTTTACACGGCAGTGACCTGGGTTGGAAACGGGCACCCGAGTCAGCTCTGCGGCGGCGCGGAAGGATATCCCGGGTTGGTGCATGAAGTTGACCCGATCCGGGCGAACCGAATCCGCCACAGTTACCGGACTTGTAGCTGACCGAGCAAATGTGAGTTAGGGCCTGTGTGGTGAGCAGTCGAGACAGGTTGCATACCCATCTCTGGCGTCGCTTTCGCTTGCAGTAAGCGTTTTGCTTTTAGGGGGAGTTGTCACAGTCAATTTTGACCACTCTATTGCTGAGTTTACATTTACAATGCCCCTTTATTTTTAATGGTCATGATGGTGTAAATATCCGAAGAGGGTGTGGAGTGTTGGCGAGATTTCAGCTATATTATCCGTGGGGATTTATTTATGTAGGTAGGTAGATATGCATGTTATTTTTCCGCGAGAGGGTTGTTACCGGGTTTGAGGGGGGGAGACGGGTTGAGATCCGGGTAACGTCACCTTTGGGGTTTGTATGGATTGACGTTTTGAACGTCGGCATGTGTTGGGAGAAACGAGTTTGACCATCATGCGAAGAACAGAAGCCCCATGAACAGAATTGAGAAGCCGTTTTATGAATGCTAATTCGAGGCATCTTTCTACGCCCTTTATCGTAACAAGCAAGGCCTATTTGGAATACAATGAGGTGTGGGCCACTTTTATGTTGAACGACGAGGGTCTCAACGGAGAGGTTGCTCCTATATGCGTTGCAGATGAGCTCGACGGACTGATCGACGTGGTTGTGATGGTTCTTCTCTTCTCTTCAGCGGCACAGGTGAGCTAAAAAGACAGGCGTTTCTTCATGTTCAATAGGGAAGGAGGAAACACCTCACTGCTCAGGCACAGCGCATGAAGATCGCTTCGCTCGGAGGGCAAACGCGTGATGCGAGGTGCCGTCTGACGGGCAGCTCGTCGGTAGTGCGTGCAGTGATCGGTGCGGGGTTCCACCGGAATACGCGGAGGAGAGCTGGTTTGATGGGAAGAGGAAGACGATTCTGCCCGAGACACGGAGCGGGGTGTTACGGCAGGTGGTCCCGCCTTGGAGGGTGATGGAGTTTGCAAAGGATGGAGATGCGGTGAGAGGGAGGTGTGTTTGTCTCTGACCGAGGATGCTCGCGCGGCTGGTCGCGCGGCGCTGTGCGGCGCTGTGCGGCTACGCGGTGTGGTGAGGTTTCTGAGTGGGAGAGGGGTCACGAAGGTAGTCGAATCAACGTGGCCTTCACGCTCTGATCCAGGCGTCGTCACAACGTCTTGCCAGCGAGAGGGCGTTGATGGTGAGCGATTTGTCCTGCGCTGAGCAGATCAGCGGGAAGATCTGGGCCTCTGATACCCCTGTAAGCAGCGGGTGGGTGGCGCCGTTTTGCAGACATGATTGGTCCCTTCCTGCCGTCTCCCCCGAGCTTTAGGGCGTTTCAGATGCTGCTGGGGTCAAATGGGGATCGACCCTTGACTCCACCGTTTGCTGGTTCCGGGCAACCTCGCGACCACATCCCTGTGCGGGCCCAAAACCTCCTTGGGAACGCGGCCCAGTCAAACGTCCAGTCCGATCCAGCCAGGCAGCCTCACGGCATTGGACGGCGAGGTGAAAGCTGGCTTGATCAGCTCGACGTTCCTGATGAGGACTCCGCCCCTCCACCAACGAAGCGGAGCTGCAAACAGGCGGGTGCCACAATGCCCCGCCTGTCAACTGCGGGACTTCTATGGAACTGGTGAAGCGGGGAGGCGGATGTGCCCCTGAATAAAAGAATTACGCAGAAAATGCATTCAACGACCATGGGATCGACAGACCTTCCACTTTTATACTTGGTGGGGTGGAATCCTTTTCTTCAACACGGAACCAACATTTCCATGTGAGCGAGGTTGGGACATGGGTTTGTCCTGGTTGTCATCGCTTTTCTTGCGACCCTGAGCTTCAGTTCTTCGGTGTCCGGTATACCTACCGCCCTTCGCACTTTGCATCAACGACCAAACTCGCTCGGCTGTAACGGCCGTTTTGAGTCCCTTTGCTCAGTTCTTGCTTCTCGGTCAGGCCTGTCTGATCCACGGCCGCAAGTCGTGGAACCAAAAGTCACGTACTGACCCTGTATTCAACCCCTCCTCCCTCCCTGCCCGTCTTCGGGACCGGCACCGTCCTCCCCAGGCCGGAATCCACACGTCATTTCGGAGGGCAACTTCAAACGGCAGGGCTGTTTGCAGGACCGCGCTTCGCTCTGCCATCTCGAGTGACAGGCTGCTTTTTCCAAGGCGCGGCAAATACATCGATCGGCTGTCGGGGACGGAGGATTCGATCGCCCTCCGCAGCGATTGTGGCATCTGAACCACGGATTGGCATCCGCGTCGATCTTTACACGCGGACGTGGATCTCTTCCACTCCCTGTTTTTCCTATCCCCTGGTGGAATGGGCAACGCTCCCTTTCGTGCAAAAACAACCGTGTCCTGGTTCGCAATCTTTTAGAACGCCGATGGGATTTGTCTCCTTGGAACAGGACTGCTCGAGTGGCATCCTTGAATCGGATGATCTCTAATACCTTCGGCTTGGCCCATCTCCTCGACTCGGGGGAGCGGACAAGCAAACTACCGACATCAGCAAGCACACTTCAGACCCAGCGGTAACAGGCAGCAGTCAATGTTGGCCGACGCTGTGATCACAAACAATTAGCCTCAGTCTCGCCCCGCGCAACCCTCTTCGCCTGGGCCTCTGCGCAGCGCAGCGCGATCTACCAAGATGCCACCGGTTTTGGACCTGAGCCGGACTGCTCACAGCAAGATAATCGTGTCTCCTCCCCGCATCAACCTTCGAAAGGCCGCGTCGTACAACCACGACCGGGGACCCCTTTCCTCCACATCTTCGAGGTTCAACTTCAACCACCTGGTCTTCTCACCTCCGCCATCACCAGGTCTACCTTCGCTTTCGCCACCGCTGAAAAGGTCGCCCAAAGGATTTGCCGGTCTCGCCCGTCCTAGCAGGATCATACGCTATGCTCTTTTCTTGGTCGTGGGACTGGTTGGTCTTGCTGTGGTGAGGTACCTGCTCGGATTCGTCGGACTGGTCTTGAACTACAACAACAGAAACACTGGGGTTTTATGGTGGGAATACACGAGTACTGGCTACAAACCGGTGGAGCGAGAGGACTTACCGAATGTCATCACACCCATGGTTTTCTTGGACAAGAACGGAAAGCGAGCCTGGACCGTATTCGTTCCTGAAGGCCGTGAATCAGCCCCAACAGCATACGAGATCTCGACAGCATGCGCAAAGTGCAGCCGCTCGTCAAGTTATGCCCACAGCGACAACTTTGTCGACGTCCGTGAAGCACGAGAGGGCGGGTTTATCCCTGGGGTCGCCAAGGGACAGCTTGGGAATGGTGTGGCGACAAAGTCGTTACCTCCCTGCGAAAAGAGCTTGACTTTCGTGTTGGAGTCTACCAGCGCCGGGCTGGGTAGCACTTTGATGATGTTGTGGATTGCCTACGGCATCGCAAAAGACGAGGGTCGCGCCTTCTTCGTCGACGACTCCCGTTGGGCATATGGGAAGTACAGCGATATGTTCCAACCACCTCCCGACCCTCTTTGCAGCCCCCCGCCACGACAGGAGATGATCCCATGTCCTCACCATGCACGACACTTGATTGCCTCTTCCACTTCCAGCTCCGAGATCTTCTCCTCTGTCCGATCCAGCCCCGACCACCCGAGCCACTCTAAGCTTCGCAACTCATTCCAGCTCGCCCGTGTCGGCCACGATGCACTTTTCCATCTCATCCCAGACGACGCCTCCTATGTCGAGCAGCGCACACGCGAACTCCTGGCCCGCCGATTCCCACCCAAAACGAAAGGCACCTCTCCCGGTCTCGCCATAGGTGTGCATGTCCGACGCGGCGACTTACACCCGTTTGAGCTGCAATACCGTTTCAACTACATTCCGCTCCAGATTTATGCAGATACCGCACACTCTCTCATCGATGCCACGCTAGGCGCCTCCTCATCTCCAGCAAAGGGATACTCCTTCACCATCCTCGCCTCTGACGACCCAACTGTTTACGATGCTGCCGAACTGCCGAACTCGGTCCCTGCACAGGACAGAATCAAGCTCGCCTCGAAACAGCACAAGGAATCTGCGCCTCCCGATCGCAAGTTCATACGCAAGTTTGTCGACGAAAACATTGGCTGGGAGGGTGGCTTCTACACAACCATGTTCTGGAATCTGGGCACCCCAAACCAAGACCCCAAGACCGGTGCGTCGCACGGACAACCACCTGCCAACCCGCTAGAGGCAACACTGAGGTTGAGAAGCCTCGTAGGCAGGGCTTATCTCATGGATCTAGCCGTTCTAGCTGACGCAAGCGATCATGTTGTGTGCACGGCTAGCGCTGCCGGCTGCCGGCTCCTCGCGGTGATGATGGGTTGGGAGGAGGCCATGGAGAAGGGCAGGTGGGTGAATATTGACAAGGGGGCAAGCTGGGGCGGCGTCGAAGGGGCTCTGCACAAGTGACTGGATGGACTTTGAGAACACAAAAGGCTGTGGGAAAAGGTGTGATCATGCATTCATTCAGGGGTTCACCAGGTCGGCGTCTGGTGTAAGTTCAAAGTTGTTGAACGATCTGTTTTCGATTTGTTTGGGTTAGGGGTGTTCGGTGTCTTGGAGCTGCATGATACCACTACGCATCAACGCGATATTTCCCTTTGGTTTGCTGAGCATCTTAGTTTGCATATTCGATGGTGTTTGTTGATCAGTTGGGTGTAGAATAGATTTCTAGAACATCATGTTATTCAAAATCTACCTGAGGTGCCTACTCGAATATGAGCGCGGCATAGCAGTAGCACATGCCTTCAGTTGATCCAACAGTCCAAAATGAGGCACTCTTTTGACGCACGCTTGGTAGACCCCATTACCAAGGTAGATACGCGTGTGGGGGGATCCTTTCGGAATGCGACGAGACCCCTATTCTACTGTGTCATTCTCGAAGTTTGTCTCCTACGTTACCCATTACGAATGCGAAGCGCGAACGAACAAGTCAAACGTAGCAGAGTTCTACGCCGCCGTATTCGTATAACGCGCCCTCCTCTGGCCAAGAATCTCGAACCACCAAACTCGGGCCAACAGACCGCAACATTGGCGGTGGAGGTTCATCACGGGAGAGGCCGCACTTGCGTCATGAAGTCTGCTAAAAGGCACGATTGCATTGGTCCATCGCATGATCTGGATGGTCTGCGAGCTGCAAGTACCGATGTACCTCCAGAACCCGAATACGAGTGGAGCTCTGGTTGGCTGGTGAGGTACCATGGCAAAAATTCGGACGAATAGGGACTGCCAATTGCGCTGCCGCGACCGCAATCTCAATCCGTTCGATTTGCAGGCAGGGGCACCACACCGTCTGCTGGTTTTTGGGGGGAGGGGGTTCTGCGCTGGGTCTCGTTTAAATAGGCTGGGTTGCCCGTTGTGGTTCTTACCTTGGTGCCAGTGGCTTTTTGGCTTTACTTTCTCGACGTCGACGCTCTCTTTTGCACACGTCTATCGCTGAAATGGGCGTCCTTCAAGATGTCGCGGGACCGCTGTCCCAGCAGTTCTCGCAGCTGGGCCTCGGCGCGCAGATCGGCGCCGTCGTCGCGACAGTGCTGTTTCTGAGCGTGTTTGTCAATGTCCTGCAGCAGGCGCTGTTTAGGAACCCGAACGAGCCTCCGGTTGTGTTCCACTGGTTCCCGCTTATCGGCAGCACGGTTACGTATGGCATGGACCCCCCGAAGTTCTTCGAGGGGAACAGGAAAAAGGTGAGGATTCGCGTTTGGTGGTTTTTTTTTCCTGCTGCCGAGATTGGGCTTGGCTAACGACTGGCGGGGATAGTACGGCGATGTCTTCACGTTTATTCTGCTGGGAAAGAAGACGACGGTCTATGTGGGAACGCAGGGCAACGACTTCATTCTAAATGGAAAGATCAAGGATGTCAACGCCGAGGAGATTTACACCGTCCTGACGACGCCCGTGTTCGGAAAGGATGTCGTCTACGATTGCCCCAACGCCAAGCTTATGGAACAGAAGAAGGTTTGTCGAGATCTTGTGGAGGGATAGAGAGACAGCGACTGACAAGTTGGCGTCCAGTTCATGAAGATCGCCCTGACCTCTGAAGCGTTCCGATCGTACGTTCCCATCATCTCTGACGAGGTGACCAACTACATCAAGCGAACCCCTGACTTCAAGGGCCAGTCTGGCATCGTCAACATCTGCCCCAAGATGGCCCAGATCACCATTTTCACCGCATCGCACGCCCTCCAAGGCAAGGAAGTCCGCGACAAGTTCGACGAGAAGCTGGCCGACCTCTACCACGATCTTGACATGGGTTTCTCCCCGATCAACTTCATGCTGCACTGGGCCCCTCTTCCCTGGAACAACCGTCGCGACCACGCCCAGAGGACTGTGGCCAGCATCTACATGGATATCATCAAGTCTCGTCGTGCCAAGGGCGGCGACTCCAACGCGCAGGATATGATGGCTCACCTCATGAACTCGACCTACAAGAACGGCGTCCGCGTCCCCGACCACGAAATCGCACACATGATGATCGCGCTTCTCATGGCTGGCCAGCACTCCTCTTCGTCGACTAGCTCTTGGATTATGCTTCGACTTGCCTCGAGGCCCGATATCATGGAGGAGCTTTACCAGGAGCAGATCGAGAACCTCGGCGCTAACCTTCCCCCACTCACGTATGAGAACCTCCAGAAGCTGCCCCTCAACCAGGCCATCATCAAGGAGACGCTCCGCCTCCACGCCCCCATCCACTCGATCATGCGTGCCGTTAAGTCGCCCATGCCCGTCCCCGGAACCAAGTATGTCATTCCCACCAGCCACGTCCTCCTTGCCGCACCCGGAGTCAGCGGATCCGATCCCCAGTACTTCCCCAACCCGTCGCTGTGGGATCCCCACCGTTGGGAGGCGGACTCGCCCAATGCACCCAGCATTATGCGCAACGAAGAGGAGGAGGACGACGAGAAGATTGACTATGGTTATGGTTTGGTCAGTAAGGGCGCAGGATCCCCGTACCTTCCCTTCGGTGCTGGAAGGCATCGCTGCATTGGCGAACAGTTCGCCAACGTGCAGCTCCAGACGATTGTGGCCATGATTGTGCGAAACTTCAAGTTCCGCAATGTCGATGGTAGCAACAACGTCATTGGCACGGATTACCAGTCGCTGTTTTCGCGTCCTCTGGAGCCGGCCAACATTTACTGGGAGAGGCGCGAGACTGCATAGGGGTAAGGGGACAACGGATTATGGGAGGATAAGAGCAAAATAGACTCGGCGTTGGCTAAACTGGTTACTTGTACATATTGGAGTAACTCTTGCATGGCTCCTGGGAGGGGCGGTTGCGGATGACTGACGGGAAAGGGGAAAGGGGACAGTCAACGGGCAGCCCTTTGGGCGGCATATTAATATTGTAATGAAGAGAAGACCAAATAATGAAAGAAAGTAAACATTCATAAAGGGGTTCGATGTGGTCAGCAAAGGAAGCTTGAGGTGCGAGTAGGCCAATCATCTTCAGTGAAAGGGAGCTCAATGCCTGTATGTCGTGATGCGTGTCATATTCGCCAAGCTTTCAGGATTGTCAACCCAGGCCAGGTACCCCCAGAACTCCACGCATCGCAAGTTCGATTGAACAGAATATCTAAACATTCCATGGGAGTCTCAAACTACCTGACATTTCTACAGACACTTTTGGAAGACCATGGTGTTTTGCGTAAAGACCACGTTGCGATGTGGGTTGGGTGTGTTGTGAGTGAGTCACGGCCCCGGCCAGCGCACTGGTGATGGGGTCGATGACTGGTTTCGGACTTTTGGTGGCTGAGATTTCGATCGTGTCACAAATGAGATGAGGAGCGCTTGGGATGTGATTTATGTGTTCTGATGGGGGTGGAGGTTTCTGGAGGGTTCTTCTTTGTCTTTGTTGGTGATGGGAGCGGAGTGATATCTAGCCTGGAGTTGAGTTGATTCCGGGGTGCCTGAACAACAGACAGCTCGCATCCTTTGCACAAGATCGGCATCTCTGCAGTTTTTTTTTTAAGAAAAAAAAAACTAAAAAAAAAAGGAAAAAAAGAAGAAAAAAAGAACACTGTTTCGTCGTGTAGCCGATTGACAGTAGTCAACAATTCCTCGTCCGACAAGGCTGATTGTAGATGACAATGGTTCAGCTTCAATTTCGCTCCGTAGGTTCGGACGCCCTACGTTCAAGTTGAAGAACAAACATTATCGCAGCGAAGGGTGTAGCTTGAATCGCAGTCTACAATCTCGAACACACGGATGTGTAGGTGTACCTAGGAAAGAACACATAGCTGTCATTTCACAAGAATCCGCGATGGCGGCGATATTGGTTCTCTGGAAAGGGGCGAGAAAACAAGCTGCGAAAGGGGAGGGAAAGGACCACACAAAGCTTCTTTTGACGAGTTCTCCAAAAAGCTCAACCGCATTCCCAATCCAGAAGGCGAATGCTCAAAATGTCGATCTGTTCTTTGCAATACCTCGGATACGAGGCGCCGGCCAGCTCATGCCAGGGGTCGTCACGAGCAGAGCAAAAGAAAGACTTGCAAGCAAGCAAAACCCCTGAATGATGTGCACTGTGTGCGCGATTGGCGTGTAAGTCCGATGATATGTGTCCTCTTGCGTTGCTGGGAAGCCTCATCGTCGTGGCTCCTCTCGGACTTGGCCTGACTCCAAGCCTCCTCTGTGATTCATCTTTGGACTTTGATCGAAGATCAGAGATTAGAATAAGATTTAGATACGTTGATGAAATTTTAGAATCTGGGGTTCTATATCTTTGTCTTCGTTCTCGACATATCAACCACATCGATTCATCTTGCACCTTCAATCCCAACCCCTTTCAACACTGACCAACATCCGCCTCGATATCCAAAACCACCGCACATCAGAACCACGACCACACTCGCCATCATGACCCGTCGTCGCCTCCAAAAACAACCACCTTCCCCGTCCTCCATCGGCTTTGGCGTGCTCATCTTCCTCCTCGTCATCTTCTGCCCCCTAGCCCTCCTCCCCGTCGCCGGCGCCAGCGCTAGCTCCACCAACGCGTCCCTCGAACCCCATGAACCCATCATCGGTATCGACCTAGGAACAACATACTCCTGTGTTGGTGTTATGAAGAACGGAAAAGTCGAAATACTCGTGAATGATCAGGGGAACAGGATTACCCCTAGTTATGTTGCGTTTACAAAGGATGGGGAAAGATTAATTGGTAAGAAGCTCCCAATGCCGTGTGTAGATTGGGATGGGAGTTGACCTGGGTAGGGGATGCGGCAAAGAATCAGCTGGGGAGTAACCCAAGGAATACGGTATATGATATCAAGTATGTTGTGACTCGGATCCGTCTTGTTTACAGCCCAATTACAGCCCCTTTGCTACCCCTTTGCAACATCCTTCCAGCCCGATTGCAACTTCGTTGCAACCCAGACACCCTCCGCCCTATTATTACCCACCTGGCGCTAACACCCCCAAGACGTCTCATAGGACGAAGCTTCTCCGACAAAGAAGTCCAAGCCGACATCAAACATCTCCCCTTCAAGGTCGTCGCTGGACAAGGAAACAAGCCCGTCGTAGAGGTCCAAGTCGGCGAGGACACAAGACGCTTCACACCTGAGGAGATCAGCGCCATGATATTGGGCAAGATGAAGGACGTTGCCGAAAGTTATCTGGGGCAAAAGTATGCCCCCCCCCCCCTGGCTCATGACTTGGAGACAACTAACTAACCAACCACAAAACAGAGTCAAACACGCCGTCGTGACCGTCCCAGCCTACTTCAACGATCAACAACGCCAAGCCACCAAAGACGCAGGTGTTATCGCCGGTCTCAACGTCCTCCGCGTCATCAACGAGCCCACCGCCGCCGCCCTCGCCTACGGCCTTAACCAGGTACCTCCCCCTCCTTTGAGCTTTCCCAAACCCCAGCTGACCCCCCTCAAGCCGGGCAAACCCAACTCCGAATCCCAAGTCCTCGTCTACGATCTAGGCGGCGGAACATTTGACGTCTCCCTCCTTTCCCTCGAAGACGAAACCTTCCAAGTCCTCTCCACCGCTGGCGACACCCGTCTCGGCGGTGAGGATTTCGACCAACGCATCGTCTCACATCTCACAAAGGTTATCAAGAGTCGACACGGAATCGATGTGACTAGCGACGCTAAGGTGATGGGGAAACTGAAGAGAGAAGTGGAGAAGGCGAAGAGGACGTTGAGCTCGCAGTTGTCGACGAGGGTGGAGGTGGAGGGGTTGGAAGGGGGGAGGGAGTTTAGTGAGGTTTTGACGAGGGCGAAGTTTGAGGAGGTTAATGGGCGGTTGTTTGAAAGGACTCTGGGGACGGTCAAGAAGGTGTAAGTCTTTTTCTTCCTTCTGTTGGGATGATGGGCAGCGGCTGATCAGATGACAGGTTGAAAGATGCGGGTATGAGAAAGGAGCATGTGAATGAGATTGTGTTGGTCGGAGGGTCGACGAGGATTCCGAAGATTCAGAGCCTGGTGGAGGAGTTCTTTGGGAAGAAAGCCAGTAAGGGAGTGAATCCGGATGAGGCAGTGGCGTACGGGGCTGCAGTGCAGGCGGGGGTGAGTTTGTTTGTGTCTCTGAGGGTATGCGTGTTTGCTGACAAGGGCTAGATCATCGCTGGGGAGGAGACTTTGAAGGAGGTGCTGATGATGGATGTCAACCCGTTGACGCTCGGCATTGAAACTGTGGGAGGGGTGATGGCTAAGTTGATCCCGCGCAACACTGGTATCCCAGCGGTGGGTAACCCCTTCAAGGTCCTTGTAAACATCTTGCTGACCTCTGCCACAGCGCAAATCCCAAATATTCTCGACGGCCGCCGATAACCAGCCGACGGTCCAGATCAAAGTATACGAAGGAGAGCGCACGCTGACAAAAGACAACAACCTCCTCGGAACTTTTGAGCTCACAGGTATCCCTCCTGCTGCTCGTGGTGTCCCTCAAATTGAGGTCGCCTTTGCCCTTGACGCGAATGGCATCCTCGAGGTGACGGCTCAGGACAAAGGCACCGGGAAACAAGAGTCTGTTACAATCAGCGGTGATAGCGGCCGGCTTACGCAGGAGGAGATTGACCGGATGGTCGCCGATGCAGACAAGTTCGCTGAGGAGGATAAGGCACTGAAAGAGCTTATCGAGGCCAGAAACGGGTTCGAGAATTTCGTCTTCGGTCTGAAGAGCCAGGTCAACGATCCCGAGGGGCTAGGCGGAAAGATAAGCGAGGAGGATAAGGAAGCTGTGAGTGTTGCGTCTGCGTGGAACGACGGTGGAAACCTTGGCTGATCATAGTGCGTCACAGATCTTGGATGTGGTAAAGGAGGCAACCGCTTGGTTGGAAGAGAACTCGGCGACGGCTACGGCTGATGATTTCGCCGAACAGAAGGAGATGTATTCGGAGTTGGTTCATGCGGTTACTAGTGACCTCTATCGCGGTCATGGCGGCCACAGCGGCAAGGACGAGCCGCGTGTTCACGAAGAGCTTTGAGCGGGACCCGAGCGCGGGACTTGGGTAAGGGGAGGATTAAGGTTACGGATAAGTTTACGGGGAATATGCTTGTTTTTAGTTGTTTCGACCGACACTGATTTGACTTCAAAATATCGCATGCCACTTGGAACATTGCGTGTCCAATCAGTTACACATGTTTTGTGACATTGCATTTGTGTTTGCGGCGTGGCGTTACGGTGATGCAGCCGGCTGGGTCGACATTTCCGCATGTTTGGGGCGACAGGCTTCACTGGCGGGGAGGAGTATTTCTTGTCAAGCAGCAGCATTTTAGCGCAAAGCAAAATACCCGGCTAATCAAGAAATACTTGTTAGACGTTTTCGGCAAAACGTCGGTGGATGCGCCCATCAGTGTTACCCGATTCATTCCCAGGCCTTGATGCCGAGGTTCCAGTTCACAAGCCTGGGTTAGAAGCGACCGGCGCCGCATTCTCCACTTGCCACGCATCAGGCGCACCTCTATTCCTTTTCAACCTTGAGACATCGAGAGCTCGCAACCGTCGAGATTCTGCCGCAGCGGGCGCCGACGTATCGTTGTCGCGTTGTCGTGTTGTCGTGTTGTCGCCCAACGCTCGCTGCCTTTGACGCGTGACAGGCCGTAATCCCTCAATCCGGGTGCTGTCACCCGCCGCCCCGGAAACTTCCCTGGGCTGGGCCGCGTTGGTTCATCGCGAGGGCGTCTGGAACATCTTGACCCACGGTCGACCCGACACACAAGGCGACCGTAGATAGCCATGGCATCGCCACCCAAGCCGTGGGAGCGTCCAGGCGCTGGCGCTGCATCGTCAAGTACGTCGTCGCCGGTCAATCATTCTGCAAACATTGAAGCTAATCCGCCGACGTCATAGCAACCCTCCTATCCTCCACGGCAACCGGGTCCGCAGCTATCCCATCGGCCGCCACATCCACATCCGCTTCTTCCACAGCCCCTGCATTACCGCCTATGCCGGCATCTCTCACAACCGCAGTCAACCAAAACGCCGCAGCGTACAGCAGGCCGCTCGGTGCTAGTCCGTACGGGACATACGGTTCGACATACGGCTCATCCTATTCGTCTCCCTACGCATCTCCATACTCGCGACTAGGCGGCTACGGGGGCTATGGCGGTGGGATGTACGGGAGTTACGGAGGCATGGGCGGCATGTACGGCGGCATGTACGGAGGGATGCCAGGCGGGATGCCGGGTATGGCTGGCCCCGGAGATCCCAACAACCCGGACAGCCTCACAAACCGCTTCAGCATGAGCACCCAGGCGACATTTCAGATGCTTGAAGGCATCGTTGGCGCGTTCGGCGGCTTTGCTCAGATGCTGGAGAGCACCTACATGGCAACGCACTCGAGTTTTTTTGGTAAGCTCATCGCCCATTTGTTCCGGATGGCCAGGTGCTAACGACTCCTTTTAGCTATGGTGGCTGTGGCTGAGCAGTTTGGAACGCTCCGAGACACCCTCGGCTCAGTATTGGGCATCTTCACGCTGATGCGTTGGATACGGACGCTCATCGCCAAGATCACCGGGAGACCGCCGCCGGCTGACGCAATGGCCCTGACACCGGCCGCGTTCGCTCGATTCGAAGGTCGCCAAGGCCCAACCCCAGAAGGTGGCGCGCCGAAACCTAGCAAGAAACCATTGCTCTTCTTTTTGCTGGCTGCCTTTGGATTACCTTTTGTCATGTCCAAGGTCATTCGCTCTCTTGCCGCGAACGCCGAGGAGGAGGAGCGCAAGCGCCAGATGGTTGCCTCCCAGCAGCAACTTGATCCCTCCAAGCTCGAGTTCTGCCGCGTGCTTTACGACTTCACTCCCCCTCAAGGTCAAGCTGCCACAGGCGTCGATCTCGAGGTTCGAAAGGGTGATCTGGTCGCTGTCCTGAGCAAGACCGACCCGCTTGGCAATGCGAGTGCGTGGTGGAAGTGTCGTGCCCGCGACGGCCGCATTGGCTATCTGCCTGCCACCTTCCTCGAGGTGCTTCGCAAACCGGGTCAACCAATCGCCGCCATCAAGAACACCGCCGCTAGTGACAGCAGCCGCGCCAACTCGTTGACGAGCACTGTCAGTGCACCCAGCGCCTTGGGGCAGCCTGCACTGGCCCCACCCGTTCCATCAACCAAGATCGGAGACGTTACGGCGGAGAGTTTCCAGAAATCGCAGTTTTACTCATAGAAAGATGAAGAGGCTGCTCGCTAGGAGGAGGCGGTTGGCGCTTTAGGCCCGACAGCCAGGCTCATCACCGAAGCCCGAATCGAAGCGGCGCAAGGTGCATGGGACTACCTTCTGTCGAAGAGTGCAACCGGAGATAGAGATGCTGACTCGACTTCGGTATTCTGATTCATGCACTAAAACTTTCCCGTCAGGGAAGTTACAGTACGGCTGTGCGACTAATTCGCATGGTCAAACATGCGTGACAGACTGATGCAGGAGGGAAAGGGATTGAAGTGGTTGGAGTAGAAATAATGGTAATCAGGAGGATTGGCCATACGTGGACGATAAATGATGTGAGAAGATCAGGTGTCTGATTTTGGTCTCTCTTTTGTATAATTCACCGTGGCGAAGGGAGGAAAACCCAACGGCGTTCTTTTGCTTTTCTGAAACTTTGTTTGAGAGAAGCCCGGAGCGCAACGGCAGCGCACAGAAGCGATGTTACATGGATTTCAATATACAGGACAAAATACACACCTGGAAGCGAATAAAAGTGCTCACCGGAGCTTCACACTAAGGGCGATGAGTTTGGTGTATCTCTCTGTTGTTATGTAGTCGTATCTGTACCCCTTCTCTTGGCTGGGCCCTGTCCGTAGACAGACCTCAGCAAGGTAACCCACGAACTAGACTGCGTGCTTGCGCTACGCGTGCCGCAGAGAAAAAAAACCGCAACCCAGAAACAAAACATTGGGAGCCTGTGCCTTTCTCCCGTTTTCATCGTCGATACCATCCTGTCCTCCCACTATCCTCGCTCTTGCGGATACCAATTGCAAGACTCTTCCCAGAGGTGTGAGTACGAACTCTTCCACGTCGCGCCCTTGCGAGCTGATGTGGTGGCTACTACCTCGTAAGAAAGTTAAAAAGACCGCAAAAGAAAATCGTCCAGCCAATCAAGATAACTCAACGCCGCTCCGGGATGTGGAAACCCATCCTAAAGTCGCATCTTCTTTTTGGTAGTATGGAAAGGGGAAAATCCCTCATATTGACACCGTCCCTAATGGCTACCCTCTTCCGGATAAAAGGGAACCAAACTGGACGATCAGTGGCGGTGTTGTCAATCTGGTCCGTCGACGAGGGGGTTGAATAGTGGTGATTCTTGTGCCGCAACTGCGAAACAGCGAAAAGAGTACTTGTACAACCGGCGCTAGAGGATAAAATGCCGGAAGGTACGCCGTGTGGCGATGACTTGGTTTTGGATTACCATTCGTATTCTCCAGTGGCCTTGTGGAAAACGTATTCTTTGCCCGCGACGGTGAGGACGCCATCCTTGAGAGTGCACTTCCTGCAACGACTGTCAGTCTTGTGTATCAGAACGGTTGTACTTTCAGCCCTCCTTACCACTTGTTCTTGACGCGCTGCACCTTGTCATACATGCAGAGCATCATGTGGCTCATGGAGTCTTCATCATCTTCGTCATCATCCTTCTCGTCATCTGGGTCATCCAGATCAGAGTTGATGGCATCGTCATCTAGATCTTCATCTTTGAAGTCGTCATCCGGTCCATCCATCTGAGAGGGGCAAGCAGCAGCCCTCTTTTTGGCGACACCACGATGGCGTGTGGCCTCCCGGAGTGGCAGCATGAGCCCGCCGCCTTCCATCTGCTTGGCCCTGGCGAGCATCTGCGCATGTATGATGTTGTCAATCTCAACACGGCCCATCTCCACCGGCTGTCCGTCAGGGCCACGCTGCATCAGGATGCCCTCGAACCCGTCACTGGGGCCATCTACCTGGGCCGCAGGGAGGCCATTCATAGCCCCGTTCGGGCCCTGTTGCTGTTGTTGCTGCTGTTGTTGCATCCGCTGATGCATTGCGTTGAACCCCTGGCGGTATTGCTGCTGCTGCTGCGGGTTCATTTGTTGCTGCTGCATCTGCTGTTGCATTTGCTGCTGTTGCATCTGCTGCTGGGTTGGTGGTTGGCCTGGGCGCTGCGGCTGCATGCTGTTCTGGATGGCGCTGATCGACGCGGCGGCTCTATTGCCGTACTGGGACTCCAAAGCTTGGGCAGCGCGATGAGCGGCAACCATTTGGCCACGGGCAGCATTGTTGGCATAGACCATACCCGGGGCTTGCGTGCCGGGCTCCTGCTTGATGATCGGGTCGTTCTTGAGTCCCGGCTCGTTCTTGATCATACCGTTGCCATTTTGCTGTAGATTCCCCATATGTGAGATCGGCTGCGCGGAAGTCTGGGGACTCAGGGTGGACTGGGTATAGTTAGTAGCGGCTTGTTGCTGGGCCTGCTGGGCCTGCTGGGTCGCCGTGTTATTCACGGGTGCGGCATTGGTCGGCGGGGCCGGTGCGGGCGGCTGCGCCGGCTCGGGCTTGGGATCCCAGGGGAAAGTTGCGACGCCCAGCTGCGAGAGCTTGTGCTGCCAACCCTATTGATTCTGTCAGCATCATCATGATTGTCTGCTTTGTTCAAGGTTGAAGCGCAACTTGATGTTCACAAGGGGGGGGCACGTGACGTGGTGTGTGTGGAGGTGGTCCAATCGGAAGCCAAGGACGGATGATGAGGGGACGCAGGAGCAGGCCGCCCAGCAACTTAAAAGAAAGCCAAATAGCACCCAGTCGCCCACCCTGATGCAAGCTGCTCTCCACCCCTCTCGTGTCCCAGAAAGCCGAGCGTCCCAGGCACCCAACAGCCACCACCAGCAACGAGCCCCAAGTCGACCACTTCCTGTCACAGCTCCCCATCGATTCCCATGAATGCGCGTATCTTTTCATCTTGCTTTTGGCAAGACGAAAACAATGCAGCAATTGATTTCGCGATCCATGTGATGCAAATGAAGGAATAGGGACGACAAGACTGGGCGAGTGCAGCGGAAATATAGATGAGTCCTCACCTTTTTCAGCTCCTCGAGAATACCATCGTCCACGCCATTCTCCTCGAAGTCTACGCGCACAGCGTTGATGACCTCCTGAATAATATGATCGTAGACTGGGCCGACTTGGTTGTTCGACATGTTGACAGACGTGCGACGGAGAACCAGCAGCTCGTGGAGTGGCTAGGATGGTCGGATATCCTCTGCGCGAGACTGGCGGCTTTCTCTGTTTTTGCCCGCAGCGTCGAGATTGTCGCTGTGCCGCTTGACCAACCCCCAGCGAACCGCCGTCGCCCAACTTTACGCCCTAACTGCTTGGTTGGCAATCGAGCGTGGGATATCGAGGGTGCACGCGATGGCGGGGTGCGGATCGATGTTCGGCGGAGATGGGGATTGGGGTCGGAAACTCCTCGGAAGTCGCCGCCTCTTGCCGCTCGAACTCGCTCTTTAGGTTGCCTCGCAGCCTGCTCAGAGCATCCGAGACCTCGTAGTTTTGTATTTCTAGAGCGCAGGTGCAATATCTCGGGGTTTTGTAGTGGTGCGCCACAGCTTGGGGAGACGCTGGTTTGGCAGTGTGTGATGTATTGGGTAAGTTGGAATGCCTGGCTGATGTTCCTTTGAAGTGCACGCGGGCCGAATTAGTCATCCACTTAGCGCAGCAGCCACCAGCCACAGTTGCCCATTTGAGTTAGCCCGGTGGACCAATCACCTGAAAATGGCAGACGTCGCAAGCCCCTAACAAATGAATTGCTGGAAACAAAGGTTTTAAAAGGGCTGTCATTTTCCGCAAAGGGATCAGACTGTCATGCAATGTCACAAAGTGCAGAGATGCATGTGCGAGGTGACAGGACATGGTCTCTGTAGAAGAGAGTCACTTTGGCCATTGGCACATGTCAAATAGCCCATCGTTTGCTCCTACAATTATAGTACTACACTACCGATCCTTTACTACCGATCCTTTATCCTTTGTAACCTGTAGCTATTCGGCATTCTTGCCCGACATATTTCCTGTCGTCTTTCATAACTCATGACCAAACAAATTCGTTTCGTGCCTGCGTAAACAGTCCATCATCCGCATTGCGGGCGAGCTCAAACCCCCAACGCCGCGCTGAAACGACCAAATAGCAGGACCCGCTAACCGATGATTGCCAGAAGGAACCTTGTTATACCTACCGTTGGTTTTTTCGACTTGACTCTGACACCGATCGATCCTGGACGACCTGATTGGACAGAAACGCTGCTTAGCGAATCGTCATCTGCTTGCTGAGCTCGGCCTTGCCCGAGGCACCAACGCCTCCAACGCCAGCACCTGAACCAGGCTTCTTCTCAAACACCTTCCAAAACTTGAGACTCTCATCGGCAGCTATGGCTCCATGTTAGCAAAATTCGTTCTCCCAACGTACAACGCGAGTGCTTACCGGCTGTTGCGAGCATCTGGCCGTCGGGGCTGAGGCAGCTGTGCAGGACTCTGCTCTCGTGGGCGGGAATCTCCACATTGCGCACCAGAGTAGGGTAGCTCCAAATGCTGAGAGAGTTGTCGGGGAAGCCGCTTGAGCTGACAATCTCGCGATAGTGGGGACTCCACCGGAGGCTGGTGACCTGGGAGCCAGTGTCGATGCTGTTGACGCGAGCACCGGATGTTGTGTTCCAAAAGTGGATGTGACGATCGTAAGAGCCTCCTCCAGTGGCGAGCAGGTTCATGTTCCATGGGCACCATGCCAGGGCCTTGACGGCAGCCTTGTGGTTTGTCTTGGTGAACTTGGGGACCGCGAGAGAACGAGCATCCCAGATAGAAACGAGATTGTCGTTGCCGCCCGTGGCAAGCTGGGCACCATCCGACCGCCACTCCAGACCGCAGACTTCAGAGGTGTGCGACACGAGCTCAGCAACCTTGTGCTCCGCGATACGGACATCGTGGTTGAAGACGAGCCCGCTGCGCGCGCCAGTCGAGAGGAGGTGCTTGCTCCAGCCCATGACGCCAACGCGGGTATCGTGGCCGAACATGCTGCGGATCTTGACGCCCTCGGCGACATCCCAAATCTGGACCTCACCGGTGCCGAGACCGACACCAACATAGGCTCCATCACCAGACCACTTCACACTGCTGACGTACGTGTCGGGGCTAGTCTCGAGGAGGGAGCTGACTGAACCCTCGTCGGCGGACCAGACGTAGACGTTGCGCTCAAGGCCAATGGCGACCTGGTTGCCCGAGCTCCAGTCAAGAAGGTTGAGGTAGTAGTCGTCGATGAGTCCGGGCGCATCAAGGACTCGCTCAGGGGCTGTTGCAACGCGGCGTCTGAACTGGGCTGCGCTTGCACCAGGGTTCTTCAAAGGACGGTTGTACTGTTGGCGGAGATCGATGGGCTTGGAGGACTCTGGAGGAGCGGGCTTGAACTGAAGGATGCGAGTGTTGAGGCTGACGCCGCAGGCATCCGCGAGAGAATCTTGATATGCGACCGTGTTGGGCGACGGGCGCGAGTACGAGGTCGACTCCTCATCGTCAAGGCTCAACGATTCAAGGGCGGCGATGGCATCGTCTGTGGCCGAGGCGAGAGCCGAAGAAGCCTCGCCGCTGCGGGACTTGGGGCGAGACTTCTCTTGAAGGTCGAGCTTTCCGGAACCGACATTGGCAATGGCCGAACTCGCACCGCGGTTGGGAATGAATCGGTCGCCGGCATAGTTGAGCGTGGTCTTGGTCGACTTTTGCCTGAGGGATCCCTTCTTTACCTTTGCGCTCGAAGGGGTCTTGTGAGCACCAGTGCCGACGAGGGTGAAGTCCGAAACACCAAGCTCCAGAGCCCTCCTTGGCGTGGAGACGACACGGGCAATGTTGGACTTGGGCGAATCGCGATGGGCCTTGGAGGTCTGAGTCTTGGAGGCCTTGGAAGAGGATCGAGCGAGGTGGGCAGCAAAGCTGCCGGGGTATGCTGACTTGGATGCGCCTTTTTGGCCGTCACTGCTCGTCTTCTCGGGGGTGAACGGGGAGGAGTTGAGGTTCACCGGGATGGAGCGCTGACGAGGGGAAGGAGTCAAGGGCATCCGTCCGCCAGCGGTACGGGAGGAGAAGAGTCCCGTGTGGGACTTGAGAGGTGTCGATACCGATGCGGTGGCCATGGTGCTGACTGTGCTGCTGCAGTATCGATGCCTCCAACGATGTGCCGGGGATGTCGTAGGAGAGAGAAAGCTGAGAGATTCCGATTGATCGAACGAGCTCCAAGAGACTCAACCGAATGGTTCCTGGATGGGTTAGTATTTTTGCTGTCGTAGGTTGTCGAAAAGTCGGGTGCGCCTTGGCGGGGACCGCCTGTCGTCTGGGGTCGGCCAGGAAGTTGAGAAACAAGCTGGTCTAGCAGGACTTGATGTGGTCTCCGTGCAAGGTTTGTGATTGCGTTTGAGGCTTTGTGCAAACGGATGGATTGGAGGAAATGCGGATTGGAGACGAGGTTTGAGTGAGAAGGAGAAAGTTGCCGTGAAAGGAGGGAAGGAGCAACTTAAATGTTTACATCCAGGCTGTTGTCACGGCAACTCGCCAGGTGGGGAGACCCATTGTGGCAGCCGTCGGGTCCGCTGCCCCTGGCGCTCGGACCAAGTCTGGCTCTGGACGAAGGCTGGGGTCGTGAGAGAGGGGCCATCTGCTCCGTGCGAAAACCCGTTCACATGAACCAACAAATACCTCGAGCCAACAGGAACTGGAATCAGCTGTATTGTGAGCGACCTTGTTACATCTTTAAATACCTATTATGTATCCCAAAAGGCGTTATTTGCATTTAGAAAGGCATTATCAACATGGAAGGGGGCCTGATTAGTGTTGAACGATACTTCTTCCCAGTGTCAATAACGCTCAGCGCACTGCCCTTCAATCCAGCCGGGGTCTTCGTACCCTTGCAAATCTTGACACCAAGGCTTGGTGTCTGGATCCAACTTGCCGACGCATGGCTTCCAGCCCTTTGTCCGCCATCAAAGCCTCGAGAACAGAAATCGCTACGGCCTTTTTTTCTGACCAGCCTTTCGTACAAAGCGAAGCCCAGCGGTGTTTGCCACACTGAATTGATCCGGCGGCCTCAGCTGGCGACCGCTAGACGCGTCGAGCCCAATCCAATCCACGGCCGGAACCGATCTGGTCCCAATCAGTCCCAATCAGCAGCCTGGGCCCCCCTAACCCCTCGAGGTTTGGCCCTCGGCCAGCGATCTCCATGGCTCACCCATCCACGCCGGGTGCCCCTGTTGCGACCTCATCACTCTTTGGCGGCCCCGTTCACCAGCATCACCAGCATCAGCAAGCCGCCGGCGGTGGCCACCACAATAGCATCACGTCGCAGACCTCGTTCGCTTCCATGTCTTCGACCCTAACCCCTGCCTCGGCCGCTTCCTCGACAAACACCTACATCATGCCCAACTCTCCTGTGAAGAGCCGGTCGGCCACAGATGGCTACCGTCCAAAAGTGACTCGCACTCTGGGACAGCGTCCGGCATGTCTTGTGAATGCGTCGGTCACGTACTGCGGAAATAACCAGATATATGCTTTTGGCGGCTTTGACCAGTATACCGACGAGGTGTACAACCATGTGTTGAGGTTAGACTTGGTGAGCCATCAGTGGAACCTTGTTGACAACTATGGAGACATCCCTGGGGTCAGGATGGGTGAGTCTTGCCCGCGTCCTTGCCTACGCTCGCATTGCGCTTCCGTGACTGACCACTCGGCGATGTGACAGGCCACACGGCAACCCTGTACAAGGGTGACAAGCTGCTGGTGTTTGGAGGCGAAAATGAACACAGGACCTACTTGTCTGACTTGATCGTCTTCGACCTCAAGACAGCGCACTGGACCCAACCCCAAGTGACGGGGCCGATCCCCAAGGGGCGCGCCCGCCACGCCGCCGTACTGCACGAAGATAAACTGTTTATCGTGGGCGGCATTACGGGTCATGATAACTACGTCCTCGATGACATTTGCTACCTAGATCTCAAGACGTTCACCTGGTCGAGGGCATGGCGCTTTGTTGGGAGATTCGATCACTCGGCATACATTTGGGGTGAGAAGGTCTGGGTCTACGGCGGGCTGAGTGAGGACATGGACAAGGTTAGTGACCTCTGGTGGCTGGATCTCAAAGGGAGTCCGGCTTTCGACTCACCACCGCCGGTTGGCTCTCTCGACCGCTCAGCATTAGCTCGGAGCGCTTCGTCGCCGAGGCAGCCGCACCCCGCCGCCCAGTCGCCGGTCATCGGGACCTCTGGCTACGCTGCGAATTCAAGGACCGCTCAGGTCAACCCGCCATCATTTCACCTCAAAACATATGCCCCGCCGGCACCTGGCGCCATCTCTGCCCTCAAGTTCGTCGGGGGACCCACCGTGCCATCGCAGATGCAGGGCATTCACTTTCATGTTTATTCTTCAGGGACGCTCTTGGATTTTGTAACACCGGCAGCGACCATAACGTCCAAGGAGTGCTCCTTGTCAGCCTTGGACTTGGGCGCACTGCGGTGGCAGAAGCTCGCAGAAGGTCGCGAGATCTTCAAGTCCGGTTACCGCTGGCACTATTGCACCATGAACGAGGACGGGACGAAGGCTTGGTTACTCGGTTGCCCAACCGACGCTGGTGCGATTGACATGGGGGCTAACGGCCTTGAGGAGTACTTGTCTGATATCATGGAGATCGATTTGCGCCGCTACGGGTTCATGGGCGACAACCTGGGTGCAGAGTCACGGGTTGACTCAGTTCGCCCCTCGTCGCGGGCCCGCCACCGTGAGGTGCCATCAAAAGGTCTTGGGGCGGACCTCGCGAAGCTCTTCAACCAATCTCCGGAAACCGGCAGCGGGACAGATTTCATTGTCACTGCTCTTTCTCGTGACTATGACGAAGACGAAATCATGGGCTCAGCTCTGGTCCACGCCGCTGAGTCGGGTGAAGGCGACCAGACATGGCTGGCTCCAGACGCACCAACATCCCCCCCAATCCACGTTCACAAGCTCATCCTTCAAGCGCGCTGGCCGCACTTTGCCCGACTGTGGTCCAGCCAAATGGCCGAGTTCCACACCAAAAAGATGCACATCCCCGAGCCTTACAGCGTCGTCAAAGCTTTCCTGTACTACCTCTATACCGACCGCATCGACCCCAACTCTGAAGATGATGACAATCTGACGGCAGATCTCTCCGACGTTGCTGGCCTGCTGGTCATGTCTAACATCTATAACATCCCGCATCTGCGGCTCTTGTGTGTCAACCGGCTCAGCAAAGAGCTCGATGTGGATCACGCCTGCATTACCTGGTACTGCGCAGGCTTGGCCAACGAAGAGTGGTTGCGAAAGCGGGCTGCCAACTTTTGCATGACGCACTGGGGGCGCATCGTGCGCACGGCCGGCTTCCAACGGCTTCCGCGCTCCGCTCTGGTCGAGCTATCGCAAGAGATCGATATGGAGGGCCGCGTGGTTGGGGGAGAGGAGCTTGATATGATCGTTGGCGGCATCGAAGGCCGGTTTAGTGACGGCTCGTCGGCGAATTCGCGGCGGAAGGAGAGCATCAGCAGCACGCAGACACATATGATCGAGAGCGATAATGACGACGACGAGGGGATGGAGATGTCGTAGTAAGGCTGAGCGGAATCAAAGCTGAGCAGATTTTCACTTGACCACACCTGGCGTACTGACTGTTTCCACGTCGGATATAGGCTGGTTTCTTTGTTTCACCCAAGCACTCGACTGTATTTCTTAGTTGCATGGGATCATGAAAGATGAGAAGACGTTATGAATGACATGTCGGAGGCATTGCGATGGCGTCGAAGGCGAGAGATTGGCGGATAGATGTATCATGGGTTTCTACATTGACGGCAAAAGCAAGTTGAATAGGTTTCTCTCCGCTAATGTATCGATAAAAGCCAACAATCTATGCACACCCTTAGAGGACCAGTACTTTTTTCCAACCCGTTTCGATGCGCCACCACAGGTGTGAGAAGACAATATGAGCACCACGCCGTCCAAATGAGAAAAGTAGAGAGCTCACTTCAAACCCACAAGCCATCCGTCCAAACAACCATCAGAACTTTTCCTTTTTTCGAAGCGTCCCGCCCAAGACAACAAAGTAGCTTAGGCTCAATACTGCCGCTAAAAGTCTTCCTCGATTTACAATGAACGAAGAAGGAATACGGAGAGATGGCCTTTCCAAAATGGATCAGGCCCAAATTGGGTAGTAGTCGCAAAGAAAACCAGAGAAAAGCAAGAAACAACGCTCCTATCTATGTAGCCTTCCCGCTGACAGTCGACGCAGACCATCGGCCAATCTCTCTCTTCATGCGCCGTGTTGAGGATTTGTGTTGACCGTACTATTAGTGATTAGGGGGGGGTGAGTGAATAGTCTTGAGGGGGTATGTAGTGAAAAGGGGAATGATGGAGGAAGCCTTGCTTTCGACGAAATGATTCGTAAACTTGAACAACTGACACCCCCCAGCTCCATCGCCAAACGCCGTGGTTCAAAGTAGAACTCGACCACCCATCCCAACCCCGTCTAGGACTCGTCTCGTCGTCTTCTCTTTCATCTTCGTCCATTCTTCCTCTAAACTGTCTGTACCTCTAATCGTCGAATCGTCATGAAGAATGTGATGGATGATATTGGGGAAACTGTGGTGTGAAATGAAGCGAGGACGGCTCGTTCGTGGATCCGGGAACTGGATGATCAAATCCAGCAAACCAGTGACCGCGGCGGAGCCGCCCAACAGGGAAAACGAGAAACGAAACCAGAGACAAAGCACACAGAGGCACCCCCTGGCTGCCTGTGGTACTCTGCCGTGGTCGCAAGGGTATCAGTCTTCAGTCCAATTCTAAGGGTATATGTGCCGATAACAAAACCCGGCGATGAGTTACCCCTTGATGCAAAGACCCGATCCACCACGGGAAAGAAAAACGCCCGGCAGTATGCTGAAAGACGGTGCTCAAACCAAACAAAGACTTGTCGATGAAACCTGCTAGGTGTACAGAATTGTTGCGATTCCGCATTGGGATACGACTGTCATCCGTACCATGTTGATGGCTGTCGTCATTGATACTCCTCGTTGACACTAGGGAGGCCCTGCTGCAATGCCAGGAGAGCAGCCGGGTTAGACATCATGGTTGTAAGCAGGTTTTGGTGCTGAGCTCTCATTTCTGGATCGCACATTGGCGAGTGCTGCTTGTGCTGTATTGCGATGGGTCAGCAGACAAAGACGAATTGTTTTGATCCCCTGCGTCACTTACGTATTTGAGACCATTGAGATTCTTGTATCGTTTCCCGCAGACATCGCACTTAAACGGCTTCTCCTTCTCCATGCCCATCGTACCCGGATAAGGAGCACTAGTCTCCGGGTTGACGATTGAGAACGTTCCATCGCCATTTTCGTGCAACTGCTGGGTCGAGTGACCGTGGGTCTTGTGGTACCTGAGAGTGTGGGTTAGTTTTGCGCCGCATAAAAAAAAGGCGTTCTTGGATAAGATTTTCGGTGGGCAGATGATAGCACCAAGGATTCGACCTACTTTAGACCATTCTGGTTCTTATAAGCCTTTTCACACCCGATTACTGGGCACCTGAACGGCTTAGGTTCTTCATTTGGCGGCATCATCAGAGCAGTCATTTGCTGCAGGATCATGTTAGGATCAGTACCAGCGGGCAGCTGACTCAAGTCCAGATTCATGGCCTGGAGCTGCTGTTGGATCTGCTGCTGCATTTGCAACTGTTGGTCGAAGGCGCGCTGCTGGCTCGTCATCTGGGCTGTGCCGCCCGGGCTGTACAGACGCTTCGCGGGGTCATCAATCGTTCCCAGAGCCCCGAAGTTGAGCCCACCAAGTTGAGAAGTGTTGAGGTTCAGGTTGCCAAGGTTCATCTTCATTGGCATGCCTGGGATTTCATCCTCGTCGTCGTTATCCTGCCCAAACTGCTGTCCTCGCTGAGGTATGCCCTGCTGTGTCGTCAGGGTGGGAGTATTGACAGAAGAAACGGTGGGGTTGTTCTGGAATCCAAAGTTTGAAGCTGCTGGGGTGGTTGGCTGGGATCGGAGAGCCTGGCGAGGGAGACCAGTGCTGTTCAAGTGCAGCTGTGGTCTCTGACCAAAGAGCTGTCGGGTCTGTTGAATGGTTCGCTGACTGTCGTCAATGTCCATAGGCCCGACTGTCTCGTCCAACTCCATGTCGCCGACGGCATCCATCTCGTCGTTCATATGCGACATGGAATTGACCTTCTGCGTTGCAGATGGTATTTGTTGCTGCTGCTGTCGCATCATCTGTCCTATCCCTCCCATGCCCATTCCTGACCCCATGGTTCCGGTGGCGCGGGGCTGCTGGAACCCTTGCATGGGCTGGGTCTGCTGGCCCCTACCCGCTGAGGGTGCCGAGGGGGTTGCCCGGCTGGTGGAGCCACGAACATTCCCTTGGCTTACACCGAATGCATCTTTTGATGAAGGCGTTGCAGTCGCATGGTGGTTTTCCTCGTAGTGCTGCAGGAGATCGTGCAGCGTGGGCCAAGTCCGGTCGCAGCATGTGAAATCCCGCATGAAGTTGGCCTCCAGCTTTGGGATGTAAGAGGAAGAGTGGTATGAAGGGGACTGTTGGCTGTTGTTGAGATACGGCGAGGTGCCCATCATCATACTGGTGCCCGTCATCATGCCCATGCTACAAGTACGACATCGTCAGCTTCAGTTTGGAGGAGAGGGTGAGTGCGGGTGCACTGCGTGCATCGCGATGATGTTCGAGCCGAGACAATAAGGGCTTTGTCTTGACGGACAAGGCCGCAACGTGGCAGCAACCCCATGTGGCATGCGACAACTTACTCTTCTCTAATAAAGCTTCCAACTGAAATTCCTCCCCAGCTTATACCGGCCATCATGCTGCCAGCTAGACTCTCTCGGCGTCCCCGGTTGGCGTTTTCGCGATTGGGGTTCGCCATGGATATCGGCTTCGCGCCAGCGCTGACGAACGAGTCCTGGCGACTGCGGCCCATAGCCGAGTCGAAGTTGGGCCCGGTGGTCATTTCGACGTCGACGTCGGCGTTGTCAAGGGCGATGCCGGGCGGAGACGGGTGGTAGCAACCGCGCTTGGGGTCGGGGTCGACGAAGAGCTCGAGGTCGTCTTCGGTGATAAGTGCGCTCTGATTGCGCGCAGTCGGCGATGCGGAGGCAGAATCCAAGTCGGACGCCGCTAGATCAATCGGCTTGGAGGCCACAAGCTTGGAGAGGTTAGAGCGACCGAAGATAGGCGAACTGGGCGTCGCCGGCTGCGGTGTCAGAGACGGGGAGCGGGAGGAGTGGTGGAGTGAAGAAGGCGGCGAATTGGCGGAGGGCGAGCGGCGGTCCTGGGCAGAGGGCGAGGCGCGATAACAATTATTATTTCCAGGGCCGCTGCCACTGGTCTCAACGGCGCTGGGCTCCGCAGCTTCGGGGCTTCCAGTTGGTCTTGGTTTAAACCAGTTCAGGGAGCGCCGCATGACAGAAGGAACCACTGTGGATTGCTCGTGGATAACGGCCGACATGCAACTTGCAGGAAGAAACGGGGAATGGGAAAAAGGGCCTGGTTGCCGCCAGAGATATGTCCTTGTCGCCTTCACGGGGCGCCCAGCTATTCCTCCAGTGCGGCAGCGACGGGAGTGGTTGCGACGTGCGCGCTGCGGTGTGAAGCTGGTGGATTAATTTCGAGCCAAGGCGTTATAACGGTAGTGTTCCACTTGGGGCAGGGGTGGCGCTAGAGTACTTGGCCTGTTGTGAACCAGGGAATCCCGAGGAGAACCAAACTCTTGGAAAGCGACGCCGTCCTGCCTCTTGCGCCCTCGCTGCTCTGACACGAACAGCCAAAATTTGGCTACTTTCTGTTCCGGCGTACCTAATACTCAGCCCAGTATGCTGCTGCTTCCATAAAGTCGCTTCTCAGCTGGCGGCTCATGGACCAGCGCGGCGACCTCGGGGGAAGTTTTGGGCTGGGATCTGTTTGATGGGCGGCGACCACGCGACGGCGGCGGTGGCTCGGTGACTCGGTGGCCCTCGAAATCGGGGTCCTCGGTTCAGTGACGCACAGCGTTGTACACGGCCAGTCGTTTTGGCGCGGCTCGAGGACAACCGTCAATAGGAGGCTCTAAGAGATGTGCAAGGCTGGGGGCGGTTTGACGTGAAAGTATACAAGTACACTCAAGGAGTTGGGGAGGTTGGAGGCACAACCCGTCAGTCGGGGCATCTGATGAAGCTTGTTACCCACTGGGAAAGTATGTCGGTGTGGGCGTGCGTTCAAGATATGGCAACCAGCCCAGTCCCCGATATCCGTCCCAGCAGTTCACTACCCTATCTGGGTAGCGCTGCTACATCCACAAACAACTGCTACAAAGCACGCTTGCCACTTGCTCCTGCCTCATCAACGGTGATGTCGAGGCATGGAGATTGCCAGACCTGGGTCTGAGCTAGCCGGCGCACGGTGGGCCTGGGGAGTGGCACTGTGTTCTGCCCCGTCATGCAAACCGATCCCCTCGCTCCTGCTCGACAAACTATTTATTCATCTGATCACTACTTCAGCAGAGAGCCGTGATTTTGATGTGGGTGTTCTCGGCCTGCCGGTTCACAGCAACCATGGTGCGACAAGTTATTATTATGCTTCAGCGCCAGCCGCTTTGAACCGTGACCCTCAGAGCATCACACCAACAAGCCATGTTACTATTTACTCAACGTCACAGATGCGCCAGAAGCTTTCCCTACGCATCTACTTTGGCAGGAAACTCGAGTGTCGCGGCTTTGCGGAGTAGCTGGAGTCGGGCCAGCCTCCATGGACGCGTCGCCCTTGCCCCAGGAATGCCTTCGCTCCGGATCGAGTCGTGGGTAAAGGGGCCCAGCGACTCCTATCACGTTGTTAAAACGCCACCAAGCCCGCGGCTCTCGGGTGGGTGCCGAGAGCGTCCGTTGGCTGTACTCAACGCCCGCGCCGACTGACTCAGACCCCAAGGTCTCGCTTTTGACTGCATCCGCTTGAGTCCAGTAAACCGGCACACCTGCAGCAGAGGCATCGAGCGGTCCCCCTCTCCTTTATTATGCGGGAATGATTCACCTCGCCATCCCCCGCTGTTTATGGCATCCAATCCCAATCCTTTGCGCCCCGTCCTTCTGGCCCATTGGAATCGCATCGCGCCCGCTTCAGCAGCCAGCCAGACTATACAAAATGCGCAGCCGTTCCGCACTGTGTTCCGGCTCCCCCTAGAACCGACATCCCGCCTTCACATCGACGCAGTTGAGCCAGCGGCGCAACGCTAGGGGGCCCTGTAATAAGTGGCGCTTCTCGCATGTTAGGACCTCGGCTTTTGCTCCACATCCATCTGTGGGTTCGCCTTGCATTCCGCGGTCGCTGCAAGTCAAATAACGGCATGCGCAAGGGCGCGATACTCCCCAGGCGCTTCTTCCGCTCTGAAACCAGACATGAACTGTCTGCCTCAGGATATCAGCCCTCGGTTTGCGCTGGCGGGCTTTGCAAACCACAGACCTTCTTCTGTCCTCAGAACTGACCTGTGGAGTTTGGGGGCACATGGGTGCTAGTGACGGTTCGCAGATCATCCTGTTGTGTGACGTCCCTGTCCTCGACGCGACACGAGGATCTCCAGGGTAGTTCCAGACGGGAGTTGGCCAGGAGGTTGGTTGCCATGGGATTTCGAGACTGAATGACCGGCTCCATGCTTCGGCTCAATGGGACGGATTTCCAGGTTCGGTCAAGCCCAGCAATGATCTTCGCAGAACGTGATCCTAGCAGACACGTTTCAACCTCGTTGACACGGGGCTGCAACCTCAATATGCAAGATAATCGTTTGCCTGCCGAACGAGCCCACTTCTGTGCTGCGAGGTGCCATCAGCATCTCGCGGAGGTTTTCTAGGCCATCTGCATGCATCTTGGCCATGGTCCTGACGTCTACTCTACAACGCAGAACGGCATGATGCATATGCCCTGGCACGTTTATCTGCTTATCAACCAAATCTCGGGCCCGCACTTCTTGGTCTCTTTTGACAAACAAGTGCCGTCCACGCCGTCTTCTAGGAATCCATCAACGGCGGGCTAGCATGTGCAACTTGTTTCGGGGTCTTGGCTCATAGATGTCGACATTTCAGGCCGCACCATGCTTCCTTACTGCCAGCCACTGCGTTTGTGAATGGGGCCAAGGTTAACACCAGTTTACCCACTGGTGGAAACCGAACGGAAGCGATGTGTCGACAAGTCAAGCTTTCTGTGGAGTTGGGACAAAATGCCTCCATCGAGAACCACAGCGGAACGAACCTCATTACCCTCTTTAGGGATGACCCGAATTCTCACGTGGAGAAATGAATTACCGTTCTCCTACTCAAGAAGCGGGTCCTTGGAACCAAGTGGATTGGGTGAGGGCTGTTGAAGGCTTACAATTGTGATGAGAGACATCTCTGCTAGCGAGAATAACACCGCAATATCGCGCGGCTCTAATGTGTTTTTGCCGCCTCCGACGATGTCACAGCAGCGCTGCAATATTGGCTGGTTGAGTTGTATTCTAATGGTTTTCGAGTCGGTGCTGGAGGAGTTCCATAGACCCTGTCGGAGCTAATCCCGGGAAGACGGGTGGCCCTGGGTGGCTGAAATGGATCCTTGAATTGGAAGCATCAATGCGGCCCAGCCTTCCAGAAGCGTTCTGGCCAGTTTCAAGCGAAGCCACCGCCAGAGCAGAGTCGCAGGCGGTGAGAGCAGCCCGAGTTGGCTCCATCAAATGGAGACTTGTTGAACCCCACGTATGTCAAGCCAATGCCCATTCAAACACCCGCAAATGCCGCTTTGCGCCGAGCGACTTGTTGGGCTATTGGGCCGTGACAAGACAAGTAACTGAATCGCCAGCTTCCCAACCCCACAAAGCGCCCGTCGAGACTCGACGCCTTTCCCCTGGTGGGTTGGCGTTCAATCCATTTGTCACAGAAATTTAGCGGGATGCCTGGGTGACAAACAACATGTTCGAGTCTGGGCGCGAATCGAAAGCTCCGTTCCACAACCAGACCCTTGGACGTTCCTGCGAGGTCGAACGGTTGCTACGAGCTAGGTACGGTGAGGGCAGCCGAGATAGGGTAGTTGCTGGAGACCCAAAAAAAAAAAAAAAAAAAAAAAAAACCCTATTTGGTTGAGAGCGGTATTTGAACGTCAATGATGTTGTCTTCTTTTCGGGTCAACAAATTAATCCGCGCGGATCATGGATCAAAAAGCGTTGTTGATCTGCGTTCTCCGCCTCCGCGTTGGCTGGTCGGAAGAGATGAGGGTCGGATCGGAACAGAGGGGACCCGCTGAGGCTCGGATCGTGCTCCGCTGGTGGTGTGAGGCGGCTGGAATTGACAAACGCGCTGACAGAGCTGCCACTTGAAAACCTATGTCACACATCTGCTGTTTTGACCGTTAAAACCGTTGCCGAAATCCAAGCGAACGGCGAGAATAGGGGACCTGTCAGCTGTTCGGCTGCGGCCGAAGCTCCTCGCTCAGGAGTTCCGGCCAATCAGCAAGCACGCTTTCATGCTGTCGATTAGTGAGCGGGAAAGTCTCGGGATTGGCTCGCACAGCCTTGTCGTATTCCCGTTGCATCATGCATTTTTGATTTTGACGTATTTCCTCAGGCGCATCGCAGAAAAGAAACCGGAATCAACTGACAAGGCGACACCGTCATAAAACCACATCGTCCACCTCCAAGAAATTCCTCATACTATTCTTCTCCCTGTGATACCATCAAACGACAGAGCTCCGACCCCGCCTTTTTCTGAAATCGCGACCGCGACCGGCCGGAACGCCCCACCTCCCGAAGAGGTTCCAGTCATACGATAATTATCGTCCGCCAGTCCGGCCTCAGACAACCTTGCTGACAACGCGACACAACCACCTCCTATAAACTACCGTTCGAAGTGAATCCGAGCCTTGCAAAAGAAAGCCAAGCCACCCTAGGGCAGAGAGCAGCCAGCACTACAACCCAGCAGCCGCAATCATGAAGATCATCAGCAAAGAAGAAGAGGATGCCCACTACCGCGTGGTCGTCAAGGGCGGTCTCGTCGGCGGTTCCATCGGCCTTGCCGCCGGCCTCCTCGGCGTCATCGGCGCATCCCGTCGCTACCCCGTCGTCCGCTCCCTCACCCTCCCCTTCCGCTCCTTCCTCGTCACCTCGGTCGGCACCTTTGGCGCCATCGTCACGGCCGAGAACTACAGCGTCAAGTTCCAGCGCGCGCGCGACCCCATGAACATGTACAAGGACGCATCGCAACGCGCAACGGAGGAGCTGCGTCGCAGCGATACGACCAACAAGAAGCTCCTTGACTGGGGGCGTCAGAACCGCTACAGCATCGTCTTCACGTCGTGGATTGCGGCGATGGGTTTGGCGCTTGCCATGGTGGGCAAGAATAAGTATTTGAGTACCAGTCAGAAGCTCGTACAGGCGCGTGTGTACGCGCAGGGCCTGACGCTGGCGGTGTTGATCGCCACGGCGGCACTCGAGACGGCGGATGCCAAGAGCGGAAAGGGTCGGTGGGAGACGGTGATGGTAGTCGATCCGAACGATCCCACACATAGGCACTTGATCGAGATGAAGATTGAGAAGGAGGATTACGAGGGCCAGAACCTGTGGAAGGGTAAGTCATGGCGTCTCCTGTAATTGGTGAAGAATGATGCTGATCGTCTCGCAGACATGGTTGAGGCCGAGGAGAGGCGGTTAGAGGAGCAGAAGCAGAGCCGCGCTGCTGTTCTCGAGGCTAAGAAGAAGCAGACTGCGGCTCCCGCATCCTAACTTCCTACCAATTTCCTGCTGGCGGTCAAGCTCGAGTACGCTGCTCTCTACTCAGGTCAATGGCGGATTTCTTTTTTTGGTTTATGCATTGGGGTTCGGGTTCTAGAAAAAGTAATAGCATTGAACGGCGTAAAGGCGGGGTCAAGCAATAGGTCTCGTTGCACGAGTAACTTGTAGGCAGGCGTGTTGTATCGTTCATCGGCCGATCAGTCACAGAAACGCAGGCGAGACTACATAATATCAATTGATTCCTTTCGTATTATCGAGCGTCATAACTCATGGATGCTTAGAACATAACAGCATAACCTGTATATCAGAAAGCACATCCTCACATCACTCCCCAAATCCCTATCGCCCCGCCTTCGTCCTTTTAGTATTGAAACCTCCAACATACGCCAATTTCTCGCCAGTGCGGGGGCAAATATGCTTGGATCCCCAGCCCTGAATCTCTTCCCTGTACCATAGAGTCGTGAGGGGGGGCGTGGTGACTTTCGTCAAATAACGCCTCTCCGCCATATCTTAAACTTCAATCGTGAAATGGCTGATTTGCGAGTAGTACGAATGCACGGCCAGCTCCAACACCCAGACGTCCCCAAACACCTCGCTCCCATCAAAACCACCAATCATCAATAGTCGGCTATCGTACAACACGGCGCCGTGATATCCGCGCCCGCTCGGGGGGAGGCCGTAGACCTTGCGCTTGTCCCAGGACATTGTAACCAGGTTGAGAAGCAAGACATCGTTGGAGTATTCGTTGCCATCGTGGCCACCCACCACAAATAGGTACGAGCCAACGATGGTCGCCGTGTGAGAGAGACGCCGGAACGTGACAGGTATGCCGACTGCCTTCCATACGTAGGCTTCGACGTCGTACACCCATACGTCGTTGAAGCACTCGCCACCGTCGGAGCCGCCGTAGATGATCAGCTTGCTGCCGACCATGTTAGCTGTGTGATATCCGCGTGCCTTTGGCACGAGATCTTTTCCGCCACTAGTAGCTGTGGCCGGCGATCGATCGGTGGAAGAAGGCCCGGAGATTAGCTTCCAAGACATCTTGTTTATGTCGCTAACGTCGAGCCTCCAGATATCGTTGAGGGCCCGCACGCCGTCGCCGCCGCCAAACACGTAGATCCCGTTTTTATATAAGCAGGCCGTATGTGCGCGTCGCTTAGACGGCGCCCTGTCGCCTAATATTCGCGGCCGTGACCAGCGGAAGTTGACCGTGTCCAGCACGTAGACGTCGTTGTAGTATGCGGGCCCGTCGCCACCACCGAATATAACCAGCTTTTTGCCAACCGCCGTGCACGTCATGGCGCGAAGGGGAACCGGGACATCGCCCACGACGTGCGGTGTTGACCAATAGAAAGAGTCGGCGTCCAGAACGTAAAGCTCGTTGAAGCAGGCACGCGAGTCGCATCCGCCGAACACAAAGACGTTGGAGCCGACTAGTGTTGTCGTGTGCGCACGCAACGCTGTATGCGCCGACCCCGAGACTGGGGCTCGGCTCCAGTACATACCCGAGGAGGGAGCGGCTAGGACATCTGGTGCTGTTCGAGGGTCGGCGAGTGGAGGGAACGCCGTGTGGACTGCTGCCCCGCGGGCTGGGGCGCCACGACCGGTGCCCACACGGGCCACAGTAGGAGCGGCGGTGCCGGGCCGTGGGGCTATGGCCGATGTGGACCGCAGTGCGGTTGGCCGTCGCGCTGCGCTATTACTCCCGCTTCCTGTTTCCTTGCCGCTGCCCGCCGAAGAGTCTTGCCGCTCTCGTGTGATGAGCCCGCTCATGGATAGGTCCCCATTTTCGGCAGTGTTGCTGGCGTGCCGTGCTGAGGTAGGTGTGGGGGTCTTGGAGTTGGTCGTAGCGAAGGAGGCCTGCGAAGCCGACAGCTGGGAGGCTGACAGCGCAGCGGAGGCGGGCGCGGAGCCCACCGCGGCCGAGGATTGCGAACGTTGACGGATTGAGAGCTCAGAGGGTTTGCGCCGGCGGTCTTGGGACTTGCTGGAGAGGTGGCCCGGGGTATGCGATCGCGGTATCGGAGGGGCGCGGTCCAGGGCTTCGCCGGCTTCGTCAAATTGATCTGCCGAAGACCGCGTGTCGACGGGCGATTGGGTCGAAGGGGCTATCCGCTGCGAGCGCACAACCTTTGACTTTGACGGCGACGACGGTGCCCGCTCTCGCCCCGATATTCCTGGACCTCCTCCTCTGGCGTTGGCTTGGTCAGCCATCGTGGGGCTGTATGATCATGTCTCAGACGTCAACAAGAGCGAGGTGGGAGGGGAAAACGCCAAAAGCTCAATTCCGTGGCCCAGCGGTCAAGAAAAGGGGTGCAGGGGGAAATTGGAGGGCGACAGGATCGGATGGAATCGAAATGCGAATAGGAAACGGGCTGAAAACCAAAAGAGAAGAAAAGGAACGGATATGGAAGGATGTTGCTTGCCAGGGCAAGCCGTGTTTGGGGGAAACCTTCGATCCAGCAGATGGCAGGCCTGACTTTTGCGGCTACTCCAAGAACCTGCAACACGCCAGCAGCCCTCCTCCAATGTTTTTGCGGCGCGGCACCCCTTCCCCCCACCCAACATCATCCCGTCGACCGCACAGTACCCACCAAAAACCTCCAAAATAGACCTCCCTCCAAAGCCTCCAGAATCCGAGCTCCTCTCACAGCGGTAGCATCATCCTAGAGGATTCCCACATTCACATTCGACAAAATCTTGGGTTCTGTCAAGAAACCGCCTGCTGACCAAAATCCGCTGCCCCCAGCCTTGGCACTCCGCTGCCTGCGGGTTCGAGGGGGAATATTGGACCAAACTGCATAGCAGACGGGATGGAATGGAAATGACCACTTCAGTTGACAGCTCAACAGCTGCGATTCTCCGCGCCTCAACACCATTCTGGAGGCAAAATGTGGATCAGCCTGCCCCATTCCTGTCCAGGCTCTTTCAGGATGCTCTCCTACGACGCTGTTGAAACAGCTGATGATCGCCTGAGCGCAACCTGGAAAGCCACGGCGTCCCCGGCGTCTGATCTGCTGGAAAGCCCACTCCAACGCTGCATGGCTGGTCGTATCCCGGAAGTCGGTACCCTCGGTCACGCGCTCCCTTCAATTTCCTCGCTCGTGCAATCTGTTCAGATTCGGGCGGCCTGGCGACACAGTTGGCCCACCTTGGTAGCAGATTGAGAGGAAAGATAACCCAAGTTGGAGGTTGCTGTCCGAGTAGCAGCTCTCGGCAATCGGCGCTTATACGCGAAACTCGACGGCATACAGCGTCAGCGCTTAGATCAGCCGCTGTTCGACGTAGAGTAATGAAGGGACCGGTAAAAAGCAAAGGTTCTCCTGATGGAAGCTTCCGCCCAGCGCGGTGAGAGAAATGGGTTTGATATTCTTACCTACCCGCTCGATCGAAGTAGCCCTTTCCTTTACATTCTCAGTAGGCCTTGCTTTTCCGTGTAGAGGGTATGGGTATAAAATCCTATGAATGCCTCTTTACATCCCGACAACGCCTTTCCAGTTCGTCACAGGGCTCCTGTCTGGGTGATCTGCTCCGTGTGGCGGGGTCAGAAATCAAAGTTCACACGGAGAGCGTTGGCAAGCTTTGGAACCATGTGAGAGCCCACCTTCTCGCGCTCGAAGAAGATAAAAAGAAAGACGATGTAAGGTTTATGATACATGTAGGCCAATCGATGCCGCTGCGGTTTTTGTTTTAATTCTCTTATTTACACATATGGCCTTGTTGCCCCAGGTCGTATTTCCATGCCCTCAGCTATCTTCAAACATTCGCCGAGCCAGGCATAAACTTGAGCGTTCTGCGTCGTGCCCCGCTGTGGGCCAAAGATCTCAACGGTCACCAAGTCTCAAAACTGCCCCACTTTTGAAATCCCACCTCTTCCTGCCCTCGATGAGAACCATTGGCCTTTTTCGTCAGGTACGCAATACAACCTGGAATTGTCAAAATGGGCATTCCAGAGACCAGAGAGCGGCCCAATGCTGGCTTCGCAGAGGAGCCTGCCTCTAAGCGGGTCAAGTTCGATGCGCCTGCACCCGCAGCAGCTGAGAGTGAATCTCAAAAGCCGCCAAGAGTGAAGGGTCTCGCCATCATCAAAGAGGAGTAATACCGTCTCGTCGAACCTGTTGTGTTCATCGACTGACAATGGACGCAGATACCTCATCACCGCGCCAGGTCAGCGGGTCCCCGAGCCAGCCACCATCGACGATGATGCGGCTGAAGCTGGAGGCAGGACCGCCGCTCCTGACCCTCGGGACGCCCAGCAAAAAGGCCCCAAGGGTGGAAAGCGCAAGAAGCAACAGGGTCAAAACAAGGAAAGATCCTTCGGTATCATGTCGGATGCCATGCGGCTGTGCAACTCAATCGCCTGGACACCCGAGTTCTCTCCTCGGCCTTGCAAGCAAGGAGAGCGTTGCAATGCTCTTCACGACCTGCGCAAGTATCTCAAGGAAGGCCGGCGAGAAGACATCGAGGTTTTCGGTGGCGTCTGTCCCGTCTGGGAGAAGTTTGGCAAATGTCCATCCGGTTGGCGATGCTTGTTTCTGTCCAGCCATATGAAGGAAATTGAGCATGAAGATGGCCGCAAGGAGCTCGTTCTAGTCAGCGATTCGGACAAGTTAGCATCGGCAGAAAGTAACGAGGCAGAGGACAAGCCCGAGGAAAAGCGATATGGCGTCGTAAACGACGTACCCCCCAACATCAAGATTGACCTCTCCAGAAAGCGAGTCAACTTCGAGAAGTCCGATCAGTATTTGGCATGGCTTTCCAAAGACACTGAGCTCTATCGGTTCCATCATCACAGGCATAAGGACGATGTTGACGAAACTAAGGATTACCGTGCCCAGTACGTTGAGCCGCCTTTCAAGCCATCCGAGAAGAGGAAGATCTACTTTGGTCGCGAGACACCAGCTTTGGCGCCACTCACGACACAAGGAAACCTCCCTTTCCGCCGCCTCTGTGTCGAACTGGGCGCCGAGCTTACATACTCAGAAATGGCCTACGGACTACCCATCCTCCAAGGTGACAAGCAAGACTGGACTTTGATGAGAGCTCATGAGAGTGAAATCTTGCCCCCTCGGTTCAACCCCAGCGGTCCAGTCGAAACCGGGTATGACAACTCGAAAGACATGAGGTTCGGTGTGCAAATTACAGCCAACGCACCATGGATCGCCATCAAATCCGCCGAGACTTTGACTCGCTTTCTCCCTCATATGCGCCTGATTGATATCAATTGCGGATGTCCTATCGACCAAGTTTTCAAAACCGGCGCTGGGTCTGCTCTGCTGGATACCCCATCGAAGCTGGAGAGGATGATCCGCGGTATGAACGCGGTCTCCAGTGAAGTACCGATCACTGCCAAGATCAGAATGGGGGTTTCAGATCACAAGCTCACGGCGCAGAAGCTGATTGAGAGACTTACGCTCGGTGGCGAAGAGATGCGCGAACAGCAGGGTGCTCCCGGTTGCGCAGCCGTGACATTACACGGTAGGACGCGACAGCAACGATACACCAGGGCTGCCGACTGGAGCTACATTGGCGAGTGCGCCGCGTTGATCAAGAAATACAACACGACCAAGAATGATCTGACAGACACGATCCGTGAGGTGGAGGAGAACACCTTGCCGAATGGCGGCAAGATGTACTTCTTGGGCAACGGCGATTGCTACTCTCACGTGGACTACTTCGACCACGTTGACAATGCCAAGGTTGACACTGTCATGATTGGCCGGGGCGCGATAGTCAAGCCCTGGATCTTTGAGGAGATTGAAAAGGGCCAATACTTGGACAGGTCGGCCTCGGAACGGTTGACGTACATTGAGAAATTCGCGCGGTACGGCATGGAGGCTTGGGGCTCAGATGAGCTCGGCCTGAACTACACACGGCGTTTCCTGCTTGAGTTTCTGAGTTTCTTCAACCGCTACATCCCAATTGGGCTTTTGGAGTATCTACCTCCCAGCCTCAACGAGCGGCCACCTGCATACCGCGGACGGAACGACTTGGAGACGCTTCTTGCAAGTAGGGACTACAAGGACTGGATCAAGATCAGGTAAGCCCCCTTTCATGGTAGTTAGGTTCATCCCACATTGACCACTAACGTGATTCAGCGAAATGTTCTTAGGTCCGGCTCCGGCTGCGTTCAAGTTCGAGCCGAAGCATAAGTCCAACAGTTACGAAATAGAGGCCGAGGGTTGAGTGTGGCGTCGTCACACAGCAGTCGGGATGCCATGTTTCGCTGTGTGTCGTGGAAGCCCCAATGAGAGACCTGGAGTTCAGCCCTCCAGGGACGAAACCGTCTCTTCTGGACCCGATCGCATCCTCATTCTGTCAAAGAGTAGCCTGTGCTCCCCCAAAATAGCTGTCCTTGTGCGTCCAATAGCGAACGTTGGAAGGCAGCATGTTCGTTTTGTGTCCTACGTGGTGAGTTCGTGTAGGATAATAGTAGCGTCGGTAGGGCTTGACAGATCAGCATAGCGGACCATCTGTTCGATGCCGTTCATCCTGATTCTGCGATAATGCAGGAGCCAACTGCTTGGAAGATATTAAATTGTATCTACCTCCCTTAGCACATATTTCAGGTTGTGCTTTCTCTCGATATCGGCGAATCCCAACAACCTGGCAGACAGCGCGGTCTCACGCAGGTAGAGACATAATCTTTCCTGCCTCACAACAAGCACATCATGGCAATGGATGGGTGCCATCGCCACACCACATGAGAGCACAGTGTGTCACTAGACGAATGTTTGCTATCCTGGGTCTTAGAAGTCCAGGTCGCTCTTTCCACCCGCGACGGATGGGTCTTTTTCTGCCCGACCTCTCGCAGACGGAAGGAGCACACCGCACGAGATAAGTGAGAAATCGGCCCCCACCTAAACTTCCACCCTTTTATTCCCTTGACGCCATTGCTTCCCTTTCGTCATGCCTGCTCCCCAGCGTAGTTCGTCACTGGACTCGACCACCACCATGTCGCAAACCAAGAAGATGGACAAACTCTCACCGACTGTGACTGAGAAGTCAGTCCAGTCTAGCCTCACAACGGAGACCGGTTCCGGTAACAATCTCGTCACCAGCGGGGTGGTCGTCGACGAGGCAGTCGACAGCCGTGAGAAGAATACCATTGACAGCGGTTTCAAGTCGAAGCTACGCAACCTCAAAAGCAAGCTCGGCGTCGAGGAGATCGGTATTGAGCGAGTCCCCGAGGACGAAAGGAAGCAGGAGGGCATGTATCGGATTGCCATGCTGGTGGGCAGCCCCATGGGACAAAAATTGGACGTTTCTTGACCGCTTTGCAGTGGCTGTCGGCGAACCTCACGGCTCCGACAATGGCGATCGGAGCTGCAGCCATTCCGACGTTTGGGCTTGGTTTTGTGGACGCGGCGCTCGTTATCATACTTGTCAACCTTGTCGGAATACTGCCCGTCTGTCTCTTCTCTGCCCTCGGCGCGAGGTTTGGGCTGCGCCAGATGGTTAGTATTTGACGGGATTGGGATTCTGAGGCTTGTTCCTAGGCCTGAGAAGACACGTTGGAACGGACAATAAAAACTGACAGGCTTCATAGGTCCTGTCTCGGTTCTACTTTGGCTACTACTTCGGCAAGTTCGCAGCCGTCTTGAACATAATCACCCTAGTCGGTTGGACGGTTCTGAATGCTTTGGTCGCTGCGCAAATTATCCACGCACTCAACTCCAGCATTCCTTCGTGGGCCAGCATTCTCATCGTATCGGTTGCATCTTTGGTGGTAGCATTGATCGGACATACAGTTCTTCAGGTTTTTGAAACATGGGCTTCGATTCCTTGCTTTGTGGCCTTCCTCACACTCCTTGGCGCCTTCGCGAGCTCCAACAAGTTCGACAGTCTTCTCCCACTCGCTGTCGGACAGAGCGAAACCAACGCCATATTCTCGTTTTCCACTGCCATCTATGGCGCCACGTCTGGATGGTGTCTATGCGCGGCCGATTATTATGTTTACCAGCCGGCTGACCGTCCAACGAGTTCGATCTACTACACGACTTTCTTCAGTCTTGCGGTTCCCATCATCTTCTCGCAGCTTCTTGGGCTGGCGATTATGACGCCATATGCATACGACGAAGATTTCAAAGGTGCCTATGATACCGGCGGATTTGGTGCCGTTCTCGCTCACATCCTTGTCCCACTGGGCGGTTGGGGAAAGGTCTGCCTGGTCTTATTCGCACTCACGATCGTCACCATCAACTCGCCTCCCATCTATTCGGTTTCATTTTCCCTTCAGCTCATCAGTCGCCGCACGGAGAGGATCTCCCGGTACATTTGGCCCATCGTCACAACCGTGGTATATGTCATCCTTGCAATTGTCGCTTATGATCACTTCGCTACGTGGCTAGGGAATTTCCTCGTGATCTTCGGGTACTGGGTTGCGGTATACCAGACAATTTCGTTCGGGGAGCATTATCTCTTTCGTCGAGGGAAGCGGGGGTACAAACCGGACGAATATCAAGACGACACGAGGCTGCCCAAGGGCTGGGCCGCATTAGCTGGAACGGTAGCCGCGATATTGGGAACAGTGTTAGGCATGGTGACGGTGTTCTGGGTAGGACCTGTAGCGAAGGCTTTGGGGGGCGTAGATGTTGGCAGTGAGTCTTCCCTTACCGCCATTTATCTCCTAATGTGATCTCCTGTGGCTTCGTTGGATGTCTTGGTCGTGACACGAGCACGCCTGAGACATTGCGTTGCCTATGGATTGCCTTCGTGAGGCCTTGCTGACGGTTATCTCTCACAGTGCTGCTAGCGTTCGTGTTGGGAGGAGTTGTATTCGCCGGTGTGAGGATGTTGGAGAAGATAAGATGGCCCAGGGAGGATGAGTCCTTTTGACCTAGAGCAGAAAGTCCAAGGTCTTCAGTACACGCTCATGGTGGGCATGGGAGGTGGAAGTAGCTTCGAAAGAGGGATAGATGATAGGTATATACGTTCGTAGGTAAAGCGACTTATGATGTGGTCCCCAAGGGGCAATCAAGTAGAGGTTCGAAGGATTCTGGGGGTCATTGCACTTTTAGAATGAACTTTTAGCGTTTGAGAATTCTATATGATATTATTCACGGCGAATCGTTGTACGAATGGCACATTCGTTTCAATATAAGGTTGAAAGGTGGACGAGCTGAAAGGACATTGTTACTTGGGCCCCTTTTCTAGCAGCAGAAACGGGATGGGTTTTATTTATTTTCATTTTATTTGCTATTTGAATCCCATCTAAAGGCGTGGCGCTATATAGAAACATCTCGTCTAGTGTTGGTGTTCGTCTTGAGTATTTGCCATTTAGGGGGGCCAGCTGGCAGAAACCTGCCAGCTGTCAGCCCGAAACTCATCACTCACTCACCTGCCGCAACTCTGCTGCTCCAGCTCATTCAAACACAAGCTCATCCATCTACTGCTCATTAACGACACCGCAGTCTACCAGCAGCAGGTATTCAAGCCACTGAATACTCAGAGGCGGGATCTCAAAACGTATTTCCCAGCATTCGCATTCGCACACATCCCAAGATGGCACCCACAGTCCTCCCCGCATCAGGCAACCCACTGTAGGTCTCTCTCATCAATTCCCCCCGCGTCCCAAAAGTTGGAATAAACGACTAACAGATTACCACAGCGTCTTCTTCGACATCACCCTCGGCGGTAGGTACTCACCTGCTTCTTCCCTCTCGGCTCCCCGGTTCGGGACAAAAGCTGACCAGTCAAATGTCCAAATACAGGTGAACCCCTTGGCCGCATCACGTTTGAGCTATTCAAGGACATTGTTCCGAGAACGGCAGAGAATTTTCGCCAGTTCTGCACGGGGGAGACGAAGAATAATTTGGGGAGGCCGCAGGGGTATAAGGGGAGCAAGTTTCATCGGATTGTGGGTTTTTCTTCTTCTTCTTTTGGCTGGGGTGGATTGGTGGGGGTTGGTTGAGAGGGTGGTTGACAGGGTGGTTGAAGAGGAATGAGTGAGAAGGATCGAGAGTGTTTGCTAACGAGGGCCACGCATAGATCCCCAACTTCATGTGCCAAGGTGGAGACTTCCTCAACGGCGACGGGACAGGCTCGACGTGCATCTACGGGACCAAGGCGTTTGCAGACGAGAACTTTGATCTGAAGCACGATACACCGGGGTTGTTGAGTATGGCGGTGAGTTTTCCCGTAAAATCCACAGGTGGAATGTTAAGGCTGATGTGATGATAGAATGCTGGCCCCAACACAAACGGCTCGCAGTTTTTCATTACGACAGTTCCAACCCCGTTTTTGGACGGCAAGCATGTAGTGTTTGGGAAGGTGGTCGACGGGATGGACGTCGTGAAGAAGATGGAGAACACGAAGACGGGGTATCGAGGGAAGGACGTGCCCAATTTGGATGTGGTGATTGCGCAGTGCGGGGAGATGTGAGGTCAGGGGGGGTCAACGATGGTCCTGATCATCGCCAGCAATGGCAGATTGGGAACGAAGATACTCTCCCTCCAATTCTGTACCCATGTGATGGTCCACTTCCAGAAGGGTCACCGGAAACGGCTTCTTTCTCGAAAACTCACTATCGGCTCCCTGCCCTGGTCAACCTCAAACATAGGACCAACACCGTCGCGAACCCCTGATAGCCCCGCTATACCAAGAACTTCCCCTCACTTGTAAATAGGGGAAGTGTTTTGGTTTGAGGCAAGCTATCGTTTTTATCGTTGAGTTATTTTTGAGGTCAGGTGACGTGGACGCTTCTCGTGTTGGGGAGGTGTTTGCTTCGAGTCTCATGTAGCGCGCTCCTTGCAGTCTAGTGATGCGCTCCAACCGGATCAATTTTCTTGTTTGAATGGGGATTGCATTGAAGTGGGCATGGCTTGCGAGGCCGACGTCACCCATCTCGAATGTGTAAGTTGAGAGTGCATGGCCCTCTCCACATTATTTACTAGCCCAGACAATCCTTAACCCGTCACTGAACAAAACTTGGAACGGAGTATAGACGTTTGGGTAACAGGCATAGAAAACAAAGTGCTCAGTATCATCATCCACTAAGCACAATCCAAATCAAGATCGAAAAGTCCTTTGTATGCTACCTGATGCTATGCACGCCACCCCATGCAGTCACCACCTTCCAATGCGTATGCAATGTGTATGTCAAAAATTCTAAACGCCTCTGATGCCCTCTCCCAAACGAATCCACGCGCACGCCGCGCCCGTCCTGTCCTGCACCGGGCGGGTAGGGTATATATCCATGAATTCGAGCATCCATCACCCCCTCCATGCGACAAAGGAAACAAACGAAAAGCAGCAAACTCCGTTTCCAGTTTCGATATGCTAAACGCCCCATGCCTGCGCCGTCACCATCAAAGCCTGTGTGCATGTGATGTGAGAAGAACTCAAGTTATTACAAAAATGTGTACAATTTGAATGGGAAGAAGTAAAACTTTGAGAAAAGGCAGCGTGAGTTGGAAGATGTTGTGGAAAAAAGAGGGTATCTCGCTTGGGCGTGTATCATGTATGTGAAAAAGAAAGTCTAGCAAAAAGCAACAATTTATGTTCGCTTTTTGTGAATTGTATTTCGAATGTTGTTGTGGTGAGGAAGCAGCTTAGAAGCGCCAAGCGCCTGGCTCCCGACGGATCATGCGGTGCCGAAGGAAGGGTGAGACCGATGGTCGCCCTGTAGGAGACAGTGCGAGGTTGCCTGTGCCAGCGGGGACACCACCAGTGGCCGTTGCCGTCTCAGTCTCGGTGAGGTACACAGTAGTTGCCGGCACAGTGACAGTCACGGTAAGGATCTTGTCATTGAAACCCGGGAAACTTGGGCGGGTGGTGGGACTCGGCGCGGCAGTCGTGACCGCCGTCGTCGTTGGCTTCGGCTCGGATGTGGGCTTCGGCGCCTCAGGACCAGGTTGCGGAGCCTCGGTGGGGCTAGGCCCGGTGAAACCGTCCAGGCCCAGGAAGAGAGAAGTGTGGAGAGGAAGAGGCGGCGGTCCCTTGACACCGATCAGGCCAAATACAGGAATGTCGGACGGCTCAGCGGTTGCGATCGTGGCACCTTTGTTCGCCTGTGGAACATCGATGAGAAAAGGCTTGAGCATCTGGGAGCGGATGCCGGCGAGTGTAGGGCGACGCTGCCTTGCAAAGTTGACCACGGCCTTGCCGTTGCCCTTCTTGGCTCCGCAGGTTGGGCCCTTGATTTCACCGAGACTGGGGTCGCAGGGATCCACAATCTTGTAGTCGACGACGCCGGTGTAGATCTCGGGCATCGTGACAAAGACCTCGCCAAAGTCTGAGGAGTTGGCGTGGTAAGTGGCAGGCGACACAGGGTATCCACCGGCAGACATGGTCGGCCAGTCCCAGACCCAGATGATAGTGAGGGTCTCGCCAGGGGAAACATCCAGCGGAATCTGAAGATCTGATTGGCAGGATAGCCCGTTGTTCACCTCCTCTCCGCTCGCCCCGAGGGCGGCCTTGCGATAACCTAGGATAAGCTCAGCGTCGCCGCCAGCGCCCTCTACCTCGTGGCATTGTCCATCGTCAAAGTTCCGCGTAGCGAGGAGCTTTCCCTTGCCGTCACCGCCCGTGCCGTCGGCCGTCCACTGAAGATGGATGTCCTGGAGAGCGTAGTTGGTGAGGTCGTTGGCGGTGGTGGTGCCGTACAGGTAGACAGTTCCGCGGTTGACAGGCTTGAAGTTCGCACCTGGCAAATCCTGTTTGGTGACGTGGCCGTTCTCGGTGTACTTGATAGCGACAAAATCGCCGGGAGCGACCTTGAGCATCGGGAACTTGTCGTTGTAGCTTTGGTCGTTCAGGGGCAACTGATTGTCCCTCACGACTTTGTATTGAGACGTAATAATACTTGCGCCGATTGGCGGAACCAGATACCGTATGAGATCCTCCTGGATTGCACCCCGTGGGATGTGGTGACGGTCAAAGCCTGATTCCCCAATCATGGTTCCGTTTGGTGCGATTCGGCGGGTCTCTTCTGGCCAGGAGTGGGCCACAGCTGTGCCGAAGAGAGAGAGGAGCGCGGCAGCGACTAGGCTGCGCGCAGAACTGATGCGCGTCCTCATGGTGTTGAAATATCGAGTGCTGAAGTGTGGAAAAATTGATGATCTTCTTATCTCTGTGGGTCTGCCTTTGGTAGTGAAATGGACAGGCGCGCTGGGTAGTGAGGTTGGTTGTGTGTGATGAATTTCGGATGGTCGAATATGGGTGTGTACGTGACACTGTGAGCCGAATGTGCTCCCTCCTTCGATGCGGGCGAGCTGAGGGGGGTCTGTCGTTTTTATGTGCCGGCTCTTCCTTTTCCTTTGGGAAATGGCTGTCAAAGAACTATCTCGTGCTCGCGAGAAGTGGTAGTATTCTTGGGCGAAGTGGAAAGGAACGACCAGCGCAAAAGTCAGTTCAGCTGGAAGGGAGTCCCAAGGGAAAAAGAGTCAGCGGTCAGCGACTGGCGCTTGTTGGCATTGTGAAGAGAACAATAGACAAAGAGAATAGGAAGACAATGTGACTGTTTCTCTTTGTTCGGCCGCTGTGAATAGGAAGTGGGTCAAAGAAGCTGTTCAACAGGTATGGAAGGCGCGGACAGGAAGATCAGGCCCACCACGTGTTGCTTTCGTGGTCCGGTGCGCCGCGAAGGAGAGCAGAGGAAGGATAATGGAAACGAGAGAAACACACGACGACAGACGATCACTGATAAAAGTCACGGCAGTCACACACATCGCCCACGGCGGCGGAAGAGATGGGCACCGGGATGGGACAGTGAATCAGCACCTTGGCGCGAGACATCCCGGCTTCTGGGCAGAGCCATTCGCTGTGGGCGCATGCCGGCTCGCGGTCACGAAACGGGCTTCCGAGATTCGATGGCCGAAAGTAGGTGTGGTGGCAAGCGCTGGCCTCGAACACCACGAGCCTGGGGTGCGGGATGCGATGCGGCGAACATCGACAGGCAACCTGACGTTGAAAGAGACGCAGGGGCCGCTGTTTAGCCTCGACTCCGCAACGGCGATCGACGCACCTCACCCAGTCCGCCCCATGTCCCTAGCGCGCCCCAGATTGGCGAGTGGGTCCTAGCGCGTCGCAGACATGGATCCCTTTCCTGCAAGCGATTGGGCTGCACACAACGCCGCCACGGCCGGTATTCACGGCCGCTTCGCCTCTTGGCACCGGCACTCGCCAGAGAACCCCCAACATCTTTAGCGCTTGCCGCCGTCTTCTCATGCTCCGCCGCCCTTCAAATCTCAAGAAATGAGAGTCGATAAAAACATAAAACAATGTTTCTATTCCCGACTTTCCTCCCACTCAAACTTGGCATCAGCCGATCCCTTCCAATTTCGCACAAACCCTCAACCCAAGCTCACGATCCCCCTCAGGGATGCTCACGTCTTCTGTCTCATCCTGCCCATCGCATAACAACCCTGGACTTCACCCGGCGTGATGCGCGACAAGGGGCTCCGATCTCTCCTCCGCTAGCCACGCGTCCGGACCCCTACCAACTTGGCAACTAACCCTAGACGCGAGGACCCGGAGCTCTGGGTGTGTCTCTGCCTCTAGACGGCCGCAGGAGCTGCACCTACCTGACCATACCGCACCTTACCTTACCTGGCAAGCCTCACCAATCCCAGCGATCGCGCTTATCCTCCCCTCCCGTTACCAACCAACCCAGCCAAGCACTACTCAAGGAGTACACTATTGTTTCACCCTCTACAACCTCCCTCCTCTTATCCCATCTCCCACCGCGCAAGTCCACCAACTTTCGATTGCCCTGGCAAATCCTCCCAAAATCAAAGCTCCCATTTTCATCCGTACTAGTCAGAGCACATACATCACAAGCACAGGTAATGCGCCGCCACAACATCAGGCGAATGGCCCATGCCATGTGGGTCACCCTACATTTGTTTCGTTTCTCGACGCTCGAGGACCATCCGAACTTCAGTGAATGACTCCAACGCGTTTCAACGTTTGACAAACACGCCCACGAGGTTTGTTCCTGTTGGTTCTTCGCGAATGCGAGTGAAGTAGCGTAATTGCGAGGCGAGGAGAGAATCGCCTGTGTAGTGGCGTGGTGGCTGTCTCTTGAGACGTTGCTTTGCGATGGCACAATACAATGGGTTGGTGGGACGCTTGGCGTGCCTCTGTCAAGCCGATATCGAGAAGCAGTGAGTAGCATACCTCCAGTGCACAGCAGCAGGCATCGGAACCAAGAAGAAAAATACAATACCAGATAAAAAAAAAGAAATACTACCGATATTAAATACTTGTACATCAACAGCTCAACACCCAAGGTATCTAACCAGACGCCGCAAACACCATTAACCACAATATGAACCACACGACATGCCCTTAATAATCGTCCCTCTCAAAACTCCCACTCTCCTCCCTTGTGCGCTTCAGCCCTCTCGGGCCCGGACTGGACGAATCCCTATCTGCTTTGACCATCCCCACACCAATTCCCGTGTGGTTCTGGCTGCTCTCTCCCACTGAGAGGTCCCCATTCACCGAGGCACCGCCCCCGCTGAGCTGGCTGACGTCTGCCTCTTCCCACCCCTGGGAGACGTCAGACACGGTACCGCCCACAGAGCAGGAGTCACGGTGCGCGACGTGCTCCCATCCCTGGCTAGGCGTGTCGTGCTCGTCTTCTGTGGCCGTGGCGCTGGAGCAGGAAGCAGTTGCTTGATTCCACATCCCCTGTGCGTGTGGGTGGGGATGACTAGGGCCCATGGCGGGAGTGCTTGCAGAGGGAGCAGCTGATACGGCCCAATGAGAGGGTTCATCAACAGGAGTGTTTTCTGCGGACCAGTGGTGGTGTTGCGGGTCATGGGAAGCGCCTGCGGCAGATCGCATGTCGGTGCCGTGGGCGGATGCCCAGTTCAGTGCTGCATTGGCATGTTGGCTGCTGTTGTCCGCGGTCATGTAGCCAGTGGGCCATGCGCTGGTGTTGATGCCAGTGACAGAGGGGTTTCCCCAGTTGGGTAGCCCTTGCTGCGTATCGCTGTACGGTCCGACGTCGAATGTTGACGGCCTAGTTCCGCCCACGCATGAGTGGGCTGAGGACGGTTCGGTCGTGAGATTCTGGGGCTGGGGCCCGGCGGTCAGGTAAGCAGCGACGTGATCGGCGCCGGTCGTGCTCGTTTCGAAGTTCTGAGAGAAGGAGTTCGTCAGACAGGCTGAGGGCGGCGGCGTAGCTAGTCGGCCATGACCAGGGTAGCCGCCCAAGAGACTGTAAGCAGTAGAGTGTGAAGCAGATGGACCCGTGTTCTGGACCATGAGTTGCGGATCATATGCTTGCGATGCAGCACCAGACATTGATTCCAGCACCTCTGCACTGGCCCACGCCGAGGAGAAGTTCTCGCTCATACTAGCGCTTAGATGTTGCTGATATGTCGGACTTGGCGACATGACGGCATCGCGGCCGAGAGCAGTAGTAGACAGGCCGAGGGGGAAGTGCCTATTGCGCGGGACATTTTCTTTGTAGCTAGCCCCTGGGTGGTGGCCGTTTCCTGGCAACAGAGAGTTTTGCAGGTGATACTCGCTCACGGGATCGAGAACCGTCAGGAACCGCCACGTCGTCTTTCCACCCTCGGCAGTCAGGATCTTGTTGGGATCTTTGGGGTCAATGCTGTGGATTGTCTTGAAGGACCAGAGTATCACACCCCGTCGCGTCCACCGCTTGCTGCCTTGCGATTCCGTGTCATTTTTGTGCGCCTCGTCAGGGGGGCACGAGTAGATCTCTTGCATCATGGCAATCTGTGGTACCAAGTCCATTTGGGTCGGGTAGCAACCATCAGGTCCTGATTTGGAATCATCGTCGTCATCACTCTCCCTTTTGGGTTTCTTCGCACGCCTTCTGGAGCTGCCGCCCATGAATGGGTGGGCCGGGTACTCGGCGCAGTTGCTGAGTGTGGGAGCCCACACGTCTGCCGGGAACGGCACTGTGACCCAGTCGCGCCGTGCGTGCTGCGACATGCAGTGGCAGTCACTGGCACCGTTGCGGGGGCCTTCACACCCCGGCCGGTGCTTATACTGCACGGCGATGTCGGCCGAGGTCTTGTAGACGAGCTCCGGGGCCGACCTCCCGCTGGTGTAGCTGAGCTCGGCTGGGCGAACAAGCTGTGTCTCCACCTTCCATCGGTGATGCAGCAAGTGCGGCTTGTCGATGCTGATCTCGACCCACGAGTTGAGCTCCGAGTGACTGGGAAACCGGCGCATCTCGTTCAGCTCCAGAATGACCTGCATATGGACGAAGTCGCACTGCGGCTCCGTCGTGAGGATGTCGTTTTGCGCGTTCGCCGCCATCATGGCCTCCAGCCTCTGGTTTAGATCCGGGAAGGGGGCTTTCCATTCCTTGCTGAGCTCCCTGAGCGCGCTCGAATCCGCCTGGCTGAAGCTCTTGATATACTCGTGCAGCAGGGCGCCCTGGAAGATCTGCTGCTCCTCCTTTGCCCATTTTTCACGCTCCAGGTTCCGCTCGATGTGGGGATACTGATCTCGAGGCAGCTTCTCGCCCGTCGTCGCGAGGTAGCCTGATCCATCCTCTCGCACCGCCACATCGCGGTTCGATACGAATATCCAGCATCGCTTGGGCCTGATAACCACTTGCTCGTTCAGCGCCAGGATTCTCGCAAAGTATTCGTAATTGGGCCGCTCGTCAGGGAGACACCCTTCGGATATCGCAACAAGCACGGGGTGCCGTTTGAGCGACACCGGATCCGGGTCCTCTGCCGTGTTCTTACTCTTCTTTATCTCCTTTGGAAGAAAAATGTGGCCTGCAGGGATACATCAGCAAGGGGTGTGTTGTTGGTTGGCCGGGGGCCAGCCAGATCGACGAGCTAGGCAGCCACGCCAGGAAGAAGCAAACATGCTGCCAAACCCAACCACTTACAGTACTTGTGGTGCTTGAAGATGTTTTTCAACACCTGAATATGGCTTGACACCTGCTTCCTACCACGACGCACCGTCTCATCGGGCTCGAGGCCTGGCGGCACAGTCGCACAGTATGCGAGCCACAGGTATTCGCCGAGAAGCATGTTTCGTCCATACAGCTGTTCCATGACAGAGAACTTCTTGCGCCCGATGTGAGGGATGAGCAACAGTCCTAGATCTTGTTAACAAACAAGTCACGGAGATCCCGGTGCAGGTTTGTGAGACACCGTACCATCCAAGAAAGCATCCTCCAACACCTGCGGCCATTTCTGCTCCGACTTGTCGTCCTTCTCATCCTGCTTCCTACGGTATGTTTGGAATGCCTGCCAGTACACCCACAAGGGGTTGGCATTGCCATTCCGCGTTCTTTCTGGGTGCCATAACGTGTGGCGATCCTGTAGTCTTCCCGGTACTGGCGGGCCGTATGTCGGGCCGAGGGACTGGGCCGGAACGATGGGCGGTGCCAGTATCGACGGGGGAATCGAGAGGGGAGGTCCAGGGCGGTGGGGGTGACCCCTTTGACTTAGAAGTGCGTGGAACCGGGCTCGCTGCGCATTGCCACTCGATTCTCCGAGCGGTTGCCTTGGAGCTATGCTCCCGTGGCAGCTTTCAAGCGGGTATTCTTCTGTCGGTGAATAGCATTGTGATGCCAGCACCGGGACTCGAAGCGGGAGGTCCATGACTGTGAACAAAGCGACCTAGGACAGAGGTATAAGGCGACTCTAGGAACGCATGTGAAACGAGAACCGGAGCTGGAGAAATGTTCTCAAGGAATGGTAGTCGTCAAGATGCAAGCCAGACGAGATATAAAAATGCTCGAGGCAAGCAAGCTCAAGCATGGGCGGGATACCATTGTGACTTAATAGAGGGGGGGGGATCGATCAGCGGCCCCTCGACACCGCATCGGCAGGGTCGAGCCCGATTTCCGATTATTGGAATAAATAGGGCTACCTATGTCTGCAACACCCTGCCCAGGGCTAGAGCAGGACGGCCAAACACTTGTTGGGTCAGCTGCGGGGGGTACATCCAGGAAGAAAGCGCCAACTGGCACGCAAGGGAATGAGATCCGCTACCCATGACAACACCCTTTCCCAGTCCGCAAGCAGGCGATCTGCTGCGGGGAGCGTCCAGACTGAGGAAAAGCTTGTCCGAGGCATGGGAACGAGATTACCCACACGGAATACTGATCAGTTGAGGAGCTGGAGCGTGGGGAGAGAAATGGCTGTGTTTCTTCGGATCGGTGGCAAGGGTGCGTAGAAGCCTCCTTGGCAACGGGCGCTGAGACAGCCACCCCGTCCTGCATCTGCCGCCATGAGACCTATGTAGACATTTTTCTTTCATACTGTCATTCTGCGTCCTCGGCGTCGTTGCCAATATTGACCTTTGTTCGCCCTCTCCCTGTAAGCTGCTGCAGGGCGACCTTGTTGACCTGTCCCCGCATCTTCTTCTCCATCGCCTTAATCTGTTCTTCTGGATCAACCTCCTCGGCCTCGGCGAAATCAATCACCAGCCGTCGTCCTAGAAGATGGGTATCTTTTAGTGAATTCAATGCGTTCAACGCCTCCTTGGCCGTAGAAAACTCAGCAAATGCGAAGCCTCGAGAAGTATTGTTGAACTTCTTGGGGATGCGGAGCGCAACCAGCTTGCCATACGTGCTGAAGAGTGCGCGGACTTCTTGCTTAGAAGTCTCGAACGGAAGATTTTTGATGACGAGCTTGGTTCGAAGCCCAGCTGCCTTCTTCGCCAGATCCTGTTTTCTCTGCTCTTCCGCAGCATCCACCCCCCGGTGAGAGGCCTTGACTCCCAGCTTGTGGCTGTCGAGAACAAAGCCATCCATGACCTTCAGGGCGGCTTGCGCCTGTTCCTTTGTCCGGAACGCGCAGAAGCCAAAACCCATGCTGAGCACCTCACCAGGCCTCTTTGGGTCAGTCTTCGTCTTAACCTTCGCACTGACAAAACCGTCGAGATGTTTGAAGGCGTCTGTGAGCTTGTCGCTTGTGGTGGAAAAATTAAGATTGCGGACGTAGAGGGAGCCGGCTTCCACCTGATCCACCTCGTCATCGCGTTCCAGCAACTCAGCCACGGACGTCTTTTGGATACCAGCAGGACGGTCCACAACGGGAGCCACCTTGTCTACGAACAGACCTTTCGGGCCTTTCTCTAGAAACAGGACCGAGTCCTTGAACCTGGAGTAGGCCTTCCTGGCGAATGCAGTCCTGCACTGCGCAGGCTGGGCGAACTGGACGATGGCGATGGTACCACTTGGCGGCATCACAACCCTCAGCACTGTGCCATGCTCCTCAAACAGCTGCCGGAGCTCCTCAATTGATGTGTTCCGGATGTTCTTTACCAGGATGGACGTATCGCCCCGTTGCTGAGACTTGAACGCCTCGATGTTTACGCCGTTGGCTGCAAAGTAGGCCTTGGCCTCCTGGATCACGGTGGTTTCCGCCACTGCTTGTTTCACAGCGGCCGACGCGTCGGTGGGGTCAAGGAGCTCATGTTTTGAGACGCCGAGACGTTCAGCAACCGCGGTGTTCACGGCGTCTTGGCTCATGAAGAGAGAATTCCAGTTGAACGTGCTGGACGCGGCCTCGGCCTTTTTCCGGAGTAGCTGCTGCTTCTTCAGCGGCAGCTTGGAGATTGCGAACTCATTCAGCCCCTCTCGCTTGGCGGCAGCAGGGAGGATGTGAATAATACGACCTTCAAAGGCTGTACCATCCGTCTGGAATGCTGCCATTGCGGACGAGGGATCCTCGAACTGGATCATCGCAAAACCCTTGCTTTTACCTTGTTTGTCCAATGGAAGATTGACCTGCGTCGCGATTAGCAAGGTGTTGATACCTCTGACTTTCAGGTATAGAAATAATCATGGCAACGTCCTTCTTCAGTTACTCGAAGCATCTACTAAAATACCGAGCCCAATCTCTCATCATATGCCTTTGGCATAAGATGTCCCTATCAGGGGTTCATCATAGAAGAAAATAGTCAAGGGGAAAAGCTGAAAGTATCTTACCTCTTCCAGTTCTCCAAATCTAGTGAAGTGTTCCCTGATGTTATCTTCCGTGGCGGTGTAACTGAGATTCCGAAGGAATAGGCGACGTGTCCGCCGCACCATCTCTGCCGGGTCGTCTGAACTCGTGGGCTTGGGCATTTTCTCATCGATCCTGTCACCCGCACCCCCCTGAGGCCCCTCCTCTATAACTACAGAAGGCACCTCTGTCACAGGGATAGCTGCAGGAATAGCCGCACTTAGCCGAGCCGCGAATCCGGGGTCATCAGGATCAACAAGGTCAAGCAAACGACTTGTTCTTGACCGCAACCAGTCGTCATCTGTTCCAGCCCCTGCCACATGCGGCACTTCTCCAATTGTAACGTCCGGAGGTTGCGCCACAGCGGCGTCGGAATCCAACTGGGGTACATCAATGACTTTGTCGGGCAGTGATGCTTCTTTGGGATCTGGGTTGTGCTGGCGGGCGGGTATGTCCTCGTACTCGTCGTCGCTTTCGCCGGCCTCTATCACAGGCGTTGTCAATGACACCGCTTCCGACTCCAGCGCACCATTGAGAGTGCCTTGGCCTCTCGACCTCTTAGCCGGGTGGCCCATGACCTCAAGAAATTCTTGAAGCTTGGGATCGGCCTCGTCAAGGTTGTCACGCTTTCTCTTCTTCTGACTAGAATCGTCCCCCCCACCTACGTCGGGCAGTTTCGTAGACGGAGGGGCGACACTCGAGTCCCCACGTGCCGCAAAAGACTTAGGCGCATGCTTGATAGGCAATGAGTCTGCAATCTTGCCGTTTTTGGTCAGCTTCGGTAGGGGCGAGGGGGGTGATAGGGGTTCTCTTACGGGTTTCGCCAGGTCGACGGCAATCCTTGACATGCGAATAAATGAGCGATTGAAGTACTTCACCGCCCTTGCAGCGTCATCGTGTGACTTATAGCCAACAAACCCGATGCGGCGGTGGGGGATGAGCTTGACATCCGTCACCTCCCGACCCTGGGCCGAGAAGTGCTTCCGGAAGTCAGCCTCAGTGATGTTTGGCGGCAGGTTCTTGACGAAAAGCCTCGAGGATTCGGTCACCGCCGAAGCGGCATCGGCCTGGGTTGCCGGCATTGTTTGAAGGGATGAGGTTACCGCACCTGCATTGTGTTTGAAGCGAAGTGGAAGAAAGGGAATAGGGTCGCCTGAAGGAGAAAAATGCGAAGAGGTTGTTTGGTTCCAGAAAATTTAGAGCCCCACAATCCGCTCCCTTATCTTATCGACTCACCGATTGGCTCGTGAGCCCCACCCTGGCAACACCCCCCCGGTCGAGCAAAAAAGCAATGTTTTCCAGCTGTTGTTTCGTTCGCCAGCGGTTGCCCTGGACCTGACGGCCAACCCATGACCGCGACATCGCTATTCCCCTGAGCTGGGTTTTGACTGCCGACACCGCAACACTCTGCTCTGTCAAACTTTGTCGACACACAACACGCAATCCATCCAGCTTCCGAGCATCGCCATCTGTCAATCGCATTACACCCTGCACCCCTTTACGCCATCGCTGTAAGTTAGACCCTTGATTACACCCACCAGACTCGGAAGCAAGGAGCACTCGGGTGCGACCCTGCCGGCCCCTGGCTTCCACAACCCCTCCAGCAAACATGCCATCGCCTCTCGCCTCTTGCCATACCTAGTGGCTGGGAATGCTGACCGGAACGTTAGTATCTAAGTAATTTGCAAGCTTGATAGGCTTGGTTCGACTCAGCCGCACCTGCTTGCATCTCCCGACTACCTGAACTTGACAATGGCGGACGTCAAGGAGCCTAAGAGCGCCTCCCCGGCCCCCCGGGAGAAGTTGGAAGGTGAGTGCAACTTCCGGATTACATTCCCTTGCTCGATTGCGGCGCATGCGCTAACATGGTCGTCTTGCGCTTCCAGCCCAGGTCAAGAGCGCCGACATGGTGAGACACCACGTTCCCAGCTTTCCGAACCCGACCACGTTGGCACGAGGCTAACCCAGCTATTTTCCCCGGTTCAAGACGGAAGATATGCAACAAGAGGCCATGGAAGTTGGTATGTGGGGTTGATGGGCTGCCCGATTCTAGTAACAAGGGCCTGACCGCTGACCATTACATGTCGCACATAGCTCAGGAAGCCATGTCCAAGTTCTCTATCGAAAAGGTTGGTGGCTCTCCTCACCCCATGCCCCTCTGTGGAATTTGGTGTCCATTATTATTAGCTACCAAGAGTGCTTTTGCTGACCACGCTACTGTAGGACATCGCGCAGCACATCAAGAAGACGGTACGCCAAAGCGAACCCCCCGTCGCCGTCAAGGCTGTCAAGCGGCCTCTGTTCCGCCGCTAACACCAACTTTCTGAATAGTTCGATGAGCGAAAGGGCCCCACTTGGCACTGCATTGTGGGTCGCAACTTTGGCAGCTTTGTCACGCACGGTATGTCTCTCGACACCATCCACCATGGCTACGCCCGTACCCGCGTGCGCTTGTCTAAGACATTACAACCTACATGAGAATTCTAACCTTGCCTTCCAACCTTCAGAGACCAAGCACTTCATCTACTTCTACCTCGGCCACTGCGCCATCCTGCTCTTCAAGACGCAGTAGGCCCACGGTCTCCTCCGTCTACTCTCAAAGCTGTAGCAGGTCCGCTAGGGTTTCTGTAAGCATAACATCTACACAGAAAAGCAAAGACAGTTGTATCATTGGGAGCACGGAGGACGCCCTTCTTCCACCTTATTCGGCAACGCAAGCAGTCGAGGGGGAAAGGGCCGGGGTTTACAGCGAGGGTATTTACGACGTCGTGTCAAGATAAGACAAGCTGGTTCCGACCAGCCAGCGACCGCATCGCTATCAGCTTTACAAATGTGGTGGGGAAAAGCGGGTGATAGAGGAACCTCCCAGTCTGGAGATTGGAGGACACCAGGTGTATTTTGTAAGACGTAAAGAACGTGTCCACGGGTGTGATTTCAGGCAAGGGGAAATTGTATTTGCTTTGGTGCCATATCTTTTGTGTCTACTTTTGAGCTTACCTTGCTTACATAGGTAAGCAAAAGTCAGATTCCCACAAGTCTTCATTCAGCCAGGTGGGCCCACGGGCTTGATCTTATTGTTATTTTTGGTCCCGTGGCTTGTGGCTTGCCTAGCCACACATTGTTGACCACAATAATTCCCCCACCAGTTGGCACCTAATCCATGCCGGATCTCGTGCAACACAAAGTCGTCCTCGCCTTGTTTCTACCTTACCGAGATGAAGTAGACGCAGCTCATCAAGTGACTGATTCTTAAAGCTGGAAGAATACCTCTCTTGCAGTTTCCGCATTAAGCGACGTCAAGCAAGGGGGGCTCTAAAGCGAACAAGTTCCACCACCACCCTTCTTCTGCATGTGACGATAACGCCAGCATCTATCTAGGGACATCGTGTTGCACAATGGGAGGCAAGGGATAGACGCAACATTCGGATTGTTTGGGAAAATGCTTTCCATTCCACTCTTCAGTCGTGGGGAGGGGCTTGCGGTGAGCCCGTTCTGCCCTTGGTATCATGAGATGCAGTAAGAAATAGTAAAAAGTGAAAATGCTCGAGACCGAACCAACCCCAGTCCAGTGATGCCCGCCTGCTCGTCCCAAACTCCCTTAAAAACTCCCCATTTATGATGGTGCCCAATGCCATTTCCATGCACAGCCCATACTGCTCCTCCTCCGCCGCTGAACCTACACCTCGACGTCCTTGTAAATCTCCGCTTTCATCTCCACCAGCCGCAGGTGCATCTCGTTCAAGTCGGCGACAGCCTCCTCCGAAGGTGCCCTCAGGCGGCTGATATCCCTGTGCAGCGCCTCGTAGCGCGAGTAAAAGGCTTTAAACTTGTTGGCCTTGTTGATGACCTCGTCGCTGAGGCGCTGCCTCTTGATTCGGCCCTCCGGAGAGGAGTCATCCGCCGGCCGCTTCTTACCAACCCCGCTGCTGGAGCTTCCGCCGTACCCGCCACCGACACTGCCTCCGGTGCTGCTTCCGGCCCTACTGACGATCGTGTCGCGCTCACGGTCCATATCCCGTTCCCGATCGCGCCCGCGGCCGTGATCCCGCGCCGTCACCAATCTGTCGTGCTCCAGCTCGGAGGCATTTGTAGGTGGAGACGAGGCCAATGGCGAAGACTTGATCGGTGAGGTATTCTTGCTCTTGGCCAGAGAGTTTGCGGATGTCGTGGCACGACTGTTTTGGCTCGCATCTGAAGCGGTACGCTGCTTTAAAGAGTTGCTGACCTGCGTTACTTGTGTCTTAGCCCCGGACTTTTGGCGTTTGCTCAGCAAAGGGGCCCCTGAGCTGGAGCTGTCGTCCTCTTCAACCTCGCGTTGACGCTTGACCGGTGCCCTGATCGTCTTTGCGGCGGGGGCCTGGGCTCGGATCGAGTCCTTCTCCTTCTCTACCGGGGCCGGTCGAGCCGCTAGTGTCGACTTTGGCTTCTGAACGACTGGCTCCTTCACTCGTTCAACCACCTTCGGCTTCTCTACCACACGGTCGATGGGCTTGGAGGCGGTGACGCTCTTGGCTTTGGGTATGGAGCTGGAAAGAGGGACCTCGTCGTTGTCGGAGTCAGAGTCAGAAACGAACTCTTTGGACTTCACCCGGGGATTCCTTGATGCAACGGCCGGCTTCGCAGGGGCAGTCGACTTCGTGGGCGAAACCTTGGGTGACGCCTTCGCGGCTGGCGCGGGCTTCTTCGAATTCGAGAGGAGACGCTTGGCCTGGGCCTCCGACGCCGACAGTTTCTTTTTGGTCTGCGAGCCTGACCTCGACATAGGCTCCCCTCCTTTGCCCTTCTTCGCTCCCGAGCTGGTTGAATCATCCTTCTCTGAGTCGGCCCCGCTGACGCTCGATGCATCCGTCTTCGACACATTGATCTTGGGGACAGAGCCCTTGTTGGCGATAGCCGCCTGCAACTTGCTGAGGCAGATACCCTTGTTGCGCTCTGCTTTCGGAAGCAGCTTCTGCCATACCGGGTCTGAAACACCAATCCTCATCCGATCGTACTGTCTGACAGCGTTGTCGATAGCCTTCTGGCGGTCGTCCGGGGATTGGTAGTCGTATTCTTGAGCGTCCAACTCCTTCCAGTACGTCCTCTTCAAGGCCCACTTCTGACTGCTCTCAACAAAGTCGGCCACCTTGTTCAATGCCGTCGAGAACTCCGCCTCAGTACCCGCGTCGTACTTCTTAAATAGCTCGCCAAAGGTATGATCGCTGACAGCCAGCTCATGAATGATCGGGGAGCGATGCTGTTTCAAGAGATCCTGAGAGGGAGTGCTGGTGGCAGCAAGCAATGGCGATGCAACCGGGGCAAAGGCCGGGCTACCAGGATGGGACCGAGCTGCGTTGTTGATCTGCGCTCCTAGTAGCTTGGACTTGGCTTGCTTTCCTTTGGCCCCCTTCGTCAACATAGGGCCGTCGATGATCGTAGAACTAAGCAAGGTTAGCTCCAATCCCTTCGCCTCGCTAACAACACTTCCAACATACGCATTCTCTCGCTTCTCGGCCTGCTGCTTCGCAAGCGAGTTCTTCAGATTCGCCAGCGCTTCATCATCATTCGCGGAACCCGTGTCCCTATCCGGGACAGTGGAAAGTCTAGGTGTAGAGCCACCGGTCTTCGATGCGAGGGCACGAGCAGTTGGTTTCTCTGACTTGATAGGAGCTTTGGCAGCCTTCGGCTTGGGTTTGGGTTGTCTGAAGATTGACATGGCTGGCTGCGGAAGTTTGCTGATGGTTGTTGGCGAAGCCGAGCCGGAATAGAAAAGATCATAGTCGAAAGAATTGGGAGAGTTTGGAATGTGAACTTCTTGTCCGGCGAACAAGAAAGCCTAGAGAGCAGCCAAGTTAGATCCATGTTCAGAGCAGAAAGCCATTGAGACTTTATAATGGTAGCAATGACAGAGATTTCCCTATTGTGGGTGCTCAACAATAGGAAACACGAAACTGCAACTGCTCTGGGGCTGTTGTGCTATTGTTTTGAGGCCAGTGCGCAGTGTCGTGTATGGAGCGAAAAGATCGGGTAAAAGTGCGCAGGTGTCTTACCGGACTGCTTCCCAGCGACAACTGAATGTCCTGGCCATTCTGCACACATTCTATCATGTCCTCAATCACGCTGTCACTCAGCGTGATGGCAAATGCCTGCATCGGGAGCCCAGCCATGGCTTTGGCTGAGCTCTCCAGCGCGAGGCCGCTATCGGGGACATTGACCACCATCTTGGCGAGAAGATGGTCTCAGTTCACCCCTATTCCCCAGTCCTCCTGCTTCTCCTCCCCTGCCCAGTATTTGTGTAGTCGTGGTTCTCTCGCGGGGCGTTGGTAACGAGGTAGCCCGTCGGGTCGGCGTGTTTTCACTGGTCGTTCGGCTCGTTGCAGCTACCCGTCAACTCAACCCTGACCGTTCCGACTGGTTCGGCGACAAGTGTTGACCAAAAGCGAAACGAGTATTCCCCAGCAGACAGGTCGTCCGTCATATGCTAGACGAAAGGTTTATTCCCAAGCCAAAAAGCAGTGTCAATGTTTGCGAGCCCAAGTCACATTGTTTGACACAATTGGGCCGGCCAGCTTGGGGGCACCTGGGTTGGCCGTTTGGTCGGGTGGACACAAAAGTTTGTCGCGAAGTTCAGGTCCCGGCAATGGTCAGGAAGCCTGTAAACGATACGGCCGCAGATTTCTCGCCTCTCTTCTCGTCTTCTCTCCTTTCCTGGTGTGTCGTCTCCCTCTCAACGTCTTGAGCTCGGTGGTTCGGGGAAGCGAGTGGTGGTGGTTGGTAATGCGGGGAGACAGAAAACAAGCAGCGTCCGTGGGAGAAAGAAGGTCAAACGGGTCGCTGGCAGGGGATCTGGCAGGGCAATGAGGTATTGAATGGTCCTCAAAGCGATCTGGAAGCACCAGAGACCCGAGGGATAAGCAGAGGAGAGAGGTAAGTTCGTAGGAACACAAGAAGGCACAGTGACAAGAGGGATGGCGGAGTCGGGCGGGTTGGTTCCACTCGATCCACCCTGCATGGATGCGAAGTGGATATGTATGGGTGTGGGTCCGAAAGGTGGGTCATCCAAGGGGCCCCACTGTCTGCTACGCTTGTGCGCTGAAGACCAGCAGTTGCAAAACCATCCCGCGGGCGGCCACCAGAAAGCAGGGCAATGGGAAAACACGCCCGATCACTTGCCTTTGACGTGGCTCAAAGAGACGAGGAGTCGAACATTTTGCTGGCCAGGCCGCAGGGTTTTGGACTGACCAGCGGCCTGTGTGGTTCAGACGAGCGCGCGGGCATCATTGTCAAGGGACCAGGGAGTGGAGCACCCAACACAAAGGACGAGCAGGAATTCCCCCGCTCTGGAGATGCGGACGTCATTGTGCTCCCCAACTTCTTTGTTGCGTTATCTATTCTTTACAGCAAAGAAATTTTGCCTCTGTTGAGCTGGACAGAGGACCGGGCAGCCATGTCCAAGGGTGAGGCGACATCTCGAACGAGAGCTCGGCGAGACGGGCACCACCCTTGTTGTTGCGCGAGCGAGGCCTCGAGCAAGGCGATCGCCCTGTTCGCTCTAGTGTGGTCTGGCCTCACAAGGTGGGCCAGCCGTAAGCGAATGTCTTGTGCCCGAAGCAGATCTCCAAGTTGCCCTTTCCAGCTAGGTGGGAAAGATGCAGGCAAGCAGGTAAAATACCCGCTCGCCAGACCGTGCTAAAAACAGAACCTAATCGAGAGCACTCGCAGCATCGTCAGCAGATGCCTCCCAATTGCTGCTCTCCCGGCTGATTGACAAAGAACGACAGTTACACACTCTCTTTTTTCCCTTGCCCGTCTGCCCGGCCGATGGACGCACGGACGGAGGAGATCGCCTGGTGCTTCCGAGCAACCGCTGCGCTGTGCTGCCAAGCCAGTGTCTGTCGGGGCAGGACGGGCGGGCACAGTTTGAAAGTGTGCCTGGCATCATATGAATACCCATTCCTCCCATCTATCCAATGGCCTCCACGCAGCGTGCGACGACCCTGATTTCTGAGTCAGAAGAAGTGGACGAGTGCCAATGGCGGGTTTCCAGGGCTGACAATTGCAATTCCGGTGAATTCTTCCAGTCTCTCCAAGTGTCTGCCAGCCGCGCCCTGCAATGAAGATGATTCACCGGGTAGGGCGATCGGGGCCGCGTGGAAAAGCAAAGGTACTGTCCGCCGCTTCGATGGATGGTTGAAACAGCTGGCGGGGCCCTTCTGCGAATGGCGTTGTGCCTAGCGGAACCTGGTCAATATACACGGTACGCACACAAGACCGGACGGGAACACTCACACCTCCCAGCAACGATTCTCCAACGCTGCGCTCCCATCCGGGTTTGCCGCATGATTCGCGCCGTGTTGTGCCCCGTAGGTGGATGGGCGCCAGGCACATTTGGTCGGTTCCTGACTATAGCGACCATGCTATACAACCAACCGCCAGCTTTGCCAGCCCCGGCGAGGACTGGCAGGACCCAACCTGACGGGACCCTCTCGCCATTCCCTGTGCGCTGCAACGCAGATGCGCGCCGTGGCTAATCAGGGGACACGTTCTGGTGATGATAGACTTCAGACGGTGTGAGCTTCTTTCCCACTTGAACCACCACCCGCACGCCACCAGCTGAGGAAGCGAAGGCCAGCCGGGTTCGCCCACCACCCAGTCTCGCCCAATGCCCATCAGAGGAGCACCGCGCCCGGCCGGCGAGGTGGGTACCATCCAGATGACCACCATGACCGCCTCTGGGCTGCTCGCCAGCTGCGGCACAGACGAATGATGGCTGGGCACACTTGTTAGGGCAACAGCTCATGGGGTAACACGGCATCCACTCCAGTTCCCAGAGCCAGAGAGCCGGCGGCGGTGAACCCGAACTGCTGACTGGACCGCCGACCTCGACCGAAAGGCCCGACTGACGACTGTGGTGCTTACACTCTGCCCTCCTTCTCACTCGCACTCCCGATGTTGTACCTCGCTGCCTCGAGACCGCTTCTTCCCAGTTTCCTCGCAGCGCAGCCAACGTCCAATTCGTCTGAAGACCGCGGCCAGCCAGCTGCGGGTCGACTGTATGTCTCAAGCGGAACACGGGACGCGGCAGATCTGCCAAGCGGGTGCGCAGCCGGTTTCTTCAAATTCCCTTTGCAACCTACATACCTAACCACCACAGCCACTCCGCAACTTGCCATGCTCGTGATCTCGTTGTGCAGAAGCGGTGCAGGATCTGCTTCTCGTCTGAAAGGTGGACGTCGACCTAACCTCTTTTGTTTTTGCGCCACCGACAGGAGCGGCGGGCAAGAGGCGGGGCAAGATGCAGTTGCGCTGGGCCATGAGGTAGACGGGTGCGTACTTGTGCCTGGCTGAGGGGCGCGCCTGTCGCGTTGCAACGCTGCTGGTACGGTTACAATACATGAACGGGCGGAACCAACACCGCGAAGCCGGACACGGAGCGGGCGGGTTGGCTCGAGCAGAGGAGAAAAGAATGGCCTTCTTCTCTGGCTGTTGGCCCCGTCGTATCCAGACCTGACCTGACTGACCCCGCTTGCCCACTCCACGATGCGTGTGGGCCGATGGGGTCAGTTCCCTAATGGTCGCGGTGGTGGGAGTTCACCTTGGGTGCTTGGGTTCTGCAGGTTACTGGCTGCGTCCACATCAATATTCACAAGTCTATTGATGCCTGGTTTGAACCAGCACATTTCCCCCCTCTCCCAGCGGTTTCGAGTCTCGACGAGGGTGTCAGCCACTCACGTAAGGCAGGGATGTGATGCTGCCGACAACGCATGTGGCATCGGAAGCTGTGATTCGCTGTCTGCCAAAGCAGATGAATGGACTTCGTTTTTTCCTGCTGGCCCGACCAACGTAGCACCAACGCACGACACAGGCTGCGTTGCGGAGCCGAATAGATGGGCAATTCGCAACAGACGGCAAAATACTATATCTCCATGTCCGCAGCTACTAGTTCGCCTCCGCACGACAATTTGTCTACCGAGAAGGAGGTGACGATCTGGGGACTGTGTTCCGGGCAATCAGGAACGGGCTAGCGCTCGAATCGGTCGCTCGTTCGTCCAGGTCCGTTTCGAACCAGCTTCCCCAGCCTCTGGGGCAGAGAGGCCAGTATTAAAATGCCTATATGCGAATATATTTGCAATTCGGCACTGCCCACCCGAGATCGTGGACGATCGAATCATTTGGCTTCCCGCGCCGGTGGTGGTTGCCGCATTCGCCCACTCTTGTTGTCCATCATCTTGGGTGAAGCAGAATCAACCAGGTCAGGTCAACCCAAGTCAGGTACCTCAGGTACAGAGGAACACAGGTTGTGTTCTTCCATTTCCCACGCGAGGTGAGGAGCACCGCCCACGCAGGAAAGTGATCAGATGCAACGGAACCCCTCTTTTTTTTTTCCTTGCGGTGCTCCTCTCGGCGGGAAAGGGAACACGGGATGCCCCTCTTTTTTCCCCATCCCATTCCCTTTCACCATTGATTCTTGGCGCTACCCTCCTCTCCAGTCTGTGCCGCCCTCTTTTCGCCCCAATAGCTCCAGTGTCATGTTGGTTAGTTAGGTGTGCTACGCCGTTAGTTGAGCTTAGTCAGGCCCCCCGCCGCCCCAGTCTACCCAGGTGCGAGGTGGTTCATGTTTCCAAGGAAGTTGTCTAGCGAGGTCGGCCCTGGGGGCCGTTTCAAATGACATCCTCCTGCTTCTGTATTTGTGCTACTGTAGCGAAGTGGGAGGACATGTCCGAGGGGTTGGCTCACGCCGGAGGGTTTCGGGCGAGGTGAACATGGTGAGGGGCGTAAGACGGGCTACGGAAGAGGTAAGGTTGGTGTGTGTAAGATGTTGGTAGCTGTTGATAGGGAGTTCTCAGCGATGCGGTGCAATGCAGTGTTTTCTCCATGTGCAAATGAGGGATTTTGAACTGTGGGTTACTCGGTAAAGAGGCTAAGCAGTTGAATTGGGAGCTGGTAGCAGCTCGGGCCTACGGTAGTTCGATGGTAGAGTAGGGTAGCTGACGGCATTCGGACTCAGGTGAGGTGAGGGGATCAACTGGGCGGTAGCACGGGAAGGGGAACTGGGGGGGGGGGGGTTTCCAAATGACACCGACCCGGGCCGGCGGCCAGCAACGGGAAATGGGTGGGTCTAGATCGTGTTGATTCACTGCGAAACGGGCTGAGGCTCAGCTGAAGTTGAAGATTGTGGCACGCACGCGTCTGCGCTGAGCGGGACGAGATACAACTACCTAGGCTGAAGAGAAAAAGGAAGAAAAGGGGGGTCGGCGCAGGTTGCTTTTGTGTGGATGGACTCACTCAGCAGCTGCATTGAAAGCGGTGGTGAAATAGGGCTGCCTGGGACAGAGAGGGGCGGTGTGTTGATGCAGCTTGCCACCGAGCTTGGTCTCAATCTCACATGCAGCGGTGCTCTGTCTGAATGACTGCAGCGAAGAATGTTGTAGTAAAAGGAAAATATGTTTGAGGCACGCAGTCCAGCGTGTCAACGGAGGCACGCTGCACCCCTTTTCCGTCAGTTTTGGTTTGAAGTGCCAGTGCTGCGAAAAAGTAAACAACAGCACGCCAAGGGATGCAAGCAAGCAAGCTTCCCCTGACCGCCTTCAAAGGTAAACCCTGTTGTTTACCTTGCAGGGAAGCCCTTTGTTATCTTATCATCTATCATCTATGATAATGTATCCACTGGGACGAAACATGTGGTCTTGACAGCCACGTGCCGAGGTTGTCTCCTGGAGTACTGCTGATGGTTTTCGCTGAGGCAGTCAGGAGGCGTTTGAGCTCGGCGGCCAGATGCCAATGTAGACCCAATGGGTAAATGCTAGATTTGGTGTGTGCAAACTCTCATCGAAAGCCCTTGCCGGCAGCAGGATTGCCGCAAGCTAAGTTTGATGAATATCAAGATCAAAGACCTGGGACCAAGATGTGGGCATCGCTCAATGACGTTAAAGGCAATCACGAGCTGCGTGGAGCGGCATTTGCTCCCGACTCATAGCAAACAAGAATGAAGGCAAGACGGGCAGAAGGGATGAGTAGAATCTTGAATTAGGGAAGGCTATATAGCCCCAGGCTATACAGCCAAGGAGTTGGAGATCTACCATATTGGCATTGCAAGACAGGTCGACGATGATGGGATCATTCGAATATCGTGGATACAATCTCTACGATCCGCGGCTTCCGTCGCCTCGTCTTCCATCAACTCGTCTTTTGCCCTCTCCTCGTCTCCCATCGCCCCGCGAACCATCTCACCGTCCCCCATCGCCTCGTGAACATTCTCATCGTCCTCCTTCGCCCCGACAGCCCTCTCCAGAGCAGAGACCTGACCGCAACTGGGCCAAGTACTCCCCAGACATTTACCCCAGGCCTCATGTGGCACCCCTCGTGGAGCCGACCCCATACCGAGTTCCGCCGTCTAGAAGCCCTTCCGGAGGATATGTCTCCCCCAGGGTCGGTAGACGGCCGAGGTCAGATCGTTCCGAGCCGCGCAGCCATAACCCCGGAATCGATATTTCCCTGCGAGACCTCCGTCAAGAAGTGAGCGATTCGATCGAGGTGTATCAAGATCTTGTGCAGGGTTTCGAGGAGCAAACACAAGCTCTGAGGAACTGGGCCGAGGATTCCACGCTTGACATGGCTTGGAAGAACAAGGTGAAAGACAAATTCCGCTCTGAGCGCGAGGCGTCAAGGTTCGCCGGGGTGATGGAGAGAATCGGGAATCGACAGGAAGCTATTAGAGCGGCCATTGATCGGGCTCAGCGTGGCGCCTCGACGTGGGATAGAAAACATGAGCTCGAACTGCAGATTCGAACGGCCAAGAAAGCAGCGGTTTACTGTGATGGGATTTTGGACCTGGCTAAGCGGGCGGCTGATGAGCGACGTGCCTGTCGGTATTTGCTGCAGGAGCTCAAGGAAGTCAAAAGTCTCCTTAGCCGCAAGCGGCATGCGTGGATCTGTAAGTTTTGACATGCCTTCCCCATTCGCCCTTCACTGGAGAGCACAGCTAAAGGTGAACTCGCAGACGGCGAAGGAGGCCAGGGTGCAGATGAAAAGGCTAGAAGCGCCAGCAGCAGCGGAAGCAAATCGGAACCTCAAAGATCGGACTCGGAAGGCTCGCGGAACGGGAAGGAAACTGTAAATGACAACCAAGACTCGCACTCGTTTGGACAAGGTGACCAAAGCGGAGGAGCAGGCTCAAGTGATAGCGGAGAGAAAGGTGATGCGCAAAAAGAGCAAAACTCTGGCGGCTGGTAACTGGAAACAAGTAGTTGTGGCGACGATTCCTCGCATTGTTCGTTAGTAGTATTCTCAGTCCAACGGTAACATAGAAGTAGAGCATCCTTACCTGAGGAAAAAAGTGGTGAAGCCCCGTCCACAACAGAGTAATCGGAATCGAATTGTAGCGCCTCTCAGCAAGCTGAGAAAGCACCACGCTGCGTATTGCACTAAAGTTGCTCACAAGCTTCGCTATGACTCTCCCAGAGGAACCTGGCACTGGGACACCCGCAGAGCGAGGTCCAGCCCAGGCCCTGCTTTTCTGATGCCAATAGCAGACGCAAGGTGGCGCCAGGCCGTCACCGGCAGAGCGTCGACACCGCCGCGTACGAGGCGAGACGGGCGAGCTGGTAGTGAAGCGATTTCTCCGAATTTCTCATATGCTAGATTGAAAGACTGCTTGCGCAGACTCTCCGTACGTAGCATAGAAACGCAGCGTTGAAGTGGACGGGGCTTGAAGAAAAAAAGAAGAAAGGAAGAGGAGGACGGTGACTCGAATTTCTTTTTTTTAAAGGTTGCGGCTCTGTGGCCGACGCGGTTTGCCGCGCCCAATGGCAGGCTGTTGTCAGACCCACTTGTGAGTCGAGTCCGTCCCCATTAGAACGTGACGGCAGCACTCAACGCTCTCCTTCAAAGAATTTTCAACCACAACTTTGTAGGCTCATGCTTTTCTAGAAGAACCTGGAAAGTTTAGCCAGAGAATAAAGCCACCTGCAGCCTTTGGCATCTGCAAAGTTAAAAGTCTCGTTTTTCCAGCATCGGCGCTGAGGTCCGACAAGTCTCGACCCTAACCTGGAACTCGAATTGCTGGGCGGTCTAGACCGCCCCATCGCTGTCCTTGCCCCATCGCTTTCCTTGCCTCATCCCACCTTGTCGGCAGGTTACTTGTAAGCACCGAAATCTACGCTCAGGAGAATTTTGTTTCTTTTTGTCCTATTGCAAATTTAAGTCGAGATGAGGGGAGGATCGCCTGAGAGGCCGGCCGATGAGCTGCCTCACCTCTGGCAAAAACCCTCACATGAAGTTCTCATTAGCTGCTTGAAAGGGCTACGAGTTGAGCCGCCAGTATGGGGCATCAAAACGTCACGAAAAGAGATTCTCAAAGCCCAAGAACAAGAGCAAGCCAACACGCCAAGAGAAATAGTCACCTTCCTCGGGTCCATCATCAAAAGCAGTCTCGCGTGGGTCGACGACGACGATGACAAGGAGCAAATATGGGAGGAAGCAAGTCGCCGCCTTGCGGAGCGCTGCGGTAGAACAGGTAGCTACTGCCACAATACAATTACAATCTTTGGAATATGTCACAACGACTGACTCTCCCAGCTCTTGGTGAAATCACCCGCCGCTGGCCCTTCGAAGACCCATCCTATCCCCCTTTCACCCTCTCCATCCGCGAGCCGCCTATGAATGGCGACTCCCTGGGTCTCAAAACTTGGGGCTCCTCCTACATCCTCGCGCAGCTTCTCCAAACCTTCACCACGCCCTCCAGCCCCCTCTCCCACCTTCTCACCACATCCCCGCCCCCTATCCTCGAACTCGGCTCCGGCACTGGCCTCCTAGGCCTCGCCGCCTCCTACATCTGGCGCGCCTCTGTCACTCTAACCGATCTCCCATCCATCCTCCCCAACCTCTCCCACAATGCGCAGCTCAATGCCCCAACTATCACGTCCCGCGGTGGATCCGTCGACGCGGCATCCCTCACCTGGGGCGGGATCTCTCCCGACACCATCGATCCGCGCTTCACCAAAGATTCCACCTACGAGCTCATCATCGTAGCTGACCCTCTTTACGATGATAACCACCCAGCACTACTCGCCTCGACGATAAACACGCAACTGGCGGTTACGTCTACGGCGAGAGTTCTCCTGATGGTACCGCTCAGGGATGGGATCACGAAGGGTTTGCTTGGTGATTTGAAGAGGGAGCTGGGTACGCAGGGTGTGCCGTTGGTAGCTATGGAGGAGAGGTTGGTGTCGGGAGGGGATGGGGATTGGCGGGATGATGGAGATGATGATGAGACGAAGAAGGTTGGGTTTTGGTGGGGGGTTTTCAGGAGGGACGGGAGTGGTTGATGGATGTGTCAGTTCACTTTGTTGTTAGACATGGAGTGATAGACTGGCGAGCAAGGCAGGTGGTCGCCAGGTTCGACGGGACAGGTGATACGCCTTGAAAGAAACCTTACAGGCATCAAGGTGAAAAATGTGAGTAAAACCCCTAAACCCAACGCCGCGAAGGGCGACAAGCCATCATCCCCTCCTTGAAATAAAAGTTCCCAGCTTCCAGCACCTTTACATGCCCCTTCCTTAGTCCCTCGCATTCCGCTTCGCCTTCCTAGTCGGCACAAAATGACCAATGCTAGTACAAATCGGCTGGCCCGTCAAACTCCGACCATAGGTCTTAGCCCACGAAGGCATCCACACCTATCCAAGATTCAGAGCATCCCTAATGCAATTAACAGCCCATAAAGGTCGAGAAAGGCATTAATCTCCCCAAAGAAGCGAGGATTGTGACCGCCGGCGCTGCGTCCGTAGGTTACAGCGCTGCTGATGACGGACCACATGGCCGACTTGGGTGCAATGAATTCGAATTGGCACCTTTGGGCGAAGGCGTGTTGCGACGTGAGCATGGCGCCTCCGATGAAGGATGCTGAGCCCTCGCATTTCCAGGTGGAGATGGGGAGTTGGCGCTTGTCGAGGACACTCGCACCGGGTTGGGGCTCGGGGGACGAGATTGCGACTCTTGACCGTGGAAGATGTCGGGCCAGAACCAGGGGCGGTCACGGCGACGCCTCGAGAGAGTCCCGCGGCGAGGGATGCCAGCAGGGCCGAGGTGAAGCGCATGTTGACTTGGAGTGAAGTGACAGAGAGGAGAGCTCGAAAGGCTTTGTTTGTGTCTTGGGATCTGTTAATGATCATGAACATCACAAGTTGAGAGGCCGAGAGAGCAGAAGGTGCCTCTTTCTTGCACTTCTCTCGGGTTCAATTTTCCATCATCTTCATGACAACTCGGGCTCAGTTGGCTTCGTTCATTCTTCGTGTACATGTAACTATCACCAACCAGCACCATTCAAAAGGCCGCTCGCTATCTGAGGTACAGCCCGCTCAGGCCACAGTTTAGGTCGACCTCGGACAAGGGGTAGCAACAACAATCCCCTACCATATCTGCGCGATTCCGCCCGTCCACATCGCTGCCCCTTGCCTCCCATGTCGCAAAACCCTTTGACATTCGTCAGAGGCCGCGGGAGCTGAACACTCCGGAAGGTATCCTCAAAAGCGCCATCGACTCCGAGTCCGGGCCGCCTGCCATGAAATACAAATGAAACGCATCGCTCCCCCCAAGTTCACCGCACAAACAGAACCACGATCAAGACGGGCGCCCACAATCGTCATGCACATCCTACATTCAAAGGGTATCTAAAACATAAACAAAAAAGAGCAGGTAGGGTCCAGATGCTGTCATCCTCCAGTCCTTCCCTCCAGTCCTTTCAGAGAGTATTCAAAATTGCGGGTCATAGATAGGTATGCTCCAATCCGTCATTCCACCGCTAGCTTCAATCCATATGCTAGTCCAAACGGATTATACAACGTATTTATTCGATAAATATTCAGAGCGAAACTGCACTCCGTAGATGGAGTGCAAGAGGGCTCAGTCGGGGTCATGATTTGAGTTGGTATTAGTTGGTGAGGTGCAGCGATGAGAAACCGACCATCGGCTGCGTTCACTAAACGGCAATTGCCACGGATTTCCTCGCCTCTGCGTCCTCGAGCTGGAATCCAAAGACAAGCTTGTAGAGGTCGCGAAGGAATCCGTACTGCCCTGAGCGCAGCATCATCCAGTTGACGCTCTTGGCGATGTCAACGGAGCTGACGCGCTTGCCTCGCGTTGGAAGAGTGGCCCCAGGGCGGAAGGCCGAGTCTGCCAGAACTAAGTTCTTGTAGTTCTGGAGGAGAGTGGCGTGGTTCGGAAGCGAGCCGAAAGACCCGGTGGGGAGACTCTTGACAAAGGCCTGGATTGCTGCACCACCACCTACGCCGTCAGCCGATGCCGCGTCTCGGTTAAAGCCCACATTCATCGCTGCCTTAACAATAAGAAGCTTTATGCGCACCAGGTTGACATCCTCAGCGGCCGCCGTGGTCGTAGCCGTACTTGAAGTATGCTGGCTGCTCTGGCTATATCCTGACAAGTTGGATGCGGTGCTCGACCATCGGTTGCTTGAAACACCACGATCGCTTCGTGCGTCGTGTGCTGTTCCGAGGACCATGATGTTTGGCATCTGCGGGCTGGCCTCGGGTGATATCGGTGTGTCCTCAAATTCGGTAACAGGTGTTTCAGGAATAATAGGCCGGCTTCGCGGCCGTTCCGTGTTAGTCAAGCTGTGGAGGCTCTCGCGCTTGGAGTGCAGAGAAGAGCGGCTGCCTGCGTTGGAGCGAGCGGCCTCAGCCTGGTGGTGGTTGACAGAGATGCTTGGCATTCCGTAGCCCCCAGAGAAGAAGTTGACATGGCTTGGTCGCGGCGTGCCCCTGTCTGGGCGGACCTGAGTCCACCCTTCGCGGAATATGTCGCACAGCTCCCAGCACGCCTGCACCGCTGAGCCGAGGAGCTCCTCATCCGGGGCCTTGCCGTCGCGTCGATTCTGTCGCAAGCTGAATAACATTTCGGCCAACGACCAGCACGCACGCAGGAGTGAGTCTGTCTCTTCCGCAAGATCGCTGCGCTGCTTCATGAGTCGGTGGCATAATGTGATATAAAAGTCAAGGGTTCGCTCCCTGAATGCCTCTGGGAGGTTTCTGTTGTCCTGTGCGCTGTAGAGACTGCAAGATTTTGTTAGGTTCTGTAAGATCGTCAGAAAAGTGAAACTTACTGGTTGTTGAGCTCAAAGCTGACTCTCAAGATGGAATCAGCGACGTCGTCCCTCTTTTGGCGCACATCGAATAATGCCTGACAGAAGTCGCGGCAGAGATCCAAGTTCGTGCGGACATTGAAGGAGTCGGAAACGTCGTCTCTGCTCTGGTAGAGTCTTTTGCAGAGCTTCCAGCAGCTTTTCCATGCCTTCTCGTGGGCATCCGGAGTTCCAGAGCTGTTGAAGACACGCTCTCGGTGGTGTGAGCTGAGGTTTGCAAGAGTGTTGCAGAGGGTCCAGCATTCTTCCAGAGCGGTCCTGAGAGCGCCGACCTCGGTGTCATCAGCCCTTGCTATCTGGCCCCCATACTCATCCTCGTAGTCCTCATCACCCTCGGTCTCCGGGATCACTGAAGTCACATTAGCCAGGGCTCACGATATGAAACGCTTGAGGCAAGCTGAGGCGAAACAATTGAAAGGCTCTTACACTCGAGGCTGGTTGCCGAGCTAGATCGCAATTTGGATGGATCGTTTGCAATGACGTCCTCGAGCTTCTGGGCCTGAGGTGTCTGCGCATCTATCCCGTAGGCGACAGGCTTGACCTTTGTGTTTACCATCGGGGGAGCTTGTTGCCCAGGAGGAGTTTTGACCTTTTGCATGTTAGCAGCGTTCGCTCAACCAATTGTATCAAACATACGACTGTCGAGGATTCACTTGGGGGGCTAGAATTGCCCTCCGCGCTCGCCGCACTGACGGAGTTGGATAGGCTGGACCTTGAGTGAACGTCGTTGGACCTCTGATGCGTTGTTAGTTCGTGACGAGCTTTTGCAATCTACGGGGATAGCTCCTACCCAGCTCTGGAAGCTCTGCGGCGCATGGATCACCGATATGACCTCTTCACTCATGGACTTTCGAATGGAATCTGGCAGGTTCGTCCGAAGCATCATAAGCTGAAAGGGGTCAGCAAAGGGACGAAAGTGTACATGGGCACAACTTGAACAAACCGAAGGATGTCCATTCGTCCGTTCCTCCTCAGCATGCTCGGACCCCAGGTCGTCGTCGATCTCAGTAGTGTCTGTCCCGTTCGATGTTACGGGCGAGGGGCCGACAATGTCGCTGCTTGGACTCATAAGATGAGCCGAGCTTGGCCTCACGAACGAGTTCGGACGAAGTGATTGAGGGTCGGTCCCTGCCGAAGAGCTGCATCAAGACCCAGGTTAATTAATGGTCCGCACCAATTGGGGACAGGATGGAAAAGCCATACGCCATATACTGTGAGGAGAGCGATGGTGACTCCGGGCCAGAGGAGAGGGACATTTCGGCGTGGGCGGAGAATGCAGAGCTGATGCTTCCGGTCGATGACCTTAAAGGCGCTTCGAGGGCCATGGCGCTCACCCCCAACAAGCACCGTTACAATCCCAGCAAGGAAACAAAAAGCCCAAGCCGTGTGTTAGGATCAGGATCGGGATTGCACGTAGGATGATGTAGCTCAAAGCCACAGTCTTGGGCGCAACACCAACTGATGTATATCGAGCAGTCGAAACGGAGGGTCCGTTGGCGTTGCTTGCACGCAAGACGACAAAAAGGCGAGCCTATGGGAACCGAGATCGCAAAGCGAGGCGACCCGAAAGCAGTTGACGACAGGTGATAATGAGGTAGCGGGCGCGTAGTTTTATGGTGGGTGAAGCTCACAGCTTCGTCGCCAGCAGTGTTCACGACCGGGCCAGACACTGGGAAGGAGCAGAAGCAGGTTGCGTTTGCAGACGGCCAAAGGAACAAATCCCGAGGGATGAGCGGCGGTGGAAACAGGTCGGACCAGTGTGCTCGGCCTCGAGGCGCGGCCGGTCAAAATGTTTCTTCTTCGTGCTGTGGCTGCACGATAGGTCGTCCGTCGGCGCGCACTTTGGGCGGATGACGGACCGCGGAATCGACCTGTCTGGCGCGGGCGCGGGAGCCGAGTGGAGCGTCGAGCCTGCGGGCGCGGAGCAGAAAGACAAAGTCGGAACAACAGCAGCAGAGATGCAGGCAAAACGGCGGGTATCGACAAGCAATGTCTGGCTGGCGCGATTTGCGACAATGTGGTTTGTCGGCGAATGCCCCGGCGGTGGGAGGTGGACGATGGTGATTTGGCGACAGCTCGAGGGGAGAGCCAGCTCTGTCTCTCTCTAAGTGGGCACTGGTGGCGGGTGCACTGGCTCGCTGGTGCACTGTGCTGGCAGAGAAAGCGGAGGAGCGCGCCGCACTGCGCTTAAGATTGAAGGCAGCCAAACGGAACGGACATGGGGGTCCACTTTGCTGGGGTGGATGTGGGTCGCACTTACGGGAAGCCAAGACAACGCCCAAAACGGGCAGGGCCACACCATCTTCATCGCTTCCCATCGCAAGCAAGGCTCATCATGAGCGGCCCGGCAGCACAACACACACGCACACACACACACCAGGGACCTACCTAGGCGTCAATTCGGTGGCCTGCCTGTTGCAACAATCCTTCGCCTCATGAAGGAAATTTATTACACCGCGGCGAAGGCTTACTGCGTACGGCGGCGCGGTTGGGCTTTTCCGAGCTCCGTGTCTGCCTTCAGATTCCCAATGTCCGCGAGGGGCTGACCAGGGCGTGCGGCCATCACAAAAAAAAAAAAAAAAGTCGCAACTGGCGCCTGCTCAGAACATCGGGCTCTAGACCATGCGGTCCTCGGTACCGTGCAAGTCTTTACTTACCTGTCTCACTCATAACCGCAGCCAACCGACCCAATGCTACTGCGCGATCCCCGCTTTAGCGTCGGGCCAGCACTTGGACAACAACAACAACACCTCGACAGCTGGAGGTTAGAGACAGACAGACAGACAGACGCGGAAGACGTCGCTTGTCTGCCCTACGACGACGGATACAATGACCTCTGGTTTGCAGACGGCACCTGCGAGTCTTTCCCACACCCACACATCACGTCTGCATCTGGCCAGTGGGAGAGCAGCCAGCACGTCGATGGGCTGCAGGGCGATGACAGGGCCCGGCGCTTAAAGCCCCAGCGGAGGTGTGGTGCCCTCGCCGCGCCGACGATTCAGCGACCACCGCCAATCTGTGCCCTTCTGCAAGACAGGCCTGGGAGGCTAAGGAGGGTCACGAAGCAGGGTGCGTCGTCGACCGTCCAATGGGCTCACGCCGAGAGGCGTCGTCCCTCTTCACCCGTTCCCAGCCTGCTGGACGCTTTCTCCTCTCTTAGCGCAGCCAATAGTCCAACGCCGTCGAACACTACCGAGTGGTATGGGGCGTCGTCAACGGCTCTCCCCGTCGACTGACGGGAGTTTTGGGATGGTCGCGATGGCCCCAAATGTCGTTGCCCTCTTTATTTAGACCGGGATTAGCTTGCGCAAGGCGACGTGCACAAGAACACCGTATTACAGACTCATGACGGGCGGCAGTTGCAGAATCAGTTGGGCTCGGTGCAATCTGGCTGAGGACATGTCCGACGCAGACAGGTTGATTTAATGGGCCAATTGACGGGGTGGTCTCAATCTCTCGAAACAAATCAACCCACATCCAGCACAGTGTCCCGAAAGAAACGAGTCGCAGTTCTGCTGTCAACACAGTACGGCGGGTGGCCGCCTGCCGTCAATGCAACGCTCAGTGCCGCCTTGCGGCCACTGCACATACCCGGCGATCTGGTCCGCGTTTCTTCTTTTTGGTTTCCCTGAGACGGGTTGCGTCCGCGTGGCCCGTTGGCGGTTGGATCAATCCTAAATCCTTTATATCCATGTTCCTTGATACAGACGCGGTCGAAGCAGTACCGTTCAGGGGAATTTGAGGATGGTTAATCGGGGTAGAAACCAAGAGAGGCATCTCCCGACTCATGTATTTCAGAGCATAGGATCCCGGTGGAGGTTGAAAAGTGGGCTACCCACATCCTTGGAAGATTCCCCTCCACACGAATCCTTGTCGAACACCCTGGTAGAGAAGCGGGGGAGGATAGGTAGGTGCTCGACACCACCTGGAACAGACGCGCCCTCGACAACGACAAGACATTTTGTGTCACGATGGCCGACGACAGTGCGAAATAACCGCGATCTGGGTGGTGTACCCACGTGCCCGCCCACTCAAAAGCTGCTAACGATCAATCTCGCAGGGAAGGTGAACCTGATCTATAGATCCTGGAAGACGAGTGGAAACATGTTTCCCTCGACCGACTTTGGCCCGCCATCCACTTTCTTTGCGCCCAACAGGGGTCCTGCCACCCCCGGCCCACTAAGTGAGCCAAATCCCAAATCCCAAATCCTCGACAACCACGCTACGCATCCGCTTGGGACCGTGGGCTAACCGCGGGCCAAGGAGCTTGTCAACTGTCACCAGTGTCCGTGCTCCGAGTCAACCCGGGAGCTCTTTGGAAAAGAAATTCCCGCCTGCCAAAGCGGTCGCACGGCGGAGGAGCTCGGAGCTTTTGTCTTCTCCCTCGCTCGTTGGTTGCTCCGACATCGAAACGGATGCATGGCTGGACCAGTGAATTGCGTGGTTCTCTCTTGGGCGAGGCCTGGTGCGAATCGACAAGCCTGCCATGTACCTCCCCTGCAATGCAATCAATCATGTGTCGAGAGCGGGATGGCTGGCCCGGTGGCTGATCTATCAACTCTGTTGGCTTGACCGTGTTTTGCCGGCGCCTGAGGGCAACCAACAAGATGGGCAGAAGTTTTCCATGGGGGGCTGGTGCCACCACATTGGTACAATAGGAGGGATGCCGTGATAAGTCTCACCGCTCCTCGTCGCTCCGCCCGTCTGGAAGCTGCCGATTTTCATGATGCTTGGCATGTTGGGAATAGGAGGTGCCATACCGAGTACGGCAAAACCACCGTTGGTGGCACATTTGCCGCGCACTTTAGGGTTGTATCCAAGGTACAAACATGACCGCTCGTCTCTGCAAGGACGTTGGACGCGGCCACAAAAGCGCGCCTAATATTGTCGCGCGATGCAGACGCAGAAGCATAGCCGAGATCAGCCTCATCGGTGATACGGCAACATTAGGAGGAGCAAGCCGCGATGTTGCATAGAGCATCTCCCTGGCAAACGTTGGCGCCACGAAAGGTATCATCGTGCATATGTACGACAACCTGACAAGCGGCGTATACGCTTCCTTCGTTCGGAGCTAGCGGCTGTCAGGCTTGCCAACAGTCTTTGCATCTGCTCACCATTGGATTCAACCAAGAAAGACCCTCGCATCTGGTCGCTTGTGTCATCCACAACCCGTAGGGACTCCGGTGGCGCCAAATTCTTGTGGAGAGAGGTGAGATCCAGCTGGGGGCCGTTCTGTACGACTAAGTGATTTCATTTTGTGTCAACAGTAGTGAAATGGCATTCCTTGCGCCATTCACATGACCACAGGCGAAAACTTGGAAGTTGTGGGAAGCGACATGCCGGCTGCATTGCGATGTCGTTGGCAGGTTAGTGCCTCATTTGTATGTCCAACTGGGCGTAATACTGCCCCCAACTTGCGTGAATTCTGGATGAACCGCTGAGCCATATCGGCGACCCGGCGGCCGTCCGCTACGGCCGCACACGCATATCCATATGCCCCTCTACACCATGACGCCTCCCCCAACAAACAGCAAACGTCGTAACAGCCCCTCCAAGAATCGCCGAGAATTTCAACCACGCCCCTAACGCCTGTCGATGCAAGTTCCAGAATTTCTGGTTTCCCTCTGCCATCCTACGCTCGAGTGTAGCGTCGATGGACTCTTCTGGTTCCTTTGGCTGTAGGGCGAACTAGACACCCCCGAGTCGCTGTTTGTTTTGCATATCGATCTTCTTCGTGTTGCGGCCGTCTGGGGTATATCTGAGAAGGAAGTCAGAACACTGATGGCCGGGGAAGGATTTGGTAACCGTGATAGTGCTTACTTGAGGAGCTTCTCAATAAGATCAACGTGGGTCAGAACCATGCGCCGGCAGCAGTAACGCTTGCAGCCAAGCTGGTCGAGCGCGTCACTGTAGCCTCTGTTAGACCCCTTCATCCCTCTTCACCTGATGCTGTGCCTCGCGCGCTGGGGGAGAACGTACCCCTCAAGCATGCCCTCTTGCTCGATCATCCTGACATATCTCTCCCAGAGGTCGGCCGTCACCTGTGAATGGGTTAGCAAGGGCTCTTGATGAGCTGCGCTTCGCGGAATGGGGCGTGTCTACCTTGCCGCAGGAGAAACAGCGGATGGGAATAATCATCGTGGCGGTGTTTAATGTGCGCTGCTGGTTCGCTCGGATATGTCACGATAGACTGTGTCGTGCTCAGTCGCTGGCGGGGAGCGGATGCGGTCGTGGAAAGTCGCAGGTTTTCTTTGAACTTTTGGCGACTCTACGGGAGGTGCTCCTGAATTGCCCCAAATTCTTTGCCTCAGGCACGCTTCCCGATTGGCTGGCATGCTTATCGCGATAACAGGGGTGCCCCACTGTAACTTTTTTCGATGTTTGTCTCCGCCAAAATTTCTTCGTAAACGGCCTAGCAGAACCTCGAAGACGAGGTCGCTTGTTTTCGCCCTGTTTGCTCCCTGTTTTGCTATCGCTGAAGATGGGATCTCATATCGACGCCAATGGGGACACCGCTTCCCTCAAGAAGAGGAAGAGGGGGCCAAAGGACGAGGCATCACCATTGATCAAACGTCACCAGTCCAAGTCGTTGTCGAAGCACTCGACCAATGGCGTCCCCGAGGAAGACAGGAAAGCGAACGGAACTCCAACTCGACGGAGCAAGGTGATTGTGCTCGACACGGATGGCGATGTTGAATTGGCGGACTCTGGGCCGGTGGGCGAGTTGGTAGTGCGCAAAGCGCACGCCACTTGGAAATTGTCAAACCCCATGGGCGGTCGGATGCTCGACATAGATCCTATGTTTTCGGCCGACGAAAGGTTGGTGAGATTTGATTCTTGGCAGTAGAAGGTTATTGACTTTTAAAAGGTACCTCGTCCTCACCTACAACACCTCGCTGCAAGTCTACACAACCGAGGATTCTCTCCTCGTGCGACGAATTCCCCTCCCCGTAACGAGATCAGGAGATGGAGATTTTATCGTCTCCGCAGCTCTATCAAAAATCTCCCCGGAGCATGTCTGGGTTGGGTGCAACGATGGGCGGGTCTGGCGGATCAACTGGACAACGGGAGCTGGTGCGGAGACCCCTTACGAAATCAACAAATACGTTCTGGACATGGACATTCAGTCCATGGAGTATGGAGATGTCACCAAGGATGTCTTGCTCGTCCTTCAAACGTCTGAATCGACACCCGCCACAATCGTGGCATATGATGAAGAGGACCTCTCCAAGGGTGAGGGCACCCTTCTTCACACCTTTGAGGAAAAGCCGAATCTCCTCCGGTCAGCCGCCAACGGGAAGGTTGTTGTTGCTACGTCGGGATCTACGTTCCATGTTGGCATTTTAAAACACAAGAAGAAGGGGGTCGATTCCCCAGAGCTAGAGTATCGTTTTTACTCCATTGGGGTGCCCGATCTTGCCGCCTCTCTTGACATTCGAACTACCCTTAAAACGACTAAGAAGGGGGCGACAGAGCTTCAGCAGGTGGACGTGGTTATTGGCGGAGCCCGAGGAGGAATCTACCTCTACAGCGATATTGCTGCGAAGTTGACACCCGAGGGGCACGGTGCTGTGAAGGCAGCTTCGATCCAGCCTCGCAAATACCACTGGCACCGAAAAGCAGTGCACAGCGTCAAATGGTCAGCCGATGGTAAGATACACACACCTTCCGAGATCAGGCCAACATTCTGACAATATTGCAGGCAACTACCTAATCTCCGGTGGCTATGAGCAAGTTCTCGTCCTCTGGCAGGTTGATACCAGCAAAGTAAACTTCCTTCCCCATCTTTCAGGGTGCATCGAGAACATTGTCGTCTCCTCCCAGGGGTCGTCGTACGCCATCCACCTCGATGATAACTCTACTATGATCATCTCCACAGAGGAGATGAAGCCGACTACGTATATCTCGGGCATTCAGTCACTGATCCTTGGTGATCACCCCTCGAAGGATGCGATGGTCCGTCGGGTGTGGAAGCCAACTGATGAGATTTCACAACCACTGGTCACTGCTATCAACCCTGCCAACCCATCACAGATGTTCCTGTGTGTAGGGAACGGGCAGCAGGCTACTCTCGGGGGAGGCGGTCCTTCCACCCCTCAAGTTCAAGTTTTCGACACCTCGTCATTCAGGGGTGTCACGAAACACGTCTTTGCACGCACAAATCCCACCGATGCCAACATTACGAACCACGGAGCTCCGATCGTAGAGCCCACAGTGACAAAACTGGCGTTTTCGGGAGACGGAAAGTGGTTGGCATCTGTCGATGAATGGCAGCCACCGAGAGCAGACACCGAGGTGTTTATCACTGGCAAGAAGACAGCTGAGGAAGTGCGTCGGGAGAGGCGGGAAATCTACCTCAAGTTCTGGGAAGTCAGCGCAGACGGAAGTGCTGTCGAACTTGTCACTCGAATCGAGGAGGCACACCACACCAAGCAACAAGAAACGATATTGGGCCTCGCCAGCGATCCCACATCTGCCCGGTTTGCCACAATCGGTGAAGACGGCGTTGTACGGACGTGGACCTCAAAATTTCGAAAAAGGGACGGGATAGCAGTCACAGGACAAGATGGACAGCAGTTGAGGGCATGGACATGCTCTCAGACTATATCGCTTCCAGTCTCTGGGCAGCAAGATCTCACCATCGGGCTATCAGAGAGGCCTCCTCGCAGCGGAGCACTCGCCTTCTCCGAGGATGGATCCATCATCTTCGCGGCATTCGGCGAGCCGTCTGAAGCGGTGGTTGTGGCCATCGATACTGAGACCGGAGCGATCCGAGACACCATCTACAATATGTTCAGGGGCGACGTGCGCAGCATCAAGTCCCTTGGTTCTTGTCTCATTATGCTGTCGGAAGATCTCACCGTCTACGACGTCGTTTCGGACGAGCTTCTGTATAGCTTTAGTCTGAAGGAGACATCCAGACCAGCGAAGCGACTTGCCCAACTTGCTGTCAACTACGAGTCTCGATCATTTGCGGTTGCGGCACCTGTCCCAAATGAGGACCTCAAGTTGATGAGGAAGGGTACACAATCTGAGCTCCTGGTGTTTTCTATCGAGGACTCGGAGCCTCAACTTGTGCACACCTTTTCGAATCTGATCACGGCTGTCTACCCCGCCATCTCGTCATCTGGGTTTGTCGTTGTGGACGCTGCGGCTCAGCTTTGGTCAGTTGCCGAGGGCGCTGAGCAACCCCCGATGCTCCGACCGTTGGCTGAGCTAGGTGTTGGTGACGCCGCCGACACGGACAAACAGCCCGGGTCCATGGATCTGGCACTGGGGGATGCGGATGCCAGCGATGACGAGATGCAAGACGGAGATCAGGATGTAGAAATGGATGTGGATGATGACTACGACGTCCACCAGGCTGTCGTTGCCCCGGAACGGTTGACCGAGATTTTCAACACGGCGCCGTCCTTCGCCATGCCTCCGATTGAGGACATTTTCTACCAGGTGGCCGGGCTATATGCGCCAAAGCCTGTGAGGACATGAGTAGACTTGGTGTCGAAACATAATCATTGGTTTGGGAAAAGGACAGGAGTTGTTTAGATCCAATATAATTGCGACGGCACTTTGCCGAATGGGAGCACGATACCAGTTACAATATTGTGGGTATAATCTCACCGTTGACTTGCTGAGGCCCGTTATGCAGGAATCGGATCAGGGGTACATCAAGTTGAGTCTCGGGCCGGGACAGCCAGGAGGGACAGAGAATCAGGGGGTCACCTTTGCCTGGAATGCGGCATCGGCCCGCAACGGCCCCGCAGTTCTCGGGGTGATGCGGGGCTTGCAGAGGCATCACCCGATGGAACGATTGCGCCATGACGAGTGTTAAACGGTATTCGACGATAAAATTGTTGATAGAGGTCTAATACCCAGTTGCTGTATATCTTTAGTAGCTCTCACGAGGAACACATGAGCGGGCCCCTTTCTTGGCGGCATACTGCATTGGGCAGACACCTACACACATCTCGAGCACGTCACGCCCTGTACATGACAACTTCCGTTCCCGTCTAAGTCGAGCTTGTGAGTGACGACCGCATACAAGATATTGCACTTCGCTTCATCAACAAATCTCATGATCTTTTGCTAACCTACTCCAGTCCAAACCTTCAACTTGTCCCATCTTACTCTAGTTGAGAAGCATAACAAAACACGACACCATGTCCTTCACATCCGTCCCCATCCTCGACTTCTCTCTTGCACAGGATCCCGCAACCAAACCTCAGTTCCTTGCCGATCTTCGACATGCCCTCATGGAAGTGGGATTCCTGTATCTCAAGAACGTGGGAATCTCCAACGAGGAGTTCCAGCGTGCTATCAAGGAAGGGAGAGCCTTTTTTGGTATCCCCGAGGAGGAGAAGTACCATCCTCCTTGCCCTGCTTTGTCCATATCTTCGGTATGCTGATACATTCATCCAGGCTGAAAATCGAAATGAAGAACGCACCCTCCTTCCTAGGCTACTCCCGCCTCAGCGCCGAAGTCACCGCCGGCGCCGTAGACCATCGAGAGCAAATCGACCTCTCCACTGAACACCCCCTTCCCGAACCTGGGGCCCCTCTACAGTGGGTCTCCCCCTTCCGCCGTATGGCTCCTGGTGTGGTTGTTTGTGGCTTTGTTGGATGTCTTGAGCGTTGCTTGAGCGCGCCTGAGACATTGCGTTGCCTAGAAAACACCTTTAGGATGAAAACTGACGGGACACTCACCACAGTCACAATCTCGTGGCACCCAACCAGTGGCCCTCTCCAGAGTATCTGCCCACCTTCCGCGAGGTATTCACGTCGTACATGACCAAGATGGCGAAGATTTCACTGCAATTCACCGGCTTGATCGCAGAAGCGATTGAACTCCCGGCTGACGCCTTCGATAAGTACTTTGACGAAGACCAGCAGCACAAGCTCAAGATTGTGAAGTACCCCGACGTCGGTGAGCTCGGGAAGGGAGGAAAGGATGGGAACCAGGGTGTGGGACCGCATAAGGATAGTATGCTGACGAGCTACCTGTTGCAAGCGTCGCACCATAGGGGTTTGCAGGTGCAGAACATGGAGGGGAAGTGGGTAGACTGTCCACCGATTGACGGGACGTTGGTGGTGGCGATAGGGCAGGCGTTGGAGGCGCTGACGCAGGGGGTTTGTGCTTCGACGACGCATAGGGTGTTGTCCCCGGAGGCGGGGGAGGGGGCGAGGTATTCCATTCCGTTCTTTCAGGGGGTTAAGAGGGATACGGAGTTTGAGGAGCTCGAGACGGTTGGGGTGGGGAAAGTGCCGGAGCATGTGAAGGAGCAGAGGAGGAGGGTGTTTGAGAGGTATGGGCATCGGATGGATGATTGTGAGTTTACGTTTCGTCAAGGGGGTGTGAGCAAAACCTTGGGGGAAGCGACATTTAGGAATAGTAAGTGGGATTTGGTGCAATTTTCTTCCCCTTTTTGTCTCTTTTTCGGTTGTCTCAGGAGCAAAACGCTCTCGAGGCTCCCGAGACAATGGAAAGTTTCCCAAAAAGAAGATAATAAGCTGATATTTGCCACAGGGGTGAAGAGTCATCCTGATGGTGAGTTTTCCCCTGATCTGGATCTGACGGACCAGCCTCTGCGCGTTTGGGCCTGGTTAACTAACTGGACGACAGTGGGTGAGAGGTGGTATCCGGATGTGTTGGCGAGTGTGAGGGAGGAGCAGGCTCGCGCAAGGGAGAATAATAAGAGTGGCGGTGTGCAAGGGATAACACCCGTGGTAGCTACTCCGCAGCAGGTCGAGGCTCACTGAGGGTTGAGATGTTTGAGCGTGCCAGATGACAGCGACCCTGAGTTGCAGGATGCATTTCCCTACCTATTCATTCTGCCATTTTGACACCCCTTGTGTTTGGTGATATTTTCTTGATTGATGTTGCCCAAATCAAAGTTCGTGATATTACGCCTTCCGCTGATGCTTGCCAAGCGATTAAAGTGTCCCTGGTGCCCCAATGTCCTGCCCTCCCTGCCGTTCCGCCCTTGCTAACAACTCCTGGCCATTCAAAAGAGCTCTGTACAAGCCGGAGACGGACGGCTCCATGTTATCATCGGCACTGGCCGTCGTAGATCGGTCTCCGTTCTTGAGCCCCTTATTTCGCTGCGGCTGCGGCTGCGGCTTGGAAGCCAGGGAAGCACTGGACGAGTGTCTTGCTGTGCTTGTTCACGGCGTGCTCGGTCAGACTGGAGGGGCCGCGTTAGCTGAAATATAGCGGAAGGGTCGTCTAGAATATGGGAACATACGCATTCTCGCGGGTGGTGGACAGGAAGGTGGCCTTGCAGGTGTCGCATTGGATATTCATCGCCTTGGCGTTCTGTTGTGATGGGCGTCAGTCAACCATAGACAAATGCGGGTGTGTTGGCGCGGGGCGGAATACATACCACCTTGAGCTGGGACTTGGCCGCGCCGCCGGCATTCTTCGCGTTGCGCTCGCGCTTCTGCGCAGCCTTGGCTCCCTGTGAGACAAAGTTGTCAGTTCCCTGGCGGGTTCGACGGCGGGGGGCTCGGCGGCTGGGGGATTCTCGTAAGGGAAAGGGAACATACGTTGCCGCCGCCCATTTTTTGCTAGTCAAAGACGTATGTGTCGAAATTTGTGGCGTTGGGATTTGGTCGCGGAGAGAGCTAGGAGTTGAAATGCTCGGTTGGTGTGAATGGCCTCAAGTTTAGTCGTCGCGGGGGATCAACTTTTCTCTCGCCTTTCGGATGAGGATTGGGTGGGGCTCCACTCAGCCACTTCGTGCAGACAGGGGTCTGGGCCCGACGAACGCACGGATCCTTGGACGGCTCCAGCCGAAGAGAAAGTCACCCTGTTCCATGCAACGATGTCGTTGAAGTCAAGACTGATGGCCGCAACTGAAGCTGAAACAATTTGATGATTGTTAGATCCCTGGACGCTATAATCCATCTTGGTTTTGAAGATAACTCCGAGTTTCTGAGTAAATCTGAAATTTTGAGGAGTGTTGGCTTGAGAGTCAAAAGGGCGGTCTTACGCTCTGATCGGAGTGACTTTAGCCCCTGGACAAAACGCGTCTCAGCGACCTCGACCGCGTCCTCGATATCAATTCAGGTGTGCCATCAACTTTCCACAGAAATTTGTCCCGACATATGTGGCATGTCTGTAGATTCAGGCCTAAGTCAAGATTCCTAAACTCATAAGGTGCAAGTCCCCGACTTAGAAGGGTGGCTTCTCCTTTCCATTTCACACCATCTCGAACTCCACTTTACATCTGGATCCTAGTTGTCGCCAATTGTACTATCACCAAGTCAAGGCATCCAGTACATCACCATCTCCGCATACCAGCTGCTTCATACCATTCTCTCACTGGAAGCGTCACAATGGGCGGCTCAGTCCCATCCCCAGACGAAATCTCAGCCGATGAATTCACCGAATACCTCGAGCGATACCCATCATGCGTCGAAGCCATATCAGCATCCAAAGGAGGCACGAAACCCACTACCCCTGCCCCTATCCTCATTCTCTCTAACCCCCTCTACAGCCAAACCAGGCCAAAAGACCCTCGTCGAGCTCGACGAGTACCGCTATACCGACGCCATCGCCAAGTTCAGCTCCCCCAGATCCAAAGACCCCATGACCCTAGATGAAGTCAAAATCCTCGTTGAATGGAAACTGTCAGTCATTTAATATGCCTCACTCTCGTATTAATCAATCTAATACCATCCAGCCGCCACGGCACATTCCGCCCCACCCTCATGAATTTAGTATCCTCCAACGATGCCCAAACAGTCAAGTCCACCGTCGCCAAAGCCATCACCGCCTACCGCGCCAACTCAGACGTATCTGCCGCACTTACTATCCTAACCCAGCTCAAGGGCATCGGGCCGGCGACCGCATCTTTGCTATTGGCAATTCACGACGCGGAGAAGGCCATCTTCTTCGCGGACGAGGCCTTCTACTGGCTTTGCCTGGGTGGCGTAAAGGGGAGTATCAAGTATAACGCCAAGGAGTATGCGGCGCTAAACAAGAAGGCGAGGGGTCTTTGCGAGCGGTTGGATGTGAAGGCGGTAGATGTGGAAAGAGTGGCGTTCGTGTTGATGAAGGAGGGGGCTGGGGAGGCCAAGGGAAAGGGGGAGAAAGTCAAGGCCGAGGTGGAGGAGGTCAAGTCCGAGGTGAAGGAGGAGAAGAGAAGAGCGAGGGGAGAAAGGAAGGCTGAGGTTGAGGGGGGAGAGGAGAAGAAGGGGAAGGCGAAGGGGAAGAGGAAGGCGGAAGAGAGTGAGAATGTCAAGACGGCCCCGACGAGGAGATCGAAACGTGGAAAGCAATCGTAGCGTGGGGAGTTAGTTTCTCACGGATGGCATGCCAGAGGGGGCGGGAAGGGGAACTCCCCAGCCCACCTCGGCGGTCCCATGGTGGGTTGACTACGGCGGGCCGCAAACAAATCGGAGACAGGAGCATGTCACGGTGACTGTATGAATAACAAATACCAGCGCGCTTATCCGTCAGACTCATTTGCACAACTCTCGTCGACGCCTTTGCAACATGGTAGTAAGACTGTTGAGTATCTCAAACCGGTCCAAACATCAAGGAACCAAGGCGTCAAAACTGGTGATGCTACAAGTGACATGCCCGATCAATGCATAGAGATCATCAACTGGGTGCTGTAGATTCGGGATGTGTGCCTAAAAGAATGGCATGGTAGGTTGACGCTCCAGTCGCCATCAACAAGGGCATCAACAAGAGTCAACTTGGCCTCTCAAGCGCGATGGAATACTTTCCTTTCACAGGGCCTCGCCCAACATCGGGGCGGTCTTGCATGTACAGCACCTGTGGAATCAAACACCAGCTTCCCCACTGGCGGCGCGTGCCGCGCTCGGCATCTTTTCTCCCGCTCGAGCTCGCATCTCACGCGCCATGCCAAATCGCGATACTGCCGTTCAACTCACCATCTCTCCGATGCGAAGGGGCGTCGTACGGAGAAAGTACCGCCGTGCTAGCCAGTATGGCGAGAGGACCTGTTCTACATCCGTTCTGTAACGGACTTGTCTCTCCTCAGTGTGACCCACCGAGACGTTGAACTCGGGCCTCTGCCGCCCGGCCGGTGATACACGGTCGAGATGAATCCGCGAGGGAGATGCTGCGCCGAGCAGTGTGACCAAGACGCTGTTGCCGTCTTTCGGAGCTCCCTCGTGTGAAACCCTCCCCTTTCATCATCCCTTCATCACATAGTCTGTTTCCAACTCCGAGGCAGCAAACTTCTTTGGAAGCCGAGATACCCGATTGGAGCGGAATCGTTCTCGGGGCCGCCGGCGCAGTAGATTTTCTAGGGCATGACGGGATGTCTCCGTCCGCTCCGAGCACTGTGCCCACGCATTTCGATATCTGCACGAACGCCGCGGAATAGTATGGGGTTTGGCGGAGACAAAACGCTTCGAAAATTCGCACCACTGCGACCGTAAGTCAGACTGGTAAAATAAAAAAAAAGAAGAAGAAAAGTAAACAATGTCTCGACGACTGCGTTGGTTGTTCCGCACCTAGACCTGCGCTGTTAGCGGGCACCTAGTACTAATGACGAAGTGAAATCATATCCTTGGTAAGCGTATGTGAGACATGGGGTCAAGACTTGAGTGCTCCTGTGTGTAACAATATCTCTCCACGGGACAGTGCTTATCGTTCCCGAGACAGGCGTTGCGCTGCATGGTTATGATGTGTTTGAGTTCAGCCATGCCCTGAAGGCTTTGGAGTAACGATGCGAATACGGACTTTGCCACTCCCTTGACCTTTCAAACTCTGAAGCCTCCATGTTTTGCTCGCGATGATGGCCGAAAATGTGCGTTGGCTAGGAACACTAAACACCTTGCACACAACCGCATCCGGGACTGGGAGATCACACTTTCACTGTTCATCTCTCTCCAATGAAGAAGCAGGGCGTTGCTGTTCCAATTTCCTGACACAAACTCATTCCGGGATGTTGCTGGTTTGCATGCGTAACGAGAAAGGCGGTCAGAAGTCGGCTAGTGTAAGTCGTATAATTGTTCTCCGCACCAGGAATTATGACCTGAAAGGCTGGGCACGCGGCGGCTCACGGCAGAGTCGACGACTTCGTGGCCGCCAGAACGGGCCCCTTGAGCCCTTGACGGGGCTGACACTCGTCCCGGATCCGGGAGCAAGCCACCAGGAGGTGTCCCCATAAAGGATGGTGATCCTGATTGGCCGAGAGACAATGTTTCCGGGCCAGCCGCCCAGCGATCGCCAACCGCAGGTCTGCTCAAGGGAGCGGAGACCCGGCTCGGCGAGAGAGGGGGTGCCTCGGAACCTCGTCAGAGCCAGATCCAGCACAGCGTGATAACCTGCAGGCCCGCAGAATCACTCTGCCAGCCGGAGGAATGTCTTGCTGGGAAGGAGGGGGGGTTTCGACGGGGGCGCTGTACCTTTTAGTGGGGCCGAACCCGACCTGGTGGTAACCGACCTGAGAGGATGCGAGGAGTGTGGCTTGGCGTCTCGCGCCGCGTTCACACCCCGCAGGTCTTCCGGATCCACGAATGGGGAAGGAAAGAGAGCAACCAGCAGGACCACAGGTCAGCTGCGCGGTCAAGACATTCGGACGGAAGGACCTTCAACAAGGTTGTTGATCCTTTGCCCTTCCGCTGACGACGTGTGTTGAGCTGTGCTGAGCCCGATCCTGTGGTTGCTGTCCCGCGGTGTCGATCCCGATCGCTCGAGGCCAAGGGCGGGAGGGGTGGTGGTGGCAGAGACGCCGCCAGCAAGGGGCGGGTTCCGAAGGCTTGTGGAAAACAAAGAGGACGTCGCTGTGTTGTTCCGGACTTGGTGAGGTGGGTCTGTTGACGAGACCTTGGCCTGCCTGCCTCGCGAAATAAAACCGGGGGTGAGGGCGACGTGAACGGAAAAAGATAACACAACTGCCTAGTCGGTGACAGAAGAGGCCGGAGGCCGTGCTTTGAGGGTGTTGGCGGTCTGCGTTGGTGTAGCAATTAATTTGCTGCGTTTTGCTCGGCCCGTGTTGATTTGCTGGATGGTCCCGACAGTCTGGATCCGAAAGCAGTGAGCTTCTCTGAGTCGTCCGGGACCGGGGAGTCTCAGCCAGGTCATCACAGCGGACCAGGTACATCCATCCCCCTGCGTGTGTGTACGTGTCTGCAAGAAACATGGCCCAAGGACGCCTCCCGCTGGAGCTCCTGCCTGCCGGTCACTCTGGTTGCATGCATGCTGTCCTCGCAGGGGGAGATCGCCTTTCCAATTTTGCTGTCGCCCACAATTCACTTCGACCATCGGTGCCGGGCCTTGCGTTGTCCGCGGCTGGTTGTCTCGCCTGGCTCAGGGATGCCCCTTCCAAAGTGCAGAATGCAATAGGAAGCCTTCGGGGGTGATACGGAGACTCTTTGACCGCGGATGATTGGGCAAGGCGCAAATGCCTGGGCCGTACTGCAGAAAACCCCTGGACGACGGGATCGAGGCAAAGACGCATAGTAAGTTGTGAGTTGGCCGGCTGGCACTGCGGCATTCAGCATGCAGATTTTTGCTCGACGAGGCGAGGAGGCTGTGCTGTCATGAAGAGGTCAGGCTGCTGTCGTTGGTCAGCCAGCCCAACCTCTTGAAATGTCGTCTCGTCCTCACACCCGGACCGTGACCTTGAGCAATGAACAGCGGCAACGACTCGCCAGTGGCTTTATTGGTGGTGGGTGCGTCTTGGGCCGGCACAGAAGGTCGAGGACGTGGTCAGGGAATGCCGGGCCGGGAAGTGGCAGTGGACGGGAACTTGGTGCGCAGCTGCTGAACTCTGGTGCAATGAAACCAGGCAATTGGGCCAAGTAAAAAGCACTGTTGAGCCCACTGTCCAATGCGCACTGCGGGCGGCAGGCGGGAGCGCGTGGTTTTGGTCCCCTGGCGGGGTGTTGGTTGCCCACCCTAGTCGCGGGGAACCACCACAAAAGTTGGCTGTCATTGTGTTCTTTGAAGTGCGAAAGAATCCGCCGAACACATCGAAATTGGCACCCGGCATACATCCGCTACCTACCACTTCGTCATCAAACGTAGCTGGCAGTACCTTACATGCAGCTCGGGGCCCACCAACTATTTAATAGACTGATAACCCCACACTAGGAAGGCACGACCTGAGGGGCAGAGGAAAAGCCCGAAATCTTGCGCGCCCACTGCCCCCGCCCCTTACCGATCTTCTTGCAGTACCTTACCCACCCGACCTTAGTAGGAACTTCGTCTCTGCGCACAGGGGTTGGCGTTTAAAGATCTTCGACTTTTCACACTTTGCTGTCCTCCTCGCCGCCAGCATATTCTTACACTCGCACTTCGCTCCCTCTTTGGGCACTGACAGTGCAGCTCCAGCAACCAAGACGCATCTCTCTGCCGGCAAATTTCGGGGCCCGGCGCGGAGCCACGCCCAGTAGACCAAGGTTTCGTCTAGCTGTGGGTTGGACGGACGGGGAGTCGTGCCCTGGTACCCTGAAGGGCTACCTGCAGACGTGCGTTGCGACGTCGGGCGTTATAAAGGAGCCCTGCCCCTTCTCCTTCGATACCCACTTGGGGTTGGCTCGACGGCATCAAACTGGCTCGCAATCTCCAAGGGCGAGCAACAATTTAACTTCACGGTGAGACTGTCGGCCCTGGGGTTGCATTGCTCGCCGTCAGTCAGCTTTGCACCGCAACCTTCTTGCTCGCGTTGCGACACCTGTGAGGTAAGTGGCGATCAACTGCGGCCTCGCCGCCATCCAACCCCTTTTCCATCACTACACACCTCCTACCTTGTTGGTTACCGGCCTGGGCGGCTGGGTTGGACAGCGTCTCCTGCGACTGGGCACTCCGTGCCTCCAATGTCATTCAGCCTCAGCCGATCCATCGGTGTATTTCCTCTTCTTTTTACCCGACGCGTCCCGTCCGCCCATCCCACCGCCCTGCTCCGCTGCCGTTCCAGGTCCCCAGATCAGCTTGCTGCCATCTCCCGGGACGTCCCACTCCCTGACCCACAGCGGTTGGGGGGCACGCACGGCGGTTGCGGGACATGGATCGATCCAGCCATGCCGACCAGCAGCACGCATACACACATATTATTTCATACCCGTAATGGCCCCCATTCGCGACGTGACGTTCAAAACTTTCTTTCTTCCTTTATTTTTACTCCAGTTGCTTTGCGCACGCGATAAGCTCTCCTTGCACCTCTGAGGAGCTACCCGCTCGTTTCGTCTGCTGTTTCACACAGCCTGTTTTTATTTCGCAGTTGCCTGTCAATGCCACCATTCTGACCTCGCCGCTCTAGAACAACTGCGCTTTCCTGCATTATTATTGCTGGTTGTGGATGGGCCGAGGCTCTCGGCGCCACAGACAGTAAACTTGTCACCAAATCTTTTAGGAGAGGCTGAGAACGAGAAGTGCCTGCCGAGACGGGTGGTTTCCTTGCATAATGCCCATAATGGATGGCCACCAGCCTGCTCAAGTGTAAGCTTGCTCATTCACAGGGCGCGGATCTCTTGGGCTAGGCTTTCAACACAGTGTCACTGACTTGGGGCTTGGGATATAGCGACCCGACAGCAACCCATGGGAACCGCAACAACGCTCAAGTGTATTACGAAAATGGGCGATATTATGGCACGTTTCGAAGGGGGAAGTACATGTTTCCGATCGATGAGGTATGAGATCCTGATCACAGCTCGTTGTCAAGAATTTGGAGCTGTTGGGTTGGTTGTCAAGCTGACCGCAACCCAGGCTGAATTGAATAAATTGGACATTTTTCACAAGTTCTTCATGGTGGCGCGTCGCGACCATCCCTTTTCCAGCCCTTTGCATAATCGCGAGTCTCCGCGGATTATGGATTTGGGATGCGGCACTGGCATATGGGGTATTGAAGTAGCTGAGTATGTGTCTGCTCGCTCGTCCCACCTCAAATGCTGACCTGTGATCCTCTCCAGACGCTTTCCAAACGGACATCATGTCGGTGTGGATTTGAACTTGATCCAGCCAGAGTTGTCAGTGAGCCCCTTATGATCCTGCGCCACGGAGCTGACCTGTTCGTGCAGTATTCCTCCCAACATTCAGTTCATGCAAAAAGACATTGAAATGCCATGGCAAGATTTTGAGCCCAGCTCATGGGATCTCATCCATATGCGTACACTCAATGGTAGCATTGCAAACTGGCCGAAGTTGTATCAAGAGATTCATCGGTGGGTGGTTAATTCACCGTCGTATAAAGAGCAGTATTAATTATTTCTTCCCAGGCATCTTCGACCTTACTACGGCTGGGTTGAGCAGGTGGAAATTGACTGGATGCCTCGCTGCGACGACGGAACACTACCTCCTGGCTCATACCTAGTTCAATGGGCGGATGAGCTGATGACTGCCATGGATGGATTCGACCGGCCGTTGCGCGTCGACAGTACTCTCACAAAACAGCGGATGCAGGATGCCGGCCTTGTGGACATCAGCGAAGAAGTCATCAAATTCGCTCTCAGCGGATGGCCGAATGACCCTCACTCTAAGGACATGGGACGATGGTTCAATCTGGGTTTTGTTCAGGGGGTCGCTGCTCTCTCACTGGCCCCTCTCTATCGCGGCCACAACAGATCTGCTGCTGAAATCAACAGCCTCCTCGAGAAGGTTGTCGCAGAAGCCTCGTCGCTCAAGGTCCACGCGTACTTGACATTGTGAGCGGTACTCCGTGATCGCCCTTAGAGGCTTGTCAGTAGACAAAACATGCAGCTAACTCGGCATAGGCACGTTTTTACGGCAAGGAGACCCTAGATGTGTAACTCCTTTTCTATGCCTACGTTCTAGAGGGCGCCTCGCGATTGCGACTGGCGGTCGAAATAGCAATAGTCGCTTCTAGCCCGCCCGAGATCCTCACTCGATACTGTCGACGTCGTCGACCCACGGCGGCTGCAACTTGCTCTTTGGCGCCTGGCTGTGTTGAGGCTGCGGGGTTATGGTTAGCCACACTCGCGGCTAGACCTCAACCGACTGTGCTGTGACGGGAGCTTGTGACCGCACCGAGCCTGCGCGACGGCCCAGGACCTGAAGGCACGACACACCCCAGCGCCAGTTGGCTTTGATTTGCGGCCTGGTTTTTGTTGTTTCGCGGAGGATGGCACGCCAACGCAAGGATGAATCCTAAAATCCTTCCATGCCCGCGGCTCAGGCAAAGGATGAGCAAAGAGGATCTCATATCTCTTCCGCTGCAGGGCAATCCCGCTTCCGAGCCGTGCTGCGACCAACAGACCAGGCGCGACAAGCGGCTCTCATAGCGGCGCGGAGGACGAATGAGGTTGAAAGTAGCTCAGCTGCAAATATGACCGTTAGCGTTGGACCTATTACTGAACTATGAGGCTTGTTATTGACGCCCGTGTCCAGGCTCTTAGTGCTCCACCTGCAATGAAGGCTTGCCCGCCACCACAATTTGGTTGGTAGCTTTACGCTCCTTTTCTGTATGTTTTTGTTTGTACTGTATGCTTGTTCCACCCTGCGTATTGTCAGTATCGGTTGTTATGGCCAGCATTAGAGGCCTAGCAGTTGTAGCCAGTATTACAACTCTGGGTTACCGATCAAGATCCTGCAATCCCCAGGCCATTTACCAACCAACGCTCAAGGCCTCTTGCTACCACAGTTGAGGGAGCACTTGTTACAAAGCTTCAGCCCCACGGTATCATTGATAAGCGCCTTGCACGAATTATACGGATTGGGAATCGATTGAGCTCGCTGTGGGAGGGGGTAGAAAGAATAGCCGCGGAATCACGCATCCCCAAGTACGCTGAGCACTAAGAACAATACGATCACTACAATATGAGCTCCCACACTATGAATAGTGGTATAACACATGCAGTGTTCTGCCTCTGCTACCACACTCCCCCCCACCCCTTGAACTTCCACTGTCCTCCATGCCATGCAAGGTGCCGACTCTCTTTCCCAGAATGAGAGAATATCCGGAACCCCCGCGCGCCGGAGCCCATATTGTGGCCCGGTAGTGGGCGGGTAGTCTTCATGTACCATTGACATGTCCGTGTATAACCCTCCCCCTTTTGCAAGGCCGGCTGATGAGGGCTAGCCAGGGTTAGTGTTGCCGGCTGCAGATGAGAGCTGAGTGGGAGACTGCCCTGTAGGTCACAGTGGGGGGGTGCTGTGTTGTCCACTTGGCTGAGGGTCGTGTCTCTCAACCAGACTTTCCCCCTCTGTGGTTGGGTCCTGCAGAGGGCCCTCTTTAGTGAGATGGGTGATGGCATCAGGCAACGAGGCCATCTGACCTCGAGGAAGGGAGTGACAAGAACCTTCCTCATCCTCCCGCCCCCGCAGACCGCCCTTCGGCCAGGACAACCAACCTCCAGGCCCATCATCTTCCTCCCCTTCCCCCCATGCACCTCCCCCTCCCCGAAACCTAGCGCTGCAGCACTCTGCACCTCCCCCAACCCATACCCACCCACTCATGCCGGGCCTTGAGGACCCGACCCAGACCGACACACGCCAGAAAGCAACGCACTGTCTGGGGAAGACCGCCAGGCAGATTCCGCTTCCTCCTTGGGCATGCAGCAAACCAACCAACTCCTACCCCGTCGGGGCGGGGGTCGGCAAGCGGTGCCCACTGCTGCTCCGCCGAGACATGTTGATGGCTGGAATGGATCGGAATGGTGGGGGGAGCCGAGACACGGGTGCAGGCTACTGTCTTGCGTTCTCCCACTCGTGAATGCTGCCTGCCCCGCCTGTCTCGGGGATGTACCGAGCCGTATGCACCAGGCTAAGGGGCTGCCCCTTTCGACGCACCGTGAAGCAAGGTCGTAGCTGTGCGTGAGATACCAACCATCCGGAGACCGCAAAGGGGGTGAGGCAATAACAACAACAGCCATCTTCAAGACATGCATAAGTAGGCCGCCAGACCGGCGGGGACAAGAAATGCAGAGACCGGAGAGGGGGAAAGGAGGAGGTATAGTGGAGCACGACACGTCCTCCCTCCTCATCCACCGCATCGGAGAGAAGGTCGCAGTGGGCACCCTAGCAAGAGATATCGGTTAATTTGTCTTTGATTGGCCCTCCATGCATAGACGATACTTGTACAGGACAATACATATGAAAAGTGAAAAAACAGAGCTGGTTTCCCCCCTAGCCTGCCGACGGAGAGGGGGAAAAGCAAGTATGCAACAGGGAGGAAGTTAGCGGTACCTCGAACCTCTGTACTCCCGTTTTGTCTTGCCCCCCATGACCAGGTGGACCACCGTCGTTGTTTGTTTGCTGCGGGCTCCCTGTGACGCGGCCCTGTTTTTGATCGTCTCTGGACGAGCGGATGGGCCTGGCATAACTGGAGGTCGGCGAATCTAGATGAGCGGCAGTCTCCGATACGCCATGCTGTCTATTCTCGTGAGGTTGATCCCAACCTCGCCTCGCTTTCGTCTACTGATATCGCGTATCATGGCTCTTTGCTGACCCCTGCCACTGCCTTGAACCCACACTCTCTCCCGCTTCCTCTCCCGCTGACTCCCCAGCCATTGCTTAGTGGTGGGCAGCAGCTACCTCGCCGTGGTAACCGATCAACTTAACTCTGCCAATCATCTCGCCAACGGTGAAGAAGCCGAGGCACTCGGCGAGCAATACACCACCGGCGATAGCCTGCGTCTTGTTGAAGTTTCGCACCCTCTGAAGGACATTGCCGGACGAGGGAGCGGTCTGGAGCAGGGCGCTGGGATTCTGAGCCTGCTTGAAGAGGTTGGCGAAGTAGGTCTGGAAGGTCGAAACGGGCCTACCGAGGGGGGCCGGGGGTCAGCCAACGAAGCCCGATAGCGGGACAGACTGGTCCTCCAATGCTTGAGTACTTACGGTGGGGTCATGTTTTGGCCCTTGAAGACGACCTTGGAGAGCTCAATGCCGACCTTGGAGTAGTAGATGACGAAGGGAACCTGGCCTATCGAAAAACGGTCAGTATCTTGTTTGGTCCGTCGAATCGGAAGTCCTTGTCCCGCGACAACAAAATCGTGCAGGACAATAAGCGTGGTGCGAGGTAGTCACGAGCCGAGGAGATGGAAGTGCATACGTTCGATAAAGGCAATCAACCGCCCTGTCCGGCCACCAATGCGGCCGAGCGCGCCGGAGACACCCTTCGCGGCGTTGGCGATGGCAGGGCCAGCAGCCGACGAGACGCGTGAGAGCCCCTCCGAAGCCTTGGCTGTGTATTCCGACGCGGTCGAGGAGGCCTTGGATGCAGCCTGCTTGGCGGCCTCGCTGGCCTTTTGTGTTGACGTCGACTCGAAGCGGACCATGCGGCGACCAACCGAGAGGCCGGATCGCCTCGTCACCAGAGCGAAAGACATGGCGATTAAGTATTGACTAGCGACTGACAGGCCGTGCGCGGCGGTCGAGGCAGGTCTTATGCAGGCGGACGGCAAGTCGACAGCGACGATTGATGGTGGAGGGGACCGAGTGAGGTTCGGAGAGGATTATCGCGCAATTGACGACGGGTCCGGTTGATCGAAAAAACGGGATCCGGAAGTTTTCGAAAGTCGTTGGTCCAAAAGTGGGTTGACCAATAAGCGGGCGCAATTGGCCGAGGAGCTCGGTTCCTGAAAGCTCCTGCCGGGAGCTCCCAGCACCTCATCGCACGATCAAACTCCACCTCAACATTTCAAGTGAATGGTAAAGCGCAAACTGAAATCACCACAACTGTGCACATCCATTCATCGCCAGGCTCTCATTTGCACCAATTGAATTGAGCTACAAGACAAGAACTTCCATCATAATTGCACCGCATCCCGAAATCTATTGCACCCGGATCCCCCAATCAAAAGCCACCAAGGATGCAAAGGCATCGACTCGACCTGGGGGTGCCCCAGAGCCAGCCAAAAATGATGCAATACAAACAAATCTACAGAAAGACGATCCGCGCATATGCCAACAGTCCAGTTGCAGTTCTAGCTCCAGTTCCAGCCCCTATCCTATCCTATTCAACAGCATCAACCGCAGTAACAGCACCTCGTCGGCGACAGCTCAGTCCAGGCTCTGGATCTGCACCTTGATGGCACCTGTGGTAGGATCCGAGGCTGTGTCGAAGGCCTTGAGGGCCTCTTCTAGTTGGAACCTGTGGGTAACGAGCTTGCTGAGGTCGACAACGCCATTCTCAATCAGACGGATGGCCCTGGGCCAGGTGTTGCAGTAGCGGTACTGGAACTGGAGATCAACCTCGCGGACGCTAGCCCTCATGAAGGGAAGCTGGATCTCGTTCTTGCCAACGCCAACGACGAACACCTTGCCACCGAACTTCACCGCCCAGATGGCCGCCGCAATGCTGCTCTCCACTCCGGTGCACTCGATCACGATGGCGGGCTCGATGCCGCCAAACTTCTCCACGATGACCTTTGCCCCATCCTCGGCGCTCATGCGCTCCACTTTGTGAGTGATGACCTCGGGGCAAACCTCCTTAGCAAACTTCAACCGGCCCTCATCGATATCGGTAATGACGAGCGGGCACGCGCCCGCCGCCTTCAGACAGAGCATGGTGATGAGGCCGATCGGTCCCGCCCCGCACACAAGCACGGGGTCGCCAAGCCGGACCTCTGCGCGGTGGATGCCGGCGAGCGCGACAGAGAGTGGCTCCAACATGGCTCCATCCTCATACGACATGTTCCCAATCTTGTGGCACCAGACCGCTGGGTGGTTGACATACCGCCGCAGCAATCCTGGCACGGGCGGCGTCGACAGGAAGTCCACTTTCTCGCACCCGTTGTACCTTCCCGTCAAGCATGGCTCGCAAGCATTGCAGATGACTTGCGGCTCGACAGCGACGCGATCGCCCACCTTCAGACTCGTCACGCTCGGGTGCACAGCGATAACCTCGCCGGCCGACTCGTGGCCAAGCACGTGGTCCCCCCCGACAATCATGGGACCGATGCAGCCATGCTTCCAGAAGTGAACATCCGACCTGTTGCAGGGAAGGCGTAAGCTGCTGCGCTGTATCCAGAACCAGAGAAGCGCGCCGCGCGCGATGCGATATTGGTTGTGGGATCTTACCCGCAGATGCCTGTACTCCTGATGGCGACTGTAACCTGGCCCTCCTTCAGCTCATCTCCCTTCAGCACCTTCTCCAGTGTCGGCTCGGCCTCGCTTATCCAAAGATCGTGATTGGGGTTGGTGAAGACGCCAATGTTGGCCTTTGTAGCCTTCACCCCAACCGACGTGCCGTTGGTCTTGCCGTTGGTAATGGCGCCCATGGTGATGCTCGAAGTAGCAGCGGGATATAACGAAGAGAAAGATAGCTTGCGGTATTTTGCACAGCAACGAGTAAAGACGAAGGGGTATGAGGGGGGAGCTCGGGGAGTTTGCGAGCGACTTGGAGGGGAGGGGCGGCCACACGTCACTTATACCCTCTTCTGTATTACATTTTTCTCCGACGATATCAGGCGGTCTGAAGACCGTCAGGCAACGGGTCGTCCCCCCAAGCGGCTCAAGGCCCCTGCTACGTTGGGAGGCACGCATGGTAGCTCCCGGCGGCGTGGAACAACATGCGGTTCTAGAACAATTGGCGTCCAGCCGGAGCAAAGCACTGATGCGGAATCCCAGCGGTGTAAGTCGACCTCCCTCCCCCCCTCCCCCCACATCCCCTCGAAAGCTGGTCCACTTCGACGTTGTGCTTCATGGCTGCGCCGTAATCGTTCCGACTGCGAGCAGCCGCGCCAACCGTCGAGGAGCTCGTCAGTCACGCTTCCCCCACGAGGCTAACCTCCTCCACACGCGCCGGGGACTGGTGCGAAAAGGTACGTTGAGCCAAGACGAGAGCGGCGGGTCGCGGGCTGCGGGGTGGGGTGGAAGGGCCAGCCCAGCGCTGCTACCGTGGATGACGGTGCGACGACGTTTGGCAGGCGAGGCAGGCTAGAGTGCGCAACAACACCACCTGCCGATCGTTCGGCCGCCACAAGACCGAATTTCCGGGATCTTTTCCATCGGCCCCACAGCGGGTTCCATGCCAGCGCTCCCAGCCGCGCCAATCAGCCGGTTCGGCTTCATGCCGACATTCGGATCCGCGACAGCGTGACCTTGAAGTTTGGCTTTTGCCTACGAGACATCTCCACCATTGTCTGCCTTCTCTGAAATTTGCTTCATTTACGTACCGGCAGCCCGGATGTACATGTAACCCCGTTCACACGTAAAATGGACGAGCGGAAGCCCGCTACGATCCGAACGTATCTTCCGTCCGTTCCAACAGATCTCCCTGGTTTTCCGTCATATAAATAAACCTCCAAATTCCCGGTGGCAGAAGCCAAATATAAACACTTGAGCCGCCTCCCTAAATGCGCCTTGTCTTTCCCATGCCCTGCCGGCCCGTGATTCGCCCTCGGTGGGATATCCTGTCCGTGTATCTCGAGAGACCATCTACACCTTTGCTGAATCTGCAACAGTAACATCTTGTCGAACTTTGTCCCTTTTTCCCTGAAAATGCAGAACCCCCTCCGGTGATGATTTCCCCATCCGCCGAAGTCATGGCCTTCCCTCCTCCCCGCCATTGTTGCGCCGGTGAAATGCAAAGTGTGAAGCTTTGACCGCAATCGATTTTCCCACCAATCAGATGGCGAATACGAACGATTGATGGAAGCGTTCCATCGTGTAAGAGATTCGAAGTCTCGCCGTCGTCGTCGCAGTCGATTTGATAGCCTCGTCATCTCGTTGGCGGGGGTTCTCGATGTCGCCGCCATTGCCGATGAGTTTGTCGTTTTCGTTTTCGTTTTCTTTTTCTCATTCTCTTTACCGCCTTTTCCCACAGCAACCCCCGGCGGCGTCTCCCCCGTTGGCTAGCGGGCGAGCGAGCGAGTCACTCACTCACTCATAACATCGCGACTACAACGTCCCCTTGGCATCGCCCATAGCTGCAGCATGCTTCTTTGGGAAGATCCCCTCGTAAGATGGCGTCTCGTTTGAGCTGTTGAGGCGTCGGTTAGCAAAAGTTGCTAGCATGGGCACGAGGAGATGCTGGGCATGTACATACGTCTGAGCAGAGAATTGGTGTGGAGGTGACTAGAGTGCCGAAGACAAGTGCTGCCAAGAGCGGCGGAAGGGCTAGGTGCGTTCGCATCTTGAGTGGGTTGAGTTGGTGTTGTGGTTGTGGTTTAGTTGGGATGGGAGGCGGGTGGGCAGGGTGGATGCTACCGAGGGGGAGTTGGGAAGTATCGAGTACAAAGAGTGGAAGGGTTGTTGGTACGGAAGGTAGGTTGATTAGTATTTCTTTTGCTCTTTTTGTCGTTCGTTTACTCGGTGTTAGCTGGTTCCTTCCTTCCTTCGTGATCTGGAAATACGAGGATTTTTTTTGACCGCGCGGATGGACCAGCCGGGGTTGGATTATGAGGTGACCGGGACGACGGCGAGCTCAGGGGAATGGATACGGGATAGCACGGTGAGGCTTTGTGAGCAGCCACCGGCTAGTGCGGCGCACGACTGCCAGGGGTCTTCGCAATCGTTGCCTGCTCCCAGTCAGGTCGTGGGAGGGAGGTTGGGGTGGTATTTGTTTGGGTCCGTCGAAGGAAACGTAAGAAGGTGGGTTGTTTGGCCGAGGCAGGGAAAATGGTTGTGTTTGTTTGCGAAAGCTCTTGGCTGGGATTTCCTGGGATGGGATGAGAGGCGATACAAACACACGCGCTCACGAGAGAACTGGGAAGTGGAGAGACATGGCTGTCGCAGATTCGAACACATTTATTTCGGAGCAATGTACTCACTCCTCCACTCAAGATAAAAAAAAGAAGAACTCTCCTATTCTTTCCCTTCCCCGCGTCTTCTCGGGGCTGGCTGCAAAAGAAACGCTGGCCAGTCTGCCTCTCCGCCGCACTTCGCATTGGAGAGGGCGAATGGGAAGGGGAGAAATGCAATGCATGGTGATGGACAAACTCTTTTTGCACACGCAACTCGCACTCGCAGGGCTGGAAGCGCGGCACGTCGCGGGCCTTGCGAGCACTCCGTCTCGCATGCAAGCGGGCGGAGTTGACGGCCTGGTGTGGGAGTTCGGCGATGGTTACCAAAAAAACCATCCGAAGAAACGTGCCATTGGGACGGCAGCTGTGGACGTTTCAGAGACATGAGGCCAATCACGTCGATGCCCGCCCCGAGACCCCCGATGACTGCGTCTTGTGGGGTCACCAGGCCAATAGCTTGGTATCTTCAGCTGGCGCGACGGAAATAGTGCCTGCTCTTCCTTCAGCCGCATTCGGGGTTGAGAGTCTTGGTTGGGTGGGGATCATGCTGTCCTCGTGTGGGAGAGAAAGGGGGAGGCACAGGTGTGGTCTGATATCGCGACTTGATGGGGGTTCGAATGTGAGCATCTAGCCTCGAGGCCGTTCTCGTCGAACATCGTTCGAAGCAGCTGTTCGTTGTCGTGCTCATTGGGGAATGGATACGTAAGCTATCCACAGCCGTTAGTCCCGTATTCTCCACCTTTGGTTTCTCTGGCACAATGGTTGGAGTGCTACACAGAGCTGCTCTATTTTCATATCAAAAGCGTGAGGCAGCTTGTCCACATCGTGCCAAGCCCGATCCATGTTGTCAGAGGCTGCCATCGCTATCAAAATCGATGCACACAAATTATTATGAGACCTGGCGAGACGCGTGGCCTGCCTTGAGGGTGAGGGTTAGGGTCTCTCAGAAAACCTTGGAACCGTTTCGTTGCATGTAAGCCCCGGCACCAGCCTCTGGCCCCACAACTGAACAACTTTCTCCATCAGCACGGGCCAGCTCGTCCAGCCACAGAATGACGTTGTTGACTTGGCCCTCTCGAGGCAGCCAACAGCCCACTTCGCTTGCGTCCAAACACGTCACACCTTGACGATAGCTTTCTTTGAGGACACTGTTCTAGACTCTTTAAAATCCACATCTCATCGGTCTGGAGAGCTTCGATACGAACAACTCTTTTTAGTCGACAGAAACGAACAAAGGTCGCCAAGATGACGCTCTACTACACTTTGGTATGTCTGCTTGCCCGCTGCAATGTTCATTTGGAGCTCCTGGCAGTTCCTGACGAGCTCCTCTAAATGGCCTCGAGCAAAGCTAACGGTCGGAAACCCAGGTATTCATGCTGCTCATGGCAGAGATGACTCTCTTCATGGCTCTCATCATTCCTTTGCCATTTACCATCCGTCGAAAACTGTTCACGTATGTCCCTATGCCTCCCGAAGTGCCCCGCGGCAACACACCGCTGACTTGTCGTGTGACCAGCTTCATCTCCGAGAACCCCCTCGTCGCAAAAGCACAACACGCCCTGAAGATTACATTCATCTTCATCTTGATTCTTTTCATTGACAGTGTCAACCGCGTGTATCGTGTCCAACAAGAGCTGGCTATCGCCACCGAGAACAACAGCGCGTCGGGGTAGGTTACCCTCCACCAAGACGCTCCAGTATAGCACTGCTAACCCCACCACAGCAAAGCCGCCGTATTGGGCCATGAGCGACTCGAAGTCCAGGCGCGCAAGTTCTACTCGCAGCGCAACATGTATCTTTGCGGCTTCACCCTCTTCCTCTCCTTGATCCTCAACCGTACCTACATCATGATCCTCGAGGTCCTCCGCCTCGAGGAAAAGGTCAAGCAATACGAGGGCACCGATAAGAACACCAAGCAGGCTGAGAAGCTCGCTGTAGCTGGCGAACCGGGCGAGATCGCGCGCCTCAAGCGTGAGTTGGCGCGCAAGGACCAGGACCTCGAGAACCTCAAGAAGCAAGCTGCTGGTCTCCATCGCGAGTATGACGACTTGACGGAGAAGTACGCCAAGACGCAGGAAGATGGCACGCCCAAGAAGGAGAAATAGGATGGTATCGTCTTGCCGGAGCTTGTTGATGGAGCAGCCGAGTCGCAAGCGTCAGGATCGGAGTCTGGGGCTTCAAAGGTGCAGCAGAGACGGATTGTCTCGTCGCCGCTGTTGGGTCTTTTGGGTTGAGCTTTGCGTGCGTAAAGATTGAGAGGGCATGCTTAGGATAGGGGTCAGGATGAGAGTTACGGTCGCAGTTTGAGCTGTATGTACGTTATGACCGCGGAGACGATGGACCTGCTAGGAAATAAAGACCGCCATCTGATACGCTGGAGGAACTCGGATGCATTACTAGATTCCACCCCTGAAATTTTGGGCACGGAACCGGAGCGCCTTTATTCTCCCTCCCTACCCCCGCCTTGGCACATACATGTATCGAGAAAGGAGAAGTGTGGGCTATATACGGCAACAGATGCATCCGACAGCTGAGGGCACAACTTATAAATTGACTACTGTTGATGTACAATGATATCCTGACAGCAATGGGATTATGCGATGAATACTTTGAATAAATCTAGTCGACCTTCTGGGTCTGAGCCCTCTCCAGCAAGCCTCACCCCTCTTGACACGCATGTTTCACCTCTCCCACTCGCCATCAGCAAGATACCGAGCAGGAAGATCCAAGTCCCAAGTCGGCCGCTCAACTAGCGCCACTTCCAGAGGAGGCAGTGTATCCACAGTCTCCTGCTTGGCCTCCCCATTCTTCTTTTTCTTTTCCTTTGGAGGCTTGCTCGCAAGGGGCACAATTCCCAGTATAGGCCTGTATTGGTATGTGTTCCACGTTTTGGGCTTGGATGCTTCTTTCCTGGCATCCTCCCCATTGGTCGTCGCATCGTCTCTCAGACGCTGGAGCTCACCGCCATCTGTGTCGTCATCGTCATCCTCGTACGCGCTGCTCGCGCCTACACTCTTTTGGTCATCCATATCGACATCCATGTACTCGTTTGAATCCGGTGCTGTGGCAGCCTTGATCTGCTGAGGGACGAGCGAGTGCTCCTTGTTGATCTTTCCTCCGGCTCCGGCGTTGTGGTCGTGGCGTTTTCGCTTGGTTCCCTTCTTAGCCCCGTCTCTGCCTGTGTCTGATGGTTCTGGCAGGTCCTGGGACAGGTCCAGCATAGTTAGGAACGAGTGCCCGTAGACCCAAGCTCTGGGTCCCTGCCACACGACTCCCTTGATAGGGTCTCGTGAAAGGCGGAACTGCTCGGGGAGTTTGCTGGATGGGTTTCGACGGGACCAATCTGACAGGGCACCACGGAGAGGGTTGAAAACGAAGAGGTCCTTTGATGCAGTGATTGCGATGAGGGTGTAGTCGCCATCCTCCTCATTGTGACCTGGCGAAAAGGTCAAGACAACCGGGGCGGTGTCCAGCTTCGGGAGGAGTTTGCCCTTGGGGTTAGGGTACCACCGCTCCGCTGCCTCCTCCTCGCTCTCATCCAACGAGTTTTCCGATGAATCGCTTGAGGATGTGTCTGACTTGTCTTCCGTACCGTTCTGCAGCTCACCAGGAGCGCGCAGTACCCAGGAGTCAATGTAACCCGCCAAGTCAGCGACGCTAAGCATTTTGCTGTCTGGCGAAAACGCTACCTGCGAAACTTTCCTATCATATGAACCAAGGCCTCCAAGAGCAAGGTGCTTGGGGACAACCCTTCGAATTCGCGGCAGTTTTCGGGGGGCAGAGATAGTGTGTACGAGGCCAGTCTCCGACTCCGTTGTGATAACACGGGCAATCATGATCTTGACACCCTCCTCGACCCAAAATGCCCAGTGACTATCTGGTGAAATTTCGACCTTCGTGGCGCCGTGGCTTGCGCCAGTAACTTCCACCTTCCTTATATGTATTTGGCTGGTTCCGTCATAGTGAAGTTGGAAAGCTTTTACTTCCGTGGCGGTTGAAGCCAGGAGTAGGGTTCCGTCAGCGCTGATAGCGGCGGAAGTGATATTGGATTCCCCTTGAACTTGGATCTGGGCGATGAGCTTTCGATTCTTGCGGATGTCCGTACCAGTTGTGTCGCCGTCGAGCAGTCGTCTGGCAGGGTGAAGCAAGTGCCAGATGCGGATCTCATTGCCCCACCAGCTGATTACGAGCCGTGCTTTGGGGGCGCTTTGAAGATTGGTTTGTTGAGGGAGATGAGAAAGTACTCGGTGGTTCTCCTTGCCCGCCGTTCGGAAGGGGTACACTACCGGGCTGGTGTCGGGGCCTGGTTTGAAGTTAGCGGTGACCGGCTTCAGCAGCACAGTACGACTGACCTCCAGAGACAACAACGCTCATCCCTTTTCCTTCAAATGAAGCCATCGCCTTTACGTCATGGGCATGATACCTCCGATGGAACACCTTCGACCACCTTCCGGCGTGCCCTGCTCTTGGTTCATAGAGCACCGTCCGTCTATCCATGCCACCAGAGACAATCTGGGTTCCGTCTGCATTGACGGCGAGGCACAGCACATCCTGCGTATGACTCTGGATCCGCTGAGCTTGCGTGTAGGTCTTCCCGTCCCAAATGCAAACATGGCCGGTGGAATCTCCCGAGACGATATCGCCACGTGGTAAACATTTGACCGACCACGCAATAATGCTCTTGGGAGCCCCGGGAACGCCTGCTCCGAGAGACATTTGCCTCAGCAGGGTCCCATTTCTAATGTCGTAGACGCCAATGTTGCTGTTGGAGCAGCCAACGACAACCACGTTTCGAGTCTGGAAGGCGATGCAGATCATCTTGGTGTTCTTGGAGGGAGTTCTGATAAGAGACTTGACGAACTTCAGGTCATCGTCCTCGGTCGAGTAGAGTACCAAATTGCCGTCCACCGTGCCTGCGACGAGCTTCCTCGCGCTGGGCAGCACAACTCCATTCTTTCCCAGCACTGGGGGCTGCGCACCGAGACACCATATTTCGCCATGTTGACCGCTTGCGTACGTCTTGGGCTTTGCCTTCTCCAGGTCCCATTCGGTGACGGCAGAGGTGTAGCCGATGCTGAAGAGGCGCGACTTGCCGAGAATGGTTTTGCCGTTGCTCGTTTCCTCGTCAGCGTCGGTGATCCAAACTAGGCCGTCAACGCTGCGGCTTTTACCGCCGGGGATGATGAGCTCTTGGTGCCAGAGGCCGTTGAGGGGGTTCCAGATTTCGATGTCGCCGTTTGCGCGCCCAATGGCGAGGCGCACCTGGACATGCTTCAGCAGCTGGGGCCTCGAGGCGAGCGTTGTCGGCAGCGACGAGTGCGAGAATGCGACGGCGTTGATCGCAGAGGCGGGATAAGGCACAAACCGGCACCTGTGAATATCCATGATTCGTTTTGGCGCTCTGGGACGCAGAACCGCCACAACAATGTCTATGGAATTCGGCCTCTTGGCGGGGTCTCTGATTGTCTGAGGCTGTTCTCAACTTTTTTTCTGCCGCCCAAACTTTTTTTGCGATGAGGTCGGTCAGGAATTCAGCGTGGTCCGTGCTGAAAACGGCACCAGAGAGGCAGCTGGGCTCACCGCCTTGGGCTACAGAAAAGAGGGCTTATCGTCGCCGTTTTCAGCCGTTTATTGTCAGCTGATTAGGCCACAGGACCCCGCGAACCCCACTTCCGTCATCAGCACATGGCATGGAATCTGCAGCGCGGGGAGCATCGCGCGTCAACCTACCCGTATACTTGGTACGAATTGGTGAGTAATAAACATTACTGAAGGACCAACTCTCCTCAAATCCACTCGATTTCTAAGCAGTTCTATATATCGGGGCTCCAATTCTTCTAACCTGACTTTGGTTCCCTTTCTTTGGTGTGCAGCCGTTCACTCCCTTCACAAATCGGTTGACGTGTCTCACGTTTCTATTCCTCTTTTAGCTCTCGTTCAGCCTCGTTCCCATACGAAAGTCGGCTACTCCCAACCCAACACACCTCCCGCTGTAATCTTCATATCTAGGCGCCACGCGAGGGATTCTAAATTTACCCAAAGTCTAGAAAGCTCGCGCCTTCTCAAGGCTGACTGACCGAGCCACCCTGCCTCTCATTCCAGTCGCAAAAACATCACGTTGAGTATGGACTTCAATAGCTCCTCGCCCTACCCAGAAGGGGTCATCTCCTTTTTGGATACCGACTTGTACAAGTTAACGATGCAATGCGCCGTCCTCAAGTACTACAAAGATGTTCCAGTTACCTACTCGTTCACAAACCGCACACCGGAAAAGAAACTGTCACGAAAAGCATTCGCCTGGCTTGAGCAACAAATCCAGAAGCTTGGAAACATTTCGCTTTCCGATGAGGAGTACCAGTATCTCACCAACCACTGCCCATATTTGACATCTGCCTACCTGGAGTTTCTGAAAGAGTTCCGCCTCCGCCCGAGGGATCAAGTCACCATCAAATTCGTCCCAATTAGCGAGGACACCGGCGCTGAGACTGACCTTGGAGATCTTGACATCAAGATCAGCGGTCCTTGGGTGGATACCATTCTCTACGAGATCCCTCTTCTTGCTCTGACATCTGAGGCATACTTCAAGTTCATGGACCCAGACTGGACCTACGAAGGTCAGGAGGACAAAGCGTTTGAGAAGGGAATGCGGTTGCTGGAGGCCGGCTGTGTCTTTTCCGAGTTCGGCACCCGGCGTCGGCGAGACTATCACACCCAAGCGCTTGTCTTCCGGGGTCTTACCAAAGCTAGCAAGGAAGCATCAGCGCGGGGATTGCCCGGAAAGCTCTCAGGAACGAGCAACGTCCATTTGGCTATGCGCTTTAATATCCCTCCAGTTGGCACAGTGGCGCATGAGTGGTTCATGGGCGTTGCTGCTATCACCGGTGACTACAAGGAGGCAACGGAGGAAGCACTCTCTCGCTGGGTTGGCTGCTTCGGAGAAGGCGTCCTCGGTATTGCCTTGACTGACACTTTCGGCACCCCTGAGTTTCTTCGATCATTCAACAAGCCAGTCAGACACCTGGGAGAACGCACAGAAGCCCCGGATCGGAAACCGAGCATGGCCGACTCTTTCATATCGGCAGCCACATCATTGGCCAAGACCCTCAAGCCAAACAAATCTTACGCTGAGGTCTTCACCGGAGTGCGGCAAGACTCGGGCGACCCGATGACCTTCGTGAAGCTCATGCGCAAGTTCTACGACGAGCAAGATATTCAAGACAAGAAGGTCATTGTCTTCTCGGATTCTCTGAACATCGACCGCTGTCTGGAGTACAAGGAGGTGTCGGAGGCGGCAGGATTCCAGCCGACTTTTGGTGTGGGGACCTTCTTTACCAATGACTTCATCCACACTAAGACCGGGACAAAGTCGACCCCGCTGAACATCGTTATTAAGCTGAGCTCAGCAGCGGGAAGGCCAGCGATCAAGATCAGGTAAGCTCTTATTGCAGCAAGCACGTGCTCTTAGCGTGCTAACTCAAAGCAGCGACAATATCGGGAAGAATACGGGTGACAAGGAGACGGTTGAGCAAGTCAAGCGTGAGCTTGGGTATGTCGAGAAGGACTGGGAAGGGGGAGATGAATCCGCACGCTGGGGAAAGGAAGAGGATGCCAAGGCATAAATCTGCTGTGCTTCTTAAGAGTACTTCTGGGGAGCGTTCGTTGCATCGGGAGGCTTCTGGTTTTTTTTCTTTCGTTTTGCGCTCTGGGCTATGTCCGGAAGATGGGTGGCTTTCTGCTATTACTGTTGATGATCCCGATAGAGCGCCTAGAGGAAGTAATAGCGGCTACACTAGCAGCATTAAGGAAGGGATCTGTATATCCCAGCGTCTCGCAGCGTTGGGGTGAACTACACAACGGCAGCTGGTGGCTTGATAAGGATAATCCCCCCGCCCCTTAGCTGGTAGTTGTCAGTTTGATTCTCGGAATAATATCCAAACCAAGAGTCGCTGACGCGTTATCAGGAACTGGTGATGCGCGCTGCGTCTGCATGTAGGTGACCTTCTTATCAATGTTAGAAATTGGGATATGTTGGACAAATGGAACCAGGCACCAAGCAAGTTCTTCCCTTCCGAACCCTCTCTTGAGATCCACAACGAAACGGCCTTTCGGTGCTTTTTGCATCTCGCTCATTCTCTCCACGCAATTGAAGAGCTGCAGCAGCCTTTCAAACGACATGCCTTCTCCAGAGCATTCTGTTTTCCAACTGCCGACTTCGGACCTCACTCAACGTCAGCCGCAATATCGACCCAGGAACTACGAACGACCTCATGCCAACCATCCCTCCCCTTTCCCAAGATGTCAGATTACCGAACCCATCGCTACAACTGCCGGATTCTCTCCGGCCATTTCGCTCCGCTGTCAGATCTTGCCCTACCTCTGCTGCTGCAAGGTGCAATCTCGCCGCACTTCAGCATCAGGGATACATACCCCACTTCATCTTATTGGAACGATAAGACAGTTGAACCAGTGCTGGTTCGACCAGGAGATGGCATGATAGGTCGCGCCGAGGAAGAGTATTTCCTCAAGTCAAGGGTTTTACCAGTTGATGAGATGCTATCACGAATGAGATAGCGACCTGGTTCTCTCTGCTAGTGGCAGTGTTTACTTGAAATCTCAGGAAGGCACTCAGCGCCAAGAAATTCACATCTTAAAACATCACCAATCGCGCCTTCTCAGATTTTTCGGAGTTTTTTTGCTTCCACGCATTCTTAGCTCCTCTTGGCTGCTTTTTTTCTCCGCGTTCTCTTTTGTACCCCTGCCCAGACTCCACAGCACGCAGGTACTTCCGTTGCGGCTTGGCATCTTACCTCGGTTCGCACGTCGAGTTGACGGAGAACGGTCCTCGCCATGAACGAAGCAGTGAGGGAGTCCGCTGCGGCGAAAGGGCCTGCTACGAAAGAGCCTGCTACCTTGGAAGGCGGATCGGAGGACGAGACGGTGTTGGCGGTGGAAGATGGTGTTGTGGTGAATGCCTCTGGGTATAGAGACGAGCTCAAGAGGCAGTATGGGCTTTTGGGGCTTGCTGGGATTGCCGTGACGGTTGATAATGCCTGGGTGGCATTGGGGTCGTCTATATCGGTCTCGATTCGTATGACTTTCCTCGGCCTGGCTTTTGAAGGTTTGGATGTTTAAAGTTAGCTAACTGGCACCTTGATAGTCAATGGAGGCCCACCAGGTATCATCTTTGGGCTTATTGTTGCCTTGTTTTATTACACCTTTATCGGGCTGGGTCTGGCTGAGGTACGAGAGATCTTCACTCTGTGATATTGGATGCCCTAGCAGAGTTAAGTGTCTGACCGCGGTTTAGTTTGCTTCCTCTGTCCCAACCGCCGGTGGTGTTTACCACTGGGCAACAATAGCTGGTGGAAGCAAATATGGACGATTTCTCGGATTCGTCACTGGGTGGATCAACTTCTATGGCTGGATGTTTGATCTCGCCGCTCTCGTCCAGATTGCCGCCAACATTTCGGTGAATATGTACGTCGTCTACCATGCTGAAGATTACGTCTTCGAACAGTGGCACGTCTACATCGCCTACCTCCTGGTTCTCTGGCTAGGAGTAGCTCTTATCATCTTTGCCAACCGACTCATCCCACATACTCAGAATGCCGGCATGTTTTTTATCATCGTGGGGGGTATCGTCACCATCGTTGTCATAACAGCCATGCCGAAGCAACACGCAAGCAACCAATTTGTCTGGGGATCCTTCGAGGAGAACAACCTCACAGGCTGGCAGAGTGGCGTCGCCTTTCTTCTCGGCGTCTTGAACGGCGCGTTTACCATTGGGACTCCTGATGCCATTACCCACATGGCTGAGGAGTTACCTCATCCAAGACGTGACCTACCAGTAGCCATTGCTCTGCAGATTGGCCTTGGATTTCTCTGTAAGTCAACGCACACATGAAACCAGTTTGGGAGGTGTATTCTAAACACCCAGACGCGTTCTGCTTCGCCATCGCCCTATCATACGCCATAACCGACATCAGCGTCCTTACACTCGGTGTCAACACCTACCCCTTGGTGAATATCTACGAACAAGCCACCGCCGACGCAGCTGGAAACGTGAACAGAGGTGCTACTTTCGGCCTCCTCTTCATCATTTGGTGCGCCACCGTTCTCTGTTGCATCGGTACCACCGTCACCAACTCCCGCATCTACTGGGCTCTCGCCCGCGATAACGCCGTACCCTTTTCCAAGTGGTTTTCGTCCGTCAACGAGCGACTGAGCTGTCCTGTCCCAGCCACGCTCTTCGTTGGTGTGTCCCACCGCTTCAAACCCCCTCTCCTTCCCGCCGTAATACTCACACCCCCCAGCAACAATCGCCACCGGCCTTGGCGCCATCCCTCTCGGCTCACCCGTCGCCTTCCTTAACCTCGCCGGCTCCTTCATAATCCTAACCACCACATCCTACGCTATCCCCTTCGCTGCAAACCTCCACTCCGGGAGGAAGTACTTTCCCAAAGGGCCATTCCACCTAGGAAAGTTTGGAGCACCCGTGAATGCGTTGGCGGTGGTGTTTATAGTCATGTTTAATGTGTTTTATTGTTTTCGTAAGTTCACCCCTATTCCCTCCTTCTATTCGGGTCGGGAATATGCACGCGTGGGTAGGATACTGATACTGATAATGATCATAGCATACGTAATTCCCACAACGGTAGAATCGATGAATTACAACGCGGTGATCCTGGCGGGCGTGGTTACGATCACAGGCTTGTGGTGGGTGGCGCACGCAGTAAGACATTACCCCGGCCCAAAGGTCATGACGCTCTATATCCACGACGATTCGAGCTTGGTTGGCATTATTGCTTCAGGGAAGGCGGTTAGCACGACGAAGAAGGGAGAGTAGGTGAGTCTGGGAAATGCCTGTCAATTCTATAAAACGCCTGAAGAGAGCAGACAAAAATGTGCAGATAAAATCAAGTTTTCCAAATCCCTTGACCGGACCTCAAAACTACACAAAACAGAAGAACCAAATTAATCTCGCGGAGCCGTCCCAACTAAAGAATGATCGTCCCGGGAGAATTGTTACCCCCGTCATCTCCATCGTCCTCATCATCCAACCCTAAATCGTCGTATCCATCTGGCGCCGCATCATCGATATCCATATCGTCGTCCAACCTAGCCCTCGCACGCGCCTCTTCTTGCCTCGCGGCTTCCTTGAGCGCCTCCTCTTCCGGGCTCCAACTCTTGGGCACCCTACTTAACTTCACTGATTTCAGGGGCGGATGCTCAAGCGGGGAATCATCATCCTCGTCCTGAAACGGAAAGAGGCGCTTAAGAGGTCTCGTAAACGCCCGGAAGACGGCGCCCCACGACTGTTTACGGGGCAGGCCAATGGCTATAAACACGTCGGTTATTTTGTCTTCACTAAAGGGTTAGAACTTGAGACAGACCTTCATGAGCCATGTCAGTCATGTACTCTTCGATGACACGCTGTTGATGTCGTGTGTCGCCGATGGGGAAGACAGGTCGGCCAGCGCGGAACTGGACGAGGTCACGGTCCTCGCCGTACCGCTTCAGTCTTGGTCGGCGGAAACGCTGCTCGATGGGATCAAGTGCGGAAGGATCGTAGTTATTCGCAGGGTCGAGACGACTGTCTGGGTCGTAGGCTTGCTTTTCGTCCGAAGACAGGTAGCCATGGCCTTGAGGCCAGCGATTGACGTCCATGAATCGCGGCACCTTACGCTGGCGCACCTGCTCTGATGCCCACTCCCAGTTGTGGTCACGTACGAAGACTTTGCGCTCCTTGCCATCCGAGCCCCTGAAGGATTTCTCGCGGCCAGGCGCCAGCATGGTGTCATTGGCACTGATCTCGTCAATGATCTTCTCGCGCACCCACGGGATGACTGTGTCCGCATCAATGTTGGCGTTCGGATCAATCTTCTTCAACCTCTCGATGAGACCGGCTTTAACATCAGAGCTGAATGAACCTCCCCAATTGCGGATGTCCTTCTCGAGGGTTGAAGCGTGAGGGCGACGCGATGGGCCCGATTCCTTTCTCGCCCAATCGAGCAAGTAGATAGTGTATCCCAAGCGGTAGCCGAGAGCCTTGAAGAAGGCGACAACGCTTGCGCTCGCACGTGGGTAGTGTTGATTGTCCCCTGCGGTGCCGATGGTGGATTGTGGCCTTCGAGAGTCCTCGACGCGGTCTTCCGGATGGTTCTCATATCTGGGACGGCTGATGACACCGTAGCAGGAGATGTCCCGGTGAAACAGGACGTGACCAGTATTTCCGAGGCGTGTCAGCCAAGCTACAGCATCGAAAGGTCCGAACTCGACTTTGTCAACCGCGCTGTTTCCCACCCCAGCGTTGAGAACCTCGAGTAATTGCTCAATCGTCACCTGGGTGTCAGCTGTGCCGAACAGGCTGTTGGGGTTTCGGTCATTGAGCAGCTTCTTCACGCGAGCGGCGAAGATGAGGAACAGTCGATATTTGTCCTTGGGCGTGTTTGGTTCTAGGGCATTCGTCCATGAATCGGTGGCCAAGTACTTGATCCATGAGACATCTTTGGCGCTAAGAAAACGAGGAGCGTTTTTACGCTCGCCATCATGGAGCTCTATCTCTTCTTGCTCTTCGGGATGTAACTTGACTTCAGGGGGCACCTCGTGGTTGTGGAGCTCGCCGCTCAGACCTACTTCAGCCAGTGCAATCGTATCCCTAAGAAGTTTTCGGGGGGTGCGCCTGTTTGCGTCCTTCAACGCACTGAGAGCAGCCCGACACTGTCTGAGAAGATCCTCGTCGACTTGATCTTGCCAGTCAAGTTCCCGCCAAATGTACGGGCCCCCGGCCACGAGGCTCTTGGGCAACGAGGCCCTTCCGAACTTGCTGTGGTGCTTGTTCTGGAAGGACCTCAGCGCCGCCTTGCGCACATCTTTGAGTTCCGAGAGGTAACGCTGGTAGGCGACGAGGTAGGGTTGATTTTCGAGTTGCGCCGGCATTTGTTCGCGCGGTAGACTGGGAGCATCCCACTGGGGGCGGCGGGGACCTTCTCGCGCCTCTTCCAAGACCCCGGCCGCCAGCGGCAATGTTACTCGCCCGAAGGAGAATGGTAACTGTCGCTGCTCTGATGCGTTGAATCGTCTCAGCATGGATTGCAGCGCTACTCTTCGTGCACCATGCTCCTTGGCCCAGCCCTTTTCGTCGCCTGGGTGCACCCGGGTGCCATTCTCATCGGGGAGAACGATCGGGCCGGTGTCGTTGGCATCGCGACGAACACCATCGATGCGGCCCTCGGCTTCAAATTCGGCGAATGTTTGTGCTTCCACAACGGCGAGGTTGTCCGCTTCTTTGCTCCCATCACCCTCCCAAAACTGATAAGTGTCTCGCGTAAAAGACTGATCAGCTTTGGAGGAGCTCATGGTGTTTACCGGTTGCGCAGGGCGCGGATACTGCGGGCGGGGAAGATCGAGCTTCAGGACGGCCGGTTCAAGAGACGGGCCTGGCCAATTTTTGGTCTGAACGGCCCAGTCCAGCCGTGTCGATCTCCTGGGAATCGTGGGGGGCGGCGGGACTTCGAATGGCACGATGCCGTGCTTATGGCTTTCGAACACTCGGTGCGTCAATGCCATGGCTACAACCTCGTTGAACAAGGCACGCGTTTCTGGCGGAGCGTTATCAAGCTGCTTTGCGTCGTCGTCTGCGTGTAACCATTCCAGATACTCGGAAATCTCATCAAACTGCTTGGCCCAGGTGGCGCAGCGGCCCACGTCTTCGTCGGCCAGGAATGTCCGTATGGTTTCCAGACGGGCTCTCAGCGGCGGTCCCGGTCGTCCGCGATAATGCGAGTCCGGAGACAGGCCTGAAGTGGATGTCGGGGGTGGCGGAGCCCCGCCCCGAGAGCCACGATGTGTCGACACCGGGGTCAAGGCACCTAACGCACCGAGGACAGCGTCGGGTTGAGGGGTGCTGGCATCCCTGCGGCGGGCCATCTGCGGTGTAGTCGCAGGCCAGGGGGCATTCGAGTCGTCGAACCACGCTTGGACACCCTTCTCAATACCATCTCCGAGATCCTCAAACTCGTAGGTCTCTCCAATCTCGGGCTCCTTGACAGTCGGGACGGCTGGCGGCTCATCGGGCGCCGGGCGATACTTGCGTGGGATCTTGTAGAAAAACCCCCTGTCTCGACGGGACCAGTCCATGGAGAACTGGTACTCTTTGGCCTTCTCAAAAAACTCGTCTCCAGCGTCAAAAGACTCGACTTCAGGATTCTTGAGGTAGCATTCGATAACCTGGCGACGATTGATTTCCGAACGGATGCCCTTGTCGTCGAGGACTTCGTCCCGGAGCCAGGATCTGAACTTTCTCGGCACATCCTGCCTCTCGGAATACTCCTCGAGAAACTCGACGAATTCGCTGTCGAGAGGTTTGCCCACACGGCATTCAGAACTGGCACCGCCGCTGCCTGTCGGCGACCCGCGGTTCGGCCCCAGTGGTGAGCTGCGAGGGGGTGACAATGGCATCTTGAACAAACGAGGCGGGTTTGGTCATCAAATTGTACGGGGGCAGAATGTTGAAGATAAACCAGATGAGTGCTGCGTGTGGTTCTGTGGTGTTGGGAAAGCTCTGCAGAGATTGGCAGCGCTCAGCGGTTGAGGGGAAAGGGGGGATAAGGGGGAAGGAGCTACCTACCCCTTTGCATCCATGTCAGCAGCAAAATTATGCGTTGATGCCAATTGAAAGAACATCGCAATCCGGCATTCTTGGCAAAAAATCAATGGAAGACTGGAAATGTTCCCCGTTTTCGGCCGACCGCGTCAAAGAATCATGTTTTGCATGGCTGACCTTTGTTGTGTTGCCGACAAAGAAACAAACATTCCGAGCGCGCACATCGGGAGATTAGGCAACCGGAGGCCAGGAGGGCAGAGGATGAAAAAATAACCATGATACAACGTAACGTAGGGTACACTTGTACGTACATTCTGGGAGAGAAAAAGGGAGACGGCAGGTTCACGAAGACACTGGGGGGCATCATGGACACAGGAGAACAGTCGGCCGACCAGACTCGGGATGGCCTCGCCAACCCGAACTCCGTCTTCCGGGCAGCACCCCATTACCGTCCTCACGGTAGACGGAGATCGAGTGTGAGATTACGGCATATGCGCGATGCTTTCAACACCGCCAACTTTGGCGGAAACCGCGCCGGCCACCACCATGTTCCTAGGGGCATCTTTTCGCCGTCAACTCCCATTGTCGCCAGACCTCCGCGGCCCCGAACACGCAGCGTCGCCAGAATCGAGCTGCAAGATTCACTCCTGTTAGCCTCGGAGGCGGAGTGGAAACCTTCCGTTGTACTCGGCTCCCCCCTCTGGCTCGAAGGCGAAGACCTCAGCCGCATCCAAATTGCCGACCGCAAGGTCGCCCAGCGACGCCTCTGGATGGAACACTACAACGGCGCTTCCGACTTCCCGGTCCTGCTTGACCAAGCCATCCAAGAACGCAGCCAACTCGACCCAACAGACGAGGAGAACACCAAGCCAAAGTCCTCCCTTGCCTCCTTCCACTCAAAAATTATCGCTGAGCGTGCCACCCTCCTCCAAACTCTTCTCGAATCATCCCAGTTCCAGCCTGAGCGAGACAACATCACCGCCGCCATCACCGGCTACGCAACCGGCGAAATAACCTATTCCGCATCCTACACCCTCCTCTGGGCAGGCCACATCGTCGACCGCTGCCCCTCCTACGCAAGCTTCACTCAGGACCGGGAGGCCCGCCTCGACCGATACGGCGCCCTCCACGGACCCGGGTGGCTCTGGTACGAACCCCCCCTGGCCGGTCCATCCACCATCACCGCCAAAAAAGCCATCTGCCTGGAGAACCAACTTGCCTGGCGCCGCCAAACCGATAACATGGGCCATTACGAGATCACGATGGGCTTCCGCCGCCGCAAAGCGGCCGTCTCCCGCACCACCACCACCCACACCCGTACCTCCCCTTCCCCCTCCCACCGCCGCGCCCACAAAACTCCCACCGTTTCCGACCCCGACGGCCCGACGATCTTCTGGTCCGTCCTTTTAGACTCCGGAGCCACCTTCCCCTGCCTCTTCGAAGGCGACCTCTCCCGCCTCGGCATCCACCCACGGACCTATGCCGCCCAAACCTACCGAACCATCGCCACAGCCGACAACGCAAAGATAATGCGTACCTATGATCTCGACGTAGCCATCTCCTCTCCCTCCGGGTCTACTCCAGCCAAGGACATCACCACCCTCGGCACTGTGACCATTCCCGTCGTGGCCCTCCCCGGCTCAGCCCCTGACGACGCCAGCGATCCCGCGAGCGCGCCAGATCGACTGAGTGGTATTGTTCCCTTCCACATGGCCTATGTGTCTAGCGCGCCGTACAAGTTCAAGATCTGGATGGGCAGCGAGAGGCGGGATGTGCTCGGCGCGGCGAGGTTTCCTGGGAGGATGCTCGACTCGAGTTCAGGCACGCCGATCCAACCGCACACGACGCTATCAGGTCTAGGGACGCCGGCGCGAGTCGTGTTCGAGCATAGGTTGGCAGACGGGAGTAAACGAGTGGTTACCGATACTGATGAGGGTGGTCTGGGGAGCCTGGTTGTCAGCGGTCCCGAAGTTGGGATGGTGCACAGTATCGACGAGGAAAAGAGCCACCACCAGGGAGAAACTCTACGACGCATGTCACAAGGGTGAGTCGCTCGAGGGGCCTTAGTCTGAGCGACGATTCATGGCACAGAAAAATCTAAAGTGGGTGGAACTAGTTTGTGCCAGAGAGTTTTACTCTTTTTTTGTCTTGTTTTGGAGCTAGCTATTTGCAACACTGCCAATGGGGTTACGAAACAGTACACAAGCTATGCACCTGTGCTGGTTTCCATCAAGAATGTCTTGTTCTTTGTTGGGCACCGCCGCGGCAATGCCCAGTCCCCATGAAATCGTCCCGAGCAGCTAAACCCCGTCGGGTCTCCTGCTCGATGGGTGCGGTCCGTCATCCGTCCGCGCTCGATGAATGTGATGGTATGTGTGCGTAATCGCTGAGCGCAACGAAGAGGGGATAAATCCATCGACCAAGCGAGGACCCCATCTCTGGTTCAACGTGCCTCCTCTTTCTCTCCATATCTTGCCATCCCCTCTCAATCCGGGGCTGCCATGGCAGTTTTTATCAATCTTTTGGGTCCCTTCGGAGAATCACAAGCCCCCTCCTTTTTTGATCGAATCCCCTACCATGGGTCATCGGATCGCTGTGAAGAAAAGATCGTGCTCATTTTTTTTGGTCGCGCTTCTCACTCCTCAAGAGGCGCTCGGTGCTCATCGCTCATCTCGACTCGAGATCGAAATCGTACCGCGATTTTGTTGAATTTTCGGAAGAATTAACACGGCTACCAGGAACCGAAGGGTATTTTGCGCTGAATCGTCATGGTCGCTGTGGGAAAATACAGCATTTGATGCGACAACGCAGGCCGTGGCAGGATATCCGAGATGAAGTCGAAGAAAAGTCGCAGAATTCAACGCTAATGCCATGACGCTAAATGTTTTTCCATGACGAGAGAAAAAAGTGCCAGATGCGTTGCAATCTTTTTGTCTTCCCACGTGGTATACTCGAGAGATCCTGGAAACTGAAATGGGACCCCTCCCTAATGAGGTCAGGGTCGAAAGGTGAGAACTGAAGCTGTGGTCAACTCAGCGACCTAGGCAAGCAGTGCTGCAGGTTGCTCGCTCAGTATGCTGCATGCGTCGCAGGATCGAAGTACGAGTGCGATGCCATCTGGTGTTGTTGTTGTGCTTGGTACACTGGCGCATGTGTTGGCTGGGGTGTCGGCGTGACTGGACACCTGGGAGGAAGTTGGTGGTACTCCTTATTTTGTCCAAAGCAGGCTCCATCAGGCGTGATTGGGGGCGTCATGTACCCATCGGCAGCGCCAGGAATGGAGCCCATACCCTTATGAGGGGTGCTGTAGACATTGTTCGCCTTGGTCGCAATAGTCGGCTCGGATGGGGGTGTGGGAGGATCCCGGCGGGCGATGGCAGCCTGTTGAGCCAGGAAGTCGGCAAGCTTGCCAGACACTCTGGAGTAGTATGGGTTGGAGTATTTCCTCGACAGGGTCACCGACGGCTGGTGGAGGTGTTGCGAAAGCGTCAAGAGGGTGACATTTTCGGTGTGGTCCCACTCTCCATCGTTGATCTCCGGCTTGTTAAGAATGGCCCTTGCCAGGGCGAGGGACGACCGGGCCATGATCGATGGCTTCGTCGAGACGAAGTCGCGGTGGTAGAGGGCGATCTCGCAGATGTACGCCGCCATGTGTTCGACCTCCCTGTTGTCCCGCTCCTCAGCAACGATCAGTTGGGTGAAGAAGTCGACGGTGGGGTGGCCGATGTTCCAGTCGAGCGTGTTGAGGACGTGCATCTCCATTTGCGTGAACATGCCCGCATCGTAAAGGCCGCAGCACATGTTGTTGAGCTCATTTATTTGAGGAACCCTATCCTTCTTGTCGCCGTACTTGGCGGCAATGAGGAGGGCAGCGCAGCCAACCAGCTGGTAGTGTTGCTTATACACCACTCTCTTAGAGCAGTACCGGTCCAGGAGGTTGACAGTGAGAAACAACGTCTCGGGGAGGAGAGAGAAGGCAGCATGGGCTTCAATGAGGAAGTCAATGAGATAAGGCCTCATGAACCATTGGATCTCACGCTGCATATCGATGAGATTAGCGTCTGGCAACGTTTCATCCTAAACGGCAGTCAGTAATCTTTTTTGTCCTAGGCTTTCTGTGCGGGTGCTTCATCTTACCTCCATGTGACGCATGTGCTGCATGACATCCTCGAGATACTCGTCGCATGCGAGCCTCGAGAGCTCGTTGGCGATCATCTCTTGCCTGTTGCGGGCAAGCATCTTGGCGGCATCTCGCATGTTCATGCGCTGGCGGGGCTCGTCCGACTCGACGAAGAATGTATTGTCGGACGGTTGTTGGTTGTGAAACGCCATGTTGGGTGGTTATGAGTTGGTGACGTCGGCGAAGAGAACCGGCGTCGCGGGGGGGTGGTTGTTGTACTTTTGCGAAAGAGCGACCTGGTTCCGAGTTCTCCGGGAAATCGACGATTTGGATGGTAATTACGACTAGTCGACCGAGTCAAAAAGAGTGAGACGTCGACCGAGTCCCAATGACTAGTATTAGAGTATTAAGGAGTGTGTTGAATAGCATGTAGTCAAAAAGAGTGACAGTGGCTGGAAAAATGGTGCCTCAAAGTAGTGAAAAGAGAATTCGAGTTCCTCGCGTAAGGTGCGAGGTAGGTGGCCGGGGAAACGGTCGGATTATCAGAGGTGTCGACGAAGGGAGTCTGTACATTCAAGTCAGCATGAGTCGTTTCTCGGCCTCGCTTCGCGTGGGCTCAGATGGCAGGAACTCCTAGAGTCGCAGGTGCGGCGCCGTTGACGCCCCCAGGTCCACCTTCTCCAGCTGCAGCAGCACAGGCACAGTCGTTGATTCGGTTGCCCTGGCCGGTGGAGAAGAGATCTGGCACGCGGGCATTTCGCCGCGCTCCAGACGGACCTAAGGGGTAGCGGGCGGCCGGCTTGGCACCGGGTGGCAGGAGAGCGGAGTCAAAGTGAAGAATAGGGGATCCCTTACCGCCACGGTCGCAGTCAAAAAGGACCGAGAAATTGGCGTGATTCCTGGGGGAACTGAAGTGGAAGCAACGAGTTAACGTGTCCCACAAAAGGCAGTCCCTCGGGTCGACGGGTGGGTTAGGCGAGAGCGTGGAAAGATGCCGTGGATTGCAAGGTGCACGTCCAAGCCGGCATGTATCTGCAAGGGACAGTCGCAATTTAGCATCTGTCCGCTCCGTACTCCATCAAAACTAAAAAGAACACACCATGACATCACGAGCACCGATAGGCGCCAGGAACGCAAGGGCAAAGAAATTCGGCAAGATTGGAAAAAATTGGGGGAAGGGGGAAAACCCTGGCATACCTCACTCTCAACGCCGCGAAAAGGCCAACAAGGGCTTTATAAGTGAATCGCGGTCATGTAGGGACCCGTCAGTCGCTCAATGACTGGCTGAGCTGCAGCTGAAAAGGGGTTGACGAAATCGGGGAACGAAGCTCCCGTCGAGTGGTGAACTGCAGGTGGCCTGCTCGCTCCGCGGTGTCGTCGAGTGGTTGGAATCCCGTTCGAGGAATGGGAATCGTCGGCGGTCCGAGGTCTCGGGGGAAACCAAGGGAGGGAGGGCGGTCGGTGGTGGAAATGGGGTGAATTCCTCGTCTTCGGACCGAAGAATGCCTGGAGAGAAATACCAGGAGCTAGGGCGGCGGAATCGGGGAGAGCCGTTGAAAGCTAGAGGCCGGAAGAGAAAAACGTCGACGTTAGAAACCCAATTATGTCCAGCATATATATAAATGTCGTGTTGTCGGTCGGGAGGAGGCGCACACAACACGATGCAGGCACACACACACACACACCTCAAGTTCCGGCCCGGGTCCTTATATGGCTGGGTGATCTTGTCGGGGTGGCCCAGAATCTAAATCTCCTCCTTCCCTCACTTTCTCGGGTAGAGAAAATGGAGCCCACGGGACTGTAGGAAGGAACGGTGCGGGAGAGGGAATGACTGGTTGCGGATGGAGGAGGAGGGAGGAAGGGAAGGGGAGGAGGAGATAGATATTTGCTCACGTTGGAGGAGGAGTGAGAAGGGGAAAAGGGAGTGGAAGAGACGCAGAGATTGGTTAACGGCCGATTTAAGACAGGGCCCCCAGCTCGCTCTCCAAAGCGCTGCTGAGCACCATCCACCAAGCAGCTTGCAGCATCGGCCAAGTAGTGAGGTACCAGCCCTGGCCTGGTCGCAGGAGCGCCAGGCGCGCAGGGCAGGGTCAGCCAGGGCAGGTGCGTGCCCGCAGCAGCGTGAGGTACCTCCAGCAAGCACTTTTTCGACGCCAAGAATCCGAGCCGTGCAAGGTCCTTCTCCTCGTCCACCATGGTGCCGAAAACCAAGGCCCGTCCCAGCTCATCCGTTTCAACGCTACAACGGCCAGCATTTTGCACACGCTCAAGGCATTAACACAACAAACCATCCCAGAGACAGAAGACAGGGCCACGACGCGAGGATGGGAGGACGGCCACGATAACACGGCCCGCCCACGACCGCACCCAGCACTGCGATAGCGAACGAAATGCTGATATTTGCTGGCCAAGGAGATGATGTGCGAAGTACGCAACACACACGGTACGGCAGGCCCCCAGGCGGGATGCGGAGGTCGCACTCAGCCAGGCACGACGAGAGGAGGCTTGCCTTGGTGCCTTGATCCTCTCTGGCTCGCTCGCTGCTGGGGGGTGGGCTTGAGGTGTGGACAGCGAGCGGGCGATGGTGGGTGAGGGTGGAATCCTGCGGATTGGCTGCTCGGCTGGGAAATTCAGGCCGGGCGGAGGAGAGACAGGGATCTACGGGTGCTGGGCTTGCAGGGCCTCTCTCCTCTCGCACCCCGTCGCCTTTGGTTGACCACTGGCTGGCCGAGATTAAGAGCCCCAGGGTGCAGCAGGACGAGGTGGACCACAGCAAAACTCATTCAGAGACACGGTACCATAGTATGCACCGCCAAAGCGTCGCACTCCGAGAGTCTAAAGTTGGTGTCGTGTGGTCGTGTCCTGGGCGCCGCGATCTGGCGTTTTTTTTTTGGGCGCGAACCTTTCTTTCAATGAAGGACCGTTCGCCGTTGGCCGAAAACGTTGCGTGTTGTGATCGGGGTTTGGGGCGTTTTCTTTTCGGTATCTGTTTGCCCGCAATTACGCTCGGTGTGGTCTCCTCAATTGCCTTGTTGACCCGTCTTGTGTGTCTGCGGGTCGGGAGCAATTGCGGGCGCTCACAGATAGCTCAGGAGAGCAAGAGATTTGTTGCTCGCGCGGAGCCACTCAATCTTCCAGCTCCTCCAACAATGGAACCTGGGCCGCCAAAAGACGGGACGGTCGGGGCTGGCAGCTGGCGGCGCTAAACCCAGGTTTCTTGACGACTTCAACGCCCAGCTAGAGAACTCACCGGCTCGCCGACGCTCCGCTACCTAGTGTCACGGCACGGGATTCACGGTGAGCAGCGAATCGATTATTTGTTTTGCGTCTTGTTTGTTGCATGGGATGGTCTGGCTGGGCCTCGTCTCCCCAGGCCCCCTTCAAAGACGAGACGCTCTGCTTGTTTCGCTGCCCTCCAAGCACGCAAATTCAAGACAGCCGGGTCGCCGACCCAGGTCACCAAAGCACAACCTCCGGCCTGGGCATGGTTCGCTGGTTGAGATGGAGCGTGTGGTGGACCATGTTGCGAGACCATGAAAAGTGGAGGTAGCATAAGGCCAGCTGCATGTAATGTAATGAAGACGCCTCCTAGAAATGCCACTTAAACATTTCGTGTGTCCTGTCAGTTCGTGCACCTGTGGTTGTCGCGTCTGGCATGTCCAGGCACTTCAAACCTATGCCTGTTTTTGCGTGCAACATCAACTTCAACTCATGTAGGATCGTGGGATTGCGGGCATAAAACCCCCCCGAGTTTGAAAAAAAAATTTACTTAAAAAATACTGGATTCCGCTGTTTCCAGGAGGCGAGGCGAGTTGCGAATTTACGTCAGGACTGAAAGCTTTCCCCTCAGTGCCCTGGCAGTGGTGCATCCGCAACACGAGCTAGAGGACTTGGCCTGGGCGAAGACGCCGCCAGTTGACTGGATATGTTCGAGATCGATGATCGGACGAGTGGCCCCGCCCAGCCCAGAATAAAGGGGCGCACAGAGATCTGAGGCGCTGGGAGCCGTAACTTTCGGCGATGTCCAGGTCAAATCGCGCACGGGGGCTTTGCGGGCTGGAGACGCCCACTCTGCTGTCCGTTCCATTGTATTACTGGCAGTATTGTGTGGTGGATATAATTGGCAGCTGATGCTGTACGACGACGCCAGGCGGCATTCAGACAGTCTCTGGGCACTGCATCACGATGCCAATGCTGCACAGGATTTCAAGATGTTCAATACAGCTCAGATCGCTTGGTCTCCTGCTGAGCTAACTTCCCAGCTGCCTCCCAGTTTATCAGCCGCTAATGCGGGCGCCATCACGTCGTCTCTGTTGCTCATCCTTTCGCCGCCGCCGCCAGGCCAGTGCATCCGTGGAGCAGTCGGTGACTCGGCTCCAATATATGTGTTGCTGCGCGTATCATCAAGGCTTGGCGTGTCCGCGTTTAATGGCCTGCAGTCGCGGACGTGAGGTGGCTGGAAAGCTCCGCGTTCAGACCTTCGGGAACTGAACCGGCTGCTCCTGCCTCAGCTCCCGAACACCGTGGAAAAGGAGACGAGAAACCCTAATCGCGGCCTGGGAAGACGGCCCTGAGCAAGCGCGGACGCCAGGCGTTTGGAAAAGCCAATTTCGCAATGCAGCGCTGCTGCAACAAAAGAAGCAGTCAGCAAGCCAGTGGACAGGAGCTTTGGATGCCAGGTCGGTGGTTCCCTGCGCCAATGCAAAACCTCCTGCTCTGAGAGGGCGTCGCCAGCCAATCACGCAGGCGCGACGCGTTGCTGCACGACTTCAAAAACCAATTTAATCATGCGTGTCATGATGAGCCAGAAACGTCCAATCCCGCCGCCTGTAACCAACGTGGGCTCCCCCAACAGGCCGACACCTGCGACTGCAACGCGATCTCCACAAGCGCACGAGATCGTCCATTCTCCTTGCCTCGCTGCCGTCTGCTCATTAAGCAATGCTTGGGACTTGGTGCACCGCCCGACCAGCCCGGGGCAGCTGGTGGGCCAGAGCACCTCCTGTTCGCTTGCTCGGCAGCATGTGATCGCTTCTCCGACGACACCTGGCGCCGCCCTGGCGCCGCCCTGATCAGCTTAGGTCGATCTGGATATCGATCCCGAATGTCGCAACTTGTGGGCGTCTGGTGTCTGGCGACCCGGTTGGCGTCGAGTCTTGGAATCCCGGCAAATGGTTCAACCTTTCCCCTTCACCCCTCCTCCCCGCTCACCGGTTCGAGTGGCGCTCTCTCACGAGTGGACGCACAGCACACACCGGGACACACACAATCCACACGCGAATCCATGGCCAACCTCCGAATCCGAAGCCCAGAAGTTCAAAACCGCCCGACCGCCCTTTTCACCTGCCGTGCGACTGCCCCCTCTACCCCAGCCTACAGCTTGTGTATTCGAGGAGCCGCGCCGTGTTGTCTGGCCGCGCCCCACCGCCGCCGCGCAAATTGATTGCTCTGCATGCCGTGGGACACGACATCTTGATAGTCGAATGCCCCGTGCTGTCATCAATATCTTTTCATCAAGCTGGCGCAGCGACCTGGGAACTTTCCCATTGACCCGCGGGCCGTCTTCTAGTCCCAACCACCGCTCTGCCGTTTCGTATTTTGTGTGTCCCAATCGCGCCGACGCAGTTTTGCTTATTCTGCAGGCAAGCAGGCAGACGGACGGCAAGCAAGCAAGCAAGCTGTCGGAGCTATGGCGATTGCACCACTGGAGGCCGTCAGCGGTGGCTCGATGGGACCGCCGCCATGCACGTTCTAAGACATTGAACACTTTTTGACCGGCTTACCGCGAGCTGCAGATACGTCACCTCAACCTTGCAACAAATCATGAAATCTCGAAGGTCCGCTGTCGACGCTCACAGCCTTGCTTGATGCAGCACTAGAGGAGCGACGAGCTTTGGACGCGAGAGTCGCTACAACCCCTACCCAGTTGCGGGGAGAAGCTCCGGTATCAATCAGCCCCAAGCCTACGTACGGTAGCTTGCGCGACCATCGCAATGCTACTTTGTACTTGTTTTGCTTCCTGGCTTCAATCTATTCTCCCGACATCCCCCCATTCGCGGCCGTGCCCAGCCACACCCTCCGCGTGTCGCCAGGCATAACAGGTCGGCGTATAGCACCCCATATTGTCGGTAAGGACAGCTTCGAAGAAGCCAATCTACCTTCCCTCTTCGGTAGCTGGGGATGCCCTCGCTCTCAGACTCAATAAAGGCCCATCGGGTTGGTCCGCGTGTACCTGCAGCCTTTCGAACCCCCCCACGGCTCGAGATCATTTGAGCTGGCAGAAAGGCCGGCAGAACTGGCTCACATGGCCGTCGCAGCCTGTGCCCCAATCGTCAACCCCCATCACCAGATACACATGGCATTCATTCTGATAGCTGCCGGCGTCGATTCGTATCGAGGTCGCCGCTGCTTATCTCTGTCGTCCCAGATCTCCGGCCATGGCTGGCTGACTCGGCTGACCGACGAATGAGACGGGGCAGCCAAGGCTGAAAGTGCTCTTCATGGGTTAGGGTCAAGGATGAAAGGCCAGGAGATCTGCATGCCAGGGGGGTCTTCATCTCAAGCGTTAGCCGTCGTTGCCGGCCTCGTGAATTCTCACCATCGACCCAGCTGACCGGGAAGTAATAATTTTGGATCGCATATTGCCCCTCTGACCTTAGAAAAGGGACGCTCGTCCAAGCCTCGGAGGTTTTCTCTCTGGCGCTTCCCTGGATAACAGCAGCTCTGCTTCCTGGTTTAGCTGCCTATCTTCAAGGTTGCTCTGCTCTTCAAACCAACAGGTCAACTCCCGCACAGCCCTCGCTTTAGCCGTGCGGGTGTCCGGTCTGAGGAAAACAACAAAAAGGGCTGGATATGCCATAGAGTCGACCTTATTGCAGCTCCTACCGCCTTTTACCCCTCATCACATCCCGGAGCTGCCCCGCGCAGAGGGTGAAGGGGGCACCAAGATTGGCTGAGACCAATCGAATGGCCCGCGGCCTCCAGCTTTGAAACCCAAGGCTATGCCAGCACACCAAGGAGGGCAGACAATACAGCGTTGCGATTGGCGAATTGCCGCATGTTGTTATCCCCGGTGGCTGGGCACACAACTGGAGACGCCGATTTGACGGACCTCAGCTTCCTTCGTTCGCTTGATCAACAACATCGCCCCCTTCAAAGTACGGGTTGCCGCGTTGGTACGGCCCACGCAGTTGCGTCATGGTCGTTCCCCCTTCTGGGCTTTGTCCCCGAACTGGCGGTTCCAGTGCCCATGGAGCATCTGCGGCTCGCGAGTCGAATCAGTCGGCTCACTCAGCGATGTGGAGCGGAATGACACCCATCCCCGCCGTGCCTGCGGTACCTTGGTAAACCGCGATTTACAGCCAGCTGGGGCTTTCCCTGGAACCAACGTTATGAAAGTTCCTTGAATTCGCCGATCCAAAAGGTTTGCTTGCCATGCGTGCCTCGAATCGTCAACCGTTCCGCGTTTAAACCCACAGATGGATGGCATATCCAGTTCGCCGAGTTCCCGCGTGGCAGAGGGACCTGTGGGGTAGGTGACCTCCGTTCGCAGAGTCGCTGCACCAGCTTCCGGCATGAGCCTTGCGAGCACAGGAAGCAGACGGATGCGCAATCACGCACTGTCAGAACCACCCGGTCTTTTGAAGCCAACAGGGACTCAAGACGCTGCCGTTGCCGGTGCCAAGGCGACCATAGGTTCTGCGGCTTGGGCGGGGAAAGTTCCCACCTGTCTGCCACCGCTATCCGCCACAGATCCAAGCTGCCTCTTGTGACAGCGGCTTTGGCGCAACGGATAGGCTCTGAACGGCTGCTGCGGAGTCGAGCCCTTGAGCGGTGAAGCTGTCTCGGCTGTCATAAGATTTCTGCACTTTCCCATCCCCTCGGCTGCCCCGCTTCAGCCGCCTCTCCCCTTTTTTCGCTGGTTGTGACGAGCTGCAGCGGCAACCAGGAGATATCCATGCCCATGTTAACAACGGTTGAGGAGTCTTTTTGTTGGTCTCCACGGATTCAGGAATTTTCTTCGCTGGCGGAGCCCAGAAGAATCTTCCACGACATCTCCGGAGTTGCCCTCGGCTGTTTCCCTGTTGACTAATCCATGGGCGGAGATCCTGGCGAGGATGGTTCCTCAAGTTGAAACCTAATCCCAGCCTCGCCCAGCTCGGCATCTGCTTCGCACGAGGGCGGCACCGCAACGCATCGTTGCCTCTTCCGCGCAACGCGACGCGCATCCTTGCGCGAGGAGTCGCTAATGCGTAATCCGTCATGTGGATTGCAATGACCCTTTTTCCTATCCGTTTTTCTTATGCCGGCCTGGGTCTCGGACGGTGGCACAGTTGACGTAGTGCGCCTGGTGTGAGGGGCAAGCAAGCCCCCGAAACTGACCCCGCCAATCCGTCAACCGAACTGCCCGGCTCAAGAGGATGGCACAGTTCCGCCTTAGGCTCACCCAGCGCTTGGGGGAAGACATGTCGTTAGAAATCCAGACAAGAGTTTTTGACGAGTGAGCCAAATCAAGAAAGATCGAGGGAATCCTGGCTTGGATCACTTGACAAGGGACGGGTGTGGGGCTGAAGCTCGAACTCTTGTGCTTCTGGAAGATCGATCGAAGCCTTTGCTTTTTAGCTGCAGCCTGCAGCTGAACAGAACTGGTAAGGCTGAGCTAGTGGTGTGCCACAGGAGGCTGTGGTGAGCGGGATTGCGCAACGCCAAAAATTGTCTGTGCTCCGGGGTGGTCCGTGAAGGAGGGGTGGATGCGCCGGTGCGCCGGGATCTCGAATCCCTCCCCGCCATGACCCTTCCCGCACACCCGCCGGAGATGCCTTAGGTAAGCTGCTGGAAAGGGAAACCACGCCTGTGCCACCACACGAGTTTGGTTCAGCACGGTTGCCAAAACCCCCGAAATGCAACGCAACCCTTTGGACCAAGGTTCGTCCATTTCGGCAGATCCAGGAATAGTGCGTGCGCAGAAAGAAGGCCTCGATCTCATTTGGGCTTTACCTACCTGCTCTTCTGGCTTTTCTTTGCGCTCTGCTCATATTGATCTACGAAGTCCCCGTGGCTGTATGCAAGTAACGCCGATGCCAGAAGCCGTTTCGACGTTTTGGAGGTCTGAGCGAAACGAACCGCTCAAAGACTGATTAGCCGATTGGGAAACCAATTCTCGCCCGCTGCCACGAGGTGGAGAGCGGGAACCTTTTCGAGCAGGAGAAATACCGAAACGGCAAGCACGATGGACACTCAAAAATCTCTTCATTGCCAATCTGGCTGGATATGGCAGGTTTAGCAGGCCGGCTTCCCCTTCATGTTTCACCAATGCCCAAATTCGATATCTGTGCTGCGGTTCGTTTCCCCGGCTCTGAGCCAACGTGTTTACCTGGACAACGATGCCGTCTGGGCACTGACAGTGCCGCGAACGGGCAGACCCTTGATGAGAACTCATCTACAGGCCCTGGCTAGCACTGCTCTTTGACCTCGCGACGTTAAATGGAAATCGGCATTGATGCTCGCGAGCATCTCTTTCCAGAACGAGGGTTTCGTTTCGAAGACGTGCCCGAGCGGCCACGACGTCCGGAGGTTTCTCTGCAGAAGCGAGACGCGAACGCAAAGCACAAGGTTGCCGACAGGACAGCTTCTGCAGGCCTCAATTCGTCAACCGCATCGACATGAGGCAGCACATCGCAATTGCACAGTTACCACCGCCTCCGCGGATGCTGCAACGAGACGCCAGAAATGTGTCTCGTCCCAGGAAACAGCAGGCCTGCAGCGCCTCTGGCTGGCCGCTTTGCCTCTGAGCCGCTGTTGCATCACCAGAGAGGGGGACGGGAAGTCGAGCCCAAAGCGCTGAACCCCATCATCGAAACCGTGGAAACATCCGACGGATTTCCAGCGTGCCGTCTCACGCCGCCAATGAAGTGCGCTGAACGGCCAGCTAGCGGCAGGTCTGTGGGCAGCTAGACCCTGGAACCGCAATACGGCGCAATCTGGACAAGCAGCCAGCGTCTCTTTTCCCCGCGACTCGTTCTACTTTTGACAGGAGACGCGCATACTCAATTTTGCGGTTCGTGTGGAGAAGTCGAGATCTTCCGACTGTGGCATCACAAGTCTGGCCACTTGCTGCAGTGCCGCTGTTTCATTGTGATTGAAGTGGTCGTCAGTAACACCACAGTCGCACCACAGGGTCCCCTGTTTCTGCGCCGCTCCTGCCAAGCCCCCGGTGGTCGGCGGCACTCTCCGGGCTTCCTTCGCCGCTGATCTCCACTTATCCGGAGGCCGTGCCCCGGACCTAAGAGCCGAATACTTGTGCATAGCACAGCACAAATTCGCGGTTGCGCGACAGTCACTCCGGGCTGCTCAACACCGCGCTTCCCGACTCGCACGAACACTGATCATAGTCAAGGAACACCAACAGTGTCATCCACCAAAACGGGCGCAGAGCCTGTTTCAAGCCGTGGCGTTTTGGCGGCACGATTGCCTACAACCGAGAGCAGTCCCGCGGCATCTCAATGTGCGTATTCGGGGTGGGGGTGTGTGGGGACTGCACTCTCGTCCCGGTTTGGAGATTCGTCGACAAGAATTAGACTCCGCCGCCAAGCAACAAACAGGCGCGGGAAACCAGCGCTCAGACAGTTTGTGATATCCCACAGCCTATCTCAAACAAAGTGCTGCGAATTGGCCAATGGACGGGCGATGCGCGACAAAACCACGGCAGAGCTCACGCGAAAGACGCGATCGTGCAGCCGCAACTTCATGACGCGTTTGTGCAGCACTCCAACGCTAGTTGGTACAGTAGGCTCGGTCTGCTCTTGCATCGCGATTTGACGTCCAAGAGAAGGCTGGGAACCAGGGTCACACCAGACTGACGAACGGAGTGTTCTGGGCCGCATCGCAACCTCCCCCAACCCGACGAACCAGCCGTATCGGGAGCATTGGCTGCGGACACGATCGCGCTTCCAAGATGCGTTTTGTCTTGTCCAGCACGAATCCTTGAAGCGCTGGCCCCGAACCTGATTTCGGCGTTGCTTGCAAGCAATTGCGGTCTCATGACAGCACCAAACTGGAAGGCCTCGGCGAGCATGCAAGAAATGGCTGGGAAGGAGATCCATTAGCGATAGCACGTGGCCATCCGTCAACAAAACTCCCTGCCGCTGCGGATCAGGTGTCTGCTCGCCGGCACCCCAACCTCGGCGGGTTCCTTGTCTCCGTTGCAATTCCAACATCAACACTCAAACGATAGTGGCGGGGCCAACAGTCAGATCAGAGATCCTCTCGCTCCTAGCGCTCGTAACAGGCGCTTGGCCTGACAAGAGAGCTGCTGTTTGCGGCAGGAAGAGCCTCAAGTGATGCCTGTTCTACGCCGCGGGCTGGTTGGCACGGTGTTGGCCAGGATGTTCGCTAAGGGATCCTAATACTGGCAGCAGTGGGTCCCCCGTACCCTTCCAAGTTTGAAGAGCTGAGGGGACCAGTTCCACTTTGTCGGCTCCAGACAGCTTCCTCCATCAGCAACGGCTGCCCTCACGACAAGTTAGAATCTGTAATGGAACGTCCCTGATGATGCAAACCACGATCTACAGGCGCTAGCATATCCAGGCAAACAGTGAGTGACCCAGCAGCCCAGATTTGAGTCTTATTGGTCACCCGTGTCGCGGGGCAAAAGGGATCAAGTGAGGAGAAGGCAAGGGAGGAGGCACTGCTCCGCCGAAATGCAGAATGCAGCACGCCGTCATGTGAGCGCTCCACTGCCTCTCGTTGACGGAGCCTTCCACAACCAGCGGGGCAGGCGAGATGTCATACAGGACCTCGGGACACTAGTTGCTCCTTCGCATCACCAACTTGGTAGGATGTCTGGCTCTTGGCCTGTGATGTCTATCTGTGGCTTTCTCGGCGCCGCTAGCGATGCTCTATCCGCCGCTGTTGGAGGGCGGAGCTGACTGTTTGAGGCGATGAGCAGCGATGTCACCTCAGCACCCGTCTGCTGGCCTCTCATGCTCAAAAGGCTCCATCCAGCTCGAGCAGTAATCTCGTCGATTGAATGGATTCCAAGACGAGGGGCAAGCGCCATGAGGCTGACAAGCTGCAGCTCTCAGCAGCAAGAGGGATTTTACAAATCGAGCCATTTTTTCTCTTGGAACGCAGTTCCCTGGATGAGGAAACAAATGTCGAAATTGCAAGCAGCCAATAGCAGGGTTCACCAGCAGAAAGGGCACTTTACGCGTCAAAGTCTCGCGTCGTCCAAGAAACAGCAACAGTGGGATGAGTCGGTCCTGCAGGCGACGGGGTTGTTCTGCAAGCCACCGTCTCCAGCAACAGGCCTGGCGCGCCCCCAGTCGTCAGCGCGACACTGATCGCCCGTGAGTCTATTTTGGGGGCGGTTCTCAGTCATCAATCACATCCCGTTCCAGTGCTGGCCATTTCCCAAGATGCGAAATTTCAAAAATGCAAAAAATGCAAGCAAAGAAAAAAAGGGCGGTTCCCCCTGAGTCGGTAACACGCCTGGCGGCCAATCTTGGTTTGGGTGCCCAACGAGCGCCCAAAGGGGGGGGGGCATAGCAACTTGTTTTATCGCACTCCATCTTGACCCTGGTTGAGCATCATCTCCGGTGCTGCCCCCGTGCTGGACTCTCTACAATTCTCCGACTGGGTGGGAGGTTTTGAGAAGGAGGGGCGGACAGAACACGGCGTCGCGGCGAGGCGGTGCCGCCAGAAGGTCAATTTCACCCGCCCCGGTCAACTATACCGCCCTTCACTCGCACGCGATACAACGATCCGGGGGTTTCGAGCGGCGGGGGGTTCTTTACTGCTGATCGTATGCAGCCAACCACCAATAGTTGGGCAGGGTCCTGGTGTTTAATCGGGGAGAAGGCGATAGAAAAGGAACGATCACATTTTTCCTCGAGAGTTGGAGATGCTAGAAAGATGGGTGTAACGCTGGAGAGACGCGGGAATCCCAGCCTTGCGGCGCCTGCAAACAACAAATGATATGGAGGACCCTTGTTCTCTCTCTTCCAGCGTGCCAAACACGCTGCGGGCAAGGCCGAGACCGAGACAGCAGCAGCAACTGAGAGGAAGGACCCCCAAGGCCACCAAATCCACAAAGCGCCTCACTGGGGAGCTGAAAGGCAGACGGCTCGAAAACATGGGATGGACCGCCAATCGCTCTCGCTCTGCAAGAGGGCTCAAAGCGCGCGAACAGGGGCCAGCGACGCAAATATTCTTGGCTTGGCATTTCCGCGATTGCGCGATTGGCAAGGGGATTGGGCCTCTCTGATCAGCGGATGGCGTCCAACGGATCGAGGCCCACGGCTTGGCGTCACTAGGGCTTCCAGAAATACCGTTGGAAGCCTTAGCTAGCAGTGAGGGAGAGACAGGCCAAATGGCGGTCGTTGTGTGGTGATGATCAAGCCTCTGGTGGTGGGCGGATGCCATGGTGGTCCGTCCCGAAGGCTTGCAGCATTTGGGATTAGTAGACGGCCGATGGACGGTAACATGTCGGTTTCTTTGGTACGGCTGGAATGAGAGCAATGCTGGAGCCTTGTTGAAGGACTGCGAAAGGCATGATCCAATCATGGCATCCGAGCCCCTTACACCTGCAGTTGACGTCGTTCGTTCGTTCGTTCGTTCAACCCCTGACCAGCCGGAACGACGGTTGGACTACATGCTTGCACGAAGTACTGCAAACCAGTTCAGGGTAGCGGAATCTTGTGTTCGCTGTGCACGGCATGAACTATCTAGTCAAGTCGAAAGCTACAGCAGGCGGTCAACGTCAGAGAGAAGCTGTGCATGCGGCAGCCAGTCACTATTTCTGCTGCTCGCCGATGGCAACCCGTCAGCTACGTTGTGTCTGGCTGCACACATATATCTAAGTGCAGAGGGATACAGAGCGTACAACTGCTCGGGTCAAAAGATGCCGGTGTCTGCTCGGTACAACTCGGCATCAACATGTTCTACGAGCTCGTTTTGAGTGGCGATAGCTATGTCCGAGTCGGTAGAAGAATCAACTGAATCCAAAGCCTCTTCGCAGACAGTTCTTCAACAATGGTCGAACCAAGGACAACTAAAGCTTCGTTGATGACAACCAACTGAACATATCAACTCGTCTTGACCCCGGGTTGTGCATACGCACCAAGACGTCGGGGTGCACAAACGGAAACTCGTCCCGCTGCCTCGTACATTCGCTCGTTCGCACAGCTCTGTCTAGTTGACCGGCACAGGGCTGAACTGCAGCGTTGTCGCTGTATCTGCAGTGCGAGGAGCCCGCCGGAAGAGATTTTTTTCTTCGGCGGAGCTGCATGCGTCACTATGTGCATACGGCGTGCGTAACGTTAACAACTCGCTCCGCCCGGAAAGCAGGATGCTACATCCCGTCAGTCCGTCCCGATGCTTACAGGCTTCCGAGACATCAACTTCGGATCGGGCTCGGCTCAAGCTGGTTGGTAGCCAGACCGGAACTCCTCGTGGTCTGCATGGGACATCTGCCTCGTCCCGGCCGGTCGGCGAACTACTCCGAGAAGGGGCGGTGTCGTTCGTGTCAAGGTAGATGTGTGACGTGTTCGTCCGTCCGGTTCGCGGCGAGGACCGCTGAAGACTGGGGAGCGTGTTTGCCGTTCGTGTAGGCGGTGGGACTGCGTGCTGCGAACGAGGAGCTGCGGGCAGGCGAGGAACCGCGGGGGCGACGAACGGCGACGAACGGCGAGGTGTGAATGAGAAATGGGAAAGCCAGCAAGCTGTAGAATGGCGATGATGGTGTTTCTACGGTCCCGTCTTCGGGCAGGACTACGGAATCGGAGGTGAGGATGTGTCTCGATTTCTTTTCTCGCTCCTTTCTTGAGCCTGACCGTCCCGTCTGGTTCGTTCAGTTCGTTTGACCTGAGTCTCGGGATGGGGAGTCTGTCTAAGGTTTCTCGCCGTGCCTCGGACGCGGTTTCGGGGAGTGGCTTGGTTGCGATGGGTCAAGGTAAGTTGCCGATTTTCTCATGCTGTCGGGCAGGGTGTATGGTAAGAACCATCAACGGTGTCTGATCCCGTTTGCTTCTGATAGTCTGGGTTTGGTATGTATATCTCGCGAGGGTGCTTCAGTTAGAGGGGAGTTTTTGACACCTGGCCATCTGGGTGAAGAGTTTTCGCTGGGAACTGGCGCGTGGATGAATGAAAGGCACTCCTCAGGTAGGTGGTCTGCTTGGATTGACGGCTCCCGTAAACCTGCTGTCAGTAGAGACGCTGGGCTAAGTGAGTGGCGTACTACATCTGAGTACAAGAGGGATTGGAGAGCGCAAGGGGCAGGGAGCAAACGGCCGAGACAGGCGAGGCTAATCCGAACAAGTTCATTCGGTTCAGCTTGGACCGTAGCTAGAGATATTCTAGCAGTCAAATTTACGTCTATCATGACACAGCTACAGTGACAATGGGGATGTCTTCTGGTTCTTATATGACTTCTGAGATCGCTGTTCATCGCAAATCGAACGTGAAGACGATGGCAAGGTGGTTCCAAACCTAAGGGTGATGGCACTAGGTATCGACCGAATGGATGAGAGTGGCTTCGATCCAAGAGTAATTACAGCCTCTGGGAGCTAGCACTAGGGGATTCGGGACGAGGTCGTGTTGTCGAGTGGCTGTAGTCAGTTTGCCACAGCTTCTAGATGTGCTGGGCCTTGCTTTCAGGTTCAAGTTGATCTTCAACTGCGAGAAAGCCAGTTCGTCACAACAGAACTAACCCATCTGACTGCCCGAGCCAGACGTTGCAGCTAAAACCGGGTTTCAATCTAATCATCTCAAACTGAGTCCTATATCGCAAATACATTCTAACTGGGACCAGACTTCGTCTAATCACCTCAGAGAGGATTCGCCAATGTTCGACAGATATCTCTGTCACCTATACCGGATACCAGACAAAATGAAATGACATCTGGGAGATTATATCGCCAACTCACAAACCTAGACAAACCTCTATTACCGAAATCGACTCACCATTGTCGTCCCTGAGCCGATGGGGTTGAAGTTCGGGTACCTTAGATGGGTATAGCTGGAGCTCATTGTGTATCCATCACCTACACACATCCAAATAGTTACCCAGTTTGTCTAGAACTCGTGGCCTCCAAATCCAATCTTTTGACCCTTGTATTATCTCTCTCGGCGTCAGCTTACCCCTATTGTCGTCGTTCTGTTCAGATATAGTCTCACAGCTTCGGGGCCGCCAGGCAAACCAAAGGCTGCTTTGAGAACCAGCGAGCCCTCATCCATCTCTTTGTCTAAGTGCTAAATAGGTGCCCGTTGCCTGCACACATGGAATTTCGCTAATTTCTGGGCAAGTATGGGCTCAAGCCTAAGGCTCTATGCTAGGTACAGAACCTTCATCTTGACCAGGATATCGATGTTGACCATGTTCACATCAATGCCACTTGCTGCGGATAGGGAGACCGGTCGTACCGAATTACCCGCTCGAAACGCTCTACTCCAACATAATGCTCCCCTCACTTTCAGAACGTGTTACTTGACCTTGGGCGGGTAGCGTTGCAGGGTACGCAGGAGAGCCCCCCCTGACATGCAACACGAAATTCCAAAAAAGGCATTCACCAACCTACAAAATATCTCGAAGCGCACACTATATACACACACCTCTCATATCCAATACGTAAAGGCCACCACGAGGCCCGTCTCTCAAGATGTGTGGCAGCTTGCGATCAGTAGATCTGGAAAAAGAGGGCGGAGCAAAAAAGGAGGAAAAAAAACATATAACACCAGGGATTCATTCCCTGGTCGTCACCGACCCAACTACTAGTCTGGCCCCCACTGGCTTATCTATGGGAGATAGAAGTGGAAAGGATCCCGAGTTCTCCGGTGAGTATGGTCATATGTGATAATTCGTTCGGTTGGATTGCTACATCAAGGTCGATGGGCATCTGGAGATTGATGTTGGTCCAAGGGTGGGCAAGCAGGACAGGCGCTCACAGGGTATTTGAAGGACACCGGATAATCAACCTGGAGGCAAAGGTTAACAGCTTGTAGCAATATGGATTTGATCTCTGCATCGTCGGGGTGCAAGAAGATTGCGGTTGCGCAGCGTGGGCTCAACCGACGGAACGTCTGGATGATGGACTAGAAGTACTGTATATTGGGCGTCAATACCGACGCTGTAGAAGCGGCAGAAGCAGGCACAAATGGCTGGGCATGTTGTGGGTAGAAAGGTCGACTACGTGAAATTTCGAGATGGCTAAGTCTGGGGGGCCTGAAAGGCTTTCCCTGACAACACAAACAAGTCACCACTTTTTTTTCTTTGTCGGTTCGTTGTATTGCACATTGATCAAACTGGACTGGTACACCGTCCGTAGACTAGGTCTACAGAGGGAAGAGAAGAAGCCAACTTATTTGCCCGTCAAGTGTGTTGTCATTTTTACGTGGTTGCCAGGGGTCAGCTTGCTTTATGCGACTTCGTGCGTACCCTGCAACGGAATCCTCCAGCCGGGATCCAACTCGACTTCACATCCACATCTCAATTTCAAACTTACCCTAAAGCTAAGCGAATGGAAACACGCAACCAAACGCTTCTATCTTTCCGCAGCTAACGCTGCCACACGCGCTCTATCCTAGCTCTATCAGCCTGGAGTCTGCCTGCTATGGCACAACCGTGCGACACTCAACTCAGGGGGCTACCACCAAACTTTACACACCCTTGAATACCACATTTCCAACCTTGCCTTCCAACAGCGCAGCAACAAGCGATCGGTCGGATGGTGTAGTTGGTTATCACGTCAGTCTAACACACTGAAGGTCCCCAGATCGAGCCTGGGTTCGATCATCCCATAGATTCTCCACGAGTCACCTGTATTTTTTTGGCCTTTCCACCAACCCTTATATTTTTGAACAAACCCACACCGCATGGAAGTGGCCCCCTTTTCCCCAACTACACCTCATCCAGCCGTAACTGACCCGACCCAACTCAATTCCCACAAAACACGGACGCCAACCCCTCCCAAGAAACCACCAAGACCCAAAACCACAACCGCACAAACCAGAGACACCCGAGCCAAACTCCAGCACGGAAGCGGGAGCTTATCTCATTTACACCACCGCAATAAATAAAAACCGCGTGGCATCCATCTCACGGTCCACGGATCACGGCTCACGGTATCCGGCACAGCCCGATATTAAGTCCACTCACTCACTCGGATACCCAACCGAACACTGCCCCTTACCCGGCCCGCAAGGCCTATCGACTTTACCCCCACGGCCCACACATCGCCTACGCATTGCAAAGGCACGTACCTACGAACCTACGAAGTTGAACTGGGGGGTTTTTTTTTTCTTTTTTCCCCTTGATCGAGAATAAACACGCAATGAGACACTCCGCTGGGAGTTGTTAGACCTTGGTACCAAGAGTCGCCACCCTCGAAGCTTTCCTTCCGCGAGGCCAAGGCCCCACCTTCTTCGCTGCACCCTTGGCGCTGCAAAGTCGCCTTTGAGACGGAGCTTGGTACCCAAAGTGCCGTCTGGTATACCCCATATCAAAACATCACAGAAAGGCAATCTGAACAGGGTTGTTTGCATCGTCATCTATTCACCCCTCACACTATCCTATCCTACCCTCTGCTCTTCTCCAAGAGGCAGAGCCGAACCCAAGACCTGTCTGGTAGCTCTCCATGTCCCCTGCTCGCAAGCCGCGGCTTGAAGCAGCGCTTTTGCTCCTGGCTTTCCGGCCAAAAAGACATATCTTTCGCTGAGCCCAGCCATATAATAGTTTCGTCAGCCCTCATGCAATGTTAATCCAAACACATGACCAAAATAAGCAGACAGTAAAGTTTCCCCCTGAACGCCGCCGCAACAACCGGGGGATGTCGCAGGCAAACGCCGTACGCCCCCCATGCCTTTCCCCGACGTAAACGAGGAAGATGCTTCCCGCGTTGAGCCTCCTGGCAGCGCTGTATATCCAAAAATGATGATTGACAAAGGGAAGTATTTTGATAATGTGCAATGTACGGCCCTTGCGTTCGAGACGCAGGGTGTGGCGAGTATGTCGAAAGCCGCCTAAGAAGATAAGATGACGCCGAGTCTATGCTGCTCAGGTAAAAGGTAGATGGTATAAAATTAAAACGGCAGTGGATTATCATCCCGATGGTGTCATCGGATTCGGCCCGGTGAACGACTTGTGGTCAAAATATAGCTCGATCGTCAGACCGTGGCCTGTCATCTGCTGTTTGTGGCACGCTCTGGAGTACTACGGCAGAGGCGCAAGGGAGTTGTCAGCCCGACGAGAACGGTGGGTATCTTGCTGCGAGATGGCAGCGGATCCGTGACTCGACGGCTGAACAATCTCCCCTTTGGTCCGAGGAGAGGCCAGTATGGGCCAGACGAGGTGTTCAATCAAGGGAAAGGAGGCCCCTGGCTCGGCGGCGGAAACTGCTGGTTCCGTTGCCCGTTTTCTCCGCGAGCAGCAACCCACTCGGCATTTCCACTTTGCCGGGCGGGCAGGTCTGCGGATACGGGCACCTTGGTGTCGTCACTGGAACCGGCCGGTCGCCTGCTCCCACCGCTCCCGCTGGGGCCAGCGATCCCTGGCACGATCTGGGTGACGGCTTGTGTGATCGACGCCACCACATACGTGCGGAGTTCACGGTCCTCTCTGGAGTCCTCCTTCTCAAGCTGGAATCGCTTGTCCTTGGGCATATCGGCTCGGCGGAGATGCTTGATCTCTTGAAGAATATAGAGGAGCACCTCTTCCGGGCATTTGTTGCGATCGTTGTAGTGCTCCGACTTTCGTACGTAGCGGCGGGTCACATCGGTGGCGCCGTCGATCGAAAATGCGATGCAGTAGGACATCTTTTTACCCCAGCCTTCGGTGTAGAGTCGCGGATTGTCCCATGCCTCTTCGCAGGCATCCACATGAACCCATCGCTTTTGGTGCTCCGAGTACACCTCAGTCCAGACGTGGTCCTCTGCGTTCCATACCCAACGCACTCGTCCGCCTACTGCCCGGCACAGCATGCTGAAGCAGTTAGCCCACTCTCCGCAGCGACCTCGGCGTGTCTGCAGCAAGCGCCAGACGTCACTATAACGGGGAAATCGCTCGTAAGCTCCGCAGTGCGAGTTGGAGCATTGGTAAAGCTCCACCCTCAAGGCACCGCAGGCGTTCTCTTCGGGTGTTGGCGGTGTTGTGCCCGCTGCAATGGTTGGTGATAAGCAGACCGGACATGGGGGGTTGTTGACCCATGTGAAAAAAGTTCTCTTGAACCATCTACAGTTGATCAGTCAGCAGGTGATTCAATGAATCGGGGCTGGCCATTCCAAGGGGGGGTCGTACCTCAGCAGTGCCCTAATCACGCAATCCTGATATCCCCATTCAGGCTTGCGACCATCGCCCATACTCTCGGCCTGCGCTTGCATGACTTGCGTTTCCTCCTCGGCCTCACCATAGATCCTATCGAGCGGGATCACCTGCAAGGCCTCGTCGAGCAGGCCAGGGTTCTCGTACTTGGTCGGGGTGGCCGATAGGGATATCAGTAAACTTCTAAATTTCCGGGAAGCGGTGTCGTGCTGCGCCGGTGCTGTTGGCACCTTTGGAAGGTTGCGGACCATTGAGTAGGAAGGAGGCGTCGACGGGTTGCTTGATCCGTGCGAGGTTGATGGCCGGCCAGACCCTGATGCTGCTGATAGCGGACGGAGGTTATTTGATGATGCCCTTTCTCTGGGCGCAGGAGATCCTTGGCGTGATCGAGACTCGAGTTCATTAATTCGCTTCGTCCGTAATAACTGCTCAAATCGTAACCTTAAATCGTGTGCCCATTCCTCCCCGTACTGTTGTTGGCCTGGTGGCCCATTTTTCCCGCTGCTTTCCATGGTGTCGCAATCGATGATCGGTAGATGCAGATGGCGTCCGCAATGCGTCGTCAATGTCGTTTGGGTTCTGGTGGCAATTGTTTTAAGTTCCGGATGTTAGGCGGTGGTTTCCGAGCGACGTCGTCGGCGAGACGTCAGCAAACTCGCAATCGCGTCGTCGGATGAGTCGAGCGTCGCCAGCGTGAGAGAGAATGGCGGTGATGGGCGCCCGCCTCTCAATCAACGTCGCTTAAATTGGCTGATGTTTGAGTCTTCTTCTTTTCCCGGCAGTCGCTGTCGTGAGGGGGGATTTGTTCTCCCTCGAGCGCTGGGCGGGTCCAGGTCTTCGTCGCCGCCTAATTGCGAATTGCCGCCAAGCGCAACGTCTGCCCGTCTCGTGGTGTCGTCTCGCACGGCCGCTGCCCTACGGCCTTCGTCGGGTTTTTCTCTCGCGATGCGGCGCGGACACACGTCGCTGTCGACGAAGCTGGCGCCGCTGCCGTATGAACGAGCGGATACGGTTCGTGATGGGTTGGCGGGTGTGGAGATGGAGGTGTAGGTCGGACCTCGCAGGCGAGATGGGCGGGCAGGGTAGTAGAGGTCAGACACAGACAGGCGGAGGGGACCGGAGGACCAGGGGGGATAAAGCTGAAGATTGGGGGTTGCAAGGTTTCAGGGAGCCGACAAAAAGGCAGAGAGAGGGTCGGAGGGGTGCAGAGGCAAGCATACGTATGGCCCTCCTAACGGCACACTCCCAGGGGGTTGCGTGGCAGGACACCGTCTCGACAGCGGGTGAGCATTGCTCAGCCGAGTAGTTAGGTAACTGCGCTGGCTGCGTACGCCCCCCGCCAGATCTCGAGGGTTCTCTCCGCTTTTTTCTCCGCGCCGCACGTGGTCCGGCGACGTCTTACTCGCCACCTTTCAGCAGCCGTTCCTTCCTTCCCTTGCACGCGATTCGAAAACCTCTTTTGGAGTCGCAAAAGTGTGCGCAACGGACGAGATATCGTCGGTCACGTCCATTTGATCCGAGGGGGGCGTGAGAGCAGCGGGCGGACGATTTGCGCTAGAGGAGGGGCGACGCACAGAAGAGGGCAGCTTGGGAGGGAACGCGCGTCCACTTCTATTTGGGCCCCATGCCGGTCCAATCAGACGCGGCCTCGGGGTCCCTCCGCCTCAAATGGGGTCTCACGCAACGAAGCTGGAGTCCGTTGCTTCGTCACTGCATTCAGTCCCGATGCATTTGCAGTACGGAATTTCTTCTTGAGGTTATCATCTTCGGATAAGAATCTTGAAGAGTCTCCCGATATCTACCTCAAACGTCTCTTTTAGCTCGTCCGTGTCGCCTGTTCCAGCACGCACTCAATGTTGGTAGAAAGAGACAGTCGGGTTCTGCGGCCGCCGAAAGTGTCTACCTAATTCGGGGTGTTCCTGTGGGCAGGAACGGATGTGGGTCTACGATGACGAGGCATGGGCTTCTGGCTGCCGAATCTGCGAGTGTCAATCGCTGGGGGCCGTTCGTGTGGCACTTGGTGGTGTGGCTGAAGCAACGTCCCTTGTTCTCTTGGCAGACTCGAGCTTGCACTGCCGCGCCTCGAGTCGGACGAATCTATTCTACCCCACGGCTTCTGGCTTCTAGCTTCACCTCACCGTCGACGGTTTCCGTGTGTGCCACAGGAACGGGCTGGCACATTTCGACGGCAGTTAAGATCTAGGTCCCGAATGAGGTCCCGGCCGCGATTCCGGATGGTTATCGATTGGCTTATCTCGTGTTGAGAGTATTCGCTGCCGATTTCCAGGTCGCAATGTCCCAATTGGCCGGGCATTGAAACAGCCAGCGGGAGACTCCTGGAACATCAGGCAAAAGGCATATGAGCAACTCAGCCTCGTTTGTCTGGCGGGCCCCTGTCGGCGAATTGCGCGCCGGAACCGGGACGCTCACCACGCGTACGCATCTCGATCTTCCCTTCACAGTGTGCGTACATTTCGAGTCACGGCCCCGAGCAACGTAAACCGCTTCGTCGTCGCCTGTGTCGCGGCTTTTCCGTACCCAAGTAGTTGACATTGGTATATCAGGTGACAGCGACTGTGCGCGAGTGGATTGTGGAGTGCTTACTGACAGTAAAACGGTGACGACTTCGGGGGCAAAACAGACAGAAATTTTTCAGACGCCAGCGCCGACGACAAGAAATGCGTAGGCCTCGAAGCCTAGGGCGAAGAAAACTGTCAGATCTTGAATGGGGGCTCGAGACCGCCGTGGACCTTCCCGATGCGGTGCTTCGTGGTCGGACAGTGTGGATAGCGAATTACCTTTCCGTGGCGCTGGAGTGGTTGAGATCGGGGCCAGCGATTACGCGGCGCCCGGGATTTATGGATGCCATTGCGTGTTTCCCGCCAATGGCCAGCAGCCAACCACGCTGCTCCACTCTCAACGTCGATCCACTGCACATCAACCGTCCGCGGGCTGGCGACCACTTTTGATGCCTTTAATTATCATCCGAATAGCCTCTCGCCGAGAACTGCGAACGGCCTCAGGACTCAGGTTTATTGGATATGGAGTCTTGGCACTTTGCGCACCCCTCGCCAGCTCCCACCACGTTACGGCGGTCTATTTCCACGCAACAAACTTATCTATCTCCTGAACTGTCAACGAGTTGTGGTCTCCGAGCTGTGGCGCCGCCAAGGGTGGTGTTCGTGCCGATACTCGACGGGTCGGATGGGTGTGCCGAACCTTCAGTGCTTATCCAAAGCAGTTGCCCAGCGACAACCCGGGCACCAACGGCTCATGGACTCATGGGTGGTGTTGGTGATGTTTGCTTTTCGGGCAAAGATGTCCCAGGGGTCGTGTTGCTCCCCTCGGTAGCCTGCCTCCATCATCCGCGAATGGCCCAATCGTAGGGCTACGTTCCCTTGGACTGCCTCCCTTCCCTTGAAACTTCGCAAGGAGAGAGCATTGGCCCAATCACATCTTTCATGTTTCTACGCACGAAGCGATCTTCCCCTCTTCGCCACCCTGTTGGAGTTCGATGATCAAACTACAAACCCATGGCCCACGTATTGTCTAGCTCTGGGCACTGCTAACCGGGTCGCTTGAGTCTTCACCGCCGTAAATCTCAGGAGAAGGATGAACCTTGGAGGAGAGAAGGGAGAAAAGGGGGGGGTCACACCTTGACGCGCGTCTTCCACTCTCTTGGGAGAAGGAAACCCACACTGCTTCGCTCCCTGGACCCTACGCATCCACGTGGGAACTTTAGCAATATGGGCTCTCTCCCCGGTCTCGCCGCCCCAACATATGCTACCAACCACGCACTGATATGGATGGGTGCTGACTTGGTAGCCGACCCCGACGGCCAACAGGGAATACTCAGGAGCTCCGCCTGACTTCCGTCCCCTTTGAGCTCGGGTGGGTACGGGTATCGTCGTTCGGCCACGTCTCGGCGTTGGGGCGTGAAAACTTTTACTCGTAGCTCTTGTCTTGCTTGGCCCGCTGCTCTGCCAGCAGTCCCTAGGCAGGGCTAATCGATGTTGATGCTTCTCGACGATATTTACAAGATCCGCCACTGAGCCATCGCCTTCTTGAGCAACTCTCTTGCTAGCGGAGCTCGTCACAGTACTCTTATGGCCGTCTCCCATAGCTTCTGCGCTCCTCTTGAGAGGAAGACCTTCTCACCACATGTCCATTGACCATGCAGACGATACCACAAACAGGTACGGCGTCGTCATCTGCCGCATCATGATGGGGCAATATTGGTAAACGTGCGTGGCCAAGTCCCCGGATCAGGACTTCCAGCTTGACCCGGGCGTTCCCCTAGACAGAGGTCTGGAAATCTCGCGCGGGAGGCACGGGGACCACTCGTTGGTTCGGCCGAAAAAGAGTGAGGATGATGAGCTTTCCTGTTTTGCCCGTTCCGCGACCGATGTTTGGGGGGCACGAATGCTTCCCCCTCGGAAGGGAAGTGAGGGTCCGTCTCCGTAGCTACCTCAGGTAGTGAGCAATGTCCATGCCGATAATCAAGTACCTCTAAGTCCAGGACAGGCCGTTCTCGAGGTCGGAAATGCAAAACAGGAGACCTGGCGGTGTGTTCAGCATGGCGTAGCTGCATCCCGTTGATGCCAACTTGATCGTGATCGAGGCCTGTGAGGAGATGCCTCTCATGCCAGTCGTGGGTACGGAGAAGGCGTGAGTTACTTCGTAAGAAGTCTTGTTCTTGTTCGACCGGGAATTCCTTGGGACGTGAAGTGCTGTAGTTGTCTTTGTACGTGCCTCGACCACAATACCTTAAAGGGGGAGAAAGGTCACGTCCACGATTTGGGCCCTTGTGTGACTGTTGGAAGGATCCCATTGTCGACATTGGGCTGACCTGCTTACCCAAGCATGGCAACCCATGGAAACCGATCCCCCGTTGCCTGATAATGGCCATGGCTTACATCAAGGGGATGTGAAACCATGGGTTGTACCGGAAGGCTTGTCTTTGAAGTTCACTGTGTCACCAAACCCCCACTCTGGGTACCCTTCCCTTGGAGTTTTGGAATTTTAGGGGCTTGGTGAATCGCTTCGAAGGAATAATCTTTTTTTTTTGTCGATGCCTCTTCTGGTGATGCCATGGGAGGCAGGGTATGGTGGATTTCGACAGATAAACAGTCTGACGATCGAACATCTCATAACACTCTTGAACGGGAGTGTTGGGGAAGAGAACCTCACCCCTTGCAATTCATTGTCAGTGTTTTTGTCGGTTCGGCGATGCGTCACTAGACTCGCTGTGATCACCCACCCCTTTTCTCAAACTCATTGGTGTTGGTCACATTGTAAAAGGTATCAGCTATAGCGTGATACGCCTCAAACGGATTGAAATAGGCGTTGACGGCAATAAAAGAAGCGTCAGTTATCTAGCGAGAGGCCTATTTGACGGCGTATAATACCTCTGTTGTATCTCGAGCGGCTAAGGGTACAATGTAACAGGCGTGAACTAAGCCAGGGAAGGCCTTGGGTCAACTGTGGACGGCATCGGTTGCATTATAGAAGGTGTAATTTGGATGGCAGGCGGCGTCGATTGCATTCTGGGAGGCCTTGCTTGCATTGTGGAAGGCGTCAGCTGCATTGTTGGAGGTGTTGTTTTTATCGCAGAAGGCCATTCTTGGAGCTGTGAAGGCCTTTGAGGGACAGGGCAAGGTGTTTTCAAAATGACTGGAAGGAGCAAGGCCATGCTTGAGAGGCATACGAAGCCACGTACAATGCCTCCAAATGTTCAAGGTAGGTAGGCCTGCTTCTGGCACTGAGAGGCCTTACTGCATTCTTCAAACACCTGATTTGACGACATCAAGACAAATGTCAGGGACTCTTTGACTTGACTCAGGTCACAGGGGACTATTTTATCAAAGCGTACCAGTTAAATGTTTAGAACTTTTAGATTAACCCCCTAGTCTACAATGCATTGCGCCGAGGAGTTTTGGTCATGAGATGGTCATCGTAGCGAGCCAAGCGATAAAAAAGAAAATCCGTGTCGTCAATCTTGGCCATTTCCCTCACCCGGGAATGACTGAAGCAGAAATGCAGCTCGACAGTTGCTGGGCGCTGAAAACCTCATGTCCCGCTCCCAAAACCGAGATGAAGACGCCTCCTGCCAGACCGACTTCGGCCCAGATCGTATCTCCTCAGAATCCCGCCTATACATCCCGCCTATATCGCGCCCCACCCGAGGTGAAGGTGAACCGCACGCCCGGGACTTCTTTCTGCACTTATCGCGAGGACATTGCCTTGGTGACCAGCCTCTTGAGGGCAAGCTCCTTCTTCTTGAGGTCATCAGCGGTGGAGTCCTCAATCTCGAGCTGACCCATGGCCTCGCTGAGCGACTGCTCAATCTTCTCCTTCTGGCCACGCTTGAGCTTGAGGGATAGTGTTGGGTCGGAGATGATCTCCTCAACACGCGAGAGATAAGCCTCAAGCTGCTGCTTGGCCTCGAAGCGCTTGCTGAAAGCCTCATCGTTGCTCTTGAACTTCTCGGCCTCTGCGGGGTTGTCAGTGGAACTGCCTTTCGGGCACGGAATTAGGGAGGGGGTCATGCTTACCGTTGATCATGTTCTCGATCTCAGTGGACGAGAGCTTGCCAACAGAGTTGGAGATGGTGATGTTGGCGCTGCGGCCTGAGGTCTTCTCGGTGGCAGTAACCTTGAGGATACCGTTGACATCGACCTCGAAGACGACCTCAAGGACGGGCTCACCAGCCTTCATGGGAGGGATGGGAGCAAGAGTGAATTCGCCAAGGGAAGTGTTGTCCTCGCAGTTGACACGCTCACCCTGGTAAACGGGGAACTGAACGGTCTGCTGGTTGTCGGCAACAGTGGTGAATGTCCTGAACAGATGTTAGCTTCGAGCGCCATGGCCAAAGTTTGTGAAATTTACCTCTTCTTGAGGGTAGGGACAGTACTGCCGCGAGGAACGACAGGGGCGAAGATGTTGCCCTCCATGGCAACACCGAGGGAAAGAGGGACGACATCGAGGAGGAGAAGGTCGGAGGTGTCGGCGGAGGTGGCCTTGCCGGAGAGGATACCGGCTTGAACGGCAGCACCGTAGGCAACGGCCTCGTCAGGGTTGATGCTCTTCTCGAGCTTCTTGCCGTCGAAGAACTCGCTGAGGAGCTTCTGGATACGGGGGATACGGGTGGAACCACCGACGAGGACGATCTCATCAACACCGGACTTCTCGATGCTAGCGTCCTTGAGGACCTGGGCAACGGGCTCGAGGGTACCAGAGAAGGCCTTGGCGTTCAGGTCCTCGAAACGAGCACGGGTGATCTGCATGTTGAAGTCCTCGCCATCGAAGAGCGAGTCGATCTCGATGGTGGTCTGAGCGCCGTTGGAGAGGGTACGCTTGGCACGCTCGCAAGCGGTTCTCAGGCGGCGGAGAGCACGGGGGTCGGAGGAAAGACTGGTGGTGAATGTCAGCTTAACTTCTAGCATCAACGATAGAAAGGATTAGGGTTACTCTTTTTTAGATTTCCGAGTGAATTCCTTTTTGCAGTGGTCGAGGAGGTTGGTATCGAAGTCCTGACCACCAAGATGGGTGTCACCAGCGGTAGCCTTGACGGTGAAGACACCACCCTGGATGTTGAGGAGCGACACATCGAAAGTACCACCACCGAGATCGTAGATGAGGACGTTACGCTCCTTAGCAGACTTGCCAGAGCCGAGACCGTAGGCAATGGCAGCAGCGGTAGGCTCGTTGATGATACGGAGAACGTTCATACCAGAGATGGCACCAGCGTCCTTGGTAGCCTGACGCTGGTTGTCGTTGAAGTAGGCGGGCACAGTGATGACAGCCTTCTCAACCTTCTTGCCGAGCTTCACCTCGGCAATCTCCTTCATCTGCACGATAATGTGGTCAGCAACAGAAAACGGTCAGTTCACACAGCAACGCTAACCTTGGTGAGGACCATGGCGGAGATCTCCTGAGGGGAGAAAGAGGAGGTCTTGCCGAGGTACTCGACCTCAACCTTGGGGTTGCCGTTGCCATCATCAACGACCTTGAAGGGCCACGACTCCATGTCCTTCTTGACGGTAGGGTCATCGAAGCGGCGACCAATGAGACGCCTGTTGGGTTGATGGTTAGCTATTTGTGCGGTATCGGGTCCGTAGAAGCTCGCTCATACTTGACATCGAAGACGGTGTTGACCGGGTTCATGGCGGCCTGGTTCTTGGCCGCCTCACCGATCAGACGCTCGCTGTCGGTGAAGGACACGAACGAGGGGGTAGTGAAGTTACCCTGCTCGTTGGCGATGATCTCAACATTGGTTCCCTCGTACGTGGCAACGCAGGAGTAGGTAGTGCCTGATTATCACAAACACCGGTCAGCAAAGCACAAAATGAAAAATGCGCCCGATTGGCAACCATCCAGCTGCGGCAGACCGCAGCCAGCGCCTCTAGTCGCAACTCACCAAGATCGATGCCAATGGCACCATCGTAAACCTCGTCAGCCATGATGAAGGATGTGTGAGTGTAGAGGGAATGTGTTGAGAAGATCGAGGTGAAGCTGGCGCAGAAGAGAGAAGCCGATAGGACGTGGGGCAGGCGGGTAGGTTCTTAAATTTTGAAATTTTCGATTGCGGTGAACTTTTTTTTTGCATGCCAAGGTCCTAAGCCCCACCTTTCCCCCACTGAATCCCCTGGCTTGAAGCACAGCAGGTTTCGCTGGGGGAGCGGCTTACTCGAGAATTTGCCAGCCTTGCACGTGACCGGGCATGGATCAAGTCCAGCCCCTCCGAGGACTTTGGACCCTGAACATCTTGGCCAGCCATAGCCTGGGCGCGCGCCTACTAGTACAGTGAGGGGACCAAGACCTCTAAGTAGGCGCCGCAGTTTCGGTTTCGCCTGAAATTTGCTGTGGCTGACGTTTTTCAGAGAAAGTTTGCGATCGCTTTCACAACTCGCAAAAAAGGTGCCCCATCGCCATCACCACGCCAGAAGTTTCCGGAACGACTATTGCCTGGAGCAAGTCGCACTTTCCCTTCAGAGCTGCGCAGAGTGTCACTGCCAAACACCTTGATTGAGTCTTTCTTCCTGTCGTCCCGCACCTCATCCCGTCAACCACCTGTTCCCGGTCGCATTCCCGACAACAACTTTGCGAACCCCACCACAACGATAACCACAGTTGTGAACTCCTTGCACTTCCTTGCCGTCCCAACATCCTGCGACCCTCAAGATGTCGGAGCAAGTCGATCTCACTACGATTCCCATTTCGCCTGAGGGCGGCAATGTCAATGCTGGCGCCTCGGAGGATCCCAACAAGCTTGTCACAGTCTTCCACGACAAGGACAACTTCAACGTCAAGCACCCTCTCTCCAACCGATGGACACTCTGGTTTACCAAGCCCGCCAGCGGAAAGGTATGCCGCCTGTTGCCCCGCATCTAGGTGGGACTGTTTGTTCGTGCCGCCCAAAGCTGACCAGCGCGACAGGGCGACAACTGGAACGATTTGCTGAAGGAGGTCATCACCTTTGAGTCTGTTGAGGAGTTCTGGGGTATCTACGTACGTTTGCCCGTCTTTGCTTCCCTCGCCCCTGTGGCAGGCCTTTTACTAACCTGGCCTGACTGCAGAACAACATTGCCCCCGTATCGGGCCTCGCGCTCAAGTCCGACTACCACTTGTTCAAGGAGAATGTCCGCCCCGAGTGGGAGGACCCCCAGAACAAGCATGGCGGCAAGTGGTCCTACCAGTTCAAGGACAAGCGCTCCGTCAACATAGATGAGTTGTGGCTGCATACTATGCTCGCTGCCATCGGTGAGACGCTCGAGGACGAGGAGGACGGTGAGGTGATGGGTGTCGTCGTCAACGTTCGCAAGGCTTTCTTCCGTATCGGTGTGTGGACTCGCACCATCGGCAAGAGCATCCCTGGCCGCGGCGACGGCGACATTGCGGGTGGCAAGGGCCGGTCCCCCGAGAAGGGCAAGGAGATTCTTCAGGCTATCGGCAAGCGCTTCAAGGACGTCCTCAAGCTGCCTCCTTCCGAGGTGGTTGAGTTCTCCGGTCACACGGATAGCGCGCATAGTGGCAGCACACGTGCCAAAGCGAAGTTCACAGTCTAGTAACTTCCTATCACCCTCTAGCCATCGCCTCTACACTGCGAGGCTGAACACCCTACCTACGACAAGACACCGCATTACACTCCTACATCACCTCTTGCCGCTGAACAGCATAGATATCTCCATGATAATACGATTGTGGCGGGCGACGACCGAATATGACGAATGTGGATTACCTCTGGCTCGTACAAATGGGACGACTCTGAAAAGTTGGCTTTCTTGCGTTGTCGGGCCTCGAGATATGGGGGATCCGGACGTGGAGAGGGTCGCTCTGTAATTGTTCATGATTTCATCTTATGCGGGGGAATTTTCGTGGGCGTTTCTGCAGCTGGGCCTTTTCCTAGGTACCTCCTATCATAGCTTTTGCAGGATTCCCATTTAGAGCCGACTTCTTACCCTACAAAGTTCGATGATTCAGTAGTTGAGTCCGTTGATGCTCTGAGGTGATCCATGGTTCTTGAGTTTCTGAGTTGAATAGCCCCCACCGTCTCAATTTGCCACTCATGCTGCCTGACACGGGCGAAGATAGGAGTAAGTAAACAAATCGAGCTTCCTTGCTCGCCCCGCCCCACCCCAAAAGGGCACCGAGACAAAAGTATTCAGGACAAACACTCCCACAGGAAGAAAAGTCGACAACCCGACAGCTTGTTTGGCATAGATGCGTAGGTACGTCCTTATAATACAAAATGCCACCTCTATCAGCTTTCGCCCCCCTAGGGTCTCTAGCGTTCCAATGATAACCCGATGATAATGCTTTCACATGCCGAACGAAACCGAACCGACCGACCAAACCAATCGTCCAAAGCGCCGCCGAGGAATTTTCAAGCTTTTCATGCTCGCCCTTGTCACGATGCCGTCTAGTTACATCTCATCCCCGCTAAACTCATCTTGAAAGATATCTTTTACGAGCTGCTTCTTGTTGATCTTGCCCATGGCATTGCGCGGAATGTGCGAAACGACCTTGAGCACCTGGGGGATCTTGTAGTTGGCGAGTCGGCCCTTGAGAGCGCGGCGCATGTCGAGCGGCGTCCAGCGACCTTCGGGAAGGTGGTCGCGGTCGAGGATGACGACGGCGCCGACCTTTTGGCCCCACTTTCCGGAGGGAACGGCAAGCACGGCGACTTCGGAGACTTGCGGGAGTGAGAGCATCTCGCGCTCCACTTCGAGGGCAGAGACTTTCTCACCGCCACTCTTGATGATGTCGGCGCTGCGGCGGCCGAGGATGAAGTACATATCTCCGCGGGTCCAGTCGCGCTGACTGGGAAGGGTGCTTCGGCCGGCAGTCTCGACGGGGCGGCGGACGGCAACGTCACCGGTTTTGAACCATTGACCGCGACCGTCTTTGGAGTCGACGAATTCTTTGGATGTTGCATCGGGGTTACGCCAGTACTCTGCGAAGATGGTCGGGCCGCGGAGCTGGATCTCGCCAACTCTCTCGCGGCCGTCGGTGTCGCGCTCGTGGCCCTTTTCGATGACTTGGTGTGTGTCGACATCAACGAGGCGTGCTTCAACGCCGGGAAGGGGCCACCCAACGGAGCCGTCTACGCGGTCTGCCACGTCTAATCCACAACTGAGTGCCATGCCTACCTCGGTCATGCCGAAACGCTCTAGCAGAACGTTTCCCCCGCTCAAATCAGACCAAGCACGCTTGATGGGGGTTGGTAAGGCAGCGGAACCGGATATGGCAAGACGGAGGTTTGCTGGGCTGATAGCGGTGCGGGTGGCGCTCTGCATATCTGGATCCAGTAGTTTGTGCGTAGCTAATAACCTAGAATAGACCGTAGGTACAACCGTAAAGAAGGTTATCTTCTCCTGTCGGCCGAATGAAGATCTGGAGTCGGGGTCGGGTGTCTGATCGGGGGTGAGGAAGGGGGCGGCAAAGCGTTTCCATACGGCGTCCGCATTGAAGGGAAACAGGAACTCGGTGCTGCTTCCAGCAAAAAGGGGCGTGAAAACGGCGTTGATCGTCCCGTGGATGTGGTGTAGCGGAAGAACATGCAGAAGGTGGTCGGAGGGGGAATATTCCCATGCTTGGATGAGGGAACGTGCCTGGGCCGTCATGACGGATTGAGGCAGCAGGACCCCTTTCTGTTCCCAATCCCTCGTGTCAGAAAGGCCAAAACCACCAGAGGTTACAGTTGCTAGGAGAACTCATACCGGCCTATTAGTGGTACCCGAGGTGTAGAGCATCATGCCCGCCTGCCCAGGGCTTGCCTTTTCCAACAACACTTTCTGATGACACCCGCCACCCTGGAACTTGGAGAGCTGCAGGTAGATAGGGGGTGCATCCAGCTCTGTCCTGAGCACCTCCTGCGCCTTCTGGGCGAACTTTGCTGATGACAACAGCATCAACGCCTCGCTATGATTTAAGATGTACTGGAGTTCTGGTGCTGGAAATGCTGGGGAAAGTGGCACAGCAATGGACCTCGCTGCCAGAATTGCCAAGATGGTCACTTTTCGGAGTATTTTGTTAACTCAACTTTGGTCTCATGAGGGGTCAAGGGGACATCGGCAATGTGGGGGACGGGACGTATGACGGCTTACCTACATAGTCGTAACTGTTCTCGACCAGAAAAGCGATGCGCTCGCCATTGATGTCGGACCTCCCCGCGGCCTCGTACAGGCGGTTCCGGGTCCTGCAGACGTCGCCAAGGAGCTCCCCGTACCGGAATCGGCGGCCGCTGCCCGAGTGGACAACCACGGTCGAGTCCGGGTCATGACGGGCGATTGCCTCGAACACGGGAAGACGGGGAAGCGTGGACAGCATTCTGACGATTCCAACGCCGGATCCAACACCAACAACGCCGATTACGCCAGTTACGCCACCGCGTGCGGGTTGGATTCGGGACAGGCTTCGGGCGGGAGCTGGGGCGAGGGATGCAGCACACGCAGCGGCAGTGGTTGACAGCCGGGCTCCAAGTCCAAGTATCCCGCCGCGGGCAAAGGCAAAGGACATTGAAGAAAGGGAGGGGCCCCCAGAAAAGGGGGGGCAGAGACGGGGCGGCGTCTTGTCGGACTTATAGCAATCGGGACGAACGCTGGAGAAATTCTAAAACAAGTGTAGCAACCTACTCCGTACACTGACAATCGCGGATCGGTCGACGATAGGCACGCTTACTCGGGTACTAGGCACGCGGGCTCGGCCGGTAACAGCGTCGCACTATAGCAGGGATTCCACGCGTTAGCCACGCCCGCTCCCCGCTCTGGCGTGCCTGGTGTCTTCTGATGAGCCGGGTCTGAGAGTCCGGCGCATCCTACTTCTTTCTCCGGGAGATGCAGCGGTAAATTGATTTTTTCGGCCTGGGATGACGAGACGGAAACTGCTTCTTTTTTGGGCCTGCTGGGATGGAGAAGGCGTGGGGAACTCCTTCCTTCGTACCTTCCCCTCGCGTCGTTACCTTAGCTAGGCTTACAGCAGCGTCCCTTTTTTTCTCCGCAAGTTATGCCCCTAAACCCTTGCAAAGCCAACGCAACGCCGGCCCCGCCACTCGGGCCCTGATGCTGCCTCGCTTGGCTTTTGACAACCCGTTTCTGCCGGCCTGCCTTTGGCGCAAGGCATTCTCACTGCCGACGACGCTCCCGCGCCAGCATCCGTGCCCAGCATTCAAGCCTCCCGCTTGTGGTACTGTACTGTACATACCTACTATACCGCAGCTTTTTGATAGCGGCATCATACGAAACATCCGATCTAGGCCCATCCATGTTTCGCCATAGCGCTCTCAGCCTCGTGAGGAGAGCAGCACCAGCGACGCGACGCCCGCTATCATCCAGCATGGCCTCATCACCCTCCAGCTCCCAGTCCCCGGTCGAGGACACCATCCGGGAAAAGGTGTGTTCCATACCATACCCCCACCCCCACATCCAAGCAAAACACACATTTGGTGTAACGAGGTGAGCTGCGGCTGAACAAATATTGCCGCCACCCTCATCCAGATCACCGCGGCCTTGCAACCGTCGACGCTCGAGATCTTTAATGACTCGCATCTTCACGCTCACCACAAGGCCATGGAGGGAGTCACGTCGCGTGAGACCCACTTCCGCCTGGTCATCACCTCGGAAGCTTTCCGGTCCAAGATGCAACCGGCTAGACACAGACTTGTCTACTCTCTTCTCAAGGGCGAGATGGCCATGGAAGGTGGTATTCACGCTTTGCAACTACGCACGATGACGCCCGAGGAAGAGGACAAACGGAAGCAAGCGGAAAGTTCAGCGTGAAGAGAGTGAGACAACCAATGTAAATGATACCCATAGGCTTTTAAGGCGGGCTGCCATGATCATCAACACTGTGACTGCGCTCAACATGCATATGCTACCGTCCCCAATGAATGCTATGTATACTTCATCAACACGCATAATCATTGAAACTCATCAAGCCTCATCAAATCCGGTCCACTGCGCCCGTACACCATCGCTATGCGTAGCTTCAACTTTCACTGCCCCCCATCGAGCTTTTAGGCGTTGAGCCCCTCTCCTTCATCTTCTTTGCGACAAACTCTCGAAAGCGAGCTGAGCGCTGCTGTGGCGTCTCGTTCCTGGATGTCCTAGACTTTCTACTGTCTGTGGACATTGGGGCTCCAGCTGGTGGCCGATTGGTATCCCTAGGTCTCAGCAGTGTCTCTGGGACAGGTGTGCAATCCTCTGCCATCCTCTTTCGCTTCGTGTCCCGAGGGGATGGAGCTGTGAGGTCTATATGAGTTCCCATGTAACTCGTTGTGGATTCGATATCTTCTCGACTTCGTGACCTTCTCGCTCCGCGGGATGGGATTGTGAGGTCTATATGAGTTTGTATGTGGCTCGGCGTGGATTTGAAATCCTCTCGACTTATTGTTCTTCTTGTTCCGCCGGATGGGAGCAAGGGTGTCTGAGGGACAGGAACGGAAACATCGGGGGAATGGAGACGAGACTGCCGTCTTGGTTGTGTATTTTCCATGATTTCGATCGGGTCAAATGCCAGCTCGTCTGCGTGGGTCGTCTGCGGGGCGGATATAGTTGGAGATGGCCGGGACCTGGGGCTGGTGCTCATGGATGTTGTGGGGGGTAAGGCGGAGTAAGCGACATCTGCTATCCGTACCTGCTCAGCATCTTTGGTACGCCAATCTTGAACGGGAGCCACTTGGTTGGGTTCGGCGTGGTTGGCTAGGATGGAGTCAAGGTTGTCCTTGGTGAGAATGCCTCGCGTATACTGAGGACTTGAGACATTCTCGACATACCACTGCACCACAGTCAGGGGTTTTTCACCCGGAGCAAGTGCTGCAATATACTCCGTATACTCCCCACAGAACACGCGCAACAGGTCGTCGAAAAGAAACACGGGGAAGCGTTTCTTGTTGCGAACATCCTGGAGGACCTTAACACCGCGCATGAAGCTGCTAGAGCTGCAAGGGTAATCGGGATAAGCTAACATGAAGGCAGTAAAAGGAACTTGTGACACAGGGCCGTTTGGCGGGATCGCATCGAGAAGGCTTGATTGGGGCCACTGTATGTCGACCTGAGGCTTCGAAGAAGCTTGAACGCTTGCCTTGGATGGTGGGGGTTCACTTGCTGAGGAAACGGTTGGTAGTATACTGGAGGATGTGTCCACCATGGGCGCTCTGGGAGGAGAAGAGGCCGGAATCCGGGACGCTGGCCAAGGTGGGGGGTTGGAGGATAATTCGGCCGGGCCTGTGACTCCTGAGGGTTGTTTGGCCTCAGGACTGAACTTGTCCGCCAATGGCCTCATGAGCCGCTGCCGTTTCGAACCCGATGGACCGGCTGGGCTGCCACCCGCGAACGTGGACGGAATAATCTGCGCCGACGGAGGAGTATGCTCGGGAATGCCCAACGCAGCCACGGTGGCCGGTGCAGGTGCAGGTGCCCCTTGCTGTTCGCTACCCCTGGTGATCACCAGCGGTTCGTCCTCAACTGACACCACACTGCTTGACGCAACCATTTCGAGGTAGACAGCTTTGGAAAGCGCCTGGTTCGTTAGACGATTTGAATGGGGAGGGCTTGAGGCGGCGGGGATGGGTAAATATGGTGCAGGCCCCGGCTGTTCATCCGCGAGACTCAGCCGTCGACTGGATCGTCGAACAGAGCGCACCGGTGATGGCGACCATGAAAGTTGAGTTCCCGCATCTTCGCTGTCCGCTTGGCTTTGTCGCCGACTCCGTGATGAGCACTGCAAGATCCGTCCGGAGGTTGGATCTTCTTTCTGCGGCGTCCTTGGAGTCGGGATTTCTGGAAGGGGCATCGAGCCCTTCTCTGCTGCTCGTGCTTGAACTGGTGCTGGAGCTAGCCCTTTTGAAACTGATTTCTGCACGACTGCGCTCTGAAGAGCCGTCAAAACCTCTTCCGGGATCTCAGCAAAACCGTTGGACCAAGCATCTTCGCGGTCCAGAAGCGCCTGTTGCTTCTTGGGAATTTGCATATACCGCCGGTGTATCCTCTCTTCCCCTATCCCAGGCGTCCAAGTTCGTACAGGTGTAGACATGATGAACTGCGTGTACTGATTTGCTCCATGGATATGCAGTCGCGGCGTTGCTACGGCTTCCCTCAGAGGCGCATGTCGACGAGTGACAGATCGATGCTGAAATCAGTAGCGCGTTTTGCAGTTAGGAACGCGACAATGGAGACAGGGTTTGGCCCTGCAGACACCAAGTCATGTGACCAGGAACGTCAGCAAGAAGCAGCGGCCCCAGTGACGACATCCGATTCGCACGTTGCACCCCGCGAACCAGTGGATGTGCATTCGAAGGCATGGTCTTGGCATTGTGACTGGACCACCCAAACTGAGCATGTGAGGTGATCCAGCTGCGTCTCGAGGCCCACGTCATTCGCGTCGTTTTGTTTTCGTCCCTCAACGTTGCCGCATCCCCGTTGTCCCAACACGCCGCACCCGGGATGCTTGCGGGTCAGCCAACCATCGGCTTATTATCCCCCCTCGCAGGGCCTCGATCACCTCCTTCCCCTTCCCCACAAGTTAGCTCCAGCAACATAACGACTCTTGGTGCCCAAGCTCGAAAACCACGACGACAGCGACGGCGGCATGGCCCATGCCAACGCCAGTACCCCCCTAGCGACGCCTCCCTCCCCTGGCGCCGCCCGGGTCCGCCGCGATTCCCTGGCCTCGGTCTCGACTTCCTCGCAGGTCGACAAAGCTCAGCTTGCGATCACTCTCGACAAGATCCACACCTCGGCCAGCCAGACAGGTGTGCTGACCACGTTCAATGACTTTGCTCCCCCCCCAGGTAGCCTGCCTGTCGTAGAAAGCAAGGGTACGGCTGGAGAGCTTGTGCAGCAGGGCCTGAGCGGTCTTTACAGCCGTTTCAAAGAGGCCGTTGGTGCCGTTGGAAAAGTCACCGTTCAAGAGGTAGACGATGGTGATGGCCCCGATAGCGCGTCAAAGAAGACCTCGACCTCCCCCCTTCCACGGGGGGAGAGCGGGGCAACCAACTCGACATTCGATTCGACCACGTCTTCGGAGCTACCGACGTCTGGCACCATGACTTCCTCGGGTGCCATGACAGCTGACTCGTCCTACCCGCCGCAGTCGTCGAAAGCGTCGTCTATTACAACAGCCTCTACCCCCAAGACGGCTCCCTCAAGCGTGCAGAACTTGACAAAGATGGTTAGGGGTGTTGCAACGACTACACCCAGCGCTGGCGTGGCGCCGGTTATGGCAAAAGGGATGATAGACAAGGAAGCTTCACGCGGCGTGGCCACCCGATTGGAGGAACAGTCAAGTCGGAGCACCGGGCGACGAAGCATGAGCAGACCGGCCGAGGGCACACCAACCTCCAACCACTCTGGGAACCCCAGCCTGGAGAGTCTCCCGATCAGCGACAGGATTTCCATGCCCAGCCGATCGAGACGCGACGATGCCCTCAGCATTGATGGGAGCACCGAAACGCCATCAAGTCCAGTTACAAATACCGTCGAGATGCGAGTCTCTTCGACTTCGTCGCGGGCGGCCCCAGGGGACGCCATGAGAAAGCCCGCAGTCATTGACCGCATCGCCTACTCAGGAGGTGGTACCCGTTCAAGATCTTCATCCATGGAGCCGGGAACAGCTGAACCAAGTCCTGTCAGCACCTCAGCACATAGCTCCGTATATCATGATTCCTTCGCACACAACGAAAGACCGCAAAGGCTGCAGTCCGGCGCCATGAAAATTCCCGGTACAACAACTAACGAAGGCGCCCCAGAAATGGTCAACGCACGGTTGGAAATGATGCGCAAACAAGTCCTCAGCAAGGAGTTTTGGATGGCTGATGAGACATGCAAGGAGTGCTTCCTTTGCGGCACGCCATTTTCTGCATTCCGGCGCAAGCATCACTGTCGGACATGCGGTTGTATATTTGACTCAAAATGCACCTCCAGCATCTCTGGACAGAAGTTCGGCGTCCAGGGGTCTTTGCGAGTGTGCAAGACCTGCCTCAATGTCATAAACCGTCGGTATGACAGCGGTTCGGATGATTCAGGTGACGAATATTTCCCTGCAATCTTTCGACCTAACCAGCCCAAGCCTCAACCCGTGGCCACAAAACCTAGGACCGACGACGAGATGAGCATATCAGAGCGAACAGAACTGGCTGAGGACCCCCGGACTGCCACAACGCCCATGATGGCCATTCCTGCTACGCGACGAGTTGGTGAGGGCAACCGCAACTCCGCAGTTCTGGAAATCGATGCCAGTCTGCCACAGCTCAGTCGCCCTAGCTCTTCGCGGTCGCTGAAGTCCCTTTCGAGCAGTCGCCCACAGTCCTCGGGCCATCGTAGGCATCACTCCAAGCACAACTTTCTCACCAGGTTCAAAGCTACCGCGGAGGAGCGGGCTCCGTTCCGTAAGCCTGTCGGCGACGAACTTGGAAAGAAGTCCAAGCTCAACGCATTTCATGACGACAACATCATCGATCCAGAGCTCGCTGCATTCATGTCCGACGAGTCCAGTGGCGACGAGCAAATGGGCATCTTCGCAACCATGAACAGCAACGACATCCAGCCATCTAGCTTGGATCCAGATAGGTCTAGCTTTGGCCCTTACCTGAACGCTGGGAAGAAGCACCGTTTCCGGCATGGCGAGAAAAGTGTAAGCGGGTTGAGCTTCACCAGCCGTGGCCATGATGAGAGTAGTGGGCTTCCCAACTTGTCAGTTCACAATAGACCGCCAAGAAGGCGAAACCTCAGCACAGCCAGCGCCAGCGTCCATCACCTGCGATCTCCTCGTCCAAAGTCGGGAATTTTCAAGGGTCCGTCGATATCAGCCGATGCCTTATCGGCCTTTGAGCAAACCGGAGTCATTGATGCCGCGGTTATGGGCACAAATGATAATACCCACGATACCAGGTCGCACGAGGCTGGCTTGAATCCCGCGAGTATGCAGCACGTGAAGAAACTTTTCCGCCAGTTGCTTGCAGACGCTAATGTTCCCAACGCTGGCGCCTGGGAAAGGGCATTAATCCCAATCCTTGACCAATGTGCCGACGACGTCGACCCCAATATCCGCAACGGGGATGACATGGATATCCGGCATTGGGTCAAATTGAAGAAAATCCCAGGTGGTAAGCCAAGCGATACCGCATACGTCCATGGTGTCGTCTTCACGAAGAACCTAGCACTCAAGAGCATGCCTCGAAAGATTCACAACCCCAAGATTGTCATCATTACTTTTCCCATTGAGTATCAGCGGCATTCTGAGCAGCACTTTATGAGCCTGCAGCCGGTCATCGAACAGGAGAAAGAGTATCTTCGGATGGTGGTGAACCGAATCCTCAACCTGGAGCCGCAGGTGTTGTTAGTGGAGAAGACCGTTGCTGGCGTAGCGCTGCAGTACCTGGCAGACGCAAATGTTGCGGTTGCCTACAATGTCAAGCCTTCGGTCATCGACGCCATCTCGAGGATCGCGAACATGCCAATCATCTCATCCATGGACATGTTGAGTTTGGGCGTGCGCGTGGGCTCAAGTGAAAGCTTCGAAGTCAAGACGTACGTGAACAACGAAATCAAGGGCAAGAAGAAGACGTACCTATACGTGGCTGGCTGCCCAAAGGACCGTGGTTGCACCATCGTCCTCCGTGGTGCTCCTACCCAGATTCTGGCACGCATGAAGAAGATCACCGAGTTCATGGTTTACGTTGTCTACAATCTGAAACTCGAATCTTGCCTCATGCGCGACGAATTTGTTCACATCCCGGAAGCGGTCGCCATCTCGCCACCTGCCTCCTCAAGGCAGCAGACCGATGATAGTCTTGCACTCCTGACCAGCAGCACTCCGGAACAGAACAGCCAGAATCCAGCTGTGTTGGTGACAGGGCCAAGCTCAGAAGGCCAAAATGTGTCTCAATCCGCCACTGGTGTTACTGCAGACGGCGAGCAACCTCCCCCTACTCCTGTCGACCAAGTACGGCCCGTGTTGGACCAGACTAAGAGACTGGTTTCTCTTCACGAGTCCCATACCCATGTCTCTCAGGATACCCAGGTCCCCGAGGACGTACCAATGCCGACGTTCTACAGCGACATGGTGGCCAAGTACGAAACACGCCTTCTCTCCGCGTCTCCGTTCGTCAAGTTCACGCAGCCATATTTGCTCATGCGTGCGCGAGAACAGGAAAGGCGCTTGGTCTATCTGAAACGTCTCCGTGACCAGGACATTGTGGAAGAGCTGGGAGAGAAGGAAGGCCTCACAGAACAACAGTTTCGACTTATCAAGCCCGAGATGGTGCACGAGATTGGCCAAAAAGCCCCTCGCCAGATCATGGAGGTTCTCCATGCGGTCCACGACGTTGAATATGACAAAGCCCTTCATAATTATCAGACCCAAACAAGACAATGGGAGACCTATATTCAAGGCAGTCTCGACCTCTTCGACCCCTACTCCCACCAGAATATCGTCGTGCTTTACTCGGTTACCTGCAACGCGACGAAGATCCCCTGCGCCGAGCCCGGTTTAATCGCCATCGAGTTCTACAACGAACACGCTGACGCCAGCGGGAATTTGGATCCGGACTTTACGTTGGGGCAATACATCGAGGATATCTGCGAGAGTGCCGATTCGATATGCCACTCCAACGGCTGCGATAAAAAGATGGCAGAACATCACCGAACCTATGTCCACGACAACGCGCGTATTACCGTTATGGTCGAGGATGCGCCAGTTTGGCCCAAAAACTTTCCAGAGAAACCACAGGAGAGAGATGGTGAAAAGGACGGGACAGGCATCTGCATGTGGAACTTCTGCAAGGTGTGTAATAAACACTTTGGTCTCATGCCGATGTCGGTCAGCACCTGGAAGTACTCGTTTGGGAAATATCTCGAGTTGTCGTTTTGGAACAGGGGGTTACGAGTTCACCCCCAGACTGAGTGTCCCCACGACCACCAAAAAGACCACGTCCGGTACTTTTACTACCTATACCGCAACATTGCCATTAGGGTGCACTACGACCCGATCGATCTCTATGAGATCATCGTTCCGAGACCCAGGATCACCTGGAAGGTGGACAACGACTTGAAGCTGAAGAACGAAATATTCACCAGGGCCGAGGAGCGCTGGAACAAATTCATCCACTCAGTCAATGCGAGGCTGAAGAGCATTAGGATCGATAGTGTTCTCCCGGAGAAGGCAGGGGACTGTAAGGCTGAAGTCGAGAGCTTGACCAAGAAAGCGCAAGAAGACCAGCGCGAGCTTATTCGCACGCTCCAGTCGGCGTACATGAGCTCTAAATACTACGAAATCATCCCGCTCAACGTGGTTGTCCGCGAGATGTTGGAGAAATCATCAGAGTGGGATGCCGCCTTTGCCAAATTTGAGGCCGACTTCCTCTCAGACAAAGATGTTCGGCAATTGACTATCATCCAGTTGAAGAAGATCTTTACAGATAACGAGTCCAAGGAGTCGCTGCCGACCACTGATGGGACCGCCTCGGTCGGGTCAGAATCGGAAGAGAAAACAACGCCCGCAACAACTCAGACCAGCATGTCTGAAGTGGACGAGAAGCCGGCTCAGCCAAACGACCAAGAAACAAGCCAGCCACCTCAGACCCCGCTGTCTCCGACAAGTGGGCCACCTCCGCTGACACAGGATGCGGCAGCCATGCAGGCCGATGAGATTCTAGATAGAGTCAATCCGCTCGATCTTGCAACGCCAGCATCTCCATCAGGACTAACTCGGGACATGTTGATTCCTCCTCATAGTGTTTCGGAGGTGCCAAAGACTCCCAGCGAGCAGCCCGCGAATACTACGCCAGTGCCTTCCGGTGCAGTTGTCCCAAGACAGGCTGACGCCTTGGCGGCGGTCACAGAGACTCCCCTGTACCTGACAGAGAAAGTGGAACAACTGCGCAGGGAGCAACGAGCGGCGTCCACCGATGCATCAAGCTCGTCGGCTACTCCTGACAACGCGAGTGAAAGCACGCGGCCGGGCGATCGCGCTGTGTCCCGCCGGGCTGGTTTGACGGTATCCCCTCCGATCACCCGAGCTTTGTCCCAGCCAGTTGGGACACTGCCTAGAACGCAGTCCGCCATCGGGAAGCTCCTCAAGGAGCAAAAAGCTCAAGACTCACAGGGGGCCGGAAAAGAGGAGAAGAAATTCACCGATAGAATCGGGATCGGTGCCCTTAAGAATCGGAAACCGGGCCCTTCGGGAATTCCTCGATATGTCCACGGAAAGCGGGAATCCAAGGTGTCAACCCTTGCTAGGCATTTTGAGCAGCTTAGCAGGGAGTTCGAGAAAGAGCGGATGAGGGACCGCAAGCAGCGTGCTGCAAAGATGCAGACAACACGGGCCTTCCTACCGCGGACTTCAACCAAGGCCATTGTCGAGGTTTATGAAGACGTGGACCAGGCTGTGCAGGAACTGGGCCCTTCGGATGACGACCACCTTGACAAAAAGTCGCTGGAGACTTCTACTGTGGCCGAGACGACACCAGAAGATAGCCAGACCAAGCCTTCGGACTCGGGTCTTGAGTCGCCAAACGAAATGCCGTCACAGCCCACTGGCGAGGCGACTACAGCTGGGACGGAAGCTAATGAGAATCACCACGAAAACCCGGCTGGGTCAGACGACGAGGGTGGCGGCAGTGACGCTGACCACTCAACAATCACTCTTGATGACCTCATGCCCGATGTCAAAGAGATTGCCGAGTCCCTGGATCGGAACGAGGACATCCCCGAAGAGCTGCCGAGGCACCAAAAGAAGAGCCTCATGACCATGCTGACTAATTTCTGGGCCGAACGGTCATCGAGCGGCTGGACGCCTCTTGAATACCCCATCCACGCCTCGGACCATATTTTCATCGACTCTGACGTGGTGGTGAGGGAAGATGAGCCGAGCTCGCTTGTCGCCTTTGCGCTGAGTTCTGAGGATTACAAGGTGAAGCTCGCAGATATCAGGCGACAGTGGAAGATGTCAAACCAACCGGACACAGATGAGAGCAGTGACGGTCTCGAGATGAAGGGGCAGAAGGGGGTTGACGCGAGAGGTCTGACACTCGACGAGGCCGATCTTGAAAAGAGCTTGCTGCGATCCACGGGTACCCACTTGAAGTACCAGTTCACAGAGGGCTCTGCAAGGATGACGTGCAAGATTTTTTACGCCGAGCAGTTCGACGCACTTCGTCGGAAATGCGGCGTTGCCGATCGCATCATCGAGTCGCTGTCCCGTTGTCTGAAGTGGGACTCCAAGGGCGGCAAGACCAAATCCGTCTTCCTCAAGACGCTGGATGATCGCCTAGTCATGAAGTCACTCTCTCCCATCGAAACGTCGGCTTTCCTCAAGTTCGCGCCACACTACTTCAACATCATGGCCGAAGCCTTGTTCCACGACCTTCCGTCGGTAATCGCCAAGATGCTCGGCTTCTTCCAGGTCATTATCAAGAACCCCCTCACAAACACTGAGATCAAGCTGGACTTGCTGGTTATGGAGAATCTCTTCTATGACCGAACACCAACCCGCACCTTTGACCTCAAAGGTTCGATGCGGAACCGAAGAATCCAGTCCACGGGAGAGGGCGGCGAAGTTCTTCTGGACGAGAACATGGTCGAGTACATTTATGAATCGCCGCTTTTTGCACGGGAACATTCCAAGCGGCTGCTGCGGGCATCGGTGTGGAACGATACACTATTCCTAGCCAGGCAGGACGTCATGGACTACTCACTTATGATTGCGGTAGACGAGGTCAAGAAGGAGCTTGTTGTTGGTATTATCGACTGCATCCGAACGTACACGTGGGACAAGCAGCTGGAGAGCTGGATCAAAAACCGAGGTTTCGCTGGTGGAGGCAAGAACAGACCGACGGTGACGAGCCCCAAAGAGTACAAATCTCGGTTCAGGGAAGCAATGGCAAGGTATGGACTGCTCTCTCTCATTCACCGCGACGCCGTGGACAACAAGCTTACATGCATGCTTCACAGATACATCTTGCAAGCACCGAACTGCTGGCATCTCTTCGGAAACAGCCCTGGTCCGAATCCTACGACTCCTAGAACGAGGTTTGAGGGTGACGTGTGACGACACTTGTACAGCAAGACGAAAGATATCCTGGAGCGGTCTTTTCCCTTTGTTATGATGATGTCTTTATTGGCTATATACGGCGCAGCATTCGTGGCCTGCTCGGCTCGGAAAGGGCCGCTTGATACTTATTTAGCTAGCATGGCGCTCCGGAGGCAGGAAGAATTTCGAAAGCCACAAACTACAAGGGCAACCCAAGGCACTCTCGAGTGCGTAGGCAGCCAGCGGGAGTCTGTCTTAGCAGACATGATTTGCATGGACGGTGGCAAAGTCTCTCAACCACAAATATTCTGATTTGTACGATTTGGCTATTGGGCCACTAATGAGAGTTGGGACATTCAGTTAGGATGAACATGGGCAAATATTGCATTGCGAATGAGGAGATGGGTATAACACTCATATCTCGCTCAGCATAAACCATCAAATATGAACGGATTCGAGGACATTGAACATAAGGATTTGCCTGCAGTATCCCTGTCTTCTCATCAGGAACTGTTCAGATGCGGTGAGGAGGATTTCCGGGTTGGACCTCGACTGCATGGCAGGGCTACTGCAGCAACGGTTGGATTCCGAGTGGCCATCTTTGTCGGGTGACAGATTACTTCATGCTGGTCCCCAAAGAATGCGGTTGGTTATCACGTTTTGCAGCCCGGTTGGTACCTGTTTGGCAAGTCGATGCTGAACGTCTAGGAACCGTTTAGATAACCGATTAAAGCAGGTCTCATCAACTTTTCGACGGGTTCGGAACCTCCACAAGTCAAGTCACACGCCGCACAAAGCTTTTACTCTCAACACAATACAGCGAGCACATCGATTAAAGATACAGGGCAGCAATCCGACAACCAGGAGACCCCGTGACGTGTCCAAGATATCATTAATCTGACAGCCAAGCATACCAAGATTGGGAGATCCCCTTGGCAGCTTTTTTCACCGCATCGCAGTGCAGGGTATCATATTATCTGCGTGCTTCAATTGGTGCTGTTGTCATGTTAACGTTATGCTGTGGCTGGGAGTTGCACTCTCCTACCCCTGCCGAGTCTCTGGGCTTCTGGACCGCCAAGAAATGCCCATGCCAATGCCTAATTCCGACGATCGCGCCCCAGCAGATCTTCGGATTTTTCTAGGGGGGTTATCTGAGATCTCCCTGCCTACTGAGGGGGTGACGCCTCCTTGATGCGCGCGTACGTTTTTGTTCACCTGACCGCAATGACGACGGGGATTTTCTGTCTCTTTTTGCTGTCTTTGGATTACGGTGCATTCGCCCCCCCCGCGCTCCGGTCCACCCGGTTGGATTTTGTTTTTTTCTCCCCTCTTTTCGCATTTCTCATCAAGGGGGTTCTAAGCTCCCGGGCCCGAAAAAGAAGAGTTCAGAAGGAGGAAGCTGAACAGACAAACACTGATCCAAGCTATTTGACGAGGGGTTACACAGAGTTTCCGACCTTTCGTCATCATCCACCGTAAATATATCCTCACAGATTGGGGCAGTCTCACAAAAACACCAACCCCTCACCATCTCAACCCCCCCACGCTCCAACTCAAACAGTACCGAGCACACAGTCACCGAGCTAAAAAGCTCGACATGGACCACTCCAGCTTGCCCCACACCTCAAATTTTACCTCTGCGTCTTGCGCGTCAAGTAGAAATGAATTCTAAATAGAAATCAAGATCTAACCCAGCCGCCTTGGCGATGCTTCTCCCTCACCGCCAAGAAAAGATGTGACACAGCAATACGACTGCCGCCCACCGCCGAGAGTATCGCGTAAATAAACAGCGCCGGAGATGGAAATTCCGAGTCTTGGCCGACAGTCGGCAAGAGACGCGAGCATGAGGTGATGGCAAGACGTCAGTGAAAAGAGGTATTGTCTGTGAGTAATAGCCTGAGCAGTGATTGGTGTGAATCCCACATCCACTCCGTGAACTCGTCCGAGTTGAGCAGTTAGCGCGGCGTCCCTCACAGACAGGTGTGCAACAAAGTTCAATTTGGGACTTGGATGGGGTGACCATTATTATTCAGGCAAGGGCTCATGATAATCAGATCATGGCCAGAGTTGCCAGTAGTAGTATGTTGGAATCCACACCCCTCATCTCATGCCGTTCTTCTTCCCAGACCTCTGCCAGTACAACCCTCGCACAAACGCCAGCTACCCCGAACAAGAAAGGCTCCACGATGCCGTTCATCCCGTCTCTTCCATTTCTTTTGTGTTCTCGGCCCGCTCAAATAGAGTTTCCACTCCGTAGGGTAGATGAAAATGCAAAAAAAATTCGACCCGTAAATGATAAAAATGCAAAAACTTCGCAGGGGATATCGCTGTATCATGGGCCCGAATGGGGCGTAGGGGGGTAACATCATAAGCTTGCCTTGGCCCGCCTGGTGGTGATAATAAAACATAGTAGAGAAAGGCGGGGAAAAGTCGCCGAATCTTGTCGTTATGCTGTGATTGTATCACTCGACGGCTACCTCGAAGAAGTCGCCCTTCTTGTCGGCGTCTTGATGTCCGAGCCTGAGGAAGCGGAAGCCGCTCTTGGAACCATCGCTGCTGAGGCTGGATGTGCGGCGCTTCGCGGCCTCCATGGCCAACTCGTCCTTCTTGGAGACTTCGGCGAGAGCATCAGCCGTCAGGGGCTGCTTGTCCTGAACTGGGGCACGGGTGGCCGAGGTGCTGGGGACCAAGGAGAGGAAGTTGGAAGGGCGGCGGGGTCTGTATGTGTTGAGAGACATGGCGGAAAGAGCTGGTCTGGTAGGAACAGAGGCTTCGAGTTGCGTTACTGAAGAGGATGGAAAGTGGCGCGATGAGTGGTGCGAGGGTTGGTGTGAGATGGTGATGGGGGGGAAAACAGTGTGCAGGTCAAAAGATTGAGGAAGTGGAGAGGGCTTTATACGTCGTCCGTCGCTTACCAAACTAAGTTTCTTTCAGATGCCGCGGATTCACGGATGCTTCCAGTCTCCCAGGGCGGTGCTCCGCAATTGTGTTCACATGACAGCTGTCGCAGTTCCCCCAATCCTCAGCTCGTTTCCCAGCTCGTTTCCATGACGGCAGATGATCACAATGTCGGCGGGGCGCGGGCGAGCCGGGGTCCATGATTGGGTTCGACATGGGACAATCGCCTGGCCTCTCCAGACGACCGAGGGCGGCACGTGGGGTATGGCTTGGTCAATTGGTAAAATCCATTGGCAAGGACAAAACTCCAAAGCCTTTTCTATCCGCACTAGCCGCAGGGCGAAACCTTGAGGCGCGTAGCGTTCGCGAGGAGCGCAAAATCGCCCAAAATGCTCGTCCCATGGTGGGATGATCCAAAACACCACAAAGAAACGTTTGATATCCGGGGAATGTGGAGAACCAAGGAGGCTCTGTCGCGTGCTTGCGCTTCGAACCGGTCGCCGTGCCTGTTCTCGGGTCGAACTCGCCGTTGATTGGCCGTCGCCGACGGCCTCGAGAATTCACCGGAGGCTATCCGCTCCATCTCCTGTCGGCCAGCCCTGGTGTGGGGAACAGACGCGGGGAAGCCCGCTTGGTGTAACCGCGCCCGTTCAGCTGTGTGGCTTGACCCATGGATCGCGCCGCTAACACCGAGGCTAGCCGGGCCAAGTCCTCAAAATCCTTCTACCCAGAATCGAAGATGGCGCTACGCCTGTTCCGTCATCACTCGCAAGCTAAGCCTTTTGCAGGTTGGTCCTCTGTTTAACAACTGCAAGTCGGCGAATTGGTGCATGACGACACTAAACGACAAACTGATCCTTTCAGGGGCAACTCCTGTCAGGGGCAACTCCTGACTGCCCCCCAACCACAGGTCAAGGGGGGAGAGTATCAACATGCCGATATCTTCCTGCAGGGGGGCAGCGGGCTTGCGTCAACTTCCTCACCAAGCACCACAAGAAAGAGCTTCACCCCTTTGCTGGCCAATGGATCGACACAAGCGTGGTGACGGAAGGGGTCTTGAATGACATGCTCAGGCCCAATATCCAGCGGACCCCCCGAGTTCTGTGATACCCCAGCAGCAACCACAGCCCAACCAACCGACTAAGACGCGAAATTCCGCCTTCCGCCGTCGAGTTGGAACTCTGAGAAAGACCCGCAGCGCTACGGTCCGTGCCTGCGGAAAGTGAGAGCGGCGCTAGGCCTGCTGTTGGGCGTCATCCCGTGCTTGTCCATGCATGCCTGTCATCGAACGGGCCGGTGCGCGGCGAAACAGCCCAGGCGAGCGTGACCATGGTGTGCTTCCACTGGCTGGATAAGCGGGAAGCTGATGGGTCAATGCTTAGTCGGCAACCACCTTGTCCTGTGATGGGGCGTCGGGAAGAGCACGCAACCGGTTGAGGTGGCAGTCGACAGGTTCAACGGCATGTACCCCGTTCCCGGAGCGACTTCGAGATACTTCTTGCTTCCCCGAGGTGCCCGACCCCGCTGATCGGTTTCCCACCCCCTCACCATGCCGGGTGGGCCATGGTGCACCAACTACCACTTAGCCTCCACTTCACTGTAAATATGATAGGGCGGGATGTATCATCGAGACCAGAGGGAGGGAATTGCGTCTATCCACTCAATCGCTGCGGTCGAAGCGAGCAGCGTGACACTTCTCATGCGCGAGGAGACACACTGAGCAAGGAACGCCAGTTCCCATCCCCCCTGGAAGAACGAAATGATAGCAAGATGGCGGTCCTTCATCTTAATTGACCGAGTGCTTAGATGAGCAAGCCTGCGGGTCAATAAAGTCGTTCCAACGGGGAGAAACAACGGCGTCCATAGCAAGTCGGCACGTCTCCAGGTCTGGAACATCCCATCGGGTGATCTGAGAGCACCTCCGGTGAGCCAACGATGCAGGTTCCTTGTCTTTTTGCGTGTGGTATAATAGCGACTCCGTAGACGAGCCATTCAGCTGCTGAACTTGTCGATGGGGCTGTTTGGCGTTCCCGACAGTCTGGATAGCCATGGGTCTGGCGCGTAAAATACGCCCTGATTGGCAGAGCCCGCAAACTGTAGCCTCTGTCACAGCAACGAGGTCTTGAGACACGCGGATAACAACCGCGTCACCCTTTGTTTTGCGAGCTGTTGCGCGCCTTCAAAAGGCAAACGTTGAGCCCCCCCTTGCGGGGTGTGTTGGCCATGGTCTCCGGTAGACGCCAAGATCCGGCGGAAGAATGACCATTCTTTTGACTGGCCAAACTGCAAGCCCGGAGGCCAATGCTCGTGGGCTACAGTCGAAGTGAGGATGTCGGGGTCGAATCAAGGCTACTCAGCTTAGGAGACCGGCTGGGACTCGGGTGTAGGCAAAGAGGGGTGACATTCACCGAAGAACGGGCCTTCTGACAAGATCCAACCCATCCGTGACCGAGAACTGTTGCCTTCTCTCCGGCTCAAGAAGCTAGTCTCTAGCAGAAGAAGAGTGGTGGCTTGTTTGAGAATGTGAGTGGTAGCACTTGCAACGGGGTTTAAGCGACTCATGTCTCTCGGGGATCGCCTTACTCGTGGCCGGTCCAATCTGGGGAGAGAGACAGCATGCCGATAAGATCGTATTTCACGCCATCTAGCATTGTGACATCGGAGGGAGCCTTTGACAGCGGGGCGCGGTCCACTCAAGGGGATCTTGACCGATGGTGCTGTGGTGTCCAAGCGGCACAGACAGCCAGGCAGCAAGGCCGGCCAGGCCAGTTTGGAGATGGGGCAAGGTAAAGGGCGGCTGCGAGACAGGAGCGAAGAAACGAAACGGGCGTGGCATTCCGGGAGTAAAGTTGCGGTGCTTGGGGGCCTCGCGGCCCACGATGGCGGCCAGGTATCAGGGGTGGTTTCCCGGCCCAAAAAGGCGGCCCTGGGGGAGCAATGCCGTCGGAGTGCCTCATAGGGAGTCAAACATGGCCGCTTCTTTGGCCGCAGCATTCTGGAAGTAGTTGGAACGGAAGGGGTGGATGAATATTTGTGGATGGCTTCCCGAAAGACCCCTTTTGGGGGCATCAAGGAAAGTGGAAACGACAGAGACGGGTCGACTAACCGGCAAACCTGGCGAATCAAGTTCTCGTGGGATTGCACCCGCATAAGGTAAGGTTGAGAGATAGGGAGCAGGTAGGGCGTTCTGCAATGCGCGAACACGCATCCGGTGCAAACGAAACGAGATAAATTGAGAAAAGGTAGGCTCCAAGCAATCCTAACGCGGCGGGGAGCAGACTACGGCGGGGGTCGTGAGGTTGACGTGTGCGGATGGTACGACCGATGGTCCCTCGTGAATCGCGCCTGCTGCGAGGTGACTGGGGGGCGCCAGTTTGGAAAGGAGCGAGGCGCGGCGTCGATTCCTGATTGGCCCAACTGAACCTGGACCACACGGCCCACCAAGGAAAACGCTCGCCCTGCTGCACAAGCCCGTCAGCCTCTTTTGAGACTGTCACGGTTCAACCCGTTTGGTTTTCATCTCCCCGTCCAACTCGGGATAAAGTACGCAGCAAACGAAACGTTTCTTGGCCTAATTGCGCAAACCACCGAGGAAACAGAGACACCGTGCTATGTTTGAAGTCCGCAAAAAAGGCCGGTTTTCGGCCAACAGAGACGGGTCTGGCCTCCAGAGGCCCAGACCCCGAGCGAGGTTGGCCAATGGGACAAGGACCAACCCATCAACTTGTTGAGCGCACCAAACGCCGGGTTTGTCACTTCCGGCTTCCGTCAACGGCGACGGGCTGCACCCCACCAGGCACAACTCTCAGTTCAAATGCCTGGGCGGGTTTGGGAACCCTGGCGGCGTCGTCTGAAGTACCGATTTCACAGTGTGCGACGCTTCCAAAATTTGGGCTGCACGACGGATTTGCCCGCACTTGACACCTTCCATTCGCACGCTTCGTTGGTCCGTCTACTGCGGCATTGGCCCCGTTCGCCGGAGGCAGACGGAAGGAGGCTAGAGCAGCAATTCGGCGTTGCGGCTTTATGATTCCCTGGCCGCCCGTCGATCCAAAATTGTCTGGGTGGCCGCGAAGTATGCGGCCTGCTCCTCAGCCTCGATTCTCCTCCATCTCATCTGCAACCTCGTAGCCCATCCACAGGGACGCCTCGTTCTGCTTTCAGCAAGATCCACCGCTGGACGATCCCGCGCTCTGCCTTGCCGATGCTGCTCTCTCAGACCAGTGTCGACAACAACACCTGGGGTAGTTCCGCAGGTGCTGTTGCCGCAAACTCTGGCACCCACCAAACCATCTCTGGACGTCCCGCGCCATTTTTCTTTACTCCGTCATCGACCGCTCGCCGCATGGGGTGCAGATTGGGGGGGGGGGGGTCACACGCTGCCATTCTCCCCATGGACCTGACGGCTGCAGGTGTCTTGGCCAACCCTCCTACGGCAAACTAGGCCGGCCGGCCTTAGGGGCGGGAACCAACAGAGAGTGCCACTACATGGGCTAATCGATCCGATCCCGTACATCTCTCCGCGAGTGGCTCCCCACGGCTTCGATGACTCTCGGCATGGTTGACAGGCACGCCTGCGGCGCACCTTGCGAGTTAGCGACTTCGGAAAAGCCCCCTTCGAGACAGCAGGTATACTGCCACCTTCAGCTTCGCGCACTGTTCATATCCATCGACCCCTGGGAGGGAGAGTAATGCAGCAGCGTGCTTGCTTGGACAGTCATCCAACGTGGAAGAGGGCTCGCCACGGGTGATAGGCTAGCTCCAATCCCTACCCCCTCGCCTCTCGACCGCTCGATGCTCCCCCCCCCAGATCGACCGCTGGCCTGCAGCCACTATTGCGTTGTAAGTACATGGCAGGCTTGGGTACCTCGCAGCTACAGGGGCATATACCTCGCACCCGCACGCACCGTAATCAAAATACACAGGTTGCCGTCCTCAACTAGCACCAACAACTCTGGATCCAACCTTACCCGTCTCGCCACGCTGCCCGGATCTGCTAGCTTACAAGCCCGCCAGTCTTGTCTCGGGTAAGGAGGTGGCAGCCGTCGGGATCGGGCAGCTAGGAGAACGGAGTCAACCCTCTTCTTGTCACGAGCCCCTTCCATCTCTCGGCCACTCGTCACATCCCCGAGTCTCGAGCTATAAAATCTCTCGCCAGGCCCCTCGTCAAACCGCCCTCTGCACTGCCATCTTCTCGCCACCAGACAAGACAGGGAAACGCACGGAACTCTCTACAGACACTCAAACCCGCCGACGCCTCAATCTCCTGGCATCTGCAACTCCAAAGATTCTGACTTTTTCTTGACTCCACGGCGTCAATATGTGTCAAGTCATCACCTGGACGTATACCTCTTGCGCCCATACCACACCCCAGTTTGTAAAATGCGCCGCGTACGACGCAGTCACAAATACATGCCCGAAGGGTATCAAAGAGAGTACCTACTGCCATCAAGGCGAATGTGGGTCTGGTTGCGGAGGTAGCAGCAAGAAAGCTTCTTCCCGCACCCAACGACGACGCCATTGATCCCTGGTAGGTAAACCCTTCCGCCGAGCAGCAGAAACATAGTCTAACCGACCCGTGATTACACAGGGGAGCAACACCAGCTTGACAAGATCATCTCCACCACTCCAGAAAGCGAGGAACCGGCGACCTTTCGACTACATATCTCTTGCCACCAGCTTGCCCATAACGGCGAATACAACAACCTTTGCTACCATACCTGGAGATTCTAGGCGGGCGGACGGGCGGACTTGAGGCCTTCGGGGCACACTCGGGCGGAGGACGATACCAACGGGGATGGGCTTTACCTGGGAGGATTGGTGATGAAAAAGGCTTCACGTGTCAGCAGGTTTTTTTTTCAAGCCGACTTCTCTTCGGTGTCTTGTGGTTTTATTTCACATTTACTGTGCCGGTGACTTAGGAGAAGGTTTGCTTCTTTCTCACCCACCGTGGGCAAGGTAGCAACGTGCTTGGTTTCTCTTCTTCGACTACAAGTGCTTGTGTTGCCTCTCTCTCGACGCCTTACGGGTTGACTCGCAAAGATATGGCTGACCACAACAAGGCGGCGGGTATCGTTTGCAACAGCACAATACTTGGGTCAACTGCACAAGTCTACTCAGGGGTAGGGCCACAAGCACGGCGATGCGGGCAAAATTTCCTCCGCCTCCTGGACCTGGCTCGAGTGTAATTTGCAACAACCTGCCATGCCCTGCCAGTTCCCGCGAGGTCATGCAGGTGATGTGATGTGCGGGCCGCAGTGAGACCTTCGCCCATGCTGGCACACAGCAGGAGGGAGACAAATTGACATAATTCCCCATCAGCAGGGGTATGATATATACACAGCCATGTGCGGAATCCGCGCCAGGAAGGAGCGCGGGGGGTGAGCGGGCAAGTCGGGGGCTACAAACACCATTGACTTTGCGGCAGACCTCGGTAGAGCTAGAGGGAAGAGAGGAAAGGGTGGGTTGTTTTGCCGTTGGCCTCGGCGTGGAAGATCTGCATCGGGTGGATGGGAAGGGAGCGCGGGGGTGATAAACAGCAGCTGCGAGGTACTTTGAGGTTGGCTGTTTCGTGTTGCGTGTTGGTGCTTGTTCAGCCTTGTAGGTGTTAGGATTTTTGTAGCTGCGGTGCCTCGTATCTGTCGAGAGGTACTACTCGCGTCACACTTACCCGAAATTCGGCGGAGAGACTCCCACACGCGGATCTGTTGGTTGATCATCTAAAACCATGGTCGTTTGCGTCAAAAGAACCAGTCAACCCTCGGCGTGACACCTAGGGGACAGAAGCGTGCATGATCTGAATCCTTCCGCGTGCCTCCCCAAGGGTGTTTCCCGGACGGGGACTCAAGGACAGCGCCGCATCGGCGCGGTTGATGAAAGACATTATCCACCAAAGGCCTTGTTCCCACAGTGGCTGGCTAGGGCTTTATGGCTGAGACGTTGGTTGGCTGTGGCCCGTTGCGCAATGTGTTTGGGCGGGCGCATGTGTGTCTCTTAACTGTCGTTTTCTGCTTACCCCCATTAGGCTCAGTCAGATTTCAAGCTGGCAGCTGACAGCAAACGTGGTCTTCTGAACAGCCAAGAGTGTGATTCCCGTATGTAGGTACAGACAAAGGTGCGTATGTAAGGTCCCTGTGTGTTTTGGAGTCTCAAGAGCCGTCGCCCAGCTTTGATCCGCCTTAGCTTGGGCGCTTACTTGGGGGAGCATTTTCGCCGGGGCGTTCTAGGGACGGGAGGAGCGGCGGGGCGATCCGATGGGATGCGAACCGTGTGGTGGAATGGGGGCCCGGAACACCGCCAACTGATTACGCAGTTATTTCTTGTTGCCCTGATCAATCAATAAGCCTGCCAGGCCAGTTCCTGCTGACGGTACAGGTGAGTGAGCCGAAAGGGCGAGTGAAACATCGGTGACGCCCAGTCGCTATAATTGCTAGGTTAAGGTGCCCGGCGTGAAACCGCCTCTGTGATCGTGCGTTCCCAGGGGACAAGTACAAACTCATATCCCCAGAGCCTCAACAGCAAGTATCCAACGGTGCGATGTACCATGGAGAGGCGGGATGGTCTCTCGTCGACCAAAATTCGGAGTGTTGGCACCGGAATCACCTCCGTGTATGAGTGGCTGATGGTTGGGTTGTACGAACTACTCGTCGATGTTCCTCGAAAAGAACGGCTGCGCGGGCTGACGCAGCTCCGCTCCATCATGTGGGCAGATCGTGCGCGGCGGCATGTGAGCTCCCCCGTGCGACACCTTGACAGAGCGGCGGGAAGGATCGAGCTTATCGCCAATTTTTTCCCTACTATGGCGGTCGATATCACGAAAACAGTTCGATCAAGCTAATATTCGGGCACTTACACCGAGTCTGGGCCTGTTCATGGACGGGGCGTACTTCCTTAGAGTCTCACCGTCTGCATAGCTTTCAGCTTTTCTGGTGGTGTCAGCGCTTAGATTGCCTGTGATCTGACTCTCCACCGAGAGGGACGGTAGGCTTGACAACTGCAGACCGCAACAGACCAGGAGCTTTCTCGGGCCCTTCGGACGGGCAGGTGCATCCGCGGAGCAGCCATGACCTGCGAGAGAGGAGAATCCGATTAGTAGGCCAATGTGGGAACCAGCAGCCGGAGACGGATCACAAGGCCGACGGACGGAGCGCTACCCTCAAAATGCCGTGCGCAACAAGAAGGCTGACGCCTCCTAGTATCGCCGAGCGGGTGAGGTGGTGGGTGAAATAATCAGAGCATCACACGGTGGATGCCGCCAACGGAGAGCACAGGACAGCATTCGAGGCAGGAGGTGGTTTGCACAGAGCGTGCGTCTGATCACGGCAAGCTGACCCAGGGTGCATCGCTCTACAGTGCTTCAACCCGTGCCCGTACTGTACGTCCAGCACCTCCGGCAGGAGCTATCACTCCCGGAAACCCTGGCAGCGGCAGGCAAGGACCACGCAGACAACCGCCTCCGTTTATGTGCGCGTGTATCTGCCTGCGCTTGGAAAGCCAGGAAGGCACGAGGGAAGCCGGCACCTCGGCAGTGGCCCGGGCAGGCGGAGGCAGCTACCCAGCGTCGCGCAGCGGGCTCGTGGATGATGTTGCAAAAAAGCAGAAAATTTCCCCGAGTTTGACAGGCCGGGGGAACCCTTTGGGCAGACGGGAAGGCGCAGGACTGAGCAAGTGGTTGTTGCGAAACTCGCTGGTTCCTCTCCCCCCTGCCGCGGGAAAGGCTCACTTACATGCATTTAGCGGGGCGCGCCACCAGTTTCGTGGTGGACTGGGGTTTGCCGCCTCGCCAGGCCTCTGCTTCCTTCTCTTCAACGACATCCCAAGATTCAGCTGTCACGCCATGTACAACCGCAAGCAAAGCGTGTTGGTCTCCGTGTCACCTCCCGCTCTGCGGTTGGCTGTGGAACGAAGACACGCTAACTACCGGATAACTCCTCGCACCTACTGGCGCACGGAAGACGGCTGGGTGGAGTGTCGGTCGGATCCCGTCCGTTACCAGAGGGCAAGAGCGAGCAACCTGAGGTGAGCAGCACAATTTCCGCCCAGCACAGAGGTCGTGGCATGCGAAATATGTCCGAAAACAAGCTTGTGTGAGGGCGTACTGCTACTGCGCTGGACGATTTGTATTTCCCGCTGTCCGTCCCCGGTCTCTCCCTCGGGATTGGACGCGGTCCTGGCAGAAAACCCACTTGCCTCGTTCGGAACTGCTGCTCTCAATGGGCCGGCATCAAGGCCGACGTTCAGATTGCTTCAATTTGGGCAAGGCAAGTCGCTAGCGAAGCGCGTTTCGCCCTCTTTTCAGAGAAGGGCCAATGGGAAGGCCGGCCCATACACCAACGATTCGACGACCACCCGGGGACAAGCGACCGAAGCGCAGACGACTGCATGGATAGGCTCAGCTGTGACGGTGAAATTTGCTGTGACGCAACTTTGGCAGGGAAGCGTACCGTCGGGATAGGGCTCTTCCAGGGGACGGACTAAAACGTACAACGTAACCATGCATCGTACCCTGCCGTTCAAGTCCTCAGTATCCACCTGTTTTGCGAGTTTTTTCTCCCACCGTTGGTTGCATCAGGATACCCCATCACACCTTGCTAACTGGCATTAACCCGCAACGCAACAACGCAGGGCGGGCAGACAAGACGGGACCGGGAACGGTTGCGTTGCGCCTGTTGACATTGGACGTCGACCCGTGACAACCTGCTCACGTACAGTGCCCGCTGCTGGCCGCCCCAGTCCGCCAACAGACCCAACAAAAGTACCCAGCAATCTACACATACACCCATCCGCATGAATTGGCTCGGTCTCGAAAGACTTCCAACCATGGTATCGCGGTTGTCGCTGCAACCCCTTTTACGCCGGCTAATGAAGCAAGCCTATGGCCCAGGGCGCTCGCCTGCGCCCTCCCACCGGGTTGGGCCTCATCGTCAGAGACATATTTGGCATAATTTGGCGGGTATAACCAAGTGCAGCCGTTGGTAGCTCTTGCATGCATCCCCAAGTTTTCCGGGGGCGGGAGAGCTCCCAACTGTCGAGATGCATATGTCGTATAAGGCAGCTGGCCAGATGTGTTATCATGGCGAAGTCGAAAAAAATGACATCGGGCCGAGAAGATTCCCATAAGTCATGCCTATCTGCCTAACCCGAGGACTGACTCGAGCATGACGGCTCAAGCACGGAGACTTGAACACGAACTCATGATTGACCTCACGCCGTGGACCACAGCCTCAATGTGCGTCTTCATGTTATCAACACGAGGCTTCCTCTGAGATCAAGGTATTATCGTAATTTGGACACTCCTCGCCGACAGAGTTGGTTTCATCATTTTTATTCGCTTGCCCATCAGAGACGACCGCCCGGTCTGTCCGTGTGTTGCAGGCAGCATACTGTACAAGTCATTACACAACTCGCTCCTTTCTCAACCCTCTCTGGGGGTGCGACGCCTCCGCAAGTCGCATTTGACCAATCTTATGACACCCCAACTATTTTGCACCCATGTCTAAGGGCCATCGACTTTGGCCTGTATCTAGCAAACCTCGTTGCTCCGTCTATGAACTAGAAGGCTCGACTGACGCATGTATACCCCGAAAGAAATTAGAAAATCAGACTGGTTCTTCTCCAGCCCCTGCCTGCACAAAGACACACCGCTCCTCGCTCCAATATTCCGATCCAGCATGTTAATACGTAGAAAATCAATCGTTCGTGGGTGATGTCGGCGAGCTAGAGATGCAAATGTTAGCAATCTTGTTATAACAATGACCGGCTTTTCAACTTACTATTGATCCCCGTTTCCTCCAGACGCGCGGCCAGGAGTCCTGGGCGTGAATGAAGGAGAAGTGGGCGAGTACCCAGGGCTGGTAGGAGAGCCCTGCTGCCCAGGGGATCGCTGGAAGGAAGGACTCGTAGGAGAGTAGGCATCCGGCGAGGTGGGAGACCAGGTCGGGGAAGCTGGAGAGTATGACGGCGACGTAGCACGGAAATTGGGAGAAGCTGGGCTGTAGTTCGGACTAGTTGGCGAGTACGAAGGGGACGTGGGCGAGTTGAACTGAGCCGGAGAGGTTGGCGAGTAGTGTCTCGCCGCGGAGGGCGATACCGGCGAGTAGTTGGGAGATGTTGGGCTGTAGTTGGGACTGGTGGGACTCCCTGGCCTCATCATAGGCGAAGTTGGCGAGAAGGATGGCGATGAAGGGCTGAATTGAGGGCTCGAGGCGTACCTGCCGCCTGCATCGAGCAATGGGGAAGTGGGAGAGTACCCAACAGCAGGCGAAGAAGGTGAGTAGCCACCGTAGCTGCTGAAAGGAGAAGTGGGCGATGTGGTAAACGGACTCGTGGGGCGGGGGCTTGTCGAGGAGTACGGGTTGACAGATGTTGGCCCGAAACCGCCACCATACTCGGTCGCAAAGCCGCTCGGGGTATCCGAGCCTGCACCCTGGATGGGCGAGAAGTTGCCCATGGTTGGGGAGTAGCTGCCCAATAGGCCGTTGTCAGCCATCGGCGAACCAGTGTCATAGGGGGTTGCCGCGCCTTCCAGCTGAGTTCCCTTAATCGTCATGCCAGGCATGAGACCCATGCGAGAGTTGTCCGAGATGACCGTTTCCAGCATCTTTGGATCGAGGAGGACATCGAAGTGACCGGTACCCATCGGCGCCATCTGTCCCAGCATGACGTTCTCCGAGACACCACGGCAGTCGTCCAACTCGCCAACTGCAGCGGCCTCGAGGAGGATCTCGACCGTCTCCTCGAAAGAGCAACGCATCAGCGCACCTGTGTCGGCGCGATTGATACCATGACGAGTAACGGCGGCAATACTGCCTCTATACGTCATGACATCAACCAAAAGAGCCAAGTGGCGATGGTTGACGTAAGAACCGTCAAACGACAGCACGTTCGTCAGCTCGAATAGCAGCGCGGAACGAGCTGCCTCGATACCAAAGACATCAACAACCTGCCACAGGTCGTTGGTGTACGTACGTGTGACGTCCACGCCGTCCACAGTAAGGACTTCACGAAGGGCTGTTCCCTCTGTATCAAGATACCACTCATTCGTGTCGGGATTGTCGGTGTTCTTGGTGAGTTTGCCATCCTTTTGCTCGATGAGCTTCGAGTGTTTGTTCAGGAAGGCCTTCTCGATGCCCTGGACACCACGAAGCGTGCACTTGTCGAGCAGATGTTCCTCGAGACGCTTCAGCATCACATCATCTTCAATGATGTTGTTCCCTTCGTCGTCCTTATCGTTCCCGTCGTGAACACAGCGGACGCGGATGACCATTTCTTCTGCGTTGTTGTCGCTAAACACGACAGCAACGTCGTTCTTGTAGGATTGCTTGATGGCATGTGCAACATCCTCGACCCGAAGGCCCTTGTCAAGCATTTTTTGGCGATCCAATGTGATTCTGAGCAACCACCGGGACTGATCTTCAGTAGAGCTCTCAGTCGAGTCCGGAATGAGGAAGTAAGACTCGACCATGTCGAAATCTTCAGGAATGTTGGTAGAGGTGATGTCTGGATCGTAGTAGATCTCCGTAACGGCTGTGACCGAGCGCAGACTGGTATGCTCGACTGCGTTACGCATCGCCTTGGCCTGCTCGATTGTGGCATTGGCTGAATCAAGGTAGACGATCATGCCGGGCGTCTTGATATTCGACGCGACGTTGAGAATCTCCTTGAGGCGAGGAACACCGAGAGTGACGTTCTTGGACGACACACCGGCGAAATGGAAGGTGTTCAGCGTCATCTGGGTTGCGGGTTCTCCAATCGACTGAGCAGCCAAGACACCAACCATCTCTCCAGGGTTGACAGCGGACTTGGACCAGCGAGCCTCGATCTCTCCCAGAACGTGCTCAAACCCAAGCTTGTTCAGCTTTTGCTTGACAGCAAGGCGCTTGAATCCGAGGCGGGACCGCAGCTGTGCCTTGAAGAAGATGGTCGCGTTATAGTCGGCCTCCAAGGAAATTGGATCATCGCCGCGCACGCTGACGATCCGGTCGATCAATGCCTGGACAGCAGGAATGACATCCCGAGGTGTCAAGTCGCTGCGCTGACCTTCATCAACCTTGAAGAGCTTCTTCGCGCTCTCGATGATGCGAACCACGTTGAGAGGCAGATACATCTTATCGTCGCCCTTGTTGCGGATGTTGATCGTGCGAATGAGCTTGCGATCAGCGATCAGCTTCTCATACTCCATATCGAGCAGCTCCTGGGTGGCCGGGTCACTTGCAATCTCCCTGCCGTACTCGAGCTTGGCAAGGTCATCCGCAGATCGAGCTTCGTCCATCACATCAAGGCGGAAGAGATCGTCAAACTTGCTGGTGGCCATGGAGATGAACCCGACATCTTGGGATTCAATGATGACACCGTCCATGCCATCTTCACCATAGATGAACTGGATGATATCGCCAAGCGAGTTTCGGACAGTGCCGTCGTACTGAGCCTCCGCATCTTCGAGAGCTTTGACAAGACGTCGTTGAATGTAGCCAGTTTCGGCTGTCTTGACAGCAGTATCAATGAGACCTTCTCTACCAGCCATGGCGTGGAAAAAGAACTCGGATGGGGTCAGGCCTCGGAGATAGGAGTTCTCGACGAAGCCTCGGGCCTCAGGAGAGTAATCGTCCTTGGTGAAATGAGGAAGGGTCCGGTATTTGAAGCCGAAAGGAATACGCTTTCCTTCCACAATCTGCTGACCGACCAACGCCGTCATCTGCGAAATGTTGATCGTCGTACCCTTTGAACCCGAGAGCGCCATGGTAACTGCGTTGTTGTGGTCCTTCAGACTCTCTGCTGTAGTGCTACCAGCATTGTCACGGGCCGTGTTGAGGGCCTTGGAAACCTTGTTTTCGAACGTCTCTCGAATGTTCATGCCCGGCAGCGCTTCAAGCTCATTATTAGTGGCCATCCGCGTGAGATGCTTGACTTCCTCCTTCTCCTTGTCGATAACAGCTTGTACCGATGCGATGGTTTTGGCGTCTGGGATCGTGTCACCAATACCGATGCTGAAGCCGTTGTGGAGGAGCCAATAGTTGACGACTCGCTGGCAGCTATTGAGGAAATCCATAGCGCCGTAGGGGCCCAGCTCATTGAAGCAGAGATGGACGATACCTCCATTGGCCGCTCCCACGATCTTCTTGGTCATCAGCCCGTACATGAGCTCACCCTGCTGGATAAGCAGCCCACCGTCCTTGAGAGGGCATGGGTCATTGCCGTTCTCCAGGTTGATGATCTTGGGAATGATCAGGCTGACAATTTGCTTGCCAGTCCACCGGGGTCGGGGCTTGTAGATGGCTGGTCGGGGGATGATGCCATCCCATTCGGGAACCCAGAGCAAGATGTTCATCACCTGCTCCTTGGTGAGGAAAACATCCCTTCGGCAGAGCTTGTAGATACCGGCGAGGGTATCTTGCACAATACCCATGAGGGGCTTGTTACTTTGTGGCGAAACGATGTTCAGCGGGACCATGCAAAGATTTTGGACTTCGGCACGAGTCTCTTCAGTCTGGGGGACGTGAAGATTCATTTCATCTCCATCGAAATCGGCGTTGTAGGGAGAGGTGACTGAAAGGTTGAGTCTGAAGGTGGAGTATGGCATGACACGAACTCGATGACCCATCATGGATTCTTTGTGAAGCGATGGCTGACGATTGAAAATGATATAATCGCCGTCCACAAGATGTCGCTCGACCTTCCACCCGTACTCGAGTTGAATTGAACCAGCACGCCTGTGATGACGAAGATCGATGCGCGTACCGTCAGCTCGAATGACATACTTGGCTCCAGGGTGCTCGTTGGGGCCGTTCTGCACGAGCTGTGTGAGCTTGTCGATGTTGTACGGCGTGACGGTCTCGGGGTAGGTCAAGGTCCTCGCAATGCTACGAGGCACACCGACCTCGTCGAGAGAAATGTTGGCATCGCCAGTGATAACGGTACGAGCGGAGAAATCAACACGCTTTCCCATCAAGTTGCCGCGGAGACGGCCTTCTTTGCCCTTCAGACGCGCCCGAATGGCTTTAACTGGTCGCCCGCTCTTCTGCAGCGCTTGGGGTTGACCAGCAATGTCGTTGTCCATATACGTCGCCACGTGGTATTGAAGAAGGTTCTCAAAATCCGTGACAATGTGATTCGGCGATCCTTCCGCAATAGCCTGGCGAACGTTGCCGTTTGCGCGAATGACATCGCCCAGCTTGTAGGTCAAATCGTCCTCATTGCGCAGGCCAGTTCCAGTACCGTCCATAGAAATACTAGGGCGGACTGGTGGTGGCGGAACCGGTAGAACGGTGATGATCATCCACTCCGGGCGGGCTTGACTGACGTTGACACCGATATCAATCATGTCCTCCTCCGTCATCCGGCGGAGGATCCCAAGCGCCACCTCGGGTGTGATTATCTTCTTCTCCTTGACCTTCAGGCCATCTTCATCTTTGCTCTCCAGCTGCGCCCACAGCGTGAGTGCCTGCTGTCGCACCGTCGGGTGGTCGTTGCCGCAGCCGCCGTGATTGTGTGCTGGAGCTTTCGCATCCGGACTTGGGTCGAACTCATTATCGTCCGACTTCTTTGCTGGCTCGTTCTCGCACCGCTTCTTCTTCTTGCACGCAATCCACACTCGCTGGAACCGAACCTTAGGATCTCGAACTTTCATAGCAGCTTGAAACTCGGGATCGGACTAGGCATGATTGTTAGCATCAACAATGTCAAACTATCCTAGAGGATAGACTGCACGAACTCTATCGGCCAAGACCTTGCTACAGTTGTGACAGACGATCTCTAGGAGCTTCTTGACGCGCTTGATGAATCCTGGGTGGTAGACGGGTTTTGCGAGCTCAATGTGACCAAAATGCCCAGGGCATTCGGACATGTTTTCGGTGCAGGTTTTGCACTTGTACTGGCGATCGACCGAGCCGAGAAGAGGGTCGTTCAGACCGCCATCGCGCGGTTTCGTTCTTGTCTCGTCCATGGTCTCAGGATAGACAATGTGAGCCACGCTCATGGCCTTGATCTCCTCCGGAGACAGGAGTCCAAACTGGATCTCCCGAATCGTCTGGAGCGGCGCCGTCGACGTGGGAAAATAAAGGTTCGCCATGGTGACGGTTTCTTTCCTAAACTTGCGAAAAGTGACGAGTTAAGCCAGAAGGAAGGAAATTGCGCGATACGCAAAAAATCGAAGCGAGTGAGCGGGCAGGCGACCGTGTGCTGGAAGTGAATGTCGCGACGATGGGCGCGCGCGCGCGCAAAACCGAGCCCCGAAGAGAAAATTCGAAGGAAAAGGGAATTATCGATTATAAAGACGCAGAATTTTCGATGCACCGGCCTTCGCGTGATGATTTCCGGCGATGCTCGTTGATGGCTCTCCTCCGCTCGTCCCAGGCCGGCGGCCCCCGAAAGGAGCGATCGTCAAGACGTTGCCACCTCCAGCGTCGCGTCGTCTCGAAATCGGTAGAATCAAAAAAAACTAATAATCGCAGTCGACACGCTCGTGATGCTTGTCGGAGAGGCGATGGCGACCAGAATGCGAATTTTCTGACGCGCTGATGGTCGTCGCCAGGTTGGATGTTGAGCGATGGTTTTCGAATGGCGCGGATGGAGCCGACGGGGGTTGAAAAGTTCTGCGCTCAAAGAACCGCGGCACGCTAGCCCAAATTTGGACGGGACCCACACCTCCACCCATCAGACAAAAGGGACGGAGCCCGCGCTGCGCTTTGTACATGCGAGCTCTCACTGGTGACTCAAGTTGGGGGCGGCAAGGGTGGCTTTGCCACTGCAGCACTTGTCCTCACTCGCGATCGTAGGCCGCCAGGCAGCTCTCATTGTTTGCAACTGCCTCCCCCAGCATTCAATTCATACACCCCAGCGTCGATGAAAGATCTTTGTCTTCACAATGTATTTTCCTGCTGTCTTGCGGGCATGTAGCTCCGGCGCAACTCGCCGAAGGGAGGCAGGGCTGGCGCGTCAAATGTCGCGAATGCCACAGGGTTTAGAGTCATCCACGCGACGCGCCTAGGATGCAAAGGTGTGGGCATTTGTTCAACTTCATGGCATTGACTGGGTATCATGATCTGGCTACCTTTTTCTCCCTCGCCCTCTTGTAGCTCCAGGCCCTTTCTTTCCGGGCACCTTCTCCTCACCTGTTGCCTCTCCATCCTCGTCCCCTGGACTTTTGCGCCTCACTGTTCCCAATGACACATTTACAAATTCCTCCTCGCTGTCGGACTCACCGAGATTGAATAGTATCGGCACCCTGAACGAATCCACCTCGTCGCTAATGCCACCCCCATTTGCGACGCCTAGGACATCAACATCTTCGTCTTCCTGATCCAACCGCCGCTTCTGTATCTCCTCTTGCGGGTGAATATCGAACTCGTCCTCCTTTTCGATGTACTCAACGTTCTCTTCCACCTCGGCGAAGTCAGGCGCAAGCGCAGACCACCTCTGCGGGCTTGTGACCGACCAGATGTTGATTCTACCAGTCTCCAGACCGCATGCCGCCAGCAATGCCTTGTGCGGATGCCAGTCGATCACTCCCTGCTCTTCTTTTGGCCCCTCCAGCATGCGCACCAGACTTCCGTGACCCCGCTCCCAGATATACAGCTCATGGTTGTTGTAGGTCGATGCTGCCACGTACTCGCCCGAGGCGCTGAACGCAACGTGGTTCCAAGACAACCTATTGACGACATCCTGAAACTTATGCTCAAGCGGTATCTGAATGGTGTCCGGGTCGAGGTCTTCTGCTGACAGATTCGGTACGTGGAAAGTCCTGATGATCCTGTCCTGCGCATTCACCAGCAACTCCTTGCCCGACTCTGTTGTCCGTAGTGTGGTGACCACTCCTGCTGCTATCCTCTCCGAGTAAATGATCTCGCGCGTCCTCGCATCGATGATATTGATTCGCCCCTTCGTAGTCCCTGCGAGGAGGTGGTCCCCTGTCGCCGTGTAGATGATTGCTGTCGTCATGTGCCGCGCATCCTCCTTAGCCTGCTTTTCCTTAGTCGCCGCGTCTGCCTCGAGGTTTGATCGCTTTTGGACCGAGGGGAGAACGTATTTGACGTCGCCGGGTTCGGTGATGTCGACAAGCATCGGTTGCTCCTCGAACAGCGCTGCTGCGAACTGCCGACTGATGATTAAGTTAGCTCTGTAATCTTCCAGAGAGTCCTCGAATTATTTGGGAGAACATACTGGTGCCAAGGGTGAAGCTCCGCGCCGTAGATAGGAGCGTGAAATCGAACCTCCCGGTGGCGTGTCCCATCCTGTAGATCCCAGAGGATGACCTTCCAGCCCTGACATGCCGAGAGCAGATATCTGCCGTAACGCGACCAGCTCAGGGACGTGATGTTTTTGGAGTGCCCTCGCAGTTTACGCGCGACGCCCATAGTCTCTAGATCCCAGATGACGACCGTGCCGTCGACGCGACCCGAAGCGAGGTAGTCTCCCTTGCGATTGAAACGCACGCATGTCGAATGGCCGGAGCGGATTGTGTTGGTGATGTTTTCTGGGTAGTCCTGCAGTAGGTAGTCGTCTGAAAGGAGGAGATTCATATTGCGAGGCTGACAGTCGGAGATTTTGTCGATTTGGGCTGTTTACGCGATGGACGCGATTCCAGATCTTCCTCGGTGTGGATCCCCAAAGTGAGCCGCCTGCAAGGCTACAAATCGGGAACAACCTTGGAAGGGACTGACCAGGCACGCCAGGTTTGAAACGGCAGATCCGCTGGGTTTCAGTGGCGTGAGTGGCAACCACGGAAGCCAAGCGCTGGGCTGATGTGGGGGAAGCCCATCTGAGCTTTTTAGCTTTGCCTTATCGATTGCAGGTGGGAGGTGGTAAGGCACCACAACACTCGACATTTTGAGTCACTCACTTCCTTGTCCTGCTACCTTAGGTATCAAGATGGCTAACTCCAAGTAAGATATTTGTACATAGACAGCAAAGCTGAATCACTAACTGTTATCTAAGATTCGAATATGTCAAACAGTTTGAGCAGCCTGACCAGCTGCTCCCAAACACTTGGGTTGTTGTGCGGATCGATGGGCGGGGCTTCACCAAGTGCGCCCCATCTCCTGTTTCTCTGGTTACCACGCCGCGCATCTGACAGATCCAAGGTTCGCGAGTAAATACGAATTTGAGAAGCCAAACGACAAGCGGGCCCTTGATCTCATGAGCGCCGCCGCCCGTGCTGTCATGAGTGAACTGCCAGACATAACCATCGCCTACGGAGTAAGCGACGAATACAGGTAGCGAAAACTATCTAGGCCAACTAGAATATTCCGTGGTACTGATCTACTTAGCTTTGTCTTCCACAAAACTTGCACCCTGTTTGAGCGACGGGCCAGGTATGTTTCCCCATGGGGGCATGGAAACCCGCAGCCCCTAACCTATCGCTGACCACCGCAAAGCAAACTGGTCTCCACAATAGTCTCAACGTTCACAGCTTACTACGTCCACCTCTGGTCAGCACACTTCCCAGACTCGCCATTATCTCCGCCCCTCCCCAGCTTTGACGGACGGGCTGTGTGTTACCCAAGCGTCCAGAACCTGCGAGACTACATGAGTTGGCGACAAGTAGACTGTACGGCACTCTCTTACTCCGACTGCCCATGTCTAACCTAATATTCTCACAGGCCATATCAACAACCTCTACAACACCACATTTTGGGCTCTCATCCAGCTAGGGGGGATAGACGCCACCGAGGCGGAGAAATCTCTCAAGGTGGGTCGGGACAACCTCCCCATCAGATTCAGGGTTGACATGGCGACAGGGCACATATTCAGCAGACAAGAACGAAATTCTCTTCTCCAAGTTTCACATAAACTACAACAACGAGCCTGAGATCTTCAAAAAAGGAAGCGTAGTCTTCCGAGACGTGAGCTCCCCTTGAAAACTCATATTCTGCTCGCCGGTGCTAACTGATTTGTAGTACGAGCCGGTCGAGCCTGGGACGCACAACATCGCCCATGAGGTCGAAAATCTGGCGGAGCCGGTTGCCCAGTCCAAGTCTCAGAGTGAGAAGGACAGGAAAAAGCGGGCAAAGGCTGCTATTGTGGTAGAACACCTTGACATTATTAAGGACGAGTTTTGGGATCGGCGTCCGTGGCTGTTGTCGAACAAGCCAGGCAAGATCCCAAAGGAGCCATGAGGCATGTCCTAGTGAAGCCTACAATGGTATATGATAGCCTCATTGTCTCTATTCTGTCCGATACCATTCATCACCAGTGCCTATACCCCTTTTTTGATGTCTTGCGCGCAAGCCAACTCTCCCATCTCAGGGCGAAACGGCCTCTCTTGTGGCATAGCTCGCTGTAGTTAATCCCAATGGGGTATCAAGGTCCTCCACCTCAAATCTAGTGCCCGAGTCTCAAACCCCAACACCCTCAACCCCCCTTCGCCTTCTCCTCCCTCCCTTTCCTCCTGGCCTCCTTCCGGGCCCTCTTCTCCGCTCTCCTCACCCTCCTCTCCTCCCTTGTCTCCCCCTTCTTCACCAACTCCACTCTCTTCTTCTTTGCCGCCTTCTCTTTCGCCTTCCTCTTCGCCTTCTCCTCCTTTTCTATTTTCGTCCTCAACCTCCTCGCCCTCCTCTCCTCCTTCGTCTCCCCCTCCTCACTCGACGACACCGGCGTAGCCGTTCCCTCAGGACTCAACGTCCCCTCCAGCGTCTCCCCCCTCACAAACGAAGCATATAGCCCCGTGTACTTCCCATTCCCCGCACACTTCGCCACTACGTCTAGTTTCCCCGTGGTCACGGACTGCACCACCCCTTTCTTCCCCGACGTGTCCAGCCCTTTGAGCTTCTGGTCGAATGCGTCGAGCCACCATTGGTCGCTGGTGTAGTGGGGTTTTTGGCCAACGCCGCGGTTTTCTTTGTTGCGCGAGATGAGGAGCGGCTTGGACAGGCCGATTTCGTTGTTGGAGGGGTGGAGGGAGTAGCCTTTGCCGCGCCAGCCCTGGGATTTGAGGAGGGCGGTTGCGTCCATTTTCGTGGAACGATGTGTTAGTTGATTTGAGGGGCTGGGGCGGGCCTGTGTTATGGCATTGCGGTGGGAATGGGCGGCGGTTTTTTCTTTTTTGCCGGGGCGCTGGAGGTTTGTGACGAAGATGCAATGGATGATGCTCCAACTTTTTTTTCCTTATCGCGAGGATTGGTGGTGGATTGGCAACGGAGAGCGGAGGTGTGAGTTTGTGGGGAACATTATATAAGCGGGTACGTACCACCATTGCTCGCCAAGTCTTTCCCCTTTTGCGGAGACAGTTGCAACAAAACAAAGACTGCCCTATTGCTTGGGGAAATCGACGCATCCGGTGGAGTGGGTTAACACTTCGACAGAATGTACGAGTACAGTGTCCAAGTATTCTCACAGTCAAGAAAAATCAACAAAGAGTGAAGAGAGACAAAGGAACAAACGAGTTGAGAGGCATCAAGACTCCGGTGAGAAGAGGACCTGCGTTTCCGAGCTCCTCTCGGAACAAGATCACATGGGCCGATATCCTCAAGGGAGTCTCCTGGCAAGCTCTACGCATGCTCAGGTTTGAGTACTGGGATCTTTAACAAGTAGAAAGACCGTATCCAGAGAGCTCTATAGAGCACAAGTTTACGACGAGGATAACTCAATTATGAAATATATCTACACACACCCAAAACGCGATAAAATGTCTATCAACCAGATAGCAAACTAAACCCTAGACATTGATATCCAACACGCACCCCCCGCCTATTCTAGCGTGCATAAGTGTAAGTCTGGGCTTGAGACGCGTCCCAAGTGATGATTGGCAACCCAGCCCCCGCTGCGTCCCTTCCCTCCTGGGTGAAAATGGCCCCCCTGCAAAGCCATATAAGCCATATCAGGAAAAGTCTCACCAGCCGCGCAGCCAAGAAGGTGCAGTTAATACAGAAAGTGAGAGCCCGTAGAAGATAAATAATCGCGGTCAAAATGAAAACGGCCACTTCCTTCGCCCAATCAGTCACAAATTGCTTGACTGATTCGATCGTCCGAACGAAGTCGTCGCTCAGGGTCTTGAATGCGTGCCAAGCCAGCACCAAAGCGATCAACGAAAGCAAGAGCACTGATATGCTGGAGCCTCGGTCCCAAACCCAGAACAAACCCCTCAAAAAGCTCAAGGCCAGAGTCGAGGTGAACTTGGTGAGAGCCTTGGTGAGAGTCTTGACTGGTCGCCTGGTCTCAGCCCATGTGGCAAGCGAAGGCTCGCCCTCAAGGGCATCGAACTTGTCCTCGGCTCGGCCATGGTAATAAACGACTTGTGCCTTGAGGATGAGATCAACAGCTTCCCCCGTGGCAACCGTGTAGTGTTGGCTTCTTCCATCCTCGGAGGCGGTTGACAAACGCTGGAGAGTGGGGTGGAGGACGATGTGCACCTTCGCGAGATACGATGGCACGACATATCTTTCCTGGGCGGGCGCACCGGCGTGGGAGCGGGAGAGGAGCAGCCAATCCCATATGGATGGGCGATGGTAGGCGTCCGGAATGTTGACGCCAGTTGCTTCCTCCTCCTTGCGCGCTTCCCATACCTTCTTAGCCTCCTTGTCAACACTCTCGCTGGCCTCTTTGGATCTGTTGAAGATTGTATTCTCCTCATCGGTGTTGTCATGATCGAGCTCCCACGGCTGACCTGGAACAGGCCAGTTGAAACGAAATATGTCGCGTGACCGGCGGATTCCGATAGACAGGTATCCCGCCTCGGCCACGATGTGGTGTAGTTCCTGGTGCATGGCGCGGAGGGAGTTGGCCTGGCTTTCGTCCCCTATCTTCCTGTCTGTGAGAATCAACAGAGGTAGCAGCATTTCCGTCATCTGGAAGGCCAGACTGTCGACATGCTCCCAAAAGTTCTCCGTCAGCGTGTTCTGGCCCAAGATGAGTCGGACACAATTTGCGCGCGTCTCGGTTCTCGAGTAGCCTTCCAACCGTCAGCAAACAAATGCCATCTCAACTACCAAAAAGGAAAAGAAAAAAAACCACATACCCTCGGTCGTGATCGTCGCGCTGTCCTGGGCCTTGAACATCTTCCTCGCCGTCGTCGACGCCCCAAATAGATACTCATCAAACACCTCCGTCTGAAGCACCCTCGAAATAACCGCTACCACCAGCGCCGTTCTCCTTTCTTTCTCCCCCAACAACCCCTCCCACCCACCATCCTTATTATCCTGCCTCGCCACCAACTGCGCATAATGCAAAAACACCTCTCCCAGCCCAGCCTCCTTCCATAACTTCCCGCCTTCCCACTCAGGCAGAAAATCCGAGTAGGCCGAGCCTTCAAACTCAAAGTACTTCTTCGCAAAATGCCTCACCCTGATGAACAGCTCAACCCATACCGACTTATACCAATGCGAATCAAGCTCCTTCCCAATCGGCCACTGCTTTCTAATATCCAACTTGACCGGCCTCCACTTCGGAGTCTGTCCAGCACCTCCCTCACCCGTCTGCAAATCATCCAGGTTCCGAGTCTCCACACCACTCGGGTCCGCAGCCGGTATCAGCGCAGGCTGATCAAATCCCAACAACTCAATCATTTGCCGACGGCGAGCATCCAGTCCAGTGAACTGATAGATTGTCGGGTCGGGATTGATCTGCTCGGGGAGAGGGCCATTGCCAGAGAGGATGAAATCGCGATTGACTCCATAGCGCGGTACGTGCTTTTCGTTCCAGCGCTCAGCGAAGGAAGGGTAGGGTTTGTCGGGGCGGATGGGAGGGTATTGGGTTTCGGTTTTGGAGCCGGAAGAGGAACCGGAGTAGAAGCCAGAGTCGAAGTCGGTGTCGTCCGGGTCGGCAGTTTCGTAGGTGAATCTTGTGTGGCAGTACTGCTGAAACCCCATTTTGGGGAATGGTAATGGCTGATAGCTCCTTCCTTTTGGACTATGAGATGGGGTTGGGGGCTGCGGGGCCGAATCAGTTTGAGGGCTTCAACTGTGGACGGTTGATTGTGACAGCTTCGCACCCAGGATTTGTTGATGTAGAAACGCGAGAGTATTAGCTATTGAAGCTATCAAAGGGAATTCAAGTTGCCGTTGCTGCATGTGGGAGAGGGGTACCAGCGCGCGGGATACAAAGGAGACAAAACAAACCGACTCACAAAGACAACACAATCGCCGGATGCGTCCCGGCACAGTCACCGCACCACTGCATTCAGACAACACGAGCAATATGCAGGTCGCTGGTACCTATGCCGCTTATTTCCATTTGTTACAATCGAAACAGGTACATGATACATGATGCGCTCTGCACCAGGCTCCAGTTCGATCCATTCCAGCTATCCGGCCCGAAGCCTCGAGGCTTAGACAAGTTCGATGCCCCCATAAAACCCCCGGAACTCCTGCCCAAATACTTAACCTAAGCGATATGATCCATAAACACACCCTTTGTTTCCATCCCTTACTCTGAAAAAGGTCCCCACCAGTCGTGAAAACCGAGTTATCCCAAGACAAAGGGGCCACCGGATCCGTATGGAAAAATTAAACACCCATCATGGATTGGACTTCAATAAGTGGGCGTTGATGGTGATCTTTTCCAACTCGCAGTCAGCACCAGAAGGTAACTTCTGTCCCTTCGGCAGCGTGGCAATAAGGGCCACCACAATCAGATTCGTGCCCGGTTGGAGCATCGCTTCAAACACTAAGGCATTTGGTGGCAGAGGGTCATCTGGCGCTGGTGTCGGGGTTCCTCTTGCCACTATTTGCCCGTTCATGGTGACGAAGAGCCGATGTTGCCGTTGCTGCTGATCCAGAGGTGCTATCGTAGGAACAATTTGCAGCTTGAACTGGCCTGCAGGAATGTGCACGGTGAAATTCTGCTGCGCCAGCTTTGGATGTGCAGGGATCTCAAGTCTGAACCGCTTCTCATGTGGGACCGGGACACCGTAAAGTGTCCGAATGAGAAGGTTTTGTATGAGGGCATCCCCAAGGCCTGGAAAACCGTCAGTCTTTGCCACAATGTTGTAACAAGCTCATTTAAGCTTACCTTTGCCCGGGGCACGGGTTTTCTTATCATGAATCGGCGGTGGTGGAGGGGCTGCTGGCGGGTGCCCGTTTTGTACCGGCGTTCCCTGAGGGTATAGTTGACCGTTCTGCCCAGTAGGGCCAATTCCATTGGGCCCGTTCGCCGGGCTAGCTCCGTCAACACGAGGGGCCATGGCGGGCGATGGCTGCGCACTGACCCCTGGGAATGATGGACTTGGGGACGCTCCAGGGGTGGGGAAACTTCTTGCTTTCTCAAGCTGAATATGCTGAGGAAGAATTGGGGTGTTGGCAGAGGGAGGAAGCGATCGGTTGATATCCTGGCCTACTGAGTCGCTTGACTGGCCAGTTTGAGGCGCGGGAGAGGGCGCACCGCTGCTTTTGTTGTCCTTTACATGGATCGTGATCTTTTTCGCGCCAATAACGGGTGTCTCTGAACCCGGTTGGACCTTGAGCTTGATTTTCGGCTGTGGCGGCTCCTGGACGACAGCCTTGGCTTCGTTCACCTCCTTGTAGAAGCATTCCTGACGGGGCTCAGTCAGTATATCTCAACAAGGGCGAGTTCACATCGTCTTACCTTCAGCTCGGTCGCCAGTTGGTAAATAGGGCTGCCCTCTTCATTGTAGTAATGCGCATTGTCCCACAGAAGGCTTGCTCTCTCTTCAAACGCTACCCACCCTTTGAAGTCACTTATACCGGTTGCAGCTTGCCTGCCGTGGACACCCCTGACCTGCTTCTGAAGCCCTTTCAGGGACAGAGGTTGAGCGATGACAGCAAAGTAATCCTTGTACGTGCGAGCTGGCAAGTTGATGAAGTCCAAGAAATACGGGTCCCTAGGCGTGTTAGCTTCGATTTCCCCTCTTGACAAGAAGGGGAATCTTACACTCCATCCGGTTTACGAATGAGCTCTTCAACAATTTTCTCCTGAGCCTGTTGGAAGTTGAGACCTTTGTATGGGGCACCTTCGTACTCGTGATCTGGCTTTCCCCTTCCGCTTCTGCTCCCCTGGCGAACAGGTGTCGACCCCTGCCTAGGTCGGGCGGGCCCCTTCCGCTTCAAGATGATCTTCTTACGCTTCCGATCGCCGTCGTCATCGTCCTCATCATCGTCGTCATCGTCCTCATCATCGTCTTCACCCTCGGCATCGTCCTCGCCCTCGGCATCATCGTCATCGCCTTCGGCATCCTGGTCCCTGACTGGAGGAGGCTTCGCTTGTTGCGATTTGGCTTGGGGCCTCGCTGGGGGTCTCGCTGATTCTAGATCGTCGGGGATCGGCGCAGCCTGACAGCTATAGCCGTGAATCAACTTGTAGGCCGGATTCGTTTTCGTCATGTAGTTGCTAAGTGCCTTTCGTACACGTTCCGCGTCCTCGAAGACTTCAGAGCCCTTGTTGTAATACTCCTTTGCATTTGTTACCATGCGCTTGAAGTAGCTTTCGAGTTCAGCGAGGTTTTGGAACTCCTGGTTTTGCAGCTTGGTTTCGATGGTCTTTAGCGATATGGGCATCCTGATGCGCCTGTAGTAGTCCTCATTTCCCTGTCGTGGCAGGAGGTCTTCAAAGTAATTTGCGACGGTTCGACCACTGCAATCGTAGCTGTCAGTTCTCCAGGTTCCAACTACATCATGGCAAGTTTTAGAGGTGCCAGGATGGTGGTGCTGCAGAAGTGCTTCAGGGCGTACCTCTTGTCCTTGGTCCTACGAATCATCTCAAGGAAGTGCAGCCCATAGGAAGTGGTGGACTCGGGGGTTTCGCCCTGGGAGAGGTCATAGTCGGTTGTCGGCTGCATGACTGTTAGCTGCTTGCAGATGTGCAGGAGAATATATTGCTTGGGAGGTGTTGAGAACGATGGGTGCAAGCGCGCAGCGGTATTGGCCCCTGTGGATGCGCCGCGCAAAGGGATAACGGAAGGGAGTGAGGTCGGCTGCGCTCCGCTCGACTACCGAGTTCGGAAGATCCATCCTCCACCTATCTATCATTCGCATCCAAAATATCGCTTTCTTCTGTCCAAATAGAACGCGTAAAACGAAGGGACAAGGAAGGGGAACATACACCTGGGACTTTGCGGCGCTTTGCGGCTCGGTCATCGCCATCGGCCGCGCCAGCTCCTGCCGTGCCAGCCGCCTTACGTTTGTTGTCCATCCGGTGGGGATGCAGCTGGATCGCGACGATGGCCGCTGGTCGGGATTATGCGACGGCCCTGGTGGGATTGTTGGCGATGGTTCGTGGCAGCTGCAATGGCTTTCGGCTTGGTGCGGCCAAGTGTAGGCTTGTCGCTGTTGAGACGCGATTGGAAAAAAATCACGACACGAGGTGGGATTCCGCGTCTAGTTTACTGCACAAAGGCGCTGCCGAAAAACGTCCAAGCCAGTCCTGCAGCGAGCAAAGCGCAGGACCAATGGAAAATGAACGGAGATAGAGAATGGCTGATGGACGAGCGCAAGTTGCAGCCCACCGGAATAAGCTCGACACAACCAAGGTCAATGGAGTGTTGCGATTTGCGTGCATCACTTGCTCTCAGTGTGAATGCCCAATTTCTCAGGCTTGAAAAGGTCACTGCAGTTTCTGCCTTAGGCACAAGGTATTAAGATGTAGGACCCCTGTCGGCGTCATGGCCCACTGCCGCCAGCTGGCAGCGGGAATGCGATGGAGGGGTTCGAATCTGTGGCGTCGGGCAGAACAGGTGGGTTGTGCCGATTTGTTTACCTTCGCATCGCCCTCAATCGACAACGCCGAGATTTTTCTGAAAGCCGAGACCTCACCGCAAACCCATCCTTTTTCTATTGCTTTACGCTGCCTGAACCTAACCAAGCCGTCGCACCACTTCTGCTCCGCCTTTGGCTCAGTTAAACACGTCTGCCCTCGACGCCTTGCTTTCCGTCCACTGCAAACCTCCTCGCCTGACCCTCACACGACCGACACGCCAAACCAGCTTAGCAGAAGTTGCATTTCTACTACGACCCAGGCTCGAGTTCTGTTACTTCGACGCGTCATACGAGCCAAAACACCCGTTAGACGGCGCATTCTTCCATTGCTTGCAGCTATTCAAAATGAACACGCCGGAGGAGATGGGTATCGACACCACTCGCCGCAACGCGGCGCCTCGTCCCTTGACTGACAGCGAGCGGGCGCGCCTGGACGAGTTTGTTGACTCTATTCACTACTCTACCCGGTATTTCAAGCTGCGCATCTCCTCTCAACTACGCGCTTGCTGATATGTTGTAGCTATTCCGACAGCGAGTTCGAGTATCGGCACGTGCAGCTCCCAAAGGCTATGCTAAAGGTTATTCCCGCCGACTACCACGACAAGTCCAAGGGCACACTGAAGCTTTTGTGGGAGGAGGAATGGCGGGCGATGGGCATCACACAGGTTGGAACCCTTGACGTGTTGCTCGCGAGTGAGAAAAACGCTGACAGCATCTTCAGAGTCTTGGCTGGGAGCATTACGAAGTCCATGAGCCGGAGCCGCATATCCTGCTCTTCAAGTGAGCAACTTCTCTCAAGGCTTTAAGGTGTGGATCAACAACTAACGGTCTTGCAGACGTCCTTTGAATTATCAGCCTCCGCAGTGAACCACGGACTGATGATACTCGGGGACTTGTACCATATTTTGCATTACCATGATACTCACGACTGCATAGCGATTCCCACCTTTACTTTATGGGTACGGTGCGTCTATAATCGACCTGGCCACAATGCCAGATCATCACAACTTCTCTCTGCTGTCAACTCCACCATTGTGCATCAAGTCTACGGTGTGGCCTTCAAGTTGCCGGGCGCCAAGCTGGCTATGTTGGGGAAGTTGCACACACGCGCCGGGCAGCATAACATGAGCTGGGAATATCTGTTGATGGATATCAGGACGACGTTGCATGTCGTGCCGGCACATTACTTCCAGGTTATCTCGGGATGAGCCAGATTACCCCTGGTATCTAGCTAGGTACACGGGTGACAAAATCGGTTGGAATTTTTTGGCAACACACTTTACCCAAACCCTCTATGGTCCCCGAAGGGCATACTGAAGCACGGACAGAGTTTGCCAGCCGATTATGTCCACCACATACTAGGCTTACTCAAACGGCTTGCTGGCAGAGGTAGAACTGGAAAGGGGCGGTGTTTGGCTGTAGCTTGGTAGTCACTTATGAATGGATATTGGCAGTGTCACAAAACCCTGGCCTCAGGCGGTTTGTTTACAGCTGGAGGTCCGTTTTTCCAAGGCTTCCCCAAATCCCATGCGGAAGAGTGGGGTGATGGCGGGGCAGACAACGAGTGGCTTTGGGTTGATAAGATAGCGAGACACGACCGCTTCGCTTCAGGGACAAGGGAAGTAGGCAATCAAGCAGTTCGGCGCAAGTTACAAATCGCAACCCAAAGAGGTATATCGGAAATGGGCTTCACATTGGGCAGTTGATTATATGCATGCTACGTAGTTTGGATTCCGGTTCGCTTGCGAATGCTATGATCATTTGAGTAATCAGTTGCGGCAACATCGTTCGTCGGCAATTCAACATCTGCTGATTTTCCCAAATGGACACCTTTCAAAGTGGCCGCGCCTCCTCCATCGCCTCTCGGCTCACCCGACCTGGAAGGACAGAAAACCAACCAGCATCGCATCATTCCTTTGAACAGACAACTTGAATTAAAGAATCTATTCACCCAACTCTTTAGTTACCCACAATTACCTCAACCTCGACCTGTATTTTTTGCCTTTCTCTGTGACATCTCTCTCCTCTAGCCAGGGTCGTCGCAGCTTCTGCCGGGTTGACCGGGATTATTATCGATAAGATAGGTAACTGCATCATCGATGATCAGAGGCGGGCCGTGTAGCAAGTCGGACCACCTCTACGCGCCAGCGAAGCAGTTTCAAGCCCGGCCTTCGGGAACCGCCATCACCGCATAATACCCACCTCTTCCCGTTCCCACCTCAAACCGTGAGGTCCAGACGAGTCCGCAGGTCGGGTTTCTTTGAGCGACCATGAAGTCAGCTTCACGGCTCTTTTACCTGTCGCTGTTCGCCCTCTGGGGCCCAGCAGTACAATGCGATCAGGTCCAACAAGAAACCACCGGAGACGCATGCGCGGTAAGTTCTCGCCCGTTGGTAACGTCTGCGATTTTTGGCACCATGTGCTTTGACTCCTCCCCGTGGTAGCCACATGCTCGTGGCGCACATAGAGTAAAGAGATCCTAACTGTGTTTCCTTAGATCTCGCCAAAGGCCATTGTCAGTGATGCGTGCGCCTCGTACTCGACGCTCGAGCGTCTCAACAGCAATGTCAAGCCAGCGGTTGACGACCTGGTTCGGACCACGGATTTCTTCTCCTACTACCGATTGAACCTGTTCAACAAGAAGTGTCCATTCTGGAACGACGAGAATGGCATGTGTGGCAACATTGCCTGCGCCGTGGAGACGCTCGACAACGAAGAGGATATTCCGAAAATATGGCGCGCTAGCGAGTTGGGCAAGTTGGAGGGGCCGCGGGCAACGCATCCTGGAAAGAGCATTCAGAGGGCGCAGCCGCAACGGCCTCTTCAAGGTGGATTGGGAGAGCATGTCGGAGAGAGTTGCGTGGTGGAGTACGATGATGAATGCGACGACCGAGATTACTGTGTCCCGGAGGACGAGAGTGCGGGTTCTAAGGGAGACTATGTCAGTCTGCTGAAGAATCCGGAGCGCTTCACCGGTTATGCCGGCGATGGCGCAAGGCAGCTGTGGGATGCCATTTATCGCGAAAACTGCTTCCAGAAGAGCTCATTCCCTCACTCAGCGTCGCTTGGTAAGATCTCGACGCCGAAGGGGCCGGCTGCGATGGACTTCAAGGCAGTCATCGACGCTGCTGGACGGCAGCAACAGCTGGAGCAGGAGAGGCAAGTCAACCCTCTGGCTCCTTTCGTGGCCAAGACGGGTCTCGAGGCAGAGGATGAGTGCTTGGAGAAGCGTGTCTTTTACCGTGTCATGTCTGGCATGCATGCGAGTATCTCGACACATCTCTGCTGGGATTTTCTCAACCAAACAACAGGCCAGTGGCAACCAAACGTCGGTTGCTACGAGGCACGCCTTCACAAGTTCCCCGACCGGATCAGCAACCTGTACTTCAACTACGCTCTCGTCACACGCGCTATCGCAAAACTTGGACCATATCTCTCCCAGCACAGCGAATACACGTTCTGCATGGGCGACCGGGACCAAGATGCGGCTACGCGCGCCAAGGTCCTCGCTGTCACCCAAAAGGCAGCTTCGGTGCCGCAGATCTTCGACGAGAGCCTGATGTTCAAGAATGGCGAAGGGCCCTCCCTGAAAGAGGACTTCCGCAACCGATTCCGCAATGTGAGCCGGCTGATGGATTGTGTTGGCTGCGACAAGTGCCGACTTTGGGGAAAGCTTCAAACCGCTGGCTATGGTGCAGCGCTGAAAGTTCTGTTCGAGTTCGATAACAACAAGATGCCCGAGCCACCGATTCTGAAGCGTACAGAACTTGTTTCGCTCTTCAACACTTATGCCCGTCTGAGCAGCAGCTTGCAAGCCGTCCAGCAGTTTAGAGCTATGGTAGAGAAGGAGGAGTCCTCCAAGAGCTACTCCAACGCCATCCCTGATAGGGCTAAGAAGCCCCGACATGTAATTGTCTCGACGCCGGTATCTCAGGACCCAGCGTCGAAGCCCTCGGAAGCCGCGGACCAGAAGGATGCGGACGATGACGCAGAGCAGCAGGAATGGCCCCAGCGTAAGAGGCGTAGCGTCAAGGACGATTTCGACAGCGAGCTGGCCTTGGTGATCAGGGCCTTCAAGGCCGTACTCAGAAGCTGGGCGAGCTTCCCAGTCACATTGTACGTTGACCACTCACTCTTGAACCCCTTCCATCGAGACGCTAACAGTGATCGCTAGATGGCACGTCGCCACCAGCGAAATGTCACGAGCCTACTACGCTTTTGTTGGTCTCCCAGTTCCGCCCAGGAATTGGCAGTTTCAGCGGCCCAATATTGATGAGCTCTGAAGCTGTCGTTTTCGTTTAATTTCCCTGCCGTCTAAAAACATTGGGTACTGGGCATCTGTTTCAACAAAGCATCACTGTTCTGCATCCGGGTGGAAAATACAACATTGAATGGGTATCGGAGTTTGAGATGGTAGTTTGAACTTTATGAAAGTGAAATATTATCACGGAGGCCCGGAGTCTATCATGGTTGGCTTTGTTTATTTTTATCAGCGTGCATAGCCCGAGAGAGGCCCAACTGCAATAGTGGCGGCAGCTTGTATATAGTTTCTCTCGAGTTTTTCTCACCGTACGTCTAGCGTGGTATGTACAGATTGCATTGCTGCGTGCTCAGTTTCCCGCTGTAATGGGCCCTGATACGCTATTGGCCTACTCAGTCAACATCATACTCACCCCCAAGGCTAAATCCCGAACAAGCTGTTGGACGACTTGTCCTCTGCTCGCTTTCCTGCCTGGGGAAGAGCAATGTGGGTTACTACGTTGCCAATCTTAGCCTTGATGCCGTCAACATGAATCTGAGTTTCATGTATCCTAGCTTGCGCTTTCGGCTCGCTGAAGACCTCTTTAGTCAGACGCGCAAGTTCCTCGGTAGGCTTCGTAAACGACCATGCGATGGACACATGGAATGCGCGGCCGACGTGACCATCATTCCCATCGGCACCATCTGCTTTGCCATCGTCCTCCAAGGCCCACTGATACAACTGCGGTTGCCCGTGCTCGTCGGCCACGGCGTTGCATTGCCGAAGTAGTTTCGTAAGCTCCGGGTTTAGGGCTGCAGTGGCGGTCTTGCTACTGCTGCTTTGGCTTTGCGCACGCAGCACGAGGAACGAGCGGCCGGACTCGTCTGTGTGGTGCCACTCAACACCACGGCACCAGAGAGAAAACGGCGCTATGCGGGTGTTGCCGATGCTGGAGACGAGCTTAGAGAGGAAGCCGTCCTTGTTGGCGGCGGTTAGAGAGATGGGCCGGGAGAGGCTGATGTGTAGGGGTAATGGAGTACCGAGGTCACTTGCGAGGAAGTTGGTGAGCTGGGGTTTCGGCTGCAGCTTGTCTTGGAGTGTCGCGACGAGGGAGGTTAGGAGGGTTTGCGTCTCCGGGGTAGGATGCCATTCGACGTAAATGTGGCTCGGCCAGTTGCCTACGACGTGCGGGATCTGCCGGGTTCGGCCTTGGTGCAGGGCCGGGTCATCGCTGGTAGCGGTGCGGACGGTGGAGGCGTAGAGGTCGTAGAAGGCGGAGGGCAGGGGGGGTAGCTTCGGGGCCGTTGTGGACGCAGGAGCGGGGGTACTCGGCACGAGCCTTGGCCTTTTTTTCGGCGGAGAATCGTCCGTGGAGCTGGCACTGGTGTCGGACGCGTAGTCGACCAGCGCCATCGTCGAAGTCTGAGGATTGCGCGCACTGCTATTTTTTGGCCAAGCACCGTCCTCTACACCCACATGTTTTGTTTCCTTGACAGAAACCCGGGACCGCGGTTGAGGAAGCCCGGCCAGCCCTGCAAGTTCCGTTGGAGCCGAGACACTAGATCGAAATGGCGTGAAGGAAGAACAAGTGGCCAATGACCTTGGCCGCTAAAAAGTCCCCGCTGCAGGGTCCTCACGGCTCCTCACCACCGCTCATGAGGGCGTTTTTAGTGCCCGTCGGGGAGACGGGGCTTGCTGCGAAGGAAGAAGGTCTAGATTACTTGCATGCGCGGCAGCAGGACACCGCCCTGGCAGATGATTCAGGAACTACCAGGTGTTCGCTGCAAACAGCGGAGCTGCCATCGTCCAATCAGATCGCATCTCAATAACGCATAATGGCCAATATGAGAGGCACCGCGCAGGTGATGATCGCCAGGCTTTTCAACCTGGACGGGTTGAGGGGCTTCTGGACGAACGGGAACCGATTCCCTCAACCGTGCCTGTCCATCTGCTGGATAAATGCGCTCATGACGTCGTACCGAAGCATCAAGAACAGGAAGATGGGAGGATATCTGGCAGCAGGAAGACCCGCTCACCTGCAGAGGAGGTCTGGAGGTCTGTCTCCGGCGCGATCAAAGAAGGGTGTGAAAATCTGTCTGGTGCGGTCGCGGGGCGTTCGAGACCGCTTCGCTAAGTGGCTAGAGTCGCCGCTTGCGATCACCCACAGGACACCGTTGACCACTCGCCCGAGGGCTCTGCCTTTTTATTAAGTCGGTGTCACGCTGCCCATTCATCACATCTCTTCGGCGACCTTACAACCCTTTCTCTCGACTCACTGTGAGGCGGAAACCTCACTTCTGTCTTGTTCCTTCCTCGTCTTCAACAGCTCAAACCCTCCAAAACGGCTGCGGCCCACAAGACCCCACAAAAAGAGCTTGGTCGCAACGATGGCTCGAGATGACAGGGATTACGGTGACGAGCCGAATGACAAGCAATGGGTGAGTGCTTGGCTTCACTTTTCACTCTCCGCAACTCCAGCGCATCGTCCAGAGTGCCCGTCCAGAGAATCTTCCCAAGTCCCTGGCGACAGGCGTTTTCCGAGGCTATCTTCAACAATGCCAGAATGATTCTTATCTCTCTCGACTAAGCTAGAGCACGCCTCTGTCTGCAAGTGCTGAACAGCGCGCGCTTGTTGCTTACACAGCTGGAGCTCTCGCTGGCAGGGCAGGCCAAGCTGGTGTCAAGCCTTGAGCACCTGTGGACATCGATTCTGAGAACTGCTTATTACCCATCTCTCATTTTGGCCCATTGAAATGATGCAACAGCCTTGCGTGGCTACGGTGTGCGATTTGCGCATCCGAGACAGGCAATTCGTTGGTGGCTTGCCGTGACCTTGGTCGCGACCGTCTGGGTGGGCACAATTGCGTCACTCGCCCAGCGTACCTGCCAAGGCGCACTCGACCTCTGCCCGTCAGCTCCGGACTACGGAGCAACTCTTACGGTGATCTTTGGTCATGATCGGGGATAAATGCAATAATTTCCCAAATCCAAGTTGCTCTCTTGCTGATGACCGCATTCTTGCGCTTGCACCGATAGGCCAGCCAATACATACTCGGTCCCTTATACGAACCAGAACCCAGTCAAGTGTCTGCTACGCGTGTTTCCAAAGCTCTTCCTCCTACACCACCAGGAGATAGCCCTACTCGCCAGGGGTTTCAATTTCGTCGACTTCGCTCAGGATCCCAAGACAACGAGGACCCTGACGACCAGCCGTTGTTCCGCCGCATTATCAGCAGAAGCAACAGCGTGTTGAGCAGAAGCAACAGTGTCAAGTCTACCAACAAGTCGCTCCCGCCATCTCCGCCTCCACGCCCTAAATCACGTCCGCTGTCAGATCTAGAGCGGAAGAGGTCGGTCCATACCTCCCGACCTCCCCAGACCCAGTGGAACCAAGGAACCATCCTATCGAGAGCCAATAGCGTGGCCACAAGTCGTCCCAGTCTCGACGCAGGAAGCATCATGCCTGACAACGCAACACGCCGACGAGGTAGCTCTCTGGCTGAGCGATATCCTGGGGATAGGTCTCACCGACCTCTAGACATTCTAACTCAGGAGCATCGGGCTAAGGAAATCGACCCGGATGCTCCCCTACCTCGTCGGGGCGGCTCACTCAGGCAGCGCTATCCAGGGGACATGTCTCATCGCCCTCTCGACATGATCAAGCGCGAACACCGAGCGGCCGACCATGCTCCTCACCTCCGCACCCACCGTAGACAGCAGCCTAGCGATCCTATCGATCTCTTGGACCACACTGGGCCGGTCCCGGATGTTGTGTATCACCACGAAGGTCCATTTGACCCTACGATGAAGTCGAAGAATACAAACAAGATGTATTCTCCTGTCGAAGCTGTCAAAGATACGAACATTGAAGCTCTGAAGGCTACGCCTGTCGAGTTCCTTAAGGATTCCCTCAACAAGCACGTACCTCTACAAGGCACCGCAGTTGTTCCCCCAGGTATGAAGGACATGGGCGGACGAACCATGAATTACGAGGAAGGGGCAGATCTCATGAGAGAGAAAGACGCCCCTGGCGGTGCGTACAAACGATGGGACCACGTTGTAAGACCCTTGAAAATTTCGAGCCTTAAGCCGCCAGCTAACCTTGATGTCTAGCCCTACAAGGACGATGACCTCAAGGGTAAAGGGGAACCGTCATTCACTATCGAGAAAGACAACAACAAGGGCAAACAGGTCAACCGAAAGCCCGTACCAGCTCACGGACAAGAATACGAAATGCAACCCACTGCAACTGCCTCCGGCAACTCTAAGCAAGATGACATCAATATCCGTCAACGGGGAGTGAGCAATACCGACGAGGCGCCCCCTCCGCCGCCAAAGGACTACCCGAATGCGTACGGCAACGGCTACGCCACCAACGGCGGTTTGCAGCGGAGTAACACAACCGGCAAGAGCTTCACCCAACTGATTAAGCGTCGATTTGGCAGCTTGCGTCGAAGGAAGGGGGCTGAAGAGCGTGCGTACTGAATAACCAGGGGAGTTTGCCAACCGATGTTGTCTTGTATCCTTAATTACTGTGGTGACACAATGTTTTCCTGCGATGGTTGATGGGAATATCGTTCTAAACTTGCTTTGTCTCCTGTTCGGTAAGGTTGTTTTGGTATGGCGTGGTTTAGACAACAGAAATATCCGTTTTGGGTTCATAGATGGACAGGGAACATGACAAAGAGGTTTATGTAGATGTACCAATGTATTTCATTATTCTACTTATAATTGACGTGGAGGGCTGTGTGGGAAACGAAGAGTGCTTTGCAACCATCAGAACTCGAATTTGTGAGCAGTTTTATGTCCGTATCACTCGTTCTTATCTAGTGACACTATACACACAACCCCCCAGCTCGTAGCCACGTGTCAACCCTCAGAAATACCCAAAGCTACCCCACCCAATTATTCCTTCTAGCTCTGACCTAACCCCACTCGCACTCCCATAACCAGCCCTACCAGCCATCTCTCCCCTTCTCCCGGCCCCAAGCTCCGTGAATCTCTCCAGGATCGACCCATCAACAATACTGCGTCCTACACCGGCATCCACGCCCGAAGGCGGACAGCTGATCAGCGGCATGCGATAGCCCTTGGGGTTGAGACCTGCGTGGTGCGGTAGGGATGTTGTGAGCTGTCCTGCGAGAGAGGACAAGCGGCGGTATGCAGCTTCCGAGAGTGGCCGGAGAGTGGCAAGGACACCGGTGGGTGAGGCGAAGAGTAAGGCTTGTGGGGGTGGAGAGTCGGGCTGTGAGGAGTTGTTGGCGTTCGGGGACGGGATGGCGAGGGGGAGGAGTTTGGAGGATGTGGGGTTGTGGGCGCCGGTGTTGAAGGTGGTTTTGTGTAGGAGGAGATGGCCTTGGAGAGACTTGGGGTCTGTGAGGGCTGCGTTAGATGCTTACTGGGTTTGGAGTCAAAGTGGCAGACTTACGTTCGGGGTCAAACTGAAGGATGTGAAGATGGCCGTCTGCATCGCTGGCTACGATGAAGAGCTCATTTCCGTCAGGGAGGAAGTCTGCGTTCAGCACCTCCAGATTGCTGGTGCTCTTGCCGAAAAGCATCATCTTGTATGGCTCTTCGGTGTACCCAGTAAACCAAACGCCCTTGAAGGCGTCCGACATTAGGCAAAGACCGGTACCTGGGAGCTCCTTGACGCTTGTTACGTAGCAGTTCATATCCATGAATGCCACAGGAAGGAGAGTCCCGTCTTCCTTCAAACCTCGGACCATACACTTCTGCCCCTGGGCGACGAGCATTAGACCCTGCGTGCCCACTTCGGACAGCGCCGTCACTGCACCGCGGGGAATATCTTCTTTTGCAAGCAGCTTGAGTTTCTTGCTCGTCTCAGGCCGGCCAGCTTCGGGAATGACATCTGCGATGTCAAAAACGTAGACGTGACCCCTGGTCGGGAGATCTTCACCTTTCGAGCGGGCTGTCCCGACTGCGATGAGTTGTCTCCTCTCATTGGTGGACTCGGACACCTCAAGATTTAAGGTCTCGACGCAGAGGATAGTCTCGCATGACTCCATGTTGAAAGAGTCGATAACAGTCCATGTGATGGGGCTGATGAGTTTGAGGACACCCTTGTCGAGTGTCGGCTTGAACGCCAGTGTTTCCCTTGCCCACTCTTTATGGTAATCATCGTCCTTGGGCAGCTCAAAAGGTTCGGCAATGTTGCAGCCAACGACATAGCCCTGAGATGGCGGATGGTAGGCCACAGCATCGACGTCCTCTCCGATGTTGACCTTTTTCACAGACACGCCAGTCTCGCCATAGCTGCAGTCGCTTGGAATCTGCGCGACCCGTGCAATGCCGTGGATATCTGCGTAAATGAAACCATTTTCGCATCCCTCCGTGTGGAAGGAGCTCATGGCATGCACAAAAGACCCCTGAAGCTCAAGAACCCTCGTTGATGACTTTGCAGACTTTACGACGAAACTTGGCGACGGCCCGGGGAGAAACACTGTGCTGTAGCCGGAAATGTTGTTGCACCGACGCATCGGGATAAACTTGGGTAATTCTGTTGTGTCGTCTTGTCCAGATTCAATCGGAGGCTTCGCGAATGTTGAATTGGGTAACTTTTGGAAGAACAACGATTTCGAAAATGGGCTGCCAGCGTCCGCCTTGACCCGGAACGGCTGGTAGATGGTCAAATCGTTGTTCAAATGTCGTAACTGTGACCGTTAGCAGCTACACCCGTATGAGCGGGAGGATTTCAACGAACAATAAGATGGGGCGATTTGGAGGTGGAATCCCCAAGGTCGGCGACCAGGATTTCGCTCACTAGCTCCTTCAGAGTCCCCTTCCTAGCAGCGTAATCTGCAGACAGACCGGGGGGTATATAAGAGAGACCCTCAGCCACGTATATAGATCTTGTCAAATCTGGCAGGCGATATATCTGGGTACGTCAGTTTCTCTGTTGCGCAAAGCAACAGGGGCGTGCCTTACATGGAGAGCGCCGGAAGCGCTGAGAAGAAACATGAGAATGCTCTCCTTTGGGCTGGCACCCTTCTTAGGCGCTTCCTCGGCGAAAATGCCATTTTTGTTGACGTAGAGGCACCCAGTCAACCACTTTGTGCTGGTAAGCGTCTTGTCTTCCTTTTCGACTTCCTCAAGTTCGAGGTTATTATCAATCTGCGCAATAAAAACACTGGAGTCGTCTCGGACAAGGAGCAAATACGGGTCCGCAATGCTGGCACTGTTGACACGAGGCTCTTGACCTGTCTCTTCATCCAGCATTGGGAGGATCTGCGCGAGACCCAAATCTGGGGAACGGCGTCAGCTTCACACCCGAACGACATGATTGCCCGACGAGAATGGAAACATACTGCCGTCGTAACACCGCACTTCGGACTTTAGCACCTGGATGATTCTTCCATCCTTGCCCATTGTGCCCGCCTCAACCGTGAGGCCCGCTGCTGGTTCGAACTCAGTGCCGGTGAGGCTTTCAAACCCTGCAGCTGTGAGTGCGTAGACATCCGATGTTCCGTATCCGTCAAGATCCACCTTCGCAACGATCATGAACTTATCATACTGTCCTGTTGTATCATGGTCGTTGCTGACACCGCCGCCTTTGTCACCCTGAAGAGACTTGGGCACCGGCTTCTTTGCGTAGACCGTCCAGAACCCACGAGCCTCAGGGAATTCGAACCGTCCCACAATCCTTGGTTGAATAGCACGATTTACAATGGCGAGAGAACTTGACTTGCCCTTTCCCACAGCACACACCAGCTGAAGATCACTATGAACCCCTTCTGAGTTGCGCTCTTCCTCGCTCTTGGGAAACCAGGTGGGTTCCCCGTGCGTCATCCCCTGAATAGGCGCGATACTTAGGAGTCGATCGTGGATGCGGAAGCTGACATCCCCGCTCTTGGCCGAAGCCGCCACCGATACTGTTTGTTGGCGAGCCTTGGGCTCCTCACTGTACAGATCGTCATCGTCTTCTTCTTCGAGATCTTCGTCATCATCCAAGTCCATGTCCAAGTCGTGGCTGCGTGATTTCCTCTTCGTGGTCTGCCCTTGCCCCTTGGCCCACCCAAATACCAGAGAATCACCCTCGTCGCTGCCCGCGAACAGAACGGTACGGCCCAATCGTGAGAGACAAGTGACACGGGAGGTGATCAAGGATCCACCGGCCTCGGAGGGCAAGATCCTCAGGTCGAGACCAGACACTGTTCTGCCGTCGATGCGGAATGCAACTAGCGCCATGCGGCCATCGTTCATGATGACGAGAAGCTCGCCTGCGTCGGCCGTCAGCACATCGATGATGCAGCCTTCGAGGCGGATGTTGAGGTGGGTTTGGTCGATGAGCCCAAAGGTTGTTGTTTGTCGCGCGAGAGGGTTGACAGCCACGCCATTAGCCTTTCCTGACTGGTCGATATGTATGAGCTCATTAAAGCCAATAAGAAGGGCGCCGCCGACCGGCGCGGGGAGTGGCACCACCCGGAAGAGATCCTGTGGTAACCCGCTGACTGAGAGAATGGTTGTCGAAGCCTTCTGTTGTAGGTCGAGCGTGAAGACCATGTAGGTGAAGTGATCCTTGCGGCCTAGGGAGTTCGAGGCTGCCATGGTCGATGAGAGGATGCCGAAGGTCGGCTCCCTGTACTCATGGAGGAAGGCCATATGCACAGGATGGAGGAGATTTGGATCAAGATTTGATAGTCGGAGGACAAATGAGGGTGAATATGGTGTGTTCTCTATGTTGCTAGCTCCATTTATGACTGCGCTGGACAGGTCTTTGACTGGCCTAGGGCCGTCCAGTTCTTCATCCCAGTCTCCAATGTCAATGTCTTCATCGGCCTGCTTGAAGGGCAGGATGGCTAGGTTCCTCGCACCGAACCTGAGCGCCGCACACCTGCTGCCCGGGTCTGCGACCAGGAAGTTGGCGTAGTGGTTCAGAGAGATGGCCCAAGGGCTGCCTTGTAGCTCGTCTTGCTCGTAGTAGTGAATCGAGACGGTGCGGAGAGTGTGTCGCTCGGAATCCCACTCGACGAGGGCGAGCTTCGCATCCTTGAAGGCCATGAGAAGCGCATCGCCCCCGGCGCCCTTGTTTGGATTCTTGATTCGAGCTAGGCCCGTTATTGTGCCGGGGAGAGTGAATTCGGCAACGAGGACGAGCTTAGCCGTGTCGGCGCGGTCGGCCTTTGTTGCGAGGCTGTCCCCGCCGAGGAAGGACACCTCGAGGCCATCGTCGTCGTTGGCGACAGCTGTGCTCTTCCGTCGCGCAGCACCTCCAGAGAGTTCGAGCTCGGTCGATACAATTTTGGTACGGAAGATCTGGAGGAGAGAGGTTTTTGCGACGGCTAGATTGGTGCCCTGACCAGGGATGAATTGCAGCGACAGCGAATGGGTGACGGCCGTTGGCGGCGTCAGCTCGGTATAGCACTGCATCGTAGCACAGTTCGGCGCATATCGATGCTGGAGGCCGTATCAGTGATTCTAAACCTGAATTTGGTTGTAGAGCACCGCACAACTGGTTGGGGGGCAGGAGCTGCGGCAGCGCAAGCTCAGCAGAGATACCTGCTCATTCTCGAAGTCGTCTTCAACTTCAACCCAGACGCGCACAAAGACCAGGCGCGACCAACAGAGCTTGTGCGATGGCCCGTGCACCACCTAAAGCAGCCTTAGCCTGCAACACTAGCGCGGGATGTGGGCCGGCTGGCAGCTCCAGCTGGAGCGTGGAGAACGTGACAAGACGAGGACCTGCATGGCTGGCATTGGCATTGCGTCACAGACTTTGAACCTTGGAAGGCGACGGCACTTTACCCATACGTGCCGTACTAGACATGCTCGCAATGACATTGTTGTTTCCCCACTACATACCTTGCCCACAAACCCGACATAATGGCATCAGCCGGATTGCTGCAGACGAGCCTCATTTGGGTCGCGTACGGCGTTGCCGTTGCGCTGGTTCTGCTCGTCGCCATCATCACAACTTTCACCTGGCAGCAGCCCCATGAGCGATCCGCCACTGTCAGCGTGGTCGCCATCATCAGTCTTACCGCCCTCCTCGCCACTGTTCTGCTTCTTCCCGTCGACATCGCGCTGGTCTCGTCGACGACGTCGGCAACCCTGGGCTCCAAAAAGGATTGGGCTACCCCCGAGCGAGTCGATAGCATCCTTCTGACGCTCAAAATTGTCTACTACACCCTCTACAACTTCGACGCGCTCCTCTGCCTCATCGTTATTCCTTTCGCCTACTTTTGGTACGAAGAATACGATGAGGTCGACGAGGAAGAAGGCGAGAGCAGCTTCGGCTCACGCTTCTGGGGTGCCACGAAGTATACGCTTGTGTTCGTAGCTCTTGTCATCATCCTCTTCTTGGTCGGTTTCTTCGTGCCTGCGGCTGCCAGCGGACATGGGAAGCATATGGACCTCGATTACTTCAAGCGCTTGATTGCGGCAAACAAGGGCGAGAAGGCGCTGACCTTCGCACTCGGCTTGCTGATGACACTTGGAACGCTGCTATACACCCTTTACACCGGCGCTGGTTTGGCGTTGCTACCGATCTCGTTCATCAAATCGGCGCCATCTATCTCGGCCCCACAGCTCTCCGCTACGACGGCCTCGGCGCTGGAGCGCAACCGGGATGCACAGAGACAGCTGGAGATGCGCAATGCTGGCCGGCCTGATGGCATGCCTCAGAAAGACCGAAGAGAGATGGACGCATTGCTCCGGGAGGAGAGGACCCTCGTCCGTCGCGAACGGCTGGCCGCGGAGGCACGCGGAGAGGGCCAGAGTGCTATCTTCCGAGCTTGGACGAAGACCCAGGCGGTCTTTCGGCCGCTCAAGCTGCTCGGCGGCCTGCTGTTGCTTCTGGTTGCCGTTCTTGTCTGGGTTTCCATGCTTATCACCGGCATCGACAAAGCAGCCAACTCAGTATGCAAGCAGCACTGTGGCTACATTCTCGGACATATCAACGTCTTCCAGCCTGTTAACTGGATTTTCGTCCAGTCCGCAAAGGCATTTCCCGTTGACTACGTCCTCATGCTCTTCCTCGTCCTGTTCCTCTTCAGCAGCTCCATCACAGGTATCGCCACTGTTGGCATTCGCTTCCTTTGGGTTCGCATCTTTCAGATCAAGAAGGGCCGCACTGCACCACAAGCGCTCCTGATCGCAACTGTCATGCTGGCACTCATCATCCTCGCGATCAACTACGCCGTTGCTATGTTGGCTGCCCCGCAGTATTCGATCTACGGGACTCAGACATTTTGTAGCAACCCGCCAATCAGCCCTGGGGCTCGACCAAACTGCACCAATCACCTTGACTTCGTTCGTCCTTGCTCTGAGGCCTCCACCGACCCCCTTGCCAAGGATGTCTGCACGCCAACGGTTATGTCAACGTTCTTGAACAGGGTGACGCTCAACTGGCCGGTCTTTGGTGCCATTGATTTCTGGGCACAGTTTGCGTTCTTGGGTGTCTTCCTCATTGTGTTTACCACCAGCCTCTTCCGCACGCCAAGGCTGAACCTGAGCGAACTCGACGAAGAGGCTGAGGCCGATGAGGAGGAGGGCTTGTTGGCAAGTACGGGTAGACGCTTTGGCGCTACCTGGCAAGATATCACGGGACGGGCGAAGCAGGCGACCACCACAGGCCAGGGTGATTATGGAACGGCTGGGAACGGTTCCAGCTCCCGGGACTAAGCAGCTCCCGCTAATGAGGGGTTCTTCTTGGTATTGACATTATACCCCGGGATTGTAAGACTTGTTGAATTTGAATTGGCTCATGTGTAGTTTACTGAGAGACCATATGGGGAAGGGAGAATATGGGCATGGCAGCATGGTAAGGGATAACGGCAGATTGGTTGGACTTCCACATTTTCGAACCCGGATTTTCACTGTGGGTTTAGTTTCAGTCAATGTTTGTGATTTACGCTTTACTGTGACGACGTTAAGATAGGATCTAGAGCTAGGCCTTTCAAAAACCGTTCGTTTTCCCACACCGCGTGCCAGTGTCATTTGTCGTTCATTCACTACAGCCAATGTTTTTCTTATCGACCATATTCACCCAGTCGTCCAGGTCGGCGAGAGCCTAAGCCCAGTGTCTTGCTGACCTGAGCGTGTGCGTCATATTGTCCTGTTATCAACTTACCCGGACCCTTAGAATTGTGGTATGTGTGGATGACGAGCTGTCAATAAAAACGTGGCATTTTAGGCCTCATTTCTGGAACTTCGTCCACTGATGCCCACGTTCGTCATAGCCAGCTGATGGGCCGAAGTGCTGTCAGCGCGTCAGCAACCTTGCACGACAACAATGCTTAGGCAAGGGCTCAATCCATTCCACAACTGAGGGGCAGCAGAGAGAGCACCATCGGGGAAGATACATACCATCTCCTTGAAGCATCTCTGGCAGTAAACGTCGTTGTCGCAGCTAAGACAGCGTATCGTTGCATCGTCGAGACATACAATGCACCACGTCTTCTGGTCCTCATCGGTGTAGCCCCCTCGTTTCGTGATGAGTGAGGCCGCCGTGGAGGCAGAGCGGTCCTCAGGACTGAAGGTAGGGACTGTGGGAAGCCCGAAAGAGTCAAAGTTCACACCGGACCCGAGTCCTCTGAGCGAAGCAAGGCGAGTGGTGATGTCGTTTTCGAAATCTAAGGATTTCCGAGCTGCTGTGCCGCTTGTGCCGTGATCTGCCTGGCCCAGGGCTGGGTCCACTAGCTGTGAGCTTGGCACGCCAGGTAGGGAAAGTGAAGTTGGATTGTTGTTGGCGGTAGTGGTGTTTGAGGTTGCTGTCGGGTCGGTTGTTGTGATTCCGGAGGCCTCGTCAGGGGTTGCATCTTCGGCACTTTGTTCCTTCTCAAGGCTTATCTCATCCCGAACTTCGGCGAGGATCCTCTCCACGCTCCGGGTCATTTGCTCGCTCTCAGAATCATCATCGTCTCCGGCTTGCGGGGATTTAAGCTTATCTGGACCCGGGGGGTTTAGGGACTCTAAAATCTCAGAAACCCGTTCGTCCTCATTACCTCCGTTACGGCCGCCCCCGCTGGTGCTCAAGTCATGGCTCAAGTCACAGTCATCCAAGCCATCCAGGATGTCATCAAGATCATCTGTCTCGAAGAGGTATGGATCATCCGAGTGTTCGTCTTGAACACCGCGATTTCGTGTAACCGCTGGGTAAGATGAGGAGACATTCAAACTGGTTGTTTTGAGCGGCTCTGATTGTGGCTGTGTGGATTGGAGATCCACATTGGCCGATTCCCGATCCGCGCCGCTGGCGGATTTCTCGCGAAGAATGCGGAGTCTTGCCGTCAGAGCATCCTCACGAGCCACAGGTCCGAGTTGCTGACCCATCGGCGCAGCAGCAGCGACCACATCTGGGTCGGTGGGTAAATTACTTGAGAGTTATTTAGCAGGCAGACTGGCACTCGGTGTGGCTTGGTTGTGTTTTACTTTGTTTTGTCAAGTGAGACGTTCGTAGGCTTCAATGCGTTGAGTCGATCCAACAGCGACTGGTCGCTCGGCCGTAAAGGGGCCATGCTGGCTGTAATTTGGCGCAGTTCAATGTGTTTGTGGAAGGGTTTAGGCGCGATTGGGGGCTCATGTGAAGAGTCTAGGTTGTGCGGGCCCCTGTGCCCCGAGGCCTCCGTCAGCAAAATGGCGGCTTCGCAGGACCGGAAAACCCGCCTCGGGCCGCTACCTGAGGGGCAACAGTCGATAGGAGCGGCAACTCGGTAACTCAAACCGCGAGCGAGTGATCCGAGGCGCCAAATACAGGTGGGACGGAGCGCGAGACGAAAGAGTCAATCGGATAAGGCATACCTCGGGGCGACCGTTGAACAAGGAGCTACGGCGTATGCGACCCGTCAAGAACGCGGGGAAATCGATCTGGGAGCCAATATGGTACGCAGGAAACGGGGTAATACGGCTGCGCACAGCAACCAAGGAGAATGAGGGCAGAAAGGCACGAAAGGGAGGGTTGCATCACCACAGCCACACTGGTGGCTTCAAAGAGCTCCCGTAAACCGGTGGTTTCCAGGTTATCGCCTCCGCCGCCACACGAGGGGCGGAAAACGGTGTGCGATGATGCCTTCAGTCGTCTTCATGGCCAGTGACGGAGGCGTTCGGCCTTGCGCTCTCAGAATCGGGGTCCACGATTGGAAAACGCTCGGGGGAGGAGACGTCATTGATGCAGATCACATGACGTGAGGTCTCTCGATGGCCCGCAGAAGTGCGGGTGGTGGGGAGGCTCAGGAAGGCGCAAACTCCACGTTTTTGTTGGAGACTCAGGTTGTGTCGGCCGTCGGATATCGGCCTTGTTCCATTAGGTACCACGTGTAGGTACAGCGAAATCATGTGCTTCACATCATTGATTCCTCTCAAAGGCGCAGAGCAGTCAGGCGAGGTTCCGCCCAAAGAGGTGCTTGTCAGTTTTCCACTTGGCAACTTGAACTGATCTCATCCATCCAATTTCGTGGCTGAGCGTGCTTAGCGGGCCAAGACAGCCCGTCCCGCCCGTCACCCAACCCAAGACCGTGACTTTAAATTCCCTGCATTCCCATCTCCCGCTTGCAATACAGCCCTGTCCGCGCAACGCGAAGACCCGACCCAACGGAGCGCCCAAACGGTCTCCATATTTTCTACCTATATTACCGACGTGTTTGGTGATCGGCCATTTTCCTCGCGCAAACCTACTTCCTCACCACACACATCTCCTAGCCCAATATGAGGTTATCCTTCTCGATATTAGTATCACTTCTCGCCCTCGTCGACGCGCTCTCGGTCGCACCACGTGCAGCTGTCGAAATCAAGCCGATAGAGCAGTCCAGCCAACACTGGAAGCGTAGAGGCGGCGGAGGAGGCGGCGGCGGTCGTGGTGGTGGTGGCGGTGGTTCCAGCTCTGGCGGTTCCTCGTCTGGAGGCGGGTAAGTTGAATATTCCATTGTTATTCAAGCGGTGTTTGCAACGGCTCCGACTGGTTTCATTTTTTTGGGTGGCGTGGTTGACGAGTGGTGGCTCACCCAGAGGGAGAAGCAGTAGCAGCAGTGGCGGAAGTTCCAGTTCCAGCTCCAGTTCCAGTTCAGGGGGCTCCAGTTCGAGCGGCTCAGGAAGTTCTAGCTCGAGTTCGAGCGGTTCTCGCACAGGATCAACGTATGGTTCTTCATCTTCCCAATATTTCCAGCCCTTCCCCAAGTTCAGTCTTCCCAAGGTACCGCATTTGGGTGTTCCCGAGGTGCCAGCCGCCGCGCCGGTTGTGGTCGCCAGGCCGGCCATGGGTAGCAGCTCAAAGGTCCGGCAAAGGCGCCCGACAAAGCACCAGCCAAATGCAGTTCTCAGGGGTCTACTTGTTCATCTTCTGGAAACTCGGGTTCCTACTACTCTTCAAGGAGGCGAGAGGGATCTTTACTGTGTTGATACACTTTCGGCTAACATTCGTTCTGTAGTGGCGGCAGAGGCTCTTCTAGCTCAAACGCTGGTGGCAGGACAACAACCGGAAGCGGCGCCGCGCCAAGCTACGGCGGAGGCCGATTCTACGGAGGCGGAGCGACGGTCCCCTACAAGGCCGGCGGACGCTCCCCGTCAGGAATCAGCCCCGTCTTCCTCGGTGTCGGCCTCGGCGCTCTCGCATTCTGGCCCGGCTTGTGGCTCTACGGCGCCTATACCTACCCCTACTCTCGCCCGTACGGCTACTACAACCAGACGAGCAGACAGAACGAGACGGCAGAAGTCACCTGCGGTTGCGACCCCTATTCCGTGTGCGGATGCGACGAGAACGGCGACCCGCAGTTCCTGAGCGATATTATTGGCAACGGCACCGACCTCAACAACACCCTCGTCAGCGTCGCCACCATCAACAACACCAGGCACATCCTTCTCAACGGCACCCTACCCAACGGGACGACTGCCGCTGGAGGTGACGAGGACCCCTTCGGCAACGCCAGCCAGGGCATGCGCAGACTGCTCGAGAACGCCGGGTTCTGGCCAGTCGTTGCCCTTGTGGCAACCATGGTCTTCACTGCATAAGCAGAAGGAGAGCTTTCTCCGGGTGTTTGGGATGGATTGGGGTTAATGACTGTACAACGATGGGTACCAAAGCTTTGGCTCTAGATTCTGGCGTTCTGGACTATACCATTGGGCCTTCATTTTTCAACATGAGTTTTTGCGTATTGAGATTGATTGACCGTTCGTATGTTGATTACTTCTACGGCCGGGGTTGATGATAGTTGGACATATTGATAGCGTGCGATGCGCAATACATACTTTGCTTTGTACACTCATCTTGGTGTATGTGATTATGTGTTTGCAAGAGTGATGTGTCTCCCAGCCAAAACTCTCAGATCAGTAAAACATTGCGCTCGCTCATGGTCACAAACGCTCCAATTCCCAAAATATTCTCCCATCACTTCAACTCTCCTCTTCCTTCACCTTCCTCTCCTCCCTTCTGTTCTCAACCCACTCCCCCAACTCCCTCCATATCCTCTCCTTCTCCACCGTCGACAAAGTCGCTGCCAAGCCACTCGTACTGCTCGCTACAAATACCCTAGCCCCCTTCCACCTCCCTTCCCCATACTCCACACCCTCCACCTTCTCCTCCTCCTTCTGCCCCTTCTCCCCAACAACGCCAATATTCTCACTCTCCTGTTGCCATCCATACCTAAACTCCTCCTTCTTAATCCCTCGTCCATGCCTGACCCGCCACAGACTCTCCCAAATACTCTTCCCCACAATACACATCACCTCCGGTCGGTACTTCCGCGCCTTGGCCTCAAGGATGGCCACTCCATCGTCCATTTCGGCCTTGGAAAGCTCGGCGCCGTTTCGCGAAGGCCGGGACACAATGTTAGTGAGCCCAAGCTGGTAAAGCGCGGGCATTTGGCCGTCTTCGGTGGGAGAGCAGAGGCGGGGGGTGATTCCGGAGGAGTGGAGGAGGCGCCAGAAGTGGTTGGTTGGGTGAGCATAGGCATGACCGGTACGGGCGGTTTGGATGCCAGGGTTCAGGCCGACGAACTGGGGGGTTTGTTAGTTTATTGTTTTGCTAGAAGGGGCAAAAGGGGTGGAAGTACAAGGATAAGGAGGTTGGGGCCGATGGCGTCGGGAAGGTGGTTAAGGTGGGCGTAGGTCGAAGGAGGTGCGTAGCTGGATGAGTTGGATTTGGTGCGTTTGGGGGAACGGAGGGTGCTCGGGGTGCTGGTTGAGGAAGACGGGTCATCGTCGTTGGTCAGGGCTTTGCGTTTGGGAGGGGAGACGCTGCTCCGGCCGCGGTCGGGCGGGTCCAGTGTGAGAGACGGAGATGCTGAACCGGTTCGGAGCGGGGTGGAGAGCCTCGGGCTTCGCCGGGCGCCTCCGGAGGCTCCACTTTCGGCATCGGGCACCCGAAAGGAGTAGTTTCGGATGTCGAGTTTGCCTTTGAAGCTTGCCGGTGGAGGTGTCCTAGAATTAGCCTCGCTGGGCTCGCTTGCGTTGGACGGGGACGGTGCCACCTCTTCTGTGTCTTGTTCGGGAGTGCGAATGATAGGGATGGGGATGGGAGCTGAGGGCGGCGATTCCTCCATCTTTATTGACATTGCCCCAAGCACTTTCATGGGTTTTGCTCACAATGAGTCGTCGCTAGTAACCCTGCCGCTGCGTTGGGCTGCCTGAACGCCCAAAACGCAACTTCATGAAACGGATGAGGCCTCTCGGCAGTTGCCGCCGAGATGGGAATCTGGTTCACCGCCGTTTCTCATCAGATCTTTGAAGTTTGTTTGTTCGTAATTCGTACCGAGGCCTAGCAATAGTTCGTGTTTCGCCAGTTGTACCTGCAGTGAGACGCACACTTGCTCAACAAGCGCATCGCCCGTAGAAACACGGGATGGAGTGCGAAGTTGGTCCGCCGGCGAATCGGAGGCGCAGTTGCGAGCACAGGTTCCACAGTCAGGGCACCCCTGACAAACGTCAGTGGTCCAAATCCCAAGGCTCCTGCGGGACGTGGCGCATTCTTAGCGTCGCGAGCTGAGGCTGGCGGGGTGGCGGGGCAGCCCCTATCGTGTAGCCCCTCACCTAGCAACCAGCTAAATTCCAGTTGTTGGGCAACAAGCTGAGCTGACCCATTTCTCATCGAAAAAGGACAATCTGAACTGCTCAACAGGAACTCTTCACGTCCGTTCGATTTTTTGACAATTTTTCCAACTTTGCACAAACGATCCGAATCCAATTGAAGCCTCGCCGCCTACCTTCGCCATACCCCACAACAAAGAATGGACGCCGTCAAGCAAGCCCTACATCTTGGGTCCGGTACGCCCCAGGAGCCAACGCCGGAGCAGGTCTCCCAGCTTAAGGAGAAGTACTCTCTCGCAGGGCAGAGCCAAGTCCTGACATTCTACGACTCTCTGTCATCTGTAGAGAAGGCCGCGCTCTACAAGCAGCTCTCCAACTTCGACCCCGTTTACATCAACACCCTCGCGGCCAAGGCGCTCGGCCCGGCCAAGGCAAGCAACAATGAGAAGCCGACACTCGAGCCCCTCCCCGAATCCGCGACGGCGAGCATTTTGGACTCGAAGAAGGAAGACATCGACGGGTGGTACGCATCAGGATTGGATTTGATCGCCGCAAACAAGGTCGCCGTAGTCCTCATGGCTGGTGGACAGGGCACCCGCTTGGGCAGCTCAGCTCCCAAGGGATGCTACGATATCGGCCTGCCCTCGCATAAGTCGCTGTTCCAGATCCAGGCGGAGCGTATCCGCAAGGTCGAGAAGCTCGCCGCCGCAAAGGCCGCTACTGGAGTCAAGGTTATCGTACCCTGGTACGTTATGACCTCTGGCCCAACTCGCAAGCCCACCGAGGACTACTTCAAGGCCAACAACTATTTTGGGTTGAAGGCCGAGAATGTTATTATCTTCGAGCAAGGTGTTCTGCCCTGTATCTCCAACGATGGCAAGATCTTGCTGGAGAGCAAGGGCAAGGTTGCGGTCGCGCCTGACGGAAACGGTGGTATTTACAACGCGCTGGTCGACTCCAAGGTGCTTGACGATATGAAGGTGCGCGGTATCGAGCACATCCATGCGTACTGTGTAGACAACTGCCTCGTCAAGGTTGCCGATCCCGTCTTCATCGGCTTCTCCGCCGCAGCAAACGTCGATATTGCCACCAAGGTCGTGCGCAAACGGAATGCCACTGAAAGTGTCGGCCTGATCCTGTTGGAGAACGGGAAGCCAGACGTGGTTGAGTACAGCGAGATTGATAAGGAAGTAACCGAGGAGCAAGATCCTAAGCAGCCGGGTGTGCTCAAGTTCCGCGCAGCCAACATTGTCAACCACTACTACTCTTTCCGCTTCCTCGAGAGCATCCCAGTGTGGTCCAAGGACCTGCCCCACCACGTGGCCAAGAAGAAGATCCCTTATTGCGATCTGAGCACTGGCGAGACGGTGAAGCCCGAGAAGCCCAACGGTATCAAGCTGGAGCAGTTTGTTTTTGACGTCTTCCCCATGCTAGAGCTCAACAAGTTTGCATGCATGGAGGTGCGTCGCGAGGACGAGTTTAGCCCCCTCAAGAACGCGAGGGGCACTGGTGAGGACGACCCGGAGACCAGCAAGCGTGATATCATGGTTCAGGGTAAGCGGTGGGCGCAGGCTGCGGGCGCTACTGTGACCAGTGAGGATCCCGATGCTGGCATCGAGATTAGCCCACTCATGAGCTACGTGAGTATCCCCAGGAAGTACCAAAAAGGAGCAGCCGCTAACAGACTCACAGGGTGGTGAGGGCCTCCACAAACTTGCTGGCCAGACGATCCGGGCGCCAGCAGTTGTCGAAGTGGAGTGAAGGAGGATTCTGACGCATAAAACAATATGTTTCGATGTGCAGTTGGATGAGCGACGATGAATTGGGTGAATTGCCCACGTGTATTGGCCTGGCCGCCTTGGATAGCAATCATTGCAATATATGCGATGGGCCTGGATAGCGCCTTCTCAACATTGCTGGTGACGCTTCTCCTCTCCTCGAGCCGTTCGTGGTGATCGCCTTTTTATGAACTCCACGCTCTAGAACGCCTTCGCCGGCTCGTCGACTCCCTCAATTAACATTACCCCAACCTGGAAGATAACCTTTTCTCCCCGAACCGACGCCTACTCCAGCTTCTTCTCCGACTGACTGTTCAAAAAGCTCAAGTAACAGTTCCACCCAATGCTAATCCCGTTCACAAACAGCAACCGATGCTCCAGCGGAACCAGCTTGAAATTGATTAACTGCACAAACGGCCAGATCATGTAATTGGTCCGCAGTGCCTCCCAGTAGCTGCGGCTCAGCTTCTCAGACGGACTGTTCCCCTCCAGAATCGCCATGCTGCTGAGAAAGATGCCAATAAACGTCGGCGCAAAGAGGCCCTGGTCACACGCTACGCGCGCGAGAATGGTCGCGTTGGGAGAGCGGAAGTTGACACGGCGCTGTAGGATCTTGAACCAGGTTGCAGCACAGGGACCGAAGACGACGCCGCCATAGAGAAGCATGCGGCCGGTACGGGCGACTTCGTGTTTCTCGATGCCGCGCTTCTCGACGGCTTGTTGGGCGACGATGTCGCCTACGCCGAAGAGGATGGACGTGGTCACAGCCTGAGTGAGGAGGGGGCGGGCCGCAAGGCGGGCTTGATACCTGAGGGAGTTATTATCATTTTTTTTCTTGACATTGTGAGGTGAGGTTGCACATACCATCTGAGAACCATCTTGACCGCTTCTTGAGTGAGCGAGGGATTGTAGTGAGAGAGTGAGAGAGATTCGTGACAGCGAGGCCTTGGTATCCTGCTGTTTGCTTCACAAACCCCAAAAAAACAGGCGCCCGCTTCTCTCACTGCACAAAACCTTGCGGCTTTGCTTGCCTCGCCGTGGATGGGATGGTTACCAAGCGACAGGTCGAGTTGTTGGCGCGGGCACCTCGGATTAAAAGAGCAATATAGGCTTGGCGATATTGACCAACAAAAATCTCCCAAGAACCCAGACCACTGGTAACTATACAGAAAGGATATTCCCGGGCAGGTATTATTAGGTTTTCTTCCACGAGAACTCTGAATTGCCGTCGTTGTCGCGTCGTGGAAGCATTGCGGAAGTGAGATCGACTGCAACCAAATCCTTGGTGGATAAAGAATTCCCCCTGTCAAGTCACAAGGGGTGCCTACTTCCCCGCTGTAAAAAAACAAGGCGGCTCTAGTCCCAACATCGCAATTCCGACGGCGGTCGTGCCGCACTGATGAATTCTAGAAAAACAAGGTAGCTGATGTTGAGATTTTTTTTGGTTTACTTATGCATCATTGAGGTGTTCCGCTTTTGAGATGAGGTGGATTGTGTAGTGCCAGTGAATACCGACGCTTGCGCTGCCAACGGCCTTCGTCAGCTTTATTTGGCACGGCCAGCCCCTTCACATTTCTCATCCGATTTCAACAACCGCATTGCACCTCAATTACACACAGCCTCTCGACACCCTTGCGCAATAGATCTACCCATCGGTAGCCTTTTAAACATTAACTGGCACTCCACAGAAGGGTGTCTGCTGATCGGACGAATTTTCACGTTCCCCCACGCTTCCATCCTTACCCCACGAACAACAAAACCTCGCTCTTGCCCCTATCACCACCGCCCGAGACCGAGACAACTCGAAAATGAAATCTACGCGCCAACTCTGGTTCACACACCACTTTCCTCCCCTCTCACCTCATCCTAGCAACCTACGTTCCGTACCCTTCCTCACCTCAGACAGACCCCCAAACCGTGACAAAACTAAAACCAACACACAGCAAGACGCTCCTTCACGGCGCAGCTGGCACTCATCCACGCTTCGCATCGCCAAATACCGTTCGCACCGCTCGTCACCACAATCCTTCAACCTCTTCAAGTGCCCCACAAATGGAAGAGCCTGCACTGCCAACAAACAAGCATTGACCGGGCGCCGTCCCACCCGCCCCCATGACAGCCCACTATGGCCCACGCGAAACTCACAACGTGGGTCGTTCTTCTGACGCCAACTGCCTCAGCCTAGAATCGACCGCTTGCGTCGGCCCACCACAGCCGAGAATAGCGAATTGATCGTTTCAGCTCTGCGGTCGCCTCATTCACTTTTCCCCTCACCTTTCTCTAGCTCTCAACCCACTCAAATAAAGAACAGAATCGTAGAATGCATCTCATAGAGATCCGTGTGTGTGAATATTTCTGATATATATGACAGGTATTGCTGCTAAATATGACAAACCCCCCGTCTTTTTTCTCTTTAAAAACAAGAATAGATAAAAAGTATGGTAGCCCAACCCGATTAGTCAACACCAGGAGGAAACCCTCTTCTTCAAAAAACCGAGGGAAAAGACCGGGGGGTCATGCTGCCTCGCTCTGCATCTCGCCCACCATGGGAGCGACGAGATGGTTGATCCCAGCCCAGCCACTTGGGTCGTGAGCTCTCTCTCTCTCTCTCACCCCCGAGACGGCGCCCGGCTGCCACGAAGTAGGGTCATAGGTAACCCGAGAAGATGCGAAAACACTGCGCTCTCTCCCAAAATGCATGAACGCCGCCTCGTGATCTGCTTGCACCATACCCCAACTCGGCACGTCGTCGTGCCGTTGGTTGGGGCTCGCTCTTGCTTAGTCCCTTGCTAGGTTCCTGAGACTCCTTCCTGTACAGTTCTCCACAGAATTGGGCTGGCCGGGGTGTTGTAAAGAGCTCGCAATTATAAAAGTAGGTACAATTAGAAATGCTCCTTCCAGAAGCGGAACTGCACTTCGCGAACAGTAGCAGCCTTGGCGGCGCTCTTGATGTCGCGGGCTGTGCGGTGTGTTAGCAGTTTGCTGTGAAGAGGTTACCAGAAACAATATAACTTACCAGCTGCTGATGGACCGCAGAAGTAAACACCAACGGTTGTCCTCAGCCCGCCCTCAAGACCGCTGAGGTAGGTTCCGCTGAGGATACCGTCGCGCATGCTAGTGAAGAGCTTGCCGAAGTTGGGGCGGCCGAAGTTGGTCCGGGACTTGAGTTCGGTCAAGGGGTCGACATCAGCACCGACGCTGTTCAAGACGATATTTTGTGTGGTATCCATGTCGAGCTTCTGAGTGAGATAGGTGTGAATCTTCAGGAACTCCACGCCGCTGGAGCCAGGAACGCGGGCGGCCTCGCTAGATTGCTGCTCGAGAGACGAGAGAAGGGTTTGGAACCACTCGAAGGAGTTGGTATCCTTGCAGACCCAGATGAACTCGACACGGCGGAGACGGGTAGGGGGGTTCGGCCCATTGCGCAAGTGCCAGATGTTCTTGAGAATGGCAGCCCAGGGAGTAACACCAATACCAGTTCCAATCAGGACAGCGATTTCGTTCTCGAAGACGTCCTCAGCGGGTGCTCCGTACGGTCCGTCAATGCGGAGGGAGGGCATCGCCTGGCCGTTTTGAAGGGCAACCTCGTACATTCCCATGGGATCAACACCCTCGTACAGCTTGGCCTGGGCGCCACCGGCACCGACCGCGTCACCGAGATCCTTGGTGAAATCACCAACCTGCCTGACGTGGACTGAGACATAGGGGTCGTACGGGCACGAGGTGATGGTAAAAGGATGCCACTGGTACTTGGAAACCGAAGGGACCTGGAGGAAGAGCCATTGGCCAGCCTTGTACTTGAAAGACGGCTTGTTGAACTGAATCTCAACCACATCTGCGAAGCTGTTAGTTTGGGGTCTTGACTGAACTGTGAAAATCGAGTCTTACCGTAAGGGTGCCTGACGACACGAGTGATCTTGGTCTCACGAACAGCACGGATTTCACGGTAGAGACGCTCCAGGAGGTAGAAGCCACCGGTCCAGAGTTCCCATCTCCAGCCGAGGTAACCAATGCAGAACTCCCAGTACTTGTCGCCGGCAAAGGGAGAGTAGGCCTCAGGAGTAGATCGCACGAAGCAGCCGACAGTGTGGGTGTACAGACCGAGGAAGAAAGGGATGAAGAGATGGTGAGTGTACCAGAACGTCTCGAACGACTGTTGCCTGATGCGGTGGTGAGCGCTGGTGTACATCAGAAGCATGCACAGAAGCATGACGTGGCCAGTGATTCCACCGGGTTGGACGTAGTGAATCTGCACGGCCGTGACGGGACGAATCTGCGTCTTCTCGACATTGAAGAAGCTACAGCTAGTTAGCAAATGCCTCCCTGTCCGTCACCTCGTCCTGAACTTACTTGACGTAATGGGCGGCGGTGTGAATGATGGTGAAGATAAGCATCGCGTATGCGAGCTGCCTATGCATCCAAATGTTCTCATCGAGCGGGATGAACCTGATCTTGGGTCGGACGAAGCGCATGATGGTTCGGCAGACGGGCAGGAGGATGAGCATGCCGTCGACGCTCAGAACCAGACCGGCTCCTCGAGACAGCCATACCGAGTACTGCAGGGTGTTGAGACCGGCCAGACGAATATCGCTCTCCTGCTTCCACCAGCCGTAGGCGAAGATGCCCCAGTGGAACGTCCAAAACAAGACATGGAATATGAGCTTGGATGGCGTGAATTGCTTCTTGATAAGCGTGAGGAGCGGCATCTTGGCGAAGTTGAATCCCCCCTCTTTTGAAATATCGCGACACGCCCCGAAAAAGTGTCGACCTGCGACCCGTAAATGTCGACCTGGGATCCGCCGGTGTCGAGCCCTCGAAGTTCCAAGCACTCCCAGATCGCGTCCTCCCAAATTACTATGACAAGTCCACGATTGCGATCCGAGTCACACGGCGGCTGCGAAGGGGCTCGAGCAAGAAAGACTGTCGGGTTGAAAAATAGGTATATAAAAAAAAAAGAGTGGTCTGAGCCAGCAGCTGAAGGGAAGGCGAAAAGGAAGGACGGAGAGGTGACGAGGAGGCTCGATGAGGTCTCGATTTCTTCTACCTCGCCAAGTGAGGGAGGAAGGAGAGAAGAACGGAACGCAGGTGATGATGTGCGGGTGGAGCGCAAGTCATAAGCGGTCGCAACGCTCGCGGCAAGGAGGAGAGCCGTGCCTCTGTGAAGGCGGCGCCAGTTGTGATGAAACCTCCAGACCACTTTTGGCAATGCCCAGAGTTGCCGGCAGGGACCCCCAGAAGAGAGTAACTTCGAAAACAGCGGGGCGGGCCCCCGTGTTGGCGTCGAGGGAGATTTGGCTGTGACGGTGCGGACAGGAGCGGGCAGCAGTCCCTGAGCAATCCAGCGCAAGGCGACGGTGGTGGAGGGGCTGCGGGTTGCACGAGACCGGGGGGGCGCGGTCGAGAGAGCGACCGCAGCGGCGCACCAGAGGGATGCACCTGGTGGGGGTGGTGAAGATCAGACGTTGGAGTCGGTTTCGCGCCTGGCAGGCGTGTGTCAGATTCGAGCCCGCAAAGACGCCGCTATCAGATGGCAGGGAACCCCGACTGTCGAGTGGTGGAGTTGAGACGGGCGATGTTAGAGGCGCTTTGACCAGGGGCTGCAAGAAGGCGACCTTGGTGTTTCAACTTTTCGGCCGCGACAGGGGTGGGCGCCGGCGAAAGGGGGTGTGGAGGGGTTCGCAGAATTGACGGAGCGGGCGCTGGCGCAACGCAGCAGGTCCGGCGATTGATTGCGGTTTGCGGCGCAGTTTACAGAGCTTTCTGGAGCAAGGAAGAGAGAAAGAGAAAGAGCACAGAGGTCGGCGGGATGCGAGATGAAGAGATGCGTGTTGACTTTCCTAAGAATAGCGGTGCGAGCTGGGGCCGCGAGACCGAAGGCTGGGCGGCGGCCCCCAGTGGACGACCGTGAGATGTCACACAGCTTCCCGGCGCTTAGAGGCTGGAAAACCCATCTCGAACAAACTGGGTGCGTTCCAGGGGACGACCCGTTGCAGCATCTCGCTCTGCACTAGGCGATCTTGGGGAATCGTCCGCAGCCAATCCACGCTACCCGCACCGCACCCTGCCAATCACGTCCCAGATCCCCGCGGTTGCTCTGCATCTCGGCACAGCGCCTCCCCCATTTTCTGCATGTCTCCACTTGGAGGAACGGCCCTCAAGGGCACATGCGGTCAAAGTGCTGATATCGAATCTCAGTCACACCTTGGCCGCGGTAACCGATTTCAGGATTCTGGAGTGGTTCGATGCCGTCCGAAGAATCATCCCATGGTGGGTTGATGGGCTGTTGCTGGGCTCTTGCCGTTGGTTTCTTGTGTTTGTGCTTCCCTCGCTTCCAGGTTCAGAGGTTAAGCTTTCTGTATCAGCCTTGAACATCGATATCGATCAAGCAGTGACCAGACCCATAGCCGGCCGGGCTTTTCATCGCACCTCATCCGGTCGCCAACCTGCGGGCAGTAAGCGAGAGATGAGAAGCTGTAACCGACCAAGGCCCGCCAGCCAACAGATTCCCATTCGCTGTTTTCAGAGAATCCCATTTTGCGCGCCCGGATTGCCATCCAGCGCCGCAGGCTGCCTGTCTCTGACCGTTTCTGCTTCGTGATCCTTGGCGGCGGCCATGCCAAACCGTCAGTTGCACAGACATCCCAAGTCGATTAAAGGAGGTCTCTTCCAGACCTTGAATGATCGTCCGGTCAAGGATAGGAGGCGTGTCCATCATTGCCGTGATAGGAGCCAAGACGAGCTCCAGGTTTTGTTTGGGGTGTCTGATGCCGCCGCAACCTTGACGAGAAATCACAATGCAGTTGGGGACCTGAAACCGGACCTGCATGCGCGACGATCATCGGTACGTACTTGTATGAGGTACCTTTTTCTGGCTTCCGAAGAGCCGCGAGGAGCAGAGAGAGGAGAATCAGACAGAAGGGGGAAGGGGGGAAACCGCTCTGTGGTGCGGAGTGTGCGGCGCGAGAGTGCTCGTTGATCAAGAGACAGTCATTGCAGCGACCAGAAAAGAAAAAAATGTCGAAGGAAGCCGAGAAGTGATTGGCAACGCATGCGTCTTAATCATTCAAGATCGTACATCTGTCGGTAGTGTGAACCGTCGTGTTGGTGACTGGTCGTCAGGGTCATGTAGGTAAGCTCCCGACGATCCGGCCCCTGCCGAGCAGAGACGTCAAAAAATCGTACGATTTTTTTTTGATGATGGCAGCCACACGGCGTCTGGGGAAGAGATCTAGTCCCATCAATGTTGGGATACAAATATCTGCCTGCCTCCCTCGAGCATTCCAATCCTGATTTTACGTTTGATGGTCCGCAATTCACAAACCCGACGATTGCTGTTATTGCGGATTGCCTCGATGAATGGCGTTCAGAAGCGTCCTTCAGGGGCGTCGAACCTTCGTCCGCTGCTGCAGTTTCCCTCAACAATCCGAGCAGTAGCAGCGTGAGGGTTGTAGAAACACTGCAGGTAATTACTCCGTATCCAGATAGCGGAGCATTATTTCAGCTTCTGTGTTCTGCTGTTGGGTTAGTGAGGCGGTGAAGTGCTAGTCGCAGGGTGAGCTGGATGAGTAAGGAGGCCGCTACGCTGTGGACGAAATGAGGTCAGAGGCGTCCGTTGCTACGGCTGGATCCCTCCAAAAAGCCTGATACGGTATCTCCAGCATGCAAAAAGGTATCAGAGCATATTTCCGTGCCCTTTTGCTAGCAAGGAAGACCTCAGAAGATTGAGTGAAGGCTTGTGGTGCGGTTTGCGGAGCGCTGCGAGGTAGCCGCCAAGCAAGGCGAATTGCTTGCGCCAGAGCATTGCGTGGCTACCAGCCACACATCCATCGCATTTTTGTGGCTGAGTAAGGCGCCTAGTAAATTGCCCCGCCATAGGGGGCTTGAACGGAAGATTGATTCTACGATTGGTCCCTTGAGGTGCTCTCAGCGCTGGATCCCAGGCGGCGGCGCCCAACAGGCAGAGAGAAACCCCACCAATTTGGCGGCTATCGTCATGTCGGGAAGTCAGGAACCAACTTGGAAGTCGTTGCCTTTTGTTATTTCGCGAGGAGCATCACACGGCGCTTTGATTTCTTCTGCCCGATCGCAGACACCGCCCGTTTCCCTTTCCCGGTAGATCAACAGTCATTTCTGCGCTCTCACCATCCTGAGCTCAACCGCAGCGCACTTGCGATCGGTGGTGTTTCGAGTTTCATGTGCACGACCCGCACGCCATGGTGAGCATTCCGGCTTCGATATCGCGCTCGCGTCGGCGCACACTCCGGGCACGCTGCTGACAGTGGGGATTTTCAGGGTATCACACGGCGCGCAAAAGACAAGGCGGCGCGGGCCGACCGCTCTGCTGGCGGAGGGGGTCAGGCAAGCTCCAGCTCCAAGCCGAAGAAGGCGACCTTCGATACCACCAAGAAGAAGGAAATCGGCGTCTCGGACCTGACCCTGCTGAGCAAGGTCTCCAACGAGGCTATCAATGACAACTTGAAGAAGCGGTTCGAAGGCGCAGAGATCTACACGTACATCGGCCATGTGTTGGTATCCGTCAACCCCTTCCGAGACCTCGGTATCTACACCGAAAAGGTCCTCGACAGCTACCGAGGGAAGAATCGACTGGAAATGCCGCCACACGTATTTGCCATTGCCGAGTCCGCCTACTACAACATGAAGGCATACAAGGACAACCAGTGCGTGATTATCTCGGGAGAGTCTGGTGCGGGCAAGACCGAGGCCGCCAAGCGCATCATGCAATACATCGCCAATGTATCTGGTGGTGGATCTGGCGACATCCAGCAGATCAAAGACATGGTGTTGGCGACGAATCCGTTATTAGAGTCGTTTGGAAACGCAAAGACGCTACGCAATAACAACTCGTCCCGTTTCGGCAAGTACCTTCAGATCCACTTCAACACTCAGGGCGAGCCTGTAGGCGCCGACATCACCAACTACCTCCTTGAGAAGACTCGTGTGGTAGGCCAGATCATCAACGAGCGCAACTTTCACATCTTCTATCAGTTCACCAAGGGCGCATCTCAGCACTACCGAGAGACCTTTGGCGTGCAGAAGCCTGAGACTTATATCTACACGAGCCGATCCAAGTGCCTTGACGTCGATGGCATCGACGACTTGGCCGAGTATGCCGACACGTTGAATGCCATGAAGATTATTGGTTTGTCGCAGGCTGAGCAGGATAGCATCTTCCGGATGCTAGCAGCCGTCCTCTGGACGGGAAATTTGGTGTTCCGTGAGGACGACAATGGGTACGCAGCGGTGTCCGACCAGTCCGTCGTGGACTTTTTGGCCTATCTTCTCGAGGTCGACCCCAACGCATTAGTCAACGCCATCACGATTCGTATCCTGACGCCAAGAAATGGGGAGGTGATCGAGTCCCCTGCAAATGTTGCCCAGGCCACCGCGACCCGGGACGCCCTGGCCAAGGCGATTTACAACAATCTGTTTGACTGGATTGTGGAGCGTATCAACCAGTCCCTGAAGGCCCGACAAGCAACGGCCAACTCGATAGGTATCCTTGATATTTACGGCTTCGAGATTTTCGAGAAGAACAGTTTCGAGCAGCTGTGCATTAACTATGTCAACGAGAAGCTGCAGCAAATCTTCATTCAGCTGACCTTGAAGGCCGAGCAGGAAGAATACGCAAGGGAACAGATCAAATGGACGCCTATCAAGTACTTTGACAACAAGGTGGTGTGCGATTTGATTGAGTCCGTCAGGCCCCCTGGTATCTTCTCGGCAATGAAGGACGCTACCAAGACTGCTCACGCCGACCCGGCGGCTTGCGATCGCACCTTCATGCAGAGCATCAATGGCATGTCCAATGCTCATCTCACCGCTCGCCAAGGCGGCTTCATCGTCAAGCACTACGCCGGCGATGTCACTTACGCCCTGGATGGCATCACGGACAAAAACAAGGATCTCCTACTCAAGGGTCTGCTCAACTTGTTCCAGGTCAGCCGGAATAAGTTTGTCCACGCCCTCTTCCCGCAACAAGTTGACCAGGACAACCGGAAACAACCCCCATCCGCGGGTGACAGGATAAGGACATCGGCCAACCTGCTGGTCGATACCCTCATGAAGTGCCAACCCTCCTATATTCGAACCATTAAGCCGAACGAGAACAAATCCCCCTCGGAATACAACGTTCCAAACGTCCTGCACCAGATCAAATATCTTGGTTTGCAGGAGAACGTTCGTATTCGTCGCGCCGGCTTTGCATACCGTCAGTCTTTTGAGAAGTTTGTTGACCGGTTCTTCCTGCTCTCCCCAGCCACCTCTTACGCCGGAGAGTACACCTGGACTGGCTCCTACGAAGCTGCTGTGAAGCAAATTCTCAAAGACACCAGCATACCGCAAGAAGAGTGGCAGCTCGGTGTCACTAAAGCCTTCATCAAGTCTCCCGAGACGCTCTTCGCGCTTGAGCACATGAGAGACCGATACTGGCATAACATGGCGACTCGTATCCAGCGAATGTGGCGAGCGTATTTGGCCTACAGAGCAGAGTCGGCCACCCGAATCCAGCGCTTCTGGAGGAAGAAACGGGTGGGTGCAGAGTATCTCCAGCTCCGTGACCAAGGCCACAAGGTCTTGGGAGGCCGAAAGGAGCGTCGGCGAATGAGTATCCTTGGTTCACGCCGCTTCCTTGGAGATTATCTTGGCATCAATGCGAGCAGTGGTCCTGGCGCGCAGATTCGGAATGCGATCAACCTTAGCAGCAACGAGAAGGCCATGTTTTCGTGCCGTGGAGAGATCCTCGAACACAAATTCGGACGCTCCAGCAAGCCTAGCCCCCGGATCATCGTTGTCACAAACAGCAAGTATTACGTCGTGGCCCAAATGATGGTACAGCAGAAGGTCCAGATCGTGGTTGAAAAATCTTGGCCTTTGGGTGCCATCAAGTTCATCGGTTCATCCACCGCCAGAGAAGATTGGTTCTCTCTGGGCATCGGGTCGCAGCAAGAGCCTGACCCTCTCCTGAACTGCGTTTTAAAGACGGAGATGTTTACGCAGATGCAGAGGGTTATGCCTGGCGGATTCAACCTCAAGATTGGAGAGGGCATTGAGTATGCGAAGAAGCCTGGGAAGATGCAGTTGGTCAAGGTGATGAAGGATGCGCCCAACCAAATTGACTTCTACAAGAGCTCCACCATCCACACCCAGCCGGGCGAACCCCCGAACTCGGTGTCTAGGCCGACGCCCAAAGGCAAACCGGTTCCTCCACGACCCATCACGAGAGGAAAACTCATTAAGCCTGGTGGACCAGGGGGGAGGCCGTCCAGATACGCCCAGAACCGCACGCCTCAAGCCAGGCCAGGGGCAACAGCGGCGTCCTCGAGACCAGTGCCTCAGCCTCGGGTTACAGCCGCAGCCGCGGTCGCCTCGGCCTTCACAGATCCCATCCCTTCGCATACCCGGCAGCAGTCGAACTCGTCGGCTGTGCGCGCTCCCCCGCCGCCGCCGCCACCAGCTGCCCCGGCGAGACCGCCAAAGATTATGGCGAAGGTACTTTATGACTTCGCCGGGCAAAAAGAGAACGAGCTCTCTATCAGGGCGGGCGACATAATCGAAATCGTCCAGAAGGAAAACAATGGTAAGACGTTCGCTCAAAGGCTGGGCAACCTCCTGGTTCCGTGTGCTAACATCTCTCATTAGGTTGGTGGCTTGCTAAGACCAGCGGCGGACAAGCTTGGGTTCCTGCTGCGTACGTGGAAGAGCAAGCTCTGCCGGCGCCGCCCCCTGTTGCGGCTCCCCGACCTCCCCCGCCGCCTCCATCGGCGAACGGCGCCGGGGCGAGGGGGGGCGCCAAACCCTTGCCTCCAGCCAAGCGACCTGCAGCAGGTAGGAAGCCGGCCCCTGCGCCGCAGCTGCCAGCTCGTGATTCGGGCATGAGTATGAACGGCTCGGATGGAAGCAGAAGCAATACTCCCACTCCTAGCATGGCGGGTGGCTTAGCCGAGGCGCTGCTGGCGAGGAAGCAGGCGATGGCGAAGAAGGATGACGATGATGACTGGTAGGACCAGAAGAAGGAGGACAAGGGTGACAATGACGACGATGACGACTGGTAGGACCGGTAGGAGGAGGAAGGCATGACGCAGATGCGAGAATTGGAGGCAAAGCGTTTCGTTCATCTTCATTATTTGTGGTTTGAAGTGCTAGCGAGTGGGCGCGGCGGAGTATTGTTCGTTGTATATTTCGCGTGGCAGCAATGTTGAAAGGGCGTAGAGAAAACAGCGACTGTTCTCACAAGAGGTTACTTGGATACTGAGCACAGAATGGTATGCTAAGGGTTTTACCCCTTGACGAGAATATGCCTGGTAATAGATGTCAAATCTAGCTCACTCGTCTTCCCTGACCAAAACCTTCCTCCTCCGTAGTAATTCCGCAATCGGCACATCCTCGTCCTCTTCCTCCCCTCCGATAGGAATAAGCTCTTCCCTCTCCGCCTCTTCATCCACTCCATAATCCCACAGCGTGTCTCCCTCTGCATTTGTCCACGCCACCTCCCCTTCATACTCCCTCTCCTCCAACTCATCCAGCACCTCCCACCTCTCCTCCTGCTGCTGCTGCTGCCTCTGCCTCCTCTCCATATCCGCCCTCTGCCTCGCCGCAAACGCCGCCTTCGCATCCTCCGCACTCCCTCCACCATAAAACGGATCCCCTTCCGTCTCCGCTCTTACCCTCGACGCCGCCCCTGGCCATCCACTCTGCTGCCTCCTCAACTTCTCCGGATCCGGAGGCGGCCACAGTCCACTAACGTCATTAAACCCATTCTCTTCCCACTCCCAGCCGGGTCCCCTCCCCGGCGCAGCGGGGTTGATCTCTGGTCCACCTGCGAAAGGGAAAAACCACAACAGGAAGTTGCCTGTGCCCATGGCTTGGGACAGGTTAGCGTAGAAGCCCAGATCGTAGGGGAACTCGATGCGGCTGAGTTGGGATTGGAGAAGGGAGGCCTCGCCGTCGGGACCCCAGAAGGGGGAGGTGGTGCTGTCGATGCGGGAGAGGAAGGCGTCGTGGCGCTCGATTTCAAAGTCTTCGATCATGGTTGTGTTGAGGGCCCAGGACTTGGCGGTGGTGAAGAGGAGGATGGAGAGGGCGAGGAGGGTGGCGAGGCAGACGAGGGAGAGGAGGGTTAGGGCGATGAGGTGGGGAAGGGTCGGGCCGAGGTAGGAGGGGAGATGGCGGTCGGTCCAGATGACGGAGAGGCGGGTGAGGATGTGGGAGGCGAGGGTGAGGAGGGCGAGGTTGGTGTAGAGGAGGAAGCGGAAGAAGTAGGGAAAGGATTGGAGGGAGACGCAGTTGCCGGTCCAGGGGCAGTGGTGATCCATTTTGGGGATGCAGCGTGCGCAGTGTCGGCAGTGGTGTGCCCGGGGTGGTTTCGGGGCGGCGCATTTTTTGCACCAGCGGGTGCCGGATGGGCCCGGGGCCGGAGCCGGGGAGCCGGGTTTGGGCTGTCCGGGGGATTTCGGAGATTGGGGGGTTATGGCGGTGTACCGGCCGGGGTCCACGGTGCAAGCTTTGTAGTACGTGTACCATATAGTAGCCACGAGTGAGTTGAAGATGATGCTTTCCCGGGTGGTCAGGGGGCCGGGAAGCAGGTCTGGGGAGCTATTGAACAGCCATTGGGAGTAGTACCCGAGGAAAGCGATCAGGATGCAAACGCCCGGAATCGCAAATACTTGGAGACCTTTGGTCGCAGGACCGGTCTTGATGCCGCTCATTTTTGCTATTGATCCATGGATGCCCGATTTGGCAGGGCGGTAAAGGGGGTCGTCGGTGAGATTCGATGTGGATGACGTTTGAAACAGGAATGCTTTACGCGCAAGACACGTCGCCTGGAAAACGGGCATAACCCTAACCCTTCGCTCATATCGCCAGTTTCTACAACGAGGCGGTGTTGAGCCACTTTAATATTTGAAAAGGGAAGTTGTGTTTGAGTGGCTAGAAGGGCAGCGTGAGGAGGCCGTGGGGCGGCGATGAATGCACATTCCGCTCTTTGGGATGCCGATTTTGGCAGCTCCTCCACCCCAACAGCTCCTCCAGCAGGTATGTGGGGGCCTGAGGATTGAGGGGACAGATGGGGTCGTGCGCTGGACTTGGATACCTGTGAAAAGCCCGTTTGGCCACTGCAGACATTTTTTTCATCCAAAACCCATCATCCGAAGTGACGTGCAACGCCGCAGCTACGTGGAAAACGAAGCCTTCCTTTACAGCTTGACATGAAGACCAGCTTTCTCATTCCACTGATTCACTGAGACAGCTGGTCAGGCGTCCGAGAGGTGCGCACCAGGCATGGAACTTGAATGGCATGTGGTCCGTGCTCGATTTAGGGGGCTCGTATTTTGCCGCCAGGAGCATCGAGGCTCCAGAGCTGCGGTGATTGACAACATCAAACCATGCCAAGTGTTACCGTCGCAGACCTCGTTTCTTGTGCGATGTCGTCGCTTCCGTCAGTCTTCAATTCCGGAAGGTGAAGAAACGCTATTTGAGGAGTGACATCAATGATTGGGATCACATCGCGATTGCGGGCACCCTAAGCTCCAGCGGCGCTCATGGCGTCACCTGGCCCCTCCCAGCTGGCGGCTCTCTGGTTCGTGTTCCAACGGTCCTCACCTTGAGTCAACTCCACGTCGTCTAGGCTTCTCACTAACCCGCTCGCTTAGCGCTGTGGCTTCCTTCATATGGATCACTCGAAATCTTGAAAATCACCAGTTAATTGGTAAGCCTCCCTGGTCCCTGTTTTTGTTTGTCGAGTACCTTCGATTTCTCTATGTTTGTGCAGCATTGCTGACTGAAACTAGAACAACCACGCTTGTCTGCTGTGTTGTGCCTCTTGATATCGGGTATAGCTGCTTTCTTCGTCAGCTTCTTTTCTTTGTGGCTACCAGGTACCAACGGGAGATTTGGTGAGCCCTCAAGCACTCCCTGGTATGCTTGGATGGCGGCCAAGGACTGACAACCCCGCCAGACGATGACTTGGGCGTGTTGAGAGTATCGCGGGCCACCTTGCCCAAGAAACCGCGCCGATATTTCCTCCCTGTCCTTGTCGTGTGTATCATCCTGCGGCTTGAGGCTTTCCACCGCGTATCATACGATCTTCAGTGCTCAAGCCCTGGCATTGAGGTATGCTTCAACGTTGCTTCCGCTGAAGGTTTTCTGACCGTTTCCTAGTCATGGCTTCCACTTGTCATAATGGTGTACGAGCTTCTTCGCGGCCGGGGATCTCGGCTAGATGCAGAGGAGAAGTTTTACGACGACATGCATCACACCATTTTCGATGATATTGGGCAGTGGATTCAAGGGTTGAAGCTCCCTTTGGTTCTTGGCATTCTGAACCTCAGCTATGGCACCTACCTCGCCTCGTCGCAGGACATTCGATCCACTTTCTTCTGTGCCGATACTGGGAGCACCTCCTTCGTGTTGTTTCTCCAATGGGTTGGGCTCTTACTCGATGCGGCCATCATCATCATCCTCTGGCGGGTCCTCGCCTGGGCGCGGACGACGAAGGCCAGGTTGAGGACCTTGAGTGGCATCCTCCTGGCGACTGCTGGGGGCATCGGGATTATGTACTCGATTTTGCGTTTCTTCCAGCACTCAAGGCCGATGAGCAACCATTTCCGGGGGCTGGACTCACTCTATGCCTTCGATACGGTCATTGATGGTCTGATGTTTTCCATTTTCCTCGTTTCAACGGCTCTTCTCACCACCGAAGGTAGCCCCTTGTCCCTCGTTGGCGTTGTCACTTTTCTATCAGGTGTCACCTCGGCGGCGACGCAGTCACTGCTGATTGGAACGTGGGAAAACATATCTCCAATCACCACTTACATCTCAGTGGTGCTGATCTGCAACGGATTCGCCTTCTTCGTCTACGCGAACAACTTGAGGTCGGTGGTATTTGTTCACCGCGCCTTCATTGTTCTCCTCCTCATCGCCGTCACGGTCGCCGCTACTATCTACAGCAGCATAGTGGGATCGAGAGTTCTGGATAATCATCCCCTCGAAAGGCTGATCTACGATAGGAGAGTCGAGGCGGATCGCTGGCTCATACATGCGAGTGTTAGCGACTCACTTCCTGTCGCCGTCAAAGAGTACGCCGAGCGTCATGATGGGCGATCTCCGCCACTCAAATTCGACGCATGGTTCAAATTCGCAAAGGATCGGAGGTCGCCAATCCTTGATCACTTTGTTCAGATGGAGAGGGACTTGTTTCCCTTCTTGGCGATGTCACCAGAAAAAGTACGCGACGGTGTTCGTCGTGTTGCTGAGGAACCTGATGTTGTTCTGGCTAGGGTAACAAACGGAACGCTAGCATATGACAGCGCATTACTGTCTTCTACATCTGTATCCATCATGGACGACATGGCCGCGATGGTCAAGTCATTTGGCGAGCACCTGCCAGAAAACCTGGAGTTTGCGATCAACCTCGATGATCAGCCACGAGTGCTCGCCCCCTGGGACGAAATACCGACAGGAAAACATGTCGGCTTTGGTGAACTGCTGTCCAGGCGTTCGCCCGTGGATGATGCTGGTCTTCCAGTAGAGCAAGTAATGGAGAATTACACCACGCCTCGTGCTTTTCGCGAGATGACGGCTCTCACCTGCCCACCAGGCACGCAGGCAAGATCGGGCGTCCATTGGGATGTTAGAGATCTCTGTACCTCTTGTGTTCGGCCACAATCGCAAGGCCAATACCTAACGGAGTGGCCGCTGGCCTTGGAACTTTGCCATCAGCCGGATCTGCTCCGATTACATGGCTTCCATATGACCCAGCCAAGCCCTCGCCCAATCCAGGACCTCCTACCCGTCTTTAGCAGGTCTAAGACGGACAGCTATCGCGATATTCTTCTACCGCTGCGGCGCCACGATGAGAGCTTGGAGCTAGGCGACACTGGTGCAGGTTTCGAAATGAAGCGGCGGAAGCTATTCTGGCGCGGCAAGCTGGATGGTAACCCCGACAAGGAATTGCTACTAGGCGGCCACCAAGAACGCCTTGTGCACCTTGTCAACAACGCCTCCAACGCAGACGAAGTTACCATTCTCCTCCCGGTCTCGAGAAGTCCCGGGCAATACAACTACGAGCATGCCTCTGCGGCGGAGCTCAACAGTCTACTTCCCATGGACGTTGGATTGATCAACCCGTCAGGCTCGTGCGGCGACGACTGCCCCGCGCGTCACGAGTTTGGTTTCAAGACAGATATCGACGACGATGCTATCATCACCCAGTCTCTGATGCACCAATTCATCCTTCTGATGGACACAGACAACGGGCCGCCGAAAGACTTCCTCCGTGTCCTGAGATCAGGGAGTATTCCCTTCCTCTCGTCAATATTCAAGGAGTGGTACACCGAGCGGTTGCTCCCCTGGGTGCACTTTGTGCCCATCGATATCCGGTTTCACGCGCTACATGGCACCCTAGCATACTTCACGGGCATCCATGAAAATGGGGAGACGAGGCTAAATGGCAGGAATGTCAAGATGGATAGCAAGCCAGACAACGCGAAGTGGATCGCGGACGAGGGAAAAAAGCTTGCGTTCAAAGCGATCAGGAGGGAGGACATGGAAGTTTATCTGTTTCGACTGCTTTTGGAATGGGCCCGGATCGTAAATGACAACAGGGATAAAATGGGGTTTGTATTACCATAGCCTGGTAGAGGGTCTTCCTGGACGGGAGTACAAAATGCCACGATAGGTGTGCCAATAAACGACGCAAACGATACGAAAACCATCTGAGCCTTTCGCCACCCTTACTAAAACAATGTATGCAAAAATGGATGTTCCCCATACCCCATGTACCTCGTCTGAATCTGCATACTCTGCAATACCCTCCCCTTGACATCATCCCCCTCTACATTCTGCCATTCAAACGCCCCGTACGTAGCCGCGAAGTCGTACTCCTTCAAGATACCCCACATGCGAATGATCTCGTTGGCGCTGAGGGGGATGTAGTTCGGGATGCTCCACATGAAGGCGTATGTGTTTACGCCCTTGGGCCGGGTGCGTGGCTCGGAGAGGGCGTTGACGGAGAAGTTGGAGATGGCGGATGGGGTGGTCATCAAGGTATCTGCTATTAGGAGGTTGGAGGAGTAGAGGAGGGTTACTATGTGAGGAGGGGGTTAGTTGAGGAGGTTAGTTGGGTTGGGGGTGTGGTTGAATGAGTGTTGGGGGGTGATCAAGGAGGTAATAAAACCAGGTTGGAACCTGGTTAGGATGTAGTTTCAAAGGGGTTTGAAGGTATTTGAGAGGAGTTCGTAATATAGCTCGAATGTGGTTGGAAAAGGGGTTGGGACAGCTTTGGTAAATGTTTTATTGTAGGATTTGACATGTGTATGAAGAGGATTTGAGAAGGTTATCACAAGGTTTGTAGCACTATTTCGAAAGGAGTTTGGAACAATGGTACAGCAGTGTTTAGCAATAGCAACGAAAAGGGGGAATGGCCTGATAGTAAATGGGTAGTATCAAAATGGGCGAAAGATGCTGAAGAGTGCAGATCAAGGGGGAACTCAGCCAGTGAAAAAGGGAGGTAAAAGGGGGATTGAGAGTGGATTGGATGATGTTGAAAATGTGTGTTAGAAGGCTAGAAAAAGCGTCGTAAGAGGTTTACGTGAGGCATAGTAAAAGGGGATAGCGTAAAGACTGATGAGGAGATGACTTTGAACTCACGACTTCCCGGGAAGTGACCCCCAAGCTTGATGACCTTGATCCCCGTATCCACTCCACCAATCTCAATGGGCGTCTCGGTCTTCCCTCCATCAAGAAACACCTGCTTCTCGCTCGTCCTCACCACCCATTGCTTGTCCTCAACAGCCAGATACACCGGACAGTTGAACGCGTCAGCCCACTCAACGTGAGTCGAGTAATAGTGTGGATGTGATATCACGATTCCATGGAGTCCGCCGTGATTTTCCTTGATCTCAGAAACTGTATCCTCGTCGACCAGGGTGAGACAGTCCCAGAGGATATTTCCGGCAGGGGTTTTGACTAGGATGGCACGCTGGCCAATGGCGAGCTTGGGGGTGGTACTGATAGATATGAGTGAGGGGTTGTTGGGAAAAGGCGTGAATGTGTTTTTGTGCTTTGAACGGATGTCGGCGAGCGTTGTGAAGGATTGCTGAGGAGGGGGAATGTACTGGCGTGGGTCATCGCATATGAGGCACGTTTTGAGAGTGTTCCGGTCCGAAGTCGGGAATTGAGTACCACAGGCCACGCAAACGAGGAGGGACTCAGTTTCGTTGAGGTTGTACGGGCTCATTGTGGAAGTGGTCACTGTGTTAATCGAGTATACCGAGGGCAATCTTGGGAGACCATAGGGGGATAGTCACTGGGGTTTAATTTGGGAAGGGATGGGATGGGAAGAGCTGCTGAGGAGTGTGGGACAAAGATAGTCCATGCTGAGCTGAAGTAAGCGCCTGCTTACATAGCTGGTGGGCTTCTTTCGCTTCCATGCATTCGAAGACTTGTAGGACTAGCTAGGTACGGCAAAGGCAAACCGCATGTGGTTACATGAGCTGCAGTTGGCTAAGTAGGTGGGCAGATGAGGGGTTGCACTTGCCGTCTTTGATATCATCGACAATGCACAGTGTGGAGATCGCTGGTGGTCGTCCTCTACTCCACCAAAGAGCGAACTGTGACGTATAGGGTACCACTAGTTGCCCAGAATATATATATACTCTGGCTCTATCAGAGATTCCTTTTTTACAATGGTAAACGAGGTAAAAACCTGTCTAGACCTCAAAAGCTGAGAAAGGTCGCACATGCGAAGCGGAACAGGTCATTTCAAGGATCTGGGTTAGGGTTAACCCATAGAGGCGGCTCGCAGCGGAACTTGGCGACAGGGATCCAAAATTTCCAGCAGCGTGACGCCAGTTGAAGCAAAAAGCTCCACCACGTCTCTAAAATCCCAGATCGCAATCAGCTATCACCCCAGCGCGTCGACCAAACAGCTTCCAGTTGATGGTTCGCCTCGCTTGCGACAGCACCCCAGAGAGGTGCGACTCCAAAGAGCGAGAGACACGCGGCTGACCACGATGCCAAATTGGGCACCGCCAGCATGGACAACATGTCGAACGCCGCCGCGTCGACCCTGACCCGCCAGCGGGTTGGGATCGCCATGCTTTCGTTTGCCGCCGCCGCTTCGATCGGATACGCGTGCTTCCAGGCTTATCTCGAATCCCAAGCCCTCCACGACCCTGCCCGAACGCTGCGCCGAAGCAATGCTGTGCGTCACCGGAGAGGCTCTGCTCCCGACACCCAGCACCACCACCACCATCACCACGAGCACGAGCTTGACCACGATCACGGCCACGGCCACGATCATGATCATGAACGCGCAGAGTCAGAGGGCTCTTGGACCTCTCAGGACGACCCCCCCGCCGATGAGAACCGCCTCGACCATACCACGTTGCGCCCCGTAACGGATGGCGAGACCGTCGCCGATGACCACCCCATGCAGGATGACTGGTTCAACGAGCCGCTCAACTTTCAGCGCACCGGCCAGAACATTGTCAGTTTGCTATTCCGCGTCTCAGAAGACAATGCTCGCCGGAACGCATACGTTCACCGCGGCTGCCAGTGCAACGCGTGCGGCATCGCACCCATTCGCGGCATTCGTTATCGCTGTGCCAATTGCGCCGACTTTGACCTCTGCGAAACCTGCGAATCTCAGGGTCTACATTACAAGACACACGTTTTCTACAAGATCAAGATTCCCGCCCCCCGGCTCGGCCCGCGCCACATGCAGCCTGTGTGGTACCCCGGCGACCCAGAGAGCTGTGTCAGGAACCTTCCCAAAAACCTGATCACAAGGTTGTCCAAGGAGACTGGGTTTGAGCGGCCTGAGCTGGATGCTTTGTGGGAGCAATGGACATTTATGGCCAACACGGAGTGGAGGGAGGATCCCGACGATCTGTGCCTGGCCATGGATCGCCAGACTTTTGAGCAGTACCTCGTGCCTTCAAGCGGGAACATGCGCGCCGCGCCGAACCTCATGCAGAGCCGCATCTTCTCCTTCTACGACACCAACAACGACGGTCTTGTTAGCTTTCCGGAATTTCTTCATGCAACATCATTCCGCAAGAGAAAAGATCGCCTGCGGAGGGTCTTCGACGGGTACGATGTCGACAGAGATGGCTTTGTTGATCGCCGGGACTGCCTTCGTCTCTTTCGTGCGTACTATGTCATGTTTCGGCAAATGCACAGGGACATGGTCGACGGTCTGGACGAGCAAGTCATGAGCTCACCCGAAGCCAAACAGCTGATTACCAGCAGACAGCCGCTGAGCAGCCTGTTCGGCCGCGAAGGGGGATTCCCTTACGCTGATCCCAACCGCCCTATGGAGGGGAAGGTGATCAACTCCAACACAGGAGATGTAATAATATCCGATGGAAGCGGCAACGCCGTCAAGGAGGGTGGGCTCGATACGGCAGACCGTCAGACATTGTTGGCTAGCCTATTCACCACGCCCGCTCGTGTCATCGATACATTATTTTCCTCCACCCCAGATAACCAACTATCCCCCGGGGACATCACAGACCCCCGGTACCTGAACGCCCTTCTCAACCCCCCAACTCGCGTCGACGAACTGCCCGCGCTCATGATAGGCGAGTCGCGTGGCCAGGAGTTTTTTGTGGTCCTCAATGAGAATCCCGCGCAGGAAGAGAGTAGTGAGGGGCCTGAGGATGACTCTGGCGACAATAGCCATCGTTCTGGCCAAGGACAGATCAGCGGGCTAAACGCGGTGGCTGGTACAGCAGAAGACCAGCCCGAGGCCAGCGGCTCACAGGACCAATCACGGCGACTTCGCGATTCGGACGCCACTCCTCACGAAGCTGCTCGGGCAGAGGCGACTGATCAAGCGCGAACTTCGCTACGGCTTGACCGTCGACTGCGGTCCTCCCATCGGCGCTCAAAGGCATTCGCCCAAAGGAAGCTACTGGATCGTTGGCTAAAACGGCAGTTCTACCTCGACGAGGAGGAGGGTGCAGTAGCGCCCGAGGGATTCAACGAAGAAGAGGACATCCTGGAAAGTCTCAACGGGGTAGCTGAGAGTTCCAAGTCTGCTCCTCGCGTTCCCCCACCCGTTACTCGGTCACGGTCGTCCTCCAAAGTCAGGTTCGCTGAGGATGCAGACGATTACGAAACCAGATCAGAGCGCTCGACATCATCGAGAGTGATCCCAGAAAGATGGGGTGGCATGGATATCCCCGACGCCGAGCGAGATGCCGGCAAAGAAGTCTTCTATCAGGTCATGCAACAAGCGTTCAACGAAATTCTTGATTTGCTCTTCAAGGCCAAGGAAGATATGGCAGTGGAGGCGGCGCAGACAAAGGAGGTGCGGCAGAAGCATTGTGCACTGTTTGAATCGATCGACCTCAACTCCCTAGACTCGCCCGCCAGCGGAGATCCGTGGGCTCCAGACCCGTCCTCTGCGGGATCAGAAAAGGCACACGAAGAGCCAACGTTGCCAGAGCTTCTTGCTATCAGCGGTTACACTATTGACGAATCTGCTCGAGCCGGCGACGAAGCGATGGAGGCGGAGAATGCGGGCCCGAAGGACAAGGGCAAGAGTGTGGAAGAGGCACCAGCCCCCTCGGTGGGGTCGGATTGGTCCGTTGCATCTCCGGAGGACGACGTCTACCGCGACCCGACTATGCCACAGTTCCGGCCGAACTCAACATCAGGGTCTGATGCAACATCGGCGAAGCAGGAGGACAATCAGGAAACGCCCAAGGCTCAAGCTACCTCATCCAAGGGTAAGTCGGTGCAGACTGCCAATGGTGTTGCAACGGCAAGCAAAAAGGAGGGCACGTCTTCACCAATACCGCTCGCGACGCTGGTCAAGTGGAAGCGGATTGACCTTGCCGAGCAGGAGGCGAAGGCCCGCGGTGGGTGGGGAAGGCTGAACTACGAGGAGTTCGAGAGGCTGTACAGACGCGAGGAGCGCTCTGGCGGCCGGTTGGACTACCTGGGCACATGGATTGACTTTTGCATTCCCTATCACTAGTACTAGGAATGGGATGGCTTGACGTGGGTTCCCCCGCCCAGGTTATAAGTTGGGTCACCACAGCGATAGCGAGGAGCAAGGATTAAATGTATTATACAAAACAAAGCGTCTTAAAGCATCGATCAACATTGATGTTGTACACTGCTCCTGCTTGTGTTCATTCTTTTTGGTGGTCGCTTCCAAGGATCGCCTCCTTCCCGTTTGCGCATATTTCCTCCAGGCACGACAGGTTCCAAGTGCTTTTCATCTTCATCTCCCACCCACGCGAAATCCAGCCTCTGCTAGCCACAGCACCACCTCGTACTTGTAGTCCTACTCATCATCTTTCCTATCTCTTCCACCTGCCTCCTAAAAACCGATACCATGTCGTCCCTTCGCGCGGCCCCTCCAAACGGCCGCCGCTACAAGGTCCAATACACAACGAAACCGCCAACCAGCCCCTCAGAAGCCATCCCAGCCGCCAACACGGACCTCGACGCGAACGGTGCCGAAAAGAACAACATAACTACATCCTTTGAAGAAATTTACCTCGATTCGCGCCCTGCGAGACAACACCAACAAACACACCTGCCACGGACCCAGAGCAATGGAAACGGGACCCATCGAGCTACTCGAGGAGCAACAGCCAGGAAGTACTTCTCGTCTGCAGCCTGGTGGAAAGAGGAATACTGGTGCGCACTCCTCTGCATCGTGACGACATGCTGTCTGGTGGTTTTGTTGAAGAGCTGTGAGTTCCCCCGGTGTCCCTCCATCCATCCCTGAGCCTAGGCACGCGTTGGGAATGGGTAGTGGAGACAATTAATAGGGGTAAAGCGTGAATGCTAAGAAATGAATACAGACGACGGACACCTGGTGCCTAAGCTGGGATGGGGACTTCAGCTGGACACGGCCATTATTGCGCTGGTGACGATTACCCGTGTGTCGATGAGCGCCATTGTCGAGGCCGCCATCAGCCAAGGGGCATGGATTTGGATTTCAGAAGCAGCGCAGCGCCGAAGCCATCACAAGGCATTGTTTTCCGACTTCAAAGTGTTCGACGAGGCATCAAGGGGCATGCTTGGGAGTCTGTATTTGCTGTGGCGGATGAAGCTGAGGTGCGTTGGTTCCCTGAATGTTGGAAAAGGTGCTAACAGATGGGACTAGACACCTCGGTTGTATTGGAGCGTTTATTGTCATCGTCGCTCACGGTTTCGAGACGTTCTCCCAGCAAATGGTCATCTTCGAAGAGCGGCCCCGTCAAGCCGACAACAGTTCCTCCAGCTTAGCGCCGGTGCCTCCTCGTGCCGAGGTCTAGGATTCCTATCTTCTACGAGGCTTCATGGCTGGTAAGTCTAGTCCTGAGAAACAAGCAGGGCGGAGTTCTAACAAAGCCGTCCAAGATCTTGTTCCAACACTTTCAACCAAGGCGGCCGTGTACAGTGGGATCATATCAATGGAGCCACCCGTGGTTCCAGCGTCTTGCGGGACAGCAAACTGCTCATGGCCAGTGATTCCAACACTAGGGGCCTGCGGTGCGTGCACTACTGTCCCGGTGACTACAACCTGCAATCAAACGGCAGAGACGTGCACATACTCGGCTACGACAACGTCTCTGGACGGTCCGATGAATGCCTCAGCGTACAGTATATTCAAAGTTGGACCCTCCAACGGAACCGTATATCCAGTAGACGCGAGCAACCGGGCCTACTTCTCCGTCTTCGACATGATTTCCGTAAGTCGACTAGATGGCGAAGAGTTGTCGGTCGAGGGCAACGAGTGCGCGCTTTGGTTTTGTATCCAGGGTTATTCCATCTCTGTCAACGGCGGGATACAAAACGAGTCGCTAGTCGGAAATTGGTCCACGACGACGACGAGACGTACGGACTCCCATGGCACAGAGTATGTCTTCGTCGGCATTCCACTCGACCAACTGAATGTTGACAATGGGACTCGATATGCTGTAACCCGCGAGGCCATTACCGCATTGCGTTCGTTTATGGCGGGCGTCGCGACAGGAAGCGTCTATGCCGACATCAGCAACCTTGAATATTCGTCAGACTGGGCGGAAGCGATGTGGAACGCTAGCGACCACCTCCAAGATTGGATTCAAACGTTCGCGGCGACCATGACGATCGAAATCCGGAGGCATGGCACGCTCGGCGGGTCCACGGGATTGCGGTACGACGGATTCGCGTCCCAACTTGCCCCCTTCATCAGAGTTCAGTGGCGTTGGCTGTTCTACCCATGTGCGATGATTCTGCTGAGTATCTATTACCTATGCCACACCATCATTGTGTCTGCGCGGGATAGCGTCTCTGTGTGGAAGGGTGGCGCGCTGCCGATGCTGTTTTGCCGTGTGGATGACAACATCCGAGAACGCGTCGGGGAAGGCATGGACGAGCCAGACGGGCTTGAGGAGCGAATCGGGAGCCTCTCCGTCGCCATGTATCGTGCTGAAAAGGGACAGTGGACATTCAGAACAACTTCGGCAGAAAAGAATTGATTAGCCGATGAACTCGCTTTGCCAACTAGGCAGTGCTGTGTCTGCAACGGAATGAAGTTGGGTATTACCAACGAACGAACGAACACAAGACATCTTCTCCTTGCGGTGGCGAAGGAAGGCTTGGGCGGCGGCGGCGGCCCCGTGGACCGAGACTTCCGACCCCTAGGGCTGTTTAGGTAGGTACATTGCCTCACAAGTCCACGCCGAACGCGGTGCAACCCTCAGTGCCGCAACAGATGAAGGACAGGTGCTATCTCGCCTTGTGGTTGCACCCCCAGCCCTTTTTCTCAGGGGCCAGCCATCCGTTATTTCCCCGCCAGCCAATCTTTGACTCACCCACACCCCATGACTGCCCAGCAATGTGTCCCGCCTTAGATCTACGGCTAGCTTTGCTTCCGCAGCCCTATCACCTTCTGCCGGGTGATGGTTCGAAAGGCAGCGCTTAATTTGCGCGCATGGATCTAGGGAGGACGCCGCTTGACAGTTGCGCGCGCACTAACGCGCTATTCTTGGCGGGTACAGCATGGCCCAAGCAGAAGAACGACAGCATTGAATTTCTGGACCAGGCTAGGCGTCATGGCGTCTAGCAAACCTAGGATGTAGTCCGGCAGGGAGGCGGCAGGTCCAGCATTGAACGGGCAAACTGGCTCGAGATCTCGGCGGGGGATAGGAGAATAATGAGCAAACTTCTGCGAGTCTTTGGTGTGGGTATAATTTGGAGTGGTGTTGGGAGCAGGAGGGACCGTGGAAGCCTTGCCAAAACCTTCGACGCGATCGTAGGCTTCCGCGGCGGTGCGTGTCCTGCTGAAGGCGAGGGAGGTTAGCAGCATGCTGGGAGAGTGTGCTGCCTTGGGGGGCTGGGCAAGTCAAGGTACTTCGCTTGACTTCTCTCCAAGTACATGGGCCACAGAAGGGGTACCGGGCTCTTCCAGACCAACAACCATCAGAACGTGTGGGAAAGGGGCGAGGTGCGGCCAGGTGCCGGGACTGTGGCCGTGCAGGCAGGGGTAAACACAACACGGCAAACTCCTCGTGTTTGGTGATGCGGCTTGCAACATCGAGCTCTCTCGGTATCGATGGTTCGGTCTTGATGGGGTGGCATCAGCACTCACCGAGGACCACCATCCAGTCAGGCGACGGAAAGCTCCGTCAGAGGCTGTGAGGTCCTGCGCACAGGGAAAGTAAAGGACACTATGACGGGACGAACAGCTGCCGGTCCCTCCAACGTTGCCACTGAGGGGCCGCGGCTTGGTATCCATTTCGTGTTGGCTGCCCGATGATATTGTGTCGTGTGACTTCAGAATGAGAAAGTGTGCCTGGGGGTGCGTTGGTAGGTTGAAGAGGGATGAAAGGAAACTGGCTGCGGTTTTCAGATCTGCCGGCCGATTTCTGGCTTTGCCATTTCGTGATCCATGGCGCAACGGGGCAAGTGAAGTAGGGTGTGCGAGCAGCAGTGGAGGAAGGAACTGCCCAGGAGCTGACCCCTTGCGTCCCCCAACTTTCCGAGTCCGCCTTGACCGCCGCGTTCCTTCCGCGACATGGAATACTCCGGCCCTGTAGGGGGGACGGCATGTTGGTGCTGCTTAGATCTTGGGGAGCCTGAGCTGAAAGGCTCGTAACAACTTAGGCGTGTTCGAAGTCCCTTTCACGGCATTTTCCCGGGGAGACTGGCCTCGGCTGAGGGGGAAACCTCAACGGTGGGCTGGCCCGAAAGTCGCGCCTGTAACAGCCGAACCGTGTCTGTTCTCGTCCCTTTGTTGGTTGCATCAAGTTCGGAGGTGTGACCGAGGAATGTATTGACCCCAGCGTTGTGACCAATTCTAGGCGCTGCCGACGCCTGACGCAATACAACGCCCGCCCGGCCGTTGACACTGCTTCGCGGACGGACGGCTGGCCAGACGCCCTGGGCCCTTGCCGGTGAGTAAGTCCCATCCGATTGTCGAGCCGTGTCTAATCTTGCGCGGCTAGGTTCCCAAGCATGCACAGTGGCATTCCAAGGCCATACCTCGGACCCAGTGCTGAGGTGCCCACCGAGTGTCTTGCAGTCATGTGAGCGATTCTCCTGCGAGTTTGCCCGCGGAGAGTAGTGGACCGAGTTGCATCATGCTAGCGTCCGCTTCTGTTCTGGTTTATCGATCCCCCACGAATATTTCCGAACCCAGTGCCCAATACGTCGAGTGGGGCCGCTCTCAACGAATAGAAATCGCAGTTCTGCTTTGGGAACTGTCTGAGGTGGTACGAGAGTGGGGCTCCTCATCAGATGCGACTCACGAGCCACCAGCTCGCGCAGACGTCAGTCTCGTCGACCAAATTCACCGCAAGTGCCAGGCTTCTATTTCTGCGTCTCCCGAACGAGAAGGGGTCGCGTTTTCGGCGGCCAGGGGCTACTATGGAATCGTCAGTGGCGGAAATTGCGAACTAGATTGCCCTCCGCCACTACACGCTTCCAGATATCCTCAGGCAGTGAGCGCTGGGACGTGCCGTCCCACCCATGAATCCTGCCGAAGGAGCTGGGCTCCCCAATCTGTGCCAGAGTATCTACATATGCACGACAGATGTTTTGGCTTCCCTGCCGTGCCACGTAACCCTGGTGTGGGTCGATGGGATGGAATGGAGGGCAGGCGTCGCTCCTCCGTCGAGCCAACAAGCGCGCCGACGTCGTCTCCGCAGCCATAGCCGCCCTCCAGGCGGTCGATGTCCACCCAACAGACAACCCCATGAAAACGGTAGACGGGATGATCAGCATTGCGCGAGATTATTTCAAATGCAGCTGCGGCTGGTCTGCTGAGTCCCCGCCTCTTTTCCCTACGGCTTGCGAAACAGCATGAAAACCAGAAATCAAACAACTGCCCCGAGGCTTGAAGCGGGCTGAAGGGGAAGCAGAGCACAGGTCGCAGGAGCGGACGAGAGCGGAATATTTGCCGCCGCCAGAGTCGGGTCGACAGGAAAATAGGTCCTGAGGTGGGCAGCCAACGATATCGATCGCTTGGACCCGACAGTCTGGTAACGGGCGAGTTTCCCAGCCAATCAGCGCTCGCCCCTTGACTTCATCTCGGTACCGACCGCCTGGATACACTGTGTAGTTGGCGTTTAGAATCGCCTTGCTGTTGGCCAGAGTTCGACGGCTTTCAAGCCAGCCGAGCTAGCATTGCCCCCATTCGTCCCTTGAAAAACAGGGAGGGTGGGCGATCCCCTCCCATAGGCTCATTACAAGCCCTTCCCCGGGCAGCCCAGGCTCCAGCGGTGGACTAGCATTTCCCTTTGCTGGTTGGCCTTCTCCTCCCTGGCTGCCACCCACCCCGTCGCAAGGTTCGGGGAGATCGGGCTCCTCCCATCCAACCCTACCTGAGCCATGCGTCCGCACACCGTCGCACCTGCCCATCTGTCAAAGTTAGCTATCTGTGTCGCTTGAGATCGTCTGATGCTGTGACCGACAAAACGATGGGATGGGCCTGTCAGGAATGGTCGCACCAAACCGACACTTGGGTTGCCAGCTACCTGAGACACCCCCGAGTGCCAGCACCAAAGGCGGCCCGATGGCAGATTCCCCGGACAGGATCCAAATGGCCATCTCGGCGGTTAAAGTGCTGCGCAGTGTTCACCACGGCTGTCCCGTGCAGCGATGAATCGAGTAAGGGACCGACGGGGTGTGGTCCAGAAGAAAAAAGGACCAAGAACGGGCAACGCCTCACTAGCGTCAGACCAGGTCTTTGCTGCATGCCCGGAGATCTGTCACCCACCTCCACACGCAACCCGTCTTTGGGAGGTATGCAACGGGTTGCCAATGCTGGCAATCTTCGACTGCGAAAAGGGGAAAGGGGCACACCCATCGTCGTGCCTTCCCAGGTTCCCCCTCCTTCTCCCCACCCCCTCGAGCACTTTTGCGGACGCGCCCACTTGACACTGTGTAGGCGGTGTCGGGTTAAGGAGCTGAGACGGTCTGCATCGTTCCCCCATCAATGAACGGCCACCAGCCTAACGCTCTTTCCTTTTCGCTCCTTCCGCCTCATTTTCCCCCAAGAATGTAGGTGATTCCCAACGTGGAGATCTGGGAAATCGGACTCGTCCAGCCAAGCTCTGTTCCGCAGCTGCACTCCATTGTGCCGCTCACCGAGATGCTTTTTGTTTCTGCGGTCGCCCGCTAGAGATCCAACGGACCCGCTGCCCGCTTTCTTTTGCATCTGCACTTGATCCGCATCGCTGCTCTGTCGGGTTAGCCGTCTTTCTCGATCGACTTTTTGCCCGGGGGAGCGATGCGGCAAGGGGCCTGGTAAGGCCGCAAGCGTAGCGTCCGAGGGTGCGTCCAGATTCGTGGCTGCAAAGTTCACAAGACGTTGCCAATCAAGGCCTGGAGACGCAAGGGGCGGGGCTACACAGATCGAGACGAGTGGACAGGTCGCCAGCGCTAGAGTGGATGTTTTCTCATCGTCCGTTGCGATCACCCTGGCACCGCGATCCGTACCCGCGCTCCAGGCGGGTGCTCTTTGTTCGGCGTTGACACTCCAGCTCCCTCCCCTCCCCGGCACCACCCTCCCGTCGGGTGTTTCAAGCGCGCCTCCGGCACAGCAATCTCGAATCTGGTGGGCGACCCCTGGCAGCGAAATCGCGCTCTGGTTTGCCATTCTAAAACCTGCAGCACCTCTCCAGCATTTAATACCGCCGCTGAGCCTGAGAACCTGGGAACCACCACCACCAACCCGAAGTGCTGGAGGATTTCTGGGCCCCATCACTTCCACCCCCCACCCCCAGCGTCCCAGCTAGCTGGATTGCTTCCAAAGAGCCTGAAGCCGGCGGCTCCAACACTCCATGATAGGCTGCAGCTGCCTGCGATTCAGAGTGGTCCCCTCTACCAATGCTGCCCTCATGAGCAGCTCGCAGCCACCGTCTCTGCTCCACACCCCGGTGCCCTGACCCAGGACCCAGCGGTCGCCCCGTGGTTCCGCATCTGCCACACCATTCTCTCGGCCGAGATACAAACTGGCGTGGCGTTCTCGTATATAGAAGGCTGACAGCCCTTTCTTCTGGCGTGTTCCGGCCAACACGGATCCCCTGATCACCAGCACCCAGACGTCGCTCCGCGTCCACCAGAAAATGACTGAAGTAACCAGCTACCCAAATCCTCACAACTTTGGAGCTTCTTCGCGCGGACTCCTCGTGCCGGCACCAACACCTCGAGAGTACTTCTTCGCTCCTGATATCATCAACAACATGCCCTACCCGCCACCAACCTCACAGTCCTCCTACCAATCGTCCTACTATGGCCCTTCGGGGCAGTCTCTTGGAGCTCGGTCTTCTTCCGTTTCTTCGTCCTCATCCTCCGCCTCATATCACGCAGCGAGCTCGCGAACTCTGTCCCCGGCTCTGCCTGCGCCGGCTTCGTCGGCTGCGAGGGCTGGTGCCACTGCGACACATCGCCAACAAAATCTCGTCCATCGGTCTTCTTACGCACCGCAAAACCAGTCTCCTTTCATATTCAGCAGCGCGCCGGAGTATCTTCCGAGCCAGACAGTCACGCAATTCCCTCTTTACGCGCCTGTCCCGGCCCCGCGATCGTTCCCCCAGGTTTCAGCCTTCGGCTTCCAGCAGCCAGCCTTGCCGCAGCCGTCGCCAATATCGTACCAGGCCTATCCATCTGTGTATCCGCCGTACTCTACTTACCAAGCTCCATCGGAGCTGATCTCTGCCTACCAAAATCAACCTTTGGTCCACACCCGAGATCATTACCGCCCGTCCATTTTTGGGAGCGCCTCCTTACAGCTGAGCATCCTGCAAAACATCGTGAGCCATCTGGGGTATCTGGACGTTATCCGGCTTAGTTTGGTCAACCGATGGCTGTACTCACACGTCGATCCGGAGAAGGTGCCGGAGGAGGAGAAGATCGCATTGATGCTCAGGGCAGAGCAAGAGTACAGGCGGTACTCGCTGCGCACGTCTGCGCCATCAGCCCCGGAGGTTGACCATGTGGGACGGGACAGCGGGCATCTTGCGTGCTATCACTGCTTCCGAATGAAGCCGCCACGCGAGTTTGAGCTTTTTCGATACAATCTTGTAGATGAAGGGGAGGACAACGAGACGGAATCATCAACACCAGGCCAGACACCAGCACCGCCTCCAACGTCCAACCCCCACTACGATCCATCTATCACGAGAAGCAGCCTCGGCAAGAGGACCGAGAAGACGAACTTTGATCAGTCTTCACCTCGCATCAAGGAGACATGGGGAACCCGCCGTTTCTGCATCCCTTGTGGCGTCAAGAAAGGGTTTTACAAGCCTGGCGCTCTCATCGAGTTGCGGAGTGAGAAGCCAGGCGGCAAAGAAAGAAAAGGGAGGAAGGGTGATAAGGAAGGCAAGGAAGCAAAGTGGATCTGCAACTGCTAGTAAGTGGTCTTTCGTGCCCATCCCTCCCCGACTGTGGTACATCCATCCATCTATCCAACGAGGCTGACAAAACCTTGCAGTAAAATTCACAAAAAGCCTGAGACTCTGGTCTGCGATGGCTGCAATGGGTTGACACCGATGTCTCAGAACAGAGGACCTGCAATAGAACGCACATCGCCCTACTCGTCGCCTTACGAAAGTGGCGAGTATATGCTTACGGCCAACCCTTGACAACGGATCGCGCATTTCTGTTCTCTTTTAAGGTGTGTGCCCCCAAAGCCTGATTTGTACACCTCTCAACTGACTGTTGTGGTTTGGAAAGGTGACGGTCAACCGTGTTCTGGCCCCTTGGAGGAGGGATTGCGAATGGCCAACCCGTCTTAATCAGACTTCTTCACTTGAAATTTTACGGGTCGGCAATGTTTTTGTCTTGCATGAAGCCAACGACCATCTTGGGTCCAGCATATTGGGTTTCTCGATGCAATACATCTCTGTCGCGCGTAGCAAGCATGGGCGGCATGGGCAATTTTGGATCGGCGTTTGAATTCTTTGACTGTGCGGTTTCCAGTCAGGCTAAACAGCACGTTTCGGTGGTATTTCTGGGCCTTCGTTGTGTTGGCCGACTCCAAAAGCAATTCGCAGCTATGCAAAATCTCGCTCAAACTTGGCTTCGAGCATCTTGATCACATCCAGCAGGGAGGTTGGCACGCGACTAAGTTGCTACACCGACCCCATGAACCAGGGGAGACAGCAAACACGGGGATTCAAAGGAGAGTTTTCAAAAGACTCTGGTCCCTAAATTTGCTCAGTTCGGAAGCAGCGTCGCAGCACTTCTCCTCGTCGGTGTGTTGAATTCAACCAGACCACGTCTTCAAGGCCTCACCCCCATGGCTGGAATGTTGAGCAAGCATTCTGGATAATCTTCCTGGCTAGGCAGCCGCGCGCCAGTCTCAAGACGTCGCAGGTGGCCTCAGGCGTCCGATTTGTGAGAAAGAAGAACTTCGGGGGCTTCTAGCAGCTGATTGTCAGTTCTCAGATCCCGAGGCCTTGGGCGACTGAAACCGGGCCGGTAGAAGGCGCGTGATTCGCTCAATGTCCATGGCGCACGCAGCAAACACAAAAGCAATGTGGCGCTCGGATCCATTGAGAGAAAGTGCCGGTGAACAAGTCTCGGCGGCTAGCATGCGCAGAATGCACAGCGGTGGGACTAGGTCGGCGTCCAGCTGCTGCGTGTCTCCGAGAGACCCAAGTCTCCTGATTACCTCGCAGCCACGATACGCACGGACTCGGTGCCAAACATATGATCCTTTTGGTCGCTGCGCCTGAAACAAGTCGACAGATGGAGCTTGCATTCCGTCATCTGAACGGGTGATAGAGCCGGTTGCCATGTCTCTCAACTGGAGCTTTCCAGCATGTCTCTCAACTGCTAGGGTAGATGCGCCACACTACGGGTGCTCCCATTTGGGCAAATAGGAAGCAACACATCTGGCACTGTGTGGCTGCGCAAAAATAACTGGCGGTGCTGGTTACATCGAAGGCTTCGATCCCCAGACACGGTGTGGGATGGACCGATTGGCAGAAGATTCCCTTGACCTTTTCTCTTTCTAAAGCGCAACATCATGAAGGTTCTCTGGCTCCTGACCCCGGCCGGAGGGTCATGTCGCCGGGGTCCGCGATTGCAATTTCTCGGTGCCAGAGTGTCGGGACAAAGCAATGTATGATGCAGATGGCACAGCAGCCATCGTGTCTTCATCCGCGCAGCAATCTGAAGCTAACAAACTGCTACAGTGCAAAGGGCGCTTGCCCGGCTGGCAACACGGTTTTGCTCGTGCTTCGTACTGGCGGTAGGCGCTGCCGCGTGAGGGATATCCGTGGGCGATGGGGAGAGGCGCTGCGGGTTGGTTTTTCGAAGTTGTGAGAACTGACAGATGCAGTCTCAAGACTAGCGTCTTTTCAATGATCCGCCTCGCGCTTTTTAACTACTTGCACACCACCCATAGACGTCACCCATGGAGTGGCCATAGCGGCACCAAAAGACGCGTTTCGGCGCTTATCTCGGCACCCAGTGCCTAACGTTGGCTGCTCGGAAAGTCTGGCTGGGAGCCACAACGGCTGTCAAGACCACAACTGCGCCCCAGGGGCGCTGCTGGTGAAGCAGAGTGGGTAAGGTATGGAAACACAAGAAACGTGCCGCAGCGAGAATGTCTCACTTGGTTCTCTCTGCCCATAACTGTGCCCCTGGGCTGCAGACCAACCTATCTTTGACCGGAATGCCGCCGCGGGATACCTAGGTAACAACCTCAAGGCTCACGACGGGGGTCGGAGATGGACCTAACTACATCAATAAAGCGCCAGGGGACGGGACCTTTGCCTTCCGAAATACGGTGCCCCAAATCGTCCATGCTTTTATTTTCCCCATTGGCCATGCCACCGAGCCGCCACTCGTCGTTGGGGGTCGTCGAATTCACGAGATTCCTCTTGTGCAAAGCCGCTTGCATGACCCAGCCGACTGGTTCCTCCGGCGAAACTATTCAGCAGGCTATGCGTTGAATGCGCCTTCGAAGTTCTATCACCAACTTCGTGTGGGCTATGCAGGTCATTGGTAGGCTTGGAGCCAGTCATCAAAATCCCAAATCCACACATTACGATCATAATGCGAGTCATGAGCTTGGCTATGACTCTCGCTTGATTCACTGACTGATTCCAGCGCATAGGAAGTCAGGTAGTCAACTTCATTAATCCAGTGGGCGTGGTAGACGGGAGTCCCTAGGTGCGAGCGTGGCGCCATCCGACTCCCGGCTGCGCCGCGTCGGCCGCGTGGGAAATCTGGATCTCAGACCCCCTTTATGAGAGGGTTGCGTAGGCAGAGTTTGCTTTTAGCCCGGCATGCACTGCCATGGCAAGCGTGTGGTTGGTTGTCATCGCCCGGGTCTGACCGCTCCAGGCGCAGGGCGGGCAGCGAAATCAAACACACCGGGTTAGGGCAAGCTTGCGATGGAGTGAGTTAATCTAGGGTAAAATGGGGGCCTGGGGATGCTGGTCGAGTGGTTGTCATGTGGTATGCTTGGGGCACGGGTAAGCGGCGAGGGTTTCTGGAAGGGTCACCTCGGAGAGGGCCCGGCCGATCGTCCGGTGGAGGTGGAGGTGGATTTGGATATGATGTTGATATGATGAGAGTGGAAGGTCCTTTTGGGTGGTCTGACTTACCGGTAGACGTCTTGGGAGGTACCTGTCGATGTTGGCGAGGCGATGAGTTGGTGTTAAAAGTCACAGGAAGTCTGGGGCCACGCATGTGAAATTCTCAGCCTGTGACTGCGAATCGTGACGTCGGTCTTTGTGGCAAAATTCTTCAGGGCTTGGGTATCATGATCTCTTGGCCGATGTTGGAAATGAGAGGTTCTCTCTTATTGGAGTCGAGTGGAGAGATGCAAGTGGGTAAACGGTGATATTCGAAACCGGACGGAAGGATGCTTCACCACGGTCACTGGTACTGCGAGTGGCCTAGGCATTTACCACTGCATTTTAACATGCTATCTGAAGGAGTGAGCGAATCAACTTGATCCCAGGTGGGATGGGGGGATAACCGGCCCCCCTTTTCGCAGTGGGTCTGGAGGATCGTGGTCCGTGCGTTGTGTTGACTTGCCCCTTGCCCATTTCTTCGAAGGGTCTGAAAGGAGTTGGATTGCCCTTGAGTGGACCTGTAGTGCTAAAACTTAGGGTAAGAGACTGAGGTGAGGTTGTGGAGGGATGAAGTTAGAGAAATTGCCTCACCGATTAGTGTAGGTGAGCGGTGGCTACTGTAGGGTAACAGTTGGAGGATTGTCTTGTAGTCTTCATTCATGGAACTCAACGAAAGGGTGGGACAGTGAAAGCTCTTTGATGGTAATAGTGGTTCGTTCCAAGTAAAGTCTAGCTACCTTGGTAGGTGATGTCTTATCAGTGCCTGGATTAAATCCTCCTCTCTAATCGTCCATCTCGCGTGTTGCTGTCCAAATTCCCCATCTGATCTTGGCTCACATCGATTGTGTCCTTGTTAGAGTCCTTGTCTATGGTGGTTCATCTACCAAATGGTAACGGTTGTGGTTCCCGAGAACACAGTGACGATCACTGGCGTCGGCGACGGCTGTGTGTCTGTTAGCCCCTTTCTTGCGACACCCTGCCCGCTCCTTCCCAAGAAATAGCCACAATGCAACGCCCATCACACCCCGAGATAGAAGAAAAACTCAAAATCAGAGGCAAAAAGGGGATCAACTCACAACAGTAACCCAAATCCCAGGCGACACCGACCCTGCCCCAGACCCACTCACACCCGGCGTAGGCGTCCACGTCGCCGGCGCGGGCGCTCCCGAACTCCCAGTGATATCCGTGACCGAATCCGGAATAATCACCACGCTCGTGCTAGTAAACACACCTGACCACAGCGTCTGCGTCTCGCGAAGCGTAATCGTATGGCCAGCTACATCTGTCCCCGTGCCGGGAGCAGGAGGTGTCCAGACGGGAGTTGCGGTGCCAGTGCCGGTGGAGGGGGGGTTGGTGAAGGGGGCAGGCATGTTGTTGCTTGTTACGGTGACGGAGGCGAGGGTGAGGGTGAAGGTGCTGGCGACGGGGGTGAGAGGGGCAGTGACGAAGACAGTGAGGGTGGAGGTGGGTTGGGTTAGGATGGCGGGCTCGGCGGTGACCCAGACAGTGCGGGTGGAGGTCGGGGTGAGGGAGGTGCCGGTTACGGTGATGGTGGGTGGGGCGGAGAAGATGGTGATGACGGTTTCGGAGACGGAGATGATGGAGGCCGAGGCCGAGGTTGTGGCGTTTAGGGGTTGGGATTGGTTTTGGGAGGGGGATGCTGCGGTGGGGAGGGGCAAGGGGGTGGTGGGGAGGGGGATGCCGCTGGTGAGGTTGACGATGGGGGTGGTGGCGTTGGCGAGGGAAGTGGTCAGGATGCCGGTTCCTCCTGGAGAGGAAGGGGTTGGGAAGGTAGTGATGATGGCGCCGGTGGAAGGGAAGATGGTTCCGATGGTGGCGGTGCCGACGAGGCCGGTGCCGGTTCCGTTGATGCTGCCGGTGCCGTTACCGGGGGCGCCGTCGAGTTGGATCTTGTTCTTGGGGCTCGTCAGTCTCCGGCTTCCCCTACGGTGGTAGGCCGAGGATGGGCTGTAGACCTCGTAGGATGCAGGGCGCCGCCATGGCGCCGAGCGGGACAGGCGCTGGAAGAAGGTTCCTACTCCGTTGACCCCTGAGCGGAGCGAAGATAGGGGATTGGACTCGGCCGTGTCCTGATGGGTTGGAGCAGGAACTGCCAGGACGCCCTGGCCAGCGAGGAGGGAGACCAAGATGGTGGTAAGATGCATATCGACGGCAGGCTGATAAAAACGAGTGACTCTGTCTCGGTTGCTGTGATGATCTCTCACATTTCTTCTGAGACATATGTCGGCATCTCGATATATATCCATGATGCGGTTCTAATGTGCGACATACGAGTCTGAGACAGACGTCTTCGCGCCTGTCCCAGTTCCCAAATGACGACGAAGCGCATGCCGACGGTCTCTGCCCAAGGACGAAAGAAACGTCAGACAGACGCAGAGGAGTCGTGGGCCGAGTCAAAGTCACTGCTTCCCCTGCAGCCCGTGAGACAACATGCTTCTGTCTCACCTGTCTTACCAAGCCCCCGGGTCGATTTTGTGCTCTCAGGCCCAAAACCAAGGCCATCGGTGGTCTCGAGTGGAATGGGGCGACCGCAGGATCGTCATGTCGAGCGTGGTCGCCCGTATTCTTCGCGAGGTGGCCACACAGCGGTATAACGTTTCCCGTAACCGCCTCCACGCAAGGAGCCGCGCATCGTGCGACTGTATCAAAGTACTGTCCTCGGTTTGTGACCTGGGAAAACCTCGACGGTGACCAGATGTCGCCAACTTTAGAATCTGAGGGGCGATTCCTGCCATAATCGAATTTAGCTGAAACATGGATTGGGTAATCTCATGGTCATAGTCGTGGTACCGCTGCTCTCGATGCTTTTGCATCGTCAGGTTCTTGGATCCATGGAACAAATGGCAGTTCTTTTCGTGCGACAGAACGAGAGCAATAGGAACTGGTGCCTGTGAAAAACCAGCCACCGGCATCTCGCAATGCAAGAGAATAGTTCAGCGCCAAAGTCATATCCAAGCAGACCAAAAGATGCCAGATGTTCCAGCCAGCGTGTATTACCAAAAAAAATAAAAAATTACTCATCAAGGGGGATATCTCTGCGCACAAATAAAATCCACAATTTCCAAAACTGAAGCCAGTTGTTACAAGCCCAATCGCCACATTACGAATCCCATCTATCCCAAACCTGTCGGGCAGAACTAGCCTCCCCTCCTGGTCACAGGACAATTTGTATCCCTGCACGTGCACACACAGGTCTCCCTATTCGGAGCACACTGGTGGTCTCTTGCAAACAGAGGGCAGTCAGGATGCTCACACGCCGTATTCGGGGCCAGCCACTCGTGATGATGATGCTTTCTCTCTTCTTGCCTTGTCTGGGCCTGCCATGTTGGCGCGGAGGGCATTTGGAGGAATGGCTGCGGTGGGTGACCACCCGGGCCAGGTCCAATATTTGGCTTGTCAGGGGCTGGGGTGCTGCCAGGGGTGTTCCAGTTGGTGTGGTTGCCGCTGTCAAAGTTGGTGTGGTTTGGTGATGTGTAGGAACCAGAAGTAGTGTTTGCATCGGAAAATGGCGTGCCGGTGTTTGTGGTGTTGCCTTGGAAAGGGGATCCGGTGTGGTTGTAAGAATCTCCTGCACCCGGATGACCGCCCTGGTAGGGTGATCCAGTGTGGTTGCCCTGGAAAGGCGAGCCCGTGTGGTTGTACGGATCACCGCCTGCTCCTGTGTGGTTATAGTGGTCTCCGCCAGGGGTGATGTTGTTCTGGTAGCCGTTGTGCCCGCCCAGGTTTTGCTGGTACTCGTTACCTGGGCCGTAAGGCTGTTGGTAATCTGTGTTCTGTGACGGCGCGTCTTTCCCTGTGTTGTTCTGAGACATCGGCGGTGGCATCAAGGGAGGTACAAACGGAGGGACACCCGAATACGGAGCTCCAGGAGCGCCAGACAGAGGCATATTGGGAGGTGTCATAGGCCCACTTGGTGATTGTCCTGTCATGTTTCCTTCGAAGCCACCAGTGTGGTTCGTGGGGATGGATGTGTGCGTCGTCTCAGGACCCAGCTTCTCGCCGCCAGGGTAATAGCCAGTTGTCTCGCCATTCGCCAACGTCGGCGCTGTCGTATTCGTCCCAACGGGCGCAGAAGTTGTGTTGCCGCCTGCGTGGAAATACTTGTACGCTGCCACAGCTGCCGCCGCTAGGGCTAATGCGGCCGCGGCGGCACCGACACCGATGCCTGCCTTTGCACCGGTACTGAGACCAGTAGTGTTCCGCACACCAACCGTGCAATTCTTGATTGGCGCAGAGGATCCCGTGAGAACCGCAAAGAGTCCGTCGACCGGCGAGTTGGAAGCGGTGATGATCACCTCCATGTCACCAGTTGAAGGGGGCGTGACCACCATGAACTTACGTGACGACCTCAGCCCCCTGGTGGTGTTGAGAGATTGGCCGTTCATGCGGGCCTCCATGTCCAACGTGTCGCTGGTGAAACTCGTGAGGGTAAAGTTTGCCTTTTCGCCCTGCTCAGCAAAGTATTTCATCGTCACAGAATTCGACCCGCTGATGAAGCCTGTAGAGGCGAGGCCCGCCATGAGCCGATCACCGGCACCACCGGGATTGTCCTGAGTCGCCAAGCCGTTGAGAAGCACGTAATTCACATAGTTGATAGAACCTTCAGCAACGGTTATTGTGGCGTACGCGCCTTTAGAGTCCCGAACCGCTTTGAGCACCTCCTCGGGCTGCCGCGATGCGCGCTGGTCCAAAAACCCGAATGAGACTCTGATGCCAAGGGCGGTTGCGTTTGTGATGGCGTCAACCAGTCTGGTGGTGCTGGAGTCCTTGAAGCTGTCAGTACGCGTTTTCCCGGTCCATACTTGGACGAAGCGCTCACTTCACCGTCCGTGTAGACAACAATCGAAGACCGGTCCTTCGTCTCCCCCGACATCTTCCCAATCTGCTCGATCGCCTCTAAAACGCCACCAGCAATGAAAGTGCCTCCGGTGATGACGATATCGCTGATAGCCTTGTTGGCTCTTGGATCTCCCGGATCGCCAGGCCCAAAGACTGTCTGTGCGGAGCTGGAAAAGTCGACAATCGATACCTGATCGGCCTTGACGCTCCCCGATGCTTCGGCATTGGAGATCAAGAAGTCGTTCAGGGCGCGTCCAGCTGAGAGGCGAAGATCGTTCGGGTCAGAGCTAGACATGGAGCCTGAGCTGTCAATGACTATGACAACTTTCCTATTGCCATTGTTGCTCGCGACGTTGAGGCCAGAACACGTTTCGAGCTCGTCTCTCTTCATCAGCGCAATGCCCGACGCGCGCGTGGTCGAAGCCGCTGTGGCCGCAACGGCGCTGAGGAGCGCCAAAGCGAGACGCATGTTGATACTTGGTGACAATACGGCGTCAATGGTGAACACCAAAACCCAGTCAAGAACGAGGACCTTCCACCAACTCTTATATCAGCTCCCTTCCCCCTCCTCCCAAAAAAGAATCCACCCCCTTCATCTTCCCGTCACATCAACGGCACCCGACCGAAGCCAAGCAAAGTCAGCCTCACTTGCCATCTGCCTGGCCACGGTTCACCGTGGCACCCCGTTCGTCCCTTTGCGGCTTGGCGAGCCAATAGGCCGTTTCGCTGCCGGCGAATCGCAGCCGCGCATCGCAGACGGTAATCCAGGCATATGCAAGCCATCGGACCTGCGCAAGCGTTGCGGCGGACCCTGTCGGGTCCCCTGCTCGATGATTGCTCGCGGGGAATGCTCTTGTCGCATGAGCATGACAGTGGAAAGGGTGGTGAGTCAGGGAGTTTTTGACGATGATTGCCTTCTCATGGCACATCCACTTTGCTATTATTGTCGGATGAGCTCGGGAGCTCTCGTGAAAGCGCGAGAAGTTCGAGGCCGGTCCCGAGAGTCCGTTGAGCGCATCAGCCACGGTTTCGGTGGGGTGAAATGAAGGAGGGCGAAGTCGTGTTCAGTGGCGTCCAGGGGCTGTTTGTGGTGTCTTCAGCTTGCTATTTGACTGTCCGATGCGACGGGCGAGTTGAGTGTCGCCATTGAGCGAGCGTCAAAAAAACGCCTGCAGGGGGTGTTCCACTGCCACTGCATGTGAAAGTGCGTAAGTAATTGAGACTGAGGCTTAGCAGCTCTTCACTGCAGCTGCCATCGCAAACGGAGCTCAACTTCTGAAGTTCAATTTTGCTCTTGGGTGGAATTGGTCACGGTACGGAAAGAGCTCGAAGTTTGCTCGACCCTAAGTTGGTATTAGGTGGATCCACAGCAGCACTCCTCAACCACTGCATTGAAAACCCCGGGCCTGGGGCTGAGTGGTTCAGACGGTAATCCAACACCAGGCCAGAGTAATCTATACGCAGACCTTCGGGGTCCGCGCCAATAAAAATCTCATACGCCACCGCGAAGTTAAGATACTATCAGAGTATCATGGAGCAGTCTCAGTCCGAGTCGATAAAAACTGGAAGAGTCAGAGCAAAGCTCGAACACGCAGCAAAAATGTTACCCTACGGCAATGCAACACAGGATTACTAAACCCAATCGTCGCACTGGCACCAGCAAGGTCTTGAAATCCTAATAGTAATGGGAAGCCCGCCTCGGCAGCTACTACTACATTCCATCGCTGGCCAAGTTACTCCTTCCTGAGATACACTGGCTGAGGCACTCACACTCGGTTCACCAGTCTACCTAACAAGAGGCCCAACTCAATTCGGCACGGTGCGTCACACAGTCCTGCCAGACAGACCACAAGCCCTCACGGCCATGGCTGCTGCTGCCCTCACTGGCAGTTGGACTTCACCCTTGCAGGGACACTAGTACCGCCCTGCCAAGCTGAGTGCCAATCATACTATGGTCGCACTGCAGGTCGCATCACAGCAACTACCACTGGTGCTAGTACCTACCGTCTAGGAACTCAGCTTCTCGAGCCGGCGTGTCTAATGGCAGAGCAACAAGCGACAGCCTGGAACTTGGCAGGCAGGCATAGCTTAGGAGCTTAGGGGAGTCGTCAACGCAGAGGCTCCGAATCTCGGAAGTATAACCCCCCCCCCCTAAATTTACTGTCTTCCCCCAAAATCCACCCCAACCTCAGATGTTTCCACGTCTAAAAGTCCCGTTTCTCGACCGTGGGTTAACCATCAATAATCTGCAAATTGGCGTTTGTTCCATCGCCTCATAGAACACCAGTTAGCCAAGCAGAAGACAACGGCAATTCCAGATCCCCCCTCCCGCAGCACCCAAGTACCGGATCAAGATTGGCCAAGTGTCATTCATCAGGTTTGAACGGCTACAATACCATCTTCCCGACCCTGCGGACCGTGGCACCAGGTCCCAGCAGCCTTACGATTTCGAGCTGAGAAACTCACGACGCTCCTCGAGCACCTAAAATGTTGCACCCTCAGATTCCGACGCGGTGAGCTTCAATCCCCACAAATGTCTCACATCTGGACGAGCATGAGGGCTTCACGCCAGAACGAGAATCGGCTTACCACTGCATGACCGGAAAGCACTACCCAGCATGCTCTCCACTTCCTACCACACCTCCATCACCATCGGCTTCTCCAACCACCTGCGACCTCTTCTTCCTCCGTCTCCTACTTTTTCCACTTGAACTCCCAGCGCTCGCCCCCTGCCCAACCTCGGCAAAGTCCTTCACGGCTTCAAGTTTACGAACTAGCATGTCCAGGATGGACGGATCCAGCGCTGACAAGGAGTTGCTCCCCGCATGAGCACCTAGACTGGCATCAACCCTTGGCTCCTTGTCGTCCAACGCCCTCTTCCCAGCCGTCTGGGACTTTGCCCCATCCTCGGACGAGGCGTCGCTGTCGGATTCTACCTCTCTTGTCGTGGACATCTCGCTGTAGCCGCTCGTGCTTAGTTTCTGGAGGAGGCCCGTACCCAGCGACGATTCGTACGTTTTGCTGTGATCGGGTGATTTCGCCGAAATTACTGTCGATCCAGGTCCACCGGTCTTCGCTTTTCGGAGTTCGTCAAGAAGCATCTGTGTGACATCCATCGAGGGAGGTGGTCGAGACGAATCCTGAAAAACCGGCAAGGGGGAAGACCGATGAGAAGTGCTGTGGCTTCGGTGGTGGCCTGTTGCAGGTGAGTGGTCCTCGGCCGGTGGAGCGTAGCCAGGTACGGTCACCGGCGAGGCATTTGATCTTGGTTGCGGCTGTGGGTTGTTCAGCGAGCTTGAAGAGGACCCGTACTGGTGGTGTTGTAGCCTAGGGGAGAAACTCCTCTTCAGCAGGCTAAACTCGTGAATCGACTGCCTCGCTCGACGGATAATCTTATCGGCGTTTTCCATGGTGTGCGATGATGTTGTGGGCAGAGTCTCAGGCGCTAGCGGCACGCTCTGACGACCTGAGACGGAATTCTTCTCCACCAGAGGTCCCAACTCAGAGCTGAGAATGTTAAGGGCCATATAGGGCGCCATCTTGAAGATTCCCGTGTACGGTTTGTCCCATGGCGGCGGGAAAAGCTCCTCCCAATCGGGCAGCGTCTCTTCGCTGTCGAGTCTCCCCGAACACAACCATTGCATATCCCCTTGACTCTCGCACTGATGCGGCGCCGGCTCGCTTAGAAACTCCTGTCTTCTGATATCTACACCCAGGCAGTCAGTCAGTCAGTCTTCCCCGCCCCTAATCACCACTGCACCACTGCCCAAAAGGTAAAGCAGGCCCCCTCAAGCAAAAAGAAAAGAAGCTAAAAAAAGCAACTCACCATAAACCCCCTCCCCTACCCCAGCATACACCAACAACGTCCCCGCCCCCATCTCCCCCTCGCCCCCCCTCCTTCCCTCCATCCTCTCCCTCTCCCAAAACCCTTCTCTCACCACCACCAACTTATTCTCCTCTACCACCCAGGCCGGCAACAACCCCTTCCCTTCCATCCCAAACAACCTCCCAAAGACTCCCCCCTCCTGCTGCAACACCCTCGAGTTTTCCATTGTAAACTTATACCTCTCATTCAGCGTCTTGCTGAACAGGATAAACGTCCGACCGAGATAAGTCGGCTCGGTGAAAACAGCCACCTCGTGGAAGGACAGGTTCAAGGCCAAATGGTGAATGACAGAGCGATGGAAGCAAGAGGCGAGGAAGGATAGGAGAGCGCGCGAAGCATAGGGGAGGTAGAGGAGGAAGTGATCCGCCTTGGTGAGTGTTAGAAATGTGGTCAGGGAGGAGAGTGTTGACGAGAGGGGACTTTGAGTTTCAGGGGGTGGCATGGTTGTGTGGATTGCAGTGGCGATGGGGATGGAAATTGATGAGTGTGAATACGGGTTCAGAAAATAAAATGTGGTTTTTTTTTATTTTGCTATCGAGGTAAATAGGTAGGTAGGGAGACACACAGACACCGAACAGGCGTGTCGGTACCTGACTTAGGCTGCGAGAATGGCCCAATGAAGTTGCGGCATTGGGCTGTCGTGGTTGTATTCGCTGGTCGCGCGGGGTCGCTGTGCAACATTGTGAGCGTTGGATGCAACCTCAGCAGGTTATGCGGTTGGCCTGGAGTTGGGGGCTTTGATGCCACTTTTTCTGGACATGAGAATTGGAGTGTGGCGGCATCGTCATCAAGCACCAGCCATTGTGCCAGAACAGTGTTGTCAACAATACACAGCAGAGAAAAGGGGCTTCGATGAGGTCATCCGGGAATGCCAAGAAACCTGCCCCCTTCCCCTGGAACGCCCGGCCCGAGCCGACTAACAACCGCAGTTGCATTGGCAAAGAACACGCACAGCAGACACGTGCCGACAACCCACCCCCATGCCCGCCCCATTGGCAAATGGTCCCGGGGACTTTTGTCCGCTTGCCGAGCACACAGAGCCCCACCGACTGCATCACGCACGCGACCCAGGTTCGGAGCGTCTCTTGAAAAAAAAAAAGTCAAAAATTTTCTGCGCGACGCTGACCGTGGCAGCCACCAGCGCTCGTCCCGAGCTCCTCCTCCCAATTACAAGCAACAAAACGCTTTATGGTATAATAAGTCATCTACTAGCCGTTTCCCGTTTTGCCTCATACTCCCCTTTTGATCGCCGTGGTATATACACAATGTACATGCCCTCCGCAACACGTCAAATCACGCCACCCCCCGACATCAACTCGCCTGGAACGCCAGGTCGCCCGTAGAAAACAACTCAAACTTGACCCGATTTGCCGGGACGCCCTGCGCCTTGAGGTAGTCGGACATCTCGAGCATGAACTGCTCGGGTCCGCAGATGTAGTACTCGGTGCCACCGTGGTTGAGAAAGAGATCCCTTTGCTCGACCATGGCCAAGTCCATCCGGACGTCGTAGTCGTGCGTGACCCCTATGAGATCGCTGTTTACCAAGTGCGTCTTGAATATTTTGGTCAAAAAGTTGGGGAGCTGTTTTTTGAGCTGCTGGATGTGCTGATCGAACGGCACCTGGTTGCGTGAGCCGTGGATGAAGGATACCTGCCGCTTCGGCTGCGTGGCGGCAACTGTGTTCGCGATGGCGATCATAGGCGTGATGCCGACACCCCCTGATATCAGAACGAGCGGTACCGTGCTGTTGTTGTCCACGTCCAGGAAAAACTCTCCAGCCGGGTGCGAGACCTCAATGGTCGACCCCGCCGGAAATTGGTCGATAAGCATGTTGGAGACGGTTCCAGGGTGAAAGTACGATTCCGAGACCGAGTTTGCGTACTTGGCGCCCTCATCCCGCTTGACGCTGAAGCGATAGTACTCTGGCCTGTACACGTCGCTGAGCGAGTATTGCCGCGACTGCAGATACCCATCGGGAACCTTGACACGCACTGACACGTACTGCCCGGGGTGATACCTCGGGAGATGCTTGCCGTCCTGCGGGAAGATGTAGAAGGAATGGATTTCGTCCGACTCTTGTACCACCCTGTCGATCTTGAATGGCCTCCACGACGACCAGTTCTCAAAATCTTTGTACAGTTGCGCTTCCCTCCCGATGAGCATCCTCGCCAGCAGCCAGTAGGCCTTTGCCCATGCCGCCTCCACGGGCGGCGTCATGGCGGGCCCTAGCACCTCACCGAAGGCACGGATGAGGTACTCGCCCACGATGTCATAGTGCTCCGGCTTGATGCCCAGCGAACAGTGCTTGTTGCACATGCGCTCGAACTTCGGGATGAGCTCGCTGATGTGGTTGATATTGGCGGCAAAGCTAAGGATGACGGCCGTCAGCGCCCGCGGTTGGCGCCCGTTCTTCTGGTTCACCGTGTTGAAGTAGTTGTTGAGCTCGGGGTGGTCTCGGAGCATGTTCTGGTAGAAGATGGACGTGATCCGCTCGCCGTGCTCCCGGAGGGCCGGGATGGTGTCCCGGACCAGCTTGCTCTGTTGGTAGGTCAGAGCCATGGTGGCAACCTCAAGGTATGAGTTGATGCAGGGAAAAATAAAGTCAGTGTCCATCTCAAGGGCGCAAGTCGGCAGAATCGCAGCATGTGGGCAAACCGCGACTTTATCAGTCCGTCATCCCATCCCACATCCCGCGCCCCCCCGGGGTTCTGGAAATGAACAGTTTCCCCCACAGTGGAACACCAGCGTATCAGCGTTGCAACCACCGGCAACGAAATCTTGCCGGCGAGTCAGGCCCCGGCACAGCATTCTTATCTCGTACGATCCCGCCGTCGCTAGCTTGCCGCTTCCAGTGCTGCCCCCTTGATGGCCTGCCCGCCCTGCCATGTGGCCACTCGAGTAGAGGCATCCCCCCCCCACGCAAAAACAACGACGCTCTGGCCGTTAGCTAGCCATGTCCTTGCTTCCCACCCGTCTGTGCAACACTTCAGCCTTGCGGACCCGGCCGGGTGTCCCCCTTGGCGACAGACACCCCCAGCAGACATTTTCGACGACTTCTCTAGAGAGAAATTCCATCCAAAACACACATCTGGAGTCGAGCCGCGCTCCGCGATGACGGTGATTTTGTCGGCCAAAAATACGTGCCGGCAGGCAGGTCCTTTGTCCGGAGCGAACCGTGGATGTGGAGTTCTTCAAAGTTTCCACTGCCGCATTCCCGTCCCGGCCAGATAGATACCCCTGTCAGCGACGGGCGGGTAGCACGTGGGTACGTGTGTGGCACATGGCAATGGAGAAAAAACCCATCCAGCAACATGCCAAGCCCCCATTTCATTTTGGTAGGTATTTGTTGGGGTTGTCGTGTTGGCAGAATGCGACATGGATTTTGAAACTGGTGGCGTGTTGTCGGTTTCGCCTGTCCTGACCTTTTTCTTTCTTATCCGTATTGGAGGCGACGACGAACGGCTGCCTCCCTGCTATGCCATGGAAAGAGTCTAGAAGCGAAAGCGACCCGAAGGTTGTCAAAATCGAAAGATACCTCCCCGAGTTTGCAAGGGTCCAGGGCGTTTGCCGTAGCTGTGGCACCGCTATCCTAGCAAGTCCCGAGCTGGGATTACTTCAACACCAAGACCCATCGTACGACGCCTAGCGGGAACCGGCGCGAAGAAATGGTTCTATCGCTCTTCTCTATTGGCGAAGGAACAGTATTGACCGTGCTATCCAATTCGAGGTATCCGTATAATGGCCCACTTTATTGGAATGAGAAATTCGGTAATTGCGTTAGGGTGCTTCATGGTCGCCGTGAACTCGTCCAGAATGAAGCCCTCGGATCTCGGCTTCATGATGCGCGGAGCGGAAACCGCTCTTTGCGAGGGCGGCAGGTGCCACATCCACCGTCTGAGGCTGCATGCAAAAAAAAACTTCGGCACCGGGCTTGGACGTCAGCAAACTTCAAAACTTGTGGACCCTCAACGGATCCGCAAAACACGGGGTGTTCAGTCAAGCGGGGGCAGCATTCTAGTTGGTGATGTCAGGAGCCAGACATCCAGTCTCGCTCTTGAGTGGACATGATGATGGTGTTTGAGATCCCAAATGGTTGTGCGGGGACCGTTTTAGTAGTTTCGGCGTCCCTAATGAAAGCACCAAGGAGTTCACTTGCGGCGGATGTTGATCCCGCTTCGCAGCCCACTGGCGCGAGAAGCCGTCGTAAACTGGCGTGTTCTCGGGTTGTCCGAAATAGGAAACCACTGTCATCTCTTACTAGCGGTTTACCCCTCCAGAGAGACCATGATGCGCTGGTCGCCGAACTAAGTTGTCTGTGGAGAGAGCTAGTCGACCTCTAAGAACGCTAAGCGCAACCACAAGCCTGAGGAACAATTGGAACCCCCACGGTTAACCTACCCGATCTTGTTTGAGGACACAAGCTCCTTCGCTGCAAAACTGCCTGGTTAACACTCTGCTGTTGGCTTGGCGTTTTAGTGAAGATTTGTCAAGTGTTCGTCACGTCTCTCTGAGGTGTGCGGTTGAGCTTGACGTCCGCCAAGCTCAGCTCTCCGTGTGCCATTCCCTAGCTGGGCGGCTCTGGATTGTGCTCTATGTGACAGCTCAACGGTCAACGGTTGCGGGGGTTGCGTGCAGGGCGAGCCTGAACCACTGCAGGTCGCAGAATCGGGACACGATGTATGATTGGCGAGGGTTGACAGTGAGGAAGAAGGACGACGCCTTCTTATCGGCCCCGCTGCCGGATCTGCTCTTGGGTGTTGTCTCCCGATCGCTGCCAGATGAAGCATCGGCCCTCGTCTAGCGGATGATTACCCGAGAGCTCGCTTGCCAAATCCGGGGGAAGGGTTGAGAAAGATGGCGCCGCTGAGAGGGTTGTATTGGTCCACCAAGCCCTAGCTCTGTCACAGCGGGACCTTGGCCCTTCCCCTCTCTGTCGACGTTTCCCAGCATAAAATTTAGATGTCCTCGGAGCCAGTCGGGGAAGTGGTTGTGAGGGGTCATCGGTGTCTCGGTCTCCGCTTTTTTTTTTCCCTCCTCCTTGACGCCCGGATGTCCACAAACGGAAACCCGGCGTCACTTCCCCACAGTTGATCGGCGCCCAGAATCCGTGTTCGGGCCCTTTTGCGGGTTGCATCACCACTGATGGCCCGATCGAGACATCCTTTGGGCGACCCCGCGGGGGCTAGAGGCGAGACGGCGGGTCTGATTGCGTGCTGTCTCCCCGTCAATTAGTCCAAGGCGGCTCTCTCAGCCCGTGGGGTGCTGCGTCGCTGGTGCTGTCGGATCTGATTGGAGCCCGGCGTGCGAGTGGGGGACGAAAGGACACCGCCGCACTCACCGGGCCCAGGGGGTGCACCTCACCGGCTGCACCATGGCTCGAGTCTAGGCTCTGTTCCGGCCGGGAGACGCTTCTTGGGTTGCGTATGCGTTAGTGCCGGTAGTGCATCAAGTGCAGAAGGGTGGTCAGCCACGGAAACCCTGTGACCGAGCCCGGAATGGCGCCTATGACTTGTACCTGAGACTCCGGATGGCATTCCAAGCTGGCGGGGATGCAAGGTGACAGGTGGGTGTGTGAGGGGCACCTACTCAACCATCTCCTAACTCCTCGACCGCAGTTTGGTTCCGACGTTAGTGGGTTGGGGAAACAATGAACGAGGGAGGTAACATGGAATGGCATTGAGGGTCCTTCCTGCCTTCCCTCCCTTTGCGGTTGTCGCCTCGAGCTTATAAGAGCAAGAGCGATGCGGTTCCGGCTTCATTGCTCAAATGTCTTGATCATCCCCGCATTGAATTGACTGGGGTTGAACAAAGCGGGTGTCACAACTTCGTCATAAAAAGGTGAAGCCATACCCTCAAAACAACATCGAAGATCCTCACCAGACCGCACGCGACCATTCCACTTATCCATCATGGCCAGCCTCTTTCCTAGGGCTACCGGCTCCATTCTGCCGCGAGGACTATCCGGGGCTCGTCCGAGACATCTCAACGGCCTCCTCCAGCACACTGCAAGAAGCGTCCAAGGGGTTACTAGACCCATCACCGCGGCTTCCCTCGTCCACTCTCGTTGTTTCCACGAGTCACCGAAACATCTCAGCACTGCGGCTACAAGCCGAGGCAGGCTACTCCCAGAATTCGGCCTGGAAGGCAAGGTTGTCATCGTCTCGGGCGGAGGTCGCGGCGTAGGGCTCACCCAAGCCGAAGGCCTGCTTGAGGCCGGAGCAATCGTCCATGCCTTGGACATTCTTCCGGAGCCGGATAGTAGCTCCGAATTTGCGAGGGTTGCGTCCCGAGCCAAGAATGAGCTGGGCTCGAGTCTGACATACCACCGAGTCAACGTCCGCGATGAAAAGACACTCAATGAGATCGTGGGTGCCATTGCAAAGGAGACGGGACACATTGACGGCCTCATCGCAGCGGCAGGAATCCAGCAAGAGACGACCGCACTCGAGTATTCAGCGGCGGATGCAGACAAGATGCTCGGCGTGAATGTCACCGGTGTTTTCATGACAGCACAGGCGGTGGCGAGACAAATGATAGAGCGCAAGCAAAAGGGGAGCCTGGTCTTGATCGCGAGCATGAGCGGGACGGTGGCGAACAGAGGGTTGATCTGCCCGTAAGTAAGACCTCGGTTTCTCATGAAAACACGGGGAATTGATCGATGCGTTGTGCAGAGCGTACAATGCCTCCAAGGCGGCGGTCATACAGCTCGCCCGCAATCTCGCGGCGGAATGGGGAGAGCATGGCATTCGCGTCAACACCATCTCACCGGGCTACATCGTCACGGCCATGACCGCTGGCCTCTTTGAGGCGTTCCCCGAGAGAAAGACGGCATGGCCGGATGCCAACATGCTCAAGCGACTGAGCTATCCGGAAGAGTACCGGGGGGCGGCTGTCTTCCTGCTCAGCGATGCCAGCAGCTTCATGACGGGGGCTGATCTTAGGATTGACGGTGGTCATTGCGCTTGGTGAAAACGGGCAGGTACTCAGCTTGGGCAAGCCGATTTCCTATGTGACTGTTGGGCATCGGTAAGGTAATTGCATGGAAAGTGGGATTTCTTGTTGGGAGCTGGAGTACATCTAGAAGAACACATTGGAAACACGTACTGAAAAGAATTACGTCGGAGCAACAATGCTCAAGGGTCCAAGCCGTGCCACCACACCTGATTTCAGCTTCAGTTTCGACTCGATCTCAGCTGCAGAGTCGCCTCGCTGCCTCATCAGCAACACCTTCCTGACCGTTGCAATGTCTAGGAATTCCCTTCCTTGTGCGCCTGGCCTTCCCAGATTGTCGAGCTCCCGGTCCGCTTGCTCCTGGACGCGCCGCCGTACGTCGAGAACATTGAGCGTGGCATTGCCTGCTGCTGCGGGGAACTGAGGTTTTGAGAAAGACTCGGCGGTGGGAAGCGCATCTGGAAACCCAGAAGCTGTCGAGGATGGCGAGAAAATAGGCTTTGGCTGCGCAACGCCCATTTGCTTCAAACGGTCGGCGAAGGCGGGATTGATGGAATCAAAGCCGCTAGATGGTTCGCTGGAATCTGCACGAATTTCTAGGAGCGCGTTAGATAAAGGCAAAATTGGCTGGGTCGATTTTCTGTGCTGGTAACCCACCACCTTCTCTTCTATATGTAGCCTGCGCCGGAGACTTCGCCGCGGGAGGAAGTCGCGATGTTCTTGTCGTAGCGGAAGGCGGTGCAGAACCTGGTGCGCGAGTAGGGAACTTGCGCGCTGTGTTTTGCGCTGCTTTGGAGCCGGACGATCCCATTTTGATGCGTGATTTGGGTTCAATTTTGCCGTTTGGCGCCGCTGTCAATTGGAGGAGTTATTGACAAACGCAAGCAAAAGTTTGGATGCTTTGCGATCAGCGAGCTCTGGCCAGTGTCGTCATTGGTCTTAGCGTGGGAGCTTCAGCCACTGCGCTGTGTGGCTGGTGGAGCTCACGCCACCTCCTTAAGGATGGGCGACGATGATGGCATCAAGAACCACAACTAAGGCTGTGCGGTGAAATTGAGTGATTAGTGACAAATTGACATTGTGGAGCATCCATAGACCACAGTTTGTTAGTATCCCGAACATCACTCTCTGTGACAGAGGGTTGACATGTGGGAACAGTAAACAAGACTCGATGTTTGTTACCTAGCGCCCCCCTCTTTCAGAGGAGCTCCTTCCAAGGTTGCTTCCATGGGAGAACATATATGGATGTAATGATCGAAAACTTCCTTGAGATATGCCTTAGAGGTTCAGGGTAACTCCCATGTTGCCTCAAAAGAGCTGCCGAAGTCTGCGTGTTAATATTCAACGAAGCGTTGCACACACCAGGAGGCCCATTGCCGATACTGTATCTGAAGGCGATAGCTCTCTACTGGGTGTCGACGGCGTCGACGGTGTGGGGAGTCTGGAATATCAGGCCTCGGGGTTCGCCATGAAAGGACCTTGGCCATTGTGGGTTGCCGTGCTCGCAAAGGCCAGGCTCCCAGCGAAATGCAGAAACTCTCGTCACGGCCAGAAAGGGGGTATTAGCACAAAAAACAGACAGCAACATGGTAGTCCTGTGTTGTATTGCTAAATCAATCCCTGCTCGAGGCCTACGGTTTCTTCTCATTACCGCCCCAGGAATCCAGGGGGATAGTTAAACAGGCCCGCGTTTGAGCCGCCATTGACAGCCATTGACAACTAGGTCCAAGCCATAGCCTACTCTCAAATAGCAGAACTAATAGCAAGATACATCATTCAGTGTTGTTCATCATGGCGAAACATCGGTGGTTCAGCATCGATGTCAGAGAGCCATGGAGGAGTACCGTCTTAGCCCTTGATCGCTTGTCCCCCAACCTCCAGAGAATCGCTGCCTGCTGGCGATGTAGGTTGGTGGAGTGAGTCTCGAAACCTAGTCGGCGATGGTGAGTATTTTGGTGTTGTTTGCAAGGACTTCGAGCTCGACAGAATCGGAACACCGGAACCAACAGCCTCGGAAATCTTGGCATTCGGGCACCAGTGTGCCTATCTTCCCCAGGATTGAGATGATCCCGGAGATAGTAAATAATTAATAGCAACAAATCTTTTGACTGGGTAGTATAATCGGCACCCGTCGTGCAGACAGTTACCCAAGCACGACGCCACGCGGCTCCACTGGGAATCGCCGAGCGATCAACGGCCTGTTGGCGCCAACAAGAGCACATTTGCAGCTGCTTGGACTTGCGCCGAGAGGCTTCCATTTGGAGAGGTTGCAGAGGTGGCGTCCGTAGGAGCAAATCAGGATGCCATATTGCCAGAAATCCCAACCTCCAAAGAGCGAAAGTCGCAGTACATGTGAACATGAAAACTTTTAAATCCACCCCTTCTCACTCAAAAAAGAAGTTCCTGCGGCCGCGAGGCGGTGTCCCAGAGCCCGGAACCGAGCTGTGCGTCCCGAATGGTGACAAGTTCCTGCGTGAGCGAGACGTGTGGGTAGCACAGAATCCCACCCTGAATCAATCGTCGGTCGATGCTTCGTGCTCCTCAGCGTTCGTCGTGTGAGCAAATGCAAGGGAATCAACGGCTTCCCACCGCTCTTTGAGTTCCATTGCACCAGGTAGCGTGTATTCAATGCCACTACAACACTGGCGATGATCGTGGATGGGATCAACAAGCCAGCTCTTAGCAGTTGGGCGCGATCGTTGTCGAACTTCTTGATGGGCGCCGACTAGGTGAAACCCCCGCAAAATCAGCAATCCTCCCACCATCGGATGAGGACGCAATGATGGTGGCTTGGCCGAACAGCGCGACCAGCGGCCAGATATAACGGTCAACGGCAAGCGATCCGTCCGCGCCATCTCACCGCACTCGGCGGGCACGAATCCAGCAAGGGAGACGCGCAACGAATCGCAAATGGCCGGGGAAGCGTGGTTCTTAAAACCGGTGCCTAACGCCACTGGATTGAACATCGTGTGGACCTGGGGAATAAGGCTGGAACAAGCATGATCCTTCTGTGAGTTGGCTGCGAGAAGAGGAGGCTGATGGTTGGGACCGAGACACATGTCAGTGCAGCAGGCCGCTGGACCTGCGAGTGGTGCCCTCAGCACTTGCCGGAACGACACCAAACGTCGCAATTTGACAGACACGAGCGAACTCTGAAGCGTCTTGTGCGTTACACAATCGAAGAGAAGAAGGCACAAGTCCAACCTTCACCCTAGAAAGAAAAGAGCCAAGGTGCAAGAGACGAAGGATGGAGCGAGGGCTGCTTCGAGTGTCGCCCCCAAAGACGGAGGTGGTGCACTGGCGTCTGGGGCAACAGCCGACTTGACGTCCGCCAATTGACTAGCAAGGATCCTTTCCCCAGCCGGCAAAACGCGCAACAAAGCGAAGAGGAGCGGAAGTGGCTCTCATGTATGCGGCGGCGTGGTGTCTGAGACGGATGCGTGTACGGTGTTGTGGTGTCTCTCGAATAGGAGCGATGGCGCAAGCTTAGACGGGTACCATAGTTGTTGTGGCACATCCATCAGCTTTTGCGGTCTGCGGTTGAAGGCGCTGGACGCTGACAAGATTGTGGCCCCAGAACCGAGGCCGTGCGCCAATCAATTCGCCGCAGGTTCCCCTCGGGCCCCCGCAGCCCCGCCATTCAAAATTCTGTGGGCGCAATGAGTCGAGCGGGGGAAGACAGCCAGATGTCTGGTGCTTGGTCTGGCACAGCCGTAATCGGCTTTTCCTCCTCCAAAACTCCCTCATCGCAGTTATCGCATCCGCGAGACCGGACCACCCAACGAGCCATCCTGCCGCGGCCAGCAACCCACCAACCTATTGACAAGCTTCCGTGCCGCGCCGGGCACCGGGAGCCACTCACCGCCCTAAACGCCGTCGCTCCCCACCGCGCTGGTTAACTCCGTCCGTCGCCGGCCCCGTCCCCGTCCCCGTCCCCGCACACCGTCCGCGCCCGCGCCCGCCGCCAGATGGAGAGCCCCGAGTTCTCCGCTAGCATGCGGCCTTACGGCGCCAACGGCGGCCCTAAACGCAAGCGCAGCATCATGGACAGCAGTCCCGGCAGCATCCTCGACCACGACCATGACCACGATCACGATCAGGACGACCACGATGATGCCTCCCCCGAGGCCAAAGGGCGTCGACTTCCCGGCGTCAAGCGTGCCTGCAACGAATGCCGACAGCAAAAGGTTGATTGAGTCGTCCCGCTCTCCCCACTTGTCACGTTCTTTGCTAACACGCCCATTATAGCTCCGCTGCGACGTCGTGCAGGACCCCTTTCAGAGCTGCTCGCGGTGCAACCGCCTCAAGCTGGAATGCAAAATCGAATCGAACTTCAAGCGGGTGGGCAAGCGCAGTAAGCATGCCGAGATGGAGAAAGAAATTGAGAAGCTGCGGCGCCAGGTCCAGGCCGCAAGGTCACAAGGGTTCCCTGTGGAGGACGACGAAGAGGCCATTCACTCGCAACTCCAGTCCCCTGTTGTCAACAGCCAGTACTCGCACACGCGAAACCCCTCGCTGATGGGCTCTGACGAGGCTGTGTCGTCATTGCTGCATCTTAAGAGAGGCGGCTCCTACGTAATGCCTAGGATCGCCCGCGAGCTCGAAGACTTTCGACTCACCGAGGACGACGAAAGCCAGCTTTTCAGCCAGTTCTTCACCTTCTACCACCCATTTCTCCCATTTCTCAGCCCATCACAGACTCCCGACCAGTATTACCAGCAAAGCCCGTTATTATACTGGGCCATCGCCGCTGTTGCATGTCGTCGATACGCCCAGGATCCCACGTTCTTGACGAAACTATCCGGACCGCTGACAAGATTTCTGTGGTCCACGATAGGGGAGGTACCACAGAGCTACTATGTCGTCAAGGCATTGTGCCTTCTGTGCACATGGCCGCTACCCACGAGCACATCCACTACCGACCCCACACACATCCTCTGCGGCGTGATGATGAAGACGGCAACAGGTATTGGCCTTCATCGGCCAAATCACATCAACGACTTTTCTCGGTTTCCCGTAGAGCTCAATAAAGATGGGCTCCACGACCGGATAAAGACGTGGGCTGTATGTAATATTGTCACACAGACAATCGGAACGGGCTACGGGCAGCCGGCGTCATCGTTGTACGACTGGACGCTGGCCATTCGCCCTGGTGACTCTGGACCGTTTACGCTTGGGAAGGAGCTGGAGGCAAGGCTTCAGATAGAGCGATTTTGCGACAAGGTCTCAAAAGAGATGTACAGCAACGCAAGCGATTCTAGGGGCGTTGCTGGCGACGAGCATCGCGCCATGTTGATGCGCGTGTATCGCCGCGAGTATGGCGAGCTGCATGCTTCCATACTGTCACAAAACTTGTCACCGGTTGTAAACCTACACCTCAGGGCTGCTGGGTTACACCTAAGACTGGCAGGATTCTTCGACTCTAGCTCCACGCCTGGCTACGTCGACGACCTAATGGGTCTGTGGCGTGCCACGGTCAGCTTTCTCGACTACATTTTGGACGGAGACAAGACTTCACACGAGGAGCTCGACTACCAAAATCGAGACCAGTATCTCCTCTTATACGCCACCAACTACATCCAACAGATGCTGGTGGCCGCGGGCTTTGCACTGCTGAAGCTCTTGAGGTCTTTCTTCGCAAAGACTATCGACTTCAACCGCGGCCGGGACCTCTTTCACAAGACTATCCGTGCCATCAGGACCACAAGCGTAGTACAAAACGACCTGTACTGGAGGCTGGCGGAGCTGATGGTCCAAATTTGGAACGGGGCTAGGCTCGAGGGCCACAGCCAAGGGTATACGAGCGACGACGGCCCTAACATTGTCGACGACAGCCTTCAGCTGAAGGTGCGCTGCCGGCACAGCATGAGTCTCGTCTTTGACTCGATATGGCACTGGAGAGAAGAGTACCAGGCCCGGGGTCGCGGTTCCCTCGATGGTAAGTTATCCCTAACGCATTTGCCCCCCTGAAGTGAAAACCCGCTCCGAGCTAAGACATATCTTGGTAGCCCTCAAGCAACCTACAAACCCCGATTCAGCTAATGAATCATCAGCATCGTCCACTCACCTAGACAGCACGCTAGCACCGCCGTCACAGCCGCTCCCGGCAACACTTGGTCTGGGGTCTTCCAATGGCGCGCTCACCCCAGGCGGCGTGTCCCTGGCAGCCAGCCAGCCCAACATACTGGGTTTGAGCTACGAAACGGGATACGACGTCTGGGACCCGCAAAACTGGATGCTGGATGGACTGCTCGACTTCAACTACACGTTTGGCCAGCCCATAGAGGGGTATGTGCAATTGCTGCTTTTTTTTTTTGCCCCATTGATCCTTTTACCCTATTGTCTCGGGAGGTCTGAGGAGGTAGCTCTTCCTCCTCCTCCTCCTCCTCCTCATACATTCAAATATTGTCCTAGAATGGAAGTTAATAGCTGACATCGACCACTAGTGCTTAGGATGCACTCAAGTGAGGCGGTCAAACCGGAGTAATGAGGCGTCCAACAGTTACCACTGGCTTTTCCTCTCTGCTATATACTGCTGCTACAGCGACAGCGACACTGACAGCGCAAAGCCCAGCGGGACTTTTTGGAGCTCAAATTTTTATTCTCTGCACTTATTTATATTAAATACCCCATGTTGTTTCTACTTTGTCGGGGCTGGATACCGGTGCAAATAATGAGGACCATGGACGGGACGGAGTGATGGAAGGACCACGGAATCAACGCATGGAGGGGGACCAGGAGATCTGGAGGACAGATGATTGGTTCGGATCTAGTGGGAGTGGAAGGAAGGAACCAAAAGTTGGTGTGTGTTTGGATTTCGGCCATCGGTGAGTTCAAGTATCTAATCTTTACCTTAGGCAGTTTGCAAAAAAGGGGGGAAGCCAGAATTCAAGCCAACATCTTTTTGCCCAGCAAACAGGGCAGGAAGACGCAATGATCATCCCATGGTGTAATCTTGACAGTGACCAACTCTCACGGCCTGGAGGATCTGGAATTGTTTCTAGCCGAAAGTGTTGAGACGAGTGGGCGAGGTTGGCCCCGTTGCGAGGCCTGTGGGCCGCGATGTTTCGTACCGTGCGTCCTGAGGTTGAGCGATCAGGCCAAACTCGGCCAGTCCCTCTGCAGCCACGGGATTGATCTAATTCAGCACCTACACCGCTACACGGCGTAGGAAGTGGACTGCAACTTTTGGGTTGCCGGCTTTGTGTAACCCAGACGCCCATTGTGCGCGAGTCAGCTAACTTGCTGCGGAGACTTGGTATCTACCTACCTTAGCTACCTTGCAGATGCCAACCATTGTGGCCTGTCAGCGAAAAGGCCTTGCCGCTGCCGTCTCGTAACTAGCTTTGGCCCGGTGTTGCCCGGAAGTTATTACGGACATCTACGGCTTCCGACTCCGCAATGGCAAGGTAGAAGCACGGGATGTTGCCCTCACTGCCTGTCGATAGACGGGGCTTTGGGCGTTGTTGAGCCGTTCACAGAACGAAAGGATCAGCGTTGGCGTTCGGACACGTACATAAAGAAATCTCTAGCGCTGCGCGTGTAACCATCACCCACTTCCCGGACGGTTGTTTCTCTCCGTTAGGAGTCGTTGTTGGCGATGGCGTTTGCGTGGAAGACCAAAACTTGAAGGACCCGGACGGGTGGCGTGGCAGAAGGGCATCGCAGATGTGTCTTACTACCTTATCGTTGGGCAGGGGCTTGATTGGGGTGAATGCGCTACGCCAAACCCCAGAATGGCGCTGTGCAGCATCACCAAAATCTCACAGCCATGGGTTGTTGGGCGGAGCACTTTGACGAAGACGGTTCAAGATCATTATCCCGTTTGGGGAGAGCCGCAATGGCGGGATTCAGTTTGTGGTGTTTTGTCTCGGAACTTTGTCTCGAACTCGGGATGGGTTCCTTGAGTGGTTGATTGTCCCTCGTGGACTGGTCCGTATAACCACACTCTTCCTCGCCTGCCGCAAACCCCAGTGGAATTCGTAACAATTGATAGAATTCCGTCCCGCGCGGGATACCGCCGGCGCCTTGGTTACCTCCGCCGGGCATTCTTGGTTTTTTTCTGCACTTGGGTAATGGTGCGCAATATATCGACCGTATTTGTCAAGGAGACGTAGATGTCCATGAAAGTTTGGTAACGGTCCTGCATCAGTGTTCCACTGCACCGCCGAGTTCCAGCGCGGAAGGGCCCGCGAGAGTCGTTTGCTGCCTCTCCTTTCAATTTCTAGGCGAGGCACTGAAGTGCTTGCTGCTCGGCGGTACTCCGCTCCCGGCCTGTCAGTAAGGACGTAGGTTCCTGTTGTGTAGCAGATTCGGCCTGAGCGAGAATGCGGCACAGTGCTTCAGCATCAAATGTGGTGACCCGTGCATTCCCAGCGAGCGCTCCACCGTGTTCAAATGAGCCAGCGCCCGACCGCACCTGGAAGAGTGCGGAGGTGGCAGTGGAACTTCCCTGGAGACGGAACTTGGTGGCTTCGTAGGGTTGGAGAGCAGGAGCATCGCGGGCTCGTTTGACCAGGAGATGGTCTAAGGTTAGAAACAAGCTATCTTGGTTTGATAGCAGCCTGGAGGCACGTCGTCGATGGCGTTCTCGAGCATTGCGCGTCCATTGCTGCGAGACCAGGGTTATGTGAAGAGACGCAGCGTCCACCCTCGGTTGCTTTCGGAAGGGTGGCGGTGCAGTGTGGTGTGCTCGGAACGCACCACGTGCCTGGCAGTTGCTGCACGAAACAAGGGCGAGCTAAAAGTTATTTCGGCGTCGATTGTTTCTGGCCGGCATCCATGCCGTGGCAGCGGAAGGAGCACATCAAAGGCCCAATTCAAGGCCCATGAAGCCAGCTTTTGCTAGGTATGCGCAGAGAGGATAGGACCCGGCCATCTGGCTGGGGGCCGGCATGGCCGCAGAGGCCGGCCAGAATGTGCTCAAGTCGAAACAAAATGGCATGGAAACGCCTCCGTGGTTTAGATGATGGAAGGCGCACTTCGATATGGAGCCGAGGCTTCCTTCTTGGTCGCCCCAGAGGAGCAGTGGGATGGGGTTGATGGGGGGGGGGGGGGGGGGGGTCGGTATCCTCCCTCCAGGCCGCACCGCAAGCTTCACAAATTTCATAACTCGGAAAGGACGTGTGGGGTTGCGCGCGCAAGTCTGAAAGCAGTTCGCCTGAAACCTTTGACAGGGCAAGTTTGGGCGTCGATGGATGATGTTCTTGGGCGGCAGCTGCCTGCCCCTCAGGAGGTTGTCCTCGATACACCGACTTTGCTACACTCACACCCCTCCGCCATTCCCGCGTCTTGGGGGGACCAGCCAGATGCCTGTCATTTGCCTGCGTCCCCGCAGCTTGAGATGCTCTCCCATGGCCCTGGAAGTGTGCAGCGAATGGGTGAGTTCGTCCCGGGGCGCCTAGCATGAAGATTTTACTGGTCAATGACACGCCTCATCGCTCACCGTCACCCACGGTGTTCTGTTCTCCGCATTGCCGACGACGATCCCCGATGATTTCGAGACCCACAAAGACCAGGTGGTGTTTGCTGGTCAGGGCAGACCTGTTTCCATGAACTGACTTCAGACGGCGGGTGACAGGCGTTGTCCTAGAACATACTTGCGTCTCAAGCTGGCAAGCAAAGACATGGGCAAGGGCCGAGCAGGGCAGGCGGCGAGGGAAAGGAGAAGAGATGCATGACAATTCCATCCGAACTCGCATGGCGGAGGAAGCAAAATAGAACAAATTTAACCTACTTGGCTACGGACCCTGTGATCTGATGATGGCGTTTCTAGCCTGCCATCACGACGTTCGCTACAAACCACAGCGCACGAAGTATGGAGTGGCAACGCTTTGCAAGGTAGGATGGACCGTGAAAGGTCGGCTTCAAGTCGGAGTAAACGGAGTTTGAGGGACAGGCTGACTCCGCCGGTTGGGCCGGGTTAGCATTGACGGACCTTGGCCTTCGTGGAAGGTGCGTCAGTTTTTGCGCCGGCCGCGACCTCGCAAGGTGCACCTTCCTCAGCAGTCTTCAACTGCTTTCTTGGGCCCGACTCCAAATGCATAGGTTGAAGACCAAGACCAATTTTTGACATGACCAGGTATCCTAGCTGGATATCAGTCGGAGTTCTAGACCGCGAACCACCGACGCATGAAGATTCTGCCTCATCCGTCCTCGACGCCACGCGAGGGCTTCTAGAACAATGCTTGAACCCAGCAGCGGCGAATTCAGAGCAGCTTCACTGGGATGTTGACCACGCCCCAAACGCACACGTGCCGCATACCTAACAAGTGTCGAGATGTCACCGTTCGAGGATCACTAGGCAGGCACGCCGTTGCAGGTTGAGGATACCTCCGAAGCAAACGAACAGGTCGGCAAACACATCGCTTTCACCGATCCTGCACCAGGTGTGGAAGGAGGCGTGTTTCAACGCACCTCACTCTGAGCCCCGGATCTGGCCTCCTTCGTCCCGCACACCGCCCGGGGAACACGCAGCGGCACTGTATCGATGCGTTGAAGCGTACGGAGCACTGGTTCCCGCGATGACGAGGTATAGTGCTCACATTGCCCTCCCATCTCCTCGCCAATGCGGGGGTCTGTCGGCTTCCTTCATGACCCCTCGGACCAGATCTCTGCATCCCATTCGCTCCATTGAGATGTCTGGTCGATTTACCTTGGTTGAAGAATTTCCGCTGGGCTTGGTCTTTCGTTTCCCCTCCATCCACAATCCCTCGGCCAGTCTGCCTAGGGCGCCTCCGATCGGCTCACAAATTTTACCTTCACTTTCGGGTGAAAGGGATAAAGTGACATCGTAGGAGTTCGCCTGCCCAGATCGAGCCACAGCATGAAAACGGTCGAGAAACCTCCTGCGTGTTGGCCAGTGCCAGCTTCAGGCACGAACTCGGAGCTACATGCAACAGAATCAAGGGAAGACAGCAGGGAGTCACCCCCATCGGTTCCAGTCACGTTGTTGCTACCCTCGTCTACAATCGCGCTTCCAGCACTTCGCGATTTGGAATTTATTGGTAACCCAGAGCGTACCCCATACTCTCGGGCTTGACGGCAAGCTGTGGTAGGCTGGGCAGAAGAGTTGGGAGATGCACCTTGGCTGTTGGTTCTCCCCCGTGCGCCACTCAGGGGATCGGAGACAAGCTGGTTGGAGAGACGAGCGCCAACAAGCGCGCTGATCCCGCCAACAGACAGCCGGCAACCCCCTACCGGCCTGGTGGCTTCCAAGTCTCCTGCATTCAAGGCTGCAACAGCTAGATGGACCAAGAAATGAGATAAAGCCCCTCCGCGAAGCAGGATCGGTTGGTTCCCGCAGTGGATTCAACGACACAGAGGGCCCGCCAGGGCCGCAGCGCCGCATAGCCATCATAACGAGGGATTGTTACCAATCCGGTCGTCTTATTCAGGCACTTGCGGCACTGTCCTCTCCGACGGTGATGCTCTTCCTCGAATACCCGTGGATATCGAGTCTAGCTCTCGCATTGCCGCCTCCTGGTTGGTCAACGCAAAACTCCTGTTCATTTGCTCTAGGTTTCTATGACATCCTCGCAGACGTCAATGAGGAAATATGAGACTTTCTCCAGAGAGGCGAGAATACGCTACCCCTTGAAGGGGGCTGCTGGTGCTCAAGCGTTGAACAGCGCCTGGTTGTCGCCACCAAAACATCCAGGCGAGACGAGATGAGACTGGCCTGAAGGTGTGCTACACAAATTCCTTCTCGGAGCTACGATATCAAGAGGAGACAGTGGCGGAAACCGAAAGTTCTCTGGAGTCTGCGCTGAAGTCATCCCTTGTCTCCTTTAATCATAGTATGCCAACTATGGAAGTCGCTCGTGGGTCTGGGCGAGACCTGCATCAGTTGGAGTCCTGGCCGCCGCTACCGGGTGGTAGGGCAACGGGGAGACTGAGGATTGACTGGAGGGAAGTCAGTCACGGCAGTCGTTGCACGGCAGAAATCCATCTGGATTGCACATCCTTCGGCCCTACAGCACGGTTGAGAGTGGGCAAAATACAACTGGGTACTAAGTATGGTAAGTCGCTGGGGTTAGAACGCCCCCTTTTGAGCCGAGAGTACGGGCGGCCGACGTGTCCAGAATGGGCCAGAAATCCCATCGGTAGGGTGCCACGACTTCTCTCAACAGACGGGGAACAGGGTATTCGTCAAGCCCTACGAGGATCTCATGATACGGTTTGACGAGAGTGGGCACTTATGGCGGGCCGACGCGGGGTCACCAGAATAAGCATCACAGGTGCCCCACGAGACGGCTTGCTGTTTGGATCTAATTATACGCTATAGGGCTACGTTGGGCCGAACATCCAGGCACCAGGGCTCCGAAGTATCCTCTGCCACTATCTTTACTTTGGACCCAACACAGCAGCTTGGTGGCCGTGCCACAAGGCTTCGAGCTGATCCAGGTTGGCGGGAGGACGGCGAGGCACTGGGAGCCAGTGGCCGACAGGTGCTGGGTCTCGACGGTTTAGGGGGAATCTAGGTGGAAGCCAGCTCTCAAACTGGCGTTGGCGTCGAGCCTGTTTTCGAGTCCCCTTCGGCGGCGTTCACCCCGCCGGCACACAGTACACACCGCAGCAACTTGTGAGCCAAGCGTATTAAAGAACTAGCTCAATTAGATCGCGGTGATGCTGGAAGGGGCTAGAGCAGATAACTCTGCTGCCTGATAAACCGCAAGGACTTGGACGACACGAGTTAGGGCTTTGCTGCGCACACGGGGTGTTTGAGGAGTAGCACGAATACGAAACTGGGTTAGTTTTCGAGGAGGCATCTCGGCCGTACGACGTTAGTTGCGGCGCCGAGGCGAGCGATGCGTAGGGCGGAGAAGGACGGCAAGTTGTTCCTACACTACGAGAGATTGGCAGTGTTCCGCTTGTGGTAGGAAGGCACCGCACAGTAGTGTGAGTTTGCGTAGGCTTCAAAATTGGGGGCTAGCGTCACGAAATGTCGTTGCGTCGGTCAAGGTGCAGGTTGCAATCGACCATGACACCACGCTCTTAGCATCCGGGCACGCAGGGGACTCAACGCGGCGCGCTGGCAGTGGTTGAGCGGAAAGATCCCGAGAAGCTACGGCACTTATGCACGGATCCAGGGCGCTTCGAGGCAACCTGTCAGACGCCTCGGACGGAGCGGCGCCCTTTTGAGCTGGCCCTATCAGGCGCGATGTTTTGCACAGCTCCCTCAGATCGTCCTGCAAGGTCCTCGCATTTTGATTTTGGGGAAGGATTAGGTGGTGGGGAGGGAGCGGGCCTCGGTGTGGTGGCTGAATTTTTAGGAGGAATCGCAACGACCACGACACAAAACGCTCAAATGGGGGCCTGTCTCCAGTGGATGAGATAGTTCCTTGGACCCCGAAACGGGAAAAAGCTAGAGAGGAGGGGGAGAGCCGTGGACGCGAATCCGGCGGGGGAGACTACCGCAACTGTCCCGTCGCTGTCCCGCAAATCCTCGACGGGTGGAATATCTGTCTGGATTTGTCAAAACCGACCTCACGATACATCAAGGTGCTGGCAGAAGCCCATGACTTGTGCCGGCAGCAGCAGCAGCCACGCAGCTCTTGCCGTCTCTTGGGATCCTCACGGGCCGCCCGGGAACTTCTTGATGCTGACGCTGGGCGTCGAGTGCATTAGCCACCCACTGCTCCGCAATCCCCGGACACATTTCAGTGCTGCTGCTGCTACTACGGGCGAGTCCGAGTGCGAGTGGGAGGTAGGTATATCGGAGGGGATCTGTAGAGGACTTTTGAGCGGTAGATGTCAGGTTCAAAGACGAAATGCGGTGACGAAATTGGCCCCGGCGCCGACCTCACCACTTGCAACGTCACAAGGGTAGATCCCGTCGCAGAAAGAATGGAGACGCTCTGTTCGTGCTGCGCCTCAGCCATCTGTCCATTGTTCCACCAGTTTATCGGTGCCCCGCTGTGCGTATTGCTCGCATTCGTAGCCTAATGCCATTAGAAATCAAAAAAAAATTGCTGGAACCTAGGTATGGAGATAGAGTTGCAATGTGGGAGCCAGTGGGTCCAGTGACAGCGGGTGCTTACCGTACCGTTCAGAGCCTCGGTTGCACTCGCTGGAGTCGGTCCTACGATAACAACGCAAAGGGGCTGCGTACGCTGTATGGGACAAGGGTTCGGGGAGACGCACCTCTGTATAAGTTGGGACAATCATAAACCAATTCGAAAAGCTAACATTGTCCCGAATCGTCATGGTGTCCCGAAATCCGGCCAGATTTCCGACTTGAGTCCCGCTCCATCGGCATTGAGTCAAGAGGAAGGGAGGCCCGTGCCTGCTCCACCCCACTCCCGCCTCCACCTCCGCCCTCCGTTCGCCAGTGGGCATTTGTCACCATACGTAGGATCGTCGAGTGGTTTCCCGTCCCCTTTTTCTCTCTCTCAAGTCTCCTTCCTGACCCTCTGCCTTGCTCCCTTTCCCTCCTGAATCCGCCTCACCTTCGCCCTCAACGTCGCATCCAGCCGACCGCGCCATTGCGTTTGGCCCGTGAACGACAAATATTCAAAGACCAAGCTGCAGGGTGTGGCCCGTTCACTGCATTTTGCCCATTTTGCCCGTTGCGTTGGTTGCACAACTGGCAGATCATCGCCTTCGCAGCCAATCTCCGTCGTCTATAAGCGCGGTGGTGGGCGGCAAAAACGGGCCACGCCAAGCCGTTCTGGATGACCTCAATGTTACTGAGTGACGGTGCTTGGTCGCAGGCGAGCAGCCTCAAGTTTCGCCAGACAGGAAGTCCCCCGCTAACGTGTCCCGAAGAGCGACTCCACACTGGCGAGGCAGGACCTGTCCGAAGGGGGATAGTGCGTCCCAGTGCGATGGTAGCGACCGTGATTGGATTTCGCTTGGGCCAATCTGGCTGCTGCCAATTTCGCCATTGTGGGACCGCAGCCTCACAAGTGCACCGTTTCAAGCGAGCTGCTGTTTTTAGGTCTGCGTGGAGCGCCCGAACACCTTTGGTCGTTTAGTTGACGGGAAGGCAGATCAGATAACATAGGTAGCCTCGCCGGTGGAGCCGGCCGTTTTCGAAGGCGGATGGAAAACGCTGTTTGAGATTTGGGGATGAATCAAAGACAACGAAAGCTGGGCCTCAGCTCAGGGAGCCGTGGTGTCGCATAAGGCCCTGCTGTGATGCGGCATGGAAATGTGATGATGGAGGTTTGCAAACGGACCTGAGAGGTGTGAATCGGGTGTGTTCACGACTCCCCCACATTGCATTGCCGCGCATGCGGGAAAACACACATTTGCCCAGCGATGCCGAAGCCGATGTGGTTAGCACCGTGACAGGAAGCAGCCCCCTCCGCACCTCCCATCGCGTCTCGACAAATGACAGTTGCCGCGCTGTCGCCGGGTGCCTCTTCTGCCTCCATGCCACTCCGCCGAGTGAAATTTCGCCGGGGCCGCGTGAACCAGTGCAAGCGCAGAGCTTGCGAGGGCGTCCTCGAGAAGGCCGTCTCTCATTGGCAGCGTCCGTCCCTGCAAGGCCCTGATGTTGCCCCAAGCACACTTGTGCCACCAGCTCCTCAACCTCATCGCATCTGCGAAGATGGGAATCCACTCACCCACATTGATGGTGTTGGTGTGAAATATCCGAACGCAATCGTATGGGAACTTCCCCTTGTGCTCAATGATACTTCGTACCTCCGCCCACAACAGGCGGTGGGCTAGCTGGGCAGCGAATCTTCTCGGGTTCTCAATGAGGAATAGTTCTCTGCTAGTCGACGCGGCAGGAGGGACTTTGCTTTTCCCAGTTCCTAATACCCCGACGCCATCGTCTGTGGCTCACCAGAGACCTCCCCAGCAGCCAGGGCATTGTCTATCACAGTTGCATCCCATCCCCCCGTTCTTCGGCGACCTGGCGGAAGGGGGCGTTGGATCGTCACTGTTCAGCCTGTCCGCCTTCGCTTGGCCACGGATTCCGGTCGGTGCGCCAGAATGGCCGGTCGGCCGGTGGTCGGCGCTGCCTCTCTCATTTTGTTTCGTCAAACAGAGCGCGGCAGGGTCGCCGTCTCCGGCCCGGCCGCCTGACATTTCTGGCCTCGAACGGGGCAGAAACAAAAATGCAGGCCGAGGGGGATGGGACCCACGGACGAATAGGCATCAACCAGTGTTTCCGGCAGGAATTTGTTTCCGCGTTCCGCACCGGCGGCCTAGGGGGCGCGCAAGGGTCAAGTAGCGCACATTTGAGGCCCGCTGAGTGGCTCATACCTGTCACGCACCGAGGCCGATCGGTAGGGCTGTTGCTTGACCGATAGCTTACCTCCGGTGGCTCCCGCTCCTGCCCGGCAATTGGCGTGTGCTGACACCCATCTGCCAGGGCGGAATCTGATTCCTGCCGAAGCCAGCAGGCTTTTGGGGGCCGATGCCTCTCTGCGACCAACTCGACCAATCGATTCCGCGGCAGACCGAGCGCAAAAGCGCGAAAGCGAACCAGCCATCCGTGGTTGCCGTGAAGCACAGCTGTCGGTCGGGCATGGTGCTGATAAGGAAAAGGCCTCGCTAGGAACTTTGATGGGACTTTGCTGGCAATTTGCACGGGAGTTAGTTGTTGCCAAGATTGATTCAGGGCTCTTTCTGTTGCGCCTCTCAGCATTTAGCCCGAATTCCTGACGGTCCTGTCGTCACCATCTCGCTTGGGGTCCTGCTGGCCACCCGCACGACCGGATTTTGCGGGCTTTGCGGGCTTTGCGGCGGAGGCGGAGGCGGCGTCTGGTTAGGTACCAGTCTCCAGGCGTACGTGTTTAAGTGCTGAGTCTTCATGCCGACGAGATCCCTGACGGGCCGGGCTACTTGGCCATCTTGGGGAGGTCAGTATACTCCATACAACGCCTGGAAAGACAGATGGCCGTGCAGTGGCTCGTGGTGGCATGTTTGCTGGCTGTTTGCTGAGGCCCCATTGCTGCGTGCGGGTTGGTGGTGTTTGCTGCTGGCAGCTCAGTCTGGGTTGCCTGAGGGTGTCGCTGCTGGCGTCTATCCCACGTCCTCGGGAGCACCCACTGCACATCTGGAACCAACCGGCGGCTATCTGGCCGTTTCGACTGCTCGGTCGTGGGGTGTGGCGTGGACGAGGCTCCCTTCCCGAAAGCTTTGTGGGCTGCACGGCCAAACACTGGCCATCACGGGCCTGGCACCACCGCAGGTCTCGCGAGCTGTTTGTCACAATACTTGGGCTCGCGAGTTGCTGGTCTGGGGGGTACTGTCAGTACCTTCCCAGAAGAAGCCTCCACCCCACCCCCTCGCCTGCAGAACACCCCATACCCTGGCCCCACATACTCTGGGGCCTTGGCACACGCCTCTGGCAGACCCACCCGTATGAATCCTTCCACAAAACCGAACCTGGAAGCAACGTCCAGGTCCCCACGCGCCGCCTTTTCAGCGAGCTCGTTCTGCCCTTCGTGACACTGCAACCATAACACGCACGTTCGCGGAGCAGAACCGACGACGCGCGCAGACGGATACTTACCTCCTGGGTCGGTTGTTCTTCCGGTTCATACCATGGGACCCAATCGAGCTTGCGGCCGGCGTCGAGTCTTTCTCTCTCCGCGCTGCGAGGCTGTCTCTTCCTCCACTGGTTGGTAAGGTAGGTATGCAGGCCAGTAAGTCGCAGAATTGGTCGCAAACCCCCTTCCGAATTTTTCCCCGCCGCGAAAGCATCCGCCTCCCGCCACTATCTGCTCTGTCCTGCTGTCCTTTTGCTGGCTCCCACATTGAGCTGGCGGGGATGGTAGGCAGTATGGACAGGCAGGAAGATGCCGTGTACATCCCGCGACCCTGGAGAGCATCTCGCCGTGTCACTTCATGTCCCTACCAGACAGCGCAGATCCCGCTCCTGTCCGCGTCTCCCGCTCAGTTCCCTGCTCACCGTGCCCTGGGAATTTGAGTTCCCTCTTTCTCATCCCCCATTTCCCGGCTCATACCCTCCTGAAATAAAGCCGCGAGCTGCCTCTCGTTCCCGCAACCACTCGAGAACGCGGAGCCCTACCGCGCCAGACCGAGCCTGAGCTAGGCACGTGGAGCGGGTGTCGCTCGGTCATCAATCGAGTCGCCGCCATCCGCGTGGGTAACAGTCTGGCGAGCGGTCCTATGGCTGTCCCGTTTCCTTGTCAGGAATTGTCATTTACACACTGCTGGAGCACCGCCCCAGTGAGGTGCCTTCACTTATTTGAAAGCCTTGACTGTTGCGGCCGCTGTCAAAAAGCAGTGCACGTCGACGCTGGAGTGCATTGCTCCCCCCCCTGCTCAGTCGCTGGGAAAAGCCTCGTTCCCGCCCGCAGAAACTCTCGTTTTGCCGGCACTTCGAATGGCTCCAGCGGCGTGACTGAGGCCCAGTTAGGCCGCACAGGCAGCCCAGAGGTCGCCGTCGCCATCGCTCCCGGCCCTGTGATTCTGCGATATTCCCTTTTGCCTGGCTCTTGCTCTCTCCCTCTGCCAGGCATCGGCGTGCTCGTTCCCCAGAGCCCGGAGAGCAGTCGATCCAGACGACCCCAAACGACCCAAGCGGCCCAGTCACGGCACCGTTGAAGCAAAGTCACCAGGTATCTCGGCGGCTAACGTGCAGACACTGGGACAGGCTGGGACATGTTGGGACAGGCACCTTGTTACTGTACCTACACAGTACGCCCTCCCCTCGTCTTCTGTTCTCACCCTCATCCTCTCTCATCCCACCCCTCCTCCCACCCCTCCCCCCTGCACACAATGAACAGCAAGCCGGGGCAAGGACGTGGCCCCGGCCCTCACCCTGCCTGCCAAAGTGGACAGGTCCCCCTGTGGACAAGCATGGCATGGCATAGCATGGCATGGCTCTTAGAAGCTTCCTCGTCCAGGACAGAGATACTTCATAACAAGGACCCTCCTCGACTCACTTCCCATCTCCATCTTCACCTGTAGTAATATAGTTAGAACCTCCGCCGTCTTGTACGGTCAGCTGCTCTTCGACACTCTCACTTCTTCCCGTCTCATATGTCACCCACGTCGCACTCGCTTCTCAGGCTTCAAGGCTAGACAGCTTGCCGTCTCCCTTGGCCCCCCTCACCTTTGTGTCGCTCAAGGCACGGGCGTATCGTCCTGTCGTCTTGTCCGTCTGGTCGTGTCGATCCCAGAGCCGGTGGTGAATAAAAGACGACCGACACTCTCGAGCCTTCGTATATACGTCGACATGGTCAGCAGCCATTATCTCTCGCCAGGCCCGCACCACACCGACCGTGTCCAGGCGGACTCCCTGTGCGATTCAACTTCCTGCTCCAGCGGCGCCTCGACGGGTGCCTACACCACCCCCGAGCTGGACCCTTATAGTGCCGTACGTCCAGACGAGACTCCTTTCAGTCCACCCGTTCCCGCCTCATGAGGTGTAGTGACTCACGTCTTCGGCAGGTCTCGGGCGTGTCTTCGTTTAACTACCCAGCAGCAGCAGACCCTACCCTATTAACACCGGTATCGAACGCTGGAAGCCCTCCTCTCCAGCCTAGAAAAGCCGCGAAACCAATGAGGAGTTATCGCCAGTCTCAGAGCTCTGCTGCTGGGGCACAGATACCGACGCCTCCGAACACTTGCAAAATGTACTACGGCCGGGGCCCATATGATATGAATACAAGCAGCCAGGGCTCCTCGCCCATGACAGTCCATCCCGTCTCGGAGGCACCTACGTTCGATATGGCGGCCTACATGGCTCACTCGCCTCCAGGAAGCCACCACCCGTCGTCGCCCAAGGCGGATGTGCCGCCGCCAATCGATCCGTATCTTGGCCACTTCACCGTCTCGGGCGGCCATGAGCCAGAGGTTTCACACCACCCCTTTCACAGCTACCAATACCCAAATGTCCAACTCGATCCAGAGCTGTTTGTCCCGAGGCAACAGCAGCAGCAACCGACCCATGTCCCCGTCAGCGCACCGTCTCACATGCACCACCATCTCCCTCCATCAGGGCCGCCGTCCACGCTGACGCGACCACATCAATCTGCCTACAGACCCGAGCCAGCTCCGAGGATCGAGGATCTGAGGGGTGATCCTTCGATGCTTATTCCGCATTACGCCTCCCACCACCGACCAACTCACAGATCGTCAGGGGGCATCCGGAAAAAGGTCACGCCCGTACGGAAGCCATCGCGGACGCCGAAGGGGACACCTCAAGTTGGTTCGTTGGATGTACAGGGTGGGCTCGAAAACGACGAGGACCGAGAGGAGCTCACGCTCAGAGATGACGCGCCCGAAGACGACAAGTACCTATTCCAACTACGGAAGGAGCTCATTGCCGAGAAGGGCAAGGGTATGTGGGAAGAAATGAAGGCGAAGTACTCGGAGAAGCACCAAGGCAACTGGGAGAAGGCCGCCCTCCAGATGAAGGTTTCACGCGCCGTGGCCAGGTTCGGCGTCTGGCCTGAGCGAGAGGTAAGTTTGACTGATGGGTTGGTGTCGGTTTTCTGCAGTGTACTAATCTTCTCAACAGATGGAGCGTCTAAGAGAAGCTCACCAGTACTACGAGGAGAAGCGGTACCAGCTCATTTTGGCTCGCATGAAAGAGAACGGCGGCTGCAGAGTATGGGACTGGAAGCCGCAGCATATTGAGGCGATGCTCGTAAAGCTGGGTGTCGAGGAGCCGACGCTAGACGACAAGAGCGGGACGCGAAGGAGGAAAAACAAGGCAGCGCGACGTCGCGTCTCCCAGAACGGTTACCAACCCATCCAGAGCGTCATGGGCGACTGGTCCAACGGCCTCGGTCTACACCACCCCTTCCAAGGCCACCCACACCATGTTGCCGCTGCTCGCCAAAGCCCGTTCGAGATGATGGATGAGGCCAGCATCGCCCCCACATTTACGCCAGAGCAGGAGAACGAGTACCTCGATCAGATTTTCAACAGGCCGATCAGGGCAGAGAGCAGCTTAAGCCCCGAAGTAGCGGACATGGGCTACGACGACGGCAGCAATGGAGGACAGTCGCGAGACCTCAACAGCCACCACAGTGAGCGTGTGGCACGACAAGCGTGCGAGCAAATGATGCAGCAACAAACACAGGCGCAGGAGCATGTATATGCTGCGCATTGATAACAGCTCGATACTTTATTTATGCGCTATTTCGTCTCTACCACGGAGTTTCAGCGTGCGCTGTATGATTCGGTTTTTTTTGCCATTGCGCTGGCTACTCTTTATCATCATCACACTTCACTTCACATTGGGAAAAGGGGCTAGGGATGGGGGTGCAAGCTTGGATTTTGTGAACAAGGGAACGGCTTCCGATACCACACGCTCCCCATTTTGAGAGAGCAGCAGCAGTTTAGGAGAAATGGCCTCCATACAGTCATCCTCCCAGTGATGGAACCGACTCTACTACCTTGCAGCTAGACACATCCGCACAAACGAACGCTGATGAACAGCAAATGATGTGCACAATACCTGCCAAGGAACGCAAGCAAAGCATGAATCATGATCACCACTGATTTCAAATCAAACCCATCTCGTGTCTTTCTTGCTCATCGTGTTTTGGTCACTGTTTGCCAACCAAGCTCTGATTCTTTGCCTCGCGCAGCCTCAGAATGAAAGGGGGTGTATGCCTCCTCACCGTGCCGCACCTGTGCTGCCTGCTCTGCCTAACTTGAAACTGCTTTTGCCTTTGACATCCAATCACCCAATCATTCCGTTTGCTTTACAAGGTGCCACACGGTCCGAGTTGAAAGAATGCAGGAATGCAGCTCATGGGCTTGGGTGCGAGGTTGCAATTTCGCGGTATTCACCAATCATGATTTGTGTTTTTTTATCACGTACTTTTTTCTACCTTTTGCGATGGTGGATGCTGTATGCTGTAAAGTGCTCAATGTAGTGGTACAAAGAGAGGGCGCCTGGCTAGGCCTCGATAATGGGTCACTGTGCCCGGCTCGGAGCATGCGACAGTAGGAGGCCACCGTGGGTAGAATCCCAATGTGGAGGCTTTATTCTTCTTTGCTGAAGAGTAATGTTAATGATGCCAATGCGGCCGGCAAAGAAAGGTCGGGTGGGTGGGCTTTTGGTGTTGTGACCTGAGTGGTTGGTCACCGAGATGGTTCAAGTTGAGGGATACGGGAGGGAGTCAGGTTTGCAAGAGGGGCATTGTCACCGAGGTTGCAATTTGGTATAGTTTAGAGGCCGCTTGGGAGGGCCTAAGAGGGCGCCGGAGGACTGGTGAGTCTGAGTTTGTATTATTCCTTGGCTGGTGGTTTTGTAATTGCTTGAAGACATCAAAGAAAGCACGTTCAAGAGGGGTCCGTCCAACCCTACGATAGGGGGTGGATCTCTTCGAGCGCACAGTTTCATTGCCCTGGCCCAACGTTCAGCTCGGCACTCGAGTCGAAGCTGGCGGGTGCAACACGGACGCACATGGACAAAATAACTTTTAAGGTTATGACCTCGAACAGGTACGTATACGATAGGGAAACGGACTGCCTCCAAAGACCGGGTTCGACCGGCATGCTACAGCACGCAATGCCTTTGCGATATTGGCCGCGTGCCTGTTCCGCCGATGACGACGCCGACGACGAAGAGTTTTCCGGAATCCCACCGCCGCACAAGTTGATTGCACTTTGCCGTCTCGGCGCCTCACAACAGCAGCGGCAGCGGGCATACTCGCCCGTGTCTGCTGGATGGCGTTTGCAGAACCTGCACCAGGGGAGCCTCACCGTGATGGTCTACACCTTGGATATATTTAGCCACCGACGCTAATGTCGTCGAGAGACATTGCGACTGAGACCACGGTCCAGGGTCGTCGGGAAGTTCCAGGAGTGTCCGGTTTTGATTCCTGGACCCCGTTCTCTGTAGGTGTGTCCCCTGTTGATGTGACGCGTTCCATGCGCGGGCGGACGCCAGGATGAAGGAGTAAAGTCTGGACCCCGAGGGCACTTGGAGCCCTCGCTGACAACGACGAGGTCGGCGACGCTTCTTCTCGGAGACTTAGTCGGAGGCGGTAAGGGACCCAAAAAACATGCCAGGCTAGTTTTACCGGTAAGGAGACGGCGTGGCGGAGGCGCATCCGCGGACAGCGTCCGCTCGCGGGACGGCAAGCGGAACGTCTTGTGGGACGACACCTCAAACCGGCTTTCATCCCGGTTGCAGATTCCAGCGAAAGGACAAAAGCACTTGAGCACCAACCGGACGCTTGAGCGCTTGAGCGGGCGGGCGAAAATGGCGTCGCTGCGCGTGCTGTCACAAGTGAACAGCGTCTTGCGTCGGCGTCGGCCCACTGAGTCGTGCTGTTGGATCTCTAGTGCCTCTGGTATGGGGTTGATGTGGGAGCGACCTTCCTATTCCGTGAACCGCAAATCTGCCTTGACAACTCGCATCCGTAAAAGCTTCGCAGCGTGGGGAGTCGTGCCGGCGCGCCTAAACTCAACACGGTTTCGGTCGCTGGTGGCAAAGGGTATACGCAGGTCAACAGCATTCCAGGTCTGGGGACAATCGGCAGTCCCGCTGTCGAACCATGGGTGGCTCTGCAATCCCAATTGCTTGGCCGTGACTCCGTCGACCGACCCGGGTGAGGCTGGAGTGATATGGTGCTGCATTTCCATGGTTGAGGCGAGCGAGAGCGCGGCACAGCATCTTCTCGTGCGTGGAGATGACCGGTGCGCGTTTACCTACCAACGCTGTCAGGGGTTGTGTCTTTCTGCCGCGCCGTACTGAAGCTTGCTGTCAGGTCAGTGCCACGCGGTGGAGGGTAGGCTCCGACATGCCGGCGAAGCTGTTCATCATGCTCTTCGGGATGGAGGCAAAATGCAAGAGCAATCAGCGGAGCCGTGGTAGGCGGCCAGCAAGGTGCGCGCTCTGTGGTCCGGGCTTCACAGGCCACGCTCGGCGCTCCCGTAACTCCGACTTACCGTGTTCCAGAGCTCTACGCTCGGGCTTTGGAATGCGTTGCACGCATGATGCAAACGGAGAATACCGCATTGCATCATGCGGGGTTAGGGTTATTAGCGATAAGATAAGCAGTGTCTGTGGCCCCTGCCACCTGTCAATTGGAAGGACAGCAAGGTGGCCGCCCGCAACAAACGGTTTGATGACGCCGTTCCTCCCGAAAGCACAGCAACGCTCTTTTGGCCGATCTTGATGCGGGCATTCATATCCGGCCTCAGGTAATGCCTCTCTCGGCATGGACCCCAGTTCATCGGCTGGCGACAGTGACGGGTCCCCCCTCCCACCAACGCGATGGCCCGGCAGGGATGTCCGCCGGACGGCGCCGTGGCTCCAACTGCTGCTCCTCGCCGTCGCCATAGCCTCCGTCCCGGCGCAATGGCTCGGCGCGGCTGCTATGCACCCTGCCCGCGTCGCCGAGCTCCGTCGTGAAACTGTCGACCTGTTCTATCATGGCTATGACAACTACATGCGGGTTGCCTTTCCCGAGGACGAGGTACAACCAACCCGTACATGCGATATCCAGACCCAAGATCCATGCTGACCTCAGTCCAACCTTAGTTGCGCCCCGTCTCGTGCGCACCGCTGACCCGGGATGCCCATAACCCCCGCCACGTCGAGCTGAACGATGTGCTGGGGAACTACTCGCTCACTCTGATCGACAGCCTTTCCACTCTGGCCATCCTCGCTTCGGCCCCTCCAGACGATCGCGACACCGGGCCCAAGGCGCTCAGGGACTTCCAAGATGGCGTTGAAGCCCTGGTGCAGCAGTATGGCGATGGCCGGCCAGGGCCGTCTGGGGCGGGGCTGCGCGCCCGGGGATTTGACGTCGACAGCAAAGTCCAAGTCTTCGAGACCGTGATCCGCGGCGTTGGGGGTCTCCTGAGCGCGCATTTGTTCGCCATCGGCGCGCTGCCCATCACTGGCTACCAACCCCACCACCCCGACAATGATTTCATCAAACCCCGACCTATCTCGTGGCCGAGCGGTTTCAAATATGACGGTCAACTGCTTCGTCTCGCGCTCGATCTTGCTCAAAGACTCCTTCCAGCCTTCTACACCAAGACAGGCATGCCGTACCCGCGAGTCAATCTGCGACACGGGATTCCCTTCTACACCAATTCACCCCTGCACGATGGTCGGCCTGGGAAAGGCAGCGCCGAAGGGCCTGCCGAGATTACCGAGACATGCAGCGCTGGTGCAGGCTCTCTCGTGCTTGAGTTTACGGTGTTGAGCCGTTTGACCGGCGACCCGCGTTTCGAGCAGCTTGCGAAGCGGGCGTTCTGGGCCGTATGGTACCGGAAGAGTCAAATTGGCCTGATTGGCGCCGGGGTTGACGCCGAGCACGGCCACTGGATAGGGGGTCACTCCGTCATAGGTGCTGGCGCAGACAGCTTCTTCGAGTACGCCCTGAAGACCCATATTCTGCTCTCAGGCCACGAGCCTCCGAACCGGACAGTCCCCAGACCAGCCCATGGTGCTTGGATGGACCCCAACGACATTTTCACACCCTTGAGCGATGTGGAGAATTCGCCAGACACTTTTTTGCAAGCCTGGCACCACGCCCATGCGGCGATAAAACGCCACCTCTACAGCGAGAAGGACCATCCTCACTATGAGAACGTCAACCTGTACACTGGCTCGCTCGCCTCGACGTGGGTTGACAGTCTCGGCGCGTACTATGCTGGGCTTCTAGTACTGGCAGGTGAGGTGGATGAGGCCGTTGAGACAGGCCTGCTCTATACGGCTATTTGGACCCGATACTCCGCCCTCCCAGAACGATGGTCGATTAGGGATAAGACCGTCGAAGGGGGCCTCGGCTGGTGGCCGCTGCGCCCGGAATTTATCGAGTCTACATACCACCTCTACCGTGCCACCAAGGACCCTTGGTATCTCTATGTCGGTGAGATGGTCCTTCGGGACATTACCAGACGGTGCTGGACCCCCTGCGGATGGGCCGGGCTCCAGAACGTGTTGGACGGCGAGAAGAGCGATCGCATGGAGAGTTTCTTCCTAGGAGAGACCGCAAAGTACATGTACTTGCTCTTCGATGACGAACATCCCTTGAACAAATTGGATGCTGCCTACGTATTTACCACCGAAGGCCATCCCCTTATTATTCCCAAAGCAAAATCGATGGTTGAGAAATCTCGTCAGACATCCAACAAGAAGGCCCTGGTTCCCTACTTCGACGAGTCGTACAGAAACACATGTCCGCCGAAGCCTTCCACAGTTCCCCTTACCGGCTCCGTTATTGCTGCGAGGGATGACATCTTTCACGCGGCACGGATGTTGGACCTGCACTTATTGCCTAACTCTCGCCCGGATATGAGGCCTGCAGAACCGGGTGGTCAAGCCCTAGCGAGATCGAATGCCGCGCTATACCCTTGGACCCTCCCCCCGGAGCTGGTGCCGGACAATGGTACATGCGCCAAGGTGAGGTCCCCGGTCGAAGTAAGTCTAGAGTTTGCCTCCAACGCCCAGGAAGTGGTTGGTGGCACCATGTTCAACTATTTGTTGGGCGGCCAAAGCATGGAGCGCCTCAGCGCTGACCGGATCCGCGTCTCCACCCTTTCCGGTCTGAAGCTCACCATGCAAATGGACGAAGGGGAAGAACGAGAGTGGCGTGTCAGCACGGTCAACGGGGCACTGCTCGGGCGAGATGAGTTCATCGTACTAGATCGGGCTATACTGGGCGACGTCTCGGACCCCAGATTTAACCTTGTCCGGGACCCGGTGTTCAACAAGCTACAGCATTTGCACCGTGTTGAGCTGCTCTCGGATGACGAGGGCGACGATGAAGCCGACCTGGAATACGATGCTGCCTTGGATTCTTGGAAGGAGCCCATTCGCTCCAAGACCGCTGAGGCGGCCAGCAAACCGACCACCACCTCCCGTGTCACCGAATTTGGCTCTCGGGTAAAATCTCTCCTCACCCGGATCGTCTCATCCCTGGAATCCCAGTCGCCCATCAACGTTGCCCTACCCTACAATCTAGTCGTTAACCAAACGGCTATCACACCAACAGGCATCGGTGCCGCCCCCTTGCCCCCAACAGTCGTCCCAGCCGGCGCTCGCGTAGGCGAGTTCGGCCCCGTCGACCCGAGTATATTCCCCTGGACAACCGTCTTCGCTGCAGGCCTGGCCTGTACCGGCCCCATCCCTGAAGAAGCACCCCGCGACCACCAGGTCATCATCGTCCGCCGCGGCGGGTGCAGCTTCAGCACCAAACTCGGCAACATCCCTGCTTACACGCAGTCCCCGCGCTCCCTCCAGCTTGCCGTCATCGTCTCGGACGACGAAGAAGACGGCGCAGACTACCGCGCTTATGCCCTCTCCGCTGCTGGCAATGGGATCGTCCGCCCCTTGTTGGACGAGGTGCAGCATACGCCGGGGGGCATTCCTCGGCGCCATCCAATTCCCATGGTTATGGTCGGTGGTGGCGAGACAGCATACCACCAGCTAGCTATGGCTGAGCGCGTGGGGCTGGCAAGGCGGTATTATATTGAGAGTCAGGGGTCGAGGGTGAGGAACATCATTGTTGATGAGGGGGATGCGGGTGTGAACTCGTAAACCTGGGAAATGTGTACGTATTATGCGCTATGTATATAACTAAGAATGGAGAGCTGGTGGCGGCTCTGCAGTATGATAGAAATGGGAAATGCATCATGGAAATAAGCAGATGGATTTGTCGATGGCTTTTGCAAGGTCTAGAATGGAGATGAGTTGTGTAACGTTAGGTTCCTGTTTGGGTTCATCTCCTCTGCGATTCACCTCAACACATGGGACGATCTCAAGGTATGGTACCTTGCATTGCGCCAAGATGGTGTCCAGACAAACTCTGTAAAACACAAAGGTTCAATGCAGCTACCCAGCTTCACCAGTAAGGATCTGGTACACCCACTCATGGATATTATGTGTGCCATCAATGATGTCGTCCTACTCGAGTCCGTTATTAGCCCTCATATTGCTTTGCCATTACCCAAGGTCCAGTCTTGCTCTTCAGGTGTCACCACAGTCCAACTGAGATTTGGCGAGGCTAGCACTTCATTCATCTCATGCCCCAGGTCTATCATGCATAAGAAAACTTTTTAGCGGCCCCAAACGCCAGTTGATACATAAGTCGGATATTCCTTCCTCCGCCCGTGAGAGATTCCCCTTGACCCAGGAACATAAAAGATAAAAAAAAGTCTAAAGGACGGGGGCCAGTTGGATATCGAGCCTAGAGCTAGGCATTGCCCCAAAAGAGCCCTTGAAGGAAGAACATGAGGAGTGGGTTGGGCTTCGTGTAGAAACCCCTCGGATGCGGTGAGTCCGCGCGAATTTGTGGCGTTGACACTGTTCGTCTAACCATCGGTCTCGAGCAGGGTGGTGGTGGGGACGCCTCCGAGCTTCTCGCGGCCCTTGAGGAAGGGAATCTCCAAGATAAAGAGATACCCCACCAAGTCGCCGCCGAGCTTCTTGACGAGATCACCAGCAGCGGCAGCGGATCCGCCTGCAAAGAGGGAGATAAATGTTAGTCTTGGGCCACAAGAAATGAGGTGATATGGTGAGCGGTGAGTGGATTGAATGACACCCGTGGTGAGGGACAGCGGCTGATTGGCGGGGTACCCCCCTGGCAGGACGGGATCGCGCCATTGCGGTTGCGCGGTTGTGACGGGTGAACTTGGTTCGATTGCCAGGGGCAGGGGCAAGGAAAAAAAAAGGCACCGAGGTCTGCTTTTTCAACGGACTTACCAGTCGCGATGATGTCGTCGACGACGAGGACCTTCTGGCCCGGCTTGATGGCGCCCTCCTGCATCTGGAAGTAGTCGGTGCCGTACTCCTTTTCGTAGGCGACCGTCACGCAGGGGCCGGGCATCTTGCCCTGCTTGCGCACGGGGACGAAGCCGGCATTGAGCCGCAGCGCCATCGAGGGGCCGAAGAGAAAGCCCCGCGCATCCAACCCCACTATCACATCGGGCTTCACGCCAGACTCGAGCACCTGGAGCTCCAGCGCGCGCAGCAGCGACAGGTGGATGGAGACGTCCTGGAAGAGCGGCAGGATGTCGATGAACTGGATACCGGGGATCGGGAAGTCCGGGAAGCTCCGTAGGGCCCCGAGCAGCTTTATCTTTGTACTGGCGAGTTCGGGGGCGGCGGCGGAGGCGGCGGCGGGCTGTCCTCCCGAGGCATCTTGGGTCGCGGTGGAGGCCGTGGCGGCGGTGGTCTCGCTGGGGTTGCTGTTGTTTTTGGAGAGGACGGCGACTTCGGCCGACGTCAGAGGGACTTGGGAGGCGTAGGTGGTTGGGCTCATGATGAGGAGAGAAGAAGGAGGGTACGAGATATTGGGGGAGGGGGTCAAAAAGTAAGGCCTCGTATCTCAAGCGAAAAAAAAAACGTGAGCCGGCCGTGGGTGAGCGCAAGCCAAACAAAAAAGAGGCCTGGGGGAGGGTGTGCAACACGAAAAAGATGGGCGTAAGCGTTGCAAAGAAATCTCGACAAGCAGCGAATTAGAACGATGCGGTCTGCAAGAGCCCCGAGTTGCCAGAGCGTGAAAAAAAAAGAAAACGGACCCCTTGCCGGGATGATAGAGTCAGAGGGGGTCGCGCCAGTGGAGTCGGTAAGATGGGGAGTCGAGGGCCGAACAGGCGGCTGCCATTCTGCAACCCTCGCTCCGCGTTCAGAGGCCACGATGCCCTGGATGCCTGGACTGGGCTTCCTTTCTAGGCTATCAACTCACCCGTTAGTCCCGCTAGCTTATCGGATGTGCCATTTACAAAGCCGTCTATGAGTTGAGAGGCGACGCGGCAAATGAAGAGAATATGGAGGTCCAGCGGGACCGAGAGGGAGCTGCCCAGTCGGCGGGATTTGATGTTGAGGTGGAAGGTGGGGTGAATCAAGCCTCTTTACCAAGCTCCATCGAATCACTCTTACATACGCACCGCAGTCGCATCAACCACCAAACAACGTCCGCCATCAGCCTGCTGTCTCCCTCCGCCATCAAACCCTACTACTATGTTCCTACGCCTCCGTTGACGCCGTCCCGCCACCAGGAGGCGACTTAAACCTGGGTGCACAACTGTCGTCCAGCTTGGCTGAGCTGGGGATGCTGCATGCGTCAATGCACCTGCTGCATTATGGCTGCATTGGAAGACCAAGGCAACCCCTCACCTCTCAGCCAAACAAGCATGCCATGCTCACGACATCACGACGGGCAGTCTACAGCCTGCCTGATGGCGCGAGTGCTTGCAGCCTCTTGCAGGAGGCTGGATGCTGGCATCAAGCTGAGTTGAGACGATTTGCTCGCTGTGCCTGTCCATTCCCGGTTGGTCGCACAGCTTCTCCTTACTTTCTCAATCCCTCCCTGCAGGCGGCGCTGAGCCTGACTGCAGAGTAAGTATCACAGCATCTCACAGCATCATAAATCTTCATCACGCAAAACGGTCGTAACCAGAGTGCGATGTCGGGTATGGCTATCATCGCACTGATCCAATTAGTCCCCAGAAAACCCGCACCAATAATTCAGGTGAAGGCTCAGGGATTTCACGTCGCTTCACACCAGCCAGCAGAAACCAGCCATTGCTTCATGTGAGGCCAGTCACTGCTCTAATAGATTGGCAGCCAAACACAGCGTCGGTATCACCACCCTCGCCTAGCTTGGCCACAGATCGCTGCGGGTCTGAGCTGGCCATGGGCATTCCGATTCGCACCTGAATATCGCAGCTCAAACATTCCTTATCTGCCATTTGTTATTGCAACCCCCACGACTCTCAGTCTCACTCCCGCAGTCCACCGTTCGGAACAGCGCCGGCGACTCAATCCCAAGCACCTTGCTGCCGTTCGAAAGACGTAATGGAATACCACTTTCCATGCCGAGTGCGGCACGATAAATTTTTGCGCTCTTCAGCCCGCGCCAGGCTGTCAGTCCACTTCCGAGGCTATCGCTCCAGCTTCCCCGTAGACCGCCTCGGCATCAGCATCAGCGTTCTCTTCCTCCCACAGGATCCCGCGAGATATTCCGCTAGGACTAGCTGGTGCAACCTTCCTGAAGCGCCTAGCTGAAACTGCCCACCTACTTCTCTGCACCCCGCGAGACACTTGCGTGCTAACGCAGGCGAGGGCGGCGGAAGCCCAAGTGGCTGCTTCCCACCAAACGACACAACAATCTTCTGACCGCCATCTTCTTCTTGCCGCAGACTCTCGGGCAAGAAAAGCATGTCCTGCCAGGCGATGACTTTCAAGCAATGTCAGAGAAGAGCGAGCCAATCGGAATAGGTCGCTACGGCGCTGGAAACGTTGCTGTCACACCTCCTTTTGGACTGTAGTATCTTGCCCATCCGGCTGCTCCACGTCTACTTTGATGGCCGTCGGCGGTTCGGGCTTTTCCGGGATGCGTGAGTCCCGCCTTCGCGGCGCAGATCGGCTTGCCGTAGGGCTGGGTGGGCGCTGCGAGGTCCACGGATCCGTTGCTCGAACTATTGGTCCATCGATAAGGAAGGGTTGCTACCGCGCCCACGTCCAGGTCTGTGGATCGTTCTCCGGCTTTTCTTTGCCTACGACGATGCTTCCGTCCGGGCGTCTGCAGCTGGTCTTTTCGGCGTCGGCTGCTTGCTCGCCACCCCCTTTCCTATCTTCCACACCCATGCCCGACGGAGCGAGGCTGGCATAGTCGCGGTGATAGCTGCTGCGATCTTGATTGACCATCAGCAGTAGCCAAGACTGTTTGACTGATCCGCTGTGCAGAGCAAGCCGCTGTCGGCTACGAAACAATGCGGTGCTGAGACTTGTTTCTCCAAGCTGAGTTCAGCTTCCGACTGGTGCCAACCTCGGATCTGGCGGTTCACTCCTATCTCGGTGTTGGGCGTGCAGTCTTTCTTCATGCCTGAACCCGGCTGTGCCCCAGAATCCTGCATAGATCGTCTGCATTAGCTCATCATCGGTCCACAGAATTCTTCTTTTGTGAGATGTGACGAGTCTTCCACGGTTGGGTTCTGTCTGTCTCTTCCAGAGGGTATTGGGTTAGCAGTTGACTGCAAACTCGCTGCCCGCCCATCGGTCCCTTCAGTTCTCACTCGCTGAATTTAGCATATATCGGAGACGCAAGCCGGGGGCCTAATAGCACCATGGCGGTCTTTTTTTGCAAGTGCTAGGGAACGCGAGTGCTCTGCGCGGTATGTGCTTTCGCGTGGCGTGCAAGTTGGCCGTTGAAGCCTTCATCAAACCCAGTTTTGGGGCTCAGCAGCCCGCAATACAGAGGAAGATCCAAAGGCCATGTATAGGTACCGCCGATCTCGAATTCAAAGTATCGCCGACCGGCCCTAACCATTACCATTTTGCCGTACCACTGTGCTGGGTCGACAATATAGCCGGGATGTGTTGACATTTGGTTATTCTCGGTCAGATCAGCTCATACCCTGATGGAGGGGGTGTCAGTTCTCTCTCTTCTCTCGCAATCACAGCTCGCCCCATGGGGGGAAGGATACATCCAGATACCTCTCTCCAGGTCACCGATGATGCCATCGCTGTTACTGTCTCATGTCCCACCCGGCATTTGAATTTTGCGATAAAATGATTCGTAGGTGCTACACAGAGGACAGCCGGCAGACAGCCCGCATGGAAGGGAAGCGCAGAACGCGCCTGGTTTAGTTTCTTATCAGCAAGCCTTTCAGTATGGAGAATTTCCATGCATCCGCACCCGACGCGCGTCAGACAGGGTGAGCCGAGGAAAGCTTCCAGAACGAGCGAAGCCTGCAGCACGGCTCTCGGTGTGGAGGGAGGGGAGTCAGATTTGATGGTTCGGGACTGGGAGCTAATTGTCCGAGGCTGAGGAGCTCGTTTATGATGTGAGCAAATGGGGGGTGGCAATGCCATCAGGACACGGAGAGTATTGTTGCAGTTGAACGCTTTGTGCAGCTAGAGACAGGCTAGCTGGAATCTGTATTCTCGACCTTCTCACGCGACGAAGATTCGATCCTGCACGTAACAGCCAGCAACGCAGAAGACCATCGGCAAGACACAAACTTCGGATGACCAAAGGCGAGACGGCTATGTTCAAGGTCTAAATTATGTCCAGTCTGTCTCGGGTATCCAGAATGCTCGCTGCCAGAAAGATTCCGCGGGGTATCATGCAGCAAAAAGTAACAAAAAGAGAGGGAGGCACCTCATCTAAAACTTCCCCCTTGACTCCCGCTTCAATATGCAGCGCCGCTGTGTGTGTGCATAGAAAAGTCGAGTAAACCCGCCCGGACAGGGAGCGGGATGGTGAAAATAGAAACAACACACCACCATATATACTCCGACGGGAATGCCGCGCAAGCCCTATTTGCATGGAAGCTTCTGTGCTTCTTCCCTCTTCCCTTCCCGCCCGTTCATTATTCGATATCGCCTTATGTGTGATATTAGGGGGGTGTTTGGTGTAATTTACCATGATGCGACGGGACGTGACCGGGATTCTGCTGGTAGGAGGCGGTCCGTATCGTCGCCAGGCTGAGAAAAGTCGGCCCGTCGCCGGTTTTCCGGGTATCCAGATTGTGGGACCGGGCCGAGTCGTTGCCGGATGGCCTAGCGCTCACTCAGCACACAATATATATGCCGTGTGGGGTCCAAGGACCTTAGGTTTCCGGTTTCCCTCCCCCTCCTTCCCTTTAGATTCTCCCTTTCTCGCCCTAGATCAATGTCCGGCGTACATTTCGAAGACAAAGGGATCGGCCCTTCTCCATCTCCACACGGTCACCGTGGCCACGCTCGGTGTGGAGCCCCCGCTTGAGGTCGTATCGCGTCTGTTTCCGCGGCCCACCTGATGGTCTCACCGAAACCGCAACCGGATAATGGAGAAGAGCATGTTCTGCAGGACGTGCAGCATGACTGCAACGCTGGTGGGGAGGAGCTCAGGCCAGACGGCGAAATCAAGTTTTCCCTCAGTGACGACGCTGACGCCATAGATCCAGCGGATCAGCCCCGCGAGGATGAGGCTGGTGACCAGCTCACAGGCCCACGTGATGCTCGAGGCATAGAACGTAAAGCTGAAGTCATAGTCGCCCTCGTCGCCGACGGCTCCGTCGAAGGCGAAATAAGGGTAGACGTTCTTGTTGGCGCCGAAGTGCAGAACTACGACGCTGCCGAGAAAGGCGAGCATGGACGCGTTCTCAGCCAAGTAGCGGATGAAGACGTTGCGGACGCACTGCTTTTGGTATGTGCCGTAGCTCTGGCCATTGACGCCGATGATGCTGAGGAACCAGTGGAAAGTTGACGACATCAGTATTGGGGTGATGATGATCAAGCCCGTAGACGAGATGATTTGGAGCATGGCGAACTGTGGCCCACGAAGTCGAGCGTACAAGGCTCGCACATATGTCTGGTAGGTCAACATGAAGTATCTGAGGCAACAGTTAGTGTCTAGGCCCCGGGGAAGTCTGGGGAGATGAGGCTTACAGCTTGAATATCCAACTCAGGGGGTAGCTCCCAACCCTCTCGCCTTCATTGCCTCCCAGAATCCAACCGGTCAAACCGTCCAGCAAGTGGACAGTCGATATCCAACCGTACACGTAGACAATGGTCTCCAAGCTGTTATGGGGTAGCGTGCGGAGATAGATCTCGGCGTAGGCTTCCCCTATAACGTACGCAAGCAGTCCGATGGACAGAGCCATGCAGAACCATATGAATCGTACGAAGCTCGCGGGTAGCCATCGTCGCCTCAACCTGGCTGGAACCCCCGGTCGGCGGCGTGGCCCCTCGTCGAATCCTACTCGTGACCCGTCAATGAGCGGGTCGAAGGATCCAGAGTTGAGGGCAGCGTGGCGTCTCATATCCCGGCGGGCTATCGTGTTCTCTGGCTCCCCAGCCCACCATGACGAGGTGAATATTCGTTGTGTCTCAGACAGAGAGTGTCGAAGCCCCAGATGACGCTCGTTAGTCATCAATATGAAGAAAGCAATCGCCACTGGCATTGCCATGATGACAAAGGTCCAAGAGATCCATGCCGTGTTGTGGATAGTCAACCATTTGGTTTCCGGGATGAGATACACAGGTATTGGGCCTGCAATCGACAGGATGGCGATGACGGATACGGTGGCCGGGAACCCCAGTGACTGTGGCCACCAGTTCAGGCTGTAGATGTTGAAGACCTTGGTGATCCATATCAACGCCGTGAGGTTATAAAAGCTGTAGTAAACGAACAGGAAGAACCAAAAGTTTACCTGGACACCGGCCGCTCCGTGTCCGGGAACCTTGCTTCCGAGTCCGGGCGTCTGTCCCGGCTCACTTGTGTCGTCATCGGGCAGCGGATATTGCGGGAACGGCACGGCGCACCAAGCCACCGCCTATGCATAAAGTCAGTCTCCGGTTCCACACAAGCCAACCGCTCCATCCCGCATCCCGTTGCAACCCTTACCGCGAATCCGCATCACCTGTCCCAAGCAAAACAAAACAAAAAGGGTTCACCTACCAAGGCAGCTGGCAACAACACCAACACCCCCCATCGACTCCACCACCGATCAACCGTCCTCCTCACCGCCCCCGCCTTCGGATTCACCCAGGTATCATCCACCTTCCTCACCAGCCTCCTCAACCCCCTCACCAGCCTCCCAGCCCCTGGCCCTCCTGTCAACAACCCCATCCCCTCTGCCCCCTCCTCCTCTTCATCATCCCCATCATCCGCCTCCTCCTCCGCCGCCGCAGCCTCCAACTCCGCCGCTACCAACGCCCCATACCCCACATGCACACTCCCGCGCCAACCCGCGTTCAACAATCCCAACTGGCTCGACGACCTCGCGCGACGCGGTGACCTATCCAGATCCGACGGCCTCGGCACAGCGCGGAAGCGCCCTAACAGCGGCGAGGCCTCGGTTCCATATCGAACATTTTGAACGGTTTCGGAGCCCTGCTGAAAGGAGAAGAAAGAGGGCATCGGCGGAGGCACGCCGGAGCGTGGTGTGGCATTATAGCGGGAGTATTGCTGTTGTTGACCCCGGCGGTGGGATTGCGGGTAGGGTTTGCTTTGGGAGGTGCCCATCTATTTGCCTGGCCTTATTTGGGAGAGATAGGATGGAGGGAAGGGCCGGCTCCAGGTTGGTTTTATCCGTCCGATTTTCGATCCGGACCGGCGCGCGCGTGATGTTATTGCGTTGGGCGAGGCATGAGTTGGTTTGCACAGGTTGAATTAAACGGGCGCTTTCGTGGGAAGTTCTCGGCGTGTTGAATCGGGCTTTGATACGCGCAATTTCGGGCGTCGTTGTGGGATACGGCGAAGTTTTGCGTCGCGTGAGTGTGTACGGCGACGACTTTGTCCCGTGTTGGTTTTGCGGCCTGACTTTCCCCTGTGGATGGCGCTGACCTTATCGCGATCATGCAGACAGGGGATGGACGGGTCCAGGGGTGGGGGTACCCCCGTACCCACTGGGGATTGAGGCTTGGCTTTTGATGGTGTGCACCCTTGAGGTAACATCAGGTCATAGACAGTGGTGGCTGGAAGAAAATAGTCCAAAATAGTAGAAAATGTGCACAAGCACCTTAAGGGTATTTAGGACTCGCGGTTTGAGTCACCGGCTCACAAAGCTATTATACATTTATTTGACCACTACTGCGTAGCCCAGACACTATCCAGCGAGGTCGTCGCCCAGCTCGTCCTCTTCGGCCTCGTAGTCCTCTGAGTCTTCCGAATCCGAACCAGACCTTGTAGAACTCGTCGATTCTTCTGGTGACACCTCCTCCAGTTCATCAATGCTAGTTGGGGGCACTTCAACCAACACTCTAGAACTCTCGTCGCCATCTTCTTCCTCTTCATCACCCAAATCCGATCCGGCCTTCACATCATCCGCAAACATAACCGTTTTGTGCACAGGAGAGCCGGCTGGAGGTTCCACGACATCCCCATTCCATGGTTTGCACTCCTTGACCGGCTCTCCGCAGCGAAGACATGTCCAGCCCTCTCCCTCTTCCCGTTCTATCCTTGTCGCGAGGCAAACAAAGCAATAAACGCAGCCGCATGAAATTGTCTCATATGGATTGGTGATATCGGTTTGCGCTGATCCAACCACACCGCTGGCCGCTCCCGCCATGAGGTCGTTTTCAGAAGTTGCCGAGTTCTGGTCTTGGTAGCAGATGGCACATGTCCTCTCTGGAAGGAAGGCGTATTCCCCTTTCTTCTCGTCGCTGCCATCCTCGGCACGCGGCGTGCTGATAATTTGCTTGGTTTTTCTCCACCACCGCGCAAGCCATCGCCTCCATCTGTTGATCCCCACGAGGGGTAAAACGAAGAGTAAGAATTCGGTGAAGGCGTGCCAAACTAGTTGCCGGTTTAGGTATTCGAAGGACACCTCACGACTGACTTGGCTTGTTGGCGGTGCCAGGCGCATCCTCAAAACTCTGTCCAGCAGTGTGCGATATCTTCCCTGAAGAAGGAAAACAATGAAAGATGCAAACGCAGCCGTCGCATGCGCCGTTGATAATTGTGAAGTCCATCGAGACAACCGCTGCATGTGCGGGCTAGGCTCGTCGAAGCCGTTGTCCTGGTCAAGGAGCCAGTTTTCCCACTTTGTCCAGATATAGTTTCCTCCAACAGTAACAAGCCCGTAAAGAGATTTTTGCAACCTGCTAGGTGGCACCAGCACGGAGCCACTACTCCTCGCGTCGGTGTATTTGAGGTTCTGCAGCGCGGCGCCGTATGTTGCATCGTTATCCCAGATCGTCAACTTGAACAGCACCGCCCGCAGCGCCAGGAGAATTTCGGCTTGCCACTCGTCCTTGAGAGAGCTTCCCCCTTGTGCGGCACCGCCACCAATATATTTCAACGCATTGTCCACCTGCCCTCGGAGAAGTTCAACCAGCTCCTGGTCCAAAAGCTCGGCATCGACCTGACCCACACGGAACGCCGGTCGGGTGCCTTCACGACTCGATATTGTGTCCCAGAGCGACAAAGTTGACGACCCTAGCCTACGGAGGAGAGGAGATTGGGTGGCTTCAATGCGCGCGCGCAGTTGGGATTCGGAGCGTTGGACGGCTAAGCGGGCAGTGACCTCTGTTTCGCGCGCTTGTCGTCGCGCGGCCAGGCGCTGTTGGGCCTGGGCAAAGGAATTCGTGTCGCTCATTTCATGGAAGAATTAAGACCAAGGTGATGGCAGTCGTCGGCCTGGCCTTCTGGTGTGCATCGTTGTCAGGATGAGTCCTTGATGTTCTTCAAAGCGCGAGGAGTGGGAGGCCATGCCATTCGATGACGAGCCGAGGTTGTCAATCGGCCAGCGTTGCAGGGGTGGGAGCTCGGGCCAGGCAGTCCCTGTCTTCAATTTGGCAGGGGTTCAACCTCACCTCGGTCGACTTCACCAATTTACATCTACCCGCGGAAGCTGATGTTTCGAGACCACAGTGAAGCCAGAGCTACGGACTTCCGCTCATCAGTTGACCGCTATCATGTCATTAGCTTGAAACCATGCAAATCATGGAAATATCGGGTAGACGAGGCCACTGACGCAATTGTCGAAACTTCAGCTAATGTCCCAGGGAACAAATGCCCGAGGGCCCGATCGACCACCCCGTCAATGTGCGTTCTACCACACAATATGCATACAAAACGCGGTGCGGGAGGCTCTTTGAGTCCGAATCGCTCAGAATGATGGGAAATCTAAAAACAGCTGGAGGAAAGGCTCTACCTATCGTTCTCTTTCTTTTTCTCCCAACATCTGCTCTCTTCTTTTCTGTGAAACCCCCATTCATTCGTCATTTTGCCAGATTCCCCAGTTTCCGGAATGGCACCATGGAAGCTCCCGTCGATTGCCGACAGACCTGTCTGCATCCTAGGGGCAGGAGTCCTCGGCCGTCGAATTGGTGCCTGCTGGGCATCCGCGGGCTACCGCGTCCACATTCACGATCCCGATGCTTCCCAGACAGCAGGCGCTTTGGAGTACATCAAACGCGAGCTCTGGAGATACAAACCCACCGTCAGCCCCGAAGACATCTCAGTCGAAACTTTCAAGGATCTGAAGCTCGCCGTCAAGGATGCCTGGCTTGTAATTGAGTGTGTGCCGGAGAAGCTGGAGCTGAAGATCGCCGTGTTCACAGAGCTCGAAAGGCTAGCCCGTCCTGATGCGATCCTGGCGTCGAACTCGTCTTCTTACAAATCCCGTGAGATGACAACGAAAGTTCGGTCTGAGACTGCCCAGCGTATGCTCAACACGCATTACATCATCCCGCCGAAAATCCGTCTCGTGGAGATGATGACGAGTGGCTCAACCCACGAAGACATATTTCCCTTTCTGGAAAAGCAATTTCGGTCTTCCGGTATGCTTCCCCTGAAGGTGCAACGGGAGTCGACGGGATTTGTGGTGAATCGTGTCTGGGCAGCCGTCAAGCGGGAATGCTTGATGGTGTTGTCAGAGGGCGTCGCGTCACCAGCCGAGCTGGACATGGCGTGGACAGGGATGTTCATCCAGAATGGAGATCCCCCGTGCGCCATGATGGATTCAGTTGGGCTGGACACTGTCTCTCTGATTGAGAAGCACTATATCGAGGAGCGAAACCTACCTGACACTGGAGTCATCGGCTTCCTCCAGAAGTACATCGATCAGGGCAAACTCGGGGCAAAGAGCAGCAAAGGCGGGTTGTATCCACCAGGCCACACCACCAAGACAACTGGACACAAGACAACGTCCTACGAGAACTTGCAGGCCCCTTCGCTTTACATCCTGGATCTCGGATTGGCGAACGAGCCCAGCGAAGTGTACAAAAGGGGTCGCATTCTGGTTGGCAGCGCGGACGGCAAGTCACCCCTGCGCACTGTGGTAGACCACCAACCTATGCCGGACGGCATTGCCCTCAATCCCGCGGCTGGAAAGATCTTCTGGACTAACATGGGCGTCCCCAATATCAACGACGGCAGCATCATGTCGAGCAATCTGGACGGGAGCGACATCAAGGTTATAATCCCATCCGGCGTTGTCCACACCCCGAAGCAGCTCGCCGTTGACCAACAGAACCAAAAACTCTACTTCTCGGACCGCGAAGGGATGCGCGTCTTTCGCTGCAACTCAGACGGGTCGCAACTTGAAACTCTCATCCAGACCGGAGATTGGAAGAAGGGTTTCACAGAGAAGACGCTTTGGTGTGTGGGCGTCGCGGTGGCGCCTCGCGAGGGAAAGTTCTACTGGACGCAGAAAGGCCCTTCGAAGGGGTCACAGGGCAAGATTCTGCGGGCTTCAATCAACATGCCCCCTGGTGCGGATGCTACCACAAGACAGGATATCGAGTGCTTGTACTCAGGTCTCCCTGAACCCATTGACCTCGAGATTGATGAGGAGGGTCGCGCAATGTACTGGACGGACCGCGGTGAGCTTCCCCTGGGGAACAGTCTCAACCGAGTATCCCTGGATGAAGCCGGTCAGTATGGGAATCGGCAGATCTTGGCGCGTAACCTACATGAAGCTATCGGGCTGGCTCTTGACAAGAAAAATCGACATATTTATGCTACCGGGCTGTAAGTCTTGATCCTCCCCCCTTTTCCTGCTTCGGTATGTACCGAGAGTGAACATGTGCTGATGGTTGGATATGGCAGGGGCGGTACAGTGTATCGCTTCAACATGGATGGTAGTGACAGGAAGAAGTTTTATGAGGATCAGGGAGCTTTTGCCGGGATTGCGCTGTGCACCGTGTAAGAAGAAACAGGAATGAGGGAAGTAATGTGAACAGGTGAGATAGTAGGTAGACACTTTTCTGTTGATTTTTTCAACTTCCTCAAAGAACCTGCCTTCGAGATAATGTATACTCTTTAAATGCCTAGATCATACAGTTTGGCCTTTTCTTTCCCTTTTTTTGTTATATTTACTTTCGCAACCAATGTCAGGGGCAGGGGGTTGCCGAGCGATCCCATCCGTTGTGCGATAAGATAAGGCTGTTTGCTCCCCGCCATTCAGCGTCCCAACCCCACCTCCTGGGACGGAGAGCTCTGCACCCTTCAACCTGCAAGAGCCGCCTTACGAAACCGAAAGTCGTTGGGATCCTAAACTGCCCAAAATCAGCACACAACGTCGCCTCATCCTAGATAACTACTAAGTCCCTTGCTCATTCCTGCTTGTTAGAACACGCGGAATGAGCTTCGCCATCGAGGTGCCAGGGGAGGCAACCCCCTTGAGCCTGTTCGAACTGGGCAAGGCGCTGGAGGCCGCAGCGATATCGACCGACAACGCCCGAAGGCAATCCGCCGGCCAGCAACTCCAGGCCTGGGAATCGCACCCAGAATATTATGTTGCGCTCCAAGTCAGATTCACATAGCTTCTCCCCGGTCAACTCATGCGCTAACGGTGCCCCATGTCACCAGACCGCCTTTCTCGACAAGTCCCTGCGCCACGAGATCCGCTTCCTTGCCATTATTCTCCTCAAGAATGGAATCGACAAATACTGGAGGCCAACGGCAAAACACGCCGTCAAGCCTCCTGGTAAACAGTTGATCCGATCACGGCTGTTGCAAGGCTCGGTCGAGGAGGAAGAAAACAGTCTCTGCCTGCACAATGCTTTGGTGACGGCAAAGATTGTCCGAATCGACTATCCGAACGAATGGCCAGATGCGCTACAAACAATTATTGGCGTGACCCGGGCGTCAAAAGACGGGAATCCAGTTCACCTGAGCGGCGCCCTCCTGGTCCTGTTGCGGGTCGTCAAGGAGCTCAGCACAGCTCGTCTGCGTAAGTCACAGACCGCTCTTCAGGCTGTGACACCCGAGCTGGTCCAACTGCTGGGTGAGATCTATACCGAGAAGACAGCATATTGGCAGCAATACTTTACCAAGGGTCAGGGGGACGAGGACGACGCCGACTACGCCATGCAGAACAGCCTCACGGCCCTCAAGATCCTGCGCCGGCTCGTAACAGTTGGATATGAGCAACCACACCTTGACGGTATGGTACAGGGCTTCTGGTCCGTCTCGCAGAACCAGTTTGACCAGTTTCTTGCCGGCGTCGGCCAGGAGTCGTGGATTCCGGTGCCATTCCAAGATCTGGTCGGCAAACATCTCATTCAGTTCACGAAATTGCACATTGATATGTGCACAGAACACCCTGCTAGCTTCACCGCGCTACCCAACTCCATCCCCCTTACCCGAGCTTACTGGAATCTCGTCAAGGAGTTCTCGGAGGTCTTTGAGAAATCCGGAGGAATCCAACAAGTATCCGAGAAGACTCCAGGAGGCAACCCAAAGCACGAAGGGCCATTGTCAGAGAAATTGGCACTCAAGGGCCTCCTCCTGCTCAGGGGCTGCGTGCAAATTGCATACCAGCCTGCTCAGACATTTAAGTACAGGAGTCCTGAAGCAAAGAACGCAGAGAAGGAAGCAATAAATACGATCAAGACACAGCTGTTCACAAACGACCTCCTCCTGGACATTGTGCAGGTCATAATCAGCAAGCTGTTCATCTTCCGAAAGTCCGATTTGGAAACGTGGGAAGAGGATCCCGAGACATGGGAGTCTAACGAGCGCAACGAAGGAGGGGCTTACGAGTGGGCAGTCCGCCCTTGTGCCGAGAGGCTCCTTATAGACCTCCTTACCCACTACAAGGAACTGGGTAAACCGCTCCTCATGTATTGCGACCTTGCGACCAAGGTTGATATGGATATCGTCACGAAGGAGGCGGCGTACTGCGCTCTGGGCTGCGCCGCATCGATTGTTCACGAATCGTTTGACTTCGATCGCTTCCTCAACGCGACACTGGTCAAGGATACACAAATACAAGACTCCATGGCCAAGCTCCTTCGCCGGAGGATATCCATCCTGCTGAGCCAGTGGATCCCCATCAAGATACCAAAGAGCAGCAGGCCAGTGGTCTATGAAATATACCGCCACCTGTTGAAACCAGAAGATGTCCACAACGACGAGGTCGTGCGGATAACGGCCGCACGCCAGTTCAAGTGGATCGCTGACGATTTCGAATTTATCGCGGAGGATTTCATGCCCTTCGCCGCGGATTATTTCAACCTTTTAGTAAACCTACTCAACGAAGTGGACAGTGACGAGACAAAGCTGGCCATCTTGGAGACAATTCGTGTCATCGTGGGCCGCATGGGGCCCCTCATGTCGCAATTCGGAGATGCGATCATGGTAGTTCTACCATCTCTCTGGGAATCGGTCGGCAGCGAAGAGTACATGATGAAGCAGGCAATTCTTTCGATTATGTCGACTCTGATCATGGCGCTTCGAGCGGATTCTTTGCGATATCAAGCGACCATTATCCCGCTGCTAAGGGAGGCCATGAACCCGGACTCCCCATTACACCTTCACCTTATTGAGGAGTCGGTGGAGTTGTGGAAGTCGATATTATCGCAGTGCTCGCCCCCACTACTACCAGAGCTGACCCAGCTCGTCGAATTGGTTCTGCCGCTGCTGGAGTATGATTCTTACATCGCCAACCAGTGTCTCGAGATTACCAAGAGTTACATTGTCCTTGCACCAGGGGACATGCTCAGTGACCGCCTTCGACGCCCGGCCGTGGCAGCTTTGACAAAAACACTTGATGTGAACAGCAGAGAGCAGAACAGGCTAGGAGCAGACTGCCTTGAACTTATCATCCGCATTGCTGAAGAAATGGGTGGCGTACAGGGCGTCTCGATCGTCGTGCAAGACATGGTTGAGATTGGGTTGCTCGGGACCCTCCTCGAGCGGTTGCATAGCGCCTGGGAGGCCGGTCAGACAACTGGTCCCAACCGCAAACCCAGCAAGATCAACAGTCTCAAAGAGACAGATTACTTCGTCCTGCTAGCACGCATCGCCCTCGCCGATCCCACCCTCTTCGCAACCATGCTCACCGGCATCGGTGGGTCTTTTGAACAGGTCTGGCCCTGGCTCAGCACCCAATGGTTTGCCAACTTCGACTGTATGGCCGAGGCCGAGAAGAAAAAGCTTTCCTGTCTGGCCCTCACTCGCATCTGTGAGCTCCCCAGCCCCGCGCAGGAGCTCGTACTCGCTCGTTTGCAGGACTACCTATCCATGTGGACTAGTGTGGTTACTGACCTGCTTGTGGATGGTGCTGTCGGCAGCGACACCTTGATTTGGGAGAAGCGCTCCTACGAGGTTGACCTCTTCGAAGGGGAAACACCACTGGAAAAAGAAGAGTATCGCTACACCGAAAAGGACCCCGTTCACAACGTTGTTACATATGACTTTGTCCGGGCCAGGCTTCAGGATTTGGTTCAGCGGACCGGTGGCGAGCAGGCATTTGAGGCAAACTGGGCGGTCAACGTTGACAAGGAGGTGTTGCTTGGCTTCCAGAAACTGAGCGAGCCACAGCCGCGGGATCAGATGGGTAGCTGAAAGATTCTGCCACAGGAGGAAGGAAATGGGGACCAGTTTTGTATCAGAGACACATGTGCAGGCATCGTATCAGCGCGAGGAGCTTTCAGTGTCGTTGGGGAGATTTTTGCGCTTCTTGTGGAATTAGAATCGATCTCTCTTTCTTTCCGGAAAATAAGACTTTGAGATCATATCACACCCTGTTGGGAATCTCTGTAGATTATACTGCATAGTAGGCGAAATTCGAAACAAGGGTACACAGTTGTTGCCCCCCAGCAACTGCAGCTACCTACAGTTGCTGCAAAACCGAGGAGATTCAGGCTTACACAGGTCACCGTCTCCTTGTCATCCGTGGGGCACCGATGGCCACAAGAATCATTACCATGTCACTCTCCGACGCTGACCCAACCTAACTTCCAGAAGGGACTTGTCTGTACTATTGCTGCAAAGAATACAGGAAGCTTGCCAAATGCCTGCGATCCTGATAGAAAAAACTCGCTCGCGGTCCACCCCACTACACTCTACCGATATGCTTTGTGCGCCCGAGTACAATTCATGATGCCGGTTCTCTGATATGGAATTTACGAGCCGTTGAGTAAATGTTCGATCGCGCCCTGCACGCTCCCGCCGCTGCGACGCAGAGCAGCAACATTGCGGTCGAAGTCGAAGAAGCCCATGTCGTTAAGCTGACGAAGCTGTTCTGCGTAACGTTCCTCAGGCGGCCTATTGTCTGGAGGAGCTGCCGACGATGCTGCACTCCCCATGCCCCACATCTGCATCATCTGTTGCATAGCTTCCGGGTTCATGGGCGGGAGGCCAAAGGGGTTGGCAGGGTTGGCGCCTGTCGCACCCGGTGTGCCGCCACCGAAGAGGGCGGCGAAGGGGTTCGCGGGATGCTGAGGAGCACCTCCGGCAGGGGACTGTGCACCCTCTCTTGCTGCCGTAGGCGCGGCGGGTTGGGCCGGTGTCGCCGGCGTTGCTGCGGCACCTGTGGCGGCGGGTGGAGCCCCAAAGAGCGCTGCAAAAGGGTTGCCAGCAGCATCACCCCCTGGGGCACCGAACAGAGGAGGAAAGGCGAATGGGTTCGCTTGGCTAGCATCGCCAACCGCGCCTCCGCTGCTGGTGGCGTCGGGTGTTGTGTCCGTGACTCCAGGGGCCGGGAAGGCAGAAGGTCCTTCACCTTGACCACCCATCATCCTCCGCAGCCGCGCAGCTGTCCTTATGGCTTCCGGGTTCGTCATCATGTTTCGGAAATAGGGAGACTGGAGCATCTCCCTCGCATTGGGCATTTGAGCGAGCATCGGGTTGGACTGGATCATGTGGTCGACAAACGCCGGGTTGCTTAGCGCTTCATTCATCGTTTGCGCAATAGCGGGATTCGACAACATGTCGGCCACTTGGTCCTCGCTTGGCGGCGCTCCCATCTGCTTTATGTCAGCGCGTCTCTCAGATCAGCTGTGGAGCAACGGTACTCACCCCTCCATCTGCGCCAAATAAGTCGCGGCTGGGAAGGTTCGCGTGGCCAGCAAAGCGAGCACCGGTAAGCCCGGCGAGAAGATTGTTTGCAGAAGCGCCGGCTGCCATATTCTGGGGCACAGCAGGCGCCGACGGTCCGGCGGGCGCGGGCGTAGGGTTGCTAGCTGCGCTCTTCACCATGTGGATGGTGTTCTGATTCTTAATCTTGTAGACGCTGAGGGCGTCGTCGTTCTTCATCACTCGGCCCGAGTATATGAGACGCTGTCTCTCAACTGGGATGTCTTCGAGATCGCCCCCGGCGAGCTTGGTCTTGAGCTCAAGCACGGTCGCGGTGTCGGCCATGGTGATGGTATGTGTCTTATCACCGCTGGACTTCACCTTGAAGGTGATCTGAGTGGCCTCAGGGGCCGTCTCAGCACTGTCGGCCATAGGCGCGGTCGGAATATGCAGGGCACGGGATGGCTTGAGTTATGGCGGAGATCGCAAGATGTCGAGGTGGCTATAGTGGCTGTTGATGCGATGACGCTCGCTGATCACGACTTAGCTGGCTCCCTGGCAGCGGGGAACTGTTGGTGGATGGAGAAAAATCGCGGTGGAAAGCGACAGAATCTACTGCCAAGACTGTGAAAGCTGGTGGTGGCCTTGAAGGGAGTGTAAAAGTTAATATCGACTGCAATCGCCAGGCTGAAGCCGCGCTTGGTGGGCAGGTGCAAGGTTGCTTCTTGCTGTTTGATGGTTGCAGGCAGCTTATCTGACACTGAGTTACCCCACCATTAGTGTGGCGTGCGGCTTCCTTCTTCGGCGAACACTCTGGGGTCGGTGCGCTGAGGAGCGGCCCGTTCAGCCCCTTTGCGAACAGGCAGCCACACGTGGAAGAAATGACCTTTTCATCTACATCTCAGGCGTGTTATCACACTCCATAAGCGCAGCTTTCCCATCATTTTGGGACGAAAATCCGCAGAATAAGGAAACTTGAGCCTAATATATGCGCGCAGATTGTTTATTGCTCCGTTGGATGACGTGAACGTCATGGATCGACAAATCTTCCCCTCATTGGCAGGCCAAACACCATGGGTCTGAGCTCAACGACATATTCAAGCATCCTATCATGACGAAACAGACCCAAGCAGAGCCATGCCTTCAAGGCACGTCATTGCGCAGCTATTTGTACTTACCTCATGTTCAGTCCAATGGAACAGTCGACCACTGATTCCCCTTGATGCCAACATCTCAGACATATCCGCCTCGTCAGTTCGCATCCAGATGCTCTGAAACAACAGTCAAAACACTAAACTCTCCAATCAGCACATCGGCCACCATCTGGAGAGTCCGGCCTTGCTCGGGATGGATACAAGACGAATTGATGATTTTACAGCTTGCGTTAACTGACTTGATTCGGTTTTCTCAGCTGTCCGATGGACAAATCATCTCTGATCCTCACTTTCCCCCAAACCATCGCCCTCCCATGCTTTTCTGCCAGCCCACTGAGGATCTGCCAGTTGGCGAAAACGCGCTTGCAGCTGAATTGTAATACACACTCATCTACTAATCCTATCAACAGTCTGGCTAACCGAACTGAACGAGCCGCCGGCGTCACTATCAACCAGCAACTGGAGAGGGCAATCGCAGATGCTACCTAGGCGCAACCCCTCCTATCCACTTTATCCTCGCTATTGCTCTGGTTGGAGATCTCGAACACAGCTTGCCGACCTCAAATCAAACACCAGTTTGCATGTTTCCCCAGTTACTGTTCAGGCCCCGCTTCATTACCTCGCAGCGCTGCGCGGAGGAAGGGGGAGCTGCGACAACCCTAGGGCGCATTTGGACCTCGCTGCTCATCGGAGGGCAGCGGCGACATCGGCAAATTCTCGACGGTGTAGTTCGCCACTCTACTTCGCGAACCTGATGACAACGAGGACGGAGTGCTCGGATGGTCCGAAGCTGTGCGCGGCGTGTTGGTCATATGCTACTGCGATCTTCCGCATGCAAATTTCAAGACACAGGGTTTTCCGTTGCTGTGCGGCTACACTCTACATCGAGAACCAGACTTCCATTATTCTTGGTTGAACTGATTACGGCTCGGCAGAGAAGCTCTGGATATCTTCACGTTCTTGCAGCACGCCTGGACTTCAAGCCGTGAAGGATTGGGGGTCAATGCCACGGCCTCGGCAGCTCATCAGACAATGCTCGAGAACGGCAGGTGATGCTTTGACGTATTTTTGCTAGGTCCGGCAAGATGGAGGCAAGCGGATGAGGAACCCCGAGCCGCTGTTTCATTGCCCAGTCCAGAGAGTCGCCATTGTCAGCGAGGTTAGGCCCCAGCACTCGCCACGTGGTTCGCTGAGGGCTGAAGTTGTAGCGCAGAGGCATCGAGTCGAGGATCGTGGGGGTAAGGCTCGACTATCATCACTTCCCATGGAGTTGTTGCTCAACGCACGTGCAGCAAGGAGGGGGGCGATTGACTCAGGAGAGAGCATGCCTGCTTGCACACAATCCTTTTGGGTGCATCGGCGCCTTATTCATGCCATTTTCAGTTTGGGATGTGGGCGCCTGCCGTTTGTCGTCCTGGCCTAGGAAGAACAAACAGAGATTGGATGATGGGACGAGTTTGCCCAACCAGGGTGAAGTCGTCTCCCCACCTATCAGTGTTTGACACCCCTGCTTTTTAGGTATGACTTGCAGCATTCGGTGTGCACCAACGCAGTCGCACTGAGGCTTGTGGTGCTGGCAGGCAAGACAAGCTTCCGCGCTTCGTTTGCTCGAGGTGCTCATTTCGGCCTGGAGGACTGCACCCCATGTAGGGCAGACGAGGAGACGGAGACGGCAAATCGACTGTCTCATCGCTGTCGACAAAGTGGGTAGGTCGGGCCGAGAGGCGCTCTGAACCCAATTGCTCCCGGAATTTCCTGACTTCCACACCCCATCAAGATGGCGGAGGCTTGTCCTGCCGCATCCTTGCGCTGATCCGCCAGGCTCGAGATGAAATGGAACTCTTCTGGAAGCCCGGAGGCACTAAAAGCGCTAGCTTTGATGGTCACCTCCCCAGCTGGTCAACAACGATTCTTGACGACTCCCGCCATCACATCCTGAAACCGCATTCTCTGCAGCCCACCAGGGTTTAGATCGCACACCGGACCGGATGGAATGTCGATGGCAACCAAAAGCCTCAGGTAGCAACCGCATTTTTCTCTTTTGTTCGCCCAACCTTCACGCAGCCATTCGCAACGACTAGCAACTATTGAGTGGGTGAGTGACGATCACCTCCATCAGCACAGGTTAGGAGCAATGCTTCGACTACTTCGACTACCGTGCCGTGGAGATAGCGAAGCGAACACGCGAGCATCTTACAGCGGGCCGCGAAGCCCCTGACCGGCGCACCCTGCTGGCCTTTCGCAGGCCGCTGCTGCATCTTACGAAAGTATTGGTATCTTGCATCATCCCCTGCGGGTCCACACACGGGGCTCGGCTGGCCGCGATGATTTTGTATGAGCGTTCGGGAAACTCGACCATGTGCTCATCACTGGGCGAGAAAAGATTCGGGTGGTTAGCTCCTTGCCCGCTAATTCTCCGGTAGCTCGGTCCGCCGTTGAGCTCGTGAGACGGCTGGGTAAGGATGCAACGGGGAGAGATGGAGCTAGGCGCGGGCCAAGTTTTCGGCAAGAAGTCTACTCCACGCCAGTACACCTTGGCCTGGAAATCTCACGTGTCCTCTTGCGGCGAGTTGGACAAGCCGCGTCCATTTACATATAGTGTTTGGCGTCTGAGCACTAGTCTACTGCGTACGGAGTCTGGGTACCACCCAGAGCTCGCTCCCGGCCCTGGCGTGCTGGTTCTTTTTTTTTTCACCGCCGAACTGACGATTGGGCGGAAATGTTTGAGTTGCAACGGGACGGCGTGGCCGTTGACCAACCGAGCGGAATTCGGCAGAAGCCCAAGACTCGTCGGAGGCTCGAAAGTCGAGATCGTCAACTGCCGCAACGCAAGGGGCACACCACCCCACCCAAACTCCCCCAACTCCCCTGGTGCCGACACCTCATCAGTCGGGCTGCCGTGGCATTTTCCCCAGCCTGGCTGTTTCTGGGAAGCCAGAGACAGCGGAGACCCGTGACGGACTTTGCGCGTTACTCTCCGTCGTTAGCGTCATCAGTGTCCCCGTTGGCTTTCTCCGTGCGCAACGGGCGCACCAGGGCTGCTCGAGATGAAGCACCCGCAGGCCTTTTCTTCACACCCCTGCTGTACGGCCCGCCTTCAGTTTGGCCAAGCAGCTGGTCATCTCCCTCCCGACGACCCGTTGCTACGTTGTGAGATCTTCCCTGTCGCCGACCCCCGGCGGCCGATGTTATGCAGCCGGCCTAGCAAGCCTCTTCTTGCCCCTGGGGCCGCAATATGGACTCCCGTGTCGATTCCCGTCCCTGACTCCACCGCTGGCTTGGGCGCTCGCACACTCGAAACTTCCTGCTAGTTGGTTGTTCGACGTATAAGCCTCGCAGAGACGCCGACCAGCCCTCCCGTTCTTGCTGCCCGACGATCCAACATGAGTTGGCATAGCCCTTCTCCTGCATCTCTCCGTCCCTCCTTGGTTTTCTAGATAATACTCTCCCGTCGCCTACCAGTCGAGCTAGCCCGATGGCCATGCTCCATCTTCACCACTCCTCCTCCTCTCTCCTCTGAACACGCTCCAGTTGGCGCCCCTCTTCTTGTCTAGCACCCTCTTTCCCCATCCTCCTCCATCGCCCCAACTATGACAGGCTCTCCATCCTCGCGCAAGTCGCGCATGACAAGCGCTTCCAACGTCATGTACACGAATGCCGTGTACTGGCCTAATCACCGAGTTTACAACGGGGACACACCAGGCGCCCTGAACTACGGCTGTATCAACCGAGTCTACTACGCCTTTGCCAATGTGACGGCAGACGGGGGCGTGTTTGTGAGTCCGGCTTCAGTCCCTGAGTTTGCCACCACCACAACTGACTTTGGAGCAGCTGAGCGACGAGTGGGCGGATGCCACGGCGCCTTGCGATGGTGTCCAGGGCGCTCTGGGGTCTCTGATGCACCTCAAGCAGAGATACCCCCATCTACAGGTCGTCTTGTCTGTGGGCGGCGGCGCTTCTGCTGAAACATTTCCTGTTGTGGCGTCCAACACGATTCTACGAGACAACTTTGCGCGCTCGGCCCGCGGGCTGGTGGAGGCGTCTGGCCTAGACGGCATAGACAGTGAGTTTCTCCTGGCCCCCTAGCCTCCGGCCTGGCCCTATCCCTTTCCCTGCCTCTCTTCCCGCTGTCACTATCACGGAAACTAGCGTCGTCGTGGCCAATGGCCGTAGGCAGAGCCAATCCCATCTCCCCATCATGCAGATGGCGGATTTTGGACCCCTATTGCTCAACATGGCACAATGATTGCTGACTGGATCAGTTGTTTGGGAGTATCCCTGCACGCCGGAACAGGGAGCCGACTTCCTGGCCTTGCTGGCGGCTACCCGGATTCATCTTCCTGAGGATCGATATCTGCTCACTGCCGCATTGCCGGCGTCAAAGTCGATTCTCCAAAACATTGACGTGCGGCGAAGCGCAGAATATCTCGACGTCCTCAACCTGATTGCCTACGATTTTTTCGGCCCCTGGACGCCGAGAAGCGGACACCATGCGCAGCTCTACTCGATGAGCAAGGACGAGCCTTCAGGGGCAGCCGGCGTTCAGTTCCTCATGGCTTCAGGTGTTCCGGCCAAGAAGATCTTGCTCGGCATCCCCCTATTCGGGAGGAGCTTCCTCCACGTTAACGGCCCTGGCCACAAAAACCGAGGCGCCGGCGGAGAGGACGGCTCGTTTGAGTACAACACCCTCCCGCGCCGGGGCACCAAGGAGCAGGTTGACAAGCGGTCTTGCGCGGCACAATGTGTCGGCGGAGACGGAGGTTTCATCACCTACGACAATCCGGATACTGTCAAAATGAAAGCCACATTCTGCAAGCAGAAAGGCCTTGGCGTATGTTTTTTTTTCCTCGTCTTCCGAGTTACCCGCAGTCTCTACATTTTGGCGTCTAATGCTAACAGAATTTACTGTACAGGGTCTTTTTTACTGGAGCGCACCATCGGATGCCAAAGACAACAAGAGGAGCTTGATAACCGCAGGCTTTCGGACGTTGCACAGCTCGTAGCAGTACAGACGGATGGCCCTCGCCGCCACAATAGCACGGAGAGCACAGGGGACGCTCCTCTGGGGCCCGGAAACCACGGTGCTCTGCACACGCTGACCAGCGGTGATCAGGACTGGGGCAGCGTGACGACCGACTACCTACAAAATTTTCATTGGCTCGGAAGCGAGTTGATGCTGGACCTTTCCTTTCCTTTGGGCAGATGGCGTGCAGATGCCGGGGGCAATTCAAGGGACCGATTTGGCGGCTCGGCGTACCTGGTGTTGAACAATATGTCATGCATGCATGGAGGAGGGGCTCTCCCCTCGTATCATCGGTATTTCATTTGGGCGTTTTTATGTCTTTTTTTTCGACACTTTCTTGGGGGCGGGTTAGACATGGGACCAACAACTGGGCAAGGTACTAGAAAAGGCGGATTGCCCAGAGTAGCAGCGCGATGGGATGGAATGTACGGGGATGGTGGACGACGACAGGACACCAAGTTTGTACGTGTAACTCATTGATGGAAGGGAGAAGTCTGGCTGTCTCACAGGTGAAGCTGGTGGTGGTGTTTGTGGGTAACCAGCCATGGAGTCAAGGCGGTCAGTGTCAGATGAGAGACGAGCGAATGCGATAGGACAGGCGTCAGCTTGGGCTGCCCCGAGATGCAAATCTGAGTCTGGCCCCCACCCCGTTTTGTGTCTTCTCCGGCGCCTTGAAGAAAATCTAGGTAGGTGACGTGTTTTTCTGGCGACAGCCCAAGCCACGGGCGCGCCGGATCGCGTGCGTCTGGGTTGCTATTCCTACCGAGCATGTGGTCTGATCCGGAGATGCCTAGGCAGATAGGCCGATCGAGGGAGACACGACAGTAGTCGGTCGGTACGGAGTACCTAAGAGATATTCATGTTACTGGTGCAAGAGCGGCAGGCAGGGTCACGGCACGGTGAGCGTTGCCGAGCCTAAGGGAGTGGATGCCCAAGAAAAGCGGCCAGTGTGCGATTGAGTGACCATGACAGACATGGTTTGGATGGCTGCCACGTCGTCGATGGGGGAAGATCAGAGTCACCGCCAAGGATACCGGACGGGGGGAAAGCCCCGATTCTATGACGGTAGCACGAGGGGACGGGAGTGGAAAGCGTGGGGTGCGCATTTGTCGATGGGGGATGGGCTTTGGGATGGCATGACATGACAGAGACGGGATGACTTGGGTTGCTTGCCTTGTTTTGTTCTCCTGTAGGTATGTGTCTGCGTGCCTGCCTGCCTGGTTTGTCTAGACGGAGGGAAAGAGAAGTAGTTTAGTAGAGGGTACCTGGAAAGCGTGAATGTCTTGGTGAGGGAGGCCGTAGAGTACTTGAACGTAACGTTTCTGATACTTTGTAGCTGAAAACCTGCAAGGGCTTTACGGCGGCTGCGGGGAAGGATTCGGGGGGTCCCATGTTTCCTGGGGGGGGGGAACTTCCATGATGAAAGGATGGATGTTGGGTCGAAACGCGGCGGGGCTGCTGGGCTGGGCCGAGGGGGTGCTGTTTCCCAGCTGAACGGAGACTTTTTTTGGGGGCCACCCAGCCGGCAAGTTCCTGCTGGCACCCGCCCAGTGCAGGTGGCTTGCTCTTCCCCAAACGTTCCAAGGTTCCATCCTTCCACAGCCTCAGCCCCGCGCACCGGGCTGGACGCGGGCCGCCTTACGCGATTCGGCAATGACCTGGCAATTGGCGATGGTGGTGCTTCTGCAGCTTCACAACTTCGGTCCCTGGATCGCCCTGCATTCGCAGTGCCCACTCAACAACACCCCATCGGCTGCAGCCCTGGCAACGCCCTCGACAGGACACGCTTGCCAGGTCATCAATCATGAATGCTGCCGCCGTCACCCTAGCTGAGCCGCAGCCGCTGGATTCCGGTAGGTGGCTTTTTCTGTGTGCTGTGTTCCCTCTGCTGAAACAAATGCGAGGAGGGAAAGCTACGATTTGCTGACGTGTTTCTGCCCGCACACAGTCGAGTATGACCCGATCGCGCACCTCAACCTCTTGTTCTCGCACCCGTCAACGGTGACGTCTGTCGGGCGCGTCGCGTCGACGCTGCAGCACCACCAGGATGACCTCACACAGTCGATCGCCTCGCTCGAGACGGCGCAGGCATACGGCCCCGATTCGTCGCTGGAGCGTATGCAGTCGGCGCAGGCCGAGCTGGCCGAGCTGTTCCAGCGTATCGAAAGCGTGCGCAGCCGCGCTCTGCAGACGGAGCGCGACATCACCACCATGACGGCCGACATCAAGCGCCTCGATGGCACCAAGCGCAACCTGACGCACAGCATGACCGCCCTCAAGCGCCTGCAGATGCTGACGACGGCCTACGAGCAGCTGCGCGCCCAGTCGCGCACCCGCCAGTACCGCGAGTGCGCCGGCCTGCTGCAAGCCGTGCTGCAGCTGATGCGCCACTTCAACAGTTATCGCAGCATCGAGCAGATCGCCGTACTAAGCCGCAACGTCAACGACCTGCAGCGCGAGCTGCTTGAGCAGGTGTGCGAGGATTTCGAGATCGCCTTTGCCAAAGGTGAAGTGGCAGCCCGCCGCGGTGTTCTCGTTGAGGCCTGTCTGGTCATGGATGCTCTGGGCGAGCACGCCAAGTCTCGTCTGGTGACGTGGTACGTCAACACGGAGCTCCGCGAGTACAGGCAGGTATTCCGGGGAAACGATGAGGCGGGCAGCCTGGACAACATAGGACGTCGCTATGCCTGGTTCAAGCGCACGCTCAAGACGCATGAGGATGAGCATGCCATGATTTTCCCGCCACACTGGCGTGTCAATGAGATGCTGGCCGCAGCGTTTTGCGACGGCACGAGGGATGACTTCAAGGGCATTCTCGAGAGGAGCATGCGCAGGCCTGACGGTCCGAAACTTGACGTAAATCTGCTGCTCAGCTGCCTACAGGAGACAATGGACTTTGAGCAGGGCTTGGACCGACGATTCGCAAACGAGTCTCGGGCAAGCATTGATACACTCAGCTCGGCGGACGATCGGGTACAGAACTTCAATGGCTTCATATCAGTCGCGTTTGAGCCGTATCTGAGCCTGTGGGTTGAATCGCAGGACAAGGCCCTCGCGGCCATGATTCCTAGGTACAAGTCGCTGCCTCTCCTGCCTCCTGACGAGGACTTCTCGTCCCAGGCGGTCATTTCTTCAGCTATCGAGCTCTTCCACTTCTATAAGGTGACATTGTCACAATGCGCCAAGCTCTCTACTGGCGAGCGCTTGCTGGACCTCACGAAGATACTGGCAAAGTATCTGGATGAGTACGCCCAGCAGGTTCTCCTGGCGTATCTTCAGCGTGGTCAAAATCCTCCTGTTCAGGACATCGTTCTTGTCCTCAACACGGCAGAGTTCTGGCATGTCAATACAGGCCAACTCGAGGAAAACATCAAGAAACGAATCGACCCTGAGCTCGGGTCAAAGGTTGACCTGTCCTCCCAGTCAGACGCTTTTATGGGCGTGGCTAGCGCTGCGGTTCTCGCCATGGTCCACAGAGTCGAGGTTGACTGCGAGGGTGCATGGCGAGAGATGAAGAACACCAACTGGAGCCGCATGGAGGCCGTCAGCGATCAAACGTCCTATGTAGGCGAGCTTGTGAAGCACGTCAATGCTGGCGCCGCGGAGGCCCTACCGCTGGTCGTCAAGCCACAGTATGCTCGGGCGTTCTGTGATAATCTGGTTGAGCATATGGCCACGGCTTATATCAACAACATCGTTCAGTGCCGGCCTGTGTGCGAGGTTGGCGCTGAGCAGGTAAGTGATCATATCTGGCACTCGATACTTCAGATGTCGCTGACAGAACGGATAGATGCTGCTCGATAAATACGTCCTCACAAAAGCTTTCGAAAACCTCTTATCATTCCATAATACCGCACCCCCATCAACACCCGGAGCCTCCACCCCTGCTCACCAACCGCCAGCCAGCTTCGTGAAGCGGGTCAACCAAAGCATGACACGGGTTGACCCGCTACTCAAGACCCTCCAAGTCCGGCCTGTCCCACCAGAAGGGCTGGTTCAGGCCTATCTCGGTTACATAGGCGATCGCTCAGACACCAACTTCCGTAAAATCCTTGAGCTCAAGGGCGTCCGCAGGCAAGATCAAGCGCATCTCATTGAGCTCTTTGCCATCCACCGAGATGGTGCTGGGGCGGGCAGACAACTGGTGGAGCAATCGCCACTCCTCACGCCACTCATGTCTACTACGGGCTTGGGCAGTACTGGCTTAGCTCCCGTGGCGGCAGCCGGGGCTCTCCAGACCAGATTCGACGCTGCATCGCTAGGCGAGAGACTCCTGAATGTTGCGCGAGACGGCGTGGAGAGGATCAATGTCAGTACGACGAGCGGCGCCACGGCTGGTGTTGCTGGGCTGGGAATCACATCGCCGGGAGGGGCAGTCGCGGGCAGTAGTTTGGCGGGTGCAGCGCCGGGTGGCCAGAATGCGACAATCAATGAGAACTTGAAGAATATTGGAAAGTTCTTCAGGAGGGATATTGGAGGGCTGGGTGCGAGGTTTGGGAAGAGGGATGTGACACCGACGGGTCATCCTGATGGGGAACGATGAAAAGCTGAAAGCTGCACTGGGTGGAAGTAGTCACTGGTGAGGTTGACATATTTGGATAACAATGATATGTGGGAATAGAGCTATGAGACTGTAGTCCGATTCACGGTAGCATGGACTGCGTGTAGATGAAATACGAGTAGGCATTTGCATACACCCCCAGGTCGCCAGGCGAATGATAAGGGGTAATTCAGGGGTTAGGTATTAGCCATTCTCCGATTCAGGGTTAGGGTTGAAATTCGGCCTCCCATCATATCCAGGGTTGACAGAGCCGCTGTCTCGGTCACACAACATACCTCACCTCACACTTCACGTATTATCAACAAAGGCGAACTGACCGAACTCAACACTAGCCTGTGCGCTTATATGACTACAGCATGATTCCCTAGCATTTTGGGTGACATAAAGCGCGCGTCGCCAAAACGCTGAGCACCCACCGCACCGCACTTTGAGCCTCCATTTCGGTCATTTCAGTGGGTTCGCCATGATCCAGGGCATCTTCTACGCGCGCTTCTTTGCCCAACAGGGTATACTTTAAACCCCGAATCTTGTGGGAATTTTAACTGATTACAAAATAGGGACCAAGATTGTCGCGCAGAGCCCACCCGGATGCATCGTGCCTGTGCCCGGTGTCGACAGGGCCTGTCTCTTCGACTTCAACGTGCTCCAGGAGTACATCATCCCGCGCAAGGCCTTTTGCAACCGCTACATCACCGTCAACGACCCCGAGGGCAAATACTCTGTCCTAGGCTTCCCGGTGTCAATCCCCAACCCGCGCTACGACCGCAATGAGTTCATCTTCAACTTCGGCCTCGTCGTTGAGTGTAGCGCCAGCGGCGGCAGCGAGAGTGGCGCCGACCAGGTCCCCTACGAGCGCGTCGTCCGACGCCTCGCCGCCACTTTTGCAGAAATGGAAAAGCAAAACGGTTACCTCAGCCAAGACCAAGAGCATCGTCCTCTCGAAGACCGCACTGACGACGGCCTGGACCCTCTCCAGGGCCCCATCGGATCCTACCGCCGCCGTCCCATCTCCTCCCTCCTCGAAATCATCAAAGAAGATCTCAGCAACTACGGCGAATGCATGATCCCCGTTGACGACGCCAACACTATCAACATGAAGCTCTTCCCGCACCACCCCGTCCCGCCCGAGGTCAAGGGCTGGCACGTCCCCGTCGCCAAGATGAAATTCGCCGACATTGTCGATCCTACCTGGGACCTGACCCTCCAGCGCGTCATCGCCCACATCGACGGCGTCTCTGACGTCCGCCGCATCGCCCATTGTGCCGAAGTCTCCCTCGACCTGTGCCAGCTCGCGCTACGCCACCTCCTCTACTACGACACCATCCTCCTCCTTGACATCTTCTTTTTCGGCGCGTGCTACGCGCCCCGTCCTGGAATTCACGACTTCGTCGCCAACGTCGGCGGCATGGTTGACGAGTGCGCCAACTACGTTTGCGTCGTGGGTGCAGCAGCTGCTGGCAACGGGGGTTCGCAGCCAGAAGGCAGCAGCGGCAACATTACCATTACTGACACCAGCAGTAAGAACGGTCAGGGAACCCACGCGGATGGAGACAGGAACGGAGGTGGTGGTATCACCAACGGCTACCGCGTGTCGAATTACATGCTCATCAAGTTGATGACGACGTTTTGTGTGAGTAAGACGGTTGCGGAGTGGCTCAAGGGGCACATGGATGCTGGCTTTGACGTGCTGCGTTTCGTTGACGTGCGCCGGCTGGTACAGTTCGGTGTGATCAAGGGGTGTTTGTACCGCGTGCACAAGCACGTTGTATCGAAGCAGTATCTCGCCGCGCTGGCAACGGGGCAGGCTCGGCCCCTGGCGGGTGGTGATCCGTTGCAGCAGTATATGGACGGATGCCACACCTTTGATCAGATCATCACGGAGCAGACGCTGACAGACTCTGAGATCATGGAGAAGCTCAAGAGCTTTCCGGCGCCAGCAGGTGATTTGACAGTGATATACAAGTGAACTTTGGCTTGGTAGTCCAAAGCAAATCTAAATGCATAAATGATGATACATATTCGAACAGGGGAGTTTAGTACACGCTCCATCTTACATACCTGCCTTTACAGAAAAAATAGTCTGTCACGCTGTGCATGATACCAAATATCCGGGTCCAAAGAACGCCCCAGCCATGCTCACATGCTAATCACCGCTCCGATTCCGACGGTTCCTCATCCTTCTTGGCCTCTGACAGTTCAGGCGCCTGATCCAGCTCCGCAGCCAACTTCGCGTCCTGGACATTTGCTTCTTCCTGGTGTTTCTTGGCAATCTCATCCTGCAGCTTCGTCTCCAACTCCAGTTGCTGCTCGCTTTTCTCCTCAGGGAAGACCAAAATCTCATTCTCGTCCACCTCAGCACGATCGTTTGCCATCTCTTCCTCGATCTGGCTCGCGGTCGCAAGCCCGTTCTTCAGCTTCTGTAGCTGCGTGTACAGCTTGCGGACCTTGCCAGAGCCGGGCATACCCGGGTACATCTCACCCGAGTCTTGATACTCCTCGTTCGTCACCATCTTGATGATGCGGATGTTGTGCTTGCCCTTGCGCAGGATGAGAAGCTTGCCGTCGATGAGATACTTCCGCGTCTCCTGGGGAAACCACAGTTTGATCGGGGTGAAGTCAAGCTGGTAAGGGTTCATGGACCTGCCTTGGTTCCCCAGTCCTGGAGCGCCGCCGATGTAGGCGCCCTGGGCTTTGGCGAGGCGGTGACCCTCCGAGGCACTGCTGGCAAGGCCGGCAGCATAGAGGATTTTACTAATGGAGCTGCCCAACAGGAGCGACTCGGGCAGAATCATGTCTGGCCTAGGGGCTGTGTTGACCGTTATGGGGCCGTCCTCTGGCTGATATTGCTCGGCGCTCCGGGGGGCCGACCCACTCGGTCCCTTGGAGTACACGAGGAGATGCTGGTCCCGGGCTTCGTGTGCTTTCACTTTGCCGTGAATGAAGGTCGCTACTTCAAGCGCCAGGCGGTGTTGCGCGACACGTTTCGAAGGGTCTTCGTTGTGTTCGGCCATGATCTCATTGATCTGCTTCAGGGGAAGGAAGGTGAAGTACTTGAGTAGCTGCTCCACGTCGGCGTCGGGTCGCCGGACAAAGTAGCCGTAGAGGTCAAACACCGAGGTCTTATACTCATCCAGCCAGATAGCATTGCCTGCGCTCTTTCCGAATTTGACGCCACTGGAGTCCGTAAGAAGCGGGACGGTGAAGCCCACTGGGTCATCGAGCTTGCCGTCGGCCGGCAAGTGGACGGATGGGTCTTTTTCATTTGCCCGAGCCGCCTTCACGACATCGATACCAGCAACGATGTTGCCGAACTGATCCGAGCCGCCGATTTGCATCTGGACGCCACGCTGCCGGAGCAGCGTCCACCAATCCCAACCCTGCATGATCGGGTACGAGAACTCTGCAAAGGACACACCGTCTCCTTTTGTCATCTTTTGCTTGACGGTATCACGAGACAGCATAGGCCCGATCCGGAGCGAGGCACCCACTAACCTCAGAACCTCCAACATCGGCTGGCTGTTCCACCATGCATTGTTGTTCACAACGCCTCGCTTCCAAGCCCACTCCTTCTCGAACCCCTGCTCCCGACCGACGCATTCGACATTAATCCACAGCTTCTTCAGTTGCGTCTGTATCATGACAATGTTCATTGCCATGTCAACGCGGGCGATACTCTCGCGGCTCGTCAGGCGACCGGTTGGATCTCCTATCTTGGCCGTGGAACCACCAACTAGACTGATGGCCTGGTACCCGTGAAGATACATCCAGAAGAGAGGCATGAGCGGAACGAGATGGCCGATGTGCAGCGAGGGGGCGGTAGGGTCGATGCCAACATAGGCGCCTATCCTCCTCGTTCGCATCAGCTCGCGGAGAGTTATTTTCGACCTGCCCACAACATCAACAACACACCCCCGTACTAGTCCTGCACAAGAAGGAGTTCTTACCCTGCGACGTCCTTTATAAATCCTCTTTCCTCCAACATGTCGAATGTGTTTTGGATCTCCCCAGTCTGGATCTTCCTCGCTCGCTCTGCCCATTCCTCCTCAGCATGCCTGACCTTTTCGACATACTTGGCGCTCTTTCCCTGCATCTCCAATCTCTCAGACTTCTTCAAGCGCTCTCCATTCTCTTCCCTTTGGCGTAGTCTTGACTTATTCCTGAGGGATAGGACGTATGTTTTCCGCTGACGCGTGCGCCATAATGGCAACTCATTCGAAGAAGGGCGCTCCCCAGTATGTTCTGAGAGACTGGTCCATGAATCTTCTGAGCCCCTGTTGACTTCTTTTCTTGCCACCCCCTCCAAGTCTCTGAATGTGCTCGCCAGACGAACAGCCGGGGAAACACGCGGCAATGAAGTCGCGACAACTCGCCGGCAGGGCAAGCCTCTGCCGAGGAGCAGACCCCGTGCAGGGCCCATTGTCGTGCTTCCAGGCTATATTTTGGTTCTGAATGACTGGATGATACTCCGGAGCATCTTTCGGTGGTCGCAGCGGTGGATTGGTCTGGTCGGGCGCATTCAGAGACGGCGCCGCTGAGCACCGTGGCTTCACGTCTCCAAAGCTCCCAATTTTTGTTCAACGGTGCCTTATCGATAGTATGAGTGGCAGGGGTCTCGAGGGCTTGGCGCACATGCTTCTGCATGGTTCTCGGAGCCCAAGATGTTCCAGCCCGACAGCCGGCTGGTGGGGCTCTTTGGCTGACATCAACGACGAGACGATTGGAGGAGAGAGCTCCCGATTGCCGAGGATCAGGAGTTCGCAGCCATTCGTTCCGGCCCCATCCCGAGAAGCACCACGAGGCGCGCACGGCAGCGACGAAGCACAGCATCACCTCTCTTCAGCAGATCCCGCGACGGTCAATTGACTGCCGAAATCCACGCGCAACACACGATGGCATCAATTGCTCGCTCCGCTCTGCTGAGGCAGGCGACCGCCGCCCCCATCACGAGACAGAGCGTCATCGCCAGCAGCTTGCGAGCCGCCGCTTTCCACACCACTTCCCGGAGGAGCCTCCTGCCACCCCTTCCGCGTGCGTGTCTTGACACCTTAGCTGCTTGATGATAGAATGCTAACTTTGAATTGCAGAGCGCGTCGAGGGCTCAGGTATGGAACTCAATTGGCGAGACAGGGATGGAGACGAGAGGGGAATTGTCTGAACAGTCGCTCTAACGCTCCACTGCTTCCAGTTAACGATCCCGCGCCCGTACCCGACCCGTCGCCTTCGCACGGCTCATACCACTGGACCTTTGATCGTCTCGTGGCCGCCTCGCTGATCCCGCTTTCCGTCGCCCCCTTCGCTGCCGGCTCGCTCAACCCGACGCTCGACGCCGTCCTATGCGCCACCCTGCTCATCCACTCGCACACCGGCTTCCAAAACATCATCATCGACTACATCCCCAAGAAGCGCACCCCTCGCGCCCGCAGGATCTTCACCTGGGGTCTGAACGCCGCCACTGTCGTTGTCGGCCTTGCGCTCTACGAGTTCGAGACAACCGATGTTGGTCTCACCGAGGCTATCAAGAGAGTCTGGACCGCATAAGCATAGGATGGACGGTGTAATTGGAGCAAGGAAGGCTGTAAAACAGTAACAAAAAGAATTCCCTATTTTGTTTTGACGTTCTGTTGTCATTGGCGGCAGAAGAAGAGAGCATGTCTAGACTTTGGAAGTGTGCAACGATTGGCTAGCATTGGTCAACAGACTCTGCAACGACACAATCAGGGGAGAAGAGCAGAGCAATTGTACAGCTACAGCCATGACTATCTGGGTCAAATCCCGTGGTAGAAAATAGTGTTAGGGGGAAACACCGACGACGACAACGTTGCATCGCTTGAACAAAAGTTCCAACACACAACGTACCCTACCTTAGGACATTGTCATCTACCAATCCTCCTGTAAAAAGGCGCTTCGGAGTCCTGAATCCTTCCGCGACTCGCGGGTTTCATCTGGCCGCGATTTAGCCCCATTCACCACTCCAAACCCCTTTTCCCCGCGCCTGATGGAGTGGGAGGTATTGTGGGTTTGTTTCCTTCGCATTAGTCCCCTCACATTGACCCTCCTTTTCTCCAAAGTAAGGTAACATTACTCACTCCTCACACCTCCAACACCCGCGCAAAGTTTGGGGGCCAAAACCCAGAACCTCCAAAAACTCCAACGGAAGTACCCACGTACCCTGCGCCTAACCAACCCGCCCAAATTGCGCCACCACCGGAACCCCTTCTCCCGGATCGAAAAGCACAATCAGCCTCCCGCACACAGCCACACCGCCCACAAACCACGTCACATTCAAGCCTCATCCGCCCGGCACTTTTCCCATCCCACCCGATCGGCCCTCTCCGGCGGCTCCGAACCGAACAACCCAGCGGCTCCACATCCCTGAACTTGCCCCGGTCCCGGTCTGCACTCACACACACACACTCACTCACACGATGCACGCGGTAAGGCTGAAGGCTGAAGGCGGGCGCCACACTTTTTGCTTCCCAACGCGCATACCCAGGGTACATGACCTGTCATCGTCTCCAAATCCTACCTACCAGCGTCTGCATCTCATCTGATCTCATCCCCTGTTGCATCGGGAGCGATCAGTTCCGTCCGGGTCGGCTTCGGCGAGGGGTGTTCGGATCGAAGGATTCCGGCAGGTATAGCCGAGTAGCCAAGATTGCGGTCCGGCCGTGATGCAAGTTGTGTGGTTTACGATTACGAGGTGAGTTGTTGACAACACCACCATGCAGTCGTGACGCTGCGAAATATTGTTGGGAGTTCTCATAGGCGGCATTGCGATACGGCTTACTCTTGTTCTCAGGTGCTTCAGCCTTAGATTCAGCGAGGCGGAGCAGTAGTTGATGTTCCGGGGAAGAGTCACGATGCAGAGTGAACCAAAACGCCAAGCATGTAGATACACTCAGGGGTTGAGGGCCGACATCGTCCGTAGAAGCTCCAAGAGTAACTTCACCAACATAGAGTATGCAACAAAGACAAGGTAAATGCGTTTCTATTAGCCCTTTGCTCCAGGCGCACAGGCTCTGCCGTGCCAGGCCGTTCCCTTTCGTCAAGTCTTCCTATGTACTTGCCGGCCGCTGAACCGTTCTAGAAGGCTAGCCTACATATCCCCAACTCTCTTCCTAGGGAGCCAGACCTATATGATAAAATATATACGCAGAAGAAGATAAAGAGCATTTATCTATGTTGATCAAATGCGGGTCAGCTTGTCACCAGGAAACCATGCCTGCAGAAACGAAAAGAAAGCTCGTTCAAGCTAAGCGGATTCAGTCGAGAATCCACAAGCTCCGGCAGAGACGAGAAAGGAAAGGAAAAAAAACAAGGAACACCACACTGAAAAGGGGAGATGCGAGAGATTTTCGAAACGTAGGAAGGGAAATTAAAAAAAAAAAAAAAAAACCGGCAGAAATCACAGAAGAAAACCCAGGGTATATCCAAACCCAGCTCGGCCAAATCAATAATCCATATGTAACAAAGGAAAAATGCCAACACAAGCCATGATATATAGACTCCAATCCCAGCCAGACAATGCATGCAACCCAAAATAAAACCCCAAGACAAGTAATCGCCGTAGGATAGAGCAAGCTGTTTGTAGGGGCATAACTCGTAAAATCGTCAAATTTGCATGGAACCGCCCAGGCGGCTTCCCAGTGCGATATGGATGGAGTCGACATATTTCTCTGTGTCATCCTGTCAGCATTCGCAATTCCAATTCAGATGCGAGACAACTCGCCAGCAATGTTCCATCGCATTGCGAACCGCGCCAAGGCCGACTTGAAAGTCTCTACCTTTTGCAGCCACTCGCCGTCTTGCAAAACACCGGTGCCGTGAGAAATCAGCAACAAGGAGGCGTAGTACATGGCGAACGCCCCTGACGCCGCAACACTGCCATTGCGCAGTCCCAACTCCGTCTGTTCAGTATTCACTGCTGAGCTGTAGATGGAGCTGATGACGGAACGAATCGTCTCGACCGGTCTTTTGTCGTTGGTGTCGGATCCGGGAGTGGTCGCCCGGCGTGATCCCGAAGCGGAACCCCCCATGGCTCCGGGCAGGAGACCCGGCTGGTTTATCTTCATCAGGGCGCTGTCGTAAATAATAGTCAGCCTTTACGGTTCTACCCTCGGGATTGGTGCGCATCCGGTGGCGGATACGAAAGGGAAGGCAAGGGCAAAGAATTGTACATGAAATTGGTCCCCACCGCTGCAGTTCGGTCCCCCCTTTTCCAGTTTGACGAGAGCATGTTGATTGTATGAGCCGTGATAGCGCCCGAGAGCATGTTCCGGTCGGCCGAGCTTGGTAGATTGGGGCTAGAGAGCTGCTGAAGAACGTTGCTGAGGTACCAGGCCGAAGTGGCCTCGGGCCATACTATGCCGTCGATCTGATCGATATTCGCATCGAGAAACGTGCCCTCTGCGGATCCTCCCACCTGGTTTCCAAATCCGAGGCCCACGCTGCCGGGCAAATATTGATCGAATGACTCTGGGAAGGGTATCGAGAAGTCCCAATGCAGATTTGTCGTGTGCATGGGATATTTTTGGTCTTGGTAGCTGACGTGGATAAGGCTGTGTTGTCAAGTGTGAGTGGTTGCTTGCAATCTCAAATCACAGTGGCCGTCTTACCAGTCAATGTAAACCACCGCCCACCACAGAATCGAACACAACTTGAGTTCCCTTGGCGCGAGTGCCTGTCGCTCATCGCTCCAAAACGGCTCGTAATGCCATCCGAACGCTTTCGTGATCTGGAAACAGCGGCCCACAGTCATGTAAGCTTGCTGTGGCATGGCATGAGAGAACTCGTACATGGCGACGAGCAGCTCAGCCTGCAGCAGCGGCATCGAGAGCGCCTCTTTGGACTGAACGAGGTTGAGCATCGTCTTGGCCGACAGGTAGAGGCTATCGGCCATGCCGGCGAGCGAGTGTGGCATGGGGCTGCGGATGATCAGGCGCATGCAGAGCACCAGGACGGCCGTCTCTGCCGACGGTGTCTTCCACATCTCCTCGAGGCTGGCGTCGAAAGCGATGCGTTCCACCACCGTAAACCATGTGTTGACACCACCGAAGTACGACGCGACCACGTGCTCGACGCCCTGCCGATGACCGAGAATGTCCGAGAGACATCGGCAGGAAAACGAGTGGACGTCCTCGGTCGTGTCCATGGATGCGAAAAGAGCGGGATTCAGAATGCTCCAGCGATGTCCGGACTGGGGAGTCAAGAGTTGCTCCATGACTGGCGTGTAAGTGCGAGCCGGGGCGACGACCTGGCCCATAAAGGCTTCGAAGCGAACGGGGCCTGGAGCGCCGCCGCTGCCCGGGATTCCGGCGTCATCCTCGTGTTGACAGACTTGGAGAGAACTAGTGCGACCGTTAGCTGGCGGGTTCACGCCCTATAAAGGCTAAGCTTTTCTTACTATGTGCATCGGCCGCAAGACGGCAGTGCTTTGTCACAACGCTTCTTTTTTCTCCGGCAGTTGAGACAGACTCTTGAAGACTTCGCAGCGGCCGCTGACTGCTGTGAAGGGGATGTTGCGGCCGAAGACGACCCGGTGGCCGACATAGCGGGCGGGAAAGCGGAGAGAGAGCGCGAGGAGATACAGATGCAGCTTAACAAGGGCGGGCTGCGGTGAGTGTTTCGACTATCAGTCAAACCTGAGGCTGAGGAATATATGGGGGGGGGGGGGGGTTGCTGATCGGCAGAGAGGCGCGTTTGTTGAGCCCAGGAACGGCGATCGACGAGGTGATTATCGCAATGAGTGTATCCAGACCGTGATCTAGGCACTGGTATTTCTCTTGTTGATTCCTAAGTAGTCGACAAGCTAACAACACTAGTAGGAGTAGAGATAGCAGGCCTAGACATGGTGGGCCGGGCACGTAGACCGGGTTGAGGTACTCGGCCCTTGTTCTTTATTAATACTACCTACCCTACCAAAGGGGCAAGGGGGTCTAGAGGCCACCACGGGGTTGGCGATGGGATAGGTCGGATGGGATGGGATGGGAAGGGCAGTACACCCGTCGAGGTAAGAACGCAAATTGGGTGGATCAAGGTACCTCCAACCTCAGCATACAGCTTGAACGCCATCCACTGCCCAGATGCCCGGCAAGGATGGAAGCTTACCGCGTGGAGCACATAGCCAAGTACCTCTCGGTGGGTATTTTGCCCTATGGGTACGCAGCACACATTCACACACACCTCAGCCATGCCGCGAGGGTGGCTCCTGTCGCCCGTGGCCCCTGTTACTTCCCTGACGAGACCGGGGAGGTGTCTTTGGCTGCTGCAGGTGCTGCTATCAGAGCAAAGAAGGTTCTGACGGCCCGGGGCTGATGTCCCTGCCGTCCAATCCTGGGTCGTGAGCGCGGCGCTGAGGCTGCGATGTTGACAGCTTCTGGGCTTGCCGTGCCCGACGGCAGGCGTCTGGGATGTGGGTGGTGGATGGGCTGGGATGGCGTTCCCTTTTCCCCTGAGAGCTGTGCCGAGCTTTACTGCAGTGCCAGGGAGTGGAGAGCTCGCCTCGGGGCGGTGTCAGCCATTTGGTTGGGGTGTGAAGTACCTGTTGGTTCCTTCCTCGATCTGGCAACCAGCAGCCTATAAGGGAAGCCCTCCAATCAGCGACCCCTGGGCTAGCAGCTATTTTTTCTGGGGCTATGTTAAGCGATGCAAATGCCCCACCACAAGTGACGACCCGCAATCCTGGGAAGGAGACCCTTTGCCATCGAAACACTTCCCCGATTTCCCTTGCGAGTCGAACCAGAATCTAGGTCAACTGCTGCATAACCTCAGATCTTATCAGTAAAAATTCCATGACCCGGCCGCCACCCCGGTCGCAGCGCTGCCCGCAAAGCCCAAATGGAGTCCAACCCACGCCCACGGATAAGGAGCAGCGATGACAAGAGCATTTGGTTTTTTTTTTTCCGCGACTCGGCCGAAGCGCGTGGCCTACCGCCGTGGGGCGCCGATGAACAGCGATCTCTGGCGGGGTCGGTGATATCCTCCCAGCGCTCCGCGGCCAGCCGAATTCCATTGTCGCATGTCTTCAGTTCTGACGAAGGAGCAGCTTCCATGTCCTGAGGTATCTTTTTCCTCTCTAAACCGCCTAGCCATCGGCCTAACGTAGGGAGACATGATGTGTGAAAGTGGGCGGCACCTTGCGTGACGAACATGGATGGAAGTCGGCAGCAGCCGGTACCTCATGCAAGGTTCTCACAGCTTCACCTCTGATTGAATAGCGGCACCCAAAATGCCAAACAGACGTCACATTTTAACTAGATAGTGCCCCACGCCAATGCCCGTGCTTTTACAACGCTCATTTTCACTGGTCTCCAACACTAATTCTGTTGCCTAGGTATCAGGACGCGCGGAGCGCAGAGTGCAAGGTACTACATTTCCATTGCATCTGGCTCCTCACTTCTACCGCTTCAGGTTTCAACTATCACCACCCGTTGTGCACGGGAAGCTCAGAGGGGTTAAGGTCAAAGGTTGAAGCTCCGGGGCAAACAAAAGTCCAACTGTTGGTGCGGGAACGCGAACACGCACGCCATTTACTGCCGAGGGTTTGGCTTGACGACACCGCAACCCTGCTTCGGGAGCGTTCCGTGTGAATCCTAGAGACTGGATACTGGTCTCAGAAGAACCCAAAATATGCCTATGGGTCGGGCATTAGATGTCGGAGTCAGGAGTGTTTATCCCCGACAGATAACCACAATACTCTTGATAAATAATGCCGTGGCAGACGTCTACCAGCCCTCCGAGTGAGACTGAACGTTGCTAAGTGCCCCTTGCCTTGCCGAGTTAGCGGGGTTGTTTCGGTGACTTTAAACCTGGGGAGCCCATGACGCCAGCGCCGGGTGACAGTCCTTCGAAGTTCTGTTTTTCGAACAGGAGACCTCCGAATTCAGAAAGACGCAGGCACCTCGGCAGGACCAGACTAAAATTTGCAACTATGACTCTTTCCCGGAGCGCGGGCACAAGTGAACCAAAGACAACAAGTTACTAAGCGCTATTCAGCCCTACGGGCCCGAAAAGAATGTTGGAGAAAATGCAGTGAGGCCGACGTTATGCGGGCCAAAACGCTAGCAAAAGGCTGACTCCCCAGTGGCCCAGCTCTGTGAGGCTGATCATAAGGCTGGAGAGCGGGGGCACGAGCTGGCTCGACTTGAAACAGGTGCGTATGGCCTATGGGAATCCTCCAAGGCCCCCAGGCGTGGCCGTTTGGGCTCTCACTTGGCTCCCACTGCGAACGAGGGGTTGTTGGGGGCAGTTGATTTGTGGCGGAAAGCGGCTCATATCACTGCGATCTGGGCTTATGTTCCGGAAGGCCAGTGGCCCGCTGCAACGGGGACACCGGATGCGCCACACAGAGGCTCAGCCACCACCGCTGTCAAAATTCCCCCTCACACCTTCCCAAAGAAACAACGTTGCAGGGGGTCTGTGATCGTCCAAGCTTCAGCGCGTAAAGCCACCTCCATGCAAAATAAGGTTGGCAAACGGTGCTGCTTAAAAGCAAGCGGCCGCCCCCGGTCATCATCCTCCCGGACCAGCCCGCCGTTCGCGGTCCTCCACTGTTTCCATCCGACGACATGGGGGCATTGATTCATTCATTTCTTCCTTCTCGCGCTGATATTGGTTGGCAATCTCCAGTGTTCGAGGCGAGTAGACGAGCAGATGCTGTCCTGCAACAGAAATGTGATACCGAATTCTGCTGCCTGAGAGCGCCTAGGCAGATTTTGGCTCCGATGCCTTACAGAGTCCCCTTCGTTTTCCACGTGAGGTCGTAGCGGATGCCGCGCTAGGCTTAGCAACGCGACAGAAACCGCGTAGACACTAATTTGCCCGTCGGGAGCTGTCATTGCACTAACTTTCTCCTCGCAGTTTCGGCTGGACGGCAGGATTCGATATAAGCTCACTGACGTGACTAATACGAGAGAGACTCTCTAGCGAGCACAGAATGTTATTTCCCCCTTGAGAAGTTGTGTTGTTGATACTATTTGCCACTGCCAACGGCTGCTCGAGCGCTGCGTAGTCCGTGTTGGACGACCACGTGTGCTGCGACTTGTTGCGGTATCTGGAACGCGCTTACAACACATGTAGAAGCACCTTTCGCCAATCGCAGACGGCACACCCACTCCGTTCACTCAAGCTCCAGGGATCGGCACCGAGGTATCCTGTCTCTTGGTGCAAATCCAACAGCTGGCGTACATGTTGACTCGGTCGATGCAGCTCCCTTCCGTCCGGTTGCCAACCCGCTTGCCGGCGAAGCCGTGGGCTTCGAATTCTCGAATATACCAGGGTGTCAAGGCGGAGGAGCGCAAAAGTACGCGTCCTCCGATCTTGAGCGCCCGGTTTAGTTTGAGGATCTGCTGTGCAGCAGCATCAGAACCAGGATCGAACCAGTCCATGCTATCCATGACAACTGCAACCGTGAGGCTTGCAGGCTCTATGCGGCCGACGACTTCCTCAATCTCGTCGGTATGGATCCTCAGGCGATTGAATGCGCCAGGGCGGCTTAGGTGATTATACGCCGCTTGAGAAAGATATTCAGGGTGGCAGCGTTTCGAGAAAGATCCCTCCAGACAGACATGGTAGTATGGGTTGTCAGTCGCGATGTGGGTTTCTCGAATCACCGGGTCGAATGTGTTGACCATGTAGCTGTCAGAAGTGTCAGCTCAGACTCCTTCCTAGAGACGACACTATCTTTTCTCCCTTGAGATAACGCAAAGGATGATGGGAAGGGAAGTCGGCCGCCAGAGGGTGAGATACGTACTGCCACACTGCCTGAGCCCGGGTGTTTTTAGCCGTGGGATTCGGTCCGTTGACGGCATCGCTGTTGGCGTGATCTGCCTCGATCATCGCCAGTTGGTTTTTCGGCACGCCCAATGCCGACCAGAGAAAGGCCTCGGAATCAAGGACCAGGCTGTTGACGATGCGGCAGAACAAAGCAGGTCGAATCTTCGACTGCCAGATCTCTGCCTGTTCGTTGAGCGTCTTGGCTGCGAGCAGCTTCTTGACATCACGACGGCAGCCAAAGACGCGGGAAATCCATCGAAAAACTCGAATTGCATGCCTGGAGCCACCTGTATCGTATAAGCCGCGGGATCGGAATATGTCTGAGTGACTGAGCCAGTATTGGAAAGCTCGACTGGAAAGATGAGGCGATAACTTTGAGACCAGGAGAGACCGGAACTCGGGATGCTTTCCTTCGCCAAAGAGCTTCCATACGTCCTCATACGGCAGAGCCGTAAAGGCAGCCACCTTCAGTTCTAAGAGGTGGTTCTGTGTCGGGTTGAGGTCGATGGCATGAATCCTAGCCGAGCTTTGCATCGCGTACGCGAGGATATTGTCCCCAGCACTGGTGATGGCCAACACAACGTCCTCGGGTCCAAGCTTTAGCAGATGTCCATCTACACGAGAGTCCTCCCAGGTGAATGCATAGATGTACTCATCATTGAACTGAGTGTGCTTTTTGAGCTGATCGTCGTAGTACAAGCGCCAGTGGTGGTTTTGGTAGAAGAACGACGGGAGCGGCAGGTTGGATGCCAGGTTTTGCGCTGCAGCTTCGAAAGCCTTTGATCGAACTTGGTTCGCTGGCGAGTGGGCGATGGTCTTGTTGCTTGGTCTGATCCATTGGGTTTCTCTTGCCAGAGAGTCGACGTAGTGAGCGATATCGCCGTGAGGCTCTGCTGCTGAAAAGCGGCCTTTGGGACAACCGACCCAGACGTAGTACGGAATAGATCCCAGCGTGTAGTTGCGGGAGCTGACCATCAGAACCGTTCCGAACCGATACTCAAGATAGTCGCGGCGTCCCGGCTCGAGAGCGACTCGGTCCAGATCGAACCAAGCCCGCCAAAACGTGCGTGCAAGGAAGTTGACATGGCGATCAATCATCCCGCCGGTGTAGTTTCGGAAGCTGACATCGATCTTTGACTGGACGTAGAAGTCAACCACCCCAACAACCCCCTGAGGAGAAAGGAGTGATGTCAGGGAGTCAACAACTGAGTAGTAGTCTGGCTGTCATGATGTCAGCGGATTATCGGGTACTGCTCCCCAGGCAGGTAAACTTACGATCATAGACAGGCTGTAAGACATGGTGATCAAGTCGGCACCAGATCCCTGCAGTCGGAACTTCCTCGCATCCTCGCAGACAACATTCACGTTTGTCCATCCGAGGCGAGCGAAGCGCTTCCGGGCTACCTCGCACAGCGAAGGAGAGAAATCTACGAGGTAGACGGCCGAAAAGAAGCTGGGAACATCAACGAATCTCGACATGGATTCTGTGGTAAATTTCCGTCAGTTGTTTCTCTCAATTAGATGTTTTCTAGGCAACGCAATGTCTCAAGCGGGCTCAAGCAACGCCCAAGATGCCCGACAAAGCCATACACAACTACATCAGGAGCCATACGGCGGAAAGGGGAGACCCACCGATGTTCCAGCCAGTTCCGCCGCCAACCTGCGACGAGTTAGCCAGCCGCCCTTGATCGTCCACAGAGTGAAACGTACGTCTACCCAGATACGCCCGGCCCCAGCAGAGGCTGAAGCCTTCTCGGCTTTGACTCGAAGCTGCGCGGCGACAAGCGCCAGCATGTCTTCGCGGCCCTTGAGGAGCGTCTTCCTCGTCGAATCATAGATGCTGGCCTGGCCCGAATAAAACGCCTCGAGTGCGACCTGCTGCGTAGCTTTTGCCTCGACGGGGTGCGGCTTGAGGAAGCATGAGTAGCAGAAGAGTATCAAAGACCTAAAGAGGCCCTGGTCTTCGCCGTTTCCATCACGCCGCTTGGGGGAGAGTTGGAAAAGAGCTATGGCAAATAAGGCCACGCCCGAGATTCCAGTGAAAAGAAGTTTGGTATCAACGCCCGGGGGCGAAATGTTACCACCAAGAGAATCCATGGTACTCTCTCATTGCGCACAAGAGGTGTTACAGAGGTGAAAATGTATCCAATAGTTCGCCGGCAGTCTCAACCCCAGCGCCACATGGGAGAAGGGAGCCTGCTATATACCTGACCTAGTTCCTCCCGTCGGGAGCTGCACACCGAGTCTTGTGTGCCATGTCGTGGTGGCCGTGGAGCTCTCAGGCTCGGGATGGACACATGATGGTGGCAGCTTGCGCGGGATACCGGTTACAGCCTTCGGCTACTGGCAATACCTCTCGCTTCTTCCTTGAGTTGACGCGCCAGAGGCAGTTGAGACGGTGTGGTTGCCGTCCCGTGCAACTCGTTCTGATCCAATTGTTCGCACATGTGCATCCTGATCAGGGTCCTGGTGGCGGACAGGGGCAGCGTCATGCAAGCCAAGAACCCGCCAATGGAGGAACGGATATCGCTGCCATGTGTGCTTCTGTAACGTCGAGTATGGGTGTTCATTCTCCCGGGAAGCTGCGTCCCTGCAGGTGGATCGCATCTTCAATCAGATGGAGAACGGGGGATCTGGGGTGGGGCGTCGAATTGTAGCTGGTCAACCAATCACGGAGCAGATTTCCGCACGAGATCGCTGCGAGGATGCTGTGCGGCTCCAGGCGTCGACCCCGCGGACATTGAGGTCCTTTGACAGCGCTTGTGATTGCTTGGTAACCTGGAGACGAGAGAAATCTGTAGGTATTCTCGTAACCTTGAGTATCAGCCGGCCTCGGCGACATCCCGATGTCAACTCTGATGCCGATGATTTTGGGTAATGCGGCAATATGGCTCGGAACGGTGATGATATCTGATGTCTGCTTGTTCGGTGGTAATTATGATGCGGCCCGGTTGTATAGCGCAAGCACGTCAGACTGATACCGCCGTCGAACTTCCCTGCTGGGTGGAGCACAGAAGTGGATGAGGAGTAGCAGTAGAAGTTCACACAGGGAAGTGGTGATGTCCGAAGGCTGAGTCAGCAGTATGAGCGTGGGGGGTCACTTCCTGTGAGATAAATTGGGCCATCCATGAGATTCAAGAAGCTCTGCAGCAAAGTGAGATAGACGTTAGGTATACAAATGCGGAGAGACATTCAAGCTATATTACTATGCCCAATGTCCTAAAAACAAGGCCTGTTGGGGATGTAAGGAGGCATCAGAGGTACCTTTCTACGCCTCCTCTGATGAGCTGCACGGCCTACTCAGAATGCAAGTAGGCATCCGAAAAGTCTTTCTACGCCCCCATCATGAATAGCAAGGCCTATTGAGAATATAAGGAGACACCATGGAGATCTCTCTAAGCGCCCTATTTCCTCCAAAGGCTTTGGTATCGTCTAACCACTGTCTCCAAGCCAGTTGAACCTCTCACCCAGGTATTCCGGACGGTTTCCGGGGTCTCACGTTGACTCTTCACCCCGCCATCGAGAAGATGTTGATGATTGCCACTGGATCTGAAATGCCGCAAAATTCGGTCGGCATACTGGAGGGCGACCTTGGCATAGAACACGTCGCCCGTTTTATCCAGCTGGGGGATAGAACTTCGATGGTCTTGTGAAAAGACCGGGTTCAAGTCGCCAGTCAGGCCGAAATCGCCATAGGGTTTGTCGAGCATCCCCAACAAATCTTCTAGCTTTGTTTTCTTAGATAGGTTAACAAGCGACTCGTTCCGCCGAGGCATCCAGTGAAAATATAGCTTGACCCGGGTATACGTGATGGCCTTTCCATTCGGGTCCGCTGTCTGGAGCCGGAACTCGTCATCGATGCCAAGTGGCTTGAAGGCGAAATGGCTTTTTTCCACCACACATGAAGTTGTTTGTTATGGGAAATTTCATTCCATGAATTGTCGCCGATATCAAAGCTGGTGGCAAAATCTTGCGGCAATAGATCGCTTCCAGGAGAGCATCGCCAACCTTCATCTCTGCATCTTCCTCCAACTTGAATTTGCCGGAGAACTCGCTGCCAGGATCAATATCCGGGGCGTCTTCTGGGTCAGCCCACTTTAGCAGCGTCTTGTTGGAACGGTTCATTACCTAGACGAGATATCGTCTGAACTTATGTCGGGATCCCTCCTTGGAGTTGTGAGTAAACGGCAGAATTTGACAAACAACTGGGTCTCTTGTCCCCAAAACAACACAGCGATTACCGTCGAGAATTCGTCGTTCACTTTTCGCATCTTGTTTGGTTCCTCGGTCATGACTAGCTCAGGAAAGGCGGATTAGTAGTGCACATGACGCTGCCCGGAACTTGGAAGGGACATGCCTGTTTTAATGAAGCATGGCATGACCTGAAAGCGTTGGAAGTAGCACTTTGCTCACATCTAGCCCTAAGACCTTGCTCGCGTTGGCTATAGTTCGGAGCATAGTAATGTCCATCATCATTATAAAAGCGGTGATCAGGGGGTGGAGGGGTTTGAAAAGACGCCGGGATTGGCCGGAGAGTTCTCCAAAGTTAACTTTCCAAAATTCTTGCAGCTTACTCAGGTATATAAGCCTCTCCGGCGCCTCGCCCATCAGCAAGAGATGGTTCGTCGGCGGGCGCTCTCTGCTTGAGCTGGCAGCCATCTTGTTGCGATGTATGGAATTTGCTGTGGTATATCCGTAGAAGAAATGAAATACGTGGAGGGTGCTGGCTGTAACGGGGGGGATTTATACATGTGAAGAGCGGTGCATGGTGGAAGAAAGAGTTCGTGTTGTGTTTTCGTCTATAACCTTGATGCAAACCTCCTCACGCGTTCTTTGAATTCCCTGTATGCGTTGGATTTAGGTTCAAATACATTGAAGGACATGTCCAATACCTCTTTAAACTTGAACGACGTCTTCTTGGATTCCTATCATCCCGCCAAGGTTGAGGGACGTGACCCGGGTCTCTCTGCGCCACTGCGTCTTTCGCAGTGCTTGGCCACAGGGCTCCCGCCTAGGTCGTAGGTGGCTGAACCCATGTCTTCGGCCCTGAAAAATCAAATATCCGCCTAGAATGAAGAAGAAGCAAACTCAAAGAGAAGAGAAAGCTTGCCGCCTTGGAACTCACACTCAGGGTTTGCAGCATGATGATGGGGCAGAAGTTCGGTCCGGTGGTCTTGAATGGGTTGATGTCCACATGTCTTAGTCAGCAAGATAAGAGTGGGGGTCAAGAAATCTGGGGCAGCCGCAGACACGCGACAAGGGTAGGTGGCGCCGGTTCGTTTGCTGTCATTGGCCGTGATGTTCTGCCTGGCGAGCCTCTTCGCGACGACCGCCAGAAAGTCCAACCTTGTTTCAACCGAAACGAAAGCCATCCACCCCCGGACGCTCGAAGAAACGGGATATCGGTGACGAGGCGCAACATTCAGGAGCGCCCGCGAAGATGGCGCCGCCGTCGAGCCAGAAGGGGACGGGGAAGAAGGGTGGTGCCGGCGCGATGCGGCAGCAGCAACAGCGCAGCAGGAACACAACACCCAGCGCCATCCCCTCCCCTGCCAGCCTGCCTCCCATCGAATCTGTCGAAGCCGAGACTGTGGGCCTTCACTTTGAGGTCTTTCGAAACTTGACGTACGAGGACATGGTAGATTCGCCTGCTTCTAGTTCCACGATCCCCGATTCAAAAGGCCTCGATGGCATCCTTAGCAGGCTGCAGAAGCTTAGCACTATAATAGAGACCCGAGGCTCGTATTGCGATCGCGGGATGAGACTTCTCGCGCAGGTGCGGAAGCATAGGCAGGATGAAGAAAGGGGGATGGAGGAGGAGCGCAGGCAAAAGGGCATTGATGATGAGGAACGTGAGAGGAAGGCGAATAAAAAGAAGCGCAAGGCCACAGAAAATCTTGCTCCGCAGGGCGGGAGCATAGGTCAGTCGGTCTTTTTTCCACTGTTTTTTTGCTTCATATTTTCTTGCTTGTCGTGCTGGCGGCCTTGCCTGTCATTTTTCGCTGCTCTTCGCCTTGCGACGCTGCACTTTATCCACGACCCACCTCGCGATCCCACTCTGGTTGTCTATCCGCAATCCGTCGCTGACCCGCCCTGCCTCCAGAGCGTTCATCGCCTTTGCGCGACTCCGGTAACAAACCCAGGAAGCTCTCACGCGACAACGACTCTGCCAGCTCGTCACTCTCCCCCGTTGCGCCGCGCACACCAAGCAACATGGATGTCGACGACAAAGCAAAGGCCGAGGACAACGATGAAGATGACGACTCTTCCGACGATGGCAGACCCCCGCCCCCAGCTCGCCCCCAAGCCAACACCTTCGGCGAAGACCCGTCCACGTTCCCCGATCCGACCGTATATGAGATCCTACCAACCCATGCTGGTATGTCGGAGGAGGAAAAGAGAGAAATTTACTCGGTAGCTACCTACCCAAAGAGCGACCTGGCCGATCTCATTGCTGGTGACCCTCCGGATAAGGATTTTAGTAGCGCCAAACCCAGTAACCAGATCAACTTCAGCACATTTAGCTCATACGCCGACCCGTACTTCCGGCCATTCACCGAGGAAGATCTCGCATTTCTGAGAGAGCGGGGCGATGGCGTAACGCCGTTTGTCATGCCCAAGCGCGGAAAAAAACACTACAGCGAGATATGGGCTGAGGAGGACGGCGCCATGTCAATCGATTCTTCTCCTTCAGGTCGCGACAGGCTTCCGCCAAATCAACCTCGCGGAAGCATCGAAAACATGGACGACGATGTCGCTGAGACGGAAAAGCTCTCCGTCGGTCCACTTTTGTCGCGCCTGCTGCAGGCGATGCGCCCTGAACACCGCGCTCCTCCAGCCGAGGACAAAGCAGTCAACGGCGTCAACGGCGATGGTGATGTCACCATGAACGGCATCGCCTCCTTCGACTTCAGCTTCGACACCTCGGTGGGAACCCCAGCCGCGTCCGGGAGCCAGGCTCAGGTCAACGGGGCCAACGGGCTCGCCAATGGCATCAATGGGACTAACGGTACTTCACTCGGACCAAATGGCGAGCAGGCTCTCCCACCAGCAACATTCATGCCAGAGTCCAACAGTGAGGCTTGGAAGAAGGCCAGTCACCCCAAACTGGACTACTCGCAAGTCGACGAGCGCATCAAGCAAGAGCTCCGCCATATCGGTTTCCTCCCTCTGCTTCCTCACGACCCTTCAAACCCAGGCGCCGCACCCCAACCAGACCCTGCCACAGCTGCTGACTACGACGGCCACTACGACGACGAAGTCGCCGCGCGTCTTCGCCTTCTGCAGTCCCGCCTGCGCGAGCAAGTCCTGCTCAACGGCGCGCGCAAGGCTCGCCTCACCGATCTCGTCAAGGAGCGCATGGCCCATCAAGAGTACCAGACTATCCTTGAAGACCTCGACAGCCAAGTCCAGGCCGCGTACCTTAAGCGCACGCGCACCATGGGCAAGAAGCCAAAGAAGGCCCGCCCCGGAGCTGCTGCGGCAGCGGCGCCCGGTCTCGCGGCAGCTGCTGGCATGGCGCGCCCGGGTATAGGAGACCTGACAAAGACGCTCATGGAGCGTCGGCGTCGCTGGATCGAGAGCATAGGAACAGTCTTCGACGACGAAGGTATTTCCCGCGTACCGCGTGCCGCTGATGAGGGTAGTAGCATTTTCAAGCCTGCCGAGATGGCGGAGCTCCTACGGAAGGAGAAAGATGCTTGGGATGAAGAGGTCGAGGAGGAGTAACCTTTCTGTGACTTATACCCCGGTTCATTGACGGCTTGGATGGTTGTACCGACGGGGCCTTGGGGGGCGTTTTTTTCTGGCGTTTGGGACATGAAAGCCAAAGAGTTGGCTGGTAGCGGTATGGGACATCATGACTGGGCAGGCCTGGGGTATTAGTAGGTTCGGGCGTCAGGGGGCAAAGTGTATACATGATAGCGACAGCAGTTTTGTAAGCTGTAGCAATAGGAATCAAATGCTGTATAATGCGACCATGGGAATCCCCAGCCACCTTACTGATGACCTGCTTCATGATCAAAACCGCTTCGCCTACGTCCGCCCTATCCGTGCCATGGCTAGGCACTCCCCAGATGAATATAACTGGTGACACCCAACTCTGTGGCCTCTAAGTCAACACTAAACTCCAAACCACAACATTTAGCGGCCTGTCCCCGCCAGCCTCCGACCCAGTCAGGACACTACGGAACGCCAGAACTCCCGATGATAGTTTGCGGTGTCCACATCGTCAAGCCAATCTGTCTAGTGGTATCAAAGCCTGTTGTGTATGAATGCACGGTTCTGCGTGCTGTCCGGGAGAGAGAAAAAAATGAACAGTAATAGCTAGAACCAGGTAACAACTCAGTAGCCAGGAAAGACTCGACTCCGCAGCCTCCTCCCTGCGAGTATTTCACCGTTAGCAAGCACTCTCAGGAAGTCTTCAATTCTCGAATACCACTTACATCTCCTTGGCAGAGCCTCCCCTCCATCCTCCATCGGCAACCCATCCAGCGCTGGCCCGTGCTCTCGCGCAGAAACCGGAGGCGTCTCTTGTCCGTCTTCGTATCGTGTGGTGTGTCGAAACCTCCGTATGGCAAACTCTCGGCGTACCATATCATTTGTGATTTTTGGGCAATAACGCTTTGGCAACATGCTTGCTCTGCAGATGGGACAGAGGGAGCTGACTTCGCCGAGAAATTCATCGATACACTCCGGATGAAAAATGTGTCCACACGGAATCTCTCGGATGACGGTAGTTCTGTTTTGGAAGTGTTCCAAGCATATTGTACATATTGGCTGGGGATCTGTTGCAATAGCCAGAGGGGTCCGCGATCCTGTGTGTTGGGGGTGCGATTGTTTCTCGCCAGCGTCTTCGGGTGGGTCTTGGGCGTGTGCGGAGTTTGAAGGTGACCTTCTTAAGGTCTCTGGGGGCTCCCGAGGGGTGGCGCCAGACTCGGAAGGCTCGTACCGGTAGGTATACAGTGGAAACTTCTGTATCTCGGTCATGGGCACCGTGACTCGTCTTATACCCATAGCTTCCAGGTTGACATCCCCAGATATGACTCTGCGGCGCAACGACACGCGCCGCCCAACCTGGGCAAGATGCATTGTAAGCGAGGTACCCGAGATGATGGCAATGAGCACTGCAATGATGATTAGGAAATACACCCAAATCCCAAACAGGGCTCCCGTTGTCGAAACATCCAAGTCAGTCCAAATCCTGACGTAGTCGCCTGTGTAAGGCGCGTAGATTTCGGATATATTTTGCGCAAAGGGAACTTCGGTGACGTCTCCAGAATACAAACTCAACTGGCGCATCATATTCTGGCCGGCCAGGCCGGGTACAGCGAACACCAGATACGGGCTTTTGGCTCTCCATCTCGTCGAGCCGTTGATCTCCCAAACAGCGGATGTTGCGTGGGGGGGCGTGGCGGACGAGTTATTCGGTCGATAGAAAATCAGTGCTCGTATGGGGGCTCGGCTCGCCGCATCCATGTACTTTTTGGAGCATGTTGAACTTATCCAAGGTGCAAGAGCAATCAGATTGTAATTGTCAGTTGGTGGCAGACCAGACAGGCGCACCACGGAGGCCGGAACGAAGGGCTCTGCTCGCTTAGCGCAGACGTCGTCGGGAGGAAGATCAGGGACGTAGAGCAGTCCACCGGTGTCCGGTGTAGTTCTGGGGGCCAGCACGGTAATATTCCCACTTATACGTGTTGAGTAGGTAATATCACTCTATCTATTTGTTAGCTACAGCAGGCGAGCAGTAGGTTACATGTATACTAACATGTTTTGCCGTGATATTCGTAACTGTCGTGCCTGGTGTTGGTAGTTCCCAATATGGGTTACTAAGTAAAAGTCTGCGGTCATGTCAGTTCAGTTGCCGACGGAGGAAGCTGTCCTGCCTGGTGGTGAACGGAGAATCGAAGAGTTAAAGCCAGAACAGTTTAGGATGACGACGTTCCAAGTGTTTGTCGTGGGATCAGCTCAACCAAACGGCGATGCAGCTAGACCTCTTTACCGCAGCCTCATTCAAGGGCTAGAAGAAATTCAGGGGAAACGAAAGGAAATAAACTAGAGATGCAGAACGCACACAGCATTCCGGATCTCGTTGACGGCTGTGAGACGTCATGGGTCAGCCCCTGCGAGCATGTCTTGGCTTACCCCAGGCTTGGCAAAGCTTGGCCGAGAAAGCCAAGAAGCGGCAATCTGGGATGGCGTTTTTAAGAGCGGGACTCACTGGTCGACATGATCATGCATCTCGACGTCTAAGCCATCAAATGAGAGCTTGCGACGTCCGCCCGAGTCGGCGATCGTGTTTGGACAGTTTAGAATGGGCTGCGGATATGCTTCGTCGCACAGCTCAGCTACTTGACGCTCGGCGTGCAAAGGCGGCGAAAAAAAAAGCCAATAAATGTTGACCGGGTTGGGGACGGGGACCGCCGGGTTTTAGATGCCAAGACTTATATTGCAGTGGTGCTGTGCGGCCGTGGGAGGCCCAACGGCCAGGTTCGCAGGTGACCAATGGTTGTCTACCCGGGTTTGAGCCCCGAGCCCGTTCTCTCTCGTCTACCCAGTCGTCTAATCCTGCTCTGGGTGATGGGCGGTCTTGCCTGAATGGCCGATTTGGTTGGCTCGCTGAGCGCAATACTGGAGACTAGAGCCGAGTATGGGGGTGTTACTAAGGTACCGCATCTTGCCAAGTACAGTCCTTTCTGTAGGCAGGGGTTTTGACGTGACGCCGTGTTCGGTATTTCATCTGTTGTGGAAGAGGGGCATCGGCAACATTGCCTGTTTCGCAGAGACCGAATGGAACCGGGGTTGTTGGAGATACCTGACTGCGCCATCCGTATGGCTCGACTGATTCCTCGTGTCCACTTCTCGAAAGACCCTCCGTTTCCCAATCGGACCGGATATACACACAGTGACGGACATAATATTGTGTGCGTTCGAGATAAAACCGTCCCGTCTTGATTACCACAGATTTTCGTTTGTGGACGATAAGCAATGGTGTCTCCTTCGGCCGGGTCTAAATTATGCGGGGCTCGGATTGGGAGCGTTTGAGGTTACAGCCTCTCGTTGGATCCTGCCAAACCACAAAAGGGGCTCTTGGCGCTCCCCTGCCTAATGGCTGCCTGAAATGCCGTCGTCAGCGAGTCAACCTCTATTACCTCCACTTATCAGCAGCAAAATGGGGACAGACAGCTTGAATGTCTGCATGTTGCATATTTCGCTGCATACGTCGAACTCAACTTGCGTCAATCCGACCTAGCGGTTATGGCACCCAAAGCCAGCGACCCAAGACAGGTGCTCCTGGTCCTAAACCTCGCCAAGCGCAAGGCGTTGTACGCGCTCATTGACGACATCACACGATGGATGCGCTCTCAGGTTGAGCTGAGGCCAGGTGGTGAAGATGCTATCGGACGACAGCGACAATCTCCACCTAATGCGGCACTTGCCAAAATTCGTCGCGACGCTTTGGTTCATTTCGACACCTGGCGAAGGGACGTCCTGGCAAAGATCAAAGATATCCTGTCGGTAGTTGACGATGCGAAGATTGTTGACGAACGTCGAAAACGCACTGAGCGGATGGCGCAACGGCGTGTGCAGGTGCCTGCAGCCGGGGAGAATCTCATCGACGTCAGCGGCGCAGGGGATGATTCCGAGAAAGCCAAAGCTGAGCGTGCTGCTGCCGTGGCTCGCCTTCAAGCATCTTACCACCCAATACCGACTAGACTGGTGTCCATTTCTGTGGAGGACCGAGAAGAGACACTGAGCTGCATCCTACTGGTTCTGCTCTCTGCTGGACGGTACTCCGCTGAGTCTCGGGCTCTACTTGTTTATTTGGCTTCGGCACTAGAAGTACCGCTTTCAACACTCAACTCGGAGGAAGTAGAGATTGCCACTTCCCTTGCGGAGTCAGGAGCCGAAGCCGAGCGTCAGGGGAGGACGTCCTCTATGTCGGCCGAAGCGGAGGCTGAGAAGAGGAAACAGGATGGCCAAGTCAGCAGATACTGGAAGGTCGGTTTGGCTTCCGTGGCTGGTGCCGCTCTTATCGGTGTAACCGGTGGTCTAGCGGCTCCAGTGGTCGCTGGAGCTATCGGTGGGATCATGGGTTCAGTTGGCCTAGGAGGTGTAGCCAGCTTTCTAGGGATCTTTTGGATGAATGGCGCGCTCGTGGGTACGCTATTTGGCGCTTTTGGCGCAAAGATGACGGTCAGTTGATGGCATTACTCTGCCTGGTTCAAATTTGGGAACTAATCAATGGCATTCAGGGAGAAGCCGTCGATCAATATGCAAAAGAGGTCGAGGACTTCCGCTTCATCCCGCTGAAGGAACAGAAGGGTCGTGCTTTCACAAAGGACGACGGAAGAAGCCGACGACTCCGGGTATCGATTGGTGTGAATGGCTGGCTCGCCTCTGAGGACGACATCATCAAGCCCTGGAAACACGTCGGGGACGACTCCGAGGTGTTCGCTCTCCAGTACGAAGTGAAGGCACTTCTGGGGCTGGGAGCGTCATTAGAAGACCTGGTCACTTCCTACGCCTGGAAGCTCGTAAGAATGGAAATCCTCAAGCGTACCGTGCTGGTCACATTGTGGTCTGCTCTATGGCCTGTTACGCTCCTCTCAATGGCTTCAAAGATCGACAACCCGTTCAGCCTCGCCAGGAACCGGTCCGATAAAGCAGGCAAGATTCTAGCAGACGCGCTTATCAACAGGGTACAGGGAGAGAGACCAGTGACTCTAGTCGGGTATTCGCTCGGCTCAAGAGTTATCTACGCTTGCCTCCGTTCCCTAGCAGAAAGACGTGCGTTCGGTCTCATCGACACGGTGGTACTGATTGGGTCACCCGTGCCGTCTAATAACGATCACTGGCTTCTGATGAGAACCATGGTGTCTGGGAAGATACACAACGTATATTCTGAGAACGACTACCTGCTTGCGTTTCTATATCGAGCCACGTCTATGCAACTGGGTGTAGCCGGACTACAAGAAATCGTTGTCGAGGGAGTTGAGAATTTGAATTTGAGCGCGGAAGTACAGGGCCACCTCCGCTATCCCAAGCTCATCGATCAGATCCTAGCGCGGTGCGATTTCCCAATGGCCGAGGGGGCAGCACTGGGTCCAATTGAGCACGACGAGGACGAGATTGTGCTGCAAGATGATGATCAAGGAAGAACAGGAACCCTGATTGAACTGGACTTTCTCAGCCCCGAGCATCCTCCACCTGCACCCCAGCCGGGGCAACAACCCAAACTGAATTCTCCATCACAACAGCAACCCGTTAGCCTAGAACAGCGACGGCAACGGGCAACAGTCGTCAGAGCAGCAACATCAAGTGTTCCAACCAGCAGCCCCGATCCATTAGGCATACAAGATACCCTGTCTGATCCACCGCCACCCTATCAACCACGGTCCATCACGGCGCCAGTGTTGCCGACAAGGGGTCAGCCCGGCACGGCACCCAGACCTCGAGCAGGGGACCCGGGCTATCAAAAGTCCTTGTCGGGAGAACTTCCAAATGTGAAGTACAGCGGCACCGCCCGAGAGATGGCCCTCGCCCCAAAGCCAGTCTCAAAGTCAATGGATAATGCGCTGGCGTCACCTCAAAGCCACAGCGCTATGAGTATACCTTCCTCCTCGCTGCCGATGCGAGGTGACCTACTGCAGCTGAGACCTCCAACGACGAGTGAGCATAACCATGATGACGATGACGACGACGATGAAGACCGCGGGTTCGCGATTCAAATGGTTGATAACGACAATGATCTTGAGTACCTAGACCCTACCCCTATTGAAGACTGAGATTTGGATTCACCTGTAAATAAATAAATCACTTGGAGCAGACGTTGCCGCACTCCGAACCACGTTGACAAAATTGCCGCGTCCATTCATACAACGAGGTGTGTAACAAGGTGTACTGGGCTGTGCACTCTAATAAACCAAAGACGGATTCAGTACGTCTTTGTGACCCACATCCTGCCTTACTCATCATCTTCCTCTTCCTCATCCTCCTCCTCATCATCTTCACCGCCATCCATGTCCGACCCATTCGCAAAACCAACATCCTCATCCCCACTCTCGTTCTCATCTTCCACCATCTTATCCTCCTCTTCAGTCTCCTTCCGCTTCTTTTCATCCTCCTTCCGGGCCTCCTCCATAACCTTCTGTTTCTCGGCCCTCTGCTTGCGCTGCCCCACAGCGAACGCACCCAGCGGCGTCTTCTCCCACTCAAAATCCTTTAGGAAAGCGTCCACCTGTTGCCGATCGCTCGGTGTGAAGTCAACCTTTGCGCGCTTCTCCTCGATAAACTTGGCATTCGCCTCAATCTTCTGCACCAGCAGCACAAGGCTAGAGCCCAGTTTGCCGTTCTTGTTACCCGTCGTCTTCTTACGGCTCTCCTTGAGCCAGCGCTTGAGCATGATAATGACGGGTAGGGAGAACTCGGGGAAGGCAATGTTGCGCGCCCAAAGGACAAAGAACTCGGATAGGAGCTCGACGACCTGATCGCCAATGCCATCCTGGTAGACGCGTGTGCGGAGGTAGGACTTGGGCGCCTTGTAGGCAACTTGGAAGTCGAGATGCTTGAGGGTGGACGCCTTGGGAGGCTTCTTCATCTCGGCAGCGTTGAGAACCTCGAGGAGGGCAGATGCGAGGGGGATGTAAGTGTCTGTTGCGCGCGAGAGACGCAGCAGCGAGCGTATGAGCTGGAATCGGAGGGGGAAGTATAGGGCGGTTGGGATGAGGCGCATAGCGCCAAGCGTCACTTGGACGAGGGGGTAGATGAGGAGCTTCAGCTGGCTCTCCTTTCCGGCCTCGGCCTCTTTTAAGGGACTGCAGTGCTCTGAGAGGACGCAGGACCAGAAGTCTAGGGAGTGGACGTATTGCCAGTTGTAGACGTTTCTGTAGGAGTCGTTCTTGTTGTTGACAATACTGTTTCGTAGATGGATGGCCAGCTGGCGGATGAAGCTGAAAGCAGTCGTATATCCAAGACTTTGATCAATGCCCCATAGCTCAGCAGCCGAGTTCTTCATGAGATTGATGCCTTGAATAGTGTTGACGTTTGTGACGCGACTTCCCTGCACCAGCCCCTGATACGCCGCCTTCAAAACGACTTCCCTCACACCCTTATCTCCAACCACCATCAGTCGTCGCATGACCAAGAAGGCCGTTATCCTTGTCGTCTCCTTGCTCGCGGGTTGACACCAGAACGCCACGACGGTCTTAATCATGACCTTAAGAAGCTTCCTAAAGGAAAGCAGGTAAGGAAGGAGCGGTTGAAGGGCAGACAGTGTGAGTTTGAGGGTTGCCTCATCTGATAGCGAGCCGAGAAGACGGATGATTGACGAAGCGAAGCTCTTCACCAGCATGGAGAGCGTTTTGAACTTCTTCGTCTCGGTGTTGACGTAGAGCTTTCCGGAAGCTGACTCCTTCACGGGCAAGTGATGCTGAAGGACTTCCGGGATGTGCTTCAACGCCACTACAAGGATGTCGTTGAAGGTATCCGCGTTCGTGATAGTGTACCGTTGCTGGTTGTCTTCGTCTTCCTCATTGAGATGTGCTGCGCAACGGAAAGCAATGACTGTCTGGCGGGCCGCCCTTAGGGAATGTGTCTCGGCCATCGATTGATTCCACTTGGCGATCATGGCCTGGGTAAGTTCGCGATCCTCCTCAGCCTCTCCTTTTGACTTCTTCTCCTTCTTTTGCTTCTTCTTTGGTTGCCCCTCCTCTTCCTCGTCGCTGCCGCTAAGATCGTCGATCTCAGAGAAGTCTGCGTTCTCGTCGAACTCCAGAGCCTCCGGGTCGTTCTCCTGCAAAAACTTGTAGAATTCTGGATCCTTATCCTTGAGCGCTGCCATAGCACCCTTGGTCATCCCCATATCGTTGTCGCTGAGATCCTCGCCGTCATCGCTGCCACTGCCTGTGACTTCGTCGACTTCCGAAGCCTCTGAACCGCTTCCCTCCGAGTCCTTTTCTTGGGGCTCGGCTTGGCCACGCTTTCGCTTCCCAAGCTTCCCGTTCGCAGCAGCCTTCCCTTTGGTGGGGGCGGCCTTATCCAGAATCTCGAAGCCGCCCTTGAAGAAGTCGTCGACGCTCATCTCGCCAGCCTTGGCCCCGGGCTTCTGCTTGGTAACAGGGGCCGCGTCGCCATTGGCATCGGCAGCAGAGCCCTTGAAGAACTCATCGTCCTTCGCTCGCTTCGCCTTTTTCTTTTCCTGGAGTAGATTCCGCTGCTTGATTTTGGCTGTGACTTTTCGCCGTTCCAAAACACCCTTGAGGTGATTCTTCTCGAACTTTTTTGTCGCCTTCAGGTTCTTCTTTGAGGCGACCATGGTGGGCGACGGTTGGTGGTTGGCGGCCGCAATTGGAATTGTCGGTCCTGATCAATGCTGCGAGGAGCATCCACTGTTCCTCTCCATCAACTTTTTTTTCTTTCGGGCTGGCTGGGGGGTGGCTTATCGGACGCTTATCAGAGAATTGAACGTTGTGGGGAATGGGCGGTGAACATGATTCTGCCGCCAAGCTCAGCTGCCTGACCCCTGTTCGTCAACCTGGAGCATTAGCTCCCCCACATTACGCGTTGCGCCAGGGACTTACAACGCCTGGCACTACCATTCAACTAGGCAATGAGAATGTGCTGGGACCAACACCCTTTCACAACTTCAAGATGATGCCACGGCAGCCCTATGCGCCAACACCGCACAGCTATGTTCCCAACACAACACTCTCAGCAACCATCAATCTCGACGAGGTCAGCTCCCCACATCCCTCTCATTCAACCCCGCATTTCATCCATCTAAACAATTCTTGAGAGTATAGGAGGTGAAGCTTGCCGACACCCGTGCCGAACGTGATCTCCAAGAGTCACTCGCAGAGATCTTCAGCATTATTGTCACCATCGACGAGCTGGAGAAAGCATTTCTCAAAGATGCCATCCCTGAAGCGGACTACACTGAGATCTGCGAACGGTCGCTGAAGCAGTACAAGTCCTTGGTGGCTGATGAAACTGTCGCAAAGGCGTTTGTGGGCTTGGAAGAGTTTAAGGCAGAGTGGGAAGTATGATTTCTCATCGGTTTGGTGTGGTTAATACCTGATGACTGACGAGACCAACGCAGCTTGAGGTTCCCCGCGCAACGGAGCGAATACGTGTTGGGATGCCGTCGACAATCCTCACAGCAGCGTCCGGGCCAGCGCCCACACCTGCCCCTGGCGGAGGCGCTGGTGGGACTTTGATCTTGGATGCTACGGAAAACTTCATCACTTTCTTGGATGCATTGAAGCTCGGCTATATGGCAAAAGATGCCCTCCATCCTTTGCTGACCGATGTCATTCAGTCAGTCAACAAGGTGACTGATCGGGACTTTGAAAATCGGGGCAAGATCGTCCAGTGGCTCATCACATTAAACCAAATGAAAGCAACAGAAGAGTTGACTGAGGAGCAGGCCCGAGAACTAGAGCTCGATATAAACTCAGCATACCAGGGGTTTAAAAGAACCCTATCATAACAAAGGCGCTTTTCTCGGTTCACATCCCACATCTTATCTCATACCAAGGGGCCGTTATAACTGCGCTCTCTGTGTTTGTGGAGCCAGGACAATGCATATCTTTACACTAGGAATGTCCAGAAGCTGGGGTAGACAAATTCCTCCTCAAATATCCTCCTGACCTGCTCGAGGACGAACCGTTCGACCTTACCCAGGTTCTTGAGGCTTTGTTTCCCACTCTCCCGCTGGCCAATCTCACTCTCGACTCTGATCTCCTGTAGCAAGCTCCCCATTTTGCCTCCCGAGCTGGACCCTAGCCCCTGACTTCGAGGCTGCTCTGTGCTAGTGTGCTCAAGGTTCTCTTCGCCCCCCACCGCAAGATGCGCGTCTTCCGGGCTCAAAAAACAAAAGTGTACTCGCTTGCGAATCTTTGCAAGCACGCCGACTCCGTCGAAGGTCAACCCGGTTATACTAAGTCGGAGTGGTATTCCGACAAAGCTCTGCATCGGGTAGTCAAGTAGGATGTCGGCTGTTAGGAGCAGCTTTACGTCTCCGGCGTATTTGATGTGAAATACAGCTTGCATATCCTCAAGTCGGCGCTCCCGAAAGCGTCGCTGAGTCTCCTCGTCTTCGGGTCCATCCGCTGCTTCGCCGTCGTCTTCAGCGATAGCTGAGCCAAACAGAACCGTTGCATCTCGCGTTGGCGGACGTGATGTCCCTGCAGACGTCGGCGCTAGAGTTGATACACTCGATTTCTCCCTGAGAGTCGGATGTGGTGGTGGGCTGCTAATGCCAAGAGATGATGGGATTGCCGATGCTGCAGAGGCGTTGAAGTCCATGATGGAGATTGAGCTCTGTGAAGGGTTGCGGCTATGGCCTCGCTGTGCTGGATCAAATCCTCCTCCCTGCCGGGCTTGGTGCTCGGTGGGTTCGGACCACCCGTTGTTCAGGTGCTGGGCACCAGCCACGGCGGCGAGCGGCGTCTGAGTTCCTGAGAGTCCATTTGCAAACTGCGAATGGAAGTAGTTGAGGTTGGACGTCCCGCCGGGGATGCCCGGTGTAGAAACGCCGAGAAAGGGGCTGCCCAGGTCGTAGAGCTGGGCAGTACTTCTCGTCGAGCCGCCTGGCATGCTGAGATGTGGTGGCAAATGTGATGTCCCCACGCCGAATCGCTTGCGCCTGTCGGCAGCGGCTTTCAACCCCTCGGGTACTTGTGCATCGCTGTCATTTTCACCATTTCCGTCGCCGTTAGACTCAGAATCGTCAACGTCGGAGTTCTCCTCGTAGAAATCAGGTAGCGGGTCGGTGATATCCTTAAGCTCGAGCTCTGGTGGGATTGTTCCAAACTCAAAATCATGCACCGTAACCGATTTTATGAAGCGCGGAAGTGGTACCGACTGGAACTTGGTGTGGATGAAATCCCGGATCTTGTGAGCCAGCTCCAGCCCATCAGGGCCGCTGGTGACCGTCTCCCAGTTGAGGTCGATCGACATGAGCGGCAGGTTGACAATTCATCTGGCGGTGTATGAGTATTACCACCTATCTTCAGAAGACTTAAAAAAAGAGTGGCACGGCCTCAAACATCCGGCATCGTTTTCAAGGTCAAGAAGGTTGCCCCAAATCATGTGGTGAGGAAGGAGCCATCCAGAGGTCCATCCTTGTCAGCTGGCAGACGGCCGCTGACATCCCCACATCTCACAGTGCGATTAGCCTCCCTCTACTTTGACGCGCTGTCCCACTGCAGCCTTGCCGCCAGCTTGGAGCTCGAAGCCTCATCAGCTCTCCAAACATCAAGCTTCATCCCGCTTTTCGCCAGTCACACTGACCACTTCCGCATATCTCCGATCTCTTTTCTTTGCGCCACTCTTCGAACATAGCAGGCGCCGCACAAACCGCAAGGATGTCGATAACACCAATCATCACGTTCAAGGCGGGCATCTGTGAGGTTGACGTGAGCTCGCATCGCCGTTTGACCTGTCGCAGCTCCCCAACTAACTGCGCTGCTAGCAATCTTCCAAGCCATACAAGATCCAGCCCCAGGCCAAGCCTGGCTACATCTACCTCTACTCCGAAGACGGTATTCCTTCCCTCTTGACAGTACCTCTGAGCGGTCGCAAACTCACATTGGCGCAGACCTCATCCACTTCTGCTGGCGATCCCGAGATGTGCCGCTAGACGAGCCCGAGCTTGATCTGGTCATGATCCCCGCCGATGGTCACTTTGTTCCTTTCGAGACCCGATCGCCGAGCGAGCCAACCTCCAAGACCAACGGTCGCATCTTCGTCCTCAAGTTTAGCTCCTCTTCCCAGAGGCACCTCTTCTGGCTGCAGTCGAAGCCCCAGGGCCGCACTGGCAACCCGGCATGGTTCAGCCCCAGGGACCTTAAGATCGGAGAGATTATCGATAAACTTCTGCAGGGCGAGGAGGTGGATGTGAACCGGGAGCTTGCCTCTGTGCGTGGTGGCAACAATGACGATGAGGAGCCCCGCGCCGGTGATAACGACGAGACCATGGAGGATGTTGAGGGCCACGGCGACCCCCATAGCCACCACTCAGGCGGCAACGGCGGCGCTGGCCCCGATGCTACAGGCGGGGATTTCCGCAAGGAAGGCGAGGATTCCCGAGAAGGAGGAGCGGACGGAGCGCGAGCGTAGGTTATTTCTCCAGCCACATCGCATTGCATCTTTTGATGAACTTCTGCTTTGCCCGGAAAGAAGTCGTTACTTCAAATCGAGCTGGCCATGGCGCACATGAGAGGGGTTCAAAAAAATCGTGTACTTACTAGACATCGTGTGCAGCGGCCCAGCTCAGCTGGTAGATGAGAATGTGGAACATGACATCACATCATCATTTTGGCCGTCCATCAATTCTTGGTGCAGGATAGCTAACATTCTCTTGCAGAGCAAGCTCGTCTAATAATGCCGCCGCAGAAGCGGTGCGAAACCTCCTCGAATCACTCAAGGGTGGTCAGGGTGGCGGCGGCGGCCAACCGCAGGGCAAGCTCTATCCGCTTCTCAACGATCTTCTCGGGGCGTCCACCACGATCCCCATGCTCGATTCCGCGTCAGATGAGTACGTAGATAGCCTGCTGTCCTATCTCCCACCAACAGTGCTGGTTCTTGCGCAGCAGGGCGAGAACGGAGACGCCATCAGCAGTGAGCCCAGCGGTGAGTCCGTTGCTGCCGCTCAACAGGCTATGAGCTCTGAGCAAAAGCGTTCGCTCGTCAAGAAGGTTCTGCGGAGTCCTCAATTCCACCAGAGCCTGGCAAGCCTTTCGATGGCCTTGCGAGATGGTGGATTGCCCAGCATTGCCGAGGCATTGGGTGTACCTGTGGAAAACGGCGGCTTGATGAGGGGAGGAGCTGTTCCGCTTGGAGGCGGTGAAGCCATAGAGGCCTTTGTAAACGGTGTGAAGAAGTCGGTGCAGAGGAAGTAAGGGCCCTGACGCGCTACCTGCATCTACCGAATCTGGATGCTATAAAGTAGCTGTAAAATGTAAATAGATATCACAATGATCGAGTGCTCAAAGTCCATCTGATGCATTCGGATTGCTGCTTCTCTTCCTGTCCTGCCTGAGGGGGAGGTAAGCTGCTTGATTGGTACCGCCTCGTTGGGTCTTGCAGTCAGAACAGTGTGATAGCGATATGAAGGAGGAAAGCGTTGGGACATCACCAATCTCGCTGGCGGGCTCGTATAATGAGCTCTAACCCTTGGGCTTTGATGAGGCTTGGGAGTGCAGCCGAGCTAATACACCAGCCTAATAAGCTCTCAAATTTCTGCGGGACGAGTTCAAGAAATAGATATCACAGACTTCCAGGTTCCGTTCTCTTACTTTGAATTGGCGAACCGAGACATTCAGTTTGCTTTTGGATGCACAGTGTAGCAAGAGCTTCGATCCCACGCGGCCTTGGCGCTGTCGGATCTTGGCAGCTCCCCACTTTGCTGCAGGAAACTACGTCGTTGGCTTCGGCGCATCTTGAACCGCAACTATTCCAACCTAGGTTCGCTGCTCAGATCTCTCCAGCTTCCAAGGAAACAGCAGCTGCAACGCCACAAATATGTCGGGCGAAGCTGAGTACTGGACATTCCCGACGAACCCAGACGAGTTCGACCAGGATGAGCGCATCTCCTTCTCGCGTCTCGACAACAAGCACATCGCCGTGCAAGATGACGGCACAGAATACGAATTCGACACGGATCTGAAGAGATGGATACCCATGATCGACGAGACTCTTATCCAAGAGCAACAGAAAGGCTACTTTGCATCGGGCGCCGACAACGACGACAGCTCGTCACAAAAAGGGAGGAAGAGGAATCGCTCCGACGAACGCGAGGTAAGCTGCGCTCGCATGCAAACTACAACTACCACCTCGCACACCACATGCTGCACACAATTTCTTCCCTGAATGCTCGCGCGCGAGGTTCTGGGCGGGGGGCAGGAGGGGGAAACATGACTGACCGGATTGCTTAACCTTTTTTCTTCTCTTTTGCGCAACAGCAGGACAGCAATGGAAACAGTAATGGACGTTCCGCGAAGCAAGCCCGGCGTGCCGCCAAAGGGCCACCCCAGCCAAAACAAAACACAGCCGTCTACGTCACCGGCCTCCCGCCCGATGCGACAGTCGACGAGGTAGCAGAGCTCTTCTCGCGAAAGTGCGGCGTCATCGCCGAGGAGATTGACAGCGGTCGACCGCGCATCAAGCTGTACACAGATGCCGAAGGCAACTTCAAGGGGGACGCTCTCATCGTCTTCTTCAAGCCGCAGTCAGTCGAGATGGCCATTATGCTGCTCGACGATACCGACTTCCGCTTCACCCCTTCCGGGTTGACTACCAGCAAGATGCGTGTCCAAGCCGCAGACTCCAGCTACAAGAAGACCAACTACACCGCTCCCGCAGGTGAAGGAGGCGCAGCCGGCGCTCCATCAGGGAGCAACGATCGTGGCGGTGGCAACGATAAACCGTCACACAAGCAACGCGAGCAAGAAAAGCAAAAAATCATCAAGAAGACCCAAAAGCTCGACGCCAAGCTAGCCGACTGGGACGACGACGAGCCGTCAGAGCTCCCCACAGCGCCGCCAAAGAACTCTAAATGGGAAAAAGTTGTGATCCTCCGCCATATGTTCACGCTTGAGGAACTCGAGGAGGATCCAGCAGCCTTGCTAGACATCAAGGAAGATATTCGCGAGGAGTGCGCCAAGCTCGGGCCCGTGACCAACGTGGTTCTCTTCGACCAGGAAGAGGAGGGTATCGTCAGTGTGCGATTCCAGACGGCCGAAGCGGCAGAGGCGTGTCTGAATCTCATGCACGGCCGTTCGTTCGATGGTCGTACCGTCGAGGCCTTTTACGCCACGGGAAAAGAGAAGTTTAAGAAGTCGAAGAAGGGAGACGAGGAGGGGGCTGGGCATAATTCGGATAGCGAGTGAGTTAGGTACCGACTGAACAGGTAGGAGAGGGAAGGAAATGGTAATACTCCCCTGCGCGTTGTTGATGGCTATGTTTGCTCATCTTGCCCTGGAGCAGCTGAAATTGGCAATCTCGTGCCTGTGTTTACTGAATTCGACGGAAGTCGAGGTCCTTAATGGGCGGATGGATATCGCAGCGAGGGTGCATTCTGAGCCACCGGGCTATTTTTGAGTTGTCATGCAGCGGATAGCAGGCCGACTTTTGAGCCTAGATATCAGGTAATTCAAGTCACTCAACCATCAGAGAGTTCAACCACCGTGACTGCGATCATCATTGGGAACACACAAGCCTCGGCCATTGCGCAAGAGAATCAAAGTCAAAACCCCTCCCATGTTTGGTATGTCGCTCTCTATCTTTGCCAGCCTCTATGTCAAAGTGTTGAACTTTTGTGCCTGGCCCGTCCTGCCTCCTAGATATCCCTATTATTCTTACATGGAATGAGAAAATTGAGAATAGAATGATTGTTGTGGGGTATCTCAGTTTTTATGATGCCCGCTCCAAGTCTAACCAGCTTAGTGGTGGAATAGGCGGGTGTTCTGCTCAACAAAGGTAATACCGAGCTTCTCGGCGGTCTCGAAAACATGCCCGTCGTTTTGGCTGCCGCTGGGAGCAGCGATGTACTTGACGCCGGAGCGAGCAGCGCGGTAAACGTTGTCGATGAAGGGGAACTAGCCAGGTTAGTTTCAAGTCTAGTCGAACAGGATGATGGCATCACTTACGAAAGCATCGCTGGATACACAGACACCCGTGAGTTTCGAAAGCCACTCAGTCTTCTCCTCCTCGGTGAAGGCAGCGGGGACTTCCTCGAACATGCCCTCAAAGGACTCCTTCTCGGCGCCAGACTTGGGCAATTGGCCGCTGACGAGTAGGTCGATGGCGTTGCTCTTGTCAGGGCGCTTGGTGCCCTTCTTCCACTTGATGCCAAGAACACGCGGGTGGAAGCGCAACCACCAGTTATCGGCCTTGTCGCCGGCAAGGCGCGTGCAGTGGATGCGCGACTGTTGGCCGGCACCGAGACCGACAACCTGTCCCCTGACGGCGTAGCACACCGAGTTGCTCTGAGTGTACTTGACTGCGATGGTGGCAACAGTGAGGTCGCGGGCGGCATCTCTAGGGATCGGGCCAGATCCCTTGGGGGTGATGATGTTGCTGAAGGTCTTGGGCGAGACATCGACATCGTTACGGCGTTGGGTCAGGGTAACGCCATAGACTGTCCTGGACTCAGGCTCCTTGGCCTTGGGCTCGAAATCTGGATCCATCTGGAGAACAAGGTACTTGCCGCCCTTCTTCCTCTTGAGGATCTCAAGAGCGGCAGGCTCGTACCCAGGAGCGATGACACCGTCCGATACCTCCTTGGAGATGATGCTGGCGGTGGGGACGTCGACGATGTCGCTAAGAGCGATCATGTCGCCGAAGCTGCTCATGCGGTCAGCGCCACGGGCACGAGCGTAGGCCTGGGCAAGGCCGGAAGTCTCAATGCCGGCAATATCGTCGACCATGTACACCTTGCGCTCCTCGGCGGTCAGGGGCAGGCCAATGGCAGCACCTGCAGGAGAGACATGCTTGAAGCTGGCGGCGGCGGGCTTTCCGAGCGCGGCCTTGAGCTCCTTTACCAACGGCCAGCTGTTGAGGGCGTCTAGAAGGTTGATGTACCCCGGAGCGCCACCCAGAACCTTGAAGGGCAGCTCGCCCTCGGTGACGTAGGCGGACGCGCCCGTCTGGTGTGGGTTGGCACCGTAGCGCAGCGGGAGGTACGACTTCCCGGTGGAATACTTGGCGCGGAAGAAGCCTGCGATTGCCTTGTCGTAGTCGGCAGTGTGCTCGAAGGCCTTGAGGGCATACAGGTCCCGCCTTGTCTTGGTGACCTCGCCGGCCTCGAGCTCCTTGAGGAACTCAGGGTAGTCAGTGGGGTCGCTAAGGATGGTGACACGCGCGTGGTTCTTCGCGGCGGCGCGAATCAGAGTGACGCCGCCAATGTCGATCTCCTCCACAGCCTCTGCGATGGTGGAGTTGATCTTGGCGACGGTCTCCTTGAAGGGGTAGAGGTTGCAGATAACGTAGTCGACCTTATCAATGTTCTGCTCAGCGAGGTCCTTCTCGTCGGAAGCGAGGTCGCGGGCCAGGATACCGGCGTGCACGGCAGGGTGGAGCGTCTTGACTCGGCCAGCGAGCATCTCGGGGGCCTTGGTGATGGCCGAGATATCCCTATGGGCGAAGGCTTGTCAGTCACTTTGCACCTCCAGTCCCAAGATTGCGCAACTTGAATTGGCAAGCACAAGGGCGCTCACTCGACGGGGAAGCCCGAGTCCCGGATCAGCTTGGCAGTGCCGCCTGAGGCGAGGATGCGGATATTGTTCTGGATGAGGCCCTTGGCCAGGTCCAGGAGTCCGGTCTTGTCATAGACGGAGACGATGGCGATTCTCTGGTGGGCAGCCATTGGGAAGCTAGACCACCTCCGCGTGAGGAGGGACGTGAGCGAACGGGGAGGAATCTCGTCGAGTTGTTGGGGAGCGGTAGGAATCAGACTGCAAAGCACGCCGGAATCTGGATTGCCCTCAATTCGATTCGTCAAGCGAAGCTGGGAACAAACGGCTTATATCATGGCGGGGAACCACATCATATGGAGGGGTCAAAAATTTCCACACATCGGATGCATGGCGGGGCAGTGTGGTGCCGGGATCGGGACCGCTGCTGCTAGTGTTCGAAACGCCCTCACCCATTGCCCCACGGCTTTCATGTGGGGAGCGGGGTGCGGCCAGGCTCGGATGTCATTGTCTCCAGGCGAGACGGCATGGTGGTTTCCAAGGAAGCAAGGATAGTTTGTGCCTGTCCATAGACCGGAGCAGCACAAGAGCTTCTGCTCTGTGAAGTCGGAGCAAGTTGGGCAAGGATTGAGCAACGCTACATCCAAATCCTTAAAGCCGTAAGTTGATACTGCTCCAGTCCACGAGCAGAAGTGCAGTTGCAGCATAAAATTCCAGTAGCAGCCACCATATTATTAGGGCATGTCATTGGAACCCAGGTCTGTGGTTGTGTGTCAGGGGTGGTATAAGAGGGTGCGATCGCCCAGAAATCGCGCGCTTCTGCATTGCCCGCACTTCACAGCTGAATTTTGGAAGAAAAAAAAAACAAAAAAACCTAACACATGGTGATCGGAATGCCTTGAAAACCTACCGACCAAGGTAAGCAATCGCGTGCACAGCTCCATTGCACTCCTCTCCATCTCAACCCTCAAAATCTGTGTCGAACCCCCAAAAAAGCTGGAGCTCCCTCCCCTCTGCGACCCAAGCTCCCACCCAGCGCAGTCCCCAAAGTGGGCCCCCACCACCTAGCACCCCTCTATAAGCTAGCGTTCCAACTGCTCCTTCCGCCCTTCGGGGCATTTGGTCATTTGGTAAGTTGCGTTGCTCTAAACCAAACCCTCCGAATCCACTCTAACTCACCGTCACAGAAACGATACAGAGAAGATTAGCATGGCCCCTGCACTAAGGATGACACGCTACTCAAAGAGACGCTAAACATTTTTTTTTAATTTTTTATTAAGTTTTTCCCACTGTAAGTGCCCGCTAATTGAGGGTTTGCATCGCCGAGCGAAGGGTGCTGGGGATGGTGGCATTTTGGGGAGGCGCTGGGTTCGAATCGAGGCCGCGACCTTTTTTTTTTTTTTTTTGAGCACAGATGACGGCCGTGCCGCTTGTAGAAAGTAGGCTTGAGCTTCCAGATGATCACTTAGTAAAGGGTACATGCCAGGACATTGTCCTGCGTAGTGAACTAAGCGCAAAACGGCGCGGACAAGGCGTGGACAAGGCGCGGTCAGCAACCAGGTTGTCAGAAGGCACAGTCAGGAGGTAAACAGATCCAATGTACTTGATTGGCCATCAATCATCTTCTCCGCTGCAACCCAGCCATGCCATAGGAGGAAACTCACTAAGATTGATCCTGTTCAAGTGAAGTAGTAGACTGCGCGGATAACCAAGAGGGCGGAGACTCTCGTTTCACCCACCTGATTCCAGGCTGTCATTACGACAGGGCAAACATGAAGACCGGGATGAACACGATAAACCGAATCGGACGGGTGGGTATTCGAGACGAGCCGATTACCGTACCTATACAGCTGCCAGTAACCAAATGCAGGCTCCAAAATCCAACAGACCCAGTCGCCCAAAAGATGCTGTAGATACAATCCGAGCACGATATACACTCCAATCCAACACATCGGCACACGTGCCTGATCCAATGCATCCCAACCCCAAACGCCCGAGTCGTGACAATCCAGGATTCAAACTCCTATCCGAACACGGCCCTCTCAGCTCTTCTCGCTGCTGCCACTACCACTACCACTAACATCATCGACCCAATTCCCACCCTGTCCCGCAAACCCTAGCGGCCCACTCCCGACACTGTTATCATGATTCTCATGCTCCGGCTCATCCTGCCACAGCTTCCCCAACAACCCCTCCCCCTGCTTAACTCCTCTCACTCTTTCATCCTCAGCAATCTTCAAGATCAACTCCCCAAACAACCCGTTTGCCCACCCAAACCAGCTCCTCGTCCATGCAAACTCGCTCCACGCATCCACCGTCTCGTGAATCACTCCCTTGCCCGCTGTCGAATCAAGCACCATTCTAAGCTGCTCGCCGACCACCGCATCTCTCTCCTTCCCAGCCGAAATCCCCGCCAGCTCATCGTACGCCGTGAGAGCGGCAACCGTGGCCGCCATAGGCCAGCCTTTTCCGGGGCCAAGATGGGGACCGCCGACAGCAGAGAGGGCAGGACCTTTGGCGTAGTAGGGATTTGCCATGCTGAGGACGAACTTCCTTGTGTTTTGGTAAACGCGGGGAAAGTCATGTTTCTTTTCTGCTTCTTCAGCTTCGAGTTCGGCTTTGGTTTTGGAAGACGAGGCTTTGCTGGATGTGGAATCGGAGTAATGGGGGCGGGTGTAGTTCCAGAAGGGCAGGGCGAGGAGGGATGGCACATTGGCGTCGTCCATGAGGTTGGTGCTACCGTAGCCGTCGACTTCGTAGGCGAAGATGTCGCCAAAGTCCCGGTGGGAGACAACGGCGTCAAGAGCAACGCCATGGCGAATGGTGGCTGCGAGCTGGCGCATTTCGCCCGTAAGGTTGGCAGCTTGGAGGTTGTCTGAGGAGAGGCCTTCCATGATGACGGAGGCTTGTTCGAGGTAGGCGGCGAACATCATGTTGGATGGGGTTAGTAGTTGGAAGATGCAAGCGTCATCGCTGGGGCGGAAACCGGAGCGGACCATGCCATTCTCCTTAACCGGGTTGCCGAGGCCGTCGTTGGTCAGCGTCTCGGAGCCGCGGTTGGTATACCCCGTGAAGGTCCACGCCGAATTCTGAACGTGGCCCTCTTCGTCGTACGTACCGAGCCGCATGGCAGCCGCGGCGTCGACAGCAGCTTGCACAGCCTTGATCCAGCTGTATTTCCCAAAGAATGCGAGATCCCCCGTCTTCTCGTAGTACGCAGCGCTGATTTGCAGGAACGAGGCCAGACTGTCAAGCTCCCACTTGCAGTCAAAGACAAGCTGAGGATCGTAGGCCGGAACTGGATGGTTGTTATGATACGCCCCGTTGGTAGTGGGCCTAATGCCAGACTCAGGCGGCGGCTGGAACGAGTGACAATATGGCGATATGATGACATATCGCGCGTGTGAGTTGATGAGTCCCCGCCATAGGCTGGCGAGCGATTCCGGATCCTCCGAGGGCTCCAACAGAGACACGTACGAGTAGATTTGCGAGGCTGAATCCCGCAGCCACATTGCGTCGATATCGCCCGTGATAACATATGTCAGCTCCTCGTCCGTGACACTGGTCTCTCCCGTCTCCGCGTCCGTAGCATGGGCGTAGCCGCGCCACTTGACCATGGTATCGAGCGTGTTTGGATAGCTGTTTTCGAAGAGGCGGAACAGGTCCGGGTCCTTAATAACCGTCTTCATCCGCTCGATTAAGCTCTCCATGGCCGGCAGCTTGAACTTGCGGCACTCCGGTGGAGGTCGTACATAGGGGAACTTGCGTCTCCCCTCAGACTTGGGTCCAGGCGCCTGCTGCTGCAGCGTCTCGAAGTTGACACAGAGGTCCGGTGTTGGTGATGCTGGGTCCTCTATCACGGCGACACCGGGCGAGAGGCCCGCTGACCATGAATCCCCGCCTCCATTCGTGTTGGGTAGGGTCTGCGTTGGCCTCTGCGGCAAGGCGTGTTCCGGCACACCTGAACCACCGTTGGGGGTCGAATCGACCGACTCCTGGCCACTCTTGTTGCCAATCGCCGCTTTATACCATTCCGGTATCCCGCCATCGTTGATGGAACTCGTAGCGAGCGGCGAGTACCAGTACATGAGAGAGAGAAGCAATGAGCCTTGCAAGATGGCGAGGAAGAACAGCCTCGCCCGCCGTGACCCGCCAAGAACAGAGATGGCCATCGTTGTCGAACTTCTATCGCCTCGGATAGGACCTCAGCTTAAAATGGCTGTCAGGGAAGGAGCGCACAAGGGGCCTGAGAGGTCCGATCCAACGCGCCCCGCACTATAGCATGTCGTAAAACAAGAGGAAACCGAGCAAAAGTCTCAGCGTTTGGCCGTGGCGCTATGAGCGTGGATTCTTGACGTCAAGATCGATCCACGACGGTGAAACAAGAGCGATGAAAAAGAGAGATGGAGACCATTTTCTCAGCCCTGGGACAAAAAAGAAGGCGCCGTGTTCTCTAGCGCCCTTCCCCCCCAGGATCTGGGGTTCCTGTCCAGCACTTGCTTGGCAATATTGAGGGTCCCGGTTCCTGCCCCAGACAGGGATGGACGGCACCAAGGCCGGTTCAATATCTACAAAGGGCGGGCCCATCTCCTGGCTTCACCCTTTTTCGATCCCTGGAACCAGCGAGCGTCACGCGCGTAGCTTGCTCTATACGGAATTCAAAAATTGCAGCATCAACAAACCGTGCTGATGCCCGCAATACGCACTCCGTGTCAAATTCTGCTCCACCACAGCGGACACTTTGTCTTTTCGCCATCTCCCTTGCACCCAAGTACCACAATCCGCTAGTTTTGTCTTGGCGCGCGGTCCTGCAACACCGGCTGAGCTGCTTCGGACGGGGAGGGTTGCACTTCACTGTGCGCTTGCAGGACGTGTGACTTTGCACTACCCAGGTCGTCTCTCGGGTAATTTTGCGGGAGGGGAGAAAGCCGTCCACATGGTTGCCGGAGAATGATCGGTAGTTATTGACAGACTGACACAGGCTGTAATGACGACCACTGTCGGAGGGAGAAAAAAAGAGGTTTCCCGTCTTCCCCGCGTTCCAAAAACTGGCCAGACCCGACTTCAAGGCAGGCCTGAGGCATGCCCATTCAGCACCCGCAGGAAACATCGAAATCCGGGGAAAATGCAAGCCCCTTGACCCTGCGTTGGTTTCCCGCTTGGCATCAGCCGCTTCCCGACCGCGGAAAACAACGAACGATAGATCGAGAATCGGGATCATGTGCATACATAATGCCTTGTTTCATTCAGTGCCTTGGCAGCAGGGCTTCCAAGACGGCTTCTATGAGACAAAACTGCGTCGCCGTCTTGCGTGATAACAGCATTTTGTAACCTGGTATTCTTCCTTCTATGGAAACCGTGTCACTTTAGCTGCTGCTGCCGCATTCAGGAGCCTCTCAATTCCTCCGAATCGCTCAAAGCTACCCCCTGACGACACGGTAAAGTCGAGAAATTCCAGCAATTTTGAAAGCCCTAAACGGCGCCCGTCTTAGGGAAGCATCTTGCCCAGAAACAACAGAAGAAATACCACAGGAACCGATCAACGCCGAATCGAGCGCAACAGAATAAGACACCAATTGTACTAACCAACCATTTCAAGGGCTTGTCGTCGACGTGGGCCGGACGGCAAGAAATGTAAAAATGAAATACAAATACACGCCAAGTCGACCCAGAACGTGGCCTCGGCGACATAAACTGCGGCCTAGTTGAAGCTGGCTGGCCCCTGTGCGTTTGAATCCGGCTCAGTATGTAACTGATAGTAACTGAAATATCTGCTCTCGGCTTTGGAGCGATCGGCGTCGTCAAGCTCTCCAAGAGGGGCGCCATTCTCTTTCACGCGGAGCGCCCCCTTTCCAACAGCAGAGATCGATTGGGGTCTGTTGAGCCATTAGCATTTCTTTCCGTCATGAATACCCGGAAACTGGCACGGAAACATACCCAAACAACTCCCGATCCACGGCTAAGAACTCCTTCATGGCGTCTTTATCGCCACGCTGTTGCAGGTAATTAAGATAAACCTGGCCCAACTCTTGCTTGATCACTGCGGACAGTCGACTCTTGGTGCGTATCTCCACAAACACGCTCTTGATCCGACTGGCGTGTTTGGACTCTTGAGAGGCCTCTGTTGGTTGCTCAAGCTCGAACTCCAACCACTTTTGCCAAAAGTGGCGGCTGTCGGCATACCATTGCACGTTCTTGGCGAAGACTATCCTGGCCTCGTCGACTGAGCCCTTCACCTTCCACAGCAAGAACGCCCACTGCGCAACCAATGCGGCCTTCGTGTAGATATCAATCATCGGCGAGTCGATCTGAGCCTTCAACACATCGATTGCTGCGTCGAGACCGCTCTGCCGCCGTTCCAGATCAGCCCATGAGTTGATCACCTCAACGGCATCAGGGAGCTGGTTCAAGATGGCTGCATGGATGTCTCGGGCGATGTCAACGCGCCCGCAAGCCTCCTCAAAGTAAGCAAACTGAAGCCTGATGCCGGGTCTGCTGATTGGTACAAATAGTGTGGTTGCCCGGAGGTAGATGTTGCGGACTTCTTCTTCCTTGCCTTCCTGGGCCGACATCCATCTAGCATACCGAAACCAAAGCTCGTCGTAAAAGGCGCAGGTAACGAGACACCTCTCGTACAGGAAAACGATTCTGTTGTAGTCGCCCTCGGCTTCTTCGAAATCGAGGTATTTTCGCCAGTTCGCAAGCTGCGGATGTTCCAACTCGGTGACATGGAAGTAAGGCCGTTTGATTTCGGACTCATAGGTCCAACGTTTCGTTGTCTCGGTTTGTGTAGCCTGAAAAATCTGATAGAACATGGCGTCGATCTTTGCCCTGATGTCGCGCTCCAGCTCCAGCTCTGTTTTCTGGATGCCAAATTGGAGGCTTTCAGCTTCCACCTCGGATTGGTATTGGGCCAGCACTTCGGCCGAGACAAGCTCTGTGACTGGCCGGGTGTGCGACAGCTGACGCAACCGCTCAAAGTAGCGAGCGTACTGGTGCATGGGAATGTGAATGACACGGCCCAAAATGGCAAAAATCTTGTCTTGCGCCTCTTGCCTTTCCTCATACTCCAGGTACTTGTCCCAAAAAGGGTGGGCGAGGAAGTCCAGACCAACGTGATCAGCCGCCCGCTCAAACAGTCTGTGGACACGGTTAGCGACGGTTGCAGCGAGAGGGGCAGGGAAGTAGCGGGTGGGAAGGGGAGTCAAATACAAGAGGGGAACTTGGTGTAAGCGACGAATCCATCCAAAGCAGTCAAACTACATCTCAGGGTGACGTGCGAACTGGGAACGGGTAGAGAGCCACAGAGCGGAGAGTATCTGCTGACGAACAACAGAGCCTGGTATACAGTGTGAGAGAACAATCCCAGCAAAGGATGGCTGCCTTTGGTGTTTCTCACCATTTCCGAACGGTTCAAGATATCTTGGTACTTCTCGCGAGTCGGCAACCGGGCGCAACGGGCTCGCAGGTTTTGCTGTGTGTGTGAGGTGGTTATGGGTAGGGAAGGAAATACTCCGTCTCTACTTACTCTCTCACGAGGTGTGGGGTGTGAGTGGTTTCCATTTTGAAGGAGCAGTATTCTGTCCAGAGATCGACCGAGTTGGTTATGCTTGCGCAACCTCTCTCGTAGACCTGGCGAGCACATCAGCATTCTAGTTCGACAACCGAGCCTCGCTGAATACGTACCATCTCTGCCGATTCTGGTCCAGAAATGTTGAACTCCAGATCTGCGTACTTCTTCCAGTATCCAAACAGAAGGGGGAACTTCAGGAGGAACCGGTCGTATGTGTCGCGAAGAGTTGCCAATGCCTGGGGGCTGGAATTCCGATTCAGACCACCTTCAAGTCCCTCGCATGCGCGCACCAGTTTTTCCCAATTCTCGAAGCTATCGGGGTCGGCCTCCTATTGTGCGGCGTACATGTCAGCAAGAACCATGTCCGACAGGTGGGAAGCAATGCATTGCAGCTAGACCAAAGCGCTGCGACTTACAATATCGGCATTGAGACGCTTAATCTCGGCATTCTCCTCATCAGACCCTCCATAGTTGCTGAAGTCGCCCATGGCCACGGTGAAGGACACGATGTTCACTTGTCGAACGATTTGTGGATTCGGCGAATAACTGTGGTGGTGAAATACTTGTAAGGCAGATGAAAGCTCGGGTTTGAAGCCGCGGGAATACGGAAGCCTTCACAGGGGGATGAAATGCCAATTGCGGAGGTGAAGAACAAAGTGGCTGGTGGTTGACGGCAAGCTGCTGTCGTGCGCAAAAAGCTCTGGAAGCGACCGCGCCCAAGCATGGGATCCAATGAGCGAGAGCCTTCAAACTTCGCGTCGGCGGGGTCTTTCCTCAATCGAAAAGCCAATCAATGGCGTTAGATGACGATATGTGGACCCTTCAAAAATGGAACGGGTTAGGTAATCACGATCGCAGATAAAAGCTTTTCAGCGTTGGGATTCCAGACTCGGTTTCCTTCTTTTTCCATAAGGCTGGTGATGATTCCCGTTTAACATGATAGGAAGAGTATGATTCTCAATGAGAACATGATCTCACCATAAATAAAATCTGAAGCCTTCTGATCGACACAGGCATGTGCGTAAGCATGTGCGCGGCTACCACGCTCATCTTCAGGGCCTCGCCCAACGCATGAGGCTCATTTTTTCTGAATTCGGTTCTCCAGCAACACTTGTATCGCGTTCCTTACATAACATCGACTGGATGTGGTCCTACCCGCGCCAATGTCCCAAGCGGCCTCATTTCTCGGGGTAACTGAAGGTGGTTTTGGTTTCCGTACGCCGCCGCTCTGGATTTGTTGGAGAGGTACCCAAAGACGTGGGCAATCATGGGCAATCATGGGCATCCTCAGGCTTCATAGCTGTTTGTCGGGTGTGGTTACAGTTTACAAGTCATAAATCCGTAATTGCAAATGTCTAGCTTAAGCATGCTTACCGCCTACCAAGAACCCGGAAGCGCCCTGACGATATGTAGTGACGAAGTTACCTACCAGCCGTGTTTGAAGGAACCAGCAGTGGGACCTCGAAAAGCAACATTTCTTGCTCGAGAACATAAACTTGGTGAGGGGACGGCAAACCCCGTGCTCCTCAGGCGGCTTGTGATTGACAAAGGAGCCAGTCCCACTGCACGCTATGCTGCATGGTGAGCTGCCAGAGGTGAGCACGGGCTTCTGGTGCGCTGGGCGTCATCAACTTGGCAGAAATTCAACATGTTTACTCGGGTCCTACCTTCTGGCTCACAAATCTTGTTCGCGCCTTCCATTTGATAGCCATTGCTCCTACAACTGATGACTTGAGGAGCGCCGCGCAGCCCAGCCACGGGTTATAATAAGATTTCCGGCGCAAAACTCGGCGACCTTACACTGCTTCAGCCCGGCGCCGCTATGCACTCTCCGCCCCTCATCAACTTTACCAATCGTGTCGTCAACCTGCTCGTCCTCGTCCGTGGCTAGGGAACCCCTGAGCATGGACGCCAACCCGCCCTCGGCAGCCTTATGGGCCGGTCAAGCTCCGTCGCCCGAGAAATCGAGCCAGATCCTCATTCGCGAGTATCCCCACCGAGCAATCGCCATTGCTACAGAATCCCACGCCTTGATCCTGCGACACAGTTCCACGACCAGCGAAGCGATCGTAAATGGGACCCTTGCCTCCGCCCCCTCGGCTCGGCCGCGTGCACCCAGCTTCGATAATGGAACAGCCAAATGTATGGTCGAGTTCTCGTCAGCTAGACATGGCCTCCTCGCCGATTACCGCCCGCTTACGCCGCGACCCATATACGGCACCCTCGGGCTGATATCGATCGGCCGGGACGTGTTCCTATGCGCCATCACGCAGGCATCGAGGGTGGCGACAGTCCGACCGGGCGAAACGGTGGAGAGGATAGAGGGCGTTCAATTCTTCTGTCTGAACTCGGCCGACTACGACGATGTTGTGGCTTTAGATCCATACGACTTCGATGATGATTCCTCGTCTGTGTACGGACAAGGTCTCGGCCGCAGAGATGTACCTGTTGAACACCCGTGCTTGGAGTTACAGAAGTTACTGGGCAACGGAACATTCTACTACAGCACCGATTTTGACGTCACGAATCGGATGCAAGACAGGTATGCCCCCCCTGTCTCGTGGTCGCCTTTTCGAGCTCTGACATCTTTCAAGACCAGCTGATGCTATCGCATTTGACATTGACAACTTCGACGAGTCTTTCCTGTGGAACTCGTACATGATCCAGCCGCTGGTTGAGTTTCGCTCAAGGTTGCAAAAACAAGAAAGGAGCGCGCTCGATGCGTCGAGGATTCTGACCTCTGCAATCCGTGGCTTCTGCAAGAGCTGGACGATTCCGCAGGGCTCTGCTCCTTTGAGATCGGCAAAGACGGGACTTCCCTCATATCTGACCATCATCTCACGTCTTTCGTGCAGGAGGGCAGGCACCAGGTTCAACTCTCGTGGCATTGATGACGATGGAAACGTTGCTAATTTTGTCGAGACCGAGACAACATACTGGAGTCCTTCTGGTGTCGTCTTCTCGTATGCACAAGTACGAGGCTCCGTCCCTGTGTTCTGGGAGCAAGCTGCCGGTCTCTTGCCAAACCAGCAAAAGATCACCATCACACGCTCTTCGGACGGGACGCAGCCAGCGTTTGACAAGCACTTTGCGGACCTAGAACAAGCCTATGGTGCCGTCCATATTGTGAACCTTCTCAGTGCTACAAAGCCGGGGGAGAACGAGTTGACAACGCTGTATCGACATGGAATCCACCACTGCCCTCTCAGTCGGCCCCCAGGAGGCCACTCCCGAGACCACTCCTTACTCAGAGACACAGAGTATGACTTCCACGCTGAGACAAAAGGACCCCAGGGTTACGAGGCAGCAAACCAAATCCGGCGGTACATAGAAGACTCCGCCGATGGGTTTGCATACTATCTTGCCCAAGAGTCCGACGATGCTCCCGAGTCAAATGGGAGGTCGGCTAGCCCGCGGAGCCGCCGCTACGTCGTTGTGCTACAGCAAGAGGGCGTTTTCCGAACCAACTGTCTCGACTGTCTCGATCGAACGAATTTGATTCAGACAATAATTTCCCGAATGGCTGTCGAGTCGTTCCTTGGACACAGGGGCGAAGGAGCTCCCTCCGACTTTTGGTCACGGCATGCAAGCCTGTGGGCTGACAACGGCGATGCCCTGTCCAAGATATATGCCGGAACCGGCGCCTTGAAGTCATCATTTACCCGTCATGGGAAGATGTCATTCGCCGGAGCTATTGCCGATGTCCGCAAATCAGCGACAAGATTGTACTATAACAACTTTGCAGACAAGGCACGACAAAATACCATCGACATGCTCCTTGGCAGGCTGGTCGGCCAGGTGCCGGTGGTGTTGTTTGATCCTATCAGTGATTACGTCGCCGGTGAGCTTCAAAAACGCAGCCGCGAGTTTTCGTCCACGGAGAAAATACACATGTTAGTGAGTGGCCAGCGAAAAAGAGGCGGTGTGCTAACGTGATGCAGCTGGGTTGGCACTTTCAACCTCAACGGTCGAACTGACGGTGTCGATGAGGATCTGTCGCCGTGGCTCTGCCCCCCTGAGCTGGGGACTGTCCAACCGGAGATCTTTGCTGTCGGGTTTCAGGAAATAGTGGAGCTGAATCCTCAGCAAATCATGAACAGTGATCCGACAAGAAAGCAGTTATGGGAAAAGGCCATCAAGAGGACGCTGGACAGGCGGTACGGCAAGCCCGAGGACGACAAATACGTTCTCCTGCGCAGCGGGCAACTTGTCGGCGCAGCGCTGTGCATATTTGTCAAGGCGTCTGTCCTGCATAACATCAAGAACGTCGAGGGGAGTGTGAAGAAAACTGGGCTTTCAGGGATGGCCGGGAACAAGGGGGCGGTTGCGATACGTCTTGATTACGCAAATACTCCCATCTGCTTCGTGACAGCGCATCTGGCAGCTGGCTTCACCAACTACGACGAGAGAAACAAAGACTACGCTACCATCGACCGTGGTCTTCGTTTCCAAAGGAATCGGGGAATAGGCGATCACGGCAAGTTTTCCGTTCCGTTTGGGGCGAAAGTCTGACTAACTCGTGTCTAGATTCCGTCATTTGGTTTGGCGACTTCAACTACCGCATTGGGCTCGGTCTCGAGACGGCCAAGGAGCTGGTAAGAAAGCGTGATGTAGAGAGGCTTTACGAAAACGATCAGGCATGTATCAGTCTGTGTTGACCTCGTGGCTTCACTAACGCTTTTCCAGCTAAATCTTCAAATGGTGGCTGGGCTCGCCTTCCGCTTCTACTCTGAGCCGCGCATCACGTTCATGCCTACTTACAAGTTTGATATTGGAACCGACGAATATGACAGTTCGTAAGTGTTGAGAGTCTTCCGCAGCGCACTCACCTGCTCTAACCTCTTCTTCAGAGAGAAGGCACGCATTCCCGCGTGGACTGATCGCATCCTGCGGAAGGGAGGTAACCTTCGCCAGTTGTCATACAACTCGGCACCCCTACGCTTCTCCGACCATAGACCAGTCTACTCGGTCTTTGAGTCCACAGTTAGCATTGTTAATGAAAGGCTCCGCGACAAGATCAGCCGGGAAATCTATGAACGCCGCAAGGTCGACGTTGGAGGCGACACTGCCAACCTCGCACCTGGTGTTGAGGAATCGGAAGACGAGGATTTGATCGGCTACGATGCCATCGAGCCAGGCCTTCCACCGGCCAGCTCCGACCGACAGAAGTGGTGGTTAGAGAATGGCAGGATGGCACGGTCCAATATTGTCCCGCCGAAGCCCGACAACCCAGCGTACCAGACAATACTGAACCCAAAGAGGCCGGCGAATCCCTACGCACCCGCAGACGAACAGGACTGGGTTAATATCCCACGGTCTGAATCACGGCTGTCATCATTCTCAAGCATGTCGACGTCCCCATACGAACACGTCAACCACTCGATGTTGCTCGCATCCACTGCGTCGAGCACGACGCCTAGAAAGCTCCCTCCGGCGTATGATCCCTCGACTCTGCCTGCTAAGGTCGGCAGGATGCAGATCAGCGAAGAGTCCGCGGCAGGCCAAACGGAAGGGCCCCCGCCGCCTCCACCCCCTCGCCGACAGACGGCTTCAGCAAACGGGACGTCTACAACCGTTGCAACATATCAGCAACCGCACAAGAGGCCGGTGCCTTCGCCAGCACCATCGGGGAGTTCGGTGTCCCTGGTTCCCAAACAATCGCCAAAGCCTAAGGGGCCGCCACCAGTTGCCAGGAAGCCCGCACATTTAACTGCGCCGGTTTCTCCGGCTAGTAGTACCTCAAGTACATTTGTACCCGAAAACACGGCGCAGCGAGACCAAGCGAGGATCCAACTACCAGGGCTGACACGTCGGTCCACTGCTCTTGTCCAAACGTCAGCCCTGAGTCATGACAACGTTCCCACGCCGCCTGTGAGGAACGGGATTGCAAACACAGAAGACAGTAGACCACCCCAACTGCCCAGGCGGGCTGTCAGCAGCGCAAGCGTAGCCAAAGAAGGGAGAGGAACGCCTGCGGGGGCAGTTGGCTTAGTGGGGCTCGCAGATCAAGAGAGGAGGCCACAGTTGGCAGCACGGAAGCCCTTGATAGCACAAAAGCCTTCGCCGCCGACACCACCAGTCCCAAGGAGATCGCAGGCAGTGGACCTGCTGGGTGACGATGCCGGGTCGGAGATTGGTGGTTGGGAGGCTCTGAAGCCGTCATGATGACAGTTGGGGCGATATCTAGACGCATGATGCGCATGGAGGAGTTGAGGCGGTAAGAAGTTACGGCGCGCGTTACAGGCTGCGGCGTTCAAACAAGGAGGCTGCTATTTGGGCGTCTGGATTGGAAAATTAGCCACGGGAGCTCAGTGTACAGAAAAGTGTTAATTTCCATCTGCCTTCAGGCTCTTGCATCCTGGAGAGGTTCTGTTCCATGAGCCCGCCCATGCAACCCCGATGACGCGAATGCAGCTCGTGGTAAAAGCACACCACCCCCAGCTGGGCGCCATGCAAAGGCTTGAACAGCAGCCTTGGCGATAGCTACAGACACACCCGCAGCCGGCTAGTGGGGTACTGCAGATCTGAGGCTTACCCTTTCCGCCATGCCTTGCCCGATGTTGGGCACGTTGCATCGTCTTTGTTTATAACCGTCAGGCTCTCTCCCCAAGCCACTGCGGCGGCGAGAAGATGGACATGTTGGGTTATGGGATCCCTCAGCACACACACGCCAAAACGGCGAGCATGTCAAGCGTTCAGTTGTCGGGCGGTTATGCGGGAGTTCAACGTTACGTCATAGCACAGCGTGCCGTTTGCGCCGACTCGCGTAATCGGCACCGGCACACGTCGCCGAGCCCTCTGGTCACCTTTTGTTCTCAGACCGCGTTACGCTGGACCATTTCACTCTCAGGGACCCCGCTGTCCTCAGAGCACTCATTTTGTCGGGATCCATCAGCGCCGTCTAGCTGGACCAATCTGCACCTCGTCTCTGCAGCGCGCCCAGTGCGCTGGGTACGGCAAAGAGTCGCTAGTTCTTGGTCGCATTTCCTAGCTGCTGGTGGTGGTTGCTTTCGGCTACATTGCTGTTCTTGAATCCCTTATTTTTCCTGCCCCAACGACAGGACATCCCAACGCCGACTCAACTCACGACCAGCGCGCTCGCCCTCGCCTTCCCCCCAGCAGCCCCCGACTGGTTGACTCGACGAGCATGGCGACTCAGGCACGCTTTCCTCCATAATCCCGATCCTGGTTTCGGTTTTTCGGCCTTCATCAGGCTGCTGCGCAAGTCACGGAAGCAGGTCGCCTGCCTGCGTTGCCACCCGCACTTCACGAGAAATGGGCATTGGGGCAGTTGCCAGGTGATGTGTTTGTCACACGCGAAAGAAACTACCCTGCCCCAGTGAGCCTGCGTCCAGTGCCTCTCACTCTCAGTGCTTCTGCTCGCCGAATCCGCCCCTGGAGCTACCGCCCGTTCGTCCGCATCGTCAGCAAAAGCGCAAAAGCAGTCCAATATAGTCGCCTCCTACCCGGCCCCGCACAGCACCTCCCTCCTTTCTTCTCTCTGTTTGCTCTCTGCTCCGATAGGGCTTGATCTCATTGGCATCTGCTACTATTGCGCCTCTTTTTGCTGTCGAAGACCGCTCTCCCGGCTGGCTACACCCCAGTCTACGTTACGGGCCGTTCCACCTGCTGTGCATATCACAACATCGCCTGCGTCCTCGATAAATCGTGGGCATTATGGATCGCCCTCGGGAAACCTCGCTCTTTGGCGGATCGGCGCCGCCGAGTCCAACACCTCCTTTAGCACTCTCGGATCTTTTGGCCCAGAGGCCATTCCCCCCGTATCCACCTCCCTACGCACGATACGCTGTAACTCCTGACGCGGCCGAGGCTCTTGACGATCACTCTGTCCAGGTCGTTGTCAGCGGGAACGAGACCACCCAAGCGAGTCCCGATCACCAAGAGCGCCAAGAAATCCTGGCTGCTGTTGCAGCACCTCAGCCGGAGACGCAAGAGGAGGAGCCGGTGCGGGTGTCTGCCTCCATTACAGACTGGCAATCGAAGCGTAACCAGCTCCGGCCTAGCAGAAACCAGGGAAGCAAGGCCGATTGGATACGTGGTTGGAGTGAAGGCGTTGGCGTGCACGGCTGTGAAACATACTGTGCATGCTCCGAGTCGTCCTCCGCCGGCGACCTGAACGTTGCTAGCAAAGCACCAGAGATCAAGGGCGGCGTTCGGGCCATTCTGAGAGTGAAACGGGCGGTTTCCAGCAACACCAACGGAACCAGCCTGCCCGTCACCAGCGTTTCGGCGGTTTCTGTCTGCCCCAACTGCGGCAGAATCACATCACCACCAAACAGTGCCCCAGCGAGCCTGAAGGACGAGAAGATGGAAGTCCCACCCAAGAGCACCCTTGCCGGCAAACTTAGCGGGCTCATCCAGCGCATGCGACGGAAGAACGCGCACCATGGCTCAGACCCATCAGCTCAGAACCCGGGAACCAGCAATGGACGCCATACAGTCACAGATTTTCGAAGGAAACGGGGTAGAGGACCAACCCGTAGGAGAAGAGTTCGCCAGCCTGACGATTCTAGCAGTAGTTCAAGCGAGACGGAAAGCTCGGACAAACTTGGAAGCGCTGCAGCAGTCAAGAAGAGGGAGAATCGTCTACGCCGTGCTCAAGATCTGCTGCAAAGATCGGAGCCACATGGCACGCGGGTACCAGTTCATGAATAGAAGACATCGCAAACACCCCCGCGAACGCCGACAACTAAGGGGGCGAGTGCTAATCAGGACGACGAGATTACGCCTGCTCCCCTAAGGCCACAGGAAAAGGCTCAAACCCCTGTCTCTAGCCCAAACAGCGGTACTTCTAAAGTCCCAACCCTGCGCCCTGTCTCGCGCCAGCCTCGCCGCCCTGATCCTCGCAATGTGTCTCGGTGGAGCTTGAAGATCGGTAGTGAGTGTCTGCTTACCAGGCGCAATGCAGTCGCAGACATACTCGAGTGGCAGGCACCGAGCAAGTCCGCTGAAATCTCGCGTCCTGTCCATGCATTGGTAGGTCATACCCTGGATGCCTTGAGTATCTACCGGAAACCCGAAGATGTGGCTGCCGAGGTTGTATCAGCAAGAGAACATCGCAAGATTGGCGCCGGCTCGTGAGCGAACGCTCCTCGCCTTGATTGGGATCTCGTCTTGCGGGGGCCACCGAACCGACAAAGCCTGCTTCAGCTTGGGCTGATAGACATGATGACGGGGTTTGACTGGATTGATTGGGGTTACATGATTTCGAAATGGCCATTGCCCATGTTATAAAGAAACCAGCTTGCACGACAGGGGCAGCAACATTCTGAAGTTTTCGAGTTGTTCAAGCAACAAGAAAAGCGTACAAAAAGCGTCTCCAAACCGGTAACGGCGTTTCAGCATGTAGTCGGCGTTAGAAGCATCAACGGAGCGAAATTGGGCGGCAGCGATTTGATGACGTGGGCACGAAAGGGAGCGGCTTTTATACCCCAGAGTTGGACACATGTTGCATTTGTAAGAGCACAGCATAGCGAGTAGATCACTGCAAGGAGGGTGAAGGGATAGCGAAAACTAATGAACTCAACCAAGTCTGAACATGAGACTAAGTGAAGTGTAAATTCCCACATATTTCGATAGGCCTCTAGGCTGGTCGAGATGTATCGAGTCCGGCATGGCAAAGGCAAACAACAGCACAACTTAGGTCGAATCCGAATATGAAGAGCTGCTGGTAACAATCGCGAATCTTTGCATCAAACTTCCGCAGCTGCAAACGAAACAATATTCATAATCCCCTTTTTTCTAGCAGCAGTGGGTGCATGAAACAATGTTGATGCCTACACAGCAAATGATCTCACACCGCAAGGATAACCGCTGATCAACATTGACATGCCTGTGGAGAAGCAATCCGGTTCTCGGCGGTGAGACCCACATTCGGGGATATGCCGACATGCAGGCGAGTGGCAGTGTGGGCAATTGTTTGTTTACGGTATCCTGGCTCTGAAAAAAAGGGGTGAGACCGATCAGGAACTCAGCGTTTGAAGAAACAAGCGGCGGAAAGGGGATGAGAGGGACCAGAGGATAAACAACCGAGCATCACTGCAGACAACGATTTTAGAGCAAACAGTGTTTGATCTACTGTAGGGCTTTATGGGTGATTTTTACATCTTTGCAAGGAAAAGCCAACAACATCAGGAATAGCGGCTAGACCCAATCCTTGGGAGATGTGTGCTTGGGGGGTGTAAACCAAATCGACAAGAGGTATCCCTTTCCTTCAACCATTCCGGCTCTGACTCCGACCTGAGGCCCATGATTCTTGTTCCGATACCTGTCCGAAATACAGACACACCTCGCACACACATACAACAGGAACACGCATACAGACACCCTGGGGTAACACGCGAAAAGCAGAAACGGCAACGAGACAGAGCGTATGAACCTGTTCTTTCCGTGTCCACGGCCAGGGGAGAAGGAACCTTGGTGGTTTGGGTAGTTGTGTGTATTGCCATTGTCGGCGTCTTGGCAGGTCTTCCTCTCTACCACCTGATGACGAGCCCGGGGTGAAGAGCAACAAGCAAACGATAAGAAAACGAGTAAGAAAAAAGGTACCAAGCAGCATGTCCTGCATTTTCATGTCCCCTCCATCAACCAACTCCCTAGCGCTGCCCCAACCTTGCCCTGACCATTGTGCCGCATGTCAACATCCACCAGTCCTTCGATTATGACAACCGAGCCCAGTTCCCCCAGTCAACAAAGTGCAAAGCAGAAGCGAGACGAGACCAGTTGCCGACGATAAAAGCCACCCGGGCCTACGGACCACGGGCCCCATAAAGAGGACGAAACTGGAAAGAGAATCTCGACTCGACGGCCGCTTACGACTCGCCAGCCGTCGCATCGTCAGTCTTGGTTTCTGTCTCCTTCTTCTCCTCCTCGGCCTTGGGGGCATCAGCCTGGGCCGGGGCCTCGGCCTCAGCGCTGTCCGACGAGGTCCAGAGAGTCAGGTTGTCGCGGAGCAACTGCATGATAAGAGTGCTGTCGCGGTACGACTCCTCCGAAAGGGAATCGAGCTCGGCAATCGCATCGTCAAAAGCCTGCTTGGCAAGGTGGCAAGCACGATCGGGCGAGTTGAGGATCTCGTAATAGAACACGGAGAAGTTGAGGGCCAGACCCAGGCGGATAGGGTGGGTCGGGGTCAGCTCGGTCTGAGCCACATCGGTCGCGCTCTGCGAGGAAGAAAACCGGTTAGTAAACCTTTTAGGAGAATCAACTTTGCGGTGCAAAGCCTGTTGTTACCTTGTAGGCCTCGTGGGCAGCGGTAGCAGCAAGCTTACGCTTCTCACCGGAAGCGAACTCGGCGAGGTAGCGGTGGTAATCACCCTTCCTACAACAGAGGTCAGTCAATGTAACACGATAACCGTTTTTTTCTGGGCTTCTTTTATTCACGCACATTTTGTGATAAAACACCTTGGACTCTCCGGAGGCGGCGTGGGGAATGAGGGAATCGTCGAGGACATCGAGAACATCCTGGCAGACCTTCTCGAGCTCGCTCTCAATCTTGTTGCGGTACTCGCGGATGGTGCCGACGTGCTTGTCAGAGCCCTTGGACTCCTCCTTTTGCTCAATCGACGAGATGATGCGCCAGCTGGCGCGGCGGGTGCCAACCACGTTTTTGTAGGCGACCGAGAGAAGGTTGCGCTCGTCGACGGTGAGCTCACCACCAAGCTTGGCAACCTCCTTCATGTACGTGACCATCTCATCGTAGCGCTCGGCCTGCTCGCAGAGGCGGGCGAGGAATGTCTTGCTGCAAATTTCACGGCATCGTCAGTACGCTGGTGGGCAGTGGGGACGAAGCCCGGGTCACCGTTGCCGCAGAGAGCTGAACACACCTTTCGCGCTGTGATGAGGTCGCCATGGTTAGCCAAAGTGCGTCTTTGTAGAGTAAACAACAGTAGGGTGCAGTGCGGGGTTTTGGGTGCTGGCGCTCGACGTTGTCACAGCCTGCGAGGCAGTGTCGGGCACGAGCAGACCAGAGAGGGGGAGAGTGCGGCTTCAGGCGGAAGCGCTGCGGCATGTGTCTTGGATTCTACTCACCTCAGATGCCATTTTTCTGTGATTTATTGGTAGGGAATGCGCAAGTCAGAAATATTGAAAAGACTCCGGAGAGAGAGAAAGAAAACAGATATCGCTGGTAGAGTTGCGGCGAGAGTGATTGTTTTGCTGTCTTGTGACGTGATGTTGGTTGACGAACAAGTTCAACTTCGGTGGTTTGAGCGAAGGGACTTGGAGAGGGCCGCAGTCTCCCACTGGCCGGGGGCCCTTGTTTTTTCGGGGACGAGGTCGAATTAAACGACAAGGTGCTACGCTAGCCCGTGACCTCCCTAGCGCTCCTTCCCCAATGGAAATTGCAGTGCTTTCTTAACAGAGGGCCCCAACCCACAGGCCCCTCGACTTGCCCTGTGGATCACACCCATCGTTCTGGTTTCTCCCGTTCATCCCAGACATGGGCATTGACAGATCTCTACGCGCCCATTGACATTGGCAGCACACCGTTGACACTCCCAAGGCCTCAATCCCGCCTTAGAACCATTTCTCGGTCTACGAGGGCACTGCATTCGGTCTTGCTCGGACCAGGCCCGGGAAGCGGGACGGCCAGCATAACCCCATCTCGGAAACATCAATGGATCCCCCGCCTTGACGCTGAGCGAGGAGCCTCCTCTTGATGCGCTCCTTGAGCTTGCTGCCCCACCAACCCCGGCGTGCTCTGTGCTCCGGTATCCTCTTTCTCACAGCTAGGAAATCACGATGCCGGGCAATTTCCTGGCTTGGTGTTTGGCAATCTTGCAACCCAAGCCCAAGAATACAGTGAGGAGGGGCTGCCGTCCTCGTCCCCACATGAGTCCTTTGACTCAGAGGCTTCGACCCCTCCTCTGCCCACCACCAAAACAAGGCGATCTCTTATCGGCAGCGCTTGGGCACAATGTCTCGTGCCAGCTGCGCACATCAAGCACGTCCTCACCAGTCATGTGGCAGCAAGCCACCCACTGGCGGCTGCCAGTCTCTGGCCCCCAAATCTGTGGACCGCAATGTTTTCCGCGCCCTCGCCACAATGAATGAGAGCCCCGCCGTCATTAAGACCAGCGGGAAGAGGCAAAGCGCTTCAGTGGGGCGCTACCGCTTTGTACAACTCATCAGCGGAGGAGTTGATGGATGGAACCGGCTAGAACGAAGAAAATATCCACTTTCCCGACCACAGGACGACAGGGGAACAGGCCGCGATCCTCCTCACCATTTCGCCAGACAAAAAAAGCAACCAGATGACAGGCGCTCAGCACTGCCCCGTTGAATATCATGGTCACTCGTTTGACCAGACTCTGGCCCGCGCAACTGGCTCAACGGACTTGCTTTTCGCACTCGACCCCTCTTTCAGCCGCCAATCGGTTTGTAGACCATGGCCGTCACGCGCTTTTCAAGATCTTGCCTCGCACCCTACCACACCTAGATACCAGCATTTCGTAGAGCCTGACCACGGCCATGAAATGGATCCGTTGACTGGTCCAAAAAGACATCCTCGGGGAGATACTCTGATAAATCACAGGGCAGCCACGCACATTTGGACCAATGCTGTAGATATCTTTGCTCCAGGTTGGTTGATCATGAAGTCCAAGATGGTAGCATCCGGACCAATCTCTTGTTGTTTGGGTGTCACGCTTGTTGGCTTGACACTGGGTCTGCACGCCCAGGTGGCAGGCACCCCCACGCAAGCTGAGATAACTTTGTTTTGGCTAAGGCCTTGGTACGCCAAAGTTTTCGAACGCTCTCGTGACGGGGAGCCATCGATGCTATGATGTTATGACATCCCTCACGACTTCGCCCCGTACTACAACACCTCTGCACTCATCATTGGCAGACAATTTGGCCAGATCCCCAAACGCAATCAGCAAAAAGTGAGGCAGCCACTTGGGCGGGAGGGAGCAACGGCTTCCCTGTTGTGCGACAGATGACGAAGGTCAATAGACAGAGGTCGTGACCGCGTAATATGTTGTATAACCTCGTACGTGTTGATAGCAAACAGGAACACTAGTTACTTTCTTGGGTCGCGGCAGTCCGGCAACAACAAAGCCCATCAAAGACGCTGCATGCAATTTATACATTATTTTCCCTGCCTGTCCGATACCTAGATTATACATCCGATACTATTAACAGCAACATCACAATGTTTTAAATCCCGATACCCAACGCTACGCCATGCTAATGAGTCCAAACTGACCATCCAGTTCCATGCTGTTTCCGTTTCCCATCTCGATAACAATATTACCCCCCCCCCCCCCCCCCCCAAACACATCATAGATCATCATGAATAGCGCCGAAGGACATGTTGTATGGCCCCCGTCCCCAATCTGCCGGGTCACCACCGGGGACACACAGTCCCAGCCTCCAGAAGTAATCCCTATGGGCAAAGAACAGCTGCCAGAGCTTGAACCTCGCTGGGAAACTCCTCGCCACGACTGTCGCCTCGTCCCCATCGATATCGATCTCAACCTCCACTTCCCCCTTCTTTTGCCTTCGCAGCGCCCCCCAGGCCCAGGTGACCCAGTCCTCGGAATCCGCACCGTCCATACACTCCGGGTCGTTATCCCCATGGCAAAGACGGAGGTCCTCCGGCGCAGGCTGCAGCTCAGACTTGGTAATGTACACTTCTCCCGCGTGCGGGCGGAAACCCCATTCCGTCAATGGCAGGAGAGGAACGGGGTCGTTGACGTGCGTGACACGGCGGTACGGTAATTTCTCGGTGTTTGCAGCGGTTTTGTTTTTCAACCCGAATGCAGCGTCGAGGTAGTTGGCCAGTCCCTCGTTGCCTATCCGCGGCTCGCCAAAGGTCGTCACCGTAAGATCTGTCCAGCCCATCGAGAGACGCAACTCCAGCGCTGCGAGTGCAGCCACGGCGCCGCCTAGGCTATGTCCGACGAGATGGATGGGATACCCCGGGTGACGCTCGCGCGCTGCCTTGAGCGCGGGGAGGACCACCTCTCGGGCGCTGCGCCAGGACGACATGAAGCCCATGTGCACCGTGCAGTTCGTGCACTTGTGCTCCGGCTGCTGCCCATCTCCATCACCGTCATCAGGTGCTGGATACGGGACGTACTCCTGCGGGATGGTGCTCAGATCGACAATTGTGTTTGTGATGCTGTAGGTACCACGGAACGCCACAATGATAGCCGGGCCGAAGTTAAGGATTCCGCCGTCCCTGGTCTTGCGGTCCTCCCCGTGGTCGACAGCAATGTAGCCGCAGCTGTCGCTTAGCAGAACCCCCGTGTTCCAGGTCCGTTCCAGCTTGAGTGAGGGGAAGTCTTTGCATCGCGAAGCGCACGAGAAGGGCGGGGAGACGCCGGTTGTGCCGACGCAGTAGGTGATGTCGACTAGTCTGGCTAAGCGCTCCAGGGAGGCGAAAAAGGGGGTGGAGACGCCTTGCGGAGAGGTTGGCGCATCGTGTGGTGATATGGTGTGTTGCTCTGGTGGTCCGAGTGGTGTCGCGAGGGCGCTGAAGCGTCCCAGCAGAGATAACATGGGGAGCGATTGTAACAACATTTTGTTGCTCGCATCAAAACGCAAATTCTGAGATTACGAGAAGATGTGAGAGCAGGTAGAAGTGTAGTTGAGTAGGGTCCTCAAGCGCGGCCTCCGGGGGTTGTATGTTGGTGGAGCATGGTTCTGCCCGTGGTCACGCGGTGCGACCACCCGACAGCTCGGGTCGCTGAGTGATGCGAAGCCGAGTAATCTTTACAGCCAGTCGTGCACAGCACAGATTCTTGGAAAACTCGATTGACGCTTAGTTTTGTCGCGACCGCCTCGATGGCTCCGGGGGGGCGGGTGATGCAAGATGAAGGGTCAAAAAGGTTGCTGGTGTCGATTCTCGGCGATGACGAGAGGGTTAGATCCGGGGGAATCGGGCCCGCAGGCCAGGATTAGCGCCACATTGTGACACCCCGCGCTCCCATTAATGCAGCCTGGGAGCATGCCTACGGCAAAGCCAGGGAACAGACATCGCTGTTCACTCGATTTCCTCAACGGTTCTCATCGCAATTCATCATTAGCCATTCTCGTCCGTCTACTCTGAGTATGCGTGTTTCTATGCCCAACCTCAATTCCTCATGGAGTCCATTTTCCATTCCCTTTGGATGCTGCCATTCTGTCTGCAATGTCGATGCCTAATTACCCAGGGGCGCCGCCCTCCAGTCTAGCCTGGGAAAACCGCGGGTCGGGTTCGAGTCCAACCAACGCCGAAACGCCTGAAAGGAAAACAACCGAATAGGTGTGCATTGGGACGACTTCGTGTACTTCAGACTAGGACACCTCCATGTCCACAAACTTTGCGGGGGGTGCAGGCTGTAAACTGGTGAAGTTGCCGTTGATCTGGCCATCGATAGCCTGGCAATACGAGCCGTCCCCGCTGGGCCACTGAGGGGCGGCAGTCGCCGTGCAGTTGAAGACTGGCTCTACGCTGCCAGAAGCCTCGAAGGTGCTAGCTCTGGTGCATTGTCAGCACCATTTTTGCGTTTGGAATGCCAGAATCTTTCACTTACGTGCCGGTAAAAGGGCAGGCTTTCTCAATGATAGTCAAGGTGCCGTTCTGCCAGATGAACTGGACGAAGGGAACATCGCATCCCCATCTTTCCGCATGTCCCTCACCTCCGACATTGGGAGAAGTCGCGTTTCTCTGACAGTTGGTTGTGATGTTGGTGCCCATATCCATGTACACAAAGGAGCCCGTGAAGTTGTTGGGGTTGTTGGGGGCCGGGAACCAGAGCTCAAGTCCAAAGACCGAGAAGTTGAGGGGCATATAGCAGTCGCTCTGGAGGAGGACCTTGGGAAAGCTCTCGGGAAGGGCGTAGTTCAACTCCGAGGCGGCCGTCATCGCCGTAACGGCGGATGCAATCGCCACGAGGGCCGCGAGAATACTGTAGAGGCGCAGCATGTTGATATGAGTGATGTACAGACTGACGATGCTCGAGATAATGTTCGTCTTCAGATGTATCAACTTGCGGATAAGTCGAGGAATGAAAGGCAGGTCGATTGAAAAACCAAGATTACAGGCGACACCGATCCTCGAATATATAAATGGCAGTGGCGATCCATTTACCATTCACTGCGCCGTTCGTCACAACTCCACGGGTACCTTGCAGCCGTTACCCACCCCTCTACACACAAAGATCCCAACATGGCTCGGTGTGCAGCCTGTCATCCCACAAGCGGCCAAGCAAATGAAGGAGGGGGCTCGGGGGGTTGCAAGATCTAGGTGCAATCATCCGGGCCCGGATGGAAACCAGTGGTGGGAGCGGTCCTTCCCTTGCGGCGGAGCGAGATGTCCACAGCCAATGATATGCCAGAACGTCCCCGTTTGAACCGCTCACCGAAGTGAGCTTGCAACGAGCCTGCCTGGCTCGATCCAAGCGGAGAGTTGTTTCGTTTCGATGAGACCGCCAAATTGACCAATCAAAACTCCTACCGGCAAACGCGCCTCGCGGCCTTCTTATCTTACCGTTTCGAATATCAGCCGGGATCCGAAGTTTGTGACTTCGATATTGAAGGCGGGCTCTGTGCCAATTTATCTGACAGGAAAAGTGAAGATAATACGGGGAGCTGGGCATGGAAGTTTGGACAAAATACGACAAGGTTCCAGCCCGTCGGTCCGTCAACGACCCTGTGAAACCTCGCTTCAGCACCGCTTGACTGCATTCCGTTCTCCGCTGGAGCAATACGAGGCTCGTCAACTATGAAGAGCCTCGTCCTGAAACATACACTCAGCGTGTTCGAGCCATCAAAAGTGATATTGAATGGATTGCATGGCCTTGGGAAACGAAAAGGTTTACCAAACAGCATCCCATCTCAACATCTACTATTCTCTCACTGGTATTCATTGCTAACACTCCGTCGTGCGGTAGGTCTACGATGTAGGCAGACATTGACTTGACCCGTGAAGTACCCTTCTTCAGACTTGTAACTGATAGCTGCGGAACCACGAGGCAGCCACACTGCGTGACGAATCAACTGAGTGCATGGTGGTACGCGGGACGGGCTCCTGTATGCCATGCGAGATGTGAGATATCTCCAAGTGCCAAATGAGCGTTGAACTGCTAGGAATAGTGGTTGTCTGGGCGGCAGACACCTTCAACTTGTTCCGAGTGCGACCAGTAGGTTATTCGGGTAATAGAGAGTGGTGCCTGAGCACGCATCCGTGAGATAAACTAGCCGGAGAGGTCAAAAAACCAGAGACTGTATTGACTCGTATTGTCGGAGGTATTGTCGAGTACGCCGATGAAGTGTCGAGGAGGTTACTTGTCGAACAGACCCAGTGGAACCGAGGAGTCTCTCACGAAGACCGCGGCGGCACCCATCGAAATGCACCACGGGTAAATACCTACCAGCTTTCGTGGGTACCTATAAAGCGTAGTGCAAGCGGGGTAGGCACCTCAATGGTAGATTGTGCGAGTCTGAAATTCCACATGGAAATCGTCGGTTGTTGTGATTAGATGGAGATCAAGATGTTGGCTAAGCCAAGCCGTTGGGTGTGACCCAGGAAAACACGTTGCCAAGATTTTGGGTCCACTAGCCACATATGTCAAGCCACTCAAAACCCGCGCCCCACCAGCACCAGCCACCACAGAAACTTTTCGGGGAGCACTTTCTCCAAATTCGAATACTGAAATTGGGACTTCCCTCTCCTCAAGTCACGACGACGCCAACGACAACCAATTTCGACCACCACTACCCGAAATCACCACACTCGCAATGGCTAAGGAAGCTCCCAAGTCCGGCCTGGCCGTTGGACTCAACAAGGGTCACGTATGTCTCACCTCGTGGAGGATCTCTGCGTCGCCGTCCTGAAGCAGATCCGATCTCTCTGCGCTTCCCCCGCCACCCTCTCATCGTGGGAGCAAATGGTACGGGAAGCATAGAGAGCCTGGAATTGCTTCTCTCCCACGACGGGGCCATTGCAGATGATGGACTTTTGCTTGTTTGCGACACCAAAGGGAACTGTAGGCTGACCAGGATTTTCAATTCTTTTCCCCTGAATACAGAAGACCACTGCTCGTGTCTCTAAGCCCCGTGTCTCGCGCACCAAGGGCCACCTGAGCAAGCGTACCGCTTTCGTTCGGGATATCGTCAAGGAGGTTGCTGGGTGAGTTTCCTGTTCACGTTGGTGTTTGTTGCCCGGCGGGAGGGCAGTGGCCGGCATCGATGACGATGAGGGCTACCGATAGCTTGGGGGTAGACAATTATTACCTGGATGCTAACTCTACTTTTCTATATAGCCTCGCCCCCTACGAGCGCCGCGTTATTGAATTGCTGCGCAACAGCAAGGACAAGCGCGCGCGCAAGCTCGCCAAGAAGAGAGTATGTCTTCATCCACACGCCGAGACAGTCGAATTGCAATTAACACCATCTCTAGCTTGGAACTTTCGGCCGTGCCAAGGCCAAGGTCGACGAGCTCCAGCGCGTCATCGCTGAGTCCCGCCGTGCCGGTCACTAAATGGAAAAAATCGGCGTGTGAAGGGTCTACCTCGGGTCTGTTTTTGCGCATGGTTCGGCGTGGTATCATGGATCTCCTGGGACGTTTTTATATCAAGGATGGTCTTGGGAAAATATTCTGCTGCAGGCGCAGCAAGATAGCCTGTTAATGGCACAGCGCTGAATTCCACCACAACCACGGTTACTGGCCAAGTCAACGACGATTCTCACGATCTATGAGTCGCGTGACAAGAATCTACGTAGCACGTGAGACGAATAGAACCGAGCATGATCAAGTATGATGACATCCACTACAAGAACAGCGCTGAGTGTGGGCAGGGCCCTGTATGCGCTTCGTGTCCACCCAGAACGCCAAACAATGCCAACCAAAATCTACTCTCTAAACATAACAAGTGCCGACCCTTCAATAGACTTGTCAAGCTGCTCACTTCTTACCAGGCAGCTTAAAGAACTTGCCTATCTTCTTCCGAATGTCCTCTCCGTCTGCCTTCGAGTCACTCCCCTCCGATTTGACCGGCTTCGATGATCCAGCAGACGGTCCACCATCATCAGCAGCGGTCCGAGGCACCTCGGGAACCACGATCGCCTGCGCCCGGCTAGCGACATTCCCCTTGAGAAAGGCGGACTTCCGTACATCGGCTGAAACGGCCCCATCCCAGAGAAGGTTCAATAATTCACGGGCCTTGAACTTGTAATCGGCAATGAGCCGCTTGGTATTGTCGGGAATTGTAGTAGGGTTCGGGCCAGACATTATAAGCTTAAACGGTTGGTTTGGATGGGCCATGACAGCTCGGACAGCTTCATACAAAAACGCCCCTGTATGCTCGGGTTTGACCACCCATTGCGCCGAGGTCTGATCTGGGAATCGGATCTTGACGTCGACCTTTGTGATCTTGGCGAGCTTTGCGGCGGCCTCTGCAGCATCGGCCGCGAGTTCCGCATCAGATTTGAGGCGTGTATTGCGCGTCCGTGCCTCGAGGTGAGTTTGGTGAAGCTGGGCATGTGCGATGGTTGGTTCGTACATGGAGTCGTCAACCTGAATTCGGGCGGCGACAGGTGTGGCGGACGAGGGGGCAGAGAACACGCTTGCCGGCTGAAGGGGGTCGAGATTGGTGGTTGCCTCCGAGTCTTTGCCTTGGTTCTTCACAGTCTCGGGTTCAGAAGAAGGGGGCGCCTCGGCTTCTGTAGGTTCTTGTTTGACTGCATCCTCCCGTTCTATCTGAGCCACCGGGGCCATCGGTGGCTCTGTCCTCGCAGGTGCGGGTGCGGGATTTGGCTTCTTTTCCCCAGCGCTTGGAGTTGGTTCGACATCCTTGAGGTACTGGCTAATCTCGTTCATCGCATCGTACAGAGTCTTGTCGGTACTCCGGAACGATACCCTCAGCACCATGCTCCCTGAGTTGATTCCACACTGAGACAATGTCTTTTGCAAGTCCTCCATGGCCGTGTACTCCCGGCCCATAATGTTGATGACCGGGGCATCGTGATACACCTGGCCAACATTACTAGTCTTCTCCGAGGCTTTGGCAGTGATGTTGAGACCCTTGTCGACTGTCTCAAACTGTCGCGTTACCTGCCATAGTGTCATATCACTAGGTAGCTTCTTCGTATACCGGCTTCCGTTGACATCAAGGGCAATAGAAACAATAGATGGGCTATTGGACTTTTGGACCAGTTCCAGTTTTGCTCCAGGTGCAAGTCCTGATGTTCGGAATGGAACGGCAAGTTCAACGATTTTTTGCTTGTGTCTAAGGTCGTAAGTGACCTGATGAGGAGAGTGTTCCGCGGGGCAACTTACTTGAGCAGATACTTGTCGCTTGAAAGGTTGTGCTTCTGACAAGCCTCGTTGAGGACATCCACAAGATAAGTGCCAGGTGTCACTTTGATCTTGTGGCGGCGGAAGTCTGCCGTCACAACCTCGACATGGGCCGACATATTCAGACAAAGGCCCTGGCGGATGAGGCAGATGAGTATTCAAGCTGTCTGAGGCTTTGATGCCAGGTAAAGCGATAGAGCTAGGGGGATGTGCAAAGATGGAACCGCGTAGAGCCGGTGAGGAGGTTTGAGATTGGCTTCAGGTCAAAATGGGCAGGCGTCTGATGCAGATGTTGACAAGCAGTGAGTGTACTAGGCAGCTAAGCTGTTGTGTAAGCAGGGCGGACAACGAGCGGAGCTCAAGGTGACAGCTGGAGCTGCGAACCTCGACCTGGTGGGGTAATATATGCTTGCTGGAATGCAAGGAGGTGACTATGCAGCACCTAGCAAACGAGGATTTTGTCAGAGCTTCTCATGAGATAATACAGCACAAACGGCAAGTTGGTGTCGGTTTCGAGTGCCTTCCATCATTTTGGAGGGGCAAACCGGAGCTGTAACGGCGCTGCAGTGGGGCGATTGAGCTTCCCCAGAGCACTTCCCTAATCCTGCCGCGCGCCACCGCCTTCCGTTCCCGCTTGTGGATCCAGCCGAGCTACCTGGCACTCCCATCCAGCCGCGCCAGCTGCGTGTTGCCTTGCCTCGTCTCGATTGCTTGTCAACTGGAGCTTACCCCCATCCTAGGGCTGATATAGTAAGAGAGCTCGACGACGGCAGCTCAACCGAACCCAAAACCCGCGGATTCCCGACCCAGTTTCGACGACCTCCACGATCACCGAACCCCACGACTGCGCTTCAATTCCGAGAGCTAGCCCAACCTCTTGAGGCGCCTCCGCGACAGCTTCACCTCATCACCACAACCACCACCGCACATCCACCATGGTGCGTCAAACGCCCACCCTCCACACCAACCCATGAAGCCCAAGCTAACAATCCCCTCCAGTCCTCTCCCTTCTCAATAAACGGCGGCGCCTGCGTCGCCATGGTCGGCAAAGACTGCGTCGCCATCGCGTGCGATCTCCGCCTCGGCCTCCAAGCTCTCACAGTCTCCAACAACTTCCCCAAGGTCTTCCAGTACGGCGAGCACGTCTTCCTCGGCCTCACCGGCCTCGCCACCGACGTGGCTACCGTCTCGGACCTCTTCCGCTACAAGGTCAACCTCTACCGACTCCGCGAGGAGCGGGCGATCGCGCCGCGGACGTTTGCCAACCTGGTGAGCAGCAGCTTGTACGAGCGACGATTTGGGCCGTACTTTGTCAGCCCCGTGGTGGCAGGTCTGGATCCCAAGACGGGAGAGCCGTTCATCTGCGGGTTTGATAGCATTGGATGCATCGACTTCGCCAAGGACTTCATCGTCAGCGGTACGGCGAGCGACCAGCTGTTTGGCATGTGCGAGAGCTTGTGGGAGCCGGATCTGGTAAGGATGTTCTATGGATTTGCGCACGGAGACATTACTGACGAATATGGATAGGCCGCTGAGGATCTGTTTGAGACCATTTCGCAGGCGTTGCTGAACGCTGTGGACAGAGACGCTCTCTCAGGTTGGGGTGCGCACGTCTACATCATCGAGAAGGACAAGGTGACCAAGAGGCTACTGAAGGGACGACAGGATTAGAGCGGCGGAGGGGAAGCCGGCTTGGGCTTGAGGGGCTTGCGAGGATCTGTCTGTAGATGTCCAGCCTGCAATAGACCGAGACTCTGTAATATTATGCACGAATATCGGTCTGTACCTCAAATCGATCGCATTAGATTTGCCTATGCTATCCTGACACATAGACTGTGATCCGCTGGCTCGAAGCCTGTGTGCTCCACTTGCGCCACTTGCGCGACGCCATGCTCATGATCTACACTGCTACTATACAGGGTCTAAATGGGGTATGTACGGACGCCGCGTCTCGGTTCTGTCTATTTCCTTCCTCTATTCTTCCTTCTTTGCTTTTGTTACCGAAGACGGCGTAGCTTGGATGAAGAATGCGCGCTCCACAACCTTGAGGACTTCATCGATGAGTCTGTCATAGATGTTAGTTACGTTTCGAGTTGCGTTTCGAGGTACGGGTAAGGAAGCAAAGTGACTTACATTACAGGCGCACTGATGATCAGTACAGCCTTCCATTCGGCCCAGTTGAGAGGTAGGATAGAGAACAGGGTCTGAAGACCCGGGACATAGAGCAGCGCAAAGTGAAGCGCCATGGACAGGGTAATGGCGTATACCAGCATCATATTCTCCCATAGCGGGAGAGTGAGGAGGGACTCGCTGGAAGAAAGGGCATTCATAGCGTTGAACATCTCAATGACGACGAGGATCGACAACGAGACAGTCGAGCCAGCCTTTGCCATGTCGTTGGTGAACATGTTGCAGCCGATCTCGGGGAACTCAGCAGAGCAGCGGTGGAAGTGAGACAGCTGGTAGAAGCTGATTTGGGGTCCCTCCAAGTAGAACATAAACCACCAAGCATACCCAGCGACAGTCGCCAGACCAACGTAGGTACCAATAACCAAGTACCGGAAGAAGAGCCAGCCACCAATAAGCGCTTCATCACGCTTTCTGGGTTTCCTCCTCATGATGTCGTGATCGGGTGGGTTGAAGGACAGAGCCGTGGCCGGAAGACCGTCCGTAACAAGGTTGACCCAGAGAAGTTGGACTGGAATCAGAGCCTCGGGCATACCCAGAGCCGCAGTGAGGAAGATAGAGACGACCTCGCCGATGTTAGAGGAAATAAGATAGCGAATGAATTGTTGTGTGTTGTTGTAGATGGAACGCCCTTCCACAATGGCCACGCCAATGGTGGCGAAGTTGTCGTCGGCAAGTACCATGTCAGATGCAAGCTTGGCCACATCGGTACCAGAGCCCATAGCAACACCAATATCAGCCTTCTTGAGTGCAGGGGCATCGTTGACGCCGTCACCTGTCATGGCAACAACCTCACCGAGGGACTGAAGAAGGTCAACAAGCTTCGACTTGTGAGCGGGCTCGACACGAGAAAATAGAGAGGCGTTCTTGGCAGCTTCCAGCTGTTCGGCGGGACTGAGGTTATCGAACTCCCGGCCAGTGAAGCTCTTGCCTGTGACGTTCTCGTAAGGGCCAAAAACGCCGATTTGGCGACAGATGCTCTCGGCGGTATTTTGGCTGTCTCCGGTGATAACGATGACACGAATTCCGGCGTCTTTGCATCTTTGGATGGCAGCAGGCACCTCCGGACGCGGAGGGTCAAGCATACCAACAAGACCAACAAGAGTCAGGTTCTGCTCGAGGGAGGTATACTGCGAGGTCGATTTAGCGGTGTGAAGAAGGGGGTTTCCGGAGACATCGTCATGGCTAGCGAGGGCGATGACACGGAGGCCTTGGTTTCCGTAGTCGACAACCTCCTTGAGCAGAACACCAGCGAGCTTCTTGGTCAGGGGGACCTTCTTCCCGTTGGAGCCAAGAAGAACATGAGTGCAGCGATCGATAATAGACTCGGGAGCGCCCTTGACAAAGAGCTTTTGTTGACCGCCGCTCTCCACAAGAACGGACATACTCTTTCGGTCGCGGGAGAACTCATAGGTAGCGAGCCTGTTGTACTTCTTCTCGTACCAAGAGCTGGCATAGTGGACGCGGTCCTTGGGATGGCAGTCTGATGGGGCGCAGGGTCCAATTTTCTCGACCATTACCCGCAGAGCGCCTTCGGTTGGCTCACCAACGTTGGTAAAGGTATCCGAGTGGGAGTGGTAATCAAGCTTGGCGTCGTTGCAAAGAGCGGCGACCTCAGCAATGCGGAGAACAGTAGAAGATGTTTGGGTGACGTCGGATATGACCTTGCCCTGAGATTTGATGGCACCCTTTGGCTCGAATGTTGTCCCTTCAACCTCGAGCTCCTCAAGATCGGAGCCATCGTCGTTGAAGTAGACAATCTTGCTGACGCTCATCTGATTTGTAGTGAGGGTACCGGTCTTGTCGGAGCAGACGACGCTGCAGCTTCCCAGGGTCTCGACGGACGGCAAACTTCTAACCACGGCGTTCTTCGCGGCCATCTTCCTAGTTCCGAGGGCGAGACAGGTGGTGATAACAACAGCCAGGCCTTCAGGGATAGCGGCCACGCCAAGCGAGACAGCGATCTTGAGGTAGTAGATGGCACCCTTGGTCCAGTTTCCGTGGCTGGGATCCTTGAAGTTGGGGACGTTGATAAGCCAGACGAGGATGCAGATCACGGTAATGACCTTTGCGAGTGAGTCTCCAAAGTCGTTGAGCTTCTGCTTCAGGGGGGTCGGTTCCGAAATTTGGGCAGTGATGCTCTCGTGGATGTCACCGATCGCCGTGTTCGAGCCCGTCAATACAACAACAGCCTTTGCGTGACCCGTCACGACGGTCGTGCCAGAAAAAAGCATGTTGACCTGATCCTGCAAGACGGCCTTCTCGTCGCCGAGAACTGTCTTGATATCCTTGCCAACACTCTCACTCTCTCCAGTCAGGATAGCCTGATCGACGGCAAAGTTGTTGCTCTCGATGGCGATCAGCCGGCAGTCTGCAGGGATGCGGGCGCCCACGGAGACGTCGACGATGTCGCCAGGGACGAGCTCCTCGGCCTTGACACGGTGGATCTGCCCATTGCGCACAATGTTGGCCTCGTTGGCCGAGTATTCTTGAAGGGCCGCGATGGCCTTCTCAGCGCTGCTCTCCTGCGAGACACCAACAACGGCGTTCAGAACAAGAATCGTAAGGATAACGGCGGGGTCGACAAAGGCGCTCCAGCCGCCTTCCTCCTCGAATAGCGCGAGAACGAACGAGATGGCAGCTGAGCCCAGCAAGATGAGAACAAGCTGGTCCTTGAACTGCTCCAGGATGAGCTCCCAGATAGGGGTCGGAGGTTCCTCGGGGATAGCTACACAACAGCAACAGTTAGCCAAGGCGGCTCCTCGTGGGGCCGAGAGGGAGGTCGGAGGTCGAAAGGACACGACATGACATACCGTTCCGGCCGTGCCTGGCCCGCTGACGGGAGACCTGCTCATCGGTCAGGCCGGTAGCGGGGTTGACGTCCAGCTCGGCGAGGACATCGTCGACTGGTTTTGCAAACGCATTCTCCATGTTGGTGAGCGTGCTTGCCCCTGTTATGGCGGGGGAGCTTCTACGAAGTATTGCGCCGAGCCTTGGAGAGTGCGCTTTCGCGTATCCGCGGCTGACCTTTTTTCGAATCGAAATGCACAGATGGAAAGCTACCAATTGAAGGAAGCAGAAACGGATAAGGACTCTACCATGGAGCTCGAGCTGGCGGCAGCCTCGTCGAAGCAAAATACAGCAAAGGGAGAAGCGGCGGAACCTTGAAGAAAAAGTGGCTGTTCAAGAAGCCTTGACCATTAAATTGAGGCGAGATACTTATTCTGCGCGACGTGTCCAGTTGAGCGCAAAGTCGCCTCCTGTCAGCGCCTGGTGGGGTAGGGAAGCCCGCCGGACTAGCCCGATTGGGACCGCTTGGCCCACGCCTGAGATCTAACTGCCCCATCCGGCTAATGACGCGGGGGGCTCCAAACCGTCAACCCCTGGTCCTCCTGCATGTAATCCAAGGCTGGGGAAACCAATCGCGAGGGTGCCCTGGGTCACAAGGTCAATCAGAGATCCTCTTCCAGTTGACTTTTTCAGGAGCTTTGGGGTCAACTGGGTGTTCAAATTGTTTTCGGAAAGCGGCGAGGCTGGTATCTTCCGTACAAGAGGAAGACAATTTCCAGGTCCAGGCCGCTCAACCTGGTAGGTAAAAGTGACCTCCTGCAAGGCCTGAGCAAGGGCTTCCAACTTTGCCATGTTGTCTCTCGGATCGACCCGATACCTTACCAATAACAACCCGCGAAAGGCGAAAGACCCACAACGATGGAATCTTCTACACTCTGTAAGAACTCAAACAGCTTCAACCGGACTGCATTTACACAAAGCTTCAGGTCGCTGTCCTCAGCATTTTGCAGTCTGGTAAACAAGCTCAGCAATCATCTCAAACACCAAAATAGCAAAAATGTTCCAAGCGCCTACCAAGATATTCGGCTTCTCCTGTAGCGCTACTCGAAAGCCACTGACGGAAGGGAGGTAGGTCGAGCCGATGTGGGGGTACACGAGAAAACCATTCAAATATCCCATCCACCCAGGTTTCTCCAGCGGAGGTTGTGATTTCCTAAAAGTGCAAAAAAGCCCAAGCAAGATCTTTCTAGTTCGCTGAATCCTTTCATAACCATATCTCTGAGGAAGCGAACCAAAACTAAACCTGGTGGACGGGATCACGCCTTGCTTCAGCCGGCATCCAGTGCGAGAAAAGCTACCCCGCCAACCCCACATCAAAGTCAACAACACCACTGCCTGGTGACAAGGCAGACAAACAGAAGCTCAGGCAATCACTTTCATCCCAACGAAAACATCCAGATTTACTCTTCATAAACAACAACCCCCTTACATATTTCTCCACATCCCACCTCACCTTTCCCCCAAAAAACTACCACCACCTACTCGCCACCATGGCGCCCCCATCCGCCCTCGCCATCGCGACCCAAGCGGTCCAACGCCTCGTCAAGGAAGAATCCTACTACCACAAAGAGCAAGCCAGCCAAGAAACGCGCATCAAGAAGCTCGAAGAAGACATCGCAGCTGGCGGCGCCAACCTCGACAGCAACGCCGAATATGTCTTGAAGCAGGAGGTGCGCAATTTCTCTCGGCCGTTTCGGACGGCGCCTATGCGGGTATCAGTATCACAGAGGGCAGGTTTCCTAACTACTTGTGTTGTGGAACAGAAAACCGCGCTGGAGGAGACCAAGAAGGTTTTTGAGCCGCTCAAGGAGCGCATCGTCAAGGCGGTGGGGACGCTCGAGGAGCAGATTGCCATTTCTGAGAGCGATGGTGTTGCACCAGTGGCGGAGCTCACTAAGGCCAAGGAGGCGCTCAAATCTGGGCAAAAGGTTGGGGGTTTGACGGATGAGTGAAGAAGCAGTGAGCAGGCATTATGGTCTTTTGGCAGGCACGAGACCGTTTGAGTCTATTGTTTGGCAACTAGTTGACGCATGCTGGTATTTACTCATACAACTTGTAAAGCCACTGTAGTCAGCTCGGTCGGAGCTTTCTATGTCGTGTCCATCTCATCGCCCTGACCGTCGATCAAAATCTGGGGCGGGTCATCCGCGGGTGGTGGTGTCAGAGGGCTGTCCGGCTCTGATTCATCATCAGGAATGATCGCCTCCGCCTCTTCCTTTGCCTCGACCATCTCAACATCACCTCCCTCCCGATCATTTGTGTCCTCTCTATCCGGCGTCGCCTCCCTGCTAAGCGCTTGGCTACCACTCCGGGAGAAACTTCCTCGATGGCTATGGTGGGGCTTGAGGAACGACTGGCTGTCTTGTCCTGGGGCAGGGCTCTCGCGTGCTGGGGTTCTACCGCCAGCCGTCGAGAGGGGTCGTGGAGTTCCGACAGCCTCACCACTCTCAGCGCCACTCTTCGGAATGAGTCCGCTCTCGGGTCGTGGCGTAGCGTTTCCACTTGCTAGTCCCGGCCTTGGCGTATGTCCCTCGTTCTCCCCCTCCCCTTCGTCCATGCCTTCACGTCGCTCAACCTCCTCCTTCTCGTCACGAATTAGGCGTCTCAACCGCATGCTCTCATCCATAATCTTCGCAAACTGGTCGCGTCTCTCGTGCCAAGTCACACCGTATGTCTTGCTCTCCGCCTCAAGTTCTGCAATTTCCTCCTCTAGCTTCCTGAGGTTCGCTTCTTGCTCGACACGGGGACGCAAGGCGGGATTGCTCGTAATCTTGTCGGCCAACACGTCGAACTTCTTCCGCTGCTCGAGCGTCGCACGCGCTTGGTCGAGCTGCAGGCGCAGCTGTGATGTATTGTCGCGTACGGACTGCGATGCGGTAACAATGCGCTCCCGCTCCGTGGCGTATCGATCGCGTTCTCGCTCGTTGGCCGTCAGCAGGAACTGCAGGCGCGCAATGCTGCTGTCGAATGCGGCGAAATCCAGCGTGATGTCCTCCTTTAGCTGCGCGAGATCGGTGGGGAGGCCACTTCCAGGTCCTGTTGGCGAGTTTGCGTCTTGCTCTGCTGGGGCGCCATTGCTCTCGGGTGGTGGGGTTGGAGCTTGTCGAGCCCTGGATACTACGAGCGAGTTCAGGCTGACGAGCCGCTTGGTAACCCGCTTGAATGGCTTCTCTTCCACATTAAGCAGGCGTGATTTGTGCAGCTCATTTTCTTCGTCGCCATCGAGAAGCCCCCAGGAGGCCATTTCCAGCGTCAATGCTAGACGCCAACCGTGCAGCAACACGTGTCGAAGAAAGCGAGATGCGCACTAAGAGCGTCGGTCAATGAGAGGGTTAAACTTTCGGCGCAGATAAGGTAGGTAAGTCGACTGAAAAGCAACGAGATCCGAGGGAACTCTATTCAGAAGTAGTTGGTAGTCATCGAGCTGAGCAGCCGAAGAAGGTGTGGTGTTGAGAAAAGTTGAAATGAGGCTGAGATAGAGTACAGGTCTGCTGGCAGGATCCCTGGTTACACCCAAATGCACTGTTTTAGCGCATATGGCTGGTGGGGCGCAGTGTCAGCCGCCTCACACCAGCCAGCAAGGTTTCAAACAACGACAAGCATGCGTATAATAAAGAACCGCCTCCCCTACCTCTTTCAAGCAATTACACCATCTCACCCTTTCACGATATTTAGGTCTGGAGCCCTCATATAAGCCCTAACACAATATTTTGGATCTCCCCATGACTGAGCTTTACCTTTTCTGACCGGTCATCTCCAAGCCGCGGCTGCCCCACGCCTGACAATTCACACCTCACATACCATTGTTCTACCAACTTTGAATAGAACAATAGGCAGCAAGTTCGGTTCAAAAGTGGGTCCGGTCGAGGTTTTGGTGGCGCTTTCCTCTTGTTTTAAACCACAACCTGGAACTCAAGTTCCTTGTGTTCAAAATTGTACAAAATGGCACCTCCTTCGCTGGTCGACATTTGTAGGAAAGTTGTCTCTGACAACATCCAACAAATCCACTCTTTTGGAGAGATGCCTGCCTCACTATTTTCCGAGTTCCTTCGGGGCGTCAAATCCGCCCACCATCTTCACGAGTTAGAAATCCACAGCTCAGAAGAAATCTACGACGAGTCACCCCCTCACTGGCGCCGGATTATCGCCAAGGATTTCCCAAAACTTTCCGAGGAGCACGGCTGGATCCCCAGCAACCCAAAGGCATGGTACAAAGTCTGGAAGAAGTACAAGAAGATCCAAGAAGACTCTGTGGCGGAAGCCACACAGATTCTCGCACAAAAATTCGCCGCCCAACAGAAAGAGAAGGATTCGAAACGGACTCAGTTGGTTACCGTTGGACAAGCAAGACGACTCGATCTTCCCAAACTCGGCGCGGGTGTTCTCCGCAGCAGTTCATTTGGCTTTGGAGGCTCTGGCAGCTCTAGCGGTTCTGGAAGCTCACACTGGTCCGCTCAGCCTCGTCCAAAGGCCACTCCCTTGTCAAAAGTGAAGTCACAAGTCAGAGCAGAGGCAAAACGCCTCAAGCTAGCCACACCAACTGGCAGTCTCCCCGTCAGGCCAGGACAGATCACCAGGGCTCCCGACAGCTTCATTCGGGACAAGCGGGTGGAGAGACAGTTTGATGCGGCGGCCACATTGGTCCGCACCCCTGCAGTGCCTGCTACAAGGACTGGATTCGACGTGGCGGAGCGAGCGCGAGAAAGAGAACGCAAGGAGCGAGAGGCACGCCTTCTCCGCATCAAAGGGACAAGCAAATCTGGTGAGAATGTACTCTCATTCGACGACGATGACAACAACGACGAGAGTACCAGAGGGAGCGATCGCGGCGTCCTGGATGATCTTTTTGGAGAACTTGAGGCAGGCGCAATATCACCAACATCCACATCACCTCCCCCTTCCGCACCCAACGCCCGACGAAGGGGCCTCCTGTCCGCTGCTCCCGGCTCAACCAGCGTCACCAAGGTCGCCCGGACTGCCACTTCCCCGCCGGTTGCAAGCACAACCTGGACAGCTCACACGCCTCCACCCCCAAAGTCTTTGCCCCGGCCAGAGACTCGAAATACGTCACCACCGCCTGCAATATCGCCGCCATTCACGCAGCCACCAAAGCGAAAGGAGGTTGACATTTTCATGCGGCCAAAGAAGCGCGTCCGAAGATAGCTTGAGCCGGGTATTTTGTTAGAGTAGAACAGGCTTGGGAGGACTCATGTACTTGCATACGAAGCATGAAGCATGAAGAGGCATTGATTTGAATCGGTTACTAGCGGTACAGATATGGAGAATTTCTGTGTCCTCGGAGGGAAATGGGTTCAAGGGATTTGAGATACCCAGGTCATACACCATGTCGTTTAAACAGCGGAATTTCAAGTACAGTTCTGCCAAATATGCCTTTCGTCTGCTATCAGCCAATAAATCATTGCGTGCTCGTGGTGCAAATGGGTCATGTAAAGTTTGACAAGTGTAGTCAACAGCAATTCAACCACAGATTTATGGTCCTTCATGAAGACCACCTGGACTAATGGCTCCGGGTACCGACAAGAATATGCTAGAACAACTTATATTGCTGGTACCCAGCCAGCAGTTTGCAGTTACACAGTTATGTGAATCTCACTGTCGTCGGGGCTCCGCAACCACGCCCAGACTGGACTGTGATTTTACCATCAATAACTGCACCGATCTATGGAGTTGAGATCAGGTGTACTAGTCTGCATGAGTCTCCAGATCCCATGAATGGGGAGTTAGTGGTCATTACTCCCAAATTGTGCACACTCAGGGTGTCGATTTTGCCCCCTCCTCTCAACAGAGTCAGGTCCATCGAACTAAGGCTACGCTCCCAGGCTGACACAAATACGCCCGCATGTCCGAGGGAGAGACCGTCCGCAATACCCTCAGAAAAAACCTCGCTAGCGAATGCACTCTCCCTGGATTTCACCCTCAACACCCAACTGAGTGGTTCAACCCCCATTCATAATTCGCAACTAAAACAGTACGCTGAAAACCGACCGAGCCCCTCCTCGTCATATTCATTCGTATCCCATGATCTTTCCTTGACGACCACAACCGCATATCTACCCTTGGGTAATAAACACTCCCCTAGTATCGATACTACGTCCTAGTTCCTCCCTCCTCTGAGCGCAAGCACGAGATGGAGTGTGCATCCTCCCTCGAGCTGATAGTCGCTCGCCGTCTTGTCGTCGACCCTGAATCCAGTTAATACCTTCCCCTACTCCTGGTCCCTTTCCTTGTGGAAGCCTCAAAACTCACATCTGTTTGCCTCCGTAAATGAGACGCTGCTGTGCGGGCGGGATGCCCTCCTTCTCCTCGACCTTCTCCTTGATTTGGGCGACCTGTACGGAGAGGAACTCCCGTTAGTTTCGTTTCCGACTATCGTCGCGACGTAGGGAGGGTGGGGATGCCGTACCTTGTCGGTAGGCTCAACGTCGAGCTCGATCTCTCTGCCTGTCAGCGTGCGAATTCTACAGCGGGTGTTAGCATACTGGTTGTCGTGAAAGTCCTCTCGCCGCGGAGCCTCGTTATTTTTGTTCTCGACTGGAGATGGGGACGCGAGGGGGAGGGAGATGGTAGACGGGCACGAACTTGAGTTGCATGGTGGGCAGTTGGCTGTCGCGAAAGTGTAGAGATACTTGTCAAGGAGGAGAGGCGCGGCGCTCTCGGGTTGCGATGGTGGTGGGAGCAAGAGGCTCGTCTGTCTCGGAGAATATTCTGTAAGAGGAAAAGATTCGGTGTACCTCGATAGGCAGGCAACTTTGCTGGCTGACAATCACGAAGGTCCTGTCCTGGGCTGGAGTGACGGATAGGGCGGGGTAGTGGGGTAGCGGTCGAAGTCAGACGCGGGTCGGTCGCGTGGGGCCGCTGCATTTGAGGGTACTCTAGTCTAGGAAGCGGTTTCTAGGTAGGTATGCTGCCTGGCACCAAGGAGTCAACCTTAGTAGTCGCAGCGCAACATAATGAGATGGTTTTTTCCAGGGCTAGCTAGAACTCCTGTTCAAAGGTCACACGAGAAGCCAAAACAAGATGGCTCGCTTGCCAATGTAATGCTAATTATACAGCTGGCCGGCTACCAGCCAGTTACTCTGGCTACTAGCCAGGATATCATACAAACGTACAGTGGAGATTCCGGCAATCCCACAGGTCCGTGGGTCCCCTAAGCCTTCTTGTCCGAGGGCTTATCCTCAAATACGTTCAGGCCAAGGCCTTCGGAGTCGAGAAGAAGTCTGTTCTTGCCACCAGCCTCCTGGATGATGCCTGCAATAGCGCGCGCGTTCTCCAACTTCTTCAGCTCCACATACGACTTGCTCTTCTTGATGGCCTCTCCGATAAGCTCAGCAGAGCGAGCCTCACCCTGAGCCTTGACGACCATGGCCTGCTTTTCCTGGCGCGCCTTGTCAACAACGAAGGCTGCCCGCTGTGCCTCTTGTTGTGCGACCTGCTTCGCCTCGACTGCTGCTGTGAACTCGGGGGAGAAGGCAAGGTGCTAACAAGTGTCAGTTGACAGTGTAACAGAACTGAGTCTTGGAGCGGTCATACTGTGAGAGAGACATCATCCAGGAGGATGTTGAAGCGCGCAGCGCGCTTGGAGAGGTTGTCGCGGACAAGCTTGGCAACCATCTCTCTTTGTGTGATCAGCTGGCTGGCATTGAATTGCGCAACGACACTCTTTAGAACCTCGTTGACAATTGAGGGAAGGACACGCTCGTCGTAGTCGGTACCCAGTGTCCTGTAGATCTGCGGCAATGCGTTCACCTCGGGCCTGGAGAGCACACGGCAGGTGATGTTGACCATCTGGAGATCCTTGGTTCCTGTGAGCGACGACACCAGCCGCGGCTTCGCTCGCACATCGTAGGTGATGGGCGTTTCGAACCAGGGGATGTTGAAGTGTGTGCCTGTAGAACCTCGTATCAGTACCTTGCCGTGTCTGTCGCCGGCCTGGCCCGGATGCGTCGGACGTACCTTCGCTATAAATCTCCTTGCTCACACCGCTTATTCTCCGGTACTTGATTGCTCTGTGACCACCATCGACGTTGAAGAGGGAGTTCTGGAGGACGATTGCGCCGCCGCCGAGGAGGAGAACACCAGCGAACCAACCGACAGTGTTCCTAGGGTTTCGTCCTCCGGGAAACCCGCCACCGCCGCCGCTCCGGGCTACTTGCTGCATGCGATTGACATAGTCTTGGAATGGGTTGCGGTTCGACATGTTGGGCGGTGTATAGCGGGCAGCCGTGATAACTGATCCCTTCAACGGTGGAGAAGAGCTTGCAGCTGGAGCTTTGGTGAGCTTCAAATTCTGGTGGATCCAGATCGCCTCGTCGTGCACGGCCCCTGCAAATGGCAACGGTGAGTCACGTGAGCTCGTCCAAGCTCATCCGCAACGGACTAGACGGCAACCTGAGAAATCGGGAGCAAACCCTTCTAACCTTCCACGGGTGTTTTGGCTACCGAGTCTATGATGCCGGAGAATCCCCATATGTTTTTCTTGAAATTTTCGTTTCCTGCCCCCTATTTTCACACCTTGAAGAATCCCCGGGCGCCTCGATTAGGATTTCAGGGCGAGCCCACTCGTTTGTCTGTCTTTTCTCGGGGTCCTTCAAGAAACTATACGTTTTTCGACAAGTTCGATTGTTGAGATGCGGTACTTCGTATCTATCAAGCGACGGAGTTTATCTGCTCGCCCGTGCTCTCTGTCAGCGGCCGACAGCCAATGTCAATCCACAAGCGTTGCTAGCAAACATGGCTCAAGCAAACCGACGCAACGGGGGCTCCTGGACCTCCAAAGAACATTCCACCTTCCACATGCGCGGCCGCGGGTGCCCTTTTCAAGGTCGAGGTATGCAATAGCATTGACCTCTTCCGCTTTGTGAGCTTTTGTATTACTATAAGTCTCAATGCTTAGGCGGGATTCCTTCACCCGTTCGCGGGGCACTGGTCGCCGGTGGTCACCGGGCAAGTCGCCGATGGCTAGTCTCCGAGAAGCGAGCCTGTCCGTGCCGTGCCCCCCTTGATAGGGAGGTGGCGTGTTGACGCGCCCTGTGGGGGAGTGGCCGGTACGCGAAAAACGGGAACACACCTCGGGAAAATTGACTGGAGGGTCGCCGATGAATCCCGCCCGCGCCTCGGGAGGTTGGTCCCCGGAACTCCACACGATCGTGAAGGGCTTCAAAACGCCGATGTTGTCTGTGTTGTGGCGCCGCGCGAACCAATCGTTACCCTGCCGCATGCACGCCAAAAGCACTGTGCCCCAGCACTCAAACCCGCTAAATCAGGTACCCGTTCCCTACGATGGACTGAATGCCGAGCCCTAAAGAACTGGGCCATCCCCAGGCAGCACCAGCTCCCAAGTATCACGCCTTCCCATCAGTGTCTTCTTCTGCTCAGGTGAATCATGCGCAGCTTCTTTCGGAGCCTCACGGGGAAAAGAAACCGGGGCGACTCGGGGGACGACTCCGATGCCGATTTCCCCACTTATACCGTTACGATCCCCGATGCCGATCGGGACCCGGGCTACCCGATCGGAGTTCCAAGCAAGTTCGACCCGGAAGGCAACGTGCAGCCCTTCAGCGGCAATACCATCATCGCCCATTTATCCCCTCAAACGGAGTTCTATGCCTCGCTTCTCGAGCTCCACGCCAAGCTGGCAGCGAGCCCCCTGTCATCACTATTCGCTCTGTTGCCTCCCGGAAGCTGGCACATGACCATCTTCGGTATGTCCACTTCATACTCGCCTCCCTCTCTCCCGGCCACCTCAACTAACACCCAACCAGAAGGCGTATGTGACAGTGTCCGAGCACCAGGCCACTGGCCTAAGGACCTCCACCATGACGCCAGTCTAGCCCAATGCACATCTCACTTCGTGTCTAAACTGGAGAATTTCCACCTCACACCAGCCGAGCAGCCCCCGTACCGCCTCGTGGCCACTGGTTTTTCATCGTTCGCAGTCGGTATTGGCATCCGCCTGAGCCTTCGCACAGCCGAAGAAGAGGCTCGCTTCCGTCGGCTGCGGGACCGGCTGGCGGAGACACTGCAGATCAAGCATGCGCATCACAAGTACTACGAGCTGCATCTGAGCATGGCTTATTTCTTGCGGTATCTGAACAAGGAGCAGAAAGCCCAGTTGAATGCGTTGTTGAAGGGGCATTTTGATCCGATGCCGAAGCAGTTTGAGTTGGGGGCCCCCGAGTTTTGTACCTTTGAGGACATGTTTAGGTTTGATAGGATGTTTTATTTAAGATAAGGGGTGGGAGTAATGGGCAGATTGTACTTTTAAGTGGGAGTCGGTATTTGTAACTGGTTGGAGTTGTCTTCACAGGGTGGTAGGGTTCTCTCTCAATAATTGATTCTAAATTCTACTTGCGTAAGGGGATGATCTGTGAATCCACAAGGGTTCAGATTACGCTAGATATCCAGCTAAGCTCAACAGATAATCAGCCCTGCTATGGTCAGCCATGTCAAAGTCACGTCGGCGAGAGACCTGGGCAGTGCTTGTTTGTCATGGCCCAAGAGCCCCTGGATGTGCATAAAGCAAACCACAGTCAGAAGAGTGCCAAGGTCCCTATCAGGAAGAGGCATGTCTCTTCTCCGTCACGCGGCCGCCACCCACGCGACATCAAGACGACCTTGTCGCCAGCCAAGCCGCATGACTACGAAAGGTCTTTCCTTTGGTCAGAGTCACCTTCTAGCATGACCAACAGGCCTATCTCGACAACGAGCCCCAGATCCTGTGTCATTCATCCAAATCACTTGATCGGCTCCCTCTCTTCGGTCGTCTACTCCGGATTGCCTGCCGGAATGCCCCGTGGAGAGCCCCGAGGTTAGTAGGCCGGTCCCCCCGTTCGCCTCTGAGACAAGTGCAGCCGATAGAAGGGGGCCGTAGAAACTGGTCGCGGGACCGGCCCGTGGCCGCTAGTTGTTGACGTGACGACCAACGATTCCCATATGCGAGTTGCAGGACTGCCGGACACTGACAAAGCCATTGGCTCAGCCACAATCATGCAGATGAGAGCATGGCCGGATCGCTGTCGGAGCAAGGCCAAGGCTGAAGAGGTAGGGACGAGGGCCCCAGGCCCCAGGCCGACTAGACTCCCGTATTCAGCACAAGGCTTTGTGCCAAAGTCTTGAATTGCAAGAAATGTGGAATCGATTGGATATGGTGAGCCCTTGTCAGAGACAGTATGGCATGGCCGCGTTCCTGTAGCCTTGTCAATTGAAGGATAGCGCAGAATGGCGCACACATCGTGCAACCCCCAAATGTGAAGAATCCGAGGCAAGGCCAATGGCCTCAAACTCCGTGGCGTCGCCAGGCGTTAAAGCACATTAGTGAGCCAGACTGCCGGGTTGGCTCAACCCAATCACGGCGTGGCTCTTAAGCGCCAACCGCGGTGTACCCCAAACTCGAGCTGCATCGCGAAATCGCGACCCAGGGGTACAGCAGACGCGTCTGAGTGAAAATTCAGAGGCAGTCAGACCATCTTGCTCGTGAGTGTGCATGGTGTCTGTTCGAATGCGTCGATTGTGGAGACGGTAGAGGCCGGGCAGCGGGAGGGAATATGGAGACAATCCATGTCCTTGGTTTTGGCCATTACCGCGCGCCATACTCCGGAACCTCTGTCTGCTCGTTCTGAAGCTCTCTCAGTGGTGAGGAACTCTGAGTAAAGTGTGTGGCGTCCCTGTTCATGGTTCATGGCGTTGGACACCGCCATGGCCGCGAATTGGGTCGAGGCCAACGGCTTCCCTGCAGCCGAACGCGAGCCCCCACTCCGCGTCAATTGGCAAAGAGCATATATCAGCCAGACAATCCAGGCCGTTCCCTGAATACAAGCCAAACAATTACCAATTCGAATAGCCAACAACTCATTGCTGCTGAAAGACTTGAAGTGCTGGCAACCAAGTCGGATTTCGACTCCCTGAGTTTGTGAGTTGCCCCTGAAACAGTCGGCCTAGATGTAACTGATGTGTCAAGCAGCAAACGCCCATGAAGCAAGACATGGAAGACACAACTGTTCTCGCCATCCTTACCCGCTCCAGTGAGGGCAGCGGGAGCCACGGCAATGCCGTTCGACGGCCTTCCCAATTCTCCATTGAAGAAGACATAACGTCGGAAGCCGCAAGCCCATCATCGAGCAGGAGGAATGCATCGCAGTCTTCAACGCCACCTCTTGATGATGAGTCGCCGAGCCATGGCGAGATTATCAGCGGATTTGGGGGTCTCTTTGACAATGTCTTTCTGCCGAGAGCCTCGTCGTTGAAGATGGGAAGCGATTGTGCCTCTATTGCCTCGACGGCCACATCTTCCCGTCGCTCGCAAACCCCCGAAGTCGACGAAAACAGCACCTTGCTGGTCACACCAAAGGCCACTCAGCAAACCTGGACGCAGCAACCGATCTTGACAATCACCCCGAAAGTCGATCAACAGGCCTGGAGTCGAGAGCCCCTCGCGACGCCAACACCAACTCGTACCGTGTCCACCCGAGCTTGCATTGTTGTGCAACCGTTGGCGCAGTTGAATCTCGTCACCCCAGACGCATCTCCTATCGGGGCCAAAAGAGCTGCAAGTCCGCCATTTGCGCCTCGCCAGGCAAAGCGATCCCGGTCCCAGGCGGAAGATCCGGTTGACAGCTTGGGCGACCCGCTTGGGTCCAGCTCCAAGCTGCGAAAGATTGCCGATGCCAGGCAACGAGGGGCCGAGCTTGCCGTGGCAAGTCTCTCGGACACTGCATCGCAAGCTCCCAATGATCCAGGGAGGCAGTCCCGGGAGCAGAGTGAAAGTGGCGACAGGATTGGTGAGTGTTGACGCCCATCTCCACGTTGACTCTCATCTGACCAAACAGGCGTGGTCCGTCGAGACGGTTCTTTATCCGATTTGGAGAGTCCCATCAAGATCCGAAGCAGCAACTTCCCAAGCCCTGGCCCTTCGTCCCATGCGCCAATCGAGGAAGGGCGTACAACACTTGAGATCGAGTGGTTTACTGAAGCTGAAATCGAAGCGCAAATGTCGACCCTCCTTGTTTCGTATCGTGCCTTCTACCTCGAACGCGAAGACCCCAGAGACGTGACAATGTATGGCGACGCCGATAGCGCCAGAATTGCTCGCCAAACTCTCAAGGCCATTTTTGAGGACCAACTAGGCGCAGCCGAGGACGAGGAGTTCCTGCTCAGGGAAGAAGAAGAAGACGTCATGAACCTCTTCATGACTTACATCAAAGAGATGGAGATACCCACAACTGCACAAACTGAGACCTTCCCCGACGTCCAATCGTGTTTGGCCCGGGTTGCTCAGTTGGGAACCATTCAAGGTTCATCTGGTATGGATACGGGCTGGAAGTTTGTCCGGAAGATAACACTATCGATGGAATCCTGGCCTCCTCACATCCGAGACAAGCTTCCAGTTGTTCGCGGCGTCGCTGTCCCAACTCAGCTCCCTGATGGCGCCCTGACATGGGACTTTGACGGAATATTTTGTGGCTTCGACCTAGAAAACTTCGTGTCAAGTTGGGATGACAACGCCTCTGTTGAGGACGATTCCCTTGAGGACGGGATTGGCCTGGGATTTCAATGAGTCGAGGCATCGAACTGTTGAGTGCAATTGGGCAGTTCAGGAGGTCCTGGCGTTTGGCGTGGTTTTGAGAAATGGTCCTTGATGAAGTGGGTATCTGACCCCAGGAACAAATGCTGTTGCTGCTGGTGATGGGACGAAAGATGGTCAGAGCTTCAATTGCGTTCGGGATTACCCGGAGAAAGCATCTTAGGGCTTTTGAGTTGCGGGATACGGGAACCAGTTCCAAGCGCTTCAATGCTTGTATAGGTAGTGAAATGGAGGGAATGAAGCTATTCGGAAAGAACTGGAGAAACAGAAGGGAACTCAATTGATGTGTAGAACTATGTATGCAGCACGCCTCCGTCTCCGTCCTGACATGTTTGGCGTGCTCGAGCCAATGCCGTGGAGACGCTCGGGAACGGGAAACTGGAGTGCGCAAAATTCTCGGCTGAATATGATTGGCTACGGGGTGAGCTGGGACTCCACCCTCCGCTCCTCGACCAAGGCCAACGAACCCTTCCTCGACAATTTTCCTCACGTTTGGACCTCGAAACTTCATCAACCTTCGTCTTAATCTCCCCTCCACGCAATTGCAATTCGTTGCAATTGTTTTCCTTCCGCTCCAGACACACCCCGACACCTCACAAGATGTTCCGGAACGCCCTCAGACAGAGCACGCGCGCCGTGGGCGCCCTCTCTGCGTCGAGCAGAGTCGCTGTGGTGAGTCCGCATCCACCCGCCCAACCCGAACTCAATTCCGTCGTATCCCGTCCGAAAGCATCCTCAATGGCATCTCAAGACGTTCCTGAAGCTCAATTGAGCTTTTTGCCGGCGACGCGGAACTGTTTGGTGGCCATTTGGAGCTTGTCCGGGAGCTGTCGAATTTTGCTCATGTTTTGGCGCTGTCTCGGGGATTCGGCTAACCACCTCTGCTGCAGCGAAATGCCGCACCCACCGTTTCCGCCCTCCAGAGCCGCACATACGCCGAGGCCAAGGCATCACCGACCGAGGTTTCGTCCATTCTCGAGCAGAGAATCCGTGGTGTCCAGGAGGAGTCCAACCTCGCTGAGACCGGCCGCGTCCTGTCAGTTGGGTACGTGGCGCTCCGTGTTGGGAAAAGCTTGGCAGCGAACCGAGGGAGCTTTGCATCAACAGCAAAGCTCCGCAACAACACAAACATCCCAATTGGGCTGCGGATGGATCAGGGATTGTGGAATGGATATGGATGCTAACATTGATGTCTCTAAAGTGATGGTATCGCCCGTGTGCACGGCATGGCCAATGTCCAGGCTGAGGAGCTTGTCGAGTATGTTGACCAACCCCTTTTGCAATGGCAATGCATTGCGACTAACAGACTGCAGGTTCGCCTCCGGCGTCAAGGGCATGTGCATGAACCTCGAGGCCGGCCAGGTCGGTGTCGTGCTTTTCGGTTCTGATCGTCTCGTCAAGGAGGGTGAGACCGTCAAGCGTACCGGTGAAATCGTAAGGATCTCGAGCCGAGTTCCGACATCAGCATTCAGCTAACGATGTCCAGGTGGATGTCCCCGTCGGCATGGAGCTGCTCGGACGTGTCGTCGACGCCCTCGGTAACCCCATTGACGGCAAGGGCCCCCTCAACACCAAGGAGAAGCGCCGTGCGCAGCTCAAGGCCCCCGGCATTCTTCCCCGCCGCTCTGTCAACCAGCCCGTGCAGACCGGTCTCAAGTCCGTCGACGCCATGGTTCCCATTGGTCGTGGTCAGCGTGAGTTGATCATTGGCGATCGTCAGACTGGCAAGACTGCTGTCGCCCTCGACGCCATGCTCAACCAGAAGCGGTGGAACAACACCAACGACGAGACCAAGAAGCTTTACTGCGTCTACGTCGCCGTTGGCCAGAAGCGTTCCACCGTTGCCCAGCTCGTCAAGACCCTTGAGGAGAACGACGCTATGAAGTACTCTATCGTCGTTGCCGCCACCGCTTCCGAGGCTGCTCCCCTCCAGTACATCGCTCCCTTCACCGGAGGTATGTTCAACCTCCCACCTACTCGTTCTCATGATCCACGAATAGCTCACTGACATGGCTTTTAGCCTCTATCGGTGTAAGTTCTCGCAATCCCACTTTTTGGGTGATGCTTCGGAAGCTTTCAACTTGTCTCCTTGAACACCACCATGCACTCTCCCCCTTCCATGATGATGATGACCATGATGCTGACGGAATTAGGAATATTTCCGTGATAATGGAAAGCACTCCCTTGTCATCTACGACGATCTCTCGAAGCAGGCCGTTGCCTACCGTCAAATGTCACTCCTGCTCCGTCGTCCCCCCGGACGTGAGGCCTACCCCGGTGACGTTTTCTACCTCCACTCCCGTCTTCTCGAGCGTGCCGCCAAGATGAATGACACTCATGGCGGTGGTTCCATGACTGCCCTCCCTATCATTGAGACCCAGGGTGGTGATGTGTCCGCTTACATTCCCACCAACGTCATTTCCATCACCGACGGTCAGATCTTCCTGGAGGCTGAGCTCTTCTACAAGGGTATCCGCCCTGCCATCAACGTCGGTCTTTCGGTCTCTCGTGTCGGTTCCGCTGCCCAGCTCAAGGCCATGAAGCAAGTCGCTGGTTCGCTCAAGCTTTTCTTGGCCCAGTACCGTGAGGTCGCTGCCTTCGCCCAGTTCGGTTCCGATCTTGATGCTGCTACCAAGCAGACCCTCAACCGTGGTGAACGTGTAAGTATTTGGAAACCAAGACAAAAATTACCCGGCTCGGTGCTAATTCTTACTTGCTACAGTTGACCGAGCTCCTCAAGCAGAAGCAGTACTCCCCCATGGCCGTCAACGAGATGGTTCCCCTTATCTTCGCCGGTGTCAACGGTTTCCTCGACTCCGTTCCCGTCGCCAAGATCCTCCAGTGGGAGGCTGACTTCCTCGCCCACCTCAAGACCAACGAGGCTGATCTCCTCGCCACCATTGAGAAGGAGGGCGCCATCAGCAAGGACCTCGATGCCAAGCTCAGGGAGGTCATCCAGAGCTTCACCAAGAGCTTCCTTGGTTAACTGCACAAACACTAAAACTTTCCGGGCTGCTTGGGGGGTTAGCGAGGGGCTGGTGTCTATACCGCATAGTCGTGTGTTTCTAGAGAAGGGAGTTCCGTCTCGTCGGGTGCTGGAATGAGAACTGGACGCGTGAGAAGGGGAGATTCTCCAGTCAATTGTAAAATAGAGTAAAGACTCAATCAAGCACTCGGTTCCTTTTGTTCTAACTCGAATGAGCGGGAGTCTAGAGTTGCTGCGTTGGATCTGCTAATGTATTGGATTAATGCTGATTTGGGGAAGAGCTACCAATCCTGTGACATCATGCAACGGGTACCAGCTGCACTTCTCGGGTTCTTTGATCAACAATACCAACTTCATACCACCCAGCAATTGAACTTAAGATCCTCAATCACGCAGTGTTAATTCTCTGGAAATTTTTGCTCGGCATTTTCGGCCGTCAAGACCCTCGGTGTTCAATTGTCCGCTACATCGGGACCATCACCCCGCACTTTCTCTCCGAACTCGAACACTGAGCCCAGCTACTAGAACCCGACCTCAAGGAGTTGACTCATTGATCTAGAGTCTGTTATGTCTGGCTCTTCAATGACAGATCCGACCATGTCCGCCGCTACCAAGGAGATACTTGGCCGGGTACGGCAGATGATACCCCCAATGCTTGAGAAGTTTCACAAGGGTACATTCTTTCTGTCATGAGGCCCCGAGAAATACAAAGCATAACCTCCTCACATCCCAATGGGCGATGAGGATGAGTCTCTCAGCTAACGGCTCTATAAACAGGTCAACTAGGGCGAGTGGGTGTTATCGGAGGCAGCGAGGACTACACCGGCGCACCGTACTTTTCAGCCATGGCGAGCGCCCGCTTGGGGTGCGATATGGTACGACTACGAGCCTCGTTCCTTCCACCTTCACCCGTGTACTGACAACTCTCAGTCCCATGTCATCTGCACGCCTACTGCCGCGGCCGTCATCAAGACTTATTCCCCCAACCTCATGGTTCACCCGCTAATGCGCTCATCCCCTTCGCCCGATAGTATCCCTGCCGCGGCGGACGCGGATCCGACTCAGGTTGCATCTCGCATCATTGCGTTGTTAGACAGATTGCATGTCCTCGTTATTGGACCCGGTCTAGGCCGTGATCCCCTCATGCAAGAAACCTGCGCTCGTGTCATCAAGGCGGCGAGGGAGAGGAGCATGCCGATGGTTCTTGATGCGGATGCTTTATTGCTGGTACAGAAAGACCCTGGGCTGGTGAAGGGATATGAGCTGGCAGTACTCACGCCCAATGTGGTGGAGTTTGGGAGGCTGACGAAGGCGCTGGGCGTGGATGAGATGGTGCGAGAGGCGCAAGAGACTGCGGGAGAGGAGGCGAAGGTAGAGGCACTGGCGAAGACGTTGGGAGGGGTGATGGTCCTACAAAAGGGGAGGGAGGATCGGTTGAGCGATGGGAAGAAGACCCTCACGGTGGACTTGCAGGGTGGAAAGAAGAGGAGTGGTGGACAGGGAGATACGTTGACGGGGAGCATCGCGACATTCTTGGGGTGGAGAAAGGCTTACCTGGATGGGCTTTGGGAGACGGGGGGTGGCTTGAAGGAGGAGGAGTTGCTGGCATTGGCGGTCTTTGGAGGAAGTGCGGTTACTAGGGTAAGTTGCGTATCTTTGCGCACCTAGTTGGTTCTGTGACGGGGTTCGTCACGCGGTTCCGTCTTGCGGTTTCGTCTTGGGGGAGAGTGTCGGCATCCTCTAACCAAAGGCTTTTCCACGGCGCAACACACTCCCAGTCTTTGAAGAAGAGATTACTAACGGATACGTATCAACAGGAATGTTCCCGTCTAGCGTTCGCGGAGAAGGGTCGTAGCTTGCAGGCCAGCGATCTCACAGAAGAGGTACACACGGCTTTCATGAACCTCTTCGCAGAGGTTGATTCCGAAGCGGGTGGCGCCCGACTTTGAGCTACGGCATCTCCCACTTGCCCACATCGCGTATGTACCCCGCGTTCATGGGCCGGTCCGAACGGTAGTCGGGGAGACCGATGGCATGAGACGCTGAGCCATGCTCTCCCTTGCTTGCACAGTCCGTTTGGAGGGATGTATCGAGAGACAATATGACTTGGTGATTTATTCACCGAGATCGTCAGGGGCGATTGTCGGAACAGAATCAGGGGTTCATCTCAATCTCAGGGGTCACAGAGATCCGGGGAAGGGCTTGTGTGAGAGGTGGTGGGGTTTCTTTTTCTCGAACATCGTACACAATGTTGAGCTCGTTTGCGAGACAAAAGGGCGAACGAACATATATGGCGCTTTAACAAGGGGCTTCTAGTGAGCATCCCAGAGCGACCGACCCATGTCCGCCATGCCAGTGCCTGAAGGTACCTCTTGCATTTCACTCACAATGGGAAGCGGTGGACGCCGGAGCAATACAAACTACAAGCACAAGATTCATTGGGCTTGGCAATGACGACTTCTACTGCCAAACGAAACACACTAGCTCTCTAATCCAGGTGGCAAGCATAATTCGGCCGCGCAAAATGTCTCTTGCAACGGCACTACCACACTTCGGAGGTAGAGTAAGTCAGGTCCCGCCTCAATTGTAGGTCAGGCTCACGCAAAGTTTCAGTTCCATCAGACTCGAGAGATACTGCACCTCCAACACACGGCAGTAAGAAGAAACATGGAACCTTACCACCGCAACGCTATTCCCATCATTCCTGTTCCGGGGAGAGAAAAATATTCTGTACGACCATGTCATGAACAGAACAGATATAACAGACTCGGTCTATCTCACATGCAAGCATGGACACTCGTCGTATGGATGCTCGCCCGGGGGGCAACAGGCAGGGCGTATTGTCTGCTGTGGTGTCTTCCAGGCCAAAAAGTTTCGAATCTCAAGAATAACTGAAAACCGGGCGATTAGAGTGCATCTTGATGGTAACTGGCGAGCGTTTTTGCTTTTTCTCCTCATTTTTTTTTCTCCACAAGTATCTCTACTACCCAGCAACCACCAGGGGGGAGCCCGGAGTTCTTAACTTGGCTAGGAGGGACACGAGAGTCCTGGTATTGCTGGGGTGGGCCGGTCCTAGGTGGCCATACCTGCTGAGCAGCTGGGCCAGGGTGAAGGGGCGCGTCTCTCTTTCGAAGCATCTCCTTGGTGCAAGCATTGTTGGCCGCTGGCTTGGCCAATCGCTTTTTCCTGGCCGACATGGCATAAACTCGGTCCAGTGGGATTCAATCGCCGTCTCGGCGCCGGTGTAGAAGAAAAGGGGAGGAGGGTTTCCGCGGGGGCGACGGCTCGGACTCTCGCCATCGGGGCTTCGGAGGTAGCTGGTAAGTCTGTCCATGCAATCATCCCATGATGCCGAACGCTATAGCCCTCATCTATTTAACACCGGCCATCTGCCGCTGCTGTAGGTTCTCATACGCGGGCCAACTCCACCCGAGGCACTTGTCCCTGAGCCGACGTACAACATATAGCTGGTTTGCTGTTATGCTTCGTCAGGACGAGGGCATAAATGGTCCAGCACGTTTTCCGCTAGAAACAATGATCTCGGTGCCGGGAGATCAAGAAACCACTCAACCCCTGGAGGAGTGGCAGACTTGCGGTCGTCTTGGAGTTGTGGTGCTGTCTTCAGCACCTGAACTGAATCGGCCGGCATCCCGCCCACGCAAGCACTTCGCAATGCCGAAAGGTACCACGTGCTTCGACCGACAGTCCCCAGCTCTCACGCTCTGGCAGCCGCCTTCCCCAGTACCTACATAGAGCCCTACGGATACTAGGTCACACCATCGCAACTCTCCAGTCCCTTGCCCTGGAAAGATCACCATGCGTGCGGAGAGTACATGCGTTAAGGAGGATGTCTTCAACGGTGTCGAACATTGAAGGGTTGATCCAACATGGTCCCATATCGATATGAATTGTACCTACCTACCTGGTACTATCTGCTGCCGGTGGAGGCCGTGCATGCTGCCCAGCGGCAGTGGGCTCGAGAGAGTCAGGGATCTCCAACAACACGGCCGAGGCACGTTGGGACCCGAGCAATGCCTCTCGCAACGCCGTTCAGGGCCTTCTGAAGTTTAGTCGAGGCATATGAGAATGCAAGCAAGGCATGCTGTGGCATACCTGACTAAGGGCTTCGAGAATGCAACCAAGGCTTGTGAGAACTAAGGAAACGCCTGCTGTGATGGATAAACGGTGTCTGGAAGACAACGGTCTGGGCTCCTTCAATGCCAGAGGCATATCAGAATGCACGAGACGCCCAGCTCTTGTCCAAATATGGTACGCTACAATGCGGTGGATGCCCCTTTCCGTGCAAGCAAGACTTGTCAAGATGCAGTCAAGGACTAGACGTCTACGACTGACGGCACGGCCTAGGATGCGCATTCCGCTCCAGCATCTGAAAGTTCGGATGGCCGTCTCATCAACAGTGAAACAGGACTCCCGAGCAGCACTTGAGCCAGGCCTTCACTCAGGAATATGTCCCAGATGACGGCTGTCAAGCAAAAAGTGCGTCAATGTTCACCTCAAACCCAGCGCCGGAGCCGCCCCTATGGGTTGCCTCACAAGCAAGACATTGCAACCCCTCCTTGAACCGCCCCAGTGAGCACTCCGGGTGGCGGGCCCGGACCTCCCTCCAAAGCTCCGCTCTCACTCCAAGACACGACCCATATTGGGCCTAACGTCGACAGTGAGGGGAAAGTCCCCTACTTGCTCCCCGGGCCCCCCTCACCCGTCCACTTGGAACGCCTTTCAGCGATCCGGGGGATCGACAGGGCGCAGCCGGCGAAGCTCAGCGAAGCTGAGCTGAGCGCAGTGTACGCCGTGTCTGGAAGCTGCCAAAGTCCAACATGTTTTCCATGTCTTGCAACCCCACCCTCAGGACGGAGCGAGGAGAGCAAAGGGGGCAAGAGAGGGTGCCGATCCGGCGATGCTAGACAGGGAGCGAGCGTTTTAAGGGAGTCGAGACTGACGGCGCCGTTGCTTTTTCTTGCTTTCAGCGCTGGTGGGAGCTGAGAAGGATGGCCTAGAGCCAGACGCAGGAGACGACTCTCCCCTAGTAAAGTTGGAGGGCGACTGAGACATGGACGTTGAGACCAATGGGGTGGGCAAAGGAGGCTGTCGCCGGCCGGCAGCTTGATCGAGATGCAGCAGGTGTAGGTAAGGTGGCCGGTTGTGTAGACCTCCCAACTACGCACGTATTGGTTCGACGGAGGGAATGTGGGATCGCAGACATTAGTTGGGAATCGATGATGCCGGTGATTGCATCGTGACAGTGGGCACAAGGCTCTGACCAGTCGGCAGCTTCCGTGGTGCAGGCTCGATTGCTACGCAGCAGAGTAGAAGCCAAGAGAGCAAATGCATCTTGTTAGCAGACGGTGTTCTTCGTCCGAGACAACCTCCTCGGGGACCTGGTAGAAGTCAGAAACCGAGACGGATCCGTGAAACGCTGCCCTCGGTGTTGAGCATGCTTCTGCGCCGTCCGCAATGTGGGGCAGCCGCAATTGCCGTTCGCCGGCGACGCCGTTACTGTCCTCGAAGGGATAAGAAAAGTGGCGAGTCTTTGGCTGAGATATGCCCATGTGAGGATGGTGGATTCAAATCCGCGACTTCCTGCTGACTGACTCAAGCTGAGACCTGAGTGCTGACAGCATCGGGGAGCAACGGACGACAGAGTTTTGCGGCCAACGCGAGGAGCGGAAGAAAAAGCAAATGCATCAACGAGCAGGCTGTTCCGACGCCATTGCTTTTCTGGCTTGCGACGGGTATGTCGGGAGCAGAATTTTTCTCCTCGGGAACTACGAAGTTGCACGAGATCGGAAGCCCCCCCCCATGTCTCGCAGAGCCCCTCGCCCTTTGCTGCGAGCCATCGCAAGATGCCAACATTCCCAGCTTGTCAAGATCGGTCGTTGGTGGGCAAGATGTGAAGCCTGGGGAGACGCAGTAGTGTGCTCGCTAGCCGCAAAGCGCGGGATGCGGAACTCAACAACGGGGGGAAAACGTGAAGATGTGATTGGACGAGGGAAACATGGCGTCAACAAGAGCCGAAGGCGTCTTGTTTCTGGCGTTGGCACCAGGCTGCGGCTGGGCTCGCACGCGAGCCTTTGGCTGACAGTCCAGCCTTGCAGCTACGCTTTGTCGATCACCACTCGGCCGCCTGAAGCGAGACATCCCTGGATTGGATTGGGGAGTTCAATGGCGTCCGATTCGTCGTCTGCCTCTCAGAATTTTCCCTTTCGCATCTGGTCTTGGTTCAGCTCAATTGACTTGAGGTCCATGCTCCAGCTCCCGGAGAATAGCGTGAAACCAATCAGCCGTCTGTTGCCCTGGCATTGGTGAGATGGAATCCGCTAGGCAAGGAGAGGTAGACGAGATATTCAGTGGGGGCAGGTCCCTGGGAGGCTGGTCCGAAGCGGGGTTGGCGGTGGCAGGCAGGGCGAGAGCCCTCAGCCAGGTGGAGTTGCTGTGAAGCAGGGAGAAGAAGACACCGCCAGTTGGATGCCCTGTCACCCGCTTTATCACCGCCGTCGATACGACGATGCGTGTGAGCGGTCTCCGTGCGCCTGCCGTATCCTTGCCGTCGCACTCCCGCCGTTTAAAACACCCGAACAACGTTGAGACCGTGCACCGCTTCTTTTCGAGGCGCCGTTCTCGCCGCCCCGTCCGATTCGCCATTGTTTTTTTTTTTACTGTCGTATTTTCCCTTGTCGCAATGCGATATTTGTGTGCTGAGTTCTCGACTAGCGGTGTCATCATCCCATGGGACGAGGAACTCCGGTTCAGTGATGCGCTGTTGACGTTGTTGCGCTGTGATGCGCCGTCGCCGTGATCTCGAGCGCCGAGCAGCCGAAAAAAAAAACTCATTCGCACTCCCACACTGTCCGCGACGCTGGCTTGCGGGTGGCAGGGAGGCTGGTTTTCGGGCTGGCAACTCACTCGGAATCGCTTGCAGCACAGCGTCCATGAGCTGAGACGACCAGTCTCAGCCGGTCTCACTTCAATGTGGTTTAGAGTGTATCTCCGTTTTCCGTTTTCCTTCCAGACGAGGGTCCGTCACGGGCGCGGAGCAAGTGCTCAGAATCGAGGCAACATTCAACTGCAAGGCACGCTAGGGTGCACGAACCAGGCGCGCCGCCCGTCGAGACAAGAAGCCACTGAGATCTTGGCTTCTCCCATGGTGGGCAGTTCCTATCGTACGCAACAAGCGTCGTGGACAGGCCCCCGGCTTGATGCCTCCATCATCGGGGTGGTTTTGGTGCTAGCGGATCTGGTTTCTTTTCCTGGTGTGGGTGGGAGTCGTGTCCCTGATAAATCAATCAGTTTTCCTTTTCTTGACATCCTTTCACACAGCAAGCTGCTCCTTCTTTTCGTCAACTTGGTTACCCCAGGCGCCTTGTCCGTTCGCCTCTCCTCAATGTTACATTCACCTAAACATCCCCTGTCGACTACTCCCTGTCACTTCATCCCGCATGGGGCTTATATGATCGATACCCCCCAGTGTTGATATCTGCTCAGGGCGGGGTCTGAGAACGCTCACGTCGAGCTCAACACCAGATGAAGCTCACGGCCTCAAGGTCTTGTTGATCACTCTCAACAAGCATCTTGTCCAGATTTCGATCGAATCCCATCCTACGACCTCGGCCTGTGAACAACCATCAGCTGTCCTGCAATTTCTGCGGTGTAATTGGAAGTCTTCTTCCATCACACCCCACATCTCCTGGTCTCGGAATGGTCATACCTTCCGTGTGACGGTCCGATCCCGTTGGTAGTCAAGCCGCGTGGAGGCTGCCCATCATAGCAGTCTTCCTGGATCTCAGTCACAAATTCGACGTTGGATCGATTCATGCCAGCATTCCTCATCACACCAACCACCCCGCTCAAGTAGACCCAAATCGAACCCGACTTTCACTCCTGCTTCTGTTTCCGAACACCGATTTTTGCAGCCTAGCGAGTGAACTCAAGGGTAGTTGCCTGTGAGTCCTCTAAGTTGATAGCAGGACCTCTTGGGGTTGTGTTGCGATGCTAATACCTTACCCTAGCAGAGTTTCATACACCATCATGGCGGTGGGGTTCGACAAGCTGGAGAGAAGGCTCGAGAGGCTGGAGAAGTTCTTCTCCAAGAAGGGGAGAGGCTCCGGCCGAGGATCTTTTGCCGCCGATGGAACGCCAGTGTCACCGCTTTCATTATCCGCAATGTCCGACTCGCTCTTCAGGACCTTCCCGCAGCCTTCATTCATCAGACCGACGTCAACGAGAATGGTTGCGAGGCAGGAAGTCAGCGTGACGAAGCGCTCACAAAGTCTTCCGGAGACCCCTGGAACACCCCGCCTTATGTCTCTCACACAGACGCTCGAAGAGGAACCTACGCCCAGGACGAGCATAAGTCGACCTCCCCGGATACCGAAGCGATCATCCTCTCTGAGCCCCGCGCGCAGGCCTGCTTCGTTGGCCTCGCTTGGGGAGCTATTGGAATTCAGCTTCGCCAACACCCCGAGAAGCCGCACAGCGATCAAGCTTGAGTCTCGCTCAAGGTCTGGTTCGATATCCCCGAAGGCACAGTCGAATAGACAGCGACAATTTGAGGAGGTGCAAGACGTCCGTTCGGCGCCTCGCCGCCACCAGCACCCAATCACTCCCCCACCGTCTGCTGAGTACGATAAGTCGTTCGCTTCTACTAAGCAGGGCTACCAAACTGGTCTTCCGGCAACCAGAATCTCGGCGACCCCTCCACCTGAAGAGCTGACGCCGGAGCCTTCTCCTAAACTTTCACCTTTGCTGAGCTACGAGTCCGACAGCTCGGAGATGGACCAGTGCACCCAACCTCAGAGACCAAGGAGCCTTGGTGCCTTCACGAGCCTGTCCAAGGAAGCCAAGCCGCCGTTGCGAAGATCTGTCAGCTGCTCCAGCTTTGGTGTTTCCAAATCAATGCCCAAGTTCGATCCACCGTCGAAGGAAGCCACGTCTGCAGGCAACGAGAAACGTGAGGAGAAGTCAGCCCAGTCCCGTCGACATCACCCCACATCTAGGGAACCGAGCGTCAGCGATTTCCTCTCGCTCAGCGACGATGACGTTGCCGGTGATACTTCCGTCCCGCTCGCAAGACTTCCTCTGTCATCGAAGCCTCCGAGCTGCGCACTGCCTCCGGATCCCCCTGGCTTGGTTCTCTCTCCACAGGTATCGGCTGGCACTCGGCTCCTGACGCTTTCCCCTCCGTTGGCCACTCGGCCGGCAACCGCTGCCGCGTTCGAGGCGGCTAGAATTGCAGGGAGGTACAGGTTTGATTTGGTTTATGTCGTCAACCTTTGGCCAAACCGCATGGGCAGCACTAGCTCATCAATCGCTCCAGAAGAGCTATCATCGTCCCGCACCACGAACGGTACCCAACGGGTCGAAATGACAGGGCGGCTTCTAGCTGCCTACGGATTGCCATATATCAAATCCCCGTTCCGGATCTCAGAGTCGGTGCATCTCAAGGTCCTGCGAACTGAGGGTTGGCTCGAGTATCGCTGCGAGAACGTCACCGCCGAGGAGTTCTCCCGAGGATACAGCTGCTCATTCTACACAGGCCACAGCCTCGGCAGGCGCTCAAAGCCCACCGACAAAGGACCCGCCGAGGGCACCTCGCGAGATCGAAAGCGAACACCTCCCAATCGCGGTGTCGTTTTTGCGGCCTACAGGCTTCCGCGCGCTGATGGCCGTGATCTCCAGAGCAACGAGACACAATTGGCCTCCCTTCGAATGGACGCGGAGACGCTGGTCGATCTGTTGATTGACATGCACATGACTCAGAGACAAAGACGGTTGGCGCCACCGTTGGGATGTTTCGCGGCTGGTCCTTCGTCCATATCCGACAGTAGAATCCTCTCGGTTTGACGCTCAAGACCGTCAAACATTTCCTTATTCGCGTTCTTAATTGCTCTGCAACATCCGGCCAGAGCTATGGCCTTTGCTTTCAGATAACGAGGTATGCGAGGGGGCTAACACGCACGCCCTGATTGTGGCATGTGAAAACGACCAGACGCAACCATTCATGATTTAGGCGGCATTTTGAAGCAGGAATTTGGGCATTTAGATGCGAAGGGAATCACAGGACCTTTGTATGAAGACATGATTGGGACATGCGGCAATGAAAGAATGATAATGGATCTTCGTAAATGCTGTTCTACTTGCTCAGATATTTCGACAATGATATTCGTAATCTTCCGCAACCTTCGCCGAGATGTTTTGTTCGGTGACAGTGCTCCGTGTGTCCTGTCCGAGTGATGTGACAGAGCTCCAGCAATCACAATGACTCTCCTGGCACAAGCTAACCGGGTTTTCGGTCAGCAGAACTGAGTTCTCAAGCACAAACCAAGAGACAGGTGGGGGTGAGGTAACGGCGCCTGTGGCGCGAGAGCGCCCGAAGGGCACAAATGTAATTGGTATCACGCAATGAGGAACTGGTAAGCCGGCATAACGCCGGTCGGTCTCTGAGGCCGTGGCTCAACTGAGCAGATCGAGCTGGATTGACGAGAAAGCTCGTCAAATGTATCGTCATGCATTTACATGTCCCGAGAAAAACCATCCTGTATTTTCCTCCGAATCGGCAAACCTCCTTTTCCAGAGATACCGTGATACCGAGCCATAACTCCTCGCGCCCATGAGATGCCCATATTGTCCATACTCCTCAACCAAGCCTCGTCCATGCCCGCAGAAAGTAATTTAGCGGACAATGGCGTCGAAGCGCTGCTTGAACCACCTAACGGTGTCGTCACGGGTGATGCGGTGACCAGCGCCGATGCGGCCCTTGCAGCGACGGCGGCGGGCAACGCGCTCACCGGGGCGGGTCATGCAGCAGTAGAAGTCCATGCCGTAGATACCGATACCGGGGTCGTACTTGATGCCGAGATCGATGTGCTCGCTGATGCCGAAGCCGAAGTTGCCAGTCTCGCTGAAGTTGCGTTTGCGGAGCTCGTACTCCTTGACCTTGAGGCCACGCTCGAGAATCTCCTCGGCCTTGGGGCCACGGACGGTGACGTGGACGGCAATCTTTTCGTTACGGCGGATACCGAAGGTACGGACGGTGTAGCGGGCCTTGCCTATCGCGAGAGAGTGAGAATTTGGCCAGTTTTTCAGAGGGAAAAGTCGTAGACATACTGTAGACGGGAGTCTGACCGCTCAGCTGCTCGAGCACTTTGGCGGCTCTGGTCAGTCTGTCACCAGACTCGCCGACCGAGATGTTGAGCACGAGCTTCTGAATGCGAAGCTCGCGCATGGGGTTCTGGGCCTTCTCAGACTGTTCGTTTTGTGTTAGCAATTGGAAAAGGCTCGAAAAGTATCCGGAAGTGGTGGCGCACCATTTTAGCTGTGGTGGTTAGTCGGGAATCTGGTGACTAGGAAGGTGGTTGTCGTGATGATTTCCAGGAGTTTTCCGTTGGCCAATTTTTGTTGGAGATTTTCCATAGGGCTTGGATTGTGTGTGCATGTGGGGCTGGCGTTCGTTCGCTGGTGGGGGACGGTGGCTTGAACAGTGGGGCCAAGCATGTGGCTGGTGGGTGTGGGGAAGTGGGTGTGCTGGGGCGAGAGCTCGAGCCTTGCAGCCTCGCGTCCAAATTTCGATTTTGATTTGGTCTCCATCCATCCATACCTTGCGAGACTTTGAAGCTCCCAGAGCCCCTCAGAGACCGCGCTGACGAAGTTACAAGAACTTTGTCAAACAAAACCAATTTTTGAGAACAAGAGGAGCTACTCAGTAGCCACCCGCCGCAATCATGTCGGCGACCAACAAGCAGGGCAAGATGGTGAGTCGCGCTCGGCCCCCTAGTCCTGACCGCGTTGAGTGCCCTCGTTGACACCAGTAGACTGACAAGCCATTCTACCTCTAGGCCGGATACGTACGTATATCGCAGCCCGCCAGAACGATAAGGAATCGCACGGGAACGGCCAGGCTAACTGGCTCTTTAGATCAACTTCCGGATGCGTGTCACCCTGAATGACGGCCGCCAGATGACCGGCCAGATGCTCGCCTTCGACAAGGTATGCGCCTTCCCCCCATGATGTCTATGTGTATTCCTGCTAATTATCACAGCACATGAACCTCGTCCTCGCCGATACCGAAGAGTTCCGACGTGTCAAGCGCAAGCAGGCCAAGCCCGCCGCCCCTGGCGCATCGTCCACCGCCCAAACTGTTGAGCAAGAAGAGAAGCGAACCTTGGGCCTGACGATCGTCCGCGGCGCACATATCGTGTCCCTCTCGGTTGAGTCGCCGCCCCCTGCGGATCCCAGCGCTCGCCTTGGGAAGTCAACTTCCGGCGGTATTCCCTCAGCCCTCGCAGCTGGACCTGGTGTTGCGCGACCTGCTGGACGGGGCGCGGCGGCGCCCATATCACTTGCTGGCCCAGCTGCCGGCGTTGGTGGTGCGCCCCCGCCGTTCCCTGGCTTCCCTGGTGCTCCCGGTGGTTTCCCTGGTCGCGGAGGACGTAAGTTGCCCACCATTTTTGGCTCTTCACATTTTGCTAACACATTGCTTCTAGCTCCGCCACCTGGCTTCCCTGGCCCACCAGGCGGTTTCCCTCCTGCAGGATTCCCTGGCGGTGCGCCCGGCTTCCCTCCTGGATTCCCTCCTGGAGGCGCCCCTCCCGGATTTAACCCGCCTCGACGGGGATGAAGATAACGACTTTTGGTCTATGTTGACGATACCCCGACCACGAATAAACAGACGGCTGGCCTTGGGAGGTCCACGGTAGAATCCCGACTTTCAGCAGTTTTGGCGGTCGCGATAGACGCCTTGCCCTTTCTTTCGGAGTGTGGAATTCGGCGGCGTTCAGGGGTTCTGCAAAACTGGCTTGGGCTGAGACGGCAACATGTATCTGGCCGTACTGAGAGATGGGCGGGGCAGTTTTGAGCACAATGACAGATCGGATGCAAGACAATGAACGGCTAGCAGTTATTTAGCAACGTTCATTGCACCTTGTCGCAATTGTTGATGATCCGTCTTTCCCCACGTGACGATGCCCCTCGTGTGCATTCTGGTGTAAGTTCAGGCTCACTCAGCGAACCAGGTCCGTGCCTCCGACTCCGACTGCTTGGTTTGACTCCCGATCCCGCCGCCGAAACCATCAACTCGCATCCGCGCATCTAGCGGCACCGACTTCAACATGGCCGCATTTGTCAGATCCATCAATGCGAAAATCCGAGCTCATCCAGTTCTAAATTATGTCTGCTCAACCCGTAAGGACTCCCTTTCCTGGTCTCCAATCATGTGTCTCGGCAGCGCCAGCTTCTATTTCGTCATCGACTGTCCAGTCTCATAGCCTCTCACTTCCAAAGCTATGAGCCTCACTGTCCACGCCAACCTCGCAGACAATGTGTCGAGCTTAACGGCTACTGGATCATTGTTTCGTTCATTCATTTCCAACACTCCTTCGCCGCCGGGCCTACCTTCTACACCCTTTCCCCCCTCACTCTCCAATGTCTAAACTAACCACCTCCCAGACTTCTGGGGGCCCGTCTCGAACTTCGGGATCCCTGTAGCCGCCGTTGCAGACACCCAAAAGAGCCCCGATCTTATCTCGGGCAAAATGACCTTCGCACTCGTCATCTACTCGGCTACCTTTATGCGCTACTCGCTGGCTGTCACGCCGAAAAACTACCTGCTGTTTGGATGCCACTTTATCAACGAGGCAGCGCAGTTGACTCAGGGCTACCGATATCTCAACTGGCATCATTGGGGAGGGAAGGAGAAGGCGGGTGTGGTTGGGGCGCTGGGAGGGGGAGAGGAGAAGGTGAAGGAAGTCGAGAAGAAGGTGGTGGAGGTTTCTGGGAAGAAGTGAGTGGGTGTTTGTGGGTGGGGGGGAGAGGATGGGTTTGTGGTGGTGAAGCTGGCAGATGGTTCGGGAGTGAGCGAGAGTTGGAGGAGGGAGGTTGTTTACGTTGCTTGACGTGTATCAGTATCGTGTACAGCGCCGGAAAGTTAGACAATGGGTGGTCTCACTGACTCAGAGGTTGTGCTATCGAAGGCAGCGTTTGGAGATGATGGATGATTCTGTAGAGGCTCTTTCTCGCCCGGAACTGAGAAATCGAATCACCGATAGAAGATTTACACGATCGAGTTGTCCCAGATCTGATCCAGATCTGTGGTGCTCAACAAACGTCTGATGAGCCCTGGCCAAGTGTCTAAGTGCGACTATCATTTCGAACCCGGGCTCTTGGCAACTTGCTGCTCACTTCGAATTTCACCGAGACAAATTGTACGCGTACGCTGGAAGATGGTCACTTGACAACTCTTGAGACGATCGACATGTTACGCTCTGTTTTGCCAAGCATTGAGTCACTCAAGGCCCTGACCCTGGGGGTTCAGAAGGCACTCGGGATGAGCGTGGGGGTCTTGAGCAGCAACCATACTGGAGCACGGTAGGCTAAGTCGCAAGGCGGTTTGCATTTCCAATTACTGGAGTCTAGATGAGACTCAATTGGAAGGAAAATCGCTCAGAGGATGAGGCTAGCTCACAGACCGGTCTTGGTGACTATGCCAGTCTCATTTCTGGTTACGTATCGGGTTGAATCCGAACGCCGAGTGTGTGCTACATCCTGGATGGATCTCGGAGACGGTTCGGTGGACGCGGGGTCTCGTGACAAGAAGCAAGGTCAATGCAACCAAGATCGTGTAAATAACGCACATGGGGCGAAGTGGAAGCGGCGCCGAACGAAGATGTTGTGTGAGCAAGAGGCGGCAAACGCACTTATAGCAAACCCCCTGCATTGGGACACCGCTAGGGAACAGAGCTCTTCCACCGGGCAAGAGGAGTGCATTCACCGATTCCGTCGGCTGTCCAACTCGAGATGGTGGCTGAGCGGGGCTCCCGAGATAACACATATGGCGGGGTAGGTTATCGTGACTACCACCCAAATCATCTTCATGAACAAGACGGCAGGACGAATGAAGGTCTGGAATCAGTAGCGTGGTGAAGTCCGGGGTAGAATGGGAGTACCCTCGGTTAGACGAAAACGCGACGGGTCAGCGCCAGCTCAACAACATCTGACACCGTGGAGGAGCTTGCTACATTGGGGAGACGGTGGGGTTGTCTCATCAGATGTCAAGCGTTAGTCAAACGCATCGGAGGTCAAACTTTAGTCCTGACAACAACAAAAAGACACTCCTCCAGCCAGGTGGTGATGCCTTCTCGAGGCCGCCGCCCCCTCGCTCTGCCAATTGGGATGGTATCCAAGGCGTATTGACCTTAGTAATACCCCTTATTATCAACTGCGGTTTGGTTGGTCGGCCAGCTGGGGGGGTTCCTGTGGCTAATGCCTCCGATCGCGGGAGTAGGAAAAAAAATCTGCAACTGACGCAACCAAGCATTTTGTTTGCGCCCTGTCTCACCGGGCTCGCGGTGGGCGGCACTCACCAAGTGCCAAAAGGTTCTTGGCGCGGCCGGCTCAACTAGAATCCCATGTCAAGCCGACCGCCAGCCCCGCTGTTGGTCAGAGCTTCGGGGGTGGGATTTCGATCTCTTTGCACATGCGCGATGCCCGCCATGGGAATCAGCTTTGTTCAACAACCAACCAATTGGCGCTGACATCGTATCGCTGATAGCGGAGGGACTGGCTGCCATCCGATCTGCGTCCCAGATTGCCCGCCAAGAGGAGTGGCGGCCATTTCCCATGGTGATCTATCTGCCTCGTCGCCGCTGGGCTTGGTGGGGTTTCGTCTGGTCTCGACCCCCAAGCCATCATCACCCGGGCGCCTTCGTAGGACAGAGGAGGTGAGCAAAGAAAGTCTTGTAAGAAATTTTATGCGTCCCGTGAGGTCGTCGATGGGAAGCCCGAGGATATGCAGGCGGCCGAGGATCCGCTTGCCGCAGGAAAGCGCGAAGCGAAGGGGAAAAGACTCACCAGGTCCCTTGGACCTCAACAGCTCGCGCGGCCATTGGGGGAGCTCTGACCATGAATTGGCAGGCACGATAGATACGTGACAAGCGGACCCTTGTTTGACATCCAACTGGCTTGACTTTTAACCATTTTAGGTGCCGTTCGGCATGGCAGCTTGACCCAGACACCAAAGGCTCCAGGCCCCTGGACACTGTCAAAAATCCCCTCACCCCCCGTTGTGACTCTGCCAGGACTCTTCCTCTCTCCTCCTTCTCTCGCTCATCTTCCTGGCGAAGCTCCCGTGCTCCTCTCAGTCTGAATTAGCTCCGTGTCGACTATCTCTCTGCGAACGTAACAAAGCAGTGTCATACCGGGCGCTTGTTTCACGAGACTCCTAGCTCTCTACGCCAGGTTGAGCTGTTGAGCCGAGCCAGCAAGGTTTACCCGGAGCTCTCGACGAGCTTTGGCGTCTCGACCCCACCAACTCGAAGTTGACCCCGCTGCCTCCGTCATAGGCGGGCCGCCCCCTCGATATCCCACCACCACATCCCGCGCGCTGTCGCTCCGTCTCGACGAAACTTTCTCTTTCTCCTCTTGATTGCCCGCCCGGCACCAATTGATTCGCCATGTCCGCCGACAAGACGAGCGACAAGTACGAGGAGGTCTTCGAAGATGGCGACACGGGCAAGCAGACCCAGACGGTGCACCGGATCCGTGCCAATTCGACCATCATGCAGCTAAACAAGATTCTGGGTTAGTGGGACTCACATGTGCTCGTGCGAAGGGAGCTCGCGTCGGAGCTCCTATAGCCCCCCCGATGCTGCCTGTGCCCCCATCCATTGGTGCCCCCAGGCTGACGCGAGGTAATTCTTGGGTGAATAGTGGCGAACAGAGGAGAAATCCGTAGGTGTTCCTGTCCAAAATCGAATTGCCTTGTGGAAGCTGACCCCCATTAGCAATTCGTGTATGTTTTGACTTGACTTGACTTTGCGGGGTGATTAGGTTGGCCAGCTAAGCTTACTTTGACTGCCTCATAGATCTTTAGAACGGTGAGTTACAATCCCTCTCTAGCCCCTGAAATCACAACGTCTAATTGGCGATCCCACAGGCGCACGAATTGTCCCTTCATACCATTGCTATTTTCAGGTGGGTTTTCGGCTTTCAGAAGGCTCAATAAGCAGGTTGCTGATTGTGCAGTTATGAGGACCGCCTTTCGATGCACCGGCAGAGTATGCACAAACACTTTGACCTCTTGCCATGAGCCCTTTGTAGCTGACATGACCATCACCAGAGGCCGATGAGGCGTATGTCATCGGAAAGAGGGGACAGTACACTCCCGTGGGAGCCTATCTCGCCAGTGACGAGATCGTTAAGATTGCCGTTGAGCATGGCGCCCAGATGATCCATCCCGGTAGGTTCGTGTGTAACAAAATCCAGTGCTCAATGCTGACCATCTCGAAGGTTATGGATTCCTGTCTGAGAACGCCGAGTTTGCCCGCAAGGTTGAGAAGGCTGGCCTTATCGTGAGTGATGCCCTTGGTGATTCAAGACAGTGCATTTAGTTGACCGTCCGGCCTTTGCATAGTTTATCGGACCCTCGCCCGACGTCATCGATGCCCTTGGCGACAAGGTCTCGGCCAGAAAGCTCGCCATTGCTGCCAACGTGCCCGTTGTTCCTGGTACTGAGGGGGCAGTCGAAAAATTCGAGGAGGTCAAGAAGTTCACCGACGAGTACGGCTTCCCCATCATCATCAAGGCCGCCTATGGTGGTGGTGGCCGTGGTATGCGTGTCGTCCGTGACCAAGAGTCCCTCAAGGAGGCTTTTGAGCGAGCGACGTCCGAGGCAAAGAGCGCGTTCGGAAACGGCACAGTTTTCGTCGAGCGATTCCTGGACAAGCCCAAGCACATTGAGGTTCAGCTCCTCGGAGACAACCACGGAAACGTGGTCCACCTTTACGAGCGTGACTGCTCCGTCCAGCGCAGGCACCAGAAGGTCGTCGAGATTGCCCCTGCAAAGGACCTCCCCACGGAGACTCGCGATGCCATCCTGGCCGATGCTGTCAAGCTCGCGAAGTCGGTTAACTACCGCAACGCTGGTACAGCCGAGTTTCTCGTCGACCAACAGAACCGCTACTACTTCATCGAGATCAACCCCCGTATCCAAGTCGAGCACACCATCACAGAGGAGATCACGGGCATCGATATCGTAGCCGCACAGATCCAAATCGCCGCCGGCGCTTCGCTTGAGCAGCTTGGACTCACCCAAGACCGCATCTCCACCCGCGGCTTTGCCATCCAGTGCCGTATCACTACCGAGGACCCCGCGAAGGGCTTCCAGCCAGATACCGGAAAGATTGAGGTGTACCGCTCTGCTGGTGGCAACGGTGTGCGCCTTGATGGTGGCAATGGCTTTGCCGGCGCTGTCATCACCCCTTATTATGACTCTATGCTCGTCAAGGCGACCTGCCACGGCTCCACGTACGAGATCGCCCGCCGAAAGATCCTCCGTGCCCTGATCGAGTTCCGCATTCGTGGAGTGAAGACGAACATTCCTTTCCTGGCATCTCTCCTGACTCACCCGACCTTTATTGAAGGCAATTGCTGGACAACCTTCATCGATGATACCCCTTCCTTGTTCGATCTCGTGGGCAGCCAGAACCGTGCTCAAAAGCTTTTGGCCTACCTCGGGGACGTCGCTGTCAATGGGAGCAGTATCAAGGGACAAATTGGAGAGCCCAAGTTCAAGGGCGATATCATTATCCCCGATCTTCTGGACGAATCTGGAAAGAAGCTCGACGTGTCCCAGCCTTGCACCAAGGGCTGGCGCAACATCATCCTGGAGCAAGGGCCCAAGGCCTTCGCCAAGGCTATCCGCGAGTACGATGGCTGCCTTCTTATGGACACCACCTGGCGTGATGCCCATCAGTCTCTGCTCGCAACTCGTGTGCGAACGGTTGATCTGCTGAGCATTGCAAAGGAAACGAGCCATGCTCTCAGCAACCTCTACAGTCTGGAGTGCTGGGGAGGTGCCACCTTCGATGTCGCCATGCGCTTCCTCTACGAGGACCCCTGGGACCGTCTCCGCAAGATGCGCAAGCTGATTCCCAACATCCCCTTCCAGATGCTGTTGCGTGGCGCTAACGGTGTCGCCTATTCTTCTCTTCCTGACAATGCCATCGACCACTTTGTCGACCAGGCCAAAAAGAACGGAGTGGATATCTTCCGTGTTTTCGATGCCCTGAACGATATCAACCAGCTCGAGGTCGGTATCAAGGCTGTGCAGAAGGCGGGTGGTGTTTGCGAGGGTACCGTTTGCTACAGTGGTGACATGCTCAACCCCAAGAAGAAGTACAATCTCCCGTACTACCTGGATCTTGTCGACAAGCTTGTCGCGCTCGACATTGATGTTCTCGGCATCAAAGATATGGCTGGCGTCCTCAAGCCCCACGCTGCTACTCTTCTGATCGGTTCTATCCGTAAGAAGTACCCTGGTCTCCCTATCCACGTCCATACCCACGACTCGGCGGGTACTGGTGTGGCTTCGATGGTTGCTTGCGCCATGGCTGGCGCTGATGCTGTTGATGCCGCCACCGATAGCATGTCTGGAATGACGTCTCAGCCCAGCATGAACGCCATTCTTGCCTCGCTCGATGGCACCGACAAGGACCCCGGCCTGAACGTCCACCACGTTCGTGCCCTCGACACGTACTGGGCGCAGCTTCGCCTGCTTTATTCACCCTTCGAGGCTCACCTTCTGGGCACTGACCCCGAGGTTTATGAGCACGAGATTCCTGGTGGTCAGCTCACCAACATGATGTTCCAAGCATCTCAACTTGGCCTTGGCTCTCAGTGGCTGGAGACCAAGAAGGCTTACGAGCACGCCAACGATCTCCTTGGCGACATTGTCAAGGTTACACCGACATCCAAGGTTGTTGGTGACCTTGCTCAGTTCATGGTATCCAACAAGCTGTCCCCTGAGGACGTAAAGGCTCGCGCTTCAGAGCTCGACTTCCCTGGCTCCGTCCTCGAGTTCTTCGAGGGCCTGATGGGCCAGCCGTACGGTGGATTCCCTGAGCCCCTCCGCACCGACGCGCTCCGTGGCCGTCGCAAGCTGGACGAGCGTCCAGGCCTTTTCCTTGAGCCCATCGACTTTGCCAAGGTTAAGAAGGATCTCCAGCGCAAGTTTGGTGGTAACATCACTGAGTGCGATGTTGCCAGCTACATCATGTATCCCAAGGTTTTTGAGGACTACAAGAACTTTGTTGCCAAGTTCTCGGACCTGTCTGTTCTTCCGACCAAGTACTTCCTGTCGAAGCCTGAGATAGGGGAGGAGTTCCACGTTGAACTTGAGAAGGGCAAGGTACTCATCCTGAAGTTGCTCGCCGTGGGTCCCCTTTCGGAGAACACCGGTCAGCGTGAGGTGTTCTACGAAATGAACGGAGAGGTTCGCCAGGTTACCGTCGATGACAAGCAGGCGTCGGTCGAGAACGTCAGCAGGCCCAAGGCTGATCCCACCGATTCGAGCCAAGTCGGCGCGCCAATGGCTGGTGTGCTTGTCGAACTTCGTGTCCATGACGGTACCGAGGTCAAGAAGGGCGATCCGCTTGCCGTCCTGAGCGCCATGAAGATGGTAAGTAGTGTCTTCCCCTGGAGGGTCATACTCTTTTGTGTTTGGCCGAATGCTAACGTTTACTCACCAGGAAATGGTTATTTCCGCTCCTCACAATGGTGTTGTCTCTTCTCTTATGGTGAGGGAAGGCGACTCTGTCGACGGCTCCGACTTGGTCTGCCGTATTGTCAAGGGCGACAAGAAATAATTGATCGGCCGATGAAGATCTTACTCTACCTTGCATCGGTGCATCTGCTAGCTGCTATAGTGTGCTCTACGGCGCTGCGTTGAAAACTTTGTGTGTTTCAGGGAGGATATGGGTGTTGTGGATGGCTCATATGGGGTGGTTCTTGGCTGAAGCCCTGCAGGACTCTGGTTCACTGGTCCCCTGAATGTTATACCTAGACCAGATATCATTTCTCAAGCAGTGCAATCGAATTACAAACCGAAACAAAGCTAGTGTGACATGCCAATAGTGTTCAAGGCCTTCGCAATATGTTTGTTTGGGTGAGGGATGATAGCGGGTGCTGACTGCCTGGAGAGTTTAAGGGGTCGAAGCAACTCATGCAGTGACTTAATTGGGATCACAACCGAAGTCCCCTTCACGAACAAGCAAGCTTTCTCAAGTGTCACAAATGGCACTGACTAGAGGTTATCCAGGCAAATTTGCCAAAAGGTAAAGCAAGCTCAACTGAAACAGCGAAATCGAATTATCATACAGTTGTGGTGGCACATAAGATATTCCCGATCCTCCTCTTGGTTTTCTCCTAATGTTCCTCCAAAATAAACACCCTAGAGACCATCCTTCTTTTTGACGGAAATAGATATTCTTCCGCACCGTCATTACAAGTTACATCTGGGGCCAGGGCACACACGATATGGGTCTGCCTGGAAGACTAGCAGTGGGAAGAAACCACCGACCAGTCGAAGGGTCGTAGATACACCCTAAAAGGCGCCCAGACATGGGGTCATAGGCAACCTTCTAGAAGCCGTAACCGGTAGGCTGGGGTGCAAACCCGTTGGTAAAGGGTGCGGGAGAGGTACGGCCTGCGCCACCTGCCGGACCAGCTGTGATCATAAGTCTGTTGCCACCGAGGATGGGGGTGTTGTCCTCGGCCGACTCCTGCTCCTTCTCCTTTGCCTTGCGGGCCTCGTTGTCCGCCTTCAGTGTCGCAAGCTCCTTGGTTTGCTGGCAGAGGAGGTTGATCATGTACGGCATAGCAAAGTCGTTGAGACCATGTCGCCACGACAACTCCAACACAACGTCGGGTCGGATGAGATCGTAGCAGGCATAGAGCATGCCCACGTAGCACTCACGGTTGCCAATGTCGACGAACTGAGCATCAAAGGTTAGCTAGTCAGAAATTAAAATGAAAAGGACAAGAAAACTTACGTAGCGCAGAAGTTCTTCAACGACGTCCGCCTTTCCGGAAATAGCTGCCGTTTCAATGGCATCCTTCCAGAGCTTGTCTTGCTTGGAGAGGTTGATGGACTTCTCCCACCGCTTGTTCTTGCGATAGATGCTCGCAGCAATCTGTCGAAAGAAGACAAGATCATGCTTCTCAAGACGGCCAGCGAGAACGACGGCATCATAGTTATCGTAGTTCTCGACAGAGTCGCGAAGAGTCTTGTAATCTTCCTCCTCAATGAGGAGATCGTTGATGGCGTCGTTGACAGTACGCTTGTTTTGCGACTGGACGTTGAGGAGGAAGGGCTTGATGAGGGGAAGGTTGTCTGACTTCTGGAACATGCGCACAACACGGTTGACGTCAATCCGCGGCGTCAAGGCCTGGAGCAAATCAGTCAATAGAGAAGGATGTTGCTCCAGATAGAAGTTGATGGCCTTGTAGTAGATCTCCAGGTTGGCAACCTTGATGGTGATCTCCTTGAATTGTTGATGTTCCCAAGAGTCTTCTGGCCTCTCCATTACAGCGAGCGCTGCATTGTCAAACTCGTCATAGTTGTAGTAGCAGAAGACTAGCTCAGGCCAGAGGTTGGCCTCCTCGCAGGCGCGGATCATCTTGGGGAGGTTCATCCTGCTCCAGAAGAGCTTCAGGTGCTCCATCACCCGCTCAGGGTGGTAGCGGGAGAGAGCAATGCCAAGCTCGGTAAACATGCCCATATGCGCGCGCTCCAGGCCAAGTCCTTGCTCGAGCAGACTGATGAGCTCGTCGAAGTATCCGTTATACTCGTATTGTTTGACAAGAGCCTGCAGCTGCTCGGCGTCGACGATCAAGTTCAAGCCGCAAATCTGTGCGAGGCGGAACTCCTTCTTACCCACGCATGCCTCGTGCACCTCCTTCCAAACCTTGATGTTGTTGGCCTTGCGAGCGCAATCCACCGCAGCCTGGTAGTCGGCCAGATGGACAAGAGTCGTCGCAAGCTTGGCCCAGTTGGAGATGCTGGTGAAGAAGATCTTGGCGGCCTCGAAGAGACCCTCGGCATAAGCCTTGTCTCCGGATTCTTCAACATTGGCAACATTGGTGGCACGAAGGAAGTCCTCGAGCTCGGCGAGTTGGTCAAGACGAGCAAAGCAGAATGCAAGTGCCGTGTCGATGGCAGGCTCGCGCAGAGTCTTGCGGGCCATGCGAAGGTACTTGATCAGCTCCTCGTTCTTGCCCGCGGCGACGGCGATCTCGATAACTTCCTCATAGTTCTTGGGATCATCGGCCTTGATGTACGAGTCAATCGAGTCGCTAACCCGGAGGCCGTCGAGCTGTGCCTTGGCGACCTTGCTCCAGACGGGAGCAATGTCAACCTCTTCGGCGTATGCCTGGGCACGATCGATGCTGACGACATGCTCAACCAGCACATTAACGGCGGCTTCTTTGTTGTCAACCTTCTTGTAGATCTCAAAGGCCTCCTCGTGCAGACCTAGGTCGACGCAGAAATGGGCGATATCGTCTGCGGAGAAGTTCTCGAGCTTGTGGATGTAGTCCATCACCCGGGTCTTGTCCGCTTTGGCGGCGGTCAGCATCAGCAGGTTCTGGAGATCCTTGCTGTCGCTGAACGGCGTTGGCTCCAACACGATCTTCTCAAGAAGCTCAATGAGCTCTGCGGGCAGGTCAGCAGCCAAGAAGGCCGCCACGGCCTCGGAGACCTTGGCCGGGTCGGTCGACTCTGGAACCGCTGTCGAAATGACTTGATCGACGACCGAGCGACGGTGGAGGTTGTTCTCGCTGAGCACGAACATCCAGAGTTCCCGATCAGCCCGCTCAAGGAGATACCTTGCCTGGGCCTTGTACATGGAGTTCTCGTTGGTGATGTTGACCAACTCCAAGTCATTTTGACCCTTGCTATAGGCAATGTACGCCAGGTTGGGGTCCCGCTTCTCACAGTACTTGCCAACAGTCAGAGTGTCGTACTGATCGTTCTCCTTCAGGAACCTCTCCGGGTTGTTGTTAGAGTCGATGTAGATCTTGGCCAGTGCGTTGTAGACCGCCTGCTGTTGGTTTCCGGCAGCAAGCGTCGCCTCGAGAAACGGCAGGAGAAGCTTGAGACGGTTTCGGGTCTCGACCTCTTGTACAAGCTCATCAATGGGAATCGACACCGGGTTGACAGTTGTAAGCAGGTTCTTGATAATGTTCTCGTCGCAATCAACGTCCAAAAGCCCACCAATGACGCCTGGTGTCCTTGAGGGGTTGACTTGCTGGACATACACCTCAATAGACTTGAATTGCTGGTGCTGGTAGAGGTAGAGCACTAGATCGTGCACGAAGTTGAACCGATCGCAAACGACCATAAGAGGAAGCATCTCGCTGAGCTTGGCCTCCTTGAGGAAGTTCTTGACCTTTTCAGGGTTATAAACGCTGTTCTCTCGGCAGATGCGCTCAACCTCGCGAATCTGTCCGGTCTTTGTGGCCGCCTCAATGTACTTGAAGACAACTTCCGGGTCCTCGGAAACATTGACGATACTGCCGAGGAAGTAGAACAGACCCTCGGCAGTCTTGTACTTCTCAAACAAATCGATCAAGCGTTGAGGATTCAGCAGGTCAGCATACTTGGTGGCGATCTGCACCACCGACTGCAGGTTCTGGCGGATGTTGTGCTTCATCATGGCGTCGAGGCAGTCGATAGACTGGTCGACCGAGAGTCGGCCAAAGTAGTTGACCAACCACTCCGCATTGAAGTTTGGTGCCCCGGCAATGTTGATGGCGACCCTCTTGACGGCTGCGGGATCCTCGTAGAGCTCCAAAGCCTTTTGGAAGAGGCCAGCCTGCTCGCAGAGCGATGCGATACGTGCCTTGTCGAAGTGGGAGAACATTTCGTTTCCGAGGATCGCGTCTGCCACCTGCGGAGCATTGATGAGGTTCATCTCCAGGAGTCTGGTTTGAAGGTGGCCCTGCTCCGGCTTGTTGTCCTTCAGCGCATCGAGCAAGAAGGCCGTAGCTTGCTGCACCATGTTTTGGGACTGGAAAATGTCGACCACGCGCTCAAGGTCAACCAGCGACCCTCCTTCGTGGTTGGCGAGGGAAGTGGCGAACTCGGCGCCCTTCTCTGGGTTGACACGGACGATATGATGTAGGAGCTGAACAAAGTCTGGTTGATAACCAGTCTGAGCGCAGTATGGGAGGATCTTCTCGAACTGGCCGGTCTCAGCGAAACCAGCTACAACCTTGTGAGGAACGCTGGCCTTCAGGTAGACAGCAAGGGCCATAGGCAGATCGTGTGGCCGGATCATGTCACCTAGTTGCTCGGAGCACTCCAGCTTATTCTCACCAAGCCACTTTTGCAGCAACTGCTTCCGGCTCTGGGCAAGGACAGGCTGTGCGAGTTCAATCGACTCGTGCTGGTTGAGCGACCCCTTGTCAAGCAGCATTCCAAAGTATTGGAGAATGTGTGACATTTGGCCGGGCTGTTGAGGCAGACGCTTGAACAGCTCTATCGTCTGAGGCGTCCGCAAAAACCCACGCGGAGAGTCGGCCGCGACCTTGGCAGCTTCTTGGTACTGGCCATTCTTGAAGAGCTGCTCGAACCTTGTTTGGTAAAGGTTGTCAGCACCAGGGAGCCCAGCGCGCGAGGCCAGCTTGATGGCCAGATCGGTGCCATGGCTCTCGAGGACATAGGGGACGATGGTGTTCTCGTCCGCGCTAACGAATAGTACCTGACCCTTGCGGTTGATGCCAACGACACCCGTCGAATCCTTGTCCCCGCAGGCCGTGAAGATAGTTTCGCCAGAAATTCTGTTCATGAAGATGCATGTCGCGGTCTCCAAGTCGTACAGGTGGATGAAGCCGTATTTAGTGATAAGGTAGATGATGCCGTACTTTTGCGAAACCTGGAGAGCGACAGGGAAATCGTTCGCAGCTTCTGGGGGGAAGAACACATCGACGGCCTTCTTTGTGAAGACGGGGTTGGTTTCGGGGTGGTCGACCTCGACGATGTGGAGCTTTGCGCCAGTAGCGGAGCGGACGGCGAAGGTGAAGAGCTTGGTGTCTTGCGGAGCGCCATCCAACCGAACCGTGCCGAACGCGGCGGCGTGACCCTCGATGGCCTGGCTAATGCCGCGGTCTTTGGAGTACAGCTGCATGGCACCAACGACACGGCCCTGCTGCTGCGAGATGCCAACCACGACCATCCATTTCCCGTCGGCGCTCGTTCGGTAGTTGATGATTTGATTCCCCTGCAAATTGTTAGAGCTCGCCCCCTATCTCGTTTCTACATCAAGCGCATACCTGGAGATTTGTGTGGCGGTCAAACACCTTGACGGGTGCTGCCTGGGATGGGTCGAAGACATCCCAGTGGTAGATGGAGCTATCTGTGACCAATCCAAGCGACGTCTCGCTGATCCACTTCCAGAAGGCCACGTCCTCCGTCATTGTCGTCGACTTGAGTTTCTGCTTCTGTTCGAGGTCGAAGATCTGAAGCGTACGCGACTGTGCCTTAAGAGCGATAACCTGACGCGTCCAGTGCATGATGGCACTGTCTGCCTTGATAGGGCGACGAATGACATTGTTACCGTTCTTGAGGTCGACGATGAGCACTTCTGGGGATGCCGATTCGTCTTTCTTATCTCGAATGCAGATGAACGAGTCTGACTCTAGCGTCTGTGAGAGGTCCTGGTTAGCATGGCACGCGACGAAGCCGTGAATTGGGCAAGGCGCGGGCGTACGCAGGTGTTGAAGGTGATGGATGGCTGGTTGACCCCCAAGCTGCTCAGCTGCAGCAGCTCCTGGAACTTGATGGGCAAGGCGGGAGCCATGGCGACGGTGATGCGCTCGGCTGCGCGCGATCAGCGAAGAGTAGCAGCCAACTTGTCAAAAGTTGGTGGGCAAGTGGTGGACGCTGGCGGCCCAAATGAGAGTTGGTTGCTGTCGGATACTTTGGTCAAGCTCCGGCTCGATGAGCGACGAAATTAGTGCCGTAGAATCCGCGCAATTGCAATGACGCTCGAGTACAAAGAAAAATCGTCGGGAAAAAGAGGCGGCAATTCGATGTTTCGTCAAAGATGCAAAAAGGAAGGTATCGTTGAGATACCGGCGGAATGGAAGGGGGTGGATAGTTCGTTGCAAGAGCGAGCAACGGTATTACTTTTTTGAGTGATCTGTCAACCTTTGCGCAGCTCGCGACTCCTGCTTCTCGCCCAGGGGGCAGCGTCAGCTGCGGAAGGACAGGGATCCTGTATTTGGCATAGTCAGCAATTCGCTTACTCACCAATCAGCTCCGCCCAGGAAACTTTGCCAAACAGCCCCACAGCAACCGCTGCGCATGCCAACCTCGGGCTATCGATAAGGCGGCAGAAAAGAAAATCGACAAAATAATTCTTGGGTGCATTGTGCAAACCGAGCAAGCACACGGCAGCAAGCACCGATTGCTCGTAAAAACCGCTAAAATGGGTGTCGGACGTCGCATGAAGAAGCAGGGTGCTCCCGAGCCCCTTTCCGAAGAGCACTTTGCGAACCTGAAGCGTAAAAAGGGTTTGCCCGTCGACGATGCCCCCGCCGAAGTGCCCTCCAGCAAGAAGCGCAGGACGTCCAACAAGCCGATCAAGCCGCTCAAAGGCAAGGATTCCGTCAATGTGAAGGCGGCGACAGGAAAGCCGGTCGGGAAGGCCGCCAATGGTGCAAAGAATGGGAAGGATGGGCCCCTAAAGTCTAAGAAGGCAGCCGCTCTAGCTTCTGATTCGGACGAGGAGATGGACGACGAGTTCGGCGCTTCTGACCTAGACGATCTCGACGACCTCGGAAGCGGTGACGACTCAGATGCTCCGAAGCTTGGGGACGATTTCATGGACTCCGATAGCTCGGTGTACGATTCCGACCAGGACGACGCCAAAAAGGAGAAGTTCGTCTTCTCCGACGACGAAGACGAGGACGAGGAGGACAGGGAAGAGAAGCTCACGGCTGCGAATATTGAGGGACTTTCAAGAAAATTGGACCAGGAGCGAGAGGAGGAGGCTGCGGAGAACGAGGCCGAGCTCCGACAGGATGCGCTTCAGACGAACATCGCAGGCGACAAGCCTCGTATTCTCGGCGAAGATGACGAAGATGACGAGCTTTCGTCCAAGACCAAAGGTCTTCTCGCGCCAGATCTTCAAATGCTCAGGACCAGGATAACAGAGACGATCCGAGTACTTGAAGACTTCGCAACCCTCGCCGAGGAGGGGCGGAGTAGAGCTGAGTACACGGACCAGATGCTGAAGGACTTCTGTGCCTGTAGGTGCCTACTCTCTACCGCCCTCAGATTATTTATTATGCTGACTGGGGTTGCAGATTATGGTTACAACGAGTACCTGGCTGAGAAGCTGATGTGCGTTTGCCGCTTTCTCTACAAACCGGAGCTACATAGCTGACACCCCACAGCAATCTCTTCCCTGCTCGTGAAGCTTTTGCTTTCTTTGAGGCTAACGAGGTGAGACCACTTTCGTACATGGTAACTTCAGTGTATGTAGCTGACCAATGAGCAGAGCGCCCGACCCGTTGTTATCCGTACAAATACCCTCCGAACGCATCGTCGCGACCTTGCGCAAGCACTCAGTGAGCAGCTTGCTTGTAAATCACATGTTTGCCTGTTTGCTGACTCCTTCAAGTCAACCGTGGCGTCACCCTGGAGCCTGTAGGAAAATGGTCCAAAGTTGGCCTCCAAGTGTTCGAGTCAACGTATGTAACTTCCTAAACTTGTGTACGGCATTTTTGATGGACAGATCTAACCCGATTCCAGGGTGCCACTGGGTGCTACACCAGAATACTTGGCCGGCCACTACATTTTGCAGGCCGCATCTTCGTTCCTACCCGTGATGGCTTTGTGCCCTCAGGAGAATGAACGCGTCCTCGATGTAAGCTTCTTACTCGCCCCTACTGTGAGCACATGCTGACGGCGGGTTCAAGATGGCTGCTGCTCCCGGTGGCAAGACAACACATATGGCCGCGCTCATGAAGAACACAGGTGTCATCTTTGCAAACGATCCTAGTAAGCAACGTGCCAAGGGTTTGATAGGCAACATTCACCGTCTCGGAGCGAGGAATACGGTTGTGTGTAACTACGATGCGCGCGAGTTTCCTCGCGTACTGGGAGGGTTTGATAGGGTATTGCTCGATGCGCCTTGCTCAGGTTGGTTTTCCAAGATGCTTTGATTGCGATTCTGATGCTGACCCTAAGTACAGGTACTGGTGTTATTGCGAAGGATCCCTCAGTAAAGACCAACAGAGACGAGAAGGACTTCATGACGCTGCCGCATACCCAGAAGCAGCTCCTCCTAGCCGCCATCGACTCAGTCAACCACGCCAGCAAAACGGGTGGATATATTGTCTACTCGACATGTAGTGTCGCTGTTGAGGAAAAGTACGTTTCAACCTTTGGTTCTCGCCAACACCAGGCTCTTAAGGTGCTAATATTTTCTCTAGCGAACAAGTAGTTGCGTATGCCCTCAGCAGGCGGCCAAATGTCAAGCTGGTTGAAGTGAGCAGACCTTGTGTTGTCAGACCAACTTGAACTCCTTGCTAATCAATTTGACACAGACTGGGCTGTCTTTTGGCAAAGAAGGCTTTACTCACTTCATGGGCAAGGAGTTTCCTCCCAGCATGAAGATGACACGGCGGTACTACCCTCATCTGTACAACGTCGACGGTTTCTTCGTCGCCAAGTTCCAGAAGACCGCGCCGACACCAGCCAGCGCAGTGCTAGCGAATGGCTACAAGGATAAGAATGGCAGGTCCAGTGGCGATGCCGTCGCTCCCGAGGAAGAGCCCGTGGACAAGACGCCGGTTGGCGCTGAGTGCGAGACACAAGACGATTTCGGCGGGTTCGACGAAGAGCAAGACAAGGATTACATGGACCGCGCTAAGCGCAATGCTATGCGTAGGAGGGGTCTGGATCCTCGGGCTCTGAACCACAAGGGTCCTAAAGGGGCGAAGGACAACGAAGCCGATACCCAGAAAGAACCACAGGAGGTCAAGGAGACCAAGGAGACTAAAAAGGCGGAGAAGAAGGAACTGAAAGAGGGAGCAAAAGACAGGAAAGCAGTGGAGAAGAACACCAAGGAGGCGAAGGAGCCTAAGAAGGCCAGCAAAAAGGAGAAGAAGTCCAAGAAATAGGCTTCATATGTTCATTAGACTGTCGCATATATCCAGCTGTCGGCGTTTGTGGGTTGAGCATTTGAGCCCATGCATGAAAAGGTTTCCAGTTAATTGGCTGTAACTTCCTCACACCTAGGTACAGAACGCAGAGTAGGTCTGGGTTTTGATGTCTTGATTCAGGCTAGGTCACTGCTCGTCACTTCTGATGCAAATACTGCAAATCAGAGCATCTGTGGGCGGTAGCCATCACTTCTCTGGGTTGCCTCTCGGGCTTGAACGCAACCGTAGACGATATCCGCACTTGTCCGGAGACAGCAGGCCTGGCGCAGACAGCACAGCAAGTTGGGTCATGGCTTCATTGCACAATGCTCGCAATATCGCCACATATTTTCAAGGCAAAAGCTATCGAAGGCGTGGAATGTACGTTCAATCATTGCGGCCATCCCCATGGAGAGAAGGGGGACAGCCGCACCCAAGATTGTGCGCTGTGTCTGATCTCCATTCTGACCGAAAACTTTCGAATATTGGTCTTGGGCCCAGCCGAACGAGCAAGCTCGCTGGGGACCTCTCAGTCGAAAAGGCACGAGTTTCGTAGGAATGTGATTATTTGCGTTGTTCAATATGGAGAAAAGAAGAGAAAAGAGAATTTTTTTGGTGGAGGGGAATTTATGGTTGAGATTTCACTCGCCACACGTGGGTGTGGAGCCACTGTATGTGTGGCTGGTGGGGCAAGTGGGGCAAGCCACATCCACATGCATTGCGGCTCACCGTTTCCAAGGTCCAAAGGTGGGTTTGGCCAGCTTCCCCTGACTCTGACGGCGCCGAACTACAGGAATGCCAGCGTGAGCTCTCCGAGAACTCAATTCCGCCCGTGCAAGCGGGATAAACATCTACAACAGCGACTATGAATTCTGCGCAAACGCTTCCGCGATTTCTGCTGCCCCGGTTGAGCTGGGGCAGCAGTGCTCTCTCGACAGGGAGCGCAACCCGAGCTTCGACCGCCCTGCTCCAGCAACAACCGAGGGTAGAGCAACAGAAAGGAGGGCTTTGGCAGGCCCAGCCAGGGAGACCACTACATACCGCGAACACAAATGGGGCGCTCGGTTTCCGGAGCTCTGCTGTTCTTCCCAGCAGCCAGACCACAAGGAGCTTGTCCAAGCTCGTCCGCGACCCGTGGCTGCGTCGCCCGTTCCACACTTCGCAAGTGCGAAGGAGAGACCACCACTTCGATACCCTCAAGTTCGTCCAAAGACTGGAAGAAGAGGGCTTCACAGAGGAACAATCAGTGGCCATGATGAAAGTGCTGAACGATGTGATCGAAGAGAGGTATACACCCACCTTCACCTTACCGCTCTCTCTCCATGCTAACGCTTCCTCCCTAGCATACAAAACCTCACACGCACTATGGTTCTCCGGGAGGACTCCGCCAAAGCAACATACACACAGAAGGTCGACTTCGCGAAGCTCCGAAGCGAGCTCCTCTCCGCCGATAGCACGGAGTCCAACACCACGCGGGCGGCGCACGAGCGTTTGACAAATGACATCGCCAAGCTCAACAGCCGGCTGCGCGACGAGATCGGGCGCACCCAGGCTAGCGTGCGTCTGGACCTGAACCTGGAAAAGGGCCGGATCCGGGAGGAAGCTGTATCCCAGGAGCTCAAGATCAAGGAGACGGAGACGAAGATTGAGCAGGAGGTGGCGGCTCTGCGGCAGCAGCTGGAGCAGGTTAAGTTCCAAACACTGCAGTGGTTGATGGGTGTGTGCACAGGTTTTGCTGCGCTCTTGTTGGGTGCTTGGCGGTTGTTGATGTGAGTTACGCGTGGGAAGCTGGTTGAATATGTAGCGAGCGAGTTTGTCTGGGTAGAATACGCCATGACATGGCTGAATTTCATTTGTGTTTGAAGATGGCTCTGACTGGTTCTTGCTGGCGTGGATTTTCAGTGGTGTGTGGTAGCACTGTTCGCCAACCTCGAACATAGGGTTACTCCCTCCCGCCAACATATCCTTGGAACCTTCATCCACCCTTTCCTAGGTCGACCGAGGTTGGTCTCATACACCTTTTGAAATCGCCTACTGAGGAGAAGATCTCGCGATACAAAACAGTTTTGGGCGGGATGGTGGGACCCGACAAGCGATCTCCCTCCCCCTTGCTTCGGTGAGAGCACCGCTGCACTTCTGCCAAGGTTCTCCATGCTTTGCTTGACTTTACTTCAACATCAACCTCATGTGCTACGGCCGGTCATATCCGAGGAGCGTTCACTGTGAGGCGTCTTCTAGCCAGTCAATTCAGCGTACTCACGCCACTCTCATGCAGGCTCCCAGTGCCCCTGGCTTGAGGACTCAGGCGGCCCGGGTCACTGCAATTGTGCACCCGCGCGAGGATGACGCTGCACTTCAACGTTATAAGCTTGCCCTCTACATCCTTCATCAGGGATTCTAGCCTATTAAGTCGACAGGATCACCGATTACCAGTGGGTCGCATCACACTGCAATTTTAGCCCCGCGCGAGAGGATGGTGCTACACTCCGCCACGGTTACCTTCTTTAGAGGCCCTAGCCTATCAACATACTCGACGACCAACCTCATCGGTTTCAGAGTCAATGGCCAATCAAAGCTGCGTCCTTGCGTGTGAGGTCCCCAAGAACTCAAAATCTCTGCAATTCTAGCCCTGCACAGGGGGATGAGGTGCGTGTACCTGGGTAGTCATCCATCCAGCTGTCTACTTACACCGACTCGGGGGTTGTGTCTCTGGAACTGGGGAAAACCTGAGAGCTGAGAGTCTGACTGACAAAGCAACCGATGCTGAATAGAACGCCTTTGCTCGACTTTCTTTGTTGTTCAAAGTCACATGTCTGCCACCGGAATTTTGAAACTCCGAGTCATTAGGTCGAGTATCACGGGGACAGTGCTTCGTTCAAGTCGAGGCAAGTTCACGTAGCACCAAGTCGTTGTCTGACAAGAAGGTAACATAGGTACCAGGAATTCGTCACTAATATCAACACCAAAGAGGAATATCATCAAAACATCAAAACCACAACACATCAACACAAATCACGATCACACAATCATGAAAATTCAGGATGAGAATCGAACTAATCCAATTGAAAGTGTGACAGAGACCATCCACCAGGCCCATGGTATCCTACCATCGACCCATGTACAAACGAAAACTCGGCTAGCCACAATCGGGCGCCATGCCAGAATATAATATACCCGACTGCTCCCGTGCTCTATGAAAAGAGATCAACAGTGGTCTGCAAGAAGCGAAGAAGTTTTTGCTTGCGAGATGGTCTTGCTGTCGTGGAGCTCCGTCCACTAGGTAGTATGCTAAATGTATGCACCCATGTTGAAGTGAAGGATAATTTATTGTGTCAAAAACAGCCGGTGAACAGCTACCCAAAAGTTGAACTTCTCTCGGCGAAGGAGAGGGAGGACAAGATTGGAGGGTCTGGGCGGTGGTCAGTGAAATGTTGACAAAGAAAGAGGTGGAAGAAGAGACTCACTTATTCGGTGTGAGTGTCAATGATGCCACGGGCGACGTTGAGGATGGCGTGGAGATCGCGAGTAGCGAAGGTGCAGGCACCGCCGGGGGAGTTGCAGGACGCCTCGGCGTCGGCCTCACGCTTGCTGACACGGGTCTCAGGGTTGAAGGGCATGGCGCGGGCCTGGTGCTCGCCACCCTCGATAGCGGAGATGACGGCCCCGGCGGCGCGCTTGGCCTTCCAGCAGGACTGTCCGGGGCGCGAGCACCACTGGGGCTCAGCATCGCGCTTCTGCTTCCAGCAGGACTGGCCAGGACGAGAGCACCATTGGGGGTTGGCGTCACGCTTCCAGCAGGACTGGCCGGGGCGAGAGCACCATTGAGCCTCGGGCTCGGCGTCACGCTTCTCGGTGGTGGACCCCTCAGGAGTGAACTGGGTGCCAAGGCTGAGACCGTGGTAGTAGGCGTAGGGGTTGTGCTGGGCGGCGGCGATGGCGAGGGCGAGAGAGTCGACCTGGCGCTTGGCGATGAAGGCGTCCTGGCTGCCGGACTCGTCACGAGCGGCAAGACCACCGGAGGTGTGGATGGCCTCGACGAAAGCGTCGGCGGCGCGCTTGACCTTCCAGCAGGACTGGCCAGGGCGCGAGCACCACTGCGGCTCGGGCTCGGCATCAGGGTTGGCGTCACGCTTGCTCTTCCAGCAAGACTGGCCGGGGCGAGAGCACCACTGGGCCTCGGGCTCGGCGTCACGCTTGGCCTTCCAGCAGGACTGACCGGGGCGAGAGCACCATTGAGCGGCGGCCTCAGCGACGGGCTGGGGGAGGGCTTCACGCTTCTTCCAGCAGGATTGGCCGGGGCGAGAGCACCACTGAGGCTCGGGCTCGGCGATGGCAGCGGCGTCGACAGCCGCGGCGATGGCGAAGACGGTGATGGGGAGGGTGAACTTCATGATGAAGGAGGTTGTGATGATGTCGTTGATGTGTGACGGTGGGTTGCAGAATGTTAAGTCGTAGGTATGACCCGTTGGCTTGGCTTGTCTGGTTGGGGTGAGAGGTAGAAAGGAAGTCAAGTTGGTCATGAGAACAGGCCATCTCTTATAGAAAATGATCGCTATTCAGGAAAAGATCGTTTGTTGTTGATGGCCGATGGGGGAGATTGACATGCCCGGCGCGGACTCAAAGACCGGGCATCTTTCCCGGATCTGACTCCAAGTTGCTTAGAAATTGACCTGAAAGACAGGCTAATTCAGGGCGGCGTCCCATCATTGTTGACAGAGGCAGGAACGTGTAAGGATTTCGAAGCTATACAGGCGTGGTCAATGGACTATTCAGAGCCCGTTTAGGAAAGGGGTGCAAATTTAGACTTGGTCAATAAAGCGCTGGAATGAATGGTCAGTGACTTCGGTGGAGCCCTGTGTAAAGGAGAATTGTTTATTCAGAACCCGATTAGGAAACTCACAAAAGGGCTCGAGCCCCACTGCCAGGCTCGACTTCGGCTGAGTGGGAGACTTGCGTTTGCCGAGTTAATGCGCCGCTGCTCTGGTTTTCGAATGAAATCGAGACGGGGAATCTGGGTTGGAGATTTTTCTGCGGGTGAGGCGGACAGTTGGTCGCTCTTGCTGTCGCTCCGCAGAACATCAAAAACTCCTAGCACTAAGCGAACGACGAGACCAATCGAGCATCCACCAGCAACATCAACAGCCTTCGGACGCAAACCAAAACGCAAACACCCTGAACCTAAGTTGAGCTGTCACAGCAGAGACCCGCCATTCCACGCCCTTTATTGCCTCGAACCTCTCAAGGCTTCCCCTCAGTCCCGAGCCGCGTGCGACTCGTCCAGAGGACGAGGATTACCAATGCCCAGGTGGCAACACCGACAACATTCGGCAAGTTCCATTCTTTTTCTTTGCTCGTCCCTATTTCTGACCCCTTCGCCCTCCCATCAGCACATGGCTAGCCGGGTGTTTGTGGGCCTCCCGAACCTTGGAAGTCCTTGTTCGAGCCATCACGCGCTCCAGGCTGTCCTCTCAGTGGCCAGCGTACGGGTCCTCCTTGAGCCATGATCTAGATCTCCACCAAGCGAGCTTTGCTTCTCGGGCCTTTGATGTTCTCCTTCTCCACCACATCTTGCTGTCACTATGCCCTAGGATGTTTGGGGGGGTAGCTCCCTCCCCGCTCTACGTTAGTTTTCCTCGAGCTTGTCAAGGACGTATCAAGTCGCACTCATTCTGTCACTTATTGCAAGTCAAATTGATAGTTTCAATCTTGTTTTATTACACCTCCCTACCTCCCGCCTCGAAGTGCCGGTCGCCTCCCTCGGGGAGTCGTCCTGGTCACTTCCTCCACTACGGGGGTATCAGGTTGCAGGCATGGACCCAAGTGCTCTCACCCGGTTACACTACTGCCCCAGCCACCCTCCTCCCTAGCTAAATTATCGAGAATCTCAATCATGCCAGGTGGCGAGTGCGGACTGGCATGTCATCTACGACCTAGAACCCGTCAGCATCTCTGTGGAATTGGTCCCTCAAGGCCCCGTTTGGTGACTCGCGGCGTAGACCTCGTTGGGTCATCGGTGGGACAAGACCGGTCATGAAAGAGACCGAACTGCTGAGACTACGCACCTCAACTCTTCAGTAATCGTCCGAGGGGGAGCCGTCTCGACGGTCACAATAAAACGATAGACTTGCTGCCGGCCGCGGTCGGGTTGTGAAGGCTGGCCATTGGGTGCCCGACCAGGAATCGGTGGAGACACACTCCTTCCGGCAGTTTCGGAACTAGACCGGCAATGAAGCTCCTGATCTGGGCCGCCTTCCACTCGTGTGGCGGTGTCGCGGCTTGGGATGAAGGTAGTTCCTGTGGAGGGGGCATTGGACGGCATCGGTCTCAGCTCGTCAGTAGGCCCGAGGGTCCAGTGCGGCGAGGCAATGCGGCTCGCCGTCTGCGTGAAGGGCTGATGAGCCAATCTCGGACTAGGCGTATGCTGTATCTGTGGTGGGAGATGAGCTTGACCGCTTTGTGAAGTGTAGCTATCCATAGCAAATAAGTGACCTGCTTGAAGTTGGTCAGCTCGCGTGGGGTCAGCACTTAGCTCGAAGCGCGAAAGAGTTTGATAACTTTCAATGCCACCACTAACCTCTGTTTCACCTAGCTCGGCACAATGCGAAATCTGGCGGACGTCGCATCCACAGATACCAGCTCCATCAATCTCGTACCGATGCTGGGCCTGAGACCCTTCCATCTCCATCAGGTGTAATGAGCCAGCCGGAAAGACGATATACCCTTCAAGCTCATGCTGAAATGGCAAGGCCGGAGGAAGGTCGGGGTTCCGGGGGGAACCGCAGTCCTCGAAAAATGTAGAAGCACCTACACTATGTCGCTTCAGCTCTCTCATCAATGTTTCAGCATCCTCGCTCGAGAACTTGAAGTGTCTCCGAAAGAAAGACGTGATTTTCTCGATCTTACTCATTGCCCAATAACGAGAGGTCGGGATGCCTACCAAAATTCTGATAACATCGCGAAGGCGAGGGCGCTCGCCAACGCGGGAGATTCTGTGTTCTGGCATGGTGGTATGAAGAAAAGGTGTTATCTGGGAAGGTGAGGATTCTGGGCTTGCCAGCTTGATGGTAGCTGTGAGATTGGTGCAGCGCTTGGTAGGTCGGCTTCGTAGACGGGCTGTGGAAGTGTGAGATAGGTTTTCGTGCTCGAGCTTCGGATGAAGGTGGAGTTGGCTTGGCCAGAAGCTCGCCGTCCCAAGAACGGAATGACTCTGCGTGCTTTTATATTATATTCACACCAGCACTGGCGACACTCGCTGCAACAATTTTCAGTTCCTCGGAACCCAAACAAGCGGATTGTCAACAAAAGCTTGTCCAATCCTTTGTTCCACGAGCTAAGCTACCTAGCTTAGCTGACTCTAGCTCCAGCTTCTTTGTCTAGAAAGAAAGGTATTGTCACGTGTGCCTATTGAGCAAAGAAACCTCGCCCACCTCAAAATCATGATGCGGATGTTGAGGTCGACACAACAGGCACTGGCGGGGGACTCTTGGCTAGTGTTCCGGAACAGGACTGTCATGGCTGCATTCATGTTGGGACAACGGCATTGTTCAATTGGGTGAGGTATACAGAAAAAGGGCAGGTACTGGGAGCTGAGGTGGGATTGGGGAGAATGCCCGGAATGATCAAAATCACAATACCTAGGTAGGTATGTTGCTTTGCCGATGGTGGGCCGCAGCGACTTGGACGTGGGTTTTGGGGGTGGGTAGGTAAGGTTTGGGGCAACCGAAATCCCCCTCTCGCTGTCGTCAAGCAAGGCACACGCTGAAAACTATTGTAAGCAGGCTTTGGTGCTGGTTTTCAATCTCACGTTCATGGATGCTGGTAGAATTTCATGTTGGTACCTCAGACGTCTGAGCATCTGGCGATGATCCCATCCTGATCAATTGATGAGAGAATGGCGTCAGCAGTACTTTTTATGAATTTTGAGGCCCAGTAACCGAAAAAGCCACCCCCCCTATGCTGTTCATCAACATCAAAGACTCCTGGCGCATTGGTCTCGAAGTCCAGCAATTGTCAGAAAATGTCAAAGAGCTCAAGAAACGCCTCCAGTGTGACGAACACCGTGGAACTCACCCAAGCGGACACTGACGGTTGACCGTTGTGTACCTCATCCCAAGAAGCAGGATTGAATCACCCGTCCAAGCAAACGCCCAAATTCTTTCAACCTCCACAACAACCCCCAGATTGGTATCCTCAAATCAAACACCTACCAACCCACCCACTACCACTAGCCTCGTGTCCCGAGACTTCTATTCCGATTTCCTACACGCAAACGACAGTACTAGAAGGGATAAACAAGCAACCAACCCATGCGACGTGGCGTTCTACCGTACCCCCAACCGTAATGTTTCTCTTATCCCTTATCCTAGTTTCGACTGTCGCTCCCGATCCCGGTATCACATACCTAGGTACGAAAGGCGCCTCCCGAGAGGATTGTTCGGGATCATGTGGGCGAAGGGTTGAGATGCGGCGCAGGTTGTCGAGACCAAATTGATGTCGGTGACCCGCTTGGCTGCCTATTAACTTGAACCGGGTTGGTTCAACCGCATTGGGATTATAGGCTGTTGCGATGTTGCGGCACTGACTTTACTGTGCTCTGCCACGCCGGCGCTTCGATTGTTTTCTGAAAGTTTGATATTTTGTCAGCTTGCTGGTCATTTTAGTCACATACCTGTCATGAACTTGAAGCTGGAGAGGGGTGTAAGGCGGTGGATGAATGCGTGTGGTAGTTGGGGACTTCTCAGGTTGCTTCTTCAAGTGTGTGACAAATTCGGAAAAGTGGCGACCGTGAGAGTGGCTGGGTTGGAGTCAAGAAGTGTCGTCAATGTGGACTTTCTGCCATGTCGTATACTCATGGGTCGGGAGACGGGAAGCTGCAGCTGTCAGATGATGAGCTCCAATTGATCCTATCAGTATCAGATCACAGTTTCCCTTTGCAGTGTGAGGGATGCTCCTGCCTTTTTGCGGTCCCCGTGATCCGGACGCATGGGGCATCCTCCCACTCTCGCGCGCACCCACGTATCCGCTATATCTGGCAACATGGATCCGAGTGCAATGCTTCTCGTGTCGCGGCCTAAACACCGGAGACCGGCGGTGACTCATGAGCCCACAACATCAATGGCACTCCTGCCCACGTCTCGTCAGCACCCAACCTAGCCTGCCAGGCACTCCGGCAGACAGGGAAGATGACCAAACGACCGACACGGTTTTGGTTTACCTAGGATCCGCTATTATTATCATTTTTCAACGTGTCGCTCGCAAACCGAAGGCCGACCGACATGGTCAGACTCCACGCTGGGCCATCCGGTCCATCCGGTCGGAATCACCGGTCTTTCGCCTTATAAACCAACCTCCGCAATGTCCGGAAAACTTTTCTTGGCAGCGACCGCCAGTTTGCACAGAAATCAGACGCCCTAAAACCGACGACTGGCATCCGCCCCCTTGTGAAGGGAACCGTCCATCTGCCATCGCCGGCCTTTGTTTGCTGACATAAAAGCAACAACACCACATCATACATCACGCCTTTCACGTAATTCCGAGATTTTGGTCCAAAGTACGATTTTGGATATCGATACTCTACTGAAGAAATCATCAACATCGCACACCATTAACGCCGCAACCATCGTTTAGCTTTTCCCAGCACCAGTTTCCGCCTCCCGTCAAAGTCCCGACCATCCGTGCTTTCAATATGGCAACACCTGACGTCGCCGCGTTGCCTCACCCAAGGCAACCAGTCCCGGACTCGTTTAACGCGCGCTCCTCGGCCAGCTCAGACTCTTCCTCACATGACGGCCTTGTTGCGGACGAAAAACGGCAGGCAGCCCTCAACTCGGTTTTCAGGTCCCAGAGGAGACGGAAACACAGGGACTCCGACGAGTTCTCCCTGGACTCGCTGGACCGGCTAGACAGAGCCTCACAGACGGACCGTCTAAAGACCTTCAGGACATCATTCAGATATTTGCGAAATCTCACACAGCAACAGGTTGATGATTACATGGCCTCCTATGTCATTTACAGTCTGGACTGGAACGACCCGAAAGCTATGGAAGCTGCGCTTGGCCCATCCTACCAGTCTCGCGTAGACGCCGCCCTCCAGGCATACTATGGTGTCGTCAACCATCTCTGTGCGCTAGGCTCCGTTGAGAAGATGTACATTCCTCCACTTATGGACAAGCGCGCCAGCGTGCTGGAAAACCAACTGCTGTACGAACGCGCAATCGCACACTCCATCGGTCTCAAGGCGGGCGATTCTGTGCTTGATCTCGGATGCGGAAGGGGAAGAGTGGCAGCTCACATGGCCACAGCTATTCCTGGTGTGAAAGTCACTGGAATCAACGTTGATCCCAACCAAGTCGGACAGGCGCGAGAATTCAACGCCGAGCGCAGTCTTCCCAACGAATTCATCGTCAAGAGTTTCAACCAGCCGCCGCTCCCGTTCGCTGACAGTCAATTCGATGCTCTCTACCAGATCCAGGCTCTGTCGCTCTGCGAGGATCTACCAGCGTTGTTCAAGGAGATTTACCGAATTGTCAAGCCTGGCGCTAGGATATCGCTCCTTGACTGGGTTAGCCTACCAGCGTACGATCCCACCAACGCAGAGCAGGTTGAACTCATGCGACGAGTAAAACCGTTGATCGGTGCTGTGGGCACGCCCACGCCTGCAAGCCTTGAGCAGGCGGTTAAGAGTGCGGGCTTCGTAGTCGTCAAGTCGGAGAACGCAAGTGTCGGAGGGCTACAAGCTCCGCTTATTGACAAGGTCGATATCTACTTCCGGGGTATGCGGCAGATGATTCTGGCGCTGGTCAAACTCCGACTCCTCCCGCCGCATTTCAAGACACTGATCGACAGGTTGTGTCTCGACGGGCAGGCGTTTGTGAAGATGGATAAAATGCGACTGATTACGACAAGCTACTGGGTGGTTGCAGAGAAGCCTCTGCAATGAGGTTCGAGAAATTAGGTGGTCTCGATTCATTGGGTTTCCCTGAGGTCATAGACTTGGATATCACATTTTTCGTATCTTTATATACATTGCTTTCTCGAAGGTAAAGATAAATTTGGATACCCCCAATAGCATGCCCATTGTGCAGCCCTGGCCGTGACAGTGTCCCCAGACTGTGGGCTCGCCAAGGGTATTTGCAGAAGACGCGGTCAGAATTCAGAGATCTCGGATTAGATGATGTCTGTGCAGGGATAGGAGAGGTGAAACTCGATGATATTCGTGAATAATCTCATGAGATGGATCATTGTGATGAAACAATCTAACTCACACGTGGAGGACTTGAAGTTTGTGATGCCGGAGAGACGGCGCTTCATCCGATCTGAGCACGGGTTGAGAAAAACAAGAATGACCGAATGAAGAGGAGGCGAGATGACGCTTGAACAACATGGAACTGACTCATACTGGAACCCCTGCCAAGATGATACCCCTATTTCCGACTTAAAACAAACTTTCAAGTTTCAACTGCTCGACAGCTCCTTTGCGTTGACAAGTGGCAGGTCAAGGAAGCGGCGGACAGGAAGCGGCGGAACTGGTGGCCAGCCTCATGGCCGAGGACGCGAATTCCTCGCCCTAACAGAAATGCGACAACGGCTCAACTAGCATTTCCCAGCCGTTGACAGGCAGCAGAGAATAGAGGCCAAGAACATAGAGGCGCCAGTCAACACAGCCGATGACAAGAAGGTCGACGAGTTTCTGCGGGGTCCGGTATTCGCCAACCTTGTTAACAAAGCAGTTGAAGACCAGGTTAACACCACGGCGAGGCCTTCCCCAAGAGGAATAGCCAACGGGCACCGGAGGGCTTGGTCAGGCTGAAGTAATGAAGGGGGCAGATTGTCACATGCCGCCGATAGTAGAACCCGCCGCCAACTTAGTGTCGCATTCCGGCCATAACATGGCTCTTCACGGAGATCTTTGAGGCTGGTGAGGTTACCGGGCTGGTTCAGTGCCGAACAACTATTTAGTCCTTGGTACCGGAAGGAGGCGAATTCATTCTATGTCTGACCCGATCAGATATCAAGTATCGACTGCTTGACAAGTTCTCGGCCTTCAGCCTCAACAAGCGAAAAGAATTATCTCACTAACATGGGAAGTGTCAGGGATGTGGCATGACTGTGGACCCGTTCGTATTTTTATTCCGGACAACATCAGTTTGGAGATGTGGAGACATCAATCAACCTTGACAACAGAGTTAAAGCAGATTTAAGTTAAACACTAAATAGGTATATATAGATTTGACAGGGAAAAGGGACACTGATGATGTCCATGAGGCATCGACGGGCAATTGGCAGTCTTTTAAGACACCGACGAAGCAATAAAGTAGGTATTCGTGATGCTGTAGTCCAGGTACGATGGAAAATGACATTGAACTTTGATCGAATGCGTTGCCAGTACGGAACCAGACTAATGCGCATCCCTTCCCATACCTCCGAGCACAAACATGACCCCTTAACAACGTGACTGCGCGGCCTCATTGATGGAGAGCCATAGGTCAACCCAAATGCAAAAAGCCGAAACACAAAGATAACAACGCGTCAGCCCTCAACCGACAATGCACCCAACTACTAACTACATGTCCTCCTGGATGGAGAGCCAGGGACTGAACTGAAAGCGAGAGCCCAAACAAAAATAACCGACTACGCCTCAACCCACAACTAACAACACATCAAGCGCCCCACACCATGGCCTCCTTTATGGAGAGTTATGCCTCGAGTCAGAACAAGAAAAAAACCAAAGCCCCAAACACCAACACCAAAAAGCAGTCCTCCTAGTCCTCATCGGGCCTGCACTTCTCCTTCATCGCCTTACATAAGGCACAGGACTTCAACCCCGCCAACTTCTTGCACGGCAGATACTTGTCCGTTTCTGTCGGCCTCCGGTCTGGAAGGCTCATCTGGTCCATCCGGTCCCTGCAATTTTGGCAGGGTTTCTCCTGCGGCAACCCCTTCTCCGCAATCTCAGCGATCCTCGCCACCTCCCTCTCCCACTTGGCTCTCCTACGAGCGCTGTTCTTCTCGCTGGCGACTGGCTTTGAAGCCGCATTTGCTTTTTTAACCCCGGCGGGGGCCGGGGCAAGGAGGGAGGCGGAGGAGGAGGTGGTGGGGGAGGAGCGCGGGGGGAGAGCGGCGGGAAGAGGTCGGGCGCGTTTGGGCCGCGGTCCTGCGTAGGGAGAGAAGGGCGGTGGCGGCGGCGCGCTCGGAGAGGGAGAGGGAGAGGGAGAGGGAGCGGGGGCGGCGGCCCCACACATGGAGACAAGGGCGTAGGCGGCGGCAAGCTCAGCCTCGGAGTACTCGCGCTTGGAGGGGTGAGGGGGGCCGCCCGGGGCCGGGGCCTGAGAGGCGGGCAGGCGGGAGACAGCCTGGACCGCAAGGTCGTAATTGGCACCCGTGTAGGGGACAGGAGACAGGATGGAGGCGGCGTCCGGAGGGGGGGCGGCTGGAGAGGGGGGAGCGGCGGCCAAAAGGAAGGCGGCGGCAGGAGGCCGGACGACGGCGGGAGCAGCAACCGGGGCGGGAGCCAGGAGGCGGTAGCCGTTGATTGGCGTGAAAAACCGCATCTTGATATCTGTCCGGTCTTTTGAATGGAGAACTGTGTGATTTGATGATGTCTGAGAGAGAAGAGAAGGGGAGGCAACCAAGAGCAGAGGCTCGCTCTATATGCAGCATCAGAAACTCTATTCTCCTTGACTTTCTGTTTGTCCCTGGTAGCCGGGAGCCTCTTCAAAGATCGAAGGCTTTATTTCGGGAGGAAAGAGAGGCGTTAGTAAACCTAGAAGCCGTGAGAATTACTCCAAAGTGAAGTCGTGGCGTCAAACCAGCCCTTGAAAAGTCTGCCCGGCGGGAAGCTGGGGTTGTGAGGCCTGCTGACCTGCATCATGAAAACCTTCAGTAGCTTGTATTGTGATATGGAAGAGTCTAGAGCAGTAGACGGGAAGTTTAGATAGGAAGAGTCAGAGGAAAGCTAGGTACTGGGTTGTGGAGGGGATCGAGGAAGCTCTCCAGCTGTGTTGGTTGTCAGAGGAGCGACTGCACCTGCCCGCCGGGGAACTGCCACCGAGAAACACCACGTCACTGGCTAGAACCCTTCATAGTACCTTCCTTCTCAGAACTGACCAAAATCCGCATACAAACTGACAGGTAAAAACACCACGTTTCCCACCCACAGTGTACAGTGCGGCTGCTGCTGGCATACACATGTCGACATCCAGAATCTTCTTCCTGGCGTTGAGATGGAGACAGGGGCAAACCCAGTCATTGGACCGTCAACGAGGGAGACTTTCTCAGCAAACTCTCGTCTACGGGCCAGTGGACAAAGCGTCAAGTAGTGGGCGTCTGATAACCTATTGAGCACTGGGGAGAAGGGGGGTATTCCTAGCTAGGGCTGAGCCACTGAAGTTCCCCGAGCCCACGACCAGAGATCCTCTCAGGCCCAACACTCTCTTCTCGAATTTCCCCGGTATTTCCCCAGCGCCTCATTATCATTCTACCCTCCTCGCTCCCCAGGTCCCTGGCGGATAAAACACCTAACCCACCAAGCCTGTAAGCCTCAACGCCCACACGTCACCCTGACCCAGCAACAGCAACTGGATAGCCACCTCCCCACAAGAACCTTCTCGCTCAACCGGCTCTGGCTGAGGCATAGTTTCCCAATGCCCTCACCCCTCGAACCTTCCCGCCGGGCACTAGGTTCTCAGCAAGCCCCGGCCCATTGAACGAACCATCATTCTCGTAAGCCGAGAACCCCCCTTAAGCACGAGACGACCTCGACACCGCTCGCAAACTGGAAGCCTCTCTTGCGAGCCTTTTTTCCAAGACGCGGAGTCACCGTCGAGCCTGTAAAGCAGACTCCCAGATCAAAAATCTTCAGAGCTTGGACTCCAGTGTCATGACGCACAGAACACTCCTTCGCCATTCCACCGCAGCCCATCACTTTCCCACCCGGCACTCACCTTTTCCCACAGACATATACTAAAATTTGCATGATTGATTTTCACGTATATTCTGATCCAAAATGCTGAAGATATTTTCAAAGAATGTTTTTCGCTGTCTGAGGGACGTCGTGGACGGCCAAGGTTAGACTCAAGGTTGACGGCGGGTGGCAGGTTAGGCTTGTCAGGGGTAATGCCGTCAGCGGCTTGTGTTGAAGTTTGGGGGCGGGGGTTGGTTTGGGGTCCCAAAACGGGACGGGACTGAGGATTGATTGAGGTTTGCAACGCCCTCTTTCGGCGATAGCTCTCTCGTGATTTGCAATTCTCGTTTCGAGTTGACTTCTGTTTCGATTTCGCTACCCACCTTACCTACAGCCGTTCTCCCATTCGCTGCTCTCAGCGGCTGAGAGGGTTTTGGCCAAGTTGGATAGGTACCTTGGGGAAGGTACTAACCCTATATTCCCACGAAACTCTATTTTCAGGGCTGCGTAGCCCTTCTGTGGGCGTTAGAGGATAGCGGAGTTCCTGTCCTCGTTAGCGAGACCACAAGTGAACGGTCAAAAACGAGGAATGAAACGCCAGCACTAGATCTAGAGACTTTCAAGACACTTCACCTCCACCCTCAGGATCTAATCACACAGACAGCCGAGAAGGTGAATTACCACTTCCAACATCATTGATTTCTATATCAATCCCCTTGCTATGACCGAAACCCGTCTGCAGCATCCAGTCTCGCCTCTTGAGGCTCCAGAAGACTCCAGAACTCCGTCCAGTCCCCCCCCCCCCCCCAGCCTGTATGTACCCGACCAATGCCGAACGAAAAAAAAAATCGCTGAGGCGTCTGCATGCCTACCATACTGTGTTCCTCCCGGCTGCAAGTGAAAGATTCTCGCAAGCCATATCTCTGCAGATGAAAGGGCGCTGGGCTTGTCCCTGCCGCCGAACCAAAAAGCCACCCGGCTCCTGTTGATAACAGTGAGTCATCTAGGCAAGATAGCGGTAGACGGCCGTTTCCCCCTCCACCCGCTCCAGATACTCTCGGTTCAGTAAATCCTCGATCCGCTTCTTGATGAGAGAGATCTCTGGCTTGAACCTATTTGCCAACTGCGTAATCACCTCTGTGGTGAGGGCGGTATGACCGAGTTGTTTCCGAGCCCTGTGAGGACCTGTCAGCACACACACACACACACACACAACGGAGGATCCAATCTCGGTACTCACTTCATGATCCTGACAATTGCCGCGTCGATGACGTGTGATCGAGTCTGATCATTCTTTCTCTCAGTTTCCCGGCGCTCGTCGTCCCCTTCCACCTTCGAAATGGCGGTGATCGTCGGGGCCTTGATTTTCATCGACTTGCTGGCGAACTGCGTGTTGAAGGAGAACTTGTCGGTGGGTTTGACCGACTTGGAAAATGGTTCCTTCAGCAACACCCGAGCCTTGGGCGCTATTGATAGGGACGCCAAGTTTCGCTGAAGATCTTGGGGTGGGATGTTAGTCGTGGCTTGAATTTCCTCAAAGCTCAGGCTTTCGCCCTCGGCCAGGTCGTTGAACAACAGCAAGATGATCATGCCGTAGGTCGAAACATTCAACTCGTAGCGCCGCTCCTTGCTGAGAGGCCCGGTTTCTTTTCCAGGCACCTTGGGGAAGACGCATTTGATATCTGCCGTGCCAGCTGATCCCACCCACGTCAGGACTCTGCCGCTCCTGTCCTTGAGGTAGAACTTGTAGAAACTATCTTGTAACCTCTTAACAGCTGGGGGATAAGTGCATTGCACCTTGCTTCCTTCTTCTTGGTTGGCGCTGCGGCCCATGACCTCTGGCGGCCAGTTGTTCGTCGTGAGAACGTGAATGCCAAGGTCGACCTTTTTCGTATCGACGTCTCCCAGTTGGCGAATGTGGTCCCGGTAGTTCTCGGACAGGTCTTTGGATAGTTCCATATCCTTGAACATGCCCTCAAACTTGGAAGTAAAGGCGTTGCCCATCTCTGACCTCATTCGGCTTACCATGTCCTTCTCTGTGTCGATGTCTGATTTGTTGTGCAGCAGCCGCCGCGCGAGATGCTTTTGGTAGTACCGCTCAAACATGTCTCTGTCGGTAAGATACCTGAGCAGGATGATGGCCTTATCAAGGACAGCATCAACCTCAGCCTCCGTTTTAGACTTGGTGCCTCGCTTGAGATTGTCATCGATGAAGAGCGAAACATACTCGGAGCTGCGGTTGAAAACGTTGATGAAATCCGAGAAGCTCTTGGTGATGGAAGACTGCAAGACCAGGTCCTCTTGGAAGCAGTTCGACCAGAGGTTGTCGAATTTGTCTTTGAGGGTCAAAACATCATCGACCCACTTGATGGCTGCTGCTGTTTGCTGGGCCGCGACTGTCAGGGGCTGTGCTTTTGCTTTGTCGACGGCGTCGGCTCCATCATCACCGTCAGCTCCGCCACCATTTGCTGGTACGGAGAAGTCCGTATTCTTCAAGTTTTTCTCAATCTCGAGACCCAGCTCCATGATTCGGCTTTGGAGTGTTGCCTTGAGTGGCGCCATCGAGGGGTCAACCCTAGCGATCAGCTCGTAAAGAATCGACAGATCCTCGATTCGATCGTTGTCAATCATGCCCTTCAGGCCGCTCCCCTCCATGGCGAGGAATTCTCCCAGCTTTGCCATGACAAGCTCGGTCTCTATAACCTTGGATATCTTTTCGGATGTTAGGAGAGAGATAGTGGTACCACATCGGTCACTCTCCTCAATGAGCCGTCGTCGGCAGTGACGCAGCCATGTACCAGCATCGGAATCGCGAACCAGCCTCTCACACTCTCGGCGATAGAATGCTTTGCTGGCTTGCAAATAACGAGGCTCAAACACTCGGAGGTAGAGCTTCTGGTCGTCAATCTCCTCGTCTGTTTCGTAGAGGTCCTCCAGCATGGAAGTGATCTTCTTGAGTAGATTTCGGTCGATGATATCCCCGTCCCTTTCCATGTTGATCAGATCCAGCACGACGGCGTTGAGTATGTCAAAGACGATAAACTCGTGGGTAAGTTGCTCCTGTGAGCTTGCGCTGAGGGTGTTTCGAAGAATGTGGTCCCGGAACAGACCAATCGTCGCCGCAAATATCGAGGGCTGCTTGGTCTCTGCCGTATAGGCGCGGTCCAGGTACATCATGACATCGGCAATCATGTTCATGTTCAGGTTGTGTTCCACCCACGCGTCGCGGACTCCACGCAGGAACTTCTCGCCCATTTGGCGGCGTTCGTGCAGGCTTGTCCCAGGCGCCTGGATCAAAGAAATGTTGATCAGATTGTTTGTGATGAGCTCGGCTATCGGGGGCATCACATGGTCTCGAAACCATGCTTCCTCAAACGACTTGACCTCCGTATAGAGCAATTCACCTTTCTTCCTCAGCACAATCTTGTAGGATGCTCGGTAAAGGGCCTCGAAGGATAAGCCGCCGGCGTTTTTTGTGTGAATATCGATCATCGCACTGCGAAGAAGGTGCCAGCATGGTTCGAAGTCACTGGTCTCTCGATTTTTGGCAGCAGGCTGGCAAGTGTTAGCCACCATTCGGCAATAAGTAATTCAGAGGCCCAGAACATACTCTCCGTATAGGCTTCATCCTCGCCCGTGATGCCATATTTGCGATTGGGCACTAGCGGTGCTTCAGCTAGCAGGTGTAGCTCCGCGGCGGAGGGGAGAGCAGGGTGGTCAGCTGGCACCCCTCGAGAGACTTCGTCGTCGCGCGGCTCAAGACCAGTAGGATCGGCCCGCTGGTTGGCTAACTTTCGAGATGTCCCTTGTGCAGCGTTGAGGGCGGCGACGATAGGCCGGGACGCTGGGGCGCTGAAAAGACTATTGGAGTGTGGACGGGAGCACCTGATTGCCAGCAAGCGGCAAACGGAGGGGCAGTTGGGCGGGCCGTCAAGGTGCTTTGTTATGGAACGTTTGCTGATAGAACAAGAAAGTTCTGATAGTTGAGAACCCAGAATCTGGCGGGTAGTAGTTTAGCAGGTTGGGCAAAACACTTCAACCTCAACCAACATCATGATGTTCGTGAGTGCCTGAACGCGAACGAGCTGTTCGAGCTCTGGGTCTCGCCGCCTGCAGCTCAGCAGGTTGCCCCTCCATACCGGATTAAACGTTAATTTGCTGCTGCAGTTGTGGAGTCCGACCGCGATTTAGCGTGACAGTGCGACTACAGTAAATATTTTCGTCAACATAGGTATACTTGCGTCTCCTGCTTCTGGGAGCGATATAACACGCGGTACGGAGCGTTAGAACGGAAGCAAGTGTCAATGCTATGTAGGTAGTATCACCAGCATGTATCCTTCAATCCCAGCCTTCGCGTAAAGTCTGCGTTCCACCCTCCAGGGACGATCATTTTCTGTAGCGGTCACTGGGCTCTTATCGATAAGGAATTTTTGACATCACCGACAGCTGTGTCGCAACTCAATGCGTCCATCAACCGAGCAACTTTGCGCCCGCAGCCGTCACCACCTCACAACGCCTTTCCTCCCCCGACCGCCCAGCTCCCACAATAACCAAAGCCATGGCGTCCCTCCGCGCGGTCCCAGCATCCCTCTGCTGCGTTGCCCGCCTCTCCCCGTCGACAACGCGCACCATTTCAACGCGCCTCTTCCACCTCCCCGCGACGCGCCAACGGCTCCCGACCCTCACCAAACCCTCCTCCCTCCACCCCTCAACCGCCCTCCGCCTCCAACACACCATCCCCCGATCATCCACAACCCAAAAAACCACCCCCTCCTCTGACCAACGACAACAATCCAAATCCCTCCCCTCAACATCAACAACCCCCGAATCCCCGGAACAGCCACGCTCCCCGCCCCCCTCCTACGAGCTAATCTTCACCTGCACCCCCTGCTCGACCCGCTCCCGCCACACCATCTCCAAACAAGGCTACCACCACGGCACCGTCCTCGTCACCTGTCCCGAATGCCGCAACCGGCACATCATCGCCGACAACCTCAAGATCTTTGGCGATAAGAAAATCAATATTGAAGATATCCTTGCCGAGCGGGGACAGAGCATCAAGAAGGGGACTGTCAGTGCGGAGGGGGATATTGAGTTCTGGGATGATGGGAATGTTACGGTGAGGGGGGTGAATGAGGGGGAGGTAAGAAGATGGGAGAAGGGGAAGGATGATAGTGGGGTGGTGCCGGGATCGACTTTTAAGACGGTGAAGCCGGGGGAGAAAGAGGGGGAGAAGTAAGAGTTGGTTCTGTTAGAGACGGGATGGGATCATCGCGGTACATCGGAGGGAATGGTTGGGTTGAGGTTGTGGGCTCGTTCGGACGCTTCGGTCGGCTGACATCGACTACGGAACATCACCATTCTCGACCGCTGGCCGACGTCGAGGGCCCATCACCGTGTTACGATATGATGAAGCGCGTGTATAATCTATACGACGGCAAAAATGTTGGTTTAGAAGGAGTGGGAGGACTCGCAGCTCTTGCAGTCCATTGGCGTTGAAAACTGAATCATTTACACCACTCAAGACAAGCATAGGCCTTATCCATATAGACAGCATAATCACTGTACAATACCGTAGACACACACAAATTTGTACAACTTTGCAAGTAAATCCATTTTCTACCTTTCCCGTCTGGGTATACTATCACATGCATCCCCCAGCCTCTCACTCCTATTGATATCCCAACCTGGCGTCCCTCTGCTCTCTCCCCTTCTCCTTCCTCCTCTCCTTCTTCTTCTCCAACTTCTTCCTCTTCACTTCACCATGCTTCTCAGGCGCCTTGATAGGGTCGCGCTTCCTCTTGCCCGACCTCTGCTGTCTCCTCTCCCTCACGGCCTTGCCGACCGCCAGCAACGCCTTGGTATACTCTGCATTCCCCAACCTCCTTTGCAGTATCTCCATGACGGACTGCGCCTGCGTCTTGAGGGCTTCGTATCTAGTCTTGAAGGCTTCGTTGAGGGAGAATGGTGCAGCGATGGAAGGATCTGTCAGATTGCGAAGAGGTCGCAAGATGGTCTCTACTGAAACAGAGAGCGTCTCGACGGGTGTCTTGTTGCAGAAGACCTCGAGGACTTGCATTGCTGCGAGCTTGGGGATGAGAGACTGCACATTGGGTTGCCTCTCGCGTCGGATAATGGCTGCGAGTTCCCCGAAGAAGTAGCTCTGCTGTGTCTCCTCTCCCTCGTCGGCTTCGTCTTCTTCTGAACCAAGATTGCTACCAAGGAATAGCAGTACCTGCACAGCTTCTTGTGCGAGTTCCTCGCTGACCTCCTGAGCGTTTAAAAGGCCGAGAGTGCCCTCGAGCAAACCACCAGTTTCATCCTCGCTCAGTTTGAGCCCATAGGACCCCGCGAGCGGCGCCTTTTGTGTCGCGGCACTCTTGGCGAAATCGGCAAGGTACATACCCAGAAGCTTAATGGCTGTAAGTTTGACCGTCGGATGTGGGTTGTTGAGACAGTCTTGGACCCCGAACCAGAGCTTCTCGGCTTCTAGAGACAGAACCTTCTGTGGGTGCTTCTGTATCAGCGTCTGTGTAGTGAGAAGCGCGGTATTGACAAGCTCCCACTCAGCTTCTGCGCTCGCCTTTTCATCCAGAACACCGATGACCTTGTTTACAACGAGGTTGAGATCCTTCTTGTCTTTCGAGCTAGGCTCCCTCCCGTCAAAGTAGAGCCCGAAGCCGTGAAGCGCGAGGTTCAACACCGCGGAGTTGCCATCCTTGTCGATCCACGAACGCAGCAGCGCCAGGAAGTTGTTGATCCGCTCCTTATCCGCGGCGCGGAAGATCTCCTTGACCAGTTCCGCAGCCGCAAGGCGACATTTTTCGCTATCATCATTGGCCAGAATTAGAACCAACGGGAGGAAGCAGGTCGCAGAGACCTCTTGGACGAAGTCATCCGCCGACTTTTTGAGCAGGAGATGAATGACCTCCATCACTGACAGTCGTCCGCCCTCGCGATCGTACTTAAGATTAAGAACGACGAACCGTAGCTGCTTCTCCCAACGGCTTCGCTTCTGAGGATAGTCGCGCAGGAACTGGAAGAACGCTCCACGCGCAAGATCACGGGTGTCTTTGTCATCGTTGTTGATCATCACCGTGCCAACATGGTCCAGTGTATCGTAGACGGAGGCAGTCTCAAGTTTTCGGTCAAGCACCGACCGCAGGAAGTTGAATGTAACGTGTCGGTACTGTGGTTCAGTCAAGTCATCCTTGAGTTTCCCGAGGAGCATATCGAGCGCTGCATCCTTCAGAGGGATCTCCCGTCTATCCCGAAGGATGGTGGAAACGAGCTTCAGCGCTGCCTGCGCGAGGTCAGAGGCGGCAGTTGTCGAGAGAGAAATGACCTTTAGTGCCTCCTTCATGGCAACCTTGTACAGGCCGGCAGATTCGCCATTCGGGAAGGGAACCTTCGAAATGACGGTAAGAAGCTTGAAAGCCGCAATCTTGACCTCTTCTTCAGCAGATAGAACGGCATCGCCAATCATTGGCAGGAACCCGGCGATGTTGGTGGCAACACGCAAGTTCTCATGCTTCTTGAGAACAGCACGAAGGATCTCAATCGCAAATCGAACGAGCTTGTGCGTGTGCTTGCTGGTGACTCCTCCGTCGCTCTTTTTGGCGCCCTTCAGAACAAGATATCTCCTGAGCCGGGGGTCAATCTTCTGCGCTTCCTGTGGTTTTTGGGCCTTGTAGACCTCCTGGACCACCTCGTAGCAGAACACCAGGATATCCCTGGTTCCTGCATCAGGATTTTCTACGAGACCCTTGGTGATACGAAGAAGCAGCTCGTCAACCTTCCTCGCCGTCCGTATGTCGAGTTTCTCCATGAGAAAAGCCTGCAAGGGCGTAGTAAGTTGACCAAGACTCTTGACAGATGCATTCTTGGCAATCAACTCCATAGAGTCTTGACTCTTACTGCTCTTGACCTCCTTCATCTTGCTGACGTACTCCTCTGCATCCTTTTCTTGCCCAACAACACCAAACACATCGTCCATGATGATTGTCATGATAGAAGAGAGGCAGTAGTCCAAGTCACCCTGAGGAAACGCAGGGATGACGACCAAGAGCAGCGAGTGAAGAGTGTACGAAAGCACGTGAAGTTGATGTCCTCTCACGAGCGCTCCGCGCAACTCCTTGATGATGAACTCAAACCTCTGCGGCCCGAGAATCCCAGCCATCTTCGCTAGCGTGTCTCGCGCCATGTCACGAGACTCCACTGTCTTACTCCTGAGAATATGGCAGATATCCGTCAGGACCGCAGGAAGCTTCTCGCCCAGAAGTTGATCAGGAAGAAGTACAAGCAGCTTGGCGATGATGACTCCCACCGGACTTCTAGCGCTGACCGTGGTCTCGTCCTTGTCGTGGATGTATTTCAGAAGGGCAGGCAAAAACCCAGTGAGGATCTCGCCATGCAGCTTCTCCCCTTCCGGTAATGATTTGGAAAGTTGACAGACCTTCTTGTCCGCATCGTCAACTTCCATAGCATCTTTCAGGGAGATAGCCGCACGAAGCGCGTCAACTTCTTTCTCCAAAAGGCGAATCACCCGCTTCTGCCAGTCAGGCTTCGACTCAACATACGAAACAAACCGCCGGAGAATAGCACGGTATTGTTGCCACTCCAACGATCCCGTCAGAGCTGAAATGGTGGTTGTAGCCTGCGCGCTCAAGCCATGGTCATCGCCACCCTCCAGCTTGCCAAAGATGAAGTGCTCCAGAAGCGGGATGAAGAACTGGCTGATGTGCCTGCTTCCCAGCTCATGGTGCGCGGCCACACTCTCCAACACACGCAGCGCCTGGATCTGCCGCGAGATAGCAGGGCTCATGATATGGAAGAAGAAGGCTTTATCAGAGTCTTCAGATTCCGGAACGAGTGGCTTCAGGCCAGAAACCACGGCCCAGTTGGGCAAATGCGCAACCAAGAAGCCGAAGACGCGGACAATCTCGCGGCGAATCGTCTCGGACTCTTCCCTTGCGCTTGCATAGATTGCAGGCAGAATGACACCCGACAAAACTTCGACATACGCATCCTGATCGGCACTTCCCCAAGCCGACTTGGCCGCACCGACGAATTTGCAAAGACCGTCCGCCGAGTTGGTCGATAGGACGCCGAACTCTTCATCCTGTTGGATGTAAAAGAGCATATTGTGAATAAGCGGCATCCATTGTTGAAGAGTAAACGGCGTCTCCCGATCTCGTGAGATCGAGTTGAACGCTTCCAGCCGAGTTGTGTAGTCCGCCTCATCGAGCCTTCTCTGAGAGAAAGAGTTAAGGTCGCGACAAAGCTCGGCCACCTCCTGGGCCCACGGCTCCTGGGCAGCATACACCAGCAACACCTCGGCCAGCGTCTCCCTGTTTTGCTTGTCCTTGAAGTAGCCAAACAGCGAAGAGACCGTGCTGTAAACTTCCTTCTTCAGCTTCTCGTTGGCCTGGAGGTTGTCGAGGACAATAAACTTCTTCAGGATGATCAGGATCGAGCCCTTGATCTTCGGACTAACCTTTCGAGACGGCTGGTTGAGCAGGAAAGTAGAAATTTCCACCATATCCTGGACGTTTGTCGATTTCTCCACGAGCGGAGAAAGATCAACCACCGTGTCCACCGCAGTGGCCAGGAGGTCTCTTCCGATATCATGCTGATCACGAAGAAGCCCACCGATCTTTCTGAGAATAACATCAATGTTCGAATCCAAGAGATCAGCCTTGATCAGCTCATTGAACTCCGACTCCTCCGCAGGAGCTTGCGCTAGATGAACGAGGTTTTTGAGAATCTTCAGCGCAAAGATCTTGACCTCATCCTTGCCCTTCTCAATTCCAAGACATTCGACAACCTTTGGAACAATCCGCTCGTCAAATGACAAGAAAAGAGCCGGTTTGGGTAGTACCGACCACGTAGCAAGAAGTTTCCAGACCGCAGACACACCCTGAGTAGTCTCCGCGGGCAGCTTGTCAATTCTGGGGCTGACAATCTCCTTGACCATCACCTCCTGGTATGTCGTCCAGTCGAAAGTCTGCGCATTCTGGAACAGCTTGCACAGACACTTTAAAGAAGTTGTCCGGATAACCCTGTACAGCGAGGCGTGCTCCACAGGTTCCGCCTCCTCTGAGTCCTCATCGCCAGTTCCAATCTTGCGACACGCCCCTATTAGGCAGTACAGGACCGTGTTGACAACGGAATCCATGAACGAAAGAACAGCAGTTCCAAGCTCATTGATGATGGACTCAAGCATGTTTACCAGACCGACCTGCTTCCGAGGGGGCAGGATCTCCTTCGCAAAGACACTATCCTTGATGCCGTTCTCGTCAACGACCCGGATATTCCGTAGTTTGCCAAGGGCGATGTCGAGGAACCCGCCCATATCTTCCACATCCAGCTGTCGAATCACTGCCAGTCTTGTAGCATGGACACCATGGCGGTTACTGGCACCCTTCTTGGAAATCGCCCTGCCATAGAGCAGCCTGAGCAGAACTGGCATGAGCTCAGCACGATGATCCGGCTGGATCTTGTTGTCTCCTTGGAAAAGTACAGTAAGTTCGTTCTTGAACCGGGCTTCATCAAGCAGGTACTCCAAATGCTCCTGGTACGGCTTGATAGCATCGCTCTTCCACGCCAGAATGGCTTTGAGAGCATGCTTCTGGATCTCAATGTCGCCATTACCCAACAACTTGAGAAGCGCAGAGTAGACTTTTTCAGTCTGGTACAAGACTCTCGGGTTGTTGAACCGCGCAAAAATGCCGACGAGAGCTTTCCTGTCAGGAATTGACCAGCCGGACTCTGGTCCTTCATCTGAGAAGGTCTCTTCCTCCATATCTTCATCGTCATCCTCCACTGGGACATCTGCCTCCTCCGTGAAGGAAAGGAGATACGGGACGAACAGCCTCGACCGCTTTTCAGCCAGGCCAGGCAGAGTACTAAGCGCCTTCAAGGCTTTGCCGCGTGCCCTATCAGTGATAGGGTTGACAATCTTTTGGCCCTCGTCAAAAACTTGGCGCATGTCTTCCACAGGCTCTTCGACAACATGCCCAGTGGCCTCTGCACTCTTCTGAAGTTTCATAAGGTTGAGACACTCAAAGTCAGTCAGGCGCCCCCTGTGTTCGTCGCCTGGCGGTCTGTAGTCCCCGGTGTATTTTGGCGATGGGACTTCCAACCATTCGAACGCCAGATTCGCGATGGCCTCCTCGCCATGTTTGCTCTCCGCAACTTTCTTCATCGCTTCCACAGCATCATCCCAAACAGGCGACAGCGGCACTGTCGTCATGCCAAACAAGAAGGCAGGAATTGCTTGTACGAGCCAAGATTTCTCATCCAGATGAGTAAACGCCTGACCCAGCTTGCGAAGATGCACACCAATGCTGCGCACATTCTGCAGATTCAGAGCAAGCTCCTCGATCTGAATCATTATTGCCAGCGCCGATTGTTGATCAGGCGTTGCCTCGAGAACCTCCAATATTCTCAGGGAAGCGATCCGTAACTCGTGGGATGGAGCTGAAAGGTTGCTGATGAGACACTTGACCAAGGGGTCCTCCACCTCCTGAGGACTCTCACTTCCCGTACCAATCTCTGGCGTCCCGTAAACTTTGCCACCCATCTCCCGCTCGTAGGTCAACAAAGCGTCCAGAAATGCAGGAGAACGGCAGAACCTAGGCGCTGCTGCTCGCAAAAGGGGTGCCAGGCTCGCGTCAACCGACCCCGGGACCGCGCACATCCTGAGATACGCACGAAAGCCATCGCTGACGATGAAATTTGCCTCGTCTGTAGGAAGCGACGAGGAAGGCCGCAGCGCAAGCTTGAGTTTCTTGAGCAAAACCTCGGCTATCCTGGCATTTGTTGATGGATGGACAACGGTCATCTCCAAGACTCTTAGCCTTGCCGAGTACCTTGGCAAACACTTGTCCCTCCATGTCTCAGGGTCCTTGCCAAAGCCTCCGCTCTCCGGAAAGGGGGTATCTTCTAGTCGCACGAATTTGCTCACAATCTGGTCTTGCCATGACTGCGGAAGCGGGCAGGCGTCCTTCTCGCCTGTGCCTGGTAAAGCGCCAGTCTCAACCATACGCGGAATCAACACGCAGAGCATGTCCTCGTTCGCCGGCTCAGACCAGTGCGCGACAATAAATCTACTACACAGTTAGCACGAAGAACCCAACCAGCTTGAAGACAGAAAACAAACCTTTGGAAATCCTTCTGGAAGAGACTCCTAAACCTCTCGGAGTTCAACTCCGAAAGGTACGAGCAAAACGGGATATACCACTTCATCAGCGGCTCCTTCGTCATCTTCCCGTTAAACGCATTTATCGAAGGAATCAGCGCATCCATCGGCGCCTGTGCCCAGACGATCGCCGAATTGACAATAATCCGTTGCCAAACCTGGCTCTGCGCTGCCTTCTCAATCACTTCCTTGCGAGTCGACAGGTCCGCTAGAGACTGCCCCAAGGCCCTCACCAGCGGTGACCACTCCTGAATGCGGCCTCCCCTCCTGACTCCCGCCATAGTCCCAAGGATCTGTATATTCATCACCGACCTCTCCGGCGCAGCCTCAACCTCCTCCACAATCTTGGCCTCCACAGTTGTGAACGTCTCCGGCGTAGAATGATGGATAATGCTCGTCAACACCCCACAGCACACATCCGTCCACACCGTCTCTTCCTTTAATGTCGTCTCTTCCTGAGGAACTTCCCTCATCAACGCCACAAATATCTCCGGTCCCGTTGAATGCAGCGAATTCCCCGCCCCCTTAATCGCCTCCGCAAACATAACCATGATACCTTGACTATACAAGCCAAACTGTTTCCCACCCTTGATGCTCTCCAAATCTTTCCTCGCATGCTCCAAAATCACCGGCAGTGATTTATTATTGTGCCCCGGCGCCGCCGCCTTCTTGATCAAGAAGCTCATTGCCTCCGCCGCAAATCTTGCAATATGCCCTGGGTTCTTCGCCTTTCCCATCAGCGGCGCAACGACATCGTATGTTGGTCGTAGATCCGGCACGACTAGACGGCTAAGGTACTTGAAGAGGAAGGCCAAGGACGCAAATGTCCACTCGATTGCCTCCACATCGCTGACTTTGCTGGCGAGGTTGACGATGAGGCTCAGAGCGCGGGGGTAATGCTTCTCGAAGCGCACGCCGAGGTCGTGTGCGAACGCAGTGAGGAGATCCAGCAGCGGCTCGAGGGCCTCCTTGTCGTGGCGCTCAATGTACGAGGCTAGGAGGCCCATGATGCGTTCCTCATGGTAGAGAATTTGCGCGAGGGAGTCGGTCAGGGGTGTGACGTCGCGGCGAAAGGTCAGGTAGACCTTGGAGATGTTGAGCTCGGCCCATCGTTCCAGGCCGTTGCGCAGGTAGGAGGTGGTGGCGGCGAGGTCTTCGGCTTCGAGGTCGTGACGGCGGACTTTGCGCAGGGGATCGAGAGAGTGCAGCTTGGAGATTTTGGTGCTGAAGGACTCCCACCTGTGATTCTTTTGGTGGGGTGTCTTTTTGGAGGGGCCACGCTGGGCCTTAGCGATTCGGCCTGACGAGGTGGCCGGCATCGTGGCTGCGTGACGTTGTCGGTGGTGGTGTTTGAGGGGGGAGGAGAATAGGCAAGCAAAAAGCTTCACCTACGATCTGCCGCGCAGCAACTCGAACCTCGGGCTCCTCTGGAAATTTTTTGGCCCGAGTGTGAGGCGGTGAGCACGATAAGCGCGATAAGAGAGGGGCAGCGGAGCTCAATGCCTCGGTTGGTGCATGGCTGGTGAGCAGCAGCTCGCCTGCATAACTGCATATCCCTCCCCCTTTTCCTGGCCTCGACTTCCATCAACAAAGGAGCGGAGGCTGTTTCTGAACAAAGAAAATCCCATTACAAGTAGCTTAATAGTTATTCCTCCCCAGCCGGTAAAGCCGTCCAAAAATGATTTTCCTCCCATCGCCACTCCTTGCTTCAGTCGTGATTTCAACCGTTGCCGCCCTGTACAACCCAAAATGTCCAACTCGGAGAGCACGCCAAAGAAGGAGTCATATGAGACCCCTGTTACCAAAGCCGCCGAGGCTTCAAATGGCGCCGATACTGCCGTAGCTCCACCAGAAGAACTAGAGCCAGAAGCAACTTACCGCTGTGAACCCTGTGGCAAGAATCTCACACTAACAACAACGGACTTATTGCGGTGCCATTTCTGTGGCGGTCGGATCTTCCACAAACTGGGGGCTAAGGGGTGAGATATATGCGCACTGTGCCATTGAGTCATTGGATAAAGACTGAACCTCTCCAGGTTGATGCAGTTTCAGGCAGTATGAAGATACAACCTGCACTGTCAGCGCAGATAGTACAGAACTTCGAGGCGGGGAAGGAAATCAAAACATTGCAACTTTTCATTTTTGAGCACCGCTATTCGTTTTCTTACGCTGAGCATTTTGCGGGTCTCAGAGAGTGGTCTGAACCTTCTGCGCCGTCAGCATCTCCTTCTCCTATCTCTGTTGATAGGTATTGGATAACAGCCATCCCCTTACCCCGCCGCATCAAAACACAGAACCCCTATGTCGAACTAGGTATAATACAGAGACTTCGTCAGGCTCAACGTGCAAATCGAAAGAAAATGGTATCGCATCTGACTCCAAACTCCAGCTGATTCGCGCCCTGAAATAATACAGCCTCCAGCGTCAAAGCTCGATCACGTCGCCAGAGTAAAGTCCCACTCCTTGTACCCTGCCCGGAAGGCCTGAGTATCAGCGGTTTCCTCCTCCTCCGTCTGCCCAATGTTTTGCCAAATAACCCTGTCCTCCAAGTTCAACAGCTTTGCCATAACCTTGCGCGGGAACTGCAAGTCAAACCGGACGTTCTCGTCAAAACGCAAGAGAAGCGACTTGCCCACAATACGGTCCTCCTCCTCTGCCCAGATCCAGACGCGCAGGTAGTCTCCCTCAACCTCATCAGCGGTGCCGAAGTCCTTGACCACGAAATCACCGAGCTGGAAGTCCTTGGCGAGCACGCGGAAGCCGCTCTCCACCAGTCCTTTGATCACCATGTCAGCCGGCACCGGTAGGAACTGCCAGTGTGTGTGTATATTTCTCGCGCGATTGATCTCCCAGGTCACAGCACCCAGCGTGCGTCCCGACGTATTCGAGACCATGGCCTGCAGCGACTCTCGGAAGCGCGTCATCTCCTTGAATATCTTGGGGAGGTCCTCCCCTGGGATAAAAGCGGAGCTTAGTGACGGCTTATGCTCCAACGGGATGATGATCATATGGCTTGGAAAGTCTAGTCCCTGCTTTTTGAAAGTGTCTGCCGACAGAAGAGGACCCTTGGCAGTAGCAAGGTACGAGTCGTCCCCAACGCTTGGGATCATATGAGTGGGTAGATTAGGGTTCGACAAGCAGAAAAAGCAGCGGTCGGGTCCAGGCGGCGGAGAGCGCTCACGCCGGTGCTTGCGGTGTCTGTGACCGCTGTCATGGTGTGAGAAGCGCGAAAATCCTGCCTCGTCGGCGGAGCGTTTTGGGGGGGCGGCAGCCTTGAAGAAAGGGGTGAGGGTACTTCCGTGAGGAGGAGTGATGATTGCTTCGCGATTGACGGTGAAGGCGTACATAGCTTTATGTTTGAGCGAATTCGCCCAGGGAGCCATGGATATAAAGCGGGTGAGAGCTATCCCCTTGTCGTCGGCTTCATCCTTGGCCTCGGGTAAGAACGGCTCTCGTTCGAAATAAGCGGCGGACGTTGAGAAGTGGTATCTGGGCTTGAGAGCCGCACAAAGTTCGGCAATTGAGGAGCTCGAGGGCGCGGAGGTAGAATCAATGTTCATCTCCTTTGCCTTGGAGCTATTCTTCCAGACATCGGCCGGCCACATTGTGGTCAACAGGATGTCTGCGCTGTTCGCGCCTCGCAGAGACTTGGCATCGCTCTCGGTATGGAACGGTTCCGTCTGATCCTTCGACTGCCCGGCGACGATATTTGTGTCAAGAATGCCGCCAAGTGTGACGATACGAACACCCTCGGATGTTTTCGTGGTGCTACGCTTGCCGAGATAGTGAAGGTTGGGGGCAATTTCCTCATCAGCCTCAATCATCTCCAGAACGCGCGGAGGCAAGGCGTGAGTGCCAACTGTGAAGTAAGTAGGGCATGCGATGGCAGTCTGGCCATCAAGAAGGGCTCTGAGCTCATCCTGGTCCTGTGCCTCGGGCTCTGCAAAGAGGTTGCCTGTGACAATGGCAAAGTTGAAGCCTGTCTTCGCGTGGATCGAACTAAGCTTTCCGAACGCCGATCGCAGCTGGCCGTTGATGCTGCCGAAGACGAAGCTGAATTGGTCAGTATCGCTAATGTTCGTGGAGTAAAGGATGCGGAGGACTGACATCTTGGCGGCTGCCATTTTGAGTGCGAGGATGATGCTGAAGAAGTGATGGTGTGAGATGGAAGGCGCAATGAGCTGCGCCTGGAATCTCGTGTGCTCCCAGAAGATCCGAGAAATGAGATGGTTTCAAGGACCTGTTTCTATTATTTCCATCTGATCAAAAAACAGTAAGGTTGCACCTGGGGATAATGTCGAATGTGCTTAGAAAGCTGCAGCTCGAGTTTGATGTCGCGACTGAGCTGCGATGCAACTGAGGCGTTGAGTGACAGGGGTGTTGCTGCAAGGGGTCAAGATGCTTATCTTAGCGTCTCGCTTTTTGAATGGTATCGTTGTAAGCAATATATAGACACATACCTGATGAAAGATGGGAGAGCGTAATCCGCAATGAGATTGCGAATGCCCGGCTAAATTATTGTTGGACTGCTAAGTAGGGGACCCCGGGATTGCGGGAATCTGATGGAGCTGGGGGATTCCCAATTTAGTTGCGGTAGGGAAACCCAGGATTGTGAAAAGTAAAAGTTCTGCGAGTCACAACTATGGGATTTCGTGCAGGGCCAGGAAACCCTGCCCGCAGAATCTAGAATCCGGAATATTGTTTCTAGAAACAATCCGCATTTGCAGATACCCACCGGAGCCCACTCACAAACCATTGAACGGAGCGGAGACGGAGATGCCGGGGTTATCCAGGGCCGGCCCCACATCTCCAGCACCACTACCCGGCCTCACTCAAGGTTCACCAGATCTCAAGTTCACCCAGCTTGCGACTCTGCCGGGCAATATCAACCTGACTCCAAAAACAAGCAGACATCCTGCCCACTTGAACAAAGACAAGGGACTCACTGACGTTAAGACAGGCTCACATAGCATATGCGGAAGGGCCAATCATGTCAGCCAACAAGTTCTTTTATGATACATGTTTCTGACAGTACGTGGTAAGCTCTATGGCCTACTTAAGTCCCTCGAAGTCCCTCACATCTCTCTCATAGTTTTGAGGATGGATACACAAGCCGCCGACCCTGCTAGTGGATTATCCTCCTCCTCGTCTCTTGCGTCTCTGCCCCATGTATCACCAGGGGGGTGCCGAGTGCCCGCGTGTCTCCTTGGGTCGGCAAACCAAGGTTTGTAATCTAACAAAAAGAAAAAAGCAGCTTGGGATTGCAAACCCGAAGCTTGGGTATGTCCGGTTGGTATCATAATACATTTTAACAAAAGAATTTAACGGGGAGCGGCAGCGACAAACAGTGTGCGCCAGTCTCCAAAAAGGGTAGTCGCATGTGACGTGTGTGTGAAGTATGCTGAGAGCCGTCGTAATCTCCATGGTGTCCAAGATCGTCCAAGATCGGGTCATAGAATTCAGAACGAGACCATGCGTCTAGCATGGCTACGGTCGTGACCAAGGATAGGAGATGCTCCAAGCATGTCATCCATAACGCGGGAGTTGGCGCGGCCAGGGGCGGTTGGCGAGTCTTGTACGGTGCTGTTGTGCTGGCCAAAGGCGAAAGTCTGTGCGCGGCCGAGGCCCCTCCGATTCTGGCGCAGGCGGCCCATCTCCCGCTCACAGGTGTTAACGTGCTCAGCGGCATTCATTTCGACGTACGCCTGGGGGTAGCAACGGTTGCGGTGCTCCTCGAAGAATCCGCTGTATCCTCCATCGAGGATGTAGACCTCTGGGTAGGTCAATCGAGGATAGTGCTCCGCGTTTGCTGTGCGGTCCTCAGCACGGATATGACGGGCCATGATGGGAGCCCGATGGGCTGAGTATTCGCAGTGAAAGATCAACAGAGTGCGACCTTCCATGGGGGTTTTGAAGAGATGCGTGGCCAGCAACTCTTTGTCGTTGTAATTAATTGCGCCATCAATATGACCACCTTCGTACTCGTACTCAAAGCGACAATCGATGATCATCTTGTGGGCAAAGTGCTCGCTGAACTTCCCGTCCAGAACACCGAGCATGGTGCTCCGGGAAATTCGCGGTATGCTATCGTTTTGACCCGGAGGGAAGAAATGGGGAAGGACAGGTTCTTGCGGTTCCTCGATGTCCATCACAACCTGCAGCATTGTCGGGGGCGGAACCTCCTCTTTCTTCGGCTTCATTACATCACCGGGGTTCTCAAACATGCTGAGGGAGCGACGGAACTGTTTCCTGGGCCGCATAAAGGGGTTCGATGTGCGGCGGGCATGGCTGGTGATGGGGGAGCCATTGCGCACGCTGTTCATGTTGGTGAGGCTTGCGAAGTGAGGCTTGGGTCGAGCCGCGGCCATCGAGGGGCAAGGGCTGTTGGCGCTCTGAGGGCGGCGCTCCTGAGGGGGCGACTCCTGGAAGCATTCGTCAAGTGACATTGAAGTGGATGTGGACGGCGAGGCCGATGCAGGCTGGAGGTCTCCGCCAAACCGGAAGGGAGGAAGCTGGTTTTCACTCAAACGGTTGGACATGCCGCCCGTCGAATACCCTTTGGTCCGGTTCAGCGATGGGCGCCTAAGCCCTAGCTTTCTCCGGCTGGGAGGAAAGTAAAACGGTTAGCCAGAGACCAAAAACGCCGGCGGGAATGTGCAATCAAACTTACTCAGCCACAACGGGTTTCGCAGGCTCCAAAGAGGCCTGGCGGGGAGGAGGAGCGGGGGACTCCACAACCATGTCGTCAGATGGAGAAGGCACCGGTGATGGTGACGGAACCTCAATCTCTACCACGAACGGAGCCTTGTGGGGCAACGGCGACATATCCATCATGTCCATGTGCTCATCCATGTGGGCGGGCGATGAGGACAGCGCCAATGGAGGAGTAGTGACATACTCTGCATGCGTTGTCAGTTCCCCAGTCCAGCGGTTCACGTTGTGAAGCGCTCCCCGCCTACCACGACCGGCTCCAGCTGAGTCCATCATAGCCGCCGTTGTGAACAGTGCGCGACGAGGCGTCGGGAACATGGGACTGCTAAAGAGGTGCCGTCCCTTGTTAGCCACATACGGAGCACAATGGCGTTTGGGGACGTTGGATAAGCTAACCTGGCGTCGTTGAGTTTAAAGTTCTGTGACAGGTCCGCCGCCAATGACGCTGCGGGTGAGGAACCTCGAACGGTCTTAATGTTAAAGTACTCTGCACTGGGCCGCTGGAAGTTGAACTGATCGCGCATATTAAGGGAGCCAGCTCCAAAGGCGGGCGGTCCCAGGTGAGCATCGCGAGTGCCGAACAGGCCTCTGCCGCCAAAGACGGGCGGTGCTGGCCGCAATGCGGCAAGGGGTGAAGACGTCTCCATGATGTTCCGGCTATGGAGGACGGTGCCGCAGATCGGAAGTCTGTTGGTGGTGCACACACACACGGTGGGTTCGGGTGCCCGAGTTGACGACGGACGGACGGGAGCCGGACGAGGTGACGGGATGCTTTGATCTTGCCGTCACAGTAACTTAATGCTGCGACACGGCGATGACCCTGATCGGCCTTGCATCAACATCCAATTGCTCAGTGTCCTCCGCAATGGATCTGGAGGAAGACCAGAGGAGGGTTTTGTTCGTGGTTGCTGAGGCAGAGAGCGAGGCCCCGGTTTTTGGTCGTCCTGTGCAACGCGGGCGGTCAGCTCAGATGCAGCTGTAGCGGCTAGACCCAGCCGGGCAGGGCAGATGCGGCGATGGCGGGGTCTGCGAGAACAGTTCGGCTGCACAGCTGCAAGAAAGGGCTCCAATTCCTGAAAGCGAGCGTCCCAACTCTTGCTAGAAACCCTCCGCCCAGTTTTTGGTCCGATCTTGGTGATGCCGAATGACGTGCTGAGTGCTTACCTAGTTGGAACTACAGCTGCGCTGCGCGAGCTGGGTTGTCGAGTTGACCTCGGTAGGTGCAGCAGCGTAGCTGGAGGTCTTTGCGTCGGCGCGTCTCAATGCAAGCAATCCAGTCCCGTCGTTTCGCTCTGGTCCCCGGAGGCGAAGTTCGCTGGCGGCATTCACGATACTTACGGTCCGAGGGCGAGGCTCGACGAACGGACTGACGAAGAGACTGAAGGGGGTTACAGCAAAGAGATCAACCACAGGTTAAGAAGGATTTTCCCTCACCCACTCCGCGTGGTGCACGGCGTCGACAGGGAAGCCCGAACGAGTCGCTGGGATTTTTTCCTCGCGGGTTGTCAGGGGCGATTTGCTGGGGCGGTTGCTTGGACGCAAGAGACGCTGCTGGCTTCCTGCAGGGCCCCCCGCTGCTGCAACAAGAGCTGCAATTCGCTTCTGGTCGAGGTGGATCGCGGAGCACCTTCCCTGTCCCACACCTTCGACGCAAGGACGCAGAAGCGCACGGTTAAGCGCTGGCGTGGGACTCGCAGCCGAAAGCCGTTCGGACGAAGCTACATGACGCTGCATCGATTTCAGTGGGCATTCCAGGTACAACCTAACGCTCCGGCGCCAGTTCGAGGTACTCCGGCCGCCCGTGTTTGCTCGGCGAAGTGGCTGCAGCTCCCCAGTGGGTCGCGTGCCGCTCCCCTTCAGCTTCATGCTTGCTTGGTCCGATACGGCGATGCAGCAGCGCTGCCAGCAGCCTGTCGTCCCGTTGCCAGGCCACACGGGCAGGGAGCCAGGGAGACAGCTTGCTGCTCAGGCACTCAGAAGAGACGAATTGATCGAGACGACGGCGGCTTCGAGACATTCGAGATTGGTATCTCAATCAAGGTCCCGACCGGCGTTTAGTCAATTACACGCGACATCCGCTCTCTCGTCATTGCCCATTCTTTGCGGCGGATTCCCAGGCTTCACCTCAAGTGCCAACGACCTCCCGTCAGAACAACCTCCGAGAGCTCCCCTCCAACGCTCCAACGTCCCACATCAAAAAAAGGACACAGCGGGGCTCTCGGGAGCCTCCTTCGGCCTTTTGGACGGGCTCACAACACTAGATACCCCCCCCCCCCCCCCCCCCCAGCACGTGCGTTCAAGACGGTTTTCAAGACCGGAGACCCTTGGGTAAAAAACTTAACAAGTAGCTCTTCAGATCCAGGCAATTGGGAATGTCTAACAACGGCCAATCGCTCCCGCAAGAGCGATCTGATTTCACTTTGCTGGGATGGAAGCTCTTCAGCGCGCACGTCTACCCCACGGCATGCTGTGCAACGTTCCGAATGGGAAGAGCTTTCCCCGGCCGCCCTGGCAACCCGCGTGCAGATGGACATGGCCGACCAACCAGCCCTGCGAGAGAGGCGGCTGAGACGTCCAGGCCTTGCGAGCAGGGGGCCTGGACTGCTTGTTTCGAAATCGGGGCTGGCAACGAATAGCGACCTCGGAAGGGCAAGGCGCCCATTTTGGGCCGCATCAGGATGCTGACAGAGGGTCGCTCAGGCGATGCGTTTGCTGGTTTTAGCGCTCCCCCACACTCTCAACAGGAGATTCACGGGCGATCAGGCTGCTAACCGCAATCCTGGTGAGATGAGCTTCCCCCTGCCGGCCACTGAGCGGCCTGGAATGACGATGCCCTCACAAAGACCCGATATGAAGGCACCCATGGAATTTAGCATTTGCGCTGAATGCTTCGTCCACGTGTCGCCGCTCGAGAGCCACGCAGCGGCTGATTAGAGCCCTTAGGTGAGGGATAACTTGGTGCTAACCATTTCTACAGCGCCGTTGCAACGGTGCCGGCCAAGCATCGTTGCGCGAGCGCAGATTATCACGGCACAGGCCAGGGAGCGGGCGATCCAATAAACTTGCGGCAAAGACCCTCTGGAGCCTCGTCCGTGCCCCGAAGCGATCCGCAGTGAGGTCGTCGCTGGTCGGCTGTTTTCCCACAGAGGCCCCAAGCGCGCAAGAAAGCTCCCTAGCTCAGCAGACGCTACAGCATGCAGTTAGTCAGTAGAGGCATCTGAGATCTCTCGCAGCTTCGATCTCCACGATGCCATCACGATGCTCCAAACGGCCTATTGACACCTTTGGCTATTTCCAAGAACTGGCGAACGCAATTCCATCACCAGCTTGACGGAAACAAGCTGTCTGGCATAAGAGACTCCCCCAGCAGATATGAGCCAGGGTGGTTGTCGACCCGCACCTGAGACCGGGTCTTTTGCGCGAACCATCCGCCTGTCAACCGGAGGCTTCCAACAGTGACTGTTCCTTTTCGCTACGACCGTCAGTACACCCTCCTGGCTGGCATATTACCTCGCGCCCAGACGTCAGAATTCAATGGTCCCCGGCAAAATGTCTCCTTCTCAGTGCGGGGAAAATGGATAAGGGAGAGCAGGACAGCAACGGTGGTTTCGCGTTGAGGGAACGAGCTCGGCGTCAGTGCATATGCCCCGGATAATGGCCAGCAGTCAACAATATTGACCACGAGCACGGAGATATTGTTTCGGAGAATTTGAGTATCGTCAACCCGGCTCTTTCTGACACTTGGAGGAGTCGCCCAAGAAAGTTGATCAACCGGATTAGTTTCGAGTCAAGTCTCGAAATAGTAGGTAGCCCTGGTTCGGCCTAAACGGGGGCCCCGGCGCCTCGTTCGCGCGATGTGTTTAGTCCATCCGAGTCTCGTCCCTGATGAAAGACGTCATTTTTGCATCGGCTGAAGGTGAGCCTTGCCGTGGATGTCACATTTTCCAAGGCAAGATGAAGATCTCATCAAAATGACAGCCTGCTCTCTCGTCATAGCCTGCCAATCCGCTTCTGGAATCTCGATTTCCTACCCTGTCCGTTGCGCCATCCATCAGGATCGCGCAAAAAGAAAGAGCCTACGCGAGATCTCTTGTCCCTCCAATGACGAAAGTTTGTTTACTTTCACGGCGTTATCCTCCTCCGCATCGCGTACGCGGGGTCGTCCTTCACCGCCCCAATTCGCTGCAACAGCTCGGTGGCCGCATGACGGGAGCCAGCCTGTCAGCAAAACATCGCACCATCGTCATCCCTATTCCACCCAATGGTATGGCGCAATTGACGATTCGGCAACGGGCTAAAGCCGCCGGACAAGTGTCAGGCGCCCAACCCCAGACGGAGCGCCCGGCCTTTCCGCGCTACGCGTTGCGGTTCAGCTCGCGTCAGAATGGGGAGGGAGCTAGAAGGATCCCGAGGCCGAAGCTTTCCCCCCCCTCCTTTCCAACGGGTGCTGCCACCGAAACGGGCTGCCTAGGAATAATTCACTCATGTGCTGATAAGGAGGCATAGCACATCTCTGTTTGAGATCCTGCATGGGATACGGGATACTAATGCGGGTTATGTGAACACTGCCTTCGTACAGAGGAAACCCCCGCCCGACGAAACTTTTCGGCAGAAGTAAACAAATGACGCGACCAAGGTCGCGAACCTGCATGAGTAAACATTGGACTCTGTGGGGTACAGGCGCGGGGTAGCTCTTGGAAGCTCTTGGTGTGTAGGAGCACCACGAGGTCACATGATGAGCGGTGAGGGTTTTTGCTTTTTTGGAGCCAGCGAGCGAGCCCTGCCAAGACGCGATGCAGGGAGCTTGGTGATTGGGCTAGGTACGCCTCCAGCAAGTGGATAGCTGACAGCGACCAGCTGGGCGATGTGGCGTCTGAGTTTCTAATATTGTGAAATATTTCGCGCAAAGGCAAACGCAACAAACACTGCCTCTTTTCCGTTGGAGTTGGTTCTTTGTTATCGCTAATTGATGGCTAGCGGCGCTGACCTAATGGCTAATGATCCCACTGGCGGTGAGAAAATAGGGCGTGTTGGTGGCTGGAGATAAGGATGGAATGGGAACGTGCACGGGGGTCTAGAGCCGGACTGCGGAAGTGGCGTCACCGGCGTGCCGGACCCTGGATGCAACGGGATGCAAGGCATTCCAGCCACCTGCGAGGCAGGCAATCAGATTTAACCCTGCAGCAGAGGTTTCGTTTGCCGTGGTGCAGCCGTGGGAAGAAAGGGACGGATGAGACAGATATCTCAGACTTTTGATTGAGGTGGGAAGATCCTCCGGAAAGTGGGTGTCTGGGACTCGGCGCGTTAGAGTTCGAGAGTATGAGACATAGGGATTGGAGAGAGTTAGTATTATACTCTAGAATTAATTGGTATTATTAGTTTAAGGGTGGCAATTTGCGATCCCCTGAGTTGAGATTGGGATCTCAGGGACGACTGCGTTTGAGTCGCGACTGAACAATTGACTTAAGGGGTGGAGTTGTACCGAGTCGTGATGAAAGTTTGTTGGGCGCAAACCGAGCCAAATCTCTATCAGAATCTCAGGTGTTAGGCTTTGGATATAATGTACTAGCTCAGAGATTGAGTGCTGGTTCGTTCGGTTCTCAACATTCCATGTCAAAACGACTAAACGCCTCGAGTTTGTGGAGCAGCACCCCATAGACTGACACACGTGAAGCCAGCTTGACAATTCAGAATCATGAGACTTGGAAGCAAGAATCCTGCCTCACGTGGACATCTTTGTCGTTCAATATTCGAGCCCCGGAAATGCTATCCCATCGGAGCAGACTGTGACACTATTCCAATAGAGGTCAGAAATAAGTGCCTACCTTAGGTACTGAAATTCATTCAGTCGCTGGCAGAGCTTAAACATGCAAGACACCTGCCATCACATGCCGCCTTTCACTGTTGGTGGGCCGGGCGGGGGCCAACTTGAGGTTAACCTGAAGCCTTCAAATTTCGCGGTCTAAGTCGTCCTAAATAAACCCAGGTATGTAGCTAGCCTTCATGAATTCGAAAACTAATCGATGATTCACAGACTGAGGATGATATGAACTCTTGAAAGGCGGGTTAGATTCGAAATGTGTCCTGGTAATGATGTACATGTAGATGTGACCGGCTTCCTCTCTTGAAGCTTCAGCTGTGTTTTTAGGTAGTCATCAAATTCAAGTTCTGGTATCATTGCGGTGGACTCTGTATCGAGACTCCAGATCTGAAGAGCCTTCACTATCCATCCTTCAATATTGATCACATCCCCATTTTGTGGCGCTGTAACTGTAAAATGCGACTTCAACATTGGTTCGATTTCTCATAAGGTATGACGGGAATGGGATTTGAACATTCAATTTCAGAAACTGGAGACTCGCACCATGGTGATGCCAATTGCGGCGACCAAGAGCGTTATTGATCCTACACTTCAGTTTAGCCGGCATCACCAGAGAAACCACCAGAATTCAAGCCCCTCTGTGTCTTCAGTGCGGAGGGGCGAACCTCAACTACCTCCAGAGGCTGACGTATCATTTTGGTCAAGTACCACACGATTATCGTGAGATCAATGAGGCTACCAACAGCTGATACAAATATCGGCCGATGCTCATTATGACATTGGAGACTCGGACTGTCAAGGGGTGACCACCTTGAGATGGAACTTTATCGTATATTCAGCCGAAACTGGCTTGTTGGAGCCAGAAGCAGTGGTGTACCGAGTTCAGATGCTCTTTGCATCTCAAGACTGTGTTTTTTTCGCCTCCGTTATTTTGCTTCAAGGCCGACAACACGTGGATTCAAACTGGGGATCAAAGTTGAAGATGGGTCTGGAGTGGAGTTTTGGTATCAAAGTTTACCAGTGTCCACAACAAACTGTACAGCAGCTTTTGGAATAACCGACTTGTGCGCGTTCCATACTCCCTCGAACACATTTAGGAGAGTAAATGGACACTCTTCTGTTTTATTTTCGAGCAATGTGAGATGGTTTGTGGGGTTGTTGGTCGTTGACAGCCATGCAATTTGCGGGGCAAGATATTCGCATAAACATCACAAGGAACCCTGGCTCGCCTCGACGTCTTCATGCATATCAAAACTGGAGACACAGGCGGTCAAATTCGGCAGTAAACGTGCCCCGCTAAAATTTCCAGACTCGCTCAATTGGCTTCGTGAAGCAACCTTCACGGCCCCAATATAGAAATAAACCAAAATTTCACCAGCAGAGATGGGCAGCAAAAGAAAGCGCGCCGCCAAGGAAGCTGGCCAGAACGACACTCAACCATCGCAAAAACGAACCAAGAATGCCCCTGAGCAAACCAATAGCTCGACCAAGACAAAGGCAAAGGCGCTCGACAAGTCGCCCTTCAGCGAACACCCTACCGTCCAAGACCGCAAGAGGGAGCTTGAGCTCTATGAGCTCCTGGGAAGCGAAGACGTCTCCGAGCGCATCACCGCCGCAGATGCGATAATATCCGGACTGCTGGGCGGAGATGCTGTGCCTGAGCCCGTCCTGGTGCGCCATCTCGACAAGCGCTTGTTCCGTGGTCTCGCCAGCGGGAGGAACGCTTCACGCCTGGGGTTCAGTCTAGTCTTGACTGAGATTCTGGGTCAGCTGTTTGGGGACAAGGACCTGGCGAGCGAGAAGTACCCTGGGTTGGCCTTTGACAAGGTTCTGAGTATTTTGGTTGAGAAGACGCAGGCTGGTGGCAATATTCCTGGACAAGAGGAAAGAGACCGGTATTTTGGACAGCTCTTCGGAGTCGAGTGCTTTGTTAGGTCGGGGATACTGTTTGCCGATAAGCGGAGATGGTTGGCGGTTTTGGACCTCCTTCTGAGCCTCGCAACCAAAAAATCTTGGTTAAAGTCGCAGTGTGGCTATGTCATAGTCCAAGCGATCTCGGAGATGAAGAAGAAGCTGGTTGAGAAGACGCTGGAAAAGCTAGCGGAGCAAGGGTTTGCCAAGACCCCTGAGGGCGTTGGCATCTGGATTGCGGCGCTGGATCGTTTCCCGGACATGACGGTTCCCGCTCAACCGTGGAAGAATCCTTTGGCGCCTGCCTCGCTTCAGGCCTTACCACCAGTCCTCAAGGATAGTGGTAGAGAGCCAGCCGAACAGCAGGGGGCGAAGCCTAAGCAAGGCGCGTGGTCTGCACAGCTTCACTTCGTTTGGGATCTAATCCTCGCGCACTTCGCCAAGCTTGCGAAGGAGGAGCAAAGAGAGGCTGCTGTTGAGTTTAAGGTATTCTGGAAGCGGATTGTCGATGGTAAGTGCACCCATAGGTTTGGGTGAATACTCGGACTGACATGTACGCAGAGGGCTTCTTCTCCAAGACTTCATCCGACAACCAAAAGTTCTCCGGCTTTATGATCTTCCAAAAATTGCTTGAGGGTACCGCAAGCTTCCCTGAAATGGTCACAGCTCTCTTCAGCCAGAACTTTGTGGGTTGCCTGATGAACCAGGCAGCCCGAGAGGACCGGTACCTGCATCGTGCGGCCCTCAAGGCCTTGAAAGGCATCGAAACCACGGTGGAGAAGCATCCTGAAATTCTCCCAACGGTCTTGAAGCAACTTCTCAGTGAGCATGGTGCATACAACTTCGACCAGCGGACGAACACGAAGACAGTAAACAAGATCCTTCAACAAACAACCCCAGCGACCGTCAAAGCCGTTGTCAAGTTGTTGAAGTTGAAGGATCCTTCCAAGAGCGGATTAGACGAGGAGAAGTACTATCAGGCTCTTGGATTTTATCTTTCTAGGTTAGCCAGTGCCCCCCCAGAGTCCGATGTCGAGGATTCAAGCAAATCTGTTCCTGGTACCGCGATGAAGTTGCTCACGGAGCTTGCGTACTCCAATGACTCGGTTCCCATGAACACCAAAGAGGCCCTTCGAGTCAAGTGCACAGCCGCTTTCTCGAAGTTAGCAAGAAGACCCGAGGACTTCGGGGATCTTTGCGGTGCCATCTTGTCGATTGACGCCGAGAAGGGCGAGGAGGATGATGAGACCGCCTGGGCAGCGATGCTGCATGCGTACGAGCGGCTTAGGGAGCTGCTGGATCCCGCTAAGGAGACAGAGTGCAACCGAGCTCAGCGGCAAGCGCTCGCTCTGTTGCATGCAGTTGGAATCTTGCAATTCCACAACCGCGACCCAGATGCTATGGAGTTATTTGACGAGCTTGAGGAGTGCTACAACAAGTTGTCTGGCGAGGAAGGCGTTTCAGAGTTCTTGGTGGAGATTCTCCTTGCCATGGTCTCTCGCCCTTCGTCTCTGATGCGTCAAGTTTCGCAGCAGGTATTTGAGGCCTTCACGCCTCTCATGTCTGCAGAAGCACTCAGCCTCCTTACCGACCCCCTTGAGACGGACGAGAGTGAGAAGGGCCAACAAGCGCTATTCAGCACGGAGGATGAGGATATGGCAGATGCCGACGCGGGTAGTGATGACGGCAGTGATGAGGAGGAGCTTGACTCAGACGTTGAGATTGTGGATCTCGAGGACGCAGGGTCTGAAGCGCCAGAAGACAGCGACGAAGAGTTTGATGATGAAGACAAGGATGAGACTGAAGCGAAGGACAAGGACCAAGAGGCCCTTGATGCTCTGGACAACGCCCTGGCCGAGGTTCTCAACAGCCACAGGCTCGACAAGGACGCAGATGCAGAGTCTTCCGACGACGGGTCTGACATGAGCGACTCCGATATGATGGAGGTCGATGCCAAACTCGTCGAGATCTTCAAGCAGCGCGTCAAGACAACCAGCAAGAAAAAGGAAAAGAAGGAGGCCAAGGATACAGTCGTCAACTTCAAGCACCGCATCCTCGACCTCCTCGCCATCTTCGTCAAGAAAGAGGCTGCCGTACTCAACCCCCTCGCCTTCGACACCCTCCTGCCCCTGCTACAACTCATCCGCACTACTACGGCTAAACCTCTGGTCAACAAGGCCTGCGAAACTATCCACAACTTCTCCAAGTCACTCAAGAAGGCGCGGAGTAGCCACGTCGAGAACGATGATATCGAAGCTGAGCAGCTTACGGAGCTTCTCAAGGAGATTCATCACGAGGCATCGAAGGACCCTTCCCATGCCTTCGCCAAGGCCGTATCCACCTCTAGTTTGGCAGTGGCATCCGTGCTCTGCGCAAACAAGGAAACAAGAGAGGGTGTCTTTGAGCTGTACGCGCAGACACAGCTGAAGTGGTTTGAAGGGACGGTCAAGATCCAGCAGGCGTTCTTCTCCGACTGGTTGCAGTGGTGCCAGAGCCATGCGAGCGCGGCAAGAACTACGGCGACTGCTGCGGCTGCGGAGGAAGAGGTGGATGACAAGTAGGGTTGGCGTCGCAGCATGGTTGTCCGATGGTTGGTTACTTCCTCCGCATAATAGATAGCAATGCTGTTGTGGTATGATTGTCTGGTCATAGATATTTGATACCTGAATACACCATCCTCATGATCATGGCGATTGTCAAGAACATGCCGACAGCCACGCCGTGCACTTCACATTCACAGGTGATATCTCTTCGGCCTCAATGCATGATGGAAATTAGTCTATCTTCCACCCTTCCAGTCGGACCGTCACGACTGGCCTGTGTTTTGTACAAGTACATTTCCCGCTCATCACGCCGTCTGCCAAACGCCAGCCTTCGTGAAACTCTACTCCTCCATCTTATCATCCTCCTTCTTGTCATCATCCTCGTCGTCGCTGTCCTGGAGCGACTTCTTGGCCAGCCGCTCGGCCTCCTCCCGCAGCGCCTTGGGAACCTCTTGGTGCTTGCCCTTGGTCGGACCGTTGGTACCGCTGATCCAGCTCATCTCGAGCTCAAAGTCTTTGTCCTTGCTGTCGTCGTGCGCAACGTAGATAATACGCGCCGCCTCCTTGACCGCTTGCTCCAGCGTCAGCGACGCCGCGCCGTCCCCGTTGAGATCAAGCTTCTCGAGCTCGGCCTTCGCCGCTTGTCGCCCCTTGCCAGTCGCCGCGCCGTAGTATCCCCAGTACAGACCCGACGGCTCAATCATGTAAAGGAACGGTCCGCCATAGTCCTTGTCCTGTGCCTTACCACCAGCGCCAACAGATGGGCCTTGACCGACCTCGCCGTCTACGGGCGATTCCAGCTCGCTGTCGAAGCCACCGACGATGGCGGTGATGCCGAAGGGTCGCACGCTTTGGTACAGGGTGTAAGCTTGCATGTACCCGCCCATGCGGCTGGCCAGATCGGCGGTGGGGATGGGGCTCTTGAAAGTGTCGCGCCAGGCGCGGGCCTCGTCACGCGCGCGGTCGACAAAGTGTCGGCCATCGGGGACCATACCGGAGTATACCTGTGTTTGTTAGCTTTCTGTCCGCCTTGTTCCAAGGAAAGCCTAGGAAGGCACGTACGACGCCCAGGTGCCTATCTACGGTGGCTATGCGCTTGTTGGCGCCCGGCTTGAGGAGCTTCGACGCAACGACCTTCTCGACTGCTAGCACGACGCCCTCCTTGCATCGGATGCCGACCGAGGTGCCGCCGTTCTCGACCGCCTTCACGGCGTATTCGACCTGGAAGTTGCGGCCATCGGGGGAGAAGATGGAGTTTCCGAGATCGTAGCCCGTTCCTATCGAAGTCTGTTTTTTGGCCGGGGCGTTAGCTACCTGATTCCGAGAAGAAGCGGGCAAGCTCGGAGGTGCATTTCGATGCGGCCATGCCAGGGAAGGGAAGGTTGAAGCATTACCATTGTGGGCGGATTTGTGGAACTGTGAGCTTATTCGGAAGGCAAATGGGTCGAGGTGTGGATTATTCTGAGCGGACAGGCGCTATGCTATTCGGAGTGGTCGTGGGAGGTTGGGGTTGGAGATGCAGATGCGGACTGTTGCTGGCGCCGTCGCTGGATTGAGCTTCATCAGGCAGCCTGGAGCTGCGCGTTGCGTTCGCTGAAGGTACCTGAGCTTGGGGCTCTTGGCGTGGCGCGTTGGGAGCATGAGCCACCTCGGTTCCTCACCAGCCACACACCAAAGACCCACTTTTATGCTCACCGACCCTGACCCTGACGCTCCTTTGACAAAGAAGTTGATGGTCGAATAACCAGACCTCGTGAACATGACTAGGCTGGTCTATTTGGAGAAACCTCTTTCACGGATAGCTATGCAATTTTCTTCGTAATTTGAGTTTGAGGGTCTCATCTGCTGCCATACACTCGCTCCGCTTCATCACAACACTTCAAGATCTCAGATGAGTTGGTTCTTCAAAATAGCACTGAACCGTTGAGTGATCTTTCTGGTCAGGTTGTCTTTTTACTGCCTCGTAACTTCACTTCAACTTGAGAAGAAACTAGATGTGAAGTTGGTGAGAACGACAGATATGCCTGAGCCCTACCATCAAGCTAAGTGGAAACACTGAGACTGTCACGAAGGGAGGGGCAGAGCTAGAAGAGAGCGGCAAACAAATAGTTCGGCAAGAACTTCCTGCCTTTCCAAGCCAGCAACGGAAGTCAGACTTACCCTCATGAGGCTTGTCCATATCAAGACATAGTACTAGATGCAAACTGCTCCATTACTCCCATGCTACCGTGCAAAAGTGAATAAACAGTGTGCAGTCTTGTGAAAGGCTCAAAGTTTCCTCTTTACAACCTCATGCATTGTGTAGCCCATCAATTTCGTATCCATGTTTGCTCCTTAAAAATCCGAAAACGGTAATCCTGATAATGATCATTCCATGCCAACAAGTCAGTCTCTATGTAATCATAAGCGCGATATTATGTACGAGATCCTCTGAGGATCTAGAGCATCTCCTCGTCTTGCCGCATCGCCATCATACGGCCGTACTGATCCGCCATGGCCTCTTGTCGTCGCCAGTCCGCAGCCGAGGTCTTGTAGACCGGGTCTGAGTGTGCTGGGTTATAGTTCGTAGAAGCGATGACAGTGTCGGGCTGGTTGTACATGTCCTTTGGTTGCGCCATAGACTCAGCGAATGCTCGTCTGGCAGACTCTTCATACTCACGGCGTGCCATTTCCTCGTATCCAGTCGCCATGTACGGCTCCATGTAGCCGTACGACGAAGTTGCCGAGATCCAGCGACCATCTCCCCCCTGAATCGGTGTCAGAGGCGTGCCGTCGAGGCTCATGATGGTCTCCTGTTCAGCACGCTGCCTCTGTTCGTATCGCATCTTGGCGAGAATCTCCTCTTGGCTCACCGACGTCATGCTCCAAGCCAGGGTGGGGTTGTCAAGCGAATTTGTTGGGGGACACATGCGCCAAAGCTCCATGAGCTTGATCCTCTGCGGGTCATCCACCGTCTTAAACAGCTGCAGCTGAGCTGACGAGAGACAGGAGGGATCCACGCCGTGGTTCCTCAACACTCGCTCCACAGCTGAATGCTCAGGCTGCGGGGGTTCGGAAGCAGGCCTGGTCGGCTGGACAGGGGGCTGCGCGTCATGTCGTGCGACGTGGGCTGAGTGGTTGTAGTGCGCCGAGATGTACACGATCTTGGGTTCCTCCTTCGGGGCTTCTACCGGAACCGGCTCCGGCAGTGGGACCGGTTGGGTGAAAGTGAGGTTCCGAGCAAAAAGAGCGGCAAGCTCCTCTTGCTGCATGTTGGGGTGAACTACTGCCATAGTGGGAAGTAGTGAGGGTGCTGTTATTTCGTGTTAGTTCTTGCTGGTAGCCAGAGCGCTGTTGTTGCTGACCTGCAATACTGAGTACAACTGCCGTGACAATCCTCCAAATCAAGGCAGCTTCTTCCGGAAGACTGAGATGCGGACAGAGTTGCAAGGTCGGTAGTAATGATCAGCGGGACAAGCCTGAATGGGGCGGGAAGCGGGTGCTCGAGGCCAAGCAATGGGTGCAACAACTCGTTTTATATTGGCTATGCTATGTACTGCGAAAGCCGAGGCTTTCTTTCTGGAGGCGAGGAGAGTACGAGAAGAAAGGGTATCCGAGATATCGAGAGAGAGGCGCAGGGGCGAACCAAAGACTCTTGTTCGAGGACTCTTCTTTTCGAGATTGGCGGGGACGGACAATGGCGGGGTGAGATTACGCGCCAGTTCGAGGTACGGGAGTCGTGACGTGCGGGATTATCGGCAGGTGACACGTTAGTCACGGACTACTTGGCCTCGAGGCAGCAAAGCAATCGTCGACGACGGAACAGTTTCGAGGACGGTACAGCAGAGTGAAGATGAAAGCAGGAAGAAAGGAAGGAGCTCGGTATTTAAGGCTCACCTCAGGAGATGAGCTGTGATGCGAGGAAATGAGGAAGGAGGGGTCGACCAGGTTTTATTTCTTCGCTGGGAATGGAATGCCGGGATAGAACAAACAGGCATCACTGCAGCCTGAGCTAGAATAGACGGGAGCCAACGCTTGGGGACCACCGTCTGAACGCAAACGCAGACGCAGGTCCGGCCCAGCGGTGATCGAGCTTGCGGCCAACGAATCCGTCCATCAGGCTGCAAAACGCCTCCACTAAACTGGCGGAGGTTGGGCAGTAATACCTACGGACAGCAGTGTCAGGCCTTCCCCAGAAAGTCATGCCCAGCGGTCACAGGGCAAGCCGACCTGAAACGTACCCAAAGGCGGCTATCCTGGAGTCACCCCGCCCAATGAAGCGGCGACACGAGATGGGGCGGCTGGGATGTTGTTGAATATCGCTCAATATTGTTGGGGAATCCTCTCCCGTCTGCCGTCCATCCATCCCTCCGAGATAGAGACCCGAGCGTCAAAGGCAGACCTCGAGATTGAACAAGACATCGAATGGAAGCTTTGTGTGCGGTGTGCACGCCAAGATCGATGACGGCTCCAGCTCTGGACCACAGCAATGCAATAGAGGGGCTTCCAGCGCCGTCAGCGGGAAGGAGTGGAAGGATCCACCGCTGTGGTCCAGGCCTGCAGGGATCCACCGCTTAAACATGTGCGACCGAGGGTCAAGCCACATTCTCGCCACAGATGACGTCTCTATTCCCCACCAAGCTTTTGGCCCTTCCCAGCCTGACCTCCCAACTTGACACCTTGAGGGCAAGGCTAGCCCCATTCTGTGTGGGCGGACCTCGATTCACCTTCCACTCTTTTCGCCAGACTTCACTCTCTCAAACCTACCATTCTCTCCTTAGAAACCCACCCAAGCACCCCTCAAAACTGCAAACATGTCCAAGACAGGCCGTCCCCCGAATTACTGTAAGTGCCCCTCGGCGCAATATCGTCACCATCCCTAACACTCCCCAGACGCCATTCTAGAAATCTCGGAAACCGCCTCGACAACCCAAATCCGCGATGCCTACAAACGCGCCGCCCTCAAAACCCACCCGGACCGCGTCCCCGCCATGGACCCCACCCGCCCCGAGCGCACACGCAAATTCCAACTCGTAAACGACGCCTACTACACACTCTCCGACGCATCCCGCCGCCGCGAATATGACGCCCAGCGCAAGATTTTCGGCGGCACCAGCAGCACGCGACCTAACGCCTCTTCGAGTATGCCCGGTGGATTTTCCGCGCCCGATCCGTTTGCAGAGGCCACCGAGGACGAAACAGAAGGGAACGCAGGAAATGGTTTCTCCTGGGCCTGGAGTTTCTTCACGGGGCAGAATGCCGCTGGCGCAGGGGGACAGCCCAACGCGGGGCCGCAGGATCGTGAACAGGCGGAGAATGCGCAGTTTGCGGATGTGTTTGAGGAGATGCTGAGGGAGGAGGGGATGGCGGAGCCTTCGGGGCGGCCGACAAGCAAGTTTTGGGGGTTGTTGGGCGGGCTCAGCGGCGGTGCGTTGGGTTTCATCGTGGGTAATGTTCCAGGATTGGTTGCGGGAGCGGTGGCGGGGAATCGGTTGGGGGCGATTCGCGATGCGAAGGGCAAGAGCGTCTATGCTGTATTCCAGGTGAGTGCTCTCGGAGTGGTGATGATAAGAGATGATGTGATGTGATGTGGATCGGGGCTGATTCTGGAGTAGGAACTGCCGCAGGATGATCGGGCGAGGCTGCTCAGCCAGATGGCGGCCAAGGTGTTTAGCCATGCTGTGGGTATATAATTGTAAGACGACTGGGGGTGAGTTAGGGGTGAGGTTTTGTAGGATGGGCGCGGCTTGTCTCGGCTTGGAGTTCTGGTCTGGGCCCAAACGGAACGGGGAGAGGGTTGGTCGGTTTGTTTCGGGCTCTCGTTTTAGTGGATAGAACCCTTAATCATATCATTGCACCCCTATGGTTTGTGCAGGTCCCTTCGTAAAGTGGAGGTACATCAGTTATTCAAAACGGGCTTACTTACACTAATGGGAAATTCTATAACCGCAGCAATGCAACCCATCTGATCCATTTCCGTTACCCGTAGAGACAGTGGGGGCTCACTTCAACCCCGGCTGCCGCGCGGACCACCCCCATTCCCGTGATGCTAATACAGAGAAAGGCCCGAGTCTGAGTAACCCGTCGAAACTCTACCAATCACCTCTTCTTGTTCTTGCGCTTCCCAGCCTTGTTGCCCTGCTTCTGGCTCCCGGTAGCTTTGGCCTCGCCAAGGTCATCAACTGACTTCTCAAGCAGCTCAAAGTCCTCCGCGGAGCCCGTGCTAGGGGTTGCCTTGCCCGGCTCAGAATCCTCCTCCTCAGCAACGAGCGGCTCAGCCTCATCATCCTGTTCCTCCTCAATATTGACCACGCCCTTGGGGAGAAACCGACCGAGTGTGAGCTGGAAGAACCACAGTGGGAGGCGCACAACGGCGGTATCCTTAAATGTGGGCTGAGCGAGCGCGTTGAGCTGGGAAAGTCAGTCAGGTCAGTTCAGGGGTAAATGGATTGAAGGGGCTGGACTCACGTCAAGCAAAAACTCGGCCACATTGCCATCCTCGTCTTCCTGTTCGAGATAGACATCACCGACAGAGTCCACAACCAAGACCTTGCCGTTCTCAGCAACGACGCGCTTCTTGGCGCCCTGGGGTCCTGGTCCCTCCGGCTGCGGTTGCGGTGTGGCCGAGCCGGAACCGGATGGCTGCGTCTCGCGGGCACCACGACGTCCCTTGCGCAAGGTCTGCGTGCTCTTGGCCTCCTTCTTGGCGTCACGTTCCTGCATTCTGCGCATCTTGCGATTCATCGGGACAGCGTTGCCTTCTTCATCTTCATACATCTGCTGCGGAGGAGGAGCCGGAGCTGGGGCGGCAGCAGGCTGACCGTCGACGCCAGGGATGCTGAGACCCATGTCGTCGCCCCAAGCCTGGCGGCGAGCGAACTTGATGTAGCGCTCCACGAACTCACGCTGGCGCTTCCAACTCATGTACAAAGCGAGGTAGTGAGCGCCGCCACCAGCGACAAGGAAGACGCCGAACATCGCAGTGCCGAGACCAGGGCGGTAGCGGTTGTAGTAGTACTCGGTGCCCTTCCAGGTGGGGAACCCATTGGCGAGAAAGTGGTCGTAGCGATCACGGCCGGAACCGCGGAGGACGTTGGTGACGATGGAGAGGCGGGCTTGCGCATCCGACGCCTTCTTGACGGCGGCCTTGACCTCTGCGGCGGAGGGCGGCTTGGTAACATGCACGCCAGGCTTGCCGCCCTGCTTCTTTGCCTTCTCCTTCTGGGCCTTGACACGCTCCGCGGTGAGTTGCTGCTTCACCTTGTCGGGGTGCAGCATGCGCGAGCGCTTCTTGTAGGCCTTGTTGATATCATCCTGGCTTGCCGACGGGCTGACGCCGAGAAACTCGTAAAAGGTGATATCGGGGCCCTCGTGAGCTATGAGTTCGTCGCGGACACGGAAGATTTCGCGGTCTGGATCGAGGTGTTAGGGGGTTTTCTTGGTTTTTGTCCATCTCCTGTAGGCCGTCGGCATCCGCGCATGGATGGGGTGGCATGCGCATATAAGATAGGGGTGGAAACTTGCCTTCCTTCGTCCACGCCACCGTGAGGGGCGTTAGCAGGGCCAACAGGCCAAGGGAGAGAGCAGAGATCCTCATAATTGCATTATCGCACGGAGTGTCCGTTGGTTGTCGTAAACCAGCAAAGTGGGAGGGCGAGGTTTCAAGGGAGATCTTTTTTTTTTGCGCCGAGTCCCAGCGAACAGATATGCGAGTTTAGGCGCGGCAGGCAGCTCCGACACGTTAGCGTGTATGTGCCTGAGGCCAGCTTGCGTTGTTGCATTCGCCAACCAGGCTTTGTTGACCAATTGTTTCACCCGATTTCAAGGGTATTGAGACTAGAGATGGCGTATGCCTCACTTTATCCATTCACTTTGAATGTTTTCTAATATTTTCCTGCTTCTGGAAGCTATCACCAGTTACGAACTGCTTGAACTTTTTGCGGGGCCAAGCCGCTGGCCGAGAATAGCGTTGCTTCCCGCCAGATCGCTCCAAGATCGCGCCAACTCAATTGGGAATCTTTGCATGAGGTGCTGGACCGCTCAACGTCCTCCTTACATTAGCTGCGTGAAACCACGATAGGAGCGGCTAAGTGCTATATTACGACAATCTACACACTGCCATTTAACACATTTCTCCCCGGCCACGCTGGGTAGAACACGCACATAGTGAACATTCAGTTTCTCATCAACCCCATCCCACCATCTCACAACCTACCTCGCCACCACATGGCTTACCAAAGCAGTTTCCCAAACACATGCTAAGCAGTTTGCTTCAGCGACCGACTCGGTTACACTCCCGCCTCCTAGCCGAGTCTCAACGCCCTGATCGGGGTGGAGCCGTCCGCCAAGGACGACCCTTAACCCACAGCTCCTCCGAAAATTCTCATCACCACCAACTCCTTGAACCAGGAATACCCTCACCTTGTCATCAGCAACAGGCGAGATGGCCGAGCGGTCTAAGGCGCTACGTTAAGGAGTTACTTAATAACATCATCATCTTCAGAGATCTTGATTTCGTAGTCCGAAAGGGCGTGGGTTCGAATCCCACTCTCGTCACACCCTTCATTTTTGCCCTTGCGGCATTCGGGTAGTCGCACAGATCCTTTTTTTCTTCACGAGAGAAGAGGCAGAGGCTTTCTGCATCGCGCACCAATACAAGCTCACTTCAAGTGGTTACAGAGAAGCTAAATTTTCAGGATCGTGATGCCCAGGTTCGGGGCTACGCGAAAAGTTTCGATAGTGCCACTATAGTCAGTAACATAACGGGGTATCCTCATCTCGTCTTAGCGAGCTTATTATGAGTGAGCATGAGAGGGCGAGGGGCAAAAAGTGATGCTTGACAAGAGTGGGATTCGAACCCACGCCCTTTCGGACTACGAATCATGGAACCATGATGATATTCAGGAAGTCCTGAACGTAGCGCCTTAGACCGCTCGGCCATCTTGCCTTTGTGGAATTGTTGTCAGACACGAGGGATATTTCGTCTGTTGTGGGTGCAGGCGGAGTGAGATGAGGGCTGGGTGGAGGTGGTGGCTGACTCGGGCCCGTCAGACGCGGAGCGGAGCGGGTCTTGGGCACCGGAAAAGTGGGGACGGGCCCGAAAGCCGGCATCTGTCCCAGGGTTTCAAATTTTCGCCCTTGCAGTATCAAAATAACCGGGCAAGTAAAGAGGAGACGTTCTGCTGGGCCGTCCGTGAAGCCAGACGGATCTGCTACTCTGGAGCGTCTGGTTTGTGCTTAACTCGCCGACTTCGCGTACGCAGCCCGGAGCTCACTTTACAGACGACTGGCAACTGGGCAAGTGGACAAAATAAAGTACCTAGCTTCCCATCTGAGAGCACGCAGCCCTCCGTTTGTAAAGGGCCACCTAAGGCATTCATCATAAGGCGTTCCATGGCTTAAAAACAAAGCCCGCTGGAATGCTTCCCCTCCGCCGATTTTTTGGTTGGGTTGTAGTTGGATGCCTTAACGAGTGGGATTAGAAAGTGGCTCACGGGGCCGTCACGAAAGTCCCGCTAGCCCATGGGAAGTTTGCTAGTGTCGGGTCTGTTTTGATGTTGATGCGGTCAGGCTTCTAGGCCGTAGGGCTGAGCCACAGCATCCGTAGATGTTGTGCAGAAGAGGACTACCTGGGTTTGCCGCCTGTGTCTTTAGAGGCCCTGCGCAGGACTACGTGGCGCCATGAGCTTTGACAGCGGGTCAAAGTAAACATTTGGACAAAAAGCAGCTCATGTGAGATGAATCGAAAGTGAACAATCGCGGCGATGGTTGATCATTTCGGAGCAATGGAGGTTGTGCTCTTGAGCCCCCACGCCGAGCCGCCCGAGTCTGGGGTCACCCCATGAGCTTGGCAGAAGATCACTGCAGGCCCAAGCGCCAAGCCAAAGCTTGATCTGGGGCTCAAGCTTCAGCTCCTTGACCCAGCTTCCTCTTTTCCCTGCTGTGTCCATCGAATTCAAACTGCGCCGCGCAAGGGAGACGAAGGACGAGCTATTCTGCCTTTCGGAGATAGAGATAATTGCCGCGCAAGCTGCTCCGCAGATAAGCGTTCTGAAGGCTGAGCTCAAAAATCTCCGCTGGCAGGTGACTCGACCGATCTCTCCGGCTGCCAGCAAACGGATGACGTATGCGAGCCCCAAGCACCTCATGCAGCGGCTCGAGTTTGTTTGCTGCTGTGTCCGACATTAGACTGGGCCGTGTGGGATAACTTTACTGGCTGCATATCTCGTCCAGTGCCCCTTCATTTGTCATCCCATTAGCACAGATGCGGCGACAGAAAAGGATGCGTGTGGAAGCGTCTGACGAACCCTGAAACTATCCGTATCGCGAGGGGTTAGACATGTCTTTCGTTCCTGGAAGCTGCGATTGGCGTTGCGCCATGTCTAAAACAGCATTGGAAGTTCTCGAACATCAGACGCCCGGATCGGAAGAGATGATTAGCGATACCTCCAACACGTTTCGTGCTTTCGAGATACCAGTGTGAGGTCGCACAAGCGCCGGACCGTCACGAGGTGGCGGCACCATCTCTTCTTCTCACGGTCGCCCCTCAGCAGGCAAGTTCCAAGCTGCCATTGGTCTAGGAGCTCTTTGATTGCTGATCACTGCGTATAGCGGGCGGGGATGACCCCCTGCAGTCACCCGGCCCAGTGCATTTAAGCTCAAGAGCTCGCGGTCCATCTCTTAAATTCCAGATCCGTTCCCATTCTTTCAACATTTCCGATCGTTTTGCCTCACGACTTTTCGTGTCTAGCCTGCCCGTCCAACGCCCTTCTCGATGAAGGAAACTTCAACCCAGTCCAAGAACACTGATCATATCCGCTCGTGGACAAGATCGCATGGCGGCACACAACACTCGACGAGACGACCCGACCCGCTTCCCGTAAGCAACGCCAACGCTCGCAACGATCCCGTCGCGGCACCTGGCAGTAATCATGCACACTTCACTCCTCCTTCCACTGCCCACGATGACGCTGGCGACAAGCTGCCCTCAAGTACAAGCACCAACGCCGGCCATACCGGCGACGGTGAAGCTGATGGCGGTTTCATTCCGCCGTCCGCCACATCTCTGCAGACTACTGGGCCGGGGTCTATCCTGAGCAATGGAGGCGAGACAGAAGTCAGGAAACATGTCATCACTAGATTCCTTATGACGGCCAAGACGGTTTTGCTATACAGCAAGCTGAACTTGCTGCTCGTCTGTGTACCAATAGGCATCATCGTTGGCAAGATCCCGAACATGCCCCCGGGACTCATCTTCGCCATGAATGCTGTTGCCATCATCCCTCTCGCTGGGTTGCTAAGCTTTGCCACCGAGACCGTGGCTCGTAGGCTAGGAGACTCCTTTGGCGCTCTGTTGAATATCACGTTTGGCAACGCGGTTGAGCTCATCATCTTGTAAGACTCCTTCATTATTGTTACCGGTGTCCACTAACGCCGGCCAGCATGTATGTACTCCCTAGCAAAGTGATCAAGACAAGAACGAGCGAGAAGCCCTATAAAGGCACTATCAATCTAATCGCGTCCCACATCCTTGAGTCCCCGTGTCGTGGTATATGCACTCACACTCTCTGTTTAACGCCAACAGCATTGCTCTAGTCAAGGTGTGTACCTCCTCTAAGTCTCGGGGCTCCTCTAATGCCAGCCAGAATGAAATCCGTATTGTTCAGGCCTCTCTTCTCGGCTCGATTCTTGCCAATTTACTACTCATTCTGGGCATGTCGTTTCTCTTGGGTGGTTTGCGCTTCCGAGAGCAGGTATGGAAGACATGAAGATAAGTTGGAAGGCGTGCTGACCATTGCAGATCTACAACAGTACCGTGACACAAATGAGTGCTTGTCTCCTGAGCCTGAGCGTCATCAGTCTGGTACTTCCTGTGAGTGAAACTCCAAAGGGTTCTCGAGAAGTGCCAATTCTCACAGATCATGCAGACGGCCTTCCATGCATCGTTCAGCGACAGCGCGAAAGCCGACATCCAGTCGCTCAAAATCAGCCGTGGCACAAGCGTGGTAAGTCAGCTTGTGCTCCCGTTGGCGGTTGAGGCTAACGTTGCAGATCCTACTGCTCGTGTACATCATTTACTTGGCATTTCAACTCGTGTCGCACGCATACATGTATGAGTCGACACCGCAACATATCATCGATGAAGAGACCACTCCCGGTCCCGCCGCAAGCTGGCTTGACTCGTCCAGCTCCGACAGCAGCTCTTCCTCCGACTCGGATTCCTCCGACTCGGATCACTCTCGTGATACGGTCCGAAAACGGATGAAGCGTGTGATGCGAGGGCATCGTCGACGAAAGTCTAGCATCGTATCTGCCGACGCAAGTGAAGCCCTCAGTGGGCCTACTAGAACGCCGTCTTTCGGCGCCTCGGATGTAACTCCTTTGCACGATGAGACTGAAGAGGCAGCCTCTCGGCCGGCCCGCGGCACCAGCTTCTCGGACACTGCCCTTTTCGAAGGAAACGAGTCGGCGGTCGAGGACGAAAGGGTTCAAAGCCATAATAAGCGCCGCCATCGGTATTCCAAGAAAAAACACGGAAAGTACCAGAACAAAACACGAAATACCAATGGCTCTCAAGAGAAGGCTGTATCGGAAATCATCAGTGAGAATTCCGGAGCCAAGAGCAAGGAACTTCCCTTGCCTGGCGAGCCTCGCCGGATAGACTTTGCTATATCGACACCGGTGGAGACCTTCGAAACGAAGCCTAACATGTCCGATTCGGTACCTGTGGGAGCACAGTTCTTCGGACTGCGCAACGTCGTGGCTAAGAGCCTGGCCCCCGCAGTGTTTGTCCAACCCCATGACGGCACGGTGTTAGTCGGGCCAACTGGACCAGTTCCTCACGTTCGACTTGGCATCCGCCGGACGAACTCACTACCGGACCGACTCAGCCAGTACCCTTGGCCGTCCGTTGCCATGATGCCATCTCAAATTCAGCTAGCTACCTCCACGAGGGTTTCCGTCGAAGACGACGAGCAGGTCGACTCTATATCACGAACCAGCGCTATTTTTCTCCTCTTGGTCTCAACAGCCTTGGTTGCAGTCTGCGCCGAGTTTATGGTTGACTCGATTAACGGTCTTGTCGCCACGAGCAGTATCGGTGAAGTCTTCATTGGCCTGATCATCCTACCCATCGTGGGCAATGCTGCGGAACACGTCACAGCAGTGACCGTGGCCATGAAGAACAAGATGGATTTGGCGATTGGTGTGGCTGTGGGCAGTTCTATTCAAATTGCCCTCTTCATCACGCCGCTCATCGTCATTATCGGATGGGCTATGGACCGGCAGATGACGCTCTACTTCACGCTGTTCGAGACAGTCTGCTTGTTCGTGTCGACGTTCATCACGAACTTCTTGGTCTTGGACGGCAGGAGCAACTACCTCGAGGGTGCGTTGCTGGTAGCAACGTATGTGATTATCAGCGTGGTGGCGTTCTTCTATCCTCAGGATGGAGACGCAAGCTCATGGGGTGGTTGAGCTCTGGTCACAAGGGTGTTCAGGGGTATGGGGAGTTCGCGGAAACGATGATGGCCTCTGGTATTCTATTAAGATTTTCGACGCAGCAAGTTGTTTGACAATCGGAGCCATGGGAGCCGCTCGAGATTAGTAGGTGGTGGCCGCTTTGGGGCTCATGTGTCACTTGCTTCTGGTCTGGGATTATGAGAGAACGATAAGCCTATCGCTCATTACATACCCCCCGAATTGTCATGAAGTTGATCTGAAGATGTCAAGGCTGATTGGCCATGGCTGCTTGTCAGCCACTGGAATTGCCGTCGCGTTTGTTCTCCCAGAAAACGTAACAATTGGCTGTTGGATTGGTAAAAAGCCAACCCCGCATAGAAACCACATATTATCCCACGACCCTAGATTGTCCGCCTCCTAGACCTTCATACCTAAACAGTCGACCATGGAATTTACGTATCCGTCAAGCGCAAGCCCCGAAGAACTTCGGTTACTAAAACCAACCGCCATCACACGCAACTCTTTGCATTTCACTCTCCTCAAGGTTCGTCGGGCCGCCACACCAACCTACGCCGCCGTCTCCTATACTTGGGGAAACGACGAACCCTCAGAATTCATCTACCTGGACAATCAAAAGTTCTACGTAAGGCCCAACCTATGGTCATGCCTGTACCATCTTGGCCAGGATGCGCATCATTCACGAATCAAGCTCTGGGTCGACGCTATCTGTATTGACCAAACCAACAACGCCGAGAGAAGTTCTCAGGTCCGGCGAATGGACGAGACCTACCAAAGAGCAGCCCACGTATCCGTTTGGCTCGGTCTACCCAAGATTCCCAATCACATTATCATCCCAGACCATCTACAGCCTGTCAAAACCATCGAAGTTGACCCGTTCGACTGGCACGATAACCTCGAAGACCTCGCCAACCGTTCCTACTGGTCCCGGGTATGGGTAATCCAAGAATTTCTCCTCGGACAGAACATTCTCCTCCACTGCGGAAATTCCGCAATACGATGGAATGACTTCCAGAGCATGCTCTGTCACAGGGCGGACATCTCGCAGCACACGTATGACGCCAGCTTTGGAGCTCCTGGCCATCCTGCCAATGCCGCGGCGGCTGCGTTCCGCGCGCTGCCGCTTGTCATGGCGAGACATGTTGATAAACATCCTGAGTTTCTACAGCCGCTTCATACGTTGCTCGTTAGTCACCACCAGGCGGAATGCAAGGACCCTCGGGATAAGATATTTGGGCTGCTGGGGCTGGTGACTCGGGAGGAGAGAGGGTTGCTGGAGAGATTCTTCCCGGATTATACCATGTCGGAGGACCATGTGCGTGTCATTGCGTTGGCGCATGTTTTGCAGTACAACACCATCATGGACGGGTCAGAGGTTAGCACGAGCACCAAATCAGAGGAGCTCTTCTTGGGGCTTGGGATTAGGTCGGCGAGGGAAAATAGACGGTATCTCAAGAGGGCTGGGCTCGAAGCGTTTGACTACCTTGGCGACTGGGGGGTTGGTGAAGCTTGAAGGGCTCTGAGATTGTCCGAGGAGGAATACAGATGGAGGTTTGCGGACGAAGACGAAGACGGGGGCGAAGACTACGATCAGACAACGCCAGTTCCTCGAAGTGGGAGAAAATTTCGGTCAATTTTCGGATTTGGTTTGGTGGCAGCGGCTGTGGTTTCGGTAGGTTGGTGGCTTGGAGGTATCAAGCTTCCGGCTGCTTCAATATGGGTGTTTACTTCAGGGGTAAGTAAGGGGTGTTTGACAGAATGCCCACCTCTTGGATTCTGGCAAGTTTTCGGCTAGAGGATGATAGGTCTGACGTTTGTTACGGACGAATTGCCATGATGTCGAGCTTGAGACGTCCTGTGCGTTCACGACTGTTGCTGCTCCAGCCATTAGGGTTCCGAAAGTGAAATTGCGAAATTTCACTTTTCACCCTTTCTGGTGAAAGTGGATTGCGAAAAACCTGGGAGTGAAAAGCTGAAATTTTCGGTGACAGGGGGGTACCCCACATTTTGCTGTGTTGGGGTCAGACTGGCACCGGGTTTTGTGTCCAAAAAACTTGATATTTTGCCGCGAAATGCGAATAACTAGGACCAGAGGGCCTCTATCTCGTCGTCTGAATCCTCTCCGAGTTGGAGAATTATGTCCATTAATTCTTCAGGGGCTGGAGGCTCCCCAAATAAAGCCTGATAGTCATCCTCCATCTCCATCAATACAACGGCTGAAACCGTCTCCCAACGCTCACCAGGCTTCAACGGCTCCTTGGGGTTATTTCTGAATAGCTTCAACCGCGCCAACACCTTGTCATTCATGAAGAGGAATGCCGCCATATCGCTCTTATCAGGTGTGAGGCGATTCCGAACCTTGTTATAGAGGAAGTTTGTTGCTGAAAAGGAGCGCTCAGAGGGTACACTGTTAGCCAGGGTGGAGAAAATACGACGGCTCAGAGAAGCGAGTTTTGAATCGGTGTTACTGAGCTGGAGCCAGAAATCGTAGGGTTTGCCGCCATCTGCAAAGCTCTCCATACCCGGACCAAAGATTGTCCCAGCCCGCGCCCTGAATTCAGAAAACTCAGCCAGCACGGTAATCTGGTCGTTTTCTGCAGTATAACGTCGTAAAAAGGCCTCCACGCGAGTGTAGTCTTGGATAGAAAGCCTCACGTTACGGGTTTCTGGATCCAGGGCCCAGGCAGTGAGGTGGAGGTCCAGGGTCTGTTTTGCCTGGCGCTCAGCCAGCGTTGTAAGCAACAGTGGCCAATCAACGCCCCCATCGTTCCATTCGCCACTCTGTTGTAACTGTCGCCAGTTGGCGCGGATGTGGCCCCAGTTCATGATGGTATGACCGACGTGGAGGTTGTCGGTTTCTGAGCGTTGTTGAACCCCAACAATCGGCCTTAAAATCGTTAGAAGAACATCTACTTTTCGCCAGAAAAGGAAATCCTTAAGGGTGGTGATGACCTTAATTAAATTCCCACGTTCGTCGGCCTTCGTTCTGGAGATAATTTGATCGTCGCGCGCCCAATTGAGCAAGGCGTCTTTGCTTTCGGAGAGTGAGGAGAGGGCTCGCACCTGGGTCCCCCACCGTGTAATAACCGAAGAAATTAGCGCTTTCCTCTGCCTATAACGATTTTGCTGGAAATCGCGTAAATAAGCAAGCTGGAGTTTCGACTTCTTAAACAAGTTGATAATTTTACCGGCTGAAGAAAGTAGCTGCTTCCAGGGCTTAAGATTGGCGATGTCTTTGATCAGCAGCTGGAAGCCGTGAGAATCGCAAAGGGTGTAAAAGATGTGGGAGAAATGAGGCCTTGCTGCCATCTCCTTATGGAACCTCCGCATCGTTGAGTTAGTATCGGTTACGATACCGTTGATCCTCCATGTATCTTTACCGATAAGATCGTAGATGATAGGCTCAATCAACGACACAGTATTCGCTGCAGAATGACTCTCCTTGCCTGTGTCGATCGTTTGCCAGTAGAAAGCAGCACTTCCAGGGATCTGGAAAGACAGGTTAAGCACTCGATTCTTAGCCTGATCGTCTGAGGTGTCGATAATGATGTTGATGATGGAAGCTTCCATTGCATAAGCGCGGACCTCCTCCCTTCGCTCAAGCCAAACGGTGGGGAGCCAGTTGGCTACAGTATCACCGCTCGGCGGCCGGAAGGTGGGGTTCAGCTCATGGAATAACGCCTTCATGGGTTCTCCTTCGAGCGTTTTGAATGGCAAGCCCATAGAAAAAATGGCTGTAGCTGCCATTTTGGAAGCTCGTTCTTGAAAGCCTCGAACAGGCGTGGGATGCATGGCGATGGTTCTGGTAATGGAGGATTGTTTGAGAATAACCTCGCGGCGGTGGAAAGGCAGGCAACCGGTAAGGTGCTTCTTCTGGCGTGTGGCGTTCTCCGTAGCCGTGTAGTTACACCACCGGCACGAAACGCGGGGGTTCTTCAGTGCGCCGCTCGGTGCGGCAACGAATTGTTCGCGGATTTCTTCGCGCGAGAGGGCGTTGATTGCGGCCGCGCGGCTAGGAGTCTGGCGTTGGTGTGCCATCAAGAAGTCTTTGATTGGTAGAACGTGGTAAATCCATGGTGTTGAGGGGTGGTTGAGGAGTGAAGTTGGTGTTCATGATGTCTGACGTTGGGCATCAATACTGGGTATGATATTCCACATATAACCCTAACCCCATGAAAGTGGTCCGTGCGTGAAATTTCCACTTTTCAAAAATCTTCGGTGTGAAATAAGTGCAATTGCGAAAAGGTTGGGGGTGAAGTGAAATTTCGGAACCCTACCAGCCATACACTACGTGCGGAGTTGGGTATCTCTCCGCACGTGAGCGCGTGGCTCGGCCGAGAATATGCTTCTCAATACGCCCGAAGGATATTCGTGCGTGTCGTGTTGAATCTCAACATCCACCTGCTGCTTCCGCAGTGGCGTTGAGAGCTTACCCGAGAGTTGGGTTAACCAATCGGAGGGTACTGTGCCCCTGAAAAACGTCATCCAACATGGCGGCGCGGGGAGCCGAGAGGCCGCCAGACCCGTGGGGCGCGGGGCTCCTGCACCGTCATCAAACAATCCACACGCTCATCGTTGAATTGAAGGTTCCATTATCGGCCGGATGCCTTGTCACTCATTCGAGCCACCTGCATCGTTGTCTCTGTGCGTGATCATATCGTCTGAATTGATTTGCCTGGAAACATCTTTGTGTTTGCGACGAGCGTATGACCCTGGCTTTGTAGTCAAAAGCGGACGAATTGGCTAGATCGTCGCCTCACCAACGCGCAATCTCGCAAGAGCTTAGCCAAGTGCTACAAGTCAAATTCCCAACTGCGCCGCAAGTTTACCCCCTTCTGCCTTGTTGCACGATTCCATCGGAGGCAGGCACTCTTTTCTCTTCCCATCGCATAAAACCAGCGACCGCCACGATGTGTTTTGGCAGCAAAGAAAAGCAACTCTACAACGACAGCGACGACGCCCCGCGTCCCGCGCCAGGCCAATTTCCACAGCAGCCGACCTACGCCGACTCAGGTCCCAAAGCCAGCATGCCACAACAGGTCCAGCAGCCCTACTACTCCCCGGCGCCGGTGTCCCCGGCATCACCACAGTACCAGGCGCCCCCGTCAGCACCCCCGTCAGTGCCCCCGTCGGCATCCTACCAACCCCCTGCCGGTCCGCCCCCAGCTGAGCTCTCCTCCGTCACGCACTCCAACCCACCGGCCGAGCTCTCCTCCGGGGACTTCGCACCTCCTCCGGGCCCGCCTCCCCCCCACAAGAAGGACTCCGACTTTGCGCCTCCTCCTGGACCTCCCCCGGGCCACAATGCCGCCGGCGACTTTGCTCCCCCTCCGGGCCCTCCGCCTTCCCATGGCAAAGCCGCCGACCTAGACTATACAGCTCCTCCGCCCGGTGCGCCGCCCAAGCACGACTGGGAAATCGCGGTCCCGGACACGTCCCTCTTCCCACCTCCCCCGGCCATCTTCTCCGGCTGGTACACCTCCCCCACCTCCAACGCCACAGAAGAAGAAGCCAAAAAGGGCGAAGCCTGGTGCGATGCATACCCCCTCATCGCCCCTCTCACCCTCGACTCGGCCGCCCTCTCCCTCCTCCGCACCAATACCATCCGCCTCATGACACCATCCACCAACTTCCTGGGCAGCCTCACATGCACTGCCCCGGGCGTCTGGTCCGGCGCGACCCAACCCCAATCCACTGACTCCTGCATACTCGGCTACCCGCCCCTCTACTCTGTGCGCGAGCACTCCCCCCTCGCTACAGGCCTCTCCAAAACAATCTACTACGAGGTTCTTGCCAAGGGAACCAGCTCGTCCAATCCCTTCCACTCCTCCAGCAACGAGGACATCTGCCTCGCCATCGGATATACCGCCCTCCCTTACCCCAATTTCAGAATGCCGGGTTGGCACCGCGGTTCGCTAGCCGTCCACGGAGACGATGGGCACAAGTTCATCAACGACAGATGGGGCGGGAAGTCATTCACCGAGCCTTTCCGGAGAGGAGAGACGTATGGTATTGGTATGACGTTCAAGGCGGTAGCAGGTGGACGGATCGAGACGGAGGTGTTCTTCACAAGGCAGGGAAGGATGAGCGGGGGTTGGAATTTGCATGAGGAGACAGATGCGAAGGAGGATTTGCCGGTTACGGGGTTGGAAGGGTATCATGATTTGAGCTGTGCGATCGGAACGTACCAGGCTGTGGCGTTTGATGTCATTTTCGACCCGGCGAGGTGGTTGTATAAGTTGGAGTAAGGGGTGAAGGGAGGTGGAGATGTACGTAGGGACTGAGAACCTGAGGTTTTACTCTGTACATGATAGCAATTGTAATGACGTTTCAACTGAGCCTTCTAATGCATCCTTGAATTCATATGCTCGCTCTTTTGGCTTGCTTTGGGTATACATAAAATAACCAATATCGTTTTCCCCGCAACCCGCATCTAAATCTGCCGGATGTCCTTGCCAACCATCTCCGGCCGTTCCACCTCCCATTCGTCCCGCAGGACAGCAAAGGTGAGATCGCACACTAACAAGCTCAACCCCAGGCCCCATACCAACGTGATAGCGTAGAAGAAATTGGCGTTTCCGCTTCCCGCATAGATCCACAAGTGGTAAAACGCCGGGCCTAGGAAGGTAGTATACATAATCACCGCCGCGATCACAAACGTGTACCGCATCAGCGGGAAGACGTGGCGGTACAGTGGCACCATGGCCAAAAAGAGCGACGCGTCGCTGATGCTGGGGTAGGGCTTGAAAATGGCGAAGAGGCCCAGCAGGAGCGTCAACACCACCAGGGGTTGGCGCCGGATGCGGATGGAGAGCCCGCCGACGTAGCACGAGAGGTGCAGCCAGAAGACGGCGAGGAAGAAGGAGCGGAACGAGTCAAACATTTCGATGAAGAAGTACCACCACAGGCCGATATTGGGTGTGAGATCCGAAAGGGTGAGCTGCACGCCGTAGGTGGAGGGGAGGAACTCCCAGGAGCCGGTGAGAAACCGGGACATTTGGAAGAGGACGGCGATGACGCCAACGACGAGGGCGACGTTGGAGACGGCGAAGTTGTAGCGGGAGGGGATGGGCTTGAGGGCGTTGCGCCGGTCGTAGCAGAGGATGAGGAGGGGTGGGAGGAGGAGGAGCGGGTACAAGGAGAGGTAGGAGGCGAAGGAGATGGCGACCATGGCGCTGAAGGGGGCGCCGGCGACGGCTTTGGCGATGGCGTGGAGGATGGCGGCGGTGGTGAAGACGCTGGTTGAGCGGCCGATGCATGTGGCGATCGTGAAGGGGTTGAAGAGAAAGCTGGGGGAGGGGGGTGTTAAGTGGATGTGTGTGTGGTCAAGTAGGGATGCCACTTACACGGCTGCGACGATGAAGCCACTCCAGCGCTTTTCCCGGCGCGGGGATGTGAAGTGGACGGATGAGCCTGCCTCGCCCGAGTCCGCGATCTTGATTAATGCGCTGGCGCTCAGGAGGTCTACGGCAATGTAGAGGAGGTATGTGAAGATCGGGAGGGTCGCGAAGCTCGGGAGGAGAGAGAAGAGCGGGAGGAAGAGCGGCGCTTGGTGGTAGACGCCACCATCGTATGGCGAGACATTGTGGTTGTAGAGAAAGAGACCTTCTTGCACTGCGACGAGGTTGTTAGCAAAGCCAGGTCATAAAGAAGGGGGTGAACGTACGGCGCTTGAAGCTGGTCACTGGGGTCGAGATCTCGACGCGCCCTGTCAACAGATCCGGGAGACCGGGAAAGAGGGTAAACAGCGCGAGTCGCAGGACGGCTGCGCCGGCGTACAATGCGGCCGTCCTCCCCAGGGTTACCTTGGCGCCGTCCATAGCTCAAATCGCCATTGCCCGCACATGGGAAGGCAGATCGAGATGTTCGGAGCTGTTGAAATTTGGATGCCAGTCAACCTCAAGAATCAGGGGAACTTGCCAGCGAATCAATTGACAGCTGCGTGCTGACCGTTGCCAGCTGACAGAACCGATACTTGGCCGCCAGGCTAATCTTATCAGAAAGCGGTGAGGACGGCAAGAAAGTCGCAGACGAAAAAAAAAAAGCTGAGCTTCGGCCAATGCCCCACCAAAATTTTGCGGCAGCATTTCCTCTGCACTCTGCACCAGACCACCTTCTCGACGCCTCAATCAAACAATTGAGGCACCATGGCGAAAATAAAGAAGAAGGGCCAGTCCGGCAGCGCGAAGAACTACATTACTCGCACACAGGCCGTCAAGAAGCTGCAGCTCAGCCTCCCCGACTTCCGAAAGCTTTGCATCTGGAAGGGAATCTACCCGCGCGAGCCCCGGAGCAAGAAGAAGGTCTCCAAGTCGGCTACTGCCTCGACAACTTTCTACTACACCAAAGATATCCAGTATCTGCTCCATGAGCCGCTCCTCCAGAAATTCCGCGACCAGAAGGTTCTCGAGAAGAAGATCTCGAGGGCTCTCGGCAGGGGAGATGTGTCGGACGCTGCGCGCTTCGAGCGCAATGCTGCCAGGCCAGAAAAGACTGGCAAGCCTCGGTACACCCTGAACCATATCATCCGCGAGCGCTACCCGACATTTATCGACGCACTGAGGGACCTGGATGACTGCTTGTCGATGCTATTCCTCTTCGCTAGCCTTCCCTCGACCTCTGCTGTGCCCGCCAAGATGATCGCGCGGTGTGAGCGACTCTGCCAGGAGTTCCAGCACTACCTTATCGTCTCCCACAGTCTACGCAAGTCGTTCCTTTCGATCAAGGGTATCTACTACCAGGCGAACATTCAGGGCGAGGATATCTTGTGGTTGGTGCCATACAAGTTCAACCAGAGGATCATGGGCGACATCGATTTCAGGATCATGGGCACCTTTGTCGAGTTCTACATGACGCTTCTCAGCTTCGTCAACTACAGGCTGTATACTTCAATCGGTTTGAAGTACCCGCCGAAGTTCGATCAGTTGAAGGACGAGCAAGGTGCTGAACTCGCAGCGTTCTCCCTCGAGGGTGTCAACATTGCGACGGATAGCGGCGAGACCAAGGCCATCACAAATGGCGAGTCGGAGCACGGACCGGATCCCAAGGTCCAGGCTGAGGTCAACAAGCTTGTGAAGCAACTGAAGGACGAATCGTCGAACGGTGGCACGCCGATGGAGACAGACGCCGAGGGGGGCGAGGAGACAGCCACCGACGCAATCGACAAGTTTGAAGCGGCGGCCCCTGGCGGTGATGTTCTTCCTCAGCCTGAGGAGAGCAACAGCGACCCCGGCCAGCTCTTCTCCAACTTCACCATTTTCCTGTCTCGAGAGACGCCACGACAGCCCCTGGAGTTTATCCTCCGCGCTTTCGGCTGCAAGAGGATAGGCTGGGATGCTGTTCTTGGCGAGGGATCCGTCACAACCGACAAGACTGACCCGTCAATCACCCACCAGATTGTCGACCGACCGGTTGTCCGGGCTGCGATGGCGGCCAACGGAGACGGTGAGGACAATCAGACTGCGCAGAAGCTTGCTCTCAACCAGAGATACCCCGGCAGGATATACGTGCAGCCGCAGTGGGTGTGGGATTCCATCAATGACCTAGAGTTGAAGAGCCCTGAGCTCTACGCCCCTGGCGCTGCCCTGCCGCCACACCTTAGTCCCTTCGTCAAGAGTGCACCTGGCGCGTACGACCCCACTCTTCCCCTGGACGCCCAGGAGACGGAGGCGGAGGCTCTCGATGCCCAGCTTGCGGACTCTAATGGCGAGGAGGGCAGTGATGAGGATGTCGAGAACGACATGGACGTTGACTCCGATGACGAAGATGAGGATGAGGAGAATGAGGACGATTTTGGTGGGTTCTCGGAAGGCGAGGGCGAAGAGGATGAAGATGAGGAGGAAGAGACCACGCTGCAGCGTCAGCGTGAGCTTGAGGCAGAGCTAAGCGGAAAGTTGATCAAGAGCAAGCCGGTAGACGCCAAGATGAAGGCGAAGCTGGAGGCTAAGAAGGCGCTTGATAAGAAGGCACGCGAGGAGGCAGAAGACTTGGAGCGGGCCAAGGGCATGTTGAGCAAGAAGAAGCGCAAGCTGTTTGAGCAGATGCAGTACACCAACAACAAGAAGAGCGCTGAGGATGTGAAGCTCCGGTCGAAGAGGAGAAAGCTGGAGAAAGAGAAGGAAAAGGCAAAAGCGAACGGCAAGGCATAGGCTAGATTTCTGTAATGTTTTGGGATTGGCGTACATAGGTATGCTTGGAGATACCAAATGGGTTTTCTCGTTACAATGATCCATCTCCATAAGTGAAACGACCAGATGTGTAGAAGGAACCGTTCTTGAATTTGGAGATTTAGGGTTAGGGTGCTTGAGCAAAAGAAACGAAGCCAATTATTTTCAGATTATTTTTCTAGCCTTGCGCAGCGCCGTTGCTGAACTATGCGCTGATAAAAGTGGCACGCGCGTTTCGTTCAAATTTAAAAGTTTCTGTAGCTTCACAAAAATCACATCCCACGTTTGCCACTCACTCACCTCTACTCGACTGAAACATCGTCTATTCTACACTCGTTTTCTGTCGCGAAACTCATCTCGGCTTGCACTCACCCCGAAACCAGCCAAAATACCTTAGCTTGTTCGCTCAAGTCTCAGGCAGCAAATGAGCCCGCCAAAATGAATTCATCCGAAGACGAAGACGACACTCCGGACCGCCCGCCCCCTTCCACCCAGCGCCCCAACCAAGACCAAAAAACCAACCACAATTCCGATAGCAGCTACTCAGACGACGACGGTGTCAGCGATGACGAATGGGATGAGAACACAGACGACATTCATTCTCTGGCCTCGGAGGATCTCCATGGCACGAGGCCGAATCGCTGGACGGGAGCAGCGTCGACGTGGAGGGGGTATACGGAGCGGGAGAGAAGGACGTATGCGGCGCTGCTGGGTGAGAGGAGAGGGGATTTGGGGGGGCATTTGTTTGATGCTTGGAAGTTGAGGGGGAGGGTGGGAGAGGTGAGAATTTATTATTTTGCTTTTTGGTTCGGGCTTTCTTGTTGTCTCTTTATTGAGTTTGGTGAGTGAGAAAGCTAATGAGTTTGTAGGAAGCAGAGACGGACGGAGAGGGAGAGAATGGGAGCAGGAGGGGGAAGCAGTGGCCGCCGGTGAGGTGGACGGCCTGGCCGATACGCGCGAGTGATGTGCCTGGGGATGGGCTGATGGCGGAGGCGATGGATGAGGAGAACGAGCAGTATACACTGCGGAGACCGGAATTGGGATGGCCTAGCGAGAACCTGGAAGATGAGATATCGGCCACGGTGTTGAGGTTGGCGAAGGAGAAGTTCCAGCGACGGGACCTCCAGGGCAACGGCAAAGAGGAGCAGCAGCTGGATCCGGATGCTATACAGACGATTGAGACGGATGGGTTTGATGAGATGAGCGAGGGAGAGGGAGCTGGGCAAAAAGAAGAAGAGGAGGATACGTATACACCGATTCCGATGGCTGATGATGAGCTGTCCCATTCGATTTTGCACCCGGCAACTAGGAGGATCCTGGCGCGACTGGATGACATGCTTACGATACTGCACAATTCCAGGATGGCAGCTACGAGAATTATGGCGGAACCCGAGCCGGACGATACGGAGACTGAACCGGGATCTGCGAAACGCGGACGGCCACGAAGGGAATCAGCACCGAAGAAGCACCAGTCTCCTTCCAAGACTGGACGACCTAGGAAGACACATCAACCAAGGGATGGAGAGAGTTACCAGGACATGGTCTTGCGGGTTGCCAGAGAATCGAAGCGTCGGCTGCCTGATTATTATGGGTACGAGACCCAGACCGACGACGAGGCAAAAAGGAGGAGAGCCAGGTCCCGTTCAGGTGCTAGGCCGGCGACCAGTGAAGATTATATCGATAGGTGGGCTCTGAGAGGCTGGAGGGATGTCATGGCGGCTGCAGCGTTAGCTGGTTTCTCCCCTTCAGTTCTAGCGCGTGCCACACAGCGGTGCTCTACGCTTTTCGGCCAGGACATGACCCTTCACACTCTGCCCGAGCAGCCAAAGGAGCCGGGTATTGAGCCCATGCAAACGGCGAAGTACACACCAGATGCACGGCCTATTGAGTCGTCAGAAGAGGAGGACAACGCCGAGGTGGAGCTTGAACAACTACGTGCGGTAAGTCGTCAGCCGAGCGTCAGGCCAAGTAGCCCCGAAACCGAGGGCTCTTCAAGGCGGCGCAGGTCGGCTACACCGGGAGGAGGGAGGCAGGATCATTTCTGCCCGCATGCGAGCTGCCCTAGGGCGATCAATGGATTCTCCCGCAAGGGGAATCTGGCCCGTCACATCAAGACCATGCACGGAGGTGGCGTGCCCCATCTCATGACAGTAACAGGAGAAGAAAGCGCAGATGAAATGGACGGCGCCATTCACAAGGACAGGTTCTTACAGATCATCAAGACGCGGAGAGGCTGGAGAGCCGAAGATCTCGAACGTGGAAGAGTTCGAAATATAGTCCAGAGATACAGGACACGAACGCGCGAAAGGAGTTCAGACGACAACAATCACGGTACCAACTACTCGTCAGACTAGAAATCAACGAGAAGCCCCTCAAGATAACCTCCTCAAGTCTCCCTCTTCTCCGAAAACTGTCTTTCCACCTCGGCCGCGAGCTCGCCCAGATTGTCAAACTTCCACTCGAACCCCAACTTCCCCTCTCTCATCAACTCTTCCAGGTTCCCCCCAGTCCCATAATTCTCCTCCTTATCTCCCCCCCTCGCAATAAACACACTCCTCAACCCTACCCCCTTCGCAGGCACATGATCCGCCGTCAACGACCTCGCCACATGCAACAGCTCCCCCTTCTCCTTGTCCACCCCAAAGTGCTCCTTCGCGTGCTCAAACAAGTACCGAAAGTTCTCTAAGCTCGGCTTATACGACCCGATGTTCTGTGCTGTGTACACCCCGTCAAACTCCACCGGCTTCAAGTTATCCCCTACCGTCTTCGCAATGTTCTCGTTATTCACATTGCTCAGGATAATAAGCTTGTAGTGCTTCTTCAGCGTTTGCAAAGCAGCAACGCTATCCTCAAACGCGGGCCAACGGCCGGGGGCGGTCCCGATAAGCGACGGGTCCACGGAGGAGGGGAGTGTGACATCGGCCTCGCGTGCGAGCAGGAGGAAGGACCGACTGAGGTTGGCATCGTAGGAGAGGAGTGGTTGTGTTGCCCAGAGGTGCTCGGAGTGGACGTTGAAGTGCTCGACTGCGGTCAGAGGGCGACGGTTCCAGGGGTGGGAGTCCGGCAGGAGGGAAAGGATGGGGGAGAGTGAGGCGATGAGGCCAGATTCCCAGTCTATGAGGGTCCCGTAGCAATCGAAGGACAGGGCTTTGAAGGAGGTTAGGTCGGGGTGGGCCATTCTTGCATTTGTTGAGCCGGATGTGCGATGGAGGTGGTTGTAATAGAGACAAAAGTAATGTCTTGTAGTATCTGATGTCCTTCCAGGTCATGGAAAGCCGAGCAGCTATGTTCCAAGCAAGGGCCTTGTGTGTGCAGGTATTTGTATGAACTGTGTAGTAGATCGAGATGAGGTAAAGGTGGGGTCTGTTGACGGGAGGGCGCACGCCAACTTAGTGGCGATGGAAGATCACCAGCACAATAGAGCGCTTCTGGCTTGTCTTCGTCGCAAAAGCAGGCGCTTACATGCCCTTGCGTCGGCGAGCTGGTTTGGGAATGAGATGCGATATGAGACTGGCAATCAGCCGCAACTGCAATGTGACATCAGGTTTCACGTTTACCGATTGATGCTCAAGCAACGGGTCTGATAATTTGATCTATCTCTACAATACAATTGACATTGAAGTTCCGCCGCGACTTACTTTTCCTTCTCTATTAGTGCGCTCTCACCAAATCAGGCCAGGGGTAGTTTCCCTTCTAGAGCAAAACTCAAATGCAAGAGAAAAAGCCCACCGGGTAGGTAATGAGATGAATAGAACCCATGGAATCTCCCGTCTACCCGCGCCGTATGTTCCGGACCTTAAGTCTTGAACTTAATACTTGGATACTTCGAAGAGAAGAAAGCTATAGTCCCTACATCTACCATGCTACTGTAATCCCAAACCCACCGCCGTGAACCCTTTACCACACGCCCCCTTGAACCATGAACAGCAAATTATGAACCATGAAAAGAACATCTTCCATTTCGCTCTTTCTGCGTCTCTCTGCTTTCTCTCAGGGACTCCGTCTCCTCGATGAACTGTAATTCACACATACACCACGCACCACACACAAGCATCGCAGACGGCCAAGAGTGAGTTCAGGAGAGGGAGGAAATATAAAAAAAAAAAAAAAGTAGTAAAACCCAACGCTTCAACCACATTACAAAAAACAGACAGACACACGCGCACAGTTTCAGGCCCCTGAAACAGGAAATCTTCGCCACAACTGTATGAGGGCGGGCCTTCCAGAAACTGTAGCGGATCCTCCCTCAGTGAAAATAACCTCCCCACAAAACCCCCGTCTCGTATGCCTCGTATCTGTCCCTTGCTCCCGTTCGCTGCCTCTACCATTCCTGTTCTTCCTGCCCGGACATGGGCTGGGGTGAATCGAGAGTACGGGTTGTCGAGTACATCGCGCGCCGTGCTGGAAATCGGGGAGTGCTCCAGTAGTCATCACCATCAAGTGGTCCAACTCTGCTTCCGTCTTTATTACAAGAGCAATATATGGTGTGGATAGGTCGAGAAAGAAGCGGGGCCTGCATGAACAAACTATTCCATTCTCTTTCGAATTCAGTCTTGCCCCCAACGCCGTCCTATCCCATCCTGTGCCGGCCGGGGCGTCACAGGTTGAAAATGCCATGTTCCCAGATAATCATCCATGCAAGTGTCGAGCGGAGTAAGGTGTGGCTTTGTACCGTGAGATAATGCTTCAGGCGTCCGCCGTCAAGGCTCAGCTGATCTCGCCTCTAGCCTTTCCCCTTCGTCTAAAAAAGTCCATAACTCTTCGTGCTGGACCGCTGCTGCCAGAGTGATCGTGGGTCCGCGAGAACGAATCAGTATCGTAGGCGTCGCCAAGCCGCTTGTTCTTTTGCAAAACAACGCGAGGGGGCCGTCCGCTGCTAGCGATTCTGCGCCCGTCCATCGTGGTCTCCTGCTGGTATTGCTGGGAATAAGGCGCTGTGCCGGGAGGTCGGCGCCTTTCAACCGAAGGATCCGACTCTGTGTTCAACATGGCACCGTGACTAAAGACATCCGGCCCTGAGGACCGTCCGTATTGGTTGGATGCCTGCTGGCGTTGTTGCCCTGGATAAGTGTCTGATGATCCCTGGAGCTGTGCATACATCCCATCCATGGTCCTCGCATCAACCTGCTCCCGATCCGGGTCCTGGTCAACCAGGCGCCCGTATTGGTCGTGCATAGGAGGTTCTTGGATCGGCAGAGATTGCTGCGAATCGGGTGCACGGTCGTCGTCCTTGCCAATACGGATGGCCTTAAGGGAGAACGAAGTCGGGATGAAAGAGAAGCGGCGAGCGTGCTTTTCGTGCGAGGTCTGCGACCCGGATATACTACCAGACCTCTTTTTGCCGAGACCAATCGAGAAAGACCGCCGTGAACGCCTCGAATCCATCGACACCCTAGGTTCGTCGCCTGTCGGCATGGAGTTGTTCATGCTCACGGGTGGGTAGCGCTTGGACTTCTCTCCGGTCTGCTGCTGCTCCCGTTTGCCCTTTCTACCGCCAAACAGCGAGCCACTGCGACCAAAGAGCTTGCCGCCGATTTCGCCCATTGTGCTCGATCTCTTGTGACCCTTGCCCTCTCCGCCGCTGCCCTGGGTGCGGCTCGCGCCAGCCTCGCCTTCGAATCCGGATACCCTGGCGAACTTGGGGGGCACGCTGATGCTGGGCCTGCCGTACTCCATGCTTCCCTGCTCTTGAGAGGTGTTTTGCATGCCGTAGTTTTTGGAGCCGCCTCGGGGCGGCTGCTGGATCCTTCCGTGCGCGTTAGTATCGGCAACTTCGGGGGGTGCAGGTTGGCCGTACGAAGCTCGCCCGCCTGCTCCTACTGCCCTTGAGCCAGACGTAGACCCTCCTGTGGCCGGCCGAGCACCGGCGCCACCAGTGGCCGAAGTCATATAAGCCGCCTCGGAGATGGCACGAGCGTCACGACCCGGGCGCTGTGGGGCCGCGGCAGGGTTGCGATGAGCGCTCGGCGGTCTTTTCGACGAAGAAGGCTTTCCATATGCATCCTTGGAAATAGGGGGATCCCTGGGTAGCGGCTTGTCCTTGGGTGAGGAGGTAGGGCCGTTGTCGACAAGCTCCACGCCACCTTGGCTACCTGATCGCGCCCGAGTTCGTCCACCGGATCCCTGTCCCCCCGAGGAGTCGCCCCGCTGGGTAGTCGTATTCGGCGGCACATACTCAACCTGGACAGTGCGCCGCTTGTTGTCCTTTTGTTGCTTGAGATACGCGGCTTCCGCATCGGCGTCCACAGTCCCATGCTTGCTGACCAGGCCGCCGATTGCAGGTGTAACAGCCGATTTCTTTGAGGACTCGCGGACAGAAGAGCTTCGCGCGATCATCGGGTTGCCCTCCTCGTCCTCCGCTGGTACTGTTGTGTTCTGGATATCTCCAGGCGTCGTGGTGCTGGACGTGATAAACTCGACAACGTGGGCGTATTCGCTCAGCCAGCTGTGGCGCGCGACCTCGAAAAGGTCCGCCCGTTTCCGAGGATTGGGCACTAATATTCTTCGGAGGAGGTCTCGCGCGTGGGGGCTGACATATTCGGGGAATGTGAGGGGTGTGTTGACGATGTATTTGTACAGGAGGTTGATGTTGTCGCCCTCTGGGTTTGCCGGGTCGTCGTCGAACGGAAGGTAGCCGGCAAGCATCGCGTACTGGGACTGTCAGTTTGGGGAGCAGCGCTAGAGCAGATCAGACTTACCAGAATCACTCCGCAGCTCCAGACGTCCACCTTTCTACCAGTGTACAGCGAGTCGCTAACTACTAGTTCTGGAGCCGCATAGCAGGGACTGCCGCAACTAGTCTGCATGAGATCGCCCTTTCTTGAGCCATTCTGCTTAATCTTATCCAGACCGGCGCGCTTGACGAAATCGCGATCCGACAGATTCAGCTCCTCTTCCTCCGAGAGCTCTTCATTGGGGTCGAAGGTGTTGGCGAACCCGAAGTCCGTGATGATGATGTTCCTATTGCGATCAAGCAACAAGTTCTCCAGTTTAAGATCCCGGTGGACGATGCCCTTCTTATGTAGATAGCCTACTCCCGAGACGAGCTGGGCAAACAAACGCCTTGCGGAATTGTCTTTGAGATATCGGTGGTTGAGAATGTAGTCAAACAGCTCACCGCCCGACGCGTATTCGAGGACAATGCCGTAGTGCCGCTCAGACTCCTCCATCTTGTGAAGCCGGACAATATTAGGGTGCGTCAATTGCTTGAGAATGGCAACCTCGCGCATGATCTTGGCCATTCGGGTCGGGTTGCTACCCAGCTGGTCCTTCTTGATGAGCTTGATGGCGACCTAATGGTAGGTTGGTTAACGATTTCACGACGAGGGCATTCCGCCTCGACTCACCTGCACACCGCCCTCTTGCTTCCAACCGAGTTTGACTTTGCCAAACTCGCCCTCTCCAATGGTATTTCCCAGAATGTACTCGCCAAACTTGGTGTGCTTCTCTCGCTTGGAGTGGTCGTGTCGGCTTCGGCCGCCTCGTCGAGTCTCCTCGCCATGGTCGGAAGCCTTGTTGGCAACAATGGGCGGGGGCGCCGCGTCGTCGTCGTCTTGAAGGTTGTTGATCTGATGGGGTTGTGCCAGCTCAAGACGCTCCCGCTCTCGCTCAATGTCGACCTCTGGCTGCGATATCAATATGCTGTTGAGAATTTCGCTTGCTTCTCTCGATGGCCCCTTGGACGAATTCGCTGTAGCGGGGGGTGACCGTGCGGATGAAGTGCCCGAGCGGTTTTCTCGGCTGCTATTCGAGCGATGCGGCTCTTGGGCGACCTGGTGCGCCCTGCGTTGGTCTGTACTGCCATTCGGGTCCCTGGATGAACTTCCGTGGGCGTGCCGAGGCGAAGCGGTACCGCGGTCGTTGGATTGAGTGGCGCGTCGGGCACCCGAGCCCCCGTTTGAGTGATGCGTCGATGACGTCCGCGGCGGCACGGCGGCGGGCATGTTGCGTTTTCGGTCCGAGGACGACGTGTTCTGGTCGGGCGAGGCTGACGACACGGGGACCGGGACGGGCGATGCGAGGGCGGCGCGGGAGCTCATTGGGGAATTGTCGTTGGCGCTGGGCCTACGGGAAGGGCGTCGCGATGATGATGTCGGCGATGCTCCCGAGTTGTGCTGGTTTGCATAGTAGCCGGAGCCTTCTCGCGTCGGAGACGAATGTGACGACTGGTAGTGCCGATTGGACGGCGATGCCGACGCAAGAGGAGGCGTGTTTAGGGCCGAGATGGACGTGGGTTGCAGCGGCGCCGGCTGGAGGGCACTCGACATCTTTCTACGCCGACGCGCAGAAACTTCGCAGGCGATTGCAGCACGCTACGCTGCGGCGGACGAGCTGATGTTTTTTTGGAGGGAGTTCCAATCCAAGCGAGATGGATGGGGGTGGATGCGCGGCTGGGGTTTGGGCAGGCACCGCAGTCGGGTGCAGTGGTGCGAGGGACGACGGAGCGACTCGACAAAAAAAAAGCTAGCAGTTTCAAACGGCGCTGCACAATGCACCACCCGCAAGAATCCTGTTTGCGTAAGGGGAAAAAGAGCTCAACCAAATAGCAACAAGCAACCCGAGTCGCTTGATTCACCAACCAGCCAATCCAGCTATCATTGTGTGTCTAGCAGTTTGTTGTCGAGGCCTTGTGCGCTGATCGCTTTTTGCCTTTGGTTGCTCGGCGTCAACCTGCAGCTGCAGTGTTGCGACGCGACGTCTGGGGGGACCCTCCCAAGGCGGATGGCCCCGGGTGCTGACGAGCTTGTTTACTTGCGCCGCAGCCGCAAAGCAGTGGGGGCGCCGACTGACCGAGACGGACAAGACGAGAGCAGCAAAGTCGAGGCGTGTTTGCAGGGGCTCTCAGACGGCTGTTGGCTTTGTTTCGAGTCGACGTCGGAGGCGCAGAACGGGCGCGGTGAGGGTTGTGTTGGGCAAGGGGGAGAAGGGAGATGAGATGAGATGGGATGGGATATTCAGGTCCGCCCCGCACACACACGCTCTGGCTCATACATGTGCTCTGCGGAATACAAACTACAGTGGGAATTCTACGTCCTGGGGGTGCCATTTAGCGCCACGACCAGCGCTGAGCATGCTCACGCGTCTGAAATGAGCATTTAAATTGCCTCTCCACGCTTGGTTTGGGCTGGAGTTACTTGCCCGGCTGCTGAGACGAGCCATCAAGGAAATTGGCTGCCACGCTGACTGCTAGCGGAATTGGCTCAGGGCACCGCCAAAGACTGTTAGCGCACGGACCACAGCTTAGCAGTGGAAGATAACACCAGAGCGCTGCCTTGCGCTCTGGCCACAATATGCGTTCAACAACGCTCTTATCGAGTCGCCAGCCATTCGATGTTGATCTCCTGGATGATATCACCCTAGCCACTTGAACTCGACAGCGACAACATGATCGACAGCAATGCTCCAGAGCGCCTGAACCGGCCTTACAGCGGCTTCAGGATGAGCGGAGCAAAGAAGATACATCTCACCGACTAGACAGTGTTGACAAGAGGGTATAAATCGTAAGAAGGGTGCCAAAGCTGCGGCGCAGTGTTTTTACCTCACAGCCCTGCGGCACCCAGCTCATTAGCCGGAAGCCGCCTCATTGTTCCAGAACGCTGTTACACATGGACGGCTGGCTCTCTCCAAGACAGAAGAGAGGATCCTGATTGCAATGGTTGTCAGGCTGCCAACCTGCCAGACTGGCTCTTATCAGGATGGATTGGATCTAAATCGTCCACACAACCGGAAGCCCGTCTGGGCCCGTGGCTTGACCGGACCTCGCACTTCTCAAACCTTCTAGGATCATGGCAGGAAGAAAACCCACAACCATTGAGCAGCTGATGCCACGCCTCGCTCTCAAAGTTGGAAGCGGTTTCTCACAACTCCACCCGCCGCTTGGCGGTGGTCCAAGGCTCGATCCAGTGCGGATGCGCAAGGCACTCGCGTCCAGCTGCCCTCGCCCCTCGCCTCGACACCGTCGGTGCCCAGGCGCCCGTCCCCATCAACGGCGACGTCCGAAGTCTCCGCATCGCCGAATATCCAAGCCGGCATCTCGGACTGGCAATGCCTGAAGTGTCAGTTCAACAATGCTGTGTGTGGTTCAGGCACTGTGCGCCTTTGCCTGTTTGGGTATCATTTAAGGGGACGGCCAGCGTCGCGCTGCGTCCCAGCTGCTGCCGTTCCCGGCTAGACCAGAGTCAAGCGAGTGCAAGGGTCAGGGGTTGGGCCCCTGCAAGCCTTACGGCTGGCTGGCTCTTTCAACGTCGGCAGCTTCAGTTCTGGAATCCTGAATGGCTTTTGGCAACGGCATGATCAGACTGTGATGCGTGTTCCACGATGCGCGATGCGGTGCGAAGGGGATGGACCAGCCCTCTAACGGTTTGTTTCGCGCCTTCCTCCAGTCTCGGCGACCTCAAAATCACGACCTCTCCGACTGGCTGGACGCTTCGCCATTCGTCCATCGACAACCACGTCGCGACTGACTGCAAAGCAGCAGCGCGTTCATTCGCGTCGAGGCCAAGGCATAAAGTTGCGATGTTTACCACACAGACAGACAGCCGACAGGCTGCTTCTTTTTAGCCCTCGTTGCTCCCCTCGCACCCCCCCAACTTCGCGACCCATGATCCATGATCCATGGACCCGTATCGCGATCCAACCAGCAGTGACGTGGCCGGCGGGAGCTGATCGTTGTCCCATGGGCGGGCTTGGTGGTGCCGGCAAAATATTTGGATGTCTGCGGGAACGCAGCGCAGGTTACCAACCAAAAACATTGGCCATTCCTACCGCAGTTAGAAAATGGGGTGCCACACCTCAACTTGCATGAAACACATGTAATGACGAGGTAGGACAGCCACTGGAGGAGCTCGCCAGAACCCATCCTTATTTCAAGATCACGATTTTCTCCGACGGTAGCGCAATCTCGGAGGCAGCATCGATGCGAAAACTGACAGCGCTGTTTCATTCTGGAGCGCTCAAAACGAAGCGAGTCACCATCAACCCGCCCAGCGTTCGCGAAAAGGTCAACCACAAGAACCCGCGGGAGGCATTGACGTCGGAGATGAGCGCATAGTAAACGCAGGGATCGGCTGCCCACATCGCAACCTCAACCATCAACTTCGTAGCAACCTGTCCATGCTCCATTTTTCGTTCCGCCATCAGCCATGGCTCAATCTGTTGCGGCTGATAAGCTGGACCTGACTTGCCGCCGCAGCTGATGCAAGCTGCAGTGATTCCCGCATCTGTCCGAGCCCATCCAAACGTAGCTTTCTCGATGCGGAATCTGGGCCGTGAAACCGGGCTGAACGATATCATCTCATGCTGCAAGCACCCTTTTGACTATGGCTGAGAACTCACTCTCCCCCTGAGCGCAAACCAAACTTTCGTCTCATCCGATGGATCCTCCACTTACCCTCAGTCCCATATCTAACTCCAAAAACAGCACAAGAATTCATGCACTTCCCCTCACTTTCGCTTTCGCAAACAGCGTTTCCACCGATCAGAAACGGATTACCGGATCACCCCCAGGGGCAAAGCGCCCGGGATTCCCCAGCTTTTCAAGTCAACAAGAACCTCGTGCTTGTGTCGCAACCAAACAACTCCCCCCCCCCCAAAAAGGAATGTCGCGCAGCGTAGAAATGATGTGCGAGGCCATGCGCTCGTGAAACCTACCTAGTACATCCATAACGTAAATCTCTTCTACTAATCCTTCTGTTTGCGGCTCCTGTGCCTCTCGGACTCCGATTAGACATCGGTCGCCCCGGGGAACTCCACATGCTCTCCGTCCGGATTTCTGCGAGTACCCGGTTGCTCCCCTCTGCGGGTATCCGGGAGGTGAGACGTTCTGGAAAGGGGGGCAGCATACAAACAGCATGGAAGAAAAAGGAAAGAAATGGTCCGATGGGAGAGCCAAGTAAATGCGCCCTGGAAAAAAAAAGTATGCGTGTGTGTGACAAACGCCTGTGGGTTGCCGTGGTTTGTCACATCTCCTATGAGGGGAGGAAATATGTGATAGGGTATCAGCCACAAACAAGTGGCTGAGGAGGGTGTTGTGAATAGGAGCAAACGGGTTCAGGAGGTGATGCGGTTTGCGGGTGATGGCACACTGAAGGCCGATGGTTTCGGGCACTTGCATGCTAACGAACTCAGCCCCCTGGATATTTGCTAGCTAGGTACATTAAATGCAGGCCAACTGACTATCCAACTATCGTGCCGTGCTTGCTCCAACTTTGGGTATCAAAGCTTGATCGAAATGTCATATACATCCAACACCACTGCCAACGCCGTCACAACTGCCATGTACGCCGCTAGTATCCCCATCGTCGGCATCGGCCCCACATGCAGCGTAGGCACCGTCATATTGACCAGTCCCGTTAGCAAGTTAGCCACTAGGAACACAGCCAGCCCATTGCGGTTATACGCCCTTAGCACCTGGCTCGTGGCTGTGAGATATGCATCCTTCTCAGTGCGCGTGTCGTTTGCGTTGTAGAAGGAAGGGAAGAAGACGATGTCGAGGATGTAGAAAATAGAGAGGAGGACGGTGTTGGTGGCAACGACCCAGAGGATGTATGGGAGGTTGGCCATGCGGCGAGACACAGAAAGACCCGTGCCGTAGTTGTAGTCTGTGCAGAGGAAGTAAAGCGTCGACCAGACTGCGGACCAGGCGGCTAGGGCGAGCAGAAGTCGGGTTCGCTGGGAGGTGCCGCGCGCGTTGAGGCGCCGGGGAAGGACCAACATCCCGATGTCTTGGCCGGCCAGGAAGATGGCAAGGTAACCCCAAAAGCTGAAGATGCCCTCGCGGTTCATGGACAGGAGGTCCGTCCGGGGGCCTGCAAGGATGTAGGCTTTGAGGTCGGTGCTTTCAAGGGTGACCTGGTAGAGGGTGCCGAGGAGGAGGGCCAGGGCTGCATAGGAGGGAATGATGCTGAGAGCGGACTGGAAAAGGGCAATGAAGGGCGGGAGGAAGCCCAGGGTGAAGAAGAAGTTCCAGTGGACGCCGTACTCTGTGACATGCTCGGCGTAGTCAAGGCCCTTGACGCTCAGAAGGCGGATGATGCCCAGGGCGAGGAGGGGCAGAGAGTGACGTAGCGACCGGGCGAGACGAGTAAACAGCGGAGTGGTGCGGCCGTCTGCACGCTCCTTGAGGACGGGGCGGGAGGCGACGATGCCAGCTGAAAAGACGAAGGAACCGACACCCATGTCCATCAGGGAGGTGCCCCAGGTCTCGACCTTGGCGAAGCGTCGGGGGAAGATGCGGAAATCCACGGCGAGGATGCAGATGCAGGTTAGAATCATCATACTGCCGCGGTAAGTGGTGAGAAAGGGCTTGGTGGAGAGGACGCCGAGTTGCCCGACTGCCACGCCCGAGGGCGCCGAGGACTTTGGGTCGGACTGCGCATTGGGAGGGAGCTTTGGCTTCTTCCTACGGCCTGTTGGGTTTGCGGGGATGACGTAGACAAAGAGAGCTGTCGCGAACAGAAATGTACTCAAAAGTACTGGCGTGCCGGAGTACAAGGTAACAGATAATAGGGGGGCGCCAACATTCAGGAGAAAGTCGACGACAAGTCCAAGAGGAGTCTGCGGCCTGAAGAGAGCCTGGCGCGCCTGCAGGACAGACCAGAGAATTAAAACCACCTATGTTGTCTTTATCAGTAAATTGAGCTGTGTCCGTCCGGTTTAGAGTACACACAGTTGGGGCGGCGAGGACCTGCGATATCTCAATCACGGATCCGCCGGAGAGATTTGACACGAAATCCTCTTTCAGCTGTTTGTAGTTGGTCGCGTTCGCCATCTTGCTACGCTGTTGCAACCGGAAAGAAGATGCAAGAAAAGGGGAAAAAGATTATGGGGCACAGAAACTCAGCGAAGCATTGCAAAAATCTGGCTTGAAGCAAGACTGTCGTCGACTTGTCAATTGTCAGCCTCGTTGACAGCTTGTGGTTTCTGGACAGCTGGAAGCTTGGTCTCAGCCCCTGGCGAGCGTTGGTAAGCCCACCAATCAGGTGCGACAATTCCGATCGTTGATCTGCGGAGCCCCACAGGGCTCCAGAAACGTCGCTGCGCCTTCCCTGCTCTTGGCATCAGCTTCAATATCTCGTCACCGTCGACTGATCGTCGGAAGACTCGTCGTTGCGAACTTCAGTTTTATTTTTCTGATAAAGCACGCTACAACTTGACAGGTTACGCGCGCATGCCAGAGTCTGCGCTATGCCTTTTGCCCAGTGGCCAAGTTCTGTCCGATTCCATGAACGGACACTGTCCTTTTCTTTGTTCTTGCATCTGGAGGGCTGGTTCTCAGCTCCGCCAAATGACGCCGCAGTGGAATGCGCAATTTGCTCGGGCATATCTTGGATCCCTCCGTGTTCCTGTTTCTTTGTCTTTCCGCTGTCGACAACCATCGCGAACCCTGTCAAGGGGCTTTGTCTCGCGCCGCCGCATCTGACTCAACGCCATCAAACGCTGCTGCTTTCAAAGATGTCGGCGAGCTCGCCATCCATATATCCCCGAAAAAGAGAGTCGTCGGCAGGCGTACAAAATCAAGACGCCGGGCTTGCGGCCGTAGCTACTGCCGCTCCTCCTTCATCCACAACCCCTACATTACTTTTCCTACCATAAATTGAGAAGTTCTCAGTTGCTCAGTCAAACCATCAAATAATTTCAGAACCAGTTCAAATCACAGGCATCAAACAACATCATCGAAATGGAGACACAGTCTCGACTGCGACCCCCGAGCCTGCAGACGCAGTGGCCGGAGCACGAGAGGCTCTCGCATCATCCCGGATCACACACCCATTCCGCCCGCTTCTCGCCATACTCGTTGAGCCCCCGTTCGCCGTCGTTGAGATCACCAAGCGCACCCAGCCCCATGTACCCCAGATCGCCGGGATTCGACCACTCTATGCGGCGACACGAACGAGCCATGGTTGACAGTCTCGATCAACGAGGGAGGCGGGGCTCTGATCACAGTTACTGGTCGCTATCCCCAATCGCCGAAGCGAACTGGGATCGGCGTCGCCATTCCTACGCCGTTAGTCCGGCATCACCTCGCGCCCCGGCGCCGACGCCGGTCACCGACCAGATGCCCCGTGGTCTTCCGGCTCCGTATCGTTCTAGACATCAGACCCTGGCGGCCGAGAGCAGATCTATCCTCCTCGCCGGGGCTCCCGCAGCCGCGCAAGCCAACAGGCCGAGCCCAGCATCTAACCGTCGTCATTCGCTTCCGTCGCCGTTGCCGTTGCCGTTGCCGAATAGCCGTCGGAATAGCCAACAGGAGCGAGCGTGGCTTCAAGCCTGGGGGCCTGTTTTCCTTGGCGATATCACAGACGCCGTTTTCGTCTCGGCTGTTTCTCTCCAATATATCGACCGGTTCAACGGGTCATCATCTGGGGTCAAGAGTCCGAACTCAACAGACAAGGGACCGAAACCTGCAGGCGAGATGACCATTCGCGCCCTGCTCCGTCCGAACGATAACCCTACCAAGCTTCGCCGCGTCAGCGCGAAGGTCAATATGGATGGTCTGCGAGCGACGGTTCCGCGACTCCCGTCGTCGCCCAGTGCGGCAAGCCCTCGAATACGCTCATCCAGCTTCAAGCTGGACAGCCCGGCGCAAGAACGACATTTCTCCACCGGATCAGACGTCTCAGCCCCTTCCGTCAAAAACACCATCCCGATCCGTAAGTGGATCCCAGCCACGCCCCACACATGCATTGAGATGATGCTAACTCTGATTCTAGATGGCCATTATGCGGCATTTCATCTACCTTTGATTGCGGTTCTCATCTTCTCGGGTCACGTCAAGACACACGACATTCTCGAAATTCCCATGCCTCACCCGACAGTCTGGAAGCGAACAGTGGAATATGTCTACACCGGCCGCGGAGAGGTCACTGACCCTATGAAACAAAACATTCTGTATCTGGGAGGCAAACTTTGAGCGAACGCCAGCCGGGCTTAGTTCCCCGTCCCGCACTTCGGTTCTCCGGTAAGGCACCGCATGACCTCTGGCGCTTCTTTGTGTTTGAGGGGCCTCGTGTAGCCTGTACATTACCTTCAAGTCCTTTGTCTCACCTTTCTTTCTCATGGCCTTTGATAGGCCTGATGGACAGTGTCCGCGTTAGCCAGGGGGGCTCGGCTCTAGCAGCCTCGCGCCCCGAGGACGGGATGACGCCAGACCTCGGCACAAAAAATAGTAGTCTGTTATGATGGGAGCATGGTTGGGATGGAAACACCGCAAATATAGTTATTTACGCCTGTAAAACATTACGATCATCTTTCCTGTCCGCCTTCTAGCCTTCTAGCTCCCTTCTGTGCTTAGCCTCCGCCATACTATTGGGCATCAGCCCTATTTCGAACCGATTAAGTTTCGATCCCGCGCCCCAAGCTTTGACGGACTGCACCACAAGCCTTGTACCGAGTCAATCTTGTCACTGCCATTCTCCCCTTTCCCACAAGTCCCTGATACCCTGACTGTTGGTCCCATGGCAACCCGAGTTCCGAAGCCCGCTAGTCTTCCCCATGAACTAGTCCACAAATTATATGATTCTCCAACCCCTCCTCACCCACGCAACATGCCATTCTTGGAATTCCATCTCGCGCCCCTCGAAAACATCACCGCCATCCAACCGGAGCCTCACCATGGCGCGCCCTCTTTGCCATGGCCATCCCGACACCAACCACGATGAGCATCCCAGCGCTTCCTCCTCCAAATCAGACAGCACCGACCATCTTCCGCCGCCCTCCTAACCCCGCGCCCCTCATCTATATAAACGGCCTCCCCGGCGTTGGCAAAGAGGCACTCGCCGAATGCCTCTCCCTCCTCCTCGGCCGCGAAAAGTCCATCCTGCTCAACCTCCACAGCATCAACCCCAACCTCTCACCTCCATGCCTTACCCCGGAACACCCATCTTACTCATCCCCTTCCCTCTCCCCCTCCCTGGTCACCCTATCCCGTGTCCTCAGCCACCCCTCGAATACCTCTCGCCTCGCCATCCTCGCGCTCTGCCTGCACGACACACCGCTAGGCCAAGCAACCATCTTGACCCTTCGCTCCGCGGCTCTATCCGCGGGTCGACTCTTTGTTCCGATAAGCTTGACGTGCGAACCGGCGGAGCATCTGAAGAGGGCGAATTCGCTGCAGAGGCAGTGTAGCCTGCACAAGGGAACGGGAAGACCAGGGAGGAGTGGGAATGTAAAAGGGGAGAGGCCAAGAGTGGCGAGGGCGAGGGGAATGGTGACAGTTGATATTACGAGGGTGTCGTTGTTGGAGGCGGCGGTGCAGATTTTGGAGGTTGCTAGGGAACGGGAGAGGGAAGTTGACGAGATAGCGGAGATACAGGGGCAGGGTGAGGTGTTGAGGTGTTGAGGTGGTGTTGATACCCCTTTTCCTTTTTTTTACTGTTGTGTTTCGGAGCGGAGAAGCGGAAAAGGGGCACGGGCGGCTGTAACTTACCCGCCCGACCATCTAGTCAGCCGGCCACACGCGACTCTGCTGCCCTGCACCGTGCCGCCCCAGTAACGAGAACAAGCACAAGAACCAGCCAGGGTCGGGGACTACGCTTCCCTTCCGCGGATGGAGACAGACGGGTGTGCCCGTCTGGGGCAAGGGTAAGTGTACTGCTACACGCCCGATCCCCCTCGCCTCACCGCCCTCGACACACACACCGCCCTACGTCAGACCTCCTTACCATCCCGATCCACAATCACAAACCAGGTCACATCGGAGGGGAGGGAGCCCGAGCCCAAGGGACGAACAAGAGGAAGAGCCAAGCGCCGCACATGCTGCTGTGTCATGTCCAGACGGACGAACTGCCGCCGCCGCCTCACCAGACTGTCTGCCTACCAGCCAGTGCGGGATGTTCCGACGTTGCCTCAAATCCTCTCCGTCCGTCCACTCCCACTCACCGGCCCAGGAAACGGGGGGAACGGGGGATCAAACGCCACGTGCGAGTGGCGTGATAGGACCCTACCTGCCTTACCGGGCCAGGGAGACACCTCTCTCCCTCTCAAGAGGGGGAAGCCAATGACGTTCTAGAACGGAGCGAGTGTCAGGGGGCCACCCGTACATGCTTCTACAACCCTACGAGGAAGCATCAGACAATTTTCTTCATGCGCATATATACCACCACGTGTTCTTTGTTGTCCTTTTCCCATTCACTTGAACTATATTCGATGGAACCTCAGATTCAGATTGCAATCCCGGGTCTTGTCGCCAGATATATGCAATGTAGAAGCCAGATATGGGGGGCATCCTTGGCCCTTGGCCTCCGCCCACTTACACGCAGCGTCCGGGTGATCGTACATCCACCCACCCTTTCATCACTGTCCCGTGTATACCCTCAGGCATCGTGGCCGGCTGTCCACTCCAAGCTTCTCACAATGCTCCTCTACGTAGCAACGGACCCCTGCCGTCGGGGGTTATGATCACGCCAAGTGTAGATAAAACAAGTGTCCAACCCACGGCCGGAAGACCCGCAAGCGGTAACCCGTTCCCCCTTCTCACCCAAGGCCTTGTCCAGCCGTTACACTCTGACAGAAAAGTGGATAAAAATCAAGAAAACGCTCCATCCAAAACTCAAGGATTTCCTGCCCTTGCACGTGAACTCACGATGCGGACATGCTCGAGGGGCTCCTTGGCATCCCGCTGCTTTGTCGGGATCATAAACCCCGATATCCACCTGCGATACAAACACCCAGCACGCCCTCTCAAGATCGCACCCTAACACATCCTTCAGTCCGGTCTAGTTCACCGAGAGAACCAGCGGATACGACATTGCGATCCACACATTCTCCGCCGGGCAATCTCGCCCTCATTGGGCCGGTTTGGAGCCCGCTCGAGCCAAGGTACGCAGTGCAAACATCCCGCTCCAAAACTGCCACCCCCTTGCCTGCCGAGACTCCAGCTGCCCGCGTTTTTGACCATCCGGCCGTCCACCCGGACGTGGGGAGCCCTCGTTATGGAAGAGTGCGGCCCGAGGCGGGTTGATCGTAACCAATCTCCGTAGCAATTAGCCTCCCACTAGGTGTGGCATACTACAAAAATCTGGATACCTTTTGGGCCACTCCTGCGTCACTCGACAGGCAAGGAAGCTGTATGCGCTTACTGGAACCAATTTCTTGTTTCCCGCAGCACTCGCAATGCCTGCTTGGAAAAACGCACCTCAAGTACCGCCCGTTCACGTCAAGCCACATGCAACTCGACCGCGTTGCCAGACAAATCTCATGATGACGGGACGCTATCCCGTCCAATCCCGTCCTGCCTGCGCAGAGCTCGTCCACACGGCCCCCGACTTGCCAAGCCAGCGAACGCCGGATCTTCCGCGACCAATTGACAGCAAGCAACCCGGCAGCGGGCTCCGGAGTCGGGACTGTTGCTGACTAGCTAGCCTCATCTCCTGTGATACCGAACCGAGTTCGCCCGGGGGGGGGGGACAAAAGTGTAGAAAAATGCCCCCATTTAGGGCCTCACGGCTTCTCGAACACGAGGGGTCCTGCACCAGAGTTGACTCTCAGTACCTGCACCACCGACACACCCGCGATGTTGACGGGCAAACCAATGACAGGACAGATCATGGCGTGCTCAGGATGTTTGCCGCGCTACTGACGCAGAGCGAATTGCGTGCATGCTGCACGCTCAGACACACCAAGCGGCCCCGTGGAAAGAAAAGCAAAGCAGAAAAAAAAAGAGATGCGGCACAGGTGAGGAAAGATCAAAAGTCGATTTTCAACCCCAGCCTTCTCGGGGTTGATACATCGACGCCCTATCCACTGCTGCATCCGTTTGTGAGGCAAAATGGGAGGAAAATAGAGCCAAGGATAGACCCGACCGTTTCACTTGCCTGCAGCATTTGCCCGAATGCGCCCTGCTCGGCCTCCAAGTCATGATGCAACTCCCAAAGCGGCCTGGACGAGGAAGAAGTCGGAGCAAGCCGCAATTTTTGCGCTGCCACTTGCATTCGTCACCATGCAGCTAAGATGAGCTAGCTGCCAGTGATGCGTAGCAGGGCGACGTCGTGTACTATCAGCAGTGGCCACGCTACGGGTAGGCTGGCCGACGGCGAAACCACCGATTGACATCGGCGGCTCGATTCGCCTTCCATCTCCGAACCCCAGCGACGGCCCCAATCCGGGAGAATCCAAGCCGGCCGGGTTTCGTTGCAGAAATCTCCCCGCTTTGGTTGCCCTTTGGGATTGTTGTTTTGCCGGTCGAACGAGAGCTGCAGCAGCTCTGCCACAGCGGCAGAGCGTCGTTGGAAGCTGTGAGACGTCGGTGCTCGTTTGCGCTGCCCCCGAAGCTGGGAACCAAATTTCTGTGCGATATATGTCTTGGCGAGGGCCTGATAAGCTTATTTCCCAGAGGCCCCGTCTGGAGAGTCTTAGTCAGCGAAGAAAGCCAGCCGCGCCCTGTCAACCTTGGCCCACACCAACCTGGACCCTGTCGCGGCCGTCCCCGCAGTCGATCGCCATTTTGCTTTTTCTGCTGCGAACATCGCCTGAGCCCCACACCTTCGTACCTTTTCCAACGACCATCAGTCACAATATGATATCTCACCTCTGCGTGCATCGCGAGCTCGCATCCAGAGAGCCCTTCTCCGCTCCGTGGGATGACTTCGCCGAGATCGGTCTAGACCCGACAAGGCCAAGAGCCGGATTTCCGACCTGTTTCGGGTCGGAGCGATGTGTCGCTTCGCGCGCTTGTGCCTGTCCTGCTACCCCACGTCACCGTTTTGGAGTGCAAGGTATCTACCCCTCCAATGTGTCAATGTGTCAACGCTCGTGGGAGACATGGAATGCTTCTGTCGCGTGACGAAATATCAACCATCGATCGGAAGGCGCTTGGCGCTGGGATAGAGCTTATTCCCGCCTGTTTCCAACACTCATCAGTATGCTTTGCCGCCCTTGCCCCGCATCTCGTCGCCGTCTTGCGCCGCAAGGAACTGCTGCGTTTTGGGCTTTGTCATAAAAACCCCCAACTGCCGTGGAGAAGCTCCTCCAGCTACCGAGTATAGCAGGCGTGGGCGTGCATGGAATTCGCAATTACCAGAGCACCATGTTGGGACGCCCTGCATGCAACAGCGCTCCCCGAACGCAGGACAGTGTCATCGTGTTCCATGTGCATCATATCTTGGCCGTACGGGCTTGGTATCCGGTATGCCCGCCAGCTTAGTGTCCTGCAATGCGGCAAGCGAAGCGTCACTTCAGAAGGCAGCCCAATTCTGCAGCAAGGGAACGTGAATTTGCTGACGTTGTCGCGGGATTTGAGACATGGAGGAAGGCTGTCAATCCTCATAGAAAGGTTAGAAAACGGTATCAGAGCTTTCCCGACGTCAGTCAACCGCACCATGTCCTGCTGTGTAGCGTCTCTTCGCTCGGGTCCCGCACCACACCCATGTTTGTTTCGTTTACCCCCCCCCCCCCCCCCCCCCCACCCACCCACCTTCCCCTCTCCCCTCACTTTTTTAGTGTGCGCTCAAACACCCCCAGCGTGGATCGTGTCCAAACTTCAGACCGAGGAAGCTCTGTGACTGGCTGACCACCTTCGGTGCTGACCTTGAGCTCATGTGCCTACCCGAGACGCTATTGTCTAGCGTGGTCACTTTGAGCTCCGAGGTAAACTCGAGGGGATAGCTTCTCAAAAGCTCATGATCGTCCTCCGAAGTATCCTTGTCGATCTCCTGGCCTCAGTAGGTACCCATCTTCGGTGCAACGAAGACGGGTGGATCGTTTTAATCAAAATCCCACCCTTTTCCTCCGGGCGTACAAGTCAACCTGCCATCTGCATGCCTCATGCCGGGCTTCGAAAGGCTGCGAGACATTGCGTTTCGGACGTCCTGCAAGAAGGCACTCCGCCTCAGAGACCCGCAGCTCGCCATACGCAGGCCGAAACCCGAGCGCTGAAAGGCTAATGAAGACGCAGGTCCAAGTGAAAGAGGCTAGTCGTGGTGATGAGAAGGGGGTTGAGGGTGCGCAATATCGCGATATGGTGTCGTAGATTTGCCGCTCGACGCACCTCAAGGGCGTGCCCCTGAAGAGCCTGGTCCATGGGAGGGGAGTGTGAGTACACTCAAGCCTCACGACGCGGCTCACTATCGTGTGGGATTTGCGGGGCCGATATTATGGTGTTATTTCAACGTCAGCCACTACCACTACCACCTCCCCAACGGCATTAGTGCAGTTTCTCGTGGAGGGGGCTTGATGCAACTTGCTCCCCTGCTAACGCAATGCCCCCTAGCGCTGGGCCGAACTCGATCTGCCCGGCATCTTGTAGCGTAGGACCGAGCTGGGGCAGGCAACCCTCGACTCAGGTTAATCACTTGGCGGTGGTCCACTGTTCCGTCTGCACAGTAGCCCCCGGCGCCAGGGCCTGGCAGTTGCCCGTTGCGGCAGAAGCAACGGACTAAACGTCAAATTAGCATCGTGGCTATTATGTCACGGGAGGGGCAGGAAAGAGGGGAGGCTTGTATCTAGGTTGCCCAGGCTGTTTGGGGAAGCTTACTTTGTGTGTATCACGGGTTGATGCCCCACCAGCCTTTTGTCCAACTTTGGCGATGGCAACGATCACAGTGCCACACTCGTATCAACTCGCCGCGTCCTATCAACGGCGTTGGTTGCTTCATGCTGTGACCGGCACCAGGACTGCGGGATGGATTTCGAGCAAGTGGTGGGGTCGTAGAATTTGATGTGTTGCGCCGAAGTGGAATACTTTCGACGTTGTGACTAACTGGCAACGAGAACAGTCGTGTACTGCAAGCCAGTGCCTATGCGACAGGTATCACTATTCATACGGAGGACGGGAAGGGCGTGTACGGAGTAACTGACATGAAAAAAACTGCCCGAGACGGGCTTGGAATCTCGGGGTTGTGGATATCTTGACTGCGCTCGACTCGACTGTGCCAGAGAATCGGCGATTGGTGCGAAGGCGGGGAAGCCAGTTGAGAGAATCTGGCTGCTGACATGCCATGACTCGGGGGGGGGGGGGGGGGACGGGGGGCAGTATTACGGGCGTTCTTTCCCGAATGAATGCTTCAACTCCCACTGACTCCTGCCACAGCAGAGCATCTTTGCTCGCTTTGCACACCTAGGTGACTCCACACCTCCAGTTTGCCCCCCTGATTGGACTAGACAGAGACGCAACCGTCTTTCGGGTGCCGTTCCCTGGCCAGACCTTTGCTGGATCTTCAGCCTGGTCAAGCCGACCCCTGATCGTCCGGCGCGCGATGGTCAGCTTGCCAGAGGCAAAATCGCCAGATGCGTCCCGAGAGCAACCTGGGGAACCTGGGACGTCTGGCAGGCCGGCAAGATGGCGCTGCCTCCCCGGGTCATTCGCGGTTGGGTGGTCTAGACAGTTAAAGGCAAGGCTTGGTACCCGGGACTGCACTGTGACATGTAACTACATAGTATTGCCCAAATTTCCTTGATTCTCTGGCGTTGAGACCCCCGCTGGTGTGTTTTACCGGCCAGCCAAGCGCGCCAAGCAGCCTGAGATCCCAGTACCGGCAGGCGAGCAGCAGAATGACGAAGCCAGGCGCGTCTGCAGCGCACTTCGTGTTCTCCGATTTTTTTTTCGGGGATGGATGCTGGGATGTTGTCGATGAGGCAGACCATTTTGTTGTGCTCAGCACACTCTCGGCCTGGGTATCACACACCACGCCCCAACCCAAACGAGGGCACGGGACGGGAGTCGCTCAAAAATGGCCGTAACAACTCCCGTCGTAAGGGATTGCGGGGCATTGGTGATGATGGTGGAAACGACTGCAGAGCCGACGGGCGACGTAAACCCGACTGGCGAATCGAGTCGTCTAAGGCCACTATTTCAGCTATGCCGTGTAACACCTTCGCCCACAGTGCCCCCCAAAAGGGAGTCTGTATCTCGTCCGGGAGCGTTCCAAGAACACGCATGATGGCGTGCATCTGGCGTTGTGCCACATTACTGCCATCCCCGGCAAAAGTATGGTTGCTACACCCATTCACCTGTGAGGAGCCGAATTGGGACGATGGGCTGCTGTTGATTGGCCCATCCGCACGTCACATCCACGAGGACGCGAGGGGTTGGCCGAGCGGTCACAGACTAGCACATGGCTCCGTGGAGTGTACTGTTAACGGACATCGGACAGTCTTCAGCTGTTCCCGTTGGTCTATCTAGCTCTAACGGACCTCAGTCTACCTGGTTTGGCGATCGCCAAGTGTGGGCGCCAAGTATTAATCATCTTCAGCAGCCGATCGCCCCCTTTTTTTGCTAAGCCCGTTGCCTCAGGGCCAGAAAACACCAGAGGCAAAGCCGCTCTATGCCTCGAAGATAAATGTGAAAGGCACGACCGACGCTCCTTAATGCTTCCGCTAATTCGCGCTTGCGATGCCATTAAATGCCTGATATCCAAATAGAGGCGGGGAAAAGGAGACAGAGAAAGAAAATAACTTTTAGATCCCAAAAAACCGCCAACTTTTGCCAGGCAGAGAGGCACGCCCGAGGCGCGCCGGACCTGCTTCCTAAGGGCCCTAATGATATTCCCCTAGGTGTGCTAGGGGGAGAGGCCCGTTTTGCCTCAACCCTTTGTTAAACCCACAATGATCCCAAGAAGGAAAACCATGTCATTCCGCCGTAGTCATCATGACCTTCGTGACCCGAGGAGCGACCGCACAGAGTGGCCACAAAGCACAGCTGTTTTTGCTATGGTGGTGCGTCAGGAGACCGAACCCCTAACTGTGATGGGCTTCCGATTGTCGGTACACCCATTGGGCTCGTGCTTCTGCGTCGAGATAGTCACGCGGCGCGTTTGCGAGCTAAGAGCATAAAGAATCGAGTCTGGCATGTCCGGGCCTGCCGGCGTGTTCATAGTCGGGTTGCGAGGCGGCTTCTCTTGCAGTCTGAATTGGTTGTGCTCGTCACCGTCTGCACGGCTGCCCCACGAAGTCTGCGCCGTTGTTAGAAGAAGGTTTTACGGCGATGCCGGAGAAGAGGCTTACATGTTTGAGAGTGAAAAGCGCATATAGCTTGACCAAGCCATGAAAGTAGCCAAAAATGATGGATACTGGCAGGTAGACGATATCGCTTGGGTTCTTGCGGAAGAGACCTACGAGCTTCACGACCTTGGTGAAGCAAAACATGAAGATGATCTCGGCGGCCAATAGCGTGTACCGGTCCTTGAACTCCCAGTTCTCCGTGGCCCACCAGCAAGAGAGCAGCATCAGGGGGTCGGTAATAAATGCCAACGAAGTGAAAGTTGCGAGATGCAGGGCGTACGTGCACCATGGCTGCTGACTATTAAAGATGTGTTAGCTGGGGCTGACGTGAAGAATGGGAAGAATGCTGGGGGCACGCACGTAAGCACGTATCGCTCGTGAACGAGACTGGTCCAGTTGCTCCTCCAGTTGCTTCTTGCCCAGCGCGAGCACTGGTAAAGAAATTTAGTGCTAGTCTCCAAAGTTGTCTCAATCTCGCACTTGGGATCGTACTGAACCCAGGTCTTCCATTGATTTGCAACTAGCCAACGGGTAACAAAGTTGTCGTCGTCGGCGTTGAGTATGTACTTGCCCCACTTCTCGTTCTTAAAACCGCCCAGGAAGTCATAACTTTTGAGAATCTCCGTGCGATAGGCACCGGTCCGGCCAGACATGCAGGAGGTGCCGCCATCAATGTTGTGGGTGGCCGAAATCTCGAAGTTTCGTCGTTCGATGTAAGCTGCGCCGAGCCAGTTGTAGAGGCGGGTTTGAAGGTCGCCACCAACGCGCTTCACCCGCTGGCATGTGCCGACTCCTCCCATCTTATCGTCCTCAAAGGGAGCTAGGATCCAGGGCATCAACGTCACGGGCCATTCCACGTCATCATCTGCCATGATCGTGATGGGCGTCTTGACATGGTCCTCCTCGAGCGCCTTGCATACCTGGAGTCGCTTGTTCGCCTTGTCGACATGGAGAACTTCAATAGCGGTGGGGTGACCACTGCCCGAAGACCGCAGCGTCTCAGCCATCTGCTCCAAAGCTTCGTGCTTGTTATAGGTCGTTACCAGAATCAATTTGGCGGGGCGACATGCCAAAATACTCTGGAGAGAGTCGCGGAGGTCCTGAAAGTGGTTGTGAATAGTTGGGATGATGACAGTGACATCGTCGGAGGTATACTTGGGCTTCTCGTCCCGCGGTGTGACAGACTTGTACGTCCAATGACTTATGCAGTGGACGATGAGCCGCAGGTAGCGGTAAATCCTACGGAAGTATTAGCAACAGGGGGGTAACATCCAGGGAGGTAGAAGCATACCAGAAAGTTGTATGGAAAATCGCCCAGAACTTCACGGACCAGAGGAAGTCCAGCCTCTGAATTACAATATCCATTAAGCCAGCCATGTTGAAGCTGGACAGGTGAGGCAGTTTGACCGTGTTTGATGTCTTGCTGCCAAGCGTGAAGGAGCAACGGGATCTCTAGACACTGTATTTTGTGTATGCCTGACTTTGCCACTTATGCGGATCGGAAGACCGGGCTCTTGAAGAGGGGTATTTGCGATAGATAGAGATATGGTGATGCTGCTGCTTTGGCGGGGGGGGGGGAACCGCGGGTGAGCGGAGCGGCTGTGGAGACGAAAGCGGGTGAAGTAGCCGAACGACAGCACCGAAGCGTCCCTAGGAGAGAGGAGACCAAACTGGTGGGGGTAGAGGTCCACGGGCAGCAGGGAACAGGGAGGGAAAGAGAGAAGGTGTTGTTGAAGAGGGGATGCGTTGGTGGCGAATGGTTCGCTTAGACGGGAGTCACTGAACGAAGCTACTCCTGCTCGGAGGGTAGGGGGCCTCGATGGGTAAAGGTCGGGTCGTGATGAAGCTGGCGTCCTCGGAGTGGATGTCTGGCCGTTCGACCTCGATCGAAGACGGCGCAGAAATCGACAAAACGACCGGCACAAGGAGACCTCGTGGTAACTTTGGGGGAGCTGGCTTTGGCGAGTTCGCGGAGAAAATGCACAGAAGACGGAGGTGTTAAGGAAAGAAAGCCATTGCAAAGACCAATTGGCCTCTTGGAACATCAATGACAAAAAGAAACAAGGCTGTAGAGCTGTTTTATGTTCTAGACTCGACGGGAAGGGGAGGGAGAGCCAGGATATATAGGCAGATAGCCGTGGGAAGCATGAGAGGTAGCAGTCGAAGCCACCCGCGATTGACATTGTCCATGGAAGCGAGCAGGGCCACACACTCGCGGCCCACAACACAACCTCCACGCCCGCAGCGTCTTGCGCGATGTGCTGGAGCTCCCGCTTCGGTCTGAACGAATGACAATGCTTGCGAACTGCAAGAGGAGAAAATAGAATGCCAAAGACCGCTGGGCCTTTGCTTGGGAAAGCGAGACGAGAGACGTACCAGTACCGCGTTGTCGGCTTGCGCTGGCGCAGCACCGGAGGTACAAGTACCCACGATGCTGGTCGTTGGCGAAGGTGGATTGGATGGAGGGCCAATCTTAAAGGTACCCTCCTCCGTCCAGCAGCTGCAGGTGCTCTACGCAGTAGCTGCTGCTTCGACAAGCTCCTTTCATTTTCTGGCCGCGGACCTTGAAGGACAAAATGTGCGAAGGTGGAAAGGTGGAAACCCCGGCGAGGAACGGGTACAGTAGGTACCTCCTGGTCGTTTGTCCCATGTTCACGTCTGGGGGCCCTGTTCGCATCGAGAAGAGGGGTGTCTGTAAGAGTGGGCAGGGGTCAGGGCCCCTCGAGAGATGCATTATGGAGGGGCGTGCAGCAAGGCGAGCACGTCAGGAGCACCTTCCACTGTTTTCGCAGATGTGAAAACGGAATGGAAGCCACCACACGGTTGACGTGACCCATCCGCCCAATGCCATTCATCTCTCTCTTTGCGTTTTGAAGTTTTGTTGAGGATTCGAAACAGAGGAACAAATCGTTCTCACCAAAGTAAACGCCACTGCCGAGGGCGGCTCGAGTACCGTCCCGTCTCCGGTGCTTTCAAGGCCCCCTCGTGTGGTTTCCTATCCTCAGCGCTGTGAGTAGGTTTGGAGCACATGGGAGTTGCCTTTGGAGAAAAACGCAGCCAAGGCAGTTTTTGGAGTCTGGCCACAAGCGCGCTGCAGGAGATCCGCTAACCCCGCCAAAAGTGCACGGAACGACTGGCTGCTCCCCAGTTATGAGGCTTTAACATGGCCCCGCCAGACTGTGCGGAGTAGGCTTGGGTGACCCACTGCCTCTCAAAGAATGCATGTCCTTCGTTGAGGTACTCGATGGTACTCCGGCCGTACAAGAAATGCCCACAGTGAGCCCTGAGTAGCCAACGACATTCTACCCGCTGCGGTAGCAGCAACAGCAGATCTGTCTATCCTGCCGCCTATCTTTGCCGGTGCACAGGGCAGTCCAGAGTCCACAGTCGAAGGGAGACGGCTACATGTTACCTGCGGCCTGCTATCGCGAGCCTGGCGCCAGAAGCAAAGAGTTGTGATCGATCGACGCGCCATGAGCGGGCCAGACCGAACCGAAAGATCGTTCGAGCCTGCTTGATCATGGCCGTAACCCAGCCATGGCGGCCCGTGACGGGAGCAGCTGGATAACTACTGACGCGGGTCCCGGTGGCGGCGAAAGGTATCACACGGCCAGGGCAGCCCACGGCCTGCTGTTGGTCAATTGGCCAGCGCACAGTAGGTGGGCCACTCGCCTGCCCGCGCCTCGCCCGCTCAGCTGCGACAAGGCTTGCTCCTCGACGGCTGGGAGGAATCGGTATTGATCGAGCTCCGGCCCTCTCGGAAAGTCCTCCTAGTCTCAAACGGCCTTTTGCGGATCTCTCCTCGGCAATCTCACCGAGTCGGCTCACGATGGAGACACATAGCCAAGCAGCGGGCTTGTCGGTCACTTGCGGGCCTGTGGATTGCCCGTTGTAGCGCTACGCTGCACTGGCGCCAGTGGGGAGCGCAGCCAACGGCCATCAGCAGCGGCACGTTTGGCGGAGACGGTAGCGGAGCCAGTATTCGGCCAGTACTCGGCTGTTAGCATTCCCGTTATCGTCCCACACGCCACACGTTCTGGTCTTAGCTGCTGGCGAGGCTGCAACACAAACACCCGGCAGAAGGAGTCCAGCCTCGAAGCAACTTGAAACCCGCCCATGAACCCTGAGCTGAGGGCCTGCGCACCTCGGTCATCGGTCTATTTCTTTCTACCGCCGATCAAAGGACCGGATGGTGGCTCTCTCGCGGCCAGGTGGTGTTCGCGACCTGCCATTGAGACGCTATATGATGGGAGGGGGATGTGGGGAGCACAATCGCCAGACTTGGAGACGGGGCCCACACGAGCAATGCTACAAAACGGTTTCCCGTGTCTCCGTTCTTGGGAGACGGATTTGGACGTGGGGTGGCCGCGCAAGAAAGTTGTTCGGACACGGAAACCAGAGATGTGAGGCTGGTGAGCCAATGCTCTGCCGACGTTGCCAATTCTTTGTGGACCGTCCGCAGGCACACGGACGGCAAGAGAGTTAATCGTCAGGACCTCGACGCGGGATGGTCTCGAGGTGGCAGGCTTGCTGCGTGGCCATCGAAATTTCCGTGGTCGCAGCCTTCGATATGGCCATCCGCCCAACCATCCCATTTGGTAAGGGATATTGAACCGCCGCGGGTTGGGGCCGCACCATGGTCGGCTCTTGATGCAGGTACACCACGCCTGGACAGGCGTCCGGCTTCGAGCTCTACCGTATCTCGCACCCCTTTCGAGAAAACGTCTGGATGGCGCGGATAAGTCTCACCAGCGAATCAAGAAGCCACTGCTCGCGCAGCATGCACGAGGCGACGTTTGCTGCTGGTATGCACTGCGAAAAATTCCTGTTCCTTCCTGGCTCGCCGGGACAAGTAGCGAGAGCTCGGTGAGGACGGGGTCGCTGAAGTAGTTGCGAGCGAGAAGGCAAGGCCCAGGCTCGGTGAGACCCTTGCCCGGTCCGCGGCTATGGGGGCCAAGCGGGAATATCGCCCGAAGCGCCCTGTTCTGTTTGGGCGCTGCCCCCGCTCCCGGCTGAGAAGAGGGGCCGTGTTGGTGATCCGAGCAGAACCAAACTCCGCGCGGTCTTGGACGAACGACTTGACAACGGCGATGGCGGAAGGTCCAAGCTCTCCCGCCGCCTGTCGAAGCAGCCTCAAAACACACCCGAAGAGCACTACCGACTTTTTACGCGCACATCGTGATTCGCGCAGCGGCATTGGCATCATGCTGGCATTGGCAATGCCCTCGTTCCAGAACCAACCGGCCAGCTCCTGGATGCACCTTCCATGCCGATATCTCGGCCTCTGAAACCAAGCTGTCCTGCAGCCCGCATCCCGCAGCCTGCGTCGAGATGAGAGGGGAAATTTTCAGCATCCCTTGCAAATGACCTACATAATCAAGCATGCAATCACACACATAACGCAGTATCCTCTTGTGGTCGTTCCATTGACGAGCGAGCTGAGCCTTGTGGCGGACGCGGCGAGAAGACGCCACTGGCTGTCGGGGAGTGCGGCCCAATTTTGGGAGGGTCGCTCCCACGCCCTTCATTCGACGGTGGCCTCACCAAGTCTTTCAGGAGACAGATCGCACAACTTCCCGGCCGTCAGAGGAACACATCTCGGCACTGTGAGAGCCCGCTGGGGGCGGCGTCGCCGCTGAGCTCGTTAGTCGAATGCCTGTATGGTCCCGACGGGGGTTGCGGAACGGTCTCATCTCGCGACCGGAGGCCGATGTGAGGGACTTGCGGACCACAAAAGCTTCGGGCCGGGCCCCGCCGGGCAGTCACACCCTCAGTCAAAGCCAAGCCCACGTCCAGACTGGCTGCCAACGCGTTGCGCTCGCCCCTCGACTCCTGCTTGCCTTTTTACGCCTTCCCGCAAGTCACAACTGTCGGATTCCTCCGCCCCTCCCCACCCTCGCACTGAGAAGAGTTCAGGGAGCCTGCACAAATCTGACCATATCACCAACTTCAAGCCGACCCCTGCATTCCACCTCAAAGTAAACCAGTCCTCGTTGAAAGACGTTGCTCCCTCAGACTAGACAGAATGGACCAAGCACGAATTGTTGATAACGCTGGGTGCGCCAGCAAGTACTCGGATTGCACCTTCGTCCATCAGCCCCGTTACCATGCTGCGACTGACGTCGTGTGCTATCACTGGGCTTGAAGCTCTTGTCAGCCGCATGACGGGTGAGCCGTTACCGCCACTAAAGACTTGCCGACCCGCTTTGTTTTCGATTCTGCACCCATCGGGCTTGGGAGTCACGATGCACGACGTCGAGAAACAGTTCCGCTGCCGCAGAGTGACTTCCTCTCGGCACCTCTGGTGCGTGTGTCGCGCTTAAGATGGGGGCGGTAGGCCCGGGGCCGCTGTTGCATCGACAGTAGCAAAACGGAACATCACGGAAGGCCGGCCGGCCGCTGCGGGAGCAAGCAAGCGCGACTCTGAAAGCGCCGTTCGCGGAGAAGGGAACTTTGGCTGCCGCCACGCCCAATGCCAACCAACAGCCCCATTGTCGAGCACTGGCTGACATGTCTGGCATAGGGAGCTTATCTCTTGTACATATTTGGATATCGAACGCCAAAACACCCTGCGGCATCTTGGGACGCACCCCCCTAGTGCGGTATGTGGAGGGCGCGCTTCGAAGTTGGTGTGCGGAGCACCCACGCGCCAAGGATCGTCCCGCAACATCGAGCTGTGGATGTTGAACCACCACCCGCTACACGGTTTCAGAGTTGACATGTCATCTAGCTACTGTCTTGCCGCGCCCACCAGGGAGGCTAAGGCGGCCTGTTGCCATATGATTATTTATCGCCAGGCTCGGGAACAAAGCTTTTGTCCCCATTCCCACAGGACCTGTGCGACCGAATCACGGGGAGGCCTGATCAGTTGCTCAAGCAAAGCTTCCAGGAAATAGCTACTGCGCTCTCAAACGTTCCGATATGGGACGTCGTCACTTCGTTTTCAGCCACATGAGAAATGCCGAAGTCGCAGACCGCTGGTTCAACAAAACTGTAGTTTTTGTAGCCCGCACCTCTACTTCTGGACTCTGAACACCCAAATCCCCCATTCGCAAGCACGGCAGAGGAATCGCCAGCATCCAATGGCCCGTGCGAGAGCCCTTGAACCAACGGCTGGCTTGTTGTCTCGCCATGGCGGAAGCGGGGTCACAAATCTCGACAAGCCAAGAGACAGCTTTGGAAATTGGTACCGAGATGCGCACATTTTGCGTCAACGGGATGCTGGCTTTGAACAGACTTCTTAGCGCGCGCCGAACGTGCTTTGCATTTCTATCTTCAACTGCTAGTTAGTTGAAGATCCAGTTGGTGGGCTTTAGGGAGCGTTTCAACGAGCTGAAGCAGATCCGGTCGACGCTGGATGCCACGGCTAGAAATGTTCCAGCTCACCCGGGATCTCTTTTCAAGCTGTAGCAAGCTTTATAGTTGGTCGGAATCGAAGGCCAACGAAACAATCGTTGCATTCCAGAAGATCAACCGTCCGACTAATTTGCGGCCCTGGGGTCCAAATGGGCCGTCGACGAGAAGGCTCGGAGACAGAAGACGTGAAACCTCGATGGCGGGGCTCTGAGAACGACTTTGAGTTTTCCCGAAGGAACTATGGAAGATATCTCCTTTGGGAAAATGCGTGCAGGTAAATACCGCCAACAGTCACCGCTCTCCCCCTTGTTTGGTTCGGCCACAGTTAAACCCGGACAGCACGATGAACTGGCTGCGAATTGGGTTGTCGTGGGATTCTGCAGCGTGGTGTACCTGCTCTGTGGCCCATGGCCTCGCCCTAGTGGGCGCACCGTCGTATTTCCCGGCGGAATATCGTCAACCTCATCACCTACCTATATCGAACCATCTCCGTCCCTTCCTCCTCAACCATGGTTACCGAACTCAGCCAAGCGCGAAATCCAGGGCCTCCGGGGGTTCCTGGTCCCCACACCACTTTTGCATGGCCTCAGAGAGCCGCGCGCAAACGTCACGTCACAGGTGCTTTCAGCCACATGGAACAGCTGCCGACGGGGTGTCTGGCGAGGAGGCTTGTGGGCATGCGAGATGCGAGAAGAAATTTGCCGCGGCGACCACTCATTGCACAGTTATCACAATGCTGTCTCAGACGAAAGATTTTTGAGAAGCTGCCAACTCAAGCAGAGTCTTCACAATCGGCGCTCCTGCAGCTGGTCGTGGCGGCATCAGAGTACCCTGTCACCCGCAATTCTACCGTAATGATTCTCACCCCTGCCACCCGGAGGTCAACCTAGCATGCTGCACTTGGGGGTCAGATGTTAGCCAAGTTTTGCACCGCGGGACAGCTACAAATTCGGCGGGATAAGCAGCAACGGAACGAAGACTAACGCGCTCCATCTGTTGACGGCACAAAAGGTGTTGTCCGATTTTGGCTTCGCTGCGACGTGCGATGGGTTGCGGGCGAGTGGCTCACTCTCTCTGTTGTCTTTTTCTCGTGTGCCTGCACGTAATGCCGCTCTCTGTGCCATCCACCCACACCTGCTGTTGCCAGGAACACAAGTACGACACAGGCCGCTCTACCAGTGCCGTCATAGGGCAGCCGGGCCTAGGGACATGGGCTCCGACGGGGGTTGGTGGGCAAGGTTGGGTGGCCATCTTTCCGCAGTGCGGGCCAGAGGCAACAACACCACTCGCTTGTGCGTCGGGCAGCATCCAGGCGAAGCGTCTTTCGCTGTAATGCCACCCAACCCACGCAACCCACGGGCGAAAAGTCATATTTCGGGAGCGGCTCGAGCGGGAGGGTATGCCTCGGGGAAGCAGGCGAGAGCTTCCGGCATAAGCTATGGTCGATCTGCTGGATGATGCGCATCGCGGGCCCTTCTGCGACGAATGAGGCATGTTTCTGGATAAACTGCATGCCCTTCGACCCGGCACCCAGAGTGGAAACGTCACAGGCGAAACGGCCGACGCCTGGCAGCCGGTGAGGAGCGAGGAGGAAAATTTTTTCTTATCCTTTTCCCTGCTGTAACGCACTCCGATCATGACGCGGTTGTCCCGCATGCTGCGTTTGGCCCTGGAGGCTTGGGTGCATGGCGGTTACGGCACCGGTGCGTTGTCCCCAAGCTGGCTAATGCAGGCGGAACTCAGGGCAGCGAATCCGAGGGCTCCGAATGCGTGGAGGGCGTGGAAGGCTCGCGACGCTGGACCGCTGACACCGCTCGGCGCCCGGAAGAGGGCTGGCCTCCCAGACACGGTGGACGGGTGCTCACTGCGTCCCGAATCGCCCACGTTGACGTCTATGCTGAGGACCGGTGAGCTGTGTCGGTTGAAAAGGGCGGGCAGGACCCCGAGAGCGGGCCAGGCTTGTTGAGCCAAACTTCCGGCACGAGTCGACTGGGCGCAACAATTCAGGACACCGCCGAATTTGCTTGTGCCCTGGCCGACTTACTGACTGGCGGTCAAGGTTCTGCCCATCGAGTGACCAAGCCTTTCCCGCCAAACCCGCAACCCCGTCATCGAATCATTGTCGGCGAGCTGCCGTGAAGGCCTTGATTTCGCCCCTTTCCCTGTCTTCCGGCCAACCACCGTGTCGTTGGGAGCGGTGGACGGAAGGGCCCTCTTCAGCTTCCTCCCGTGAGTCCAAGCTCGGTGATACGTCCATCATCCAGGAAGGGGGGGGGGGGGGGGGGTAAAAGTCGAGGAGATAAGCTGATGCCGACAACGGCCTCGTGTCGTCCAGCTTGCCTTATCGCTGTCTCTGTTTCTGTGTGCCCGCCCCGTGGCAAGTGCCTGTCGGAAGCGTCCATCGGCACATGACGCCAACGGCCCGCCGCCGCGTCTTTCTTCCTCTCTCCCCTCTCAGTTCAGTTCTGTCGCCGAGAGCCACCTCCTCGGGACACTCCGACGCCCAGACAGCGACTGGACGAGCCCTTCGTCCTCAGTCAGCGTGTGCGTGGCGAAGGGTCTTCCTTCCCGTTGCACAGCTGGGTCCCATGGCCTGAAAGATGACGGACAAGCTGGGGAATCTTTGCCCCCCCAAGACCTCTCCTTACCTCATGGAGACAATCATCTGACAAACCACAGGCTTCCCAGCGTCGCGGGGAGTTGCCAAATCCTGGCAATGACCCGTCTATGCCTTCTGGTTGGCCCGCAGCGCCATCATTTCGAAGGGTCCAGCACCTTCTGTTGTCCCCGTGCTCCTCAGCACTCGGCGCATCAGCCTGGATCTGCACCGAATTCCCCTCAGCGCCTGGTCTTCCTCGTCCTCCGGATCTCCGCTGCGCCGCGATCACCTCCTCCACTCAAACAGCGCACCCACGACAGGCCTCGACGTCGTTGCCTGTTTCAATTCTCTCAACAGAGGTACCCCGCTCTTTGGAGAGGGCCTAGGCCTCCCTCCAGGTCTCGTCGGCAGCCCCTTGCCGGCTGTGATGTGCATCACAGTTGGGGGTCGGGGCGGCACACGGAGGGGTGACTTGAAGAGTACAGCGAGGTACGTTGTTTAGTCTTCGAGTGCGGAGAGCGGAACCAAGGGCCGAGCGACGTGGAGGTTGGGGAAGCCTTCTTCGCTGGGGTGTGTGACACCAGGGGGCCACCTCTGTCGCCCACTCCGTTGCGGAAGACGGAGGCGCTTGCCGGACCAAGGGCTCGCCCCTTCAAACCCGTCGTCTATCGCGCTCGCTTGCCTCCGCCGGTATAAAGGCTTGCCTTCCATCCCTTCGAGATACGGATGTCGTTCGAAAGGCACAATCCGCTCTGGAGTTCCCTCTTGTGCAAGTGCCGCTGATTCATCCCAGTGTCAAGCCGTCGGCGCAGCACAGTGATGACGCCTGCTCAACCCTGGTTGGGCCGACCCCTTGTCCACAGAGCTCACGTATCCCCCGGGAGGGGTTGGTGGAGAGCAGCCAGCCAGCGTTTTCCTGTCGGCCACAATCGTTGAGCCCCGCTCGTCTCGCGTTTTCTCGTTTCTTTTTCGCTTTCTTCTCCAACGACCCACGAGGCGTAGCCTGGACTTCATGATGGATCGAACGGCTCGTCCACGCCCCCCATCCCATCTGCAACCGCAATCACACGGCCTTTGGAGTAGGGATCATGTCGCTATCACACCAGGGGAGACGCAACCGGCATTCCCTAGCTTCAAAGACTCAACACACCCTTTCCCTCCCTTGACGCTGGTTGGCTAGCTAACTTTGATTCCTAACCCCGTTTCCACCCGTGCGACCTACTGTCGACTCGATGGGGCGGGCAGGCAGATAGCGATGTGATGGGCCCCATAGCGGGCGGGAGCGGGCCTTCCCATCATTTGATGGGCTAAGCGGGCGGCCAGGCTAGCGGATGGACCCTTGATCGTCGTCGTGTCGTTAGCGTTACGTTGCGTGCTGCTCGTTCGCTATCCACTGTTGTGTCGTGATATCGGTCCGGCGGCTGCGTCAGCTCGAGACACGGGAAGTCTTTACGTGATATATGCGCTCGGCTGGCATTTCTTGCTGCGCGTTTTCGAGAATCTGGATGGGGGAGGGGGTGTACCTCTAGCTGGGGAGACAACACTATCTGTCTGTCTCTATTTTCGAAAGAGTTGCAGAGAGTTGCGCGCTGCATCAGGTCGTCATATCTGATATGTGAAGAGTGACACTGATTGACTGATGGCGAGTAGAAGTGAGTACGTAAAAATGGCTCATGACGGATTTTCGTCGCCGTTTCTTGACTCGGGAGTTTCCGAGCAGCTGCTCGATTCTTCGGGGTCAAACTCATTCCCCCACATGTGCCAGCTATCGGAACAGCGCGACGAGATTGAGGGTTTGAAGCAGATCGAGATCTCCCAATCATTGTCCCGAGAGCCGAGTATTGTATTGGTAGCTTTGAAAAATGAAAGAAGAAAATAGAAGATGAATACTTGACAACGTCGAAGTGCTTCGGGATATTTGTAATATTCCCTTTGCCAAAACTATGATCCTAATGAGAAGGATTGGGATGAGATTTTCGAGCAATTTGATTCGGTGACGCGCTTTCTTTACTTGAGCCCCTTTTCTTACTGTCTATCCCCTTTTTTCGGCCGGCGTAAGACACAGCAGCCGTGTTTAGACTGCCTGTTTGTATGGCTTACAGACATGAGAGTGGGGGTTCATTAGTTTGGGATAGAAGATGGGGGATACCTGCCTTCTTGCGCTTCCTTTGCGTTGGATTTGTTTCAAGTTCTCCGTGTGGATGCGAGGTGCGAGTTGCGACTTGCCGTCGTGATTCAACTCTGGATGCAACTCAACTGTCGGTCGATGTTAAACTTGAGTGTCGTTGAGCTCTGATCAAAGGCGTGGGGGGGGGGGGGCGCTAGAATGGAGCTTTTCGGGTTGTGCCGGCAGTCGGGTCCGTGACATCTTTCGGTATGGAGATGCCGAGTACGAGAGTGATTGAGTGGGATGATAGTGGGATGGTCAGACCAGCTGGGCGGGGAATAAGCCTAGATCTCGAGATGTTGACATGACGTGTCGATTTGAGCGGCAGTAGTGGGTCCGGCCGCTGAGGGAATGTTGGTGATGAGTTAGATCCATGTCTAGATGAATTAATTGGTACTGAGACGATGTATATTCAGAAGTATCATTGACTTCCAGGCCATGTTTTGTTTGTGCTCAGGGGGGTGTGTGGATTTGAAGTTGAGATATGTGGGTAAGAGTAAGACTGGACAAGAGATTTTGTTGAGAGAGTGGATAAGGGGGATAGACTAGTCGACTGGAGTAGTAGGTAGTTACAGTACATAAGCCAGCTTATGCTTAAATCTGTGTCCTGTTTGAGTAGGTTGGTATTTTGGTGACGGAGGCGCTTCGAGGGCTGACCAACCAGGGGGCGATATTAAGGGGGGGAGTGTGAGTGAGGTTCGATGTGTGTGTGATGGGAAGTGCGTTGCCCCCTCTTTTCATCGGAGGCGGGCAGACAGACGCAGAGATAAATGGGGACGGCGGCCCCCTCCTCTGAGACTGGGGGATACAATCTCATGATTGGACTTGGATTTCTCATTCGTTCTACGGACTGTTGAGATCAGATTTGATCATTTTCGCTCATCTTGCTCGCGGGGGCAGGCAAAGGAAAATGTGAGAGATTTGAGCGTGGGTTCTTGATAGGTTGCTGCCGCGTGGGACGTCTCTGCAGGAGAGGAGAATAAAAGATAGCTGCAGGCCTGGCAGAGAGGGGTCGTCACGGGGGGCGCCGTTCGAGGCAGGTCAATGAATCGAGCTAAAACCTACCCTGCGTCTCTGACAGCCAGGCAGAGGAGGCAGAGAGCGACCTTCCTCTTTCTTGGCTTTGGATGACGGCTCTTATTGGGAGTCATTCGTTGACGTCTGCTGCTGGCTTCATGCAACATGCCGTTTTCTCTCTGCCTGCCGGAGCTGACGGTGCTGGTGAGGCAGAACATTTATTGCACATGAATATGCAGAAAATGCAGAGCGACAATTGGCGACACGGCGGACGATTTGAGGAGCTTGTGAGACAAGTGCATCGAAACAGAAGCGACGGCAGAGACTGCTCAGCCCGGCTCAGGTGACTTGGCTGGCTAGGTGAGCCAGCGGCGGGGGCTCGGTTGGCCGGCTGCCAGCTCTCCGGGCGGAAAGGTGTGTGAGATGTTCCAGACTGGCGGACTGCCTTTATCAAGAGGCATATAGTGCGAAGGAGCCTCAGATAAAGAGCATCGCCGCGTCTCGGGACAGGAAGCTCTGGGCGGTTGCCCTTTTGGGCCCCGCTTCGTGAGGGAGCTTTTCGGGAAGGCGTTCTGTTGTGCGTGCCGTGCGCCGTGCTGCTACGTCGTGAGTGTCATGACTATGGCACTGGTGACCTATCTTGCATTATCTCGGACGGAATCCAGCTCCTGCGGAATGCAGCGCCACGACTTAGCGGGTGTGGAAGGCAATGGGCATCCTGGAATCCACCAAGTTTTGGGAGAAAACTCAATCGGCTGGGCCGGCCGCCCAGCTTCCGAGCGAGCCATTTTTTCCCTCACTAAGGCCCTTGCGGCGCCTTATTGATATTTACGTTTGGTCCTTCGTGTCGGAGCTTGATTACTGCCAGCACTGGCGTGTTGTGGCCGCTTGTCGATGACTGATGCGCGACCTGTTGTTGTGGTCGTCGAGGGCAAAACCGAAGGCCTGAGCCATTTTAACTCTGATCGTCCCCCAATCATTTCGACCCTGGCCGCCGTGGTGCAGACCGACCCTTCAGATTTGTTGTGGGAAAAGACCCCCGGACGAATCCCTGGCCGCCCCTCTTTCTCCCCACATCTAGCACATGCTTTCGGTGTGCGGGCCAGCGCCAGTTCGCCAGGACGCCCCCAGGAATGAGGCTGAATCAGTCGTGGTGAGCGAAAGCGGCGCTGTTGCTTGGTGCAAAACAAAGTGCGCTCCAATGGTTGCTGGGCGAATACACGGCTGCAGAATTCGTCATCCTCATTGCATCGCCTCCCGTCGCATCCCCAGGCATCCGTCCGGAAACTCTGCCTGGCCATTGTCTGCTTTGCTGCTTTGCATCGCCGGCGACAGCATAAACCACTGATCTCGGCCATTTCGCGGTGAGCGGCGCTGGGGTCAGATGCATCCGAATTGGCGGTCTCGTCTCCCCGCTCGTCGTGCGTGATACGGCGACAGCCAGGTTCCCCGCTCCGCCGTCCACTTCCGTCCCAGCCGACGACCTCGACCTCGCCCCTCACCTTCGCTCCCGCTCCCGCCCTCTCTGCTCACCGTCCCCGCCGTCTGCGAGCGATGGCGTCCTTTGGCGGGCACTCGGGCGGGTCATCCAACAAGATCACGAAACCCCGGGCCAAGATGCAGGCGGTCAAGCCGATTTTGAAGAAGCTGTCGCACTCGGAGAAGAACTCGCTGGACCTAGACCGCGGGTGGGAGGAACAGGCGATTGAGCAGATGGAACAGAGCCACCACGCGTGGGGCGGACACTACGGATCGCGCTCCAGCTCGACCAAAGATGTGACTTTTGCCTTTGCGGCAGGCGGCTTCGACAGCCACGGCCATGCCGCGGGGACGGGAGCCATCGCGAGTGCTGGGGCAGGTGCGGTAGGAGGTAACTCCAGAGGAAAGTTCCAGCACACCCGCTCGGCATCACAAGCTTCCACGGGAAGCACATCAAGAGGTGCCTTCGTGCATCCGTTTCAGCAGACTCCACGAACCTCGACGCCGCCGCTCTCGTACGCCAATTCTCTCGCCTCGTTCGACAACGCAAGGGACTATTCGCCGACCATTACCGAGAACGACGACGACGAGCTGACTCAGGCACTCTCGCAACAACCACCACTTCACAGTCATCACCCGCCGCCGACACATTCACAATCAAACCTGCGTCGTCCGTCGCTTGCCAGCCAGCGGACGGCGTCCTTCACCGACATTACTTCCCCAGTTGGTCCCCTCCGAGTTGCTACCGGACGTTCCACGCCCGCGCCTGCCTCGCGCCTCGCACTTGGGAGCCTCACAACGACGGCAAGCCAATCAGATCTGCATCTCAACCTCACGCTCGGGGGTCTGGACTCGCCCAGCACCCCGGTCGCTCCTGCGCTAGCATCACCCTCATCCTCGGCCTCGGTGGCGCCCATGTCGCCGCTGCGCAGCTCCCTCGAGGCCGCGGGCTTCCCTCGCCTGCGCAGCCGTTCCGAATTGGACACGGCCGCACGAGCCGAGAACATTCGGGCAGCCCGGCGAAGGTTCGAGGAGCGTGAGCGCGCCAAGGAAGAGAAGTACGACCGCGAGATGATCAGGAAGCGCGAGCGTCGGGACAACAAGCAGGCCAGCCGAGTGGAGAAGGAATCGGCCCGAAAAGCCAGCAGCAGCGAGGAGCGGCCGACAGCACTACCGACGATATCGGCATCCTCACAACGACCTGCGGTATCACGCAAAAGCACACCTACAAGCATCTCGGCTGCCTCGGCACCTGCCACGACCACCAGCGGCGGCCTGAGCCTCGGAAAGGGTTTCTGGGGCGGGGGCAACGCATCACGGGACGCGTTGCAAGATGAGATGGTCACGGGTGAGAAACCGCCCATGACATTTGCCAGTCGACAGTACGAGAGCGTACCCCCCGGAGCGACGTCGCCGCCTTCGTTCGGCCCCGCACCGCCACCGGGCGTGGGCGACGTGCGGTTCGAGCAGGCTCGGCCACGACGCGGGAGCACTGCGAAGCGGCGGACGCAGAGTTACTGGCAGGGTTTCATCCTCTGGTTGCGGACTAAGTTTCTGCGCATGGGCGGTGGAAAGTAACCCGGACTCAGCAATCGACCCTGCGTTCGGAATCAAAATCGCCACACCCCGATCATACACCCTGGACATTTCATCATCACTCTATCATCGGAAAAAACAACTAGACTCAAGGGTTCATTCTCAGACAGCAGCAGCACGATATGCCAGCCGGGCGCGCTCAACCAGGACACGGTCAAGGGACGGGAATAGGATGGGCGAGATGGGCACCGGCAACACAGGGAAACATGATACCAGAACCACGACGTTATGACTGCATATTTGGGGCCTCTTTCTTATTAGCGAGGGGAAGACCGTGATCGATCGATTGATCGGCTGGGTGGAAATTGCACCGTTTTTTTTTGGGAGCCACGGGTATGCCTTTTTTGGGTTGTGCGTTGAGCTTTCAGGCGTTCAATGGATTATCTCCGTTTCTCGGACGAGAACGGAAAGGCAAGGGAATGGCTTGGGTCTTCTGCGGTATTGGGTTTCTCCTCTTTCGTTTTTTTTTAGGTTTGGGAAATTCAGGGAAAGCTGATGATTTTACGGTCGTATCGATTGGAAAGAAAGCATTGGCGTTTGTCGAGATGGTTGCTTGCTTGCTTGCCACTTTGGAGCATCTTGTCTTACCTTCCCACTCATCTTTGAGAATGGGATGGCAGACTTGGATGAGCTCGGCGGCGTGTTGGAAAGGAAGCTAGGTTTGCATGATTGGTGCATTGAGAGGTTCTGGCTTTGAGGGTGGGACCTTGACGGCTGGCAGGTGGTGGCAAGAACGCGAAGGTAGTTTAGCTCGCCCGACTTGCTTCTTTGCGGGGAAAGCAAATTGGAAATGGCATGGAAAATTCCGCAGCGTTTCGGAGTGTCCCGTTGGTGATTTGCGTGTTGGGAACTGGTGCATGTGTTTGTGTGACAGAATTATGCTATGATATCCTTCCATGACCAGACGGGCGTTCAGGCTGTCGCGCGCAAGTTGGTCGCGAGAAACAGAAGGCGACCCCGACTTCGCCTCCGGCGTCACCGCAGCGGGTTCATAGTCGTCGCAATCATCAGTGGAGAATTGAATGGAGATAATACTACGGTATCCCAACAGCTCGGGTCGGATGGCGCGGTCGCGCGCTCGGGCACTTGGCACTTTATTTCACTGCGTCCAGTGCTCGGTCGGTCAAATCGGTCGCGTCCACTGCGCCGTGCGGCATCCAAGTTGCTCCGCCGCGCCCCCCCGGAAGCGGAATTACACCAATCACGCTGACCCTCCTGTACCGAGACCCCATACCTCGAGGTTGACTCCGCGGTGTCGCGAATGAGAAGGGTCCAGTACTATGCGGGGAGTTACACGAGTGAGGCGGTGGTGGGTGTTGGAGATACGGATGGTTGTGGTGGGATGGGATGGATGTTTGGGAGGAGGGCGGAGGCTAGGGAAAAAAGAAAAGCGGCTGCTCGTGATTTCCACTACTTGGACGGGTAGGGAGCTGAAAGAAAAGGGGTCCGTATCCTGGGTTTTGCCGAGGTGTGGTTCGGACTGGAGTCTCGTTTGGTTCAAGTCGCGTCGCTTGTGAAGTTTGCCTTGACCTTGACTTCAACTTCATTTTTGTTCTTACTGTCTGCGATACAAACAAGAGGTTTGCGCAACGACGACGATACGGTTTTTGAAGAAAGGCTTTGTATTGGACAGCATCGCGATCGCATTTCCGAGGTACCTTGCTGGAGATGGCTGCGATCCCCACGCAGCGGTTCGCCAACCACCCTGGAGCCAAGCAAGCATCGGCCGAGCAGCTGCAGTATAAGCATGACGTCGACCGCAATCCGTCACTGAAAGGATTACCGCTTTTGCTGGTCTCTGCCATGTAGGTTTTTCTTTTTCTTACCTTTGATGATGACCCCCGGATGAGTTTGTGTTCAATCAGAAGGATGGAGCATCGGGCGCAATTGAGTTTTTGAGAGTGGTACCTTCGCGCTTGTCGCATGAAGGTACCTTAGCACGGGAGGTGATGCATTTGACTGACACTACTTCTACCACGTTGCAGAGTCTCGCGCAGCCAATGGGTTCAGAGCTTTTTCTGGCGGCACGGCAAGCTCGACCAGCCGAAGTTCGCGCCGGGGCTGGATGAGGAGGTTTGGAGGTTCACGGTGCGTGGTTCTTGCGTAACTCTCATATCTCGCGTTGTGGGATGCACGCCGAGAGAGAGAGAGAAAGGTTTAGCGCTTGGTCTCGTTGGCTGACACAGTTTGTGGACTAGCCAAATGTCATTCCCCTGGCCACATCGGTTGATGCCCAGGCCATGCTAGAGATCGGCCCGGAGCTGAGTGAGCCGGAGCCGTTGGAGCTGGCGGGCCGGTTTTACTCGGCCGCGGATTATCATGGCATGTATAGCCGTGGGGAGGTGACCCCGTTGGGGGTGGTCCAGGCCCTGCTGCCGCTGATCCGTCGCGATGTCACGCCGACGTCCAAGTACGCTGTGGCCTGGCTGCAGACTGATGTCGAGGCCGTTTTGGCTGCTGCTCGGGCGTCCACCGAGCGATGGAAAAATAAACAGCCCCTGAGCGTCCTTGACGGTGTTCCCTTCGGCGTCAAAGATGATATCGACATCGAAGGTTTCGTGTCCACCATGGGCATGTCGTTTGATCAGAAGCACGACTACTTCCAGAAACCAGCGAAGTCGACCGAGTGGCCTGTCCTGAAGCTCCTCGAAGCCGGCGCCATCATGATGGGCAAGATGAACCAGCACGAGATCGGCATGGACACCACCGGGTGCAACCCGTGCACCGGAACCCCCCAGAACTGGTACGCCAAGTCTTACTACACTGGTGGTTCCTCCTCCGGAGCCGGCTCCGCCCTTAGCGCCGGAACTGTCCCCATCTGCCTCGGCACCGACGCCGGCGGCAGCTGTCGCATCCCGCCGGCTCATTGCGGCGTCTACGGCCTCAAAGTCACCTACAACCGCCTCTGCACACAGAAATCTTCCGTCTGCGTCATCGCCCCCCTAGCCGCCACCGCCAAGGACCTCACCATCGCCTACCGCATCGCCTCCCAACCCAACCCCTCCGACCCAAACACCTCGCTCTTCGCCACTTCTATTCCCCCTTCCCCCTCCGCCCCAAAACGCATCGGTCTCTGCCAGGCCTGGCTAGCCGACGCCGACCCCGACGTCCGCTCCACCTTCGACGCTGCCCTTGCTCATCTCACCTCCCCCGCCGGCGGCTCCTACGAACCCATCGACATCGAGCTCCCCTTCCTCCGCCAAGGCCAACTCGCCCACACCGCCATCTGCCTGCTCGAAGCCGCCGATCACGCCCGCTCCCGCTGCCCCCACGGCTCCAACCACATGTCCCTCCTCTCTGCCACCAACCGCATCGCAATCGGCATCGGCGCCCAAGCCCCCGCCATTGACATGTACAAGTACGCTCAGCTCCGCCAGGTCATCATGTCCCATCTTGCCTACCTCTGGGAACAATACCCCGGCATGATGATCCTCACCCCTACCACGCGCGCTGCGGGGTGGCCGATTGAGGCCGGGGATTTAGCACATGGGATGCAGGATGCTAACAAGACGGTTGCGGAAATGGCGTACGCGTGGTATGCGAACCTCAGCGGGTGTCCGGCGGTGACGTGTCCGGCGGGATATGTGAAGCCTGCGGAGGGGAGAGAGGGGGTTTTGCCGGTGGGATTGATGGCACTAGGTGAGTGGGGGGCGGAAGAGCAGTTGCTTGGGTTTGCGAGGGGGGTGGAGGGGTATTTGAATGGAGTTTATGGGGGGAGGAAGAGGCCGGAGGAGTGGGTTGATGTGTTGGGGGTGGCGAGGGGGGTGGGGAGGGGAGGGAAGGTTGAGGTTGAGGAGAGGGAGTAAGGAAGGGAGTGAAGAGATTTTTGTGCATTGGCAAGATTATTCCACTCAAGGGGGATCTCTGGGAGGAAAGGAAAGTAATGAGCTGGAGGCTTTTTGGTTCTTTTGCTTGGTTTGGCCTGTTGGGGAAAGGATGTAAATTGTAAGATTTGTTCAATCGCGAGATTATCAATACCCAGTATTCAACTAGAGGAACGGATAATAGACAAATGTCAAGCAGGAACTGAGTTGATGTTGCTGTTGTGAAAAGGGACGACATACGGTGCTTGAGACGGTGCGAGAAAGGCTTCAATACAGTGCCCCACTCCGGTGGCTCCCAACATCCATCCCTCAATTCCCGCCAATGTTCTCCTCTCTCCCACCGAAACGACCCCCAGCACCACAACGCAATGGGTACGGGACGCCCACCCGGACGGCCAAAAAAGGTCTACGATTGGGAACCCTATCGAGATATCATATACAGCCTCTACGTCGAGCAGAAAAGGTCACTTCCCGTCCTACAAGAGTATCTGACCACCGAGCACAATTTCACGCCAAGGTACGTCACAAAAGGTTAGCCCATCGCGAGCACGAGTCCGCGTTCTTTCCAGCCGGAGGGGTTTCGCGTTTGGGACGTCGTACTCCATCCACTTTATGTCAGGGCATCTCACAAAACATAAACTTTAAGAAAAAAATACCTACTGATGCACACACAGCCGTCGTCACCTCCAAGCGCAATTCCAAAAATGGGATTTCCCGCGGAAATACCGGCGCACGTGGAAAGATGAGAATCTTGTGGCGAGGGTGAAGGAGCTATGGGAGGCGAATCATAAGCATGCTGACATTTTGGCGATGTTGAAGGACGAGGGGTTTGATATTGAGAGTAATGAGTTGGTTAATTTGAGGAAGAAGTTTGGGATGACGCTGAGGTTGCCCGGGATGGGGTTCGAGGATAGGGGGAAGGCGGGTGATGAGGATGAAGAGAGTGGAAGTGAGGAGGATAGTGACAGTCAAGGTGAAAGTGAGAGCGATGAAGAGGAGGACAGACAGGATGGAAGGGGTGTAGGTCGTGGAAACGGGGAGGGTGCTTCGGCGTCGCCTGTGGTAGGAGGGCTGGTGTTTGATGGGGAGTATCACGCGATGAAAGAGGCGCGCAAGGCGGAGAGGAAACGCATGCTCGAGATGGAGCATGCGGAGCTGTGGGCGACGAAAAAACGTCGGAGGCATACGAAGCCGTTCGCTGGATTGCCGGCTGACCCTCCCGCACCGCCTCGATTTCCTTCGGAGACCACGTTGGAGGAGGCCAAGGCTATACTGCAGATCAGCGTTGCGGACTACAGGGACATGCGGGCAAAGTTCCAGCGAATTTGCGAGGAGAATGGGGTTGCGAAGAAAACTGTTTGTGGCCCTGAGCGGTGGGAGGCTCTCAAGGAGCAGCTGATCCGCGAGTGCATGTACCTGAGAGCTGTGATGTGGGATCCAGCCGACATGGACAGGAAGCGGCTGGCCGTTGAGATCATCAGCAACGATGTTACCAAGCGGATACGCGTCATCGGAAACGTCATGAGCATCTCCGAGGCGAAAAGGGTCTTTGGTCTGAACCCGAAGGAAGGCAATGAGGTACGAGCGGTGCTGTACCGGATGCTAGAGGCGGATCGGTTTGTCTCCAAGCGTGAAGACGGAGAGGAGCACTGGGAAGAGTTGAAGCGGATCTGGCTCGAGAGGACCAACCTGACGGGTCGAGTCACCGGACCATTGGAGACGGACAAAGACGGAAAGAGGGTGCAGAAGGCAATATTCATTCTTGCCAAGGATGCACTGAGGAGGTACTGCCAAGACGTAAAGAAGAAGGCTGCGGAGGCCGCAGCTCCTCCTAAGCCTCCGAAGCCTAGGATCAAGGCAAAGCCGAAACCCAAACCGGCTCCTAAACCGACACCTGTGTCCACAAACACTCGCTCCCAACGCGCACAGCAGCAAGCTTCCACCGCACCGGTTCAGACACATACTCAAGCTCGCCTTCTCCCTCGGGACGAAGCGGATTCCTTCGGTGACGATGGTTACGACCCCGGGCCCGATCCATTCAGCCCTGAGTCAGAAGACGGGCAACCCTCCGAGTCTCACAACCCGTTTCTCACTCAAGAGTATATCCAAGCCTACCAAGCTGCCACGAATGGTCAGCAGGCTGTTTCGCAAACCGGAATGCCGGCGCACCAGCCTCCTCCAGCCCCGGCATCGGCACCTGCTCCCGCCCCGGCGCCGGTCCAATCCTCCACCGTAGGCGTATACTTCCGTCTCCATCCGTCTTCGTCCATCGCCGCCCCGGCGATGTGGATCTCCACTATCACGTCGCGGTCCATTGGCGAGCTGCGTGAAGCCGCAGTGGCGAGGTTCTCTGAGCTAACTGAATGTGTTGGAATTGAAGGGATTATCAAGGATGGAAAGGGCGGAGAGATGTTACCGTTGCCAATCAACGACGATTCGGAGTTAGGAGCGTACTTGGATCATGTTCAGGGCATGATGGCGCCCACGTTTAGTGTCACGCTGGCACCAGGCGAGGAGGAATGGGAGTGAAAGTATATTTGAGTATTGGCGTGTGGCATGCATTTTGGGCTTGTAAAGGGCGGTGGTTTATTGAAAAGAGTTATGGTGTAGACGCTGGCATGCATTATCTTGTATTGAGCGGCTGGTTGAGGGATGGAAAGGGTAATAGACGAAGAAGGTAATGAGAGGATGTACTAGACTATTATGGTTTAAGTCAGGAGTCTGCATCTTGAGACTTGGTAGATATGACTAGGTATCAACCGTTTGTCGCCAGAGCTATTCGTGATATCCTCTTTCCGAAACTCATACCGTATGGGGGGCCCGCCGCTTAAACATCAACCTCTCATGGGCATACCTCATCCTGTTGTTATAATATCTAGCCATACACCAAGCAAGGCCCTGCCTCCTCACTTCCAGTCATAGCACATCTTATTGGACCATCTGCTCACACCACTGGTCAGTAAAGAGGTTCAACAAAGAGGGGCTAAGTTTCAGCCTCCCCAAGCTACCTTACCCCGCAACGTCATCCCCGTATAAGTGCCTGCCTGAGGTCATGTCAGGTCCAAGCTATTTCTCCCTTACCCCTTTCTTCTCTACCTACCCCTAGCTTTTCAGCGAAGTCTATCAGCAGACCCGCCTTGACCAGACGGGATTGGAGCGTATCAAAGCAAACAGGCAAAATGGACAAATTCGGAGGACTTGTGAACGGGTTTCTGGAGCAGCAGCATAAGCAAGGTATCTCTCCTCTCTTCCCTCACCCATACAATCGACCGGCTAATTGGAGCTCTTTTGGTAGGGAGCTCTTCCCCCTCCCACGATGACGACCTCCGCGGCGCCGCCTCCCACGCGGCAGACCACTCCAACGATGACTCTTCCTTCTTTTCCGACATCATACACCAGCTAGGCCAGCGGAGGGAGCAAGTTGCAGAAGAGGGGATCGATGATGAAGGTACCTATCTTCTCCCCTCTCCTTTCTTTCCTTCTCCATTCCCTTCTCCTATTCCACTCCCTCGCGAAAATAACTAACAACCACCACCTACAGAAGCTATCCGCCACCACACCCAATACTTCCCCTCCTCCTCCTCCAGCACATCGCACCCCGAATCCGCTACCTCCACCGGGATAGGCAACGCCGCTGCCCTGCAAGCACTCAAACTCTTCACCACCTCCTCTTCAACTGGAGCACCAGCAGCAACGTCCCAATCCCAGTTCATCGGTCTCGCCATGTCACAAGCGGCGAAACTCTTTGATCAGCAGGTCTCGGAGGGGAATGTCTCGAATGGGGTGAGCGGAGCGGATAAGCAGAGTGCTGTGACGAAGGCCGGTGAGATGGCGTTGAAGATGTATGTGCAGAGTCATAGCCAGGGGCAGCATGCGGGGCCGGGTATGTCGGGGTTGGTAGGGATGGCGGGGAGGTTTTTACCGTGATGTTGAGGGCAAGGGGATAAGAGGGCGTGTCAGAACGGAAATGAAATTTGTAGAGCTAGAATGTGTACTGAGAGGGACAAGTACCAAGTCGGTTGTCAAGTAGGTATAAGCGTTTTCCAATTTCTTTTCTTTTTTGTACACAGCAGCCCCGAGTCACTACCACTCTGCGACCTCGCCCTTCGCGGGTTTCTGAATGCGAATGACCTTGTCGGCATTGAGGATACACAGCGGGTCGAGCGCCATTTTGATCTGTCCCAGTTAGCTTGCCACTTCCTCACAGTGTCACAAAAGTCGTAACTCACCTTTCTCATGGTATCAACAGTCGTCTCACCCAACTCATGAGGCAAATAATCCCTCTTCACCAACCCAACACCATGCTCACCCTGTATCACGTCAGTGGCCATACCCTCCCCCAGAGCAGGGGGCACTCACCGTAACAGTTCCCTCCATCTGCACCGCCCTCTTCACCATCCGATGCACACAGTCCTCCGCCAACTCCCGCTCCTTATTATTATACAACAAAATAATATGGAAATTCCCATCTCCCACATGCCCAACAATCGAATTGGTCAAACCCGACGCCTTGAAGTCCTTCTTCGTCTCGCTAATGATATCCGTCAACCTGCTCATCGGCACCGCAACATCCCCCGTCCACACGTGATCACCCGGCCTCCTGAGAGCCATCATGCTCCATAGCGCCTCCTTGCGCGCGCTCCACAGCTCCTTCTGCTCGTCCTGGTTCTTGGCGAAGTCGAAAGTCAGACTGCCTGTGCCGCGCGCAATCTTCTTGACGATGTCGATTTGCTCCTTCACGCCGCTATCGGTGCCGGTGAACTTGAACATGATGGTCGCGGCTTCGGTCCACTTCCGGGTGGTGGTGCCGGCCTGGTTGATAAAGCGCATCTGGTCGTCGTCGAGGATTTCCACGGCTGCGACCTGGATGCCGTCGCCGACGACACGGGCGACGCAGTTGGCAGCATCGCGGAGGGAGGGGAAGCTGGCGACGGCAACGGAGCTGGAGGCGGGCTTGACGGCGAGCTTGAGGGTGGCTTCGGTGACGAGGCCGAGGGTTCCCTCGGAGCCGATGAAGAGCTTGGTGAGGTCGTAACCGGCGCTGCTCTTACGCGGGCGCTGGCGGGTCTTGATGATAGTGCCGTCGGCGAGGACGACGGTGAGAGAGAGAACCCACTCGCGCATGGTGCCGTAGCGGTAGGCGTTGGTGCCGCTGCAGCCGGTACCGACCATGCCGCCGATCATGGCGCCCGGGCCTGGGTCAGGGGGGAAGAAGAGGTTGTCGTCGGCGAGCTGGTCGTTCAGGGTCTCCCAGCCGACGCCGGGCTGGACAACGACGTCGAGATCCTCCTTGTGCAGCGCGAGGATCTTGTCCATGCGCGAGAAGTCAACGCAGATGCCGCCGCGGGTCGGGGTGTAGTGGCCCTCGAGGCTGGTGCCGCCGCTGTAGCCGACAACGGGGATGCGTCGGGTGTGGCAGATCTTCATGATGGCAGAGACCTCCTCGGTGGTGGCCGGGTAGACGACGCAGAAGGGTTTGTGTTCGGGGTCAGACTGGTGGGAAGACCAATCCGAGATGGCGTGCTGCTGGATGAGCTCGGGGACGGTGCTCACGTTCTCCTGGCCGACGACATCGGCAAAGTCGACCCAGGCGGCTTCGAGCTCGGCCTTCCCGGTCTTGTGGTTCGGTGGTTGCGTCGCGTTCAGGGGGAGGGTGGAAGCTGAATCGGGGTCACGCGGGTATTTGGTGCCGATGATGAAGGAGATGCCGCCGACAAAGGCGAGCACTGTGCTATCTTCAGTAAGTCATTCGAGGGAGGAAGACTGGTCCCTTACTGAAGGTGATGGCCCAGTTCCTGCCAGCGCCTGTTCCTTCGTGTAGGTGGCCGAGGCGCTCTAGGTCGGCCTTCTCGCGCTGTAGTCGCTGCGAGATGCTCTCAACCATTTGCCCCTTGAAGTCAGGGCCAGTAGACTTGTAGCGGGCGCATCGCGTTGCTGTGGGGGGGGCGCATGCTTGTGCTCGTGGTCGTCGCGCGGCAGCTGCGGGAGCTGTTGCCAAGCATCGCCCCAAGCTCCTTGTTGTTTTGCTCGCGAGCTGCGACATTGTGAACTGAGGTTTGGTCTCGGGCAGAACTGATCAATTGGCCGTCATGCTGGACCGAGCAGCTGCCGTCCTTTTGTTGACGTAGATCTCGGGCTAGATCTTGGAATTTCAAAGAGATATGATGCGATAGCGATAAGTCCGGGCCGCGAAGAATCGCCCCGCAGCGGCAGCGCCCGGCCGGGCTCGAGCATCATTGGCTGCAACGGCCTTCAGCTTTAGCCCCATGCGCTGAGCTTCGCATTCCAGAACTGTTGGGGAAGTTTTTACAGCCATTGACCAGCTTCGTCGTATTCTTAATCAGGCCATCAACGCATCCGGGTTTCGCCGTAGTCACAACTTGGGTCGCGAGATCTCGCTAGCGACAATAGACCGTCGTTTTTGCCTCATTTTCCCTCAACAACAACAGGGTTAAGTCAGTGTTGACATCATCTGACACATGGGATCTGGACTCGATCCCCCCCTTGGCACGCCGGGGCCGAAGACGTGAGAATGCTCCGAGATCGCGGAAGACCGTCAAGGTTCATAAACTGATTCTATTCACTCGACTATCTGATACACCGAGCCGGTTCCGCAATACAGCTCACACCCATTTCTAATCGCACCGAGCCTATCAAGCCAGGTAAAACGGTCTAAGGGCCCACCCAACAAATGTACAAGGGCGACCAGCAACCGGTTTTGCACAAAAGAAACCTCCCTACTCGACCTTCAAGCTCTGAAGTCTTGCCTCTGCTTGGATGACCTGTGATGTGGCGTCAGCTGGAATTCCGCCTTGGCACAATGGAAATTTCAAAGTAAACTTACCTCCAAAGCCTGCTGCACTTCCAGCACCTTCCTCACCTCGCCAAGCCAGTCTCGGCTCAGAGTCTTCGCCCACCCGGACAGACCGTTCATCTCTCGTGCAGCCTTGTCGAGGTCGCCCTCCTCCAAGTATGTTTGTGTCCGCGTGAGAATGCTCTCAACGTCGTCACCGGCGGCCAGACCCTGCTTCTTGAAGAGAAGCTTGCTCAAGACGTAGCTCGAGGCGTGGCTTGCAACGCCGGCGTCCTCGGGGAGTAGTGATGCCTTGCGCACCTCGGTGGCTACGCGTCGGAAGCGATCGATCAGGTCAGCCGGCGTAGAGATACCACGTTGGTAGGCAGAAGGGTGAATAGACGCAATAGCGGCGTCAACAACCGGGTCATCAGCCGCAATCTCTTTGAGCGCCACTAGCTCTTTGATGAACGGCCGAGGGTGGCTGGCATCCTCAAGGCTGGCGCGGACAGCATCGACCGCCACATGAAGCTGCTGGGTGCGAAGGTTGGTGTTGACCACCTCGTTCCAGCCCGTAGTGAGCTTCTCAAGTTCAGCCAGAGCTGCGCTGAGCTCGTCAAGCTTGCCAAGACGTCCATCGCGCTCCTCCTCGACGTGCTTCCTGATATCGCCCGCAAACTGGCGCTGCAGCTCGACCGCCTGCTCTAGAAGCTTGTTCTTCAGCTTCTGCTCGTTGATCTGCTGCTCGCGCTCCAGAATGACCTGGACCTTCTCGTCGTAGCTCTTCTGGATGCGCTCCATCTCTTCAGCGAATTCGTGTCGCCATGCCGTCTCCTGAGTGGTCATAGCACCCTCGATCCGTGAAACTAGCTCGTTGGCGGCCTTGTCGAACTCGTCAACCCGTACCTTGACCTCCTTGGCAGCCTGCTTTTCTACACTGGTCTTGATGTCCCTGATCTTCTGACCGACTCCGTAGAGTTCGTTCTTGGCCTTCCAGATGGTCGAAGCGTACTTCTCGTTGGCACCGTCGTGGTTAATGACCGTGATAATATCGTTTAGCATGCGCACAAGGTCCTGAATGACGGGCTCGGCGGCATCGGGAATAGCGAGAGGATCAATTGGCGAGGCAGGAGGCCAGCGGGACGGTTCGTCCACTTCGGGGGCCTTGAAGGGCTTGCCGCTGGGCGTGCCGCCAACGGCAACGACAGCCGGCGTGGCAGCCGCGGGCGCCGGCTCTGTCGCCTTAGCCTCAGGCACAGGAGCGGCCTTGACCTTCTTGGCCACCTTCGGCTTCCCCTCATTCTTTGCGACCTTGGGGATAGCAGCGGTTTCCTTCTTGGCCTCAGCAACGGCAGGGATCTCCACAGGCGTCGCCTTCGCGGCATCCTTGGCAGCAGCGACCTTGGGGAGGGCGCTGGACTGACGGCCGGCAGGCTCACCATGATCGGCGACACGCCACGAAGCGCCGCTCTGCGTAGGGATCTTAACCTGCTCTCCGCCATCACGGCGCGACATGCCCCCTACATTGGGGAAGCGCTTCCTGAAATCCAGCTCCTCCAGATAAAGCACAGCCTGCTCACCATACGGGACATACTCGGTGAAGAAGTCGTGGAAGTTGTCGTTGATGCGCGAATACCAAACACCGCCGCCGAAGCCAAGAGCGCCTAGGAGAGTGAGCGTGAGGAAGTAGTTGCGCAGTTTCCGGAAGAAGCTCTTTTTCGGTCTGGCTGGCGGCGGGGGCGGAGGCGGCGTAGTTGGTGCCGCAGCGGGAGCAGTGGGAGTGACCGGCGGTGCTGGTGGAGTTAGAGGAGCAGCTTCGGGGGTGATTATCGACGAGGCCACGGTCGAGGGGGGGGGAGGGGGCGGCGTCGAGGGGGAGGTCAGGGTCTCGGACGCGGGGATGGCGGCGGGCTTGGCTGAGTCAATTGATGGCTTTTTGTCATTGGAGTAGGGCCTCTAGATAGCAAACGCGATGGTCAATTAGGTTTCGGGAACGGGAAGAGCTGGAGCTTCTTAGAGCTCTCTGGACATGACTTCATACCTGCGCAGGAACGGTGACCCGTCGCGCAACGGCTGCTTGCCATTGGTGACCAGCAGCGGCAGCGGCAGGCCTGCTGCCCAGGGCCCTCACGGATCGAAGCGATGCCCGCAACATGAGGGAATGGAGCGGCCGGCGAGGCGCGATTAAAGTGGTTGGGTTGGGTGGTGTTTGGCGGAGAGTCAATTGCGAGCAAAAAAGCAGCTCGGCAAAGTGGCACAGTCCCGGTCGGCAGCTGCCAAATCCTGCACATCCCGGCCAGCCAACGGGAACAGGGGTCGGCACAGGGCCGATTCGGACGATGACGAATTCCACCATGGAAATACAGGCTTCAACAAAATGCTGTTAATACTGAGGCAGTCTATCGCTATTGCCTATTCGGAATCAGGTTGGATAGTCTGCTCGATATGGCATTGTTAGGAGGCGTAGGACATCTGGGACCCACGGCCCCTATCTTATAGTGCCTGTGGCCTTCCAGTATCTCTAACCCGTAAAGTCCATGTTTACATGAATTAGTATTAACAAGAGTCCGTGGCAAGCTGTTGTTCTATCTGCCTAATGTTACAACCACATAGAATGCACCCACGCGCCTCCGTTGCCCGTCCCATTTGGACGCTAGGCATAGCGCGCTCCGTTCTCGGCACTCATGGCCGGGGACAATGATGAAAACCTGTCAAAAAGAGGTATTAAAAGGGGACAACAACCATCCTGCCGCTGACTCCGCTCAAGACACATCGACGCTCCCATTCATCCTGGGAGACACAATGACCGACTCTATCGATGGCTCAACTCCGCCGCTGTGCCAACTGTGTACGGGATCCTCCCCACTCTAGATCTCGCCTAGTGCCAACTACCACTGGTACCGCATTCCGCCTATGGGGGCCGCGCTCAACAGGCGCATGGCCCTCCGGCCTGGGTGTTCGCTCCTTCGGGGGCTAGGCTGACGCCTGGCCTTTGGCCGGGACGGGCATGTCTCGGCCCGACCTGGTCGAGAGGCAGCTTCTTGGCGATTGCAGTGAAGAGTTCCCGCACATTTTCGGCCGTCTTGGCCGATGTCTCGAAGAAAAGGAGTCCGGCCTCCTTTGCGTAGGCGTCGGCGTCGGCGGTCGGGATGGCCCGTTTATCGGGTTGTTCGGTGACCAAATCGAGCTTGTTTCCTGCCAAGGCGATGATGATGTTCTCGTTGGCCTGGCGCTGAAGCTCCTTTACCCACGCCTTTGCCTTGTCCAAAGATGACTGCGTATTCGGGTCAGCAGGGTGACAATGAGGGGTAAGGGCTGGGACATACTGCTTGTGTGATATCGTAGACAACAACGGCGCAGTTTGCATTTCGGTAGTACATCGGCGCCAGGGACTTGTACCGTTCCTGGCCCGCCGTATCCCAGATCTCGAACTTCACTGTGGTGTTCTCATCGAGCGAGATGGTCTGTGTGAGGAAAGCAGCGCCGATTGTGGATTCCCTATACGAGTCGAATTGGTCCTGGTCTGCTGTCAGCTGCTGTGCTGCACTATCCACAGTCTGGAGCTGGAGCACACCTTAACGAACCGCAGTACTATCGAACTCTTTCCTACAGCCGATTCGCCTGTGCAGGGTCAGCACGCCTATCCCCATCGGACCCGATCCAGGGCAGCTCACCGAGCAGCACCAGCTTAAACTGAGCGAAGCGGTTGTTCATGCCGCCGCGCGCGCCAGGGGCACTGCGAGTAGCCATGGCGAATGTGTGATGTGTGGAGAATGTTGGAGGTTGTGAACGGAGATCGGGGCGAGGGCGCTAGCGATGACGACGCCTTCGTTGTTGAGGGGGTCGAGCTGCAAGCGTTGGGGCGAGATAACAGCGACCGATGGGTGGAAACAACAAGATTTGCTGCAGCGACCGTGCGTCTTTGTCTGTCGCTGGTATTATGTGTTCCGTGTCGACGGGATGCGGTGGCAGCAGGAAAAGCAGCGAAGGGGAGGCGGACAGCAGCTGGTTGTGTTGTTGAATGGATGGATGGGACCACGGGACCAGAGCCGGAATTGCGTCGAGCAGGGCTGCCGGGCTGTTGGCGAGGTCGCTGAGAGAGCGGCAGCCTGGGCGGGCCTGCTGCACACGTCAGGCAAGCCGACGACCAGCACCGCAGGCGCCGTCCCGTAGCCCGTGCACCGCTGTGGTAGGTTCCACGTGATTGCCACCATTCCTCCTGTGGCTGGCGCGTATACAATTGCTCGGCGCTGCGCCACATGCCTGCCAGCCGGCAGCGACGGCAGGGGTGCGATGACGGATGGCAAATCCCAAGCTGGCAACAACGCTGCATGTCAGTGAACAATTGTTGGCGCTGGCGAATTCAGTTCGGGACAGAAGGTAGACCTCCTGCACCACGAAGAACAAGAATCGCACGAGATTTAAGATTCGGATATCCCGCCGAGGGAATAATGCACTAGAAAGCAACTCAATCACTCCCCTTTCGCCTCGGTCGTTTCTTTCCGCAGAGCCCGTTCGTTGCGCGCAGCGCCAAAAGACCAGAGTTGGATCACCATGACGCTCCCCTACAGAGACACCAACGTCCAGGTCGCTTCGGACTCGTACATCTTTTCGTCGCCTTCCAGCCCCAATGCGCCGGCTCTCACGGTAGACAGGCCCACGGGTGACATTCGCCTCAGCGATGCGTCGTTTCTGGGAGGCAAGCGCGTGTCGCGACAGTCGAGCATCGCTGGAATCTTGGGCATGATCCAGCTGCGACTCGGTAAGGCCGGGCTTGGGTCATGTTGGTACCTGGTGGTGGACTGACATGCGAACAGACAAGTATATCGTTGTTATAACAAAGGCGCAGCCGGTCGGTCGACTCAAAGGACACATGGTCTACAAGGTTGTGTCAACAGAGTTTCTCCCGTTGCGCGAGCGCCAGGTTCACGACCCCGATGAGGATCGATTCCTCGCCCTCTTGGGGGGCTTCGTCAAGTCGGGACCGATGTACTTTTCCTACTCGATAGATCTCACGAACTCCTTCCAGCGCCAGTCGCAGCACGATACCTCGACCCCGCTATGGACCAGAGCCGACGATCGCTTCTTCTGGAACCGCTATCTCCAGTCCGACCTCATCGACTTCCGCACCCGTGGTGGCCGCGCCCAACCTGGCCCCCAGCACGGCATTGATCCTTACATATTGCCTGTTATCTTTGGCGTGCTTGAGATTGTCCCGACTACCTTCAAAAGCACCCCCCTGACTGTCGTCCTTATCTCCCGACGATCAAGACACCGAGCCGGAACGAGATACTTCACCAGAGGGCTAGATGAGGAGGGCCACGCTGCGAACTACAACGAGACCGAGCAAATCGTTATACTCAACGACAATAGCCATGGGTTGGGCGGATTCGCTGGGACCAACGACATGCAGAGTGGCATGCGGGGAGCTGAGGACAAGGAGATGCAGATTATGTCGTATGTGCAAACGCGTGGCAGTGTCCCGGCTTATTGGGCCGAGGTCAACCAGCTCAAGTATACGCCAAAGATCCAGATCAAGAGCATCGAGGCCGCATATCCGGCTGCCAAGGCTCACTTCGACGAGCAGATCCGCATCTATGGCGACAACTACCTGGTCAACTTGGTGAACCAGAAGGGCCGCGAGATGCGGGTGAAGCAGGCCTATGAGCAGGTAGTTGAGATGCTAGTGTCGTCGCCAAAGGAGAAGAGGGAGGCGGACCAGCGAACAGACGAGAAGTTCCACACGATTGAGACAACCGGGCCGAGCCGGTCTCACTTTGATCGGCTGCACTACATCTACTTCGATTACCATGCCGAGACGAAGGGGATGCAGATGCACCGCGCCCAGCTACTGATCGATCGGATGCGCGACGCCCTCATCGCACAGCAGTACTTCCGTGCTGTTGAGATGCCGGCTAGCCGCATTGACGGACGTCTCGAGGTGCGCAACACGCAGACCAGCGTGGTGCGGACGAACTGCATGGACTGTCTCGACCGCACCAATGTCGTACAAAGTATGCTTGCACGCTGGACGCTCGACCGGATATTTGTCGATTTGGGTCTCATGCATAAGGGGACTCGGATCGCAGATGAGGATCCGGCCTTCGAGTTTATGTTCCGTAACCTGTGGGCTGACAACGCCGATGTTGTCTCCAACAGCTACTCCGGGACGGGGGCCATGAAGACAGACATTACGCGCATGGGCAAGCGGACCAAGCGCGGTGCTCTCCAGGATGGCAACGTTGCTGTTACCCGGTACATCAAAAACAACTTCCTTGACGGGCCACGCCAGGATGCGTTTGACCTGTTCCTCGGTGTCTACTCGCCTGGATCCGCTAATATCGGCTCGAGCCTTGTATTCGCTGATCGCAGGCCCGTTCTCATCCAGGCCGTCCCCTACGTGGCCGCCTTCAGTCTCTTCTTCATCTTCGTCGCACTCCTCACACCTCGTGCACCCGGGTCGCTGGTCTGGCCGCTCAGGATATTCCTCATCTTCTTTGCCATCACAGCGGCATGGTCTCTCCGCTTCATCCTCAATAATGGGATGCTCTACGTAAGTTTTCTCGCGACTGATACATCTCAAACAACTCTAACATATTCCAGGTAAACTGGCCCAAGCTCAGCCCCAGGCCGTGGGCAACCGAGGGCTACCGCGAAACTATCGGCAAGGTGCGTAATGACAAGATCTTGGGTCCTCTCGTGGCAAGACATGAACGCGGCCTCAGCACCGCACGGTATATCAATGCCGAGGAAGGGAAGAAGAGGATCGAATAAGGAGTTCGAGATATTGGCGACGCTTCCGTGGTTATGCCACCAGATATAATAAATAACTAGGGTTGATGGTTAGGGATGCTGTTGGTTGGTTTGCATACGCTTGTAGACTAGAGATAGAACAGCCGGATGATATGATATGGAGTTGTAGAAATAGCAGTTAGTGCCAGATAATAATTTGACGGAATATGATAGTAACTGTATTCAAGGGTCCGCTGTGTTCGGCACAATCTTGCATCGATCCTGGCGAGACGTCATCAGAGTTTGGTGGCTGCCATGTCGTCCGATACCGCTCGTCACCCTAGCAATGGCGAAGAAGGGGAGTACATTCAAGCACTCATCCAGCAACTTGCGGGTCAGTGTATAGCCTCTGTGCAATAAAGGAGATTTATGGAAATACAGTTATCATTTACACTCAAGCGTACACACCAAGGAAAATAAAGGTATGCTGGCCCCTTTTTCAACCGGGTATCGAATCACACCCTCTGCAGTCCAACTCCTGCTAGAACTTATGCTCATATCCAACGCCCTTTTGAAATGTCTTCTCATCCCACATCACCATGCAAAAATGAAGCATCCCCTACCACAACACTCTGAACCGAACACAAAAGTGATGACCAACCTTCTTGCCTGCCCGTTTCGCTACTTGCTTCCTCTCACCACAACAACCCATCAGCAATATACCAAAAAGGAAACAATCTACTGTTCGCGTCTTTGATGCTATCCCTACAGAACCAATCGGTATACAAAAGAACGCCCATGCCAATGAACCCAAGGCCAAACTCCACGCCTGCTTGTCTGCATGCTTGCTTGCTTCAAGTGCATTGCTACATCTCCGTCACCCGCATATTAAAAGGGCAAATCATAATTATAACAATATCATCCCACACCTCACAACCACAACAACCATCTCACCGCACGCGTGACGCCCTTCCCCACGCCCAGCACCACCCGCGCAATCATCACCACAAACCAGACATACCACATGAAACCGACCAGCGCCCACTCCACCGCCAGCCAGCCGGCTCTTCGCACCCATCTAAAGCGGCGACGCCGTCGTCGTAGCATCTTATCCATACCGTCCATGACCCTCTTCACTTTCAGCCGCTGTCCCACAACAAGGTCATGATTTGCCTCGTCTGCTTCGTCCGTCGCCGCTTGTGTCATGCCCGTCAACTCACCGCCGATCTTATAACGGAGGGTTTCAACGCGGTGCTCCAGAGCGGGCGCGGTCTCGGTGGCGAAGGCGCTTGATGTCGCTTGGAATTGTTGAGCCGATGCCTCGATAGAGGCACTAAGGATGCGGCCTGCCAAGGGGTAGATCTCCGTCTGGGCGATGGGCTTGGTGAGCAAACGTTTACGAACCTCGGGATCGGGACATAGACGGGCCACGTCGGTCCAAGCGAAGGGAGCGGTGCTACCATCTGGCGTGGAGGTGGAAGTGTCGTCGGTTAGGGCATCAGGCTCACGAAGGGAGTTCAATAGCCTGCGCTCTTTAGCGCGTCGCTCGATATCCATTGCGTGGATGCCATAGCTGAGAAGGATGGTGCGAAGTCTCGCAACTTCGGCTTTTGATACAGTGGCGCGGAGGGGTACGCCATGGCGGTCAGTCACAGCCCAGTGCCGAGAGGACATGGCCGGAGAGAGTTGTGGAGGAGGCTTTGGAAGCGCGAGAACTGCGTTGAGCCGAGCATCGGCAGCACGCACGGCATTTGTGTAGCTGCTCTTACGTGATTCTGCCTCTGAGACATCGACGTCCTTAGGGTCGGCGAGCTCCGGAGGCGGCGATGTGCTGGTCGGGGAGGCGCTCTGGACATCAATCCTGGGAGGTTTGAGAAGTTCAAACCTCGACGACCTTGGGCTCAATGGCCGGGACGCGGGATAGGAACCAGGAGCCGATAGCGAGGTCTGACCAGGCGGCATGAGAAACTGTGACGTAAACTCGCCGTCACGGCGCTGGGAGCCAGTCCGACTGGGAAGGACTGAACCCTTAGATCTGCCCCTTGCTCTGCCCCTCTTTGCCAGGTCCATGTCGGATTCGTCCGACGATGTGCTCGATGACTGCTCATCACCAGCGCTGCCCGACTCTTTCCGCCATATCATGTCGCTGACCTTGGAAACACTGCTGCGCAGGACGCTGTCGATGCGTGGACCCCTGAACAGGGAGCGTAGCCCAATGCCGTCCTCTCCGCGAAGCTTGATGCTACTAATGCTTTTATGCGACCTATGGCTTCCTTGGGACACTCCAGTGCCAGTCTTCCTAGGAGGGCTCTTGGACTCAATTCTATCAGAAGACATGCCGCTCCAATCAGAGCCAGGAGACTCGACTCTCTCAAGCGGGACAGGTGGCATCGAGAGCTCCGCGTTGTCTTTGGCGATGGGAGAGTACGTAGTCTCTGCCAACCGGTCCTTGCTGCGCTCTCTGAAGATGCTTCTGACCCTCGTGAGGGGATTCCGTGTTGGTGAGCTAGGTCTGCTCGACATGGGCGAAAAGTCCATCCCAATGGCTGGCACAAGTGCCCCATCTCGCAAAGGCCGTAGATCCGGGGAGTTCGGCTGCGAAGTGTCGTAGTCGACCGAGAGACGCCGCCCTCTCTGAGGAACTTCGAGGCTAGCCCGTCCTGGTCCTTGCGGAGAAGAAGGCTTTGGCTTTGGCTTGAATGGCTTACTCTCCATCTCGCTCAGCTCCGACCGTGCTTCTCCTCTCCTTTGACTATTCGCACGGCTAGGAATGGGTGAAATGCGAGCCGTATCTCGCTCGGGCGTCATCAAGCTAGCGCCTGTAAACTTCATGCGTAACGCCTCATCGTCATACAGAGGGTGCGACTCGGCCTCTTTCTGCTCCTGTGCAATCATCTCGTCCATCTGCTTCGCCAGGATAGCCTTACCGCCGCTGGTGATGGTTCCAGTCCTCCCTCTCCGCCTGAAATCATTGTCAGTGTCAGAGGACTCGGACAAGGAACCCCGATGAATGCCAAGGGAGTCGCGGCCGTGCAAGGAGCTGTTCTGGCGGTGATGGGCCCCCCTAAGTGCCCGAAGCTTTTGTTGTGCTCGATCCCGCGCCGTGCTGAGAACATGTTCATGTTCGGGTTTCTGGGTGAGATGATCAGACGAATGCTTCTCCGTGACCACTTGACTGTCTGGTGGTTCCTTGCTGGACCCAGGGGTGTTCAACCGGGCTCCCTGCTCTTCATGCGACAGCGATTGGTACACGTCCGCATCTTGTGGGAAGACACGCCTCCAGTGTCGATCCTCGACGAGTCTCTTATTGTCGTCCTGTTCAAGCCAGTAGATATCCGCCAACATGTCTGCTGGATCAATGACCCAATCCACCCTTGGCCGCTTTGGCTTCGCCGGAGCAACGGCTGATCTCGAATTTGCCGCTGGTGGAGACCCCTGAGCAGCCACTGCATCGGCACTCTCGTATGGTGGAAGCGCTGCATTTCCAGGTGCAGAAGCTTGGCCGGTGGCTACCCATCTCGACACTTCATCTACCCAATCAGAAACCTTTGGAATATCATTGAATCCTTGACTTTCGCCATCAATGACCTTCCTTTCACGGGCCCGCACTTTCCGGTTGCGTATATACTGTAGAGGGTCATATGGCCGGCCAATCTTGGCCTCGGAGTCATTAGTAGAGATCTTAAAAACATGTACCGACCCGTTTGGGCTCCCCGGTGGGCTGGTAGTAGTGGACCTAGCCGTCTGGCTCGGCTTCAGTGGTGTTAACAGGTCCAGCACTCTCCTGTACTGTGCCATCAGCTCCAAGTAGTCCTTTGCCTTCTGCGCCCTCGCCAGCGTCGATTGTGAGAAATGATAGCGGTAGCTTCCTTCGGTTTCAAAAGTAGACTGCAACGGGCTGAGCACTCGCGGGGCACCAATTCTAGGCGACCGATCCGGCTTCGGGGAGATGGTCCGGGAGACTCTCCGTTGCTGTTGTAGATGTTGTCTAAGACTGCCGCTAGTGGGCGCATCAGGCAGTGGTGCCAGCCTCGGTGGGATCGGCGATGAGACGTTTCTTCGGGAGGCAATCCGTCGCGACTCGCTGAGGTTGAGCGCCATCTTGACGATCTGGGCGGAGTCAACGTCCAGCGGCGCCATGCTGGCCGGCGAGGTCGAACCAACGGCCGTCTCCCCGGCCAGGGACTCCCCTTTTGTCGCCGCGGGACCCAACGATACCCTCTGCGCTGGCTTCGTGCGCTCCAATCCTGACCCGACACCCTGAGAGGGGGGCTGTAACCTGTCCTGGCCTCGTGTAACCAATCTGTCGGTGTGGCCCTCGGCGGCATCAACCTGTCGCTGCTGGGATCTTGTTCGCGAGAAACCATCATGGGCATGGCCATTTGCGACGGGATCGGAAAGAAGGAAGGCCCCGCTGGACCTGTGCTTGGCGTGTGCGCGATGCGATCCCTTTGAGCGACGTCTATTATCCTCATCGTTTAGGTTCTCCAGCCGGGGAGACCTCTGGAATAGCACATCCTGTGCACGACCTGCGTCGGGAGTAGAAGCACTCAGGAAGGAGTCGTCGGTGTTGGGGTCAGTCGTTTCGTAGCTGGTGCTCGGTGTCCTGTCTCGGTCAAGGACGTCCGGTTGCTTTGTAGCCCTTCGCGGGCGAAGGTTTAGCGGTGGGCTAGCATCGTGGTCTGTCATCGCGGTGCCACCCGCACGCCGCGTACAGACGTTCTGAAGATATTCGCGAGTTTAACGAAATTGGATTTGGTGATGCATGGTAAAGTGGATGTCGCGTTTTGGGTTGGGCGATCGAGAGCCTCGGCTGCCAGCTCTCCGTGGCCGTCGCTGGGTCGAGCTGTAACTAACTAGAGCTGAGATGCTGAGGTTGTGGCCAGAGTTTTTCCATGTGATGCAGCGACGTCAGGGACACTGTTGCGCAAGTTCATTCGTCAGCCTCCAATTCGACGCCTCGCTGGTGCTTGTATGAATATTCCGCCGTGCCGCTCACTCGCTGGGAGGGCCAGTGACGGGAGGTTGCATGTGCTGTCCCAAGACGTCGATCGGCTGTTCAGGCAAAATCCTCGGATTGAGCTGCAGGCGGAAGCTGGGGTCATAAGACCCCACTGTTAGCCGAGCGGAACGCGGCCACAGCGGGTGAGCAGGGCTCTGAGCGCGGCCCCTCCCTGTTACCGAGGCACACCTCCGATGGCGGCAATGGCGCGTACATTTCATCCGTTCTATTCATACAGCGCCAAAGGCATAGGTCGATTGCAGGAGACCGTAGACATGGGGTGGAGATGATTCATAGATATAGCGGCTACAGTGCCTGGAGTGAGCAGAGATGAAAGAGGGGCACCGAAGTGCCCTCGCCGGTTCCCGTCCCGCCCAGCCTTCAAATGTTCGACGGCCAACTCGCAACACTACACGGGAGATGACTATAATCAGCAAAATACGCCCCATGAATCCTCTCAATGTAATCCACCAAAGCTGGATGACTTCTAACCATCGACGAAGTAGCCGGTTGTCTATGACCACGTCAGCAAGCAGAGCAAACCTTCCCAGACGCAAACCAACTTCACTCACACTTCATGATTCACCAAATACCCCGACAACGCCCCAAATACCGTAAAGTCCGCCTCCGTCGGCATCTCACCTCCCAATATCCAAAACACCCCCGATCCCCCCTTCCCAGCCTTTTCATACGCCGCCTCCGCGAACCCAGCTATCGCGCCGATCGCCTCCTCCGTAAAATGCCGTACCTCCTCAGCACTATGCCTCCCCGTCCCCTGAAAGTACAGCATCATCTTCAAGAACTGGAAGCTCAGCAGCCCCATGGTCTGCTTCACACCGAACGGTAAATGCCCAAAAAGCTTGTCGCGCATGGTGTAGTAATTCCCGTACCATCTCTCGTAGTTCTGCGCAGCATCAGCATCCGTCCACAGCGACCCCTGATGAGGGAGTAAGTAACCTACCACCAAGTAATAAAGCCGATCTTCAATCATCACTCTCAGACAGTAATCCACCGCCTTTTGTTCAGGTGATAACGCCTTATCTAGATCTTCGAGTTTGCCTTCCTTGATTAGCCTCTCCACAATGAGCGCAGAGTCGCCCATGAGTTCGCCTGTTTCAGTGAATTTGACATAAGGTATCTTCTTCTTGGGCGCCGCGTCTCTTGAGCCGAGTGCGTTTTCGTAGGGAATCACGGCGTGGCGGAGACGAAGGTGCAGCTTCGTTACGAAAAAGGACATGCTGTATGTTGAGTGTTCTTGATCGAGGGAATAGATGATGAGGTGCGGTGTCGTCCCTGGTGCGCTGGCTGTTGCGGCCTCCGGCTCCGCGTCCCCCGCCATGGTGTCGATGTCGTCGGAACCGAGTATCGGTAAGTTTTTGGATCCCTTGAATATGCTGTTTATGCTTCGTGATGATGAGATTGAGAAATGGAGGGGTTTCATAATCCGGGAACAAAGCTGGAGATGATCGCGCCAGGGTTTGTTACACTGCGCCGCACAAACGTATCCCAATTCAGCCGCTCCTTACCACACTCAAAAGAGTCATACGGCCCAAATAGTTGCATCTCCGATAACTTACATCTGGGAAGCTCCGATAATGATTACTGTAGTTCTGTATTCGCTAGATCACTAATGATGCAGTGCCTACCCTCCAAGTCGTGTCCGGGCTGTTCACCTGTCCCTGTTGATGCCTGTCCCTTATCCAACGCCCCAAGCCCCAAGCCCCAAGCCCGAAACCCAAACCCCGGACCCATTGTCAACGCCATGTCCCGTATGAACCGCTGTCCTAATGACCAACCGAAGAATCAAGTCAGGCTCAAAATACTGTCACCGCACTCACGTATCCGTTCTTCAGCACCTCAAACACCAGGCCGGGATACCCATACAGGGTCGTCGTGGATTCCTCGTTGCCATCAAACTTCTTTCCAACGCCGGGTGTGGTCGCGGTGCCGCTCTCTTCCCATCCCCCAAGAAGCTCGCAGCTGCTTCCCGGACTATCTCCCCATCCCCTGTTCAGAACCATACCACGTTGCTTCTTCCTCGCCTCCTCTTCTGATGGATAGATGGACTTCCACTCCTCCCGGAGATTGGTCTCAATCTCTGGGAACTGAGTCTCTGAACTGATGGTCGTGTCTGGATTTCTGTAGGAAAGATAGGGGATCTCCCATCGGCAGCGGCGATGTCGGTTGAAGGGGTACGAGCCTGGCACGTTGCCATGAAGTATCACTTTGTTGGCCACAAGGCGGTCCGCACGGAATGACTTGAACTGGTTTTCCGGGAGGCCATGGTTTCCGGGCCGAGATGGCGGTGGCTGGGAAGGGTTGGTGGGTGTGGAAACAAGAATATCGAAGCCCAAGTGAAAGTAATTCCAGAAGCACTCCCCTGATACATTTGCGACCAGATCATCCTCAACAGCTTCGTCATTCGAGTCATAACCGTCCGACCCCGCATGTGAGGAGGATTGGTCTGTGTCGGTGAGCTCATCGAACCGTTTGAGATCGTTGCCATTTGGCCGGGCATTAGTGTTACTAGCTGCCCTCAACTTATGAATGTACATTCGCTGGTCATTCTTTCGGTAAATAGCGTCAGGGGGGCCAAGCTCTATCACGAGATCCTGAGGCGTGGTATCTCCCAGATGAATCCAGAAGGAGTTGTTAGTCCACTTGCGGAATAGTTGAACCTTGCCCCCACCGTGAATCTTGACTAGTGAGACCTCATCTGGGCTGTTGTCCTTGCCCTTCGAGAGGGGCGCGAACGTTTTGATGCTTGGCAGCACTTCTGTCCAGAGCTGGTCTTGCGCCTGTGCCCATGAGTCTCCCGAAAATACCGCCATCGACGTGGGAATCGCCGTGGAGGATATCAGCGACACGACGTCCTTTGATTGCTTGTACTGTGACTCCTTCATCGGGAAGGTGAAGGCGACGCCTGGGTACGACAGGATGTAGTTGCCCGAACCATCCCGACTATCTTCATTCGGGATATATTCTCCATCATATGTCGGGCCTAAAAACCGTTGATAGATGTGTCGGAATGTCGGGCCAGCCGCGGCATCTGACTGCTGGGTTGTCCCTCCCTGAGTGCTGGGTGGTCGAACAAGGTCCCGCTCCTTATCGTTCGCTGGCTTGAGGAAGATGTGATTCTTCGTGAAGTCGAGGATCTCGACAAGCCTCAACCGTTGTTCCGGTCCATCGAAGCGCAGTCGTAGGCCGTTTGCGGGGAGTCCGAGGAGGACTGGCTCCTTGACCGGATCGCCATGGTACATAAGATCGAGCTTGGGGAATCGTTGGGGCTCGGCTTTCAGGCGTGTGATGATATCGTGGAGCGAAGCACCAAGGACTAGGAACCCTAGAGCCCTGCCCGGGTGAAGTTGAGCGGAGAAGAGCGACATGGCGATTACTTCAAAGGACCTGCCTGGGGGGTAGAGGTCGCGAATGAGGGACCACTGCTGTGTTGTCTTAGCGGGCAAACAGCAGAGGTGTAGAAATCAACAAAAGATATGCGCAGAGAAGGAATGGTCGTTAGCAATGGAAGAGTCTGGGATGACAAAGAACAAAATGGCCCGTAATCGTGGCGCGGCTAACTTGGAGCTTCTGGCCGTTCCCTCGTGATCCAAGAGCTCAGCAGTCGGGGGCAGGTGAGCAATCGCCGGCCGCGGGGCACTGGCGAGACGTCATCTCGCGGCAGGCAAGAATGGTGGGGTTTGGGTGCCTGAGGGGCAAGTGGACCCATGCATCCTTGGCAGGCGGGTTTCGGTTGCTGCAGTAATGCCGTTCTGAGGTGTTTATGTTGCGCCTGCGACATCCCTGCCGAACGCCATGCACGGTCTTCAAGCGCGGGCACTCCGCCAACAACCCTGGACCCGAGAACACAAATCCGAGCCTTGACTTCCTTGCAACTTGCGATTGGAATTTCGGTTTCTTCCATCGACTTCACCCGCTACTATAACCACATATTTTCGCCATCTCGCGTTTGTTGACAGCGAACGACGCGACACGGCTCTGCGATGGAGCGAAAAAGGACTTCGATGGCGCCTCCCGGGCGAAATGGCGTCGGGGCGCGATCTAGCCTCCGCCCCCCGACGAGGACGGTTTCGAGGCAAGGATACACGCGACAAGGCTCGGTAGCTCCCCGGATCGATCGAGCAGGCGCAACATCACCGGCGGAATCACTCATGTCTGTCGCTACTTCGGCCACAGCAGGCTTGAAGCGCAAGGAGCGCGAATTCGACGCCGACGACGGCGAAGCTACGAACATCAACGTTGTCGTTCGATGCCGCGGTCGCAATGGGCGGGAAGTGAAGGAAAACAGCGCCGTCGTGCTCAGGACCGAGGGCTCAATGGGAAAAATGGTTGAGCTGTCGATGGGGCCCTCGGCACTTAGTAATAAGGCATACAACTTCGATCGGGTATTTTCTCAGGCCGCGGATCAGGCCATGGTCTTTGATGACGTTGTGAAGCCAATATTGGACGAGGTAAGCCTGAGTAATACGTGCTTGGAGGTCAGTTGCTGACTTGAGTAGATGCTCACGGGCTTTAACTGCACCATCTTCGCCTACGGTCAAACAGGAACGGGAAAGACGTATACTATGTCTGGTGATATGAGTTGCAACCTGGGCCTGTTGTCGGATGAGGCAGGAATCATCCCTCGAGTTCTCCAGGCACTATTCAACAAGCTGGAAGTCGACGAGACGGACAGCTGTGTTCGCTGCTCCTTTATCGAGCTGTACAATGAAGAGTTGCGGGACTTGCTTTCACCAGAAGAAGGGACGAAGCTGAAGATCTACGACGATAATTCCAAGAAGAGCCACTCAGCGACAGTGGTCCAGGGTATGGAGGAGAGGCACATTACCAGCGCGACAGATGGTCTAAAGTGGCTTCAACAAGGCAGTCTCAGGAGGCAGGTCGCCGCTACGAAATGCAATGACCTCAGTAGTCGAAGTCACACGGTATTTACGATCACCGTCCACGCAAAACGGAAGACCGAGGACGGCGAGGATTATCTGATGCAAGGGAAACTGAACTTGGTAGACCTGGCTGGAAGCGAAAACATCCAGCGTTCTGGTGCTGAGAACAAGCGCGCGGCCGAGGCGGGGCTCATCAACAAGAGTTTGCTCACACTGGGGCGTGTCATCAACGCATTGGTCGACCGAAGTCCACACATCCCTTACCGAGAGTCGAAACTCACCCGCCTGTTGCAAGATTCGCTTGGAGGAAGGACGAAGACATGCATCATTGCAACGGTGTCACCAGCGAAGAGCAACCTTGAGGAGACGATCTCAACGTTGGACTACGCGTTCCGGGCCAAGAACATTCGAAACAAGCCGCAACTCAACGCGCTCATCAACAAGAAAACACTGTTGCGCGAATTTACCGGCGAAATCGAAAGGCTGAAGACTGAGCTCATCGCCACTCGCCAGCGCAATGGAGTCTATCTGTCGAATGAGGCATATGAAGAGGTCACAGCACAGAACGAGTCGCGGAGGATACTCACGGAGGAGCAAGCTGCGAAGATAGAAACGCTCGAGAACAACCTCCGGAACAAGGTGCAGGAGCTCTTCTCCTTGACATCCAGCTTCATGGGTTTGAAGAAGGAGCATGAGGGGACACGGGTGCAGCTTGACGAGACAAAGGAGGTTCTCGATCAAACTGAGCTGGTGCTCAATGCGACGAGGAAAACACTGGCCGAGGAGACCCGGATTCGCAAGGCGCACCAAGAAACAGAAGAAAAGCTCGTCGCTGTTGGAGGTGAACTGCTCAGCACCCTACATCAGACTGTGAGCGACGTTGGCGGGCTTCGCGCGAAGAACAAGCGGAAGTCGGACCTCCAATCTCTGAATCGGAGCACATGGGGCATGGCGCAAGCTCATGTGTCGGATGTCACTGAGCTTGTCGAGGGACGTATCGAAGACTTCCGCAAGGCCCAGGAGGAGCATATCTTTGGCGTTTCTGAGAGGATGCAGTCGTTCGTTCAGGGTGAGCTCGAGAAGCTGACATCTACTCAAGCCTTCCTGGATGAGAACCTGGCTCAGATCGGAGAGTCAAAGTTGCAGCTGCTGGAGCAAAAGCAAAAATCCAAGGAGGAGATGGACGATGTGCTGGAAGAGATTAAGGTTGTCAGGGACAACGTGAAACAGCGCGTTGGCGAGAGTCTCCAGGCCATCGCAGGTGCAGCTGAAAGGATAGCAGAGGATGTCCTGAGCGAACTGAGCACCTTCCACAGCCAACTGCACGCCTCCTACAGTTCGCTCGGCAAGGATTTCAAGTCGCTCTTTGAGGATCTCCTTCGACACCTGAGCGCACAAAAGGCCGAGTCTGACAGACTCAGGCAGGAGTTGGAGAGTGCCAGCCAAACCATGGTCCAGTCGAACGAGGCTGTGGCCTCCCGCATCCAAGACGTTCTGGAACAAGAAAGGCGGCAGGCAGCAGCTGAGCGCCAGCATCTCCTTCTACAGATCGGCTCCCTCATCAACAGCCATGCTGAGGCCCAAGAATCTCGACTTGCGGGCAAGGCTGCTTTGATCCAGCGGACTGTTGTGGACACCAGCAAGACTTTCGAGGGTGATGTTGCCCGCTTCTCGGAGGGCATGGATGCATGGAATACCAAAGACACCCAGCTTCTGGAGGACGTGGCCAAGTCGCGAGAGGTGCTGAAGGTCAAGTTGAAGGATGAGTGGACTGTAAGTAGGAATGTCCCCGTTAGTTTTGCCTTGCTAACATTGCCTCAGGCTGCCAACAACTACAGCACCTCGATCCAAACGACAACAAAGTCGGTCCACGCGGAAACTGTTCGTGTCGTAGACGAGCAAATGAAGGATCTGGACGTTCAAATGAGAGACCTGGACGACTTTGTTTCTCGAGCCAAGTCGCAGAATGCAGAGCACCACGAGCAGCATTCTGGTTCGGTCCGAATGCTGACGAGCGCCGTGGACAAGTCCTTCTCGAACATTATGGAACACTGCAAAGAAACCGTGGGCAGAGTTCAGGGACTCGGGGAAGACATGGAGGCCGAGACTAACAAGCTCCAAGAGAGCCTTGAGCCCCTTGAGGAGGAGCTGTGCCAGCCACTGTCGAACCTCCGAGATGAGGTTAAGAGCACCATTCTGCAAGAATACCGACCGACTGGCGAGACACCTCAAAGGCTCCAATACCAGTACCCTACCAGCCTACCGAGAACCAACGCGCCCGACATCCTGCTCGCAGACATGCGGGATACTCCTACGCCCAGCAAGCCTGCGCCGGCGGTGTTCAGTGACGCTGTCTCGCCGTCCCCAGTCTCGCCATCTAAGCTATCGGTTGCTTCAGGGCATATTGAGGCCCGGAACCCGATGAGCATGAGTTTAAGGGAGGTGAACCCGAACCTGACGACTGGGTCGATCATGTTCGAGCCATCTGCCAGCATCATGTCACTGCCAGCGTCGAGCGACAACACGGTGCCGGCTGCCAAGCGTACCACCAGGAGTAGACTGGCGAAGAAGGTCATCAACGCTGTGGCGGAAGGGTTGGAGAATGTGCCACCGTCAGCGTTTGCGCAGAGTTTAAGTAAAAGGAAGAGTCCGAGGCTGAACTGAGGAGATTGGATTGATGGTTTTGCTTAGCTTGGAGTTTGGTGTCATGGAAGCATGGATACTACTGGGTTGTGAAGGGAATGGTTAGGATGTCTGCTTATGGTGTACTCTTAAAAGAACACTGATACCCAAATTGGTTGTCGGAGTTTAATACATGCTTCTCGCTCTCGCTCTCCTCTGGCGAGCCGACGTGGTGTAGCAATCTCGGTCAGATATCCCAGGGGTTGACCATGAGTTGTACTGTATGTCTTAATATGACGAGTCCTGAAAACTTATTGTGGCAATAAAATAACATGCCGTACTATTTACTTTCAGGTATTATTTTTGATTGCTTTTTCTCACTTGTCTGTAGATGGTCTTTCTTTGATGCATGCTTGGTGGGTTGTCTCGGATCTTCAAGTTTGGGCCACGATTCGGAAGCTTGCCGAATATCGAATCTTCATCACCTCATCGAAAGCCAATTGAGCCCCGAACGCGCGCAACGCAGCCTGCAATTTGAACGCTCGGCTGAAACGTGTTGTCGCAGGCCTTATAATACCTGAGGATTTGTTGTTCAGATTTGTGGGATTTCATGCGATCGCGAGCGTCAATTGGCGCGAGGTGAAATCTCGTTCATCCCTCATCTCCGCACCCGCTCATCAACGGTCAACAGTCATCTCATCGACGCACATCAAATACCCGCTTCATACCTCTACCCCGATAAGTTACTAGATCCATCGGCACCGCCTATGCCTCTCCGAATCGGGTGCCTCCCTCGCACCGTCGCTATTGCCGTTCTCCAGCCCCTCATCCGCCCTATTCATCACCACCACCACCACCACCACCACCACCACCACCGTCTCTTCACAACCACAACCGCAACCATGTCTCGCACCTACGACACCGCCCTCCACCGCCTCGCCCAACTCCAATCCAACCGCGCCATAACCTCCCTCTTCACCTCCCCCACTCCCACTTCTCCCTCTGGCACCAAGCCCGACTTCAACGCCCTCGCCATCCCCGAAATGCTCTCCTGGCTCGCCCGCGCAGGCTACACCCCTTCCTCCCTCGCCTCCACCCCCCTCCGCTGCATCCACGTCGCCGGCACCAAAGGCAAAGGCTCCGTCACCGCCCTCGTGGCCTCCATCCTATCCCAATACCCCTCCGAAGCGGGACCGGTCGGGGCATATACCTCCCCGCACGTCCTCTCCGTTCGGGAACGCATCATGCTAAACGGCCAGCCAATCTCAAGGGACTTGTTCACCCGGTACTTCTACGAAGTATGGGATCGCCTTTCTACCTCCGCGCGCGAAGCAGGCGATCCTCTGCCCTCTGGTGAAGAGGGGTATGACGGACCGGAGACGAAGCCGTTTTACTTTCGCTTCCTCACAATAATGGCGTTGCATGTTTTTGTATCGGAAGGGGTCCGCTCGGCGGTGATAGAATGTGGAATCGGAGGGGAGTATGATGCTACGAATGTGCTTCCGAAGGAGATGGTCACGGCTAGTGTGGTTACGCAGCTGGGTGTGGATCACGTTGCGATGCTGGGGGGGACGGTGGAGGAGATTGCGTGGCATAAGGCGGGGGTGTGGAAGGAGGGGGTGAAGGGGTTTACGAGGAGGGAGAGGAGGGAGGGGGTTAGGGGGGTGTTGAAGAGTAGGGCGGAGGAGAAGGGGGCGGTACTTGTGGAGGTGGATGGGGAAGGGGAGGAAGGGTGGGAGGGGGTGGAGGGGGCGAGGCTGCAGGGGCCGTTTCAGAGGGAGAATATGGGGTTGGCGGTGGCCGTTGCGAGGGAGCATTTGGGGAGGTTGGGGGTTAAGTTTGAGGGAGGCTTTGGGAGAGAGGGGTATAAGTTGGGGGGTGTGCCGGAGGAGTTTAAGAAAGGGCTGAGGGGGGCGGCGTTGAGGGGACGGTGTGAGAGGTTGGTTGATGGCGATGGGGTGGAGTGGTTTATGGACGGGGCGCATACGGAAGATAGTTTGGCTGGCGTTGGGCAGTGGTTTGCGGGCCAAACGGGGGGTGATGATGTGAGGGTCTTGCTGTTCAACCAGCAGGAGAGGGATCCGGGTGTTTTGCTCAAGCCTTTGCTTGCTGCGGTCAAAGAGAGGTCCGGCGGCTTGGGATTCACACATGGCATCTTTTCCAGGAATGAAGAGCAGGCACCAGCAAAGGACGAGCCGCTGCGAGAACTGGCAATTCAGGAGGTGGCGAAGGAGACGTTCCTGGCCGTCGAGGGGGGTGCTACAACAAGCACGCACGATGCTGTGCAGCGAGCTCTCGAGGAAATTAGCTTCATTGCTGCTGAGGCGAAGAAAAACGGCAGGAGTTGCAAAGTCTTGGTCACAGGCAGCTTCCACCTTGTTGGGGCCGTGCTGAAGAAGATTGATGATGTTGAATATTAGCCCCGAGGCGTCTAGCTACCAATGTAGTTTATAAATTCCCAGACCCATGACACCACGCTTTCCAGACCTGTTTATGTTGAAGCACCAAGGTCGTAAACGAAATCGAACAAGACATGCCACAACACGTCGTTGCTACCCCTGATCAAAGGGCATCCGCCTTTTCCAGAATCCCGAGGGCGCCGCCTACCAAGTGGAGACTCCCAGTGACGAGGGCCTGCACCTTCTCTCCATCCTGGACGGTCTCGGACAGGCCCCTGGCTTTGTTGATGGCTTCCTCGATGCTGTGGATGACCATGACGTTGGCGTCGGGGTCGAGGGCGGACCACCTTTCGGCGAAGATCTTCTGTTGGGTCATCTTCTCGATGTCCTTGGGGTTATACTGGTGATTGACGAAATCTGGGAATGTCAGCATCCAAATCATTTCCAGGGACGGTGAACATACCTCTCTTGTACCCCGTCTCGGCATACGTGACGTTGGTACAGAAAATGACGTGCTCGAACCCGTTTCCAGCTGGATCGCCCTTCTTGACGGTGTTGCACAAGCCGTCTAAGAAGTCCACAGCTTCGCTCCGCCCCTGCTGGTTAAAGATCAGCACCTTCGGCCCCTTCTTGCCATCACACTCCTCCACAAACCACCTCGCCGCCATCTTCAAGCTGTCAACCGTATGCGCTCCATCCACATGCCACGAAACGCCCTCCTCTTCCTTCACTTCACACCTTCCCCTCCAAACAACCTGCTCCAACCCCTCTACAAACTCCTTCGGCAGCGGCCCCTTCGGATCCAACTCAAACCCCCCATCCAACTTCTTCAACGCCGCCTCCGCCAACGCCACCGCCAAACTCGCATTCTTCTTCTGAAACACCGCATTCGGCCTCACCTTCACCCCCTCCAACCGTCCATCCACCCCCACCACCCTCAACTCCACCCCCTTCTCCTCTGCCCTCGCCCTCAACACCCCCGCCGCCTCAGGCACCTGCTCCACCGTAAACGCCGGACTCCCCCTCTTCATAATCCCCCCCTTATGCCACGCAATCTTGTCCACCGTGCCGCCCAGCACATAAACGTGATCAATCCCCAGCGTCGAAATCCCACTCGCCACCGGCCTCTCCACCACATTCGTCGCATCGTACTCCCCGCCTATCCCCGTCTCGTACACCGCGGCGTCGACCCCCTCGTTCAGAAACACATGGTAGCTCATCAGCGTCAGATACCGTGCGTATATCGGCTTCGTGCCGACCTCCACCAGCTCCTTCGCCGCGTCTGAAGTCTCCAGCCGATCCCAGACCTCAAAAAAGTACTTTGCGAATAGTTCCTCCGAGATGGGCCGGCTGTCGATGCGGATCCTCTCCCTCACCGCGATTAGATGCGGAGAGGTGAAGAGGCCCACTTTCCGGGGTGCATTTTTAGAGCGGGAGTAGCGTCTGAGAATGGAATCGACAAAGGCGCAGGTGCTTCCCTTTCCCTTGGTGCCAGCGACGTGGATGATGTTCAGCCGGTCAAGGTCGGAGGGGGTGTACCCGATGCGGTGAAGGTAGCCGCGGATTTCCTGAACGGAGGTGGCGTCGGGGCGGATGCCGGCTTTGCGGCGGGCTTCGATGATGGCGAAGGGGGTTTGGAGGGAGTTGAGGGCGTCGATGGCGTCGTTGTAGGTTCTGTTTGCAGAAGAGTTGGCCATGGTGCGGATGGTGATTGTTTTGAGGGTGAAGGTGAGATGCGGAAAGCTGAGGAAGGAGTGAGTCGGAAGTGAAAATGCGGTCGGTGACCTCAGTGAGCGTCGGAAGTGGAAAGGTGCAGCATGCCGCATTCTATTTTGAGGCGTTTTTGGCCGTGGTGGTCATTTCAATTTTCTGGCACAGGCAGAATTGGAGTAGGGATGAGCCCGCTGAGTCTTTGACGGTTCACCTCGGCCAGCTTTCGGTTGGGGGTTTCTTTTCCGCTGCTCACTGAGCCGAAGATGATGTAACGGGGCGGAGATTTCCGCTCGAGATCTAACCGCCGAAAACCGGCGTACTTCCGCCACCAAACTTCCGGACTTGGCAGGGGTACAACCCTAACCCCGGGAATATGGTTGAGCCCTTGATTCATCACCCACAACTCCACTGCAAAGTGTCACATACGACCATACCCACTGGAGAACTCGGGATCCCGTCCGCTCTCCCATAGATAAGCCAGTGAGGGCCAGATGAGCAGCTGGGTCGTGTCGCCAATTCCCGGACCCACTTTAGCCGCCCGGCTATACATCGGATTCTGACCGAAACGGAACGCCCCACAAATGGAGAAACGGTGAATCGCAACTCCAGGATACCGAATCTCGAACTCGTTATCCCACCCCACGGGCGTTGCGCCGCTTGACTACGCCAATGTCCAGAACACGTTCTTGGAATACGGGTTTCGGTCCTTGCTCGTCTCGCCCTGCAGCATTCGCGCGCCGCCTCGCATTGATGTTCCATGTCACTTTTCTTCGCAGCTCGCAGCTCGCAGCTTACATCGCCGGCCATGGCTTTCCAGATTCTGAATAAATATCGCTCCCGACCGCGCTCCCGACCGCGCTCCCACAGCCACCCTCTTCAGCATGCTCGATACTCGATGCTCGATACCACCCACCTCCTCTTCACCACCAAAAGTTCTCGCCATCCACACGAACATCAAAGGTAGTCCACATTCGGATAGCAACCATGCCATACGTCTCCCTCAGGGACCGACAAGTCGGCAAGAGCCTGGAGGAGAGGCGCGAGTCGGCGTTAGAGTCTCGGAACTCGAAAGCAGAGCGCACACGCGAATTGAACATCAGCGAAAAGTACAAACTCCAGAGGGCGCGCGCCTGGGAACAGTGGATGAAGTAGGTTAAGAGAATGCCCCAGCTCCCGAATGACTGGTCTCCCTCTAACCGCTCCGCCAACCCAGGTACGCGGCCGACACAGGACTCCCTAACCCCGACGACACCTTCAAAAACCTATGCCGATACGATGAGGATGCAATCAAGGAACTGATCCACTTCTTGAAGAGTCACCTCCACCAGGCAAAGGCATGGCGATATTGCATAGGGCCGGAGGAGAGCAAGGAAGTGCCGACGATCAAAGCAGCCCACACGCTACTATCCTTTTGGCGATGTCTGGTGGTTGAGGCAGATGAACGTGTTCTACGGCCCATGAGGGCGGCGTACCCCAGCGAAGTCGCCATTTGGCGGCTGAGATGGTCACCAGGGGGCGCGACAGGGAGTGAGGGACCCGTCGATGATATCAGCCAGGCAGGTCACCCTTGTCAGTGTTAGTTGATGGCCTTTTGTCGCTAATAGTAATCACAGGCACTAAAAGGGTCTATCACAGACGAGTTTGGACTCAATCGGAAGCAAACTTTTGTGAAACGCGAGGCCACTGTTGTGGACATCAACCTAGTTCTGGATGTGTTGTGGAGGAGGCCAAACGATATTCCCTGCTCCCCTGACGAGCGCCACGATTTCCACGCCGCTGTCATCATGGCCGGTCTCGGGTTCCGACCAGGCAGCATCACAGAGTTGCTTTACGATCAAGTCGCACTCTATGTCAAGGTCGACGACGCTGGTGGGACAAGCCTCTTTGCGGAAGTGACGATACACCACGAGAAGCAAAAAACGAACGAAATCCACGATACGCAGGATGAAATGTCAGTAACAGCACTCGTCCCCGTCACCCCGCTGTACTTCGACTGACCTGATTTAGCATCACGTTTACGGTTCTCCCAGTCCCATCATGTCAGAGGCTCTGCCTCCTCTCTTTCATAGAATCCCGGGCCCTAAGGGACAGCGCGTTCGCTCCTCATTTCAGCTCTCCAAAGGAGCTTGAAGAACGACCAAATTTGGAGGGCCGACCGTTACTCCGTCTCTCGTGGAAACCGGAGTTCAAAGGCAGGGTCATGTTCCGAATACAGTATTTCCGGTTTCTGGAGCTGTGGAACAGGTGCTGGTTTGTCCTGGGCTGTGAGGATTCCCTTCGGCCGTACGCAATGCGGGTTGGCGCTGGTGCGAGATATGAGGATAGTACGTCTTCCTATCAACAAACAGGCTTCTCCTTTTTTTTACCCGCTGTTCTAACTTTTATGTGTTTCAGGCGCTCTTGGTGAAGTGATGCAAAACCACGTCCTGTCCAACTCTAGCAAAGTCCGCCAGTCATCTTATCAACCAAGGTCGATATCGAAAAACCTCTTGGCTCTCTCATACGGGCTGATCGACCAGGACACAATGCTAGAAAACACATTACGCAACTCGTCAGCGAACCGGGATGAAAATGCGCCCCTATATCTAGCCCCTGGGGATAGTGAGAGCTTTGAGACGCGTTTCGATCTACTCTCCCTCAGAGAACAATATGCCGAAGCCAAAAGTCAACATGGCGCCAACGATAAAAGGACAAAGAGAGTAGCCAACGAGATTGGAGCTCTGAAACGAAGCCTCTCGGTCCAGTTGATCAAACAGCGCCGTGCTGAGTACTTTGAAGCGGCAAGGATGCGGAGAGCTTCGGGCTCACCTACCGACGACTTGATCCAAGCATCCGTCAGGCCACCAAAATCTCGTTATGCCTTCAGCCACCCCGCCGCCGCATCTATATGTCAGTTCCTTACCAACAATGACCTTGATGGAGAACAGCGCAGACGGGGCTTTCCCACCCTACTACAGACCTTTCTTTCAGCACAGTTTTCGGAAGTCCAGGCGCTCGTTGTAGAGCTAGTCAACCCCACAATGAGCACATATCGCTTGACAGACAAATTCAAGGATGGCAGGCTTTGGAGGTGTATTCTTTGCCCCGGCGCCACCTGTTTTGGACGTCGGTACCAACTCGCACGGCACCACCTGCTCGTGCATACGAAGAATCCCGGACAGTTTCGTTGCCCCGAGTGCTACAGGGAGAAAGGAGAGATCGTCATGGTCAGCGGACCCTCAAGCTCCTGGTTCAACCATGCGGAAAGAGTCCACGGTGCGCACACAGCACCCTATGAACTGGGGAGCCTGAAAGCTACGGAGCTCAAATATGAGCGTGCTCGGTGTTTACTTTGCGACGACGGTCGTCAGTTCTCTGTATCGGTTCACTCACGACACTTCAACAAGCACCATGCCACCACAACCAACGGCACCTTCAACTGCCCGGAGTGCGCACGTAATGGTCGCGAGGAGAAGATTACAGGGCAAGCAGAATGGTCGCAGCACGCTCAGGAAGCCCACGGGTGCGACAGGCGTGGTTTTCCCCTCCAAATAACTAAGCCGAAACGGCGAGGGCGGCGGCTTCCGCAACAGTTGAAGGTCAAGGGTCCCAGCGATAAGTCTTGTCATGCATGTACAGACTCAAGAAGACGCAACCGTGGTAATTGCGTGCGCCCGCTGAATGGTGGACCCTGCCGAGACTGCGAGAGTGAGGGCATCCAATGCATGTGGCGTGCCGGTTACGGGCAAGCGTGTGGGCCATGTGCTGCGAGGAAGCTGATATGTTGGCTCGTGCCTGGGAAGAGCTCCTGTCTCGGCTGTAGCAAATCACAACGTGTATGCGAAGGAGGATCATCATGCGTCCGCAATCCAAAGTCCAAACTCTCAAAGGTTCAGCCAGCAATCTCACCATTAGTCACCGATTCGGACTGCGACATGTCGGAGGTTGACTCGGCAGTGGACCTAAATTTCGATTGGATGATGGGAGACTGGGACGCCCTTGGCAACGAGGACTCCGATTTCGATCCAATGAGGACAAACTTGTCGTATCAGTGCGAGCTTGACAACGACTTGGATTCATGGACGACTGATGATACTGTTGTGGGGTCTGAGGAGTGTCAGATTGATCCCCAGTTACTTACTGAGCTCTTTGTAACTCCAGAAGAGGAAACGTGTATTTAAATATAGCCGTATCAAATAAATAACTAGTTTTTCGGTATTTCTCTACCATATAACGCATGTGCCAGTTTGCAGCTTACACGCGCCACAGGCCGGCATTGGCAGAGGATCAGATGCCAAAGGCCTTCTTTTGCTTCATTCAGGGGTAGGGGGTTCGAGCCGTCGCTGAGGCTGGCTGAGGATTTCTGAGGCTGGCCGAGGCGCCACCTATTCCACAGGTCAAAGCTCACAAGCTGGCTTTGGCAAAAGTCCCTGCCAAAGGTCTCTTTTGCTTCGTTCAGGGGTAGGGGGTCCAAGCCGAGGCTGGCTGGCTGAGGCTGGTGGTTGTTGACAAATGGAAAAAGGTCGTCTCCGTTGATGGCGCTCGGGCCTGATTGCTGGCATGCAGGCCTAATCAACGAAGGTTGAATCGAATTGTGGAAAACAAAGGAATGCAGGAGGGCCTTGATGGGTCCGATCCTCGGCCGTTGGATCAGAGGAAGGCCGTTGCAGCGAGGGCCTTGCTGGCTTTGACCGTCAACCGTTGGACCAAAGGAAGGCCGTTGCCAGGGGGTTGTGGATGGCTCTTCGGCATCCCTACCGGTAGGTTGCTACGGATCCTACAACCGGCGCTGTTATACGGCTCGCCACCGGCCTTGTCCCTTCTGATCAAGGCAGACTGAATTGCTGAATTGGTGGCACGGCCACCCTACTGCGCGTGCCAAATCTACCGTTCAAAGCGTAGGCCGCTGTTGCGAAAGGAGTGAGGATTTGGCGGCGTGGCACCACAGATAAACCACAAGCTGTCCTGGCCCCCTCTGAGGGCCCCAGTCTACTTGTGTGTGTACCCATCTCTTTCTTCTTGCTTCGATCAAAGGAAGGCCGTCGGTCGGTATCGCGGAATCGGTGGCATCGCGGAATCGATCGCGGAATTGGTGGCATCGGTCGCGATTGCTGGCATCGCTGGCATCGCCGGCATCGCTCGCAATGATCGGAATCGCTGGCAATTGAGTCTAATCAATTAGCCTTCGTTTGATCAAAGGAAGGAGGTCAAAAGAAAGAAGAATAGAAAGGAAGTCGGTGGAGGGGTTTTGGATTCCTCTGGCAATTTGCCAGCGGAGCGAAGCCCTCCCCGATAGAGCCCCCATTCGAATTGGCGCGCGCAGGCGCCAGAAACACACCAAAGACGACGCACACCTACTACATGTGGCCGAAGGCTACGCTTTTCGCGATTGTGGAAGACCGACTGGTGTAACAGTGGTTGATTGCGGGAAAGGAACACACGTGTGGCACGCGTGAGCGAAATTCTATCTAAGTGGCGCGCAGGGGCCGCCCCCTGAAGGCTCCGGAGGAGCCTCGGCGCCAGCTTGCGGCTGGCCTGGCAACAGCCAGCGAAGCCCGCTGCCACGGCTCTCAGGGGCTTACTCCAAGTCAATACAAAGACGCTTTGTCCTCCTGGCTGCTGCCTGCCTCCTGCCCCTCTAGTGGTCAAAGTGAGTGACGTCAGCGCGGGGCTAACTGCGCCTTTCCCAAACTCTCGATCTGACGAGTCTATTTCACACTTGCTTCTACACCCGCTAAGAATCATCGCCAACGGAACTGCCTGGACCGTACTCGATAGGCAAAGGGTACCTCTCCTCCAACTGTGTCCATCCCTGGTTAGCTGGCTAGAATGGGGATAGAGACCAGGAGCTAGTGGAAGCATGCTTACGATACTCTCATGAGGGGGTGGCCACCTGCTCTGACGTTCTGAGTTATAAATGTAACATCTCTTGCCCATCTCGACGAGTAGATAAACACGGGCGTTGCACTTTCGCAGCTCGTCCGCTTTGCGGAAGATGGTCTTGCGGCGGTTTCTACTCTGCTCCCGCAACCTCCTCGCCCTCTTGGCAGACATGGACGGAGCACTTGGCTTTGTGACGCTGTTTGATGAGTCAGCACTGAGTTGGTTGGCGCCGCCTTGCTCAACCCTGATTTCGTCCATCCTCAGGTAAGATAGAGGAAGGTAAGTTACCAGTTGACCAAGGTAAATAATACCACGCCTCTATCTTCATGTAATTAAAAATGGGGCAGGCGTATTTCTATACCTCGAGTGGGAAAGGAACTGCGCGCTGTGTTTTCCGAGAGCCGTTTTCTGTCTCCGGTTCTAAGCGCCTGTGCAGCAAATTGGGGTTTTCCAGATTGCGTTTTCCAGAAACAGATTATGGTGTTCCAGGAACGGTTTTCGGTTCCTGGCGGCTATAAGCGCTAGCGCCGCAACCGGAACACGCGCATTGAATTTTGCGTCCTCAGCAAACCAATAATGAACACTCCCTTGACCTCGGGCATCAGACAGGTGAACGATACTCAGCCCTCAAACATCTTGACGGCCTCGGGGCGTGCGCACGCAATTGACGCTGCAGGTAATTGATGAAGTCTGACTGCACGTGATAAATAGCTCGTTTGATGCAGAACTCAAGTGCCCAGGTGGTGTGGTGGCCCAGTGTAGAACACAGTGTAGCTAGCCAAATCCACTGCCCCCTGAATTCCGGTCAACAGGTGAGCCTCACCAGCACTTTGCTGCGGCCATCGCTTGAGGTGTTACGACTACCTAGTATGATCACGAGGGTCGACTACTCGTCGGCAAAACGCTCCATCTTGTGTGGGAGGACTGATCGCGAGCACTGGAGCTGGCTGATGCCAGGAAGTTTCCTACCAGATAGAGAGCTTCGCGTCGGTCTTCCGGTGACATTGGCGGATGCCTTCGACCAGAAGAGCCCAGGCAGCCCCTGAGATACCATGGTAAGATTCCATCTGCATCACAAGTGGTGAGGATGGTGAGAGAAGGTCGTTGGTGATGCAGCCACGTCACAAGTTCGCCTGGGACTCCCCCCTGAATCACCGTCACATGGGCCCATGAGCGGTAAGGTTCGAGGCAGCCGGGCTTCCATCTACATCAGAAGTGGCGAGGACGGTGAGGGAAGGTCGTTGGTGATGCAGCCAGGTCACAAGTTCGCCTGGGACTCCCCCCTGAATCACGGTCCCATGGGGTGTCAGCGGCAAGAACACCAATCGACTCAAGAAATTTCGTGAGGCAACGAGGGTGACGACCACTTTGACCTGTTGAAGAGGCCGCATATGCATAGGCGGAGTCCTGAATCCGGTAAGCTTGCCCGGAGGATGGAAAGGGGTTCTCCGTTGATGCACCTTGACCGGACTCGAACCCCACGGTCCTCACCCGCTGGCTGTCTATAAAAACCCCATCTTCACCACTACTTTCTCCACAGTGAACGATGAGTACCATCTCAAAACTTTCCCAGCTGCATGTCTTGACCATGGCCGAACTTTTTGTGGATGCTACGCCAGACTCCTTCTTCGCACAAGATCTCAGTCACCCGAACAGTTTCCTCGATCTCTTCGACCTTGATCTCTGGGAGTTGGCAGGTCCCACAGACTCACTATCGATACCCGGCAATCTCCCTTACCATACTTCAGGCTGGATGTCTGGTTCCCACGTTGACGTCATGGACAGTCACCCCGAAGGTCAACTTGGGCCCCATCAGACGAACACCTGTCTCACTGTGCCGTCTCAAACTCTTTCAAGCTGCCCCGCAGGCTACATCGGAGCGCACGAGGAACCTAAGAGCAACGAATTCCCGGAGCCAGCCACCACGCCGTTTGGCAGAGACGTAGATCACTCCAACTTCCCGGACGCGGAGAATCGCCAGATCTCAGATACGTCTGACCAACGCGCCACTGTCATCAATGCGTCGCACCACCACGCCGCTGCCCTGAACACCATTGACGACATCCTTGTTGCCTTCAGTGGCTCTGATGACGATGCTACCACTCATGACTACGACATGAAGGGTGTGAGCAGCAGTCCGAGCACGGCTGACGCCGGACGCGACGCCACGGCGACACCAAGTCAAGACCCCGCGGTTCTACCCTCAGCCACCCTCGACGACTGCCCTGGCGCCTTGAAAGTATCTGACAGCGGTCATGCACTTGCTAGCATTATTGGCGACGGCGGCCTCAAGGAGGATCTGAACACGGCCGATGAGCTCCCTGCTCCCCTTGAAGAATCAAGTCTCATCCTGGATACCAGCCTCCCAACGCCATCTACTGAAGAGCATGTTGAAGACGACAGTTTTCCTCAGTACACCGGGCTCACCAGCACAAGCAGTGACGAGGCCCCCGCGGCTGACGCAATGTCATGTCTCGAGTCTGTCCCCTCACCACATGAGGCCCCCAAGGATACGGATGGCAAGAGCGTAGTCGGCGATAACAGTTTGTCGCTCACGGGCAGTCGCATTGCACTAGACAGCACTGCTAGTCACTCAGACCCGGTCAACAAGAATGGTCAGCAAAACTTCATCGGCCTCAAGGTCGATGACAAAGACGATGCACTGGTCCCTCCCACCTGTCAGGGCAGAGGTCGAGCCACTTGCCAGACGAAAGCCCGCAAGAGTCCCTCCATCAACCTGATCAATCCTGCTACCAACGGCGAAGTCATTGACCTCACTGGCGACGATGAAGATGTTCCCAGCAAGATGGAAAATTTCAGGCCTACTCGGGGTTCCAAACGGGCACGATCAGGCCGTGAGGTAGCTGGGGAGCAACGCCCTTGCAAGCGGCGGGAAATTTCGCTAGGCTCCCGTAGAACAGGACGATGAAGATGGAAATTGTACAAGTGTGGGCTTTCTGTATGATGTCTCTTGACTTGGTAGGCACGTATATAGGTAGTTATTAAAGATTAACTGAGCATGAGCAGCTTATTCAATGAATTGGGATCACAGCTGCTGCTCCAGTTGTTATTGTCATTCTTGTTATTGTTGATGATTATGGAGAGTGGTGGAGCGAAAAGTCAAAGACTCCGAGTCTTGAAGTTCTCGCGCGCGTATGGGCTATCCGATCGATCGGCTGTGGGCCTAGCAGCCAGCTCTCTCCTCCAATGTGCAACTATTCGCAACTATTAGGGGAGGTACGCTCTCAGACACCGCAACCTCTGGGTCCGTGAGCCTCAAATCAAGGGTTGGCTGCTATCAACTCTTGAGGTCTTTGCTAACGCTTGGAACCGTTGATAACAATCGTTGATCAACAGTATCGGGCTCAGATGAAAGCATCGACAAACATCACAAGGGAAAGCAGTCCCGTAAGTAACAGCAGGAGTCATTCTACAAGCTAACTTATCTAATGTATATATATGGAGCTGATCACCAAGGGAGCTCTGCTCAGCCATTAACCTGATTTTCAAATGCGGGCTTGGGCAAAGCGTCTATTAATACGTCGAAGGGATTCCACTGCAAAATGATGTAAGTCAGGTGCTATTCAACGTGGTGAATACATACAATCTTTGTTTCCTGCAGCTAGGGACAATTTACGCTCGTAATAGATTCGCTCTCGCCCAGATATTTCACCATCCCGGTACGCCTTACGGACCTTCTTCCTAAGTTGCTCGACATATTTCTGCGTTTGTTGCTTGTCATCGGAGATAATACGCTTCAGTTCTATCAGGGCTCTCGTTGCAGTGATAAGACCGCAGATAGCCGTGACTTTGGGAATCAACATAGAAATCGACATTTTACTGAAATGTACCGTGAAGCTCAGTTACAACAACCTCCGGATGGCAGTTTCCAGGGACTGTTTATATACGCGTCTATCATTGCTGTTAGAGGTTACGAGATCCCGTTTCTGGTTCCGGAATCGATCCACACCATGACTGGTCAATCCCACGGCCAGTCGCAACCACAGCCACGACCAATCACAGGGGCCCACCAACCCCCCTGCCAGCCCCACGACCAGTCGCAACCCCAGCTGGTCAGCCGCAAGACCAGTCGCCGCACTGCCAGCCCTACGACCAGTCGCAACCCCAGCTGGTCAGCCGCAAGACCAGTCGCCGCACTGCCAGCCCCACTACCAGTCGCAACCCCAGCTGGTCAGCCGCAAGACCAGTCGCCGCACTGCCAGCCCCACTACCAGTCGCAACCCCAGCTGGTCGTCACACCAGCCAGCCCTACGGCCAGTCGCAGCCCCAGCTGGTCAACCCCACGGCCAGTTGTCAGTCGCCGAAAGTCAAAATCGCACTGAGAACCAAGACAACCCGTTTGTTAAACACAGCACTTCGGTAAGCCCTAACCCTGCGCAATAGATGCTTCCCCTGACAGGCCTAGCTCTCATACAAGCATCTTCTGTATTTTCGAAAAAGACATGTTTACCCATTGCAACTTTGGTAGGTAGACATGTCACACCTCTGCCGCTTCAATGTTGCCAGCCGGAACAGAGGGCTGAACCACGAACAATGTCACTGCCTGACCAAAGGCCTAGGTCAGTTCAAACCTCGCCATCATCCTTGATCTCCCTGGCTAACTAAAGCCCGAAAGAGGGCCTGAGACATCACGACCTAATATCACGTATCGCATTGATCAAATGACATGCAAGCCTGCTGGCTATCACAATGGAGGCCACATTCGTGACAAGCGACCTCATCTCCGGGCAGAATCCCTTGCCAACGATAGGGCAGAAGTGAACTGCGCATGAATCAGGCAGTGAGCGCCTGCCTCCTGTTGGCCTGGGGAAGAGTCCTGTTAGTCAAGACCGCCCCAACCTCTCCAACACAGGATTGCTGACCTGGTCATCACCATGGAAGCCACGGTGTGACAAGCAACCTCAGCCACGGGGAAGCTCCTTTGCCAAGCATAGGACAGAGCACGCAACTAGTCGGTCAGCGTCTGGCCCCCGTTGGCCAGGACATTGCACAAAGACCCGTAAGGGGCTTGGGAGCAGCAACGGGGCCGATTCTTCAAACGCAATTTTACCTCGGAGCCCATTTCAGGGACTCCGCGGTCGAAGGTCAACTCATTACGTGAGTATCATTGCGGAACTGAGGAAATAATTCGAATTTATCGGGATGGTAATACAAGCACCTTCGACCACGAAGGTTATATCTAGAGGGGTGTAGATGCGGGAAACATGAAGACATCTGAGTCGAACCCCAAAGCCATGAATATTTCACTCGGAGAGTTTGACTTGAGGAATGGAATGCAGGAAGTGGAATCAACACCCAGTACCCGATCCAGCTTCGAGCTTGACGTTCGCCCCCTGGCCGACCTGATGCTGCCTTCCTACGCCATCTATCTCACCCCACGGCTGTGAGGTCAATGGGGCTGTCCCACTCCCCTGATGTGAGGTCGATGGGATTGTGCCGGGTCCCAATTTCACCAGCCGGGGTACTTGGGGTCCGGCACGACCCCGTCAAGTTGCCGGTGCGCCCGACTTGACATATCCTGTCAGTGGAACGGCGGGCAGGCTGGTACCCTCTCTGCCCAAGGTCTTGCACCCAGGGATCACAGTCCCATTGCACCCAGTAGTCGAGGATGCCATCCCAATTGGTTGTTGGCTGGGAGCGATTTACAAATATCACAGTCCCGTGCCTTTGGTGGGCCACCTCCGCGAAATCTCGGACCAGCTCCTGGATTCCATGTGTCTTGAGGCTTGTCCCCATGATGAGGACAATCTCCGGAATGCCTCCCAAGTCCTCGTTTATCGTTTCCGCGAAATGGTTTCCATGCTGATCCACCTCGTCGTAAAGGACAACGTTCGATCGAAGCATCCCAACCCCAGTTGCGCGCTTTCCTCTTTCTACTCTCTCGCGGGACCGGCGAAGACATCTAGGACAACATTTCTCGCTCCTTTCTTTGAGGATTGCTTGGTCGTCGTAAGCCCATGGTGTAGTGTGGTTGCAAACCATGCACCTGAGGGACCAAAGGGACCCGTGAAGCTGGACGTTCTTATCGTTATTGAGCCCAGCCTTCTGTTCAAGGCCGTCGATATTTTGCGTATAGTTCCGAATGAGCAGTTCGGAGTGATGCAGCTCACGAATGAAATGATGTGTTGTGGTTGGCTTGGCTGCTGTTGCAATTGAGCGGGCTCTGTGCAGTAACCGGTAGAGGTCACTCTTCAACCTGTCATTTTGGAGGGATGAGAAGCGCAAGAGGTCTCGATCACCACGAGTGTAAGTGCTGGACTCGGAACGGAAGTCCTGGAGTTGGTTAAAAACTAGTACGAGACCGGGCATTAGGTGGAAAGTCCAACTTACCGAGATCCCGGCACCTGTGCTAATTCCCGCGCCCGTGATCGTCACAATACGGGATGCTGCATTAAGGACGCGTGCGACCTGGTCTAGGTGGTGGAAGTCTGTTGACTTGACGTGGGCCACCATCTCCGAAGTTTGCGGTCAACCACAGATCAGTTGCGGAAGATACAGAATTTGCCGGGTGTATTGATGGAGTGGGAGGTGTGAAGCGGACGCAAGTCAGGTGTGCTCGGTGTCTTTGGGGAGAGATAGAAGGGGGAAAGTTCGAGGCGAGGACGGGGATGGCATCGCGGGATTTATATACCTCTCAAGGAGGCCCTGGTCGCAGAAACCGGCCTTTTCTAGTTGCTTCCTCGGGCGCAATGGCTTGTGCTCGGGCTGAGAGAGAACGAAAGAGGTCGCCCGAGGGTGTTGCCCAGCTGGATGGCAGTGAAACAGGAGCCCCCGTCAGGTTTCAATAATCGTGGGGGCCCGGAGAGATACCCCATTGTGAACCCACTTTACGTGAATGCCGCGGCGCAGCTGATGATGAAAGGGTCGTTCGCTGTGGGGACGACGATGGAAGAAGGGGGCTTGCGGCGGAACGCCAGTTGTCTGAAGTGGGCGTCTGAGCTGGCGGGAGGCTTGGGTGTCTTTGGTAAGGTGAGAATCTGGAATGCGACCACCTGGGATGTGCCTTGCCCACAGTTGCGCGTGCCCGGGTTGGTGAAAGTGCCGCTGACGCCTGCGTGTAGGATAGTGATGGAATGGGGCTGTGGTTCTGCTGGTTGACATACATCGACTGAGCCCTTGGCTGGGAAATGCCTTCCGAGAATCCTGATAGGGACATGGAACCATGGGCGTGCTGAGTCGAATGCCTCTTTCCGGCTCTGAGAGCATAAGTCTCTAGAAAAGTTGCTGCGTTGGCCTTATGCCCTCCAGGATGAAAACCAGAGGGCCAGTCAGCTCTGAGAATCTCCTGAGTGAGGGGCCCGGGTTGGTGCATGTTTCTGACGCGCGCTTCCTGGGGCGGCAGGACATGAGCTATTGGTGGAAGTTGTAGGGCCAAGTAGGGTGAGATATCTGGAACGGAACGAATAGGTGGTAGGAGTTGTCCCGTTCTTAATTGCGGTAGGCACTGAACCTCTCGCGGCGCCTGTGGTCGTGAAGTCCCTGAGATATCTGGAATGGGGTGTCGAGGTGCTCGGGGTGGTGTTGCGCTCCGTTGTGGTAGGGGTTGAGCCTCTCCTGACATTTGTGGCGTATGGAAAGAATGCGCCGCGGTCTGCTGATAATTCTCGTAGATTGTGCTCGGCTGCTGTGAATTTGGTGCGTCGGTATCTTCTCGCAACCGCTGGCTGGTTTCTGCACTATTGCTAGGGTAGTTGTTACGTTGGAGTAACCGTACCTGGTGGCGATGTCAGCGGTTTAGTTCGAGGTTTCCAACAGACTCCCTGAAGCGCGCACATTCAAACCTGACTCCTCCTTTGCACAGCAAACGCAGGTTCTAAGAGTCTTGCCTTTCCGGCGGGCTACTTTTTTGCGCCGCTTTCGTCGGCATCGTCGTGACCTAGGCTCCAAATTGCCATCAGACTCGGTCTCCGAGTCCTCATCGGATCCAGGCTCCCAATTGCCATCAGACCCGGTCTCCGAGTCCTCATCGGATCCAGGGGCCGAATTGCCGTTAGACTTGGGCCTCGAGCTGTTGGGCTGAAGCTCCAGATCCCCACCGGACTCAAGTCCTGCTAACTCAGGCTCATCACCATAGAAGGCTTCGTATTCGCCCGGTAACCATTGGTCGAAATCTGAATCGCTGTCGGACTCAGGCTGCTCCCTGTTGTTGTCAGGTTCGGGTCTCTTTGTGTCATCACCTGGTTTGTGCTGGAGGTATGACGAGCTAACAACAATCTCGTCCAATACTTCCGTCCTTGGGGAGTTCATGAGTCGGATTGGGATAGGACTGAGAGAAAGAAACACAACGGTTTAACTGTGGTTGGAAGGGGTGCTCTGCTGGATGGTAGAGGGTTGCTGTGATTGAAATGGGGAGGACGTGCCTGACTTATATACTTGGGTAGCCACGTGTCAAAGGTCCTGGGGGTGAGGCCTAGGTCGCTCAAACCGCAGAGGGCCCCGCCCCTAATATATCTTGCATAGAGCTAGGCAGGATGTCCTTCCTCAGCTCGGCTGTAGTGACCCCTTCCAGGAAAATGACACATGCCAACCACCCTTCCCAGACAGTAACCAAACAACAGGCAACACACTCAAGGCCCAGGAGCAGGAACCTGCTTGCGCTGGAAGCCAAACACAACAAGGGGGCCAAAGTCGCCACAACATAAACTCCCACTCTCCAAGCCCTCAGGCTCCCAACAGAGCGAAATACCCGCTTCATCTCTTTGGTAGGGGGTATTTGGCAAGCAAGGACTAAAATTCGAAGACAAGAAGGCGCAATCCACAGTATTTCTGGCCCGCCCTGCGTCATCTGCCACACTCCAAGACCGAAACATGCCCAAAAGCTGATGATTCCAGATGCCGCAAGCGACAGAAACCACCAGAGAGAAGATTTTGAATGCCGAACAGCTTTTATCTCGGGTGGCTCTCCCCTTGCCTTGGGTTGACTCTTGGCACTATCAGGTTTGAGGAAGTGCCGGAAGCTCGCCAAAGCTCGTCGGCGAACGACTATGGCCTGTGAGAGTCCATTTAGCAGAGGTTTCTAGGCAAGGTAGCTTGGGGGGTTGATTGTTGACCTACCTCGAGAGAAAACGCCATAACTAGTGCGGTCAGCTTCACTAGGAACCAGAAGGCCCGCCTTGCTATCAGGTGTTCGAGCTTCCATGCCAGAATGGCGAATGTTACGCTTAGCAATATGTAGATTCCAGTACAATACAAGAGAGGTCGGCGATTTGCTGCTGCACGGTTCCTTGCCACAATCCAGGCAACCCGTCTGGGACTGGCAGTAGGCCTGTTCCTCGTCGCTCGGGAGAATATAAGCTCCATCTCAGAGCCTATATCCGTCGACAAGGAGGGCGACCTGTCTAGGGAGGGCGGCCTGTCTGAGGGGGGAAGTAAAAGGGGAAGCAGAAGAAGCCAAAGATAGCACAACAAAGTCAGAACCAGCGAGCCAGCCACCAGACAGAGGTCTTGAGTTGGAGCCAGGTACTCCATAATGGGCGCAAGGTCAATCTGTTGTGTTGCAAGGCAAAACATCGTTGGGACATGTTTGAGCCTAGTGCCCCTTTATCTGGCCAAGGGCCAGATCGCTTGCCTTCCGCTGCTCGGACGGAGTTTGTTGACTTCGCAACACACGGCCACCTCCGCAGCTTCTATCGGACCAACTCGATGCGAGGCCAACCCTGCGCAAGTCGGAGAAACCAGAGCGTCCTCGGTCGCATGCCTACCCCGGTCTGCGGCCCGTCTGGTTGGTGTCCACGATCAATGCCAGACGCACCCTTTGTCGAGGACATGCCCGGTGAACTGTGCCTCTCTGAAGCGGATCACACCGGGTCAACGACCTTAGGAGGCGATTGGTGAACCCTCTGGAGGCGTGTCCTCTCCTCGGCTCCGTTGGCCCCGGCTTCCGAGGCAAGCTGTTTGTTCACTGGTTCATGTGCCCTCTTCGCGCGGAAGTGACGCGGCTTGGGGCTCTACCCAGCCCCTATTCATGCCGGCCGTCACACTCCTAGCCAGAACAGAGGTCTCAACTGAAAGCAACACCGGTCAGTTGCTTCATGCATCACGCATCTCTAACATCCTGGCTGCATGTGACAAGGCTCGGGAATTGGTTACTGGCTGATCAGCACGCGGCCGCAACAGGCCCATGCAACACTGGTGATGTGTGTGCCTCGATGCGCAACGATCTCCAGTCAAACTCGCGACCTGGGGCGCCCGATGCCGCAGGGGAAGTGTATCTACCTACCCGCGAGGCAACCTGCTCGTATGTGGCGACGGTCGGCATGAATAGGGGCTGAGTGACGAGCTAACATCTGCCCGGCCAGGTACATGATGATATATGCACGATACGGCCGTCACGAACGATTTCGTGGCCGGAAAGGTGACAGCCAGCATGGACAGGGACCGACTGCTGTCGAAAACGGCAGCGACTGGTCACTCAAGCTGCTAGCTGACACACTATCACAGGCCCGCTCCTCGGTCCACACAGCCCGGACTGTGCTCCGCTGGCTGTTTGTTGCGTCAGGCATCGACATTGGCCAACAGACAATGAGCTTCTTGTGGATCAAGGTACTTCGATCAAGGTCCATCAGAGCGGAGCAATGTCTCTTACCAGCGGGCCACCCCCTGATGTGGGGGTCCTTTGCGGCGGCATTGGTGCGCTCTCCCGTGTCATCCTACCCGACCAACTGCGTCGGCCGCGGCCCTTTTCCTCAGGTATCTTGGCCGCCGGGGGGAGAATGCACCATCAAGGGGATGGCGGCGGTTTTGGACGGGGGCTCTCTCTTATTATCTAGGTTCAATGTTCCGCGAACGCCGCCGAGAATCTCGGCTCAGAAGTCCACAATCAACTTTACCTACTCTGTGATCGACGTGATGGCCCGCCAGCTTGACAAACGCAGCCCAGAGACTTCCACGACTTCTGATCCAGACAGCGAACTGGAAGACCTTGAGGTATGGATCCACAAGGTCTTAGACCCCGACGACAACAACTCCTTGGACGGAGAGCGACGAGTTCCCGTCCGCTTCCCAGAGGACGTATTGTCCAAGCTAGGTGGGCATTTCGAGGACGTTCAAATAATACGTACGGTGAATTCTAACTAAAATCAACAGAGACTCACGCTCAGAGAAATGGGCGATTTGTCGAGGCCTTGAAACGGATACGACAGCACCTAGTAGGACTTGACGACCGAGGCCGGCTGTGCTGGGAGCTTCTGGTTGAGAGGGGGATAAAGATAAACGGAGAGGATATTCTCAGGAGGGAGTGGTACGGAATGGGCGACGGAACTTTGAAGCTTTCTCATTATCGTCCTGACGAGCACCGTTTCGTGGTTTTAGAAGTATGCTTGACGAAGGGGGTTCTCTGTTGGTATTTCGACGGAGCCGACGAACCACTTCAGTACCAGTAGGCTCGCGGGAACAGTGAGGTACAGCACGCAATTGGAACAGGTGTATGATTTCCATTGATCGTAGGTAGCTAACAAATACAAGTATTGGTACTGGACCTTTAGCCCCCAGTCAAATGTTCTCCCGCTCCAGTCGGCCGATGAGATTGAGTGTGAACCTTCTACGAGGTTAGTAGAATGTCAAGACATAGGCTTGCGAAGGGAAAAGAGCGACAGCCAGAACATTGGCACAATCATGAACCGGAAGCAGGGAAGCCAAAGCCATCACTAGGCCGTGCCAAAAGGCTCCTGGTGTCCCCCCTCCCCTTCCCCTCTCACCCCGTTCACCTGCCGGGGCCGGAGCTGGGCCGCGATGCAGTTGGTGTCATGCTTCCGCCCCGTGCTGCAGGGCCGCCAATCTTGGTGGGAAATGGACAGGCTACCTCGGTGAGATAGGCCATCGGCCACCGCTTTGCATTGGCGGCGGCGGCGGTCGGGCTTGGGGCTGCGTTGGAAAGGCGGGCTGCTAGAACTGGGTGGACCCCTGGAGTCACGCAAGTCCCCTCGGGCGTCCATCTTCCCGAGCGCTTACGGGGCGTGCTTCGCCTACCTGCGAGGCGTGGCGAAATCAACGATGGCATTGCAAACAAGCTGGATCCCCTAGAGGTATGTAGGTACAAGGGGAGGCAAGGGTTGTGATTGGGTCGGTGACGGCCAGCGAAAAAAGGTAAGATCAGATGCTGGTGACAATAGACTCCCGGGGGCCACTGAAGATGTCAGGCCGCCAACTCCGACAACTTCTTCCGAGCTTTATCCTTGCGAATGCTCTTCTTCCAAGACAGGTATGTCGAACCCAAAATGACACCAGTCCACCATCCAGCAGCAACGGTAGAATTGGCACTGAAAATGTTGTCCTTGAAGATCATGAATCCAGTTGTAGCAAGAGAACTGGCACTCATGGCGCTTAGGCAGAGGTTCTCTAGAAAGTTCTTGCTCGAATCGGGTTCGTAGTAGAGCTCCTTGAAACCACTATCTTTGACAGACTCCGAATATCTTGTCGTAACTTTTGCAATGGCCTCGATAGCTCCCTCCGCGAAAAGATGAGAAGCACAGGCAGCTATTCAGGTTTTATGGTCAGCAGCCAGACAAATATGTTATTAGATCTTGGAATGGACAAGTTGACATTCCAGTTTACCCACAGAGATATTGGAAGACTGGCTCTGAAACAGCACATGGCACCATGCCAGGTAATCGAACATTTTGGGGGTTCTGTTGATAGATCTCATTGATAATGCCCACACACTCCTCTGGGGTGATACCAGCCTGGTCAAGGACATCCATTTCGCTGGTGGATTTGGTGGGACTTGAGAGAGAAAGAGGGAACTGCATGGAGTCGGGGAAGATGGGCGGACAGACATTGGGGTGGCGAGACCTTTTTATCAGCAAACGAGATCGGATCAAGTGTTGAGTGAGCTATGCTGAGGCGGGTCACACCGCCACAGAGGGAGGGGGTTAGGGGTGTAGGGGGGTGGGGTGTGGACTGACTTGGCTGGTATCCTGTGCCTTCAGCCTGGCCCCTCAGAGGGCGGGCCGTCGGCGACACCCCTTCATACGGCGTGCTTGCAGGCAGTCTTGGGGGGTCGGTTGCGAATGGTGAATCATCCTCTGACCATGTCAGCGGCCCCGCGTCAACGTGGCCGACTCCAGTTTGCCCTAGCGGTTAGACAGAGTATGGCGGCGGGAGCGGGCCTTGCGAAACTCAGGCCGGGCGACATGCAATACAGGCTTCTCGGCGCCCGAGACGCGCATGGCACTGGGAATAGAAAGCAAACCAACAATACGTAAGATTTTCATGGTGTAGGCAACATCGCCTTATCAGGATATTGGAGATGGGGGGCGGTTCTGGGAACTATCTCGAAGCTCACCCGACCCTGCTTGCTGGCTCCCATGTCAACCGACCCCGCTTCCATGTTGAGTCGGTCGCTGGAGCCCTCCAGCCTGAGCCCATTAAACCAATCAAACATTGATCGCGCGGGCGTCTTCCACAGCGGAGCACACGCTCCGATGATGATCAAGCCCTCCTCAGCCCTAGAGCAGATGAACAATGGTATCACCTCCCATATCGCATCATTGGTACCCCAATCGTATCTCGCAAGAAAGTAGGCCTTAAGGAAGCCGCACAGCGTGGCCAGAAGGCACGCAAAAGACAACCATCTCATAAGACGCTTGTCGATCGCTGGCCGAACCGTAACCCGAGACAGGGTAAAAACGGTGGAGAGAATGCAGATGAAGTCGCTGAGCGTATTTCCGATTATCGACGCGATCGAGAGGGCGGGAATCTTCGTGCGGTCGAACCAAAGCGTCTCGCACACTTTGGATTGGGAGCCGAGTACCGGCCAGCAATGGGCGAGCTGCATGCCTTCGTAGACGATGAGGAAGAGTGTTTGGAGGACAATGACAGCCCAGAGAGAACACCGCTGTAGAGGATGGGGGACTGCAATAGTCTGGAGCTGGAGGGAAGCGATCGAGATGCGCGCGAGACCCGCGATCAGGACTCCTGTCGTCGAGACGCCGAGGAGGCATTTGAATATGACATTGATGTCGGCGGGGCTGCTGGAGACTGCGGTGGTGTGCTTGCCAAACCCGTGGCGGATGGCGATGATGGTGAGAACCAATACTGGGGTACACGCAAGTGTTGCGACGGTGATGATGCATGCGGCGATGGCTTGATTCAGGAACTTATAACGAAGGTGGATAATAACGCGACAAATGCAGGCGATATGAGCGAAAATATACACGACGATGCTGGTGGCAAGAAGCATAGCAACGCGATCTTCGTCATTTGCCATGGTGATGATGAAACCGATCTTCGCTGTGCTATGTATGCTACGTATGAATGAATGAATGAATGCCTCTTTTTTCGAGGGAAGGTCGCATGGATTAAAATGATCGCGCCGGCACGGGTGTTGGGCAAATATCAAGAGAACAGATGGAGCAGGATCATCGTTTCGCGGCCTTTCCCTCCCAGGAAGTCGAAAAAGAAGCAATGATATCGCCGCCGAAAACTTCTCATTCTTCCGGCTCCTTCGTTTGACCTTCCTCATCCACTAGCCGCTTCAATGTTGGTTTCGACGCTTTTTTGACCGGAGAGACTTGACCTCCCCCTTCAAGCGATCACATTCCTTCCGGAGATGGATAAGCTGTGAAAGGAGGTCCCTAGACTGTTTGCATCCGTTCCTTGCCTCTTGCACCAGTCCTAGGATGAGTTCCACATCTTCGCCGCGGGCTGTCGGTACGGTGGCGCTTGAATCCATGTCTATCTTCTCTGTTCAAATTTATCAGCCCACTTTCCATTCCAACAAGGGTCCCAGCCAAAGGCAGAGCACAAACGTTTAGAACCCCACAAATTTGCAAAGTGTTGAGATGACCATGTGAGAGCGTGATGGTGACTGAGACGAGACTAATTCAGAAGTTGTCCCCAGGAGGGCTTGTTTCTTCAGCTTCCCTGGAATTATTGGAAAGCCACCACTGCGGCTGGGGGCCCTCTACCGCCGCTGATGCAGAGCTGGAGCCAACTGCCTGCCCTACCGCTGCCGCCGCTAATGCAGGGCTGTAGCCAATCGCCTGTCCTACCGCTTCCGCCGCTAATACAGGGCTGTAGCCAATTGCCTGTCCTACCGCTTCCGTCGCTAATGCAGGCTGTAGCCAATTGCCTGTCCTACCGCTTCCGTCGCTAATGCAGGCTGTAGCCAATTGCCAATCCCACCGCCGCCGCCGCTAATGCAATACGGTGGCCAATTCGCTGCTGTCAAGCACAAGCGCCACATCAATTTTGCCAAGCCGCTAAAATTCGACGTCGCTGGCGGCGCGCACCAACCTCCAAAACCACCACTTTCAACAACCTGCTGCCGACCGCACAACGATTCAAATTTGGAATGGCCGGCATCGAGAGAATCCTGGCATCCGGGGCTTTCTTTCGATGCTGCATGAGCCGTGCCCAGAGGCGTGGCTGAAAAGTGGAATTTTCGATCTTGAGCCGCATTCGCACTTCGACACTGCATTCGCTCCAACATTGGAGCCGCACTCGCACGAAAATAACCACTACTTTCTTTCGCCGGCCTCTGGCTACACAGCGCGCCAATCTATCACGTGCCTGGAAGTGTTGGGCGTTACGTGCGGTGTGGGTTGCGTGTTTGACTTACACGCAGCGACGGGAAAGTTGGCTGTGCGGGGCCGCTTTTCGCTCCACTGCCAGGGCTCCAGGCACGGCCCATGCGGCACCGGAAGGAAGCCCTGGGTTCCGCGATTTTGCGCGCCGCCGCCGACGACGGATTTTAGCGTCTTGGCAAAAATTGACGTGGCGCTTATGCTTGACAGTGTCCTACCGCTGTGGCTTGTCTGGACCCACACGCCGCCGCTATGGCCAATTGCCAATCCCACCGCCGCCGATTGCCTGTCCCGACCGCCGCTAATGCAGGCCAATCGCTGCGCATCACCCATCACCACCTAGCTTGGATTGGAAATCTCACTGGGGGCTCACTGAGAGATGGGGGGTATTGTGCGACTGTGAAATGGTTGTTTCTGGGATTCTGAACAGTCGTTTTAGAGAAGGCTTGAGAATACATGTGTACCTAGCATCGCTGGTGTCTGAATCCATCACGACCAATCCCCCATCCTCCGGACCAAATAACTCCACGCTCGCCTGCTTCCGGTGTCTGGAGCGACGTAGTATCTATAGACAGGTTTCAGAAGCTGCGCCCAACGGGAGAGGAATTGGGATGGGATGAACAGACCAGGGGACCATCAGGCTTGTTTCGGGTGCCGTGGTAGTGTGTCCCGTCGACACTTCGCTGCGTCAACCAACGCGCGAGACGGAACATTATTCTCATGAGTTACCCGAGGAAAGCCTCGGCCCCGCCCGCAAGACCGGACACCCTGATAAATATAACTACCACAATCAAAGGGAGAGTGACCGCGAGAAAGACAGACAGAATCACCACAATTGCTTTTGGTTGTTGATGTACGTGAGAGGCGCATTTCTCTGCATGCTGCTCAATGGGCTTCAAGAGGTGTGGGCAGAAAAGCGAAACCGCGAAGATCGAAACAGCGAGCGCAATGAGAAGAATGCACCACCCTATAGCCTCCTTGTCCCAGTGAGCGTTCGCAAAGAGGCCGCCGGGGAAGTCGACAGAGAACTTCAACTCCTCATCTGTAGAGGTCATGGCGATCGAAAGCTGGCGGAAAGCGTGTGGAAATGCATGTTCCATCTTCTTTTCCGGCGGAGCGGGCTTGACGCCTTATAACTACGTCTTTCGTGGATTAGATTGGCTCGTGGTAGTCGTGTTTGGTGCTTGCCAGTCGGGTGCTCACCGGTTGGGTGCTTGCCGGTCGGGTGCTCACCGGTCGGGTGCTTGCTGGTTGGGTGCTCACGCGCTGATCGCCCAGCAGATGACTCCTACCTGGCTGCAGAAATAACAGCGAGTAGATTGGTGACTTGAGGGGCGTTGCGGCTCTGCTCGTGGGTTGGTTGCCTCGCCTTTTGGTTGTCGGAAGTCTGTCGGTCTTGACCTTGGCCGCGTCCACCCCGTTCAGGACCACAGGACGCCTTAAATTTGAAAATAAGAGCCTGCCCACCCAAGCCTCCTGTGATCATGTAGGCCTGTCAGGTAGCCTTCTCTTTTCATCTTTTTTCTTGACTTGCCACAGATGCTTTGAAACATGCCCGACAAAACCCGATATTCGGTTATTCACGTGAGCCTCGGGTCAAACCGGCGTCCTTGACAATCCACATCGGCAATCGTTTTAATCCAGTTCCGAGCTCAGCAGCGACATGCTGATCAGCACTCGCCCCGCTGCGGGGTCGGAAAGTCGGGCATCAGCCACCGATTATGCAGCGCACGGCACATCAGCGACAACAAAAGCAATGAAGCTGGCTTTAAGCAGCAACGATAACGCTGCTGAGCGTGAAAAGGCTGCTGTGAAGCAAGTAGCTGAGAAGGTGAAACACAACAGCATCCGGTTAGGTGATGGGCGCCTCACTTACAGTGTCACTTAGGCCGGCTGGGTTTTGGAAGAACTATCTTGCAGCGATGAGAGGACTGCAGAGTCCGTGGCTGTGTGGTTCTGGGTCGAGTATGGTGGCTGTGTATTCCAGAGGGAGGGCGATGCGCTAGGTTACGGTGGATGGGCACTTTTTCTGGACACCAGTGAATGGTTTTCAACTACTAGGGTATCTGTAAGGTACATCAACAAGAGGGGCCACTCTCCTGTGGTGTGACTGGAGGAGGTTCGCGGATATTCTTGGCCAGCTCCGTGAGTGCAGTAAAGAGACTGCTAAATTTTAAGACTGCAGACCTGGAAACCGTTGCCAAATCAGCGGACCAATGGATCTCGAACCCTGGCCCCAGCGCGTACAAATATGAAGAAGATTTTGCCCATTCAAGCGTATGAGCGAGGCAAAGAACTTCGGGACACTGTTCTAACGGACGCCTGAGTTCGTCGCGTTCGATAGTATATTTCTTGATCCGTGCTAAGGTCTTATAAGGACAAGTCATCTCAGCATTGAGTTGGAAGTTGCTCACCCTTTGGGTAGAAGTCAGACCCGTCGCCCCCCCGAACTATCAAAGTCGTCTTGTCGGGCCCCACCTCATTCGAGACAAAAGAAGGGCCGAGCTCCGGTGACTCGTCCCAGGTGAATTCGATCTCTCCCGGGCCTGGATGAAAACGTGACAAGGCAAGGTCTTTGCCAGGAATCTTTGTCCACACCCACTTAGTTTCTGCGAGAGACCGGAAAAATCCATCCGGGCCCAAATAGCTCGCATACGGGGAGGTCCAGACAGGCAGCTCCGAGTCGCCGACTATCGAGCCCGGGTGTGGAACCATCGGCAAGGGACTTGCGGGGGACGGTGAACCCCTCGCTCCTTGAAACGGAGATCGAGACGGGGCCCTCGCTCCTGGTGCAGAATCGACTTTGTGCTGTCCGTCTCCCCCTGACGTAGGAACAGAAGGAATGGGAGATGGCATTTCAAGGCCCGACAGAGCTCTTGGTGCCGAATCAGTTCTGTGCTGTCCGTCCACCCCTAGCGTAGGAATAGGGGGAGGTGGGGGGGAGAGCATTCCGTGACTCGGCAGAGCTCTTGTTGCCGACTCGATTCTGTGCTGTCCGTTCACCCCTGGCGTAAGAATAGGAGGAGGGAGAGATGAGGGCATTTCGGGGCCCAGCGGAGCTCTTGGTGCCGATTCGATTCTGTGCTGTCCGCCCCCCCCTGGCGTAAGATCAGGAGGAAGGGAAGCTAGGGGTGTTGGGGTGCCCGGTAGAGCTCCTGATGCCAGAGCGATTCTCTGTCTCTTCCTCTTTGGCGAATGACCAAGAGACGCTGTGGGGCCCGGCAAACACTCGTCACCGCGTTTGTAACAAAGCTCACAAGGTCTGGAAGGGTTTTTGGTCAATGAGCAGCGCTTCTTCCCAGCAGCGCAGCTCGCACACGGACGACCCAAATCCATGGGTGTGAGGGGGCGCGGCAGATTTGACATCAGTCAGCGATCTCAGAAACGAGTAATGGCTAGTTCTGAAGTTATGGGGGCGGCGGCAAAAAGTAAAGCACCGATTGGAGCGGCGGCGGCAGTCAGTGGAGGGCGGCGATGGTAGGGAAAAAGACAGGCGACAGCAGGGAAGCACTGAGCAGACAGCCGATTGGAAGGGCGGCGGCGGCGGGCGGCGGGCGGCGGGCGGCGGGCGGCGGGCGGCGGGCGGTGGGCGGTGGGCGGCGGGCGGCAATGGGGAGTAAAGGAAGGGTCAAAGGAAAGGAGGAAGATTGGCGGCGGCGGCGGAAAACAGCAATTAATACCACTGCTGGAATGGGACGTGGTCTGTGCAAGGACCAAGGGTGGGATGCACCAACGCAAGAACAAGGGCCTCTGTCAATAACCGAGTTGAGACGACCTGATTGGCCCCCTGCGGAAGTTGGATTCGTGGCTGCAACTGGCTCGCTTTGCGTGGACATGGCAGGGGGCAATGCTGAGTCTGTCACTCATCAGATCGCGTGTTCTTAAATCGAGGCAGGTGAGCCTGAGATGCCTCACACAGCTCATTCAGATCGCCCGTCCTGGGCTACCCCTATCGATCACAATCATAACCATCATCATGTCTCCAGACTCGCCAAGCCTGGATCCCCAACCCTACACAGTCAACCCGGGCCCCGATGACGACGACCCAATCAACAACGACAGACGGTCCTCGACGACGTCCGTGGCTTCTGACTTCAATAACCTCAAAGAAATCTACGGTCGACTTTTTAAAGGTGAAAGCTGGTAGGCTCCATCACTTCAGTTTCAGGACCAGTGAACTATGCTCACACATTCGTCAGGCAACCCGTCGACAACATGCACCGGGATTACGAGATGTCCCTACATCAACTAATTTCTGGGCTGTATGAACCTCTCGCAGGGCTCAAGCTCTTCCACGCTCCTCTCGAAAGCAACGGTCACCCACAGTGGAAGGTCCTGGATGTCGGCACGGGCTTTGGATTCTGGGCTGTCGATTTTGCAGATCAATTCCAATCAGCCTCAGTGGTGGGCATCGACGTGTCTCCGGGAATGCCCGATTCGGTGCCGCCCAACGCCCAATTCCAAGTCGAAGACGTCTCCCGTTTCCCATGGACGCTCGAAGACAACTACTTCGACTTCATCTTCATTCGCAACTTTGGGGTATGCTTTTCCACAAAGTCAGTTCCGGCACATGCTAACGCCGTCTAGGGTAACATGGACACGGACAAGTGGCCGCAGTTCTATAGGGAAGTCTACAGATGTCTCAAACCCGGCGGCTGGATTGAGCACATCGAGGCCCCTCCAGTGGTAGCTCCAGCGCACGGCGGGATAATCACCCAAAATTCTCCCTGTCATGTATGGAACAATTTCTTCTTCGCTGCTGCCTCCAAAACAGGACGAGGCTTTGAAGCCCCGGATCTAGAGTCCATGTCATCAGCGGGGTTCACGGACATGAAAACTCGAGTCCAAACATTGCCGATTGGCGTGTGGCCAAAGGATGAATCGTTCAAGCGGATAGGTGCGGTGATGCAAAAGCTCCTGTGTAACAACCTCGATGGGCTTGCCTTAAGGTTGGCCTGGGATCTTGGGTTCGGTACCCAGGAGATGCAGATGGTATTCATGCAGGTGAGACGGGACCTACAAAGGCCAGACAATCTGTTTTGTATCGAGTGGTGAGTTTTATGTTATCTCCACGTTTCTCGATCACATACTGAGATTTTCGACGGCAGTTCAATGGCTTGGGCGCGGAAACCGGGCGCTACCTGATCTTCGCGATACCAACATCGGAAGTTGCCCACATAGGTCCTGGCTTTTTCCACCGGGGATTCGCTGGTCTCCACAGACCCAACTCCGTCTGTACCTCTCTTAAGTACCTAGTTACTCCTGTAGTAATTCCAGCCGTGGTTTTTCGCGCAATTCTATACTGGACCGGTATTTTTTTTGGCTTTGGCAAGCACCGTTGTCCTCTGACATGATCCTGTGGGGACAGTCGGTCTTCGTATCGCGGTACCTATGTCTGCAAAGAATGTCCAACTGAGATCTAGTGCACCCGATGCCCTCTTGAGCTTCACTTTCTCTACCTTCCTTTGTTGTGACATTGAGATGCTCTGCGGACTGCAGTTGCCTTCGTAATTTTGGATGACCACAGAAACTTGTGACAGCGTCTTTTGCATCTGGGTATCGGTGCTTTACTCGGCACACCGATGCCGGTTTATCCTTGTAAGCCTTAGGGGGGCTCCCCCGTCTCCTCAGCTGTTTGAAGCCGCCAGCGTGCAGAATTTTCATGACTTGTGCTTTTTGGGTGACAGGGGCGAGCGGGGAAGCAAGTGTCAACAGGCTCTTCGCCACCCCGGGCAGCACGTCACAGCTTGACCGAGACGTGCATTGGTCTACACCGCTTCAGTGTGCGTTGCTACTTTGCCTTCCCGGATTCTCTGCTGACCATGTCACCGTTGTGTCCAAACTTAGTCTTGCGCCACTGCCCGCCCCAGCTCAGTAGGCCCGAGTCTAGGCCTGGCTGCAGGATGACCACACCGCAGTCGAGCTTGCTGGGGTCCTCGGGTATAAGTCCTCTGGTAGCTTGCTCAGCTGTGTTCAGGGTTTTAACCTTCCCACCCTCCCAGCCGGACTTGTCTTCCATCTTCCCATTTCCCCAGCAACCAACTCTCATTTCTAGTCCCAGAAATGGGATTGTGCGACGATACCATGCCAAATCCAGTCGAATGCCACGAAACAGCCAAGCTCCTTGAATTTGCTAAATATCAGCTCCGCAAGAAGATGGGCCTAGTCATCGACACTGGTTCCGAAACCGCCACAATATTCGCTTCGACATATTTCTTCAATTCACAAAGCAAGACGGTTAACGGCATTCTTAATCGGACTATCTCCTCAGTTTTCGGGGTTCGCTCGGCGTGGTATCTGGGCGCATGTAACTTGAGCTTGGATTGTCTTCCGGACAAGGCGCAAGGAATCATTGAGAAAGAGATAGAAATATTTTGGGCCAGGTATATTGGTGAACTTTTGGGTTCTGTTTACAGGCGCAAGATTCCAGAGGTTTGGAAGTAGTCTTGATTGTCGGGCTCTTTGTATCGTGTTTAGCTTGGGGCGTGGTTCTATAGGTGGCTACAAATAGGATCCCCGAGTGCGAGATCCTACATCTAGATCTTCTGCTGAGCGTACCCCGTTTCATCCGTGTTATCCAGAGCTTGACAAACACGCCTGCCGGTTTACAAGCCCGAAAAAGTACATGGCTCCCGAAGCCGACCGGGCCTGGCGCATCACCACGAAGGCAGATGTCTGGTTGCTATTTGTGGCAATGCTTTGGGTTCAGGATGTGAGTAGCTTCCGGGAGCGGGAGCTGAGATACTGAATCATGAGCAAGTCTTTGAGTTGATAGCGGACTCTGCAGAGGTTGACGGTATGAGAGATGCTGGCGAAACTGCATTCGGCAAAGGGAAAAACCCCTCGCAACTTCCGCCAGTTCCGAAAAGCACTCGAAGGCTTCGGTCCAGGTCACGCGCGCCAGCCATTCACTCACGGCTCCGAAGGGCTGATCCCGACCAGCCTTCCGCTCAGAACGCAACCAGACTCTCCGACTCACCCCGCCCGCGCGGTAAGCGAACACGGGCAAGGCCTTGAGGTTGAGAGACTCACAGTCCGAACTGGCCTCGGCTTGATGGGAAGCGATGGCCCACTGCCGCTGCCGAGACCAGCGACCTGCCCCGTTCAAGCTATGTGCGGCCACCAGTGAGCCTGTGTATTACAAGCTGCTCACCGATGCAGAACGGCAAGTCATATCACTGAAGCAAGAGTTCGGAGGTTCCAGTTGAAAGAGACAGCTCGTAGATGCTGCCAAGAGGGACCGGTCCCTTTCATCAGAGGCACTCAGGAATCTAGGTGAACCAGACGTGTAAATTCAAAGATAAACTATAAATCCAAGACTTCCAACGGTGCTTCCTCCTTCAAGGGAATATCAAGGTCCTGCCGTTTTGTGATAACATCCATGATCCCAGCCGTACAAGTGGACTCGCTTTTTCTTGTTGAAAGAAAACGGGGCTCCAGGTTGGGTACCTATCACGTCAAACGACCACAGCATGGCGAAGGTCGCTACGGGCGCAACCAGCTAAGGCGTTGTGAAAGGCCATCGCCAAAGTCGCCTAGGTTGAGTTCGCCTGCGTCTCGCGAGCCAAAGGCAACGGTGCTGGCGGGGCTTGGGTGGTCATTATCATCCTCCTCCTGCTCCCGCTTTATAGGGGAGAGGAAGTTTGTGGCGTTAAATCTCGGTCGCTTGATGCCATCATTATTCATGCTAGCATTGCTATCTTCTCGATCACGCTTGCCATTCTGGTTTAGAGGAAAGTCTGGAATATTGAATTTCGGTCGCTTTGTGCCGCTATCCATGTCAGCACCGTCATCTTCTCGATCACGCTTGCCATTCTGGTTTAGAGAGAAGTCTGGAATATTGAATATCGGTTGCTTGTCGGGAGCGAGGAAGTTCGGGACATCATTATTATCCTGCCTGAGGATATCAACCCTTTCTTGCTTTATGCCGTCACCCATGCTAAAATCATCATCCTCTTGGTTTCGCTCTTCCTTTTCGGAAGAGGGCTGGGCCCCAAACTGGAAGGGGGGAATCACCGAGGCGTCCTCTCGGCTTCGCTTTTCCTTCTCGGAAGAGGGCTGGGCCCTAAACTGGAAGGGGGGAAACACCGAGGTGTCCTCTCGCTGAGCCCCAAACTGGAAGGGGGGAAACACCGAGGGAGTCTTTGCGCCTTGGAGATTCTGTAGAAGCGGAGCAAGTGTTGACACCATGCGAATGATGTCGTCCGATGTCACGGCCTCTGGAGACGGTCGACCATGTTGGGAAGCCATTTCAGTTTGCAAGAATTCTAGCATGATCTCAACGATCTGGACAATTCTGTTCGTCATCTTGATCACGTTGTGGGTGTCTTGGCAGCAGGCTGTGATGGATTGATGTGATTGAGCTTTTAATTCCTCCTGCGGACAACTCCACTTAAATATAGATATCCAACGCATTTTTTCACCTTAGTGTTTGTGGATGGGACTCGTGTCGGGGGTTCTCATTCTGGGGGTGGTTTCCCGTTTCGGGTTCTGGGTTCCATTTCGGGTTTTGGGTCCCCATTTCGGGTTTTGGGTTAGGGTTCCAGGTCCCTCAGCCCCATCACTTTCAGTCTCTCGTAACTGCACGCCTGGGATACATCTCGGCGGTCACAGGGCTTAAAAGCGAAGGGCTCTCATCAGAGCATGTGACGGAAGACCAAGACAATATCACCGCCCATCATGAACATCAACGTTCCACAAGAAGTTCTCGTCTTAGTCGCGAGCTTCCTGCCAACCGCAAGTGATATTTGCAACTTTCGATTTTCGTGCCGATCTTTTGCCACAGCGGGGTTTCCAGTGCTTTTCCATAGCGTGTCAGTTCTGAACACCATTGAGCACATCGGCGGGTTCCAGTCCACCCTTGGCAACTCTGCGCTTTATGTGACAAGGCACTTGACTATCCAGCACGGGGAATGGCCTGTTGTCACGTCCCGGAAAGCCTGGCTTCAACACTTCCTCAGGATCAAAGAAGACTTGGAGTCAGTGGACAATGCATTTGCTAAGTACCTGCATTTCATTCAGCAGGAGCAACAACGTACCTTTGACCAAGACACACATTTCCGACAGCTCCTACAGGCCTTGCCGATGTTGAATAGCCTCACACTCTCACATATAAACAAGTGGAGCTGGAAGCCGTTTCGCAGTCCACATTATAATGAGCTTGTCCGAAGAATCTCCACACTGCCTCATTGGGAGAGCGTTGTCTCCCAGCCGCTATTGAGTATTCTCGCATTACTGAACACATTTCCAAAAATTCGGCGTTTAAACATTTACGGAAGCCTGAGCCCAGCGCTTACACAAAGACGGCACCCTCAAATACTTCACCTTGAAGTCACCTCAATCGCTGGCTATCATAAAAACAGCTCTAACATTGAGAGCTTCCTATCATCTTTTCCAAATCTCAGGACAGTGCTGATAAGTATGGAGGGTGGTGGTCCAACTGGCGGGACGACAATGCCTCTGAACCAACTGTATTGGCCTGATCTTCACACATGTACCTTAGTTAATATTACAAGTGAGGAAGGTGAGTTATTTGATTTCGTACAGCGACATAAGGGTCTTCGATTTCTCTGCGTGGTTGGGGCCACATTCACTTCTGGGTCATGGGATTCATTTTTTACCCAATATCAGTGTCTTCAAAATCCACCTTCATTTCAGACTAGATCGCTGGAGAGTTGGCGACGTAGCTAGATACCAGATAGTACATACATGACTTAGACACATGCAAACAGTTCAAGATGTGATGGTGGGACCTAGTTGTGTGATCCTTATGACGTAAGCAGTTAGGTTTGCTTATCTTGCTTATCAATTTTCGATGCTTTAGCTCAGCAATGTGAGATCATGTGACGTAGCTTGCTGGCCCCAATCCTGTTTTGGGAGCTGTGCTTTGGTTCTCGAAACGGTTTTCGGTTTCGGAACCCAGAAACTAGGGTGCATTCTAAAACCTGTTTCTGTTTCCCCACTTCTTAGCCGAGACGATGAGAATAAAAAATAATTCAAGCTGGCCTGCTGTGATATTGTTGCAATTCATTATCTTTACCTACCTATTCTACTTGATCTGCCCAGCATGCGTGCAGCACATTCCCAAGACACTATGCAGCTTGACCAAGACTTTGATGAACGTCAACAGGCAGAGAAGATCACGGCTTTGACTTACCGGCTGATTAGGAATAACCCACACGAATCCTTAGCTCAAAACTATAACAAAACACTAAATGATTGGGTGTTACTTTTACGCCAGACAGCTCTGTCTAATAATCCAGTCTCCGCCTCTGACTTCATCACGGCGTTCCAGGCTGTTGATGAAATCATCTGCCAACGGAAAGGCACCATGATGCTTCGGAGGCTCGCATATCTGCGATTGATGCAGTTGTTTGATAGCTTACATGCTTTTCTCAAAGCTAACCGAAATAGCGGGAGAGCCGTGAAAAAAAAATTACACCAGCGAGACGCAACAATTGCTCTAGATGTGTACATGAGTGCACAAGACCCTAATCTTGTTGGCAAAGATCTGAGACAACAGCTTAGTGAACGAAAACGACTTGGCAAAAGGTGGAGGGAGCTGGCTATCATAGACCCTCTCTTTGTCTTAGTATACTCTGAGGATGCTGAGTTCATCATGTAGGGTCTATCTGGTCCCCATCTTGAAAAAGCTAATTCCCTTGCAGTGCTGGCTTCAGTAGGGTCGACAATGCTACATTGAAGAGGGTAGCGGCACGAATTCAATGCCTCTGCCCGCCTGATTTTGTCACGTTTTGTCAAAATGCTGCCGAAAGGGTCAGGATCGCGACTTTGGACCTGGCTGGTAGTTCGCAAAGTCTCTGCAAATGAAAATCTTCTATGTCTCCGTGTGCTGCTGTACTTCCATGTGCTGATATCCGTGTGTCCCCCCATTCATTCCAAGTTCCCATCGTTGTCTGGTACCTTTCCTCGGCTGACTTTGCCCACCCATGGCTCAATGTGCCCACCCGTTGTTCAATGTGCCCACCCGTTGTTCAATGTGCCCACCCATGGCTCAATGTGCCCACCCATGACTCAATGTGCCCACCCATGGCTGAATGTGCCCACCCATGGCTCAATGTGCCCACCCATGGCTCAATGTGCCCACCCATGGCTCAATGTGCCCACCCATGGCTGAATGTGCCCACCCATGGCTCAATGTGCCCACCCATGGCTGAATGTGCCCACCCATGGCTCAATGTGCCCACCCATGGCTCAATGTGCCCACCCATGGCTCAATGTGCCCACCCATGGCTGAATGTGCCCACCCATGGCTCAATGTGCCCACCCATGGCTGAATGTGCCCACCCATGGCTCAATGTGCCCACCCATGGCTCAATGTGCCCACCCATGGCTCAATGTGCCCACCCATGGCTCAATGTGCCCACCCATGGCTGAATGTGCCCACCCATGGCTCAATGTGCCCACCCATGGCTCAATGTGCCCACCCATGGCTCAATGTGCCCACCCATGGCTCAATGTGCCCACCCATGGCTCAATGTGCCCACCCATGGTTCAGTGTGCCCGGGCCACTATTGCTCAATGTTTTCACAGCAGGTGGCTCACCGTGCTGTGTACTTGCCTCGGAGAGAGGGGCCTGTCACGGCATTCAAAACGGCCTGCGAGAACATTCAATTGTGCTACATTGATGTCCTCACGCTAAGTTAGGCAGGTATCTATGCATCTATCTATAGGGTACCTCAAGTATCTAGGCGATACTGGTACGTCAAAGTTCTTCTTCCACTTCCACGGACGGATGCTCTGGGGTTGCTTCTAGGTCTACCAACCGCTATGGCTCTAGGTTGGAACTGAACACAGGGCTTTGTGTCAGCAATTGCGGCGATGTTGACGTTTGAGCCTCCCGATTTGGCGACTCGGATTCTCTTAATCTTATCCGTTTACGCCGTTTTGGATCAGATTCTGAAGTTTGAATCTCCCGAATGTGAGCTGAAGATAGAGACTCTTGTCGTGGCCTTTTCCTCCCAAGATCCTCTCGACGGTTGGGCTCCTCCCGACGGCTGGACTCTTCCCGACGCCGACGATTGAACTCATCTAGATAGTTGAGCCTACGCCTTTTCGGGTCAGGATCTGAGTTTTGGACTTCCCGAATGCCAACTGGCGATAAAGAGTCCGGTCGCGGTCTCCTCCTCCCAAGATCCTCCCGACGGTTGGGCTCCTCCCGACGGTTGGACTCCTCCCGACGCCGACGATTGAACTCATCTAGATAGTTGAGCCTACGCCTTTTCGGGTCAGGATCTGAGTTTTGGGCCTCCCGAATGCCAACTGGCGACAAAGAGTCCGGTCGCGGTCTCCTCCTCCTAAGATCCTCCCGACGGTTGGGCTCCTCCCGACGGTTGGGCTCCTCCCGACGGTTGGACTCCTCCTGACGCCGACGATTGAACTCATCTAGATAGTTGAGCCTACGCCTTTTCGGGTCAGGATCTGAGTTTTGGGCCTCCCGAATGCCAACTGGCGACAAAGAGTCCGGTCGCGGTCTCCTCCTCCCAAGACCCTCCCGACGGTTGGAGTCGGGCTCGGACTCCGGTCGCGCTCTGTCCCTCTGTTCAGCATTCGGAATGCGAGATTCCGGCCGTGGCACTTTTCTCCCAAGATCCTCCCTACGTTTCACACCGGGTGGCTGTACGTTTGGTCTTTGGGTCTTCATGGACCTGATAGGGGAGACTGTTGGATTTTGACGCCAGCTGGGGATACGCCGAGTGGGTATGGCAAAGGGGCGGAACAAAGGTGGGTCTTCCATGGCAATATCTCGCTTGGCTTTTTGTTGCGGCCCATTCTGCTGAGTGTCTGGCAATGGGACTTCCGCTGCCTGGTCTTCCGTGGCGGTATCTGGTCCGGCTCCTTGCTGTGATCTAGCGCGTGCAGTGTCGTCTTGTAAGGGGACATCGGCCGCTTGGTCTTCCATGGCCGCATTAGGCCGCGGCTCCTGTGCAACCTCTCCCCGCAGTGTTGTTTTGATGTCCTCCCAAAAGAACGCTTTTATCATGTCTGAAAGTACGAACTTCACCATGAGAACCTCCTCAGCATCAACCTCGGCTAAGAGTTTTGGGAGGAAGGCTTCTGTATAAAGAATTCGTACAGATTTGACAAACGGGACACCGCAGCGCCAATCAGCGAGCTTGATGCAGCTCATGTCCATTGCCCCATCACCAGGCTCGTCAGCGGTGATTTTTAAATTTGCCGCCCTTTGAGACCAGTGAGCCAAGCTGTCTTGGATCTTGACATTATCGTACCCCATGCGATTTGCGAGGTTCAAGAGGTATGTCACCGTATGTGCTTCAGGGCAAGCGTGCAATGCTTCGCCTTGCAAATCCTGTAAAGGGCTGGTCGTGTCTAGTTTCGGAAATAGTCGAAGAATTGCAACCATAATGGTTGTGAAAGAATAACGCGCCGATGGCATCATCCCATGTATTGTCTGGAATTTCCCATCCCCGGCCTCTACCAAAAACGCATCGGGGGCGGTCCAGTGAAGACTGAGGGTTTCGAAAAGCGTTGGCTTCCGTTTGTTAACCCGTTTTCTGCCAGGATCTATGAGATACTTCTTAGTGATCCTAGCGGCGATGGAGAGAAACTTCATGTTCTTGTGGAATGTCTGAAGGCTGGGGATAATAGTGTCTATCGAAAGAATCGTCTGTTTGAGCCGAGCCCTCGATCTGGAATCTCTAACCTGAGTGAAGATGGAGTTCGTTCGAAACAGCTCCGATATAATCCAGCGATCCATGTCATTTGTAGCTGGTGCTCGAGACTGGAGGTCAAGGACGCTTTGAGGGTCGACACATGAGGCGATTTCGGGATCATTACCAGTGATGCGCTTCCACGTCTTTAAGATATGCAGAAAGTAATTCATGGCCAGTTCTGCCAGATCTCCGAAATTCTTGTGGACATTCCCCAGCTGAAGGCCACTGATGACACCTGGAAACTGGGAAACTTGATACAGAGCTTCAGCAAGCTCGGGCGTGCCCTCTAAAAAGCCCCGTAAAGTTGCCTGCTTTGCATTCGACAGTCTCTCCCAGTGTTCGTTCTCACGGTCTGTATCCTTCTCTAGACGGCTCTTCCAGATTGCGACAAAGATTTCACCATCGCCTTTTGGTGCCTCATGCGAGAAGTATTCAGCTTCGTAGTGAATTTGCTTGCTAGTTGTGGTAGGTGATGTAATCTTATGGGGAAATTCTATCCAACTCCCATGGACGTAGTAGAGCTGAACTGTCCAAGACTCTGGCTTCTTTTTGCACAGCGCTGCTGCCGCGAGTCTGTGAGCGCCATCAAGACAGGCAATTTGATGGTTTGAGAGGTGGGGATAGACGACCAGGCCCCTGGTAGTCCCTTGGAGCTCCTCTCTGGACAATCCAAGCGTCTTGAGTATCCTCTCAAGTTCCGCAGATGTGACAATTCCCCGAATGTGGTTTCTTTGCTCGTTTGGTCGACAGCTTCTTTGTAGCCGCTTTGCGAGTCGTTCTACGTGCTTCGGATTTAAGTGCCTCCCCTTGCCGAAAGGAATAAGGGACTTCAAAGGACAGCGAATAATACCGATAAGCTCCATCTTGCTTTTTTTTCTTTTTCTTTTTTTCTGCTTCCGATGATCAAAGGGTTTTGCTGTGGCAGGCAGGGGTTTTGACGTTTTGGCTGACAGGTTGGACTTTGTTGGGGGCTGTTTAGGTATGTTCTTGGCAGACAAGTTTTGGTTTCCGGTTTTGGACCTGGATCCGCGCTTCTGTTTCAAGCAGGTGAAGTACTTCACCAAAACCGGATTTGGTTTCGCGCATCACCCCCTCGGACGGCTTCAAGTGCCTACCCAGGTAGGCAACTTGAAATAATATCCTGCCTTAACTGGCACTTTGTTTTCAGCATTGCCGCTCATCTCAGACACCAAAATGACGTCCCCATGGCCGCGTCCTCTCGCCATCAAGCCCCTCTCCGAACGCAGCAACTCTACATCATGCTGGCTCGAACTCAAATCAAGCATCCCTGGACGGGGAACCTATCTCTTAGAGCATCGGGGTGCAAGTCAAGTCTTTGATGAGCTTGCAGCTTTGCCACGGATCGTTCTCGCCCTTGGGGGCAAAACAAAGCGGCAGTTTTTCCACACAGGCGTCCCCGGGAGCGACGGCCATAATGCAGTCGTCTTCCGACGTAATTCTCCCTTACGCTCAACTATTATGGTAGACTGTGAACTCCATAATCAAAAAACCATGTCGAGAATGAAAGCAGGCCCAATGCCGGAGACCACTCGACAGCACCGAGCACTCCTGCCACAGACCAGCCACCCGATTCAAATTGCACAGTTCGCTTGGAAACTTTACTGGAGGACACTAGCTCCGTTCGCCTCAGTCATCCTTCTCTTTGTAGAGGACTTTGCTGGCGGTCTTGATGGCGTAGCTGATGTTCTTGTGGTGTGGGCCCGAGAGTCAATCACCACCCCGGTCCAATCGCCGCCGCGAATTCTCCTGCTTCATAGCAACAGGACAGTCCTCGATATCAAGTGCTTTCAAGGCCAACTTAAATCCAGGTTGAAAGCTTCACTGCTTCAACTTGACCCATTTGATGAAACAGCTAACTTCCAAGCCGACTTGTTATGTCAGACAGCCTTTGAGAGCATTCAGCTCCTCTCATCTTCATCTAGAACGGAGATCGTAACTCACACGGAGCAAATGTTTGGACTTCGAGCCAAAGCCGGATACGCATTCAATTCCGAGCACTTAAAGTACCTCTTACAAAAATCCGTTTCTCAGTTCTTCGTCCACGGAGTACGCCCGTTTGACTTTTATCAGGCAACAAGGCTGCATAACCCCATCCCAGATCGCCTTGAAGACCATATCGTCAACTTCGCAACGGCGGTCTTCGGTAAAAGCATCGATCCAGTTCTGCTAGTAGCTTCGGCACTAGACATGGAAGCACATCCTCCTGGTATGCATCGTAGGTAACACCACGCCATATAATCATTATTGACTCTTGCTGATTTCGTTAGATTTCCGTCCGGAGTCCACATTCGACCACTTCTACGGGCAGATACTACGACGAGTTAGCAAGAGGATTGGACGCCAAACTTTTCACGATGCTGTTCGACAAAAGTTTTCACAGTTGGCATCAGAGAGGCGGTATGTTTCGTCTACCATATCGCACTTTAACGCACTTGGAAGGTTCCGGGACATCTGGGCTGGGTATTACTGTGACAAATCATGCTTGGCGTGCTTAGCACAGGCCCCTAGCATGAAGCTGGATTGTGGCCATCAACTATGCGAGACGTGTGCTCTTAATTGCGGCTCGTTCTCCGAACCAGACCTCTGGAGAATTTGCATCAGCCACTGTCCTCTCTGCAATGATGCTAACCAGTTGATCTTGTCAATACGGCCACCAACTGCAGGGGTGCGGGTCCTGAAGCTTGAAGGGCTGGTTGACAGCAAGGCAATACTAGCTCGATTCCTGCGGGACTTTCAGACGTTTCTCGGCCTCTCAGCTTTTCCACTCCGTGACCAGTTTGACCTGATTATTGGATCTAATATCGGCAAGTTTCCTACCTACCTGGTGACGTTGCTTACTAACACTGGGTTATACAGGTGCATTCTTCGCACAAACGGTATTCCTCGAGAAGTGGGACCTTGCAGACTGTCAATACCACCTGCCCCAAATAACGGCACCGAAATGTCGACAATCTACAGTTGATTTCGGAAAGGGCTTGAAGTGGGATTTATCAAAAACCAGGCAGTTTAATGGCCCAGATGTCGTCCTTTTGATCCGGGACCAAGCATTCTCGAACAAAGAATTCAAAAGAGCATCGAGGTATGTTCAATGTCGATGCTACCCCTTTATTAGAAGAGCGGTAGGCTGATGTTGCAAATAGTGCACTATCTTTGGCTCGTGATAAAAACCCTTCGGGGGTGGATATCACGGTCGAGTACGGTGGCGGAAGTTATAATTCCGGCCTCCTTCGACAAATTGCTGGGAAGATGCATTCCTATTTATTCTATGTCGAATTGTTATCCGTTCCAACCTTCTACTCCGCGCCGGGCTCAGAGGTGATACAAATTCGACTCTTGTGCCGCCTACCCCATTGTCTGCCAAACGAGTCCAATGCACCCATGTTGGACTTTCTCAGCAAGCTGAGACAGCAAAAAACACGCATAATTTACGGCGCAGATGGGATGCAGCATGTCGAGCCATTAGTAACACCAGAGTTGTGGGATCGCTGTCGGAAGGGACAGGGTTTCTCTAGGTCTCTGAGCATAGTAGTCAAATCTTCAGCATCCGTCCTCGACATCAGGGTAGGTGACCCTGGGTGTTCAAACAGTGTCAGCAACTGTCCATACAAGTTAAGCAAGCTTATCCGTGATCAAGGGCTGGACTCTGTGTTCGGGAGGAAGGATTGTAGGCTGAGTAAGGACACTGGATTGTATGGCAGTGCAATAGAGGAGATTCACGCCCTTTGCAAATCATTAGACGATGTAACTAGACTGGATCGAGTATCTCAAGCACTCACAGGTAGGTAGTACCTCGGTAGTCAGGAAATGAGAAACATTTACGTCTGCATATCTGTGATAGCCAGCGCCCCGGCGGCTTGGATCCCCAGATGGGCAGACTTTCTGCATTAGTCCGGAGACGCCACTATGCGCTGGTCCCGCAGACTACGGCCTGCACCAAACGCAAACAACGAAGCGCCCCTTGAGGTCATACAGACTAGCGCTGCTGTGCAATGCGGGCACAGATGTGAGGGTCTAGCAAGGTGAGCGGCTGTGGCTGGGGTTTATCGATGGTCTCTGTAAAGAGGAAGGAGAGGAGGATGAGCTCTGGTGGGAGCTCGTTAAGCTATATACCACAGTCGCTACGGGAGCGGAGCCCAACCCGGGGCTTCCGTGTGGGATGGGGCCTTGGCCGTGGCCAAGGCTCAATGTGGGGCCGTAGCCCTATGACATCACCCCTCACCAAGGCCGCTCCTCCGGAGTGGGGCAAAAGGTCCCACTTTTTCCGAGCGCACCGGCACGCGCTCGAAGTAAATACATCCAATCCGCAAGCCTTCCTCAATTCCTTCTCTTCTTTTGTTTTTTCGTCGGCCTACAATCAATCTTCGTAAGTGACCCTCCCGATGGCGCGCGCTCTCCTGGGCCTGGAGATCAATTCTAACCGCTCGTACGGTCGCTCACTAGACAAGATGTCTCCTCGCCGTCCAGTGGCTCGCCCACCAAGAAGCCGCGCCTTTCGCGCCCCCGCCCTTTGGGCCTCGCCTCGTTGTAAGTCCGCTCCCTTGGGAGCTCCCAGTGAATAACCGCTAACTTGAGGATGTGTGAAGACTCGCTCCTCTGGCGCTGCCAATTTGGCAGACGACCCTTTCGGCCCCACTCTCCCCGACGCGTCGCCCGCTGCCCCCGCTCTCGCTGAAGCGGAAACCGTCACCCCGCTTCTTCGGAGGCGGGTGGCTCGACCACCAATGCTCCCGAAGGAGCGAAAACCGACGTCGCCGCCGCCTCCCTCGAGGAGCGCCCCGTCACCCCCGCTTCCAGGGGAGCGGGTAGCGCCTCGGCCCTTATCCCGTCTATCCTTAAGCACCTGCTGACCCGTTCTGCTCTCAGATCGATGGATATGGAAGCGGAGGGTCTTCTCCATTCTTGTCATTTTTTAGGGGGGTGGTGTGGTCGATTCCGGGCTTATGGGGGTTGAGCTTGTCCGCCTCCCGCTTCGAGAACAGTGGGAGCAGGTCGTGGAACTCCTCGGGGATCCTCTTTTGTAGCGCTTTCTGGGACTTGGGGTGCTTCTTTAGGAGAGTTTTCTCCAGCTCCTGGGGTGAGAGGGCGAAGACGGAGGTCTCTAGCGCCTTTCGTACCCCCTGCTTGAGCTACCTTTTTACGTGGGTTTTGAACGTTGGAGCGATTACTTCCATGGCGGTGCTGAGGTCCCCAGAGCCTCCGTGAGGGCAGGATCCTAGTGCCGCACGTACCGCTGCGCCTTACCTAACTAGAGCCGCTTCTGGGGCGGATCCGAAACGACTTCGTGGTCGATCATCCAGGGCTTGCCCAGGATAAGGGGCTCCGAGAGCCCGGGGATGACGTGAGTGCAAATCGGTTGGGTCTCGCCGGCCACCTCGATGTGAAGCCAGGCGATCTCGCTTGTCACCGCTCTCCTCATGGCTTTGGAAGCTCCCCTGACGACTCGGGGCTTCACGGAGACGACGGGGAGGCCGAGGCCTTCCACCACCTCCTCGCATATTGCGGTGTAATAAGGTCACTGGGGCGAATGATTACCCCGATGAGGGTAGGCTTGGTTGTTATATTTCCAGAACGTTGAAATTCCTCTACCTGCCTGTCTATCTACCAGCTCTTGTGGCTCCTCTGGGAGGGGAATAGTGCGGTGGAGTCATCCCCCGAGTCTGAGCCCGGGCTCTCGAGCTCTGGTTCTATCTCCACCTCGAAATGGACCTTCTGGACCCTTACCTCCCTCCTGGGGCCGCTAGGCCAGAGGGGCCGTCTTACTCGTACTCTGCTACCATGTAGCCGGAGCCACCACGGCGGAGGCAAAGCCTCTTGTTCTTCCGGTTGTTGAGGATGTTGCGGGATACCCACTTGGCGCGCTTTTGGTGCCCTTGGATGCCGCTCGGCTGGGGGCGGCCCCCGCGCTTCTGGAACTTGATGGAGCGCATGATAACGTCACCGCCTGGGTCGGCCGCCGGCGAGGGGGCGGAACCCCCCGTTCCCTTGTGGGAGCGGGGCTCGGTACGGCCGCTCTTGTCGTTGGGGCGGGGGCGAAGGGTAGGGCCGGTGTCGTGTTCGCGACCGAGCCTTGCGATCTCGGGCGTCCGCTTCCACTGGTACGTGTGGCCCTCGTACTTTCTCATAAGGTCTTCGAAGTCTTTAGGGGGGCGGACGGATACCAGCTTGCTGGTGAAGTAGGGGGAAAGTCGTTCAACGAAGTGGTTGCGCTTAGTGTCGTTGTGCCAGCCCCTTCGGTTGGCCTCGTAGTACAGGGTTGACTAGGCCAAGTAGAAGCTGTGGAACGATTGGCCCGGTCCCTTGAAGTAGGCCGCTAGCTTCTCGCACGCTTCTGCAGCGACGGCGGGGGCGTTGCCGAACTTAGCCTCGAGGTGGCGGAGGAGTCTCGCGGAGGAGGGTTGTTCTTCGTAGAAGACCTGGACCGCCGCGCGCCGCGCGCTGCGCTTGTGGGAGCTTCGTCATGATCTGGAAACTGATTTCCCGGTCTCCTCCGATGAGGTCCGCTCCTGCGGGGCCGGGGCCGTCGAGGTCGATCTTCTCGTGGAGGTTGTGGAGGTAAGCGGTGAAGTCCGCGCCCTGCGGCCGTTCCAGACGGGCCAGTCGAGTGGTTTCCTGGTGGGGCGAGTGGCGCCAGGGTGGCCCCTGTGGACCCAAGGGTGGGGTCCGCTCCCAGAGGGGCACGTGGTTGACAAAATGGGTTGGCATGAATCCAAAATTTGGCCTCACTCAGCAGTGGCCAAATTTTGGATTCATGCCAACCCATTTTGTCAACCACGTAAGGGGCTGCAGGGGCGGGTGCCGCTGCGAGGCAGGCCCCGGGTTCATCCTGCTTCTGGGAAAATTTCTGCTCCTTAGCCGCGGCTGCGGTCACCGTTCTCTGAGCGGCCTCGAGGTTTTGCTGGTTCACAGCGGCGTGCGCCTCGGCGGCCGCCCTCATCTGGTTGGCCAGGGCGTGCGCCTCTCTCGCCTGGAGACTGACGTTGAAGAATTCGGCCGTGTGTCGGGCGATCTCCTGCCTGAGTTCCCTGACCTCGCGCCCGGCCGCTTCTCTGCTCGCGGCCTCCGCTCTTAGGAGCTGTCGCAGCCCGAAGAAAATCCGCCAGGCTTGTGAGGAGAATCCATCTGGCGTGCCTAGTCGGCCCTCTTTGGCGGCTGGCGGTGCTGGTGTCGCCTGGGGATGCTCCAGGGGAGCGCCTTCCGCGCTCGGGGGATCGTCCCCTCCGTTCTGCCAATCCATTCCGATAGCCCCAACGGGCTAACAGAAACCAGAGAGGGTCCAGCAAGGTGAGCACCGTGGCAGGGGTTTATCGTCAATTATGGTTTCTGTAAAGAGGAAGGAGAGGAGGACGAGCTCTGGTCGGAGCTCGTCAAGCTATGTACCTTTTAACCAGTAAGTTCCCATTTAATTGGCTATAAAGACAGCTTGAAAAATCAAAAATGTAATTTCACTAGTTAACAACATCCATATCCCGATCAGCATGTACCCGTAAGAAATGCAGGCTGCAAAAGATCCAAAGCATTCTAAGTGCTAGGGAAGTTAGTAAAAGAGACAAAACGCCATTAGGATAACTTGCAGCTCTTTCTTTTAGCAGCACGTTTGATCTTTTCCTTGAAGTATCTGTACTCGCTTCCTCGAAGTCGGCCACGGTCGAAGGCATAACACACATCATCAAAGAGTTGGTTTGCCTGCTCACACATTGCCTGGTCTTTTCCTTTTCTTCTCGCTGCTTTGAAGTGACGCCATCCCCCCTGAACCCCCCTTAGGGTACAGGGTGATACGGAAGGAAGAAGACACCTGGTGTCGCCGTAGTCATCGATAGAGTCCCTCGATTGGACGTAGAAGAGAAGTCCACCCTTTTCACCAAGGTCCTCACCCCAAGTCATCATTCTAATAATCTTATCTCGTGCTACTCTCTTACTGCCTCTTCACTGCTTGACTCTTCAGCACAATCACGATCGTTTACCGGGCGAACCCTGGTGCACGAAGATAATTGATCTTCCGTAGAAGTAGGTACTGTTGACAGCAAGATTGTAGTCCAAATGGGGGAATAATTCTGATGTGCGGAGTGAGATGACAAAGGGGGACCGGCTCCCAAGACGACCAAAGGGTTTTAAATACTTGGGGCTACGAAGGTCGTGGCGAAGGGCGGTGCCTGCCTGCAACAAGTTCAAGTTTTTCGGGAGCCAGGAAACCGAAAGCTGAATCCTGCAGAGGGTGAAGCCTGGCGCTTCGCTGCGTGCTGCAACCCTCGGAAGCGCCTTGCCGGCTAGTGCAATCAGTGTGGAGCATTTTGCCGCCTGGAAAAATCTAGCAAACTGAACGCAATGAACCAAAGGCACACCTCGGTAAGCGATGCCCTTCCAGGCAAGGTGAGCCAGCTACTCTGCAGCGGACCAGCCCAGATTTGGAACCAGATCTGCATATACAGTCGCTACGGGAGCGGAGCCCAGCCCGGGGCTTCCGTGTGGGACCGGGCCGTGGCCGTAGCCAAGGCTTAATGTGGGGCCGTAGCCCCATGACACAGGCCACACTCGGCACCTTGAAGTACAACCACCGCTTGTTGAAGCATTGATCTAAAAGCACTCTATATTACTTTCGTCACCACTAAGCTACCTAGTACATGTCTAACCTCCATAGCCTCCGTCAATAAATACTACCCTGGAGCCTGACGATGTGTCCACAATTTTGGCATCGAGGTCTTAGGTCCGTTCGGCGATCTCTGGCATCGCGGCTTGGAAGGAGGAACCGCACATGTTTGTCATCCGACCGCCGCTGTTCAACCCTCCGCTCTCGCCTGTTGATTTCGTCATTCTGAGACTTAATTTTACGTCGAATATCCGACCGAGTCCACCCGGCCTCAGCCCGCTCACCTGTTCGTCCGCGGGTGATAATGGGGGGGCACTCGTCGTAGCCCGATTCCCACCGCTTGATAGTAGGGTACTCGTCGTAGCCCGATTCCCGCAACTTGATAATAGGGTACTCGGAGGTGAATTGTTGGTACGGCAGAGAACTCCAGTATTTGGAGTTAGGGGGCAATGTGTACACATGCATGTAATCGGATGGCTCGTCATAGACACTTGGCCTATGTTTAGCAAGCTTTTCCCCTTTGTAGGGCATCATAGTGCTGGCGTTGTCAGATCGATATCTGTTTGAGCGTGGCATGGTGCTGTAAGAGTATGCGCCTCAGGATTTTGAATGTGGCTCAGCTTTTGAGGGTGCACGTAGATTCTATGGAAGGTAATTAAGGCTTGAGTTGATAATTCCCGGCGATTTGGAATACCGATGACCCAGCCGGTATTTAGGATCAGGAATTCAAAGGTGGGAAGGGGCGTGCGCGAAACCAAAACCTGAAACCCAACCAGGGGGGTGTGCACAAAACCAAAACCCGAGCCCGAGATTTGGTTCCTTAATCCAGAATTAGAAACCGGTAACCGATAGCGAACGCTTGAAAGTCTTATAAATCGTTGATTCCAGCCTACCCGTACTTAACACGCTATCGACTTACACAGCTACACCTTGCCCACTTACTTACCTCCCCGTGCTGCGCCATAACGACTACCTTGAATAAAGACGTATACCTGCCTGGAGTCTCAGAAATCCAAACAAACACAGCTCACAGGATGGAACCTCGCTGGGGAGACCTGCGATGGAACTACGAGCTTCAACATGCTTTGGCGAAAAGAAAGATTTGGTGGCCTGAATTGAAGGACAAAGACCTTCAACGCGATGTTATGATAGATATCCTAGAAGCCCATGGCGTGAGTCAGGAGCAGGCTTGGTCCAAGACCCCTATGGTTCGGCCATCAACATCCACGAAGCCCTCCTTTACGGTGGGAACAGAGAAACATGAGGAGATCATCGCCACTATTGCTGAACGTCATGGTATAGAACTGGGTGATGGCGGCGAAGTGATTGTTGAGCCTGAGTCAGAAGACAATCCAGATCCGGCTGCAGCAAGCGGAGCTGGAAGTGAACAGGTCTGGAAGGGAGGACAAGAGGGAGTTGAAGACACAGCCAGCGGCACTGAAGGTGATGGGGTCAGAAATGGCGGACATGCTGAGAACACAGCCGACGGGGCCGTTGACTCCGGAAAGCCCGCTAAAAGAGAGCCCACCGAGCCCGCTGAAAGACAGCCCACCGCACCCGCTGAAAGACAGCCCACCGCACCCGCTGAAAGACAGCCCACCGCACCCGCTGAAAGACAGCCCACCGCACCCGCTGAAAGACAGCCCACCACACCCGCTGAAACACAGCCCACCACACCCGCTGAAACACAGCCCACCACACCCGCTGAAACACAGCCCACCGCACCCGCTGAAAGACAGCCCACCGCGCCCGCTGAAACACAGCCCACCGCACCCGCTGAAAGACAGCCCACCGCGCCCGCTGAAACACAGCCCACCGCGCCCGCTGAAAGACAGCCCACCGAGTCCGCTGAAGAAAAGCCCATCAAGCCCGCTGGAGAAAACCCCACCAAGCCCGCTGGAGAAACTCCCACCAAGCCCGCTGGAGAAAATCCCATCAGTTCGTACAACCCATCATGGATACCTTTTCCGGGAATCCTTCCGACAACGATCCCCTGGGCTATCCACTTAGACAAGGCTGGGGAGCCGGTAATCATGGATCTGTTCCGAAAGATCCGACCGAGCGATCCAAGCTTGGACTTTTGGGTGGATGAACGGCTCCAGGATCTTCTCCCGATACTTTACCACAGCAATGCTGCAAATGTCAACTTCTTTCTCCATCGCGCTGAGAAATACTGCAAGGCCCGTTCGTCAGCTTTCACATTTTGGATAGCCGAGTACTTCTTCGTCATCTTCCACATTGCGTTTGCCAGGGAGGTAACAGGAGACAGAGTGAAGGTCATGGACGCATGGATTGAAAATGGGAACCTCCCCGAATTCCTCAACAATACTATTTATATGGCTCAGTGGAACGATATCTTGGTCATTCGGGACTACTATGTTGATGCAGACCCGAACTCCGTCCGCCAGGCTCCATACAATGCGATCCAGGCGCGACAAGCTCGGTTGAAACTTCGAGGCTGCTCTCCAATTGATTCTAGCAAGGATTTAATGCATATAATGCTGGATGGAAAAAAGACGCGGGTCGACATTGAGGGCCATTACACATTAAAGGCTGGGCACCTCTTAGTCACAGTCAAGGGCAGAAACCCGAAGTTTCCACATGCCCGTGCTGGGTATATCATCAACGCCGAAAAGGAGTACGAGAAGGAATTTAAAAACTACTGCACGCTTGGATCGACTTACACGATTACTATGGGTCATCATTTCCACCTGCAAGGGTGCGCATCACTCAACGAACTTGAGGTCAACTCTGTGTTCAAGATCCGGTGGGGGAAATATGATCGCATATACCTTCTCGCAGCGCCTAGGAGTTCACGCTCTAAACGCCCTTTCTTTCTGTTCAGCCAAACGACCCTGAGAACTTGGCCTAAATGGGAGGCAGGGGATTTCGAATGTGCTCTGAAACGAGCTATGTGGATGTGCGGGATTGGGGACGTTCAGGAGATGGACTATAGGCCTAACGCTTTTTTTTATGGAATGCGTGACATTGCTATTCGGTCTAAAAAAGTCTAAATAAGAGCATGTTTCTTTTTTTACTTTTTGTTTCATTTTTCCTTTTCGTTTCTTTTTTTACTTTGTGTTTCTTTTTTTTCTTTTTGTTTCCTTTTTTCCTTCCTTTCCGTAGATTCTCCCTTATTTATGTAAAGTATTTGTGCGGTTGTACAACTATATAAATGTGATACTTCTTTCCTTCACATCTTGATTGCCTGTGACACATTTGTACCATGTAGCTATGTCAGCATTTGAGGCATATTTACAGATTCTTCCGAGTCTGACGAGAAAGAACTAAAGATGGCAAAGCCTGGGACTGGCGAGAAGAACCCAACCTGAAGGATTTGAGTCTGCAGCTGCTCACTCCAACACCACCCTTACAGAGAGGTAGTGGATTTTGCGGAACTTCGCAAGACCGCAGCGCAACGTATCTGCCAAACCATTTTACCGTGATTCCGAGCAAAAAAAAACTCCTTTTAGGTTGTCATTTTCCTGCTTCGACAGAAGTTTTTCCGGCCTCACGGGCAACTTTCTGCCCTGTGCACTCCCCGCGCAAGCCCCTGCAATACTTGGCGGGGTGGTTTTTTTTGACCCCCAACACCACTAGTAGGAGCAACCATCAGGCCGCCAAGTCCGATCCCTGTGGGATGGACTGCCCAATTACCGTTTCCGGTTTCCGTCAGAAGCTGACCAAAACTCGAGTCCAAAACCGGAATCACAATAAAGTTAGTGTTGTATGGCTCAGCGAGGACATATAGAACGGTAGGCAACCCACATACATCAGCGTACCCTGACTATCAAACTTCACATATCTCTTGAGACCCCTAAAAGTGCACCATGCAGGGCGTTGCCAAAAAAAAATCAAAATCCACAATACTAGCTCGCCGCGGCATCACACTCAATATCCCACATCGAATCACAACTGAACTTTCAGCTAGCAACGGGCGGCGGCCACCGACGCCTTACCCTAGAAAAGCCTCAACATTTCATCGATATACAAGTGCCATGAGGAGACGGTTCACCACGCGAGAGAATAACCCCCACTCCAACTCGACACGCCAGAAGATAGGAGAAATGCTTCACGAAGCATCATCCTCCGTGATGGACACTCTTGTTTCTGGGATTGCGGACCTTTGTATAGTAGTGCCTTCTTGAGCCTGTGTATATATTTACTTGAAGATTGGGCTGTGCTCGGCTTCAAGATACTTGTTATTTTCGATTGAGTCAGCCTTAAAGGTTACGTGCTACCAATGACTCTCTCCAAATACCAGCCGGGCTGTATATCATTGTAGCATGATCGCAAACAGTCTCGCATTGAAACATTCGTTCTAAACGGACAGTTCATAGATGCTCAGATATGCAAAACTTCTCAAGACTATCTACGTGGGTAATATTCAAAGATACTAGTACACAGATGTAATAAGCCAGCACACATTAATCTATTCAAACCAACTTGTTCTGTGGGAAACCTTCCTTCCACTCCCAGCAAGTGGAACCCTAGGCTTCTTTCGCATTGGACCCTGGCTTGGAGGTGGGACTTGAGCCTCAGAGTGTGAGCGCTTCTTCGAGCTCCGAGTAGGTGGTGGCGTTTGTATTTCAACAACAATCGTTTTCTCCTGCCGGGGGTAGGTCGTTGGCGGCGTTTGTGGTGGGACAACCATCCTTTTTCCGCGCGGGGGGGAGGTTGTTGGTGGCGTTTTCGGCGGAAGAACGGTCATCTTTGCTGGCTGAGAGTAGGCTGTCGGTGGAGCTTGTGGCGTAGTAAAAATCGCCTCCTCCTGTTGGGGGTGAACGGTTGTCTTCGCTGGATGAGAGGAGGCTGTTGGTGGAGTTTGTGGCGTCACAACAATCACCTCCTCCTGCTGGGGATAGGCGTAGGTTGTTGGCAGCGTTTCGGGTGAAGGAATGACCGTCTCCGCTGGCTGAGAGGAGGCTGTCGGTGGAGTTTGTGGGGCAACATGGTAGGCGTAGGTTGTTGGCAACGTTTCGGGTGAAAGAATCGTCGTCTTTGCTGGCTTAGAGTATGCCGAGACATCCTCAAGCTCCTCGAAGAACCTCTCCAGTCGTCTTTTCTGCGGGGATTTGGGCGTTCTGAAATCCGCTGGAGTCGCAAATGTAAAATCTTGAGCAGGCGGCCAATGCGTCGGGAACGTTGGGGAATGCGGCGAGAAGTTCACAGAGTGGGTGTCGGCAGAGTCCGGATTCAAGATCGGGAACCGCCATTGTGGCACAAAATCGTCGTGACTCCGGAAGCAAACAACCCGAGAGCCACGCTCAACATAGATGGCTACCCTGCAACCTGGTATCTTGCCAAGAGCATAAGCCTTGCTCGCGAGGCCCTTCGTGCGGTCCCGACAACTGCGTGCAGCTCGGCGGTCATTCTCATCAGGAACCATGTTTGAACCTGCAAATACGAAGAAGACTGGAGGATGGATGACCGAAAACGGCTTTGGGGTGATAAACGCGAAGCATCCGCTTTATAATGGATGCAAACCCGTTCGCGTTGATGAATAGCCGCCCAATCGGCGGCTAATCGGGGGCTGCCCAGTCGGTGGCTAATCGGGGACTGCCCACTCGGCGGCTAGTTGGGGGCTCGGCGGCTATTTGGGGGCCGCTGGAACCTGGTTCCAGAACTCGTTTTGGAAGCGCGCCGGCAATCTTTTTTTTAGATACATAGGAGGCAGCTGAGAGAGCCCAGGTGGCTACATAAGGCCCCCCGATAGCTGAACCAAGAGATCGCAATCAGCAAGCGCGAGGTCTCCAAGATGATCCAAGTGTACCTTATCACGGTGTGCAGCATTGCGGTTGTGCCGCCGCTCTATTTGATGATGCGATTCGTGTACCGTAATCTTCAACCAAGATTGCGCACCTTTACTCTGTCCCTCAAACATTCACGGCCTTTTTCCCTACCTTCTGTGTTGGGTGTTACATGGCTGAGACTTAGCTTTGCGGCTATATACGTAGCTATCAATTGTGTGGCTCTTGGCGCTCGAGTTGGCAATGAACTGCCGTTGACAAAGAGATCGTCCCTCGTTGCTTCAATTAATCTCATGTTTGTTGTCTTGGGTGGGAGGACGAATCCCTGGGTGGACTTTGTGGGGGTTCCGCTGCAACAATACCAGTTTTTTCACCGCTGCGCAGGCGCCATCGCAGTGACGGAGGCTTTACTACACTCTGGCATCATCCTCAAACAACAAGGAGTGACAAATATGCTAGGTGTGTCAGGTATCGTAGTATGTACTTCTTGTCCAAGACATTTCTCTGTATCTAACAATAGGAAATTGCAGGCCACGGTCGCGCTCTCCGTCATCCTACTTCTGGGTGTTTGGTTCACTTGGATGCCCTCACGGCACGCTGGCAGGATCCACTTAGCTATTCATTTGACCGCAACAGCAGCATGGACGTGGCATGTCCTTCTACAGCCAATCGGCCTAGCGAAGATCATTGCCTTGATCTCCTGCGGACTCTGGTCCCTAACACACCTCTATCGACTCGGAACTACCTTTGTTTTCCAACGCGGGTATGTCACTATCAAAAAGTGCCAAGAATATGGTGACGCGAAGTTTTTGACGGTCTCAACTACTGTAAGCTGCCTGGGCTGAGATGGACGCTCCATTCTAACATTGTGAGGCAAGTCTCAGACAAGAGACCATCTAATACGGGCTTACCCCGGGTGTTATTATTACGTGTTCTTCCCAGGACCGCTCCCCGCGTATGATCTTCTTCGGGGGATCCCGCTGACGCTCGCGTGGGCTAAACCTGAAGAATTCGGAACGGAGCGAGTTCATGAGCTCAGCTTCTCTCTGTCTCCACACCACAACCGCCAAAGGCGAAACCCTATTGACACAAAGGCTAACACTGGTCTTCGTCTTGAAGGGCCTTACGGCAGAGACTTGCGTCTCTATGAGTATGAGAGTGTCGTTATCGCTGCAAAGGGAACGGGCATCACAGCAGTCCTTCCGTTTGTGCTTCATCTTCTTGTGCGGCATAACCGTGACGTAGAATCCCGAGCTGCAGGCTCCAGCAAACACACGTTCGGAGATTTGACACGCGCAGTACGGTTCTTTTGGTGGCTAGAAGACAACTCCCAAGAGTCCCCAGCCAGTGATCAGTTGAGGGTTCTTGAATCCCTCCACTCTGAAAAATATGTAAGTGCAGCTAGATTCTAGAACTGGTTCGTTAAGATACTAACAACTACTTGATTCACAGCCTATCCTTGATGTTCGTTGCAAATTTCCGTCCCCACGAGTTTCCAAGTATCCGCTTTTCACAAAGCGTGATTTCAAGGTAGAGGACGGCACAACCAAAGTCAACTCGGCAAACAATGCCCCGGCAAACAAAATCGAAAATGAAATCGACAATGAAATCGGACACGTGGTGACGATACGGTCAGCATTGGAAGAAGAGGCTCAGTATCCTGGTAGGACGGTGCTCTTGGGTAATGCTTCCTAGCCCCATCACTGTAACTTCCCAAATATCTAACATTTGAGCCCAAGCATGTGGAGACGAGATGTTCATGAGCGATATGCGAGAAATCATTCTCGAAACCCCTTGCTCACGAGCTGTGAGTCTCGCCGAGCTGGAGTACCATCCAACTACAGGGGAGCGGCCACGCCGACGGACCGAAACCTCACCCAATCTATCGGCACAGATGCACTCGGGCGGGCAATCTGTCATGATCAGAGCGGCAGATCCAGATGTGGAGATGCAAACTGATGCAGTGCAGGAACCTCGTGATGGGTTGCGGACGCTACAGAAGCAGGTAGCAGAATTACAGCTTAATTTGGATCAGTTAAAGGGGGCCGTCACACGAGACTCATCCGAGAGCACTTCAGAAATAATGGCCTATAGGAGAACTGGCCCGAGGTATTACGTTTGAAATGAATAGAATGATGTTGTGAGGATGGAAATGTGGTTGGAATGGTTTGGGTCTTAGAAAACAGCGAACGCATCAGAGTAATATACAGGCAGAATGAGAGGCTTGAACCAGGGCTTGATACATGTACGTGCAGCACTCGGACGGCCTCTCCATTGTACCCACACCACCTACTCCCACCCGACACATTCCGAGATTTCTAGAGGTGCGATGGTGCCCAGCACACCGGCGCTGCCACCTCACCCGCCAACCCCGTCGCCGCTGCGCTCCCACCTTATCCTTGAAGCAGCCTGCTGCATGATCTACGCAAAGTAACTTTCGAGATGCAAGATGAACATCAAAATGTAGGTGCTAGCCCAAATATCAAAGCTATCTACACAAACAACAGACATGAGTCACGGAACCCGCCGAGTCAAAAGAGAACACCCTGGAAGATATCTATAAGGTAGGTACCCAAGCACGTTCTCAGACCATCCACCCGCCGTCCTCGGTCCCATGTCCCATTTGCTTCTTCCAAGACTTGCAATTGTAAATAGCTTCCGAAAGGCCGAGACGATTCAATATCTCAAAATGGAATGTACGGAGAAATTCAGCAGTTTAGGTCGTCAAGGTCACCAGTCTAGATCCTTCACCCTTGCACTGTTGAGGGATTTAGGGGATTTGAGGAAGACAAGATTGAACCCAAAGAAGTGCAAGAACTGGGCCTCGTTTGGTCAGAGACGGCGAATGGAAGCAATATAAGGCCCACAGGGATAGGGATAACCTACGGCTCCGCTGTTCCACCGCTGCCATTGTTCTTGCCTTCCAATAGTCATACTGCTCTTGATTGTCACCCATATCCCTGCAAACACGCTCGAAGAGGATATTCGCTTGTTCATGGAATGCCCGGTTCTTCATCCTCCTCCACACTCTCGGAAACTGGCGACACCCAAGTCGGAAGGCTTCGGCCTTTGAAAAGACACGAGTGGTTGCTGAAGGAAGCAATGGCGCACACTCGTCGTCACTCAGCTCTACATACCAATCTTCACTCGTCCGGGATTCCTTCTCCCAACCCTCTTCAGCAGCAAAAGAGACCATCTCCAAGTGAAAGAGTGGTGGTCGCTCAGGATTTGCACCTCGGTTCACCTCTTCGCTGCTTAACCCTTCAGCACGATTATCACTGTTTTGCAGGGGATACCGAAGCAAACAGGACAAACGATCTTCCGCGGAAGCAGGTACTGTAGATGAGTGGAGGTAATAGAAGGTAGATAGAAGATGGAGCACACCAGGGAAGGGAGGTCCTTCACACTCCCCTTTATCTATCCAAGCTAACTACCTACCTTTGCATTTCCACTTGCCCAAAACCCGTTCCTGGATTATGTGTCCGGAAAGTCTATTCCTGCGGCGCTTAAACCTACGATTCGTCTCTGGAGCCATTTTGCCGCCAGGAGATGCTCGAAGCGACGCCGCTACTCCTCACAAGCGCGGTAGAGCTGCAGGAGGGGACTGTTGGAGAGCTGCAGGCGCCTGTCGTCAGTCGTCGCAGGAAACTGGGGAGGTCGATGTCCCCTTTCGCTGTGAGACTTGACGTGCTGTTTGCCTTCCTCGCAAAACATATCCTAATTTGCTTAGGCACCACACCTCGATGTTCTGTCACAGGTCCGTGTGCCCAACTATTGCCTCAAACGGCAAGAAGCACAGGGGGGGGGCGCACACTCCAAATGTCACATGCCGCTAGACGTATGCAGTGCTGATCACGGCACAGGTGAGGGAGTCTTGAAGCGGGCACAACAACTGCAACATTACAATGCAGTATTACCTGCATGCCTGCTGTCTAGACACATATTTCCCTTACATAAGGGGCAGGAAGGAGGGCCTCTTACCCCTCCTTATCTGCAGTGATCACGAATGATGAGGGAGGTGAGGGATTTCCGTTCAGGTTAGTTACGGACCCGACAGAATGGAACCCAATCAAATCAATTGTCAATTTGAGCTAAGCTACATTGACGTTAGAAGGAAACTAGTGATACAGACGCGCCAGAGTTGCATTGTGGATCAGAGCCAAGATGAACCGGGGCTAGAGCCGAGATCTTGCCCAATCACTCGCTCACACATGCAGTGACAACCGTTGCCATTGTCTGCACCACTGTGATTGTCGAGATCATTGCGGTCACAATCACCGAAGGCGTGATCTTCGAGCCGGAACTAGTGGCCGAGAAGCCCAGTGGATCACCGCCTTTGGACGGGCTTTCCTGCAAGATTGCTGCGGAGCTTGGCGCCTGAAGAGAGGACACTGCCGTTTTCCCCGCTGATGTAACCCTTGTCTCAGTTGCCAAGCCGGTATCTGTAGCCGATGGAGGACCCGAAGTAGGTGCTGCTGTGGCTGTAGTGCCTGTCTTGACCGTGGCGGTATCCGTTTGCACTGTTGTTGGACCAGGGGCTGTCGAGGTGGGCAAAACTTGTCTCGTGGTTAGAGACGTGAGCACTGAACGCACAGTCTCGACAAATGTCGAAGAGCCACGGGCGATGGTGGTCTGCGATGTACTGGTTTGCAGAACTTGATCGACGCATGAAACATTTCCCGTCTGCTGAAGCTCGAGGCTGTTATTGGCCTGTCCACCTGAGATAACTGCATGGCTGCAAGTAGGGGCCTTCCCTGCACACTGCCTGCATAAATCACATTAGCAACCAATCTTTTTCGGGAGTTGTAGCCGGTGGGAGAGATTCGGTGAGGTAATGAGATAGTCACTTACCACGTAATGAAGGCACCCCCATCTGGCGCCTCGAGGGGCGCTTGGAAGCTCTGAACTTGACGCGGACACTGAGGTGATTTGAAGACATAGCTCACTGGCAGGAATTCGGCGTTCTCGAAGTTCAGGGTAGCAATACAACGGGAACCCAGGGGGTTGTACACACTTGCGGACACAGGGGTGAGCCCAGCAGTAATCTCCACTGGAGGGCTAGCAAGACAGAGATTTGGCATCTGACCAGCAGAAAGCCCGCAGGCGGCGAGGAAGCTGAGGATCAAAGCGCTCTTCATCGCAAAAGTAGTGGCTTGAATATCTTGTGAGGGTGGTATTGGTACTGTGAAATTGGAAAGGTCACTGACTGGAGAAGCTGCTCCGACACTGGTGCGATTGGGCTTCTTTAAGTAGATACATCCGTACTCGGTACCTGAGTACATACCTAAAGTGCAGTCCAGAATGAGAAATCCTGAACCGGAAACGGGTTTCTGCTAGCATGCAAGCCAAGGGAAGGCAGGCGCCTGGCCCAAATCTGTCTCCCCACCCCCCTCCTCTGATCTTCCGCCACTCTGCACTGTTGTACTTAAAGATAGTGAAAGCCCGCATAAGCGAGCCATCCGACCTCAAAGCCGTCGCACATACTTTGCCGAACTGCCAGAATTTCCCGCTATACGACCCGCAAACCACACCGTTTTACACACGACGTACAAGATGAATCAATGGTCTCCATTCTACAATGGCTCTGCTATGATGGAGAGCGGCAACAATAACTCCTTCTCGTCGAATCAGAACCACGCTACAAACCTGTTGGCGGCGGGACCTGACATCTTCTCCAACGATTCAATGCCCAACCTGTCCGAAGCTCAGTATACCGGCAGGGCCCCTTCTACCATGTTCGACCTCCCCGCCAGTAGGGCCCCTTCTACCATGTTCGACCTCACCGCCAGCAGGGCAGCCCATGTGCCGGCCCCGGCACCTGACCAAAGGTGAGTACTGAAGCTATAATAGGTACTTGACCGCAAGAGCATGCCCTGATGTCCAATTAGCAACACCTTGTCTCGACTAGAGCGGGTAGAGTATGTAGTGGGCCGAATGGAACTGGCGGTGGGACGTCTGGAGTTGGCATTTTCACAAATGCGAATGGAGACCGCGCAAACCTCTGTCAGACACGAGACTCATGTGAATGAATCTATAGAAAAGATCAAGAGAGGGATGGACGAGTTTTTCAGCTGCTACGCTGCGCAGGTTGAAAATGAGGCAGCGCAGAATGATGAAGCAAGCCAAGGCGAGAGGTCGGATATATCTGAGATCGAAGAAACAGCGTCCATGAGTGGAAGCCCATGGAATGGTGAAGATACAGGCCGTCAGTGACCGGTGACTGCTGGAATGCGTTGGATGTATCATTGCTACCTGACTTTTGTAACTACCGAGCTTTTGTCATACATATCTACCCTAGGCTTACCTTGCATTTATTTCCACCTGATTTGAATTTCATTTCATCATCTCCCTTCCCTCGCATAGTTCACTGCTTACAAGGGAATGCGCTGGATTAATTGAATTGTTTGGTCCTGGTATATTTGTATGGTGACTCTAAATATCAAATTCACTATATACCCGAATTTCTTCCCTCTTATTCCCGCTGCCAGTAATCACAAGCTCTTCTTCTGGCAATCGCCTCTCGGTCAAACACTTCGTAAATGCATCTCTCATTGTGTTTGCCAGTTGACTGATTAGCTTGTTGTGTTCCCTCACTTGCCGACGCAGGTACGTGTTCTCCTCTTTGAGCTCGTCGATCAGGCGACCCTTTTCCTCGTTTTCCCTTGCGAGCCTTTGGCGGAGAGTGTATATTTCGTCATGGAGGACTTCAACTTGAGTCCGTCTGGGGCGTGGCGGTAACTCCTTCTCCATGTTTCTTGATGAATTGCGGACCGTTGTTTCTACCATGGGTGGCCGGGAGAGGGTGAACTGCAAGAGTCTAGGCTGCTAGTTATAATACTCGCTGTCTTTGGAAGTGCGGGAACAGAACGGTCGACCTTCGGGGAGTCGCTGCACTTTGACGGCCCCGCAACCATCTTGGCCAGCACGGAAACCGGAAACGGTTATCGGATTTTGGGAAACCCTTCCAGAACTGTGTCCTCCCGCACGCACACAGCAGCAAGAATGCAACAGTGCCTCCCCTGCCACGAGGATGAGACCCTGGCTGAACAGAAAGGAAAGGAAGATACCTAGAGCATTTGCATGCTTTCTGGATTCCGGGGATCTCCATGACGGGCAGCGGCCTTCACCGTGTGGCTGTTGGTCCAGTCCTGGGCAGATCGATTGTCAAGGGTTAGGGTTGACGAATCAGCTAGGCGCGCGCATGACGAAAACCGGGGCTGCGTCTAGTGAACCGTAAGCGCGCGCCACAGAAACCGGTTCATGAACCAGGAGCGCATGACAGGAACGATCTTAGATCTAGGCCCAATACAGGCAGACAGGCGTTCAAAATGGGTATATAGCTATATGCAGACCCTATTGCAGACATGAGTTCAGCAGACACACGGTATCTCTTAATATGATGCACGCCGACATGGATGCCAACCTGGACGCCGACCTAAGGCAAGCGCTGGAGCTCGCTCGCTCGAAACGAAGGTGCCATGCTGACAAGTAGTCATAGTGAGCTGATTCGGGAGGTTATGGGTGAATCCCAGCCCTCGACCAACATCTCAAAGGCCGAAAGGGCCCCAAGCCCAAGCGTAAAAGCGAGAAGGAGGCGGGGAAAGAGAGGGGGGAAGAGGGAGCGGCTGAGGAGAGCAAAGAGGGCACAGAGGGGCAACGTCGCCAAAGCAAACAAGGCACCGAGTGCTCAGGTCTATGTACTAGTTGAGGTGGGCGGGAGATGTTACGTGCACAATAGCGACCCTTCCGGCGTATGGCCGCCGCCTCGTGAAGAGATTGTAGGTACAAGGCAGCCCCTAGTCCTATTTTCGGACGGACACCAGCAACTGATCTGTTGACATGCAGGAAAGCTACGATCTTCGGACGATGCAACTCTGCCAATAGTATTGCCGTAGGGTTGGAGCGGCGTGATACTCGTATTGTAGGAAAAATACACAATCTTCCAAATGTTGGCCAAATGACTTCTCGATGTCCAAAGCTGGTGTCGTGTTTTAGCGCCACTGCTTCCGGCCTGAACGCGTATCTTCTGTATAATCACATCCATTACATCCACGTCAATTTGCAGCGGCGGGCTCCTGCAGAACTGAACGCGAGGCATGGATGTTGAAGGAGGGCGAGAGGGTGCGCTGGCGCGGTGTGGTCGAAGGTGAGCAAGACTGGTTATATGACGCGCTATTAGAAACTGCCTGCGAGTAATAGAGGGAGGGGGGTAACTGGGTTGATGATGGTGCAAGACCTAGACCTTCTGCACCAACTGGTGGAACGACCGGGCTCGGCAAATTCGAGGACGTCGAGTGAGTGTCGATGGCAGCGCAGAATCTAGGCATTCGTCTGAGAGTCTCCGAGCGCCCGGGAGAAACCACGTCGAGAATGGCCGGGCTTCTTGGAACTCTTCGGGCCCAAAATTTGGCGCAAGGGACGAGAACGGGCCTTGATTCTGCCGTCTCGTGGTACGGCAGCGGCCGCAGGACTTCGAGGATGAGTCTGATCTCCTTACACGCAACACAGATCTTCATCCGCGACGTCTGTACACGACCATGCCGCCTTGGAGTCCTGAGCTGGGCGAAGGTCACCGCTCGAGCCGGTTGTGACGCTGGGGTTTCGCTCAGTCCGGGCCACTGGTCGTTCGGGGATGGCTGCTTGTGCATAGTTTGGATAGTTCGGAGTCAAAGTCGGGTCGGGCGCGCCCGTCCCTCAAGGGGTTGGAGCAACGTGGCGGCGCGGAAGGGAGACGAGCGATGCTAAAATCGCCTTGAGCACTGTGGTTTGCGATGCTGTGAGCAGAAACGCCCCTTTGCGAAGCCGCGGCGGGTGAAGTGGTCGAGGGCGCGCTGGCCGGAGGACGAACCGTGCTGAGGCTGTCAGTCACCTGGCGACCAGGGGTCCGGTAATCGAGATCATCCTCGTTATACCTGGTAAGCCATGCTTGCAACGAGGGGCGAATCTGGCGCCGACGATGACTTGAAAGAGCGCACGGCCAAATGTGTCAGCGTGCCGAAACAACAGACGCTGTGCTATTTTAGCCGAAGAACAGCCGTGCTGGACCCTTATTCTGGACCCCGCGCTCTTCGATCAGGACGCGGATTTGCGACAGACTGACGGAGGCTTCCTTGCTGCAGCACTCGTGCACAAGCGCATTGAAACGGGCTCAATTGCCGAATCTCCTCGGAGGTCGCCGCTTCTTTGTTTGACGCCGTTCTCTCCTCCACCTATCCAGCCCGCTCCATCTAGTCAACCATGCCTGCCGACGCACTCCGCCTGCTCGCCCTCGACGGCGGCGGCGTGCGCGGCCTGTCCTCGCTCATGATCCTCCGCCACCTTATGGCCACCGTCGATCCTGACACCCCGCCTAGGCCCTGCGACTACTTCGACATGATTGGCAGCAACAGTACCGGCAGCCTGATCGCTATTATGCTGGGCCGCCTGCGCATGACCGTGGACGAGAGCATCGACGCCTATACTACGCTGTCCGACAAGGTGTTCGAGAAGAAGGGCCATCGCGTAACCATCATAGGCAAGCCCCAGGGGCGGATTGACGGCGCCGAGCTGGAGCGTGCAGCTAAGACTATCGTAGTTGATCGCGGCCTCGGCGAGGATGCACTGCTCAAGGACCTTGGTTCTCCTTACAAAGTGTAATCCCCCCCCCCCGTGTCGGACCCGCGGACGGCCTTTACTAACTTCTGCCAGCTTCGTCTGCGCTACGAGTAAAGAAACTGGCGATACTGTCTGCCTGGCCAACTACCACACCCTACGCAGCGACAACTCCGACCTACTCAACGCCGCCACGATCTGGCAGGCTTGCCGCGCGACATCGGCCGCGACAACCTTCTCAGCGGGCAAGAGAGGCACACTCAAGTTCGACGCAGACGGCCCGCACAACCCGGACGGCCCCCATTCCTCCCAAGGGATGTATCCTTCCTTTGGTCTGGTGAGGCGAGACAATTTGATGGCATCCTGCGGAAGGGGGAATCATCGATCCCTACCCCCCTTACCTCTCTTCTCTCCTACCTAAAAAGATTCTTGCTGGTCGAGACGAAAACCCGAGAAGGTAAACGGGCCGCCCAAGAAGGCCACTGAAGCCTTGTCTGTACCGCTACCTAGGTATGTAACAGGCCCAGCCCTATTCCGAGATATGCCCATAGCCGATTTCTGGAGCCTCCCAAAGGGAGTCTTCACCTGGCCAGACCGCCTTTCCGGACGCCTTCATCGTTGCGTCGGCCTTTTCCTCTGCGTGGGTTGCCTCCCTGAACTGGAGCGTCTCATTGTCGGTAACATAGCCATGGCAGGCAACATGGGTTTCGCTGCCAAGCTGGTCTTGCGTCTTGTAGCTGAAAGTTACATGGGGCCCGCGAGGGTCTTTCTGGCGTTTTCCGTCAATAGTCGTAGTATCGTGAACATCGCTTCTGTGTGGTGTGTCAGCCTGGATATTCACATTGGGCCGGAGGAACGTGCCTCACAAATACCGCTTTTGGGTAGAGCTGCCTGTCTCTCGCTGTCCGGTATGCCAGTGCGATGAGTAGACGTATACGTTCCTCGCGAGGAACATTGGCTTTGTGAAAATAGTATTTAACGATATTGATAGTGGACATGTTTCAAATCAACAATTGGCCTCGAGGCGCCTACTTGTCCTTCCCCCACACTGGCCGTGAGAATTCAGGGCTCCTTAAGTACTGACGCCTGCCCCGCTTGGTGACATCGGAGGCCCTGGGAATCTTGGGGGCGGCCTCTTTAGGGTTACCCCGAAGCATCGCGGTATCCGCGGTTTGATGGCTGCTGCCTTGCCCGTGTGTTAGGCCGCCACGTGGTAGAAGAAGCAATTTTCACATTCTCTTGACGGGGAAGTAGCCCATACCTCCTTGCATTCCCAATGGGCCTCCTCGTATTCCCAACAGGTATCCTTGCATTCATTTTGCTGCCCAACCCCGCCATCGAGCTTCACCACAGATAAGCCTGAGAACTCTCTGCAGGTTCGTCACTCCCAAGCCCTCCGACACTCCGCATACGCTGGCAGGGCCCATTTCTTCATCCAAGCCGTCTCCAATACTTCATCAGCACTCGGCCGCCCGGCAGGTCTCCAAACGAGCATCCGGCGTAGCAGTTCCAGCAACGCGGCCTTCTCGTCGTCCTTGACCAGGTCGGTGCCGCAAAGCGGCCTCAACCCGTTTACCCATTCGTCAACCCGCCTATCCCACGACCATACGTCCCGCTCGTTACTGAGCGGTTTTCCGGATCCGTCGAACCATTTAGCCCGTAGCTCCCACTTATCCCACCACTCGGGTGGAAGACGGCCTTGCAGGTGAACCTGCTGCGCCGTGATATCGTCCTGCGGGGCGAGAAAATTACCGTCGATAAGGGACCTGTGGCCAAGGAGCTCAAAGATTACGCAACCGAGACTCCAGATATCCGACGCGAAGGAAAGCGGTGTGGCCGGCTCGAAGAAGGCTTCAGGCGGACGTAGCGCGAGCGGTGTATAGGACTGGAAGCGGGACTTCTCGGAAGGGCGAAACGCCACGCCAAAGTCGGTTAACAAGAGCTTTGCCTCGCTGAGAGTGACTTTGTCGCTTGGTATACCAAGCCACACAGGATGGACTACGTACGGAGGAACGCCGGGCACCGAAAAGGTAGACTTACCGTCGCTTCGTACGACAGGCTCGAGCTCGGGGGCGCCAAACCTAGCATACAGCTCCTCGACGGAAAGATTATCGAGAGAGCGTGGTAGCTGAAGCATGCAGTTGCCGAGATGAAGGTCGCCATGGGCAAAGCCTTGCGAATGTATAAGGGAGACGGCCATAGCAAGCTGAGCAGCCAGAGAGCGGGCGACGTCAAGCTGGAAAACCCTCCAGTCACATGCTTCTTTCGCATCCCGAAGGCTGCATCGCGCTGGAACCGTCACCAAGCAAGGGTGAGCGCCATTCGGGCCGTCGATAGTAAAGCGATCAAGGACCAGAGGTAGTGTGGACGCTGCTTCTGAGGTCGGAGTAGCGATTGCGGCCGAAATTTGGGAGAGAATGTCTGCCTCGCGTTTGTCTGCGTCTGCGGTGCCGACTTTGATGGCGACATAGGTGGACGTCTGCTCATCAAGAGCAAGCCAGGCGGTGGAGTATGTGCCATGGCCAAGCTTGTGAATGATGCGGTATCGCGTGTGAAGATGGTCGTCAATTTGGACCGGGTGGTACCCGCCGGGTTGGTAGTGCTGTAGGGCTTCACCGTCTTCGAGAAACTGGTCACGGTATTCGAACGCCGAAGCCGGCATTCTAATGGAGAAGGCGCGACACAGCCGCCCCGGGAATCGAAAGGCTGGAATGGGACGCGGTCGTCGCCAGGACACGTGCCGGGATACCGTTCGTGGAAGCCAGCCGCTCATGGTTGGTGGTGGGAGAGGACAGGAAAAGGCGGCTCACTGTTGCATTGAGGAAGTCGTGACAACGCGTCGCCAAGATGCTACCCCACCATTTCTCTGCTGGCGAAAACACAGCGAAAATCGGGGGTCTGTGCATAAAGTATCGCGCCACAGCCTCATAAAAGACTGTTGCTAGCCTACCTGTACCCACTAGGAAGGCATTGTTAGAGCCAGCGCAGCACATCAGCCCCCAGCCATCAATGGGCCCGGTTGGGCAGCGCGGGGCCTGGATCAAAGGGCGGCGCGGAGGCCCACGCGGGGCATGGGCGGTCGCCGCCTTGACTGACCGCTTGATTCCGCCTGATCCCCCATGGGGCTCACGCTTGCGCTGCTCTGCCCCCGGGCTCCACCAACCTGCGCCGGGTCCCAAAGCGGCTGAAGCCCAGCACATGGTACTGGGGTGCAGGCAGAACCGGACCGACGGGCGGGCCCCGGGCGGCCCACGTCATCACGCGAGCCCACTCCCGCTCGGCATGGGCCGAGCCGCTGCCGCAACTTTCGTCCTGGTCTGAGCTCAGGAGGCGATGTGTTGGTCTCGTTCACCACATCGGGCCGCCAGTTGGGCCGTTGGGTTTGGTTGGGCGAGGGCGACTCTCGTGTAGGCTATGAGGCTCATGCGGAGCGGCGTCAAGGGTTGGGAAACCCCGCCATACCCACACTGTTTCCTTAAGAACCCCACCAACCCTTCAGGAATACCTCAAAAGTAAACTGAACATTACTCGGACACTGCACAACATCACGGTGAGACCCATAATATGCCCGCCGACGGTCTGATTGGCATTTCAGCACTGACGAATATTCTCAGATGTCGAACAAAATAACAGATGCTCGCATCAAAGAACTAGAGAGGGTGAAGAAGCTCAAGGAGGATTTGAAGGAGAAGATCCAAGCACAGCAGGATGCTATGCAAGCTATACTTGATTCGATGGACGATGATGCACAAGCGCTTGTTTCCTCGTCATCGAAGGCTGCAAAGGATGCTCGGGGCAAAGAGTCGAGCACTCTCAATCATCAAGAACTTGTTGATTCCTATAAAATTACAATCGAACGCCTGGAACAGCAATTCTCCAAGGCTGAGGAGGAGTTGAAAGGGCTTGAAGAGCTAATGAAGTCAGAGTCTTCATAGTTCTAATCTACCAGTGCCGGGAATGAGATTGGACGATGCGTTTCGCGATAAAGTACGAGGTTCCCACGGCGAGGATTACTCCTCCCCCCCAAGTGATATTCGAGAATGCGGGGACAGGAGACACGAATCGCTCGATAATGGCGAATAGCGACCCAAAATATCCTCCGCGATCCACAGCAGCTGCTTTGTCATTTTCGTTCTTCGGTCCGTCCAACGCAGCCTTGTAAGCCCTGCCTTCGTCAAGCTTCGACATGATCAAAGCTCGACGAGTCGGGTCTTCCATAAACGTCTTGACTCTCGCATCCAGGCCCTCCGTTCCCTGCCCGTGGTACCACTTCCAGTTGATGTAGCGGTAGGCAAACCAGTCCATGTCGGTCCAATTCTCGAGCGCATTAGCGACAAGGAAGCCACTGTCTTTCTCAGCCACCGTCCACTCGTCGGCAAGCAGCGCTTGCCCAAACCTCTCAACTTCTTGGGTTCGTATAATGCCAAGCAAGCGGTGAAATCGCTTTAGGTAGTCTTGGTATACAAAGTCGTAGGCGAGCTTGGTTGTATCACAGTATCTGAGCCACAGCGGTGGGATGAAGAATTGTCGGGGCACCACGCGGCTCCACTCCCAGTCGAGGACGGAAATGATCTTCATGTCGTCGTTCACAATCAGGTTAAATGGTTCTAGGTCGCCGTGAACCATAACAAAAGGGCCACGGTCGAGAAGTGGATCCACCCATTGCTTCTGGGCATACTGGCGGAAGAGATCGAGGTGGTAGAGAGCATTACCGCCTTGGTCCTCTTCATAAACATTGCCCCGGCGCCGGGCAAAAGCGTTGTCCGAAATTTCCAGCAGCATCGCCACGTATTTGTTAGCCGACGTTAGGCGCTTATCGGGTTCGTAGTATAGGGCTTGGATGCTGGAGGGCTGCAACCCCTCCAGCTCCTGCATGTTGATGTCCTGAGAAATGGCCTTCTTGGTCACTTGGATCCCGTCCGGGCTAGACTCTAAGCATCCGATCGAGGGGAATTCGAGCCTCCTAAGCTGTATATAGATGTCAGCTAGCGAGGAATACAGGTTGGTTTGCTGCTTCTCGGGGAGGTTCTTGAGCTTGCCGGGATCGAGCCTCTGACCGTCAACGAACTCCAGAATGAGAAACGACGACAACGGCTCGCGGCCATCGCTCACAGCGTATGCTACCAGTCGGGGAATTGGGATAGTCGTTTTTGAGGCGATAACTCTGTGTGCGAATTTATGGTTAGCATTCAAATCAGTCGAACGATGCATGCCAAAAAACGCATGAGAAAAACAAAATCATTTACCGCATCGCCGCAACCTCGCTCTCAAGTTTTCTCCCCCCACCAAACGCTAAACACGGCGTTAGAGGCACGCGCACGACCCATTTCACGCCGTCGGAGAACTGCACAAAATAGCAGATGTTGTAACTGCCGCGGTTGGGCTTGTCGAAGAAACTGCAGGGCGCCGTATTGCGGTAGGACGACGCGAGGGCTAGTACTTGGTGCTCTGGGATGGACGCAATGAATCGGTCGCGCTCGTGGTGAACTTGGGACTGGACGACCCGGTCCTTTAGCTGTTGAGGACTGTGGGCTCCGGACGCCATCTGGAATCCAGCTTGACCGAGGCGCTGTGAGTGATGGGCGACGAAGGGATTTGGTGAGCACGATTGTGTCAGGGCGAGCAACCTGCTAAGATGGGACCTCAAGGGGCTTGACCAGAAGTCTGGCAGGGCGGTAAGATGTGGCAGAACTTGTTTATCGGTGGCGTGGTCCGTGCGGGGCCTGCCGCTAGCCGATTGCGCAGAACAGTCTTGGGGGTGTGGCACAAGCTTCTCACGTGATCGCCCGACGCGGCCTTTCCCGCCTTTGTTAGCGGCGCGTCGGTGCTGGGGAGCCGCAAGTGACATGGAAGTTTTCCCCCGCACAACACGGTACCCAACAACTTGCATCGTCGATTTCAGGACTTTTTCGCGACTTGCCAACAGACCTATATTTCCAGTTCTATCGCTTTGCCATGGCTCAAGCCCATACCTTTATTACTAATGCGGAGTTCCAAACCTTGCGTGACGACATGAAGGGCGAGTTTCGCAGCTTCCGCAGCGAGCTCAGCAAGCTCAAAGGGCCATGTCAGGCAGATGGCAGCCCGCAGCCGCAACAGCAACCTGAAGAATCCAACCCTCCTCATCCGCCCCACCCCGATCCTTGCCCCTGACGGCTCTATCGTCGAACCCGAGGCCACGCTTTTCCCCGACACGCCGATGAGTTCTGTTCCCTCCGAAAGCCGAGCGACCGTTCGCGTCGAATGCTGGTTTATCTTGCCCAGTTTTACGACATAGAGGCCCAGTCAGCGGGATCTCCTGGGTCAGATGTACAGCAACCATCACACATCGACCCCCATCGCGTTGTTGAGCAGCTCGAAGATTTATTGGGCCTACAAGAGGAAAACTTCATAGCATTTCGGGAACGTGCCCGACCTCTTGCGGCCCAGCCCCCTACAACAGTGAAGCGGGAGCAGCCATTCTCCTCTGAACGGGAGCTGCAGTGACGACCCCGCCACAAGTCGCCCGACGACAGCCCAACTCCAGACACGCTGCAACCGGTGTCCGGCAGCCCTACAAACCTCAACACACCTACCCCGCCGGGCGGGCGACCACCACGACAGCGGCCGGCTCCTGTAGTTGTATCCCCCTCCCCGCGCGCCCCTCTCCCTTCGCAGCACAGTACCGAAACCAACCCCTTTACGCCACCAGTTCCCGGCTCGGCCCCCGACACCCAGCAGCGACACCAAGGCACCTCATTGCCCGACACCGAAGTCCCATCACGATCACGATCTAACATGGGCAGTTCCTCTACAATCATCTGCCGTGTTACCGTCTTCGAATCTGAGCTGAGGGGTGGGGTAGTTGTTGAGGAACGGGTTAACGACTGGAGAAGTTTCGGATCTTTAGGTAGCGTAAATAAATCCAGTTGTCTCTGTATACCACTGCTGTTCTGCTTCTCATCTATCTTCGCAAGCCTGGACCGTGAGGACGCTTGGTCTCCGAGGCAGCTAAGGACGGGTAACCACCCGGGTCTTGTCCAGTGCGCCGCGGGTGACCGCAAGAATTTCGGTGGAGATATGGAGAGCCACGGCGAGATCAGTAGTCGCAGCCCATCCAGGCGGATCTCGTGCAGGGGTCCGAATTCGGGCGGAAGCCCCGTGGCAGGACCCAGCAGAGCGACTGCCAGCTGCTTCTCGCCCTCGGGAGCGGCCCCATCGACCGCTGGACGTCCAGGGCACCCACGAAGATGTGCAGCTGACGCGCCAGGTGGCCGAGGCTGCCGAGCTTCTGTGTCCTGGGCGTTTGATGCTGGCGATGTTCCAGACACCGGGCAGGGTGGAACCGTACTCGCCCGCGTGTCTGCACGGTATGAGGCGACGATACCTGGCAGCGCGGCTTCTTGCACGCTTCGGGCAGCTGGCCATCACAGATGCGCTCCGGCCGGGAGACGCCAGGGTTGGACTCTCGCCAGGCGGGGAGAGTTTGAGTCCCGGCCGACCGACTCCGAGGCCATGCCCCACACGTCGGCGCCTGCGAGAACGTGGTACCTGGGAGCTGGCGGCGGATATATGAGCGCATTTGCGCGCGAGGACGTTTCCTCCCTCTTCTGGGATGGGCTTCATGTCGGCAAGCCGCGCCGTGGCACCCCGTCCTGCTCAGAGGAGCCCTGTCCGAGGACGGCCAGCAGCCAGCGGCTTGAAGCCGTTACAGTATGGGCCTGGAACACGGGCCACCTGGGCACTAAACACCATACCTGCGTGCTAACGTTCTGGTGACCTGTGAACACAGCATTTGCTGGTTTCGGTTTCGTCGCGCTCCTTTGTCAAACCACGAGACCCCTTGACCGCCGCGGCGCCGGGTACTTGTGTCACTCCGCCCAGTCCACCATTCAGCGCCACGAAGACGGCCAGCGCCAGGAACGAATGGGTACCGCATCGCGGCTGACATAGCTGAGTGGACAGAGCATTATCGCCACTGCCTCGAGGAGGCGGTCACGTTCGATCGACAGCCTCGCCGAGATGGAAGGCCTACTCTACCATAGGCAAAAATGGTCTTCATGGACACCGTGGCGGAACATGGACCGTCGTACGCTCAGGGCCGAACAGTTTCGAGAACACCGCCGGGGACGGTATCGGTGATGTTACTGGAATAATCCGTCGGCTGGATTACTTCGTGGGGTTGTTGTGTCGGCATGCTGATGTCCGGAGAGAGTATTTCTAGGCACAACCAGCGGCTGTCGCGGACCTGGGAGGTTCTAGGGTTGGCCTCCGAATAATTGTTGGCTTCTTCGGTGACTTGCGGTATCTGGCACGATATGCCATGGTCGGTACCACATGGACTTCCCGGCTTTGTGCGGGCAGTCTTAACGCATGACGTCGGTACTAGGTCGCCTGGGCGGGTGATTCCATGTCAGTGACGTGGACACGAGAACATAAAAGGGAGGAGAGAATCACCTTTGGCGGGACATGGGTCTGCCTGAGCGGACTCCAGGATCACGGTTGGGCTTCGATTGGGACAGTGTCGTTGGGGGGGCCGCTTGTGTCTGCAAAGGAACGGCGCTTCAGACCATGGGGAGAAGGGGAAGTGTGCCTGCCAACGATTGCAATTTCGTCGATGTACCGCTCAGCGAGGTATAACAATGTAGAGTGGTACCAGAACACGTGCTCTTCCGGGACGTGGTAGCGAAGATGGCGTAAGCTGTGCCTCAACAGTTTCACATCTGCGTTGTGTCTTCTCTGCTCCCAGATCTCCATATCGTCGAGGTCAGTCCCGGATTGGAACATGTCATGTGGTGCCCATAGACACCTGCCTCTAAGTTCATCGATAAAGTCACATGTGAAGTCGTGGATCATCCCCCGGGCATGGGACGGCCACGCTTCCAAGCTACACCGCTCGTCTCCTCGCCAAACGAGTTGTACGGCGAACGTAGATACTGACTCCACGACAGGACCCGTAGAGGGCGGACTTGTTGTAGGCTGCTGGGAACGGGAAGCAAGCTCTGTTGACTGGATCAAATCTCTTACTTTCTCTTGATACGGGGGATCTGGGCTCGTCCAGGGGTTCTGGCCTCATCATGGTGTGTAGGAAGGTGAGAACTTGGCCAGGGAGATGGATATGAAGCGGACTGGAAGGAAAAATGATGGTGTTTTGGGAGGCAACAAGTTCGAAAGGGGACGGAGACTGATGGTGTCTCTAAAGATGGGTGAGTAGTTTGGCCGGCATATATAATAAAATTTGTGTGTCGAGTTGCTGCCTGAGCTTCCTGGTCTCTGAGATGGTCTTAGTGGAGGGAGCGCGAATCAGATAATGGGCCGCGTTGCCGCCGTCAAGCCGACTAGTGACCAAACCTTAGCCCGCTGAGGCAGACTCTGACCACCCGCCATTGCTTGGTGTATGATACAACCCCCCCGACCCATCGTTGGCCTGGGATGTTGCCCGGCCATGAGTCTGCCACCACGGTGGCATGGCATCCCTGGTGACTACCAGGAGAGGAGACAGCGTATCTTGACGAATCAAATGGGCAAGTCTAGTGTCAGTGTTGTCATACCGCTGTGACAACTACGCGCCTTATGCTGGTCGTCACACCCTCGGCCTGTGACTATTCATGCTCTAGACGTCACAAGGCCCAGATTCCACATCCTGAAGTGGAAACAGAGCGGCCTATCCACCATGCAACCCGGTCCCGGCCCCAGCTCCGAATCCACTCCGCCACCTCCTTACACTGGCCGTCACACTGTTAACCCGCAGCCATTTATGCTCCGCACACGTTTCAAGTTCCAGAGTCACCCAGAGAGTGGTCCACAGCCCCCCTTCATGATCCCATGATCATGAAATGCGCTATAGATGCACGTTTGGCTGCATAAGGGGCCGACACGAACATGGCCGACCGAAAACTTGCGTGTCAACCGCCGAGGAGGCCCCGCTGCCTACAAGGATGGTCAAAGAGCTGGGGCGGACGGCAAAGCCGATTGGGAACGCTTCTCCTATCTTACACGGACCTTCCGCCATGCCAGGCAGACGGGCCTTCTCGTGGGTCAATACGTGTCTTGCAAGGACACATCTCAGGGGTCTACCGAGCATGATTGGCGACCATTTCTCGTATCTCGCATAGCTCTCCGCCTCGTCAGGCAGATAGGCCTCCTTACGGGTCAATATATGTGATTCAAAGGGGCATCTTCAGACGCTTGTTGGTTGGGAGCCATTCATGTTTCTCCTATCTCGCATAGCTCTCCGTTTTGTCAGGCAGACAGGCCTTCTCAGGGTCAATATGTCATTTAAAGGGGCTTCTTCAGGGGTAGACTGAGGCTAATTGGTGACCATCCTCCATCTCACACGTCAGGCAAACCGGGTTCTTCGGATCTAAGACATGTGATTCAAGGTGGTTGGCCCTGATTGGTAGAACTTTTCCTATCGTCCATAGCTCTTCTCCTCGTGAGTTAGGAGGACCTCCACTTCGTCAGGCAGACAGGCCGCCTCGCTGGGCCACATCTGTGGTTCAATAGGCATCAGTAGGGATAAACCAAAATTGAGTGATCTGATGGTACTTAGGACTTCTTTTGTTACTGCCCAGGTCAAGGACTGAGGGTTCACAAGACTCAATAGGGGGGTTTGTTGTCTTGGCCCCTGATCTCGAACCCTAACCCTGAGTTTGGCGGTAAGATTTAGCCAATCAGGTAACCTGCCGCCAGCGCCCCGATCCGGTTCCTGTTTCCCGTTTCTATTTCTCTCACACCCTACAGGTGTGATTTTACAATGGAATATGGAAACGCTGAAAGCTGGCTTAACTGTCACTAAACGGTAAAACAACACCGTTCTGAAAACGGTGATGTGATATCAGCTGCAGGGAGGCAGTGCATCGTCCCCCTGGACCAGGGCATGCCATTCCACCCCCCCTTAGCCCCTTGAATATCAGGGCCCTTTTCACAAACTAGAAAGATATCTGAGGGCCAGACCAGTAGTTGGGTCGGTGACGACCAGCGAATCCCTGGTGTTGTATGTTTTTGGCCCCATTTTTGCCCCATTTTTGCTCTCACCTACCCCCTGAAGATGCCGAGAGAGACATGTCTGGCTCCCGACGTGCAATTCGGCATCCACCAGCGCGACAAGGCACTGTAAATAAACCCCTAGGTATTTCAAAAGATGTGCATAAGACCAAAAGGTGTTTGAAGAACCTGATCTCCGAAAAGGAGGATTTTGACTCTCCTCAGCCGCAGCGCTAGGCGTTGACGCGGAGAGACAATTAATTTCCCTGGCTGCCACACGGTACGCCACCAAATCTGGGGAGGGAGAACTAGTGAGAAAACGGTGCTGTTTGCCCAGATGGAGAGATGTGTGCGCGTAATGCCATGAATCGTAGAAGAAGGGTTCTGCTTCCTTCGCTGCCCTCACCGCGCCTCATCCGCCTCGCTGTAGGCTATTCATTCGTTCAACACCGACCGAGGTAGCACGACATGCGACCTTCTCAGGTTCTTGCCGTCGTCGGCATCGGGCTGCCGTTGGCAGCAGCTCTTCGTCCTCCTTTTCCCAACCAATGCTCAGTCGAGGGCGCACTCAAGTACTTTACGTGCTCTGGTTATGTACCTCCGTGGTGTGTGTCGGACTTGAAGGCCCAAGCCATCGAGTTCTGTGAAGACTATCTTGCCGTCGAGCCTGTCACCACGACACTCACCACCGTGACTCCCATTGAGTCCTTCACCGTCACTGAGACATCCGTCACGTCAACAACCACCACAGAACTCACCACGACGACCGAGACGTCGACGACCCTGACCGTCTCGTTCACCACAACAGTAGTCACCTCGACATCCATCGCGCCCTTTCCCGTCGTTGTCACAGAGAAAAAGCGCGGCGTAGCGACCTGCTCCTCCCTCGCCACCGGTCGCCTCCTTCACCACCCCGCATCGCGCCTCTCCCACCTCTGCAGCTGCCTCGGAGTGACCCCAACAACGTCCACAGTAACCGTCTCCGCGACAACTGCACCGGCCTCGACCGTCCTGGTAACCAGCACAACCGTGACCACCATCATCTTCTCCTCAACAGACGTCTCAACTGCCACCTCCGTCGAGACATCCACCTCGGCCACCACCGTCACTTCAGTTCGTCCCCTCCCTCTCAACCCGTACCACAAAACTAACAACCACCTAGACCGCCCTCGCCACCTTCACACCACCCCCTTATTGCGACAACCCCCCTCTCTCTGGCACCTTGTCAGGTGGCGGGGGTAACCTCTTCCAACCAGGCGTCTTCGCGGCCTCACCATCCGACTGCTGCATCCGGTGCTACCAGACACTCAACTGCCTCGGGGCTGGTTACGCGGTAGATGACAACGCCTGCTTCTTGCTCCTCAAGATAGAGCCGCAAGCCGGCACGGGGACTTCGGATCAGTGTCCTTTGGGTTTTGACACTACCAGTAGTCTGGGACCACCGGTCGAGGGGGCGGTGGAGGGAGCGTTTGCGGGGCCTTGTAGGTCTTAGCTTCCAGGCTGAGGGAAGAAGGTGTGGGAGCCAGTGGAATGGAAAGGGGGTATGGGGTTGAGGAGGGACAGATGTGTGAGTGTAGCTCGGACTGCTTGCTGGAAAGGGAATACTGGCGCGCATGAGTCTGGTGAGTAGAGCCTACGAGGGCTGCATCTAGCTTGCCGACCCATAGACCTAATTAAGGGTCAACCGCTGCCCAGTCGAAGCTGGTATTATTGCGGGGATGTTGCTAGCTCTTGGAGGTTGGTATGCAGTGATGTGATGAACTCAGCAGTGGAGTTTACCGCGGGGTTACAGCGCATCAACCGCCGAAACTCGGCTTGCCTGCTGCCCCTCAGAGCGCCCATCGTTGAGCCGTGGGCGGCTGCGCGATGCAGGCCCCCTCATCATGGGGCTCGCCTGGCAGGAATTGAGGTTATCGCGAAGGGAAAGAGAAAGCTCGCCATCGTCTTGTGCGGTCGGAAACGTTGACTTGACTCCATGAGTGACAACCCTTTTCAGGTGACGAGCGAATCGCAATCCGGAGATTTTAAGGGGATGTGTGCAAAATACACCTTTGGACCCAAACCAAACGAAGCAAGCCTCCGCCAAGCGTTCGTGATGGTGCAATCGACGACGGGAAGCGCCCCCGGCGGGGAGTCAACGAGAAGGAGGGGAAGGAATTGCCAGGCAAAAGGGAAAGCATGAAGAAGGGCAAAAGAGGGGTCCTGCCCCCAGGGTCAACTTGGAAAACGTAGCAAAAAAAGATGATGAGAGTGGGATTCGAACCCACGCCAGATTTCTCTGACTAGGAAACATTCACAGGAATGTAATTCAGGTGTTCCTGAACCTAGCGCCTTGGACCGCTCGGCCATCTCACCGTCCAATTGTTGGAAATGGGGTGTTGGAAAGATCGTCAAGGTGTGGGGGTGGTTGCAGTATGTGGGATGAATTTGGGCGAAGCGATTCAAGCGGTTACCCTGAAAGTGGGACCAGGGATTCCGCCCTAGCTCTCCCACTAACGTCAACAGCCGCCCATGCACGAGCCACTCGGCGGTTCACCCACTGGACTGGGAATACACCTGGAACACATTTGCATTGTTCCACTTCACTCTCGGCTCTTGAACCGCGTCGTCAAGCTTCATGGCCAGGACCGTGATGTGTCTATCTTTTTTGTTGCATCTGCTTGGCCCGTACGACTGCAAGACCATGGGTCTCGATCTCGGTCAGTCAGGACCGCGCGCGGTGGAAATAAACCGACCGGATGAGGGGTAGCCCGGCCTCGCTCGGAATCTGCGACACTGACGACACCAGCATCACGAATGAGCCCTTGACAGGTTGAACAGTCATCCCGTTCAGTTTGATATGGGGGTTTAGCTGGCTTGGCTATGCACAATCAGTCCTTCATCTATCTCGGAGCAAGTTTGCGTCTGCTTCGGCGGCTACAGTCATCAGAGGTGTCCGTGTGTGAGGCACGAAAGCTCAACACCAAGAATGGCAGTCCGAGGAGCGATTCCGGAGCAATAAGATAGTCACTGACGTTGCCATACCTGCATCAAACATACTTTGCTGAAGCGAGCGAGCATCCTGCAGCGGCAAGGCACATGCTCTTCAGCTGCAAGCATTTGTGACGCACTGCCTGCAATATCTTGTAATTACCGACTTTGGTTCTCGACAGGAGCATCAGACAACCTCGATGTCATTGTTGATGGCCTCGAATTTGTGGTTGAGAGGTTCTAGGACCTGGACCTGCCCCTGACTCTGCGTGGTACCTTCCTCTAGTGCCTAACTGGATCTAGTTCTACGACGAAAAACCTCTAACTGTTCGCAATCTGCCAACTCTTCCCCTCACAATCGACTGCCACAACAGCGTGCATGATGCTTCTCATCAAACTTAACTCGATTCGAAGACGCAACATCCTGCAGTTGAACCTCCGCAATCGCAGTGACCCACATCCCGCGAATTATCCCGCCTGGCACTCCCCGCCGGGCTATTCGGGCAAACCAGCTGCTTGGGCCTTCCTCGTACTCGCCCCTGGGCTGCTGCAATGGCCCCATTCTTTTCCTTGCAATTCTCAACAAGGGCCGAAGATTTTGCTCCTCAGCTGATGGCCCTTCATCACGGCTTCTCTCAGCAGCGGATACTGAGCGGACTTTGGCGGGACTGCTGATTGGTGCGGGTAAATGGTCTGGATAAAATGGCAAGCTGCCAGGTGCGCGACAAGCTTCGGGAACTGGCGGGCAGCGGCGGCAGAGTTGCCTTCACCACCAAACCATGGCGTAATTGGATATAGCACGGCGCTCTGGCCGTGGCAACCACGCGGTAGTGTGGAGGAGCGGTGGGGGACACAGCATGAGCACCATGGTCACCGCACTGCATTTCGCAGCAATTCCAGGCTGATGCGCGGCCAGACTGGGCGCGCAAGCTGCAACCAAACCGCAACCAGACTGGTCTCAACCTGGGAGCTCCAAGCTCCCCGCATTGGAACCAAGCTCCCCTCGCCCTCGCCCCTCGACGCGGAAGAAAAGAAGGAAGGGGGTGAGGGGCGGCGTGCCTTGCCTGGGCATCTCCGACCAGCGGTGATTGTCTTGTGCCCTGTCAGCGATCGGCCTATTTATTCTCTTACTCCTCGTCCTGTTCCCTCTGTCTTGGTGTTCTGCTTTCTCCTCGTCGATCATCCTCCTGCGCGGCTGTCTCCAAGTGCCGTCATCGAAAGTCGTCCCTGCCCCTCCCCCACATCTCGATCAGAACAGCTACAATGGCGACAGGCTCGGTAAGCCCCTAATTCCTGATTGCCCTCTGCAATTCCCCCGTTCTCACAACTAACCGTCAACAGAACCTCTCTTTCGTCCTCAACAAGCCCGACGACGTAGAGTTTAAGGAGAAGCCGGTGCCGACCCTCAAGTCGCAGCGCGAGGTGCTCGTGGCCGTCAACTACACCGGTATCTGCGGATCCGATGTGCACTACTGGGTGCACGGCTCCATTGGCCACTTCATCGTCAAGGAGCCCATGGTCCTCGGTCACGAATCCGCCGGAACCGTCGTCGAGGTTGGCTCCGAGGTGAAGACGCTCAAAGTCGGTGACCGCGTCGCCCTCGAGCCCGGCTACCCGTGCCGCCACTGCGCCAACTGCCTTGGCGGCCACTACAACCTCTGCCCCGAGATGGCCTTCGCGGCCACCCCCCCTTACGACGGCACCCTCACCGGCTACTGGAATGCCCCGGCAGACTTCTGCTATAAGCTGCCGGACAACGTTTCCCTCCAGGAGGGCGCCCTTATTGAGCCCCTTGCCGTCGGCGTCCACGTCGTTCGCCAAGCCCAGGTCTCTCCCGGCCAGTCGGTCGTCGTCATGGGCGCTGGCCCCGTCGGTCTCCTCTGCGCCGCCGTCGCCCGTGCTTTCGGCGCCACCAAGGTTGTACAGGTGGACATCATCCAGGGGAAGCTGGACTTCGCTCTTGGTTTTGGCGCCACCCACGCCTACCTCTCCAAGCGTGTCTCCCCCGAGGAGAACGCTCGCAACATCATTGAGCTCGCCGACCTCGGCGCCGGTGCCGACGTTGTCATTGATGCCTCCGGAGCCGAGCCCTCCATCCAGGCATGCGTGCACACGGTTCGTGTCGGCGGTAGCTACGTCCAGGCCGGCATGGGGAAGGATAACATTACCTTCCCCATTGCTGCGCTTTGCATCAAGGAGGTTACCGCTCGCGGCTCGTTCCGCTACGGAAGCGGCGACTACAAGCTTGCTATTGAGCTTGTGGCGGCGGGCAAGATCGACGTCAAGAAGCTCGTCGACGGTGTTGTGCCCTTCTCCCAGGCGGAGGATGCCTTCAAGAAGGTCAAGGAGGGCAAGGTGATCAAGATTTTGATCGCCGGCCCCAACGAGAAGGATGTCGTCTCGACCTTTGCGGAGGAGAAGACTGAGAAGGTTGAGGAGCCCAAGGCTGTGGAGCCCATTGTTGCGGCCCAGGTTGGAGAGGCACCCAAGACTGAGGAGCCTAAGGCGGAAGAGCCCAAGGTGGAGGAACTCAAAGTCGAGGAGTTGAATATTGAGGAGCCCAAGGCCGAGGAGGCTAAGACTGAGGAGGTCAAGGCCGAGGAGCTCAAGGCCGAGGAGGTCAAGGCCGAGGAGGTCAAGACTGAGCAAGTTAAGGCTGAAGAGCCTAAGGCCGAGGAAGTCAAGACTGAAGAAGTTAAGACTGAGGAAGTCAAGGCCGAGGAGCCCAAAGTCGAGGAGGCGAAGGTTGAGGAGCCTAGAGTCGAAGAGCCAAAGCCCGAGGAGAAATCCACGCACGGACACGGTGGTGGCTGCTGCTAACTCTGACCAACCCTTTATGACCTTTCTTCTCTTGGGCATTACTCGCATGGCGTAGCAGCGGTGGGCAGGCTGGACATAGCATTGGAGGGCAGTTATCGTTTTTGCTTTAGGGCTTCTCGGGGGCGGTTATTCATGTAGCGACTGCTTCATCTTCTATACCGATGTACAGCATGATGTGATTTAATGAAGGTATAATAAAAACTCTTGTATCATGTGTGCTGTGTGTTCTCGGTCACTGCTCACCCATCACCAAGAATATTGGTGGCGGCGATTTTGGCGGTCGAATCAGCAGTGGCTTGGATGGTGAAGACGGCCGTGGATGGTCGAAAAATAAAATCACTGCAATTTTAGCTTTAGGCAGTACGCCAGTCTGGATAGTTGGACCAGCTTCCGTACGCCGCTTGGTCTTCTCTTGAGTGCCTAGGTAGTGCTTGGACCAGCCTGTTGTCTCTACCGCTGCTACGCAAACACATGGAGCATCATTGCCCTATCCAATCAGGTACAGATTGTCTCAAAGCGTCGTTGAGGTCCTCTTCATGCAACAGCGACAAGCAACAGCTATTCCATCTGGGCGGCGAAGTCTGTGGGTTGGCATGTACTTGTCACTCGATAACTGCCGTCAAAAACCAAATCTCATTTATACTTCATGATTCTAAGTACCGAAATCATCAGACGACCTCATAGCTCTCATCACACCTCTCGCTAATCTATCATTGCGTCTCATGCTCTCATCCCCATCCTACCTCTCAAGCTTTCCCTGCAGCACACCTTTATCCCCTTTCACCACTTTCACCAACCAACACATCTACAACATCCCCAAATACCTCGTCTCAATCTTCGTCCCCTCCTTTGCCCCCCTCACCCCAATGCTCACCACCTCCCCAGGCACCAAATCCACCAAATTGTCCTCAAACTTAACCTCATCATCCTCACACTCCACCGCCACCCCCTTCACCGGAACCTCCGCACTAACCTCCACCGTCTTTCCATCCTCCGTCAACGCTGCCTTCAACTCCTTCGGTTTCTGCAAATGCAGATACTTCAACGGCTCCGGCCAGTTGACATATCTCGCGACTTGCTCGCCGCTCTTGTTGACCAGATATGCAGCAAAGACTGTGCGGTTTTCCTCGCCCTTTCCGGGGTTTCTAACAGGCACGTCGAATGCAGAAATCTCCGTGGAGCGGTTCTCAGGGAGAGGAACATCCTTCTCGGTGCGTTCAAAGGTTTGTTCTCCCGTCTCGACGTCCCAAGCCCGGTAGACGACGTCAACAGTGAGATCTTCGAGGGTGAGGTTAGATCCCCAGACTTCGATACGGGCGGAAGTGTCAATGTACACGCGCGTGTACTTGTCCTTGGGGTGGCGGTGCTCGCGGCGGGTGATCCCGATGGAAACGGGGGCCATCTCGCGCTTGACGGTGAAGTAGGCGTGCTTGGGGCGGAGGTAGTAATCTGCGATGGACCACGAGGTGACGGGCCAGCAGTCGTTGATCTGCCAGACGAGCGCGCCGCCGCAGTACTCCCGGCCGGGGCCTTTCCACTGGCGCTTCCAGAGGCGGTAGGCGGAGGCGAGGCACTCGGCTTGCATGAGCTGGGTGGAGTAGACGAATTGTTCGAGGGGATCGGGGGCGTAGCGCATGTTTTCGACGAGGTAGAGGGCGATGCGGCGCTCGTGGCCGTCGGCCTTGTTGTGGAAGTCGACGGTGGAGGATTGGGGGTAGCGATCGGGGTCGTCTTTGCCGAGGGGGAGGTAGGCGTCGATGGTCTTGACCGAGGGGAAGGCCTCCATGCCGAACTCGGAGACGAAGCGGCCGACGAGCTTGTCGAAGTTTTGGTACTTTTCTTGAGTGCCGTGCCAGACGTTCCACTGGTGGATGTCGCCGACGGTGGGGTCGTGGGTGTCGCGGCCGGCGCCCCAAGGGGAGCCTGGATGGTAAAAGGTGTTGGGGATGAGGTCGGCGCAGACGTCAGAGAGGAGCTTCTCGTAGATGTAACGAGCTGGGAAGTCGGTCTTGAGCCAGTTGTCAGGGTTCTTGTCCTCGTAGTTGTAGGTGAGGCCTTCGCTTTCCTGGTACTGGTAATCCTCGTTGTTGCCAGCCCAGATGACGATGGACGGGTGGTGGCGAATGAGCTTAACGTTCTCGATTGCCTCCTGCTTGATGGATTCGAGCAGTTCTGGCCAAGCGGGGTAGTTTCCGCAGCCGAACATGAAGTCTTGCCAAACAAGAATACCGTACTCGTCGCAGGCATCGTAGAAGGCTTGCTCTTCGTAGATGCCACCGCCCCACACGCGGATCATGAACTGGTTGCCCTCAGCGACGAGACGGACCCAGTCAAAGTACTTCTCGCGGCTGATGCGCGGAATGAAGTTGTCGGCAGGGATCCAGTCGCTGCCGCCGCAGTAAAGAGGAACGTTGTTGACTTGGAAGAAGAAAGAAGTGCCAGGTTGATCCTTCAGGGGTCGCTGAATGAGCTCTGCCCGTCGAAGACCAATCTTTTTGGTCACTTCGTCAATCGCCTCATCCCCACACAGGAGGATGGTTTTGACCTGGTAGAGGGGCTGCTTGCCGTACCGGACGGGATACCACAACTCGGGCTTGCTGACGTGGAACGATGCGGTCGCCACGCCGGAGGCGACGTGGACCGTCTCTGATGCTACATCTTTGCCATCCAACGTGACCTCAAACCTCACCTTGTCCGCGCGACTCCCAACAGACTCGACAACCGCAGTGGCCTTGACATCAGCCGAGGTCAGCGACTCGTCCACTGTGTTGTCGAAGCTGAGATCAGCCAGCCTCGCGTCGTAGATCTCCAGGTTGATGGGCCTCCAAGGACCACACGTGTTGAGCGCTGGGCCCCAGTCCCAGCCCCAGTGGTACTGAGCTTTCCTCACAGCCAGACGGGAGCTGTCGCCGTTCCAAACACCCCACTTGTGCTCTGGGTACTTCTCAACCAACTTCCACCCGCGCAGGTAGGCGCTGTCAAAGTGGATGCTGAGCTCATTGTCACCCTCCTTCAAGAGAGAAGTGACATCATGGCGAAAGGGCGTAAACATGTTGTCTGTTTCCAGAATGACCGTGCCGTTGAGCGTCACAGTCGCAAAGGTATCGAGACCATCAAAGGCCAACACGGCCTTGGAGCCGCTGGCCACGGCGGGGGCTGAGAAGGTAGTGCGGTACAGCCATTGGGCCTCGCCCACCCACTGAACATCGAGCTCGTTCTTGCCGATGAAGGGGTCGGGGATCAGGCCGTTGGCGAGCAAATCGAGGTGCACATTGGTGGGAAACTGCCCGACCGGCAGGAACTTGCTTTCATCCTCGCTCTTGTCGGCCTGCCGGAACTCCCAGCCCTTGTTGACGGGAATGACGGTGCGCGGCGCCATCGGAGCGGAGGGAGCGGAACGTGTGAGAGCTGAGGTGAGGAAGGAGGGGCAGCAGCAGCGAGGGGAGAGAGCTATGGCGGGGTATCTCGGGCTCGAGCACCAGAAGCGTCGCACAACTGTCAAACTGGTGCCGAGAACAGAACAGAAAGGTGAATATGGTGAGAACTAAAGACAAGGCGGCCCTCAGCCAGGAGCACCGTATTTAAGGTCGTCGGTCATAGCTGCCACTTGGAGTTGCCCCGTTGAGCATGTCGATGTCGGCGGGAGAAGAAACCCCGAAGTGACGAATGGCAGGCGCGCATGCGAGCTCCCCAGATACCCCACCAACACTCTGACCCCTGGGATTGGGACCGGTGGAGCCGGGTTTACCAACGTCAGATGTTCTTCAAGATACTTCTTCACTTTGTGTTTTATTCTTCATTTCAATTCCTCTTCTATCAAAGTCCCACCCTCTCTCTGAATCACCTCCCCCTTTCCTCCTCCTCCCCAAATCCTATCAAAAACCCACCAAAACCCCTTCTCAATCCCAGTTTTTACAACAAACGCACCCTCCACTAACACCACAAATACCTCCGACCCCATTTCCAACAATGTGGACCCCCAAACCGCTAGACGCGGAGGAACGCCATCCGCCCTTCCGTTTAGGCTAAACCCGCCCCTCAGCTGCGCGGCTGCTGCACCTCGCGAGCCTGCAACCGCGGGTAACCAGACGCCAACACTACCTTACCAATCTCGTACCACGCCTCGTCTAGTACAGAGCACTACCGCGACCTGCGGAAAGGGGCTATATCAGCGTCGCTCCTATGGCCTCCGTAGCCGGGGATGTAGATAGTTACCAAGTTTCTTACTTTCACGCGTGCAACGCACGCACGAAACGAACGGGGGAAATGTTCATCCTGTGGGATTGTTCGTCTTATGGGATGCCTATCTCGATATCTTAATAGAAAAAAAATCCCTATCCATACAAACTATGTATGTAGGTAGGTATCCACAGCACCTCTATCCAGGGACCTGCTCCCTCCCCTCCGAGTCTGCCAACTCCATGCATTGCATCGCAAACAACCGTGAATAACGCTGATTGCAATAACCCTTACATTTAAAAATAAAAAAAAAGAAAAGAAAAAAAAAGCCACGCCATGAAATCCAGACATGCGTGATCCACAATGTGTGTATGTATGTAGGTAAGCCGTTCATTCATCCTTCGCCCCTCGGTACCTCCCCCCCTGAACGAGCCATCTCGCCGCCCGGGCCGCCCGTCCGCTCAGTATCTGACAGCCACCACCCGACAGCCACCACCCACTTCCCTCCATTATGCTTCGTCTTGTCTTCCATGCAATGCCATGCCATCTCACGATCCGCTATGCCACGCCTGTGCCAGTTGAAGAATTGAAGAAAGAAAGAAAGAAAGAAAGAGAAGCCTCCGTCAGACTCAACCAGAGACCGAAAAAAAACAGAAAAAAAAAAAGTAAAAAGGTAGGTATGGTATCATAGGTACGCTCCAACACTCTCCCTCACCAAGCAAGGCATCAAGGGCATCCCCCCTAACAACACCCCCCACCCCTCCTCCTGCTCCCACTCAGCGTAAACACCTCCTCCCACTCCCTCAAACCCCCCTGCCCCGCCCTCTTCACCCTCCTCCTCCTCAGCCCAATCCCTCCCCCATCCCCTTCCTCCCCCGTCATCCCACTCTTCACACTCCCCGCATCGCTCGCATTCCCTCCATTCCATCCCCCACCCGCATCCCCATACTGAATCCCACTCATCGGATCATCCGGATCGATTTCCCCCAGCTCAATCTTGGTGAGTATCATCCTCGCCAGACGCCCAAAGACTTCATCTACGCCTTCCCCGCTGAAAGCAGATACCTCCATCGTCACCGGGATTCCAATCGTGCTCGCCCATCGTGATGCCTCCACGGCAGAGACTTCCCTCCCGTCGGGTGCTACCGTGGCGCGGAGTTGTGATCCTAGTCCAGGATGACCCGCCATCATGGTGCTGGTGGAAGAGTATGACGACGCTCCGATGGGCGTTGAAGCGTAGGGAACGGAGGAAGCGGAGATGGAGCTGGGCGTGGGAGGCGGGAGGTTAGTGTCGATTAGGTCGTTGGCGAGGTCGAGTTTGTTGCCTACGAGGAGGAGGGAGAGGTTCGGGGAGGCGAGGGCGCGCGCATCGTTGAGGAAGGGTTGGAGGTTAGTGAAGGTGTTGTGGGAGGTGATGTCGTAGACGAGGATGGCGCCAGCGGCGCCGCGGTAGTAGGAGCGGGAGACGGAGCGGAAGCGTTCGGTGCCGGCGGTATCCCAGAGCTACAGGTGAAAGTATGTTAGCCGGGTTAGGGGAAAGGGGAGGGGGGAAGGGGGGGAGAAAAGTACCTGTAGTTTTATCCGCTTCCTTCGCGCGCCGGTGCCGACTTTAATGATCTTGCTGGCGAACTCGACGCCGATGGTCTGCGAGGAGAGCACCCGCCATTCATTCTTGACGAAGCGGTGGAGGAGGCAGGACCTGGAGGGGGAAGAGGTTAGCTTTGGCGCATGATTGCGGTTCGGCGCGCGCGGAGGTTAAACTTACTTTCCTGTCCCGCTGGGCCCAAGGAGGATAATCTTGGCGAGGTAGTCGTACATCGACCCAAGTTCCTAGAATTCCGTAACGGCACCGGTTAGCCTCCTGTTTCCCGCGGGTTCCGGATACCGGGCCCCTCACCTGATCGCGTGCCGTCGCCGTACTCTCCTCGCTCGCGGCGGAGGACCCCCGCGGTCTTGTCATGGCTGGTGATGTGCTGGGGTCTTACGACCCTCACAAACGCGCGTGCGCGGTAATCAACTGCGAATCTGACAATGCAGATTTCATGCGGCGTTGCGAAGTTACGGCTATCGAGGCTTCTGTGTCCGCGCCAGATCTTTACGCGCGTCGGAAGGAGTCTTCTAGGTTGTGCATGCGACAGAGGGCGACTCGTCGGTCGGTGGTTCGAACCTTTCGGGACGAAGCTAGCGTGCGCGTGCTGTGGACCTGCCCGCAAGTAGAAGCGCGATCGGGAGATTTGCTCGAGCGCGTTTGTCCCTCTGGAGATGATGTTTCGCTATCGTTCATATCAATCAAACAACCCCTGTTGATTTCTTTGTCCGTCGGGCTCGAGGGAAAGGAAGGTGGGCAACCGCTTATCGGGCGGTGATCTGGGAAGATGACATGGGGTGGGAACACGGAAACTCGGGGACCAGGGTCAAGCCGCAAAAACACTTTCCAAAAACACACTATGCTGCAGGGGGTCTCGGGGTCTCACGTCACAGAGCAGCGTCGCAACGAATTGCGGCACCCAGCGCGCGATTGCATCAGCCGACAAGCCACGGCTGCAGGCCGATGCACCAGCCACTGCATGGCTCGGCGAACCGAGGCAACTGCCGCTGGGATCTGCACCCCGTAAAGCCACAGGGCGAATTGACCAGCAATTGGGCTCTCCTTTTCCGAGACGTCACTGGTGTCCACCATGCTGCTATTTGAAGGGGATGTCCCCTGAACTAGATTATATCGTGCTATATATCGACCTCGAAAAATACACCATGAAGATCTCAGGACGCACCTTTGTCGTGTCGGGCGGGTGAGTCTTCTCCCTCCATCCCACTGCCGTGGTCAGTCACATGCACACAGCCAAGCAATGCGCTGACCGACGCGATTCGTCTCATAGCGCATCCGGCCTCGGCAGAGCCTGCGTGTTGGACATCTGCAAGAAGGGCGGATATGCCGCCATTTTGGACATGAACGAAGAGCTGGGCGGTGCACTGGTGAAGGAACTCGGCGCCGAAGCTCGCTTTTTCAGGTGTGATGTCTCCGACACGGAGAGCATCGCCGCCGCGGTGAAGGGTCTCACCGCGTGGACCCATGAAATGGGCAAGCCACTCGGCGGTATCATTCCCGCCGCCGGGGTGGGCCGTCCCGGCCTGGTATGCTTGTTTTCACGATCATGGTTATCTCTAACTAACACTAGGCAGATCCTCGACAAGAACCTGAACCCCATGTCTCTCGACTCCATGGACTTCGTCCTCAACATCAACCTCCGCGGCACCCTCGACGTAGTCCGACAAGTCCTCCCCCTTCTCGCCTCCGCCCCTCCTTGCGGCCCCGACTCCGAGCGCGGCATCGGTACGTCCCTCTCTCCCCTTTCGCCGTTACCTCAAGGTGGCCCCCAACTAACCCGCGTAGTAATAATGGTCGCCTCCGCCGCTGCCTTCGAAGGCCAAATGGGCCAAGTAACCTACGCCGCCAGCAAAGGCGCCGTCGCATCCATGACCCTCCCTATGGCCCGCGACCTCTCCCGCTTTGGGATCCGCGTAGTCACCATCGCACCCAGCATGTTCGACTCGGCCATGACGGCCGTGATGTCGGACAAGGTGAAGACGGGACTGAAGAAGGCGATGGAGTTTCCCGTGCGCGCGGGCATGCCCGAGGAGTTCTCGTCGTTGGTGGTACAGGCGATTGAGAATGTCATGTTGAATGGGGTGGTTATTCGGTTAGATGGTGCTACTAGGATGCCTAGTAAGCTGTAGAAGAGATGTTTAGCTCTCTTATGGGGGGGGGGGGTTGATGTGTACGATCATGCTCCAAGGCTCTTGTTGGTGTGTCCTGGGGTCTGTGAGGCAGTACTCTGCAGTGCCTTTCGGGGGTTGCCTTACCTCTCATAGGTGACCAGGCCGACGACTTGAGTGTTCGGTGCCAGTGATGCCTATCATCCACTTGGGCGTGACGGACAAGGCCTGTGAAATGGTGAGATGGAGAAAGTTGCATCCCATTGCAGGCAAAGCCTTACTCAAGCTGGGTAGATCACCAATCAACTCACAAACATCTTCACACACGGAACCTGGCCGCGCACAAAATGCAATCACACATCGTATTGCTATTACTGAGCCTTCCATCAAGACAAACAGACCTGGCAGGCGCCTAGGAAGTCCTTCACTACTCCCAGCAAGTCCTCATGCCGTCCAGTTACAACTCTCGCTGACATCAGTCCACGTACTTCCGATCATCCCTCGGGCCTCAATCCTTGCTGTCATACGCATCAAACAACTCGTTCGAGGCCTTCCCAAAGGCCTAGCAAACCTCCAGACTAGAACCTCATGCGCCCAACGCCAACCTCGAGGCCCAAAGCAAATGTAACTCCACATATACGCTCCATCGCGCAGGCGTCCTTGCGCCGATGACATCCTCGGCCATATGCCATGTAGCGCCTCAAACAAATTCCCCATGCCTCCAATCGACATGTCAGTGCCCTCAAAGGGCCGCTTCAATCCTCCATCAGTACTCCAAGGCCACTCTCGGTGCTGCCTAGATGCTGCGGAGGTCTTTTTTCAAGCCGAGAAGGGCTAGTTGGTGTCGAAACGGGCCAACTGACACATAATAATGTATGCTCCGGTGGCCCTAGGCCCTGGAATACCGCGGGGAGTACTTGTCGTGCTCCCACCTGCGGTCAGTGGGAAATCCATTTCCGCGGCCGACCGGCCGAGTGTCGCGAGTCACGCTGTTACCGCGGGCAGCAGACGGGGAGGACAAGACCTCCTGCTTGATGCAGGTGGTCTGAGATGACTCCCGATCTCGTTCTCGATAGGTGCGGCGTAAATCCCGGGAAGGAGAGCGAGAACGGGTGCGGCGAGTGGGTCTGTGAAGATCATGGCGAGGACGTTGGTTCTCCTTGCCCCGGGGGACCTCCTTGCTGTCCATGTTGCCAAAGGCAATGCGGGAGCCAACGCTGAGGCCCTCGAGGAAGGCCTTGGCAACCGGAGGGGGATCCCGCGAGCGGTCCTTCAGCTCTGATCCGAAGATAGTCTGCAGCCGCTTGAGGATGGACTTGAGTTCCTCCTCCTTGGCGTTGCCATTGCCTTTGGTATCCGGAGCAGTCTTGTTTCCGTTGGTGGCGGTAGGTCCGCCTGTCGTTGCGGAGGTCTTGTTGAGATTCGACGGGGTGAAGAAGATGTCACCGCCCTTGAAGACAAACCCAAGGGGCAGCTTATTGGCGCTGGCGGCGCTTGCCTGTAAGGCAGAATCCCCCGCCCAGGGCGTGATGCCCAACCCCGCCAGCGCGACCTTGGCTGCGGCCATCTTGGCCTCTCTCTCCTCACGGTAGGCTTTGGGGGCACGGTATACCTTTCCGTCTGCCCAAACACTGAAGGAATACAACCCGGTGGTGGTCATCTCCTTTTTCCACTCTAGGTTGTGGTGTCTGCGCTGGCATACTTTGGATAAGGTCTCTACCGGTGCCTGTCCCGACAAGCTTACTGTCGGGGCCTTGCTTGCCTCAGGCTTCGCTTTGACACTGGTCGTGACGGACCACTGATAGGTACTCTGGGTCGGGCGGCCTGTGATGTGGACATTGGTAGGAGCTGTGATGGGCATGCGGTTAGCCCCCGTCCGAACGGGGGCTTTGGCGAGAGGTTGAGGCAGGCGAGGCGACGCCTGCATCTGGGAAGGGCCTCGAGGCACCTGCTGCGAGCCATTGGCCGCAACCCACTCGTGGACATTGGCATATCCATTGGCGCCCGACATGGAAGGGCCTCTGTGCGGAAGAACTGTGGATGTCCCGAAGACGCCTGGGGTGGTCGGAACAAGCTTCGCGATCGACGGAATGGGCTGCGGTGCTCCTCCAAGTGGCAACTTCTGGGCGACACCAGCAACGCCCTGGCGCGGGGGAGCACGCGACGGTCCGATTTGGTCCGCAGTATTGCCCATCTTGCAATCGCCACCTGTTGCAAAGGTCAGACGCAGAATTGAACGGGGAATGAGAGGGACGAACCGGCACTGATGCCTGTAGTGGACTGTGGTGAAGGCATCGGATGCCCAGTGCGCTGAGATTCACCTGGCGAAAGGTAAGCGGGATCAAACGCAGGTCATAGGGACGGCTGCGTACGAATGATGGCAAGCAGGCGGTTCTTCTGGCTGACGTCGACTCCGCTGATGTCGTTGGTAGGCATGGCAAATCGATTGCGCCAATGTCGGAGAATGCGGCAGTTACGGATAGGCTCGGATGCTGATAGGGAGTCAAGCAAACAGACGACAAATAACAGTGAGATCGGGTGTGAAGCGAAATCTTCCTGGGGAGGGACGAAGGTGATGAGGAGTAGGAAAAGGGAAAGCAGAAAAGTAGACAGTCAAAGTGTTGGCCGGCGAAGAGATTTCCCTGCCGCTGCTTGTTGCTCGCAGAATAGGGAAAGAACGGGAGGGACTGGTAGCAGGTCTCGACGGCAGGTGCTGCTGCAGAGACGCGTTGCGGGGCACGCTTGTTCGCGTCTCGGCGCGTAGTCACAAGGCCTGTCACGTTCGGAGAGGCACTCAAAAAGAAGATGGATGGGCATTGATCGCAATGGCACGAGGGGTGCTCAGCGCTGGCGTGAAAGGAGCATTGACGGGTGATGGTGGGTGGTTGAACTTGGGGTAAGACCCTCCCAGTTTTGTGTCAATCGTGCCATTAAAATGCCCGTCCCGATGTTTCAGACACCCGGGAATTCGCGGTGTACTTCCGTGGTGCCTAGGAATTCCTCTGTTCTGCGGGTGCTTGTGTGGTGACGATGTGCAAACAAACGCCGAAAACGTCTGTTTGTCGTCCAGCACTCTCCTTTGTGAGGACACAAAACAACAGCCAAGACAATTCATTATGTTCATCAAATTCTCTCAAAATGAACTGAAACTAATACAGGCTCTGCGTAATCGGCTCTCCCCTCGCCCACCTCTCAACATTCTCAACCTGCTGCTCATACCACCCCTCCAACGTCTTCTCCTCCACATACCCCGTATGCGGCGTCAACAACACCTGACTCCTCCCATCCCTCCCCCACGCCGTCGTCCTCCACCGGCTATCCAACGGCAACGGCTCCAGCTCAAACACATCCAACGCCGCCGCTCTAATTTTTCCCTCCTCCAACGCTCTCAACAAATCCTCCTCCACCACCAACGGTCCCCTCGACGAATTCACAAAAATCGCCCCCTTCTTCATCAACTCCAAATCCTTCCCCGTAATCCCTCCCCTCGACCGATCCGACAACACGATATGCAAACTCACCACATCCGCCGTGCTAAACAGCTCTTCCTTGCTCACGACCTTGAACGTCTTCTCCCCATCCTCCCCTTCCACAGCCAACCCTGAACCCCTCGCCTTCTCATCCGCGACCTCCTGCGTCAAGTTTGAACTCCACGCCACCACCTTCATCCCAAACCCAACCTTCATAATCCTCGCCACTGCAACGCCCAGCCTCCCTAATCCGACAATACCAAGGATCTTCCCGTGCAAACTAACCGCGCTATGCGTCTGCCACCCTCCTGTCTTCACGCTATGATCATCCTGAGCGATGTTGCGCGCCCCGGCGAGAATCATGGCAACGCAGTGCTCGGTCGTGGAGACCGAGCCGACAGCGCCGGGGTGAGCCTTATCAGTGGCGCCGGCGACGGGGATACCGCGGGCTTGGAAGGCGGGGAGGTCCAGGGAGAGGTTGCGGTTGCCGGTAGTGAGGAGGAGTTTGAGATTGGGGAGGCGGTTGATGAGGGCGCCGGGGAAGGGGGTGCGTTCGCGCATGGTTGCTGGGAGAGGTGTTAGTATAGGTGTGGATGTTGAGAGAAGATAAAAAAATGGGAAGGGGAAGTACCGATGATGGTGAAGGGCTCGAGGCGTTGGGCGAGTTGGTCTTTGATTTCTTGGGTGGTGTCGGGGTGGTTGTAGGGGCGGAGGGTGTCTTTGAAGAAGGTCACTTCGAACTTGGCTGGGTCGAGGGCATTGAATTTGGGCTCGGAGATGCCCTGGTAGTCATCGAGGACTGCGATTTTGACTGGCGCCATGATGACGAGATTGTGAGGTTGTGAGTAAAGCCCCTGAGTGGATGCTGGGGCACGATGTCCAGTGGAGAGTGTTTTGTAGATCGGAATCCTCCCAGTTGCACCGCCAATGACTGGGGATTGTGAGGTTATATGGTGATAGATCAGCTGTCTCGTGGGTGAGTGAGAGTTGAGTCTCCGAAAGTCGGGCCAGCCGGGATGCCGTCATTGGGGGCTCCACTGTCACGTCCCTACCCCGCAGATCCGGTCCCGACCCGTCGGTAATTGGTGATCTGATCGTCTGTTCATGGTTATCTCCGATGTTGCTGGTTGATAACCCCCATACCCGATGCCTCAAACGACAGATATTTGGATTGCTCTTGGGACAGAAAATAAAGTGGCGTGAATAAATACTTCGTCCTGGCACATTGTGCGAAGCTGAACGAGTGCCTCGGCATCAAACTCTTAGGTAGCAGACACTGCTCGTCGTTGTCAACAAGCGTCACTTGAAATCTGGATCGCCACCCCCTCGAAGCGACGCGCCATGTTTGAGTCTCCCCTCCGGCTACTGGTGTTCATGCTTTAGGGCGTACTGCACTTCTCGTGCCCACAGACCCCAGGTCTTTGCCCAGCACTGCATTTCTAATCGCCCTGAGGAGGCTGAGCAAAGGTGTAATTGAAATTTCAAATCGAGCATTCCATCAAGCATCCAGTGCTGTGGGTCCCAGACATCGTATCCCGTTTCGGAGAGGCTGGGAAGACTGGCTTGTGGGGGTACGGGGCCTGGGTTCGGCGCACCGTTAGACTTCCAAAGCTGGGTAACATTGAACGCCGGGAGCGGGAGCGAATGCTGTGCCAGCGTGTTGTTGAGGTGGGTGGACGATGTTGATAACTCATTGGCTGAATCCTCGTGACTCAGAAGCGTACGAAAGGCTGCAAGTCGATCTCGTTTATGCCTGCGCTTGAGCTTCAGTCCCCGATTCGCTCTCCGAAACAACCGAACGCTGGTAAAGTCAGATGGGTAGACTCGAGTTGCTTGCTTTTTAGTCTTTGATGATGCTGTGCTGGCTGAAGCCGCCTCTCCAGCGTCCATCGGGACAGAGCCTGTGTCGATGGTCGCAGACTCTGCGAGGCGGAACCGCATACCGCATCCTGGCGTTTTGCTTTGGCTGTTAATTTGTGCGTTGCAAGAGTTAGAAAAAGTCTCACAGGCACGTACCACTATATCGTCAAATCCTTCGTGGCTCGACTATCGGTGTTACACCGAGGACAAGCGCCTGATACAATGTCCAATTGGAAAACCCTGCTCATGTTGATCTTCATCCATCTTCGAAGGGACTGTGGAATGGGCACCGCCCTCTCAAGATCCCTGCCAGTGTAGTTCTCCTCTAGCGTGTATTGCTGCTGGCAGACCATTTCGTGGCCTTTTTGGTCTGCGAACTGGTCCTCGAGGAGAGAGTTCAAGGTCTACGAGTGAAAGTCAGCACCACCGCGCAGGACTCAACGGGTGCCTACACGCATAGTTCAAGTCACCAGGGTCTTCAATCTTACATTCCATTGCAGTCTGTCAACCCACTCCGGAGGGATTGTGAAAAATCTTCCAGGAAAGTCTTCGAGAATAACTGGAAGCGCTCTGGTTGGATCAATAGGCCGTAGGGACACAGAACTCGAGGCCAGGATCTGAGAGTTGATAGCAAGGCCCGAAAAAGAGGCAACGAGGTCCTTTATTTCGACAACGACCGCCAGCGTCTTCTTTGCGGATACCAAAACCTCCCAAACGCCCCCAGATGTGGTGGTTAACGTTTCTTGTCTGTTGACGCTCCTGCATTGCTCCTTCAGTATTTGCAAAAGCTCTTCTTTGGAATCTGCTTCAGCTGCAACCAAACGTTTAATCTCGACAATTCTGCGAAGCAGTGTGAACCTGGATCAGCGCTCGGAGTTCCACATCATGGTATCAAACACGTCTTACTGAGCAGCGAGTCCCGTGAGCAGGGTCAGTCTCTGGGTATTCCGCTGGAGTTTCTCTCGCAGGTTGTGCAGCCGTTCCTTGTCCCTGAACGACCATTCTAGTTTTTTATAGCCATCGCGGAACTTGCTGCCAGACCATTCGGCTCGCAAGTTGTCGTGGTACTTATCCTGGAATCGCCGTAGCGCTTCGTCAATCGAGCTCGCGCACCGGCTCACGACCGCCTTGGTGATTCTGTCGAGCTCGCCAAGGTAGATTGAACTTTCTCGTTGCTGGTAAGTTGAGACGACCTAGAAGACAGAGAGAGGAGTTAGAAGCGTCGATTGGGAGACCAGGAAGACTTACCTGCAAGAGGATCTGGACGAACAGGTCCAGGTCCTGCCGAAGCTCTTGGTACTCTTTCGAGCTGCTCCCGATGGCGTCACATCCGCGACCGAGGGCTCTGCGCGGTTGAACGGCGAGTTGACAGATGGCGATGATGTCGCCGAGGCTTCCAAACGTCAACGCAGTCTCCATGGAGCGGGCAGCTTATGCGTTCAACGGTACCATCACCATCACCGTCGTCATTACCGCCTTAATCGTCGGTATCATCGCCGCCCAGAGTCAAGTTCCCCAGCCCATTTTCTAACTCTTTCTGCTCCCTGTCTTCCTCCGCTGACTCATCAGCCATATCCGGGACTCGAGTCTCCTTTTCAAACGCTAGGATCTCCTGCGCCGTCGGATCCCCTGCGTCCGCACGTTTCTTAAGCTCCTTCAAGATGACCACGGCTCGGCTAGCGAGCAGATCCACGCACTCCTTCTCCCCTTTAGCTTTATTCTCTTCGAGTTCCTCGAACAGTGTTTCGAGGGCTGCCTCGAGGGCGGTGTCATAGCCCCCCTCGGACTCCGGGTTTTCAGTCACGAGATTCGCGCCCTGCCTGAGCAGGAATCGCACACATGAGCCCTCACCAACGCCAGCGGCAGACATCAGCGCGGTATCCCCCTCATCGTCGACCAGGTTGACGTCTGCGCCGGCGTCTACCAACGCCTTGACGCATTCAAGGGGGAGGAACGCGGCGGCGTTACACAGGGGGCTTGTATCCTCGGGTCCGCCCACGATGTTAAGCTCGATTCCTTCGGCGGCGAGCAGGTGAGGCAGCACCTCGGGGCGGGTGTCGGCGGCGATGAAGATCGGGCGCTCGGAAGGGCCACCGCCGAGGTTCGGGTTGGCGCCCGCTTGGATGAGGATTTTTACTACGTCCGAGTGGCCGCAGTCGCAGGCGGCTTGAAGAGCTGTTCTGGACGCGTGGCTTGGGCTGAAATGGTTGACGTCGGCGCCGCGGTCTAGTAATGTAGTGACGACTGATGCGTGGCCTTGTTGGGCGGCGGCTTGGAGGGCCCAGCCGGAAGGCGAGGTGGGGATTGCCCCGGCGTCGAGGAGGGCTTGGACTATGGCATCGGTGCCGTCGTTGGCGGCGGCCGTGAGGGCGTTGCCGAATCTGTTTCATGTTAGTCCATGCGACTCTGGTGGTATCTAGATAAAAGGAAGGGGGCATACTGTTCTCCTTGAGCGTTGGGGTCCGCGCCCATTTCCAACAACGCCTTGACCGTGGATTCCTTTTCGCTGTCCGTGGCTTCGTATAGGGACTTGTCGAGGATTGCCTTGTCAATAGCGCCCGACGTACAACCCCACATGGCAGTGAGCACGTCTACCCGGTGTTCGACATCAGTTGCGGCTGCGTAGAAGGCGTCATTACAGTCCAGCCCTGGCATATTTTGCAACAGCAGCTTAACCACGTCCCAATTCTGTTCGGGGTAGGCGCGGTTGAGGCTGTTTTGGAAGTGTTCCCTGTCCAGCTGAAATTCAATCAGTCGGGTGACGACCTCGATTCGGCCGGATGTGCAAGCGGCTACGAGCGCACCGCCATACTCGTCGCTGTCCAGACTCTCACGCCCGGCGGCTAGGACGATTTCGAACATGGTGATGTCGGAGTACTGTGCTGCGAGAGCAAGAGGTCGCAAGTGGTTTGCTGAGATATTGGGGTGGTTGAGTTTGGCGCCGCGCTCGAGCAACAACCTGACAGCGTCGCCGTTGCCCGACAAGATGGCTGCGCTGATAACTGGGCCGAACCAATTGCTTCTGGAGTTAGGGTCTGCCCCATGGTCGAGGAGCTGTGTCATGGCGGCAATCTTGCCGCTGGCGGCTGCCATGGAGAGCGGAGTGCTTGCTGTGCCATCCGGGCCGGCATCATCCGTATTGATGTCTTTGATCAGCAGCAGCTGTTCGACATTGTCGGTCCTTCCAAAGTACGCAGCGAGGTGAAGCTAGGTGAGGGATCAGGAAACAGAAAGAAAGGGAGTAAAAAAAGGATATCGGGAGACACTTACCGGCGTGTTTATAAACGAATCGTATTCGTTCACCTCCTGAGCGTAGCCCGCATTCACCAGAGACTCAACCAAGCGCGGAAAACCAACTGTGGCGGCTACGTGGAGTGCCTTGATGTTTTTATCGATGGGGAACCCGCCAAAGCGGCCGGTAAGCCGTTGAAACTCGGTCAGCCACACTTGCCGGATCTCGGAACCTGCCTCCCAGAAGTCCCTTTCGAGACTGACAAGCCGCCCCGCAATGTCTGGGCTGGCCTCGCTGGCGTGTTGGAGCCAGTGCTTGGTTGCGTACGGCAGCATCGATGTCGGCCATTGCTTCAAGTTGGCTTCGATGGTGTTATCTCCGTCGGGGGCTCCAGCCATGGTGCCGAAGTAGTTTGCATCCGAGTCGTCGCCCTCTTCTCCGTCCAACTCGTCGTACCCTTCTCCATCCGAGTCCTCTTCATCCATCTCGCCCAACTGGCTCTCTTCAATGGCAGAGCTATCATTGACAGCACCGAGGGCACCAGCTAAGCTTGCGTCAGCCGTTTTGGAGGCGGTTCCCACAACGCCCTGTGCTGCCTCTTGATGGGGCGCTTGGTCCGGCACGGGAAGAGTCTCTGAGGCGATCGAGTCCCTAATGTGCGAGAAGCAGTTTAGAGCAAGGATGCCGTGCTGGAGCCTGACAGCATCCCTATCGAGACCGAGAAGGTCCTTCAGCTCCGATTCGCGTTGCAGATGCCGTTTAACGTCTTGGTTGAGGAAGCCAATCTTGAACTCGTCAGGTCTTGTTGTTCCTCCTGCACCCGGCGGCGGTGGCGGCGGTATTCGCTGGAGGAGTGGCTTGCACTTGCCGATCAGCTCGCGGAGTAGGCCCTCGGAGGTTTCTTTGTCGTCGGATGAGAGCCCGGCGAGGACGAGGAGCTCGCTCTCGGTAGGGTTTTCGTAGGTCAAGACCAAGGCCCGCAGAAGTTCCTTGATGGCTTCCACGGTGCCTTCATGAGGCACGAGGATCTTTAGTTTCGTCAGTGCTGGGAGGAAGAATGGCGATGGTGGGGTTTGTTGCAAGGGCGCACTTACCGTCTTCCAAGCTTGGTGGAGAAGGGTGGCAAAATCCTGTGGAACTCGCTCCAACAGCTTCCGCACCCTGATATGATTTGCATTGTCCGGCAGCGCGGCGAGCTGCACAACAGCAACATCAATCCACTTTGTGCTTTCGGCCTGGTTGCCGAGCACGCTGCCGGCGTAGTACGAAGTCGCCTTGTTGTAGCCCTTTTTCTTCTGCAGACCATGGACCTTTGTCCATGCATGTTGCTGGAGCTCGCGCTGGACCATGTCCCCATATTTTTCGTCACTCAGATCGATATTACGAACAGCGGGGTTTTCGTCCAGCACTCTGCGGATGGGCAGGCGGTCCCTGGTCGCGAAGAGCCACTTCGTCCGAACGCGCTTTCTGCGCTGCGCAAATTCGGGTCCGGTGTCGATTTCGGCGTCCAGTGCAGAGTCTTGGGTAGCTTTGCGGATGAAAGAAAGAAGTTTCCTGGTAGATTCGTCGTCCTCGGGGAGCTCGTGGAGGTTGCACAGGACAAAGTATATCGTCCCGATGGAGGTCTCAGTAAGCATGTCCAGGAGGCTCTGCCAGAGATTCTCGATGCCAAGCGCGGCTTTGTTGTTTCCACTGCTCCTGTCTTGATCCTTTCTGCTGACGAACTGCTTGGCGTAGGTGGCGAGAACGTCTTGTTGCTGGCAAAGCTGGCGAAGGAGAGACTTGACCACGTCCTCGGCCGTGCAGTAGTCGGGTGCTTGGTCGCAGAAAAAGTAAGCCAACAGGTCTGGAAACCGGTCAGTTTGGTTCATGTCGTCTCTGTTAATAGTCGACTGGATCTTGTTGATGATTGCCGTCGCCGCAGCTGTCTTGCCCTTCCCCTCGCGGCCGTGGATCCAGAGGTAGTCATCCCTGAGCTCTCCCTCGCTTTCGAACCACGCCTGGCACTCTGGCTCGCGGAGGATCCATGGGTCAGGCGCGAGCCCGACTCGTCGCTTAATATCACGAAACCGCCTTTCGACATCGGCCCCTTCAAGAGAGTTGATAACGGACGTGAGATCGGAACGCGAGATGCTGGACTGGCGCGTCGAGTTGAAGCGCTCCTTGGCGCTGAGCGATGCGGCATGTACAACTCTCTTGAGGGGCGCCCTGACAAGTTGGTACGCATCGTCCTTGAAACCTTCGAACCGGACGAGGTTCCTGTGCGTCCGAGCCAGACCTGTATCCTGTGCTCCGTCGAGGGTGGCCAACTCTCTGCTGACAAAATCTCGGCATTCCTATTGCACCCATTCATGCATTTAGCACAGCTCAGTCGGCCAGGAAAGGGCGGTAGTCCACTGACATTAAGGCGGAGCCTGTTCAAGCTGGCTTGCGGAAAGGCAGTGCCGGCGAGCTTCTCGATAATGTCGTCCCATTCCGTTGGTAGACGTTCCCAAAAGCAATGCAGGTCCACTTTCTGGCCCAGCTTCCCTGCTGACCGGACAAATTCCTTGCGCAGCTCTCGAAGCCACTCGCTGCCTGGCTTCATGAGATCCACAAGCTTCGAATCGACGGCGAGGCCCGTGGCCCTGTTCAGCTTGATCCATTCACTAGCAATCTCGGCCACCGGTGCGCCACCAAAGGGCGTGCCAAAGGTGAAGACGCCAACGATGCCTTCGTACATGTTCGGATATTTATCACGGCAGATTTCAGTCATAGTCAAGACTTTGGCCGCCACAAGCCCTCCCATGCTGTGACCAATCAGCACAATTGGTCGGCGGGCCGAGTTCTGTCGTTATTTCCGTCAGTTATTGACCAGACTTGGGAGATATCAAGGGCTCAACATACCTCCCTCTTGAGTTGCAGCGCGTCAAGCATGATTGTGGCAATATTGTCCATGTATTGCTTGATCTTGTAGGACCCCTTGTAGGCAGACGCATAGCAGTAGAGCATGACACGAGCCTTGGGAAAGTCTTTTTTGAGACCCTCGTCACTTTTAAGCCAGTTGAAGCTCTTGTCGTCCTTCTCGTCCCACATCCAGCTCTTGGTCGGGCTGGCACCGAGGCCAGGGATGGCCACAATGCTGGAGTGAGATCAGCATGTCGTTCCTGGGTGGGAGATGGCCGAAAGAGACTCACTCAACGGTTGCGTCGGCTGGATCGACTAGAACGTCCAGCCCTTCCTCAAATTTGATTTGCTTAGCAGCCATTGGACGCGAGTTGAATGCTGGTTCCAGAAAACAGGGAGCTTTTGAGCCTTTAGAGATTCGGTGGATATGGGACAGGAGGCAACAGTTTCGGGGGTTGAAGACAAAAAGACGGGGCGACACCGCATAGGAGAGATGGCTGCTTTTCTTTTCTTTTCTTTTCTATGCCTGGGTAATAAACTCGTTGGGGGTCAGCGAGGGCTGCCTTGCATGCCCCTTTTCGTTTCCAAAACGCCGCCAAAATGATCATCAAACCTGTGCAAGGCCCTTGCAGCCGTTTCCATTGCAGCAATTTGTCCACAACGGTGTGGTTACACAAGCGCTTTGACGAAGCCCCCAGGGCGGGGAAACAGCCAGCACAGCCGCAAGATCGAAGCCGTCTAATATATGCCTGCTTTTCCTTCTTCAACTCACCGAGGCTGAGGAATGAAATCCGGGTTGGACGAATTTAATGGTTCCTGATATCACTTGGACATTGAAACAGAATTGGGATTGGGTAGCGTCCGGGCAGTAATGCGAGGAGACACCTAAGGGTTAGGGACTGCCCTGGAAGCAAGGATGAGAAGCATGCCTTAGGTACCTTCACAGCCGCGAGTCTCACTGTGGGCATTAGTGCATTATTGGACACCAGTGCAAGTGACGGTGCAAGTGATAGAGGACTCAAATTTGAACGTGGGGCTCGCTTTAGAAGGCCTTGAAGGCCGAGAGCCCTTGGCAAGGCGCTGCGGGATCTGAGTACGACTTTCGCAAGCCTTCATTTCAGTGGGATAGACCCGCTACCCAGATTAAGGCGTCATCCGTCATGCGGCTCGTCTCCCGTTCTTCCCCCAGCACTTCCAATCCACTGCTACCTTTGGCCTTTCCTCACTAGATAGCCGAATAGTACGGGACGACTTCCTGGTCCTCGAGCGATTAGATTACCAAAACCTCGTGGTCAACTGGCAAGAACAGGGCGTGAGCGGCGGCTTTGGCGTCGATTACGTATCGGAAAGAGGCGGAGGATGCCGGGTGGTGTTTTCTCGAGGTGGCGGGCGATGAAGTGAGCATGCGGCACGAGACCGGCGATGGTGAAGGTGCCTGATTTGTTCAGATTGTTTCGTCTGCAAGAAGCGAATCAGCAGGATTCGTGTTGAATATCAGGGGTAGAGATATAGAAGATGAAGCTTTGAAGGACTCGGAATTTCTCGGGGCCGAGAGGTGCTTTATTTCAGGTTGTTATATACCACTCTAGTGAAAAGACAGGCTGTAATGTAGCGGACCGTGATTGATGATGATTGATGATTGATGATGATTGATGATGATTGATGATGATTGATGATGATTGATGATGATTGATGATGATTGATGATGATTGATGATGATTGATGATGATTGATGATGATTGATGATGATTGATGATGATTGATGATGATTGATGATGATTGATGATGATTGATGATGATTGATGATGATTGATGATGATTGATGATGATTGATGATGATTGATGATGATTGAGGAAGTTTTGGGAAGAGGAGAGAGTATGTAAGTGAGCGATAGGAAGAAAATACCAGGAAGGAGGAAAAAAAGGTCTGCTCGTCTGCGGGGACGATAGCATCTTGTCAAAGTGAATGGCCTCACAAGTGAATCAAACGGCTTCATCTGAACTCTCAACATTTTCTGAAATATTTGCACCACGTCTACTCACACTCCCTCATGATCATTGCGACGTCCTTGTGGGATGAGGGAACGGACAAGCGAAAATGTGAGCTGGCTCTCCAAATTTTTTTTTCACTCTTAGGCCGTCAGTGTAAGTAAGATATTGTTGAATTCCAGCCTCTGAGAGCACTGGAGAGGTCCTCTATTACAGGCCTGTAAGCCGCTACAAAGCAGCAAGATTAAAGAGAGTTACTATCCTGGTTGTTCTTATTATCCTGCCTTATAAGATTAAGACCGGTAAGCCTTTTACTTTTACTGGAAAGAGCGCCAACCTCTCCCTTTAGCTGACCCACTTAAAACTTGATTTCTGTCCATAAAAGATTCGGTATGTTAAGTTAAAAATACTCTATACCGTTTTATAAATGGGAGGAGACCTTAGTTTATGGTGTTAAGACCCGTACTCCTGCTGCGGGGCAACAGGTGCGTAGAAGCCGAAGGAGCGGTTGGGAAGCTCAGATATGTCTAAGGTCGCAACCAGGGAGGTAGAGCAAGAGGGGCAAACACAGAAGCAAGTCCTCACAGACGGGGGTACATCAGGTCAAAGGTCGTATGTCGCTATAATATGCAGTAGCACCTAAAGTGACTGCGCAGTAGGACACAACTGAAGGTGATTCAATTGACAAAGCGATTACTTGCGTGAGGAACCAGAAGGATTCCTTACACTATCATGGGTACGATGATAGCTATCTATTCTGAGTAGGAACGGCCCATTCTGAAGTGCTTTGTACAGTGCTCTGCAGCTCTGTTCCCTCCGGGCCACAGATCACAGATCACTGCTCTGGTGTTTACACACTGCTCTGTCACAGAGCGGAAGTCTTGGCAATGCAGTGTTTCTAACATCTACTACATTATAAAGAAAAATAGCGGTTATTAAACTTTAACAGCGCCTTAAGGTGCCCTTGAGCCGCTAACCAGGTTAGCACGGCGGGACCTTTGGGACCAGAAATTACAAGTATAGCGTGCAGGGTATCTTACGTTACCAAGCACCATTGCAGAGATTTGGCTCCCGAGGACGCCGAAGATCACTAATCCTGGATCCTGTGCTGTCATATGGCGAGTTTAAGACACGCACTGAATTTTCCTCGGTCTGTTCTCGTCGGTTTAAGAAATCTAAGCTATCAAACGGGTAGGTACGCCAACCAGGCCCAGTGGTGGCCGACAGCAGTGGAGAGCTGCTTGGCCGTCCACGAGATGACGTGCGAGGCGTCTCTCTGGGACAAGGCGTCGTGATGGTACTCGACGACGCTCCAGTTGACCTTAAAGCCTTCCCCGTCGTGATGGCGCCTCTGCATGTTGTTGGTAGCGCCGTTGCCGGGGGTCGGGGTCAAGGGTTGTTGTAGGTGGTGGTGGCTCTGAACGGTGCCCGTTCCGTTGGCATAGGTGGTGAAACTGACATCGGCGGGGCCGAGCGTCGAGTTCTGCTGCTGAAGGCCGCGCAGGACGAAGTGGACGGTAACATCATCGTCCATGCCGCCGTCGAGGCCGCGGCGCTCAGGGGCGGCAGGGCTGTCAATCTGCTTCCACTCAAAGCCCTGAGAGTGGAGACAGTCGAAAAGCAGGTCATAGTCCTCATCCGGGGCCCGCCCACTCACGTTTAGGACCATTGCCATCACCGTCCATCACCGTCCAGCTTTATACCCGCTTCGTCCACCTTCATTGCTCAGATGCAAACCCCTTTTCCAACACCCTCGATCGTCCCCGTGGGTAATTATGGGACACTGCCTTGATCCCTTTGCCTTCATAACACCAGGTCCTGATGTTTGTCTGATCCAACAGTGTCGTTTTGAGCCGCAGTGCCGCTGCCATGAATAGTAAATGAAAAAAACAATCATGTTGCGCCACGTTAACGACCAACGCCTTGAACCGCAACCCTATCAGCCGAATCACACCCATCCCAACCCGTTCGTAGCAAATATCCCCAACCAAAATATATGAAGTACCCACCCCCACCCCTCGCGCCGAGCCGATAATCCTCAACCAACGCTACACACCGGCAACTACCTGCTTCTCTCGCCGCCGGAAAAAAGCAAAAAAAAAAAAGCCTGGCCTCAGTGCATCGCACCCATCAGGAAAAAAACGATGACCCTCTGGCGCTTCAGAGCCCTCTACCTCGCAACCTTCATCGCCATCTTCTACGTCGGGCGCTTGCCGCCAGACAGCCTCTACCCGCACACCCACCTGCGCGACACCTTGGTGTACGGAATGGTTTCCTTCAGCCCAAGCGCCTCGCTGTGCACCATGATACAGCATCACTGGTTTGGAGAGGCCGCACTCACAACGCCGGATGGCGTAAGGAGGTGTTTCAAGATAGGAGCTGGCGTGGGGTCTGTGGTTGCGATGTATAATATGCGGCATGATGTTGCGATGGATTGGGATTAAGGTTCGGGGCGGGATGGAGGGGAGGCTGGTGGGGTTTAGGGATGATGGGTTAGGTTTAAATGGTGCACATGTAATTATGTGGTAAGGTGAAAAATGGGAGCTTGGGAACAAAGGGGTTCAGGGTTACTTTATTTTGTTTTATATATCTTTGTGTTGGCTATTCTCAAGGGAGGAGCGCCTACCTCAATCCAACCGTCTCCTTACCTTGCGGCCTCACTACGCCTGAGATTGGACCAGTCACTTGACGCCCTCCTATCTTGTTAGCAATGACTGTTAAATCTCACCCACCTACCTACTGGTTACCATGAGAGGAATCCTACTGCTGATTCGCAGGGTTCGACACCTTAAACCCATTCAGGCCAGTTTGCAAAACAGACGGGTTGATGAACAGATACAGATCAGGACATTAGTACTCTTCGCCAAAAGAATGACCCGACATCTCCTCACTGTAGCTCGATGGAGATTTGAAGGCGAAATCGTTACCACAAGCGGAGAGTTTGGTGGTACCTGAAGGAGTCTTCTCGGATCGTCTCCATCGGGAAAGGCGTCCTCAATAGGGGTGTGTTGATGATTTCCTTGAAGATGATGGCCTTAATTCGTCTGTCGAGCTTGTCTTACGAAAAAAAAAATAAGAGAAGCGGCGGATGACGCGGAGAGGGGGCTTTGGGGAACTCGTCAAGCCTGGGCGCATCGGGCATCTCGTACTGCAGATTCGGAATTAGGAATTACAGGTAAGGCGGTGACAGGGGGCCGTTAAAGTCCATCTTGAGCATTTTTAAACAGTTTTCAGGGGCTAAGTCTTTAATGAAAGACTTACTATTTAACTTGTCTATATCGCCATGTCTCTTTCATATTCATATCGCCAGATCATCCTTACCGGTCGTATAGCCAGCTCTTCCAGATCCTCGCGAGTCTCCAGAGATTTCAGCAAGCGAAGAATCGCACAGACTGTTCGCCGTCAGTGCAATACTTCACAGTCTCATCTAGCTCCTTCCACGCCTGGGCGTCGTTAATGCTTAGCAGTACAACTGGTGCCTACATCATCCATATCCTCCAGCGAGACACCAGAGTAGGCTCCCCAGCAGAGGCTCTGTTCGGGACGACAAGAATTGCTTGGGTATGGTGTTCCCACGGGAGAACAAGCTTGACGTCGTAGTCCTCAGCGTCAATGACCAGTTGGAGAAACTCCAATCGACTCGGTGTTTGGCTAGGGCCGCAAAAACATGCAACTCATGCCGCCATTATTGTGGTATTGAAGGGAATCTCAAAGACTAGGCGACGCGCGAGCGATCCAATGTTAGAGTTTTGTCCGCACACATTGGCGGGAACTACCGGGCAGACCTGGGGCTTTAGGAGCCACGACCCCATGTCAAGCTGACGGACGGTTTCATGTTTCCGTTGGGCATGGTCAATTTCTTGCGCCTGCTTGAGGAGATGCAGGGCGATAGAGCGCGACCCGTGGCACACAAAGGCGGTGGCATGAGTTCTCGAGGTGGGTCGGCTTGGCGAGTAAAATATCGTTCTTATTAAGGTTCTAGCTTTCAGCCAGAACCTCCTTCTGTATGGACCAATTCGAAGGATTCAGCTTCCTCAACAAAATGGCTGAGGCTGACTGGCGTTCAGTCAGTGCAAGGCATCCAGTCAGCTTCGCTGACCGGAAGCCCAGGGCCCCTGAACCCCCTTTCTTTCTGACAGCCTCTATTATTTCTGTACATGGTGGCAACAATGGTGGCAAATCGTAGCATTGCCAGCTGAACTGGCGTGGTCAGTTCAGCTCCCCTAAGCTTCTTTTCAGCTTGGAGAGCCACACCGGAGCTCAGCTCAGCTCCGGCCGGAACCCCTTTGTTTCTGACAAGCTCCTCTCCAGACTGTGCCTTTTTTAATATCATGCTTTCCGGGCAAAGACTCACAACATCCGATACTTTACAACCTTCTTTTTTCACTCACTTGCAATACAGAAGAAAAGATTCGTATCTCGACCTCGAGAATTCCAAACCTCAGATCTTGATCCCATCGGCCTTATGATATCTGAGTTGCCCTATTCTTACGCGTTGCGCCGAACACGTCTTTAAGCCCGCGATCCCCCAGCCCCCACGAATCACCTCTTTGAGGTTTGGATCAGGGGCATGGTCAGGTGTCATGGCGTCCATCATCCGGTAGGCTGGTGAGCGTCGGGTGCGGAATTCAACGGAGCCCAACAAACTCGATAGGGAGCAGATGACCTCTCAGTTGCAGCTTTCATTAGCCAGGTCTAAATGGTTAGCAGATGTAGGCTGGGAAAGGCAGATGAACAAAGTCGAAAAGCCAGCGGTAGTCGATCCAGCACCAGTGAAGGAATTGGAAAGGACCCAGAATAGAAGCCCAACTCTAGGTTGGCGCGAGGTGTTTGGCGCGAACAGCACTCGGTTGTATGGGATCGCGGTGTCTTTCATGTTAGGAGGGACCCTTCAAGCGAGGAGTTCTCTGCGTAAAATGCCACTTTCTCAAAGTCCAAAATGCAGCAATTCCCGAAAGCGCGGGGAGTAGGAGGGTGCCGTGAGTAAGGTGGCGTCTGCTGTACTCTATAGTGGTTCTCCCAACCCTACCTCCGCATAAAAACGGCTGCCCACACCTGGACATCATGATGCATGTAGAGTGCATGTTTCCAAAGCTCGGAGCAAAGCCAACCGGAGTTGTGAATCCTTTGTGCGCATTCACATGCACCCGCCAATGAGCAACTCCAGCCGAGTTCATGCCTTGCGAAGTGCACCGTCCGGGTAGCCAGGTATCGCTCTTGAAAAGCCCAAACACGCTCGTGCAGCGCCTCTGAAGGCTGAAATGGCTTATCACTATGCACATTCGTATGCGATGAACTCTCCAGGCCGTTGACCCGTCTGGCATACAGTACACTTAAGACAGGTCCTCCCCTTCAAACTACCACCAGTTTCGACGAGAAAGACAGAATCCTAATCGCCTAATGACACGCGAACAACCCGTGTGGGCAACAGCGAGTCGGCATGAGCGTGGGCCACGCATGCTGAGGTCCGACTCGGATGGCCAGCGAGACAGTGAGATAGCCACTCTTCAACCTTTGCGATGCAAGCGCCGCCACTTCTCGGGAGGCATTACTGGATATGGATGGTCTTGGCCAGGATGCCGATGTCCTCCTTCGTCTCGCCGACTGCTAAAGTCTATATTTCCAGACACGGATAGTCTATGCTACGGACTCTGACGTCTATGAAGATGGCTGGCTGTCCGCGCCTTGGTGATGTAGATAGAATCGACATTCTTTCCGGCATTAATGATTACCTAGTTCCCATAGTCGTAGTAAGTGACGTCAAATTCGAGATTTTCTGGCCCGAGGGGTACGATGGCTTAGGTCATACAGCGTCGGCAAAGCCAATCCAGCACAATGTTTCACGAAAGGCATTTGTCTTGGAAAGCTGGCGGTCAAGTCCAAGCTCAGCCTACCATCATGCTGTCGATGTTCACCGTACAGACACAGGCCAGACTCCGAGGCTTAATTCTTGAATTGGGTAGGAGGACAGAAAAGAAAAGAAAAAACTTGGGCTCCTGAGGCAATCCATCGAAAGTCATGACCCACAGTTGAGGGACAGGAAAGCTTGACAATCACCCCCTCCTCTCCTTTCCAAACTAACGGGAGGCACATTCTAACTTTCCCCCACCGCTGGGGTTGAGTTTGCACCTGACAAGAACGACTGCGGGCTGCGTGCTAGTATCGCCACAACAGGAAAACTTTGTTAATCCAGATCTTGGCCGCGAAATCTATCTTTCACTCTGTTCTCGAGTTGATACGACCATACGTGAAAGTCACGCTGTAGCTTGCGAATGATGGCGTGTGGGCGTTCCAGACGATCAGCAAGCCAGACAAGAAGGAGAGCCAGGACATAAGTCCCAACGGAGATGGCAATGGTCGTGACCTTGAACTTGCTGATGGTTTCGACTACGCTGCTGGTGTTGAATAGTTGGGTGCCAAAAACCGTCTGCTCAAAAGGCCGCGTGGTTAACTCCACAGGTAAGGTAGAGAGACCTGCCGTTTGAGGATGAAATAAGAATTCGGCTGGAACTTACCGCGATGAGAGTGGGCGGGAGATAGAGGACCGTTACAATCGTGAAAACGATTATGTAGCGGTTCATAGCCGTTGATCTCGATGCCTCACGCAGAGATGTCGCATTGAACAACTGTTGCCGCTGGGGCTTAGCTTGTTTGTCTGAGAGGGAGGGGTTTGGGAACAAAGGATCCAACTCACACCGTCCCGCAAGCTCTGAATCTCCTCCTTCTTTTCAGCAATTCTTTTTAGCAGTTTTTCCTCCAAGTCGGTGTAAGAGCTCCACAGAATCTTCCAGTTGGCCATCATGATCTCATCTTCATTCGGAATCACGCCTGGGGCGACGAGAGGCCACGGTACGTGGAAGTGAGGATGCCCAAAAGCGGGACCGGAACGGGCGGGCGGCATGCAGGGGGGCATTTGGTCCGGCGCCATGGAAAGCAGGTCCTGGCGAGTCAAACGGATGGTTCGGGTAAAGATGCGCAGTAGCTGAAGCGTTTCAAAGTACACCCTTGATCTTTGGAAGCCGCTGTCGAACATGAACTTATCTCTTTTATCGTAGTTTACAATGTCTTGGAACTGGTCCGAAAGCCAGTCAGTCAGTCAGTCAGTCAGTCAGTCAGTCAGTCAGCTTTGAAAACTTGTGCAGTTTGGTAGACAAACTCAAGCTCACTCACCTCTGTCGTGACCATCTCATCAAGCCCATCCAGGGAGCGTGACCATTCTTCAAACCAATCAGTGTAGACAACATGGAGTACAGATTGAAGGAAGTGGTGAGCGGCATTCCGCCCCATGACGACAAAGCCCCGACTTTCCCAACCGACAGTGTACTTCTTCAGGTCTGGACCTTGGTACGGGTCCTTGGAATCATCAACCATCATGAGCGTAAACGAGGGCACGTGGGCTTGTCGATTTATGCAAAGAGCGGCAACGATCATTTGCCTTCGCTCGGTAAAACAGACCGGCTCGTCGTGAAGGGACCAGATGGTGCCGGTTGCCCGGTGTGAGTGAACCCCCGGAGTCTTTTCTTTGCCGAGCAAGGGAATCGGGGGCCGAGAGAAGTATCTGACGGTATGCTGATGCGTGCATAGGATTTTGTCCTGCTGTTTAGACCAGAAAGTCAGGAATAACGGCTGGGGTACGAGGACGTTTTGTCGACGCTGCGCTTGGAAATAGCTGCACAAACTGTCGATGGCGGACTCCATGTCCAACCCCGCAACAGCCAGAACGCTGGCCATGAGGGTTAGCTGGCGGGGGTGCATGATAGTGCAGCCATTTTCACCGTGCCAAGCCGAAAACCGCCTACAGTGGAATGTCAGTGGCCAAGGACGAAAGGCGGAAGTGTTAGGTAGTGCACCGCGGCTCACCAAAAGCAACCTCGGGTCGTCAAGCCATTTTCAGATGTGGGGTGGAGAGAATCGGGACCGCGCAGCGCTGGCAGAGATAAGGGGACCCCGTTTGAGGAGAAGTACCTGCCCTCCGAGTGACAACAGAGTACTGACCCATAGAAAAGAGGCAATCGAGACCATCCAAGTTCCCCGGCCTGGGAAGCATTATTGGCAGCGAGCACAGTACCCTCGCGAAGTTTCCACTCGTGATTGAAGCCCAGTGGCCACTGGGTTTTGAAGGGGAGAATCGCTGGGTTTTCTGCATCTGTGTCTGACGAGGCAGCCTCGGAGTCCACGCTGTGACGTTCATCCCGTGCTTCCGCGGCCCGTGCCATGTGTTCCGGCCTGGAATCGGCACCTGTCATAGGTGGCAGCACTAACAAGAGATGTTTGCGGAAGGGGTGATTGGGGTCGACGTCACTCGGGAGGTAAGCAAGTTTAATTATGCTGTCGCGAAGGACCACGTTGTAGCGTTTGTCCACCTCGAAGACGGTGCGTGCATACTGTTTTGTCCACTCTTGGACCTTCTGAATAGCCGAGTCGCTCATGCGGTCAACCTGAGGTTCCAACATTGCTGGGGTTGGTGGTGGCACACTGGCAGCGTCAAGACGTGCTTGGGCAAGTTGACCGGATGTCTCTTGTACCGCCCCTTGGCTTTGAAATGCTATGGCTCTGAGCAAGCGGTTTGTTTCCTTTGTCTCACGAAGAAGATGTGCCAGCACTGCGGCTTGAGATTCGGCCGGGCTCGGAGGTTCCGAATTCGGCTTGGCGTCGACATTGGCGTTGGAGTCCCCTACCGGTCCGTCGCTTGTGGATCGTGATGCGTCTAAAGGGTCCATGGTTTCGAGCGCGAGGGAAGCCCCCAACATGATGCCGCCGCTGTGATGAGTTTAGCGTCGCGGATGAACAAAAAGGAAGTCGCGAAACATTGCGGACTGCAAGCCGGCTGACGCCGCGCTGAACAGGCAGATTTGGAGACACTAGGCACACCATTGCGCGATTCTCCTCATTGGTCACCAAGCCGACCATGTGCGGGGTACCCAATCATGCGGCAGCCTGCGGGAGGGCTCCTAGGACCCCCAGAATAAATTCCAAGGGGCTCTGTTACCCCTACAGGGCTTAACGACGTTGCGAAGCCAACCTATTTGTGAGGAAGAATAACTTAGGGCTAGCTTGTTGGGTGGTGGGTGCTGGTATTCTCAAGCCCGAGAAATGTTGGGAGAGTTAAAATTCGGGTTGGGCATTCCAAGTACGACCTCAGAGCATGCGCGTTTTGACACGGGTGAGCACCAACCACTTTCATTTCCAGGGGAGCGCTGCGTGACCTGTGCGTTTTACTGCTGGCACAACCACCTCCCTATGCTTTAAAAGCAAGAGCAAGAGCAAATGGGGTGTGGCTTGGCAGTGTTTTTCCCAGACTTTTTCCGTTACCTCTACAGCCGCAGAAACTCGGCAATTTGATGCTCCACCACGAAAAAAAAAAAAAAAAAAAAAAAAAAAAAGAATATACACAACTAAGTTGGCAATAACTGTGACTTCTCAACTCTCGCTCCCTGACGCTCGAGCCATTGCTGGGGCCTCATACCCCCGAGTAGGGCATCCTATCCCACACCTGGCACAACGACGAGCTGAACTAATACTAGCTATGCTGGACCCTCAGATCTAATCAGTGACGCCATTTAATGTGTTCACGCATGTACGTAATCGACACGACATAGAAGCTCCGTACAGGAAGTGCCGGCCCTTCGGCAGGGTACGGTGGCGGCATGTCGTCCGTGTTGCACGGCTCATATTTTCCTCGCGGTGCATCCCCATTGCCTCCGTCGCCGTAACGAGGACCTGGAGCCGCGACATCATGACTTGCGATACCACTCTGCTCGCCCATGATTGGCTTGATCTTGATGTAAGCCCGGCTGGTGCCACACCTAATAATCTTGATAGGAATCCAGAGCAACGAGGCAATGGTGAAGGCATTCCACCAGGCTTGGCCGTGGCGAGTTGGGCCCGGTTTGCTGCGCTCTAATTATCGGGTTAGGTGCCATCCCATTGTCGTCATGGGCTTGGAATGCTTACCTCTTCGGTAGTAGTAGATCAAGGCAGAGATGAAGGCCAAAGTGAAGAGGGACACAAGCACGATTGTGGCAATGGCCCAAATGGGGATGAGCAAGCGCATCCCACCAATACCGATCGTATTGGCTGGATGTTGCGGCAGTAGTACCGGTAGTGCCGCCATTGGTTGAGGAGCCAGAGGAACTAGACTTTCCCCTGCCACCACCTCCGCTACCACCCCTTCCACTTCCACCACCGCGGCCGCCTCCTCCTCCACTACTTCCTCCTCCCCCCTCCTCCTCCTCCTCATCCTCCTCCTCCTCTTCTTCTTCTTCTTCTTCTTCCTCTTCTTCCTCTTCTTCTTCTTCTTCTTCCCTGCGGACCGCGCGGCTCAAGGCAAGAAAAGTTGGCAATCGTATCTGGCTCCCAGTACGTAGGAGGCAATGATCCGGGATAAAATGGTTAGACTAAGACAGTTGGTCCGATGCACTCCTGGAGTGGAAATGAATCTCATGAGAATGTAGAATACAGCGTGGGAACAGGAGGACACCCAGTGAGCATATCGGTAGAATTTTATTTAGTTGACCCCTGAAAGAATATGGCTTGCGGGCGATGCAGCCGCTAACGGACTTGGGATTAACATTGCCTCGCTTCGCCCTCCCGTTTGGGCAGCAGGCGGCCCGAGGTGGACCATAGACCCTAAAAAGGAAAGGGTGTCCTAGATCAATGGGTGGTGTGATGGCGTTGACAGGCCCTAAGATTCACCTGGTCCTGCGTCCGAGACTCACGCATCTCCGGCGACGGGGGCTGCCGCTAGCTTCAACGATGGAGACATAACCTTACACAGCAGGTTCGGTAAATCAACTCCTCAGCATTAAATCCAAGTCTCCCATTACCCACCCCTTGAGCCGCCCCCAGCTTTCCATCAATGTAACGCGATGAGGGAGGGAAGAAGAAGGGTTATAGGGTTCAATCTCCAGGCCCACCAAAATGGCTCGGGCTCGGCCATCAATTCCCAAACGACTCTGAGCCGGTTCGATGTCGTTATGTTTGCATTGAGATTTCGCGATATGCTCCCCACTTCGCAAGCTCTCAGATGGACGGCACAATTCTAAGCGCTTTACCCATCTCCTCCGCGTTGGCAGCGTCGACAATATCCTCTTGGCTAGGGTAACTGAAACTGACAGAAACTTCAATTTGGAATCGAGATAGAAAGCTTCCGCATAGCGCGCGCAGCAACGAGGACAGGAGGAAACAGTATCGACAACCACATCTACATCCTTCGACGCGACGATTACCGAGGTCTCTGGCCCTTCATCCTCGTATGGTACCTCATCCTACTGCATATGGCTGCATCGCTAGCGTTTACACTAGCTGTAGTATGTCTCGTCATCGGAAGTGCTTTAGCGTTGAACTTGAAAATCCTAAATATATGCATCAAATTGCGCTACTACGTCTCCAGTAAAAAATATATATATAGCTTATCTCCCTGTCACTTATCTGTATTAGGTTACTATTAAACGCATAGGCTACGATTCTAGTGTAGAGAGTGACCTTTATCCCGCTCGAGACATTAGGGATAACCGTACGGTAGCCTTATTAGACGGTGTTGTTTGGGATCCCTTCAACAATAACAACCAGGCGCCTGGGCAAGAAGAAGATGAAGAGGAGCCAATAGCTTGAACTTCCGGGGGGTGACCGTTTTGCCCCTGCCTGTGGAGGTGTCACTCCTCTGGTGTTCGAAAGACCCTTGATCATGGTATGTGGACCCTTGTCGGAAATTCCTATGGTCCACAGCATCGCGAATGGCGAAGCATTCAATGTTCACATGTGCCAGGACGTATGTATTGCCTAACACTGGCCTGGTTCCCAGATAAAATATCAGCGAACAAAGTTATACTGAATGTCAAGCTTCATTGGAGTCTGGATGACGTGTGTTCCGTTTCGAGGGCTCGGGGCAGGTTGCCCACACATTGACATCAATTTCCTTGTATGGCTTTCTCAAAGTGGGTATTATGTATTCAGACCAACTTCACTAAAGGCCACCACACCGGGGGGTCTCGGCCGCTTCCCATGACAGCTGCCCCAAAGGTCAAGCCGGGTAGGATTGAAAGCTTGGTTAATTTGAATAATGATTTTCTCTCTCTAGCTTTACCTTTCCGAGACAGGCGCTCGTCATCACGGGTTGTCGAAAAATAAGGACAACTCGACCTGGCGCAACGGGTTTTGAGACATTGGAAAACATCTCCAGAAGTTTCCTGTGCGGCTGCCTTACCGACCATCTCGCACAGACGGAGCCGGGGGCTTGGGGATGCCGGCAGACGTCAAGGTAGAGTCTACTTGAATGATTATCCAGGCATGCCCAAAGTAAAAGGAACGTGGTGTGGCGGGGCATCTGTTCAGCTGGTCAGGGGCTGATCGCCTCTCTCGAGGCCAACGCTCACATGTGAACCAAGCCCAGGACGTGTATTCATGCGTGACGCCTGAGAACCACACCACGAGGGCTTCAAGCGTGGTTCAGCCTCAGGCAGGTGGATTCTGGGCGCCGACGGACTGACATCTCCGCCTGATAACCACTCACTCCCTACCTAGCGGACATTAATGCGCCTCCATCTACACTAGGCACATGGGTCACTCGCAGCCGCCTTGAGTGCCATCAGCCATCCGGGAACGCCTCGCGATGGGACAACGGACCCCGATCATTCCGGATCGATACTGGCTGAGGCTCCCTTGGCGTGCTCCAGACTCCTATATATAGAGCCTAGATAAGCTTCCAGATGTCCCAAAGTCACCTCGCCTTTCACCCTGAAAGTTTCGACACTCCAGCCACTGCTCCCCTACACCAATGGATTCAACCGCTTCAAACACGCCTGAGCGTATGTCGATATATGTGGCAGAAAGCCAACCAGGGCCCGTTGCCACGTTGCCCCCCCCCCCCACACGGAGCAGTTGAGAAATCATTCATGAACGAGGATGAGCTCGTAACATCGGCTCTTATGTCCCTAGCCTCGGCACTTGGGGTACCTGTCACCCTTTCGTTCACGGCTACGAAGAGAAACAAAAAAAACGGGTGGCCACCCCCCTTCCCCCGCCTCCGAAAGAGGATGGCCTGAGTGCGAGCTTGGGACACCCTCCTGGCGAGAAGGTCGCGAGGTGTTTATCGAATGCCTGCTCATCCTATCGCATGGCCTGGTGGGAGAATCTCGAGAGATATGCGAGCAGCTCAATGCTATGACTGGGCCCTCCGAATCGGACGGAGTTACTAGAGGCCCATAGGCTGTAGATGAGGGGAACGAGGAGTTTGAAGGGGTTGAGGATGGGTACGATGTCAAACGATGGGACTAGGAGATAGTGATTCGCCCATACAAAGAAAGTGGACCGATTTTCTTCTGTCACAATAGCACAGGAATGTTTCCATGGCACGTATTTGTTCACATTGTTTCAGGTATCATACTAGAGCAGATACGGCAGAATCTCTCCACTGAACGTTTTGATGTTCTTATAATTACTAACCCAATGCACAAGAGACACGGCCGGTACGAGGGAGGAGAATGACGAGGGTGATGGATTCCAGCTCCGACTTGAGCTACCCTCAATATCCCAGCTCCAAATAAGGTCCAAATACGCTCCAAATAAGCTCCAAAACCTGCATGCCTTCCCGCCAGGCTATCAATACGCCATAGCTTCATGGTTGGCACCGGATAACCTCCCCTGTTGCGCGAGGGCTCTTGCGATACTCTGTTCCTCTCTCCATAGGCCGATGGGACCTCTACACTTATTTCGCATACCAGCAATTGCCATCTAGATACGGCCCAACAACATAGTCGTCCATGCAATCGCTGCATGGTCTATAATATTCCTGAACAACATCCTCGTACCGTCTGGTTTCCTGGTGTGTAGGGTCAGACAGTTTGAGCGGACAGACGCTGCCTCCACCCGCCCAATCAACCCAGCACGTATGCCTGCAGATTGTAAAATACCCTCGTCGTATCACGTTTAGACACATGGTGAGTATGGAAGGCTGGAGATATAGGTAAGCTAAGATTGGACCAAGTGAATAAGGAACCGATTTGCCGTGGAGCACGAACCAGTGGTCAACTCGCCAAAGCTCCGGTACACGAATATGCTATCAGGTGTGTATCTTGGAACCCAGACCTAGAACTTGAAGGCGGTTTTCATTATAGGGAGTGAAGATAGTTGGGATTTTGGTTCTTGCGAACAAGAGCCTCGAGCTCTGATATATATATAACCAGACCAACGAGGAAGAGAGAATAGCCACCTGGATGGGCCGTCATGTCATCCTACCTCCTTACCTGCCATCAGCCAACCATTTTTTGCTCTAAATTCCGTGTCAAGCGACCAGCCAAAATGTATAGGCCAATAAGAGAGAGTCGGGTCAGTTGAGAAGGTCGGGAGCGGTTAAAAGCACGCGGTCACACCCTTTGACCGATGCAGGACACTTCTGTTCTAGTCCAATAAGACGCGATGCGTATGCGACGGCATGCAGCCCACCCCTTTGAAACGATGCAGGACACCTCTGTTTTGGTCCAATAAGACGCGATACGTGCACGACCGTATGCAGCCCACCCCTTGGAACGATGCAAGACACTTCTGTTCTAGTCCAATAAGACACGATCCGTCTGCAGCCTTCCTTTACTCCAACTAATAAAGAGAGCGGAAAGGTAAGTCGCCGCCAACAGAACGGCGGGGCTCTTGCCTGAGCCACGAGTGACGGGGAGGAGTCTTGGTATTGGTATGGAAGTTATCTGCTGCTGAGGCCAATGTCTTAACTCACCTCGCAAAACAGTACCTCACTGGTTGTACCTCACTGGTTGTACCTCACTGGTCATACCTCACTGGTCGTACCTCACTGGCTGTACCAACGACTCAGGCACGATGGAAGTGGTCGACAGCACTAAGCGATGGGCAACGGAGGAGGACTGGGCCAGGTGTCGGACGACAATCAAGCGGCTCTACTTGGACGAGAACAAGCCACTTGCGGAAGTCATGAAGATCATGGAACGGAAGCATGGATTACGAGCAAGGTGAGTCTAGAATCCGGAATCACCATGTTCTTCGTGTCAGGGAATGTTTTTAAGAATCGTGATCATAATACGCGAGCGCATTCGACCGTCTAGCGAGGACATGTACAAGACTCGACTCAGAGCCATGAAACTCACCAAGAACCTCAAGTCACACGAGGCCCTCGCCATGGCTAGAGTCAGGGCTAGCCGCGACGCCGCGGGGCTGTCGACAGAGTTCTGGCGAATGGGCAGGCTTGTCGAGAACAAGCGGCTCGACCGATACATCCGCCTCAACCGCGCTGTCGAACAACAGCTAGAGGTTCTCCGCTCACGGGACATGCTTGGGCTCGGGCCCATAGAACTGCCGCCCCACATCATCGTTCTGAATCCCAGCTTCCCGGTCCGTACTCCAGAGGTGCTCGCGGTGCCGGAGAAGATGTGTGTCGCCATCACCAATTACATCAAATCTGGCTTCGTCGGAAACAGGTGGCGCGTGAACGCAGATCCCGAATCTCGGACGATTCATGACGACGTTGGCAACTTTTGGAAGATGGAACAAGACCTGCTTGCCGGGGTCGGCGTTCTAGGCCGAAAGAACGCTACGAGCGCCGCAGCCAGCGTCTTCTTCGACAGAGCGTTCGCGGCCATCCAGCCCCTGCTCATTACCGCACACCCTTGGACCCTGGTGGCTCTTGTATGGAGGATTCATTTCATCGCCGTCAGCAATCGCCGGCCGGAATTGGCTCGGGTCTTGCAGGACTATGTCGGCAAGGCGGCGGCTCAGCATCTGGGATGCGAGCACCCGTGGGCAATTTTCTTTCGATCGCTCGACGACTTCATGCATGATCTGGAAGGCGACATGGCTGTTTCCGCCTTTGAGGCCTTCTCGAGAGTTGTGCGGGACCAGCTGGAGGCGCACACGGGCATGTCCAGCGAGACCCTCGGCGCTTATACGTACAACGCCAATTTCAGAAACATGCTCGTCGGCAAGGAACTGAAACCCCAGATCACGGAAGGGGCTGCTCGCGCTCTCATCCCCCGCATGGCTTCAGCCGGCGCGGCGATTCAATGCAACGTCATGCGGTTGGAACTTGCCATGCTTCTGGAGGACCAGGGGAGGGATGACGAGGCCATGGCTCTTTTCGAAGACATTATTTCGGCCCAAGATTCTGAGGTGCTGGTTTCCAAAAAGCTAGATGCTCTCGACAGGCTATCTCAGCATTACTCGAAAACGGACGCGGATAAGGCCGTGTCGCTCTTGGAAGAGAGCGTGCGGTTTGCCGAGGATGCTCTGGGTCCGGAAGACTCCACGACTATCCGGCATCTCGATCTCCTCGCTCAGCGTCTTCAGCGCTTGGGCTTTGAAGAGCGGGCAGTTCAAGTGAGGCTTCGTCTTGAGGATCGAGTCCCAGCCAATGAGGCGGGCGAATGGCCGGGAAGTCAATAATCCAATCCTTTTTGCTCTGCGCCCTGGACCGGTCCCCAAGAAACGGCGGGAAACTGCGTGGCTATTTGTCTGGATTCGAGCCGGTTATCAAACTAGTGCACATAGATATGGACAAAAGGAGAGATTGGTTCATGTATCGTTGTAATATCATCTACCTACCTGATAGACGCTCAGTGAGTGTCGACTCCCTTGCTTGACTCTCGCGCTCCGTCCGAGTAGATTCAGCTGCCGCCAACTAAACGCGCAACCTCTACTACGATAAGTATGTACAAGATAAAGCCTCAAGAGGACATCCTCTACCAGCAAGGCGAACAGTCATAAAAAAAAAACTCATCCCAAGCGCCCTTGTCATGTATTGAATTCATCAGACCTTGCAGTCCTCTCATTTATTTACTTCCAATCTCCTTTATTCCTCTAGTCCCATGTATGTATCCCCTTATTTCAGAATCCACTTACGCGCTATACTCTCGCGCTTGACGGCCAAAGGCGTGTTTGGGGCGAGATGGATGCCGAGGGCGGGCAAGATGGCATCCGCAGTAGCGTCTGATAAGAGTTAACACCGCACTCCAGAAGAATAGATGACATACCATCTATCGTATAGAGCTGGGGGTGCGTTAGGGGGAAATCGGGAATATCGCCTCCATTCCGGATGTCGACGGGTCGCTGGAGAATAGCGGCGCCGTCGGCGTGAAACAAGCGTGCATTTACAGCAGCAATCTCGAAATTGTTTTGGCGGTTTTCAAGGGTGTCGAAGCGCTGGTTCATTTGCTGCTGCATTCCGTCGATGCGGTGATGTGTCTGCTGTCCCAAGTCGTGAATCTGCTGTCCCAAATCGTGAATCTGCTGTCCCAGAGCCTGGACGACAGCGAGGATATTCTGCTGGTTCTGAACAGCGCCAACGTTGGCGATGCGCTGAGATTGAACACGCAGCGTGTCAAATGCGCCGGCGATGACATCAGGCTCGGGAAGGGCGTCCATTATGAGGGTGCGAAATGGCAACGCGAGAATGGAACTAGCAAAGGCAAAGCTTGCGAGAGCCGAGTGAAAGAAACTTTGGGTGGAAATTTTGGTTGGTGGATTGGGCTGCCAAGAAATGGGGAAAAGCGTGGAGGAGAGAAATGGAAAGGCAAGAATTGAATTGATGCAGGGCAGATTACCCCTCTCCATGTGACCTCGTGACCTGACGCGACAGGCAAAAAAAAAAAAAAATTACGGCAATGTCCTCGATTCGTTGTAATAACGCGTCGAGGAATGCGAGACAAATGTCGAGACGTCAAAATTAAATGTTCTTAGAATGGACATGATAGGGGCTCGGTCTGCTGCTTGGTTCTGTAAAACGCGTAATCCTGCTGCCAAGGTAGGGTTTTCAGTCAAGGCTCCTTGGAGTGACCGACTTGGACAACGGGCGGTGATGATGCAAGTGGACTCCAGACGAAGAGACGGATAGCGTCGAGGGCCTGAACCATGGCTTCGTGCCAAACGCACACAAAGGCCCAAGGTCGGTCGATCAAGGAGGTCAACTCGGAGCGGAGCGCATCGCCCCACCTCTCCGTGATAACACCCAGATGATGGAGCTCCATCTCATCAACAGGCAACCTACCCTGGCATATTCATCGGCGGCTGCCAGTTTCGGCTCCGAAGGGAGCTGAACATGTGCCTGCCGAAGCGAACCCGGCTTTTTGACCCCAAGGGGATGAGGTCACAGGACTGGCGTTGGCACTTCCCCGCCCCTGTCGCTCGGTCACGGGCATTGGAAACTCAAGACGACGCAGACCGGGGGCAACTGCCCAGCGAACATGGCGGAGCTGACGACGCCATCGACGCACCGCAACCGTCGGCGCTGAATTAAGCCTTGGAGATATCATATTTCAGCTGTTGACGGCATCTTTTCTTGCTCAGTGACCTAGGTTGGGTAGTCATCGATAACGGCACATGCCTTCGAATCTCAGTCTCTAACCACGCAGGACAGGAAGGATGATCTCTAGTTGCTCGTCGAGAAAATAACAGTACCTGGTACACTGAAGAATTACTGACTTCAAAGGCTGGCACGCCGAAAAAGTCGGATACCAGCTCTTGCCTCCAAGGGCGTGATCTTCTCGGTCCTCGCGAAACCTATGGTTCAGTAAAATACGGCTAAATAAGCCGCTTTCACTCCTTTCAAGCCCCTGTAAGCGCACCTTTCCTCTTTTGGCTCACGGTGAGCGAAAACCTCGCCGAACCGCGGAAAAGTCTGATTTCGCCATGTACCACGCTGCTGCAGCCACAAAGTTTTTCCTAATCCGGTAAGGTGCCAGCGGTTCGTGGTGTTTTACTACCATTCTCATCTTTTGGAAAAAAACGAAAAGATGGAGAATTCCTCGCGAGAATTGCGGTTCGACCCTAACCCTCTGGTGCGGCTCAGGGAGAATTATGGCGTTGCAGGGGGCTTGCAGGGCTGATGCGGTACATTCCATAAGGTTTGGCCCTCGAAGGTCACCAAAAATCGAACCGTAAATTACGCGAGGACCGAGAAGATCACGCCCCAAGCCTAGTCCAGAATCACCACAACCCATCACAATCTCGACTCCATCGAGTTGACTCACAGCCAGATGTTCAATCCACTTCCTGCCCTCCTAAAACCAAGTTGACCTCAACCTAACCAATAAAATACAGCCGAAACTCCCCACCCCCAACTCCAAAAAATCACCACTCCCCCTCCACCTTGACCGGCAAATGCCACAACCGGTCCCCATGCTCCGTCCTCCGCGGCAACTTCCCTCCCCTCACATTCATCTGCAACGACTGATGCAACAACCTCGGCGCCGCCAACCCCGCATCCCGCTCCCCTCTCATCCTCACAAACTCCCCCTCCCCAATCCCATCCCTCACATGCCGATTCAACCTCTTGTGCCCTCCCACAGTCATATACGGCCGCGGCTCTCGCGTTCCATCAGGGTAATCGTGCCCCGTCCAGACCCTGACGTTCTCCGGAAGAGATAACAACTTCTTCGCAGAGGCATACAGTTGGGAGGCATCACCCCCGGGGAAATCACACCGCGCGGTGCCGATGTCCGCGTGGAAGAGGGAGTCCCCGCAAAAGACGTTATCCCCGATTTGGTAGCCCATGTGGTCGGGCGTGTGGCCGGGGAGGTGGATGGCTTTGGCGGAAAGGTTGGGGCTGATGAAAAAGACTTCGTCGTCGGAGAGGAGGTGGTCGAAGACGAAGGGGGTGTACTCGGATTCGGGGAGGCAGTAGCGGCGCCCGAAGAGAGATTGGATCTGCGGAATGCGGGAGCCGATGCCGATGATGGGAGGGGAGGATTGGGTTTCGGAGAGGCGCTTGCGGAGGTAGGAGGCTGCGGTGAGGTGGTCTGCGTGAGCGTGGGTTTCGAGGATCCAGGTGATGGCGTAGGATTTGGAGTGGATCAGGGCGAGGAGGGAGTCGGCGGTGGCGGTGGTGATGGAGCGGGTTGGAGGGTGGTAATCCAGGACAGGGTCGATGATAGCGGCATTGAGAGTGGTGGGGTCGGCAATGAGGTATTGCCAGGTTCCGGTGACGGGTTCAAAGACGGGGGTGATGTCTGGCTCTGTTGTGGGCGTGGAGGGGGTTGTGTAGCTTCTCACTGCCAGAGGAGAAAGATGCTGCTGGAAAATGTCAAGTCCGACTGCCTCGCGAGATGTTTGCATCCCCCTTGGCTGTTGGCGAGAGCATTGGTGGATTGTTCTCCGCGGGCAAGTGTTCGTGGCTGGGTGCGAGTGCGTACCCTGCAACTCTTGAACGCGTACCCTGCAGCGACTTCCGAAGCAGCGTCCCACATCGGGACCTAATGCCGGCGCCAGCTCCGCGAGGCGTCGAGCCGTAGCGCCGGTCAATTGAGAGACCAGCTTGGGTGTGGTACTTGCCATGATTTCTACCGGTGCCGCTTGACCAGGATTTGGATGTGTGTGCAGGGTAACGCGAAAGATAAGAGAGCGAGAGGAAAATAATGAGATGCGTTTGAGATCAAAAATAGCAAAGCATGACCAGATGTCAGGCCACTCGGCTTTTCGGCACCCGACATCCGCGTTTCCCGATGGTTAGACGTCCATGCTCGCCCCGAAGCTTCCCGGTGTCTCCAAGCCCCACAAGGAGTCGGCGACCTTCCTTTCCGGAGACCGGTCATGCAAACACAAAGTCGGCGATGAGAATGAGAGTTCGCGAGCCAATGCCAAGGATGGACCCCCGCATTTCGAAACGGCGAACAGAAAATTTGGCACGCATGGCCCATCAGTGGGTCCGGCTTGTTCCGGGCTTACCAGTGGATCGGGCTCGGACTTGCTCAGACATCTGGCCACCATCGTCCAATTGCGAGATTTTGTTGCAAATCGCCGACCTCACCTTGAAAAACGCCACTCAAAGGGCAACAAAAGGACGACGCCTTGCCTCGTCGCTTTGACCACTAACTGCGGTTTAGCTTCGCCTCGCCCGTTTCTTCCTTTGTTTGCACAATTCACCTTAAATTTCAGCCGCTTGGCTCCACGTCCAACCCCGGCGCTTCACATCCCCTCTTTGACAACCTCAATCAGCACAACTCACCACCCACCAACCACTTCTCACCATGGCCCGCTGTCTTCCGCCGTCGGCACTTGCCGCCCTTCGCTCCGCCTCTCGCTCCGCCTCCTCATCCCGAACCCGCACCTCCCTCCTCCGGACCTTCGCAACCGCCACAGCTACGACGACAACCACACCCCCAGTCGCTACCCCTTCGCACTCCCACAAAGTCGTCCTCATCGGCGGCGGCACCGCCGGTATGACCATCGCCCACCAACTTCTCCTCACCGGAAAATTCACCCAAGACGACCTGGCCATCATCGACCCCTCGGAACACCACCACTACCAGCCCGGTTGGACCCTCGTCGGCGGCGGCCTCAAACGCCGCGAAGACCTGTGCCATCACCTCCCCTCCCTCCTCGACCCCAAACTCAAGCTCTATCCCGCCTCCGTGTCCTCCCTCTCACCCTCCAACAACTCCGTCACCCTCTCCAACGGCTCCACCGTCGGCTACGAGCATCTCGTCGTAGCCCCCGGGATCAGCATCAACTACGGTGCTATCAAAGGTCTCCCGGAGGCACTTGCCGATCGGGAATCTTCTGTCTCGACGATTTACGGGTACGAGACTTGTGGGAAGGTGTTTTCCACTCTGGAACGGTTCCAGAAGGGCCAGGCGATCTTCACTCAGCCCGCTGGGGTGGTCAAGTGCGCTGGGGCGCCGCAAAAAGCGATGTGGCTTGCGTTGGATCTGTGGAGGAGACAGGGTGTGTATAACCCTGCGGATGTGAAGGCATCGCCGGTGAAGATCGCGTTCGCGACGGGGCTGCCGGTGATGTTTGGAGTGCCAAAGTATAGCGCCAAGTTGGAGGAGTTGAGGAAGGAGAGGGGCGTGGAGGGGTTGTTCGGGCATGATTTGGTGGAAGTGAATGGCGACAAGGCGGTGTTCAAGGTGGGCGAGGGGACGGTGGAGAAGAGGTTTGATTTGTTGCATGTGGTGCCCAAGATGGGCCCGCATGGGTTCATCAAGGAGAGCGAGGTGGCGGATACGGCGGGGTTTGTGGATGTGGATCAGGGGACGACGAGGCATAAGAAATTTGGGAATGTGTGGTCGGCGGGGGATGCGTCGAGCTTGCCGACTTCGAAGACGGCGGCGGCGATTACGGCGCAGGCTCCGGTGCTAGTGAGGAACTTGGTCGATGTGATGGAGGGCAAGGAGCCGCAGGCGGTGTATGACGGGTACACGTCGTGCCCGCTGACGACTGAATATGGAAAGGTGCTCTTGGCGGAGTTCACTTACGGCGGTGTTCCGAAGGAGACTTTTGGGGATTGGTTTGGGATCGACCAGATCGAGCCGAGGAGGGCGTTCTACCACCTCAAAAAGGACTTCTTCCCGTGGGTGTATGCCAACTACATGGTCAAGGGGGCATGGGGCGGGCCGAAGGGGTGGATTAACTAAAATCTCGGTTGCCATTTGGCAGGTTATCTTGATATCAGCGGGTAGTTCACGGAAGGCAAAATTCTTGGGAGGCGAATGTTAGATGATGTGCATTGATGGGTTTGGTGGGCGGAGGTTACCTCTGCGAGAGCGCATGGCGAGCTAATTCATTCCTTCATTCCTTTTGTTGAAGTTGCGAGTTTGCATTGGGGAGGTCAGATCACGGCGCAGATCACCTGTCGATCCTGTTTCTGTGTCAATGGGGGTGGGTCGACACGAACCCTCGGCTTGGCATCGCTGTCAATCGTCTCGATATTGCGCCGCTCAAGCAGCGACACCGCAATTTTATGCGCGCCACGCGGAGGGGAGCAAAATCCAGGTTGTCACGACACCGCAGCGATATTAGGGCGCCGCATCGGGTTGCACTGTTGGTCGACCTTCCGGAATCGATCAGGAGGAGCGAGGGCCATCGGCTTCCGGACCGTCTAATGCCGAGAGGCGACAGCGCGCCATCTACCACAGACAAGCTACTGTCAACACTACGACTCGGCACCTTGGAGCGGGAGCTATGCCCAGCTCGGAAACAGGCCGTACCAGATTGCGCGCATTTTGGATCGCGTTCTCGGCATGCGTGCCACAGGCGCGACGTCATTAGATGACCCTTCTCTCCTCGAAGTGTTCGGCCTTACTCTGGAGCTTCGCTCGCTGCCTTCGCGCGCTGCCTTTATGCAGCGTGGAGGCTCGATATTAACGCTGCCGTGTTCCACCCGCCCTTCCACCAGTCCCGTGGCTGCAAACCTATCATGTGTATAAAAGGCGCAATAACGGCAAGCATCGAGCGGACCCGAACGAGATTAGCCGCCAGTCGGTAGATCATCTACCGCTCAACCGCCCCGTGGCTGCCGGGCCTGCAGAACCTGGGGAAAGCTGGGGAACGTTCTTCTGGGGGGAGGTCTAGACGTTGCTGGTCATGACCTTGGTTGTGGCTGCAGGCCAAAATGTGGGGTGGGTTGTCTGTTGATATAAAGTAAATAGGGGCGCTCTCTGCCGACCTGGTTGCCCTCCCTCGCTCTCTCTTGGACCCCAAGCCACTCCTGCGACTTCTTCTTTTCTTTCTTCGATTCAGGAAATCACCAGAGCCTCAAAATGCTTTTCAACTCTGCATTCGCCGCTGTGGCGCTCCTCGCCGCCGAGGCTGCCGCCCACGGTGCCGTTACCAGCTATGTCATTGCTGGCAAGAAATACGAGGGGTAGGTTTCATTCATTGTTTCCCGAAATGGGAATGAATTGCTAACTGAAAACAGCTACCAAGGCTTCTCTCCTTCCAACTCCAAGAACGTCATCCAGCGCCAGTGGTCCACATATGACCCTATCATGAACCCCGCCGACGCCAAGATGCGCTGCAACGGCGGCACCTCGGCCAGCCTCGCTGCCACCGCCGCCCCTGGCGACAAGGTCGAGGCCATCTGGGGACAATGGACCCACGCCCAGGGCCCCATTCTCGTGTGGATGTACAAGTGCGCAGGCGCTCACTCCTCGTGCGACGGCTCCGGCGCCGGCTGGTTCAAGATCGACGAGGCCGGCTTCAAGGGTGACGGCAAGACCGTCTTCCTCGACACCGAGCGCCCCTCGGGCTGGGAGATCGCCAAGCTCGTCGGCGGCAACAAGGGGTGGACCTCGACCATCCCTGCTGGGCTCGCTGCTGGCAACTACCTCATCCGCCACGAGCTCATCGCCCTGCACCAGGCCAACGCACCGCAGTTCTACCCCGAGTGCGCCCAGCTCACCATCACCGGCACCGGCACCGCCGAGCCCCCGGCTAACCTCAAGGTTGCCATCCCTGGCTACGCCAAGATGACGGATTCCAACATCAGGATTCCCATCAACGACCACACCATTTCTCAGGTCTACGTCATTCCCGGCCCGGCTGTCTGGAAGGGCACTGGTGCCGCCAAGAGGTTCATCGCTTAAGAGGACAAGATATAAAGCATCATATGACATGAAAATCGTTTCTTTTCAAATAGCATAGCCGCATGGAGAGTTGGGGTTTGACACACTTTGTACATACTTTGTCGACGCCGCGGGAGAAGACTGCGTCGTTTCATTCTTATATCCGAGCCTGCTGTAGCAGCTGGTGATAGGTTGGGCTGGCATCATTACAATCAGATTTTGAAACCAATTTTTCGCTCAACTACTCGCTTTGTAACCCTCCCCCGCCAATCTCGTTCAGCCTCTGTCTACAAGCCTAGCTTCAGTTTCTCCTCTCAACTCAAACCGCGGTCTTCGCTGCAACAGGCAGTACCAGCTTTGACAACTTCGACCCATGATGGTGAATCGTACATCTCGAGGGCCTCGACTCGGTGGCCGTCACCGCGTCGTCACGGCTACTCCCCGGGTTCCGATGGTAGATCCTTGCGCATCCGCCCGCAACGTAGACTCGCATGCAAGTCCCCTTCATAAAAACGTGAGCACACCCCCGAAGCTTGAACTGCACCGTATCCTCCCAACGGTCCTGACCAAGCCTTAAATACCCCTGTGATGTTGCGCGAGTGGCCGTCGACGCCGACCTCGCTGAGGTGAACGAAGAGGTCAACGTAGGGGTTGTCGCTTGAATGAGTGAAGTCAACTGTCGGTGCTCCGAGGACTTCGATGTCATGATCGAACGGCTCAGTAGTGAATGTGATGACGTCGGAGCGCAGGGCTAGGGCACCGTCGATGGTGCTTCCGGGTTCTGAAGGTCCGAGGATGGATGGGACCGCTAGTGGACGGGGTCGGACTCTCTGGGTCGAAGGTGAACGATGTTGCCGTGTCGAGAGGCTTGGTAGGAGAGAGATGCCAGAAGCAGAGTTTGTTCTCGCTTTGGAGGAACACCTCAACTGGGTTCGTCATCGGCGGCCACTCTCACATCATCCTGCACTCGTTGACACCACCGACGAAAATCCGGGCGCCGCCGTCATCCCACTGCTTCTGCTGAGCCGTTCGATCATGACATCGAAGTCTTCGGTTGCTTCCCGAGATGCGTCTCCAGCCACGCAAACGTCTCCGATGTGATCCCGCTCACCCCCATATGCAACCACGGCCCAACAATCATCGCCACGCCCGTCTTCCTCTCCCTCAACTTCTGATACGCCTCCACCGTCTGCTCCAAAAAGATATCATGCCACCCCCCAACTAGCAACACTAGAATCTTCTCTTTCTACAAAGCCTCCCATCTGTCTCATCCATTCCCAATACCCATCGCTCAAATCCCCCCCTCTCTACAACCTCCTCAAACCACCCCCCCTTCCCCCGAACTCCCAAAATGCCCTTCCACCGCCCCCCTCAAGTTCACCGCCCCAAACTCCCCCTTCAACCTCCCCTACGCCTTCACAAAATTCCAAGTCTTCCCCATCACCCCTCCCCATCACCCCTCCCCATCACCCCTCCCCATCGCCCCTCCATCCCCCTCGCCATCTCCGCCCAAACCAAAAATCCCATATTCATCGCCCCCGTTCCCCACACAAACTCCCCCACATCAAATAACGGCACACTCAGCACCGCAGCTTCAATATCCTCCATCCCGTCGCTCCCCATCATCGCAAACGCAGAATACGCAAGACAACGCATCCCGTGCATAGCAAAGGAGCCGATACACCACTCCTGCTCCCTCATCCATTCCACGATTGCTTTTCCGTCGGAGGATTCGGTACGGAAGGGGTCCCAAGTTCCGGTTGAGCCAAAGGTACCGCCGCAGCTGACGAAGAGGACGGTGTACCCGCGTGCGGCGAAGACGGTCGAGTGGGATAGGGTGGCTTCGATGCCGCGGCCGTGGGGAACTAGGAGGGGGATTGTGCCGAGGGAGGTTTTCTCAGAGTTGGGGAAGGTGGGGAGGTAGAGGTTGGCGGCGAGTGTGATTTGGTTAGAGGTGGAGGGGATGGGGATTTGGATGGGGACGTGGGTGTAGGTGCAGCGCTCACGGGGGGGGGGGGGGAGTTTGGCGTAGTGTGACATGAGGCGGTCGAGGCGGTTTGGATGGTTCCTCTGTGGGCGGCGTGGTGGGCGGCGTGGTGGGCGATTGGTTTGTTGAAGGTGATGAGAGGTGCAAGTTGAGGTTGGAATTGAGTTTTCGTCCGTGGAAGCGCGCGCAGTTGTGCGAGATGTAGTGTTGCGTTGGCCGCGAGATGGGTTCAGTTTGTTTGTGTGAAAGCGGGGAAGTTGAAAGGTGAGGGAATGTGTCTTGTTGTATCTTTGCTGTTGCGCTGAACGCTGGTTTTCGGATGGAAGGCTGCTCGTCGCGCGCCTGCCCGCTCGACACGTCCCAATTGAAAACCCAAACGCAAAGCGGGGGAGAACATGTCAGTTGCCCGTTTCCCCGTTCATGATCGAAGTGGCTGTCTTTGGGACGAAATTCCCCACAGCTCTCTACGCCTAAGCAAGAGAGCCATCGTTTGGGTGTGAAGTCTGAGTTCACCGCCCCCGATCCACATCATCCTGGAATCTGATGACGCCAAATTCCCGCCTTTTGCTGGGAGTGTGAAAAGACGATAGGAGACGAACCGCGACGACCAACGGGCTAGTGCCGACTAAGGTACTCAAGGGTTAGGGTTCTAGGCTATTCCCAAAACTTCAACTGCGCGAGGGATGGACACGCCACAACGAGAAAATGATCCTAGGTCCACCAAGCGAAAGTGGATCACTTGACTGCTTGGCCGTCAGCTCGATCGATCCGACGTCATTCCAGTTGTGCAAAGAGTGTCGCTCTCGCTGGCTTTGCGCTGCGTTAACGGAGTGATTATTCCTGATCAACGAATCCACCCGCTCGGGCCTCCCAGCCAAGGAGTTTGACAGAATGGGAGAGGGTGAAAATACCACGTCGCAATTGCGGCTGAGCCACCAATTTCCCCCCCACACGATTCCGCCTCTCCAACCAGCGCTCAGCCCGCAAACCGCAGCACCTCATTTGCTCATCGCCAATGCCTGCTCAAAATTGGCGAAAAATTGGCACGCATAATCCATGGCGCCCATGCCCCCCGATCGGGCTTGGTCAAAAAGTGCTCGGTTTGCAGTTCTTCATCCACACAGGGCCTGTCTTTCCCCCCTGGCCGAACCGTCGTTGCATCAAATTTGGGCGAATGTAACCCACAGCGCGGCGAGTGGCCGATCACGACCACGTTCCCCAGGGACTAACCAAGCCCTCGGGGCCCAGGGGCAAACCTGTAGGTACCAGGCCGAAAATAGAAAAAGGAGACGCTCCCTCCATGTAACGCAACGCAGCATTTCCCGACCGAGTCCCTTTCGACAGCATCACAGTCGCTACCATGAAATTATTCACAACATTTTTGCTGTCTGCCTTCCTGGCGACCCAGGCATTGGCGCAAGGGAATTCCGAGGCGGCAAAGATAAACAATGGCACAGGCACGGAAGAGTTCACCTTCACCGTCGAGGCCACATTCAGAGGGAAGAAAATACCCAAAAATGAGATCAGGCTCAACAAGATGGCTCGCGGAAAGGACGCCAACCCGGGCAAAAAACTCGGGCTCGAAAAGAAGAAGAACAGCCAGTCCGACAACGACGCTGGGTCAGTCAAGCGACCCCGCCGAGCGACACCCAATCCGGCCGCTAGCAGCGGCAACTGGTGCGGTTCTGTCAGACGCGGGATGTCAACAAACCAGATCAAGCTCATCCACGCCTACTTTCAGCACCCAACGTGCACCAAGCGAGCGGGCCAGACGTATCCTCAGGCGGTAGCGCAGTGGGCGGGTATCGATGGCGACAGTTGGGGAGGTGCTCTGCTGCAGTCGGGCACAGTCTGCAAATTTGACAATTCATCGGCTACGGTGAGGTATGCGCATATTCCCGAGAGCCATACCCGCCACTCGGACTACACTGACACTCATGCGACTGCAGAAACGAAGCTTGGTGGCAGTGGCTCCCAAGCGGTGCTTACACCATCAGCTCTCTCCCAGTTGCTCCCGGCGACTGGTTCGAAGTCACAATCAACACGACCTCTAACAGAGCCGGCAAGGTGTAAGTCAACTCACCTACATTGCCCATATGAACTACCACTAACTTGAGTCTGTATCACAGCACGCTCGCCAACATCAGCAAAGGTTACGCCTACACCATCACAATCTCCAACGGTGCCGCCCTCGGGCGCGTCGATGCCGACTGGGTCATTGAACGCCCGACATACGGGTCCAGTCTCGCTGGCCTTCCCAAGTTCAGCGATGTCTGGTTTCAGAAGGCGTATGCAACGCGAGTGAAGGGCGGACCAGCCAGCAACCTCGGGATACTGGGTTCCACGCAGCTGCAGATACCAGGTCTTTGTGCTTCTGCGGAGTATGACAACGAGAATGCGGTCTCTTGGTCGTTGTAGCGGAGTATTGGTCGAAGGGGGCTAACGGGGGCTTGTTTGATTGTAAGAATAGCATGAAAGGGCGAGCAGGTAGATTTGGTACGCATCTGGATAGCGCGATTGCACGGTGGAGTATGAGTTTGCTTCAAAATTTGCTCAATGAAGGGGCAGATGATCCCACTTTTGAGGGACTTTAGAATAGCCGGCCAGTAGTACAGCTGACAGCAGCCGGAGATAAAAGGCATCGGCATTTTGGTACAAAATTCTTGAGGGTTTCGTCTGGTGAGGGTGTGATCTTGAGCTCGGGCACTGGAAGGCACCGAAGTGAGCAATCGCCCCAGCGATGATACTGTGCTAACAAACCCTCAGCAACCCGCCCGCCAGCCTAACGAAAAGGGGTAAAAACACAACGCACACTGACATTTCCTATCGCACTAGAATGAAACAGCTCAACGCCCGCGCGGGGTATCCGAAAAACCAACGCTATACAACAATCAAGACAATCTATGTGTACCCTCCCCATTATCAACTTCCCCTGAGCTCTCAACAACCCCCAACACACCCACCCCCATTCCCCGTCCCCTCAAGCCCGAGGATAAATCCTCTTCAACTTCCTTCCCCCATAACACTAAATAATCTCCTCCCCTATCTTCCTAAGGTCGTCGTACGTCAACCCCCCCTCCCCCCCGCGCGCGTCCCAAAACTCCCTTGGCGGGTCCGCCCAGGTCTTAACCATCTTCTTCCACCCCCTCTTCGCTTCCTTTTCCGCATCGTCATACTCCCGCATCTTGTGCGGCCGCTCCTCCAGGCACTCAATCGGGAGGCGGAACTTGACTTGTTTCCACTCGGTCTTGAAGTGGGTGTTGATGTTATTCATGAACTTTTTGGTCGCATCGGGGGCAGGCGACCTGGAGCATCTCGACGGGGTCGTAGGGCTCGGGGATTATGTTGGTGCAGGTGGCGGAGGTGGAACAGAGGGATTTGATAGGGAGCGGGGGGTAGGGTTGTTTTGTTCTGCGGTGCCGGGCGGGACAGGGGGGGGGGGGGGGGGTTCCATGGACGGGCCTTGACAGGAGTAGATGGTGTTTGTTTAGATTATGCACATCTTTGGGGGGTGGGTGGGTGATAAGAGTTCAGGGGTGGGTCGGGTTGATGGTACAGGCGTCACGGGGGTTAGAGAATACGTTGGTGGGCGATGGGCAGGTGGACGGCTATCTTGGAAAGGGAGTAGTAACGAGGCGTAACGGTGAGAGAGTTGATGGCGTGTTGTTCAAGGCTCGTGATAGGTTACAATAATGTGTGGTAAGTATGATGGACTACTGCTGGCCAGGGGGGGTTCGCAGCAGCTTTTATGCACTGGACTTCTACGTCCACAATTCTGGGAGCCCAAGGGCCTCCAACCCGCTGTACTAACTCGTATCCGAGGGTTGGATGAGTTGGCCTCAGCATGTGCTCAAACACCTGTAATCTGATGAGACGATTCCCAGGCTGATTGCAAATAAAGGTAACGCTGTTGGGAATTTGGCCGTAGAGGGTGATACTTCTTGGACGGCAGTCCAGATGCATGATTGCTGAAGAACACGCGCCCCCTGAGTTCTTGGATTAAATCCGGGCAAGACTTTTACAGCTGGTTGATGGCAGCAGGGACCTCCGGGAGATAGGTACGGGCGCATTGAGATGTAGTGCGGGCGCCGTGTTGCGCGCGGAGTGACGGGCCCCGCGTGGAGGACGTCGGGACGAGTGGAGGCTCACAAGGAGGACCGGAGCCGGGCTTCGTTTTGTTTTCTTGATCAACTCGTTGCTCCGAGTGGGGCTGTCAAGCGAAAAGAACTTGTCTGTTGAGATTTCGATCCAATCGTGCTGCCGTGTGTTTGACTCACCCTGTGCTGTGATGCCCCTTTTTTCTCAATCATTGTTTGCCCCGTGCAGAGTGACCTGTGCTTCGAGCTGGTGACTCCCATGATCCGATGGATTTCTGTCGTCATTGTGCTGTCGTTTGGACACTCGAGTCTCCATTGCCCGAGGTTGAGGGTTGGGACCACCACCGGGGACGGATAAGGGCGGTTTGGCGGAAGTCGAGTAGAGGTCTAATGAGACGAGATCAACAAATCTGTCAACTCCGGCTGGCGAAGGACAATTGGGTTTTCACGACCCACAATCCATATCGCAGCTTCCGCCGCCCAGACCTGACGACCTGCGCCAGCTGAAATGAACTGTAGCGGATGCACCAAGTACGATGGGTCCGGTATGGCTAATGAGCGGTGTGAATCTGAATCTTTCCAACTCGATGATATCTGCCCAGTTTGACGGCTGAATTGAACTGATGGGAGCGCCTCGCTAGCAGCACTTGGCATGGATTCAAGGCTCACAAGTCAACGCGCCCCGTATTCAAGTCATCAACGGAACAACCCACTCGCGAATTGCCATTCGCAAAGTCAATGGCTTTCTGATAGGGCTGACGACAATCGCTCGACCGTGACGAGCTTGTCCCGTCCAATCCATCCATAATTACTTACGGAGGAGATCAAGCGCTGATAACCCACCTATGCCACAAAATTGCGCCCGCGGTCTCAACGCCAACAAGGAGCCTTGGAATCACGAGTCAAATCCGGAGATATTGTGAAAGGGAGGATTCTTCATTGGGGTGTATGAGTCCCTCCCGCCCCCCGCCCCCCGCCCCAAAGAACCGCTACACGACAAAACACAACGCAAACGGAACCCAACGAGACCAAAACTCAGCGCGCCCTTTAGAAGCTCCACGCAAAGTTTCAAGTCCGTTGCCTCACCAACGATGTTCCCCCGACTCCATGCGTACCGCAAGGTCGACTCCACGGCCACAATCCACTTGTTCGCCATTTCCTGCAAGCTCTGCCTCAACTTGGAGTAGCTGTTCTTGTGGCTCCGCTGGAGGGTATTGCTAAATTATACTCCATCTGCGACTAATCGGCCTTCACATTGTCCTTGTGCTGCTCGATGAACCGACCCCAAACCTGGTTGACTTCCTGGCTGTACACGTCCTCGACTCTCGCCTTCCACTCCTCCTTCCACCATTTGTTCAGGGCCTCGATGCGCGGGGGGTGGCATTGCGGGCAAACGAGAATTCTCGTTGTTGGGACCAATTCGATCTGACACAACACTTCTCGTATTGTCAGGAGGCTCAGTCCTGGGGTTAAGGTGTTTTAGTAGGTCGGAGGGGGATTTAGTTTCCGCAATGACAGCGCGAGAATTCCACGCTGACATAAGGTAAATAGGAAGAGAGAAGGTACCTGTGCGTGCCCCCATTCTCGCGTGTGTGAGAAATGCTGAAGGTTGAAGTGGGTGGCCCGTGCGTCGAGTGAGTCTAGTGTTGATGACTCCAACGATCCGACGAACTGTCCGTCATCGCCCCACCATCTCCAAGCCGCAAACCACCACCCGAGGAGAATAAACCAAAGCGCTTACGAACCCACCACACCCGTAGTCGTACGATTACGAGACGTCCATCTGAAAATGAAAACCGACAATTACCTCAACCTCTGCCTTGAGCAGGCCGCGCAGTCGCCGCTGTTCCACCGTCACGGCAGCATCGTTGTCAAGGGCGGCAAAATCATCGGTCAGGGCTTCAACGACTACCGCTCTGGCTACGACGGCGGCGCACTCAAGACTGGCCGATTGCCCGCTGCCTCCTTTCCCCTCGACGACGCCGTCGTGTCCAAGCGAAAGCCCAAGTCGAAATTAACCGACCCCCCGAGCGCAAGCACCTTCGTGCCATTCGAGCGAAGCGCTGGCGGCGGCGGCCCCGCGAATACGTGCTTCAGCATGCACTCAGAGATGATGGCCATCAACTCGGCCCTCGCCGCGTCCAGCACCCTGGCCGCTAGCACCGCGTCGTTCATTAAACCGCACTTCAAATTATCGGGTCGTCATTCGAAACCCAGCCTACTACGAGGCAACGACGCTGTCAAATCCTACGTCGAGCGCGTCTGCCTGGACGCCATGGGACCAGATTTCAAACAATGTACCGGCGCGGTTGAGGGTGACGAGTGGCGTTTTGAAGCCAGTGCATCTCGATGCGACGCGGCGGCAGAATACCAATTCCAACTGCAATCAGAATCTGAATCTGAATCAGAACAAGAAGAATGGTCGGAAGAAGAACAAGAATAAGGAGCACTTGACTGCTGCTAGAAAGAGCAACACTAAGGGAGGAATACACGCGGGCTCGCAGATCTACGTGTTGCAGCGTGCCCATGAGCATATCAACACTACAGTCCCTACAGCTAGAAAGGTACGTTGGAGCCCCTTGGACGAGTTGTCTGCACTAACCCCTGCGCAGCAGCAGATTGTAGCCCCATCCCAGAATCACGTCCTGTTACCTAAGGGCCGCGCAAGACAGACATCTCGAGCCGTCCACGATAGAATGAAGCACCCAAAGCTTGTCGGTGCCGACGTTTACGTTACCCGCTTGGCGAATAGTAGCCCATCCCCCGTCCAGCATCCGGCGGGGTCTGCACCTATGTCTCGTTCTGCTTTGGATGACGATCCCCTATTTCCCGCCACATCCTCATCGACAGGTTCGCTGCACGATGAGCTGACCTGCAAGACCCCGACACCTGCTCCCCTGCCGTTGGCAACATGTTCACCCATCCGAACAGCTGTCGACTCCCGTCCCTGTTACCGTTGCGTATGCTATATGCACAGCGTTGGAATCAAGCGTGTATTTTGGACCAACGGCGAGGGCAAGTGGGAGGGAGCCAAGGTTCGAGATCTGGCTGACATGCTAGAGGGCTCTGGATCTGGCGGTGAGGGTGAAGTGGTCTCGGGGCTTGGAGTGTTTGTCACCAAGCATGAGGTTCTCATGTTGCGGAGGCTGCTGGGGAGTTGACGAATTTTCAGTCTTGGAGCATCAAGGTCAAGGTCTTCCTTCGGCGGGAAGCGCCGTCAATGTCTCATTTTTACCGCCCACAGCCTATTTTCTTGACCGAGAACCGTAGCCGTATCGAGAGGCCGTATTATCAATGCGCCGTTGTAGTGTCTCGTCGGTGTTTCTAAATCTTGGCGGGTGAAAAGAACTTTGAGAGTCAACACTAGCAGGTGGTGGTGGTTGGAGGTGGGCAACTTCTCCGGTCTTTCCTCACCAACCAGGCATTTAAAATTTTGAAACTTGGCACGGGTGTCCTGTCGCTATTGGGCGGAGTACCCCTCTTCTTCACACCATGCACCTCGTCCTCGCTCTTTTCGCGTCCTCGCTCTATTCGCGATGCTGCAGGAGAGGCTGGCACCAACGGGGCGACGTGGTAGGACGCCACCATGTTCGATTTCGGACATATCTACCTAGGAGCAGACTGTCATGCGCGAATCAATGCGCGGCACTTCCCGCACCTCTAGGCAGGATGAGAGACTGCTGGTGGGCTCATGATTTGTTGTCGCTGAAGATGCTCTGAGTGGACATGCAGGCTGACTTGGGGCCCTTTTGGACAGTCCAAAGGTACTAGTTCTTCTTGGTCTGGCTGGCTGAGCGGCAAGGAGGCATCATGGAAACCTTCGATGGATAAAGTTCAGAGCGTCCCGGGCTCTCGGTACCGAGTTCGAAACCAAGTTCTGGAACCTTGTTCCCCTGAGTCAGAGGCCTGGATATATGACTTGTCCTCTCCTCTCCAGTCGGTTCATTTCATTCACTAAAGCTTCAATCAAATTCCCAAACGCCAGCTTCGACCACACGAGGTTTGCAACGAATACATTCTGACGAACTCCCGTCATCAACCGACTCACTCACTCACGATGAACACCTCTTTGAACATCGCTGAAATCACACTCGCCCACTCTTCTGATCCACTCCAGCGCATCGGCTTCGGCGCTTGCGGTAGTGTCTGGGCAGATGCATCACTGCCCGACATCGACAAATGCGGGCACGCCATCGTTCTCAAGCGAGCCGACGGTTCGCCATCCCGCTCAATCAGTAACGAGGCCACAATTCACAAGCACGTCCTGTCCTGCCTCGAAAGCTCCAAATGCAACACGCTCAAGACTGGCTTGGTCAATTTCCCGTCCCATGTTGCGTTTCTCGACGCCGGAGCGACAATCTGGTCGGATATTCTTTCACGCCTACCCGTCGACTCAACGCCATGTGAAGCCCTCATCAGCGAGCGCATCATGCCATTGCCTCGGGCGACTAGAAAGCTACTGGTTGAACAATTGTGGAATGGTCCCGTCGACGAAATCGAAAGCATCCTCGATGACAAGCGAAACGAGCACTGCTTAGTACGCCCCTATCTCGGCCGTCGTCGCACCAGGACCAGCACGAGGAGGCTCAATTTCATCAAACTCCGAAACTACCTCCTCCACATCGACCAGATCGAAGAGCTCGGGTTGCCCGCTCACGAATACGCGAGCGCAATGGCCGACGCTCTCGCCTTTCTGCTTTGGGTCGCTGAAATCGACGCCTGCGACGTCGAGTTCGTTCTTGCGAGGCTTCGCTCTGGAGCTACTGAAGGCTCAGGTAATCACTTCACCACCGGCCCTCTTGGGTCGTGCGCGCTGTGGGTTCTGGACTTTGACTGCTGCAAGCCGCTGCCGATGACAACCGAAGGGGTCCAGCAGGCAGTGGAGAAATTCTGGCGGAACGACCCGTATTATCCCAACCCGGACACGAAGTGCGAGGAGGATGCATCACTTTGGAACACATTCAAGACACGGTTCTTGGATACAAGTGCGGAGATCATGGCATCGAAACCGGAAGGGATCCGTCACCTTCCGGAGGAATTCATCAACAGGGTCGTCGACTCCATAGGAGTCTACTCGAAGGGGGTGCCAACAGCTACACCGTTGTAGGGGTTGGGCAGCACGGCTGCCTTGAGGAAAGTATCAGGATGAGCCGCTAGGGCAGTCCGAGAATAAGTTCCTGTTGAAATGCTATAGAAGACAACACATGGCACCTATACTCACACCGTCAAGAAGACGAACCTCATGTGAATGAGCGTCCACGCGAACAAGGCCGGCAGAAGCCCGCTTGGTAAAAAAAACTGAACTATAATCATGAGGCGGTGACAGGATTCTGCTGCCTTGCAAATTTTCATGCCACCATCATGAGTAGACTACGGACGAACATTTTGCATCGTCCAAAATCGCTGAATAGTGAAGTTTGCAACGCATTCAGTGCTAGAAATATCATATCTAGCAACTCGTTGAGCTTGATTGATGTTGTTTTGCAAACGCAGTCAACGGTGCTCCCACGGAACCTTAAGGCGGCTCCTTCCTTCCCTCTATCAACTTTAACAGCAAAGTGGAGCCGTATTTTCAAAACAACTGTGTCCAATTGTTCACTTGCCAAACCCATTTTCTAGCAAGGCGAACCTTCTCTACCCCGCCTTCCACGGCCTCTTCCACGCCGTTTTCCTTCTTCAAGCAACTCAATACGACTGCATTCGCACCTGTGAGTATTCTCAGCTCATCTTGATTAACTTCGATTCACGATTTGCAGACTTGCAACTGAACTGACTCAGCTCTCTCGCAGACTTGCAACTGAACTGACTCAGCTCTCTCGCAGACTTGTAACTGAACTGACTTAGCTCTCTCGCAGACTTGTAACTGAACTGACTCAGCTCTCTCGCAGACTTCACTTGATCCCTCGATACTCGTGATTCGACGATGGCCGACTTGCCTTCAAGCTCCCGCCGCGCCTTGGCCGCCACCGACGCCACAGACACTTCCGTGGACCAATCACTGGCTCAAGCCGCCATGGAAAGCATGCGCCTCGGAGAGAGATTGGAGCATGAGGCTGTTTCCGAGACACCAGAGGCGATTTTGAAGAGAATGCTATCTGTGAAGACTGTGGTGTCAACTGGATCGTCTTTCGCTCAGAGACAACAAGCAGCAATTGGCAGCAACACAGAGTTCAGAGAGATCGGCACTGGCTCAATCGGCAAAGTCTTTGAGCATCCCGGGACCATTCTGGTCTACAAGGTTCCCGTGGCTGATCAGCCAGAAAAGCTTTGGAACAACTATCTGAAGCATGCACGCGTCTACGAGAGCTTCGAGGCGATGCCTCCTGTCGACGAGCAAGTTGTGATCCCCCGCTGCTTCTTCTACACCAACCCGGACGATGAGGCATTCTGGACTCAAAATCTGGAGTGGTTTCCCGATCTGCCCTTGTTCCCTCGAGTCGCTCACCATGTTCTCTGCATGGAGAGAGTATTTCCCCTTCCCCTCCCCATCAGAAATGCTCTCATCGAGAAGTTTTGCCCGCCCATGTATCAGCAGTCAGCGAAGAAGTATGAAGCCAACAAGGACTGCTTGATCCGCCCGTATCTTGGGCGCTTGAAGTATGGATATGGGAACTATCCCGGTTTCAGTCTCCGCAACTTCCGACTCCATGCAGATGAGATCATGGACCTCGGCCTGGATGCATCGGAGCTATGCACGAGCATGGCTCGCGCATTGGCTGTGCTGCATTGGCATGCCAAGATTGATGGCGAGGACATCGAGTTCGTCATTGGAAGCTCCCCGCTGAAGGAGAAGGTGGTTTCCGTCAGCAAGGCCTCAGAGTTGTCGACCATGGCCCCTTACACCAGCACATACGACCGAGTGCAGCACAACACCCTCAACTTCACCAAGAGAGTCACATCACTGTGGATGTTGGACTTCGATGCCTGTTCCGATATCACCATGGACTCCAATGGTGTTGATATGGCTGTGAAGGCATTCATCGGCAGCAATATGTACTGCCCCAAGCCACACAACAACAATGCATTCATCGCCAGCATGTGGTCTTTGTTTTCTGAGCGTTATGTTGAGTACAGCGACTACATCCTCGAGGATGTACTGAAGACGACTGGGCTGAAGCACCTCCCCCGCGAGTTCATCGAGAAGGTCTCATCTGAGACAGCACGACAACAGGAAGCCAGAAGCATGAGGTCTGCGTCTGCGTCTGGTTCTGGTACGGGTTCTTTCGGGTCGATGCGCAGAGCAAGAATGGAGACTTCCCAATCTAGCACTGGATCGATGAGAGATACGGGCTCCCGTCGTGTATACATGCCATCGCGCGGCGGATCTTGGAGAGGGGACCGACACATGCCCTCTCGGGGTGGATCTTCGAGAGGACGACGGGATGGATCGATGCCTGAGGGTAGATGGAGAAGGACCGACGAGAGTTGAGCTGCGCAGCTAGAACACAGAGTCGAGATCGTGGCCTTTGTATTGATAGTTTTCTTCTCCTCTAGATAGTTATCTTAGTCACATCAAGGGAAGCACAAGTCCACCAATTTGCATCGTCCAAACAGTGTACGATTAGGTTGTTCCACCATTGTGATGCCTGTGTCGGATGTCACCATTCACATCTCCGCCTTCAACCCAGTCCATCGCCATCAATTCTCCCTCCACACAGCCTGATCCCACCCCAAATTCTTCGGCCCCAAATGCACCAACCCGTCCCCCACCGCCGTCAAATACCCTCCCGTCTCGGCATGCACCAATCCCCAATACGGGTTACCACCACCAGCCCACTCAAACAGATGATTTCCCGTGAGAATATCCGTCGTTGCCCAGAACCTCCCCTCCTCATCCTTTGAGAGATACGCATCCCTGGTGTAGTGCGACCCCATGGCCTCGGACTTGAGCACGAAGAACTGCGGCGCCCATGATGAGTCTCGGCAGGAGGTGAACTGCTGGTACCAGCCGCGGTTGGTCCCAGTTGAGACAAGGAGGCCGCTGGCTTCGATGATGGTATAGTATTTGTCGCTATTGGCGGATTTGAGGAAATACTTCGCGCCGCAGGTGAAACCGCCGAGGGCGAGGTTAGGGATGGTGAGAAGGAGGAGGGGGAGGAAGGTGGTGAGTTGATGGAACATTGTTGTGGCAGTAATGGATGAAGAAGTCTCCGTACACACACCTGTTAGAGGGCAGTTGAGCCGAGACTTCATAAGGTGATAGAGGGGAGTCAGACGAGGATCCTCTCTGCAGTTGGACATAACGCAGAGTTATATAGACACACGCGCAATGGAAAACAAACCCGACGGAGGAATTGATTCTCGAAGAACTCGATACCGGAGGGTAAGACATGTAAACCAATGGTTCATTAAATTAGCTTAGCTCAAGAGCTCCATTTTCCCATTACTCGCTTGTATCATTCGCTACAACGCAAAACCAATGCATGCTTTCGGACATCGCGCAACCGAGCTTCCAGCCTCACACTCGCTTGTTACTCTCGTGCGGGATCAATTTTGGTTTTGATGAACAATTCCCTCGGTTTTTTGAATCGTGATGCTCGTACGGGCCGGATGCAGTGTACTCATAGCGGTGTTGGGTTGCTTTCCTCAATGTAAGCTCTGGAGAGGCTTGTAGAGGTACGGCTTTGATTGCTGACCCAACTATCGGTGTCTTTGGTTAGACGAGGGCCATACCTTGCAGTAGCAACTCAATGCTTTTCAGTCTCAAAACTCCTGATCTAGCTTACCAGCCTTCATGCCGCTGTTCTTTCACACACCGGTATCCAGGTTAGTGGTCGGTTCTGTTGAGTTTGGGATGACGTTGCGCCGAAGGAAGACACTATGCCAAGAAGGCAAATCGGATTTTTCTCATCAGAAGCCGGTAATCCTCATCCCAACAAAACATCCTTCACCCACTCCTCCCCGCCTAACAACCCCCTCCCCATCTCCCCCTCCGCCTGCTCCCACCTCGTACTAAGAAACCACCTCGCCGCCACGCACCCATACGCAATGATCGCGCACACCACCCCTCCCCAGCCCAACACCAAATATCCCTTCCTCATCCTCGCATCCACCATCCGCCCCTCCGGCAACAACCCCTCAAACTCCCTCAAACTCCTCACAGAGTAATACCCCGCCTCCGTCCCCTTCACCACCATCAATAAGCAATAAATCACCGCCTGCCTGTACCACCAACACCTCAACCTATCCCAAATCCTCGCGCTCGCGGGTATCCTCGCGACTTGTTCCGCCGTCCCCTTCGGGAACCGGCACCACCGTCTCATGATCGCGAATCGACACCGATAGCGCATCCATTCTGGGCGGTAGCGGACGATGATTTCGTACAGGTACAGCAAGACAATGATGGGTATTGGCATGTAATCGATAAAGACGGAGATGACAGCCCCAAAAAAGCCGGGGTCGTACTTGAAGCGCCAGGACGAGGAGGCAACGCGCTTGACGGCGAGCCAAAAGGGGTTGCAGCGGGAGGCGTCGGTTTCGGGGTTGGGGGTGAGGTTGTGGGAGAGGCATGATGTCTCTGGAGGAGGGAGGGCGAGGATGGAGGGGAGGCGTTGGATCAAGACGTAGGGATCGAATGCGGGGTGGGCGACGAGGGAGTGCAGGATGCCGGAGGTGGTTTGCGCGGAGGGAGAGGAGGGGTACGAGTAGGTGAAGGCGTTCGGGAAGTAGCGGAGGCTGACGAGGTAGTCGTTCGTTTCATTTGAGGGGATGATGCTGTTGAGCTGGAAGGGTCAGTGGGGTTTGGAGTTGGGAGGCTCTGGTGATGCGAGCATTATTACCGAGGCGATGGCGAGCGAGCTGAGACCAATGCGCTTTGCGCCGGGCCGAGCGGAATCTTGGACTTGGAATGTGCCAGCGTGAAGGAAGAAGGCGCTCGTGATGAGGGGCACTGATACAAGAGCCTGGGCGACTCGGAGGAGTCGATCGCCCATCGCTCTGCGGACGTGCTGGCGCGGTAACCCCATCGCGGCGTTGTGAGACGAGCCTGAGGTTGAAAGTCGATGCAAGGCAAAGCCGCCATTACGGCTGCCTAGTAACCGTGCACTTTCAAGGTTCTGCGGGCCGAGGTTGGCTGGTTTGACATACTTCCCGGGCCCAAAACCTAATATTTTGTGGCTCAATGGCGTTGGGTCAACGCCGGGTATGGCGTTGTCAAATAGCGTTTTCCGCGCTGCGATTGTGTCCATCACGGTCAGAATGATTTTCTCCGTTATCGCGTTTTTGTGGTAGCGCCCCCTTGTTTACTTTCGCCCGTCAATCTCCCCCGCCACCGCCATTCCGGCCGCATCCCTTCCTCTGACGCATGGCGACACACCGCCATCAATCGTCCCTCGAGGGCCTGATTGACTTTTGCTCTTCTTCCGCTCGCTCTCTCTTGCTATGCTCGATGGACATGTAACGCTATCAGACTTTGATTTCGGCGAGGCCTTTCTCTGGGTAGCGGAGCTTCTGATAACCAACTTCTTCCTGTCCTGTCGGTACCTCATGCTCGCCCACAACGTCAGGAAACTAGCCGACAACGATGCACAGTGCGTGCTTCTGCCCACAAGACGCCACAACCCTCCCCCGCCCATCGCGAAGCCCTCCATGTTCTTTCCAAGGAAGAACAGCGCTGGATAGAAGATTTCATTGGAACCCCGGAGTGCCTGTCCGCGCTTCGTGAGAACTGCCTCATCCGCGATCGTCATCGCTGCGTCGTCACACGTGCTTTCGACCAAGCTGAGGCCAAAACCTGGTTTATGGTCCAGGGTCAAGCTCTGGACGACGACGGGAATCCCCTTGTCGTCGGTGAAAACTTTGAGTTCCTGGAGGTGGCACACATCATCCCTTATGCTCTAACCAAGGCGGGGGATGACGGAATGGGAGAAGGCCAAAAAAAACAGCTATCGCAGTCCTCAACATGTTTGACCTCAGTGTCACCCATATCATCAAGGGCGCTAAGATCAACCGCTCGTACAACGCTCTCGCCATGATTCTCGGGATGGACGAGTCCTTTGGGCAGCATGAGATCTTCTTTGGGCGTTTACCGCCTGAAGATCATACTTACCGTATCGAAATCTTCCTTCCCCCTGCCCTTGCCAGGCCCCTTCCCATCGAAAGGACTCTCTTCAAACATCCGGCCATCGACCCTCCTTCAGAGCGTCTTCTTGCCCTGCGCCGCGCCAACGCTTACATTCTGCATCTTTCTTGGGCTGACGACTATATTGATACGATCCTCAGTGACATGGAAGATGGCATCATACGTGAGGATGGGTCGACGTAGCTGGGTTCCATGGTGGACCTGGCCTTGAGGGTACATAGTTGATTCTGTGTAAGATACCAACCAGCTTGGTAGGGGTTATCAGTGGGGGTCATCAGGGGAGCCTGACCACGCACTAGACGAGAAAAGTCTTGTTGAATGGCCTGAGTGCCAGACCCTCAGATTAACCCTCCCTCTACAAATCAATCGTGGAGCCGATCGGACCAAATCGCAGATTCGACCAAGTGACCTTCCTGATGGCGCTATTTTAGCATGTGCTCGAGTAGTTTCTGCACTGGCGGAGAACGACTTACGCATTACGGTAGGCAGCGAAAACCTCCCATGGGCCGTCTGTAGGGCAATCTCCACGAGCTACACCCGGCTTGCTCGTATCGGCACCCTTGGGATGGACACTATCGAGCCACGAGTTTCCTGTCTCAAACTGAGAGCAAATGTCAGCATCCTCTGTATACCAAGGGGGAAAGGGGCTCACATCAGGATTAATCGACAACGCCAACACCATCGGTCTCTTCAACATGTCCACATGCGCATCCCATCCCCCTTTCGCTCCAAACCTATCAGGCTCCCCAAAAACCTCGGCACTCTTCGAACACATCTCTTTCGAGATTCCCCCTTCTTTCGGCAGCCCATCCCAGCTTGGCGGTGGCGTATCAATCCTCTTCCCGTCCTGCACAAAAATCTGATACACCCTCTCCGCCTCAAACCTCGTCACCACCGTGAACGGCCGCATCGTATCAACCTTCTTGCCCTCGCCATAGAAATCCCTATCGCCCATTTGGTACGGGTTATACCCACATCCAACCGCATCACATCGCGTCTTTGCCACATCCGCTCCGTCGGAGACAGCACACCCTTCCTCGCCTTCACAAATCGTATACCCATTTCCCGAACAGAGATGAGACCCGAAAGAGTACGACCTCCGATTCGAATTCCACACCGAAAACTCGGGGCAGCACGCTCCATACCGCCCTTCGCCCAAGGCGGGATCAACCTCTGAAGGTGTCCAATTTTCAAGGTTTGCTTTTCCGCCAACAAACAGATGAGTACGCGAGCACTTCGAGTCGCAGTGCCCAGTCCCATATTCCGCGCCAGCCTTGTTGGTAGGATACTTTGCCATCCCCCCATCGGCATCCATCTCCACAAAAGTCAACCCGCTGTTGATACCGCAGCCGGTGGCGGTGAAGTTGACAGTAAACGTAAACTCATTCCCCAGCAGCGTAAAAGTCTGGTATAACTTTGGCGACTCTGACTCAGACGAGGAATCAAGCAGGAAGAATCGCAGCCCGACGTTGGTCTGGAAATCCTTCCATGTATGAGCCGCGAGGGTGACGCTAGTATTCGCAAAGCTCGCGCCGAGACCGTTATTAGGACGATAATCCGCACCGTCGAGCGCGCAGATATCGGTGCAGACTTCTGTGGTGTTGCAGAAACGCGGGTTCCAGTCGTAAGAGCCGAACCAGTGGCAGTCAGAGTAGTTGTCCACAGGGTGCAGCCAGCGCTTGCGCTGGTCGACGGTGAGGGAGCCGTTGACGGGGCTGCAGGTGTTGGCGGCGGCGCAATGCGTCCAGGAGAGGGAGGGGTGACTTTCGCGGTTGTAGGTGCCGATTTGTTGCGAGGTTGAGGGGCTGGGGAGGGCGAAAAGGGGGATTAGCGCCAAGAGTAACATTTTGGAATCGATGCGCTTGATGAAGGGACAAGAAGATGCGAATAGGGGCAGGTGACACGGGCAAGATGTGTCTTGGAGCAGATCGCCAAGAACTGATGCACTGCCACCAGCCAAGAACTTAAAAGTTGTAACCGTCTCAAAAATGCGGGGGAGTTAAATTGATGGTAAAACACAAACACTCACACCACCGTTCGATTCGCCTTTTGGGATGCGGTTTTGTGCAACTGCAGCCCAATCCTTCAAATACTCCCATGATGAGCAACAGCCAGTGAAAAGCTAACCGAAGGCTGAAATGTGTATTAATTACTACGGAGGACTTCGCTTGGTTCCGTCCGGATGAATGGACCCTGTGAGTCGCGAGTGCGGAAGTTCTCTGGATGCAACGCTGCAGCCAAACTTTGTGCGACCGGCTGACCTATTACGGGAGGGATGGGTTTAACACCTTTTCTACCCCCTTGGCGGACACCAGCCTATACCTCCTTACATCCTCCATTTTCCTATTCGTGTCCTATTTGTCTCTGCATTGTCCTGTCAACAACACAATTTCAATTTCACAGGGCTCTCGTATGAGACAATAAGGGGTGTCCCGCTGGACTATGCTGTGCATTGAAACTAATCTGACCACGATACTTCAGTCCTCTCAATCGCTGGCACCGTGTCGGGGGATGTAACGCTTCACCAACCCTTCAGTCCGTACGCCGAAAATCTCCGAGCCGTCCACCAAGTAAGAGACCGGGAAGCGCTAGGGCCGGTAAAGACAGTAAGCGCCCCTCCGTGATGAGACGTCGTCGAAGGCAGAGAGTCCAAAGTGAACTATAAATAAATCATAAACCAAATATGCAAATTGGCCGCCGCCGTCGAAGGTGTCGAGAAGAAACCTCAAGCCAAGGTGCTTGCGCAGAAATAACTCGAAGAGCTTGATCTACAGGCCGGCTACAGGCTTCGGTATGCCTCCACTCAGTACGTGGTTCACAGCCTCGGACTTCCAAAAAAGATGCCATCAAATGCGGCTGTGATGTTGGTTCCCCAATGGGTTGGAAATGCCGCGAGATAAGCAACCAGCCGCTGATGATTGGCGACACCAGGGTAGGGATCCCCAAGATCGACCTTTTCGACGCGAAACGATCCGAAGAAGACTCCTATGCAGACCGCAGCGAACTCCCAGTCAGTGATGGGTTAGGGGATTCCTGAATTCCAAAGTGCAAGACCAAAAATCCCTAGTCTTGGGGCATGCTGGGGTCCCTGCCTATTATCGGGTTCCACGCACCTAGGCCCATGTGCTCAAATGTCCAGAGCACTTTCATCAGCTCACAGAGGAAAAAAGTGTGCATCTGAGTAGGGGAATGCCCTTGGGAAGCGTCAAGGGGCAAATGTCTTGGCGGTTCTTGCACAAATTCGAGCGCCACCAGGTGCGGAGAGTTGAGCAGCGAAGGCCGTCAGCCCTTGGTCATCGGACATGATGCGGTCGTAGAGCCACTGCCCGGCTTGTCGGAAAACAGCCTCTTCCTCTGCAGCCGAGGCATCCGGGTTGGCAACGGCGAAATGAGCATTAGAGGCATAATCCTCGTCTCCCAGGCCAGGGGTGAATTCGTTGTAGGCGCCCACGAATGCGGCGGCAGCAATAAGAACACGGTAAATTTGGCTGGTGGAGTTGGACCTTCCACACCTGCATCCTGTCGGCAAGCTCGGGGTACGGATCGTTGGCGTATCTTCTGTCCTCCGGCCTCCACCCGACTTGGTTTCCGAAAACGGTCGCCAGGGCTTGAAAGAAGTGGTGGAGACTTATTGCCTCGCTAAGCCCGGGGAGTGTGGGGTGCGGCGCGGGTCTCGAGGGATAACGCGTCGGCGGTAGTTCATCGCGGCGCTGGGGATCGAAAACAACACCTATTACATGAGACAAACCTGGGCACCCAAAATTTCCCCTTTTGTGCCTTACCCGCGTGAAACTAGTCACCCCAGCTCAGGGTGGGCTGTAGCACCTTAGTGGTGCGTCAAGGGAAATTGACGGTTTTGGTGGACATGGCACGGCGTATACATAGTTAGGGCTGGAGGCGCCATTTTGCCTTGGTAGAATTCTTGACAGCCGAGGTTTTGAATCAATATGTAAGCCTTTTTCACCACTTTTTATAAAGGCCGTGCTTAAAAGAATAAATTTAGTATTATTTTAAATCTTTTCCTTTTCGTTATCTGGTTTAAATCTTGTTAAATTCTAGCTTCTGAGAGTACTGGAGAGGCCCTGTATTACAGACCTGTGAGCCGCTACAAAGCAGTACTATTCCAAGCCGTACTACGGCGCCGTAGGCGCTGTAGGTGTCAGGAATACTGCACCTTGGGATTGGTGAAAATGAAGTGGGTTCCAGAAGCTTGATTGTATTGCTTCAGGTTGTGTCAGAAACTACCCACTGCGCCAAAAAGCGGGGGAGCCCAATTGCTTCTTGACCCTAGTAGTTACGCTCATATCTGACAGGTTGCTTGTTGAGGTTCCGACTTTCAGTTAGAATCTCCTTCTTTATAGGGGCAAATGTCAACACACCCGTTAGCATGTGCTGACTGGCAGTAAGTGAAGATCACGTCGCTGAACAAGGGGGTGTGCAAACGCATTAGCTAGATTTTTTAACTACGGTCTCGGTTGCCGTGGCTAAAATGAGGATTCTTAGGCGAACATAGTGGTTGATGAGGCCGTGCTGCGGGCAGAAAAAGAAGTGCTTCGCCCGGAGGCAGGCACCCCGAAGGACGCCTCGCTATCCCAGTTGAGGACAGCGATAGTGGTGATGAGGTGAGAGATGATGTATTAGCAGAGCGGAGCGAGGAGGGCGACGGGAATCATCTTGGCGCGTGATGGTTTCGTGTCTTGCTGTGCTGTTTTGTTGGTTTTGGTGTTGGTGGAGGATAGCGAGTGCTGAGGCGCCCAATGCTGTGGTTGCGCTTCGCGGCGGGCGCAAAGCACAGCGAGCCGAGCGCGAAGACAAAAGAGTTCAATGATCGAGATCTCAGGTTGGCGGGCGAACCAGGCCACCAAGATTTGGTGCGAAGAAATGGTCGTGTCTTTTTCTGAGATTCTGCTGGATGGGTGGTGCGAAGATCAGCGCTGAGGTGCAAGTCCAATGTAAGCCATCAGATTACGGGCCTTCTGTGAGTGAATGGACAAGAGTCAGCCCAGCATTCTGCACGGGCCTGCTGGGCGACATCATGCCCGAGCTGAAAAGCGACTCGGCTGCACCCATCACGACGACTCTTTCTACTGGTTACGGGATGTCCGGGATAGTAAGGTTAGAGTTGCGATCTGAGCCACTCCCTTGGCTGGGAAATTGGTTCAACACACCACCCAACACGAACTCAACACCCGCACCCAAAGCAAAGTCCTCCTCCTCGCTGTCCTCAATATCATCTTCCTCTTCCTCTGCGGAGCCCAGCCCAAAATGCTCATTCCTCGGCTCCATCGCCTCCCCAAACACCAAATCGTCCTCTTTCCTCCTCTGATACAACGCTTTCAGCCCACCTTGCCGCTTCACCTTACACTCCCAGTACTCAACCCCAAACACACTCGTTCCCATGGCAGTCCCGCTGAACCCTGTAATGCGTTGCTGAGTCTTACTTCTTTCCGCATCCCCAATCACCGTCCCAGCGACCGGAGCAGCCGGCGTACCCAAAACTTCCATCGGAACAGCTGCACGAACTCCAACCTTCGTATCAGCCACATCATCCCCGCCCGTCTCCATCTTCGCATTCACAGCAAGCAGTATCCCCCTAACAAGATAGACCGTCTTCACCTTCTTATTCTCCTTTAGCAACTCCCGCAGCTCCCCTATCACCCCCCTATCAGCTACCAACGCCTTAAACGCCCCGCGAATATCATTAATCCTCTGACTCCTAATCAAGTCCGAAGAAAGCGTCAAATCCCCCGTGTTACTCCTACTCCGATTAAGCGTGACAGCATCTCGCACGGCGGCTTGGAGATTGGAATCACGTAGGCTGTGGATGTAGATCTCGGCGTCGATGAAGGATTTGTCGGGGTCGAAGAGGGAGGCGGGGATGGTGCTCGACGGGGAGAGAGGGGCGGAGCCGAAGGAGAGGGGGTCGTGCGGGTTGATGACGAAGCGACCGAGGAGGTTGGAGGCTGCTGTTTCGCTGGGTTGGTTAATGGCGTTAAGGACAAGGTAGCCCATTTTGGTCTTTTTGTGTGTACGGCGGTTGTGGTTGTGATGTTGTTGGGGTTCGGCTTATCTGTGGTGATGTCGCGAGAGGGGAAGGGTGCGTCGTGAGGAAGCGGGGATTGAGAGGTTTTTTGCGCGGGGAGGGGATGCATTGCTTCAGCTGAGGCTGAGCGAGCCAATGTTTGCTGCAGGTCGTCGCTCTACCCCTGTCTTCTCTCCACGCCTGCCACCAGTGCGGAGCCATCGGTTCCCGCCCTTTCCTCTCCTTCTTCACCGCAACGCAAACATCTTCTCTTCAACGGCCGCCCGCCTTTCCGCTCGTTGGCGACGTGAGAACTTTGCGAAAATGGTGTCGGAAATGGCCGTCAACAACACCCCAAGGCCCACCATTTCCATCGAGGCATCTACGCAGCTTGGGGATCGCTGCTGGCGAGTCCGGGCTTCAACGAAAAATGACAACGACTCGGCTGCCTTCCGATCTATCGAGTTTGAACTTCGAGATCCACTTCGCAACTCTGACGAGGACGGAAAATTTGGCTGGCTTCTAGAAGAATACGCGAATGAGCCATTTTCCAGTCCACGGATTAAGGCCGGTCGCCAGCTTTTCGCGTTATACAGGGCATCGCTCGAGGAGCAGCTGGAGCCGCTGCTGGAGATCATCGACGACGCGGCGGGTCCCATCACACTCCGCATCCTTTTCTTTGCTGATGAAGCGGGCATCGACAGGCTTCATTGGGAGATACTCGACGGCGGTCGCGGCGAGGACGGAGCCCCCGCGCTGGCATTGCCGCCTCTGGAAGTCCAGAGGGTGCTTAAGGTCCCTTCACCGCGACAACCAGCAGTCGCACAGATTCCTCGGCCGCAAAGACCTTACCGGATCTTGGCTGTTGAGGCACGGTCGTACACAGAGCCCGACGTTCAACCCCGGCTGTCTACGCTCCCTTTGGTCCAAACAATTGATGCCATCCCTCAATCAGGGTCGGATCAGATCCTTGTCGACTACATCCGACCTGGGACGTTTGAGGAGTTTACTCGTGTTCTATTGCAACACACTGGGGAAATTGACCTGGTTCATTTCGATCTTCACGGAAACAGCACCGCAAAGGGTGGCGCAACGATCGAATTTGTCAGTCCCAATCTTCAGCATCGGGAAAGTCGCTCAGCAAAGGAGGTGGGCGAGGCACTGGCCTCCAATGGGGTGCCCTGGGTGGTACTTTGCGCGTGCAAGACGGCGACCTCGACCGGACTGATGGCGAACAATTTGGCCGCCGAACTTCTGTGCTGCGGACTTCGAGGCGTCGTCGCCATGCGCTACGAACTGAAGTCAGTAGGGGCGAAGGTTTTTGCGGCAGCATTCTACGACGCACTTTGTGCCCGTGGCCTTCCGTTTGTGCAATCCACTGCAGAGGCCAGACGTGCTATGGATAGAGACGGCAAGCGCGCAGCCCAGTATCAAGAGATGGTTGAAATTCCCGACTACATCGTTCCAGCGGTCTACATGGCCGATGATGTTGACTGGAACGCTCCTCTGTTTCCTCGACCGACGACCCTGTCTTTGATGGGACTCCATCCGAAAGGAGCAGCTCGACAGCTTGTTGGGCGCGAGGCTGAGATTCGTGTTATCGAGAAAGCAATACTCGCAGACTCGACATTTATTGCTGTTTCTGGCGCTCTCGGGACAGGCAAATCCTGCCTACTAGAACATCTGGCTTGGTGGTGGAAAGCAACGTGCTTCTTCAAAAGAGTCGTTCTGGTGAAGCCGAAGCTGGGGGATGTTTACGGCATACATAGACTCGCGCGATCACTTCGCGATGCAGTCTCGGGACAGGAGAATCCTATTTTGACTTCTGCGTCTCCAATGGACACGATCAGGGACGCATTGTACGATTTGAATGGGAAGAACGCTGTGGTTCTGCTGGACGGGCTTGAAGAACTCTATACACTAACCTGTGCATCAGCGGACACGATACGGGACTGGCAGAATTTGTTTCGCTTGGTAGGCCTGCTATCCCGCAACTGCTGCCCTGTCGTTGTGGCCCTCACGGATACTAGCTGGGGTTTCCCACCTGGCACGACAGACACCATTCACGTCATCAGACTCTCACGTTTCAGTCTCCAGGATTCACGCAGATTACTTGCTGGACATGGTGTCAATACCAATGTAGATCGAAGCCAGGCAGAGCCCGAGGTTTTCCTGGCAAACGTCTGTGAGGCCCTTGATTACAACCCTGCTGCCATCCTGCGCCATGGCAGCAGGATCAAAGACCCGTCTGCGGGCATTTCAAAGATCTTGGCATGGAAGCAGGACTGGACGACTGAAATGGATCAAGAAATCAGGGAGAGTGGGAAGTATGACCGCGTCATATACTCTATTCTTGCTCTCTTTGAAAAGGCGGGCTGGAAGCTCGAAGCCGCCCTCCTTCAAATGATGGGTATCTTCACTCACGTGGTACCGGATCTTGAGAGTCTGCAACCTTTTCTCATGGCCGTCTCCAACACCCTCCTCGACGAGTCTAAGCGACCTCGGCTGATGCCAGCGGCTTACAGGCTGGCACTCGATTCGGAGTCGACCTTCTCTTTTACAGCTTGGCAGTATTTCCATTCTCTCGGGCCGCCGACGGGTGACGTCAAGGTTGCCGCATCAAGGTGCATACAGTTATTGGCCATGTCTCTGCTCTGGAAAGATATTATCAAAGTTGCCGGCAACAAGCAAGGGCACCACATCCACGCTCTAGCTACCCTGTCGCTTCGCAGGATGTTCAATGCATCCTTCCAGTCCACTAACCGTGTGTCCATCTGCGAAGCCTTCAAGGCGTTCTACGAAGACCGCGCGATGTCCATACTTGCAGATAAGCCCGGCATGTCTCGATACGAAATGCCCACCCAGGCATTCGTTCGTTCGGAAAAATGGAACCTTGTCGCCGCCATCGCCCAACCCCTCCCAGCAAGAAAGAGAGATGCCCAGTACTTCAACGACTTTGCTTTTGTGTGCTTTGCCGCCATCAAGCCATTTGCAGCAACAGACACGTCCTACAGCAGTGAGTTTCTTTGGCACTGCGTGGTTCGGAACTATCTCGAAGAGCTACACGCTGCAGTCCAACAACAAGCTCAATTGCCAATGGTTGTTGAGAAAACACGCATCATGATCGTCATCAACTGGGCTTTGGATTTCATCCAGCGGCGGCGCCAGAAAGAGGACGAGCCCTGGCTGCTCCATCTACGTCTTTCTATCATGGACGGCGAGGTAGCGGCAGATCCAACGGGCAAGATCTCCGGCGTCCATCAACAAGCACTCCTCGGCAACATAACTGCAGCGATCAGAAACGGTGATGCCACGATGCAAAAGTCGGCCATTCGACGCGCCAAAGCTGCCCGCGACGCTGACCCGGAAGGATGGGGCGAAAAGGGAAAGATGCTGGACTGCCTGATTGCCGCCTCGCTACTCTCCGACTTCAGCATATCCAATCCCAACGCTTCCGTAGAAGAGGTCCGAAACTCCCTATCCAACATCAGGGGCCTGGCTCAAGATCCCACTGCCCTCCCCCCAACCATGTCCCGCACCCTCTTCGCTCAACTCAACACCGTTGATCAACAGCTCACCGCCTCTGCCAGCCTGGGTCCCGACCCTCTAGGTGATGCCACCCAATCTGACCTCGTCATCCATATTCGTACCGGCATGATCCAGGAAAAGATCAACACCCTCGGCCTCGGCCGAGCGCTACCAGAGCCGCACATGAAGTACCTCCGCAATATCGCCAAGCAGCTTGGCAAACGTGACCTCCCGATGGTCAAGAAGATTGCGGAGGTGGCCCTAAGAGTCTCTCGTGCGGGGGAGGACCACTTCGCTACGGAGAAGTGGCGTTCCTTTTGCGAGTTTCTGGGGAGTCTCGACACGCCATTCTTCTACGAAGAGCTGCGCGATTATCTGGTCAAATGGACGGAGGAGAGGCCTGGGAACGCAGTGGCGAGGCTGATTCAGTTGTTGGTGCAGGGGGATACGCCCCTGGCGTATAGGTTTGTGAAGGCGATGGGGCCGTCTTTCGGGTCGGTTGGGTTGCGGAAGGAGGCGGAGGTCTGCAGACAGATGGTGCCCGTGTTGGAAAGCTACAAGAGACAGAGGCTGGATCTTGGAGAGGAGTGGTTCAGGGTGTATCAGAGCCTCTACCGGATCTTGAGGGATATGGCACAAGTAGAGGTGCCTGGAGGCGTGACTGAGATGGTTGGGGGCACTGGGGGTTTAAGCTGAAGCTAAAGGTGATGCTTTACTTTGGTTAGTTAAGGGTAGGACGAAAATCGGATTAGGGGTTGACTCGATACGAAGAGTTAGGAGACACTATGAAGAGCAATGCTGCACTCGCGTTCGACGTTTTGGGGCCGAGAACTGCAATTGTTAGCGGCTGCCAAAACACCAGTGAGCCTTAGCCTCCACTGTTGCAAAGGCCGAATCCTACAGATAGGTCTATGAAAGAAAGGGGTTCTGGCTGTAAGCTAGAAACGAACGAGGAGGTCAATTAAGCAGTTGGAACCCCCTCGATTCCACAGAATCCCAGTGTGCAGTGTTTCTCACAGCTCCCTCCCAAACGGGTTGAGAAAGAGCCCCCTCTCAAAAGGTAAGGGTTTTTTTTGGGTTTTTTTTATTTGAAAAGGGGGATCCCATGTCTCTCAAATTTCACTGCAATTTTCGCCGTGCAATAGGGTTGGGAGACCTTAACAATGCAAATAGGTGGGTGTGAGCCATGCTTATAATTACTTTTAAGCTGACCTGAGCTGAGAAATGAACATTTAGATGGCACATATAATTGCATTGTGCAATGACCGGAATGAAAGTACTCAAGCACATGTGAGAACGCACAGCGTGAAGGGCTAGATACATAAACGGCCCGTACCTTGAAAAGAGATATGAGAGTGAAGCGGAAGCCGATTTCGCTAGCGACTGTATTTCGGTCTCCACTGTATAGAAATTCTAGTTATAGAGAAGGAATGCAGGTCATGACGTGTCAGAAACACTGCATCTTGGAATGGGTGAAAAGAAGTGGGTTGTAATGGCTTGATTGTATTCCTTGTTGAGGTCCTGGCTTTCAGCCAGAACCTCCTTCTTCATAGACCAATTCGTAGGATTCTACTTCGTCGACACCATGGCTGAGGCTGACTGGCGTTCAGGCAGTGCCAGGCATCCAGTCAGCTTCGCTGACCGGAAGCCCAGGGCCCCTGAACCCCCTTTCTTTCTGACAGCTTGTGTCGCTCACTGAATTCCAGAAGATTCGGCGCGGTGCGCCAACCCAGTAGGCCCCTGGGGCTAGAAACCAACATTATATTCCACGATAAGTGTATGATTCCTATCGTGTGGAGGCAATTTTCAAATTCTGATAACTAGCTCTCGTAACCACACGCTTCTCATTTGATGACCGCACGTTAGGCATACATTATTATCTAGTGTGCGGTGAAGCTATGTGGCTTTTTTCACGTCCATCTGCCTGCCTATGATGGCCCATGAGACCTAAATGTATCTCCCCGCCACTCTATACACTGATTGCTCACAATACCGCCCTGCTTGCCGTTGACACCCCCACAATTACAGGAGTCGGCAACAACGTTCAGGTAACGTCGACACTCGGCGTAGTTCCATGGCCACTCGCAATCCTTCTTTATTCGGAGTACGACGGTGAGGTCGATGCTCACTCCGGTCCAGATGTCCTTCGGGAGCGGATATATCCGGTAATATTGACGGTCCTTAGTAGGGAGGGACAGCAGTACCTCGCCTGGCCGGCCAATCATGTTGCAGAACTGGTCAAAAGCACCGTCTAGCGCTGCATGCGAAGCCCCATCACCGCTGTTGTAGCACTGGACCTGATTGTCCCCCGGGTCAGGTTGTTGCCTCGGAGAAGGTGTGGGTGTCGGCTGCGTCGTGCGACTGGTTGTGGACATGCATGTGGTCTGGAGCTCCTGCCAATTCTCGTCGACGTCGGGGTCACTGCCTGACATCCCCTCGTAGATCCAGTTGAGTTGGCACTGGATGTCCCAGAAGCCGCAGGTCTTGACAGTAGGGAATTCTTCCTCACGCAGGCCGGAGACCGCCCGGATCGCGACTGTGGGCCAGCTTCCGCCGCCGGCCGGCGCCACTGTGGTGGGCGGTGGCGTGGGTATGGGCCCCGTGGGCGAGGCCGTGCTCTCCAGACCGTCCGGACCCAGGTATGTAACCACCGGCCAGCGGGTCGTGGTTTCGAGGGGGGGAATGAACTCATCCAGGACCGCCGCCTGCCGCTTTTCCATCGAGCCTCGCTTTTTGAGGCCGCTTCCGCCGCCTGCCGGGATGGTCACAGCCTTGAACATCCACTGAGACACAGTCATGGGTGGCTTGGTGATGGTGCTCGTCCAAGTGCCGGCGCTGACCGTGATCCGGGGGTAGTCGATGGTGCTTGTAGCACCCGTCCAAGGTGGTATCTTGACGGTGCAGGGCGGCGCGCACGTGAATTGCGGCTGCTCCATGTCCCAGATCATTGGATCGATCCAAAGGACGTCGTCAAACTGCGAGCCGTCGCTAGCGACGTCTAGGATTGAGATTTGGGACCAAAAGGGGTGTGAGTTCACGTTAAGATTAGCGGCTGCTGAAATCCCAACCCCGTTCATCACAGCCATATACTTGGCGCCAATAGTGATCAGGTGCTGAAAGCGTACACTGGCGTGGTTGCTGTCGAGCAACACCAACGCTTTCTGGCACAGCTGACCTGCAATGCAGGTTTGCTCGTAGGTTGAGAACCACGAGTACAGGCCTGCGCTGGCAACGAAAATCTTGCTGCACTGTCGCATGATCACGGCCCTGCGGGACGATGTCAGTTCCGTTTTGGCCGAGGATCGACTGCTTAGCCAGCGAGCCAGCAGAAAACCAAAAGAGGAAAGGGGAAAAAAAAAAAAAAGAAACGGAACGTACCAGGACTCATCACAGCCGCTGAACTCATCACCAGGGGCACAGGCATAGCCTGGATCCCCCGGAAAGACACCGACGTTGGCAGCGAAGGGCGCCGGCGGGGGCGGCGTGGGTTGGTAGTAGGGCGATTCGGTCTGGATCATGCCGGCAAAGATGTGACTGGCTTTGTGGAAGTTGTACTGGTAAAACACGGCGTGCTCGGACGACGTTCCGTAGAGCCTTTCCGAAAAAAAACTTGGTCAGCATGCACGTCTGGCGCTTCGAGGGGCGCCGCGCGGCTTACCAGGTTGCCTCGGTGCTCTCCACGAGGAGGCCTCGTGCTACATAAATGGAGGTTTGCACCATGGTGTTGTTAGCATCCACCAGGTCGGGGTCGTCGATCATATGGTCGGCCACCCAGAGCCACATGTTCTCAAAGTAACCCGACGCCGAGGGCGTCACATGCATCATGAGGCTGGCGGCGTTGCAGGGGACGACGCCCGAGGTCACAGGCGGGCATTCCAAAGGCGTCAGCTCTGTGCCAGCAGCGCCGCCGATGCGCACGTGGCAATCCCACAGAGCGGCTGAGCCGGGGCTGTCGGCCTGCATGTTCCACTCAACAAGCACAGCGCCGGCGGTGGGACCGCGCGTAGTAAACATCAGATCCTGCAATTCGACGCTGCCAACCTCGCCAGGCGCGCCGACTCGGATAAGCGCCCGGGGGCTGTTTGCGTTGGAGAAGCCAGGGCCCGACGCAACCAGTTGCGACCACGTCTCGCCCACGATCCTGGACCCAGACGGGATAGTGACGGTCGAGGTTAAAATGTAGGAGCCGGCGTCGATAAACAGGATTTTGCCCTGGCCCTGGCTTCCGTAAATAGCGTTCTGGAGCGCCGCGGTATCGTCGGTAGACCCGTCGCCAGTGGCGCCAAAGTCCCTGGCGTGCACAAAGTCCGACACGGAGTGGCCCTCATACTGCGGCTTGGGCCTCTCAAAATAAGCACCGCTGGTGTCGAGGAGCGACGGGTCCCGGCGGTAGCTGCCAACCATGCCGCCAGACGAGAAAGTGCGGCTGGAGGCGCTGCCTGAGTAGACTGGACCGAGCACCCAGTGCTGGACGACGCCGTTCGTCCCGGCCAATAGCACCGTCTCGGCTGTGTCAGCAACGGCAGCGCCCACAGACGACAGCGTAACGCGCTCCAGCACCAGACCGGTGGTGCCGGACGCCGGCACCGACGTAGGGGGCGTAATCAGCACAACCGTGTCAACGTCAGTAAAGGACGAGTCGAGCAAGGCGACCGAGCCCACGTTGCCTGCTGTGCCCTCGGGCACCAGCTTAAAGCCCACGCCGACGCCGGTCATAGTGACCGACTTCCACACCCAGCCCCAGTCCCAGATTGTGTGGACGCCTACGCCGCACCCGTTGAACGTCAAGCGTTGGGCCGTAAACTGCTGGCTGCCACCGTAGATACCAAAGTCGCCGCCGGTAAAGGTCATGTCCGAAATCTGGCCGCCGCTGCCGTTCTCGGCAAACATACCCATCTGACCGGGGCCAGCAATGAGCTCCACGTTCTGCGTGCTGGTGGCTTGCGCGACCTGGTAGTGGATGCACGCCACGATCTCGCCAGGGGGTGCAGGGGTCACGTCGATGACAAGGTTGCGCAGCTGGCGATAAAAGTTGGCCTTTGGCAGGTGTCAGCAAAATTTCCCACGACGCAGAGGGGATTGGGAAACAACAAAGAGCTGCTTTTTTTTTTTTTCGGCTTATTTGCACGTACCGTATTAACATACCACTGCTGGTCAAGCCCGTCGGTGCCGACGCCACCGCCGGTGTACTCGTTGACCGACAGCACGCCGAGGCCGACGAACGATGTTGACGCCAGCAGCACGGGCCGGTCGTTAGCATCGCCGATAAGCTGCGTGCCAAACGGTAGCGGCACCGTGGTCGAGATCAAGTAAGTGCCAGGTGGCAAGTAGACGATGGCGTTTTTGGTTGTTGCGCCGTTGCAGTTGGCTCCGCAACGGTGGCCGTCCATCAGGGCGAACTTGATGGCCTCAGTATCGTCCGTGACCCCGTCGCCGACAGCCCCATAGTCGCGCACGTTGCGGAACACGTTGTATGAGGGATCGCTGCCCCACGGCACCCTGCCCTTGCGCGCAAGGCTCGCCATCCAGTACGTGCCGGGGCCGGACGACTGGCGCCGCGTCAGGGTCTGGTTCAAGCCTCGCCCTCTGGCGCCAGCGGCATCGGCTTCAGCCACAAGAGCGGCCGCCTTGGCGATCTCTTCGGTAATTCGAAGGAGCGGCGGGGCGGGCGCGGCGACCGGCCGAGCACTGGATCGGAGACGGCGCGGGGCGGGCGCAGGTGCGGGCGCGGGCGGAACGCCGGTGATGGTCCCCGGCTTCAGCTCGTAGTTGTTACGCAGAGGGTTTGCTAGCCGCGCCTTGTTGAGCCGGCCTGACTCGGTGATGGCGTTCAGGACGATGGCGCGTGCTCTGTCGAGCTCGGTCGAAGACACATTCTGCAGCCGTGGCGGCGCCGACTCGTCCAAGGTCGAGTTCCTACGCCACAAGGGAAAGCGGGACGCCACGCGGGGCTCGCGAGCGGCAGCGCAGGTCGCGTTGCCCACAACCTGCCCGTTGCCGTAGTTGTTGTGGTCCCAGCGAGCACCCAGGCCCGTGGGACCGTCGGGGCCATCACCATGATCATGATGGTAGGTGGCGTTGGGAAGCTCGTCGTCGCTGGTGTGATTCGTGTGCACGAGCTCCTCGCGAGCGAAACCCTGCTGCACGAGCTGGGCCAGGACCTCGTACGTCGGGGAGGGGTCGCGCAGCGAGCGTGGGAACTTCGCAGCGGCGGCCAGTGTTTCCCACCGCTTGCTGAAACCCTGCTTGGCCACAGTCTCGCCCTGGATGGGGCCCAGGCCATCGAGCGAGCCAAACTCCCAGATTCTAGCAGCAATGTGGTCGGTACTGTTGACCATCCTGGCAAAGCGGAAAAGCACGATGCTGGTGCGGTTGCTGTAACCCGGAAACGGATCAGGCTCCCCGCTGATGTTGGCTACGCGCTGTATCTCCGTGACAACACGCTGGAGCACAGTGCGCAGTTTGTTATGGGCATCCGCTTGCCAGTTCTGCTCCGTCTTGCAACCTTTGGAGCAGGAGATGGCGGCGCAGCGTGTCTCGGCGGGGGTGCTGCCGTCTAGCCCGTTGCCGCCCTCGACCCAGGTTGCGGGAGGAAATTCGTCGCATGAGTATCTCATCTTTGATTTGCCGACTATTGGGTTGGCCAAGATCTCGCCAACCCCACTTGTTGGGTCCACGAGGGTTGTCCACCACGGTCCGTCGTGGCGCATGACTGTGTGCTGATTATTCTCGGGACAGGTGTGGAAACGCGACCACCCCCAGCCTCGTGGTTTAGTCGGGCAACTTTGTTCGCGGCGCAGCGACTGGTGCGTTTGCGAATTTTTGCCGGTGAAGAAGTCATAGCCGAAGATGTCGTTCGGCAGGCCGCTGGTCGGGTGGAGATGCTTTCCCCGTGCCGTCTGCTCGAAGTTGTTGACGTTCTTGCATATGTCTTTCATGTAGAAACAGTTGTACACCAGCCACACTATCCGGGGCCTGATATTGATAACCTGCACGGGGTTACCGCCACCGTGGCGGGGCTTGTAAAAGTAATCGTTGTCTTCCAAGTGGTACTCGTGGATGTTCCGGGAGGTTGTGTAGTCTTGAAGCAGCTGAGCAGCGACCTGAAGGGGAGAGGGGAGCGCCAGAAGGACCACCAGACACGCCACCCACTGGCTCCAGGAGGGCGCCATGGTGGGTTCAAAAGCGGAAGGAACGAGTGGACGCTGCAGTGGATGGAGCGGAAAGGCCCGAGAGAGCCAGATGCCAGATGTCAACCTCTGGAAGGCAAGAGCGACAGGGACCCGAGGGGAAGGGAGTGGACGGAACCGCTGAGGGCCCAAGAACGGACAAAGATAGATCGCAGTCCTTGTGTTGCTCGTGCTGCCTTGGACCTCGGGTCTTTCTGGCAAACTCTTCGTGTCTGGGCCTCCACAGTTATACCCCCTCTCCCCGTCACGGCGGGACGCGCGCCGACACTGCCTCGGGTCGTCGCGACACTACACTCGGCAATATTTGGAAGTTGCAACAGTTTCCGCATTCATATCCCCTTTTCACTAGCGTGCACTAAAATTGCAGGCACGCCGCACCTGCGACACCGCATTGGAAGCCGGCCGCATCGTCAAGATGGCATTCCCGAAGCTCCCCGATGCCAAGCCCCCGCGAAGACCCCAGACGTAGGCACCTCCGAATGCGCACGGAGGCCGTACCAAAGTCGGTTCCTGTTGCACGACCTGGTCATAGTCCAAGGTACGCTAACTTTACGACGAGGGACCACCCGTACCGTCATACAATGCGACGTCGGGCCAGGTAGGTGCTGCGCGCGGCGGGGAGCTCGGAATGCCTAGATGCGGCCCCCCGGAAGGCCAAACTCGAGCGTCGCAAACCCGGAACTCACCGCGGCTATGCCGCAGCAGCCCTGGTGATATTGGTAATATTGGTGATATGGGAAATTGCCCTCGGGGGCAGCTGGTTCCCGTCTCCATCGGCAGCCTGCACTAGTCCCGTCACGACGACGGCCGCTGCGCCGAGGCTAGAGCCTACCCGACTACATGTACCTCTTCGGCGTCACGCCCTCGGGACGAGCCAGCCAGCGCAGACAGATAGAACACCGATCCGGCACCGTCATCACGATGAAGCCATCCGTCTCGGCCCTCTCCTTCCTGCTCGCCGTGTCGCCTCACGCGGTGCGCGCGAGCGACGAGTGCCAGCCCTCGACATGGCCCAAGGGCGCCTACAACAAGCGGGCCACACCCACGGGCGTGATGCAAATCATCAAGGCCCGCGACGGGCCGGAGATCGGAGGGGCCAACCTGTTGCCCGGCGACATCAACTGCCGCATGTTGGGCCGCACCTACGACGATGTCAACTACTACAGCTGCGAGGACCTTGCTGAAACCTACGAGCTCTTTCTCGAGAAGCTCTTCGTCCTGAACCCCACCCTGCTACCCGATTGCAGCAACATCCAGCCCAATACAGAGTACTGTGTCGCCGGTTGTAAGTTGCCCCCCCGTCCTGCGCAAGACGTGTCCTAACCCCGCGCAGTCATCGAGCCGCTTCGTGCGTGGGATGGGCTGTGCGGCCCGCCCAACAACGGCGCAACCTGCTCGGGTACAGGCCTGCCGTGCTGCAATGTCAACACCTTCACGTGCGGCAACACGGAAGCGGACTGCGCCGACGGGACCTGTTATGAGGGTGCTTGTCTAGGGGATAAGGAATTCAGCACCGATGGCACTTGTGGACCGACACACGGCTTCCGCCGGTGCGCTGGCGTCTGGGGCGACTGTTGTCGCGTGGACGGCGTTGTGAGTACTGAGCCCGCGGCCGCAGAGACTGAGAAATCCACTTGAATGGACATGGAGGCTGACATGGGTCACAGTGTGGCACAGGCGAGGACTACTGCGGCACCGGCAACTGTTTGTCGGGCAGCTGCGAGGATTTCAACCCGCCTGAGCCGTCATCGTCGGAATTGCCATCGTCGACGTCGTCAATGCCGACGCCATCGGCCACGGCGCCGTTGGTGGATGGCTATCGCATGCTCGGCTGCTACGACGATTTGAGCAACGGCTGGCGTACGCTGGCTGACGACAGAACGACGGATGACGGCATGACACTCGAGATGTGCAAGACACACTGCGTGGATGACAACGGATACCCCTTTTTCGGCGTCGAGTACGGAGAGGAATGCCACTGCGGCTGGCGCGTCGACGAGGACGCGACGCGGGTTGGCGACACCCAGTGCGGCATGCCTTGCAATGGCGACGCGTCGCAGACGTGCGGCGATGACAGGCGGCTCAACGTCTACGGAGTCGAAGACACTCCCGACTACGTCTGGCTGGGCTGCCGCACCGATACCGACCCGCTGGGGCCCGTCCTGGACGCCCGCTCTTTCGCGTCCGCCAGCATGACCAACGACCTGTGCGAAGCCCAGTGCAAAGCCTGGGGCCCGTACAAGTTCCTTGGAACCGTGGCAGGCAGCTCCTGTCGTTGCGGTGACACGTTCCGCTCCAGCAGCCAACCGGCGCGGCTGGACGATTGCTGGTCCAGTTGCCTTGGCGACCCCCAATGGTCGTGCGGCGGCCCTCAGCGCCTTACCGCCTTCGAGGTTAACCCTCTCGGCCCCAATATTGTCTATCAGGGTTGCTATACCGACGATGATGAATATGAGTGGGCGCTCAGCGAGCGTAGGTTCCGCTTCTTGTTCTTCTTCTGTCTTCCGCTCCTCTCCCAAAGATACGCACGTGGCTGACTCTTCTTGACTCGCAGGGATCGTATGGTCAGACGGTGAGCAGTCGGTCAGAAAATGTGCCTGGTACTGCTTCTATGAAGGCTTCAATCTGTTTGGGGCCGAGGAGGGAGGCTACTGCATGTGCGGCACCTCTCTCCATCAAGACTCGATCCAGACCGCCGACAGCGAGTGCGACATGCCCTGCACAGGCGACGGTTCTGAGAAGTGCGGCGGACCATACCGACTCAGCCTGTACGAGTGGAACTGGTCAAACTATCGTGGCTCGGGTGGATCCGCCGCTCGCGGTGCTGTAGCTCCTTCAAGTGCTCCCCGGGGGGCGAAGCTTGGCATCGGTGCTGGCTTCACGGTTGTGACGGAGAAACCTCCATCTGCACGTGGATCGGCAGGCAAAGGGAGGTCGGTTGAGTAAGGATTAATTATCAAGAGTAGTCAGTCTCATACTTGCGTGCACTTGTATTTTAACTCTGGCCTCAAAATCTGCATAATTAATCATCCGAACCTATCAAATTACCTATTATTCTGGCCTGCTAGGCCTGCTGTCTTACCTCGCGAGCACCTCAGTCAGGTTGAGAAGATCTGGTACTCAACATCTTTGTTTTTTGTTTTTTTTTGGAATTGGGGCGGCTGCGCAGCAAACCAGGCCCCTTGAACCCCTGAACCCCCTGGTTGCCGCACCAATGCAAGTAACCCTTGCGGCTTACCAAAAAAAAAGAACCTTGGCCCTCTCACCCACGGCCGCGATCTTACCAGGCGACAGCTGTGGGCGTGAATTTTGCTGTGCAAGGAAGGCGAGCCAATTTCCACGTCGCCCGATTTTCCCTGCCAAAAACACTACATGCATTGACCTCGACGTGCAAAACTACCCATACGGCAATCAGACCGGAGTTACCTGGCCTGGTGTGGCACCATGGCTGCCTAGACAAATTTACCAACCTATACCAATGACAATATCAAGGTATGGGATATGTGCCCAGACTGAGGGAAGACTGATGCCGGATTCTGTGAGGCAGGAAGCATCTGTGCTCGGGGCTTTCTCGGTGGTGATTCTCCCCTCTGCGGGAAACACCCCTGTTTTGGCAGTGACGCAAACAAAAAAAAAAAAAAAGACCGCCTTAGGCAACATCAAGCCGGTACAGTCTACCCTGCACATAACGATTGGGTCGGTCCCTGAAATCCTATCGTTATAGTGAGAATATCGCTACACCCAGACTGACACCCTGGCTGTTAACCCACCAATAACCCTAACCCCTATAGCACGATCCAGGGTTCTCTTATGATTCAGGCAGTGCTCAGAGCCCCCTAGGTGCCCTGGACCCTACGGAGCATAACTATTTGGGTGTGTGATTAAGCATTGCACCAAGCGATTATTCCAAAAAGCCAGGTTATCGCTATGCCTCACGAAAAATTAACGGGCGCGAAGATTCCTACCGTTATACCCAGAAAATCGTTATGTCTATAATCGTTATGTGCAGGGTAGACTATAGTGGTGGACAACGGTTTGGCCATTGTCAACAGATTTGTTCACTAGATCAACCAGACTCAAATCTTCAATCTATCTGAATGATAGAGTAGAGCAGGTGGCAAGACCTAGTCACGCCTTCCTCTATACTACTACCAAGCCAGTCTTCCGATATAATGGAGCAGCCGATCTGAAAGTCGGGGAAGGTCTCCTCACAATACAACCAAGGCCTTGCCATTCCGGAACTGAATTGTACAAAGTTCCCAAGAACGCATTTCCGCACTGGACGAGGAGAGGTTTTCTTTTAGCGAAAGACTTTGTACTCTGAGAGGGGACAGATTGAGGCTCTTCCTACTTCACCAGCCCTCTGGTCCAAGGAACTTGTCCACGCGTGTGACCGATGCTAGAGTCAAAGACCAAGTTCAGCCCTGTGGGAAAGGGCTGCCAAACACTCGGACGTAGGTGGAGAAATAGAGGTTGCGGCAATCCTCCGGGTTATTACTCCATTGCCTCATCTTCTCCCTCGTCTGTTTCTCTCTCCTCCTCGTCCTCCTCGTCCTCATCCGTCGCCTCATCCCACTCTCCCCTCTCTCGTCTTCCCAGTCGACCTTCCATTTTGAACGTCTCGCTCGCAATCCAGTGCCGCACGCCCTGGAACGCTTCGGTGTCGGGCACATCATGTCTGTAGGCCCACGCTATCTGACACTGGACCCGGTACTCGCCATCGGTAGCATGCTCATTCCCAACGAGCTTCCGCCAGGTATCTGGCGGGCAAATCAAATGCTGATAAGCAGTCTCTATGCCTTTGCCAATGTAGGCTATCCAGATGGGCGCCTCCAAAGCTTCGCTTGATGCTTGAGGCAGCCCGCCGTCTTCATCAGTCAAGAAGTTCTGATACCAGGAATCACATGCCTCGATTTCGAACTTGTCCACGCCAGGAAACCCGCGCCCGAGACGGTGAAGCGGTCCCCGGAAGCCGTTAGCGACCTGCACCATCTCTTTGAGGTCGGGCGGAAGGGGCCCCAGGCGCTGTTCGGTCTCTGCAAGCAGTTCCGGCGCGATGGGAGGGAAGAGAATATCGGATGCCTGCCGGGGAGGGTTTTTGATACGGCTGTAAGCCCTCGCATGGTACTGCAAGGCCGCCTCCGAAAAACGCCTGAGCAGCTCCGACCATCCAAGGTCCATCAGGGGCTTGAGGGGATCGACCCTGCCGTTCTCTTGCCGGCCGATGAATGCTGCCGTGATGTTATCGACGGCCGATTTCGCTTCATCCCGTTCAATGAGAGGGAGATACCGCCCTTCGCGCAGGCACATGTCGTAGAGCGCCGGGAGACGGCGCCAATTCCGACCCTCGCCATTACAAAACATCTCCCAGGCCCTGTCGCGCAGCCCCAGCCCCAGGAGGAAGGGCAAGTAGATGTCGTTTGGTACTATTCTGGCAACTTCGGACTGGTCCGGAGGTGAATACAGCCCCTCCGGCTCGCCATATTTCCTGCACGGCAACTGCGTGCGGAGACGCTCAATCGCCTCGAATGCCTCCTCGATGGCAGCGCGGTCGGGGACCTGTCCTTGGGGCACACGGCAGAGGAGCCGCGCACAGGCGGCGCACTCCCAGTGGTCTTGCGAGGTTCGCCATGCGTGCGGGTCGTGTTTGTCGGGTTTGAGGAAGCCGTAGGAGGGGATCCAGTACTTCTCGGGCCATTTCTCGTAGAATCCGGGCCTGGAGATGTCGTATTCGGGCACTTCATCGTCAGTGAATGGCCCGGCGCCGGCGACCCAGGTGGGGATGTTGGATGGCTTTGCTGCTGGCGCGTGCGCCCAGATTGTGGCGAGACAACGGTTGACGCCGTTGTCTCCCGCAACGTTGGCGATTTTGAAACCGGGGCCGACGATACCGAAATACACATCGAGCAGTCTCCGCGCTTCGCCAAAGTGGCCGCTGAAGGCAGCACGCCAGTAGAGATCGAAGATGCCGTGCCAGACGTCGCTGCGGTCTTCGCCGCGGGCCCCTTGGACGATGTACTGGCAAAGTGTATCGGGGTGCATGGCGATGTCGCGGTGTTGGGAGTTTCAGGAAGGATTCGACTGCCTGTCGCAAGTCCAGCAGTCGGTTCTGAGCTTCCGGAGGGCAGGCTTTTTATAAGACGGAAGGCAGGCGCTGGCGACAGCTCCTTTCCCCGTTTGGCCTAGCCCTTTGCCCCGCATATTTTTAGCGGGGCAGGCGCGTGGCCAGGGTGATCCCCCAATTGGGAGATTGAACCAGCGAGAAGCTCTCGTCATTGGAGGTGAAGAGCTGTGGACCATACAGAGCCCCGGGATTGGCTGAAGTCGGCCGTCATTCTTGACAGGCTGAGAAGCACCACCCCCGAGGCAAGCTCGCATCTGGCTGATGGCTATTCCCCTGGCCTTGGGACGGTATGGTGCCACGGCCTGGTGCCACGGCCTGGTGTTGTGCGCGTCCGACTTGGCAGCCCCAAAACGTGTTGCAACGTCTCTCCGTTGCCTGCGGGTGGCCGTTGGGGCCCACGGGCCTCATAACCTCCACTTGCAAGTACCATCAGCCGGCACCTGGATAAGGTAATCAGTAGTTGTTCTCTGAAAATCTAAAGTCGCGTGAAGCGATACCCTCGACTCATTTGGGGGCTAGCGTAGTGCTCTGACGCGACCCTCCTTGCGCAATTGCGAATTGCTAAATATAATAACATTAAATAACGTGCGTTATAAGCGAGCGGCGCATATAAGCGAGCGGCGCACTTTTTAACGCGACACGCTACCCCTGATTATTTACCACATTCCACCACTAAAAACCATGGCAAGCGATTTAAACGAAGCGAGGCTTCTTTTAGCCATCTAAGCTATTTAGAAGAATCTAAAGCTTAGTTAGCGAAAGGCAGCTAAGGCATATAATATCCCAGAAATAACACTCCGGTAACAGCTTTACGGTAGACCTGCACGACGTGATATTCTAGCTAACTTACGTAAGCTTACGGATTTAAAAGAAAGTACGATTGTTTAGTATATAATCGAGCTATTTACGTGTGTATTCCACCCTTAGCTTCGTTACGTGAAAGATATGGCTAACCGATTGTTACGTAAACGCGACACGCCCCTTGTCGGTAAGCTCTGGGCTTATAACTTCGTTAAACGCCAGCTAAAGCTCCAGACGCGTTTTACACGTAAATACGACTACCAAAGGGTTAAATGCGAAAATCTAAAGGTTATTAACAAGTGGTTTACCCTTGTACATAATATAAAGGCTAAATACGGCATCCTTGATAAAGATGTGTATAATTTTGATAAAACTGGCTTTATAATAGGTATTATCACACCCACTATAGTAATTACTACCTCAGATAGCCGTGGTAGGGCTAAACAAGCCCAGCCTGGCAATCGAGAATAGGCTACATGTGACGACCTGCGGGCCACCCTTGTGGCCGGAACGGGCCGACGTGTCCCCGCAGGCGCCACCGTATTAAATACAGTGTGGGGGAACCCCACACTGCCTGCTCTGGGAGCTTGGTGCGCTCTGTACAGAGCATCGAGAGCCGACAGAGCACTTGCTCTGTCGCTCTACCCTAAGAAGTACCAAGTAACAGAGCAGAGGTATAAGTTACATCACCATTAGTTAGTATAGATAGCTATTATCGTACCTATAATGGTGTGAGGAACCTTTTATTCCTTACGTAAGTATTTGCTTATTAATTAAACCAACTTTAATTATATCTTACTGCACTAACATGTAAAGTGTTACTCTGTCTTATAGTGATATATAACTACTATTAACCAGTAAACCCCTGTCTGTAAGGACTTGCCTTTATATTACTCCTCTCTGTCCACCCATCTTATCTAGCGACCCTGTTAACTGTCTGTTAACAGGCTAGAGGTTATAACACAATACTTATATCTACCCCCTTTAAGACCAGTATTACAGAGCTTACAGACACCATGTCTACCGTTGGATCCTCGTCTTGTAAACCTAAGGATACACCCTCCACCCCTTTAACTGTCGAAGAACTCGCTAAAGCCCTTACCGATCTCTGTCTGGAATAAGTAACTGTTAGGAACCAAGTTAACACCATTAAGGAAGAGGACACCAGGGTGAAGGAGTCCCAGCAAAAGCTTATTAAGCTACCGACCCTACCCAGGTTTAAGGGTAACTTGTCAGCACTTAATTTATAGCTTATCCTACTCCGTAATTATATCACGTATAACCTTATCCGCTTTGAAAATAAAGAATTAAAGACTATATTTACTGGTGCTTTATTAGATAAAGTAGCAGTTAAGTGGTTTAAACCACATGTTAAACGACTTTATAAGTATAAAGCCCTTACGGGAGACCGGACTACTACTAGAGATGTTAAACGGTAACGTTATTACTAATAATATATAAGATCTATCAACTTATTTATCCGTTTTAATAATTTTATTACTGTTATTACCGCCAAATTCAGAGAGCTAGACGTGGAACGATACTTTAAACAGAGGCTCCTTAGACTGAAATAACGCACCTCTGTGACAGATTACACCACGGAATTTCAAATCAAAGTAATAAAAACTCCTCTAAGAGATAAGGCCCTTATAATGTTATTCTGGTAAAACCTTAAACACCATATCACTGACAAGCTTTATAAGCTTAACCATCCTAAGCGTCTCCAGGAAATAGTCAAACTGGCCATTTAAACTGATAACAGGTATTTTAATTACTAACGAGAGATAGGTTGCGTGAAAAGCTACGTTAAGGGACGTAGATAACAGCCCCGTTAGGGCCGTCCCACGGAGAAAGTTAAGGGATTAGGTTAACAGATTACCCTTAGCACCTTATATAGATACCACTTTAGATTAATAGATATTAGTATAGTAAGGAAGGTATAAGTGGAAGTAAATAAGGGAAAAGAAAAGCACCTAAAGGCTAACGTCCAGTACTTTAACTGTAATAAGCTTAACCACTACACCTGTAACTGCTACCAAAGTAAAAAGAAGGTTAGGTTTAACCCCCTTTTAAAAGGAAAGACCATTTGCTTTAACAGTAAGGAGGAAGTCACTATATAAATGGTAAATTTAAACCCGGACGGTAATTACGATAATATAAGTGAAACCTTATGTAACAAATCCCAGGAGCGCTTACCACTTAAAGGACGTAACGTTAAGCTAGTGTAAGGACTTATTAAGGAACTGGACCAGTTTTAAGGCAGTAATGGCGGAGGTTATAAGACAGTAAAGAAAGGATTAAGTAAAGCTCCCCTTAAGGTGTAGGTTAATAAGGATTAACTTTAAGAAGGAGTGTTTATATGGAGTGTAAACTATAAAGTGCAGGTTAATAAAAACTAACTTAGAGGACAAATCGCGGCTTTATTAGGTCTATAACATAATAACCTTTTCCCCTTATAGGTGGCCAGGGTGTGAGGAAGGTATGTGGAAGGAATATTCCTTGGGAGGTGTGACGACCTGCGGGCCACCCTTGTGGCCGGAACGGACCGACGTGTCCCCGCAGGCGCCACAGTACAGGGCACCGTGTAGCAACCACTTAACACTGTGTGATCTGTGCCAAGGAATCCGCTCTGTCACAGATCAAGCAGAGACCCACAGAGCACTTGCTCTGTGATCTGTAAACACCAAGGGACGGAGCAACAGATCAAGGTACAAGTTACATCTCCATTAGTTAGTATAGATAGCCATCATCGTACCCACGATGGTGTGAGGAACCTTCTGTTCCTCACGCAAGTATTCGCTCGTCAATTGAACTACCTTCGATTGTGTCCTACTGCACCAACACTTGGAGTGTTGCTCTGTCTTATAGTGACATACGACCATCCTTGACCAGTGAACCCCCGTCTGTAAGGACTTGCCTCTGCACTACTCCTCTCTGCCCACCCATCCTATCTAACGACCCTGCCGACCGCCTGTCGACAGGCCAGAGGTCGTAACAGGAGGCTTTTAATACGTTTACACTATCTCTGGGAACAGTTTATTTATAAGGCTAAGGATTGGGTGTTACAAGCGTGACAAATAATCCTCCCGCTGGAGATAGATAAAGAAATCACCCCGGAGTTCCCATGGTAACGATATAGATAGGTTTAACCCCTTAATTACAGACCTTTTAGCGACATTGTATAACGTTACCTGGGAAATGACACCTATAAAGGAAATCTACATAGGCTGTATTAAAAAGCCTGTAAGGAAGTTAGATTTATAGAGGAATTCGTCAGTAACCGAGAAGACTCTTATTATAAGATAGACTTAAAAAAAGCCTTCCTTTATACGATGAGAAAATTCATTAACACTTAAGAACACAACCTGTGTAAAAAACAGATCTTATTTAACAAATCCCCTATGATCCACAAACCTAAATAGTGGTAAGAGATTGTGGAAGAATTATAAAGTGTACTAATCTAAGTTATACCAGTAATTAATAAATAGTACTTAGTGTAAGCAGCCCTTATAGACTTACCCATTTATTATAAAATCCTGTGGATTAACTATGTGTATAATACCTGTATATTAAATTATTATCTAAGCTTAAAAACCTATTTCCAGCATTTCCTAACACCTCTAAGGGATTCCGTAATCCCTTATATACGTCACCACATTAACCCAGAACACTATTATGTAAAGATCAAGGAAAAAGGGCCTAATACCTTTATCGTAATTATTAACCTTACTCTAGCATATTATTAAGCTAACCCCACTTAGGGATATAATGTTAATACCTGTAAAGGAGAAAGCTGTACCCTTTACCTGCTATAAAAAGCAAGATACTGGTACGATTAAAATAAGTATAAGTATTAGTACAGAAGAGAACCCCGTTATTAGTATTATTTTAATATTAAGTTTCTTCACATATATAATATTGTACCCTTTAAGGTTAATTAAAACCTCTCTTATGATATAACAGGTATCACCTTAAATAAGTGAGCACTTTACGATGCTTATCTAAGGACCTGTTTAAGAAATAAGTCTAGGCCCTTTTAACAGGCTGGAAACCAGTAGTTTATTAGATGGTAAAAGCCATAAGACGAAGAAAAGGCACTTATCAGCTAAGCTAGAGAAGACCTCTTAATAACAGGATTATTATAATAACCCACCTTAAGGAGGAAAAGAACTATTAGTCTGTTTATATGGATGTAACGGATAGGTTTGGGAAACTATTCCACGTATAAGTAATAATTAACAGCGGTAGCGCTGCTGATATTATTAACCTTAAGCTGGTTAATAAGAAATAACTCCCTTACTAAAAACAAGTGTAAAAAACAATAATCTGTTTTAAAGAAGGAGAACTCTACACTTATAATAACAGGAAGCTTACTTACGAGGCACCACTTTTAATTACAGTGGATAGCAACAAATAATAAGTAACCTTTAATATCTTACCAGTTTTTAGCTATAATATAATCCTAAGTAAGCTATAGTTAAAAAAGTACAACCCTGTGATCGACTGGAACGCTGGCCAGCTAAGTTTCAGCTAACAGGAAAGACCTAAGGATCTAGGCTTTAGTAACCAGATTATATTAACTAGTATATTATAAGGGTATATTAAATGGTATAATATAGGTGTTAAACCAGATAGTGTACCTGCTAAGGATAACCTAAAAAACGCTAAGGTTAATAAACTATCCCTACTGTAAATATAGTTTTATAAGACAGACGATCTGTACGATTTAGGTTATAAATCTGGTGACAACTAGAAGGTGCAGTTATGTTGATAACTACTAAGGAAGACAGCAGGATAATAAGATGCCCAGCTGTAATAATAGGCTTTAAATAATCTGTCTAAGGTTCTGAAGGAATACTGGAAGTATTTAGTGTTTAGAGAGAAGTTATTACGCTTGCCGGATTACGGACCTTTTAACTATAAGATCGAACTAAAGCCAGGGGTTTAGTTAAAATCTTTCCTAATATACCACCTTAACCCCTAGCAGGCTAAGGCCCTTTAAGAGTATATTAAAGAAAACCTTGCCTTAGGATTTATCCAGAAGTCTTAATCACTGGTGGGTTACCCAGTGTTGTTTATACCTAAGAAGGACGGCAAACTACGTATAGTAGTTAATTACTGTTTGCTGAATGAAATTACCATTAAAAATCGATACCTATTACCCTTAATTAATAAGTTTAGAGAAAAGATCGCCGGAGTAGATCGATTCTCTTTGTTTAATTCTTTAAACACGTTTAGTTACAAACGAATTACTACGGGAGACAAGTGGAAGACCGCGTTTTAAACACGCCTAGGTTATTATAAATATTAAGTGATACCTTTTAGGCTTACTAACGCCCCTGTAACGTACTAAAGCATAATTAACCACGTTCTCCACCCCTTTATCGATAAGTTTATGTTTATTTATCTTAACGATATCCTTATCTACTTAAAAGGAGATAAGGAATATTATAAGTATGTTTATCTTATCCTCTCCGCCTTGGAAAAGGTTAATTTAACGGTAAACCCTAATAAAAGTTAATTCCACGTCCAGGAACTTGATTTCCTAGGATTCAGAATCTCACCCGGAAGGATAAAGATGCAGAAGTTAAAAGTCAAGGTAGTTATAAACTAGCTAACACCCACTTTATAAATAGGAGTTCAGGCTTTTATTAGCTTTATAAACTTTTATTAACGGTTTATACAACACTTTGCTAAGATTGTTAAGCCGCTTTACAAACTTACGGGTAAAGGAAAGCTATTTATATAGACTAAACGATATTAAAAGGCGTTTAATAAACTAAAACGCGCTTTTACTACTGCACTAGTGTTAGCACTTCCCGACTTTTTAAAACCCTTCTAAGTTAAGACTAATACCTCTAATTATACTTATAAAGGAGTGCTAAGTTAAATAGGTGACGATAAACTTTAACATCCTATAGCCTTCCTTTTAAAAGGGATTTATAGGCCAGTACTAAGATACCCCATCTACGATAAGGAATTAATAGCCATTATCTGGTATTTCACAGAATAAGCTCCTTACCTTAGTGGCACAGAGGAACCAGTTAAGGTCCTATCTAACTATAATAACCTACGCTATTTCCTAACGAAGAAACTTAGTCCCCGGTAAATAAGATGGGCTGAGTTAATAGCACCATTTTATTTTAAAATCCATTACGTTAAGGGAATGGAAAACGGAAAAGCTAACACCCTTAGCTGTCGCTATAACCACCAGGAGAACGCTAAAGACCTCAAACTAGTTATAATATTTATTCTAGCAGCCGATAAAACCCTGGAATATACACCATAAGTTTTAAATAACTAGATACTAGAAGAGGCACAGGTTTTTATAAACTAATACCCGGACTGGGAAATTAACAATAGTATTTAACTCTTTACTAACTCCTGCTAAAAATACTATATTAAATGGTAATAAGATAATTATTAGGTAAAGAGGCAGGACTTCCCCAGGTACTGTAGCACATCCTGCCAAGTCAAAGGACTTTACCCAGACTGTAAGAAAGCTAATAAACTGTTAAAAGAAATAAAAAAAGGACCCCGATCAAGTGATCTCCTCTTTTATAAAGGGAAACCCTATATCTACATACCCTTAAAGCGGAAAAAGTACATTTAATAAGTACACGAAGCAAGAGTTAAAGGACATATGGGAAGAGTGAAAACGCTTTCATAAGTATAATAAGGATACGCCTTCCCAGGAATGAAAAAACTGGTAGAAGAGGTTATTAATAACTGCGATATCTGTAACCAAATAAAAACACGCAGATATAAGCTTTACAGGCTTCTTAAACCACTTCTAACCCCCTGTACACCATAGAGTTCTATTTTAATGGACTTTATCACTAGGATCCCCAACTCTAAGGACCCAGTGACAAATGTTAGCTATAACTCCATCTGGGTAATTGTTAACAGACTGATAAAATGGGTATATTTTCTGCCATGCTTAACACAAACGACAGCTAAATAACTTACTTACCTCTTTAAGCGGTATATTATCTTCTAACACCTTTAGCCTAATAATATCGTTTCCGATCAAGATAAGCTGTTTATCTTTAAGTTCTAGTAAGGATTAATGTAATAAATAGGTGTAAAAAGTAAACTGTTAATAGCTTTCCACCCCCAGACCGACGGATAAACAGAACGCCTGAACCAGACCCTTAAAACATACCTTTAAGCATTTATCAACTTTAAACAGGATAACTGGCTTAAGCTGTTACCAACAGCACAGATAACCTATAATATTACTATTGTTAAGTCAACTAAGATCTCCCTATTCTTCGCATTTTTCAGATAAGAACCGGAGCTCCACAGGGGGCCACCTATAAATGCGCCCTAAGCCGCTGTCCAAGCCAACTGGCTTTAAGAGCTGCATAACCACTTAAAAGCTAAACTTAAATTCACCCACAAATAAATAAAGGGATATTATAATAATAAAAAAGCTAAGGGACTAACTCTCTAAGAGGGAGACTTAGTTTACCTTTTTTCGTGAAATTTACACACCTAATAACTAAGCTGTAAACTCGACTTTAAGAAACTCAGACCATTCCTTATTAAAAGGAAGATCGCTACCTCTAATTATAAACTTAACCTACCTACTTTTATAAAGGTACAGATTAAGGTTTTTCACATTTCCCTCCTTAAGCTAGCATTAAGGAACGTCCCGCTTAAGAAGAAAATCAAAGTGTATACTGATAAAGAAGACTTTAATATTAAAAAAATCCTAGATTTACAATATTATAAAGGTAAACTTTATTATCTCATCAGATAACTAGACTACAGCCTTAAGTCGAACTCTTAAAAGCCAGTTAATAATCTCTCCTGCCCCAAATTAATTAAGAAATTCCACCGTAAAAATCCAGACCAACTACAACCGTTAAAAGGGTACCAGCCTTAGAGGACCACAGTGTAAAGGGCATTATAATAACACTATTAACCATACGAAAAGAACTGTTTAACGTGTGGCTTCACCTGCTGGGTGAAACAGTAAGTTAAAGGTAGTAGCCTATGTGGGATTTAAACCTATAACCTCCCACCAGCCGACCTTTTATAAATATATCTAGCTTATTTACAAAGGATAACAAAGGGTAAGCACACTAACCACTGTGTTAACAGACCATTTTATTATTATAACTTACCTTTATTACTATAATCCTTAGCCCCTAGTGAACAGGTGCGGTGATGCACCATAAGACTCAGGGCACAAAAGAATAGAACCACCCCCAAGAACGCCGATGGCGGCCAGTATGGCCGCCAGTAAGGTAGCTCCTTCTCCGATCGAAGGAGCACGCGTGGGACTAACGTGTGAAAACGAGGACTGACCTGGAAGGAGGCACGTAACCGAGTAGGGATAACCGAGTAGGAATAACCAAGTAGGAACAACCAAGTAGGGATAACCGAGTAGGAATAACTAAGAAAAAGGACCGGGGACTATTACTTCTTCCTCCGATCAAAGGGAGGAGAGGTCACTCAAGCCATTCGCGGGTGCAACTCGTGGTGAAATCGCCGATATCGTCTTTTTTTCTCCTTTTTGTTCGCCTGCCTGGAGAAGAAACGCGGTTCGAAGAACCGCGCGGCGCGGCCTTGACGGCGCGCGCTAAAACTTCGCTAATTACAAAATGGTTACAGTGATATGCACACAAAAAAACACCCAAAAAAAAACCACAAGGGGCGATCGGAACGATCGCCCCGAGTCACTAGTAGCCGGCCTACCTTCCCCAGAATGTATCTAAACGACTGTTAACACCGGACTGAAGTAAAAAAGTGATAACCCACCTTAAGAAGCGGTTATCACCAGTTACGGTGACCCTGTAGTTATATCACTAATTAAAAAGCCCTCCTAGTCGAATTAAGCCTTAGAAGCGTTACCCTAAGGAACGACCGGAGTACCACCTAACTAAGAAAGATAAGCCTGGCGATCCTCCTCTTTAAAAATCTCGATCTTATAATTAAAGAGCTTATTAGTGCGAGCTTTAAAAGCCTGTGACTAGGCCTCTAGATAAAAGAGCTTTGACAGGGTCTCCCTCTTTTCTTTATTTAAACGCTTCTTCTCTTTAAAAACCACCTGTAGTACTAACAGGTTATTCCTATAAACGTTATAAGATAAAGAAACAGCACTTAAGTAATTCTTACAGGACTTACTTTTACTAGCCACCTTATATTCAAGGTTAAAGGTCTTATAACGCAAGTAACAAACAGGTATAACAATACCAAATATATAAATAAAAAGAACGGTTTTACAGTGGCGCTTGGTAGATAGAAGATAAGGTTTCCTTTGTTATTTCTTAATCGCATTAACAGGTATAATAACAGTGTTATAGGAGGAAAATTACTTATAGTATTCTTTATGGAAAAAGAAGTAAGAAGAGGGGGAATTGTGTGACAACCTGTGGGCTACCCTTATGGCTGGAACGGGCCGACATATCCCTGCAGGCACCACCGTATTAAATACAGTGTGGGGGAACCCTACACTACCTGCTCTAGGAGCTCAGTGCACTTTATACAGAGCATCAAAAGCCGACAGAGCACTTACTCTATCGCTTTACCCTAAGGAGTACCAAGTAACAGAGCAGAGGTACAAGTTACATTACCATTAGTTAGTATAAATAGCTATCATCGTACCTATAATAGTGTGAGGAACCTTCTGTTCCTCACATAAGTATTCGCTTATTAATTAAACCAACTTTAATTATGTCCTACTACACTAACACGTAGAGTGTTACTTTGTCTTATAGTGACATACAACTACTATTAACCAGTGAACCCCTGTCTGTAAGGACTTGCCTCTGCACTACTCCTCTCTGTCCACCCATCCTATCTAGCGACCCTGCCGACCGTCTGTTGACAGGCCAGAGGTCGTAACACTACAGTCATCCAAGGGGTGAATTCTCAGGGCTAGGCCATCCCACCATTTATCATCTTAACTGCGCAATACCATCTTACCAATTAGTATCAAAAATGTAACCTTCCGGCCACCTAGTGTATTATAATAACCGATAATAATTGGACTATAAATAAGAAAGGTATGGATTAGATTTGGTATTTCAATTTACACATATCAGCTCGTATAAAGGGCAAATATCAGCTTCTAATCCTTAACAGCCACGAGAGCCACCACTCCGAAGAATTCAAGGCTTATTACCAGGCATATAATATTATTACGCTTTATATACCTCCGCATACCTTACACCTACTTTAGCCTTTGGATGTTGGTTGTTTTAGGCCGCTGAAGAAGGCGTACGGCTATCAGATTAAGCAGTTGATACGGATAAGTATCACTTATATCAGTAAGTTAGAATTTCTCTGTTCGTTTAAAGAAGTGTTTTTTGCTTTAATTACGGAAAAGAATATCCAGGGGGGCTTTACCGGAGCTGGCCTTATGCTGTACGACTTAAACAGAGTAATATCGAAGCTAGATGTGCGTATTCGAACCCCAACACCCCTAACCTCAGGCTAAGCCACACCACTACCTTAGACCTCCCAAACACCACACAACCCCTGAGAGGCTACCTCACAGTTAGTATTTATTAAAAATCGAATTTCGAACTATCAGGGCAGCTCTCTAACCTCTATGTTAATAGCTGTGGATCGATTAGCCAAAGGTACAATGGCTGTGATGTACAAGGTGGCTCTTCTCCGTACAGAGGTCTCCGCACTACGAAAGGCTAATAAGGGGCTTAGTAAGCGACGGAGGGCTAAAAAAACACGTGTACGGCTTGGAGGATCACTTACTGTATAAGAGGCACAGGATTTACTGGATCAGAAGGCTGTGGGTGAGTAGTTGGCTTAGGAAACACGCTAAAGTGGTGGTGGTACAGGGGGGTCTCGTATGAAGATTCGGTGTTATGGCGTGTGCGGTAAGCCTGGCCATAATGCGCGCACCTGCAAGGAGGCTGCAGAATCGTCTGATTCATCCATTTCTGATTCAGTTATTGTTATTTCCTAGTGTTGTGGTGGAATAATTGTAGATACTTGCTATGAGGTTGGGGGAAGTGCGCCGCTCGCTTATATGCGCCGCTCGCTTATAACGCACGTTACTTTTAATGAGTTTTATAGATATCTAATAAACTATTAAATTCTAGCCTCTGAGAGCACTGGAAAGGCCCTGTATTACTATCAGAAAACACTGCACTCTGGATTTGATAGAATTTATGTGGGGTTGCAGCAGCTTGATTCCATTACCTCTGGAGGTTATTCTTCTTCTTGCAGAGGTTCTGGCTTAATGCCAGAACCTCCTCCATTATAGACAAAGCCGTAAGATTCAGCTTCATCAGCACTATAGCTGAGGCTAAGTGGCGTTCAGGCAGTGCCAAGCATTTAGTTAGCTTCGCTGACCAAATGCCAAGGCCCCTAAACCCCCTTTCTTTCTGACAGATTACGCGTCATCTACTTTGTATCGGGAGGAAACTTTAGCTAATTAAGGGGATTAAAAGCGGGCCTCTAAGGCTATGCGGCGGCGGCGGCGGCGTATAGGATCACCCTAACTCAGGGAAGAATCAGGGGAAGCTCAGGACGAATCAGCCATTGCTCACCCCAGCGCAGCATAACAGATGAAAAAGGGAATTTTGTTTGCCCAGATTCGTCTTAGATAACCAGACTGTTATGTGCGCCTGTGGGCATGAATTTGTTAGTGACTGTGTGTACCGGTTGATCATCGGGGAACGTACAGCAAGAAGAGCGTCCTCGAAGTGCGGAATCTCACGCCTCAAAGCGGGCAGGATGTACGCTACCGTGTGGTTGCGCCAGACATCGTGGAGCGGGCTGAAAGTATAGATGAGAGCGAAAAGATCCGTGGGCTCGCAGAATCTAAAGATGTGGAGCATAATTTCGTTGGTAGCGAAGCGAAAAATCGAAGCCAGCCATATTGTAATCGGATGACGAGGCGAGGTTGAAGATGGAACGATTTTTGAGACGGACCAGCCATGCTTGATTGCCTAGGTTGTCTTCCCTTGCGTATCCGTGGTGGGGCCATCATCACAGTGATGCTTGGGGAGGGAGTTGCGGTGGGTGTTGACATTCAGGGGCAATTGTGCAGCCGCGTCCCCGCATGAGATTGGAAGGAATCCCCGCCTCCGCGAACCCGAAATTTGACAGTGAGAGATGCCAGAGTTCCTTCGACAACACATCTTTGTTGACCCACCATGGATTGTGCAGCCCCAATGTCGCAATTGCGATTGAGATTCTTCTCTTCTCCCCTCCGGTGTACGAAATGTCGGCCAATTCTCGGTCCTAAGGGTCTCGTCACAAATTATCATGTCACTCTGCCTAACCCACGGGACCGACCAACAGGATTTTAGCTTCAAATCGGAACTAGCCTGCAGGCAGCGTGTGGAGGTTTCAGCCACTGTCGCACAGCCCCAATGTGGCAGTCACGACTACCCCGCCTCTGTCGCAACGTCGACCGCAGGAACCTAATCCCCTTCAGCTTTTCTTTTATCATGTTTACACCCTCTAGAGTTATTATGACAGCATCACAAACGCCACTAGAAGCCTGAACTGAGATGAATGATCAGAAGGCCATGGGTTTCGGACGGGGAATGCGCACCCGGCTACCAGCTATCTTAAACGAGCTTTTTCCAGCACACAATTGTTCAGCCTGTTCGGACCCGGACAGCATCAGCCGGTTCTTGTATAGTTTACCTTTTGACAACAAAAGGCCTCGAGAACGTCTGTGTGCCAGGTGTCGGTTTCTGGAGAATGTGGTCAGAGTATGCGTCGCAAAACGAATCCTCCCACTGGCTCATGACTTGGCGACATGTGGAGAGGTACGAGGCGCCGTCTCGACGCAGAAGAACCCGCTACACCCAAATCAATGGGGCAGAATTGGGTGGCACAGTGGTGGATATTTCTCGGACGAATTTCGCTTCCAATCCAAGGATTTTCGGATATTCAGTCTTCCAGGTGAGTCTCACCAGAGCTTTCAGCAGGATCATCTAACCCGAATTTTGTACGTATCTTTAGGAACCCCCAAACCGTTTTCTGGAATGATATCGAAGGAGCCGCTGAGAAAAGTCACTCCAGACAGCTGCATTGACGACGTCCGGAGCTGGATGGACCTTTGCGAATCTAGCCACGACTGCTTGCCGAGCATACCGTCCTCACTGCCAAAGAGAGTTATCGACGTCGGCTCTCTTGCAGGGCCTTTTGTAAAGCTGGTCGAGTCTAAGGACAGCTTGGAACTCTATGCGTGCCTCAGCCACTGTTGGGGAGATTCAAGACCTCCATGCTTGACGACCACGAAGACCATTGAGAGGAACATGTGGGGCATTGAATGGGGGCTGCTTCCAGCCACATTCCAGGATGCTATCGACTTCACCAGGCGCCTCGGAATTCGATTTCTATGGATAGATTCTATCTGCATCATTCAAGATTCCACCGAGGATTGGCAAGAGCAGTCCAGCTTGATGGCCGATATATACGGAAACGCATTTGTCACCCTCTGTGCCACAGCATCGGCCAGTGGCGACGGTGGGTTCTATCCTCCTCTCCATGAGTATCAGCATCACTGCAAGATCGATGTTCGGGGCCGCTACAATCGTACTTTCAGTGTGATTGTTGAAACCGATCTCGAAATAGGTCACATCCCGAGTTGGAACAAGAGCGCTCGTGTGGACGGCAGGGAGAACTTTCCATTGTTGAAACGGGCCTGGAGCTTCCAAGAGCGCTTGCTCTCACCGCGTCTCGTCCACTTCATGCGTGGTGAAGTGATGTGGGAGTGCTTTGAGCTAGCATCCTGCCAGTGCTCCAAGACATACCCGCCCCGGAGTTTTCCTGGTTCAAGTCCCTTCCTGGAGTTCAATGACAAATCTCAGCACAAAGACCTGGCCCGAGTCAAACCGCCCGTCCGGAATCTGCACAGGGGATTGTTCCTGGACAGCCAATGGAAGTTCATTGTACAAGCCTACTCTGGCCTTCACCTAACACGTGAAACGGACAAACTGCCCGCCCTTTCCGGAATCGCGAAGCGGGAACGGGATCGACGAAACGGGGAAGAGTACCTTGCTGGGCTGTGGAGAAGTACGCTCTACGAGGAACTGCAATGGTCGGCAGTGATTTCCGAGACAATGAGACCAAGGGAGAAGAGGTGTCCGTCGTGGTCGTGGGCTGCTCTAAACGGGTCTACCTCTCACGATATCTATCCTGGCACCTGCAAGGTCTCTAGCATTCGGGAAGCTTCAGTCACCCTGGCCGGCTTGGACCCTACCGGCGCGGTATCTGACGGATATATCGTGATAACTGGACCTACCGCTGTGGTTCAGTACATGGGTTTCGACAAACATCGCCCAGAAATACAACGAAATGGCCACACGGAGCCATTCCAGGTGGACTGTAAGCATGATTTCGACGAGCATGAGCCTGGAAAGGTTCGAGTCGGGGACAGCTTGACATGTCTTCAGATTTGCCGACTGCAAAGTCGAGACCGTGAATGGCATGAGTCCTTTGACTTGATCTTGAGGGTTCGAGAGGCAGAAACTGGTTCGAACCCTCTCACATACGAGCGTGTGGGCTGTATCAGGGCAAAACGCTCTAGAGTGGAAGAGATGGACGCACATTGGCACTCGAAATGGCCAAAAAGGGAGACTTTGAGGATTGTTTGATTGTGATATTGATATTACAGTCCCTTCTTCTGTACGTCTCACAAACTATTAAGTGCAAATATGGTCTCACTTTGCTCCAATGGGGTCACCTGGGAGCGCATCCAGCCCTGTGGAACGGTCAGCATGGATCTTCAACTCAGCGACGGCTGGATGGAAACTCACATCCTTCATAGTCCTCATCAACCTGCCGCTTCACAGTGCACTTGTCGGCCTCCGCAACAGTCTGTGTCTGCAAGGCGGAGCACACGTCGCCTGTGCATCGGGCGTCGATGGCTTTCTGGAGGGAATCACCTTTCCACCCAAAGACGTAGTCGCCGTGTTGCGAGTATCCGTGGCTGTACCTGTCAGCTCCATCTAACACTCCTATTCCAAGGATACTCACTGATCCCCCGTACTCCAAACAAACGGCTGCGAGCCATCTTCAGGCCACAACGACTTGTCATTAAACGGCCTCGTCTGCATCCCGTCAGTATCCTTTTTTCTCACACACAAAAAAAAGCACTCCTTTCAAAACCGCAACCACAACCACAACCACAACCACAACCACATTATCCCCAAAACAAACAAAGAAAGGGTCACTCACATCCCACCGAACCTCGTACATGACCTGCGGAATAACAACCGGATGACTCTCGGGACAAGTCCCCGTCGGACCAACATCATTCGCCTTTGAATCAACCGCATACGCCACATGGCTCTTGTGATCGGGACTATCCACATTCTTGCCGTCCCAGCACGTAGGAAACGTCACAATCGATCGTATCCCGCCTACGCACGGCGTCTTGGGGAGAGTCTGCGCGTCCGGCGCACCGCAGTTGATGTTGCTGTTGTCTCCCGAGTTGGGCATGCACCTGTGGCAGGTCTTGCGGGAGGGACCGAGGGTGGCTAGACCGGCGTCGCCCACGAGCATGCGAAAGCCGGGTTTGAAAGCGGTGATGACGGTGCGTTTGGTGTTTGTGGGGATGTAGTAGACTGTGATGCCGCCGTTGCCGCGGAGGCCTTCTTCCTGGTGCTGCGGGACGCGCTTGAGGGTGCCGTTGCGGGCGCGGAAGAAGAGCACGGCGGTCCAGTAGTTGGAAAAGTCTTCGGAGAAGGTGCACGAGGTGCAGGTGGACTTGGAGGGGAGGTCGTGGGTGAGGGGGTCCATCGAGTAGTTGAAGGAGTTGCCGCCGACGATTTGGTGCAGGTGGGGGGAGGGGATCTGGCCGGGGTTGACGAGGGGGTCGATGCGGTCGACGACGAGTTGGGAGCAGGAGAAGCGCATCATGGGGAAGCCGCCTTGGGCGGAGGCTGTCGCCGCCAGGAAGGCGGGGAGGAGGGTTGACCACTGCATGTTGGGCGGCGATAGCAGAGATCACCAGGGAAATGGTTGCTGATGAGAGCCAAGACGTTGGTGAGAGGCAAAACCTGGGTGGGAGGATGGGTGTGAGGAAAAAATGGTAGAGCTGCGACTTATCAGGGGGGCCAAGGGGCAAACCACATGGCGCTCAGGTGCGGGAGTGGTGACAGTCTTGGTCGGGTTAATTTGGACGAGTGGGTTGATATTGGTTCATATTAGGCGGGGGTCTCGGGAGTTGTGTCCGTGAAGGACAACGCTATTGTTTTCGGGCGAGACCGCAAATCCCCGGCATGCAGCCGCTGTCATGATTTATCCCGGGTTGCTGGCAGCCCTCTGATTCGTCTGAACCACTTGCCATGAAATCCTAATGGTAAGAGTGTTATCGGAGACAGGAATACTGCCGATGGCTGGTTGGATATGAGTTGCCCGGAGTTGCTTGCCGCTCTGCAAGGTATTCAGATACCGGCCCTGTTGCAGGGACATCATCTTGGCGAGGGAACGACGAGTTCTAGAAGCACGGTCGAACCCCTTTCGAGACCCCTTTTTGGTTGTGATCAATCCGCCCTTGAATCTACACAGCCATTTTCACGGCTGCCATGCAGACTCTTTCGCTACTCGGTGCGCATCGCTCCAGTATTCTCCAACCTGAGCTTGTAGACCTTGTGGGTATCTGTCCGTTGTCTGTGAAAGTCCCAGTGGTCAGCGAAAAGGATATGGCCGAGCGCCATGTCTGGAAGACGGGCTCGACGCGAAACCAGGGCTCCTCCTCTTCTCCCTCCTTGACTACTCCGAATGCAATAATGAAGCGCTCACTCCAGCGCCGGCAACCATGACATTGGGAACCCGGCAAAGTAATCTGGTGATGACGCGAGGAATCCACTGTATCAGCTTGAGGAAGAGCTACTCCGACAAAACTATGCTCAAGTCGTTGATGCTGCGATGGTCTCCTCCTGGAGCCGGGAAGAGCCCTTGGACCCCTCACCGTATATCAATGGTATATTGACGTCGAAGACTCCCAGAAGCGAATAGGCCTTGTTCTCCGGACGTGCCGTCTGCCGCCCAGCGGCCCGTGACATGCGCCGACAGACTGGAGTGGACCTCAAGCTCAGGTTGCCCTTAAGCACACCCCGGTCAAACCGCGTGATCTTGGAGAGTTCGCACGACAGTGATTGCGTCGTGCCACAAAGACATGGTCAACATGTATTCCGATTTTTATTGCTTTCAGCCACCTAGGTCTTCTCTGAGAGATGGCGATATTCGTTGAGAGACCCTCCCCCCCCTCCCTACCTCTGACCCCTAATATAGTCGGCAGCCACACGTATGTCTCGTAGGCGGACGATACCCCCCCAGCGGAGAATGGCGGCAACGCACGCGCAGAGGTGGCTAAAGTGCTGTGCATCCGACAGCAAAAATGAGGCCACGCGCTGCATATAAAACACCGAAGAGCCATCCTTCCATGACGCGTACAGTTGGCCGAGATTGTTGTCGATGACGAGGCCGTAGCACACGTTGATCAAGAGCCCCCGGCATCCGGCAGCGTCAAGGGCTGTGTTGAGCTGGCCGAGCGCCTGGAGACAGCCTGCAGCCCCGCCTGCACACTGGTTGATAGCGTCCCAGAGGTTCCCTCCTGTGCCGGCCGCAGCCTTGAGCTCGACGATGAAAAACGGAAACGAAGCCTCGAGCGTGGCTTGGGCATACGACCAGCTCTCGGGCTGGACGCGATTGAGCGTCGTTTGTTGAGCCTCAGTGAAGGCGTTCAAGTTATTATAGCCGTATAGCACATCGGGCCGCGGCAGCGGGAGGAAGCAAGGCGCATCGGGGTGGGCAGGTATGAGATGACGGGCGATGATCCTCTGGTACGATGTTGACAGCTGTGGCGGAAGCGTCATGGGAAAGAGACCTTTGAACAAGCATTGTTGAACCGCCGCTTCGGAGCAGCCATACGTACCTAGGGCATCGAGCTCACGCATCATGGCGCCCGTTTCCACAAGGGGCCGTGGGGCTCCGGCGAGAATGTCGTTGGTGAGAAGGGCCACTTGGTGCGGAAGAGTGTCGGATGGGAGCCGAAAGCAGATGCCGTTGGGTCTCAGGCAGTTTGCACGGTAGTCTCCTCTGCGTACATCGTTCATGCTGAGGTCGGGGTCGTCTAGATTGTGTTTGCTGGGGAGCTCAGGATCCGGGTGGTCGTAATTGACGTCGTCAATGTTGTGTTTGCTGGGGAGCTCAGGATCTGGGTGATCGTAATTGACGTCCTCAATTTTATGTTTGCTGGGGATCTCAGGATCTGGGTGGTTGGAATCGACGTTGAGCTCGGCGTGTCTAGGCGCATTCTTCTGTCGCAGCCGGAGGGAACGGCGCAGCGGCATTGTTTCGGTAGACAATGCGTCCGTGTGATTCTTGGACATTCTGCTCTGATCGCGGAGCCTTGTGTTTTCCGGTCCTCGTGGCATCATGGAAGATTCTTGTGAACCGATACAACAAAGTCTAAATCCAGGTAAGTGGTGGGCAAGAGCAGTGGAAGGTGATGGATGAGGGAGGGAGGGGGAGAAAAGGTTTAGGCCGAGACATAAGCGGCATTCGAGGACAAGGAGCTCCATCGTGAAGAGAGAAAATATCGCCGGATGGAGGAGATGGGGTCAGAGAACAAAGAATACCTTTGCCCCCGACCATGATGCAAATGATAGAAGCGCAAAGCTCCCGAGTCAATCGGTTGCGCGTTAATGAAACATAAAGAGATAGGAATGCGACGCAGGTCGTGCCTGAGGTTCTCGAGCCAGTGGTTGCAGCTGCCTTGCGGATAAAACTGTGGGCGTGGTTTTCAGCTGGCCGAGGCCGGTGTGGATCGCCCGCCCGCCCTCGACGACCCAATTACAGAGTCCCGTCTCGAATTGGAGCCACAGTCAGAGAAGAAGCACGGCCTCCAGGTAAGCACCTTGATTTCATTGCTGTCAGCCGACGAATCCCAGTTTAACGGCAGGGGTAGCGTTTCGGGAGGTTTTCGAAATCTAGAAGTATACTTGATTAACACAAAACCGGCCATCCATTGACCAAAATGTTTTCCCACTCACCCGTCCTTCTTAGCCCCTACCGCCTTGTTTTTTCACACACAAGTATCAGGTAACTTCCCGGTCACCGCCTGAGGCAATAGACAAAAGAAATAAAGAAACCCAAAGACGCAACAAAAGGCCAGAAAAGCCTGATAGGAATGCAGAGTGGCGTGGATCACACTCAGTCTCCTTTGTGGACCTCTCTGATGATGATCTTGTTTTCTTCGGTTGATTGCCGCTTCGTTTGAGTCAATGATGCGTTGCAGGTGCTCCAGGGATCGCTCAATACATCGCAAAACCTCCATGACTTCGTTTCGCTTCCGCGCGCCAGCTTCATCAGTCTCGGCCTCCAGAACTTGCTGGAATCTGAATTTCTCGTCCAGGACCGCCTTTGTGACAAGCCTCCAGGGCCACAGAGGGTCAACCTCGTAGGAGTTGAACGCTGACTGGAGTGCGTCTGCAGGCGAGGGGGCAGCAGTGAGGTAGTGGGGGATGGAACGGAGGAGACAGGTGTATGGATCATTATATCCTGTGGCGACTGCCCATTCTGCGGCGGTGATGTGGGTTTCGGCCACGACTGCTGAGACCATGAAAGCGAAGTATGGTAGGAGGCCGAGGGCGGCCGTGATGGGAGTCTTCACTTTGAAAGGGCAAGAGGGGAGAAGGTGTGATGTGGACTGGGCGGGCAGGACCAGAGTTCTAGATAAGCCCATGTCGACGCGGTGGCTTGATAAAAAGAAAAAAAAGAAAGGCGGCGCAGTGGATCATTGACGGCGCAGACCCAGATAAAGCACGAATATGCGAGAGGCGCGTGGGGTGTGTTGTCCCGAATCCGAGATCCAATTCGTAACTGTGGCCTATCACTCGGCCTCCATCAACTCCTGGTCCTTGTAGTCTTCTTTGCCTGGGAAGTTGTCTCGCAGGGCGATGTGGATCGCCTTGAGGCAGTCCTTCTTGCGATAACGCTCGAGATCGGGCCATCCGTGGGCGCGATAAATGCCCTTGACCATGTCGACCGCCTCTTGAAAGTGTTTATCTGGAGCGTCGTCATCATCATCGGGCATGCCAATGGCAAGGAACGGAGTCAATGATTTGAACTCCGGGTAGGTCTCGTGCCACCAGACGACGCCCTCCTTAGTATCGAGGAGCACGCCATGGTCGTTGACTGGACGTACGGTGAGGCCAACGATATGAGGCGGCACATGCTCGTAGATCATGCCCTCGGTCAAAACGTGGAGGCCCAGCGCATTGTCGTCCTGGCCAAAGCAGGCGTCGTGCTGGAAGGCGGCAAAGGGCATTGCTGGCATGAGCTGTAGTCTTGCATCTAGATCGCTCGCGGCGGGATAAGGCAGGTGGCCCAGGAGGTCGACAACTTCATCTGTCTTGCCGAAGAGCCGCATCGAGTCGCGCGTGATGGTGGGCCAGCCGCCCTCGGCCGGGGATTCGAACGCTGTCTTGTCGGCGTACATCTTGGTCGCGAATGCAAAGAAGTCCTGCACTGCTGCGATCGTCTCCTCGCGCGAGAAATCGGCCTGAGGCGTTGATTCTCGCGATGAAGCCATGGCACCGCAGTCTGCAAAAGGGACGGTCTTTTCCCGGTGACGATAGTGGAGAGGCTGAGATGCAGGGGCAGAATGTTTTCCAGGTTGGTGGTGGCAGAGAGGGCAGGTAAATGGAGGGTACAGTGCCTTGCAGGAATGCGGGGTGCCCTATGGTTCCTCATCAACCCACCTTATCCGAACTACCCCGCTAATGCCTTCTCTCTTCAACTTTTTACCCGCACTTCGGCTTCAACGTCGGCTTCCTGCCTTTCCAGGGCTCCCAGAGAACCCTGAAAAAAATTGCGAGAAACTCAGACTCAGCCCACTACCTGTCGAATCGGCTCTCTCAATCGCCGAAGCAGCACAACACCGATCAAGCATCAACAGACAGCGGTAACATTCACACGGCTCGGGTTGTGGCTTCTATCACTATTTTCTCTTGGCTGTCGGGATGGTGAGACAGCGAGTATTCCGAGCTCCCAATGCTATTCCCAAGGCTCAGATCCTCTCTAGACTCATACTCGTCACCCACTTCCCCTCTCCAGACCACTTCTTCGTCGACCCCGGCTGCAACTCCTCAGCAGGGACAAGGGAACATGGTAAAACCGCTCGATTTGGTATTGCTGCCATGAACTTGAAAAATTCATCTGTGAGGCTAGATTCTCAAGGTCGGCACCACTTCCCATGCCTCTGTGGACCTCACTTGCAACACCATCCCGCTCAGCCAACGCATGCTGGAAGCTCATCTACCAAACGCGTCAACGATGGTGTCCACGCTGCTGTCCCACAAGCCACTAGAGACGAGGTTCATGTCCTGGGCTGAGTTGCGGATCGCGTCGCCATTGACGATCCCAAGAAGCAAGCCCGGCTCGCTGCTGCGGACCAGCTCGTACTGAACCTCGATGAGGGCGAGGTCTGGGGCTTAGCCATGAGACTTCTTGCGAGAGATATTGTCACGGCCGATGAGCCCACAGACAACCGCAAGAAGCAAATGATTCGGCTAACACGAGAGATGTAAGTGGCTTTCCGACGCCCCTACCCAGGTTTTTTTTCTTCGATGTCAACTTTTCAGTTGCTAACTCTAGAAAAATACTGCTAGACTGTCACAGCAGTTCTTCGATGGCATGGCAGAAGTACACTGCCAGGTTGCTCGTCGAGCAGATCTACCAAGCAGCTTGATGACGGCCCGCGGTATGGAACGGGCGAGTGGGTGACAAAAGTCCCGGGCGGGGACAACATCTGGCGGGAATGGGGCTGTATACCTAATGTTCTCAAGGGAGCATTGCGAGAGGTATCGTGTGTGTCCCAGGGGAATGGCATCGACGGAGCCTATTGAAACGATCCACGAATCAACCAAGCTTAGTTGGCTATGCTAGTTAGAGCGTCGTACTAATACTGGAGACATCTTGTGCATCATGAACATGTAATGCGAAGATCAACAGTTCCATCCTGTTATCCACCAGACCTTCATTTTTGCCTGCATCACGGGCTAAAACTTTCTCGGTTTAGCTTCCCACCATCCACAGGAAGGCATGGTAATCCTTGCGGCGGCGAGAAATCCCAATTCGTCAAGTCGATCGTGATTGAAGCGGACAGGTTCGCCTCGGAGCCCCGAGACATACCTCACATGCGGGGAAGAGGTTGGAGATCGGCGATAGAAGTGGGCGCTGAAGTAGAGGAGCCGCAAAATGCCGCCGCATGTTGCCGCGCAGAAAGGTCAGAGTTGTTAGGTTGCTCAATTTCTCCGAAGTCCGACGATCGAGCGGACGCCAGAGGGTTGCGCTGCATAGACCTGCATCAAGCTGCATCCCACTTCCAGCCTTGCAGGCTGCAGAGAGGCCTCAGGCATCCTTCCAGCTTGTGGGGGCCGATCAGTCATTTCGAGGTGCTCTTTCTGCACAAGTATTGGCAGCTTCCACAACCGACCAAAAACTCCTGACGGGCCTGACTCCCGGAAGTTGACTCACCCCGTACTCCCCCAGCCGGGTGCACATGGGGTTTACTGATTTGATTCATCTTTGCACAAGTAGCCATCATCTGCCGTGGCATGACGTGGCGGGGAAGAGTTCAAAATGCCGTTTTGAGCACAAATCCGATGGCATCGCCACAACGGCTGATGCTTGGCGCGACCGGGAATGGCCTTCAAATCCAGCGGCTGAAGCCCAACGTTGCACATCTGCTCCATCCCAATGAAGGCTTCTCCGAAAACCAAAAATCATAAGTTTAGATGCAGCCGGCTCGTTGCTATGCGCTTTCCCGAGACCGACATATCCCAACTTGACAGCTCGAATGCCCGACATGACCCTCCGCACAATCGCTCTCCTCGCCATCTCTGCCGTTGCAGCCGCAGATACAACCCTAACCTTCACCAAGACTTGGTAAATCCCAATCGATCTCTTCCTCTCCGAGCTCATTAGTAACACCATCGCCCCCAGGAACAATGTCGACATAACCGTCCTCCCCCACACCACCATCTCCGGCGGATGCAGAGCAACCGCCGTCGTCACCGTGACCGGTGAGGACAGCCTCGACGCACTCACTTCACTCCGGGACCTACCCTGCCCGACTGGCGCGGGGAGTGCAGGTGGAACAACGGAAACTACGAGGACAACCGCGAGGCTGACGACTACGCCGACGCCAACGGGGGTGCCGGGTGGAACAGATGGCACAGGCGCCTCTTCGCCGACGCCAAGGCCGAACTCTGCCGTGAGAGTGTACGGAGATGTGAACTGGCAGCTTGGATTCGCCGTTATGCTGGGAGCCCTGGGTGTGGCTCAGCTCATCGCTTGAACAAAGGCTTTGAGAATGGGTTCTTGTCTACTTCGTCTTCAAGTTCTGTCGAAATGCAATCAGGTCATGGACCAAACGACAACAGGGCCACAGAAGCCATCGCCATGACTGCCCACAGGGGCCAGGCAATCAGGTTGCTCCCTGATGACGTGCCTCTTGCTGCCGAGGTAGTATCGCTCCCTGGCGACGAACCTTGGCCAGGTCTGATAGTAGTGGCTGTAGCCGCCGTTGCCTGGCCCTCTTGCGCCGCCTCCCCTGACCCGGCACCACTGCTCTGCGAAGAGCTTCGACCGGGTCTGGCAGTGGGAATCGTATTCGCGGTTCCCTTTCCCCCCTCAACAGGTACCGTCCCTCCTGAACCAGTGCCGCCATGTGGAGAGCTCCCATCCGGACGGGCAGCGGTGGCAGTGGCAGCAGCCGTGCCTTGACCCCTTTGTACCCCGTCTCCCGGACCAGTACCGACGCCCTGCAAAGGTCCCCCACTGGGACCGGCAGCAATGGGTATAGCCGCTGTCCCATCGCCCCCCTGCCGCCCTACTGAGTTCTGTCCGATCCCAGCAGGATTACCACCCGCCGTCTGCGCCCACAAGTCACTCGACATTCGGGGGCGATCCGCTCCGACCGTCGCCTCTGCCTCTCCCTCGTAGACAACCGAAGTCTGACCAACAACCTTCCAGTCAGGGTCGGCTCTGAAAAGATTCGGCAAGTGATAAGCTCCCGCTTTGCAAGTCCTGGCGACAGCGTGCGGAAACTCGGGGTTGTCATCAGGCAAGACCTCGTTGGCCTCGAGGAATGCATTCGCCCCCCAAACACCTATGGATGCTTCGCCGTCACCATCCGTGTCGTAGTGTTCCCCGTAGCCCCATCCAAGAGGGTCTTTGGGGTTGAAGTAGTAGCCTAGGTTCCATTCTGGGTGCTCCCAATCCCAGGCAGGTTGGGGGTTGATGAGGATGTCGAAGGTTTTGTCTTGATGGGTGACGCATTGGGGTCCGGATGAAGTGTTTAGTTGGTAATCGCCAACGACTCTGTACGTGTCGGGGAAGATGAGAAAGGGAGTCGGGTAGGCCCTGTGATGTTTCAGCGGTTAGACACTTTTGTCAAGTCCAAGAATGTGTGTGGAAAACCATACACTGTGGTCGTGAATAATTGATCGCGGCGGGAGTAGGTTATGGTCGCGATCTTGGTTCCCGCTGAGTTTGTCGGCGGAGGTTGGTAGCCTGACGGAAGCTGATTGCCAATGGTGGAGTACCTCGTAGTGTCCAGTACCGTGTTGATGATTTGGACCACGACGACCGTTCCCGTCTTTTCCTCCTCAATGTATGATCTGGGCCTCCAAATCGTCTTTAAAACGCGCCCAGACACCGTGCACGCCGGGCTTGCCGTACACGGGCCTGGTGTTGTGATTGCTGACATTGGGAATTCCGAGCTAGCGATTCGCCCGTCTTGGGGAAATGGAAAAACCGCAATCGAATGGTTGCAGATGATCCGAGTGGGTGGCGCCTGCTCTGGGTATTTATTCTGAGCGGCAAAACCCCAGCCTGGGGGCACCCCAGGACGCTGCGAACGTGAATGCCGTTTCGAACGTCCTCTCCTCCTATTTTAGGTACTCCTCCCGATTCATTCGCGCAATCTAACAAAAGGCAGCGGAAGTCCTTCAGGGCTGAATGTGCTCTCGGTGGCATGCGGGCCTGCGCTGCCTGGGCGCATCCTCCCGTCTGGGTAGGCGAGCGGGCATTGGAGACCGAGGCTGCCTACCTTGGCAGGTTCTTACACCCTGATAAGAGATCTCCGGGTAATCGACCCCCCACCCCTCTTCTCCCCCAGGCCGCTCTTTCCCATTGCCGCCGGGCAACGGCGCAGAGCCGAACCAAAGTTGCGGAACAACTCCGCAATTGTTACCACCCCGCCTTTGGCTGGCACCTCTTTGCTTCACCTGCATTGATGCCCTCCGTTGCTGGGTTGGTGTTGCAAGCAGGCATCATGATGAAACCGGAGAGGCATCGAATGGTCTCAGAAGACCTCGCCCCCCAAGCTGCTCTCGTCATTGTCTCCTCTCTGCTCTTCGTCGCAATCGTTCTCTTCAGCCACACGACAACTTGGGCAGAGGCTTCGTCGGATCGGCAGCAAGCGCTGAGTTGGTGGGTGAGCGCACATGTCGGGACCACCATTCTGGTCGTCCGCGTCCTCCAAGGCCTATTGACAGCCACTGCCACGGCCGCCGTTTGCTCTTCGTTCACGCAGCTGCATTGGCGTCTGATGGCTAAAGATGAAGGCCTCAAGCTGGTGGACCTCCTCGGATTGTCCCCAACGACACTCCTCGCTGGCACCCTGCGTATCGTTTTCAGCCCTTACTCAGGACACACTGCTCGCTCCTGGGCGCTTTGCCGACTCGTTATGACAGCGCTCCCTTGGATCGGAGGAATCTTGCTCTTTGGTGGGAGCACACAATTTGGGCATCTTTGCAGCCTCATCAGGCTAACAATGAGCAGCACGGACATCCCTCATCGCAGTGTTCGACACGGCTGCTGTCTACGAAGTGACTGCTGGCATCGGACCCTTCAATGCATCCTACGTCAACCCATTCCTCGAAATTTGGCAGAGCGATGGGTCAGCAGTCGTTCCTTACACCTATTACTCCGTGGTTCATAACCTCGTCACCAACAACCTCTTCTCCTCCGTTGCGGATCCGCTGCAGTGCCGCCGCTCAGAACAAGATCTCGACTGTGCATCTTACATCCTCTCCGGGGGCCTCAGCATGGTGGCGCCATGGACTCCACCGGGGCATCCAGACCACCAGCTGGTGAGCATCCCCGAAGTGCCCACCGTTCAAGTCGAATTCAACGGCCGGTCCGGTCCAAAATTGTTCCACAGCGATGAGTGCGCTCTTTTCGGCTCAAACCAAACGCGCATCGCAGCTGAGCTGTGCTTGGCCATCACCAACGAGGAATCACTCCATGCGGGCCTCTTCCTCTGCAACGGCATCTCGTCTGGTAAATGCATCACCGCCTCCCCCCAGCCCAATCTCACAACCACCATGACCCTTCACCGGCGAACCGCCACCCTCCTCTCCTCCCGTTCCAACCTCACCATCCTCTCTCTATCCAACTTATCTCCGCCAGCCTTCCTGCCTTTCACAGCCTCCGACCTCGCCGCCTACCGCTCCGCCCTCGCCTGGCTCATCGACTACCCCAAATCCGGCATCCCCGCGCCCTCGTCCATCCTCGAAATCTTTTGGAGCAACCAGAACAGTCTCCACAACCCGCACACGGATGGCATCGGCCTCCAAACCTTCCGCAGCCTTCTCGCCTTCCCGGTCTGGCTGTTCAACGCGAACAACTACGGAAACATCCAAGTACAAGGGGAAATCCTCAACGAGAATCTGCCGCCGGAGTTCTACGCGACCGCAGCGGTGGTGAGACCACTGATGAAGTTAAAGTTTGACCCGGCGTTGTTGCTCGCGTTCACGGTCCTGCTGACGTTCGTGTTGGTTCTGCTCTGGGGAGCACTGATGTGGTTGTTTTTGCCTTGGAATGGTCCGGTTGGCGATTTCGTGGTAACGGCATTTCCGGCCGTGGATTTCCTATTTGGAGCGGAGAGCGATGTGCAGAGGGAAGACATCGAGAGTCCCAGAGGGGCAGGGAGTAAGGAGGTGGTGGAGAGATTTGGTAGGGTGAGGATCCATGCTGCGAGGGAGGGCGGGGTGGGGGTGAGGAGGAGAGTGAGAAACAAGGTGGAGGATAGCCCGTGATATCTTGCTTGATGTTCCGCTTGGATTGCTTTTGGGTAGGTTTAGCTTCGGCTTGTACATCGATAATGTGTATTCGCACCGTATCCCACACAAAACCGGTAACTCTGCACCGCACCACCACGGCTACCGCAGCCCTGTTATAACTACACCTAAGGCCTCTTTTTGACTTAAAAGAGGTACCGAAATCAGTTAGAAAGGCCGTAAAATTACGTCCGACGGGGCGACGAAGCGATTTGTGAAAGCGGCCCGCCAGGGTCTACGCGTCGAGATGGAGTGTCAAGTCCCAAACGAGCTCGCTCCGATCCGTGCCAAGCCTCCATCGCCGGCGATCGGTTGCGCATCGCGCCGATAAAAAACTGGAGAAGTAAAACATGCGCCGCTCGGGCGATGCTGTCACCGCCATGACCTACCAGTTAGATCTTAGATGTGAGTGGACCTGGCATCTTTGACACCTTCGTCTCGCCTCTGCACTGGACGAGCGCGATTGTCCGCTGCACATTTCACCTCTGCCAAGAGATCATGACTTCGGTTCCCGGAGAATCATCGCGCTAAAAGGATCGAACCAAAGTATGGGAGGGTTGTTGATGTGCAGGTTGCAGCAGCTCAATGCAGAGACGGGATGTGGTTGGGTTGAGGCCGACAAAAGCGCTTCGCTGATTGGCACGGACTAACTCTCCACCACCTCTGGCGGCCCGCTGCGCTTGCGGGAGAAACTCCGACGCGCTAACAGTGCTCAACAGCAGCCGAAGCCAGCGCCGAGATTTTGAGGCCGGACGATGCGGCCATCGTCCGAAGTCCGGTTTTGTTGATGCACCGGAAGCCTTGTACCCAGATTTGGGCACAGGCGCATTCAATGCATTTCTTAAGTACCGTGGCGCCGCCTCTGAGCGTGGGCGTCTGCTAGATTTTGGTGCGACCAGTGACGCTAGTGTAGTGCCAATCAGTAACATTTTCACGATGGATCCTTCAGCCCAAAACAACAACGCCGACGCGGCGAGGAGAGCGAGCGTGGAAGCTGCAACGACGCAACCTGAGAAGGCCCTGGTGAAAGTGAGGCCCGAGCCAGTCCCAACCCATTCCGCAACACCTTCGATCTCGAGCTCAGCCATTTTGGACGAGAAACGACACACGTACTCGTCAACGCTCACCGATCTTGAAGCCCAACATGGCCTCCCGCACGCAGGCAGCAGCGACGCACAGGAGTACTCCATCGACCAGCTCACGCAAAAGCGGCTCGGCTTCTTCCGCTACGCGATCCTCAACGTCTATCGCCGCCTTTTCAGCATCGCTTTCGTCGGAAATGCCATCGCGTTTGTCGTCCTCATGGTCAAAGGCGCCTCACCGCTGGACCTCGTCAACGCTGCCGCCCTCAATCTCGCAATCTGCGGCCTCTGCCGCCAACCGCTCGTTATCAATGCCCTGTTCCTCACCATCTGCGCCGTCCCACGCAGCGCGCCGTTAAGGCTCCGTCGTCTCGCCTGCAAGCTTTTCCACATCGGCGGCGTCCACAGCGGCACCGGCGTCGCCGCCGGCTTCTGGTACATCGGCTTCGCGGGGCTCCACACATACCACTTCGTCCCCTCTCCACGCGCCACGGCCGCTCTCGTCCTCATCTGGGCCGTCCTCGCCTTCCTGCTCGCCATCATCATCGCTGCCTACCCCGCTTTCCGCTTCAAACGCCACGACTGGTTCGAATTCACCCACCGCTTCTCCAACTGGATCATTCTCGTCCTCTTCTGGGTCCTCGTTTTCCTCCTCGCCTCCCAAGAGCCATCCATGTCGTCCTTCCTCGTCAATCTGCCCGCATTTTGGATTCTCATCGTCCTCACCGCCGCGACGCTCCACCCCTGGCTTCTCCTCCGTCGCGTGCTGGTCGTGCCGGAGCCTCTCTCACCGCATGCTGTCCGTTTGCATTTCAACCATACCAATGTGCACTTTGGCCAGGGGCTTTCCATTGCCAAGCATCCCCTTCGTGACTGGCATTCTTTTGCTAGCTTCACCGACAGATTCGACACACCGGAAACCAAATTCTCATGTCTCGTCTCCAAAGCGGGGGACTGGACGCGGGATGCAATCAACAACCAGCCGACTCATCTTTGGGTGCGCGGCATGCCGGTTTACGGATTTGGGTATGTCCTGCGCATGTTCCCAAAGATCATCATCGTCACCACCGGCTCGGGCATCGGGCCGTGTCTGTCGTTCATCGACGATGAGAATCGCCCTGAGATGAGGGTCGTCTGGCAGACCAAGGCGCCGTTGAAGACGTACGGCGCGAGGACGTTGGATCTGGTGAGGAGGATGGATCCTGATCCTGTAATCATGGATTCAAGTATTACAGGGAGGGTGGATATGTTGCCGATTATTTTGAAGCTGTACAAGGATTTTGGGGCCGAGGCTGTGGCGGTCATCAGCAATGTCAAGATGACGAAAAGTTTGGTGTTTGATTTAGAGTCGAGGGGTATTCCGGCGCTGGGTCCGATTTTTGATAGCTGAGAGAAAGATTTTGGATAGATTGGAGACACATTTGCAGGGGCTAGGGTTACCGGGGAGGGTGTTTGTTTTTGCATACCGTACCCTTCGTTTGAACATGGAAGGATGAAAGAAACCAATGCATTCGTCCATCAAGGACTTGCAAGACTGCAGGGGCTGATTACGTTTGTGAATGAAACTGGGCATAACGCATCCGAAGCGACAAGCTTCTTTTCTGCATCACACTTTCAACAACAAAGGTTGGATGGTGTAGCTGGTTATCACGTATGGTTCACACGCATCAGATCCCCGGTTCGAGCCTGGGTTCGATCATTGTCACATGTTCAGGCTTCCATCAAGGTGCCTGGCTACATTTTTACCGGTTACTGTGAGTTGGGTTCAGGTTGCCCGCATTGTCTCCATTGTGCCAAGAGAGTGTCTGATGCTAAGCTTTGAGGCGGCGGCGACGCCATAACACTGCAATTTTAGCCCCCCACGGAAGGCTTGAGAGGGGCTCTTGTCTAGGGCACCCAGTAAGAATGCGTTGTTGACTCCTGATAACAAAACTGTGAACGAAGCACAGCAGCTTGCGCAACAAAGCCCATTCACAAGCCGCAATGTCAAGCCAATCTCTTTTCCCCAAACTTCAACGCCCTGCACGCGTTGCCTCATACACTGCACGCCTTTGGTTCGACAAGCGAGACTTTTTTACTGGAATTCCACAGCACCAAGACCCAGCCAAGCGATCGGCCCATTCGATTGGTAATCCCAGATTAGTAATTCCCCTCCCGCTATAAAACCCCGATCCCTCTCGGCTCCCTGCATCACGGGAAGCCCCGCCATCAACCTCCGCAAGCCCCTCGTGACACCATTTCAACCCTCAGCCCAAAACTCCCTTCAAACCTAATCAAAAACCGCCAAAATGACGACGACCACCACCACCACAACCGGCTACTTCAACTACCTCGACCCCGCCACCCTCACACCCACGTCCACCCCCTCCGGTACCTCCCGCCCCTGGGCAAAAGTCGACGTAAACTCCACCTCCTACTCCCAAACCTCCATCGGTCCCCTCCCGGTGACATCCATCCGCACCCTCCCTACCGATTCCTACTCAACCGACATCACCGGCTTCTCCCTCTTCCACTCCCCTCTCACCACTCCCGTTGATTTCGAGTCTGACGCGTCTGTCCGCGGAGCGTATTACCAATCCGTCGAATCCCTTCTTCGAGAGAAATTACCGAGAGTGAAAAAGGTGGTTATCTTTGATCATACAATTAGGAAAAGGGATCCGGGGGCGCCGAGGCAGCCTGTGCAGAGTGTGCACGTTGACCAGACGCCCAAGGCTGCAGAGGCGCGGGTACGAAGGCATGTAACCGACACTGCGGAGGCGGAGGGGCTGTTGAGGGGTCGTTACCAGATTGTTAACGTCTGGCGACCGATTGGTCACGTGGCGTCGGATTTCCCATTGGCGCTGATTGACTGGCGTTCGACAAGGCCGGAGAATCTGATAGCGGTGGAGTTGCTGTATCCGGTTAGGAAGGAAGGGGAGGATGATGGGGATGATAGGGGAAAGGAGGTGCTGCCGGATCCGGAGACGTTGAGGTCGACGGAGGGGTATGAGGTGAAGGGGGAGACGTATGGGGTTGTGCCGAGTGAGGGGCATCGGTTTTATTATGTGAAGGATATGACGCCCGAGGAGGCGCTGTTTATCAAGTGTTTTGATAGTCGGGCGGAGGGGTTGCCGGGGGGGAGGAAGGGGGTTGCGGCGCTGACGCCCCATACGGCGTTTGTGGATCCGCAGACGCCGGAGGGGACGAAGGGGAGGGAGAGTATTGAGGTGAGGTGTTTGGTGTTTTATGATGAGGAGTGAGGGGATGATGTTTGGTGGTGAAGTCTTGCTGCCATTTGAGGATGCAGCTCAATAAAAATTAAACGCTGTGCCCTGATGTCCAAGGCCTGAGATATTCCTACAGTGTTTTCCCGACATGAATCCTTCCCGAACCCGTAGCCAATCCAAAACGCCAAATCCTGTCGCTATCCCATGGTATCATCCTAACCAAAACGAATTCGTCCCTAATCCCTGACGCCGTGGCAATGAAACCCAACACTCATATGAACCCTTCTCTGGCATACGTTGGGTTGGGTTTTATTGGTGAAGTCGGAGTGGTTGAATGTGTTGGAGTCGTCGGACCTGACATTGTCGAGTACACTGATGGAGAATCCGCTCGCTCGGACCCCACATCGCAGTATTGTGGTTCCGGAGCAAAGAACACACTGCTCGCCCTCGATTCTATCCACATCGTCCCTGGAGTGTCCGGCTTTTGGACAACTATCTCAAAGTGCTCGACTGTCACACCGGTCATCCTCGTATCATGGATGCGCTGAGTCACCGGTATCGTCCGGAGTCGGGGTGGCGTTGGCCGAGGGGTGACCATGAGGGCCGGCATGTATCGACCTGCCAGGGTTCTCAGGCACGGCAAACAGGCACAGATGATGGCAAAGTTGACTTCGATGATGCTGGAGCCAGGTTAGAACTTTTGCTCCCGAAGCGAAAGGGGGACCAAGCTTACAGCCAGAGGTAGTTAACTGCCAGTCGGTGGAGAAAATCTCTATCCCCGCGGTAGTCGAGTGTGATGTAGAGACGGAAGATGCTGACCCCGAGCACACTGTATAGAGTTAGCACCAAGACCGAGACATCTCCCACGAGGGTACATACAAGCTTCCTGCCCCAAGTATGGCGGCAATAGCTGCCTTTTGCACGTAGCCGACTCGCAGGGGCGCGAGCAACCAAAATGGAAGGAGAAGAAGGATCAGGTCGGTGAAGACATTCAAGCCAACCAGCGTCCCATACCAAGCGTTGACGTTGATGCAAGTGCCTGGAGTCGAAGGAATCCATGTCCGTATCATCGGTTGGCAGGCGTAGAGGAATGAGAAGGCGCCCATGAGGGTGTATGCAACTACAATGGAGAGGACAAAGTAGACTGCAATGTTGAAGCGCTTGCTGATGGAAAAGCGGAGATAGAAGGACAAGATCGAGGCCTTTGTAAAGAGGATTGCAAAGTTGTTCGTTATCGCGACAGGGAAGTAGCTGACCTGCATGGCGATATTGTCAGAGATGACTCATGGCAAGAGCGATGCCACTTACGATGAAGTACCCCTTATAGACGATGCTCCTGTCTGCGAGCTCCCAAAAGTGAAACCCGAGCCCATACTTTAGGTCTGGGGATGGTCAGCTAGATGCGCGAGTGCGTAGCAGAGTTCGATGTCAAGGCCTTACGAAAATGTTCTGATACTGAAAAGCAAATGGAGCAAAGTAACGCGGTGACGATCAGCCCTGGACCGGTTAGCAAGTTGCAGCTAGGAGCGGAAGAGTGGTGGGCCTACAATCGTCTTTCTCGATTCGACGCAGGAGCACTCGGGCAGAGTAGAGCCGCAACCCAACGAAAATGGCGGCTAGTGCCGGAGTGAGGATGGCGCTGATGAGGATGCTCCGCCTCAGACCGGCCGAGTCTTGGTAGAGGTCGACGTAACCTCGTGGAGAGATCATATTGGTGAAGTGTGGGTGGGCGTCCGCATCTTCCGCTGAATCGGTGGCAATTTCGTTGCTGTCGACGTCGTCGTTGTTGTCGTCGTCGTCGAGGTGAACAGACCGAGTCGCAACAGGAGCAGCTCCTCGACGACGGCCCATGGGGCATGCGTTCGTTATCAACCCCAAGAGCTGTGGCTGCGTTGATGGAAGGTTCCCTGCCATTACTCTGCTGATCGAGCGCTGATTGGCGCGTGAACCGGCATCCCTTCCCCGGGGAAGGCAAAGTGGCCAAGGGGCCTGCAGATCGGCTAGGCGGACTAGGCGCACCGTTGGGTCTTTCCAGCCGCCTGGGACTGTGGGACGTTCAGTGACTGGCCAGGGACCCCGCGCCCCCCTGTTCAGAACCCCCGAGAGTGTCCCCGGTGGCTGCCGCAGCCCGCCAAGTCTTCAGGATCGAGGAGTGCGACGACAATCTCCACCAGCGACGCCGTCGACAACCTCTGCTGGCGAGGCCGGCGTTCATTGCCGATGTTGCAGATACACGGATTGATGTTTGGCGACCAACGGCCAGAATTTGCATGAAGAAAACCAAGCAAACACACCCGACAGGCGGATGAGGGGATGCCCTCCCAGCTGCAGCTGCACCTCCCACTTTCCGCTCCAGCGCTCTTTCCTCCGCTTTCGCCATCTTCTGCCTTGTGCACACGCCCTGAAGAGCTGCGAAATATCCCGCGCAGGGCTGGTCGGATTGCCGACCGTAACCCCATTCGGCGATGTGGTGATATTTGACCACAACGCATGAACCAACCCTGCGCGCAACCTGTTTCTGGTGCGACTCCCCACGCAGGGCAGATTTCTGCTTTTCCATTACCTACGGGGTGCTGCGTAGGTAAGGTCAGCAGTGATTTGCATTGCTTCGGAATGTTGCAGCCAACCACAATCCGAGTGCTCAGACGCACAGCCTCCTCCCCCATATCTTCACGCAGAAGGATCTTGCCGCGTGGCTTGTCGACAATTATCAAGGGGTTGTGGCTGGGCTGCTATCGCAACCGCACCGACATTTTTCGATGCATTCGCACAGTCCTTTGCGCGCTCTCGCCCTCTCGCGGCAGAGAATGCATTCGTTACGCCCGCCACCAAGATCGCCACAAGCATCTATCAGCGCCTAACAGCGGCGCCCCCTCTCCTGACATGCCCTGGCGTGCGCACCCGCGACAAACGCCGCCCGCAGCCATTCGCATCCATGCAATCGCGAATCTGGTTGACTTTCGCAACATCCCACGCTGACACGACGGGTGTGTTCAAGTTGGGAATGGCGTCTGTGTCAGACGACCTGGCGCTGTTTCCTAGCTGTCATCGGTGTTGGTTCTGGTACCGTATCAGGCCCTGATTGGCCTGTTCACCGTCAGACCTCTCTCACGACGACAAACCTGGTCCAGTAGCATTCGGTTCCCACGTTTTACGCCACACTCCCACATTCAGGTGGCACGCCTTCAAGGTGTGATTCCAACCCTCGCGCTCCAGTGCCTTTGCTGCCCTCACCAGACCACATGGAAACCTGAAACGCAGAGCGGGATGACGAATGCACCTCAACTTTGCACCCCTTGCCATCGCGCACCTCTCGATGTTCAGGGACGTGGGACTGGTTCTTTGCAAGTCCCAGATTCCGCTCCCTGGACGAAGAAGCTCATGCGCTTTGACCCTCTCTCACCAAGCCACCCGATGTCCGCCCTTCCGCCCTTCCCGCTGCTGTCCCGCCTTTCCAGGTCGCCCTTTCCCGCTATCGGGAAGGATACCAACGGGAAACTCGAAAATGCCTGGCAGCACCCGTGTGTTCGAGGTCCTTTTACCATCCACCACACCAGCCTGGAGGGCGGTCTGCCGCACCGAGCAATAGTTCGCCCGTCTCGTTTCCGAGAAACCGGTGTCCACCGCCGTAGAGGGTGCCGATTGTCGAGCGCGCGCCGCAGCTTGGCAGGAATCTATTTTTGACACGAACTGAGGCTTCAGTTGCCAAGGCGGATTCGGGGTGAGACCTTGGTAACCACGCCTTCTCGTTGAAGAGTGCCTTCTCTGAGGCACTGTCCCCGCATTCCGACCAAACCATTACACACCACACTCACCACCATACGGTCTGAGTCTGCCGGAGTGTCAAGAAATCCAGTCCGAGATGTTGGCTGCTTGCCTAGAAGGAAATTCCGACCTTGCTCAACTTGGGCACATCACACAGCTGCAAGCATTGGAGCCATGCCGCGCCGTCTCTCACAGCAGGCCCTGCACCTTCTCTTTCACTAGCCTTCGTATATTCCAACAGGATCAGAAAGTGAGCTGACATAGATTCGGAAGCCAGGGACGGATGACGACTCCCATCCAAGACCAGACGCAAACTACGGCGCGGCGTAAACGCTTGATCATGGGACGAACAAAGTCAGAAAGTCGCAGCTCGCATTCTCTACGTCTCTCACACCAGGCCCTGCACCTTCCACAACATCACGGATGCAAAAAGTCAAAGTCAACATTTGGCATCAGGCACCACAAGAGGCAAAAAACCAGCTACCACCCGACGTGGGGCTCGAACCCACGACCTTAAGATGTTTCCATCACTTCATTGAGAAGATGTGTTGTAGAAGTCTTACGCGCTACCAATTGCGCCAGCCGGGCTTTGGAGTTGCTGTTGGGAAAAATGGTTGCAATCGCACCACTTAAATGATCCCGATCCCCCCCCCCCCCGCAGCCCCGCAGACTGAAAGGGGGGATTTGTCGATCATCACGCTTCACAACCAACAATTCAGTTGCGGGTTTGTCACAGGTTTTGTATCGCTTTTTTTTTGTTGGCTTGTTCACCGAGTGGCGAACGCTTCGGCAAGGGTGCCGTTTAACCGACAATATGGACGACAAAGCTGAGGACAGTAACTACAGTCAGAGCGCGCGGCGCGTATCTGTGCCACATGCGCTAAGGATTGAAAGGGTGTCCATCCGGTGCTGCACACGAGCCACTAGGTCCCGGTTCTCCGTTCTCGCTCCTCGCGTGCTGTTAGGCTTGCTTCTTTGTTGGCAATATTGCAGTTTTTTGTGACGGTGGGAGGTCCGATATATGTTGTGCTAGTGGTGACACATGCAGGGGTGACTACAAGCCTAGTGCTGACGACCACCTCAGATTCTAGCACCCAATTGGACCTATCCAAGGATGAAATGGCGGGCTGGATCACTCATTAGCGGCATGTGAGAATGCAGACAGACCCCAAATCGGCAAAGATTGCAACACCTTTGAAGTAAGAAATTCTAGGAGCTGGACATTTTCGGGTTGAAGCTTAACCATGTTAAGGTTGTCGCAGCCCTATGCATATGCACCCCCTGTCGGCTCTACGAATCAGGGGCGTACTCACCCGCCTGGCAGCTACTCGTCAGCGGCAATTGCATATTACACATCACTCAAAATTAGAAAATCAGCGGCGGGGACTAGATTAAGCCCCGCACCGAGTTACATAACAATTTTGGCAGTAAATCTTCTCTTGAGTGTAAAAAGGCAAACAAACTCTCAGGATTGCCCCGATCTCGCTCCTGGCTTGGTCTCCTCTCCCCTCATGGGTAATTGAATCCAGGATGAATGAAACCGCGACCGTCGGTGTCGCCAACCTCATCAACCCTCTTCGCCGAGATGGCGGCTCCCTCACCTCCGTTATCCTGACATATCTCTCCGTCACCTTCATCCTCATCTACCTCCTCCAAGTCCTCCGCGCCTACCTCCGCCTCCGCCACATCCCCGGTCCCCTCCTCAGTAAGTCTTCCGGCCTTCAAATGGTCTTCTCTTCTCCCTTGCAAAGACTGACCTGATGCTGTGATTCCAGACGCCCTAACCCCCCTCGTAATAACCTACCACTGCCTCCACGGCGACGTCAACGAATACAGCCACCGCCTCGTCAAGAAATATGGACCATTGGTGCGAATCACACCCACGATAGTAATGATTTCCGATGCCAAGACGTTGGCGTACGTGTGTTCGACCAAGGCGGGGTATCGTAAGGGACCCTTCTTTGAGTTTTCGCGGTGGAGTTTGGAGAGGAGGTCGAGTTTGAGCATGAGGGGAAATGAGGAGCGGAAGGAGAGGAAGGGGAAGTTGGGGCCTGCTGTGAGGTTCTTTCATTTTCATCCGGCTCAGGAGGCGGGGTGTAGAGGATGGATGCTAACGGGGATTAGTTCGTCGGACCGGGGCTGGCGCTGATGGAGCAGAGAGTCAACAAAACGGTTCGAGAATTTGTGCGGTTGGTGGAGAGGAAGTATTTGTCAACACCGGGGGACCCGAGACCGATGGAGTTTAGTCACCGGGCGCAGTTCTTCACGTTGGATGTGGTGACGAATGTGGTATTTGGGGAGCCGTTTGGGTTTCTGAAGAAGGATGGGGATGTGGAGGAGTATATTAAGATGAGCGAGTTTATGCTGCCCATTATTGGCATATTGGGGACTATGCCGTGGCTGGTGCATGTTATGCATGCTTGGCCGATCAACAAGATGATGCCGGGCGATGGGGATAAAGTTGGATTTGGGAGGTTGATGAAGTGGGTTCTGGTCTTCCCCTGAAAACCAACTCGAAGAAGTCAGTGCTAACTTGACGCTCCCCCCAGATTCACCACGGAAGCAGTCAAAAAACGCCTCGAACCGGACACCGGAGAGTCAAAACACGACCTCATCCGCGCTTTTCTCAAAAACGGTCTCGACCCCGAAGATGTCGTCCAAGAATGCATCACCCTCGTGTATAAAGCCCTCCCCCCCCCACCACTACTATCCAACCCCTTAATCCTGACACCCTATCAGCGTCGCCGGCACAGAAACTACTACCGTCGCCATCCGCATGACCATGCTCGCCCTCCTCACCAATCCCCCCGTCTATACCAAACTCCAATCCGAAATCGACACCTATTACGCCGACAAACCCTCCGATCACATCATCAACTACTCCGACACCAAAACCCTTCCCTACCTCCAAGCCGTCATCCGCGAGGGCATGCGCCTATGGCCTCCCGCCGCTGGCCTCATGACCAAGGAGGTACCGAAAGGAGGGGATATCCTCCATGGCTATTTCCTACCAGGTGGCACCGAGGTGGGACAGATCATGGTTGGTATCGGACGCGGACCTGAGCTCTGGGGAGCTGATGCTGAAGTCTTTCGTCCCGAGCGATGGCTTGATGTTGAGGTTGAGAAGCGAGAGGAGATGGTTATGGCGAGTGATATCAACTTTAGCTCGGGCAAGTACTTGTGTTTGGGGAAGTCGGTTGCGTTGATGGAAATCGGGAAGTTGCTTTCTGAGGTATGTGACCTTGCCAGTGGGGATGGTAAAGGGGGGTGGTTTTACTGACAAAAGTTGCAGCTGCTGAGGCGGTATGATATCGCAGTGAATGATCCTACACAGCCGGCCAAGGTGACGGACGTGTTGGTGTGGATTACTTCGGAGTTTAATATTCGTTTTACACCGAGGGAAAGATCTGGCGTACAAGGGGGTTTGCGTTGAGCTGCTCTTAGCGTCTTTTGTTGGTACCTATTGACGGAAGTTTATGCAGAGTGAATGGGAGTTAGGTAATGATGGTGTGCATACTCCTCACTCGTTGTTCAGACTGTAACTGTGTAACCGCTTTTTGTCTGGGATCTGTGGTGTTCCCGCGCTGAAACCGTTCGAGATACGCAAGGTAGAAGGTACCTAGGTATCTAGGCAGCGGGAAAGCGCCTGCCTAAGTGCATTCACCTTCCCTGTTGGTATTTTACCCGGTAGGTAGGCAGCAGCTGCTTTGCGGCACAGTTCAATAACAGCTTGGATTCCCTAGGTAGCCGTTTTGCCTGCAGTGCAGCCGGTCGACGCACTTCTCGTCTCCCGCTCAGGCTTCACCTCACTTAAATGCAGCAGTCGAAAGTCCATTGGTCTGGGAGCAAAACCTTTACCTTTACCACCGCTCATCCTTTCACCATGGCCTCATCCAACCCCCCTGAAAGCGCCCGCTACTCCACCGGCACATCCAACATTCCAGAAAACGTCAAAAACTTCACCTGGGAGTACCCCGTCCCCGACAACGCCTTCTGGAACGACCTGAAATTTGTGATTGGCCGCAACTTTCTCTCCAGCTTCTCGCCCGAGGAAATCTCCCAGCTGCCCATCGATCCAAACAGCACCCATAGCAAATCCGAGAAGCTGGAACTGCTCCTCCGTCTCCTCCACGAAAAGATAGCCGCTAAGGACACCAAGGCATCGCCGCAGACTTTCTACGATGTCGATTATAAGTCGTGGGATACCGCGATGCTGGGGGTTCAGACTATTCAGTATGAACTAGATCTCCCCGAGGCGGAGCAGACTATCCGGATGATGATTGAGCGGAGGAAGAACAAGAACAATTTGTCTCACTTCCATTCTCTTTCTGTGCTGTTGTTTGAGAAAGGCCGGTATGTTGAGGCAGAGGAGACGGAGAGACCGGTTTTGGAATGGCTCGTGGGCCGTCTTGGTGACACGTCGCCGCAGGCGCTGGGTTCGAGGAGGATTATTGCGAGGTCGATGTGGAAACAGGGGGGTGAGAAGCTGGCCAAGGCAGAGGCCCTGTTTGAGGAAGTTAAGAGGCTTGTTGAGGAATCGGGCAACGGGAAATATGCGGTTTATAAGGATGAGCAGTTGGAGGAGACGGAGAAGATGGTTGAGGATTTGAGGGCTGGTCGGATTTGATGGAGGGCTGTGCACGGTGAAGACAATGCAACAAGATTGGCGTCAAAACACCTGCAAAGATGGAGAATGATGCTCTAGCTCCCGCCCGGAGTGCACCTCTTGTGAATCTAGAGGCTAGGTAGATAACATGCAGAGAAAGTAGTCAAAGCGGACGGCAGTAAGAGGGCTTTCTTGGACAGCCAGTCTTTGATTTGGTGAACCGTTTGTCAGGCTCGGTCGTTGTACCTGGAATCGCTTCAAGGATATGGGGGCCTGTTCATCCCGGCGCCCCTCCGGACGTGGCTGTCGGCGTCTCCGCTGTTGTTTGCCCTAGTTCCGCGCAAATCGACCCCTCCGAATCTGATTTCTTGTCCTGCAATGTGACCCCGAAGTCGAAATTCTCCTCCAGCCAGCATCGCAACAGCCACAAAGATGGCGAACAACAAAGCGGCAACTCCCGCCCCCTGTGGCATCCCTGCAAACGTCTCAGGTCCTGCTGTAAGTTGAGACGCCAGATTTGAAATATTTTTCAGTATTTTACTTACACGCTGCTGTATTTTTAGTTCACTGGCCTCTCCGACAAGCTGAACGAGCCCAAGGATGACAGCAGCATCACGCGCTGGGACGGAAAGGCCAACCCCGTCCCGCCTCAGGTCAACAAGAGCTATTGGGAGCGAGTCTACAACCGTGCAGACTCAATGCTCTACATCAAGGCCAAGAAAGAAGTGAAGGAGGACGCCATCAGGGCCAAATTCAAGATGTCCACCGCCGCAACCGCCGATGCCATCAAGACCAGACAGGAAATCTCTCGTGACATCGATGAGACGTGGGACATGGCTTTGCAGGTCATGATCCACGATATACTCGCCGCTGATGACGAGCTGCCTGCGACGGCGCCCAAGGAGAAGAGGAGGAAGAGGGCTGCCTTGCGCCAGACCAGAGAGCAGTATGTTGAGTCCTTGACACCCATTCGAAAATTCTCTTGACCCGTTCTGACCTGAACCCCTCTAGCCTGACCGATGAGTTCTTCGATTTCATGAACAGATTCGACAAGAGAGCCGTCACGCCTCGCCGCCTCGTCGATCCCGCCGAGCTCGCCGCGGGCCTGCAGAATCCGATCTGGTACGGTGATGGCGACTGGGTGACCATGATGCCGCTCTGAATCAGGGTACCAGGGCCGTGAGGTCCTTGAAGAGCTGGCAAAATGGGAGCCGATTTTCACGGCTACGACAGCGTCTTTGGGGCAACCGACGACCAATGGGAGGAACACAAGCGCCAGTGTCTCACCAAGGGACAAGCGATTCGCCCAGACAGAAGAAGGGTGATGTTCCCTCCGGAATACGTTGAGCAGGTGAAGTTTCTCTTCGAGCTGGTCCTGATCCTTCTACCTAGGTAGTTAGAGGTCGCGTCCCGTCAGTCAATGAAAAGCCGGCCTCAATTCCGGCGCAGTGACATACGCGTATCCTTCCTGAGTGTTGACAGTGCGTGATGCATTCCCTAGCATCAAAGCAGGGTTCTCTTCTCCCTCCCCTTTTGGCTTCCCGCAGCTTCAGAACCAAAATGCCGTGCATCATGTCTGGGCAAAAGGATGCAACAAAACGTCAACCGAACAGTTGGCGATCCTTCCGTTGTGTTGTCCGCCAATCAACGCCTGAAGGGGCTCTGCTCCAAGGAGCTTGACCAGCAGCTCACAGGCTGACGGAGCAGTTGGCTTGGACAAAACGGCCGTAGTAGTGACATGCTGAATTGAAATAGGAAACCTGTCTCGATCTCGCGATTCGAACTACGGCCCGCCGCGTGATGGCTGCGCGGAACGAAGCCGCCGACTCCCTGAAGTCTGCAGTCAGCACGAAGGGACCGCACTTACCAAGGGATTTCCCGACCTCGCTCCAAGGCAAACTATGGGCGCCAGGTATGCCGACATGAATCACAGATGAATCCAACGCAAACGACTTACATCCCAACCAAAAGTGCAGCAGATCAAGTCCAACCAGAGCAGAAGAAAGGAAACAGAGTAGACAACAAAAATGACATCCCCAACCCGCATCACCGAGCTCGCCGCCCTCATCAAAACCAACACCGCCATCTTCAACACCTACCTCACCGAAAACAACCTCCCCACTTCCAGCTTTTCCCCCGAATACGGGGTCCGAATCGAATGCCCCCCAAAACAACCCAAAACCTAACCCCCCCCCCTCCCCAAATCGCAAAACATAACCTAGCAACCTCCTTCCCCGTCTACACAACCGCCTCCGCCTCCGCCTCCGCCTCCACCATCGCCTCCTCCACCATCGCCTCCTCCACCATCACCTCCTCCACCAGCCTCTCCTCTCCCGACGTCCTCCGCATCCTCCGCAAAGTCGTAACCCCCCACATCTTCTCCGAGCCCGCAAAGGGCCACTTTGCGCACAGCTCCCTCTCCCGCGCCATCGCTCAAGTCCCGCACCTCCGCGCCGGCATCCACGCCTTTACCGAAGGCATGTGGAACTGTGCGTCACACATGGTTACCGCGCTGGAGAAGTTTCCTGATTCCGGAAACCCGGCGAAGACGGCGTGGAATTTGGCGACGGGGCGGAGGGTGGACGTTTTGGGAGGAGCATGCGGGTATGTCGGAGGAGATGGGGAGGTTTGCCGAGGCGATGGTTTTGCTGAGGGCGAGTGAGAGGTTGGATATGAAGTTTTTGGTGGAGGGGATGGGGCGGAAGGGGGGTGGGAAGGGGTCGAGACGGTGGTGGATGTGGGGGGAGCTGGCGGGGAGGTTGGTGGGCAGGGGTGGCGGGGTGAGGGTTGTGGGTGGAGGATCGGGAGGAGGTGGTGAGCAGTGTAAAAGGGGGGATGGATAGGGTGGAGTTCAGGGTGCATAATTTTTTTTTTTTTGGCAGCCGGTGAAGGGGGCGGATGTGTGTGTGCTGAGGCAGATTTTGCATGATTGGAGCGATGAGTATGCGGCGAGGATCTCGATGGCGTTGGTGCCGGCGTTGAAGAGAGGGGCGAGGGTGGTTATCAATGATGCGGTATTGCTGGAGCATGGGGAGGTGGATTTGGTGCAGGAGAGGGTGGGGAGGGAATATGATTTGATCATGTGGAGGCTGTTTAATGCGAAGGAGAGGGATATTGATGATTGGAGGGGGCTGATAAGGGGCGCCGATGAGAGGCTCAAGATTATGAAGATTTTGAAGCCGGAGGGGTGGGCAATGGTCGCCTCAGAGAGGTCAGCTCTTTCCTCCGTGGTCAGTTGCGGCATGCAGTCCCAAGCAATCGATAAGGACGGGTCTCCACCGTCTTCTGTTGGGCAAGGAAGGAACGTTGGACAGCGATTGAAGCTGGGCACCGAGTGGTTCAAGTCCTGCTTTAAACCCTCAAAAAAAACATCTTCCCCGAGCACGAGCATCAAGACACCAAGCTGGGACTCTGGTTGACAAATGCTTTGTTCATCTTCTTTGTGAGGGTCCTTTGTTGTTGACGAAGTTGATCAAAGTCTGCCACTTACCCGCCCGCTGAGCCGAGCCGAGGTCGGAGCTGCCGCAAACTGCATGGATCAGGTTCTGTGTTTTTCGTAGCGGCGCAAGCCATTTACTCATTGTCAGAGTGCCGCTGGGACTCCAGCGTGCGGCAGGTGTGTCCTGATTGGATAGCCCCTGTTCCCCTGGCTGAGGACGTTTCGTCTAATCCACGGGGGTTGCGAGTTCTCGCTTGCACGGATCGGGTATGTACTTTCCATGTCGCCAAGTAATTCTGTTATAAGGAAAGGAACGCTGACATTACCTCACTCTCCAGGCATACACTTGGGAGCCTTGGCTTTGCCACGCCCCTCGTTTGGCGCGACAAAATTGAGGATCCTCGTCGAGCTCGTCTGTGTGAATCGTGCAGTGCAGGGAATACCCTAGGCGCTGTCCGTCATCAAACAATAGACAAGAGGTACAGTGTTCCAGGGCAGGTAATTTTCGCATCTCGCTGAGTTGACAAGGGCAAATCTGTGACATCTGGAACGCCTCTTGCTAGGAGTTTGACCAGTTATTACAGGGCCCTTTTACAGCCAGAACAAAATGCATTGAATAGCTTGCTAGGGCCCTTGGATGTTCTCCTAGGATTGGGAATACGTACCACAGTTGCGAAAATTACCGTGGTATACTGTACGCGCAGCTGGCAGGGGAGGTATCTTGGGCTTGGCTTGGCGGATAGTCAGTGGATATTTCCCCTCTCTTACAGGACGAAAGGGGGGAAAAGGAAAAAAGAGATGACATTGGGTGAAGGAAAAAAGAGGTGACATTAGAGAGAGGGGGGGAAAAAGCTGCCTCCAGTACCCACCACAGAAGTGATGTGCTTTGTTTTTTTTTGGCTGGAATCGAACCCGCATCTACAGTATGGCAGCGATCAACTAGGCAGGACATGTGAGGGGAACACTCCCGCCCTGTATCAGACTGCGCACGCATTACCAATTATGCTACGAGCACACCGGTTCTGCATCATAGCTGGTCACAAAAGCACCCTGCACACCCCAAAAGTGCCGGGCGTGCTCGGTCACTCTGGCTCCACTGAGCCATCGATCTTGGCTGTCCCCGTGCCCCTGTGTGCAGACTGCCCGTGCTGCCTGAGCCAACCGTGTTCCATCCTTTCCCTTCCCATCCCAGCCCCCAAAATTAAACATCATCATGAAACCCCTTGTGATGTAGTTGGCTCTCACGTTCGGCCGCAAATGTCTCGTTCATGGGCTAATAATAGGCGACTGGCTTGGTGCTGCTCAAGCAGGCAAATTTTCTGTTTTGTCTGCACGACACTTGTTAGGTGAGGTAATGGGCGTCAATATGGTTGCCTTGGGGGGGGGAGGGGGAGGGGGGGCATAGTCCCTGATCCCCCTTTTTTTTGGAAGCGACGGGAGGTGTTGACGTTTCATTCCCTGGGGTTAGGGGGTACGGCTACCTGTTTATGTCGACCAGGAGACTGCAGCGTTGGAGGCCAAGGAGCTACGTAAGCAGAGTCGTATCCATGGCGGCTGATCAATTGTCAGCCTCATCTGGGCACCTCCCAAACTGTGACCAAAAGACTCTCAAAGCTGGCCATTCCGCACACGAGTTCCCGTTTTTGTCTGCAAGCCTCTCGTTATGTGATCCTCTGGTGACGCTCGGACAACATGCCCTGTGATCTGTGATGCTTTCATGTTACGTGATTAAGGACGCTCGCGATGCCTGTACGGACTGCCGTTTTTATACTGATGGCCCGTGGGTCATGGAAAGGAAAGCAGGTATAAGAACGCCTGCGTACTCTTGCGGTTTACTCCTTTCTTCTTCCCCATCAGTCCATCGACAATTCTCAACAAGTCCACAAACGGTAGGGACGACTTTCCTGAGTACGGCATCCATTTGTTGACTCTGCGCAGCCCAAGAACAAACCAACCAGACACGCACCATCATCAACATGCTCGCCTTCAAGCTCGTAAGTCCCGATTCTCTCATGCATCCGCTATCTGCTGACGACAATTGAGGTATCCCTCCTGGCCCTCGGAGCCGCTGCCCTCCCGTCCGCCTCACCCTCGGTCTCTATGGACGACCCAGGAGTCAAGAGCACCGTTGACAGGGCCCTCCTTGAAATCTTCTCCGAGGACGCGGGCCAAAGCAGCACGGTTGAGCGGCGCCAGGGCGGTGGCTGCGTGGGAGGCAATTTCAACGAGTGCTGGGAGTTCCTTTTCCAGGTTTGCGAGAATTCGTGCCCTGGACGGGGCAGCATCATTCAGCTGCACGTCTGCGTCGCTACCTGCATCACGGGTACGCAGTCGTTCTGCGCTCGGGAGTGTCGTTGATCAAGCTACCTTTCCTAGGTAGTGACCTTCAAGCTGACCACCGCGTCACGGATTTTACCCTCTTTTTCATGTACTTGAACCACACCTTTCATTTCTCCCTACCATAGGTAGTCAACTTAACTCAATGCAATTTGGCCTTCGTCGCCCCCACTCTCTGGCCTACAATGTGGCTGAATCATTTTGAACAGCTAGTTTCTCTGTGAATATTCCTCGCAGGCATACCATTGCCAATCGGGCAGCGAATTCGTCTTTGCGAGCTGCGAGAGCCCGCCTTTCGAACTATTCCCATCTATGCCGGCCGAGGGAATTTTATTTCGCTTCACTCGGATGATGGCGTTGATAGGCGTTGATGTGGGTGTTGCGGGTCGGGAATCCACCACACTCTTTGGAAGCGATGGGCGATGAGAACCTAGAAGGTTGAGTGAAATTTTGATGCGACTTGCTGCGTCTGGGGGTCGCAACTGCCTGTTTGCGTCGTCTGAGAGCTTCCAGTGTTGGCGTTTGCGTTTTTTTTTTGGGAGCTCTCTTTGCATCAAAAAAGCTACCTTTAGGATACGGCCGTTGCTTTTTCAGCTTGTGAAAATTGCGTTGATACCCACTTGTGTTCGAACACGGGGCCCCGGTGTTTGTGTTTTCGATACGTTGTGTTTATTTATGGATTGCCAGCTGGCCATAAATTCAAAATCCAAAGCAGCTCGGCAGAAGCTCTCTCCCCTCTCACCGCATCGAAATTCACACCCCCCCACCATCCCCCAAATCACCTTCAGAGCTCAGCCCCTGCCTCGCGCTGGTTCGACGCTCGCCGCATTATGCAGCTTCTCGCCTGTGCCGGTTGGCCTTGGCCGCGAGCAGGCACACCATCGCCAATCGGGCAGTGTTTTCGCCTTGGCAAGCTGCGAGGTGCCGCCTTCCTAAACCCCGCACTCAGAGTCACTGTTAAAAGTCCTCAGCTCCCTTCTGCCAGACAGACGCTCGACACAACAACAAATCGATAAGTATGCCGCCCCAATGAGGTTGCTCAATACAAAAAACGTCCCCGAGCTCAAAGAGTTCATCGGCGATGACAGCTCCTTCCCGCCCTACGCCATCCTCTCGCACACATGGGAAGACGAACAAGAGGTCACCTTCGAGGTACTTGGCGATCCGTTACTACGCGAATTGAAAAGAGGGTTCCGGAAGATCCAGAAGACATGCTCCCTTGCCGCCCAGGACGGCTACGACTGGGCTTGGGTCGACACCTGCTGCATCGACAAGAAAGCTAGTGCTGAATTATCGGAGGCCATTAACTCCATGTTTCGGTGGTACCAGAATGCTGCGGTCTGTTATGTGTACCTGGCCGATCTGGAGCCTGGGACAGACCTTGATACTAGCTTGCCAAAGTGTAGATGGTTTACGCGGGGGTGGACGCTACAGGAGCTCATTGCGCCGCGGAAAGTGTTGTTTTATGACCGGTATGCCCCGATTCTTGTACAAAGGAGTGAAAGAATCAACTGACATGGCACGGAGGGACTGGAACTACCGCGGGGCCAAGGACGACCTCGCAGACAGCATTTCCCGAACCACCCGAATCCCAATGGACATCCTCTTTCACCAGAAAGCCCTTTGCGATGTGGCGGTTGCCTGCAGGATGTCCTGGGCGTCTCGCCGACGCACAACTCGGGTCGAAGACATGGCCTACTGTTTGTTGGGGATATTCGACGTCCACATGTCCTTGATCTACGGCGAGCAGCACAAAGCATTTTCCCGCCTCCAAGAACTCATCATCAAAACAACCAGCGACCTCAGCATTCTGGTCTGGAAAAACAACGACAAAGACTGTCCCGAGTACTCGGGCTTCTTTGCCGATTCACCACGACACTTTGAACATTGCTCTGAGCTAGAGACCATGCTCGAGGACTCGATCTACCGTGATCCCATTATCACCACGCGTGGCATCCGACTGAAAGGCGGCTTGACCTACTTGTACCTCTCCGAGGCCGAAACAACACTCCACCAGCCTGTCATGGACCCGTACTGTACGATATGCGACGTATCCCTGGGTTTATATGTTCGGCAAATCGGCGGGAACCGCTTCATCCGGTGGAAACCCCAATTCCTCGCCCAATTTGGAAACGACTGGGGACCGGATCGCACGCCCGCGTGGTCCAAATCTGCATCCATGAGCTTCGGGGAAGTCACGCCCACCACTGCCTCGGCCAAGTACATGGCACAGAAGCTCCGGGTTGGCACACTCATTCTCTCCACGAGCCTTCCCACCACGATTCCATTCCATCCTACCGACCTAGTGCTGGGAAATCGCCACTCGGCGCTTTGCATGTCCTGGGAAGTCGAAGATTGCCTCCCTCTTCTGCCTGTTCGCCACCGGGCCTACCCGCGGAGCCATTGGGACGTTCAAGACAGGCTATTCTTCAGTCCCAACCGTGCGTCTTACGCATGGGCTGCGACATTTCTCGAGTTTGAGTCGACATTGCAAGGCCAGCACCATTCGGAGTCCACCCGCAACACCCACATGGGAGTATTCGTTGCTTGCTTCTACTGGAACATCAGTGGGATACAGAAACCCATGTTGGCCATTGCTTCTTTGGACAGCATTGATGGACCCACGGCTTCAACGTTTGAGTTTAATTTGGACAAAATCAAGTTCGAATCTGCTAGGTCCGTCGCAGTTCCCCTGGTGTACCAAACATTTGGCGATAGTCTCCTTACCGACTCTGGATTGTCCGGTCATCTTTCCGTGGCGATCAGCGATGATACAGAGGTCACGGCCGCACTTCGCAGCGGTGTGGATTCGCCTGAAGTCTGTGTCAATCCTATCACGTGTGTGGATATCTTTGTGAGAAAGAGGGCGGGCACAGCGTCCACTCTAAAGGTTGACTTGGGGGCAAAAAGAACGTTGTTGCCACGCATAGCCAAGTTTTGGTAGAAACAGCTCAGGCGCAAACTCGCTCGCTCATTGGAAACTTGGGCAGGGTTCGGAAGACCTGAATGGGTCAATTTTGTAGCAGCAAAGACAACGCAAGCCATCCAACAAGTGTTGCCCTCAGAACACCCGGCACTGAACCGATTGTTTCCCCTTCGCTTGTTTGTGTGGCCGTTGGTGCGGTGGCTACCACCGCCCCTGAGCCAGGGCCCGGGGTCAGACCTGTTGGCGTTGTGCTAGTAGATGATGGTTTTGCAGTGAGATTTGTCAACGCTGACGTTGTCGAGTTGGCTGTGATGAGAATGGTGTCGGGCAGCGGGGCTCCGCTTCGCGTTTACCAGTCAGTAAAGGGATGAGAGGGGATGAGACACCGGCACTTACATGCTATAACATATTCGCCCGGCCTGAGTTGCGAAACCTACTGAGCGTTAGGGGATGTCTCATGGTCCATGAAGAGTTGAGAGCCTACTTGTGTATTGGTCGAATGGGCAGTACGAAGCGACGCAGTTCGCCGCCTCGGTTACAAATGCTGCGCTTTGGCACGCGCACTGGAATCCTCCGGGGGCCGCCTTTGCATAGCAGTCGGTGAGCGTTGCTATCAGCGAGGTACATGGCCCCTATTGCATCGCACTATTTTAGCTATGTTCTAACCTATGATTGCTTCTAGAATCTTACCACACACGAAGGGAGCCCGTGGATGGCAATCGTCTTTGTCGGAGCCGGAATGCTCGTGGAGGTGGAAGTTATGGTATCCATTTCGCCAAGCCCAGAAAAAGGGGTTTCTCCTCAGGAACGGCACCTTACGAAGCAGGAGGGGCAGAACTCATTGTTAATAGTCCTGTTTTGACTTGAGGGAGAAACGGAGTTATAGCAGCGACAGAGGATTTAACCACACCACTAGAGACGGATTTGCTGGAGTTGGGTCGCATTGCGGCTGAGGAGTCAATATGGCTAAGAGTGGATTGCTACCCACCGCTCCGGCTGCGCGCCCGTAGCCCGCACGCTTAATATGGAAGGTCGATAAAACCAGGATTGGTGTGGTGTCCAAGCCTGGCTGCAGAGACGTTGTGGCGCAGCGAAAGTCTGGGCATCGGGGCAATCTGGAAGACGGGTGCTGTTTCTCCTCTTTGGCCCTCCTTACTCTACAGCAGCAGGAGTAGTAGTCGACGGGCGTTCCTGCGCATTCCAACATCGCTTCATCCTCACCACAGATAAGCGAAAGGGGGTGCTTCTCACTCTCTTATTTTTCTCCGTCTTACATCCAGGGGTTGGCTGGACCGATACCACTTTACCCCCCTTTTGGCGAAACCTCACGCGACAGCACACGCCCGCTGAGCGTGGCGGAGGCGGCGAGATGAACCTCCTTGAGCTATGGTCGAAACTCCCGGTGCGAACCATCGCGCTGGTAGTCCATGCCGTCCTCTACCTGGCCCTGTCGCTGGCGATGCTGGTAGCAGTGGACGGCTACCTTGCTTATGACGACGGCCACACCTCGTCCACGGCCCGAAGGCCAACCTTCCGGTCCAGCGACATAATCACCTTTGTCTCGGCCGCCACAATGGCTGTCAGCTGGATGGCCGGCATATGGTCCGCCAGCGTCTTGGTCAAGAGCGGCTACGTCGTCTGGGTCGGCAGCCGCGACAACGTCAACAAGGAAATCGTCGCCGACAAGATCCGCCGCACCATGGACCACCAGCTGCCCCTCTTCCTCGGCACCCGACGCGACTTCACCCTCGTGCAAATCTCCACCCTCCTCATCATCCCCGCCTTCATCGCCTCCCCGCTCCTGCAAGGCGCCCTGGACTGGCGCTCCTCGTCCGAAGCCACGGGCTTCACCATCCTCAAGTCCCGCAACCCCGCCGCCGAGTTCTGGGGCTGGAGCTATCTGGACGGCAACGCCCGCGACGCCGACGAAGAAAACTGGGGCGCCGCCTCGCTCGCCGGCATCACCTGGGACGGCCTCTCCGAATCCACCGACACCTCCGACAAGCAAACCTGCCGCCACGTCATCTCCCACGCGCAATTCCTGCCGGGCTCCAAGCTCTTCGGCGGAACCTTCCCCTGCATCATCGTCCACTCCATCTCCTTCCCATCCGCCCCCGTTCCCCCGGAAGCCATCCACATCGTTGACAACCCCCGTCTCATCACCACCAGCAAAGCCTGGCGTCTCTTTGGCGAAGTCCCTGGCACCCTCGCCCTCTTCGACCCCACTAACAAATCCCTCCCCATCCCTCCCGTTTTGGGCTCCGACATCCCTGACGGCGACATCGTCTTCACCTCGGAGCCAACCTACCCCTCCCCCTTTTCCTACTCTGGCACCATGACCGGCCTGGTCCTCATTGCAATGTACAAACCCTACCCCCCCTACCAACACGAAATCTTCGGCATACCTCCCCCGCCCAACTCCCTCCCCCGCGGTGCGGTCATGTCCTTTGCCGACGGCCAGGGCATCCGTCCGGATAGACACTTTGTGCACATGGTTGTGAACTTCACCGCGGGTGTTATCCACCCCAAATCAGCAACCTACCTGAAACGAAATGTCATCGAGGCAGATGATCATGATCCTGACGGAAAGGACATTGTCCCAGCGAGCTGGGTCAAGGAAGCGCTGTACATGATGTCCGACACGATGAACTGCATGGTGCGCATGAATACCACAGCCATCCCGACGTGGGGAAACTTGGAGAATTACGCGCGGGATATGATTCGGTACAGCTACATGGCGGCGTGGACAAACTTGCAGAGGAGGTTTGAGCCGAATAGCACGGACCTGGCAGTGGAGATTCAGGAGCCGAGGTTGAGGGCGGTGGTGTCGAGGTGGAGGGTGATTGTGTGGATGTTGATCAATGTGGCGTTTTCGAGCTCGTGGTTCTTGGTGGCCGAGATGAGGAGGAGGAACGGGGAGATTGGGGAGGTGGATGGGTTTGCGGATTTTGTGTTGAGGATGTATGCCTGGTTTGAGGGGGAGGGGAGGGGGAGGGGTGCTGAGGAGAGGGAGGGGAAGGAAGGGATGAGGATAACGGTGATGGAGGATAAGGGGGCGGCGGGGTGATGGTATTCCATTCCCCAAGCTGGTACAAAAAAGCTGAAAGGATGGCAAAAGTAGTATCTTTCTTGTAGCACAACATGTCGCGTTTCGTAAACTTCGTTACCCGTATACCTGGTTCGGCTGGGGAACCCGTCCGTCGTCGAAGCGAGGCGCATCGATGGCCTTGTCCTGCACGTCAATCTCTACCCCTGTCCCGTCGCTCGACACGCGTACGTATGCTATCAGCCTCCACGTGTCCCAATTCTTCACCGACACTCCGGTGTTTCGGAGTAGACTCGTTGGTCTCGTGTTGAGAGTCAGCGTGAGATGGTCGCCGAGCTGCGACCAGGCGTTGCTCTGCCACGGTCCGTGAGATCAGGTGACAATGAGATGCAGGAGCACCATCAGCACATGCAGAGGCAAGACAGACCAAGCGAGTTTCGTCGTTGTTCCATCAAAGTCGTACTCGTAGATGTTATGCTCGTAAAGGGGTTCGATCTTGGCGTAGCTGGGGAGCGTGTTGAGGTCGACCTCAACCCGGCGAGTCATTCCATTCTCCAAAGTAACAAGCTGGCTGATGTTATAGGGCCCCAAGAAAGAGTTACTTCTGCCATCAATGTTGAAGTTTGACCTTGGCACTGCCGACACCAGGTTCGCGAGCGTCACTGTCATGGCCCAGGCCATATTGCGGGCAGGCCAGCGGGACTTATTGTACCGCCGGGTTCCCTCTTCACCCATGATGAGCTCTAGCATGTAGTCGTATATGCCCAACTCCCGTTGCCGCGTTGAGGCCCCCCGACGTGGGGTACCCCTTGTATCCGTTCACGCTCTCGAGCCATTCTGGGTCGAGGGCGATGAGGTCCAGAGCTGCGTGCAGCGCCAAGTGTTTGTATCGAGCTGTTCGTGGCGAATGTGGCTGCCTCTTTTCCGATGTTGTACGTAAAGAGGGGCGACTCGCCCATTTGTGGCAGAACCCAGGCTCCGGACTCCATCCATCGTCCGTCGATGAAGCAGATGCAAAGATTGGTGGTATTGCGGCTCCTTGGATCCCAGATCCAAAAGCTTCTTGATGTGGGGATTGGTGCCTTATCCCTGAGATACAGGAATCCCACTCCTCGTTTTGAGCGTCGCGCCTCTGCGAATAGAGACTGGTCTACGGTGAAGTCAAATTCAGGATAAAGACCTGCCTCCATTTGGAACGTACGTGAATGGCGTATCGCTGAAGTTTGACACTTGGGGCGATAGAATCGGTAACTTGTCGTTGGTGCACTGCACCGCTAACCTTGGCTGCTTCACTGGGAGCAGTCGGCCGGCTTGGTCTGTGATCTTGGGCGATATCCGGGATGGAAACGGATGAGCCACTCCCCAACCAGAAACAGGATCCCCCGATGATAGAGTGATAAAATGCGCGATGTTCAACGTCGGAACCGTGGCCACGTAATGGAAGCCGTCTACCTGAAAAGATTGCCACCACGCCATGGTCCTATGATACAGTGTTATGTTTGGTGGAACAAACACTCCTAGAGACATCGCGCTGAGCCAAGACCAAGACGTCGTTCCTTCGTCGGCGTACCCAGCATTGGTGTTGAGAGAGCATGCCCGGACTCTCCACAGTCGAAGGGGTAACTCTGGGGATCGATAGTCGTAGGATAGAGTCTCTCGACCGGACTCACAATCGCCTGCAAGTGATCCAGCCTCAGACACAGACCGATCCCGCCTACAGTCAAGGAGTCATTAACCTTGTGCAGGTCGATCTCCCACCAATCCAGTCTCGGGATCATGACGATACCAGAGCTTGCGCCGGCGAGCGCCGCCACAGTGAACGTAACAACCAACACTGTTGTCAGCACCGAAGACGAGAAGGTGACTGGTCGATATCGAAGAAGAGGCGCCAGGAAGGACGAGTTGATCAGATAAAACGGCGAGCTGAGCTGAAAGGCAGCGGTGAGAAACCCGAATGGGATGCCGTCTGGGCCGAGGAGTCCTCGTCGGATGTGGTAGAAGAGGATGTGGAAGAGCGAGCCGATGATCAAGGTCTCATGCACCTTGGCGGCGAACAGGAGAGCGCCGAGTCCATCGTTCCCGACGCCCCATGATATTCGCAGGACGTACACAGACAGTAGTCCGAGGGTCACCACGATGGGCGGGAAGTGAAAGATCAGGAACTGGACGAGCGAACGTTTGAGGCTCTTGACGCAGACGACCTTTGGCTTTTCGTTGTCGGGAAGAGCTTGTGTGTACTGAGTTCCACCGTCGTACTTGCTGTCTTCGGACCATTGCGGAGAGTCATCGCGAAAGCGGTGCCGGGCATGTTGCGAATCTGCGAGGAAATGCTTGTGTAGTGTCGCAGGGGCGGTCATGATCGTTGTCTGGCGTCCTGAAAGGCACTTCGATTGCGCGATGCCGTCGGACTGAAAGGAGAGCCGCCAAAATCCTCTAGGGGAATGCGAACACTTTAATGAACCTGCCCCGGACCGTTGAATCCTTCGTCAGGTTGACCTCTGATTGGTTGGTCGATTTGGTGAGTGGCGTGGCCCAATCGACAGCCGCCAGCCCATTCGAAACCCGGCTACTTGGTGTGTTGGTTGGTTCTGCGACGCAAACGGCCCCTGGGCCACCTCCCAAGCTGCGTAAGGTCTAACCATTTTGGCGGATGAGCCGTGAGGGTGCCGAAAAATGTTTGTGGTATACGGCCCTCGAATTGAGGGAATCGAGAGACATGTTGCTAGGTTGCTGCTGCTGAATTTGGAGGTTGGAGAACAGAAGCGCAGTCGTTCACTGCTTTGGTCTTCCCTTGAACTTGTTGCCAGCAGGCAGCCAGCTCTCCACTTTTTGACAACTCGGATTTGGTTTTTCCCATTGGCGGCTGCCGAGGGCCCATGATTCTCGTGCGGGTAGTCGCTGACTTTGTGTCACCACACCCTTGCAAATTCCGGTCTGCGCCACGGCAGTCCGAATCTACATTGTTTTCCGGCAGCACCGGGGCCTCCGCCGCTTCCTCGGGCTCCTCCGGCTCCTCCGGCTCCTCCAGCCCCCTCCTCCCTTGCTCCTCGGCCCTATTCTTTCACCACCTGGGCCTACCCAACAGCCCAAACGCACCACTCCTCGTACAGCTTGTTGCTAAACACATTTGCGATAAGCCTTTTGCCAGCCTTTTGCTGGCGCGTGGTTGCCGCATCTTCCCTGATCAACATAAGCGTGGCAATGCTGTTGTTGATCATCCACCTTTCTTTTGCATTATTTTGAGCGATGTGCTCAAGATCGTAGCCAAATCTCAAAGCAGAGATCTGGCTTTCAAAGGTCGACGAAGAATCCACCGTTCCTTCAACTACCTTTGCCAACGAGGCGAGATCCGGCGTTGATTGCCGATCTGGAGTTTTCTGGGTTGCAATCTGCTGGTGCATCGATGATGGTCATGGCGATGATGTGATTGTGTTGTGTGGATGGAGAGAGGGATGGTGAGTGAGACGACCATTGCGTGCGACGACGGCCCTTTTATCTCTGGCCATCTGCCAGATCGATCGAGCTTTCGACTCGGCCGAAAGAGTCATCCTCGGCTCCTGTCGTCGCCGAATGACTGAGTTTGCCAAAGTTTGTGGATTGATATAAGGTTAGGTTTTTTGTTGACGGTGACGGGAACTTTGTCATCGATTTTTGTGGGAGGGGGTTTTTTTTAACTTTGGTGGCACTCGGAGCCGTGGCTCCACGGTCGCCACATTTCCGATTTTCTCATACTTCAACTCAGCAATGACGCTCAGCCAATCTGATCTGCGCCACTCCGTTGGTCTTCGAGCAAACGCATCTAGAAGAAGAATTGCAGTCAGCTCAAACAGAACCAGCGATGAGGATTGCCATTCTCTGTTCAAGTTTGACGGTTTTGCGCTCTCGTGGACACGCCTTGGGGAGTTCCGGCAGATGCTAGTGGTCTTAGCAGAGTCGCTCTCGAACCTCAAGGACACGCTGAGTCTGTATCTTGCTGTTTCCAAGCTGGCCGCCGCCGAGGCCTTCCCCTGAGTCACCATTGGCACGCCCTCGTCATGGGCAAACGGAAGCTTATGTTGGAACCGGGAGGCTGCTCTGGAGGGATGCAACGAGAGCCCAAATCGTCCAAATGACAGTCGCACGACACGCATTGAGGCCTACGACACGGATATCGCGCCTTGGCATTGGACAAACCTCGAGCGCCTCACGGGTTCAGTGTTCAGAGGCCCGCCAGCATGCAGCGCTGGGCTCTGAATGGCCAGAGAGAGCAAACACGATGATTCTCGAAGATCATAAATGATTCGTGCCCACACAGCACAGTTCAGTCGACATCTGAGGACTCGATCCCCAAGACACCCACCGTTTCGCCCAACATTGCCGATCGATATCAACCAACACGCAATGGTCGGGAAGGGCAACAATAGGTCGAACTGGAAGCGGAACAACGCCAAGTTGCAGAGCATGGACAAGCTTGAGGTCTACACCTATCCCTCGCTCCATCAAAGGGTCCTGGATGCCCTTGATGGAGCCGTCTCTCCTACGCCTCACTTCAACGAGGTGGAGGACGATGGAACGTCCACCAACGAAAAGGACACCAACATCATGGGCCGCTTTCAGTGCAGCGATCAGAACTGGTGTGATGCATTTTCTTTTTGATGGTGCTGTGATCGCCCGGCAAACGGTCACTCTTGCTAACACTTTCGTCTGGCGCAGCTCTCAGCCCGGATGGGGAAGCAAGATTGTTGCCATCCGCATCCGACGATTCGACGACGGGTCCTACAACGCCGGCGTTTATGGGCAGCGCTGCAAGAGGTGCAACAAGTTGGGGGTCTTGACAGTCGATGAGCAATCCTATGTCGACCGCGTCTCGTTTCGACTCAAGAAGTGGGCCGGGGTTTACGTAGAGGAGCCGCACTACAGAAAGCGCGATGATAGAGCACCGCACAAGAAAGAGCTATGCGAGGGCTGCAAGAGGGGTCATTGTAGGCAGTCATTGAGCTACAGCTACGGGTATGTGTAGCGGCATCTGGTTGCTGGAATCCAATCCCAGAGTTGCCTGACACTCCACTGTTTTTTTTTTCCCGCCGCGTTCTTAATTGTTTACAACATCATTCAAATTGTTTGCAACATCGGTCGATGCACTCCGCGCGAGCAATAAACTCGCGGAATGTACAGTCATGTGAACGCGCCGGTTACTCCCCCAATCCTCGCAGCCAAGGCTTGGTTCCAGGCCGCAACCAACAACCATCGCCAGCCAAGACACAGAGTTGAACCGTGGAGTAGCTGTCATCAAGATTTGCCGGTGGGAGACGCGGATCCATCCCAAAATTTAAGCGCCTTGGCACGCCCCATCAGGTACTGTATACACGACAAGCTACCAGGTAAACGCCCAGACGTCTGCCTGCCGTCGTTGTACTCAACTACGAGTCCTCCCCCCTCGGTTGGAGCAGCGATTGGAGCAACCGACGCGGTCAATGTAGAAGGTTCCTTCGGCTGGCCACGCCAAGAAGGAAGGGGATCCGAGGTTTTTGGGGGAAGCGTGTAGAAAGAACACTGCCACGCTCAATTTCAGTACCGCGTAGGTTCCAAGTCTGTTTGGCATCTTGGCCTCTGGGCATCGGCGATGAGCAAAGCTGGGCATCGCAGCGACAAGAGTTTTCCAGATGGTTCCCGCCATCGCATGCCCAGCACATCGCCAAGGTGTTTCGGACGGAGCTTGGGTCGTTGCAAAGATTTTTTTTTTTTTTTGGCCCCCGTCGCATCGTGGCAATTTTGCGGGATGGGTGGGGGATGCAGTTCGTTTCCCCAGATCTCGTGGTACTGTGATGCCGGGGTAAATGACGTCGGTGCGATGAAGCGACGACGACTACAACGGCGATGCAGCCGGTGGACAGTGCAGGTGGGGGCAGGGACCCGGATCCGGGCACTAGGCGAGTCGGAGGCGGGGGTTCCGCCCACGGTAATTTGTGGGGAGACATTCAACGACCCCTCCGGCCAGCGCCCAGTCCATGGCAATTTGGGGGGGCTTGGTATTGCACCCATGGCGCTGCGAAGCTTCCGCCTCGGCGACGGACAAGAGTCTTGGGCTCGGTTGCACCGCGCTGCCAATTCGCCCAGCGCTGCCAATGCCCAGAGAAGTGACTGCGAGTGACTGCCAGGGACATGTTCACAAGTCCGATGGAGGTCGCGGCCCCCAGTGCCGGCGCCCCTAGTATTGCCGAAGCCAATAGGGTGGCATTTTTGCCCCAGTCTTGGGATGCCACACCAGTCTGAAGACAGCGCTAGATAGAGTTTGGTTCGGTGGAGATGCTCGTCCTTGCCAGACGGTACCCAGCACATCCCTCCGCTCGCAATCAACCACGGCCCGAAAACGGAAATTTCAACACAAGGCGCCGAGAGCGTGGGACGCTCCGTCCTGCGTCATGAGGACGCCGTCAGACGCAGCACGGTGGCGGCCAAGAAGGCTCCCGATATTGACGCCCTCCTGCTTTCTCTCTCAGGACAGCCTTGGCCGCCCATGTACCCTCCGTTGGCCAAGCCCAGGTACTGCTGTCTACCTGCGTGCACACAACACCGTCGCCGCTGACCCCGGAGCCGAAAAGGTACACGCTGGGCGCAAAGATTGCCGGTACAAACCCCCCTCAACCCCGCAGTTTCCTCAGTCATTTATCTGAATGTATATCGACGCTGATCGATTGGACACGTTGTCCCGGCCGAGAGATGCAATTGATGGATGGAATGCTTGGTTATGGCAAGTTCGGGCCTGCCATTCCATCCAGCGGACGAACTGCTTCCACACCCGCCCCCATATGCCGGCGAGGGTTGGCCGAGAAAGGAGGTATAAAAGACGACTTGTGCCTGTGCCTTGCATCATCGAGATCTCTTGATCACTCTGCACTGGTCCCCGCAGGTTCCCCTCCTCCCCCTCCCTCCCTCGACCCTTCTCCAACTCTTTGTTGTGTTCCAGGTTCCCCTCCGCAGCCATGAGGTCCTCGTTCTACGCGTCGTCGCTCCTGGTGGCCCTCGCCACCGCCCAGCAAGTGGGCAAGGAGATGACCGAAACCCACCCCAAGATGACGTGGAAGAGGTGCACGGGAACCGGAGGAACGTCTTGCACCACGGTCAACGGCGAGGTCGTCATTGATGCCAACTGGCGCTGGCTGCACGACAGCAGCGGCAAGAACTGCTACGAGGGCAACGAGTGGACTGGCGTGTGCACCACCGCCACCGACTGCGCGTCCAAGTGCATGGTCGAGGGGGCGAATTACCAGACCACCTACGGCGCCTCGACCAGCGGGAACGCCCTCACCCTCAAATTCGTGACCAAGCACGAGTACGGCACCAACATTGGCTCGCGCTTCTACCTCATGAACGGCGCGTCGAAATACCAGATGTTCACCCTCATGGACAACGAATTCACTTTCGATGTTGACCTTTCCACCGTGGAGTGCGGCATCAATTCGGCGCTGTACTTTGTGGCCATGGACGAGGACGGTGGCATGGCCAAGTACTCTGGCAACAAGGCCGGTGCGAAGTACGGTACAGGCGTAAGTATTTTTTTTTTCCCCTCTACTCCACTCTGGCTCCGCACCACAATCCAGCAAACTTACTTCCCCGCCTCCAATGCAAACGCGAAAGGAGAGAGAAACCGAGAAGCTGACAACTTCACAGTACTGCGACGCCCAGTGCGCGCGTGACTTGAAGTTCATTGGCGGCAAGGGCAACGTAGAGGGCTGGAGGCCGTCCAGCAACGACGCCAACGCCGGTGTCGGCCCCATGGGCAGCTGCTGCGCCGAGATTGACATTTGGGAGTCCAACGCCCACGCCTTTGCCTTCACGCCGCACGCTTGCAAGTAAGTAGAGCCTCCAGACAAGTAAAGAAACGGGATGGAAAACTAACAATCGCAGGGACAACAAGTACCACATTTGTGAAACCTCCAACTGCGGCGGTACCTACTCCGAGGACCGCTTCGCCGGAGGCTGCGACGCCAACGGCTGCGACCACAACCCCTACCGCATGGGCAACCCCGACTTCTACGGCCTCGGCAAGCAAGTCGACACCAGCCGCAAGTTCACCGTCGTCTCGCAGTTCAAACCCGACCGCCTCACCATGTTCTTCGTCCAGGATGGCAATAAGATTGAGATCCCCAACCCCACTTGGGAGGGCATGCCCCAGTCGCCTGATCTCACCCCCGAGTTCTGCAGCGCCGCGCCCCGCATCTTTGGCGATCGTGATCGGTTCGAGGAGGTTGGCGGCTTTGCGCAGCTCAACGCCGCTCTCCGCGTGCCCATGGTCTTGGTCATGTCGATTTGGGATGATGTAAGTTTTGACCCAGTCATAAAAAAAAGAACAGAAGGAAGAGGCTGACAGACAAATAGCACTACTCCAACATGCTCTGGCTCGACTCCACCTACCCCCCTGAGAAGGCCGGCGAGCCCGGTGCCGAGCGTGGCCCTTGTGCTCCCGACTCCGGTGTCCCCGCCGAGGTCGAGGCCGCACATCCCAACGCAAAGGTCATCTACTCCAACATCCGCTTCGGCCCTGTTGGCTCGACTGTCTAAGAGGGTCAGCTGAGGGCTACCGTCTTGCATGTTGCTACGCCCTTGCGTCGCGGTTCATCGTTTTCGTCGTCACTCACTGAGCAAGCGGTATCATTCATTTTGCGTGGCGTGGAACTTTTTTGCGGTCTCGATGCAAACACACGCGGTGCGAAAAATTGTACATATCCATAGCTCGAGTCATGCACTTCAAGAGACAAAGTTCTTTTTAGATGGTTCTATTGGTCAAATCAAGGCCTGTGATGGGTATCCTCGCGCTAACTTGCAAAACGAAACGGAGACCTCAACCCAGCGTCTCATTCCAATCCCGCCAAGTCTGATCATCAAAAGTAGGCATGCACTTGACCTTCTCCGGCGGTCCCACCCACTCAATCCTCTCCTCCTCCTCTTTCTCTTCTCCAGCCCACCTCCCCGTATACCCCTTCATCTCCTTGATATACCTCCCCTTCTCATCGCTATACTCCAAATTCACACTCGGCACCACCATGATCTTCCCATACCCCGCCCACCACATATCCTTACAAAACAGCTGCGGCTCTCCCTGGTGACACTCCCCCCTATCCCTCCTCACCGACCTAAACTTCACCTCCCCGGAGACAACCGGCTTTGCCGTAAACGCCACCGCCCCATTCCAGCAAGAAAACACCTGAAACGGTACATGCCCCTCGAACCTCCCCTTCGTCTTCTCATCATTCCAGAATAAATCCGTCGCCCTGCTCCAACTCACCGACGGAAGCGGAATCTCAAAGAAGAGGTCCCCGTTGATTCCGCGCGCGATATACGAGTCGTAAAACACCGCTTCTCCCTCTTCCCCACCGCCTATCCAATCAAACGCACACGCCATATCCGCATTTTGATATCGCTTTTGGTAAATCAACTCGAGGATATCCTCCATGCAGATAGCCACGTCGTTGATAAACACCGTCGTTGATTCCGCATAGCGATTGGGATCGCGAAGCATCGGCTCTAGAGCCAAGTTCCGAAGGATGGCGAGTTTACCGAAGCGGTCTTCGGCTAGGGGGTCGATTTCATTGCGAAGGATGAAGTGAGTAGGGAAGGAGGAGCCTAGGGAGGATTGGAGGGCGGAGAGGACTTCCGGGGTGCCGTCGGCGGAGTTGCCTTCGACGATAGAGAGGGCGCAGTTGGAGGGGCCGAGGAAGTTGATGGTGGAGATGATGCTGCCGAGGAGGCGAGGGAGGATGGGGAGGTTGTTGCGGAGGTCGAGGGCGAAGAAGTAGGGGGTCGAACTGGGGTTGGGATGCGTGGGTTTGAGGGGGGTGTAGCGTGTGAGGTTGGGTTGGGGGCATTCCAGCCGGGGGAGGGACCGGTCTTCGGAGTCCAGAATAGCGGTGAGGTAGGTTGTGATGTTCCGTTGGGAAAGGACGGCTGGGCCCAAGTTAGGACGACAGAGTCAAGTAGGTAGTATTGTTGGAGGTACTCACCACCAGGTGGTATCCAATCTGGGTCTTGGTGCTGTGGACCGCCCGGTCGGCGGTGATAACCGCCCAAGTCGCGGTGCAGCGAAAATGAGAACAGCGCGAGCGCGAGCAAAACGAAGCCTGAAATCTGCGCCAGGACAAGCGGCCGGCGCAGCTTCATCGCTCCTGCGAGTTGGATCGCCTGAGAAGAGGAATTTTGAAGGACCATTGTCTCGGAACCGAGGTCGCCAGCGTCATTTTGTTTTTATTTGGGTGAGAGCCGCGCCGCTCGGAGTGTTGGCGAGGAGGGGTTTCAGATAAGCGCGTGCACCGTGCGTCGCCTTTGTACACTGTGTCTTCGGATAGATATTGATAGATGCGCGGGGTCCCATTCACTGCTCTTGCACCTGTCCCAAACTGACTTCTGAGCCTATGCACTGTGCCAAATGCACAGTCTGGCTGCCTTCGACTTTCCGATCTTCAACCCAATTGGGCGCCGGCACCAACAGCCGGAAACCAGCGTTTGCCCCTGCCAGCAGCACAGTGCAGGTTTCAGTGGTGTTCGTTGAGAGTAGGATTTATTATCGTATCTTCCGGCCCAGCACCTCGAATAGGTCATTCACTTCCACTCTCTCCCTCTCCGTTCCTCATCTCTCGGCCTTCCTGTTTTTCTTTCTTCTGTTATCTGTCATTCTTTTGGGTAGTTTATACCAGTTGCCATTATTACTATCTCCACAATGTGGCGGATCTTCATTCTTATTCCCGGCTTATCAACAACATGCTTCGCCTTCGCCATCACCACAGCCCCCGCCAGCATCACCAGCGCGCCTCCTGCCATTCTCCAACGCCAAGCTACTACGGAATTCTCAACGTGCGGGTACGTTGACGGAGACATCTCCAAACCTCGTATTGCCCCAAAGGGCTTCAACTGCCGCGTCGACACACTCAATGGTCTCTGGGGTTTCTGCCCAACCTCAGTCATCGCAGCGACAGACTGCGGGCTGGGAGGCTTCTGCTTCGACGGCGGCCCTTGCAGCACAGGCTGCGGTCGGGCGAGTTTGAAGAACAACCCCAAGATACGGACATGGACTTGGTAAGCCTGTCCCATACCAACCCCTTTCCGGTTCCTCCGCTAACGCGCATCGTCTCTCCGATAGTCCCGAAGCAGACGATAGACCAGAAGCAAAATTTTGTTCCACCGCATCGCTAGTCTTTGGCCCCGATCAAACGTACGACTACGTAGATTGCGCCGAGGGCCCAGGGAAGGCGGTGTATTTCTTCTCGCCAACAGCGAAAGCTGTCACCATTTCTTCGCCGCCGCCGTCGACCGCCCCGGCAGCCACAGCCTCCACACCGACGTCTACAAGTTCTCTCCCCTCTCCAACGGAAGTCAGCACCGATGTCGAAAAGTCAAGGACTACAAGTGCGCCAACAACACAAGCGAAGGGTGGTGTGAATGTTGGGGCTGTAGTAGGAGGAGTACTTGGTGGACTAGCCCTGATTGTAGGTGCGATAATTGCATTGTTGTATCTGAGGAGGTACAAGGCTCGTCCCTCGGTTCAACCCAGCATCGGTGCAGTGTACCAAGGCCAGGAGCCACCGTCTTATCCTGGTGTAAAACCAGAGGAGGGCAAGCCCAGCGAGCTGAGAGGGTCTGTCCAGGCGTTCGGGGAACTTCCCGTCAAGGTTGAAAGGAACACAAGTGTCGTGGAGCTGGCTGGTGATTATTGGAGAAGGTAATGATTAGATGATTCAAACCGCCCCAACTGCTTATGTCCAAACACCCTGAGCACTATGACACAAACATGTGATCCGAGCCCTTCTTCCCCTGCCCCCCATCAGTGCTATCCCTCTTGGACGAGTGCACACTGATGGTCGTTTCCACCCGTGGCTGCCACCCTGCAGTAGCCGCCGCGCCCTCAACAATACGCTCGCGGCTGTCGACACTGTCGCTGTCGCCCTGCTGTTTCTTGGTTGCAGTGGTAGGACCGCCGGCCTCGACGTACGTGACGGTTTGGAAGCCCGTACGGTCCCGTGACTGAAGCGCATACGTGCCTGCACCGGTGTGAGGTGTGCGCGTCGTCCTGTGTCGAGATGATCCGGACGCGAGGCTGTCCATGAAGCCGGGGAAGATGCGCTGTGCAAGAACCTTGAAGGCTGCGGCGCAGGAGAGGATGACGGCGAGTTGGACTTCGATCTCGGCCCAGATGATGATGCCAGTGATGTCCCATGTTGGGTCTGTGTGGGGTTAGTGTTGCTCAGGGCAGGGCTTGTTCGGAAGGGTACGTACCCTGTGACGGCGGCACGGCGAATCGGTAAATGTGAGTGAGTCGAACGATGTTCGCCACCAAGATGCTAGACAGCGTCTCAGTCAGTCCTGATACTCGAGACCCGAGCCCGCTGAAAAAGAGACAAGGACGCCGGCTTGACTTACACCGAGCCGCACGTAAAAGTGCCCAGCAAGATCATGCGTTGCCTGAGCGGAACTGCACCCAGTTAGCCATCTGTCAAGGCGTTGTCGAGATGCACCCAGAGACTCACGCTGCAAACTCCACAGTGTCGGGATCGGCATCAAAAAGACAATGACATCAGCCGTCATATTGAACGCCGCGTTGGAAAAGAGGTACGGCTGTTCCTCCACACAGGTCCCCTCGAGTGTCCTGTCCCAGCCGCGCTGAATCGGCGTGCACATGAAGATGGACAGCACCGTGAAGGTGACTCCAATGGCGCCCACGAACGCCATGCCGGCATACAAAGCGATGCGACTGCGGCGCTCGGGCATGATGCAGAGGTAGAAGGCGAGGTATGAGAACTTGATGAACATGTGAGCGAGGTTGAACGCGGGCTGTTGTGAGCGTATGGTCAGCGAGGGGGAGGCTAGATGGACAGGTGGAGAGAGGGGGGGGGGGGGCGACTCACGGCGGACAACCAAAGCAAAAAGCCCATCATCGGCAAGTCTGCGAGGTTGGCATCCTGAATGTGCAACCCGAGACTGTACTTGGTGGCTGTCCGTCGCGTCAGCAACACGACATTTGATGGTAGGGGACGGAGACGTTACTGGAGATCTGCAGCGCGGCGTGCACTGTGACGGGGACCATGGCGATGACGATAAGGGCTGTACGACACGTCAGTTTTGCGGCCAAGCTGGACAAGAGAGGCTTACCATCGTCCCACCACAACCGTCGCTTGATCAGAAAGTATCGCACACAGAGTCTCAAGGCCACCGCCAGCCAGGCCAGAGCCTGGAGAGTGGCAGTGACGCCTACGACCACCGGCCTTCTGTCTTCCATGTTGTCGCGATCCTGGCCATTTGGGAGTGGCTGTCGCCGGTGCAGCTGTTCAAGTAGTTATGGCGCCAGCGATTGGGAACCTCCAAGACACGCAATGAGGTTCGACGGCAGGTTCCGCGATGCAACCCCTGGAACCGAAAAGCCGGAAACCTGTTTGGCGGGATGCGACTCATCGAAAGCCCGAGCGTGCCTCAGTAGCCAGCTCGGCGATGCAATTCGGGGGGTGCTATCAGGCGAGAGGCGGTTGGTGGCGCTAATGGTGACAAGTCTTGGCTTGGCCGTCGTTGGAAAGCCGTCCTTGGCTGGCTGGGGCTGTTCCTGCAGGCCGAAGGATAAGGATGTGATTCGGAGTCGCACGGATGTCGGCATTTGTTCAGCCTCACAGTAGCATGGGCTCGGGCCTCCTTGCTGCGCCGTGGCTTGTCCAGACCGGCTGTTTGACGGCATCGAGGCGTCCAATCCGGCATTGGGTCGAGTCAGAGAATGATCCTGGCGAGTTGAAAGTTCTGAAATTGACAAGGGTTTGGCGCGGCAACTTCCGTACCAAGATTTGCGAATCAAAGGCTCCTCACCGGTGCAGTTGCAGGAAGCGCGCTGAAAATGTGGCCTTTCTCTGAAACGGAAACGCTAATTTTCCAGACCTAATTTTCTCAGCACACCGGTGGTGGTTTGGTAGACGCTACGAGGGGCCTTCCTCTTATTATCCCAGAATAGCCCACTAAATAGCTCAGGCATGAAAAATAACCTTAGTTGTCTGCCCCCTCCTCACGCATGAACGCCCGAATGCCAACGTTGGACGGCCGCCACGTTCTGGCATTTTCTCTCACGTTCGACGGGACAGCCGTCTTGATGGAGCAGAAGCTGGCGCGCAGAGTGTCGCTCCTCTGAATTTGGCGGTAGCCACAATGCTGTTGTTTCACACACTCAAGGCAGGGCGCCACCAACGTTCTGAGCGCATTGTTGCCCGCCAACCTAAAGATTTGATTCTTTCTGCTGTTGTTGCCTGGGCGCTGAGCAGCGTATCCTCGCTAGATGACGTCCAGCAATTGAGGGGCAGACCTCGATAAGCAGGCCGGACTTATCGAGAGCGGGGAATCAACTCGGAAACCGGGATGATTTCACATGGATCATAAACCCACAACGGAGCATCGTTCCGCAATAGGAAGCTGAACTTCTCCATATTCCCATCTCCCCATGTAAAAATGTTTCGACATTTGCTGTCCCTTGCATCAACACGCCAAGCATCACCAACCCATCCCATCAAGCTTTCGCCAAGATGTCCTTCACCCCCTCCACACCCCCACCGTGACCCCCACCGTCGCATCCGCGACTTCCTCCCCTCCCTTCACCTCTGCAACTACCCCCCCGGCCCCCTCAACTCCCTAACTGACGTCCCCTCCGTCCTCGTCCATACCGAATCCATCCACCACCCCACAACTCCCACCTCCGGCACCGTCAACACGGGGGTAACCACCATCCTCCCCCGTCCTAACCTCTTCCACTCCGGCTGCGACTCCGGCCTCTTCCGCTTCAACGGCTCCGGGGAACTAACCGGATCACACTGGATCACACTGGATCACACTGGATCACACTGGATCGAGACCGGATTGTTGCACTCCCCGATCATACTTACTAATTCCTTCGCGGTGGGGGTGGCATACCAGGGTATTTGCGAGCATGCGATTCGCGAGCACTCCGGCGAGAAGGGGCGGGTTGATTGGTTTTTACTTCCGTTTGTTTTTACTTCCGTTTGTTTTTACTTCCGGTGGTGGGAGAGACGTTTGATGGGCACCTGAGTGATAGATGTCAGAAACACTGCACCCTGGATTGTGTGGAAATGATGGTAATTGAGTTGATTGTATTGCTTGTGGAGGTTCTGGCTTTCAGCCAGAACCTCCTTCTTTATAGACCAATTCGTAGGATTCAGCTTCGTCAACACCATGGCTGAGGCTGACTGGCGTTCAGGCGGTGCCAGGCATCCAGTCAGCTTCGCTGACCGGAAGCCCAGGGCCCCCTGAACCCCTTTCTTTCTGACACACCCCCTCAGAGCCAACAGGGCTTGGATCTGGACTTTACCATTTTATCTTACGGTCTTTCTTTCCAACAACAGCTCCTGTGGCACAATGGTAGTGTATTCCATTCTTTGTGGAAAGGTTGAGGGTTCGATTCCTTCCAGGAGCTTTTTCGGCATGTAGGAATTGTGGTCCGAAAGGGTGATTTTTCAACTGATGGTGTGATTTTGGTAATAGGGGTAAATCTTTGGAGTGGAGTGCTTGGAGGCCTTTTGGCCGTCTGGCCAGCCGTTGAATTGCGGCCTTTGTAATGGCTTGGCCCCCCTGAATTCCAACAGCTTGTAATAATCGGCCTGCGGCAAAGGTTGCCATCCAAGGTTCAAACTCCCTATTATTGATTATAGCCGGGGCCGTGGTCTGTTGAATTGAACCAGCTAGTAATGCGGCCTCCGGAGACTACGAGGGTGTAGGGTACGGCTCGAACCTGGCACAGGTGTATGGAAATTCTTGTAGTGGCTCACTTGCAGGGCTTACTTCGTTTTCGGCTTCAGCTTCGTCTTCAGCTGAATAGACTTCTTCGTCTTCCTGGAGTGCAGAAGGTTGTAGATGTTCCAAATCTGGCTCTTCTACTTTGGAAAGTAATCGTTGCAGTTCGTCCAGCCGTACGTGTCGACAGTCGTCCTTCAGGCTTCGATATTACCACTAAATAGCTCTTCTTCGTTGAAAATAACGTCCCTGGTGTTGATAACTTTGTTAGTTACTGGATTCCAGATCCTGTAGATGTTTGTTAAATTGTAGCCCACTAAGTATCCGATCCAGGCCTTTGGATTTAGCCGTTGTAGCCTGTTGCTTTTTTATCTGGGCTTCTGTCGTCAAAGCGAAGGTTTTACAGCCGTAGGCTCGAAGGTGGGTTTGATAGGGCTTTCGATTTTCCACAACAGAGCCCCCCTTATAGGCCACGTAAGTATGGAATCGATCGTATGGAGTTTTCCAGTGGTAGTCGTGTTTTGGTGTTCGATTATATAAGTAAACTGCAGCTCTGGAGATCTCAGGCCATAATTCCGCAGGTAATTTCGCACCTGCTCGCATCGATCGGATTTTATCCTTGATTACACCCCCTGAGCGCTCGGCGCCTCCATTCTGGGCTTGCGTGTAAGGGGCTGAGGGCTCGACCCGGATGAATAACTGGCTAAAGTAGTTTTCAAAAATAGGCTTCGATAGCTCGTTATCGCATTCAATCACCGTTAATTATATATTATAGTGTTGTTTCAAGGATCCAAAGAGGTGAGATAAGGCTGTTGTAATGGATTCAAAGGTTCTATCCATAAGATAATAATCCCAGGCTAGGCCGGACTATCTATCTGTAATTAACAGTAGTGATCTGTAGCCGTTGTAGCATTCTTCGAAGTCGTGGAAGTCGATTGCAAGCCGTAATCCAGGACCTTCCCCACGCTCCCTTGGCCTTCGTTGGATTTGCCGTTTGGCCTTTGATACACCACATGCATCACACTGAACGGTAGTGGGCCCCTTGATTCGAACCCCTTACGTGTGGTGTACTAATTGCTCCAAGGCTTGTGGGCTAGGGTGGCTAAGCTGTAAGTGCCAAAGGTTGGCCACGGCTTTGTTTGGCTGCTTCTGGGTGTAGGAGTTAAACTTATTCCGCTGTGTAAAAAACGCTGTGTTTAAAAGGGTGGCTGGAAGATCCTCTAATACATACTGGCCGTATTGATCCGTAAGGTTGTAAATAATCGAATGGTTAGACCTTTAAACGCAGTTGTTTCCTGGGCTGTTATCCCACCAGAGGCCTTGTTTTCGTAGCTGCTGTAAGGACACCAAGTTGCAGGCAAATCCAGGGCAGTAGGCCACGTTTCGAAGCCGAAGGAAGTGTTGTTTTGGTTACCGGTGTGGCTACTGTTATTGTTTTGGCCCCTGAATCTGGATATCCACGTCTCTGTACCCCTGAATTTAAACTGGGTGTTCTCCAGCCTACAGAAAATCACCGGGTGGAGCCTTGGTGTAATTCAAAAACCTGGAATGTTAGTTAAAAACGTGTATTATGGTTCCAGAATCAAGGATAGCCGAATTCTTTAAGGGGTATTTAGCTGTGTGGAATGCAGCCCTTATACTAAGGAAGCTTCCAGGGCACCGGCTAACATTATGGCCTAGTTAATCTGACTTCTTCCTTCTTAGCGTTTCCACCTCTTTTTAAAGTGTTAGATGTAATAGGGCTTCTTTCACCCTTATTCAAACGTGCTCCCTTTTAACAAAGCCATCAGGGGCTTGTTCCGGGAAAGCATACCAGTATTTTTCCAGACGGTGGAACTGGCCACAACAGGGGCAAGTGGCTATAGCTATACCGGGTGCCTTCTTTGGCCCATTCTTCGGCTTATTGCTATCCGGAGGGGTGGCTGAATCAGAGGCTTTTTGCTTCTTCCTTTTGCCATTTCCAGTGCCAGAGCTTCGCTGTCTTTTTCCGCCATTGTTTTGTTCCCCCTTATCGCTACCGGGTTCGATTTCGCTATCAAAAGCGTCCTCTTGATAGGCATTTTTAGCTTCTTTGCCTGCAAAGGAGGGGCTAAATGAGCCTTTTGCTATCCGGTTGCTAACTAGTATGCGGGCTTTCGTTGATTGCCGCACCTCTTCTCGAAAATCGTTGGCCACCGCTCGGTAGTTCAGAGTTAACTGTGCTGATTTTATCAATTTATAGGATGTAACCCAGTGGCTAAGAATTGGCTTCACTGCATCCAAGAAGTCTGAAAACCACGTCTTTGTGGTAAGGGCTTCAGGGACCCCTTTTCGCTGTGCCATTGCAATAGCTTGCTCCCAGGATTCCGACCATTTGATCAGGTCCTTGGGGGCTCGAAGTAGTGGTTTTATGGCCACTCGGTAGGCTTCTCGAGCATTGTGGAGAGCCTCGTCGTCACTGATTCCGGCCTGCAAAGTCAGGGCCTTATACCAGTGTGAAATGGGTTGACTTGGATCGCAGGAGGTAAGTTGTAGGTGTAAACTGGTGGTTTTCAGGATCCACTGTTTTAGCCTTTTAACCCTTTCCATCTGTTGAATGTACTTCTTTTCGTTGGCTTGGTAAATCGTCCAATCCATTTGGTACGTGCGGAAGCCTTCTGTTGTCAGATCCGCTGTGGTAATCCGTGTGGTAGTCAGTTGGCTGGCTTGGCCAGGCTCGTCGTCACCGGCCACGGATTCCGTACTACCCCTGGCCGTAATTGTTGACTGGCTTGGGTTTTTATGCTTGTGTTGTGTTGGGTTTGGAGCCGTAGGTTCTTTGAGAAAAGGGGTCACCCCCTGAACCTGGCCCCACAGGCCTCCGGCAACGGCTTGGGCCTGGAATTGCAGATTCCACGACTCCCAGTCTTCGGAGCTGGCCAGAAAAACGGTCTTTTCGTTGTTATTGGCCATTGTTGGAATTGAACTGACAACCTCTTGATTGTTGTGGTTTATTGTGACGAATAATACCACTGCACCAGTGGTGTAGTTTTGTTTTTATTGTTTGTTGAATAGAGGAGGGTTGTTGTATTTGAACAGAGGTGTAGGATTACACCGTCTGGTATAATACGAGGTGCAAGTTGAATGTGTTTCTTGTTGTTGTTGTTGTTGTTGTTGTTGTTGTTGTTGTTGTTGTTGTTGTTGTTGTTGTTGTTGTTGTTGTTGTTGGTTGTTGTTTGTTGGGGTTCGCTGACTAATCGGCTCGCAGGCGATGGAATTGAACGGATGCGACCGAGCGAATGAGACTCTTAATTGTCAGAAACACTGCACCGTGGAATGGGTGGAAACGATGGGTAGCAATTGCTTGATTGTATTGCTTGTCGAGGTTCTGGCTTTCAGCCAGAACCTCCATCTTTATAGATCACTCCGTAGGATTCAGCTTCGTCAACACCATGGCTGAGGCTGACTGGCGTTCAGGCAGTGCTAGGCATTCAGTCAGCTTCGCTGACCGGAAGCCAAGGGCCCCCTGAACCCCTTTCTTTCTGACAGATATAAATGGAGGATGTCTAATCGATTGATTGATTCAACTGTGGCTAACTCAACTTTGGCTAACTCAACTGTGACTGCGATGATTTGGAGCCAGCTCAATTCGGAGCCAGCTCCAACAGCTAGTTCCAAATATGAATATTCTGTCTAGACAGCACGTTCCAGCCCACATTCACTATTGCTTAATTAGAGACATCATCGAAAACGATGTTAGAGTTATCACGGTCCTTAAATGTGTTATTAACGAACGATCTAAGGCTTTGCGGTGGGCTGCTAGAGCCTTGATATCGAAGTTTCGATGTTTACACACTGGATGACCCAACTACGGGAAGACATTCCGAATCTGTGTCCTCCAGCGTGCTCTATCAGGCATCCTCGCACCAACACGACGCGCAGTCTTTACCCGATCAGTTTAGTCTTTTCACTTCTGCTCTTTATGAGAGACGGTAGATATGGATGGGTACCTATCTTTACGACATAAGAAATCCGCCTCCCGAACCGTGTCTTGCAAAGTCGCCTTCCTCTACATCTCAAGCATCCCTTCCGATCCTGTGAGCATTTTATGCTCCTGGTGCCTCAATGCATCCAGAGGTGGAGTTGGTCTAGCAGCATCTTATGCTGTGTTATTGTAGCCACTCCCCTGAACCACATCCCCCCTTAGGGTCCGCAAAGCAATTCATGCTCTTGCCAAACAGCCAATATCTCCTCTAGAACCCGAGGTACCCTGGCCCAATCTCTCATATCCTAGCACTCTCCTCTCCGTCGTTCCCATTTCCGTTCCTAACCCTTCCGGGGCTTAACCTCCTCATCGGCAACGGGGTGCAGCATCAACTTGAGCGGATAGGTAGGCGAGTTCTTGGCGTAGCCCATGGCCCAGTCGTAGCCGACGGCATAGGCAAAGACCCTGCCGTCGCGGCTGAAGGCCGAGGCCGAGATGGCGCCCTCGCGCCGGGGGAAGGTGTAGAACCGCGCGTGCGCTAGCCGGTCCCAGAAGTAGATGCATCCGTCCGAACCCGCCGTGGTAAAAATCGATGTGTGCACCGGGTGGAAGTTGATGTCGTTCACAGCCCACACGTCCACCGTCTTTGTCACGTCCTTGGCTGCGCCTTTAGGCGCGGGGGCCTCGTGTCGGTGACAACGGAAGGTGAAGGAACTGAGATGGATGGTTAGTCACCTGGCGAGTGTGGTATAGCGGGATAGTGGGGTCTGTACTGAGACTTGTCCGACGAGGTCTCGGGAAACATCTTGATACCAGCACGCCCCTCGATGCTGCCCACAGCGTAACCCTTACCGTCAGGGAAGGCAGTCACGACGTGGGTCTGGTGCTTGAGGGGGTCGTTGGTGGTGGAGTTTTTGAAGTTGTTGGGGTCGGCCTTCAGGTCGACAAGCTGAATGTGGCGGTCCGCGGTGGCAATTACGAGAAGGCCGTCGGCAGCGTCCATGGAGTAGACACGCTCCTTGCAGGTCAAAGTCGCAAGGGGAGAGCCGGTGTTTCGGACGTCCCAGTAGCGCACCGTCTTGTCCCACGACCCCGTCACGATAATGTCCAACGGGGCGTTAGGGACCTTGACAAAGCGCAGAGAGCGGATGGGCGCGTCGTGCGCGATGAATGATGTTGCCTGGCCGGTAGCGGCGGAGAGAAGATAGACTTTTTTTCCGGCACCAGCTCCAGCAACAATGGTGCCATCCTAGACGAGTGGTTAGAGCGAGATGGCTGCCCATCTCGGGGGAAGCCGTGCGCTTACCTATAATCACGAGATATTCGTATTGTTTCCTTCATTCTTCCCGATCGTTCGAGCTGTTGGGTTAGACGCATTCAGACTTACCTGATTCCAGTCGCAGGTAAAGACCGGCGATCCTGCGTCGATGACGCCAACGCCCTTGGCGGTCAGATCATTAGCAACATCGTAGATGTGGACCTTTCCGTCCCACGACGAGGCCGCGAGGTAGCTAGCCACCGGCGACCACCGCAGCGTGGAGATGGTGTCTGTCACGTTAGACGTGACAGCCTGGTCCCTGTCCACAGACGCGCCTACTGCCTGCGAGGGGAGCGAGGGTGTCTTAGACTTGAAAGACGACATATTGGCCAACTGGAATCCTTTGTCGAGACTCAAAAGAGGAGAAAGGTGTTGAGACGCCAAGTTTGTCGTGGGTGAAGTCGGGTAGGACTTGAGGTGAGGGCGAAGATCCATATGGTCTGCTTCCGATTCACCCGCGTGCCCCACCTACCCCGCTTGTTGCGGGTCTGGGCCCACAAAACAACAGCCCAGACAGCAACCAGAGACATTTTGGGCTGGTGTCACGGAACTTAGATTGCTGCCTCCGGTCACGGGACCACGCGTGTGACTCACGCGATATGGATTGATTTAGTCGCGTCGACGTCGCTCTCGCGACGTCCTTTCTTTCCTTTTTCCTTCTTTGCGTTACGTCTTGTATCTAGAGACGACTATAGCTACTTCTAGATTGATATCTCATCAGAGAGTTACAAGAGACCCTCACAGTAGCTCAAAATATGAGCCAGCTGCGGTACCACACAGCCACATTTGAGTGGTCCCAAAACGAGGCCTAACTGTGGCTAATAGGAGCACCACTGTCAACTAACATTCCCTAAAACAGACTAGCAGAAGGAAAGAAGATCCATCGCGACACAAGTACCATGTCAATACCATCGCTGTGGTCCGTGCCATGGTCCGTGCCATTGCCAGAAGGAAGCTTGGCCGAGAGCTCTGCCGAGGCCATCACAGGGTCTCAGACAAGCCGCTTGGCACTGTCTGTACTCTATCATAGCCGCGGCCCAAACCCGACGAACATTGAGACGCACCTCAACTGAGCCAAGGATGCCATACTTTTCAAGCCTCAAACTAAAGCCGAATCGCTAAACCACAAGCCTCGTTCCAAAAGGTTTTCGAGGGCCCGCCAGGGCCCGATCTCCTGTCCAATGAGAGGCGGCTAGGCGCAGCTAGGGGACCCACCTTTGGTGGTCAATCTCTGACCACCAAAAGTGGGTCCAGTCATCGCCGGCTCAACCGTGGATAAGACCTTTCGTCACTTCGTTCCTCAAGGCAGGAGACGCAAACCGCTTGCGGTTTGCCTAAAGGAGCCTTGAGGAACGACGACGCTTGGATTTGGCAATTTCAAAGTGTTGGAATTACATGCCCAAAATCTGAGCTTGCGGTGTTTACTGGGCGTTCGGGAGTTTACCGTAACGGGTTAGAATAGCGCATGTCTTAGTGGGTTAGTCTAGCGTCCGTTCCCTGAAAACCGGGGTGTACAGGTCACCTGGTATGCTGAAAAGGTGACAAAGTGTGACGCTAAGGACGAAACGACAGGGGATGTAATGGTTAGCTTCTACGTTAAGAGCAAATTCACAATCCATTTGCGCAGTTCTCCTGTAACTTTCATGTTCAATCTAATATATTATCCTCTAAATCATGGCTACTTGCCCAGTTCGTTTCGAATTCTATTGTGGAGAGGAGGAGCTTAAGTACACCTATAATATTCCTCATAGTCTTGTCACTGCCGGAAGTTAAGCTACATAAGGTGCTAGGTATAACGATCTCTTCGTGAGGGCACTAAAGCTTATCATGAAAGAACATAAGGCTGCCTGTCTAGCGACTTTGAATGCCCTTTGCGAAAATTACGGCTCAGCCAGAACGACGGTCTTACAGACTCCTATGTCCTGGCTTCACAGGGTGGATAATCTGTGACGACCTGCGGGCCACCCTTGTGGCCGGAACGGGCCGACGTGTCCCCGCAGGCGCCACCGTATTAAACACAGTGTGAAGGTACTTCACACTGCCCGCTCTGAAGGCTTGGCGCGCTCTGGACAGAGCATCAAGGACCGACAGAGCACTTGCTCTGTCGCTCTGTTCTGAGGAACACCGAGCAGCAGATCAAAGGTACAAGTTACATCTTCATTAGTTAGTATAGATAGCTATCATCGTACCCACGATGGTGTGAGGAACCTTCTGTTCCTCACGCAAGTATTCGCTCGTCAATTGAACCAATTTCGATTGTGTCCTACTGCATCAACACTTGGAGTGTTGCTCTGTCTTATAGAGACATACGACCACCATTAACCAGTGAATCCCCGTCTGTAAGGACTTGCCTCTGTATTACTCCTCTCCCCACACCCCTATCCTAGCGACCCTGCCGACTGCTCATCGACAGGCCAGAGGTCGTAACATAATCCTTTCGTTACTGTATGGGTTAATCCTTGTTGCTTTGTAGCACTCTACAGGCCTGTATTACAGCACCTGAGAGCCTGTGGGAGCCTGTAGTACAGTGCTCCGGTCAGGGGAAGAAGTGCAAGTACAGTGCTCTGGAGGAGCGCTGTAAGGTACGACAGCAGAGCTTACTAAGGTGCTGAAGGAAGCAAACAAAGGCCTGTACTACAGAGCCTAAAAGACAAGTTACAGCGAACTATGCGCTGTAAAACAGAAGGTTTCAGTGAGCTCTGCACTGTAATAAACAACTGTATTGCTTGTGAATTACTTGCTTCAGTGAGTAGTACTCAGCTGAAGGAAGTAGATTGCTTGCTCGAGAGGAAAGCTAATTACAGGAGAGGAGATGGCTAGTTATAGGCTGTGGGAGCTCTGGAATGGAAATTCCAGAGCTTTCTACTACTAATACAATAATAGAATAGTATGGTGGAGGCTCTCCACAGGCCTTGTAATCGCTGATGTGGCCTCAGAAGGCCCTGAGGCCTTCTGGATTCCAGAAGGTTCGAAGCCACATTGTGGCTAGTGAGTGGTGGCTGCAGGTGCAGGGTACGCAGGAGGTGCAGGGTACCCAGTGCTTTCCTCACTGGCAGGCCCTGTTAAATACAGGGCCTCTTTAGCGCTCTCAGAGGCTAGAATTTAACAGCTTGTAACAAAGCCCTACACGAAGAAAAGGGTGTACAAGCCTGCCAACAATAGGTTCGCTACGATCCAGGAGACTAATACCGCTAAGAAAATAAGCCGTAAAGTCCTTAAGCGGCGGAGGGCTACGCCGGCCGTAAACCTTACGCCAGCTATCGCCCAGGCAAAGGAAATAATTATCTGTGGGCTTCAAGGCCTTTATAAGGCTAAGGAGATGCAGTAGGCATTTTTTTCCATAGAATTCAATTAAGGAATAGATATTTTATTTATAGTGTTGAGAAATGGGTGCCCGCACGGATCACGTTACATTATGGGGTGGTTACATTGTTAGGTCGCGACTTCTATTAGTCAGTTTGCGGTGAGGCCGGAGCATGTGGTACGGGGAATTGACTCCGTGAGTGCGGAGAGGGTGGAGGGGAATACCGGGGGTGGAATGGGGGTGGCTTGTCATTTTGAAGGGTGGGACGAGGAGTAGCAGTAGAATGGTGGGGGGTTGGGGAGAGACGGGGTCGGGGAGAGGAGGTATACGGTTGCGGCGCTGGTGCAGGCGAATTATGGGAAGCAGGATGCGTTGAGGATTGGGGGGGGTGCCTGTGGGGAGGGTGTTGCAGAAGGAGATGGAGAGGAGGGCGAAGGAGGATGAGGGTAGGAGGGAGGCGTTGGAGGGGTTGGAAAAGGAGAAGAATGGGAAGGATGGGATTATTATTGTGGTGTTGGCGACAGATGCGTCGTTGCATCCATTGCACTTGCAGATGGTGGCGAAGAAGGCGAAGTGTGGGCTATCGAGGGTTAGAGGGGTCGGGCATAATCCATCGGGGGATATCTTTTTGGGGTTTTCGACGACGAGTGAGATTCCGGTGCAGACGGTGACGGCGAACAAGAGGGCGGTGGATCCGTGGAAGCCGGCACCGATGGATGTGCAGGTGTTGGATGATCAGACCATCCACGGGCTTTTTGAAGCAGCTGCGGATGCAACTGAGGAGGCCATCTACAATGCTCTGTGCATGGCTGAGACCATGGTGGGCGTCGATGTTAGGGTCATTGAGGCGCTGCTGCTCGAAAGGTGAAGAGTCTGGTGGAGAAATATGGATATCTGAACGCTGAGCTGCAGTAGGCATCGGAGCCCCAACACAATGATTGACTCAAGCAAGAGACGGTCGTTCAGACAAGAACGAGTGTTTGCGGCTCTTGGTTTCTTAGTTCTCGTTCGATGCCCTCATCCAGGTGATCACCTGGTACATGCATCGTGCCGATGCGCCGGAACTCCGGGTCCTCGATTAGCGCAGCCGGTGTCTGGCCTAGAGGTTGTAACAGGAGGAAATGCCAGTGTAACGGAGGCGGCTCTGGCTTTGGACTATCGAACGCATGCGTTGGGATAATGTCGAAATCAGACTGGCCGATTAACAGCGCCGATGGTGCGGGTGAAAGCGAAGCGATGATGTTGATAGCCTCGCAATCAAGGGATTCATGCTCGGGCTGACACGAGCAAGCATACTTGTCGTCATATGCTTCATCGAGAAAAACAATCCTGGGCCTACAGTTGGGGTCGATCGTCAAAGAGTGGTCCCGGGCGTGGGACACGATTGCCAAGATTGCGTCCGTGTGCAGGACTGGTCCAGATACCTGGAGCTTAGTGAAAGATGGATCTCCGTTGTCGTTGAGGATGGCGAGCAGCTTGGCCCGAGGCTCTTTCTCTGGTTCAAGAATGGAGGCCCAGCCGAACTCGACCCCTTGTTTGTGATTAGACCATTCTCCGGATAGCCAGCTCCACGAAGGAAAGTGGTCGTTACCACATTCCGAGGCATCATGTTGCTCTGTTCTTTCGCAGACCATTGTGTTGCAGGCGGCGTGCCTGAATGGGAAGGTGGAACTCTTGTTGAGAAGAGATTGCTGGTCCCGAACCGCGGAATTGCGTAAGTCGGGATGGAGAGGGGGCCAAGGATCTGGTGACCGCCACGAGACCGTGTCCTCAAGCAGCCATTCCTTTCTCAGACCGGCAACGACCTGACGCCCGGTGGCCTGGGAAAACCCTTCCACGATACCAGAGAAGGCAAGCCATCGATCCCTGCGGTTGGTCAGTTGCCTCATCGTATACCGGTCAACCAACTCTGTCCATCCGTCGTTATCTGGCCCCTTGCGCCTTTCCGTTGTTGGGCTATCGGCGGAAACGCCGCCAATAGGAATGAACCGCCATGACGTGTTCGGCGTTGCAGTCCAGCCCGACAATGTATCCCACGATCCATCGCGGCATTCCAATCTCAGGTGGTGGTTAAAGACGTACAAAACGCGGGCCGAGTTCAGCTTCTCCTGGTATGTCCATCCGCGCTTGTCCCAGACAGAGCTGTAAATGACATCGTCGGGGCTTGGGGCTCCCCTGATTTTGGGGGACAATACGAGATCAGAACCGAAGTCAGCATTCCAAGGCCCAGCAAATCGGCGAACGAACGGTAGGTTTTTGCCCAGCCTCATCCCGGAACCAGCCGACTGGGAGTATATGGGAACAATGGTGACAAGGGCAATGCCGTAGTACTGCATCATCTTCTGAGCCTCGGCAGCCCATTCCTTGTGACAGTCCTGCACGATGCAGAGGGCATCAATCCATAGGTAGTCAATGCCGATGGACCGTGCTACGAGCACAGCGTCTCTGAGCGTTGCGGGTAATGAGCTGAGAGGCAGCCCGCGAGAAGTTCTCTCTTCAAGGTTGTGTTGTGTTGTCTTTGCTGCCTCGATAGACTTGGAACTGCCCCAACAGTAGCTTAGGGCGGCGTATGTGTGCTTTTCCGTCGCCGTGTTCTCGAGCTTAATGTTGTCGTCGCTCGTGATGTTGAGGAGCCTCAGAGGGTTCGCCGTCGGGTCTGATAAGGGGCAGGATGTGTGCCCATTCGCACAGAATCCGATCGCAGCCCGTATTTTCTGTGAGTTCCCTTCAGAAAGGGGCGCGAAATCTGGGAATCATCAGTACACCGGGTCATCGCTTGCCGGTGGGAGAGTCATACCATCGGTGTCCACCACTCTGAGATACCCACAGCACGGCCCGCCTCCCCAGCACGGCGCGAAGGACCCGTCAGAGGGAGCGGTCATGTACATGGCCAGAAGCCGAATGTTCCCCAGAGCCCCCGATGTTTTGTTCGAAGCAGCTTCGGAACCATGAAAGGTGATTGTGATATCCTGATCCTCGGTATCGTTGTCGAACCGTGTTCCAGGGGGGATCTTGATTCCATTGCTGAGAAGCTCGCACCACGAGCATCCTGTATTTGCGCTACGGGCCAGGGCGGGCAAATGCGGTATCTTGTCGCGGAACGTCCATCCAAATTTGTCCATCTTCCCTAGCTCGGCAGGTATGCCCGGGCGAACGACATTGGTGTAGGTGTCCCTGAGCGCTGTGACAAAGGCCTGGCAGAAGCCGCAGCCCGTGTCTTTGTCGATGGAGAGATCCATCTTGGTAAAGGCTTTGATCTTGACTGACACAAACGGGCAGCGCCCGATGGAAGTCGTGGCGCGCTTCCTTTTTGAATACCCCGCTTCGCTCGGACCACAGCAGGCAGAATCGGATCTGAAAAGTTGCAGCTCATCAAGCCTCACCACCACATTTCCTCTGGTTTTATAAAGATCGTTGTGCTTAGCACTAAGAGGTAGATGTTCTGACGTATGCAGAAGCGGCCACTTGAATTTGTGCGATGGCTAATGTGTTGTCTAGGAGAGTGTGCGATGACCATAGAAGACCCCACATTAGGGCAACCGCCGCTGTCCACCCGGCAAACTGTCCGAAAACAATGACTTTGATGGCCAACCACCCCTCACGCAATGCACATTGCTCGAAGAAAATTTCTCGAACCGTCACAAGTGCAGCCCCTCATCCAATGGCGTCCAAACCCCACCTTCAAAATCAGCCCTCAACCGGTCCCTCGCCTCCTCCTCCGGCCGCGCAAAATCCCCCGTCTTCCCAAACCACTCCACCTCCTCCGCCGTATCCTCCCTTCCAAAATATGCATTCCGATACGGATACCGCCCAAACCTCTCCACCAGCGGCTTGTGCACATCCATCAGCATGAAAACCCAGTACGTGTAATCCTGAATCTTGACTCCCTCCTTCGGCGGACCCTCTTTGATGACGCGCGGAAAGGCGTAGATATCCAATAACAACTCCGCCCGCCGCGCGCGATATGGATCCACGCTACCGGTTGCGGTCTCGATCACCCTGCGCGTCTCCTCCGAGAAAGCCAAGGAGCGGTCTTGCATCTCAATTTGATCGGTATGCGTGAACGGGACGACGAAGCAAGTCCGGACGAGAACCCAGTAGTCGAGGGTGCTGGAGTCTTTCCACTGCGACCATGACCAGGGTTTTTGGGTTTCCGGGAGGGAGTCTAGCGTTTGCGCGTACTTGAGACTGATGATGTCGAAGTAGGCATTTGTCCAGCGGCAGTCTGCGCCCCGACAGAGGCGCCGTGGCATTTGGTCGAGGAGGAGTTGTAGGCCCATAGCTTGGCGGGCGAAGTCGGGATCGGAAGGGGGAGGGAGGAAGGTTGCCATGTCGGGGACATTGTCGAGGCCGAGTTTGCTGAGCGCGACCAGAAACTGCCAGACTTGTTTGCGGATGTTGTCGGGTGTGGTTGGCGTACGTCTTCCTCCGAATCCCTGGTCGGCAACGAGCGTGAAGTCGAGAGGCTCCGTTTCTGAGAAGGGGAAGATGGTTTCTCGGATAGCATGGAGGAGAGGAGGGTTGATGAGAGTGCAATGTTCGTCGGCCATGTTAGGATGATCTCTTGGTATTGTAACACGCTGAACCCCGGATTGTGATCATTTGAAGAGTGTGAGAGTTCGATCTACTATATTTGCGGAACGGTCTTTGTCAGCAAGGTCGTATGGGGACACACACTCGAATCCTGAGCACGGAGATGTCGCCCGGATTGGAAGGATCAGCATGGATATGGACGGCATGTTCCCGCACCAATTAATCGCGTCACCAAAATGCCGACTGCTGGCACTTACATGGAAATGGCAGAAGACTATATTGGCGACACTGCAATGAATTGGGTTGAAAATTTCACAGGTCATGAAACAATTGCATTGTGTCATACGATTTCCTGCCAGTTGTTCTTCCTATTTCTCGTCTAGCCACCGAGCCATGTTATTTGACCATTAGGACATGTCTGAGGCATCTTCATCTCGACCGATACTCCAGAAGAGAGTCGAAATCTTTATCCGTCAAGGTTCTCATATTTCTTTGGCCATCCGGTACCAGCTTCTCCCTGATACGCGTGACCTCTTTGAACCCAACCAATGTTCCATCGGCTGATCCTTCTCCAGCAGCTTGGTCTTGACCCACGTGGTGTGCGCCATCTCGAGCTGGAAGAGCTCGGCATTGGGAGTCCAGCACTCCAGGTCGGCGTCGAGAGTGGTGCTGGAAGTTGTTAGCACATCCAATGAAAAGTTTTAAGACTAATTTAGACTTACAGTGCCTCCTTATCGCACCCCAATCTGAAGAGGTACAAGACGCATACGTGTTGCAGGTCTGCTGCTCGGTAGAATTGTGGACCCATCGCCTCGATGAAAAGTGCAGTGACTTCTGGTCGTACTTGTAGGCCTCGTCGTACCGTTTCTGTTTCTGTGTGCTGTGAAAGTTTCTGAGAGCCTGGAAGAATCGCCCAATCTTGTGAAGAGATGTTAGTTCGGGACAGTAGAAGCAACAGAAGGCTGATTGTGCCTCAGCGTGACCGGGCTACCGCTCAATTCCCAGGTCTTCACGCCTTCCAACAACACCTTCTCCGCTTTTTCCAGGTCTCCGCGGAGCATGAGGGCCATGGTGTAATTGACGTCCTTCGAAGGCAGCCTTGTTTCCCCCATTGTCTTCCTGATCTCCATCTCTCGCTCAAAGGCTTCAATGGCTTCGCCGAGCCGTCCAGCTTGAGCAAGCGCGACTCTCATCTCGGAGTAGGCGGTTCCAAGGCACGCATCCACAAGTCTTAACCGATGCTCTCGCAAGTGGCTTCCCGCCTTGTGGGGTTTGCCTCTTTGTCATTGAAAGCCAGGTCTGGCCGGTTGATGTCGGTGTAGATCAGGCCGAGGCAAAAGTCAATATAACAACGGATGCTATCGTCTTCATCCCCCCCCAGAGTGAATTCTGCATACTAGCATGATTTCTGCACTGGATAAGAAGGATGCGAATCTGTGCAAAAGACCCTTCTCAAATCGGTACCAGCCGGCATCCGCTAGAAGAGCAGCGAAGCGGAGATAGGGGTAATGATACATTATTTTTAGAATGCGAATGTGGGCATACAAAGTCTCGCAGACTGGGTATCGAAACACTGAGTATCTCGTATCAGTAACCTCGTCTTCGAACAGATCAGAAGACTTGGTTGTGGTGGCGTCAACTGCGGCTCGAGCATGACGCACGGAAGGGAAACGGTCGATATTTCGGACAGCTCCATGGCGTTTTGTCGCAGCGGCTCTGGCTGCCGACAAGAGATATTTCCGAGGATTGGACAAGAGCAATGTTGTTGACGAAAAAAAAGAATGGAGATCGATCGCCGCGAAAAGAAGCACCCGCGGAAAAAGTGGAGACATGTGAAGGGTTTGCTCCTGCACTTCGGATGGCAGCAGCGCTCGAAGCAAATTGGTACCTCCCTGGGACAGGTACGGGGAATTGCATCTTCCAGGCGAACCCAGGAGTTGTCAGATGCAAGAAGCGACCCCTTTACCCCCGGAGCTTTACGGTGAATCCTGTTGCAGGCGACAGAAGTGCCATGTAAGGCTAGGTAATTTATCAAGAGCTTCATTCTTATACATCAAGACACCCCCAATCGGCTATCGAGATGGTTGCAGCAGTGCTAAAGGTAGAAATGAGTCCGCAAAGTACACGCCCACTTTGTCAACGAGCTCATCTGCCCCACTCGCCCTCGCTTTCAATAATTGTAGATGGCCATAAAGCCATTGTTATAGGTACACCACCCTGGAACTAGGTAATAATCCAAATCAAGCTCAGTTCATCACTCCACGCTAAAAGTCAAACCGAGACGTCACCCGCAGCAAACCGTCGCCTCCCTAGCAGCCGTGGTCTGAGATGCCCTACAAAACTGTTAGCTCGACCTTTTCATCCTGCAGAAGAGGCAACATTGGGTGTTGGCACGTACGATCCAAAGGCCTCCCACTGGAAGATAAAAGAACCGATATAAGCACCAATGAAGATGCAGATGATGATGTACCCGTTGTAGTACATGGCAAGCCTACCAGCTGTCAGTTTCCTTGCCCTTCGAATCGGTGAGTAAGGCGAGACTCAACGTACAGCATGACAAAATACGCAACTGCAAACTGACACGTGTGCAGCAACGCTCGTACAGCCTGCTCCAGCAGCTTGGGTTTGTACCCGTTTTGTAACGGAGCCACAGTGACAACGTCGCTGTCTTTGGGCAGAATGTTTGCACGGTCGCTGCTTGCCGCGGTTGTTTGCCCGGCGAGATGTTTGCGGACGAGATACCGGTCGTACTCCTTTACACTTCGTCGCAGGAGCTCGAGGAGCATGACCAAGAGGATGACGCCGATGCAAGATCCTGCAAACATGCCGGCGCTGCGGACGTGCCAACTTGAGGAGATGAAGCATGTGTCGATGGTGTACCAGTTCCAGAGCATCTGCGTTGGCCATGTCAGTCTCCACCACGTTCTCGACACCAACTATCAGCGCTGCAGGTTGAGCTTACAGAGATCTTGCAGCCGTCTCCCATGCCGTGGTCCATGTCACCGTGATCGCCCATTGCTGCCGTGGAAGCGGCCGCGCCTGCACTCGCCGTGGTGGACGGCATAGAATGCCCCGAGTGGTCCATTGTGGTCAACCGCGTTGGGTGAAGGGAGGAGTAAAGATGGCCTGGATTCAAGCCGAATGGGCTCAGGCTGAATATTGGTTCAACGCGATAGTTCAGCAGGCAGACTGGGGAAGAGCCCAAGATTGAATTGGGCGCGATCAAGAAGATATCTCTTTCACGCGAGGTCTCACCACCACGTTCTCCAATCTGACCCAAAAGGCAAACCATGGCACCTGCATATGGCCAATGGGGTGTTGGCGACGAGCGCGCAGGGCCGTGGGTTTTGCTGCCATTTGAGCAAGTTTGCGCACAAAGTGGCGCCACATCATGTGTCACCCCTGCCCACAAATTTCGGGGCACCTTTGCTGCGACCAATTCTCACACCACTGGCACCACAGAAATAAAACCGCGGGGGTTGACCCTCAAAATTGATTAGTACCATAGCTTAGGCAGCAAATGAGCGAAAACGGCCAATAATTAGCCATGAGCCTTAAGGGGTGGTTTTGCCCTGGCATCATCTACCCTGAGACTGTGAGAGGTTTGTGGTTGCATGGCCGCTGGCAGCGGAATGCAGCGGGGCATTCAGCGGTCAATTGAGCAAGTTTGCATCGTCGCTCGTGGAGACCCAGTGGGTACCTCCTGGCTCAACGCCAAGAGCCATCGGGCCTTGGCATTCACATGTCAATCAAATCCAACGCCGAGACCCTTCGGAGACACGGACCTTCTCCAAGACAAAGCCATTGTGTCTCACTCCCCCTTGCCCTTCACCTCCTCCTCGACACCTCCTGAAAACAACACAGACAACCTCGCAGACGTCAACATCAACAAATACCCGGTCGTAAAAAACTCCCAGCCCGTCCACTCCCTCATGTCCCAGTATGCCACCCAACCCCCAACTGGTCCAGTCATGGCGTAATAATAAAACACATCACAAACTAACAGGCAAAACGCAATTCGCTTCCAGAGCCGCAGGTCATCAAATGAGCTGAGCACCAAAGCCTCGACAAGAGCCAGGAAAACCCACATCCCGCCGAGCTGGGAGTACAGGACTTGGGTCTCGGGGGCGTAGCTGAGGGTATTTCGCGAGAAGTGGTTCGTGATGAGATCGGCGGGGTCAACAAAGGCGAGGTAGACTCCGTAAAATGTAGAGATGGGTTCGAAGATGAGGAGGATGAAACGCGCAAAGAGGGGAACCGAGGTGGAGGCTTTCAGTATTGCCATTTTTTTTGGGGGGGGGGGGGGTTGTTTTTCAAGGGGAAAGTGGACAGAGTTGAAAAGGTTGGGGAAGATGCACTTGAAGATATGATGGCAGCGGATGAATGATGGCGGAGGGGGGGGGGAGGGGGGTTTGAGTTTGGTCAACTGTTTATAGGTGAGGGGCGTCGAAGACAGGTGGGTGATATAACGTGAGATTACAACGGTGATTACTTTTGGCTGCATGAGCGGGAACCATCCCGGATTACCTGGCAGCTCTTGCAGCACCGTCATAATGTGGGGCATCCCAACCGAGCACTTGTCTCGGCTCCTTAGCCCCCACGCTGGATCGACCACTGCCTGAAGGAGACCGTGAATACAAATCTATGTTTTAAAAAGTGACCTCTGATGCACCAGAGAGGACACTGTGCTCAAAGTCCTTTGGTTTGGATCTGCCTGGTCCATGCTTCCATTTCTGCCCAGTCACCGCGCCATGGTCCAGCAGAATGCGAACGGAAACCACCCAGAGGCGCGCAACCGCAGGCGTGGCGGCAACGGTGAGCAAATAGCTTGGTCTGTGTGTGTTTGGAGGGGCTCTTTCAGCCAGCGCTCTGCGCCAGCCAAATCTAGCCAAGTCAGGTCAAGTCAAATTAAGCCAAATCAAGCCAAATCTGGTAGTTTTTGAGGTCTTGGCAAGTCAAATCCAGAGCTGATTCGGTAAAGCGGTTTGTCAAGCCCAGGGTTAGGTAAGGGCTAGCCGCAAATCCTGGTAACTCACCAAGCCAAATCAAATCTGGAATCCACCAAGTCAAATCCACCCGCTGCAAGTGCCAAGCCAAGTTAAGCCAGTACCCAAGTTGGCCAGAATTTGGTTTGCGCAAGAGCGCCGCTTTCAGCCCTAACGTGCTGGGTAATCCGTCTTGGGCCGGTCCCTACCTTGGTGGGTCAACAGGGGTCAGTCAGGGCTGAACAGCGGGCAACCTAAACACACCCAGATGTTTCAGCATCGCAGTCCTCACAAGCGCCACTGTTCACTCGCAGTCCCAAGAGCATTTGCAAAGGAATAGAAATTGCCGGACGTGTGGCCAGATCATGCTTTCGGATTTAGCTGTAAATGGCGAAGGTTTCGATAATGTGTTGTCTTCTGCATTGTTGTGGGTTAGCTTTTTTCTTTTCTTTTTTTGGTGTTCCGTGGTGCAGGGCATTTTCTACCACCTGTTGTTATTTTTAGGGTCTTTCTGGATTTTCCATGTAATTTCACCCAGTCATGTATCATTATCGCAAAGAATAGAAATAAATGATAACTCGAAAACAAAGCCAAGAATGGCCAGTGCTGTGTAAAGGTACAAGTCCACGACTCATCCTCTCCTTCTCCTTCTCCTTCTCCTTCTCCTTCTCCTTCTCCTTCTCCTTCTCCTTCTCGTTATGGAGTGGCGGTACTATTCGACAAAGGATTCGGCTCAGGAGCGCTCGTGCATCGATGCCCGAGTGCACAGCTTGTCAGTCCAGCTCTACCAGCTCTCCGACGTATCCGGTACCGGCCTCCTCTCCTGTCTGGGCTACGTCCACGACGCGGTGGGCTCGCGATATGGAACTCTGTTTGCTTATCCGCAGGGCTGCGACGGGTCGTCGCCGCCAACGTCGCTTCGAGATCGTCTAAGAGGGGACCACGAAAAGCGGGTGCGCTGTGAGCTCAAGGAACGGTTCAACCTTGCGCATAGCCTCATCCTAACCATCTATCGGCTTCTATCGGTAAACTGGCTGCACAAGAACCTCTCGAGCCAGAGCTTGCTGCTCTTCAGCAGGGACAGCAGCAGCAAGGCGCGGGCCGGTGGTGATAGCGCAGCCTGCCAATTATTCGTCGGCGGCTTCACCCGCTCGCGCCGAGATGCCCAGCTTGAGCTCAGCGAGAAGCCCCCAACCGAGCGAAGCAGCACCACCTGCTCCAACAACGACGGGCCTCTGTACAGGCATCCCGACCAGGCTGCCTTGTTCGAGGCTGCCGCAAACGTGCATGGGAGCTCAGCGACGCCATCGTCAGGCAACTTGCTGACGGCGAGCTACCGGAGAGAGTTTGATGTTTACAGCTTGGGAATCCTCCTCCTGGAGATTGGCTTCTGGTGTCCTATTCAGTGCATTTATCGAGACTCCAAATCGGAAACGACCGCGGCCTTTGCATCGAAGTTGCGCACACGATACGTGCCGGAGCTTGAAGGGAGGATGGGGAGGAAGTATGCCAACATCGTTGCGTACTGCCTTGGAGAGAGTTCTGTGGACTATGGGTCTACGGGGGTGAGTGACCATTTAGGTGATGAGTACTTGTTACAGACGAAGCATTTCCTGGAGGCGTTTGAGGAGAAGGTGGTGGCCAAGATCGCGGCCTCATATTTGGGTGCAGAGTCGTGTTCCGTGCGCGAGATTCTTCGGAGACCATAGATGGCCCTCATACAACATAGCGCTCTGCGGTTGACATGCCGAGCACTTTATTGAAGCTCAAAACTTACTGCAGCAATCTTTATTTACAGAGGTACTACTTCTGTAACTCTAGCCTTCTTTCACTTTCTACAACGCTTTAAGCGCTATGGCACAGCTTAGATTGGCACGTCGTCACCTTGGATCAGAACTGCCTTTCTTCTCCAGAGCCGCAGAGCTATGCTATAGCCCTTTAAAAGCCTACCAAATAAAAAATTTCCTTTTAGTGTCACCAGCTGTGTCTATATTTCTGGCATACATTGGTATATGCTGTAGGATAGTAATTATGTGTCATCCTCGTTTACTGCCTAGGACAGTGAGGACACTGGCAGGGGCTGTCTGGTGGAAATAAGTAATTTGGTTGTAAAGCGGTAAGCTAGATGCTTAGGGGAGAAATCTCCCTAACCCAGTCTACACACCAAGACATCTGCAGCCTGGTCCACACTCGTCACATCCTAAGTTAATCTACTCGACAGGCTATCTTCCCGTTTCAGACAGTACACAGTATCCTGGCGTAAAAACTAGGATGGTATTAATATAACAGTATGTTAGATAGGTATGGTACATAATAGATTATCCCTAGATATACTGGTATATAAAATGACCTGTGAGGCGGAGAATCGGTCACATGCTAGCTTAACTTTGTGGCCCAGAACTGTGCGGACGTGTATGGGCCAGTCCTGGCAGTCCCAAATCTGGACCCTTTGTTCAGAGCAAACACGCCCACTCTATAGTACCGACTTTATAACCAAGCCTAGGGAAACTCTAGTCAAACGCTCATCCGAGCTTGAGCCGGGGCGAGTAATGTCACGTGGGTGAGGTGCGAAACTGGAAAACTCATCGGCCCAGATTCGTCTCACAAAACAGTCTGGTTGTCTGCGACGACTCTAGGAACACGGAATTTCCTTTTTCGTTCATCGACCTAAGCTAGGGTGAGCTGGGGTGAGCTGTGGCTGATTTGTCCTGAACTTCCCCTAATTCTTCCCTGAGCCAGAGTGATGATCCCATACGCCGCCGCAAATGCGGTGATGACGAGTGCGATCAAAAAGATCGAGAAGATCAAAGAGCGACAAAGCATGCGATTCTGAGATGATTAAAGGCCCCAGAAAAGCGCAATGTAATGTCAAAATTGATGGATGGAATTGTCAAAGACCGCGTGTGTGATGAAGGAGGAAGAAATTCTTAAAGAGCATCGGCAAACGAAGGTGGGGTTGAAATAGCACCGCTGCGACGCGCCGCGAATGGCGGGCCCACTTCTTCGCTGAATGACATCATTGGCCAATGGACTTGCACGGATTGGCGGGGCACAATGCTAGCCTCGCAGAGCATCGCCGCAGCCGCCACGCCTCGACGGCAGTAGGCCGGCACGTTCTTCTTGCATTTACTGAACAGAATGGAGATTGCTTTTACGATAAAATGTATTTTCAACCGAGCTCAATTCAGAGCATGTCACTACCCACGCAACCAGTGACAGACAAGTGAAGCCGCTCAGCCTCGCCAGGCCCTACGAAGTTAGTTGTAACGCGTCAGAGATACCTACCTATTTCAGGGCTCCATGGATGGACAGCCGTCTAACTACCTCCTCACTTCCACTCACAAGCCTTGAGGCCGAGGCCACTGTTTCACTCTCAGAGGAGATAACCACATTTGTACCTTACCTAATCAAAATACCTGCGAGTGTCGAGCACCCGAGAGTTATCTCCATCCGGAGTCGTCACAACGATCATTGGGAAAATAAGCCAGAGAATCATACCATCAGGTCTAGTTGCCATGGGATCTTGACAGACGATGCCGTAATCAGCAGTATCAGAGCAAGGGATCATCTCCCATGTGCAGACCTGCAGGGAGATGGTACTTCCCCGCTCCCACAGAGCGTTCCTGTGGAGGCTAATGTGGCCGTCGTTGTCTATGAAGCTGTGGTTGGCCCAGTTTGTGGCCATGATACCTGCGGGTGGGACGTAGTCAGAGATGTAGTTGTAGTCGGAGCTGTAGTTGTAGTCGGAGCTGTAGTTGTAGTCGGAGCTGTAGTTGTAGTCGGAGCTGTAGTTGTAGTCGGAGCTGTAGTTGTAGTCGGAGCTGTAGTTGTAGTCGGAGCTGTAGTTGTAGTCGGAGTCGTAGTCGTAGTCATTGCCATGACTAGTATCATCCTCTTCCCAGCCCTCGAGCAAGAGGTGCGGAACTTCGGCTGGTGCGTACAGGTTGGTGGCTACTTGACAAGGGACCTGTGAAAATTCCCACTTTTCTTCATCTTTCGTATCCTCCCACTCGGAGTTGTCAGAGTCCCCGATTCGTCCGAGCAGCTGTCGCTATGGCTGAGGGCGGTGGTGGTGGTGGTAAAGTTGCAGGATTTTGACTTGTGGTTGATGTTGAGAATAGCGCGCTTCCCATCCCTACCTTCAGCAGATGCCCCCATGAAACTGTACTCACCTCTCTGAGGTGAGACCAGATTCAGGCAACAGGACGGCATACCATAATCGCGGCCAGGGCCGGCGGAAAAAAAGCGAAGTTATCGCGAACACTGCGCGCCGAAGCAAAGGGTAAGGCGCTTTCCATCGTTGCGGTTGATGCGTTTGAGGAAAGACGACGAGAAATGTTGTCGATCACTAAAGAAGTCTGTTGGGTATCGTGCTCCGGGCAGATTACCAACGTTTTTTTCAAGAGTTTCGGGGCTGTCTCAACGTGGAACAAGGGCATTGTCAAACTCGAAGGCTGGTGAGGAAGAGATGCTTTGTAACGGTGGTCCATGGAAGAAGACGTCGAGGCATTGTCCATCCTTTGTTTACATGGCAACAACGACCAGTTACCTGCTTGGTGTTAGTAGCACACTGCGCCCATCAAGCAAGCAAAGGAAACACCCTGTTTTGTGCTGGGTGGCGGTGGTTCTCACTGCAGTCCCCAATGACGACATTTCGAGGTAGAAAGCAAAAGGCAAACGATTTGACACAGACAACCAGTCACCGCATGATGAGTCCAAGCAACCAGGGTTGTCATTCTCACGAGATACTACTTGTACACGCTTGGCGAATAGGGCTGATCCCCCTTCCCTGGATTCTCGTGGCTGTGTTACCCTTGCAGCAGCAATGAGCAACTCCTGCCTGCCAACATGAAGCCCCAGCAGATACCTCAAACACTCGTCACATTCCCATCAGTCCCTAGAAGCTAATGGCAGAGCCAATCCCAGGTTCTCTCCGCCCACACCACCTCATTCACCCTCCCCGAGCGCTCTCCGACTCGGAATCAGACTCATTGTCCACCTAGTTCAACAACTCCGAGCTGCTAGAATCGTTGACGTCGTATACTTGGAAGTGGTCACCCGCCAGTGTGGTAACAACGATCGGGGGTAGCACGAGCCAGATAGGTCTGCCCTGGGCCGTAAACATCATGGCTGCGGAACCGATGCTGCCGTAAACAGCTGGGTTGGGACATGGCAGCATTTTCCACATGCATGCCTCCAGGGTGAAGCTGAATCGCTCCCTCTGGTGAGCTCTCTGCCATTTGAATTAGAGAGCTGCAGCCTTTGCGTTGAACTCGTACTCTGTCTCAGCAGAGATTTCATAAGCCGACTGCGTCAGGAGGTGCTGGTAGTCGATCGAACTCGTGGCTTCTGGGGCGTTTGTAGGGGCACTAGTGTACTCCAAAGGAGGTGTAACAAATTCCTCATATTGTGCTGTGTGCCAGGCAGGATATATGCTCTCAAAGGTGCTCAGCTCCGCAGTAGTCACATTACGAATGTGTTCATGAGTCTCTGGCAAGATCCAGGAAAGTTTGCAAGGCCCCATACCATGCTGTCAATGCTTGGGATTTCGAATGTTGCCACGATTTCCTAGACCGGGATATCAGCCTCATCGTCTGACTCCGAACCGTGTTGCTGGGGCTCTCGCTCGTCCTGTTCTTCGAGGTCTGAGGAGCCCGAGTCCAAGGGTCCCGAGTCTGAGGAAGGTTCCTGGTCTGAACACTCGGAGTCTAAGGAGTGCGAGGGGCTTGAGGGGTAGCGGGCGTGGCTAGCCTGGACCGCGCGGATGTCATCCAAAGGGGTTCTCTCGTTCCAGTCGTTGTTGGTAACATCCTCTCCTGTACTGTTTGCGTCGTCCTCATCGTCAAGCTCTGTTGTGCAATCGCTCTCTGACACGCTATCATCCGAAGGATCTGGCGTCATGTCAACTGTTCAATAAAGGACTGTGTCGATGGTAGGGTAGTGGCCAGTGTCGACCATGTCCCAAAGGGTGGCGAAGAGAGGCAGCTCCTGCTCTCTGTAGGTGGTTAGACCAAAGTTCAGGTGGGTGCCGTCGATGTCTAGGATATCGACGGTGTTGTCCTCCAAGGTAATCGGAGTAGCGGGTAGATCGGAACCCGAACTGGAAGAGCCGATAGTCGTCAAGGCGCCAACGCTCTTTGCGTAAGAAGTGTGGGACTTGGAGAGGCTGATGGTGTTCGAATCGGCGGCCGCTTTCTTGGTCTTGGGCATGAAACCCGCGAGGCGAGCCCTGACTCGACCGGAGAACGAAACATCAATCGGCTCTGTGGTTTCGTCCAAATCACCACCAGAGAGAGCTCTGACAAATCGCTCATAGACCCCGAGACGCGGCTTGGGTTGAACCTCAGGCTGGACTTCTGAAGCAGATATTAGGGCTCATTTCCTTGGGGTTTGAGAAATTATTGCGGCCAGTTCGGCGTCCAGGCGCAGTTGGGGAAGGAGGGGCATTAGGGGCCAGGACTGGGAAGAAAGTTCGCCGTCATGCGCTTCAGTGGAATATTCGACCAAACTGTGGGCGGCTGTAGCCGCGCGAACGGCCAGCGCCGAGATGAAGACAGCAGAGCTGCACGAGATGTTAGCATCTCCAACTTCGTGGCGGTTGGTGATGTCGTGGCAGAAGATGAATGGGCGCACTCACTCCATGGCTGCAAGAATCCGACCAAGAAGTTGCCAAAAGGCCAGGAGAAGTGAAGCAAAGGGTTGAGCACAAAGGGCGAGCCCAATGTGAGACACAATCAACCGGTGCTATTCTGGATAGCCAAAGACAATAATCGCAGACGCGATGTGTTTCGTTGCGAAAATGTTGTCTGGAGGGAAAGGTTGAGGGAGGGAAAACTGGCAGGGGCGAAGATGTACCTCTCGTCACATCGCGTCGCAGGCCTTGCCTTTTTGGATTTTGGGTTTTGGGTTTATGGCTGCAGGCCACAAAAAATTGCAACGCAGGCCTTGCCGGCGCCAGTCCCGAGCATCGCCGACACTGTGCGGAGCCCCGTTCAGCCCACCGAGTGGGCCCGCGCCCCGGAACCCTTTCGACTTCAGGTTCAACAAAAGAATAAAAGCGTCACAGAATGCAATTCAATGCAAGAGATGAACAGCATGAAGCCTCCTTTGTTGTCCTTTGTAAAAATACGGCCCACACTTGACGCGTGGTAGAATATACGGCATGTCAACGGCGGGCTAGTCGAACATTTCGATTCAGGCATTGGCTCTCCAATGTCGACTAACACGGAGGTCTTCCAGCGAGACCGGTCCGCACCGCATTGCCACCTGAAACTACCGCCGGCCTCGAGGGGAAAATGGCAGAGGCTTTTGGGGAAGAAGAGTTCCATTTGCTCGTGCGGAAACAGGCTACGCGTAATAGCAAATTACCTACAGTCAACATGGGCCGGAATCAGCTGGATTCTAGGAGCAACTTTATTTAACATCTTAAAAACACCAAAAAGACTTAGGGCCTTATCAATGTTGGAGGGACACCTGATTACTTAACATTAATCGATGCCTCTCTTCCCAATCTCAATAAGCCACTCAACGCTGGCTAGACAAAACCCTTCCTCCGCACCTGGTCCTCCCTTCGTCCTTCTCACCTCACCCCTCAGGGCTCCACTCCACACGCTCCATCCCACACTCCCTCAACAGCTTCTGGTTCCTCCGCATCCTCCCCAAAGGGCCCAGCCTCTTCTCATCTCGGCTATCATCCCACGCAGCAAACGTAAACCTCGCCTTAAAGTCCTCCACAATCCGATCAACCTCTTCCGGGTCCGCAACACACCACTCACCCCCATAGATCTCACCCCCATAAATCTCACCCCCATACACCCCATTAGCCCCCACAGCAGAGCAGAGGATATCACTCCCGTGGTATCCGCTCTCCGGTCTGGAAAGGCAGATTGTCTCCAGCTTCCCAAAGGCCGGCTCAAAGGTTTCGAGGCGGGGGTTGTAGTGCGTCATCCACAAGAGGAATTGCGTGAAGAGGTGTAACTGTCTGCTGCGAAAGGCCATTTTCCTCTTTCGTCGACCTTGGGTTTCGGCGTATCGCGCAGCTGCGCAGCTCGTGTATCGGTCCATTTCGATAGTGAGGTGGCGCAGTTCGAAGGTGGTGCTGCCCTGGAACACCTGATTCATCATGGAACTGACCTGGTTGAGGTAGTTTGCTAGGGAGTAGTACCCGGTGTGGTCGTGGCAGAGGGTGATTTTCATTCGGCGGGCGAGGCTGATGTGCTTGGTGACAAAGGCCTCGTTCCGCATGCGAATCCAAGGGGTGGTGATGGCGGGTTGTCGCAGGACGGAGTAACTCAGGGCGTCGTGGACGGGGTCGATGGGGATGCCGTCGGTCAGTTTGCACGGTTGTCCAAAGAGGGCGACCATGCGCGCTCGAGAGCGTCGGCAGACGTGGTACAGCGGGAGGTCTTGCCACTTGCGGGGGGTGGCCACTTGCCAGTATCTGTCTGGGTCATAGGCGGCTCTCAACATGTGGATTTCGACAGGCGTTACTGATGCCTCGTAAATCATGTCCTGTATCTCTCTAGGGAAGTTGAGAAAGAATTTGAAGACGGTTGGTTCTGCCTCCGCGTCAAAGTCGGCGGGACCCGTGGCCCAAGTGGGCATATCTTCGTATGCTCGCCGTCTCAAGAACTTGATGTTTTCGTCGAAGCGCGGCAGTGGGGGTCGGTTTGGGCATGTGCTATCTTCCTCTCGTCTCTTTCGTTTGCTGTCTTGGTCGGTCGGTACATCTCCTAGTAGTTTTCGGACAGGAGTGCACACTGGACATCTTCCATCGCGCGCGGGGAAGGCCCTAGTGTGTTTTATCATCTCTGGAAACGTGTTAGCTAGCCCTATTGAAGGCATTCTGGGTTGGGTAAATCGTTAGACCTACCGCCCACGAGGTCGCACCATTGATGGTGGGTGATATCGTTGATCTTAAACTCAACAGCGGCGGCACTGCCACTGACAAACCGTCTGTATGGGTCCTCCAGATCAACCTCCATGTGTTTGGCGTGCACCTTCTTTGTCGAGCCATAGAATCGTGACGGCATGGCTCCGTCGTGTTGAAGACGTTTGAGGGAAAAGTTGCGTGCTAGCAGAGAAGTTGAGGAAGGGGTCAAAAGATAGCGGTGACGTCTGTGAAGAAAGGTTGGATGCGAGTAGAGAATTTTTTAGGGACACACCAAAATTATCAGCGACGAAAGTATGGTAAAAAAAAAAATAAAAAAAAAAAAGCTTATCCCGTTCCCCGCCGTTGAGAACACGGGCAACCTTTCCAACGTTGCGCGCCACACCCGACAGACGGGATCCCAGAGGTGTAAGTTTAGGCGCATGCCACATGCCGGCGATGCTTCCGGAGTGCTGTGTTGCTGAGTCAAAATTTCCACCCAACCAAACATCAAAATGATATGGCTCCATGGCCTAATGGCAAGGCGTTACTTTCCGGTTGACACTGATGGTAAAGATTCTGGGTTCGATCCCCAGTGGGGTCGATTGCAACTTTTTGCACCCCGGGGTTTTAATGTTCGACATGGACTGCCTGATCGGTCTCTTTTTGTCTTGCGAGCGGATCTGGTCAAACACCGAGTCAGGGGCTGTGGTTCAAGGCCTGACTCTGTCCCCTGACAATCCGCTTCGGTCAGGAGACAGCCACAAAGGGCAAGGCTCCGCATGTTCCCCTTTCTAGCAGGTAAAACTTCAGTTGCAGAGGAATGGCGGAGAAAGTGGTCGTTGGTTAATGTGTACTGAGCCAATGTCCTAAACCCATCACGCGCCAGCAGGAGACCCAGTCTCAGCATCCCCACCACTCTCTCCAGAACTTTCGTTGTAAGTAAGTCTGTTGGCCACTTCAACGTTCCTCTTAATCCCGCGCAAGCTCAGTTCGTCCAGGGCTCGCGTCATCTTGCCAACAGGCACAGCCCGTGACTTGTTAATGTTCGACGCTTCCCGTATGTCAAACGGGTACAGATCCTGTTCATACGGGCTCAACATCACAGGCCGAACAGCGACGTTGGGCGTATCCCCGCTGGCGTCTAGCTCAAACTCAAAGTCCTCGCTAATGGACATGTCAAGCCTGAGCTTCCAAAGGTCTGCAACGTTCCATCTTGTCTCCGGGGGGTCTTTGGAGGCTCTGGGCTTGAACTTAAGATCGGTTCTCACCGTCCATCTGTGACATTCCCAGTGCATCTGGAAGGGTAGTTGGACACTGGGAATGCTGTTAGTAAGTTCGAAGGCCCTGCCGCGGGCAATAACCTCTTCTTTCGTCTCCTTGGTGACGCGAAGAAGGTGGACGGGACCCCATATTCCTGGTGGGTCCATAGTTGTGGATGCGGGCCAGATCGAGATCCTTCCTCTTTCGCCCCATAGGAAGCGAGTGTACGTTGCTGAGTATACGGGTATGACTCCGTACTTTGATAAATTCAACGGCGGAACCCGAAGCTTGTTCGGTCGGTTAGCAAGCCTGTTCGCGAAAGGTGTCTCTGTCGGGGGATACTCAGGGTTAAACTTACATGCTGGATAATTTCACCCCTCCCGTCATACCTCCCCCCTGGATCTCGTTGATGGTAGAGGTACATCTTTCTCGGGTTCTGCCCGTCTACCCACTCCGCCGGGATTCTCATCAAACTGTTCGGGAACCTCGATCGAGCCAAGTGCCACGGTCCCTGACTGGGTTGAACGCAAATAGCTAGGAGGGATGGCTTGTGACACTGTGTATCTTTGACGTTGAAAACGATCAACTTGAAGTCTGGCTGCATGCATTCGAGAACGAGAAGGTTTATGCGGAGGCCATTGTTGGTCAGCTGGTAATTGGCGTGGTCGGGTTCTTCCCTAGCGCTGATCCGGGCTTGGTATCGATCTTCCTCAAAGTCTTTGCTACCGCGAAAGGTGCTAGGCGATGGTGCCAAGCAGCCGTACCACTCAGGATACTCGCTGAGTCCACACTCGGCGTGCCATGACCAACAGAATATGCTGTGATCATTCGAATGGGCGATGATCTCCTCTTGAAGACGGACGAATGCTCTCTTGCCTTCTCCATAAAGCAGAGGCATGTTGATCTGAAAGATGCCAAGGAGGCAGTATGCCATGTCTTCTTCTCGAGAGGTGGTTCTGTTAGCTGCCCACGACATTCGCCGAGCAACGGGTGCTGTGAAAATTGACTTTGGTTCGTTCAAGTAACTGTCTTCGATGCCGGTGACGGTGCTCAATGTCCTTGACAGCTTCTTCTTCGTCCCGATTGAGACCCAGTTTGCATCCAGAAATATGACTGTCTCCGGGGCTAGGAGCTCTTGAAGCGTCCAACCACGAGAAAACCATCGAGCGCGAGCAAAAGATGCAGGATGCAGGCGTTCCGGTCCTGTGAAGTCGTCCAACCAAGCAAAACATATTTCCGCGCGTTGATACCAGGCGAACATGGAGTTGATGGCCTCGCTCAGCTCTGCGGAGCTTTCCTTGTTGATGCAGACGGTGTCGATCCAAATGTAGTCCAGCGAGTATTCAGCCGCTACCTTGCAAGCCTCCCAGATCTTGGCGTACCCTTGAGCACAGGCATAATCCACTCGCCGTTGACTATCAGCCCAGATGCTGAATGTGAGTTCATCCTCTCTCCAAGTGTGCGAAAGAATGGCGTATTGCGGAAATAGGGATCCGATGAACTCTTCGAAGTCATAGGTTGTGGTGTTTATCAGGCGCATGATGAATCAGACGTCCCCAAATTCGAGACCTCTACCTCGTAGGCGAGGCTGTTCTTATGTCGCCCAGAACGTGTCCAGTTCCGAAACCCGAGACGCGACGAGGCGCTTTTAGGATGAGTGTGCGGGGAAGTAACACTTACCCGCTTTTGCATGGGCCCCTTACCCAGGTTTCACCTGCTGCGCCCCATGTCCACGGCTGCGCCCCTGGGAGTGACTCCATTGCGCTCGACCAATTAGGTCACGACGCCCCAAGCCGAATGTCATGTAAGTCCTTGAACTTCTTCACAACGTGACTCGGCTTCGATAAGTCAACAAGTGACCACTTGGCGCCCCTGAATAACTTCAGCAGCACCCAGAGGCCAAAGAAGACCATAACCTACGTACCTGTGTCAGTAAACTCGCAGGGAATGGGATAAAGACCCTTACAATGAGATACGATGAAAGAAACGGAAGGACGTGGAAACCGCTCCAAAGCGCAGCACCGTTCGCAACGAACATAACGGCAACACATCCCACCAGCGCTAAGTACGCGACGAACGGCTGACCGTGGCTTCGATAGGGGTAGTCCTTCCAGTCGCCCTTGTCCCACCGCCGAACTTGGGCAATCCTTTGAGCTTCGAGGACCACTCGGTGGCGGTAGATGCTGAGCAGCCACCTATTAGTTCGAGTCCGCCAATCTCAGAGACAGGGGCTTACCAGTGGTAGTATCGTATGAACGCCAGACACTGGCATGCCCAGACGATCAAGACTCCAACCGAGCCCATTTCAGCCAACACTTCGATGAACTACCACTGTCAGAATCCGCTTTTGCCAAGCGCGAATGAAAAAAGACCCACCATCCCAATCGCAGTATCCGGACCGATTCCCTCCTTCAGCTGCAAAAACGGCACCCACCAGAACGCGATAGCCGAAAACACCATCGCCCTCATCGGCACCTTTCGGTGATTCGTCCTCCCAAACCAAGCTAAAATCCTCAGTAGCCAAGGCTGACCCTTTCCCCCCTCCAACCTACTCGTCAAGCCGAACAGTGTCCTAGAAGCGACGTAGAGGTTCGTGTTGGCGCAGGTCAAAGCGGTAAAGATAAGAAATACGTTGAAGATATCTGCAAGATGCGGTGTCCCTGACTGCTGAGCGATGATAACAAATGCTGACGCGGTGCTTGTTTCGGAATGTTGGTCCTGAGCGACGCTGCAGTTGTCAGCTTCTTCCGTCAGCCAACTGAGGCGAGGAAGCTGACAATCCGCCCTGGAGATATCTAGCGAGACCAAGGCGCCGCTGACGCTGTAAGCAATGGTGGCCAGGACTGAGATGTAGATTGCCGAGAACTTGACCGAGGAGCCGATGAGTGTGTCGTTCGATCGCCGCGAGATGTCTGAGTCGACGCGGTCTTCAGCTGTGCGTCTCTTGGGCCACTTTGCCTCAAGAGCCGAAGCTGCGATGATCTCCACACCGACGTACGCAAATGTGGCGAAGGATAGACACATCCTGGGCATAGTTAGCCTCCCTTCCTCTTCCCTTCCATGTTAGGCCGCATGGCTCACATCAACGCCGTTCCCCAATCCTTCGCCGCGACAGTGTCAAATGCAGTGGCATCTCCCCAGTCTAATTCGTTTTAGTTAGCATTCTGGGGCGCCCGGAGGTAGGCCGGAACACGAAGACTCACACTCTCCCGTCATGTCTCCTCTTGAGCTGTTTACGGCTGTGTTGGTCAGCAAAACCTCCCAACTGAATAGGCGTGTCTCCAACCTGCCCTTTCCTTTGATCACAATCAACGTAATCATGATGATTATCAGCATCGTAATCTTCAGGCTCCCAAAGAAAACTTCGATCCATCCGTATGTCTGAGGGGAAGCGGTGTCAGGTCGTGCTAAATCAAGGGCAGAGTCTCTATCTCACCTGAATCCCAAATGCGTTCGTCCCAACCAAGACAAGAGGAATGAGAAAATACGTAATCCCACCATCGATCGCCCTGTTGTCTTTGATCCCAGGCCAAAAGTCAAGCAGCGCAGCTGTGGTAGCTATAAGAGCCGCGAACGACACCGAGTAGGTGAACCTGCCAGAAATAAGCCTTCCACATCCCAAGATCCCTGGGTAGGGGACGCAACCTACCAGTATGCCACACCAACAGCGATGCCCAGCTCAGTGTCCACAAACTCGCTAACATAGACTGACATGGCACCTGGCACAGGCCAGATGCAGAGGAGTTCCGTAATGCATTGCATCACAGCCCAAGCAAGTATTCCCACGATGAGGAAGGCCAACAAAACCGCTAATGGCCCTCCCAGCTCAAGAATTTGCCCGCCACGCCAGTAGAGACCAGTCCCGAGGGTAGCGTTGATCGTGATCATCTAAATGTAGGTGAGTAACAAACTCGACACGGGTGTGGCGCTCGACGATGCACGTCATCGGACGGATCGGCCCCCAATGCGGCGCAGAATGTTTCTGGAACGATCAAGATATGCAAGCGCTGCAAACAGGAACTTACAAAAAGGTGGATACCCCTGAGCTTTCTTTTCACCAGTCGGTCTTGACTGGGCTGTACGACAATCCGTATCTCCTCGGCGTAAGTGTAGCCTGTCTCCCCCTCGGCTTCGGCGGTGACGGCGGATACACGCCTTGCGCTAGCTTCGGTCTGCGAGATCGCCGGCGCCAGTCCTCCAGGCGGCGCGAGGCCCGTTGGGGTGGGTTGCGGTGTTGTCTCTTGCGACAACGTTGGTCGCAAACCAGCCCCCGCTTGAGCAGTGAATGGGTTCCATCGCGGTATGTCATGGGCTTGGGTAGCTGTTGCGTCCTGCCGATGGGCGAGTGGTGTGGGCGCCCAGTCCGGAAACCAATCTGGTACTTCTGATCCCTCGTGGGAAGTCGACATCCCGTCTGGCCTGTCAACGGGAACCGACTCGATGTTGGCGCGTGCACATCGGAAATGAGGAAAGGTAAGAAGCAGATTGATCGGAGGGCTCCCGCCCACCAGGTTCAGCCGCCTTTCTTGCACTGGGAGGCTCCCCCGCAAGAGCTGAGCCCAGTGCGCCGTTGCACAAGCACCCTGTGCTCTCCCGCATCCCGCACGGCAATCTGGGGTGGGGGGAACATGTGCTCCCGCCTATTCTAGTGACGTGCAGCACTAGAGATCGCCTGGCGCGTCCAATGATAGCCCTCGAAACAGCTTTCCCCCAAGGGCCTCTGTGGGGGGACGCTGCCTTCCACTGGCTTGGCACCACCCCTCCCCTTCTCCTCAAGAGGCTCTCTCTTCTGCCGTCCAGCGCACCAAGTTGTCAACTAAGAGGCATAATACGGAGCTGCGCCCAAGTCCAGTGAAGCGCGATATTTTGGCTGTATAGAGCAGACATCATATTCCTGTTGTTGCACTGGGAGAGCGCCCAAGCACTGTCCGAGGGAGTCACGGCACGTCAACCTGGAACTCTGGTGGCGGGGCGAGCCCTCTGACGCGGCGGTGCTGTGAACCTGGAAGGCAGCCCGTCCGCAACGAACCTCGTGGCCACAGGTGACCCGTCGGTACATAACTGACGCCCATGAGCCGCCCAATGCTCTTAATGTTGTGCAAGCCAAGTCGCTGCACCCATTTCGCTTCTCCATGCCATTTTGGCTATCTCGATTGACGCGATCGCACCGCAAAGATACCGAGCAAGGCAGCACAGATGGAATCTGCAGCGGCGCCAGCACGACCCGAACAGACACGATGGACATGAGGAGGGAGACCCCCCAAACGACGACCCAGCAGGCGGTTAATCAAAACGTCACTGCCCGATACTTGAAGAAAGCAAGTCTTCAAGCGCTGCTCGAGAAATTGTTCGAGGGGCAGACCGAATTTAACATCAGGGTACGCTATGCTTGATGGCGCGCGCCCTTTGCGTGACCAGGAGCCGCGCCGTTCGACGGATTCCACCCAGCGCATCGGGTATGCTAACCATGCAATGGCCTGCAGATGAAGGAGGACCAGTGGTGTTTCACTGCTCCCAGGAAATTGGAAGAGGTATGTTTGCTCGACTCGGGGGCCGAAAAGAAGCGGACCACAATGCTAACAGCTTGTTCTCACCAGTCCGAAATCGAGTAAGCCCGGCCAAAAGACTGTCCGCGAGAAGCTGTTGGCTGACCAGTTGTCCAGTGCCCTCCGCGACGAATGAGCCAGCACCACGGCAGGTGAATGCACGTGCGAGGGGAAGAGGGGGCGGAGGGAGCAGGGGGTTGGGGCGCAGCTGTCTCACGGGGGCGGGGTTGGTTGCCAGTGGTTGCTCGGATGGGGGCGGATTCCAGCGGCGTAATTGCATTCTTTGGCGGAGAAGCCGAGTACGCCTTGTCGGTATGAGATTTTTCGGTGTCCCATAGCGCCTTAACATTGATGCATCACCCGTCGTCGCCCTCTGCTGAGATCTTTTAGCTTCTGTGTATTAGCACCTCGTGTTCTTCAGAGTCGGCGGCCATTTGCAACGCCATGGCGTCGCTTAACAATTGCTTTGTTGATCGGGTCGTCGAGCCCTTGGTGCTCATTGATGTTGCGTCTGTTCCAGTGGCCAGCTCGTCACCACAGGAATCTGAGCGCCAAGACAGACCTCAACAACCCAGACGAACTGAGGCCAAAACGTTGCAGCAGTTGACCGAACACCTTCAACATAGCAACTACTTGTGCCGTTTGATGTGAGCGCGTGTTTTTGGTTGCGTGTCCGCCTTTGACTGACTCTAAACAGATCGATATGCCAGCGAAACTCGTACAGGCCGCTGCAGATCTCGAGACCGATGATGGACTCTATCGTCTCGAGCCATGAGATAGAAGAGTCGTTCTGGGAGCTTCCTTCATGCTTCTATACTCGTAATCTTGACCTCGAAGAGGTCCACTGTGTCTCATATACAGAAACCCGAAATGGGGACGTGGTCGGTACGCTGCTCTCTTCGTGGCACTCTCCGTTGACCGCCCCGGCTGACACGGTAACGCCAGAAATCTCATATTCCATAAAGTATCCCGAATATAAACCGACCGAAGATAAGTGGGTGATTCGACAGAGCGGTATCTGGCATCGGTACGATTCGCAAACGTCGCAAAGCACCTATTTGCTGCTGAGCCCAACCCCAGACTCAAGGGCCCATCGACAGGCGGAAGAATGGCTTCTGAGCCCCGAGCAAAACGCTGAGAATGAACCATTCTGGTTGCATCGGATATTATTCGCGGCATACCTCCCCGCATGGAGACAGTATATTGCAGCGCTGGAGCGAAATTTCCTGCCAGTGGCGAACAGCACGTTCGCATCCTTTATCGACGAACCGCTTCGGATAGGGTACGACAACCTTAGCGCACTGATTAGTCTGGAGACTCGGTTCCTTCAAGTGCCGGCCGTTCTTGAGACAACTTCCGAAACATTGCTTGACATCTGTTCTTTGATAACCTCGATATCAACCGCGGCGGCGCACCATCCCGGAACCTTGTCTCTCAGGAACCACATCCGAAAATGTAGGAGCTACTCGCGGACAGCATCCCACCTCCAGCAGCGAACTCAGATAACTGCCCGCCTTCTGGCCGATACGCTGTCATTCCGGGATCAAGTCGTGGCGAAGGAACAAAATGGGAACATGCTCCAACTCAACAAGTCGGCCGTTTTTATCACAACGCTGACGCTGCTGTACCTTCCCGCTTCGTTTGTTGCCGTAAGTCAACCGCGGTCACCTAGTCGCACTCATTGCTGACCAACTTTTCAATGGTAGTCGTTCTTCGGGATGAACTTCTTCGATTTTGATGGGGAGGGAAACGCGATCGTCGGCACACCAATGGTGTGGATATACGTTGTTTCGTCGGCGATGTTGACGGTGGTGACATTTCTCTTTTATTACTTGCTGCTGCATCAAGACACCGGAGTCTTCCGTGCTCTTGCGCCGAAAGTCCGTGCCGGTCCCGACCGGAGCTTGAAGAACTTGACGCGTCGGCTGACATCCAACGCCAAGGATGCGGCAGTTGAGCTCCAGAGTTCAAAAGTCTGACGTGTCTTGTTAGGGAGGTTAAGGCTCTACGCCTCAACAACCCCGGCCGGGCATATCTGGTCAATAGGTGGCTGCCGTGGGTAGAATCACGCTGATTCATTCTCCGTCCCAAGTCGTACCCGGTATATCGCACGTCTGTTGGGTGCAACAAGCGCGGCCACCAGAACAAACTTATCCCCCGCCTCCTCCGATATCCTTTGCGTGACCTCATCACTGTACAATAAACCCGGTAGCGTGCTGATTTCTTTGACGGAAACATTGCCAATCGGGGACCGGGGGACTGTCAACTCCAGCAGAAGCAGCTTTTGATTGGCGGACGTTGTCCCCAGGGCAAATAGCCTATCGTCCGAATCCATCATCAACTTCAACACCCTGTAGTGCCGTATGTCTTTGTGAACTCCAGGAGAGACCCCGTCATCCACGAGGCTTTGGATATGAAGATACTTCTCTCGGGTGACGAAAGCGCAGGTCGCATTCTGAATTCGGAAGGGAGCTATCGTTGTGAAAAGGCCCGCTGTGTTGCTGCTGTCAAACCCCTGGCATGATGTTAGCTTCCAAGCATACTCGAAGGAGATTCCTAACCAACCTGCGATTCAATGATCACTGGCGTCACAATGTCACAGGTAGCTGGCACATGAAGGATCGTAATTCTGTGTTCGCGGCTTCTGGCGGTGAGCTCGGGCTGCACAACCAGATATTGTTCACCCTGCACAGAAAATGACAGATGCGTCACTTCCGGCGCTGAGCACTTTATCCTCTTCAGCCTCCAAAGCTCACCCCCTGGTTCGAAGACAACGGCGGAATCGGTCAGAGAGGTTCGTCTGTCAGTTGTCAGCCACTGCACAGGAACCATCGAAGAATGAACGTACGGCCTCTTCGCATATGCTGTCAGACCAGATATTGAGGCTGTTAATAGCAACCCAGGGTGCCGTTCATCTTCTCTGTCCCGCAGAATACACGACATCAACTTGCAATCGGCCGAGATGGCGACGACGTAGATCTCGGGAAGCGGTAGGGTAAGCCTGTACCAGTGATCCAACGTCACGTCGACGGAGTCTCCGCCCTCCAGCTCGAAAATGAAACACTTTCAACATTCTGTTAGGAGTTGAAGTCCAGGAGGGAGAGTATACTTACGTTGAAGCTGGCACCGGTCGTCGACGCAATGAGGTATTTGGAGGTTACCACTACTGTCCTCCAGATGCAGTCCCGCTCCTCAAGCTCGTGAGAGGCGACTGGAGACACCACTTGCGCCTCTCCTGCTGAGAGAGACTGGCTCGAGTAGAGCACAAGTTTGATGTCCGTCCAGTAAACAACAAGCGAAGCGTCCGGTGAGATATCGCAACCCTTGAAGTCCTGGGATAGAGACAAGGCCCACCCCTCGACTTGCCCCTGACCCGGCGATTTTGCCCTGGAAAGTGATGATGTCAGAAGGACTGCCCAGTAGAGAGAGTTATTGCAGACCCTGCTGTTACACACCTTGAAAGGGGCATCAGATTCTTGAAAAAGTTGTTGCGCAAAGCAGGAGAAGACTTCTCGGGGGGCCCTTTCAGTTCGACCTCTCCCAAGCTCTTGTACTTCTTGAACGTGGCAAGTAGAGCTGCCTGGACATCCTTGGCAGTGCGGCGCTTCGTCTGATCAAGGTCAAAGACGCCATTCTCAAGATACCGAAGCATGTATTGGACTGCCTCGCCCTCAGCTGCATCCCTCTTCGACGCCTCCCGAATCAGACGATCATGCCATTTGTGAATCTCGGGATGCGCTTTGGAGAGGGAGAAAATCTTGTTGCGAATGAAGAATCTGTCATATCTGGCAGGAATTATGTCAGACCAGTCGCCGCATATTGTCGATCGTCGACGACGGACCACAGAAGTTGCTTACCCATCTGCTTTGGGATGATTCATCCTTGCGTCTTGATACTGTTCAACGGCATCGCTGCCCCCTCCCAGATACGTGAAGACAACGCTGAGCACACAAGCCAGAGACCACACGTCGCTTGCTGTCCCCATGCTTCTTGCCGATGATATCGATTCCGGTGCTAGATAGGTCCCCTCCCCGCGGCGATTGAGGGTGGCTGACAGAGATGGATCAGAAGGCCTGGCTTGGCGACGGACGAACCAACTGTTGAAGTCCTTTTCCCGCTCGACATCTTGGTCTTTCCGCCGCAGCTTGACCCTAGCCATCCCAAAGTCGCTCAGTCGCCATATATGGCATTCTTTGCCCTGTCTCTCCTCTCGAAAGATAAGAACGTTGCTAGGCTTCAGGTCCATGTGGTAGCAAACGAGATCCTCCTTATCACTCGTCTTCATCTCCGAGTGCAGGAAATTCAGGCCTCCAGCCAACCCCTCTGCCGAATCGATGATCTTGGCTTTCTCGGAGATGGTTCGAGGGCTCATCTTGTGAAGGACCATCATATACTGCCTGAGATCGCAGATGGCAAGCGGCATAAACAAGCTGTAGGTATTCTGGCCAATCTCTAAACTGCCGAAATTCTCTAGGATGTTGTCGCATGCCAGACCGGAGCTGGTGAGGATCTTTTCCATGATTTCGCGTTCGCCTCGGGCAGGGAAATCACTACTCAGAACGTAGTCCTTCCGAGCGATGTCGAGGGGCTCGGCATTCTCCGTTTTTGTTTGTGGGTCGAAGAAGTGTCCTTTTGCGATCCTGACTCTCACGACGTTTCCGAACGATCCGTTTCCTAGCGGCTGCTCATTCAGATACGGGAGGCGCTGGCTCCCTGGGTCTGCAACTCTGACTTCCTCTCGCTTTCGGAGGATGATCGCACTGAAACAGGGCTGGGTCGATACAAACATGTCTGCGTCGGCAACATCAAACAGGTCGACTAACTCCTCGCGCCCAGCCGGGAGCTGTCCCACTTCCTTTCCCTTCCGCCAAACCGGCCAGGCATCTTGGGCAACGAGCTCGAAGGCGAAGGTTCTCGCCGTTTCGATGCGGCATCGGGCAAAGATGAGGACGGCAAGGAAGTCGTAGAGATGGCGGCGATGGACTCGGTGTAGGAGCTCGTCCTCGCTGACACCGAAGTGCTCCTCCAGATTCTGTCTGGGGGGCGCAAGGCTGCGGAAGAAGGTCAAAAGATTGTCGCGGTGCAGCACTTTCTTTGCAGTGCCCTTTGTGGCAAATCGGAGGTGCTCTGCGTCTTTGTTCTGCAGGCGCTGGTAGATCTGGCCGTAGACCCTATGGCAAAGATGCTCGTAACTTTCGGTAGCCATCGCGAGCCGGCTATGGCCAGAAGTTGGCAGGAAGATGGTGATACTGAATTGCGAGGATGCTTGGACGAAACAGCGCGGCTCTGTGGATGCGCTGGTGACACAGCCCCGCACTGCCTGCGTGCCATGCAGAAGACTGCAGGAGACTCGGGAGCACCTTCCCATCTCGAGTGCAGCTCACCCACACTAGTAGGCCCACCGATTCAGCGCAAACTAGACTGCCAATTGGAGCGCACTCCAGCTCAGCTCAGGTAGATGCCAAGTGAGGTGGGGCAGCGACCTGCTCATCTTGCGCGACGAGCCCCCAGCACTGTTGACACTTCGGTTGCAAGACTTCTTCATCTGCTTCCTCCGGTACCTGATGACTGTGATCACTGACTTGTCTTCGATTTAGCAGTGGTTTTCTAGCTACGGATGCGTTGTGTTGGCAGTCGGTCCCTGGGAGCCTGTGGCTGCAACCAACGATGGCATCTGCCGGGATCAATCCCCTCGGATTTGAGCGGGGCAAAACGCGGGATGCAACATTCAACCGGCAAGGAAAACCCGCGCCCTAATGACTCTCCAGACATTCCTTAGCGCTACTGCGGGGAACCTGATCCCGGGTCTTCGGAGACCATAAAAGCTCCCGTCGCCAACATCGCGCGTCCCGTCGTTCGAGATCGTTCTTCCTGGCCGTGGCATCGCTGGCCGCATTTCCAGCCCGAATTCGCCGCAAGTTACAACTCGAAAACAAAAGCCGTCAAGCCTTCGAATCGCAGCTCTTCGCTCAGTTCGACGGTTACCTCTGCCAGGGGTTTGGAGACAAACAACGTCTTCACAATGGAGCTAGGTATTCTTCTGTCTCCGTCAGGGGCTTCTCTGACTTCCTATCTCTCAAAACCGCCGTCTAATGCTTGCTAGCTCTCCCCGCCGCTGCGGCGGCCGCAACAACAGCGGTGACAGCCATGTACGTCGACGCCAAACTCCACCTCAGAAAGGACCTCCGCTGGATCCTCGGCCGCCGCTTCATCCGACGGCAATGGGCGCGCGCCGAGGAAGAAGGCCGAACCTCGATGTACTACTTCCTTGAGGAGCAGACGGCGGCACTCGGCGATCGTGAAGCCATCTGGTCGCGCGCAGGCTGCTACAGCTGGCGGGAAATGATGGCACGCGCGCACCAATATGCCGTCTGGTTTCAATCTCAGGGGGTTCGGCGCGGGGACTTGGTCGCCTTCTTCATGCTCAACTCGCCTGACTTCGTTTTTGCGTGGATTGGCCTCTGGGCGATTGGTGCTGCGCCGGCAATGATCAATTACCATCTAACAGGGCGAGCACTTGTCCATTGCTTGAAGCTGAGCGGGGCGACGTTGGTGCTTATGGATGGGGACGAAGCCGCTATGGCGAGGATGGCCGAAGTGCGGCCAGAGATGGACTGGTCGGCTGCCAGCACCCAATTCGTCCGGCTTGGGGACGTGAAGGAGAGAATCTACGCGCTGCCTGACACAAGGCCAAGCGATGAGCACCGCAGAGGCATCAAAGCAGGGGATCCCATGGGACTGTTCTACACCAGCGGGACGACAGGCATGCCCAAGGGATGTCCTCTTCCTGTCATTGCAGCATTCGGACACGGGTGGGGCACAAGGGCTGGGACGAATCCTGTTGACGGCATCGACGAACGGTACTACGTATGCATGCCATACTACCATGGCACCGGCGGGATCAACGTCATGGCTCAACTGATGTGTGGCAACGCAGTGTGCGTAGCGCCCAAGTTTAGTGTCTCGGGATTCTGGCAAGACATACGCGATTCGAGAGCAACCTGGTTCGTTTATGTGGGAGAGACATTGCGTTATCTCCTCGCCGCGCCGCCCTCGCCGCTCGATCAACAACATAATGTGCACTCGATTTACGGCAACGGGCTGCGACCAGACGTCTGGGATCGATTCCGAGAGCGATTTGGTATTCGGCGTGTGTTTGAGTTCTTCAACAGCAGCGAGGGAATGTTATCACTCGACAACGAGAGTCGGAATGACCACACCGCCCACGCTGTGGGCCACCACGGTTTCCTGCAGCGGTGGAAGTACCACAAGTACTACGTTCCGGTAGCAGTGGATCCGGAGACCGGTGACATTGCGCGGGATCCAAAGACTAGCTTCGCGTCGCGTATGCCATACGACGTTGGGGGCGAGATATTAGTGCGTGTGCCGTTTGAACGGACATTCCCTGGATATTGGAAGGACCAAAAGGCATCGGCCGGCAAGTTTGTGGAGAACGTGTTTGAGAAGGGGGATCGCTACTATCGCACCGGCGATGCGTTGAGGAGGGACAGCGAGGGGAGATGGTTCTTTTTGGACAGGTGCGTAGGGCTACCATCCCCGCCCCCATGTGTCCCCTTCATTAACCGTATGAAACTCCTAGACTCGGAGATACCTTCCGATGGAAAGGCGAGAATGTCTCAACCGCCGAGGTTTCAGAGGTTCTGGGCAAATACCCCGGAGTGCTCGATGCCAATGTCTACGGCGTCCAAGTACCCGGCCATGACGGCAAAGCGGGCTGTGCCGCAATCCATATCGACCCAGCTCTGAAGCGAACTTTTGACCATCGGGACTTTTTACGGTAGGCTGCGGTTTTACCTTGTTTCGGGGCGAAACGCTGACGATCCAAGGCACGCACGCTCACATCTTCCTCGGTACGCGGTCCCTTTATTTCTGCGCCAAGTAAAGGAGCCCTCGGCAACGCACAACAACAAGCAGAATAAGATGCCCCTGAAGAAGGAGGGCATTGACCCGGACAAGGTGAAGGCCGAAGACAAGGTGTTCTGGGTCGAAGGTCATGGAAAGGGTGCAACATATGTCCCTTTCACTCGGCAAGACTGGGATCACTTACATATCGGGAAGGCAAGGCTGTGAGGAGTGTCATAACTTTAGGCTTCCATGGGATGGTGCGCATGGAAGCTCTCGCAAGGGCGAGTGCTAGGATGACACTAACACAGTGCAAGACACCCGAAGGAAGCCCCGTAGCAGTAACCGTTTCATTACAGTGCACAACATTGGCCTTTGATATCTCTTCGTATGGCCATCATGTCTGCAAGTGAGCCCATGAGATAAAAGCGGCGGCCGCCATTCAGGTTGAGAAACAGAGGGTAGGTTTTGGTCGGTGGAGATGTGTCAGATAGCAGCGCCGATGCCAAGACCTTCGGACTGGGTCTCTCGACCTGCGGCCCGACCGAGAGTTGGAAACCAGCGGTCGGCGTGGTTGGCATGCGTGCTATATTAGTGCGCCGCAGGGCTCCCACTGATGTGAGAGGAATGAGACGATGGGAAAGGGGCTGCAACATGTCAATTGTGTGGTGTGAGCAGCCCTCCAGCGGCTTGGTGCGGCATTATTCGTCCGTTTTTGTGTCCCGCTTCGGTGGGGTTGATGCGCTGAAACCATCCGAAGCAGCGCATCGGGTTTTGGGATCGTCAAAAATCCTCCGAGTGTTTCTTGATCATGGCTACCATTGCTGCGCGCGGGAAATAGGGCCGTATTAGATATTGGGAAAGAGGGCTTGACCTCATATCCGAAATGCAGCCTCTTGAGGACGATGCAGCCTTTGGCGCTGGCATCGCGCTTGTTGCTGCAGTTCGAGCCTCCACGGCAGCTGTTCAAGCGCCATGCACAATTGGGCCGCGATTTCCGGTCGGGGGTCTATGGGGAACCGTCACCGGGGGTGTTTTACCCATGCTCTGCTGCGCAGGTCTTTGTCCCCATATAATCAACAGAACCGAGCCTCGGATTTTGAGGCATAACCAAACAAAGACATTGAACGAAGTCAAAAAGTTCCCCGGAGTCAGATCCCTTAGTGGCTGATTTCCCGTCGATCTGTGAGCTTGTCGCAGATCCAGCCCCACCGATCCACACACCCCTGTCACCCCGCTCTCATTCGCCGCCAAAATTTCTTCCCCCTTTCGTCTAAACAGATCATCAAACGTCAACTCCCCTGGCGCCGAGACCTGTCAATCCTGTTGCGCTTCGGACGGTCAGGACTTTGGGTCGCTGCCTGCAACGTGCATGATATCGCCTTTCAGTGGCTGTCCCCGCGACTTTGTTTCTTCTGTCTCCTGGGCGGTGATGAGGGTCGCTCGCGCGGTGGTCACGGGCTCCGCAACCCCCAGCTGAGCGCCTACGACGCAATGCGCCGATGCTCGTCGCAGCTTCAGGGAAGTTCCCCAATCGCACACTCTCCGCGGTCCCAAAACTGGGGCATTTTGGCCATATTCAGGGACGCGATGATTCACGATGGTTTCCAGGCTCAGGTTCTGGTCGGGATGATCCCTTGCACGTCCCCACATTCTCAGACGAGGTCGCGACAAGGGGGAGCGGGGCTGGGGGTGTTAGTGCGCCCCTTTTTGGTGGTAGTGATTTTGCAGAAGCTCAGTGAGGTTTGCTAACATCTATCCCTACAACATCAACTCCATGGTCGCTCGAAACAGTCGGACCTTTTTGCCTGCAGTCTCCAAGGGGATGTCTTTTTATTCCCGAAAAAGCCACCGGAGCATGGTCTGCATGACGAACAGACAGCTGAGGCTCGCTTTCGGTGCTGGGCTGCCTTGTCGATATAAGACGGTCGAGATGCTCTGATGTTGTGAGGTCTGTTCCTCGCATCATCGCCCTTTCCCTTGCGTCGATCTCTTTCCGATTCTTTGGGCCTGGTGTCCCCTTTTCGGCCATACTTTCATTATTTGCATACCAAGTGTAGTCGCTAGCCGACCTCCCATTCATTCTACTCGCGTCTCGTATCGCATCGACATCAGTTTAAGCCGGCAAGATGGTTCACTTCACTTCCGTCATCACCACTCTCGCTCTTACATTCGCCGCCGTTCAGGCCGCTCCTAGTCTCGCGACTCGCCAGCTCAAGCCCGATGTCGCCGGCGAGCAAAACGTCGGCAATGGCCAAGGGAAGCAGTTCATCACCGGGCAATGCCTCAGCAACGCCGACTGCGCATCCGGATGCTGCGCAACGCTGCCCCAGAACGGCGGTCCAACCATAGGCATTTGCTCCGGTCCCGCGGTTGGAAACGCCCAAGGGAAGCAGGGCTGCGGATTTTCGTCTGCTGGCGGAGGCAACAGCAACGACGGAGGCAGCAACAACAACGGTGGAGGCAGAAACAACAACGGCGGCGGCGGCGGCGGCGGCGGTGGTCGTGGTCGTGGCGGCAACCAGAACGCAACCCCAACTACTCAGCCCCCTGGATCCGCCCCTGCCCCCACCAACGTTGTTATCCCCATTGAGAATGCGCCAGCTGGTCTAGAAGTCATCCCGACCAACCTCAAGCCAGACGTCAACGGCGAGGACGAGGTCGGCAACGGCCAGGGCAGGCAGTTCATCACTGGCGGCTGCACTAGCGACAATGACTGCGCATCTGGCTGCTGTGCTGTAGTCAACTCGGGTAGCGCTTTCTTTGGAATTTGCTCCGGGCCTCTGGCAAACTTCCAGAACGGGAAGCAGGGTTGCGGGTTCCCTGTGGGCGGAGGTGCTGGTATTGGGTCGGCCAACTAGAGCGCTGAGAAGGAGTCTTTTGACTGCGCTTCGCTGTCGGAGAGCCTCGATTACTTTACCCTTCTATCTTTCACTTCTTAATTCTTGGCACTTTGCATCAAAGTCTTTTCACTCAACTCATCGTTGGATTGGTTTCGAACTTTGGCTAGGGAATCACGGTGCATTGCTGGGATCTGATGCCTCCACGTTGGATATCATTTATGTAGCTTCCAACATCTTTGAAGCTCTCATTTTGCTTTCATATGACATGGCGATTATCTTGTGTGATCAGTGTCTAGAATGGGTCTAGGAACGAACGGAGTCAGATACTTGTCTCTGCCCCTTAGTACGTACTCCCAAGAATACTTGCCTCGTTCCTCGCCCAATTCCCCCTGATCCTCTCAGACGGCGTCTCTTCAATCTCTTGCTCATCTGTCTTCTCTTCTCCTTCCTCAACCTCAGACTCCTCCACCCTATCTGGATCTAGGATGGTGTCCTCGAATGCAAGGCCCTCAGGCTCACGCAGTCCCTCAACCCCATCAAAGAACCTCTTTGTTAGCAGATCCATCTTCCTTTCCTCCTCCGAGGCGGTCGTACTCACCGAGACCTGCGACTTTGCATCTTCCTTACCTACCGCAGGCGTGGAAGCAGGAGGGTAAGCAGCACCGTCAGGAAGATCAAACTCAGGCAAGCCATACAGCGCTTTCCTCAGAGCTTCCTCCGCCTGCCTCCTGTCCCAGAGTTGGTTTTCCGGAAAGGGAATCGCGCCTTCGTCTTCCCAGTCTGACGAGCCCTGGTATGAGAGGCGGTTCTTTTTCTTGTCTGGTTGGTTGGAGGGGCTGGATTGCTTGGGAGCGGGCGGAGGGAGGTTGGGTCTGGGCAGGTCTGCGAGGGAGTTGCACAATGCTTGTTGCATTTGTTTGCCCAATTCCTCCTGCTTTAGGGGGTTATCTGCGGGCTTTGAGGTGCCGATTTCATATGGTTTCTCTTCCGCAGTTTTTGGAGTGCCCGTTTGATCCGACTCTGGTTTCTCGAGGGGCGGGTTAGCGGGGATGTTGATGGTGACCGGGGGGTGAGCTCGGAAAGCCTGGTTCACGAACTGAGGGTTGAAAAAGTCTTGGTGGAACTTGGCTTCCTCGACGATATTCGGTTTCGGCTGTGTGCGAGAAAAGTTGGAGGGGATGCTGATGACGACGGGCGGGCGAGCCTGGAAAGCCTTTTGCGCGAATTGAGGGTCGAAGAACTCTTTGTGGATCCTACCATCCTCGACGATATCTACCTTTAGCTTTTCCGCGGTCTGATCATCGTCAGTGGCAGTGTTGGCTTGAGCCTTGGGCGTATCTACTCCTTCCTTGACCGACTCGGCAGGGCTGGAAGGAGGACCAGAGTCGGACGACCCAGATGAAGAACTTGAAGTATCCGAGGACGAGTCGCTGCTCGAGTCGCTACTCTCCTCCTCACTCTCCTCCTCACTCTCCTCCTCACTCTCCTCCTCACTCTCCTCCTCACTCTCAGTCTCACTGAGCCCAGCCTCCTCATCATCCAGATCAAACCAGCCACCCTCCTGTCCATGTCCGCCCCCCTCCCAGCGCTCAATGGCAGCAAGGACAAAAACGACCATAAACGGCAGACTTACGGCTATTAACAACCCCCTGTTCCTCCATACACTCCCGGCAGCGACAGAAACAACATTCATACCGCTCCCTGCGATGAAAATTAAGACAGCAACGTGCAAACTCAAAGGGCTGATCAAAATTATCAACGCGAGGTAAGATGACTTGTTGATCAGGTCCATCAGCGAGTCTCGGTATGTCCCGTCGCCAATGGTTTGGACGACGCAGAACCGATCCATTTCAGCCATGCAGAAGAGGGTGATTAGCGTGACTAGGACGGAGCCGGCGATGGTAGACTCGACAATAGACAGGGTCGCGGTGTCTTTTAGTGGGTTGAGGGCGAGGCCGAGGCCGGGCTCCTTTTTTGATCGGAAAAGCATTTTGAGTTGTTTTCTGGTACTCACTCTCGGTGCGGTTTCTCGTCCTAGCGACAACACGTAGATGCTCTTCGATCTTGTGTATGGAGTTCCAAAGGCTTCAGGGCCTAGCCGGAGCGGCGTCCTACAGACTGGTTGACTTTTATGTTTAAGTTCGCCCCCTCCTGTTGAAGCCCCCTTGAAGGGAATAGTTCGGGCACCCCCCTTTGTTGGCGGTTGTCACTCTCCTTGATGTGGTTCAAGCTAAGCGTGCCACAATGTCCTTGTGTTCACCTTCACCCAAGGGAAACTCCTTTGTCCCATTCAACAATCTCCATCGACCTATCCAAAATCACCCAGCCGTAGCATATCCACCCCCTCAGTTATATGACGAATGCGTAGTGCTGACCCGCAAAGTATTTGCATCCACGGTAGCCATCGAGGCCACCCTCCTGTTCGACATACCGCCCTCCACAAGCATCAGCGCCCTTCTCAATGCAGCACCATCCCCTGCAGCACCATCCCCTGCAGCACCATCCCCAGCGTCACCAGCACCGCCTGGCGGAGCCTCTCATTATAAACTCCCCCACCATCCTCAACTGCATCGGAAATCTTGCATCCCCATAATGCTGAATGACATCCTCCTTCTCCTTCGACGCCCCCGAGCTATAGAAACCCTCCGCCTGCGGCCGTCCAAACTCAATGCACTTTTCTCCCTATGCTCAGCACTCCACCACTCCGGCAGCATCCCCCTCTTCGGCCCCTCCATCAAGTCCAAAAACCTCTTGAATCCCTCAACGCTATCCTTCGCTCCGCCATACACATTATCCTCCTCAGCCACCCCATCAAACTTCACCCGATCCGCGCTCTTCATGCGATACAGATCAACAGCCTGTACATATCCTCCTTCTTGAAACGCCTAGTATTTACATCGAAAAAGTGATATTTTCCATTTGAAAAGGTAGTGCCAAACCTTCAGGAGGTCTGATTGAAATTTAAACGATGAGTCTTCCCAGCGCTAGTAGAGCGTGGCGCACTGGCTAAAGGACGCGGAGCCTTTGTGCCTTCGTAGAATGCATGCGTGGGGCCACGTGGGGACTAACCAGCTTCTTCACTCACGCGCGGATGCAGCCAGTGAATGGGAGGACTGTAGGGCACGCTAATTACCGCAATCTCACGGCTGCCAGAACCGTTAGCTGATTGGTCACCTTTTCGTTGCTGCTTTCCTTCGCTCTGGAAGCGCATCGCTGCAACACTGGGACTTGACAGATCTCACTTTGGTAAGTGATACAGTTGATCTTTGACAGCTCTTTTCCATTCTACTTTATTGCTGCTCCCCAAGCTGTCCTACTTCAGGAATCCAACAATAGGCGTTTCCCCTTGCTAACGAATATGGCAACCACTGACCAAGCCGACGGCGGCCGAACAGCTTCCCATCCCTTGACACCAGATAAAAAAAATCCCCTCCTTTACCAGGATACAGACAACCCACATACCTCCGGGTTGATGACAAATGGGTCGTATGCGACAAGACCACCGCCGATCAGGTCCGACGCGAGCACGTTGAGCCTTTCGCAATATTGCGAACGGGTCTCTGCCCTGTCGATTGGACAGACGAGAAGCTAGCAGCCGGGCAAGAAGCTTATCACGCAAATCCCAGCAGAGTGCGCAAGCTGTCCAAGAGGGAGATTGTCCGTCGCGACAACTGGGCAAATATGGGCCCGGAAGTCAAAGCAAATACTATCCGCAACAAAAAAGTCATCGAGCCCATACTCCCCACCCACCCTTTCCAGGCCCACAGTAGCGAAAAGAAAGAAAAAAGGGTCTGCCGTTGAGAGCCAACTGCGCCTTTGCACCCGATTTTTACAGCGTTCAGCAGCACCTAGGTGTGTAGAGATCATCGTGGGGGTCATCTATCCCCTCCCCCGCTTCTCTCTCTCTCCCTCTCTCTCTCTCCCTCTCTCTCTCCCTCTCCCTCTCTCTCTCTCCCTCCCCCCCTCTCCCTCTCTCTCTCTCTCAAAAAAAAAAAGACCAGCAGAGTTGATGGCTAAAGTTTCCCCTCTTTCAGCGCAAAGTCACGCCTCTATCACGACAAACGACCCACAAGATTGAGCAATGGTCGTTGAGGGGCTCGCAAAATGGAGCGCAGTGGCCATCATAACAGGTATAGGGAAGATACGCATATGGACGAAAAGTCAACCTCCCCTGTTCATCACGTCGATGGTTCCCATGCGCATCGGTTTCTAGATTTTGGAATGGAATGCCCTGATTATCCGTCCGATTGACTGTTTCGCAGTGATGGCATTTCCATCCAGTTCTTGCTAGAGTGTTGATGCTTTGGCCGCTGTCCGTGGAGGGGGCGCTGTTCGCGGGGGGGGGGGGCCCGAGATGTCTCAGAAGCTACCGAGTTGGAGTCCTTTGAATTACCAGAACCCTTTGAGCTGTCGGAGGGACTTGATCTCAGAGAATTGTTGAAGCCGAAGGAAACAAAACCCCACGGCTGATGCGACGTCGTTTCGCACAACAAAGGGCACTGCAATATGAGGAAGAAATGTGTAGCTTTGGATTTTGGACTTATGGCTGCAAGCCATAAATAAACGCAATGTATGTCAAAACGAAATAAGGTTCGAAAAAAACATTCCAATCTTATATCTGCTGCGACGCGACTATGGTGATTGTTTGTCCCGTGATAATGCTAGCGGCGGCGTGGTTGGCGGTCATGGTTTCTCACCCGCAGTCATAAGGGGTTTGTGACTTCGGATTCAATGCACTGGGGAAAACAATCCGTGATGACAGCGCTCCGGCAAACAAACAAGCAAGCAAACATTGGTACTAATATGTCTAACCCAGTGGCCATACGAGGATGACTCCTGCGAGCCCTGCGTTCTGGCCAAGTTCATAAACATAAAACGCTGGAAGGCGAATTCCCGTTGCTACCTATCCGATCGAGTACGTCCGACTCAACACAATGCTCGACACAATTCCAGGCCATCTGGGGACGTACACGGTAGACTCCTGCTCCGCCCTTGCGCAATCTCACATAGCTAGCATAGCAACAACTCCAACCGCGCCAGCGAACAGCGTGTCAGCACCGACCGTGACGAGAGGCGCAGCGACGGCCTCCGATGTTGACTTGGGCGCAGCGATCGAGGTCGAGAGAGTCGAACGGACATCCGAAGCTGCCGCCCCCCGGAGGCTGGTGGCTGCCCTGGACAGAGTGCTCTCGGCATCCTCCTGCGTCTTGGCAATTGCGCCTGATGTGCCGAAAACAAGCGTCGCGGGAAGCGTGGTAGTCATGGTCAAGCTACCGCTCGTGAAAGTAGCGACCGTATCAGGGGTGACTGTCTTCTCGGGGACTACGGAGTCGACGACTGGAGGGACGGATGTGGGCACGACTGGGCCGGGTTTCAGAGGGACGATCGCGGCTGGGAGTCCTGAGTGTGTCAGCTTTCTACCCTTTCACGGGGGCGGATAAGGGTGGAAATGATACCGTTGGCCGCGCACATCGCTGCGGTGAAATTGATGACAGGGGCCAAGTCCTGTGGTGCGCAGGATTCTGCTGTGCAATCGCGGATCCCGTAGTTGAAGTCGGGCTTACTGCAGAGGCATGCGGGGTCCGCTAACCCGTCAACAAAGGGGCAGCCGAGAGAGGACGAGAGTGCAATCATGTTGCCGAGGCAGAGTCGCTGGAGAGAGATGGTCAGTCCGATGCCGAAATTGCGGAGGCACATGGGGAGGGCATCCCACCCCGCACTCAGGAACATCGGAAATGTTCTGGGCTAACGCGGTAGCCGCGACGAAGGAAACGATGGCGATGTGCTTCATTGTGTCGACGATAGCTAGGTCGTGATGGGGTCGATGAAACGGCGAGGAAAAAAAAAAGAGGAGACCGAGGAGAGTAGGAGGGTTTTATATCGCTGCGTTGGGAAAGGGTGCCACTGCCGAAAGGCACAAGGTTGAGCAAAACGCAAATGGCGTCGGTATCGGGAAGGCAGATATTGGGTTACTCCGTGATAAAGCCTAATGAAGCCATCTTCTCTCGAGATTCCCTCGTGAAACCCCAGAGCGCCTCCAGAGGCTTGCCCCAGCGCCACGAATACATATCACGTGTAACGGCCGCCACCAAATGAGGATCCAAGAAGCGTGTCCAACTCCATCTATGCTCCATATATGCAGAGAAGAATAAACACCTCCGTCATATTGTGACCCAGATCATGCTCAAAATAGCGGCGGCGAGAACCACGTGCCACTCAGTGGGCGTCCTGCTCGCAGGACTGCCGATTCCGTCGACCAAGCGGTTGCCGAGCTGCTCGATACTCCTTGCGAAGGTGTCGTAGTCGGATGCGTTCCAATCTACGCCCCTCGCGCCAGGAACTGCCTCTGGCTTGGTGAACGCGAGGTAGAGAACGTCCGTTGTACTGTGGCCATTAGAGCCCGTCATGCTATCCCCATAGCAAGCCGTAGCCAGCGCAAGTGATGTTTCTCCAACCATGGGATGGTTGCCGTCATCTCCATTCGTGTCTCCCCAGACTCCATAGACCAGCTTATCGTTGCAGATCACGGCCATGACGCTCAGGGGCCGCACTCCGTATTTCGTTGGGTCGAAGGTTCGCCACCCTTCCTTGCTACCAGAGTTCCCAAAGACTACGTACGGGTGGATGTAGGTGTTTAAATCGCTCACACCGGCTCGGTACCGTGCGACAGTATTCTGGAAAGCGGTAGTGTCCTGCAAGTCGGGAGATCTGTTGAATGCACAGCGGCCATCGTCGGCCGGTCCGCCCTGAACGCCGTCGCAGTCGATGTCCATATCGGCCAACGCCCCATTCTTCCCCTGTAGGTAGATAATTCCATCGTCACGGCGGTCACCACAATATGAGAACGCTGCAGAGGCCCATTAGATGCATGTCACGTCAGTGCCGCGGGGGACCGTCAGACTCACTGTTGGTACCACTGGCCGTTGCCCAAAACCCATTAGCCAGCTCGTCTGAGCACGATCCCTTGTCCTTTATCGCGTTGTACAAGTCTCGGAGGCTCTGTGGAACGTCTTTGGCCTGCGCGCCTGCCCTGCAGAGCACGAGCAGGGCGGGGATCAGGGATGAGGCCCGCATCTTCACGTCCTGGTGGAGGGGCGGATAATGCGGGGTACCGGCCGCATCAGCTCAGGCGCGACCTTGCGACAGGGTCATACGGCGTCCGATGGCAAGCTGAGGGAGGTGTACCGGCAATATTCGAGGGTACGCGCAGAAAAGAGCGAGGATGACGAAGTGGAGAGGGACCCCCGGCCCATCCGGGGGAAGCTGAGTGATTTGGCGTTTGGGTGAGTCGTGGAGTCTTGCTCTGTGGCGGAGCACCCCAAGAACTCAAAACTGGTCGAAATGGCGCCGGTTGCGGTGGGTCATTTCCCTCCCGTGGCCCATTGACGGCCACCGACTGGCCCGTCAAGATCAAAAGTAGCCATTCTCAGAAAATAAGAACATTGGCAGGCCGTTTTGGGTTGGAAAATGGGCGGAACCAGCAAGCGAGGGATGGTGAATGACGTGGGCCAATTCCCCGCACAGACCAGCAACGACCCACCCAAATGCATAGTGCGCTGACAGTGCGCTGGCAGTTCCTGCACTAAGTGTTGCTGGTGCTGGAGACCCGGCGAGGCGGGTCGCTTTCATCTTCAAGTGCCAAGTCCGAAGACGTCTGCTCAAATTTGCGCTAACCCGCGCATCGTTGTTTCTAGCCGTGCCTTGGCATAAGCGAGACCCATCCTTCTCAACACCATGGATCTATATCACCGGTTTGTTGGCCAGTTGGCGGCGGGCAGAGAGGTTTCGCCCTTCGACGCGTTTGTCGCGTTGCCTGGCCCAAAATGCGAACCATTCTTCTCTTCGCCATATCCTCATTGCTGACTTCCACCTCCGCAGCACCCAAGCTTGACAACAAAGGTCTCGTTCTAACTACCAATGGAATAATCCGCGGCATCATTGACGGCGCGAGGCCTGCCGTGCGTCAGTTTCTCGGTATCCCATATGCCAAGCCACCGCTCGGCGACCTGCGGTTTGCTCCTCCGCAGCGAGCGCTCCCTTTTGGTAGTCTGAACGCGACAAAGATGCCGCCGAGCTGTATGCAGTATATTGGAAGCACTCCTAACATCATCATCAATGACGTTCTCGAGTTCAACATCGGCGGCTCGAATGCGTCGGATCCCCTCCACACTAGCGAGGACTGCTTGACCCTCAGCATCTGGGCCCCGCGCAATCCGAAGAAAAAGGGTCTCCCCGTCCTGGTGTTCTTTTACGGCGGGGCCTTTCTCAATGGGGGCACCGACGTGCCGTATCAGATTCCGACGCAGTGGATTCAGCGCACTCAGAACCTCATCGTCGTCACGTTCAACCACCGCGGCAACATCTTCGGCTATCCTAACGCCGCGGGTCTGCCCTTGGAGGAACAGAATGTTGGGTTGTTGGACCAAAGAATGGCTGTCGAATGGCTGCGTGACAACATTGCCGCGTTTGGAGGAGACCCCAATCGTATCGGCGCCTGGGGCATGAGCTCCGGGGCCGTTGCCATGGCTTATTACAGCTACATGTACCGCGATGACCCCATTCTGAACAGCCTCATCATGGACTCTGGCAACGAGTTCATCGACATCCTCACCAAGGATCCAGCTCATGCGAATTTCACCTTCATGGCGGAGCAATTCGGCTGCGGCGACCTCAATCCGGCCGCCGAGCTCTCGTGCATGCGTCAAGTGAACGCCTCCGCCATGCAAGACTTCATGCGTGTATACAGCGATGATGGCAAGACGCCGATAATCACCTTCTCGCCCATCGTGGACAACCGCACTGTTTTCGCCAACTACACAGCTTTAGCAGAAGAAGGCAAGGTGGCTCGCATCCCAGTGCTCATCGGCAGCAATGCCCAAGACGGCGAGATCTTTGTCCCTTACAACCCTGACGGCGTCGACACCACCGTTGCGGATCTTATCACCATGACTTGGTTTTTCTGCCCGTCCTATCAGTCTGCCAAGGTTCGCACCAATGCTAAAACTGGTCCGGTATATCGTTACCTCTACTCCGGGAACTTCACGAACATCAGTCCCCGACCTTGGATGGGAGCTTGGCACGGGGCAGAGTTGCCACTGGTTTTTGGCACCCATTCTCTGTATCGTGACACCTCAACGGAGTTGGAGTATGAGACGAGCCATGCCATGCAGGGTGCGTGGCACGCCTTTGTGGCAACAGCGGGCGAGAAGCCGTCCATCGAGGGCTGGGACGCATGGGATCAGGTGGCTGGTGGCCGAGTGGTCGAGTTTGGGAATGGCGTTCCCGCGAGACTGCTTGATACGACGGAGATGGAGAGAGAATGTAACTCATTGCCATCCCCTTTTCGTTGATCCTCTCGCTCTCGGCACACTCTATGAGGATGGCATTTGAATTTTGCGCTGCGTAATACAAAAAGGCTGTGTGATGCAGGGCCTTTCTACCTAAATCTGAATTACAGGCCAAGTCGTCCGCTAAACCGGAACAATAATATCACTATAAGTCAGTATAGGGCCTGCATCTGCAAATCAGTGCTGTCACGCATGAGCCGAACTAGTTCTCATTTCAGAGAAGTCTAGCCTGGTAGCGATCGGCGGTTTCGAGAAAGAGATTCCCGGGCAGTGCGACATACCACTGTCGACAGTGTATCGAGAAGTATCTGGAGTGCAAAGCTCGCCGGAGAAGGAGTGACAGCCGTTGATATAGAGCGAAGCAGGGCGGCTTGAGCTTTACAAGGAGCAAGCAGAGCAGTAACAACACGATACAGCCAACAGAGATCACACTCTCCACTCTAGCTTTGAAAATGGGACATAATATGCTCCCCTGCGAATAGTCAGGTCTGAGAAGCTGGCGGAAATGAATGCCCTATCGGACCATTACATGGCACAACTGCTGATTCGACCATGTGGTCCAAGAGCCGGCGGCGGTGGGCAGGGTGAGTCGCCCGGTCGAGGACGGGCTACCGATGGGTACCGCAAGAATTGGGATGGGTCTCATAAAGGGGCCAGCAGCTAAGTAGGAAGGGGGAGGAAACCAGGCTTTAAACCTCATGAGGGTGAACTTGGGGGAGGCAGGCAAGGAAGAGGAGGACGAAAGTTACAGATGCACGCAACTTAAACTCAAAATGAAGATCCCTTGTCTGGGTTTGCCGCCCTTACCGTAGTTGCCATTGCCGCTCCCGCAGACTGAGCCTCGCCGACTCCTTGGCCTCCGATGTCGTTCTCCACAACTCATGAATCGCGACTGCGGTCGCAGCTGCTCCCAAGGCTGAAAATTCAATCGAGTGCCGGAGCTCTGTTCTGAGGGGTGCAGGAATAGACGCCTAGTGCGCAAGGGCTACAGCGTAATCCCAAGCCCACCGATATATCCACGACGAACATCATCGACGTGAGCGGTCATCGTGAACTGCAAGGGAGACAATGGCAAGGCCAACCATCATCAAGTGCCGTCGGTCGTAAACGTGGAACGGGCCGTACTCGTACGTCTGTAGGAAGCAATCCGGCTCTAGGGGGTTGGTACCGTCCGTAGGAAGGACGGGAGATTGCAAGTTGCCAATATAGTCTAGCCACAGCGTAGTCACACGGCCGAGGTGAACCAAAACTCGGTCTTGTCGAGCGCGAGCAAGAGCAGTCATACCGTTAATGATCTATGCGCTGTCACATGTGAGTTAAACTGATAGATAAATAAGCAAAACTGTGTGCGTACCCAGTTCTCCCCATCCCGGCGCTGGGCTCGGCGCGGGATCCATAGGCCCATGCGGCGAGCTCGCACGCTTCTTGACGTCGAGGCTGCGGGGTTGGACTTGACCCGCGTCGCTTGCTTGACCTCGTGGATGATCCAGATCGAGAAAGGCCGCCTGGGCCGGACCATGTAGCCGTCAACGCCAGCGTTGAAGGACCCGGTCGGCCGTTGTCGAGGACCGCGGCCCGGCCCGAACCTGAACCGGCGCTGGTGGCTGAACGACGTGTAGGCTGGGCACTTGGAGGGGTTGAAGTGCTGAGACGAGGAGACCAGCGAGTTGATGAATTTGGCAAGGAACTCGGCCAGGATACTCTCGGAGCATGAGTGAGGAGGGTCGTCCGGGATGGAAGAGGTGGTTGGCCGGGCCATCGCTTGTCCTATCATTTGTGCTTAGGGTTTCGAGAATAGGGAAAGCCGCCTGCAACTCACTGAGCCGGGCAAGCGGCGAGTTGAGGGAGTCTAGGCGGTCGCAGTCGGCGAGATGTGGGAGACAGGGGGAACGTGGGAACGTTGTAACAGTATCTGCAAAAGGAGGCATGATCTCGTTGGGGTGCGGCCGGCCGCCAGGACCGCTTGCCGTCAGCACCACAGCTACCGGAATAGGGCTCGCTAACCTAATGTTCCTTGAAAACAAACCCTGAGGAAAGGCGCGGCGCGTGGTCCTTACGGGTGGCATGTGGAGTTTGGGGGGCGAGTCCTGGGAATAAAGGCACGTGTCCATGATGAAGTACTTTGACCAAGGAAGTACGAAAGGTCCCACCACGTCAGCGTACGTGTCCAATTCCGTCGGGTCTGGCCGCGAAGGTAGGCTCGCGAAGCTTCATGTTGTGGACCATGGTGCAAAAGCGGTCTTGCGGCGCCCACGTGTCGTGGCCAGACCCAACCGATCATCTCTTCGGCCGTTTTGAGGCTGTTGTCGTCGACGACGCGGGCCACTTTGAGCTGCGCGAGCAACAGCTCGTTGAGGTCTTGGTTGGCGGGGCAAGCAATGGTGACAACCCGCAGATGCATAACCGCCGTTTCCGTCGCCTTGGACCCGGAGAACGGTGTGGTGTCAACATGGAGCAGCAGCAGCGCCCCGCTCGGAAGCTCTTGCGCTTGGTCGTGCCATTCTCGCACGGCATCGGCGAGGTTGTCGCGTTGCATTCGGCTAGCCGCAATCCAAGCCTCTGGGATGAGTTGGACGATTTAGGATCAACACTGGTGGAGGGTCGGGACGAGTGGGTGGGGAAGCTGTCGGGCTGGGGTTAACCCCGCATGCACCGCCTGACCTTACCGTTATCGCGGCCTTCTCTCCACCAACGCGCTCAGAAACACCCAAACAACCTCTTCAGACCGTAGCTGACGTCAGCGTTTTCGCCGTTTCGCCATGGAGCATCGCCGTTATCCTTGAAGCACATCATCAGGGCACCACCTCGGTCGCCGCGCGAGTCGGCATTCTGGCGCTTCGTCGAATTTTCCAATACCAACTCTTGCCAGAATTGCCTGCCGAGTGCGTCGACCTCGCGCCCATGGACAAAGATGTGCCGGGCCTCGTTTTTGCGCCAGCTGCGCCGGCCCCGCCCACCGCCGAGACCCGAGATTTGCCGGAAGCCGACGACACGCACCTCAACTCGTGTCTTGATTTGGGCGCGAGCTACATCCAAGCGAACGCGGGACGGTTTGCTGGAGGCCGGCCGATGGCGCCCTGGGAATCCGCTGATCTCTTCATGGAAGCCGACCAAGCTGTGTCCGAGGCTACCACGCTGCCTAGGACGGTCTGGATGCCCCGTCGGTGCGCCACCCATATCATTCCTTTCCCTATCCCAGATGGTCAATCATAATCCCAAACCATTTCTACGATAGGCCGTAGCAAGAGGAGGATATATACGAGCGCGCCCTTCACAACGACGACGACAACCCTCGCCGCCCGTGGGAAACCGCCGCTCTTATCTGTAACGACTCCCATTGCATCCGTGGGTGCATCATTGCCGATTGGTCCGCGCCTCCTGACGAGCCTTCCTCCTCCAACACAATCCTTCAGAGCGAGCTAGTGGCGGGGACAGTTTTGCTGCTCCGCCTTCTCTTTCTTGACTATTGGCCACTTGCACAGTCCTTCATCATCGACAACAAACTCGAGGTACCACAGGCCTATTCTCCCCTCGCTGCGTCAGTCCTTCTTCTAACCATGCCCATCAAACCCAGATTCGACTCACCACATTCACCCGTTCCTCGATCCGAGCCGTCAACGTGTGACTGGGGGACCAGAAATTTTAGGCTCCTAGGGAGAGAGGAAAAGGGCCCAGTTTACATTAAAACCATGACGGGAATGGATGATGACACCCACCAATCGCCTTGCCCTCAAGGAGGCGGCACCGGCGAGGGCCTGTCAGCGGCTGCATAATCTCTTCTGACAAATAAGACGCGCGCTGTTTACAAGAACGAAGCGCTTATTGCGCGAGAGGGCGTACCTGCTAAGATACGCCTTCGTAACCTTCTTTTTCGGCAAGCATCTGCCGTATCTTTAACATCGTCCCCGTAAGCCGGGTGAAGTAGCACCCGAGCCGAAGGAGGGAATCGGTTGCCGATCGGCTCCGCATCTCTTGGCATAAAAGGGCGCACCAACGACGTCAATGGCTTGCGGGGAATAACACGCATCTCGCACAACAAGTCATTTTGAATCCCAACAAGCAGGCCTTACTCAAAATTATTAAAAAAAATAACAAAAAATGGCAGACCGAACAACCATCACAGTCCACTGCCTCTGCAAAGCACACACCTTCACCACCACCACCCTCTCCTCCTCCCTCCCCCTCCCCGCCTCCTGCTGCCACTGCGACTCCTGCCGCCACACCACCGGCGCGCTCTACCTCCCCTGCGCCCCATGGCCCAACCAAACCGAAGACCTCTCCGTCCTCAAACGCTACCCCTTCTCTCCCAACATGGACTACTTCTCCTGCCCGACCTGCTCCACCCTTCTCTTCTGCAAGGGCACGCAGCCCGATGACCTCCCCGAGATTGTCACCGGTTCCCTCGTCAATGCCCCGAACCTAATAACATACTCACACCACGGCTACGTCTCCGATACCCTCGACGGAGGCGCTACCATTTGGTTCGCTAAAGACTCCGATGGGAATCCCATCCCGCGGTGGTCCGGCCGAAGGGATAAAAGCTCCGCAATACCCCCTTCCTGGCCTCCTTCTGCAAAAACCGATCCCGGTGCGAAAGCAAGACCGAGCTTGACACCACTGAAATGCCACTGCGGCGGCGTCAACCTCGTCATTCGCAGCGCTACAGGTTGGGAAGACCGAGAGAAGACATCCCTCCCGTGGTTCGTCGACTCGAAAAGCTACCGGTACTTTGCAGCCACAGATGGATGTGACCCCTGCAGATTGTCGTTTGGGGCTGACGTGGTGAACTGGACGTTTGTAGAGTTGGATCATATCCTCTTTCCGGGGTCAAAGGAGGGTGGGGAGATGGAGGGGAGTCTACCCACCACTGTCGGTGCTTTGAAGGAAGCGGTTCTAGCAAAGGAGAGAGACCCAAGGCTTGGAAAGTTGGCGCTCTATCAAAGCTCGGAGGATGTCGAGCGGTATTTCTGCAGCGGGTGCTCAGCAGCGGTATTCTACGCGGTGCGTGACGAGGGCAGGTACGACATGGTGGATGTAGCGGTGGGATTGCTGAGGCATGAGGATGGAGCGAGGGCGGAGGGGTTGTTGGCGTGGAATCTAGGGAGTGTCAACTGGATCAAAGAAGCAGCTGGGGGATGGAGGGAGGGGCTGTTGAAGAGGGTTGTGGGGGATGGGGAGGCGTGGAGGGTGGAAAGGGGATATGAGAAGAGTTGGAGGAGGGTGATGAGGGAGGAGGCGGCGAAGACTGCTGCGTAGAGTTCTTGAACTGAGCAGGGTGGGTACGCGGTCCGTCGCCGAGTCTCAGGGGTAGCCGATTTGTTGTCGTTTAAACACCCGGTTGGGATGATTGAACATGTCTCTATACCTACGGTGAGAAATCCCAGTTGAAGTGGATGGAAACTGTTGATGTGCGTGAGGAAATATTTGGAACGGGTGTCCCATGCTCGGTGTCCCATGCTCGGAAACAGATGCCGAAAATCTGCTGAAATCGGACACTCCACATCCAAGAAACTCACCAAAAAAAAAAATTGTACAATAGCATTGATCAATACCATCACCAGAGAATCCCATTGTTGGGTTATTCCTACAAGATCTGCCGACTCTCTAGAGCATATTCCGGGCACAGGCAAGAAGCGTGTCATCCTCCTCCCAGCAGCCCTCAGATGTCGTAAGAGTCCCGTCCCAAAAATCGCCAACATCTGCGCCTCCAAACAAACATATCATACCATCGCCCTGGCGTGTGCAACTCATTATCCTAAGTTCCCTGAACCTGAGAAACGGCAACGACAACAAACACGCTGGTGGTCGATGAAGGCTCAGCCGACGATTTCATTTCACTCTGTGGCGTCTCCTCATCCATTGGCGTCACATCCGTCTCCTGCGGTGACCCAGTCGCCTGCGCCGGTACAAAGATCGTCACCGAAGGCATCACAAAACCCGTTCCAAAGTCAGTCATCATCGACTCCTGCGTCGCAACACCCTCACCCTCAAGAAGACCAGAAGCGCCCCCACCCAAGCCCCCGAGCAGACCCGTCAGAGCACCAATCAGGGGAATGCTGAACGAAGTAGCCGTCACCGATGTGAAATCCGTCACACTCGGGAGCACCTGCCTCGGCGGATCTTTCGTCGGCTTCGTCGTGTGCGTCGCCAATGTTCCAATAAGAGTGTCCACCGGAGGTGAGTGGTACACGCCCACCGTGTGAGCCGTCGGGAGGGCGGGATCGGTGAATACCAAGTCGTACAGAGCACCGACGTGGAGGAGCTTGCACATGGTGCTCCCGCCGAACTGCGCGACGTCGATGGCGGCCGACTGCGCGGTTTTGATCCAGGCCATGCCTTGCTGGAGAGATGCGCTGATGTTGGGGATGAGATTAGCCAGGAGGGCGGCAGCGTGGTCTAGAAACTGCGGTAGGTTGGCCATCAGTCTGTTGCCGTTTGGAGCAACATCCAAGCGAGCGGTGCCCGGGGATGGTGGCGACGCTGGCTGCAGCCAAGCACTCAGAGCGTCTTCGCAGGCTTGCTGGCTGCTGTTTGCACCGGGGTACTGGCAAATGAAGGTAAAGTTGCCCCATTCATCATTCGCTGCCGTCTCGACAAGTAAGCAGGGTGACGCGCCGAAGTCGAGATGAGGCTGTCTGAGCTGGCTGTGGATTTCCCTCTCGATCTGGAGCGTTACCGTGAAGTTCTTCTCTTCTGCATCCGCATCCCTCTTTCCCAGCTTGAAGGTCAGTTGGTCGTCCGTCCCGTCGGCGCTGGCTGAGACCTCCGCGATGGAGGCGACTTGGTCGATGAAGCTGTCAATCTCAATAGACGAGGCCGAGTTGCACCCTGCGGCGAAATGATGCAGGCCGGTCTCGTCAAAGACGAGGGACTCTCCTCCAGCCAGAATGAGCGCAACGCGACCAGCGGCAGACGCATTGGCCGAGACGTCAAGCACGCATCGCTCCCCGTCAATGAGAGTAGCCATGTACTCCAGAACCGTGGCATTCTCGCCGAGGTAGAAGAACGTCGGGTCGTCCGACGTGCTGCCGGGAGTCTGGTCCGAAGCGAAGGCAATCACCTCTAGCGACGAGGTCGGAATCGGAAGGTCGTAGCATGACGTAGGGGAACTGGCAGGTTGGACGGTGATTCCCGTGAGGACGCCATTGTCGAGGACGATGCTTGTCGAAGGTGGGCAGTTGTCGACCGGTGCAACTGTCGTCGTTTCGAGCTCAGCTTCGCAAATCGTCCAAACCGTTTCGGTGACCACAGTCGTTGCCCAGTACCACGGGCTTGACTCAGCCCAGACCAGGCCAAGCAGGGCGCACGCCAATATGTGGCTTCGGAGAACCATGGTCGTAGGCAGCGTTTAGGGTGTTGCTGCCCGAAGGGAGATAGATGACTTGTGCGGGGGTGCAAAACTTGGGCCGCACGGTCCAACGTCGAAGACGGGGCACCTTGACGTGCTCTTGCGCTTTTCGCAGCCGAGCAGTCCTTATCTGTTACTTTCCCCACCAGAACATGGAACAGGGAAATTTCAAGAAGGAGCATCCAAGATACGCAAGAACACGGGGAGACACACCCCGAGTTGCCCGCTGCAACGCGCGGAAGGAGGGAGGGCCGCTCCGTTCGATGTCGGCACTCGACGAGACACTTGACTCGCCAGCCGTTCCGGCGGGCTTCTCGTCAGGGGAACGCTGCTGCTGATGGATCGATCGCAAGCACCAGGAGGTGAACCAAGAGCAAGTCTGATTTGAGCAGGCGAGCTAATAATAATGGGGAGTGGAAAGGAGACGACCCGGAGTTTCCAACCGGGCTGCGCCGCTGATATCAGTGGCCGGCACCGTCTGCTCTCTGCATGACAGGTCACCGCCACCAGGATTTGGTCGGGCATGGCAACGGTTTGCGGCCACCCCGAACGTCCTTGCATGACTGACCAGCGCAAGGATGCTTAAATACATCTGTCCACGCTGCGATGTAAAGAATCCTACCGTTCCGACTCGACAAGAGAGAGAAGACCCGACGTCTCAAAGATGACGCGCAGTCTCCTGCGCATCCTCGCCGTAGGCGTCTGCCTCCTCAGCGCAGCCCTCTCCGCAACCCCAGTCGACGACAAGAAAATGACAAAGATGCTGAAAGCCGGTGGCGCAACCCTCGCGCTTGCGGCGCAGCCGATGTGGTTCTTCGGCGAGGCCATGGGCCACCCATCCTGTTATCCCACAAGCGCCACCGACGTTCAAGGAAGCCAAACGCCATCGGTGGATCTTTGCATGTACCCGGACACCGGATGCGGGTGTCGTCAGGCCGGAGTTAAAGCGGGAAAGCCGGGACCCTCATTCCCCGTGTACTATTCGTTCAAGCAGTGTAACGCGACGGAAGTGCGTGTTGCGTATAACCTCTTCTACGAGAAGGATGGGTGCAAGCCAAATGGTCTAAACGGGCATCCATAGTAAGTTTCCCGGACACCGCAGGTTGTGGTGATGCAGCTGACGATTCCCGCGCAAAGCGACTGGGAGCGGGTCATCGTCGTCTGGGGAAAAGGCAACGACACCAAATGGGTGCCCTCGCGGTTGATGCTGTCGCAGCACATGGGCTATCAGACGCTCAGCTGGGATAACATTGCAAGCACGTTCAACACGGGCGATGCAAAGTTCTCGCGAGGAGGAAGAGACGGACATCGCGGCAGAGACCACGCCAAGGTCTATGTTTCCTGGTCGAAGCACGCTCATTACCACGACCAACTGACGGGGTGGCATGATCCATTGTCGCAGTTGACGGGGCTGGCTCACCGCAGCGACGACTGGTGGTATTTCCCTGTGAAAGGTTTGGTGGTCCATGCGACCAAAAGCGGGAGGGGGGCGACTTGCTGATTTTTGTGCGTGTTTTTAGGCGATTACGTGCTTGCAGATGGCTCGACAAGTATTGGGGCGACGCTTGCCAGTTTTGAGTGGGGGTCGGCGGATAGCTTCCCGGGAAAGGTTCATGAGGGACTGTGTGAGGCGCATTGATGAGACTTTGATGTGGTCCTCAGCCACCACAGCAAGACGCCCTGCAGCGCACAAGGCGGCTTCAAGATCCTAGGAGCAAGAGCAGCAGCATTGCTGGTAGCAGTCAGCCAGTGCCAAAAACTTTCAAGCTCTCTATCAATTTCGTAGGTATGCAAAGAGAGCTCTCGTAATGCTCTAAAAGCCATCGATACACGACCTGGCAGCCCCCTCTTAATTTTCGTCCTGCGTGCCTCCCGTTCTCCCGTCTTCCGCATCCTCCTCTAAGTCTACCGAGTTATCTAAACCACCAGCTCTTCCCCATAATACCCTACTTGGTCCAACACCCCAAAGAACTCTTTAAAGCGACGAGGGAACAAGACCGCAGCACAGCTTGATCCGCGCCCGCTTGGCGGCAAGGCCGCCAGCCGTGGAGGCACCGAGGGCCGTCAGGATGGCATTGGCTTGGGCAGCTACGCAGAGTTAGATCAACACAGGATGAATACAAGGGGGGACATACCCTGTAGGTGCATAATCTCGTCGACAGTCGTCGGGAAATCGGGGATAACTGTGCCGGTAGCCACATCCAGAAGCGGCTCAATATCGTGGTTGGGTTTGGCGACATTGTTGTTGTTGACGACCCGTGTCATTGCGTTTGCATCGTACGCCTTGAGGCTTGTTGTGATGCTGGTCTGAACCTGGTTGATTCTCTCCGTGAGCTGTGTTTCCACCCCCTGAATCCGCGCTTCCAGCCGTGTTTCCGCCCCCTGAATCTGCGCTTCCAGCCGTGTTTCCACCCCCTGAATCTGCGTTTCTAGCTGCGTAGTCATCTGACCAATCGCCGCGATGATGCGTTCGCTGTCGGTGAGGGCGGGGATGTTGCGGACACGTCTAACTTCGACTAAAATTTCGGACCAACAGCGCTCAAAGTTGTCAAGATTAGGCTGCTCGCCCAGGGGAGCAATGGGTTGGGCCATGACGGGTAAGCCAGATGTGTTCGCTGGAGGTTTGAGGCTTGTTTGTGGCTGGACGTTTAGGGGAACAGAACGTTTGGAGGAAACGACGCGAGGTGGCTGATATTCGCGTGTGCACGTGAACGCTGCGGGGAAAACCCTGTGTCTGACGTCATCACAGCGTGCAGGAGGTCCTCATGGCAGATTCACAAGCGGTGTGGCTGAGACCTAGGACCCCTGTCAAACTTAGGCGGGTCCACAAGAGGAAATCGGCAAACCAATCCTATCGATTGTCCCGCCTCGACAACACCACTCCCCCTGAACGACACGCCCCACAAAGGCGCCGACGCAAACTTCACTTGCAGCGACCCGACACCCGCACCTCGACAGCACGATCGAGCAAACCAGCAAACCATGATACTCTTTCAATACAGTCAGAAGCTCGGCCCTTTTCTGGCCGGTATCAGAGAACTTTATCACTGATTTTTGTAGAGTTTTTTTTTATTTTATTTTTTTAACTTTTATGGCACACAAAGCCGTGGCTGCACGGCCGCCACGTTCATATTCTTCCCCCTCCTCCCCCCTCTCTCACACGACCTAGCTGCGCTTAAGATGGAGGCTATCAGTGTAAGAATTCATACTATAATAAAGAGGTTCCCTTACAAACTGCTCAAAAATGCACCAAATACCTCGACCACTCCGGCGTAAGATACAACTCCGCCGGGACATCCCTCAAGCTTATAAACGCCTCCACCACCAAATACACCCTCGCTGCAACATACCCACATCCCAACGCCGTAATAACATACAGCGGAACCATCACCAGCACCGCCCCCAGCGGCGTCCGAGTAACCCACTGGCCCGTCTTCCCCCTGATATACTTCCTATGGAACCCCTCCAGTTCCATCTGCAGCGCCCTTAGCGCAAACCACGAGAACCCCGAACCGGCCACGTACACCGCGGCAATCCGCCAGAACAGACGCTCATTCTCAGACGGGAAGTAGTCGTTCCATGCGCCCGTGTGAGCCCCCCCGTAGAAGACGACACACGCCGAGAAAAAGGCCATGGGTGTGTATTTCTGGTTATGCGGGAGCAGGTCTCGACCGGGCCAGTTCGGGACGGCGGTGCAGACAAAGTCAACGTTGAGTTTAGATTCAGGGTATTCGTGGACGAGGTAGGAGGTATCGTTGCGTTTTGTGGAGCGCGAGGGACTGCGGAAGCGGGACCAGAGGGCGGGATGGTCCGAGAGGCTTTGGCAGGCGAGACTCCAGCGGGTGAGGGTTGTGGGGTCAATGTCGAGATGGATTGGGGGCTTTGAGTCGGCAAATATTTCGTGCAAACGGAATATTGTGCTGGAGGGCTTGGGGCTGAAGCCGAAGGGTAGGAGGATGTCGGACTCGTGGAGGGTGATGGTCTTGAGGTTGGTAGTCTCGGGGAGGCTCACGGAGGAGTTGCTGGCAGACACAGGGCTGACAATTTGCGGCTCTGAAGATGTCTTGCTGCGGAGTCGGCGGTGTAAAATCTTCAGCGGGCCGGACAAGTCAGCTGGAGATTTAGGCGGTGATTGGTTTGTGTAATGAAGGAGTGCCTCGATTTCAGGGGGTGAGCCCCGCCCCTCTTTGCTGAACATGGCCATGGCGGCGACCAGAGGGCGTTTCCACTCGTCTGCTATCACTACAGGGTGGTGCACATCATGTGGTTTGTGCCACCACAGGCTGTATGTGACAAAAGCGCAGGCGATGTGAGCGATGGTGTTGAGCTCGAGCTGCGAAACCGGAAGGCGGCCGATGGCCCTGCCCAGACACTCGATGACCAGCCAGCCGGCTTGCATTATCACCAGTGCCTTGGTGAAGTGATCTGCCTTGCTCTTGTCGAGGATAAAGTCTTTCGAGATGGAGGGCAGCAGGCCGATCTCGGCCAGGGCAGCAACGCCATTTGCCGTCAAATGGAGCCTGGGGGAGCCGGCGATATATTCGTCCTCTCCTGGGTCGTCCGTGTCCACGGCAAACCCGCCCATTAGCGCAAAGAAGCTATGTGTCATGGTCCATTCCAGATCCTTGGCTTCCGGGCTGCTCGTTATCAAGTCGGTAAGCTTCCGGGCGCTTCTCCATTGAGACCAAGCCGTGTATACAACAAACTCGGGTGCGAACATGCCGATCAGCACCCATTTCGCTTTGCTCGAGAAAACTGTGGACAGAGACGGCTGGAACGACAGTCTGTTGTCTTTGGTTTTGGGGCCTGGTTGTCGCTCTCGCCCCGCAGGAGGCAAGACGTTGAGGTGGAGGGCTGAATACACGCAGAGTGATAACGTCGCAATGCAACCGATTAAGAGCCTGAATGTCCCTCGTGTTGGCGGTTCAGAGCTGTGATCAAGTTGAGCAAGTCTTTTTGTGTCATGCTGGCATCTTACTTACACCCAACTCGTCACATTCCGTCCGTTGTTGTATTCAAGGTATGCCAAAACATTCGCTGTCCCCGCCTTCGCGATGTACGCGGCCTCTTCCGGATGTATGTCCATGGAGTTGTTGAATTGTGGTTCAATCTAGCGAGTTAAGGAAACCACGGGAGCGATGGTTTGAGTCGTTGAGAGGGGTCGCCGTCATAAAGAATACCGGGTAACCCACCCCTGCATCCGTGCAGCAACACTGACATTCCCAGCGGAAACGCCCGCATGTTCACCGGTCTTCCCATGGCGTCGGCTCAGCCATCGCACGACCGCTGCAGGGGGTCGCCAGCAGGGGGGCGCCAATTAGTTTCATCGCGATTTAGAATTGTTCAGCTGGGAGCCTCGTGGCAGCCCCCAAATTGCAGAATCAGAGCTGACGGCTTCTGGAAGATGGTGTGGTGCGTGGCATCCGCCGCGCTCTGAGCCACCTCGGTTAGGTGAGGTGCCTACGGGAAAGCGCCAGCGTTCGTGCGCGCTTGGAGACGAGGGTTCAACGCGTGCTGTTGGTGTTTCATGAGGTACTTCAACAACCAATCAGGGCCTGTTCTGAACTACTGCGCAAAATTTCGGGTATGCAGCTGACTGTTGGTGTGGGAGGGACGCGGAAGATGGGCTGTGGCGTCTGCCCGCACCACGGGTCTCAATCAGTTCAGGTTTATCACGTGACTGTACACAGTTGAGACCCACAAGACCCCTGTCGGAAATCTGGCCAGCTGTCAGCGTGCCCTGGCAGGCTTCCCAATTAGAGCTGGCCGTTTGCTTGGCGGGAAAAGCGCCCCACCAGAGGCACCAAAAGCACAGAAAATTTCCCGACCGAAATGGACTCTGCTCTGCTCACCTTTGCATCGACGGGACCGAGGCAGTCAACGTGCAAACAACCGTCGCGTTGTCAAAAACACGAAATATCCGCACAGTGACGCCTCAGGTAGGTAATCGCAACACTTGACTGCCGTATCGGCCCCAAGTGCAACGCAGCAACCATTCCCTGACCACTCGAGCCTCTGGCTGCACTGGTGAGTCTTCCTTGGAAGACCTTCTTCTCGCGACACGTCTTGTGAAGCGTTTTCGAAGGGGTCGGGGAATGGGCAGGAGCGGGCGGCGCAAGCTACCCCCGACTTGCTGCAAGAACGAAAACTGGACCATCATAGTCCGTGCCTGCTGTCTGCTGGAAACAGCGGAATCTCCCTACGCAGGCGTGGCTCCAAGCGCTCCAACATGTCATCTGATGCATCCCGTCCAATTTGTTTTTGAGTGGGTTGCTTGCCCATCCAGACTCGGGCGCGGCCGAAGGCTCAGTCAGCGGCCCGCGGGGGGTTGCGCTGCGGGGCCCGAAGCCAGCCGCCAGCTTGTTATCGCGTGCATCCACGTCATCCGCATCGAGGAAGGAGACTACCAAGATATGTAGACATAAATTCCAGAGATTGCACTTGCTCAGCAAAACGAGCGTGATCGTGACATTGTCTTGTCAAGCCGCAGATTTTGCTGCTCGTGTCACCATGGCAGAACGCCAACCTGACGAATGCTGGAAGCGCGGGCGCCTGAGCACAACTGGTCCCCTGGAATGCTCCCTGAAGGGTACTGTGCTGATGAATCACCCGTACTTCAACAAGGGATCCGCCTTCACCAAACAAGAGCGTAGAGACTTTGAGCTCTCTGGACTGCTGCCACCAGGTGTTCAGACGCTTGAGCAACAAGTGCAGCGGGCCTACGAGCAATATTCCAGTCGCCCGGATGACCTCGCCAAGAATACGTTCTTAACTTCGATGAAGGAGCAAAATGAGGTTCTCTACTTCAAGGTAGGCATGATCACCCTACAGAGGGCCTTCGGCCTTTGGCCTGACACATGACAGCTACTCCAAGACCACCTCGAGGAGATGTTCAGCGTCGTCTACACACCAACAGAGGGCGACGCTATCGAGAATTACTCGCGCCTCTTCAGACGGCCGGCAGGCGTGTTCCTCAACATCGGTGACGTTGACCGCGTCTCCCACGACCTGTCACTGTGGGGTACACCGGATGACATCGACTACATTGTAGTCACCGGTAGGTTGGCACCAGGGATGTGCCGAGCTTGTACGCTGACTGCAGCCAGATGGAGAGGAGATCCTCGGCATCGGCGACCAAGGTTGCGGAGGCATCTTGATCTCTGTTGCAAAGTTGACCCTGGCGACACTGTGTGCGGGCATCCATCCCGATCGAGTGTTACCCGTGGTTCTCGACTGCGGGACGGACAACGAGAAGCTCCTGGACGACCCTCTGTACCTCGGACTTCGGCAGAAGCGCGTACGAGGGAAGGAGTATGACGACTTTGTCGGTGTGTTTGTCAATGCGGCACGCAAGCACTTCCCTCAAGCATACATCCACTTCGAAGATTTTGGGCTAGACAATGGTGAGTAGGCATAGGGATGGGTAAAGATTGGGGATGCTGATCGTGATGTTAGCCCGACGCCTCTTGGAGAAGTATCGACCGCATGTACCCTGCTTCAACGATGACGTGCAGGGGACGGGGTGCGTGACGCTGGCCGCTATCATGGCCGGAATGAGTGTGTCCCAGCAAGAGCTCAGCGGCCTACGTATGGTAGTGTTCGGCGCTGGGTCCGCTGGGGTAGGCATCGCGGACCAAGTTCGTGACGCGATAGCAGCCGAGCGAGGCGTTAGCAAGGAAGACGCCTCCAAGCAGATTTGGTATGATCCCCAGCAGCGATTCGATTTGTTCTGTAGCTGACGCTCATCCAGGCTGGTTGACAAGCCTGGGCTACTCACGACTGGCGTGGACAATGTATCCTCAGCGCAGCGGCCTTTCCTCAAACAGAAAGAGGACTGGGATGGCAAGGCGGTCGGCCTTCTGGACGTCATCCGAGAGGTCAAACCAAATGTCCTCATTGGAACCTCCACGAAACCCAAGGCATTTACCGAAGAGATCGTCCGCGCCATGGCTTCTCATGTCGAGCGACCAATCATCATGCCGCTGTCAAACCCAACAAGACTTCACGAGGCGGTCCCCGCGGACCTGCTTGCATGGACCAACGGAAAGGCGCTGGTGGCGACAGGCAGCCCCTTCAAGCCAGTCAAGGGGCGCTGGGGCGATGATGGCGCAGAGGTTGAGATCGCAGTCGCCGAGTGCAACAACAGCGTCGCCTTTCCGGGCATCGGGCTTGGCGCTGTGCTCTCGCGGTCGAGCCGTGTAACGGACAAGATGCTGGTAGCGGCGACGAAAGGCGTCGCTGAGATGGGCCCTGCTCTCAAAGAGGGTGACGCAAACGCGCCGCTGCTTCCGGGGGTGGAGGTGGTTCGCGACGTGAGTGTCCGGGTCGCGCGCAAGGTCATTCAGGTCGCAGTGGAAGAGGGCGTAGCGATAGAGGAAAACATCCCCACCGACGACGAGGAGCTGGACGAGTGGATACGTGAGCAAATGTGGCAGCCGCAATACCGGCCGCTCAAATATGTGCCAGCGGAGGGCGCAAGCAGAGAAGCAAGGGGCGAGTTACGCGTGGTTGGGAGTGTGCAGAGCCCAGATGAGGTTTGAAGATGGGGTGGGTTGTCAATAGATGTTTGGTGAGAAGCATGCCCGGGAGGTCCCTCGCTAACAATTTTCCTCCCGAGTGGCTGGGTGAAGTGTTATCGAGACCAGTAAACAAATGCTATTATAACCCTAAAGATGCCTGGAGGATGCCCAGGCATCCTTAGGGTTATGTGACAATGCAATGACCAGAGCTGAGGCGCCCCACCGAGCAACCCCACCATTGCTCCCACGTGACCGCTCACAAATCAGGTAGGGTTATCGATCCACACCAAAAAAATATCGGAGCCGCAGGCTCAATTTCCAGACGGTCCTCGCAAACCCCGAAATTTCGACACTCCATCGCCCAGTCGCCATTTCCGAACACAACCCGTCGCAATGGCCAAGATCTCGTATGTATATACCTTGGATTCGAATATCACGCCGAATTCGTCGTCCTGCCATTTGGAGGAGCTCCACGCCCGAAAGAGGAGGACGCCAGTTTGTCGGAAGAGGAGCAACATTCGGAGCGAGCCGATTGCTGGTGGGCGGCGGGCAACTGGAAGAAGAGCGTGGAATGCCCTCCAAATTGCAGCAGCGAGAACGAAGAGCGGCGCATCTCTGATACTTGTGCTAACAGACCGCTCACAGCCGTGGTGCCCCTGGTGGCAAACTCAAGATGACCCTGGGTCTCCCAGTGTACGTGCGAACCCGTCCCATCGATCCACCGATCCCTAGAGCGAAGCGACGCCACGGTCAAAGTTCGAACGCACATGGAGAATGAGGAAGCTGACTATGGTGGAAAACAGTGGTGCCATCATGAACTGCGCAGACAACTCCGGTGCGCGCAACCTCTACATCATCTCCGTCAAGGGTATCGGTGCCCGCCTCAACAGACTTCCCGCTGGCGGTGTTGGCGACATGGTCATGGCGACCGTCAAGAAGGGCAAGCCTGAGCTCCGCAAGAAGGTCCACCCCGCCGTTATCGTCCGTCAGTCCAAGCCGTGGAAGCGCTTCGATGGTGTCTTCCTCTACTTCGAGGACAACGCCGGTGTCGTGAGTACCCCCGATATTCCCGGTAGAACATGGGACAACGCTTTGTGGAGGAGTATCGAGCATGGAAGACAAGTGGCTGACCGAGTTTACTACAGATCGTCAACCCCAAGGGTGAGATGAAGGGCTCCGCCATCACCGGCCCCGTCGGTAAGGAGGCTGCTGAGCTCTGGCCCCGTATCGCCAGCAACTCCGGTGTCGTCATGTAAAAGGGTTTCGGTTTAGGGCGAGGATGTGTCTTTGGCATGCGAGAACTCGAGGAACAACGATTCTGTCCACCTGAGATTCGTCTTCCCGTAGAAGGGAAAGATATAGGGGTGAACAGAAGCCAAAAGGGATTGGCAGGATTGGCAGGCTTTGCATTTCGGTTGCGGCGTGCTCGGGAGTCATACCACACTGCATGATATACAGGTCAATTCAGAATCGTTTCTTCGAGGCCGGCTGCTACGCTGAGGATCTGGTGTGTCGTGTTCGAGGCGGAGCCTACGCGCGCCCTTCTACGCTGTTTCGTCGGATGAAGAGCGTCTTGACACGGGGTTCCCACTGACTACATAGGGCGCTCTCGAGAACCCGCTTCGCCAAAACCTTGCGCATCCCCGGCCGAGGCATTTGTCCACCATAACACGTCACTCACCAGACACGTCCCTCGAGCTTGGCGAGGACAACCATGGGCATCTTCAGCTGCCAGGGTTGGGTTGATGTCGAGAGCCCCTTTGAGCATCGCGCCCCTCGAGAGGATCTTCCGTGTTGTCGAGAGTGCCTGCGTTGCGTCCATCCTCCCGGTCTGGTGTCGCGTTGTCATAGGGTTGACGTCGGGTCGGTGTTTGCCTCTCGCCATCCCTGTCAGCTCACTTGTCCGCCCAATCCCCAAGTTTGATGCAGGAGTCATCGCCAGCATCCCAGACCGTACACTTATTGCAATGGTCGTTCGGTTTAGGGGATCAGGTGCGACGACCCGTCGAACCTGTCGTGCCCTTGCCCCACAGAGCACGAGCACCACGGAAAAGGACGTCCCCTTGACAGCTCGACAGGGCAATCGCACCACAGCCCAGCTGCGTTGCACGACTCTCCTGCCAGGACTCGTCTTTTCTCGAGTAGTCTTGACGATCTCTGATCTCATCGAGCCCGCCAGCTCGGACAGTGAAGAGTGGGCGGCGCGGCGCTGCGCCGATGTCATCTGCCCTTCCTCCCATGCTCGCCCACGACCCTTGCCATGCTCTCAAGTCTCACCCCCGCTTGGCGTGCTAGACAATTTAGGGTTATCAGCACCAGCATTTTCTCACGGAAGTTACGCAAAGCGCGTGATCATTTGAGGATAACTGCTCCTGGCTGGACCAGGTAACAATGCTGAGCACCATGCTAGCGGCGCCTCGACCAGCTATCTCATGCCCCAGTGAGGCCTGCTAGCAACATGCGTGAGGGAGGCCTAGTATCAACCCTACCATCCTCTGACCCTTCCTACTGTGTGGCCGCGTGTCCTGGCACCTATTGCTAGGATCAGATCTTCTGAAGGTAGAAGCTCAGGCTCAAGGATCTACTTACCTTAGTGGGCTTAAATTGATAATGCAGCCAATCATGATATGTTAAAGCAGACGGCCAGAGTTCAACAGGATTCATTCCTGGAGGGAAGTCTATCTGTATTGCCTTCACTCTGGGGGTCATTGATGTAGTGCAGCGACCATGACAGGCCGACACATCAACCCCCTCAGGTACCAGACCGTGGGATACCTCAGGGCGTTTGTTGTGAACTAGCTGTATTCCACTGTCTGGTACCCTGAGGAGTTGATGGTTCAATCTGTAAAGGTCCCTCTACTACGTTGGCAGCCACTAGAAAAAAGGTAATACAGACAGACTAAATAATAATACTTGGCGATGATGAATCTTGTTGAAGTCTGGCCCTTGTCTTTCCTGGATGAGGGCCTCTATTTATGCTTTCTAAACAAAGAAACTAGTTGTCTTTTCCGGTCTTGCGAATTTGTTGCGGCGTGTGACCCCTTTTGCTTTCACCGAATTTCGACTGAGCGAATCGAGCTCCCTCGCCCCACTGTTCAGGCTCGGAGGCAGAGAGGCTAAACAATGCCTCTCAATAATGAATCTCGATTTCGTGAGAGTGGGAGCTAATGCTTGAGGATCTGCTCAGCTGACTTGAGGGGATGATGCAACTAATGTGTTGAAGTAGACGGTCACGTATGACAATCTTTTGCGTCCTGAACTCAAGAGAGGGACGAAAGGCTGCTCATCATCAGTGTCCATGGTTCTACTTCTTGGCTTCAACCTTGACAGGGGACCGGAGTCTAGTTCAGTTCACTACATGAGCCACACTTTCCCAACTCCATGTGCAGTCTGTCGTGGATGGCATCTCCGTGGAGTTATAATCCTGCGACAGGTGTGAACACCTTCCGACATCCAAGGACCAGACACACTTTGGTGGGAGATGATACACCGGAAAAAGCGCTCAGCATTTAAACTGCAACGAATCTTTTGCTCTCCCTGGTCAGAAAGTTCAAGGGCCTCGTCAGCGCACAACACGTAACGTGACACCCATGATGTTGACGGGGGAGGCACGATGGGGTCGATGTTGGATTGGCGAACCAATCAACGTCCCCCTAATTACCACCTCCATCTATCACCAAACACGCGTCTCCTCCCTCGCCAAGATATCAGGAACATCCAAAACCAGTCCATCCTCCGAAATCCCATTTCTCACCCCTCACTAAATCCTCCCAAAAAACCCCTATTTACAGCCCAGATGCCCAAACCCAGCACGCCGGCAGTAGCACCGGTAGTGTGCAACCCGGATGTTTTGTCCGGGAGTTGGCTCGTTATAGGTTGCGCGGCTTTTCCGCTCCGCCAGCGCACTTAACCGCTCGTTTAGAGACTGGATGACGCGTTTCGAACCAACCAATGCTCGCGCTTTTATTTTTCTTTGGTCCTGGATGGGGTGCTGGTTATTACCCAGGGATTGGAAAATGCCAAGTTCGCTTAGGCAGCGCAGGAGGGAGGTTCCGCGTGTCCCAACTATAGCGGTCGTGAAATGAGATGCAGTGGTGTTGGCGAGGTGGAAGTGCATGTGGCGGAGGTAATGGGTTTTGATATATGAGGGTCAGTCAGGACGGTTGGCGGGTTGAACTGGATTTTGGAAGTGGTTTTGGATTTTGTGTTGAAGATGGTTGCTTTTTCGAGTCAAGTGTTCGCCGCGCTTCTCGCTGCCGGTGTTGCTTTGGCGATGCCGGTTGAGGAGAAGCGACAAGATGCTGGATGCACGAATCCCATTGTGAGGAAGGCTTGGTAGGTGATTATTATTTTCTTTGTCAACATGCCCCAAACAAAAGACTGACAAGGAATCTAGGCACACGCTCACCAACCCGGAAAAGAAGGCATACCTCGATGCAGAGCTATGTCTCATGAGCAAACCCTCGGTGCTAGGTCTGCGCGGCAGCAAGACGCGATTCGACGACTTCCAAGTCGCACACGCCTTGAAGACCGAGATCGCACACTTCGTTGTACACACCCCCCAAACATTCCCGAGTCTCAATTCTCGCTGACATTAAACCTAGGGCCAATTCCTCCCCTTCCACCGGCATTTCGTCGCCGCGCATGAACAAGCCCTGCGAAAAGAGTGCGGATATACTGGTGCCCAGCCGTAAGCCTCCCATCTCTTTATTTTTCCTTTTTTTTTTTTTTTTTCTCTTGAGAAAAGAAGCCCAACACCTCCCAGCTACTGGGAAGAAACCCGCGACGCAGGCGCCTTCTCCAAATCCGTCGTTCTCGACCCCATATACGGATTCGGCGGAAACGGCGTCGGCACCAAGCAATGCATCCAAGACGGCCCGTTTGCAAACTACACCAACTCCCTCGGCCCAGGGTACCTCGTCAACGACCACTGCATCGAGCGCGACATCAACGACCGCTTCAGCACCTCGGCCGCCAAAGCCACCGTCGATCGATGCCTCGCCATGGACTCGTTTCTCACCTTTTGGCCATGCATCGAGGGTGGTCCGCATGGTGCGGGACACGGTGGGATTGGCGCGCAGGTATTCCCCCTTTTTCCTTCCCCTTCCCCTTTTCCTTTCCGTTTCCCCTTCGATCCGGGAAAATGAAAACGAAGAAAATACTTACAAAGCAAAGATGGTAAACCCCGTATCCTCCCCGGGGGATCCCGTGTTCTTCCTGCACCACGCCTGGCTCGACTGGCTCTGGGCAAAGTGGCAAGCCAAAGATCCCATCGCTAGATTTGCCGACGTGGGCGGGAACAACCGGGGTGTTCTCGGCGGGGTTTTCGGCGGCCCGAGCGCTCCAGGTTTTGGAGGTGGAGGTCCGCCGGGTGGGGGCTTCGGCGGGGGCGGGGGCGGCGGTGGCGGTGGATTCGGCGGGGGCGGCGGGAATATCCCGGGTTTTACGCCGGTGAATCTGACGAGGCCGGCTGATGTTCCGTGAGTGATCCCAACCGCCAAAATGTCCAGACACAAACAAAGTCAAAAACCCAGGGTGATTGGTTAAAATGCAAAGCTAATCCGTCGTTTAGTGAACCACTCGTCGTCGGCGATCCAGGCAACACGACAACCCTCTCGCACCTCCTCTACCTGTACGGCGTGATCGAAAACCGCACCATCGCCGAGGTCATGGACACCAAGGGCGCGCTCTGCTACGTGTACGACCTATACGACTCGTGAAGCGCGAAAATGAGTGCGTCGGTCTCGGAAGTGGCATATTGGGTCTCAGCTGCCAAGTTTCAATGGGGAGTGCGTAAGCGCGAGACAACTATAAAAAAACAAAAAGCAAGAGAAAATAGCAAGCGGCCGAGCGAGACGAGCCTGTTCTGGACCCCTGAGCTTTACATTCATGAGCTTGTGACACTTTGTCGTGGCGTTCGGAGAACTGGGGACACCGATGGCGGTGCACCAAGGCGCGGGATGAGCCGCTGTAGCGGTGACTCTCGGCCCCGAGTTGCTAATAATTTCTGCTCTCTGCTGTGAACTGAAAAGATAGGTAGCCAAAGTTTGCATAGGGCTGAGGCCAGCATTGTTGTGATGCCTGATGAGGTTACCCAGGGTGATGCTTGGCTGGTAAAAAGTGCCCTGAACCAGCCGGTCTGGTGGCACAGCAGGGAGAAAAAAAAATCTCTGTGACGTGCCTGGAGTTGTTGCGGACACCAATAGGCGAGTCCCCCGGCTTTTTGTGAGACAGTCGCTGTCACCCGGCTGGTGGCGACGGGGGGGGGGGAAGAGTTCGCTTAGCACAGGGGCTCTAGTGTCTCTGTGGAGGGTCTCTGTGGTTCTCCGCTTGGGTAACGCTGAGAGACCAAAAGGCGCCAGTTCCGTCCAGGCATGGGTCTTTACCTCCGGTTTCTTGTATCTCCGAGTGTGGCGGACACAGACTGCGACACCACCACAGAATCTTGTTGCTGGTGATCACGGTGCAGCTTACACCAGGTAGCTATCCGGGTAACGTCGAACTGATTGAAGCAGATAAAATGCGGCATGCCGTTGTATCGTTGTGGGGGGGGGGGGGGGGGGCACGAGTGCCCACAGGTGGCTGTCACTGGAACCCGTGGTATAAGGTGATGATGATCCCGCCTTGTCCTCTGGTAGGTCCTGTTGTGGCTATGTCTGCGAGTAGTCTACGGCTAACTTGATGCGGAATCGAGGTTGAAAAAATGGCTACCCAACAAAGTCCAACTTTTAGAATGCCGAATGGTGGGTGGCTCGCATGGAGTCAGACCCTGGCATGTTTTCTCATGTCGTTTTGCTCACTGTTAGTACCCCCCATTTCCGACTCTCCAGGAGTCAATCCCACCTGCAAGTAATATTAACAAACTCACCAAACAGAGGCCTCCTCAACTCCTTTGGAATATTCCAATCCTACTACCAAACCTCCCTCCTCGACTCCTACCCATCCTCTTCAATAACCTGGATCGGCACCATCCAAGGCGCCCTCTTCAACATCGTCATGTTCGGCACCGGCCGCCTCTACGACACCGGCCACGCCAAAGCCCTCGTCTACACCGGTTCCGCTCTCAACATCCTCGGCCTCTTCGCCACCAGCTTCTCCCAATCCTACCTCACCATCTTCCTCTCCCTCGGCCTCTGCGTCGGCCTCGGCAGTGGCATCCTCGGCGTCCCCAGCATGGCCATCGTAGCAACCTACTTCGACTCCCGCAAACGGCCCCTCGCCACAGGAATATCCGCCACGGGCGCCGCCATGGGTGGCGTCATCTATCCCGTCTTATTCAGGGGCGCCATCGACAGGATAGGATTCCCCTGGGCGGTGCGCACGCTGGCGTCTGTCAGTGCGGGGCTGCTGATTGCTGCGTGTCTGCTTGTGCGACCGCTAGCCGTGCAACCCGACACCACAGACCCGTCTGTTGTCGGACAGATTCGATCCAGCTCAATAACGGAACCGAGGCCGGAGATCGGAAATGAGACATCGATGAGGAGCAAACATCAGTTTGTTGACCGATCTGCCTTTCGGGATGCACCCTTCATTTTGTTTTCTGTTGCCATGTTTCTCCTTTGGCTGGGGATTGATGTCCCTTTTTTCTTCCTCCCTTCGTTCGCTCAGGAGAAGCTTGGGTTGTCTGCGGATTGGGGGGATTACCTGCTCGCTGTTATGAACGCCTCTGCAATTGGCGGACGGATCATGCTTGGCTTTGCGGCCATGTATGCGGGTGCGTTTGCGACGTGGCAATTCTCCATCGGGGCGTCTTGTATTTTGCTGGCTTGCTGGGCGGCGGTGCATAACCTCCCTGGCATTCTTGTTCTTGTGGCATTGTACGGGACGATTACCACAGGGGTTAGCTCGTTGGTGTCGGCGGCGTTGCTGGTGATATCGCCCGATATCAGCGTTGTCGGGACGAGAATGGGCATGAGTGGGTTTCTGGCGGGATTCGGTTGCTTGGTCGGACCACCAATTGCGGGCGCGATACAAGATACGTCGGCGGGCTACGTCGGACTGACTAGCTTCACTGCTGTCGTCTACTTTGTAGCCTTTGGGGTATTGTGGGCCGCAAAGGTGTTGCGAGAAAGGGGTAGCCGCTTCGCAGGCGTGGAATTGAAGGACACAGAGTCTTCTCTGACGCTACCGAGAGTGCCCGTCGAAGGAGACTTGGAAGGAAATGCCGAGCGAGGAACTGCCACGCAAAGATGAGCTCAACCCCAAGGAATGGAATACCCCAAACTGGTACCGTGCAACTTGAATGAAGAGCCAGAGTCCGCATGAAGTCTCCGTAGTCATTCTTCCACAAGTTTCAAGTCTCAAACTTGACCCCATAATGGTTTCGTTATCCTCATAGCGTCCCACATCCCAAACACTACTCCCCGTCTTCACGGCTCGTTATTCAGGCCCAGCACATCCGCCCTATAGCAGGCCCAAAACGTATCCGCTACAAATCGGTTGAGCCTCTGCAAGCCCATGACGATCTGGTAAATGCCCATGACGATCTGGTAAATGCCCATGAGGTCGCGAGTTGACCCAAACGGACAGTCGGTACATATAATCTGCCAAAAACAGTCAGAACCGTGAGGAATCCTCAACATGACGAAACGGAGGGTGGTTTGCTGTACCGTTTTTTGCCTTCCCTGGTGGTAGCTGCGAGTCGCCATTCGTGGCCGTGGATGATGGCAGCTGGGAGAAACGGCAGAGGCGGCTGTTCCTTGGTCCACCCATCGTCGTTGCCAGTGTCTTTTTCATCTCGCTGACGGCACAGGTTGACCAAGCGCGTCAGAAGATTCCATTGCGCCGCCTTTCAAGTCCCTATCTGCAGGGCGGCCTCCTCATCAGACTGGCCGGTGCGCTTCGTCTCGATGTTGATGGCAATGGGTCGGCTTTGGAGTGCAGCGAGGTCGGTGTGGTTGATGCTTTTTCGCCCCCGCCCTGCTCGGTAGATACGTCTCTATGATGCTGGCCGTTGTGCTGTGCCCTGTCAGCCGAGGCCCCGAAAACGATAGTAAGAGGACCTGACCTACCACGAGTCTAAGCCAAGGAACTGATTTGTCCTGGCGCTCCCTCCATACAGCGCGAGAGAAAGTAGTGGAAAGTGAACGGCACAGTTCCAGGCGTGCTCGCGGGCAAAGGTTTCGTGGCAATGCCTAGACCAAGACAAACTCGCCTTGACGGCAACGATCGGCGGAGTTGGGCCCAACATGTCGCGCTCGTCAGGGGGGGGGGGAAACATCCAGTCTGGAACCCTGACCAGAGCATTGATCTCATCTTTGTAGGCACTAGAGATGGTAGCCGACCTGCGGGAAATCAGTTCAAAGTCGCCTATGAGATTGCGCAGTTGCGGGGGAAGCCCTTCTGCATCTGTGCTGAGCATCAGCGGAATGACGCCGTCGTCTCCGAGGCTAAGGTAAAGCAAGCAATTAGTTGGAGACGAGCGTCGAGAACATGAGGCTGATCCTGAGGACGCACGTCCTGAAGAGGCATGTTTTGACGACGACGTGTGTGGCCGTCCGCGCTGGCCGACGAGCGAAAATGGGGGCGGTTGACGAGAGAGGCGGCCCGGGGGGTTGCGTCAACGTCGGGTTCGTTATAGGGTGCTCTAGTTCTCCGGTGCTTGTGGTCGGTATCATCGCCGTGAGGCTGGGGACCAGTGTCAAGCGCTACGGCGGCTCCCGATTGTCGGGAACACGGTGGCGACTGCAGGTGCCGTTTCCACGACTGCGATTGCGATGCCGACGCCGCGACCTGCGAAAGCCAGCGTGCAACCCCTTTGTGTTCATTTACCGAGGTCTGCTTGTCAAGAGCTGGTCATAAGCAGTCGTGCACCGCGTTAGGATGGTTGGGTTGCAAGGCCAAGGTAGCAGAAAAGATGGAAGTGGTTGAAGTGTCTGATGGCCACACGCGCGTCGCTGGAGGTGTGGGTCCGAGGCCAGAAGCCAATTGGACGGCCTGTATTGTCCCTCTCCCCCAAGCTATAGACACCCGAGGCCCTGGCGACAGGATTCACCTTAACACTTTGCTTCGTCTTGTTCTACCAGTGAAATTTAGTCATCAGAACGCTTGTAGCTTATCATCTTGCAATAGAGCTGTTACGCAAATGTGATCTTGAAGAGAAAAATTGGAGAAAAAAAGTCTTTCTGGCATTTGGGAGTTTAGCTTCGCTCGGACTACATCGGAGTTGTTGGCAAATATTGCTGCGTAAGCGTAGTTTCGATCAAGGGAATCCAAAGATATATCCAACCATCTACGTCCCTCAAACCTTGTTACTGTAGCCATCTCGTGCTGGCCCTATCCATGAGCGCCGTCATAGTCGCCGGGAACCCGCTGATTGGAACACGCTTCTCGCTCCCTTTGAGCTTGAGCGCGATAACATGGAGTCGATGGCTGCCTGCGTCATCCACAAAAGTGCAGTTGATCTTCACATGACACTGCCCAACCTCGTCATTCACGCAGTTTGAGAGCTTCTCAGATGCTCCTGAAACCCTGATGGGCTCCCAGAAGATGTGACTCGAGCTGTTGCTGTCGTGCAGCATCATGCCGTGGTCAAGCACTGTGCTCCACATGCTGTCCGCCTTCTCTGCAAGGAGTTTGCGCAATCCGCTGCTGTTTTGTGGTAGACGACATCTGATGGATCCAGTGAGCTGATTCCTTCCAGCGGTGGAGCGCCCAGTTGTGTCGGTGGCTCGGATAATGCCGTCCTCGTCTGGCTCAAAGAAGAACAAGCTGGCGAGCATCACCTCCGCGGTCTGCTTGATCTTGTTCCGGCCCTCGTTTGTCTTCGTCCAATCTCCCACCGCAGAGATCAGGTCATCCATCTTGGCGTACTCGTCCAACGCCACGCGATCGCCAACTAGTGGAGGGTCAAGCCGGTACAGCCTCGCCTTTACCGTCGAGGGCATGCTCCCCTCAAACGTCGTCCAGGACTCATTCGAATTACTCTGATGCAATAGCATGTTGGCAAAAGTGCGAATAGCGCCGTTGAGAACGAATTTCAGAAGCGTACTTTGACCTCGAGGCTTGGTCTGATTACCTGTGCTGAGAGACACAAGGAGGTCGAGCGAGGCTGCATGATCGGGCCACAAAGCCTTTGTTTCGGCATATGCGTACGCAGCTGGACAGTTTGCGAAGACAGCCCCATCGACGTACATGGTGTCACTCTCGCGTTTTTCGAATGGAGGAAGGTACAGAGGAGCAGCCGACGTTGCTAGTGCCGCCTCCCAGACCAGCATGTCCTTGGAGCTGTCCTCCTCACGCGTCTCGTTCCGTCCATGAGGATGGTTGTAGTTCGATATGAGAGTCATGGTCTCTGCATATCCGACCGAAGAGGTTACCGCAACACGGGTGCTGATCTGGCTGTGACCGGGTGTGAGCGCAGGTGCAAACAGGCTCGTGCTCTTCCCGAAGAGGTCACGAGTGGCTTCCTTCAGTGACTCTGCCGAGTAGATGCTGTCATTGATGCTAAACAGCATCATCCCGACCTTCGCAAAGAACTTTGCGACCCTCGACTGATCGAAAGTGGATGTAGCAGCGTCTTTGAAGAAGGTTGTGAGCTCAGGTAGGGACTTGCTCTGAGGGTTAAGCGCGAGCGCCAAGGCAATGAGACCCCCTGAAGATGGTCGGTAAGTAAGGTAACTTGAATGCAAACTGGAAGAAGGGAAAGCTAGCTTACCGGTACTGGTGCCAACGATGAGGTCGAAATAGTCCCTGATCGGCACCCCAAGCTCAGCTTCGTCGGCCAAGGCCTGGAGCAGCGCCAGTTCGACGACTCCTCGGATGCCGCCACCATCTAGCGTGAGGACTCTCACACCCGCACAGCGGGGTTTCAGTTGGATGTAATTAGTGTTCAGATCGTTCCCACCTCGACCACAAAGGCAGCACTCAGCAAAGGTCCAGGCGCATTCTCTGTTTGTGGATGGCGTACCAAGCTCTTGTACACAGCAGGGGCAGTACGCATGTCCGCATGCCAAGACGTGGTCAGGGACACCATCGAGACAGGAGAAGCATGTCTTGTAGCTTTTGAGGTGAGACCATAGAGCGGCATGATCACGATGAATGCCCTTTCTTCGAGATTGGACGCGGTCATTGGCCGAGGGCGCAGTTGGGTTCTGGTTCCGCCAAGAGGCAACGTTGAAACTGTCACGCCGCTCCAGCAACCGCTGATACTCAACCGTGTACTGCTCTCTGGTGTCGTCGATGAACCTCTTTCGGTATCCGTTGTGCCACTTGAGTCTTCGTTGGAAGGCGCCAGGGACTATTCCGCCCGTTCGGGAAACGTGCTGCAGATGCGCCTTTTCGGGGCGTGACACGCAGTTGGTACCATCAGGAAATCGGTAGGTGCAAGCCTCATGGTTTTCGAGATATTCGTCGATTCCTGAATCGCAAATAGGTTTCAGCTCTCTCTCAAATGCCTCATCTGGGCTGACCCCTACAAGGGCAGACTGATTAGCGTTCATGTTCAGCGAGTACAGAGACAACGGGCGTACTTTGGGGAAATCTCCTGAATGTCCACGTCAACAGAGCCGCCACTACCACATCAACCATCATTCCGTGGGCTGACTCGGACTTCTCGCCGACTGGCTTGTCATCGAATTCGAAGACATGGCGCAGGAAGTTTCCAAGATGACTTCCCATCGTCTCCGGATTCGGATTGTCTCGGCGAGCGGCAAGATAGAAGTCGAACGGGCCTTCGGATGTTGTAAAGTGGATAAAGGCTTTGCCCAGAATTCTAGACATCTCAGGGACGTTGTACTTCATGTTCGCGGCGTTGCCAACTCTCTGTTCCTCACGAGCGGCCAACTCGATGCGTGACCGTAGGCCTGCCCACTGGCGAACAAGGTTGTGTGGCCGAACTTTCGGGTTGTCCTTGCTCGGGATGTACCAGCAGATAATTTTGCGGAACAGAATGTCGTAGAGCCTTTGATTTGTGGTGATTCGTTTCCGGAAATCGGGCTCGCTGGCGTTGTAGTCGTCGACGAACTTCTTCAGCGGCGTGTTCGGCAAAGTCCAGAGCTTGGGGTGGTTCTCTAGGTACTTGGCTGCCAGGTTTCCCTCATCGTAAAACTCGGTCTTGTGGAGCTCTGATTTGTGGCGGACAATGATCAAAGTTTTGCGCGAAGGATGGTTGACAGACTTGTAAACGGCTTTGGAGGCCCATTCCAACACAGTCTGAAGCTGGGTCATCATCTTCGTGTCGTCTCTCGTCACGAATACGATGACATCGCTGATGGCGTAGAGGAATCTTGCGTAGAACAGATCGATACCGTCTTTTCCCTTCTTCCCGTAGCATGGTGCCGTGACTCGATAATGGTAGTCAGGGGTAGGTCCTCTGGAATGCGACCTCATGCGTGAGTGACTGGCTGGGACGTTGAGTCTGTTTCTGTGATCCGGCCGCTCCTCATCCGCGAGACGCTCAGCATTGGTTGGCGCATCCCCAGCACCGAATCCCTCACAGTCGATGAACAGAATCGGATGTTGCTCAGCTGATGGGGAAGGCGACTCTGCCCCAGAGGTCCCCTCGTCGAGGTAAAGATGCACACCCTGAGTTGTAGGACTTGTCAGGCTATCGGAGCTTGCAGACCTTGTGACTGGCCATTCCGTAGTCCTCCGCTTCATGGCGGCGACCAGTTGGGCAACATCAGCCTCAGTTGATATGTCCCCTCCAGAGATAACTTCCGCATTCGACGCAAGACCCATCGTGATCATCGCCCGCACAAGGGTGGATTTTCCGGCGCAGGTGTCTCCAATGAAAGAGACAAATCTGGGAAAGTGCTTCGTCGTCTCAACATTTCCGGAAAGGTTTGGATCGCAAAGGTGTCGGAAGCGGTCATAAGCTTGAAGGATGGGCGCGCCCTGTCCCGTGAAGTTGCGGGGAGTGCTGAATGCCGGAGGATGGCGTCGAACGTTGAACCATCGTGCATTGCGGTCCAGCTCGTGCAGTCGCTGCTGGCGGGACTCATCCGTTTCCGAGTGTGTCACGGCCTCGATGATGATTTGTGCAACCGGATTGAGCATCTGGTGCTTTCGGACGAAGGCTGCCCCGCCAGGAAGGTGCGATTTCCAGCAGGTCTGATGTTCAGGATTGGTGCATGGATTCAGCCTGCAGTCAGGGACTTCGCAGGTGACGCAGTAGATGGTGATAGAGGTGTCTTCGTCGTCGTCCTGATCCTTCCCGTTCCCGCTCATGCCACAATGAGAGCAACTTCGTGCGTCTTCTTGCGTGACGGTTTTGTTACAGTCCGAATTCGAGCACGAGTATTTTGTGAGAAAGTCTTGCACACTGTGTGAGACTGGTGGCCGGGTTGGGTGTCCCCAGTCGCCAGCGATTTGGGCGTTGAGCGTAGGATGAGGAAAGTCTTGCATGTGTGAGGCTGGTGATGGGCCTCGGTGTCCCCAATCGCTAGTGATTGGGGCGCTGAGCGAAGGTTGAGAAAAGTCTTGCATATTGTGCGGAGCAGGTGAGCGGCCTGCGTGTTCCCAATCGCCAGCAGTTTGGGCATTGAGGATGTGGTGATACATGGCATATGGGATTTGACGTGTTTGCAATTACGGGACACGAGTTTGACGGAGCTGCAAAGCTGGGGAGGCGAGAAGGAAGGTGGGGTTCAGGTGCGTCGCTTCCATCGGGGCAGGCTGCGCTCGAAGGGTCACGCAGCTTTATCTGGAAGGGGAGGTCCACCCTCAGCTGCTGCTGGGCTCGCCCTGGGGCCCGAGGCCGTGTCTAAGCGCCCCGATTCGTCTCGGCCATTCGGAAGCAGGAGTGATTGCCCTGACCAATTCTTATCTGTGGCTATGCCAGACACTCTCGCCCGGCATCGGCGAGAGACACGCAGCCTGGTTTATTTTCGGCACGGAGCTCAAACATTTGCCATCCAATGCGAGGAAGAAGTCATTTTGATAGGCAAGCCAACGGTCTCAGTTTGAGCGCTCTGTCCAATCTCCATCAAAGGCAACGAATCGTAAGGAGGTTTCCAAGAATGCCGTCCCCGCAACGCCGTTGTCTTTAGAGATTTACAAATGCCTCACTCTATCCGCCACTTGTATTCCAACTCGGCTTCTAGTTTGTCCCTTTCGTTTTCTCCAAGAAGTCGCCAAGTGCCTGTAAACGGTCTCAGCACGAGCTTCATGAGGAATAGAATTGCCAACGTCATCCCCAGCGTGAATCCAAACCCCATGAATGCGTCTGCCATTTGCAAACTGCACATTTCTAACGTATTAGCGGTGAACATTGTCACTCAAGATTGAAGGTTAAACGAACCGTAGCCGTTCAGGGACGGAACGTTCCAGAAGCTCAGAGAATCCATCCAGCCCAACAATGTACTGTCTGTATTTTGGTGTTAGTGCCAACCAGGGTGAAGAGATCCACGAACACAGGATGATGCGTACCTGGCAAAGCATCCAGTAAAAAACATGCCAATGAAGCCACCTCCAGTATGCAGCAGGAAGATGAACAGCGGATCTTGTCTCATCAAGTCCTGGAACAGAATCTTGAGTCCGAAGATTGACCCGGAGGCAATTGCGCCAATGCAACCAGCAGCCCAGATTGGAACCTGAAATGCTGTCAGCGATCTCAAATCCTATCGCTATAAAGAAAAGAACACTCACGAATCCAGCCGCTGGGGTGATTGCAACAAGTCCGACCACTGCTCCGTCGCAAAACTGGACAACGGAAAGCTTATGCCCCCTGCTAGCATCAGTGGCTCCTCCCCGGTCGTCTTGGAAGACTCTCGGCCACTTCCTCGCCGTCCACTCCAGCCACCAGAAAAGAACGAGCATGACACATGCCCCTGAACTAGCCGCGACATGTGTTGCCGCACAAGCCGAGACAGCGCGCATGTTTCCGCCCAGAGCTGAACCTCCGTTAAACCCCAGCCAGCCGATCCATAGAAGCATTGTCCCGAGGACCAGATTGTTGAGACTGTGAGGTGCATCAGCTGCCAGTGGTGGATCGTTCTCGCTGGGAAGAACGGCGGGGGGCGGTGCCATCGAGCCCCTGGCTGCGGCGCCATTTGCTGTGGGTGCTGTGGCGTGGGTGTTAGGGATGTTGCTTGCGTTCCCATTCCCTGAGGCATCAGGTCTAGGGGCGTTGGCGGGAGATGCTGGGTTTGATGACCCATTAACTTTAACATTCAGCGTGGAAAGTTCGTTCCCATCGCGAAAATGTTCTGCAGGGCCATCGTCATCGGCCGAAGGAGGTGAAAGGATAGCCCACGCGCGACTGAAGATCTTGAGGCCGTGCCTCTCAAACTCGTGAAAGAGTACGATTGCACCGACTGCCGTGCCAGACGTGATGTGCACAGCAGTCCCTCCTGCGAAGTCCATGACATCATTTTGCTCCCCAAATCCACCAACAGACCAAGTCCATCTTGCAACGGGGTAGTAGACCAGCAGCGACCACAGCCAGATGAAGATCAGAAATCGTCCGACTTTGAACTTTTTGATGACACCGCCGCAGACGAGCGCAGGAGTGAAGGCGGCGAACATTCCTTGATAGAAGGCGTAGAGAAGCTCCGGAATCTTCGATCCAGGTGCACCAACTGGACGGACAAGGGCTCGGTAGAGAACCATGGAGTCGGTGTGACCGCCATACCATGTCCATGTTGCGGGGTCTGGCGCTGGTGAGAAGGTCAAGACGTATCCCCACAAATACCACTGCCAGATCTGTCAGTATGAAAGCAGAAGGATCAAGACGCAGCTCAACATACCTGAACAGTGCAGAATGCTGCCGTAATTACCGGCATACGAAGCAGAGTGAGTGTTGATGATCGATCCGTTGCTCCTGCGTAAACCATGGATATTGCAGGGATCATCTGGAGGACGAGAGCCCCACACAATGTCACCCAGACGACATCGGAACCATCAAAGTAGTCTTGTGGCCTGTGTCTCAACTCATTTTCCGTCACGAAGTTGTTTTCCAAGACCGTTGACTGAGGTGGGAGGACGTTGAGAGGGTAGGTGGCCATGGCAGACGAAGAAGGCTAGCCCACCAAAGGCTGATACTCGTTCCTCTGGACAACTTCTTGAATCTGAATTGGAAGTTCTATTTCAGCGGTGGAGGACGAATTGAATGAACTAGACCACAGAGTCAATGTGCGGGCTCTGGATGAATGCTGCGCGGCGAACGGTGAGGCTCTGCGAGCCGATCTTCGGCAGCTGAAAGGACATCGAGAATACGGGGAGTCCGAGGCTTTGAGGTCAAGAAATCGGCAGATGAGACAGGGGTCGTGCATGTGCTGTTGGCGGAGGCGTGGCCGTCAAGGCGGCAACGTGTTGCACTCAGCGCAAGGCTGCGGGCGCATTTTCCGACCAAACTATTGACATATTGACCAATATTTTGTTGGCGGCCTCCACGTTTCGCGCCGGCTCGCTTTTCGGGGACGAGGCGTTCAGTTGGGCGGAAAGCTGAGTGGCACGATCTCTGTAGTTTGGACGTTTTTGTGAAATGAGTCATTTCTTTTTGGATGCGCCCGCAGCTCAATTGACGGGCCCGAGCAGGAGGAGAGAGCCTTACCATCGACATCGGTTTGAAGCCAAATTTTGGCCAGTCGGGATTCGACCTAGACGCCCGTCACACCGGAATTCCAGAACCCGGCAAGCCAGGTTCCCGATCGATCGCGTATTGACGCGAGCCAGCGGAGAGCCAGCGGAGAGTCAGCGGAGAGGCCAGGCGGTGCGACGCGCGCGCGCGCGCTGATAACGACTGGCTTTCCGATTGGTCTTCATGCAGACCTTCGGAGCAGCGAATTCAGTGTGTTCGCTGTCATGAGCTCGGTGTAGGGTTCCAGGCCGGTCAGTCTCGAACCGAGACCCTTCGCCACGGCGCCGACAGCACAAGCAGAGGTTGGGCAGAGGAGCCGCTGCGCGTTGGGGTTCTGCTCTGCACTTCCGCCGTGCTTGGTCCCTGCTTTGGTGAGTTCGGCACTCGTCATCACTGTCCCCCGCCTCCACAGAGTCGCCCCTGCCGGCCTCTGGCTCAGGGCGATCCGGGTCGCTCCTGCCGCAGCGGACGCCCTGCAACCCATCCCACGCTGGAAAATCGCGTTGTCCCATATCTAGCTCCTTCCCAGCTCGACGCAGCCGCCAATTACCATTACGCTATTTTTTTGCAGAAGAGTGGATCGTTCCTGATCATCCGAACCCTCCTTTCGATGCATCGGCACATGATCCCGGCCCCTGCCATCTGATATCTGCTACTTGTTTCTCGGCTCCCCGACATGGCTATCAGATTCACAATTGAGGGGCTACCGGAGATGATCAGGGTCCAAGAGCCGGACGCCGAGCTTTTGAAACAATGGTCACCCGAGTTCAAAGCTTTGATCGACAACCGACAACACCCAACCGATGTGATTCCGTTATCTCCCAGCGAGGGAGATGGCATCGACGTCGTATCGCTACGATACATCCTCGAGAACATTGGGTTGGAAGCCCATCGACGGAATCACGGGTTTCCAGCGGGAGAACAACCTCCTGGGACTTTCGATATCGTCGACCTTTCTGGCCAGTGCAACGCACTTCATCGCTACAAGTTCGACATCTCCAGCCCGTTTTCGGGTTTGTGGGGTAGACTCTCTCACCCTTGGACAATAATTCCCCAGCCAGAGGACGAGTGGTGCTGGAGGTTGCCCCCGCGAAACGACATTCCTCGACACGAATGGCCTCACTACGCCAACGCAGCTTGGGTGCTAGGGCAAGACGTGGTATTTTCCGATGCCATCAGCTCTATCGTTTTCGACACGAAGTTTGACAAAATCGTGACATCCGTGAGCGGCCTCAAAAGCATGCAAGGTGATCATCCCAGCAAAACTTGGCAGCCGGCCTACGGAGCAAGAGTGCTGACAGCTACATATCACAGAGCATCGGGCAATGTACATGGAGCGTCTGTTTCTCCAAATGGTCGCGTGTATCAGAGCTCTCACCGCGGAGTTCCCGGATATCGGGCAGAAGGTCCAAAGGCGGATCCTCGACTGTCCCCACCTGAGAGTGTACCTTTCCGAAGAAATCAACCACGTAAAACGAGAAGTCATTCATCCCTGGGAGAGGAGCAGAGACCACCTGATGGGCCGCACAATCTACGGTTTCGCCTTGCAGGTTGACATGGCACTGTTGAAAGGGACGCCGGATGAATACAAAAAGCAAGACTATGCCACCTTCGCCTCCCTACCCAGTGGACAAACAGGACCGAGAGCAGTCACCCGTCCACACTTCCGAGCGATGAAAGCGATTTTTGGACCAAGCGACCGGTACGTGGAGGAAGTAAAGAAGATTTTGGATATAATGAACGAGACAATTATCCGAGATCGAGCCCGCCTCAGAGATGAGCTGCTCGAACTGCGAGGGGAAACTTCAGATGGTGGCTCTAGTTCGGACAGAAGGACTTCTGCCGCGGCACCAACCGTGGACGGGGGAGTAATCACCGAGGAAACTTTTAGGAAGTGGCAGTTTTGGTCCCAAATGGCCGAGCTAGATCCCGACGGGTCGAAACCGAACGGACAGCCGTTGTGCCACGGAGCGCTTCAGACGCAAGCGGAACACTCTGTGCTATATCGCTACGCATGAGGGACACAGCTCGGCCACAGAATCATGTCGGAGGATCGAGAATTGAATTGAAGAAAGTTCTGGGTTTCTATATTCTGGATCTTCTTGCAGGATTCCCTCTGGCACCTGCTCCGTCTCGTCCAACCACTCGAAGTCCAACTTTCCTCGGCATCCTACGAAGGCAGCTGGAGCCTCACCCTGTTGCCGTCAATCGCAAAGTCTGTCTGATGCATGCATTGCCCAACGCTGCAATTTTGCCTGGAACACCATCGTTCCAAAGCCGTCCAGCACGGCCGACGCCCCTCCAGGTGCTGTGAAGTTGCCCCGACCGCTACCGTTTGCCCCAAGAGTTGAGACTGCCGGGTATATGGGCCGAGAACATGCTTGGCGGTCGCATACCGAACGTCATGCTCGGGTTGGGTGCGGCAATGCGACGAATAGAAGAGCATGTACAAGGCAGAATCGCCGGTGCCTATCTTGATGATGCTGGGCGCCTCAACAAGGGGGCCGTCGATGCCTGGGTCGCGTTGAAGGATTGGACTCGGCTTTCCGAAGGGTGTGACACCGTCAGCAGAACTGACGCGCTGCATCATGATCGGGGTGTCGAATCCAGGGAGATCGCCGTTGCCGCAAGGACTGCCTGCGCCGTTTTTGCATTGCCGTCGACTTTGCACACCACCCAACGAGATCGAAACTCTTCGTTGTTGAACCGGCAGCGTCGATCGCGCCGCCGTCCTGAAGAGGACAAGCGAAAGGCTAGTGGAACGCGGTGTAAGGGCCGGTAATCTTCGATGCTACGGCAATGCCAACGAGGGAGGCGGAGATGGCGGAACATCACAGGCCAGAAGACATAGTGCGCTCGACAAAGAGCGGTCCCAGAAATGAGAATCTCGATCCCATCTTCCATCACATGCTTGTGCAGAGCCGTGGCTTGGGTAATCGGCCGGGCCTCATTGAGACTCTAGCACGCCCCCGAACGTGATAGGCAACCAACTGACGATCAATCGGAGCAAACACCATGGCTGGAGAGTTTCGGCGCCGAGAGAGGTCCAAAGCGGCGGACGAAGTGTTGAGGGTATCACGAGCTTGAGAGGGGGATGAGGGACGGTCACACCACATCACCAATTCTGTCTTCCCAACCTCCTGCACAAAGCTGACCTGGCTATTCGAGTCCGGCGACGATAAGCCCGATTATACCCGGTACAAACACACCCCGCTACTTTTGACCATTCAGGATTGCGGAGATTTGTGGGAGGGCCTCGTGGCATAAAAGCTTGTGCTATTACCATCCCGGCGCGATGTTCCGGTATCATTTCCCGACTGGTGGGTTCCTCGCTCGCGTACCAAAATACTCCTATCGAGTGCCGCGACATCCGAGTGAGGCAGCTAATCCTGTCGCAATCTCCATCCCGCTGGGCTGGAGAGGCGAAGAGATGGGCAGTTCATCTCATCATTGCCCGATGTCTCGTGTTGTTTGGTTCCTGAACACTGTGACATCGGCACAAGCCTTGGCACCCCCGCTGCCCAGCTGGATAAACATGCCGCTCATTCAGGTTACCAAGTTTGGTGGACTGCCCGGAAAATGGTCTTCTCGCCTAATACCCCGGATTTTTACAATCCGTACCGCTACGCCACTGCCGCCATCAACTTGGATATATCTGCCGTGTCGATGATCAACAACATGGGAATACGAAGATAATTGCCCCGCGCCGGGGTAAACCGTCCCCCTGACGCGCGCCGAGCGGGCTATCTGCAGACTCCTCTTTTTCGCCCTCAGGGCTGGTTCGATGCTGACCCGGCCAAGACTGAGTAACCTGGTGTATATAAGAGCAAGAATGTCCCCAGCATGAACCAAGGCAGCCCAAGCATCTTGGCCTGAGCCATCAACCCGGTGACACGAAGCTTGTGCGTTTCCCCTGGATTTACCCAGAGCCCCGGGATATATGCTGGTTACATACTGACCACCTTTGTCAGTTTAGAACATTCATCACAACCCATCATCAAGATGAAGGTCTCTTTCATCGTCTCCCTTCTTGCCCTCGGGCTGCATGCCCAAGCAGCAGCCATCGACAATGTTGAGGCTGACGCCCCTGAGCTTGTTGCTCGACAACGTGGTGGCGGTCGCGGCGGCGGTGGTAGGGGAGGAGGTGGTGGATGGGGCAAGGGCAAGGGCGGCGGTGGTGGTGGGGGGCCTCCATGGGGACAAGGAAGACCCCCATGGGCTGGAGGCGGCCAACCTCAACAACCCCAGCAGCCCCAGCAGCCCCAGCAGCCTCCTCAACCAACCCGGCAACCCCAACCCCCACAGCCTCAGCAGCCTTCTACCCCGGTTTGCCAGTGGGAGGGACATTGCCTTGGTATGAGAACCACGAATTGAATGTGAAGATGTGTGCTGACGAGATGATGCAACAGGCGACCGGTGCCAGAATGAAAATGACTGCGATCAGGACTGGGTGTGCCGCAACAATGTGTGCGCGAGACTCGCGCAGACGAGCACCGTTTGGGTGACTGCTCCTTCGCGTCCCAATCCAACTGAGAGAGTGTCGACCGTTTACTTTACTGTTTGGGGTCGGGCTGAGGCCACGAAGGCTGCAGAGGTTGCATGAGGGACCGTTGTCGGTATTGCCTCTGAGACTTTGGATCAATGTTTCCATGCCGCCGGCTTCAATTCTTGTATCAACTACAACCCTTTGAATGCATATTATCATGTTCCCTTGTGTCAAAACGCCTTACTCACCCCCTCCCACTCCGGCTCCGCCCTCTTCGCCCTCAACAAATCTCCCGGCCACGACGACCCCGGCGCCTTTTGCGGATCCATCACCGCCTGCCTCACCACCGCATCGCCCAAATCCTTCTCAATCTCCAACCTCGGCAACTTCCACCGTATCATATTCATCGTCTCCACTCCCCCAGGCAGCATCTCGGGCGGCGGCGCCGGATACGACCCAAAATCAGCCCTCACCGCCAACCTCAACGCCCGTATTGTCCCGCCTAGCCGCTCCGCAATTCCCGGGCTGGTATGCAACGACATGGCCAACCACGCGTCGCGAATCGCTGCCTCTCCGATGCCGTGCTTTCTTAATACCCGCGCCGCCACATCCGCACTGACGACTTCGAATCTTTCCGGGATCGAATCGTGATCTTGACCCGTGCCTACATCGTGGAGGATGCAAGCCACGAATAACACGTGGGCTGGTGTCCGGGTGTCGTACCTGGTTGCTGCGTCGCCGTTCCCATTCGCATTCGCATTCCCGTTCCCGTTCCCTTCCGCTGTCGAAGTGGGTGTTTTCGGCGTATCACCATCCTGGAAAATCCGAAAAAAGGCCTGAGCGTACATGTACACCCGAAAGCTGTGATAGAGTATCGACGCCGGAAGAGACGCCTTGGCGAGCGCGAGGGCCTCGGCGCACGCGGGGTGGCTCGGCACGAGGGCACGGACTGCGGCCGTGATGGTGCCAGCGCCGATGCCCGGCGAGGACGGTTCCGAGCCGGTGCACATCACATGAATGCGGAACCCCGGCTGAACAAAATCGGTAAATTTGAGAAGGAAGGGACGTTGGGAAATGTCGATGCGAAACGGTTGATGATGAGGATGGGCTTGTTTTCTAGTGGGAATCGGCGAACGGTTTTGGGGGAGGCTGGGGCGAAGTTTAACTTTATTTTTTGGGGGCGCAACGCGTAAGCCCTGCGGAATACATGTGGAAGGGGCGCTGACTAATTGCGCCTTTGGGGGACAGCGGTGTTTTAGTCTGGTGTTTAGCTGCGAGAGATTGGTGAAGGGATGGCGCCAGTTTGGGAAGGTTGGTTGGGCACAGTGGGTGTTTGTCAGGGGCGGGGGATTTGCACTGTATTTTGCCCCTTTTTGGGGACAACATCATCATCAGGGGTCTAGGAAGGGCTGAATGCGTCGAGAAGAAAAGTGAGTTTGTTTGTGGATGAGATTGTATTCTACTTTCCTAGTAAATGATCCTCTTTCGGCACCTCCCATGGCGTCATTGCATTACCATCCCGCCGTCTTCGCTTCCCACCACTGGCACGACCCGTGCTGCCGCCAGACTATGGGCCAATGGACACGGGAATACGATCAGAGGTCTGGAGTGTGGATTCTCTGCGGGGGCTGGGTAACTGTGCTACTTTTCGTGGAAGATTCGCAGGTCAGTCACATTGCGACAACTTTGTCAAGAGAGAGAGAAGAGGTAGTCGACGATGAAATAGGTCAAGATGGTCCCTACTAGTTATTTTGAAACTGCATCTCAGTACCCAGTATAGTATGACTTGTGCTGATGTCGGTCTTCTTGTTCCGGGACGATGCTCCCTCGTTCGAAGGCGAACGACGTTTGGAAGATGAAAAGGGGCAAGGGGGAGGCGCCGCTGACCCCTGACTGGCGGCCGTGCTCCAAGCGACAGAGGTGCATCTAGTGGTAGCAATCCGTCAGATTGGCTGAATGAACGTGATATATGCTAGGTGAGACGCATAAATGCGTCGTTGGGTTGCGAGGGCTTTATTGCCTTCCACGGGCCAGGAGGTGGGTGAGGTACAGGGTGTGGGACAGGGTGGGCAGGAGGACTAGCCTGCCGAGACAATAGTTGAGAGATAGCTTAATGCCCGTGCGCGACGAAGAACGGGTGTTGCTCAGTGTGACTTCTTGGATCTGATGTTCAACATGGTGGCGAGAGGGGAATGAAAAACCAAGCGACGGGCATGGGAGGTGAAAGTAGTCTGAGTTGGAAGGAATGAAAGATGAGGAATGTTTTCTTGGAAAAATTGGGATGATACCCATCGCGAATTGAACCCCCATTCTGGCTGTACAGAGTTGCGAGGAGAAGAATGGTGGGACGGACGACCCTCACCTGACCTGATAAGGACGAGACTGGGCGAGAGACGACAGACTTACTGGGTGGACATGGGCTGTGTGAACGCTCGAGTTCTAAGAAGAAGAATACCTGTGAAATCTGACGGGTTGGAACTGGGAGTGCGCGTGGATAGGGGGCATGGGCTGGACCAGGAAAGAGGTGTCCTCATGGGGAGGCGCGCGATCTTTATATCGCGCCCAAGCAAGCTATGTTGCACAGAGCGGCAGGAAGGGGGAGAGACAGGACAATTCGCTCCCTGCTACCTCTCTTCGCTGGCGTCCTGGCTGACAACGCGCGCACAGTGTCTGGGCTCACACCACCGCTATTTGAATGTACACTAACATGCTACTCGTGAGACTGGGGGTGCGGTTTTCGCCTGCACTTTGTATTGGTACATTCGGAGCTACTGTGTCGGGGGGGTCATCCTGACTCGACTGTCGACAGCGCTCCAATGGTGGGCCAGTGGACAGGAATGAGGGGACGGCAGGAGGAGATGGTCGGGGGGAGGCAGCGGACGGCACGTCAAAGATTCGACCCAAAGGTCTGCCGATTCGTCTTGCGCGGTGCCCGACTGCCACGAGGGAAGCTGCCCCCCGCGGCCTTTTGCGCGGTGCTCGTCTGAAAGCGATGCCTCGACTGTGAACATCTCCACTCTCTGAGCAGAGATGCCTTCCCATTGGGCCACTGCGTTTTGTTCGACTGGGGGTTGAAAGCCGTCAGTTGAGCCTTCGTGGGCCCCACAATAATCCTTTCCTATCTCGGTTGCAATTGGATGGCTGCGTGTTATTCGACTGGGGGTTGAAAGCCGTCAGTTGAGCCTTCGTGGGCCCCACAATAATCCTTTCCTATCTCGGTTGCAATTGGATGGCTGCGTTTTGTTCGGTGGGCCACTTCCCCACCCTTCCACCCATGATTGGGCGTCTGCATTTTTGTTGCAACTCCAACGATGCAAAGTTCCTCCATGTCCCCTACGAGCAGCGATGGGAACACTTGAGGCCCGTCATTGCCAAGCTTTACGTGGGCAAGTACGGCCCAAACGGCAAGTCAATGGCAACACGCCAAGTTGCCGACTTCATGCAGGTCCAATACTCGTTCTACGCTTCGTAAGTTGACCGGTTCGCCGTTTCGTGTATCGCTCTAACTGACCTTCTTCTCCTTTTTAGCGAAACACAATACCGACATCATTTCAACAAGTGGGGCGTTCGCAGACGGATCGTCAAGAGGGAGAAAGATGACATCGTTGCCGCACTGGGCAGACGGTCACACCCTGGGATCAGCACTTCCAATGTCACGCTTGGTGTGGACAAAGGGGTAGACAAGAAGCAATTGAAGAGGTACCTTTCAGGTCAGATTCGTCAACACGCGCCTGTGGATATGTCGCTAGGAGTGTAAGTCATCTCAAACCGACGAAGTGTCGAGGGGTCTCGGCTAACCATAACAAAAGGTTGTCATCGTTCAATCTCCCATATGCGGCATACGTGAAGGCGCTAGGGAAGAGGAATGATCACTCCTCGTCTTTCGGGGAGATCGGCGGCACTCCTTCTCACGTGAATATCGATGATCCCAAGACGCCTACGCCGGGACGTGCCGCGGCCATCCCATCGCCGTCGATGCAGCTGACCCGGCAAAAACTTGCCCAGGATCGAGCAAGCCTCTTCTTGCAGGGACACCATATCGAACTTTTGTCGAGCTGTGGCAATGAAGATCGCACGTACGCGCTCCCGCTCCCGTCGTTCATTTGGAGTTTCCACTGGCATTTCAAGCAGCTCACTGATTGTTCCTTCATCACAGAACCATCACCAAACTATCTCCACGAGCTCTACCTCTTTACATTCGTCATCGCCAAGCACTGGGGCCACGGCCCACGAATGATTGGCTGGACGCCTCACATGGTCGCCCAGATCACCACAGGGGCACGGGATGGAGTCAGCCCCGGAAGCCCCTCAACTGCTATATCGCCACCGCATCGCGAACGCTCCGAGAGACTCAAAGCACCCACACAACTGTGTCGGTGGAGCATCCATGCGCGCGAGGCGGATTATGAAGCGGTACCAGATGCCGACGTCGACAACAATCCCGAAAACGACGACTTGGACCCGAGGTCATTCAGGGAGTGGCCGTCCGCCGAACACTCTGCTTCCATCCCGTCCGAAGATTGGATGCGAGAGTCCATCAAGCAGGGTACATTTTCCGCCACTCCGCCTGCTGACTTGCCAATCTCCACCGAAGCATCATCGTACTCTGTTGAACAGAACCCAGAGCGGGTAAAAGTGGATGCGTGGAAGGTTGCAATCATGGCAGGCAACGCCGGATTGATCTTGCACATGTTCAACGGAGACAGAGAAACACCCAACGAAATCGATGACATACACCCCGTACACCTCGCAGCTTCCTTCCTGGACGGAGACCATGGATGCTGTGACACGCTTGTCATACTCTCGGGCATTCTCGAAAACGATTAGATTTTCTTCCACCAACGCGACCAGTTAGGCCACACGGTGCTGGATACTCTGATGGTAAACATTCTACGCTCGCATACCACTGTCAAGCCCGAGCAAGCCACCCACGCTTCAACCCCTCGCATCGTTTTCCAGGGGAGAAAAGGATATATGTGGCAGGTGGGATGCCGATTCACCAGAGATCTGCGCCTTATTCCAGCAAGGCTACGCTCGGGTTCCAACAAAGTGGAAGCACGCCTTCTGTCGTTCCTCAGCCCAGGCAATCTGCCACAGCATCATTGTCGTCATCGCGTCACCCACATCGCCACCGGTTGACGCCCTTAGTGGGTTGTTCATCCGGCGTTGCACGGAGCCGGACTGCGGGCGAGAGCTCAGACTTGGACCCCTTCATGTGGCCGTTATTTTGGCTTTCCATCTTGCCCATCACGGCATGGATGGAGAAAGATTATTTGGAGCACTGGCTGTTATAGTTTGCCTCCAGCGCCTTGGGGCTGACACTTCTCTGAAGGTTGAAGTTTCGGTTCCCGCTCTGCTCGGACAAACGGAGTGCGGGGGTGCTCTCATCGTCCCGTGAGCCCTTACGACTTGATGCAGGCGGTTCCACACGAGATCGTCAGCGCTTGGAGCCTTGAATGCCAGGATGGATGGGCATGTATCTCGCAAGCCTTGCTGCTGTCCAGCCCTCCTGTACAAGATGGTCCTTCCGAAGACGACCATATACCCGGCAACGACGACATATTCATGGCTAACAATACTTCGGATGACGGCGATGCTCCTATGGATGACGACGGCACTTCCGAGAATCAGGACTGCGATTTCTATTATCATGGGTTTTATGTACATGATGAATGGCTACAACTGCCTTGTGAGAGTACAAAACTTGGGCTGCTGTGGGCAACAATCCAAGTTGAATTGCTGACATATCGCAGGATCAGACTTCAGGACCCTTGGGTGTCCAAAAACTTCTCTATGGGGGCCCTTCGCGCATGGTTGGGAGGAAAGACTTCGGATTTCCACACCCCATTAATCACCGACGGCCGAATCAGGGGTCACACATGTTGTGGATGGTTTTCTGACTCGGGGGAGTTCATCATTCCTATCGCTGACGAAGTATGCACTGAGCACTTCATGAACATGGACTCGGACTATGAACGGGCTTCGTTCACATTGCGGTCATATCTGTGCGATGATTGGTTGGGGGTGGGGCCACTGGAGGAGGACTGAGCGCTGTGTGGAATTTTGTCTTCTAGTATTTGTTGGGCATCTTCAAGACTTTTGTTTCTGTACCTTGACTGCGATTTCGTTCCTCACACATAGCTCCCAAGTCAATAGTATTGTGCCATCTCGAATTTCCGAGGACGAAGACACCCAGTGCGTCTCAATTCACATGTCTACACGCGTTAGGTATATCTCTACCTTTTCTTAAACCCTTACAAACGGGCCAAGCCCTGTAGCGATCTGGTGGCGTGAATCGTTGCTTTCCTGGTACTGCAAGCTTCAAAGCGGGCACAGTATCGCCCGATGCAAAAGGGGCCGGTGGTGCAGCGACATGACCATCAAAGCGAACCGTCCAGCTCTGTCAAGTAGTCAACTACTCGTCTTGAGACAAGGTTATCGATTATTTAGTAAATACCTTCCTTCAAAAAAGAGGATCAGGCGCTTTTCGTTGTAGCTAGAAACGTGTAGTTTTTGATGAAAGAACATGAGAAAACATGGTAACTGTTGCGTACAGCATCTCAAGGAGAGAAAAAGAGGACAAGACCAATAGCAACCGCAACTAAAAGCCCGCCGAGCCCCTCTAGCAAAGCTCCCACTCGTCCTCGCCCCCATCGCTCATCGGCACCAAGGTAGGCCTCGACTCGACATTCCCACTTCCATCCCTCACATCTTCCCACCGCACCCCAACCTTCTTCAACACCAAATCCCCAAACGTCCAAACATGCGGCGTACTCACCAACGCTAACCTACTCACCCTGCCCCCCTCAAAGTCCTCCACCCCAAGATACTTCCTCTCCCCCAACTCCCTCTCATACGCCTCCCCCACCACACTAACCACCACCCGATCCTCCCTCACCAACACCATCTCATCCCCCTTCCTCCCCTTGGGAACCTCCTCCAACTCCACCCTAAACTTGGTCCTCTTCTCCTCGCTCGTGTGCACCCAACCCCCATGCACACACCAATACAACCCCGTCTGCCTCCTATTCCTCACGAAAAAAGTCCCCCCGCTAACCCAATCCGGCCCCGTCACCGCATTCTCAATCAGATCAAAAGTCCTCCCGCCGACCTGCCCATCGTTGATCAACACCGAACTCAGCGTCGTGCGGAAATCATCAGCCAGTCCCAAAGCTTGGACGTCGTGCACCGAGTGCCAGAGGAGACCGGAGTGGCACCAGAATTGAGGGGAGGCGCGGGTGAGGCCGGGGAAAAGGGGGAGGTTGGCGTGGCGGACGGTTTGCATGAGGCGGTAAAATTCGTCGGCTTCGTAGCGGTTGGCAAAGGTTAGATGGTGGCGGCCCCAGGCGGCGGTTTGGGATTTGTCGGTGGGGGCCCATTTTAGGAAGATGTTGTAGATTCCGGACATGGTGGGGGGGTTTTGAGGGGGTTTGGCTGGTTGTGGGTGGTTTGTTATTGGGGGTTTGATGCTGAGATGATGGGGAGATGGATGGTTGCGATGAAGAGAGAAGAGAAGAAACAAGGGAAATGAGAGCAGTTTAAATACGCGGAATATTGGTAAACAGTTGTTCATTTTCCTTGTGTTGATGAAGCCCCTGAGCCCCCGGAGGACAGACGGAAGTTCCAGCCAATAATCAGAGCGGCACCCCGAGTAGCAACCCGCAGCCGTTACACATCTCTGGCACGGTGGTACAATTAGGTACTGCACCCGGCAACATCATACGAGATTTATTGCAGTTTCCCAATGGCGTCCCTCTCCGCAGCAATGCGCGGCCTGGCCCGCAACCTTGGCGGGCATCTTGACAGCCACCCCCACAACTTCAGAACGCATGATCTGCAGAAATTCCTAGAGGCGTCAATGGGGATTATCAAATCCCGCTCAGCTGCATCTGGGAGTTGAACTAATGCATTGTCTTCCGCGGATTGTTTGGACACAAAGAGGCCGGAAGAGAACGCTGCGATGTGGCCGAGAACTTCTTTTCTGATGGGAGGTCACAGTCTTATAACGGAGATACATTTGACAGGCAAAGAGCTTATTGTGTTTAGCATACTGCGTCCCCCCAAACCTGTCTAGCGTATCTAACAAGTACAGGCGTGTCCACCAGGCCAGGGGTTCACTGCCCAGCCCCCCCCCCCCCCAAAAGAAAACACCAGTTCACATTACCGAGCAACTTTCATCATCTGTAGCACCCTTTCATTCCGCGGCCCCTTGCTTCACACGCTCCAAGGTCTTTGGGACAAAACCCTCTCGCCCGCCATTTGGCGGGGGCGTGCCCCAGGATATGGGGTGTAACGGGTTTAGGGGCGGCCCCACCGCTTCAAACACTCCCGCGCCATTTCCCGCAAACATCCCTCGTCCTCTCCCCTGAGAACCATCAAAGCGAGCTGCAGGCGCTTGTTACCTGGATGGCCGTATGTTGGCTCGAGCGCTTTGACACCAAGTCTTGTTCCGCTTCTTTTGCAGAACGTCTTCAATTTTTGTAAAGATATCCAGCATGCGTGTCACGATCTCGATATGGGTAAAACCGGACGGCGCGGGGACGCCGCAGATCTCGCGAAGGAGATATACCTTTAATGCGAAGAGCAGGGACCCGTCCCGGATGTCGCTGTCGCTTGCTATTAGCTGACCCATGATGGCCGCTCTCTTGTCCGGTAGTCGTAAAGGATTAGTTGTGACAATGTCCTTGACAAGCTTCACTGCGACTGATCGCTTGAAATTGTTGGTGCACCCAAACGGGTAGCCTCCATTTGGGTGTGGGAGGCGGAAGTCATCAGAGCGGCCTTGGGAGCGCCAGTCTTCGTCATGCTACTTAATTCGTCGTACGAGCTCTGTTTTTTCCAGCTCGGACTTTCCGTTTGCAGGATTTATGACCCGTTTTGGTGCGAGGAATCCTCAACCCAGTAAGCATCGAGGTGACGGGAATTGCGGCATCAGAAATGTTGTCTTGGTTCCATCCTGCCTGCTGGAGCAGGGCAGGCATCGACTCCGGTTGGAAGACAATGTTGTCATGTGCTTTCAGCAACTGGTTGATTGTCCCATCGTCGGAACCGGGATGTCCTCCCGTAGTGCTCCTCGCTGAGGAAGTTGGAGCCCGCCCGCTGTTTCGAGATTTGCAATCTCAGAGCTGACACGAAGTTTGTGGCTGGTGGTCTTCCGTCCGCGTAGAAACGTTTGACGAAGAAGTCAATGCTATCAAGCTGAGACATGTAGTGGTTGTATTCCAGAAACCCTTCGCGCAGGAGCATATTGTGCAGATGGATGATATAGGTTATGTCCGGGGGGGGGGGGGGGGGGGTGTCCCTGGCCTGGTGGTTAGAACTGTCACCCTTGCATCACACTTTGCGGGAAGCTTTAACCCACCAGAGCCGAAGTCCAACCTGGTACGCCAATGGGAGCGCCTCGGATAGCCCGACAGCGCAGAGGTACGGCGAGTAATCCCAGAGGGCGTTTTGATTGGTGTTGGCGAACCTCGAAGGCGCCCTAGGGGGTCACATCTGGGGATCCCAATCAACCAGAATGCGCAGGTTTGACCGGCCAAGGCAGCCGTCAAAGTCGGACCGAACTTTGACCATGACCTCTGGCACTGCATAGAAATCTTGATGAGGTTGTGATATGCGGGATACATCATTGTTCAGAATATTCTGGAGGAGAATGGCTGGCGGCATGGTGCCGACATGTCGGGAGACCAGGTCTGACATGGCAACGAATCTAGCCACGGTGATGCCGCCCGGAGCGCTGGCCTCGTATTTGAACTTGAACCTCGTGATTATTGCATTGGAGGTCGCAATGAGTGCGGAATCAGAGAGTTTGCCTCTCCGCCGAGAAAAACCAACTTCCTGTTGATTGGCCCGTCATCCCACGAGCAGCTCTAAGCGGGTCAACCGAATGAATTTACCAACAGCACCAGCCGGGCAGTTTGTAAGCGAATGCCTGTTGCTACAAGAACACTCTGATTCAGACGAATGAGAATTACAATTGGTGTAATTAAAGCCTGCCCATTAGGGCTCTCCGTCGTCTCACCCCCTTTAGTTTCCCGGCCAACACCCAAAATAAGCACAATTTGTCTCCCCATCCCCTTCGCACCAGCTGATACACACAAGCCACCTGTCCATCGATTTCTCCATGCATTTCTTGACGCACCCGTTCTTGAACACGTTGAGGCAGCTCTCGTAGCTGGGATATGCGCATGATCGACGAGCTAGTGGTTGTTTCGTCCGCGCATCCGATGGTAGGGCGAGGGCGAGGGCTGCTGTTGCGAGATACGCGGGGAGTGCGATCATCTGGATGAAAAGGTGGTTAGATCTCGAGTCATTTCCAAAATATCTGCCAGTCACGTACCATTTTGCGGAGATGCATTTTAAGACAAGCGCAGCGGGGACTTGAAGAATGCAGAATGATGAAGAATCGACAAAGCACACCGGGCCGGCTTTGTTTTGTTATTGGGAATTCCCAGCCTCCGTCGCCCCTGAGACCCGCATTGACATGGCAATGTTCGATCGGGGTTGTTGGGCCGGGAACTAACAACGGCATTGAGTTTACTCTAGGTTGCACTTAAATCTCTGTTCGCACCACACTTGAGTCGTCCCGGTGCCCTCGCTTTTCCAAAATTAGCAGCGCTCCCTCGGACCCTTGAGCTAAAAAGGCCCGGGCAAAAGAAGGGGTTCTTATGTCATTGCACTTGGTGGTTATATTCAGGGGGCGTCCTGAACGGATGGTAATGAGATTTCCAATAGCGTGGATGCAATTTTGTGTTTGCGGACATGGAACTCATGCGTGTATCTCTTTTCTAGAGCCGAGTAGGTGCCACTTCTTCGCCGTGAGCCCTCGTACGCCTTCATCTTTTCCCCATTTGACGGTGACCACGGTGCACTGACGGTGCCGTTAGACCTGATAGCTGCCCCAATCCGACCTACGCGAATTGCAGTGAGCGCAGTAAAAGTACGATCCCCTCTGCCATTCCAATATGTTGACCTTGGTGCAGCTCGGACAACGGTACCGCTCGGCGGCGTCCCGCCGGCTTTTTTCAGGACCGTAAGACACCATCTCGGCGGCAAACCTGGGTGTGTCCCTGAGCAACTCTTGAAACCGTGCGTTCTCCAACAGTTTCCCAAGGTTCGTATGCGAAACATCCAAAACGAGGTCGCGAAGACCACGGTCGTCTTCAGGGGTTGACTCGTAAACATCGGTGATGGCGAGGAGGAAGTCGTCCATGGCCCAGCCCGTCTTTATCGCAGTTTCAAACTTCTCCTTTGCGATGTGCTTCAGGGCGGCGATCATGTACCGATCGGCGAGGCTGTACATCTGGGCATTGAAGACCATGCTGGAAATGCCCTGTGTGTTGCTGTAATCGAAGTGGTAGAGAAAGTAAACCATGGCTTCTACCACGCGCTCGTCGGCCTCTTCGAGGGTTATGATGCCAGTTTCGCTTTCCTGAAAGTAAGGTACCCCCGTCAGCCGGACCCAGAGAATGTGCCTGCTCGATTCGCTCGGGAAGCGCGGAATAAAGGGATCTAATTACCTTCCACTTTCCGGTGCACATCTTGACAAAGAATCCGGAGTGAGAGGACAGTACAAGACGGTGGGTCTTGAACTCTTTGTTTCCGCACCGGATCACCGCATCGGAGAACGTGGCGGAATTGTGATACCTTCAATGTTAGTTTAAGCTGGGGAAAATTGTGCTGGCGCTTGCTTACCCCTTTAGAGCTGTGACGAAACCCTCCGTTGCCGTTTCCGCCATGATGCGAGTGGTGGGCCAAGCAAAGAAAAGCTTGGTAAGGTTCAGCGGGAAGGTTCATTGTGTACAAAAGGAACCCGTTTTCTTGAAATAGAGACCCTGGGAAAGTTTGTTGGTGAAAGACCCGACGTGTGGGGGACATTGCCCGACGCAGTGAGGCCTATGAGGCCTACAAGTCGGAGCCCGAGTGTCGCGCGGCATGCTGTTGGTCGATTTGGTGCTTTGCGGTTTGCTGTCCAAAAAAGCAGTTGCATGTAGTTCTTTGCGGCGGAAAAATTAGCCCCAATCAGCGGCGACTTAACGGCTCGACTGGTGGAGCAATCGGGGCCAGCCCCGTCCAGTTGTACCCAATGATCGGTTGTAACTTGCTCAAGAACGCCCAGTGAGGCAGGAGCGACACAGTGGGAGCGGAGCTCTAGTCTCCCAATCCGCATGCCCATTCAGGATTTGTTTCCCGTTACACCAAGGAATCTCTCAACCTGTCAAAACCGTCACAGTTTGCTGGGCAGCAAGTTGGGCATACGCTGACGCCCCAGCTCTGCAGTGCCAGCATGGACAAGCAGCAAACCCGGTTTGCATTTTGAACCCCACCAGCAACGAACGCCCCGAACTTGCACAGCTGAGAACAAGCGACCCGATCGCGCCCATTGGGGTAGGCGCGGGTGAGCTCCAGGGCATCGCGAATTCTTCGATAATCGACCTTGGTGCCGAGTCCAGGGGGCGGTTTCCAGGAAGCGGGGGAGTTGTTGGTATCCCTCGATTTCCCCATCATGTTCGGTCTGAGATGCGTAGGTTTGACAGGTTCGTAGATGCATTGGTCGACGTGTGGGTGATGATGGGGCTTTTGGTGCGTCACATGCCAGCGCAGGTGAACAGGTGCAAGGGATGGGTGCGTGGTCGTGTGCTTGCACGGATTGCAACGCGTCTCGAACGAGTGCGCTATCCGTTTGGTTGCCAGGCTGCACCCGACGTTACACACGTTGCTGGTTCGTGATCGAGCGCTGAACCCCGCTTTCTCGGGGGCTTCAATTATCCAACGCCAAAAATGGCCCAACGCGCGCTGGGCGAGCGGCCAGACATGGTTGAGCTCACTCGCCACTTTTCGGGCATCACCCCGCAGTTGGAGCGATTCAACAACTTGCCCGCTGTGGCCGGCAGCGACCGCATCGTGCAAGCCATCCAGGACATGACACAGCAGCTCCGCACAGATCTCGGCGCCGAAATCCAGCAAGCCAGCACAGATCTCTGCATAACGATGCGAGCCTACGACACAAACGCAACTGCACGTCTGATCAATAACTACAAAGTCCGCGCACCGACGCACCCTCGGCACCTCCACAGCGGGTAACCTCGCCGCGAACAAATTCTAAGACACAGCATCACCGGCCAATAAAGGTTACTCATGGTTGACAGTACTGTCTACTGTGTTGTAAGCCAAGATCGTATGCCCTCCCAGTCTTGTGGCCCATCAGCGGTCTGGCTTGGTTCTGAAAGCTCACTCTTTCCAGTTGCCGAGAATTTCACCTCATTACTCTCACCGCCTGGCCAACCGCCCGCCAAACTTCCGTCTCCTACGTATGTCGTTCAAATGGATGATGAGGGGTCACGGAAAGTGCGGGAATACCCAAAAGGTTTCGCGTATCTTGCCTTTTATGAAGCGTCAGGTGAGGACATGGAACACAGGTTCAAGAACTTTGTTGCAGTTGAATCTCCAACGTGACATATTCTAGTTGAACGGCTGTTTAGAATAGGGCTCAGCGCGGTCGCGGGGACCAACATCGGGATACTTGAGGCGAATTTGGGGTTTTGCGGTTTGCCCGCTGTCTCGAGAGTGGCAGACGTGCCGACTTCAAGGCCTCAAGGACCTCTGTCTATGGCCAACATGAAAAGGAATACCGGCGGAGGAGGCATTTTGACGAGTTTGTGAGAGGTCTTGGCCAGGTCTTGGCCCGGCATTGGCTTCGTCTCTCTAAGGGGGCCAATAAGGAGAAGGGGGCAGAGCCACGTTCCTGGGACGTCTCCAAAAGTTATGGGTCCCAAGCCTGTCCGATCTCGCCGACCTCGAAACCTTGCAAATCGAGTTTCAAACCCGAGGGGAACCCGTACTTCGGCTTGTAGCGGAGGCAGTCGGGGAGGTGGATTTGAAGGGGCTTGAGGTTGAGGAGGAGGGAAGGGTGGTGAGGCCTTGGGAGGGGCGCGAGGTTGTGCCGTTTAACCAGATTGTTGTGAGGTTTTGAGGGGACAGTTATAATAGTATTGTTTGGATTTGGATTTGGATCATTTGCCGGATTTGCGAAAGGGGAGAACTAACAAGCATTCCAACCCCTTCCGGACGCCAAGCCAACCACAATGAGCTGAGGCCTCTTCCCGTCCCTCCCTTTCAGCCCTCGGATCTCCGAACCCCAACTTCAGCCACCATTGCGACGCAACAATCACATGTCATCTCCATCCACCCCAACTTCACAATCCCTTCATTTCCCTCCTTTCACCACAACCCCAAACACCACATCTTCCAAACCCACGAAAACATGGCCTGCGCTGACTGCTTTACCGGAACCCTCCGCGGCGACCTCACCCCTTCTGGTCACGAAACCACAATCCACTCCCTCCCGACATACATTGCCTCTCCCCCGGATGGTATCACCCCGCTAGGAATCGTCGTAATCCTCTCCGATGCATTCGGCTACCAACTCCTCAACACCCGCGTCCTCGCCGACGCTTACGCGCGCCGCGTCCCTTGCACTGTTTACGTCCCAGATTTCATGGCCGGACATTCACCCCCGACTTCATTCATGACCAGAAGCGAGTATGTCCCTCCCGAAGCGGATTTCTTCCCTGTGAAGATGGCGAAAAGGGCGGGGAGGATGTTAGCGACAGTTCCAGCACTGGGGTCGTTCCTGGTCAGGAATCGAGAAAGTGTCGTCACGCCTAGGGTGCAGGCTTTTATGAAAGCTGTTAGGTCGTCGGAAGATCCAGAGCATCCGGGAGAAGGGAAAGTGCCGAGGGTGGGGATCGCGGGGTTTTGCTGGGGAGGGGGGTATACCGTTCGTTTGACTCACGATAGGGAGGAGAACAAGGTGGTTTGTGCAGACGGTGTGGAAAGGCACGTTGTGGATTGCGCATTCACAGCGCATCCGACGTGGGTGGATATTCCGGCGGACGTAGAGGCTGTGATGAGACCGTTGAGTGTGGCGAATGGAGAGGATGATAAGTGGATGGGGACGGAGAAGTGGGAGAAGTTGAAGGGGATTTTGGCGAGGAAGAATGAAGAGGCAGGGGAGGAGGTGCATGAGAGTGTCGAGTATAAGGGGGCGAAGCACGGGTTTGCGGTGAGAGGGGATAGGGGGGACCCGCTGCAGAGGGAGAGGGGGGAGAGGAGTGAAGATCAGGCGGTGGAGTGGTTTAGGAGGTATTTTCGGGTGTGATGTCAAGGGTCATCAGATTTGTTTTGGTTCCAACGTAGCAATTACGCGTTGTACGAGTACTGTACTTGACCTGGGTTCTCGTCTCCTTTCCGAACGCTTGAACTAATTCCACAAAGAAGGGAGAGGTAGCTTTAATTCAGAGGCTGGCCGCAGTTTGTGCTGCGGAACGTACCTAGGTATAAGTCAAGGGGGGGGCTTTTGGAACACCCTGCCTTTGGAACAGCCCCTAAGTTGGACCGTGCGCAACACCACAAACTTCAATTGCGAATAACTTCGTCAATTAGATAGCTACGATAATATAGTCTTCAGGATCAGAATCGCCTGATTCATCTCTTTCAGAATCAGTAAGATTCTCCCTGCCAGCCTCTCTTTGTGAGGCACGAACCTCCTCAATTCCAGCAAACTGCGTGTTGGGATCAACTTGAACCCTCCTTTTTTTTCGGCCTCTTGTACGCTCCAGACTTTTTTCTGCAGCCTCTAATTGATGTGCTGTACTAGCCAGTTGAAAAACCACGTTATTAAAGGCTTTTACGGCTTTACGAATGAAAATCCAGTCGTTGGCGGTCCGTTTCTGGCCGGCTAGAAAGACCTGCCCCTGAACACGAAAATCCTTTGGCTTTTTAGGGGTAAACCACACAGGCTGGGCCTCGGAATTTTTCCCCAGAATAGGACCATAGTCCCCTTGAAGGCCTGTAAAAACTGTGGAGGTCACCTGATCAACGTTACCATTGGAATTCTTAATAACGAGGCCGTTACTTAAAGGCTTCCTGAGACTAACTGGTTAAAGGCCTGTAGCTTTCCAGCCAGCTTTGATGTTAGAATCGATTATTCCATAGATCCTGGCTTGCCGGTAGCATTTTAGAAAGGCCCTCTTTTCAGCAACAGTGCCTTTGTCGAAGCTAGAAATAACCTTGTTATGCCTGGCTCTGTAGTGGGCCTTTAGGGGACCGAATACGGATAAATCCAGGGGTTGTAAAACGTGGGAGGTGTGGGCTGGTAGAAATAATAACTGTATGTTATTTGAAAAGGCTAACTATATGAATTCTTCGGTGGTATGGCTGCCGTGGCCGTCTAAAATAAGGGGGCGCTTATTAAAGGGGGTGGCTGGCCGAGTCTCTGGAAGAAAGATATTACGGAGCCAGGTAACGGCAGTATTATCATCAGACCAGCCATTTTCAGTGGTCTTCTACTTCCAGCCCTTAAATGGCTGTAATTTACGTGGATGCCACTGTTGTTGAAGGCTTCCACCCTTAAAAATAACGACTGGGTTCAAATACCGGCCGTCAGCGGAAATACACTTGATAATTGAGGTCCAGATTCGGTCTCCTTTCTTCTTTTTCTGGAATTTCTTTCTTTCCTTAGAGCCAACAACCAGGCCGTTATCTCCAATACCAGAAGCAATGCCGGTTTCATCCATATTATACCTGTGCTTGGCTGGAATAGCCTTTACACCTGGAAGCTTCAAATACTTAAACCAGGGCCGAATAACGGCTTCACAGGCTCGATCAGCACGGTTTGCGTGGATCCTCAGAGGCTTGATAGTAGAAATGGATGGATTTCTGGCCAAAAACCGAGTAGTCCAGCGCTTTCCAAGGGTCTCGTCGTCTCCAAGAATTCTTTCAGCTAGTTTCCGAATTTGGGAATGGGTTGGAGGGTGGCCAAGCGACCCCTGGAATAGAATCCATTCGGCCAGGCTTTCTTCGATAGCCGGAGAGAGCTTTTGGTTGATAATTTGGGCCTTAGAGGCTGGCTCGGAGCCGTGAATCCGATTAAACAAAGTGGTAGGGGGTATGCCATAGTTTTCAGCAGAGCTGCGGAGTAGGCCAGTTTTTGCGTACTCCACAAGCGCATTCTGTAAATCAATCTCCGTATATCGCTTCATTGTTCAATTCTGAATCGAATGGAAAAGATAGGAAAAGAATTGGAGCAGAATTGGTAGAGTTGTTGGTGATTGAAATAGGTGGTGGTGGTGAGTCAGTGATTACAAATCTTGTTCCAAAGGCAGGGGTGTTCCAAAAGTCCCCCCCTGACTTATAGGCAAGCAATGACCCCCTGCACCCAACTTGGAACTCTCGCCACTGTCCAAATGACACTGCCCAATAAGTAGCCAAAGTACACCAGCCTCAAGTGCAGCCCTGTTCATAACGCTTCCACAACCTGGAGAAGGATAAGTGCTTGCCCAACAGCACCAAAGAACAAGAGCAGCGGTCCCCAGCCAGAAGAAACCCAGAAGAAACCCAGAAGTAAAGTGGCATGCTTGCTCCCCTGCAACTGACACTTGATACGCTCAATATTACTGAGTACCTTCGAGGGGTGGGAGCCTAGTCTGCCGCTGGACAAGGCAGGCCAAACGGTGGTGCCCAATTGTGGAACTTGTGGCGGAGCGCGTCATTAAGCTTCCGAGCAGTGGAAGTGCAGTGGCAAAGTGCCTTGTCTTTTTGGAAGTGAGGTCAGGAGCTAAGCTCCAATAAGTACAAAAGAAACGGCCCCGGACCCAGAGCGCAGGGCCGATGGACCCCCTGCTCGCGGTGGCTCGGCTTGGCGCCAAGCCACCCCCAGATTTTGACACCAATCCAACCAGCTGCATGGCAGTTCCAGTCAAAAGCTCGTAGAATGTAGGATCTCCGGTGGTGCCAGCTTCACCCAGACTGCAACGCCATGCTAGAAATGCAGGAATGCATGTCAAGGCAACCACATGTAGGTACGACAAAGTTCAGCGTTGAACGAAATGCTGATACGGAATTCGAGATTGTTTTGGAGGGGTTCCTTTTTAAAAGTTAGCGACGTGGACTACTCGACTCTAGCCAAGATGGAAAGAAAACATACCAGCCATCTTGAGCGTTCGGGTTAAAAAGGTTCTGACGCGTCCCGTAAATCATCTCATGTGTTTCGGGGTAATAGCTCTGGGAAGCAACAGACTCCTCCTGAGGTTCGTTAAAGTCGGCTGGTCGAAAGCCCCATCCTCCGTTCCGTTCCGAGTCAACAAGACAGGCTGGTTGGTTGTTTCCAGTGCACTCTGCAGTCGCTTTCGGTTCTCTGTCTCCTCCTCGACAGCAGCTGCGAGATACTCCTGATATGTAGAGCAAACGTCGAATCTCTCAGGAATATTCAAGTCGTTTGCCGTTGTGATGCGGGAGGAATGGGCTATGGACGCTCGGTACATCTTGTAGCGCCCGCCAACGAGACGTTCGTAGGAGTTGCTGGTTGACACATTGTCGATACAAGCGTCCACGTCGCCGTCGCTTAGACCCGCGATATACCCTGCAACTTTATCTTCAAATGCGATTGACTGAAGTTGCATCGTTTACATCCTGGTCTGAAGCGAAGATTTCAGAGGAGGTTAGCGGCTTCTCAAACTGGTCAGAAGGGGAAAAGTGATAAATGGGCCCTGTACGTGCCTGCGTTAACTCCGTCATTTCCCCTTCTTGGATTGTTTTATACCCAAGGTACGTTGACCGCAGTTGCTGCGCCGCCGCCCGAGGCCCAATGTGTGACCCTGATTGGCCGTCGGTGTCGGTTCCGTTGTTCAGCCCAGATATCTGCGCCAAGCTGAGAAATGGGTCTATTAACCTGTTCCTGCAAGCACAGACGCCCGCGACAGCCGAAAAAGGGGGCCACTTCACTGAGCCGCCGAGAAAGGGCTCAAGTTCCCCTGTTTGCGGTTCAAGCGGCGATGGCTCGGGATCCAACCTCAAAGCCGGTTAAGGGCGGGATGTTTGACGGACGAGACCTGAATCCTAGGGTAATCAGCAAGAAAACTTGGAGGGGATGACACGTTGATGCTGACCTCCCCTGGCGGTCATAGAGAGGTTGTCAGGGAGCTATTGCATGGCGATTGGGTCGATGTTGATATTGAGAACAAGGAGGTGCAAACGGGGAGAGAAGACGACCAGGCACAAAATGGTATCATTGAGATGATTAGGAGGGTCGGGCGGGCGAAGAGGGACGCCAAGAGGACCCCGAGAGCAGGATCAGGCCCGAAGCCAGCCCTAGCGCCGCTCCAGACATCTCCAGCGAAACTCAGCACCAAGACAAAGATTAACCACCATCCCAACACCAACCCTACTTATACAACCAAGCAGTTTCCAACCCCATCCCAACATACAACAGCGCCGTAACCGTCATCTTCCCAATCGTCGCAGTATCCAACACCCCCTGCGCCAACGCAAAACCCAACGCTACAACATCCAACGCATCCGTCACAACATTCAGCCAAATCGCCCTCTTCACCTCCTCATGACCTGCCTCCTGCGCTGCAGTCCCGCGCTTCGCCTTGGCGCTTCGATCTGCAAGGAGCAGCGCCTCGCCGACGATGATTTCGCGCACGCCGAACATGCGTGTTATAATTGACGCTTCGGCGGAAAGGGGGGAGGAGATTCCGACGATTTGAAGGGCGAAAGTTGGGGCGAGGAGGCAGCCCACGCCGAAGGCGGCGCGAGTGATGCCGATGATGTTGAGGAGGGTTTTGGCGAGGGGGGAAGGCGCCGCAGTGGTTTTTGCGGGGTTGGTGCTAGTGTTGGCGTTGAGGAGGGGTGAGGAGGCGGACATTTTGAGGTCGGATTTGGTTTTTTTGTGGTGGGCTTGAGATGTGACGGGTCGCTGGGATTCGGATTGACCTTCGAGTTCAAGACAAGTTATCTATTGTTCGTCTTTGTTGAGTGGAATGCGAGGGACGACGAACCACGTGCATTCGGCTCAATTCCGTTGCTGGGGGATGGGCCCCGCTCTTATACCGCTAAGAGCGTTAGGCCTGACAAGGGGAGCATAACGGCCAAGCCTAACGCGTTTTGTTAATGTCCCGACGACACGTCTCGACGACACACGTTAATCTGACACTCGTTCCCATCCGCTTGTCGTGATCGAAAGTTACCCTAGGGATGCTCGATTGCGTCACCTGTTGGCTGAGTTGGAGACTTTGCAATGAGTTTGCCCTGGCTGCGGGACAGGCATTTGGCCAAGGTCCTGCGCCTCCCATGAGCAGAAGTCAGGGTTAGGGTGGATGACCGAGATGACCGAGGTGACACCGCCCTTCTGCTCGCTCAGGTCAGCCTCAGACCTTTCACCTCATTTTAAGGGGAGAATTTAAGTGGCCAGTTGGAGTGGTGGGGCGAAACGCAATTGCACGAGCTTGGAGGTGGCTGCCCTTTCTCTTTGGGCACAGGTTGGGCAGGAGCTCGGGTGCTGTTTCTCAAACGACAGCGACCGGGCAAGAACTGCCACGGACACCTGAGGCGACCGTCAATGTCGAGTTGTATTTCGTGATTGCTCCGCGTCAAAATATCTTGCAGTTCCATCTTCTACAACCGCTCAACAAATTGGGTACATTCACCCCACTGACCGGATCTCCCGCACGGTTCTTCCAAGTCGATCATGTTCCAGTTCCTTCATCGCCGCCGTCACCGGCGCAACAACTCGAAAGATGCTCCCGTGATCGCACTCAATCCCCAGCCTCAAGCACAAGAACCCGAAGAAAGTCATGCACAGGTGTGCATTTCGGCTGAGGGATGCCCGTCTCCGCCACCACGCTCCCCCAGGCGTTCCGCGCCTGCCCCGATTTCGGGGTCAGCACCCGCAAGCGAGTAGGTTCTTTCCCTCCTGAGCCTCCGGCGGAGATGATTTCACGTCGTCATCTTGTTCGGGTTTTTCCTCGCAACCTCGTAGAATCTTCCCTGTGACCCTACTTGATGACGACTTTGGCGCTGACATAAGGTTCCAGTCCCGCATTGGCTCTGAGGGACAAGGATACCTCGATGTCCACGAATCCCTGTCTGGCCCAAACTCCTGTGTTAGCGAAGCCGGAACCTGCCCACGAGGAAGAGCGCAAACTAGACATTACCGATCCCGGTTTAGACGAGAGTTCCGCTTCTTCCCGACATGCCATCCCACAACTTTATGCCCAAGAACTCGAGACGCCGGAGTATCTCAATTCCCCGATTTCATCCACCAAAACCCAAACAGAGTGCCCGTTCACTGCAGCTGAGGCAGAGTGCTCGGTGTGCGAGGCGAAATTCCCAAAGAGCCTTTGGTTCTGTGGTGTGTGCAAGCTCGCCTACTGCGACACTTGCTGGGATATGCAGGCAACCCACAGGTCGAAGTTAAAGGCTTTGGTACCCACACCGCATTTGAAGACACCATTGGATGTCGCCCAGAAGGTCGTCAAGGTCCTGGCCCCGACTGAAGATGCTAAAAAGCGGGAGGACCTTCATCGGGAAGACGAGAATACGGCTTGGTTCGGTAAGTAGCACCCTAGCCATCTCCCACTCTTGATCCCATTGGGCGACGCGACTAACAGAGGTAACAGGAATTGAGCGACCAAACAATTCGAGCCCCTTACTGCTCCAAGACTACGGGCGTCTCAACGACTTTTTGAACGACTGGGAGGCAAAAAAGGATCCCTCCATCTCCCCCTCCGGCCCCAGCACCCCCAGCCTGGTCTCCTTTGTCGGCCAGACAGGGGCAGGGAAAAGCTCACTTGTCAAGCTGCTGATCGACTTTGCAAGCAAGGATAAGCAGCCGAGATACTCGACCCCCGTGATTGGTTCACGCACCGCTCATCTGCCCACGTCCGAGGATGTGCATCTGTACCTTGACCCTCGCACAGCATCTGCCAACCACCCAATCCTGCTTGCCGACTGCGAAGGGCTCGATGGTGGGGATCGCGAGCCCGTAGGAGCGAGACTCGCAGTCAAGTTCAGAAAAGAAGACGAGCAATTCGCGCGGAACAACGATGAGTTCTTCAAGCGGAAGAGGGTGGTGTACCACTGCCCCCTGAAGTGGTCAGTAAAGGAGGGTAAGGCTGGAAGTCGTGGGACTGCCGTCACTCATATATATCCCCGACTTCTCTATGCATTTTCTGATGTCGTTGTTTATGTTTTGATGAACCATCGGTGAGCTATATGCCCATTTTCTATCCTGATTATCACCGACCTAACTTACGCAGAGTCATCGAAAAGGTGTTCGAGAAGCTGATAAGCTGGGCCACTAACGCCATTGAAACGTCGTCCAACCAGCCCATTCTCCCCCATGCTATCATTGTTCTCAACGCATCGGTGAATGATAACTACGAGGGATTCTGGGACTCGGAACTGAACACGAAAGAAATTCTCGCATCAGTTTCCCAGGTGCTGGGTACGAATGAGAAGATGAAGCGTTGGGCCGAGTCGTGGAGGAGCCGTGGCAAGAAGATTGAGTCACTGCATGATCTTGTCCTTTGCTACTACAGCTCTATTGAGGTAGGTTGAAGCTCAGAAATAGGAGACCGCCCAACTGTCATTAGGCATACAGCTAGTTGACTCTGTTCCTCCGCGCAGATCATTCGGGTACCAACTGACCAAATGCCATCACTTGTGCATGAGAAGGTCAAGCAGCTGTATCAATCCGTCTCCAAAGCTTGCGTAGCTTCTCTAGACAGACGCAGCCGTGCAAGGATGGTTCTAGATGTCCAAGACTTGCAGAGCTCCCTGAGGGACGCATTTTGCGTCTTTGCCGAGAGCCTCGACGCCTCCTTCGACTTCGGTAAAGCATCACTCCGAAATGCACCCATCCCAGTCGGGTTCGGCGCCAACATATTCAAGCTCCTGGTTGCCATCGCCTACAGGTGGAAGGATGATCACCGGGTCTCGGCCGATCAGATATTTACCGAGTTGAGCTATATGGTGGCGTCTTGCATTATGCTTGACACTGTGCGACACAAGAACAAAGGTGTGTTTTTCGGCAGTTTCCACCTTATCTGAACCCGGAAAACGCAGGTAGACTCATGTGAAAACAGGAACTGCCCTAGAAATCTTCCCCAAGTATATCGGCCTCCTTGAAGACGTCCTCGAGCCCTTCTACGAAGAGCACTGGCCTTGCGAGCAAAGGCATCCCCGAACCCATGCACGATGTGTCAACGTTCGCGCCAGGCACACCAAAGGACACCAGACAGACAACGGCAAGATCTTCGCCACAGGTGAGTACGTCTCGAGTTTCACGCTGGACGAGTACCGCCGGGAGTTCTTGGATAATGTGTATTCTTGCCTCGTCAAGCTTCTCGGCCGATTAGACACGGAGCTTCAAAACAAGACCAAAGAAGCCACCTCGGAACGGCTCATCGCGTCGTTTCTTCATAGGGATATGGTTCTTACTGGGTTCTTCCGGTGCGTTGATCCGCCCGAAGAAAGGGAGCATGTTGGGCCTCTTACTAGCCAGAGTGCTTGCTTCTGCTGCTTGCTCGAAGCCGGACAGCATCCCCTGCCGTGCGGTCATTTGCTGTGCACCGAATGTGTCGTGACTTTTGGCACATTTGACACCGCTACTTTAGCAGTCCGGATGGAGGAGTGTCCGATTGGAGGCAGCGCGTGCTGCCTGCTCACGCGGTTTCCCTCACACGTCCCCCTCAAACCTCGGTCTTCAGGGGCGCGCGTCTTGTCGTTGGATGGGTGAGGCAAAGTTGCTTCTGCTTTACTGGAGCACAGGGCTAACCACTCTTCTCCTCCTAGGGGCGGAATCAGGGGCATTGTTGAGCTTGAGGTCCTGAAATCCATTGAGGAAGCACTGGGTGGAAACCTGCGGATACAGTTGTTTTTCGATCTCATCGTCGGAACCAGGTAAGCTCTTGCACAAACTGCTACTCTGGTGATCGATGCCACTGACCGTTCAAGTGCTGGAGGGCTTGTCGCACTCGGACTGGGTCAAATGGACTGGTCTGTGGCAGAATGTATTGCCCATTTTGAGGGACTTTGCAAAGAGATCTTCACGCCAAGGGTGGGAGCTCACCACGCCATCATCGGGACCGTCGTCGAGGGTCTCCACCACTCTAGATACGAGACGCAGCCCATGGAGAGAGCATTCAAAACAGTATTCTCAGAAAACCGTCTGCTTTTTGGTGGGCCGCAGGAGGAAAGACGAGAGTCCGGCAGCTCCTCGCAGACGGTGAAGGTTGCCGTGGTTGCAACGTCGGTCGCTTGCAACAAAGCCTTTGTCTTGTCGAACTACAACCGATCTTCCGACGCCGCATTTCCAGGTACGCAACCGGGGGCCTTTTGCCATCCATACTCTTGGGGAATGAAGCTTACCTGACTACTTGCTCGATAGTTGGGGCCAGCTATCATTTTCAAAGACCCGAGATGGCGTCCCAGGAACTTAAGATCTGGGAGGCGTAGGTCACCCCTAACTTGTCGGCATCTACCTTACTTCCACTGACACATTTATCCACTACCTGGCTTCAGTGCCCGAGCTACGAGTGCAGCTCCTCAATACTTCAGAGAGTTTCACCACGAGCCATCTCAACGCTCCTACGTCGACGGCGCAATCCTACACAACAATCCAGTCCGTATCGCAGAACTCGAACGGAGAATACTATGGCCTGAATTCCGCCATCCCGATGTTATGCTATCCATTGGCACCGGGCATGCAGAGCCCACTGACTCTGCAACTATCCAGGGCTACAACAAGACGAGTGAACACCCCGGGATGTTGTCTAACTGGCGTCACCTCTTCCAAATTCTCAGAAACAACATGAAGCTAGCACTTGACTGCGAAAGGATTTGGGATGAATACTATAACTTTACTGTACCTTCGTTGCCAGGGCCTTCCTCGAAGAGGCTGATCCGCATCAATCCCACAATCCGCGGTGTGCTCCCGGCGCTTGATGAGGTTCACCGGATGGATGAACTGCGCCGCGACGTCCGGAGCTACCTGGAAACCGCCAAGCCGAGAATAGACGAGGTAGCACATCAACTCGTTGCGTCTTCCTTTTACTTTCAGCTGGATTCGGTCGAACGCGGGGTACACGACAGGGATAGAGTAGAAGGTGAGTTTCCTACTTCCTCCTTCAACTCTGGCTTAACCTTGTTTCCTAGGAAAATTATTCTGCAGATTCGCCACGCAATCCGAGGAGCTCAGAAACTTCGGGGCGTATTTGACCCAGCACTCCAAGACTAAAGGCCAGACATCACTCATTATTCGCTGCTATCCCCCTACTGAGCCTCCCCTGGCAGTGGTGCCCCTTTCCTGCATGGTAGAAGCCATGAAGGCAGGGATGCTCTCACCGGAGCCAGTATCTTTCCACAAGATACGCGCGGTTACTACTGTCCAAATGGAGCTCCAGTTCGGAGAAAACGAGCCCTACCTCATCAGCGGATTTCCAAGGTCCTACTCCGTACCAGCATCTGAGCCAGAGCCAGTTCGTCATGACAAAGAGCCGCTTACGCATGTCTATCGACCTTCGCCATCTATCGGGCGTGCTTCTGGGTCGACGAACAGAGGGTTTGATTGGAACCCTCCTTCCAGACTGGAAAATCTCCCACACATCAATCTGAGCCACTATGCGGACCCGATGCGGACTTTGGGTGGACGGAGACTGAGAGTGGCATCTTCTAGGGCCCCTCGAGGCTTGTAGTTTGCGGTTCAGGGGACCTGAGTAATTGAAGTCTAACGGCAAAATTGAACCGCAGATTTTGATCTTTGTTTCCTCGGCCACAACAAAATCACCAGAATCCAGCGGCTCATCTGCTTAGGGACAGTTGCGCCCACTGCATCACTTTGAAGAAGAACGAAAGAATCTGAAAATCCTACCCCATGTGAACTATTTAGAACAAGGAAGTTAGTGACATGATCGGGACTGGGGAAAACATCCCCGGAGGGGAAGTCGGGGGGAATTTTACCTCCGCGCGGGTTAGCTTGGCCAAGCTTGCCTCCAGTCTCTGGAGTCTCTTTTCCAGCTTCACTCTTTCCTCCTCCCACTCCTTGTAATCTTTCAACCTCTTGCTTCGTATGTACTCGTCTCTTTTGCGCGGCTTTTTGGGCATGGTTTGGTTGTGCTTGTCGAGCAACACCTTTGCTCGGTCGATATCGGACTCAAGGTCCCTCTTCATCGACTTGCCTGCCGTCGTCCGGATAAGTCTCGGGTCCTTCTGCAGCTCCTCCTGGACAAGGGGCTCGAGTTTTCCGTACTTCTCTGACAGCCGGATGATCTCCCGGATGGTTTGATGTGCCGATTCGGTATTCCTGTGGTGGTCCCTGAGCTTTGCGCCCCTGCTGACGAGGTCGTGCCAAATGTCTTTCTCCCGCTCCTTTACCGTTTTTCTAACATCTTCCATGTCCTCGTCCCTGATCCTCTCCCACATGGTGGTAGCGATGATAATCCGCTTGAAAGCTTTGTCTCCGAGAAGATTCTGAAGGAGCCTTGTCCGCCTCCGCTCGTGCCCGCCAAGTCGATGGACCGTGACGGGGTGCAAAATGACAAGTCCGTCAAGCTGGTCCGATCCCTTCAGGTATCCTTGTTCCCCCAGCCACTTGGCAATGTCTTCGAGAATTTCCACATCGGTTCGGTTATCATCGTCGAAGCCCGGGGTGTCGATCAGGAGTATCGGGCGGGCGGCAGTATTTGTAGATATGGTAAACTCGACGACCTGGGGGTCTTGTGTGCCTTCAGGTTGGACGCGAAATGTTTTGTCAGCCATTGGGCTGCTCCGACCTTGTCAAAGATCGGGGGGGGAGTGCGAGGACGAAGTTCACCAACATGGATATATGCTGTGCCCGACTTGTAGCTCTTGGTTGCCGGATGCAAGCCTCGCAAAGGTCGTCTTGCCAGCTCCTGTCATTCCGAGAAGAGCTATCAGGACACGGCGGTCACCTCCTTCGCCCTTGTCCGCCATTATTAGTTGCGTTTTCTCCACCAGGGTCGGAACAGGTTCGTGGTTCCAGCCAGGCAAATGGAGGGTCAAGGGTAAAAGAGGCTAGCTGGTATTGACAGCGTGTGTGAGCGAGTCCGGCCCGATTATAATCAATCAGGGCTTCCAGGGGTCTTGGAACGACGAAAACGACTGGGCGAAGATCTAATGCAAAGGGGACAAAAATGGGCGCCAGCGGATGGAGTTGTTCCCATCCGTTCCAGTTTCGTCCACAACTATTCTGCACGTTAGCCCCGACTTTGGGTTCCAGTTTTGGTCGGTACCACCGCGTTGTTGGGCACATGAAAATGCACTTGTTTTGTCAGGCTGCAGACGCTGGGCGCTCCCACTGGATGAACGTGGGAACAAGAAAACTGGCACCATCCACTCGACAAGAGAACGCATGGCACTTGCATGCCAAGAAACCCCTTGGGCCAGTAGCGGGCAGGTGCGTTGGACGGCGGGCGGTGAGACCGTACCACAGAAATGAGCATGCGCATCGATATGAGCCTGTCCGCCCTCAATTTTCCAACTCAACCCAACCCAACCCAACCCAACCCAACCCATTCCACACCTGAGCCCAGCGTCCAAATGGTCAAGCATCTCACCTTACATTCTTGATTTTTGCCGACCATCAAGTCATTGGGCCTGGGTGTCAGCACTTTTGACGGAAATCAGACCGTGTCTAGCTGTCGTTCAAACGCGATAATTACTAGCGATCAAACCTGCCTCAGCTGGAACCAAAATTACCCATCAATACACCACACCGCGCATCCTCATTGCCCTCATGGCGGCGTCAGATGCGGTGATTCTCCTCATCGGCCTTCATGGGTCTGGCAAGTCCACCTTTACTAGAGCAGCGACGGGAGCTGAAGTGAGGATCGGTAAAAGCTCCCATGGAATCTATGAGAGTAAGTGATGCGACTAGCACTGCCTGCCTGCATTGGGACCCACCCGCCTCGCCCTTTCATCACAATTACATATTTTTACCACGAATTTCATGGATTCCACATTCTAGCCTATCACTGACGCCATCGCAACTGCCACAGCAACGGTAACCTGCCAGGCCTACGAAATCCATTACAAGGGAAAGTGTTTCACCATCGTCGACACCCCAGGACTTGCGGACAGGAACACGCACGAAGAAAACCTGAAGATTCTTGATGAAATCGCCCAACAGCTTTCACGGATGGGCCAGCCACGCATCAATGGCATCATCTACTTCCACAGCATCCAAAACATGCGTCTTAGTGGGGTCCACAAGGCCAACTTCCGGCTCCTCCAGGCGATATGCGGCCAGCAGTTCCCTCACGTGGTCTTCGTCACCAGTCGCTGGGACCGCATCAGGATGGAAGATGAAGAACACTGTGAGATCATGAACCACCACCTCGAGCTGGAGCGTCGAAAGCTCTTCCCGAGGGGGCCCAGGATCAAGAAGTTCCTCAACGACAGCAGAAGCCACGAAGCCATACTCGACTATTTTGCAGATCGAGTTGACAGCACCGCAGAACCGGCAACATCGCCCCAGCTACAGTTTATAGAGGAGCTCAGGAGATTCCAGTTCGCAAAAACAGGCGCAAGGGCTCTCCGTAAGACAGGGGCTGTGAGGGAGATTGAAAGAGAGCGAAAGAGGGTTAGCAAGGGTTCGTCATGTTCCGTCATGTAGCAATGGTGATAACACTTCCGTATTCTGTCTAGGAAAATGACGGCATTAGCTTCCTAGAGACGTTTTGGCGCTTTTTTGGACTTTAGAAGTGCATGGATAAATGGGATCACGCATAGATCGATAGTGCACAAACGGTCAGATCTGACGGTGGGCGCCGACAAACGGGCCCATGTTTCCTTTCTTATCATGTTTTGAAGATTGCTTGAAATGACTACCTGATCAGATTTGTGTCATGGGGCTACGGCCCCGGAGGGGACATACTCCCGGAACAGTTGTATATAGGGGCATTCTCCTCTGAGAGCGTGCCGATTGTCATTTCCGAGCTCATGTTCCCTCTTTACAGAAACCATAATCGACTATGTCAACAGCTGCAGTGCCTACCTTGCTTGCCCTTTTGCACACCTCCTTGTGAATATGTGGGCTAATCAACTGTTCAGGTCATTTATACATTCTGTCTAGCAGATCTCTCTCGACGGTAGGAGAAAGAGCAATCCCCCATTTCCAAGCACGGTCTTCTTGCTGACAAAAGCCTCCTCGGGCTCCTCGATATACTCCTCAAGGTCTCTGGCAGCCTCGGAGTTGAAAGCTCACGGTGCTTTTTTGATGTGGGAACATGTCCTGGAATGCAATGTCTCCATCGGGCCCGTTGATGAAGAGGAGCAGATCGTGTGGGAGGGAAGTGAGAACCAGGGGTTTCTCAGGGGGGATGGACTGCTTGATGGGAAGAACATGCTTGTCGATCCTAGGCTTCATGTGGTCGGGTATTTAGAGGTGTTGTCAAAATCTGGGGGGGGGTGGCTTGGCGCCTAGCCAAGCCATCGCGAGCAGGGGGTCCATCGGCTCCGCGCTCCGCTAAAGCGCAGGAACCAATATTCCGGCGCTCTGGGCCTAACGGGGCCGTTTCTTTTATACTTATTAGAGCTTATCTCCTGATCTCACCTCCAAAAAGACAAGGCACTTTGCAACTGCACTTCCACTGCTCGCAAGCTTAATGACGCGCTCCGCCATAAGTTCCACAGGTGTGATAACTCGTGCTCGGTCTCGCTGGTGTTCCACTCGGGGATGGTCATGGACACGTGGGTAGAATCCTTAAAGGACGAGATCTCGCTGGACATCTTGGGCTTCATGCGGTTAGGTGCGCGGAGGTAGGAATACTCATGCTCGACCGCGCTCGGGTCCCAGCTGGGGACATTTCGAGACATGTAGGTGAGGCCCTTGCGGGTCGGGATCTCGACAGACTCCGTGATCTTGGTTCTACATATGGCTGAGATTGACGAATACGCCTTGAAATCGCGCTTGGGCGGCTGAATGAACTCCATGATCTCGTTCCTACGGGCGAAGAACATGTAGGAAGACGTCTGGGATAGCTCGTACTTCCTTAGCACCTTGATGGAGCTCATGGCTTCGTTCTTCTCAATGGAATGGCTGCTACTAGATACAAAGGGGGCATCTTTCCAATGCGGCACCTTGATAAACTCCATTCCTTCGTTTCTGAGAATGGAAGACATCTCAGGGAAGGTGGGCTGCTTGCCGTGGCCTTGATCAGAAGGGAAGGTGGCATTTCTGACTGGAATCTCAGTAGTCTGGTCTTTGGTGATCTTGTAAAGCAAGGGGGCGGGACAGATGCACTCCATCTGCTCGTCGGTGTCGTGGTCTTCAGCCTCGGAGATGGAAGAATCAAGTGAACTAGAGACGAGCCTGTCCTCAAGATTGCGCTTGCGATCTGCCGTGTGCTCCGTATGGGAGGTGGATCTCTTGTTAGATGGGAAGGGACTCCTGACTTCGGTGATGGGTGTAAGGGAGGTGAAAGCCGTACGACGGCGCTGTCGGTAAGATGCAAACTTGAGATCTTCTCGGCTTTGGTACTTGAAGAAGACACCGCGCTCGGCGCTGGGGGGTGAGCTTGTGGAGAGGTCACTAGTTAGGTTTGAGATGGATGACGAGGCGGAAGTCGATGTGGTTAAGCTGGTCGCCAAGGTAGTTCGCTGGCTGGAATGGGAGGAGATGGTCTCGGCGGTGTTGCGACGCTTGTGCATGATCAAGGGCTTGTAGTCGTCCTGCTGATTGCGCTCAGGTTGTTTATGATCTCTGGAAACAGCGCATCGTAGATCGCGTTCTCGGATGTTGGAAGTAATCTTTCCTCGTCGGGGAAGAGGCGAATGTCGACTGGGGAGAGGGAGAGGGTCGGCGGCAAGTCGTTCTTGTCGCGAACGACACAGGCCACGCCGATCGTTTCGTTCTCCTTAATCACTCTTCCGGTATGTCTCCACGAGAAAATTCGGGAGGTGACAGACTTGTCGTGGTGACTCTCGCTGTCGCGCTTGGCCTCGCCTCGAAAGATTTGGCCGACGCGGTCGCGAAGACCGAAGCTGATTGATCGTCGAGTCATCACAGGTGAATGATCCAGGGAAGTGTCGCTTTGTCGCAGACAAAGGCGCGGAAGAAAGAGGGGTCAAGCGCGCCCAAGTACCTAGGTGAGGCGGTGCAGCGGGACAAAGTGTGTGATAGAAGGCTGCGAGGCACTCCTAAAGGGACAGCCTCGCAAGGGTAATACCCGTAGTCCTCCAGCCTCATCAGGGATCTTGGTCTCCTTGGCTACTGACTCTGGCGCCCCTTGGTGTCGATAGAAGCGTCGACAGAATAAGCTTGCTGGTGGTTGGTCGCCTGGACGGGTGTGAAGTGGGTCTTGTCAAAGAGCGCTGAGGAGAGCTTGCTTGCCAGAGATTGAACTTTCCGGCTCAGACCAGCTGATGGAGTCCGTATTGGGCACCTGAAGACGGCGCTCCCAATTTCCGTCCACGATGCTGGAGGCTGCAATGGGACCGTTATGGCCGAGATTGGGAGCCTCGGCGCTGGTCAAAGTATTGATAGGGGTGCTCTCTGCTTCAAGGAGTGTGTAATTCTGATCTCTCGCGATGACAGCCAAGATGGCTATGTCTTTGTCAATTGAGCCCAGAGCAACATCAGCTTCGTCTAGCTCAGAGCTGGTGGAGCCAATGAATACTAGTAGGAAACGACTCGGATGATATGGTGTTGAGGATCATGATGTGTTTGTTGCCTCTAGGCCCTCGTGCAAACAGCCGGAGGCACACTTATGACCGAAGTTTGCTTCCAACCCCCCACCACACATGGAGCGATGGTCATTGAGTCGGACATATTGATTCGTTCCCATCTAACTTGATAGCTGTCTGGTGTGGTTTTATGAGAGTTAGGAATAGTCTTCACATCCAGACAGGCAAGTTGACTCACCATCTCCACGGCAGGGACCTCTGCAACGCTGATCAAGGTTCGTTACATCTGGCCCAACTACTCACCTATAATACTAGCTGTCAGGGGCGTTTTCTGGTCAACGCCCCCTTTTCAGATACTTGAACTCGAGTTACTCAATCATGCCAATGGCAACAGAATTTACACTGCCAGTCGTTTTCTTACTGCTCGTCTCATCCGCCCATGGTCACACCAGGAGGACAAACCGTTCGAATAAGCGACAGTTGTAGACCATCAGTTACTAGTTAAGCTGAACAATGCATTTTCACTCGTGTCACGCAGTTCATGTCATCAGTTTCAGTGATCACAATCCATTCAGCTCTATGCTATATACCCCCATGGCTCTGTCATACACTATTCTCTCATATAACCCTCGCTCCGTCACTGGTACTTCCCTCTATACTCCACCCAATTCCCGTACCGGCATCGTCGCAAGGGGGTAAACCCGTAAACTCATGATCTCATTACTCATGTCCCGACCCAGCTGGATGCCAATAACTTCATCGTCGTGCCGTAACAGACGGAACCCAAACCTCTCACTTACTCTTCCTCTCCACGCTCAACAAAAGCTCTCTCCAAAGCGGCCCAAGAGTCAGGATAGTCCTCAGCAAACATGAACTTGTCGGTCTCATTCATAATCATGAACTCGTAGGTGTCGGGGCTGTACCAATACAGCTCACCATCGTTGCCCAGAGCGTACTGGATTCCGCCCCTGCGGGGGACGTCCCAGTAGTAAACTGCCTCCCAGATGATGAAGTCCCAGTCGGCACTCTGCTGGGCAGGGACGCTGGGAAAGCGGACAGGGGTGCTTGGGTAGTTGGAGAACGGATCGGTGGTCTCGTTCTCGTTGTTACTGACGGTGGTTGTGTCGTTGGCGTTGAGATTGCCCGTGGCGAGAAGGGCGTCGATGTCGTCGGTTATGGAGAGAACGGCAGAGTTTGTGGCAACAGCGGGGATGTCGCTGCTGCCGTGGATGGAAAGGTCGATGTTCTCGGTGTCAAGGTTGTGCTCGATTTCAGCCTTGAAGAGAGTCTCGATCGTCTCAGTGTGAGAGAGAGACTCGATCTGCTCATGCTGAGTTAGAGTCTCGGTCTTCTCGGTGGGAGAGACCGTCTCGACCGTCTCAGTCTTCTCGACCTTGGCAATAGCCTCGACCGGAACGTATTGCTTCATCTCAGCAGACCACTCATACCCATCAATGGCATCACCAAGAGAAAACTGGCGCGAGGGCTGCTTGATGTGCTGGTCCTCTTCAACCACTGGTGCGAATTCGTACTCGGTCTTCTCGGTGACAAAGTCCAGGTTCACCAAGGCTTGCTTGCTGTTCAAGACCTTCTCCTTCTTTGGTTCTTCCTAAGAGACGGAAAGAAAGAAGTTCTCAACACGCAAGTGGCGCTCCCAATGGTTGTCGACGCAAGAAGAGGCGCAGATGTTGCCATCGTGGCCGAGGTCAACTGACTGGAGGGACTCAACCGACTTGGGGTGCTTGAGAGTGAAGGTATCGGCGAGATTGATAGGTGAAAGCGTGTCGAAGTCGATGCTGTGCACATCGAGGGCGACGCCCATGTTGGTGACGGAAGTGTTTGTGACTGCAGGCAGCGAGCCTGAGTCGGTGATGCTGGACTCATTGCAGGAAGTCTCCTCGACGTAGGGAACCTTCTCGGTGGATGAGCTCTCTTCTCCTTCAGCGATGATCTTGGAGAGGATGTTCATGTCGGCGCTGCGACGACGATAGCGATGAGTGAAGCGATCATCGTCACGGCTGCCTGAGCCAAAGAAGACACCGCGTTCAGCACCTCGGGGAGAGCCAGACGACTTCTTGCTGTTGCAACTGTCGGCAATGGAGGCAATTGAGACTGAAGAGCTCAGGGTCGTGTTGCTGCTGCTGTCGGAGACGGTCCTTTGCGAGTCGCAAGTGCTTGAACCCTTGGTGGCAGTGAGTGACTCGTTGCTGCTGGGCTGGCCAATGAGCAGCTTCTGTGTCTCGGCAATCTTGGCGGGGCTTGTAAGAGGTTGAACCTCATTGGCTGCGCAATCGACGGCAGGCTTCTTGGTCGGGATTGCGTCGTACTTGGTCGCGTCGCTGATAATCGCATCGCGGGCGTCGCAAGGAATCGGCGTGATGGTGGGCTCAAAAAGATTAAAGTCAGAGAGGTGAAGAGACCCACGGCCGATAGGGATGGTGCAGAGCTGCGGGGAAACGGCAGCAGCCTTCGGGGCGGTGGCTTGGTAGCGCGATGACTTGGTGAGGAATCGCTCCCAGAGGGAGGCGCGATGAGGTTTAGCCTGCTCAGCAGGCGACTGCTTGTTGGCGGCTTCGCCAGAGTTTCCAGCTCTGTGGCTGAAGCGCTTGAGGATCTTTTCACTGAAAAAACCCATCGTTGCGATGGAAATGAGTGGCAAATGAATCACAGACTCAAGGAGAGATGGAAGAGATGGTAAAAGTCGGAAGAGAGAGTCGCGGGTTGATGAAGAGACGATGAAAATCGCAAGAGAAGATGAAGAGATGATGGCAAACCTCAAAAGAGATGAAGAGACGATGAAGAGCTAATGAAATACTCAACAACTGATAAAGAGTTGATGAAATATTCAAGAGGTGATGAATGCTGCTCTCAGAGCGGGGTGAAATGAAGGTGGCGCACCTGGCGCGGAAGTCGTCGCAGCAATCCAAGTCGCAGAAATCGCTGAAAAGAGGCAGAAATGAGCAGAGCAATCAATAACTCGCTGAATGGAGATGAAATGCGATGCAAAATCGAAGCAGGAATATAGGGTGATTCCTGATGATGTTGTGTGCGAGATGCAGAAGGAAGAGAGAGTTGGGAATGTGGGAGTTGAGGAGGGGAATATAAGACTCAAGGAAAAGTGGGGCTCGGTGCGCCGGGACTCAACAACAACAACAAAAGTGGGTCTGCAACACACAGCAACCACGCAGCGACGACACGAAGTGGTTGCGACGCGTCGGTTAGACGTGTCATGGAAGTAAGCAGGGCGTCGAGAGGGTCCTCTTCAGCGTGCAGCTGAGTCTCGGGGGCCGCCGCTTGAACCCCGCCAGTGTCACAGAGCTACGCCTCGACTCGTTCAAGCCGAGTCTAAGTGGCACTGAGCATTCAGCTTACGGAGACATGGAATTCAGGCAAAGAGAAGACAGAGGTTATTCGTACAGGGGTTATTTCTCTAGGTATGTAATCCTACAAGCTCCAAGTTTACAACCAAGCGCCGTATCCACTCCAACACCCGACCAACCTCACGAAAACAAACTCCCCAAACATTGACACCCCTGGAAGAGACGCCCTATCTTCACCCCTCCTGGATGTTCACTCTCGCTCTGACTGGACAGCTTCCTTCATTCCCCTTGTCTCTCGTAGTCCTTCCCCATAACGATCTACGCTGCACCTTCTTATGTGAAGTCTAGATACACCCTTCTCTCATCTCCAAAAGCCAAAAGTTCAGCTGAAAGGAAACCACCAAGTCCAAACCCAAGCTAATCCTGGTAAACCTCAAATCTGCTGCTCTCCTGCGAGTCCGGAATCACCCTGTCGTCTCCCACCTGAAAGTCAACCTCCCCCTCATACTCCTCATCAAAAACCTCACCAAAAACCTCACCAAATACCTCCATATACCCAGGATACAAACTCAAAAACACCGCAAAGTCCCAATCATTCAACACCGCGAACCTCCCCGCCTCCACATGCTCCCAATACACCAACCCATCGCTCCCCAACGCATAATGCATACCAAGCTCATACCCATCCGGCGCACCAAAGGTCTCCACGATTCCCTAGACGGGGAGTTTCCCTTTAGGCTTGGGATTGGGAGAGTGGTCGGACAGGAGGGAGTCCATGTCTAGCATGATGGGACCGGGACGGGGATGAGAGGCGAAGAGGAGAGAGTTTTCAACGTCGAGGGTTGTGCGGCGTTGAGTGCGGGAGAGGGAGAGGGCGTTGAGGAATTTGTGGGTCAGGGTGTGACGGCGTTTCACCTTGGTGTCGTTTGACTTCTTGGAAGCCAGCGGGGAGATGAAGGGGTCTGAGAGGAGGCTCGCTGTCTTGGCGTTGCGCCTAAGGGGTAGAGGAGAGCCCGTGGCGAAGTGATCAGACATGGTAAAGGGAGCGGTTGTGTGATTGGGTGTTTTAGTAGTCCCGCGACGAGAGTAAACGCGGACGGGAGTGGACTTGGGGAGATGGAGGGTAGGGTCAATGTAGCTGAAGCCCTCTTCTCCATTGACAGACGAGTCCGAGTAGAACATGAAAGAGGAGACCGGGCCAAACATGACAGAAGACTGGGTGTCATGTTGAGGAACTACCTCTTCGTGGTTGCTACCCTCGCTGCCGTCATCGTACACGATCATGTTAGGGATGATGAAAGTCATGTAGTCTGGGGCCATGACTGAGTCTGTGCTGACAGTCTCGTTGCTTGTTGTCGACCAATCGCTGTCTTTGGTGCTGTCTGAGGGCACTCGAATGGGTGTCAACTTGACGACACGCATCCCCTTGGCAGCTGGGACTGGTGGTGTGTTTACGAATGGTGAGGACGCTAACTGGACATGCTGGTTGACTGGCTCAGGTGTTGGATTTCTCTTTTCACCTATGTCACTGACCTTGAGAGTCTGGGAAGTTATGCCAAAGCAAACCGGATAGTTGCCAAAAATATCCTCAGCGTCGCACTCAACAATGACAGAGCCAACAGTGGTGGCAGGAGTTATGAATGGCTTGCCACTGGAAATGGTGCGGGAATGGGTGAGAGAAGGGCCAACTGTCGTCGGCAAACTCCGTGAGGCACTCAAGTCCAGCACCTCAGGGAGTGCTGGGTTAAGCAGAGAGAGTCGACGGCTGTTTCGGTTTCTGACGGACTCATCTTTGCGGCTGCCAGGGCTGTAGAAAGCTCCGCGTCCTCTTCTGAACGGGCTAGCTGCACATTGAGCCTCTTCCTCGACTGACCGAATGATGGACGCCACTGTCTTGGTTCCGCTCTTGTTGGGGGCTGTCGCGTGCATCTTGTTGATGGCGTGAGACTGAATCGAATCAGTCCAAGTAGGCGACTTCTTGAGCTTGCCGACAATCGAGGGCGTGTCGCGTGAGTCTTTCTTGTTCTGAGTCTTGCGGCTCTCAGGGACCTCGTCGAGGAAAGAGGGGCCAGAATCAGTGGCAATGTCGTTGAGAGTCAGCGTCCTCGTCTTCTGCTTCACAATGGACTTCTGATCGTCCATCTTGTTCTGAGGCACTGCAGCAGCAGTCGCAGTAGCAGTCGCAGTAACAGCCGCGGGTTTGCGTCGCAGGAAAGACAAGCGGGACTTGGGCTCGATCGGGGCTTTCGAGGCTTTATCGCTGGTATTATTCATGATCGGAAGACGGCTGAGTCTTCCACGCAAGCTGGAGGCTTTCGGGTGATCCATTGTGATTACCAATGGTCAAAGAGGCGGCAATGTCAATCAGTCGCTGAAAAGAGACAACAAAGCGATGATTTGACGAGGCGACAATGAACCGCCTGTCAATAGAGGATAAAGACAACGTACGGAGCTATCAAGAAAGGGTTTCCTCGATGAAGAGGAGGCAGAATTGATGAAATTCGTGATGACAGTGATGACAGCAGTATGCAGTGTGTGTATGTGTGAGGAGAGTTCAAGAGAGAGTGTTGCGGTGTCGCGGGGTTCTTAACACTCAAAGAAAAGTGGGGCAGAGACTCAACGCGCAACAACTCGGCAACCGCTCTTGTGTTGTAATTGGAGCGTGTCGAGGCCCGCTTTTCCCCGGAGTCTTAACCCCTCTGCGATAACTCCTCCCCTCCATTCCTCTCTCTTCCTCATACACATCACCTACTTCTTGTAGCATCACGGAATCCTCGATTTTTATCGTAAAATTGACTATTTCATCTCTCTATTTGCTTGCAAAGCATAAGCACCATCCAGAAGAGTGCATTTCTCGATCGCGCTTTCATATTTTCTGGTTGCGTGTCGCTCATCTCTGGTGCGCTTCCTTCTACCTCTCTTGGTGTGTTCTGTCCTTATCCAGACACACCAACCATTGCCCTACCTCTTAGCGATTCGTCGCTTATCCAGACGCGATTCGCTTTCTTTATTTCCTCTTTCCTTTTATCGGTGTAAGTCATAGCACTCGACAATCTCTCTCTTCATCTCGTCGCGACTACAAGTCATAGCAATCCAACACTCTCCCTTCTCGCTTCGTCAGTAACTACAGGCAACAAAGTTGCGACAATCTCTCATCCTCTCTCTGTCGCTGTTGCTGGTCACAGCAATCCGACGTATCTCTTCTTCATCTCATCGGCTGCAAGTCAAAACAGTCGACCTCTCTTTCATCTCATTCATCGTGACTCGCAAGCGCGACGATGGATCCCACTATTTCTGGCACGGTGGGCTTCGGCCACAACCACAACAGCCTCCGAAGCAGAATGGGCAGAGCCATTCGCCGAGTCTCTAGCAGCCTTATTGGCAACAACACAAATATCGACGCCGCTTCGTCCAGCGTCACGCCACGCCCATGTCTCTTGAAGCAGGTATTCAATTCAGTCACAAAGAGACTCACGCTCAAGCAAGTCGCGCAGCCCGTCATCGACATCGATCCGGTCCCCGCTCTTCCCATGATCGACATCGACATTCGCCTGTTCTCTCCTGAGGAAGAGACTGCTCTCTTTGGCAGCCTCGGCAACTTCAGCAATGAGGTTTCCAACGAGATTGATCTAGTCGAGGATCACTTCAAGCCAGCCACTCCCACCGAGAATCAGCCTCTCATGGTCCACAGGCAGCGTACGAGGATTACCAAGATGGGAAGCATCGAGCACTTCCCCGAGAGAACCACCTCCGGAAGCAGCAACCTCACCATGTTCACCGCCTGCGAGTCGGTAGCCGGTTCTTTTTCGAGCTTTCACACTGCTCGCTCCGATCTCTCTCCCCATGGCACCGACTCAGCCGACTCAAGCGCTCTCTCCGGGATTGAGGAAGAGACTTCCACTTCCAGTGTTCTCGCTGATTGCTGCGACTACTTTGCCGAAGTCTCTTCCATCTGCGAGCCTGAGATTGAGACAGCCCCCACTGCTGAGGTGTACCACAATGGAGCCACGCATCAAGTCACTGTCTCTCAGACTGACCTCGCCCTTGAGGAGAGGAACCTCGTCATTCCCCAAGAGGTCTCCATTGAGAGCGCAGAGGATCTTGGGGTCATCAGGCTCGAATTTGGACCGTTCTGCACTCAGTTGAGTGTCATTTACGAGGAGAGCACCCTAGTTGACGAAAAGATGACCGAGAAGACCGAGCTCCTTGAGACCGAGAAATTTGAGAGCGAAGTCGTCGAGACTGGAGTCCTCGAGTCCTCGATTCTCGACACCGAGCTCCTCGAGTCTGAGCTGGTTGTCGACAGCAACAACGAGGTCAGGTTCGACGATGTGTTTCGTTTCCTCACCAACCCTCCCAGCGCAGAGGACCCTCACGCAGCCACAGACACGTCGATCATGGCAGAGAGCGATATCAGCGAAGAGACTGAGCTGATGGTTCACGGCAATGAGATGAACTTTGACCAGGTTGTCTCCGTGTTCGCCAAGATCTACGGCAAGGCCCACGCCACTGAAGGCCCTCACTACGCCACACACGCATCGACCACGGCAGATAGTGAGAAGGGCGACCTCTACTTGGTTCGCTCCGAGGAAACAAACACAAGCGACGCCCTTGAGTTTGCTTCCGCTGAGCCTCTCACGTTTCGGGATCATTCGAGCGAGATGGACGAAATTGAGATCAACTCCTCGTTTGGTGATGAGCTTGAGGAGTATGTCCCTCAGTCTGAGCATAAGAACAATGGTGATACCTCCAATCTTGAGGAACACGTGGATGCCACTCAGGCTGAGGAAGACAATTCCTCCACTTTCCATCACACCGTCGACGGCTTCTCCGACAATGCCCACACCTTCGAGCACGAGCACATTGCTACCGCCGAGGACGCAAATTCCTCCATCCGCTACGACAGCAATGAAGTTCAGGCCACCGAAGGGGACGACCACTCCACCGAGGAGAAGTACTACGAATACAGCGACTACGTCGAAGACGCCGAACCCTAGGAAGTCCTCGGCATCTTCTTCGCCCCCGAATATCACAACCTCGGCTTGGAGTACGTCTTGGCCAACGACGGTCTCGTCTACTTTCGCTGCCCATCAACAGACCAGTACACGACTCTCAATGAGCAGGACATGAAACTCTTCCATTCCACTCATCCCAACGCGGCGAGCCTCCTCAATGGAGAGCTTCCCGAAGGTGGTGACAGTTACTTCTCTGGATACCGCCAACTCGATCAAGAGAGCGACGCGGCAAGTCACAACCAAGAAGACGACAACATCTCGACTTGCTCGTACCGCAGCTGCAAGTCCATCATGGAGAGTGCCTGGGCTCAGGTCAGCTTCATCGATGAAGATGGGCATATCGATACCTACGCCAACGCAGAGATGAGGGGAGAAAATGGCCGTCTTGGTCGTCTCCACAAATGCACTTGGGCGCTTATGCCTCGCACGCAGACGGTCGCCCGCGTAAGTAATGTACCTCAGCTCGTTTTGATCACGCCGGATAGGGAGGAGTGCGGTCTCGAGGACATGAACTACTACCCTTGCGCCAATGCTTGGGCTGATATGGACTCTGAGGAGGAGTAATGGATTGGGGGAACCAGGTAGTGGATGGCCTGGGGTAGTTGTCGGTGAGGGATTAGGCAGGGACCATTTGCGATCCGTATATAGACTGGGTTGATCCCAGAGGGTTGTCTGTGGCATCAATGGGTAAGAGAACACCAAAGATTCTGTATAGGGACGAGGTTGATCTCGGATGAGGGGGTTTGATCATGTATTGGGATTGCTGCAGAAGGCAGCTGAGAAAAACATGCAGTTGGTGGTTTAGTTGTCGGTAAAGATAATGAACATCAGACTGTGTACAAATCTGACTCGTGATGGTGACGTAACATGGTAAATATGCGAGCCCGAGTGACAGGTAAGCAAAATGTATGACACGGGATTGCGGCCTCGTTGCAGGAGGCTGTGGGCGTGTCAAGACAGCGGCTAATATTATCACAAAGGGCTACACAAGGATGTGTCAGGCCCTACATTAACCAGGAAACACATGATGCAATACCTGTTCCCAACGTTTAACTACTGAATGTTTACGCAGCTGGCTATAAAGGTCAAGCCGCATGTTCACCGCCTGCAGTCACTCTAGTCTGGTGGAACGAGGTCAATATGGGGTAGAGGACGATGGCGAGACCAGAGCGTCGAGAGAGGCCAGGGGTTGTGGGACAGTGTGGGCGGGGCAGAGAAACTGGGGACGTCTTTAACGGCAGGGATGGGGCGTTAGAACGGCGGGCACTCAGTCTGGGACTCAGTTTCAGCCTGAAAAGTGGGCACCTCAGGACTCAATGTCTGTTTTGGAGAGTATCGGCGCGCTCCGGGGTTTCCCAAACATTGCATTTCTCCTCCGCAACCTCAGTCATTAATGTTAGACTCACACCCAATCATTTCGGCCCAAGTCATTCTTCTGCATCACTGTATTTCGATCGCTTTATTTGTTGCAGACGCCAGTGGCTCATCTGGACTCATCTCCCCGTTTTCTCGGCAAATCCTACATACAGTCATGAAGTAAGTGGCAGCTCAACCTTGAGTCTTTCCCTACGCATGCTCAGCTCTTTTATCTCAGCGTACTAACCAGCTTAACAGTCCTTTAGGACACACTACGACTCTCTACGGGGCGGAAAATCCGGGCCCCGTGCCCACCGAACCGACCTCACGTCACAGTCTTCGCGCGACATTCAGGAGAGTCTTTCAGTTTGGGAGCCTAAGCACAGCGAGTCGTTCGAGCAAGCCCAGCGCAAATGCTCTTTCGACGAAGCGCTCATCTCTTCTAAGTGTCTTCCAGCTTTTCAATCGTGAGCCAGTCTATGATGGCGCAGGTTTGACTGAAAATGACACTACCTACAAGAAGCGCCGTAACGTTCTCCGCAAGAAGCAACGCTCCGAGTCCGGAAGAATCCAGCACATGTTTGACCTTTTGTCAAATGACGACCGGGAAATCTCGGTGGTTGACCCTGGAAACTTTGCCCGTGTCCCAGGGCAGGACCGTAGCCCTGTCATTCATCATGACGAAGTCATCCTCAACCCCCGGGTTCGGTCGCATCAAGCTATCAGTCGTGGAACTTCCACTGCCACCGGGAGCGAGCGCAACACTTCAGCGAGCACCAACATCACGGCCGATACCACCATCACTTCAGCCACCTCCGCCCCTTTGCAAACATCTATCACTTGTGCAGAGCCCTCTTTTCCCGTCGGACGGGCGAAGGGAATCTCGCCCAACAGATCCAGCTCCCCCACTCCTTGTCAGCACGCCCCTTTTCTCACCGCGCCAAGTTTTTCGGAGGGTTTTGAGCAGAGGCTGAACAACATCCCCGAGCTTCCAGAATCCCCCATTCGCCGCGGCCCCACCAACTCACTCAGCGAGTACAATGCCATTGTCGACAGCATGTTCCACTATTTCATGTTGGACAACAATGAAGACAGCCATGAGGACAAAGAAGCTCCCATCTTCAGAGACCACTTTTTTGAACCCTACTGCAACCATGAGGAGAGCAATAAAAAGACGGTTGACCATGTCTTGGCCACGCATCGGTCTGATTCCAGCCTCTTGGGTTCCATCTACGAGAAGTATCTGGCGTCCAGGGAAGATCTTCAGCTTGACTATGCATCTTCCGTCTACAGCCAAAATTGACCGCACAGGCGTCATCGTGTCTTCGGATATGTCTCACGATGACACTCATGGCACTCCTCACGAGCCAAGGTACCACATCCCAAACTTCAACCCCGTGCGCGACTCTGAAGAAGCTGACGCGTACTACAACGCAGCCTTTTGGGACTCCGACACTGATTCCCTCAAATACCACGACGCCGAATTAGATTCCGAGTCTGACTTTGGGGAAGCAGCCCGTCTCTTCGCCCACGAGTGTTTCAACAAGGATGACCTCGCGCCCATGATCTTCGTCTCCGACCCCGATGGAAAGGTCGAGCGGGTATACAGCCCCATCCCTGAGGAAGTCGAAAACAAGCGCCACATGCTGGAAGATGAGATTGTATCCCTTATGGCCAGCACCTCATGGAATCAGCACAGCTTCGTCGACGACGGTGGGCTGATGAACACGTATGCCAATCTGTTTATCCAGAGGGATGATGACCATGTAACATTGCCAGGGTGTAATTGGAAACTCTTCTCGCGAAGGTCCATTGTTGACTACGGTGATGGTCCAGATATCAGGGTTACCGATCCTGATGGTGTTTGTAGGTGGCCAGATGACTGTGCGTACTACGCAGAGTCTATTAGTTCGGGGAGGGTCTAGCACGGATTCGGATGACTCTCTTTTGAGGTTTGCTGAATTGAGTAGATGTCCGAGCAGACAGGAGTATGGTGACCTAGCTTGGGCCATTCTTCTTGTTTGCTTAGCCGAAAGGAGCTGAGAGACAAGGCCGTGAAGTATAAATTTACGAGTTAGCACCAACCGCCTACTCAGGAGCGTGAGTATGGAGGACCATGAATAGATTTCGTTGACACACAAGAGTTTGACGACATTTCACACTGTGACATTCTGAATTACCCCTATGTAAGTGGCACCGTAGTGATTTGTTATCTCTCATCACGGATTGTATTTCTTGGGCTGACTCAAGCCCGCCCACTCCCCTTGCCAGCAAGGGGGGATCCAATTTGCGACCAGACAAACTTTTGCTAAATATGCAAGGCACTAGTCACAGTCATCAGCACCCACCATCAAGTTGTAGCCCAGATACATTCCTTCACGCAATCTTGGAAATATACCATTTGCTGTCAGAATCTCGATGTAGCCTTGTCCCACCTCTGATCGCGGCCCCACTTTCTTTGTGTATAATTTCCGCCCCCCCGCCCCCATTCCGTACCTGTTGTATGTCCCTTCTCTTCTACTAGCGAGCCTTATATCTAAACATCAGCGAAGTTCTATTCGAATTAACTGCAGACTTTGCTTTCATCTCTCTGCCCTTTCTGCAGTCTGAGGGTTCATTTCCATCGCCAGTTCAGTTTTCAAGCTCAAACCAGACACTCTGCACTCCAGCTGTTTCGCTTTCTTTCCACTCCGATTACTCGTTCGTCACTACTCGCAGCCGCCGTGGGTCAACTTGTGCTAACAACGGAGGGTTTTCCAACACTACTTCGGTTAACGACAACTCGAAGCCTCTTCTCTGGTGACCCCTTCTTTGAGAAAGCGGGACCTGGTTTGTCCAAGTGCATAAAGGCTTACAACCAGAATTCAACTACCGAAGGCGGCAACGTCTCCCCCCCTCCCTCCCAGAGTTTCTGAGCATCGCGTCATAGAGGATAGCTCGAAGGGCAAGGATTCCCGGGCGGCCACCACGGCTGCCCCTGAGGTTGCCCCCACTGGAAAACTTTGCCGAGCGGAGCAAAGCGACTTGCTCTTGAAGGCTGCCGACAACTTCACGCCTATTGAAAACGCCAAGTACGCCATGACCGCCCGTCGAGCCTCAGCGGGTGAAGCCTCCAACTCGGAGGCCCCTGGCACCCTGTTCCCAAGCCTGCTGAAGACCGCCCCGCCGCCACCCAATCCCCGAACCTCATCGAAGGGGGTTGTGAGGTTGTTATCCGCTACACTTCGAGCGATGAGTTCGAGAACCACACAACGGCCATCACGTCCCCTCTCTGCCGCAACACGTCCTTGACAAGATCAAATCAGACTTTGAATGGGGCATCGATGGTGACGGGCCGTCTATTCAAGTCTGATGATGCGCATTGGATTTGAGTGCTAGGTTGAGGGGGAGATTCATGTTTGCGCTCCGAGAGAACGATTGATCTTGCGGACTTGAGGGATGAGGACCCGCGCTATGAACATGGATTTCCGGTACATTGTTTGGGAAGATAAGTGTCGAAGGAAAACGAGGCTGGGGCGGTACGGATAGAGTTTGTCGATAGGCTGAGTCGTGCTGTATCGTTTGGGGCGCTGGCGACGCATGTGGTACCTTGATGCCAATGAATCCTGTTGTACCAATTGACGCCTATTATGCATCGCCTCGTTGGTCCCTTGTTAATTTCAGGCATTTTCCGGGACCCTTCTCAACAAGTCATCCGCTTTGTGTTAGTCAGTCTTTGTCAACGACAGCAAGGACAAGGTCGCTCATGTCATCAAGTAACGGACATTACCGACGGAGATATTTTCATGACAAATACCCAGCAGCATGCCAAATGCAGATACTTTGGGACGTTTCATCAAGATGCATCCAAAGCTGGAACCAGTGGTGTCACAGCCTCGGCACGCGCAGAGCACCGCTACTAGACGTTGTGATCGGCCACGGAATGCAAGGCCTGCGCTCTGTCAGAACCTGTTCACATACTCTGAGTTTCTATTATAATAGCCTTGAATCAAGCTTTTACCGTGGAACCCTTGTAGCCATATCTCTTCATTCAAGTCAAGGGTAGGCTGGTTGATGGCGAGGCTGTGCTCCATGTCATTGAACGACCTCACTGCACGAGTTGAAGACGGGGTAGGTCCTTCGTGGTAGTTTCTCTCTATAAACCAACCATGATAGGCAGTGACGTCAGTTTTCAGGAAGACCAAGCTTAAACACGCATTGACCATCCATCATGTTGCTGCCGTCGCCGCGTTGTTGCGTGTTCGTATTGTTGTTGTGATCATAGCCTTGCCCCACTTTTCGCTCGCAGGCCCACTTTCTGACAACCAAGTTCAGCGCCACCATTTCGCGCCTCTTCCTCTCACCTTCTCCCAAACCAACACCTCATTGAGAAAACCACATACTTTCTCAACACGGTTTTTTTGCTATTTCAGCTCTCCAGCTAAATTAGAACCTACTTTGCTTCGCAGCAATCAACACCGCGCGACTCTCGCATTTTTGCGACCGTCATTTGTCTCCTCTCCCAATTTTCACTCATCACTCTCTTCTCAACCTCAATCCATCGCCCAAGATGGCCGCAACCACATTCCTCGGTTGCAGACGCAGCAGCACCGATAACTCCATCATCTCGACCGTCTTCGCGACCGACAGCGAGAAACTAGCTCTCAATTCCGCAGCCGACAAGTCTCAAGCTCTGAGCGCTCCTGCCTACCCCGCGCGCCGTGTCTGCTCGATCTTCTGGGACAAGATCAAGACTTCCAGCCAGCTCAACTTTCACTCTCTCTAGCGTTCAGAGAACTTCCGCGACGAGCTCATCGTTCTGAACGAGCAGCAGTCCGACGACAGCCAAGAGTTGACCAGCCCGACCCGGACCTCACCTGTCAGCGACGCCTCTTCAATCACCACTATCGACAGCGATAATAAGAGTGATTCCCGTCAAGAGATCGCTGCCCTCATCATCGGCGGGGAGCCAAAGACTCTTGCCACGGCTGATGACGCCGCAAGCTTTGCCATGAACAAGATCAGCGCCAAGTACAGCAGCACCGCGACAGAGAACGATCACACAAAGGCCGGCATTGCCAATTCGGCCGAGCGATCCGCTGCGCCGAAAACCGAAATCCGCAAGACCGCCGCCGCGAAGCCCATGGTCACGCAGGATTCCCAACAATCTTCCTTCCAGCGCTACGTCACCACCGTTTTCCGCCAAGTTTGCCCGGAGAGCCCGGGCACCTCGACCGCAACCAAGACGAAGAAAACCACTTCGACCAGCCAGGGCACTTTCAAGAAGAACCTCCCTGCTGTCAGCAACACCGACTATTCAGTCGACACTCCTCCTTCTTCCGTGGTCAAGAGGAAGGAGAGCATCGAGGCCACTGAGGGCAAGCTTGTCACATCCCTGAACGCAGCTGCTTTTTTCGAAGCTGCGAACTCCACTATGAGCACTATTGCTGCAAAGTATAGCAAGCCGAAACACAACGATACGGCCCTGTCCACGACCGACAATTCGCAGACCATCAACCACCGCCCTCTTGCCGTGGTAAATGGGCCCAAGCCTTCGCTCCCATGCAGAAAGCACCAGGCGAAGGCCAGACCGGCCAGTGGCTTCTCTGCGACTTAGAAAGTCGTGAAGGATTTTGCCGTGCCTGTCCAGTTCGACCAGCAGTACCTCCTCGCTTCCGACGGCATTGTTTACCTCGCCATGAGGTACGCCAAAAAAAAAATTAGGCCTCTCAAGGAGGGGGAGATCAAGGACTTTTATGATCTCCCGGGAGCCCTTGAGGCACATTGTGCTATCATGGCGGGCGTTGATCCCAACTACGAAACAGATAGCGTGATGGAGGTCCGACTTCGATATGGAGTGTATTGACACCGAGTACGAGGAGGATCATGCTATGGAGACACGCATCCGTCAAGAGACGATGGGCGCCCAAGTCAGTTGTGAAGCGTGGCATTGCGCTACTTGGTAGGGGTCGTTGTTTGGCATCGCGCCACTTGGTTAGGGCTTATTTTGTTGTTTTTCGGTAGGTGAAGGAGCGGTACTCCCTTTGGAAGAGATGAAGACCGGAGAAAGGATATTGGCCACAGGCCGTCTGTTTGTGCCTAGATTGGTGGTGTCCAATTAGGAGTTGTAGGAATATATATTTGTTGACATCCTTTTTTTTTATTTTTTATCTCGTGTCTGTCCGGAGCCAGTAAGGCTCACTGACAGACCTTGGCAAACGTCGATCAGCAAGACGGCACACCAGGGCTCCTGAGGAAGAGGAATTAATGATCTTTGCAACCTGCCCAGAGCTTTCGATACCTAGGTACCCATTGCGAGACAACGGCAAGCGTCGATCCTGCCTTGGAAGAGCGATGCCGCCTAAAGAACCTGCTCCAACAGGAGCAAGCACAGCAGACTTCCTTCACCAGCACCAGCGACTTCCCCAAGCCTGGAGCCGAAGCAGAGCACATCCGCTATCCAGACCACAGCTAAGGATGGTCCTCTGGCTACCAGCAAATACCACACTCTTTTACCAGAGCCGCCGTCACTAGCCCTGTCACAGCCGGGACGAAGCGAGCAACCTCCTCTCACAAGATCGTTTCCCAGGATGAGCTCGCGACCGCTGAAGATGCTACCTCCTTCTTCGGCGCCGCCGGCTCTGCATTGGTCTCAGTTTGCCTCCAAGTACGGCAAGCCGTCGTCCGCCAACATTCTCAACCCGCGGCCAGCAAGCCCCATGCCTCTGGACAATTATCCATCACTCACCGAGAAGGACGCCGTTCTCAGCCTTCGAGGAGGAGAAGCCTAACCAGTCACGGCTTGCCGTTCCATCCAAGGCCAGCAACCCCCGCCACAGTTTAAGAAGCCGTTGGGGAATCCACTGTGCCTGGGCGGTTCGAGCGACACAACCCTGATCAGTGACACCGGCATTGTCTACATGGCGATGACGTACGCGCACGTCAAGGAAGCCCTTAACGAGAATCAACTTGATGAATTTTACAAAGCTTCCCGGGAGCCCTTTGATGCCCATTACCAGGCAATGGGCAAGACGAATGCACACTCAGGGCCGGAATGCAAAAGGAGCTGAAGCACGCGCCATGCCTCCCAAGGACCAGAGTTTCCCTCCGTGATGTTATCCCCCCCACAAGACCAACAACCATTCCGCTGTCCCCGAGAATGTCCGCGAATTTGCAGTGTCAGGACAATTCGATCGGAAGTACGTCATCGCCTCCAACGGCATCGTGTACTTGTCAATAAAGTACACCAAGAAGAGCAGAGCTCGACCACTATTACAATGTCCCCGAGGCTTTCGACGCGCACGTCAAGGTCACGACGAGCCTTGATGTCGACTTTTGAGGACGACAGCGCCATGGGAGGCGCATTTTCATAAGCAGATGACAAACGCCCAAGTTTCCTGACACTAGAATGATTTTCTCACACAACTTGGGGACGGTGATTACGATTGTTGGATTGGTAAAGGGGGCGGATTCTCTCGGTTGAGGCGAGAGGAACACTCGGCAAGGAACCAGTATAGGCTACAGGGTCAAGCTGTGATCAGACATCTCAGTCTTCTATAAAGCTGAGATCGACTTTGATGGGAGTCTTGTGTGCACCATCTGGAGGAGTTAACAAAGGTTACATTTGCCAGAGCTGGAGCTTGCAGGCTGCTGTGTAGAAAGAGGCTAGTTGTTTTCTTGTAGTATTAGATTCAGACCTCCATGTAGGAACAAAGAGTTGCCCACATGCTCCTTCGTTCCGTGATTTTCTGTCGTGACCGTGTAATCCAACGGCATTGATGTCCCGACAATTTCCCTAGGTAGGTAGTCTTGTCGTCTCTATCTAATGTCGTGCTTTAAGAGATATTCACATATAACCCCACTACGAACCACACCCGTTGCTTGGGCGTGGAACCACTGAAGACATCCCCACTAACCCAGCGAGCTTGCGTAGTGCCCTTCCGGCAATGCTTAAGGGGACGGGCACGTGGGCAAGAGCATCATGTCACCACAACTGCAAAGCAGCATTCAAATGAACTTTCAATCCTCTTCGTTTTACACGCCAGCATCTCCGCTAGCACATGATCTACACACCCATAATGAATGATGATGAAGCTGAACCCAGATCCCAGAATTAACCCAAAAGACTCCAACGCATAACCAGGCAGACCTTGTTGCTTCCCTCCCTGGCCCCAGCCCATGACCCAAATGTTGCCAGAATGCAAATAGCTCGTGTCCAACTGTTGTATCCCATGCCCAACCTCGTGGTCTCTTTCCAGTACTCCAACGCCGAACCACAATCCTGACCATCTAAAAATAGTGGGGTATCTATTGTAAGTCGCTGACCTGCCTTGACGGGCGTTGCTGAATGACGCCAATGTCTTCAAGATGAAATGAGACCAAAATACAGATGAAACAAAGTGAGGAGAGTGGCTATGTGCCTTGATCGGCTGTCTTGGCCCGTTTCCGAGGAGGCGAGTCAGGCTGCCTCATTCGAATAGGCCGTCGCCAGCGAATGAGGCCATTAGCTGTAACGCGTTCTTCACGCTTCGCGCGACTACTTTGCAGGTAGTGTGTTAGAAAAGGTGAACGGTGATTTAGGGGGGATGGGGTACGCACATAGTAGCTAGAGCCTCGAATGTGTGGGTCTCGAGCTCTAGGATCTCTTCATCCTCATCCTCGTACTTGCGAGTCGTGGACAGGGTCAACCCTTCAACGGGAGCCGCTAGGTAAGAGCCTTCCGGCAGTGAATGGTCCCCATCGAGGGTGATGGAGGAAGCGGGAGTGTCCTGTCGCGGGGCTGCGTTGGAAGGTGTGACGTTTGGCCCGGCCTCGGTTGATGGCTGTTCCATCACGACAGCGAGCCATTCGTGCGATTGACTCATGTCTGACAAGTAGCGAGCCATGGGATTGTTCGCGCTGACAGATGCAGTGGCGATATCGTCGAAGCTGAGCGTGGGCTGCGGCTCGGGTTGCGGCGGTTCAACAACCACAGGCGCAGCTGGGGTGATGTAATCGGTTGCAACACTGACCGCTGGTGAACCTGGGCCAGATCCAGGGCAGGGTAAATAATCCTGGTACGGAAGCTGACATCGTGAATCGGGACCAGCGAGTGCAAGGGCGATTTGTTCGTGACGCTCGAAAACCTTGGAGAACCTGTCCAGAAGCAAGGGAATATCGCTGTCATCGTTGTCCGCGTCGTCGTCAAACGTACTGAACTTTGGCTTGGCAGCCAATTGGCGTGCGGAATTGGCGGGGGATTGCGCAAAAGCTTCTTTTGAGAATGGGTGGTCCAGAAGTGACGTCGGCAATGGTAGCTCCAAAGCCATGGCCAGATGATGCGCTGGAGAGAACAAAGGGTGGCATATTATACTGGAGCAGGTCAGCATGAGGGCCCCCAGCCAGGAGCGAGTCAATGGCGGCTCACGGAAGATGGTCAATGCCAATGGACGTGGAATCCCGCTCGAAGTCGTCCTCGTCGTCGAGAATCACGACATCGCGGCCAAAGGCGACGCCGAACAGGAGATCGGCAGCTGCCATGGTGGTCCAAATGGCAGCGGGCGCGCAGCCGTTCGCATGGCACGGGGGGATCGGCTCGGGGTCTTATGTGATTCGCGATAGGAAGAAGTGCGCCGTCCTCTGGCAAGGACAGCCCTCGGGCTGGGCGGCGCAACAGCGTCGCGGGTTTGTCGGACAGGTCCAACGTCAAGGCGGGAGCGGGCAGATGCGATGCGATGCGATGCAAGGCAGCAGGAGCACACAGTGTTGGATCGGTTGAGCAGCACCAGCCCGACCCAACGGAATGGATGCGGCGCTGTGGATGCCAAACGTAACGGCTGACGAGGTGAGCGTCGGTGGACAAGAAAAATTGACGGGCGAGCTCTGGGGTTCTTGCACTGGCAAAGATGCACACAGACAGCGCTCGCAAGGACAGGGGTTGATGGAGGGGGGAAGCGCAGACTGGCCGGTGCTCTGAGGTAGGATTCGGGGAGGCGTCCGTTAAACCCCGTGCCGTAATTTGGGGAAGGCGCGAACCGCAGGGGAAAGAGGCGGCGGGCAGGTTTTTGGTGGGGTCGAGGGAGCTGAAACCAAACGAATCAGTGCCCAAAGAGGAAAAATGCAAGCTGGGGGGAACGGCAACGCAGCCGACTTGAGCCGTGCAGGGCGAGCGAGCCGACCTCCGCTGGCTTGAGCCCCAGCAAAAAAAGCAAGGAAAAGTTACATCGCGACGGGAATCACAAACGCGACACGTTGCGATTCTTCAACGCACGTCAGCTTCAGCGGATAACATCCTTCAGCGAAAAACCCCACCAATGGTTATAACAGCACCCCTAGATAACACTCATCCTTCTCTCCCAGGACGCCGCGCTGCGGCAGGAGTCGGGAGCAGACCTCGGCGTCGTCTTCAGAGTGGGGAATTCTCCATTTTCGAGGTGGACAAAGCGCAACAAGGTCCCCGTTGGCGAACCGCGCGCACAAATTGGTCCAATTTCTCCTTTGCCTGCCGCGAACGAGCGCCGCCCCCCTACGCTGTCGCGCAAAAAAAGAATGAACACCACTCGTTAGACCAAATGCGAGTCGACTCGACTGCTCTTTGACACTTTGCGCCTCACCTCCTCACCGACTTGGCGCACACATATGTACTCCGTAGCACAGACAGAATCCACAACAACGCAATTTACCACCGCGCCATCGAGATCGATGTATAACAGCCAGTTTGTGCAATGGAAGCAACACACGTGTAACCCACCATCGTCCCGCGCACGTAATCCTTCCCCCCCCCGCCCACATCAACCCATAGTCCATCACCCAGTACATCACACACAGTGCCCGCCCCCACGTCGCACCCAAGGCCCAGGACCCGGAGCACTGGGACCAGCCACTCTCCTCCCCATGCAGTCTGCAGAGTCCCCGCGTCGACGAATCGCACACCACAACGACAAATGCACGCAGCCTGTGCCGCCGGGGAATAGAATCGTCGCTCTGCCGCTGCGGCGCTGCGCTGCGCTCCTTCTTCCTGATGGTGGGCTGCGTCCCAGCCCCCCGGGTCAGTCGACGGGAACTCCTCATCAGCCAGCCGCCTTGACCTTCCTCCTTCGTCGCTCTCGCTCGGTCGCTAACGCTGATGCTGGGCCGCAGTTGGTGCGCGCCCCCATCTTGTTTTCTGATGATCCCTCGCCGTCGCCTCGCCCCGGCTCCTGCATGGTATCACAGCCGCACCAAGCAAGCCGGTTTCGCCAGATTCTGCCTTTGCCCGCAGCGGACCACACCTCTTCCGTGCTGTCACGCCACTCGAAGCGCACACAATCGCGACACCCCGCTTGAACCCGCGCCATAATCGAGCTAACGTGCCAAGCGAAAGGATTCCGTTAGGCTGCCAATGCTACCACTCCCTCGGGTCCAGCAATAGGGTGGATCTCCTCTCCACACCCCCTTTTGCAGGCATGACGGCAAAGTGGGACGCGAAGGAAGCCTCACAAGAGCGGTGGGACTTGCATCTTCAAAACACGAATGACATTACGCTATTTTAGAGTCTAGAGAAATTGCGCCCACTTCCTAAGTTTCGGCAGTTCAGCCCACATCCCGCCGCAACCGCCCAAGTATTCGGTAGGACGAGACCATCCTGGGTACCGAAAGAGCCCAGGGGACGGCACACCGCTGGTCTGGTCCGCGAACCACCTACCCGCGTCCTCGTCGAACTTCCGCCGATCAGCCCCCTGCGAGCGAATTCTCTCGGTCAGCACTCTGTCATGTCACAGCGCAGCTCCGACGCCGCCATGGGAAACCACGAAGTCGAACTCACCTCCGCAACCTCCGCCGCCGCCGCCGCAGCCGCCCCCTCCTCCTCCACCTCCACCACAGCCACCACAGTCTAAGACAGGCATGTTAGCTCATTCCGGGAAGCAACTGAGAAAGAAAGTGCGAACTTACCTCCACTCGCGGAACCGCCATTCTACCAACCTCATGTCAGCATCGTGTACTCTCCCAGCCAAGTTGGACGGATCGCTACTCACGCCAGGCCCACCGCATGCTCCCGCGGCAACACCTCCCCCGCAAGTGCCATTACAACACCCTCCTGTCGACCCTCCTCCGCAGGACGTAATGACCGCAGGACAAGCCCCATAGTACATGCCCATTGACCACCACATCGGATACATGTACGCGCCATAAATAGCATACGGGTAGCCCCAGTGGTCGTAGTACTCTATCTTGGGTGGGATCTTCCGGCCCTTCTTGGCCGCCCTCTTTTGCGCCTTGGCGTAGGCCGCGTCGAGCCGTTTTCGGTGGACCTCGCCCATATAGCGCTGGACACTTCGGGTGAAAGAAGCCGGCGCTCCAGGGCTGCTCTGCGTCTTGACTGAGTTGTGAGAGGAGATGTGGGCCGAATTAGAGGGCGGGCATAGCTTCGCTGCGCCAGAGGTGTGGAAGGATTCGGCCACTACATTCGCGAGTCAGAAGCAGCGTGCTTGGGGCTGGATAAGGACTTACCCTTCTCCTGGTTCGACAGTCCCAGTACCTTCCCAACAGGGCTGATGAGCGAAGAACGGATGGCTATGACGTTGTCAGCACACCGAACGGCTGGTCGGCCGCGTCGACTCACATTCGCAGTACCAACAGGTACATTCGCTGTACACCTCGCCGTATTTCTCCTGATATTCCTTGCTTGTCCACTCGAAATGCTTGCTCAGAGCTTGCTCCTCGATCTTGTCGTCGTGGTCGATGAATCTCGCTGTTCTCAAAACCATGAACTGGTAGTACGCGCTTGGGCTCAACTGGTGCGTGTGCCAGGCAAGGTCCACGTCGAGCGTGGGAACCGCGATACGATCAGGACTGGCCGCCATGATATCGACAAACCGGTTGTACTTGATGCGAAGTCGATCCATCGTATCCCTTGCCGACGGGCTGTGGAGCCAGTCCAGCTTGTACATCTTCTCGACAAAGATGCCCTGGCGCATGACAGCCGCGCAGAGATCCAGGGCGAATGGGCTGAAGTTCTCCCAGTAGCGTGACATCATCTTCCGGATACATATCCTAGCGATGGGATCCAGGCGATATCGACTCTTGGATGGATCAATCGCTGTTGGTGGCAGTGCGTCGATCTGTCGCACACTGTCCCTGTCCCCAAAGATTTTCTCGATTTCGGAGCGGACGTCACGCATCGTCGGTTGCGCGATACGCCTAGAGGTAACCAGCTCAACCATCTTGGACCGAATCTGATTGCAGCCGCTCTTCAGAAGACGATTCGGAAACGTTCGAGGAACCCTGGCCCTCCCGATGAAATCGATGGGCGGTGTGTCGGGCTTTCCGGTGAGGGGGTTCAGAATCGTTCCGGGCATTGGCCGGCCGATAGGGGCCAACAATGCGCTGGTGTCTGCTGCGAACTTGGCGGCCGAAAGGAGTTCTTTGCAGATGGTAACACCGCAGCACAGACATCGGTATTGCAGATCTCCATCACCGTATCCATTCCCGGTCAAGTCGGGGAGCCCGTCGAAGCCGTAATCTTCTGGCATGCCGCACGTCGTCCAAGGAATCTGGACCGGGGTGCTGCAGCGGGGGCACCTCATAGTTTTGAGGAGAGGGTCGTCCGCGTTTTCCCAGGATAGCCCAGTCCTGGCACACCACAAAGCTTTGCAGTCGTCTGAGACGTTGTATGCAAAGTCGGTGTCGATGGCTCGATGGATAAGCTCCCACGGCATGCCGGAATGCCAAACCGCACGAAATCCCGACAACATCGAATCTTCGAGGTACGACTGGGGGTTGAGCATATGTGTGTGCCAAACCATCAGCACATCTGAAGCATGATTAGAACTGACGACTCTTCATGGGTAAGAAAGGCATACCGAGCGGTGGGAGCATATCCTCAGTCCATTCGATCCGAGGGGGGTTGTTGTCCTTTGTGAAGTCGATGTAGGCGTCAGACGAAGTGGCCAGCATATCCGCCTCGGACAGTGGCCTCGCGGGGAAGGTCTTCCGCAATGCTTCGTATCGTTCGACGGCTCGAGCTACGAACAAAGCCCATCTCTTCTCGCGGATCTGGCTCAGCACCTGAAGTTGCTTGTCCTGCAGCCTCTCCTCGATGCTTCTGTCTGGGTTGTAGTTGGCGACTGGGCCAGCGCGACTGTCCCAGAGGCTCCAGAGTCCATCGGTATAGCCGACATCCTCCTTCATCGACTGGATGGCGTAGAGAAGCTTCAGGTGGGCAAGGCAGGCATCGGATGTGGGGAAGTACGACGGTGTTGGGTTCGCGAGGCTCAGTTTTTCGAAAGCGGCGTTGACGTTGACCGGCTCTGGGGGGTCTTCGGTCGTTGCGCCATTTGGAGGTGATCGGCCGCTAGCAGCGGCTGCTGAGGGGCTGGCTTCGGGGGCCGCTACGGCGCTATATGCGGGTGGGGGAGCCGACGCATCTACAGACTGGGTCGAACCTCTTGCTGAAAGGCTGGACTCGCCCGACTTGCGCAGACGAGCTGTTGTCCTGGACATGGCGATCGTGTGTGCGGTAAGACGTCAACAGTCGAAATGGCAGCGATGTAGCGTCGACGAACGCGGAGGTACGGGGTGGATAGAAGTGCGGGGTGGGACGGCAGCCGTTTAAATCCACACGGATACGATCAGCTCAGGTCTCAGGTGGGACACGAGGTCCACCGTTGGTGGCTTTGTCTCGGTCGCGACTGCTCTCCCTTTGCCACGCAAGCGCTGGTGTTGCACGACATCGGATCCTTCAGCGCCAGATGCGATTTCCAGAACAACACGTTCTCCGACAGCTCGCCATTCTCGTCCACCGAGACAACGATGGCGTCAACCTTGCGATTTGCCCTTTCGCAGCGTCCGTGGGGAATGGTGTGCAGCTGTTTTGCACTGCCTCGAAATCAGCGACGTGGGGCGCTCAACTCGGTGCCCGTTTGGGGTAGTTTTGGGGCTCGGGCCAGACCGAGCAGTCAAGCTTTGCCCGCATGAGCCATTGCGGGATTCAGCATCTGCCAATGAGGGGTCACCACCGCCGCACGCATGTCAAGGCCTTGGCGATGGCGTCCAGTCTCGCAAAGCACCATGCGGTTCGGCAAGCGTCGCTTGGGACGCTTCCGTTGCGGGGACGGTTTGGGAAGTGCTCGGTTCCACAAGGCAGGTAAGACGGGCTATTGGTTTACTGCCTGCAACTCAACGTCAACCCTCTCCTCGGGATGCTGTTCTAAAGACCGAAAGGGGCTTCGCTAAGAATGAGCGCGTGGCCATGCCCGGCACCGATTCTCTAGCGTGGCTACAGCGCAAGGTGACAACGATCCAGATGACACATTGGAGATGACGAAAACTGTGCGTTTCGACTTCAGCTCTCTCCTCGCGTGCGTGGGGCAAACCTTGACTTGCCATCATGTAGGCTGTTAGTAATCGTAAACTGAGGTGAATAGGCTAGATGGTCGATTGCATCTGTGTTCTATGACTCTCTGTTGCCAAGCTAAAGTGATAAAAGTTGGCACCGTCGACAAACATGCTCATCAACACGCCCAAACAAACGTTGCTCAGGGCGGGAGTCGGAAAGATTCTCCATCGTGCAGTCAAACACCCGCCATGTCTGCCTGTGAATGCTTCGCTGGTTTCCCTACTGAAACGACACCTGTCAAGCAAGTTCAACTCATCAAGCATCGTTGATCAACTTTCCACGACACTGGTCTCCTAGTCTTCAAGATCTCGCCAAACGACACGTAGTCCCACTTCGGACCCCTCAAAACACCCGCGAACATGTGCATTAGGATGAAACCCGTCTGCCCCGCCTGCGGAATTCGAAAGGGAGAATACGTTCCATACCTCTGCGCCACTGGTACCTGCAAGGTCAACAACTGCAAGGGCAGGGACGCCATTTCCATTCCCGTTTCACTGGAAGAGTTGACGGCGTGCGATGAAGAGAATTGCCGCCTCAACCCCGAGGTTCGGAAGAAGCTTTTGAAGGAGGTGCTGGAGTTGCGAAAGAAGATTGGAGATCTCAAGCACGACCCGAAGAATCCGCCTGATGATGATTTGGAGGATGGGATTGTTATGGTTTCAGGGAGTCTCTCGTTGGATTGAGTACTCGGGTCCAGATGGGCGCTAGGAGCTTTGATGGGGTGCGATTGAGTCTCAAGGATGGGCAAAGGGCATCGAGATGTTCAAGGAAGTCACGATGTACGAATATTGTCTCGCTGAGTGGGACTGAGTGCTGCATCGCAGTCAGGGATTGAGGAGCGCGGTCAAGACTTTTGCATTGCGTTCGTAACAATAGCATTCAGGGGGGCTGAATCATGAGCAAATCACAACAAACCTGATGCCTCAAACTGTAATGTGACCATGAATGCCAACCACCCCCTGAAAATCAACAGCTCCTATCCGTGTTCCTCAAAAGCTGGGCGCCTCCCTTCCATAAAACCCCCCTCAATAATCCATCTTTCCCACCTCCAGCCCCTGGCTCCTCAACGTCGAATACACCATCCCAAGTGAAACAGGAAGTTCGGGAGGTTATATCCTAAGGTATACCCCCTTCCACCCCACGCAGCCGTCGATTCATTCCCGTACGTCACTTCTAGTGTGCGCTCTTCTACTCCTCCTAATTCAACCGGTTTAGCGGATTAAAGGAGTGTGATTGATTTCTCGTGTCGGGTGAGGAGTTGGTCGAGGGTGAGATTAGTGTCCCAATCTGGCTTCTCAGCTTCTTTTTGGGTGAGGAGCCCCTGGCTGCTTATAGCGAGGTTGATGCATGATTGGACGTGGAAGGCGAGTGGCTGAGCATCATGAGGGAGCTTTGCTGAGGGCAGAGAGGAGGAGGTGGTTGGGTGGGATGAGGCTTTCCAAAGTGAGGAGGGCGCCTGGGGAACACGGATTTCGTGCAAGTGTTGGCGAAATCCGACGGTGTCCACAATTGTATTGTTCCAGGTAGGGGACTTCGTTACTCGGTCCCCTTGCAACCTGGAGGCTTTGAGATCTCAGGGGAGCCCTCTCAAGTCACTTCCCGCATTGCGCCCAGCGCCATGTCATTCATTCATTTGGAACTACCTTGATGCTCTTATAGTGACAAAGTGACAAAATCTATGCCATTCTCTCAAGGTACCCACTCCAGCATTGCTCCAAGTCCACCCTCTCCTGAGGTATTGCCACTTGAGCAAGTACCCGTCCAAAAGCGCCAAGCCCCTATTCCTATTCTAATCCAACATCGCCAAAATCTAGCATTCAGCATCTCCTCATAAACATTGTAGAAACCACCATGCAGAACATGATTCTTTGAGTCTCTTTCTCCCCATTGTCCTGCTCCCTCCATGAATTACGAAGCACTCTCCTGATTGGTCCCAACAGCATTGGTGGCTGGGAGATCTGTCCCTCTCCCGCTCGGTGCGGGGGCGGGGAGGGACCCCCAATTCGTGCCAAAGAAGGGAAAACGCGCAACTTTCTTGGCTCAGATTGCGTGATGGGCTTGGCCCCTCGCGCAATCCCTGCGCACCCCAACTTTCTCCCATTGATTTGATAGAGACCCCCAGCTCCCAGCTCCAGCTTCCAGCTTCCAGCGCCCAGGAAGATTCCTGCTCAATTGATGATCAGGGTCTTCTCCAATTGATTCTCGCGCGTCGCATCGCATTGTGTTTTTTGTTTTCTTGTTTCTAGTCAATTGCCCACCGCCAAAATGTCCTCCTCCGACTCAGTCAAGGTCCTCATCGTCGACTCCCCCTTCGCCAATATGGCTCCCCTCTACGAAGTCGATCCCGCCGCCGACGTCCTCCTCATCGTCCCCCCTTCCACCAAACCCTTCGCACCATGGGACGACCCGACCCCAATCACTACCGCGCACAAGACGTCCAAAGCGCTCGCTTCAACCTCGGGATTGCGCATCAAGGCCTCCTCGAAGCACCTCTCGTCAGCATCGCGAGTCTTCCGAAATAAACTCCAACACGCAAACACCAAGACAAGCACGCAGTCCGACGGACGGGTACATCTGTCTCTAGCAGAGGGCTTCACCCCCAAAGCAGTAACCATCGTCCTAAACGCAATCCACAGCCGCGGCTCCAAAGTCCCACGCGCAGTCGACCTCGAGACGCTCGCGCAGATTGCGCTATTCGTGGATAAGCTGCAGCTATATGATGCTGTGGAGGTGTATGCGGATCGGTGGATATCCAAGCTCGAGGATTCGATCTCCGATGCGCATGATCGGGATTTGGTGCTGTGGTTGTATGCGAGCCATGTGTTTAGGAGGGCGGAGGTGTTTAAGAGCGTGACGAAGGTGGCGGTTGCGCATAGTACGGGGCCATTGAGGGATTTGGGGTTGCCGATCAGGGAGAAGATTATTCGTATGTTTTTTTTTTCCTCCCCTCTTTTTTTGGTTATCGGGATGTGCTGACTATGGAACTAGGTGATATCGATGCGCAGCGGCAAGCACTGATCAGCAAATCCCTCGGCATCCTCCACAACACCCTCCACGAGCTCGCCTCGGGCAAGGCCTCCTGCTCCAAGTTCTCGTGCGACTCGTTCCTCCTCGGCGAGCTGGTCAAGACGCTCCACAAAAATAAGCTAGCCCCTTGGCCGCGTCCCGAAAAGCCATTCGTGGGCGCAAGCCACGCTGCCATCGTCGAAGCGATCAACAGCAGCGCGCAGTTTCAGTGGAAGAGTACAGGGCCGGCAGTGGATCTTTGGGGTGCGCCGGTGAATGGGACGGAGAAGATTCTCAGTCGGAAGAGGAAGAGCCCGAACCAACAGCCTATTACTCCCGAGTCGTCTCCTGAGCCGGTTTCTAGGTCGGGGAGCAGCTTCGATACGCACGCTTGCGATGCCAGGAAGCTGCTTGGGGGATTTGATGAACTTGATGGCCTGGAGGATGGGATTGTTGGGCTTGAGCTGGAGAGCAGTTTGGGGTTTCAGAGATATTGAAAGAGGGAGATCTTTTTCAGGGGCGTCGAGGTGAGCCGCAGAAAGGGGGCGATGAGGGGGCCAGGTGATTGAGGGTGGCGCATATATGATTGGGGTGTGCCTCGATGGCGCTGGAAAAAGCTCTTGTGAGAGTTCGAAAGGGGGGGGGGGGGGTTCTTTTATTGCAATACCCGCATATCTGACATGGCGAATCTTTATATATAGGTTCTGTGTCTTTCTTTTCATCTGTCTAATAAACAAGGGTGTGAAGCAGCACGTGACGTCTTCCAAAGTTGGCTCACAAATTTTGACCGTAGAAAACAAACTTTGAGAGGCACCTGTGCTTCGCGTCCACGTCTGCTCGCAACCTTTGCGCCCTCGACCATGCTGCCCCAACTGGGGGCGCTTTCTTCTCTCGGCGCTCTACGCAGATGCCAACGAAGTGTCATCAATCTCTCCGCCGTTTCGGGCAAACCGCGATGCAAAATGTCTTTGGTCTCGGTCGGACGCACTGATTCCTTCGCAACGGAAGCAGCTGTTCAAGGCGTTTCAGGTCGAGAATACCGCATCGAAAAAACCCTTGCTGAGGACGCGACCCGCTAATTACTATGCGTGTATAAGGCGACGTGAGTATTTATTTCCCTCTCCCACTGCCAGGTCTGGGCTCATATTCGCACCAGTGCCCAAGGCCAGCCCTTTGTCCTCAAAACCATGACACCCGGCGAGTTTGAGTACCGCAGGACCTCCAAAAGTCGCTGGCGTCTTGCCCAAACGTTCGAGCCGCTGTCGACTTTGTTCCGGAATTCGAGCTGTTCCTCTACCGATACCTAGTTGGCGATCTCTTGCGGCTGAGCAAAAAAGAGACCGTGTCAAAAGAGGCAAGGCGCAGCATCCTGCGAGGCGCCGTCACCGGACTGGCAGAAATGCGCGATCGCAACATCATCCACACAGGCATCAAACCGAACAATATCCTCTTGAACTACGAAGAAACCGCCGACGGCACCATCACCGTAGCGCGTGCGGATAAACTCTACCGTAGACCTCGGTAACAGCGCCGCTAGACTGCTCAGTGGTCTTTTTCTCGATAACCAGGGTTGGGGCGACGATTGTCTGCAGATTGTGCAGGTACATGAGAAGGTCGTGCGTTGAACCTTTTCTTCGGCCCGGTCCGCCCACTCGCGCTCTTGGTTCGCTCGTTCTTCTGCTTGTTTCAGCTGCGCCTGGAGCTTGGCAAGTTGGTGCTTTAGGTCGGACATGATGGAAATGCTTGGGGTGCATCTGGATTGAAAAATGTAACAAAAACGACGTTGATGGAGCGGAAAGCTGCAAAACGCGACGAAGCGCACGGAAATGCGGGGAAGTGGTCAACTGGCGCGGTAACGCGTGTAGTTTTAACGTGCACGTGCAGGACTCCCGTCGCGCCTGTGCATCTAGCGTGGATAGTATCTCTGGAGATTGACTTTGTGGCTGTAAGCCATGACTAAACGCCACGTATCGAAAACGCAAACACCAAGGCCCCGTTTTTGGGGGAAAAATAAGTGTATTTGCACCGTATCCCACACGTAGCCCTTGACTTTTTGCCACATCGCCACTACTGCGGCAGCGCCTATATGAGTTGCGTTTAAGGCATTCTTTTAGCTACCGGGAGGTATTAGAAGTGGTTAAAAAGACCGTAGGGGTTACCTTCAATACCTCCCTCTATCTGAAAAGAGGTGGTGGAAGATACTTTTTATACCTCCTGTCAGCTGGGAGGAGGCCGTAAGCGTTACTTATAATACCTCCCGTTAGCTGGAAAGCGGTCTCTGGTGCAGTGATGGTAAAGGCTGCCGCAGTGGCGGTGATGTATCATTTGTGGGGATACGGCACCTATAGACCGATACCAGGGTGTAAATAAACACTCTTAACAGTCTTAACTACTACTGTCCACTTGTTAGCACACGAAGCTGTAATTGCATCGCCGCCACGTTCCCATTTTCTCTCTCACTACTACTGTCTAAAACCTCTGGGATTACAACCTGATTAACAGTAAGATTCCCTGTGAGAAGTGCACTAGCCTCTATTTACCCCCAGGCCTAGTACCATGAAAAAAAATCCTTTCCTTCATTTTTAACTTCATTATCTCCCCAGAATCCCCAAGTGGATCAGACCGGAACAGAAGAGTTTATGACCAAGCCCAAAATGAAGCTTCTCCTACCAACGGGCTACTTGGCAGTGTGTGAATATCCGAATCAGTAACCGTCTCGCAGTACGCCGGCCGGTAGGGAAGCGTGATGTTCAGAAGCTCCTCTGCAGCTTCATTCATGTCATCAACTGACACGTAGGAAATACTCCCCAGCTCGTCATCCTCAGTCGTAAGACTTCCCATGCTCGAGCCGGTGTATGACTCTGGAAGCGACTTGTCCAGTGATGAATGACTCTCCCGTGAGGAGTCTGTACCCTTCTCTTTGTAGGGGCTGGGCGTGATAGGGGGCAGTTTACCCATCGATCTAGAGTGCGGCAAGCGACGACCATGCGAGTAGCTGCTGAGAAGAGTCCTGAAGGCCCTTTCGGCCCTTTGGATGGTCAAGGGGGCGGGCTCTTCAAAAAGAGGTGAGAGCGTCGGTGTGGCGAGAGGCTTACGAGGTGAGCGGGATGCTCCACTTGACGGGGTAAAGCCTCGCGAGGGTGGATGAGATTGGGGTGATGAAATTTCGCCTTCTTCTGCAGAAGACTCGCTGATCAATGGCTCAGTACGAAGACAATTCACCAATGGGGTAGACGGAAGCTTCCTCGGAACCACAAGGGTCCGGCGGTAACTAGGCGCCCTGATTGGAACGGGCTGCAGAATGGGATGAGACAGCAAGGCCGCCATGAGGGGACCCTGGTCCGTAGGAAGGGATGGCAAAGACTTTCTGATGATAGGCGAACCCAGCATTGGCACCGGGGTCTTCATTACGGGCAAGGGCTTTCGTGGAAGCGAGGGAAGAGACCTGTTGGTATTCAACACAGGTCTGGGAATCTTTGGCAGAGGTTTGCAAGTGACTAGAGGTCTAGCCCCAGTAAGTCTGGGAAACACAGAAACCTGAGCATGCCTATTTCTGACGCTGTTGTTGGGGTGAATGAACGGCGAAGGCTCCCGGCTGGGATAAAGAGAAGCTGGGCCAACAGCACGAGGGGTGGGAAACCGCGGACCTTGCGGTCTTCCTGGTCTCGATGAAATGCTACCTCTCAACGACTCGTACGCAGCCTTGCACTCCCTTTGACGCTCCTTGTATCTCACATCCTCTCGATACATCTCAAATGGTGTCTTGACACGCTCTCTCGGTCCTACAAGTCTTCCTTGTGTCTCATCTCGTTTCGGCACTGGCTTGCGTCGGAATGGGCGCGGTATGCTTGGTCCTCGCGGACCAAAAATTGGGGGAATGGTCGGGGTTCTCGTGCGCGAGATGGCGGGTGCTTGGGGAACAGGTCGCTCACTGGCGCGCTCCGCCATTGTTGGCTTGGGGATTCTGAAGTACATTGCGCTCAATGTTCGCACAGCGATGGGAGTATTGAGAGTGTTGATAACCACCTTTTCTGTCCGAGAGGACTGAACGCACTACGTGACGATGCCACCAAATAAAAGCAAGGCGATAACTCCTAGACCTGTGACTGCGGGGCAGTTATTGACTAGGTGACTTTCGCGATTCAGCTATCGGCGATTGTTGTCGTGACGCGAGAGACGCGTTGGTGTTGACTCAGTGTGTGAGCGCGGAATCGCAGTCAGAGTCACGAATCCGTCGCAAGCGACTGCAAATTGGTGTCTCTCGGTGATGAGCGCGACGCTGAATGAAGAGCGGTCGACTTGGCGAAAATTGCTAGCAGGCTAAAAAGGTAGCAATAGGCACAACGTTACTGCTCAAGCTGCACAACAGAGGAAAGCGGCTGAAGTGAGAGGCAGCGACGCAGCGACGACTCAAGATGCGCAAAAATATATCTCAAAAGGAGAAAAGTGACGAGGGAAATGAGCCGAAGCTCGAAAGATGATGAAAACACAATAGGCGACTTAAAATCTGATAAAGTGTCCCTGTGATTGATGAGATGAGTTTGCTGTTGTGTGATGAGTTGAGTCGAGATTGAGTCGCGTGTCAGAAAGTTGCTGAGTCTCTGCTTGAGTCAAAGTGGGGCAAACCGCAACTCCCAGGCAACCACTCAGACACAACAACAAACGCGTGTTGCATCACTGCTTTGCCCCTCCCCCGGTTTCGCCAAACAACTCGCGCTTCAGTCCACTGCAAGTCCCAAGCTCCCCGCTCAGCAGCTCAGAAGCTATATCGCACCCAGAGCTGACAGCAGTGTCTGGACTTCGGCCAACCCTGACAGGAAATAGCAGTAACAACCCTGTGGCCAAGCCTATCCCTACACCACCAACGCCATCTCCTTCTCCTGTGGCGTGCACTCCGCGCGCAATTTCGGTCTCTTCAAATGCTAGCATAGGTTGAACGGGATTCATAATGGGACAAGGTGAGCAACTTTTTCAGACATCTAATCTCCTTCCCTGCTGGACAGCATCAAACTCCTCCATACCAATAGCACCTTGCCGCCGACCAACATCCCCCACGGGTAGGGCAGGACTCTCGGGTTCCGTGGCACTAAACAGAACCTTGTCCTTCCCATATCCTCGTTCTAGCCTGTCCAAGCTATCTGGTAGTTTCGCACCCCTGACGGAGTCGGACCCTATCGTCGGCGGTCCACTCCCAAGGCTTGTTTGCTGCTCGGGTAGCCGCAGCGCACAGCGCAGCTTGCTCCAGAGCAAGCTGACGAGGGGTTTGGTGGCGAGGAGACAGGCGCAAACGATGGCCGTGTTAACCTCGGCTGAAGTCCAGTGCGCTATGGGGACAAAGTCCCACGAAAAATCCTGCGACCCGATAATGGGCTTCATCAGGAGGGCTCGAAGGAGGGAGATGAGACAAGCACTAGAGATAGTCAAGTCAGAACAATAAGAACCAAAATAACAGAGATGGTTTTGAACACACAAGAAGCCCAGCGCGAAGATGAGCAGCAGCATGAGTCGCTGTTTCAGCACCACTCTCATGAGGATGACAACCGGCACCGGTAGCGCGAACATTAAAAAGTCCGTCACAATGTGAAAACCGATGCCCAGCCACATATAGACGGGGCTTCTATGGCAACTGCCTTCCACGGCCGGGTTCCAGAGCGCCTCCAAGGGGACGCACAGAGTCACGGTCGATATGAAGTAGAGCGTGCTGTAGATGACGATGATGGCGAAGAGGACCCAGGCGGCGCGGCGGGCCCAGGTGTAGGTGAGGACGCGCAGGTACAGCAGAAGGATGGAAATCTTGGAGCATGCCAAGCTCAGCTGGTAGAAGAGGAGCGTAGTCCATGAGGCCTGTACAGTATCCATCAGCTTGAGTCCATCACGGTGGGACAAGGTGGGCGTGGCCCAGGCGCTCTCTCACTTTGCCCCAGGCGAGGAAATCCTCTGGCTGTAGCGTCCAGATGTGACGGCCGAGGGCGGACTTGGCTTCTAAGGGACCCAATCAGTGATCCAGGCCACCACCGGGCGAAGAAGAGGAACCAGGGACGTACGCATAACCGTGGAAACGGTGAAACCAACCGAAAGAAGCTGCGTTGTATTGTCAGGACTGATCGCTACCCTCGGAGACGGCGTAGCCGAGTGTGTCGCTCACCCATGCGGCGAGGACAAACCAGTCCTCGGTCACCAAGGCGCCTTTGATCACGACACGGGTGTAGAACCGGGCCGCGACGGCGACGGTAGCTACGGCCAAAGTGGAGACGGCACTTGCAATGATGGAGGCTGAGATGTCATCGTCGCCCCCACTGGGCGACAGAGGGGAAGCTGACGCCATTTTTGACGTCTTGGGACTCAGCCACAGGGGTGCGGCATCGGGCACAGCGTTCGCTCCTCAGGGGCAAGAGGGGAGTCGCTGCGGGTGCACATCGAAGGGAGATCGGGGCGCAGCCGGTATCCCCTCAAACTGAAGAGGAGGAATTGTAGAGAAGACCCTCCCACCTTAAGAGCGGATTGTAAATCCCATCGCTTTTGACGAGCGTGGGCTGTGCTGCTGTGCCAAGAATGGTGGAGATGGGGCAAGGCGCGTCGCCGTAAAGGTTTTTTTTCGCATTTTGGTCATGCGTTTTGGCCAGTTGGTGAGATTCGGAGTGTCTTGCAGTCTAAGGCGATTGGATCAGCGAGGGGTAAGCGAGTCAGCCAGAAAAATGTGGCTGCCAGGGCACTTGCTTTTCCCATGTCGGGCTTCGGGGGCACAGGCGGCGAGTTCCCGCGATGAGGAAGGTTGTCTGTAGGACACTGCCGATCGCAGGGATTTTCGTGGCGCACCCAGCAGCGCGCTAGGGGCGGAACAGAAAAAACTTCCCCGGGCCTGGCGCCGTCTCATTGGCCGTTTTGGAGCATGACCGCTGTGACGCTTCACTGACGAATCGTTGGACCGAGACACGCTACACCGACTCAGTTCTGGAAATCTCGCAGGCGGACCGGTGTGGCGCGGGCCAAGACTCTCTCCCCATCTTGGTTTCATCTCGGCATACAAACTTTGTCGGCGCAACTTTTGCAGGCTGGCTTCTGTGAACTTTCTTGGTATTCTTCGCCTCCCGTCATTGGTTGTCGTTGCGTCCCTCCCGCCGAAGCATGAATCTTGCGCAAAACCGTTAGGAAGCCAGCGGGGGTTGCAGCAATGCTGCTAGTCTCACCTCCCCTTTGCTACCCCATCCGTCCGTCAACCTACGGCTCGGTGATTGGCTGGACGGCGACGTTGCGGGCGTGCCAATGATTTGAGAATTTCCCAATGCTTGCGTCAGGCATGACTCAAATCCTCTTCCAACAACGCGACGACCCCCGAATACACTTCCTGTCGAAAGTCCTCATCATCCAAGTCTAGCGTCTGTCCTGAAAACTCCCCGTTGATGCAGCGACGCACCGCACTGCCGTAGTTGGAACTAGCCTGGTAAACATCGGAAAGGAGGCGCTGTGCTGTCATGTAGTCCAACAGCATGCCAGCTATGCCGTCTCTGGAAGCGGAAGCGGACTTCTCGTCAGGGGAACGAAGGGCGTCGATTGTTTGACCACGAAGGATTTCGATGAGGAGGATGCCCAAGGCAAGTAGAGTAGGGTTTCGGATCAAAAAAGGTGTCGCGGATAAAGTTGGGTTGCTCCCGGCCACGACAAAGGCTTGGTCATAGTACGGGGAGTCGTTCCAGACAGGGAAGAAGATGTCTTTGCAACTTGGTGTTCTTGGGAGCCAAGGTGTTTCGTAAAGTTGGAGTACGCTTGACGCCACGTAAACCGCCAGCTGGAGGCGGTCACGGTACGTCATGTGTTGCATCCGGTTCTGTCGGGTGAGAATTTCTCGCAAAGAGACAAATCGAGAGCCGCCTGAGCAGACATCTCGCTCGCTCGAGACGGACAGTTGGCGGTAGACGGGGTGAACGGCAAAGTACCTGGGCCTAGTTGCAAGGCTATCGACGATTGTACCGTAGTGTTGCCCTTCCCTCGGCTTCTGGGATTCCTTGGCGCGAACACACAAGTTGAGGGAGGAAAAGTGAGCGATTGTAGTCGAGACGCTGGCAGCGGCCGTGACTGAGACGCTCGATGTTGCACTCGAGGCGGTGGCAGCGTTAGACTGGAAGAGGGCATTCGCCGCCCACCCCACACTTTTGGGCTTCCTCTTCAGGCTTCTGGTCCTTGTGGCGGTGTTGGCTACGACTGGTGCCAGTGGTTCTGGTGTGGGCGGCAGGACCGGCGCTGGTGGTGGCAAAGGCGCAGCCGAGACATGTTCCCAAAGACCCGGTGCCTCTTTTGTGCTCTCTTCGCAAGAGAGGGCGAGGTGGAACTTCATGTCACAGACGATGTCTTCTTCCATATCGTCGGGAGTGACTGCGGCGGGCCACGTTGCTAAACGCATGCCAACACCGTGCTTGCATGTGCAACGGAAGTTAGACATGATCGCCCGGTATATGCTGACAGAGAGACTGTGGAGGATGGATAGGAGCCGGATGCGGGATCTGACACGTCTCTGAGGCTCCAGCTCGATGTTAGTTGTAATCAGCGACTCAAGGTTGGAGACGCCGTCCCTGATAGTGCTGAGCAGCTCGGCGTACTGTGACCGGTTGAGCGCAAATCCGGCCCGTTTGACTTCTTTGGCGATGGATGAGGTGTCGACCCATGGTAGCTAACGAGGAAAGTTATGTCAGTTCTGGCCCCTTGTGACCTGAGGCTCCCTAAGCCTGGCGACTGGCAAGTTTTGCGCCGCTTCTGATCGAGTGATCTGGGAGCGTACATTTGTCTCTGACCTGACAGGCACTCTCAGCTTTTCCATCAGCTCCTCAATAGCCGACTGCATGCTCCGGGTTGTGTCCTCGAAGACAGCCCATGACCTCCAAAGCCGAGCGCGGATCTTCTTTTGCGTATTGGATTCCTGCCACAAATCGCCCATGGGGTTGTTTACCATCGCTTCTATGCGTGAGGGCGGTACTAAGCCCACGAGCAGCTTTTCGCAGACATTTTGGAGTTTCGCTCTCTCGGTTTCGAGGTTGCGGACCAGGCTCTGGAGCTCACGCTCGTACTTGCGCCAGCGCTGAATTGTTCGTAGCCCATCACGATAATGCTCGAGCGATGATATTACCAGCGGAAGGCTACCAAGGACGATCCCGGCAGCTTCAAAGCCGGACATGATGGGTGACGTGGCAATGCCAGTTTGCGATGTGCGCTTTTCTCGGTTGTGATGGAAGCCGTGGTGAATTTCGCGGCTGGTGGAGCGGGGTAGTTTCTCGACGCACACAGCCTATGCCGGTACGGCTGAGAAAGATGCGTGTATCACGTGTTGCTCAGCTGAGTCGAGCGTTTCTGTTGGCAGGTGTGCCGCCTGCTGGACAGGTGAACCCCGCAAATCGAGATGGAGGCAGGTGCGTTTGAGAATCGTCACCAACTCGAACTCTTATCGGCAGCGCGACCAAGACCCCCGGGCCCGAAGTGAACAGTGGCCATCCGGAATCTCAGGCCGATTTCCCCTCAATAATCGAGTCTGCATTCGGGCGTCGGTCAAGATGAATGACTCGTCTCAGCCCAGGTCCAGCGAGTCCTCGAACCCAGCTGCACCAGGCACAGACGGGAAAATCCCGACTTTGGTCGCCAAATGTCTTGCTTCCTTCCGCCAGCTCCTCTTGCTGGACGCTATGAACGAAGATGGAGGGAGGCGCTCCATTCTCGTTAGCCTTCGCGACGAAGAGACTCGCTTTCGAATTTGGTCTGGCAATATCGGCGCGCACAAGAATGGGAGGAGCTCCCTCAGCTACCGTCTCAGGGATGCGTCGCATCTTCAAAGACAAGTCATCAACCTTTTGCAAGATCTAGGCGCCTTGATCGATGATGCTATCGCCATTGCCACCGGCCAGGAGGCACCGTGGAACGAGTTGGAAGATGATGCCCAGGGAACTGAAGACGACTTCGACGACGGAATCCCCGACACGGAGCTCGGCCAGATCGCCGTCGATGTTGTCGATGTGGTCAATTGTCTTCTCCGACTCAGCGTCTCCATTAGGAACCCGGCCCCTCACGACCGATTCGTTGCATCTGCCCCCACAGAAACATCTCACTACGAGCCCTTCGATATCCAGCATGTGAGGTCGAAGTTTGGCGGAGCTATGAGCGAAGACCTCGCTGTTCGGCTGGGCAAAGCCATCTCCAGGAGACGCCAATACTTCAAGTACCGCGAGTCACACCACGCCAAGCTGTGTCAAGGTCTCGATCCCGAAAGGCCGACACCAGAGAACGCTGCCAGTACCATTGCGTCATCGATACCGCGAGAACTCAAGGATAGTGGTGACAAAGCACAACACAGCACGGAGGTGATCAACGAAGACGCTCGTTCCGACAGTGGTGTGTCTGAGACTTCGTTCGCGTCTTCGATTGCGGATGCTGCGCAACTTCGTGCGCCGCCACTTCCGAAGGCGGCCCAAAAGGGACCATTCGAGTGTCCGTTCTGCTTTGTGATGGTCGAAGCTACCAACAACATCTCTTGGAAGTAAGTAACACTGGAAAAAGCCTTCGAACCCTTTGGCTCTTCTAACATAGCAACTTCAGACGACATTTGTACGGCGACCTCCGACCGTACGTCTGTCTTGACGCCGAGTGTACCACTCCAGAGAGAGAATTTGCCCGTCGCCACGAATGGATTGCGCACGAACTGGAATATCACAGAAAGGTCTACCAGTGCCCATGTGGATGTGAAGAAAGACGCCCTTCTCATGCGGCATGCAAAGCCCATGTCCGCACGGTTCACCCAAACAGCATTCCAGACAGCCAGCTAGATGCAATGGTGAGCCTGAGCGTGAGACCAATACGTTTTGAGGACGGGATTGCCTGTCCATTCTGCGAGGAGTCTCTGTCCTCAAAGAAACAGTACCAACGCCACGTCGGTCGTCACCAAGAGCAGGTTGCGCTGTTCGCATTACCCTCGCTTGCTCAAGCCGAGGCGGATAGGAACGAGCAACGCAGCGACGAAAGCGAGGAAGACAGTGACGACGAAGACAGCAGCGGAGTCGGAGCCGTTGGAGAGGAACCGAAGGTCAAAGTTGCGATCCTTGATCCCGGTCCCGACGAAGGGGCGCCATCGTTGGATGTCCCTGGTCCTGGCCTGCCGCCCCCACACTCCACTGGCACTGTGACACCAGCAGTTATCAAGGACGATGAAATGGGTAGCCCTGGAGACGGAGATTTCAACCATGCTCCTCGCCAAAAAACGCCAGAGTCCGCGAAGACTCCTCCTTCTGGAGCGCAACGTGCACCTGTGAAGGATTATGCCTGGCAATGGGAATGGGACGATGACCAAAAGGACTATATTTACATTGGTACGAGATTCAAAACACTGACTTTTGGGATATCGTTACTCACCTCTTCGTTAGACAACGGCCGAAAGCTCCTCTACACTGCGTATCAGAGATCTCGCGGTGACCAAGCGGCAAGCGAGTTCAAAACCACAACCACAGCACAGCCAAAGTCTCCGAAGACTACTCCAGCAGAGCAGCCCCCTCTGCCTCTGGGGTCTTCCCCTGTATCCCCGATACCACAGCATCCCCTACTCAAAGCTGCATCCGAAGTTCAGGACGCCGAAGTCAAGTTAAAATCCGCCCTAAACGAGCGGAAAGAGCTTGACAAGCCCATCGACCAAGAAGGACGTCTAGGCGGGGCTGTGGTCACAGAAGACGAACTTCAAGACAGCACGCCCGGCAACCCGATTGAAACCATTATGAAGCCCGATACCTCGGCAAAGCGTTCACCCTTTGACAGCACTACGTCTGAAGACCCGTTGCGGAACCCGCGCGGTCAGACGTATGACGGCTGGGAGGACTACACGCAGCCGGCCTCTTCCATGCAAAGAGGGGAGACCGGCACGCAAACTCCGTCTATGGACGCCAATGAATCCCAAGGATTGAGGACCCGGAAGCTGCAAGATCCTGTAAAGACGAACAAGGTCCGTCGTATGGGCGACGAATGTCCTATGGAGGACGAGTTCGGCGAGTTCAGTTACACGACGCCCGGCGAGCTGGCGCGATACGATCTTGAAAACCAAAGGCCCCGAAATAGGCGGGAGAGTTTAGATCGTTATTACCGACCGACTGTCAGTGTTACTACCGATCTTGGATATAAATATGACAGGCGTACTGGAGATAGCAAACAGCGAGGCCCACCGCCAACGACATGGGGCCTAGACAAGCTCAATCGGACTCTAGATGAGGACATACTACCCAGTGCCCGCTCCCGCAAAGATGAGGCCGCAGAGGCTGGGAGTACTGCAACTTCGAGAGGCGCTCAGGACCCTGCCTCTGCGGCTCAAGATTCTGGATCACGACGGCTTGAGTTATCACTGCCAGTGGGCGACGACGAGCAAGGTCGTGCACAGTTTCCGAAAGAGGAGGGGGAAAAGCCGATCAAGGGCGTTCTCAAGCAACCAAAGCCGCAGTTCTCCGAGGAACCGAACCCAGTCCGAGAGGGTGTCGCACCACGCAAGGACAACAAAACTAAGCCGGGTGTGCCGTCAGGGGCAAGGTGGACAAAACTTAGCCGGAAGATGGTCAATCCCGAGGCTCTCACGATTGGAAAGGAGAGATTCGAGGTTCGCGATGACTTTGTCATTGTGCTCCGTGTGCTGAGTAGGGAGGAGATCCACGCCTACGCCGCTGCTACGACGGCTTTGAGAAGTGAGTTGGGTGTTCTTCTTAGCCCCTTTTCTCAAGGAGAAGCAGCTCGTTCTCAGGCTTGTCTTGAACTTGGGCCTCGTCTACAGCCACTGGGTCTTTCTCAGTTACTCAAGCTCAAGGATCCTGAGGTACCAGAATGCTAACAGCCGGAAATCTAGGACATAGGAAGAGGTTGGAAGAGCATGAAGAAAGGGAGCAGTGAGACAGGGAGACGTTGCGGGGCAGCGATCACCGTCTCCACCGTGACCGCGCTGCCCAGGAACTCACCGAGAGGGATTATTACGCTGATGATGGACGTAGAAGGAATAGAGGTCAACGGGTAGAGGTTGAGACAAGAATTGTGGAAGGTGATGAAGAGGAGGAAAAAGGAAAGTAAGGCTACGCCGACTATCTAGGATATGGAAGTCCCGTGCGACGAGCAGACTCAAGATTCTGAGCCCCTGCTGCTGCTATTTCCCGTGGGGGTTTCTAAACCACCAACAGCCGATCAACTCAGGGCTTTCAGAGAGGGCGTGGCATTAAGCCGTGACTCACTCCTTGTGTTCTATGAGACTCATGTCCGCCGGGACCGTTGTGGTTGGTGGTGCCGACGCCGCTTGCTGCTGTCCTCCATTCGTTTCTGCTCCCGTTTTTAGTCTCTCATTGCGTCTCCTCAACCAAAAGCCGAAGATTGCGCCCGTCAGCGTCAGAAAGCCAACCGTGTCTCCAACAATGCTGCCAATCTCACCTCCTCTTGTCAGCCCGTCTCGATCATCAGCTGGCGGCTCGGTAGTTGGCTGAGGGGTGGCAGGGCCCGTGGAGCTGACAGTGGTCGGAGATGCCGTGCTAAGAGATGTGTTGGTGATTGAGAAGCTGGCTTCTATTTCTTGGTTAGGGGCCGCCGTAGAGCTGCGGCGCACTGATGAAAACGTACTCGCTGTTGTCTCCTGAGGGGTTGCCCCCGCTGCTGACGTTGTAGGAGGATGTTGGCCAACATCCACCGTAGCAGGGCTAGTTTCGCGTAAAGAAGAGGATGACAAAGAGCTCGTCCGGGTGGCCAAGGGAGCAGGTTCTATGAGCTGGGTTGTGATGAGTGGCGTCGTAGGCGTGGGAGTTGCTGGAGCTGGTGGAGCTGGTGGAGCTGGTGGAGCTGGTGGAGCTGGTGGAGCTGGTGGAGCTGGTGGAGCTGGTGGAGCAGGCGGCGCTATCAGAAACCCCTGCGTGTTAGCCCCCACGGAACCGAACTATCAGCGAAAAGGTTGATGCATACATTTTCGGTTGCAGTCATATATGCCGGTGCACAAGTGCTCTGCCCAGTTGTACAAGTTCTTGCGGTGGTTTCTCCAGCACGAGAAGGAGCCCTGGCTTGCTTTCCCCGTCCCGGCAAACTCCCCTTGGGCGACTGGCGGCCCAATGGTGGAGGTGAAGATGTTGCCGTTGTCAAACCTGCCAGAGGTTACACTGTTCTCCCACACAGACGTCTGACCGTAGGATGTCTCTGCAACCACATTTGGGCTAGCGTTTGGAGATCCGGGAAAGTAGGCCATCTGGGAGGATCTGATTCCATCATCGCTGATACAGTTGGCCAATACCACGTACTCATCTAGCCCGCGAGGATCTAGCTTGGTGGCTGGTATCGCTCTGGCTGTGCCGAGATGCGGAAACATTGCGAGAGGGGCTAGAGCCACTGACCAATGCCCTGGCCATGGGGGATGCATCGGTAACTGGTGGGTGCCGTCGGTCCCGACAGTGGAACCTTATTCTAGGGGTCGAGATGGTTCGGGTTATATCCTCTATCGATCCGGGGCCTGGTCCGATTCCTCGCAGATGCGGCTCAAATTGAGAAGAATAACCTTCGAGTCGGTGTGTGGCAGTGCCTGGCGCGTGGACCCAAAACCGAAAGCGTCCGCCGACGACCATCTTGCTGCGACCGACCAAGTACTCCACCCCAGGAGCACCGTAGCGTACGCGAACCATCAGATTATCGCCAAGTACCACACCCTCAATCGGATAAAGAGCCGGGACAAAGAGTTCCACAAAGTGTTGGTATGGGCATGTTGCTGTATATGTCCTCAGCCGCATGCACGTCGAATGGTCCCGGCAGTCCGTCGTGCCAACACCCAAGCGATGGTGTGGAATCAGCATCCCGATCATGGCAGATCGGGGTTACAGTTGGCCCGGGGGTAGAAAGCCTTGGCAAGATAGGGTTAGCCTCAGTCCGGGGTAGGTTTTGATCGGTTGACCCAGGGCACAGCTGTTTCCTGCGACGAATCTGGGCACACCAAATTTCCTTTTTCGTACCATGCCCACGTGACGTCGCTCACCCCGGCTCAGGGCCGGCTCAGGGTTGGCTCAGTCTTGCTCAGTCTTGCTCACCCTCTGAACCATTTTTGGAAGGCTGCGCCGCAGCATCTAGCCGAGCGAGCCCAAAATTGGTCCCCATACATAAAATTGGCTACGCTGGTGTAGGGAAACCGCCGCCTGGCCGCCACCTGACTCACAACCGCCACGCATTGCGTGGCCATCTTCCTGTTCACTCTGTATTTAGACTGTGGCCCTCGCCCATCTCTTTGGCTCAGGTTAGGTTGAAGTCTTACACCTTTGTCAGTTCTTGCTCGCTACTACCATGGTGACCACCTTGATCAGGCGTACTTGCCTTTCCTTACATATGCAGCCTTCTTTAGCGGCGTTCAAAATGGATGCTAGCGTGCCATCTGAAGGATTATTAGAATGGTTGTTCAACTGTTTGGTGTGCATCCTCTTTAAGCAGCTAGGAAATTAGAAATGCCGTATCGTGAGCTCTAAGAGTGATTACGTATTTATGTGATTAAAGCTAAAAGGTAGCTCAAATTCTAAAAAGCGGACAACTTAAGGCCTAAATTTGGGACCGGGGTTGGAAACTGCTAAGAGAGACAGTGCGCTGATGGCCCAAATCCTGACCATGGTTCCAAATTGGGCCCAGGATATACCAGTACACGCCCTGGGATGGTAGATAATATCCGAGCTCGAAATCTGGCCAAGTTCTAATAACTTGCAGCCAAGGCGCCCCCCTCGACCTCCCTCGCCGACGGCCTTCCCAGCGGCGGCGTCCGTAAGGTCGCCGTCGACGTCGGCTTTAACGGCACCCTTACCTATACCCTTAACAATGTCACCGAGCTGCCGTGCACCGTTGTCGAGTTCTGCTTCTTCCCGCGTAACCATACCGCCACCTAATCGTCCTTTGGCAGGCCGTGCTTCCCGCTCCCCCACAACGTCGGTTTCTCCTCGGGCTTCATTGCGATGACGCACTCCCCATCCGGCGCGACCTTCTAGATTGTGGTGAACGATACTAAGTCCATCCGGTTCTACTGCGGCCAGGTCAATGGAAACCACCGTTAGGCGGTCAACGCCCCGGTTGTAGGACAGACGTTTGCGGCGTTCATCGCCAAGGCCAAGGTCGCGCCGCTGGGGGGCAGAGTGTTTGCCAAGGACCAGGAGGTTGTCAAGTTTAATTTGAGTGGTGGGAATGCGATTGTGGTCAGAAAACCACTGGTGGCAAATTCCAATCTCATATTCGGACGATTTTTGGGGTACCTAGCTTTCTATTCCAACAAGAACCCCTCTACTCGAACTTGACAACAACCTTGCCAAAGTGCGATCCACTTACAAGGTACTTGAAAGCGTCCTTTGCCTCCTGAAAACCAAACACACGGTCCACCACGAGCCGAATCTGATGCTGTTTATAAAAGTCCCCAAAGGCGACGCAGTCAAGCGACTTGTACAGCGTCTCAGCGCCACCCGTCTCGATAATTACGTCGGCGCCCACATTGTTTGTAATCTTCATGACCTCGCCTTCCCAGCTGGGATCGGTTTTTGTAGTTGATGATGGGATCTGCGCCGAGGGCTTTGGCTTTTTTGGAGTTTTTTGTCTGGCGAGGATGTTATGATGGCTTCATTGTTTCGTCAGTAGAGTGCCGCGGATTTGTTTTGCGGGGAGACGTACTCTTTGCACCGCTGGCTTTGGCAACCTGAAGACCAGAGATACTGACACCACCAACCCCTGAAGAACAACCATCTCTCCCTTGCCTCGAACCCGACCTATGGGTTCTATGCCATTGATAGCCATCCACGCCGTCACAGCAGCAATGGGCAAGCAGCTCGCCTCTTCGTCCGTCAGGTGCTCCGAGGCTCGAACAAGTCCGGTACTAGGAAACAAATACGCCCTCTCCACTTCCGCCCAAGTCGTATGCGACTGGAGTGCCCTGGGGCCCACTGGCTGGGGGTCCTAGTGGGTAGGTCGGCCGGTACGGGGCCGAGGGGTCGCGGGTGCCGAGTTGGAGAAGAAAGAATTTCAGGAGGGACATGATGAAGCTGGAGAAAGATTCAAATACTCCTGGTTCTGGAATGTTTTCCCTGGTAAAGAAGGGGGTTGTGGCGACGACACGCGACAGGGCCCTTGGCACACACTTGGAGGACGGAGGATGCAATGGGGGCTGGGGGCGACCTTGGGCAGCTTGGCCATGCGACGTAGCTGTTGGGGCGTTGGACGAGGAGGTCGCGCGTGCCGTAGGTGTGACCCCAATGGGGAACCCAGGAGGGGAGGTAAAATAGCGGCCAGGTTTCTGGCAAGGGAAGCTCATGGTTGATGAGTTTGTGGAAGGATCTGAAGTGCATGAGGAAGCGGTATGCAAGCTGTGCGAAGAGGTCCCCGACGGGAGTCTCGTAATCAGGCTTCAGATCGATGGGGTTTGGACAGTCGGAGAGAAGTCCCAAGATACCGTAAATTATGTCGTACGGATCAGTAGCCTCCTTAAAGCGGGTGATCTCGAGGATGATGAAGAGGCGGTCGATTTGGTCTCAAATCACCCACCCGCCGACGATTTCGCGAATCTGACCTAGGGGCCCCATCTTTGCCTCAAATGTAGAGAGGATATGCTTCTGGCGAGATGGCAAAGACTCCCAGAGGGATCTATAGCACAGTCCTACCCCTTTGAAGTGGTGACGCCGGAGGATGCCGCCTGCCCCCTCGATAAAGGCCATCGGGGCGTTGATTTCGCCGTAGATAGCGCGAACTTCCACAAGCGGCAGAACCGCTTCTTGGAGAACCCACACGCGATTCCACCACAGAAGGTACGTGATATTTTCGATAACCTCGAGTACTCCGGCCCAAACTAGTGATTAAGGGTCGGTATGGAGACAGGACTTGAGGCATCTTCCATTCGATAACATCTTCATGATGGCTAAAGCTCCAGCCTGGTTGTCACGCAGGGCCTGTACAGGACCCCGCGCGATAGCAGTGGCCGTGTCATCTCGCTATCTCGCAAAGAATTCGTCAACCCTCTTCAGGTCAGTCTTATCAAGGCCCTCGGGAGGGTCAAGCTGTGAAGGTTAGCTCAGGTAGAAAGGTGATTTCGGCCTGTTGGGGGACAAGGCACTCATAATAGCCCACTCTGGAAACTCGCGGTCATCGGCTGGGTCATGTAAGGCCGTCCCAGGGAAAGATTCTATGGCTTTGGCCAGGCTGGTGACGATGCCTTGGGGAGTCCATGGCATACTTTAAAGGCGCATGTCCAATGGTCAACATAGAAGTCGCATCGTAATGCCACCGAATTTGCGGAGGGTCGTCCCAAGACGTCTACTCTTCTTGCGGTATAAGATCGAGGATACCGCTATCACCCAGGAAAATGTTGACGGTGCGAGCATACTGGTAGATATCCCCATCAACTGGACTTATTGGGTCTTTTCCGGGTTATCGTCCTGGTTGATACAGATAGCGTTGACCCACAGAATCCTGGTGTCGACGCTTGATCGGAGTCGTCGAAGGGCGGCGATCAGATTCTTCGTTGCCTGGAAGGAGCAACCATCGACCGTGATGGCCGCCATGTCCTTAACGTTTCCCCACACGTAAAAAAGTGCCTCGAAGGCCGGGTGATCGTCGAGACACGCCTCCTGGAGCTCGCAGTTGATTTGGTCCATCCACCGGCCGGGCAGGAGTCGCAGCGTCCGGATGGCTCGCCCGCCCGCTGCAACTTGTCGGTATGTCAACGTTGGCATGCCGTCATTCGAGAGCAATTTTTGCCATGGAGGGACGTTTGGAAGCGGAGGACAACGCCGGGCTCATATAACCGAGAAATATCGATCCGCAACGACACGATCATGTTTTGTGGGAAACCAAGACTGTGATCATGTTATTCTGAAACTCAAGCAGCTCTGGTTGGTTCCCCCACAAGAGTCACCCCACCATTTACACACCACCTTCAAGTTCTCAACACGCCACCCCCGGTCGTCCATCACCGATCTTACCTCCCATACACAATTCAGTGTCGCCCGCCCTCAAAACGTGTCCATCCTTTGGGGATTTCAACTCCAGAAAGGGCCTACACCTGAGAGACAATTCACACAAGAGAAATGCCAGGTTCCCGAGCCATGGTGCCACGCGCAGCAGGATCGTCATCCCATCGAAACCCAGTAATAATGCCACGAGTGTCCCGCTCCCGACAACACCAAGAACAAGTAGATCCTGCTGGTTCCCCCGTCGAACGAGGTCGAAGTGGCGAGCCGTTAAAGAGAAGCCCGTTGTTGCCATGGCGGCTATGAGCGTAATCGGCGAGCTGGTGATTGAGTCAAGCGAGGGGCGAGCATGGAGAAAGGCCTGGACTCCTGTCAGAAACCAAATCGCTTAGCCAGTTGAACCGGCCAGAAAATTTCACCTTAAGATCTGGCGGCAAAGAGCAGGAGCTGCTAGTTGAGCAGGTCCCGTTGGGAACCCAAGCGCCCATGAAGCAGGCCCCGAGAGCGGCGAGCAGCAGAGGAGCAGAGCTTCGACGATTTTGTGAACGGCCCATCCTGGCTTCCACGGTGGCTGGGCCGACCATTGCTGCCCCATTCTCTACTCTTTTCTCTGTTTTCGTTGGCTCGCCCATTCCAGTGATACGAGATTGCGTGGCTCTAACAGCGTGCTTGCGGTCGGGGGGGTTAACACCGGAGGTCTCGTCTCAGCATGCGTTTGGTCGTGGCAGTTTGATGGCCTGGAGATTTGGCACTGTCAGTATCCCATACTCTGCATTTACTATGAGAAAGTCTGACGTACCACTCGCGCAGCTGGTCGTTCTGAGCTCGGATTCTTCTGGGAGATCTCTCACGATAAGAACAATCCTCGATCGCGGCCCGTGTTCTGCGTTCACGGCTTGGGAGGATAAAAAATTGACGAGCTCTTCAGGCGCAGTTGGTTTTGGGCGCGATCTTATGCCCGTAGATGGACGTGGGTGCTGGAGTTGAAAGGTTGGTGATTTGGGAATGGATGATGTTGTCGGAGAACTTGAAGTTGGCAGGAATCACCAACACTGTCGCACACTCAGCCCCACTACCCCGCACCAAAGTCGTCAGACGGAGAAGGGGCTGTGCTCTGGACTCGAGCCTCTGGTTCGTTTGGCCCAATCTCGTCTTTCGATGTCCGTCGTCTTCCACTTTTGCAACCGTGGTGTTAGATCGCGACAATAACAACATTTCTCCCCGCCTCCGACGCCCCGCCCCTCTCTCCAACTGAGCAGGTGACCAAAGCCAAATCTTGCGAAGACAGCAATTTTTTGAGGTGCGGATTAGCTACGATCGCCGCACCCGACCGATAGCATCGAACAGCGCGAACGACGGGCAGAATCTCTCGGGCGGAAGCGCCGCAGGTACCAATCTTCGCCATGTTCGCCATGTGTCCCCAGACATACATGCATGCCACGCAGGCACCACCGTCGCCACGCCAATTCTCTACGCACGGCACATCCTGCGCCTTCCCCACCCCCCGGAGCCCGGATGAGGACTGGACCAAGATCGACGACCTTGCTGAGCGGCGGAGGATCCAGAACCGCATTGCCCAGCGCAACTATCGTAGGTAGCATGTTGACTGACTGGGAAAGGCCACAGAGCACCTAACTAAATATATCTTGCCATAGGCAAGAAGCTTAAGAAGCGCTTGGAGGAACTCGAGAGGCGAGCGGGTTCCACAAATGGAGAATCAGTTGGGGAGAAAGAGACGAGTTGCACCAGGCGAAAGGGAGCGGATGGGACGAGGTAAGACCATCTCTTCCAATGTTCTCTGCTTTCGAGCTGATATGGGCCAATCTGTAGGTACAAGCCATGCCAGGAGACGACGAGCCGGGAGGTATCTGATGAGAACTTCTTCTGCCCGGTCTACAGTCCCCCACGGTACTCCGCGTATATACCAATCTCTTCCACGGCTGCGTATTGGAATCCCTACACGGCTGGGCTTTCGAAACTGCTGTCGCTGCAGGGCCCAATTGTCAAAGACCACCACGCGAACAGCGAACAACACTTGCTCAGGTATCGCGGTTGCATTCCCGAACATCGTAGTTTTGGCGAAGGTTCAGCGAGTAGGCAGCGGAATCGACACAGAGATGCACCTCCTTCGATGAGGGCTTGCCCGAGCTGGAACAACATGGGAATACTCGCGCTCACGGCAGCCTTTTGCTCGGGGGCAATCATACCAGTGGCAGTCGCGCAGCAGCACGGGGTTCCCAACCCAGTCCTGCATTTCGCCCTGGGGACCTCAATCGTAGCAAGCGGGGCCATCCCGCCGCTTCGAGGCAGCGACAGCATTTCTTCGAACTACTGGCTCGCGGCATGTGGGACGTGGGGGGCAGCTTTCACGACGCTATTTGCTCTGGAGATATTGCGTCGCCCCAACGGGCTGCAACGGAGGCTGATGTGGTGCATGGTTCTATTCACAGCGCTGAATCTGCTGGGGACCCTATCACAAAACGCGGACTCGACCATAGACGGAATTCTGGATTGGGGTGCCCTGGCCCTGACGGCGAGCCTTTGCGTCGTTCCGGTGCTGATGGACTACATGAGCCCAAGAGCGGCCGCCGAGATGGCTGGAAACGCGGTCGAGCTCTTTGCTCTACACTGAAACTGAGTGTCTGAGACTTGGCTGACTGGTCAAAGTGGACTTTTTCGACGATATCTCTTTACACAGAGTAGGAACGAGAGCGGTCTTTACAACGGAGGCGAGAGGGCAGAAATTTTACTTTTCCGTCTTTGGGAACAAACGGGGCGGGCGTTACTGGGTGTGTTTTATATGGATGATTTGGAGCTGAGCAAAGTGGAATAAGTGGAAGCGATGTCTTAGATCTTGGGATACACTACAAACTCACAGGTCACCACTTAAGCAGGTTCACTTTTGTCAATGTAACGAACTTGCTCTATCACTGGTCTAGGATATATTGTACTGATTTATAAAAACTGTTACGTCACGAACGAACAGCCGTGCCACACCTTCCAGTACCCTGTGGTTAATAAAAAACTAAGCGTTATTGTCCTTGCGAATAAGCTCTAGATTAAAACCTTTATCTAATTGAGGAATCAAGTTAGAGGGCCAGCTGATACTGCTGCTTTTTATCCTCACGCCGAACTTTGGAACAATGCCATTCACAGTAAGCTACGATTGCATCCTCCCGAAATCCAGGAATGGTAAGGGGCAGAGGACGCTGTTGAGGAGCACGTATTATCGGGCTGGGTTTAAAAAGGTCCGATTTAGTCACGAGTTAGCAAGGATAAGCTGGGATATAATTATTAATAACCATGGGTTGGCCGGATGTGCATGGGTTTGAGTCTCGTCGCTTCCGCTTTACGGTCATGATGCTGTTGATCATCAGCATATAGTTGCATCCGGATCTCCTGTGGAACGTTATTGTATCTCTCCAGCTTGCAGCCCTACGGTACCTGCCCCGAAGACTGGGCTGGTGCTGGCCGGAGCTACAGCGTTAGCGATTCGGTCGATTGCGTCCCTCACAAAAGCTCGAACTTGCGCGCACGACCATCTCCGCCACGACCTGCTCGGTAAGATTACCGACAATCGCCCTGCCCCCTCGACCGCCTCTTGTCTTGTTGCCCTCGACAAAATCCTCGATACCAACAATCCCGCCCTGCTCTCGACAGCTACCCTCCACAGGCTCGAACTTGCCTCGGTCCTGCTCAGACGCCGGTAGTTCCGCTACATTCTTCCCCTCACGAAGAGCTCAAGAAACAAGAACTGGTCGCGGACAAGGATCGGTACGGGTGTTGTCGAACTTTAGTGGAGGAAGGGCATCGCGGAGCAAAACTGTCGAGGCTAGGGCGGAGAGCGGCAGAAGTTTATGCAGCGCACAAATGGCTGTTGAATAGGGTGGTCAGTTATTGTCGTGGAAAAGAAGAGGGAACGAAGGGGTTGTGCTCTAACCATCATTAGCAAACATCTTTCGGTGGGTTCAACGAGCAGGGTTGTAGCGGAGCTCCGTCCCAATGCCTGATGTGTAGAGAACTGCTACGCGAAGCTTCCGAATGTCTAGTGCCCGTTTCTTCGGTACCGAAGAAACAAGTAGCGAAACTAGACAGTTTTGTGGATCTGTTACGGGGGCTGAGCGTCGAGGTTTTGTCGCAGATCGCGGCAGAATTGCCAAAGGCTGTGTAGAATTTTGTGGGTCACCACTTGGATCGTCTCGCCTGGGCCCTCTCGCCGCGCGCCGTTTGACTTTTGATCGCACCTGCAATCCTCTGATGAGACTAACCCGTATGTGTAACGAGCTGCGGCCCGTGATGGTCTCGGCAACCCTCGACCGTGCTGTGAGGTGGGCACAGCCCCACCCAGATGAAGCTATTCCCATTTCTGGCGACCGCACTGACGTCGCCAGAATCTTCTATTAGCCTCTGGTCAGACCAACACCATCATGTATATAGGAAGATGGGCGAAGCCCATCTGACCTCTCTCTTCTCCTTTCCTCATGTTCCTTTCCTCGTGTTTTGCGTCTTCGTAGCGAAGGCCTAGCTAGTTGCAACACACTACCTTAGCCCATTACAATCTAGATTGTCCGGGTTAACGTCGCCCTCCGGCTCTGAGAATAGTGTAGAGCTGTCCCTAGACATCCTGGAACTCTTAGTTAGTGATAGTATAAGGATTTTTATTGGTAGATCTTATGCTTCTCAAATATGTAACAACCTAGCGTATGAGAGCAAAAGTTAGATCAGCTTTAGCGTCATAATGAATTTTTGATGCTAGGATCAGCAGTCGAGCGCGGATTAGAAGAACGTCTTGTCGTGGCAGAACAGGTTTGAAGTAAAGTAGCAGAAACAAGATCTGGGCCTGGGGCGAGAACTGGGCCGCTTACGCTAAACAGTGAATTCTGCCGGTAGAAAAGGTACGTACCGCACGGTAGCAGGGACTATTTATAGGTTCGTGGCCGAGAACTGGGTCGCTGGCATTGGGCGGTGAATTTCTGCCGGTAGAAAAGGTACGTAGCACACAGTAGCGGGGATAAAATATAGTCTCGTAGCTGAGAACTAAGTCTCATATTCTGCCGGTAAAAGCGGTGCAGAATACGGAGGAGCGAGAGTTAGACGCTACATGATTTTCTGCCGGCAGAATAAATATCTGCCCAGGAGAAGTATCCGTACCTAAGTATCAACGAGGTCAGGTCCTATAAAGATGAAAACTTTATCACAAACCTAACCGATCACATCACTAAATTCTCTAACATCTCTCTGGCAGGACTTAAAAATTTAATAGACAGCCTATATATGGCTAATAGTACCGTAAAGAATAACTTGTTAACAACAGTAAAAGCACAGGTGACGTTGCTGTTGTCGTCAGCGACTCCATCTGTACCGCATCCCTCTGTGGCATAGATGCTATAGGGTTGAATTGGTGTAATTGGGTCCCAGCCTGGTTTGTTTTGAGTTTTTGGTGGGCCATGGGGTTGCTCAGCTTTGACAATAGGCCTTCCAGGCCGAGTCACACGCACACCGAGTACGCGTGTACGTCGTAATTGGATTGCCTGGGAGCTATCCTTACAAATTACGCGTCATCTGCTTTCCATCAAGAGGAAACTTTAGCCAGGGGGACTGAAAGGGGGCCTCTAAAGCTGTGCTGCGGCGGAGTATGGGATCACCCTAGCTCAGGGAAGAATCAGGGGAAGCTCAGGACAATCAGCCACAGCTCACCCCAGCTCAGGATTGCGAACGAGAAAGGAAATTTTGTGTGCCCAGATTCGTCGCAGGAAACTAGGCTGTTTCTACCCCGACCCCCTGATTGAAATCCTACTAAAAACACCACTGCTTGGCTGTGAAGGCCCTGAAGGCCCTGAACGACCACTGCAAAGGCCTGTATGAAAGGAAGCCCAAGCTTTACAACTTTAAACGTTTGCACCACGCTAAGAATAAGGAATAAAAATATAATAAAATTACTAGTGGAACGGCTGAAACAAAGGCTATGTAATGGGGGGTTTTTTTTCTCATGGGGTTTCCATACCACTAAATAGTGCAATGCAAGCCTTTGAAGTTATATAGCTAAGGCTTCCTTCGCTTCAGGCCTTCGCAGTTGTGGTTGAGGGCCTGGAATGCTGCAGGGTTAGGGTTAGCCTCAGCCCAGGGTTTCAATCAGGGGCCAACTGTAACCCCGACCTGCCAAGGCTTTCTACCCCAGGCCAAGTGTATGCCCTGGCAGGTCAATACCGCGCAGGGTCCAGGCCTGAATTTTGCTCCCAAAACCGCGACCCGCCTCTCGGCTTGTTCCGTCCTCCGATTTGTTCGGATCAGAATTGTTGGCTGATTTTGTCGAGGGTCCAGTTCTTGACGCCGATGAACAAAGTTCGCTTAGTCACTCTGGGCATTGATTTTGCACCTGTCAACGTGGCTTCCGTCTCAACGAGCATGGATGGCAGGCGCGCCTGTCCAGCTGCGGCATCGGGGCCGGCTGTCAAAGGCCTGAGGCAGCCCCGCATCTCCCCACCTGAACATCCCTTGAACTGCGCCTCAGGTCTCCCCGCATCCGATGTGATCCATCTCTCGTTTGGCAGAGCCTCGCGGTTGCGGCCCTCTCCACCACCAGGAACCGTATCATCTACTTCGTCGTGAATTGCGTTTCCTCCGCACCGGCGGCATTCTCATCCCATGGCGTCCGCGGCACTACCCAACCAGTATGCGTACCTCCCGCTGGCAAGTGGGTGGGGCAAGGACGTCTTCTCAGTTAGGCTGCTTCACCTCCTGCCATCCACCGACCCTGAATCTCCGCTTCGCTGCCATCTTATCGAAACCGTAATTCCAGTTTTTGAGAGCACCTACAACTGGTTCCAGCCTCCCCGGAAGCTCAGTACCATGCGCTCTCTTATACCTGGGGTGAGCCTGTCTTCCCGGAAACGCTGGAAGTGACGAAGAGCGAAGTCGCGAAGCAAAGCGGATTGATCCAGATCACCGAAAACCTCCATTCGGCCCTCCAAAACTTGCGGAAACCGGACGAGACGCTTGTTCTCTGGGTCGACGCTGTCTGCATCAATCAGGTTGACGTCGTGGAGCGAAACAGTCAAGTCACCAACATGCCCAAAGTTTACAGCCAGGCAGCGTCCGTTATAGTTTGGTTAGGGAGGGATCCAGACGCCCGGGGACACGAGGCTTTGGCTATGAAATTCTTCCAGGATTTAGCCGGCTTGGTCTCTGAGGGCGAACCGCATCGATACCTCACACAGTCGGAAAAGGTTGGGATATGGAGGAAACGACTTGAGGTCAACAGAATGGTGACAACCTTTATGCGGAACTCGGGTCGTCCCTCGCTCCAGTGGTTTCTCGATCGACCGTGGTTTCGTCGCCGCTGGATCGTCCAAGAGGTGGTCTTGGCCAAGCATGTCGTTGTGCACTGCGGTTCCTGGAGCATCTGTTGGGACACCCTCGAAAGGTCGATGGAGGAGCTCTTCAGCCACAGGATGGAATCTTTCAACGAGGAACATCTCACCAACATGCAAACGGTATCACGAATGCGAAATGCGCGAGACAACGCCCAGCTCCTGCACCCACTCGAAACCCTCGTGAGATTTGCACATTTCGATTGCGCAGACCCCAGAGACCGGCTCTATGCGTTGTACGGCATCTTTCAGCGCGGAGGCTCAGACTCCGCCGAGTGGTCCCAAGTCATCGAAGAGGTTGACTATACGCTTTCAATCGAGGAATTGTACGCCAATTTCACACCTTCAATGATATGGTCCTCGGAGATCACTCCCACGGCCCAGACGCTATCCTATGTTCTTCAGCTTGTTACAGCGTTTCGGCCCCGGAATTCAGAGTCCCATTTCCTAACAAGAGACCGGAAGTTCCCTTCATGGGTTATTGACTGGACCGGCATCCTCCGCTTCGAACCACTGCGTAAGCATTACAACTTTTCAGTCATCTGGTCTAGTTTGGGGTATTCGTCAGCCTCCAGCCGCCTAGACCGGAGGGAGACAGTGGTACCATATGGAAACGGCGGGAAATGTCTTGTGACGACGGGCATTTCTTTGGATACTGTGAGCGCCACTGTTCCATTGGACGTTGAGGTACTTAACACAGCCAGTGTGTCTGGGTGTACGCACCTCGCCAAAGCCGCTATCAACGACTTTGTCCATGCGTTTGTATCGCACCTGGACAACATGAAGTTTCCTTCCAGCGCTCGAGGGAACTGTTACCTGTACTCCAACGAACACCTCATGGTGGTTATCGCTAGATCACTGGTGGCAGACTGGCATCACGTACCCAGCAACTCCTATTTCAGTCAAGAAATTCGCTTCCGTCGCGAGTTTCTGTCCAAGTTGGCTGATTCGGGATTCAGCCTACCAGAAATCTTGGACAAATGGCCGGCATATGTCGAGCTTGTCGCATTGACCATGCGAGGCCGGTGTCTATTCACGACCGAAAGATGATTAATCGGCGTCTCTGCAGACGACACAAAAGTGGGCGATATGGTTTGCCTGTTAAACAACAGCATCGTGCCCTTTGTGCTTCGTCCTCGAGGTGGTACGCTGGAGAGAAGCCAGAGCGCACCTGCAGCTATCGGAACTCCCAAGCGATGGCCGGAGCAGTTGAGCCGCAACAATGTTCCGCAGCTGAAGGACTCGGACAATGCAGGGGCCTTTCCTACCTTTCAACTCATTAGCGATGCATACGTCGATGGTATCCCTCTGACAGCATATATACCTGAGTTGTATCAGCAACTCATCGCCCCCTTCAGTAAATTTGACAGCATGCAAGGGATCCCGCATAAATTTCGAGACTGCCGGAGAACAACATTTCACATACTTTAGTTACCATGTCTCGTACGACGCGAAGACTCTACGAGCGTCGCCCAGACCTCTGAAGTCTGGATTGCCACCCCCTGATTGCAAAGGCCAGATTGCGAATCACCATCAAAATCGCGACGGATCGATCAAATCAGTACAAAATTAGCGATCCCTCTTCTGATCTCGCGACAGAGCGACGACTAACCTCTGGACCTCCTCAGGCTCCATCTTGGTCGATTCCACGGCACTAGACGCCGACGGATGCGACCGAGTTAGTTTTTAACGTCGAGAGAAACCCGTCCGCCAAACCTCCAAAACCTCCAAAACTGCAAACGCACCGAGCCGTGGAGTATGGCGGCTTTGTAGCGTCATCAGCATAGGAACAAGGCATTTGCGCTCATCGGGGCAACTAGGATGTCTGGAGCCAAGTGCTCCAGCGGTCGGATCGGACGGCACGGCGAAGGCACGGTTTCCATGGAGTGCGAGCCACACAGCCCAGTTGGAGATCAACAGCCAAGACGGTGTGGCCAATTCTGGGCCCATGCCATTGGAACCCCTCGCCAAGGCGACAAAACCGCCCCGCCATAGGATATAAGAGCAGCGTCTACTCTCGCAGAGATGAACGCTCCAGAAGCGTCTCCGCACCTGGATAACCCGCGACAACGGAACCCCTCCCCTCCCCCCCCCCATATCTTTAAGCCACGACCAAAAAATCAAGCAACAATGGAGCCACGTCGAATTCCCTGTTGGGGCCCAACAAGTCTCCCTGACCCCAGCGGGCTCCCCATACCCAAAAACATTAATTTTGCCTTGGCACCCGTCACAAATGCATCCAAACCAGCCATGGTTGGCTGTTGCAGCCCGAGTCCCACCAGCGTCATCGACGACTGCTACATCTGGTGCGAGATTCCAGAGTCAAGGGTTTACAAGACGGATGGGGACACGGCGGCAAGCTTTTCTGATTGTTTTTATGATAATTTGGACAGGTCGAATAATGAGACAGTGGTGTTGTGGGCGCAGGAGAGCATGGGGCGGAGGAACGGTCTGTCGATAAGGGGGTTGGCTTTGGGGGTTGTGTTGGTTTGGGTGCTGGGCTTTACTCTTTGATGGCTGCCAAAGGGGCGCCATCGACTGGCTTCCCCACGGCACACTGCCGCAGACTGCAGTCGGGCTGAGTGGGCAAGTGGGTATAACATGGTAAGACTCCTTCAAACCAGTGCATCGAATTGACGAGCTAATGTCGATGACAGCAGAGGAATCCAGACGGTAACCTCCCATTCGGACAGACACTTGACGGGACAGGAAGAAAAAAGAGCACGGCATCCGAGCACCCCTTCACACTCAATCCAAACTCTCAACAAGCTCCTCCTCATCCACCTTTCCCCCCTTACCCAACGGATACGGAAAGTGGCTCGGCCTCCCCTCGGCCTCGCACTTGAGTATAGTTTCCCGAATCTTTTTCAGTCCTTCATCATCAAACAGGAACCTCTTCGCTCGCTCGACAATCGTCGGATACCCAGCAAGTAGCTTCTCGCCTGCTTCTCGCCCCTTCGCAATGGCCTCTGGAGTCAGGCCCTCGCTGTACATGATTCGGGAGATGGTTTCGAGATCCTTTCGGGTTTTCTCATCGACTGTCTCCTTTGTGGAAGCGTCAGCGATACATGTCTCCAAGCTGTCTTACATGTCAACCTACCTTGAGATCAACCTCAAAGTTAATAAACGTCTTCCACCAAGGCTCATCATGCCCAGGCATGGGCGCGTTTGCCATCGGTTGCCCAGTGACTTTCGCGACGTGTTCGACGTGCTTCGCCATGCGCTCTATCTGCTCCTCGCGAGTACCGCTGAGGAAGTTGGGATCGGCGTCAATGTTGAGATCTGGGTATTTCTGCTTGAGCTCTTCCATGTATTTCTGCTGGTTCTTTTTCCAGATCTCTTGTTCCTTTTGCAGCGCGGCATCCTCGGGTGAGAGGGCGGCGTTGGTTAAGTCGGCCATGGTTGCTGGGAGCGGCTCTGTGTGTTGCTAGGGGGAAGTTACGACAACAATGCGACCGACTCCTGCGTTAGCGGGAGATGGGGATTGCACTTTGAAGAAGGGAGAAGCTCGAAACCGGTCAACCTGGAATCCCAGTGCGTCAGCCCTGAATATGGGGTTTCTGCCTTGGGAGACCCCGCATGTCAGTCGAGTGACCACGGAGTTTACGGCACAGCAAACCCCGCGATTGGACACAAAGCCCCTGAAGGATGTCGTACCACCCGCTTCCCCAACCTTGGCGGGAACCTGCATAATGTTTTGTCCAGGCAGCGAGGCGGCAGAGCTCGGCAAGCCGCCTAAGGTCTAGGCATGACGCAAGGAGATCCGAGAGGCTGTCTTGTTTGCGAGGATGGAGCGCAAACCATGCCAGCGCCAGAGCATGAGCAATTCAGGGGTGCCGTCTCTCCGTCCATTCGCCTCCGCCAACACTTGGCATTCGTTGCGAAAGCTGCCAATCCCTCTTTCAGTGTACAACACGAGGGAGTCGAGGACAAAAGAGACAGTTTATAGCTACTCACAAGTTTATTACAAGATCAGGACCACCTAGATACACCAACAGGAGCTGCCTCCTCGCCGCATATCTCTCCAACACCATTTTCTCCTCATCCACCGAATTCCTCGACAAGTTTCCCATCACCACCAACACCACGAGCTCCCGCCCATGCATCTAATACTCACCCTCACACTCCTCCCTCTTCCCGTAGTTGCCCTCCCCACACTTCTTCTCCTCCTTCTCAACCTCGTAAAGACTCAACCTCGCCGATCCACCACACACCTCCTTCTTGTTCCCCTCGCACAAATAGCTGCACTCATCCTTGCCCACCGCGTGTCCTCCAAGGTGATCCCCACAGAAGCACTGGCTCCCAAACTCCAAGCCCATATACTTGCTCCCCTTGCAAAACTTGGCACAAAGCTCCACCGTCATCTCCCCATCGCGGAGGACCTTACCCTCAAGCGACCGCTCCGCGACACTATCCGACCAGCAGCCCTTGAGCTTGAAACCACCCACCACCTCGGGGTTCTTGATCGGTGACATCTCACCCTTGCTGTACACACTGAGTCTATCCGCATCACCGCAGATCTCATTCGGATCACCACCGCAGCGCTGAGCGCATTCGTACTGGGGCTTGCGCCTGGCATAAACTTCCAGCTCGGTGCCGCAGAAGCATTGCGTGCCATACTCGGTGCCGAAGAAGGCGTACTCCTTGCATTCGGATGCGCATTTCTCGAGCGTCATCTCGGCGTCGCGGGTGACTTTGCCGGTGAGGGACTTGGTGTCGCGCGAGTCGGTGAAGCAGCCTTGGTATTTGTAGGGGCCGACCTGTTCGCGGACGGGGAGCGGGGCGCCCCAGACGTGGATGCGGTTCTTTCCGCCGCACGCGGTGTTCGGATCGCCGGAGCAGGGGAGGGAGCATTCGTGCTCGGGGGCGGGCTTGGTGGTGGGGGGATGGTTGGAGCAGGAGCATTTGTTGCCGTGGGAGACGCCGGAGTAGGTGGTGCCGTGGTTTTGGCAGTGGGCGTGGCATTTGGCGGGGGTGAGGACGGGGGATTCGGCATGGTGCAGAGGGAGGGCGTAGGGCTCATCGGTGTGGATGTAGCAGCCGAGGTAGGGGATGGGGAGGTGAGCCGGAGAGAGGGGGTGCGGCTTGCCGGGGTGGTCGTCGTAGGCTGGATGGGGCTCTTCGTGGCCGGCGGTGTAGCCGGCGGGATCGCCGGGGAGGGCGGTGATCCCGGTGGAGAGGACGAAGAGGGAGGCGGCCCAGAGGGCTGAGCGTGTGGGAGCCATGGCTGATGTGGGTTCTGACGGGATATACAGGGGATGCAACGGTGAAGAGGACTCAGAAGAGTGTGTGCTGGGTCAGAGGAGTATTTTGGGAAAGACGCATCCTTTCCCTTCCTTATGAAGCAACCTGCGGGCGTTGGTTCAGGGGTTCTTTAGGGCCTCGCCCTGTGGGATTGAAGGGGAGGGGGGCACGATTCAATCAACACTCCGGCGTGCTATCGTTAGCCTGGCCCAACAGATGTTGGACCGCAGTCTCGAGACCAGTCAAGAACAGACTCGGGAGAAACGGAGACGCCGGGCCTGAGACTCCGCAAGCATGAAGGAGCGCTGTCCATCGGCGGGCGCTGTCAAGTTGACAGCTCCTTGGTGTCATGCTTCCGAGACCCCTATTCGAGTTGGAGGTGTCTGAGTCGCCGGTCGGTATCGTGCAAGCTAAGAGAATGGCCTAATGTGCGACTGTAACCCTAAAGCTGTCGGCGATGAGGGCATCGTACAGGAAGGTCAATGGGATCATGTCGATGCCACAGCTCCGGATCCATCGTGTGCTATGCTGTGCCCCTGAAAGAGTTGGCTTGTCTGATAAAATCTGGCGCACTGGTGCGGCGGTGAGGAGAGAATAGGAGACAGACACTGTCGATGCGCGGGGGGCATTCCTGAGATTTGAGCCGCTTGTTGAGCCTGACTGACAACGAGGCGCCCCCGCGCAAACGCCATCAGGCTAGGGGACCCCATGGCGGCAACCACACGTGATCAAAGGTACCACTTGTGTCCGGACATGCCGCAGATGGCGCTTAATTGCTGCGTCAGCTGGTCCCGCCAGTGGCGTGTCCCAACCTTCGTCACCACACCAGCTAGTTCCCTGGCGGGCCTGGCGCAGTTCTTGACGAATCCTTGTCGCTAGGTTGGTAGATGGTCTGAGAAAAGCGCGAGTTCGTTCGTCGGCGCATCTCATAAGCTGAGAGAGATTTGGATGTGAACCATAGATCTCCGAAGGAATTCCCTCGTGGACACTTCGGCGACCACCTGGATCGTCTCACCTGTACCCCCCAGCTCGAGCCGCTGTTGACACGTCTTGAATGATGTTCTGGGCACTTCGGGAGTGACCCACTTGACTAATTCATCGCGTCCCGAAACGGCATCGATGAGCTTAGCAATCCAGCGGCGGTCCGGGAGGGTGTTATCGCACAAAAGTTGGTGGCCAGAGAGAGGGTAGACTTCGCAAAAGAGGAGAGCCTTGTCTGACCGCCAGCCAACAGGATCCATGAAAGCAAGCCGCATCATGTCAGTCTTGGGGTACCAGACACCCCACAATATAAACACTCCGTTGTTCGCTCCATCCGAAACAGTCGCGGCGCCGTATACCATCTTACTGTACAGCCCTCGACCTTCTTGAGATCTCCAGCAGAATGGTAACGTCTGGCCCTTGAGGTCAGCGGCCAAACTGGGCGAGGTGGAGGGCACAGCGCACCGCCATAGCCGATACTTCGATAATTGGGGACAACACACTAGCGAAAACTCCGATTTCGGCAAATAGACGCTGGTGACCTTCTCGGGTTCATAGAAGATAATCCTGCGTCTCTTGAGTTGTGTGGGGTCAAAGTCGATGACCAGTCGGTCCCCTGAATTTCAAGCCATGTAGGTCAGTTTCGTCCTCCATTGGTGCTCTGAAAAGAATAAAATGCAAGGCGGGATACTTGCCATTCCGGGATTCAGCCTTGAAAGTGCATGATGTACGGTTCGCGTTGATGATGACGTACTGACATCGGCTGAAGGGGTGGTCGAAGCACCGACGACAGAACCTATCGCCCGGACCCGTCCTTTCCAACAGGAGAGCTGGTGACGAGAATAGTTCGTTGTCGTGGCTGCAATTGAGCACCGCCAGCCAAGCCTCTTGCGAATGCGCCCCTAGGTTTGGTGATAAGAGCTCTGGGCTGGATGATTGCAACCTGCAACAGACCACGTAAACGTCCATCTCGATCCCGGTGCTGGAGATGGCGATAGAGTGTTCGGCCATAAGCGAGTGTACAGGGCTGAAGGAACTGCCTGCTAGGAATTGGGTCGGGTGATAAGCGAAGAGTGACGATCGTCAAGATTGTTTCAGGTCCTCGCCAGCGAAGTCTTCTCGCCTCCAGGCGAGAATGGTCTGGTCATTGCAACGGCGGACAATTTCCTCTTGTAAGCGGCGAAATGCTTTGATTCCTTCTCCGTAAAGCAGAGGCATGTTGACATCAAAGATCCCCATCAAACAATACGCGATGTCTTCCACTCGTGTAGTCTCCCGATGCGCGGCCCAGGACATCTTATTGCTGACGCTATAGGACTGGAAAAGACGTATCGATGATTCTTCGCGGCAGAGGTTACACGGAGCGCCAGGATGTGCCCTGGGGGGGTGCCCGCGCCACTCGGTGCAATCTTCGTTCGGGGTGAACGTGTGGCACAGAATGAGCAGATCAATCGACGTGATTTTCGAAATTCTAGAAGACAGCCGCAGGCGGTCACCAAACATGAACCAGGAGGAATCGTAAAACCGGACGTCAAATGGAGCGATAAGCTCCTGCAGAGTCCAACCTCGAGTAAACCAGCGGCTGTTCCCAAGGTTGCTTTTGCCATGGACGTAGTCCTCGAGGAAGGCATAACAGACGCTGGATTGGCGATACCAAGAGAACATGGAGTTGATCGCTTCAGACAGCTCGGCGCTGCTCGATTTGTCGATGCAGCATGTGTCGATCCAGGCATAGTGGTAGCCGCCGGCAAGCGCTAGCTCGGCGGTCTTGAGAACTTTCGCGAGACCCTTCTTCAGACAGGCGCGAAGCTTGGCAGCTCCATCGCGAGCGTCCTCGAACAAAACCTCCTCAGTTCCCCAAGTGTGCGAAAGAATGGCGTATGGGGGCTTCTCTTCTGCTGGAAAATACTCGAGCTCGAGCGTGCGCGTGTTGAGGAGCCTCATGCTGGGCAGATCCGGATTTTAGATGCCGCATTATCGGTTGGATGGAGCTCGAGCGAGAGTTGCGGCTGAAGCCGGGCTTCATCCCTGAAGATAGCCCCCTCAACCCCGCACGGCAGCCTCTGTAGCAGTCTGGTCCGTGCGGGCCCTGCCCTCTTGCCAAGGCGCTAGTCAAGCGGGGCCATCCGTCGGCTTTTGTTCATGACACTCGAGAATTCTCATGGAAAAACAATGCATTGTCACCGTCCATCACATCTCCCCACCACCCTCCATCTCCCTCCTCCTCTTCCTCCTCCACGACTGCACCCGATGGTGATACAACTCCGAAGTAGTAAAATGATACATTGTCAGCAACACCCACGTAAACATCATCGCAACCACCGACGCCGCCAAAGTCACCAGAGAAAAGACCGTGAACCCATACGACGCCTCGTGGAAATCGCCATCCTGCCCGAGGTGGTTAGTAGCCAGCCCGACCTGCAATCCCGACAGCGACACCGAAAAGAACGCAAACACCGCCAGCAGCCATCCGAAGCTCTGCCGGAAGAGTTCCTGGTACCATGTCGAGGGGGAGAGGAAACCTGCGACGAAATTCTTGGTGGAGAAGGCGATGGGCATGTAGCGGTAGATCTTGTTCAGCCGCGATAGCCGTAGCTCGCCGTACTCGTACCGTCGAGCTACCTGGTGAAGGGTTTTGGTGTCGATGTGGCCAGTGAAGCTTGTCATGAAGGCTGCCCAGGTTTCCCATTCTAGCGCGTTTGGAAGCAGATGCATCTCGTCGCGCGCCAGGCGGAAGTCGCTCTCCCTGCTCACCAGCCATGCGTAAGAGAGGAGGAACCCGCATGCAGCCTGGTGCAGGTTGAGGTCCTCGCAGAGGTTGTCTGTCCAGAAGCCGTGGTCGAGGAGGTACGCCGGCAGCGGCTTGATGAAGATGCGGGAGTGGTGCCAGACCAGGTGCTCGCTGACGTCCTCGGTGATGGTGATGGTTCGGCCCAGGAGCTTTTGGCGGTGAAGCGGGCGCGCGAAGCGGGGCCGCCCAGCGAGGTGGAGATGCCTGTAGATGAAGTCGAGCTTGTGCGGGACGAGGTCGGCTTGGAGGTAGGTTTTGAGATCATCGACGGGTCGGACGAGGTCATCGACGACGGGTATGGCTGCGGGGTGGATGACTCTGACGGGTTCTCCACTCGGCGTCGAAGTGGTCTTTTGCGAGAATGGCGGCGAGAGCCTTGCCGGTTGTGCGCCCATTCTCGGGCGGGGTCGGAGCGGGGTCCACTTTTGGGGGGGTCCCGTAGCGGTGTCGAGTCTGCCTGAACCGGACTGTCGCAGTTGAGCGGGAATGACGATGCAAAAACTTGAGATCAGATCAAGAGAAAGGAGAAGTCAGGTAGCGGTTCAGAATGGCTATCTTCGAGATGAAATATCTGAAGCTGAGAGGATTTGCATGAAGCTAGGCATGCAGGTGACCAGAGCGGGCGAATCACAGCTGCAGGCTACAGTGACGCAGTGGTTGCCTCCACGACGCTGCCGCTCCAACAAACACCCACACAACCCGTGCATCTACAACCATCCAAGATCAAAAGAGCCGCATTCTATTAAAACTGCCAAAGCAGCGCGAAACTTGAGAGCCAGCTGAACACCACTTTGTCAGAAAAAATGACCGAAACCCAGGATTTGAACATGGCGAAGCCCCCACCCGATGACATCATCCCTGCCCCGAAACTCAAGATCTCGGTCGCCCAGTTCCAGCCCAAGGCAAGAGACCGCAATACCCCTTGATCAACCATCCCTGACAGAAGAATAGACATGCGACCCCGAGACAAACTTCGCGACCGCTTGCAGCAAAATCCGCGCCGCCGCCATTGAGCACCACTCCCACCTCATCGTCCTCCCCGAATACCACCTCACCTCCTGGGCCCCCAATCACCCCACCTTCAAAGACTCCTGCCGACATGCCGAATCCTACCTCCCCAGGTACCAACAGCTCGCAAAGGATCTCAACATCCACATCGTCCCCGGAACCATCATCACGCATCACCCTTCCGAAAACCCCACTGAACTCCGCAACATGACATACCTCATCGCCGCCGGCACAGGCGAGATTCTCACCTCCTACCAAAAGCGCAACCTATGGCATCCCGAGCGCGACGTCCTCACACCCAGCGCCCCTGCTCCTCACCAAGCATTCGATCTGCCGATTCAAGGCACAGAGCACACCATCCGTGCAGGATTGCTAATCTGCTGGGACTTTGCCTTCCCCGAGCCCTTTCGCGAGCTTACTATCCTCGGCGGCGCGGAGTTAGTGATTGTCCCCGCTTGGTGGCATCTTAGGGAGGTGAACGCGCACACAAAGAGGCTTAACCCAGACTCGGAGATTGCGTTTTTGGATGGGGTCGCGGTGGCGAGGGCGTTTGAGAATACGTGTGCGGTTGTGTTGTGTAATGCGTTTGGAAGGAGTCAGGTTGCGATGCCGGTTCTGGGGCGGGTTGGGGAGATTGGGGTGGAGGAGGAGGGAGAGGTGGTGACTGAGATTGACTTTGGGGTTGTGAGGTATGCGGAGGAGGTGTACAAGGTTAGGGGGGATGGGAAGAGGAGGTATGAGGGGGAGGCGGAGGTTCCGGATGCTAATCCTGGGGGGGGAGGGGCGTTGAAGTGTGTGATGACTGGATGAGGGTTTTGTGTGTCCTCGACCATCCACACGGCAAAATAAAAGGGAGGGGAAGTCTACAGTTTGGAATAGCTCAGATAAAGTGAGCCAGGTATGAGGCAAGGATGCGATACATATGTGCTCGGGGCTCAACCTCAAAATGATATAACTCGGCAGGTCATCCACATTGCAATCAGAATCTACCCAATCAAATTTAACACAGATCGAGTGCCTCAAGCCTCTGGCTTCCTCCCCCAAATAATCTTGTTCCTGTAATACGGATGATACTTACCAGACCGCACCTCCCGCCGGAACTTGGCTAGAAAAACCACAACCTCCTCCTTTGACCACCCCATGGCGCCCGTAATGAACAACATAAGCCCCTCTGCGTCCTGCTCCAGCCAGACACGCACAAACTCCCCGCGCTCTTTCATGGCTACCTCGGCGGGCCACTTCCCGATGGGTTGCTACATCGTTTCCATCTCAGTCTCCACACAACAAAAGGGGTCAGGGGGAGAAGAAACCAACCTTGGTATTAACTTCATCAACATCCACAAACCCCGCCGCCTCCATCGCCACCCTCTGCACCCCATCTGCAACAACCGTAAAGCTCCGCCCAGCCTTAGCACCCCACCCCGTACAGATGGTGCCCCACTGGTACAGCGCTGAATCCTTCGGGAGGGCAGGGCCGTCGTCAGTCTCCCACACGGGCGAGGGCTCGTAGCTTTGGAACCAGCCGCCGGGTTTCAGGCTGTCGTAGGCGCGCTTGAAGAGGGCGTTCCAGTCGTCAATGCTACCCACGAGGCCGCGGATGTGGATGAAGTCGAAGTGGTTGGAAGGGAAGGTCCAGGGTTGGCAGCAGTCTTCGATTTCGCTGAAAGGGGGACGATGTTAGACTACATTTATAGCTACAAGATAGACAAATCTTGGGCTGGGCTCGGGCGAGAACGTACAAGCGGACATTGGGAGGAACCCAACTGGGTTGGATGGGCGAGATGTCGGTGCCGATGATTTCAGCGTTGGGGAATTCGTCCCCGAAGTCGCTAGGTAGATGATATGAGTTGTTGGGTTCCAAGGGATAGCTGGGTTCACGCACATGGCCCATATGCCTGTACCGGTTCCTACGTCGAGAACCTTTTTGATCTTGTCCTTTTTGAGAGGCGCGAGATATAGCTTGCCCCCGATGGCGAGAGTTTGGGCGTGGTGGCTGACGATGTGGTTAGTGCTGTCGCTGCTCGAAGTCGTGGTCTATTCTTCCTACTTTATATCCAACGCCTCACTCTGTCGCTCGTCGTTGCTTCCCCTGCGGACGCTGCATCAGTCATTCGCCAAAGACAGTCATTCGATATGTTTACCAGTACAGCGCATTGCCTCGCTCGCTGTGATATGTCCGACCGTGTAGGGTTCGATACTGGACGATGGACGATGTGATAGAGGCCGTCGAGTCAGCCAGGTCTTCACCGAGGGCCGATTCTGCGTCGCCACCTTGTTCGGATGCGGGAATGGGGGGTTGATCGGTCGTCGGGGACGATTTGGGAGGTGACGATCGTTGTCCGGGTTCGTCACTGGCCATGTTTTCCTCTCGCTACTAGTCAACTAGATACCGAGGTAACGAGTGGTCGGTACCTTGGCCTGGGCGTCTTGATGTCGGCGGTTTACTGGCAGTTTACTGGCGGTTTCGAGTGGAAAGAAGTGTCTCAGAGAGGGAGCCCAGTGTTCTCAGGTTTCCTTCTTGCGGGGTATTAATAAGACGATAGGTCGGGAACATCAACACCGAGCACCCAGTGCGTTTTCGATCCCCTTGGCCCCCCATGCAGCAGCTATCCCTCTTGGGGGCCTACCAACACACGCTTCGCGCTGCAATGCCACATGCATGCGGCTACCCTCACCAACCACATCAATGCCAGGGGTGCATGTGGGCGGATCTGAGGCCAATCGCGGAAACCGCCAGGCAGCTTCCGATTGGTGAAGGAGGGAACAGGAAAGCGGCATGGGGTGATCATGGCAGTGGTTGGACGGTAGGCGATGGCTTCTCGGGTTTGGGAGATCGGTAGGTTGCTTTTACTCGACTCAAAATGTCAACTCGGTCACATCGTGGGATTGTTGCTGTTGGTGGCGAGCGCGGTGCAATTGACTGAAGTGCAGGCTGAGCTTATGCAGAGGTTAGCTCGTACTCTAACGCGAGCGCGGGAGGGACAGCACTAGTTTTTTTTTTTTTTTTTTTTTTTTTACCTCTCTGATCGATCCGCTGCGAACATGGTTGCGCCCTTCCAATTTAGCTTTCGTAAATGGGTTGGCGGGACTTCTGAGATGGGCTTATGCCTAGAAATTATTGGGATACTGGGTCGCCCTTCCGGCCCAAATCCGAGTCGCTTCGTTAACGACCTACCTCTACAGAGGAAGGAACTGCTCTCGAATGGACTGGGCATTTTCCTGCAGAGCTAGGAGCCACGGCTTCGAAACTTTCAAGCACACAGCAACGAAACTATGATCACGACAAAGCAGACACAATTCTTCGTTGTCAAAGCACCTTCATTCTCTAGGACTGACCGGTGCTTGAGTGACCTTGAGTCTCAACGCAGTTGTCAAGCGACGGAGCTGTTGCTCGAACGTATCATCCTGGGTCCCATCCCTCACACTTATACACGAGCCATTCCTCGCGCCCGAGGGCTGGGGGCACGAGTCGCGACTGCCCCCATCTTTTGTCGTCTTCGGGTTTCTGGTCCAAAAAGGAAGCAAGGATTCTGTAAAGTAGCTCTGCTCGGAGCCCCTGGATTGCCTTGTCCTACTTTTCAATAAAGTCCTTGTCAACTTCTGGGTTTGACTCTAGACAGTCGTCAGCCATCCGCTGTACTCAGTTCCTGAAAAAATTGGATAATGAATCTTGGATTTGTTTCCATTTGCTTCTAGACTCAATTCCCCCCAGTCAAACTCCGATCTCTTGCCAATCTCGAGATAAATCCTCAGCAGGATGGATCAAGCCAAGGCTGAGCCAAATATGGAATGTGAACCGACATGTTGGCTGCCTAAAGACCGCGATTCCCACCTCTACACAGAACACGGCCTTGGCAGATTTCTGAGCTTTGAAGACCAGAGGGCTGGGGTCCGGGTTGAGGACCGCTACACGCCTATACCGCTGCAGGACTTGGCAAACAGCGCAAGTACCGCCCTTGAGGCCGCCCGAGCTAAAGTCCGGATCGAAGCATCGGCGAAGAAGTTGAAGAAGGATAAGAAGGCCAAGAAGGAGAAGGAGAAGGAGAGAGAGAAGGAGAAAGGAGAAGGAGAAGGAGAAGGAGAAGGAGGCGATAGACGATGTGGGGAAGTCGGTTTTGTCAGGAGGTATTGCTGCAAGGAAACAAGCTGAAGTAGAGCGTCCCCAAGTTTGCTGAAGGCCAGGGCGCAGCACCTCAGGGAGTGCCCGGTATGTAAAATTCAACACGTACAAGAAGTGGGAGCTAACTTATCTCGAATGTAGCAAACACGAATGCCAACACTTCGCAGCTACCACCATACGTCGTCCTCATCCTAGCAGCCCGAACTCCCGTCATCTCCCCTCAGCCCACCCGGATTCGAAAGTCGAACCGTCATCCAGCTGTACAAGGATACGGGCGGTCCAATGCCCAAGCTACGCCACCGCTTACCCCAACACTTGGACATCACCTTGGACCAGGCACGCAGTACACCGATGATATGGCGGCATTGGACCATTTTGGTGCAGGCCCTCCATGACGGAGAGATCACCCTGGAGCCTGCCTTTCGCTGGACCATAAAGGTGGGGCGAGAGAAGATGGCTAACGGGAGGCCCCCTATTTCTGAAGGGTGGAGTGGTTGGAAGGGTTTGGGCATCGAGGTCTATCCACCGTGGGAGGACGAGGAACGCTGGGCACAGGGTGGACATCAGCCATTGAGAATTACCGAACAGCTCCCAGTCCCCAAGAGCATGCGGGAACTGGTTTGAATCATCCAAGGGGGTGGACGGGTGGTGACGCTTTCATCTGAACTCGGGTTGGGAAACCCCCATGTGGTTTGCCCCAGTGAATCCCCCGGCACCGCCTGGGCCTTATCTACCAAACTAGTTCAGCTCACTTTCAGCGAAGTAGCACCCGGAGTGCCCTTGTTAGTCAAGACATTGGTTTATTCGAACCCTTCGCTTGGTGGTGAAGGGGTTGTGGGTTCGCTCCTCTAGCGACTCCCTCCCACCCGTCTATTTTTGTGCCATTTTGCCTTATTACATTTTTGCAATTGTGCTGTTTTGTTTTCACAGCTCCCCACTCCTGCATTTCTCTTTTTCCCATTATTGTCCATTTGCATTTGTGTCTACCTACCCAAGTGTGGATGCGGTCACAAAGGAGGTCAACGACCATTTTCTGCAGGTCCCGATGCAGCACCATTCCAGTTGTCCTAGCGTCCAGCCCCCGCATCTTTCTATTTCGACACCAGGGGCACGCAAATTGTTGGTCTATTGGACGGCAGAAAAACTGGGAGGGGAAATCACGCCCTGTAGAATTGCTACCATAACTTGCATAGGAGTGGACGAAAGCGTGTTCATGCAAGCTCTGTCTGGGAGGAAAGGAGCGGTTGCTTTAGAAAAGACACACGTGTCTCTAATGTGTAGGTATTTAGAACCTCAAGACATCGACTCTGTCTCACCTGTATGGGCAATGGCCTTGTTCGCATTCCAAAACATCTTTCGCCCGTTCAACAGCGTGCAGTTATCAATGATAAGGACTCGATGGCAGTCGACCAGGTTCGGCCGGCATTCCGGGAGCCCTGGGGCAAACTTTACCTGCTGCACGTAAGCCACAGGTACACCCTTCCTTCCCCGTCCAGTCCCGATCTGTGTCTTACGCCAATCTACCCTAACCATCATGGCCAAGGCCGCCCTTAATCCCACGTCGAGGAGTGTCTGAGAACGGGTGGCTGCTGGATGGGGTCGGGCCATTCACCCCCTTTGAATGGGTTGAGTCCTTGCCGGATCCTCTCGCGGCCTACCTCAATCGTTTTTTTGTGCCTCTTCTTCAGAGTTATCTGACCAGCGTTGTGCGCCTCAGCCAATATCACCAGTTGGCGCCATTGATACCTGAGCAGCGAAGCCTGGCTGAATGTCAGGCCCTCCAGGTGGTGGCGTAGCTGGCTGAGTGAGCCGTGGAACTCCTTGTACAAAGCAACGAGCTCATCCCGCTCGTCATCTGTAACGGGCTGATAGGCGTCCGTGTGGTCAAAACGCGGTGGCTTGGCGGGAGCAGCGTTGGCCCCCTGGGGTTCCATAGCCTCTTCCTGCTCCCCGTTATATCCGTACTCCATGTCGTCTGCTGACTCCAGGTTCTCCGCTGGTCCTACATCTCTCTCCTTATGGTCGCTCGAATGTCTCTCGCCGTCTGAATCGTTTTCGTAAATGTCGACTTCCGAGAATTCAGCCTTCAACCGGAGAGAGATCTGAGTCGCGGCATTGCGATAATTCGTTCGCGGCTGTCCGATATCAGCAGGGCTGTGGGCATTCTCTGCCTTCACCGGAAGGGGTTGGATATGGCGCAGATCCTTCTCGACTCTGGCTAGAAAGACAACAGCGTTAGCAAATGCAGTCAGATGACATGTATGCCCGCTTGCCCCACTAGCGATTTTGGAAAAGAGGTGTGCGATATGTGTGTGACGGGAACATACATGAGTCGTTCTTTATGCGGAGCCCCTCCGCGTTGCCATCGACATGTGCAGGATCAGGGGCGGCGACATGGGCATCTTCTATATCGTCGCAGTTAGCCCCTAATCACGTCCACAGGGAAGGCGAATAAAAGTCTCACCGTCGTCGTCATCATCAGTGAGGACGATGACGGATGGCTGGGTGCGCTTTCTCCATGCGCCGTCTCTAAATGAGAAATTCCGGTCGTGCTCGGCCATGGCAACAGCGGGGAGATTGTGCGCGGGGAGAGTCTGCTGGGCTGGCGCACGGCAGACGGCAGACGGCAGACGGCGCAACATGTGAGATGGGAGACCGACAATTTCGCTTGATGCCTCAGCTTTGTGGAAAGTGGCGAGCGATTTCGTTCTCCCGACTGTCGGGGAAAGCAGAAATTTCGTTCGCGTTTCGGCAGTGAAGTGGGGAAGAAGTGCGCAGTTGGAGGGCGAGGCACCTTGAAAAATTCCCATTGACTTTTGTACAGCCCGGCTGGCGTTGTAATGAAAGGAACCTAGAGGAATGACGTGTTTGACTCGACATCCATGGATTTCAGGCCGGCCGCAAGGCATGGACTCTTCTAGTCGTCTCGAGCGCACATCCATTCAACCGCCATTCTCTGGCATTCTAATAGCAAGTCCGGCCTTCACGCGTTACGAGGGCTGTTTACCTCGGGTTAGCAAAGCAAACGTCATCTCACTTCCTGCACAACACACTTCAGGTAGGTAGTCTTGGAAGCTGATGGTTTAATGCTGAGCTTCTACAAATTTCGTCTGGCAGTATGATACAGCGAAAGGCGGCGGCGGCGGCCTGCGTCATCGGCCAACAATGCCGTCGCATGAACCACTGTCGCCTCGACTACCGCCATCAGCTGTCTTCCAAGGTACAAAGTTCAATATTTCCATTCATTGTTTCCACCTTCTGGTGAATCGTGCTTCATATTACCTGCCCAGTCGTCACACATGTCGGCAACGCCTTCACTTTGCTGGATAGGTAGGGTGGAAGACATTGATCGTTTTTTTCCTTGATTTCGCGCTGGGTTCGATAATGTCTTGCTCAAGACCCAGCGTGCGCCTTGTTGCAGACGGTGTTTGCAGGTCGGCTACCCTCTGGGACGCCCTAAGAGACGTCGAAACCGTCGTCTTCGTGTTAGCCGCGGCGTATGGCTCCTCCCTAGTGACTGGTCGCTCTGTGTCCGTATAATCGAATTGGGCCCGCTCTGAGGCAGGACCGAGACCGGCGTCGCCCTCGTGGTCGTCGAAGCCATCGTCATCTGGGTGGCCGTCGTCCTCCTCTTCATGGTGCTGGTGCTACTCGGCTTCAACATCCTCATCGTAACGATCGTCGCCGTAGTAATCCACGTCTTCTTCTTGCCAGTGAGGGGTCCTCGTCGGTGTTGTTATCAACCTCATCTTCGTAGACAGCCACCCCCGATGAACTGAGCCCTTCACTAGGTATCTATCTGACAGAGATCTGCGTCGACATGCCGCTGGTCTTCACGGGCTGCCTTGGGGGACAAAGCTTGTAGTAGAGATCGGAGAGGTAAATCTTGACCAGGACCTCGCTGCTGGTGGCCTCCCGGCCCATCTCGATGGTCCTCCGGTAGGCGTTTTGAGTTGAGTCCCCCCATCGTTATGTGCCTCAGCCAAGATTAAAAGCTCTCTCTACTGGTATCGCGCAGTGCTGACCTGAGCGTATGTGAGGCCTGTGATGTGGTGCCTCGTTTGCGATAGGCTCCTGCGGAACTAATGGAGAGGTGGCCATAATCCAAACCGGAAGTTATATCGGTATCCGACAGATTGAAAAATAATGAGGGTATATAAAATATACCACTTCGGCATCTTTCATCGGTTCGTTGTCGTCGTCCACCTCATCCAGGGCCAAGTCATCATCTGAGGTGTAGGCTTGTGTTCCCATGCTCTTCGTTTGAGTGCCTTGCGTCTCGGTTTGAGTACTCGCGTCCTTGAATTTTAGGTATAGAGCGGGATGAGCTGGCCCCGCTCCATGTCGACAAGTGCCCAATACTCATCTTCGTCCTCATCTTGATCCCCTTTATCCTTGCTGTCCTGAGAGGGCGGAACCCAGCCTTCACTTCTGTCTTCATGGTCCTGACCCAGGCTCTTTGTGAGGTTGCCATGCTCATCAGCTCGGGGATCGGAGGATGAGTGCTGTCCCATCTTCTACGAACCAACTTCGGGCAGCCAATGGGAGGAGGGCGCCTAGCATTAGATGCGGTTTAGAATAGTGTTAAGAGCTGACAGGGTAGCGAGGAGCGCAGGATACACACCAGAACTTGATCCCTCTTGCTTGTCGATCACGTCTGCACCAGCATGTTTGCTTGCTTCCCTTTTAACAGTCGGAGATATGGAGATTTAGCTGAAGAACTCAATGTGCTAGGGACTATCCACCAGGGCGTAAACTTGGCGTCGAGGTCGGGTTCCGCCATGTGTTGTCTCCAATTCGTATCGAGAAGCAAACGAAAAAGAAGGCAAGATAAGGTCTAAAGCCTGTGATAAGCAGCGCTAGGAACAGATCGAGGGTTGGAAGCGTGTTGATGTCGAAGAAACAGGACTGCCTCACGTCGCCCAGTCGACAACGGCAGAGTTTGAGAACGAAGTGAGAAAAGGAGCACGTAGCACTTGAGGGAAAAGTGCTGCTGAGTATATAGTCGAGACCCCACTGCACGACAGTTGATTCAAGATCGAAGGGTCGTCGCAATTCCGGGCACTCCCCGTCTCGAAGCCCTCGGGTCCCGTGCTCCGCAATACCGCCCACACACAAATTCACCACAAGTAGAAACTGCAGTGAATGGAAACCATCCCCAAGAAGGTGCCAGATAACTCCCTTTGTGAGCGAGAGAAAGCAAACTCACCTCCAACTAGATGGTAGGCGCCCCTAGCCTCCTCCTTCCTCCCCTCCACTGGGTGATAGGCGGCGGTCATGGCCCGTTGCCCCGTTACCCCTCGAGCTGTAAATACCCCTCGCGCTGTGCCAAATCGCTCTGCAGACTTCCCTCTTCAAACCCCCCAGTCCCGTTCAAAACATAACAGCCGATGAGAAAATCCATTAAAGAGAAGTCTCCAATGTCCGCAAACCCCCCCTTGGTTCATCCTTTGCACCACAGTCCAGCGCGATGCGAAGCGCAGCCTCAAACCTTGAAAGCTTTGCGCGGCGCCCATCCCACCAACAGGCGCGATATCTTGGCTCGAAGCTGTTCGAAATAACTGGCCAGAAACCTTCAGCCGACGAAGAAAGCTCACCCTGGCAACCTCACCAGCAGACACCTCAGCCTAGCCCGGCACCTTAGCCCAGCCCGGCATTCCACCTTGCCTCAGCGCAGCATCAAAGTCCCGACTAGAAGCCTCCAGCCGACATGTGACACCCAACCCGGCAACTCACCACCACCAGCACATCCCAGATTTGCTCGGCACTGGTCAAGTCATCGGCAATGCCAAGATCGGACAGCCGCAAGTCTCACAACAGGTTGTGAAGCGATGGAACAGGGAAAGACAAAAAATACCTGGTTTAAATACAGTACAAAAAGAAAAAGAAGAAAGAAAAGAGAAAGGAAAAAAAAGAAAGAAAAGATGGAAGAAAATAATCCAAAAAAAATACAAGTCCATCACCCGGCCCAAGTCATCACAACGTCATCATCATCATCATCATCATCATTCTTCCTCCTCCTCCTCGTCCTCGTCCTCGTCCTCGTCCTCCAACAGCCTCACGACAATGCAGTCCGCCGTGGCCCCCTCCGGGTCGACGGTTCCAGGCCGCGAGGGCAGGGCGCCAAGTTGCGGCGGCGGGCTCGGCGACGGGGGAGCTGACGACAGCGGGGAGCCGCTCGAAGCAGGAGACGCGGCCAGCAAAGGTGACACGGCTGGCGCCGCTGGTTCCGGCGTGGTAGGTGTGTGTCGGTGGGTTGGTTCTTGCCCGTGGTTCTGCCCATGGGCGAGCGGGACAGACGTGGTTCGGCAAGCGAACCCTTCCCTGGCCTTGAGCGTCCGGATGATGCGCCTCTTTGGCCGGGGCGATCGCTGCGAGAGCTGCTGTGCTGATACCGCTCTCTTCCGGCTTGGCGGTGGCGGCGCCGCGAACGGGGCTCCTCTGGTGACATCTGAGGCCGCTCTGGTGGTTTCCGGCCTTAGTTCCATCGACGGGAGATGCACCTCGGTCGTTGGAACTATCTCATCAACGGCGACGCGCGGCATTTCCGGGAGGTCGTGCTGCTTTTCGATGATGGGGACCTCGTAGCGCTTCTCGACTGTTTCGAGCTCCCGGTACTTCTCGGCTACTGTGGGCTCGTCGACTGCCGTGGGCTCAGGCTTCTCAACGGCTGGGGCCTCATGATGGTTCTGGACTGCCGAAAGCTTGTGGTGTTTCTCGGTCACCAAAGACTTGCCGACTCCTAGGATCTGCCGCTTCACAATTTCTGGTGCCTTAAAACGGACCTCAATTGACGGGAGCTCGCGGCGCTTCTCGACGTCGTCAGGGACATCCTCTTGCGTCATGCCAGGGGTGCTTACGTTGGCGACATTACCGGCGCTGTCAACAGCTCCGAAAATAGGCTCAGCGGCGACGGATTTCTCGTAACAATATCCAACAAGCACTGTGGTCTCAACTACAACCATGGGATCCTCCTTGACTGAGGGTGGCGCCTCTTCGACGATGGGAGCATCAATGTCCACGGGGTCGGCCTGTGCGCTCGGACCATCCGGCTGGGCGGTTGGCTTCGGAGCTGGGCTCCCCTTGTAGAGGTCATCGGAATCGAAAAACTCGCAAATTTCGTCGACTTCGGATGAGTATGGTGTGAACCGGCGCGGGAATCCCCAGGGGAAGAGGCGGTAACGCGCGCTTTGAGATTGCGGCGGCGAAGTAGGCGCTGTGGACAGATTAGCCTCGATATTGCGGCGTCACCAACCACGGAAACCTGCTGTTGTGCCCCGTGCGTTGGTCCTGTCCGCCCTGGCCAGAGACACGTCCGTCTTCATTCAAGTCCACCATTTTGCTCGCTGCGAGCAACTAACTGACGCTGAGCACGTGTCGGCGGTGTTGATCTTGAAAATTGATGGAGCGGGGACTCAGTGGCAGGTGCAGGGATGGTAGGATAGAGTTTGACGTGCAACAAATGCTGCATGTGGGTCCAGACACAAGGCTACGACGGTGCCCCCGACGCACTTTCCATTTCTTGTTGGGAAATTACGGGGGCCTCAGCCAGTCGAAAGCTGGGGACAAGTACTCGGTCAGGTGGATGGTGATTTGGAGCAGGTTTTGCGAGAATAGAGAGGGAAAATCTGCATGGGCAAGGGGAGCGAGCTTTTTTTTTTTTTTTTACGTTCTATGCACGGCTAGCCCACAAGGATCTGCAGGATCTCGGGAGGGGCGCCTCTTGCCAATGGAACATCTTCAGAATGGAAACAGAAGACACCCGACTTGTTGTATTGCAAAAGAAGTGATCAGTGCATCGCTTTTCAGCCCCTTTATGCACTGTGAGCATGGCTTGTTATGCTCATCCTGTGACGTGGTGGTTTTCCTGTATGAAGTCGCTTGGTGCAGGCGGTTTGGCACTTTGCTGTCACGCACACGCACTTCCCCACCGCGATACACGCAATTGTCACCCTGCTCTAAGTGCAATCAACCTCTTTGTGCTTCCAAGAAATACTAGGATATCATCAGGAAGCACGTTGAAAGCAGCAGAAAAGCGGCATCACCAAACATAACCTGGGAACCAAAAACGCCGCGTCGGGCATGCGCCTTGCCAGCCGCAAGGTGGTCCACACTCGTGCATCACCCAATCAGTCCCCAATCAATTCCAATTGGCACAGTATTCTTCCATCGACATGAACGGTGCAAACAATGACTCAAAGAATGTACAACTGAGCTGTGGCGAGTGCCGGTGAAGACGTGGCTATCATGCGGCTGTGGCGCCAGAGTAGGGCTTGGCCCGGCCAAACCCGGGATCCATATCGGCCCCACTTTGCAGCCCCAGCGCGGCCCCATTTTCGTGGCGCACTTCCTCAACAGGTGACCCTTCTCTCTCTGCTCGCAGAAACCGTGATTGAATATTCTGCCAGTTGCCTTGCAATGTCTGCAGTGCTGACCCCTCAAAGTGACCAGGCTGGCGTTGAAATAAAAGCTCGCTGCCTCCTGTGGGACAGCCGCTTGTGGTCATCTGCCTGCTCGGCGATGATGCGAAGGTTGGTGATCCTTGCTAGGGGAGACTGACGCGGCCAGGCTGGCGCGCCGGCTCGCAAGAGGTGCCACCATCCGTCTATATCGTCATCGAGGATGGGCTTTCCGTGGATCGTCAGGGTCGTGAGCTGGCAGTCTTCGGCGGGAAAGCAGCGGGGGAACCAGGAGATTGGCCCAGAGAGCGGGTCAAAGTCTATCAGTTCGAGGTGACGGAGCTTAGAGAAGCTCTACAGGCTTCCGACAGCCTGGGTTTGGAGGTTGAAGACAATGTCTTGGTTGGACTGGTATTCCGAATTATAGGTGTAATAGATCTGGGGCTGGTTAAGAAAGTCATCTCCGTTGGTGCGCCAGTGATGCCTGGTGATGTCGTAGAGGTGTTTCCAACGGGAACCCCCGTGATGTCTGGGAGGCATTAATATCAGTTCCTCCATATATCGACCAGAGTTCTCTAGCCACGAATTGGCTGTCCCGCTGCGGTAGACGTTGAACTGGGCACTGTGGGGGGAGTGAACCAAGTTGAGATCCCAACTGATATTCGCCGTGTCTCTTGGCAGGCGATAGGCCATGTATTCGAAATTGAGCATCAGCCCAAACAAAGCCCATGGCAGATAGCTAGCTGCTATGGCTGGGCGGTGCAGCCCAATACCCTGCGAAAAAATTATTGCAGTGAAGTGCCGTTTTCAGCTTTTCGACCAGCTTCAGAGCGCTCAAAAGATCAAGGTTGCACAGCAGCCTGGGACCTGAGATAAAACTGTCACCATTGGCTCACCGCAGCGAAAAGGGAAACAACTTACAGGCATAAGCCGTCTTGATGAGTGAAGCCAGGTGTGGGCGCCTAATGATAGTACCGATGAAGGCTTTCAACCGCCCGATGTCTATTGGATCGACCATATCATCATAGGGTTCTCCAAAAACGCATTCTTCATAGAGCAGCGGCCGCACAAGATTTCGCAGCATCTTGCGCACGAGGCAGAGTTGAGACAGGCTTCCCAACGCTTCGCGGCGCCTCCGTGTCATTGAGACTGTGCAACTTGCACCGGGATGGGTTCGGAATGCTGGCACATAACATGCTTCGGCAATCATTAGAATGACTTCCGTTGGCAGCCTGTCCCACAGGGCCGGGTTCATGTCTCTTTTGTTTGGAGATGGACCACAAGCGGGGACTGTGTCAACCATCGTGGTGGGGGTAAAGGTATCCAAGTGGGAGAAGGTGCCGGCTTGTGTGATTCGATCTGGGACGGAAAATATCATGGAAAGAAGAAAATCACCAAGACATTCCGGAGGTTAAATGCAGCATCAATCCAAAAAGCTTGGTAGGTAGGCTTCGACCCAATGTTGGCAGCATGGTTTTGCGACAAAAACCACATTTGTTAGTGATAGGGCGCTAACACTCACCATCGCTTTTAACGAGACGTTGTGTTAAGGTAGGATCCCAACCAGCTTCGATCAGCGCCCCTTGTGTCTAGGTTCCCAATCGCCACAGCCTCAATTCCTCAAACCTCACCTGTCGGCATGGGACAGTGCAGAATACTAATGAACCTCTAGCGCGCTGCTCACTCTTTTCCATGCGACACCTAAAGGGGACATGAAGCCACAGGCCGATTCAGGGGCACGTACCGGGCACTCCCTCCGCCCCAAGGCCTCCGCCCGGGACAGAGTTCTCAGTAGGAATTCCCACGACATCTGTCACTCGCCTTCTTAGCTCAGTGGTAGAGCGCGTCACTCGTACTTCACTCTCATTCCAGAGAATCTACAATGACGATGTCGCTTGTTCGATCCAGGTAGGAGGCAGTTGTTACTTTTTGCTCGCTTGGCCATTAAATCCCCATCCTCGATGAACGGTGTGGACGCGGAAATCCCCGGCCTATTCTGGCTTGTGAGTGGCACGATTGGGGGCTTCGGTGAGGGAGGTGCGGGGATCGGCCCGTAGGTCGTTGATGGCTGCCCCGCACCCCGCATTTTGGCGCTTGCCCTGTGGTGGGAAAATCTTCCCATGGCCAGACCGACGGGTCGTAGTAAGGACTCACCCCTTTCTCACTCCAAACATTTTGGACTCCGCAATGCCTGACGCCGGAGGACTTTATCGCTGCCCGGTCTGCTTCAAAGGATACAAGAGACGGGAGCATCTGCAACGCCATCGCAGCACACACACCTCCGAGCGCCCGCACCGCTGCATTGTGTGCAACGCCTCATTCCAGCGGACGGACGTGCTCAAGCGCCACCTGCAAACCTGCGACGGCACCTCAACCATTTCTTCCACTCGCCGCCGCGCCTGCGATCGCTGCGTGCGCCAAAAGAAGGCCTGCAACTCCCTCCAACCTTGTCAGAACTGCGAGAAGCGCGCCGTGCGGTGCGAGTACTTCATCGCGTCGTCCGTAGCAGCAGCATCCTCATCATCGTCGTCATCGGCACAGCCATGGGACCCACTAGGGAAACTGCGGGCCGCAGATTTCAATGGTGGGCTGACCCCTCACTTCGATTATCGGGACGTTGAACTCGGCAGCATTGCATCTTCAACCCCCGAATCTCACCACCAGTTCCCCCTTGTCAACAACCCGACCGCTGAAGACGTCTGGTTCGATATCGAATACAATCATGATCCAGCTCTGGCTCAAGTATCATCATCGGAAGACACGGATCTGCTGCCGGTCCCGGAATATCGAGGTTATTCGTTCGAGTTCCTGTACGACTTTACGAGCCGGACAGGGCTCGTCTCGTCGTTCGAATGTGCAACCCTGGAGCGGCGACAACAGATCGTGGCAGCTTTTGATCATGCATATATCAGCAATTTGGAACACTTCATACCCACACCGCTGCAGTACGACCCCGCTGCAGACGACCATTCAATGTCTGGACAGTATGGTGATCACGGCGACGTCGTGCAGCCGGTTATACCTGGGACATCGTGGCTCAGCAGCCCAATCGTGGCCAAACTGCAGGATATTGTCCTTCAGATCAAGCGAGTCGTGACTTTCCGGCCAAACAATAGCGTTGTTGACCTGACCTGGACGCCGGCACTAGAGCAAAAGTGCATTGAATTCTTTTCTCCCTACAAGTTCGCCAAGTTCATGGAGCTGTACTGGTCGGTCTGGCATCCAAATGTCAGCATCATTCACAGGCCGACCTTTGATCAATCCTCATCCAAATCAGCACTTCTCGCCGCAATGGCCTTGCTCGGTGAGTGGACGCAAAGACCCAAGCCGGCCACAATGCTGACATCTGCAGGCGCTTGTGTCTCACCGGATTCTCAGGATAACTTGGACGCGAGGTTATGGTTCAACTGCGTGGAGGAAATGGTATTTACCGATGCCGACTTTCGCAGCGACACGGAGTCAGCGGACGAGACAGACCTTTCGAGCACAATGCTACCGATCTCACCAAAGCTTCAAGCTCTGCAAGCCGCGTATGTTATCTGTCTCTACCAGAACTGGGAGGGAGCAGATGCCAGCAAGCGGCGGATCCGGCGCCATCGATTCAGCACGGTGGTCTCAGTGAGTTACCACGAGCGCTTCGCGTGAGACTCGCTCACGGACTGACCTGAACAGGTTGCGAGAGACATGGGCATCGGAAACGCTCGCCATCTCGACTACAATAGGGAGATCGAGTTCCACTGGGACGAGTACGTGATCAGAGAGGAGCTCATCAGGTAAGACCTCCCCCTAGCCCTGTATCTACCACTCCCTGACTCCGAACGTAGGACCTTCATCTGGATATTCCTGTTAGATACTGCGTTTGTAATATTCAACAACTTACCTCATAGGATGGTGATCAAGGAGATGAGAATGCACATGGCGAGCCCAGAGGCATGCTTCCAAGCCGTCTCGGCCCAGGAATGCTTCCAGGAAATCCATGCCCTGATGCCACCTTCGAGTCCCTTTTGCAGCATTCACCTCCGCGATGCCATTGAAGGCTTTTGCGCTGAAACACTTTCTGCCGAGACTCAGCAAAGATTTTCTCAACTGGGGGCCCTGAACCTCTTCACGATTGTCTCAGGTGAGCAACGCGCCCAGCAGGCCAGGCACTCGAGCTGACTCTGCGCAGCATTCCATTACATGATATTCCAACACCAGAACTCGCTGGGCGTCGCTGGGCAGCTGGTGCCGATTCGTAGTGGCCTGCGAAATTGGATAGCGGTGTGGGAGCAATACTTCGACTCGTGGTCCGCGTCGTACCCGCAAGACGCATCCCTTCCTCTCGAGACCATGTGGAAGAGGATGGGGTTCATCCGTTTCGCCCCCGAGTACTGGCTCCTTGGAGTCCTTTTGACAAACCGAATCTCGGGGGCGACAAACCAATCTCAGGACAAAGCTCACGACGTGGATGATGCTAGCCGATCGTCCTTGCCGGTTCCTGTTGCCGCGGGGAGCAGCGCGCAGATCAATTCCGTTGACCCTATCCTTGAGAAGTACGATCAGACGAGCATGCGCCAAGTCAACGATCTTATTGCCGATTTCCGGAAATTCCACGTCGAATGAGGGAGGCCAAGCGCGGTAAACCCAGCCGCATTACGGTTAGGGGTCGGCTCAAACGAGCCTCCGGGGCGGGGCCGCGGTTGTCCCCGGTTTTCGGCAATGCGACGTTCGGGGCCGGCAAGGAAAACCTGCGCAAAAAAGGGCACGAAATCAGGCACAGAAGTCATACCCACCACAATCTTCTGGGAATCCTCGGCCGCTGAGAAATTTGAGTCGTCTGGTTTGCCAATACCCCCCACAATCCTCCGTGGTCGAGCTCCGCTTCCCACATCGACTCCGTGCCAAGCGCTCCCCGCGACCCAACATCTCGCCCCGCGTCCGGTTGCGCGTCGGGCCCCATCCCACATCGGCCCCGATCCGGGCACGTCTCTGCCACTGTTTGCCAAGGGTGTCGCCAGGGCAGGGGGCTCGCTCCCAGACAGCGTCGATACTTTTTTCCTACTTTATTCCCGCCGCCCTTCGCCTTTGCCGTCTCCAACACACCATCATCACCCAGCCATCGGCCCATTCCCGCCTCAGCGCCCCTGCAAGCCCTTCGGTCCTTCTCTGTCGTTGCAGTCGGCACCCGGCACCCGAATGGCGGTCCTTCTCACTTACCTGCCCGTTGTGGTGGCTGTTGCGGTCATCATCCGGCTCCTGATGACGGGCCGGAGACCCAAGAGTTTTCCGCCAGGCCCGCCGACCCTACCGATCATAGGTAACCTCCACCAGGTTCGGGCAACACTTCTTTGCACCTACATATATGACTTGCGAGCATGGCTGACACTCTGTGCAGATGCCAACTCGAGATGCCCATCTCCAATTCGAGAAATGGGCTCGCGAGTATGGCCCCGTCTACAGTCTCATCCTTGGTACCAAGACCTTGGTAGTCTTGTCCAGCGACCAGGCCGTCAAGGACCTCCTCGACAAGAAGAGCAACATGTACTCGCACCGACCTGAGATGTACGTCGGCCAGAGTCTTTGCTCGGGAGACCTGCGCATTCTCATGATGGGTTACACGCCGAGATGGCGCACCAGCCGCAAGCTTGTGCACACTCTGCTTAACATATCGGCCGCCAAGTCCTACGTCCCCTATCAGATTCTTGAGAACAAGCAGATGCTGTACGAGATGCTCACCAAGCCGGATGAGTTCCTGCACAACATCCGCCGCTACTCCAACGCGCTCACCACCACCATGGTTTTCGGCTGGCGCACCCCTACTTATGAGGATGAGAAGATGAAGCAGCTCTTCGATGGTTTCAGCGAGTTTGCCGACCTCAACCAGACCGGCATCGCTGGCCTCGTCGACTTCTTTCCCTGGATGCGCAACCTCCCTGATTGGATGATGCCCGTTCAGAAGAAGGCCCGCCAGATGCACAAGAAGGAGAAGGCCCTTTATCTCAGCCACTGGCTCAAGGCTAAGGCGGACACCGCCGCTGGAACTGTTACCCGCTGCTTCAGCGAGGAGCTCGTTGAGGCTCAGAAGTCCGAGGGCTTCAGCGATGATCAGGCCGCCTACATCTCTGGTACCCTCCTCGAGGCTGGCTCCGACACCACCTCCAGCACTCTCTACGCTTTCGTCCAGGCTATGCTTCTCTACCCCGAGGTTCAGCGAAAGGCTCAAGAGGAGGTCGACCGCGCCGTCGGCAAGGATCGCCTCCCCACCATGGAGGATGAGCCCAACCTTCAGTACGTTCGCTCCATCGTCAAGGAATCTCTCCGCTGGATGCCCACCACCATCATGGGTGCTGTCCCCCACGCTGTCACCCAGGACGACTACTACAATGGCTATCTCATCCCCAAGGGCGCCGGTGTTGTCAACAACGTCTGGTCGATCCACATGGACCCCAAGCGCCGCCCCGACCCCCGCCGCTTTGAGCCTGATCGCTACAAGGATGACTTCCAGTCCCTTGGTGACGCCGCTGCCAACCCTGATGCCTCCAAGCGCGACCAGTTCACCTTTGGCGCCGGCCGTCGTATCTGCCCTGGCATCCACGTTGCGGAGCGCAGCTTGTTCCTCGGTGTTTCTCGCATGATCTGGGGCTTCGACGTCAAGCCTGCCAAGGACGCTAACTGAAAGGACATCATCCCTGACCAGGAGAAGCTGACGCAGGGATTCGTCTGCATGCCGGAGGAGTTCCCCGCTTCCATCACGCCAAGAGATGAGAACAAGGCTAAGATTATCCGGGATGAGTGGTTTGCTGCTGAGGCGGAGTGCCTCGACCCTGAGACCAAGCAGTGGAGGCAGTCTCCGCTGGGTGTCTCCTTGGGAAGGACTAGGGGCAAGGCTTAAAAAAAAAAGGGACAGATGGGCTGAGCGGTGTTCTATTGGTATGTCGTTTTTGTAGTACGGTATGTATTGGATATGAAGTCAAAACAAAATGAACTATGATCTCGACAATATCTGCTTCAGTCGGGTATTTGGTGTGGTGGTGTCTTTGTTCTTGGGTCTCTGACAATGCCTTGTGTCCTGATGGAGCGACACACCGAGGTGAGCTGCTTGTGAGGGGTCTTCGAGAAGTGCGTGTTCGCCCTGGATCCTCACCACATGACCCTGAACCCCTTCCCGATTTTGGTGTGCAACGACAAGACCCTTCTGTTGCCTTTTGCGTGTGCATCCTGGCGTGTGATCTTCAAATTTGCACTTTTTTTCCGCTCCAAAATCTGGAATGCGACAGTACAAAGCACCAGGCTATTCACCAGCGGTCTCCTGATGCAAATTCTCACGGCATTCTGTTGCATGAATCCGTGGTGTTTTCGGCCAAGACCTGCGCACGTTCAGCTCCCCAGGGGGCAAAACCAACATCTCTCACAACTTCCGTGATCAAACAAGAAGCCACATACGTAGACACCTGCAATCCCATCCAATGCCCTTCCAGCCAAATGCTTAACTTGCTCGCATCGCAGTCAGCTCTCGCATCTTTGCCAGTGCCGAGCCTCACTCCCGGCGCCAACCGGGGCTAGCGGCCCCGGATCACACGCTGTAGCGCTACACCCCAGAGCGCTGGCTCCCGCCCCTCTTTTTTTTTTTTTTGCTTGCGCCGCGAGTGTGGGTCGTGGAGGCCGTGCCGATCGGGGCTTTCTGTGTCGAGCCAAGCGCGTGGATTTCTCCAATCTCGGTATTTCGGGGTTGCCAAGGGTTTTATCCCACCGCCACTCCGACATCATCGGCGAGAAAGGTCCTTTGTTGGGGATGATGGGGTATAACTTCACCATGATGCCGTTGCGTGTGCCGGTTGAGGAGAGAGGGAGGTCAATAATACAGAGATTCTACGTTGGGATATGATTGTCATTGCTGTTGCTGCTTATCCCCGCTTGCGCACTCCCAGTTAATCGCATCGTCACCACTTACACGCACCCGACTGACTTGATCGCATCACCATCAGCAGAACACAACAGCAACAACGACCAAAATGTCACGAACCACCACCGCACTCGTCGTCCCTAAGCTCAACGGCAAGTTCCAGCTCCAGCAAATTTACCTCGACGACATCCAACCCGATGAAGTCCTCGTCGAGATCGTCGCCTCGGGCTTCTGCCACACCGACCTCTCCTGCGCCCTGGGTTTACTACCCTGCGCTCCCAACGCTGTCCTCGGCCATGAAGGTATTCCATTCCCCTTTCCCACCCCCCTTTCTTCCCCCCCCCCCCTTCCCCCATCCCCCCATCCCCGTATCCCAATACTAGCCCTTCCCCCCTCTTCAGGCGCAGGCATAGTCCTCTCAACCGGCCCCGCCGTAACCAACCTTACCCCCGGCGACAAAGTCCTCCTCTCCTTCTCCTTCTGCTCCACCTGCCGCGAATGTCTCTCCGGCCACCCCGCCTACTGCTACACCTTCGGCGAACGCAACTTCGGTGGCGCCCGCCCCGACGGGAGTGATTCCACCGCGATGCTTTCCTCCAAAGGCGGGGATAAGCTCTACTCCTCCTTCTTCGGGCAGTCTTCCTTTTCGAAGCATACCCTTGTGCACAAGTCCAGTTGCGTCAAGGTACCAGATGATACTGACCTGGCGTTGTTCGCGCCGTTGGGATGTGGAATGCAAACCGGCGCGGGCGCGGTGTTGAATACCCTCAACGTCAAGGAGGGCAGCACCGTCGCTGTCTTCGGGGTGGGAAGCGTAGGCATGGCAGCCGTCATGGCGGCAGGACTAATCCGCAAAGCGAAGACGGTGATTGCGGTAGATCTGCAGCAAAGCCGGTTGGACCTGGCGAAGGAGTTGGGTGCTACGCATGGGATACTGGGATCGGATAAGGATGTGGTGGAGCAGATTAAGAAGCTGTGCTTTCCGAACGGCGTGGATTACGCGGTGGATTGTACGGGTGTGCCGGCGGCGGTGAGGGCGATGATTGATGCGTTGGGGACGAGAGGGAGGGCGGCGACGGTGGGTGCGCCGGGGACGGGGCATGTTGTGAATGTGGATATCATGACGCACTTGACGTTCGGGAAGGAGTATGTTGGGTGCAGCGAGGGTGATAGTGTGCCGGAGGAGGTGAGTACTTCGCTGGTTGGTGATGTTGAACCGGGCTAACGATGGATTAGTTTATTCCGCATCTCATGGAGATGCACGCGCAGGGGAAGTTTCCCCTGGAGAGGTTCATTGAGTACTATGATGTCAAGGACTATGAGAAGGCGATCGAGGACGCCAAGTCGGGAAAGACTATTAAGCCGGTCCTGACCTGGTCGTCGATCAACTGATCCTCGGGGTGATGTCGAAACGATGGAAGTTCTCGGTGTAATGTATTTTTGCAGTGTAAAGCCACAATAGAGCGTTTCTTTGGCCTTCCGATAGGGACTGTTGGCGAAGGGCTGCACCTGTGAGGATATCGATGTTTCTGACGAGCGTCATGAGACAGAGGAAGACAATACAGCCTGGAGTTGCTCCTGTCCGAATATTTAGATATCTACAGAATCGCACTTGCCTACGACAACTGTTTTATTCAGGACGTCTTCGATGCCTCCTGTCCTGAATCCTACTCAGAAGTGGTGGTGCTTCGGCAGCGGATCCTCCGGTGACCGATCGGCCCTCACCCGCTCCTCCGACGGCGTCGGTTTACCCTCCGCATCGCCGGCCGGCACTATGATTCGGTGGTGGAGACTGGGCGGTAGTGGATCCTCGTCGGATCGGTCGGCGGCAACATCGGCCTCGCTCTCAGTGGGGTTGCCCTTGACTTCTCCCGAAACGGCCACGATGGTGTCGTCTGCTGCCTCAGCCGGACGAGATAGCATGCCCCAAAACTTCCAGGACAGGGGTAGGCTCTGCTCTTGGCTGTCGTAGGACATTCCGGAAGCTAGAATGCGCCGAGAGAGCACGTCCCCAAAGACGCGGTGCCAAACGCATGGGCTTTCGAGAGTGGTAATGGAGGGGATGTAGCTAGAGGTCGTGGTGAACCCCCTTCGCGCCGCCATCTTGACGAGAGGGAGATACGAGGGTGCAATGCTGCGCATGACGAAGGTCGACCGGATGTGTGCAAGATAGTGATGAGAGACCTGAGGGTAGAGGGTGAATGCAGAGTTACCGCGAATGTTACGAAAAAGCAAATCGTGGAAGAAATCGGCATCTGGCACTTGCTTCAATGCTCACTCAACCCCTCACGTCATGGTGATGACTGAGGGGCAATCGCGCTGGAGGTGGTATGATTCGGCTTCGCTCACCCTGATGTCATCGAGAAGGCATCCTCTTTGAGCAGCATGCACTTGCACAACTCCCCGGGAAGGCCCGTCAACCTTCTTTATGACTCGGCCCGAGCGCCCGGAGCACTGCCGAGAAGAAAGTTCTGAGAGGAATGTGGGAGATGTTTCGAGCTCAGGGGGTTTGTTTCGTGGCAACCCCTCTCCTGCAGAACCTGCAGGTAACCCTTCGGAAGGTCGGTTGCCAGATGCAGAAACCGACGCAAGGGCCAAGATGGCTATCTCCCTCTCGTCCAACATTCGAAACCTTTTGGGCTGTGCGCCCACCCTGTTGAGCATGGTCATTTCCCCTTTTTCTACATGCGCGAATTGTAACCGTGATTGCGAACATCGTGGGGAGCGTTTCGTCCTACCTTGGACGGTTGGACCAGAAAAAACGGGACGTTCGAAACCTGGCAAAGTCATGAGGGGTCTTTTGCCGCGGGAGTTTATCGAGGGCAATTGGTGGGAATGTGCAAGCGATGATCGTCAGGGGGGAGGCAATGCGGGGGAGGCATCCCCATTTTTGGGTGCGCCAACCCGCACGCGGGCGATCGGCAGGGGTTTTTTCTTGGGGATCAGCTCGATGATCTCCTAGTCGCCCTCCCAAGCGGCAGGTAACCGTTTGCTCAGTGGCTTGTGTGCCACGCGGGACAGAACCTGAAACTGGCAGCGTTTCCACAACCCGGGGATACAACGTCACCGCCCAAATCGTCGCCGATAATCAGATTGCTTCGGCAGTGCGAGTCCGTAGCACAGCCTGCAGCGCCGATCGTATCCCAATGTTGGACGGCCAGGGAGCATGTAAAACTGCGTGCGTCCGCCTCAGGGCGCCCGCCCTGCTCCCTCGGAGGCACAGTAGTTGTTGAACAAATATCCAACAAGAAACACCATACGGCTCATCACCATGGCATTCACAAACCAGGCTCCGATTAACCTTGGTCCTTTGACGACAACATTCACAGCACCGCCTGCGTGCACAGTTGCGGTTGGCGTTGTGGATGGCGGCCTTCTCAATATACCGCTTCTGGGAGGCTCGGTACAGAACGTTGCGAACCTGGGCCAAGCATGCTCGAGGGGGAACGGCGTAGATGCGACATCATGTTGGCCACCAACATCCCGTGGCGCTCCCGCAAAGTCGCCACCGCTGAGCGGATGGGGATATTACTCTCCTGGAATCCACTGCCCGGCAGGGTACGCAACCGCATGCTCGGCGACAGGTGGTAGCGGAGGGGCGTCAAACTGGCCAGTGCAGTTCCGGCTCTCTGCGGGAGAAACGGCGGTGGGATGCTGTCCCAGGTCAGTACTTTTTCGGGAGCCTGGATGACTTTGACTAACCTTCACCAGCGGCTACGGCTGTGCCAACATCAACGGCCAGACGTGCACACTGGTTGCCACATCCACCACAATACCAACAGTGACCTGCGATGGCAGCAGAAGCGGTGACTTCGCCTTCAAGACCGTACCGGACGCGGAAGCATCCGTCACAGCCTTCAGCCTCTTTGCGCCCATGTTCCAGATCAACTGGCAAAGCAGCGATCGGCCAGCAACAACCAGACCAACAACGGGCCCCGGTGCCACAAGAACCAACACCAACGAGCCGGCGATAACCTCAGGCACCCAGACCGTTGACCCCGACGAGGCATCCGGGGTTCCCACCCTCGAGACTGACGGCCCAACTCCACGGCCCAGCGGGACCAACGACAACGACGGGACAAGCGACGGCCTCACTGGCGGCGATACCGAGAAACAGCAAGAAGAGGGCGGCGCAAACACCGGCCTTGCCACTACAACAAAAGTAGCCCTGAGCATCGGCGGTGCCGTCGCTGCAGTCGCAATAGTCGTCGGCTGCGTCATGTACGTTTGGCGAAGAAGAAGACATCAGCGCGAAGACCAAGAACTCGACCGACTCTACGGCATGAAGCACTCGCCGGGCTCCAGTACGGATTTGACGCGGGTCGATGATGATATCCCGGGATGGTACCGCGGCCAGAGGCCCATCCAGACACCAACTCAGTTCACGCCGCCGACGTTGAGCCCGTACCGGGCTAGTCCTGGGGTGGGGAGCGGGCCGACGGAGCTGGAGGTGCCGGCTTCGCCGTACTACCGGCCGTATCGGCCGTAAGCGGTCTCACGTCGCTTTAGTGATATGTTCCGGGTGTTTTGTGCGTCCGTGGGTTTGCAAAGTCGAAGTTGGTATGCGGATTGCTTTGGTGGGAGTATTTGCATGTCATTGTATCATAGCGCAGGAAGGGCGAGGGAGTTTTGGTGTTTATCCGGGCGAATTGGGGGTTGCTGGTTTTGGTGCATCGTTGATTTCAGGGGGGCAGCTTTCTAGGCTCGCTTTGGTTGCTGGTTGTCCGCGGAGAAAGATTCGAGAGGCAGGTCTTCATTTCACTGTTCCTTACTAGACAAAAGGAGGCATGTGCCGGTAATCAGGGCAAATAATAAACAATTGCATAATCTGACTTTTGTGCGATCGCGCATTTTACTTGTCGTAATGTGAAGAACTCAAAAATTGGTCCCTTGAGAGAAGCGCGACACTCAACAGTCGCCCAGGCGCAGCTGCCGCACAGACCAACGCCAATGCACGTGGTGCGGGCCCGCTTCGCGGCAATGATGCCAAGGATGGGCTGGCAAGCTGCATCATCGCGCAGCACCACGCCAGAGCTCCAGAGCCATCACAGCGCCGTCAATGCCTCTGTCTGTTCACTCAGGGCCTCCTATGGCACCGATATGACACAATGTCAGCGGAACACACGCGTCCACTGCTGCTGCCGCAGAACCGGAAGCTGCGCCATCTGCGCGGCATCTTCCTCCGCAATCTGACGCTTGCTCGACCCCGCGGCCGCACGATCGACGACGCTGCTCTTAACAAGAGTCCCGAAAAGCTCGAGGCCCTCCGCGAAGCCCCCCAACTCCAACATGCCCGTTCCTCCGAGGCTCTGCGGCCGCTCGCTGGTCGGCGCCGAAGCACAAACCTTGCCGGTGCGACGCCTGTGACGCGTCAAAAGAAGATCGAGACCGCCTTCGACTCTAAGCTCGCCGATGCATTCTTCTCCCTTCACGTTGACGGCGACGAGGAGCCCGTATATGTCAGCGAGATAGCAGAGCGGGCTACGGTGCGTTTCATGCGTCCCCTCCCCTCTTATTAGAGGTTGGCTGACACTAGCTGTGGCAGAACTTCAACTTCCGCTTTTTCGAGCTTGCCGATCGCCACTCCTCCGTTCTACAATCCCCACTGGTGACGATCAAAGTTTGGATAAAAAGACAAGGGACTTGGCAGCTCTTCCTCGTTGACGAAGTCGATCTGCGCGCCCTCAATTGGCTCGGTACACTTCAGGAGGTGCACTTCCCCCCAAACAGCTTAGTATTCCACATGATAGACGGTATCTTTTCCCTCGAGCTTTCGAACAAGCACCCCCCGCCGAAGCCAACGAGCTCCTTACCAACATCCTCATACAATGCGCTTATACGACTCGCTACTTTAAACAATTCCATCCAGGACGCGATAGCAACGCGGAACTCGCTGGCGCAACAAATTAATGACTTGCTGGAAAAGGAGCCACAGGATGAGCTCCCAGAAGCCGAAGATAAGCTAGAGCAGGCCAATCGCTGGGTATTGGCCCAGCGTCGCTCCGTTAAGACCGCGAAGACGAGGAATGAAGAGCTGAAGGCCTCTATCGCAGCTCGGAAAGCTGCTATTGCGGAGGGGCGCGCGCTGCAGCAGAAGGCAACTGTCGATGTCGAGAACGCGGCAGAGAAGCTCACGCAGTCTGGAGACCTCGCTGCCGCGACAAAAGAACAGATCCACGGCCAGCGACGACGCATTTGCGAGGACCTCTCGTACATCTATAACATCGTTCCCGTACCCGTCGGTCCTCCACTATCCTTCCAAATATGCGGGGTTCCCTTGCCGAATACCGTCTACGATTCGTCGCTCAAGGCAGCCGACGAAGATGCTCTGTCTGCAGCTCTGGGACATGTCGCGCGCCTGACGGATTCGTTGCAATACTACCTGAGTGTCGTCCTCCCCTATCCCATCAACGTCTTTGGATCTCGGTCGAGCATCCGCGACGATATCAGCCAGCTACAAGATCCGCATCGCGAGTTTCCGCTATACGTCCCTCGTGGAGGCTCCAGTGCCCAGTTTCGCTTTGACTACGGCTGGTTTCTCCTGAACAAGGATATCGAGGCACTTTGCACATCACAGGGGTTGAAGGTGGTCGACATTCGCCACACACTTCCGAATCTCAAGTATTTGCTTTATGTCTGCAGCGCCGGGAATGACGAGCTCCCGGAGCGTAAACGTGGCGGCGTGCGGGGACTCTGGGCTGGCCGGAACAGGAGTCTCGGCTTGAACGTAACAGCAGATGACGCAAGCAGCCTAGGAGGCAGTCGAAGAGGTAGTGACTCGAGCGACGCGTTCGGGAAACAGCGTGAAGAGCTGCGGAGAATAGTTTCCAAGGAAAACGGCGACGCTGGTTCCGTTGGGGGTTCGCAGGTCGCCCCGTTGTCATTACCGTTGCCATTCGACGAGGGCGAGACGAAGTTGACCCTTCGTACCAAGGGGTTGAGAGAGAACGCCGCAAGATGATTGGGCAGAGGTCATGGTGACAAAACATGCCGGGGTTGAGGCTAACGAACGACTTTCCTTGGGCTCGACTGAGAAAGCAAGCGTGTTATATTTGAGATACCCTTTTAGACTGGAAAGCGAGATGCAATATTGATCACTGTTAGGTGCAAGCCGAGGACCTTTCCGAACTCTTGCCATCCACGAAACGCAAGCAAACAGCCCCTGAAACCCCCTTCGACTCGCTCAGTTTCTCCAGCAGTTTACCATCGGCTGTCATGACGACAGTGGTGATATCGAGAGGAAGTCCGGAGTCAATCTCTGCAGCCAGGGTGCGGTGGATGAGCGCCCTTGCTGTGTCGTGAATCGCCGTCGCAGGGCGGAAGGCAGGTATCGAACTGTCCACCTTGACGTGGTGTCCAGTTCCAGGCGTCTCCGCTCTCCCGCGGTACCCCGCTTTGCAGCAATCGCTCCCGGTCCTGCTGCGGCTCTCGCTGAAAGGGACACAAATTAGGAAAGCTTTGGGTCCTAGATTCATTGCTCCTACGGCAGCAGAACCTTGAAGCTGTACACTCGACCCTTCTTGTTCACCGGGAACAGTGCGCAGAATGGCCTTGGCGTTTTTCTTCACATTTTCAAGCATTAAAGGCAGTAGCCGGCGTGTTCGACCGGCTTGGGGGCAATTCAGGGTTGCATCAAGTCGTGGACGACTCACTCCAAAGCCCAGCAGCAGCGAACATAATTCTATACAACGCATCGCATGAATTCGGTATTATGAAGGCAAAGTACTAGCGGCGCTATCTAACTCTGCCGGTTTACCCACTAATAGGGGTTTCAGCTCAGCAGGAACCTCCCCTCATATCCAGCCCCCGGGGGACGAGACAACCCTCTGGACATCATCACCGTCATCCGCCCTCAGCGCCTCACCACTACCCCGCGTCCGCGTGCGACGGGAATCGCGCCCGCTCCGGTTCGTTGCCGAATCCGATCCAATCGTCGGATTTGACTCCTCATCGCTGCTTGCGCGTGTGTCATCCCTTTCCCCAGCAGTCAACAGCAGCCTTGGCCTCAGCGGCGGCAGCCTGCGGTTCCGGCTCGCATCGGTATTGCGCAAGTTGGCAAAGTGGTTGACCCTGTGTAGCGGTCTGGGTACATTCGGGCTCGGCCTTGTGTATATACGGCCGCTGGCCAGATCGCTATCCCCGACCAATGGCTGATGAGCTCCTCGGGGAGTTCCTTGAGCATTAGGGATCCCTCGTCTGCGCCCAGTTGCGTTCCACTGCACGATCCCCCTATTGTCCTCACTGTGCTCGTATTCCGACCCAAACTCCTCCTCGGAGGTATTCCATCTTCCCTGTCGAGGGACTGTTGCAACTTCAGACTCCTCACGTTCAAGCTGTCTGCGGCCTTCGTGAATCTCCCGTGGTGTTCTGGGATGGTGGACTATGAATTCAGGTTCCATCATCCGCCAAAGAAGGAGACGCGGTCTGTTGTGGCTCCAAGGTGATGCGTAGGAATTGGAGACACGGCCATCCCTGTCTGGCTGCGTGCGAGGAGGTATTCCGGGGAGTTGTTCGAGTCTTGAAAGTTCAAGCTCTCGACGCCGGCGTGTGGCATCGAAGTAGCGTCTGATCCAGGTTGGTATGGAGCCAGGACTGGGGCTGAGTTCGACAGGGGAGATGGACAGTAAATGTAGCTCCCGATCATGGCGGGTTCGCTGGCGAGCATCTTCGGGGAGAGGCATATTGGCTCTATTTGAACCTGTCGGGGGTTAGCGGAGGATAGATCCAGCAGGATGCTTGCGGATGGTATCGCCGGGTGCTCCAGCTGAGATTCTGAGCGAAGACAGGGCAGGGGGGAAGGGAGGAACGTTGGAGGATGTCTGTTCCCAATATATACACCGAATGCGGGAGCTCGGGCGCTGGGTCCTGGAGCCCCTTCACCCACGTCCTCCCGCAAATCAACACCAGGTCCAGGTGCGCCAGTAAATCTTGCAAATTTCGAGAATCTCCAACTCACCTCTGTCTTGGTATATCTCTCGTTCCTTCGCTTTCTTCCGACCTTCTTGGGCCCTGGAGGATGACTTGCCCGCTTGTTGATACCCCTGACGCAGCCCTGGCTTCGCCAAGCCGCCCTGTGGAACTCGGTCTCCAACACACAACATCGGACGACAGCGGCAACCGGAAAGAGCACCAGCTGGAAGAGACAAGTTTGACATTGCATTACATACAGCAACTATGCGTCATCCACATGCGCGCTCTGCATGATTGAGGTGGTACACCGGGACTTCGCACCCGGCGCTTTGCACTTCCTCAACGCATCACCATCACCGAGATGGGCATGAGCATATTTTCACTACAGCTCAACGCCCAATTCATAGACCAAGGGAACGCAAATCAACGCAGTGATATTCCTAGGTACCTGCCCTAACTCAAACTCGATCGACAACTCTTCGCATATCGCCCCCCTTCTGGTGCCGAGAACCTGCTCCCACCACTCACACTCCCGCCGCCACCACCACCATCCGTTCACTTCTTAGATTCATAGTCGCTGGGCTCCTCGGGCACCAACCACGCATCCTCCCCTTCATCCTCACTCGAAGCATCGTACCCGCTGTCACCCGCTGCCTCCTCGGCGGCTTCGTCCTCTTCATCCTCCTCCTCTTCCTCCTCCTCCTCCTCCTCCTCCTCCTCCTCCTCCTCCTCTGCCTCCTCGTCCTCGGCCTCGTAGGAATCCTGCTCACCTTCCTCCGCCTGCTCATTCTCCTCCTGGTTGCCTCGGGCTTGGGTCCTGGGGTCGGGATCGACGCGGGTGATTGTGATTTCCGCGGGAGTTGAGGAGTCGTCGTCTTCGTAGGCCACGATGGCTGGTTTGTGTTAGGTGGACTTGGGATTTTAGTTGTGATTTGTTTTTGTTGTAGCTCCAAACTGTGGATGCTTCAGGGGTAGATGATGGTGGATGTTTTGGAAGCGGGTGATTCAGGAGTAATTAGATGGTGGTAGGTGTTTTGGAATGTGGTTGCTCTTGAGGCTTGATGTGGATGGTTGCTTGATGTAGATGGGAAGGCTGTGAGGCTTGGTATGGATGGGAAAGATGCAGGGCAGAGCTGGCGAAGTTCATGGATATATGTATCTGTGTTGTTAGGGATGCAGCGCCCTCGACTGAGTGCCACCGACTCAGTCGAGGCTACTCCCCCCTCGACACACTCTTGACGTATGTGCGTGAAACAGTCACATCACGAGCTCGATTCTGGACAACTTTCTTACCTTTAGGCCAGATTGAAGCCACTTGTTGGTGATGGGCGTATTGGCAAGAGGGGGAACTATCTATTTTCCCGCTCACACATGTAGGACGACAGTGTCCCGTCACATTTCGTGCGGTCCGAGCCTGGACGTAGACTCATTGGCTCACAAGCTGATAATGGATATCCCTTCGACACAGTCCCGCTGTGACGGTCACTAAACCGCATGGAGCATGTTGGCAGAGGAGCTCTCGTACCGCCCGACATGATAATAGTGATGTGGACAAAAAAAGAGGAGCTAAAGACTAATCCCCTTATTCGATGCAGCGTCGACAATGTGATCTATGTTGTCATAGCGACCGAATCGACGCGAGCATGAATAAGCGTAGCCGGTGAAAGCGCAAAAACCTTGAAGGCTGAGTGAGGGCAGCGAACGATCGCTCCACAGCTGTCCTACCACAAGGGTGTTTTGCCCCTGAGCCCACTCATCGCCATCACTCTGGCAGCGAAAGTGCAATATGAACCAAACTTCAAGGCAGTGCCATTAACATTATCTTTACAGCAAAACAAGACTACTCAAATTGGCGACTCCAAACTCAACGACTTTTCCAACTCAAGATAACGGAAGCCTTCCAGACTTCACTCAACGTAACTCAAGACATCCATCTCTCCCACCCATAACCCCTGGCAGAATCCGCAGTGCCAAATATCCTCCCCAAAAGCTCAACGCCCCGGTCGACCATCATAGGCGCCCCCCCCCCCCAGCCCCCGGCGTTCGAGTCATTAGCGGACCGCTCCGAGTTGCGGCCCCCCGGAGAGCAACTGTACGCCTCTGCCGGCGGAGATAGAGGCACTTGATTACGTGATGGATACAAGCCATATCGATTCGTTCCTCTCTCTGCCGGTATGGTGGGGCCAGAGCGAAAGCTACCACTCAAGAGTGCACTTTATTCCATCTGGACGGCCCGATGAGGTGTCCCAGGGTCGACGGCTGACGGACTGACTGGGGCCTGGCTGAGGAGTTGACTGACATCGCGACTGGGAATACGGCTGGGAACACTCGAGCTTGGTAATGAAACCCCTCTGCCGTAAGATCCGGCGTTTTCAGGGTCGAATGGGTTCATTGAATGTCGCGATTCAACCATTGTCGAGCCTTGGGAGCCCCATGCACTTCCGCTTCGGCTAATAGAGTAGAGGGGTGCGCCGCCGCCGGAGGAATCAGGAGAGGAAGAAGACACTCCGCCCGTGGCCGGCCCCGTTATCGCTTCTCTGGCAGAGACATTGCTTTCTTGCATGCCTGCGGGGGTTGGCACTGCGAGCCGCGGGGACAGGTAAGTGCCGCCTTGTGATCCAACAGGTTAAGAGGAGTTGCCGGCTGAGTTGTTGGTGTATCGGTATGAGTTGGAGCCAGCCTGATCCTTCGCCGGAGCCTGACATGTTGGCTGTGTCACCCCTTCCTCTGAATGAAACTGAACTCGGGGGATGGCATCGAGAACTAGGGGAATATTGGGCAATGTGGAGTGGGGGGGCTCCTCTTGTTGAGGCTTGCGTCGTCGTGAATGTCTCCCGAGCAGTGAGCTGGAGTACGACTTGGAGGAGGACCCTAGAACGCTGAGCAGCCATGTTATAAACACACCACGCACAGAACTGAGAGACCGGGAACCCAGCTTCTGTTGTTGTATCAGAGGGAAGAAGTCTCCCGCTTGGTGACCAAGTCATGCGTTTGCCGACAACCCCCTGACAAACCCACCAGATCGGAAAGTTAAGACGGAACCCTGACCATGGTCACTCAACGATCATGGATCATGCACCAAAGGTTATGTTGCCAATCCGGTATAGCGGCAACCCAAAGAGCCCCAGCTCAACGGCCAGGGTAGCCTCGCTCATAACACGGCCCGCCCCGCGAGGCTGGCAGACCCGAAGTGACCGATCCCGATGGATTGCCCTGCGTTGAAAGCCTCAGAAAAGATTGATGCCTCAGCTCTGGTGGCCCTTCTGGATACCGAAGCCAGTCCCAAGCTTTGGTCAAATGCTCGTTGACTTGCGCCCTCGAATGCCGATGGATCCGACCCCTGAGCTCTGGCGGACCGTCAGGATATGCAATCAATCCCAAGCTCTGGTCAACTGTCTGCTTGTAGTCGCCACATTTTCTCTTTCAGGGCGATCTCCGGCCCTAGTACTTCTCAACTGCCGCACCGACCGGTGTCTCGCGCTCTGAGGTTCCTACTGTGGAATTGTTGTGAGCTATAAGGCTGGACCTTTCTTCGCCTTGCTGACTCTTACACCCGCTGGGGGTCAGCATCGTGCCGGTGGTGCTGGAATGGAGATCTTGAGTTGATAACGGTGCCAAGTGTTGAGTCTTGGGAGCGAAAAGAATGCTGGAGATCGCCTTATGTTGAAGATTGAGGCAGTTTGCGCCGGGGAAATCTTGACAGGTTTATTGATAAGCGTTGCAAGGTTCAGCCTCAACAAGGTTTGCGGGACAGTAGAACCTAGTTGCACCCCCACTAGGTTGGGTTCAGAAAGGTGAGTAGAAGTCTGCGTCTAGTATCCGCACACCCAAGTCCGCATAGCCAAGTTGTCACACTAAACACGTCGTGTCCAACAGACCTTCATATCTCGATCAGGGGGCATGGACGCCGAGCCGCTGTAACTCGGATTTTCCTGCGCTGGTCGATCCGATTTCGTCTTCCCATCGAAGCTCATCCACTCGATCATTTCGATGTCGAACGTCGTCACCATGACAGCAATGGTCGCCATGATCTCCTGCTTCGCAAAGTGTCTGCCAGGGCACATGGACACTCCACCACCTGTGTGATCAAACGCCCTCGGATTAGTTTGCAACCTCAAAGCTACGCGGATGAGACACAAAACTTACCATAGGGAAAGAAGTCATTTGGCCCCGCAGCCATGGCAAACTCGGCCTTCCGGGTTGCTTTTCCGCTCTCATCCCGAACGTCGGTGTATTTTATATGTCTGTACGCCCAAAACTCTGATGCAACATGACCAACTGTCCCCCACGCTTTCTCATTGTAGAGCGCAATCCGTGTGGGGGCTTGGACGAGAGAGTGTTTCGGCAGCTCATGACCAGCGATCGTGGCGGTTTGACCGACGACTTCGCGGGTGACGTTGACTGAAACGTGCAAGCGAAGGGCTTCGACGTACACGGACTGGAGTAGCGGAAGGCTCATCATCTTCTGGACGTTCAGTGTTCGCTGGCCGGTGGTCGTATTGATCTCGAAGACCGATTCTGCTTCCTTCTGGACTTCCTTCCAGAGGCCCCGGTCTTGAATAATCTCCATCAGCGCCCACGCAGCAATGGGAATGCTGTTTGCATTAATCCTGCTGAGGGTCAGCTTCCGCAGTACCCTGGGAACCTTGCCGCCCATCTTGGATGTTCATGACCCTGACTCACCCAAGTAAAAAACCGAGAACCTGCCCAGCACGCGTCTCGTCAGCGTGGCCGGTCCTCTTCACCCACTGCAAATACTCCCGGAAGAACCGAAGACCAAGCACTGGATGCCAATCAACATCATCTTCCTCATTCCCCAGGTCTGACACAACATCAAATTCGTTCTTCAGCCACTCAAGGCACATCGCTTGGGCACGGGCGCGAATCCTCCACGGCCGCGGGTCCATCCACTTGGGCAAGGCATACAGCAGGTTGATGACGATGGAGTCGTAGTCCCAAAATGCGTCAAGCATCTTTTCCTCGCCGATACGATCAAGCAGTCTATGCCCCGTCAATGCTCGTATCGCTGCTCCGGCCATCGTGGTGCGCATAAAGTGATAGAGATTCACCGTCACCGGCTCGCCCAGGGGGTACTGCTGGACGCGCTCACTGAAGAACCCCAGAAACTTCCCGGTGAGCCGCGACGTGGTTGATATCTGCGACAGGCTCTTCATCTGATGGTGCATCCCGTACCAGTACCGCGGGCCCTGATGAGTCGCCATGGAGCCCTGATTGGGCTCGGCGAGGCGGCCGGTTTTGTCGTTGGCGTACTTGGCGACGTCTTCCTTGGTGTAGCACATGAGGGCATCCTGCGTCATGAGGTTGAATTTGTCAGAGCTCACCGATGGTGTCTTTGTGGTTCTAAACAAGGCCTGAACATTTTGCGGTCCGACGATGAGGAATGCCTTTGTCGGCCCGAGATAGAATTGGACAATCTCCCTGGTCTGGAGAGCCAGGCTTGCGCGCGATATGAAGGAACCATTGTCCACGATGTATTGTATTGTGTTTCCTAGAAATGGGATCCCCTTCCAGCTGGGGAGACTCCCTGGCTTGGAGCCGTTGCCGCCATGGCTAAACAAGTGCGATGCAAGAATGGGAAGGAGCAGGGCCAGCAGCAAAGCCGCAGCGAGGTAAAGCGGGTTTGACCCAAAGGTGTCGAGAAGATGGTTGATGGCTTCCATTGTCCGTCGTGCGTCGGTAGAATACTGGGAGGATTTTCGTGCGACGTCGAGGACCCCGCGGTTCGGGGTCAGGGACCTTTATCGACGGCTGGGTCCCCTTGCCTTCACCTTTCTTAAGCGACATGTCAAGCTTTCCAGTGGACGGACAGACGGTCCAATCAGAACGTTTGCGAAGGGCGTATCCCCATGCAGGGCGCCAGCGAGAAGTCCCCTGCAGGATGACTCGGATTGTAGGTGCTGACGCTTATCGCAGCATTATCTTCTGGTTCCTGTGCCCTTTATGCTTTGGTTGCTCCTACCACGCCGAGCATGCTTACAAAAAATGCGGCCACGCGTTGGCCGCGTATTTGCCCAAGCTCACCCCTCGCGACAAACCCCTCCCCCGCTCTGCTCCACACCTCCGCAGGCCTGCCCAGCCATGAAGATCATGCCCTTTCCCAGCTCTCGACCCGCACCATCGTCCAACGCACCGTACATACCAGTAGACTTTGCAAATTCTCCTGAAGGCCATTTAGAGCGGCCCTGTATCGCCGTGCATGCTATCACTGGCCTGGCTTCGGGGTCCCAGTGAGATCGAACTCGGTGGGGTATTTCGCCCACAATGCCATCGCTTCCTCGCGCCAGGTGTCAGTCTCGACATGGATATTCAGCTCAGTGTCGGTTGCGTTGAAGACAATGTTAGATGGTTCCTTGACGCTGTATGACGGCCAGTCGGGAACTCCATTTACTGACACCGAAGTTAGCAACACCCCATGTGCTCCCTTGCTTCTTCGAAAAAGACCTACCTTTCAACGCATTCGGGTCGCCCGCCGAGATATACGAGATCAACGCCGCCGTCATTACCCTCTGTAGTGCTTCATGCCAGATCCCCGGCCCAATGGGTGGATGCTTGCCATGCAGCTCATACTCCTTCGGCCAGCCGAACCAGTACGCATAGTCCGACCCGTGGCCCGAAAATCCAGGCTTCACATCCCCGCTGGTGATGGGGAACGACGTCGGCCAGGTATCGAACCGAAACGAGTAGAACTTCAGCCCGAGTTCCGCAAACTTTCTCGCAAACACCCGCCGGCCATGGATAAGACCGAAGTCCCCGAGGATTGCTGCGATGCGACGGTACTGCGCGCCGCAGTTTGCCCCTGTTTCCTTCAGCGCGATACAGAAGCGGTCGGTTTGAGACATTGGAAGCGCATACGGCGGGCTTGGCGCGTCGACCGGGTACAAGCGCAGAAGCTCTTGGAGAGATTCCTCTCTTGCCGTTCGGAACATAGCTCGCAGCACGGCATATAGCTCGGCCTGTGTCTGGAATCCTGGATTGAGAAGATTGGTATACGAGAAGCCTTCGTCGCTGCCGGTCCCAGCAAGAATTGAGACGTCGCGAGAGAACTCGCCGGCCAGAAGAGACAGAGTTGGCGGCTTGGGCACATATTCGCCGTCGATGGTAGGCCAAAAAGTTGCGGCGGTTCGAACCGAGATCGCAACCTTCCACAGATCATCGAGCGGGACCATGCGCAGACATCCGAGGGTGTCTTTGGCGCCAGAGCATTTGGTGGCGTTGAGGATATGGTTGTATCCCTCGACGGATGCGTTGGTCAAGAGGCGGACAGTGTTGCCCATCCCGACAGACGAACTGACCATGATGCCTTGTTGGAAGAGCTTCTCCTTGGATTGTCCCCCGTACGCCATAAGATGGTACGCGATGGATTGCGCACCCGCTGACTGGCCCCAGACCGTGACCCTGTCCGGATCACCTCCAAAACCCTCAATGTTTTCCTGGACCCAGCGGAGGGCCTGTCGCTGGTCCTTCAGTCCGAGATTGGTGACCCCAGCAACTGCATCGTTACCTGATGGAAACCCGAGGAATCCCACGCGGTAGTTCAGAGTGATGGCCATGATTGGTCTTCCCTGCGCAACACTCTCCTGGACAAACCAGGAATAGTTGGAGTTGAGATCGGCCCCGAAGCCGTCGCCGAATGCTCCGCCGTACAGCCACACGACAACAGGAATCTTTTTCTTGTCCTTCAAGATCCTTTCCGACGGCCGAATGATGTTGAGATTCAGGCATTCAGCAGACTTGCCCGTGACATTCGTAGCTGCGATGATCTCCGCATTGGCTCCACAATGGCAGATCGAGCCATAGTACTCGGCCGACCGCTCGCCTTTCCACGACTCGTTCCACGGAATTGGATTATCCAAGACGGGTGATCTGGCGTAAGGGATCCCCAGAAATAGATCCTGGCCGAACTCGGGAAGATGACGACCGATATACGTGCCGTTGACTGTCTTGGCGCGAGGAGCGCGCTGGGCCGCCGCCAGCAGAGGGAGAAGAAACAGCAACAGAGGTCTCATGATGGCGCCTGAGACATCTCCATGATCTGCAGGAACAGAATTCTGGATGGTGTGCCTTAATATGCTGCTCCCTCTTGACCCGGGGCCTTGGTCGCTCCCGCACGGGAGCCTTTAGCCAGCGGCTAAACATGCATGGGGGAATATTGCTTGTCGCTCCCCCGAACCAGTCGTACGTAACGTCGTAAGCGGGAGGTAATTCCGCCGGGGTTGCGCTGGGGACGGTGTCAGTTTTCGGAAATAGCGGGTACCATCGATGCCGTCTTTCAGCGCTGGGCGGCCCGAGGCCTCCGGGGGGTCGGGTGTGGTAGCATTCTTTCGTACAGCTCGGTCTGACAGCGATGCGACGGGCTGAAAGTCCGAGCTAGACTTGAAGCCACTTGAAGGTTGAATTGGTAATGGTTGCATTGGTGGTGGAATAGTAGAGATCGACCGGAGACGTATCCAAAATAAAACATCAAAAGCTGGACCAATTACCAAGAACAACTGTGAGCCAAACTATCCGAGTAGGTGTAGCAGAGCACACCACCCTGGATATCGAGGTAATCCCCGACCACAGCATCAGGAGCAAGCCCGAGCATGGGCAACGTATCAGTCACCGAAACCGGCGGCCCCTGACCATCATCCCCCTTGACCTCATTGTACGCATTGCTCCCCGTAACCCTATTACTCGGGCCCTCCATCTGCCAAAGCCACCACAACCGATCAACCTGCGCATGGTGCAAACAGAACAGCGGGTCTATCCAAAATTGTCAGCCTACCAAAGCTCCACACTTCCTCCTCAACCAACCACTTACCACTCGGAGATGCATCCTGCAACCCAATATCCCCCCTAAAACCCCCAACACCCCCATGCACATTTGTATGCGGTCCATTCTCCAACATCCGCCGGAAATCATCAAATAGCGCCTCAGCCAGTGCTCCGTCAACAATCTCCTGGTTGTAGTTATACCCATACATCTCCACAACTCCCTGCTCAGGATACCCCGGCGCCCAATCGCGACTGAGCTGGTACGGGCGCTTGTACGTGTTCCAGTAGTTTTGTCGGAGAAGTTGAAGCGGTCCGTCCTGGACGGGAGGGAGACCATCGTTGGCGGCCGTTTCGTCAACGTCGGTGTTGCCGTTGCCGCCGAAGCCGAGGGTGGAGTCGAAGACGGCGGATTGGGACGGGGCGGAGGAGTCGGCGACCTAGTCTCAGTACACGGCTGTGCCGGTGTAGCCGCATTCGTGGAGGGCGAATTCGTATACGTGGAGGAAGTAGTGGTGCCAGGGGAGGAGGGGGGGTTGGAAGTGGACTTGGAGGGGTTTGTTAGTATTGGGGTTAGAGAGGTCGAGGATGGGGAAGTGAGAAAGGGAAAAGAAGGGGAGAGGAAGGGGTGCGTACTAAGGTTCACTGGGCTCGAGAGGTGAGCGTGCACGTAGCTAAAATCGTTGTAGAGGTTGCTGTGAGTTGGGATTTGGAGCCTGGAAGGCTGCGTGGCGAGACACAGAACGGCGTCGAGGTAGGATTGCTTCTCAGAGTTGGTTTCGTGGGCCCACGACTTGCGGAGCTGCAGGTTCGTGCCTGCCTGACGAGGTTTGACCAACTCTGAAGGGAGCGCCATGGCGGCGGTCGCCAAAGTGGCGAGGTGGAGAAGTTTCATGGTGGGGAAGGAGCAAGGGAGGTGAATGAAAGACTTGTGATGAGATTAAGCGAGGGGATGAGATCGATGGTGTCTCTGGAGGTGGAGTGCTTCAAATTCAAAAGACATTTCTCGGGTTTATACCCAATCATCTTACCATCCCAATGCCTCCATTCAACTCAACATCACGAGGCTGACTCCCACGTCCCCCACGTGTTCGTGACGAATACTCGGATACCGCGGGGGCGTGCCTGTCTACAGGATTCAAAGCCCCCCGTCCCAGGTCATCAGCTAACCTCAAATCCAAAAACCCGGTTCGAAATCTGGAGCGTCAGTGGTGCGCATGCTGTCGATCACGCCCCTTCCATTTCACCCATCCACGTGCCATCCATCTGAATCGAACTATTGACTTGATGCCCACACGACCTGAAATGAAAACTGGGAATCGCATCCAGTGCACGGGCTCGCCGCGCGCACTGGACGTATTGGTCAGCCCCGAGAACGAATCTTGTGGTCCCGGGCTACGGCGCAGCAGCGCTGTTGTTTGGTGAGGAGGCCGATCCCAACCGTATGGGAGGTGGTGCCCATTCCGCCTGGTGGCGCGGCAGACAATTACGCACGTGTATTCAGGGCAACAAAAGTCCTTCAATTGAGACAAGCGAGAGGCAAAGAGACTGGAAACCATACTTGGCTCCAATCCTAGTATTCTTTGGGGGAGAAAGCTCACGCTGGTGAATCATGCCGCGGTTGGCCGTTATCCAGATCAATCAACACCTACTGGCTGCTTTGGAAGAGACATGAGAAGTTTGGTGGGAACGACTTGGGTGGCCAAAGGGGCCAACTTTTATGCATTTGGAAACAACAAGAGCATATGCCACGCGTTGTGATGCTTAAAACCGACGAAGGAATATCCTGGATGTACCGTGACGCAGGTGGCGCTGACCCAGGGGTGCCAAACGCCAGGTCAGCGGCCCTTAGCCCGATCCCACCACTCGATCAAACCCAAGTGCCTGGTTGTTGTCAAGCTGCGCCGCGCGAACCAACATGATGCCAATAGTATGGGCCGCAAAGTCCAAATCCAAGCAGGCTGCAACACCACCACTGAGACGCCGGGAAAGGAGCAGTTTCACTAAACGGGTAAATTGCTATCTTGATTAGGGAGATGCCTCCTGAAACTCGTATCCAAATCCAAAGATGTAAATATTCAGCCAGGGAATGTCAGTGTGTTTTTGTTGGTTTTGACCTCCCTCCTTTTATAGCTATGCTCGGCCGAAAACAAAAGTCAATGTGATGAAGAAACAAAAGTGCCAGCGCCTAACAGTGACCGGCAGGCTCCTCATCGGGGGCAATGAAGGCGGCAGGCACGAGGGCCGGGACACTGTCCTGGATCTTCAAGCTGTCCAACACAACCCCAGTGGGGGGCTGGGGTAGAGGCTTTCCATCCGGACCGAGGCCAGTGATGCGTCCACACATCCAGTCGATGAGGTCTTGCTGAAGGCCATTGGGTGACTCGACAGTAAGGACAGTCGCAGCAATGACAGCTCCAGCTTTGGTCAACGACTTGACGCCCCATTTCTGCGTCTGGGCGAGCTGCGAGAACTTCTCGGCCAAGTCATCTACCAAGTTACCGGTGCGCACACCGATCCGGAGCATGACCTCCCTGCCAGTTGTTAGTTAAAATCGATGCACTAGTCTCCCTTGAGACACGGTACATACCAGCCATCAGTTCCAGGCGCGCCTTCTGCGAGAAGAAGCGATGGCTCAGGGCTCCAGATGTCGACCGAGTGCGCAACGCGGCGCTGTCTCATTGCTTTGACTTGCTGGGGGGTCAGCTTCTTGTTACGAGCATACGAGATGACGGCGTGGCTAATGTCACGCGTTCCGGTCTGGTCGATCTGAAGGTTGTAGCTGGCATTTGCCATCTTCAGGACCGGGAGACCTTCCTTGCTGCGGACAACGAAGTGGCTGACATCGTACGCAGGCTCAGAGGCTCCGGTCAGGCTCGGCTCGGCGTCGACGGCCACTGCGTTGGCAAAGAGGGCGCTGGCGGCTGCCATGGCGTTGTCGAGCACCATTCCGGGCTGTCCAGGCTTCTGCGAAGGATAAGTGCCCATATGGTCGATGCCCAGCTGGGTGAAGATGGAGAGTAAGTCCGAGTACCTATGGTGATATCCGTTAGTTGAATCCCTTGAAGGTGTTTTCTAAGCGACGCAATGTCTCCAGCGCGCTCACGTTAGGCCTAAAATATCTAACAAAGCTGCGAACAACCACAATAAGAGTTATATGGCGGTAAGGAAAGACTGACATGAGGGGGGTCGAGCTGCTCAGTCTTCCGCCAATGCCGGGACGGCTGGTCACCACTCCCGACGGGAGCTTGAGGACACGCTTGTTGCGGATGATGCCTGCAATGATGGAGGGTTCGTCTTCGGGAACGAAGTCCAAGGCAGCCGAGCTTTCGTCATTCAGCGCAGCGAGGGATGCCTCTTTTAACGCCTTGGTTGCGGCCGTGAAGTTCGTATGGAGGGTCTCGGTAATGTCGCCGTCATCCTGAAGGCCAACAACTCCGCCGATGGCAGCGATGGTAGTGGCAACCTTGCTGGCAGCTTGAGCGGTCGTCGCTATGACATGAACTGCCGAGCTGATCCCATCAGTAAGGTCGTCGAAGAAGCCCATGTTTCTGGTCTGGAAGAATGGGGGCAAAACTGGGTTGGGGCAAAAAAGTTAAGACGAAGCTGGGACTGATGAATCTGGTTCTGTTGGGATGGAAGGTACTCAGGAAACAGGGAAGGCGCGAGTTTTATACGCCATTTTTGCGCTGGATTCGAACCTCTGCTTGTTCTCTGCTCCCCCACCCCCTCCCCCGTTCTCTTGTTGCATGTTCTCGAATTCGAGAATATGGAACCCCAAATCTCCACCCCACAAGCCTCCCAACTCAAAGTAGCAAGTTGGAGCCGCACGCACACCCACATGCACGGTATCACTTCGCAGGCTCCCAGCGTCTGGTCTAGACCAACGCCGGATCCCGCAACCAGACGAATGTCAGCTCCTCCGCTGCGCAAACTTGACCAGTGTCGGCGATATTCCTCAGCGTTCGGAAGCCAGCAACAAGCGAGGCGCGCTGAAAGAACGAGCACCTACCCGAGGGGCGCTCCCAGAGTCCAATATTCGACGGCTTTCCCCTCCGGATATTTGATCTGTCGCCGGCTTCGGCCGCCGCAAAGTCAACGAGTACAAGCGAATATGGAGAAGAGTTTCGCATTTGGGACGCTGTGGCTAGCTGCCAAACCCCAGCGCCCGTCAGCCAGGTAAGACCTCTCGCACCCGAGGCTGGCTGCAGGCTTGTGCAACGCTGACTTGTACTGATCCGAAGGCTGATACTCTCGCGACCCTAGAGGCGAGCTGATCTCGCCGCCCGGTACTTAGACTTTGTCCGTTTCGATATGACCAACACCGCAACCTGCTCGTCTACGGAAAAACAGCGCGAGAAAAAAGGCGGCAGACCGAGATGCAAGACCTGCCCGGGGGCCACAAGTTCTCGTCGCACGGACGTTGGCGGCAAGACTCAGCTTGCCACCTCCGCCTCAATAACACCCTCCATATCACCATCATCGGGAGACACCCACACATCCACGACCCTCAAACCGGCTGACTCTACTAGCTCGACCCAGTGTCGCTTCGAGCGCTGGATTCCAGCGAGCACGAGCATCATGGTAATGTCCCCCGTAGCGAAGACCGGAGGGCATCCCCTTTCCGGAATGACTGCTTCGTTCAGCAGAAGCCGAGAATACCCCGGCGTCATGGCGCTAGCCACCGCCCGCAAGAACACACGGCATCGCTCATCGGTAAAGTCATGCAGCACAAAGTGCGTATAGTACGCCAGGGCACCGACGACCGGCTGGGGCGAGAATATGTCGTGGGACATGGGCCGAATTCCGCTGCTGAGGTTCTCGAGAGACGAGATGGTGCCGGGGAGGTCTTGCAGAACAAGATGGCTTTCCGTGGAGGGAAAGCTCTTCATCAAGGCTTCGAGGTGGCGCCCCTTTCCTCCGCCCATGTCAACCAGGAAGGCAGAGTCATTGCGGTTCCTCCGCTCGAAGGGTTTCAGAAGGCACTCGGCTACCGGATACCACTCGAACCATTCTCTTCTTCGAAGCTTGTTGCCAGTCATGCAGACATTGAAGCGCTTAGCCTTCTCCGGATGCCGGTGGATCCAGTCAAAGAAGTGCAAATCGGTTTCGAGTGCGAACTGGAGTGGGCAGTTTCGGCTATCGACCGGGGTTTTGTACCCATGGAGTTTGAAGTACTCTGGCGCTCGGATTGCTGCTCGGGCACTGTGCTCGCTGCTGTGTACGGCAAAAGCCTCGAGATACGGCACAACCATTGCCTTCGACAGCTGTGATGCAACATACTCGCGCTCTCCAGACTCGCCGGCATAGCCGATAGCTGTCAAGACACGCATAATCCGGACTGGAATCTGGTCAGCGAACCCGACATCGACACCCATTTTGCGGGACAGCCTGACCAAGCAGAAGCTCTTCAGCTGCGCACTCAGCCGCCAGGTCAGCCGCGGAGACTGGGGTGCCATTCCGCTCTAACAGCTTGCGGAAGATCCCCAACTCCACCCCCATGCGAATTGCGAAGTTGTATATCGGTGACTGTTGTCGACTCGTCAGAACGAACACGAAGGCTAGAAACTGGTTGTTCAAACTTGGAATATCTGCGCGAATGCGGCCTCTTCTGGGTCCTCCAAGACGCTGATAGCGCTTCTCAGGGATGACAATGCCGCTCGGCGGTCAGGTAGGGCTAGAGCCTCCACGCATTTCTTGACCTCCTCGACGAGGCGCGTGATGGCTTGGACATCAGGACTTCCGTTAGGAGACATGTTGTACTGTCTTTTCCGCTTCGACCTTTTGCGTGATTCCTGTAAGCAGCATCGGGAGACCCGATCAACGAGGGAGCGGCGCCCATGAGATACACCACGATTAACGGGTGCATGGCAGTAATAAATATGGTTCTAGCATGGTAGTGAGCGTTTTGCCCTCAAATCCGACTGCTGATACCCCGCGCCTCGGTGCTTTCGCCCGACGGCTTACGCTCGGGAGAGGGGTATGGGATATGTTTCCCAGTTGGGGGCCGGCCGCCTTCTTCCGGGAATACTGATGACGTTGCGTCCAACCGGCACAGCTTGCCAAGCCCATGCCGTAGCCCCGCAACTCGGAGTTGCTGTTGCTGTGGTAAACTTGACACTGGTAGTAGATGTGGACGCTACCAGGGGGCATATCCAGCGTCCACCTCTTGGTCAGACTTTCTTACTGCAACAATACAACACCATCGCCGCATCCTCCTGCATGCACCATGCCAGCAGAGCAAAGATTACCGCACCTAAAACTCTAGAATATCGCCACTTGGGGAAAAGCAAAGACTAGCACTTACTTATTCGAGGTTTCTAATAACGAGCGCACGTTGCAAAGCACTCGAAGGGGTTGGAGAGATGTGGCCAGATAAGTGACTTCTTCACTACAAGACTCGAGTCAACAACATGCTAGGGCACCGCCTCTGTAGTCCGGTGCACTCACTCCACCTCGGCCTGAGTACTGAGCGTCACTAATGGAGCAACCAAAGCACCCAGGAGAAGCAACTTACACGGCACTCTACGTTATGCCACTATCGGGGCCCTCAGCACTCCCGCCCGCATTTTGCACCAATCCCTGGTTCGATATACGAGGGCGAACGGGAATATGTAGCACTACCTCGAGAGACCACCCGCAGCACCGGGCATGGCGGGTGTTTCTTGGGTCTACGAGGCTTCGGTGTCAGGTAAAGAGGTGCCATGATCTCCTTGCTCGGAGTCAGGAATCAAGCCCGGTTACTTGCGGCGAGCCTGAATCTGGGCTGTTCTCGGGCGGCTTGTGCCGGGGACGTCGTTACAGCCCCCGCTACGAGGAGGATGGCTGCCCTCGCTTCGTTGCCGTAGATGGCTTGGCCGCAAGGCGGGCGCGCTCCCGAAATGCTATGAATCTTTCCTCTTGGAGTCCCAGAAAATGTCCGAGAAGCTCCACATCGTCGACGTCTGATGATCCCTGCCTCTCCGACCCTGATGAGCCCGGTATTTGGGAATATATGCCGTAAAACTGGGCGAGATAAGCTAGCATTTGACGCGAACGGTCGCTTGGATTTCGAATCGAATAGAACTCGTCGGCATGGCGGGGGAAAAGCGCGGGATCGGGATAAACGAGGGTGCCGTTAGGGCGGGAAGCCGGGAGGGGGTGGATGGGAAAGGTTGGGTTCCTGAGGGCGTTGTTGCGTTGGTAGGCTGCCAGTTCCAGGACATGGGACTTGTTCCTTGAACGCGACACAGGCGCTGCGGACTTCGTCATTTAACTCGCCGCGGACGCTTCGGGACTCGGTATCGACAACGGAGATCTGGGTTTGGGCCATTGGGAGGCGGTAGAACATACAGGAAATGGGTGGTCGAGGGTTTGTTCTGTGAGATGCTTCGCGGCTTGGAGGCGGTGGGGTCGGTTGTGCGTGTTCCGGGTCGTGGTTTGTTTGGGCCGATCTGGAATCTGTCGGCTGGGGAGAAAGTTTGAGCCGGTCCCGCTTTATCGGGCAAGATTTGTCGCCATGCCTCGCAACGATCACCATAACCTGAGTGTGTCCACAGCTCCCCTGCGCAATGTTTCTAGGCACTTATAAGACTGTAAAGACGACCTATTCCCAGTTCGCCCAACGGGTTCGCAACTGAAGACCTATGGGCAAACCAGATGCAGCACGGGCTGGCCCGCGACAAGGCCCACATGGGAGGGCTCCCTTGGGGCCGCCCCACAGCACCCCCCAAGCACCTCGAATTCTCACATCCCAGCAGGATTGGCTCCCCTAAATTCTCTGCTATCGTTCTATAGGAAGCGAGGCTCTCTTTGGTTTTGAAGTCAGGACGAAGTGCCTGAGACGGGGGCAGGAAGATCCAGAACGGTAATCCGGCATGAATCTTGTCGACTGGTCCGTGCGTCCTACCGGAGAGGGGTTGTTCAGCGCGCCGATCGATTCCGCGTCCGTGGTGCGGTGCGGAGGCTCGTCGGCTTCCGCATCCCCTTGCAGTCGGGAACAGAACACCGGAGCACGGGTAGTTTCCAGGCTCCAGGGTCTATTTATTTCAGCTAAGCCCAGGAATTGGCAAGCCAGATCAGAAAAACTGCACCGCCGTCAATTTGTTCCCGCGCTGCAGAGGTGGAGACGACTTTCCACCTGTCCCCTGAACCACCCGGCTTCTCAATAGCGGTGACACAAGTGGCCTTGACCAAATTCACAATGTTTCTGTGTTTTATCCGAGACATGTCACAGGTTAACAAGCGCATCTCAAAAACGTGCGGCCTACTCCACATCGCCCCCGCTCGCTACGGAGAGCCGAACACGCCACCTGACCACCACAGATTTTCCTTCCCCGCGCCCCTGACGGCACTGCAACTTACTCGCCACATCAAACCTAGCCACACCATCCCGCCTTCCCACATCATCACATCATATTTTACCTCAAGCACGCCATGGAGCCAGACGCCACATTCATCTTATACGACATTGCTTCCCTGAAGCCCTACACCGAAAACTCATGCGCCCCCAACCCCTGGAAAGCGCGCTACGCCCTCAACTTCAAAGGCCTCTCCTACCGCACGGAATGGGTCCTGATGACTGACATCGCCAAGGTCCGAAAGGGCTTCGGCTTGTCTGCATGCCGCAACTTCGCCGACGGGACCGCCTTCCACACGCTTCCCGTCCTGGTGACGGATCCCAAGGATCCCTCCTCGGCGATTGGCGACTCCTTCGACATCGCAAACTACCTGCAGAAGACGTTCCCGGATGCCGGCGCTGGTGATCTCTTCCCCGAGCAGAATCTGGATTACACGTTGCCAGCGCATTTCCAGAGCTTGGTCCCGCTGTCTGAGAGGGACGATGACGTCCACGCGGACTATGCTCGGTTCCAGGCTAATGTTGATATGGCCTTTTCGGTGCATACGCAGCTGGCGGCGCATGGAATGAGATGGGATCCCGAGGTCGAAGAGGCAGTTAGGGCAGAGTTCCTGCGTAGAATTGGCAAGAAGTCTTGGGATGAGCTTGGGATTGAGGGAGAGGCGAGGGAGCAGTTGAAGGCTTCATTTGAGGCTACGCTTGGGGGGTTGGCGGCGCTGCTGAAGAGGGATGCGTCGGGGCCGTTTATGCTAGGTGCGCAGCCTTCGTATGCGGATATTATTGTTGGTGGGTGGTTGCGGATGATGAGCAAGGCGTTGCCGAAGGGTGAGTGGGAGGAGTTGCAGCGGTGGTATGATGGTGTTTTTGGGAAGTTGCATGCTGCGTTGCAAAAGCGCTTTGGGGAGATGAAATAAGGGGGGCTTTGTGGGTATGGCGGCAAGCGAGCAGAGTTGAGGAAACTTGACAATTCATTGTCTCTCGTTGGTTGGTGCCCTTGAGACAATTGCCTGCGAGATACGACAATTTGTGGCGTGGGAGCTTGAAGAACAGGATAGACAAGGACAAAGACAAAGTTGCCAACGGCAAAAAGAACATGCCAATGTCTCTACGCCTCACATTGTCTCTTGACAGCACTCAGCTAACACCAGCTCCATCTCAGGTTCAAAGCCATGTGCAGCCGGTGATACCGACAACCCATGCCAAGCTAATGCACTCCACACCGCTCGCAACGCTGGCCCCGCAACATCCCTACCACCGCGCCAACGGCAGTTCAGCGCACGCTCCGGCCACATCACCAAACTCTCTTTCAACCTCCTCACTCCCATCCCTGCATCACTTACAAACCAAAACCCCCTTTCCCACATCACCACCATGTCCCAATCCCAACCCTCCCTCCCCCCATCCCTCCTCTTCATGTCCCACCCCTTAACAGGCCACCTAACCCCCACTCTCCGCGTCGCCTCCGCCCTTTCTCATCGCCCCCTCAACTCCCCCATCTTCTTCCTCGGTCCTACGTCTCAACAACATCGCATCTCCACCGCAGGCAAGAACATCACTTTCCTTCCCCTCATCGGCTCTGCAGACTTCGATGACGCGGCGTATTACTCCCCCGACAATCCCAACCCGCCGACACCAGGTTATTTCTCGCTTTCCTGGCAGCAGCGCGGGTTGGTCGATCTCGAGAAGACGTGGATTGATACGATTCCTGATGAATGGCGGGGCGTGGTGGCTGCGTTGGAGGAGATCAACAGGAGGGAGCCGAAAAGGAGAGTAATTGTGGTGTCGGAGGCGTTGTTCTTTGGGATCATGCCCTTGTTTTATGGTGCGGAGCTGCCAGGGGGAATGGAAAGGCCGAGAACGGTGGGGTTGAGTGTGACGGTGCCGTTTATTCGCAGTGAGGATGTGCCTGCTTTTTTTGTTGGGGACCAGGCGGATGAGGATCAGGAGAAGCATGGGGAGAAGGGAGGCAGAGAAAAGGGGTGGAAGAGATGGGAAAGTTGCACGGGGTGGTTGAAGGAGAGAATGGAAAGGAAGTTGAGGGAAGCTGGGGCGGTGCTGGAGGGGGGTTTGGAAGGGGCGTTTTTGAGTGGGCAGAATTATACGTGCCATGATGTGATTTTACAGCTTGGGACGCCAGGGTGGTTCTACCCTCGGGGTGACTGGCCGGAGGGGTTTCGGCTTGTTGGGGTGCTTCCGCCGGCAAAGGAGCCCACTAGTGGATGGCCAAGCTTGCCGGCGTGGTGGGATGAGGTGAAGGGGGCGAAAGGAAAGGGGGTGAAGGTTGTGGTTGTTGCTCAAGGGACGGTGGAAGTTGACCCGAACGACTTGATTCTGCCTACCTTGCGCGCGATGGCAGAGAGGACGTCGGATCTGTTAGTGGTAGCCATCTTGGGCCGAAAAGAGGCAACGCTGTCCAGGGGTTTCCAGCTGCCAGAGAACGCGCGCGTTGCGGATTATCTCCACTACGATGCGGTGCTGCCGTATGCAAACGTCTGGGTTCACAACGGCGGATATGGCGCGGTGCAGCACGGCATAGCACACGGAGTCCCCATGGTGGTCGCGGGGGACGGGATGGACAAGATTGAGAATGCACATCGGATCGAAAAATGCGGAGTTGGCTTGAACTTGGGAGGGCCAGGTCCCTCGGCTGACGAGGTAAAGAAAGCTGTAGACTCAGTCCTCGACGATCAGAGATATCAGCGCGTCGCCGTGTTGTTGAGAAAGCAGTCGTTGGAACTGAGTTGCTTCGACGCTGTTCAGGATGAGGTGCTGAAGCTGGCCAAAACCTCCGAGGACTCGCAATGCGTATGAGAGTGACAAAAAAAGAAACTGTACAAGCTGGAATCTTGCCAACTCCCAAAGGCTCACATTTGTTATGCGTGCGGCGGCAATGTGCCCCAAGATTGGACCTTGTTGATGTTTACGAGACGCCCCCTTTCCACGCCCCGCAGGCAATGATAGCAACGGGTTGCAGGTTGCATTGACGGTGGAGGTGCGTCTGCCCCGTAATATTAGCTCTCCAGTCTCGGCAGTCCGGATGCACGGTTTTGACGCCTGGCGAAGCTGAAATCGGATCGCCGCCGTTCATGCGGTCCTCTCGACGGCCAGTCGGACGACGGTTTTGTTTCGGTGATCGCATGCCTGGAGTCCCTCAGCTCGGCTGGAATAGTCCGCAAGAGGCAATATTCATGAAGGTTCAAGCAGATCCGAGCCGGGAAGCGTAAACTCGGTCCAGCATCAATAAGATTGTCAGCAGCGAACGCCACGGGGCCTCTGAGCGATGTCGACCAATCCCGTCGATCTCGCCAATGCTTGTCGTTGCTGCCAACTCAATGAACGTAACGCTGGGAATGAACCTACCAGCCCCTCGGTAACAATATTTGCGCACCCATCTTATTATTAGCCAACATAATTATTGCGCGCTGCTCAGAGGCTGGAACATGCTTCAGGGCATTCGGTGTTCAGTCCTGTGGCTTGTCGAGCATGCCAGGGCGTCGCGCATGCGGAACAGGGCCTGTAGAAGGGAGTCGGCTCAGCGGGACAGCATGCGCCGACCTCACTCGCGGAGGGCCGCCACCACGCAAGCTCCTGCCAAGCCCTTGAAGTTTGGCATCAACTCAAGCGCCAAACATGGCCAACTCAGCAGTTCCAGGGAACTGGAATCCTTCCCCCACGACACAATATTAGCGTAGCTATTTTCACAGCCGTGTACGCGGCTCCTGACGACAGAGACACGGATTTGGCGCAATAGGGGCGCGCTGAATGAAGAGCTGGGTTGAGCCCTGCAGCGGTGCAGATGGGCAGCCGCAGCGCAAAAGAGTTCGCATCCTCCGCTGGGTCCTATTTTTCCAGCTTCACTCCGCTTGAGGACTGTCTTGGCGGCTCGTCGTAATATACCAACTCGAGTGACTGCAGTCGCTGCGCAAAAATCAGTTCGCATTGGACCACACCCACTGTCCCTCCCCCACTGTCTGGGCGGGCTCGGCAGAAAATGAAGCGAGATTCGGCGAACCGAAGGGATTCTCTCCGGACCACCGCTGTGACATGCTTGGTTCTGCCCAATGTGGCTGTCGCCAGTGTCACATCGCGCCATCACCTGGCCCATCAAAAGGATTTCCGGAAGAGGGTGGCCCTGTCTCGTCCGCGCTGGGAGGTTCTGCGATCGGTGCCGTTTGCTGCTTGGCCGTCGTCTTCGGCTAGCGGTGTTGTGCTAAGGTCAGTGCGCTGCAGTCGCTACCTGCAGTGCACGACCATAACGGGATGGAGGGGCAACTTTATTCGACGACGACAGCGCAGAAAGCCGGTTCAAAGCTGTGCTAATTCGACCCTCCGACTCTGCGGACTGCTTCGCTGCCATACGGAAACCATCAGAAACTGCTAAGCTGGAACGCTAGTTCTAACCTTCCACGGGACCGCAAACCTACGCCTGCGATCTCGCACGTGGCAGATCCTGACCCTTCCCAGCATCCGTTGTCCCGTCGAGACGCCAGAAAACCCCCAGCGAGCAGTTCGCGGTGAACCGCTTTCCCGTTTCCAGCGTCGATGATGGAAAACGCAGGCGGCTTAGGGCGGGGCTGGTGGGTGGTCCAATGGCCGTGTCCCGCTGTCAACCGCACAGCTGCACGGGCACGCTGCATCGTTCTGCATCGCTGAAGTGCAAAACATCAATGCGTCAGAAAAATACCGTCGGCTTTCTCCTCATTGTGGCTTGCGCAGGGACGGCAATTCTTTTATGGCCTCAGACTTCGATGGTAAAATCCGGTCAAGCCAAAATCGATGGTCAACACCACTGCCCGCTCGGTACCATCTGCGTAAGGCTGGCTGGCCTGAGCGTGGCGACGTCTTCCAAGCATTCCATGATGATTGAAGATCTTATCTCAGTTGGCGGGCCGCACGCACCTTCCTCACCGTCAGTTCTCATCTGGCCGTTGTTGGCGGGGTGGAGGGGGAAGGTGCTTGGCGTTCGGTGGTCGTTAAAGTGGAATCCGGAGGGGCGCACCACCATGAAATCCTTCCAAGCGGAAGAAAGTCCACGCGAAATTTCGAACGTCAATACACTAGGGACTTTGAGTGCCGATGCTTGCACGTTAGCGCCGTCGCGAATACAAAGATGGATCCGAGTGTCTGCAGCGAAAAGTCCCATTAGCCCCCCCCAGAACGAAGGAACAATAGAAACAGCAGCAGGGGATGAGGCCAAAAGATCTCGGCCGGCATCCAAGGATACCAACCCCTGCCACCAAGTTGCATCGGCTCCCGCCCCCTGCCGTCCAGACCACACCGACAGCCCGCGACTGGCTGTCAGTTGCGCAGCAAAGGACCGCACGCAGGATGGCACACCGTGTTGGATGGCATCCCGCCCGTGCAAAATTCAGGTCGTTTCCCGCCCAGCGGCACCTGCCGCAGGGTGGAATTTAGTATATACGCGCCAAGCTGGTCGTTCTCTGCTCACCATGCCCCGCTTGCTCCTCTTTCCTCGAATCTCGCATCTTGCATCTTGCATCAACGATCCCCCTCTGCCAATATACCTGCTACGCGTGCTGCGCCGGGTGGTTCAGGCGGTATCACACCCGCTTGCGCGGGACTCTCCCCTCGATAAAATACCGATGAGGTGGTGAGGCAATTTAGACAGTGCTGGAGTTCCGGGTTATCAGACCTTTGGCCATTCACTTGGTCTTTTTTGCCTGCGTCGTCAGGCCGGCCGCCGCCGCAACATGAGCGACTCACCACCGACGTCGGGTCCGTTGGCCAACGGGACATCGCCGCTCCCGCCGCCCCCGCCGCCATTCCCGCTTCCCCCAGATCCGGCGACAGCCCCCCACGACAATCGCAGAGCCGAACTCTACGCCGCGGCCATAATATGCTGGGTCATTGCCGCCATTTTTGTTGCCCTGCGGTTCTACACGCGCGGAGTTATAATACGCGCCCTCAGCATCTCTGACTGGTGCATTCTGCTCGCTGTGGTAGGGAGACCCGAGCCGCCTCCATACCTCTCAACTGACACGTTCTAGCTCTTCTCGGCCGGCGAAGCTGCTGCGTTGATAGACCAAATTATCCATGGCTCCGGAAGCCATCTTTACGACCTCGACCCTACCAATACAGCTGCTGCCATCGCATGGTTCAGGGTACTTGCCTTCCTCCTCTTCCGGACAACGGACACCTGCTAACATCCTACAGGCGGCATGGTACGCTGTTCTCACATACCACTTGTCCATCTTCTGCTCGAAGCTCGCCATCCTCACCCTCTACATCCACATCTTTGCCTTCAAGTGGGCCCGCGTAGCCGGCCAGATCCTACTTGGCGTCGTCATCATTGGCAACCTCTTCATGCTCATCACGACCCTCACGGCCTGCATCCCGCTGCGCGCATACTGGGACTTCATGATGCCGCGCGATCGCGTATACTGCCACCCGCAGAGCTTCTGGTGGGCGAACACGGGAATGCACATGGTGCAGGACGTTCTCATCTTCCTCCTCCCAATGCCCGTGGTCTGGGGCATCCACCTTCCCTTGCGCCAAAAGTTCATGCTTTTCTGCGTCTTCGGCTGCGGTTTCGTCGTGTGCTTCATCTCCATCCTCCGGCTGCCGAAACTCTACCAAAACGATATGAAGAGTCATGACATGACCAAGTATTACGACTTCACCTACGAATCAGTCGAACTATCGTATCTCACCTCGATTGAACTCAACGGCGCCATCGTTTGCGCTTGTGCTCTGACGCTCAAGCCTTTCTTCGCCAGGTTCTTTCCTAGGGCGTTGGGATCGTCAAGATCAGACTCCTCGGGGGCTGAGGCTGGGAACCAGGCGGGCAGCGGCACCAAAATGCGCGGGCCGCCAACGATCGGATCGATGCCGTCCAAGCAGCCACTGAGCCCCGCTGAGAGCGAGCTGAAAGGGAGGATAGGGGGGTAGCAGGGGAGGAAGCAACGGCTCAGGGAGGAGAAGCAACGCTTGGCTGGAAAGTTCACGTGGGTACGTCGAGATCGACGAGTGGGAGGTTGATGTGGAGCTGGCTGAAGGGATGCGCTCCAAGAAGGACATGGCAAAGGAAGGAAGTGACAGCAGCGAACGAGAAAGTTCCAGCGAGAGGATATCCACCAAGGACGCCACGGCTATTACTACGCAGGAGGCGCCTGGCTCTGAAGCCAAGGAGCGTCGGTAGGGCCGACGGAAAGGGAAAAATGGTGTTTTGACGGCGTGGCTTCGACATAGCTAGGAGTTTGGACTTTCGGTTTGTCATGGGACATTTTGGGACGGGATAATGGTCACCACGGAGCGGTTTGGATAGAAGGACTCGGAATACCCATGGGTGGGTGACAGGGATCTAGGAGGTATGTAACGGCGTATTCGGTACCTATCTTCTGCTAGTGTGTAATAGGTATGGTCTAGACAGCATATGCTTAATCGAAGCTCAAAGTCTATCTGTCTTCACTCAGTTGCTGGATGTTGACTTTTCATATCGAAATCTTCACAGGCTTGCCACCGAAAATCCACTGTTCTGTCGAAATTTCTCTCTCGTGATACGCGAAGTTCACTGGCTCGAGAGTGCAAAAAGCTGCCTTCCCGAAAATTCGGTCTCGTTTAAGCTGGCGATGACGCACCTGTATCGCGGGAATGGCAAAGCTTCTTCAGACTTCCTGCGAGGAAAAAGCTTTGATCTGGGGCGTCTGATTGGTCCGTTCTCTCTCTCGACTGCCTGATCCGGCCGCGGGGTTGATTTGATTTGGACTTGACAGACACATGGCAGTGGCTTGGAAAGAGTGTGATGAGGAGCCGGGCTTCATCCTGAACGCTAATGTTGGTCATGGGATGCTTGGTTACGTTGAACCTGAGGTTGATCTGGACTGGAACTGTCTCGAACTGCTTCATTTCGACGCGGACTTGAACTACACTCCTTGATTAACTCCTTGATTAAGTTGGAACTAAGCACTTGATTGGGTAATGGGGTGCCTGACTTTGACATGGGCTTGATTCGACGTGCATCTTTTCGGCTCTGAGGCTTGAGGCTCTTTGGTTCTGAGCTTGATCTGGACATACCCGGAGGTGATCTGGAGTGCTTGACGTGGACCAGAGCTCAATTCGAATGAGCACATATTGCCAGCTCCCTTCTCTCGTCTTGGGGGATTCTTTCTTTTTGTCAACACCACCATACCAGACAGATCAGCAGAAATCGTTTCTGCCAACAAAGTCTTACTCGATCGGAACTCCGACCTCGCCTTCCTTCACCAACACCGACGCCGTCACCGCCGCAATAACAAGATGCCTCGCTCCCAGGGCATCACCGCCGCCGAGGCCGCCCACCTGGAGGTGACCCTCCTCGCCAGCGATGTTGGTCGACTCCAGGTCGTCTTCTGGGCGTACGGGCAGCGCCGGTGCGACGGGGCTTTGGCCTCCAAGAAGGACCGGGTCGTGCGTGGCCACGCCCCTGGCGGAGCTTGACGCCAGGTATGGCAATGGTCGTCCTGGTGTGTTGCACCGTGCCCTGAGGGGGCCTGATCCGTTGCGTGAGTGACTTTTTCCATTCTTATCATGTCTTCCCTTTACTTCTGTTACGCCCTGTCTGCCCTGTACCAAGCCCCCTCTAAATGTCGTTTATATATGTGACATCTTCACTCCACCCCTTTTACGTTTACCTATGTCGCTGCTTTAATCTTCTCGATGTGTTGTCACTCCTTTCCAATCCCTGTCTGATCTTCGGTTAACCCCCTGTTCAACCCGCCCTGATACATCACCTTCTCTCATGTCACACATGTTCCCCCTTCATCAAGTCCTTCTTGGAGGTTCTCGACACAATAAGATCATCTCAATCACGCCTATCATATTTACATGCACATCTGCATAAAGGTGTTCGACTCCTCGCCAAGCTTCCAACACCCCTGTTACATTCCGCCTCACCCCTTTTGACATCCCCTCAACACATACACAACCCCCTTCAATATGTCTCACATACTAGCACCTCCACCTCTCCTCATGTCTCAAATGCATCACCACCCCTTCTACTACCCCTCTCCCTCATTCTCTCCCTCATTCCCACAGACATCTTCAACTAACAAACCCCTAGCCGTGATCGAATACCTCCTCAGCACCGAAGTCTGGGCCAGGGCCACGGCCAAAAAGGCCATCGTCCAGAAACTCTACGCCCTCTCCCGCGACGCCCTTATGGAGGCCTGCCGCCTCGTCAGGTCAGACGCCATCCCCGCCGTCCTCGACCTCCTCAAGGCCTCCTTCGCGACGCTCCCTAACCGAGTCGCCCGCGAGAATTCCCTTCGCCGCCCGCTTCACGACAGGGGCGGGTACGGCGCCGCCCACCACGCGATGGAGGCGCGGAATGCGAAGGCGCCGGAGTGGTTGGTGAAGAAGGGGTATGGCTTGAAGGTGCCCGTGAATGGTGGGGTTAGAAACACCGGGGTGGCCTGCGGGTACCTGGTTGTGGAGGTCAGGTGGGTAGAGGGGCTGTTGTGGTTTCACAAAAAGGTTTGGGGAGAGGAGGGTGAGGAGGGTGGGTGGTTGGCGGAGGTGGATGGGATGGCGCGGACGCTGGTAAGGTTGGCCGTGGGGAAGTATGGGCACCGGCATGAAGTGTATAAGGCGGTGTGGGTGAACTGCAAGGGGATTTTGGTGGATGGGGAGGCGCCGAGTTGGGAGGGCGAGATGCTATCGGCGGGGCAGCAGTCGGTGGGATCTGCTAGCCCGGCGATGATTTGGCCGGGGAGTGCTGCTGGGCTGCCGGTGCACCAGCTGACACTATCAGTAAGCCCGGCGTTGGGACGGTAGGGAGGTGGTCATGCGGTGCCGGGGTAGCACCCGGCGGGACAGTAGCCGCCGACGCAGCTCCATCTGTCGCCGGAGCACATGTCGGGGGTGCAGAAGTGGGCAGCCGGGATGGCAGCGAAGCAGACACCAGTGCTGCCGAGGCGACCGCCACAATAGTCAAGTCTATAATTAGGGACGAACAATCGACAATTGTGACGAGACTCCAAACAAAGCGAGAGCGTCCCTGAATGTGGCAGAACCACAAGGAAAGGTTTGGCACGGGTCGAACAACGCCTACCTACCTACCTTAGGCAGCGACAAGATAAAGGATTAACCTTTGCGCAGGTGTCCCTTCGTCTCACTGCTAGGCTCGCAAATGTCTCAGGACAATGGCCTGCGACAAAGTGTCGTTCTTTGTTGGGTCGCAGGTGAAAAGGACGTAACTTCCATCCCAGCGCCGCCCGCGACGCACCAAAGTTTGGCTGAAAAAGCAAAAACGCCGTGGCTACCAACCGGGTTTTCAACGGCAAATAACATAGAAGCTTAATTCACAGCACTACATTTTCATCAGAACAGCAAGAGCCAAATCTCAAATATCCAAAGGCGGCCCTCAATCACCTTTTCTTTCCAGCCTTCCCTCGGACTATCTCCGCGTCGGTCATCATATCATCTTCACATTTCAGCCTTAATTTGTGCTCAGAACATTGACAACATGGATCCCAATGGTCAAATACCGTCTCAAACGGTCCAACGCCATCAGCACTACTGGTGTCCGCCGAGACCGTTCTCGAGAGAGGAAGAGCAGGATTTTCTGCGTGCGAATCCAGGCGCTTTCAGAATGCGCCTTCCGCAGCAAACGGGATTTCATCCGCAAGCTCGCAACATGATAGATTCAGTCTCTTGGGCAGCCGCGACTCTCCAGCAGGCGGGACCGTCCCCTTACCCCATCTACGTGGTCCCCTCGAGCCAGAAGGGTCCGCACCCTCACCCAACACACCGACAGCTACCGAATATGCCCCCTCAACAGGCGAACCTGCCACTCAGACACCCGAGACCGCTGCGCAATTTTCCAACTCCCGGCAACCCGTTGATACCGTCGCCTCAACTAGCTAATTTGCCCTCGGCAAGCCCGGCGTTTGGACAGCCACCTGCCACCCCACAACAGCCATGCGATCAGCAACAGCCAACGCCCTCACAGTACCGAACAAGCGCAACGCCCCACCGGCCTGGCGCACCGTCGCCCTTCCCGACAAAAACGATGCCTGCGTCTCACGGTTCCCCACCAATCTGGCGGTCTGGGATACAAGCGCAAGGGCACCCGCCAGCCCTGCAACACCCCATCACCGCTCAGCAGCTGCGCCCGGCCGGAGCGCAACCCGCCCGCTGTCGCACCAACCAAGCGCTCGATAGCTCTAGACCTGCATCGCTACAAGGGCAGAAGGGTCAGGGCCAGTCTGAACAACCCGTCAAACATCAGCCCGCTCAGCCCAAGCAGACCGCGCAAGCCGTGCAGCCCAGTCAGCCCGTCCAGCCCACTCTACCCACTCAAGCCGTTAAGCACGTTCATTCCGCGCAACAACCACAAACCGCCCAGAAACAACAACCTGTCCAGCCTGTCCAACCAGCTCAACCCACCCAACAACAACAACCCAACCCGAAACCCCCGCTCTGCCAATTCTCCCAATGTCTCGCCGAAGACCCCCATTTCCCAGGGTACCTCACCGACTTCGATAACTACCATAACGGTGCGTTCTTCTGCAGCGAGCAAACAGATCCGTGGACCGAGCAAACCATGTTGAATTACGAAGCTCAGTGGTTGGCCGAGCAGGCGATGCAGGATATGGCGGTGGAAATGGAGCGGAGGAAGAGGGTTGTGGAGCGGAAGAAGAAGGAGGAGAGAGAGGAAGAAGAGCGGAATAAGAAGAGGGGCAGAGGCGAGGAGGTCGCGGGGCGACGAGGGGATGGGAAGAGGAGGAGGGTGTGAATGAAAAACGACAAAAGGAACTGTGGGCTTTAAGATTGGCGCGGCGTTGAAATGGAGCGCACTGTTGTTCCAGGAGAGATGGGGGAGTATCTGTGATGTCATACTAGATTGACGATGGTGGATGATTTCGTGAGGTGTTCAGGGGCCCAGGGGGGCTTGGCAACAGGGCCCTCAATTCACGGGTAAAGCAACAACAGCCCCCCCGCCCCTCAATGGGGGATACTATTTTTTGCTGCAATTCGTCAACGTATTTTGCACACAAAGGTATGGCTACACAGGCGCTACGCTCTTGATATTTCCAACGCATATTCGAACTAATCCTATGTTCACATCGCTTCCGTTTTGCACAAAAGTTCTGGGGAACCCCAAGGTCAATCCTGCCCTCATGCACCATCATCCTCCCCTGAGTCGACGCCTCGATTTAAACCGGAGGTTCTCTTCGTCCTCCAACTCCCCGCTGTCTTGGCTCCTCCTAGTTTTCGATGATTTATCAGCCACACTGCTTTCCGCAACTTCGATGCTCGTCTTGACTTCAACGCTGCCCGCAACTTCAATGCTATCCCCGCAGTTCTCACCCCCATAGCTCGCACCACTCTTGGAGCTCTCAGAGCTCTCAGAGCTCCCATTGTTCTCGGCAGTCTCATCGCTTCCACCACTCTCACCGCTGTTGCCGTCTCCCATGCTGAGATCACTCCCCAGCTCACTGAGCTCACTGTCACTCGCGCTCTCACCCTCACCCTCACTCTCGCTCTCCACATCGTGTCCCTCACCCCATGTCACCATCTGCATCTTCGTCATCTCTGGCGGCTGCCACTTACGGCACCTCGGAAGTACCATCTTCCCCCCTTTTCTCTTCCTCTGAACGCACACCTTCCTGATCAAATAGTTGCTAAACGTCGTCCACATATCCAACCCCTCGTACGTAGTATTTATCCATTTCATTACTCTCCTACCATCATGCGCCCACGCCAGCTCCAACGCTGACCTCCCGTGCCTGTTTCTCCTCTCGACCAACGTCCTCCATCCTTCAATATCGACTATCGCCCTCGCTGCGCTGACAGAGTCATTGCGGGCGGCGATGTGGAGTGGGTAATCGCCGTGTTTGGTTCCCTCGGCTGGGACGTTGGTCGGGGTCTTGTGCATATCGTGGAGGAAGCGGATGGCGGAGTGGTGGTCCACTTCGGCGGCGACGTGCATGGGTGCCATACCGCGGTTGTTGGTGGTCGACAGGATGCCGCTTGGGTTTTCGACGAGGGGGAGGAAGGTGGCGAGGAACTCGGCAGGGCGGTTGGGATGGGTGTGGCGGATGGCGTAGAGGACCGGGGTTTCACCGTTGCAGTCTTTTTGGGAAAGGAGATCGGACTTTTCGTTGGGGAAATCAGCGAACCATCCGCTGGTGGGATGTAGAACAAGTGTGAGATATTTGATGTTGTTATTGAAGTGGTGGGCGGCGTGATGGAGAATGTTGCGGCCCTGTGGGTCGAGGAGAGAGAGGAGGAGGTGGGCTTGAGTAGTTCCGGCATTTCTGGCGGCGACGATAAGCTCTACGTTGAGCGTGGAGTAAGCGCCTGTTTTGATGTCGTTGAGCAGGCGGGCCTTTAGCTGGGGGTCGATGCTGGGAGCCATGGCTGCGGTTGCGCGCCCGCCAGGCCTCTGGGGGTACCAAGGCGCGGGAAGCAGCACAATTGTCGTGAAAAAACCAGTCTGGGCAATTCGGGCAATATTTGATGTATGGTTGTGAAGTGAGGAGGCGAATCCAAAATGCAGAGCTGTGATATCGTTAGCATCCCCCCCGAAGAAAGGCGACGAGCACGGCAACCGGATCTTGCCAAAAGCACAGCCCAGTTATTTGAGAGCCAAGCTTAAACATCGAAACGGGAAAACGTCCAGGCCAGTTGGAACTTGGACATCGACAAGCTGCGCGGAAAAGGCGGGAGGCATCTAGTGTCCTCGCTCTACCGAGAGACGTCACATGTGGGTTGAAACGGATGACAGGTCCCCGCTAAGCCAACGCATTCGTTGTTTGATCGGTCGGGCGCATGCTCTCTGCTCGTTGCAAGCGGCAGTGGCTCGTGGATGTCGGAGCGAAAGGTTGATCGGGGGTTCGGGTGTGTCGGTTCGGGCACAGCCGCGTGCAAACCTTGTCGGGATGCCGACCGACAATAACATGTGTCAAGGGCTGAAGCCCCATCTTTGAAGGATGTTGTGTTGCGACCAAGAGACAACTTTTAAACAGCCGCAGACCTCAAAAAATGGGATTACCGCCTGTGGAGCCGTTTGTCCCGTTGGTTTGGAGCTCTTGAAGAAGTTGCGAGGCGTGAGACTCAATGACGTCACACCAATCGGCAGCTCATGGGATTGGATTGGCAATGATCAAGCCGACAAAACAGCCCGTAGCGGGCATTATTCGGACTTCCGGGCGGTGAGGTCTTGATGGGAGCGTTCCGAGGGTTTAATTGCCTGTAAACCGCATAGGGCATCGGCTTGGATGGGGCGACTAACCGGGTGTCAGCAGGACGGCCAGCTTCGCCGGTGTCGGAATGCGGTGGGTGTCGCTGTCCCGGATGGGTTGAATTGACAGATTAGGAAGATATGAAGTGAAGTGCTAGATCTGTGAGCATCGAGCAGGGAAAAAGTGAATGGGTGTTGCAGGTTTCAGCCGCATCAACGTCACTCCACCTCCACCACCTCAGCAACCTCCACTTTCCACCTCACTTGCCCCACCATGTCCCGATATCAGATTCCATACAGGCCCTTGCAGAAGCCAAATGAAATTCGGCTTCTGCAGCTCAGCGCGGCAAGCAACGGGCGAAAAACCGACTTTCCAGAGGCCACCCTCATCCAAACCGCCATTGAGAGTGGCCAGTCGATTTCTGTCCTGTCTTACGTCTGGGGCACTGATAAAGACGAAGACCTCCTGAATTGCGACGGAGGAAAGGTTCGCATCACCAAAAATCTCGGTCAAGCACTTCGTCGCCTTCAACGTGACGATGATCCGTCTTGTGGATCGACGCAATGTGCATCAACCAGAACGACATTCCCGAGCGCAACCAGCAGGTCAAACTGATGGGGGATATCCATGGCACGGCCAAAGATGTGGTGATTTGGCTGGGGCCTGACCAGCAAAGACAATCCGAAGACATCTTCGGCGTCATTTCTCGCACCATCGACGGGCTCATCCGGGCTATTGAGTCGGGGATCGAACCTGAGGTGACCGAGAGCTGGTTCCCCCAGAAAACAGCAGAAGAGTGACTGCGCATGGTTGCGCGCCTTTTTTGCTGCGAGTGGTTCACGAGAACCTGGACCAGTTAGGAAGCCGGTCTGACGGACAATCCCATGGCCATCTGGGGTGGTGCGAGCCTGGACTTTGCCTCGATCGGACAATTTTGCATGGCGTACGCCAAATACTTCAGCTCCATCGTCCGATCCCTAGAGCTCACTACCGACATTAAGAGGGTGACCGATTTATTCACTATCTATCTTCTCTCCCCAGTGCCAAGAGGCTGCGTCAAGTCCTGCGTCAAGGCCGACGGCATCTGGCCGCTGACCCCCGAGATAAAATCTACGCCTTCATGTCTCGCCCAACTGCCCTGGAGAGAGCCAGCGACTACCCGTATCACGATTTCCGCAAAGATGACTCGACAGTCATCTCCCACTATGCTGTTCGAAAACGAAACTTGACCTTCATTCTGAGCCCAGGGGACCCCTTCAAAAACAATGACACGCTTACAGCGCGACTCGCGGTAGCCAATCTCAATCATCCTCCACGGCCTCCCTCTCCAGATGCCGTCTCTGCTCGGCGCATTCTTCACTGGCCAGCCAAGGACAACGTCCATCGCTTACCGTCCCGGTCAGACATCGTTCATCACGCCGAACTACAATCATTCAGTTACCACTGTCTACCGCGACTTTGCAATGACCATGATAACCTGCGTTGACTCTCTCGAGGCTCTTTCCTTCGTCTTCCACCCGTCCGACCCGCCAATAATCGAACCTGACTTTCCGTCATGGGCTCTCCGCTGGGACATCCATACCTCTCTGACCCCCCTCGGCCTCGCAACTTCCGATCACCCCGCCGCAGCCAACCGTCGGCCAGTCATTGCCCCCTCATCCGACCCCAGCGTCTTCATTGCCCACGGGTTGTTCTTTGATCGTGTCGGCCCCCGCACCATCACCCTCAAGCGAGCTGACTTTCTCGATCCAAGCCTCACCAGCCTAGTATTCTCCATGGCCTCGCACTGCAAAGTCGACAAAGATCCCATCCCGGAATACCCGCGAATCGTGACTCCCATCACAGGAACTTCAGACCCTATCAGGACCTACCAAAAACCTGGACCACTGGCAAGTCCTCTAGTCTGTATGGCGACGACCCCGACTTCCTCGCCTATCAAGAAGAGTTCCTGCTACGACGAGCGGCGAGCCAAAAGGGCCAAGATACTCTCAGGATGCTCACCTCAGTAACAGAAGGAGAAAGCGGGTCAGGAGACGCAAACTAGTTTTCCAACGCAGCAGCGGATGCTTGTGACGGGCGGAGGTTCTTCATCACGCAAGGTGGCATGTTCGGGACAGGGCCAGCTGTGCTGGAGCAAAGGGATGTAATCTGTGTGCTATTGATTCACGATGTCCCTGTGGTGCTGAGATAGAAGGTCGGGGGGCATGTTGAGAATGGGCATGTGCTTTTGGGAGACTGTTAGGTTCATGGGATTATGTGTGGGGAGACGGTACGTGCGTCGGTTGACCGGATGGGGGGATCTTAGCGACGTCAAGCTTTGTTGATACCCACTGTTAGGACACAGAACTAGGCATTCATGCAAGAGGGCCCTGATAGCGCCTCTCGTCGCTGTTCTTCGCAAGCTTCCCGCGGCTTTCTAAAGCTCTTCGACGCAAGTCTCTCAGGTTGCAACAGGGTTAGGGTTTTCAGGGGCTCGCAGCGCCGTTCGCTACCTGTTGTGCCCTGGCAACACTGGGCTTGTGGCCTCTGCAAACATCTTCAGGCTAGTAAAAGCCTTAGATAATAACTGTAGCATGGAGCGCGAGCTCACCTCTTATCCAGAAGGGAAGTTTTCTCGCCTCCAAAAAGCTGAGGCATCGCTGAAGACCTAACCGACCGACGCTTGATGGTGCAGCCAACTGAACAGCTTCCGGCCTCCGGTCGGCGGGCGGGGAGCCTGTTGTGATCCTATTGATCAGCCACGAGAGAAAACGTGCAGGGTCCGGTCACAAGAACAGGCCAACTGTCGTTGGGGGCCAGCAGACTGGCGAAGTCCACTGTGCGCGCCATGGCCGCACAGTGTGCTCAACACGGCCGGCCAACTGCCTACAAATTTGTCGAGGCCCCCATTGACCGTGCTGCTCCTGTCGTTTTCAAGCCCAAGCACCGAACCGCCAAGGATAGGTAGGCCCCGCTGATCATGTCGTCCAACTCCCCAGCTGAGGACCCTCTCCCGCGCATCCACAACCAAGCTGCAAGCCCATTCTTCAAGCTCCCTCTCGAGCTCCGACGCGCGGTTTATGCCAATGTTTTCGACTTCTCAGCTTGCCACCTCCATTCCTCCGCTGCCAGCAACGGAACTCCACGGTTGCAGCTCAAGTCATGCATTGCGCCGACGACGTTTGACGAGCGTGCTCTCGATGGAAGCGAGCGCTGTCCAGTGAAGCGCACCCCAGACCACCACAAATGGCCCATTCCCAGCCAGACCTTCAAGAGGCGAGTGCTCTCCAGCTGGGGTTCTCATTGGATGTGCGAAGAGCTGGCATTGCACCATCTGGATTGCGGCGAAGACGTGCGGCAGTCTGTGTTGCTTTCAAGGGATTTCATCCCCGCCTTGAGGGTTTGCAAAAGAATGTGGGTCGACTGTTGCCTTGCACCGTCTCATGTTTGGTCTTGGAATAGAGGCTAACTGCACCAAGGCTCTTGGATTTAATAGGGGAAGCAACAACTATGGCTGACTTCCACGTTGCCGACCTCGGAACTCTTAAAACACTGCTCGAGACCAGCGAGCCCTCTTCTGCCGAATTCAAGCTCGAGAATTTCTTTCGTTCGAATATCAGCAACCTATCCATCATTCTCAGTCAACCCCTTGGCTTCTTCGAGGCAATCGAGAAGGCCCCCAGCGCCCACCAAACAGACCAGAACAGTGTAATACCCACCGATTTAGAGGGCGACACCGACGTTGCATTCTGGCGTCACTTGCCGTCGATGCTCTCCACCCAACTTCCGCGTCTCCGAAAGCTCCATATATGGTTAGATCATAACACTCGCGAATACTGGTCTGTTGTGAACGAGCGAGGGATCCTTGGTCCGATAGAAGCTCTAGCCGCAAGCAGGCCTACCATTGAGTTGGTGTGGGTCCTCCCCAAAGTGCATCCTTCTTTTGAGGATCGTCAGCGTCATTATCTTCCGGAGGATGAAGAACAGCAACGTCAACCTTCGTCGCGCCTCGAAGTCCGCAGGGTTTTTCGCCAGCGTTACCGCGTGTTCGTGTGCGACGAGACGGGCGATGAGTGTATGTGTTATGTCAAGGACTTCCCTCAAGTCTATCCGGGGTCAGGTTTGTTTTGCAACATGACACAGGAAGAACAAGAACGGTACGAAGCGGCTGGATTGCGCGGTGGGATAAATGTTGTCCAGCTTGAGTCGGCATCGCCGCGTTTTCGCTATCGTAGGCTAACTCGCTGGCTTGCAAGGGCAAGGGACATTGAGCTTGGGGAATTTCCACCCAGCCGTCCCATGAGGAGGAGAGGTCAGCCTCGCTATTGAATTCTCAGAATGTTACCCGCATTGTCGACCCCAAAGCCACCCTTGAACAAGAACAGGCAAACAGCGAGAATTGCCAGGCTATCGGCGTTGTTGGCGTCTTTCACTCTTCCCACGGCATCGATACCGTAACTCTCTCCATTATCATCCTCGACCTCATAAGATATGCCACCAGCGGTAGTATGAGTCAGCTGGAGATCACCAATGTCAGTTACTTATTTTCCTTGTGGGCCTTCAAGTCTGGTTGATTTGAACTCACTTCGTGCAGGATCATGGCTGGAAGGGAGAGATGGCCAGCGAGGCCGTCAATCTGTTTATACTCGCCCTGATCACCCTTGAGATCGTTGAGGAAGTTTGGGTTGGTGAGTTCGACATAGAGCTGGGGGTTAAACTGGACAAAACTTTTCCCTTCCGGACCTTCGTCGACCACCTCATCCAGAAACCAAGTGGCGATGTCTATACAGTTCGGTTTGTTGGTCTGGGCGGTGTACTGACCCGTTGAATCGGGTGGATCTTCGTTGTTTTCTACTCCGTTCCTCTCGGCCTCTTCCTGTCTCCTCATCCACGCGGCGCGCGCGAGGTAGTATTCGGGTGTGTACGCATTGGGACGGTTGGTGAGTCCCTGGATAAGTCTTCCTCCGTCATCCCTGTCATCGATCCTGAGCCTGAAGCAATCACGGGCCATTTCTGCGTTGTCTGGCAGATGCGGTAGGTTTTGGGCTTTGAGCCACAGTCTGCCATCCGCTCTTTCCTCGTGATTGGAGTTGTCAATGAAGATGAGCTGGGCGTGTCAGTTGTTAGTGAGGGATCAATCACATAAAAAGGGTTTGGCCATCGCTGAGTTGGAAGAGAACTTACAGCGTCTTGATCGCTGTTGAGCGCCTCAACGGGTAACGTGGACTCTTCTCTTTCATATGTCATCACCTTGGCAAAATAGTCTTCGGTCGCATGCGGTCAGCCGATCAGGTAGTTCCCATGGCACAAAATGTAGCTTGAAGCATCATGGGCTCAAGCTAGTAACTCACCCTTTGCAAACCGAAGTTGATTAGCGTCGTCACCAAGAATGTATCTCACGAAGATCTGGACATGTGGATTCTCTAACTCAGTATTGAGAACTTCCAGGGCGGTGCCAGCGAGACTGATGGCCTGCTTTACGGCAGTCGTGACTTGGCCATTGCCGTTGTAGTGCCCTGGTAACTGTTAGTGACGCCGAAGCAAAAGGGGGATGGAGAAAGAAAGAGATTAGGAGAATCGTACGAAGACTTTCAGGGCGGCCGACAACTTTCCATCTTCCGGCTAGGGCAATGTCCAAGAGGGATAGGAGGGTGAGGGCTGTCCACTTCATGGCGTGGGGTGTGTGAGAAATCGCACAGTGAAAGGGGGAAATAGGGAATGGAACAATTCGTTTGATGAAAGGGGGAGGATAGGATGCAGCGAGATGAAGAGCGACGCTGTAACGTTTAACTTTGAAGATGGGGATACCGAGAACTCTTTGTGGAAATGATGGCATTTATACGTGCCAGTAGATGCATCGCGTGTTAGGACTTGGGCGCGGATGTAGACGCAGACGGGAGTCCGCCTCGGCGGCTCGCTGTTTGTCGTTCAAGATTTGCACCAGCAGACAGCCCCCAGACAAGATCTGACGTGGAGAGGGCATTCTTGGACGAGAGAATGTATCTCTGCAAGAGCCAGGGCACTGCTCAAGTTGTTTGACTCGGCACAGCCAGTTCCGTTTCGAGTTGATGCCTCGCCGCACGGCATTCATATCTTGTTTGCTCTTGCGGCCACACCCGGCCATCAGCCCACTTCGGGAAACGAAGCCTGAGTGTATTCTACTCAGGTTGATGTCGATGGTGGCCCCAGCTCTTCTGACCAAATAACTCGGAATGTAACTGTTCAATTCGATGTTGGCCCCCGAAGGGCCGGTGGGCGCCACATTTAATCCCAGTGTTGGGTTTCACAAGTCCGTGTTGACCGAGAAGGCCAGCACTGTTTGCCCCCACCCCCCCCCCCCCCGCGCTTAGCATTTGGGGGTGGTCGCGGCCGTGATGTGGCACAGCCAGTTCTTTCCCTCAGCTGAATTAGGCGCCACCCCGCCTCTGCCCGCATCATGTTTCACGGGATGTTTGCGCCGAGGAAAATCCTCCCCAGGTCCTCGGGTCGCATTCGACTGTGCCATTGGGCGGTTGCGGGTCTTTTACCGGGTCGGGTGTCCACGGGTGAGGCTGCCGGGCGGGATGCAAGTCATGCGCGCCTCTCTAAACACCTCCAACACTGAACGTTGCGGCACGACCAAGAGGCCGATGTAACGACGCCGTGGCTTGAACTTTGCATGAACTTGACTGTCAGGGGTAGATTGCATGGGGTACAGAAGTTGAGGCCCCATGCAGCCCAATTGTCCGCCAACATCACATGCCTTAGTGGCAACGACCTGATGATGAAGATGCCAGCACCTTTGCTTTTTGGAGAGCGAGATGACCAACGCTGTGCCCCTGGATTGTACCTTCGTTCCAACAGCGAGGGCGATGACTCCCCTCCCTCGGACGCTGAATCTGCCTTGCATCGGGCTAATCTGGGGGCTGGAAACAAACACACGTTGGGAAATAGCCGTCCTGGACCAGAGGCCCCGGTGCTAGGACATCAAGACCTCAGTTCAGGATTTCATATATCAAGCTAGCTTGAAATCCTCCCACTCTGCGTCACGTCTTCCTCAATATCAAGGCCCATATTTCTTCGATTACCAGATTCCGTTTCATCGCCGCACAGCTGGAGCGTCCTGGATTCTCTTCAACAATCGCTTGCAGCAGCAGTGCTCTCCCAGTCATTTCATCATGAAGTGGCTCTGCCCACTGGCGTGGGTGACCTTTGCTGGTATTGCCTACACAGCAGTGCTGGACTTGGGAGATGTGAAGCAGTTTGACCCAAAGCTTGCAAGTTCAAGTACCTAACGCCTCCCGTCGTGTACTATGCTAACATTTTCTCTCACACAGACGGCTCTCCCCGAAGGCATCCATCCCAACGCTATTTGGATTGATCCTGCCGGTGACGGTCAAGATGGCTTCAACGTCGTTCTTGGACAAGACCTCAAAGCCAAAGTCGACGGCGTGCTTCAAGGCTGCGGGGCGGCCGATAACAAATGCTACCAGGATGTGGTCAAAGTCCTGCAAAATGAGGGCAGCATCCAGATGGATAAGCAACTCGACAGTCGTGCCGTTTTGATTGCTGCTGCAACCATTGCAGAGGTCGTGTCGACAGCTAAAAAGGTCATCGAGACCGTTAGTCTCCTCTACATTGGTTTCAAGGCTCTTGGCCATGCGCTGAATGGCGGTGGCCAGTATTGGCCCCACGTCGTTGCCAGTGCAGCGGGGAAACTGCCTGAGGCTACTCCCATCACCGTCTCAGCCGGTGGGAGCCCCGTCGCCACCGTTACCCTAGCGCCAGCTCCAGCCGCTACAGTCGTCCCAGGAGCGCCTGTCGTCACCGCTGCCGCTAATGGAGACCTTGAGGTCGTCCTTGGCAAGGACCTCGCGGCTCGGCTGCAGGAGGTTCTAGCCAGGAACAAAGACTGCCAGGCCGGCGCTGAATTTGACAGGCTGCATCCAACTCCGGCAGTCCGCAAAGCAAAGCGCGCTGGCGGCACCTTTGGCAGCGTCGTCTGCGGAGCGCAGGCGGCCATGCTGAATGCTGAGACGGGCGGGGCTCTGGGCGGCTTTTTGCTCCCCGGCTCGGGCAGCGTTCCCTTCACTTTTACCAACACTGAAGCAATCGCCGCTGTCGACCGCGTCGACGAATTCTCAAAGACATTTCACGTAGCGTCGCCTTTGCCTTCGGGCAGCGCTCGTCAGCTAGCAAGCTTGTTTGTCGCTTTGGGTATACATTCCATCATCGATGACGACCCTCTGGGAGACCGCAACAGAATTCCGGCTTCACTCGTGTCGGCTGGCGGTGGCAACACGCCGCCAAGCGGCTGCCCGGAGAAAACGGCAAGTTCGCCCCAGATTTAACAAGACAAACGGAATACCACTAACATGGACGTCTCCTTGTAGCTCGTCTGCGGTATTCCCCAGAACGAAGACTGCGGCATGAAAATCGTCCAGGTTGGAACCGGCAACGCTACCAGATCCGTCTGCAAAGATGTACGTCCATCCTTTGCACATTCTCTCTCTCTCTCTCTCTCTCTCCCTCTGGTCTCATTCCGTCCATACACGCAGCGGCAGCTAATAAAAACCACAGGCTCCCAACAAAGACTGCCCCTGCACTGGCCCCGCTGTCCCCGTCATCTACAGAGCCTCTCCCATGAAAATCAAGCTCCTCCGCGACCTCCGCACCCGTCGCGAAAATCGCTTCAAGCCCACTTGCCCCATTGTAATGACTGAAATTCCGTCCGACCTCTTCAGCTCCTCCCAATTCAACATCCACAACCACTTCTGCTCGGGCTGGGTCAAGGATGCGCCGCACAAGATGACGGTTGATTCCAAGGGGGCGAATACCCTTCCCGAGCCGATCCGGAAGGTGGTCGTCGCCAGGGCGCCGCCGGCGAACCCGAGCAGTTTCTCAGACTTCCGCTTCGATTTGGCATATGAGCCGAAGAAAAGCGGGGAGTGTACGGTGACGGATTGCAACAAGGCGTTTGGGAATATCGCGAGCGTGTGCAGGTCAAGTAGCTGTAAGTTTCCACCGCCCCTTTCTCGCAGATTCGGGACAGAATGCTGACACAAACATAGCCGGAGTATACATGTACGAGAAAGGAACGTACGACATTGGCTGCGGAACCTTCTCGTACGCCATCCGCAAGAAACGCCCCGACGAGCCGCAAATTGGAGACGAAGTCGCAGATCTCATCCCTTACAATCGGTACTGTTACAAGCCCGAGGAACTTCCCGAGCTCAAAGGGGACGTCCACGACAACTACGTCAGGGCCGCGGCTACGCTTGCCTGTAGAGGCAGCACTCAGTCCGAAAACGCTATCCGTAAGGACGACTCGAACAGCTTCAAGCATAGCATACAATGGCGCGGGAACGTGCCGCATCAGGTCAACATTTGGTGGAAGCCAGGTTGCAAGATTGAGAAGAACGGGGCGCCGACGGAGATGTTGGCCGTGAATCCTTTCTTGAAGAAGGAGCCAGGCGATGAACACACTTGTGGCGCGTTCTTGTGGTCGAATTGGAAAGAGTGTACAGGGAATGGGGGGAGGGGAGGGAGAATCCAGTTGGGGTGTTTGATGTATGAGTTCATGGCGAGTGATGTCAAGAGGGGGGATTTCCGAGTATAGGACTTGGTGTGATTTTGGATATAGCATATCCAGTAGAATTGGGGATTAAGGGGAGTATTGCATTCGAGCCAAACACCTGAAGTTATCGCTTCGTGTTTGGAACGATACCTTTCCGGCCGTTGAACCTGTTTTCAGTACCAAGTGGTGTTTGTTTCCGAGCATCGCTGCTATAAATCATAAAAAGGGGCGCATGTTACAGCAAAGGCTCTTCGCTCTGACTCGCACTCCATGATGCCGACTTGTAGAGCGTGCGGCTCCTCAGGGGTTGCAGAATGCGTAAATGGAAACCAACATGAAATCTCAACACCTAAGGAATGCGTTGGAACCCCTACTTAGGGCACCGCGAACAAAACAAACTGTTGCCATCGCAGCAACATCTCCAAACCTCCCCCGCCCCCTGAAACGAAGCAACGCTCTCCATAACTTCCTGAGACTTCTTCAACACTTGCTATTCTCCCGACGACTACCAACGAAACTCTTTTCCATCCCCGTGATACCATGCCCCGCTGATTTCCTCTTCAAAATGATCCATGACGAACAATACCATTGCGTGGCCGAAACAAACACCATTTGACAACAAAAGACAAACAATAGAGCCCGGTCTTGTGAAATAGACTGGGCCAATAGGTAGGAAGAGGGTAAAGGGCGGTTGGCATCGTATCGGGAAGCAATCACCCTTCTGATCCTGTGTCGCCTCCTGAGTCATCCTCAGAGATATCATCCACCCCGGGTTCTGGAACACCGCCATCGTTCATATCGGCTTCAGATTTTGCCTGTGAACCCCGGGCGGGAGCAGCGGTGTGTTTGTTGCTTGAGGTTAATGCCTTACCTGCTCCATGGCCCTAGAATAGTTTCGCAATTCCGCTGAATCCTAGTGATTTGGCTAATTCAAGCGCCGTTATAATTCCCTTTCGACGCGCGATACTGTCTTGTGGGAATCGGTCCCGGCGTACGTCCAGAACCGCATAACGCTGAAGCCTATTGCATTGCAGGAGGCGCTTTGTAGTCTCCTCGTCCTCATTCAAGCATGCCAGGGCTAGCGCAGTGGCCCCTTGGCCTTGGCGCACGGAACGCCTGCGGTTGATGAGGTGATTATGACACAGGCACCGCTGGTTGACATTAATTCGGTGACCCCCCGTGGACAGCAACATGCCCACGGCCGCTGCATGCCTGTTTTCGACGGCATGGAGAAAGGGTGTATAAAAGTCCCGATCAGGAAGGTCGATTGGGAAGCCGTCCAAATGAAGGTACTTGGCGAGGATATCAATGTTCCCGTCGATGGCGGCTTGTCGGAATTGAGATATGCTAACTAGCTGCTCAAACTCTGGCGAGGATCTCGAGGTTTCGTCTGGAAAGAGTAACGAGATTGTTGACTCATGGCCGTTTCTTGCAGCCAATCCGGCCGCAGTGGTACCGTCCTTGGCCGTGAAATCAATGGTCGCCTGAGTACAACATCCGTCAACCAGAAGCTGAACGGTAGCTGTGTGCCCTCTCTCCGCTGCATCCATCAAGGCCGTCCTCTTGTTCTTGGTGATGAAGTTTGCGTCGACTCCGCAGTCGTGAACCAGAAATCTAATGCATGAATTGTAGCCTTGTTTCGCGACGAGATTGAGAACAGAATCATCCTTATACGGTTCCAAGTTTTCTCGATTGACACTGAGAAGCCGAAGTAGCTGAAGAAATAGGTCTTCGTTGCGTGACACCTGGGTGAGTCGAAGCATTTGAAGAACCATCTTGTGGGGGAACCCGTCCCACTGGATTGATCGTAGGAGATGCTCTTTAATGTCTGCGTTGCCTTCCAATTGTTTCGTTGCGCCGTGACCTAGGCATAGGAATAACGATTGAGTCCTTATTTGGTCGGGCTTAGAGGCCTTGTCAAGAAAAACTTTCAGAATCTTGAGGTCGCCCATTATCGTTGCCGTGCTGAGAGGGCTGTGCTTATACTCCTTCGTTAGAAATGCCACTCCCAGCGTAAGATGGCTCCAGGGAATCAAGTCCTCGTACTGATCAGTCCAGCGCTGGACAGCAGCCAAGTCTCTTCTCATGATAGCTTGATGTATATCGATGGATTCAGGATCATCGAGATTTGGAAAACGCAATTCATCATGTTCGTTATCCCGTTCATGATGATTCGCCAGATGAAGTTTGAGTGACTTGAGATCCGGGTATCCGAGATTCGCTCGCAAGCAGCCTCCAAACGAGCAGGAAAAGGGGTTGGTGTGCTTGTTTTCGTGAAGATCCCGTTCCAGTTGAGACGCAAACCCAGAATGAAAGAAGACGCATCGAACAACCCGGCAACGGTACAATCTGGCCCCATGGAATCGGTGCAAGTTTTGAAGTTCTGCCGCGGACTTATATCTGTTGGCAAGCTGGCCCAGTGTCGAAATTAGGCGGGGAATGAAAAGTTCCAAGCTTGTCAAATCAGGCCCATCGTCAGTGTCTTCGTCGGCGTTAAGCGCTATGCATACCGGTGTTTGTTGTATGAGACAGGAAGCCCACATAAAAGCAGCTCGGTTCAGTTTCTCGAGCAAAATTCCCGGGCCTAGAATGGCAAACGATTCGAATCTCTGCGCAAGTTTTGTGGGGACTTTTTCTGTTTGGGTATTGTGGAACCGGCTGTCGAGAAATCGGCCTAGCTCACTCACGAGCGAAGTAAGATCTGCGGAAACGGCTCCCTTGGACAGCTGGGCGAATAGATCTTCTAGGTGGCTGAGCCAATATGCGATGGCGTAGTTGGCGAAGGCGTATTTTCCCTGCATCATGTGTGACTCAAGCGCGTCTTCGCACAGCGTGTGGCTGAAATGCTCCAAGCTGAGGTAACAGCAACATAACTTCGCGAGGTCAAGATGGCCAGACACTAACTGTACCTGGGCCGTCTTGAGGAGGTAACTGTAGCACATCCCGTAAGCATTCAAAATTTAAGGGGATGACCTTGAGCCATCGGGACTCATCTGCTCACCTTCTGGCGGAGGAATGGACAAGCATAATGGAGCCTTCTGGTCGAACCTCAACCAAGGAACCACATAAGTCTTTCGAATCGACTGAAAGGCATCGCCCATCAAAGTCCACCTCCCTATTTTCGACATCGATCGACATAGCACCTTGGATCTCGTGCCACCGGAGGTCGCGTTTGGCGAGCGTAATCCAGGTGAGGATTCGTAGGGCATCCTCAAGCTCGCAGTCGTCCATATCACGTTTCATCCGCCTAGTAATGCGTCCATATCTGCAAGCCAATCCATCAGTAACTGTGATGGTGAAGTCAGGGCGAGATTCTTACGCTTGTTCAAGCTTTTCGATCACGCCTAGTTTCTGGCTGTCCTCATCAAGCCACTTGAGTTCGTTCCGGACATTCGCTTCCTTGGTTTGAGCGAGAATGTTGTGCATGAACAGTTTGGCGAAAAGAAACATGCCTGTGAAAGTAATGTTAGCAAAGTACGATACTGCGAGAGTTGATATCTGGTAACTTGCCGTCTGCTTTCTCCACGAGTTTTCGTGTTATCTGGCCTTCAGGATCTTGAAGCCTTGGGTGTTTCTTCCGGAGTTCATTCTCCATGTACTGACAGAAAGCGCCAATATCCTTGCTATTGTCGGTAGGCTGAATCCTGACGGTTTGGCAATCTTTCAACAGCCTTGTGCACTCGCTATCCTCTTGACCAACCAGCAGGCACCGTATCTGGCCGGGCTCGCCTTCCGACTCTGTGCCCTTCTTTCCAGTAATGGAGACTAGGGACTGAGCCCAAGAGATTATCTCTTTCTTATCCTTCTTGATACATTCATCTAGGCCGTCGATGATGATGAAAAGGCTATCCTTGCTGTGAACAGCAACCTCGAGAAGTGCCTTGGCAACGCTGATCCTGCTGAGGGTTGTGTCGCCGGAAGTTGACATTTCGGTGTCTAGATATTCCGTTAGGTGCTCGTCGCCGAGGCAGAGCTGATGGAGGAGAGTCTTGGTGATGGAGAGGAAATTGTTGCGCCTGTCATTCTCGTCCTTGCAATAGAAGTAAACAACGTGTGCATTCCGTTTCCTTGCCTCGTCGATGATGACAGATGCCAAGATGGTCTTGCCTGCTTTCAAGTCAGTAATACGGTCGAATGTCTGCAGAAATAATCATGCTGGCAGGTTCTTACCTGCACCGGGAATACCGGTCAGCCACAAAATTGGATCAGCTTTTGATTCCGGGTCAAACCAAGCCCGAAGGAGACGCTTCTTGAGAATCCATAGTCCAGTGCCAGGAAAGCTATTTCTCAGGCCGGCGTTGTAGTCTTGATCTGACTGCATGTCCTCGTGGGCAAGCCAAGCACGCACTCTTGTTTGCTGCTCCCGTCTTCTGTCTTCTCGCTCTGCTTTGCGAGATTCCACTTGGCTATCACGGATAACCATGATCTCTTCGAATAGCACAAGGTTGGCGTGATTCTCGAGCAGTCGCCGGTGGCGTTTGAAGTTGTCAATAGGCTCGGAGAATCGCCTTTGGAAATTGGTCCATGTCGACCGGAAAAGGGTTTGCCACGCTGGCAAGAAGGTTAGCGCGACGCTTCAGACGACATCAAGCTTGGAGACTTGCTCTTCTGAGTGAAATAAGAGAGGGCTTTGCCATGAAAATCCAAAACATCAGCGTAGATCATCTCCAACACCCTGATCATGTGCGGCTTCTCTCTCCAGTCGAGCACAGCCTGGTATTTTTCAAGGATGACGATCTGCTCCCCTATCTCCTCATACATGTCGAGGAGGTCGTCGAAGACCCTGAAGTGATTCCTCGTTACTTGCAGCAGAAACTTCATGGGACCCTGCATTGACAGACCGGTTAGTGCCCTGGATGCCGGACATCTGTTTGAGAGGAATACTCGACGCTCACCCAAACAAAAGCCAAATACTCGCTCGAATTGAGAAACACTTCAATGATTTTTTCATACTGCTCCATGCCGTCCAAAAAGTCTCGGAGCCTTGCCAGATTGCGAGCTTCTTTTCTGGGGGCCTGTTCATCCTGTATTTTCTTGATCGAGGATTTGAGGTCGGCCAAGTCGGTAAACTGTAGCACTGCACTCGCGGCCCCTTTGATGTGCTCCCGTCTAAACTTCTCGAGGGATCGGCGGAACGCAGAGTCGGCCAGGGGCCTAGCAGGTGACGACTGCTTGGCTTCCATGTCGCAATCGGCATGGTGCGGCACATTGACACCAGACGAAGTTGGGCTACAGCAGCGACATGAATTGAAGTAAAATCCTGAAAATTTTCGCTGATTTCCGTATAACTATGAGGCGCGAAGCAAATACAGATTGTGAGTGCGACGTGAACGAATCGAGCCCCGTAAAGAGGCGCAGCAAGCTTCACAATGGTGAGCGGATCGCTGTGAGAAAATCGCACCCACGCAGTTTGAAGAGGATGGCTGGTGCAGGACGCGCACGGGCCTTTCAGTCTCGTCCAACCGCGAGGAGATCGACTCATGCGCCTGGGTAAAGTGCCAGAGGAAGGCGTTCTTCACGGCGTTTATCAGCCATGCAGATGTGGCTGAGGCCTCCTGCTGCAAGAGCGACCTGTAGGCGGCTTGCCACGGCCTCGCACCTGCCACCTCAAGGTGCACCCGACCTATCAGCTTCGGTCATCACCGACCGCGTCCTTGACCTATCATTTTGGCCCTGGGCGGGGATGGACAAAGTTCAGCTATGCATGATGAGTGTTCTCCCCCACCCAGCTTCCTTGATCTTTACCAAATTACAACCCATCTCCGTTTCAGCTGCAGAGTCCGCGACCGCTGAACTGTCACGCCATGGACAATGCGGCTGGGATTCCCTCAAAACGACCTGACCCATTTCCGTGCGACTTAACACCTTTGAAACGCCAAGCACTCGGAGACGCAAGCGCTCTCGATCCATTTTCTCTCAGGGAGGATAGCCAACTTCCATGGACGGCCTTTAACCAAGCCACCCACAAGCCATGGCCTCCGCGTATTACTGACCTGGAGAGTCATTTTGAAGCTGTGGATGCCTTCAACGTCACAAATTTCGACGCAGATCATTGCGGACCGACATTCGACGCCTTTGCAAACAGCAATGAGATAGTTGGGCATGACTGGGATCCGGGAACCACATATTGGGATGAACATATCGAAGGTCCTGCTATACTCCAGCCTTTCCTGTCCAGCGAGGAATTCCCGCCCTTGATGCCAAACAATCAGCCAACCGATGAAGCGTTTGCAGCGCCTGAGGGCAGCCTGATCCCACAGCATGTGAACAATGGGACGACATTAGGCCCGTGTCTTCAGCCAGACGGTCAGACAATGGCAGAGTATGAGAGCTACTCAGGGGAAATGGATGTGGATGTAGACATGGTCTGTTATGGAATGGTATGCCGCTTCGTCCCTTCAATCTTGCTCCCATTGAGAGCGTCTGAGCTGACATCTCGACTCCCTCACCCAAGCTCTGCGGAGCGAAAGCACGATTACTCGATGACAGCAAGAAGCCGCAGAATCCTGGGTTGTCTCTACGGTCCATCAAATCCGGCATGATATTCATGCAGACAGTCTCCCAAAAGAGTTGCATGCTTCTGCAAATTGTCTCGGGTACTGACCTAGCAGCCCTCGATCAAGGCACAGCCCGGACGCTCGTTGGCTTCGAGAAGTTGTCCAGTTGTCAATACGACCTGTTTACCAGGCGAAAGGAACTGCTTGCTGCTGTCAATGAACATCAGACCGGCAAGAAAAATGTCGAGTTCTCGGTCCACTTTGTCCTCTATGGACCACAACAGGAGCAGCGTGCAGCCGGACGTATTTTGTCCAAGGCCCGGAGCTTTTTACAACACCCGTCCTATATGCGCCCTAGCGTGTCAAAGTACGATAACCCGCATATGGTCTGTTTCACCGACCAGCCGAGCGCACCGAATCCAATATCGAATGCTGCGGAGGACAGTGTTGAGTCGGAGGTGGAAGCCTTGTTTAATAACTTGGATCACCAGGGAGAGCTCGGGACGGCGGGAATAAGCGACATTGTGACTACGGGTCTGAAAAGGTACCACCATCACTGATTTTCCACTTCACGATCAAGCACTAATCGTTCCTGACTCTAGTCATCAGTTATTTGGGGTGGATTTCATCGCCCAGCGAGAAGGCAGAAAGCCGTCCTCCCTTCCATCGATCTGGCATCAGGAGCGAGTCAATGGCAGCAACTGGTAATTGCAAACACATCAATCATGACCACTGGCACAAGCTTACAATATCCCGCAGCTTTACCCATGCTGTCACCAGTGACAGGAGATCATGGCCAGATTCCGAGACTGTTGGCGGAATTCTTGCGGACGAGATGGGTCTAGGAAAGACACTGACAATGCTAGCTTCCATTGTTGGAAGCTTACCGGAGTCTCGTCAGTTTTCCGAACAAAGCCCTACCGGTCTCAATGCCAAAGGAACACTGGTCATCGCACCATCCATTCGTGAGTTGGGTCCGAAAGTGGTTCCAAACAACCCAAGTACTTACTGATTGCATTAGTTGTTCTTGAGGAGTGGCTCTCAGACATTAAGGAGTAAGTTCACACCAACCCTTTGGGCTATCGAACGCGAAGTCTGACAACTCGTCTCGTCAGCCATTTATCAGCCGATCACACCGGATATTGAAGCATCATGGTAACACGAAAGCGAAAGGCGTTGAGGATCTGCTCCTCTGCGATATCGTCTTGACAACCTACTCTACACTTGTATCTGAGTTCCAGAACGAGGAAAGCGTCTTGTACGATGTCAACTGGTTTCGAGTTGTCTTGGATGAAGGTGAGACTTCCATAAGCATCTGGAATAGAAGTAAACGCTCAAAACCTCCCAGCCCATTCTGTACGACACGAGTCTACACAACAAGCCCGAGCAGCCTCGAACTTGTCTACCAGGTTTCGATGGTGTCTTACCGGGACACCAATCCACAACACCCTCTATGACCTCGGGTCACTGGTCAGCTTCCTCCGGATAAGTCAACTTGAGAGCAAGGCAGCATTCCGCAAACACATCGTCAACCCCATCAGAGAGAAACAGGCAGGGGGCATCGCGCGTCTTCAGCTGCTTCTCAAGTCGATATGTCTACGAAGAACAACACATTGCCTTGAACTCCCAGAGCTCGAGGAGGTTGTTCGCAGGATTCAGCTGTCTCCTGCAGAATCCCTGCTCTACAAGGCAGTCCAGGATCATGCAAAGGCAGAACACAGTCAGCTCATCTGTACCTCGGAGAACCCCAACACAGAAGCCGTCCTTCTCAGGGCGGTTACTCGGTTACGACGGGTGTGCAACCACGGGACCATGGATTTGAAGATTCAGGAAGAAGTGCGAGCCGAATACTTGGAAGATGGCGACGACAAGACCGATTTCGTTCAGCTTGGCGACAGCCAGTGTTGCGGGAAGTGCGGTTGCGACATCAAGATTATCAGCACCGATGTTGGGTCCGAAACCGGGCGTTACACGCCATGCAACGACCTGCTCTGTAGCGACTGCTATGCCGAATGGGAGCAAGCAACCGCAAAACGACCCGGAAAAGCGAAGCCTCGATGCCCGATTTGTCGGAAGACGGTACCGAAACCCGGTGCCAACAGCAAGAAGGGGCACCCTCAAACCGAATTCGACATCCAGGGCCACAGTTCCAAAATCTCGCGTCTGGTGCAAGACATTCGTCAGTACAATGAGAAATGGTACTTTTGAGCCCGTTTGACGATAATCTGTTGTCTATTTAACTGACCATCATCCGCTAGCATCGTGTTCTCCTCCTGGACGAAGACCCTTGACATCGTCAGTTCCGTTTTTCGCCGCGAAGGCATCCCCTATCGACGCGTCGACGGAACCTCAAACACGGCGGAGAGAATTAACACACTCAACACATTCCAGGCAGAGCCAAATGCTTCAGCGTTGCTCATGACGATCGGGACGGGGGCTGTAGGGTGAGTAGTTGTTTCCTGTTAGCGACCATGAAGTTGTGACGCTGACAATTCCCGCAACAATCAGACTCAACATCACCGCTGCAACCAGGGTCTACATCATCGAGCCATTGTGGAATCCCTCCATCGAGAAACAAGCAGTTGGGCGAGCTTGGCGTCTCGGACAAAAGGCAAAGGTCACGGTTGTGAGGTACATCGTGAGCGGCTCGATCGAGGAGGTGCATCTAACCCCCTTTCTTCATTTCCCCTTTTAGTGTTGAGAATATACCTTAACATTTCCCTTCACAGCATATTCGCAAGAAACAAGCTCACAAGCTTCATCTCTCGAAGATTGGGTGGGATAAAGATCACGCGAATCAGGCAAGGCAAGATGTCGAGGTATGTACATTGATGACCCATCACCCTTCTGAAGAATGCACTTTAGGCTCACAATGATATATACAGGAACTGAAGCTCTGCTTGCAATAGCCTGCTTCGATCTCAGATAGCGATAGCTTACACAAAACTCCATCATTACAACGGCACCCCCCCCCCCCCCCTCTTGAAGTCTATCACATGCCTCTGCTACTCGCTGCTACGACCTTGCGCGCCCCCCAATTCGCTGGGACCACCAAGCCCCCCATCTCTATAACAAAATCGCACTCTCAATCCCCCCCTGAGACTTCCTCGGCAACGTACTATTCTTCAACCAACAAAACGCCTTCCTGTCCCCCTGGTACCCATGCGCGGCAATATCAAAACTCCACGCCACGCTCTTACACGGCCCCCAGAACGACGACGGGTACAGATTCAGCTGCGCGCAGAGTGCTATGCAGTCCTCCATTGTTCGCGTCGGGAAGTTGGCGATGTCGTCGCCGACGTAGTCGGCGTTGCACTCTCGGCGGAAGCGAAGGGTTGTTCCGGGGACGGTGTACTCGGTTTCGGTGGGGTCGAGGGGGCAGGAGGGGATGGTGGTTCCGGGGTTTGCGGAGCCGGCTGCTAGTTGTGTATGGGTGTTGAAGCAGATGTTGGCGGAGTCGGTGTGGGGGAGGGTTGGGGCGGAGGTGTTGTTGGCGTTGTTGTTGTTGTTGTTGTTGTTGTTGTTGTTGTTGTTGGTGGTGGGAACGGAAGGGCAGACTGTTGAGTTTGCCGCGGAGCCAGTTAGGTCTTGGGTTGTCTTGTTATCGTCGCGACTTAATATGACGGCGACCGCGACGAGGGCGATGGCAAAGAGGATGTTGCTTATTGTAAGGGCGAAGACGATTCGTTGCATCCCAAATATCCTCTTGGGTGCCGGAGGCGGCGGCGGCGACGGTTGTGGTGGTGCGGCATAGTAGGCATTCGTCGGTGCTGGTGCAGGGTCCTTGTGGTACTGCAGCCCGTCGGCTCCCGAATCCGTTACTGTCTGGAGGCCTTCGTAGTCGCGATTGGCGTGTGGCGCATCGACTGGCGGACCGCCATACTTGTACATACTATCCGTCGCCATGTTGTCGTGCCTTGGAGAAAAATGGCTAGGGCGCCGAGGTGGTGGTGCCGATCTTTTGAGGGATCTGGCATCGAACGTGTCAGCAAAGCCAGGGGTAGCATCACACTGCGCTGCAATTGTGCCGCCATGCACAAGTCCCGTACAGAGGATGAGAAGGGCGGTGGCCAATCATGGCGGGGATCGTCATCCAGGGGTTGAATCCCATGGGCTCTGGCTCTTTTGGGGGCCCGAATGCCACAATATCCGGTTGCCGAATTGATTGGGCGGCTCGGAAAAGTCAGGGGCACAGCGGCCGTCGACTTTGGACCCTTTGGGCAGGCTCCGACATCTGTTAATTGCGGGCTGAGAGAACCACCTCCAAACATTTGCTGTGTTGAACTCGTCATGTCGGCCGCCGTTAAAGAGATTTGTATAAGGGCTGCATTTTCCCAACACGCATCTCAGCCACTTGGCCCCATAGAATGTTGCAGGCCAACCACCGACCCAGTCGCCCTGAGACGTGAACTAAAACCAACAAGTCAGCAAAACCTAAGTCCAAAACCCCCCAACTAAACGGACGGGCATCAACATGCCCTCTCACAAAACCACCCCCAAGTATTTTCACACCGTCGAAACCCTCAGCGCCTTCCTTTCCGGCGTCAAAATCAACGGCTCCCTCTCCACACACCCCTCACAAACCATCATATCCGGCTTCAACAAGAAATACCCCACCAGCAATACAAACAACCTCCACAACGCCGACAAGATAACAATGTCATTAATCAAAACAGCCACCAACAACGTCCCCGTGCTCTTCAGCCTCGGCACCTGACACAAGTACGAAGTGGCCATCACCGCCGGGCTCACCCCCAGAAACTCACTCTTCTCAAACAACTTATCCGCCATCGTCGGCGCCGTCGCAATCTTGCTAAAATGCGCCATCAACTCCTTCTCCACCAGGGGATTCGGCCCGGCGTTGGTCTGTCCTAGGTCCGTCATCACCGTCCAGTAAAACATCTTGGCGGCGCTGTCCGCCGCGATCCAAATCCCCGGGAGCAATCTCCTGTCGATGTTTGACTTTGCCAGGATCTCGACGGTGTCACGGTTTGGTATGCGGTTGTCGTTTTGGCAGTAATAGACTTGGTCCCTGCCGCCGCTTTGCGTGTCAAAGGAGAGGAAAAAACAACCGTCGACGATGAAGTAATCTAGCGATGTGACGTTGCGGACTGCAGGTCTGCGACTGAAGGAGATCACGCCCTTGAACACTTGCTCCTCCGGGCGGTATTTCGCGTTGGCGAGTGTCATCTCGTCCGTGAGGTTGCGCGCGTACGATGCCAACAGGGTCTGGGCCATGAAAAGGCTAGCCTGTGTTGTCTTATTCGGCTGGGTGGCAAACTGCCTTGTGCGGCTAGCGGGGTTGAGATCGTACATGGTCGAGAGGCTAAGGGTGGCCAGACCGGTTGGGGTTTCGACGATGCAGTCCATGTAGGCCTTTAGGGCGGCGCCCCAGAGGCCCCTGGCAATCTGGATGGCATCTCGCTGCACGCTTTCGAGTTCGATATCGACAGAGCGAATGGAGCAATTCTGGAAGGGGTTGTTTTGGTAGGGAAAGGAGCCAACTAGGGCTGCTGGCTGAACGCCGTCTGTGCTGTGAGAAATACCGAGGATGCTGTATCTGAACGCCGTGTTGTTGGTGAGGAATTGTGTGCCAGAGGGGATGGAAGTTGGCGAGCAGACAGGTTTTGTGTTGGTAGTGAGGAAAGACGGCCAATCCGTAAAGATGCTGCCGCCATCCGTGACATTGGGGTTGGGCGTGTAGGCGCTAACTGTTTCGTATCCTTGGGTGGCGACGCTCAGAAATGATGCAAGGGTGAGAGCTATGATTCCTCCGGTGAAAACAGCCGTGGTAAACCACCTGAACGGATACGGCTTCTCCAGCGGGTAAGAGAATATCGATTTGAACATGGTGTGGCGGGTTAGGTGTCATTCTTCCTCGACACGAAACGAAGTTTGGCAACAAGCTGACTTCTTTTTATGATTGAGAAACTCGGAATTCTGGTAGAAGCTGCCTGATTGCGCCTCGGACTTTGGGGCGTTCCGGCTTTGTTGGTGCCAGGGTATTTTCGACGTGGAGGAGCTGACACAGCCCCAACACAGCTGCAGTCCCAGCTGAAGCCCTATCAGACCTTGCCAAGACACTCAGCCCACGGGCCGAGAGCGGGAAGACGGCCGCCGATGCGACTCGGAACAAGACTCGGGAAGACTAAAGTTGAGGTTGAAAAGATTCGCAAGCACGTCGTCGAGCAATTCCCAGGAAAATAGTGCTAGTATTCCCGAGGTGGAAAGTCATTAGGAAAGTAAACTGTCACATTGTCTTGCTGGCAGGGGCTTCCTCTGGGCTGTGTTATGCAGTCTGCATTCCTTTCACCTCGAGCGCCATGATTCGCCGAAAATCCGATCGGTGTGTTCAAGGGTTGGTCGTTGTTGCTCCAAGTAAGGTAACTGAGTTTGGCCAGCAGGTCTAACCAATGAATAGTTTCTATGCGAGTTCGTGAGAGAAAGAGAACACCATGTCGGTAATCGAAGACAGTTTCCGGCGCATCAGTCGCACAGGCAGCAGGGCTCATGTCCGACATCCCCATGCGCCGCAATCTGATACCAACGATGTGAGGTATCACAAAATGCCCTTCCCGCTGACAAACTCCCGAATCGCTTCCACCCCCACCCCCCTCCTCATCCCCGTCTCCTCGTCCCACGAGCTATGCACGCCAACCAACTTCCCCGTCTTGAACTCAACCAGCGGCGCTCCGCTATGTCCCCAGTACGTCCAGCAGTCGTGCATCAGCGCTCCAATCTCCTCGTTGTCCTGCACATCTTGCCCCTCCGCATAGCCCCTGAACGCCCCTCTGCTCACGTGCAGGACATCATAGCCCGTGGCGACGCCCTCCTCTTCGCACTCCAAGTCCTCGCTTCCGGGATGGCCAACACAGAACAGCTTCGTTCCGACCTTTGGTGGTTCCTCCGCTATTTCCATGGCTGGGAACGGGTCACCCGCTGTGAGCCCCTGAGCTGCCGTGATCAGTAGCAGCGCCAAATCTCGCTTGCCGTCCCAGGCGATGCATTTCGCTGCGACGAGTGTGCCGGAGGCGAAAAGGAGGTAGTGTGTCTTGGCCAGGTCTAGCTCGGATTGTGTTTCTGCAACGCAGTGGGCGCAGGTGAGGAGGAGGCCGGAGGGGTGAATGCACGCCGCTGTGCCAGCCTCGGCTTGAGCAAAGACGAGGGCAGCTTGGAGAGGTACTTTGGACGGGGGAAGCGGGGAGGCGTGAAGCTGAGTCTGCTTGTGTAGAAGGAGGGCGCGGTTTTTTCGTGTAAGGTTAGGGAGCGTTGCAGGAAGATGAGAAGCAATTGTGGGGATGGCCGTTGAGGTTGGCGATTCCAAAGGCGGCGTGGGCTTGGCCGAAGAGGGCGTGACGAGAATTGCAGGTTGGCTGGTTTTGGGGCTGGCCGTGAGGTCAATCGGGTGTGTGCTGAAACCCGTGTCCCTGTCAAAAAGGAGCTGCTTCCTCTGGGCGCGTGTTCTTCGCGGTGAAGGGTGCATCCTCAAGTTCTCCGCTGTTGAGTCTTTTTGCCTGCGGAATGGAGCTATCACCAGCAGCTGAAGAGGTTGACAAGAGCCGGTGAGTCAGGCGGAGGAAATATGCCAAGCAATTGCTGCCTGGCACTCGGCTCTCTCCGGGGTTCGGGTTGTTGGTGACGGCCCAGGGGCTCAGGGGTAGCCCATCCCACCTAGTCGCGACAATCACCCCAGAACAAAAGTCGTCAACTCCACCCCTCGTGCCTTCAACGCATCAGGTAACATCCGCGGATCCGAGTTCATGACCTCCTCCGTCTCCTTATGTCGAAAAAACTCAAACACCTCCGGGTCGTCTGCCCCCATCTTAGCATCAACCCTCTCCCAATCGCCAAGTTCACCCAACCTCGGATCATCGTGCGAGTACTCCCCCGTCTCCTTGTTGTGAAAAACCAAGCGTCTTCTCGTCCCCAGTCTGTTCTCAAGATGGCCTTGCCATGGTTCAGGGAGCGGGCCAAGCAAAGCAATGGCATCCTCCAGCCCGTAGACGTAGCATGTGCCGATCACTTGGTAGTGGCCTCCTGGACTGGTCTCTCTGAGTAGCACGGGTGATGCACAGCCCAGCAAAACACAGAGGACATCCCCTTCCTTGGCGTCCGGCGGTCCCAGGCCAATGTAACCATCGGGAGTCTGAATCAAGGCCCATCCAGAGCAATATGAGAAGGACTCCCGAATGTATCTCCTCCGAAGCCTATCCTTTGTGATTGACAACGCCTCTACTACCGGAGGACACGCCAGCATTTGATGCATCGTCTCTCGCCATTCCTCCCGGGTGAGAAAGCGCCGTCTGTCATCACGTCGCCTTTCCTGCAGTGAGCCCTGCTGAATCGTGTTGGCGAAGACATCGGGGATAGAAGCTCCAGTTGAGTGTGCCGTCAGTTTGGAAACCATAGAATACCACACATTCAGCGTAGCAATGGCTCGACTGCCGTAGTCACGACGAAAGCGCTCAGAAACCAGCGACACTGTAGCACACCGTTTTCCCACAACGTGGAGGAAACCCGGACTCTCGTATCTGACTTCGCACCGTGACACACCGCTCGAATGCTGCTGGTAGCCGCACGAGGTTTGGCGAAAATGGTCGGTGGAAAAGTCCGGAACCCACGAGGGTGTATCGATCTTTCTCCCAAACTGATGCGTGTACTCCAACTGCTCAAGCCGGCCGGTGTGGTTGATGTGCGAGAGAACAATATCCCTGTAGGCCTCCCCAACTGTAATCGAGTAATCCGGCTGGACGAGAGCAGCAAACCCCGGAGGAACCAACCCCAGAACGCCGTAGAACTTGTCTCGAGGGTCGATGCACCGCTTCCCTCGCAGCATGCTGACTATCCGGTAGAACGGACGAAGCTCCAGCGGTCGAGACAGGGTGGTGCCTCTCGCCAGCAAGGACAGGCCGTGGGATGACTGGACATCGCTGTCCAGAAACATGATCGCCCGTCTGAAGAGACTGAAAGAAATTGTAGTATTCCCGCGCTGCAGAACAGCACGTTTGTTGGCAAGGCGGATTTCTTGCACCACCCAGAGCCTTCGAAACCACGGGTTGCTGAGGAACTCGTCAATCTCATCAAGCCTCTCCGGTGACAGGGGAAACTTCACTCGAAGGGGATTCGGAACCGGATTCAGGGCCGGACAGTTGTAGCTTTCGTCAAGAATCTCAATTTGTTGACCAATGTAGCTCAGGAGTTGCATTGCTTGGCCGGCCGCTTCATCCTCGGGCCCCAACCAGGCAACAACGCGGTATGCGCCCTGGTAGATGACTGACATGCGGTGGACTTGGTGGCCTTTCTCCTGGTCGTCGGCTTGCTTGATGCAGATGCCGTCGATCCAAAACGTTCGGGGCTTATCGACGTCCCGCAGGTATTGGAGGGCGCACATTAGGTTGTCCTGTAGACTCAACCTCCTCAACAAGGGCCTTTCTGGGGTTCCTTCTTGAACGATGATCTTCCCCCCGTCACCAGACGCGCCCCATGTGTATGACAGCGCTTCATACTCCGGCTCAAATGACGGGATATCGTCATCAGATGCAAGATACAGCGACGGATCCATCCCCTCGATGGGACATTCCCAACGCGTGCGCGAGTGCCCATCGGGATCCCTATCGACAAAGATAAAGCGGCCTTCAATCGTCTCCCAGACCCTCCAGCCCGGTGGGACCTTGGCCTTGAGCTCGGGCAGCGTCAACTGAGTGCGCGGCCTCTTCGGTTTCGGCTCGTCGTCCAGGGTGGCGTGAAAAATGGAAATACGAATCGGCTCTCCGCGCGCTCCTGGAAAGAGACGAAGAAGGCGGATATCACGTGCTGGGTTGGTGAGGGGTCGATACTGGTAAGGCTCCAGGCAGTCAATGTCTGACCCCGCACTTTCACTTCTGAAAGGTTGCCAGCGCTGGAGTTTGTCGCTCAAATCGCCTTCTTTCGAGGGCTCCACAAAAGTTGCGTCTCCCATAGTCCGGCGGTGAGCTGTCGCGCTGGATTGGTGTCTCGTCTGTTGTGTTGTTGGGTTGGGAAGGAACGGGTGGTTGCCCTCCCTTCACACTATATCTCGCTTGGCCCAAGTCGAAATTCGCTGCTGCCTGTCGCTCTCCAGGCCGCCAGGATAGGCTCGTCACATGCCGGGCTGAGCACTGCCACGCTGCTATTAGGTCACACTCTCGGCCTGCTAGCGCCAAACCAGAGCGATCGTCTTCCCCGTGTGTGTCAGGGGTTTGATTCGTCAACAGCACATCTCAGTCACGCACCTAGTTACGATATTGTGAAGATTCTGAAGCGTATGGAGGAGGGCCAAACCAAGAGATCAAAATAGACGTTCGGGAAAGGACTTTCTCAGGCAACCAATGTCTCTGGCGGGGAATTCTTTCTTGGGCTTGGTCGTTGTACCCGGAACCGTCTCAAGGATATACCAGCACAGTCGCTCTGGGATCAGCTCTAGCCGTGGTGCGTTCTGGTTATTGTTTTTTTCCCTTTACAATAGCCCCCCAAAAAAAAGCTCAGCGGCAAAAAGCAAGCAGACAACCCGGAGTGGTATCTCGAGTGATCCACCCCCATGAGAAGGATCAGTCTATATCCTGTCAAATACTAGCAAGCAAATCGACAGACTGGGACTAGTAATTACCTAGCAAGCCTGCACTTGAGACAGAAAGCAGTGGGACTTTTAAGTCTATCCTAACTAAGTTGGGAGCTGATAGCGAATAACTGGATCACCGCCCCTCAGCTTAGCAGTCGCCAGGAATTGTTATTCACCCCATAAATTTTCGTCCGTTTCGGTGACCGACAGCCAGAATGCAAACATATCGTTTCTTTCACCACATGGCACTCAGGCGCAGCACACGTCTGCGCTGAAATTGAGAGGTGATTACTTAAACCTTGAAGAGGGGAGATTTCCCATCAAATAGGCTATCGCAAGTAACCTGGAAGTCCCCTCTGGTCTCTGCGGTCCGATGCGCGGACCTCGAATATCAACAAATGTAAGTACATGCACCAACGGGCAGATCAAAGGCTGCAACGTTCCATGTTTCCAAGTCAGCCATGCCAGCGAGTACCCCCCCCATTTCCAAATGCTAAGACCAAAGCAGAAGGTATCTTCCCCGCTGTTTCCCAAAGTAAAGGAACCTGCAGGTCCCTAACCAGTACCTCAAATCCCACGCTCCAAGCCCATTGCTCCCCAATGCATTTCCCGTGGCAAACATCCCAATTAGCCTCCCATTCTCCTCATAAGGCCTTCACTGACCTTTCAGAGACTTTCGCTGCTCTTTACGAAGCCTTTGTTGATCTTTTTGAGGCATTCGTTCTTCTTCACGAATCCTCTGTTCCAGTCTTCGCCCTCTTCGACCTCTTCGACGCATCGCCGGGAATCTGACTAGCATCACCATCAAAGCCGCTATTGGGAGGCTGCTTGCGCTTTCGCCAAACAGCGGCACGCTTGGGAGGAGGGCTTTCAGGGGTGTAATTCATCAACGCATCGAATGTAGCGAGGTGACCTCTGGCGTAAGCGATGCTGGCTGCAGTCAGAGCGTTGCCGATCGAATCGAGAACTACAACCTCCCTGTTGGTCTTCGGATGGTCGAGTAAAGCCACCACAACATCGGTAAACCCATAGCGTGCTGCCGCAGTCAAGGCCGTATTCTGAACTCCCGCCATGGAGCAGGATATGTTGGGGTCGACTTTAGGGTGTTTCAAGAGCGCCTGGACGACACCAAGCCAGCCTTTCTTCGAAGCCAGGATCAAGGCAGTCTCCTTGTCCCCATTCCTCGCAACCCCCCAGTAGTTCGGATCGATCCCGCGCTGCGCTGCAAAGAACTTCATCATGTCTCGGTGGTCGTGCTTGGCGGCGTAAAGGATGCAGTGCTGGTTACCCTTCGTTTTGAGGTTGAGTTTCTTGTGCGACATCAACGCCTGTGCAACTTCCATCTGTCCCTCCCTCGAGGCCCAGACGAGGGAACTGCTGAATATCATGTGGGGAAATGTGTTTACCGGATTGGGTCGACTCAGCATTTCCTCCACAATGTCAAAGTAGCCAAGCCGTGCGGCAAGCTCAAATGAGCAAAAGTAGGGACCAGTGCCATTGAATCGTGCCTCGCTCCGTGCGAAAGGGTCCGCTCCTCGGTCGAGAAGTAAACGAACAATTGCGAGTTGATTCCCGAGCGTTGCAGTGTAAATCGGGAGGAGGCCGAAGGTTGGGTGTTGCCACCGCACGTGGTGCTTCTGTGCCCTTTTAACGCTCAAGAGGCGCGCTACCAGAGGCTCCATTCCCAGGTAGCACGCCATCAACAAAAGTGTGGAAGTTTCGATTTCCTGGGAATTGTACGGCCGTTCAATCGGCTCCTTTCGCTTCGCCTCCTTGATTGTGACCGCGATCCCACGGGTGGAAACGAACAGGTTGCAAGCGGCTTTGATGAAGAAGTCGCGCTCCTGGGAAAAGAGCGCCAGCGGTCCAACTTCAGCTTCGAGAGCGTCGATCATCCGAAAGATGTCAGCGCAAACGCCTCCCAGCCTCTCTCGCTCAACTTCGACTTTGGTTACCAGGAGCCACTCGACAGTGTTGCTGCTCTTCAGGTACAGTGGTCCAAGGAAGGCGGGGTCCAGGCCCTTGAAAGCATAGCGCGAAGCCAGGTGGTCAAAAAGCTCTTGCGGCAAAGGTCAGCGCCGTAACGGGTACGTAGGCAAGTTGGTGGGCACTTACTGCACACAAGTCTGAGGCCAAGCTGCTTCCTGATGAAGTTGGGGTTTCGATGGTGGCGCTTATAGTGCCAGCCGCGATGGAAGGTGCGGCGGAAGATCTCGCAGAGGACCTCGCGAGGGAGCGAAGTGAGGGTAATCGACGGAGCGGCGAGGGAGTCCGACGGAGTAGTGAGGGCATCCGACGAAGTGGTGAGAGCAGTAACCGTAGCCGACGCGGCGGTGTGAGCCTAGATGAACAGCACGTCAGCAACCTTTCACAGGCGCACGTGTCAATCAGTCACACCAACCATGGTTCCTAGGTTGAGAGTGCCCATTTCCGCATACGGGGCCTAAGGAAAACATGTTAGCCGTCTGCTACGGCGCGTGGTTCGATAAAACGATACTTACTACCAGCCCAACTCGAAGGGAGTCGGTGGAATCAATTGCTCCTACCAGTGGCAGTTCCAGGATTGCTTGATCGATCATCTTGAGAGCGAGGTGACGCCTCAACGAAGTTCCGGAAGCGCCTGGAATAACTTTTCGGAGGGCGAGAAGAGAAAGGAAAAGGGAGACGAGATCGAGAAGTGACGGCTTGAGGGAGAAGGTTTGACGTCGAGAGAGAAAAGTCGACGTCCTGAGAAAGAAGAGTTGACGCCCTCCCGTTCTGAGTTCAGCGGATGGCGGGGTGACGAGAGTGAAGAAAGGAAAAAGGAGTTGGGTGAGAGTTGATAGGTTGCGACAGTAGGCAGAGAAAACCAAGCGCTTGCTTGGTGGCTGCCAGGTTGGTTGTGGGCGGAGAGGTGGCAAGGCAAGGGAAAAGAGGAAGGCGCGCTAAGTTGTCGCGTTGCCAAAGGCAGCGCAACAATGCTCGCGTAGTTCGCAAGAAGCTTTCTAGCTTGATTGCGAGAGGCTCTTCCTAGTCGCTGACGCTTCTCAGTCGTGAGTTGCGAGTTGCGGGTTGTGAGGTGCAAGTTGCGAGTTTGTGGTGGAGGAAGAAATTCGGCGGAGAAAAGAGAGGTGAGAAGTGAGAAAGGTGCGGCCAGCAACTACCAAGTGCGCCGAGAAGAGCACCAGTGAATTATTCCGCGCTTGTTTCTGGAGCTTGGAGCTTGGGCGTCGAATACATGGGGCCCCACGTACCTCAATTCTACCACAGGGACAGATCGGAACTGTTACGCAGAGTTGTCGCCTGTGCTTTCTAATGCCTGAACGGCTGCGGTGTGGTGATTACCCACAACCATGACATCTCCAAAGACAGAATCATCTGCTTTCCAGGGCCGTGGTCGTAAAACAGATAGTTTGTAGATGGCCATAACAACCTACCCTAACTCTCTACTCCATCCTTAAATACCCTCACCCTTCCCACAACTACAACCCTCGCTTTAAGCAACCCACCTCCGCCCCTTCCCCTTCGTATCCGCCCACCTCACCCCAACACAACACGCCGTCGCGCCCACCAACAACGCCCCATCCCAGCACGCCACAGCCGTATACGCCCTCGTCCCCTTCCCCATCTCCGCCAAAAGCTGACCCCCCACCCCCAACCGGGCTCCCAAACATGGTACCCAACCCCCTAACAAACAAAACAAACGCGTTGACAGCCGCATACTGACGAATACCAAAAACCTCGGCAATCAGCGACGGAAAGAGAGCGTAGTATCCTCCCGCCGAGAAGCTGTACATGACGATGAACGCCAGCCAAAGCGGCGGGACGGAAACCGAGGGTCCCGCCATGGTGAGCGCGCTGGAGAGCCAGATAGTGAATACGCCAGACGCAGCGAGGAAAAGAGTCATCACGAGGGTGTTTTGGCGACCTAGTCGATCCCCCGCGTAGCCTGCTAGCACGCGAGAGACAGAGTTGATGGCGTTGCTGGCGGCTAGTAGATTCGCACCGTCTGAGGCTTTGAGGCCCGGGGTGATGGTGTACGAGGGGATGAAAGAGAGGGGGGGTTGGGCTCTGGCTGCTTGCAGGAAGGCTGCGATGGCGGAGAAGAGAAATGCCGCGCGGAGTGCGAGCGTCCGGGAGACGTGGGTTTTGCGGCGCTCGGGTTCTTGGTCAGGGGATGAGATAGAGGATAATCGGCTTTGGGGGACCGCCCATGGCGATAGGAAGACCGGCGATGAGGCTGAAGGCGGCGTATAGATGCGGAGGGTCCAGCGACCGCCGACGGAACTGAGGAGTGTGCGGATGACGGGTGCGAGGATGAGTGCCCCGAGGCCTCCGCCGGCGAGGATCTAAAAGACGTCAGCATCTGTATCCAATTTTCCCAGAACATGCTTCAAAGACCTACAAATACCATCGCCGTAGCCCGATGCTTGGTAAAATACTCCGGCGCCGGCGCAAAAAAACGGAAAATACTGCAGCGACGTCCCAAATCCCACCATCAAGCCCTACGTCAGCAGAAGCTGCCACACCACAGTGCAAAATGAAAGCTAGCGTAACCCCCGACGAGGTCAAAAGAATCCCCAAAATTGTGATTCTCCTCGGGGACAACAAAGACAACCTTTTCCCGCTGCCTTTGTTCCATGCCCAATGCGCGAGATCAAAGGATTCACAAGAATGCAGCCCGCCCAGGTAAGACCGTAGCACAGCGTGCCAATAAAGGCGACCATGCGGGGGGGGGGGCGGCGGTGGTAGGTCTGCGGTTGGGCTTAGATCCTGCCGCGACTCGCTCTTTGATGCTGGCATGTGTGCGAGCGGGATTGTGTGTGGTTCTGTGGACATCGCGATGACTCTTCACAAGCAGGAAGAGGAAATGCCGCTCTTCTGACCACTGCGGTGGAATTTTTGGCATAGAATGTGAGCGAGAAGCATAAAGAGCTTCACATATCGGGAGTGTAGGGCAAAGTCGGAAGCTCAAGATTCCCTCGGTCATTCTTAGCCGGGAACGGAGGGAGGGGACCTGATCAGCGCCACATGCCTCATTTTCATTTCTTATAGGCCTTGCTTTAAGAATAAAAGGTCTTGAAAGGATGCTTGGATGCCTCTTCAATCAGATGACGACTTCTTAATTCTACCGCAGAGCTCTCAACTAACAATACAACCCCTCAAAGCACTCCTTCAGACACCTCTCTCAAAAACTCTTCGCCATCGGGCAGCCCTGCTTCATACGCCCAATTCAGCGCCACGACACCTCCGCTCATGTGCCCGACACGAAAGCGGACAAAATAGATGCCATCTTGGTAGTTGATGAAACGCCCTCGCTTGATCTGCTCATTCCATGAAATGAACCAGGTGAAAGTGTTGTCATGGTGGTGGTGAAGCTCGTACTTTTGTGTCTCGCGGCCTTGGAGGAGCATCTCGAGTCCGTTTTCGGCCTTCCTTACGACGATGGAAAAGAGGTCGCCGAATCCCACATAGGTGCCGATGTAGTCGTCCAGAGCCCTCGGGGGACCGCCTGGTGTCTTTCCTTCTTCAATCCTTACGCTGAGCTCAGAGTATAGCTTCAGCGCGCGGTCCGCGCTCTCGGAAGCCAAGGCGACGTAGTCGTTGCGTGTGGGGGTGTCCAGAAGTGTCTCAGCCAGAAGCTGGCCGATCCAGTCAGCTGCGTCATTGGGTGCCATGGTGTTGGTGAGAACAATCACCGCCGACTCTGTGTCTGGGAGGAGCATGATAAAAGATGTCGCGCCGGTGAGGCTACCTTGGTGCCATAGAGCCAATCGGGGCGAGTTGATGCCTTCACCAAGCACAGGCATCTTTGAAACCAAGTCGGGGTTGGCTCCTAGAGATCCAACGCCATTAGGCAGTAGCGTTCGTGCCCAGCCGGCGGCATAGCTGTTTTCCCGGAAGGTTGGGCGTCCCAGGATTTGCAGTGGCGCAAAGAGCCACGAGATGTCGCCGAAGACGTCCTCATACTTACGGCAACGGCCCCCGTGTGCTTGGACTTGCCAAGCGCTCATCAGCTCCTTGCACCACTTCGCCAGATCGTTGGTGGTGCTTAGAAGGCCTCCGGCGGGTCCCATCAAGGTCTTCGAGCTCCCGCTGAAGAGAGGAACATTGTATGGCTCTCCATTGTCCAGGGTGCTGTACGCCAAGGAGGTGTTGTCCGGCAGGCCGTGGTCCTTTGTGACGAAGGTGCGGTCCATGCCGAGTGGGTCAAGAATGTTCTCCTTCAGGTATTCGTGGTACGCTTGCCCCGTCACCTCTGTAACTATGTCTCCTAACAAAGCCCAGCCGAAATTGTGGTAGGAGAACCGCGACCGGAAAGGAACCATGGGCGCCAGGTTGCGAAAGACGGCCCAGATTTGATCCTCTTCGAACAACTCCTCATTGTCGGCACCTAGCCAGAGTTCGTTTGCCTTTTGAAGGCCAATGCGATGACCGAGAAGGTCGGCGATGGTGGCTAGCGAGGCGACAGCTGGATCACAGCTCCTGGCTTCGGGTAGATGCTTGTGGATGGGGTCATCGAACTGAAGACGGCCTCTACTTCTCATCTGGTTGATGCAAACCCCGGTGAAGGCCTTGGTGAGAGAGCCAACGTGGAAGACAGTGTCCGACGTCACGGGCTCCTTGTTGGCGACGTCGCGGTAGCCTATGTTCTGCTCAAAGACTCTCAAGCCGTGGTCGAGAACAACGACGGAGACGCCAGCAACCCCGGATATCTCGCATATCTGCTTGATTTGGGATATCTGGGGATGAAGAGCTCTGGCAAGCTTGACCTGCCACTTTGCGCTCGCACCCCTAGGCATTGGTGCAAGGTTAGTACGGCAACATTGAGACGAGAAGTTGCCTTACATTGGTTTGTTGAAGGCGCTCATGGTTTCGAGAGTGCTGACGCAGAGCCTGGCGAAAGGGCTGATGGGAGGATGCTTGAGGCGATCGAGCGACGTTTTCTGGGCCTTGGGGCCAGCCTAAAAGGCAAGAACGATGTGGGCCCAGCTTGTCATTCCTCCCAAACGCACCTTCCAACCTGGACGCTTTACGCCTTCTAAACATCCGATGCTGGGATGGAATCGGATAACGCCCCTCTCGCTCAGAGCATATGACCCCCTGTCTTCTGGCTGGAGCCTCCGTATGCGAGAGCAAACGCAGAGAGGATGAAAAGGAATTGATTTTTTGGGCTTCACCGGCTGAGACCTTCAGCACGTTCCATACACGCTGAAGCCCCTCCTCACCCCTCGCACACCATGTCGGGGCCGAAGGCCAAAGCCCCCCTCACAACTTCGCCCCTTCACTCTCCTCCCCGCCCTCCCTCTCGTTCTTCAACACCTCATCCCTCAACCTCACCTCAACCCCCGTCGGCCCCTCCTTTTTAAACTCCACCAAGACCACCCGATCCCAATCCCCGCCTCGCCCACTCCCTTTGAGCTCCGGCCCGGGTTTGTCCAGACCAAGAACAAACCTCCTGTCGCCGCGGCGGATGAAGAGCGACGTCGGGCTCATAACCTTTTCTGCCCAGGGGATTTGCGCTGTTGGATGGGGCTTTACGGTTGAGGGTGCTTCGGGTCGGGAGGTTGGAACTCTTTGGAGGAATTGGATAAGGGCATCGCGTTGGGCTTGGTAGTGCGCTGTCGCGTCGCCTTGCTGTGGTGTGTCCTTGGTGAACTCTGAGACGAGGTTGAGGAGGTAGCACTGTGGAGGAAAGAGAACGATTTCTCCTGCTCTGGCTCTGGAGATCCATGCGCTGGCATCGTCAAACGTAGCAGCGGTGTGTTCGAGGCCGCCGTCGTGGGTTGGTGTGTGGATGATAGTTTGGTGTTCTGGTGTCCCGGGCGCGGGGTTGGAAAGCGGGAGCATGTAAAGATACATCTGCGTGCTAAAGCGCTTTGGTCCGCCAATCGGCGAGATCCATCGTGTGAAGGGGATCAAGTTATCTGCATCTTCATCAGCATAAGCCCCGTCACAACTCAAGAAGAAACTCACCGAGATCAGGTGCACCACCAATACTCCTCAACCAGTCTCCAAATTTAACCCGATTCCCATGCACCTCCTTCCTCCCCGCCTCCATCACCCCACTCGAGACACTCAACAGCTGACCCCCATCCTGCCTCCGCGCAAGCAAAATCCCACTCTCCTCAAACGTCTCGCGCACAGCAGCTAACCTATACGCCTCACTATCCCTATGAATCTCCTCGCTCTCCAGAGGCGGAAGCTCACCCTCATGAAACGAGGACAGATTCCCTCCCGGGAAGACATGCGCCGATGCGAATGACGACGAGGTCTGCACGCGATGGAGGAGCAAGACCTGGTTGGTGGGTGATAGGAGGAGGATGCTAATGTCGGCTATAAGATCCCACCGCTGCACGGGAGAGTAAAGATAGCACTCACCTCGAGCTTGGCCGCACGGGAACCCTTTTTCTCTCCTTTTTTGCGCCCTCTGGCGCTGACAAATCTAGTGCAGGTTTTTGTTCCGATGACATTGTGGTCAATAAATACCAGGGCCGTGGACCCTTCCTAAGAGTTCGGGCCCGTAGTGGCGGCAATGCGGAGGTTGCGCAAGGAAAGGGGTTGGTGCGCTGCTGTTGATATCCACGTGCCTGAGCCAATGCAAGCGCGCCGGAGCAAGGGAAGCGCGATGTGTATGTGGTGGGGCGAACGAGAGTTGAGACTGTGCCTGAGCGACTCAAAAGTTGATGTTTGGTGAGACTCGGGAGGTTCCAAAACGGACGGGACATCATTGCAGTGAAAGAGGGATTAAGACGGCGCTGTCGCTGGTCGGGGCGGGTGAACCACTGGTCGGGGCGGGTGAAAAGCAGTGTTGAAACCGTGGTCGCGGTGAGCCGAGGTTCCCCGCCCCGCATGCCGAACGACCACCCCATACCAGGAGTCCGACCCGCAGCTACGCCAGGGCTAGCCGGCAATGACGACACCGAGAAAACACCAAACGATTGTTTTCGAAAGAGCTCTGTTTTGGAACGGTTCGTTTACTCATTCAACTACGTTTGCAGTCCGTAATCCAAACAATAGAAAAAGAGGATCTGTCCCTGGATGTGTTTCCAGCGCCGTACTGTCTCCCTGACCTTCTCCAATAATTGACCCCTCAGTACCCCCTGAGCCTGAACAGGCCCAAAAATGTCATGATCTAACGCTCTCAGAACCGTTTCCTCTCCTTCCCGTGTAAATTCACCCGCCATATACAGCACACGCTCTTGCTCTCGCACCACTTCTTGACGTCTTGAGGGGCTAGCTCCCTGTCGTAGCCTACCCTGTCAAGCTGGCCCGCGTTCAGCCATGCAGCCAGGTCTTCCAAAATAACCGGATCGTACATCAGTATCTTCTCGTGCCACGATGGATTCGCTGGGTCCTCCGTCGGTGGCGCTGTCGTAACCGCTTCTGTGATGTATCCAAACAACGTCATCTGCTGTACCGTGGGGCACGTGGCGACAAGTGACAGCTCTGTATCCTCCGTGATTGAGATGTCCATCTGTGATTGCGGGGGAGAAAACATCACATCTTGCGTATTCCCCGGCGATGACATGGGAGACGATGCAAACGGATCCGTGTCGGATTCGGAGTCGGCGATCTCGACCACCTCTTTCGCAGAGGTCTTAGGTCGCTTGGGTGTTGAGGGGGGAGGCATCAGCGCTGAAGCGGTTGGCGCCGCAACCGACGCGGCCGCTTTCCCTCTCGATTTGGTAGGTTTCGGGGGAGATGCAGCTGATGCGTCTTTCTTCGGCCGTCCGCGTGGTCGCTTCACCGGTTGGGGGACTTCCGTATCAGCATCGGCAGTCGCTGTGGCAGTGGCCGTCTTCTTTGGCCTCCCCTTCGGTCGCACAGGGGATTTCGCGGGGGGGGGCTCAGGCGCCTGAACAGCTTGCCTGGAGGATGTTGCCATTGTTGCGTGTGTTATCCCGCCTGCACTGACAGCAGCCGGGTTTTTGCTGGCCAAACATTGGTCTAGTAGCGCAATCATCGCGGTTCGCTTCTTGACAGCCTTGAACCCATACGAGGCAATTTCTCGAGCCAACTGCGCTTCGGTGAAGAGCTCGTACTTTGGTCGGATCGGGCCCTCGGGCTCCATCGGCTTCGCTGGGCTGTTCGACTGCGATTGTGAGAGCAACAAGTTGTGTTCTTGGTTGCTTGGAGGCGGCTCAAAGTCGGCCTCCGAAACGTCAATTGGCTCGCTCTCGGATGCTTTGTGTGAGGCAGGTTGTACTGCATCCCTAGTTTGAGTTTGCGTTGAGAAGAAATGAGACTTTGGCGGCGGAACCAACAGCAGAGCGTCAAAATCGGATGACGGAATGTCGATCTCAACTCTTTGTTCTTGAGAATGCTCCTTTTCTTGTTCCTGCGGCGGTGCGTTCCGTGGAAGCGTATAATCAGGGACGACTTCTGGCGAACCCGTCAGATCTAGAATTTCCAGGTCAAGTAAATCACCATCATCATCTCTAGCGCCAGCCGCCCAAAGCTTGTTCCCCGCTCTTCTCCGCAGGGCGAGGTCCGTTACCACCGGGCTGGAACAAAACGGGTCGTCATCTGGTTGATTGGACGCTTTCATCGCTTCGTGCAATGCTCGTAGCAGGTTAGGGTCTTTCTCTGTCGCCAATTGACTTGCTGTTCCAAACACGAAGTCCTGGCCCGCAACTTGTTTCATCGCGCTTGTAGGTGACAGCACCAGCTGTTTTCGTGGGTCTTCCTTCTTCTTTGAAGCCTTCGGCTTGGTTGGTTTCTTTGTCCCCCTTTTCGGCTTTGCGCTGGGCGCGACATTGGGGTCCGCAGCTGTCTCCTCGGCCTCGAAATAGTCCAAAAGTGAGTCCATCTGGCCCCGCAACGGCTCCGAGGCAACGTCCTCCTCAGGGACGCGGTAAGCAGCCGTTGCAAGCTCCGTGATCGTGCGTGGCTTCTTCTTCGGCGCCTTGGCTTTGGTTGGCGATGTTTCAGGGGTCTTGGAGTTGGCGCCCCCTACCGACGCAGCCGCCGTGGCCACCATCTGGACCAGTTTCCTCTTCCGCAGAACATCCCCATTGACAGACGTTGTTCCATTCTCGCCATCAATCACCTTGTGGCTGTAGTCCCCTAGAATATCCTTAAGGTTCGGTATCTGTGGTGTATTCTTTGGCTCTCCGTCTTCCGGGTTCGAGGGAGGTACTTCTGCGAGAGCGGAGGGATCGGCGGTAGCTGGACTGTCGTCTTGTAGGGGGGGAGTCCAGTCGATTCTTCTTCGTGGCGCTATCTCCAAGTCGAGGGGTTCGTTCTCAATTGACTTGGTTGACTTCTTGATTGGCTTGGTACCCTTCTCAATTGGCTTGGTCGCCAGTTGCTGCGGAACTTCGGGCTGCTTGGCCTCGGCGGAAAAGTGTCTGCTAGCGGTCTCAACTGTCTTGCGCGATGCCTTCGGTTTGGCCGAAGGCTTTGTGACCTTGCCTCTGGGCAGAGTAGTCTGGCCATCGGCTGCTGCTTTGCCCGCCTTTCGCTTTGTCGCCGGCTTGGCTTCGACACCGGCAGAGCCTTCCCCAGTTCCAGGACCCGTCGCTATCCCTTCTTCTACATTGCTCGCTGTCACCGTATTCGCTTTTTTCCCCTTCGCTACTGGCGGTTTGCGCTTCGGCTTTGGCCGTTGGAGTGGAGGCGGTGAAGGCGCAGGCTGGGGCGACATCTCGAGGAGCGTGGACGCCTTCACGCTAGAGGTAAACATAGACTGGGTGCTCGAGACTGCCGGGCCCTCGGAGATAGCTTCGGTTTCGGCGCGCGACGATCGCCAAAACGTTGCGGCTGTGGTAAAAGAGGTAACGGCGTTTCCGGGAATGGCGACAGCGTTGCTCACGCTACGGAGCGCAGGCTTCTTCGGCGGTTTCGCGAAAATGTCGTCTATTGAGGGGAACTCGGGCGATGAGGAAATAATGACAATTGGCGAGTTTGTGTGCGCCATCCTGGCCGGCGAGGACAGGAGCACCCCGCCTGGCGCCATCTTTGCAATGCTTCGTGGAGGGGACCAAATGCGCAAGGCACGTCCCAATCTCCCGAGCGTCGCGGAAGGAGACCACACGTTGAAGGCGTCGAGGTCGATTAGAGAAGCAGGCTAGCCGGGGGTGGCGCCTGCTACGGATGGCATGGGGCGTTCGCGTAGTGGAGCTGGCCGAGACGCAGATAAACAAACGAGGCTTGTCTCGCGGAAGCGGGGAATTTTGGTCATTGTATGTCGCGAATCCCTCGCGATGCCACGTGATGGTTCACGTGATCTGCCCCGCCATGAATTGGGGACTTGGCCTGTGCGTCGAACCCCACAGCCAGCTAGGGCTCCCACCAAATGGCCAAAATCATATCGAAATTCCGATCCTCGATCCAAATTTTTGCCTCAGACCGTTACCGTCACCAAAGACATAACTGCCTTTCCACACTACCCTTCACTAGCCGTCAACATGGAAAACGACCGTGGAGAAATTGTCGACCTGTAAGTGTTTTCCGGGGGCTCTGGGAGCTGGTCCCATTCTGACATTACGATCTCTCTAGCTACGTCCCCCGCAAGTGCTCTGCGACGGGCCGTATCATCAAGGCTAAGGACCACGGTTCGTGCCAGATTTCGATCACCAAGGTCGACGAGAACGGCCGCGCCATCCAGGGCGAGAACATCATCTACGCTCTCTCCGGCTTCGTCCGCGCTATGGGCGAGAGCGACGATGCCCTAAACAGGCTGGCACAGCGCGATGGGCTCCTCAAGAGCGTCTGGAGCGCCCAGAGATAAGCGCGTAGGGCTGCTGGCATTGAGGGGAGGATGGTATGTCCCAGAACCTTGGGAACTCGCGCCAATTCGGCCGTTCGGCAAGGCTGACCAGAACTGCAGATAATGTGCACTTTTTAGCTGGACGTTCGAGGATGGGACAACCGGCGGCAAGGCGACGGCTGGGCATGGATCTTGGACTTTGGGATTCGGAGATGCATATCTTTGCCGATACACTGAATGGCGTCAAACGGAACATTGTCTCTCTCGGGAAATAAACTGGCATCGTGAACACCCCTCTGAGTCTCGACCCTCACCGTGACCGCCCCAACCGGCTAGCAAAGTCTCCCTCGATCGACATCCGATATCCCGGGATTCTGGGGCTACCTCGATAGTCTCCATGCCGTAGATTGATGGAGGCCTAGAAAAAGCCGCGGCGGTGAAGTCACTCGTCGTGGTACAGATACGGGTCTCACATTTCAGCCTCAAGATTACATTCCCTCGCAATGGCTCCTCCAAGACAAGTGCTTGGAGATGATCTCTGTTGTTTTAGATTCGCTGCCCAGTTGCAGCCGTGGCGCCGCTGCGCGGCCGCGATCAGTTAGCGGCACTAACAAAGCCACTGGAACGGGCCAGCCGCGATTCCCTCGATGCATAGGAAACCATGACGTGTGCGCGGATCGAGCGATCTGCCCAAACAGCTTTCATTGAGCAATCGCAGGGGGCAGTCCCCTTGCTGTAAACTACCCATTTCCGCAAACATCCCTCGCCCATTTCCATTTCCTCTCGCACTCATCACTCTCCCATTGATGTCGTCTGTAGCACGCGCACTGCGACCACTGCCGGCTGCTCTGTCCCATCGTCCCCGTCACAAAACCAGCGAAGGCGAGAAACTGTTCCAGCAGCGCCTACTTTCTCTCCTCATCGCGAATATGCCACCAAACGATCGGACCAAGCGAAAGGCGCAGCTGCTCAATGGCGTTAACGGTGTCAATGGAGCCGTTGCGCCAAGGAAGAGGCAGAATACGGCGACAGCTTCGCCCTCCCCAGATCCGAGCCTATCCACAGATCCTCTTCGAGCACCACATCCATTCTACAAGGACTCCGAAGAGAACGGTATCGTGCTTCGCAAGTTCTACCCACATGAAATGTCGAACGACCGCGCCCGCGCCTACAACGCCGACGAATTGCCGCGACCCATCGAGGTGCTCAACAATGCGCTGGCCGACACAGCAGAGCACCGCAAACGCGTCAAAGTCAAGGATGCCGTCGTTCACTGGTTCAAGTGGGACCTCAGGATACGCGACAACCGCGCCTTGTCGCAGGCAAGCGAGATGGCGCAGAGGGCGGGCGTTCCGCTCATCGGGTTATACATTGTCAGCCCACAAGACTTCGAGGCGCATTTGACTGCGCCAATACGGGTGGACTTCATGCTAAGGACGCTGCATGTCTTGAGGGAAGACCTGGCGAAGTTGGGCATCCCCCTGTGGGTGGAGACGGCCGAGAAGCGCAGAGACGCCGCTGGCAGGGTCGTCGAGTTGATGGAAGAATGGGGCGCCAACCATCTGTTTGCTAACCTAGAATACGAGGTCGACGAGCTGCGCCGCGAAGCAAAGCTTGCGAGGATGTTCGCTGAGAGAGGGCTGGCGCTCCACGTCGCACACGACACTTGCGTTGTCCCTCCTGGGCCGCTCCGGAGCGGAACCGGGCGACCGTATGCCGTTTACACCCCATGGTTTCGCTCGTGGATACGGTATATACAGGAGAATCTCGACCTCCTAGAGTTGTCGGAAGCCCCGAAGCCGAACCCGACAACCGTCAAGAAAACGCATGGAAAGCTCTTCGACTGCCCGATCCCCGATGCCCCCGAAGGCAAACGGCTTACCGACGAGGAGAAGAAGACATTCCGACCCTTGTGGCCTGCAGGAGAGCAAGAAGCTATGAAGAGGTTGGACAAGTTCTGCGAAGAGAACGTTGGACAATACGGGAAGAACCGGAACACGCCTTCAATACCAGGGACCTCGAACCTCTCCGCGCATTTCGCATGCGGGACGCTCAGCGCTAGGACAGCGGTCCGCACGGCCAGAGATCGCAACAACACGAAAAGGCTTGATGGTGGAAACGAAGGAATCCAAACCTGGATCAGCGAGGTCGCTTGGCGGGACTTCTACAAACACGTTCTGGTCCATTGGCCATATGTCTGGTAAGTCCTGACCTCCTCTCCGCATTGCGCTCCCCCTGACCATCGCACAGCATGAACAAGCCCTTCAAGCCCGAGTACTCCAATATCGAATGGTCGTACAACCAAGAGCACTTCGAAGCCTGGACGCAAGGCCGCACAGGATACCCAATCGTCGACGCCGCCATGCGCCAGCTCCACGGAATGGGCTGGATGCACAACCGCTGCCGCATGATCGTCGCATCCTTTCTCTCAAAGGACCTCCTGTTAGATTGGCGCATGGGCGAGCGCTTCTTCATGGAGCACCTCATCGACGGTGACTTCGCCAGCAACAACGGAGGCTGGGGCTTCGCCGCGTCAGTAGGCGTCGATCCGCAGCCGTACTTCCGCATCTTCAACCCGCTGCTGCAGAGCGAGAAGTTCGATCCGGACGGGGAGTACATTCGGAAGTGGGTCCCTGAGTTGAAGGGCGTCAAGGGGAAGGCCATTCATGATCCGCATGGACGGGGCGCTGAGGTGCTGGCGAAGAAGGCGGGATATCCGAAGCCGATTGTTGAGCATAGAGGGGCGAGGGAGAGGGCGTTGGCGGCTTATAAGAGGGGGATTGAGAGTGGTTTGTAGCCCGAAGTCTCGGGCTCATAGATGCACGCTTGTAGTTGAACACCTTGGGATTTCGTTTCGTGTCGAGCGTCCTCGGGTTGGAGCCTGGACATCCCACCCGTAACGGTCTGCCCCCATTGCCAAAATAGGTGCAAATCTGGCACAGGCTCAAAGGCTCGGGAGTATTTGCCTTGCAATCCACGGATGAGGCTTCGTTGCGCGACGCCCCTCGGTATCATCACCCTATCCCTGTTGACCCTAATCTCAAATGATGATTCCAATGGCTGGCTCTCCCACAGGAAGGTTTCCTTGAGGTTGCAGGTATCATCGTTAGCTAATGGTTGGAGACGACCCCTTCAAGATCGATTCACACGAGAGAGCCAAGCTCGGACAGGCGCACAACTTCGCGCAGACGTTGCCATGAACATGTTCGTAATTGTTGAAGATGTCCTACCCATTAGGGTAGACCCAAGTACTCAAATTACAATGACATGCTACCGACTAGCACGGCTCTGATGACTCAATCGTTGCTACCGTCAATCCAGCCTCTTTCCTTCAAAATCGTCCCCAGCTCAATGCTCATCATTCCTAAACACATTATTGTCAAGTTGGCCGCCCATCCCCAATGCTGGATTAGAACTACTTCCTAATCGCCGTGAACTCAGTAGGGTGTTAGTCGTCAGTGAAATCCACCTCGATGCGACCCGACTCCAGGCGTCGCGCCTTGTACCGCCGTATGAATGCGTCGTCATCCATGGGTGTCTCCTCGCGTTCATGTTTGATCTTTGGCTTCTTCTCCTCGTCCTTGTCAGTCCCTGCAGCTTGGGCCTAAAAAGCCGTCAGCAACATGATTCCCCCATGTGTTTGAAAGACTCAAGAACTGGAATTTCGTTGGCTCATGTGGGATGCTCAGCTTTTTCAGATCAAGATATTCCTGCGCAAGGTGTCTGGCCTCCGCTTCACACATCTTTGGAGCCAAATCTTTGGCCGGCGGGCGAGGGACAATCCCTTCCTGGATGAGGCCATCTGTGCGAAGGGACATCAGCAGAAGACCAGCGCAAAGTTCTCTCGATCCACAGCTCATACCCATCGTTCGATATCGAAACTCAAATACCGCGAACGGGCGCTTCAAAGGATCTCGATATATATCTTCGTTTACCTTTCGATGAGGATCAACAGCCATTGACATTGGTGCCCACCTGTAACGACAAGCCAATATCAGCACCCATTGGGACAGCATGTCGACACCGCAAAGATGGAATCTTGACTTACGAGACTTGTGTGTCCAACGTTCTGCCCTTCAGAGCTTTCTCAGAGAAAGCAGCGGCCTTTGAAATCAGGTGATGGCCACCCGAGGCCGGTTGGTAATCGACAAAGTTGCCATGTTGCACATGATACAGGTACACTCGGAGGATTCCCACTTTCTTCGAGCGTCGCAACTGCTCCTTGACTTCACTGGGCGAGGCTGTACTATCTGCATCTATGGAAGGCACTGTTAGACGATAAAGTTCCTCTCTGTCAGGAGGGCTCGATATCACTCACCAATATCCAGTTTCTGGAAGCGAAAGCCGCAAACCTTCTCGCCTTTTGTTTTTTTGTCGAATAGGCTTACTCCGGACGTCGCCATGTTCCACGTCGTGGATTTCCAGCGAGACGTGACCGTGTTGTCGTGGACCAGCCCAGTCGTGAGGTTGTCAACTTGGTAGCGGAAGGCGACGTGATGGCCGTGATGAAGGAATTGGGGTAGCCGCACAATACGAAATCGGAAAGGCGCGCCTGGCATCGCTTCAATGTACTTTACGACATACGGCTTTACACCAGCCGCAAGCGGCCCGTCGGGGATGTGGAAGTCGAGACCATCTGGTGGAGCGACGTCGCCGTCATCGCATGGGTTGTATTCCGTGGCGGGCTTGCCGTCAGCTTCGACGGTGACCACGAGGTTCCAGATATTCGGGGCGATTGCCATGGCGAGCTCTCTTTATCACTGTTCGCGGTTGTCCAGATAGTAGAAAACAAGCCAGTGTGCTGAGGCTTCGAGGGAAAACAAGCAAAGCTTGCGGGAGTGGAGGTGGGGGTCGAGTTGTGACGCGCGTTGGGCAATTATTTTGGCGGCAGACCTCCAAACTGGTCTGGATGGAAGGAGTGACTGGGCGAAGTGCACGACCGGGAGATTTATGTGGAAACCACCAAGAAACCACCAAGTTTTCGGTTTGCCTTCCGGGGCCGAACCGACTGGAACTGCAACTGCAACAGAAGCACAAGAGAAAGCCTAAAGCTTCACAACTCGCCGATCCCGTCCCCTTACCTACAATCGAGTAGTACCGTACCATTGAAGGTGAGATTAGCACGGTGAGAGTAACTGTCCTAGCCCAGAGCCCACCGGGAGCGCCCTGAAAATCCGCTGTAGGATGGCCTGGGAACAGCCATAGTTCTCCGGACTCTACGCCTGGAAGAGCGTACAGCATCGCAACCCGAGAAGACGACGGGATGTCCAGAGTGAGAACGTCGAGTAGGCGGACCCATGAGGGGTTTTTCGTTTGCGTCTAGGTTTCAGCTGCCAGCTGCGTCTACGGTCTGACAATCTCACCACTTGGCGCTACCCTACTCGTAGACGGATAAAGACCTATACTGCCCACCCGAACCCAAAGCATGTGCCGCTGAACCGATTGCCAATGTTCGCGCACTCCCAATCTAACTCTATATCCCAACTTCCCACGCTCGTCCTCAAGAACTTGATTAAACAACAACAATCTAGAAGCTCAAGAAATCATCCCATTGACAGTGGGGAGTAGATGCCCCTAGATCACAACCTGTTCCGCAAACCCCTGTCGATCACACAGCGCGAACTTCACTCAGTCTTCTGTGAGATCTACTTCGAACCTGCCGCTCGGCAGTCGACGAGACTTGTGGCGAGCTTGAAAAGATTCATCTCTCATGGGAACGGTATCGTCGCGCTCTCGCTTGATCGCGGTGCGATTCTCCTAATTAATTGAAGAGTCCGCATCGTCTGCTACCTAGTTTTAGGGACTTGTCAGCCATCTGCTCAACTCCAGAATCAAAGCCAGCAGCAAGTTTCCGATCGCCACATCTCGACCGATGGACAATACCAGATCGAGGCCAGACGTACCCTTCTCATCTCGAGTAGTTCTCTCGCAAGACGTCTTGCCTCGGCATCCGTCATCTCTTGGACCTCATCATCAACGCTCGGATGAGGCACAATCCCCTCTTTGATAAGACCATCTAAGTGAAAGGACATTGTTAGCAAAGGTGGACTCAAGCCGGCCGTTTAACAAAAACTTGCCCATGGTCCTGTATCGAAACTTAAACACGACGAAAGGGGTGATTCGTCTTCGAAGCTATTGATCAGGGCCTTCTAGGAACTTTGAATCTTGGAACGTGTAGTCTACCAGGCGCTCACACTGGTTAGCCATGGCAGATGAGGCCTGTCGGATCCCGAAAAGAAGATCTTTGGTTGCTTTTTTTTGTCGAAAGTCGTTGTTGCAAGCCGCTAGGACGTCGGGGTCGCAAGACTTCACGCGGGAGCAGTAGCGGGGAACCAACAAGGCATCGCAGGGCAACAAAAGATATTCTGACGCTGAGATTCTTGCATGAGTTTCGCTGGATAGTGTCGCGCCGAGCCGGTTTGATGAAGCCGAAGAAAGGCGGCGGGCTTTCTCGGAAAGCGCACACTAACGTTATCTGACGCCAATCCGGCACAGTGCGAGTACCTCTGCATAAAGCTTTGCCATGCCAAAATCGAGGGGCACAGTGCAAACATCGGGCGTCCCCCACAGGGGCGCACTGTATTCGAACTTGCTTTTCTTTTCTTGCGCCTCTACTAGAAAACGCGAAATGATCCAGTGAGGAGCCTGGAAGCCGAGTGTTCGGCTCTTCTTGGAACCGAGGATAAATGCCAAATTTCTCACCCACATCTCCACGACGCATGGGAAATGAGCCCTCACTTGATCCCTTTCCCGGGCTGTCTTGAATGTTTGACGGGACCTTTCCCTCTCAGGAGGACATTGAGGTCGCTGTCTGATAACTCCACACGAGAGGAAGTCAGGTCACTCGAGTCTGCCGAGGGCGTCCGAGACGCATGGTAGATTCGCTTCATTCATTGCAGTACAACAACCTTCCATCTGCGCATCTAGTTTTCCGCAGTGGTCTCCATCATGATACATATGACTCTTCTGGCTCGCTTGTGAACCGGTGCGGTCCAAGCTTACGTTAATCCACCTCCACCGGTTGTAGTGATCCATCCTGAACAGTTTGTGTTGTGGGAAGCTTCAAGTTCCTCCAGCTCATCCACGCAAATCTACCTACCCAAACTTGACTGGCGATACGGTCATGGTGCCAGGTAGTATCACTAGACGCCGGTCCGGCCATAATGTCAATCCGTCTCGTCCAATTCATCAGTGAGGTTGACTTCGAATTGGCCGCTTTCGAGTCTGCGAGTTTTGTAGCGGGCTTGGAAGCTCTCGTCGCTCAACGGGATGCCGTCCGGCTTCCGCTCTCGCTTGATGCCGATGTTGGGTATCTGTCGCCAAAAAAAGTATGTCAGCGCCATGTCTCCGAGTCTGAGCGCCTTGATAGGAGCCCAAAAGCCTGCATAGCAGCCATTCAAGCCAGATACAGACTCACCTCCTGGGACTCGATGTATGCCTGCGCAAGAATCCTTGCTTCAGCGTCGGTCATCGATTGTACGAGTTCCTCCGCTGGGCTTGGACGTGGAATGATTCCCTCCTGGTATAGACCCTCTAGTAAACGGTCAGAAAAGAAGGACCAGACATTGATCTGCGGGCAGGACCCCGAGGGCATCGTCATTCACCCCTGGTCCTGTAGCGGAATTCGAAGACGGCAAATGGACATCAGTATTCATCCGCATAGTCGTGATAGGGGGCTCGGATGAATTCAAACGAGAATTTCTCGGCCGGCTTATATCTGACACGCGTTTGCCACCACGGTTTGACAAGGCACTGAACTTACTCCGCCTGGGGGTTGATGGCTGTTCCCTTTATGGCTTTCTCAGAGACTTTGATTGGTGGTCCCTCGACGACATCAGCCCCTTTAGGATTCGCGGCCGGGGACGCATCGAAGAATCCTCGTTCGAATTCTGTTTGGGGCATGTGAAAGCACATGACTCGTATGGTTCCAATGTTCTTACAGGCGGAGGGCTCTGGTCCTCCGTCTGCAGCAAGTCCATCCTCTTCTGTGATAATAAGTCATTGTGGTAAGGAACTGAAACGCTGCCGCGTCCAAAGAAGGCCTATTTCCACATACATTTCTCGAGAGGCGCAAACTAAAGATTCTTGTAGTTCCAACCTCCATTTTGGTTTGGTTTGGTATGGTAGCCTGATTGATCCAAAGATTCCATGTCCTGGTCTTGTGGTTTCCCGCTTCTGTCGTATCGTGCCATACTTGACGCAGCTGGAGGTTGTCCACAGATGCTTTAACGGCGATATGATCGTATTAATGCTTGAAAGACGAGCTCCGCTTGACATGGATCACGAAAGTGGCACCTGCCTTTCCCTCAAAACATCTGATAACGTACGGGATTTGTGGTCAGAGGGCTTGGGCCGGGGTGCACTCGGATCCCTCTTGGAAGGGTTGGTCTTCCCCATCTTGGTTGCACGTTTGAGGGACGTGGAACTCGAGTTCTGGAGGGGGGTCACCGTCGTTGCTCGTGTGCTCATACTCCTTGACGATCTCGCCACCGACTGTGACGGAGACCTCGAGCCCGGTGATATGCTTGATCACAGCCATGTTGAGGTTGGGAGTGTGGCCAGTGTTGTGATGGAATAAAGGGTAGGATGGGGACGATTGAGAATGCGGATCTCCAGGCGAGCTGACAGCTTCTGAAAGGGGCGAGGAGAGTGGATAGAGGGCAAGGAATATTTGCTGGATATATTCAGTTCATTGGATCATCTCAAAAGCCTGATGGGGGCTCCCTGAGGTGATCGAAACTGCGGTGGATGGAATGGCTTGGAACGCCATTCATTCCTCTAGACTCTTCAATTTTGTGCCTCCTGGAGTGGAGGCCTGAACTTGGAGGCGAAACGTCGAGACTCGGCCCTGAGACAGCTTGATATTCTTCCGTTATTGTTGCGACCTAATTACCTCATCACTTATCCTTTTAAACGACTAAGGATAACAAAAAATTGTAGGTATGCTTAAGCCTCTTCTCTTGTTTCATCACTGGTTTTGTGCTAGGGGGGGACCCTGAAGCCTTGAGGCTGAATGATCGCACTGCATCTCAAGCCTGAGGGGAGTAGAACTGCGTCCGGCTTCCTTCCGGATGCATATCTACGCCCTGCAGAGTCATCGAGACAAGGGGAGCATCAAAATTCTGCAGGCAGTACTGCGCAATCATGTCAAGTCCTGTGCCAGTTCATCCCGGTCAGAAATCGTCATCAAAATTGAATGGAGGGGCATTGGCAAGACAGAAAGGAAGGAAGGAACTTACCCGCTCCGGCTCCACCCGCCGTCCACAATTCGCCTTTTCCATCGGTACCCTCGTAGGGCTTTTCATCCACAACCCAACGCTGATCAACCCATTCAGTTTCGGGCTGGATCCTCTTTGCAGTGGGCAAGAAACCTCGGTTCGTTGTGCACTTCTTGCCGTCTAGCACACCGGCGCTTGCGAGCCATAGAGCCCCGGTGCACGTCGTCATCCAGACCCGGGTTTTCGCCCTGCCACTCGTGTCAGCAAGTCGAGTTCTTCACTTGGAGCCCGGACGCAGCCTAGACTTGATTGACAATCCGCAGATGCCATTCCCGACGAAACACCGAGACGAACGAGAACCAGTGAAGCCACGAGAAACACATACCATGCCTCCTTCATAAACTTGTCCGCCTGCGGGGGACGATGGCTCAGAACCGGCCCCCCAATGAGGACGATGTCGAGATCGCGAGGACAGTCATCGAACGTCATATTCGGTACGTACGTAAGCCCGGGTGTCAGAACGGTGGGCTCGAGGGTCGGAGCCAGGAAGAAGAACTCGATGTCGATGCCTTTTCCCTCGAAGAGGGGAATCATCGGGGCCATCTCCGGCGGCGCATCGGAGAGGACGTACTCCAGATACTTCTTTGATAGGTTTCCTATGATGTCGATGCCCATGATGTCAACGAGTTGGACGTTGTCCATCATCACGCCGATGCGGACGCCCTGGTTGGTGGGAGATGTAGCCATTTTATTTGGTAGAGCTTGGAAGGGTTGTGGGATACTTGATAACACTTGATAACAAAGGTTTGGGTAGATTTGTCAATGGGACACTGATGGAATAAAGGATGAGTGCTGAAACATTGATCTTATTTCGAAGGACTGTCTCTGTTTTTATATCCGCTAGTGAGCACATTTCCCCGGACGTCTTCGCTGCCTCCGACAACGTGGGTCTCTTCTCTCGGGTGGGAGGTGCTCAAGCGGCTCTCCGAGAACTGAGGACGGTTCGGAAAAAGACCCAAGCAACTCTGACGACAGACTCGACACAGTGGTTCTGGAGGCCGGACTGGGGGAACCTGCGGTCGTGATTGGCCGGCTCCACCAACATCTTCCGAGCCCGTTCGGAGCGTTCCCCTGGGTCTGTGCGGTGCTCTCCTCGGCATCATGCACCGGCAAAACGTTTGAGGATTCCGCTTATCCCGAGCGGGCTCAGCGGCCATGGGGAGAATCAACTTTTCGCACACGTTTTGGTTGTCCTGCAGGCCTGGTGAATCCCGTCGGTGGACAGGTCTATCTGTCACAACCCTAACCCCGAATAATGGCTGTTGTGACGTTCTCCACACCCCAGCCGCCTGCTGCCTCGCTAGCGCATGGCGCGTGCGCCTCGCCACTCCCAGTGCGAATCGACGTCAACAAGTGACAAATACACTAGCATCGCCGGCTTTTTCCTTGCCTTTCCACATCTCGAAACATAAACAGCCTGCAAAGCTGGGAACACAGTCAGGATTTACTTCAACTGCTGTGGAATTGCCCATACAAAAGACTTCTCGGCGAGTTTGGGCTGTCACCCAGGCTCGCAGCCCACTAGCGCGTTTGGCTGGTTGGTCACCGCTCGCCCCGCGACCGAACCTCCGCAGCACTCCATCTTCCACGTTCGCTTCTTCTTAGACCTGGTTCACGTTGCATCTTTCGGTTTGAGGTCTGTGGACGGTCGAAGTCGTACCATCGGCGACCGGTGGGCTACCAGCGTCCCGTCACCGGCGACCCTGCCCCAACTGGCGGCTTCCATCTTCCACCGCATAGCGCTGGGGCCTTGAACGTACTGCCTGACTGAGCCAAGGTGAGACCGTCGTCACTAAAGCCCATCCATTTCTGTAGCTGGCACAGCAGTAGCTTACTTTCCATTCAAGGAAGCTTGCAGGCCCCGTTGCTGAGCTGGGTTCTCCATCCGGCAATCGTCGCTTTTCCGCTCGTCCCGTTCGGGGAGTGCTCAGGGGGGGTTGACCGAGCAAGCATCCACCACCAAATCTCTGCAGCGCCGCCGTTTCACCGCATCAGCTGTCTGTACTTTTCTTTTTACCCCGAACGGATCCCCGCTTGGCCCGGATTTGTGTGAGCGCCACGCCATCTCTCACCAGCCCGGAACGAACCTTCACCATGTCAACTCGTCCGCAATGGCGCCTGCTGCCGGGGACCGTCCCTGGTATTCCGACCCTTCTGGTTTCCGCAAGTTTCACAGCCGAGTCATACAAAGTGCAAGTCACAGACCTAGCCAACGTCTGGGCTGAGTCCCTGGATAGGAAGCATATCATCAAACGAGGGCTCGTGGAGGATACCAGTATTGACCCCACAGACGGCCCTGACCAGTTGCGGAGAATGACGGAACTCATACGGGCTGCATTCGACGTTGAGGATGCCGACAACCCCAACACGTCCTTGAGTATCGGGCACGACAAAGACGATGTCCTCCTGATCAACGTCACATGTGTACTTCCCAGGCCCCTGAAGCCGTTCAGGTGGCCTATGCACCTGTCGAAGTGCCCGCATGCTTCCATCGCCACGGAGCTTGTGCTGCCGCTGGTCGTAAGTTTTGAAACCCGCGCCCGCCAGATAGACCAACTCGTCGCCGCTCTTCGGGAGAAAGATGGTGTCATCACGCGTTTGGTCGACAAGCTCGAAGCGACGGGGATTGGCCTGGAGAATGTCTTCAGCGGGCTATCAGGAAAGCGGAGGATGGACAGAGCGATGGCGGAGAAAAAGGTAAAAGGTCTCGCCCCGTTCTCGGAAGCCGACTCCCGCCGGGAAGCTGGGGAACCACAAGTATCCACAACCACGGCAGGCGTCTCCTCCATCCTCAATGAAGTCTTTGGTGGGACAGGCTTGAGCTATGCTCCTGATGCAGAATTGGAAGCAGCATCAAGCCTCAATGACTGGTGGACGGCCATCGGGAAGGGCAAAGCTGTTGCACTCGCCGAGCGACCAAGGGAAAGTAAAACCGAGACGCCAACGACCACGCAAACGGCTAGGGGACCCTCAAGCGATGATGACGACGAGTTCCAGGTTCAGGCTACACCCTCCAATCTATCATCTTCACGCAAACGTGGTGGTGATACTCGTGTCGATGTGGTTGATGAAGACGGGACGTCAGATGGAGAGGACGAAGCAACGATTTCACACAACGTATCATCATCGACACGTAGCCATGGCGCGAGGATTGGGGCCCTGGGCGCGCGCAGGCAACCGCAGCCGAAGCCGGCCCCTTCCTCTCCGCGGATGACACCTCCGAGCAAAATACCCGCGCGTCACAGACGGCCCCCCAGCACTGCGGGGTCTGAGACAGCATCTGACAATGGCAATGAAGACAGGCCGGAGAGACCTTCGTCACCTCGCTCTCCCCCGCAACCCACCCAACGGAGAGGCGGGCTGGGTCGTATCGGGGGCAAGCCCAAAGACGTCGTTGAATCATCCCGTTCCCCCTCTCCACCTGGCTCCAGCAAAGCTGGCACACCTCCGAAGAAACACAAGCTTGATGTTATCGGTAAAAAGGTTGACGCAACACCGTCACCACGGGCGTCAACTTCAGGCGAAGGGCCAAGAGGCAGGAGCCCGAGTCCAGGCACCACAAAGGCAGAATCCCCGCGAGAGACGTCACAAGAGCGAGCGGACCGCAAGAGAAACGAGTTGCAGAAGGATCTGGAGAGGAAAGCCGCTGCAGGCCCGGCAAAAAAGAAGCGCAAGTTTTGAAGAGAGAACCTAATGACCACTCTCTCATCGTCAACACGTTGCACATCTTCTATAGAGGCGCCGGGAAAACCGGATCTGCCTCCCAGTTACTTCCTATCATCCTAAATACATGCCTGAGGGCTCGTTTCCCAACAACCCGCCGTTCCCACCTTTACCCTTTGTAGTGATCGGTGCACTCGAGGTCGAGATTTCTGGGGGCTTGGTTCATGCAGAACGCTTGGCGGGTGCCCTCTGGGCTGACAACATCAATCTCCAACACATGGATGTCATGGCATCCTGCAGCGCTACTACACGCCAGCGAAGCAATGAGCGGCTGGTATTTCTCGGTTGTCTTTCCCTTGAATCGCCTGAAGAACACGTTCTCGATCGTCACCCGGCTAGGATGTTGTTGGCAGAGTGTCAGGTTGCGCTGGCCGTAGCACTGGGTGATCTGGACAGCGTAATCGACATTGTCGACAGTCATATCTTCGAACGTTATGTTGCGGACTCGCCCCGATCCACCGCCCCCTTGGAGATCGGGCGACAGTGCTGAAGGAGTGTTTGGCCACGCCTTGATGCGGGCGCCATCCGATCCGTTGTGCAGGCTGATGTTGCTAACCATAATGGACTCCACGATGTCGAACTCCCCGGCATACTGACCGAGGCTGCCGACACTGATCCCGTGCGAACCGTTGCAAAAGAGCGATTGCACCAAAATGTTCGTGCTGTTCGGCTTGAAGGAGACACAATCTGCCATTACACATGAGAAAGTCAGCTCCACGTTGGCTACTCCCCGGGAGAAGCAGTACGCGTGACAACTTTCCGCTGCCCACCCTCCCCGGATTCTCAGCGCGCTCAGATCTTGCCTGCTGGAGAGCTATGGCAGTTTGTCCCCGATGCATCGGTTCAACTTACCATCGCTATTATTGATGACCGAATTCATGATGGTTACATCTCGGCTGCGGTATGTGTCCCATCCGTCGGTATTTTTAGCCATGTTCTGACTGACGCTCGCACCAGCAATGTCGATATTGTTGAACACGACGTTGGAAGCATTCGCGACGAAGTGATAGTACTGTGGGCTACGCCGCAACCTCAAGTCAGAGAGCACGCTGTCTCTCAGCCCATCGATGCCGACAAGCACAGGCCGCAAGGTGTAGATGTTTCGAGCATACTCGTCGTACCACACCTGGCCATTCCCGTCGAGCGTACCACCTGCCTTGCGTCAGCCATCAAGTACAATGCATATACAGGTGTTTCGGGCTACCCTCCCGCCCCGGTCCTGCGGTGTCACAGCAGCTGTCGTGGGTGAAGCTCGGCTCAAAAGGAGGCCCGCGAAGAAGGGGCGATGGGTATCTCCTGACACCCAGCGGGCTCTTTTGACCACACATTTCGCACCGGAGAATGCCACAACTTTGACCCCTCTTTGGAAGCCCCTCGTACGGCACACGGCGCTCGGTTTCGGAGACGACTCAAATTTTAAGGCCCGAATTGACCGCCGTTACGGCCGGGAGGGAGGACGAACGATGTGCTACGCTCGCAAGCAGAAAAGGGGAATTGCCAAGGAGGCCCTACCTCCGTAGATCCACACGTCTTCTCCTCCGAGCTTGAAGAATGAGGTGACGTTTTGGAAGAGGAACTCGAAGGAGTTGTTCTGCCAGTACTCAGTGTCGTTGCTGAACTGGATATGGCCTTGGATGTCTTCCTCAGCAAAGGAGTCAGCGGATGAGGACCCAGTTCCTCCAGCACGGTCAAGGGCGGACATGATCAGGTCATACCAATGTCAACATGCCTCAGGAAGGTCAGGTCGATCGCGGTACGAACGAGATACGTTACGCCCCGGAGAAAGAGCACATGGCCCCCATCGTTGCACTGGTGGAAGGCGAAGAGGATGTTTGGGGAATCGTCTGTGATCCCGTCCCCGTACGTGTTCACGACGCACACCTTGGAGCTTGATCGCCGTGGGGGGTTCGGGAAAGGAACTCTCGGGTTATATGGCGCGGGAATGAGTGTTGGTCTCGGTGAAAGCTGGTACTCCAGCGCCAACGCTAATGAGAGCGCCGCGGAGAGGAACACCAAGGGCTTCATTTTGACCATCGACCACCTTTGACATCAGGAGGATGGATACTTGTGCTACGCAAGCGACGCTGAAGCAAATGGGATCCAACTCAAGATGTGAGGAGACATTCCAGGGCTTCTCGTTTACCCGGTAGATACGCGAGATCGCGGAAGAATGCTCGCTGGATCGATCTGTTCAACACTCGGGCAGCAATATGCGAACTTAACCGCATCATCGCAAATTTACACATCACTAGCTTACCGTCACAACCTTTCCTCTTCGTCGCAGCAGCTAAACTTGATGTTGTTGTTGTTGTTGTTGTTGTGTCAGTCTCGAGAGAACCCCTTGGACATTTTGCGGCTGCCGCGGGTTGGTTCAGGAGTTCCCAACGCCAGCTGGATGTTTCTGTGGCTTCACATGCACCCTTTCGTCACAATCAGGGCAGGCGACAGGAACTGCACCGGGGTTGACACGGTGACCGCACTTCTGCGGTTTGCTCATGCTCAGGGCTGTGGGCTGCAAATTGGCTGATGGACATAGCGAGAAGATGGCAGCCAGTCGCACCCTCCAGCGCTCTCAACCCCACGCCTGACAAACAGCACCATCGCGCCCGCGTTCTGCTGGTCGATAGACCATGCCAGGCCTGCACGATCACGATCGTCATCTTGATCTGTCACCTATCAAACCACCCGCCTGCCAATGAGGTCGGTAGGTTGCATCGCGCTGTCCGGGTATCTGGCAACGACGCCTGCGAGCAATACCGCATCCGGTCCTGATACCGTGGGCCCGTCAACACCCACGGACACGGAGCGGGATGGCACCTCCCCCCATTCGCCGGTCCTGCGCGGGAATCCCGCTGCCAAATGACAGATTGACATATCACCCACGGGCGCTCATGCATCTGCTCGGAACCGTCTAGCTCTTTGATGCGCGATGAAGAAATTGGAAAGAAACCTCCGGGAACGCCTAAAGTCTTGCAGCTTCGCCGGCTTCAAACACCACGGAGTTCGAGCCTGTACGACCCCCGTGTGGAGCCCCGTTCAGCATGGGGGGAGCCGGCCATCTGCATGATACTACTGCAGCCTCTTCCGAATATGCACTACACCAGCACCGATGGACCCCCCTATCAGCTGAATTCGGTTCCGCCTCCCGGCTTCCTAGCTGCCGTCGCGAAAAGGCGTCGTACGCCGTGGCGTCGAACGAGGCCAGATTCGGGCATTTTCTAGCGACCCATGATCTCCGTTGACGGGTGTGCCAATGCAAGTTCGAATGCAACAGGGATGGATGGGGCTCTTTTCAGTTCGCGGCCCCTGCCGGGGAACTTCCAGTCGGCATCTCCAAGACTTCAGCTTCATCCCTCTCTCTCCCTCCCTCTCCCTAGATTCGGAAAAGCCCGCGCAACAAAAGCATGTCGATTAGGGCTCGGCTTCCATCAAGTCGCCGAGCGGCGTTCTCCCTCGGGCCGATCACCCAGCACCCAGCGGCCGGCTCATGTATTGGGCGAGGGTGGGCACTAACATTAGGAGGGAGCTGTTTGCCAATCGCATGCCTCGCAGGGGGAGACGCCCAGACGCTGGGTTGGCCGTCTTTGCCATTCACGTCTTGCAAGGAAACAGCTGCGATGGTGCCTGCTCTATCTCGCAGGTGTCCACGCAGCTGTGAGATTCTAGCGGCTTGCGGGACAGATGGGTTCGCTGATGCGCTACTACTCTGTACCCACTGTCGCATCTCAAGGCAACACGCTGGTGCCACCGTCCCATGTACCTGGTTGGGCGCCGATACTATCGAGATCGAGCGGGAAACGCGGAGCGATCGACGGCCCCCAGCTACCAGAAATCTGGTCGGAGCAATGAGAGAGCGCTTTGCTTGACCGCTGATCCAGGATGATGCCTCTTGTGGGCAAGGTCGGGGCCTCGGGCGCGCATCGGGATTGGTGGCCACGCCATGTATGCCTGGTTCTCGCAGCAGCAGCAAACGTTGGTAGGAAGTGGGATTCCCCCCTTCATCCCGTCACCTGCACGACAGCTCAACAATTCTCCACGTTTTGACACCTGTCACTTCACGGCAAACCTGACTCCCCGGTTTGTCTGAGCCGAGGACGCCACGCGCATCACCTCCTATTCTGGCGAGGCGCGTTGCCAGCGTGCATTCTCTTCGACACATGAGACCAGTGAGGGTGTGTTTCTCCGCTGTGTTTGGCCCTCTGACCGACATCTGGCATCTGGAGATGGCTGCACGTCGGCAGTAGAGGACAGAGTTGGCAGCTCCGCGAAGCAGGACGGAAAAAGGGAGGGAAGCTCGTTGGTGAGGGGTGAAGCTCCCACCTCCCCGCCCTGGTCACCTGTCAAAGACTCTCCGCAGGTCCCACAATGCGGCATCTGCACCTCTTTGCGGAACATTGCACACCAAAGAGCTAGGCGTTGCGTCACCCTGGCCAGACGAATCAGTTCGGGTGCTGGACCCTTGGACGCTTCGAAGACAACGGGGAAGGGGAAAGGAACCCGCCACATGAAGCAGCCGGTGACACCCACGAACTAGATTCTATGATCGTCCGTCATATCTCGCATGCATCGGTGCCATCGTCTGCACCCACAATCTCCGTCCATCGGTTGCTAGCTACTCTGGCTCGCTTCATGTACTGTAACCAGGCGGGCCGCTCCATTTGGTACCCCAGAACAAAGGATACTCCCAGGACGGGTATGCGAGGACATTGACACAGGCAGCTGCTTTTCAGTGTTCACTCTCCCTGCATGGCGCAGACGGCAAACGGAGGGCGACTCTTGCTCCGACCCGAGACCGTGACCGGTTTCGGCCTGTGCGAGGCTGCCGCATTGGGGGAAGATGGAGGGTTGGTGACAGACTGCCAGCCAACCCTCAGCTAACGCCACTGTTCTCCCATTTCTTGCGCGACCGCGGGCAACTTGCTACCCCTCCCCTGCCGACAACTGCCTTGCCCAGCCGTTGTCGAGGGGAGCATTGCCCGCCACTTCTCTCAACGCTACGTTCCTATGGTTCCCGTTGCTCTCGACAGCATGCGGCCGCCTTGACGACCCTCGCCATGAAAGATCAATCTATGGGCCGAGAGGGAACCATCACGTCTGGATGCGGGTTCGCAAGACCAAAAGGAGGCCCTGCTGGTGCTGCCGGATATGTTAATCACAGCTAAGTTGCAGTGGCCTTCGATACACAGCTTTGCCTGTGAGGATGCACGCTGCTTGACAAATGGGGCTTTGTGGTTCACGCGCCTCGTGGGAATTGCCGTTGAACCAGCCATGGAGGCCGTTTTGTGTCCTGCATGGTTGGTCCGCTCGTCCCCGTAAGGCCGTGACCACCAGACCGCCATGCAAATGGTAGAGTCAAAATGGCTCGGACGGCGTGCGCCCTGAAGCCCTGAATTACGAGCCGGACGTGGCTTGGTCAACGGCGGGGAGCACAGTGCAACTTTGGAAAACTCCACGCGCAGAAACTGGGCGGACTGCTTCCGCGCGCCCTGACCACACATGCGAGTATCAACCTTGCATCCACTGACCACGCGGCCAATGGGCTCCGCACACTTTGCCGAAAACCTTGAAGAGTCGAAACACCACAGCAGAGAAAGTATCGCAGAAACGCAGTGCCCGGCTGGCGCGATTGGTAGCGCGTAAGACTTCTACAACATCGCACTCGAGTCATGAGAGGTGCTGGAGTTCCATCTCAAGGCCGTGGGTTCGAGCCCCTACGTCGGGTGTTCCTTTTTGCCCGCTGGCCATCACATTGCGTCTGTAATCACGGTTACATCCCCATTACGTCCCGCGGGTTGTTGGCGACTCTCGAGGCTGTCTTGCAGCGGGGGTGGCCGCCCAGATCACGCCCATGATCGGTCCTGCGACAGGGGGCGATCGCAGACTGTGCCCATCCGCGCTTAGGGCTCGCTCGTTCGCCCAACCCTACAGCGCAGCGCGGTTACGATAAGCCTAGATTCATTTCGCGGCTTTTTAGCCTAGGGTTGGTCGAGGGCCCTGTCAGGCTGATCCAAGTGCGCGAAAAACGCTCGTTCGGCTGAGCTTGCGGTGCGACGCTCTCTTTGCGGCACATCCACGGATGTTTTTGGTCGCGCGCAGCACGACACGTTGATCGGCCCCCCTATCGGTGAAAGGGTATCCCATTTTGCTCGCTCGACGCAGATGGGCATTTCAGGTCTTGACGCTCCCGCACAGTTTTTGCAGCAGATTTTTCGCTCATTTGCGGGTTTGGCCTTTAGAGGGCGCGCTACGTACTCGGCGGAGACACTCTCTCCATCGCCTGGGGGTCCTGTTGTCACAGCCAACGACCACCCCTGTCAGCATCGCACGCCAGTCATTGGCTACTGGATACCGACAGCACGGAACCCAATCACAGCACACCATCAAGAAGGGATACATATTGACCCACACCTCGAGGAAACGCGCTATCTCTGCGGCCAGGCTACCAGGCTGCCCGTCGCCCCCAACGAGACGGCCATTACGACAAAAAGGGACGGGCGAAGTGGTTGGACAGAGCGGAGTCTGCCAAGCGGCGAAGGGGGCCCGTTGGGGGCCTGGGTCTGCCCTCCCATCCAACTTGACCCCCCTCCCCCCCCTGTGATCATGGGACGATGGAGACGATGGAGACGATTGCGGGGTCAGAAACCCACAGTAGCTCTTACACAAGAACTTTGCCGAATACAGCGTGATGGTCCCCTCCATCGGCGACCACGACGACCTCCGACCGCCTGAAACAGAGAGAGCCGATAGGACGAGGGCGCGATACCACGCTGCGAGGGCCAGTGGTTGTGGTTGAGGTTGCATCGATCACTGATGATCGCAGGCACAGCGCACAGCGCACAACGTGCATGGAAGCGCCCGCACGATCCACTGGCATCGGAGGCATCACCCAAAGCAGCATACACTGTTGTGTCCTCGACCACACCAGCAACCTACTATTGATCTGCCGTTGTCAAGAAACGTTTCAACTTCTACCTGGACTCCCATACTGTCAGTATCTACCGTCCACGCTGCAAGCAGGTCGACATCTCGAGTCTTGCTGCCTGCTCCCCACGTTGCAGCAATGGCGCGCCGGGACCAAGTTGCGGTCCAGCTGCCGCCCAATACGGGAGCGGAAAGCACGCCAACGCAGTGCCTCAAATCTCCTGCCTGCGCCAAACGCATGCCGCTGGCAGGGCTCCCTCTGCCGCGCCTAAGACTACGACTAGGGCTTGCCGCGCACCGATTGCCGCGGCCGCCGGGCTGGACCAATGGGCGCACTCGCACCTTTCTGCCTGCTGCCGGCTCTTCTCCTTACTTTGGTCGGGCCACTGACAGCCGCGAACAGATCCCAGATCTACGGATCGAATCATGCCAACGGCGGTAACACGGCATGAACTTCCAAATAGCTCCTACAGCCCCCTTCCTCTTTCTGTGCCCCTCGCGTGTCCATGTCTCTGTACTTGTGTCGACGAGAAGCCGCTTGTATCGGCACTGACGCCCCCCTTGGCGAATCGGCGACCAGTTGTTTACGAAAGGGGCGGGGGCGTGGGGGGGGCGTGTTGGTAGTCTGTCTGGGCTTCGTGTTGGGCTGCTTCCGGCACGTTTTTGTTTCGCAGAAAAAGAGAAGAATGAAACGAAGAACCAACAGACTTGCATGCGGCCACCAGCGGGCAGGAGTAGCAGTCCCTTTTTTTTTTTTTTCTTCCCCACTATGCCTCCATTGGTATGGCATAGGCATGGGCATGGCATGGCATGGCAGGATCGCGATGGGTGGGCGAGGCAACAGAGCCGGTTGGTGAGAGGGTGGGGACATTCCGCGCGCCTGTCACGGCAAGAGCCGACACCTCATCCTACACCACGGGGGATCCTCCCGCGCAAGCGCAAGCGCACAATCTATAGGGCAGGAGAGGAGAGTTTGAAGATCTCCCCTGCGGGGTTGACTGTCTGTCGTACGATGCTACGGCACCGTCTGGCTGTCCGCTTGCACTGTAGTCGTTGCAAAACACGCCCTGGCTGGCTCACACCGGTGGTTGCATGCGTGTCTGGGTGTTTAGTGATTGGAGCCACACAAGGAACATATTGCCATATTGTCACTGGCTAGCAGGCAGACGGACGAACAGGTATGTGGACGCACGTGACGGGGATGTGGTGCTGTGGTGATGTCGCAATTTGATGGGATGTAAGCATATCGCCAACCCAACAGGCTGATGTACGGGGGCATCAAACCCTCTGCCAACCGTCTTCCCCATGGGGGCGTGGCCAGCCGAGACCGGCCACGAGGGCAACGGGCGGGCGTTTTGGTCCCCGACGCCAGACCAGTTGAGTTCTGCGGGGGAGAGAAGTTTCCCTCGGAGAGAGGGGAGGGGAGGAGGGGAGGGGAGGAGGGGAGGGGAGTTCGCATTCACCTGACCTGTTCCTCGGGCGGACAGGCGGCGACCAGCGCATGGCATAGCGCACGTATCAAAGAAGGACGTCGTTGTGAAGGGCAGGCCGGTTGAGGAACCAACAGCGTTTACGACGCTACTTGTCGGGCCGTGGAAGAGGGAGCTACGCTCTCGCGCAGGCAGGAGGCCTAAGCGGGGACATGGAGACTCGAAGACGGGCCATAGACGGAAGAGACAAGAAAGGGAGGCCTTGCGGGGAAGAAACGGTAAGTTCCTTGATCGTCTTGCGTGACTGTTTTTGCTTTTTTTTTTTTTTTTTTTTTTTTTTGCTCAATGAGGCGTGAACCCGGCGTGGAAGCCACGAGGTCTTGAAGCTACCCACCCACTCCGCTTCCCACCTCTCAGCAAAGATGGCAGAAAAATTTGTGATGTGCGAGGATGTCTTTGGGGGTGCGGTGAGACACGAGGAACGCGCGCTTTTCCATCTGGCACTAGTGAATCTGGAGTGATAGATAGATGACAGAGGTTGCCTGGCATATGGCATATGCTGAGAGGGAGGGGGGATGGGAGTGACTGTTGCGCTGCTGTGGCGCGAAGCTTTTCAGGGCATTTTTCTTGACGCGGACACTGTGCTAGCTGGCTTCTTGAGGGACTCACAGCATGGAATAAGGGTTGGGACATCGCACGTAGGGTTTTTCTTTACCTGCGACAGGGTCAAGAGTGTTCGAGGCCCAGCAGACACCCTCCCAAAACGCCTCCCATGTCACCATCGTACGATGTTCTGAGATGGCGGCATCTGCATTGGCGCCGCTTGTCACTTGTGGCTGCCCGTGGCGTCGTAGACAACTCGCCAGCAAAGAGCACAGAAAAAAGCCACCAGGAAGCCAACCCAGTGCCGACACCAGCCGGGCTGCCCGGCCTCGCCGCGCAGCCGATCGGCATCCGAGGTTCTCACTAGCCGAAGCACTATTCTACCTCTTGCTACTGCCGCGTAACTACCGCACCCAGTGCCGCCAGCGAAGGGACACGCACATGCAACTGCAACTACCTGCGTGCGCTGCCAAATGGACGAAGGGAATTGAGCTCAGAGACAACACAGTCCCGCCCACACTTTGCACTTTGCACATTGCCCATGGCCTGCCAAGCGCCTGCTGCTGCTGCTCACTTCCACACGAATTGCAATACTCTCCCACTTTCGCATTTGGAAAACGGCGGGATTGGAATGGACAGTAGCTATTATCGGCACTGCTTGCACCCCAACGCTATGCTGCCACCTAACACAGGGAGACCTCCCTGTGTCTCCCTTCCCGCTGTCAATCCAAGACTAGTTGCCTCGTGTCGAACGACCCCCCCCCCCCCCCCCCCCCCCCCCCCAAAAAAAAAGTGCCTAACATTTTCCCAAAGCAGAATGACCAATTAGCTTGCATCATTCCCCGCGGCCGCTTCCAAAAAACCGATAAGCTTCTTTGGCCCCCATTCTGCTGAGTGCCGCAGCCGCCGCCTCGGCCGCAGCGCTGCAACGAGACAGCAGACCGTTTTTTTTGTTTTCTTTTTTGCCTTTGCCGTGCCTCATAGGGGCATATGAGTTGGAGGGGACGTAGGCGCGCCAACGACAACGACAACGACAACGACGACCAAGGTGAAGAGCACTCTGTCAAAAGTACACGTGTAAATGTGAACAATGAAAAAGCCATTCATGTTTCCATTCCATACCAACGACCATGATGCATGCATCAACGCAAAGACAAGCGCAACCGCAAAGTAAAAACCACCAGCAAAAACCAAGCTCGTCCACCCCCAAGTGTTCCCCAAGTCAAGTGCCGCCCATCTCCCATCCATGCGTGCAAAAGCAAAACCTAGCAGTTTTTCGTTTCCGCGCCTCTTTCCCTTTCGCCGGTGCAAATGCTATGTATGCTAGCCCGTCCAGTCAGTGCTGTGAGCGCCGCGCCGTTTCCGTTTCCGTTCCCAGAATATCCCTGTCCTTTATCGCCAACTCCATCAGACAGGCCCCTGGAGAAATCGCCAAGTAACAAAGACAAAAGTTGGGGGACAAGAACGTTTTAGTCCTCGTATCTGCTGCTCTGTCAAGGCAAAGCAGGACGAGGCAAAGCAAATGCAATATCGGAAGGCGGAACATCCGTGCGGTGTTGCCCATGTCTCGCAAAGCGCCCGTACCGTTCCGCTGGGTTCAAGGCACCAGTGACGTTCCTCCACCAAGTGCCAACGAACCGACCCCCAAGTCCAGCGCTAAACGGAAAAAAAAAAAAAGAAGGAAAAAAAAAACAACCGAAAATACAACCCCCGAAGAGCAAAACGGAAATTTGACAAGAAAAAAACAGGGCAGTGATCAACTAGTAAACCGAGCCCAAAGGCGATCGATCGAACCGATGTGAGAAACAGAAATGTAGTAAAAAATAAAAGTGTTCGGGTCCAGCACCCAGCGCCGCCGCCCCACAAGCAGTGATCCCCCATCCAGCGTAGCGTGGTCCGCCGCCAGTCGGGCGCCCACCACCAGGCACCTGGAGCGGGAAAGGGAAACAAGTGCCCGAGACAGACAAGAAACCAAGACATGGAGAGGAGAGAAAAGAAAAAAAGGCAATGTTCGAGACTCTTGGTCAGGGAACTGACCGGGGTGAACTGCTGCAGTTCCTTGCCTCGCCTTACACCTTTTTGCCTTGCGTGCGGTTGCTCCTGATCCTGCTGCTGTGGCAGCTGCAAGAGACGCGCGAACCAGAGCATGGACGACACCACCCAAAAACCCGGTCGGCGATCGACCACACCCCTCAGTGCCGATGTGGTTAGCGGGAAAGAGAGGGAAAGGGAAGGCTTGGCATGGACCCCAACACCCAGTATTACCCCAATTCGCCCCTGTCCACACCACACCTTGGTTGCATAAATTCTGGGGACGGCCCAATGAGAAGGGCGGTTCTTCTGTTGCTGTCTGCGTCTAACTGGGCAGGGCGTTAGCGCATCGAGTGCTCGCCGGGGGTGATCGAGGCCGCCTCCGGGTGGTGTGCGATGCGCATTTGCGCTAACGTTGTCTAGCCCCCAGAGATGCCTCCTCGCCAGGCGTCGTCCGTTCCGGTGGCCGTTGCCGCCGCTCAGAATGTCTGCGTCCCCTCGTGTGCGTCTTCCTTGCGTTTTCGTTCGTTCGTGTGTATTCCCTCCCGGCCTCTGCCGTTGTCCGCTAGGTACATGTTCCGCTCCGGAAGAGGCGATGTGATGGGTTGCTTCGGGTACGCATGTCGTTGCCTTGGGAGTCGTGCCGACATACATTGCCGCTAGACGCTCGCCTGGCTTTGCCGCTTGCAACGCGCTGCGCCGCAGTGTGCGCTGCGTTTTGTGGTCGCTGCTGTAAAGGGAAGGAGCGGAAGAAGTGAAGTACTATCATTAGGGGTTGTTACGCTAGGTATTCGTAGTATCGGCGTCGATGTACACCCCTCCTGTGCGTCTATCTCGTTCTTTTCCGTGCCATGTCGTGTTATCCTCGCCTGGTAGCAAGGCTCAAGAGAAGAAGAGGGAGCAGAAAGTGGTGTCAGTATTGCGGGTGGTACGCCGCCGCTCGATCGTCTGGCCACTCGAAGCGCTCCACCATCTCGTCGTAGACTCCCACCTCCACACTACCAACCGTTGCCGCCGGATGGGGGTAAGGGTACCCCGCGTCCAGGTCGTAAGATCCGTTGCTGCTGCGGCTGCTGCTGCTGGGGGCGGCAACGCGGTGCAGATCGGGGAGTAGAAGGCTGTCGCTGTATGAGGGCTCGGGGGTCATCGGTTCATCCACGCCCGATTCGCTGCACGGTGCGTGCGCATGTGGGTGCGCGTAGTCGGCAGCGTACATGGCTGCGTGTGTCGAGTAGTCGATGTAGGCGGTGGCGGCGGCACCGTACGCGGCTACATCGCCTATCATGGACGTCAGGGGGTGGTGCCCAGCATGAAGTTGGTGGTGAGCCGCCGCCATCGATGGGTTGTAATGTTGCGCGAGGGTGTGCATAGGTGAAGATGTGTTAGTGGCGTGGCCGTGGTGCCGACTGCTGCGCGACCTGCTGCCGCTCCCGCCGCCGTGAGAGCCCTTTTTGCCGTTGCTGTGACCAGCCGATGGTGATCCGAGGTGTGCGTCGCGGCCGCGGTGGTGATAGCCGCCGCCCTGTCGACCTGGGTGACGCGGGTTGTTTTTGCTGCGGTAGCGCGTCGTGCTTATTACGCCGTGTTTGGCGAAATAAGGCTCGAGATACCACTCGGTTGACTTGGCGTTCTTGTTGTCGCTCACGCCTGCGTCTGAGGACAGACATAACCTGCCGCTGCCATCGATGCCATCGTTGCTGAAGGCGCTGCTGTGTCTTCGCTCGCGCTTGGTGAAAGCCTATCATGGTCAGCGAACAAGTTGTTTCCGACAGGAAAGAGAGGAATGCCTACCTGGTTCATGCTGAGGTTGTGGCGGATGCTGTTCTGCCAGCCCTTGGTGTCGCTCTTGCCTTTGTCAGTGTTCTCCCGGAACCATTGGTACAGATCCTGCAGCGTCATGGCGTGCCGCGGCGTGCTCATAAAGGCGCGGTAGATGAGCTGTGCGTACGGCTCCTCTTGCTTGCTGCTGGAAACGTTGCCGGGCGTGCCGCCGCCGCCGCTGGCTGGGCTGTCTACGGTGCTACTTTGCGGGCTGGGGCAGTGGTGTCTTGACGAGATTTCTGCTGGGTAGTCTCCCAGCTCCGACTTTATTGTTGGACTGGGCAGGTCGATCTCGGCCTTGAGACCGTCAAAGGACGAGCTGCAGGCAGACAGGGGGCGCGCAAGTTCTGAGACGGCGGAAAGACCGTCGTGGGCAGCCATCGGGTATGGCGCCGTCTGGTAGACGCCAAATTGGTCGTCCTGTTGGAGTTGGAAGCTGGGCTCGGAGCCGTCAAAGCTCTGGCTGGGAGTGTACCCTCCGGAGGCGGGATAGGATGTGGCTGATGGGAGATAGCTCATGTCGGGGTATGGTTGTTGGCTGAGCGAGCGAAACTGATCTGCCGAGCCCCAGCTGCTGCGAGGGGAGGACTGATTGGAGCACGCTTGGAATGCATAGACAGCGGCTGCGGGAGAGTTGTGTAGAGCGTAGTGCTCAAATCCTGCTTGCTGGCTCTCTGGCGTCGTATCGTACTGTATTGTTTCTTGACAGGCGTAGAGGCTGGCGTTGGCGGGATGGCTGGAGTACTCTGGCTCCATCTTCACGTATTGCGGAGACATTGGTGGCGAGTGGGAAGAAGAAGACGAAGACGAGGCTTGCTGATGTCTCGGGTCGGCAGTAGGTTGAGTGGTCGTGATGGAAGGAGAGGCGTTCCGGTTAATAGACTCTGGACCCATCACAAACGAAACAAAGACAGGTACGCCTCGTCCCGGACAAGGGAGGAGGGGGGGTCGGGGTTTATGATGAGAGCGGCAAACGCTGATCGTGGTGCGGCTCCCGTAGGCGAGACAATGTGGCGCGGCGAGGATGTGAGCCCTACAATACGGACCGAGATGCGGGACTATGTCTGGACAATGCACGAGTCGAAGTGTCGAAGAAGAATAGCCGCAGGCGCAGGCGGGATGAAGGGGAAGAGCGGGCGGTGGTGTCGTAGTTAAGACCGTGGCGTCTGTTGGTCTGAGATGGGGGGACTAGGGGGCGTGAACTGGCGGCTGATGTGAAGAAGGGGGGAGGGGTGGGAGAGAGATCTTGGTGGACAAGGGGCGGGACAGCTGCAGCATGGGCCGAAGGAGATATCGCTGCATGCAACACCAGAGACCCCGGACCTGGACAACTGATCTGACCCTGGGGAATTCAGTATGCCAGGGCGTGCCAGACAGGCATCCAACGCCGCAAGCCTAAAAAAAAAAAAAGGTTGGACTGCTGGAGGGCGGAGGGCAGCGGGCAGCGGGCAGGGGTCAGGGAAGGAGAGAAGCGCAGGTACAATACAGTGCTGTGTCAACCGTGGACTGGAATATGGACGTGGAGCCAGACGACAGAGCAGACCAACGGCAATGACGGGCCAGACGGATGGATGCAAGATGGGCGATGCCAACGCACATGGGCGGGTAGGATGATGCTCTTCTGCTGCTCTGCTGCTCTGTTCTGCTGCCGGCTGCGTGTTTTTGGATGTTTTCCTCTATCTGGCCAGGCGTGAGAGGAGGGCGGGCGCAGCTTGTACCTCTTGAGCGTGCGCTACCTGAGATGGGATCAACGGTGAATGGGCCGTGGAGCCATCTCTCCACGACTCCACGGAGGTATCGCCAGGTATTGTGCCCATATGTGTGTGTCCACCGGTGTAAGGTAGCAGAAGTACATGAAGCCGGTACCGCCATGTTTCTACACACTGCGTCTGCGTGTGCTGCTGCTTGTGTGCGTGTGTGTCTCCTATGTGTCGTGCTAGGAGCAACGCAACAAGCAAAACAGCGAGCAACCTACAGGGGAGGTGGCCCGTGAGGAAAAGAAAAAAAAAGAGTGCAAACGAAACGAAGGCGCGAAGAGTGAGAAGAATGGCAGTCTGGGAGGTGAGCGAATGTGGCGCTTGGCATTGCAGCCCATCTGCGGGCACCAAGCCAGGAAGGCTAGGCCGCAGGACCAGGGGGGGGGGTACCAGTATGTATGGTACCTGTCGCCATGTACTGTACAACCGCCGCGTAGAGGTACATCGACGATGCACCACGCCTTACACGCTCCCTCTGTAGTGTGCGTCGCCTCCACTTGGCCGTCACTGGTGGGCGGCGCTGGCAACACCCGTCTCGGACAGGGCTTCTGGGAGCTATGCCCGGAAAAATTAGAAAAATGCGGTTGGGCGATTACATCGGCCGGGCTCTGTGGCCGCGAAACCGGGCCACATGTTGTTTCGTTCGCAAGTGCGACCAGCACAGAAAAAGAGTGATGACCGAAAAGAGCTGACAGGGGCAGCTGGTACCGGTGCGGCGATGCTGTCAACCGATCACGAAACTTTGCCCGAAAACCTGCCCCGCCAACCACACCACTTTGTCTCCTTGTCTCCCTCCCCCCACGGCCGGGAAACTTGACATCTCGAAGCCCGTCACCGCTAACGCCGACACAGACTAGCTACCCACACGCGCAGCGTGGCGGTGACGGCGACGGTGCGTGACAATTGCTTTGTTGCTGCTGCCCTCGGAGGATGTCCGTCTGCTGCTGCAGCTTGACAGTCAGTCGCAGCGACTTTGCTGTGCACCATGCGCGGATGCAACTGCTGTCGCCCCCGGCCTGGGCTCAGGCCCGCCGTCGGTTCATCGCGCCGTTGTTACTTCTTCTGGCGGCCGCTCTTCTTTCTTGCGCCAACGACCGCGGAGCGGCCGGCGAGGCCTGGAAAAGGCGGGCGGGCAGTTGATTTCCATCTCGGCAAGTTGCAGTGTGGGCAGGCCTCTGAAACAACCAATCGCTGCGCCTGGCAAAACAACGGATGGTCTGTTGGTCCTTTGGGCCCATTGGCGATGCGCACAGCCGTTGGGTGTCGAGGCAAATGGACCGTGCAGTGAGCTCGTAATCGCAATATCTTCAAAGCATGCAGGCATGTTTCATTCTAGGAGCCATGTAGAAGAATGCCATGTTCATTTCGTTCCGGCCATAATGCTTGCCTCCGTTGGGCGCCGCCGCCTATCCCTGCGACGAGGGAGAAGGCAGAAGGCAGAAGGTAGCAACCCTAATCCTGTGAGTCCCCTATGTCATTGCTGCTGCTGCTGCTGCTGCTCGTCCGCTCGCTCGCTTGTCCGTCGTCCCGTCATTACACACGTTCGTCTCGTCTCCGAAGCAAGCGGGGAGAGTCCGCATCCACGCCAGTGTCCTGTTTGTCGCCGCCATCATCGGTTGATTCTAAGCAAAAATACCTGAACGGCTCCCGCAGCCATGTTTCACACTGCTCAGTCGGGAAACAGCATCGCCGCACATGACGAAACTAGATGGGGGTGGCCTCAACATGGAAGCCGCGGTGCTGCCCGGCGGGAAAGGCGAGGTGATGATCCCGGGAAGCCGTGTCACCGAGTGGAATATACCTTGAACGGTTCCCCTTGCCGGCCGTCGCTGCGCTACAGTCGGTCTGTCGGTCGGTCTGGGGCGGCCTTCTCCGGCCCATCACGCACGCTTGGTCTCCGAAACAGGCTGTTGCCGCCAACAGAGTCCAACACCACGTCTGGTTCGGGTGAGCTGCAAATACAAAGTACGGCGCTTGCGGAACCAACAAAACGGTCCCGTGCCGCTACTTGCGATAGTAGATCTGCGAACAAAGTTAGTGCGCTTCCTGGGGACTCGCCTGTCTCTCACCCGAGGGTAACATACCTTCTTGAACTGGAAGTGAAGTTGAAGGATGCCCTGCCAGCATGAGTTAGCCCAACGGTCATCACAAGAGGCCGGAACAGTAGAGCAGGGAAGAAGCATAGAGTCGAGGACTAAGCATGACTCGACCGAGCCTACGCCCCATATCACCACCGACGAGCGCGTAATTCGTGGCGGTTGTTGAGGCGGGTGTTGGTGGCTTGTGTCTGCGCTTGTCTCAAGAAGTCGGCCGTCTTGGCGGCCGATGCACCCTACGACGGTACTAATTCGGGAAGGATGGGACGCAATGAAGGTCTAAGACATACCTTGTCGAAACTACTCTTGAATCCACGTTCCTTCTTGGCGCTATAGTCCCACTCTCTGTCGACAATGCGGAAGGCAATGTCTTCGTATGGCGGGCCGGCGATGAAGCGGATCAAGCAGGTGTCCTCCTTGCCAGCGGGAGCAAAGGACTCGCCTCTACGGCGGCCATGTTCGCGTATCATCTTGAAAGTGGGCGCCTTGGTCTTGTCGATCAGGTCCGGGTAAAAGATGTTGAATCGATATCCTTGGACAACCTTGGGCGGAGGGTTGTCGTGGTCGTAGTGCGTCTGATTGTACTTGTTCCACTCGTACCCCATCTGCACACGGTTGAAATAACGCGGCTTTCTCGGGCGGTACTTGTCAGCCCAAAGAGGCTTTGTGTCACTGGGGAGGGTCTCTTCGCTGGTGAAAATCTCTTCACCTTCGCCCACACCCCGCGCAACTTCTCGGTCGTAGAGAGCTTTGGTGGCCTGCGAGAAGTCCTCGTTTCCGGTTGACGCGAAGCGAGCAGTCCCTGGTGGCGGGGCAGAGGACTGAGACGACGAGGATGCTGTTGCCGCTTGTCGTACCACAGGTTTGCTGGCTCCGGGGGCGAAGTTGGGGGTGGTGGTGGTGGGCAGGCCGTCGGACTCCTCCAGGGCCTTTGCCTTTTCTGGGTTCCGGGGCCTCAGCAGCCCGATTCTTGCGGCCTTGATTGCCTCGCAGACTTTGTTGAGCTTGGCCTTGGCCTTGTATACCAGCAAACTCTTCAAGAGCTCCTCCCAGTAATCCGTGTCGATGGGCTCATTAGACGAGAGCTTCGCCTTGATTTGCTTCTCCAGCGCTTCTAACTGCTCCAACGTCTTGGGGGCGAGAATCTTATCAACATCGGATGCTACCGAGGCAAGAGCTCTGCCCTCGGGGCCGTGTGGCTTGAGCTTCTGGCGCCGATGACCACAGAGCGCTAGCAGCGACGTCCAGTACTCCTTGTTCCTTGCGTTGGCCTCTAGTGTGTGGTAAGACCGAATGTCCTCGTCGAGCTCCTTGAGTTGATCCGCCGTCAAACTCTCCAGCACCTGCTCGGGTGCAGGGACATCTATCTCCACGTCCTCGTCGTCATCGTCAAATACGTCTCGGTCGGTGTCGATGAATCGTAGATTGAAAGCGAGGTAATCGATCGGCTTGGCACGGTTCTCGCGCACGCGGATATCCGCCTTCTTCTTTGCCTGCTTGAGCACGAATTTGTCCTCGTCGGCGACAAACTGCTCTGATTGTTCGTCCTGGGTGAGATACCTGCTACCGGAGGCTGTGGCGGCGGCTTTTGGCGGGGTCGGGCGAGAGGGTTTGGAGATGCGGTTGCTGGGGTTATACCGTGGGGCTATGATGTCTCTACCCTCGGATTTGCGAGGAGACCTAGACCCGTTGATCATCGCTAGGCGATCGGGATTCATGGTGGGCAATGTCGACGCGCCGGTAAAGTAAAGAGTTGTCGTCAAGAAATGCCGTTGGACGTTGTTTTTGGGATGTTTTGAGTGATGACGGATCGAAGGAGGCTTGCGAGGGTCGGCAGGCAAGAGCGAACCGCAGTGTGGAGACGACTTTCCTGACGGGTTCTGGAAGAAATGAGCGGTGAAAAACGGCAAAACCTTGCATGACCTCAGCGCCAAGACTCGATCCAGCTGCGCCGAGCTCAGCTACCCGCCCCGCCCCGCCGCGTTGAGCCGTCGCGCACTCGCGTTCAATTGGGCTGCACGAGCGATCATTCAGCCGACATCACAGAGAGCTTGCGCATTGCATCGCACCACACCTGCCGAAACCTGTGAACCGGTCATGATGCGAATGACGGCGCAATCTGGCAGCATGAAGCTTGCATAGAAAGCGAAAATAGGACGCGGAAAAGCGGGAGCGGACGCCATGGAGGCCGTGTACAGCATCGGTAATCAAGGGCGCATCATGCGCCGACTGCTCGGCAGGCCAACCGTCGACTCGTCCCACGAATCCGTTGGCGTCACCAGCTCGCCCCTTTCCGGCGCGTACCGCCCGGCAGCCTCTCAGAATGCTGTCTTTGCGGCCGGCGTCCCGATTGCCTGTCTCGATCGGTCTCCCAACGGTCTCTCGGCTGTCCTCGCCGGCCGCCACATTCTCAAAACGGTCAACTTTGAAGGGCTCGTCATCCGTGAGGGCCTCGACCTGCGCGCGCTATTAGCGAGCAACTCCGACCAGCTCTCAATTCGAGACGTCAAATGGCATGGCAGCTCAACCATCTTTACGGCCTGCGCGGGCGGCAAGATATTCCACTATGACTTGATGCGGGCCGGCGCCAATTCGAGCGGGGGAAAGGGCATCGACCACATAATGATAAGGGGGGACTCCCGTCAGGTCAACACCCTGGATATCAACCCCCATCGTGGCAGTTGGCTGCTGTCCGGCAGCCAGGACGGTATTGTGCGCTGCTTCGATATTCGCTCGCCGACGCAAACGCGCACTGGGCTCACATTCCCCGCCGCCCAAGCCTTCAAGTGCAATGCCGACGGTGTGCGCCACGTCCAGTGGTCGCCGAAAGACGGTTTCTTCTTTGCCTGTGGCACCGAGCAGGGCGTTGTGCTCAAGTGGGACATTCGAAAGGCGGCCGCGCCGGTGCTCAGGATCAACGCCCACGACAAGACTTGCTCGTCCATCGCCTGGCATCCCGATGGCGATCACCTCGTCAGCGCCGGCTGGGATAGCAAATGCCATGTGTGGGACATGTCCAAGACAGCCGAGAAAAGACAAAAGCCAAAATGGACCATTTCAACGCCCGCCCCCGTCGCCACGCTCGCATGGCGGCCTGGCCAGTGGTCTGCCACAGCTCAGGGGAAAAGAGCCTCTCAGATTGCTGTATCCTATGATGAGAGTAGTCAGAAGAGGTTTGGCATCAACGCCGTGCATATCTGGGATCTGGCACGGCCAACGATGCCGTACCGTGAGCTGCGAAGATTTGACAGCTCCCCAAGCGCAATGCTCTGGCATGACCAGTACCTCCTCTGGACGACCGGTCAAGACGGCTTGTTCAACCAGTGCGATGTGACCTTCGCGCCGAAGGTCATTGACCGTCAAGCCGTCTCTACATTGACTTTCTCTCCCCGAGGGGATGTTCTCATGTTTCTTGATGAGCGCGCTTCCTCACATCGACCCCGACCCCATATCCTACAGCACGAAAGCACCCCTCTAGGTTCCTACAGCTCGAGTCCCGCAACGCCCCGATTCAGTGTTAGCCGCAGCGACTCTGAAGATGACGTGATTGGCAGCTTCCTGGGGCCCCGTCGGCGAGGCAGTCGGAGGCGCCGCCCGAGCACTCGGTCCGCCGCCAACCTGAGCACAACGCCCCCTACTGGCTCCGGAATGGATGAGGCCCTGTCACTGGAGCAGACGATCAAAGTCACAGGAACTTATAAGCCTCAGCAAGCGATGGCGATCGGTCACGTTCCCGCCGGTGTCAATGTTGACGTCTACGAATACTTGACGGTCAATTACCTGGAAACGCTTCACCAACAGTTACCCTGCACCCCGGGAGGGAAGCCCCTGGCGGACCGAATCAACAAGATTCTGCAACACTACGCCAGTGCTGCGGAGAAGGTAAACCAGTTTCGCCTCGCGCAAACATGGCGCATTCTTGCGTATGGCATCGGCCTTGTGCTCCGCAGGCGAGCGCAATACCACTTCGACTCTCGGATGGAGAGCCTCAGGACAGCCTTCACAAAAAAGAAGAGTGACGGGAAACTGCGTCCTATTGGCCAAAGCCTGGAGATGTCGTTGGAGTTGTCGATGGACGGCGAAGTGACACCGCGGAAGGTCATGTCATCAAGCAGCCTCGACAGCAGAGCACACTCCTCCATGTCTCTCATTGCCCGAGAATTGGAAAGCACATCCAACGTCCCGACACCAATAGCTCGACCCGTTCAGGACGATTCCGAGGTCGACCACATCCATGGCAGCGGACGGGGAAAGAAGCTGACGCCAATCATTGAGCCCGAGAGCTTCACATTGCCCCCGGCTATCCACAAGCACGCGATCGAGAAGCGAAAACGCTTAGATTCAGAGCCTCTCTCTGTCGTGAGTCATGACAGTGAGAACACCCACGCAAGCACCGAGGGGTACGACTTCTACGACACAGAGGCCATCGCCAAAGCGGTAGACGTCCCGCACGCAAAGCCATCGATACCCCCAGTTCTCGACTACAGGGGCCATGGCTCTCCCAGCCGGGTGCGCAAGCCAGTTCTCAGGCAGGATTCCGACGAGAGCTTTGCTCAAGTCTTCTCCATCTCCGATGGCAGCCGCCGCACCACAGGGCTGACCAGCTCCTCTGATGGTAGCGTCCCGACTCGGGCGTCAATCACAGCTGCAGTTATCGGCGGCACCCCAACCACCGGCTCGAGCGAGGACGGCGAGTTCGCTAGCCGAATTCGCGGTAAACAGATGCAGAGTTCCCCGAATTCCCACATAGGATATCCCGTTCGCCGGATGTTGGAGAGGACCGACACAAACTTCAGCGCCTTCACAGACGAGCACCACCTGATCACACAAACTACTAGCGATAGTTTTGAGTCGCCATACCGCTCTCAAACAGACACCGATTTCCAACTAGGGTCTCCAGGGCAGAATGCCCCCTCAGTTGAGGTTGAGGATGTCGACGATGACCAACGGTCCCCATACATCATCGAGAGGGATTATCTGTGTTGGCCCAACGACCCTCCCTACCCCCATCCACTTCAATCTTCCTCCGGGTCTTCATCGCAACCAATTCCTCCCCTACAGCCTTACAGCCTCATCTCCCGCGCACTGGCTTTCGAGGCCAAGTCATCCGCCCTCAATGCCTCCGCCATCGTTCTTCTCCTCAAACCCCTTGTTCCTGACGACGTCATCGACTCGTTTCAAGCTGCTGCCATCCTTCGCCAGCACCACACACGCCTCATGAGTATGAAGTTGTTCGTTGAGGCCGCCCTACTCCGCAAACTCTGCATGAGAGGCTGGCCCGGCGGCGTGCTCTCATCCTGGGGAGAAGACTACCCCGCCATCTTCAACCCAGCGCATCAGGGCGTGCAGGCTGGCTTCCTCTGTCCTACCTGCCGCAAACCGCGCGAGATTGACCGCACCTCGAACTCAACCGACTCGGTATGGCGCTGCAACCGATGCAAGTCACTCATGTCGCCCTGCGCCGTATGCGGCCACCGCGATGTCCCTCCCGATAACCCCCTCCCTCCAACCCCAACCGACCATCCCTTCCCACTTCGACACACCGAACCCGATGACGAATCCGGCCCCATTCTCACTACGTGGTGGTACTGTCCCGGCTGCAGCCACGGCGGCCACTCCTCCTGCCTCCAAGCCTGGCACGCCGCCTTCGAAGCAGAGCACAACATGCTCGACGGTCCCACCGGTGACAATCCCCTCCTCGAATCCAGCGATGGCTGCTGTCCCTTTGACGGCTGCGGCCACGCTTGTCTTCCCGGCCGCGGTCGTGAGGAATCCCTCGCGGCAAGGTCAGAGGAAGTCACACGTGCCGTGCGCGAAGCTACCCGCGGAGCCGCCAAGGTGTCAGCCGGGATATCGGCCGGTATTGACAGTCTTGGTTCTGTCGCGGGGGGTATCGATCGGCTTGCTGCGGATGCGCATCATCACGGTCATGGTCATGGTCAGGGGGGGCATAGTGTAGAGCAGCAGAATACTGGGCATGGGGTGAGGAGCGATGGGAATGATGTGCCGCAGAGTCAGGCGGTGCAGAGTGCGAGGGAGGCGTTGGGTGGACATGGGCATGGGCATGGTCTTTCGGGAGGCGGGCCGAGGATTGGGTTGGGGACGACGAGTATTTTGAGTTCGAGTCCGGGGAGGGGGGGTGAGAGGACGGAGAGGGAGAGGAGGAAGAGTGTTAAGTTTGTGGCTACTACGGAGGAGAGGTGAGAATGTTTTGGAGAGGAGGGTTGGTTGAGCGGCGTGCATTGTTGGTGTTGGGGCTGCTGCTGGACTTGGTGTTCTGGGCTTGGTCTTGCATGTGGCAGGGCATGTGCCTAGCGGTGGTGATGCATTTGGTTTTGAATTGTCTGTATAACGAGGGCAATGGACGGAATATGTAAGAGTAGTAATACGGGGGCGGGATACCCGGCAAGTTCTTTTAAATTGCATTGTCGCATTTCTCCTGCGATAGTTGTCGTCTGCCCCTGAGATGAGATGTCGAGGTGCATATTGGGGGCGAATCTCAAAGATAGTGCAATGCGAGCTTGCACACGCAATCGTTCAAATAGCAGCCTCGGTGGGAACAAAACCTAGTTAGCCTCAGAGTAGGTCGGAGTAGGTATACAGGCATGTCCAGAATTCTGTCTACCGCGGCGCAGGGGCAGATGAACTCTTCGGTATATCCAAGTAGTGCAGCAGTCCTCGTGACTGCACTCCAGGTTAAGGGTAGCTTAATCGTGCAACTTCCTGGGTGTCGGTTCCTGCGTCGTTCTTTTTTTTGTTTGTTTTGGCTGCTCAAGTTGTCACTGTGGGTTTGACTTTTTTTTTGCCTAAGGATCTCTCGCGCTAAGGGGGCACAAGGTTTGAGGCGTCACTCCCAAGGTCACCCATAGGCTCGCTCCTTCCCTTAATAGGTTAACACACGTGGGCTGGACGGAAAAGGGCTATTTTGCGGCCAAGGCCTCAAGGTGTCACTTTTCTCCCCAGCATCTTCTCCGCAAGCGCTTTCATCTTGAGAATGGCGTCGTGACACTTCCACCACGGACAGCTGCGGGCTCCTGGCTCACCCTCAATTCCCTCTGCAAAGCACTGTTGATTCCCATCCCGGCGGACGTCTCGCTCTGTCGCGTCACGCCGTCACTCTGGGAGACGAAAAAGCAAGCCGCGCGTAGCCCGAAGTAGCTGCATGTCACCATGCTATCCGGCAACAGGTCCCAGAGCGTTTGCACATCACCGGGCAGTCCAAAAGACGGCTCACGCGACTTTCCCACAGTTGGGACAGGATTGAGGTTCAAACACTGTTTATTGGGTTCTTCATCCATGGCTTCCGTATCTACCAGCCCTCTTATTCTGGATACCCGTCAACCTTCACAGTTATAATGACAAAATCAAGACGATAGAGCTGCACCGAAATACGGCAAAATAAAGACACCAGTTGAAAATTTGCCACACTCGCCCCGAGCCCCTCCGCTGGGGCTGTGGTCGAATTCCACCCCCACGGGAAATGCCCCGTTGTCGCAAAAGTTTTGATCCATGATTTTCAAGCGTGCTGGTAGTTGAGAGAGGTGCTTGTGAGGATGGTGGGTAGCCAGGTTGAAAGACGGTTGGTGGCTGAGAGTAAAGGCTTTGAAGATGGTGAATGTCAGGTTTGAGCTACGGGAGGTGACTTGGGGGTATAAGCACTTTGAACAGCAGCATGTCAATCACCCGCCCGTCATTCCCCACTTCCACAAACTTTGAAACTTCCGTCAGATCGTCGGCCAGTGCCATAGTTTCGTCAGATGCAGGTAAAACTTTGCCGAGTGACTGGTATCGTGAACCTTTTTGGCTCAATATTAAACCTCAGATCACGGTAGATTTCTGCCTAGGTTTTCTTCTCACGCTTTAGCAAGCCGTGGCTGCACGGCTGCCACAAACCGAATTTTCCAAAACACATTCACCTTTGTCCTGGGAGTCTTCAAGGCTACCAAGTTTACCACAACATAGCCTTGGCCTTCTCACAATGCGCCTCCAAATCTTCATCAATCACCCACTTCAGCCTGTCCACCAACTCTCCTCTCATCCTCTCATAATCCCTTCCCACCCCCTCCTGCTGATGCGAATACGTCCTCCCACACAGCTCACTCAACCTCACCACCTCCTGCGTCCTCGGCCTCCTCACCGCATCATACGCCCTAAACACCCTCTCCACATCCTCCCCCGTCCTCGGCGGTCTCTCCCCCATCAGCGCCGCAAGCACATACCCATCCTCTATCGCCTGCCCCGCACCCGCCCCCAAGTTCGGCGTCATCGCATGCGCGCTATCCCCCAACAAACAAACCCTCCCCTTGTAATACGGCCGGTCATGCAGGTACTGAAAGATAGCCCACTTGCTCTTCAGTCCGTGTCCCACAAGCAATCCCACCAACCGCTCATCCCACCCCTTGAAATCCTCCCTTAGATCCTCCGTCGTTGCAGGTGCTAGCCACGAGGGACTATTCCATTCACTCCCTGGACGCGTACGGATAGCGACGACATTCACAGACTTCCCGTGCTCAACAGGGTAAGTGGTTATTGTCCCGCCGGGTCCGATAACGCATTGTCCGTTCATGGCGCGCTCGAAACCCATTGTGGAGATCATGATGTCGGACGGGACGAGCGCGCGGTAGGCGCATTCGCCTGAGAAGGTTGGGACGGCTTTTGAGCCGTGAACGTATTTGCGGGTGGCGCTGCGCACGCCGTCGCAGCCGATTACGGCGGTGTGGATGGTGGAGGTGCCGTCGGAGAAGGTTAGTTTTACGCCAGAGGTTTCGGTGTGAGCGGAAGAGGAACTAGAAGGAGAGGGGGAAGAAGAGCCGGAGCCGAAGCCGGAATCGGAGATGGTGTCGGAGATGGTTTCTGTGTTGAACTCGGAGGGGATGTCTTCGATTTTGACGAGGGATTTGTTAAAGGAGACGGTACCCTCGGGGATGAAGCGGACCATTTCGTCGAGGAACTTTGCGCGGTGGACGGCGCTGCGGGCGGGGGAGTCGGTCCAGTTAGGGGCGCTTTCGTCGTTGGTGAGGTCGAAGAGGAGATTTTGGTTGTCGGGGTCGGTCGGGGAGAGGGGGATACCGCGGCGAAAGGCGAGGAAGGAGTCGTGGGTGGTTGCGTTTTGGGTGACGTGCTTGTTGAAGGCTTCGAGGAGGTCGGGGGAGTTTAGGGAGAGGGCGCGGACGGCGTTTGGGCCGATGGTTACACCGGCGCCAATTTCTGCAAAGGAGGCGGCGGATTGGTAGATGTGGATGGGGATGTTGCGGCGGAGGAGGCCGACTGCGAGACAGACACCGCCTAGGCCGCCCCCGATGATGGCGACGGTGTTGATGGGGACCTCTGTGGCTGGCGGAATTGTGACCATGGTGACGATTTTACCTCTTTCCCGGATGCAGGAGATCTTGTGATGAGGGAAGGAAGAGACCCAAGAGGGTGGTTCAAGGGGCGGCATCATAGATGTTATAAGGGCCCCGAACATCCATCCGAGAGCCAAAGGATGAGCAGGTAGGCATCGCTGACCTCGGCAGCCTCCGCAGCTACATGTCCCGTGTGTCCGCCTGCCAGCCGCTCATAGGTGAGCTTTCGGTCCGACAGCAACCCCTAATCCAGGGCAGGATGAAGCACACCACTCAACTGCGATGCATGGCTGCTGCAGGACTCCGACTTCCCACCGGCGATGATGGCCCGGACCAATACGTCGAAGGGCGCCGCGTCTCCTGGGGGTCGCTTAGACAGAGATTGTGTATCACAACCTACGACTTCCGGCGAATCAGGCACAGCCAACAGTGCCGTATGCTCTCAGCAGAAACTATATTGCCGATCTTATCGGCTCTCCGCCTTCCAACTGCGGTAATATTCTTTCTGTTGAGAGCGTACAGCACTTCAAGAGAGTGGCACCTCGCCACCTCGTCTCATCTCAAACTTCGGCGCTTCCCTTAACGCCTCGACTCAGGATTCTCGTCTTCGTCGGAATCGACTCTTAAGCCCGAACTCTGGTCCTCTGTGCGGTGCCGTAGGTAACCACCTGTGGCCAAGCCTCGGGACTCCCGTTTGGGCATCACACGCAATCCTCGCGCCCTCACCAATCCAACACGTAGGATCATAGAAGGATCACTCTCTCCCGCCGTGACCACACCGCGGAATGAGCCCGAGCCCACACCTAGGCACGTCGAAATAAACTGTCACTCCAAGTGGGACGACCGTCAGCTCTCCCGTTGTGCATTAGTCCGCCCCCGCTTCCGAGGGAAGGATTTCTCCTGTATGCGGTTGGTTCCAGAAATAAAAGACCCAGCCCTATTCGGGAAGCCATGTCAGCCCCTGATTGGCTGCCATCCATTTCATGGTCGTCGACGCCGTTCGATGGGGTCGGCTGTCAGCTTCGGGGAGGGTGTTCCCGCCCTTGACAAGGTGATGCCGGCGCTTCCTGCACAATTCCATCACGCACACGTGCGAACTCGGCCGGCACAAACCCCAAGTCGTTGACCGAATAGTTCACCGCAATGGGTAAGGTGAGTGCTCAGCAGCTCTGCGCCGTCTGTGACTTGTTGGCGTGAGGACTCATCACGCTCTCCACAGCCAACTTTCAAACGCTTCTTCTTCTAGTCCTTTTGGCACCTCCGAAACATCTGATAGCCAATCCCAGGACCTGTAGCCGAACCGCATGTTGTCACGAGGCCTCTCCATCACCCCCTTCAGCTCCGTCGTCCTCGTCCCATCCTCTCCTTCCATCACCACCCGTAATGCGCGCTCTTTCTTTGCAAACACGCTTGCCCTCGCTACGTCGGCATTGGCAAGCAGGATATCAACCACATCCCGGTACAGCCGAGCCAACGTAGTGATCCCCAACTCCTCCTTCTCAACCAGCCGCAACCCTTCTCGTAGGGCGTGAAGCATCGCGAGCGGACTTCGCCCCCATCGTACACGCTCTTCATTCTCACTTTCTATATCCAGCATCCGATCGAGGCTGTGGTCGCTGATCTTGCGTCGACTTCGAGACATAGAGCAGAGCTTACATGTGCAAGTGAAACCGAATGTATCCTTCAGATGATTCTGGCGCATAGAAAAGGTGGGGGTGTTTGCCATGTAGGTGATGGTGATTTCTTCTCCCGGCTTGATGTCCTCGACCGCATGTACTGTCAGCTGCCCGAGGCTGGCGTTCCAGGCATGATGGGCGTTGGGTAGGCAGGAGTGGTTAATTCGGGCTGTTTCAAGGAAGACGCCGTGCTCGTTATCTCCAAAGGGGAGGCCGTTGGTCCTTGCGATGGCGAGTGCGAGGCCGTGGTCGGTGTGTTGGCAGTTGTGGAGGGCCAGAAACAGGGACTGTTGCTCATCGGGAAGGGCTCGGAACTTTGCATCGACGACCTTGCCTGCGGTATCGAAGTCTGGGAATGTCGCGGACATGGTAATAACTGCTGTCTCGGAAAGGATTCGGGTGCCCCGAGGGATGGGGTGGGTTGCGACCATGGCGAGCCCCTTTCCGGGGATGGGAGCAATGTGGTACCACTCCGCCTCGGGGCTTGTGACCTGTTGACTCTCTTTCGCAGTCCCTCGAATGAGGGCCAGGCCCTCCGGAGGATACGATGCGACTGTTGATGCGACTGCTGATGTCGTAGGGGCCGAGGGTTTTAGCCCGAGAAGGCGCACTACAGAGCTCCACCAGCCCGGCCCATTTTCGACGGTTGTCTTGTACCCTACATCCTGACTTCCTGCGGAAGAATCCTCCTCGACAGTTTCATCCTGTTCCTGGTGGTTGCAAAAGATCCCCGGATACGCCCGCAGATGAGCTTCAACTTCCTCCAGAAGCTTGTTCTTGGCCACTTGGAAGGCTTCATCAGACAACTTCAGCATCGCGTTGAGCTTTCCACGTTGTGAAACTTCCCACTGAGGAATCCCTTCGTCCAGATGTCTAGCAAGTCCGATTCTTGCATCCGCGAGCGGACTTGTGCTGTCTAAATGTTCACCCTGCTTGCGAAAGGACCCGAGTCCCACCTTCGGCCGATACTGCGCACCGTCTTCCCGCAGAAAAGTTGGCCACGGTACTAGCATAGCCTCTCGCGGTTTCGTGATATCGAGCATCCACGTCTCTTCCTCAGTATTCACCAAAGCGATCTCGTAGATAAATTCCACGGATCCGGAGAAATCGAGCTGTTTCCCGGAGACGCTCCAGATAACGCGTACTTGGCTCTTCTGATCCCCCACGTAGGCTGTGACTTCTGTGATATCGTCCGATAGCCCTACCAAGAGCCCTTGATGTCAGTACACCCCTCCGCCTCGACCTCAATTCATCAAACAAACTCACCATCAAGTAACTCCCTCACCAACCCGCCAAGTAAAACCATCACACTGCCCGACCCCGAATGCAAAAGAACCTCCCTCATCCTCCTCTCATCTCCCAACTCAAATCGAAACGGCCAGAAACGCTCCGCTCCCCAGGTATGATCGCGAACCGCGATCGTCACCCGATCCGACGCCTCATCAACTCCCACCGACGCAACATCAAACGGATACGCATTCTTTCGGACCCGGCAAGAGACATCCTGCAAGACAATCGCCATGCGGTGCAGCGCCTTTCTGTTTTGCAAGACTTTGCATTCCGACTTGTGACGCTGCCAATCGGCTTTCTGGCATTTCTTGCCGCAGTAGAAGGCGCCGAGGACGTCTTCCGGGGGTTCGAGGTACCGGGGAGCTCCCGCGCAGTTGTCGCAGGATCTTTTCGATGGTTTGTGGCACCGGGTGCAGGGCTTCGAGATCACTGAGGATGAGATTTCCATTGAGGAGTTGTTATGAGGGCGGGGTTGCTTGAGGCAGGAGCGATGGACGCAGTTGGGCATTGGTCTTATCTGGTGTATAGTGCAAAAAGGAACGCTCTCCCATTGGGCTCAGGACCAATCGTGTTGCCTCTGGGGTTGCACGACTTAAGATGAAGCGCACGAGTTCTTCAGCTGACCCTGGTGCACCATCGCAGAAACGGAAGCCGCGGGGTAGCGCAAAAGGCCTCACAACAATAGACAAAAGTCTTTGTCTCATTTTGAGCTGTCCAAGTTGCATTTCAGTACAATGGCATTTAGTTCACCCCAAATGAGCAGGTAGGTCTGAATTTGCTCGTACCAGCAACCATACGGCTGCGATGGAACAGAGACGGGGAAGAGACATGATTGAAGGGGAGCGATTATTACAATTGCACCATATAGCAATAGAATCGCTTCACTCCAGATCGACTACGTGTGGCCATAAACTCAAATTATTCGATAAGCAATTGAGCTCTCCGTAAAGTTCCATGCAATTGCCCTGTGGATCGAAGCACGGTCCACCGTGACGTCCCGTTCCACAGAAAAAGGGGCGGGCCTTGGCATGACCACCCAGATTCTCGGCGCCAGACCCACTCAGCCGAGCCCCTGAAACATTTCGAGGCAGTAAACAAACAGCACGTCAAATCCTTGATGCAAAGAATTAAGTTTATACTCGTAACCACCGGGTATCAATCCCATCCATCACTCATATTCTAAATTAAAAAAAATCCGAGAGAATCGGAGTGTCTGTGGTCCAAGAGCTCAACTCCATCGCCAAAAGCTGCCGCCAACCCAGCCAGACATTACATATCCCTATTTTCAAGATGTCCAAATCCGTGTCATCTACATGTTTGAACCTTTTAAATGCCAGAACCCCAAGCAGCACCAGTCCCGGTGCCTTCGAGATCAAATTTGCCAAGGTTCTCTTGCCAATTCTGCCAATCAAATCCCTCGTCCATGTTCACATCCAACTCTTCCATGGCGGCCACGTTTTGAACTGGCGGCGGATCTGCCACTGGCCACATCCAGGGCGGTAAGTTGTTGTGGTCTTGAAGCGGTGATATTGTTGACGGAAGACCACCGTTGACACCGTGCCCCTGGGTTGGTGGCGCCAAGGTTCCAATGTTGTCACTAGCAAGAGAGGTCAAGCCAAATGCGTCCATGTTATCCATCCTCTGCATGCCTGGTGTCGAGTTCCCGTAAACCGACTCGGGGGTTTGGCTTGCCAGTGACTCGCCTGCCCGACTCCACATGGCCGGGAAGAAGTGCGGTTCAAATGTCGCAGATGACATCGCCGAGTCCAGGAAATCCATCACGTCGGCTTTGTTGAACTGCGACTCAATTGTGACGTCCTTCGCTTCGGACTGAATGGTAGGTGCTGAAGTAGGGCCTTGTGGGGGCAGTTGCACAGAGGCAGGGGCGGGAGTTGGTGTTGGCAACGGTGGCGCATTGACCAGCTTCCGCCAGTGCTCGTTGGCAATGACGTTCTTGACCGAGTTGGCCAACGCACCAAACGTCTCAGGAGGCGACCTGGCCTTGTCCTCAAGCTCGACCTGCTGAGCGGCTTGAGGGTCCGCTCTAAGGCGAGCGATCTCCGCCTCGCGGTGTCTCTTGGCTTTGAGATACAGTTTCCGTAATGGCAACCAGATAGCCGAGTGGTCTGCCATCTTCTCCAGGTCAAACTGGGGCAGGGATGGTTTCCCAGTCGAGAGCACCATGTTCAATGCTGACCATGAGCGCTCAACCGTGGCACTCCATGGCCGATGCGACACCTCAATGAGCACGTATGCCACAGCATGGAGTTGTGTGTATGTCTGGAACAGCCAACGCCATTGCTTAGACCGTGGATCCGTGTTGAGAATGTAGCTGTACTCAAAGATCTCGGTAGCCCTGTTGAAGAGAGAGGTGCGCTTCTCCTCGGTCAATTCGCCACTGCCCGGCCCAGGAAAGAGGCTGGACTGATAAATGATGAGCGTCATTTTTGCGACGATGAGTCGAGCAATATTTGCAGCCGTCCAGTACATCGGGTTATTGTCGCAATCTGGGCTCTTCAGGTACATGTCCTCCACTCGTTTGTGAACTTCGAGTAGCATCGCCTCGCGCTCTTCCAGGGTGCTTGCGGCGTCCCGGCTGTACACGTTGGCAACCAAAGGCAAGGAAGCCATATGTATCCTCCTGGCCACAGAGCAGATCTTGTATCGAATGAGCGAGAACGTCATGTCCGCTGGACCTACCCTCGGCTTGGGGAGTTCGGTGCTTTCCGGGGAGATGTCCTCGTCACTGATGTTAAGAGGAGCTTGAGTATCAAAGAATCCATCCATGATGGTAAGGTCGGTCCCTTGGTCCTCGGCAGACCGAAGGTCCAAAACGCACACGGCCCAGAAGCAACGCCGGCGGATCTCGATCTCAAACGGCGAGAGATTGGGGAAATGGGTGCCGTCGCGATGTAACCCAAGGGCTTGACTGACGCGGATCAGCAACCCCGTGAGGGTCCAGCAGAATCTGGTGTCATCATGCCGCCTCACGAGAACAAGGAAGAGGATGAATGCTTGTGCGATGGTCAGATCAGGGCTCGTTATGAAGTTGGACTTTGCCAGGGCCTGTTCCAAGGCAAAGCGGTACTGCTGCAGCAGGAAGTCTTTTTCGGCACCAAAGTTGAGTTTGACCTAGCACACGTCAGAAAACATGCGGATAGAGATGGGCTGAGAGTGGGCTCATACCTCTTCCTCGTCCAGCGAGGTGATCGCAGCATAGTAAATAGAGAACATCAAGGCTTCTGTAGATGGCGTAAGATTTTCAAGGCTCGTGCGAACCTCTCGTATGAGTTTTGTCGTGGTTGGCACATGAAGGATTTTGAGTATTGGGTCGACATTTTCTTGGTAGACCTGCCACATGAATGGTATTTGTGACGGGAGAGGATGTAGGGGGCGGAGATCCACGTCTGCGGAACGGTATCCCATAATAAACGATTGATGATTCATCAGATTCTTCTCTTGAGCGGCTGACTCTGGTGATGCTTCTAGATCATATTCATCAGAGTCTTCTTCAGTGAGCTCATGCGTTTCTTGTCGGATCTCGTCCAGCTGCCGAACATGTTAGCTACAATGCCTACTGCATCGAAGGAGTAGCATCTGTACCTCGTCGTTGATCGAGGTCCAAAATGCGCTGCTGACGTATCGTGTGACCCCTTTGTCGTTGAGAACAAGACGGCCGAACTGCTTGTGAACATCGGAAGACTTCCTCATCAGCCCGAAACTGGAACCAGTCGCCCTCCCGGGAGGTGCTGAGGCTGGAGACCCATGGCCATGGCTACTACCGCTCGCGCTGGCAGCACTGTCATGTCTTCGACCGGCAACATCCTCTATCCCTCTTTTTGGAGCGGACTCGGGCGAGTTGCCCACACTGGCACTGGAGGTTTGGCGCGGGGCCTCGATTTCGATTTGGCCGCTGAGCTCTTCCACAATGCCTTCTAGTTTCCGCAGACGCTTCATCAACTCCAACTCTCGCTCGCTCGACGGTTGTTTTGACGGCGCGTTTGGGTCTTTGGGTCGCGGTCGGCGCGGCGCCCTGCCCGGAGCAGGGAATATGCAAGGGATCTGGGCCCTTCGGCAGTTGGAACAGGGCATGAGTTTGTCGCATCGTACCTGACGAACAGTCAGCATGGGCTTGCTCTCAGGGTTTGCGCCAAGTGCAGTTGGCACATACCTTCCTCCTCCGGCAAGTGACACAACTGCGAGGGTTCATGACGCTGGAAACGGCGGCATTGGGAGGGTAAACAGAAGCGCCGGGGGGCGGGTGTCGCGCCATTGCTTGTATTTGCTGGGGGTCGAAGCCGTCCTGGCTGGCCGATACCGAAAGCGCGTCGTTATTCGAAGCCTCGGACGCCGGCGCCCGAGGGCTCCAACTTGAGTCGCCTCCAGCCATGGCGGCGGGGACGGGATTCCAATGTCCAACAGGCGGCGCGGCGCAGTGCGATCGACTGGTGGCGGGGTCAGTCAGCGAACGAATCGGGAGCGGGCCGTGTAATAGAGGTTTCCGAGTATTGTCGCCGGCTTGTACGATGTGACCGGCGTCGAAGCTGTTGAAAATCCTCGGTGTCACTAGTGAGGCGGCGGACAGGGAGGCCGACGAAAGTAGGTGAGCATTGCTGAGGAGCACTGATTGAGGCGGCACAGGTGTGAGTCTGGAAATCTGGGCAAAGATCCCAACCGTCAGGTCCCGCCTGGAGTAAGAAAGAGTGGGGTCCGTCTGCGTTTGGTGGCCAATGCGCCATGGCGGAAATCCCTGCGCCTGCTGAGCCTTCAAAGGCTTGGCTCCTTTGCTGGGCGCTCAGGCCGCTTCCCGTCGCTTCCGAACTCTCAGCCGCTACGGGCTTCTCCATGGCAGACATCACACCTCTTTTCCTGGACTCAAGGAGGTGTTTCTGGTTTTCATTGCACCGATGATGCGCTCCTCTAGGAAGGGTCGATGGTTTCAGCTTTGTCAGGTTGCCGAATCGAAGTTCCAAGGTCCACCAACCTCAGAAACTCCAACCTTGGCTGTGGACTTCCTCCAACCCCCCAGGTCAAGACGGGTCACTTCAGCCTTGCCGCTCCTTCGTCTGGCTGTCTCTGCAACACTAAGAACGCCCGATGCGTGTCCAACGGTTTTGTCTCCCTCGAGGGTACATGCTTTTAGCGGCCAGGTAGCGCGGGATTGCCGAACCAATTCAGTCCGGGTACCAGCGTCGGGATGTCCCGCCACCCCGCGGTGCCGAGATCGGCTGGTGACAAAAAGGACACATGCTTTTCGCAAGCCAGTAATACGAGGCTCGAAGGTGGTTACCCATCAACCAGCAGGCAACGATTCTCTCTCATATCCGTACAACCAAGGCGTCGCCATGACATGTCGGGTCCCTTGAGCGCTCTCGATGTGTCATTGGCCAGGCGCGATGCTGTACCATCAACTGCATGGGCAATGCAAGTAAAAACCCCTCGCATGCAGCATCTCAGCCGTCAAATTGGTTGGCAGACGCCCCGTCGACCGTGACCAAGGCCTGGAGATGCTCGCACCACGCTCGATGTACAGGCTTAGATAACCCGGAGCCGCATCTCGTCTGCGCATGACGATCCCCTCTCAAAATGCAATCACTTCCGCTTCTAGGAGGAACGACAGCAGCAGAGTCAAATTCAGCGACTCGCAGATCTGACGGATATTGTCTAGATGGCCGCGATCGCGTCACCCAGCGTACCAAGCAATACCGCTGAAATCGAGTAGGTCTACGACAAACACCAACTCCAGCTGCCGCAATGAACTTGCCACGGTGCTGACCGCTTGCTCTAGCCAAACACACGGGATCGAAACGCCGCTCTTGGCGCCGACACTCTGGAAACCCGAAACTGAGGAGCATTGGGAAATTCAAAAGACGAATATCGGAAAGCTTTATCTGGAATTGAACCTCCCAGTTGACGACGTGGCGGCCATAATGAAGGTCAATCACCAGTTTTCTGCAAGGCACGTTCTCCAAGTGAAGATCTTCTGTTTGATACTGACGAATACATGTGCGCTTGCAGTCGCAAAATGTATCGAACTCAGTTCTCAAAATGGAACTGGCGTAAATACAAGCCTAGATCAACTTCAAACAAACCCACACGACGCCGGCCTCCCCTTGCGGGGGAACAGACATGCCTTCGATCTGTGTCACGAAGGACATCCGTCAAGTCAACGCTACTAGACCCCTGCACTAATTCGAGGGGCACGCCCTTCATTGAGTCAATCAAAGAACATGCAACCCGCCTGACCTGGCTCAGGTTACCTGTGGACGACGAGATGTCCCGGCACAAGTTCCGAACCATTCGCCACATGTCACTATTCCTCGGATACTGCCCCCCCGAAATCAATCCATGCAGACTCAACAAGAGCAACTGGATCATGTCTGGTTTCTACCATGGCCTCGGTATGCTGCTCTCCGGGAATCACAAGTTTGCACGGATCTACCTGGACTGGTCGTTTTCCCAAATTAGTCTGGTTTTGCACTGTTCAAACTGGGAAGCATTGCTCAAAGTCTGTCTTTTGGAGCCCTACTCGTTACTTGGACTGTCACTTGGCCGAATATCTTCTGAGAGTTGCAAGGACGGCCCACTCCTCGACTGCCATCGGATTCTTGATGACGCTCTGAAGATCTATCTGGACTATGTTACTCGGCTCATTCGCATCAGACTTGGAGATCACCCCATGGCCTCCGCTGTGGCGGGGATGAGGTATGCTTTTACTGAGACGCCAGGACACTGGAGTCATTTTTCTTTGTTTCTTCAGGAGGAAGTGATTGGTGAGATGATCAGAGTCGGCCGCATACATCTTTCTAGGGATGTTATTTTCTTGCAAGACAATTCTATTGTCAGGTGTCAAGTTTGAAGCCGCATTGTAGTTATTTCCCCCTGGGATGACAGAAAATACTGACCACTACATCAAATCTTCGATATTAGGGTAGTCCTTGAGCAAGTTGATGATAGGGAGAAACAGTGTTTGTTGTCCATCCACCGATTGTGCATTGAGATACTCCCTGATCTCCGCCCAACTCTTCCATGACCAACCTTCGCACTTCTCTGGCTCCAGGGTCTGGATCACGCACCATCAGTACTGATATTTGTGCCTTCGTCAATAGCAACGCTTACCATAGGCTCCTGATTCTCACTAGCACCGGTTCTCTGACACACCACAAACAAGGTAATGTATTGCTTGTTGTTTTCTCGAAATATGTCGTTTGTTACCGCGACAATCTTCTCAGCATGGACTTGGAGGCCCGTCTCTTCAAGCGTTTCCCGCTCTGCGCATTGGAGCGGTGTCTCGCCAAACTCGAGATGGCCTCCGGGAAATTGCCAGTGACCTTGAACGCTCAAAAGTAAGCTTCTCGCCCTCCAACAGCTCGGTAAACGATATTTTAAGAGAAAAGAAGTACACACCAATACCATGGGAATTCCCCTTGCGAACACCAACAACCATCTTCCCCATTGCATTCTTCACAACCGCCGCAACACCAACTCTCACGACTGGGTTCGACGACGCCATCTTGTCAAAACCGAATCGTAATTCCTTGCTGTGTCTGTAATGTTATCCTATCCCCAACGTTGGGTATCCGGTTCACCATCCCAATGACTCACGGTCCCATCCCGGCAATCCTGCGCGCAGCTGGCAACGGTCGGAACCACCTGCATACTCTCCGTCCACGGCACCGCCATTCCCTTTCCTCCGATCCGGTACTGCTGACAATCCGCCCCTCTCCCAATGCCGATACCGCTGATAGATCGTACCCTACATCCGCTCTGGCAATGGCTAGCCAGTAGATATGCCCTGCACTACACTGCAGTGCGGCCATAAAAACCCGGGCTCCCCCATGACAAAAAAAAACCGAGACGCCTGTACCACTTGCAACATTACCCCCAGCTTTAACGAAGTGATAGTCAGTCAATTTTGTAGCAAATCGATTAAAATCAATTGCTTTCTAATACCCAGTCATTACTCCACCAATTTCTTAACAGAGCTTGAGAATATTGGGGGGTTTGTTGATCCAGCAATCATTAGAGGTTTGTTGCAGTGACAAGCGTCTCGATTATTTTGTCATGAGGAGCCAGCGTCACCGCTGCACCGCTGCACACAACTCCATTGTTCACCGCTGCGGCTCCACCATCCCCACCATCCGCTCCGCCGCCAGCAAACCAAAAGATCGGACGAAAACGTGGAAAGCACAGGGTACCCCAAAGTAAAAGAAAAAAAGTTTATGCTGCTCCCAAGACCTTGTTCCACAGAATCAGGGCAGGGCACGGTTTAGAACCACAATTATCGATCATCACATGCATCCCCTTTGAAACAAATGCCCGGCTGGCGCAATTGGTAGCGCGTAAGACTTCTACATCACCTCTTGAGACAAGAGAGTGCTGGGGTTTCATCTTAAGGTCGTGGGTTCGAGCCCCACGTCGGGTGTTTTCTTTTTGTTCTTCATGTTTTTGATCAGACCATATTTTTGGCTGTCGTCTGTCGTTGTGCTGCAGGACAGCATTGCCAGGGCTGCAGTGAGTCAACCGGGTGCAGCCCCTGACTCTGCCATCACCTCTGGTCACAATCACACCACAACAAGCAGTGGCAATGATTAAAGCATGCTCTTTATTCAGACCGCCACCTAAACACATGAAATGGGGTATCAAGCCCTTCCTGATTCCAACCCTGACCCTGTTTGCGATACTGATCCAAGAAATGTACTACCCAATGCCGTCACCGTCTACTGGCCAGTGGCTCAGCCCTCGGCGCGATTCTATGTGTGATGCTGCCGTGTAAAGTCCGGCCGTTACGTGACATTAGTGTTCATCGTGGTTCGCATGCGCGCCATCGTAAGTCGTCATGTACAATCCTTCCGCCTCCCTTCGACGATGGACATGTGTTCCGCTAGCCTCATTAGACATGACATCATCTCAGGCCGCCAACGCCCTTCTCCACCACGAATTTCACCGGTTTCCTAACCCGGCGGTTGGTCGCGCCCCTAGGGGGGATCACCGGTCGCATTACCGGTCCTGGACCCAAAACTTTGAAGTTGCCAGCCACCTTGTGGTTGACTGCAATGCCCCCGCCGACTCCGCCCGGACCCATCTTGCCGCCCTGGGCTTTGGCGACTCTGGCGCCGGGAATCTTCCAGCCTTCGATCTTTCCGCCCTTCCCACGCTCATCGAAACCCCAGCGTTCGACGCCTCCGCCGATGAGCCAGCCGCCGAGGTTTTTGCACTGGCTGACGTCCAGCCACTCGAGGCGCCCGCAGCCCTCCAGCACGTTTTCCACACCGTTTCCGGTAACGCGAACGCAGCCACGAACGCTGAGACCCCGGAGCTCATTGAGGTGAAGAGCGACGCACCCAAGGCTGGTGTCGCTGACTGCGCTCCCGCAAAAGGCGAGCCTGAGTTCGCGGAGGAGCGGCAAGCCGAGAGCAACAACCTCAGTTGCTGTATCAGAAAGGGCACAGCAGAAGCTGAGATCCAAATGCGTCAAGTTCTTCGCGGCGTTGACCAAGGCGATGATGCTGTTGTCTGAAAGGTAGGTGCAGTCTGCCAAGCAGAGGTGGGTCAGCTCGTTAAACCGGTACGGCGCCCACGCCTGAAAGCCAGCATCTGTGATTGACGTGCAACGCGTGAGAGTCAATGATTCCAACCGATTGGCTGCGTGGGCCGCAAGGTGAGCCATGGAGCGGTCCGTAATGTGCTTGCAGTATGACAGATTAAGCCGGCGGAGATGGGGGCATCCTATAACAGTGCCGGGTGGCGGAGGGGCGGGTGCCGCGGACTGAATGGCGTTCTGTTTCTCCATCTTCTGCTGATGCTGAGATGCCCTCCTGCCTTTCGCTGCCGAGCTGGAGATGACAACGTTCTTGGCGTTTTCTCGAGCCGGAGGTTGTTCCGGAACGACCCAGCCAACGACCCTCGCAAGCAGGTTGTCGCCTACTTTGCGGCAGTTGCTCCAGTCCACCTCTTCCAGGCCCTTGTTATTCTCGCTCATCTCCAGAATCTGACCTGCAGACACGTCCCAGACACTCTTCATCTTCCAAGTCTTCACGTTTTTGCCGCATGTGCGCCACAAAGCCTGGAAGCCTTCGTCCGTGATGTGGAAGCAGTTGCTGAGATCGATCTCCACCGGGCGCAAGCCGATGAATGGGGCGATGATGTTGGCGAGTGACCAATCATTCACTTTTCGGTTTAGGGGCCCGAGGTCGACATGTGTGCAAAGTCGTGGGCTTTCGGTCAGTAGCTGCCGCCACTTTTTGCTCACCGCTCTCAGCCGAATTAGCTCTAGAAGATCCATGTGCTTGAAGACGGATACTAGAGCATCGTCCGAGAGAATGATCCCCCCGATTTCCGTCGCCGCCGACGCAGAGCTTCGGGGAACAGTCCGTGCGCGTTTGGCAGGCAGTGGGGAGTCATCGCGAGAGCCCGAAGGGACAGACGGAGATGGGGATGGGCAAAAAATCTTGAGGGCATTGTTGTCGGGTGCGCTCGGTTTCGTAGGGCTGACTATGGTGGAGGAGTCCGTCTGTGGAGTAGGTGGCGCTAGAGAGTTGCGCCGACGGTTACGAAGGTTTTCCATGTCGACGCTCAGATACGGGTCTGGGTCCGATGGCTGCCGCGTCTCGGCATCGGCTTTGGTCGGCGAGGCTGGTTTTGAGGGCGTGGTAAACGTGACCTGCGGGAGCATGACTTGCTTTGGTGGCGTTGATGACCGCTCGTCGTCGGAAAGTGCGCGGCTTTCAACATCCTCCATTTCGACATCATCGTCGGAGCGTTGGTACCGTTGCTTCGCTGTTTCTTCTACCTGCGACTTTATTTCCGGCGGGCAGCGTTTCCAGAGCTCGTCGAGGGCCTCGCCGCCAACCATCAAGCACTCCACTGCTGTGATGGACCGAACGGTAGCTGTCCTCCCTTCTGAAAGACCCAGACTCGAAACCTCCCCAAAGTATTGACCCTGCTTCAGCCTCGGTCGCATGTAGGATGCTCTTGCGGTACGTTGAGGATTCGGGGGGCTCGGTGTTTCGTGTATTACCTCGGCTTCTCCCCGGACGATGAAGAAGATTTCGTTGCCAGGACTCCCTTGGCGGATGATATCGGTAAAGGGGGTATAGGTTTTTGGTTGAGCGCTAAGGCCGATGAAATGCAGGATATCGGGAGGAAGCGTCGAGAAGAGCGGGAGCTCCTTGAGCGTTTTCCGGATGTTAACGTAACCGCTACCAAGCGCGCTGCCGCTGATGGCCGGATCTTCGATGACCCCAGGGCTCGGTGATTTCCGTTTCTTAGTGTTCACAGCACCGCCCTCCTTGATGACGCCAACCTCTCCTGTGCTGACTTCGCCCGGGGCCGCTTCCCGCGCAAGCTTGGGGCCGTCGTTGTCGGGGAGCTTGCCCACCTGTCCGCTCTCTTGGCGCTTTTTCTTGAGGATGGTCAACCGCTCCTGCGCCTCCTGTCGAATGGCCTTCTCCATGTCGGGGTACTTGGGGAGCTCTGCCTGCAGGTCCTCCTTCTTGAGCACGACGAGCAGGCATTTCGTCCTCGCCACGATGGTTGCCGTCCTTGGCACGTCCATGAGGACGCCGATTTCTCCGAAGAAGGCACCCGGCTTGAGCTCGGCGTAGACGGCCTCGCCATCTCGAGAGGTGACGGCGACGACGCCGCGGACCAGCCAATACATTGCTTTTGCTTCGTCGCCCTCGGTGAGGATGTGGTCGTGTGCCGAGTGGATCTGGGGTCTTAAATGGGCGCCGATGGCGACCAGGAAATCTTCCGGGGCAGACATGAAGAGGGGAAAGGACCGGATGCGATCGACCAGGTCGAGCGGCATATCTGGAATGGTCGAAGCCGTCAGCGGGGAGGGGCGCATGGGCCGCGTCGGGTTCGCTTCGACATTGAACGACCTGATCATGGACGATACAGAGCCCTGGGCCTGTTGCTGGCCCGTCTGGGCTCCCGCGCCATGGTGCGCATGGTGGTGGGCCAGGGCCCGGTAGGCCGGAGGAGGCGGAGTGCGATTCCGCCGCATCGTGTGCGCGCTGGGCAGGGGCGGGAGAAGCCCCCCCGGACACCAGATGGCTGATGTGCCTGACGAGCTATTTGGAAACTTCCGAAATCCCAATCTAGCTCGACACGTTTATTACCTCTGGGGGATGACGTCTCTCGTCCCGCAGTCCCGTATATTGCGGAGGGGCCGGTTAGATCGAAATTAGGCGGGGATGCTTCATGCTATAGCCAGTCGAACCACGTCTTCCCCACACGATTCAGAACCACGGCAAGCTTCCTTGGGGAGCCGCTTCTCGATTCTCTCGTTCTTCTCCCGCTCGGCACGCTTGGCTTCTGTGGGGAATAGCAGATCGTCGGATCGAGAGGAATTGGAGAAATGAAGCCTCCGTGATGCCGTGGCCGGGAACACGCAGTCGTTCGTGGCCCAGTGGCTCGATTTCTGAACAGCGTCAATTCGGCTAGCGTAGATCGGAGCTTTGCGCCCGGCTTTTCTGCGTTTGATGTTTCTCGGCGAGCAGTCAAACGGAACACTCGCGCAGCATTGTAGGACGTAGAGGGTCGATTGGCTTGATTTGATCGCGGTCGCGGGCTCGTTCGAGGTAGATGGAGGCTCTGGGAAGGGAAAAACCTTGGTCAGCATCAATGCCTCGTCTCTCCCACCGGCCGGCCAGATGGAGTCGCTTACATGGTGTGGAGGGCTTGAAACGCGCACGTCGGCGTCACGAGAACGCCGCTGGGAGGACGGATTTGGAGATTCCAAGGTGTGGGGTAATAATGGTACAATAGAAGCTCGGTAAGAACAAGTTCGCGGAGATCAGCCAGCGAGTCGGATCGCAGATTTGGCTGAAGAGGAGTTGTGTGTCTGGACCAGGAGACACAAGACAGGTGACGGGAGCGGGAAACCGGCCGGCGTGGGGACCTGGGAAGCTGAGGTCGCAGGACGGCGCCGTCTCGAATGTCTGGAGAACGTGGGACCCGCTCTCTCTCTCTCTCAACAATGCCCGCCTTTCAACAAATTTTGAGATCCGAGCCTCAGTGCGACCGAGCAGCCACCAACAGCGCCCAGTTCCAGGTTCGACGAGCGGAGGAGGAAGCAGTGGTAAGCTGTGGGCATGGTGGGAAATTCAGCAAGGGAGTGCAGCAAGACAACGGAGGGGCGCGGAATGGCGCGACGGCTGCCGGCTTCCCACGCGGCAGGTGGAATTTGGGGCGTGCGGTGGAGCAACACACGGCCGAGCAAGCCACAGAGCAACCTGCAGCTCCGCGTCCTTCCTGGCCTGCCTTTCCTGTCTGCCCTTGGAGCGTTCAAGGCGATGTTTGATGTGTGTGTGAAGATGCGCTCGTGCTCAACCCAGGAGTCCGGACAGGGCGAGAAGATGCAGCCAGATGAATTGAGCAGGAGCTCGGCTGGTGAGGCCAGCTCGATTGGTTTGGTCTCCCGCGACCTGAGCTTCAGTTAACTTTGCCTCTCTGCTCAAGTCTTGGCTCCAAATTAGCTCATCGCGGGGCACGGCGCGCAGAGGGGCGGTCTGCGATGCACGGAGGCTACAGGTAATCAATGGAGGAGATGAGGGGAACTGACGAGACGGCGGTCGCCCACGTCCGTTGCCCTCAACTACGGGGGACTTTGAAGTTACTCTGGTGTCTTCTCTCCCGGTCAAAGTATGCAGAGCACAACCCGACCGAGAGGCACATTTGGAAGTAGAAAATGCCCCTTTCGAGAGGCACTGTGGCGCTGCGGAAACAGCAGCCCAGACGCCAAGCCGTTGAGACCACGCTGTCAGAAGGCGACACACCGATATACTTATTCTACATGATGACCAACTCAGGTCCCGCATTCAAAAATGTTACATCTCTCCTCTAAAATGTGTGGACCGGGTAGTGGTGTTGTTGAAGCTGGCAACGGAAGCGGGCTTCAGGCAGGGAGCCCTGCTGCAGAACCATGGGCAGCGAAGTTCTGGAAGCTGGGAGCGTGGTCTACCACGCCCTGTCTCCCTGTCAACCCCGCCATGTTCGGCCCCACCACGAGCACCTCTTTCGTCAGAGCTTTTCACCGCCTGCGACCTCCCCTCGTGCACAAGGTCCTGATGCGACTCTGCAGTCCAACGAATTGGGTATTGCTGCGTACTTCTCAGGCCGGTACAGATGTCATATTCCTGGGCATACCACGAGGTGAGTGGATATTTGGGTTTTCAGGGCTTCAGGGCATCCTACCTGGGGATGTTGTGTTTCGCAGCAGCACAGCAGAAACATTTTGTGCAGCTGAGCATGGCAGCCACAGTCGCTGCACGATGACGACCCCAGCCCACCTTCGTTGACGCCTAGCAATCCTTACCTGCTCGCATTCTGACTACTGGGAGTTAAAGGTCCGCCCCGTCGCCGTCATAGATATCCCCGTTCATTCGTGTTCAACCTTCCCATAACAATTTTCAAGCGGTCGAAACGACCACGCGAAAGCTGGCAGCCCCTAGCTGGCCATGATCACGGACGCGGTGGCCCGTTCGCACAGCTTGTTTGCAGCTTGTTTCAGCTGGCCTGTCTGCGCAGCTGGTCCCCCACAGGTATCGGTACCCCTGGCGCCCCCTGCGTGCGGCGAAAATCCCAGTCACTGCTACCCCGGAGGGTCCGGCCTGATCCGCCTCCCAGCCCTGCAGGGTGGCCTTCGAGAAGAATTCTAGTGTTGGACTGTGCTTCTGTGCTCGTTTTTGCCCCTTGGTCCGGGCGTCTGGTGCATCCATGATCCTGCCCACTTTCGGGAATCTCACGCAGTCCAATAAACAACGCGTGCAACCCGAGAAAAAAGCAGGATGCTTGAAGCTCGTGGGTTGGTACTCTCTGACATACAGCGCCGTACAATAAGGTTTTTGGACGTTTCCTATACATAGACGTTTGTTTCATGCGATGCCCCCGCGATTTCTCAGGTCCCAGCCGATGGGGGTGAAGCGCGTTTCGCTGTGGCACAGCAAGGCCTATCGGACGAGGGCGGCCGCCGTTTCCGTGGCTGGAGGAGTCAACTACTGAGATGACACCTGACGTACTTTATGCGAAGCTGCCAACACGCACTCGTCTTATTCGCGCATCCATGAGACATTGGGCTGCGCAGATGACCGTGTTGCTAATCGCTCGCACTCGAGCGCCAGCACGGGAGTGTCGGTGCCGCGAGTGAAAGAAAAGGAGGACAAGTTTCTTCTTCCAACACCGCAACGACAACCCCAACTCCCCGTGCACGGGCTTCTAGACCTTCCAGTCGCGGGCTCGCGGCCTCGTGGGCCCCCTGATGGTGACCGGCCGCGTGTTGTCCATGTGGCACAACAGATGCCGGCTAAATGACTCGAGGGGTTCGCCCGGAGAAGTGTGTGTCCCGGCGTAACTTCGTGCCCTACCACATCTCGCTTCCAACGAGAACGGAAGGTCCCCACGGTAGTTGGGAGGAACACCGGCATCCGCATAGTTGAAGGAGGGTGAAGCGCAGGAGGGTAGAAGCGGCACGGTAATTTGCACGGTATTTGGCCTTCGTACCTGGTGAGTTAAACATAACAGCCACGCAACTAGTGGTGCGCCTCAGACACGATCCTGCCCAAGCATCGCTTGGGAGGAATTACCCAGGCCTTGCTTCGTATATTTGCACTTGATCGATGCCTAGGGATGTCGACTGCCCTCAACTTGAGGCATCTCAATGGTTTGCCCAGCTGCCTGGCCCTTGGCCCCTGGATAAACGCAGGGAGTTCCCACCCCTCTACGGCCCAGGGCTAACGGCAGCACCGCTTGTCTGGACTCCATCGGTAGTGTTGTGTGCATAATGGTCGGCTGGAGTTGCACGTAGACAATTCATGAACGTGACAGTGTCTCGGTAGCTGATCGGCGTGTCTCATCCCCGCATCCGACAACGACCCAGCTCCGAACGGGCTCGGCCGCGCCCCGTGGGATGCAACAGGTCCTTGTGGGTCTGCCGTTACTGTCAGCATCGGACTGCGAAGCGTGGAAAGCTTCAAATAACGAGCTCTGCTCCCTCCCGACTATATATACAACTGGTGATAACGCCTGCGCTGAAACCGATGGGGGCTCGTACCCGCGGGTGTCTTGTGTTGAGTAGGAGAACGTCCGGATTTCGCAGAAGAAGTCACTTTGCTTCTTGCTTGTAAACCCGAGGTTCATATCGCGTACACACCAGCCTTGCTGGGAGTGACGCAGTTATTAGTTGTGGGAATATGGAGGTCGAGGACCTGACGTGGATATGACCCCGTTCCGTCTTCTTCGTTGATTAGAGCCCGAGCCTTCGTGTCCTTCTGACGGGATGACACAACTACGTCTCGTGCGGGTGCAGTGAGTGACTCCATCGCTCATGGAATACCTAAGAGCAACCACATCATCTTCCTCTATGTCTTCCCGCTATACTGCTCAAATAGCCAGCAGGGTGACCGACGATTCGTTACCGATTCATCACAAGCCGTGGGGCGGAACCGCAACCCATGATGAAGGCTGGGCTGTAAAGATGAGGCGCAATCTTCATCCCTGGATGATGTCAGAGTGATGAATAACAAGCAGGGAATTCCAATGGATGGCTGTGTGAATCGGTCAACCGTCATCAAAGCGAGTCGTTGAACCTCTGCGGTTCGGTTGACGTCTAGGCGATGGACAGACTGACTTCTATAGGGAGGCAGTCAGATGGATCTCGGTAGAGGTGAGTGAACGGGCAGAAACCCAGAAGGAAGAAGTTTGCGAGCCTCTCCACTGCCGTTTGTAGCGGGCAAGTTTGGGTTAGCGACTGTCTTCGACAGAATGTGAAACTGGAGAGCAATTCGGATAGAACCTCGCTCACTAAGAGCTTTGTCGTAGGAGCCGTAAGTTTTTGCTTCATTGACTTGGAAGTGGATGTGAACGGGGGCAACCTCGACCTCACTGCTCTCGCGGTGCAAGGGTTGGGGTCTCGTTCTCCGGTTACTTCCGGCTCCACACAGTAGGGTTCCGAAAACGAAAATTGGAAATTTCGAACACAGGGACTTGGCTGAAATGAAATTGATTTCGGGCGTCCAGGGTCAAGGGTGAGGACCCACTTCCCCAGAGGCTTAGTGTGGCACGTGAGATTGTGAAATAATTCAATTTGTTCGAGGAGGGTGCTGAAAATGAGAAATTGCATTCACTGGGGTAGGTAACATGAAATTTCGGAGCCGCTGCTCGAAGCTTCTCCATGCCGCTTGGAGCTCGGACCAATCAACATTAGCTAAGCAACACCTCCACCGAAACGTCATCCAAGTTTGCTTTTAGTGCTCTTGCTTAACTTCTTCGACGGCGTCACAGGGCGACCTCGATATCCCACCTTCGTTCACCTGTCGTCAACCACCGGCAAACGAGCGACACATCATGTACTTTACACTCACTATCCGCGCTGGCCCCGCGCGGCTCGCATCGCGGGCGCCTCAGCTCGCAAAGGCGACCTCCGGACCGTCCGCCGCGATCCGAGGATTCCACCAGTCTACCCCCAAGAATGCCTTCTTCACATCGAGGACAGCGGCACCCGCGCTGCGACCGGCGACCAAGGCGAGCAGCGGCCTACTCTCGCGCCTCCAGGGCACCTCGCGCCGCTACAATTACAATTACTCCGGCGCAACGATCGACCCGGCGGTCCGCCGCGCAGCGCTCCTACGCAAGCTGTTGGTTGGAGGCGCCGTCTTCGGTGGCACACTTGTTGGTATCAACCTTATTTTCAACAGAGAGACAAGACAGGATGGTGGCATGCCGGCGTTTGAGCGGTCCTACCTGAACAGCACGTTCATGCACACGGGTCTGGGCATTGCCATCATCGGCACGAGCGCCTACCAGATGATCCAGAGCGGCTTCGTCTATCGCCTCATGGTCACTAACCCGTGGGTTGTGGGCATCGGTGGTCTCGCGCTTAGCTTTGGAACCATGCTTGCTACCCGGGCGGTCGATCCCGACAAGTAAGTCCTCTTCCTTCGAGTGAAAGTTTTGTCTCCGTAGAACGTTGCTAACCAGTATCTAGCTACGTTCCCAAGTACGCTTTCTGGACCGCGTTCAACGCCACCCAGGCTGCTCTTGTCGCCCCACTTATGACCATGGCGCCCCCGGCTCTTCTCGCTCGCGCCGGTGTCTACACTCTCGCCATGATGGGCAGCATCTCGTTTGTCGGCGCCACGGCCAAGCAGGAGAAGTACCTCTACATCGGTGGCCCGCTCCTTGCAGGTGCTGCTCTTGTCGCTGTTTCCGGACTTGCGCCCCTGGTTCTTCCCGTCACCGCCGTGCGCACTCTCGCCTTCACTGAGAACATTTGGCTCTACGGTGGTCTCGCCGTTTTCGGTGGCTTCACCCTTTACGATGTCCAAAAGGTACTCCACCATGCTCGCCTGGCTGAGCGTGGTATCATCAAGAAGGATCCCGTGAACGAGAGTATCAGCCTCGAGCTGGACTTCCTCAACATTTTCATTAGAATGGTGCAGATTCTCATGATGCAGCAAAATAGGAGGAAGTAAAGGGTGGGCAACATGATAGAGTTATCGAGGTGTATCAGAGGCGGTGAGGTTACTGAGCCGTTGCATGCTGAGCTGATGTCAGGCGAGACATTCAGTTGGAGCTTAGGGTTGTAGCTGGGCCAGTTTCCTTTGTTATGGAGAAATCTCTACTCAGTGGTCATGATATCCAAGGTAGACACCTGGAAGACTCTGGAGAAAATGTACAAGTATTGTTAAACATCTTGCGTTTGCCGTTGGGTATATGGCTATCAGCGAACAAAAAAAAACAAATGAAAATTGAATATTTAAATGCCGGATTCACACAGGCCGTCTCCGTCGAGATATTTCTCAAGCTTTCACGTCATCTATCTGCGCTGTGGGTGGCCTGAAGTCACGTCTCGTGAAGAGGGGCCGATTCGCATAGAGAATATGTCAATTCCGAGGTTATACTGCGTAATGGCCCTGATGTTTTTGCATGCTTCAAACACAAATCCCAAAGCGTTGCGATCATGCAACGAGCTTCCAACTCCTAACTCCAACGCTCATATAAGAATAACCTATAACAAAACACCCCCCTCCCATACATCATCACTTCAACTCGGGAAACGTCCTCAGGAAGTGGCTAGGGCACTCATACCCGCCAGGGTTCCTGTCCAGGTACAGCTGGTGATACTCCTCCGCGTCCCACCACTGCTTCGCAGGCAGGATCTCGGTGACGATCTTCCCGTTGTACCACTGCTCGTTTGCCTTGGCTGTAACCTCGCGGGCGATCTTCTCTTGCTCGGGCGTGTGGAAGAAGATGCCGCTGCGGTATTGGGTGCCGCGGTCGGGACCCTGCGAGTTGAGGGTTGTGGGGTCGTGCATGCGGTAGAAGAACTCGAGGAGTTGGCGGTAGGTGATTTTGGTGGGGTCGTAGATGATTTGGGTGGCTTCGGCGTCTGTGAGGGGGGGTAGTTAGTGGGCTGCAGCTAGGGAGTCGGGGAAGGGACTAGGGGACGTACGACCGGTGCCACCCGAGCACACTGCGCGGTAGGACGGGTTGGATTGGTCGCCACCGATGTAGCCTACGCGTGCGTCGTAGAGGCCCTTGCCGAAGTGCTTGCGGTATAGGTGCTCGACGCCCCAGAAGCAGCCGGCTGCGACGGTGGCCTTTTCCGCACCTTCGGGGATGGTAACGGGGGTGGCCATGGCGGTTTGCGTGAATGGTCGGAAGAAGCGGGTGATGAAGGACATGCCAGAGAGTATCGAGACAAAGACGGTAAAGAAGATAAGACGTCGAGATATAGGCGCCGTAGTCGTGTAAGTCGAGCTGCGAAGCTCAAGCTGTGGTGGGGTGGAAGTTGGTTTTTGGAGGGGTGTCCGCGATTGCGACAGACGGGCAGGAATTGCGCACTTGTCGAGGTGGATTGATGCTGGGATTACCTGTTGAAGAATTGAAGGGAACGGCGGGGCGGAGATGGAGACTTATAGCTGTAGTTCGGCGGGCGCGGCGGGGCGCTTTTCAGAGGTCGATTCCAAAGAGTTTGGGATCCTTTCAGGAATCGTGACGTCTGCGCCTTCAGTGGTGACAAATCCGAGACGCCACGGATGATTCCAAATGTGACAGAATTACCGCTCCAAGGGTTAGGGTCTGACCACCACCAGCCGAGGTGTTCGGGCTTCACACTGTAGAGTCTACCCGTGACACCCGGAACAGAGAATAATCAAGGTTCTGCGCAAAGTGAAATACGAAAGTCAAGTACTCTAAAGCTACGGCCCCTGGTGGTCGCATAAGCTCTGATAGATACTTCGGCGTTGAGAGCCAGGCTCTCCAATGCTCCACCCAGCTTCTGAGTGCGAAGTCTTCGAGGCCGCACTGTCCAGGATACGAAGAGCAAGAAAAAAAGCTTGCCAACTATGACTTTGAGTACCGTAACCGCTATTTTGGTGGAAATTATTTCAAGCCCAAAGGCATCTATCCAACATGAACTCCCTTTAGAGAGCCATTTCCCGCAAAAAGGACAACACCTGTGCACCCCGTGCTCCGCTCTTCCCGTGAAAGACCCGACGGGTTGACATTGAATTCTCTCCAAGTCCCGGCAGCTAAAATGAGGTACAGGAGATCTTATTTCCACCTCTCCAATGAGGCCTGCGTCCATTTAAGCTTAAACTGAGGACCCAAGCTCGCTCCGGGCCGGCACCCAACCATCAACCTTGCCCGCAGCCGCCATCCACTCCCACCGAAACGACCTCCTCTTCTCGGCCTTTTCCTTCGCCGCCGCCGGATCCACCAACACACCACCCGCCACGCCGCCCGCAGACCCCAAAACCGTAACCATCTCCTCCCCCCGCACCCTCACCGTCTCCATCGCCACCCTCACCTCCATATCCCACCTCACCAAATGCCGATGCCTAATATCATACGTCTCAAAATCCGGATACGCCCTCCCCCTCTCCCCCTCCGCCCCTTCAAACGTCGCGCTCCCCCGCCCCTCCTTCACACACCAAACCCCCTTCTCCCCAAACCGAACCCCCATCACCAAAGTCCCCACATCCAGCGCCGCCTCCTCCGCATCCGACGGAAGCCACAGCGCTTCCCTCTCCCTGGGGTTCCACCTCGCCTTCAACACCTCCTCATCCCGGCATAGCAACCTGCGCTTCGCGCTCCCGCTCACCACACCCTGTAAATTCGCTGTTGTTCTCGCTACAAGTGATACTTTCACTGAGCGTAGCTCGATAAGCCGGCTGCGCTGCGCGAGGATATCTGAGGAGAGTTCGTGGAATGGCATGGTTCGCACATATAATGGCATCGGGATGGGTGAATCCAACTGTATCGTCTTTGGACAGATGACGTCCACGCCAAAGGTGTAATGGGGGAGGGTAGGACCGCAGAGGGCTTGGGTCAGCTTGTCCGCGAGGAAGAGGCGCGGGTGGGATTGCCCGGGGAGAAGGCGCTGCGAGCGGATGGTCTTGGTGCAGGTCCGGCGGTGTAGGGGAATGGAAGGGGGGTGGATTGTTATGGGGAGGGGGTGGTGGGTGATTGTCAGGGGCTGAATTGCGAGGTGGCGCGGGGAGGGGGAGGAGAGGTCGGAGAGGGAGGCTTCGAGCCAGTAGTCGATGTAGGCGCGGAGGGTGGAGGTCGGGGTGCGGGTTCGGGAGTGGAATGTGACTGGGACAAGATCAGCCAGTGTTTTACTTTATGGGATGTCTCTGGGGCCTCGAGGGCGGACAGAGACAGGCTTTGCCGCGGAAGAGAAACCAGTCGGGCTTGAACCTACATGGGAGGGGATCGCCGTTGATGGCGTCGTAGTGCGGGAGGGTGATGGCGAAGTGGCAGATGAAGGGCGTTTTCCCGGGGATGTCGCAAGGGCGGATGCGCAAAGGGCCGTCGAAGATGACGTGGTGAAGGTCATCGCCGAGGAGGTTGGCGGAGGCGCGGAAGGGCAAGGAGACGAGGAATTCTTGGACCGTGAGTTTGACTTTGTCGCGTCCGCGGAGTTGGATGGAGAGCCGCGCTCGGGTGGTGTCCATGGGCAGTTGGCGGGTGACGCGCCCAGTTATGGTGTCTCCGGGTCTGATGGGGCCCGGGTTGTCGAGTTGGATGGAGAGGGCCGGGCCATTTCGAGACCACTTTCGCGGCATGTCGTTGGCGTTGGTGAATCTGACTTGATGGGACAAGTGACAAGAGCTCGCGGACGGTTTGAGCGCATTGAAGGGGTTGATATTCCATCCAAAGAGGTGGAGGCAGCCCAAGGGGGCGATGGATGTCCGTTTGTCCGACGCTAATGTCTTTTTGAACTGAATCTTGATGTGGTTGCTGTGCCTGATTGAGGCGATGATTGGCATGCTACTGTACGTTTAGAGTTCGTGGGTGCGTCACTAGGGTCGTCTTGGTTTACTGTGAAGGCTGCAGAAATAGCTTGATTGCCACAACCTGGGAGTTTGAGGTCACTCAGAGGTGAGGTATGTTTTGCTTTCAGATTGTTGATGCATGGGTTGAGGTTGTGTTTGCGTTGTCCAGGGGTAATTCCAGCGCGGGAACAGCATGAAAGCCACTGCGACATTAGACCAAAACAATCAAATCAGTTCGCTATCCAATGCTGTTTCCCACTTTCATTATCATTCAAAAGCAAACTCACAGCCCCAATACCTCCCTCCTCCCCGTGCTCGAAAGGTCCAGATAGGGGGCCTCTCCCAGCGAGGCCACCCGGTCTCCAGCGCGGGCCTCAAAGTAATCGTACGTGGCGCAATGCCAGGTACTCCGGTTATCCCAGATGGCAAGGTCGTTCTTCCTCCACTTGAAGCGCACTTGCGCGTCGTGGTTCTGTGTGACGAGGTTGAAGAGATAGGGGAGCAGGACGTCCGACTCGTCCCTGGTGATGCCGTTGATACGGTTGGTGAAACCTCTGTTCACGTAGACGGACTTCCATCCGGTTACGGCTGGCATGTATTAGTTATTCCTCTGGATATATGGGGTAGGTGAGTGCTTACGGTTCGTCCGGACAACAGGATGCACCGCCGACAGCGACGTCCCGTAGTTCAGGGGCGATCCTCTCTTCCCTTGGCGGATGGGATTTCCTAGCCTCTCGGCTTCGTCCAAGAAGAACTTGGCGTCGTGCGTAGCAGTGAGGCCCTCGAGCATTTTCTGCATGGGCAGCGAGAGCCTGTCGTAAACCTCATAACCGCTCGCCCACAGCGTATCACCGCCAGTTGCCGGAAGCGTGTGAATCTTGAGCATGGCGTAATCGGAGGGCACCGGCTCAAAGGTGATATCGCTGTGCCACCCCGCGCTCGCAAAAGCGACTGGCATCTGAGAGCCGATGGGTCAAGCCGCCGCCCTTGGCTTGCTTCTCCGAGGAAATGACGCTGATCTGGTCTCCGAGCTCACTCCCTTCCTCCGTCAGAGGATGCACGTGAAGACCGGAAGACTCGGGCTAGTTCGTGGGGGGGATAGATTAGCGGCCAGGTTACATCCCGAGTCGGAGATTTTTGTGACACGATTGGTGCTTACCGAGCCGGCGAGAGTGGTTAGGCGAAGCATAAAGTCCTTCATCTCGGTTGGGGTTACATCCTGATCACGAAGGAAGACAACGCCTCTCTCCGAAACTGTGTGGTGTTGGTAGAGGTTTGCATGCGACGACACGTGAAAATTGAGAGCGAATTATCGCGCGGAAAACTTACTTGTGATGGCAAGGTCTCCGATCACATCATCGGAGGCCTTGAGCAGGTCACGGACTTGAACGTCGTCGAATTCACGGCCGATGACTGGGGTGAGATCGTTATACTTGAACTGCTCAAGCGAGCCCGTGTATTTGGGCCTTGTGAGGGTGGGTCTGGCGATATCGTTGCCTCCAACGATGTTGGACGAGGACCAGGGTCCACTGCTGGTGGAGTCTTGAACGGCGGAACGCATGATGGGAATCGGGTCACAAATCGAGGTGCAATCTCAAAATGGACGCAAGAACAACACTGTGATATTGCGAAAGGAGTTTAGAGGGTATAGTACCTGAAAATAAATATCTGGCATGGTAGAGACGGTGCAATGGACATAGACCCTTAATGTAAGCGCCTGCGAGATGGATGGGTCTCGGATGGGGTCCCGAATCTGGGATGGCTCTTGGCGGCGGAGAAAATCTCGGAAGGCACGATTGCGTCACGCGGCACCAAAAATGAGAAATGCCGGACGTTAGCCTCGACTCGGCCCCGCTCACGAGTACACATGTTTCGTTCCTTGCGTGCGGAGCAGATCCTACACCTCGTTGGTGGTGCGGTGGCAACCACCGCATCGGCACTCGTAAGCGGATAACGGCGCTGCCTCGGGTGCACTGCAACATTCCAGCCATTCAGTGCGGTATCCCCGCCCGGGTTTCTGCGGTTCTGACGCGATGTAATCCAATGGGGCGAATGGGGTATTCTCCGCGCCTTTCTCCGCCCAAACGTCCTGGAGATGGATTCAGATGTAACTAAGGATGTGTCCCGATATCAGGTGCTGAGCTTCACGGTGACCCGGGGTGTTTGGCCGGAGTCTAAATACCGGCATGATTCCCCTTCTTGAGGGACGTTTGATTGTCAACTTGATCTCCAGTTCTTTGCCACTTACCCCTCAGATCAACTCGCAATGGGCGTTGACGATATTGAGCAACTGGCTCGGCCCGCCAGCACCCATGAGGGCTACGATTCGGAGAAGTCCGCCGTCGTCGGTCGCGACAAGCTTAGCAACGCCGTCCCTCCTGATGACAAGTTCGAGGGCAAGCACCGTTGGGATCCGGAGGCCATATGGACCCCCGAAGAGGAAAAGGCCGTCGTCCGCAAGACCGATATCTGGTTGATGTCATGGATCTGCGTCATGTTCTTTGCCCTCCAGCTCGACCGCGGCAACCTGTCGAATGCACTGGCCGACAACTTCCTCGACGACATGAACCTCACCAGCGATGATTACAACAACGGAACCACCATCCAGCTTCTTTGCTTCCTCAGTGCAGAGTTCCCGGTTCAGCTTATCACCAAGCGCTACGGCTTCCGCAGAGTCCTTTCCATCATGATGTTCGCCTGGGGCACCGTGACCTGGGGTCAGTCCTAGATGCATGGGCGCGCTGGCTTCTATGTCACCCGCGGTCTCATCGGTGCCTGCGAGGGCGGTTTCATTCCCGGTGCTATTCTCTACGCTACGTATTTCTACACATCGAAGGAGCTGTCGATCCGTCTTGCCGCTTTCTGGTCTACCCTCAACGTTGCGCGCGTCATTTCGGCTCTTTTGGCCGCTGGTATCCTTGAGATGCGTGGAATCGGAGGAAAGCCTGGTTGGTTCTGGCTCTTTCTCCTTGAGGGCTTGTTAACAGTGGTTTTGGCTATCATCATGAGCATCTCTGATCACTTCCTTAAGTTGTCGTGGGGGGTTTGAATCTCCACGTTACCCCTGAGAAACCCCGCGCTTAATTAGCACCCGCCCCTTTGTACCGACAGCGCCACTGACACCGCCAACAGTCGTTCATCTATCTCCCTGGATCGCCTACTGATACTACTGGCATTCCCTTCCGCAAGCCGTGTTACACTGAGCGCCAGGAGGTCATCATGATCAACCGCATTCTCCGCGACGACCCCGCCAAGGGCCTCACTGCCCTCAAGGAGCGCATCAAGTGGAAGGACATCAAGGACACCCTCTCCGACAAGTCCATGTGGGGTTTGTACTTTATCGGTCTCATCGCCTACATTCCGGCGTCGCCTGTGCAGGGTTATCTCACCCTCACTCTGAGACGTCTGGGATTCTCGACTTTCAACACCAACATGCTCACCATCCCATCGGCCATCCTCCAAATCATCACCATGTTATGCCTCTCCTTCAGCAGCGACTATTTCGGAGAACGTACTTTCCACTGCCTGTTCGGTGAAGCGTGGATCATGCCGCTGCTCGTCGCTCTTCTCACCATTCCCGACGGAGGCCGCGAATGGGGTCGTTTCTCACTCATCACTCTCATCAGCGGCTATCCCTACTTCCACCCCATCGTCACCTCGTGGATTTCCGAGAACACCTTCGACGTCAAGAAGCGCGCCATTGCTGCGGCCGTGTACAACGTCATTGTTCAGATTGGCAGCCTGATTAGCAGTCAGATCTATCGCCGCTGGGATGCCCCCTACTACAAGACTGGCAACACAGTCCTGGTTTCGATCTGCGCCCTCTCGGTAGTCACTTTCCTCGTTTAGCGGTTCGTGTTGGTACATTTGAACAAGGAGAAGGAGAAGAAATGGGGGCAGATGACCTCTGAGGAGAGACTGGTGTATCAGAACGATATTGCGGCTCGGTCTGGGGAGGGCAACAGGCGCTTGGATTTCCGCTACGCTTACTGACGAAGTTTAGAGGGTTAGAAAGAAGAGCATTAAAGGAGAGTTACGACTAATGTGAAATGGACCCTTATGTGAAAGGTGGGAAGGAAGTTTATCGATAAAATAAACCGGTTCCGTGTTTAAATTATAACTTTATCTTTTCTAATAGAATTGACCTTATTGTTATCCGTATGTACATTTAACCAGCTACTAAAATCCTCCTTTAGTTTCTTCAAAATCCCTGTCTTTACATTTACCTTTTACGACCTATGCCTGTCGACTGACGGTCGGCAGGGTCGTTGGAATGGTTGGTTGGAGTGAGAGGAGTATTACATAAGCAAGTCCTTACAGGCGTGGGTCACTTGGTTAATGGTTGTATGTCACTATAATACACCGCAGCACGCGAGGTGACTATGTAGTAAGACATAATTGAAGTTGGCTTAATTAACAAAGCGAATACTTACGTGAGGAACTAAAAGGGTTCCTTATATTATTGTAGAGATGATGGTTACTTGTACTGATCGGTATATTATGGTATGACTATACCGAAAGGTATAACTGTCAGAAAGATAGGGGTTCTGTCGCGCATTACCACTGCACTAAAAAGCAGGGAACGTTCAATTACTCTGACAAGTGGTAATCGCTGTTTATCTGACAGGTTCAGGGGCCCTGGGCTTCCGGTCAGCAAAGCTGACTGGATGCCTGGCACTGCCTGAACGCCAGTCAACCTCAGCCATAGAGTTGACGAAGCTGAATCCTAGGAACTGGCTTTCAAAGAAGGAGGTTCTGGCTAAAAGCCAGAATCTTAACAAGCAATACAATCAAGCTGCTGCAACCGACATCATTTCCATCAAATACAGAGTGCAGAATTTCTGACAATTGATGATGAGATATCACGAACGCCTGCACTTGCTTTGTTGCAGTTTTGGCGCTGAGTTTCAGGAAGATATTCAAACAACTCTATTGTTTTCATCCTTTGAAAGTCACGTCAACAAACGTGAATGGCTTTGTTGATTTGGACATGAAGCCTCAGCCAGAACGCGATGAAGCCAGCTCTTTTGTACGAACAAAGCGGTGGCGTCGGCCTCTGCTGGCCGTGTGAGAGTTCATCATCCCGTGTGAAATGTACACAACAGGGGGTTAGGGGTACGCGATGACGAATAGCGCTTTGGTGGGGAATGATTAGGCCTAGGGAGCAGGCGAAATGAAGACTTCTGGTGGACCTTAAACGAGATCGATGGACCGCCCAGGAGTGGTGCAGCGAGCTTCCTTCGTCCCCTTCAACTGCACTTTCTGCTCTCGATTTGCTCCAATTCTGATCGCAGAATCGACCAAGTGCAAGAAACCATGAGGATCAAAGTTTACCGACCTCACGACTGTGGGGACCTGTTGGAGAATCACACCATTCTAATTTGGGATGGCATGGGGAGGGGCAACCTTGCCCAACGTTTTGACCTCGAAATCCTTTCCAAGAAATGCTCACGGGTCGTCGACGCGATGCACCATGTCCAGGCCGCCGGCCAATTCGCGAAGGAGAAAGATCGGTACCAGATCCTGCGATGCATGCAAGATTCGAAAAGTGAAATGCTCTCAGACGCCGCCCTGCGAGCGCTGCGTCGCCATCGGCATCGATTGCACATTCAACAAGCGACAGGCAACGCGAGGACCATGGTCGCTGAGACAAAAGACCATTGAGCAGATCCAGGAGGCTCAGAGAACACCTGCTCAAGATTCAGTTGAAGGTGCGGCTGTTGCGCACGGGGACATCGCGGTTGAATCGCTCGTTCTTCGACTCTGCATCTACCGTCTCCGCCTCTTTCCCGTCTGGCCAATCGTTGCTGTCGAGGAAGTCATTGCTGCGTTGCAGCGAGACCCTCACGATGTCGAAGCCCGTCTGCTGGCCATCGCCGTGGGCGCCGCAACCATGGCGCAGCTGAAACTGGACCGCTTCCAGGACACCGGTATCAACGACAACGCCACTGCCGCATCTTTGGGGGCAGACTGCCATCGCATCCGAGGAACACCCGATGGTGGAGCTGCCAACCTCAACAGCATACGGACAGCCTTCTTTTTGCACATTTATCACGAAAACCAACAACCTGGAGGGACGAAATCACTGCTCTATCTCCGCGAGGCCATCACGCTCGGTCAGATCATGGGGCTGCATCGGGCGTCCTCATATGTCTCACTCAGTCCAGCTGAGGATCGCCTCCGCCGCCGACTTCTATGGCTTCTGTTTGTTACAGAACGGGGGGTTGCTATGCTCCACAAGCTTCCCGTTGTGCTGCAGAGAGCAGAGAGGCTCCCACCCCTGGACAGCGGAAGTGCCGACGAAGAAGCGCACATTCTACCAGCTTTCAAAAAGCTCGCCAATCTGTTCTGGATTTTCGACCAGTCCCGGGCTTTCGACATTCTCCTCGAGGCAGCGGACAACGTGGGAGGCATGTCGAGTGGTGCCTCCTCGACTCTCAACCGCGAAATGTTTGACCTCCTTCAGCAGCGGTTGCAGGACGTGCCCATCGATCTGGCGAGCAGTGGAAACGACGTGCAGAAGGCTGACATCTTTGTGACCAGGCAGTGGATGCAGGTGCTACTTTGGAGAGCCGCGCTTTGCAGCTGGACAGCCAGTCCATCCACTTCATCGACCGCTGTTACCGGTCCGATTCAGATCGCCCAAGAGTTTCTCGATCTCATCTGTCAACTTCCTCATTCCGCGCTTGAATCTCACGGCTCTGACATCGAGCTCAAGGTCTATGAGATTGCAAGCGCCGTCGCCGACTCACTTGAGACTCGCTTCGGCATGGCAAACACAGATCTCCACCCTGGGGATGTGCTCATGCGGCTGCAGAGAATACTCGCTACCTCTCGGGGTGGGAATAACAAGTTATTACAGCTGTTAGCTCTGCGTACCTCACAGGCTCACCTACCTTCCTATTCGATTTCTGGTATTCCGCTGAGTGTGCCTGCGCAGCAAACTCGAGTGGTCGAGGAGGTGGAAGATGGCACTCGGGGATGGGGCATGGACTCAACCTCGGATGACACGGAGCAATCCTTCCATGATGATCCCCCTGACTTGACACTATCACCTTCCCCATGGCTCTCGTGAGTCGCGGCCGCCGAGATCGAACAGGAGGCGGGGTTGTACAGCAACACTGGCGAACAATCCTCGTCAACTTCGTTAGACCCAAACTGGAGCCATCAACCACAGCAGCCGGCAGTCTCTGGAGGCACGTACGGTGCCGCTGCGACAGGGGTAGCTTCATTGGCTGGCGGCTTATCAGCAGGCCGTACTTTCGCGGAGTTGCTGAGTAACCCAAACTGGTTCATTGGCCTCGATGCGCCGCAGTCCGGTTGAAGACCGGCCTCCGCACGGAGCGCGCCGACGCGCCCGTATCGGTTTCGATCGCGTCTTCGCGCCAGCAATTTATGAAACACTTAGTTTCAAAGCTGGGCGGAGTCACTCGTATGCCCGAACCTGCCCCTCAGTTCGTGCTCGGCATATTTCTCCGATCTGGCAAAATCTCCGAGATATTCTCCACAGCCACCTTTGCCCCTCCGAACCCAGCCGGGCCGATGTTGACGACACATGTTCAGAAAATCGCAGCACCTAGCCATTGAATCACCAAACCATACGCCAATTTCAGTCATATCGATCAAGATGGCGTGGGAAGAACCTCGAAAGACGGGCATGGTGTATCGCCGCCTTGGCAACTCAGGGCTGCATGTTTCTGCTCTCGGTCTGGGAGGGTGGCTTACCTTTGGCGGCCAGGTTGAGAACGGTTCGTTTTGAGCCTCGAGAAGAGGGAATGAAGCTAACATGATATCTCAGATACGACAATTGCTTGCCTCAAGCAGGCGTACGACTGCGGCATCAACTTCTTTGATACGGCTGAGAGGTAAGCACTCACCTCTGCCGCAAGTAGATGACTCTGAGTACTGAGATTGGCAAAAAGCTATGCCGGCGGCCAGTCTGAGATTGTTTTGGGTCAGGCAATCAAGAAACTGGGGTGGAAGCGAAACGACATCGTCATCAGCACCAGGCTGAACTGGGGTGGTGCAAACGGCGAGGTCCTCGTGAACAACCACGGTCTGAGCAGAAAACACATCATCGTGGGTCTCAGGGCATCACTCAACCGACTGGATCTCGAATACGTTGACATCGTCTATGCACACCGACCGGATCGGCTGACACCCATGGAGGAGGTCGTCCGCGCTTTCAACCATATTATCGAAATCAAGGGATGAGCCATGTACTGGGGCACCAGCGAGTAGAGCGCCGATGAAATCGCCGAGGCTTGCGGCATTGCGAAGCAGCTCGGCCTGATCCCCCCTGTTGTCGAGCAGCCTTTCTACAACTTGCTGCACAGGAAGAAGGTCGAAGGCGAGTTCCAGCGTCTTTACAGCCGCTTTGGCTTCGGCCTCACAACTTTCAGCCTGCTCAAGTTTGGCCTGCTGAGCGGAAAGTACAGCGATTCTCCCGACGCGCCGCCCGCTGGCAGCCAATTTGCCAGAGGCAGCGACAAGTTTGTCAATTACATGCGTGACAACTACGGAAACAAGGCATGGCGGGAAGATATCGAGAAGGTCAAGACGATCAAGGTAAGAACCATCAGTCAAGGCTTAGATCAGACGCTAACAGATTCAGGTTATTGCGGACAGGGTCGGCATTCCCCAGTCAGAGCGGGCTCTGGCTTGGTGTCTCAAGAACCCGAATGTATCGTGTGTTATCACTGGCGCATCGAAGCCGGAGCAGATTGTCGAGAATCTCAAGGCGCTGAAGTCGCTCGACAAGTTGACCCCTGAAATCATGGCCGAGATTGACGAGGCGGTGGGCAGTGTTGGGTTGGATCCTGTGAGACAGGATTAGATCAGTTGATAAAAATATACCCTCGAGTTTCAAAATAACCGAGTTTGTGGAGTTTATCGAATGCTGATGGTCACGCGTTGCAAGCCGTCTGCCCCGATGCGATCTATGCGAGTTGGGATAGGTATGGTAGATCAGTGGTGGAGATATAATTGCCATGATGTCGATGATGAAATGAGGTAACCTTGATGTAGTATGGGCTCCTGCTGTAGTTTCCATGGCTGCTTCCTGTCTCACGGTCTTGAAGAATGATGACTTGGTCACTTTTGTCTAGACCTGCATTCTCGTCACGGTTGTCGTCTTAGCTGAGATCGGTCAGAGATTCGATGTTGAGCGATGCTGTCGTCGGTCTTGTCTAAATTTTTATGTCTCCAGTCGGTGTATTGGTCTGATACGATGGCAGAGTAACCAAAGGCATACCTAGCACCGTCCACACCTTGGGTAAGCTTCTTCTGAATCCAAATTTAACATTTTTCCAACCCTGGTATCGTAACATCTCCCCACAAAGAATATCCAACACGATTCCCCTAGTTGGCGCCCATGCTCGGATCCATACTATTCATTACAAGTAAATCCTCCATCCCAAAAGGCGTAAAATCCAATGGGTCCGTAGGATAAAATCCCTGGCCTGTCGCCGAAAATTGCTGTGAAAAGTCTCCAAAATCTTGAAACGACGTCCATCTTTGGTCGTTCCACCCATTCATCCCCATACTGGGCATACCCAAGAGTGGCTGCGATCCAGCCATAGCGCCATTTGGCGGTAATATCCCTGGATCGACTGGAATATCCAGTCCGGTTGACCCTGCCGCTCCATTACCCCCGCTATCCCCCGCTGCAATCTTTCCTTCCTGGCTCTCACCCTCCCCGCCGCCTTGAGTCGGGCCGGTGGTCATCAAGCTCTGCAGCCCTGTCTCTATCCTTGACAGTCTCCCCTTGAGACTCTCCATGCCGCCCCAGAATGAGATGTACCGATCGATCGTCAACTTCAGCAGATCCAGATTCGACGTGACCAATCTCTTATTGAATGACGGTGGCCCAAACACCTTGCAAGCACACTGCGCCGCCGCGGCAAACCAAAGCGTGTTTGCAAGAAACGGGTTGACGTATTTGTAGTGATCACGCGCGCTGTTGCGGACAACGTTGACGATCTCATCCGAGGCTGACATGTAGTTTGACCACTCTGATATCGCTGTGGTTTGGGTTTGCTGAGATGCGCCCATATCCTTCATGTTTGGGGTCTCTTTCTTCCGATGTTGTAACCAAGGGGCTTGCGCACAAATCTTGTGGTGGTATATCATGAAGCGGCAGAGCTGCGTCAGGAGGTGTATCGCGTACTTGTCGGCGTGTTCTTGTCGAGGACTGAGGTGATTTTGCGGAGCCGGCTTGGGGCGGAAGTCGAGGGTCTCACCCTGGTAGGCGAGGCCGGAAGGAAGCGATGCTGTTGCGCAGTACAGGCTGTTGGCCACAATATTGAGCTGATCTTGGTGTGTTTCCGAGAATCTGTCGTTCAGTATCCGCATGGCGGTGCCGGCAGGATAAACAATGCGTTGTGTGTTGCGCATCAAAGAGTTGATGACAATGAACCAAGCCTTCGCGCTTTGGTTTCCGGACTCTGACAGATGCTTCCACCGGAGACTACAGTCCTCGGTAAGAAAGCAGCTCTCTTGATAGATGTCGTTGAACCAGCAGCTGTCGGAAACTGGAAGCATCGTCAAGTTGACACTGGCATTGATTGCTACTGGTAATCGGCGAATCGTGCTGGCAAAAACATCCATCTCCCAAACCGCCCACCATGTTCTCCGACGCTCCTCCAACAGGACCCATCTCTGCACGTCGGCCGGGGTCTTCTCAGTCTTCGCGGTGGGGTCGTGATTCGCGTCCACCAAGTGGAGGTTCATCTCGTAGGAAGCCCTAATGCAGTCGCCGAGCCTCCGCCATGATCTCGAGCGAACGCTTTGCGTCAACTGGTAAAATGTGACCAGTACGCCAGCCTGTAAGAGCCAGAAAGGGGGTCTGAGATCACCGTAACGGGCAACCGTCTCATCATACCCCGACTGCGCGATCTGCGCGAAGTGAGACGGGCTAGGGCAGTTGCTCGAGCGCCCTGCCTCGTCCTGACAGTGTCTGGCCCCGAAAGAGAACATAGCAGCAACCAGTGCCTCGGCCTCCGAGAAATGTTGCATCATGGGGAACTTGGATTCGATGCTGCCCGGCCGAAAGAGAGAGAATGCGGTCATGTTGGCAAAGTACGATTCCATCCTGTCATATGTCAGTCCGACGCAGGCGACAAGGGCACAGCGCAAGCACTCACAGCATGTCATAGGTTTCTTTGGATATCTTGAGCGCGGCGCAGACGCTCTGAACGTTGATGCGGCCGACGCCGTTCTCCGGAGGAGTGTCGACGGTAGAAGGGCTTTGTGGCCGTGTTTGAGCTTCATGTGAGGGATACATGATCTGTGAGAATATTGGAGCGTTCGAGGGGTGAGTGCTGGGCTGGCGGGCACTCGCCGGCGACGAGCCACTCGGCCCGCCATCGGAAGAGGTAGCGACGTGAATCTCTCCCTGGGGGAGGATAACATCTTGACCCGGCCAGTGTGGGCTAGGTAATGAGACGACAGAGTTGCGCCGAGGAAGATTCGGGGCTGTATGCCCCACACCGGCAGCGTTTAGCAGGCTGTCGATCCCGGAGGTGCTTGATCCGGGAAAGTGGTCGAGCCTTCGACGCTTGATGCCTTGAAGTGACCCTAGAGGAGGAGACGTTAACGGGTCCAGCACTCTGACAAGACGGAAGGACGGAAGGACCCGGGGTGAAGACGTACCCGTCTTGGGGCCGGGTTTCTCGGCATGGGTCGGATACTCGCACACAGCATTGGCTTTGTGGCAGAGCGCGCAGACGGGCAGTTGGCGGTCACTAAGGGAGGCTTAGCCATGGACTGTGGAAATGCGGGCGATCGTCGCAGTGGGTGCGGGATGGGTTACCATTTCACCTTTCGCCTGTCAAGCCGATCCGTTAGCCATGAGGGCTCGCTGCCGCCACCAGGCGCGGCACAGGGCGCACAGGGGCTCGGCGCGCTTGCGCAACTCACCTCTTGCAGGCGTAGCATGCGAGCCCAGTGGTGCCCAATGTGCTCGCTGCGGCCAATCTAGCTGCCTCGCCCCGGGTCGCATAGGGTTCTGCCATGCTCGGGGGTTCAGCCACCAGCGTCGTTTCGGCACATCTCTGATGTCCAAAAACTGTGGAACAGTTGGAAAGTGAGTGCGTTCCCGAGCAGCGGGAGAGGTAAACCATAGCTATTTCCCCGCACCTCGGGTCCTCTGCAGAATTGCCCCGTGGGCCGTGCACAGATCCGCTGAACCGGAACGCGCACCTGGCCAGTGCGCGCCACCTGCCAATCCACGAACCACGGGACTTCCTCGGCAAAGTCCGCGCTCCAGCTGCTCGTCAATTTCTTCAAACATTGCCACTCTTGTGCACCACGCGCTATGCTATCCTCAAAAGGAGCTAATCGCTTCATGGTACGCGATATTGAGGATACGCGAAGCATTTCGACGCCGCTGACGACTACGGCGCAGACCTTTCAGCATGCGGAGCAAAGCCGAGGCGCTGACCGATGCTGACCTTTCATCATGGTGCAGGGCTCCCCGCACGAGGGGCGGTTCCACATGTTGTTTCCCCACCATCCCCGCCACCAGGGGCAGACACGGAGAAGGAGTCGGTAAAGTCCACAGTTACGAAGACATGACAAACTCCAGGCCTCCATACCTCCGGCGGTGGGGAGCGGGAGCCACGCGGACCCCGGACGCCGCTTCTCAGATAAGCTGGCCGATATCCAGCCGTCATCAATGGCCGTCCCCCGCCGCTGATGTCCGGATTGAGGCGTTCCAAATAAACCCCTGAACCGAACCCCCCCGAGCCGAGATGGAAGACGAAATCATCAAGACCGATCTCCTGATTGTCGGCGCCGGCCCCGCGGGCGCGGCTCTGGCTTGCTTTTTGGCGGCACATGGTACGTTTCTTACCTCGTCTCGCGACATGACGGCGATGATGCTGACAACAGTCAGGCCGCAAGGGCATCATGATCTCGGCGGCGCCTGGATGCGCCGAAACACCCCGGGCCCACATTACGAACATGGCCGCGCTCGAGTGTTTACGCGACATTGGTCTGGACCAGCAATGCATCGACGCCGCTGCAGCAGGGCACAACATGGTGCACACAAGATGGTGCCACTCGATGGCTGGGGAGGAATACGCTCGGCTCTATTCGTGGGGGAACGATCCCAAGCGCAAGGTAACCACCCACCATACCGCTCGCATATCTCATTGCCTGACGATGTGTAAACAGGGCGACTACGACGCCGCCAGCCCCTGCGACCACGTAGATCTTCCGCAGACCGACCTTGAGCCCATCCTGACCCGCCGAGCCGTGCTCAAGGGTTGGACCCTTCGCTTTAACACCACATTTGTGTCATTCACACGTCCGACCCCAGACGCCATTATCATCACAACACGCGACGATTTATCCAAGAGAACGTACAAAATACAATCCCGCTTTCTCTTTGGTTGCGATGGCGTACGCAGCCAGGTTATCCGCGAGCTGGGCATCCCCTTGATCAAGAAACCCGGCCAAGGTCTGGCGCTCAACGTCTTGCTCAAGGCAGACCTCTCCCACCTGGTGACCAACCGCACTGGCAACCTCCACTGGGTATTCCAGCCCGAAAAGGAGCACCCCGCTTGGGGCTGGGCCTGCATCGTGCGTATGGTCAGGCCGTGGAACGAGTGGATGTTCATCTTCCTTCCCACCCCTGGCGCCGATGTCAAGGCCGACGACATGATCGCCTCGCAGGAAGAATACCTCACCCGCGCAAAGGAAATGATTGGCGATCCGGCTGTCGACGTCGAGATTCTGGACGTGAGCAAATGGTGGATCAACGAAACGGTAGCGGAGTACTACTCTGACGGGAACATCTTCTGCCTGGGTGATGCAGTGCACAGGCACCCACCGTTCAACGGACTGGGGTCGAACACTTGTATCCAAGATGCGTACAATCTGGCGTGGAAGATCGACTACGTCATGTCTGGGAAGGCTGGGGCAAAGATACTGGATACGTACAGCACAGAACGGCAGCCGGTGGGCGTGGGCATCATTACACGGGCCAACCAAGGGCTCCGTGACCACATGGGATGGATGCAAGCTATTGGCATCACCAATCCGGATGTTGAGAAGAGGATAGCGGCTATTGCTGAATTTGACGACAAGGGCGAGGTAGGCCGCAAGAGGAGACACGACTTTTACCGTGGGATTGAGAACACAGGAACCGAATTTCACGGCCTGGGCATCGAAATGAACCAGCAATACAGGTCGGATGCCGTTTACCAGGTTGACGAGCCTGAAGCTCAGGCGCTTCCGGCCGATGCAGTACGGGAACGGCTCATCAGCACGTACCCCGGAATGAGGCTACCTCACGCATGGCTGAACACGCGCGTACCCGGCAAACAGTTCTCGACAATCGACCTCGCCGGCCACGGGAGATTCTGCCTTCTTACGGGGCCTGGGGGTCAAGCATGGAAAGATGCCGCGGAAGAGGTGGCCAAAACAGTAGGAGTGGATATCAAGAGTTACTCGATTGGTTGGAAGGAAGATTACGAGGATGTTTACCGTGATTGGGAGAAGCGCAGGGAGATCGAGGAGGACGGGTGTGTCTTGGTAAGGCCTGACAGATTTGTGGCGTGGCGATCAAAGTCCATGATTGCTGAGCCCAAAGCCAAGCTCGAGGCGGTCATGAAGAGCATTCTGTTACTCTAGTGGACAGATAGATTACCCAATCCACATGGCGTCCGCCCCCATCCCACATTGCGCCCGCTGGCTTGTTCAGCCGCATATCACATGTGCTTCCGTTGCGCCGGCCTGACTCGTGCGATCGATGGAGTGCATTGTCCGTTTAATGCCAACGGATTCAATTGCTGCATCCGACAACCCCTCATCGCTAACCGTCCAGCGGATCCGGGGTCAGCGCTCTTGGAGTTTGGAGACGTCCCACCCCCGCGAATATCCCCGCGAATATCCCCGCGAATATCCCCGCGAATATCCCCGCAAAACAGTGTCTTAGCTACCCCGAAATGCGGGGGAAACTGACGAAACCAATGTGCCCCAAGCCAATCACCAGATGCCCATTCAAGGCTTACGATGAGCTCGAGCTCCTAGGCCGCTTACGGTTGCACTTACACGGTACCAGTCTTTGCCCAGTCGAAAGTCATTATCCGATGAACGATGACGAAATCTGGAGATGGCGAGACATATAACCCGACGACGACGCCTCTTCCTCGCTCCAATCTCTCTCCCTCCAGGAGCAAGTCACCTTTCTGACTCTTCACGCCCACCATGATCTTCCTCATTGCCCTCGCCCTCCTCGGGCTCACGACCCTCTACCTCGTCCTATTCGTAGGCAAACGCGACCCGCGCCTTCCCCCAGGCCCCCCAACCCTCCCCATCATCGGCAACCTCCACCAGATCCCTACCAAACGCACCCACCTCCAATTCGCCAAATGGGCCAAACAATACGGCGAAATCTACTCTCTCAAATTCGGCCCGGGAACCTCCATCGTCATCTCCTCACCGCGCCTCATCAAGCAGCTCATTGACAAGAAATCCAACCTCTACTCGCGCCGTCCCCCTTCCCACGTCGGCGACCTCATCGCCCAGGGTGATCACGTCCTCCTCATGCAATACTCCGATCAATGGCGCACCTGCCGCAAACTAGTCCACCAATTCTTCATGGAGCAAATGGTTTCCAAACATCACATCGCCGTCATCAACGCCGAAGCCACGCAGATGCTCCTCGATTTTGTTGCCCACCCCTCCGGCGCGATGAAACATCCTAAACGCTTCAGCAACAGCATCATCATGAGTCTTATTTATGGTACCCGCACACCGAGTATCAACACAAGGCACATGGTTAAACTCTATGCCCTCATGGAGAATTGGTCCAAGGTTATGGAAGCCGGGAATACACCCCCGGTGGATATCTTTCCCGTTCTCAAAATAGTCCCGGAGGGGTTGTTAGGACGTTGGCGCTCCCGCGCGCAGGATGTGGGAAGGGAGATGAGCGCTCTATACTCGGAGTGGGTGGAATACGTGATCACGCGCCGCAGGGAGTCAGGAAGTCGGGATTGTTTTCTCGATAGGATCCTGGATCAAGGTGAAAAGTTGGATATCGATCGGCACGGGTTATACTTCTTATGCGGGACGGTGATGGAGGGTGGTTCGGATACGACGTCGTCGCTGATCATTGCGTTTATCCACGCGATGACCAAATGGCCGGAGGTGCTGAAGAGGGCGCAGGAGGAGATGGATAGTGTGGTCGGGGAGGAGAGGACGCCGACGTGGGAGGATTTTGGACGGTTGCCGTATATCACGCAGTGCGTCAAGGAGGCGCATCGGTGGAGGCCAGTGACGCCTTTGGCGTTTCCGCATTCGTTGGCGGAGGACGATTGGGTGGATGGGATGTTTTTGCCAAAGGGGAGCGATGTTTTTATTAATGCGTTTGGGATGCACATGGATGAGAAGCGGTTTCCGAATCCGGATGTGTTTAACCCGGATAACTTTAGGGGGTATACGGCGCTGGCGTCGGAGCTGGCGAGCGGGGATTATGCGAATCGGGATCATTATGGGTATGGGAGTGGCAGGAGGATCTGCCCGGGGATTCATGTGGCCGAGAGGAATTTGTTTTTGGCGTTTGCGAAGCTGGTGTGGGCGTTCGATATCGAGCCGGGGAGGGATGCGTGTGGGAAGGTGGTGGAGCCGGATGTGAGCAACGAGACGGGATATTGTTCAGGTTTCTTGGTTTGTGCGGAAGACTTCCCTTGCGAGGTTACGCTGAGGTCGGAGGCAAGGAGGGAGACCATCTTGAGGGAGTGCGAGAAGGCGAGGATTGAGGTGTTTAGCAAGTACGAGGCTCCGAAGAAGTAAGTGTAGGAGGCAGCCAAGTAAAAACTGTATGATTGTCAACTTCTCTTGGGACTCATCCATCAATGTATCACAACCAGCGAACAATGAGGGTCAATATCAAACGGGTCCTCTTTAGCAGCTGCTGCGTCATTGTCTCCCATCGGATCCCCTGGCTGCCCATCGTTCGGGTCTCGGCTGCTCTGAATTTACGGAAAATTCCGTGAGACCAAGGCTTGAAGTTGTAAACCCGGCACTTTCCTATCAAAGTGCAATGTGTCACATCCGTTTCCTTCCAAGGAAGGCCACGCTGCCAGTGTCTTGGCGGCCATAAGGACATCCATTAGCCTCCTCCCCTGGATAATCTGACAGGTGAGATTGCGGGCGGCATAGTCAACCTTGTCGGTCGGATCTACTGTGGCTGAACTTGGTTGCAATATCGGCCTTAGAATTACAGGGTATCGCATGGGAGTAATGCAAACAAAGAGGTCCGGGTGCGCGTTCGCGATGGAACTGCATCGTAGAGACCGGGCTCCGTGATTATGAGTCTGCGGCCCTCAAGGTCGAGAGTATCGGGGGCTAGTTCGGGGTTGATTCCACGGGCGCCTGTCTCTGTAGTTGGATCTGAGATGTATCGTGTTGAGTGGTGAGCATGAGGGCTGCGAGAGTAAGTGGGACATTGGAAAGGGGCCAGAAAACTTACGAGTGTATTTGGAATTACTGATCGGGCCCGGATTTTCCCACTATCCAGGATTGGCACTCCTCGATAAACGCGGTGAATTGATCGGAGCAGATTTCGGTGAGTAGCCATGGGAAGTCTTCTAGTCCGCCAGGGGAACCGGGCTCGCCGACATGGCTTCTTTCGTGGTAATGATGCAGAATGTTAATGATTGACTCGAGGTTGGACTGATGGTGGAGAAGGGAGAGGCCGCTGACTGACGATAGGGGCGGGACGAGTGGTCCGACGACGTGGACTTTGTCGAAGACGTAGCCGACTCCGAGAAGCAAGGGAGATTCTCCCGGGATGACAACGGGATACTTCAGAGTCTTGTGTCTTGTGTCGAACGGCGGCGCTCTTGGGTAATTGGAGTCAACGCCGGTAACGGGCCCCTTGGAACGCGCTAGTCCGGAACCCATGGTGGGAGGTTCAAAGACCTCCGTCCTATACCGCCAGCCTCCACACAGTCGATGAGAATGCAAAGATGTGGAGCGGTGGCTGGCTCCATCTCAAGTATATACCGAGCGACAGAAATATATGTCTGCAGCACCGACTTGGCATAGTCAACACCCAAATGGCGAGACTTTCTAGCCGAGCACGACGCCATAGCCAAATGCGCATACACCACATCCCGAGGATCCTTCGCACTCAACCCCCTCCGTGTCTGAAGCAGCTGAACCAGCATCCTCCAGCTCCCATGAAACCGAGCCGTATCCATCTTCTGCAGGGTCTGTATGGCTTTGTCATGACGCTTATTTCGACACGCGTACAACCCACAGACAGAACACGGAAGATACTCAGCTTCCCACTCTGCTGATACCATGTCTCTCGGCTGATCATGCCTTCCGAATCGCAGCATCACGCGGCAGAAGTCGTTACAGGGGACGCGGATATGGCCGACTTGGATCCAGGGGATTCGGGAGAGGACTAGTTCTTGAAATATCCAGACTCGGCGGAACCATGGTCTGCTTATGATTGTGTCTCTGGCGAGCCAAGAGTCTTTGTGAATTTGAATGTATCTGGTCGTTGAGACATGCCGTGGAACAGGCCCTCCGTCCCCAGACACAGGGGTCCAAGGTGGGTGATGGTTTCACTTGCCAGAGAGTAGATTCGATCCATTATTGGGTTTTTTTTTTTTGCGTTCTGGGATGTCGTCTTGGTTGATGCAGAGTGCGTCAGCCCATATCAAGCGCTCAAGGGACGGGTGGCGCATATCGAGGAGTGCGGATTCGAGTGTCTTCATGATATCCGTGGGCTGGCCGTCAAGCCAGATCTTGCCTGTCGGAGGGCCATTGCCCCGGACATACGAGAGTGCTGTATATGTGTTAACGAGGTCGTTGCTCAGCTCTCGAGGGTTGTGTGTGGAAGCATTCCTTTCAGCGTCTCATCGCGGTCGGCAGAAGGTGCAAGGCACAGTAGCCGGATTGATGAGGCTTGTGAGAGCGGCTGATACGTGTAGCCCGAATCATGCATCTGAGAACCAGCTCAAGAGAGGATCGGCAAAATAGGTTGAAGAGATGGCGCAAAACCCGCGCGAATTGGAGGCGCCAGCGGATTTTCTCTTATCCGGGAAGTAGAAGGCAACGCCCTCCTCCCAGGCCTTCAACGCGGCGGCATAATATACTGGTGATATCTGATTGGCTTGTGGAACAGATGCCGCAGATGGTGTGGCTGTTTATCAATTGGCGCATCTTCCACCGTGTCTTTCGTGAAATCTGCACTGTTCTTGTGTTTGCACCGTTCTTGTGTCAGGACCTAAAATTATGGTTGAAGAGATTGTGTGAAAAGTTGGTTGATCGAGGGAGATTTTCGTGGCTATTCGCCTTGCCTGAAATACCGGGATGAGGTGGGCCCAGATTCGTCATTTCGTCCGCCCGTTCTTTCCCAGTCTCATGAGCCTTTGGGGACTTTCTTGTGCCAAGCTTAGAAAGTGCGGAGGAGAACTACGTCAGGACTGCCGTCAGGAAAGAAAGTTCCTCCCAAAACAAGCATCCCTTTCACTTTTGACTTGTGACAAAGCATCCTCAATTCATTACTTTTCCTTTACAAAGAATTAACCCATGTATTACGAAGCTTCAACAAGCCCCTTTTCATCCCTTACCCCTCACTCTCTCTAAGCCTTAGGCTCAATAGACTGAGGATAATAAAACAGCTCCGTCGGGTCATACTTGGCCTTGATCTGCTGCAGCTTCCTCAAGTTATCACCATAATACAACCTCTGCGCCTCCTCCCGGCTGAGAGTCGTATCCGCATAGTTGATATACATACCCCAGTCCTTCGCATTGAGGGGCTTCGTAACAGCATCAACCCACCCGTTGAGGAACTTGGTTCCGTCGGCGGGGTAGGTGCCGTTTTCGATGCGGTCGTAGAACTGGATGATGTACAGCTTGTCGCGGTGGGCGTAGGCGGTGTCGGCGTTGGAGGTGGCGGCGATGGTGGAGTGCTGGCCGCCGTGCATGTCGAGCTGGAACCACCAACCACGGTCGGTGATTTGGGTGGCGTTGTTCCACCAGTAGTCGACAAAGTTCTTGGCGGACTGGCCGGAGAGACCCTTGAGGGTAACCGACTTGGCGAAGAAGATTTCTTGCTGGAGGGTTGTTAGTTTTTTGGGATTCAGGGACTGGATGGAGGGAGGGGCTCACAGGGCTGGGGGCGATCCAGTCGATGGTCTCGTAGAAGGAGTAGTGCACGGCGGCGTCGATCCAGTTAACAGTGTGGGACTCGGTGATGCCGCCGAGAGGGGCGGCGGTGGTAAGGAGAGGTGCAATGGCGGCGCGCATCTCAGCGTCGGTGCCATAGTAGAGACCCTCAATACCGGGGTTGCCGCGGCTGTAGTCAGACACACGGAAGTTGAGCTCGGAAGGCATCGTGTTGCGGGCGTAGACCTCAAGGGCCTCGAGACCGGCAACCGACGTCTCGGCGGTCCAGTTGAGCCTGACGCTGAACCAGGTCAGGGTGGAGGGCGCCTCGAAGGTCTGGAGTCTCCAGCTGGCGACGATGCCGAAGTTGGATCCAGCACCACGGATGGCCCAGAAGAGATCGGCATTCTGCTTCTCCGAAGCCTCAACAACGCTACCGTCGGCGAGGACAACGGTGACACCGACAACAGCGTCGACGGCGAGACCGTGACGGTGCGAGCTGAAGCCGAAACCGCCGTGGGCGAAATGGCCCGAGATACCGACACTTTGCACTGTTAGTAGGACTCGGAGCACATCAATCGAGACGGTACTTACCCAGGGCAGGTTCCGTGGGCGACGGCGCGCTTGTGCTTCTCGTAAAGCTCGGTAGCAAGATGTCCCAAGCGCACACCCGGCTGCACGACAGCAATGTTGCCCTCGGCGAGCGAGACATTGTACATGCGGTCGAGCTGCACAACAAGATGGCCATCCTCGCCACCGAATCCGAGCGACGCGTAGCTGTGGCCGCCAGACTTGGCCGAAACCTTGATGCCGAGATTCTTGCCGCAAATCACCGACTTGGAAATGTGGTCGATGGTCTGGGGCACCGAGATGGCGACAGGGGTGTAGGGCACGCGAAGGTTGAAGGGCGCAGAGTCGCGCGCCCAGTCGGCAGTGCCCTTGGTGTCGTAGGGAACGCCCGAAGAAGCAAGGCAAGCTTCAATGTCGGCTCGGGTAACGATGGCCCGGGCCTGCACAAGCGGGGCCAAGAGCCCAACGGCGACAGCGGCGCGCATGGTGATGGGGATGTGACTAGTGCAAAAAAGAGGGACTAACACCGCAGACGACGCTCGAGAGGCGAGAAGAGTGTTCACGAGTCCCCTACCAGATATATAGGAATTTGCGCGACTTTGGCCCTACCCTCGCCAGCGGAAATCCGGGTCGACATCCTAGGCTATGATCCACCGCGTCGCGTTGGATCGCATGGCAGGATGGGTGGCGAGACCCAGGAGGATGGCTCTGCAACCCAATAGCAATATGTCGTCAACGCCCAGCAAGCCGCCCAGGAACCCGCCTCGTGGGTAGGCAGGTACCGGAGCTCCGGGGTGTGAACTCTACGAATTAGCCGGCAGACGACAACCGCGTCGTGAGGTGGTGTCCTACTGCGACCTTCCCGTCTCGGGTAGGCGTTAGTAACTTCAGGCGGATGCCATGGAATATAGCCTGCCAGACAGGCAGGATCGGCGGGCATTACCCCATAATGGGGGGGATGGGTCGCGAACAGGAACTCCTTCCGCGATGCGGATGACTGCAGCACGCAAGGTGTGTGCACTTCCTTCGGCGGATTGAGGCGCAGAACAATGCTCCCACGCTCCGGTTCCTGCGGGTAGATTAGGGTGACATTTGGCCCGCCCTCAATCACCCCGTCTGACATCTTGCCGTCCCAACAACCGGAACGCGAGGCAATGAAGTTCCCCGCACTGGATATTATTCATCTCAGCCACTCAGGCTCCGAAAGCGTTCTAGATCCGAGAGCGGCGACGCATCCGTACTCTGTGGCCTTGGCGATCCCGAAAAATAACCCGGTTCGCCGTTAGGAACGAGTGGGGGCATCCCCGTCGCCCAGAACGTCGTAGCTGCAGTTTCGGATATGTGTGGGTAAAATTAAACGTCGCCTGGATATTTGTTGACTCGTGGGTATAGCGCCCAAGACTTATTACAACTTCCGCTCCGGATCTTGACAGGCGATACTTATGCTGGCGCTGTAGCCCGGTCTTCTCCTCGGACATACACTTGCGTGCGATTCGTGGGTATTTGCGCCCACTAGACTGCAAGCACCTCATCCCGCCCTGCCGCTTCGTGTAGGGGATGGCCGGGGGCTAGCGGCAAAGTTGAAGGAGGCGCAAGATGGGCTTGGAAGAAAGGGGATGCTGAATTTGCCGAGATCTCGACCGCGGGACAACTGGATGTGCGCTTCAACAAAGCCTGCAGACCGAAAGTACGGTTCATTTGATGAAGATGTAGCCTGTGCCTGGCCCGTGTTGTCCGGAGGTTGAGATATTCAGGGGTCACTCAACAGAGGTTGAGTTCGCCCGCATTCCTTTCCGAGAATTATCCGCCAGGCACGGGGGATCGTCGGATTGGAGGTGGTGTTGATATTGGGCCGTCTCGGCGTTGGGTGGAACTTTCTAGAGCGTTTGTGTGTGAACTGAAGAGCCCCTTCGTTACCCCAAATGTTCGGGTTTATCGGCGTTGATCATTGCATGTGGTGTGCACAGGTAGATCTTGGATCTTGGCCGGTATCAAGGGACCTGAGCCCCTGATGCGCAGGTGGGTGGCGTAATGTCGAAAATGACTGCCGTGGTGGTGGCGGTTGAAGGGATGGGCCGAACTGATGGGCGCCGGCTGCAGGTGACGGGTAGCACTGACACGGCAAATCTCGAGAGCGGCGAAGCGCATACTGTCGAGCTTCCGGTTGACTGTGACGCGGCGTCCATGTTGTTTGCGAACAGGTCGCTGCGACTCTTGCTGTGGCTTGTTTGACGAGGCGTACCTTTAGCTGCAGTGAATGGTACTAATTGGGTTGAACGATATCGATCTGGATGAGTTGCGCGTTTGGGATTGCGCTGGCTTAGTGTTAATTAGCATTGGAATAACCTCGATGTGAGGACATCACATACACTGTGAGAACCTCGAGCGTTTGAGATGGAAGCCTGCTGACGACAGGTACTTTTGCGTCAAGGTGCAGCTGAGGTCTCAGGATGAGGAGGGAGGACAGGATGGAAGCGCTGGGTTGGGCCAGTCTTCACCGCCTCGAGGATTGAAGTTGGCTAGGTAATAACGCATTTGCAGCCGCTCTTTCGCGTCGAAGTCGACAGATTGTCCGGCACTTGGTTTACGTGGGCTTTCAGCAGTGCTAACCGCTCTTGCTGTCCTCGGCTTTGTGGGAGGAAGGTGCAATCCGGGGTGTCCTCATGCAGCGTCAGTGTCGGCAGCCGAGACACCTGCATTTCTTTGCAGCTACGGGGCGCCCCTTCCCTTCAACCTGACAACTCTCGCAGGACCCCTGGCCCTTGAAGTCTCAGCGCTCGCCTCGTACATGCCGGGAAAACCTTGACCCTTGAGCTGAACTTGGGCTGCTGCAGATCCTGCGGTCCGCTCCGCGGCCAAATGCCAACAAACGTGGAGTACGCCAAGTCGCATTCTCCCCGCCTACCTGGTTTGCGGCATCATGGGGCTTGCGAGATACGACTTGTTGCCCGACGCACGAGTGCGGTTTCCAGAGTCCCGCCGCATCCTACGCTCCCCCCGCTCATTCCCGATGAGAATCGACTTTGAACTACACATACAGGCGAGTAGCCCATTTGTATCTGCATCTTTCGGCCCGCTTTCAGATCAATGCAATTCTCATTCAAAATTAGATTCAGTTATCCAGAAAACCATCCAAGACTTGCCAACACCCTGCCCACCATTCCCAACAACCCCCCTCCCTTCCAACCCCCCTCAAGCAATCCTCATCCAAAGCACATCCGCCCTCCTCCTCGCCTCCGCATTCGTAATACTCAAATTCAAAAACTCCTCCCCTCCCTTCTTAAAAACCAAATAATCCCTCGCCAAAATCCTCCCCTCCAACGACGGCAAATTCGCAACCGTCAACGGCCCATGCAACACGTGCCCCCTCTTCCTCGTCGCGGGGACACTGGCATTGATGCTGAAGGGGCCGCTGTAGGCAAGTGCATATTTCCCGATGAGGGCCCAGTCGGTGTCGGTGCCGTTGGTGACTTCGTTGGCGATGAGGTGGGGGGGACGTTGGGCGGGTTCGGTGGAGACGAAGTTGGCGGAGACGTAGGCGTTGGGGGAGTAGATTAAGAGGCCGGTTTGTTTGGTGTTGTTGCCGGTTGGGGTGGATGGGGCGTCGAGGGAGTAGCTGGGAGGATTTGTTAGGTTGTGATTTTAGAATAAGGGGGGAGGTGGTGGCTTACAAGGTTGTGTTGAGGAGGGACCAGGTGCCTGCTAGGGACTTGATGATGTGGTCAGTCTTCATTGTGTCTGGTGTTCACTGACGTACTTCCTGAAGGACAGAGTGAACAGTTCGACGAACAAGGGAAGTTACCAGGATTTTCTGGTAGCTTTATACTTGTCGTCGTTGAGCGGCGTTGCCACGACATTGGTTCCCAGGGGGGGACTTGCTGGAGGATCCGACATCTCGCTGCGCCGTGTGGCTTGTAGCAATATTGGAGGGATCATTGCGGCGAGTCCAAAAGTCCCTGCACAGGGGGTACCGATGCACGGCCGTTTTGTGTCCACGCCAACTCCACGGTTGGCTGTCTGCAGTGTTGTACCTGGTAGTTCCCCGCAGGATGGACTTGGAAATGAACATCCCGAATATCCCGCTACTACTCATGCAACTCCTATTATTGACAATATTTGCACATCAGTTGACTAACCCCTTGCGGCCGGGTTCTTGCGACCTCAGACAGCATAACACAGAGTTACTGCTAGACTGACAAAGATAGCGATGATTGGTTATCGTAAGCATGCTTGTCAGCTGGCTGAGATCGCAAAAGGATTGAATTAACCGGCCATCGTTGGAGGCGCAAGTTGAACGGTCTGACAGACCTATACACTGGATCTGACACAGGCGATATTACGTTGCGCACATTGGCGCAAAAGCGGCATATTACCGCACCCAAGCCCTCGGGTACCCTCACCGCTCTCGTGTGACAGGGTACCAGAAGCTCCTTCTGGGAGCAAAGCCTCGATAAAATATGCAATGTTCTGCCTTGTGTAACCACCCCCCCAGCGTCCCGTCCAAACTCCAGCCGCATTCCATGTAACCCGCCCAGCATTACGGTAGCAGCAATACAAATCAGTGCGCCTAGCCGTTGTGTCCTCTCATATCAACCGAATATGGCTACACATCTTCACTGGTCTGACGTTAGCACAACTTGCGCATCCTGTTTTTTGTTTTTTTTTTTGGGGGGGGGGGGGGGGGAGGTCCTCACCAACACGATGTACTTATCGTCATCTCCATTTCTCGTCACGGCCGACACCACGATCGTCACTATCCTATTCGCTGCGATGAGGGGCAAACCTTGTCGCCTGCGCCTGTGGAAGTCATAGTGGCCCGGGATGTGGAACGGAGCATCCAGGCCGTCGGGTGGTTTCGCCACGGCCGGAGTTAGGACGCTGGGGAATATATGACTCCTCACGGAATCGCGAAGTCCTGTCGGGGCGTCCCTCAATGGTGAGCGGATGGGGGGTGAGGGCTCTCGCGGTGCAGGCAGAGGTGAGGGAAGATGTGAACCCTGAGGTGCGGGTTGCTCCGTCCGGCGACGCTTTGCGGGAGGCGGTCCGCTGCAAACGTCATCCTCCAATTCATCAGCGATGACGATGGGATCGGATTCGCTGCCGCCTCCGCTCTCTCGTGGTGTGCTACCCGAGGTACTCGCCGGCGAAACAAAGTCGTTTGATTGTCTGCTGTCTCGTGTTGTTGCTGAAAATGGCCCCATCTCTGCTCCCAAAGTAACACCGGGCAACTTCGACATGTCCTGAAAAGTCCGGAATATCCCTCGCCATCTGGAGAAGAAGCCCCCGACCGGCAGCATTGGTGGGTATTTCGGCCATTTTGACAATCGTGTTTTTTGCTTTGGTGAGCCATTCATAGGCCTCCTCCGCGCAAAGAAGATGAAGCTCTTGCTGTCTGTACGTGCCTGTTCCTAGGTACGGGGGGAGTCGCGCGGGGGCGGGTATTGGCACTACGGTAGGCCCGGGTCTCCCGACGACGTGTCGTGTCTCTGTGTTGATGGGAGTGTCGCGCTGCAGCTTAGACATTGTGTAAGAACGGTCGCCACCAAGTTCGACGGCGGCTGGGAACCCGTTCTCAGCAATTTGAGGGTTTCGGTTGGCTGGTAAGGACGGGGTCGCGGATTGCCCGCCGCTCACATTGACGAGACCAATTCTGGCGAGCACGGTGAACTCGGATTTTGTGGTGCCGTTGGGGTTGTTGAAGAAGCCAGGAAAGTGTTGCAAATTTCCGGCCGCCATTGGATGAGGTCGCCCCGAAACTCAGCCATCCAGGCAAACAAGTCGTCCCTAAACCTGCGACCGAGCTGTGTAAAGTCTTTGCCACGGTAGCAGCCAAGAAACTCGAGGAACGCCTTCAACTCGATGGGCCGTTTTCCCAAACCTTCCTCCTGACCCGTCTAACACGGGTATCATCCGAAGCACGACACTGACTCGCCGGGTCAACCTTGAAGTCCTGCATGATTCTTGTGATGGAGCTGGAGAAGCGAATGGACAGATGCTGAAAAGGATGACGGTGGAGGGAAGCATTTGGGAGCAAAAGAGGTGTGAGTAATTGGCAAAGATGTCAGGACGCTCGATACGAAGAATATATCTGTCCTCAGCTCTGTTGGAGCTTTGTTCACCAGACTTGAGTCCGGTGTCTCAAAAACCGCACTATAGTTGCGACACGTCAGTTTGTCATTTTCATGGTCGCTTGCCAGAGGTTTGCAAGGTAGACCTACCGCCAAAACAGCGCGTTTGCGCGACCAATCGTTCCTTTTCCCGCTTAGCCCGAACAGATGTGATGGCTGATAACCTGGAATATTGGACCCCGGTTCGCGGCGCAAATCGCAGCGGCCAGCAGCTGTCACTAGTGAGAAATGGCCAATGCCTTCAAACAGTTGGGAGTTTGCGGCTCCATGATTCCCATCCAGCCCTCGATCAAGGGCGAACCCTGAGGTTGGCGTCAGGTGGCTTGCGTTAGAAGGAGCATCTGTTCCAATGTCGACCCCAGGCGCAGGTTCGAACAATGGATAACTGAAACCCCCGTATCCCAAAAGAACAGTCCACTCTTAGACTGTGAATTCACCGCCGTAGCGACGCGCTCTTTTGGAGCACTGACTGTCCTGGGTTGGCGCGACAAGTCGTCCCTCCATCGGCCCCTGCTCTGCAGGCTCCTGTTCTTCCTGGCAGACTGGTTGATGATTTTGTTTTACCGTGCTTTCGCTGATCTGTCAGGTCGTCTCGCTTGGCGAAGTGTGCGCTCGCAGACAGTGTGAAATCGATGTGGTCTGCCGCGGCAGCGGAGTGGGTGCTTCGTTTAATGTTGGAGGCCCACTTCAACGCTTGACGCGACCAGATCGCGTCGGCAGCCGTTTTTGCAGCAGCAACTGCTTGGCTTCGAACAGACTGACCCCCCGGATTTCCATTTGGTCGCCAATCTGTCAATCTCAACCCGGCCGCAGTATTGTGAACCTGGACTGTCGTTGGGGCGGGTGTAAGCAAGCAGTGGGGCTCCCCGATGACGACGCAGCCGCCTTCCCCGCCAGACTTTGAGGTGCTCCTTCCTGCGCAGCCTGTAGCTGTCATTTTGGGGCAGTTTCCTAGAAAATGAAAATCTAATCGCTATCGGGAACTTTTCAAGGCTGAGGGTGAGATCTGGACCCAACATTCCTCCATTCCCACCAATTCAACAACGACCGTTGCGCTAGGATTTGCCTCGTTTGCCTGCGAATACTTGACCGTCTAGAAGAACTCCGGCCACTTGGTGACCCTTGACTGGCTTCCTATCATGTCTCATTTGTCCCAGACAATTCTATTTTGCTTTTTACTCCTCCTTGTCACACATCTCTGGGCGCTGAAGAAGTCGTAGAACCACATGCATCAATGCTGGGACACGCACTTGGCTTTGTGGCCTGCCTGGTAAATCACATAATAGGAGTGAACGCTCACCTTCTTTGCCGCGCCGACAATCATCCGAGTCTGGTCGCCCTCCGGAATGCCTTCAATAAACACCGCGTCGCTCAAACTTGGTGAATTCTTCGACGGCAGGATACCCCGATACGCAATTCTATCTCATACTTGGGCCGATGCCGAAGTGTCGTACCAAGAGTGGATATACGCGCAGGACCAACGCGTCCCATGTTTTCCATGGGGGTTTGTGCGTGACGAGGACGAGGTGAAGCGCATCAAGGAGAAATTGGGATTCATCAAGATTCTCGACGCTTGCCGGGAAGCTGAGATACTATTGTCTATCCACTGCAGAAAATCTTTCGTGGGCTTCGCGAAGGAGAACAACTAGGGTCGGACACATGGCCTAATCGTTGCTTGGACTCTTCCGCGTCCCTATAGTACGGCGAAGGGCTCCGAGCGTTCAGTTGGCTTCAAGAGGAGATCATCAAGAAGAGCACAGGCAAGAGCATCTTCGCTTGGAAGAAGCAAAGGCCATATCAAACCTTGCCTTACAACGGTTGGAAATTGCTGGAACCAGAGAGTTCTCTTGCGCCAACCGTGGAATGCTTTGCCGAAACATTTCAGGCCATTCACGAGCGAGGATTAGTCACAAGCACTAACATCGAGTCCGACATGGGATAACTGGCTGTGAAGTCTGGTGGGATGGCCACTTCGAATCTGGGAGGACGCATATCGGTTCCACCTGTTTCGCGCTACAACTTCCCTTCCAGTTACGTTGATCTCTACTTGTCGGCTTCTGCTGCCGAGGCCCTAGAGCTCGCCGACATCGCCATTTTCAATGATCCCACGTTGTCAAGGAGACTTGGGTATCGAGAGGGAAAGCACCGACAATGGGACCAACTAGAACCATGGGGATTTGGCTTGTCTGAGGGGGTTGACATTGCAATCTGCCTTCCACTGGGACGACCAGGGTTCAACCCCGATCCTTCCAGGAGCCCATTTCTGACTCTCAGAAGGGTGGATGACAACCCGACACTGCTCCACGGTTACGTCACAGCGTCTCGGAAACATCAGGGTGAAGATAGAAACTTGGCGTTGTTATTTGCTGTCCAGACAAGCACCGATGGGTCACCAAAATCATGGGGCTGCGAGTTGATGGCGGGCAGAGCGGTCCGCCGGCGTCTCTAACACAGGATCGGCGGAAATTGCAAAGCGAATGGCAGAAAGAACACCCCCCTGGGCAAATACGGCTGCCAAAGACGGGGTACGGATGGTTTTGCAGGAGGAGGTTTACCGTGGTGATGCTAACTGCGTGTCCCACGCCTTCCAAGCACAGCACCATCATCGCCAGTGTTTTCTTCACATCTTCTGGTCATGGCGCGGAAAGTTCGGATATGGCAGCATAGGTGCATTCATCGCACGCTCGCGGAAGTCAAGGAAGTTGGCGGGGAATTTTCACTAGGAACAGTTTTCTTTCCCCAGTGGAACTTCGACTTCGGTCAGATAGACCGCCCGGACTCCTCTGCTCAGGATTGTGGACTGATGTCAAGAGCTTGTCTCTCAGGGCCATGCCCCACACAGAGACCGGACTCCGGAGTTACTCGAAGCCCTTTTGATTCCTTGCAGGTGTTGGCGGTTCCCCCCCGGGGTGGCTTCCCCGGGAGCCTCCCGGCAGGATTGCGGCACGGCGCCACCAGCACCACGCGAGCACCAATCCCCATCGCAAGACTACCCTGTTCTTGCACAAGGGAATCGATGACGACCACAGCAAATTCTGCGTGGACGTTCGGTCTGTCTTCTCGAACGAGGAGGTCACATTCCTAGTGGGATCTGAATGGCGCTGCGCCTCGTCGAATTGCTACGCGGTCAACACGCCGCAGCTGCGCCGTAGACTCACTTAGCCGTTTGTGTTAACCGAGACACTTGGAAGGCAACAAGATTCTGACATGCGAGGGTCTCCACGTGGGGAAAGACGCTAACGGGCTGATGGGTGTTTACATGACTCGGGGTTGTCCCTGAGGAAGGGATGACTGGTTGTCATGACGGAGAGACAACAAAACATACTTGAACACCCTGGGGATTCAGGGGCTGAGACCAATGGCCGCTAACCCCCCCTGAATCCCCCCTGGACTCATCAGGTTGAGCAAATTTCCTCAACCCCCACCCAACATAACGGCAGCCAGGAGGCCTCAAAACCCTCTTGCCGTCCTCCCCCTCCAGTCGTGTCATGAAGACATGGGTAAACCTTGGCGCACCCGGGACGCTGTGCAATTAAATTTGGCGTTTCGCCTCGCACGGGAGGCGTTGCGGTCGGCAAGCGGCGTAGGCAGATTCCAGGTTTCCCCGTCCTTGGCACCTCTACGGGGTATTCCGCTGCCAGCAAGGTTCTTAACCCATTCGGCGACGTTGAGGAACTTGCTGTTGGAAGAGGCCACGGGATGAGCAGTGGTTTGTTGAATATGCGATTGGGTGCTGGACTGTTTGGTTGAAGAAGAATCATCAGTTTCGAGTTGAGGAACTGCTCGGCGATCCTTGCTGCCGTCGAGGCGAAGAAGTCAGACCATAAAGTTCCAAGTGCCTCTTCCTGATTGTCAGTTACCTCAGCGCTGAATCTACGGCTGCAGGAAACCGGAACCGTGTCACGTTGCAGTGGAATTCCCGAGTTGAGTAAAATGAACGCGTCAGAAGCCGGGTGTCTTGATGTAGGCTTGCATCAGAAACAAGGCGGATTGCAACTTCTTCAATCTTTTGCAGGCTCACTAGACTCAGGGTGGCGTAGATGATGACGCACCTACATCTTTACACGCCCGCTTCAGCATGCCCCATATCTCGTCCCGGGCGCAGTCTTTTGGCCGTGTCACTCGGCATGGGGGACAGCTGCAGCTAATTACGTGCTATTTATAAGGATTGGGAAGTTATTTTCACGGCGTTTCGGAATCTTCAGGAGGTAGACCTCTTGATGTTGTCATCAAGGTTTACTGCACGCAGCGAGACTCAGCGGGTGAGACTTACGCCAAACCCAAATACGCGTAACTTTAGACCGGTCCAAGATGATGACCTGTTTTTAGGTAAACATCCAAGATAAACGCACAAGGACGGAGAAGCGGACGTACCAGCGGATGCAAGCGACTTGGAACCGAATGGTACGAGATGGATGCACGTCAGGGGCGGGGGCGGGTAGAGCAGCAATGCTTGTTGGAACAGCCTAACTGCGCCAGCCGGGTGAAAGAAAATATTACGCAGCCGGAGATCTGAACCCCTGAGTCGACATACCAATGAGAGGTCGATCTAAATCTAAACACGGACGTGATCTATGTAACACACCCAAAAAATGTTTGGCATCTATCTTGATTCTTGGTGAAATACCCCCTCTTGATCAAGCGGTTCAACTATCAAGGTGCAACAAGAGGGATCAACGTCAGACGGGGCTTAAAAAAGGCCAAAGATGCTGATCTGCAAGATGGACACTCCACTTCATGAGCGTCAAGTGTGGAAAAGAAGGGGTTGTTTCGTGATAGGTGCCTGTTTGAGGGGAATAATTTCTGGAGCACCCAACATTAACGCCTCCATCAGCCGGATCTTTGCCATTCTTAGTTGACGTACTATCGCTCGGGCAGTTTCTCGATGAAAAAGTTAACAGCTGGAGCTAATTGAAACCTTTGGTGCCATGCGGGTAGTCTGGTGTTCGTATTATGTTCACACCGGACGTCTACTTCTGCAATATCGCCGCTGTAACTCCGCCTCTCGGTCATGTCGACCATGCTCTTTAGGAAAAGGGTGTGTAGCGGCTTGAATCCGGCACCCTAGGAAGTAAAAGTACGTCATCTAGGAAATCACGACCAGTTGTGATGTCCTAGAGGCCTTAGAAGCGGAGTGAGCAAGATTCCCGCTTGATTGTCATCCGTTTCTAGGTGCTTGCGTTCGTGTGGGGGATCCAAAGGATGAAAGCCGAGGTATCTCGCGGAGACGGGCCATCTGCATCGCAACGCCTAGACGTCATACGGGGAGAACCTTGAAGGTGATCGTCAGTTCTGTGTGATCCAGACGTTCTGCCCGGGTAAGTGATACGCGTTTCCGCGTGTGTAGATCTCAACTTGAAACGGCTGGCAAGGTCTGTTCTCACGAGTCTTTACTTTGGTATCTTGATTCCATTGGTGGAAGTCGCTCCAAGTCTATGCTCACCGACAACTCTAGGATCATTGCAGACGGCTACGCCCGAGTGATGCATCGTCGTGTCACGGAATATCCAACTTCACGATATCCAACTCCAACTCTTGACGGATTCCGCCTTGCCCCCTCATGTTCACCGGTTGGTATACCGGCTGATGAGTACCTATCGGTGTGACATCACCATCAACTCAACCCAAGGAAGTAACCTCTTGAATGGTTAGTCGTACCGTTCCCTCAAGGGCTCGAAAAAGTATATAAACCCCCCCTATCCTAGCCCCCCTCCTCTCCTCCATCCGTCAGACACAACTCAGCAGTCTTCACATCCACTTCCAAAACAACCACTACCAACCAAAAAACACCACCGACTACCAGTCAAAACCGCCAATATGCGTTTCACCACCATCCTCGTCGCCCTCTTCGCCGCCGCCGTCTCGGCCGCCCCCGCCCCTGAGCCCCTCCCCCAGGTCACCAACTGGTGCCCCACCGGCCGGCCCTGCCCTTGCAATGTGAGTTGAGGGCAAACCCTCCCTCCTCCGTTCCTCCCGCCGAGCTAATCATGACTGTCCAACAGGTCGGCGAGATTTGCAGCACTGTAAGTATCTCCACCCTACTTTGGCATTTGATGGGTGTGACTAGCCGCTGACACACAACCACAGGGCGGTTGCGTGCAGGAATGCTGAGCGGGACCCTCATTGAGTCTCGGTTCCGCACTGTGAGACGCATGGCCGTGGAGACGGTGGTCAGGGGTGGTTTGTTTTGGACATGCTCGCTGTGAATTCTTTACGTGTGGAGTGGCAGGCAGGCATCTTTGTGATCGAAACGGGAGAAGAAAAACCGTCGCGGAGCAGCTAGACAGTCTTTACCGCTACATAGGGTCCTCATAAAAAAAATAAAAGCAACGCTGTGGTGCACGATGGCTTTGGCTGTCGAACATCACACAATCCAAAACGACGGCACCTTCAGTGATATGTCCCCATCATCAACATCCTTCCAGTTCGCCGTCTCAAATGTTTCCACAGCGTCCCGTCGCCTTGCATATCAGTAGTAATAATACCCAGAAAGCCATCTAGCAGACCCTCTTCAACGATTTCTCACGCCGCCGGGCGAATGGGGTAGACCGCATTATTTGCCCCAGGCCGCCAAGCCTCTCGCAACGGGTTAGAGCGGTACCCGCTACTTGACGAAGACGAATAGTTGATGCCGACAGACGATCCATGGGCGCTGGTAACTGAAGACGATGACGCCGACTTGGACTTGAATCCCAGCCGCCCAGCAATGCTCCCGAGAGTCGAGTACGTGGAACCGCTCTTGGTGCTGGGTTTGCGAGCCGGGGATGTTGCCCTCTTGCGCTGCTTGACGTGATATGGGCGCTCGCGGTACGTCGCTTGGTGCGACTGCTTGACGGTGCGATGGATGTCCCGCAGCTGTGCGCCAAAGTGCTTGAGTGCGTACATCTCCTGCACCAGCTTGTCGATGCTAGCCTCATTGAGCGTCGTGTCCATGCCTTTCCACTCGTCGGGCAGCGCTGTGCCCCTGGTGAGCGCCATGACCAGCTCTTCGTGGCACTTGAGGTCTTGGCGCAACATATCCAGCTTGGTTCTGTCGCCCGACACGGCGCTGATCTCCTGCTCCAGGCGGATCAGCTCCTCGAGATACTCGGCCGTCGCGTCGTTGTAGGCTGAGATGCTCTTGGCCCGGAGGTAGGCACCGAATACGGCGGCGGCGCGCTGGACCCGGTCGTGTTCCTGTTGGTACTCGGAAACCTGCTGCTTGATGCTCTTCAGCGCCTGCTCGCGGACCCTGGCATCATCGGCATTGGAATCGAGCTGCTTCTGGACAGCGGCATCCGTCATCGTGGTTGTATACGGGTCAAGCTCGTACATGATGTGGAGGTGGTTGCGCCAATGATGGCTGCATCGCCTGCACGTGTTGCCGTTGAAGGCAACACAGTGGATGAGTCCCGGCTGGCCGATGGCCTCCACGCGAACACCGTCCAGGTAGCACTCGGGATGGCAATGGGTCTTGTACACTGTGATTTGCTGGCCGCCGTTGTCCTTCACTTCGATGCAGTTGCGATCCGCGCAGACGGTCCGCGGCATCGACAGGGGGCGGGATTTGAGCAGCACCTTCTGGATCTGCAGCTTTTTCCGAAGGTCTTCACCGGCGAGCCGACGGTCAGCGATCTCCTTCTCCTGGGCCTGGCACCGAATGATGTTCTGCTGAATCAGCTGCGCGATCTCGGCCATGGGCTTCGTTAGTCCCAAGATCAACTGACGCGTGCCGTTGAGGCTGATGGTGTTGGTGACAAGATGGGGCTGACGCGACCGGAAGTAGTTGATCAACCGGTTTGACTCCTCGCTAGAGTGTTTCCACGATCGCCGAAAGCTTTCTGCGTTCTCCATCTCCACGCCTTGGCGCTGCGCAGCGAGGTATCGGAAGCTCTCCGAATCAAAGCAGTACGTGGTGTCCCCATTCAGCGGGAGGTTGATGTCGGGATGCTGATCAAGGAGCGTCTTCAGGGGTCCAAAGGTGTCTGCGGCGAACATCAGCTTGTGCTTATTTTGGGGGATTTCACTCGTCTTCGGGGGCCTCTGAGAGGTTGCACTCACCACCGGGGGTGTAGTTGGAGATGCGTGTGTTGGTAAAGCCAAAAGCAATGTTGTGCAGCGCGTCGCGATGGAGGTGCATCAGTAGCTCTTGGATGCAGAACCGGAAGGTGACGGTCAGACGTGAGTTGTTGGACTTGAGAAGAATGAGAATGCCGTGCAGCTCCTCGTAGCTGTTGATGGTGGCCAGAATGTCGGCCATGTTCTTCCTGTCTGCATTCGGTCCCCGTGTGTCGCCCACTCCGGGCGTGTCGATGAGGCGGTAGGTCCGAGACCCGATATTGATCGGGTAGACCGAGGTCTGCTGCGTCGCCGAGTTGCCTCGGCTGCCGTCGTTCTCATCATCCCGCTTGCCGACGACGACGCGGTGCTCGGTGATCTTGCCGCCTGGCCGGGATCGATCCATGACTTGGGTGGAAAACGAGCATGGGATGACCGAGTGCAGCTGATCGCTGGCCAAAGCTTCGTCAAGAGTGTCGAAGGACATGTAGTTGATAAAGGCGTTGATGAAGGTTGACTTGCCGACGCCTGTTTCGCCGAGGAGAAGGATGTTCACGTAGTCGGATGAAGGAAGGGCGAGCAAGAGCTGCTCGAGACGGCTACGATCCGCGTACTTGACAAAAGCCGAACCATGTCCACTGCTTTTACTGCACCGGAACTCGAAAGTGGCTGCGGGACTGCGCCCACAGCTGCAGTAGACGAATGTGTCCGTGTATCCGTACTCGAGCACGTGGTGACACTTGGCACACAACCAGGAATGAACGACGGCGGCATCGCAGTTGGTGTTGGGGCATGGGATGCGGACGACTCGCCGAGCAACCGGAGGCCGTGCGTTCTTGGCGTAAGAAGAGCTGTCGGCCGATCGAGCAAGAGACTTGTCGGACAGGAACTCTCTCTCACCAAGCACGTCCGGCGTAGCTTCGATGCTAGAGACATGCCTGGATAGCCGTGGGACCTCAAGTCGCTTTCTACCACTGGATGTAGCGGCAGCGTCGTGATCCATCAGCAGCACGGGCGCTTTCGTTGCCAGTGTCTCAAACACGAGTGCCTCATGTTCGGTCCAGACCTCGCCGTTGAGAAGCATGCAATCGAGGCTGAATGTCAGGATATAAGCCTCCAGCCCGTTCTTGTTGTGCTGGGCGAGGAACGATGCAGCTGTCGAGTTCTGACCGTAGCCCAGATATGTCGCGCCTGCCTGAACGGCTCGGGCGATGAACTCGACCTTGCAGCGTTCCTGGCCAACAATGTCGGCCTCACTGCACAGCTCCCCAACCCTCGTGGCGGCAGCGTCGTAGAAGCTGTCCAGGGACTCCATGGCTTGTCGTGCTGACCGCACCTCGCGCAAGGTCGAGCCAAACTGCTGTTTCAAGGACTTGCTGGCTTCGTTCAAAGTGTTCACCAGATCAGCGACTGCCTTGGAGTGACTCGGCTGCGCGTAGCGTTGATGGATCTTGAGAAACTCGCTATACTCGACAAAGCTGCGGTATGTGGCCAGCAAGGTCTCGAACATGGCTGAGAACCTCTCGTATTGCTCGATGCGGATCTCGACAAGCTTGGGCCCGTCGTACTGGTCTTCGTGGGTATCATCGAGAAGGAATTCGTCGCTCTCCTCTTCCTCTTCGTCACCGACGGCGTTTCTCACTTCTTCAATCGAGATGAGCCGGTACTTGAACGGCATACCCCGGGGTTTCGGCCCCAGCTGGTCACCGGCAGGTTGCTGGACAAGCTGGGCGGCCTGACGATCAGCCTTGGCTGCGTCATCAAGGTTGTCGGTCTTGACGATCCGCCCGAGGACGTTGCTGTAGACGGTGATGTCGTACTCCTGGCCGTCCACGCCCAAGGTCGAAAGCGGGCTCTGGGGCCCAGCAGGAGTCAGAGCGTTCTTGAGCGCCTCGGCTGCTTTCTGAACAGCCTGAGACGCCGAGGACCGGTCCTTCGAGCTGCTACTCCTCCCGGGAGGCAGGCTGATGTTGACAATGTTCTCGATGCCCCAGTCAACGGCAACGACAAAATGGGTAGCGACAGGATGGCGAAGGAGATCGCGGTCAATGCTGCGTCCGAGCTCTTTAGACTTGAGCCTGACTGTCTCCATCATGAAAGTAGAGCGATGCAACACTGCAGTCTGGCCGTCAACGCTTCCAGTTGAGCATTGAGCCACAAAGGCGGCCGAGTCGGAGCCGCTTTCATCCAATTCCAGCAAGCCGGAGACAATGCTTGCCCCAAGGTCAGGCGGTATGCCGAGCAGCTTGAACTTGTCGGCGTAGGCGTCGCCAACTGGTCCGATGGCTCGCGTTTCCTTGGGAATGCTGCTGTAGCGGGACTGAATGACATTTTGGTGCGGCCGGCACGAAGGAACAAAGAGGTTTTCGGGGAGGAAGCTGTCGGTGACCGCATCGTAGAGGGTGCCGATCTGCACAACCTGGCCGAGTGCCGGTCGGTGCTTGATCCTGTCTGCTGCCATGGCGCCGAGGGTAGTTGGATGTCGTCGTGTGGTCGTGCTTAATGTCGGATGTGCCTCGCAACCTGCGCTTGGAATGTGAAGATGGGTCATGAGAAGTTCGCGCTCGCCGGGGTTGCCACGACTCTCATACTTTTTCTGTTGCTGGTTCTCCACGAGGACCGCAAGCAAACGGCCTCTACCAGTTACCGCTGGTGCCGCACGCTTGGGGAACGCGGCTCTGCCAGTGGATGCCGAACCTCCGCAGGAACGAACCAAGGCTCCAGACCAATCGTCTAGGTCATGAAATCGTCGACCCCTCTTCGAGCCCGACCTTGTGCCTAGGGCAGGCGGCATTTGGACTCTCAGGAGCAGAGTTGAGCCCAGTCACACCTTCTGTCTCGTCTGTATTATCAAGAATGGCTTTTTGCCAGCCTCACAGACGAGAACGCGTGGCGCCTCGACGCCAGACCTCGGAACTCCAAGCATGACAGGGCCAGCCGAGGGGGGTCGGGCAGCGATGTGCAGGGCTCCTAAGTTGCTTTCCTTGATCTCCTGTCCCAGCGCTGGAAAGTACGGGGAGAAGACTCTCCAGGGCAGCCAATGGCTCGGAGTTATGGACCCAGGCGTCGTTTCGAGATGCGGGGAGCCTTCCAGTGATGGTGGGTTGGGGCCAGAAAATGCACTATGGCCTGGTGTTGGGCATCAGATCAGGTTGTTGTTGTTGTTGTTGTTGTTGCCTGCCGCCTTCGCTGGGGCCGCCGAGGGAAAGAGTTTTGACACGTGCGAAAGCCCCATGCTGGAGATCCTCTGGAGCATCATCAGCTACAGACCGGGCATCAAGACTGACAACTTCCTCGGTTTCGCGTTCGAGTTAGCGCGAGGGAAGGCTCGGGATGACGTGAATGGTGGCTTTGGGGCTGGCCAATCAAGCGAGATAGCGCAGGAGACTGGTCTTCTGGAGTAAACATCCATACCCAACGCTTGCTTGGCTTCGGCGTTCTGCGTTGCACAAACAGCCGGCATTGAGCCCAACCAGCAAACTGTCAAGCAAGTCGCGAGTTGACCAGAGGCTCGCAAATTGCGATGAAGCCCGTCATCCGTGTGGCAGGGGGCACAATTACGGCACCAGAGGCACAAATGATTATGGAAATGACTGTGGTCAACAAGTTTGGGAAAATTCACGACGTCAAGTGTGAAGGAAGGATGGGGTCCCACAGAAATTAGGCGCGAAAGAGGGGAAAGTGTGGTCCCGCTAGCCTTATCGATAAAGCCAGCTGCCAGCCAGTCGGCCAGGGGCAAATGGCCCCATTTCCCCTGAACCCCGGGTCCGAATGCACAACAATGACAACCAGCATCCCCGTCCTCAATACATATGCGGGACGCTACCACGGCAAACGGAGATTCAAATCTTTGAGTTTCACAAAATCCGCCACCCCAAGTCCCGTCACCGGGTCCCATCCTTTCTCCGCCTGAAAAGCCTTATCAATTCCGTATTCCCCAATACGATCCTGTTTCACATACGGCGCATACTGGTTGCGATGCCGATACAACACCGGGTTAATAACGAGCCCACCGTTACATACCTAGGCATTTGGTTGGCGCTCCACTTCACGACAACACCTGACTGGCCCGAAAAGTGGTGAGATAAGACGAACTGATGTCGGGGGTTTGCGCAAATTACCTTAGTTCAATGCAATTATTCAAAGCTTGTGCACTAAGAAGCCTTGTTCTCTCTGCAGCCACGATGAAAAGAGAAAAAGGGACACAACAATCCGCGACGATGATGGGTCACAAAGACGTAGTGCTGCCGCCAAAGAACCGTGCGTTAAATCCTCCAGGAGGAGCACTCCACATGTGTTCCGGAAAGGAGTCTGGCAACACCCTCACTCAAGCGTCGACTACCTAGGTACCTACCTAATCCGAGGTCACATCCAGCCCTTGAGTTGAGTCCATCTCTGCCGTATCTAGCTCTTCGGCTCGGTGATAAGACGTTTCCCATCCTTTAAGCCGACTTCCAGCTCACCGGCCCTCCCACCTCGGCGTTTGTCAACTCCCTTTCCAATCCACTTGCGGCTTTTTCATGTTCCTCCTCCGTCTTGTGTTGGAGACTAAGATTCCTCGATGCAGCTGCAGCCAGAAAGCCAACAGCAGCAAGAGCGGTACAGGCGTACCACACCCTGGCTATACTCTGCGCTGCTATTGTTCGGTAAAGTGCTGCGGCAGTGGGCGGAAATTTTGCAATGATCTCGGCACTCTTTGCTGCTTGGCTCCCGGGGACGATAAATGATTCGTCCACATCTAGTTCACCCCGCAAAACAGCGTCGCTCAGGAGGCTGTCCCATGCACTCTGCAGAGCGGTACTCCCCATGGCAATCCCAAAGGCCTGACCTAGCGAGGTCATGAAGCTGACCAGGCTGGTTGCCATGCGCACATCCGATCGGTCTTCTTCACCTTCTTGGCCGCCGGGAAGTTCCCTCTGCGCCACCTGCACAGCAACCAAACGTCCGGGGAAGAGGAGCCCGCCCCCAATGCTAAACAGAAATTGGAAACCAATGATTTGTCCTGTGGTTGGATCCGCTCGGAGGGTTGAGAGACAACCACATCCGGCTACCATCAGGGCGAACGCGGCCGTGTTGAAGTATTTGAAGTGGCTGAGACGGGACATCAAGACACCCGAAACTGCAGCCACGATTGGAATGATGAATGTGCTGGGAAGCACGAGGATTGATGCTTGGAGGAGTGACCGAGACGCGCTGATGTTGAGCTGTTCCCCGTTAGCGACTCCCATCTTTCCCGCCAACCAGGACAGGACTGTGACTTACATAAAGGAGGTAGTAGTACGGTATCGCCCACAGTATCATGGCATGAAGAAAAGTGACAAGAAATCCAAATGCCGCAGTGCGCCGAGAAAACAATCTCAGGGGTATAAACGGCGCCCCGAACCCCTGAATCCTCCCCGCGACCAGCCCCTCAAACGCAACAAACACTCCCAATCCAACCACCCCCAGCACCAACGCCGTCAAAGTCGGCGCCGAAGCCCACACCGCATACCCATTCCCGCCCGCAACCAACGCAAACAAAATCCCACTCACCGACTCCGAAAACAACAGCATCCCCGCCCAATCCATCCCCCTCACCCTCTCCTTCCACCCCCCCTTTTTCTCCTCCCCTCCCTCCCCGTTTTCTCCCATTCCCCCCTTTCCCCCCTTTTCCCCGTTTTCCCCGTTTTCCCCGTTTCCCCCGTCCTCCTTTTCTTTTTTAGTCCCCTTCAAAAACATCAAAAACAACCCCATCGGAACAAACCCTAATGGCAAATTCACCCAAAAAATAACCCTCCAATCCCTCGCCGCCGCCGCACTCCCCATCAACACCCCCGCCACCAGTCCCACCGCCCCCGCCAGCGACACCAATCCGCTCATCTTCGCCCTCTCTTTCCTGGGTACCAAATCCACAATCAACACATTGACACAAACATTAATCCCCCCCGTTCCCATCCCCTGAATTGCTCTAGCTGCGATGAGGCTTTCTATCGTTGGCGCCAGCGCAGCGAAGAGGCTTGATAGAGTGAAAATGGTAAGGGCGGAGACCATGCATGTCTTCCGGCCGAGGACTTCGCAGAAGGTACCGTAGATGGGTTGGGTGATGCATTGGGTGAAGAGCAGGATGATGCTCGTCCAGAAGGCTTGGGATGTGGTGGCGGAGAGGGAGGATGCGATGGTGGGGAGGGCGGAGGCGAGGTTGATGGTGTTGATCGTGGAGAGGAAGACGCAGAGGTTGAGGGAGAGGAAGGTTAGGCGGAAATGGGGAGGGTGTTTTGGTGGTGGCTTGGAGGTGGAGGAGGATTCGATCTCGGAGGAGGAGGAGGACATTTTGCTCGTGGATGGGAGGGGAGGGGATTCAGGGGTAAAGAGGTAAAGGGGTAAAGGGGTAAAGGGGTAAAGGGGTAAAGGGGTAAAGGGGTGGAGTGTTTTGAGAGGGAGATGGTTGAGAAGAGATACAAGGCTAGAATGACGTTCAAAGATAACCTGGAAGTGGAATATGGAAGGGGGAAAAAATGCCTCTCGGAGTGAGAGGAAACTCGATAGCCCGGTTGCACCTCAGCAGGGACAGGTCTTGGTGCTTGGAACTGGAAGAATCGGCATGGACTGATCTTGCCATCGCAGACACGATAATCTGATTACTCTTTCCGCCGAGTGGCTTGTCCATTGGCCCTTTTCGGCGAATCGCATGCCGTAACCGACTATTCCAATCGTTTTGACCAGCTGATGTAAGACGGCTCGCAGCAGCGGTACAACCCTACTTGCAGCCCCTGCTGCAGCCCTGAACGGCACAGCATCACGTTAGATGAGGTGTTTGCCTAGCGATCACTTATATTTATTTCGTTCTAAAAGATGACAAAGCTCGTGTTTTTAATAGAAGTTCCAAAAGTCCCTCCATCGAGACACCACCTCGGCCCGCGACAATCGAGGGCTACGTGCGACATCTTTCCACTTCATCATTTCACGATCAACTATGGAGGATCTAATTCAACTTCAGCTAGAAAGCGCTGCGACAGCCATCCGGCAGATTCTCTCAAACAGCGCCAACAGCAATGCATCACCAACTCTTGGCACCACCAACATGAACCCCCCCAACCCCCTGAATGCCAAGCCCCTTCCACCGCCAAACTCCAAGTCAACAGACCACTCCAACGGGGGCAAAAAATACCAAATCAACACCCCCTCCTTCCACGCCTCGGTCAAAAAAGCCGAACTCCTCGCCCTCCGCTCCCCCAACAACCTCATCCCCTACCACGCCCTCCCCCTCCCCTGGCGCATCAACCCCTTCATCCACACCGGCTACCGCTTCACCCCCTCCCTCCTCTCCGCTCTGCTCTCCCCCCTGCTCCTTTCCAACGAATTCACCAACATCTGGACGCACCTCCTTCCCATCCTCCTAATCTACAACTACCACGTCTCCTTCCCTTACTCACTCTCCCATCCTAGGGACAACCTCCTCGCGATATCCTACTTCGCTTCCGCAATCCTCTCCTTGCTATGCAGCGTCGCATGGCATTCCTTCCGCTGCTCTTCTCAGATCCAAATCATGTCCGCCTTCGTCTCAGTCGATATCATGGCCGTCTCACTCATCCTCACTTCCTTCAGTATCGTGACGATACACACTGCCTTCTACGCACAGCCGGAGGTCGCGCGGGTGTATATCACCTCTTGTCTGGTATGGTGTGTGATGGGGATGGCCTTGCCGTGGACGGATTTCTTTCGCCCAGAAGAGGTCGCGCCTTTGGTGATAAAAAGGAGGATGGGGGAGAGGGGGTGGAATTTGCCGAGCAGGAGTTGGACGCGGGTTGCGTTTTTTTGTGCGCTAGGAGCGCAGGGGGCGGTGTTGCCGTCGGTGCATGCAACCTGGTTAAATGGGTGGGGGTATACTCGGAGGATTTTTGGACTGGCGGCGTGGGTGGTGATGCCGATTTTTTGGGGGAGTGTGGTGTACGGGGGGAAGTTTCCCGAGAGGAGGTGGCCGGGGAGGTTTGACTATTGGGGGAATAGTCATAATATTTGGCATGTGGCGACGGGGGTTTCGGCGGTGATGGGGTGTGAAGTTATGGGGGGGATGTTTGAGGCTGCGAGGAAGAACTTGAAGGCAGTGTAGTAGGGTGTTGGACCTATGATGGGATTAAGGGGGATATGAGGTTTCTTTTGGGGCCATACAGTATCTCCTCAAATACTCAATCCCATCAAGCCTATCACCGCCATTAAAACCCAGACAATAACACCCTCCAATATGCCTCCAACCCTATTAGCCCTTTTCCCATGTGCGACATCAGCATCACCCCGCCCATGCTTCAGCATCCTCTGCTCCTCGCTGTGAATCCTCTTCTTCAACTCTGCATCCCTCGTCACAATCAACAAATCCAGCTCCAAGTCCAAATTCAACGACCTCTCCCCATAATTGGAAGACCCAACAATGGTCATGGACAGATCGTCCTCTTCAGACCAGCCAGGAAGTCCTCCAATCCACCACCCCTTAGCATGAAACGTCCATCCGTTCTTGGCGTGCGCAGTTCCGCGCCGCCACTGGAGTAATCTCGGCAGTATTGATGGGTTGTTGGAGTGGAAGAGTCGTTGCAACTTCCGGAACTCTTCCGAGAATGCTCGAGGGATGTACCGCGCCAGCCCCTTGGCGCCGTAGAAGCTCATGGCCTCTGGTGCAGCGGCGATGACAGTTCCAGAAGACGATGCAGTTCGGTGATCGATCATCCACCTCTGCAAACCCGGCGTGAGAGACAGGTACGGCGTGGAAAACGTCCAAGTGGCGCAATGTGTCGAGATGACGCTGAGGAGATGTGTCAGGGCCCACTCGTGTGTTGACGTGGGGAAGCCAGAGCTTCTCCCCAGCAAGGGATTAAGCTGAGCCAAGGGGTAAACCACCGTGCTAGTGGCACTAGGGATGGTAGTTTGCTTTTTAGAAATTCCTGTCTTGGAGTTCCAGATCAGGGGTATCAAGTGCCGGCGTGCCGATTCCCGGATGGTCTCTTCGTCAGATTGCTCCAGAGGCAAGGGCGTGTGGTTTGCCTTTGGCCACTCAAAGGTTGGCTGTTGGGCGTCGGAAGCGTGCGAAATCGAATAGGAGAACCTTCCCAAAGTTGTCACCAGTGTCTCCATATAATCCACGAGCTCTGGTGACTCGGAGAAGCTGTAGTATCGGTCCTGGCGGTTGCTGAAATACTCCCCGGACAGATTGGCACCTGTCACGATGGCCTGATCGTCGAAGCCGCAAAATTTTATGTGCTGCAGCCCGAACCCCTCCTTCAGTCGGCGGGGGACCAGCCTCTCCCACAGCCCTCGGAGATTTGGCGTGTGATAGAAGCGGAGGGTGACCCGCCCAGGACCAAATTCCTGGAGAAGGGGCAATAACATGTGCGCCGTCGTTTGCGTTCCATCACTGTCGGGTCCGGTCCGCGTGCATCGGAGACGGTCGAGCAAGATGTAAACAGTGAGTTTTGATCGGTCACGAAGTGCGGCGCTGAGAGCTGAGACGAGGACCGGGACATCGGTGCCGACATAGAGACTGCAGAGGAAAATCTTCCTCTTTGCCGATGTGATTCCTGACAGGAGTGCCTCTAGAAATTCGGATGGCTGGGAAAGAATTTCGATTTTGCGCTTGGGATCTCAAATCGAGGGAGCGAGCCGTCGATGGAGCTTAAGAATCGTGATACTTCCATGGCGCCGATGTTTGTATTGCAGCGTCACGATTGTGTGTCTCTCGTTCCGTGATTTACTGCGAGATTTCCTTTACCGTGTGAGCAATTCCTCCTCTTCGTTCAAAATCCCGTGCCTAACCTCAGGGGCTTTTTTTGGGCGTAAGTGTTTGGTGAGTAATCGCGGCACAGCCGCCGCCTAGGGCACCATTGCCGTCCCGCGAGCTGATTTCCATGGAGGCAGGCTGACACCTGTTCCGTCCTATTTTGGACGGGAGGGTTTCACTGGGTTTTTTAGTGCTGATATCATGCCGATTACAAAACAGGTCCCTATAATTGCAACCCTGCTACATCCGGCGGCTACCAACATTTTGGCAGGCATTACCAAAAGCGGATTACCTATCAGTTCAGCTTCTATGGTTAAGTCTCAGAAATTTATACTATCCTGACATCTAACATTAACGCTCAGCCAAGCCCCAACATCAAGATTTCCCAAGCACCAAAGAACAACAAAAAAAAGAGAGAAACAATGACCCAACAACCACCAACCACCAACCTCACCTCCATCCTTTCCTCCTCCTCCACCATCACCTCCCTCTCCCTCTCCCTCAACCTCCGCACCCTCCCCCCTCACCTCCCCTCCATCCTCCTCTCCACCCTCTCCTTCACCCTCCTCCACCTCCTCTCCACCCCCCTCTCCCACTTCCTCCTTCCAAAAACCTACCCCAGCTTCCCCCCCTCTTCCAAAACCGACTGGAACCTCCGCGTCGTCTCCCTCATCCAATCCCTCATCCTCGGTCCCCTCTCCCTCTACATCCTCACCTGCCAATTCTTCATCTGGCCTCCCCGAGGTCTAATCGAGCGCGTATACGGCTACTACGAGTTGGAAACGCAAATGACGGATATAGCGCTAGGTTATTTCCTCTGGCACTTCGCAATGATGTTGAAGGAGTACAAGAAGCATGGAATGCAAATGGTGCTGCATGCGATGGTCGGTGTGGGATGCATGGGGGGCGTGTACGTGCCGTTTACGGCGAGTATGACGGCGTGGTTCTTGGTGTATGAGGTAACGAACGTGCCGCATAATGTGTATCGGTTTTTGGTGAGGCTGGGGAGGGGGGATAGTATGTTGTCAGTGGGGAACGCGGTGGTGTGGATTCTGTTGTTTTTTGTGTTTAGGATTGTGTGGGGGACGTATGCGACGGTGGCGTATATGTGGTCGACTTGGATGGTTTGGAGGACGCCGTTGACGAGGGAGGGGTTGGGGGAGGTGGAGTTTGCGGTAGTGGAGAGGTTGGAAAGGGAGGGGTTAAAACCAGAAAACATCGGAACGGGGGTTATGGTGTTGACGATGCTTGCAGGGGTTACGCTGGCGGGGTTAAATTATGTGTGGTTTTATTTGATTGTGAAGACGACGGTTAGGAGGGTGGCGGAGATGAGGGGGAAGAAGGAGAAGAAGGCGGAGTGATGCCGGAAGTTTGCTTCAGTTAACCCCTTCTCCAAAAGAAGGCCAACATCAAGACGTTGTACACCAGCTTGAGCGCGCCGGCGACGATAAAGGCCATCCAAAACAGGTCCAGCCCCGCAAAAAAGCCAGTCGTGTACAAGCCTAGGCACAGTCCCGCCGTCTTGACAATATTCACGACCCCCATCGCCGAGGTCCTCTCCCTGTCCAATACCCCAGCCGAAATAAACGCCTGCCGCGGCGCATTATCCATCTCGCGCGTCACGATGCGAACCACAAAGATGGCGAGCGCAAGATGCTTGTCAGACGGGACAGCAACCATGAGCAGCGAGGCCGAGTTGATGCTGTGGCAGACAATCATGGTCTGAACCTGGCCGATGGCGCGGGCAAGCGGCGGCGACGCGAGATTGAGAACTGACGAGATGATACCAGCCGCAAACGTCAGCGACCCGAGGACGCCCTCGGCCACGTCGTACTCGCGCTTAAAGAAGTACGTCATCCACGAGATTTGCGCGAGTCCCGAGCCGATGAAGTCGAAGGCCATGGCGAGGGACAGCTTGCGCATGAAGGAGAGGGAAGCGGGGATGAACATGGGCCTTGCTTCCGTTGCTTCTGCTGTCAGGGCTGTTGCCCCATAGTGGGGTACTTGTGGGTGTGGAAAATCAGAGTCCTTTGGCAGGAGCGTTGCAGCAACCTCGACGTCACTGCTGAGACACGCGGCGCACGCGAGCTTGACGAGGCCCATGGCGGCATAGGCCACAAAGACGACGCGGTAGCAGTCAACCTGTGTCGTACCTCTGTCCCGCAAGGCATCGAGTGCCCAACCCGTCGCCAAATTGCTCGCGGCGGTCCCGAGCATGCCCAGCATCGACCACCAGGCAAAGACATCGCCGCGCGTGTCCGGGGCGCTAAGCCGCGCAATAGCCGACTCCTCGATGGCCTTGAATGGATCGATCTCGTTGGCGCCGGGATTGATGACGCCCAAAATGCTAGCCAGCAGGAGCAGCCAAAAGTTGTCGAGGGATGCAAAGGCCAACCCCCCCACGCACATAAGCAGCGCGCCAACCACGGCCGTCCGCCGAACTCCCATGCCGTCGCCGACGTACGTGAGCACGAAACTGACGCCGAGGTCGCCGACGAGGGTCAGCGTCATGAACAGGCCGACGTCGCTGTCGCAGAAACCGAGGGCGCTAAGATACAGCGCCAGGACGAATGTCGTGCCGCCGTAGCCAAGCAGCCGGACGAAGCGAAGGAGGATGAGCAACTTGACGTCTCGGCTCGACCTCCACACCACACCGGCGCCGATGCTGCCGAGGAAGCGGGCCAGCCTGCTCCGGAGTGGCATCGCAAGAGGGGAAAAAGTGGAGTGGCTGGGTCAAGCTGGTCAAGAAACAGCAACAAAGTGCGCTACAAATCTTGTATCAGAGTAATAATAATGGAAAGATGTCTCTCACAAATCAGGTAGCTGTGATGGGCAAAGCTTTCTTTTCTTTTTTCGACCTTTGTTCTACGTTTCGGAGGGGCGATCGGAACCATAGAGGGAAAACGCTACGGCAAACTATCACTGCGTTGTCTCACCAAACTCCAAACTGAGCGAAATGGGGTCAAGAAAACAATATCTCATCATCTAGCAATGCTTGTGGCGAAAACTGAGAGACTATTCCCGGCGCCACATCGAAACTAAGCAGACTGCGGCTGCCTGGACCAATCCCTCTCAGAGCCAGGGCTCCAGCTCCAGCCATATCGGCATCTTCGGCCTCGCCCACCACAAACGAGCAAGTCCTCTGAACTGGGATTCATGTCCCGGCAAGACAGTATCCCGATGATCCCCACCATCTACAGTCCAAGCCCGCATACTGCGGCAAAGAAAGGAAAAAATTATCCAAGTTCAAGTATCTAGGATGCGCGAAACGTTCGGCGGTCATGATGCCGTGGCCCACTTCTCCTCCCGCAATAGTAATTCTTCCCCGACCACCCGGGGCCCAAAGGTCACACCGTCCTCCGTCACACGGCGCCACGCTTGGTATTCGGCCAGCCGCTTCTCCGCATAGCCGCCATAGTCAAAGTCAATGGTGCCGGTGGACGCTTGGGCTTGAATGAGGGCGCAGAGACCCCTGTTTTTTCAATGTCATGCAGCAGGTTAGCCCGATTCTCGTACTAAATCTTGTAGGACCCTACATGCATACGCGGGAACCAAGCTCCGACCAATAGATCTGGCCGGGTTTGGGCTTCACGGAGTGAACAGATCGGGTTCCCATTCGGGATCGGGACGGGTCGGAGTTCCAAGTACCAGTAGAAGCCGGGAAAGCCCCGGAAAGCGTCGACTTGGCCCATCAGCTTGTCCACCTCACACTCCGTTACCATAGCCCCGGCAGCGAACTCGGAATACGCTTCGAGGTATGCGCGAATGAATTCGCGGCGGGTGGTCCTCGTCGGGAGTCTGTTGTAGTCGCATTCGAAGCCCGTCCATTCGGCAAAGTGGTTAGCGAGCTCAAACGCCCGCGGACAATACGTGACGTGCTCGTAGTCAATGAAGCGGACCGTGCCAGCTTTGTCGTCGCCTTCTTTCCCGTCCTCTTGGATCATGATGATGTTGCCGCTGAGCAGGTCGCCGTGCCCGAGAACCTTGATTTCTCCGTCGTCAGCAGCGTTGCCCAAAAGTGGATGTATCATACTCACAAGCGGATCCGGAGAGCTACAACTAAACAGCAACTTCTCAGTCAGGTAGTCGAGTCCCTCGTGTAGGTTTCCCTTATTGGCATCGGATGAATAGTCCGGGATGGCACCCAACCACTTCTTGGCGGTGGACCAGACGCTGGGCTGGAGTGCTAAGCTCTCACATGCATCGCGGGGATGTACGACGGGGAGGGTCGCATGCCACCGGGCCAGCTCCCTAGCGACGCCCCGCCACACCCGTTCCTCGGCCAAGTCCCGGTCTGAGCAGGGGGTGCCGGCTATGAACTCGTAGGCATGGCCGTTTGCGAACCGGACTAGGGGTGACGATGAGAGGCCATTCTGTGCGAGCAGCTGGTGCACCGTGAGCTCCTCTATTTGAATCAATATTAGCGGGATGGACGCATTGAGTCCAAGAAGCACGTACTGTTTCGATCGATTATGATGTCGGTGCCGTCTCCGTAGATCTTGACCAGGACGTGGGATCTATCGGACCCGATGGGTCCAGCGGCTGCTGCATCGGGCGCTCGGTAGCTAAATTTGAGGAGCTGAAAGAGTTTGAATTGAAAAAGGTACCCGGTACGTGTGCAGGCAAAGGAAAGAACTCACTGCGTTGGTCGTCCCCTGCGACAATTCCGTCACGACAATATCGGCATCGCCAACATCAATAGCCTCATGCCCGACGGGAAACAGAAATGACGCGATAAGTCGGATGGATTTCAATGGGTCGGATCGGTCAAAAACGTGGTCCACAAAGGGGACCCCCATCTCAGCTGTGGGGATGGGCATGGCGAGAGATGGGTGAGAAGAGATGGCGCAGAGGCTGGAAGGTGGGGTTGCAGATGGACTGTTTACCATCTATCAATAAATGCAGGTAGGAACGACGGTCTCGGAACACTTGCACTTGGGCTTTGCGTTGCGTCATTAATGCCCCACACAGTGAAACTTCTCTGCACATTAGGTGCGACTTCCCGATCGGCTTGAGCAGAGCAAATGCCCGACCAGCCTCGGGTTTTTCTCAGACACAACAAGAGCATCCGCAACACAGATGCAGGACGGATGCAAGATGCATTATCCTAAAGTACCTAACTACCTGTAGATAGGTACGATGCTGTATATGAGAGATGGCTTCTCCCTCCAACATTGGTGAGTGGAGTGCCCTATTTGACACGAAAAATGGCAGCGGCTCACAGCCTCTTGTACAAGAACTTCCAAAAGCACCCCGGCGCACTGGTCGAGTCGGCAACGGGCATCTACCTCCATACCAGCGATGGCCGAAAGATCCTCGACGCCACCAGCGGCGCAGCCGTTGCTTGCCTAGGCTACGACAACAAGCGCGTGCAGCAGGCCGTCGTCGACCAGCTCCTCTCGGTGCCATACTGCCACCCAGGCTTCTACAAGACCCAGTCCGCCGAGGACTTGGCCGACTTCCTGGTGCAATCCACCCACGGGCGCATGTCCAAAGCGGTACTCTGCGGATCCGGCTCTGAGGCGGTCGAAGTAGCCCTCAAGCTGGCCAAGACGCACTTTTCGCACCTCGCCACGCCCGAGCCACAGCGATCGCACTTCATCGCGCGCGTCGGCGCCTGGCACGGAGCCACGCTCGGGGTGCTGTCGCTGGGCGACTTCAAGGTCCGCAAGGAGCCGTTTGTCTCGCTCCTCGCGCAGAACGCGTCGCGCGTGTCGGCCTGCAACACATACCGCGGCTTGCGCCCGGGCGAGGACGACGAGGCCTACGTGCGGCGCCTGGCGCAGGAGCTCGACGATGAGTTTCAGCGCGTCGGGCCGCACAGGGTGTGCGCGTTTGTCGCTGAGACCATCGGGGGGAGTGCCAGCGGCTGCGCCATGCCCGTCAGGGGCTACTTTCGCGCTGTGAAAGCGGTTTGCGAGAAATACGGCGCGCTACTAATCCTTGACGAGGTCATGTGCGGCATGGGCCGTACGGGGACGCTGCACGCGTGGGAGCACGACGATGTCGGCGTGGTGCCGGACATGGTGGTGGTCGGCAAGGGGCTTGGGGCAGGCTACGCGCCCATCTCGGCTGTCCTTCTCCATGCGCGCTTGGTCGGCTCGTTCCAGGCCTCAGGCAAGGGCTTCGCACACGGGCAGACGTACATGGCGCATCCGCAGGCTGCCGCCGCCGGGTTGGCCGTGCAGCACGTCATCCGCGACGAAAAGCTGCTCGAACAAGTCCGCGTCATGGGCGGTCACCTGGAACGCGGGCTCAAGGCCGCATTGTTGTCGTACCCATACGTGGGCGATATTCGTGGCCGCGGCCTGTTTTGGGCTGTCGAGTTCGTCAAAGACAAGCAGTCCAAGGTACCCTTTCCCCCGAGCCTGGAGCTGCACGCGAAGATGCACGCCCGCGGCATGGCAAAGGGCTACGAGATTGCCCTCTTCAACGCTGGCGGCGGCTACGACGGCTATGCCGGCGACCATTTGCTTGTCTGCCCGCCTTTCATTGTCACAGAAGACGACGTCAACGACATTGTTGCCCGCACAAAAAAAGTCGTCGAGGACACGATTCACGAGTTGCTTGCAGAGTCGAGAAATGGGACGCAAGATGTGGAGAGCCAGGGACAAGATTCCAAGAGCGCGGATCTCGGGAACAGTGTGTTGGTGGAACGGGTTGAAAGGTTGTCGGAGAAGGCGGGTGGACTATCGGTGGTCAAGATTACGGAACTTTTGGTTGAGGGGGTTTGAGAGTAGTTAGGTATAGTTGGGAGACAGGTCAGCGTTTAATTTACTGGAAGAGTGCCGTGGATACTACAATGCATTCTGTTGTTTTAGAGGTGAACATCGGCTGAAGTGGAAGCAGATTTCTTCATTATCTCCTGGATCACTCTCCATATTGGTGATGAATGCCACCTTGACCCTTCCTTGCCCCCTTTCGCGGCGCCTAGTTGTCGAGAAGACGACTGCTTGCTGGCTGCCTGAGGTGGCCACTCTTTTAGTTACGCGAAATTTATAGGACCACAAAGATAACAAAACCGTTCCTCTGTTGCATGCCCGGCTAAATTTGGCGGGAGCTAAATTCAATGTGTTAGGTCACTTCATTTGGGGTCATCACTGAAGCGACCAAAAGCTGTGCCATTCTGGTGTTATAGCCGCCGACTTAATATCAGCCGGGTTTCCTTTCCATTCATAAGTGGGAAGAGCGCTGAATTGGCATGTTACAGCAGACCAACCTGCAACGTGCAACGTTTAATCCGCGCTAAAACTATTCTATAAACTCCTTAAACCCATAAACTTTAGAATACTCAAACTCGCTCTTCTCGCCCACAACCGCGTTCACTCTCCAAAATCCCATCCTCACCTCGCCCTTAAAAATGCATCTCACCACCATCCTTCTCTCTGTCCTCCCCTTCACCATCCTAGCAGCCCCTTCCCTCCTCCCCTGGAAAATAACCGCCCTCTCCACCTTCACCCCCTCCGGTCGCTCCGGCAACCCCCCCTACTCCTCCCTCACCGTAACCATCACCGACCCCAACACCATCCCCCTCGGCAAAACCCACTACAGCTCTGAAACCTCCTTCCCTCCCTCCAACGCAACCTGCACCACAAAATGGAATTCCTATATCTCCGAATCCCCCTTTGACAAGAACATCCCCTGCCAGTCAGACAACTTCAACGCAGGGAGATGGAGCGTGGTGATGCAAAAGGGGAATGGGACTGGCGACGGGCCGTCGGCGACGAGAGATTTCAGGTTAAGGTTCGAGTTGGAGGAGAGCATGATGTTGAATGAGGGGATAGTAAGGAAGACGTTTGTTGGGACGGCGGGGTTTGTGCTGGGTGAGAATTTAAGGATTGTCTGTGGAGGGAGCGGGGTTTGTAGTACTTGGTTGAGGGAGGAAATGAGCCCGTTGGCGGTGGTGCAGGAGGGGAGGACGGAGTGTTTAGTGGGGGTTTGTGGGGAGGTCTGACAGGGGCCCCGGGGTTAGGACCCACTTCGGGGACGGACACCGATCTTGGCACGGAGCGCCTCCGGAGGGGGTCTCCACTTGGCAAGAATCCTTAGCAAACTCAGCCAACACGGCATCACAAAAGTTTGTTTATGCTCAATCCAAACTATCAAGCAATCCCCTATAGTGTAGTGGTTTAGCATATCAGATTTTCAGTGCTCACTGAACGTCTCTGAAGACCCGGGTTCAAACCCCGGTGGGGGAACACACTTTCTTTTTGCTTCCCCATCCAAGCAACCTCCCAAACACTCTCAGTTACACCCCCCCAAATAACCCCCGAATACAACCCCGACCTCCTTGCCCTCTTTTACCTCAACCCGCCCCCGCCACTTCCAACCTCTCCCTTACACACAGCGCCACCGCCATATTCCCCCCCAGCTTCCTACACTCCGCAACTACATCCCTAAACAGATCTAGCACCATCGCGCATCCATTCATGAGCTGATCCCCATATATTCTAATCGGATTACTAAACACCACATGAATCGCATTATCGTATGCGCGTGCCGGAAGCCACTTCATAATTCACTCGAAACGTTTCGTGAAAAACCCCCTCTTCGTTTGGGCGGGAACACTACGAGCAATGCCAAGTTACACTTGTATTCTTGTCTTGCCTAAGCTGGGTATGGGTTACGAAGCACATGTTTGTAATACGGGCCTACGTTCCGCCCGAGTCCCGAAGCTCGCAGGGTAGGCTGTCCGTTGCAAACGAAAACGATTCTTGGAGGCACGATGACAAGCCCATGATGATTTGGGCAATAAAGGTTGATTGTGGGAGAACCTCAACAGTTCGCCACTGCCAGTCTAATTGCCACCAAGCCAGTCCCCCTAGAGTCCTGTAATCCGCCGTACCAACCCCCTATCCTTCTCATCAACCCTATGAGTCTTCCAATGCCAGATAGCAGCGCAGAACAAGACAACAAGCGTAAGCGGAAGAGCTACCGCCCACAACCACATGAACAGCGGAGTTGGTCTGACCGTCCAACTCTCGTTCTCAAAGCTTGATTCGAACAAGTCGCTTCCCATAATCGCGGCTACAGCAGTGGTGGGCAGGAAGATGATGGTGATGGCAGCCATGATCTTCATCACACTGGAATGCTGAATCAGGATGTTGGAGTCGGAAACAGTAAGGAGATTGAACGATAGTGCGATTGAGTTTGAGACCCGCTGGTTCAAACTTTCCAGGCGGAGCTTGGTTGATCGAAATAAGGACTGGCGGTACAGCAGCAGATCGCGAAGTTCTTGGAGGGTTTGGCCAGCCCTGGCAGGCTGCGAATACAGTTGTCCTTGGGACCATGGCGACTCCTTGGTGCTGTGAAACAGGCTCTCTGTGAGAAGCAGACATGATTCCACTGCCTCACGCAGATGGGTGATGTGTTTCGCGACGTTGTGCAGCTCCGCGAATGTGACCCTCTTGGAATCCGAAGCTCGTTCCTTAGCGGTGGACGCTACCAAAAGCCGCTTCCGCTTGTCAGCACCCGAAATCGCTCTTAGGAGAGATGGCCAACTCACGTGCTCCAATGCGCCAAACACTGTATTCATGTTCCAGACATTGTCGTCTACCTCTTGGTAGAGACCATCGACAACCACATCCAGGAGGATATACGGGACATCCAGCGCCCGTATCCATGCTGGACCATTAAGAAACCTCTTCAATCTCTCCTCCACCTTGCCTCGTGCTCCGAAGCAGCAGAGTGTCGCAGATCGCTGGTTGCTGTCGGCAGACAGAAAGAACCCCGAGCGCCGCCACCGATAATCCGCTTGATGCGTCGAGAGCGTTTCATCGAAACCGTAAGAAGGCCCCTTCTGAACAACTGTAGGCGTGTGCTCAGCGATCTCGATGTGCTTGCACAGGAAATGAAACCAGGCGCAGTGCTTGTCTCGGTCACCGGTGGCCCCGAAGCTGTAGCTCACCGACTGAAGCCTTTCCCTGACGAAGGACTGAGGAATTCCAATGGCCTTAAAGAGCGTCAAGAAGTCGGCCTTGGTGCTGCTCTGCGGAAGGTCAAGTGGGGCCAGTCTGTACAAAGGTCAGATCCCTGTTTTCACAGCTCGATGCGAGAGCGTTTGACAAAGCGAAACCATTCTTGCATGCAAACGCGCCGAAAGATGTTGATTCCCTTCGCCTCGGTCAAACGGAATGTTGAGAGTGTAGAATACCTTGAGTTGGAAGTTTGGACAATGAGATGGAGGAACATACATGACGCGCAAACCGCTCGGCCGATTCGCGAGATAATTGGGAACTCCTATTTTTGGCTTCCATGCCCCATCGGGTTCGCCTTTCACGTGTTATCCAGGTGGACATCTGCACAGAGGAAAAGAGCCTACCGGGCGTGTTCTCCCATATCTCGAGTTGAAAAGGCGCTGTTGCGTTGAAGTTCCTATCCGCCTGGGAGGCAAATTCCCAAGTCGGGTCATTGTCTTCTGCCCACGACATCTCGGCCAAGTTGTTTTTGGTGTCACAGTGAGAGAGAGAAGGAGAACTCAGCGACGCGACTCAGCCCCCTGTTTCTAAAAATCGAGAGCGCAGAGCCGCAACGACACCGAAACCTTTTTCATGCTGCAACTCATCTCCGAACATCGTGCGCGCGCTGGGGCTGAATGCGGTGCGACCCTCCAGTTCCCGGTTGGGGCGAGGCTCTGGAAAAAGATGGTGTCATGCACCACCACTGCCGCTCGCTGTGCCGCCACCCCCTGGGTCAAGACCCCCATTCGACCAATATCACAGCGGACTTCTCCGCAGCCACACCTAAAAAGCATGGCAACCCCCCAATATTCTCATGCAATCGCCAATGTGTTGATGCAAGCCACGGGGTGAAGGTGAATTTTTGGTGACAGCCTTGCGCCGCTCAACCCAGCATGCCGGAAACCCCTGTTTTATTTCCAGCTCAACAGGCGCCGAGAGATGCGATGCTGTGTGATAAGAAGCTTATAACTCCGCAGCCAAGCAACAGTCCGGCATCGTTCTCTTCAGTGTTCGGAGACTGACACCAGAAGACTTCGGCACGAGGAAAATGCCAGTCAGAGAGCATCAAAACGGCGTTTCGACACGGGTAAGTCCCATCCCCGCTTTCTTCCGCCCTGACCTTTGCTCACCTAGTTGATGCAGGCCGCTGCCCAGGCCCGGCTCGCGGCTGCGCAACGACACGGCGGGGACTTCACCCCCGAGCCAACCGGCAAGGCGCAAACCCTCCCGAAGCATGGCGGAGACTTCATTCCCGATCTTCCCGCCAAAGCGCAGACATTTCCCAAGCACGGGGGCGACTTTACTCCCGACTCTATCGACGGAGCTGGCGAAATATCCACCGCAACGACCATGTCCCTGTCCTCGCACACGTCTCGCGCGAGTCAGGACCAGAGCGCGGGCCTGAGATCCTTCTCTGCACCCTTCCCTCCAACCTCCTCTTCACCGCCGAGATCGTTCACTTCGGCTCCGGCGGCTCCAGGCACATCGGGTCCGGGATACTCTTCTGCCCCTCCGCTGTACGCTTCGGCCTCCCGCTCGCCGTCGATCTCGACCACCGCAACTGCTGTCAATTCTCCAAGAACACTTGCTGCCCATTTCAAGGCGCCAACAAGTGGTCAGGGACAGTTTGACATCCCTCTGACGCCTCTTGGCTATCAGAAGCCCCCCCTTCCGCCGACCCCAGATGCAAACCAATATGCGCCAATGCATCTTTCAGCGAGTCGAAGCGTCCGGTCGTTTGCCGAGTCATCGAAAGTATGCCGCCCCATTCCATCCGCGAGAGAAGGGAGAAGACCAAACTGACATCGCGCTAGACAACAGTCTCCGCCGCTCATTCTACCGCTCCGTTCGCGGGCCAGACCGTCCCGACTCCGACGACCTACAAGCTGATGCCTGAAGATTACAGCGTACGTCCACCCTCCTCGCTCTTCGCCATCCTGTACCATTCGTATCCAGCATGCTGACCTCTTGTAGAAAGAAGAGCGCGAAGTCCCAGCGCATCTCATGGGTGGCCTGAGCTGCTGCTGTACCGGCCTCCCCTGCCGCGCCAAGCGCCCACACCACTACCTCAAACCCCGATGGGAGTACGTCCCAGCGTCGACATCGGGAACAGAGACCGTGTACTACCATCGAGATCATGCCCGAAGAGAGACAATCTACCCGTTGACAGATCGGTACCTGCACGGCAGCGATGGCAAGCTGCGCACGCTGATGGTGGCGTGCACCGACGACATTTGGCAGGCAGCAATGGCCAAAAAGAACGAAACCACTTGGCGCAGAACATATGTCCGCAAAGTGGCACCATACCGCGTTCGGCTGGCGTCCTGGGTGATTGACTATTCCCAAGGGAATAGGAACTGTGGTTCATACTCAACAGAACTGCTTCAGTCGCTGTGCTTCATGATGGTGATGATGCTTGTGGTAAGGGCAACAAAGCTGATTTCCGGTTGCTGATCCGTGCTGACGAGTGTGCGCAGCCGTTCTCAGGGATCCGAGGGCCTGCCACGTGGCGATATGGCGGAGACTTCGCTCCGGTTCTGTTCAGATACTACGGCAACGCCAAAGTGTGGAACAACCCGCTTGAACACACAAGAGGCCGATCGCTTCCCAGCTCGAACCAAGCGTATCGCACGCTGAAGCCTCGCCATCTCTGCTTCCTCCGGGAACCAGAACGTGGCGATTGTGTTGGCGTGGACATCAAAACGGTTGAGGAGTGGGAAGCCGCCGAGACCAAGGCGGGCCGGGCGACTAGCTCGCGATATCTCTTTGTCGCCTATTCGACAGAGCACTTCAGTCACTCGAATGCTTCCGACCTTCGAGCGCTGCACAAGATCGCCGAGGCCGCTGCTCGAGATGCAGGGATTCCTGCGTATTGGGTAGCATGCAGCTGCATGAGAAGCCCTGAAGAGCTGGAATCTGATGTGAGTTTCGTTAACCCACCATCGGCTCATTAACTCTGACCTGAATGCAGGTATACCGCATAGCTGATGTCCTCCGCGGGGCTGAAGCGATGATCATTGCTGTTGGTGATCCGAGTGGGAACCCCACGCGCTCCTCCGATGTGAGCAAGCTCCTGGTTCAATGGGGCCGGCGGATGTGGACATTCCCCGAGGTTCTCCTATCCCCAGGTGAGGAAGTCATAGTCCACGCCCGTGGATATGAGGGCAAGAAGCCTTTCATCATCAGCAAGAGCCAGTTCGCAGCCCAGGTCTGGGGGGATGCCCTCGAGGCCCGGCAGCTAACAGAGCATTATCTCGGTACTCTCGTCCTCAGTCGGCTTGAGCTCGCTGTGTTGGGTCTCCGCTGCTTGTATCGACGGGAGACCACGCAGTACCTTGCGGGCGACCAAGCATACGCGCTGATGGGATTGCTGCGGATGCGCCCCGAGGTCGACAGGACCGACACTCCCTTTCAAGCGTTCTCGAGATTATCCATCGCAAACGACTCCGACGCGCTCCTGGAGAGGTATCTCTGCATGGTCCCGCCCAGCGGAGACACGGCCGCTTGGCACTACATGGCGGACGCATACGGCTGCTCTGCTTGGGATGTTGCGCCGTACGTGCAGGTGGCTGGTGTTTGCGATAATGACAGCGTCGTGCTCGATGGTGCGTACGGTGCCAGCATTCGGTGGAAGTCGTTCCGTCCCGTTGGCTTCACCAGACTCTTCTCGTGGCGTCGCTTCTTTGCAGCCTTCTTGCTGCAGTTCAACGGCTGGATCCTCGTTATCGGTGCTATTCTGCTGGACTCAGTTGTCCGGCCGTTGATCCAGGCCTCTGCGGCGTCGTCCCGGTACAGCTCATCGAGCAGCTTCGGTGTCAGCTCCGGATATCTCATCACCAACCCGTCAAGTCTCTACTCTGGCATCATCCTCCTTTTGATCAGCATCACCACCTTCTTCTGCATGCCGATGCTCATCCGGCGCCACATGGGCGGGCAATTCCGCAGCGTTGAGGCTGCGGTTTTCGGCGTCGAGGGGTACATGAGTCCGGCAACAGCAGAGCGCGCCATCTTCGGGTGTGCATACGGCAGGATGGGCTGGTCGACCAACGGCTCGCCGCTCAGTCGGTCGTACCTCAACGAAAGAGGCGAACGCGTCGGGGTCGATCCGCTGCGAGATCCTGATGTGCAGGAAAAGGTTAACCTCGCCAAGGTCGCAATGCCAGGGGCCAAGCGCATCTTTACGCTGATCAACACATACACGATGGAAGTGACGCTCTTTGAAGCAGTGAGGCCGCCGACTTGCCTCTTCTTGTGCGCTGTCGAGGGAGGCATGCAGCGTGCGATTGCATGCTCGTACGATTTCACCACGCAGACCTTCTACCGCGAGACTGTGGTGCGCATGGATACGACGGTGCTCGACAGGATGAGCCGGGTGCCCAGATTCCGCATCGGTATCCGAAAGCCCGAGGTCAACGTCCGAAGGAAACAATACACGTAATGGGTGGAGTGGGGTCAAGAGGGAAGGAATGCTGTGCTGGCTGGGAACTCCAGCAGCGTTGTCAGACTGCTGGAGAGGATTTTCATGTGTTCTGTGTGCTGCTATCGATTCGCTTCGTAGAACATATTTGAGCCAACGGCCTGGGACACCAAACTCCTGGTCTGAGTTGTGATGCAGAAGGATGTGGCAGTGATGGTGCAAGTGGTCTGTCTGGAAGCCAGCGGGCGGCCAAATCTTAAACGCGTCCACCGCGTTGCGGGGGAAGGTGCCATCGACTTGGCCCCCTGAGCGCACCAGGGCAAGTTCGTTGGGACCAGCCCCGCCAGTCATGTGAGCGCCAGTTTTGACCATGCGACGCGACTGGGGTCAAGGATCTCTGGAGGGAGTCTCGATCCTTTCTTTTCGGATGCTATTTGGATTATATTTTCTGGAAACTTTGGAGAGCAACCGGTCCTCATCAACCCCGAACACAGGAGCGCTTGGCTGCCTCGATTTAGCCCAAAGCGGCAGTTCGTAACCGGGCCGTTCTGCGCGGATTTGCAGAGGATTCTGGTAATCAGGGGATGACGCCGCTCCCCACACAAGCATTGCTGACGCCAAGGCCCTCAGCAGAAGAGCCAAGAATCTGCGCCAACATAAGAACTAGCCTGCATCAATCAAGCGCTGTCAAGTCCCCGACGTGCCTAATTACGCCAACGCTCAAAGAGAACTTTTGGCTGTGGCAACCGCTGCGGATCGTCCCGTCTCTGAGGCGGTGCCGCTGCGGTGACCGCTGATGTTTTCCAAGTCCCGTCATTTCTGGACCCTACAGGCCCGCTAAAACCATCAACGGGTCCGATCTGGCGGTCGCTAGTCCCCTCCAAGTTGGCGTCTCTTCCTTCGTTCCTGGGAACAACCAGCTCAAACTCTTTACTCGTTCCCAATGAGGATTCTGTCAAAGGAGTGCAAGTTGCAGGGACCAAGGAACCGGTGGATCCCAGGGAATGTTCCGTGAGCCTGCTGCAGTCAGCAGGCCAGGCACCAATCTCATCGAACCGCCAGAGTTGGCCCCGGGGCTCGGGCAGCACAACAACGAACCACGCGCCCGAGAAGCGGACGAGATCCCCCAACGAGTCTCCCAGCATAGGGCCACGCGATGTGGGAAATGTGTTTGACACCCTTCTCACCCGCTTGACCATAGGTCGCCCATGCCTCCTTGCATTCTTAATAGGCCTTGCTTTGTGGGATAAAGGGCATAGAGAAATCCTTTGACTTCCTCTCCGCATTTCATCAACACCTTCTCCGGTTCGTCACAGGGGTGAGGGTTCCGCGAGCTCCCTGCGCCACTGCCCAAATCGGGCATGCAGGGTTGAGTTCAACGGCGCTCGGTCCGGCCCACAGGGCAGTGTCGCAGCCCCCGGCACAACAAAGCGCCCCAGCACACCGACGGCTTCGGAGCTGAACTCGTCTAATGATCCTTTGGAGAACGGACGATGCCTGGAGAGAACCCAATATAAGATATAACCAAGCGCCCTTCGTCTCAAGATATCCTACTTTCGCCACCACGTCCAGTACGCCACCAGCACCACCCAACATGGCTGACTCTCTTTGCCTCACGCCGGCATGTATGCAAGCGGCATCCAACTTGGTTTGGCAGATAGCACCGAATTGGGACAAGATGGACCCGTGCACCGAGTTCGACAAGATGGTGTGCCACCACTTCAAAGACAGCCACGTCGCCAACATGGACAGGTTGTCTTCGATCGGTTTGCGCAACGTCCGCATCATCAGCAACATGTTGGAAGGGAACTATTCGGAGGCCATCGACTACCAAGCCACGCCCTGGAAGAGCACATGGACCAGCAATGCCGTCGACGAGGCCAACTTCAGGATGCTTCAGCGAAGCTACGAGGCATGCATTGACACGGAATCCATTACCGCGCTAGGAACCAAGCCACTGGTCGACTTAGTGGCCAACTTCAACAGCATCTGGCCGCTCACGGGGGATCTCAAGGCAAAGATGACCCCGGCAGACCACGACCAGTTCGTCAAAGCTACCTTCTTTCTTCATGAGCTCGGAATTACCGGCCTTGCAAAGCTCGTGGCCAGAACGGACTTCTACCGTCCAGTGAGCAACTTTCCTCCTTGTGTCTTCTGCCCTGCATACAGTACCCAAGCACACCCCCTTTTCAGCATCGGCACACCCCCTTTCAACATCGACACGCCCCCTGTTCGACACGTACTGACTCTTTTTGTAGAAAGACCAATGGGTCGTCATCACTTCGCCCGAACCTGTTTATCATAAGAACCTATCCATGTATCACGACCCTGCGGCCATGAAAGTATACGCACAAGATATCGCAAAGGTCTTCCTCGTGGGTCCCTCCTTTCCGCCATATGGCTCCTGATGTGGCCATTCATGGCTTTGTTGGATGTCTTGAGCGCAGCGTGAGCGCAGCGTGAGCGCGCCTGAGGCATTGCGTTGCCCAGAAAACACCTTCAAGAGAAATAACTGACGGACATTTACCACAGACACCCGACTACCCCAGAGACATCTCTGCCAAGGAGGCCGCCAGCCTCGCCGAGGGTATCGTAGGCCTGGAAATCGATCTTGTCAACGCCATCACCCAAGCCCCGCAGGATGAATCGGTACGTCCGCTTCTGCGCAACTCCACGTCTCTCGAACCACGCCGCTAACTTGAATCCGCAGAACTCAATTAACGCAACGCTAAAAGATCTCGGAACCATAGCGCCGACCCTGGGTCTTGACAAGATTCTAAAGTACCTGCTGCCCTCTGATTATCCGGAAAACAAGGAGATGGGCCTCCTTCCGCTATCATATTTTACGAACATGACCCAAATCCTCGCCTCGCACCCCAAGGCCGTGATTCAGGGTTACTTCATTCACAAGACTCTTGATTCTTTTGCAGAAGGAAAGGATATCATCACTAGTGGATCGACCTCCATGTCAATGGACGACCGTGAGAAATGGTGTGTCGGTCGTTTGGACGACTCCCTTAGATTCCTTGTCGGACGTTTCTTTTCCTCGGCCTCATACCCCGACGCAGCCCGGGAGTTTGCGAGCAAGTTGGCAACAGATCTCCGTGCCGAATTCAAAGATCGCATCAGCACTCTCAAGTGGATGTCCCCTGAGGCAAAGGAGCGTGCCAAGAAGAAGGTCGACAACATGGTGCAGAACATCGGTTATCCCACCGCCAAGCCCGACCTGCGCAGCCCCGAGTCCCTGGCGGCCTACTACAAAACCCTCAACGTCACTGACAACTTCTTCGCCAATGTCGTTTCCGCGCGGAAGTTCGCCGCCCTCACACCCTTCGCCAACATCCTCAAACCAGCCGATCGCGGTGACTTTGCCGAGAACCTACTCTTGCCCAACGCCAACTACCAGCCCGCCCATAACAGCATCAACATTTTCGTCGGCATCTCCCAGCTGCCCCTCTTCAGCGAGCTGTTGCCGGGCTACGCCTCGTACGCCAGTCTCGGCTCGATCGTCGGCCACGAGATCCTACACGGTTTCGACAACACCGGCAGCCAGTACAACGAGAACTCCGAGCACGTGCAATGGTGGGACAACACCACCCTCGCAGCCTACGAGGAGCGCACGCAATGCTTCATCGAACAGTACGACGCCTACACCTACCCGATCCCCGGAGGCGTCAAGAACACCGACGGCACACTGACCCTGGGAGAGAACCTCTCCGATGCCGGCGGGCTCAGCATCGCCTACGCCGCATGGAAGAAGACCCAGACTGGCGCAAAGAAGGATTTGCGTCTTCCTGGCCTCGAGAAGTTTACCCACGATCAGCTGTTTTTCATGTTTTACGCCAACACTTGGTGCCAGAGCTTGACGCCTGAGAAAAACCTGGAGTCATTTCCAACCGATCCCCACGCACATCACGCCCACCGCATTATCGGCGGAACTGCGAACTCGCGCGCTTTCAGGGAGGCTTTCCAGTGCAAGGTCAAGGAGCCGCAATGTGAGCTTTTCTGACGGCCGCGAAGGACTCCGGGGGGTTGATGGGTTTGCATTATTTAGAGCATGATTTCTGTCCCAAAAGACGCATTTATGAGCAGGAGTTCAGGGCGGTAGTTTTGGTTGTTGTAATGATATTGTTTATAGAGCCTTTTATACATAGAATCTGCATGAAAATGTCTGTTCGCACCATGGCTTTTGTCTATTTACACTTTACGCACACATATATGTGTTAGGTTTAAAAGGTGTCTAAGTCATGTAAAGAGGCGTCCGGGTTATCTAGAGATGTATCCATGTTATCTAAAGAGACATCTGGGCTATGAAGAGAGGTGTGTACCGTGACATTCTCCTGCGCTCTTGATGTTGACAAGCGGATAGGGGGTGGTCCGTGCCAGGATGGCTTCACTCTCGGGGGCTCATTCCCCATTTAAACTTGTCGGCGCAATTCCATTGTGGCTCGTCCTCAAGGACAACGCTTCAGAAGAACACTTTGCACAAAGAGCCTGCAACCGTCTTCACGAATGCACCAAACGCGCAAGTGAGAGGCATTGCAGACTCGACTCTTCCATTGAACAATCAACTCCCTTGCATTTCAGAACCGCATGGCGTCATACCCCTCAGCCAATGAGATGGGAGCCGATGCAAAACATGCTGGATGCAAGGGAAGCGACTGGTCGCTTACTCTGTCCCTCTGCAAACGTCCGGTTTTCGGGCTGATATCTTCGGGCAAACTGCCGGGAGGTAATTTCATGGGGCTATTTTTTGCATACGCCGTTGCCCGACCTCTCGCGGTGCCGCGCTGCAAGTTTCAACCTCTGCGTTTGCTCCGCGTTTGCTACACCCTCAAAAGTCTCGATTCATTGCCACAACTCGCATCGCAAACAGATTTTCAGCAGCCAGTCGAGTCCGAACGAAATCCGGCCACCGGAATTCGAGAGCGAGAGCGAAGGAGGCCGCACCGCGCCAAGAATTGGCAATCTTTGTGCGGGGCGGCATCCTCCCTGTCGTGGCCATCAAGGTTCTCGCGAGTGAGTGCGGGCCAACTCCTGTTCGTCCGATTGATGTCACTTGTGATGGATCACCCCACGCCATGCGCGCGTTTGACCAGAAGTATAAAGTTACCAGTCGAATGGGTCTGTGTGGTGCATGGCACGAGCTTAGGGATTTTCATGGGATGATTGAGTTCTGGAACCCGGTACATGGTATCTTGGGTTGAGCGCATTCGGGATTCAGCTCACCGCTCTTGGCTGCACTATTGTCTGCGGTGTAACGAGGAGCACGGCTGGAGGGGATGGAAGATGTCTTTGCTGTTCTCTTGCAAGCGTTGGGCATTAGGTATTACTATTACTAGGTGTTTATTACAGAATGGCGTTGTAGACAACAGCCAAGCCCATAGCACCGGCCATGACGGCCTCCTGCACCCCCATCCGTCCAGGGGCGGCAGCTGTGGCCGGGGTTGTCGTCGCGGCCGCGGTTGAGGCGGTGGTCGTCGCGCCCGTCTGGTCTGCCTTCTTTCCGTCGCAGTGCCAGTGGTCTCCGTGGGGAGTGCAGCCGGTAGACTCGGTCGGGCTGGGCTTTAGGGACCCGCTGCCGCTGTGGTGGTGGTCATCGTCGCTGTGGACGCTGCTGTGCTCATGCTCGTGCTCGTGCTCATGGTCATGGCTCTGGGTGATGGTGGGCGCGGGAGTGGTGGCTGTGCCGGACACTGTTGGGCCGGTAGTGATCGTCGCGAGTGTTGACCTTGGCCCTTCGCAGTCCCTGATACGGGGTCAGTCTTGGTCTGGGTTGTGGGCCGCAAACCGCAACTCACCAGTGGTCGCCATGCGGCTCGCAGCCAACAGACTGGGTCGGCGATGGCCCCAAGCTTTGTGCAAGGACGAGAGGCGAGAGCGCGAGAAGGAGGTAGAACTTCATCTTGAATCGACTTCGTCGGATCTGAACTTTGAGAGATTCCGAGGTCGGTTCCATGCGGTGAAGATGGGTTGTACAATAGGGCTGAGATAAGACCCGGCTGTGATGCCCATCTTTATACCTAGGTCAACCTTCGCGTTTGACATTGCCTTTTCGGTAAAAACTCCACCGGCCATGAGGGTCTCGCGTGGGCTGACGAGTAGCCAAGAGCCAAGCCCAAATATAGCCTGCTTTGTTCCACTCGAATCGCGCGACGCATGTCTTTGAGCAAATGTCGGTTGCCGCGTGTTGCGTTGGCCCAACAGCTTGTGATGCACACCAGGATGCAGGGTGTTACTTGCTCACCACTCGTGTGCGCGAGCGATGGACCGCATTGGGCGGATTGACTCCAGGGAAGGCTGCGTCGAAAACCGGGCGCTGACAAGCGGTGGAGGTTGTTTGGTGGATTCAGCTCTTGGCAGCCGTCCTCGCCGAGTTTGCCGCAGCCATCAGGGTTCTCCGAGCGGCAGCCGTCAAGGTGCCCCTCCAAAATTGCCCGCATAAAGACTCGAGGCGGACCAATCACAGAGCGGGGGTTTTATCTCTACGGGTGCTTCCTTCCCGCTTTGGGACATCAGCCATCAAGGTGTCCGCCCCGCGACGGGACCCCAGCATCCCCCTGCTCTGGATTTCGTCACTCCCCCTGGCATCTCGTCGCGATTTCTTCCATTCTCTCACTCGTCGCAAACACCGCCATCGACAGCTCAGCCCAAGGCCGTGGTCGCGGTTGTCGCGGATTCCTGCGTGTAATATATTTACGGGACGCTCCCGCTCACCGCGCAAACCAAAACCGGGTGCTCCTGAACGATCGAGTCGCGGCCAATCTTGACACACAGGTGTATCCCACCACGTGCGTCATTTGGTGCGGCCCAGCGAACCAACATACACGAGAGCTGTCCGACCGGAAAGCCTGGAGTACAGACAGGACCATTGCTTCCCGTTCTTTTCGTTATCGCTCGCCCTCTTTCCTCTTACGCGCATTCCCCTTTCGACCGCTCTTCCACACCGAGGTCTAGCCAGAGCGCGTCATGTCTTGGTTCAGGAGGTCAGCCCTCCGCGGGCTGCTGGCCGCTCCGCTTCTCGGCGCCGTCACCGCACAAACTGTCACGGCGCCCCCCACAGCAGCGATTACAGCCGTTTCGAGCTGTCACCTCCACGGGACGGCACAGTATGTCGCGTTCCACGGTTCCTTTTTCTCGGAGCCTCGCTGACCATCTTATCTCATCAGATATTGTGAAGCTGGGACAGTCGAGTACCTTGTCTCAGGCACTGCTGCCACAGCTTCATCATACACCGGCTGTCATCTGCACGACAGCCAAACGTATGTTCACCCATGGCTTTGAGTGTTGTGCCATGCTGACCCCCGCCAGACTCTGCTTGGCCCCCACGGGTGAGGTGCAGATCATCCTCGCCGCCGAGACAGGCCACTCCATCACAAGCACACCTGCCCCAGCACCTTCACCCACTGGAAGTCTCACCGCAGTGTCCGAGTGTCACCTCCATGGGTCATCAGTGTATGCACCGTCCCGCTGTCTCACTTTTTGCTCCGACTCCGCTAACATTGCGCGCCCAGGTACTGCATGGCCGGTACGACAGAATACCTCGTACACACTCCAGCAACCGGGACGGTGGATGTCCCGCCGGCCTTTACCGGATGCCATGCCCATGACGCCGAGACGTAAGGTTCCACAAGTAGTACAGCACCTTGCACTCATGCTAATGATACCTAGTTTCTGTGTCGCGCCCAATGGGGATGACGTCAAGATCTCGCTGGCAGCTGAAGAGGACGACCACGGAGACGAGCATGAGGAGGAGTCTGCTGGGCTGAACTGCCACTTCCATGCCGGCGTGGAGTAAGTACAACTGATGCCCATCACATCAGCTATGCTAACAGAACCTAGACACTGCACCGGTGGGAATGGTGAGAGGGTCAGGACATGCGAGAAGGTGGACCGAGACTACAACATTGGCCTGAGGGTCGGCCTGTTGTTTGTCATCATGGTGACCAGCTCGATCGGTGTATTCACGCCCATATTCGCCTGGAAGTTCGTCTCCCCCAACAACATCGCGTTCACCGTCCTTAGGCAATTCGGTACCGGCATCATCATCTCCACAGCCTTTATTCATGTCAGTCAACTCCTACCGGACGGGTAATCAGCTTGCTGACCCTGCAACAGCTTTTTACTCATGCGAGCCTAATGTTTGCAAATGAGTGCCTCGGCGAGCTCGCCTTCGAGGGAACGGCCGCCGCCATCCTCATGGCCGGTTTGTTTCTGTCCTTCCTCGTCGAGTATCTCGGCATCCGTCTCGTCCAGTGGCACGGCGCCAAGAGCGGTGCTGCGGGCCTTGAGTCGGCCGGCGGTGTCTCGAAAGCTTCACACGCAAGCCCCGAGATGGTCAACATTGCCGTCCTCGAGGCTGGTGTGATCTTCCACTCGCTTTGTGAGTGCCACTGATTCGATTTCGTCGTGACAGACAACTAACTTTTCCCAGTGATCGGTCTCACTCTTGTCGTGGCAGGCGACAGCACCTTCATCACCCTTTTCGTTGTCATCCTGTTCCACCAGATGTTCGAAGGCATCGCCCTCGGCACTCGCATCGCGGCCCTTGGTCAGCCCCGCTCCGCCGACTCCGCGGCCCACCCCCACGGTCACGGACTCGGTCACCATGGTCACTTCCACGAGCCCAAACAGTCGATGCCGACGACACTCGCCGAGGAGCTCGGCGCCGCATCAGACCATCAACGGACCCACGCCCATCCCCACGATCACGCCCATGCTGCGCACCCGAGAAGGTCCTCAGGCGCTGAGGAGTCCGATAGCACCTCGCAACCAGCTGAGCCTTGTATCAAGGGCCATAGCGTGTCGATGCGGAGGAAGTTGCTCCTCGCTGCTGCCTTCGCTCTCGTCACGCCCCTTGGCATGGCTATTGGTATTGGCGTGCTGAAGAACTTCAACGGAAACGACCCATCCACCATCATCGCCATCGGCACGCTTGATGCGCTGTCGGCCGGTATCCTTGTGTGGGTTGGCGTCGTGGAGATGTGGGCGCACGACTGGATGCTAGGCGGTGAGATGACGACTGCGGGGCCGCTGCGGACAGTGCTGGGCATGATTGGCCTTGTTGGAGGCCTTGTGTTGATGAGCTTATTGGGCAAATGGGCATGATCTTTATTGAGGATTTCGAAGTGACTGTTTGTGATTGGGATATGCCTGGGGAAGACTCGGGCAGGGTTTTGTACGGTTGAAGCATGATATCTTTGGATACATGTACTGGCGTTGGGGCGTTATTTAGACGGAAGATGATGAAGATCTTGACGACTGTAGAAAGAGTCGATGTCACAATAGAGTTAAAGAACACACCAGAGTTTTCAGACGGCTCTAATTCACTAGGCTTGTTACACTGGTGACTCTACTCCTTGAAACCCCCTCCTGACCGCACATCCGCCGCTCTTGCCCAGGCACTCGCCAAGACATCCGACAGCATTCAGCTTTCCATGAGGGAAGGCCCGAAACCGCTCACAGCCGAGAAGGTAAGAAGCTGATTGGATGCAATTCACAGCATCCCATAGCGGAATCTCGATTTCCGAAGTCATCACCGCGCACACCTCAGGCCGTAGCTGCCTGACCGAGCCTCGACTTGATGGACTCGGACCATCCGCAGTCGTCTCCTCTAGACGCGCCCGCTCATCATCAACTACCTCTGCCTCGTTGAAAATCCAGCTCATTTGATCATGTCCAGCACCGCTTCCGAGCCGCAATCACACGCCTACGCATATGCATCCCTCGCATCGCAAACCTCCATACGCGTACAGCTCAAGCGGCCCCGACGCAGCGCCGCGATGCATCTTGAAGGACGAAGACTTCGGATGCAACCCAGCCTACGAGGCCATCTCTTACCCCTAGGAAGGCCAACTGCCAAGTCGACATATTAGCTGCGATGGCGCCGACATGCTTGTCACGGAGAACTGCGCCGCGATTCTGCAACACTTTCAGCCCAAGTCATCGCATGAGAGTCGGCGTCTTTAGGTTGATGCGACTTGGATCGACCACATTCAGCCAAATTCAGTATTAAAGAAGAACTACCAGCTAAAACTTAGAAACAATATTCACCGAAATGCAAAGTGGACTTGGATCATCCGCAATCATTCTCTACCATGAGGGGTCATGCCTCTAGCTACGGTTGACTAAGAAATACATTCAAGCATACTGCCCCGTTATGCAGCCCGCGATAGTATCTTGGCCCTTTCCACCTCTGTGATCCCTGAGATGAACTTCCGAGGCAAAGCCAAAATCTTTCCTTGACATCTCTCCAGGCCCATCACCTCTTGCGATGCGGCTAGATAGCTAATGACGAAGGCCTCCCAGACATTTCGTTCCGCCGCGGTCTGTCGAAGGGGCTTGGGATAATAGGGGTCGTTGATTCGCCATGCCTCCACAGCCATTGCCACTCCCTCGTCATCCATGGTGATGGTCCTAACCTGGTTGAAGTCCAGCACGAACAGCTCTGTAACGCGATAGAAGAAGTCCTCGATCTCATCCGTCGGGGGTCCGGTATAGGTGCAGGGCTTGAGGTCCTTGACAGAGATAGGCTTCGCCGCGACCGTTTTCTCCGTTGAGCTGCCCAGGACAAACTCCACATCCCGTGCGTCCGTCTTTGCTCCCCAGTGCAATACAGCCAGTGCACTTCCCATTCTACGAGCAAGTGCCTCGGTGTCCAGCTCCAGGTCCATCATGTGGTTAAGGTGTAGCTTGAAGTTCCGAAGAGAGAAAAACATCCCGGTGTGAACCTTGCCTTGCATCGATCCTAGGTATACCCGAACAAGACAATCTCTGTTGGCAAAGTCTGCATGCGCCTTGTCCTGGATTCTCGGTGCGCAGTACTTGTCGATCAAAAGCTCGCGTGTTGTCGAGGGGAGCGGCATGATTCGCTCGGTAATGAGGGCTGCTGTCGGGAGGTTGCACACCTCTTTTGCTGCACCGAGCAGCTCCGGATGCTTCTCCCAGAATGACTCTCTGTCACTCGGGACGAAGAAATAACACTCGGGAACTCTGGCTTCATCGATGATGTACCGGCGAAATTCGCGGGCGATCGCTTCATGCATCTGGTAATCGTTCCAGAGCTCAGTATGGTCGGAAGATTTGGCGAGCTTGATAACGAGCGACTTTCCATCTTGGGCGAAGACTGAGCCACAGGCGCCGGCTCCAATCTTGCGAAAAACTGTCTTGCCTTTAGCCTGGGCCTCGGCGTGCCGCTCAGCGGTAGAGGAGGATGTCGAAATTTGGCTCCTGAGGGAGAGCATTCGGTGAAGCTCTTTGTCCAACTTTGTTCGAGCAGCCAGCGTCCCGCTAGCGCTGTCGGGCGAGGGAGATTGGTCGGCGGTTGACTGATCGAGGAGGCTGAGGAGTCGTAGGTTCGACTCAAGGTCTTGGTCGAGGGTCGGAGACGTTGGGTATGCGATAGACTCCGACGAAACGTAGAGCGACGCCTCTGGGGCCCACCTTGGAATGAGGCCATTGTGATTTTAGTTCTTGGAGAAGTGATTGATCGAGTAAAGATCAGCGTGGTAAATTCAGAAGAAAGAAGGAGGAGATTGAGGAAGGAGGATGGAATTTACATCTAGGGAAAGGACGAAATATTTAGTTTGTGGGGCGCGAAAGCTTGCTGGCGGAAGGCGCGATTTACTTTAGCTTCTAAAGAGAGAGGCAAATTTAGGCAACCCAAACATGAAATTCAGAAAGCATTCGCAAGTCAGCCTAACTCTAATTAAAGAGATAGGTAGCTTTGGATGATCCAAAATATGAGATTCAGAAGCATAACCAGACCTGAGGGTTAGACCACCTGGGACATGCATCAAGGTTTCACTTCAAAGATCACGGTCTCCAAACTGCACGTCAGTGGTCTTCAAATGAACACGGTATCGGGATTCTGGGCAAAGTGTGATCGGAGATTTAGCGCGGAAAACGCGTCCCGACTACCCCAGAACGTGCGAGCCAAGATACTTGTCGAAGGTGGGTGGCAACGCACGTTCAAGTTGGCCAGAGAAATCTCCAGAGAACTCTATAGAATCCGTATTTTCAGGAAGTGGATCAATTTTTCAGCATTCCAGGAGCATGTGTAGGTATTCAGCTATTTGCTGGAAGCATTTCACAGCTGTTTGGGGTGGGGACCCATCCGGGCCATAGGCATCTCAGAGAGCATAACTACAGGTACAAAACCTTACGGAGATGACTTGACGCTCCGCGATACAATCCGAGGCAGCCCCAAGACTGATGGAATATCCTCGAGGACAAAGTCAACACAGGCGATAGACGTGCCGCGCTCATCGAGGGGTGCCATGAGGAGCAAGTCTCGGAGACTGACTACCTTACCACTGGTTTTTTTTGGCTTGTGAAAATTACGTTGATACCCATTGTGTTTGAACACGGGGCCTTGGTGTTTGTGTTTTTTATACGTTGCGTTTATTTATGGCTTGCAGCCATAAAGTCAAATCCAAAGACCAGCTTACCACGATGCGGGAGTTTGGGATCCCACAGCAAGTTGCACGGGACAACACGTTTTCGGACTCGCAACAGATCATTCAACGACTTATATTCATGAATATCAGTATCGGCGCGTTGCCCATCTAGCCCGGCGATCTTATTTTCTACCTTTCTGGCAACCGCACTATACTCTGTCTCCATCCAGACGCTGACAACAAGGAGTTAAACTCCGTTACCGCAGTATATATATACGACTAGATTGGAGATAAGGGCGCATTAAACGAGGACTGCGGCGAGTACAGAGAATTCATTATCGTCTGAGACCATTAGGGACAACCGCTCTGGAGAACTAAAGCAAAGCTGGTTGAAGTTGTGCACCACAGTGTGAGCTTGGTTTCCTTTTCCGCATCTACATTGTGTCCCCCATTTTTCTTGACAAAGGCCGAGGCCTGGAGTCACCCGGGTTGCGTACCCGCCCTCTCAAGATCGAGGGGCGCTTGGGTCGCTGGGCTTCAACTTGACTGACACATGACGAGAGAAATGAGTTTGACCACCCACGTGGGCCGACAAGGAGCCCTGTAGAGAACTGGAGACGGCCTTGGGTATTGAACGATTCCACGCCCTCCATCTCCAAACGCAAGGCCTATAAAGTATGCAAAAAGCCGTTAGCCACTTTGATTTCTATCTCTCTTCTACCTCGATGATGAGCCTCTCAACTTGCTTGCCTTGTTCCTCTTCCCACTATTCTTCTTCCTCTTGTCCTCTGTGTTACACCAGTCTGTCTCTTATGCCTTCTTGGTCGCTGCTTTCGCGGTGCCAGCAATGTGGGAGGCGAAGCAGGCGGTGCCGGCGAGAGCGACAAACGCCGGGGCGGCCGGGGAGGGTGTTAACGGTGGTGACCGTGGCGGTGGTGGTTCTGGTGGCGGCGTCTGGGACACGCAAGGTGGCAGGCTTCGAGGACAAATTTAAGAAAGTGGGTTCGGAAGTCAATAAGGTCAAGAGAAACGTGGCAGAGGTCAATACGCAGCTTGATGGAGTCTCGACAAGTCTTGAGTCTCTCCTCTACGAGAAGGCATCAATTTCGTACAGGAAGCGGAGTTCAAGCCGTCGTGGAGAAAGTTCTTTTTCTGGTTATTCTGGCTACTTCTCAGCGAGCTGGTAACTGCAATGCTTCGCGATTTGGCCAGGGATCAAATGGACGTGGGATGAGATCTGCGGAGCTTAGCCGAGGTACACTGCAGGAGACCGCTGTGGAGTGCCCCTCTAGGTCCTCTATTCAAGAACTGAACTCGTTGATTTGGCGGCAAAACAGGCCTTTTCAGATAGCGAGCAGACCTGTGAAGGAGGGAAAGAACGGCTTGAGCCCACGAAGTTAGGCCTGTGCCCGTCTAGCGAAGGCCGTTTTAGATCATCGTAGGGCGCCGGTCTTCGCTTGGGCGAGGTCGTGTCTCAGCCTCTTGCACTCTCTCAATCTTTGCTGCTTTTCTGCGAGCCTTTTCAGCTTTCTTTCAGCCGCTGCCCTCGCCCGTTGCCCCTCGCCCGTTGAGACTGTCCGATCCCCCGGTTCTGCTTCATTTGCTTGATCTTGAGCTCTTTGACCTCTTGGGCACGAGCCAGTGGGCAGGAAGGATGTCCCGCGGGCCAAGTCGTTCTCCCACCGCAGAATTGGATCAGGCCAAACTGGGAATACAAGTGAGCCCAATGTTCTTTGTGCTTCTGGAAATAAGACAAGTCGTTGCTTATAAATTGGTCTCAATCCTATCATCAACAATCTTCCTAACTCTTGCTGCGTACTCCAACTTGGCTGCACTCCCCTCCCGTTCGTTACACGTGTTCCGACATCAGTTGCGTCGACTCATGGCGGGGCATCAATGCCTATTGCTACCCATACGATGAATCCAGCAATTCGCGCAAAGGATTGGTGTTCGTGTCTCAATCACTGTCAACCTTTTCCGCCCAAAGACATGCTCAGGCCGGCCATTTTAACCTGAGGCTCAAAGAGGGGTGGCATCGAGACCCGTAAATGAAACTCTCCGAATTGGCAACTGACAACTGGTCGGGCGCAAGTAGGGTGGGCGCGACCGCTATGTGGCCCTTTGCAAGACCCAACTGTGAGGCTATCCCCAGGAGCGGAATAGCGTCGGCGTTGTCGCCCCGATTACTGGCTGAGTGAGGGCCACGAAGTGGGCTTCGACATGCACGAGGACGTGGGAGACTGCCCGGGAACAACTGTAGCGATACCATTGGTCAGGGGAGCAGGAATTTGCCCGTGAATCACAGCCCAGCGATGCAGACTGCGCAGAATTAAGAGGCTTCAACTCGGAAGTGTCTCCTCTCTTGTCGGGGATCTGCGTCGACGTCAACTCTCACGCTCAACCTCTGCGACTTTGACAGTTGCGGATTTTGTCAATCGCCAAGACAGGTCAACACCAAGAGCGGATTATCATCACTTGCATCATCACAACAACCCCGGCACATTTCACAAAGGGACTGATCACAAATCACCTCCACTCACCTCACGCCATGCCCACCCTCGCAGCCGTCGACGTCTCCGTCACCGACGACCGCATCAGCCTAGTCTTCTCCCACCGTGCAATAGCCCAAGCTTACGTCAAACACCTCGAATCCGAAGACCGCCAACGCAACCCCTCGCTCCCCTCCTACCGTCGCGCCCCGCGCTTCAACCCCGCCACCAAAGAAGTCACCCTCGCCCTGCCCAGCTTCATTACCTGGTTCATCACCTGCCGGCTCCCCGACGACGAGGACAGCATCACCTTCACCTTTGACGACGCCGACGAGCAGTACGCCTCGCGCTGGGCCGAGAGCATGCTCCTCTTTGAGCGGGTCTCGGCCCCAGCGTACGATGAGAATTTGAAGCAGTTGCATGTGCGACGGCTGTGGAATGCGTCGGCGCTGCAGAAGAGGTTGGAGGAGATGAGGAGGCCGAGTTCGAATTCGGGGTCGCCTATGGGGAGGAGGGGACCGACGCCGGGACCGCAGGGGCCGAGGCAGGGGGGCGCGGGGAGGACGAATGTGAATATGAATGTGAATGCACACGCGAATGCGCAGAGGGTGGATAGTGGTGGGTTGCCGAATGGGCGGGCGGGGTGGTGGTCGTGATTGCGGCGGCAGTCGGCCAGCTGGTGATTTGGACCATGTCGCTGGGGCCGGTCGGGGGAATTTGGGGAAGGGGGGGGGGGATCGGTGGGATTAATGGGATGGTGAGGAGTTTGGGTGGGGTTCCATTTGTTTGTTGCTGGCTAAAAATGGAGGCCGGCGCCGTGTGGAGAAAAGGGTCGCGCCAGGCCCGTCAGACGGGCATTTGGCAGTTTGTATAGCATGGCCGGGTCGCTGGGTTTTGTTTGTTTTTTTATGGCGGAGCGCGGGTTGGGCTGGTGAAACCAAGGACCACATCATGGGGGAGGCGGGGGCGGCGGGCTGTGGGAGGGGAATGCATGCTTTTGCGGGGGCTAAAGGAGCAAAAACTGTAGTTACCTAGGTACTCTGCGAAGCAGACTGACCAAATCTAGAACGAGGGCGAAGATTTTATTTTATGAAGTATGTGGAAAGAGCGAATCGTCAACTTGCGGAATGGGAACACAGCGAGGCGCCAACTGGGTTAGGGTTGTTTCAGCGTCAACAGCACTGACCGACGCCCAAACAGACCAGGTTGAGCCGACTTGGGGTCCATTCTCTCGGGTCGGATACCAACGGAAGCCCAATGGCCGACCCCTCGAACTCCAAGATGGTGCTGTGCGAAGAGCTGACAGTGGTGGGAACGCCGAGCCCCCGGGATAAGCCTGACTGCGCCCCAGCCTACCAAGTGCTAAGAATACTGCAGGAGCGTTGCTGTGGTTGGTCGGGTCGCTCGCCAGCCACGCCCGCAGGCACGGGGCCTCAGCTCTGATTGGCCAACCTTCCAGAATAGCGGGGAGGGCTCCCGTTTTGGGCCAGCAAAACACATGACTGCATTCCTCACCACGTTGTTAGCAAGGGCGAGGGCTTGAGCCACTGCTGAGCACAGCGGCGCGACCGCAGAGCCGGCGGCGTGGCCATGGCCAGAAGCGTGAGCTGAGCGGTGGGCAATCGCCTCTCAGGCCATATGAAATCGCCGTTGCTCCCCAGCTCAGCTCTGACCCTCGCTGATCGATCAATTTTAACTCTCGACCCATCGACCGTTGGAGCTATTTCCGCACAGCTCCACAAGACCGGCCACGACGACCCAGCGACCAACCATTGCGGACAAAGAAGAGGAAATAAATTAAATACTACCTCACCACCTGCTCAGAATCTGGGGAGCAGGCTCAGAAGCGGCGGTTCAGTGTAACCAAGAAGCATGGCGAGACACAGTTTCTTCGCGTCGGCGCCGAAGCCGCCAGCAGTCCCTCCTCACCAGTCGACGACATCATACCAACCATACCAACCATACCAACCCCAACCATCACAACAAGCACACCAGTCGCATCAAACATACCAGACCTACCAAACCCAAATACATCATCCCTATCAGCTCTACCAAGCGTACCAACCTTTGCCGCCTCCATCCCGACCTGCACATCCGACCCCCGGGCACCCGAAATCCCGCGCCGCCCAGCAAAACACCGCCGTGCAGCAGCAAGTCCAATACATCCCATACTTCTACCAAGTATCGCCCCTCTCCCCTTCACCAAGACAATCCCTTCGGCCAGGAGCCACCCTCGCCTCCTCACCATCCTCCCAACCCAAACAAACTACCCCGGCTCCGAAGCGCCCAGCCCCGCCCCGCCTGTCCCCACTAATAATCCCGGTCCGCAAATCCCCACCCCCGATCCACGTCCGCCCGGAACCACCCCGGGCCGTCGCCCGCGCCCGCGCCCCAGCACCACCACTCCACGCGCCCGTTCCGCAAAAAACCGCCCGCCGTCCCAGCGAAAATCCCTCTCAACAACCCCTCCGCCGATGACTCCGACATCGACTTCTTCCAGTTCCAATACCCCTGCATGCTCCCGCCCTCTACAATCCCCCAAACGGAAACCATCTCCGTCGTGCCCATCTCTCCCCCCGTCGATGCGTCCCCGCGGTATTCCCTCCCGGTGTTGCCGTCGCAGAACTCTGGGGCTGGGAGCGCGAGTAGCAGTTTGAGGAGATCCAAGCCGTATCTGCAAAGCCGAAGGCAGCGGATGAGCGTCCGGGACGGAAACAGAAGGAGGGTTTCGAATGGGGATAAGATACCCCTCGCGCAGCCCGAGGAGGATGAATGGACGGAGGTCATGCACGTGGATAGCGCGTACGATGAGGACGTCACCCCCGTGGCCGGACGCCCGGAGACGCCGTTGGAGTATAAAGCTGAGCAGGCGGCGGCGCTGCATGCGTTGTTGGGGTTGGTGTTGGAGGGGAAGGCGGATGTAGCGGGGGAGAATCATGAGAGGGCGGTGGCGATACTGGAGGAGGAGGTTGAGTTGGCGGCGAGGGGGTTTAGGAAGTTTAGCGCCGATGAGTATGTGAGGGAGTTGAGGGAGGTTATGGAGGCTTTTGACTCGCCTTGTGAGTGAAGGGGATGGTGTTTTTGTAGCACTTTTGGGTTTTCCTTTGTCTTGGGTTTGGGTGTATGGATGGGGATACTGTCGCTAATGTGATACCCGGTTGTGGAAGCGGCGTGACCGTTGAGGTGGAAGAGAAATCAACAAGATTTGACCAGCTGCCTTCCATGAAATTGTCCATGTGCCAGCGAAACTTGAATGTCAAGCTCGACCTAATGCCATATAGCCCCCAGAACGCCACCGCATTCTCTCTCATTTTTAACCTTCACCCTCTCTTCTAGCACAGACCCTCCACTGTTGTTTGAATCAACGTCCAAAGCCGTCGCCTCTCGCTTCGAGACACCACAGGACCTTTATTCCTGCCGACAACAAAAACGAAGAGGACAGAAATGAGGCTGCTGAGCACTTTCTGCTGTGTATTTCATAAAAGGGGTGTTCTTTTTGGGGGGGACGTATTGCTATATGCAACATGCGAGGTGTCGCTGACCCCGCTCACGTGGAGCGCTTCACAGCCATGGTGCCGGAAGGCGCGATTCGGAGCCCGATCGTGAAAAACCTCTTGTCGCATCAAAAAACATTGCCTTTGTCACCCAACTGCCCGGCTCGGCCACAATGTTATTCAAGTCTGCTCTCGCGGCACCTTGATCCCGGGCCTAGGATGGAAGCATCGCCGGTGCCAGCACCCCCACCGCGTGTCTTCCGACTCCGTCGCATTCCCAATAGCGCAAGGACCTTCGAGGATGTCGCAAAAGTCCTGAGCGCTGCAATTGAGGGACTCTCAAAAGAAAGCATTCGGGTGTACTCCCTGGCAATCACCGTGCAACCATGAGAGAACCCGCCATCCCGCGTCGCGACGCTGATGTTCGTCGGACCGATTGCGTTCCTCGCCAACTCGGACGCCAGCAAAACGCAACGGGCGTTCCCTCTGCGCGATCAACCCGGCAGCCTCGTACTCGATACTAATTTCCTCGGGATTACACCGCTGAATGACGTGGAGTCGGCGGCACATCATGCTGAGTGCGGCTTATCGCCGATGTTTGAAGCCACACAAGAATGCTGACTCATTTTGAAGCTGCATCCTAATCTCCGGCCTCGCAAGTCACCCATTTGGGTCATGGCACCCAAGGGGCGACGACAAAACTTACATGTGGGCACGAGACGACCTTCCTCGAAACCTACCCGGTGTCAGGGTTTGCCTGTACGGGTACGACACACAGCTCATCGGCAGCAGCTCGTTCCAAACAGTCCCACACCTTGCCAGAGGACTCATCCAGCAACTTGAGGCCAACGGGTGGAAGGGCAAATCATGCAAGCCTCTCATGTTTTTAGCCCACAGCCTAGGCGGTGTTGTCCTCAAGGAGGCCCTCCTTACTCTGGCAACCAGCTCGACCCTCCAGAGCCAGACCATGCTGAGCATGGTCAAGGGCGGCATCTTCATTGAAGTCCCATCACTCGGCATGGAACAGTCACACCTCAGCGCCATGGTTGAGGGGCAGAGCAATGAACGACTAGTTCGCGACCTCTCAAGACAGTCATCTTTCCTCGGAGATCAAGACAACAGATTTTCTGGCGTGTCCTTCACCCGCCATATGAAACTCTTTTGGGCGTATGAGACGTCCGAGTCCTACACCACGGTTGTGAGTCTGCCATCCGAAACTGAGCCCGCCGCTCTTCAGCTAACTGACGGCCAGCTGAAAGGACAGTCCTATGACAAAAAAGGACCGCTGAAACTATTAGTTGATCCAGACTCGGCGACCTGCCCCCTCATACACGAATCTCCCGAGCTCACCATCGCTATCAACCGCAACCATTCGGATATGGTAAAGTTCATCCCAGACGATCCTGATCTCGACGTCATTATCTCCAAGCTGGAAGAGATCAGCTCCTTCAAACGCCTTCCTCAGCTACGACCCAAAGATAACACTTTACTCGACAGCATCCAGGTCACGAAGGACACACTGGAACAAGCTGCGCCTCCATTGCCTGCTCAAGGCGCGAATCGCTTCATCAAGGCCCACCGGGACGGTTCGAAGGGGGAAAGGGAAAAAGCCGCTCTTAAAGGTATGTGGCTAGAAGCCCCATGCTACCGCCGGAGTCGTTGAAGTTAACATCGCCCAGTGTTCCAGGATTCGCTTGACGCCCCGGACCTCAGCCTCCGCGTATCACAAATCGAAGACAAGTTCAAACACACATTCGAGTGGATCCATGACTTGCCCGCGTTCCAGAAGTGGCTCACACAGGAAGGGGGTATCTTCTGGATCCATGGAAAACCCGGATCGGGCAAATCAACAATAATGAAGTTCATCTACGAACACCCTCGCACTTGGGAGCTTCGACATAGGCCGCTCGGCAAAGCGATCGAACTCAAAGCTGGCTTCTTCTTCTACTACCGAGGATCTCTGCTGCAGCGGTCCTTCGAGGGTGTCCTGAGGAGTATCATTCATCAAATCCTCAAGCAGCGGGCCGATTTGATATCGTTCCTCTCCCCTATCATTGCTTCCAAAGATCTCGCTTCATTTCACGCCAAGGATTGGACAATACAAGAGCTTGAACAGTGCCTTCAACTACTTCTCCACCAGCAGCACACTGTGTTGGACATTTGCTTCTTCTTTGACGCCCTCGACGAGTTTGACGGGCACCCGGACATGATCTGCCGCTTCTTGTCTTGTCTTGCGGGCCGATCCTCGTCTTCGCTTACGCGCGTCAAAGTGTGCTTCTCGAGCCGGCCATGGGACGTGTTCAAGAAACAGTTCGGCACCTATCCCAACATCAGCCTGCAGACCCTAACTAAGCTCGACATCCGCGATTATTGTCTAGGCTCTATCGACGTTGCCGAGCCGTGTGGATAGGTTCTACGTGAATTGGTGCCAGAAATCGTTGAAGCGGCCCAAGGAGTGTTTCTTTGGGTCCGCCTAGTCGTCAAGGAGCTGTCAGCTGCCCTCCAGGATGGGCGAGTACGCTGGCCTTATAATCTGGACCACCTGCGGGCGTTACTTCGTTCATTTCCGACGGAGCTCGATGACTACTATACATGGATCATTCACCGCATCTCCATGGCGCAGAGGTGGGAGACTTTTGTTGTGCTCGAGTTGGTCGTTCGGTCGACAGAGACGATAGGTCAGGTATCACTCTTGGAACTGGATGGCGCGCTCGATTACGCTTCCTCGGACACCTTCGCAAGCGGACGTGCCGTCTTCGAGCGAGGGGGCGCACAATGTTTGCCACTCTCGAGAGCTCTAGCCGATGCCCGCCGGCGAGTAACCAACAGCAGTGGCGGGCTAGTCGAGGTCCTAGACTCGAACAGAGTACAGTTGATGCATCAAACTGTCTACGACTTCGTCACCGGATTGGGGTTTAAGGAACTGGTCCTAGGTGACCTCGCCAAGATCACCACGGACAACGGCCACTCGTTCTACTCAAAGGTTTTCTTCATTGGGTTTCGATTCTCGAACCGCACCCCATACCCCGACAGTGCCAACCAAGAGCTTAGCAGTGTGATGCTCCACCACGCAGCAACCCACGCTCGCTTAGCTGAGCTCTCCCGTGGACATAGCGACAAGCCATTCCTTGACAGCATTCCCGCTGGGGTGTTCTCTACTCTTACCTATTCCGGCTGGACGGCTCTCGAATTCGCCGCATTCGCTCCGCTCGTACTGTATCTCCGTGAAGCAGTCCGGGTGTCACCTCTTTCTAACCGTCGAAGCCGCAAACCTCTCCTTTCTTTCGCTTTATCCTCGTGGCGCAGATCCGGAGACAACTACGCCATTTTGGATACAGTGCAGATTTTGCTCGCGGCGGGCTACCGTGTCACATGTGACCCAACGATAATCGAGCGTGCGATGTTACTGGAGGAGGAGGATAAAGAATCTGGGCAGAACCTGCCCATCGGTCTTGTAGCAGACGCGTCCTCGATCCGACTCCGTCTGGTGCATGCCCTGATGGAGAGCGCAGTGGAGGCCGGGCTGGACGCAAAGATTCAATGTCACCAGTTCTGCATGTTCAAAGAGGACCAACACACATGCAGTGTGCTGCACCTGGCACCTCCTTCTCTGACATCATGGCTCTTCGACCACGGTATGAACCCTAACACTTTGGACTCGGAAGGCCGAACGCCACTCGATTATGTTCTTCAGGACCGATTTGCTCAGGCCGATGGCGAGAGCTGTTACATGGCCGTGATCTACGAAGTGTGTCGCCTACTTGTCTCGCGAGGCGGACGTACGACTCTGGGCCCCAGAGCCTGGGCCCATTTTACCGGGGTAGGGCTTTAGGCACGTTCGCTCTGCTGGCAGATCGGGCTTCCCCAATGATGGGAACAGGAATTCGGTCCCCAATGGATTGCCTCATGTCGAATGAATGAGCAAGAAGGCGATCTGCGTCCGGCGGGGACCATTCTTGACCCAGGAGAGCGTGGCGAGGCTCTAGTCAACTCTGGATGTGGAAGATATAATGGGCGCGGCAACTGCTCGATTATGTTGCTCCCATGTCTGGGTTCTAGGTTACCCCGAAACCAACGGAGGTGCAGCAGTGATTCGTCCGACCCTGGCCAGAGGACGGCAAACTGACTGCAAAAGGACAGCAATGTGGGATTGTGAGATAGTTGACGAGGCGCAAAAAGACCTCTGAGCGAAGGGGAGATGTGTATGACGAGAGTGGGATTCGAACCCACGCCCTTTAGGACTACGGAATCATGAATCATGAATCATGATGTTAGTAAGGAACTCCTTAACGTAGCGCCTTAGACCGCTCGGCCATCTCGTCTTATTTTGATAAAATGGAGAAGTGTGGGATGTGTTTTGGCAGGTGGAGCGCCAGGGCTTCAGGAGCGAAAGTTTGGTGGAAATCTGAGCATGACCTGCTGGGCTGGATCTACCGAAGCTGCACTCCACTACCCTCAGGATCATGGTTTACGATGAACATTGGCTCGCGATTGGTTATTCACAGCAATGTAACAGGCGCCCAGTAGCATTTAGTCCGGCTGCCAGTGGGCGCCATCTGCCCCTCCACCACCTCAGCCGACAACACCCTCTTCCTCATCAACCGCCGTCCCGCCTCAGTGATCATTCCTCTCTGACCAAGCCCTAACCGCCTCCAACAACTCTTCATGCGCCTTCGCATTCCCCCCACTCCGCCTCATCAACTCCTCCCACAAATCCTCCCCAATCCGCTTCACAAACAGCAAGAACCCAGCCCACCAAAAATCCGCATAGCTCACCTCCTTCCCCAGAAAGAACGGCCCATCTCCATTCTCCTTCAACATCCCCACCACCTCCTTCAACAACGGCTCCACAAGTCCCCACGCCACATGCCCTCCCTGCTCTTTGGCCAGTTGATCAAGCGGCATGCCTACATCCTCGCTGCGCGTCTCGTACCAGTACGGCACGCTCGCTTCGTTGAGCAGGCGCGCGGGGATGAGAGGCATGTACACGCCTTGCAGATCTGTCATGAGTGCGGAGTAGTTCTTCTCGAACCAGGCGTAGTATTTCGATTCCAGCTGGATCGGCGGGCTGGGGTAGCGCTCGTCGATGGCTTCTGCGATGCGTCGGCTGTCCATTATGTAGGTTCCGTCGGGGAAGCGGACCGTAGGTACGGTGTAGATTGGTTCTTTCCAGGGGGGTGTGATGCTGGAGGGTGGGTTAGAATAGGGGCTTGTTTGGGTGGTTGGAGAAAGACGTGCTGGCCCTCGAGACGAGGCTTGATCTCGGGGTATTCAACCAGGGATGGGGTAAGTAAACGGCCTAGAGTGGTCGCAGGATGGGGGCACTCACCCATTCTGTCTTGAAGTCAAGACCCTTGTAAGCAAGGAGTAGCCGAGCTGTCTGCGTCAGTCGTGAATCCCCGCTGAGACCAAGTCTGCTCACTCTTCCAAGTGTTGAGAGACCAAGTAGTCCTCGGCGCCCGCGTGGGGATATCAAACAGGACGATCTCGTCTGAAGCCATTGCACGCTACTCTGTTGGTAATGTCTGACACCCTCACAGCGATCGCGGGGTCCCGTCTTACTTTTAGCTGCTGGCCCTCCAACGGCGAAGTGGAGTATCGCGCCCTGCAGATCGCAGTTGCGTAGCATTGAAAGGCGCTGGGCGCGCCTTGATAGATGCGAGCTAACTCGGACCCAGTTGGCGAGCCCGTACAGGCGGATCAGCGACGTCGCTGAATCGGGCAGCTCAGTAGGCTCCGGCTGGGAATGTGACGGCAGCTGTAGCACAACGGCGCGGCGTCTAAGAGCCCTGAGTGACACCGTTGACCGATCATGTTTGTAGAATAGAAACTAAACCTGTTTTGCCCTTGAGAGCGAGCCAGTGTCCAACGGTGAGCTCGAACTCCAAGAGGCCGGCATTCGACGGGCGTGGGCTCCACCAGCGCGGGGTGGAGGGGTCATTGGGCCGAGCGGCGGGGAGCCTCACAAAGTGGCAGAAAAGCACCGGTGCAGTAGCAACTAGGCGCGAGCAAACAAATTACGACACGAATATCTGCACTGCTTGCCGACATTCGATGGCCAAGATGCGTCCAAGCTGCTCTCCCATCATCCATCCTCGCGAGAACCAAGCAGCCTCAGGCACCCAATCAATGGTTGCGCCGATGTGCCAATAACCAACGGCTGCCAAGCCGCTAGCCCAATCAGAAGCGCAGCTCGGCCCGCAAAGCTTTCCACACAGCCAGCTGCTCAAGGTTTCCTCGTTCTCGCCAGTCCGGTCAGCACTCAACGTCTCAACGTCTTGCCATCGACGACTCCATGAGTTTCGCATCGTGGACGAGCCGTATCGACGATAGCGCGTCCATTTGCTGCCCGATAATGGCCCGAGCCGGCGTGGATTGACGTTCGCAAGCCTCTGCACCCTATTTGACCTGCCGCTGACAGACTCGTGCAATGGAAGGTGGCGGCCGAGCGAACTGACTCCTCGATCCAGTCTCCACGAGACGCCGACCTGGCTCCGACCTGGCGCCGAGACCTCGAACCGACTGCGACGTTATCCATAGACCTACCAGCGCGAGCATATGACTGCGACGTCGACTACCGCGCCGCGCTCGCGGCCACTGTCGATGAGGGACCTAGGAGTCCTCGCCATATGACGCCGCCTCAAGAGCTTCCGGAAGTCAGTCCTCTATCTGATGCTGGTCGCTCGCGGGCACACATTCGAAACGATGATACACAAGGGGCACGATGCCATGGGCTTCGGAGGATTGGGTCGATCAGTACCTCCGTCAGCTGGTCGAGTTGAGCCTTGACTGATTCGTTGTGACCCACATATGAGCTCTATCTTTTGCTGCCTATGTACAACACGGTATGAACAGAGTGTGGCCCATGGATTCACGCATCTTTTGCGGTCCTAGCCAATGCAGAAACTGCCCTTCTGCCTTACCTGTTGCGTCCGAAAGTGTTCGGGCCAGCCGGCTTGTTGTCCAACACCTCCTCGATCTCCTTGAGGATGTCGGGGGTCAACTTGTCAATGAGGGCGAGTGCCTTTAGGTTGTCGTGGATTTGATCGATCTTAGTGGCACCAAGGATAACAGTGCTGACGTTGGGGTTGCTGGCGGCCCACGCAAGCGAGAGATGGGTGACGCTGGCGCCCAAGCGCTCCGCAATGGCCGTGAGCTTGCGGACCTTCTCAATCTTGGCCTGTCCCTCAGGAGACTTGAGCTGCTTGACCGTGTTCTCGAAGAATGCCGGGTTGGTGGCAAATCGCGAATCTTCAGGGATGCCTTCGTTGTACTTGCCAGTCAACAAGCCGCTGGCCAGCGGAGACCAGATGGTAGTGCCATACCCGTACTGCCTGAACAGCGGGGCGTACTCGACCTCGAAGCGCTCGCGGTGGAAGGCGTTGTACTGCGGCTGCTCGACAACGGGGGCGATGAGGTTGTGCTTCTCGGCCAGCTGGACGGCCTCGGTGATTTGGACAGCGCTCCACTCGCTGGTTCCCCAGTAGTAGGCCAGGTTCAGGTTGCGGATAACCTGAGTAAAAGCCTCGACGATCTCGAGCATGGGGGTAGCAGGGTCGGGGCGGTGCGCAAAAACGATATCGACATACGGCTGGTCGAGGCGCTTCAACGACGACTTCAGGCCCTCGACGATGTGCTTACGGCTCAAGCCACGCGTATTCGGCTCTTTGCGACCTGCGCTATCATCAGCCATCCCGCCGTTCATATCCGGAGGTAGGAGGTCGTACCTGTGCCAAAGAACACCTTGGTGGTGAGCACATACTCGTCGCGGGGCCAGCCCAGCTCCTTCAGCGCCGCGCCCATCTCGACCTCGGAAGCGCCATTAGCGTACGTCTCGGCAGTGTCGAATGTTTGCTAGAGGAATTGTCAGCACATGGCAGAGCGACGCACCCCACGATCAACGTACGATGCCATAGTCCCAGGCCGTCTGCAAGATCTCCTTCACAATCGATCCCTTTTGTGTCCCGCCGTATGTGAGCCAGCCGCCAAGGGAGAAGACCGAGACCTGCAAACCAGTGTTCCCCAGGTAGCGGAACTTCATGTCCTTGGGGTCATAGGCGCTCGCCACAACTGGATTGCCCGACATGATGAAAGGGTTTTGCAGTCGTTGTGCTTGGTGGAAAAGTTGAAGATGTCAAACTGAGGGGTCAATTGGGATGAGGGGTGCAGCAAGAGGAGAAGTCAATGGGGCAAGCAAGCGCATGCAGCGGGTTGAAGAAACTTAGCGTGGGTTATTATCAGGGCCGCTGGGCCACTGCCTGAGCTGCCGGGTGTGCTTGTCCGCGGCAATTGTGGGGGGGCAAGCGGATCGCGAAATCTCAACATCGTGACGACATAACTCACCAGGGGCAATGCTTCGCCGTCATCGGCGTTATCAGTTAGCAGCTCTTGGACGCGGCGGGGGCGGTGATTGCCCGCAACACGCCCTCGCGCCTAATTTGCAAGTGCACGGATGAAACTGTTCATCAGGCACCACGCATCTTCCGAGTGCCATACGAAGGCTACTGTTATCCATCCTCGGTAGGGCCAAAATGGGTCCCGAGCCGATGGTAGCCATCCCGTCGGCGTCCTGCCTGCAAACCGCGATGTCTCTGTCCAACTTTTGCGACTGCGGTGTTTTCGACCGATCAGTATCCTTCCCTCACAAGTCTCTCTTTTGCTTGTTTTATCTGTTTGACAATGCGATTTGAACTGGCCTAGCGGCTAGGTAACCACAATGACATCATTCGACCAGATCATCGCGACAGCCTGCGGTCTGACTTGACCAGCCGAAGATGGAGCACCGCAGCAAACAGAGCCGGCCAGGTTGCAGGGAAACATCGATTACTGTCGCCGCTGTATCTACACAATCTCGATACAGCCACCATATAGACGAGCCGAACGCCAACCCAATGCAAATGCCGCCAAAGAACAGGCTACCATACTATGCAATCTTCAAACACCTCTCAACACCCCTTCTCATACCATCATCTACGTCTTGTCACGAAACTCGCTCCACTGAGCGTGCATCCGGGCAATTTGTCCAGGGGTGAATTCGCCCAATTCGTCTATGCAGTCACTGCACTAGCATCAGCATATGATCTCGATCAATGCACGGTCAAAGCAACTCACTCATTGGTATACGCCATGTAGTTGTGGATTGAGTCCAAGCCCGGCTGGTCGGGACAAGTGTCGAGTCCAACGGTGCACTGATAGGTGGCCTCCTTCTCGGCGGGCGTATCGTCGACGAAGTCGCCGTTCCCTTCGCATCCGCCCTCGAAGGTGTGCATCAAGCCGAACCAGTGGCCGACCTCGTGGACCGTGGTGATGCCGCGGTTATTTCCGGCATCCGCGCCGCCGGGGAGCGTGGCGGCCTTGATCTTGCACCCGTCACGGAAGAAGTCGTCGCTGTTGGGCTCCACGTTGTCAGGGTAGTAGCACTCGCCAAGTAGGCCCTCGCCCGCGTCAGCTTGGATGTAGAGGTTTAGGGCCTTATAGTCGCCCGTTCGGAGCGTTTTCCGCATCGCGAGGTCATCGGTCTCGTTGGGGGCGACGGCCCAGCGCCCGTTGATGGCTCGGGTGATGCCCTTGAGGCTGAATGCGATGCGGCTGGGGGAGAAGCGAGCGTTCATCACGGTTAACTGGTCTGCGATGGTTTGGTTCTGGGAGGGGAGGGGAGGGTTGTTTAGTGACATGCGGAGTGGGGAGTCGGAGGGGAGGTGACATACTGAGACGTAGCCGTCTTCTACCCTGCTCGAGTTGTTCACGATATGAACGTAGGTTTCGATGACGATGGACGATGAGTTGGTAAAGGCTTGTTGAGAGGCATTTCGGAAATGATCTTGTCCACGTCGCACCATGAGGTGCTTGGGATCTTTCCAGTGAGCGTTTCCGCACCAGCTCTTCGCACTTGAGGAGGTGGGCTGGGCGTCTTGGGGATTCGGATATCGAACGACGTGTGCGGATACGGAGCTGGCCAGCAGCAGAGCGGCCAACCTGAGAAGAAACATGGTGTTCAAGTTGGTTCTTTACAAGTAGTAACTTGGCAGGAAAAGCGTTGAAGGTGAGAACTCGGCTTGAATCCCCAATGTCGAGACGAATGGGTTGGATAAACTGAATGACTTCTGAGACATCCAGAGAACACCCAGACTCAAGATATATATGTCCTCATATTGTTGGAGTCTTCAAGGTCACCCATGGTGTTGAGTCTCGAGTCCCATGGGATTTAGCTTCGCAAAGCCCTACGCCGGCGCATTGCTGTGCAAGACATTTTTAGTAGGAGCTGTGCGCGCAAGCCTCAGCACTAGGGAGTTGGCGTTAGTTTGACGTTGGGCTGCGCAGTCGCGGCCAGGGACAGCCCTTGCAGAGGGAGAACCTGTGGGCACTAACATATTGGAGGCCAAAATTTGCTGTGCAGCTGTTAACGGGCCCGGAATCCTCTGACAGCTCACCATGCATACAGATATCTAAGGGGCTTTGCTTCACTATCTAGTATCATCCATGGTGGCAAGTTCAGAATCATTATGCATATTCAATGTTATTCTTCTCGGATTTTCCCCCAGACTTGGATTTGTTGCAGTTGAAGAGTGCCAGCTTGGTAGCGAGAATCAATTGATGGCAGCGGCCTGTGATGCGAAGATGGCATCTAGTCCAGTCGCTAGCTGAGGGCACATCAGATCACGTTGACTACCCAAACAAATTCCAGATGCATGACTCCAGTCCCCAGACGGGTCCGCGTGTTTGGGAAGGATTTGTGGCGTGGGCCTCAGATCCCTTCGTGTGAGTAGAACCTGGAGACCGGACGACTGCACCAGCCTGTTCCCATGATGTCTGCCTGCCTACTTGCATGTGCCTGAAAGCATCCTGGGATGTGGCGCTTTGGGGTAGGGAATTTTGAGATCTAATTTCCATCTTCACTATGGTTTGTCGTACTAGGTAGCTCGATAACATTTTCGTTGGGTACCTTTACGTGCAGAGGTCTCTGTTCCAAGTTCGGTAACGAAGAGTCAAGCAAAATACCGTTAACATCAGGGGCTCGGAGCACATCTATAACTTCAAGTGGATTCATGACTCGGAGCATCGTACTACCTAATAACTTACTGGACTTCTCGATCTTGAACTCACGATATCTACTGCAAAACGGCACAATATCTAAATGTAACCTCAACATTTCCATTTACGAAGTCCTTTAGCCGGGACTTTGAGTCTGTTGATGAGTGGCTCTCCTTCAACCGGCTATTTGACAGACCGGGAATACCGAAAGAGCTCTCAAAACTCGCCATAAAACCTCGCCACTGAGACTGTCCAATCTGATGTGACGATTTGCTCAAGACTCAGCTGAGGAGATTATGGTAACTTACGTTGTAGAGTGATGCATAAGCGAAGAGATATTCCCCCTTTTTCGACCGCAGGAGTTGCAGCCATATAATACGCAGGAAACCAAGATGTCTTCATGCGATGCCTCCATATTTGACTTTTCCAGACCCTTTTACTCTCAATTTTGGATGTAAATTGCTCTACACAAACCACTACCAACTTGACCATGAAGCTCTCCATCCTCCTCTCGACCCTCTCCGCCCTCAGTCTCCCCCTCCTCGCCTCCACCAGCCCCCTCACCCCCAACTTGAGCGCTCGCGCCGCCCTCAAAACATGCAGCATCAACAGCCAAGCCGTCGTGAACTGCCGCGCGGGGCCTAGCAGGGGCTACTCCATCGTCCGGACCGCACAGCCAGAGCAGCGCTTGGGTATAGAGTGCATCACCGACGGAGAACCCATCGACGCGGAGAAGTGAGTTAAGACTACAGCTGGGGGACACGTTTAACTAACGGAGCTAGGGCTTGGGGATATGTTCCCAGCTGGGACTGCTGGTTGTCGATTCGGTGGACGGATTTGGGATGTAAGAGTGAGTTCAAGCTACGAGGCCGTTTCTTTGTGAGGTTGCATCAACGGGGAATTGACTTGTGGGTATAGGGGCGTTGCCGACATGTACGTGATGGTACGGAGGTTGAGGTGTTTGGGGGTCGAGAAACACGGGGGTCACCATGGGGGAGATCGGATCTGTTATGGTCATAATGTAACAGCTTTGGAATTCGAATTGGGTATCTTCGAGAAGAGTATCAATGTCAAGACTGCCTGCCAACTTACCGTGTTCTAAAATTTTGAAGTCGAGGATGGTTGTATTGGCCTCGCACTCTCGACGCCTGCTGTTAACGGCTCGAAATGAGCCATCCTGTTGATGCAGAATTAGACATTAGTGTTCAAAATTGAGGAAGATCGGAACGGCGTGAGCAACTGATGTTAATGGGGTGCCGGGTGATGACGATGAAGAGGGAGCGGTGAGAAGAGCGGGGCTCTCCACTTGGGAATAGCCTCACGCATTCGTGCGGGGTACACCGAACATCGGCCTTTGCACTGGCAAAGTCCGCAATCACCAAACACCAAAATACCAAGAGCAACATCATATCCAGATCCAGAATTTACCATCATTACGAAAAAGCAGGTAGTATGTACAGTCATATCGACATATGTACAGGGGTATCGGTTTCCCGTCCACCAAATATCCAAAACGCCATGCCGATGCTATAAGTCTCCCCTCTTCCGGCCTCTAGGCCTTGAACTCCTGCCATCAGGTGATGGTTTTCGAATGCATGATACAGGGTCACCACGAATCCTTCTACTCCTCCGTACTGCCATACATTCCATCCGCCTCAGTCTCGGTGAGTGCAGCGAGGTGTTTCTTGGGTCGCGGCGCGACTCTAGAACCCCAGACTCGCACCTCGAGAGTGGTAGGGGTCGTGATGGTGAAGTACTTCGGTGTCGTCGGTGTGGTAGCGATGGCTTCGGTTCGAAGAAAGACGCCGCCTGGCGCTCAGGTTTGGGGGTCGGTGTCTCGGACTCGATGGCTTCAGCCGTCGAGAACAGAGACGCCGATTCTACTTCAGGCGCTTCTGCGCTTGTTGGGGTGATTACTTTGTCAACAGCGTCAAAGTCGGCCGACACCGACGTAGCCGCCGAGTCGGCCTTCCAGGGCTGTGATGTCTCCTCTTCGTTGAGATCGGGCTCGGATTCAGAGTACGACATCGATCGAGGAGGGGTCATTGTGTTGATATCGTAGTCATGGTGAGGGAGATCCATGGGCGAGGGGGCTGATGCTTCCGAACACGTCGTCATCGAGCGAGGCGACGGGGGAAGCTCGTACGCGTCGTACGGCTCGTACGGGGTCGCCATCTCCATTTCAAAAGGCTCGTCGGTCATGAGAGGTCCATCATCAAATACAGAATCGTTCGAGTTGGGGACAGAATCGACAGTACTACTCGTCTCGGATCCGGAGAGAGAGCGGATAGGCTGGTGCCACGGGTGCTCCGCGGGAAGATACGAAGCAAAGTAACGGACCAGCGAGTCCAGCGACTTCGTGCGGAAGAGTTGGGCAGCGTGCTGCCACTGTTCGGTGCCGATGAGGGAAGGGTTGGCGATGATCTCGAAGGCGGCCGACTCGAGAGACTCGTTCAGCTCGCGGAGGCGTTGGTCCTTGCGGTCCTGGAGGAGGCGGTGGAAATCATCAGTGGAGGTGGCCTTTTGGGAGAGCTCGTAAACATCATGATGGAAGGCCTGCGGGTCCTGGATGGCCGAGGGAACGGTATTGTACTGATCATGCAGCTTGGTGAAGAGGTCGTTCCTCTTCAACCCAAACTTCCAGTGCGGCCAGCTCCAACAAGGATCGTCCGCCGGGTCGTCCATCTGGGGCAATCGGCTCTCGAGAGACCGTCGATAGGCTCTCGAGAGACCTTCGTCTGAGTATGGAGAGCACCTTGGAAGGTAGGTAGGTATCGTTTCTATCGTTGGACTTGATGCGCTGTATCTTCGGGGGGTTCGGGACGTGCGTGCCCAGGTAAGTTTAGAGTCTTGTAGGAATCGTGAACCGGTTTGTTGCTGCGTTTCGTTCGAATTTGGTGTCTTTTGGGTCTTGCTACCTTTCTGAGGCCCTGAAAGCCCTCTAGGCGCAGGGTATGATACCGTACATCGTGAGCGCTGTCGTAGGTGCAATCTGGTGGGTTTTCGGTGACAGATTACGGGGACGGGCTTCAACGGTGTCTTGTTGACAGAGGCAGAGCAGGCGTCACGGAAAGGGGTGTTGGGTAGTCTTGTCGGCCCAGGGTGCCCGCCTGGGGCCCGTCGGGAGTTTGGAAGCCTCGCCATCGACGAGCCCGGGCGGTGCGTTGGACTCCCAAAACACAAAGGCCGCTTGCGTCCAGACAAACGGGGTAGGTGCATCCCTTTCGCCCATCGCGAGCCAATAGAAATCCAGGGGCGGGGGGCCGAGGGGCAATTTGGTTGAAATTTGTGGAACACGAGGGCTGCGCCTGTGGGAGTAGCGTGCCTTAGTGTCGCATCGCCACTGCGTGTCTTTCCGTCTGGCCAATCGCGACCAATCGACCAGAACCATCGAAATGCCACACACCCAATGGGAAGCCGTCTGCGTAAACGAGACCCACAAGACCCACAGTCAGCAAGCTCAGGCTCATTCCACTGTGCCCGAGCGAAAATGCGCTGGGGTGTCGATCCATCAGATCTCACCCCTCTTGCCGTCACACCACAACGTCTCGTGCCCTGTTTCTGACACCTTCCGCAGGCCTCTCTTCACCTTCCAAGTTGACCATCTTTTCCACATGCAATTGTAGGCTCGTCATCTCGGAGGTCAATTCGAGACTTCGGCTTCTTGACGCCGGTCGCCATCCTCGTAAACCCGTGTACTTTCGGCGGGCTTCCGAGCCCTTTCTCCCGCAAGACGGTGCCGTTTTCCCTGTTGCCCCGAGCCAGCCAGATGAGCCCTCGGAGGTGTTGGTGGGCTGACGTGTGAGCAGGCAGACCGCCTCTTGATGAGGGAGGTGTGCGAAACCATGACGAACTCGGTAGGCTCTTTTGGGTGTGTGGCTAGCAGGCAGGATTTGATGGTCGGAGTGGGTGCTTCTTGGCGATGTATGCAGCGCGCGGCACAACGCGCGACCTCCGAGATGCGATCCTTCGGCGCTGAGGAGGTACTTGTACATCCAATCGCTAACCCGCACGCAGTGATATCCCACGGGACTGCCTGTTTCCTTTGTACCTCGACTTGTCCAAAATTTCCATCAGCTCTCAGGCACTGTGTCCAAAAAGTCCACGCAGAAACTGTGAGGGCCATTTTCTCCAAGAAGCTGCCTGGGCTCGTGATCAAACTCGTGCCTCTCTGGCTGATGCTCGAAAGTGTCTGCCAGTTCCCGGCGGTTGCCATGCGTCCTGACACCCATCCTGACAGCTGGTCACCCCCTCGATCGGAAAGCTCGGGGCTTCAGTTCCGCTGACCTGTCGCGCAAAGTGCGGACGAACCAGAAGTCGATGTTAGGACGGTTCTTCACGCCTGATCACGGGGAACCTCAACCTTAAAACAAGCTTATTGCCCTCACAAGGCTTGTCTTGGTGCGCAACGTGCCCGTTTCCGCCGGATCATCAGCATCTCGCGGGACACTCGGATGGCCTGTCTGGCGGACCGTTGAGCCAGAATGACGGGTGCTTCTCAGATGTCAACATCAGCTGTACCGTTTCATCCCAGGTCGAGACGACGCCGCTCCAAAGCACCGCACTAACAGACCATCACGCATCCGCGCAACGGACTTGCTAGGCATCCGCGACGTTGCCCTTCTGCGCGCTTCGATGACTCTCACCAATCACCCAGCATTCAGTTGAGGCTGAGGCTCCATCAGCAGGGCGCACTTCCATCGCTCCCCACACCTTCACCGGCGCCCATCTGACTCTCTCGCCAACGTCAACGGTCATTCACAGCGACGATGGCGAGTTGAGACCGCGAAGCGCCAGTCCCTCAGCCCAACGGCGGCCCTCTCAAAACCTCGTTTATTCCTCCTGTGTTCTCCCACCCCGCCGAGCCTATCCATTCTGCAGCATTTTCTGCGCCTTCCATTTTTCGGTGGTACCTGGCGAACTTCCCCTCTCACTGCTTTTTGGCTGCCTCTTTTCCATTCGCTCACCCACGTTTGGTCCCTTGCAGCTCTGTGCCGCCTACCACCTCCACTGATATTTTGCTGTACGCCTTTCGTACGGTGGATCTCTTTTCATATCTTATCACACTCTTCTCTCATTCTCATTCCAACTGAACGGCGCCTCGTTTGCCGCGAGTCCCGCCGGCGCATATCTCCCATGATGGGCGACATCAGGGAATACTCGGAGGTGTCGGAGGAGAAGACAGAGCCCTTTTCGCAGTCCGAAATCGAGATGCGCCTTCAGAACGCTCGACATGGTCAACTCGGCGACTCGACAAGCAGCACAGTATCACTGGACAAGCTGGTCGTTCCGCCAGATGAAGACATACGCATTCTGATGAGGCCTTTGACTCGAGACCGGTCCGTGAGCCCAGGAAATCAAGAAGTTTGCAGATGGCTAGCGCTTCACGCCGAGGTTGCAGAGGAGGAGCAGTCCGAGCATAAGGTCCTTGCCGTCACCCAGACGGCCAGAGACATCTCATTCTCAGTCCGGATACCAGGCGCATGGGCAGAACACTCCTCGCCATCGCCTCCCCTTTGGTGCGAGCTCTACTACGATCCGGCCAGCGACAACCAGATTTTGGTCAACCGCTCTCACGTCCCTTTTACGCTGTCGATGCTCTCACTGCTCCCTGCAGGCAGTCCCGGCGAGGAGTATGATCTCAACCCCGCATCGAGCAAGGCTCTCGTGCCGGGAACGTGGCGGATCAAGGTCGACGGTTCCGAGGTGCTGGACTTTCGAATCCTGGAGAAGCGTCCCGCAAGGCTTAGGCTGCCTTCGAGTGATTCATCGTCGGCCTCGACGGTCAGTGACATGACGGTTTCTGTGGGAAAGAGGTCTTTTGTGGCCGACGACGAGGAGCCCCTCACGCCGGAGAAGAAACCGCGTCCCACTGGACTCGGAAACAACAAGGACGATGGCGTCATCATGTTTCTCCCGCCCAAGACGAACCCGTTAGTTTTCCCCCTCCCGACAGCCGAGAAAGGCAAGGAGGTCGCCACGTCCAGCGGCCATCCTCTCTTGGATTTGCAGGCGGATGAAACGGTCGAGATCGCTGGCGGCTGCGAGCTTGACGAGTACACGATCACTAAACGAGAGCCGATTGCCGCATCAAGCCTCTCCAGCGTCTTCACTGCCGACTACTCCAAGGTTCCGGGCAACGTGATCGTTGTCAAGGTCCTGAAGACGCGGACCAACCTCACCGCTACGAACGAGGCGCTTGCAGCGAGGAATGTCATCCACCAAGCCGACATCTGGCTTCGTGAGCTGCAATACCAAGAGGATCTTCAGCACAAGAGCATTGTTCGCCTCTATGGCGGTGATGCCCGCTTCCTGTCGCTGTACATGGAACATGTGGATGCCCGAGACCTTGCGGCCCAGGGCGTCTGGCGGGTGATGGGCGATCTGTTCAACGGCAACCGGTGGGATGGGAGGCGGATCTTACACGACATCGCGAGTGCGTTGAATTACATCCATGGCCGAGGGCTGATTCATAACGACATCAAGCCAGGAAATATTCTGTACAGCCGCGAGCGAGGGGCGGTTCTCTGCGACCTTGGCCTCTCGACGTACGCCAAGAATCCACCCACGACAGGAGGAACGCCCTGGTATGTTCCACCAGAGTACATTGCCGTCAAGCAGCGAGGTGCGCCAAGCGATGTATGGGCGCTGGGAGTGGTGATGCTCTATGTCACCGGGTTTACGCCATTTCCGGACATGAGGGGCCACAGGAGGCATCCAAAGCACCTCCATTGGCAGATCTCCAAGGTTCACCAACATCACCGCGATCGAGCCGGTGCCGCAGACGCTGTCTCTAGTATGCGCCAGTGGCTGAACGAAGTCAACGTGATGCGGAACAAGCTGGACCATCGGGACAAGTTGGAGCTTCTCATTTACGACATGTTGGCCCCGAATCCAAATTTGAGGATCACCACCAAGGATATCCTCAGTCGGTTCAACAACGACAAGAATCTCAGCAAGTTCAGCGCCGAGGGCTGAGTCTACGTCATCCAGCAGACTTTCTATCCGCTGCCTTGGACGTCTGATCGGGCACACGGCTGGACGGACACTCGCTAAGTTCTCTTCGTCTTCCGAAAAGAAGTGACGCGTAGTAGACTGGTATATCTTGTGAGTAACCCCGGTTGCTAAGTTTTGCCCATTCTCACCAACTCTTCTGCAGTTGTACAGCGCTTTCCTTCATCACATCATAGTATCCAATTCCCCATGCCTGCTAATATGCGCCGCGCCGGAGCCAAATGGCTCAATATATACATCGAATACATCATTACCCTCCATCAGCATCCCCCAAATCCTCTTACGGGTATCACAAGCTCATTCCGCAAACGAAGAGGAGGGCTAGACCGACGACCGAGGATAGCACCACAGAGTTCATGCCTGCAATAGCGCCGGCGCTCGTGCCTGCCTTCTGCTCCTTAATGGCGGCGGTAGTGACGCCCACGGTCCTGCACGCGTCGCCTTGGAGGGGCTTAGCATCGGCCTTGAAAGTGATATCGGCGCACTATTTCCCAGCATTGTTAGCATTTATAAAACCGAAACGACGCAGACCTTCAGAGGAGCTCACGTTGTACAAGCCGGCACCGGAATCGCCGACAGTGATGACCTGGATGCTCGCCTGAGTGCCGTCCTCGACCTTGAGATCGGCGGGCAGCGGGACGGTAGGCAGGCAAAGCTTGCCCTCTCCTGTTGCGTTGAGGAACTCGGGGGTGAGAGTGTAGTTGAAGACGGTGACGTTGGCGCCGAGGCCGAGGTTGATGAAGACGTAGGTCCAGTCGTGGTGGAGGTCGAGAATGACGCTGCCGCCGGTCAGGGGCCAGTCGGTGCGGTTGCCGCCTGGAATGTTTCCTGGGACACCAGCGCCTGCGAAGGAAAAAGTCAGCAGCGGCTTAGCGAGGAGCGAAAGGGTGAACATACAAGGATAGGCCCACTGGGAGTAGTTATGGCCGCTGCCGAGGGTGGCGTCTCGCCATGCGGGGTATTCGAGGCCGAAGTGAGCGGTCGCGAGCTGTGCGACAGCGAGGAGGAGGAAAGCGCCGACGGCCATTTTGTGTGTGGTTTGACGCGACGGATAGATGGATGGGACGGAAGCGAATTCGTCTGGATATCTTTGGAGTTTTGTAGGCGCGCGTTGGGGTCAGGTTCGGGATGATGGCGGAGCGGAAGACAACCCAATGTGGGGTGGATGTCTCAAGAGCTTATTTATATTCACAAACACCGGAGCTCAGCTCCATCCCAGCTCCCTGGATCCATATAGTGCAACCACACGGTGGTCGGCAGCAAGCTAGCTTCAATTGGATTTCGACCGCATTGGGGTGCGGTGAATGATGGTGACGAGAAGGGAAGGGTCGTAGACACATGCACTAGCTTCGCAGCACCAGCTGGTTGGAACCAATCATGATCCCCGCTCGCCGCAAACCATTGGCCCCAGTTGAGCAAGTTTTCCCGTGCTTGTCTGCCTCCCAGCTCTGCCATTGCTGCTCGTTGACGTTTCCTGAAAGATTCCTGGGGAAAAAATCCCTTTGTGATGCCTGCCACCAGGATGTCGTCGGTGTATCTGACCAATCAGCGTGCAGCTGCCCCGATGCGGCGTCCTGGGTGTCTTGGCGCGCCGATTGTGCAGGGCGCATTCGCGGGGGGGAGGCGGGAAACTTGCTCAAATCGACGCACTGGGAGCGCCAAAAGCGACTTGCGCTGTCACCTCCCCGCTTTGGAGGGCGGCGTTCACGGGGGAACGACTCGAGAGGGTTATTTTTTGAGATTGGATTCGGGAGCTATTTTTGATGGGGAATGCGAGATTAGAGATTGGAGATATTTGGTGAGGCTCTAGAGATAAATTAAATAGATGAGCTTATCTTGCGAGTCGCATCTTTGAGATTTCTGAGGTAGTTTTGACCTGAATGGAGTGCAATGTTTGCGGTCGCTGTGCGAGGTCGGCGGGCCTCCGATGACCCCTCCTTTTTTCAGGCTCGATCCCCCGTCTGCTTGACTGTGTGGGTGGGGGGTTCACCTCGCGGCGTCCGGGTTGGCGGCACGGCCACTCAGAGGTCCCAGCTCCGACCCCGCGATGCACGATGCAGCCATCTCGACGGACGCGTGCCCTGTGCAGGCGGTTGCATTGAGGATTTCTTTTTGAGGAATTGATGAGCCGATTTCCCGAGGTGAGGCTGGAGCTCGGGAATTGCCCTGGGTCCTCTCCATTTTACTTTTAGCTTGCGGTGAGGTCGTTAGATGGGACGGGTGGGGGGTAACTGTTGTCCGACGTGAGGTTGCTTCCTCGTGTAACTCAATCGAGATGATGCGTGAGCGCTCTTGATCTCGTCTTGGCGTGGTGTTTTTGCGCTGCTTGAGCTACCAGACACAACATGAACTTGGAGGAACTCGCCAACAGCTTTTTGAGGGTACCTTATCTCGACCACAATTCGGGATTGGTCACTTGCTCTCGGTTACTGCGTCATACATGCAGCACAATTCCTGCATGTTGCTCCTCGACTGCCTCCCTTCACTGCGCCTTTTTCTTTTTTTCTTTTTTTGTTGTTTTTTTTTGAACCTATCAGGGGAGGCGAGGTTGACATAGATAGCTTCACCGGGACGCCTGGGGTTCAGGCTATCGTCGAGCCAACGCTATGCAACCTAGATGCTTTACCATGTCCAGGCACACAATAGGGCTCGAGCACATTATGAAAAAACGAAGACGTCGAGGCCATGATGCCAACGGAAGAAGCCGCACGTGACAACTCCCAGTGGAGAGCCTCGGAACTACCAACAGAACAACGCAGAGTTTAAGTCAGCGGAACTAAGAACAAAGGCAGGCAGAAGCATTGATAGGGGCAGAATGAGACACGAGGGCATATTGAGAAGACTCAGAGAACGAAGAATGCTCTAGCGCTCCAAGAAGCCTGAGAGGACAGACAGTTTCGTCCCGACACGAGGCTCTGATGATGAAGTGAGAACCATGGCGATCGCTGACTTGTGTTCTCGGCGGGCCTCGGCGGTGCGTGTTGGGTTCTCGGCGCTAAGGGGGAAGTTTGTCATGGGTAACGGCCCCGGGTAAGCCTTGGCCACGCCCGAGGCCCGGCCCCACACGGAGCGAGCCGGAAGGAGCGAACTCCAACAACGGCCGTGTACAGACGGGCGAGTTATGTGTTGGGAGACCTCGCCTTCTCTTTCTCTCATTCTCAGAAACCATAGTTGCCTATTTCCCCGGCTACGGTGCATAGTTTGCTGACCTCCAGAGCCGAGTGGCTTTTGACGGGAAAGGCCTGAGTGAGAGGAGGTTGGAAGGGGAGAGATTTTTTTTAAAAAAAAAAACAAAAAAAAAACGCGCAGCCATTGTTTCACGGTCGACTCCAGAGGGCTTTGTTTGTTGCACCAGCCCGAAAGAAAGAAAGAAAGAAAGAAAGAAAGGAGCGCAATAGCACGGTATTCAGCTATCGTGTTGTTGAGTAAGAGACGCCTGAACTCGTTGAACTTCGATTTTCCCCAGAGATAGGTTTGAGTTTTATTTTTCGCTCACAATAAACTCAACAACGCCATGACAAATAACCTTAACCATCATACCCAACACCAAATATCACCCAGGACAGCCTGGCCGCCAAAAATCAACAGAGCGTAGACTTGAACCGATTCTTGTTTGAGAACCGTGACGACGCACACAGGGCCCCTGATTACGCGTCACGCCCACGCCTTAGAACGGCTAATATGGGCGCAATGCACGCCACCCGCGTTCCCAACTTTATGCTAACGTTGCTAACGTTCAAGACGGAAAGATCAGATGGTCCAGCCCAATGCTGGAGCTTTCATCCCATGATGATGACCAGCACCAATTGATTCCTGGCTAAAGATTTTCAGGACGGGAGATCCAATTTCATCAATGGCAGGTTTCCTTGTGGCCAGTTTCCGGCCGGTAAAAAACAGCCAAGTCACCGACGGCTTGACGGGCGGGCTCGGATCCCCATTCGAAATGCCTTCAACTTCAACCTTTTCCACCAGACGCTATGGCTGCGAGGGGGACGCATCATCCCCATTCTCAAGAGGAGGAGAAACTTCACGGTGCGCCACTCCAAACAACGCCCAATCGCATCCGATCTCGATGTCAACATACCCAAACCCTCCTGCGAGAGGCCTGCAAAGAAGGAGTGCCTGAAACCCCCTTCCAAGACTTCCAAAGGGGACGAGGCGCCCATCCTCACTCAGCCAAGGCTCACCTTGCAAATCTTCAGACGACGCTCTGATTCCAGCCTAGCTCGCCTCAGCGTCGCCCAGATCTCCCAGTCTGGTGGGCCCTCCCCTCTGCTCGCGCCTGAGAAGGACAAGAAGATCCCCTCCAGGTCCCATCTATTCATAGCGATCCACCCCGCTGATGCGCTCGTCCGTGTGCTGTTGCAAAGAGTAAACAATCCAGACGCTCGCGCCAGGGATGCCAACAATGATAGGGCGAAAAAGAGTGCAAGCATTTCCCCTTGCGGGAAACTCTTCCCATCCACTGAGCTTGGCGTTGTCTGGCCGTCGGAACCAGCCCCATCCGATAACCACCACGTAATCCGGCCACGGGGGTTGGCCACCAAGCAACAAGCTTAAATCGCCCTTCGGGGAATTTTCTTCCAACCCCACAATTGAGTGGGAAAGTCCCGGGGCTTCAGGTGAGACGTGCCGAGGCTTGAGGTGGATGTGGTGGTGCGAATGGGATGCTGCTGCACGGGGATGAGGATTGGGGGGTTGCGCTGGGACTGGTAGTTCGTCTGGCGTGCCGTGCGTCGTCTGCAAAGCATCCAAGACACGCCCGATCCTCTGCGCGAAGTGGGAAGAACATGCTTCTGTTGACTTCTCACCGATCTCAAGTTTCGAAGTCTGACTTTGACGCCAATAATCAGAGCTGAAACCACAAACCCCCTCTGTCGTCCTGACGAACCCCTGTCGCGCAACTGCCAACCCTCGCGACCGGGGTCTCCAGCTGATGTTACCAGCAGGGATCTTCAGATCGCCCCAAGGCGGGGGAGGCGACCAATCAGGAGCCTTGGCCGACCACGACCTCCTCGGCATCCACAATGCGGAGACCGGGTGCAGAAACAGCTGATCGACGTCCAGCGGTTTCACCCAGCACCTCTGCGCTCTTCTATCCTTCTGATACGTGCGCTTCCAGCGGAGCCTCCCGATCCACCTTCTTTCTTTAGAGCAGTCGTGCGTTGCTTTTCCCTTTTTCTCTACTGTGTAAAGATCTGTGCCGGCGATCTTTGATCGCCGTTGCTAAGCAGCTAGCGAGTTGCTATTATCGTCGTCGACTCCATCGCTGACCCCCCGTCTCGCCTCTGTTTCTCGTGGTGTCTCGGTGCCAGGGCCAGCTCTGATGCCATCGAGGCAGTGCTCATTGCCACATGGACGACGGAAGAGCCTGCGAATTAACCTTGTTTTGTCCCTGGTCTAGACGACAACATCCCAGCCGTGGTGATGACGAACGAATGGCCCGGCCCACCATCCCGCATCGGCACTCATTCTATAAATCCCAAATGATCCTCCTCTTCGTTCCCGTTCATCTCCATCAGGACACTCCTTCCTTTCCCGGTTCATTCCTTTTCTTCGCGCCGTCTACTGAGTAGACTTTCTTTTCCTCTTTTGTGTTGCTGGCATCATCGCTTTCGATTCTTCAATCCTTTTTCTTTCACTCTCATTCGCCAGACGAAACAAAGATATCCGCGATGTCGTCTCTCATGTCCTGGCGACAGGCTGTCGTGGCCACCCTGCTCTTCAGCACCAACCCCACCTTCGCTCGAGACATCCGCCGATCCGCCCCCGCCGATGTTGTGCAGCTCGCTCCCGCTGCGGAGTCAGCTGTCGTCACCGCCGAGCCTTCAGCCGTAGTTGACGTGGTAGCTGCGGAGTCAGCCGTCGTCACCGCCGAGCCTTCAGCCGTAGTTGACGTGGTAGAAGGCGCCATCGAGACCGAAGTAGCCGAGGCTATCCCATCCGCCGAGCCAATCGTCGACGAGGTGATCCTCGAAGAGGGCGTCGTCATCATCAACGAGACCGCCCCGCTGCTCAACGAGACCGAGCTGGGCAAGGGCAAGGGCAAGGGTAACGATAACGGAAAGGGCAAAGGCAAGGGATTGGGCCGCGGCAACCAAGCCGAGCAGCTCCTCGGTCTGCTCCTCGGAAATGGAATCAACGGCATCGACATCAACACCCTCCTCGCCCTCCTCGGTGGTAACGGAGTTAACGGGCTTGACCTCAACACTGTGCTTGGCCTCCTGGGTAACAACCTCGTCGGAAAGGGCAAGGGCCAAAATGATCTCGACCTCAACAACCTGAACCTTCTTCTCGGCGGCAACGGTGCCAACGGCATTGACATCCAGACTCTCCTCGCTCTCCTCGGCGGCGCCGGCGGCGCTGGCGGCAATGGCCTCGACCTGAACCTCATCCTCGGCCTCCTAGGCGGTCTTAACGGCAACAACGGAAAGGGCAAGGGCAACGACAACAACCTCAACCTCAACGGCCTGGATGAGGACGACCTCATCAATCTCCTTCTCGGTGACCAGGGCAAGGGCAAGGGCAAGGGCAACGACAACCTCAACCTCAACGGTCTGGACGAGAATGACCTGATCAACCTTCTCCTCAGTGGCGGTCAAGGCAAGGGCAAGGGTAACGTGAACGGTCAGGATCTTGAGGCCCTTCTCGAACTTTTGGGTCTCGGCGGAAAGGGCAAGGGCAAGGACAACGGCGTTGCCCCTCCTCCCCCTCCTCCTCCTGCTGAGGGAAAGGGCAAGGGTAACGACGAGGGTCTCATCGTCCCCCCCGAGGGCAAGGGCAAAGGCAATGAGGAGGATCTTGTTGGCAAGGGCAAGGGTAACGATGAGAACCTCGTGGTTCCCCCCGAGGCCAAGGGCAAGGGAAAAGACAATGAGGATCTTGTCGGCAAGGGCAAAGGCAAGGAGAACGCCGACGAAGTTATCCAGATTCTCGGCCGCCGTACACCCCGCGCTCCTCGCGCCCCCCGCCGTGCCCGCAAGGTCCGCCGCGCCAGCCGCCGCGTCTGAGGGATTGATCGCAGAGCCGTGAGCACTTGCCGCGCCGTGTAGTGGTAATCCCCGGAGACCTGGGATACCAGTGTCGGCTTGACACCGGAGCAAGCATTGTATAGAGTGAAAAAAAGGGATTCGGACCCTGGTGGTTACTTTCGAACTTTTTGTGTACATACAAACCTTTTTTTTTTCCCTTTCTTGGATCGGGGGCTTGGGTAGGCGCACCATCATTTGCCTTCGAAGAGATCATGAGTCAGACACACAAAAAATAAATAAATGGAGGATACTCCTTGTCTGCTTGTCGACATCTGCCTCTCGTCGTCCGTGCCTCGTCACTCAATGGGATGCGAGATAGTGAGGGTGTGTTTGTCATCATCCTTCTCGATGACCGGGAGTTTGGTTGTTTGGGAGCCGTGGTGAACCCCTCGCTGATAGGTAGAGATTGACAACTATGAGAATGGAAAGCTGCGAGGATGAAGAGGAGGATGGTGAGTGTACGAGGGCCTTTCCTGAGACAACCATTGCATGCGACGACGGCCTTTTTATCTCTGGCGATCTGCCACATCGATAGAGTTTCGGCCGGATTTTCTCACACACTCAATGGGAAGCATCCAAAGTACCGCCGGCGCCGGTATGCACATGGTGTATTCTGACTCCGGTCTTAATTCTCACCGATACTGTCGAATCGAAGCCACAGGCTCAAGTGGTAAACGCTACCCCATCTGTCTGCCCCCATGCCTCCTCCCCTGTCCTATACTTCCCCGGAATCTTCAGTTGAGCGAATACCACGGATGACCCCAATCCTCGCGGTTCTTCGGCCCGTCTACCACCTTGGGATGATTCGTCCTCGAAACAACAACCTGGCGCACCAGACCGAGGTTCGCATCCTGATTCTGTCGGACCAAACCAACAGCCCTCGCGCGGTGATTGGCGCCAAGATCCTCCTTCGGCCAGTCGGGGTGGACACGCTGTCCATTGACGCAGATCTTGTACGCAAAATACGGGGTGCGAATGAAGGGCTGCGGGCAGAGCATCCTTTTCCCAATATAGGAGCCGTAGAGTTCCATTTCGTCGTCTCGCAGGGAGACGTAATCGACGTCGCCGATATCAGTAATCTCGACCGGATCCCAGCAATCCCCCCTCTTAACCTCGGCGCTGTAGCCTAGGAATTGATACGCACCCGGGACGAACTCGACCTGTGGTATGCATGCGTTAGCGCGAGTCTACGAGAAGGGAGGTGGGAGACGCACCTTGATATTGTCCACGGCTTTCGCCACAGTCCACGTTGGCAAAGGCGGCTCGTTGTGGACGCGCAGGTCGGTGAGGTAGAAAACGATGTCTTGGTACGCCTCTTCGAAGAAGAGCTCGCAAAACACGGTGTTGTACTTGTAGAAAATCGTCGCCACAACGTCAACGAAGCGAAAACTGCGGAGGTCCGTGTCTTCGGTAAAGGTACGCGTATCGATGAGATGGGGGAAGCCGAGCGGTCGGTTGGCTGGAAACAGCGGGCATTCGATGAAGCTCGCCTTGGGTGCGGCGTCGCTGGTGCTGGTTCGGGTGATCCGTTGCAGCAATGGGCGAGGTGGATCAGGGCTTGGAGGATATCGAGGGTGTTGTTCAAAGGCGAATGGCTTGTGGACTTTGATGCTGTCTGGCTGCCCCTCTTCGGATCTCTTCTCCGCGAGCAGGGCCAAGAGGCCACCGGCGGACATCTTGCGCGTTGCGGTGGCGATAGCCAGGCTTGTGTGCGATTCGGGTGCAGCAAGAGAGTGGTCTAACAACGAGGGTGGTTAGCGAGAGAGTGCTGTAGCAAAGACAGCTGACGAGAGCAGGTTGGAAGTCGAGCGCGGTCTCGGTCGAAGATAATAGGTCGGACGACGTGACGAGGCAGAAAACCGCGAGCCAGGTGAATTCCAAGTTGCTGGCCCCGCCGCTGCCAAATTCTCGGCAGCTGTCGCGCCAGGCGGGTCTCCAACAATGGAGGCTGAACCTTCCAGCCGTTCACTTCAGGAAAGTTCAATCGGAAAGGACGAGTCGTCTGGGGAAGAGGGCCAGCTGTGGCGCGCGGTTCTTTCGGTAGCAGTGGGGGCGTCATTGCTGTGGGTTTCTCGGCGCAGTGACGAAATTGGTGCCACAGAGCCGACGAGGCATCAAGAATTTGGAGTTAGGTGTAGAAAAGACTGGCGTTGATGGAAGTAGCGGAGCGGCAGCAAAAGGCAGGAGACGTCGGTCTCACTGGTCTCACCGTATGAACAATGGACGCCTGGGCACGCACCTCAGTTCCCAACGTCATTGCGCAACAAAGCGACGGTCCTTTGACGCATGGGAGTTTGAAAGCCAGTAGATAGCAAGAACAATTTCATGGTTGTTTTCATATGAAGCAAAGGAAGAAGAGAGAAGGCTCTGCTGCCACTTCTCAAAGGAATTGAGGCTACAGCTTTCACATCAATACCAGTGCCAAGGACCAGCCTGCTGAGTTCCTAATGCCGAGTGACGCCCCCCCACCCCCCCTGAACATGGCACAACATGACAGTTATGAAATCATCGCCAGCCCCATCACCATCCTCACCCTAAAAAGTAGCGCCCCGCCACGACAAGCTCCCCTCTTGGCGGCTATCGCTCAGCGTCTAGATGGCGTTTCCCTCCACGCCCCCATCGCGCTTTTCCGGTGTCAGGTCTTTTCGCTTTTGGCTGAGTAAACGAGGCTTGTAGCCGAGGAGCGATGGACAGCTTTTCGCCCGGGAACAGCACGAATACCGCGTGACGCGCTCCGAGTTCAAGGGGCGAAAGACGGCTGCTGCTGGGCGGAGAGGCGGCCTTCTAGGGCGGGACGGGGCGCGTGGATGGCGGGAGGGGAGCGGGCCGCGTTTGGAAACCTGGGGGCTGTGGGCGATTGCAATATCACAGAGACCTGGAGCTCACGAGCAAGTTGGAGTTCCTATGGAAATTGAGAAGAAAATCCGGCGATGTATTGAGATTAAAACCCATACGCGGGTGAAGCTGGCAAATGCCATGGTGGAAGCAACGCTCGAATCCACGCGAACAGAAAAGAACACCATGATACATGCGGGTTCGTTCCCTCCGCCCCATCCCAAAAAAGTCCATCTCCCACGCAGTTGCACCAAATCAATCCCAGTTTAGATTCTTGAAGCCAAGAGCGCGAGCGCTCTTTGAGAATTCCTCCTTGTCGAACTTCATCTTCTCGATCTCCGCGTCGATCAGGTCATCCAGAGAGGGCCAGACGTCACCGAAGGGCAGGCAGTGGATGTGCGGATCTGTAGCCTCGTTCCAATCATCGGGTCTGCCCTTCTCGACTGCGCGCTTGGCGATGCTGGTGATACGCTTGTGTAGGATGGAAGGGGAGCCATGGTGAGAAAACGGGGAGCAGCGCTCATCCTTCTTGTGCCAGCCATACTTGCTAAGCTCACGCATGAGGTTGCCGAGGAGCAGGGCGTCGCAGCGTCTCTGCTCGCTCACTCCCGCTCCGGCGTCGATAGCGCGGCAGAGGTATCCCCCGTCAGGGCGTATGTCGGTCTTCTCGGGGGTGGTGGTGAGGATCTTGATGGCGTTATCGACGTACGTAAAGAGCTTCTCCATGACAGCCCGGCGACAGTCGGTGATCTCATCTAGAAGGCAAAAATGATTAACTACTGCGGCGAGGGAACTCCCGCGGAATAGGTGTTTGGACTTACCCAAGAGCTTCAATGCCTTGAGAGGCGCAAATGTCGAGAACGGCTGGTCTTCGTGCGCGCCAAAGCCAAGCAGCTCTCCCTGGGAGTTTAGGCGAGCGGTGGTGATCATCCGGAGAAGGGTCTGCTTGACGCAAGGGAGATGTCCGACCATGTGGCAAATCCACAACTGATGGGAGACCTCGTCAAATCTGGCGACGTCCTTCTTGTATACGTCCTTCAGCCAGCGGGGCGCGACTCCAGACATGCACGTCACCATCTCGAAGTGGTGGGCAATAACCAGAACGTCGCTGAATAGTTTCGGGCCCTTGAGCATGGCGTAGACGCGGTCGTTGGGTCCATGGTGGACGAGGATGAGAAGGAGGTGCAGCGCCTTCATATTAGTAACATACGCTTCGAGTTGGATTCTGCGTGGCTCCTCTCTGCCCCGATCACTGTCGGGGGTATGGCTTCTGAAGCGGTAGCGAGCGTCGACATCCTCCCTGCAGATCCTCTCAAGCTCCGGGGAGTGGCGAAACAAAGCCCGGGAGCAGACTCTGAATTCTCGAATGTTGTCACCCGCGCCCGCGACCAGAAGGATGTCGCCACGGGGGTCCAGGATCTCTCGTCCAGCAGGGAGAATAGCGACATCGTCGTCGTCGTCGCCGTCGTCGTCGTCGTCGTCGTCATCATCATCATTGACCTTGATCAACTCGGCAGCGCCGGGCTCGTCACCTGCGTGCTCGTCAGCAGCGGGGAGGTTCGCCTGGGCGAGGGCTTGAGGATAGACCGGCAGGGCGGGGACAAGAGCTGGAGCTGGAGCTGGAGCTGGAGCTGGAGCTGGAGCTGGAGCTGGAGCGTTAACAGGCTCGATGAGGGGAGGCGCGTCGGCCATCTGGATATCCGCCATGGGAGCAACTGGGGCGGGGTCCTCAAACTTCGGGATGGGAGAAAGTCTCCCGACGGTGGCAACGGTACCCGGGGATCGCTCCCTGAGACGCGCTATAGCAGCGGGAACGCGGCGCCCTCCGATCTCGCCGCCTGGTTGGAGGTGCGGGAGGAAGTGATCCTTGCTAAGAGAGAAGAGACCAGGACCAGAGCGACCATTGTCCTTGTTGTCATAGTCGGAGTCCCGCTGGACGTTCTCGGCGTAGTCGGCCATTGTTTGTTGCTGCGAGGCAGAGGTGGTTAGAGATGATGAAGGAGGAAGAAGATTCTGCGGTTGAACGGCGAGGAGGAAGAAATTTATACCCCAGGAAAGAAGCCAAGGAGTGGAGATGTGGTGCTTTCCCAGCCGTCATGTGTGATGTTGGAGACTAGACGAGAGAGTAGTGAAGTGGTTATGGGATGGAAAACTGGTTTGCTGAGGCAGTTTTTGTGAAAAGGAGGAAGGTAAGATTAGGAGAGATGGCCACATCTTGAAGGATTGAGGTACTGGAACGGGAAACTCTGAGATGCAGTTCTGAGTTGAGTGGGAGGAGGTGAGATTCCGTAAAGACTTACCAGGATCAAGATATCGGATAAGAGGTTGTGTGGAGAGGAGAAGGAAGTAACTTGAAGGAGGCGTGGTAGAGGAGAGAGAGGAAAGAGACTGGAGGCAAAATGGCCAGTGAGAATCGGCTGGGGCCAAAGACTGTGGTTGAAGGTAAAGGAAGAAGGAAGGCTGGTCAGTGCTCCGAAATGGGGTGTGGGGTAAAGAAAAATCTCTGAGGTCTTACCTGAAATCCAAGGAAGGCTGCTTCGAAGGCGAGAGTGAAGGCGGCCAAGGAGGAAGATCTGCTCTAAAATTGAAGGACCTGGATGTGCGCCTTGGCCTGGGTGGGCTTTGCCTCAGGCGCCGAAATCGTGGAAGGGGCTAGAAGATGAGAGAATGATGTGAGATGGTAACCGGAATTCGAGGTGATTACGAAAGAAGGAAGCAATATGGTATTTGGAGATGGCAGGAGTGAGATGGATGATGCGACGTGCATAACCTCTGAGATGGTTAGTGTGGAGTCTTCGAAAATGAGTTTGCTGGCGAAAGATGGGATGATAGCGAATATGTAACCAGTTGCAGTGCTGACTGCGTCTGATTTTCGTTCAGATGCACTTCGGTTCAGACTGGGCACAGGCTGGGGATTTGCTTGCCGTCATCCCTTTCAACAGGCTCCACAAACGGCGGACGTAAAGCGGTGAGTTGGTGTATATTCGGCTTGGACCGCGTGGTGATAATGACAGAGGTGCAATTGCCTTTCCATTTTGCTTGCGATACTCGGAGCCGTTGATCATTGTATCATATCCGTTAATCAGTGACTTTGCCATTCCTGCCCATGCGAACCCCCTCACGACTGGCGTCGTCCATGGTCTTCACAGGAAGCCTCAATAGAGCATTGTGTGTGTCTCGGTTGGCCTCGTAATCTCCATCTCCTGTAGGAAATAACATACGGCGGTACAGGGTCTTGGGAAGGGCGGCAAAATTCCCCTTGTTCATCTCATGGTCTATGGGGACCTCAGTCTTTGCTGCTGCGCGGATGATGATGTTGACGATGTGGTTTCCCTTCTCGAGTAGCTGCTGAGTGAGATGCTTGCCCACTTGACCGCCCACCTGCAAAATAATTAGTCATACTTGTGACGTATGGCATGGGTGTGATGCCGAAGCTGTCAGCGCTGGCATTCAATATTCGCTGGAGAGCAGGAGTGGAGACTTCGAGCAGTTTTCATCTGAAGCCTTTTGCACTCGCATCGCGAGCCGCCATCGTTACACCATGGACGTGGTTGGTGTTGGATGGAGTTGCCGGATTTAAAGCGGCCATCCCGTCCAGGTTTTGGCGGTCTCGCTCTTTGGGATAGCCCGGGCAGCGACGTCCATCCATGTGTGGGGTCGGCTCAAACGCCATCCAGTGGCACAGGCTCAGGCCGCCACCCACTTTCAGCCCCTTTTGTCGCTTGTTTACGTCTTGGCATACCGCTCCACCCGCAAACGCCTCTTTGTGGAGGAAGGAAGCACATTGAGATAAGTTATCTATCGATTACCCCCAATGAATCACCACCATTTGCCCCTCCTGGTCTCGTGGCAGCAATCCCACAGCATTCATGTCTGTGGCATTCTTTGCTTTGCGCCAACCACCCACACAACAACATCTCCATTCCAATTGAGGGGGGGACGACGGCGAAGAGGCGTCTCATGTGGACGCAGCCCAGGAACTGAGTTGGCTTCCCCGCGACGGACAGCCGCAGGGGGGCGCAACTCAATTGGCAGATGGTCCCTGGATCAGGGAGTCCGGACATGCACGGGATCCGTCCATAAATGCACCAGAACTCGCTCAGCAACGAATGGATGGCCCGACAGTCGTTGCTCGGCTCTTGACCGTTGGGACCGCTTTCCCCCACAATTTGTCATCAACCGCCTGAGAACCTAACCAACACTCAATGAGCCAATACGCTCCCTCCGTTCCCGCCTCAAAGGCGCTGGACTCGGAAGCCGCGCCGCTCTTGGCGCGCAAACGCACCAAATCAGCACCTCCTGCACCATTTGTGAAAACTGACCGTCGCGAAATCCTCACTCTCGTCTGCTGCATCATCTTTGCTACCAGCCTTGGCACCGTTCTCTTCAATGACTCCCTCGAGTCCTCAACCCAGAGGCAGACAATCGAGCCTGTCGTTGGCATCTTCCTTGTACTTCCGTATACCTACATGAGTCGCCGTTCCCCGCACCATCGCGCAATGGCGTTGTACATGGCCATGGGAAGCGTCTTTGTTGAGAGAGCTGCGAGAGCTGTGCTGTACTGGTATTCCATCGACTCCGGATCTGGAATTGCCGAGTCCCTTTCCGAATTTACGCCCATCATCCACATTGTAGGCGGCGGCCCTCAGGTCGTGACGGCCATGGCGTATGCTTTGTTGATGGATGTTTACCCGGCAGCGGAAAGGTATATATATTCCTCTACTCTACGCTGCTACTCTGTGCTAACCCGCAGTCAACCAGGGCGGGGGTTTTCCTGCTTGTTGGCGCTGTCACTATTCTCAGCGGACTGGTCGGAAGCCCGTTGGCGACCACCATCAGGGGCTCGACTTCGGATGCCAACGGTTTGCATTACGCTGTTCTGATTGGCGTGATGCTGCAAATCATCGCCTTTGGCCTAGCTGCCTGCCCTTCGACTTACTTTTCTCACGACAAGAGCCTGAACTGCCAAGATACGCCATGGTGGGAGTTGCGCTTGGACGACGTTCGAGAGAGCAGCCTCCTAAGCCAGAACGCGCGCTTCACTATGAAATCAGCCTTTCTCGCCGGCATCGGAACACGGGGGCTGCAGACTGTTTCTCAGTACGGCTCCGAGCGCTTCTGGCGGGGCGAAGTTGTCTTGTCCCGGGAGATGGCGTACAGCTCGGTCATGAGCATTGCCGCGTTGAGCATCCTGGTCCCGGTGGTCAAGACATTCCTCACCAAGCGCATGTCCTCGGTGGGCAGAGACCGCACCATAACCAAGGCCAGCGCTTGGAGTCTGGCAGTCGGATCGTTTATTATGGCTCTCGCTAGTACGTCATACGGCTTGTTTCTTTTCGGCATGGGCATCGCCGCAGCTGGCTCGGGGTACCACACAACTATTTTCGCCTTGGGTGCGTCATTGGTGCCGGCATCAGATATGGGAATGATGTGCGCGCTTCTCCTGATGGCGCAGAGCTTTGGGGGTATAGTTGCTGCACCATTGGTGTCTTTGACACTTGGGCGTGGGATGGAACTTGGTGGAGTGTGGTCAGGCTTGCCCTTCATGTTTGCTACGGCTGCGCTGTCCGGCGCCGCGTGCCTCATTGGCTTTGGAGTGCGTGTCACTGCTGGGGAGAACGGAAGTGACGGTCTCGATGACGCCGAAAAACGTCAGGCTTGGACGGTTTGACTTTTGGATGTCATGAGGCGCCTGTCGCGATTGTGTTTCGAGACCCAGGCCAGCCGCCTGAGATGCTCCAAATAGAGGGGAAGCTGTGCCAGTGCCTCTCAAGTAGCCGCGGAACATTTCCCTTTGCTTGCATGTCACAAAGGTCTCGTGTGAGAAAACTTGGAACTTGCCTGCCGTGCCGTGTGTGCCGTGTGTGTCGCTTCTATTTGCGATGTGCGTTGTGCTGGTTACCTCAAGGTCCTGATTGCCGTCTTTTGACGTTCCCTGAAGCAAAGCACGGCCCCTGCCGAGATGTTTGCCCTCCCTCATTGACTGACGTGGCGTGCAGAACCTTGACAAAGGGCCTTTACAGCGCTCCCGAAAAGTAATATGTGCAGGGACAAAGCCTGATCATTGTTTGCACCGCGCAGAGCAAGGTTCGGCAAGTAACTAGTGTAGACACGACTGATGTCCTCTCCCGTCTCAGGCCAACTACACCAGGTCTTGAAAGGAGAGTGGAATCTGTTGGCAAAGTGCTTCAAGCTGGGGAAGCATCGGCAGGAGAAAATGAATAAATAGCTTCTTGAAGACCTGATGGCTATATAAGCGGAAGTCATGTTGGTCCTCATCATCTGTCGCCCGTATCTCCCCAAGACATCCACACCGTACTGCATCCGCTGCCCATACCAACACCAAAATGTCGTGGGCTTGCAAGATCCTCGCAACCTTTTGCACATACCTAAGCTTTAACTGCAGTAAGTAACAGCATTTTCATTCAGCCCCGCGGCAGTGAGAGGTGGCCAATCTAATACTAGTGGCGCCAAAGGCACCGTCCAAGCCAATAACCTGAACACCATCGCCACCACCCCAACCCTCTCCGCGCGCGAGCCCCTGAGAACCTTCCCTCCCGACTGCACCCTCTCCGACTTTCGAATCCACACCACGCCCGCCGGCCAAAACTACCTTGTCGGCTGCTTTGTCGCCGGCCCATGGGGCGGCCGCCACGACGTCGCAGTCATGAGCTGGCAAAACACCCCCGAGGACTGCGCAAAGCACTGCGATACGTTTCCACAGTGCAAAGGGTTCACGTATAGTCGGTTTCCGGGGCCTTGGGAGAATTGCTGGGTTTATGATGAGCTTCCTGAGCCGCAGATGACGAAGCAGAGTGGGTATGGCGGGGTGGCGTTGGATTCCTTTCTGTTGGCGTACGCGTGGGGTGGGGAGTTGCCTACGGTGGAAGGAAAGGGGGGAGTGAGAAGACGGGGGGAGGGAGAGGTTTCTTTGTCATGACAGGTGCATAGCGAGCACTGGGATGGAATAGCATGTTTTGTAGACTTGTGTCTTTTTGCAATCCTTATCGTAATAGCCTCACCCCGGCTTTCATCGGGAATGCCAACCCGCAAGGCACCCTTACGCCGGCTCTCTGAATGTGGAAATCACTACGCTGTTGAGACTTGACCCCGGAGCCGACGAGAGAGCGGATTATGATTCTGGTGCCGCAATCGCAGGGTTCGAGGTCGTTGAACATGGAGTCAACGCCAGCAACTTCAACTTCCATTCATGAATGGAAAAACAAATACATAAGACGGCCAGTTTCCAGCTTTCGACAACTCTTCTACTGCAATGATAACCACGTCGAGCATTGGGAGCCTTACGCGTGGGTTGGGAATGTCGCGTGGGCTATTCGGGCTCAGTGCGAAGTCCCGGCTCCTGCTGGGTGGGGTGCTATGTATACGAAGGGTGAGCCTTACCTCCCTACCTTGCTAGGTTTCCGTCTGCTGCGCGATGCCTTGGTGGATATCACTAACAGATGATGTGTGTTTAGACCAAGCCTTTAACTACAGGAACTAGAACACTTTTGTTGCGAACTCCCCTTGTTAAGGGCATGAGATGTCATGAAGGAAAGGTCGTGATGTCGATGTTTCGTTGTTGGACTTTGTCGCTCTTGTTGTCATTGCGATGTCAAACACTCTCTGCCGTCTCTGGGGGGGTCTTTCGTTCTGGTCACCAAGACTTGGCATTATTTGATGCCAACAATTTGATCCCAATCGCAACACCTATTGGAAACACGGACTCAAATCCGAGTCAACCAATGTGATCAGTCAATTACACAACCTGCATCCGAAGCCCCTGAATCGCGCCCAGCGACAGCTGCACCGGTCATGCCCCTGAAACCCAACACGCGGGCACTGCCAAACTCCAGACAAGCCCTGTCACGCTGGGCCGCAGCCCTATCCAGAGCGCGCGCCGTGCGGAGCATAAACGCAGGGATCTCCGCATGAATGGCAGCTGCAGGGAGACAGCCCGCGTTGGTTCCACGTCTCAGAGCCGCGGTCTTGGCGTGCAATTCGATCCTTCAGACACTGCCTCGAGATCGACGACGACGACACTGGAAGGGGTCTAAAACTACAACTCCAAGGACGGTTGCCCTTCATTTTAGCTTCCAAGACCCTGAAGATTTGGCCTCCATTGCAGTCTCCATTGCAGTTGAGACTGCAATCGTCAAGTCAATTCGCACTTGTGTTGACAAACTCCGAGTCCCTTGGCGTCATCCGCAACGCCCAACCCAAGTCATAAACACCAGCGGACCTCGCATTAGCACCAGCCAATCACCAAAATGCCCTCATTACCACCACCGCTGCCGCCATCATTCTCCTCTTTCTTGCCCCGCGCCGCCTCGGGCGCTCGCATCTCCGCCGCAGGAGAGATCGCAAACGGCTCCGTAAGCCTCGCAGCAGTCGTCGGCATCCCGATAGCCATTGTTATCGCCGTCTTGCTCATCGTTTTGGTCTGCTGCATTCGCACGGATGAGACCGAAAAAGATTCGGGAGAGGAGAGTCTGGTTGGGGGGACGGACAGGGATTCTTTCTGATGATGGATAAGCGCGGCGGGACAGATGATGGCTGGTGGGATATTCTAAATGATTGGCGTTGGCGTTTGGTTGCACATCATGTTATCACGATGTCATGGGAACTCAGGATAGGATGTTATTTGTTTGTCATTGCTAGATATGATTGTCTTTATCTGCTAGTGTTGCACCGATCGTGACCGTGAGAACGGAATATCCCGGACTCAGGCGTGGGTTAATACCACTCCCGATTACATGTGACCAAATCGTCCGGAAATCCACCAAACTCCTGCAAAATCTCCGACCCATCAAGAAAGCCCGCAGCATCGATACTCCGGCTCGCGGGTCGATGGCAGAGGCGCAGAGATGAAAGGGTGGGGAAGCGGCCAGGGAAAATAACTTGTTTTCTTTCTCGCAGTGCTAGCCGCAGCGTCTCGCACCGTTGGGTGTACTGTCGGCCGCGCCGTGCGGGTCTCAAACCATTCCGGACGACCTGCGGGGAACCCTCGCGAGCCAGTATGCGGTAGAGGAACATCCAGAAGCGAGGCAGATCTTCGGGCGCGACGATGACACTGATCTGTTGTTAGCAGCTGCAAGATGGTCAGAAGGCCAGGGTTCAACATACCCGCAAAAACAGTTGTCAACCAGAAGCACAAGGATGAAAAAAGCCCGAGTAGACAATCGGCAACAACCAAACGCATGTGTTTAGGGTCAGTATTTGATCTAGCCTCTTTAACAGAGAGCCTGCCGTGCCAAAAAAAAAAATGAAAAGAAAAAAGAAACAAAAAAGACAAAAAAAAAGACGTGGTCAATGTCAATGTTGTGACGAAGCTAATGGGAAGATGTAAATGCTCCATCGATAACAGAAACGCGGAGCTGAAAATCACTCCACAGCAAGTGTTCCAGATTCCCAGTCTCCCCCACTCGCCCCCCGATCTTCAACAGCGTGTCGATAATATGGTCCATCACAAAACCCGTGTCGGGCGCCTTGCCAGCGGAGGAGTCAGACAATGATGCGGTGACAATTTCATTCTCCTCGTTTTCGTGACGGGAGGTAGTAGTGCTATGTCTTCGAGGAAGGCAAAGCATAGGGTGGCCTTTTGGTACCAGTTGAATATGGAGTCGATGGCCTCGCTCAGCTCGGCGCTGCTGGACTTGTCGATGCAGCATGTGTCCACCCAGGCCTAGGCAACTTGTAAGTTTTTGCGAGCTTGCAAGTCATCTCAATCTTCTTGAAGCCTGGCTTGCTTGTGGTGGACGTTGGTCGGAGGGCTTCCCTCATCTCGCGGAAAGAGACCTCGTCTTGCTCGCTGCCCCAAGTGTGCGAAAGAATAGCATATGTCGCTGGCGATCTACGAGCAATGCTCTCAGGTGTTAGCGTGGCGGTATTGATAAGCCACATACTTCTCAAAGGAAGTGAACCCAGAAAGAGAGCCAATAATAGGGATTGTTTGCCGAGGGTTGGGGCCTGAATGTAGTGTCTGCAAACGTGTGTGGAAACGCTAATGCCTAACGAATTCTCATCAGTTCCAGATCAGGCTCTAGGACTGAGCTCCAGACCCTCACCCTAGCCTCCCCTCTGGACAGCTCTTGTGGGATGAGCGAAGGAGAAGGATATGCGCAAGACAATAATCGTGTAGATCTAGGCAATACGGTTCACGTCTTAGTTCTTGAGTTCTTCGAGGTAATCGAGCCGCAATTTGAAGTGCTGGTTATTCAGAGAGATGGCTGTCCCGGCTGGGCTGATAACGTGATCTAAAACACAGAGAAAGCCTGCAAGATGTACAAGAACCCAGTGAGCACCAGGGCCGCAATCGCACCACCCGACAATTTGTCCCAGTTAGGATCATACTCATCCGTCCCATGCCCTCCTCCTCCCCCAGCACCTCCTCCAGCACCACCACCCCCCACCGCCGCAGGCGTGCCCGTGGGATTCCCACTGCTCACAGTAGTCGTCTCCGCCGGCTTCACCTCTTCTCCACTCGTCACAGCCAACGCCGCATACCTCGCATAGTCAGTCGATCTCGCACCCCCCACATCAACCCCAAACGACCCAAAAAGCTCCCCCTTTGACGTATGATCCGACAACAGCGTGCCCTCATCATCCGGCCTATCCACAGCGACAAGTGAATACGCATACCCAAATTGCGCCGTAGACGACGAAGAAGGATCAAATGACTCTGCTAGCCCAACACAGCCACCGCATACAAACGTTGCGCTGAGATGCGTGGCGTTGACGAACGTTCCCTTTGCGATTTGCTGAATCTTCAATGACGTAGTGGATGAGAAGCGAGTCGTATCCTCGATTCGGTACCCGCTTGCGATCCGCGGCGCGATCATGACGGTATCCGCCTTCGACGCAGGCCAAGCGGCAATTAGCAGCGGTCCGACCATGGACGGTCCAAAGTCGATGGCTGCCCAGCCGGCGGAGTCCGGGCCGAGAGGCGAGACCAGTTGGATGATGAGATCAAGGGAGGACGAGGAAGGGAGGACCATGCCGAAGCGGTAGCCTGTGCGGGTGGTGAAGCTTTGGAAGGCGATGCCGGTTTGCGGGTCGGAGTACGGAGCGGTGACGCGACTGCCGCCGCCGCCGGAGCTGCCGCCTTGGGCGACTACGAGGCCCGCGCCGGCGGCGAGGAGGATGGCTGTTGCGGGGTGCATCGCGGTCGGAGTTGGCGCGGTATTGAGCCAGAACCTAGTGACATCGGCGATGCTCGCTGGAGTTCTGTCCTGGGTGGTGCGGGGTGGCAGTCGTGATGGATTGAGGTGGTGTGAGGTTCAGATGGGGTGCGGCTGAGATTTCGAGCAGGGGTCTGAAACACTCAACTCCTGAATGAATCCTTCAGGACAGTGACTGAACTCCAAACCTCCAACCCATCCAACCATATTTTCATCTTTAAGTCAATAGTCATCGTCTTTAGCCATGGTGAGCCGACACGACTACCAGAATGCTAACTCGATGTTCTACCATCGGAGTATCGCTCCATTCAGATGGCTCAGATTGCCTGTTCGGCTCGACCGCACTTGCTCCGCATCTCATGATCGGACGACAGACTGCAACTTCTGTCAACTCCAGCTGCTCAGAGCTATCAGTGCGCAATGCTGGGCAAGCAATAGCATTGCAGTTGTCAATTGATGAGTTTATCATTGATGCTTTGAGTTTATCATTGATGCTTTGGATTTGGATTTTGGATTTATGGTCTGTCATTGATGCAACGCAGAGATACTAACTTGAACTTGAGACGGCGACTTATCGCTCGTTATCTCGACGGCTCTAGTTCGGAGCTCTGGGATTTATAAAACGGGACGCAGAGTAATAATCGGAGTAAAGGGCCGGCATCAGAGTCCGAACGACAACCGCGGCAAGCATATCAAGCTTCAAAGGGCTTCTCCAATGTCCCCCCTCTCCCACATCCGATAACCAACAGGAGGGCCCAGCCAAGATTCCAATAGCGCATACCAAGAAAAGGCCAAGGCGAAAACGACGCTCCCTTCCCGCCCTCTCGCTGCACCGCCAAGTCGGGGGCCCAAGGAGGCTGAGCAGCTCAGAGCTTCTTTTTGCTGCCAAGTGGGATTCTCCTCACTGCCGAGCGGCCAAGCTCTTGGCCCAGCAACCCCCCCACCATCAACGCCCATCCCTTTCCCTTCTTGCATTCCTGTGCATCCAGCTCCTGTGTGACGCGTGCCTTGTTGGTTGCTTCCCCTCGGCATTTCCAATATTTCCGAAGTTCTTCGGCTCCCGCTTCCCCCCCCCCCCCCCCCCCCCCACGGCTTCGCCCTCAACTCGTCCCGAGCCATCCTGGCGGGCTTCCCTCCCCTTTCATCCCACTGCAGGCTTCCCGGCGGCCTCCCGTCGTCGCTTAAATGGCTCATGCAGTGGCGAATTGATGCTTTGTACCGTTCCTGTCGAAGACGAATGCTGCGCGTGATATCGTGCTCGTGACTTTCACTCGCGCTCCGCGAGTCTCTCGTAGCGTCCGTCCCTCGTGATGCGTTCTTTGCGTGCCTCTCATCCAGACATGCGCCTGGAAAAAGATCGGCCCCACCGCACCAACATGGGAAACTTGTCCTGATTCAGCTTCTTGGTCATCTTGAGATCCTCAAAGCCGTACATCGACAAGCTTCGCCGCTTCTCGGTAGTCTCGGTGGTTTCCTTCTTCTTGGAGGAGCGTTGCCGCTGCGGCGGGGATACCTGTGGCGTCGCTGTTTGAGGTGTCGCTGGCTTGGAAGCGCGCTCTTGCTTTTCGATGGTGCTGGGTCGTCGCGCAGGGGGCAGCTCCGGCTGGGACTCTCGTGTGAGTACCTGGTCGAGGTGGCACATCCCCATGTCGTAGTTGGCGGGGAAAATGTCGCTCATGGGACGCCGAACCTCCTCGACCTGGCTGTTGTTTGTTATGGTAGAGGTGCTCGACCCGTCGGCACCGCGGCGCATAAAGGCAAACGGAAATTCTGTCTCGTCGCCGACTAGATAACGTTAGCTTTGAAGGGGGACGGGGAAACGATGCCATACCAAGAGCGGCCCAGAGACGGGCGTCGACAGTGTACTTGAAAAGATCATTGGCGACAGCGCTGAAGCCATTCCGGTTGAGATAGGCGACGGCCCACTCCTCGGCTTCCTTGGTGGCTTCGGCCTTCTGCCCTGGGATGAGGAGTCGAGTATCCTTGCTCGCAGCGAAATTGAGCACGAACTGGCGGCGGGAATACTCGGCGGCGGTGAGAGCTTTCATGACGTTCATCTGCTCGATATCGAGGTGGGTGGAACGACGGCGCTGTTCGCGAATCGCGGCGTTTGCGGGCATCGTCATGGTACGGGGACGCGTGGACGGCGAGCAGTCGAAGTCGTTTGCAAGGAGCCCGTGGGGGCGGTGGAACTTCAAGAGGTCGCGACCACAGCGCGTGAGTGAAAAGCGAAGGGATAGGCGTGTCAGAGGAATGGCAGGCCTGGAATGGGGATGCCGGTCGAGGGAGATGCCCAAGGCACAAAGGCACAAAGAGTATTTTGGGATGGAAGCTGCGACCTCGATGTGATTGGGCACGGGCAGTGTTAGCTCGCGCTCGCAGTCAGGCAGAAGTGACTCCTTTGTTGGGCACGCGCGTAGAACCGGGCGTATGAAACTCGGTGTAAGGACTGGGCAGGTTCTTTTTTTGAAGCTCAAAAAACACACAACATGAGTGGAAGCCGATCACGAAGAAAGGGAGATATATATCGTCTCCGGGGTAGCTGCCGGGCCGTGCGCGCCGGGGGTTCCGAGAGGAAATGGCCGAGTCCAGATTCCACTGCAGCGTCACCTCAGCGCCAGGTTGGTAACCGTTAGGCAGGTTGGTCATCCATGTTTCAATCCCTGGCTTCATACTGGCGCATCTCGCCGGAGCCCACGGCATCAGCACCGTCGTCCACATTGGCGCCAAGAGAGCCGCCAAGAGAGCCGCCAAGCGGCGCCGTGGTCCTTGGCGACGGCAGCCGGGAGAAAACACCCCCTTGTGGTGTTGTCGTTTGGCGCGACAAACGACAGCGCGGAGTGTGGGGCGCGGGAGCGGGGCAGTTGCCACCTTGGTTCTTTCGGGTCGTCCATGAAATGCTCCCTTTGCGCCGGAGCCGATTTTAGGCAGTCATACCCTCTCGAATACTCCTAGGGCTCGTCAATGAACTCCCTTCTGTCCGTTCATGGTGTCGTGCAAAGTTCCCAGCGCTGTCTCACCATCCAGCCGTTCGTTCTGTGGTCGTCATTCCCGCCTGCGGCATTAGCACCTTGGCAGCGACGATCCTTGCCTCCAAGTCAGCCCGCAAGCAAAAAAAAAATCCATGGTCATGGGACATTGCGGACAGGGAGAAGGGAAAAGAAACGACGGGATCAAAGATAAACTCGAGCAAATCGGAAAACGCCCTGATATGCCAAGCCTCTGTCTTTTCCTCTATTTACTGTCGTCATCGGTGAGACCCAGATCTCACCTGGTCTCGCAGTTCACCGCCTGAAGCTTCTGTGCTTCGCTGCGGGGGAAGACAACCGCCCACAACGGGGCGAAACGGCGAGAAAAACACGTGGCTTGCTCTCATCAGCGGCCAAGGCTCCGACGAGATTGACATCGGCCTCATTTCACCGCGCCCTAAGGTACTCAAGCATCTACATAGCGGAAGCGGAAAGTCTCTTGGCGTAGTGCTTGTATTTGCCCTAAAAGCTTCTTACCGGAACAGCCGCAGGAAGGCCCGAAGCGGTGGAATTTAGTTACGGCTGTCATGCACCATATTGACTTGGCATCGCTGGTTCTCGCCGTGGTCCTTTCGGCCGCTTCTCCATCGAGATTTCGGCAAGACAGACCGACCAACGGTTTCGACTCAGCTTTTTTTCCCTTCCTTTCTCGTGGGGTGATCATGACAGCACTAGGCAGGTTGGTGCAACAACGACATCGCATCCCACATGGAAATGCAGATTGGCATGGTGCTACAGCAGTTCGCCCTAAACCGAGACGTTTGTCATGGTTCCGAACCACGACCCGAAGGTTACGGCGGCTCCAACTCTGCGAATCCAAGCGACGTGAGGTGTTGGGTGAAGCGCTCGGCGCTACGAGGACGGAACCTCGGCGCAGCACTGAGCGGCCGTGTTCAGCGGTGCTGCAGCGGCTCTCATGGGCAAAGAGCTGAGATCCCTCCTCGCCCAAGTGCCACTCGCATGATAAAACCCGCTTCGTCTAGCCTGGACGGCCTGGAAGAGCGCGATGAGGCCTTTGGGCAAGTATCAAAACGGACGTCAATACGGAAGGGTATTGCAAATAGAGCTGATCATATGATCGGATGCTCTTCGATCCCACAGGCAACACCAGCCACAGGATTCTCCAGGCTCAAGCTGCAGCAATGGCTTGGCGGCGTGCGACCCCTCAATCGCGAAAGCGAAACAACCCGCAGAATCGCTGGAATTTGCGCCTACCACCTACGACAGCGAGATGGCCTTTGCAAAAACGAAAATTAGTAAGTGAAAATGAATATTAGTATCGTGTAGAGCGTGTCAAATAGCGGTAAACTAGTAATTATGTAAGTTAACGTATTTGTATTCTGGGGTTCCGGGTAGGCGGGCTTGTCCTGCCGATGTGCTTTCGGAAGCCTCATCGCATAAGTTTACAGAGCGCGACGTGGGGTTTTTGTGCACAGGACACGACGTTCGATCTCAAACGTTTTCCCCATCTGGTCCATGCCAAACTCGCCAAACTCGCCAAATTCGCCACACTGATGCAAGAAAACTTCCAGCTCTCCAACGCGCATCTGAAGCAATTTTGGGTTGCAGCGCTCCTATGTACCAGCATTTTGAGCGCGGGATCTGTCAGAAGACGGGACACACCGTTAGCGTTAGTTCTATCATTGGCGTCACACCATCACCTCGCGGTGCCCACACGATTTCGCATCATGGCACCATCCCTTTCCAATTCTCTAGCAGACTGCACACATCTGGCTACAGGCAAGCTTGACCATGGTGCCATTCCCCAGCTCGGCATTTGAGCCAGCAGGCACCCGCGACGAGACTGAAGGCCGCGAGGGCAATGAACATCATAGCCAACTCATTGCAGGCGATGTGGAGAAGATCCCGTGTCAAGCCCTTTCTGCAAAGCCTCTCTTCTTCGACAGGTTGACGGAACCATGACGATGTCCAGCAAAGGCGTTCTTGAAAGAAGCGACGACCGCCACAAGACCCATGCCTATATTCCTAAGGGCCTTCCTGCGCACGCATGTCCCCACCTACGCCTCGGCCTCCCTCATCCGCACGCGCGACACCGCGGCAGCGTTTGCTGGCTGGCAATGCTTGTGCGCCCAAAGACTTCTTTGGGACCCTCAGGATGGCGCACTCGGTGCTGTGAAGAACGCTTGAGAGTTCGACGACGGATTCGGGTGGAGCGGGGTCTGGGTGATGCCAGGCGACGTGCCATGTAGGTCGCGCGAGCCCTGTCTTTGTTGGCTGGGCTATCTTCGGCGGACAACTTGGAAAACGTAGAGCACGCGCCGAGTGCAGGTTCTGGTGGGACTTCAGAGTGTTGGCCATGGCTCGATCGGTCGGGGGCGGTGGATTCTCGCCGCGGACGATGGAAGGATGGAATCGGGTTTCTTCAGGCCTTATCAGGCAATGATGATCGATGCTGCTAGCTTGTATTGTGTTTCCAAAAGATACGGTAACGATGGTTGAAACGGCGCGGGCTGGCTGCAGTGGGAGATTGTGAGCGGATGCCTTGATGTTCGAGAGGGCGAGACGAGGGGTCCGCCGTCTGCCGTAGTTAGATGGGAAGGAGCACAAGTGCTCGGTTCAAAGCTCTTTCTCTATGAATACCGTTATGGTGGTGATCCAACATTTCTTTCAAGCCTGTCCCGAGTCTCATGTCGGACACGGCGGGGGCGCAGTGGTTACTATCATTCCTCGGCTCACGTTCTAAAAGGACTTGATGCATCAAGGGTCTTTTCAACCATGCCAACATTCGTATCATGAGTCAGATTTACTGGGGATTTATTCAGGCCCTAATGCTCAGGTCCTACGAAACGGCGGGGTCCAACCTCAGGATTGTGACAGCACTTTGTGCTTACCTCTCCAACCCAGAGCTTGGGTCCTGTAGAAAACTCAAGGGGGAGATATCGCCGACCTATTCACGGACACGCGGCAACACCGTGACGCGCGGTCATGTTCTGCCCTCGTAAAATCCGATCTGGTGACGTTTGCCAAAGGACCCCACTCTTCCCGCCCCTTCCGCCAACGTCCCCTGGGGTCCCAACAATCTGGCGCAGGCACCTTGATGCGATTGGCTGAACTGTTCCGGGACAGGGGTTGAGCCAATCTGGGGCCGGCATCTCTTTTCTGTGCCCCTGTCCGACTCAAATTTCACAGTTGCCCCCACCATTCTTCAAGAACATCACCAGACTTCAAAGACGGCGGTATCACCGCGACATTTATCTTTATCCGCCTGTCGAAGGCCACCAATTTGTAGCGCCATTCGAGAGCACAAAGCGCCTCTGCAGGGCGATCCCCGCACACTAAGGATCCTCACTAGCAACCATGGAGCCCGACTCCACAGTTGACATCGTCATTATCGGCGCCGGCCTCAGCGGCATCAACGCCGCCTACCGGCTCCAGAAGGAACTCCCGCATCGCAGCTCCACCATTTTAGAGTCGCGCAGCCGGATTGGAGGAACATGGGACTTCTGGAAATATCCCGGCGCCCGCACCGACAGCTCCATGGTCATGTTCGGCTTCGAATGGTATCCATGGCGAGGGGAGACTAGGATGGCTGAGGCTCATGCCATCCGGCAATACATTGAAGACGCTGCCGTCTCCGAAGGTATCGACAGGAAGATCCAGTTTGGTCACAGAGTTACCTCGATGAGTTGGAGCAGCGAAGAGCAGAGGTGGACTCTCGAGGTCGGGGCATCAACGGCAAACGGAAGCGTCACGAAGAAAGTCATCAAGGCATGGTTCGTCATGGGGGCGAGCGGATACTACAGCTACGAGGAAGCGTTGCCGGCCGAGATCCCTGGAATCGAAAACTTCGCCGGAGAGGTCGTCCACCCCCAATTCTGGGACGAGAATATCGACTATAACAACAAGCGGGTTGTTGTCATTGGGTCCGGGGCCACGGCAATCACGCTCATCCCAGCCCTCGCAAAGACCGCGGCAAAGGTGATCATGCTGCAGCGCAGCCCCACCTACGTCTTTTCCCTTGCTCGCAAATTGCCGGTTTACTTTTGGAGCAAGTTCCTGCCAGCGAGCTGGACCGACTGGTTGAATTGGTGGATGGGGATGTTTACTGAGCTGTTCTTCACAACTACCTTCAAGCATTTTCCCAAGTTTGCCAGGAACTTTGTCCGGGAAGACATGCGCAAACGTCTCCCAAAGGGTTTCGATGTCGATAGGCACTTTGACCCTCGGTATAACGTTCTTGATCAGCGGCTTTGTTACTGCCCGAGCGGGGATTTCTTCAAGGCGTTCCACAAGCCGAATACCGAGGTCGTCACGGATATCATTCGGGCTGTGACAGAAACAGGGATCCAGCTTAAATCCGGCCAGACGATCGAGGCGGACATGATCATCACCGCCACAGGCCTGTACCTGCAGCTTCTGAACGGGATCTCGGTCTTCGTCAACGGTGTTCAGGTCGACCAAACGCTGGGTCAGCGGTACGTTTGGCAGGGCGCAATGGTGGAGGGCATTCCCAATGCCGGCCTGCTTATCGGTTACGTCGCAACATCCTGGACGCCTGGCGCAGACGTCAGAGCCAGACAGCTCATCAAGGTCATAAAACGCATGGAGAGGACTGGAGCTACTTCGATGACCCCGGTGGCTGACGAAAAACAACGCAAGGGATTCCCAAAGACCTCTTGCATGCCGCTCAGCTCAACGTATGTGGTCGCGGGGCGGGAGCGCATTCCCATGAGCGCGTTTGTTGGGCCTTGGAGGTTTGGAATGAACTGGGCTTCGGATATATGGAATTTGATGTTTGGTAGCATCACGGCTGGGGCGCGGTATACATATCCGAGGAAGGACAAGACGGCTTGAGGTCCAAGCTGGGTCTCACCGGGTCGCAAGATACACGTAGAACGGGAGCGATCATGTAGGTGTTCACGCCACGCTATGCAGATACAATGCAGATACATGGGTTGCAGTGATGAAATATCCTGGATTACTGCGCGGGTACTAGTTCGGGATACAGCTTGATATCGTTCCCTAGCACTTTCCAGAGAACAGAACAGCTCTCCCTCCCCATGGGCCTGCTAAATTGCGGGCAGCTTGCCGGCCCTCGTCGAGTCAGGCCGCGAGTCCCGGCGACGGTGCATCAAGCACGTCTTCACTTTCTTGGCCCAAATTTTGATGCCAACGCCGAAGTTTGTCTTCGCTCGGCACTTCTTGTCTGATGGTTCGGCCCTATAGGTGCGCTGAAACTGTGGTTCATGATGCGCCTCCGCGGTGTTTTTGATGCCACTGAGGTTTGTGTTGATACAGCGGGGACTCAATGTCATCGTGGGTAGTATTGCGACAAGGATGTCGATATTGAGAGGGAGGTAGGTGGGTGGCTCTGAAGGGTTTGTACGTATGCGTTCAAATTGTGTGTCCCCTTTTGAGATCGACAGTCCGGGCACCTCGTTTTTATACGTTCTACCAGCTAGAGCGTCGGCGTGGTTCCGAGGACCAATTTGGTCGGCACTTCTCGTAATTGCAGGCCAAAACATTCCTGTTTAAGATTTTGATCACCCGCGGCAGTCATTTTGGATGTTGGGCGACTCAACAAGGTTGTGGAGTTCTTAGCTGGCTCAAAGGCAGGGCGATTCAGGGTAATCTTGACAAGGCCTTTGTCCCAGTCACGCGGGATCCCTGCCATTTTAGGAATACATGTGCGAATCTGCGACTTCGTATAGGCCAGTCGCCAGGGCGCATGGCAACCTCAGACTTGGTCGGACAAAGGGCTTTTGTCGGCACGGGACGGGATGCTATGGACAAAAACTGGGAGATGCTCAGACGCCCCCAGCTTGGTCATGTAAAAGGAATTTCATGCGAATAAGAACTTTCGAAGTTGACTAATCCGCCGTGATCTGTCCTGCCTGAAGCTTCTTCATGCACTGCCGCCTGACCCTTCCCTCTAGGAAATACGAAATCTTCATCATCCCCAGGAGCTGCTCGCTGGATGTGACCGGATTCACGGGCATCCAGCTGCCAGACCATTAACTCCATAAATCGAATTTGCTGGTTGGAATCTAGACAATCAAATGTCCTATTCACGCGAGCTTGACAGATGGGGTTGCTTTTTGGTCAGCGGTTTCTCAAGCCACCAAAGAAGCGGCGGCAGATGGCGTGGCCGCTAACTATATAGGTACCAATCCAGACCCTTCCCAAGCGCATGTTCCCAAGTACCTACAGCTCAGCAGAGCGCAGAGCAGACTGATGATCACCTCCTTGGTAAAGCTGCTGAGGTTTGCATCTGCCCAGTTCAAGTTTGAACTGTGCACTCGGACAAATTTTGCATCTCAGACAATCCTGTGCTAAATCTGGCTCCAAGGCTCCCATCTGACTACCCGTAGATGGCCGCTAGGAGCCTCTTTCCCTGCCGACAAATTTACCCGCGGTATAAAACCCCCCCAGCTCGCTGTTCTCAGCCATTCCTCTGCCCCAGGCCTGCGATGCAGCCATCTCCTTCTACGTACGGGGCGGATGCAACGCCTGAGTCCATGTCGTGGTCAGCTTCTACATCCCAACTGGCACTATCAAGGGCATCGTCTGTATCTTCATCCGAAACGTCGTCAACAGCCATGTCGTTTACCACCCACATAAAATCTTCCACAAGTTTGACGTCTCCATACCCACCACTCACAAACAACTGGAATTCGCTCTCGACAGGGTGCGCCTTCACCTACACGGCCACGGCCCTCGAACCTGAGGTCACATCCCTCATTCTGAACTACCATACCACTGACATAAATACATGCTACCCTCCCGCCTTCACCAACCAAGCCGGCACGTTCAGTCCAGGTCGCTGTCCGCCACCCTATACTACCCATTCAACCAGTACAATGTCTGGCGGGAAGACAACTCGTGCTGTTTGTTGTTGGGAGTAAGCCTCCCCTTTCCTTTCCTTTCCTTTCTTTTCCTTTCCCATCTCTCTCGGGCCTCTCGTCTCGTTGCACCTTTTCCCCGTTCAACAGCACAGCTGACTGACACTACCAAAACAGAGGCTACCAACCATTCGGCGGCGAATTCTGCCAGAAACGCATCACCACCCCCACTCATGCCCTCTATGCATCAGGCGACGTGACGAAAACATCGCAAACTTTTACCGGGGAGATTACCGCTTTTGTTCGACAGATTCACGTCTTCTGGGAGCAAAAGGACATGTCACTACTCGGGAATATACCCACAGGTCGAGCTGCTGGTACTCTTGTGGAAACGGGGAGGATGGGTATCAGCGGGTCTGAGATAGCGGGCATTGTGATTGCGGTGGCTGTTGTAGTGATCGGAATGCTCATCGCCGTCGTCTCCGTTTACTACCGTCGGAGAAGGAAGCGAGCTGGCAGGGACAGCTCTGAAACTTCCCCTTCTCCCCGGCGTTTGTCGCCTCGGTGGTTGCCCCGATGGCCACCCCGTTTGTCGCTCCGATTGTCACTCCCCCGATCACACAAGGAGAAGGAGAAGAAGCAAGGACAACAAAGACGAGAGTCTGAAAGCAGCACCCGCCAGGAACTGGATACTTGCGTGCCGCGCGTTGAACTTCCGGCCCGGGTAGACTCAATGAGCATGAGGCTGGGGAGAGACGCTCAAGTGGTAGAGTCACAGATAATTCCCAACTACGACGTCGAGCGCCTCAACTGGAAAATGGGGAACATCCCCGTCGTCTACTCCCCGGAAACACCAGCGGCCTCGCCACCAACAGGGCATCGAGCTGGCCATTATCAAACTGTCGGCATGACACCGGTGAAGACGCGAACCGACTTCCCCGAGACCCCCTCCACCGCTGAATTCAGGTTCAGAGGGAAGTCACCCATCTCACCGATATCAGATGGGTGCAAAGACCGCCACACGGTATCACCTGGTTCCGACAGCTCGCCCGGCTCTGACGGCTCTGACAGCTCTCCCAAATCACAAAAGGCGTTTCACTCAGGAGCACCACCAAACTTACCGGAGCCGCAACGACTGCCGAGGTTGAAGTATAGTATGGCGCGGAGACCCGTCACGATCAGAGTACCTGCTCCGTCTAAATCCCCCGGCTCGGCGAGCTCATTCGAGTCGGGACAATCTGGTGAGGTTGAGATTGGAGCGAAGGCCGAAGCAGCGATAAAAGAAGTTTTGTGTGAGATGGGGATGATGCAGAGTCGGTTCGCGAGTCTCTACGAGCTTTGTTCAGCTGCTGTGAAACGCGCGAGTAGACAGCGGATCGTGCCGGTAAGGGGGGTAGAGGAGGGAGCGGAAGAGAAAGAGGGGTGGGCACTGAGAGGACGGATGGGTATGGAGGAGAGAGACTCCCTGGCGAGGCGGAGTACTGGATAGGGGCCTCGAGGCTCCGGAGGCGGGGCATGCTTTGAAGGGGCGGTTCGTTGATAATTCTCCGATTCTGCTGTAATTTTTTTCTCTTGAAATGTTGTAATAATACAATGAGATCTGTTCGTGCGCTCCTTAGTCGGTAAGATGGTGGTTCGTATTCCCCGTCACTCCAACGTCTGCGCTTCTCTCAAGTGCCGGAATCGATTCGGCCACACCCCTTGCTTCCCCGGCGCCAGAATCCCTTTCGGATCAACCGCATCCTGTCCAAGACGTCAGCCAAATATCCTTCCTCTCATTCCTCAGTATAGCCGAGAGAAACATACCTTGATCTTCTCCACAAACCGGTTGTAGGCATGATCGTTGAAGTCGTTCAAATCGGCAATCAGATCTGCCCCAGATTAGCATCATCCCGCCAACCAACCTCCCTCGTTACTTACCCATATGATTCACATGCGCCCGATACATGCCATACCCCCTCTCCTTCGCCAGCCCATACAACCCATAGTACAACTTCTCCATCTTCTCCTTCTGCCCCTCCTCTTTCTGATCCCACGTAAACATGTTCATGAGCACCACATGCCGCTCCATCATGAAGAAGTCCGCCATCAGATCAACCCCGTTGGCCTCGCAGATAGCCTTGCTCGACTTCATCCACTCCACCAACAACTTTCCCTTTGACGGGATGATCGGCGCGTAGTCGCCGTGCGCCGGCTTGCCAACTCTGTCATGCGGAATGGGCCAGTTGATCAGAGGCAGGCTCCACATGGACGGGTAGCCAACGAACATCAGGCCGTGCTCAGTTGGTACGTCCGCAGCGACGACGCCACTCTCGTTCTCGTACAGCGTCCCCTCAATCTTCCCCGTTGGCGCTCTCTTCGCCAAAACCGCCTTGATCTCTTCGAATTGCGCTTCCACAATGCGCTTGGGGCCGTACAGACCCCAACGGGCATACCACCAGCCATGTCCCGTCTCTTTCTGCAGCTCTGCAAGTCGCCAGTCTGGAATCGGACCCTCACCATCCCACCAATCGCTGCGCCGTCCAAAGATGCACAGCGTCTCGACGAGATTGGTGATCCACAAGAGGCTGTTGATCGTGTTATTGCGTCGCATCTCGCCGAAGGTATCGACCATGACCTCCAGGTCGTCGAAGTCTGGCATGCTGAAGTTGCACGACATGAAACTCTCTGGTTGGGGCTGGAGCCAGATGCTGAGCTTGGTGACGACGCCCATATTGCTTTGGAGGAAGAGACCTTCGATGGAGGGGCCGAAGGTGTACTTGGAGATGAAGGCTGAGGGGGAGTTGCTGATGCCGAATTGGCCGGTGCGAACGAGGTCGCCGTCGGCAAGCATGACTTCCAATCCGGCGATGTGCTGGTGGTGAGCGAAGTGCGCTGCGAAGCCCATGCCGCGGTCGAGTGTCTGGAAGGAGAATGGTTAGTTGGACGCAAGACGGCCGACAAACAGAGGCTTCCCAACATACATTCCCCATGACGCTTCCCCAGCCCAGCGACGCAGTGCTCGGCCAGACCTTCTTCTTGTGCTCGACGCAGTAGTTGTACAGATCGATGAACGTAACACCGGGCTCGACTACCGCGTAATGAAGCTCGTCATTGACTTCGATAATCTTGTTCATGCGGTGCAGATCCAACGCAACCGAGCCGTTGACCCGAGGCGCGGGGCCGCCGTAGCCTAGGTTTTTGCCTCTTGAAAAAGTCCATAGCGGAATGGCGTATTGGTTGGCAACGGTAAGGACCTCTTTGAGTTGGTCTGTCGACTGGGGGCTGGATCGCAAGACGAGTCAGCAAGCGAGTTGAGTGATGCAGTAATTAGAAGGGCTGTGCTCACCAAACTGCAGCGCTTGGGATCTTTCTTTTTCCGCCTTGGTGCTCATGAACATCGTACGGGTCAATGTAGTCGGACAATGCTTCGTCGACAAAGACTGCGTCCAGTCCTACCACCGCGACGAAGTCTTGAATAGCCTTGGCGAAGTCTGCCTCGCGAACACCGGGTGGCAGGACGCGAGGGATGGGAAATCTGGGTGTGCGTTCGTATGTCGCCTGGTGAGCAGCTTCGTACTCGGGATCGGGATACGTCTGTGGGATCGTGGTCGACATCGCGACGTTCGCGTGGCTCGGGTTGCTTGTCGGAGGATTGGTGGTGCTCAATCAGGCAGCGAGTGTTTTGGCGGTGTTGTGTTGTCGCGTGGACGCGACGTCGTCAGCAGTTATATCTCCATGGCGCAGCTTGCATCGAGGGGGAGGAGAAGCGGAGGCCCAACTACCGCAGTTTCAGGGACCAGGTTTGAGCGGCAGAAGGCGGGACAATCCCCACACGGTTGCATGTCCAACTTGGTGTGTAACCAAGGAGGAGAATTCAATGAGGCATCTGATAGGCTGGGTACGGCTTCCCCAAATTCACGGCGCTACAATTGCGAGCCGGATTACGAGCCCTGAGTTGATGTCGACTGCGGGGTTCATCCTTCGTCCTCTCGCGACTGACTATCGCTGCGACTCCCCAGTCAGCGGCTGGATGATACGGTGAGGGGTCGTCCCGATTCTGCATGTCCGCCCCCTCACAAGAGACATCGTGGTCCGATTCGATAACGCCTTGAGATCCGGGGTTTGTCCTGATGGCTCTCTCCGGAGACGATTGAGTGTTGCTTTCCGTTGTCTAAAATAGTGTTACCGCACTCTTGTAACCCTCCAAAGTCGATTCCGCCCTATCAAAGACGCTCTTTGTCTCGATGGTAAACCGAGTATAACCAAGCCTCTGATAACAACCAGGGCAGCCGTCCGTCTTCCCAAGTATCAGACCGTCAAATCCGCTCCCCGAGAAGCTGCCATATATGTGCATCGACATCAAAACAAAGACGTAGGCATCCGTAGTCGCAAAAGCATGGTTTTCCCTGGCTCTCTGAAGCGTGACTTCACCGCTCTTCAACCTCATTCTCGATACTCCACAGTCGAACCATGTGCGTTCCCGGACCACCGAAAGGCCTTGTCGTCTCTCTCGGTCCCCGAAATTCGCCCTGGGCCCGGAACTAACCATGCAGGGAATGAGCAGACCAGAGAGCGTAAGTGATCCCCCCGAGACTCTCCCAAACACCTCATCAGCCGAGAGAAGGGCGTTCTCGGCGTCAATGACCTCAAACAACGGTTTCTCCATGTTGAACCCAAACTCCCCAACCGAGCCTCGATCGTACACCACCCCGACGTCCAGGGAAGCCCACGAGAAACTCGGCGCGATGATCGTGTTAGTCGGGGGGCGTCCTTGCGCGCTCTCCAGGCATCGCCACGACAGTGCTCCGCCATCTAGCAGCATGTTCTTCCACATCCCGGCGATGTAAGTCGAGTCCACCGTTGGAGACTGCATGTTTGGTGCAAGTCTGCTCACTAATCCCGAAAGCGCTAGCAACTTGTCATTGGCAGACGTGAATTGCCTCCTGCTGAAATCCTTGACGATCGTCTCCCAACATGCACGGCCGGCCTCGCAGAACGCACGGTTGACTGTTGCAGCTGAAGTTTTGTGAGCTTTTGAAGAACCCGAAACCACCTGAGACGCTGTCGCCCACAGGTCTTGGTAGATGGCGCGCCGTTCATTCTTTTGCACTGCTTGGCCGCAGAGACACCCCGCATCGTCCCGGCACTGCCACTGTATGTCTTCCTTTGTGAATTTAATGTACCGCGTGGCGAGATATTCCTCCTGGAACGTCCAGCCTCGGTGGTCGATGGCGTCCAAGGACTCGGTTGGGGCCACCGACACGGGATCAAAGTTCGCAAAATCTTTGAGGTCAAAGTGAAAAGTCGAAGTGTTTGTCTTGCGGGCGACGAGTTTCATCGTTGGCGGCCATTTTATCTGCGCAGGTAGCTCAAAGGGCGCCCCGGCCAAGTGCACGGCGTCGAGGAAGCCGCTGTGGCAAGACGTAGAGGATGCGGCGATGATGGTGACTTTGGCCAGGGAGTAGACGGTGGCCATCTTCCTCGCTTCTATCTCCCAGTCTGCCTTGTCGTCCTGGACGATGCAGAGCGCGTCGACCCAGATGTACTCGATATCAAGACGTGAGCAGATAGTCAGCGCTTGCCTGATGGTCAAAGGCATATCCGAGATGTCGACGCCCGACCGCATGCGATTCCAGGTCGAAGCCGTCGTCTTGAGAGGAGGGTTCCGCCGAAGCTCGTCCTCACTTCCCCAGCAATAGCTCAGGGCAGCGTATTGCCCAGCGTGTTCGGTAGGGTTGAAGTCTGCCAGGACTGCCGTTTGCCCTGCGATTCTTAGAATCCTCTGCGGCCAATTTACCGGGAAATCGGGCTCCCGGTCACAGTGGGTGTGATTGCTCTGGGGGGAGAGACAGTTGTCCAGTCTCGTTCTCATGAAGGAAACCCAGTCCGGTGGGACAATGCTTCTGTCGTGATCAGTAGGCAGATCTATTGTCACAAAGAAATTAGCAAGCATCCCATACTCCCTCCCGCAAAGCTGCGCATCTGAAACTACCTCAGGACATACCGTCCTCAACCACGTTGATGTAAAACTGCTCGATCTGCTCCCCATCGCCATCCGTAGGGTGTATAGCCCCGATCCGCACACTGCGCGGGTTCTGGAAGGCGTACCGGAAAGACCAGTCACCGCTCGGCTCGAAGTTAGGCCCATATATATGCCCATAGATAGCCCTCTCCAGCTGACAAAAGCCCAGATAAAGAACCATGCAGAATGCGCATCCGTCAAACCCGGCCTTTCTAACCTCGGATAGGCGCGGCATGTAGACCCAGTCTACGAGTTGGTAATAACTCTTGCCAGAGTCCGAACTGGAATGGCGCATGACGCTGACGGGCAACGGCCCTGCTCCTATTCCCTTCTCTTGGCATTTCGCGCATAGTCTGAGCTCGCGAAAGAGTCCCCATGTCTCTCTTGTTTCGGATTCCCAGTCGAGGGTGCCGAGGGCGTTGTATGTATACAGACGGGACATAATGAAGTTTGGACAGGGGTGTTGGGGAGCTTGGGGGCGGCATACGAGGAAATGTGACCTTGCGAGTCGATGAAAACGATCGAATTCGGGGGTTGACTGTCCTGTGGGTTGGACTGTCAGACATCTGGGTTTGAAGGGCATGGAACAGCGGTGTGGAGAACGTACTCTCAGCTCCCTGTATCAAGGCCCCCAATCACCTCACCTGCACCGCCACCACTGCCACCACCCACGGCGTTCGAACACGGGGCCTTGGTGTTTGCGTTTTTGATATGTTTGCGTTTTTGATATGTTTGCGTTTTTGATATGTTGCGATTATTTATGGCTTGCAGCCATAAATCCAAAATCCGAAGCTACCACCGGAACTGCTTCCGACAGAGTGATATCCCGTGCATCGCCTGGAAGCTGCAACTGAAAGGTGTTGAGATGCGGGGAATTCTCTTTCGCTAGACAATGACAAGGTCGAAGATGCTGCTATGCAAACGATGCTGCTGTCTAAATCTGATGCCTGCCCGATGAGAAGGCGAATGGTAGGAATATCCTCTGAAGAGGCGCGAATTCCAGCCACTAGGATAGGGCGGCAGCGTCAATGCTTGCTCTCCCTGTGTGCAGTTAGCGATGAGGGGTCGACGGCTGTCTCCGCCGTCACGAGGGCGCGGGGCAGTGCGCGACCGCCGTGTGACTGGGCATTGAGACTATCGTGGCTGTAGCGCCTTAGGCTAGATAGATCTTCGATCCGCAAGCCAAGCGAGCAGACTATACTGGCGACCAAGTGTACCTTTGAGGTTTGTAGAAAGTGAATTTAACGATGTTGTCCGGGTAGAGCCGCGCGAGTTATGCGCATTTCTGAGATCGACAGCGCATTTTGGTCGAGATGGGCGCTTGACACTAACAACTTAGTTGATTGGAGCCCACAGAAACCAATCGTTGAGAATCACGTGGTGATAGGGTGGCTCAAGGGTGGTTGGTGCGTCTGCCTCGCTTCATCCATTGGAAGCCAACGAGCATTCCGGAAACAAAGTATCTGCGTGGACGGTCGGATTTCCCATAAAATGTACTCTAAACACTTGAAACGAGTGATGAGCGAGATATCAAAGTAAGCAATACCATCTTCCTTTTCCAGGCCGCACTCACAACCAGCGCTGCAGGTCCCCGCGAGAGAGACGAGTTCACCAACTTTGTTCTTGTCTGCGGCACCAAAAGGTTTCCCGTCCACAAAATCATTATCTACAGCCAGTCAAAAGTGCTGCGCGCCGCCTGCAGCAAGCCATTTCGGGTGAGCAATTTCTCTCAGCGTGGCTTTCCTCCCCGTGGGCGCCTTCGTTTGCGGCGAGAGTCCCATCAAGCCGGACACGGATTCTAACAGCGTTTACCTGTAGGAGGCTGCGATTGGCGAGTATGGGTTCGTGGATCAGTCACCAATACTGGTGCGACGATTGGCAGAATATTTCTACACTGGCGACTACAAAGACTGGCCCAATCGTTCCAGCCAGATCCCCGGCACAGCGGAGAAACCGGTGGACGACGATGCTGTCGAGGATGCCGATGGCCTCACGTCGCTGCATCTGCATGCGCAAATTTTCGCCCTGGCCGAAATGTACCAAGTAGACTCACTGCATGGCTTGGCTGCCGCCAAATACGACGACGAGGTAGTGGGAACCGCCATGCCAGGTCTCCTCGATTCGATCCCAGATGCTTACGACCTAACGCCCAGTTCCGTCCGCGCTCTCCGCGACAAGGCTATCATAGCCGTGCACACCGCCATAGCATAGCCGGCACGAGGAGCACCCTATGGGGATGAAAGGTCGGGTTTCCCTAAAAATTACGACACCATCATTTCCGAAACACCCGAGTTCATGAAGGATATGTTCAGCTATTATATCCACTTTCCCGTGCTCGGGTACTGCTCACAATTAAGCTGTGGTGGTGCAAAACCACGTCCTGTCGCGCCTTTAGATCTGGAGTGCTCGAGGTGCGGTACCGGAGCAGCGAGCCAGTTATGATGGTGGGCTTGTTGTCAACGCAGGGCGCGTGGAAATACTCAGTTTGCCAATTATGGTTTTTTCGTTGGTGGGCGTGAAGATATTTTGCTAGGTAGCCGGCACGAGTTTGATAGTGCCCATGCTCGAAACCTTATGTCCTCTTGTCAAGGTTGACTACCTTGACCAGCAACCCCTGGGCTTGCTCAGGTTTGAGATGCGGGTTTGCTTGGCACTCATCGAGGGACTCGTTCAACCAAAGTCCAGCTCCGGAGAGACCTGCCGTTTTGTCTCCTTGGCCACTTCCGGGGCAGGACCAGCACGCTGTAGTTTCGCCTGCCATTGATTCCATGGGGAGGGTTCCCATGAACCTTCAAGTATGCAATTTTCTTTCTCCGACTTTTGAACATCAAACATGCTACAGCAATGTTCAAATACTTGGCCGGTCCGCTTAAAGACTCTCGGTTGCCCCCGGCACGCTATGGAAGTCAGATGGTATAGGCCGGCCTTGCGAGATCACTTCCACGCCAAAATCTCTGTCTGAACCGCCACATACCACGCATCCTGATCCTCCATCCAAGCCCTCAACGCCTCCTTCGTCTCCTCAATCTCCTCCTCCGTGATCCTCGCCCTAACCCAGCTCCCCCTAAACTCATCCCCCTCCGTCAACCTCCCAAGGCACCCTTCTGCAAACCATCTCCTCTCCCTCTCCCCAGAATAAACCGTCGTCCCCGCTCCCACCACCATCTTCTCCCTGTCAAACCCAGCCCTTCGATACAAACCAGGCATCTCACCCCCCGGGAACCTTCCTCCCTCGCTGCCGCCCAACACACGCGCCATACTCCCCGCCCAAAGCCTATCGAGTTCATAGCTCCTCGGATAGAAATGCAACTCCGCTGCATCCCGCGTCACAACGATCCCACCCTCTTTCACCACCCTCCTCATCTCTCTCAGCGCCTGAACCCCCACCTCTTCTGCGCGCAAGTGTGGGAATAACTGCGACGCGAACACCACGTCGAACATCCCGTCTTTGAAGGGGAGACCAGCTAGCAGATCTGCCTTGACCAGGGTGATGTTCGTTGGCGGGGTTGGTTTGACGGAGGAGATGTTTTCGCGCGCCTGGGCGAGAATTTCATCGGTGAGTTCGACGGCGGTGACGGAGCCGTTGGGGACGGTGGCGGCGAGGCCAATGGTTATTGTGGCGGGGCCGCAGCCGATGTCGAGGATACTTGAGGTCGGTCGGAGATGCGGGAGGAGGAAGACGGCGTCGGATTGGGCGGTTCGAGAGGCGTGGGAGGATGTGGTTGCTTTGGAGTAGCCTTGAGTGTAGTTAGTTGGTGCAGACGTCATGTTGGTCTGGATTCGCGGCGTTGGAGATGGGGGCATGAAGCGAGGTTGGGCTTGAGTGTTGCAAGGGCATGGCTGAGCGGCAGCTACGGATGGCTGCGGGTTCTAGAGTGCGTCATCTTGCGGGGTATTCGAACCGTTCCTTCGGATTGCTCCACCCTAAAGTGTAACTGCATCATTTGGGCATTCGGCGCGTCCTTTGTCCACTGCATCGTGTCGTACTATCCCAGACGCCTCGACTCCATCCAGGAAGGTCTTAATAACAATGCAACAGGCACACTGGTTGTATTACGAACGCTAACTACAACTTCAACACCCAGCCCTCCTTGTCTTCAATCAACATCTTCGTTGCCCCCAGAACCGTCCTTTCGTCTCCACACGGTAGAAAGACCGTGAGCTTGTCTTTCCAAAGAGGCACAAACCCATTATACTCCAGCCGGACCCCAAATTTCACAACCTCGGGATGCGTGAAATCGGAATCCGTAGAATCAGAGTCCGTGAAATCCGAATCTGAGGAACCAGAATCTGTGGAATCGGATTGCGCGGTTGCGGAATGCGTGGTTCTGTAGAACCACTTCACCACGCAAGTTCCAGGATCTGCGGAGATTCCGTCGTCTTCGATCCACTCGCCTCGGTATTCGTGGGCGGCCGACTCAGCATTGCCGGGGAAAACCATGACCCCTCTCCAGTCGTCAACACCAACTTGGCCACCATCGCTTTCCAAGAGAACGTCGACGCCGTCCGGATAAGTCCTTGCCGGGCCGGACAGGGCCGTCACGGTGGCCCCGCTTCTCCCAAGGGGTATTGCGGTTCCCTGCCTGGCAAATAAACCACCGTGGTTGATCGGTGTAGCAATATTAGCCCAGGTGCCGGCCTTGTGGGTATTGAATGGTGGGTTGAGATCGAAGTACAAGCTGATGTCCTCAGGTGAAGACTTGGGAAAGTACACATCTTTTGACCACGTCTCCTCGAATACTTGAGGGGCTGTGAGGAGTTGGCCAACGCCGAGCCAAGCGTCAAATCCATTCAGTACACGCTTGGAGTACAGCGTGGGATCGGTGGCGAAGGGGCCATAGAAAAGAGGCGCGTTCGGTGGCTCGGCATGCAGGTGAGAGCGCCACATGAGGTTGTTCCTGGCTATTGTCAAAACTTGCCTAGCAGCACCTTGACATAAAAGACCTACAAGAACGGGAGAACCTTATATCTCCACTCGATGTGCTGCCTCACAACTGGCAATGCTTCAGGATACATCCAGGGCACGTTGAGCTTCGGTCTGCCGTGGGTATCCGATGGTGCTGAATGGATGCAAAACCTGGAATGTGTCACGCCCAACTGCACCCAGCGGATGAACAGCTCAGGGGTAGGGACGTCACCCCCAAAACCGCCAACGTCTGCACCCGTACTCTGCATCAACGACACCGCCGAGCTGAGCTGGATGTGTTGCGAGGCTCGCATGTTGTGCCAGCTTGTGAGGTTATCGCCTGACCAGGTCGAGCAGGCATATTTGAACGTGGCTGGGTTGCCGGACCGGGTTAAAACGTATGTTCTTCGCTCGGGTGCAGCAGCCTGAAGTACGTCATGGCTGAAAAAGCAGTCAGCACCTTGATGGCCGGATGCCGAGACGATGAGACGATGGGATGACAAAACTTGCCTAACTTTATTCATGATCTCGGTCCCCGTTATTCTGCCCATCACTCCTGCCCGTATTTCCCCGTTTAGCAGATTCGGGTCCCGCCAACTCACCTCCCGCTCAAAATCGAACTCGTTTTTGCACAGTAGCTGATCATTCCGGGTGAAGAACTCGTTGTTGTCACTGTAACAGATGTCAGAGGGGGTTGGACCATGCATTGCACACCTGTGACTTACTCCCACATGCCATCAACCCCAAGGTCGATCAATCCTTGGACGCCTTCCGCCCACCACTTCCTTGTCGTGGGGGCACTGAAGTCAGCCCAACTGCCGTCTCCACTCTCAGCCATGCCGGTCGACCATAAATTTTGCTTGGATGGGCCTTTGGTTAGTGTGTCGTAGAAAAGGCCATATCCATCCTTGACAAGGTTATACGATGGATGCGTCTGGAGCATGTCTGTTACCATGTTAGTAGGCTGCCCGAAGAACGGCAACTGCGTGTGTGTGTCGTACAAGGTTTGACGTTGGGAACAATTTTCATCCCTGCTCGATGAAATACCTTGACCATTCTCTTGAAATCGGGATATCGTTTCTTGTTCATGTAGAAAACCCATCGACTTCCGGTCTTTTCGTCCGCAGTGAAACCGGAAGAGAGCTGCGAGCGCATGTTAGCCTGGCTGATGAGATATCACCCGGTGGGGGAAATGAGTTCGATCGCCAGCAGCCCTGGCAGGTGGCCAAGGCGTTGTTGAAGTGCAAGGAGGTGGATCTTTGACGCCCTCTGTTCCAAAGGCAAGGCCTGTTGAGAATTTAGGGAGCCATAGGCCACTTTTGATCGAGCGGGCTGGAGTCCGTTGGACGGATGCGGAACTCGTTTCTCCCACCGCGGAGGTGTCTCTTTACACAGCTAGAGGGCATCCAGAGGGAAGCTTACATGCATGGCTGAGCATGGCACCTTGTGTTTGGCGCACAGCTCGGGGAATCCCTCCAAAAGCGTTTGGGCGTCTTCATCGTCGGCTAGCCGCATGGTGGATGCTGTCGATGGAAGTTAGCAACGTCCACAGTACCGCTTAGTCCTGGAATCAGGGTCGGCTCACCCAGATACCCAAGCCAATCCCTCCCCACCAGCCTTGGTTTGCCAGCCATCTCTGCGAACGTCTTCACCACTCCTTCAACTCCTCTGCCCACCATCACCCACTCCTCCAAACCTCCCCAGGACTGAACGAACCGCTTGCTCCAACCCCCGCTGGGATAGTCAATCTCGCGGCCAACATCCCAAGTCGCAACACTGTTCGTCGCATGGAAGATGGCGTACGTCAACTCCTGCTTCCCATCGGCAGGTATCGGGGTCGAGATCAAAAACGGGGTGTGCTTGTAGAGTGGATCGGTTTGATACCCATCGTATAACGCCGCATCGGTGGCATGCATGGTGAAGCTGCGCCCCGTCAGATCAATCGGTGCTGCCTTTTCTCCGAGCCCCAAATGGAGACGATGCTTGTTCAACGACCAGTGTCGAATGATGCCGTGCTCGGTCAGTGCGTAAGATCTAGCCTGCAGATCACGGACGACGAGTTTGGCGCCATCTGGGCTCGTTTGCCACACCTCGGTGAAGAGTTGGTAGGCCCACCAGACGCGGAGCTCCAGCTTTTCGTTGGTGAGGCCGGCAACGGAGCCTGGTCCCCTGTGGCAGCCGTCAGTGATTTCTCTTCAAGGTGTGTTTTTAGGCAGCGTACCGCCCCAGGCGCTCTCAAGTCACGCCCAAGACATACCATGCATAACCACAGTAGGAGATGAATGGGGGCAGAGGGAGACTAACTCTTGGGCTGGTGACGGGAAGCCAAAAACTGCGTGGCATCTCTGCTCGTCGAAAGAGAGGATTGTGAACGGACAGAGTTCGGCAGGGGCGTTGACGTTGTCGTGCGGGGGGCGGGGTCGGTCAGGGCCAGTGAGTAGGACTCGGTAGGCTTGGGGAAATGGAAACTCGAGTGTCCACTCAAAGCCCTTGAAGTGGGTCTTGGGGCCGGATACAAGAGTGAAGGAGCATATTTGATGGTTTTCGGGATCCTTGGTGGCGATGCTCGGGTGCTTGTCCTTGGGGACGAGGTACGTCAGGTCGTTTTCGACGATCGACATCTTGATGGTTGGAGGGGCTTGGGTTGTTTTGCTCTCGAGGTCCAAACAATCCAGACGAGGGCTTGATCAAACCTTTATAAGCGTGCTGGTGGATGCAAACATAGCGTACGGAAGACGTTTGACGACACGATCCAAGGTCGGAGATGCTTCTGGGCAGCAAACAACACGAGCCAATCGTATTGCCCCCCTCCGTCACGCAGGTGATACCCCGCGCCTTCCAACAAACGAGCAGCCCCACCGCCAATGAAGCACGATGGCAGGTTCCTCGGCCGTACCGGACGTCCACTCCTTCCAGGTACGCGGTGGTAGAAATGAATTGGACCACCTGGATAGGTGAGCATGAGAGAGGGACGTATTCTTCCATGTCTTTGATGTTGATCCCCAAATATTAAGGCCTTGCAACGGCGCCCTCGCCACCTCGGTTCCAATCCCCAACTCGGCCCCGCTTTTACCCGGCTATGACGGCTCGCCTAACCCGAGGCGCAGTGCAGCTTGGGCAGGTCGCCCACCAATCTGGCAGGTTCGCAGAAGCTCCAAAGACTTTTGGTCACTGTATATCTCGACGTGACCTTCACTGCCCGGAATATCTGGTCGGCTCACGCACCGTGGATGGCTTTTCTAGAACTGGGGTTGAAGCGCCAATCTCGGCAGAACATGGCAATCGCCGGAGACCAAACCTTGAGACCAAATATATTCCGAATGCATTTTCCTTTGCAAATTCTTTCGGATCTCTGCCTTCGAAACCACGTTCACAAAAGACAACCAGCATCCAAAATGACCACCCAACCAAAAACGCCAGGAAACGAGTAAACCTCACCCCCAGTTCGACCTTGAGGAGTGGATCATACGCAAATTATACGAGTACTACAGATTTTTGATGTTTTTGTTCTTTGTTTCCTATCTCTGGGATGAGTTCACTCGGGCGCAAGGGTTCTTCCTCGTCAAGAAGACATTCCTATCCGAATCCCTCGAGCAGACGACGTGGTGCCTCGGGACTAGCCCGTTGCCAGTACCAGAGTGTTTGGGTAGTGAGTTTGACCCCCCAAGCGTTTGTTTGGAATGCAAGAGCTGACCCATCTGCAGCATCAGTGGATGCGCTTCGCCGGTGCGCTTCATCATGCGAATGTGATGCCTCTTCGTTTTGACGATGACTGCGGTCGGCGGTAACGGTTGTTTCTTGGGCGGAGAGCTGGTTCATCGCAGGGCCTTGTTGTTTCTGGAAGTCCAACTAGAGAAAGTGAGGGCTCTGGAGATGAAGGTGTTTCTTGGTCTTCTGGCAGATAGCACCGCCCGGAGAACTCAGGGGATCCCGCCCTCTTGAGTCAGACTATCTACATTGCCTCGAGGCCGCAAGACCCCCTCAAGGCACATACAAAATACATGCGTCTTTCGTCCACTCCAGATAGTCTCGCTTGACCAATAGTTCCACACAGTGAGTGATGAGCTCAGGGTCTGGAGGAAAATACATCCCCATCTGCTCAGCGACATGGCCGCTGAACTCCCATATCGTTGCCTTTCGCAGAGATTTCATGACTCGGACCATGGCCGCCTGCTTGACGTTAGCCTTGACCCCATCAATGATATCATGCATTACGTCTGAAGGAGATACTTGCCTGAAGCGCCAAAGCCTGACTCTCCTTTATCTTCCTCGCCATTTTCACGGGATCCTCATAGCGCTTCCAGTCCAGTGATTCCCGCAGATCGATTACCCCCTCCCCCTTAAACACCTCGTTGACCGAGAACTTCTCTCCCTTTCCGCGCAAAATTCCCGCATCGACGAATCCGAGCAACAGAACCATCAACATCCGTCGAGGCAGACCCGTACCCTCCTGAATCCTGTTAAAATGCAGCGTATCCCCCCGGTTAAACATCAGCAAAACCGCCATCTGATAAGCTGTCACCCTCAACACCGCCGAAGAAGCAGTCCAATTCATCTTCACCTCCCCATGACACGCATGCCACGCCCACGAGAGCTTCCGCGCCTCATGCTGTATCCCGTAGAACCCCTTGAAGACTGCGTTCGCCTCCGTGACTTCTTGCGGGGGAATGAAGTCAAACGCTGGTGGCGTCGGAGGCAGAGACCAGCTGACCGACTGGGACAGCGTGAGGAAGGATGAAGCGAAGGTGGCTTGTGGATTGAGTACTTGTGCGAGGTATTTCCGCTGGAAGGATTCGGCTTCGTTGAGTTTGGAGAGGATTTCTACCAGGGGGGCGAGTTCTGGGCAGGGGCTCTTGAGGAGCGCTTCGTTGAAGGCTTGGACCTTGTCGTTAGGGGTGTGGCTCTCGCTGTTGACGATGCTGTGGACGAGGGATGAGATATAGTTGGTGACGAAGGCTTCTTTGTTCTTGAGGGCTGCGAAGAGAAGGGCCTTTGTTTTGTTAGATCGGTCTCTACTGGTGGGATATATGAACTTACCATGCTTTCCGGGTCCTCCAGCTCCGCTGCAGCCTCTGTTTTGGGGATTTCCGGCGAGAATAGCACCTCGACTGCTTCAGAGAGAAGCCGTGGCGCGTCCGTGTCGGAGATGCAAAAACAGTTTCTGTTGACACCATCAAGAATGGATTTGTCCATAGCTTCCTGAAAGCCCTTGTCTGACTTGAACGCTTCTTGGACAAGCCCATTCCCCAGTTTCATCACCTTAGCGACGGATGCGATAAAGACCCTGGGGTGGAATGCCGCCGAGAATCGACTTCTCACGTCTTCCAACATCTGCAAGCAACGGCTATGCAAAAACATCCCCAAAGTGGCGTAGAAAGGGCCGGGTTCGACTTCCGCTTCAAGTTCCTGCAGAATGATGTAGATCGCAGCGAGTGTGCTGCGGTCATTCCGTTCAAGAAAGTCCATAAAGTCGGCCTGAGTAACTCCCCACGGTCCGCGCCCCGCTTCACAGCGGCTCGCCTTGACAAAAGTAAGCGAGTTCATTGTCCTTATGTCTTGAAAATACCACCGTGGGAAGATTCTCTTTGCAATCTCCCGACTAGATTCGACATGATGGGCAATCTGTTGTCATGTCAGTTATCGCCTAGGCCGAGACCGTGGAGATGTGGCTTGCTGTGGTGAGCTTTTCCTCCATGCATGTGACTAAATCATGGCAACGATCTATGATTCTTTTGAGATCGTCTGAGAACTTCTCGGTGACCTTTTCAACACATGGGTGGGCTTTTGATAGTACACGCCGACGCACCTCTTCGAGAGAAGTGAATGGTGCATTGGGGGCGATCTTTACAGGCCTGTTGATTTCGTGTCCAATAGCTTCTATACCATTATTAGCCCGAGATCCTGGGATCTAAGATAGCTGTGGATAGACGTACCGTCGGAGTTGAGAACCGCTTGAAATACCAGAATAAGCTTTGTCTCGTGCCCTTCGGTCTGTAGACAGCGCTCAAGGAGAGAGTCCGTCTCTGCCCGAAGAACTGGTCTGATTGGGGCCACAACATGATTAAACCATTCAAAAATGCAGAATTGATAGAGGGGTATCACCCAACGGTAACTGGTCGACAATCCTGGCCCCCAGTATGGTGGAAGGGGTTGACTATAGCACCTGGCAAGGGAGTAGTATGGTGTCCAGCGTTCGGCATAAATCTCCAGCTTCCTCTCGGCCGATACATGCGCTAACTCGGCCTTGATCTTTGCGATGTGTGGTCCAATCCAGTCTTGGAAAAGGTCGCACAGGGGCTGGACATACTCCGAGCGTTGTTTCTCCGAGAACGTAGGGCCAGGCCCAGTCAGAAAGGCTTCGAGCTCGCCCAGTGTTTTTTGATATTCTTCCGTTGCGGCACTTTCGGCAGAATTATACTGCGCAACCACGTCCGGCGGCGCTGGGGGCCCTGGTTGAGGCCAGCGATCGTCGACGCATGTCTGAAAAGCATCCCAGCTGTAAGTGAAAAAGGTGTCAGCACGCGGATTTGCCAATCATAGAGGCAAATATCAGGTGCGCACCAATCTTTGAGCCTCTTGTCGAAAGGAGATGGAATAACCCTCCCTTCCGGGTTCGACGACGGTCTGCGTGAGAATATGGCGCTGATCACACTCGGTGGAAGCAGCCCGCGCCTCTCGAATTCCCAGTCCACATCCATGGGCAAGAAGTCGTGGCTATGTGGGCGAAAAGTTTGCAAAAATGACTACAATGGCTGTTGGAAAGCAACAAGCTGGAGACGCTCACAGCGAGAGAAGTGCTTTGAAAACCGCAAGAGCACGACTGGGAAAAAATAGAGACCTGTAATATAAACTTTTGCAAAAAGTTTACTTGCGAAGCTTAAAGCACCCGGAGTGGATAAGTTACCTGCTTTGACGGCATTAAACCAGCGGTGGGGAACGTACTCCACAGCTTCCAGCTGGGTGCCCATATCATTTGGCCGAGCCGCAGCCCCGCCCTTGCACGCATCAGCAGCAGCGATGGCTCTCTCCAGCAAAGGAGGCTCAGGACGAACAAGCTCCAACCACCCCTCGCAAAGGTTGACTGCACGCCAAAGGATCGTGTCCAAATCCCCACCATCTACGGGTAGAGTGCACTCGGGCAGTCAAGCCCCGCCTCGGCCCGAGACCCAACTGTGTCCAGATCCGAACAAACCCACCCAGCAGCCCCCCACCCCACATAAACTCTAACCCCTGGGCCCTGAACCCCACGAAGCCCTCTCGCTCCACACTCAAAACTACATCCCACACAACCAAAATCCATCAAAATCAGGCGAGATGGCCGAGCGGTCTAAGGCGCTACGTTAAGGAATTCCCTTAATAACATCATGATTCATGATCCCGTAGTCCGAAAGGGCGTGGGTTCGAATCCCACTCTCGTCAGCATGTTTCTTTTTGCCTGTTAGTAAGCTTGCAAGTATCGATGTCACTTTTGCTGCTGAATGGAGGTGGCTCAGGGGAAACTGTATGGGCGGTCTTGCTTTCGTGAGGTTCTTTTGGCCCCGGTTGGGCGACTCTTTGTCTTTGTTCTTCTAGCATGCTTCACAATCGCCTTGTCTCCTGCGGTGACCTCCCGAGTATGAGTCTCAACGACGCCTGTGTCGTTCACAAAGACGGTTCCCAAATCCTGGAAGGCCTCTTAAAAAACAGTATTGCATCAACTGCATCATGAGCGGCCTTAATTCCCTCTCAAAAACACCTACTGCCCGTTCCCGCTGAGCCCTCAACGTAGACAACATTCCGTCAACTGCGCGACAAAAAGGCCTCATGGACATTTTATCAAGCCTATTGTATTTCAAGATGGGCTGTATCTACATTACACGTATCCATAAATCCAAACATGTCGACCTAGGCTGGCTATAATCTCGACGCGCTCGTGGCGCGACCCAGCCCCTCCTGCGACCTTGCTCCAGGGCCCCGTCTTCCTACTTCTCCTCCACCTCAGGCTCCGCTACATCGTTCTTGTACGCCTCCTCCAAGTGGCAAAGTTCCAAACAGTCGATACCCTTGAGCCGCTCAACCTCCCTCTTACGGTACTCGAGGAAACGCTTCCAATCACCCCGTTCCATTGCCTGCTCAGCTCTGCCATAGTTGAAATTGACTAGCCTATGATTGCGTGAATCCCAGCCCCAGCCGTCAGCCTGCCTCCTGATCGAGTCGTCCTTAATGCTCCAAATCTGTGTCTCGTTCCAGGAACTGAAGGTCAGGTTTGTTTTGGGCCAGTGACGGGGAACTTTGTCATCGATTTTTGTGGTTTTTTTTATTAACTTTGGTGGCACTCGAAGCCGTTGGACAACCCAGCAAAAAGCTGGAATAAACATACAACACCAGGGATTCGCTGGTCGTCACCGACCCAACTACTAGTCTGGCCCTCACTGGCTTATCTATGGGAGAGCGGACGGGATCCCGAGCTTTCCTGTGGGTATGGCCGTATGTGATAGATGCTTCTAGACTTTTTCACCTATCAAGGCACCGCAGGGAGAGACAGGATCCACCTAGCTAGGGAGTGTGGCTAGGTGTGCTCTTCTCCTCCTTTGACCTGTTCTCTCCTCCGCGAATACGAACTGACAGCCCATTTGCCACACTGCCAAATCAACCCTGAAAAGTCCCCTGTCCGCCGCAGCGGGACTTGGTTACCATAGGAACTGAAACTATCGACCATCGCTCATTTTACCAACTCCAGACACAAGAGAAAAACCTCCAGAACAGGTCACAACCCAATCCCCACCGGCAAGGCATATTCAACATATGGCAGCCGCGATGAAACGCGAATCGGATTTCTTAATTTCGTTCGCAATCCCACTCCCGAACGCCAAGCCAACAGCGCCAACACCCACCCAACGTGAGAATGATCCAACTGTAAGCGATCCAATACTGCCCATAGATGAATCGCAATAGGCGCATCAGAAAACGGCAAATCATACGATCCTGTGACCCCACGGCAGGGTGAAAAGCACTTGATCGAGAAGTTGACGCCGCGGCCAAGACCTCTTCAGAATCCCCGTGGATTATATAAGGTACACCACATGTCCTACCACAAAACTCGTGGCTGAGTAACCCAGCTGAACTTAACATTAATACGACTTCAATAACAAAACAACAAATCCGTCATCACCATGAAGCTCCTCCTATCCCTCACGCTTCTCACCCCTTCCCCCCTCGTCTCCTCTGCCCCAGCTGGCTCCGCCCAGTCTGCTCAAATTCAACCATCCCCCACCCGCGGCAACCCTATGGGGCGGAATCGTCTTCACCCCCCCAGATGAAGACGCTCTACATATAGCTGCTCACATCGCAGGGCGGATTGAAGGAGCAAGGACAACATACAATATGCGCTGGTCATCAGGTGCCCGACCACTGGTCTGGCTCTTATTTGGCAACGGTTTATCTTTAGTATATTTGACGGGATCTATTGTCGTATGTGGGAGCTTTTTTGTGGAATTGTGGCGTGTGCTCGGGCGAATCCCAGATCTTCGAACATCTTGGTTTGGGGCTGCACCAGCCCAGCTGCAGCTACCGTGGTCAAAGATCAGCAAATGCCTTCGCTAAGAAGGTCTTCGCTACTCAAATAATTAGGTACAATACATGCAAATCTAGGACCATTCCAGGTACAGCAGTCAGAATGCAGTTAGACAAGTTCAAGTTTGATCGCCATCGTCGTGCTCCACCTGACGTCAGCCCTGCTCGCCAAGTTCCTCCCCCAACAATGACGTCAACTTAGGTACACAATGACTTATACCTCCCTCCTGTCGTCCCCTTTCATGGACTAAACTCATAGTCAGCTTCGATCAATTCCTAAACCCCCACCAAACCACATTCCAGCTTCCCAATTCAAAATCCAAAATGGCAACAAACTACAACAACACCATCCCTGCCAACACCGGCAACAACATCGTCCCCGGCATCACTGGCAGTACGGCGCCGACGCATACGTCGACTACCAACACGGGAATCACCAGTACCGCCGGTCCCACACCCGGTAGTACCGGTGGAGAGAACACAGGGGAGCGCGTCGCTAGGGGGATTAAGGGCATTGTTGCACAGGGACATGTACGTTCCCCATACTTCGGCCATCCTTTTCGTAGTGGGTAGAACTGACTATTTGGTGTAGGGAATAACCGAGTCGCTGAGGGGAAACATCAACTCGGGGATTGATACCCTTGTGGGAGACACGGAGAAGTTGCCTAGGGATGAGGCAGTTGCGCGCGCGGGGGATAGGGAGGTGTTGAACAAGGAGTTTGAGAAGAAGGGGACGGTTCATAAAAATTTCAATTAGGAGGTGGTTAGAGGAGAGGTGGTGTGATGGATGGAAGATACCCCGGTAGAATTTGAAACGAGTGTCGAACGGAGCAAACTGGTGTGCTGAACAGCATGTTACCCATCCTGAGTCTCCCTGGCATCGACAAACTCCCCCTCCTCTCCTTCCTCCTTCTCGTCACTCTCCTCCGCCTTGATCCCCCAGTTTTCCCCCTCAACTCTCTCCAAAAACGCCTCAAACGCCTTCCTCAACCCCTCGGTCACCCCCTGCCTCTCCGCAAACACCACCGCCGCCGTCTTCCCCGTCCCATCCTTGACCATCGTATTTACCCCATTTACCGCACCACACCGCTCAAAAACCTCCAACATCCTCTCGTCCGCACACCTAGCTAACGCATGCAGTATTGTTCTCCCCTGGCGATTCACGTTACCCAGAGTAATTCTCCCTCTCAGCAAGCACTCCGCGCTGTCGTGGTTACGGTGGTACACCGCGCCAAAGAGCGCGTTGTCACCATCCATGTCGCGGAAGTTAAGATTGGCGCCCCTTTCAACCAGCGCGCGGACGCACCCTGATGAACCGAAGGCGGCCGCAAAGATGAGCGGGGTTCCACCGCAGGAGGTGATACTGGGAGGAACTTCAGTGTCGGCACCGTTTTCAACGAGAAGGGAGGCAATCTCGTAGGCAGGTTTTTCCGAGTGGACATGAAGGGCGGTGCTAAGGAGGGGTGTTTGACCAAGGTAGTCGAGGCCGTTGATGTCGGCGCCAGCGGAGATGAGGAGGCGCGCGACGGAGTGGCGGCTGGCGGCGCAGGCTTGGTGCAGCGCGGTGGTTCCCGTGTAGGTGGAGTGGATGTTAATTTCGGCGCCGTAGCGGAGGAGGAGCTTGACAGAGGCGTAGTCCCCGCGCATGGAGGCGAGGTGGATGGGGGCGTTGCCTCCCATGGCGTGGCGGTTGATGTCGGCGAGGTGAGTCGGGTTTTGCAGGGCCGAGGCGAGATCGAGGTGGAGGAAGCCCGTGACGGCCATGTGGAGGACTGGGCGGTCTTCGAGGTCGAATTGGTGAGCAATTGGGAGGAGTTCGGCGAGTTGGGTGACACGGTGGGCGAGGTATTGCTTGAGCGCGAGGCTGGTGACGCTGACGCCTTTGGTGCTAATGCCGTCCACCCACATCTCTTGGTAGGGGTCTGCGCCGGCTTGCATGAGCACTCTGACCATTGGGAGATTGCGCCTCATGACGGCCATTGCGAGGGGTGACTGCAACTCGCGTCCCCAGACGTCGTAGACGGATCCACGCCGCTCAGCGAGAAGCTTCTTGGCCCCCTCGACGTCGTTTCGAGCGATGTAGCCGAATATGCTGTCCGCGATGAGGACCCGGGAACCGTCTAGTGGGTTCAAGACTCGGATCACCAACTCCGGGGTGCCGTTGAAGTTGCTGGAGTAGAGAACCGAGAGCGCCGCTCGGGCTATCCAGTCGGGAAACTGGTACACAACGCTCACCTCGCGGCTTGGTCGTCGACGTTGTGTGTCTCGGCAGCCGGAGTCTGTGCAGGCCTGTGCAGGATCTCCTGACCACGTCAGTGAGATGGAGCCCATGATGGGCGTCAAGGCTGCTATTCCCCAACGGGAATGGCGACGATTGGATTCGGCATGGCATTTGCAAGTGCAATCCGGACTGCATTGAACGTCTGAGGATGTCTCTGGCACCATCGGGACTGCGTGCCCAGGTAGATGAGAGGGCGCGTTTTTGCATCGTATGCCTTTTCCAAGGATAGGAGGATCCTTCCAAGGTGAAAGCTCCTCTTGGATAGAGTCCCTCACTGAGGTTGCTATGTCGAGTTCCAGGGTGTCGAACCGATGGTGGAGATGGGATAAGATCACGTCTTCTGAGGATTCAAGAGCTCTGCTGATGTTTGCCGTGACCTTTCCGGTGACCCCGACCAGGTGGTCCTCGATGTGTGCGACGACCTCTTCTCCTGACCGTTCGATCGAGGCGTGGATCTCGGCGGATATGTTTCTGTTGGGGTTAGCTGGAAACTCCACAGAGGCAAGATGCCAAACTCACACGCTCTGCGCAATCAGCAATCGGCAGATGCCGAGGGAGATGGTATTCAGCTCCTTCCTCAACTTGGCCACCTTGGACTTGTACCTCAACCACAGCACACGCATCTTCTTGGACCATGTCTCCGAGTCATCCGCCCCTCTGTAAAGGACATTGATAACAGCCTCGATTCGCTCGATGGTGTGGGTGCCCTTGGCCACCAATATCATCAGGTTTTCTTGCTGTAGACTCCTCCCCTTCAGCTCCATCACTTCTCGAGAGTCTGGAATTCTGTAGGACATCCCCTGCTTCGTCTCGCTGAGAAAGTGCTGCGTCCTTGCGAGGTCATCTCGTAGGTTGTGAACATCCTCCGGAGCGTCTTGCCAAGCCTGGCAGAGCTTCCACACCTTGGATGTGGTCCGTACTGTGACATCCAGGATGCCCGCGACAGCTCCAACCATCTCCATCTTTGCGAGTGAAACCCAGGCCCTGTGATGTGACTGTAGAGTGGTAGCAGCGCTCGAGGTACTGTCCCTCAGGGGCTCAGAACTCGAAAGCTGGCGCGAAGCAGAGATTGAAAATGGTGTGCATGGTGACGGAAGGATCGGAACCTGGCCACCCCAAGTATATATTAAACCCGGTACACCTCCCACACCTCCAAAAACAACCCGACGAGGTGGTCTCTTGCCCCATCGGTCACGGGAGGAACCGCCTGTCACACAACCCTTTTATCCAAGTGCCGGCGCTTGCACTGTCCACACAGCCCCCCGGGTTGATGGTCTGCGCTGCGAGGGCGCCCCAAAATGGCATCCCGGGTAATTAGAGGCGAAAGCAAACGTCGATCGTTGCACCCCTGTAACCTGTGCCTCACGGCATGGGTTGCGAACCATCAGATGGTATCTCAAAGCCCTGGGCGCTGTGCCGCACGAATGATCAGCACCTCGCGTCAAGTAGCAGAGCTGTGCAAGCAAGAATACCGACATAATGTGGTCCTGCTGGGCTCAACCATCGTCTTCAGCAACTTGGGGGCGCCTCTGAAGTGATGATAAACAGAAAGGAGCTTGGGCGCCATGATGCCGGAATTTGGAACCCGGGTTCGGCGTTCAAATGGAGAGATTGCAGGGTGCAGAAACCAGATTTGAGTTCAGGCGCATCGGATGAAATTCTAAGTGCAGTGCGGTGAACGTCTGGTCGTTTGTTGGTGGACCCTGCCAGACAGGAAAGTCCAAGTCACTCTTCACTCCAGCAGCAGCAGCAGCAACGACCAAGCTCCATGCCCGTCCAACCCCCGTCAAAACTTTGGTGAAGAAAATCGCGCTAATTTTCCCCTCCTAGCCAGGTCTCTCTGCAATGTGGACTAATTGGCATTTCATTTGAGTTCTCTCTTTGCGGTAGGTATCCAGATCTGCCTTGAAATTTTGGGCATGGCCTTTGGGCTTCGACCCGATCCGTCGCCAAACCAAGACGGGCGAGTATCGACGCGAGCTATCCTCCAGCGTCTCGCTCCCGCCTCAGCACCAGTTTCACCACTACTTTGATCTCCAGCGAACACCCGAGCTTTTTCACGCACGCAGCACACAATGCCCGCATCTTTCTTTGAGCGCGACGGTCTCTTTGACCTCCTGGACCAAAAACTTTTGCCGCTAGCAGAGGAAAATAGCGCGTCTGAGCTCCGCAGCTTTGCTTTGTGCGGAGCTGGCGGTGTGGGCAAAAGCATCATCGTCAGCCACTATCTCTTGAGTCGCCGGAATGCCTTCGACGCCACCTTCTTTATCTCCGCTGGTAGCAGCTTTAAGATCGCCGAGGCCTTTTCCGACATCGCTGTGCAGCTCAAGTTGTTCACGCCCTTACAAGCCAAAGACCGATTGGCGAGCAAGGTGGCAGTTCTTGACTGGCTTTCTCGACACAAGGGGACGACCGCCTCCAAGAATGAAGAGACTGAAGAAGAGGAAAACTCGACGAAGCAGAAAGGAAAGGAACAGGAAAGAGGTCAAGATGCTGACAGCGATTTATCAACCACGCGATGGCTTCTCGTGTTCGACAACGTAGAAAGCGAAGAGCTACTCAAAGAGTACATCCCTCTCAAAGGTCCTGGCTCCGTCTTGGTCACGAGTCGAGATCCCGAGGCAAAACATTTTCTCTCGCCGGATGGTGGCATAGATCTGACGCCTCCGCAAGTCGACGAGTCTCTGTCTGTTCTGTTTTCCATCACCCACCTCGACCAACCCCCACAAGAAGTGCCGGATGCCCTCCGCCTCGTGCGACGGTTGGACTGTTATCACATCGCAGTTCGGCACATCGCGGGCGTCATCAAAAGCCAAGACCTGACATTCGAGGAAGCTCTTACCAAATACGAGCGGGCGTTACTCAGATACATCAAGGTATCGCCCATTATCTGCACAGTTGAGAAGAACCTTCTTGACTCGCCGCTTCCTACAGTCTGGTCACTGCAGGCCCTCCCTCCAGCAGGCTTAGCCTTGCTCCAGGTCATCTCTCTCTTCGACCACAGTCCTCTCCCACAAACTCTTCTTCAGCGCGACGAGTGTCGCCATTTCGTTCACGCATATCCCCCCGCCGCCTACTTCAACAACATCAGGATGATGTTGAACAAGGCTCTTCTCTTAAGTCGACACAAGCACACCAAGACCGCCTCAGTCCACCGAGTGGTGCAGGACGTGACACGACAGATGATGACCAAGGACGAGTTCCTCGCTGCCTTTGAGGCTGCAGTTATTCTCCTAGGACTATACTGGAGACAAGATCGCCACTTCGCATTCATCCACGGCGGCCTGAAGGACTGGCAAATCGCCGACATCGCCGTCCCTCACATCTCCAAACTTGCCTCCCACTTCGAAACTCACAAGCCAGACCTCACCCTCGACTCCCTCCAAAGATTCATCAACCTAGTAATCCGCTCCAGCATGTAAGCCCCCTTTCCCCTACCCCCTCTCCCCCAAGTTACAACATAACTAACACCCTTCTCCATAGCCACCTAAAAGACCGCCACCTCTACCCCCAATCCCTCCACCTCTCCCACCTCGCCCTAACCACCATCCTCCCCCACGAATTCGAACTCGCCTCCGAATACGCCGACACCCTCATAACCCTCTCCAGCACCTACCACCTCCTAGGCGACGCCCCCTCCGCCCTGCCCCACGCCGAAGCACACTACACCCAACGCCTCCTTGTCGAAGACAGCAAACCCCCCACGGAGCGCGATGACGCCTTCCGAGCCATGGCGTATACTGAGCTCTCGCTTTCGCGAATAATGAGTGGGCGGTTTGAAGAGGGGATCAATCTTGCGGTTCAGGGGAGGATATTACTCGAGGAGACGAAGGAGTATTCGGAGGGAGGGTATTGGCCGCACTGGGCGGATTTCCACACGGCTTGGGGGATGATTGGCCTGGGGAAGATAGAAGAGGCGAGGGGGGTAGTTGAGAGTACGTTGGCGTGGAGGAGGCGCAGGAGGGGACATGCGGGGGAGATGAAGCGAGTATTCCCCTATTTCGCCGCTACTAGACTCGGACTCCTCTGTTACCGGGGGCGTGTCTTACTGACGATGTAACAGGGAAGCCTACGCGATTCAGATACTCGGCACGATCAACGAGAAGGCGGGACGGATACAGGAAGCAATTCTCAACTGGGAGCTTGCGCTGTTTCTATACGTCAGAACGGAAGGGGAGAGTTCATTCCGGACGAATCAAGTACGCGTTAAGTTGGGAGAGTACTATGGCAAGCAAGGGAAGACGGGGGCCGCAGCGTGAGTTTTGCTCTCGACATCCCTCTACTAATTGGTGAACATGAACAATGGCTAACTTCCAATAACCAGGCAAATGTTGAAGACTGCACTGCAGTACACACCTGGGGTCAAGTACTACAAGGCTGAGAGAGCACGGACGCTATTCAAGCAGGCTGAGTTTCTGGAATTAGTCGAGGGCAAGACTGCGGCTGCGAAGGCGAGGAAGGAGGCGGAGACACTGTTCTTTCAGATTTGTCTGGAGGAGGACCAAGGAGATAAGAGGGCGCTAACGCTCGAGGACTTTGACAGCATCGTGATGATCATGTCGCGGTGAGGACTACGAGTTGGTGTCTTCATGCTGCAGCTGGTTGAACGAGAGGTCATGATACCAGTCGTGAATGCCTAGAGGACAGGGCCCAGTGCAGATACCAAGGTCACAAGCTAACACTACAGCTCTGCATTATGCACACATCTTCCCTGGCAGTTGACCTGATTGCAGCGCTGAACAGACGGTGGTATTTGATCTAAAAAACCTATCCAAATGTCTCAATCCCCCATCGATTTCCTATCCCCTATACAGCAATGGGCTGCTGCTTCTCATCGGGGTATTGGCCCTTCTCCTTAAGACCCTTCTCGTTTGCCTCATCACTGCCCGACTCTGGTACGACTTCTGCAAGCTGGCCCCTGACCTTCCTCCGGCGAATGATGTCATCGACGTAGCGGACGAGGACAAGGGTAATAGCGGTGGAGATGACAGCGAGGTTGATGGCAAAGCCACGCTTGTAGAGCGGGCGATCTTCAGATCGGAAGATCTGCGCGCCATAAATACCAGCGATGTTGGCGCCCATGATTATCCTATGTAGTGTTAGTACGAATTGGTAGATTGAGAGGACGGTATGCTTACATAGCCATGGCCAAGGCGCGAACCTCGGAGTCGGGGCAAGTGAGTGACATCCAGGCGATGTTGAGCGGGTGGGAGAAAGTGCCGAATGTTTGAGTCCAGACGACGCCGAAGTATCGAACGCCGCGGAGGTGAGTGAGCTCGGTGAAGGAGCGGTTGAAGATATAACCGATCAAGTGGCAAGTCAAACCAGCCAGGACAGCCTCACCACGGCGGTTACTACGCTCTATTAGCAACTTCTCTTCGACAGGTTGGAGATGGAGCGGAGACTCACTAGTGATCAGAGAACCAGCTGAAAAGCCAAGAGGTGGGAATCTGAAGGAACAAACCAACGGCAGCCAAGGCGTTAGAGTTGAGCGGGCCGAAACCGAAGCTGGTGACAATGCTGGGGGCATAGGTGTCGAAAGCTCTCTGAGGGCCGTTGTTGCAGAGCGAGATGAAGGTGTGCACCCACAGCCTCCAGTTGCTGAAGGCCTTCTTGAAGGCACCAATATTGATCTTCTTCTTCTTCTTGCCCTTCATGGGGTCATCCATCAGCACACGGGTGCGCAGAATGTGCAGCTCGCGCTCGGTAAACCACGAGATGCCGGGCAGGAAGGTTGAGCAAGGGTTCTTGAAGCTGTCGGGTAGGCAGAAACCGAGGATGAAGCCGCAGACGATGGTGAAGCCACCCATGAGAGCGAAGAGCCAGAACCAACCCGACTTGCCGCCGACGCCGCGCATGTGCAAGATACCGTAGGCGAGGAGTTTGGACGAGGCCTGGCCGAACTGGTTGCCGAAGTAGAAGAACATGATACGCTTGGCCGACTCACGACGAGTGTACCAGGTCGAGAGGGTCCACAGACCGCCGGGAATGAAGCCGGACTCTGTGATACCGAGCAGGAAGCGAGTGGCGATGAAGGATCCGTAGTTGTTCTGGAAAGCCTGGAAGGTCGAGACGGTGCCGAAGAGGAAGAGCTGGAGGGTGAGCCACTTGCCAGGGCCGACGCGGTAGAGGATCATGTTGGAGGGGATCTCGAAGAGCACGATGCCCAGCGAGAGCATCTGTTGGCCGACGTTGAACTCATTCTGAGTGACGCCGACCTCTTCCATAAACTTGTCGGTGATGGCATTCGAGATGTTGCCGCGATCGAGTTGGAGGCAGAAGAAGCCCATGGTGAGCAGGGGCATAATGATACGATCAAGCCTGGAAGTAACATGCCGTGTTAGCCGGAGATGCCCCGCGGAGCGTTGTGGAGGGGGGAAAGGCGGGTCGCCAAGACTGCCGATAGGTGCAACTTACTTGCGCTTTGCCTTGAGCTCTTCCTCGGGCGTCCAATCCTTCTCCAGGGCCAGGGCCTGCTCATCTTCCGAGAGCGGGGTGAACCTGTTTGAGTCGTCGGGGACGTCGAGCTTCGAGAGGAAACCCATGTTGGCGGCAATGTGTTCTCACACGGTACTGCGCAGGATGGAGATGCCGTGTGTGCGGAGCTCAAATGAGGACAGTTGAGTCTTCTCCTGGAGCTGCAAAGAAGCTTTCCGCACAGAGAGGCTGTCTGACGATATTAAAAAGTGCCCGGCTGCTGGTCCGCCCTTATAACTACCTCGCTGGCCATGCCCAGAAACCGCCAAGTTGCCTGGGCAGCAAACCCTCGCTCAGCTTTGTTCTCCCAAGACTGCCGCCCTCGTCCAAAGACAGGCCAGGCGTGCCTCCCCCGTCGAAGAGGCGTCCTGGGCATTCCTGGGCGCGTCCTGGCAGCTTGGATTCTCGCTCCGCGGGCGACTTGACCGGGACTGGCTGGGTGAGCTGGAGCTGGTGGGGGATGGCGACAAAGGCCAAAGTGAGCACGCAATCGGAGCTGGTCGTCGGGAGTGGTTCTTGGCCTGCAGCGGCTCCGCCAGGGTCGACCCTGGAAAGGCTCTTGGCGCAGAGGAACGGGGTGCTCAGTCGCCGCCACCAACCCATCCCCCCAAAGATGAGTGACCAGCCTCGAATGTCGTCATTTGGGGGTCTCTTGGTGCGAACTTCGACGGCGAGAGGTACTTTGTTTACCGGGCGGACCAATAGAAACGAGCGCGGGTTTCCCGACAAGGGAAACAGCTCCCCAACGAGCTCTGCCAGGGCCTGGCCTTGGCTGCAGATGGGATTCGAAGGGGTGCGCCCATAGCGCCATCAAACTGCCATTGCCCCGCAGAGAGCTGAGTGAGGGGATGTGTCGTTCTCGTGAGTAAGCGGGGTCCCGTCCCGAAGATTGTCTCCTCTAGCCTTTTGTGTTCTCGGGAGAATGTTCCATCCATCGGGCGGGATCTATTATTTCCCTGCAAAGAAGTGGATTGCGCGAGGAGCGCACACCATGGCGTTGAGGAGACGGCCTCTTTTTGCGGAGTTTCTCGTCAGAGTTGCGAATTTTGGCGAGGTCGACGTGCTGTGCGAATAAGCTATCTCTGGGGAATGCTTATCGGACAGCGCTAGCGAAAAGACCAGGGTGCAACTCCAACGCGCCGGCACGTTCTTGCCAAGAGCTGTCGGCGAGGTAATGCCAAGCCTCCCTGGCATCGCACGTGCGTGGAGATATTCCCCGATCCAGCAGCCGCCTCTGCGGGATGCGCTGCAGGTCTCAGCCGTTTGCAGATGGCCCGACCACACCGACCCCCGTCGGCATCCTCCAACACCTCAGGTCTTTCTCGTCGCGAAGGCGGCCGCTTCTCCTTGTCGATGTTGAGATGATGGAATCTTCCTTGCAGCGGACGTTCCAGGCGGGCTCCGGATCTGGAATCAGAATCAGATCTGGACGCAGTCAGCCCTGCAAAAGCAAAATCAGTCTCATCGACGCAAGAAATCGCTGCAGCAGGTCTTTTCAACGGCCGAAACAAGCTCCCTCCAACCGACAAATTAGACTGCTACGTGGTGGACAAGGCTCTCCCGACGGTCAGGTAACCTCGACTCACCCCCACCCTCGTGCGACTGTCCAACTCAAGACTGCCCAAGCCGTGGCGACCCAAAAAATCAAACAACTCCTACGCAGTAGGGTAAATCCCATCCCTTTCTGTGTCCTATCACGCCGCCACGGCCACCCGCCAGGCTGCACCATCCACTAGAGCACCCACCTCGCAGCACAAACCGCAACACCACTCGTTCCGCGGCCGTGGTCGCGCATATTAAACGCATTATGTTCTGCAGATCCGAGTCCCAATACCTTGGCGCGTTGCCGTCTTTTCCAGCCCCCTGTCGGGCCAGAAAGGTCTTTGGCTTGCCCAGCTGATGCCCACGGATGGCCGGGCTCCTTGGGATCTTCGGTGGCTGGTTGAGCTATCGAAGTCCCGCGTCTGAGGGTTGTGGTCGCCTCAAGTCCGTGGGACAAAGAGGATGACTGGACATTACGACAAGGGCATTTGCTGCGGAGGCACGAGCTCTTCCATGTCCTCGAGCCCAGAGCAGTGTCTCCCTTCGAGTACCTAACATGGGAAACAAGTGTTGCACAGCAGGAGACCATCCCAGTGGCGAGGGCGAGACCTGCACCGGCGATCTCCCTGCAACAGAGAGACACCTTCACATTCTTCTGGAAGCACAAAAGAAGAATGCAAGATGCAATCCACTTTCTGCCCGCATCCGAAACACCCACTGCTGCCTCTTGCACCCACTTATGCCAGATGCCCAGATCTCCTCCACCATCTGCGCGAAGGAACGCAAGCCGTGGACGCCGTCGCTTTTGGGACCCCGGCCGGTGGCAGCATCTCAGCTGGCGTGACGCGGGGATTTCTTTTGGTTCATCTCAGATCCACATGACCGTTCCTTTCCCCTTCTAGTCCATCTTCCAGAGAGCCAGGACGGTTTCTCTTAGCAAACACGACCGGGATCTCACTCAAGGCGCTCCCGAAGGCAGCCTTGTCAAGCCTTGTCGCGGGATGTGGGCACTCAGCTCGACTGACGACGCTCCGTGGTTGGTAGTGAGGATTCGAATCGAGACCAGCCTGTAGGGTTGGCATTTGTGTTGGTTGCGCGCACGTGCTGGACTGCCAAATCCAAAATGCCGGGGACCCTTTTTCCGGTGGGGACGCCAGAACGTGCGTAAGCGCCGTCACCCGTGTTAGTCGGGGACGCCGTCCCATGTTCGTTCGCTTGTTTTTTTTGCGGAGAACAGGAGCTAAGGAATGAGCTTTCACACCGCTGGGTCTTGTCAGCCATTGATGGTCTCACGACAGCAGAACGTGCCTCGGATGAAGCCGACGATATTTTGCGGCCCATGTGGATTGAAGGATTGCAGACCCGGTCCTGATCCCACCCCCAAATATGTTGACGTTTGCCTTATCCCTCCCTCACGTTCCACACTCCCCTGCGGGTATTCTCCACAACACAACACCATGCAAAAAGTCAAAACATCGACTCCCCCGGAGGGGTCAGGGGTCAAGAAGGAAGCTTTTGACGAGAGTGGGATTGGAACCCACGCCCTTTCGGACTACGGGATCATGATGCCATGATGTTATTAAGGATCTCCTTAACGTAGCGCCTTAGACCGCTCGGCCATCTCGCCTTTGGATGGTAGATAGTGTCACAATTTGGTGTTCTGAACGTGCAACAGAAGTTTCCGTACCCTTAGACCAACGAGCACGTCACGGTTCAGCCCAAAAACTTGACGGTTGCCATTGAGACATGGAGGAAGCGAAAGTACCTTAGTACTGAATGCTGCGTGTCAGCAAACACCAAGTCCCGCTCCTGCCGCCTGCATCTTCGGCAACCCCTGTTCAGGTGAACTTGGCTCCAGCCCTCCTGGCTGAACACAAAGTTGAGAGCGGCGGACGATCAGATTAGTTCCCCGGGACATTGAGCATCGTATGTAACGCCGAGTTTGACGAGATGCAGCAATCTGCACCTCAACGATCCAGTTACTCTTGGACCGGCACGGTACTGATATCGAATCCCCGGGCTCATATTCAGGGGTGAAAAGACTTTCCTTGAACAGTCGAGCGGGAAGGTCATGGCTCATCGATACGAGCACAGCTGCTGAGAGGGAAGACGAAGAGAGATGAATTACAACAAGGGGCGCGTCCTTTTCCGCATTCTGCTCTGTCAAATCATTTTCATCATAGGATATATGCCGGTGATGATCGTGACGGCATCTCCGTCGATCCATAATACTATTGTGACCACGAGTCAGAAAGAAAGCTTCCTAGCAGCCGCGAAATTGAGGACAAACGCATTGTGATTTAACCAAATACTTGGGAATATCAACCATCCATATCAGAAAGGCCTTTGATTCAACACGCAAAATACTTCACACTCTCGCGGACTATTCATGCAAGCTGTAGGAACTAAAGACACCATCGCACTCCTGACCAAGTTCGAGTTCTTATCCTAGGACTGGAAGACTCCAATCTCCTGTAATGTTCAAAATACCAGCCGATACCCAATCCCAACACCATAACTCCACCGTTCAACACATAACAAGTCAGACTCGAGACCAGCCCCTGTTTGACGCCTACTCTTACACCAGTACGTCACCCATCAAAATCATCATAGCACCCCATCAACCCCTAAACCAAACTCCCCAAGCTACTCTTCCTCCTCTGCATCTTTCCTCCCATCTGCTCCCCATCATTCCCCACAACCCCTGACTGCGCCGCCAACGGATGTGGAATCATCTCCGGCGTAGGATGCAAAACCCCCACAGTGCCTAAATTAACCCCATCGCCTCGTCCCGCTTTGCTTATGGCGTAGTCGCCAGAATCAAAGTATTTGCGTTCGGATTTGAGATGGGCGGCGAAGCGACGGGGGGGAGTGGTGGGGAGGCGGCCGTAGAGGCGGAGGAGGCGGTCTGGGGAGAGTGGGTTGGAGTTTGTAGGGGAGACGGGGGTTGTGTTAATCTTAATACTGGTTGGGGTTGTGATGGTTGTGGAGGACTGGGAGTTGTTAGTTGTTGCGTTATGTGCGTTGCGCTGTGGAGCGGAGTGGGGAGAGGGACGGAGAGGAAAAGGGAAAAGAGGAGAGGCGAAGGGGAGTGGACAAAGCTTGAAGGGAGCGTGTTTGTTCATGATGAAGGTTAGATAGAAGGGACGAGGCGAAGTTGATAAGCGCTAGTAAAACTCAGAGGGCGTGACTTACACCATCCATCATCTTCGTCCTGGACTCCATCGTGTCTTCAAGCTTTCCCGAGACCCTCAAAAAAAAAAAAAACCTCGACAGAGTTTCGTTGTTGCTGGGCTCTCTTCAAGGCCCGCCTCTAGGTTGAGTCCACTGGCAATCAATGCAATCCAGTTGCCGAAGATGCTTCTGCTTCTCATCAATAAAACCGCCATCCCTCAACTCGCGGGAAATCTCCCCTTCTATATACCCCACCAATTGCGGAAAACTCAGACCACTCATCGCAATCACCAACCCCCAATCTTTATTCCTAATGACACCCTCCTGCCGAGCACGCCGAGAAATGAGCCCACGAATACACACCCGTGGCCTGATTCTGGCACCTTCTGCCCCGCGCAAGGTACTATCTGTAACCGAGATCTTACGACGTCGGCGTCGCCTCCCATTGGCCCATTGGCCCGTTGACAGTCCACGTGACCCCACCGTTGCGGCTTCTGGACGTTGCGCGACGGGTTCCCTGCGTTTGCCTAGTGTGGACATTGGTCTTGAAGCTGGACTTTTAGATGGGATGGGAATTTGGGGAGTAGAAGGGGAAAGTTTAAATCGTGTTGCGATGGGTCGGTCTGCTTGGGTCCCCTTTTCTTGATGGCTCGATGCTCTTGTGACTGCACGAGACACTGCAACGGATTCCACCAGCCCTCCAAAATGCAAACTTCCAGGTGAGCCCATGCAGGAAAGGGGGGGTGATTCGAGGGTATTAATATGCATCCTACATGCGCAGTGTGATATAGCAGTTGCTGGTACCTCCCGTCCTCCCAACCACCCATCGTCCGAGGCTGTCGCCCGAGAGTGATGACATGGCGTCCCATGCGTCCCAACATTAGCCCATAAATACGCCCAGTGTTCCCAGGCTCGCCTGCCGAGCCCCAATGACCAGATTATGGACCTAACAACATAATATACGTATCAACTGGGTATCCCGTGTTTGCCCGGCTGTGAAATGAAACAATGGAAGCAAAATGATGCGCGAAATCGACTGTTTTCTCCGCCGGCTCCCAACTCCGTCGCTCCCTTGAACATACGTCCCCAACATGTGATTATAGATACTTTGAGGAATATGTAACAATAAGGGAATCCTGCAACAGGAGTGCCGTCTGCGTCCCTTCATGTCGCAGGCCCATTGTGGAACAGCAGTAATGGCCACTGGCCTGCGTGTGGATTTGCTGCTGCTAGAGCGTCTCCCTGGTTGACATGCTGTGTGTTGACGCCGAGATCGCCTGCTTGGGATGAGCCCAATGTCAATAGGGCGTTGGCGCTGTACCGGTCTTGGCTATCTGCAATGGCAGCCGTCCACTCTTGCCACGTGTTGCCGGCGTTGTGTGGCAATAGCTGGGCATGTGGTCGCCATTCCTCGCCTGTCTGCCCTGCTACATGCTGAGTAGCCTGCGATGCAAACGCAATGAGGGGATTTGGCGACGGTGTCGGCTGGTCGACGGGGCTGACGCTCGGGACTGAGGCCGAAGAAACAGCTGGGGCCTGCTCGTACAAATATTGTCCACCATCGGCAGAGTTGTAGGCCGCCCCGACGCCGTTTCCATTCGGTTGAGCGGCTGCTGAGCCTGGTTGGTCCGGGTACCCGATTGTTGGAGGATATGCCGAGGTCGAGGTCCCGGTTGTCGCGTCGTAGTAGGTGCCACCGTTGGGCCCGGCATCATTGCGCGGCTCGTGGGATGCGTCAGATGGAGCTGCTGCCGACTGATGACCCTGCCCAAGCTTGGCCGCTTGCGGCTGCTGGAAGGGTGAGGCTGACTGCTGCTTTATGAGGGGCTGAGAAGGCGGAGAGCCGGTCTTTCGGTGCATGTCGTGTTCGATCCAGTTGATGGTCCGCTCGATGATGTTGCCTACGTCGTTTGCGAGCCGGGTTCCAGAACCTGCACATGTTAATAACCAGGGGCATCATTTTTTGGCTGCATCAACTCACCTAAGAGGCGCCCGATCTCGACAATAACGGTGAGCCATAGAGACATGTCCTCCCGGAGCGTGACGAGCTCTTGTGGTGAAGAGTTGAACCGTCTTTCCCAGTGGGCGACGAGCGTGGAGAAGACAGCAGCAATATAGACCGCCAGTTGATACCAGGTCGTGTCTAGGGATTTCATCTTCACCAGCGCTCCCACCACCTTCAGAAGCTTCTTTGCTGATTCCTCGCACACCCTCGTGTTCTCGGCGCAAAACGCCGCATCATCTGTCAAAGAGGCCGAGGGATGCCTGAGACACAATGCGTACTCCAGAATGATAGCCTGGGTGTAGAGAGCGAAGATCTGATCGTTCGGCTTGCATTTTTCGAGCTTCAGCTCCTCGGGAAGACTCTCCACCAGATTCCGCATCCCTGCTTCAAGCTCCCGGATCACTTCGATATATTTCTTCGGGTCTCGTCGCACCGCATAAATGCTGGAGTACATCTCAATGTAGAGCGGCACGGACCTGTACGCCACGATCCCGACGTGGTAGTTGCAATGCCCAACCTTGGACGGGTCCAGGATGCCCTGCTCCCCCAGATACTCGTCGGGGATGGCGATCGGGAAATCAACATCGAACTCTTGTAATGTGATAGGCATGGGTCGGCCAAGTCGACCGTTCAGCGTGACCATCACTGCCAATATGGACCACCAGGACCGCTTGCGGATCTCGTAGTCGAGCGTCGTCTGGCCCTCGGGCATTTTTATCGCTCGATGAAAGTTCAACTCGATGGCTTTCATGAGGGAAAAGTGTGCTATTATTGAGGAGCATCCCGGCTTGGGGAAGTTGCGCGTGTGGGAGACGATCATGGCGAGTGCCTGAACCGCTGTTACGGTCTGGGAGATAGCCAAGTCGAAGAACTTGCTCAAGCACCAGTGGTAGTGCTTGTTTGAGAAGTCGTTGAGCTGCGCGTGCTTCTCGGGTTCCTCCCGATTACGGATGCCGTACTGAAAGTAAATGGTCGCGAACACCATGTGGACGATAACCAGCTCGGCCGTCGTGGCCTTGAACGTTTTGTCATCGTAGATGCGCGTTAGCTAGGAAGTGTCAGCAGTTGCCAGAGCACCTCAAGTCAGAAGCCTTACCAGCTGGAGGAAAGAGGGCTTGTGGAGGATCGGGAGGAAGGGGGACACCATGAGGAAGTACCATTCGGCGTATGTGAAGGCGTCCGATCGAGAGGGCAGATCGACGTTGTCGAGATGAGGATTGATATTAAGAACAGACTGTAAGAAGGCCATGACCGATTTGTTGTACAGGGGCGACCCGATGGGGGTGCCCGGAGGAGGCTCGTCCATATCGGGAGCATCGAAAGAGGTAATGTCTATGGTGGTGCCAAGGATCGACAGTGTTGTCCCCTTGATGGAGCTGAGCGGTGCGCTGTCTGACGTCCCGATTCCCAGGTAGTTATCCGTAGGTCTCGACTCCAGAAGGGAATACCGTGTCATCCCAAATGAGGCCGGCTTCTTGTCTGCAACAACTTCGCCCTTCACCCATACCGATCCCACCTGCTGCCATTGATCCCTCGGGGCGTCGACAAGGTTGCCTAGACTGTCGTAGGGAGTGGGAGGGTACGTAGTGCTGTAGTTGGGCCACTCCCACGGTCTGACTTCCACGCCGTTGGTTTGGAGAAGCTTCTCGAGCTCGCGGATGTGGTTGAGCATCGCGCTCTTCTCGCGCTCGAGCTGTTGCAGGTAGCCACGGCGCTCGGTGCGCCCAGTGACACGGTCCGTCACATAGCACTCGAGGTTTTGGTTTGTGCAGTGGGAACAACCCTCGGCAAGCGCATCGCATCGTATCTTGCGGACCTGGAATATGCCGACGTTAGCACAGTCTGGGGGCAGCTGAGTGGCGCAACGGTGCGTGCCGCTCATTCGGCGACAGGGCGCGCAACGGGCGCGTCATACCTTGCATCGGTCGCAAGCCTGCCCTGTTCGTGTGTATGATTGCAGCTTGCTCTTGACGACATTGGAGAAGTCCTCGGGGCCGCGTTCGATGCGCGGCATCTTCACCTTGGGCGAGCTTTCAGTTGTGTTCTCGCCGGCATCGTTTGGCCGTTTGTTCGGAGGACGGGCTCCTGCGGGAGGTTGAGGCATGATGGCGGGTGCCGCGATGGGGAGCCGCGCCGACACGGGCGGCGCGAGGCGGCATTCAATTGCCCTCCCAGTCGAGCGCTCGCGATCCCGTTGCTAGTGTGGCGACCGGCGTTGGCTCCGATGGCCGACGGTTGTGATCCGTGGTACGGGACTGCAATCTGATGGCCGATCCGATGAATCAGAAGCCAGCGGGTTTTGCCGTTGCAGATGGACGGAGGCAGATGGAGGATGCCGCGTTTTCGCGCTGTGGTTGGCAGGGCTGGAATTGAACCCGGATTCCTGCCAAGGTGCCCGCGTTCCTGCTGCACGCTGCTGGCTTGTGCTGGTTCTGCTGGGCACCACGCCCTTCGCGTCCAAAGCGTCGGGATTGCTGCGCCTGGCCGTGCGGAGAACAGGGGCCGGTCGCAGACTGATCCGTGCGGCCATCACCTGGAGCTCCGCATGCAGAGAGCTTCGCAAAAGAACCGTAAACTCGCACCAGCTGCTGAAAGCGGTCTCGAGGGTTCAAAAGCATCGGATAGGACTCTCTGTCTGTATTGGTTGTTTGTATGGCAACTCTAACTATGGCTTTTGATGTCTCTTGATGCACTTGCGACACCACATGAGCCTCAGCGGCCGACGGGCAACCCTCGAGCAGGGGTTCTGAGATTCTCGTGTTCGTGAAGTCCGCATCCCCAGACTCAAATATTGATGTTTGACGTTTAACCCTCAGGCCCGCTTCTCCGGGCCCAGAGAGAATTGAGCATAGGCCGCTGCTTTGGATGCGCCTTCGCACGCCCATCAACAAGTGAGGGAGATGGGCTCGAGACAAGACCGTTCTTTGCCGGGCCGGCAGAGCTGGGCGTGCCCCGCACCAGCTGGCGGAGTTCTCTGTCGCAACCCCTCTATCGCATCGTCACTTGAGCAAGCAAATCGAAATTCGCACCAAGATTCCAGGTTACAGTCGACGCCAAAGGTTGCCCGTCTTACCTTCTCGGGAGCGCCACAAGCTGTCGGTTGAATGCAGAAACACATTCGCAAACTCGTCTCGGGGTTACGACGAGCATTCTCGACCAAGCGAGGCCCGAAACCTACCTCAGAGCCAGCCACAAAATCCACAGAGTCTCCAACGACAGCGGCGCCGCCCCCAGCCGAAGTAAAAGAACCCCCTACCAAGGAACCTCTAGCGTCTTCAAGCGCCGAGGCACAAAATACCATGGCACTCGAGACGCTCAACCTCGAACACATCCCTTCAACGCACCGAGTTTACGCTGCCTTCTTCCGAGATGTCACCAACAGCGACTTCCTCCACGCTCAGCTCCTAGCTAGGAACCCCGACTTCGACTACGCATTTATCGAAGCCTCCTCCGTTATCTCGCGACGACACCTCCAATCTGCAATCTTCAATGCGCTCGTTACCATCCTCGACGGCACGCTGCTCTCCGCGACACCACACTCCGAGGTTGTTCTCTCGATGAGCCCAAACAACAATGTACGTTCCAACACCCGCGCGCCTATCTCTATGCTAAGCTAACATCGTGAAACCAGATCGCAGACGCATACCGTCGATGGGGCATCGCTCCAGGGAAAACGAAAGATCTCATAGTTGTCAAAGTGGCCGTCTCGCCGTCGTCCACGGAATCGACAGCTGCAGCGCAGCCTGCTGCACATACACCAGAAGCCATGTGGGCGCACCTCTCCGAGTCAATCAAGGGCACACCAGTTCCGCTATCAGACGAGGAGATAAGCAAAGCGACAGATTGGCAGAAGATGCGTAAGTACTACTCGCTCAATAGCGTGCAGATGTTGTCCAAGATTGAGAGCGAGGAGAAGAAGAGGCAAGAGATGGAGAGGTTAGCGATTATGAAGATGGCGCTGAGGGGGTTATAGCGACGGTGTGTAGCTGTCGGCTAGATATATGGGTTGGATTCTAGAGGGACGTGCCCTGGCGCGGAATCTTGAAGAGCTATGGGACACGAGATACATATGAGCGCCATCCTTATAGGTATCTTCTTGGATGTGCCATGAAACCTCAATGATGAGGCGCAAGACAGATGTGATCGGTTCACAACAGTGGCTGCTAAGCCTGGAGGCCGCGACCAGACTCAAGGCGTGAACTCTACAGCAGCATCTGCCTTTCGCATTCGCCATCTGCGTAGACGGGGCCAATATTCGAACCCCAAAAGAAATCTGGTGTCGTATCATCGTGATATCTACCCCGAACCCCCAAAGTCTGAATGCTATGCTAAACGCCATCACAATCTCACGCAGTGCACAAGCCTACCCGAAACTCCAGAAACATCGTCATCAAACACCACGGTCGAGATCCCTCAAGCAAACCCGAAGAACCCCTTCACCCTCCTCACCACCTCCGCCCTCATCGCATCCCTTCCACTCCTCGTCCTCTGCACCGCATCCCTATTCTCATGCGCCCGCCGCAACAAATACTTCATGCACTCCCCCGTCGATCCCCAGACCAAATACTTGTAAGCGTGCAACTTCTTCTCCTCCGCCGCTTTCCCATCAGCTACCCGACCCGCAACCAACTCACAGGATACCTCATCCGCCATGCCTTGGAGTTGCGCAAACGCAACCTCTGTTTTGTCGTTGCCGCCATCGATAAGAGAGCGCGCCTTCAGGACGGAGCCACGGTTGTGAGAGGCCAGAACCATGTTGACGTCTGGGAAGGCCTCTGTGTCCTTTGCGTTAGGGGGGAGCTGAAGCGGGGCGATCCATTGTCTTCGCAGCAGAGCTTCTGCGATTCCATCGTAGCAAGCGTCGGTGTCGGATTTGGTATCGTGGATTAGATGGCGGGGATCGGAGCCGAGGTAGGCGCCGCGAACGAGCTTCACGCCGAGTGTAAAACCGCCCTCGCGAGCAGCAAGGAGATGGCGGGTGAGAGCCTCGGGTGTAGCCTTGAGATAGGCCTGGTAGGTACCGTAGACGATGGCTTTCTCGGGGGTGTTGAAGCGGCGCATGTACTCGAGGGTCCAGTCGTCGATTCCAGCTTGTACGGCTTGCTGCTCGGCATCGAAGAGGAGGCGCACGCCGCGGGAGGCAGCGAGTTCGCAGATTTGATCGATTGCTGAGGCGAGGGCTTCGGAGGGGGGAAGGCGCTGGGAGAGTGCGTAGAGGGCCTGACGGCCGGCGCCGGTGAACTTGAGGGCGACGAAGTCACCGGGGGAAGCGAGCATGACGGTTTCCATGGTGCCGTCGGCCCAGGGCTTGATCTCGGCGGTGATGCATTTCTGTGCCGCCGCGGAGCCGATCCCGTTTGACGTGAGATCTCTAGTCTGCGCGTCGGTGAGGACGACTTCCTTTGCGTAGCCGAGGATGACACCACTGAAGCCAATGTTCTTGAGGGAGGCAATGGTGTGGCGGACCTCGACGGCAGCTTCACCAGCGCAGAATTGGGCGTAGAAGGTCTTCTTGAGGATGAAGCGCAGGAGCGGGTTCCGGTCGGGGTTGAGAGCCCTGGTGTGGGAGTTGGCGAGAATCGACATGATCGCCAGCGACGGCGGAAGCAGGAACTTCGAAGACGAGACAGTCGTCGTCATAAGAGTTCGGAGAACGCTCGTCAGCGGCAGAACCGCAAGAGGTGCTCGCTTTGCCATCTCTTCTGATCCTGGATCTGGAGGGGTGTCCCGGAGTAAACTTGACGCTTCGTTAATTGTGAGGCTCTCTGTCGAAGATGGTCTGTTGGAAGAAGTGTGAAGTGCGCGAGCAGACCGCGGCCTCGCCGAGTAAACAAAAAGTAAGGCATGGTTTGGAGATGGAAGTTTGGTCCTCACGCCTGCCCTTGTGAGGCAGGCAGCGGGCCTGCTAGCTAGAGAATTGGACATCGAGGCCATGTGCCAACTCAATTAGCACTATCGAATGAAAGGTAGAGTCAATCGGCGGCGTGAGGGCACGATATGGACAATTGGCACGAGAGAGGGACAGGAACTGTCATTAGGAGGAAGTCACCTATATACACTTTCGGCTCCCAGCTCCCGCCGTCACCTCCCGACATCGCAGGTAGGGTTCCCCGACCATTCCAGCAAGCGGCGGGAGACGGCGACCGGGCCTGATTTGTTGCGTCAAGCATGTCCTTTGTCAAGGTTCCGGCTGATGCGGGCGATGATGTTATTGCCGCTTCCTTATCAGTCGTCACGTGGACCTCTGCGCCTCTGGAGGCCGTGGGTAGCCGCGTGCAGTGGAGAACTTGGCGTTCCTCGATGCTTCGGTGGCCTCGCCCGCGTGCAACAGCGAATTGAGAAGCTCAATGACAGCGATCGCATGCGTGGGGTCAATCAAGCTACTGCCGACGAGGAGCGACTCGAGCACGTCGAGCTGCAACGCCGTCTGAAGCCCGCCTCGGATGGACGCCAGGCTTGGATCGATGGTGCATTGCATAGCGTATTCCCTGGCGTATTGGTGGCCCCCAGCGTGGGCGACGATGCATAATCAGTCCAAATCAAGGGTCGAAATTTCGGCCTCGAACCCATTGGTCCCCAAGGCCTACGTCTGCGGTTCATGTCGGCGATGCATCCCCAGCCAATCTCCGTCTTGCGGCAGACGACGGAGCGGGGGCCGTGGTTGGCGAGAGGCGGGTTGACGCATCGACTCCCTTCGTCCCATGCAGGCCGGCTTCGTGCCACTCGAGCGGACGATGTCATATCATCTGGGCGCGCCGACACCGGGAGATGGAGAGGGGCCGTTGCCAACATGCTACATCGTAACGTGGGTCCGTGGTTGGCAGCGGCAAACCAACTGGCGCGGCCCCAGTAGTTCCGCAAGTTCTCTATGCCGCAGCATCCGCTGGTTACTCGACGGGTTGAGATGCGCTGCTTCCCAGCTTGCGTTTGACACAGTCGATGTATCCGATGGGTCGCCCCCTCAGCGCCCCGAGAGCGTCTTGCACTCCTCCGTAGAGCAACCCAATGACCACGGCAGTTTTTGTGGTCCGGGCAGCCATCGGCAGGGAGAATCGATCTGTGGAGATACAGTGTCAGCATGGTGGCCGCCGAGAAAGCGAAATACCTCCTTACTCCATAAGCTGAATCCGCCAGCAACCGTCACGCAGGACGTCAGTGTGTTCAACACATCTGCTGTCCCCCGATATGTGTCGAACATGTGCTCAATGCCCAGCATTGATGTTGTCCAGAAGGAGATCCTCATTCCCATCTTCATGCCTTCAACCATACCGCCTGACGCAACATGGTAGTTCTTGCTCTTGTGGTAGAGGTACCAGCCCGTCGTGCTGGTGGGAAGCTTGTGAGCGTGCTCCGCTCTGAACCGCAGACCCGCCATCTTGCTGCCCTGTGCCGTTCCAAGTGACCATCCGATAATAAACGAGATTGTCGTAGCTAGAGGTATCCGAAGAGCGGCCGGGAGCGAGAGGCGCGAGTTCTGATATAGCTTGTCCAATTCTTCCTTTGTCAGGGGCTCTTTGTCGGCAAGCCACTGCTGTTGGAGCAGAAGCTCCTTCTCCTCCTTGGTCGGCATTGTGTGCAATCGTCGATTTATCTCGGGGGCGCAGAGAAGGAGCCGGGTTTCGAGGGTCTAGGTTGCGAGTATGTGGATGCAGTCCTGCCAAAACCGTCGGACAGGGTGAAGACCAAAGAAGCATTCTACAGGCATTTCGCTTGGCAGAGGAGAAGTGGAGTTTAAAGCTCGAAGCTCCAGGTGGCCCAAGCTCGGGGCTTTGCACGCGACGCGTTTGCCCCTCCATCCCCACAATTCCATCATCCCAGCAGCCCAGCTCTTCGATCCTCCTCCAACACCCCTACAACACCACCGCCCCGGCCAAACAGCAGACAACTACCCCCTCTAGCCTCTCAAGATGGTGCGCTCCTTTTTCCATCGATTCAACCCGCCCGCTAACCACTCCCCTCCAGCCTCCCCGCCCCAAAGCCGACAGCCCCCACATCACCCTGCGTCTAAAGCACGGCATCCACACCATCTTCCTCTTCGCCGAGCCCAGCTGGACCTTCTCTAAACTGAGCGCCGAGCTCCTCGAAATCCTACGCGAGCGCTACCCCGAGGGTCTTTCCACATTGGAGACGACCAACCCGATCCCAGAGGACGCCAGAGTCGTATACGCCGTGTCGAAGAACCTTGAGGACCTGACGCTAGGGTGGAAGGAGGTCAAAGCCAAGGATGGGGATACCCTTGCGGAGAGGAAGCTGGCGGATTTGACTCCTGTGGCATTTGCGCTGCTGGATGCGGAAGATCCGGATGCCAGAGCCCAGTTCCAGGTCGATATTCCGATGCCATATGATGATGAGCTTTAATACCTGGTTTTGTTTTGGCGTTAGGGATGGGGATACCCGGGAATGATCACATAGGGGCGTTTGCTATCTTGAACCAGGTCAGAAGTCGGCGGGGTCAATTTCGCAAATTTTCACAGAGGTTGATCAAAAGGGACTGCATTCGGAGGCATAAAAGGAGGCGCTCACGATGGCATCGGAAAAGGGCTCCAGTTAGATTAAAGCACTTCGCTAAACAGTCTCTCTTTATGCTTGTCGGGTCGCTTCGCAAACGCCCTGCTCACACTCTATTCCATCTTCGCGCTCTGTTGCTCGCGTACAACGCTAGTCGACTACCTCCACCTCAGAGCCACCGTTGACCATCAAGAACCGAGCAGAACCACCAGTTCGCAACAACGCATCACTTCTTCTCCTCGCCCTGGGCCTTGTTTTTAGTGGCCACGCCCACCAACACACCACCTGGCAACATCAACCCCACGCCGCCCGAGTTCTTCGAGATCCCGACAAAGGTATTTCCCCATTTGAACCCGAGCCCGTGGGGTCCGTCCTCAGCCTTCTTCTCCCCAAAGTCGATCTTGACACGCAAGCCCCGCGGTTTGAAGAACTTCGCGTTCCACTCCTCAACGACACAGTTGATGCAGCGTTGAAAGGCGGCCTCGCTCTCGCCATCGGTGGCTGTCGGTTTGTCTAGGCTCTGGGTGCTCTTGGGGAGCAGTTGCTCCGAGAAGACGCGCCAGTCCTCATGAGAGACATCTCTTGTCTGCCAGGGGGCCTCGGGCGACGGGAAAGGGATCGGCGCTATTGAGGAGGAAAGCGCAACGGTATGCTCGATGACGTTACCGGGCGCCATTGTCGGAGCTGGACGCTTAGAAATGTATTCCATTGCTGTCGACTGGTGGTGGTAGAATATGATGGCTGTATCCTCGAGCTTGGCGTGACTGGTGAAGACGTCGAGTGGTTGGGATTTGACTCCTACGCACGGCGACAGCGACCCTCTATATGCTTGCGGGCGAGCGATTCGGATTCCTAAACTTGATTGCACGCTCTCGACTTGAGGCCGCCCAGTTGCAACTGGACTTATCTTGCGACTGTCAATGCCATGATGCTATGCCTCGTTCTGACACCCAAGCTGAACAGCGACTTTAGCCGGATGGCCATGGGAGGCCGTCCAGCAAGACCCTAAAACGGACAACGCTCGTGGTCTACCTCGCGTCTCCAATATCCATGCGATCGCCCTCGTGTAAACCTCCATCAACGTCCTCGAATCCACCGACCGACTGGGGGTGGGACTGTTTGCTACGCCGCGTCAACACTGTCGAACCGCCCACGACCGACTACAAGGTCTGGTCGAGGACCAACTGCCACTGCAATTTCTGGCAATTCTTATACTAGTCGATATTCATTTGAAGACGGTGATGGGCATGGTGACTAACAGCCTGCTGTCTAGAGCCGCGCAATGTCACGAATCCGCCGTGCTCGTGGCACGACGCGCACCACCCTACGCCAAGGTGACAAAATGCCTACCTCCTCGCCTTTTTGGGAGGTGAGCGCGAGCTTTCCTTCTCGTGCCTGATAATCTCTCTCGTGACCCGTATTCCATCCTGGGGTTTGGCATCTCGGCCCTCAGTATCGCCTTCCTTCCCAGCAAGTTCTCCTTTGCGAATCTTATTCGTCAGCTTCGACACCTTTTGTCGTCCTCCATGTCGGCTTGCGAACTCGGGATCACGGTACGTCGAATCTCCTGAAGAGGCAGCGATGTCTCGATTCAGCTCTTCCTGGCTGGCCGTGGCTCCCACCCCTGACGACGCGAAGGTCCGCAACGGATACACTTTGCCCGCCGCCCCGGGCGCATCGACGTGTTTGGCACTCCCTCCAGGTTTGGAAAACGATCCATCGCCACTGTGCTCCGGAATATAGCCATCGCTTCTCCCACCGCCTGAGCCCAGCCCTGGGACACCCCAATGCCTAAGCAACGCTCTCAGAGGAGGCAAACTCGCGCACATTATCCCGCAATTGAGCTCCACGACTGACCACCACGCTGAGGGAACGTTATCCCATGTCGGATCTGTCGTATTCGCAGCCGCGCGGAGGGTGAATAGCCTCACGATGGAAATAACGCAGGTGAAGAATCCCAGGCAGAAGATGGACGTGACGAGAATCTTTTGCCTCGGCGGGAGATGCAGACTCCTGATAGCCGGAAGCGGGACGCTGAAGATGATGAAGTCGGTGATGATGTTCATGATCGAGGTGAGGTAGAAGATCGAGAGGCTGTCGAGACAGACGGGAACTTGTGAGGGGATGAAAAGCGAGGTTGGCACGCACGCGAAGGCCACGAGAACGGACTGCGTCACGCCCCAGAGTGCGAGGAAGACGAGGAGATACAGGCAGACGATGCGAGTGCGGCCGCCGCCCGAGTCGAAAATGCGCCGATACTGGAAGAGGAAGGACATTTTGGTGATGATTTGGGCGAGGTTGTATATGAGCATGGCGGCGAGGAGACACTGAGGTTTGTTAGCGTGTTGAGGAGCGGCCGGTTGCACAGGAGGTACCTTGAGCTGGGAGATGCCATCTTCTGGGGAAACCATCCAGACGTGACGTCCGAGGGCATACTGCGCCTCTGCTTCGGGTTAGCAACGGCGACGACGCGCAGGTTGTGGTAACTGACGAAGGATTGTTGCGACAGACAGGCCGATGGACAAGATCTGCGCCAGCGCGATGGTGAGGTCATCGGCGCCGGGTGAGCGAACCACGGCGCATCGCGTGTAGAGTCGCAAGGCAACTAGAAGTGTCGATACGGAGACAAATGCGACGGATACTCCGACGAGGGTCGACACCGTCGATTCGGCGTCCAGCTCAGGGTTCTCGCCAGGGACCGGCATTATTATCGTGGGTTGCGACTCTCTCGACGACTTTCTCGCCCTGCCTCTGAGAAGGCTGGAGAAGACGAAGTGTCGCCAAAGACACAACACGGCAGCCTCCTCACCATAGAGGTTTTGCCTGGTCCCGAAAGGGGCCTCATCCCATCCCGCATCCCCCGATGGCCTGACATGGTGGCTTGACCCCCGTCCGTGCGCCGCAGGTTTCGAGATGCCGTCCGTCACCGTGACCATGCAGATCCAGCGATCAACGCACCGGGCAGCGGGACACACCCTTAAAAAATAAGGGGCGGGAGCAGAACACGCGGGGTAGGGTGGCGTCCGTAAGGCGCTGTCAGAGCTCTGCTGGGTCGCTACCACGAGTCGATCGATCGTTTGAAACCTCGAAACCTGTCGGCAATTGGCATCTTCAAGCACTGACAGAGCGGCAGCTGCCTCGACTCCATTTCCAATTTCCAACGACCAGGCCGCGCCGTTGCATGCAACTCTCTACAGACCAAGCTTTGGCGAACGGTCCCATCGATGTCACGACCCCTGCTCACCGGAAGCACGGAGCGTTGAGAACACCGACCGAGGGTGTCGGCCGACCTGGAAGGGTCAATTGCACCGGTGTGGCGGCACCGCCATCTCGAGCCGAAGGGTCGTGCGGTCGCTTCGCATTTCAATTGAGTCGGCGCAGTGTCGGTCTTAAAACTGAGGGTGGCCTATCGGAGGTGATGCAGAGATCCCGTCTCGCGTTGGTTCGACTCTCAGCTCACCACGGGAGGGAGATGAGGTGTAACCAGCGCAGCCAATAATTGAAGCAACAAGCGAAATGGGGTTCAAAGATCCAAAAACGAAGCATCATTTCCACGCTCAAACTTCTCTAGATTGTTTGAAGCTTAGTCATGAGTCGAATTTTTACGATGCGTCGAGATCCTGGTTCGATCAAAAGGATCAGCAGGCGCAACCAGGGCTTGGGCCCGGAGGACTGTTCGGTGTGCTTTGCGGGATGTGGAGAGCACTTCCCGGTCACACCGTTCTGGCAAGGCGGGTCAGGCTCCAAACTAACAGCATACGAAGAGCCTGGTGGTGCAAATGCAGCTAAAATATCCGCCAAACTACCTCAAGCTAAGCGCAGACATCAAAGCTAAGCGCAGACGTCAAAGCGATGCGCAGCAAAAGCGAGGAGATCAAATGACCATAGAGCTCAGAGCTGCAACAAAAACACGTCACCCTGTGCAAAGCTCTGGCAGGCATTCGAGCAGCGCCTGTATCCGCTGGGCGAACGCCCCAACCCTGGACCGCACGATGGCACACCACAAAAGTCGAGCATGCACCACATACTTAGAAGCTAGTCCAAATACTTCAAAGAGCGCATCAACTGACATATTTTTTTTAATCGCGATCCTGACTTCTGGCATGGCGGCGTGAGGGCGGACAGTGTCGGTCGTTTCCAGACCGCCTCCGACCCTCGAATGTGGTTGTCGGCCTTGATCCTTCTTCCACCATAACTGTTCCACTCCATATCGCAAACCAAAAGTGAAGGTTGTGTAGTGTAGTGGTTATCACTTCAGATTTTGAAACAGCATCTGCTTTCCCATCTTCTGATAACCCCGGTTCGAACCCGGGCACGACCTCATTTTTGCAATTTTACCCGGAAGGATTTCCGTTTGTAAAGGTTCCGAACGGAGCCACATGCGAAGGTGTCCACTATCGCAAAGCGATGACTCCGCCGGCCAGGAGATGATAGATCACGGTAGAGCAGCTCCCTTGAAAGCTTCATTGGGCGAGCTCCGAGTTGGATCGGCGGTGGACACGGGAAGGGTCCAGTCTGATGTGGAAGATGGCTCTGAGGGCGTTCCCGGTGCGTAACGGAGCGAAGATGACCACTTCCTTGCGTTTGCTCACAATGCAATTGTCGAGAGAGAAGGACATCTTCCAGCGACGATGCAGTTATTGTTCTGTGACTAACATTTTCTTGCCACACCCCGCAGTGAATCCGTTAGTGTAACATCACTTACTACCATCACCTCCGTTTCCGCCTTTGTCTGTCCAAATCTCCCTCATTGCCCATCTGCCATGTGCTAGGTCAAGTGTTGCATGAGTTGCAACGCATTCACATGATAACAAAGATGAACCTCCGAAGTCTGACAAGGTCCATCAGTGGCACATTGGAGGAGGCCGACGTTGAGACTCAGTTTGCAACGTGGTGTTTGTGTGACGTCGCATCACCCAACCGCGGACACAATCCTGTGCTCAAGATAGCATTAGGTAACAGCATCAAAGAAGTTTTTCTTGGATGGTAGTATCCAGTGTGGATACAGCGAATGGTGAGGCTCTTGCCTAGATCGATGTGAGAGGTCTGACTCCCCAACATGCCTTGCTTAACCTTCGGTTTTTCCCGTCGGGACAGAATCCGTTCAGCTTGTCACAAACAATGGAATTCAACGACCCACGCAGAACGTGTGACAATCACCAGAATTTGATGATTGCAACATTGTTAAGCTTGGGATCTCCCGAACTCCCGTCAGCTGCCTGAAGCAAACGGTGCTCCGTCCCACACCTCAGTTGCACCTGCCATAACACCGACATCCGTGTTTGCTCCTGTGACGGTGACAGGAGCGTTTGCTATTGCGACGGCGGGCCGAATAAAGCAAAGGCTGCTGAGATTTGGCCGCACGCCTGAATCAGATATCATCCAACGTTCCTTCCGGATTGGCATTTGCAATGGCGCCATCACGGAAAGCACTGGAGATCAGCAGCTCCCGCCGCAAGAAAGCGTCCGAGTTCCAATAGAATTGCTCATAGCTTACTAGCAGTCCATCTTCGTCACTTCCCTGGGGGTTTAAAGGCGTCCTCAGAACTTCTGGCCTGAGCCTTGGTCTTCCACTTGTCAAACATTCACCTTCACTCCTTTCAACCCTCAACCCACACCGGGAGAACCACTCTCTACGTCTTCCAAAATAGCCAGCCAGTGTCGTTCCCACATCAGTTTCACTCTTTTAGAAGATCGGTCAACGCGTTCCGGCACCAGCTCCACCAGATTCCGGCAGTAGTTTCGCCCCTACCGACGATCGGTCAACGCCTTGTAGCATCCACGATGAGGGTTTTTGCATTCTTTGCAGGCCTTCTGGTCTCCGCCTTCGCTCATCCGGCTTCGCTCGATACCCCGGCGGCAAACACGGTCACGCTTGGTACCGCTTCCCTTACGCAGGTTCCGAACCCCAACTACCGTGGCCGCAACGGACCTCGAGCGCTAGCCAAAATCTATCGCAAGTACGGGGTCCCATTTCCGAAGGATCTACAATTAGTCATTACGAGGCTCGACGACAGAGACAACGGCAGTGCTATCCTCACGCCACAGTCAAACGATCTCGAGTATCTATTCCCCATCTTGATCGGAACCCCCCCTCAGGAGCTCCACATCGACATCGACACTGGTTCCAGCGACCTCTGGGTGTTCAGCACTGAGATGCCCAAGGGCCAGATCAACGGACAGTCCACGTACGATCCCAACAAGAGCACAACCGCAGAGAAGATGTCCGGCGCCACTTGGCGGATTAGCTATGGCGATGGCAGCTCGTCCAGTGGGGTCGTCTATAACGATGTGGTGGAAGTTGGCAACATCAGCTTCGCCACCCAAGCTGTTGAGGCCGCGAAGAAGGTATCCCCCGAGTTTACCAACGACTCGAGCAACGATGGAGTCTTTGGGCTCGCTTTCAGCGGCCTGAACCAAGTAAGGCCTGAACCGCAACTGACCTTTTTTGACAACTTGGTCCCGAACCTCAACGAATCGTTGTTCACTGTCGACTTGAAGAGCGGCGAACGTGAGTTTCCCCCCTGATAATACTTGCTGTAGCAATGGGCTGACCCAAGCAACAGCCGGCCGCCTCAACTTCGGCTACATCGATCCCAACGCATACTCGGGCTCAATCGCGTACACACCAGTCAACGAAAGCACAGGGTTTTGGGCGTTTGAGACCCTGGGCTACACGATTGGCGATGGTAGTCTCAGAGAACAAAGCACTGCGGGCATCGCAGACACCGGTGCAACCCTGATGCTTCTTCCGCAAGAGCTTGTCGACGACTACTACAGCCACGTTGGCGGTGCGAGGTACGATAGTGATAACGGCGGCGTTACTTTTCGATGCGGCGCGACAGTCCCCGACCTCACGTTCCACCTTGCTGGAGATGACTCCACCGGCAACACCGGTATGTGCGGGAACTCCTCCTCCTCCTCCTGAGACTCAAATGGAATACAGTAGCTGACATCTGCCACCAGTTACCGTTCCAGGCGACTATATACGTTACGGAAAGGTGTACAACACGGATGGAACAGAGAGTGGACGGTGCTTTGGAGGCCTTCAAAGCAGCAACGGCTTTGGCATCTCCATTTTCGGGGATGTGTTCCTGAAGTCCACTTTTGCGGTGTTTGACGCCAAAGAGCCCCGTTTGGGCTTCGCTGAAAAGGCATTGTAGCACGCTGAAGAGGCATCGCAGCATGTAGGGAAGGCATTGTGGGAATCAAGGGGGGCATGAGCTGCATTCTTATGAGCCGTTGATATCATCGCCCGAGGACTTGGACGTTTGAGATAGAGTATGGGCTGGATTCCCATCAGGCGCTGATCTGATTCCCGCCACGTATTGATTTGATTCCAACCAAGGGTTGCAGATATGTCTGGCAGGCATTTATTACAATGAGACAAGCCCCTGAAGAAATAGTCGGAACGCGTTGGGTTAGTGTTGACAGACGCTTGACACCATGCAAACTGCCCCTCGATACATCGTCGAAGGCATATATAAGCAGAAGACATTCCGAACCAGACGAAACGCCCTCAATTTGTCGTCCGGGACACATATATCGGCCACCACAGACATCGTCACAGCACGAAAGATGCCGTAATACTACCATGCATGGGTATCTGAAAGACGGGGAAGCAATCTATCTTCCGCATTGTGAACTGCAAGCGAACGTGACGCTGCAACATAATGAAACACCTAGTACCCAGTACCGTGGTGCTCGTAACTGCCTGTGCACCCGAAGCCACGTTCTTGACGCCTTCGCAAGGCTTGCTGAAGATCATGCTCCCCGCCTTGGGGCCTGGCGGGTAGGACTGCAGGTAATGGAAATGCTACGTGGCGAGGTTGGCAGCGTGGCGTGCCACTGGCAGGAGTATGGCAACTGGCAGGAGTATGGATGATACGGGGAAGGATCCCAGGGCAGGGCAGGACAGGGTTGAGAACAGGGGTGTGATACAGTGGTAACGCCGCGTAAACTACCCAGGAAGACCTCGTCGCCCTCGCCCTTGAGATGTGTCGAACTCAGGAAGTTGGTGATCTGTCGGCCTCTCTAGGCTCCAGGAATCTACTGATAGTCGCCCAACTCTGGGGGAAACATGGTGCGTACAAGCTATCTACCTTCCCTGTGGACGTTAGTCCAGGCGCATGCATGGGTTCTCTTGCGCAACAAGGCCGTCAACCGATAAATGCAAGGCGGGGGCGGGTGGTGCTGGCCGGGCCTCGGAGTCGCTGTTTGCGGGAATTCATCGCCGAGGTTACTGGTCGTTGATATCCATATTTGGGAGCTGGGGGCGATACGAACGCCAGGCCTGAGCAGCGTTGACGAGATCGTGGAGGAGGTAACATGGCTAAGAGGGAGCAACATGGCCAAGGGATAAAGCTGCACGATAATGCATAGTCTGCTTGCCCCGCGGAGCTTGATTGACCTTGGCTACCCTCCAACATTGGACGAGGAGGGGGAGCGTTTCCTGGGATGTGGGAGGGGCTGGCATGTGATGGTACGACAGGATAAAAGTCAAATCAGGGCTACTACGTACCTGCTGCGTAGGGATAACAATGACTAAGATGAGCGGCGCTATTGGTGATAAATGTGTCTGGATGTCAAAGATGAGTGGATAGTATCCCTACTGGGTCTACCACACTGATATCGAGAAGGGCAGGAGGTATGTGAGCTCCCAAACCCTGGACGCGATGCATACGTGCTATTCGATAGGTGGGAGAAGCGAGCTCGTACGGTTTGGCCGCGGGCGAGGTTGACAGCGTTGTCGCTTGCCTTTCTTGTGCAAGTCGGGGCTGGGATCCGAGTGCCGGCTTGTTGGTTCGAATGGGGCATGGGGGCATTGGGTTGACAGCGCCCCACCCTCAAATTCGTTTCAACAGGCGGACAGCATGACCAAGAACCCCAAACCCCCGAAATGTGGGACGATGCGTCGTTGGACCGGGGTCATCGTTGGATATAGTAATGCGGTCGAACCGTCCCCATCGTGGAACCGGTCAGGAGTACGGGACTTTACTTACAACAGCAGGTGAAGGTACTGTTGGGGGCGCAACGCGAACGGTCTGCGCTACTCTCGTACATGGAGGGGATGTCGTCAGCAATCCAACGGGCTGATTTGCCAATTGTTGCTGATTGGGCGCTTGTCGGCGCAGATATGGTCTCCCTCCTATCTGGTGGCCGCAACCGGGCTATCGTGGCGCGCGAGGCGCAGAGACGGGCGCCGTCGCAGGGAAAGGATCGAAAGAGTTGATTGACCGGGACGGAAGGGTGCTCGGCGGCTGTATGGGCGAGGCACGAAACGGGAGGCTCTTGATGGCGGTACCTCGAGAATGCATGAGGTCTGGGAGATTTCCCTTTTGCGGCCCAGTCAGTCTGCGTGTCGCCCGTTGCATTTTGGGGGTGTTTTTTGCATCCCACCTGCCTGTTTGATGTGCCCGCTTAGCGCCGACATCAAGCTTCCATGGCGTGCATTTCTCTGATCCACTTGTTGGGAGCTAGGGTGAATTTCCACATCAGGGAGCTGCCAATTCGATCGCCGAGCGTGGGAGACCTGCGCGCAGCCGTAGGGGAGCCCCTGTGGCAAGAATTCAGTTCCAATGAGAGAAGATCTGGTTCCAGACCGACGACGCGGAGAAATGCACAGCATTCCTTGAAGCTCGAGGGGCAACTGAAAGCATTGTGTAAGGGTACCAAGCAAGTTCCATGTGCCCAGGAACGCCAGTGGGCCGTCGGGATTGGGCGGGTGGTTCCACCACGCGCTATTAGCGGGACCCGCCAAGGCTCCACATTCCGCTGCAGGCAAGATCGCACCTGCCTGCTTTCGACAAGGGGGATTTCTTGAATGCCCCCGCACTCGGCCATCAATGGCAGCGGGAGCGCTGATGAGCACACCCTCGGCTACTTGAGCAGCGTGTGCCGTGACCGCCACCTAGGAGAATCGGCTTGGTGCCCCTTGGCGGGAAAAACAAGAGCTTGAGCCAAGCCGGCAGTCGAATGCCACGAGCTGCTCGGCGTGTCAAGCTTTTCCCGAAACTGGCGGTGCCGTCCTGAGGATTGAACTTCCACGCTCGGCACCAAGTTCGGTGCGAGAAGATGCCACTGATGCGTCCTGTCGTGGGTGGCGCAACCGGCAAAGCGCGCATGCTCGATTTAGAGACATGCGGTAGACTGATCGGCGCCTTACTCGACGATGAGCGGCCAGCAACGAACATCTATCGGCGACTGAAGACGGGCCAACCGCTGGCCGTTCCCAGATGCTGCCATCCGACCTGCCTAATATGGCCGACGTGGTCGGCTCCGGCAAATCACCCAATACTCGCGAGTGGAGATGTCACTGCTTTTGCGCACACACGTCTGCTGCTGTCCGAACACCCTGGCAGAGCGTTTCATTCTTATCGCAGCGATGGCTTGGGACTGAGCCGAGACCTGCCCGCCTAGGTTTCGTGGCGAATCTGGGTGGATTGCCAACGCCGCGAACATGCCATGCCCATGCCATGCCATGCCTTTCTCCCCGTCTCGTTGCATTCACTTCCCTCCCGAACGCGACTCCCCTGTCTCAGAGGCCGAGGCGTGTTGAACCCGGCTCGCCCCAAGGTCGGATAAATATACTGCATCCCGTCATCCTGGGTTTTGCTTCCGTCTTCTGCACCGACTGTACCACCCATTATTTCGTCGTCTCTGGCCGTCGCGCGAGAGACCCCGGGTCACCATGGCGGACGAGAAGCAAACCACCACCGCCACGACGGGCAGCAATGTCCATCCATTCGCCGAGAGCAACCCGCCCGTGGAGAAGTCGTCGCCCGAGATCGTTGGCGATGTTAAGGACGAGACCCATATTGACGACCTTAAGATTGATGTCACCGGAGAGAATGTCGAGGAGGATCTCTACAAGCCGCTGCTCATGGTTGACGAGATTCCCCATGAACCGAATCCGTTGACGATTCGTGCCGTTGTCACCGGCTGCATCCTTGGATGTCTCGTCAATGCTTCTAACCTCTATCTTGGTAAGTGAACTGACGCCCAATCCCTGACCTGGGCAGGATACTAACCTCGGCGGCAGGTCTCAAGACTGGCTTCACCTTCAGCGCCAACATGTTCGGCGCCATTTTCGGCTATGGTATCCTCAAGTTCCTCGAAAGAGTGGGCGGTAACCTTCCCATCATCGGCGGTGTCTTCGGCCCCCAGGAGAATTCCATCATCCAGGCTGCTGCTACCGGAGCTGGTGGTATTTCCGGCATCTTCGTTGCTGGCATTCCTGCCATGTACCAGCTCGGTGTCATGGGCGAGGGCCGCAACCCGCGCGATGACATTGCCGCCATCTTCACTATCACCATTGTCTGCTCCTTCATCGGCCTCTTCTACGTCACTCCACTCCGCAAGTTCTTCATCATCCAGGTCGCGCGCGAGTTGAAGCTCATGTTCCCAACGGCCACGGCTGTAGCTCTGACCATTCGATCGATGCACGCCGGCGCCGCTGGCAGTCTTGATGCCATCAAGAAGCTCAAGTGCATCATGTACTCCTTCGGCGCGGCCTTTGTCCACCGCATCGTGTCGTACTACGCCGTCGGCATCCTGTACGACTGGCACGTCTTCACCTGGATCCACATCTGGAGCGGCTACACCAGCTGGGCCATGAACATCGAGTCCTGGGGCTGGTACATGGAGTGGACCCCCGCCTTCATCGGCTCTGGTATCCTCATTGGTCTCAACCCAGCCATCTCCATGTTCCTCGGCTCTCTGACTGCCTGGGGCTTGATCGGCCCTCTGCTGGTGCACTATGGCGAGTGCATCGGCCTCGACGCTTCCGGCGGCGATCCGAAGTGGGACGGCTACTACACCTTCTGGTCGCTATCCAAGCTCGGCGAGCGAACTCCCTCTCCCCGCTACTGGATGCTCTGGCCCGGTGTCATGGTCATGGTGTGCTGCTCCATGGCCGAGCTCATCATCCAGTGGAAGGTGATCTGGATCGGCGTCAAGTCGGCCTGGAACCAGACCTGCATCAGCATCAACCAAGCCCTCGTCAAGCGTGGAAAGGAGAGCAAGTTCTTTGCCAAGCACGGCGAGGTGCGCGACAATGAGTGGCACATCGAAGACCCGGCCCCACCAGAGCAACAGGTCAAGCACTGGGTCTGGATTGTTGGCATGATCTTTACCACAGTCCTGTCCATTCTCATCTTCCACTTCCAGTGGGAGATGCACGCAGGCCTTACCATCCTTGCCATTGTCCTCGCCTTCCTCTTCTCCTTCCTCGCCATCCAGATCGGCGCTGTCACTGATCAGACTCCCCTCACCGCCGCCGCCAAGGCCTCGCAGCTTATCTTCGGCGGTGCCACTTCCAACCAGGGTCTCGACGTTCTGCACGCGCAGAAGCTCAACTTGGTGGCCGGCTCTCTCGCGTCGGGCGGCGCTGGTGTTGCTACTGAGCTTACAGCCGATTTCCGCACTGGTTTCTTGATTGGTACGCCTCCGGTCAAGCAGTGGATCGCACAGGCAATCGGAACCTTCGTGTCGGTCTGGCTCGCCCCCGGCCTTTTCGTGCTCTTCACCTCCGCCTACCCCTGCATTTACGACCCTTCGCTCTCTGAGGGGCACTGCGCCTTCTTGGTTCCGTCCGTTACCGCCTGGGCTGCCGTCGCCCGGGCCGTCACCGACCCCAACGTCAAGATTCCCCTCTCCAGCGGCATGTTCGCCATCGCTATGGGTATCGTGTCCATCGCGCAGGTCGTTTTCCGTCACTACTACTTGGTCGGTCCCCGCGAGAAGTACCAAAAGTGGCTTCCCAACTGGGGTGCTATTGCCCTCTCATGGGTCATTCCGGCTCCTGTCTTCGCTAACGCCGCTCTGGTCGGTGCCATCGCCGCCGCCCTCTGGAGGAAGTACAGCTTCCGCACTTGGGAGATTTATGGCTACGCCCTTGCAGCCGGTACGTCGCCCCCCATAAGTTTTGCCTCGAGCATCGTTGCTAACTGCGTCGCTAGGCTTCATCGCCGGCGAGGGTCTCGGTGGTGTTATTGGCGCCGTGCTCACGCTCGCGGGCGTCGATGGTGCGACGAAGGGCACCCAAGTTGGTTGCCCGATGGGCGCGTGCTAAATCGCACTCGGTACCTAATCATGTCTCGTGTCGATGATATCCATCAAAAGCGCTGTATTTTTTCTGTGATACCTGAGTGGATTAGCATCAACTCACCACCACCCTTAGCGCAGTATAGGCATCTTCTGTATCTGCAACTTGCCTGTCGCGCTCTCTTGCTGTCGGTGGTTTACATGTCTGCCGCTGACGTCGTTGATGTTCTTAAGCCGCATGGGTAGTCTCCTGGAACGGCGACTCGAACAAAAGGGGAACGTCGTCCATTTAACCTCGCCCGCGTCATCTGACCGCATGGCTTAGCACCCCCTGGGCTGACTTGGCTTGCATGCCAACACCACCCCCCTGTTCGTGAACGGCGCCTTGTGCAACATTGGCAGTTTAGCCTGAGGCTGCAACACGAGACAAAGGGTCGTGCGACAGTATGCTACGTCAATAAGGAATATGCCTTGAGAGGATATCCAATTTGCTGCCGCGAGACTGGTGCTCTGTGCCGCAAACGTGCGTGGTTGTTGTGCGGCTACTTTTCGGGAGTGAGGGCTGTTTGTGCAGCCGGTTCGTATTCGTGCAGACAACCGGCCTTGATGGAGTAAGGGTTTGAAGCGAAGGGAGACCGAATGATGTTTTCCTGAACGACATCAAGAGCGTCGTCAAGATACAACTGGTTGATGGAAGAGGTGTACTTTGCTGTCAAGTGTGGAGGGTTTAATTACGTGGCGACACGGTAGCTGAGGATGAGACCCTTTGTGAGGCATGGATGGAATTGGACTGCGCCAACACACAGTCTCCCAGGCTTTCGAACTCGAGAATCTTGCCAACGATGCCCTGTCTCTTCACGGCCAGTACTGCGATAACAAGCTCAAGTCGCTCTGCAGCCTCGATACTGTTACGCCTGGCCGCAGAGGGTTTCAAGAACTGGAAATCCATCACATGGCCGCTGTGTTCCGCCGATACGATCTGGGCAGCGCTGGTGGTAATTCGTGAGGCCGCTCCGCCAAGCGCAGCCAGGAGGATGAGACTCCGACCCGCGCCAGCAAGAAGGAGAAGACCAATCGGTTCAAGAATGGTCAGGATGGAGGCAGGATGGAGGGCGACTGGCCAGGAAGTGACTCTTTGTTTTTTTTCTTTTCTTTTCTTTTTTTTTTTTTTGGGGGGGGGGTGTGGGGGTATCATCAATAGCGGAGAGAGAGGGGGAGGGGGGGTTCAAATTCACAAAGAGAACAATGGTATTGTTGTTATGCCTATTCCTATCCAACTGATCCCACACTTTACATGTAACCGTCTTTGCCGCGACCTCAACCCGCTTCTCTTGGATCTCATGCTTATCGTCACTCCCTTCCCCAACGGTGTCTTCCGTAAGAAACTTCGCGGGCGCATCAGTGACTTAGCTACAGCTGGTCCATTTCCTCGAGGGAGATTCCTTTCGTCTCGGGCACAAAGAACCAGACGAAGAAGAACATGCTGAAGCAGATGCAGCTCATGACCTTGACAATTCCATAAATTCCTGTGCCGAACAAACTCGTTGTTGTCCCCTTCATGCCCAAGTTCTTGAAGATGGTCGGCGCGTACGTATTGATGGCGTTTGTGCCGGTCATCTGCTGGCAGACTATGAGTGTGATGCTGACCAAGACTCGCTTCCTGTCACCGGCAATCGTCCGCATCTCGCGCTGCAGATTCCAGAATGTGGCATCGCCGATGAGCCGCCGCTCGTGCTCCAGCTGGTCAACAATCTCCTGGAATTCTTCCTGGATGTGCGGGTGGTCTGGAGGCAGGCTTCTGGTTCGAGAAAGAATTCGGTTGCAATCTTCCCATCTGTCTTTACGCGCCAGCCACGGGGTGATTCTTGACAAAGGAGCATGAATGCGCAGAGGAGGACAGCAGGAAGGGCTTGGATCGCCAGCGGGAAGATGTACATGACCTTCTTCCCCGGGAAATGAAATTTGGCAGCGTAGTTGATCCAGAAGGCGATCATGCCAGTAACGATGACGCCCCAAAATCACAGATGAACCCCAGCCAAAGGACATCGCACCGAAGCAGGCCTGAGGGAGTTGGCGGGATAGGACAGTCGAAGAGAGGAGACGTACAGAGCAAGCCAAAAGATATACCCTCCACCCGTAAATCTCGGGGGAATCCGAGGCCATTGGCCCCGTTCCTCGCGATCTTTTGTAGTAACCGTCCCATCGACCGCCGAGCTTGGAGAATACTTACCAAGTTGCCTAAGCTTCGTGGCTGACATGAATGTCTTGGGAGTGTGGCCGCAATGCAACACTAGCGGGGTGCTGGAGAGCTCCGATTCCGACGACATGCGTTCGTTCGGGGCGGATTGCTGAGAGGAGCGCGGAGGGCATTGTGGCGAACGGCGACATTCGGGCGGGGGAGGCGGCAAGGGGTGAACCTCTCCCTATCGATCCCTGTTGCTTGACGCTGGTGAAGTAGCCGGCGGGTTGGCCACGAAGCAGCTGGCGTGTGGGGGTGGTTGGTTCGACGGCGTTACGCGGGGGCGGACGGGAGTCGGAGCAGATCCTTGTGCGAAAAACTGGCGGCGCAGACAGAGGACTGGAAGGAGATGTTGACGAACAATGGTTGCACCGGGTGAAGCTGCAGGAATCAGGTTGTGTACCTAGGCGAATTAGAGGGATGACGTTGGGGTGGGTCAGAGACTTTCTTTGTTTTGTTCTTCTTCATCTTCTTTGGAGAACCCAACATCGAGGTGTCTTGTGTGAACACTCAACGAGCCGCCTTTCTGGCTTTTCCAGCTTTGACAAGCTTTGCCTTTTTGTTCGCGAAAGCTGCCGTTTACGAGTGAATTGTTGCAAAGTTGGGTTGCGCAGAGACAAAAGTGGTAGGCCCCACCGCCTTTGTTTTTCTTTATCGAGGCGAGGAAATCTAGCGGACGGACCCAAGACCTTTCCCAAGATGCAAGCACTTCAGCTCGATCAACAACCTCACATTCCCAGTATTATTCAAGCGATGAATACCCTCTGTGACCAGTCACAGCGGTTGGAAAACGTGCCTGGTGTCGTGGACGGCCAGGCCATCGCAGCCGCCATCCAGCAGCAGACGCAGCAAATCATACAGCAAATCGTACAGCAGTTGGAGCCGTGGTTCCAGCGGATAGAGAGTCGGCTCGTCACCCCGCCCTTCTGCCCTCTTAACTGTGGTTTTGGTCTGTTTTTAACTGACTGAATCAAAAACAGGCTGATCAATTTCGAAACCGCAGCCGCTAACGCGCGCACCTTCGCAGCCAGCAGCTCGGTTGTTCCTGCCCCACTTGAGGCGATCAACACGGGGAACCCAATCCCTGACTTTCCTCGAACAATAACTGATCTCCATGCTCTCAATGGTATAAGTTTTCCTAGCCACCTCCATTTCTCCATCGACAACCATAAACGTACTAATCTTTTCTCCAGGTGCTCACGCCAATGCTATCTTAGCCGCCCTCGGTACTACCCTTCCCCCTGGTACCCAGTTGCGGGCCAAACGCGAGGCCATCCTCCGGAAGTGGATCCATTGATGACGGCAGCCTACCCAATGAGAGAAGGAGCACGGGGCATTTGCGGGCGTGGTTGAGGGGGTACATGTGTTGAGCCTTGCTTAGGGGAGGTGACGAGCGCAAAACCCCGTTACCGAAATAAGGGTTGCTTGCTCTTGGGCGCTCACGAAATGGGCGTGGCTCCTCCGGGATCCAGCTAGTTGGTTGTATTCGTAGCGCGAGGAAAGCTTGGGCGTCCGACTCCCATCCTTACCCTTTTCATGCGTGCGTGTGTGAGAAATCTAGAACGTGGCGACTGTCGATCCACAGCTTCGTGTGTCACCAAAGGGGAAAAAAAAAAGAATCCATGCCAAAGTTCCCCGTCACCGACCAACAATAAACCTAACCTTTATTAATCCACAACTTCGGCAAACTCAGTTATACGGCGACAACTCACTCATATCCGAGCCGAAGATGACTCTTTCGGTCAAGTCCTGTTTCGTTGTGGATAGACCCAGGGATCTTGGAATTGGGTGGACTCTGGGCACTTGAAGCTTCTCCTTGGACTCACTCCGGGTTGGAGTCACCAGCGTCTTCCAGACCAGTCATCGTGCACTCCGCGGACGTAGAGAGAAGCTTCCCGACATTCTAATGTTTCTCACACACCACTGATAACCTTTCTCGGTGTGTCTGGTGTGATCGTGGCCATCCTGGTTGGTTCCTAGTGAATAGGAAAGAAAGGGTTGTTGGGATGCAAGGATAGAGGAGGGTCCAGTGCAAGGTTCTGGGGAGGCTACTCCGGAAGCTTTGAGTACCGGGGAAGTTTCCAGCTCGAACAAAAGGACTGGAAACCTACCTTGCTCTCTAGAAGAGAGTACTGGCGCGGGGCGGCGGGAGTGTGTGTGAGAGAAAAGTCTCGCGGAGGTAATGACGCGCACACTCTGCCGTGTGCCGCTAACTGGCACGAAATCCCCGAAGTTGTTTGCCTGAGGCATGAACCTCATTCAGGCATCTGATAATGGCAAGGCCGAAGGGCAAAATTTGACCACTCCAGAACCCACGTCACTCTGTCTCGTTCCGGAATCAGAAATCCCCCGGTTGCACAGTGGCGTCTTAAAATTAAGCCTACCAGCGGCGGGAAGTCAACTCCACGTGGAGAGCTAGCGCCACTGGAACCAACGTCGCTTACCTTGGATCATCACAAGCCCACGCGTTTTCCCCCCGCAGCTCCCTGTCAAGAGTCGCCTCAAGACGACCTAGCCGTCATTCCGAAGGGTGCAAGGTCAAAGAAAAGCTTGCACCGATGTGCAAATCAGAACACACCCCGATTGCTTGAGCTTTGGAGTCCCGACAAGCTCACACTTCCAGAGTTGAGCCTGGTCGTGCCAGCGTCAACGCTTCCCAGGCCTTCACCAACCCTTTTTTCTGCTCCCTACCAAGCTGGGGGTGCCAGCAGACAAACGAGAGGGTTGAGGCTTGACAAGATGATGGATCGCGTTTTTTTTGTGTTTTTGTTTTTTTGTTTTGTTTCTTTTTTTATTATTAAAAAAAAAGGTGAAAAACTGACTGTTCTCCTGCCCCTGCTGCCCCTCCCGCCCTTGCCGCCCCTCCTCTCCATGCTCCCTATGCTTCCCGTGCTCTGCGGCGTTCCCGTCCTCTCTAGTCTCCACAGCATGGTAGGACCTAGGTGCATCTCCCACTACAAGTGGAAGATAAGAATGGACAAGATGGCGGTATAGTTCATGCCAGCTATTCGCCAGCGATCCGCCAGCTATCCGCCAGCTATCCGCCAGCTATCCAGACCCAGTGCTTGACCTACTGCTCTAGCGGAGCCGGATCCTCGATGCACCACTTACTATCGCGCTCCTGGCCGTGCTTAGCAAAGAAATTGCTCTCCGTCCCATGGGCCTGGGGCGCCGGAAGAGAGGAGAGGAGAGGCGAAAGACATGGCGAGGACAACTGAAGGGGGGGGGGGGGGGTTCTTGAGGGTGAGAACGGCGATGGTCGAACAAGTTCAAAGGGGCGGCAAAGCGCAGTGGCACGCCTGCCTTCGGTCCCAGCGAGAGCTATGGGGGTGGGTGGGTGTCTGGATCGCTTGAGACAGCCTTTGGCGGGCATCACGCTGGGTGGTGCGGGGCGGGAGGGGCAGGGGATGGAGTGCAAAGAGGAGGAGGAGTGGGTGATGTGTATCGGGCACCGTTCTCTCTCACTGTGCAACTAGACACTCCGAATCGTCACCTCGGCCACCTCACTCTCTGTCACCACCGCACATGGTCAGCTGCATAGCATTATCTAATAACGTCTCGACCACTGGCCCGAACTTTTGAAAAGTCCTGCTCGTTTTTACGCCACCCCCCTTACCTTCACCGACCCCTTAAGTCGTCCTCACCATGTCTTTCGCCAATCCTCTCATCCCTTCCGGCGCTCACGGCCACTAGTTGGGGAGGCTGGGCGGTGGAGAGAAGAGAGGACGGGGAGTACAGGGACGGCGAGGAGGAGGGAGACCCTGGGGAGAAGGGCCAGGACGGGGAGAGGGGAAGGAGATGATGCCACTCTGGTTGTGGCATGGACCATGGGGGTAAATAACGTCTCCGGTAATCGCGCAGCGGCCTGCAACCACCCTGAAATAGGGGTATACTTCGACGGTGGTACACCCGTCGTCGGCCCCGGCGAGGGCCCCAGGGTTCTGGGACCGCTTGAGACAACTTTTTTGCAGACGTGCGACCAGTTGGGGGACGTGGGGTCCTCGAAGGGCGCCGAAGAGGGTATGGCAAAAGCCGGGGGAGCTTCAAGCCTGAGGCTGACACTGGCAAGACCATGCTGAATTCTGAAACTGCCCGTGTGGTACCTACGAAGTACCTACGAAGTACTGCGTGGCAACCCGAAGCTTACAAAGAGTCTATTCCAAAGTGTCAAGTTTGCCATGTCAATTGGCCGTGCTTCGGAAAGAGCTGAGGAAATTTCGAAGGGCGTTTTCAGCGCAGACTCTCGAGAAGGTTCGTTCCTGCATGACTTTTATTTAAACTTCATAGCTGTTTCCTGTGTGATAGATGTCACCCAACATTGAATCCAAACGCCACCAACTTTTTTTTTTTTTGACTCCAAATCCAGAAACTGTGAACCGGGTCAGACTGCCCGGTTATCTAGAGGCTTCTAGATGGTATCGACCAAACCTTCTCAGCGTCGGACGCTCTTCTCTGGGCGTTGTCTGAAGAACTATAAAGACACGTCTGCCTTCCTGCTCGAGGCCTTCTTCCTTTTTTTCTCTCACCAAGCCGCATTCAAAACGTTCAGATTGCTTCCCTGATTTCAACAGCCCTGCACGTATTTCGCCTACCCAATTCGTTAACGTCGACAATGTCTTTCGCAAATCCTCTCCTCCCTTTCGGCGCTCCCGGCCTTGTAAGTACCTTTCTCTTTATGCCTCTTAACCCCTTTTTCCATGCCTTTCCCTTCCCCCTTGAACCCCTTTCCCTTCCACTCAAAGCCTTCTCACTGTCCCTCCAGGGCCTCTGGCTATCACCAGAAGCCTTCGGAACGTCACTTGAAGTCATTTGACTGCACCTTATCCTGTGTTTGGCGATCCCCTCTCCTGTGCTCAACTGCTTCCTTCCATGCCTTTTCCTGCTCTTGGAAGGCCTCTGGCTATCATTTGAAGCCGTTTGACTACCCCTTGTTATGTTTTTGACGAGTTCTCAATCTGTGTTTCGCGAGCTTCTGTCCTGTGTTTGACTGTTTCCCGCTATGCGTTTGGCAACCCCTTGAGGGCGTTTGACCACCCCTTGTTACGCCTCTGACCGCTCTCTTGAAGTCTTTGACTGAAAGTTTATGTGTGTTTTAGTATGGCGCGGTTGAAGCTGCCCCGGCTTTCGCCAACCCCTTTTCGGCGCCCTTCGGGGCCGCCTCCTTTTTTCAGGAGCCCTCTCCCGAATCCCGTGACGCCCTTCGGGGTCACCACGTCCCCCTTCACCAGACCGGCCTCACACCTGTCAAAAGTTGTCTCAAGCGCCCCCGGCACCCCACCAGAGCCCTCGCCGGGGTCGACGACAGGCGTGTCAGCCTCGAAGTAGACCCCTACTTCGGGGTGGTCACCGGCCGGTGTGCCGTTACCGGAACCGTCGTTTTCCCCCACGGTAGGCGTGACAAGTCAGAGTGGCACCGCCGCCGTTCCACCAAGGAGAGGCCAGATTGGACCTCGGATCTCGACGAACCAATGACGGGCGTGTCTGACGACCAGGATCTCGCTGCTGCTGAGAGCCTGGCCGAAGAGGACGAGTTGGACCGGAGACTATTTGAGGCCGCCCAGAACTGGGGCAGGAACAAGGCCGAATGTCCCGTGTCCCGGAAGCACGATCGATGGTTCCACCCCGCTGTGCTCGAGTCCAAGGCTCAGCGGCACGTTTGGAACTCCTAATTCCCCTCCCGTCCCGCTGGCAGACCCAACATGACGGCGGACCCCAGAGGCTGCTCTGAATCGTTTCTTACTCGCATGCAACGATTCGGCCTCGCCCCCTCGACCAAAAATCTTCAGGTTGAGGGTTTTTCTTTCTTACACCAGTCGCTTTTTCTCACTAGGCGACTTTCCGGAGAACGACCAGCATGCGACTCACCGAATATCACAACCTCCGGACTGGCACACCCTCGCGTACAGGACGACCTCAACAGTTCCTCGCACGATCATCACCCCCCCACCCCCCCCCCCCCCCCCCCCCCCCCGATTTTACCCGCTTTCCAGAACATCCGCTACTCGGCTTGCTGCACACGGTCAGTGTCAGGACAACAGGCGGCCAGTAGACTTCGGCGCGATCCATGCGTTTTCGACATCCTTGGACCAGTCATCACATCATGCGCATGCGACCCCGAAGGAAGGAACCCAGAACACAAACATTACTCGAACCCGAATCAGACCCGGCTCCGATCATTTTTCTTCTAGAGACGTTGATCCCCATATTCCCGATTGCGGCTTGAAGCGAACTGAAGGAGGCTGAATGCACACCAACCGCTCGAAAAACACCCACCCAAACCAAACCAAACCCAAGGGCTGCAAACTACTTGTGGAAGGCCTGATTCAGCTATCCGGAGGAAGAGCAGAGATCTTCTTTTTTGGAACCAAGGACTCCCCGCCTCGAACAGAATTCCCGATCGACGAGCTCCCAAAGAGCATAAGCACCTACTGCTGGCGACCTTCTAACAGCACGGCAGGCTGCGGAGCACCCACCCGAACAGCAACGCAGCGATGATCACCATTTCTGGCCTCTGGTTCATCTGATTCTGACCAAGCCGCCTCGCCTGACGCCAGTGAGCGGAAAGATCTTCCCGCGCAGGACGAGATGACCCCCCCTTTTTTCTTTACCATACCAAGCACGATCCTCTGTCACGCCGAGCGGACACGATCCAGCAGCAACCCCCGGCCACCGATGAGCTCACATCGGCAGCGAGCGCAACTACAAAGCAAAAACTCGATCGGCCACTCCCGAATGATGTCGGGAACCAGAACATTACCCACCCGTTCCAAGTCTATAGCGCGACTAAGTCGTACTCCCTGGACGCCACTCTACCCATCGCAAGCTCTAGCGATACCAGTTCACAGAACAGAACAGGACGCCACCCATCTTGAGACACACACCCACCCCCACCGAGAGAGATTGAAAGACATACGACTACCGACGACGAGGCGTGAATGCCGGCGACACCAACCCCCTTTTCTCTTCCGAGATACCCCTACCGAGCCTGCGGGCAAACCCATACAAGCCTTTTGGCAACACCCCACCTACAATACCGCGATGGCCCTTGTGGACATTCGCGGCGGCCTCTGAAGATACATGCCGCGGGCGGCGGAATCGGACTCTGCAACCTCCTCGTGGTGCCGCCTGGGAACCTGGTGCCTCTTTGGGGAGGTGTCAGAGCCAGTGCAGAGACGTCTTTTTCTTTTTCATGATCCCTCATCATCCTCATTCTCATCCCGTCCTATCTTCATCATCCCTTGTGACACTCGTCCTGATCTCTTGTTACACTGATCACCATCCCTTGTTACACGTATCCCATCCCTTGTTACACGTGTCCCATCCCTCACCACCCTCAGCCTCATCTACTTCTTCACTCTCATCCTCAGCCTCATCAGCCTCATCAGCCTCTTACCCCTGATCCTGCACATCATCCTTATCGTCCATCTCATCCATTTCTTCCTTATCGTCATCATTCAAGTTCTTCACCTTATACATTTCTCAACTATCCTTATCACCACCACTTCCATTAATACCATCCTTCGTCATCCCCACCACCACCACTCTCCACCGTCACCGTCACCGTCACCGTCACCGTCACCGTCACCGTCACCGTCACCGTCACCGTCACCGTCACCGTCACCTCCATCCCCATTTGTCATCACCAACATATCCGCCATCGCTACTAACAGGTGCATCTTGACTTGGCTTCACTCTACTTCATGTCACTTGTATTGTTGCGACATGTTTCGTGAGTGCAAGATGTGTCAACTCGGGAGTGATTCCAAGGTGATACCTCCATGACATTAGTTCCTCACAGTCTTTACTTGAGAATGACTTAGCGGCGAGTTAAGCAGCTTGGGCTTTAAGGATTTGGGCAGTGCCACAGTCACTAGCGCGAAAAGAGAGCGAAACTATGGAGGAGCAGGTCAAGATTGAGGAGACCATCACGATTGAGACCTATGAAGCTCCCTGGGAGCGTTTGTTAAGGGCCGCAACGCCCCGCTGAATGATGGGGTGCGGAACATGAGCAAAGTTTGGAGCGGCGCAAGACTTGATGTCTTGACAAGCCGGGATATGGAAGGCACGGCCAGTGCACGGCTAAAGTCCCCAACTCCAGCTCTTCCGCCCCCTATTTTCAGCTTCACTCATACCAGGACAAAGACGATCGAGTGTCCCGCACAAAGGGCTAAAAGCTATTGTTGAACGGCCCACCATCTATCACCTATTGTTCGCTATCCCCATTCCCACCTTCATGTATCTGCAATACCACTGAGGGTAGGTTGAGGTTCCCCCAACGGCTATTAAAATGGCCGATATGACGCCAATGCGGCAGCACGCACGCCGAGTCAATCTGGCTAATACACGGCACAAATGACCCGCCTCGCCGGAGCGCCTCCCCCACAAAACGGCACCCAGTTGTTCGGGTCGAGCTGTGCCGAGCTAGTGGTTGATGTCGGACGACAGGATGTAAGTCGGATACCTAGGAGTTATATTAAGTGCAGCCAGGGCAACGGTGTGTGACAACCCCCCTGTTTCTTTTTTTTTTTCTCCGAGGTCCTTCTTTCAGGTACTTCCCCCATGAAATTCGCCAAGATGAAGAAGGCAACAACTACCTTCCTCCTCTCCACCCTCGTCGCAACCGCGACGGGCATCCCACTAGAAGTCCTCCAAGCCCGCCAAAACGCCTCCATCTCCTGCGCCCCTGTCCCCTCGCCATGGCCAACATGGCAACAATTCCCCGCGCAGAAATCCCTCCCCGATCCCTTCCTCCCGCTCAAGTACATGACCACCGACAACGCCGCTGGTTCCTCAACCTTTGCCAACGACGTCATGAGCGGTAAAGCCAAGGGCCGCATCACAACCAAAGAAGAATGGTACAAATGCCGCCAACCAGAAATCATCCAGATGCTACAAGAGTATCAGTTCGGATACTACCCCGACCACAGCCAGGAGAAGGTCGAGGCGACGCGCAGTGGGAATACGATTAACATTGCCGTCACGGCGGGAGGAAAAACGGGGAGGTTCAGGGCGACAGTGACGCTGCCGTCGGGGGCGTCGGCGTCGAAGCCTGCGCCGGTGGTGATCAATATCGGGGGGATGCAGAACGCGGCGTATCTGAACGCGGGCATTGCGGTTGCGCAGTTTGATTATACGTCTGTTGCGCCGGATAGTAATTCGAAGACCGGGGCGTTTTGGGACCTCTACAAGGGGAAGGATGTCGGTGAGTACCTTGCACTGTGTGGTGTGGTTCTGGGGATGGGGATGGGGAGTGCTGATCTGGTGTAGGTACGTTGACCGCGTGGGCGTGGGGGTTTCATCGCACGTTGGACGGTATCAATATGACGGCGAAGGAGATTGATCCCACTCGCGTTGGCGTAACGGGATGCTCGAGGCTGGGCAAAGCAGCGCTTGCTGCCGGCTTGCTCGATCCCCGCATCACGGTGACGATGCCGATGTCGTCGGGGGTGCAAGGGCTGGGACCATACCGCTACGCTGGGTTGAGCGGGCAAGGCGAGAATCTCGAAAACAGCAAGTCCGGGGCTGGCTGGTGGAGCAACAGCAAGCTGGGAACGTTTGTCAACCATCACGAGAATTTGCCGTTTGATGCGCATACCATCGCGGCGGCGATTGCGCCGCGGGCGCTGGTTGTGGATCAGGGCTCGGGCGACCAGTTTGTTGACAGCAAGGGGACGTCGATTGTGATGTATCCTGCAGCGAAGGCTGTGTATGACTGGCTTGGCGTGGGGGATAAGCTTGGGCTGAGCGTGCGCAGTGGAGGCCACTGCGATATGAGTGGATTGTGAGTGCCCTAACTTTTGGCGAAACTTTGATGTGGTGAACAGGGCTGACGTTTGGCGTGTAGCACTTCCGTACTGCCGTTTGTGCAGAAAGTCTTCTTCGGGACGGCGACGACCAAGGATTATACCAGCACAGGGAACTATGGTGCGGCGATGGCGACAGCCATGCCGTGGACCACGGCTGCACCGCCCAGGGCAGCGTGAGGGGCGACGTTGGAGGGCGTAACACCATCACGATAAAGGTAGCAGCCGTGTTGACAGAATTAAGGAGACGTTTTATAAATGCGAAGAGACATTCGAGGGATCTTTCCATGCAATGAATCCTAACAAGCAAGGCCTATGTGGAATGTAATTGAGTTGTAGACTGTTCCCGATTGAGGGGTATTGAAGAGTGCCAAAACCCATTTCTCACACCACGTAATGGCCAAAAGGTTGGAATATTGCGGGCGATTAGGCCAAAGCAGCAGGGTCCCAGCTCACAGGGTGGAAAGGCGCAATGAGTGCACCTAACGACGCGAAGTCGAGACGCGACGCGCTCTCCTCGCCACTTTGAGCGAACAATTGAGAAGGTTTTTGACGCCAGCCCTGAATGCCAAGCTGGAAATCTCCGCACGCCTGCATCGTCCCTACCTGTTCTGGAAATTAGCGGGCCGAGGCCTAGAACCCGAGACCCTGGCCAGCGGGCACGCGCACGCGCACGGGCACGGGCAATCGCAATCGTAATTCCCAGCTGCCATCCCTGCAGAAATTACCTGGGTTCCAGTTTGTCACGTCACCCTGCTGCGGCGCAGCTGTTCTTCGCCTCGACACCCATCATTCCAGCCAGATCGCCATTCGTTTTGAATATCGATTGCAGAACATCTCCTAGCCGCCATGATCGGATCTGGACTGCTTTTGCAATTGCAAGAGAATGGAGACGCACGCTGAACGGGCCGGTGGTTAGTTGGATCCAGCTCCGAGCCCGTGGTGGAGGAGAATTGCTAACCTTTTTCCCCCGCCAGACGATGCCTGGGCCTCGATTCCGACCGAGCTCCTCCGCGCCGAGCTACTGAGACGCGCCGATGGTAATGACCAGCCGCAATGCGGGTCCGGCAAGATAGGCCACTACGATACCGGGGCGCACGTCGCTGCTCTGTTCCTCATTCTCGTGGTGAGCACGCTGGGTACGTTTACGAACCAACCCCTCGGGTTGGAAGCAGCCTTTGCCCCCTTGCATCCCCAGCAGGCCTTGCTTTCGGGGCATAGGGGAAAAGAAGTTTCTTCGAATGCCTATTTGCATGTCAATAACGCCTTTTCGAGGTTGTTACAGGGCTCGCGCCCGGATCGTTAGGGGTCAAACGCTGACAAACGATGTGATGCAGCATGCGGTTTCCCACTCGTCTCCCGTCGTATCGGCAAGGGTCCGTGGGTCAAGACCATCATGTTCATCTGCCAGCACTTCGGCACTGGTGTGCTGATGGCGACGGCCTTCGTCCACCTCCTCCCGACCGCATTCACCTCGTTGACCGACCCATGTCTCCCGAAGTTCTTCAACAAAGGCTACCGACCGCTCGCCGGCCTTATCGCTATGGTATCGACGCTGTTGGTTGTTGCAGTCGAGTCGTACTTGACCACGCGAGGCGCCGGCCACTCGCACTCGCATCACATCTGGGAGGATGACGAAGGGGGCGAGCCCTTGGACAGGGGCGCCCACAACAATGGCAATGAGCCCTTGGGTCGAGGAGGCTATGGCCGGTCGGGTAACATCATGCTCGATGACATGGGGGAAACCGAGAGACTGGTTGCGAACGCGTCACCTCTCCCCGGGTCGACACCCACGCATCCGCCGAACGGCAAGATGGTGTTGGCGGATGGAACAAGCCCTGACGACGGAGACAGAGACTCTATCGACGACCTCGCTCTCTCTGCCGTCGAGCTAGGGGGCATGCCTCTCAACAATGCTCAACGGTCTTCTGAACCCCTAACGCAGGCATCCTCTGACTTTAAGATGGCCTCGAGAAACATGCCGCCCAACGCGGAAGAGCGGAAACGCCTCCTCATCCAATGCATGCTCCTCGAGGCCGGCATTCTTTTCCACAGCGTCTTCATTGGCATGGCGCTGTCTGTCGCCACGGGCCCTACGTTCGCTGTCTTCCTTCTTGCCATCGCTCTCCACCAGTCATTCGAGGGCCTCGCACTCGGCACCCGCATCGCCGCCATCCAGTTTTCCAAGAGGTCACTCCAACCGTGGTTGATGGTACTCGCTTTCGGCGCTACTACGCCGTTTGGCCAAGCCATCGGCCTCTTTGTACACCGTTTCTACGACCCGATGTCACAGACTGGCCTGCTCATGGTCGGCGTTATGAACGCTATCTCCAGCGGTCTGCTTTTGTTCGCCGGCCTAGTTCAGCTGCTCGCCCAGGACTTCCTGTCCAAGGAGAGCTACAAAACTCTGCATGGGTCCAAGAGGATGCAGGCGTATTTCGCCGTTCTCGGAGGCGCTGGTATGATGGCTGCAGTGGGAGCATTTGCATAGGAGGAGAATGCCGTGGCCGGTTTGTGGGTGGCGCGGATTTGCATAGCCGGCGTTTTGGATACATTCATGTCCTTTTTGGATAGGGTTATGGAGTATTTGAAAGAGAAGAGAAGAGCGGATAGGTCTTTATTCATCCAGCGGCTTGGCTTAGATAAGATTAGAAGGCATCTTGAAGCGGGCATTAGCGGGGGGCAGCGGTGCAAGAGGTGCACCTCTAATTCACATCTTCGACTTTATTTGTCTCCAATATTCCGACTCTGCCCGTGGTGAACACATTGAAAGTTGGACACTTTGTCATCCAGGTGCGTCGTGGCGATGCCTATCAGCTGCCTTCCTGATTCTCTCTCCTTCCGGATCTGATGTCTTCCTCGGAGATGTGAGGGGCAAAAAAGGTTGCGAAAAAGAAACCGGGTTTTAGCTTAGACTGGTTTCGATCCAGTGACCTCCGGGTTATGAGCCCGGCGCTCTTCCCCTGAGCTACTAAGCTTGTTCATTTGACGAATTTGCTGTTGCGCCATTTTGCTTATATTGCTGCAGAAGTGAGGTGGGTTGCACACAGCACAGCGGCACCATGTCTGATCCACAACCACCCTTTTCAGAGGGTTTTCAGAGAGAACAGACACATGGGGACACCCTAAGCGGGTACACAAATGAGAACACGAATCTTTTGGGGGATGCAAAATTGACTTTGACTACAATTCGATGGCCTCTATCTATATGCAAATGCACAGCTCAGTTTCCTCCTCCCTGTTCTCACTCTCCAGGAACCCCTCGGCTCTCTCCCCCCCTGAGATTCCATTTGAGGAACTATCATGATGATACTCTCACCCCGAAGTAGTCCGAATATAAGTCGCAAAAGCACTCGCTGGATTCTTTGCGCTCGTCAACGGCTCCGTGAACGTCCCCACGCTATTGTGATACGGGAAGTTACTCGATGGATTCGCTGGTTGAGAGACGGCGCTTCGGCTTTGCGCCCATGCGAACATGGCTAGCCCGCTGGTGTTGATTTGGCCGCCGGACCAGCGGCTGCAGCCGGTACAGGCGACTTCGACAGACCAATGGGTGTCGTTACGGGAGGAGCGGAGGGTTTTGTAGGTTGCGGAGGAGTAGACGGTGGGGAGGACGCGGTTGCTGGAAAGTATCAGTATGGGGGTTTCCGTCAGGGGTGGGAGATTTGGAGTAGGAGGGACATACGTTGACCAGCGGGATGAGACTGTCACCTTTTGGCCGTTGGGCCAGGCGACCACGAGTGGGTTTGCCGTCATCGAGCCGCCCCAGGCGAAGCCTGCCCATCCGAGAGTAATGGGCGCAACGATTTCGAGCACTGTGTCGAAAGCGCCAGATGCATTATCGGGAATCGCGATGCGGTAGATGGGATTCGTGCCGCGGGGTACGATCTGGAGGTAGCACAGCCCGTTGGTGGGATTGCAGTACTTGGACTCAGTCCATTGTCGCTTCTCGAGAGATGTGGCGAGGGTGCTGCTCACGACGAGCAACACCGCGAGGAGGGAACAAAACATGACGACGTGAGAATGTGCTGCGTGACAAACAGAACAAGTTGCTCAAGTCGAGGAGCTGTGCGACGCCATCTTCCTCGGCATCCGGGCGAGTGTTTCCTGGATATCGGACGCACATATAATAGCTGACGAATGCACGGCAGCTATAGGCTAATGGCTATTGCTGGATTGTTTGTGGGGTCATGATGTATCTTCGGCATCGGCCATCGACCCGCGTCCATTTTTGGGTGCCGTTCGCGATTTGTGCAGGCCCAAGGCTGTCGGCGCCGTCACGGGACCGGGTAAAGTGTCTTGAATCTGGGAAATCATATGGGTCGGCAAAAGGCGCGCCTCCATTGGGCTTGGTGACCTGGTCTGTGAACCTGGGGTGTTGCATTGGCCTTGATTATGGGGAATGAAGGTTGATTGATGGTGGCGTAGTCAGGAGTTGAAGTGGTGATGCGATTCTGTGGGCGGGAAAGGGGGGTTGTGAGTTTAGATTGATCGGGAGGGGGCCGAAGAATGGCATCCGGGTTCTCGGCGATAGAACACGTAGTACCCCTCCTCACCTGGCCGGTACCGTCTCCTCCGCGTGCTTGAGACCTGTTTGTTTGCGAATAGCTGTCATGGGATTGGCGGGAACAGAAGCATGGCGCGCTCCCTTTCTATGCACGAGTCAGCCAGATGTTGGCATTGCCACTCGTTTCGCATACCGCTGAAAGACCTCACGCCTTTGGGTGCAGAAAGCCAGTGGCTGCGATTGAAACCTGGTGTGCTCTGATTCATATCTGATGGACGGACAGGCATGGAAGGCCGGTGTCGACGATGTTGATAACTTGAAGTCGATTTCCCCTTCTTTAATGTCCCAACTGCAGTGCAACCCATAATCAGATGATGTTGATCTCTCTCCTCTCAGACCGCCCATCATCGAACCAATAGGGATTGCCCCGAAACGATACAATGCCGACTCTGCGAAATGTCCTTCCCGTTCTGCCTGCCTCATCTTGTTGCTGGACCTCTTCAAGCAAAAGCCCACCTCCGCGGACCCTTGCATCCCGAGACTCTGGGGCCTTCCTCATCTTGCAAACCTCGGCGCACCACAAAAGAACCTCCGACTCAGAGGGCCACTCACTTCTCATGTCCATACTCAGATGTAACCTCCTATCCGCAGCCGTCCCATCTTTCCGTTCCTCACCCGGGTCTTCACACGCCCTGCCCTCGTGGGATCCGTACATAGCGCTCGGGTCGAGGTTCCGCCACACGATCTGACGCATCCGAGCGGATATGCGAGCAAACCCACCAGTCACCCTCCCAAGATCTTCTTGTTCGCTATAGAGCGTCGTGCCGACTGCAGCCAACCTCGCAGTTACTTCATAATCCATTCGTTGGTGTGAAAACTGTGTTGCGTCCACCCAGCCGACAGAGCCGTCCACCGACGCCCAAGACCACGACGGCGCGCGATACTCCGCCGGCCTCCTCACCTCGCGCGCGGCAGCGGTCACGGTCCATAAGCACTGCAGTAAGAAGTCTTCCTTCCAGAGACCTCCTAAATAAGTACCCGCCTGAGGCCCCTGCACAAGTCGATACTCCTCGGCAATGGCGGCCAAGGCAGGAAGTTTGTCACCCGGCACGGTCAGTTCTCGAGACGTGTAAACCTCAGTGGCGCGAAACCATGCCAGCGGGTGACGGTAGCCGGCGAAGCTGCGATTCCCTGGATCGAGGTAAGAGAGAACCCTGCGAATTGTGTTATCAGGAAAGAACCTTCCAAAGCTACGAGAACTGTCAAACGCAATGGAAAGATCGTCTCCGCCATCTCGATGACGAGACTCGAGACACTGGTAAACCATTTCTCGATCAGTGTAGGCAATGATGCGAGTGGATAACTGATTCTCCTGGAATGTCCATCCTCGAGTGAAGAGGCGGTGATCTGGCACGTCAGCGGATATAGGGGCGGCTTGATTGGGTGTGATGAGGATATGGCCGAAGACGTTGTCGTCAAAACGGGCGCGTAGAATGGTGCCACGGTAAGAAGTTCGCGGGTGTAGAAAGCCGTCGGCGCTTGTGTTGGCTACAGTAGTTGCTATGGTGAAGTGTGAGCCGCGGTAGATCCGGTGCATCTGGGAGATTTGTAGGGATTTATCCTCCTCTGAGTCTTGTATGATGCAAAGTGCATCGACCCACAAGTATCTGAGGCCGATGCCTTGAGTAACGATCAGGGCCTCTCTGATTGTCTTGGGGAGCGAGTCGACAGGGATGTTAGATTCGTACGCGGGCAAGCAATCTATTGTTGCCTTCGCCGCCTGGTCTCCTCCCCAGCAGTAACTGAGGGTTGTGTAGGGAGCGGCTGGAGGATTCGTGACGAGACGGACAGCTATGTTGTTGTCCTTGCTAATTTCTAGAATACGCGTCGGCATATAGGGCGTGTTAAATGCTTGGCACCTGATGTGCTCTTGAGTGCACGCCTTCAGCCATCTCCGAGCCCGCTCGAAACTGAGGTGAGAGTTCGGTACCAAGTTCGGGGGAAGCGTGTGTCCCAAATGGTGGCTTAGCGGCTTCGCTCCTGGCACGGTGTAGATGAAGAACTCGCCTAGCTCCCCCAGAGAGTTGGTGAGAATCGAGAAGCAAATGTCGGCCTCCCTCTGCATTGATGCTTTAACCCGGATCGCACGCCGTTGATACGCTGACTCTGGCGTCAAGGGGCCAAACGGTCCAGGGTTCAGATTGGAGTACGCGTGCCGCACGATGAACGAGTAAAGTAGACAGCCATCTGACGCCGCCGCTTCTGCTTGGGAAAAGGTGTAGCCGGTGTCTCGACCTGGGGCAGTGGTTCTCCATGTGCCAGCCTTCTCTCCGTTGGAGGCTTGGTCACGGCGCAACACGATGTCCGCAACGTGTCGTCTTAGGTCTATCAATAGCATTTCGCAATGACGACACTGGTGAGGAGCAACGTCTTCGGCGTTGTGTTGTTCTGCGAGGAGGTGTTCCGAGACCTCGAGTCCGTTGGGTTGGTGTCTAACTCCAGTCATTAGAGGCTCTGGTTGCCCTGGGCCTCGACACAAAAGTTGACTTCTTCTCGGTGTGTCATCCTCAGAGTCGGAATGAATGTCACCCTCAGGTACTGGTAGCAGGATTGTCTGGTTCAGCTGAGCAGTTTGCTTCTCGGGTGCGTAGGGTAGCCAAAAGTGACGCCAAGGCTGAAAACATCAGCAAAGACCAAGACTTTTGAAGCTAGAGGGAGTGCGAACCGATGGATTGCGTTCCCTAAACTTTGCGCGCTCTGCAGCTCTCGAGGCTCTGGAACCATGGTCTCCTGGAGGCATTTTGCGTAGAAGCCGGATAGAGAATGGGGTCGGGTTGAAAGCGAGGTAAAAAGTCAATTCTCGACGCCCCCCGGCTCAGGCAAGGCTAAGGCGACAGTAGTGATGTGAGTGTCTGGCAGTCTTGAAGCCATCGTGATCAGGCAACGACAGCAACCCCGCTCAACCTCACTGGTTGCTCGCCCATCAACGTTTGCCGCATGGCCGCGGCTGAACCCAGAGACGGGCCGAGCCTTGACTAGGTTTGGCAAAAGCCGCGACAAAGTACAATCGCAGAAACATTGTGTGGGGATTTCGATGCATCAAACAGGTTGCTAGGCGCCTCACAAGAAGATGAGCAGAAAGAAAAACGCGACGGTCATGGTTCTCGTCAAGGGAAGGTGCAGTCAAGGACTGTCGGAAGATCCCGCACCGCTAAGAACCCTAACCCACCTCTAGCTTGTTCTCCACAGACCAAGACCAGGGCAGCGGACAGTGCGAATTCCAAGTCGATATTGTCTGCTCCGGGTGACCTAACAACTCTCCGAGGCATCATAGACGGGCTTAAATGAGGTTTTCTCCTCGTTCCAACACATTGTGGCCATTAAAGAACACCGGGCGCGTTCATAGACGTTTTGATTTTCCAACGTGTTGCTACCAAAGGTGTCGTCGGCGTTCTTTGTTCCGCGCTGGCATTGTGCAAACCGTGCGTAAAACCATCACCGGCCTCCGCACTGTCCTATCCAAGCTCATTCCCAGCGCCGCCACAGTCGGCCCCGCTCCCCATCAAGGGTCCGCACCGTTCCTGCCTTACGCCCACACCCACGCCAGGAACAAACTTCCAATCTCCACAACTCCATCAACACCATCGCGCCCTGTGCTCAAGCTTCCCTTGAATTCACAAACACGATGGAAGGCTTCTCCGCCAACGCCGCCTCCACCCTCGCCCTCGGCATCGCAACCCAATCGCAATCCACCGCCGCCCAACTCACCGACGTCATCGACAACCCCTCCCCCTCCCCCAACGTCGCACCCTCCACAACGCCCGACATGCTCGCATTCGTCTCCACCCGCCTCCAACAACTAACCCAGCACGCGCATCAACTCGGCGAGGTCCTACTGGACGCAAAAGCCGTCGCGAAACCGCTGCAGGCCGGTCTCAGCGCGATACTGCCCGAAGCGGATGCGGATGTAGGGAAGTTGGCGGGGAGTGTAGAACGGTTAAGGGGGGAGGATGTGAAGGAGGGGAGGGTAGATAGGGGGGCGGTGGAGGGGTGGATTGGGGTTTTGGCGAGTTATTCGCGGGTAGTGATTTTTACGACGCAGATTTTGACGATGTGAGTTTTGCCCGAGGAAGAGGTAGGGTGGGGTTTAGGGGTGGGGTTGGGGATCGAGGCTAACGCTGGATAGTGATGATGAGGCGGAACAGGAGAGGAGGATGGAGCATGAGGAGGCGAAGGAGCTTTTTACGGCGCCGGGGGTTGTGCGAAAACAGGTCAATTTGGGGGAGTTGGTCAAGGCTTGATTTTGGCTTGTTGGGCTATGTTTATCCAATACGATGGCAAATTTTGCTTCACCTTTAATACCCTAACCAGATGCTTCTACGACAGCTTGACGCCGGGTCTTTCGCTTCCAACTCAAGCCCAGGAGCTAGGATCCAGGAAACCTGGGCTAGGAGGCCAAGCTCCTCTCGCATCAGACGCTTTCCGCCATATAAGTTGAACGGAACCAAGTTGAACTTCTCCCGCTGGAGACAGCGTGTGAATCGCAGAGCATTTTCTTTCAGATTCTTCCAGTCATTGTTGTCACGCGCTATATCGGTCCAGTCGTAGTCGACCGCAGTCACCATCTCGAGCAGACAGACAACCATCGCCTGGATGGCATCAGGGGGATGACAGTCACTCCGTTCCACAGCTCGGACTATCATCTGGAACATTTTTATATCGGAGTGCGGCGCAGGCCGCGGAAATCTGTTGGTCGGTTAGTCGATACCTTACCCGACATGGGAGTGTACAATCGGGGCTCTGCAATACCTCTCCTCCGCGCAATATAGGCTAAGAAGCTCGGAGAACACACAACATCGGTTTGATATCCCAATGTGGCTGCCGCTGTGGTCGAAGCGGTTTATGAGGAACCACACGGACCACTGTAACCATATCCCCTGGAGATCGCGGAGGGACTGGATGAACTTTTCGCGGGCAGGTGGTCCTTGGTGGAGCACCCATATCGAGTCACTGAATGCCTCTTGGTCTGGTCGCATCGTATTATCTTGCAGAAACTCTTCCAGCCAAGGACAGTTCGACATGGCAGCTGGCGAATGGCAGCGAGGCACGCCCGATGCAATGGGGCCGCAATGGACGCGGATTCGCTCGAGAGTTATTTGTATGTCTTGCAATGCCGTTGGCCTCAGGTTTGCGAAGATGTTGAAGACTATGTTCAAGTCCATGGTGTCTGTTGGGTTGATGTCTGAGTAGGAGGTAGGCTGCAGGTTTCAGGGGTTGACAAGCAGCCTTATTTGTAGCCGTCTTATATCGGCCCTTCAAGGTCTGAAACACTTGGAACGAAACAAAAAAAGACAGACTAATGTGTACCTGGCTCTTCTTGAACCTCCAGTATCAGTTTGTAGAATCCTTCAGAACCTCTCAGTCATGGAAGGATTGTAACTCTTTAATCGCCTTGTTCTGTGTCTCAACATGTCTCAGAAGTGAAACGCTAAACATATTTTCATCCTTCGAGGGTCCAATGATCCCACACATCTACATAGGCCCTTTGCCAGTTTTGTATGAGTCTCCGTGAGAACTTGAGGCTCGGTCACGGCCTTCTGAGACACAGAGCCCGATTCCCGTGCCTGAAAATGGCAGGCGTCGTTCACATTCTTGCTCGGCTGAGCCCAACCAAACAGCGACACGTGCAAACGCTCTTGGAGAATCTTCGGATTCATTGTTGCTATACCAACTCTGAAGGGCCATGGTACACGAAGAATGGAAGGGCTGGGAAACACCGCTTTCTGGCAGAGTTCATCGTGGACAACTCGGCTCGAAACAATGATCTCGCCTTCGCAAAGTCCAGAGCGGCGTTCGAGTCTGCCAACACAAAACAGCACCAGCAGATCATTGCAGGCCTTTTGGAGTTGCGCGATGCGATTTGGTACTGCTTTATCAGGGACAAGTTGGAGGATTGTTTTGGTGATAAATACGGGTTTTGGGCTGCGAATCTATTCGACTGCTTCGACAAAGCCAGAAGGGAGTAGGGAAAATGCATTGTGTTTCTTGCATGACTAAACTGACGAGTCCGTCTTAGAAACCTAACCGTCCGGCTATTTCCCCAAACAGATATGATCGACATGTTCGCAAAAGCCATGAAGGACTGTGTGGAATAAGTTGGCGTTCAAAGAGTTTGTACGGCTGTTGGTGAAGTTGTCGGCGAAGGAGCCTGGAGGTTCTGATGTGGAGGAAATGAGAGACTGGCCTATCCTGAGAGCCAACGTCATTCGATTTACGAACTACCTCTGCTATGGAAGTCAGACTCATGACGGAAAGAAAAAGATGAAGGCAGCGGTAACAATGAGTCAGGCTTTGGATGATCTCCGACGAGCCGTGGTAGGGAGTGCTCCCTACAGACCCGACCAGACGTTGGTGACGTACGCCAACAAGGACAAGAACCGCGCCTTTGTGGCGGTCATATTCCGGCGCCTTCTCGAAGAGCTTGGATATTATACTCTTCGGGAGCAAGTTGGCAACAACGAGGAGATGCTTCTCAAGCGTAGCTCGTCAGAGGGCGCACAGTGGAGACTCTTTTGCAACTTCATATCCCGACCGAGGGCCAATCGAGGGATGTCTTCAGGGCCTGTCACAACCTCAACTGGAGATCTACGTTACCATCATGAAGAATATGCACTACAACCTGATGAGGTTACCGCAGGGTCTCGTCGAAGGAAGGTTCCCCGCCGATGCCGAGATTGATGCTGCAGACCTGAAAGAGATTGCGCATCCTTTTGGGGCGAGAGTATCGACTGGGATGCTGAAGGTTTCGCAGATTGCAAAATGCGGCATCGGCAAACCTGCGCTGCAGGATGCAATGATGAAAACTCTCAAAATGCTGAGGTCGACGGTGGAAGGTGGGCAGGTGCAATGGATGAACGAGCTGGATAGGCACATTGATCGGAATGCGCTGCGGGCGAGCGGTTCACTGGGAAACTGGAAGAGATGAGACCCGGGAAGTTCCGGAGGCCATTTGACGGACAACGCGAACTGATGTTCGAGGACTCGCGTCAGGCGTGTATAACAGGTTGAATGGAAGTCAAGAGCACACCAACTCACGTGATATCTCCCTCAACTGCGTTGCACTGCAATTGTGCGTCCACAAAAGCGGTCCAAGCCAATATCGATCGATACGCTAAATCGCTTGTCGGTGGGCCTCCGATGGGAACGTGGTGCTGAAGCCAACAATAGAATTCTATGCGCAAAACGATCAATACTTCCTTCAATCCATGATCCTTTTTGTAGTTTAAATGCCTTCCAGGAACGTTTGACGTGTCATCACAGCCACAAAACGCAGCATCGTCCATACCCAAATTGACGAGCCGCTGGGCAGCTCAGCCCCTGAAACTATTGAGCTGAGAGCTTGGCGCGACCAACTGCAGACACGCGATCTCTTGGCAGCTTCATGGCGGACGAAAGCAGTAATGGTTTCCACGACGTTGCATCAATCCTTGACATAAAGATTGTCGTCGTCCCTCATCTTATGGCAATAGCTTCCTATTTTCTCACAGCAACCTCTCTCACAACAACTGTTCACCATTGATCTGAATCTTCCGGCCCAACGCCCAGCCAAACTCACCGCCAGACCTTTTCCGAGAAAACATCACCACCACCATGGGCAAACTCTCCCAGCTCTTCGGCCTCCGCAAAAAGGAACCCGAATCAACCTCTCCCCTCCCTAACATCAACACCCCCCTAACTCTCACCCCCTCCCCCTGGGAAGGCAACCTCCCCTGCGTCTTCTCTCCCACCGACGGCTGCTCTATCCACAACCCCACCGGCACCACCCTCTTCTTCGACCCTCTCCTCTTCCCCCCTTCCGAAAAGCTCAAACCCTCCGGAAACCACCGCCCCTCCACTAAACCCCTCCTCACGCCCAACCCAACCCCCCTCCTAACCTCCCTCCCGCGCGACCTCCCCTTCGGCTGCCTCACCTCACTCCCCCGCGTCCACAAATCCGTCCCTTACAACCTAACCTTCTACCACCTCCACTTTCTCACCTCCGCCCTCCGCGCCGGAACTCCCCCCCTCCTCTCCAAACTAACCTGCTCCGCCACCACGGGACGCACCCCCGCCCTCTCCTGGGCCGTCCGCCCCGTCATCTCCGGGTCCACCGTCGAAGAAGCCACCCTCCTCCTCGAGTACTTCCTCGCCTTCTGCGTCAAGGCCGACCTGGGAAGCTGGACACCGCAAGTCACACACGGAAGAGCGGTGGCAAAGGAGGTGTTAATCGGCTCTGGATACCGCGAATTTACTCCCTGCGCACATACAAAAGTGGCGTTTAAATCACACAGCGGACACGGCAAGGACCATGTAAGGACAGCGGGAGTGACGTTTGTAGTGACGGGCAGCGACGGGACGGAAAGGAAGGGCGAGTGGAAGAGTGAGGAGGAAGGGGAAGTGGAGGGGACGAGCTGTGCAAAATGTTATACGGATGTGGGATTGAAGTTTGAAATGGCTGGGGATGGGATGGTGACGGTGGGGATGCAGATTCATAAGGATTTGGGGAGGGGGGAACACCCGGGGGAGGAGAAGTGGTTGAGCTTGGTGAGGGGGGAGGAGTTTACGGTGCAGAGGCAGGAGAGTGATTTTGGGAGGATGAAGAGGTTGTGTGTAGACAGAGATGAGGAGCTGATGGCTGAGGCGCAGGAGGAAGCGGCGGAAGGGGAACAGGGCGAGGAGGCAAAGTAACGTGGTTGATATGGTTTGGGGGCAAGGCGTTACTTGATCGTTCTCTTGTAGGGATTCTGGGTAACCGAGAAACGAGCCTTGCACATAATGGATCTGTCATGAATTCCTATCAAACGCCAATCGATACTCAGAGCCCTTGACGCGCAAAACTGTTCGAAATAATACCCCGGCTGTCAACTACTCCAACTGTACCTGTCACTCAGATGAGACCAGCTCTTGCTGCTTCACTCCCGCCATCTTCCAACACACTCTCCAGCTTCTGCTTGCCCTTGCCCAGACCGCCCTCACCGACACCCATCCGGCGGGCGACATACCTCTGGGCAACAACACCGATCGACAGACCCAGAACTTCTTCAACCCACTCGGCAACCCATTCGCGAGGATCGACGCCGCCATTCTCCACAATCTCACGGATCTCCTCGGGAACTCTCTCAAACTCGGGCTCATAGGCATCCTCAGCGCCGCTGGCCGGGGTGAGGGGAGCAGCCGCGGCATCAAGCCAGCGGATCCACTTGGCTGGAACACTCTGGCTGACAGTAGAGTACTGAATCTCGTGCACGGGATCCAAGATAAACACGGCAAAGCAAACCAGTTCCTCCGCTTGCTCGTCATCCTGAACAGGTGACTTCTCCTTCTCCTTTTCGCTGGCGCTTGTCCCCGCGAACAAAGCCTTATCCTCGTCGATAACGATGGCCTGCACGGAGAGGAAAAGATCTGAGCTTCGCACAGGGTTGTTCTCGCTGAGGGGCTCAACAGCACGCTGGCGAGCGCCCTCGATGCCGCCATGCGCGGAGAAGTAGTCGGTGGCATATCCCTCGGCGCTGGCACGGCAGAGTTTGGTGCCCTCGACGAGGCCCTTCACGAGACCAAAGTCGCGGGGAGAGTCGGACTGCCGCCACCAGGGGCCATCACGCCAGCCGGCCGAGGACTGTACGCCAGTTGCCTCATGCCCTCGTTGGAAGACGAGCAGGTCTCCGCCCTCGACCTGGGCCATTACCCGGCTGAACACGCCGTGGACAAGCGGGTCTAGAGAGGGGTAACCAACAAGATCATGTGTGATATGGATGAGAAGACGCTCGTGGGACGAGATGGGCGGGGCGAGGGTATGGAGGATGTTGGTGAACGTCGGGAGCGCGCGTGTGCGCAGTTCGTCGCCTGGGAAAAAGGACGTTAGCGGATTGTCAAACGGCGAGATGGAAAGGTAGATAGTTACCCAAAGCACCGAGCCCTCGCAGCGCACCCACGTTTCCGCGGACCTGCTCGGCCCACTTCTTTGCCTCCTCGTTCTGTTGGATCTCCTTGACAGCGGCTTCGGCCTGCTTCATGGCAGCCGTGGCGGTAGACAGAATGCCTCCCCACCAGCCTCCACCCGTCGCAGGCGCAGGATCGGGCTTCTTCTCTGGCTCCTGTAGCTCGGAGCTCGTCGCGCTGGGGGTGAAGCTGGCATGGTACGATCGGGTGCTCTCAACGGACTTGCGGGCGACGCCGGCGACATCAGCGCTGAGGGGAGGGGTGTTTGTCGAGGATCGCTTGGTGGCGGGAGACACCTTGGGCGCCGCTTCCCGGATTCGGGGGGTGTGAGGCCGGGAAGGCGCCTTCTCGCCCAGCTGGTCTTCGAGCTCGGCGAGGATGTCCTGCTCTTCGGCGTCCGCCTTTGCCTTCGCACCGGGCGTGGGCTTGGGCTTCGCGGCGGGCTTCTTGAGAGCTGTGTCGTCGCCGATGCCCTCAAAGAGCTCACCGAGCTCGTCGTCGGTGGGTGCGGCCTTGGTGCGCTTGGTCGTCATTGTGCGGCGCTTGCGATTGATCTTCGAACGGGGAGGGGCTGGCTTCGAACTCGACGTCAATTGATGCCTCCCCTGCACAACGGGGTGGAATGCTGCTGCGAAATGACGGTGATACGATGTACCACAGTGAGTAGTCGTCGAAATACAGTGGCGTTTGGCTTGTTCACAAGATCATAACTTAAACGTCGGCGAGGAATGACCGTCGCGTGGAGCGATCGTGGAGTAGGAGCTGCGTCACGGCGCGACTGGACGCCGTCTCAGGCGCCCACCATTGGTTGCGGGGCGGTTGGCAGGTCGAACTGGATGCCCGATATGCTTCAGGCTGGCGGGTGGCGACAGCTGGGAGTGTGGGGCTGGCCGGATTGCACGGGTGCTGGCGCGCGATTGGCTGTGGCTTATTCGGGACCTCCAAAATTGACGTGAAGAAATCTACAATCTACACGCAAGACTCGGGCATCCAGCTCAGATATCCGCCACCACCGCACGCTGCCGTGACTTCTGTCAATCAGCAGCACACGATCAACCATCGAGGATCGTCTCTCTGCTATTTTTGAGTGTTTTGACATTGCGGTGCGCGGGCGCGGCGCCGCTGCGGTTGACGACTGTTGCGGGTTCAGGCCAACCGTTCGAGTGCGGATCTGACCCTGACACGTTGGATGGTTAGTGCGCCTCTCTTTTTTTCGCCTCACCAGCGCCCTCAGACACTCTCCACAGCGCAACAACACCGACACCGCCGCCACATCACCCTCATCGCCATCATCAGCGGCCATCCTCAACCATCCCAGAAGCCTTCATGGAGCCACGAGAGCTGTACTGATTGAATTACAGCACATGGACCGCGGTCGTGGGCGCGGGCGCGCGACAAAGAAGCGCACCACGCTGCCGTCTCACTCTCACTTCAACGCAGCCAGCGCTCCCCATCAATCATCTTTTCCCCAGCAACCCTCAGATCTGGCCAGCCCCAGCACGCTAGTCCCTGCTGCTGCCTCTGGTTTGGGTGCTGGTACGCCCCAGCAACGCGTTCCCAGCACCGCTCCTCTGCGGGGGGCCAAGTCGAGAGCTTTTCAGTCGGTTCTCGGCCAGCAGCGGACAACGTCACCCGTCTCGGACTCTACTCTTCGCGTCACGCCTCGCACTGATCGTCCTGCACGGAGTTCAACCTTTACTCATTCATTTAGTTTGGACTCGCCATCGACTACGGCGGCTGCCATGCCGGGAGGCCCGTCAGCGCGTAAGCGCGCGAGGACATTTGATGTTACGCCCGACGGTGCCGCCGCTTACGACGACGGCATTTCCAAGGGCGGACATTCTCTGCGGAAACGCGCCCGTGTGGACTACACCCAGGAGCAGATAGACGATGAGCCCGCTCCCGCTGTTGGCAAGTCGGACGCGGTCTCAAGGTCTGTCGCCACACCCAGTGCCCGATCCCGCAAGAAGCGACAGACACAGGATGCTTTTGATGACGATGGCGAGAATTTCAATTCAAACTCTACCGGACAAAGGCGCCGCAAACCGGAAAAGTCGCCCGCTCCCTCGCGCGGAGGACTGGCACGTCGTCGCGCCCAGTCGCGCAAATCAGCCACAGAGGTCAGCACCTTCCAGGTCAACCAGAACTTCGAGGATGAAGTCCAGGACACCATTCTCGTCGGGTTTCCTACGGATGGACTCCTTGAATCAGAAGCAGAAGATTCCGACAGTACAAATTCGTTCGATGAGTCAGAATCGCGACCGTCAACTTCGGATGGAAGCGATACTGCTATGGCCCAGGCAGACGCGGAGCCCACAACACCCAAGCAGCAGAGCAGTCCCCGCGTCGACCAAACCGTGTCGCTGGTCCCGGAGGCGGAAGAAGCGATTGAAAAGACTTTGATTGCCGACCTGCCCGACGACAAACCTGAGGTTGTGCCCGAACCCATCTCAGTTCCACTTCAGCCCAAAGAGCCCGACGAGCCAAACCCACCGCGCGAGGCTGAGGAAGTTGCGCGCGAAACCACACAAAACGAGATCATCGAAAAACAACCCCAGGAAGAACCCGAAGCAATTCCTCCATCAACCCCAGAGACGAAAATTCTGAAAGTTGAGCCAGACGCGGAAGCTCTGCCTGAGGTCGAGCAACCCGCAGTCCCACAACTTGATGCCTCCGCTGCGGCACTCGAACCAACGCCAACTATCTGCGCCGAAGAGCCAGAATCCGCACCTGCTGCGCTAGAGCCAGTTGCTGAGCCCCCGAGTGAATCATCGACGTCTTCGCCTGCCCCGCTGACAGAAATCGCGCTGCCGATCGTGCGGCGTGGCTCCACTGCTTCATCTCGTCGCGCGCGGACCGCAAGACCCACCGAGCCTATCAGACTCAAGGCACTTGAGAAGATTCACAATACGCCCGCCCCATTCGGCAGTCAATTGCGATTGACACCATATGAACCTGAAGACATTGTTCATCCCGGTGCCTTCACTGAATGGGTCTGCCCTGATGGGAAGGACCGGGTTGAAATGACGCCTATGCCGACTCCGGCACACACGCCGTCGCCCATCGACTTCGCATCTCTAGAGGTCAAATGGGACGGCCACCGCCCGCTGAAAAAGTCGGAATTTTTCGAGCTCTACCGACAGGAAATGAAGAGGCGGCAGGAGCGCGGCGAGCAGCGAATTTCAATGGCCGAGTTCAACAATCAGTGTGTTCGGCGGTACAAGGCGACCCAAAGCCAGCCTGGAACCGAGCGATCGACACCGTCCGCAGATTCCGTCAAGATGAGTCGGCCTGGGCCTGGGCCTAGGGCTGCCCCCAAGCGACCGACACTCGTCACTTCAGCGTCCTTTGACGACACGCCTCGTGGCTCCCAAGCTGACTCCCCGCAACCGACCGCTGCGCCATCGCCCGCTGCTGCCGACGAGGAGGATCCCCAGCTGGACGCAGAAGCTGATGATGCCGAGGAGCAGGAAGCCGCTGAGCCTGAAGCTGTTGCCAAGGCTGGTGGTCCGGCGGGACCGATCGAGGTTACGCGAAACCCGGCACGACAGTTTGTCTTCCCCAAGATCAGGGATCCGCAGGAGTTTGTCGATGCAATGGAGGGGTGGCAAGAGATGGAGCCCGCCAAGCTTTACTTCACGGTTGCTGCTGCCGTGGAAGCCATGCACGCGTACCAGATGGAGTACAACGAGCTCAAGAAGATTGTGGACGACGAGGAGAACGCCAAGCGCCGCATCGCCAACGACAAAACCATCATCAACTGGGAGAACCGCCAGAAGATGGATGAGCCTGCTCCATGGCGCCGCCATTTCGATGAACCCGTCAAAGGCCCACCGGTATTCGAGGTTCGTGGTGCTCGAGCACCGAAGCCATATATTGACGACCCCGTGTTGGAGCATCAACGCGAAGAGGACAAGATTATGGCACAGGTCTACGGATTCAAGCACAACGCGCACCCCACCCAAGTGGGCAGGCAGAACCCAGATGAGCAGCGATGGGAGAATGCAGAGAACCGCCTGCGCGAGCGCAAGAAGACGGAGAAGGGCGCTGAGCTCGCGGAGGAGAACGTCATCGAGGGCAAGCGGATGAGGAAGCCGCGCAATTTCTCAGATCAGAGCAAGGAGCCCAGCCGTTCTGGTACGCCCATTGGTGCCATGTCGCTTCCTGGTCGGCGCTTCCGACGCAAGTTTACGAACAAAGACGACGACGACAACAACAGCACAGAAACTCAGGATCCGCAGCCGGAACCCGAGCCCGCGGCTCCTGCACCTGTTGTTCGCCGGCGACGCGGTGGTTTCCGCGGTGGACGTGGAGGACAGACCACGATAGAGCAGTGGTATCCTGCGCCCACCAGCAAAGCTTCGCAAGCCGACGCCAACGGCAACCAGACCGACGAGGAGGTCACTGAGGAGAAACTGGGGTCGGCACGTAAGCGCGGTCGCGGCTTGGCTCCTCCCCCGCCTCCTGCCGCTTCCGAGAATGATTCGCTCAAATCCAAGCGTCGCGACGCCAAGGCCGAAATTGCGAGCTCCTCGTTCTACAGCAACGTCTCAGCGGACAGCCAAGCAGAGTCGCGACCGTCTACCGCGTCATCGGCGGCGACGGTGAACACGGAAGAGACGGGCGAGTCTACCTACTCACTCCGGGACAAGCGGAAGCGCAACTTTGCTCTGGAGAATGACCCGGAGCTCGAGACGCGCCCGCAGAAGCGCACACGCGGCATAATCCTCCCGAAACTGGATGGCATGGAGCCAAAGAAGAGAACACCCCGCCGCAGGACGACCGCAACGAGCCAACCTCCCTCGACCTTGACAGAGCTACCGGCACCCGCGCCAATGACTGCACCAATGCCAGTGCCGATGCACCCACCAGCTCCTTTGCTTGCCCCGCAGCCAGTGGGTGGTTTGCAGGCGCCTCTCTTTTTCAGCCATCCTCCACCTACGATTGCCCCCGCGCCTGGTCCGTACTTGCACACCTTCAGCGCGGCCCCCGCATTTCCGCCTGGCGGCAATCCCCCGCCGCCTGCGGCACCTCCGACAGTCAAGAAGCCGATTACTAAGCTCAAGCTCACGAACAACGGGTCTTCGTCTCAGAATTCGTCTCGGGCGGCGACTCCGGCCAATATCGCCCCCAATCCCGCGCCCAAGATTGTCACCAAGACGTCGCGTGGCGCCAAGACTCCAGATTCCGGACTGGCGAAGCCGGCCACGAGCAATGGCGCTGGATTGGAGGAGAAGCCGTATGCGGAGATGAGCAAGTCGGAGAAGATGAGCTGGTCGATGCGAAGTAAGTTTCTCGTTTCGCTTTTAGTTTACTTTAGGTTCTAACAGACACAGGGCGTTGGGCGTCAGGCGAGATGCAAGGCGCTGTTGAGAAGCGACGCAATACCCTTGCGAACAAGAAGGCGGAGAGGGCAGAGAAGGGCACGGGACCACCAACTGCCAACTACAGCGATTTAGGCGTACCGGGACTCATTACGGATACTGGATCGGCTGGTCCTTCCACCTCGGTTACGCCAACGCCGATTCCTACACCGATGCCCGGACCGCTGGCCATGCCTGGTCAAGGCCAGCTGATCCAGCCATTGCAGCAGCCGCACGGACTACTTCCTCCACAGGGCATGGTTTACTATGGGCCGCCTGGAGTTGGCCCTTCGATGTAAGAAGGGGGGGGGGGGGGGGGGGACGGAGAGCGAGGGGGACACGAACTTTGAGTTTTTACCAGCATAGCTATTTCATTTGTCCGAAAAGGTCTGGCGGGTTGGTCGGGCAGCATACACATGGCGGCACATGGCGGGAGAACAGCATTGCATGGCCTTCTGGGCTGGGACTGGAGCATCTGTAGGATTGGCTACCGACGCGCAGACTTGTATATATTGGAATACTGCGTACATATATTATGACGCTAATGAATGTTGGGCTGACGTTGTTCGTGCTTGTGGTGATGTCATTCTTCTTCATCGAGAGACGATTGGATTGTGCTATCGTCGCTTGTCACTCGCGTTCTTTTGTCATTCTGACGTGTAATACTATCGAGATCAAAGGCAGTCTATTCTGCGCCAAGACAAAGGAAGGTGCTCTAAATGGGAATTGGATAGTTGCTACATAATAGCTATTAGAAGTTCTTTGGGCTATCAAATGGTGCGTCATCACCCCTGCAATTTCTCGAGGCTTGCTTACTCCAAGTTCAGGTCTTCGGCCGGCTTCTAATCCAAATCCTCGTCTAAGGTGTTGAGTCTGGTAGGCGCGGGAGTGGAAGCCCCCGAGGAAGATGGAACTGGCGGGGAAGATGTCATCTTCGGGGTTGATGTCGTTCTTTTCGGTGGCCTTGTAGGAGTCTCGGGCACAGGCGGGGAAGACGGTGGCGAGGATGGCTCTGGCGGAGAGGAGCCTGGAGAAGTTCTCTTCGTTGAAGGGACTGTCGAGGATGGAGGTACCGGGGTATCCTTTGAGTCGGCTGGGGATCTCGTGGTGCGAGGAGTCCTCAGCTGCGGTATCCTTGATGGGGTGCCCCTTGTTTCCGAAGAGACTCTAGGCGATGGACGCCTCGGAGCACTCTTGGAGTCACCCGACGACCTTGCAGTCCTCGGCCCCGGTATCCTGGGTGCACCCTTCCCCTTCTTCCCCTCCTCCTCCTCCTCCCTCTCCAACTCCAAATACCTCCCCAGCGCCTTTTTCTTCGACAACTCCATCCCCAACCCAACCATCTTCCCAACACAAATCATACCCTTATCATACCCCTCCTCCAGCTCGTACGGCGACGGGATATCCCTGAGCCCCACGAGCGCCTCTTTCTTTCGATAGTATACCCAAAACCGCTGGAATCCTGCTTTCCCTTCGGCGAATAGTGCTTTGGCTTTTTGAGCTAGTGCGGCTTTGTCGGCTGGCGAGGCGCGCACTGGGATTCGCCAGCCGCCGAGGTATTCTATTAATGCAGAAAGGTGCTCTGGGTGGAGCATCCTACCGGTGCGATGCGCGACGATGATACCGTCACCGGAGGATAGTAAAGTTGCTAGTTTCGGGCGGGGGTCTTTGAGAAAGGCTTTGGGGTCAGAGTTGGCGGCGTAGATTCCCCGGAAGGAGGGGGAGACTACCGTACCAGTATTCGAGCGGTCGTATAACCAGTCGAATTCCGACCCGTGACAAATCGCATCGCGAAAAATCCAGTTCAGTTCGAGACCAGCGCATATGGCGGAGAGGCCTTCGTTTGCGAATGGGGGTGAGGAGGGGATTACCACCTGCATGATGGATGGTTTGCGCGGGATGTCCATTGCTTGAGCCACAGGTTGCGCGGTATCGGTAAGTTTTAGCGCCAGTGAGTGTTCCTCGGGTGGGAAGCGCAGCAAATCGTCGCAGAGGACGGGGTTGCGAGTGGTGAGCTGGAGGTAATCAATTACGTGGCGGACGTCGCGGGGGGTGATGTCGCGGAGGCTGAGGTAGGGCCGAGAGGTATCAAGGGAGATGATGAGGAGGGGACCGGGCCAGTAGAAGATTGAGCCGGGGGCGCCGAGGGAGGTGATGGATTGGTTGATCCAGGTTGGGGGGAGGTCGGTGGTGGGTTGGGGGAGGAACCACTCGAGGAGGAAGAGGCCCGAGCCGAGGGAGCGGTGTTTGAAGACGAGGGCTTGGTTGAGGCAGCCGAGGGTGAACATGTGGGGTGTGAAAGCGGACTTGGGGAATTCTTTGGCGAAGGCCCAGAATTCGGGGTAGTGGAAGGAGAAGGAGGGGCCTCGGGGGGATGGGGAGTCGGAGTCGGAGTCAGAGTCCAGGGGGTGTTTGCGGGAGGAGGAGGAGGAGGAGTGGTGGATGTGGATCCAGCGAAGCTCGGGGGTTTTGGATTTGGCGGGCCAGACGAGAGCGCGGAAGTGGTTGTGGGACTGGCGGAAGCGGTCGGTGAAGCCGCCGTTGGGGGCGAAGGCGGCGCAGAGGAGCTTGTGCATGGGTTCGTCGTCGGCTTTGCAGGAGGGGCCGCAGTACCAGGCCTCGTCGCAGCCGGTGCACTTCCAACGGGACTTGGAGCGGTACTTGCACATGACGCAGCGTTTGTGGTGGGAGAGGCTGTCGACTTCGCAGAGCTCGCGGATCTTGGTGTGCTTGATGCCGTCGAGGCGGTTGATGGAGGAAAGGGGGATGGTGAAGGGGAGGATCGATGTGTCCCTTGGCCAGGCATCTCTGTCCCAGTGGCTGGTTGGCGTGGGGGGACGGGGGAAGTCTCCAAGTCTGAGGGGGCTCGATGGTCTTCTTGGATCCGGATACCAGGGCTCCTCAGGGGGTGGGGGCGGCGGCTTGACGCGTGTCTTGCTGGGATGACGGCGGAATCTCCTGGGGAGGTTGGGACCGGTGATGGAGGCCTCTTCGTGCTCGTTCAGAGGTGTTTTGGGTTGAGTTCCATCTCCATCGGGAGGGTAGCTTTTCCAAGACGGCAGGTCGTGCGCGAACCGGTGGGGTAGAGGCGCAATGGGGGTTCTGTCCCAGCCGATGGTGCCATGCGTGGGGATTTTGGCCACAATGTCGTGTTTCCGTACCAACCCGCGCTGTTTGTATAGCTCGTTCAACGCGCGGATGGGAAATTCAGGGGCAAAGCGACCGCTCCCCCACCGAGCCTTGAGGTAGGCGTATTGACCGCTAAGTTGGTGAGTCGTACGCTGTGCCCTGATTCGATTCAGTTTCGCCATCCGGGAAGGACCAAACGGGTCCTGTGTCGTCCTTTTGGAAGAGTCTTTGGGTGGTTCTTTGGTCTTCTGGGGAGACTCCTCTGCCGCTGTCTTCTTGGGAGCATCACTCGTGGTTTCGCGTTTGGGCTTGGGGAGAATCAATTCCGGGTTCCTTGACCGTTTTCCGCCGGTATACCACTTCATCTCCTCAAGAAACTTATCGCGGTGTTCGTCTTCATTGGGCTTGGGTGCCCGGCGCTTGATTGGTTTGCCAGTGGACTCCATGTTATGCGAAGTCGAAGATACGAAGAGCAGTGAGGTTGCGATGGCACGTGGGCGAGAATCAAGGACCAGACCTCATCCAGTTGTTACCCAATTTGTCGACAATTGCGCAAACAGAAACGATGGTACAATCTTCTTAGGGGGAAAGGACCGCGTCGTTTATATCGCTCCGGATTGGACGGGAGGTTTCGAACCAAATCGTTGTTCTGCATCGTGTCAATGTCTTTGTCTGCCCTGCGGTTTGTCGCTTGGCTATAACACGTCGCACACCTGTCTTAAGACCCCTGAGACGGGCGTCTTTGAGGACGATACGAACAAAGTCATGGTGAAGTCCCAGAATTGACGTGTCGAAAAGACTGCAAACCGTTGTCGATGTTTCCAGAGTTGTCGGTGCTGGAGGTAGCTTTGGCCGAAATCGCCTCAGGTTGGGTTACTGACTTAAGCTCGACATGCATTGGCGCGAATTGGCCACTGTGTCGCTGCAGTCTGCCAGCAATCCTCAGCTGTTTCATCGCCTCAAATTTTTGACAGAAAAATCCGATTCGCTCCCCAGACCACATGACGTTGGGACCTTTGGGCATGAATGGTGAGCTGTTCCAAACGGACGCAACGCACCTGCCGTTCTGCTGTCGCGCCTCAGGCACCCCAACTTCTGTCCCTCCCATTGGACCACCTGTTGGCCCTCCACTCGCTCCAACGCATGTCTGGCCCTTCGTCACGAATTAGTGGACCTTTCGACACAAAATACCACAATGTCAAATACCGTCCGCATTTTTTTTTCTCCTTGTTCGAGCCTCTTTGTCGTTTCCCCACACCGTTGCCCCTGAATTGCCCCAGAGGACCCTGACCAAGATGCGGCTCCTCAACGTCACCACCATGCAGGTGGAGCAATTCTTCCCGCCCAACATCCCGAAGTACGCCATTCTCTCGCACACATGGGGCCCAGAAACAGACGAGATATCTCTCTCCGAGATGGAAACCATTGCACGCCACCGCCTCACCCGCAAGCAGCAGCTGGCCCGAATCATCCCGCGCAACCCCGACAAGGCGGACACCATGAAGATGCTTCTTCTTTCCAGCATGCTCATGGCCTTCCGCGGCGGGTCCTCTCCTCACAACCCACACAGCATGAGCCGACCGCCAACACCCCCGACTATCACTGATGCGCTTCTGGCTAGTGCCAACAACATCAAGCTCCAAGACGAGAAGGGTCTCGTCCCAGCGGCGCTCAACTCATCTCACGTGCTGGAGCTCAAGCCTGGTTTCATGAAGATCAGTCTTGCATGCGGTCAGGCCGAGCGTGAAGGCCTGCAGTACATCTGGGTCGACACGTGCTGCATCGACAAGACCAGCACTGCTGAGGTTTCCTTGGCACTCAACTCCATGTACTCGTGGTACGCCTCGGCAGCAGTCTGTTATGCCTTCCTTGATGATGTCCAGCATGGCGGGCATCGGGGCGGGTACCGTATCTGGAAAGACGACTTTGCGGACAGCAAGTGGTTCAAAAGGGGGTGGACACTGCAAGAGTTGCTTGCGCCGAGGAAGGTGGTGTTCTTCGGGAAAGGGTGGAAAGAATTGGGGACGAAGGCTAAGCTCGGCAGGACAATTGAGAAAGCGACTGGCATTGCGCGAAGGACATTGCTGGAACCGGGGCTGGTGTCTCGGGCCAGTGTTGCGAAGCGAATGTCCTGGGCGAGCGCCAGGAAGACCACCCTCCCAGAGGACATGGCGTACTGCCTCATGGGCATCTTCGGCGTGCACATCTCGCCGCTATACGGAGAGGGAGCCGAGCACGCCTTTCTGCGCCTCCAGGAAGAGATCCTCCGACGAAGCGACGACATGTCCCTCCTCGCCTGGGGCATCCTCAACCAGGAAGACCGACCCGTCATCCACCACACAACCCAAGAAACCTTTGACTCCGACAACGACTCACTCAATGCCACTCTCCCCGTGCTTGCAACCTCACCAGCCGACTTTGCCGGTATGGGCGCCGTCATCTGTGCCCCTTTACCAGTCACCACCCCCACCGCTGACTTCGCTCTCACCAATAAAGGCCTCCACATCAACCTCCCCCTCCTGCAGGTCGGCCACTCCACCCACTCAGCTGCCCAGAAATACTACCTCGCCGCACTCGCCTGTCGGAACGAGAAAGAAGACCCGCACGACCGCATGGGTATCTTTCTTACCAACTCGCCCACCTCTCCTTCAATCTTCGTCCGTACTAGGACACAGAAACACACGCGCATCTCCGGCGAGGATCTCGCTCTCAAGACAACAAAACCGACACAGATCTACATCTCTTCCTCCCCCGACGAAGGCTTCATCGCAGATCCCCTTGCCGAAGAGGAAAAAATCTTCATCAAGGCTGGCGAGCTAATATCCCCGGGCTACGAAGTCGTCGACATCTGCGCCAAGCACGCACAGTGGAACCGAGAGTATGGCGTGGCAAGGATAGTAGGCATGAAACCAGAGGGTTTGGGTGCCCAGGGGGGAGTCTACCAGCTCGCGACGATCATGCTGTTCAATCGGCCTTTGGGGAGTGGCTTCGTGGCGAGAATCCTTGTGGGCAGCGGAGAAGGGGAGGTGTGGGTTGACTTGGCACCTGTGCCGCCCAAGCCTGATATTAGGGTTGGACCCGGGGAGATTGATGATGAGGATGAGGCTTTGAACAGGATACGAGGGGAGACAAGGAGGTTGTGGGAGAATCCTGGGAGGATAACTCTGGATAGGATGAAGAAGGTTGGAGGGAAGATGGTGAGCAGGGCAGAGACGGTGGAGGTGGTGAACCCGGATTTGGTAGGGGATGAGGAGGAGGATGGTGTGAGTGTTAGTGCGAGGGGGAGGGGAAGCGGGGAGGTTCAGGAGTTGAGGCCGCAGGTGCTGTTTGAGGAGAATTGGGAGAAGTTGTATCACCGGATGGTGAATGCACACGTGGAGAGGAGGAAGAGGGGGGTTATCGTGTTGGAGATGACGAGTATGTTGTTTGCTGGGGCTTGATTTATCACACTTCAGAGGGACAGGATGGAGTTGGTTCTTATTCTTTGGTTTTTTTTTTTTGAAAAAAAAGGGAAGTGGGTTGGATGGAGTTTGGAGTGCTGAGGGCGGTTTGTCATTACCCCTAGGTCTAGATAACCTGAATGGGGTGTTGGAAATGACAGATTTGTCATCACCTTTTTTGAATCTGAACTGAGTCACACCGCATCCTCTAACAACCGCCACTGGCAGCTGGCAGCTTAACCTTTTTACTGACACGGCCCTGTCTGCTTGATTTGAGAGTGTTTTAAGTTCCAGGTCATCTTTCAAGTCCATAACCGAGTGACCAGGAGCAAATTGTAGCCATGTTGAATGTCTTTTCTTTCGTTTCCTTTCGTGTGCACGACCACCAAATCTAACAAAACCATCCTCACCCTCAACCTCTTCACCAAAACCCAGAAATAGACAGATCAACCACCACTCCCCCTACCCTCTGACTCCCTTCCAGCTCCCCATCTTTATCACACTAACACTTAGCCCGTAGTGCACCCATACGCCGTCCTCCAGTTCTCTCGACTCCGCTCAACCTGCTTTCAATAAAGCGCATCCCCCAACGGGCCGCGATCAAACTCGAATCGATGCGCCACCACCCGCCTTCAAGCTTCGGATCGAAGCCGCAAACGATGTCGCCCCCGTCCCTACCAAATTGGCAGTTGGGGCCGGCGAATTGGCGGGCTGAGAGGGATGGAGGGAGGGAGGGGGGTTAGTGGATGGGATGGGATGACTTTTAGGGGGAGACGAACCGTCAATGGTAATTTCGTTGAAAGTGGTCTCGAGCGGATCGGGAGCAGCTCCAGTGAGGAGAGGGAGGGCCAGGAGGGCCTGGACGAACTTGAGTTGCATGATGGAGGTTATTTTGGGGAGTGCGATGTCGGATGTTGAGGTGTTGTTCAAGTGCGTCGGTGTAGCTTCAACACCTTTATCGAAACGACCAAGGTGTTCTATCCCGAGCTATAAAGGTGTATTCCCTCGTTTCACAAGGGCTCAATTCCATTTATCATCATCATCATCATCATCATCATCATCATCATCATCATCATCATCATCATCATCATCAGCATCATCATCACCCTTCAACATCAGCCTCTCCTAACCAAACAACCACCCAACCACCAGCAACCATGCAACTCTCCTTCAAGCCCCTCGTTCTCTTCGCACTCCCCCTCCTCCCCGCAGCTTCGGCTCTCCCCGCCCCTCCAGCAACACCCCGCTCCAACTCCTCCTCACCATGTCACCTTCCCGTTCACCACCTCCACCCCAACGTCATCTATCACACTAAATTAATACAACCCTAGACGTCAACGCCAATGTCAACGTAACCACCGACAGCGTCGGCACCAACAATTTTGAGCGCTGCCGTATCAACTCGTGCAATCGCGACCTCTGGGTAGAAAACGGCATATCCCGCTGGCGCACCGCCTTCTCCGCCAGCGTCATCGACCCGGGGACCTACTGCCAGTTTTGGCATCGCCTCGGTGAGAGTTCCCCTCCATTTCTTCATTATCAGTATTTGTGTGAGAAGACTTCAGGAGGGCTAACGTGGAAAGGCTGCGGCTTGAATATCCACTGTGGCTGGGACGCGGGACTAGATGGCGGGTGGTGGAGGGTGGATGCGAGCTTTGTGAGTGGGGGCGGCCGGCGATCAGTCTTATTAAAATTGTATGGATCGGATGAGGACGGCGTGGATGAGGGAGTATGAGTGCATGGCTGGTTAGAGGGGGTTTCCTCTGTTTGGTCCGGTCGATTTGACCATCGAGGAGTCTAGGTGTAGAGAACTTGAATGGGGTGTTGGAAACAAGATTTGTCATCTGTTTTCTTGAATTATATCTGAGTTACACCGCATGCTCCAACACTTTTGCTGACCGCTGGTAGGTTAGCTATCATATCGATGCGGTCGCGTCTGCTAAGTTACTGTCAGAGACATTCCCAGCCTTAGCCCCCCCTCCCCGGCATCGAAGCTGTTCATTGGATCTTCAAGACGTAGGTGACAATGTAAGCCATCTCCTTTGCAGTCCTGTTCCAGAGGTGACTGGTGGAAAGACAAGGAGCGCTAGCTGACACTGCCTTCTCTGACAGCACCGCTGCAACAACGAAAAAGATGTCCAGCAGAACCCATCTTGTGTTGGCTGCAACCATCAGCATTGTGCCAGTTGCCCGATGTCGTGATTGAGAGTGGTGGTTTGGGGACTGTTTTGAGTGTAACCAGAATGTTTGATACCTGAAATGAACTGCTTCATGCCTGCCTAGAGTAACCGTTGTTATATGGCTCCGAAAGGAAGCTTTTTCCTCTGCAGGTAGCTCTGCACGATTGGAGTTGTGAGTGATGGCCAGGCAGATTGCACCACATTGTGCTTGCTGGAGTGAGCGAGGTCTTGGCAGCACCACTGAAGGCAGGCGTTCTTTGCCTGGAAAGTGTCGATTCGCCCCCCACGCCGATTGGTGAAAGTTGTCCAATGAGAGCATCGACGTATGCCCACGGTCACGTGTGATTCACTGAGGGGCTTGAGCAAAGTTCAGCTCTTCGGGTAGTGTCTCCACAGCTCACACTCCACCACACTCCGCCCACCAGAGCCAACATCTGCGCGCCAGCTATCGGAGATTGGAGTTGGTTATTGAGCTTGCATCCTTCAAATGAGCTTTGCGCCATCATTTGGCAGCCTCGGCGATTTTGTTACAGTTTGCCAGCTCGCCATTCAGCTTGGGAAGGCTCTCGGAGATGGATTTGGAGGCAGCAGTACCGAATACCAAGAGCTGCGCACGGGGGTCGATACACTCGTGCAAGTCCTAACTCATGTAAGGACGGCGGGCTGCTCATTCTTACAGATCCCTGATTTCGGTTGTCCAGGTCGAAGAGTCGCGCAAACAGCTCGAGTCACATCCAGAACTTCACGGTCTGTGTCGCATGATCCGGAATGTGACAGATCAATGTGGCTACCTCATCAAGGATGCCCTTGACAGGATTGTGCCAAAATACTCCGACAGTCTCCGAGCCGGGGGTTCTACAACCCGTTCTGTGGGAGCGCGCAGGAAAATTGAGTGGGCGGTTAGTGAGAGACAACGGCTGCCTTTGCTGAAGGACAAGATCCGCACCGCTAGTGCCACGCTAACCGTGCTCATTGGACTGGCCACTCAGTAAGATATTCTAATATTTACCCCTTCACCCGGACGTTCGCTGACAAATTCCCGCACAAGGAAAGTCCTCAGGATAGAACACGCGTCCATGGCCAAGAAGGTGGACAAAGTATTGGAGACCCAGGGCCAGGTTGAGAAGACCGTGACAACGCAGTTCACGAAACTCGAAGGGTTGAGTCAGCAGCAATCACAGCAGTTGTTGGCACTTGACGAGAAAGTCAACACGGCTAACAGCAAATCCAGCAGCGCTGTTGACCTGACCAACAGTCTTCTTCGTCGGCTGGTTGAAGACGTCCAACACGTCAAGTACCAGATGTCAAATCCTCTGCCACCAAATGCGTTAGATCCAACAAAGGAGCTTCCTATTTTGCTGGAGGATGCTCTGGGATACCAACTCGTCGTTCCCATGGATTGGGTCGACAGCTGGGAGGTAAAGAGGTCTGACCGTATACTGCCGAAGAACGGTACTAACAGAATGGTCGATCAGGGGTTCTATCAACTTTTGCGTTTGCGGTTCCAAAAAATCGGCAAAGGACAAGATCTTGTCAAAAGAGGCCAATTCGCCCTAGAAGAAGCTTCCTCTGGCCGCGACATTGACAGGCGAGTCCCGATATCAATATCCTTCCGCCGAGGAATGAAAATCGATATGAGCATAATGTTTTCTAACGAAGAATCCATTGAGGGCGCGTGTCCCAGGTGCCGTGAGCCTGCGAATGCGCCTGATAACACCACTGTTTCCTGGTAAGTTGGTCTTCATATTTAGGTGGTCACTTGTACTTGCTGACAGCCTTCCTGGAAAGTCGAAAGTGCAACATGTATTTTCGTTTCTACGCTCCAAGCAAGTTCGAACTGGACAACATGCTTCCCGCCATGACGGGGAGCGAAGATGAAGATACTGACAACAATACGTCGGTGTCTGACTTTCACAGAGTACGAATGTTGCCGAAGGCAGAGTTCGCAATGGGCCCGGGCGCAAAGCGATCGTACCAATACGTGACAATGTGGTATTGCGTAAGCCATCTCTCTTCCAAGCCTGTTAATGAGACTGGTGGAAAGTTGAGCAGCACTGATCACCTTTCCTTGTGCGACAGCACCGCTGCGGTGTCGAAAATACTGCTGCCAGCAACCCAAGTTGCCTTGGCTGCAGCCACCACCAGTGTGTTTCCTGCGCGGTTATGAGTGCAACGGTTTCAAGCTCCCGTTGAAGTTGAGAATCTTGAGAGCTACTTACTGGCAGGAGCGCCAGAACGGGGTAGAGAGGGTAGAGGTTTTAACCTGGAAACGAGATAGGGGTCAAATCTATCTGAGACAGGTACATGTACATGTACCTAGACCTGAGGTTCAGGTGCTGCTTTGGCAGAGGCTGATCCGACCATTGGAGCTGCGGAGGATGGTAGATTGTGTGTTTCGGGGATGTCCGAATCAGGTGACAAGGAGGCCTTGGCAGCATCGGTAACTGAAGGAAAGCGATCTTGACCGTGGCTGCCTCGTGGATTGTCGATTAGCCACGCACCCAGATTACTCGCGCCCCGAACTTCGCCATCGCTACGTCAACAAATGCGTTGTCTAGACGCTTAGTTGTCTAGACGCTTACCAAAGTGCCACCACGTTGCAGTTGATTGTTTGCGTCAGTCGGCACTTTCCCTAACTTGAGATCAAGGTTCTCAGTCCGGCCCAAGTCTGTCCGGTCGGCTCTCTTGGACCACCGCGATGGGCGAGCCCAACCGCGACGCAGCTGCCTTGCCATTGAGCGGGGTAAACGAGCCATCCCACCAAGAACCACTATCGACCGCTGGCGGCCATGCATCTTCCCCAAGCCTGCCAAGCCTCTATCCGTTTGTTTGGAACGCTGGGATAGAAGGCCCAAATTCATTCTCGACGCCAAACTCCGCCTCTGCGCCGACTGTAGAGGCCTGGTCACCTACGTCTTCTGGAAACTGCAACGCGATCCCTCCCGAGTCACTGCAAGGCACCACGACGGCTTGATAGCGACGCTTGAAGCAACAGCCGCTCACTGCCAGCTGTGCGCAATTTTCGCATCAAAACTGCGAGAGCACAGCCAGTTCTATCCTTCCTACAACGTGGTGTCGATGGACGATCAGTCATTGATGCTATGCTATAATCGCTCAAGTAGCACCGTCGCAGACTTCCGAGGCCGCCCGGATTCCTGCCACTTCTGTTTCCTGCAGCTTCCTGCCAGCGTACCATGCCCACCCGAGCATCGAACTTTACGCTGCGTTTGGGACTGCACGCGCTACAGCCTGGAGCTGTCCTTTTTGCCTGAGGAGTACCCTTTCACCGCAGAGGTAGTCCAAGTTGCCCGAAACTGGATTTCAGATTGCCAGAACGATCATCCCATCTGCTCTGCGGCTCGACTGCGAGATTCGCAGCTTCCGAAACGCGTCCTGGACGTCTCAGGCCTCAAAGACACCTGTCAAATCTCCTTGCATGTGCCCAGCCATGGTGAAACTGGTGATTACGCTACCCTCAGCTACTGCTGGGGCACATCTGGAGTGCCGCTGAGGACAACGAAAGCCAATTTGCAAGAACACCGCGACGGGATCTCGATCGAGACCTTGCCGGCAACCATCAAGAACGCCGCCTTTCTGGTTTGGAATCTCGGGATCCCCTATCTCTGGGTTGACGCTCTCTGTATCATTCAGGAGGGCGACGAAGGTCACGACTGGGCGGAACAATCAGCTGAGATGACAAGCATCTATCAGGGCGGTACACTCAACATTTCCGCCGTGGATGGAAGAGGTTGTGAGTCTGGGTTGAAGCCGGAGCCTTTTCAGAACATTGGGAGACGAGTTGGCACGTCGACGAGGTCGAACCATGTGGATGTGTTCCTCGTTTGCCGCCCGGTTTCAGCTGATCAGCAGATTGATTCAAACTCTAGGCCCTTGTCGGTGAGGGGGTGGGCCTTCCAAGAACGTCTCGTGTCCTCGGCCACCCTTCATTTTACCAACCGCGGCATGGCCTGGGAGTGCTGCACCACAAGCAAAATGGAGCGGCTTACGACAGATGACCCCGGCCTCGGCCTCTTTGACCACGAGATGAAGCAAGACTGGAGTACACACACACAGCTCTGGCTTCCAGGGCAGGTACAGGGCCCAATAGCAGGCCATAAGGCACTGCAGGGCTGGTATAACGCCATGCTAGCCTATCCGCACAAGGCCTTGACGTTCGAGCGAGACTGTCTTCCTGCCCTTGCGGGCATCGCTGCGACAATATCAAAAAGGCTTGGCTTCACATATCTCGCTGGGCTATGGAAGGAAGACATCGCGCACGGGCTCTGCTGGCGAGCTAGCTAACCAAATGACAAAGTTTCTGCGGACGAAAGTGGGCCATCCTGGAGCTGGATATCAGTGCACGGGATGAGGTCACTTCAACGGGGGAGGGCAAGACGATCACACCCGATCCACGAGGACATTCTTTTTCATGGCGCTACAATAGACGAGGAGTATCCCGGTTCGTTCGGAAGAGTGCGGGAGGGAAGGCTGGATGTTGAGGGGTTGATGTGGAAAGTCGACCTTGGGGCCCACCGTTACGCCGAATGGAGCAGCCCCGAACCAGGACAATTTCTAGAAGATCCATTCCCGCCAGCCGAGTTACTCGGCGTTTCTGGCCTCTTTGAGAGCGAAGCCGGGCAGCGTTCCGTCTTTGTTCTACAATGATTTCACGCGCTGCCGCGAAGAAAGCCAAGCATTGAGGTGTTGGATACTTCTTTTTAGGAGGACTTGCAAAGGTATTGATTGACCAGGCTCTGTTTTATGGGCGCAGGGAGCTGGCAGGGACTGAGACAACCTGCAGTGTCTGATTCGTTCTGACAAACAGAACATTATGATTGGTCTGACGGCGGTCAGTCTCTCCTAACCAAGGCAATGCATCAGCGTCGATCATTTCCCGAAAAGTCCAGCAACTTCGGCTCAAGCTGACGTGGTCTGCCTCTTCTGTCGAGCTGGGACAACGGGAAAGGGTGGTTCAAGCGCGCCACTATGCGCAAGGGTCAGCAAATTCCGACCCAACGTGTCGAAAAAATTATGGTCAATAGTGCTGAGTGATATGGCAGCTAAGAGACACTGGGTATGGAAGCCACCGCTGTCGGCAATTAATGGTTCTCACTCGGTTACCCGTGCAGGGACCTTATCAACCTCACTGATTCTTTACGGACATAATTACCTGTTTTGCAAAATTCCCACCATGTCTAAGTATAAGCGTCGCCTCAACAATTTCCTTCTAGCTCCACAGATGCAACGCAAGGTCTGGTGGCTGCTGCTGGGTCTTTTTACCCCGGAGCTCGTGGCATGGACGGCGTACGAGCAACATCGCGAGGCCAAACAGCTCTACGTGGAGGTGAAAGCGTTGCTGGGGGAAGAATTGCCAAAGTCTAAATTTAAAAGGTTCCGGATCTGGCTGGGACAGCGGCTTGGTGGAGGAAAGCTCAAAGAGGGGGTTACCGAGAAGGGACCAGACGACAGCGCTGGCGCGCAAAGGGTGGATTCAGAATTGTCTGGGACTATCCCCAATGCGCACTCGGTCCGGGATGAGGAAATCCAGGCCATTTCAAATACGGATCTTGAGGCAGGCCCCGAGCCCCAGGTGGAGCTGGAGGCCACCCCATCGGTGAAGCCTGCAACGAGTCGTGATGCCAACACGAATACTCCGTTCGCCGCGACCAACTTGGCAAAAAAGTCGAGGAATGAGTGGACAATGGTACATAGCTATTACGCTATTATGGGTGCGTATTTCCAACGTCCCCCGTTTTTGTTTTCTCCGTATCCCACTGTAAAGGCCTGGCTAATATGGCGTCTCACCGGTTGCCGGGAGTAGGTGGCTTTGCCTTTGATACCAGATCTATCGGCGACGGCCGCGAGTTCCTTCCCGGCGGGCGTGTCCGCATTACTCTGACCAGCCAAGGCATCATCGAGCTCCTCAAAGTTGCACCACACCTGATGCCTAACGTCTCTGTTGGCGAGATCAGGGACAAAAGCAAGGCGAGCTGGCTTGCGAAAGCCATTGTTACGCTCCAGGCCTCGTGGTTTTCTGCCCAGTGCATATCCCGCATGGTGCTTGGCATGACTGTCAGCCTGCTGGAGCTGAACACTCTCGCCCATGCCGTCTGCGCACTCGCTGCGTACTTGCTCTGGTGGCACAAGCCGCTCGATGTCGATGAGCCAACGCTTATCCTGGGAGACGATGCCCACCTCGTGCTCGCTGGAATTTGCATGCAAACACGTTTTGGGGGTCATCTACCGATGGTGACAAGCACACCTGGGAGGTGGAAAGCCTGGCTCGCGTTCCAACGGAGAAAGAGCATAACTGCTCCTCTAGACGCCAATCTGCACTCATTTGGATCCGATACCCTCTCACCGGGCATGGCCTCAAGGGGCCCAGCGCTCAAGATGCTCGAGGGAGAGACAGTACATGGCTTTCAATGGACTTCCCACTACTACAGCCGCATAAACGCCGTTCCAACGCGTCTCCCGCATCGGTCACGGTCAGCCAAAGACTGGCATGACGGAATTGAGGACCATGTACCACTGTCTGCTGCCGACGTACTTCGTCTTTCAATGGCTGAGCAGCGATATGTCAATCTCGACAGGGCAGACCGAACGAGCCCGTACAATCGAGCCTACAGGTTTGCTTCAGGCCAGCCGTGGCTGCATGACCGGGCCCAGAACTTGCCCGTCTCTACTGGCCGCTGCGTCAAGTCGGGTGCGACCTCTATCCTCTTCAGCCTGTTCACTGCTGGACTGGCCTACGGCGGTCTGCACCTCTTGGCATGGGGGCCCCCGGTTCGAACGGCAACTGAAGTGCTTATGTGGCGGGCCTCGGGAATCGCCATAATTGCGTACGGTGCCATGCTGATGGTTCTTACCTGGGGTATCGATCTCTTTAAGCATACCGGTTATAAGGTCAGAACATCCACACACCCGTTATTGGTCTGGATATGCAGTGTGTCCAACAAAATAGAGGAACTGGTTCCAGAGATCGTGACGGCAATTCTAATACTGAGTGTCATGGCGGTTGTGATTGCCATCACTATTTCCGGCACGCTGGCCTATACCCTAGCTAGGGTCTATCTTGTCGTCGAGTGTTTTATCAGCATCGGTCGCTTACCAGCGTCAGTCCTTGAGACACCGCAATGGGCCAAGTACCTCCCACACTTTAGTTAGACACCTCGGATGGATGTTGGAACAAATGATAGTTCTGGCCAGCGGCAGAGTGCACTTCGTCCCCCGCGTGATACGAATTTGATGGATGGTTTAGCACGGTACCCAGGCGGGAGATACTAGCCCGGATACCCGGTGCAACGGCCCCGAGGTAACCCAATAAAGAAAACCTTCAAAAACACCGGGCGGCATAGCCTTCAGGGGTAGATCAACAAACGGCTTGGTTTCCCCTGACTCGGGGATACCCCCTCCATGGCCACAGCGAGTCATTTGGGCATCCACCAAACGCCAGCCATTCCGTCAATGATGATCAAACCAATGCGTCACCGCTGTTCACGCACTCATTACGCCTAGCTACGTGCCCAAGGTAGAGAGGCAGGGAGCGATTGCATCGCGGCACTGAACAACAGCCACGATGTGCATGTTCACCATCTACTACCTATGGCGCAAGATACCGACCTCCATCACCATGGCGCCGTATCTCGGTCTGAAAGGACGGGCTCTCAGGTTTTGGCTGACGCTGGCCTGCTCGGTCGCCATGATGCCGCTCGGGTTGGTTCCCCCCCCCCCCCCTTTTTTTTTTGGGACCCACTTTTAGCCCCTTTCCAGTGGCTGCCCATCCGCTTTCTCAACCATCTCTCTGAAATGAACGGCGCTGACAGTTATATATAGCTACGATCAAGCACTGTCGCCCAATCTACCTGCCTTCTTGTCTCCGTCCGAACACGTCACAGCCTCGTTCAACCTCGCTTCTTGCTTTGGGGCGTTGTGCGTGCTTCATGTAGGCGAACTCCTCGGGCGAAAGAGAACCATGCTCTTTAGCGCGGCGATCATGGCGTGCGGTGCTCTATTGCAAGTCTCGTCTGTTGAGTTTGTGCAGATGATTGTCGGGAGGATTGTCTCGGGGTTAGGGAACGGCATAGCTACGGCGACGGCACCGTTGTGGCTTGCTGAGATGGCTGGGGCGAAGGCGAGGGGGAGGATTATTGTCACTATGATGGCGGGGAGCGCGTTGGGGTTTGCTGCTGGTATGATTTATCTTCCTTGTTTTCTTTTTGTGGGGTTATGCTGATTTGTTGTAAAGGGAACTGGGTGGAGTTTGGGATGTCGAATGTCCAAGGAGAAGTTGCCTTTCGTGTCCCGATGGCGGTGAAGCTCATGTTCATCATCTTCCTGCTCGCCACAGTTCCCTGGCTACCAGAAAGTCCACGGTGAGTTCACAGTCTGTCTCCCTGATAGTTCAGCGCTAAACAGAAACTTCCCAAGCTGGCTAATGTCCCAAGGTCGCATCATCCAAGCGACTTCCATCCTCGCCGATCTCAAAGGCAAAGACAAGGAAGACACATCCATCACCACAGAAGCCCTACGAATGAACAGCGACATCTGCTATGCCCGGAGGAACAAGCCGCCCTGGAAAGCCATCTTGCGAGGCCGCGGCGGCCCCATCTCTCGTCGAATTGTCCTCGGCATGGGCGTCCAAGCCATGCAGCAACTCTTAGGGATAGCCGTAACAGCATACTTCCTCCCTTTGATCCTGACCAAATGCCTCGGGGTTTCAACTCATCTCGCTCGTCTTCTCACAGCGTGCAACGCAACCGCCTTTTTTCTGTCCAGCCTCGGAGCAATCTACATCGTTCCCCGCTTCGGTCGAAGAAAGCCGATGATCTGTCAGTTTACCTTCTCCCCAATCGTCCCCATCATCACTAACCTCTCTCAGTCTCCTCTCTATCCCAATCCCTCTCCCTCCTCCTCTTCACCCTGACAACCCGCTTCCTTTCTCCCAATCATACACCCATCCCCTCCCTCATCTTCCTCCTAACATACCACATCTCCTTCGCCCTCTCCAGCTGGAACGCCACCCCCTGGCTCCTCCCCATCGAATTAACCAACCAAGCCACCCGCACCCAAGCCGTTGCGTTATCAACAGCGACAAACTGGCTAGTAAGTTTTGCGGTCGTGGAGGTTACTCCGCTTGCGATTGACAATTGGGGATGGAAGTTCTTTATTGTGTGGACGGTGCTCAACTTTTTGTTTGCAGGGGTGGTATACGCTTGCTACTTTGAGATGGAGGGGGTGGATTTGGAGGATGTGGAGTGGCTTGAGTGGGAGGGGTATCCTGTGTTTGGGAGGGGGAGGAAGCCCGTGGTGAGGGAGAGGGCTAGGGATATAGAGAGAGGGAAAGGACAGGGATGTGTTCAATGTGAAGAGGAGGGTGGGAAGCAGGTAGAGCCGGGACAGATGTTTAGCATCGAGGGGACGAGTGTGAGGGATATGGCTACGGGAGGGCTACCTGTGGTATTGGAAAGATGTACTATGGGAAGAGCGCGTGGTGGTTTAGGACAGGGGCAGAGGAGGGTGAGTGTCGAGGTTGGACCACGGGACGGTCCAGAAGTGATCGTTGGAGATGGAGGAGCAGTCGGATCGACATGCAAATAATGTTTTGCTTGCATTGTTACGGAGTTACGCTCGAATAACGACATACTTGCCTGTTGCAATGGTGAAGTCCCCGATTTGTTTGCCTAGAAGAGGGGTATACTTGTGGTTCTCGGCCTGATGTCTGGGCAAGATTTTCCGACGAAGTTCTGGCAATCTCCTCCATCCAAGCCCCGACCGATATCTTACTTTGTGGTCTTTCTTGGTGAAGAACAAGCAAAGGGTTTACAGGGCCATTGTGTGCATGATTGGATGGCTCTCCCTGTCGGGAATCCTGCGCCTCGCAAGCAGGAGGAGTCCGAGGCCGAGCTCCTGCCCATCGGGGCGCGCCGCGACCAGCGGAAGTGTCAAGATGCCCGAACCTCCTCACCCCAATTCTTATCTTCCCCAAAAGACCTCCACTCATGCATTATCTAGAGTCTTCTGGGCCAATGATCCCTGTGGATACGTAACGTAATGCCGAGCTGCGAGACACCTCCTCGGCGGCTGAACTGCTGCATGCGCATGGGTTCTCGGGTTATCACAGACTCTCTGCTAGCCTCTGCACGAATCCGGGGTAAACATGGTTGAGGTGAATTAATCATGGGCTGATAACGCAGATTGATTCGTGGTCAACAAGCGGAATGGAGACGCGGGAGTGGAGCGGCTTCCCCTAGCCGTAAGCGGGGTGCATGCTCGTGCATTATCCGCCTGTCGGCTGCAGCCTGTATCCGAGCACCGTGACATCGGCTGACGGAAAGAATCCCGGCCACAGTCTAGATTTTTGTTTTGGCAGCCTCCCCTCCCTGCTCCCGGTATCGGAGCCAGTCGGATCGTGATAATATCGCTTGCCCGCGGTCGAGGTGCTGGGCCGCGTGAGCCGCACAGCATGGAACTTTCCGGCCCCCATCAAACAATGGGAGAAATGGCCAGCCCGCTTGCGTTGTCACCCAGGAGGAAGGAGCTGGAAGAACCCATGGGACCCCCGTCTATCGGGCGGTTGTGCCCCCCATCTCCCCCATCCCCCCCACCCTGTGCCACTGAAGATTTTCCCACCCTCCGTCCCCATCGTGATCGCGTGGGCTGAGCATTCGAGCGGTAAGATCAACAAGTAGAGTGAACATGTCTAACGATGACCTCAGCCGAGCAAGACGCGAGAGTGAATCCGCCAACGCAGGAAGTTCTCGAGCGGACGAGTCGGCCCCTTTGCTCGAACACGATGGAGCAACCGGCCAGTCTTATGCGACGATGTCGCCCGCCAAAGTCCCTCACCTCCCTTCCCTTGACGACGCCTGGAAGCCGTCGCCGGGGTTTTGGTGGATCGAAACAGGTGAGTGTCGTCGTGATCTTTGGTTCGCACCCGCCGTTTCCAAGGTCCCCCACTGATGCCTTCTAGCACTCTGGGCCAACGTCTTCCTGTCGGGGTTCGACGGTACCATCACCGCTAGCAGCTATGCAGCCATCAGCTCGTCGTTCGATGCTGCAAATAACGCTTCATGGCTGACGACGTCGTACCTCATCACGAGCACCGCATTCCAGCCCTTGTATGGGCGTTTCTCAGACCTCTTCGGCCGGCGCGTGTGCTTTTTCGTCTCCACTGTGACCTTCATGCTTGGATGTCTGGGATGTGCGGCGGCGAGAAGTATGACGGAGTTAAATCTGATGCGGGCGCTGTCTGGGTTTGGCGGGGGTGGCTTGATAACCATGGGTGAGACACCGTTACACCACATCCTGGACCGAACGACCATACTGACAGCAGCAGCCACGGTGATCAACTCCGATATGATGCCGTTCTCCGAGCGTGGGCTGTATCAGGCCATCCAAAATGTTCTTTACGGCCTCGGCTCAGTGCTAGGGGCGTCCCTGGGCGGTATGATTGTCGACAGTGTTGGGTGGAGGTGGTGCTTCCTTTCGCAAGTGCCCGTCTCAATCTTCGCCTTGGTCGTGGGCTATTATGTGCTGGCAGCCCCAGAGCGCAGCCCAGAGCACTCTTTGCGCACAGCGCTCGGATGTCTCGACTTTCCCGGTGCGATCTTGCTTGTTGTGGGTTTAGCTGTGCAGCTGCTAGGGTTGAGCCTTGGAGGTAATGAGTATCCGTGGAGTAGCTTTCCGGTGGTCGCCTCGCTGGCAGGGAGCACTGTCTTGCTCATGGTGTTTGTGTTGGTCGAGATGAACACTGGGGGCAGGAAGTTGCCGATCATTCCTCTCTGGATGTTGAAGGGATGGCAGCCGGTTGCCGTGCAGTTGACGAATCTGTTTGTTGGCATGGCGTCCTACGCGTACATGTTCATGGTGCCGCTCTACCTCCAAGCCTGCCGAGGCGACTCTCCTTCGGCCACTGGCGCTCGGTTAATCGCTCCGTCGTTGGCGACACTCGTGGGCGGAATTGTTGCGGGCACCATGATGCAGCGGGGCTGTCTGCTCCGGGATAGCGTACGAAGAGGAACGGCGCTCATGGTCGTGGGAAACGTCCTTGCTTGTATGATGGTTGTCGTGGGTGGGAGTCGCAGGGCGGAGCTGCTCTATCTCATTCCGGCGAATCTCGGCGCTGGCCTAACGAACCCGAGCGTGTTGTTTAGCTTCATCTCTCTTTTTGGGTACCAAGGTAAGGCAATCCTTGCGGCGCGAGTGGGATCAGAGACAGAAAGGGAAGCGCGGACACGGGAGACTAACATCGACCAGAACAAGCCGTTGCCACCTCGACTGTGTATCTTATTCGCTCCATGGGAAGCATCTACGGCGTGACCATAACTTCGGCGATCGTGCAGAACCTTCTGGCTGCCGGTCTTCCGGCCGCTTTGGGCCCGGACGCTAGCGATGAGGTTCGTGTTTCGCCGGTCATCTTGTGAGCGGGCTGTCTGCTAATAATGGTTCTGTCGTAGCTCATCGAGAAGCTGAGGAAGTCTGTCTTCGCGCTGCAGGATCTCCCTCCGGCGATTCAGGCGGCAGTGAGGGCGCTGTACGGAGATGCTTTGTTGGTGGCATTTGCGGCATCGAGCGCGTTTGCATTGCTGGCGTTTGTCTTTTCGTGGGCCCATAGAACCGAGGCGATGCAGAGGAAGAGCTGAATGGGGACGACAGAGAGAGGAGGGTGGAGGTTGGATGTCGAGAGGCTCGTTGTTGATGCGGGGCAGCTTGAGCTCCTCTCCAAGTCGCTCTTTCTTTCCTGGCGTCACCTTGGCGAAAATGACGTGCGCGCCAGACTCCTCCGGCAGCGCTGCGCCTCGCTTTGGCTCGCACGATTTGAAGCATTCAACGGAACAGAAGTCTGACGGCGCAATAGTAGTAATTGATGATATCTAAGACCAATCTGCCGCTCGTTACCTCACACGCTTCCGCGCGTTACACAGAGCTACCGTTTTCGACAAAGGGTCTGAGACCCTTCGGCAGTGTTGGCAGGGAGGGCGTCTTAGCTGCGGCTGGCCAGTGTTGGTCCGAATCTGTGACACGTGAGGGATACACCACCAGCGAAAGGTTTGGGCTCGCTGAGACGACCTAAGGTGTGCATCATATCTATTTCGACAAGTCTAGGGCATGATGAAAAGAGGTGGAATGAGGGCTTTCAGCCCACCACAATCACTACATTGGGCCTCAGACTCTCAGCTACAGGATTGCTCTTCACACCCAAAGTCCGATCACCATGCGCAATTCTGACAAGTCAGATGCAGGATTGGCTTGAGCGCGAACCTGGGCAGTCACAATTGGCCAGCTACCCCTCTCGAGCAGCCTTTGAAGCCAGTGGCAGCGAGGTAGTCCACGCCATCATGCAAATTGGCCGGCTAGCTGGCTGAGTTTCCTGCAACAGGCTCGGTCTAGAACTCATCCACCGAGGATGACACCGACTTCGAGAAGCTCGAGGCATTACCTAGGTACCTAGGTAGGTACTTGGAAACCTAATAAGGCTCCAATCCCCTTGCTTACTCCTGCTCGACCGTTTCTTGTCTGATTCCGAGCAATTTACATCCAAGACACAAAAAGCCATCTGGAACAACTTGTTGGTAATTATCAGCCTTCACCATGTTAGTCACTGCAATCGATATCTTGACGGATATCCAAAATGACAGCCAGGAGCACATGGACTGCTACACCACTACCACGATGTCCGACAAGTTCCGAGTCCCTCCTAGCCAAGTCGTGCAGACCACTAGTAACGTCGGTGTCCAAAATGCCGTCGTAGGGGCCGAGGGCACCTCCTGGCTCTCGCAAATGAGTTGACTGGTCAAGTTCAACGACCGTTGCCTATCGAATGCGGTCCTCGGCGGAAGCGTCACATATACGGCCGTGTATTGTCATGCGTGTCCGAGAGAATGATAAAACTGGCAGTGGTGGCGTTGCGGGTTCCCATATCTCAGGACAATCGTTGCGCCGACTAAATGGGATACCGAAGTCGCCTCAAGTGCGGTTGAAGGTTGACTTGTTCCGAGAGCGGGGTTCGTTGTAGTTGAGTGCTTAAAGTTTCTGGGTTGAGAAGATTGAGATCTCCCTTTACTTATGCGATGAAGAGGTGGACCAGGGAGCCGGCGCTAAATTGACAGCTCTTCCCCGGAATTTAAATAGTTTTCCCAAGCCACATTGAGGCTTCCCTTTGATAGAGCTCGAAAATCGCAGCTTGGACATACCGACACAACTAGCACTGAAGGGAGTTAATCAGGTCCTACCAAGTCTATGAAATACAGTGGGGAGATAGCCATCCCAGTGGAGGTGGTGAAGGTAGCCCATCGAAGGCTCGAATATCTTTTCCGTCATGCCTTCGGAAGTGAATTCTGTTCTTGGTACTTGTCGGCAGCGCCTTATCCTACAGTTCGTCATGTCCACGGTTCCTCGTTGTCTCTGAGTGCCCGCTGACTGTTGCGCTGCATTGTTCGATGGAAACCTTGTTGCCCCCTACCCCCAGCCGAGATCCCGAAAGAAGGCCTCCGAGGACGGCTTCCTCCCTAGAAACTGCTCCAGCGTCAGCATTTCATCCTGCGAGCCCCCCTTCTCTAGCAAGATATGCCGGTATCGCTGACCAGCCTCCCTGCTCATGGGATCGTCCTTGAAGAGGCTGTAGAACATGTCCGCGCTGTACATTTTGGACCAGAGGTACCCGTAATACCCGGCATCGTTGCCGCGGATCAAGGAGCTGTAACTGGCATATCCATGGTTCCACTCGCTGTGTGTCTCGGTCAGCATCCTACCACCGTCTGCGAATGGGAGAAGCTCACCATAAAAGTCCAGAAGCGCTAGATTGTTTAACGCCAGTAACCTTTCGGTAGGTCGCCCCAAATAGCTCAGGATAGCTTGGTTCCTTCTCATTCATTGTGTGAATCACCATGTCGAATACAGCGTAGCCCAGCTGATCAAGCATGTCCAACGCACTGCCTTCGCGCTTGGCTTCGATCAGCCCATCAAGCATGTCCAACGGGATAGATTCTCCGGTCTCGTAGTGCGAAGAAAGCGCCAACAAGCAGGAGGGAACCCGACACCAGTATTCCAACATCTGGGATGGTGCTTCGATAAAGTCGCGCGCAACCTGCACGCCATGGAATCGAGCATATGCGGTGACTGATACAAGATCGTGCATGCAGTGTCCGAGCTCGTGGAAAAGGGTGATGATCTGATGGTAGCGGAGAAGAGAAGGCCTCGAGCTGGTAGGGGGGTTGAGGTTCATGATGAGACACGTCGCTGGGTAACATCGTGTGCCGTCGGGGTACCGATATCCAGAGCGAACTGTCGCGCAGAGCCCTTTGGGATGTTTCCCAGACCGAGGATGAAGATCGAGGTAGAGATATCCGACAAAATCAGCATGCTCCCTTCTTACTTCGTCTTCGAAAGTTTCCTCATTCCAGACTGCGTACAACACCACCGACTCATGCCACAGAATATCCGCTGCCCTGCCTGTCGGTGAGGCCCGTCCCCGCTCTTCATCCCCCTCGAGCTCAACAAACACAAGCCCGAGCAGTCGGCCAAAGGTAGCCAGCATCCGCGGAACCACCTGGTTCAGCGGATAATATTCCGAGATTTTATCGTAGTCAACATCAAACTTTCCGTTGGCAAGGAGCTCAGAGTAGTGGTGGACGTCTCGATCATACAAATTGCCGTCAAGTGGCGCTCCGGAGGCCTGAACCGACATGTCTGCTTTCTTGGCAGCGAGAATCTCTGCAACCTCTTCCTTCACACGGGGCGATATGCGAGAGCGCAGGTCGCCGAGGAAGTCAATAACTGCTTCAGGGGTCTTTGCCATCCTCGTCTCCAGTCTCTTCGCCGCCCAGTTGGGGTAGCCCAGTATCTGGGCTGCTTCGTGGCGCAACTTCATAATCTCCTGGAAACGGGGGATGTTGTCTTTGCATCTTTCAGCGTAAGCAACCCTGTATCTCGTTTTCGTTTTCGGGCTCTGAGCGGATGCCACTGAGGCGTCAGGGCCATTGAACGGCACCTTGCACTTGCCCGCGTTGTCGCCTGTTCCACTTTCAAGTCTATTGATGACCTCCTCGCGCAGTCCTTCGAGCTCTTCGGGCGTAAACCACACCCCTCCGGTGCTCTCATCAATTGTTCTTTCGTAGTCAATCTGGAGTTCCCCCAGTCTTTCTGCAATGGCCCTGTAGCGATCTCGAGTAGGCCCCACTGGCAAAGCCACACCGTCCCGAATGTACTGTTGTCGCGTCCTGAGCAGGACGCGCTGGCTTTCAGGGTCCAAGGTATCACCCCCCCGCTGATACGCGGCATCCACCAAACGAAACACATCTTCCCGCATCGAGCACCCCACGGCAGCGAGGTGTTGTATCTTCTGAGCTTCGACCCCAGCTTGGCGACGTTCGATGTCGGGAGAGACGAGAGAGTAGAAATTGGGCTCAATCTCTGACAAGCGTGCGTTGGTGTTGTGCTCGATCGGTAGAAGGACGTTGTGGAATTCGGCTTGTTCAACAGGGACTTGGGCAACGATCCGGTCGAGTAGCGCCTGGGTTGCTTCGCCGCGCGCCTTTTCGTCGGCGATAATTCCGTCCGCGGTGGCGCGGAACAGCACGGCCGGCTGCGGAGGGTGGCGGTATTTTTCGCGGTCCATGCCGGTGGTGCCAGGCGAAGCGATACTAGGGACGAATGGAAGATGCACAAAGCGATTGTGCAGTGAAACCCCTCGCGATGTCGACAGAGCGATAACTGAGCGTCGGCCTCCGCCGGGTCTATCTTCAGGCTTCTTCAGGCTCACCAACCCCTGCAGTTCTGACAGTGAAATTCGCACTGTCAGCCCACTGTCCACCATGCGCAAATCGGTTCCACTTTAGGCTGAGGGAGGCAAAGTCCGTTTTGGGCTCTGTTGAGCAGTTAAACGGGAGGTGAGCATTGTGAATTCCATCGTTGTCTTGTGTGGTTACATTGAGCAATGACTGCGGTCTCCAAGGCGGGAGGCTCAATGCATGACGGCTATGCATCTAACGGTGACACTACTGCAATGGGTCATATTCCCAGGTGCGGGCACAGGGACTCAGCCGCAGTGCTCCGGCAGCACACATTTGAATCTCTTCTGCACTTCACCATGACAACCATTCCACCCGCGACTCGACGACACGCACAATGTGGCTGATACACACAACGGCACTGCGCCTTCAATTCTTCCCGAGTAGCGATGGCCAGAAATGCGGAATCCTCTCCCACACCTGGGGTGAGGACGAGTTCACTTTCCAAGCGATGAAGGCCTTGAGTGAGTGCTCCCTCCCGACGGGCAGAGGCTGGGCGAAAATCGTCGCCACATGCGAAAAAGCGCGCTCCCACTTCGGGCTCGACTGGGTTTGGGCCGATACCTGCCGCATCGACAAGACAAGCAGCGCCGAACTCACCGAGGCCATCAACAGCATGTTCTCATGGTACAGGGGCGCCGCCGTCTGTCTTCTGTTTCTCGAGGACTTTTCTGGAGCAGAGGGGCCAAATTCCAGCCCGCCCGAACCGGACAAGTTCAGGCAGCGGCTGGGTCAGTGCCGGTGGTTTACACGTGGCTGGACCCTGCAAGAGCTGATTGCGCCTGCCGACGTGGTCTTTTACAACGCCGACTGGGACTCGCTCGGGACGAAAATGGAGCTTATCAATCACCTGTCGGCGATTACTGGCATCAATCAGAGCGTGCTGCACGACATCGAAGCTTTACACTTCCTACCCGTATGTAAGAAGATGGCATGGGCGGCGTCCCGACAGACGACTCGTATCGAAGACTTAGCGTACTGCTTGCTCGGCATTTTTGACATCAGCATGCCCATGTTGTACGGTGAAGGCGACAAGGCTTTTATCAGGCTGCAGGAAGAGATTGCTCGCTCCACAAACGATCTAACGCTTTTCGCGTGGACTCAAGAGGCAGAGGACGGCGCCGAGACGATCAGACCGCGGGGCATCTTTGCTACTTCTCCGGCCGAGTTTCGCCACTGCAACACAATAAGGGCTCCTGAGATTGCTTTCGAAAAGAACGTCGAGTTCAGCATGACAAACCAAGGACTGCGTATCCACAAGAATCTGAGGAGGTTCTCCAGAGGTTTTCTCCTCGGGCTCGACTGCGTGGACTGCAGCGAGCGGACGCGTGGGAAACCGTTCTGGCTCAACATTCATCTCAAGAAGATCCGCTCCGTCTATGTCAGGGAGCACCCCCACAAATTGGTTTACTCCGCGGAGTCCCGGCAATCAGGCCTATGCGAAGTAGGGCCCATTCATGTTCTTGCCACATTGCCACGACCCTTGGCTGAAATGAGTGGTCGTATCCCTGGCGTCCGTATCGTGTATGCTGATAGTCTCAGAAAGTGGCTGTCCCGTTCGGCCCAGCAACGCCTCCGCCCTCTAGAATTTGGGTTCGCCTCAGCGGCTCGGCTGGTTCACGTTGATCCGTCCAACAGAACAAGACCAGTGGTAGCACTTGCGGATCAGCGCCAACTTCGCGAACAGTTATTTGAAGAACGCGACGTTTTCTCTACGCATGGGTTTCGATGCAAGAGGTCACATATTTTGTTCAATGTCGAGTTAGACTCCGCGAACGGCGTAGCACACCTAGCAGTTTTATGGGGTACGACATGGATGAGAGGGGACGGCTCCGGCCTCGGCAATAAAGCCGTCCCGTGGGCAGCGTTGCTGCACCATGAGGCCCTCTCACAATTAGATGGCTTCTGGATAAGACACCCGCGCCTTTTCGACGCTGCTGACTCGATATCGGAACTGAAAAGATCAAGGATATTTTACGAATATGTCTTTCAGAACTACGCAGACGACGCGGGCGAGTTGAAGATGAACAACCTTCCGACCCTGGTATCTATTGCTGGTGAAGGTGTTCGACACGAGATTTCTGTCAATGTGGCAGAAGTTCCCCTGCATCCGGATGGCTCTGCACTTGTTCTTTCGTATACCAGAGGAATGTGTGGGCCTGTCGACAGGGTTTGAACTTTACTTCAGGCATAGTGCTCTATTCCTTCTCTTACGAGCTGCCGAGGCGTCGACGGTGATCGGCTCCATGCTCTCAGAGAGCTCCTCTTGGCCCTCTTGGGCACAATTGAAGGATGCTCCTTCGTGCAGGGCATGCGCATTTTGTCGATTGGCCAGGTCCCTCAACGATGGGGAAGTCCGATTTTCTGGATACAGTGTTCGCAGCACACGTGCAGGCAGGTCCGATGAGCGGAATAGCTCTTCAACTCCGATTCTTGTCCAGCCACTCAACAAGGCTCAGGGGCAACACTCATCTGCTGGTTGCGGCGACTTGGCGGGGAAGTCTCCCGTTTTGAAGATATCCCGCGCTCACCCTCGCTTGCCTCTGCCCGAAGGGGGCCCCCGCACCATGCCCAGGGGCCGTCTGGCATGCAAAGCGGCCCTTGCCGCATGCCAGTCACATTTCCACAACACTCAACCGCATCCGTTCATTGGTTGGCTATATGCACCCCGCTCATCTTCAGCTGACCGCGTCCCCCCACGTCCCGGGCTTTCTACCCGTTGTTCGAATGGGGACGGTTAAGAATTTTTCACGATCGTTTATCTCTTCTTCTGCGACCGCTCTCTTTGAACCATCGACAACGCTCCAACACTGCGACCACCGCGATGGCATCCCAAGACGCAGTTGAAATATCCGGGGGCATTCTCCCAGCCGAGCACTGGGCTCAACAGGCGAGTCCAGCACTCATGCCGCCCCAGCAGCAGTTCTGACTTTTTTTTCCTCTCAGGGCCTAGAAGATGACGCTGATTCTAGCTATGGCGATGACGCGGCAAGCTCGACGGCTTCTTTGTCAGCGAGCATCCTCGAGTACCGCACCTTGCACGGCCGGACATATCACAGCGACAAGGCCACTGATGCGCAATACTGGACCCCCAACGATGAGCAGATGGCCGAGGCGTCTGATGTCGTGCACCACTGCATCACCCTGTCCCAAGACGGCAAGCTGTTCCAGGCACCCCTAAAAGACGACATTCAGACGGTCCTCGACGTCGGAACTGGCTCTGGCACGCTTCCCTCACCCCCTCTTCCTTCTCCCCGCAAACTAATACCCCTCAGGCATCTGGGCCATCGACTTCGCCGATCAATTCCCCCACGCCTCCGTCATCGGCACCGACATCTCCCCCTCCCAACCATCTTGGGTCCCTCCGAATCTCAAGTTCGAAATCGACGATGCCACGCTGGACTGGACCTACCCAGAGAATCACTTCGACTACATCCACATTCGCTACCTATTCGGCTCCATCGCTGACTGGCCTAAGCTCCTCAAGCAAGCGTATCGCGCTTGTAAGCCAGGTGGCTACGTCGAATCCTTCGAAGCCTCTTGCGTATTCCAGTCCGACGATGGGACGTTGAAGGAGGGGAGTCCTCTCGATCAATGGGGCAAGGTCTTTGTCGAAGCCGGTCGTAAATTCGGACGGCCATTCGACGTGGTTGGGGACAATGTTGTAGACAAGGCCTTTGACGAGGCAGGATTCACGGATAAGGTCGTTTGGGATGCAAAGTGTCCAATTGGGGGGTGGCCTAAAGATGCGAAGTTGAAGGAGATTGGAGAGTATGCGCTGCTCTCGCTGGAGTCGGATCTTGAAGGTGAGATTTTCTCTTTTCTTTTGGAGTGCATGTGAGTTGGTGGTGGGTATCGATGGTGGGTGTTGGCTGACTGAGTGACGCAGGATGGATTCTGTTTATTTGGACGAGTGTGATGGGGTGGACGAAGGAGGAGGTTACGGTTTATGTTGCGCATTTGCGGAGGCAGTTGAGGGATAAGAGGGTCCATTCGTATGTTAGGTACCGGTGTATTTATGCGCGGAAGCCGGAGTGATGGGGGGCTGAGAAATGTCAGAAGAGGGGGGCAGTGTGGAGAGTGGTGTGGAGAGTGGTGTGGAGAGTGGTGTGGAGAGTGGTGTGGAGAGTGGTGTGGAGAGTGGTGTGGAGAGTGGTGTGGAGAGTGGTGTGGAGAGTGGTGTGGAGTTAGGGAGAAAGCTTACGCTTTTCATCTGACAGGTCCTTCCACAGGGTAACAATGCATGCTCAAATGGGGCTCTGGTACTTGTGTTGTCACGCTTCTGCGTCCGAACTTTCTGGGCTCGATGCCCCTGTGACATACCCAACCGCCAGAAGAACCCTCGACCTTGGAACAAAAGGCTTCATCTCAACTGTCCACCCACACCCAAGCATCGCCTCAATCCACTGCCGATCCACACCGTCCTGCTCATATACATTAACAACAAACCTCCTCATCGACTTTATCCTCCTCCTCGCCTCCCCATCTAAAAACTCTATCGCCTCCCTCACAAGCCCCCGTCTAACTACATTCCTATCCGCCCTCTGCGCAGTCCCCACCACCGCCTCCAACTCTTCCAACCCCGTACACCATTTCCCAAGCATGTCCAACACCCCCGGATTCGCCACTCTAAACAGCGGATCGCACTTAACACCCTCATACCCCCTGACATTCAACGGCCCATTCATCTCCTCCTCATCATCTGAGCTCCAGGGATCTTCTAGGTCTAAACGGAGACGAACATGCAGAAAGGGGATGCACATGTGCCGAATTAGATGGGCATTTTGCCGGCCGATAGAGTGCAAAAAGGCGGAGAGGGTGGAGGTTTTGGAGGTGAAGATTGTGAAGGCGTTGGTTGCGTAGAGGAGGTGGGAGGCTTCGGTGTGGATTTGGCGGGAGGTCAGGAGGATTGCTGCGTGTGGGCCGGGATTTGAGGATGGGGGTGGGCTGGTTTTGGAGTTGGTGTTGATGTTAGTGCTGTGGTTGGGGTTGGTTGATAGATAGTGGTGGCAGAGGCAGTCGGTGGAGTTGTCGTCTTCAGAGTCGGAATGGGACCAGCGACGGTCGAGGGGGAATTTGGGGGCGGTGCGGCGGAGGCGGCCGGTGCAAAGGCAGAGTTCGATGTGGGTGGGGGAGGTGAGGAGGTGGTGGTAGATAGGGTTGCGGATTTCGCCGGGGAGGAAGAGGAAGGGGATGGGCATTGTGCGGCGCGGAAAAGAACTTGAGACCGAGTCTCGAAAGGTGATGGTTGGAGGGTCGGGAATTGGTTCATGAAGCGGCGGGGTATCTGCGGGACCCTCACAGGCCAGGTTGGGGACTGGAGACACAGCCAATCAGATTCGGCTTACAGGATGCTGACAGGGACAAAAGAACCGTGACTCGCGAGCGGGATGGCCAAAGGGAGAAAACAACATCATCGGGGCTGCAGGACTCCGGGCGAGCCAACAATGGTGATAGGGATCCATTTGTGAGGCGCTCAGCAACATTGAATGGTGTCAAGGCTGCACAGGTATTTTGCCCAAAAAGGATCTTGCTGAATCTCCAATCATTGACGAGTTGCCCGCTCCTTCCTCCAACGAAGTCCGAGTCACCCGCCCCACCACACCACACCACAGCTTCAAAATTCCAGCGAAGACTGACATCGACTTCACGAGCTCCGTTGCCGATTAACTCGTGCCCTCACTTTTCTAACTTCATTCTCACTGTGAGAAAGCACGCGCGTCCTGATTGTCGTGTTGCATTCGACCATTCTTAGACGACCTCGGCCAGATTTCGACTTTGAAACAGCGGCTTCACAGGCCAGATCGTATACCGGAAACTTAGCAGAGTGCCTCATAGGCCGACGGCAAATGCTTACTCGACGGCCTGGGGTGGGATGTACCACACCCGTGTTGGCATCACCGCATGCGTCAGTCCCACCATTGGCTGTCAGCTTGGTGGCTGCTGCATCAACCACCAACATAGGACACGATGCTCCGTATTCAGATGGCCGCCCACGCAGAAGACGGATGCTTCGCATTTTGTGGGTGGTCGGGCCAAAAAGAGGGTTAAAAGGTGTGGTTGACCCCTCGAAAATCGCTCGGATTCTTCGCTTAGAGAGAGTCCCTCGATTCTTACGAACTGTTGTTCGGCACGTTGAGATTGTCATTAAGTCGCTGACATTTTTCTCTCAAGATGATTATACCACCAAATTGGCCGGCACTTTCGAGCTCTGCCCTGTACTGGGCAACCCGCGCTGTTGTGTTTTACTTTGTGCTGAGAATCTTCCACGGGTTCTTCACGGCTAGAATGAGGTTTCGCAGGCTGAAGGCCCAGGGTGTGCCCATGATACCTCATTCCTTCGTCTTTGGCCATCTAGCGGCGGTAGCTGAGCTCACCAGGGGGCTGCCCAAGGAGTTCAACCCGCAATACATCCCGCTCCTGATTACAGAGAACTGGAAGTCGCTATTTCCCGACGAAGAGTCCTGCCCCGGGCTGGTATATCTCGACATGTGGCCCATGGGGCCGCCCATGGTCTGGACCGTCGACCCCAATTATCCTCCACAAAGCCTCTACGACACCCAACGCGTCATTCACCATCCAGACTCGAAAAATTTCATCTGGCCGCTGACACACAACCTCGACATCTTCTCAGCCAACGGTCCCGAGTGGCGAACATGGCGGTCCCGGTTCAACCCTGGCTTCTCGTCAAAGAACATCACGTCCATGACCTCGCTAATCCTGGAAGAGGTTGCCATCTTTCGAGATGTCCTCCGCTCCAAGGTAGGCCCGGATGGCACGTGGGGTCTAGCCTTCTAGCTAGAACCAATAGCCACTAACTTGACCTTCGACGTCATCGTACGCGCGTCTATCGACATGCGCCTTCACGAGCAGACGCGCGACCCGTCCAACCCAAGTCCCATGAAACGTGCAATGGTTGAGCAACTCTCCCTGCTCATTTTCGAGTACAACATCAAGAATCTGCCACAGATCCTGAGCCCCATTCGCCAGTGGAAGATTTGGCGAAACAACCACATCATGCGCGACTTCCTCATGCCCAGTATTCGTGACCGCCTCGAGCCGTCACCCGACAGAAAACCAGGCAAAACCATCGTGGACCTCGCCTTGCAAGCCTTCGTGTCTGAAAACAACAAAACCGAAATGAACGTTCCTGCAAAACCCGACAAACTGTTCATCGACACCGTCCTTGCCCAGCTCAAACTCTTCATCTTCGCTGGCCACGACACCACCGCTGGCGTCCTCTGCTGGGTCCTCCACACCTTGCACACCTACCCACAGTGCGCTTCTCTCGTCCGCGCCGAGCTCGACTCCGTTCTCGGCCCTGACGCTACCACCGCGCTGGATTCCAACCCACACCTCCTAAACGCGCTTCCCTACACATCCGCCTTTGTCAAGGAAGCTTTCCGTCTTCACCCCTCCGCCGCTTCCATTCGCATCTCCGCATCTGACTTCACATTCACCTCCCCTGACGGCAAGGTATTTCCTACATCCGGATTCATGATCTTTGACGCTGTTATGGCGGGTATGCGTTCTCCAACGGCATTCTCTCGGCCGAATGAGTTCCTACCCGAACGATGGCTTGCACAACCAGGAGAGGAGCTTTACCCCAAAGCAAAGAATGCATGGAGGGGTTTCAGCATGGGTCCGAGGGGATGCATTGGGCAGGAGTTGGCCATGGCGGAGTTGAAGTTGGCGGTGGTGATGGTCGCGAGGGAGTTGGATATTGAGTGTGCGTGGGACGATTGGGATGCGCAGAGGGGTTGGAAGGGGAAGAAAGAGGAGATTTTCGGGCACAGGTGCTATCAGGTGGGATTGGCGGTGCCGCATTGTAGAGAGGGGATGCCTGTCAGGGTGAGGCTGAGGGGATCACCTTGAGTGAGGACGTGATCTTGTCGGCTTCTCTGGGTCTTTCTTGCCGTTTTAAGTTTCTGTTGGCTGGATCTCTCAACGCAAGTTGCGTGGTGAGCAATTCTGTGGCGGATGCAGGGTGGTGGCTTGAGCGCGGTTGCATTTGGCGGGAAATATGACATATCAGTATTTTGATTTCCCTGTCCGTTGATAGTCGATCGATAGTTGTCATACGCCACACGGAAGCAACGCGCACATCCTGGTCATATCATCAACTCTGCACCTTGTCACATGGGCGGCGCGGTCAGCTAACTTTTGGATACACCGAATTTTGAATTTCTGTCGTGACTGGATCAACAACGATGGCGCTGGCGTCACCGGATGCGATAATTCTCGCTCCCCGATCTTGTGGCTTCTCGTGACAAGATGTGAAACGATGAGCTGGAGTGCTTGCAAGGCAAGGGCTCTCAGACGGTGAAGTTGTGACAGCGCCGGGACAGTGGATGGCCACGTCGATCGGGTGCTTGTGCATCTCACATCCTTTCTTGTCTTCTTGATTCGCCGCGTTCTCAAGTTCAAGAAGCAACGCAGGCGGTTCAAGATCTCTCTCCCCAGAGAGATGCGATGGCTGAGAGGGATAGTGATGTAGGAGAGAGGAATCTGACCGCCACTGCGCAGGTGAGCTCCCACAGTCGCCGCTGGAAGCTTGACACCGGGTATAAGTCTAGGCCAGCGTCTTGACCGGCTTGGCGTTGCGACCCGTCCTCACACAGCTTTCGCTCAGTTCTGAACACAATCCTCCAAGACAACCATCCACACGTCCGCCTGTAAGCGCTTATCCGACTTCTCCCCTTCTGCTCTTATCGGTCAATCCAACAACCTGCTCTTCTCACTCACCACCCCTTCAACCCACTATAGTGCCCCGTGGACAGGGCATCAAGTACTACGTCGTCCTCGAAGGACACGTCCCCGGCGTCTACCGCTCCTGGCCGTAAGTCTACCAACCCCCACTCGACCACAATCCACCAGCCAAGATACTGACCGCAATTTTTCCCTTCACAGCGAGGTTAGACGCCAAGTTTATTGCTACAAGGGAAGCTCCCACCGTATTCACAACTGGCTTGAGAAAGCCGAGAACGTTCTTCGTTGGTACCTTGATGGAAGGAGGGCTGGCCATCGTGAAGCGCGTTGGCTATGTTGGCTGCGATTAGGAAGAACCGTGAGGATCACGAGGAGGAGGGTGGCGAGGGAGGGCCGGGTCAAGGTCAAGGTGTTGTGGCTTGAGTTTCACACGGGGGGTGGTGAGAACACGGGATAATGTGATGGGGCCTTTAGATTCCGCAGCTGAGCGATGCCCTCGTCCGTGATCTTGGACGGGCCAGCTGATCGATAGATGATTCCTCGTCGTATTATTTTTCCTGGATGATTCGCAATGGGTTATCCCCCGCAGTCCCGAAAGTTGTGCATACCATCGATACTGATGAAGGGAGGGGATGGGAGACGACGGAGCCTCATTGGTGCTGGAACTGATTGGAGTGCACAATCGTCGGAAACTGAATGGTTTGTACCCATCATGGCAACGACCCGGCCGCTCGGGGCTGACCACGAATGTATTCTGTGTTGCAAGAAGGAAATCGGGAAGCAGATATTTTGGCTGGAAGTACGAAGAACTCGTGGCCCAGCCTCGCCACACAGCCCCAATAACAGTCTCACCTGAGGAGCGCTGATCCGAATAAAATCAGAACGTCTAATCATCTGTCTACCTCGATGACTCAACGTCAAACGCGGAAACACCTTGTCCACGACTAATTTGCAGCCTTTAGCCTAGGCATCGAGCTTGAGCTCTCCCACCTCCCGATATACAGAAACTCTGCTGTTGTTAACTTCTTCAGATTGTAATTGTGGGAATTGCTGCTTGTACGTGCTTTACGACTGCGTTTACGTGACCCCGTAGTCCCCTATGAGCCAGTTCTCCTTTTCCTCCCTTGCACCGCTACCACCACCAATCTTCACAATATTTCCAACTTTTCCATCCTGCGGTGTGTACTGCCCAGTGTATAAGATCCCGTATTGGCCTCGAAGCATTCTCCCCTGTTCGCACCGACAATAGCTACCTCTCCCAAGGTTTTGTTGTCTCTCGGAGCAATCCAATCGGCAACTTGAAGGCTGACCCAACTAGCAGCCCTGAGCACCCCCAACAAAACCATCGGAACCTCGCAAGCAGGAGTACAGTATCCGGAGCGCTCTGCTATCCGCGCCGTCGTCACCAGATCAGACGGCTGCGCGCGTGGCTCTCATCGAAGCCCGTCGTGACAATTACTACAAACTCCTCGGGGGCGGAGTGGAAGGGGGCGAAGATTACGGCAAGGCGACCAAGCGCGAAGTGCTCGAGGAGACGGGCGCGCGTGTCGTGATGCAGGGCGTGTGCTTCGCTACAGTTGAAGAGTGCCGAGGTGACTTGCATCAGATATTGTATTGCTACCGCGCTGTTTTCCTTGATGAGACAGGTCGTCCCGAGCTGACGCAGGATGTGGTTGCCGATGGATTATGTCGTGAGTGGGTGCCTGTTGAAGATGCCTCGCGGATTATGGAGGGGATGGAGCCGACGTCGGAGATGGGTCGATTTATCAAGGTGCGGGATATATTTCTTCTTGGAGAGACGCTGAAGACGTCTACGACGGGGGTTTGATGGCTTCCTGAGGGGGGTCTGGTTTTCACTATTTCTTGCACAGGGCTTGGGTAGAGGCGTCGCTAAAGGTTGTTGCTTGTTGAAAGTCATTCTTCTGTTTCAGTCCCAAGTCCATCACCTCTACACATACAAATTGAGCTCTCCTGTGAGTAACAGATCCTCGATTCAACATCACCACCTCAAACTACCGTAGCTCCCGTCATATTCACCGTCCAACCCCAATCTGGAACACCACCCCTGCCACCGCAGTGGCAATTACCACTGCAATGACCAGTGCCCAGGGCATCAACATCCCTAACATTCCCATGCTCGTCAACGTGGCGAAGACTCCTCCTGCGGGCGTAAAACCACCATACATCACGGACTGGAAAATTGCAGCGAGTGATCCTAGGATGCGTCAACTCAGTCCATCAAAGTAAAAACCGGGGGTGGGAAACAAACCAGCAACTATACCCACAGGACCAAAGCCCAAGCCGAGAATGATAATGACGACGATGGTGAAAGTGATGACCCATGCGAGAAGGACAGCGAGGATGTCTGCTTTTGGTCAGTCGGGGGTAGTTGAAAGGGTCTGGGACGGCTCACGTGGCTGGGACGCCCATTCTACGGTTCGTTCCCACAGCAAGGAGAACCACTGCGCCAGATCTCCTACCCACGAAGGGGAGGTAACCATCGTGACAACGGGGAATCGATCGGCGACGAGGTGCATGATGACTGCCATGGTATGTGTGATAGCTTTCAGGGGTTGGATGGATGGTGTTGGTAGCGGGAACTTGACGGGTTTGGAGTTGGGAGATGATGTTGAGAAGGATGGTGAGAAGGATGGTGCCTGACTCGGATATTGTGTTTTTCCCTGACATTGTGATGAGCTCCAATGACTGGCCGCCAGCTCAGTGAGGTTGCACGACATCGGCTGGCTGAGGTGCTCTGAAAATGCAGGGCAAACGTCTCATCAGCCAATCCCCGTCAACATGCAGGAGGCTTCTTTGCATGCAGAATGCGACGCTACTCGTAGGTTACCACCGACCCTAAGCACACATTTGATCCTCTCCAACTGGAACTGAGAGTTCTGTCAAGTCGGCCAAATGCTGGATACGAGGATGCCCAGGTAGTCCTAACCTACGTGAAACTACTACAGAAGTGTGAACTCATGTGTCGGTGTAAATGATAGGCCGTGGAAAAATGCCCCGGAGCCTATATGTATTCTGAGAGGTAGGAGGACGGAGGAAGTGTCTTGGGAAGCAATGCGTTTGGTCCTGGCCGCTCCGAACTTGGTGTGCAGGGTGCTCTCGGGCAGCAAGGTGTCTTGAGCTCTTAAGTGCTGAGATTGCAGGCCGGTGATGAAATGGTGGTAGTGTCGGCGAGAGTGTCTAGAAAAGTCCCATGTTTCAACATTGAGGATATTAATGAGGCGGCTAGAGTACAGCACTTCCAGCTTGCATGTAAGTCATCCCAAGTCGGGAATTCGAGCCGTGACAAACTACCCCGCAGAATCCAACAATGTTCACATGATGAGACGGTGCTAGGGAATAAGTCCGACACTGGGAAGGGGCGGGGTGTTTCCTCAACTTTTTCCCCCTTGGATCACCCTTCGCAAAGCCCCCCAGAGCGTTCGAGAAACATAAATGTCAACTCCTCTCGACACAACTCACCGACTTCTTCCAGAATTACTAACTAAATCCTGATAGCTGATATGGTTTCACTAAAGAGGACGACACAAGTCAACCCCGTCAACGGGCAAACTGGCCCATAACCTCGCCCACAGCTCCAACAAACACCGACCCAGCCCCATAACCCGGCCTCGCACATCATTCCAACCACACCAAGGTACAGCAACAAACTGCCATCCAAAAAGAATGTACCTGCGTGGTACGGCAAACCCCTGATCCACACAGGCTACCAACCCATCACCAATTCCGTCAAGTTCTGTCTTCAAAGCCTCGCCTAACTCCACAACGAAACTGTCAACATCTATTCCCATCTCATTCCCCCCGCCGTAGCCATGGTTTTTATCACTCTCGTCCCATGGTATTTCAACAAGGAGTTTCCCCAACGCAGTCTGGCAAGATAAATTTGTTGTTGGGATCTACCTGGGGACGTCTTTTGTGTGTTTCACCGTCTTGGCTTTATACCATACATTGCTCTGCCACTCAGAGAGGTATCGCAAGCTTTGGGTGCGATTTGACTACGCCGCAATCATCTTTCAAATTCTCGGCTCATTTGTCTCTGGGATTTATTCGGCTTCTACTGCGAGCCAAATTTGCAGATGTTATATTGGTCCATGGTAAGTCACGCTGAACTGTGATACCCTCCGATCAGTGCTACTCGCCGGGACCTCCAGATCGGTATTTTATCACTGATCTCGGCGTTCGTCGTACTCAAACCCCGATTCCAGAGCCGGAAGTGGCGGCCTCTAAGAGTGTTCAGCTTCATGGCGACGGGGTTCTCCGCGTTTGCTCCGATACTCCACGCCGCGGCGATACTCCCCTATGAATAAGTCGATCGGCAAGCAGGCTTGAGATATTACTACGTTAAAGGGGCCTTCATTCTCATTCGGACGCTTCATTATATGGTACGAGGCCACTCCCCTCCAGCTTTCAGGCCCAGTTGGTTCATCGTCCAGTTTCACTTCCACGAATCGTGGAGGCCAGGAAACTTCGATATACTGTGAGCATCACACCAAATCTTTCACATTTTTGTCGTCCTTGCTGCTAGTATCTACCTGTACGGACTCATGTCCGCATACAGGTTACCACAAACCAAGGTGTCTAGGTTGATCTACACCACCGGCTGTCCAGCACCACGACCATCAAAACCCCACCCGATCTGGTTCCCGACATAAATCTTCACTCCCAGCTCCTCAGCCCAGCTCCACACCAACCCTGGATTCTTCTGGAACCCCCGTCCCACCATAACCACATCCAGCGGCTCATCATCCGCCCCCTTTCCTCCCACCAACAGCTCCTCCGCCTGCTTCCCGCTGGTGATACTACCCACCGTCGAAACAAACAACCTCTTCCCAACCGCCTTCTTAATCCTCTTCGCAAACGGCGCCTGATACCCCGGTCCCGCCTTGGGCAGTCCCCGCGGGTCATTCCCGCCCGACGAAACATCCAACAAATCCACCCCCCTATCCGCCAACAGCCCCGCCAACCTCGCACTCTCCTCCACCGCCCAGCTCTCCTCCTCGATCCCCTCCAACCAATCCGTCGCGCTGATCCTCACAAACAGCGGCATCCCCTCGGGAATAACCCCCCTCACCCCCTCCACCACCTCCAACAACAACCTCGTCCTCCCCTCAAAATCCCCACCGTACCCATCCCCCCTCTTGTTACTTACCGGCGACAAAAACTCATGCAGCAAATACCCATGCGCCGCATGCACCTCCACAATATCGAACCCCGCCTCGACCGCCCTCCTCGCCGCGCTCACAAAGTCCCCTTTCAATTCTTCAATTTCCGCAAGGGACACCTCCCTCGGGACGGGGAAATCCCCATTAAACGGAATCGCAGACGGAGCGATAACATCATCCGGCCATCCACCCGCCTCTTTCGCAGCAGCTTTTCCCCTAGAAAGCCAAGGAGCCACACAACTCGCTTTCCTTCCGGCGTGCGCCAGTTGGATGCCGATTTTTTGATTCTGGCTGTGCGCAAAGGTGGTGAGCTGTTGCAATCCAGGGATGTGCGCGTCAAGCCAAATGCCAGAGTCTTCGGGAGTGATGCGTCCGCGGGCCTGAACCGCGGTGGCTTCGATGAAGGTCAATCCGGGCCCGCGCTGGACGATGCCGCCGATGTGGGTGAGGTGCCAGGGGGTGTGGAAGCCTTCGTGGGCCGAGTATTGGCAGAGGGGGGAGAGGAAGATGCGGTTTTGGAGGGTGAGGGAGCGGATTTGGAGGGGGGTGAAGAGCCTAGGGATGGAGAGGTTGGAGGGTTGCGGGGAGACGGCGGTTCCCGAAGGGTGGGGTTGATGGGGAGTGTAGTAAGGGATGGAGGGGGCGGCGTTGTTGAAGATGATGTCTTTGGAGTCGTGGTGGGGGTTGTGCTCGGGGAGACCCGATGTGCGGGGCAGTGAGGTCGCCATGGTGTTGGCTGTTGTTTCTGTCGATGTGTTAATTTTTATGGGGGTTGCGGGTGTAGTTTTTGGGATTAGGAATTCCTTTATAGACCGGATGGAAGGAGGTGGTATAACTATGACTCGGATTTATTGTGCAACCCCTTGCCGCACTTGCGTGCCGCTAAACGGTGTCAATTTTGCGCCGATTGATCAATTACATTACCAATCGGATTCGACTCCCCACTAGTCCCCGCTGCCGGAATATTGTTTCCCGATTTTGGGTCCACCAGATTGATCTCGTGTGGGGACCCAACTGCCGCATGTCAGGAACTCTAAGAGATTAGGGCCTTTGATTGGTGTTTGCCGATGCACAGCGGGAGGGTGCTTTGTCAGACGCTGAAAAATTCGAGGTTATGTAAGCCCGTGTTATAGTTTTTCCAAGTAGATTCTATGTAAGTTGGGTTGATGATGCAGTCCACGTCTCCAGGCACGCGTTTCTGCACTATCGTACCATCATTCTACACATCTTCGGCGCAGCACCAGACATCCGGGGGGTACCACATTTGGTGTCATCTTTATTGTCGAAGCACCGATGTCGCTTCCAACCTTGGCGGCTTAGACAAAGTGACCGCCTGGCCGATATCTGATCGACGTAGATTCAAGGTGCTCAGACCTGTGCATTTCATTACGCATTCGTCTATCGACGAGAAGGATGGCTTGCTTCGAAGGAACAAGAAAAGAAATGTAGGTACAGGTGCGCTTCGTGAGCCGGAAGCTAACAGTCGGCAAACAAAACGTCATAATACTCACCACGGTCCTTATAGCGAATCTCGCAACAATATACCGAGCTTCGCAGTGAGATGGCGTGCTGGTGGCGGGTCAGGGGCTGGGCCCTACCAATCCAAAAAGTACGCAATCCCGTCCATCAACGCACTCCCTCCAACAGCAGCATGCTCCTGCCCCTCATACCCCTTCAACACCACATCTCTCAACCTCCCGCTGCCCACCAACCGATCATACAACTCATGACTCGTCCTCCCCGGCGAAAACCTCTGCAACAGCCCCCTCCTAGCCTGAAACTCCGCCTCCGTCTGCGTCCTTCTCCTCACCGGATAATCTTCCCCTTCTCCATACCCCAAAAACACTGCCGGTCTCGTCCCATTTCCCCATTCCACAGTCCCTTCGATGTCAATCCCATCCCCAAACCTCTCCGTAACCTCCCTCATCACCGTCCCATTCCGTAACGTCAACGACGCACTGGCTGCAATCCAAGTGTCAAACATCCCGGGGTGATTCGCAAGTGCCCAGGTAGCAAACAAACCACCAGAGGAGTGTCCGAAGATTGCACCCCTTCCGAATTTGACATTGGGGAAGACAGTGTTGCGAACCCAAGGCCGTAGATGGGAGTCGATGAATTCCAAAAAGGAGTCGGCGCCAAAAGGGACGGGTTCGCCGGGTATTGGCGCCCCAAAGTCGATTGCGCGTTGGGTGAGGGCGTAGACGGAATCGGAGAGGGGGTAGCCGATTCCGACGACTAGGGTGGAGGGTTGCGAGGGATCGACGGGTTTGCGGCGGCGGAGGAATTCGGAGGCGGTGGTGGAGAAGGCGTTACCGTCAAGGATGTAGATTGTGTGAGTTATGTGGTTTGTGATGTTAATGGGGGTAGGAGTGGCACCCCATTCAAAGGGGTAGGAGAGGGAGATTTGGTATGTTGAGCTGGGGGTGTGGGTGGCGGTGGCGTTGTAGAGGAGGGTGTTCGGGAGTATGGTGGGCGGGAGGGGAGGGAGGGGTGCGAATGTCCAGGGGGAGGCCATTTTGGTGGTGTAAGTTGATGGTGAAAATATGTGGTTGGTGTGGTGATGGGACTGGGGGTTGAATTAGTACTGAACGGCGTCTGGGTCTCGGCCGGAGAGGAACCGGAGATAGGGCTCCTGCGTGTCTGTATTTGGTTAGCTGGGCCAATGATGAGCGAGTTGCTTTCTTATTCAAGTGTTCTGCGCTGATTTCAAGCTTTGGGTGCGGGGTACATCTCGCCTTGCGTCATGTCGGCAATGACTTGACCCGAGCGGCTGTTCCCGCTCCCGCTGCCCAGTTTGACAAGAGGACTGCCCTGGTGAAAGATGGCAGGGGAGTCCGATTCGCCGCCCCCAGCCTGAAAACAAGCCTTCACGATCACCTCATCCGAAAGTCCATCAGGAGCCCCACTTACCTCAGAAAGCCAAACGCCAATGTGAGTCGATAATTTTGTCTCCTCTTCCCCGCGAATGATTGCCCCCGAATATATGCTTTTCCTCGTCATATTTTCGGTTTCTTATGCTACCTCATGCTCTCAATACATTCCCGGCCAGTTGCCCTTTTGTCCGCTACTATTTCCACAAGTAGGTAGTAATTAGCAGTGTTCGGGGGGAGGAGTAGACTTATCGAAGATGGGTATTAAAGTGGTCAGAAACTGAGATAAGACTAACCACAGTGGTAAGACTGGAGGTAATCTCTGAATGGAGAGTCGTGTTTGCTGCCTGAGGTGTTGTGGCCGGATTCCTGCATCGGGCCCCTGTCTTTAGCTCCATCAAACGGTGAAGATTTTTTAAGGCGTGTAGCATAAACGCGTCGTGTTTAGATTTTTTAGCTTGACAAGACACGTCCAGACTATGTTATGCTCTGCCATGTCACCTTCCTAGATCTCCCTAAGCCTCACTGAGGTGATTATTTTATGGTTTGGACTTGAACCATGGGATCGGGGGGGTGAAACCTCCAGGTCAAGTGCAATTCGAGGAAGCACTCATCAACGCCTTCCCTCATCCCCTTGACATTTCTAGGGACTCCAGGAATCCAACCACTCCCGACAAACGCTTTCTCGGCCAATGCCTAGTCAACTAATTGGATAACCGCAACCCGGGCTGCTCGCTTGTAGTTACTTTCCCATTCCCCCGGGGTTGTTTGAGGTGCATTACCCTTTCGATACTTCTCCCAGATGAAATCTATCCTCCAAAACGGATAGTCGCAGACGCGCTTATCCCTCACCAGAGTGGATGTGAAAGAGTAGGTTCCATCTTCGTTAGGAACCGTGTCGCCAGAAATTCTTAGTATCTGACAGTTTACAATGGAATCCCTAACACCTTTGGTGTTCAGAGCCATTTCAAAGTCCTCCTCAAGCTGCCTAACGACGGCAGTAGGCAGCCTGTTAGTATTAAAGACGGTGACCTAGGGAGGGGGGCTCGGTTTCCTGGAGAGAGAACCAACCCAGGGCAATGAAAATAAACTAAAATTTATCTAGCGAGTGGTTTTCTGGAGTGGTGGTGTGCGCTTTCAGTCTCAAGGCCGCGAAGTCACTCCTTGGGTCCTCGAGTTGAGGGAGGAAGGCGCCATTTGATATATCATAGCAGTCACGTGGCCACACTTGATCAATCTGCGCCCAAGGCGGTTCTATTGATTGAATCATTCTCCTCTTTCTGGGCATTGATGATGCAGTGGAGATGGAAACATCGTGCGTGATGTCGAGACCGAGAGGCAGAAGATCAGTGAGGAGGTATTTCTCCGTTGGGGAGACGCGAGGTCCCTTGGGAGAGCCACTCGGTGTCATCTCCCTCGCATGACAGGATTGTCCAGTCTGAAGATGCAGCTCTGACATATTTGTTCTTGTTGAATCCCTCCAAATGAATGCCCAGGTGTTCGCCCTTTGCGTTTACAACTTCCAGTGGTAGGATGTACTTGTAAATGCATCTTTTCCAGGCAACTCTCTCATCTCCAGCCAGTTAGAGGGAATCTTGATACCCCTACGGGTCATGTTGAACTCTGGCTGTTTGAATGCCTCTCCCTTGGTGATGGAACCGGAGCCTGAAAAGGCCCGAGGAGAGTTGGCAAGCACGCCGGAAATTACCTCTTCGCGAGGAATACTGGAAAGTGCGGCCATAGGCTCCGGCTGCCTCGAGATCAGAATGGTGAGGTCTGGCGTGGTCCGAATGATCTCCTCCTGCAGACGGCGAAAGGCTTTTTCTTCCTCACCGTAAAGTAAAGGCAAATTGATGCCGAGGATACCGAGCAGGCAATACGCCGTATCCTCGATTCGAGTTGTCTCGCGGGATGAAGCCCAGCTCATTTTATCACCGCTAACACCGAGGAAAGTCTTGCGCGATGCTGGAGACCGTTGTCGTCGATATAAGTGATGTTTGTTAATTCGTCGGCCAGATCGCTCTTCGTGCCGCAAAGCCACCAGTCTTGGTTAAAAAACTCGACATGGTGGGGCGCAATGGGTTCCTTAAATTCCACCTACGCGTGAACCACCGGCAGTCGGCCAGGCCACGAGTCATCCATCCTCTGTAGGATTGTTGCCAAAGTTTGAGACGAAAACGTAGCACAGACTGGCGCGTTAGTATCAAAGAAACATAGAGTTGATGGCCTCAGCGAGCTCCGCGCTGCTAGACTTATCGATGCAGACTGTGCCACCAGTGCTGATCTCTCAGGGTTCATTACATACCGTAATTTGCCTTCAAACGGATAACAGTTCGCAAAACGAAAACAAACAGAGGCTGCTTTCGGTGCCATCTAACTACCTTCTGTAACTGGTATCCCACCTCCTCGTATGCAATGAGCCTGAGTTTGGGACTATCTTTGACATGACTACGTTTAAGTGCAAGGAGCTAGGTCTTGGACCTGGCTTAATGGGTGGCTGAGAAATCTCCTAGAAATAAGAGACCAGCCTCTGTAAGATCATACACCTCGTGATACCCTTTCGTTTCCTTATCACAACTGCATCGCAAACAGCGGACCAAGGGGCTTGTGTCATAGCTAGGAGAATGACTGACCAAGCTCTCACTTACTTTTCGTGCTAGGAGTCCCCATCTTAAAAACACGCTGCCCACTTAAAGACCCCGCTGTTTCACTCTTTAGTAATAAAGGAGAACAGGACAGCTTGATTATTGTTGGGGTGACGAAACTCTTGTGGGTGGTTCTAAACCACGTCAAAAGTAACAAAGTTCTATGCGCCAAGACATAGTGTGGGCTATGAGGAGAATAGAAATGAGAGCTGCGTAAAATAAGACTACTAGAAAGCAGCTGATGGCATAACCTGAAATATTAGCGGTGGAGTCAGCAAATTCGCCGGTATGGCCGCCGAGAGGCAGAGTGAAGAAGTGTTGTTAACAGGCACAAACTTCAGTATTATGGCTCTCACTTGCATTCTAAGTTTCATAGACAGCCCACCTTGAATTAAGTTCGATCCATAGCGGTGCAGATATCCTGATCAGTAATCGTCAACTCAAATAACAAATTTATCAATGGGGAACACATTTCGGGTGATCTCCTGATAAGTTCGCATTCTTATAGTTACCGCATTCTTTTGAAATCAATATTAGCTTACTTCGCATCCATCATGCGACTTCGACATGAGCAGACATCAAATCCCGAATAGTCCTGGAATCCTCGCTCCTAAATGCTCCCTAATGTGGCGCGAGCTTCTTCAGTCTGTAGTTGCGTTAACATCCAGTAATCTACGCTGGCAAATTCAGGCAGTCCTACCTGCACAGGACAATATGATTCTAGCAGCCGGATCATTTCGCTGCTTCCTAAATCCTTAGCCAACGATAGAGGCGAATTGCCGCTCCTACACTTGAGAGTAGGCATAGCACCCTTCTCAAGTAATAGTCTTACGGCATATTCGTATCCAATTTCCACAGATCGTAAAAGCGGTGTCTAAATATTGTTAGATTGGTAACTAAAAAAGAAGCAGCTAGGCTTTACTTACACGCTATAGGTAACAATAAGAAGCCAGGGTTAGCAGCTGCCTGATTCACAAAGCTCAGGCTTACTTACACGCTATAACAGCCACGAAAAGCCAGGGTTAGCAGCTGCCTGATTCACAAAGCTCAGGCTTACTTACAGTCTATAACAGCCACGAAAAGCCAGGGTTATCAGCTGCCTGATTCACAAAGCTCAGGCTTACTTACACGCTATAACAGCCACGAAAAGCCAGGGTTAGCAGCTGCCTGATTCACAAAGCTCAGGCTTACTTACACGCTATAACAGCCACGAAAAGCCAGGGTTAGCAGCTGCCTGATTCACAAAGCTCAGGCTTACTTACAAGCTATAACAGCCACGAAAAGCCAGGGTTAGCAGCTGCCTGATTCACAAAGCTCAGGCTTACTTACAAGCTATAACAGCCACGAAAAGCCAGGGTTAGCAGCTGCCTGATTCACAAAGCTCAGGCTTACTTACACGCTATAACAGCCACGAAAAGCCAGGGTTAGCAGCTGCCTGATTCACAAAGCTCAGGCTTACTTACACCCTATAACAGCCACGAAAAGCCAGGGTTAGCAGCTGCCTGATTCACAAAGCTCAGGCTTACTTACACCCTATAACAGCCACGAAAAGCCAGGGTTAGCAGCTGCCTGATTCACAAAGCTCAGGCTTACTTACAATCTATAATAGCCACGAAAAGCCAGGGTTAGTGACCGCCTTTTCACAAAGCTCAGCCTCACTTACATCCTACAACAGCCACGAAAAGCCAGGGTTAGTACAATGCCCTTGCTTTCGAGATTCCCAGTGGGTGAACTTACAATTTCATACTCGTAGTCTATGTCTTGACGTTCCATAAGTAACATTTCAATGCTGGGGTCGAACTTGGTTTCGAGCGCCCAGGCTAATGGTGTGCTACCGTTCCTGTCCTTAGCTTCAACATCCGCTTTACTCTCCAGTAGAAGTGATATTGGCGCTTTATCTCGTCCCATCGTAGCCCAATGCAATGCTGTTGCTCCATCACGACCCTGTGCATTGATGTCCGCCTTTCTGAGTAGGGTCTTCATTATGATAGTGTGGCCATGTTCTGAGGCATGCGATAGTAATGTTCGGCCATCGCCGCCCTCCGCGTTGATGTCGACTCCGCGTGTCTCAACAAGCAACTCGACAACCGCTTCATCGCCTTTCTTTACAGCGGATCGCAGTAGGTCGCGGACAATTGAACCCACTGAATCAGCCTGCTTCCCTTTCCCAATCAGTTGCTCAACCATTTGCTCGTGACCGTTGCAGATGGCATATGACAGAGGCGTCCCCCCAATCTCGTCTCTCACGGCCACTTTAGCGCCTGCCTTGATGAGCAACTTGACGGTTGCCACGTTCCCACTCCAGACTGAATATGTCAATGGCGTCCGGCCGTATTTGTCGACCGAGTTCACTCTATCTCCTCTTTTATATCGGCGTTTGAGTCTCCCTAGACCGGAACCGGTATCTTCAGTCAAGAGCTTGACGACGGCGTCGAAGCCATTTTTTGCAGCCCAGGATAACGCTGATCGCTGGTATGTGGCGTCCCGTGAATCTAGATCGCTGCCATCCTCCTGCCGCAAAAATTGGGCGGCTGTGTCCAGGCCAAAGTATGATGCAACCATGAGGGGGGTAAAGCCTTCAGGGCAGTCGGTGCTGGTAGTTGTCCAGTAGATCCTGAACCAGGTCCGGAAGCGATTGGAACTTATGTCGCAAATCTCGAGTATCTGCTTTGTCATGACCTTCTGGGTTCCCGCCGGCAGCTCGCGAAAGTGTGTGGCCCAATTCTTAGCCGAATAGTCAAGGAAGACATGATCCCTAGCGTATTGGTTTAGCGACCCGTTTTCGTCGAGAGGGCAAGTCTCCAGCTCCGCGAGGAGGAGATGCCAAACGCAGATCTCGGCTAGAATGCGATGTGACTCTTGAGGCTGTAACACATGTTTCCACCTGAGATCTTCCTGAGCGCCTTGAAGAGGACCCGCTTTGTCGTAAACCAAGAATTCTCTCGCAGTCTGATGAAGCAAGTAGATCCTCGAATCAATCACCGTTACAAAGAGCCCACAGACGTCTCGTATATCGTCGCGAAGACGATCTTCGGATTTGAGCTCTAGGTCATCGTACGATCGATGGTCTCTCTGAAGAGCGAGCGCCACGCCCATCTCCACCATGGTCAAGGGCCGTGCTGCCGCCACGATGATGTGCAGGATTTTTATGGCCATTTCGGGGTCGCCACTCTTGGAAAGGATCTTGTCATATGCCTCATTAACCGTCTTGGGAAGCTGGGAAGTAATGGCGACGATTTTGTCTCTGTCGACCCCGACGGCCTTCTGGATAATGTCGAGAGTAAGATGCACCCATAGGTATGTTTGGTTAGGAACACGCATAAGCTGCCCCAAAAGAACGCTATGCTCCTTATCTGTAAGTCTCAGTCGTGTTGCGAGATCCTGGGCTCTGGCTTTGATGAAGATGCTGATCTCCCGAGAAATCATTGATATCTCAGCGCTGCTTTCCCCGCTTAAACGAATCATCGGCAACTCCGCGGCGTCGAGAGGCTGGAAGCTGCGTCGAATCTCATCGTAAGGCCGACTCGTCAAGAGAAACTTCAGGTTGAAATTTGTCGTAGTGCCATATAGCCTGCATAGTGCCCGAGCAAGTTGGGACCGTCCTTCGCTTTCGCATTCATCAACAGCGTCGAGCAAACAGATTATTTCACCAGCGCACTCATCTTTTGCGACGTCGATGAGGATCTTCCAAATCTCACTAAATGACTGGGTGATGGTTTCTCCCCCGGCATCGAGCTGATCGAGAATTGTGCTAGAGAGTAAACTGCGTCTCTGCTTGAAAATCTGGTGGAGAATGCAACAGAGAGCGCTGGTTGCGTTTATCTGGTCGTTGAAGCCATCCTTGAAGAAGAAGTAGCACACCAATCTGGACCTGGTAGTCGGAAGAACCGAATCGACTAGGTGCTTTGCCAAAACAGACTTTCCGCAGCCGGGGTCTGCAGACACCCAAAGTATTCTTGACGACTGGCTGCCTTGCCACTCTCGGAAGCGTGGATGGGACACGAACCATTCGCATGTGCCTGGGACACGGTCCGGGTTGACGTCTTTCCGATCTTGGTATGGTGATGTGTTGAGGCGCCCGAGAATCTTGTTTTCCTTGTCTCTTCGGGAGATGATATGACCCTCTCCGCGGGCTATCTCCTCTCCAAGTCGCCTGAATGCTTTTGTTTCTCCTTCACCATAGAGAAGCGGCATATGGACGTCGAAAAGTCCAAATAGCGAGTATGCCCTGTCTTCTTCATGTGTTGTCTGGCGCTCCCCTATCCACGCCATCCGCTCCTGAACACCGAAAGCAGACAGAGGGCTGCCTTGGAGGGCTGCCAGGGGAATCTTCGTCACGGAGTGAATCTGATGCTCCAGGGACCCCTTATCCCCTAGGTGCACGCCCTCTCTCGAAAAGAAATCGACGGATGCTGGGGCAATGAGTTCTTGGAGGGTCCATCCGCGAGTGAACCATCTGCTCGCTCGAAAAGCCTGTTCCCAGTTGGATTCTTCGGCCGAGACGTCGCTGAGATAGACGTAGCACTTCGCTGCATCGCGATACCAACGAAACATGGAGTTGATGGCGCCCTGAAGCTCGATACTGTTGGATTTGTCGATGCAGCATGTGTCGACCCAGAAGAACTGCAAACCATCTTCCGTCGCTTGATCTCCACAGAACCGAATCTTGGTGTAGCCGGCTTTACCCTTGCCTCTTGCCTCCATCAGGTCTGTGAAGAGAACCTCTTGATCACCCCAAGTATGTGAAAGTATCGCATATTCAGGGACTTTGTTGCTGGGAAAGTCTTCCGTCAGGGAGAGCTCGCCGGCAGTGTTGTATTGTAAGAGGCGCATTGTTGGAGACGGCGGTGCTCAGCTATGACAGCAACTAGTTCCACAGTAGGCAGCCATATATTGATGCTGAAGGAGGAATAGCAGCCGGGTGCGGGTGGATGGGTCTAGAGTTTGCGGTATCTGCGATGCCATGAAATCAGCGACTAGAGCTGCGAGAGCCACCTGGGGTAATTACCAAGGGATTCCCGAATCGCGCGCCCTAGAGACAAAAGGCCGTCCGCAAGCTAATTCCACGTATAGTGTTTTTTCTTCTTGGACGTAGGAAGGGGAAACCAGCTAGATACATGTATCGTTGTGGTCACCGATGAATCAAGTCTGGTAGGTCGTCGTGGTGATATCTCGGCAAGCCTGAACCTCCTCTCGATGTTGGGTATCAGCGGGGTTAGCCCCGCACCGAACCGCAGGCAAGCTGACTAATGGCACCCACATTCACAAGTGGGGCACCAGCACTCATATCCCCGCGCCCTTCGTCAGCCAGGCACAATACCTTAACAATCCACATACTCACACTAAAGCTGAACTTTGGGAGCAGACTCCTTATGCACACCGAGATCATCAGCACCTAAGCTTACCAGGCAAGCGGTTAACACAAAAGGGGACTCATTGCCTTGCAGTACATTGCCACACGGCTAACGCCCCCTGTGATTGGCTGTCAGTGCGAAGCCACAATAAAAGGGTTAGAATTAATTAAGTGTTCATTTTTGTCAACCACTTGCCAAAGCAACTACTACACGTTGGATTCCGTGACCAGGCATATTAACTCACCATGCATACACAAGCGATAAATATTTTCCAGGATTGGCCGAGCTGGAAGCTTAGACGAGGTATCAGATTGTTAGTTCAGAAGCGAGTGGGCCCAAGTCAGCAGCATACCCGCACACGCAGAGGAGTTTGATCCTTCTGTGGAGAGGAACAGTAAATAAGAGGAAGAAGTTGAGCGAGATAGAAAGGAGTCTACGAGGCAAAGGTAACCGAGGGCTGTATCCCAAGCCTTCACAGCTAGTATACAGGGCGTGTATGTGTGGTTTAAGCGCGTTCTAGACCAGTCTGAGGTATTGGACTGTAATGCGGTCTTTTCTTATGGATTCTGCCCCGATAACGGCGTTCTGGGCTCATATTGTTAAGTCCGAGGGCCCAGGCTCATTCAACTTCCTCAGTTCCACAGAATCCAGTGCGTTATGTTTCTGGCAAGACTCAACGAGGGCCAAACATGGCCCAGGCCTAAATTTGGGCCCCGGTCTTGGTCAGCGATCTGAGCCTCTACTCAATGCTGTTCACCGTTGGGACTAGGTTCAGACCGCGTAAACGGCCTAAGTTTACGGCGGCATACACACCCTCTTTTGTAGAGCTTAAATGTTGGACTCGCATTCTTAGATGCAGCAAGTGTCGACCCATGCGTAGTCATATCCGTCCCTCCGTCCCAGCTTACATGTCATGTAGATTTCATCCCATCGCTTCTTCTCCCGGAAATTTGGGTTGTTGGTCACATCGGAAAATTTGACTTCTTCATCCTACCACGTGTGCGACAGGATGGCCTGCTTGGGAATGTGTCTCCCAATGAACTCTTCAAAGGCGTACATGTTGGTGTTGATGAGTCGCATTGTAGCGGCTTTGAAATTCATTAGGACTCGGAGAGTTAAGGTCGTGGCTCGGGGTTGATGTGTAAGGTTGAGATGTCGTGAGAAATAGTGTACAAAAGTGATGCGGTCGGGCAGGTTGGGTTGCGGAGAGCAAAAGAGGGGAAGTTGCAGGCAGAAGGGCTGGATTTGGGGGGGCTTGGCCAAATGCCACACATGTGACACGGCAAACCTGGAAGGCACGGCTCGGTGACACAGACTGGGAGAAAAAAAATCACCGCATCGCCGGATTCGATGCACAATTCTTCAGGAGACTCACGTCGTATGGAGGCACCAAGGCTTGCGCCCAATGGGGTGTCGCGCACACCTCTCTAAACAAAGAGAGGAAACGAGCTGTGTTGGAATCAATACTTGAACCAGCAGCGCTGTCCAAGGATGGAAAGAAACTTCCACAATATCTTGCTTGTAAACCCCTGAAAGGTTCCACTTTTTCTCTCATTCAGGGGCTGTCGTTGTCAGGTACAACAAGATGTCCTCCACCCCATCCCCCTTCAGTTCTGAGATACTGCATAGGTAACAATGAATTTCTCACACCTCAACGCCCTCTCTCTTGGTAAACCGAACCCAAAAATCCGTAGTCATGAACGTCACCGGGTCCTTCAACTTCAGCGGCTGCGCATTGTTGACAACCGCAACATCATACCGCCTCAGCACCTTCAGTAACACATCAGTTAGCATCTCTTCATCACCGCCAGTAACAATCAATCCCTCCCTAAAAAAACTCACCTCAACAAACCACTTCAAAAGCTCCATCCACCCAACATGCTTCCCCAAACAAACATACTTCCCACCACTAAACACCAAATCCACAGCAGCCTGCATCTCTTCAAAGGCCTCAGCATCTGCTTCCAACCAGCGCTCCGGTCGGAAAATTTCCGCGTCGTCACCCCAAATGCGAGGCTGTCTGCCAATTCCCACCATGCTTTGACCAACTTCCGTTCCCTTGGGAAGGTAATATCCATGGATGGTATCCCCTTCGTCAGGGACCTGCTTGCTGAAGAGGCCGGCGGAGGGGGGCCAGATGCGGAAAGCTTCGCGGATAACGGCTTGGATGTAGGGGAGGGTTTTTGCGTCTGCGTAGCTGACGATTGGGTCGGTGTCAGGGTTGAAAGGTGCGGGTTTTCCGGAGTAAAAGGCGTCAACTTCGTCTTGGGCTTTTCGGTAGGTCGAGGGGGTGGTCAGCAGTGCGAGCAGAGCAAGTCGGAGGGCGATGGATGTTGTTTCGGTGCCTGCGACGCTGTTTTTCTCTCCGTCAGTGCTGAACAACTCAACAATGGTACGTGAATGAAGAATACTCACACCAGGGTAATACACTCCTGCACCGCATCCTCGGGCTCGACTCCATTCCTCAGATACCCCCTTATCAAATCGTACTCTGAGTCTTCGGTCTTCCCCCCTGGCATTTCCACCCTCTCCCTAACCGCCTCCCCCGCAAGGTTCATCAACCGGCCAAACCCAACCGTGTCGCCCTCCCCTGGCATCAACTTATTCAGCGGCCACGCGTGCATGACGTACACCAACCAGGGCAACGTCCCCAAAACCCCAAACATCGGTGTAATAACCTCCGTCGTCTCGAGGTACTTCTCAACATCCCCGTCCTTCTCGAGGAACCCCCAAGGCTTCCCAAACGTAGCGCTAGTGGCGACATCCAGCGTGTAAAACTGCGCCCTGTGTCCAAAATCCATAGCCTTCACCCCCGCCGGCGTACTCGTATACTTCCTCTTGATGAGATCCAAAAAGGAACGGACTTGGCTATCCACCCTCCCCTCCATAACAACCATGTACCTCCCCGCCCAGGCCGGTAGCAACATCCCCTTCCTCACTTTACGGGACTCGTTATCCCTCATGGCAATACACGAGTACCGCTCAAGATCCCATCTCGAAAACTCGAACCACAGTCCTTTAGTGTAATTCGCCTTGACGGAGCAGACGCGACGGAGAGTTTCAGGGTCGTAGTGGGCTACCACGTTGGGAGCGACGCGAACGAGGGGGCCGTATTTGAGGGACAGGTTGTAGACGTAGGTGTTGATGTCTTCTTTGATGAGGCAGTGGTAGGTGAGGACGAGGGGGGTGAGGGAGTTGAGGAGGGGGCCGGGGATGTGGGAGAGGCGATGCCAGGTGCGGAAGAGGTAGAGGGTGCAGAGGAGGGTGAGGAGGGTGAGGGTGGATGTGATTATGAGAGGCGGGGAGGGGGAGATGCGATGGAAGGAGGTGAATAGGTCTTGGACGAAGTCGGAAGACGACATTGCGAGCGTTGTCATTGTCTTCTCCGTCATCTTCCAAAACAAGGAGAGACTCAACGTTTGCGAACAGATGCGGGGGAACTTGGAGGACATACCCGACAGATAAGGGTCGGTGATCGTCGAGCTCGTCCCCCACACTCCGGTCTCCCCGCGAGGACTCCGGTCTCCCCGCGAGGGGGCACGGTGTCGTGCGTCTGCCACCAGGCTTGATTCGACGCTTTCCTGCACGTCCCGCCTATGATGGGCCTATCGCGGCAAAAGTCGTAGATACGCCGCATGCAGCTCGTTGTGCATGCGGGGGATGTCAGGGGGTTCCCGCGCGACCAATCAGGGGGCTGAGCGGTGAGCTTCCTGAAGCGTGGGAAAGACAACACCCTCATCTCGTAAACTCCAGTGTCTCGAATTGAAAGATTAAGGAAAACTAGGTTCCTAAATTTCGTAGCCAAAGTACCGTTCCAAAGGTCGAGGATATGATCCCAATATCCACCAGACAACCAGCTGCGGGACCCCGGTCTTGCGCAAACGAATCATCCTGAAACACACATATCCCGGGCTCCTGGTGCGCAACTGGTCCTCCAGGGTCGTTTCCTACCTTAGCCAACGTCATTGCATGACCAAGTGCCGCAATAATTGTACGTAACCCGGCATCCCCACGCATTCTCCTCCTAGTTCAAACAGTTAGTACCCGGAGAGCAACACATCAGAGTAGTTCAAAACGTACCGACCAAGTGTACGACCCGCATCTTCCGCAGCTATACCGGTAAGAAAGGATATGTCAGCTTCGATCTATAGCTCAAGTATCACAGCGCAGGGGAAATCAGGGAAGAAAGCTTACCCAACTTCACCATAAATTCTGGAGAACTGGTTCTTGAGATACCACCCTGCAAAGCAGGCGCCGCCATAGTTGGAGCAAGTGAAGATGGCCGTGCACCCGGCGCAAGCCTCGCAGTTTAGCTTGATGCGCGAGGTGTACCCGCAGTACCAGCTCCCGTCATTGTATCGCTGTGGATGAGGTCAGTCACTGAATACAACCAGCGAAGATCCCAATGATTGAACCTACATTGCGTGCCGCGGTGCAACTTGAGGGTTCAACCGTCCAGCAGGTGCTACTGCCGTTGCAGTCGCTGCGCTTCAGCAACCTGGCTGGGTTGGGCGAGGTATCGTCCCGTTCGGCGAGCGCGGTTTCGTTGTCTGGTTCGCCATCAAGGCCGAAAACTGCGGCACCGGCGGGGATGTCCTCACGCAAGACCCAGGCTGGCTGGCCAGTCTCGGACTGAGGAACGGCGTCGACGTTCAGAGGTGAAGGAGCAGGCACCGCGGCGGCGCACGCGATGAGCGCCGCCAGGGTGGTGGTAACAAGGATGGAACGCATCGTGATGGTGGTGTGCTAGAGCAGGTGGAGGAGTTGGAGGACATTGCCGTCTCGCAAGAAGACGGGAGCGTCTTATACTCCGTCCAGGCCATGCCGAAGCTTCAGTTACGAGCTAGAAAGCGGTAGTTTACAACTGGGTTCGGGAAGCGACGAATCCGTAAGCACTTGGCTGCAAACAGCGGACTTGGAGCGGGCTCCAACCCTTTCCTGTAAACACGCCGATGTCCGGTGTAACGTGAAGAGCAACTACGTATGGAGACCAGCCACTGAAGAAAATGTCCCCGTCATTACACTCTCTGGATTGTATGAGGTATTTTCGAGGGGTACGGCATGGGGGCCATGACTGAGACCATGTGCGCTGAGAATGCCGTCCGAGACTGATAACGATACGGTGTGTCACCCCTGGCGATGGCTCGTGATACCAACATAGCTCGGGATACCAATGAAGGAGGCAAATTTGGAATTGGCTTGGTCCGACGTAGGGAAGCTTGGCCTTTTTGTCACACTTGGTCGCCTCTGAGGCGGGGCTGTCGGGCCTGCTCTCACGATCCCATTGGCGTCTCACCGCCCGAAGACTAGCCTGGATTGACGCAACTCTCCGACATCGAGATCAGGAACCGTTCGCCATTCATGACCCATCTCTCGGCCCGCAGCTCCGATGATATCCTTTGACGGCGGGGTGGACGACGCCCTGCTGGCATTATCGCGCGGATAGCCGCGTCTCGGAGGGTTCGGGACTCTGAGGCTGACGGCGAGAGGTCGGTGGATAGTTTGTCTCAGCGACAACGGGGCTCCGAGCTTCCTCTTTGTCGGTCGAATCACAGGATGCGAACCCTGTACAAACTCCCATCAATACCAAACCCCCGAACCAACTCCTCCGGCCACTGCGGATAGGCCGTCAAATAGTCTTCTGGCCTCAGCTCCCGTTGAAGGAGCTCCAATTCCGACTCTCCAGTGCGGTATGCGACAGAGCTCAGCCGCAATAGTGCCCCACACAGGTGTGAGTGCCACGCAATCTCCTCCAGGTCATGTTGGGAAGCTCGAATGTAAAGTGGCATTCCCCCTTCAGGGGCTGTCTTGGGTGCGGTTGACAAAGGGTGCCAGTCCGATGTCGGGTCGTCGCGCCATTCCTTGTAGATTTCGAGCAACGGTGGGTTCGAAGGAATAAAAGCCTCCCAGTTCTTGGATTGGACAGTGAGAACGATATGGTCGTCAGTCGCTACCCGTGCTTGAAACTTCTCGCGAAGAGACGCGATGTAGGCCTTGAGGAAGCGGCTCAAGCCGATGGAGGGCGCGCCGTCTCGGAAGTCATCTAAGAGGCCTTGAAAGACCGCCATGATTTGACTGTTGGGGAGAATGGAGTCCATTTTCCCAAAGAGCTGCTGCAGGATGTGCTGCTCCTTTCCAGAGATTGCTGGTGCAAAACCTCGGGCTAACTTGATAATCTTGGCATGGCTCCAGGAGTTGAGATCGCGGGGGAACAACAAGCCAGGGCCTCGGTTCAACTCGGTGGTATACCGTAGATCTGTATCTGCCTCGTAAATATCTGTGACCGAGAGTCGTATAGTAAGGTCTACACCGTGGCCAGTCCCAAAACATAGGTACTCGCAGCAGCCGATGAGCTTGAAGGTGTTTTCGTCCGTAGTTCCGTCTTGGTCTTCTCGTAGTACCAGATAGAGCGGCGCTTTATCACCTTCGTCGAGGAGGAAGAGGTGGTCCGTTTTCGGATCAACGGTTTCGTGGAGAGGTCCAGTCGATGTAAGCCACAAGTGCACCGCCTTCTCCCTATCGGCTACTCCACAGAAAGGAACACTTCGTGGCTGAACGGAAAACACCTGACCCCCCTCACCCCCTGTGCCGACGAGCTCGGGAGCTGTAGGAAACTGGAGAATATGTACCAAGTTGATAGACAGAGCACCTGTTTTGCCATCCACGCAGGCCTCATGGTCCCATGCCGTCGTGAGCGCCAGCCTGGTTCTGCGATTGCCAAATGCGGAGCTCTTCCATTGTGCCGAGGGGGGACGCTTGCGGACTGTAGAACTCCAGTTAATTGACGTTGATTCGACGCGCTCACTGGGTTGAGTTGCCGCTACGATGTTACGGTTGTACTCGGGACGGACCTGGCTGAGATTCAAGATCCGGATGTTATAAGTTTGGTTGTCGTGCCAGTGGAAAAACATCCGCTCCCGCCGTCCTTGCCCGATGTTACCCCCTTTCTTCACACGCTCTTCTTTTTCCTCCGCTGCCATCTCGGATCTCAAAGCGAGCCCTTGGTTTCGAACCTTCCAATCAGGCGCCCAAGTGGGATACCCATTGAGGCCCGCGGCGGCAAATAGCATTTCTGTACGCTTTAGCGCGAGGAGGCAATGCGCCGAAATTCCGATGGAGACATGAAGAGGCGAGATGGAGTAGTTTGGCCGTAGAGGCCCTTGGTGACCACCACGTGAGGTTGGCAGCAGAGCAAGCACGCCGAAGACTCGGTCTCGGGGGTCCGTTGAGTGCGAGTCGGCGGTGATGAGGAGAATGTCGAAAATCTCGGCGCCCTCGACTCCACCTTGGGCCAGGAAACCAATCCACGGCACTCCAACGCTCTCCCAAAACAGCTCGGGCAGGTTCCGGGCTGTTTGCTGATCAGCGCACAGCTCGATGTCTCCCACGGGGATGCTGACCTGTCGGGGCAGCACCAACTCCTGGATGATCCAGACCCGGGTGAAATATCTCCTCTGGATGAGCTTAAGGAAGTTCACTTTCCCACCGATGAATAGCTCGTCGTCAGCCATGGTCACGGAATCTTCTAATCGCTGCCTTCGCGGAAAGCCCGAGCTGATTGATGGAGAAGCAACAAGGTCTGGCCCGAGGTAGGAGATGACGCGCCTGCAGTCCCGGTATATGAAAGCCATACGTGCGACCTGTTCGGCCCGCTCTTCTGCGTTGTCTTGGTTGATACAGATAGCGTCAACCCACAACATCCGCATTCCTCTCGTCGGGCGCAATGCTTGCAGCATAGACCAGCAGTTGTTCGTGAGGGGCAATGGGTCCCAGTACGGGCCGAGAAAGAGAGGCTGGCATGGCGACACGTCGTTGTCCTCTCCTCCCCAGGCGTACGAGACTGCCTCGTATTCGGGGCACCGCTCGAACGCATAGTTTTCGAGATCCGCGCGAATAGGAGAGGAGCTATCCGCGCTTCCTTGAAGGCACAGGAGTCGAAAATCTTCAGGCCCCAACTCTCGGTTGTATATCCTCGGTGGTTCCGGCGCGGTGCTTGGGGCGTGGATTGCGTGAGTGCCAGTGGCTTCCGATAATGATGTGTTCGAACACGAAGACTCTTCCTCTTGGGGTAGGCAATGTATTTCGATTTCTCGAGCGTAAGGGACCGTAGGTGGCCAAAAGAGATCCAAATCGCCGGGATTCTCGTTTGGTGGGATCTGTGGAAACGGATTCGCGTTCCTTTGCTGCGCGACGAAACTCTCCAAGTCCCAGCACTCGCCGCACGACTGGCAGGAAGGTACGCCGGCGTCAACAGCCACATCAGGAACTCGACAATACGCTCCATGCCAGCGAGCCATGCTTCTTGTTTCGATCGGTCGACGTGAGGTTGGGCGGCGAGAGTGATGTCGAGAAGGTTGAGATGGGCGATTGAGGGAACCCTGAGGCCTCAACAGTTGCCTGGACTGGCTCCTGCAACGGTCGTTGCCCCGCCCCCAGATCTGGGCTGCTGCATCCCGTCCGGGTTGACTCGGCCTCTCAAATGCAGGCAGGGTGCATCGCCACGCTTTAGCGACAACCAAGGAATCCTTTGACAAGGCAGTCGAGTTTGGAGAATCTGACATTCGATTCGGTTTCACAGCTTGGGTGCGTCTGTCCAGAGCGGACGGCTTCCCGAGGACGGCTTCGTCTCGACCGGCTAGCGACCTTACCTGTGCACTCAGAAAGGCGCGACCTAGCGACACCAAGAAAATTTTCCCACTCAATCCACAACGCAGAATTCGACAACTTTCGAAGCCGGGACCACCAACTTCGGATGCCCATCATTGTTGGCGGGAGTCATTACCCTCGTTCTGAAGCAAGGCGTGGTGACAATCGTGTCGGCGTGCCCGTTTCCCCATGGCCCCAATCCCACCAGTCCAGCTCAGTCACGCCGTTAAACTGGCAGCGGAATGCATCGCCGACCCTGAGACCTTCCGGGAGCGTTGACCAGTGCGGAGGCGAATGCAGGCGATGTTTTGTCCTCCACGACTTGCCAGGTCGTAAACTGACGAAGTCTTTATCGTCGCTGACCCGAATATGCCTGTCGGCACCATCAACGATCATAAATGCCATATTATTCTCGCCGTCGTCAAACCACTACGGCGACCATTGCTCTCCTCCATCGTCACTTTGCCCAACAGCGGTAAGACCGAAACCCGTCGCGCCCTTGCACCTGGAACTCACCAGCCGAATCCAACGTTTAGGTGGGTGTTAAACGTGATGGCGTTTTCGGAGCTGGGCGCGTCATTGGTCACCGTGTGCCTGCTGTCGAAGGCTGCATTCGACCCCAGAGACAAGGTGCCAGGGCACTCGAGTCTGGCAACCAAGTTCGGCGCACCGTCCCTGCGACTTGTCGGCTTGAACCCCAGTGCCTCAAAGTGGATCACACCCATACCCTCTCATCAACACTAATTGGTGGAGGCAGGCCCCTCTTCTTATTCGCCTCTGCAATGCTTCACACCCATTTTCTGCTGTTGGCCTTGTCAAACCCGCTTCTAGCCTCACATGCCTCCCTCTTAGGCCGCGGCACCTCCTCTTTCTTCACGGTGAACCCCAACCGACACCTACCTAGTATCACCAAGCTTGGTATTTCATCATCCTTTTCCAGTAGCCTCCTTTTGTTTCCTCTTTACCCCCCCACGCCCACAACTCAACCTCCCCTCCAGGCCACAAAAGGGAGCAAGTCTCTCCTGGCTTCATCACAGTGTGATAGCAGTCTGGCAAGGCCTGCATTCCGGCAAAGACTTCCCCGCCTGGCTTGAGTTCGTGGTATCTCCAATCCACACCAATCTCTCGATATGGATCAGAGAATCGTATCCTTCTTTTCGTGGCATAGACATCCTCAATTTCGGCCCACTCGACGGTGCCATCGGGAAGATGACGGAGGAGGATGAGGGCGTATGGCCCGGGCAGGAACGCTTCGGTGTAGGATGACCAAGAGAAGACGCAGGACTTGGTGTTCTCGGAGGAGTGGAATGTGAAGTGGATATGGAAGGGGAGGGTGGTGGAGAGGTGCTGTGGGGGAGGTTATTTCGAGGCGGGGTTTCGGAGCGCCGCTGGACACAGACGAGGAAGGTAGCGATATGTAGGGGGTAAAACGGACGTTGGCAATTTCGTGAGCTTCATGTTTCTGTGGTTGAGGTGAGATGACTTCGGGATTCTAAGCTAAAGTTATCGGTCGACTACCCGCTTGGACAATTAGGGCGAGAGCTGATGTTTTATCGACGGAGAGATGTGTTCTTGAGTTGATCCCCCGTCCCATTGGTCAGTGGGCACCAATCACTGTTGCCATGCGGGCTCACAGAATGGGCGGTTATGGAGGGTTTGAGAGTGGGACTGCTGCCTGGTTTCCCCAGCTGGAAGATAACACTCTGCCAAGAAATGGAAGCAGGCGTGCGGGGTCGGAACCTGTCAGCGCTCATCAACAACCTCAACATCGACCTCAGGTCCCGACCTCGAGTCGCACTCGAAGTCCAACGTACTAATCACAATGTGGTCAAATGGCGCCTTTGTCATACAAATATCAGACTCTTGCGGATACGCACTCTATCAGACTGCTCTATATCCGCCATGACGAGACGAAGCCTCATGCTCTTTCTCTCTCCCTGCGCGAGGTCGATCTTGACAGTATCCCCGAGTTCCTCGCCCTCTCTTACACTTGGAGATCCCCCGTCTACGCCCCTGAAACTGCCAAACCTGAGCCATCACCAGAACGCTACTACGACGTCGAATGTGACGACAAGACGACAACTGTTTCGTCCAACCTCCTTCACTTCTTCCAGAATGTTCTTGCTATCCTCCAACGACCTCAATCACACCAAACACCCCGTGAAAACCGAAAATCAGCGTCAAAACTAAAACTTGAAGACCTTCTTACCACGCTCCCAATCTGGATCGACGCTCTCTGCATCGACCAAGCCAACTCTTCGGAACGGCAGCATCAAGTCCTCCTCATGGACAGAATCTACTCTCGGGCGAAGCACGTCATCGTCTGGCTGAGTCCCCTGGAGTTGGACCCGAAAGGAAGTGTCGTATGGGTTCACAACACGTTCATCCCTGCCGTTGCGAAACTGACAGCCTCCGACCCAGCCTTCGTGACTACTTGCCTCGCTGTCGATCCCCTCTGTGAGTCTCGAAAGATCGTGGATAGGCTTGGCGCGCCAATATGTACGCATTGGGCTGTGACATGGCTTGGCTTTGCGAATTTTCTAGATCGTCACCGGTGGTTTGACAGAGGGTGGGTCGTGCAGGTGGTGGCACTAGGGCGGCCTCAGCACATATCGGTCTTGTGCGGCAGGACGGAGTTGAGTTGGGTACGATTGAGCGCCTTTTCGAGGTTTCTACACCAAACGGGGTGGGCGCAGTCGTTGAGAAACACGCTGAATTCACGCATCATGGGGAGAGCCAGGGCAGAGGACGGGATGCGGTGGACGGTTGGGAGCAATCGGAGAGCCATTGGGTGGAGGATTCGGAGCATCGAGGATATCAGGAGGCTGGTGGACGCGGGACCGATCAAGGGAATGGGAAGGGGGGATGCGATGAGGCTGTGGATTTTGAGAGCCAGTTCATTGATCGGGATACTGAGGTCTTCGGACTTTGAAGACCATCGGGATCATGTTTACGGGGGCCTGGGGATGCTTTCAAAACTTCTGCCCGAGGGAGTGGGAAGTCCCATCACTCCGGACTATGGGGTGGCCGTGGGCGAGGTGTTCACTTCGGTTGCCTCGACATTCATAACGGGGACACGAACCTTGTTGGAGTTGTCACAGGTCGAGGATCGACGTCATCGACGCTATTCCCATCTCCCCTCGTGGGTACCTGACTACTCGGTCCACCCAGGCGACTCACGCATTCGAGCCATGTCGGAATTTGACCTCTCGAGCATTCCTCTACTCAACGACGCGCCCCACATCCCACCCCCCATTGTCGAAGGCCCCAAGATGGTCGTCCACGGAATTCGCCTCGACACCTGCGGGCCCGCTGCCCTTCGCTTTTACTCTGACAGCACTCGATTTCGCAACAACCTCCTCGATCTCCTCCTCTCCGCGACCGCTATCCACACCACCATGGCCCAGATCTTTTTCACCACCCTCAACCGCGGCAATCCCAAACCTTTGATCCGCGCTTCGCCCCTCGAGCAACCCCAAGGGGGCAGCTCCAGCTTGCTTTGGCTGCAGTCCGACACACCGAGGAAAACACCAAATTCCTCGAATCCCTCCACGACAGCTGGCTCTCTAGCACCTCCCAACCTATCCCCCTCGACGATCTCGTTTTCGCCTGTCAAGCCGAGCAAGCCGCGAACCATCCCTCTCAGAGGTGGCGCCAAGAGCTCACAAGCTCCCTGGGGAGGCAGCAGGCGAACTACCATCTTCCTATATCTCGTCATACACTGACGCCTACGGTAGCGGGGTGTACAGCTACCGCAAGGATGTATGGGGGCATGACAGTTTTATGGGGTTTCTGAGGGAAAAGTCTCGGGGCACGGGGGGTACATCGCTTGCGGCGACTATGGCGCTTGCGCAGTTGCTGCAGATTGATGCGGCGGATCCAAGGGTCGGCGATATGCTACTAGAAAAGGCGGCATGGGAGGTGCTAGGGCCGGAGGGGGTGTTGATTGCGACGGAGGGGGGGAGACTGGGGTTTGGGCCGGGCAGTAGTAAAGAGAGGGATGAGGTTTGGTTGCTGGGGGGTGCGAGGATGACGGTTTTGTTGAGGAGGGTGAGAGGCAGGGAGCAGGAGAAAGAGGAGGGGATAGGGGAGTATCGGTTTGTGGGAGAGGTTTATGTTGATGGGGTGGATGTGAGGAAGGATTTGGGAAAAGTGGAAGAGAGTGAGGTTGAGAGGGTTGTGTTGGTTTGAGAGGCGGCTGGGCTTGGAATCCTCTCCGGTGAGAGAATAATGGGAACGGGGCGGTTGCACGAATACCCTCACTTGAATCCCTGAAGTGCCCAAAATGCTATTTCCCCTACGCGCCTCCCAAGCCTTGGCGCTGTGGTTGGTGCTCTGCTCTTGGTAACACGCGGCTGCCTCGCCAGCACGCAGGATGATTGACCTGACCTTGAGATCCTCCCGCGTTTCCTCGCAGTTGGAGTCTCGTCACCTTCTCATGCTTGTCTAGTTCGCGCCCATTCGAAGGGCGCCAAGCATTCCCACCAGGCAAAGTGCGGCCCATGAAACCGATCCAACCAACCAGCAACCTGGTCCTGCGCACCGTTGCCTGGAGTATGCCCCACTCTCAACCTCACCATGAATTCGCCTATGTACATAGTAACTTCCCCGTGTCGAGTTGCACCTTCCTTCAAAATGCTTGCAGATTCCATTCAGTAACTCACAAAAATGTCTGACGGGTACGAGGTCGTTGATCACGCCGAGACGGCCCTTGATGCCGCCGCTCTCGACAAGATTCGAGCCTGGCTTCAGCCAACGGACTACCTGGCAGAATCAGGCGAATTGCGTCGCCATCTCTCCTCACAAGCTCCCGGAACGGGCCTGTGGATATGCGATACGGATGAATACCGCAAGTGGCACGATTCTGATGATCACGGCAGCCTCTGGGTCAAAGGCGTTCCCGGCGCCGGCAAGTCGGTCATCGCCGCATCGCTCGTCCAGCATCTTCGCGCCACCGAAAATTGCCCGATTCTGTTCTTTTTCTTCAGGAATATCATCTCGGCCAACTTCTCGCCTCGTTCTCTCGTCCAGGATTGGCTCGCTCAACTGCTTCCACATTCCCCAAAGCTGCAGTTCGCGCTGCAACCGCGCTCGGATGCCGAGCTGGCTGAGATATCCGATGGCGATCTCTTTCAGTATCTTCTCGATGGGCTGTCCTGCGTCCCCAAGGTGTACTGCATTGCCGATGCCCTTGATGAGATGGCGTCCGACAACCACCAGGGCCCGCTTCTCGAACGCCTCAACAGTCTGGCGACGCATCGACCTGCTACCCTCAAGCTGCTCATGACAGGCCGGCCAAAGAGGCACCTCCAAAGCGCGCTGCGGGACTCTTCCATTGTGCACATTAGCTTGCAGCAGCAGCTTGTCGATGTCGACATCTTTGCTTATTTACGCCACCGACTGGGAGAACACGCGCTCGGCGAGCCGGCTCGTCAGCAGATCGTCGACATGGTCGCAAGGCGGTCGGAGGGTCTGTTTCTCTATGCCAAGCTTGCGATGGACCAGATTTTGCGCGACTTGGCGCCGGACAGCAACAGCCTTGTCGATATCAAGGCATTGGAGGCTTCCCTGCCGGTCGGGCTGGAGCGGACCTACGACGCCATGTTGGCAAAGCAGCGCGAGGCGAATGGGGTCTCGGTCGAGCTTCAGACGCATGTGTTCCTGGCCGTCACGCACTCGGCCCGTCCCCTGCGCCTGAACGAGCTCACCAGTCTCACCAAGTGCATCTATCCCGACCTCGACCCACCGGGTGGTCTCAAGTCCCTCGTCGCTACGTGCTGCGGCTCGCTGGTCGAAGTTCTGGAGGATGAGACACTGCAGATCATTCACCACTCCCTTACTGAGTTTCTCCGCGGCGATACCCGTACCAGACAAGCGGATAATGCGCCCGTCTTTCCCCTCATCGAGACAGACGCAGCACACGGGCGCATGGCCATGAACTGCCTCCGCTATCTCTGGTCCGGCTCGATGCTACAGGAAGGAGAGCCTGACGCTGGTGATTCTGTCAAGGACACAATATCGCTTGTTTACCGCACACCCCCGCACGGGCGGGATTACGACAAAGAGCACTACAAGTACAGCTATCTTGACGAAAAGATCGAGAGAGATCCTTTTGACTACCGCCACGCTCGCCTTTCACACCCATTTCTCGCATACGCTGTCGAATACTGGACGTATCATGCGAAGCGCTACGATGTATTCGACGAAGGCTTCTTTGCGGCGATCAAGTCCTTCCTTGACCCCAATAGCCTCACCTTCTTGCGGTGGCTTCTCCTCCAGTGGGGAACAACATCGGAGACTCGAGGAAGTCAGGATGGAATCCCTCACCCGCTGCATATTGCCGCATTTGCCGGCCTGTCAGTGTTCTCCTCGGCGCTGCTGGCCCAGGATCCTGCGTCAGTGTCCCGGCTCGATGCCCAAAAACGCGTCCCGTTGCATTGGGCAGCGGAGAAGGGCCACTCCGAGGTCGTTGCGTTGCTCGTGAACGGCGGGGCCGACCCCAACCCCGAGGACAGTCGTGGACACAAACCGATACACCTGGCCGCCAAGAACAATCATGCAAATGTGCTCAGGATTCTTCTGGAGGAGGGTGTTGAGCCCGATACCATCAAGACCAAGGAAAACCACGGAGGTCGCCTGCTTGGTGGGGAGCGGATTACTCGAGGAGAAGACGCCATCCTCTATGTCAGTCAGAGAGGACACACGGAGTGCGTGAGGGCAATGATTCCGTTCTGCAAACCCGAGACGCTGGAGCGGCTTCTTTGCGAATGCTGCCAAAATAGCCGTACCGATGCCGTCCTCGCCATCTTGGAGAACTCCAATGTCTCTCCAGACGCCACGTTCCGGCAAGCCACTGCGCTCTACTATGCGTGCAGATCAGCCAATGTCAAAGTGGTCGAGGCCCTCGTACGACGTGGCGCAGATGTTAAAAAGACATCGACCTGGCTACCACGACGGATGATCAACGGGGGTGGTCCAGCACGTGCTACGGCCGAGTGCGCGCCGATCCACGCTCTGGTCGAAATTTGGTGGGAGGACAACAGCGAAGCGTGTCACTCCATCCTGGAATGCCTCATTGAGGCTGGCGCAGATCTCGAGCAGCTTGACGGAAACGGCGACACCGCGTTCACCCTTGCTGCAGGCAGCGTGGACTACGGCTCGTATCCAGAACGCCGGGCTCTTCGCCTCCTTACTCTCCATGCGCTGATTGAGGCTGGTGCTGACGCTCATCGGCCCCTCGAGAACGGTAGAACAGCTCTCCATGTCGCATGCATGTTTAACAACTTCGAGGCCATAAAGTTGCTGGTCAAACAAGGATATGACCTGAACCAGAAGGACGAAGACGGGGACACGCCATTGCTTTGCACCCTTCACGACAAGAGGAAAGGCCCGGAGAACTGCGCTGCGATCGTCCATTATTTGCTCAGTCAAGGCGCCGACCCGAGGTGTCGCAACAAGTACGGGTACACGCCAGCGGGATTGGCCATGTCCGTCGGATTCGATCTGTTCAAGACGCTCCTGTCCCGCTGCAAGGACGACGAGAGGGTTTTGAAAGACTGCTGGTTCAAGCTGTCAGACAACTCGGTCGCTCGCATAGACGAAGATTTTGCGAGATTTGTCGAGCTACTTTTGGCAGAAGGTGTTCACGTTGACACTCGAGACTCACGGGGCAACACTCTTTACTTCCGCTGTTTGGGCAACGAAACGAGAATGAGCATCCTCAGGGACCATAGGGCGGACCCATCTGTGGTGAACAATGATGGGGAGAATGCACTCTTTTCGCTTTTACAGTCTGCATGGAAGAGGTCGGACTACCATCAGCGCGCCGAACGCCTGATTGCCGATGGTATTGATCCCCTGAGCAGAGACGGGCGTGGAAATACGCTTCTCCACATGGCTGCTGGCGACTGGAAGGATGATGCGAGGCATATCGAGTGGCTTCTTGGGCTGGGCATCCCACTGACTGCTGTCAACAACAAGGGCGAGACTCCTTTGCACGTATACTCGAGGGCTGGGAAGTCGAACTCTTCGGGTTTTGTGCCTCAAGGCGGTCCCGGCACGGTTTCTGTCGACGAGAATCTCCATTTCCTCGACGCTGTTGGGACTAATGCCGAAGACGCCTATGAGATACTCGATAACAACGGGCTGGGCGTCGTCCATGTGGCGGCGATGACGTCGGAGCCCGAATTGACCAAGTGGGTAGAGGCCGGAGCGGACCTTGGTCTGCTCACCAAGGACTCTCAGAATGTTCTGCATCTCGCCTGCCGGGCTCGAAGGCCGGGCATATTGTGCCAGATTTTGAGCCACCACTCGCCCGACAACGTCGACATTAACCACAAGGACAATCTTGGCCTAACCCCCTTGCATGTTGCCTGCCTCTCTGGGCAAGTCGAGTCGGTGGCCCTGCTTCTGAAGCACAGAGCGGACATTCACGCTCAGGGGCCGTGGAACATGACAGCTCTGCATTTCTGCGCACACTTTCCGCTAGAGCAAGGGATTTGGGATTCCCAAATTCTGCAAGCCTGGATACGAGGTCCACCCCGTGGCCCCCTACGCCCTGGAAGCCAGGGACACCAGAGCCCCGACCCATGGTACCTAGCCCCAAGCTACGGGGTGAAGAAGCCAACAGTGAGAGGGGCTCCAAATCCACAAGTTGCAGCCATTGCAAAGTTGCTTATCAAAGCGGTATGTTGTAAATGACTCGTGTATTTGTGTTTGTGCGAGGCAGGGTGCTGACAACAGTCCAGGGAAGTGATGTTGCTGCCCCAGATGAAAACGGGTCCACCGCCTTGGATGTCGCGCTCCGTGACGGCTGTGCAGAGTTTGTGGAACTATTCGCGAGCGATGAGGAGCTGCTACAAAAGGCAACGACTCCAACAGAGATCTCTCGGATAACAAGGAGAGCCTCAGGCGACTTGGAACACCCGAACCAGAAGATGAGGGCGCACCTGGCCTTGGCGCGGCCGAGATCCGGTCTGCCTAACCTTCGAGTCTCGCAGAACACGTTGGACGAAGTCCGGGAGTCACCTCATCGGTACCTCGATCTCCTTACTATCGACGACGCAGCTGAGTTGATCAACGAAGCTTTTGAAGCCGAACCTTCGCGTGCATCGCATTACTCGCTGCTGAAAGACTTGCTCAAGCCCGCGAAGCTGGCCATTGCCGAGAAGACACCCCAACTTGTCAACTATTACAGCTCCGATGCATCGGCCCGCGGGTACATCGAAAAGTCTCGAGAGGCTGGTGACCGGTACTACGATCTCCCTGCCCTTACGACTCTTCAGATGGCCTGCCAGGCCCCTGAATGCAATCTGGAGACGCTGCGCTTCCTGGTCGAAATGGTCGGTGTTGACGTCAACGCCCGGTCTGCGTGCCACGACGGCGACAGGTACTCGAGAAACGTGGAAATTGTTCCTGGCGGGACCGCCCTCCATGTTCTCGCCTCTGCCAAGTACTACTGGAAGGTGGAAGGCCTTCGCTACCTCCTCGAGCACGGCGCCGAGGTAGACGCTCTTGACGAGAAAGGTCGCTCCGCTCTGCACATTGCTGCGGGGAAGAACATGGACTCTAGCAGCGGACATGATAGTAGGAGTGTCTGGGGCGCTGCTGCTACCCGGGTACTTCTTGATCACGGCGGAGACCCGAATTTGCTTGACAAGTTTGGCTTGTCTCCGGTGTGCAAGGCATCCGCCACGCCGCAAGCAATGCAGGAGCTACTCGCCCGAGGCGCCAACCCCACGCTCGGGAAACGTCTTCCACTGTTTGAGGTTATCTTTGACCAGAACCTCGCAGCGCTTGAGCTATTGCTTGACAATGGCGTCGACGTCAACTCTGTCGATGAAACGCGCCGCGCTTTGGAAATTCACTACACCCTGAAGACAGACCGCAAGTTGTACGCTGTTATCTGCGCAGCCTTTGCGACGAAGCTTAACCACGGTTTCAAGGACTTGATGCCGCTTCTGCGAACGCTTGTTGTCCACGGAGCTGATTTGTACGTTCCGCTGAACGAGGAAGAGACAGCCGTCCACTTTCTCTTTGAGTTTCCGGAACTTCCTGTTCAGAACGAGCTTCTCAGCGAGCCTTGCGTGTCACGAATCGACTTCAGTCGCCGGGATCAGCGCGGCAGGACAGTCTTGATGGCTTCCAGTGCTGCCCCTCATCTTGGCGACGGAAGACGGGATAACTCCAACACCCTTGTACGCATTCTGGGACATGGCGGGGATGCCACTCTCGTCGACAACGGCGGAAAGTCGGCACTTCACCACTTGTTGATGAACGAGCACCCAAATGACGACACAATAGTCGAGTTCATCAACCGTGAAGAGGTCCGCCCAACCCTCCTCCTCAGGGACAACGACGGATATACCCCCCTGCACTACGCCCTGCGCTTCCTCCGGCCTGAGATCTGCGAGCTCCTCCTCTCCAAGGGCGCGAATATCCTCGAGGCAGACCCAACCGGCCGCACTGCACTACATCACATCGCCAACCAGATCAACCGCACAAGACGCCCCTCTCCCTCCGTCCTCGAACAAGATCTCCCAGCCGACTACCCAGAACAGTGCCTCGCGCTCTGGAACAGGTTCCTAGCCCAAGCAGGTTCCATCAACGCTGTCGACAACGAAGGGAACACCCCCCTCCACCTTTACCTCCTCTCGGATATTCGCGCTCGTAAATTTTACCCGGATGACGATCCCCGCTCGGAAGAACCATGCCATCTCCAGCTGTACCATGAATTGTTCCCCCCCACAAGCGGGGTTGACGTGCTGGCGGTGAACAAAGAAGGGGAGACGATGCTCCATGTGACGGCGAGGCGACAGGCTAGGTACGGGCAGGAAAAGGATCACGATAAGAAGGTCTTTGTTGCGCTTGTAGCGAAGGGGTTGGATCCGTTGAGGGAGGATAAGAAGGGGAGGAGTGCGTTGGATGTAGCGAGTGCGTGCGAGAAGGAGGATATCGTTGGGGCTTTTGGGAGGGCTTGAGGGTGTTTAATGTGCGTTTGTTGAGTCTGAGGTAGGTTGGCTTTGAAGAGGTTTGGGGCGTGGTGTTGATGTTGAGGTGTAGCGCAGAAAGCTTTTGGACGATTGGGTTAACGTTGGATACTTCAGTGTGCAGCAGGTCGAGGATCCATTATTTATTCATTGACATCGGCAACACCTATAACTATGTCCTCCGGGTGGTCAGTTGTATCAAAAGACTGGACAGGAATGTAATGAGTAACCCGTGGTGGGCGAGGTGCTTGGATAGGGCATACCTTGGTTGATTCAAGATCGGGGGTTCTGACTCTAGAGGGAGAGCGGACTTGGTATATCCAGCAAACACCCCGGGGCTTAATCACTTACCTGGAATCCTGACGACACATTTTGAGTGCAAAGAGGGACCAAGGTCCTACAACTCAGCATGTTGAACCTTTGATGCCACGTCAACATGCATTTCCACATAATGAGAAGGGATTCTTGCAAAGACTCTGGCAATGACGCCAACTCTACAACGTCTCAACCGCATGGCAAGCTGCCTGTCCGTTCTGCTAATGCACCCTAACCGTGACGTGAAGAAGGGGAATGACAAACACGGGTCAGTCAAACTGGAAAACACCCCCCTTGAGATCTCTGGGGGGCTATGGCAATATGCGTTTATGCCCATACAGCCCATGTTTATGCCTATGAAGGCCAGCTTTCCACGGCTGGCTCTTCCTCCTTGCGGGCTCGTTTTCGGGGCCTTGGGCTTCCTCCCGATTCCCCGGACGCCTCCGGGGATGCGGCAGGATCCCTTCCTTCTGGTGTCAGGGGTCTTGAAGGTATTTGGTTTGCGGGTTGGTGGCAGACATGAACGACGTCGATAAGCTCAGCACACGCCCATCAATATCAACCATGGAGCCCCTCCAGTAACGGTTCCGGGGCCGCCCCCTCGGCGGCTCATCTCAGCTGCTGTACTCAAACTCTTCATCTTCGTCTTCACCGAGCATACCGCGGTAGTCTGACCAGCCGCCATCATCCTCTCCGTCCTCGCCTCCCCGTGTCGAAAGCGATCGCTTCTTTAGGCTGGCACTCAGGCTGCGCCGTTCAAAAAGTTGGGTCCAAGGTGCGACATCCAGCCCTCTCATGGTTTTGGTTTCCCCCTCGCCCTTTGTCTCATCCCACAAGCGTACAGCGTACTCGATGCTCGACTCGAAAAGGGGAGGTGTTTATCCGTGGACAAAGACCAGACGAAACGGGCGAAGAGGAACCCAACGCTGATGCCGTGGATCGGCTGTAGCGGGCGGTTGTGATACAAACCCAGGAGCTCAGGCGAGTCGTTTGGACGCAGCACGTGCGTGACGAGCTCCGCGGATTCAACGGTGGATGTTCCAAACCGCTTGGGCACGAAGGTGAAGCGACGCGTGTCAAACATTTTGATGGATATCTTTGCGAAGGATGAGGGTGTTGCTGTCGTCATTAATAGCTGCTGTATCTGATGGGCGCCGGCAGTACCTATCGATTCCGGTCGACCTGCTCGTTAGCCTCGGTGGGCCAGGGGCCTGTCAATGGCTGGAACAAGGAGTTGGGGGACTGTGTCTTGCCTTTTCATGCCGTTCGATATGAACCATAGTCTCTCTGCGGTAGGTACGAGGTGTGCGTTCTTGGTGGCGATCGACTCGGCGGAAAATAACCCCCCCCCTCCCCTCCCCTCCCCCCCCCCCCCTTCTCTCTCTCTCTCTCTCTCTCTCTCTCTCTCTCTCTCTCTCTCTCTCTCTCTCTCTCTCTCTCTGCGCCAGGTATCAGCCGGCCCAAGTCACGCCAGCAACAATACAGCAAGAGACCAGGGCAACGTCAAAGTCCAGCCCACCACCGTCACCACCATCGGCAGCTACCAGTACAAGTAGGTCGGGGGCGGAGCTTGGATATGCTGGGTGCCGAAAGCAAACCTCCCTCGATAGAATTCCTGTGTGCGTGTTTGCTAGTGGGCTGAGGGCCCAGAAATCACGGACGGAAGCGACGCTTAGGCTATGATCCTATTCTTATGAGGCACTCACGACGCACCGTAGCCTGCCTCTATTCCTATCTGGAGAGCGAGAGACGGCAAAATGCAAGAGTTGTTGAGCTTGGTCTTATTCCCCCACCGCCCGCACCATGTTTGTCCCGCATACTTGATTCCCCCCCCGGATTGGCCGGCTACGGGTGGAAACGGACCAACACATTCACCCCGGGCAGCATCTCGGCCAGCTCACCCTGAAGTATCTCCTGGAGTTGCTGAAACCCACCCCCGTGCTGCTCGGGCTGCCAAGCCGCCTCGATCTTCGCACGATCCTCTTCTCCGAAGAGGCTGGCCTCCTGGGCGTGCGGGCCCGGGGTTGCGTCGTACGGGCTGGCCGGAACATGGTCATGGTCCGTCTCCCGATCCAGGCCGGCGACGTATTCCTCCCAGAAGCTCGCAAACGCGGTCTTGGTGATGCGAGACCGCAGCTTGGCGAGGGTCGTGTCGCCAGCGCGAGCGACCACGTGGCTGATGCGGTTCTGCCCGGCCGGGATGATGCTGGCGAGGAAGCGGTTGAAGGCTGTCAGATGGTGCAGATGGACCGCGGCGCCATCTGTGCGGAATAGTAGCTGCGTGCCGCCAAAGGGCTCGTGTACAATGTGGTCAACAACGCCCGTAGAGGGGCAGAACTGGGCGCAGGCGTCGAGGAAGGCGGCCTGGTCATTTTGCTGCGCGGCCACGGGGTCGGCCGACGTGGTGACCAGGTCCAGGTTGGTGTAGGCCCAGCGGGACACCCACGGCAGCTGGAGCATGACGGCGTAGGGGGAGACCCAGTGGTGCAGCTTGCGATGCGGCGTCCCCATCATAGTGATACCCTCCTCCGTGGTGGCGATGCCGTATCGGGCGCAGTCGCCATGGCAGTTCAGCTTGAGGCAAGGGATGGCGGCACCGGTGTAGCGGGCCGGGTCGACGATGAGCGGGGTGGAAGCGTCCGTGTGGAAGAAAGTGATGACCTCGGCCCAGTCAAACATGGTCACGTCGCGGGGCTGGCATCCTGGCTGCTGCGCCGTGGGTCTCGAAAACGCCATGTGGAGCAGGTTGCCACGGTGGGGGAAAGCCCGGCCGGGGCCAGCCATGGTCCGGAGTAACGCCCGGTTCACCGGCAAGGGGAACAGATTCTTCGGGCGCATCAGGGCGGCAAAGTAAGGCGACTTGTTCGTCATGCCCTCTCGATTAATCTGGAATAGAGCGGTGTCGGCGAAGCCGTACCCAAGGTCTCTTCCAAATGGGGGCGCGAAAGACGGCCCTTGGCGTCGCACTCGACCCAGACAAAGTCGGGACCAGGCTTGTCGACGACCAACAAGATGCACCGAACGTGACGGGGCGAAGGTCGTTTCGTTTCGTCAAAATGACGCTGTTGACCGCAGAGTCGCTCGTGGTACGGCCGGTCGGCGACCTGGCATTCTTGGGAGCAATACTGCGCCGCGTGGCAGCCGGGGCATGCCAACGCGCCAGATTTGTGGCATCGGATGCAGCCGCTCTGATGGACCGTCGAGGCTGGGTCGATGAGCGCCAGGGTGCCGTCGGGCGCGTGCAAGGCCACGCGATCGTCGTCTTCCATGGCGAGCTGGAGCTCGGGAGAGGGCGCCGCTGACGACGAGGACGACGGGCCAGAATTGAGAAATTTTTGTCGCGGGGCCTCCGAAAGGGCCAGGATCTTTCGCACATCCATGGTGTCGGCACATTTGTTGTGTGCAGGAAGAGAGCGGTGTGCGGCAAGAAGGAAAAAATTTGCAAGGGACAGTACGAGGTAACAAAGAAAAATTGACAAAGAGCACCCCATTGCACACGGTGTGTTTGGAGCAACGGACCTTTGTCCTATCCACATGGCCCCTGTAATCACCGTGTGGAGCTCTCTTGCTCATCCCCCACAGAACAGTGGTGCCAGACCGCGGCTCTGGGACTGCTCGTTTTGTGTGGGGCCAAGGCCGCCGCCGCCAAAGCTCCACCGTCACCCTGCTGTCCTGTGCCATCGAGCATCCTGTGGGCGCGCGAATATATATACCCTTCAACCCGGCGGATTTCCCTTCCATCCATGGCTCACTAAAGAGCCTCTTTGGGTGGGTCGGCTCTTGAGGGCTGGGAGAGGAGACAGGCATGAGCCGAGGTTTTACAGTATCCTTGCGGCAACTGGTACGCTCGGCGGAAAACACGGCGCGCTCGACAGGCTCAATAGCTCGGAATAGACACTTCTGGACCAAGTCCACCGATTCCTTGGCCAGTCTTGTGCTCCGTCGTCTATTTTGCATTGAAATGGGATTCGGTTCGACTTTTTGTTGGCACAAGCGTTACCCCGTCATCACGCGCTACCAATACATCCGACAAGATGAGCAACAGCGCCAATACCTCAGACTTGGATGCGGCCATCAAAAAGGGCGAAGACAGTCGGGAAGCCCCTGAAGCTGCCATGGGAAAAAAAAACGCCAAGAGGAGGAAGTGGAGAAGAAAGAAACAGGAGGACATGAAGATGTCACAAGACGCTAGCAGAACCTCTCAGGAGAGGCGTGGCAAGGTTGTCTAAGGTTGTCTAAGGCGGCCTTGGGCCCGCAAAGGTGCGCTACAAGAGCAGCCTTTCGTCTAGACCCTGCTAATCACGAAAGGGTGTGTGCTAGCGGAACTTGTGCTAGTTGATGTCTCGCTAGATATGGAGAGGGACGATCCAAACCCCCACCGTTTTTGAGAGGGAGGGATCTTGGCCTCGCGCGGGGTGAAAATTGCAGTGACCTCGAGCCCAACCAAACATGCACGCGGGCAACATGCCCGCCAACGGCGGTGGGACAATCGCTTTCTCTTCCCTAATAGGATATGGGATAAACTGTGATATAGAGTGGGCGAGGTCGCTTCCTCAAAGCTATCTATGCAGAAGAGTAAACGGTTGGTCTTCTCTCCACTTTGGTTCTTCACAATCCCAACCACGGGCAATTGTCGTCCTTGGCTCTCAAACCCTCACCTCCAGCGGGCAAAAATCTGCCCATCCCATCTCTTCCCGGACTGTCTGCACCTCAGGCTAGGGGAAACCATATCATCAATTGTAGAGTCGGCGGAGTGCGGCCATGGAGAAGAGGAACAAGAGGATCTGGGGAAGCGCATGATTTCCGGCCAGAGCGTCGATGAAAGGTTTCAACTTTGACAAAGATGTCAGCGGCGCCTTTCCAAACAAGGATTTACGAAATCTCTCTTACCTCGGGCAAGATCTTGGTGACGCCTGTACATCACTCAGCCAGGATTCTAGCGACGCCGTCGAAAGTGGCGGTCAAGATAGCCGGCATCTTCTCCAGGATATCCGGCATCTTCTCCAGGATAGCCGGCATCTTCTCCAAGACTTGGACAGCAACTTGCATGTTAGCGAACCTCATATGATGAGTCAATCAATTGGGGACGCTTACGCTGGTACAAGGAGACGAGACAGGTGACAGTGAGGAAGACGCAAATGTTGGTCTTGGTAAATGGCCGAGTCCAGAGGCGCGTGGTGACGAAGACGGTGATTACCACCAAGGCGAATCCCGGAGCCGAAACCACATGTTGGAGGATATTTGCGATACCTATAGCGCGATTAGAAGCAATACACAAACGATGGGAAGAGGATAGATACCGTCATATCCATCGCGAAAGCGCGCGAGGATGAAGGTCACCGCAATCAGGGTAGCTGGAACCACCACGGCGCGGCTCCAGAGCTTGGGGGAATCGGTCAAGAGCCGGAAAGTGCCCCTCAAGATGGTAATATCCGTCTTTACCATGATGAAGTAACCGTGAGAATGAGTAAGAGTATTGAGAATGGGATTGAATGACGAGAGAATGGCTGCGAAAATTCCAATCGCGAAATGGTAGAAATTGAGAGGTAGTGAGAGAAAATCACCGAGGCGATCTCCATGAAGGTGGGAGGGAGGGGAGGAAGGGGAATCCATTTTGGAATTCGGGTTGGGGTTTTGGTTTTGAATCTGTGGGCAGCTGGGAGCTAGGGCCGCGATGATTTCTCGGCGATTCTTGGAGTCGTGAAATTTGGTCGTGGCAAGACTTCCTTTTATGGGGGACGACACTGAAAGGCTTCACGTGATAGGACAAGCAGTCACTCTCTCCCCTTTCCATCTGAACTGTCGCAACTCCACACCTGACACGCAGAGTCCAAGCTAGCCTGACCATTAAGACACAATCTCGTCCAGGTGAATAGCCATCAATATTCACTCAACCTCCACTGCCCATCTCATCAAGTTCTGCGTAGAGCACCATTCACTTCGGCCAGGGACTGCGCGCTCTACGAGCCCTTTATTAGGTTAACACCATTTGCATCAACCAACAAAGATGTGACCGAAAAGAAGTCCAGGAAGTTGCACAGCTTAGTGGAAAGAGCAGTAGAATGAAAAATAGCCTATTGGACGACCCTGATAATATCGAACTTTCAAGTCAGCGACTTCAAACATCTCACAAAGTTCCTCAGCCACTCCTCTTCAACCTGGCTAGACCTGAGCAGGGAGACCGATAAGTCCCGCCCAGGTCCGCTGTGGGTGAGCATCGCGTCGCACGTACCCGCCCACATTTGTCGACCTTTCTTGCCGGAGACATGTACAAACGCTGCAAGCGTGCATGGCCATCATGGAGTGGTTTCTCAAGTTCGAAATCCTGCTGTTCATGCCGATCTTGCACAGGCTATTCCACGACCTCGGATGGGCAGTTATTTGATCAGAATGGAGAACCTAGCATTGCGGAGCTTCTCAAGGGCTCGCGCTACACGAGACATCGGCCTCTAGACAGCCAATTGTAGACTTAGGTTGAATGGGAGAGATCTCTAGAGGGACTAGATCTTGTCGAGGGAGTTCCTTAATACAAGGAGACTCGAATCAGTGGCCACTATGGCGTCTATCTTGTGACGTTGGAGTACCATGATGCAGCGCTGGAAGCGTTCATCTACATTTTACGACTGACCTGACAAACTCCCTCCATGTCTTTTCAAGAATTCCGGGGTGACCAGCAGTGATGCGGTACTTGGATCGGGGTGCGACGGCGCTGAAGGGGCATCGGGTAGGGCCGGCATATTGATGGCATACATGTAAATAGAACCGGGAATATCCTTGTTTTGGATATCATGATGACGGCAGCCCGGCCACTTGTGTAGAGCTTGAGGTCTCATATTCGTGAGGTATCCCCGAGGAGAGCAGACACGAGAGTCACTGGGGACCTGCACTCTCATACCTTCCTAGCTACTGCACACTTCGCATCAGTTCCCTCAACCTCGAACCTGAGCCTTGTTGGTATCGTTGCACACTCGGGGAGAGGAAAGTTCCGCCTTTGAATAATAGACGCTACACTCGAAGCAAAGACCCTTCCTCGCCCAAAAGTTGTATACTCCTTTGCTGACAAGCTGGGCCACCGCTGCTGGCTCTGGCGCCGTCACTTTGGCTGCCGTGGTTCCTTTGTCCGGTGCGGGTCCTTTCTCCGGCGGTACCTCCAATTCTCCTCCGATTCCAGTGGGCGGGTTGATGTCGCACTCGACGCAAATTGAAGAGGCAGATTACTGACCCTGGACGTAGCCAATTACGTTCCTCATTGCCCTGACAATGTCAACAAGAAGGCCCAGGGCTGCCGACGAGAGAGCATCAAGGGCGTCATCGAGAGGCTGGAACCCGAGAAATTCGAAAAGTTCGAAGAAAACTGGGCCGAGGCCATCATGCATGGGGCCAGTGGAGCCCGCTCGTGTCTGTGGTTGGAGGAGGGATACCGTACGCGATCCTAGCGCAGTTGACGATGTCGTTGATGAAGTCGTCTTCGAGCAAGACCTTTGCGCCTCTGCCGGATTTTGGAAGTCGTTGGGCGTGCGCAGCAACTGTTCTATTGCTACGGTGGAGGCGGTCGACAAGATCACGGCACAGAGCTGGTATACCCAAGAAGTCGGCAAGGACGTAGAGAGGGATGTAGGTTTTGTAAGCGCTGAGCTTCATGCCGTCTTTGTTGTCGTCGTCGCTCAAGAGCTTGTCAACATGCGATGCTAATCCGAGCAGAGGTTAGCGTATCTACAAGAAAGTTGCCTTCTGCAGAGCAGGTCGCCTCATCGTTCAGAATGAGCTCATTCGTTCGTGCTTCCTATAACGGCCAAATTAGCTTCGATCGTCAAGTAGACGGACACGATTCGCTTACTTGGAAGCCGCTTCCAAACGCAGCGGCAAAACACCAGCGGCGAGCGGCCAAGATGACTTTCTGGGGGTTCCAAACTCGACTGCCGCATTTGATCTGGCAGTCTGAGAAGGCGCCCGACTCGAATTGCCTGCGGGTATCACCGTCAACAAAAATACCATCGCGGGAAAGATGATGTATCCTATGCAGAATGGCCTACTCAGCGAAGTCGTGCATCTACACGACGATTGGTTTCATCATGCTGACCATGGTGCGATGGTTCCACGTGGAGGTGTTGAGAAGTTGCGAGTGAGGCAGAGGAAGGAGGGTCGAGACGAAATCCGCGCGGCCGGGACGCTCGGAAAAGGCAGGAAATTGCGGGCGGCCAGTTTTCTCTGGCGCTTTGCTTGAGTGGCAGCGCTATTGGAGAAATAACTCTTTCAGTGCTCGGTGGTGGGCGGATGCGAGAAGCGCGGCAACATGATTGAAGCGGCTCGAAGCTCTTCTAGACTTTTGCGTTTCTAAGCCCGCGCCCCCGAGTCGCTCTTAAATACCTAACTTTGCTAGCAGTCCTTTTTCGCATCCGAGACAATATGATACCTCCGTTTTGTTCAAATCCCACAATAAATACCTTCAGAAAACCACCTCACCGTCGCGTCCAAGACATCACCATCCCATCTCCCTTCACAAACCCCCAATAACATCAACCAACCCCCCCATCCCCTCCGACAAAAACACATCAACCTCCCCACTCACAACCTCCATATCCTCCCCCACATCATCCGTCCATCTCCTCACATAAACCGTCCTCATCCCCGCCTTCCTCGCCCCCCGCGTATCATACGCATGCGCCGCAACCTGCACCGCCTCCCCCGGCTCCACCTTCACCATCTTCAACACCTTCTCATAACTTTCCGGCGCAGGCTTGTATACGCCAAGCAATGCACTCGAGAAGAGCATATCGAATTGCAGGCCGGAAGATTTACATAAGTCGAGTTGGAGTCTTGGCGTGCCGTTGGCAAAGACGAAGATTTCGTAGCCTGCTTCTTTGAGAGAGGTGAGAGCGGGCGGGACATCGGGCCAGGCGGGCATGTTGTGGAAGGCGGAGATGCAGGAGTGGAGGATGGAGTCGGTGAAAAGGGGACGGTAGGGGGAGTAGGAGGGGGTGGAGAGGGTGGAGAGGAGGGTGGAATGGAGGGTGATGTCGATGTCTTCGGGTGGGAGCTTGGCGGCGAGGCGCGCGGCGTTGGAGGCGAAGTAGGTGTGGCGCCAGGTTATGGCGAGAGGGGAGGAAATGGAGGGGGGGATTGAGGAGGGGAGGGCGGAGAGGACGGGGGTGTGCCAGTCTAGGCAGGTGCCCATGAAGTCGAAGAAGATGGCTTTGATGCGTGGATTTCGGGTAGGCATGGTGGTGCTGTTTGGTTTCCGTTGCGAGTGGGTTGGTGTTGTGGTGGCTTATTGAGTTTTAGGATGAAGATGGAGATGTCTTGGCTGGCGGCGACGGCAACAGCGCCAGACGTCGATTTAAAGTGTGAGAATGGATCTTACTAATATGACGTGCAGATGCACGGAAAGCCTAGTGTTGGTTGTCAGCCGAAAGGCGTGGTCAGCGGGACTAGCCTCTCATTTCCAATACGCGCTCTCAATAGACGGAAGCCGGGTATTGAGACAGGGTTGGGCAAAAAAGCCAAAAAGGGCTCGGCTTGCTATTTGTCAAACGCCATCCAAATTTCAACCTCTCTTTGTGAAAAAAGACCCCTATTGTGGGGCTAGCTTTGGATTTCTGATTTTGACTCCATGGCTGCAAGCCATGAATAATCGCTACGTATCAAAAACACAAACACCAAGGTCCCGTGTTCGAAAGAATGGGGTATCAAAACTCACGAGCCGACAAAAAAAGAACGGCCGTATCCTGAAGGTGGCTTTTTCAGAGTCCAAATGACCTCAACAAGGGCCTAGCGTACCAGCGGCAGATCAAACCTTGAGCCAGAATATAATCTCCTCTCCTCTCCCGCTTCCGCTTTGCAGTTTTCTTCATCAACAACGTCCATCAATCAAGAAACATTGTGGGGCTAGCATGCAAAGAGATCTCATAGTCTCACAAGACCGAAGCACCTCACCATCCACATTCATCGAATGCCATGGCAACCCGCCCAACAGCTCCAGAGCACGAACCAAATGCAAATGTCAAAAATACGCCATCTCCAGCCTGTTTCAGCTTTCTCATCGCTGGCCTCAGAAGCAAGCAAACGATGACGATGATCCCACTACTTCAAACAACCTCCATTCTCCTCGACTTCACTCCCCATGAAAGGGCATCGCCCACCTCCCCTCCCTCCTCTTCTCCCTCCCCTCCTCCTCCCTCTCAACACGCAACCGCCTTCCGAGCCACCCACTCCAGCACATCCACCCCCTGGCTCGTCCAATGGAAATTAACCCCCTCCCATCAGCCGGCGCAGGGCCGTCTAGATGGGGTCTCACCGCAACCGATTTTCAAACTCAGAGTGATAACTTCACTGATAGGGGGCATATACCCGTGGATATCTCCGGGTATGAAGTAAACGGCCAAGCTAGATACTCTGGGATTTGGGAAAAGCCTGGGAATGGGTACGCGTGGGGATTTAGCTACGGGTTGACGAGTGATGATCTTCAAGAGCTTGATGATTTCGCAGAGAAGGGGTATATACCGGTGAAGGTGAACGGGTATGTAGTGAGATGGGTGGAGTATTTTGCGGGGATTTGGGATCAGAGGCCTAGTAAGCCGTGGGTGGTGAGGTATGGGTTCACGGAGGAGGAATTTCGGGGGGGGGGGTTGAGAAGTTGGCTGGGATGGGGTATAGGTCGACGGTGGTTAGTGGGTGGAGGGTGGGAAGATGAGAGAGGTTTGCGGGGGGTTGAGTTAGGGAGTGAGGGTGGTTGGTGTGATGTGGGAGGAGGGTGAGAGAAGGGGTCAGGGGTGATCGAATTGATATCAGCTGGTGGTTGGTACCAGGGTAGATAGTGATATTATCCGTCCCTTACTTAGGCCCCTGTAGTCTTATTTTCACGTGGGGGATAATTCCTGCTGGGACCGGACAGCCGCTATGCTATTGGTGGTAGGTTTTGCTACCATGCTCCCAGTGGGAGTCTCGTCAGCGGAACTGTGGGAGGTTAAGGACGTCAATGTATATTCGAATACCGGGGAGGGCGAGAAAGCAAGGCACCAAGGCTCTTAGGACAATCTGAATAGCTCAGGCATGAAATAGGGTACATCAGTAGAATCATGCTAGTTTGCGGTCGTGCAACAAGGCGCGTCCGTCACAACAGGCGACCCACGGAGCAGACCGACTTTGAAGGGTTCTCGCTAATGAAGCCTTATCAGGGGTGACGCGAGTCATTAATAGCAAAGCTTGCTTTGCTTTTTTCCATGAGAAACTCCTCAAGCTTGGTAGAATCGAAACAAAACGCCCATGTGGCTCCAGGAAACAACAATAGAAACCCCCTGACTCTTATCCGCATTCACCCCGGGCCGCTGCCTCCAAACACTCTATTGCTTTAGACCAATATTGATACCGGCCTCCCACCATGTCTTGACTCTGCGTCAAAATAGCAATGTCAAGCGGTGTTTCCCCAGCTTCCGTCACCGCTCGACAATCTGCTCCATGATTTAGCAGCTGCCAAACTATCAACACCCCCAACGAATTTGATGTGAACCTGCTTGTGGATACTGCTGAATGTAAAGCAGTCCATCCATGGTTTCCCTTGGCGTTGACGTTCGCACCAAGTTCGATAAGACGATCTACCACATCCAAATTCATCGCCTCAGCTGCAAGCATCAAGTTTGTTTTACCGTCGGTTTGATTGTTGGTGTCGGCCCCATGCTTGACCAGAAACTGAACCCAGCTCCAACAGTTTAGGCTCCGCGAGCCCTCTCTTCCGCAAACCTGAGTTGACAATATCTCGTTGCTGATTCTCGACACGGTTTTTCTTGGTATCTCCGGCATCTCTAGAATCGTGCCAGCATGAGAGTAAGGCTCGTAAACGGCCGACCTGACGACATATTGACATGCTTCCAGAACCGCTGGGTAAATGTCGTTGCTGCCCTTAACGAGTGTCCTTAGGATGTCATTGGAGTTGTTGTAAATGGCCCATGCCATGGGGCTCCTCGGCTGGATAAGGGATAGACGATCGGCTGTGGCGTTGACGTCTGCACCTCGGTCGATCAACATTCTGGCTAACTTCTCCTCCCGGGATTTGACTGCGTATATTAATGGCGTTTCCTTTGACCATCGTGCTTCCGTATTGGCGCCTCGGTGGATGAGCAGCTCGGCCACTTCGTATTGTTTGTTCGTGATGGCTGCCCATAGAGGTGTCTGACCAGCGGCAGTCGGCGAGCTGATAGGTGTGGCTTCGATATCTGCCCTGTTGTTGAGTAGAAGCCCGACGACGTTCTCGTGTCCGGCTGCGGCGGCCAGGAACAGGGGCGTTTTGTCACCCCCTTCCCTCGCATCGACGACATCGGGGTAATTTGAAAGATACCAGCGAACCGTCTCATCATCTCCCTTTGATGCAGCTCCCGTAATACCGCCGTCATGGGTTGAGTCAACGTGTCTTTTAAAGTTGTCGGGTCGCCACATCAGCTGAGCCTGACAATATGGACACAGCTGTTTACCGCTTGAGCGGAGGTGCACCTGCTGATGCCGATGCAGATCCCTCTTGGTGCCGAATAGTTTTCCGTGGCAAGCTGAGACCTCGCAAACATACTTTTTGCTATGACAACGCATATGCTGCCTTCGCACATTGCTAGGTCAGCTTCCAGCAGGTGCATATAGGTAGTAAGGTATATAGGTGTGATGTCATCACCACACAACTCAATGCTTGGGAGTGTAGAGCTACATACGTCAATCTTTGCTTGGAGGGGAACGCATATCTGCATTCCTCACACAAAGCTTTTTCAGGCATACTCTAAGCTGGGCCTCGCCTGGCAGGGCATTCAACTAAGGTTGGGGTCAACAGATAGGACGAGTCTGATTGATCTAAGGTCAGTTTTGATGAATGACTGTGAATTAATCGAGATTAAAGCCGGAGACCAGAGATTAAGATTTAAGAAGTAAGGTCCTGGCTACCTTAGATGGCTCCAAAACGTTTCTTCTGAGTGGGGAGCGGTTGGCACGCAAAAAGTTTGCCAGGTTACACAAGGCCCTCCTGCCGTCACGGCAATCCGCGGCTGACACTGCACGCCAAGCTTACATTCCACCGTAATCCACCCTATTAAGGTGGTGGCCCTGCTGTGCGCTAGCAAGACTAGCGCTGGCAGGTCTCCGTTCTCCCACACTCTTTCCCTGGGTAAGGGCAAGAATGGACGGAAGTCAAAAGTTCTCGCGACACATTCCCACCCGGCCCATCGACTTTTGATGGAGCCGTCTCCCTCGCTCAAAGCGCCTTCTTGATTTTTTTCGCCGAGGATACACTTGCACTCAACAGACCGTCCGGACCCAAACGACCCGAAAGCCGGACTGCGCGCGAGCCATTAAAATGGACCCCTCTATGGATCTGAGCCCCCTCGGCAAGGCTCCCCGAGCTGACGGCAACATCATCAACAAGACGCCCAAGACAAAATCGAAGCGGGCGACGACAATGATATTCCCCGAACCCGACAGGCCAACCAACATGATGTCGATCAACCTAGATCCCCTAGGCGCTAGAAACACAACCGCTCTGTCCGCTCTGTGAGTCTTTTTTTTTTGCTGACTCCACTTTTGAGGCCACAACCATTTTCGACGATTCTGCTCTACCCTGCAGGAGCATCAGCATCCCAAACTGGCGCAGGCTTTTGCAAGTGGTCAATCAACCCCGAATTCGCTACTGCAGCGCATATGCAGGGTGTCGGCGGCCGTCTAGGTATCCATGTCAACAGCCCGGGGTCTGGCCACGGGTACAGCAACGAGTGGTTCATTTCTGGCCCTGATACCACGACTATTTCGGAAACCCTTGAACAGAGCCCAATCTTTGACTCTGTTCCCACCCTTGACTCCCCTACTCATGGTCTGGACTTCGACTGGGTCCCGCCCCTGGCTCAAATCCCACACTCTCTTCCGGGCTTCGACCTCATCAACAATACCCCCTGGACCAGCGTCAATGGCAGCGGCCTTATGCAACCGCTCGGCTTCCGCCCGGACCTGAACCTAGATGCCTACCCGCTTCCCATTCCTCCCATCGTCCACGACACTGATACCAGCTCCGCCACGCCCACTTGCCTTTGCGGAAAGGAGTTCTCCAGGAAGGACGCCCTCCTGCGCCATATTGGTACTGCCTCCCGCCGCTCCATCCAGTCCTTCTCGGCGCTTGACGCCTCTGAGTTGTACCCTTGCAACCTCTGCGACAAGCATCAAGGAATCAATGGCTTCAAGCGTCGCGACCATTTGCGTCAGCACCTCGGCATCAAGGGGTACCACAAGATGAACAAGGCCGCTGTCGACGAATATTTCAACAAGTACCACTGACCGTGTCCCCTGCGGCACCGATGGAATGATGGGGTTGGGTTTCATGGGAAGAAGGGGGTTCAAGTTAAGGTTGGGGTTGACCCTAAGTGGCTGAGGTTTCCAGGCTCCTTTTCCTATCGTGTTTTCCTCAAAACATTCTCTAGCTAGATAGTTTTAACAGACAATATCTCAGATTTTTATCCCCATCCTGAGCTGCTAGCGCGTCGTGACATCCCGTGTGCAACCCCTTTCCTTGGCTCTCCAACAATGCATTGTAGTCTCCAACTGTGGATCACTCCCAATTCTAGTCGCAGCTTACGAGATACAAAATCCAAGCAACTCCACCGCATACTAACAGATTATCAATCAAGTCGCCTTACCATGATCCTTCGCTCGCCCATAATGCAGATGATCGGGCGAGTATGGAATTCCACCAAAATCCCCCTCCATCCTTCCCGGCTTGGCAGAGAATCCTTCGCGATGTATAAGTACGGGCGATACCAACAAAGCATTGTGGCCAGCTTTTGGTGCCTGAACACACTACCAAACAGACCCTCGCTATCTTTTTCTCTATCCGCTCTCAGGCTCTGTCTCTAAGCATCTTCCTCAGCAACTACACTGCGATCCATCGCAATGCCAAGTGCCGGCCCCCAATTCTTCGCCTACCCCGGCCAAGGCGAACTCCTCCGCTCCCAGCTCTGGTACAGCCAATCCGCCCGCATCGGCGACCGCATAGAAATTTCTGGCCAAGGTACTCCCCTTTTCCCTTTCCCTTCCCCTTCCTGTTCCCCGTTCCCCCGTTCCCCTCCCCTCCCTTCCCTCAACACCTACTAACTCCATCCCACAGGAGGCTGGTCCCCCCAAACCGGAACCCTAGCCCCAACCCCCCTCGAAGAACTCGACCAAGCCTTCTCAAACGTAGACCTCGCCCTGCGCGACGCAGGCGGCAAAGGCTGGGAGCAAGTGTACAAAGTGCGGATGTACGTCGTGGAATCGATGATGGACAACGAGGAGTTTCTAGGCCGGGCGATTGTGAACCTGAAGAAGTGGATGCCGGGGCATCAGCCTTTGTTGACGGCGGTGGGGGTTTCGAAGTTGGGGGCGGGGAGTTCGGCGGGGATGAAGGTGGAGATTGAGGTTGAGGCTTGGGATCCTAGGGGGTAGGAGTAAGGGGCTGCCGTCATTGAGGCTTCTTGGTTGTGCCGGTGTGCTCGGTACGGAGCGGCGAGTTAGCAAGTGTCGGGGAATCGAGATCGTGTCATCATCCACCGCCCCTGACGTCCGGGGGAGGATCAAGTGATGGTGGCGCAGATGGCCTGAACCTATCGAATGTCAGATGAAATATAAAGTCGCCCAGCCGGCCGTGAATTGCAAGACTGAGCATCGAGCATCTTTCACTGTTATTGTCTGGTCAGCGAGCATGAAATCTGCGGTTTATTCCAGTGTTCCCAGCGGCTAGTACCATTTTGTCTAGAATGCCCCGTCAGTTTGACATGGTAAATGACCATCGCGAATCCAACAACATCCATGCCCGACATGCAGCTCGATCTTCCAACCGCCACCGAGATTCCTCCGAACTCGGTAAATTCCCGCACCCAATGTTTACATGACGAAGAGCAGATCGGTATCTATCACTGTCAGCAACCAGTCACCCTAACACACTCCAAACAGAACTTACCCAGAGGATGGCTGCACGAAAGCTGGGGCTTCTGCGAGTATTTCGCCTCGAGGAGGTCCCGAATGCTGTTCAACAACTCGACATAGGTCTGCTTGGGATTGGCCTTGAGCGCCGTGATGAACGCCCACGACATGGCGCCCGTGGCTTGCGAGGCAATGGTTGCGTCGGCGCTGTTCTCGTTAGCAACTGTCTTGCAATCTTCACATGGCACGAAAACTCACGAGGTCTGCACGTCCTTGCAGCCACTCCACATGATGACGTCGGCGGGCGAGGTCTTGGTGCGCTTGGTGTGCTCATACGCGTCGTTCCCGCTCATGGCTGACTTGGCCAGGCCGAAGAGAGAGGTAGCTACGCCGGCGATATCACCGCGGGCATAGGCGCCAGCGGCCGAGAGCAAACCGGCACCAGCCTCCTTGGCGAGATTGGGCTCCTTGAGCACGCCCTTGGTGCTGTAGAGGTACGGCAGGTCCATGACAGAACCAGAGTGGCAGCTGTCGAATATGGCAGTCAGACGCACACCGGGGGGGAGGGGCTTGACGACGGTGAAGTGAATCTCGTCGTCGACAATGTGGCCGTTCTGCTTGAAGTCGACGGGGTAGATGACCTCGTCGCTGCCATCCTCCTCGTCGCCATCCAAGTCTTCGGTCTGGCCGCCGTGGCCCGAGTAGTGCAGGAAGAGGGCGTCATTGGGCTGGGCATCCTTGACCAGCCACTGCATGGCGCGAGTGATGTTGGCATGGGTAGGCTGGTAGTTGGGATCCTGCTGATCGTCGGTCAGGAAGATCATGTCCTCGCGCTTGAAACCATGGTTCTCGATGATGAACGCCGATAGGTTCTTGGTGTCGTTGATGCAGCCGCGCAACTCGCCGTCCTGGCCGAAGTAATTGATGCCGATGAAGAGAGCCTTGCGGCGGCCCGTGCAATTGGAGTACTGGAAGGTGTAGCCTTCGGGCGCGCCGTGGCCGAATTGGACGGCGCCGGTCGGGAGGGCATGCACCTCATGGTGGCCGGGCATGGCACGGGTGCCGCCGCCGCCGCCATGGTGCTGTTGGATCGGGTAGCCGTACGTGTCGTACCCCTGCGGCGGGGGGTGCGGGGGAGGGTGATACTGCTGCTGCGGCGGCGGATAGTGCTGCTGCTGCTGCTGATATCCGCCCTGCGGAGGGTAATGCTGCGGAGGAGGCTGTTGATATCCCCCGTAGCCCTGTTGAGGAGGAGGATATTGAGGCTGGCCGTAACCTTGGTTGGGCGGGGGGTACTGGCCGTACTGTTGCGGGGGCGGGGCGCCGCCGTAGTGGCCTTGGCCGGGATAACCTCCGTACGACATGGCGACGATACGCTTGCAAATTCGAAGTGTAGGGAAAGGAGGAACAAGCACAGGCGCAGGAAAGGCTGTTATGAGGTGTATAGAGGGGACTAGCTGCGGTGTCGTCGCGACTCGCGTTGGTTGCCTCAATTCCTCTCCGTCGTCAGGGGCCAGGCGTGAAGCGGGGGAGGGGCAGCAGCTTTTGAGGGGTCCTCTTCACCCCACTGCTGTCCAATCACACCGCTGCAGCTCCCGGGGATTCACAAACACCCGCTGAGACCCCGATGCCTAGCCCGGCTCAGAAGCATTGCGAATGCGCTAGACAGCTGATGACGAAACCCAGCGAGTGAGCAGCTTATCTTGCCGCAATGAACCCTGCATAACCAGACGCCAAGGAGGGCGAATCGGGAGCTGCTGAGTGCAGTGGATGGAACGGATGGAACGGCAACGGGCCCAACCGCTTGGCCCAACCCCACACGGCGGAGGCCTCGGTCGCAATCTGGCTTGGCACTGCGTGGAATAATACGTCCCTGGGAGCACCTCACCTGGCACACTGGTGACAGGGACCTGCCCACGGCGCACCTACCCCTCTGCCCTACGAAGCGACTGAGCTCCAAAACTCTCTCGAATCATCACTCCAGACACCGCGCCGCCATGTCGTTCTTCAAGAAGCTCGCCGACGATTTCGACCGTTTCGTCGGCGACAAGGACAAGCCACAGCAGCCCCCGTCACAGCAGAGAGGTAGCTGACCCTTGCCCCACCAAAAACTACCCCTCATCCCACCACAATCTCACCACCAACATCCGCGATCTCAAGCTGACCCCTCGCCAGACTACGCTCCCCCTCAACAGTATCCTCCACAGCAGTACCCTCCGCAGGGTCAATACGGCGGCCACAGCTCGCAGCCGAATCCCTACCAGGGCTACTCGACTCCTCCCCCGCAGCCGCAATCCTCGGGTCCGACGTACCAACCTCCGCCAGGCAAGCCGCCGATTCCCCAAGGCTGGCTCCCGCAATGGGATAACCAATACCAGCGCTGGTACTATGTAGATCAATCTACGGGCCGATCGCAGTGGGAAGCGCCTGGCTATGATCACTCGCAGGGCGGTTCCGACACCCGCGGTCACGGTTCGTCCGGATACGGAAGCGGACACGGTGGTGGCTATGGTGGATACGGAGGAAGCCACGGTGGCTATGGAGGAGATCATGGTGGACACCATGGGGGCCACGGCGATGAACACAAGAAGGATAAGAAGAGCGGCAAAGGCGGGATGATGATGGCTGCCGCGGGTGGCTTGGCAGTTGGCGCTGTCGGCGGCGCTGTGATTGCCAACGCGTTGGGTGCGCTGACTTCCTATTCTTGACGATGAGTTGTAGGTGCTGACAACCACAGATGACTCGGACTCCGACCACGGAGGCGGATATTATCAGTCGGCACCACCACCAGCGCAGTATTACCCTCCTGCTCCGGCGCAAGAGTATGATTCGGATCACGAGTCGCAACATGAGTCCTCCTCGAGCAGTTCGAGCAGTAGCGAAGAAGAGGAAGAAGAAGCCTATTACGAGGAGGAGGATGACTAGTCGCGATGATAGAAGTCGACTTGTCTTGCACACACCGATCTGAGTCCGGCAAGTTGGCTTCAGGAGCAGGGGTGTGAATCTGTCCCTGGAGAAGACATCGAGACAGCTTCCCCAGCCTCTCAAATATACCACTCTTGCGTTCCCTTAATACAATGCCGATCCGCCCTACCTTACAAACTAATCATTTGAACCAATTTCATTACCTCAACGCATGCATCATCCCAATCTTCTGCAACCAACCTCAGTCCCTGATTCCCAGCAGTGGGTCGATTGGTTGCTTCTTGCAGCGGGCCGGGTCAACTTTACACTGCCAAGGCCATGCAAACTTCATCCCAAGCATCCTCGCCAAGCGCCGAACCTCCTTGCCATCTCGATCAACAACGGTCAATCAAGACAACATCCGCACAATGGCGCAGCAACACGAGCGCTATCAATACGCGCCGCTCTCAGAGGGACGATGCATCCGACTCTTATCACTGTAACCCAGTGAAGAAGCCTAATCTCCCATCCGTTGCAGTCTTCTAGAGGTTCAACTTGATCATGTCGAAAGGGGGGATCAGACATACGAGGCTGTCTCCTACGTCTGGGGCAAGATGACCCTTGACCACGAAGTCATTTGCGACGAGAAGAAGCTCATGATCACACAGAGCTGCCATGTTGTGTCGAAGAAACTACGACTGGCTTCTGAGCACCGAATGATCTGGATCGATGCCCTCTGTATTGATCAATCATCTGTGCTGGAACGGAACCACCAGGTGGCACTCATGGGCGTGTACAAGCTTGGCGAAGCATGTCCTCATCTGGCTTGGGCAAGGGGACGAGGAAGGGCACAGTTTGATACGTCGGGCATGTTAGCTCGCGGACAAGCGAAGGGGATTCAAAAGACAGAACGGTGAGTATCCAGAAGGTGTATTTCGGGGTCGAGCACCTACTGACTACCCCCGTCAGGCCCCAAGGGCGCCTCGCACACCCAGGTGGTTGACGAGTGTCACAAGCATTTGCCCTTTACCAAGCTTCCATTCGGCTGGTTTCAGATGGCTGTGACCTTCCTGTCGCTCATGGTGGCCTGCGACCTCACGGTGCTGTGCGGACCAGAATCTATCCATTGGGATGATCTCAAGATATGGCGTCACTACTACTAGGTATGAGCCACTCTGCGAGTTACCCGATCGCCTGCCAAAGCCCGATGAAGAAATGCTTATCTCTACGGCGGCGGCAGTACGAAACCAGGGAATCTACCAGATGTTCATGCGAGCACAGCTTCAGATTCAAGACAATCAGACACACAGCACCGAGAAGGTTCTGTGCCTACCGCTTGTAAAGGCTGCCATGTGGTGAAGTGTAGTGGACACAAGGGACCGAGTTTTCAGCCTCTATGGTCTGCTTGTCTGATATTGACGTCCAGATCCTGGCCCCCGATTTCAACAAACACATATCAACAGTTTTCGAAGAATTCTTTGTTTCCCCTTTTAGGCACGCGAACAGCTTGGCGCCCCTCGTGGTTGCCCCGATCTCCAGTAGATCCGATTCTCCTGGTTGGCCATCTTGGGTGTTGAGTCCGCGGGACCGAAGCTACAGTTTTCATCACAAAGACTGGTCCAAGCCCAACCCCAGCTTCTGCCGGGGATTACAGCTGTCGTGCCAGCCTGGGCGCATCACTCTGAAGGGTATCATGTTTGGTTCAATAAATGAATTGGGGCCTAAACTGGAGAAGCCTGGCGATGACGTCCATTCAGCCGACACAACCACGAAGCGAGTAACTCACATCCGAGCAGCCAACTGGCTCTATGGTGCCTTCAAGCTGGCAAGCTCGGTTCAGAGATGCCCCAACGGTTAGTCAGCGACATTGACAACAATGAGAGCTCTCTTAGCTCGCCCGGACCCGCGGGCCACCGAACAGCTGCTCAAGAGCGAGATGACCAACGGCGAGCGCACAATGTCCGCCTACCATCCAAACGAGGAGGTTGCTGCCCAAATCGAAACCATGTTGTCCTCGTTGGCCGCAGTCCTAGAGGATATCGTGGCCAGATCAGAGAAGGTTGGCCATAACTTCAACCTTGAGCAAGCGGCGTGTCTTGTCGCGGCCAATCTTGTCGCGGCCAGCCAACATCACCAGGTGGAGGCCAATCGGGGGACTCTAGTGCATATCGGGAATATTTTGTTATTCCGACCCCAGTACGACGCCAATTCTATTAGAGAACGGATGTGTGGTGATCGGCAGTGGTGCTGGCTACAAGGTTGGGCAAAAGGTGGTTTTTCTGCATGGCTCAAGCTATTCCTTTGTCGTTGAACCTCGAGGAGAGGAATACCGCTTGGTAAATCCAGTTGTCATGGAGGGTATCGCCGAAGGTGTCTGGCCTCATGCACCCAATGGTGAGCTCACCGGGGAAAGTGGGGTTGATGACTTTTATTTGACAGAGGCTTGGGACTTGGATAGGTCGAATACATCACAGGCAACATTTGTGATGACATGCTCTTCTCCTTGCATACTTCTCGCTTTTCTGAACGTGAGCTCGCGACAGACAGTACCCTACGGGTAAATCCATTAACAACGTATACGCCAAACTCATGGATGAGGACCCATTCCTATAATGCCCACCGTTAATACCCGAGTGTTACACCGCAAATCTGTCCATTACAGGCAAGAGCCGTTCCACACTGATGCGCCTCATTGACTGTTGCCGGGCGAGTATCCAAGTCCACCGTCCGCTCATCATCACGTAGCCCAACACTCGGAGTGGTATTCCGCTGGTGATATAGAGGAAGGGGACATTCTGGGCATCTGGATTTCGCTTTTAGGTACGCTATTTCGTTGTATGTCATCTGGTTATTCGCGCTGACACGCCTTGACAGGCATCGCTTGTTGCCCCATAAGACTCGAGGTCTCCTCGAAGACTCGAAGAGGCCTCCACCTAACAGCAACACCGCTTCCGCCTTTACTCCCCTACACCCTGTTCCCCACCTTTCTCGGCCAACACTCTCCAAAGCCACAACCATCCTCTTCCCCTCCCTCTCTCCGTTATCCCATTCCACCATGTCCCTTCACGTCCATCCCAACTGCCTTCACATGGCCACCCGCTCTGACGGCACCCCCTGGTGGACCGCCTTCCCCTCTCCCAAATCTACACCGCGAAGTATCTCTGACCAGGAAGTCTTTCGTCTTTTGGAAGAGTATCATCAGTCCCAAGGCGGCTCGAACGGCCAGAGCACCTCAAACGGTCACAGCGCCTTGGGCGACCACAACAACTCAGCCGAAAAGCAACAACACCAGACGAAGGACTTCCTCCTTGTTGATGTGCGCCGGACGGATTTCAACGGGGGAACAATCAGCACGGCGATCAATGTGCCGGCGCATGGATTTTATGTGACGAGGGGGGGATTGTATGCCTTGTGCAGGCAGGCGGGTATGAAGCGGGTTGTTTTTTATTGTGGTGAGTGCCCCTGAGGTGATCCTGTGCTAGTTTGGGAGGAGAGGCGATGGATAGATACTGATGTTGCAGGGCAATCGAATGGACGAGGGCCGAGGTGTGCAGCTTGGATGCAGGATTACATTGACGAGGTTGGCGGGGCTGACGAGATGGAGGCGCTGGTGTTGACAGGGGGAATCAAGGGATGGGTGAAGGAGTATGGAGGAAAGATGATCGACGGGTATGAGGAAGAGGCTTGGAAGGAGGAGGAGAAATAGTCTGGTTGGTAGTCATTCGGGGGTATCATTTGTCGTCAACTGCCTGGCTCCGCGAGCTTGGGGGGCTTTTGTTTTGTCTTGTTCAACAACCAAATTGCTTGCTTCTTCAGATTGAACGCCGTACCGCCGCCAGCCCTTTTTCCCATAACATGATAATATTCAGAAAGCGAAAACAATCCGTAGAGACGCGATGCGTCTGGCTCCCCCGTCGCCTTGTGGTTGGCTGTCTCTTGTCCTCGACCGGCGTGTCCAGCTTCTTATCCTCGTCGGTCGTCCCCGCCGATGCGCTCAAGTGCTTCCAGCATAACTACCGAGTTTCCACGGATGACCTGGAATTATTAGCGCCCGTCGGTCATGGGGGTTCGAGGGTAGCATACCACCATGCCGAGCTTGACCTTCTCGCCACCGTTCTTCTCCTCGACCGCATCGTCCAGAACGATATTCAGGAAGACCTGTTGAGCTGATGTCAGCGATGAAATCGACAGGGGGCGGAGCATCGTACGTCGTATCCGCGGAGCACGCCGATGACCTTGCGGCTACCATTGAGCTGGACGAACAGCCTCTTGTCGAGATACTGCGACACAAAAGTTAGCGAGCTGCTGCGTGCGAGGGAGAGGCAAGCTTCGTCGGTTCCAATTTTGGTAGCCAAAGATACGTGCAACACACAAGGTATCATCCTAGGGGATGCCACTCACTTTCTTGAGCTCTGGTTGTGCAGGCGCCATCTTGTCTGTTGAGAAGCGCTGCTAGGGGTTCTGGTGAAGGTTACGGCGGAGCTTGTCCGTCGCGCTTCTTCGCGACCGCCAGGTGAAATTTGGGGTGGGGTGCTCAGTGGCTTGACAGCGGTGGCGTCACGTGTGGAGTTCCGATAAGATAAGGAATCGCGACGTTCCTACATGGGAAGCTCTGGGGAATTTTGGCGGCAACGAGTTGGCTTTCGCATCGCAACGCGCTCGCGCCGACAAGACTGGGAGACACAACCACCGCTCTGCGACCAATATCGAACTACTGAACTAGCTGCGATGAGCTCCTTTGGCCCAAAGCGCAAAGCGCGCATTATCCAGAACCTCGACGATGAAGACACGGAGATGGGGACGTCCCTGACTGGAGAGGAGGAAAAGAAAGAGGGTGAGTTCTCCCCAATTGGCCTCCACGGCGCCTGTGCTGATACGGACACAAAGAGCAAGCAAGCTGATGCGCTGCCGACAGTCCCCGTCCTACAAGGGCCCATCAAGTTCGGCCGAACCAAGCCCGCCAAGTCCTCGTCCCTCCGAAAGAGCATCAACTTCAACGACGACGATGAGCTCCAGAGTGGCGATGGCAACGCCTCACTGGGCAAAGAAACAGGCACAGCCTCGGCAGGCGACGGTGATGATGAGGATTCCGGTCCAGTTGTTATCCGGCCAGCCCTGAGCCGCTCCAGTTCGACAAAACAAAAGAAGCGCTCTTCGACAGCCCGCCTCTCCTTTGGCCCCGACAACTCCTCGCGGAACGATGAAGACGCGCCCGAAGCTGCCACCCCGAAGAAAAGCTTCGGGCATCGCGCCCTACAAAACAATGCCCTACGCAAATCGGCCTCCCTCCAAAATCTCCGAGACCTTCCCACTCGCTTCGGCAACGAGGAAGACCGCCCGCGCTACAGCAAGGAATACCTCCAAGAGCTCCAAAGTTCCACTCCCAACACCCCTCAAAAAGACTCCTCGCGCAACATCACCGACTATGGCGACGAAATGGACATCGACCCCTCCGAGCTGGAAGGCGCCCTAATTGTCCCCTCCGCCGACCTCTCCCGCCGCTCTCCATCCACCCAAGCCCAAGAACCCCCCTCCGCCGCCCACATTCTCACCGAATCTGAAATCCGCGAGCGCAAAGAGCGGCGCGCCCGCCTCGCCCAACAATCCGATTTCCTCTCCCTCTCCGCTTCCGACACAGAAGAACCCCCCCAGTCCAACCGCATCGCCCTCAGCCTCAAGCCTAAAAAAGCTCCCTCCCGCCTCATCGCCGAAGACGAAGACCTAGGCGAAGGCTACGACGAGTTCGTCTCCGACGGCGGTCTCGCCCTAGGCCGCAACGCCTCCCTCGAAGCCTCCCGCCGCCACCGCCAAGAAATCGCCGACCTCATCAACGCCGCTGAGGCTCCCTCCGATGACTCCCTCTCTGACAGCGAGGCCGAACGGCGCGCGGCGTACGAGGCGGCACAGCGACGTGCCGGAATGGACGGGTTACAGCGCCACGATGACAACGACGATACAGACGCGCAAGACTCTGTGATACCGCGGATGAAGCCCCTGCCAGATGTGAATGAGGTGATGGCGCGGATGCGAAGCCTAGTGCAGGAGTTAGAAGATGAGGTGACGAGAAAGCAGAACAAAATAGCAGAGCTGGAGAAGGAAAAGGAGGAGATTGCTGCGCGGGAGAAGGAGGTGCAGGAGGTGCTGAACCAAGCTGGGACGAAATACCAAGCTTTGGTCAGAAGTGCGGGTGATATGTCAAAGCTGGTGACGCAGTCGCCTTTAAGGCCACTCCCGCCGGGTATGGGAGGGGATCTACCCGTGGAGCGAGGGCTGGAGAGCCTCGGTACGCCAACGAAGAGGCCTGGTACAGAGATAGAGATGACATAATGGCTGTGTGGCCTATCGGAGCTCGTAGTCCTCGATACAATGTAATGATACCCTGTCAAGTACTTCTCCATCAAAATTCATGAGTGATAGTCGTTCCATTCTCGAGCAACAGGCGCTCGGCCAACCGTCTAGCGATAAAGTAATCCCAATTACCCCGGGAATGATTCCATCCATGCCATCGCCGCGAGCAATACAACCCGATATGATACATACACAGCACAGCCGGCATCGGACTGTACCTCCGGCGTCGAATACATACGTGCACCACCGCTCATCCGTCTATACATATAAACTGCCACTCATTAATGCCCTTGGGGCCTCCAAAGCGCCTCTCCTTAGTGATAACCCGAGCCTCAGTAGATATCCCTCACTTTGAGCGGCTCACGCCCGCTCCGATCACACCAGGCAGCTGCTCCTCGCCCACGCTGAACAGCAACCCAATGGCAAATCCCACAGCCGCAATGATGGTAACAGTGAAGCCAGCAATCAGCCAGAACTGCGTGCTAATGTCCTCCTTTTGGCACATGTTCCCGCCCCAGTGCTGCGTCTGCCGTCCCCTGTGCTCCGGGCCCTCGCCAGCCTTGAGGATCGTAGCCTTGCAGCTGCACGCGAAGCAGCTCGACTTGTCGCCCTCGTCGTACTTGTTGACGCACTCGCCGTGCGCAGAGCAGTTGCCCGTCTGGGTCATGCACGTGTTGAACGAGGCGAAGCACTGCGGGATTTTCACGGCCTTGGGCTTCTTGGTTGCTTTGGAAGAGGACTGTGCGGAGAGAACGCTTGAGGAGGTGAAGATGGCTTCGGTTTCGGGGCTGGCGCCGGCGGAGCGCTGCGAGTGGAGGGCAGCGGCGGCGACGCTCCAGTGGGAGAGGGAGGAGTAGCGTGAAGATTCGGGGAGGAGAAGGAGGACGGCTTCAAGATCGCCGGTGTTGGTGAATTTGGCGAGGCGAGGGAGATTGGAGAGGATCGAGGCGAGGGTTTCGGGGGACTGCAGAGAGGGTCAGCGGGAGGGAGGGAATGGGGTGTTAGCCGTGGAGGGACGGACCTTGGATACGTCGTACTTGACGACCGACGAGGATCCGCTCCAGCAGTTGCTGTCGAAGGGGTTGATGGCAGAGGCGAAGTCGCATTGCTGCTGCGAGGCGATGCCCATGTTTTGGAAGAGGGTCATCAGACGGGTGTTGGCTGTTGCGGATGGCGGGTCGGAGATGGTGAAGGCGACATCTTGGCCGGACTGCGTGAGCACCTCCTTGATTTGGCTGGCCGCCTTGTTGTCGATGCCCTCGAGAACCACGACGAGTTGTGAAGCGTCGGTCGCGTCGGGCTCGACAAATAGAGGGGCCGGGCTCTTGCCATATCGCGCAATGTGCTCGACGGCAGATTCGGTATCGATAGACCTGGGCAGATCGCGGAGGTCACTTCCGTAGCGTGATCGAGATGTCTACAGCTATGGTCAGCCTGGGCGCAGAGGGAGACACGCGGCACGAGGACGCACCCTTTGCAGAAGAATGTGGCGGGCGACTTCTCGCGGTAACTGTGGTTTCTCGGAAGAGCTCTGCGTGGCGCCAAAAATGAAGACGTCGGCGCTCTGCTTGGCTGCCTCGGCGAACCCGCAGAGAGCCGCAAATGTGATGGGCGTGAGGAACTTCATCTTAGGGGTGGTCGAGAAGCCGGCGGTCCAGGCTGACGCAGGAGTTGCCGACGTGGTTGGATGAGGTTCAATTCGCGACACTGATCCGAATTGTCGACGTCGCCGATGTAGTTGCGTCGTCCGCGTATTTCCTGCAGGTGGTCCGGGCGTCGAGGTAACACAGTGCGGTTCGGGGCAGCGAGAAGCAACAAAGGCATGCGCACGGACCTTGTAGAGAGCGGCTGCTCAGGCTGCTGCACAGCAGTCAAAAATTTCACTTCTCCACTGAAAGTTATGGCCCCAAGGCACGGCGTCAGGCAATTTGAATCCCTATCACAGTTTTTGCATATATCGGCCTTCTCGGAACGATTCAGGTTCTAGGGCTAGGAGTGGTCCAGAGCCACCATTCCTTGCGAACTATCAAGGGGTGGCTGATTCCAATGATTGCCTCCAGAACCGATGCCGAACCGCTCCCGATGCCGTGCATGATGCATCTCAGTCCAATGCCAAACTACTCCCGGTAGCGTATGTGACGCGTCTCAGTCCTGACCCTTGGCGATACTTACGTCTCTGAGAGGCACCTACTCGGAAATAAAAGGCTTGAACGATTCCCATGATTGCTCCCGGCACCAATGCCAAACCCATACCGATAATGTGCATAGCACGTCTCAGTTTCCGCCCTCAGGATTGGTTGTGTCCCTGAGAGTCTTCAACGGCTGGCCAATCTCAATCTCAATCTCCTCCGGGTGTCCCCATTCAAAGACGTTCTTCTCGCGAGCACGCTTGGTTGGCGATCCGTCAACGCCATCATAGCTCTCCTCGTCGGTATTGGTGAGCTTGCGCTTGCTGGGTGACGACGTCGGCGACCTTGGCGACCACGAGGGATAATCCTCAGTCGGCAAAATACTGTCACTCTTGGAACGGGGGGAGGAGCGAATCTTGATGCCGGAGGGGCCGCTTCTGTCGGATGTAGGGTCACTGAGTTGCTTCTAGCGACCTAGCTTCACATCATCATCCTTCTTCTTCTTGGGAACCTCCATAGGATTTCCCTTCATCTCGTCCCCCGCCTTCTCGTCATTCCTGGTCTCCTCGATCTGAACCTCGTCAACCTCCATCTTGTCAACCTTAATCCCGTCAACGTTGAGTGCACCAGCCTTGACGCCATCAATCATGGCCTCGCCATCATCGTCAGCCTCCATCGTGTCAACGTCCATTTCGTCCTCTTGCTCTTCTGCAATGAGCGACATGTCGAGAGCGTTAGCCATGTCGGTCCAGTCGAAGCTGCGGTTGCGGGCCTTCGCCGCCTTCTTCTCGAGGCTCGCCTCAGAATACTGCTGCCCCATCTGTCCCTCCACGGCCCTTTTGAGGATCTGCCAAATGCTCAAGGGCTCCGGCGCACTGCGGTTGCAGCTCTCATCCTCAACCACCGTCCAGATACGACCATGAGAGTCTTTCGCGCCGTTTGCTCGTTCGACAAAGTGATCGAGAGCCCCCAGGCTGGGGAAGCAGACCCATCCAACGCCCTTCTCGCACCTGATTCCCAGAGCACTGACGGCCTTGGGAGTGATGAACCCAGAAAACGCATCAAAAAGCATAGTAGTTTCGAAGATTGCATGACCCTTCTTTGACGCCATGGAACAATCGGGTTTGACCTTGGCAATGAATGGATACTGCTCAGGCGGGCCGGGCTTTGAGCTGTGCCAAAGAGTCGTATCGGCATCGGGCATCTTTGTGAATCGAGGCGTGCTGCTGTTGGACTTGTTGCTGGACCTGTTGGCGATCCACTCGGGATCTTGTACGCGACGAGAAGCGCGCACTCTCGATCTGTTTGGAGGGGCTAGGCAAAGTGCTGGGCGTTTCGAAGGGGTTGCGATGCAGAGAAGAACAGCTGCAATCCTCGCAGAAGTGTTCCCGGGGGTGAGTTTGAGCAATTCTCTGGGGACCGCAAGCGATTCATCGGGAAAGCCCAGAGCAGTGAGGACATTGCGAATTCCTGCACCCTTCGAAACGCCTGCTAGCTCGTGAACAATCTCTTGAAGATCAACCCAGGCCGTGAACAGTTGCGCTAGCTCGGAATAGTGGTCGGAAATCATTCTTAAGACGGATGATATTTCGAATCCGACAAGTACCAAGTTTCGACGCGCCTCGTCTCCGACCGCCTTCAAATCAAGCCGCAAGGTCTCTTGAAGGTCACCAGCAGCCAAAATCTCGACTTCGCCAAAGGCAAATGACTCGCGCTTCCTCTGCCTAAGACCAACCTCCTTCGTCCCTGTAACGCGGATGTAGCGAGACCGAAAGCCGTACTTCTGAGCCAGGTCACCGAGGTCGAGTTTTTCTTGACACGGCTCGTCGAATGCCGTAAGATCTTCTGCGGGGATTTGGAGGCATGTGAGGCCAACTCCCCTCACCTCGGACTCGCCCATGTAGACGTCCATTGTGACAAATGTCGAGTGATCGACGAGCCATTTAAGGGCGTAGTAATCGGGGATGTTGCTTCTCCAAAGCGCATTGCAGTGCCGCACCTGGAAGTGGCGGGATGTCAATTGCCAGCGCGTCATGATGGCCAACTGAGTCGAATTCGGATCTGAGGTTGGTTTGGGATTGACGTCAAGGGTCGGTATGGCGATTCGGGTCGGTGGGAATGCGTGGGGAGTGGAACAGCAAAATCCGCGAGCGGTGCGAATTTAAATAAGTAGAGGTGCAAGGTTTGAGGAATGGAAGCTTGATAATTGCTGCCCTCGTAAGGTTGAGGTGGGTGTACTCGTCAAGCTTTGTGGGCGATTTGCTTGGCTTGCTGCGCTGCGCTGCCTGTGGTGGGGCTCTGACCAAGCAGGCGAGGAACCTTGCTTCCCATTTACAGGGCTGACCGAGTTCACAAGTAAGGTACAGGGTGACATCACTACGCGATGGGAGAAATGAGGCTGGTCATGACTTTAACAGCAGGAGCCCCAGTCCGAGCAAAAATGAGGAGCGGTTTTCCAAATGCGAAGAGGCGTTCGGAGGATTCTTTCTTGTCTTTCATGGTGAGGGCACGACTTCTGTAGCTGCCAGAGCAACTGTGTCATGAAGCTTTCGAGGCAGTCTTGGCGCGGGTAGTTGGACGTGTTGCTGACTCCGTTGTCGATATTTGGTTTGACAGTAAACGCTCCCCGCCAGCCATTTGTTGCTTTGTTACAAGCGAGCCCCATTCACTATGGTGTCGCCAAAGTAGAGCCAAGCCCCAGGGCGACCTACGGAGTATAAACTAACTGCTCCTGGGACCGAGGAAGTATCTTGAAGTACCTCATGGTTCGAGGGGCGTGTGTGCCAGCACTCCCACTCACATGTCTGGTTCGCCTTCACTACCACAAAAAGCGCTGCTGGGTAGTATTATGGTGTTACAAGCTCAGGCTGGAAGCCGAACCGCACATGCAGGATGGCCTTACGGAATACAAGCTTCACCTCCCCCTGAGACCAAGCCGAGGAGGAAGTACGAATGTACTAGCACTCATTCTTGAGTATCTGGCTCTATCCCACCTCCTACTGAAGCCGATGAGGAGCACAAACGTCCCAGTACCCCCACTCACATATCTAGGTGGAGATCGCGCGGGCCAGTTGTCCCCCAAAAGAGGACGAGACTTTTGGCGGGGATAAGCAGGGCCCTGTCTATTACCATTCAGACCCATCTTCACGGTATGGGTCCATGAATTTTTAGGGCGGTGCGGGCAGTTGATTTCAAATCACAGCGGGAAGGTGTAAGTGAGGGAAGGTATAAGTGACGTTAGTCAGGGGCGAAAGTCACGTGACTCTTGAGAGGTCGGAGTCCCACAGTGATGCAGGGGTCCCAACTGGCGCGCGCCTCGCACTGTGCCCCTCCAAATTCCGGCGCTCGCTTGGCAAAGCATGGCTGCTTGCCGTTGGAGAAATCGGGTTGTCATCGACGCCAACTTATTACTTTCGACGTGCGGCAACGCCACTGCCATCCACTGAGCCACGCCATTATCCCAACTGTCCGATCCTCGCGAGCAAAATTCGAGCCCTCTAGACCGCGGACCGCTTTTTCCCCTCGGCCGCCGCCCGGCGCGCCCTTCGCCGCAATCGCGGTCCTCCGAGAATGTCGCAACTCTTGCGACCGCTGCGATGGGTCCTCAGCTCCTCAAAGATCATGAAGCAGCTGCCCAAGCACCAAGCGAGCCTGCAGCTGGCAGATGGGCAAACGGTCGTCATTCAGAGCGTCAGGCTCAAGCATCGACGGCAGACGGTTGGGGGGAGGATCAAGTACGTGAACCCTGGCGAATCTCCCTCCGGCGACTTGCTAACCCCGCTGTTGCGACAGTCGCTATCTCCTCGCAGGCGTATCGCTCTACGTAGTCGGTTCGTTCATCCTCGAGCAGGAATTCCTGGATGACATCTTCATCCCCTTCCCCTTGACGACGAAGAAGCTCGACCCGCAACCCTACAAAGGAACGGACCCGGAGTGGCAGGAGTTTGTCCGCATAGCAAAGGACAAGGAGCTCCAGATGAAGCTCAAGCGTGAGATCAACCTTGGCTGTTCTTCTTGGCAGCGTGCTGACGGTGACGAACAGAGAATCTTGCGAATGGCGTTCTACAAGCGGCGAGGAAGAATCCCGTTTTGACGATGCGCATAGGGTCGGGCATCAAGATCAGGAGATACTGGATGGATGTGGACTATCCCTACATGGCGCCGCCAGAATACGAGGCATCTGGGTATGTTTTCTGCTATTATTTTAGGGGTGGCCGAGCTGACAACCAGTAGGCTTAAGTTCACCGATGAGTATGTCGAGTGGACGACGCAACCGGTTGACTCGTTCAACGCAAAGTTGTTGGACCGCGTCCTATGGCCGACGCCTATGGCGTCGTCATTCTGGGCGCTCGGGACAGCAGTGATTGGACACAAGACGACCGAGATTGCGCGGTACTTTGGCATCGCTGCGAAAAGCCCCGATGCGCAACCAACCGGCGCAGGCGCGAGCAGCCCCGACCCCCTTCCGAGTTCGCACAACCCTCAAATACAAAAGGCCCTCGATAGAATGCGAAGGAACTCGACGAGGAACCCAGGCGAGGTTCGCGACCCCAGCTCGATGGCGCTAAACACCCCAGTGTCATCCGGGGGGAAGCCTCCTGCCGCCACCCCGAGCAAGGTCCCTGCGAGTACGGGAAATCCGCAGCCAGCAGGCGACAGGTTTTGGGGTGAGGACAAGGTCAAGTCCGCCGTTAGTGGCGGCTTCAGCCCCTGGCAGGTTTTCATGAAGCAGTTCGGCAAGTCGTGGACGCCCATTCGGCCAGAGCCCCCGCGTGGTAGCGTCGCCTTTTCGGGCCTTGTGGAGCTCGAAAGCACAAAGTGCTGGATCGTTGTCGATGTTCTTGGGTGGTACGACCCTAAGACAAAACAGTTCAACAACGTCATGATGCGACTGCGCAGGTTGCAAGACAAGCTGCAATCGCCCCTGAGATAGGACTGGCAGAGCGGGCGATGATGGGTGCATACCAGGCGGCATCTTGACCGGCGAGACACTCTGGCAAGCATCTTCTCTCTTTTTCTTGGTGTCTGGGGGTCAGCATTTGCGGCGTACACTGGCAAACAGAGTTTAGAATAGGAAGCGCTTTGGCAGCGAATTTGGCTTGGCTTTGAAGGCAAGAGATACCATAGACACAGAACGGACATGGGGCAGAGGAGGCGATCTACTCCCCGCTTTCTCTGGGGTAGCGAAGATATAAATCTTGTGCTGAAGCATGCTCCAGTTGTGCATGGTGACCTGCGTGATGCTGACGGGGTCGAGTGGTACGTATTCCTGGTAGGCTCGGGCTGTTCGAGCTGCTCGAGTGCAGGAGTGCAGGAGTGCTTCCTGTCTGAGTAGCTTCAGCTCAATGACGTTCTCGCACAGTTTACATTGGTGTTGGACAAGGGACGAGAGGGCATCGTCCCAACACCCTCAGCCCTACGTCCGTGGTTACCTAACTCCCAGCAACGCGCGCTGGCACAGCGGAGATAAATATTAGCATCAGACACTAAAGACCGGGTCTGCTGCATCTAATACGCGCTACTGCTGCCCCAGGGATCCCGCTCCATCTCGTTCGTCCGTAATATCTACGTTTCAGGTTTGCAGGTCCCGATCAGCTCACCGGGAAACAAACTTGGACTGTGGAGGCGAATCGGGGCTGACTCGGAAGCGTTGGCGAGGCGAGGGGTATACAAGCCTGCATGCATGACATGTTTGGATGCAGTGGATAAGCTTTTCTTGGATGCGGTGTGACGTAGTTTGGAAGGCTGTTGGGGATGGTGTTGTTCGTCGTGGGAGACAAGGAGGTGAACGGTTTGCTGTGGGTGGAACAAACGCAGGAATTTGACGTTCTTTTCTGGTTCTGGAGCTGGACGCTGAGCTGTTCGAGTCTAGGTCTTTCTGCCTGGATCGCAAGCCGTCGTGCGAGCACCCATTCGCCCCCATACAATAAGGTTTTCTCCTGCGCGCCCTCGCATCAGTGGCTCCCCAAATCCGCCCCTCCCGCTGTCAGCGGTCCGGCGCGTTCGACTCTCGCGTGCCAACCTCTCCCGGACGGTAACCAAGATGGCGCGCGGCGCCTCGTCACAATCTCGTCGGGTGCGCTGCGCCATTGCGCCATCGATGCGGGCTCCTGTTGCGCGGGGCGCGGTGCGCTCGACATGGCGTGCCGATTGAGGAATCTCAAGTTCTGGAACTTGACGCTGGCGGAGACGCAGATTTGGAGGATTGTCGCTGTTGCCACCTGCTCGTACGAGACCGTTTGCCGCTGGAGGGGTTGAGATCTTTTGTGGACCGTTCTCGGCCGGGGCTTTGGCTCTTAATGGCAAGGCTCCTGTTTTAGCTGCTGTCAGGTATTGTTCGGTTCCGGTTGGGGCGCGGCGTCGCGTGTAAGTGCGTATCCTTTCTTTTTGTCTCTCTTGCTGGTGATGGTTGTGTACTGTACTGTAGGATAGGAGATTGGGGGATATATCAGCTTGACAGAAGCAGTGCTAATATTGACATTAGGAAGCTCATCTTTTACCGATTCTTCTCCTTTGATAACTTGCAGTCTCGACGATCTTGTGCTTGAACGACAGGACGAAAAATGGCAGTTCCCGATGCTGACCGACGATCGAGAAGCTTGGATGTCACCAACAACGAAGATTTACGCTTCCAGGCCGCCCTCTCGGAGCTCGAATCCCGGCTCGCACCCAAAAATGACCCAAAGCCCCTGACGAACACAAAAAAGCTACAATCCGAACCGTACTGCCACCGGCGGCATCCCTCGGCGGAAGCAGACACCGCGGGCTCGGACTCGTCCACCCTCGACGGCGAGGAGAAGACAGACGTCGAAGCAGGCCAAGTGGAAGAGACGACTACAAAGCAGGAGCCATATCATGTCCTCACGAGCAGAAAAAAGTTGCAGCTGGTGCTGATTGTGTCTTTGGCTGGGCTTTTCTCGCCCTTGTCAAGCAACATTTACTTCCCGGCGCTCGGGGCTATCGCCGAGGTTTGTTGACTTACCCCTGTTCAGTATTCCTAGGCAGAGATTGACGTTACCAACGATCCAGGGTACTGGGTCGAGCCTGTCTCTTGTTTCCCTAACGGTGACAATATACATGGTGGTTCAGGGGATAGCTCCGTCATTCTGGGGACCCCTGAGCGATGCAAGGGGGCGAAGAATAACATTTATTGGCACTTTCGCTGTGTACCTCGTCGCCAATGTATCACTTGCGTTGAGCAAGAACTTTGCGAGTCTGATGTTGTTTAGGGCGTTGCAGGCCGCGGGAAGCGCGGCTACGATATCCGTTGGTTCGTTACATATCACAGATCCACGAGAACATTGTTGACTTCTTGATTAGGGGCCGGCGTGATTGGTGATATTACCACCTCCCGTGAGCGCGGGGGGTTTATGGGTAGCTTCGGAGGGAGTAAGTGTGCCTGATCCTCGTCTTTGTACCACACTGACAGACCAGTTCGTATGCTTGGCCAGTCCATTGGCCCCGTCATCGGCGGCATCATCACCGAGTACTTTGGCTTCCACGCCATCTTCTGGTTCCTCTTCATTCTGGGCTCCTTGGCCCTGCTTCTCGTGCTCTTCTTCCTCCCCGAAACCCTCCGCCGCATTGCCGGCAACGGCTCGATTCCCCTTCGCGGCCTCCACCGCCCCTTCGTCTCCCGGTCTCTCTCTCGCCACTACTGGCAATCCCAACACAATACCACCCCTGTACCAGCCCCAAAATTTACCTTCATTTCCATCCTCGCCCCCCTCCGCTTCCTCTTCGAGAAAGATGTCTTCTGCACCCTCTCCTTCGGCGCCATCGCCTACACTATCTGGTCCATGGTCACCTCCTCCACCACCGCCCTCTTCCAACCCCGCTTCGGCCTCTCCAATCTCCAAACCGGCCTCATCTTCCTCCCTAATGGAATTGCCTGCGTCACCGGCTCCTACCTCACCGGCAAGCTCCTCGACCGCGACTACCGCCTCGTCGAGTCTGAATATCGCATCACCAAAGGCATTCCCGCCGAGACCGAACTCAATCACAAGAAACTAGCTGACTTTCCCGTCTCCCGCGCGCGTTTACGATCAACGTGGTTCCTTGCCCCTGTGTTCCTCCTCTCCGTAGGCGGCTACGGATTCAGCGTTGACTCCTCACTCCTCACATCCAGGCCGTCCATGGCCCTCCCCCTGTTCTTGCAAGCGATCATCGCGTTCACAGCAACAGCCATATTCACACAGAATAGCGCACTAGTAGTGGATTTGTTCCCCGGTGCGAGCGCGAGTGCTACGGCAGTGAATAATCTTATGCGGTGTAGTATCGGTGCTGTGGGCGTCGCGGTGGTGCAGGTTGTCATTGATAGGGTTGGAGCGGGGATTAGCTTCTTTGTGTTTGGTATGGTGGCGGCGGGGACGACGCCGTTGCTGGGGCTGCAGTGGGTTTATGGGGAGCGGTGGAGGAGAGAGAGGATGGAGAGGTGGGGGGAAGGCGAGGCGGGCTCGGAGGGGAAGATACATCCAGGGGCTTGAGGGGGTTCGGTCGAGGGGCTATGGAGGCTGAGAGTGCCGCATTATAAGACTGGTGCAACACAAACAGGCCTTGATGGACATGTGAAGGCGGACAGGAGAGGGGGTGGATGGGAGGTGAATCAGTTGTGATATGGGCTGTGCGGTGGGAACTGATGCTGGATGCTTTGATGCCGAAGACGTTTCGGAAGGCTTTATCTGCTGGCGCACTGTGTAGGACTTGATTGGGATGCTATCTTGGATATGATCTTGGGGAGTTTTGAAGACGCCGTTTTAGTTTACCAGAAGAGTTAGGTTTAAAACTCAAATTCAAGCTCAACCTACGAGGTAAATTAGCCTTCACGTCAGTGACCATATCTTGAGGTCCATCGCAAAAGCCACTGAAATCAAGCTGGGAGGCAGATGGTTGATGCTGTCAGGGGCGCTTCTAGGTTTTGTGGCTGGACGAAGTTGGATGATGCATCTCAAAGTTTGACCCCTTTTCTGCCAAGAACTTCGAGCCACATCTGGATTTCACGTTTGCGTACCCTGCTGACTCATGTATATACGCCTCGGCTAGGAAACTCTAAAAAGCTGTAGAAAGTGTCAGACAAATCCTCAAAGCAAGGCTTGGGCTTATCTAGATTTGGTTCTTGTCAGGGGCAGTCAGAACTAAAGTGAGGCAAGGACTTAAAGAGACTTGCAGCTTGACATGTGAAATTCCAGTAGCCGAGGGGGACGTTAACAATGTGCGTGGACAAAGCATTGTTCATGACTTAGCTTGATGCACTCCCATAATGTCCTCAACGTTCAACCAAGCTCATGCGTTCATCTCAACAAAGTAACTTCTTATTAACGTGCACGAGGCCGACTCTCTCAAGCATAGGATGCTATCAGACCTCCAGATATATGATAGAATTAGGGGGCAGCCGTCAACCAACCAAAACCAGCACGCTGTGCATCAACCGCTTGCTAGACAATAACATGCAAGAACTCAACCGCTTGTGGCTGCTAAATCATCTAGCCGTGCCCACTCCAAGTCCCAGCCCATGCTCCTCACCCAAGTGTGCCGAGGTCTCGTTGTTCGGCGACCCCTTCTTCTCTTCAGAGACAGAAGACGCCTCGCCCCCTACGAACTTCTGACTCCTCGGACTCGGCACCCCCTGACTCGGCACCCCTAGACTCCCCGAAACACCGCTCCCACTCCCACTCCCAACACTCCTCGGAGTCCCTGGCGTCCCAGGACTCTTCAAACTCCCCTCCCTAGAACCTCTCCCCGCCATTGGGTTCAACTGCAGCGGATGATGCCTCCTCAACCAACTCGCGATACTATTCCTCAACTGCGCATTCGGGACCTGCAACATCCCACCCTGTCCTTGTCCCTGAACCTGCTCCTGTCCTTGTGCGTCTCCATCCGGTACAAAAGAATTCCTAACCGGCGGCGCCGGGAACCGATCAAGTACAGTCCGCACCTGCTGCGCCTTCTCATCCGCGATCGTCGTAGCTGATGAGCTTGACACCGCTCCGGGGGCGTTGCCGTTTTGATGCGCGTATGCGCTAGCGAGGAGTTCGTTGAGGATTTGCTCATCGCTTCGAGCATCTGGACGAGCCTCCATTCGTTGTACTTGTGCAATCTCGGCTGTCTCTGCCCCGTGGCTGTGGCCTGTACCTCCGTGATCACCGGAAGTAGAAGTTGAGAACGTCAAAGAATCACGTGCCTTGCGAAGGTGATGGCGTCGCCATAGGAAGAAGAGGAGGGATGCGAGCATGGCGACCGCAGCTGGTGTTCTGGATTAGACACCCGTAATGTTTGAGATTGGTTTGGGATACAAAGAAAAGAGAAGCTTACCGAGCGTCCCCATCGCAATACCAGCTTTGGCGCCAGGTTTGAGGGTTGCTGTGGGGGGGTCGACCTGTGCGGCCGCGTTTGGGTCGTTGTCAGGGCCGGGGCCAAGGCTAGGGGGTGGAGAGCTGACGACGGGGATATCTGAAGTTGTGGGTGTTGAGGATGGGATTGGTGAGGAGGAGAGGGAGGGAGAGATGCGGATGCTGGAAGTTAGGAAAGTGGTTGGGAAGATGATGGGTAGGTTCGGGGCTGTGGGTGTTCGGCTGGTGGTGGGTGTAGTGGACCTTGTCGTAGTTGATGGTTCGGTGGTAGTCGATGATACTGCGGGCGTGCTGGGGTTCGCAATGGGGATGATCCCCGGCGGCGGCGAAGGTAGTGGCGGAGGAGGCGGACCATCCGGAGGAACAACCGGAGCAGTCGGCGCCGGCTCCACCGTCTCAATCACCGACGACACCGAACTGAACGGCGGCTCAGGGGTACCCGTTGGCGTACCCGGAACCTGAACAGGCTCGCTGGGCAGGACCTCATCGTCTGGCCGTTGCAACCCCGGAGGAAGCGGAAGTCTCGTCGGTCTCCCCGGCGCCACCCTCGTCGCATTCTCATTCGCGTTCTCATTCGGTCCCCGAGGAGGTCCCTCTTCAAGCTCCTCTTCATCGCCCTCGCTCTCCTCTCCATTCTCATCCTGGCGCGTATGCAGCGTGAACGCCTCTTCTGACCTCTCGACGTGTCTCTTCCGCCCGAGATATCTCCCCCTCTGTCGAAACATTTTAGTCGAAATAAATGGGGTGTAACCCCGGCTCTGGATTCAATCCAGGATGAATGCTGTCGAAGAAACAGAAATGCGGACCTGCCGATGGTGAAGGAACTGACAATGAAGAGGGTTAATTGATCATCACAGCGCCTGGCCGTCGATATCGAACCAAGAAGCAGAAAAGAAAAGAATGCGCCACCAAAAACGGTGATGAAGTTGAAGAATGACGAACAACGAAAAAAAAAACCAATTCCACCTCCCCAGCTCAGTCGAATTGAAGCAAGCTCGCTCATATGATCCAGGGGCCCGGCTCGCCCGTGCGAGCGTTTCAAAACCGCGCGGGTTCTCGAGCCATGACCCCTGTGGCACATCGGATGCGACCGTGGCGACTCCCTGCAACCGAAACGCCGTTTCGGGTTTTCTCCCCGGACTGGCAGCGGGAATGCGCTGATCGTTTCACGTTCCAGGTTACGAGTCTTGGCGGGCCACAGCTGCCGCTCCACTGTTTGAGCTGTGCGCCGATGGGGCATCACTTGGCGCCGACACATGCCAGATTGTGAACAATGTCTTTTTCTTGAAATGCATTCGAGACCCAGATTGTTGTATCTCGGTTGCTGAGACCCTGAATGCGATTTCCGCACAGTTGGGGCCTTGTCGCATCGCTGCCAAGCCCTCTTATTCCAACTCGAAAAGAATCATATTCTCGTGCTCTGATTGGTCGCTTGTTTCAATATGTTTCGACATCAACGTTGGAGATTGGGGAACGCTTTGAGATACCAATACGAGGCCGGGGCAGCGAATTGCAAAACTCGCTGGTTGTGCCGCACTGGCCCCAGTGGTTGCAGCACACGTTGAGGGGGCATAGGTTTAGCGTCGCGATGTCGGTTCCGTTGGTCGGTCGTTGGGTTCCCTGGGACCTGCAAGGTGTCAGTCGATGCAAAGACAAGATGACACCCAGCCTTGATGGGAACGGAGCGGTATGGACGGAGGACTCACTGTAGGGCCGCACACGGCATTCTGTCGACAATGAGATCTCAAGTCAGCAAATGCTTGCAAGAGATAGAGAGTTGAAGGGAAGACATGCACTGATAGGGGCGGGCATTGGAGGGTCTTCTTCGCTCACGCAAATCCGCACGTCCGGGCAGAGACCGTCACAGCCATTCCATCCCCGCGTCTTGCGCTCGTTGAACTTCTTGAGATTCTCATCGGTAGTCTGGTGGTGAGCGGCAATCGAATAACAACTTTCGCCCTGCCCGACGGTGTAGTTGGAAGCCAGTGCGTCGAAGCCCTCCCGACAGCGCAACTCATTTGGTCCTCGAGAGACCAGACTGAAACCCATCGAGTGGGCCACTGACAGTAAAACAGTCGCTCATCAGAGGTGGGTGGATGTCAGTCTTGAAAGAACGAAAGCAGCGAACGCGGAGTCCTGGGCAGCTCTGGAGAACGCCCGGAACGGGATCAACAAGCGCATCGAAAGGTTCAACAAGGATGACAAAGATCTGCGTAAAAGACCCGCCAACAAGAAGAACAACTCAAATCTCGAGCCCAACCAAGCCCATGTGGCTGTAGTGGTTAGCATGAAAGTGTTGCGGGCGCAGTTGAACTAGGCTAAGTGTTAGGCAGCGGATGGGCTGTGTCGTAGATACCTGTGTCGGGAGAGGCGTAGTGGAGATCTTAACTCAGGGTGTCACTAGAGGGTCACCTTAAACACCTTGAAGTAATAATATTGCGTTCTCGGTGTTGTCGCGTACACGGTTCCGGATTGTCGACGAACCTCTTCACTTTGCCGGTTCGAAGTAACCCTTGATCCTTCCCGTCCACCCGGTTGGACTACGACGCTTGTTCGGGCGGCACAAGCAGAGTTATCATTTTCCTAATTCGGGAGACCCACTAAACAGTCCGTGTTCCCAGCGCTTCCGAGCGACTGAACTGCAGAAACACACGGCCTAGTTAATAGACGATCTCGGCAGCAACAACGCCACGTTCCAGCGTTGATAGTGCAGCATCTTTACCTACCCACGACCTCCAGCCCGGGGTCGCAATTTTCCTATTCCAGGGCGATGATTTGATCTATTTGGACTGTGCCCTACGGACTGGACGTTTCTTTCCCCTCTGCATGATAAATCTCTGCATGGAGGGGGCCGACGAATACCCTCGAGTGCAAAACCGCGTCTATGGTGTGGTTTGCGGAGTAGCCGGGCGGCATGGCTGTATCTTTCGGGCGTCACTTTTCGGGAAAAGCGTGCCGTTTGGAAACAACTCGCATACGAACGAGAACATGAAGCTGCCAGTGTTGGGTAATTTCATGGCAGACGCCGCCGGCTTGTGGAATTGCTGCGGAGAACAGCAAGTGTATCGTTCCGGGTGGCTCTTACGGAGGCCGCCTTGTCGCTGCGTTACGTCAAGTCTACCTTACCTCGACACCCCTTTCAGCGCCACCTCGGGCAGCAGGGCCTACTTTGACCACATTAACTGCGCCTCCTGGGTGGGGCATGATCACTTTCGTTTCAGAAGTTATGCTTCTCAAGTCTTTGTGAGTCGATACGTCGAGGTCAGTGCCAAGGTCGGGAGGCAACGAAACACGCCGCTCACGAGAGTGATTCAGGCAGGACCACACAGCTTCCCAGCAGCACCCTTTGGCCCTAGTATAAGCCCCGGGGGCACCATGCATCCACTGGGAAAACCCAACCATCACCCAATAGCTCGCCCCCTTGATCCAATGGACTCTGCCTCGGCTTCAGTTGCAACAACACCTTCCGCCCATCCTGACTCCCAATGCGCGACTACAGCGCCCGGGCCTTCAACACCGCGCTGCTCGCGCGCGAGGAGTTTTTTTTTTGGAGGGTCACATGTTGGCGCTGGAGGGCTCGCCCGCTCGACGCGCATTATTTTCTCTCTTGCAGAGTTAGATCGGGTGACGACGCTGATGGGTGCGAGGCCAACCCCGACTCATTCACAGATTTAATCTTCAGTTGAAATGATACAACAAAATCTGATTTGACGGCTCCCCAATACGAGCCCTCGGCGAGGCAGATCTTACTTGCAACCCCGTGCTACGGTGCCAACATCAACGGCTGTGCCACATCAAGACAGGCAAACACAGCGGGTACCATGGGCTGCGGTGCGGCGGGTTGTGGGGTTTTACTACTCTCGCTAGGTTTATCAATTAAGCGGTTAATTGACTAGGACTCATATCTGCGCTTCTGTGGCATTGCACTGGTTGGAGAGAAAGCAACCTATGTTGACGAACATCTCTCTTGAGTCTTTCCGACGCTTGCGGCGTCCAACGCAACCTAGCGTTACGTGCTGGTCAACCCGCGTCAAGGCGGACTGAGTAGATGGTGCGGGTTGATCATCCAGTCCTGATGCCTTCATACCTAGGCACGGTCAAGGTATAAAAAGCCTCAGTTCTCCCGTCGTCGTCGTCGTTGTCATCATCATCATCATCTTCAACATCATATCCCCCCAACTCAACACTTTGATTCAACTCCCAACCAATAACCATGCAGCTTTCTCTCAAGCCTCTTGTGCTTCTCGCACTTCCCCTGCTCCCTGCAGTTGTAGCCCTGCCCACCGAGACCAGTACGCCCCTTTCGCTCCCCTTTCTATCCACCTTTCCCTCGGTCTCATCCCCCATTCCAACCACCTACACTCACAGATACATACACCCCTCAAGATACATACACCCCTAAAGATACATACACCCCTCAAGATCCATGTCATTGCCGTATTAACACGCTTTTTTTTTTAGATGTCAACGTAACCGCTGACAGCATCGGCACCAATAACGCCGACTGCGTCGTCAACTCGCGCAACCGCGACGTTTGGGTGGAAAACGGCCTGAGCCGGTGGCGCACCGTCTTCTCCGCCGAGGGGACCGATCCCGGCCTCTACTGCGACATCTGGCGGAACGCTCTAGGTCAGTAAGCTTTGAGTTTTAGTTCCACCCTACCGATTTTTTGTGATGCGGCTTCTCATGGCTGCGCACCCTGAGAGGTGAACTTATACGAGAAGCCTTCTTGTTGTCTATTTTTGATTCGTTGCTGGGGTTATGCTGACATGTCTGTGGAAAAAGTGTGCGGGACGAATATCCAGTGCGGTTGGGACGCGAATGTGGATGGCGGTTGGTGGCGGGTTGATGCCAACTTTGCGAGGGGTGGGGGTGGGGATGCGGCGTATTGGAAGTGTTTGGATAGCACTCGTGTTGAATGGGTCAAGGTGACGGGGTGCAAGACTGGTTAGAGCGGTCATTGGATGTGGTGGATGGTTGTTGAGTTTGGCTCTCTGCGCTGTTGAGTTGCCTGGGGGACACTTGATGTGTTGGTAAAAACACGCCGCTCAATGGAACCTCTTTGACCGTCGACGGGATACCGCAAGTAGTGAAGATTGCATGCAAAACGGAGTTGGCCGTTTGGGCATGGATAGCACCGTCCTAGGTGTTGTGCGGAACTTGCCGGACTGTGACCACCTCAGGGTCAGCTGTCTGGCACTTTTCTGCCGCTCAAGGAAGGGACACAGCGCTCCGCTTGCCACACCGCAGCTCCCGTTACGCCAAGTTCATCGATCCATGTGCAGAGGCCCGCCAAAAGTTTCGTCACTCGGATTCCCCGCGAGCGGATTCCCTAACCTATCAACCTCATCCCCATTGTCCCAGCTCGTCCACCGCTCCGGGCGTTGACCACCTGGCGAGAACCCATCTCACTTGGGAGACCTCAATCTCGCCCGGCCCCGCGCGGGCAACTCTGCTGCCTTCGACATTCAAGACTATTTCGGCAAACACTTCACGATCAGAGAGCAGGCTCTTCGTGTGTTAGCCTAGAAGATTGATTGTGGCTGGCTACCCATTGGCATCATTGCAAGCCTTGGTCAATTCGGTGAGAAATGCAACCCTCGTGTTTGTGCAACCGAACAATGTCTGACTTGCTGCTGGCCAGAAAGCCGATTCGATTGGAACACGGCAGCTGGGTTGTGTCGCGCTACAGGAGCCACAGCGGGGTAATAAGGCGAGACGTCGACTCCGGCCGCAGCTGAACGACAGACATCTCAGCCCCTCCGACGCCCGGCATACGGCAGACGACTGCTGAGCGACAAGACTGGCTGGGCTACGAGGGCTGTGGTTCTGAGCCGACAGCGTCGGTGATGATCCCCGCTTCCCGGCAACCCTTAAGAACTGAAACCCTGGCCACGAGCCATCGCTTTCCTCCATCGAACTCGCCATATTTTCACAGAACGGATACGCTAAGCAGTGAGACAAGATGCCCATTGAAGGATACGGTCTGTGGAAGGGGACGCTCAAGGCGTGGGACATTAAGGACGCCCGCACCGACCCCGAGACGCCTCACGGACACATCAAGTTCACCGATGACAGCCGTCGCACCCTCGACTGCGCCATCAACGTCAAGTCCTCCGACATCGTCACCGAGGTCGTGTACTGGAAGTTCCGCGGCCCCGACAACTTCTTTGACCCCTCGCACCCCATCATCGCCAAGCTCAAGGGGCTGAGCGAACGCCGCTTCTACGACGCCGATTCCCCGTCCGATTCCCGACTCGGCCTTCGCATCGATCTGCTCCGTGATGGCTTCATCGACCTCAAAGCAGGCCACATACCCCCGTGGAACACCCCCGGCGTCCCGAACGACGACATTGTCGATTTCCTGCAAGACTTCGTCCTCAACGGTGTTGCCAAGAAGGCTGAAGTCTACATCTTTGGCCAGCAGTACGGCAGCAAGAACGGACTTCACCAAATCCACATGGTCCAAGGAAGCTTCCACAATCCGGAACACCCCAACTGGGAGGAAGAGAACGGCGTGCATCAAGACGGCGGCATTTTCCTGCACTTCCCCGAGGAAGACAAGTGGGAGGCCTTCTTCATCGCCTTTGCGTCGCAGGCGTGGAAGACAAATGACGGAACTGGGTATCCTGACACCACTGAGACTCTAGCGCAGCATATCTTGGGAGGCCCGCCCCCGATCATCCCACCCGTTCCCGGGGTCATCAACGTGAAGATCCATTCCGCTTTGGTCAACCCCGTGGGACCGGATAACAGCCCGGTGTTAGAGATGATTCGGATTAGGAACACTGGAGACGCCGATGTCGATCTGACGGGGTATGTTTTCGAGAATCAGAATCGCGCCAACCAGCCCATTGCGGCCCGCGGTGGTGGGCGCCCTGTTGTGGCGGTGGGTAAAGAGGTAGAGTTCCCTGCTGGAGCATGCTATCTTCCCAACAATAGGGACGGGAGAATCCTGCTGAAGGATGCGAGGGGCACTGTCATTGACATGGCTCAATATCGGAAAGCTCAGGCTTCCAGGGAGGGGCAGTGGATTGTTTTCTGAGAGGGCAGTATGCTTTAGTGGGAAGCGGAAGACCTCGGGCATCGTTTATCCAGACCAAAGTATACCAATGCATGGGAGACTGAGGAAGTCGCTTAGTCGTTGAGAATCGATGAGGTTGCTCTTTGTCCCTGCAGTCACAGCTCTTGATGCTCGGTTCTCTGTGTCAAGCGCCACGAGCGAAATATTGCCTCAAACCATGTTATTGTTGCGAGACATCGACTAAGGCTACATTAAGATTACATCTGGGTATCACGCGCCCACGCCATCCATCAAACAAAAGGAAACCACCCCATGGCTCGAACCCGCCGCAGCCTGGTATCAAGTTCGTACGGCACCAGCCAACTCATAACCCTCGGACTAATTATCCCTTCCCTTCTCGTCAATCAAGGCGACGACGACCGTCGCACAAAGGGTCCCAAGAATGCCAGCGCCCGCTTCAAGCTCGACTTCGACCTTGCCGTCTCATCCGTCCCCCCGGTCCTCACACTCCCCTCCGAGCTCCTCCTCTCCCTTACATACTTTGGCCACGTATTCGTCAATACCAAATACTTGATACTTGCCTGCGCCGCATCAAACACATTTCCATCAAACGCCGCAGGTATATCCCCCTGCCAAATCTCCATCTCCCCATTTCCTCCCATCCCAACCCCCTCCTCCATCACCAACGTTTCCGCACTCCCACTGCCCCCCGCGCCAACCTTCCCCTCCTCCGCCGCCCTGATACCCACCTCGCTCTCATTCCCAAAATCCACCTCTCCAAACAACAACGCGCTATCCCTCTTCTTCTTCCTCCCCGCATCCTCACCAACCACACTCCTCGCCGCCCTCTCGAAAACACCCTGCAACTTCCTCAGATCCGCCCAGGCGATATTAATAGGAAACTCGGCATCCCGGGGGGAGATGAACTCGACGTATATCCGCAGCGCGGCGGTGAATTCTTTGCGGACGATGTCGGGGGAGGTGTTGTGGCGGTTGCGAAGGAAGGGAGCGGGGAGGGTGGATTTCCAGGAGGATACCGAGGTTAGGAAGGCGATGTTTTCGCCGGAGAAGTCGCGGGTGGCGGAGAAATGGCGGAGGGGTTCGGGGTTTTTGAGGAGGACGTGTTCGAGAGCGGCCATGGTTAGGATATTGTTGGTGTTGTTGGTGGGGAGGTCGAGGGTGTCCGTGGTGGAGGATTCGGGTTTGATGGTTGAGGGTGAGGCGGGGATGGAGGAGGTGTAGGTGTTTGTGGTGGCCATGGTGGAGGCGGCCGAGGTGCCCATTGTGCCGAGCTTCTTTTTGGATTCCCACGAGGCGATGCAGTCGAGGGTTTCTTGGCGGAGGGCTTGGTGCTTGTGGACTTGCCAGCAGGGGAGGAAGACGGTGAAGATTTCGATGACGAAGATGGAGACGGCGATCCTGAGCATGTCAGACGTGTTCAGGTGATCGGGAGGGATGGGATGAAAGGGGGAGAAGGGTAAAAGGGGGCTCACCATTGGGGTGGGATGAAGACGGCGTTGATGGGGCCCATGGCGGGGACGTAAAGAGCGACGAGCCACATGGGAGCGGCGGGGAGTCTGTTCCGTCAGCTGGGTGAAGTGGAAGAGATGGAGGAGAGGTCATACCCAGCAATGCAGCAGGCAATGGTTTGCAGCTGCCAGCCATGCGTGTCCCTGATACCCCTCGACCGCCAGAGCACGATCGGGGCAACTACCCAGGCCCAAAGAAACTGCCAAAACAGCGATGGCCACCTGCAAATGTCAGCAGAATCCCAATCTCAACAGACCAAGAAAACCTACCACTCCCACCCCCGCCCCTGCTGAATCGCAATCTCCATCTCCGTCTTCCCGTACACCTCCGTCCCAGGAATCCCAAAACTGGGATGAAACTTTTTCGAGATCAAAAACACCACCACCACGACAACCAGCTGCACCGCCATGCCCAACGTAACAAACAAAAACATCCTCTGCGAATAATCCATTCCCCTCACCCTCCCCCACATCCCCCTTCTTTTCTCGTTCCTCTTCTCCTTGACGCTGTTCATCCCATCTCCCCTAGCGAATCTCGACTGCGCCTTGGCAATATACAAAAACTGACTGTTGCCAGCTTGAAACAGCGCGATGCCGAAGGGGTACCATATCCCCATGATCCAGTACTCCGCCAACGCAGGGGCGAGTGGGCCGATAGTGTACCCGCTCTGCACGGTAGCCCAGTAGAGATGCAACAGGACAATTCCGGCGAAAGTCAATGGGAGACCGCGGATGCGAAGGGTCGGGGTGTGACGTTTTGTATAGAGGTATGTCATTGCCAGGCCGAGCAGGAGGGTCCAGATGCCGGCGAAGATGAGGTAGCCGATGCCGATGCTGTCTAGGCGGGCTACCGGGGCGGTGGAGGGGTGGAGGCCGAATTCGGAGCCGATATGTTCGTGTTCTGAGCGGGAGAGGAGGGATCCTCCGGGGAGGAGATGTTTGGGGAGGATCATGGTGATTTTGGCCAGTGCTCAGCTGCACTGGTGGGTGAGTTGAAGGGAGCGTGGGCGTGGTGTTTATGAAGACCACTGGTACCTTAAAGGAGTGTGTTGTGTGGTGAGAGCCGAAGGAGTGAGGCGATTACTCAGGCAGGCCAGGCTGCGAGATGCCAGCCAGTGGAAGATGAGCACTGTGCGGTTGCAGCTGTGATAAACAGACAGCCAGACAATGAGAATGCTGAATGGTGGATGGTTTACTGAGGGATGGGGGCCGTTATATCAGCTCATCCGTAGGTCCCTTTGGTAGGTTGGAGTCAATGACTGCCGATGCCCAGAGTCCGACATTTCTCGGGAGCCGGGGAACTCGTGGGCATGGCGGTGGTGATCTGCGCCCCCATGCCCAGAGCTGGTGGCTGCAGCCCACTCCCATGCCGCTGATCCCCTCCGCGGCCACACCACATGCAGCCTGTGCGTTTTTGCGACGTGACTGGTCCACAGCGTCCATCACTTTCACGCGTGTTGCGGCTGCTCAGCGCGTCGTTGCCTCATCTCTCAGGGATGATGCCGCGTCGGGGTCGAATGCGGCTTGTTATCGGGAAAGATGTGATAACGTACGACATGAAGGTTCAATTCAGGGGTGCAATTGGGAAAAAAACCCGACTTTTTTTTTTCACTTACACGCGGGACTTACACGATGTCCAAGCTCACCGCCGACGTCATCGTGAAAAAAAAAACAAAAACAAAAGTGAACTGGAGTAGCGTCCCCGATAGCTGCAACTGGTGTGGCCACGGCAATTCGCAAACAACCTCAGACATTCCCAACGAGCGACAATCACGCGGGGCACGCCTCGCCAAGCAGCCATCTCCCACCAGCGTGGTGGTTGGACGAGCAAATTCCATCTTACCCACCTTACGGGGCTGTCAAACTTGCCTTGACCTTGCTTTGACCTTGCGCTGAGTGCCGCTCACCGTCAACGTCGCGGCCGACTGCGGTTCGGTGACCGGGCGAATGTTTTCCGCGCTGGGAACCTCCGGGGAGAGGCCGAGCCTGATCGCCTGTTGATATCTCACACCAGAACATCGCGTGCGGGCGGGCACAAGGCATGGGATTACAATCACTGTCACTGCATTTATCACGCTCCGATTTTTTTTTAATTGTTTTTTTCTTTACATCACTTCAAACATTCCCACATTTCTCTCTTTCACGCACTGGGATTCCCCATCCTTCCCCCCTTCCACTGCGCGCTGCCCACGCGGAAAACTCGAGAACCTTGGTGGGCAATGTCTCACCTCGCCCACCACCCAGAAAGCGTGTCTGGCAACGAGGTGGGCGATGCCAAGACGTCACGGGCAGTGGGCTTGCAGATCGCCATATTGCTTTTCCTGGGCCGGGTCAGGGGTTCGGTACTTTCCGCGTGGGTTTGAGTTTTTTTGCTGCACTTCGGGGGATTGGGATTCACGGCGGGGGGGTTGCGCCGCATTGGGTAGGGCGGCTCGACGGCGGGATTGGAAGTTCGGGTGTGGCGTTGATGCCGTGCGATGCTGTCATTCATTGGGATTCATGCATTCAACTCGCTTTTGGGAGTCAGATCAGAGTGCTGACATTATTACATTTACACAGCATTTCAGACCTGGACTTAAATCCTAAGACACTCCCTTCCCCAGATTTTCACCACGCTGTTGAGATTCAAGCGAGGTGAGAAGTGACAACTTCTCACCGCAGACTCCGGAGAGGTCCATGGAGAAAAGTGGGTCCCGATCGGCACGGCGGTGATACCCCCCGGTCAAAGCCGAGATACGGAATGGAGCCTGTGGGTATTCCCCCGAAGCGGCAAGAGATCTTCCCTCCGACCGGGAATGGGTGGGCAGGTTCGGCGTGATCGGTGCTTTTGCTTGCAGACTTGCGGGCCTTGTGATCTGCGTTACTGTTCATGGCCGGGCACGTGCCGGGCTTGTCACAGTCAGTTTCTTTGCGGGGGAAAGTGAGGAATTGGAGATGGGAATTGAGAATTGAGTGGCGGTGGCCGTTGAGGTGTGTGATGAATGCAGAGGAATTGAGACAGTGGGTGACTTGAGAAGGTGTGAGTTTGATCTGATAAGATGGCTGCTGATATCGATGTGCCGGGCTGGAGGGGACTGGAGGTCATGTGGAGAGGGCTGGTTGTACCCTGAAAAAAATTGTGGAGTGATTGGGGGAATTGCGTCTTGCCAACTGTGTCAGGACGTGCAACTTGGAGCGAATCATTCGAGCCAACTCCACACGTAACCGCGTGTGTGATTCCAGAATTTTTGTTAATGGACTGGAGTTCGGAAAATGCAGCTGTTTCCTAGCTAAATCATGATGTTTTCGAGTTGCAATGAACCGAGTTGGCTCTTTCCAGATGCCAACACAAAACCGAGGTGCTCTCGCCTTTCTTCCATTGTGCAACTTTGGTATCTGCCAGTCTGGCGGGTCACCAACTCTGATAGGGAACTGTCGTGAAACAATGTGCATCTTTCATCCCAACATGCACCCGAACAAAGCCGCGACCCTCGCCTCGCCCCCGGACCAACCTCTCGGTGTCGTGGTCGATTCATCAGCCTTTGTCGGCACAGTTCAGATGACAATCAATTTTCCTCTCCGTTCCTCGCGCACCAGACCATCTTACTTGACTATTCAACCAACAACAATGCCATTGTCCGGCTGCCAATGGAGCAGGTGAACAGTCATCTTCTGCTGCAAAGAGGACATCAGATTCACCACATGCACTCTGCTCTGCTGGAGGTCAGCCACGTAGTCCACTCGCATAAAAAGGACATGCTTTCTTGGTAGTTGTCTCGATATTCTCGCCAGCACGCTCTCGAGAAATCTTGACGGAATCACTCTTGACGGGATCACTCTTAAGAAAGCAAGCGACCACCTTACTAACCCACCAGCAAAAACCAGCACGAGAAGGTAACCTTGGATACCGAAGCCATGAGTCCCACAATGCGGGAACAGGCTTTCAGCAATGCCTGGTTGATGGTTACCGTCGTCTTCATCGTCCACTTGGGTGTCTGGCTCTTCGCCTGGTCAGACAAGGCGCTGTACTACTTCCTGATGCTCTTCATCTGGCGGTACGCACGTTTCATCATCAACTTCTACGCTTTCTTTCTCTACGAGCCTGCTGCTCCCCCGGCTGACAAGAAGACCCTCACTTACACCCCCAGCAAGGATGTCACCGTCATCTTGCCGACCGTCGACCCCGAAGGCGACGACTTCCTCGAATGCATCCTGACCTGCGCTCAAAACAGCCCAGCATGCATCATCATCGTCACCGCTGGCAACGAGCTCCTGGCCAAAACCCAGTCGGCTGTGAACCCGATCCGAGCCCAATTCCCCTCGGTCGAATTTATCGTCGCCTGTACTCAGGTCGCCTCCAAACGCAGGCAAGTCGCCCGGGCCATTCCTATGGTAAAGACGTCCATCATCGTCCTCCTCGACGACCACGTCTTCTGGAAGCCCACATTCCTTCCCTCCCTCCTCCTCCCCTTCGAGGACCCAACCGTCGGTATAGTCGGCACCAACAAGTCCGTCCGTCGCGTCCCTGGCCTTTCGCCCTGGGGCCGCTTCTGGAACCACTTGGGTGCTATCTACCTCATCCGCCACAACTTCGAAATCCGCGCGACAAACACAATCGACGGTGGCGTGTTCGTCGTGTCGGCGCGCACCTGCGGCCTTCGCGCATCCATCATGCAAGACCCGGCCTTTCTGCACGCCTACACCCACGACACCTGCCTCTTTGGTCTCGTCGGTCCGCTCAACTGCTCCGACGACAATTTCAACACGCGCTGGTGCGTCGCCCACGGGTGGCGCATCAAGATCCAGTATACCCCCGACTCGGAAATCGAAACCGTGGTTGGCGCCACGGAGCCAATCATGAAGAAATTCCTCGGTCAATGTCGGCGCTGGGCGAGGACGACTTGGCGATCCAACGCTACCTCCCTCCTGACTGACAGCACAGTCTGGGCAACCCAGCCCTACACCGTCTACTCCGTCTTCCTCACATCGTTTACCAACTTCGCTCTCATTACGGATTCCCTCCTGATCCACCTCCTTCGCAGCTCAGAGTGCTTTGGCACCCGCGGGCTGGTGTATCTGATTGGGTGGATTATCGTCACCAAGATGGTCAAGGTGTTTCCGTACTACTGGAAGTACCCCAGGGATGTGTGGATGTTCCCAGGCTACTTGGCTTTCGCGTACGCGCATAGCTTTATCAAGTTCTGGGCGATGTTGACGTGGTGGGATGCGCATTGGAGCGGTAGAAACTTGGGGGCTATCAAGGTGAGTGGCTCTCTTGACTCTGATGATGAGGGGGATGCAACTAACGTGGAGTAGGTTGCTGGGTTGAGTTTGGGGCGGAAGGAGAGGAGAAAGACGGTAACGACAATTGTGAATCTGGTGGAGGTCTTGGGGAGAATCGATAAGGCGATTCCCTCGCTCTGCCGGACAATTGAAGTTGAAGCCGAGAAGGCCACTGGGACTTCGCTTCTCCTGCCGCTGGGTACGGTTGCGTAGTGTACGAGTAGTGGCGGGGCAGGTTGATTGGCGCATGGTAGATACTACGGAGATAAATAGAATGAAGATTTTTCTTGGAAATAATGACTTTGATGAAGTGGTTGTGTGAGATGCTTGCGAGTGGAGAATAAAGACGGGGGCGATACCTACAGTAGATCACCTGTCAAGTCAATTGCGACAGCAATAAACCCAACAACTAAACTGCAAATAATAGGGCAAAGAGTTGAGTAGTCATTTACGGATGCGTGTCAGCTTGACCGTTTGACAACTTGTCTTTGTGCATTTTACGGTAGCCTTTGAGAGAAAAGATATATATATATATATATAGATAAAAAGCATTCAACATGGCTACAAATTTGCTTGTCGCCACTGGGCTGTGAAGCGCTATTGGAGACGGGCGAGATGCTAGCGTACCTCGGTGTGGTTGGACTTTGAGGCTTGGGAGACACAGCGAAACGCTGGCATCTTCCTTGAAGAGGGCAGCGATGGGCCAGTGGGTGTTGTTGATTGTGGGTGGGCAGCTCGTTCATCCCGCGTCATCTCATTCCCGAACCATGAGCTCTATCGCCGGTCTCATCTGCGCCTACCTGAACGATGTCGGTGAGCGCCAGCCAGGACGGACAACGAGGGGGGTTCAGAGCGCGAGAAACAAAACAGAAAAGGACAGAAAAGTGAGACAGGGACATACGAAACCAGTGACTCGCTGGTCGCCGACCCAACTACTATTCTGGCCCTCACCAGTTTAACGATGGGAGAGCGGACAGGATCCCGGTTCTCCAATGGGCTTGGTCGTATGCGCTAGGAGTGATGAAAGTACCTCCCCCCGATACGGATCCCGTCAGGCAGGGTGATGAATTCGGACGAATGCGAAATGTTGGCAAGCTCACCGCTGGCATTGATGCGGCTCCAAAGGCACAATGGAGGTCGCACCGTCGTGAGAAAAGACCCGTGGAGTCGGCTCCGCCTGGCTGCTAGTTTCTGTGCAACAATCAATAGTGCGCCACACCAAGCAGAATTGGGGCGTCATCGGCTTTCGTCTTCAGCTTGGCGGAGCCAAAGGTCGCGTTTCAAGTGCAAGCCACGTCTCCGCTAATTGGCGCTGCAAGCGCAGTGGGAACCACTTGCGGCAAGTTGCGGGGACTGGGGCGGGGTCGGGACATTTCCTGGAATTTGCGCGAAATTGGGATGCAAGTTGACGGAATTGCCTTGTTTCGTGCCTCGTCGGCGTCGTGGCTTGGGCCGTCGGCGGGGTGGGACGCGCTGGTGGCATCCTCATTGAGGCTCAAACGGCGAAAGCAGCAAACTGTTTGGCCGAGCGTGGTGTGGATGCCAGATCTGACAACGGTCTGGACTTTGGCCGTGCGCGGGTCCGAAAGGGGAAGGCCCGATGGGCCCAGTGCCGGGTTTTCAGCTGGCGTGGACAGCGCCGCAAAACGGTTCAGCTCGCAAGAACCACATGAGGCGCACTGATTGGCCTGCGATAGGCCGACCGCTGGGGAAAGGATCGTCGTTGCAGCGGAATCGCAGGCTCGGCGCAGGGACCACGCCAAGCGTTAGCGACTGCTGCAGATGTTTTCGGTGAGAGACACAGGACAAATGCTGCACGCCATATCGGTACTACCCAACGTATAAGGCAGAACGTGCAACGCGAAGGCGGCCGGCCGTGACACGTCGATCGCATCGTGGTTGTCGTGGTCATCGAGGGCCGCAGGCGGGGAATTTTTTGCTGGCAGAGGGTCGTCAGTGGCTTGCCAGAGCCGGTTCTGCATGGTTGGTGTGGGACAACGCTAGGCCCGTTACGGTAAGTTCGGTGTTGCTTGTTTCCCGACCATGCGGGCGATGCGAGAAATCCATGTCAATCTGGAACGTCTTCAGCCAGCCTCTGCTAGCTATTAGTAGAATTGGGGACTACAAGAAGGGCTACCTGGGAGCTTAGTTTGTCTTTCAGCCCGGATGGTATGGGCCGCTGAGACACATGACTGCGCTGCGTGTGTGGCGCGACTGTCCCCAACTGTCGGGTCGGCCGATGCCTCATATAAACCTCACACGACGTTGACCGCCGGCCCAGATGCCCGACGATGCTGATCTTCGACCTGCCCCGGGATCTGGTGTTTGCGACCTCCCCACACTAGCGCGCTCCCTCCACTGCTTTCGTGGAGCCGACCGCCGTGCCGCGCCGCGCTCCCGTGCCAAGCTCACCGACTCGGAGAAGGAGCGAGTCCACCAGGTTCGCCGTCGGCGTGCCTGCCTCAGGTGTCGGATGCTCAAGATCCAGGTGAGCATCCCCACTGTACGCATCCCGCCATCGCCACTAAACCGGGTTTTAGTGCTCCAACGAGGATCCCTGTCAGACTTGTTTACACTCTGCGGTGAAGGGTTCAGAACGAAGAGTTCTGTCCTTTTGCTACTGCGTGCGCACCCGATTTGCCGACGTCAACATATACTTTTCTGAAACCGCCCAATCGCCAACCATGCAGATGGAGACGCTGCTTGCGCGAATGAGCGCTCTCCTCACGCGCATTGCGACTCCGGCACATTTCACCCTCACCTCAGACCCGGCAATTTTCAACGACACGCTCACATCATGGCTCACTGATCCATCGTTCGCCTTCCCAAACGGCAGTGTTGTTGGCTTGTGTTGCTCCAGCCTTCTATCCTTGGAATTCCAGGACCCAGACCCATTGGGGGACGACGGCCTCATGATCGAGTTCCGACGGTTCCTCCTCGCCACATCTCTCGCACACTCAGGCTGGACCGGCGAAATCCCCTATTCCGACCTTCTCACGGTAGGCCATGTTTCCGGCTATAGACTCATCAAACGCCTCGACCGCATCCTCACGCCACAATTCCTCTCCAGACTCCCTCAGGAATCAACCCAAGTGCTGTTCCTCCTGGTACTCGGCGCAGTCCTCGGTGTATGCTACTCCTCCGCGACACCTCCATCCCCTTCACTACCAGCATCACCACCCCAACAACCGCAACCCCCAAGAAGCAGCATGATGTCTCACGAATTCACCCAAAGTCCAACACTGTACCTCACCATGAAAGAACACCTTTGTCAGATGCTCGCACACCACCTCATATTCCTCGGTTCAACCTTGGGCATCAAGCTAGACACAACGATGGAGCAGCGTATCATCGACACCGCAGCACAGAGATGGAACAAGATGGAGAGATATGCCTGGGCCGAGGCACATAGTCCCTCGCCATACGACCCTAGAGCGTGCGAGCCAGAACCGGGATTCGGCGACAGGGCAAAAGCCCGGGTCCCGCCGTACTGGGGCCCTGAGGAACCGCCACCATTTCCCGGCCCCGGCGCCTGGGGTGTCCCGAGCGGGCCGACGCTCTACCCGATGGCCTCTCCTGAGGCAGAGATATTCCGACCTGAGCCACTGGGAGAGTGGGAAGGAAACCCGCAGTCGTACCTCGACATGGCAATGGAGGGCGAACCTGAGAGCTACGAGTGTGCCTCTCCGTTAGAAGGGAGTGGATATAACTGGACAAGAGACGGACACAGATCGAACACGGAGCCCCTGCAACGACGACCCGATATGGGGTCCGGGGACGGTTTCGGGAGGGAGGTGAAGAGTAGGACGATTTGGCTTGTCAGGCCGATCAATGGGGGCCCGGAGAGGGGGCAGGTTAATTTGCATACGAGGTTGAGGGGGGAGAGGGATGGTAATGACTTTCGGTTATTTGTCTGATGGTACAACTCGGAACATTGGCGTCTGGGAGCGAGGGGGGTTAAAATGGAGGTTGGGTTGATTCCAGGTTGGGTACGCGTACACGAGGCGTCGGTCTGAATACAAAGACTCTGTTACCAGAGATGGCACCAGCTGCCCCTGACCTGATTTCCCAATACCAAACACCCCATCAAGCCGGACAGCTAAGCGGCCTCGGCCCTGGCGCCGTATACGGCTTCCTCCCATTATCCGGAATACTATTCACCCAAATCTGCAACAAAATCCCCGGATCATTCTGCGAATACGCCCCCGGAATACTCACCGTCTGACTCGGCACCCACGACCCGCCGCCACTGGCATTCAGCTGCGCACAGGACTGATAAAACTGCGCGCCCATATTCCCATACGCTGAATGCAATGCCAGCAGTTCCTGACGCAGCAGGTACTGGCCCGGTGCCAGACACGTCGGGATGTTGGCGTACGACCATCCCTTGTTGGCAATCATGTTGTCCACGCCCCACTTGCCCGTGCCGGTGTTGAAGGAATCCTCGTGGATCTTAAACCACTTCAACCCATTCGGAGAGGCCGTGGCGGCGTTGTCGACTTTGGCCATGTAGGTCGAGATGGGGCCCTTGTGGGAGGCGGCGATGGGGTGGTCCGGATCGTTGGGCCATTGCGCGCCGCCGATGACATGGCCCCACCAGGCGCCGATGCGGTCGCCGGCTTTGACGTTGATGACTTGGTTGGAGTGGGTGCCGCGGATGCCGCAGGCGAGTTGTTGGTCGTTGACGTTTTGGACGGGGTTGGGTTGAGAGGGGGCACGGAGACCGACGAGTTGGCCTTGTTCGACGCCGTTGACGGAGAGCTTCTGTAGTCGTCGTGTTAAGTACGGGAGTATCGCAGAATCTCGCTTGTGGCGGTCTTACCTGGAATATGCTGTGCGCCTGGGCCGAGGCGGCGAGAGCCGTGATGGTGAACTTCATGGTCGTTGGAAGTGATCAAACTTGAACAAGCCAGAAGACCCGAAGATTAAGGCGCTTTGGTCAGTCCAGGATGTGGAGATGCGGTGTTGGGATCGTGCCTTTATATCCATCAACTGACCCGGTCCAAGACCGACAACATCGCCAATATGGCCGACTTGGCGTCTTACGGCCACGGATCCCGTGCGCCGCCCGCCCAGTGTTTCAATAAGACAGGCGCGCCATAATCCGCCATTCTGGTCATTTGTCCATCACTTGGACTTCGGCATTCCGAATCCCTCAATTTTGCAGAAGTCTTGGGGTCGTGATGGACATTAAGTCAACAGTATCTCGGGGATTCAGCGGCTGTGGTTGGCTGACAGGTGCTCAGCGGAGACGCTCCCTCCGCCCCCCTTTTTGGCGACCCAGTTCCCCAGATTCTTGGCGAGCTCGGCACGGCTGTTGATATTATCCCGGTTCTTGTGCCTGGTTGGAGTAATGACGTCGAGTCATGATTGCTTGGTTGAGAGTGCTCAGCCGAAGCATCGCCAACTTGATCTGTGGTGCCTGCAAGGCCGAGAATTGCCCGTCTGCGTCGGTGTGGTTGGAAAAACTGAAGCAACAATCTCATCTTCCGGCATTGCAGTTTCTCCGGAGTGGATTATCCCATTCCTTCAATCAGTTGACAGTCACAAACTGAACATGGATGGCTTCGAGGTAACGGGGTCCGTGGAGATCCTACCCAGTCAAGCGTAATCATCACGTATGATGGAATGCCATCCTCCATTGTGAGCTTTGAGGCCTGCTCGTGAAGAATCCCACGACAGACAGGGAGCCTTGAAGCAATCAGATTTGGCAAATCGTAACATGTACGTCAGGGTCCTGAGGGATGATGTTCAGAAAAAAGAGGTTGTCTATTCCAAGTCTGTTTCCATTATACAGCGGCGACGGCTGACCGCGAAAAGGAGATGTACTTCCATCGCTTCCATCCCAAAGCCTGAGTGTGAGCGTCGACGCCGAGACGTAGGGGGAAGCAGTTGGCTGCCTCTTGGCAGCGGCGGGGTTTTGAGGTTCCGCAACCTCCTTGGACGCCAGCGAGCGCGGTCAAATCACGATGAGCCCCCTTTCCCTTCGGGGCTGAACGCAGCGTGGTGTCTTGAGGATGTCCATGGCGCTATTCGGCGTTCGAGGTCGGTTTCTGCCGCTGGGGGGTCCAAGGGTGGACGGTGACCCTGCGACAAGTCGTGTTTGTTAGCAGGCGACCTTTTACTTTGAGCCGATGGGGATGGTTTGAGATGATATCGAAGACATGCGCGAACTGGGGGAAGCCCGATCGGGAAAAGAGGACAGGAGGGATACAAATGTACTTACTGTTGGAAAGTGTAGACTTGTGCTAATAGCTGGGGGGTCTTGAGGAACGGTTGGTTGTGTCGTGGTGTCGAGTGCACCAGGTCCCTGAGCTGCACGAGCTCAGCTTCGGCTTGAGTGTGTCCGTGCCTAGCGGTCGCCGAGCGGCCCCTTCGGCGGCGAAGCATGATTCGTAGCTGTCGATAGGATATGAAGACGGCAATCATGGCCAAGAGAGCAGTAAATAAGCCAAAAGCCAGAGTCTGGATAGCGGTGGAATCAGGGGACGACAATGGAGTGGTGGACATTGGGTGGTCGGCCGTCGGCGGCGGCTTGGCATCGGAGTCGGTATCCTCCCGGGCAGCGAAGCGAGGACGGGACGCTGGTGGCAGCTGCATGGAATGGTTCCCGCCAGTTCGGGTGTGGGCGATGAGGAAAAGGCGGAAATGCAGGCAAGAGCCAGTACGTACGAAAACGCAGATCAAAAGGACTCCAAAGCGTGGTTGCGAACGCGACTTCATAAGGGAAAGGTCAGTCCCATCGCATGTTGCATGGAAGCCATCGCACCTCGCAAATCTTAGTTGACTTTGGGAGCCAATCGATTGGGGGTGCCATTGTCGGACATTGTTCGAATGAGGCGGTCTGGTACCAGCAAGGTACCTGACAGTTGGGTGGACCGTGGAAAGGTACCTCGACGCTCGACGCTCAGTAAAGCCTGCCATAGCGGTGTATTGGGGCACAGACCACCACGGTCCCATCTTCCAAACCTGGGTGCTGCTGCGTACCCTGTCAATCAGTCTGACGACCGTGGCCGGATGCCTTGTCTCACGCGGCTGGCGGGGGGGAAACATGTGCGATAAAAGTGCGATAAAGGTGCAATTGGGACTGATGGGGAAAAGTGCTCGCCTGGAGGGGGCGCAGCAAGACGCCTCGAAGTTGGGGAGTTCACACATCGCACATAACTATCCTATCGCACCTTCCACGAGTTTTGCTTTCATTCCCAATCCCCCCCCTTCCACTCGCAGATTGGTCCCTGCCCATTTCGCCCTCCAACAACCGGGAACTCACAGAGCAATGGATTCGCCAGCCAGCCAATCCCAACCCCACCCCCAACGCGCGCGGCGACCGAGGGGAAAACTGGCCCAGCTGAAGTGCGCGTTTTGCCGAAAGGACAAGCAAAAGGTGCGCATCCAATCACATTCGCTACCGCGCCCCACTTCCCCGTGGTTGACCACACCCCTTTTCAGTGCGAGCCACAGGCCCGCCAGTGGCCTCAGAAATGCCGGCGCTGTGAACTCAAGGGGTTCAATTGGTAGGTTAATACGCCTCATCAACCTCTAATTGAGGGTGCTAACAACATACTGCAGCTCTCCGAACACGCGGAAAGAGCGTGCCCAGCGCCGAGGGGGAGCCAAAGATCATGCTGTTCACTCGACGCTCAGCCGCACTACACTTGATCCCCCGGGCGTTGAGACTGCGCCGTCTGTTGAATTGGAGGGCCCCATGTCGTCGTGGACACTCGTCGACCTGTAAGTGTCCTTGACAATCCGTCTTAGCGTTAGAAGCCCATACTACTCCACCAAACCGCCTCGTTGCTTCAACCTGAACGGCTAACGGTTTCGATAGCTCTAATGCTGTCAGTATCCTCAAGCTGCTGCAGCGTGTCGAGTTTAGGTTTGAGCTCTGGCGCATTAAGCATGAAAAAATGTTCGAATTCGCGATCGGCCACCTGGACGTCCGCGGCGCCCACGTTTCTCCTGAAAGCGGCCCCTTCATCGTGTGCGATATCGACTACCTCTGCAATGAGATCGCCGCCGCTCTCAAGACTCGACTGGGCACCATGACATCACGTTCCACACCCATCCCGGAAAGGCTTGCTCTCCGGAACCTCCTCTACGAAGCTGCCGGAAGGCCAAACCTTTCCTCCATCCAACCGCTCTTTTGCGTTGGGTCGGTCAGCGGTTTGTGGACCAGGGACGGTTTCCGCAAAGATATGTACTTGAGCGTCCTGCCGAGCGTTGCCGACGTCCACACTTCAGATGATGTGGGAGCGTCTTTGTTACGGCACGATCACATTTTCGAGGAGTTGTCCTCCACATTGTCCTCCACAAGTGATCCAGCGTCCGATGATATACTCGTTCTCGCTAGGGATTCTTTCTTGTTGCAAGCACGATTCAGAGCCGTATATCTGAGGATGGAACACCCACTCTCCAAGTGGTCTGATGGCATGCCCGGCTTACGCAAAAACTATCAGCCAATAGTATTCGATTCATACCACTGGATGCGACTGATCGACCTCCATCAGTATTGGAAGAACCAAGATCTCCTCGGCACTTCTGTCCTTCATTTTATCCTGGAGCATCTGGAGCACGACTTTCCCGGACATGGTCGCATTACGCCTGCAGCGCGACAAGAGATGGTGCAAAAGATTGCATCCCATGTGAGACCTGACCACCCGGTTGACAGGCTAGGCCGTACTCTGCTCCATGTTGCGGCGCAATTTGGACTAGAAGACGTGTTGCGAGTGCTGCTCGAACTGGGAATGGATGGCGGCGAAACAACGAGCTTGGAAAGTACGGCCCTCCACTATTCCGCCTCGGTAGGAAACCTGGAAATTTGCAAAATCCTTCTGGACCGCGACTACTTTAACAATATGAATGATAAGGACATAGATAGGTCCACAGCACTGCATCACGCAGCAAGAAATGGGCATAAAGACGTTGTTGAGCTTCTCTTGTCTGAAGAGGATATCACGGAATCGATCAACTGCGGCAATTTAGAGGGCAAAACACCACTTATGATGGCATTTGATAGCGAAAACGCGACCTATCAGGCCCTTCTGGAGTATCCAGACATTGATTTAACAGCTACGGATGAAAGAAACGCGACAGCCTTGCACTATGCTGTGGGAGTAGAAAGCATATCTGCTGTCCGGGATATTGCAGCGAGGGTCGGCATTTTGGTGAATGAGAGGGACGACAGAGGATACACGGCTCTCCATTCAACGGTGTGGGTAGACTTAAACGTCGCGGGGGCAATAGTGAAGGAGCTTCTTCGGAACCCGTTTGTAGATGCTGGAATCAAGAACAATGATGGACTCACGCCATTGTGGGCAGCAGCAGAACGAGGCCATCTGGAAGTTTGTCAGTTGCTTGGTGTGCGTATCGACGGCTGTCTGCTGGTCCCCTGCAAGGATCGGAACACGGAGCTTCCTACAACTCCGAGGGAGGTTGCATTGGAGAAAGGGCACACGCATGTTGCGGACTTGCTTGCCGTTTTTGAGGCAAAGATCGACTCATCAGCTGTGGAAGATATCACGGATGAATATGAGTGAAGACGTTGTATGTTGATACTAGATGGTGCACGTATTGGAGAGGAAGAGGTTTACATTTCAAGGGGCATATTTACAGATTGAATGCCAGAGTTAGATTGCATGTATGTGGACAGGGTTCTGCGGTCAAATTCAATGCCCACACCCCCTTCTCCCCTTGCCCATTCCTCCCCCCCAACCCCCTATACACTGGACAGGTCTTAAGACCCCAAGCGATGCTCACCGGAAAGCTTTCTTACTTCTACAATGCAATAGCCTTTCCACCACTTTGTGCTAACGGCTGTTACATTCGCAGATCTCACTATTTGTACACAAGCCATACCTAAACAGGTAGCAATGGACGCAATCATCAAATCGGCGCACGGGTCCATCGCATACACCAGGGACTCCTTGCTGGCCTCCTCCCTCCCGCCATCTTGGGCTCTTTTTACACCGGCTCGACCTCGGTCCCTCCACGGATTATATCCGCTGCGAGATCAATGGTGGAACCACGCGGAGCAGTTCCTCATCTCTAGCCACGTCGACGGCTTCGACCTCAGCTTCGCAAACTATAGCATCGAACATACGAGCGCTGAGGTATGATCCACGCTGCCCACGTGGCTCCGATCTTAGTTCTGACCTCAATCCCCCCCGCAGCAAGCCGTATATCAGCAAGCAATCGTTCGGGGCCGCCCTTGTCATGCGCGCGCGCAACAAGGAGCTCACCAAGTCACTCAAGACGGCGCAGAGCATTGAGCGCCACACCAACGGCTTCGAGCTGACGAGCCATTCCACACAACATGCCAATTAAAAGTCAACGCAGAGCGCGAGAACGCTGTCCTCGTAGTGCTGGCGCACAACAAAGAGCACCGAGCTATACGCGTCAACAAGTGGATGTACAGTGCGTCACAGAAAACTCAAGATTCACCCTATTACCCCTAGACTAACCCGTTCAATAGCCCACTGGCACGCGCGCCACCACCGATTGTATGTTCCTTGCGCCTACGGCACTCTCTACAACCACCACCCAGCTGAGGGCTTCATCTTTGATACCCTTGGGGCCGTTCTTGTGTGAGAGGCCGCTGTCCAGGCGCTGGTCACACGTGCAGGTATTGATCTCTGCTCGGGGTGCAATGGGTAACCCTACTTGGGCACGTGGGCGCCTTTGCTGGTCTAAGCTTGGCTACGGTTGGGGCGGTATTGAAAGTATCGGGGTACGCTGATACAGCTTGGCTTGAAGGATGGAACGAGTTCCCTCTAGGACCCCTGAACCTTTACCGTCTTTGCCCGCCGGGTATCCGAGTCCAATAACCCCACCCCATTCGGTGCCTCAGTCTTAGAGCCACCTTCCTACCGAGGGTACTTGAAATGGAATCAGATTGAAATAGACCACTAAAGGTTGACCCCTGACTTGAAGCGCCCCATTTTGTCGTGGACTCTCGAATGGATAACCCACTTTGTTGCAATTGACTTACTCCACCCAATCGACATCGACATCAATATCATGAATCTCAACGCTCGGCTTCCCACTCGCGACAAGCTCATCCCGCATCGCCACGGCAACCTGCTCTCGAAATATCGCTTCCCCAGGGACATCACAGTCCAGATCCAAGCCGCAACTAATCATACTCATGAACCCTGTCTTTGCCTCCGTCGCCACTGCGGCATCAGCATGATGACTGAACCCCTGAAACCTCTTCCTCCACGAGAGCCATCGATCGAGACTATCTCCACTTTCCCGGTCCCCTTCACCAGACCGATCCCCAAGCAAAAAAGCAAGCAGCTGGTGGTGACAATGATCAATCCAAGTGACAGCCATCGCTAGTCTTGCAACGACCTTCTCCTCGTCCTCCGCTTCCAACACATCGCGCAGACACGACAACGCCGTCTGCATCACCGAGTCTCTGCAGATCCCCGCGGCGAGAACCTTTGCCGAAAACGCCGCAAGGTTACGCTGCTTCGACTTTGACTCCTCAGAGTCATGTCCCAAAAGGAGTTCATCCCACCTACACTGCAATCGCTCGGCGAACTGGTACGCCTCCCAGGACGGGAACCGCTCGTTCACAGATGCAGATGGGTGAAGACCCCGACAGAGTGTATCAAACTCCATTGTCCAAAGAAGCTGCAAGACGAGGTGATCATGCAGAGCCGCATCCTCGTCGAAATCGAGAGCCTCAGCGGTGGAAATGAAGACGTCCCAGAGGGTGTTTAGGCAGCGTTGGACCGCAGAAGCCAGTTCTGCGGGACGGAGAGAGACATCCTTGATGAAGAGGACGGCGAGGCGCTTGATGCCGAGGATGAAGTCGAGTTTTTCTTGGAGGGTCATGGTGGAGAGCTCGCCGAGGTTTTCACGGTGTATGTCGAGGGTTGCTCTTCGGAAGCCGGGGAGGAACTCCGCCGAGAGGGTTTTGGAGACGAGGGTGAAGTTGTGGTACATTTTGGTGGTGGGTGATGGGAAGAATGTGTGTGCTGGGGGAAAAATGTCTGAGGTGGAGGGGAAATTTCTGCGATAGGAAGGAAACGTTTGGGATGGGTTGTGGGAGAAAGAGAGAAAGGGGTTTCAGGGGCTGGGGAGATGAGCTACAAGTACTGCTGTTCGCTGGGCCGTGCCACTGTAAGGCGCTAGAGTTAGGGGACAGGTTTAGGCGGCAACAGGCAGCAGTTCCAGGCAGCATGTGCTGTATGGGAGGTGTTCACGAGATTACATCTTGCGTCTATCGCGCCGGTGGCCAGACTGAAATATCGGTCAAGTCCAATAGAGTCTCAGGCTGAATGGGGTCGGCTTGAAGAAAGGGATGCCACAGCTGGGCACGGGGGTTGCGCGCTTGATGACCGTGCCGAGAATCTCACGCGGGTCACATGTGTGCCAAGCGTTGAATGAGTCAACCCTGGAAACTGTGTCTCTAGACAGCAGCCACTGACGGTCGAGCGATATGTGCGTCGGTCGTCGGCGACAGCAGCAGAGCCGAGAAGATGAGAACTAGCATGCTGACTTTCCACACTAGCGTCGCCGTTGTTGTTCCCAGCGCCATTTTAAACACAAATTTCAGGTACACCTTCTCTTTGATCAGATGAACAGGCACATACCTTAGGCAGCAGGGGGGCGTTGGGGCATTTAGCCGGGATATCCACCCAATAGGGACTTGATATCGACGTCAACGCTGTGGCTCGACAGACCAACTGCTATCTACGCCGTACGCTCGCGGAGCTCAATTCCACTTTGCACTGTACTCTCTGCACGACAGCTGAACCAAGAGTCTTGTGTGAGGCGTAATCGCAACACCACGCCGCTCCTGACTCGCCCGCTACAGACCAACCAGCTGGGACAGACCTCTGAGGTCGTACCATGAGGTTGATTGGCCTGTGTATGGGCCTGTGCCCCATATGTCAAAACAGTGTGCGAGAAAATGATAGTGTGGCGGTCGTGCAGACAGCGCTCAGTCGTGTACCACCAAAGGTTTTGTTCTTTTTTTTTTTTCTTTTTTTTTCTAAAAAAAAAAGAAAGAGAAGAAAACCTTGTCGATGACATTCCCCGGTGCCTGGTTGCAAACAGTACGCTCCAGCTCATCTTGGAAGTCAGGCCGATCCACAAGATTCGGCAAACCTAGACACAGGGCGACGAGTCGGATATTCGAAAAACGGCTCTGCTAGCCGAGTCGAGCCTTCGTGTTATCGATATAGCAACATTCCATGGACCTGGCGTCGGGCCAAGTGTATAATCCCGACGTCCCCCCGCCCTCTGGTACACCAAGCCAAGTGCACAATGCCACACCAGACGAAGTGTACGATCCCAAGAACCCCTCAGCGGTAAGTTGGCCTCCCGGCCATGGTCATCGACGAAAAGTACCTCTAACCTCACATTCTCTTCTGTTACCCAGCCCATCGGTTGCATTGTATTGGGCACTTCTGACCAGATTTGTCTCTGTTTTACCCGGCTTCTATGAACTGTACATCCGGGGCCGGGGCCGGTATCGCGAAGACTTGTGCCTGCTACTACTGAGCGTGGGGTGGTGGTGTTTGGGAGGAAGTGAAGGAGCTCGGGCATAACTGTTCGAAGTTGTACGTCTGCGCTTTTCGTGGGGTCTCAGAAGGGAGTGCTCTTGGGGTGATTGAGACGGAAATACTGGCCAATTAATCAGTGCAATAGCTAGTTCCTCAATACATTACTTCTAGACCAACGGGACTAAATCCTCCACCTACACCCCCTGACTGACATACCCCTTTTATATCCCCACCCCAGCAACCACCAGTGCACCCAACAATACCCCCCCATTCAACTGAACCGCTCCAACCCCATTTGGATTTCCCCCAGGCTCCCTCGTCTGCGTGCTAGTCGGCGTACTCGTCGTCGTCGTCCTAGTCCTCGTAGACGACGTCGTCGTAGTCCCACTCCCACTTCCCCCTGAACCCCCTCCAGGGCAATCCCCCTCAAGCACACAATCTAACCCACACCGTTCCGACCCATTCGGACATCCAATACCAGGTCCAGAACATAACTCGCCGATTTCGCAGCATCCGTCGCTTTGGCAGCGGTAGCCTGAGGGGCAAAAGCTTCCTTCGCTGGCGGAGCAGCATGAGGCGGAGGAGGGGATGCAGCTGTCTCCGCAGGAGCGTTCCGAGGAGAGGCAGGAACCGGATTGGCGGGGGGTGAGGTTGAAGATGGCGGCGGGGGAGGGATGGCGGACGTGGAGGGAGGGGTTGGTGGAGAGGGCGGTGGTGGCTAGGGTGAGGAGGAGGATGGTTGGAGAGTGCATCTTGGCGGCGGATTGGAGGAATTGGTGTGGTGTTGTTTGAGGATTTTCAGAGTGACTTGAGGTCCGTTGAGAGGGGGGAGAACTTGCAGCACACCACCAAAGGGACATTCATGCTTCTGAAGTGACGAGACCCCAAGATTTATACCCAACTATCTGATCAGGCAAGGGGGTTTACGCCGATGCTTATCACTGACTGCCGAATTAATAGAAGCCCAAGCCGACTGCAGTTCAGCTGAAGACAAGGGCGGCATGAATCCTTGCATTTAGCGCCACGAGTAACGTCGAGGTTGCACCGCCTCCCCCCTGTTGCATTGACGACGAATTGAACTCAGAGCCTGACATCGAACGTCGACTGCTTTGAAAAAGCTCAAGGTAAAATTGGCAGGCAAAGATGAATCAATGTCAGGCCACTCCGTCAAAAGCCATACATCTCTTTCCTCGCAAAAATATTTTAGTGCCTTGGGATCCTGAAATCCCTTCTACGAGCTGCAAAAGTCATGTCGACTTTCACAATCAGCTATTCGGCCGTGCCAAGCATTCTTACGGAGGGCTTCCATCAGGGGCAGGGCTGCACCATCAGCGCGGCTCAAAATTATACCGATCTCTTCACTTCGACCAATCCACAACGGATACCGAGCTTGTCTTGGCAAGCACCAACAGATAAAATTTCTCGCTCAACGGCGCAGCTCGGGTCTTGATGCTGGGTACTCTCCCCTGGAACACGCCTAAGCCGCATCTCTTTGTTTGCTTGGAACCGCCAGCTACTTGAACGGGACGAAGTTGGCCCGACTTTTCACGCTGGTATCCGAGAAGATTGCCAAAAGTTCAGAATTTCCTGCTACTGTACCTGACATCTCATCTTACTGAACGTTACAACCACCGAACACCGACCCTGCCCATGCAACCCCCATCATCCCTACCTCTTCCCCAAAACCGCCCTCAACGCCAAATTCTCAATACTCTTCACCTTCCCCTCCCCATCCACCTCAAACACAAACTGATCCAACGCATGCGTCCCATACGTCACCCCCGTAAAACTAACCCAGCTCCCGCAATCCGTCGAAAACATACTATCCCTCCTCTCGGGCGCGTTCAAATCCTCAAACACCGCCTTGTACGCCACCTTTTTGCCTCCCCCCGGTAACTTGGTCTCCACCCCCGTTGGGTAGAGTCGGATACTGGGCTTGACACCTTCGTATCCTGCGGCCAGGACGACGCTAATGAGTTGCATATCCGTGCCGTTGCTAACCCAGTTTTCGATGCCTAGCCCCGGACGGTCAGGTTGAGTTGTTAACCTCAAATAGCTCTGGATGGCTTCGTTGTAGTACTCCCCGCTGTAGGTGTTTTCAGCTTGTTCCCTCGCAGCTTCTTCCAAGGCGGGGAGTAACCGCGCCCCGATGATATCGGCCAAATTCCAGTTGGCATTGCCAGGGATGTTAGCACCGGCGACGACGATGGTGAAGCCGATTCCGTAGTCGGGGAGCAGGTTCAAAAGGGAGGCGTAGTACCCGATCCGACCGGCTTTGTTGTAGGCGTCTACAGTGCGCTTGCCGTTTTCCATGGGGAGGATGATGCGGCGGACGCCCCAGGGGGAACTCACCGCTGCGATGGGCTCGGAGGAGTAGGCTTCGGGTTTGAGCCAGCGGCGGGTTAGACTCGGTGGGAGGAGGGTTGAGGCGAGGATCGAGCGGCCGAGGATGGAGATGTCTTTTACGGAGGAGTAGGCGTTGCCTGCGGGGGATTCGTCGCCCAGGCTGAAGTCCCAGCCTGCGGCGTAGCGGTCACCAGGGATGATTCCTTCCTCGACGGGAGCGTTAGTGAGGTAGGTGTGCTCGAGGCCGAGGGGTTGGAGGACGGCCTCTTTCATGAGGGTCTCGAAGGGTTTGCCGTAGATGGATTCGAGGGCGTAGGCGAGTAGTTGGTAGCCGGTGTTAGTGTAGGCGGGGGTGGTGTAGGGGGCGTACTGAGGGGCGGCTTGGAGGAGACCTTGGAAAAACTCTGGACTTGGTCAATATGGGGTCAAGAAAGGGACTAACGGAGGAAATCTGGGAATGGACTTACGGGTGCGGTTGCAGAGCGGGTAGGCTCCACAAGGATTGAGAGTGGGATCGGAGCGGTTCAGCGGAGGGAAGCCCAGACCAACTAACATGCTCTGGTTGAACTGCTGGGTTGTCTCTCCGAGGATGCCATCTAAACTTGTCAGCCAAAGTTGAACCCTGAAAATCTGACCCCGAAGAGCTGGAACTCACAATCCCTGATGATCCCCGAGATCTGCCCTGCCAATGACCCAATGGTAACACCATCCCACTGCACATTCAGTACCGGGTCATCCTTGCCTTTTTTCGCCGCCTCGGCCAGCTCAGGGATGTACTTGGTGATTGGCTCATGCCATCTTTTGTCCCCGTCTAGTGCAAGCCATGTGTACACCGTGTGAACTTTGGTCAAACTCCCCAATCGATAGACGGTATCAGGCCCCGCCTGCTTCACCCCGGTGCCATTGCTCTTGGCGAGAGACGGTGCCGTGTGATGCCAACTGAACACCAATGGTTCCTTCTCGTTCGTGCTGAAGACCTCGACGCTGTAGCTTGTCTCGTTGGCGCGCACGGTCGGAGAGTTATCCAAGTCGCGTGCTCTGAGGGTCTCGGTGATGTTTGCAATCACAGCTTGGATGGCCTTGTTGGCGCCGAAGTTTCGAGGCGGTTCGAAGACGGGGCCGAGGGGCGGGCAGTTCTTTGCTGCCAGTGCCGGGCCAATGGCTGTGAGGGCTGCGAAAACCGTGTAGCTCCGCATGGCTGTGTTTCGAATGAGCCGACGCCTGACCTGATGGATGCTGCGAAAAAAGCAGCACTGGACGGCGGAAGCTGTGATCCGGGTAGAGATAGCTTGCCCCCTTATACGGACGTCTGCTGTCAATTAAACAGCCAAGCGAGCATAAGCGGGGAGCTCCCCTGCAGAGATCTGCAGCCCAAAGAGCGTACCTGACGTGAGTCCGGACCCGGGTGTGGTGGTCTTTATTCGGCTACAGTGTCGGCACCTGCGGGTGACATCCAAGCTTCTGGATGCAGACAGCCCGTCTCTTTCGGTTCCCGGAACGAGACCTCTGTAGCATCCTAATAATAGGGCTGTGTGCCGTCAACTTCAACTGCTACACCAGTCCTGCGGGCGGGGCCGAAGGTTGTCTTGGCTGTTATTTCACATATTGTGGCATAGTATAGCCGCAGGAACGCTATCGTGGTTTTGCAGGTCGCCGGCTGAATTCCAGATTGCAATGTTCCGGGATTGGGAGCGCCGCGTCCGCGTCCGCTATCTCTAGGCGGATAAAGTCGGGGATAGCATCTCGGCGATCCACTTCCGATTCTGAATCGAATGGGGATGAAACAGGAAACGAGGACGCCACTTCTGAACCGAGTGGGAATAAAACAGAAAACGAGGACAACACTTGTTGATAGCCTGGTATCGGTGAAGGCGGGGTTGTCATTGAAACTCTGACGCGAGATGGCGGATCAACTAGTGTTATCTGGCGGGACTTGTCTGATCTGGAGAGTTTCTCCCCTGCTAGAGCAAGTCCTTGTACTCAACCCTCGAAAGCGTCTTGCGCGTGGCCTTGGGTGGTTGTTCACTGTCCCATGCCCATTTCTTCTGCAGTGCTGGATCGAGTCTACCTTCCAACATCTCGACAACGTACTTCCCCAGAACTGGCAAGAACTTGAAGCCGTGAAAAGAGCCACAGGTTGCCACGTACAGCCCCGCGGCTGCTGAGTGGGGAGAGATAATGAAGTCTTCGCTGGGCGTGACAGCGTCCCTGCGTTGGTCAGCTCATGCCCCCGTGGAATACAATACCATTGTGTATGAGGAGCGCGTACCAGCAGATCCGGAAGTTCTCCATCGGTTTCTTCGAGCCTTGCTCGCCGAAAAGTGACCTGAGGGCCCAACGGACATCGTCTTGAAGCGAGTCGGGCACGTTCCACTGCGCTTCCTTGTGGCTGGGTAGCTCTGGCGGGGTCGAGATGGTCTCGGTCGAATTCCTAAAGATGACCTGCCCCCAGCACTTGAAGGCACTCAGCTTCGGGAGAGGAAGACAACCAGCATTATACCCTGCCAAATATTAGCATGCAGAAAACCTCTGACCAGGGCGGCCGGCATACCTCGTTCCCTAGGGTTATCATTCATGGCTGCCGGCCTCGAGTCAAGCGTCTCAGCCTCTGTGCCCTCGAGTGGGACTGTTGCCTCCGTAACTCCCATCGCGACCATTCTCTCCCCAGCATGAAGTGCTTGCCACTCCGGCGCGCTGTCGATCAACAGCTTTGGCGTGTAGGCGCCCGTGCAAAGCACCAATCGGTCCGCTTCTAGTCGCTTGCCATCTGATGTCAACGCCCCTTTGCATCGTCCGTCCTCAACAACAGCCCTGGTCACCTCGGCAACTTCATACTTGACGCCCAAATCTACCGCTGCTTGGATCATAGCTTGCAACGCCTCCTTCGCCTCTGCCCATCCGCAACTTCGATTGACCAACACCCCCTTCGCGGCATCCACATCGGTGAAATCTGCGTTCTTCAGGTAGCCATCCCAGAGCCCCTTTGCTTCTTCAACTCCCAGCCTCTGTGTATCCTGCTTGGCACCCACCTCTCCCACCTCTTCATAGTTCCTCATGGCCTCCTGTCCGAAGCGACTGTCCCCCGAGTTGATCCAAACGACTCCGCTCTCATGGTAGAACTCCTTGATGATGGGGTCACTCCTCCAAAGCGACTGGGCTTCTAGGCCGAGGCGGGTGTAAACGATGTCGGTGTAATCGGAGCGAATGACTTTGTTCCAGTCCCAGGAGGCAGCGATACGAACGGGCGCCGTGAATGCGTCGCGGTCGACGAGGGTGATGGATGCGGAGGGGTGGGATCGGATGAGGTGCAGGGCGGTAGACGCGCCGAAGACGCCAGAGCCGATGATCAGGTAAGATGGTTCTGAGGGAGTGGTCATAGCGGAGGCCTCGAAGGACTTTGATGGAGATGCCTGAGGTTGAAGTTATTGTGGTCCTCTCTCAGAAGTGGCGTTTCGATGTGGACATGAACACAACCAAGGACTTGAGGGCAAGTCAAGGGTGTGAGTCCGTCCTCAAAACGTAATCAACTGCTGATAACGGCCCCAGAGCGTCGGATGCGTCCTGTCTGAGCGGGGTAAACGTCCATGGCCAATGAGTGAGCGAACGGCGTCAGCGATCTGGTGTGCTCGAGGAGACTGGTGGCCCCATTGCCAATCAATTGAGTCGCCCCGACCACTGGATGCAGCCATCTCCAAAAGGACGCCGACGGCAATGTGACTCAATGGGCACGAGCCGATGTGGGATCCCGGTCTCTGCCATGACAGCCATGGCTGCCGGCGTTGCCAGCTGTCCAGTCCTGTGGCGTCAAGCCTTCAAGCAGCCCTCGGCCTGGGATGCGGCGCCTGCGACTGCGCGTTTCCCAACCGCTCGGCCGTAGGTCCACGAGGGTCGATGCAGGACGTGGACGAGGCTCTGCTCGAATCGGTCACCGCGGGGAATAATCCCGCAGGTGAAAGAAAGCCTTGCAGTCGGCGGTGCTCATACCCGATGGATGCTTGTCAGAAAATTACTGGATGCCAAACTGCGGATAGCGGGGGGTCTCTTTGGGCGAGCCAGTCAGAGGAAGTTGACCAGCAGCGGCTGGAGGAAGGTGTAACTGAACCCCGCGCATCTTGGCTGGAGTTCTCCACCGTTTGGGCGGACCGCCCCACCCCACTGCTGCCTGCACATTTGCTAGGCAACCCAACCTTGCCAGGCTCTGATCGGAAGGATAGCTCATTTGGCTGCCCTCATACGGAGTATTTTATCCTTCCTTCCCCAATTCCTTCCGCTCCATTATTTTCATCTGACAATTGGGACCGATCTGCCACTGCGCAATCTCCGATGGATACCCCACCGCCGAAACCCGTCTCGGAGACGGACGCGGACCCGCAGGAAGCGAAGAAAGCCGGGCTCATTCCCGATCCGAGCAGCCCAGCGCGCCATCAATCGAAAACCCACCGTCGTGCGCCAAAACTGTTCTCATCTCGGCGTAGATCTGGACGCCCCTCGTCGCGGGCATCGTCAGTGACGCTCGCATCGACGGATGACAATGATGACGGCCCCGTTCGATCGGGATGTTTCAACTTTCGGGCTCGGTTCCCCACCTTGTTCCGTCGCACTCGCAGGACTGCCATCCCAGTCGCTGCTCGGCAGGCCCCGGCTCCGGCCCCGCTGATCACCACGCCGGCGCAGGAAGCCGAGATGCGCCAATTGGCCACCCGCATCCGAGAAGGCGGCGAAAAAGGCGACGATGTCCGCGTTTTGCAGCTCAAGTATGATGTGATTGTAGCGAATGCAAGCACACAACAGAGATCCACTAATGGGCTCTTCAAGGAGGCCTGTTCCACAGATCTGCTCTTCTTGATCGATACCACCGGGTCCATGGGCGCCTACATCGAGGCCGCCAAGAAACAGGTCCGCAGCATCGTCGAGGACATCAAGGAGGCTTTCTTCAACGAGGCTGATGTGCAGATTGCTGTCGTCGGCTACAAGGATCATGGCGACTCCAACAAGATCCAGTTTCTTGACTTCACCTCGTCGACCGAACGAGTGACCGACTTCCTCGACGAACTCACCGCTTTTGGAGGTGGCGATGCCCCCGAGGACGTTCTCTCCGGGATTGTGCAGGCTCTCAACGCATCGTGGACGCAACAGACACGCTGCATCATCCACATTGCCGATGCCCCGGCTCACGGACGCACGCTCAATAACTTTGGCGAGACTGTCGACAAGTACCCGGTCCCCGGAAGCGAGCCGCATCATTTGACCCACACCCCGCTATTGCTCAAGATGATCGGCCTCAACATCAACTACGCCCTGTTGCGCATCAACAACACTACCGACAAGATGGCACAACAATTTCTCGAGGCTTACGCCCCGTATGCGCCGGACTGCAAGCTGCTCGCAACCAATATCTACTACAGCCAGTCTCGCGAGTTCTTGCGCAACGTCCGTCCGATGCGGGGGCGAAGAGGTAGGACACTGCAGTTTGAGGAACAAGAGTTGGGCACGACCTACAGCGCTCTCCGTCACCTTGTCGTGAGAAACGTCACGACCTCGGCATCTCGTACTGCTTCACGACTCTCAGGATCAACTGCTCGTGACAGCTTCGACAGTGCCGAGATGCGATTCGAACCCAAGGTGCCGAGCAAAACCCCGGCCAAACGCCCTGCCAGGCGCCAGCTCTTGTCCATGATGGGTACTTTCCCAGGTGCGATTGCCGAGGCCGAAGAGGAGGAAGACGAGGAAGAACCTGCAGACGTCAAGCTCGACACCTCCGCTCCGCAGTGGGATAAGTCATCATTCTTCGACAAGACTCTGACCGTCGAAGCCTTCTCGACCGACGTTGATCCCTCGGTGTCTTTGGATGACCTCATTGCCTCTGACGATGCGATCACCATCTCGGCCACTGATTTGACGCTTCGACAGCACTCTCGCCCGTTCGCCCAGGGCGCTCTGCGCATCGCCTCGTACGCCCGCACTGCGAACTCCACCTCGCCCCTCGTCGTCAAATCTTTCAAGCCCCGCCACGGCCGAACCAAAAACCTGGCCCATCTCGCCGATGACATGCGCGTTCAAGTCCTCTGCAAAGCCTTTGCCCACGAGTTCAACCGTCTCGCCAGCCCGCCCACCCCTCTTGATTTCGTTGTTGCCACTTGTCTCAAGCCATCCTCACCGTCACCGTCTTCAACCACCGATGTCCCCTGCATGTCACTGGAACCGTTCCTTCCGGGCACTTACACCAAGTACAACTCCAACTTCGGCTGGGTGAACGAGTCCGACGCCCCCATCGAGCTTGTCTCCAAATCCGCAGCAGCTCAAGCCTTCTCGCACTACACATTTGAGCGCTCCGCTGGCAAGCTTTTGGTGTCAGACCTTCAAGGTGTCGATGGGACTCTGACTGATCCAGCCATCCACACCATGGACCCGGAGAGATTCAAGCTCGGGGATACGAACCTGGGCGAGTCAGGCATCAAATTCTTTTTTGCGACGCACAAGTGCAATGGATACTGCAAGACGCTAGGGCTGGAGGCCAGCCCGGCAAAGATGATGGGCGGTTCCTTCATTTTCCGCACCGATTGGGGAGCCCTGAAGGATGAAGACGACACAGTGATTACGTGTGCGAACAAGTTCTGCAGACACCTTGTGGCAAAGAAAGATGTGATGACTGAGGAAGGGTTTGATGGCGAATGGTGCGAGAGCTGTTGGTCGCAGCTGGTTAGTAAGAAGGGCGAGACGAAAGCCTTGTGCAGTGCGGGAGGCGGGCCGATGCCACATCAATTTGCTGTGGTGAATTTCTACTATGAGGCTTTGGGGCGGCCGGTGCCGAAAGAGTGTCCTGAGCATCGTGCTCCAACTCTCTAGATCAGGAGAGCTCCCCTCAGTGACAGCGTGGGTTTTTGTCAGAGGCCGGGTTCAATGAGGCGTTCGGGAGGCTGTCAGACTGAATCTTTTGAATATCTTCCGAGTGTTTATCTCATCTTAAATGATATTAGCATACCCCAACTATCTGCTTTGTCTGATATTGGTTGCTCACACGCGCAGTGTGCTGACCGTTCTACCAGCACCCTCTGAAGATCGGGGCCCGATACCGGCAGCCCAGGTGGGGAGAGAGCTTCAATGAGTTTGAGCGACCATGACAAACGCGGAAGTGCTGTCATGGAGCTGAAAAGTTGTTCATGGATGTGGAGAGGTATTTGACCGAGCTTTGAGTGCTCTCTGGCACAAACGCAACGCTGATTCGGGACGTAAGGGGATGTTGAACTTGTTTACTCCGCCTTGCTCCGACCGCAGATCGTCGGTGATACATCTAACACTCTGGGGCCTGGCTGTAACTTAAGGTGAGTCTATATGTTTCTTGCGATCAAGCGGCGGCATATCAAGCCGGGGGTGGGTGGCTGTTGAGCCCTGCGTTGAGCCTCACCTGCTGCCATCTGATGTGTGCATTGGTGACCAAACCCTAATAAGCAATTGGTATGTGCAGGACGCTCAGTTCAGATACATAATCAATGCATCTGAGACCTCAAGAACGCCCAATTCCTCATCATTACCACGCGCTCACTCACTTCTACCACAGCCTTCAGCACCGAGCCTTCTTAGCAATAGAACTCAACACCAGACACAGCCTCTGAGCCGACCTCAAGATCATCATGTCGACCATGATCTCTTTCCTGGCCCCTATCTCCACCGTCCGCGATGGTACCCTGCAGCCGCTCCTTGGTGTCTTCGCTCAGATGCACCCAGATGAAGGTGCAGAGATGGCATCCATCTTTGTATGACTGCTCCAGCGCCTCCGCAGACTTGTGGTGTTCGAGGAGCATCGACCAACAACCGGACACGTGGAGCGGAGAACACAGTGGGATGCGGTAGTCATGGCTGGTTAGTAATCCTTCTTCGGTGGATACGAAGGATGCTCCGACCTTTAACATCACGACTATTTAAGAGCGCATTAACGGATGACTGAGAACAGATGATTCGATTCATCCACCTGAACCACTCCCGGAACTACTGTAACCTGCCGCTCAGTTCTAGGCATACCTCCACGCTGCACTTAACACTCATGAATACAAAGTCCCAGAACCAGGAACCAGATCGAGATGCATTGTGTCAAGCTTGAATCTCATACACAGCCCTACTACTCCCACCTAGGGGTGCGTCGTCGACCTCCCGCCCTGAGTCGTCCCCTTTGCCTCTCCAGCGCTGGCAGACATGTCTTGCAAACTCTTGCCATGTTCATGTTCTGGAATCGGCGCCGTCTTGTCTGCGCGAGCGACATGATCGGACTGCGGAAGTCATCAATCAGCCAATGCTCTCAGCGATGGAGGATCGAAATGATGCTTACTTTCTCCTCCCCTGCGCCGTGGATGATGTTGTTCAAGTCCTTGGGGATGGCATTGTCGGATGATCCATCACCTTGGCGAGGCATGTTATGAGATGTTTGGGGGTGGTTTGCTTGCTAGGTTTGGGTTGTTTCTTTTGATGTCGAATTGAAGACGATTGAGGCCGAATTGAAGACGATTGAGGCAGTGATGAGTTCAATGGCAGGAGATGTTGGGTGACGGAAGCTGTCATTTATGAAGTCGTCGTGCCGTCGAAACTGACGTCATCGTCTTTGGCTCCTCCCAGCCAACGTCGTCACAGTGGGGCGCCATTGACGGAATTGTCCACGTTCCGGGCCAGCCGCGTGCCACCCAACACTTGAATGCCATTCTCTGATCTTCTTTGCCATGTGGTTAGTCGATGTGTGATGGGAAGGTTACGTAAGGGGTCCAGACCACAGCTCACACCTGTCTCCACCACTGAACCCGCCCAGCCACCACCACAGCCGACAAGCAACAAGAACGATGCAAACCTATTGGGAGTCACACGACCACGGGGAAGCTCGGAGGAGATCGATAAACGTTCAATCTCATCCCACCACTGACTACTTCTTCCCAGCCATCTCTATCAGTGGCACCGCAGGCGGCGCTTGATGTTGGCTTACAGGAATGTAGTAAACTTGCTGCGCTGGTTGACCCGTTGCGGGAGCCGCCATCTGATAAACCACTCGTCGGCCTCCCGAAGCCAATGGGACTTCCCACCAGGATTCAGCTCCAACATCTGCACCGAAAACGTGTCGACAAACTCGTTCCCAAACCTCTGCTGGCAATAGTGAGCAATCATGTCAATACCTGCACAGTCGTCAGCATCAACCATTTCCTTGTAAAAACAGCCAACACCTCCTCCAGGAAACTCACCAGCCCCAGCCCCACCCGCAGTCCACAACTCCCCCTTCCCCCTAACCCCCTCTTTACTATCTCCCCCCCCCCAACAATCCACCTCTGCCTAACCCACTCCGTCCCAGGATACATCTCCCTCGCCAGATTCAAAAACTCCTTATTCGTCGTGCACCTCCTCCCCTCCAACAGCCCGGTACTAGTCAACCAAAGCGATCCCACACAAGTTGTCATCACCACCTTTGTCTTCCTCCACGCCTCCTTCATGAGTCTATCCGCCGCCGCAGGTCGTGGCTAGGAACCGTTCCACCAATAATCAGTATATCTAAATCGCGAGGACAAGTGTCGTACGTCACGTTCGGGATAAATTGGAAACCACCTCCGATTAGGAGATCAGAAGGGTTGGAGGGGCCTGTCTGAGGGGGAGTCGTGCGGGTGAGGGTGAGGGTAGAGGCGATGTATAGGAATTCGAGGCTAAGGGCGTGGGAGGCCCCAGTTGCTGTAGGTTTGGGGGGCTAGGGCGATGACGCCAGCGACGTAGGGGCTTGCGAGGTTGCCGAGGATGTCGGCGAGCTGGACTTCTTCGAGCATGACGCCGATGCGGAGGTGAGTGGTGGGCGTGGACATTTTGGGGTTGGGCTATTGGGGTGATCATGGGTTGGTGATGTTGCTTGATTTGAGGCTCTGGTTTCGTAATCTTGATGAAGGGAGAGATGGTAGGTCTTTATACCTGCATTTCTTTCTGGTAGGCGTCTCGGTGATGTGTTTGTTGATAGCTCCCTAACTTGACGGGCCTCTTTGATTCGTAAACTGTTCCGGTCATACCGGAGGGACCATGCATTCCCCCAATGAATGGGGGCGGGGGGAGGGGGGGGGGGGGATTGAAGGGGCTGTCAATGTACTTGGCAACAGGTGATCAAGGGCTCTGTCATCTGTTTGCCTATCCGTCTCGGGCTGCCGCTAGGGGGCCAGCCCCTTCCGACGTAGTTCGGAGGTTGGCGGTGAAAGGCGCAGAGCTCACTGGTTGCCAACAAGTACCATGCGAACCCGGGAGAATGTACCCCCGCTCTTGGAAACTAGATGGCTATGTTCTGCAGATGACAGTCTAGCATGGCATGGTGGTAGGTCATGAGTCGTTTCCCTTCAGGACACAGTCCTTACTTCAAGTTTTCCCGGAAAGAAGTACGGGAAGCAACTTAGCTCTCTCGCGGACTTTGATCCAACTATGTTGGTTTGTTGATTGTCCCCAGCCCCTAGAGATCAGTCCTTAGTGTTCAGCCGAACCTCATCTTAGATAATTGACAATAAGGGGCCGACGACTGAAACATCCATAAACAGGCTTCACTCTTTGAGTATGTGGCCAACTCCAAGTCTATGCAACGCACGAAAGACTTGGCCGACAGATACCACGGGTGTACCGGGGGAGCTTTGCAGCCGTGCTCCATTTACGAACATCATCATAGCTGCATGAGAAGCGCCCTGGCACCATGTATTCAGTCGCTGCGGCTTGCGATCGCCCCAACCTCAACCTGTCACGGGCACACACATCCCGGTGGTTCCCCCCCTTACCGGGACCATGGTTGCATTGACGATAAGTGGTTGCATGCTACTCTGAGCGCGCTGTCGCACAAGGCGTTTACATCCACCACTCACAGCGTGCTAGTTGGTGCACTGAGACATGGCGGAACACTCCGCCGTATCATCGAGGCACGTTCCGTGACCGGTATGCAGGGCTTTTTGCACGTTACGTATTGCTGCCCGAACTCGATCTAGACCACGCATCGAGAGGGGTTAATAGCAAAGCAGTCCCAGAGAAATTTCGTGCTGGAAAGTCATACCCTTCCCCTCGATCGGTACATGCGTGCAACGTTTTTCGGCGAGTAGTTTCCAAATTATAAACCCCTTCGCTCCGCTAGCACACACAAAACAAATACAACAACATGAGAGTCCTGATCGCCGGTGCGGGCTCAGCCGGCCTTTTGATGGCTCAAGTCTTCAAGAAGGTATTCCCTCTCCGTTCTCCCCTGCGCCTCTCCAAGTGCTCTAACAGCCACACCATAGGCCGGCATCGACGCAGCCGTCTTCGAACAAGACGCCTCACCCACCGCACGCCCCCGAGACTGGAATTTCGGCATCTACTGGGCGCAATCCCGCCTCGAGGAATGTCTACCGGACGCGATACGGCAAAGATTGCAGACCGTTCAGGCTGATCCTGCAGCAAGGCCAAGTGCGGACTCAGTGCTTCCGATATATGATGGTATCACAGGGGAGATGCTCAGCCCGGCAGGAGCGCCCTTTGCGGTGAGGTACAGACGGAGGGCTTGGCTGGGGTTGATTGGAGAGGGACTCGATATCCAGGTACGGGGGTCCGAGGAAAGGAGTTTAGGCGCTAACAAGACCCCAGTACGGGAAGCGGATTGCCTCTGTTTCGACAACAGACAAAGGTGTGACGGCCGTCTTCACCGACGGAACCGAGGAAAATGGTGACCTGCTGATTGGTGCTGAGGGAGCTCAAAGTGTTGTGCGGAACTTCCTCTTTCAATCTACCCCTGAGGATGGGAAACTGCTGAGCTCCCCCGTCGTCGCATCTGCTACGGTGGGTACAATGGACCCCAATATCGCCTTGGCGGTCCGAAAGATAAGCTCGCTGTGCCACATCACGCTTGACAAAAATGGCCTGTTCACGTTTGTGAGCAGTAAGCGCCCGTGATGAGACTTCAGAGTGGATGAGGAGACTAACACAGCACAGCCCACGACGTAACAGCTCCCGACCCAGCAGACTGGGTCTTTGTCATTATCATGAGCTGGCGATCCGACCAAGACACCTCAGCCACTCTCAAAACGTACGATCAAGTCCACAAAGACATGATCACGCGAGTCCAGGAGCTGGCGTCCCCCTTCAAGGATGCCATCGCAACCTTCAAACCAGACGGCGCAAGATGCTGGCATGCTCGCATGACATATTGGTCGACAAAGCCCTGGGACAGTCGCGGCGGCAAGGTTACTCTCGCTGGAGATGCAGCGCACGCGATGACGTTTCGTGAGACAACCCCTTTCGAACAAAGCAGCCCGCAGTACTGATCATAAACAGACCGCGGCCAAGGCTTAGGGAATGCCATCGCCGACGCAGCTGAGATGCTTCAACACCTCCGGTCCATGAGCGAGCACACGCCTGCTGAACTTGCAAAAGCTGTCCAGGCGTACGAGAAAGGCATGTGGCCCCGTGGTCGCGAGGCTGTGGAGGGAAATCTCGAGAACACATTGGCAATCCATGACTGGGATTTCGTCATGCAGAGTCCCATTGTTGTCAAGGGGCTGAAGAAGGAGGGGGATAAGGTACGGGTAGCTAAGGGTGACGGTGAGGGCGCAGAGTGAAGATCCTGGCTGCAACAGGGTGCATCTGGCCCTGTGGTCCGTGTTCGTCTTGATCGTATAGCTGGAGGGCTCCTCCCTTTGGTGAGCCGGGAGATAGCCCTCCAGAGCTTGGGGACAGGATGGGGGTATCAGTGAGCGTATTCTCCCAACGGCATGACAAATGTAGCGTTTTGGGAAACACAAGTAGCTTTGACGTCAACAGCGCCAGGATAATGGATGTAAGGTTTTCTTCTAATAAAGCCAACAAGTTCCTTCTAACAACCCTAGCATTCAATAGCTACCTATATAATTATGACTATGCTAGATGTCTTCGTTCAGGGTTTATGTTATCTCTATCAACAACGCAGCATATTACACCGAGCCCAAGCCTCCCCTGTCTCCTTCATCGTTTTTCAACGGTTCGTGTTTCTGCCGCTCGGCCATTGCTGCGTCCAACCGCTCATCAAAGCTCGTCTGCTCCTCCCTCTCAGCCCTCGCAGCGCCGCGGATCCGTCTGCATACACCCACAGCTGACAGCACAGACATCACAACCTCCCACGCAAACAGAACGGGGAGGGCGTGGTGGAGCTGTGGGTTGCACACGCTCGACCAAACATCGATAAGTACCTGGTAGGTCTCATGGGCCGGGAGCACGTATCCGACCCTATACACGGCAGGGCTGAGCTCAAAGGGCAAGATGGTGGACGTGACATTGACTATGATCCAGCTAATCAAGCTCAGAAGAACGTAAGGGTGCGGGAGCCAGATGGTGAAGACGTCAAAGGTCTGGAAGTTGATGTGGCCAAACAGCCAAAGCGTCGCCCACGTCAGGGCGAATTGGGTTCCATCCACGGCCCAGCCCGACCGGAAAGCCCAGATGGACGCCGTCACGCACAGTGAGCCCACGAGGCAGTATGATAGCGAGAAGAGGTTGCGGAAGGCGACGATGCGGACTGGGTGGATTTCGCTGTACACGTGGAAGCTTTGGTGAAGCCCGTTCATGATGCTCAGGAAGAAGAAGTCTTGGATGATGACCAGGATGATGGCGATGGTGTTGTAGATGGCGCGCGAGCCTTGCTTCGTCGGCTGTATGTTGACCGACGCGAGCTCCCAGGGGTTGGCCAGGGCCGAAAGAGCTATATCGGCGTGCGAGTTTGAAATGAGGGATTGCACTTGGCCCGTTCCGTTTGCGGTGCTGTAGGCGATCCTGGCGGCTGCAGACAGCGCAGCAATGTTGGACACAATTGCTGGACCTACGACGGTCGAGTACCGCGCTTCGTTCCAGATAAATGCTAATGCGTCGTGGCGGTTGTAGGCTCCCCGTGCTGGCGTGTTGTTGTTGTTGTTGTTGTTGTTGTTGTTGTTATTGTTGTCGTTGCTGTTGTTGCTAGCGCTGGGACTGTCGAGCAGTACATCGTGGAGCCGGCTAGAGGCGCCAGGCTGAATGTGGAGCGCCGCCCAGTAATCGATCCTGCACACTGCCGACTTGAGGTCCTCGGCAAGAGGGAAATCGGATGCCGGCTTCTCAACAAGGGTGGGAAAATTATCACCCTGTAACGAGCTGTACGCTTGGCGCACCGCCGCTCCAATGGCACCACCGTCATGATCAACAAATGCAACCTTCAGGTTGTGTGTGTGCACGTCTTGCTGAAATAGTGACCCAAAAATATAGGCGAAAAGCCCGAGAAAGAGTAGTTGGAGGAGAATGAATTTCTTAACCACAGCGCCGAAGAATCTCGGGGAATGGCGAGGAGTGTCAGGCATGACTTGTTGTTGAGCAGCTCGGTGGTATAGAGTTGATGATGAGAGAAGTTGCAGAGGCGAGATACTGTAGCGAGTGTGTGTGTGGAAGCTGTAATTGGTATAAATGCACTCGGAAGCGACTAAGAGACTGGTAGTACGTCTACCTATTCTTTGCGTTTTAAAAGTGTGTTACTAAGGTATAGACCCGGAGACTTACCAGCGTGTGGTGCAGGGCTCCGGCCACTTTTTGTTGTTACACACTGTCCAGTCAGAACCTTTGGACGGCGAACCCCGGCATCCCGCCAAACAACGAGATGCCGACACGAATCCTGAAGCGCGGGGACATGCTGAAGCAATCCCGCGACCCTATGTTCGCGGAGCACACTAATCTAGTGTCACACAGGCTTTGCGCTGACTCAAGTTTACATATCCGACATGATGCCAGTTCAGACAGCCGTAGAATTAGCGACATCGCCCCCATTGCAATGAAAAGATAGAGGCCTCACAGCAAAGCATATTGACAGCGAGTCAGCTGCCCTTCGCCTGAATGGAGCTTGTAACTCTCCCCCACCCGCCCCCACCTCCCTCCTAAGACACCACCCCCCACCCCCCCCCCCCACAAACACCGCCCACGAATAAGGTCTATTCGTCTCCTCCGCCCTCCTCAACCTCCTCACCGTCGCCTGCAACACTCCCACCAAATCAACTACTACATCTCCCCTGCCCTCAGCAGCCCTCTTCACGCCCTTGAAAAACGCCTCTGGAATCTCCCTCCCGCCCCCGCCGTCAATCAGCCACATGGTCCCTGTCACGGACGTCGCTCCGGCGTAGAGCATGGCGGTGACGGCGCCGAGGGGTTCGTCTCCGGGGAAGATTTTCTGCTGGGCGGAGGCGCATGCTATGAGGGTCACATGGAAGACGGTGATTTTTGTTTGGAGGAGGTGGGATGTTATTGGGAGGTGGGGGTGGGTGGCCGTTTTATCTGTAGTGGTGGTTGTGGTAGTGGGAGAAAGAGTGGTAGATTGGGTGGTGCGGCCCAGGAGTCAACCACAATCGAGAATGTTGGTTTCGTCGTGGTGATAGTGTCCGCAGAATTAGACCATGGCCGATTAACTTCTCCGTCTGTTCAAGTGCATGCGACGCATCTTCCAGTGGCGTTGTGAGCAGAATCAGGTGTAAGTTCCGGATAGACTGCGGCAGCCACTTCCAGATGCCAAGAAAATGACCAACCCGGTGGACGATACCGAGTCCCATCGAACGCCAAAGCGACCTCATCTTTCCATCCTGAACCTTAAACAGCAAACCCTCAGCTCAGAGCCCGGAAAGAAAGGACCTGCTGAGTCGCTGCGACAGAATGTTGTTCTATGCGTGCCCCCTAAGAGCTTTTGCCGGTTCCTCAAGACACCTTACCGCCTGGCCAAACAATGGCGACAGTGGCCTCCTTCCTCCGTGCTGCCAGGCCAGCTTGTAGCAATTCTATAGATTTTGCGAAATTACGGCATACTCATAGCCCGCACCCGCCCTTCTTAGCACCTTTCCCGCTTCTTTGTACTTGTCGGTTGCCTCCGCAGGCAGCTCAGCATGCGGGGCACCAGGGGAGGGTCCTCGACTGCACGCAGCCACAAATAAGAGACGAGCCTGTCGTTGCAGGACCTTGGCGTCCCACAAGACTCGCTCCTTTGGGCTGAGCAGAGAGATGAAACGGCCCGAGTACTCCAGACACATGTTCGTCATGACTTCAGCGCCGTCGATGCCCCGGAAACCGATCTGGCCCATGTATAGGTCGCACATGTTGAGCAACTTCATGATACCAAAGTGTAAGAAATCTGCCTGGATGGCATCGGGGTCGAGACACTCCTCCATTCGCTTCAGTTCCCGCGAGAGGTTCTGCCGTTCCTGCTCTTCATCCTGGGCAGCGATGACCTGATCCTCTACGGCGCGGTAAAATGCACCTAGGCCGATGAGAAACTGCGAGTGCTTGTATCTTGCCGTCGGCGGTTCTTTCTCGGCGACGTCCTTCTAGTAGGTTGCCTTCTCTGCGTCTCCAATACTGGCATAGCCCTCGCCCAAAATGCTCGCCAGCATGGTACGCACGGCTGGGGCGTCGTGGGTGTGTGACACCTCGTACAGGGCCTCGTAGGTTCGAAGCATGTCCGCAGTCAGCGCACCGATGTTCTTCCATCCAGCGATGGTGATTTGCGAGCTGGTCGACATATTAAGGGGGAAGCCCCTTTTCTCGCCGAGACGTCCATCTCGCTGTCAAGGGTGGCGAGGAACTCGAGGTCCCTGTCGGCCAGAGCAACATCGCAGACTGCAGCGAGGGTCGAGCGGACAGCCCTCGTAGTACTTGAAGTCTTCAAGCTGGCCCTCGATGGCCAAGAACCGCTCGTGCTGCCGCTGTCTCTCGGCTGCTGACTTGTAAGCCGTCAGGTCGAAGCCATAAACCTCGGTCATGACGGCACCAGTGGTGTGTCCTGCGCTTGTGCACAGCCGTGCTGCAGACTGAAGCACGGCTTGCATGTCTTTTTTAAAACAAATCGAAAAAATACCCCATCATCCACACCGTCTGCCCCAAGCTCATCGATGGCCTCGCAACTCTCGAGACGCACACCCGCGAAACAGGCAAAGCCATATCCTTGAACATCAAGGTCGACCCCGTCCCCGTGGGCGCCGAGGCGCAACTCTCCAGCACCAAGGCGATAGCGTTCGAGCGGGCGCAAAGGATCAGCATTCGAGGTTCGCGGTGGTCGAGTAAAGAAGTAGAGGATGACGATGACGATATCTAAAATGTCGCGCGGTGGGTGCTAACGGAGAACAGCGCGGCGGGATGGGGCATCTCGCTTAAGTTTAGGTGTGCCGTCGTGGAGGAGAATTATGGGGCTGCGGTCTGTGGGACGGTGAAGATCTCGGCGCGGACGAAGATGGGGGTAAGGGTGTTTGGGTGGCCGTGGGGGGATACGCGGCTGGTTGGTATTAATGGGGTGGGGTATGGTGATGTGGGAGGAGGGGTTGTTGACTTTGCAAAGGTTGGGGGTGCGGTGTGTGAAGAGCTTTGCGGGCTTGAGGGGGAGAAAACGGTATGTGTTGCATGACTGGTGGTTGACTTGAATTTCCATGAGACTGACGAATGCTCGGGATAGACCTGTCGGCGGGTGTGACTGGGCCTACTTGCACAATTCAGAGAAAGAGCATGGGTAAACAATGATATTATTCCTTGGTTCCAGCAAATAATTTTCACATCTGAGTCTCCCGCCCGAGATATAGAATAGAGAGACACGGGATAATTTGAGACAATTAATCTGAAACCAGCTCTGCTGTTTACAATGTATTGATCATTATACACCCTCGCCCCCGCCCTCGCTATGCCCAAACCCACTGACAAATACCGCCGACCAGTTGCAAAATATTCCCAAACAAAGAAAATACAATAGCATTGTCACAACCACTACTGGTAGCCCAACCATCATCTCATACAGTCTGCTGCAGTCTCCCCACCATGAACGCATCCAAAAACTCCAAACTCTCCTCCATACCCGCCTTGAGCAGCGACTTACCCGCCGTCATGGGCAGCCTCTCTGGCGCAGGCACCAACAAATACTCCTTCGCCCTCGACCGATGCGCCGATCTGAATACCTGCAAGCCGTTAACTCTTGTCTCAACAAAGCAAAATACCCAATATCTGGAAACTGAGTTACACAGAAAAAGAAAAAGGTAAACTCACCCTCAACCTCTTCACAATCTCCCCCATCTCCCCCCTAATCCCCCCCTCCACCCCCTCGCTGCCCAACTGCCCCCTGAAACTCGCCCTCCCCACCGCCTCACAAAACTCCCTCTGCAACCGCGGCACATTCCCCATCCTTGCCTGCTCCCCAAGATACACCTCCATCCCTAAAAACGCATCCACAGCCTGAAACAACATGACCTGATTTCCACTCAGCCCATCCCACTTGATCCATTCTCCGGTTTCTTCGTCTTGATAGCCCATTCCCCACGCGTAGAACCCCTGGACGTGACTTAGCCACGCGGAGCGTGCAATCGTTTTATCGTGAACCCGATCGTAGTATTCCGCCAAAACCGGCCTCAGTCCCTCTGAGATACTCTTTGTATGCACGAGACAAGATTCCATATCCCCCCTGGCGTACGCTAGTATTGCCCGAATTATTCCCAAGTAAATCGGCATCGCTCCACCCTCTACACCGCGCAAAACGCGGGAGAACTCTTCCTCGGAAGAGAGGATTTGCGAGGGGAGACCGGAGTTGATGCGGAATTGGTAGCGGGAAGAAGGGGAGAAGTTGAGCACGATGTTGGACATGATGTTGCCAGCGTCGGAGGTGAGGCCGAAGTGGGATTGGAGATGGTTCCAGGGGGTGATGAGAGAGGGGGGAAGGGGGAGGGAGAGTTCGAGTTGGGCGGGGCGGACGGAGGGGATTGTGCCCCATCTGTGAACAACATATACGTGTTAGTAGTGGTTTTCAGGGGGGTCGGTCGGGGTGTGGTGGGCATGGAAAGGGTAAGGGGGCGTACCGGTAGGCATGTCGATGCCAGGCAATACAGCAATAAAAACCGTTGTAGACATCACGGGGAAAGGCATCCCAGCGGCCGGCATCAGCCGCTTGGAGGAGGGCGGTTACCGCGGGGAGTTCAACTCGGTCTTCGAGCAGCTTGGCATGGCGGGCGCGGAAGAAGTCGATCCGGATACGATTCTCATCGTCAACAAGGGATGGCTTGGCAGCTGGGAGAAGGTCCTTCATCTCGTGGTAGATGTCCATGTATGGTCTGAGAGCGGCAGGCCAAGCCGAGTAGTCGTAGTTTGAGCGCGGTGGCCACTCTCCGGCGCCGTCTTTGTGGATGAGCTCGGCGAGGCGTGCAGCGGTTTCATGGCAGTCAGCGAGGTTGGTGACTTCCTTGATGGCATCTCCGGTAGTCTTGGTGGGAGTGGAAAGGCGGGATATCATGGAGTTGAGCCGGGACTTGACAGGAGGGAGGTCCGACATGGAGGGACGCCATGTGGTGAGAGCCTTGAAGGCGAAGAAGACAGTTGCTAGAATGGAGAGGATGAGATATTCCGTGGTGAAGCTCATCTTGTCGGTGGTGTTGTTGTTGTTGTTGTGACAGAATCAAGTGTTGATATCTGGGGACAGGACAGTGAGAACCTCAAAGTCAATGCTCGTACTGTATGCCCATCCCCGTTGAGTTCAAAGTTGATGGTGACACTTTCCTTACTTACACCGACGGGCGTGACCTCGAGATATATACTTATCCGCGCCCTGGCTGGGTAACCCGCATCACTACATGTCTCATTAGTCCCCACAGGGCCAAACTCGCCGAGGGTGTATTACGCGGACTCGTATCCCAAACGGACGGCAAACTCGGTCGACCTTCCCACCACGGCGGTTGCAATAGGTCGTTGTGTGGGTGAGGCGAGAGGGACGCCCCGTCTACCCGCCCTCCCTGTACTATCGAGCCGCCCCAATGGGCACAGTCACTTACACTGCCTCGGCTGCACCTGTCACAGCGTTGCAGCAAATCAAAAAAGTGCTTCTACAATTATGGGTGTGTTTCGATTGGTCGAGATTTTTTCGCAGATCGCTGTGCCGCATCGCCCGAGGGGCCAAACTGCACAAACAGGCACAAACTTGACGCTGCACAGGGCAACGTCGGCAACCCGAAAAAAAATCATTTCATGATCCAATGTTCCGACCCCGATGGCTCGTGCCGTGCCGAGTTGGTCCAGTAGACGGTCGGGAGGCCTTTGAGTCACAGCACACCTTCAGGGCGATGGATGGAAATGTCTCAGGCTGAGCCATATTTTGTTGCCGACTCCTACCATCGCGACCCTTTGTGTGACTTGGGATCTGGTGTTTTGACTGGTGCTACACCCGTGACAGCCCCGAGCATGGAGACCCTGTCCCTGTCCGAGGTGTCAAGCGGAGAGATGAATGATGGGATTTTGGACGTTGCCGGCCCTCGCTGGCGGATATTTCGCTTCTCGGGTTGCCCATCCGAGTTTGGCGCGTCGGTGAGAAAAATCCGGGGTAGCAGGGAGGTGAATGTGGAGGTGGAGCAGGTGTGGAGTTTGATCTCCCCGCGATTTGCGGTGAATCTGCCCCAGTCTCTGAGCTGGACTGTAATCCTTCGCCCGTAGCTTCGTCCATTCGCAACTGAATTTCCCTCAGCCAGCGCTCAGCAGCTGAGCCCCATCAGCATCATTGGATGCGCAGGTGATGCAGTGCACTCCAATCAGACCGCCATCGTGCCCTGACCCCTTTTCGCTACCAAGGCACGCTGAGCGCTATTTCGGGCAGCGCATTTGGCGGAGGAGCAAAGCAAACAAGTTGGCTCACGCGAAATGCAAGTTTGACAGTGACATGATGCCCAGGCCGTCGGAATCTTCTTTGCGTCAATGTCCGTGCCTGTCTTCCATGTCGATGTGCGGCGTCAAGTTTTGCGGGGGCGGAATGGAAGACACTGCCAAGGAAAACCAAGCGCCAAGCGGCAAAGGTTCCGCCAAAAGTCGTGCGTCGGCCCCCACCGAACAAACTTCCACTGTGCAAAACGCACCTGCTGGGTGGGAAGGTGCGGCGTGGACGGTAACTGCCGCCCGAGTACAACCTCCAGCTCATCCAGGCATCCCACTTCGACATTTCTTCACGATGTGACATCGGGGTCTTGGATACCTCTGTAAACGGGTTATTCGAATCGAAGACATCTCAACGCTAGCCGGGAGCCGTCACCTCCGCACGTGGGTCCGTCACATCCCCCGTCAGTTCTCACACGTGTGCCTCGAACAGTACGCGCCGAGGCGTGCATGAAGAATGGGGATTATCATCACGTCAAATTCTGTGCGCAATCGGGCCCTGCGTGAAACCGCGCATCTCTGGCAGCACCAAGCCCCTCTGGGGTCGAAGGCCGATCAGGCCAGTCCGCAGCGGGTTAGTCCCGCTATACCGAGCGGGAAGCGGGCTGTCATCAACAAGTCCCTGCCGCTAGCGTGCAAATGTCCCGTCCCTCGGCGGACTCCCACAGGCCCTACCATCCAAATCTCGCAGCATCTGCGGACCACTGAGAAGGCACTGCGGCTTTCAAGGTCAGCCAATGGTCCAGCAACCTGCAAGATCGACCCACGCTATTGGAATCCCACAGTGTGCTGAACCACCACATTGGATGCCCATCGCACGATAGCCCTCGCTGTTTCACCGAAAGGGGGCTCGCCAGATCCCCCTTCAGCGACCATGGCGGACATCGGCATTTGACTGGTTTTGCCAAACACAGACCATTCATGGACATCACAACAAGCGAGGCCAGTCCCTTTCCTTTCTTTTTGTTCCCTTTCCCTACGGACTGGGGTGTCTGGTCTCGTCAGGATCATGGGCTAAAAAAGCGGTACGTATCCCCTCTTCGAGTGACTGGATTCATATTTTTTTGTCGGTCACACGCTCACTTCTTGCAACCAGTCCGGTGCGAGCTCACATTGACAACACCATCTTTCGACACTCATTGCTTCGAGTCGCAGATTGCGTGCGGCCAGCCTTTCGTTCGACCTGCCCTTCCCATACGATCGAGTCCAGTACCAGGCGGTATTGTGACTGTCGGCTCAGCGGTAGCGCCTGCAGCGGCAGACGTGCGGCACAGGGCACAGTGCGGCGGGGCACTTCATCCACTGCTTGCACAGACGTCGGGCGACTTGCAGTGTCAGGGCGTCCTAGCGCTGGTAGCACAGCATCAACGCAAGATGTCAAACTCGGGGGCCTGGGGGCCGACTCCGCCAGGGGTCGACCTCACAGAGAACCAAGACATGGACATCATCAGCTCGGTGGTGGCCATCATGGTGATCGGGCTGTCGTCGGTGGTGCTGCGGGTCATCACCCGGCTGATGAAGTCGGGGCCGGGTCTGGCAGTAGACGACTACGTGATACTTTTCGCGGCGGTATGTACCTCGAGATAGCTATCTTAAGAAAAAAAAAACCACAAAAATGGACACGAGGAAAAACTGACGGGAGAAGGCAATGGGAATTGGCACGGCCGTCTGCTGCCTCATCAGCGTGCAGTGGGGCGGCGGGAAGCATCTCTGGGTCGTCACACATTCCGAGTTCACCAAGCTGTACCAGACGACCTACGCCTTCGTCATCATCTACATCACCTGCATCTCGGCCACCAAGATATCGATCCTGCTCTTCTACCGCCGCATCTTCGGCACGGGCATCGTGTGGGCGGTTGTTTTGGGCCTGACGTGCGCCCATTGGGCCGAGGTCACCGTCACATGGCTCGCCGGCTGTCGCCCCATCGACTACTACTGGCGCCAGTACACCGACCCGTCCGCCACGGGGACTTGTATCGATGCTCCGCTATTTTATTTTTGCAACGGCATCATCGGGTTGGTCATTGATGTGGCCATTCTGCTGGTGCCGACGCCCACTAGTGAGTCCCTCCACTCTACCCTTCACTCGTCACTTTGGCGAAAGGAGTCGTGACGGGATGGTCCTGTGGGTGACGCGCGACGATCCGCCGGCATGCCCCTCGCGGAATAGCGGCTAATCGTTGTCACACATCACACAGTCTGGAAACTGAACCTCCCCACCACCAAGAAGATCTTCGTCGGAGGCATTCTCCTCCTCGGCGGCTTGTACGTTCCCCCTTTCCCTTCCCCGCTCCACTCCCCATTATGCCCCTGGCTAATGCGACTCCCGCAGCGTCTGCGTTGCCTCCGCTATACGCATCGTCATGATGGACCAACTCGTCAAATCCCCCGATTTCACCTGGGCCATGTCCAAAGTCTTCATCTGGTCCTGCTGCGAACCCTTTGTCGGAATCGTCTGCGCCTGTCTCCCCACCTACGCGCCCCTCGTACGCTCCCTCTGGCGCCGCACCGGGTCTTCCTACGCGGGTATGCCCGATGAGGGCGGGAAATACACATCCGACAAGTCCAAACTCGCTTCGAGAATCATGAGCAGCACGGTTGGGAAGAGTAAAAAGGGAGGCACGGTCACAAAAGACAGGGAAAGCCAGGGATTTAGAGGGGATGATGAGATTGAGTTGACGGTAGATATTTCGTCAGGAACAAAACAGCCGCCTAGCTCGAGCAGTAGTGCGACGGGGAAGACGGGGAATGAGACGGCGGTGTTTTATCATCATGGGGAGATTATGGTGAGGAAGGATTTCTCGTGGGAGAGTAGTAGTTGACTATTTGAGCCTCCTTCTTCGGTTGTCGGTGGGACGTCGGTGGTTGGCGGTGAAGATGTTGAGGAGGGGGTGGGAGGGGAGGCGGGGAAGAAGGAGGCAGGGAGTTTGAAGAGGCCGGGCACGGCCTGGAGCGGAGGGGGAGGGAGTGTGAGGAGTGGGATGGGGAGGGAAGTGAAGGTCACGGTGGGAGTTTGACTGTCACTGGGATGCGGTGATGTGATGCAGGTGCTGGTGGGTTTAGAGGGTAGATGTTCGCACACAGGTAGAGTAAACTCATGGATGGTGGCGGCACTTTGGTTCTTTGCAAACACGCATGGCTTCCGCGGCGGCTTTTGTATCTCTGCGCTTCCTATATCTAGATCTGTACAACATGTAATGTTTAATCAAACCTCCTGTCTCACGAGCCTCCTGGTGATGGCTACCCTCGGCTTTTGCTGTCTCAGAAACCGTCCACATGACTTGACTCCTTTTTGGTCGTCATGTTGATAGAGTTGGTGACTGGACGGGCCAAAAACAATATTGAAGTTGACTGGATGAGATTGAGCGGTTGTAGCCGCTGGAGCCGCAGTCCTTGGTCACACACCGATGAAAGCCGCGGCGGGGGTTTTACGGGCGCGGATTGGACGCGCGCGAGGTGAGGGGTCACCACCACGGGCCGAACGAGGCACACTGCACACTCAACTGAGAACACAAGGAATTCTATTCGACACCTCCAAAAGTCGGCGAGAAAATAATAGCAGACTAGATTCCTCCGAGTGACACGGCACACGTTGTTTCCCCGGATTCCCTTCCCCAGGTTTTTGACCTCGGGTTCTCTTTTTTTCGTTCCCCAGATCTTGCACACATTATTCCCCGATCGTTACTGACATGCTCCATTTCTCACTGAAAATACGAAGGTAAGTTTCATCTAAATCACAACCTCAAAGCTCTCCTTCCCCTTTACCCCCTCAAACCATCCCCAAGTCTTCTCCGCAATGTTGTCTGGATTCCACGCTTCGTGGTCAGGACTGACTGGTCCGCCTACGTTGATGACGCCGACGTGCACGCCTTGAGGGGCGTATGTCAGGTGCAGACTTTGCATGAGGTTGCGCTGGGCGGCTTTGACGAGGGAGAGGGCAAAGAATTGGGGGATGGGGTGGTGAGGGAGGGCCGAGCTGGTGACGATGAGGGAGGGGCGCGAGTCTCTGGGGAGGGTGGCGAGGTGGGGGAGGTAACGCGATGCGATGTTGTAAAGCGCGCTGACATTTATCTACAGGTTAAAGGTGTTAGTCGGGATGCGATGGGACGAGGGATGATGGGGGTGCAGACCTTCAGGTCGTACTCGATGTCTTCGACGGGGTGGTCGAAGAAGGCGGATGGCAGCACGCGGGCGGCGTTATAAAAGATGGCTTCGGGCTTGCCATATGTGGCGTCGGCGTCATCGAGGGCAGCGAGGAGAGCCTTGGTGTCGGTCAGGTCGACAGCGTATGTCCCGACTTGAACGCCCGAGATGCTCTCGACAACTTCCTTTTCGATCTTTAGCTGCCCGGCACGTCTGGCAATCAACACCACCTTGCCATACCGGCGAGATGCGAACAGTGTCGTCACACTCCTCCCGATACCCGGTCCGGAGCCAAGAACCAGCAAGGTGCGACTATCTGACGGCGCGATGGAACCCATTGCAGCAGTGGAGCGATGCAAGACCAACAGGATCGAAAAAGATTCAGGGGTTACGAACACGCGACAACAAGAAGAAACGTGTGTGTGATGGATGGATGTGACGAACACCTCACTTCGCACCGCCGCCGCTCCCTCTCCTTAAATACCCATCCCCCCTTCTCCTCCCGTCCGCATCCGAGTCAATCCCGCCTCCGTGCGGATCCGGCATTCCGAATTCCATCGGCGGCACTGTCCCCCGTGCATCAAACCCACCGCTCCTTCTTCCACTCACAGTCCTCAGTCCTCAAGCGAGGTCCCCCTCTACCTACCGCTATCAAACGCAACCCAACATCTCCGAAGCGTGGCGTTCCCCCTTTCTTCGCCTCCGCATATCTATTGGTTCGCAACAAAAGCTGACCGATCCCTCCCCGCCCCCCGTCAGTTCCTGATTAGAATTTCTGCATTATCCCCGACGATCCCGACAGAGCGATAGTCGCTCTGAAGTGAACACTTTTGATGCGCAATCTGATGCGAAGCCCCCGGGAAAAAGTGGATCCGGCATATGCATGGTCCTCGCCCGACGACGTTGAGTCGATTGCCAAGGGGGGTTGGGTGGGGATGACGTGCCGCGTGGGATCGAGGGGGACTGGTGCGATTGTCAGGGGTTCGCCGCGCCGCGCCGTGGCAGGCCATGCCCATTTTGAGAGGCTGCAGATCTGCATCTGGGAATGGTCTGAAACGGATTGTGTTCGTCACGACAAGGGTCTCTTTGTTTTTCTTTCTCTTTCTCCAAGGACATGCCGCGCAAGAAAGGGGAGCGCGAGTCAGTGGGGAGATCGGCGGTTGCTTTGAGATTGGCGAGGGCCAATGGCGTGGCGATTCAGGGGTTTGGTGGGAAGTGGGGAGGGGGGACTAGACTCCTTTTGGAATGTTGTATACAGCCCGTTATTTTGGGATTTAATGACTTATCGCATTGTGATTGATGGGTTCGGAGTTGGATCAGAGCGAGGACCGCGATAGTGTGATATTCAATAATCAGTTTGGGCTGATAACTCTTGCGGGCTTGTCCCTTTGTCTGTGAAGCACGTGGCAGTTCCGTCAGCCTGGATGAGTTCTCCCATAGCCGTGTCCCTGGACCGTGTGGGGGCGTTCGGCTCACCAGGAATGCTCACAGGAAGCAGGGAGGGAGTTGCGCCGCCAGGGAGGGCTTTCAAGAGTTCATTGGCCGCAGATGTTGGTGGCTTGCATGCTGAACAGCCGGGATGTCGTTTAAGGCGATGACGCCAGTTGGGTGTCATGATGCGCAGCAAACCGCGGTGGAGGATCTATTGCGGGGTGATTTGCGGTTCAAATACAAAGTATATCTCGTTGTTCGCCCATTCCCATTTCGCTGTTCGCATTACCCTCCAGAGGGGCGGGTTGGCCCCTGGCTTTCGAGGGTCTTAGCAGCGCTCTGCGTTGTCGCACATTGCAGTCAAAATCGAAAGCAGGGTGGAAGACTGCGTTTCTCCTCCCTGCATGGCGCACATTCCAAGCTCAGCTGAACTTCAAGAGCCTTCTTATCATGCCGCATCGCCCACTCCAAGTCCAGGTTCTAAAACTCGAGTTTGGTCTCGATACGTTGCACAACCGCCATTCGCAAAGCCCAGAAGCACCACTGAAAGTCACGGATAGAGGATCAAATTGGGGTTGATTGCCATCGTCTAGGGTTTCCAGTCCCCGATCTGTGAGCATCCCGCCTTCCACGCCCCAGGAGCATTTGGAGGGCAGAAACGATGGCCGAACGAACTCGGTTCCGCTATTGGCACCCAGCATTGCTGGAGGAGGGCGGGTGATGTCCGAGACTTCTTTGGCTGCCGTAATGGCGTCTTACCATGCTCGGTAAAACTCTCTTGGCGCGTACCCTGGCCAGACTTGACAATCCATCCATGATCGACCTATAGACAGAGCCACCGTTCAAGTGCGACCAATGTCGTCATTCCTTCTACTGAATTGATAATCTCGAAACGCAGAAGCACCTCCACTTTGCTACCAAACCATATCCGTGCCATCATTGCGGGAAAAGGTTCTCTCGAAAAGAGGTTCTCAGGGTACGCAGCAAGCTGAAAATTGTTGGGGTACCGCAGTAATACTCATGCTTTTTCAGAGACACCAACTCAAGAGGGGGTGAGGGGAGAAGCTGAGAGACTCTCAGGCTAGCTTGAATAACAGCGGCAGGACAACCTCCACGCCAACAAGAACAACAATCCCGACGAACAAAGCACCGGCTTGGTGGCCCTCCGAAGAGCGCACGGCATAAAGAAACATGACTCGGAATGAACCAATCTAGGAAGATAGCCCCCGCATGTCGTCATCTTCTCCCTTCCAATATATTACCGGCATACTTTTCTCAAACCCAGTACTGTTAGGCTTCCGGTCGCCCCAGTGTCCGAAGCACAGCCAGGCGTGAACAAGACTCGCTGCCGCGAGCAACGACCCCAAGGACAGAGGCAAACTTCTTCGCCTGTCCTTTCTCTTGAACGTAAAAAGCGCTTGGGCCTGGACATGAGTTCACCCCCAAATTATCACCGTCAGACCGGCACCGACGCTTGCCGTCTCGCGCAGCCAACCTCACCCTTCGGCCTCAGGCGGGGGGCTCAATCTAGAGTCGGCGGCATGGAGGCTTCGCAAGCTTCGAGAGTGGCGAATAAGGTGGATCGCGACCCAATTGAGACCAAGGCGGGAGGTGCAGAGGCTAAGATCGATTTACTTCAAGGAGCCTGATCTCTCGAACCCCAAGAATTCCAAGGCCAAACCCGACCAGGAGCCGACGATGTAAAGAAACTAAGTTGACCATGTGTTGGTGTTGTATAAGTTGTTAGTTTTGGAGAAGTGATGGATGTTTGGAGGTTTGATGTTTAGGTGTAGTACCATGCCGTCTGTGTTGTCGTTCATGGCGGTGGTGTGGTGTGGGTAAAAAAGGAGAATAGGGAAGGTACGGGTAACCTGAGAAAACGTGGGCCTTGAGACCTCACAGGACCACAGCCAACTGCAAGACCCCATTCCGCTCCTGACCTGTGTCAAATCCAAGCTACCATGCGCGGGCGCTAGGGTGTGGGTGTGAAATCGCCAATTGCTCATTTTCGCCTCGACAGCAATCCAGAAATAGTCCAGGTGCGAAAGAGTTTGCGTCCAGCGCGTCAGCTTGAGTGTGGGGCCTGAGGCTGTTGACACCTGCCTTGCTGTCGTTGCTGTTGTCGCGAGCCGAGGTAAGAACGCTCGTTTGCCATCTCCGCACATTCGGCAGCACGTTGGCAAATGAAAACCTATGGCCCTCCTCGATTTTCCCGCCGTCATCCATTTCATGCATCTCCGCATCAGTTTTCATCCACTGGCATTTCTTTTTTAACGCATCCATACCCGCTATCATGTCCTCGGACAAGACATTGCATCCATTCCTTCGGCTTCCGCGGAGTTAAGAATCGTCATCTAGGTCATGGCGGCGCAGCCTCGATTCGTCATGCTCCAGCTCAGTCGCCACGACGGATTCTCCAGTGCCGCACACCCATCCCACCGCTGCTCCACGCCTGTTCCGACTCGCGTGAAGCGCTGAAAGGCCACGGCCACCAGCTCTCCTTCGGCATTCCCATCAAAGGCTCTTTCAGGCGTCATGTATGGTTTCACTTCAACAACGATGTGCTCCACGTGTAGTTGGTATATTCCGGATGCCAAAGCATCCGTTAAGACAGAGTTGGCCTTTACGACCTGGTCCATCGCGATCTCATGCGAGTTAAGTAGCTCGCCCTTGACAACAACGATACCGAACGGCTTATCCCCCTCAGTATCGACTTTCCTCAGCGCCGGCGGGAGCTCTCGTCTGCCGCGCAGCGACGCGGAGACCTGGAAGAGTTGTTTTTTGTGCGAAAGCGTGTGAGCCGCCATGAGACGCTCTATCAGCTTTCAGGAAGATTATGGGGTGGCTGGTTCGGGATGCAAGAGGCGCCTCTCAAGATCTGAGAATGGATGCAATGCGACGAAGCCGACATGATGTGAGAGCTCGCCCCACGGGTGGAGTCGGCAATACCCTGCCGTTGCCACAGATGGCCGGACCCTGAATTTGTCTTCTGGAGGGACAGCAACAACGGCAGCCACGAGGGCTTTTACGAACACCACTCTGCAAACATGGAGGAGAAAATTAGACAGGAGCGGGATCAATACCTTTGGAGTGCGCCACCGCGAGGCCACCATGGAACATTCCGACTGTTCGACTAGTAGTCGTTGGGAGACCTTCAGTCTTGAGAGCCGTGTGTCGATCCCGCGAGACATACCACAGGACTATCAAGTATGTCCGGCCCAACCCTCAAAACGGTGGCGAGTCGTATCGACTCGACCCCATTCCGGGGTAGAACCCCAACGAGTCACTTACAGGGAGCTTGGAGCGACCGGTCCAAGAAGCAGAGGAGTGGGAGAAGGTCATACTTGACGAAGTGGACGAAGAGGTGGAGAAGCTGCAGCTACAGCAATAGGAAGAAGAGCTGTTTGAGGAGCGGCGGTTTCGGCGATGGGAGGCAACGCTGCCGAAGGGCGAGAAACCAGAGACGGACAGCGATGAATGGGAGACGACGGACGACGAGGAAGGGTCTTGGCCCTGAAACTGATGGGCGCAGTTGAAGCGTCAACAGACCTCGCCGGAAGATGCGAGTTCAAGCTATGACTGGCCATACGACGTCGGAGAACCGTTCCCGTCTCCATGTTGGCAGTCATGACCAAACAAAGTTGTCCACCGAGCCTAAGCGCCACAGGTTGCAAACAATTCTAGATCCCTGAATATTAGCCCAGCCGTCCAAATCATGCGATTTGAGGCGCCACCAGAGGAGATTCTGGTTAACCCCTTTTCGACGATGCCCCACAACCCCGGAATCCCACAACCGGGCCGGGCCGGATCCACAACCCCAACCCGGCGCCCCCTCATTGCGCCTCACGGCACTTTAACAACCGCCTAAAACGGAAGCTCTCGTAAGATATATCCTCAGCAAAAAGTCTCATCAGTACTCATACTGACAACCATTCAACTTCTTCTCCTCATCATAACCATGACGGACGCCATTGAAGAAACTGCCCGCACCACCACCACCAACCTAAACTACCTCCTTCTCGGCCCCGACATCAACCGTCGCTTCGTCTCCCGCGGCGTCGAAGTCAACACCGGCACCTACGGCCCCTACCCCACCGTCATCCGCGACGGCCGCACCATCCGCTCCCACTTCTCCTTTGACCGCCACGGCTTCCAACTCCTCGATGCGCCCACCTCCATCGTCGACTTCCACAATAAAACCGAAGTCGAAGCCCACTACCAAGCCGAAGTAGCCAAACACGTCAAAAAATCCTTCGGCGCCGATTTTGTGCATTCCCAGGGATGGATGCTTCGCACCTCGGGAAACATCCCCAAGAAGAAAACAACCGACCAAGACGGTAAACCGTACCGCCACTATGGAGGATTGCAACCCTCGGCCGGCGAAGTCCACATCGACACCGAACCCTCGCGCCAACTAGCCTACGCCAAGAAACTCTACGCCCAGTCTCGACCCGACGGCCCGGGATTCAAGCGCTTCATCATGAGTTCCTTCTGGAGGACGTTCAGTCCCCCACCGCAAGATTGTCCGTTGGCGGTGTGCGATGCGCGCAGCGTGAGAGATGACGAGGGAGTGCCGAATGTGCTGTGGGTGGTGGACCGGATTCCGGAGGGGGAGGAGATGTTTAGGGAGATGGATGATGATGGGCAGTTGGCGGCGGCGATTTTCAGGCATAATCCGGAGCATCGGTGGTGGTATTTTAGTGGTGAGTGCCCTTCCTTTTCCTAGTGTGGAAACAATGGGAGATTGAGACGACATGTGCTGAGGCTTTATTACTACAGGGATGGAACGAGACGAAGCGCTGTTGTTCAAATTTCATGATAGTGATTCGAGTGTGGGGTGGAGGGTACCGCATTCGGCGTTTTGGGATGAGAGTTTCCCCGAGACGAAGAAGGTGAGGGAGAGTATTGAGTGTAGGACTATTGCGTTTTTCGAGAATTGAGTGCCGAGGTTAGCAAGGGGGTTAGGAAATAAAGGCCGCATCCCAGTTGGTGAGAGGGGCTTTTTATTGGTCTCGTAAAACGCCTGACTCCTTGTGATCCTATGTCCCCCCCGACCGAAACAAAAACGCCGCCATTACAGCCGTCGGCAGGGCCACCAATAACGCCCCAAGCCCCGAACCCCCCTGAACATCCTTGGTTGCCACTGACCAAGCACCCGCAACCACCAGCCCCGCAGCTATCGTCCCCATCAAGATCCAAAAGATTACCTCCCTATTCGGCCCCTCAACAATATGAATCCCCCACCAATCCGTTGCCTCCCCACACTGCACGACGTCCTTTTTCCAACCTCTTTGGTAGCCGTGGCAGCCAGATGTGTCTGTTGGGGTTGAGATCCCCTTCGCCGTGGGAGTTGCGCGGGCGTAAAGGGGGGGAACGGAGGTCTTACGCGGACAAACTCAACTGTCACTGGCTTCAGCAAGATGTTGATATGAGATCGTAGGGTGCGAGTTTGGAGGCAGGCGCGCTTCATCTAGAGAAAGGCTTCGGTGTCGGAGCGGGTATGGGACACGTCAATCTCGTGGAGGGTTTTGTACATTCCGCCACTATCGACACACAGGGCGAGGAACTTTGTCGGTGTAGGCGGGGCAGTGGGTTGAGTACTGGCCTGGTGGGGTGCTGAGGAGAGAGGCTTTTGTGACGGTGGGCTTTGGGTGTCGTTACTCCCCTCCGAGACTGAGGCGCACGAGGAAGGCGGTGGCTGGGTCTGCTGAGAGGAGTTGCTCGATACAATGGTTGGCGTCTGGGCTCCATTTTGGAGAGAGTTTGCTAACTCCGTGAAGGCGGGTTCGTTTTCGTAGAGAAAGTCGCCGTGCAGATCAACGCCACAGTCCTCGTAGTAGTCAGCAAAAGCATCAAGCCGCAGAGGATAGGGGCACTGAACCAGGTCCATTCTATCCTCTTGTAGCCCTCTTTGACCCGAGGCCCCGGCTGAGTTCTGACCCAACGAGTCAAGTGCCCGAAGAGGCTTGTTGGGGGTCTGGAGGAAGAGTTTGCCAGAACCACTGGAGGCTTGGACTCTCCTGTATCCTTCGATTCCTCCTGAGGGTGACGCTCCGAGTTACCATGGAGAAGCTCACGCAGGTGTTCTTTGTACGCTTCAAAAGGATGACCAGTGGTGAGGAAAGTCGTAGCAGACTTCACACGCGAGATTCCGTCTAGGAAGGCCTCCTCGTCGTCAGTATCGTCTTCGTCACTGGCGTCCAAGTCGCTGTCCTATCTGACTTTCGGCCCCGTTTCTAAAGGCCCTTCAAGGTCTGACAGCAAACGATTCAGCATCAAAAGGTTGTCCTTTTCCTTGTCGAGCATAAAATTCAGCTTCTGCTGAAATGTGAGCTCGTAAGGCTTGATGAACTCCCAGACCGCCGCCGAGATACTGATGCGCTCACTTCTTCGTCGAAGAACACGGATTGCCAGCTGCTACTGTGGCGTTTTGCTACTATCGACGAGGTCTAGCAAGTATCTCTTGAGGAGTCGCTTCGACAAGTCGTCAAGCTGCACGCGAACGACGCTCGACCACGGAGGGTTGAACTCGCCGCTCTTAGTGTGGGCCCCAGGGAGATCTTCAAAGCGAAACACGGTATAGCTTGACATTTGCTCGCAGGTTCTAGGCTTGTTTATCGGCTCCTCAACCGGCGGGTCGACTTGCTGGACCGGGCTGGTGCGGACCTCATCGTCGTGGTTTTCGGGTATCACTTGCACCTGCTGGGAGCTGGTGACGGGGGTGGCAGGTCTGACATGCCGGCAGGTCAGTGACAAGTACGATGGACGGTGTTGATTGACGAGTACGAGTGATTGTCATGGTCCGTGGAAGGTGAAAGCCTCGTCCATCACTCGAAGGCGGGGTATGCCTGCGAGGGGCCAATGAAGAGATCATCTTGCCACTCTTGGCGTCGTTGCTGCCTCCAAGCTGTGTAACTCGAAAATCGACCTAGGCGGCCAGAAAAATGGCAGAGGTTTATCTCTCACCCAAACAGCAGTCGCGCTTTCTATGGAACTGCCATTTAGTAGTTTGGCATACGGTTTTTTTCCTTGTAAGACGCATCCAACGCAAGACATATGCCAAGGTCGATGCCTCTGTGCCGTATTCATTTTTTCTGGACGTCGCAGCAGATGGCCAACGCGGAGATATATGCGAGGCCTGCGCCGAAGGCATGGGGTTGGAGTACTCTCGGGACTCGTTGTGATTGGGAAACAGGCCTCGGGACGAGAACCAGGCATCTAGAAAGTCGAGTTGTGGGGATGCACGGTGTGATACACGGCTGCAAGCTATTAGACGAAATGGGATGCTGTTGGTTCCAGAACGCGGGGTTCGCTGCAGCCTGACAGGCGTTGGTCGGGGTCGGGTCGAGATGATCGTGACCCTGGCTGCCCCTGGTCCCCGATCACCCATCAATGTCGACGGCGTGGGTCAAAAGAGAGACTTCTTGGACAGGTTTCAATAGAATCATCTCCCTCGTCCCGGAACGTCAAAACTTGTGCCTTGCAGAGGAGGCCACGATAGTTCCTCTTTACATAATTTTTTTCCGAAAAGGGGGTGATGGTGGAAGTCAGCAATGGATGATGCAGGCGCAGCGAAATGGCCGCCATCTCGAGGACCCGGTTTTGTGAGACAGTGGCGGCTGAGCGCCAGCCGTTTGGACGCCACGTGTGCCACGGACCGGAATGCATTGTCGGAGCAAGCCGCCAGCCGATGGAGGCTTGCGGCTGACCTGAAATGCAAGCCCACAGGGGTAGCTTCCGGCAGTCAATAACGCCGTCTCAGCCACGCCCCTGTTTTCATGAGGGTCGACTGGAGCCAAGCGCAGCCCACGCCACTGTGAGAGCGCGAGTGCAGCTGGATCTAGCAACATTTTCACTCAAAGCAAAATTTCCACTTGCACAGATGGCTTACACAGTTTGGCGCCCGTCAGGCCAATATCATGCGCCTTCTTTTTCTCAGCTCGCCACCTCTATCCCCTGTCACCCAACCGCGTGGTCACGCCAACTCGGAGCGACCCAAGGCCAGCCCACCTGAGCTGAGGCCGACATAAAGTCAATGGATTCCCTCTGCTCAACTCTCTCTCCTCTTCCCTTTCCCATCCACATCGGCTCACATTCGTTCACTTTCCAACTAGCCATACACTCGCTTATTACCAACCGTCACCATGCGCTTCTTCAGCATTCTCACCCTCGCCACCAGCGTCTCGGCTGGCCTTCTCGACTTCCGCCACAACGGCGGCGAGAAGTGCCTCAAGGAACGCGATGTCAACAAGCTGGTCGAAGCCTACCGCAGCATCCTCAGCTCGTGGAATCCCTCCAAGGCCGACTTCCTCGCCGATGACGGCTTCTTCGGGTACTCAGACAGCATCAACACCGTCGCTGGCCTCCAGACCGGCTTTCCCATCTTCCCCAACAAGCAGGCCTTTATCGACCGCCAGAACTCTTCTGTACGTTCACTCTGACTATTGTGGCCATGCCTTGACATTTCCGCTAATTAATACGTTGTGCAGCCCGATAACCTCCCCTTGACCGTCGTCGAGGTCGGCCCGTGGAACTGCAACAAGATCACCGTCATCTGGTCCGCCACCTTCACCTACGTCCCCGGTGCTACCCCACTTCCCGTGCGCGGAATTGTCGTTCTCGAGTCGTCGTGGAACAAGAAGCAGAAGGAGCATGAGATTCAGAACATCAAGGTAGAGTTCAACAGCATGAACTTCTTCCGCAACACCGGTGGTGTTTGCGAGAGGCGCTAGGCTGTTTGTCATAGGTTTTAGCTGTGGGAGGCTGCGCCTGTATAAATTAATCAGCATTAATTGACTCTCTTGTTACCCACCGTGCCACCATGTCCCGTCCCCCTTTCGACCTCAACATCGGCTTCAAGTTGCCACTCTGCATCCTCCATGGCAGGCATCACCGCAAAAATGTCGGGCCCTTTGATGATTGGCTACGTGAGTTGGTGTGCCCCCCATGCACCCCGCTGGATGAGCCCCAAAGTCCTAGATTTTCTTGGCTGCATTGCAGCTGCAGATATCGCTGAGGGGATCCAACCACTCCCTGCGTCGGGTTCTCTGCACACTTCTAAAAAGACATCGGATCATTTCTCCTTGACCACGTCAACCAGGTATTCGTGGATGCCCCGAGGTGTTGAGAGCAGGATATAAACCCATCTCGCAGCCGAGTTAATGGGGTCAGCCATTCCTGTATCTTTTCCCAGCTCCTCACTCAACCGCAATCATGTGCATCCCGAAGCAGATCTTCCACCCCGTCGACGAACGGCGTCTTCTTTCCCCAGAAGACCAATCCCAACAACCGTACCACACCAATACCATCCCTGACATCGGCACCCTGCTCTGTACCGCCACATTTCACCCCGAAGACAACCGAACGGGTTACGCCGAGTTCAACTCCTCTCTATCTTCCCCAGTCTGCTACTTCTTCCTATCTTCCTTTCTTCGCTCGCCCACTTCCAACCTCGGAACGCTCAGCATCTTCCCCATCGAAACGCTCCAGCACATCATCCAATACCTTCCCATCCGCACCCTCCTTCACCTTCGCCACGTCAACCAACGCTTCCGCGAAGTCGTTTCCTCCCTGCCCCTTTACGAGTTACTCGCCACACACGCAACGATCGCCCTCATCGCATGCATGCGCTTCGGCGTACTGGGCAAAACCACCCTGCACACAGTCTACGACCTTGCGACAATCCAGACGTGTCACCTCTGCGGTGAATTCGGACAATACGTCTTCATGCCAACCCTCCAGCGCTGCTGCAGACGGTGCATCAGCCCCTATTCGAACCCGGACTTTCACCTTTTGCGAGTCACCGCGGAGCAGAAGAAAGCCCTTTCTCGCTATGAGAACGATCGGTTTTGGATTGTCAGGTCTGTGCCGAGGGCATATTCTGCTGATAGGCATACCAATGTCGGGGATGGGAAGAGGAGGGGCGTGTTTGCAAGGAAGTCATGGCTTGTTTCGAAGACAAGGGTCCCAGAGGGAGTTCCTGTTGAGGTCGCGCCCACGACAGGGGGAGGGAATGTTGATCAATTGAAGTGTGATCTCTGCTACATGTGTTTGGTCTTAATTCCGCCGCTGGAGGTAGACGGAAGGGAGGTGAGAGAGCAGATGGGAGTGCAATGCAAGGGGTGTGAGCGGAACTGGACGAGAGAAATTGCAAAGGCGGTGGGGGCGGGACATATGCCACACTGCGGGAGTCCAATCAAGGAGCTGGTGGATAGGGTATATTCGAGAAGGGGGTTCATGAAGCATTTCGTTTGGTGTCGGAGGGCGCAGGAGTTTTGGATGGCGGAACGGCTGGAGAGGGAGGAGGAAAAGGGGAAGGGGTTGGGTCAGTTTGCTGTAGAAATTCACAAGGGTGTGGTCGCTGCATCAGGTTGAAGAGATTTCTGTTTTCAGAATGAAAGCTCTCCAACTTGGTCGGTCTCTATTGAGGGATGATCTCAAGGATGGGTGTTGAGTTTCGACTAGAGGGGTTTTTGCACTCGTTTCTTTTTTTTTACCTGTCTTTTCAAGAGCACAGGAGGAATCCACGGCAATGGCTAAAGATAAACAGAAGTTGCCACCCAAGGTAGCTAATTGGTCTCTTGGACGGACAGCTGCATGTCGTACAACCTCGAGTGGCCGACAAACGGGGCCAACCACATTGCAGCCCCACCTTGATCCGACAGCCAACTCAACAAAACGCATTTATCAGGCAGCCATGCCCCGCGCTCTGGTCCTTTCCTTTCCTCCGCCATCAACCTACCTTGTTGACGCCCGACCAAAGGCGCAAATGTGAAGTTCTCAAAACCTCGCGCGAAAGTCAAAGATGGTCCTTCCCGCCCTCCTCCTCCAGGCCCTCTGCGCCCCGATCCCGACTTCCCATGCGTGGCGCACTGCCTTCGAGTCGCTTCCCCAATCTGACACAGAACAGATCGTCGACGCCGGCCTGCATGTCGAGAAGCCCGGCGTCCCTCTCCCGCAGATCGATGATCTCGTGAATCTGATCAAATCCCCGGGGCTTTTGAGGGATATTGCTGAAATGATTGCCAAGCAACCAATGGTCTCAGAGGCTTCGGAGTTCCTCTCATCCAAGTTGCTTGAGCTTCAAAGTCTCGCGGCTGTGAAGGTCGATCGTCTCCAAGAAAGTGGAATTGCGAACTCAATGGAAGGGTTAGTTTGCCCTTGAATACCGGCTACGTTCCATGTTTAACACACCCAAAACAGGCTGGCAAAGACGATCCTCAAGGAGATTGAGAAAATCTTGCAGACCGCACGCGAAGAATGGGCTCCGGCGCTACGGGAGGCGTACGACAGGGCTTACACCGCCGCCAAGGGGCACTTTGTAGAGTTGGTAAAATACGTGGAGGAACATCCGGGAGAAGCAGCGCTCAAGATCCTTCTGACGCTGCTGGCATTGGGTATCTTGGCGCAGCTGATGCCGTTGTCGCTGGATGCGTTGGGGTTCAGAGTGTTGGGGCCGAGAGCTGGTGAGTCCGAAGGTTCTGAGCCATAAAGCAGGGAGACAGCGCTAACGACCTGACAGGTTCCTTTGCCGCTTGGTTTCAGTCAACTTATGGTGGACATGTCACGAAGGGGTCGGTCATGGCATATTTGCAGTCGTTGGGCATGACTGTGGGAAAGACGGGAGTGTTTCTGGCGTAGCCTTGACCAGGCACCGCGGACTTGAACGGGGTCAATCCTAATACAGACATCGCATCACGTGTACAAATATACTGGCAGATGGACACCACGTTGATACAAGAGCTATTTCGGCAACAATAGGAGTGTTCTCATCACCAGCCCCGTTCCGCTCTACGGGGCATTCACAATCGTCAAGGTAACCTCGGCCCAATCCCCACCCTCGTCCGTATTCCTAACCCTCTGCGCCTTATGCTCAATCGTCCGATCCTTCTTCACAGCTGTCGAGCCCTCCAACCGCCCATCCAGATCCGAAGTGCTCTCACTGGTTCCCTCGTAGAGATCAATCAGGTAGCTGACCTTGACCGACAAGTCCTTGGGGTCGAGCGTGAGGGTCAAAAAGACCTCAACACGGATCTCGCCGCCAGCCCGGGCGCTGAAGCTGACTTGCTTGACGTGCCCGGCCGAGGTGCCGAGGATCACGGGGCCGAGGGCATTGGTGCGGGTGAATTCATCGTCGCCAAAGGTTTCGTCATCGTGGATCTTGGTGGTGGCAGTGATGTGGATGGTGCGGGAGACGATTTGCTGCCGCGGGATGAGGGCGACGTCGCTCACGGGTGAGGTATCAAGGGGAATGAGCTCGTTTGGGGCCGGGACGGGAGAGGCTTGAGCCCAGCCCAGGAGAGTCAGGAAGACGAAGGGAAGGAACTTCATTTTTTTGGGGGTGAGCGGTAGCGCTTGGGACAGGAGAGCCGAATGAGGAAACTGGAAGATATCAGTGAGCGCTCATATCTAGCCCCTGGGCAGGAAAGCAGCGAGAAGCCCGTATTTGTACCCGCAACAGCGGCCGAGGTTCTCGGGGCAGTGGAACAGCAACGTTGCTGGAGTGCAGCGTAAAAATAGAAACCCTCCCAAGTGTTGTGTGATCTCACGATCTTGTTTACATAGGCGAGTTGGTAAATTGCCCTAACTAATAGCAATATCTCATACCGGGTCGGGACCAACCGAACATCAGGTAGCTCCGCGGAAGCACTTGTGGTTCACGACTTGTAGATAGACCGGCAGGTCCAGGTTGCTTGTGGTTCTAGAACACCGGGCTCTTCAAGGCAACCTGCCCGGCTGACATATTAGGGCTGAAGTCTTGGCGGACCCTTTCCAACATTAGCCGCGAATAGATTCGCCTAACTTTGCTCTGTTGTTACGTCAGAGATTTCCCGGTTGGCGGGCGATACGGGTAGCATACCACTTTGCGTCTCGCTACTGCGCAGGTGTACCAAAACGTAGACAAAACACCTGCGAGGCTTCGGATTTCAACATTGGCCTGCAAGTGCTCAGGGAGCCAACGCGAAGGTTTGCGATGAGAGCTGAGCCGAACTGTGGCAAAATTGCGTCACAACCAGGAATTCCTCCGAGTCCTTTGGCTCGATCTAGACAGGATAGGCGAGTTGTCAAGAATGCCAATAAGGTGGAATTAGGGAGTTATATTCCTCCCCTCACTAACCTCCTATCCACATATGAATACACCTGAGTCCTTCGGGAGGCAGGTACGAAGGCTCCGGCCATGAGAAAGGGCCCGTTTAACCAGTACGCTTAGCGTTACCAGCATTAGGAAGCAGGGTAGCTCGATATTCGTCGGGCCTCCTGTGATGGTGATAAGGCCTTTTGGAATGGATAAAGGCTATTTTAGGATGTGAAGTAAGGTCTTTTGTAATACAGCTAACGCCGGCTCACGTTCGGTAAACGTACTTCTTGATCTGCTTGGCAGCATGTTTTTGCACGGGGCAGGTAACCCCTCTCTTCCGGCCAGAGCCTTCGTACCTTGTGCGTTGCATCCTCAGTACTCGATCCCAAAATTCAAATCCAGATTCCACATCTCATACGCGAACCTGACAGCGTTTGGCGCGTACCCTACAAGTCCGTTAAGCAAGCCACACGGAACACAAACCGCCCCAATTCCGATGGCAACCTTTGTGCCATCACCGAGCTGGCTCGTAGATAGCTTCCATACCGCGGGAGAAACCGCGCCGCAAACCCCCATGACCATCAAATCGCCAGCGAGTCGCAGCAGGAACTTCCTCGAAAACAGCCAGTGCCCGCTTGTGTCGTCCGTGTCGTCCTCAGGTGGCCACCTATTCTGTTCTCCAGCTTGGAGTGCAAGTTTCCAGACGGTGCCAATACAGAGCGGTACGACGCCAGCAACGCCGATGGCGATTCCGATCTTGGCAATGTCGGTAAGTGCCGAGCTGACGAAGAGCCTCCAAAGCACGACACCGTACGTCGCCAAGAAGGCAAGTCGCAAGATAGCTCGTAGCATCCGTGTCGTGATTCGCTTCGCAGTGAGCGGCCTTTTACCGCGGTACAGAATTCCGACCAGCACGATAGGGGCAGACGACGGACCAGAAGATGAGAACTGGAGGCCGATGATGCTCAGCGCCGCAGCAATCTTATCGTTTGTCTCCAGGGCGCGCGTTGTGGCGAGCCCCCACAGCGCCGCGCCCCATGCGGCGGAAATAACGAATATTAATATGAGCTGCGGCAGGGATTCGGGTCTAGAAAGCATCTTGAGAAAGCGCAGGCAGTAGAACAGGGGTGGTACCACGGCCAGGGCAGTCCCAATTCCTATTCGTGCGTCTGAGGAAAGGCCTGAATGCGTGGCGACAAGCCACAACCCGGCTGCGAAGCCGGCCATGGAGCCCAGGAAGATTAGTAGGATGACCCAGGGGCGGACAAGTTGTGCTACACGCCGCGAAAGCGCAAAGGCGGCGCCCCAGCGCAGCGTGCGCACGGTCTCAGGGGTCGACACGATGGCGTGCGAGATGGGCCGGCGGAAGCGGACCGAGTAGGTCAGGAACGTGACGAACAGCGATGCAGACAGCCACATCCAGCTCGTGAGGCGTTGGTCAAACTCCTATTCTGGCATCAGCATACAGGTAAGGGGCCTATTGAAATAGGGGAAGGGGTGCCTTACAATGACATTCATGCCAAACACGCTGGCCACGAGGGATAGGGGTATGAAAAAGAAAGCGAGGTTAGTAAGCCGCGTCACCTCTTCCGCCTGCTGTATTGCCTTGCCGCTCTCAATGATGCTCATGGTCGCCGTCAGCGTCTGGAAGCTGCTGTCCAGCCGGCGGGCGAGCGACTCCATGTGCGTGCGCCTCGAACGGACCCGGGAAAGCAATTCGGAGCCTTCCAGTACATCCTCTAAGTAGCTCAGCGTTTCGAGCTGGTGGTAGAGATGGTTACGCCAAGCGGGTGCGTTGGTGCGCCAGCGGTCGTACGTCTTGGTGGCCATGGCGAGCTCCATCTCGTCCAGGGCGCGGCCGACGGCGACCATGAGCCGGGTTTCGTCGGATAGGATAAGACAGACGATTGCATCGCGCACCCAGGTTACCAGAGAGGAAGGGCCGCCCGGGTGCTTTAGGGACGCTTCCAGGAGCATAAGGAGGCGTGTGCGGGTTGATTCGTCGTTTTCGAAGCAGCGGCCATTTATAACATCTTGCGAGGGCTCGCCGCCTGCCCACAGACTGTATTTCACCTTGATGCGTTGATGGCTGTGTACTGGGTCGGACAGTACGATAACTAGAGGCACAAGTTGCCAGTGTTAGTTTTTGACGACGCCGTCTGTATTTGCGACCGAGGGAATGACTTGCCCCTTTCTTGTCCCGTGACATCCACCCCGTGGTACATGCACAGGGAATCCCTGACGGTGTGCCGGATGAATTGGAATTCCTGAAAACTAGGCTCGATAACCGTTGTTCTGCGACGCGGTCGTTTCTGCATCTCTGGGTCGTCCGCAGCAACGGCATCATGTCCGCTTCGTTTCCTCTGCAGATTCCCTTCATGTTCCGAAGCCGTCTCTCTCATCGACGTATACTCAAATATCGGATCATAAGGTCGATAGGGTCGGGACGTGTGAACCAGCTTCTCATGGTCAAGACTTGAAGCCGCAGGGTCGTGGTGATTGACGTTGAAGGGGTTTCCATCTCTCAAGCGTTTCTCCCGTATCCACACTTCCCGAACCTGGTTTGCTACTCGAGACCACTTGGTGATCAACATGCGGGTGTTGTCAATCTCGTCCTCGATCCTCGACAAGGTGTGTACCGCCTGCATCTCGAAGAAAGTATCGGGTATGTCTGGTAGAAGAGTCTTGAGATATTTCTTAGTCGCGCTGTCGCAGGTCCCTTCGATCAGATATACTGTGCCCTTGTCGAGGTTTTGTGTGGCCTCGATGTCAGTTTCGCCGCCGGCCACTCGGAGCCCCTGCCAAGCCACCGGCGGAACTCGGGGACCGGGCTGCACTTGCTGCACTTGCTGCACTGGAAGGACTTCCATAGTTGTAGCCCCTTGTAGGGCTGGATCCCGGGAGCGACACCAAAACAGGCGTTGGTGAAATGCCAGCTGAAACCGTCGACGCCTGAAACGACGCGTCGTCGGAAATGCGGTCGCCACACGGGCCGATGCGTTGTCATCAAGCGAAAATTAAACGCCAGGCCAATCATGGGTTGATGAGGCGTCGTACCATTCCATTTCCGCTCTCCCGCAAATGCTTCCCCTCATCACCATCCTCCGAGCTCGACAAAACACCCTTGGAGGCGGTAGATACCCAAGAGTTAGCTGCCAACATACGGGCGGGTGGTAATTTAGTGTAAGAGCATCCGTCAGCACCCTTTCGTTCTCATCGGTCAATTGGATTTCGGTGTGTGAACAATCGGCTTTGAGGTAGCCATCCCATCTTGACAACGGCCTTCTTATCAACTTTGACGCAGTCGTCTACATGTATTTACAAAGCGGGGAGCCTGTATGCCCGAACAAAGAAAAGCAAGTGCGGAATCTTAGTATGAGGCTAATCTGGGGTTCTCATTCAAAGGCAGTCCTGAAAGTCAACGAACTCGTCAAAGTCAACATCTAGGAGACTTGTCACAACGCCCTCTGTTAGCTGCTCCACCAACCCATTTGTTTCCGGGCCCCACAAGTCTCTTCCTTGATCGGAAATGTCTAGGCCCTGAGCTTCGCCAAAGGTTGCCGCTTCGCTGACCTGGTTCTCGACTTCCGGTGTAGTCATAGCCGCCCCTTGGTTTGCGGCCCAGGCATCATACACCCGTAGTCCCAGCTGCAGGAACTCCCTGACCTGCACCGCTATATCCGACCCTTGGCTTCCGATCAATCCGGACTGTTGAACGATCTCCGGTCCTTGAGTCTCTAGAAAATCCCGAAAGGAACTCATGTGCTCGCACAAGAACTCCGGATCAGCGACAAAAGGAGAGTCTGGCGGGGTCTCTCGGGGAAAGATAATGTCCCACATGGCGTACCACTGCTTTTCCGGTGACCCTCTGCATCTCCTAGTCAACAGCCGTCTTTGTGTTTTCGAAAGCCACCTTCTTCGGTATCTGCCGGGGATGCAGGTGCTGGATTGACAATGAGACTCTGATAGCTCGACCGTCCTGCAGTCGAAACCACAACGCTCGCAGTGAAAGCGGTCACTGTGCTTTCGCTTGAGGTGTTGCTTGACGTCGCGAATTCTCTTCAATTTGTAGCGAGAGCATTCGGTAAAGAGACCGCGGTCGTGTTTCCAGAATGGACAGGCCAGCAATGCAGTGGTATCGCGAGATGTGTGTGGATGAGACGCTACGCCTTGGGTAGGTTCTGAGCCGTCGTCTTCGTCGTCATCGGGCTGAGATCCCGCCGCTCTCCGGGGGGTGGTGCCAGAAAGGGCCGACACTGACGAGACTCCATGAACACCAATGCGACACCCCCGAGAGTCTGGAGATGACCCTGGCCCCGTGCATCGTTTTGGCTGTTCCAGCCAAGACAAGATCAAACGGACAGCATGACGAGCGTTGCCGGTGGCCTGCGCGAAGGCCGGTTGCACGTCTCCGCGGTATTGTGCCCACGGGTATCTGTCGTCGTCTTCGTCCTCCTCCTCGGCCTCCTCCTCGGCCTCCCCTTCGTCGGAACTCGATGTTGAATCGTAAAACGAGTTTGAGTCAGTGATTGTTATCTCTGTCGCGGGTGTAGCTGGGCCGTCGTAAGGGGTAGATACGCCACCGACGCTCCCCACATCGGTATCATCCATCATTGACTCAGGAGTAGTAGACCAATCTTCACCCATCATCTCATCACCGGTAGAAAATACATCGTACCCCCAAGTCTGCCAGGAAGACAACCTGCCAGGGTCCCTTGATCTGAGTGGCCATCCAGCAGGAACAATGTCCAGAGGCTGGTATTTCGCGACAAGGTCGACAGGACAGTCGTTGCAGGCTATGTGCGAGCATTCGAGACATGATGGTGTCGTTGCCGCTAGCCACTGCCCGGCCCAGTCGAAGCTGATAAACTTGTCGTACGCGCCTTCCAAAGTTAGTCTGGATAGGAGCTCTGGCTTGTTGGGCTTGAAAAACAGCCATGAGGATTTGTCTTTGCAGCTACACTATAGAACCGAGAGAATGTAAGTCAGCAACTAAGAGAAGCGGTGGTTACCATGAACTTACACAGCCCCACACAAGGTCATCTTCTAAGGTGGCTGTTTGTTCCACGGATCGTCCCTCGATGCCATGGTATGGAGTCGTTGCCATTGTCGCCACGACAAAAGATGTTTTGGAGAATCTAGTGAAAACGGGCCTGAAATGCAGTCAGATTGGACATGAGACCAATCCCTAGGAATTTTGGAGCTTCTTTGAAGCTGTGTTTGGTGATATCGCATGGATGGACGGGTTCAAGAACCCCGCACGCTGATTATTGGTGGATGAGCCTGTTGAGCACAACTGTGGTTTACAGCGGCCAACAAGGATGAGTCAGCTTGGAATCGAGTGTTGTCGAACCAAAATCCGGCCCTGCTCCAAGTCACAATCCAAAATCGCATCCCCACCTACTTACAGAATAAATAACAAGCTCGGCTATCCCATGATTGAAGTCATTCCTCTTGTGATGTGCTGAATATCGTCCTAGAGGCCTGCCCGTGTTGCCCTGGGGAGGAACTGATGATCACTTGAGGAGTGTGTCCAAGAGTACAGGTTTTTCCTACAATGGCAGTAGTTGACCTCACCTGTGATTGCCGCTGGACCGGTTAGGGCCGGTGCGGGCCAAGACCGGCTCGGGATTTTGTGGGTCAGCACGGGCCGGGAAGTTGTGGGGCTACCGACCAAAGCGCCGGGTCAACCAACAATTCGGCAATAACAGGCCAGAGCCAGCACACTTCAAACTGAGCAATCGCTTGTCTTAGGCCATTTCTGGGCGCATTCCCCATCGGCAAAATTGGCAAATGCGCCCGGTAGGAATGCGCGGACTGGGCAGATGCATGGAATGCGCAGGTTGCGGAACGCGCACTGCGACCAACCAATCACAGGGCCAAGGGCGGAGAAGCTGAAACCCCCAGGACCGTCCTCGGCTGTGGTGGCGTCCTTGCGTGGCATTCTTTCGTTGACAGTGTTCGGGCATCTCTGTGATTTTTGAGTCCTGCTCTAGGGCTGAACGGCACCTTCCACTGGAGGATGACCCATCCAGTGGGAAAGGCGCGGGAATCTCCGTCGACCACGCGATGCACGGCAAGTTCCGCATTGCACAAGAAACCGCCATATCATATATCTGGAAACTAGGCCGTCAAGCTCGACCGAAACTTGGTCTTCGTCGACGGTGCCCCCTTCTTTGAGATCCAGTCGACCACCTGTTGCTCGTGCCGGATTTTGACAAGCTTGTCTCAGCACCGCAGCGACAAGAACCCAACTATCAAGACACAATCGCAAGAGATATCAAGAAGGCCGGAAATTCCGCCAACGTCCGTCTCGCAAGGCAAAGTAACCAGCTGTCGAAACCCCAAGAACATATGGTGAGTTCTCTGAGAGCATCCGTTGACAGCAAGCCAAGTCAACGTGATTGTTCTTCGTACTGATCTTCAAAAAGAAAAGGTCCTTCCAGACGATAACGAAGAGCCGGCCCACAGACAGGGCAGGCTTGGCTTCCCCCTCGTTCGAGTCCTGGGTGTGGCCCGTGTCGGTGTCGTCTTGGCCAGGGAAATGTCAGCTGATATGTACGTGACCATATAGGGATGGGGAAGGGGGCTGCAGGAAGGGCACAGAACAGAATAGCGGGTTCACTTTCTCCCCAGGCTTCTGATTTGACGCCAAGCGAGCACCCATGTTGCTGTGGAATGGTCACTGGCAATGAGGGGCAGCTGCAAATCACTACCCCCGTCCTGGCAATGCCTGGCTGCGCGTTCTTAGCGGCGCGCGGAGGGCTAAGGACGGCCGGTCTCAAAAAGTGCAGAAAGTGCACTGGGCAAATGTTGGGCCCGAAGAAATTCCGCAACCATGTCACGACACCGCCCTAAGAAGGGGGTAGGCGGCCCGCGATTTTTGCCGCCGATTTCCCGGGATCTTCGTCCGCCTCAGCTTAGCTCACCGCCGACGATCGGGCCACAATCATCATCCACTTCACAAATACACAACCGATAACACCATTTGGGCGCGTCTCATTTCGCAACTCAATTTTCTCCCCTCTTGGTCATTTTTGGACATTGTCTCTGGCGAAGGGGGTTGCATGTACGATGCAACAACTCGGGAACGATGGCTCGCCTGCTTCTCTTGTTTCAGAGACCTCGCCCCTGAGCCAGAATACCTGGGCCTGTCCATTCGAGAAAGCCAGCCCAAATCAATTTCCTGGCTGCACGAAAGGATGGCGCGAGGTTCGTCGAGTGAAGCAAGTCATCCCCACCAACCGGTCGACAGTCGTTTCTAACACGGTGGGCTGTTGCGCTGTTGTTCCAGGGAGCATATTTACCGCAAGCATAAGCATCCTCACTGCCGCCGATGCCATGCTGTTTTTGAGTCCCAAGATGCACTGAACAGTCATTACATGGGAGACGATCGATGCGACACCGTCGGGACGACTCCGCCAGTTTTGACGTGTGGGATAAGTCAGGATGCCGAGACGCGACTTAAACGCCGCCCCCAACTGGGGTCTGACGATGAATCGAGGTGGTTTGAAGTTTGGGCCATCCTTTTCCCCACCCTAGAGCGCCCCGTTACGCCGTGTAAGGACATCTACCTGCCCAAATGGACACATAATGCTGACCTCAATCTCGACGGCAGTTGTTGATGGGCCTACACAGCCTGACGGGGTCACTGTGATGTCAGCGATGGTAACAGCTGTAACGCAATTTGCAGATTTGCTTCGCAGAGAGAATTCCGGACTGCCATGTCTCGTTCGTCAGGGAATGGCAGACGCTCTCGTCCAGTCCGCAAATACTGCGAGATCCGCAGCAGGCCCATCCAGTCCCGGGTCCGCAACTACTACCCCCAGCACAACACCCACCGGACCCCCTAACACACAGGTTGCAGTGAATCTGGTGATGGATGGCTTCAACAAACTTTTACGGGGTTACATCCAGAGTTTAACAGAGCCTGGCTTCCCATCTCACGTCAGTGGCCAACCTGACAGCGGCAATACCACGTCAACAAAACCACCTCCGAGAATCCCTACCCCTCAGCGGGAGCTCTGGCAGGCTCAACAGACCCATCAGGGTCTCGTAAGTGAGACGCCAGGCCACGTTGTCATCACTCAGCAGCATTTTACAGGCTCATTCCACTCTTTTCCTCTAGATGAAGATGCAACCTTGCTGTTCGCAGAGCCAGCGAATTTTCCATGGCTATCGCTTGAGACGAGGTCCTTTGACAACGCTAAGGACATACCGGATTGGGATATCGGGTTTCCATTTGCGTGATGATATAGACGGGGCACACTGGTGCGGATAGCCTCGTGGAGGTGGCACAATGCTAGGGGCTACAAACGGTAGATCTTGCTGCACGATAGAATCTGTTGCAGGTGAAAGAACGATAATATATTTGGCTTCTCGTCCGTTGTATTCATACATGAAGGACCTACGGGTGCTAGGCAACAAAATGCACAGCTTCCTGCAGTGCTTGTCGTTATGTCGGAGGACCCGGGAAAGCCTGGTTCACACCTGAACAAGGGCATGATCACTGAGAGCCGAAAGCGTCATTGTCGGGGGGGCAACAGTCCCATTCATTGGCCTTCCAGGGCCGAGGCGTCAACAGTTAACAGGATAAAAAAAAACCCATGCGCCAGTCCCGCCGAAACGAAAAACAGACACATAAAAAAGCCGACTCTGCCCAGAAAGACTCCCAATCCTTCACACAAGAGGCCCCACTTCTCCCTCAACTGCTTCCTCAAGACTCTCAACTTCTCCTGTACAACTCCCAAGTTGTCCAGCGGGGTGGCCCACTCGGCCAACACAACGCGCCACTTGTCCACCACATCGCCCCATTGTTCTGACGAATCGCCCAGCTTCTCCGGCAACTCGTCCATGCACAAATTTTCAGGCAGGGGGCCGGGGCACCCACAAACGCGTGCCGGGCAAGCCGTACACGGGGCGCACGGGGCTGCTTTGACGGGCGGGGGGCGAGAGCCGGGGCAGAAACCATTACGGTGACGGTGGCGGTGGTGATGTACTGGTCGAGGGCTGAAACAATTGAACAGTCAGATCTGATTTCGCGGTGCACCACCGACCCATAGCAAGGTGGGTGTATCCTTGAATGAACAAATAAAATCAATACTTACAATGATCGGGGAGGGCCGAGCAGTCGTCGTCCGAGCGAAGTTGGAGGTGGGGGGCAGTGGCGGGGCCGAGGCCAGAGACGGAGGCGGCGGGGAGGGGCGGCCAGGGCTGTGTCGACGAGAGTCGACACCTCACCTGCCGAAGGCAGGTAGCCAACGGCCAGGTCAAACAAAGTGGCGATCAGCCAGGCGAGGACGAACCTGGCCGACACTATGGCGGCGGGGCGGGGCGAGCGTGGGCGGGCAGGGAGGAGAGGGTGGCGCGGCAGGCAATGACGAGCCAGGGAGGAGGCGGCGACGCGGCGGAGCGAACGCGGGCTACCGGAAGTGAGAGGGGCGCAGGGGGGCAACGAAGAGCCAGAGAGATAAAGGCGGGAGGGCGGCGCAACAGGCGGCAACAGTCTCTGGTGACGGCGGTGAGCATGGGAGCGGCGGTCTGGATCTGTTGTAGCCTGGAGAGAAGTCAAGTTGAAAATTCTCGTGCGCGAAATGTTGGGAAACCCCAATCAGGGCACGATAAGTCGCTCTTGCCGTTTTGGGGCTGCCCTTCCAGGCTGTTGTGTTGGACGGGAAGGTGCCGGCGTAACGGCGTGGGCCCAGTGTAGGCAGTGTTTGAGTGTTCTTGCCAGTTGGGCCACCGCGCATCTCTCCACACGCCTCCCAACATCACCGCTCTCTTCAACTGTCAGATTTGGGAAGAAGTGGTCAACTTTATTTTCTACCAATTCAATAGCTGTCACTTCCTTGTGCCGACGCAAACTCAATCGTCTCTCACTTCGTGCTTACTGGCCATGCGGGGAAGCCTGGTAGAGGTCATGACGCGCCCGATCCTCTGCTGCTCACGAAGAGGTACCTGTGGATTTTCATCGAAGAAGTCCAACACCCTCTTTCCGCAACACTCCCTGACAACAGGCCGCTCGAGGTATCGATAGAAGTTTGGACACTTCGGAGCCTCACACCACAGCGCCTCTTTTGTCTTTTCATTTTGCTGCAGCCCATAGGAGTCCGGGTCCATAGCTTCCCACCACGAATGCCGAACGGTTCGCTATCCGTGCTGTCTTATACCGGTAGCCTCGACGACTCGATGATATTGAACTCTGAGGCAGCGTTGACCGGAAGGACATGATACTATGTAGATAGTATATCTATTAGTGTATCCAAGTCTAAAGCCGGTCCCATGGCTCAAGACGGCCACTACCTTGTGGCTCCCGGCTTCGAACTCCTTGTCCGCGGTATCCGAGCGATCCTCGGAGTTGGCACCCTCCGAACCTAGGGAAACGAGTCGCTTGGATGGATCGGCACGACAGCAAGGGGGTGTGTGCTCCGGGCCATGTGAATTTCGCATCATGGACCATTGATGCGACTAATTCGATGGATACTTCAGCCCAATGTCCAGGCACGAGCAGCGGTTCGGCTCGAAACACCTCAACTCAGGAATGTTAAATATCCCTGGACCGGCTTGTGGGGCGATATGCTCGGCGACGCCTTTGCGGAACTTTTCAAGGAGCTGAACCATGTCCTCGGCTATGACGCGCTTTCCAAGTGTCTCCTCTGGAAGAGTAAGATGGCCAGACCATTTTATATCCAGTACCACGTCGAAATCAGAGCGGTGCAGTGTGGCTGTTGGGTAGATGCTGAACCCATCCTCCTCCTGAGACCTCCAGTTGCTGTGTTTTGGCAGATGATTTGCATGCTTGCACACGACCAGAACGAAGGTGGTGTTGTTGTTTGTCTACAAGCCAATGAGTTGCCTTCGGGCCGTTAGAATCATCTTGCGGGTGATAACTTGGTGCTCACAGAGTCGTATGTAGCCCTCGTGCCCGATGCAGATTCGGTTTTCGGAACTCTTTGCTCGCTATTTTGTGGAAAATAAGGCCCAAGGGCGGCCAACCATGCAGGACTTACAGTGGAGATAGTCGTCGGCCAATTTATAGGTTGGCTCATGCATCCTGGTGTATCGACAAGGGGGACAGAAGTCCTGTATCTTGTCCCATTTGATGAACCACCAAAAGGGGCTACAGCGGGCCCGCTTCTCGAATTCTGGACTGGGACGGAGCCAAGGAAAATGAGGGGAGACCTTTCCAAGGAGTCGCGCTTGGTTGTGACGTTGCCAGCCATGAAAGGAAAGGTCGGAAAACAGCCAGAGGAAGATACGGCCCGTGCGGCAAAGGCATTGGATGCCTGTCAGGTCGAGAGCAGCCACAATCCCGAGGAGCACCTCCTCGGGGACGTCGAGAAGTTCACGGGCCATGTCGAGCATACTTAGGTAGTCCTCACCGCCTCCGTTGTTGCAACTTCTTCAACAACCCATAGGCAGTCGAACACAGAGATGAAGGAAAAGGGTCGGGGGAGGTGAGTGGGGGAAGAGAGTTAGCTTTATTTGCGTACGCTGGAAGTCGAGCCGAAAGCGTAATCGCGTGTCCACTAAAATGGGCTCATGGTTAAAAATGCTAAGTCTATCACATGTGAAAGCGACGCGGGCATGCTGGGCGGCCATCCGGGATCGAGGGGGTTTTGGTTCGGGGGGTGGGTAATGACAGGGCATAGACACACGCCTGCTGTTTACGAAGCGGAGTGTTTTCGCAATGAAAAATACAAACGGGGTGGTGGCCTGATGAACACCAGCACTTCAAAGGGATAAACGGTTGAGTTCAGCGTTTCAGTCAAGGGGTTCCCACTAACGTCGTCGTGTCGTTATCTAGGTCCGTTTCAAGTAATTAGCGCCCAAGTCAATCGTCCGAGTCATATGGCCCATAATTGATAAACTCCTCCCCCGGAAAGGTACCCCCACTTTGAGCCACAGCGTCCCTAGGCCACCCTATCGTATCCCTTCTATCAGCATCTCCCTGTTCCTCAACCAGTCCTGAAGCTATGTCTCCCACGCCTGGTTCATCCTGGGCTGGCGACATGTCTGGAGATGACATCCTAGGACCACCTGGGCTGTCCATTGCCTGTATGGCCGTACTAGCATGCCCCATTGCTGACGACCACTCGTTATAGATCCTCTGCAAACCTAGCCGCAGTGAGCGCTGGTTATGCCCCTCGGTGGTAAGCAGGTTGGACCCATCCGGGTGGTAGGCAGTGCCTTGTATGATCTCGCTGCCTCTGCCGAGAAAGAACTCTAGAAACGAACTCAGATCCTCAGATAGAGACTCGTCAAGATAAGGCGAGGGCGGCCTTGGACTCTCAGGGAAAATGACGTCCCAGATGGCGTACCACTGGGCTTCCACAGTCCCGCTGGCTCGCTTCTTCAAGAAGGCCTTTTGGGCCTCGGAGAGCCACTTCCTCTGAAACTGTCGAGAGTTGCAAAGCGGAACGACTGAAAGATGGGTTCGGAGAAGTTGTTCGTTGTGGAACTCTCTGCCGCATCGATCGCAGACGCAGAACTTTGCGTGAGCTCTCCTGAGATGTTGTTTGACGTCTTTGATGCGGCGCAGCCTGTAGGCGAAGCACTGTCGCCAGTCGACGCTGTTATGCTTCCAGAACGGGCAGGCAAACAGAACGGTCAGGTTGCGGTAAGAAGACGGAGGTGCAGTCTCAGCTTCGTCGCAGGGTTCCTGTTCGGGTTGCGGAGATACCCGGGTGCCGGCGGGGGTTATTTGTTGATAGGAAGTGCTTAGGCCCGACGGAAAAAAGGGGTTGGATGGCCCAACGTTATAGTGTTGAGTGTGACCGTTCCCTGGAGTGCCTGATGCAGGTCTCTGTCTCGAATTCCGGTACTCTGTGAGGAGCAGGTCCACAATCGGGCTTGAACCGATGGAGATGGCCGTTTCGGGCCCAAGACTGCAGATATAGTCCCCGATGAGGTGCCGTTCCAGGATGTAATTGTCGTCGGTCTCACGGTCGTCAGAGCCGGATTCTGAAGTTTCGGCATCCACCGTTGTAGCGGGGCTTGTTCCTGGGGTTCTCGCGCCGATATCCGAGGAAGCCAGGCTTTCAGGGGAGACGATGTCGTATTCGGAGTCGATCATCATTCCCTCTGGGGTATTGACCCGGAGTGATTCGGTAAAGTCGAGAGGAGGGCCCGTCCCAATGACTTCAAGACCTGGCTCTGGCAGAGATGTTGCCCAATCTCGGCTTGTGAATGGCCATTCGGACGGGGGAGGATTTCTTGGTGGATCGTCGGCTCCAACGTGCGCAGTGCGTCGCCACACCACACACGCGTCGCAGCGGTTGTGAAGGCACTGGCAAGCTGGCGTGGCGGAGACTGTCATGCCGGCGTCATGGCATTGGCACTAGAGGGGGGGCGGGGGGGTTGCGGTCAGATGACAGTTCACTGGGAAGTTTCACAACCGCAATCTGAGTGGTATGTGTTGATCCCAGTCACGATGACCAGCAATGTAGTGCGACTTGAAACACTTACACACTGCCACAACTCGAAGGACGACCTTTTTGGTTTCGCCGGCATGATGAGAGTGGGTATATCACTGGAACGGAAACGATTTCTTGGTCAAATTGAATGATTAAGGTGATGACTTCTTCTCTCGGGTGATACCACAGGAAGCGGCCGCGTTTAAAAGACCAGAAATAGGCGTTTTGACTTGGACACATCTGCGCGCTCCTCGGACAACCGTTCGCGTCGTGATTGGTGCATTCCCTGCCAGCCAGGTTCTTGACCCTGGTCGGCTAAGGGGTGGCCGCTCCCATTGGCGGTGGTTCAGCCAATCATAGCTCGGCGTTCAAATGATCGACGTCCACCCCAACACAGTCTCCTGTTTTTGGTACCCCTATATCATTCTAGAAGAGAATATCTTTATGCACCGCATCTTACACATAACCCTTAACTCTTCACAACACCGCCACTACTGCGGCAGCCCCTGTGCCCATTTCGTTTGAGGCCTCTTTTAGCTAAAGGGAGGTATTAGAATTAGTTGAGAAGGCCGTGAAAGTTATCCTTAATACCCCCCTTTAGCTGTAAAAAGGCCTCCGGCGTGGCGGTAATAGGGCCTGTCGCAGTGGTGGCGGTGTGTTGTACGTGGGGATACCTTGCATATAAACGGATAATACGGTGCAAATTGACCTTCTCTTCTAGAATGAGCGCCGCCTCCTGATACGCCGTGTCTTCAAGCGGATGTCTCTTCCTTTCCAAGTTCCCACTCGTTCCTCAATAACATACCGCCGAATTCGAATCGCTGTCGGTTCTTCCGAGCATGCATTCAAAAGCCCAGGCAGGTGGTCCTTGATAACGTCCAAGAAGTCGGCATTCTTGGGGTACCCCATTCGCCTCAAGGCAACTGCGTGTCTCATCTCTCGGAGATCGAGCAAGCGAGAAAGATCGTCACCTGATGTCGGCAAACTGCAGTATTGCAGACCACGTTCCCATGGAAGAAGTGGCGGGAGCATGGGGTCAAGCTTTCTCCACCATTGTGCCCAGATTGACGCCGCTGGCCAGTGCTTATGCCGTGCCAGCAAAGCATTGAATGCGACCATTATGAGTTCCAGTTGGTCATTGAAGTCAGAGTCCTCTTCTCGAAGTTCCATTTTCGTCTCTTCTGACTGGTGAGAGCATTGAAACAAAGCGTTCATTCGACAGCAAGTGTGAGCCATTCCCAGCCGACTGAAAACCTCAAGGCGACAAGCTGCCGCCACGTATTTTCGGGCTTGATCGAACGAAGCATCGCAGTCATCGATCCAGTCAAAGACGTCATCCTGGATCCGAGCCCACGTCTTGATCGTGCTGTAACCCCCTAGCACCGAAATCATGTGAATGGGAAGACATCCGTTGGTGGAACAGTAGCACTCGCAATCGTCCTCGAGGTTCCGGTCTCGACGGGCCACCACTGAGATTAGACCGCGGGGTGCTCTTTGGAACCGGCTTCGAAGCCCTGAGGTATTTGGATCGAATGTTGCATCGCTCCCTGACTCTTCGTCGCTGTCAGGAGGGCTTCCGGAGGTGAAAGAAGTCTCGCTGCTTTTGGATTCACCCAGAACTGTCGGCGCCGAGGCTCCACGGGAAGTATAGCTGCTGGCATATGAGGCGGAGGAGCTGCCGATGGGGGAGCCATCAGACTTCAGTCCCAGGTCCCAGAGCAAATCTCGAACCTGAACATTCTCGATATATTGGTTTCCAGGCTTTCCGACTGTCTTCAAGGCCTCGAGCATCTCCAAGAAGTCCTCATCGTCTCCCCAATTCCACTGAGTCCACCGCCGCTTGTCGTTGTAGTTCGTGCTGTACAAGCAAGCAAGGGCGAAAAGGGGCCGAACCCGAGTGCCGCCGAGATGCAAGGCGCGAGTGACACAGGCGCCGTGCCTTATCATCCGGACGATATATTTGCATGCGCTGAGAGGCCAATGGTGAGTCCGATTGGTGAACAGATGCCCGAGTGCTATGTCGAGAGGTGTTTTGCCAGAGCGATCCCAGGCGTCGATTTCGTTGAACCCGGCTCCGTATAACAGCCTGTAAAGTCGTCCGGACCCTCCGGTAAAGGCACTGAAGCAGTGAAAAACAGGTGCAGTTGTGGCATGCAGTATCGAAGGGATCGAAATTCCAATACTCTCCAACTCCTCCACCAGACGGGCTGCGATAGAATCCGGGGGACGTGTTACGACAAGACCGAGCTCTGTGAGAATTCTCGCCGGTAGCTTGGTTGTAGCAAGCCTCTGGAGTTCCATCCGTCTGGTAGTGAGAGTGCTCACAGTCCAGTCGATAAGGCGTTTATGAAGTTCTGTCATCCCCAAGGGGTTGTGCTTCTTGCTAATACTTCGGAGGTGGTGTTTGGTTATGGGGAAATCGGATTCTATCATCACCTCCGCAGATGAAACGTCGTTGCGAAGGATGACTACCTCAAAGGCGAGTTTCACACTGTACCCCGCGTTGCAGAGCATCGAGAGGCCTTCAGGCCACCCGATTGCGCATTCGACAATGGAGAGCTCACACTCCCAAGAGCCCTCATCCGCTGGAGGGAATCGCCTGATCGACAGCGCCACTTTGGCAGTATTCCTCGACAGAATAGCCTCGTGGAGGGGTGTAAGCCCGGCGTCTAAGGCATTCCTTTAGCGACCCTCAGGCGTATCAAGAGGCAAGGGAGGGTCAACATACCAACAAAGAAGTTATAATAGTTCCACGACCGAAGGGCGTGTGCTAGGAGGCGGGACCTGAAATCCACGTTCGAGTCGCGGCCATAGGCATAGCCTCCCAAATTATAAAAGTCCATCTCGACGCTTGGGATGATGCGAAAAGGGAACGGGCATCGATCCTCGACAGTTGGCACACGTTCCTTCGATGGCTCTGGTCGTAGAAGCTGGTAGAACGCTAGGTCGGACACGGTTGGGTTCTTGTGTGGCCGGAAACCGTCTACACTGGTATGGAAAATCACTGTGAAATGGTTATCGATCCAAGCGGCGTCCCGGCGGATGGGACATATGGCACCGGGGTCGGCACCCATGTCATAGAGGTAACCAGATAGCTCGTGAAACTGGTCCTTGAATATGTGTCCGTAGTCGGAAATAAGGCTCCAGGAGAATACCACTTCCTACGATGGAACCTGTTAGTAAGCCGCAACTTTTACGACCTTTCTAACTAATCCCAATACCCCCCCCTTAACTGAAAAGAGGGCCTTAGACATGGCGGTAGCAGGGGTCGCCGCAGGAGTGGCGGTGTGGTGAAGAGTTAGGATTATGTGTGGGGTACGGTGCAAGTAGACGTTCTCGAAACAAATCGGAGGTCTTACATGAAGAAGTGTGTTGCCAAACTCATCCGTGTCTTTGGGCTCTGCTGCCCCTGATGTGAAGAGCTCATGCAGTCGTTTTTGAAGTGATCCAAGCCAATGGGACACAAACTCGGTTCCTAGCTCATCGACGAACGACCTGCGATACTGCAATGTAGACGTTGAATACGATTCGGTTATCTGAGTCGAACTGCCGGATCTTACAAAACAAGTCGCCATGTCCACATCGTACTTTCGAGCGAGCTGTAAAATCGTCTCGTATGTTCCGCATTTGACATGGGCGGCACACAGCTCCTCAAACAGCTGGAACGCAGGTGAGTCTCGGCGAGACACGATGCGGTAAGGCCTTAGTACTCGTGACGTCTCCCAAGTGCCACGCCTTTGGATGGAGCTGTGAAAGAGCTGAATCGCGCGGTTCATGAAGGGCTTCATGTTCAAGCAGATCATGTAGTCCCTTCGACTGTTCTTGGACCAAGATAGGGGACAAGTTGATGCGTGGAATGCGACCGAAGAGTAGCGTGTTGTGACGGGGCCGATACGTCTGAACGATGTATCTCTTCTGGTCTGGCAGCAGCACTCCATGCCAAGCGGTGGGGATGCCCGTCTTGGAGGGGCTGCTACGAAGGGGCTGGTTTCCATTCTAGATAGCCTATCAGCTGCGCTTTGAAGATCTGTTGGGTATTCAGCGAGCTTTCGGTAACAGGCTGCGGCCTAGCGTTGGGACATGGAACTGTCAGTAGTCAAATCTAGCAGGGGGTTGGGCAAAACAAACTTACAGCCTCTCGTTGCTCGACTCGAGTGGCAACCTGGAGGCTAGCCCCCGAACCTCCGGAGAGAAGTAGTTGGTGGAGGGAATGGGCAAGGGCCTCGATCCTGTCGCTGGACTCTTCAACGCGGTTCAGACTTGCTGCAAGGGGTTCCATCTTGTCGGCAATCTCCTTGACCGTTGTTACTGTCTCTGACACCGAATCGTGGATGGTGTCAACCTTGGGATGCAATGCGTTGACCTGAAGTTGAGACAGGGAGACGCTCATGGCAACTCCTTGGAGCGATTGGCTTAGCCGATATCAGCAGGGATGGACTGACCAAAAGGGGCGTTGGGGTTGGGTACCCACCCAGTTGACTCAGCCAACGTTATTCCAATGACCTGGAGTTCGAGCTGCAAATCTTGTTTGAGTCGTACTAGTCGCTCACACTCTGCCAACATATCCTTCTGTTTCGAGACCGAAACCAATGCTCGCCACACACGCTGGGTTCTTGAGTCTGTGAGCGACAGCAGGGTCGATTCGAGTGTTCGCGTCAACTCCCCGGCACTCGCCGCGATGGTCTTGAGCGTCTTTTCGGATCGCTCAAGTTGTGTCGGCGTCGCCTTTGCGAATACTTGCGATGCATTGCGTTGCACCTCAGAGACAAAGCCGTGGAAGTTCTGGAGGTCATGGTGAATATCGCGGAGCCTCTTCGGGACGTCCTTCAGGTCCATGGCAATGCTGTAGATACCGACGAGAGTTCTGAGGCCGGCATCGGCCAGTCCGATGGCGGCGGCGATTGAGCCGAGTGGCTCCATGGTGTGGTTCTTTGAGTGGCTTCAGGTGAGATTAAAGGGAAACCGACGAAGCCTTGGCTCACAAAGCGCGCATATCAGTCAGGGTGTTGCTGCCTACGCTCACGTGTTGAAGTCATAGCGTCTCCGCAGCGATCGGAGGGACTGATGCATGCTGTATATCCAATCAAACCAGTCCAAGCCAGTGAGCGTTAACTTGAAATCATGTTGCCCCGCACTTGCGCCCTGGTTGAACGCCATTGGTCCGGCGATCAACTTTGTCGAGAGGGACCACTGGCCAAATGATATGTATCTGATGTAAAAACTATCAGCATGAATACATGCCGTCAATCGCTTAAAGTCCCGCCAAGGCCTTCAAAATGGCCCTCGCGTCCCCCCTTACCTCCTCGACAATAGCACCAGCACTCTTCACACCCCTGACCAAGCCGATTCCAGCGCCGGCATACGTTGCTGTTCTTCCCTCGGGACCCCAGGCCTTGTCGCCCTCCTTCAGTAACTCATCATGCCTCTTCTTCAACTCCTCAAACTCAACCCCCTTTTCCTTCTCCTCCCAGCTCTTATTCACAATCGTCCTCGGCGACCACTGCTGCGGCCACCCAAAAGTCCCCCTCAAATGATTGTACAAATGTGTCCTGACTGTGTTTTTAGCCCCATCACTCGCCCTGACCACCTCATCCTGATACCCCTTTTTGATCCTCGCCTCCTCCGACCCAAGAAACCTCGTCCCCATCGCCGCCCCCTCCGCACCCACCCCCAACGCAGCGACCACCCCCCTCCCATCAATAATCCCCCCCGCCGCAACCAACGGAATCCCAGTCTCCCCAATCGCATCCGCAATCTCCGGCAGTAGCGTCACAAATCCCACCCCATCACTCGCCCTGCCATGCCCACCCGCCTCAGCCCCCTGCACAACCAACACATCCGGCTTCTGATCTCCTCTAACTGCCTCCAAAGCCTCCCCCAACGTCCCAATCTGCAACCATATCCTCGTCTCCGGACTCACTCCTCTCAACCCCGCAATCCATCTCTCCGTCTCAACTTGCCCCTCCCTCGGCGCAAACAACCACGCCGCCGCAGGCTTGTACCGTCCAACCGCCTCCTTCGCAGCGTCAAGGTCACCATTCCACATCTGGAAACCAACCCCCAGGGGTAGTTCTGTCCCCTTGGCCGTACCCGGAAATGTGGTTGGGAAAGGCGCGGCTCTGAGGATTTCGGAAGCCGAATGGAGATCTTCAGCGGTGGAATGGGGAGTGGCGCCGGGACCGATAAAGCCGAGCCCGCCGGAGCGGGCGACGCAGAGGGCGAGGTTAGGACCGGTGAAGACGCGCATGGGAGCGGAGATGATGAAGGGTGGGATGAGCCAGGGGTAGTGCGAGTGGAGGAGGGTGCGGTGGGTTAGGGATTGAATTTGGCGGAGCATGGTGGGTGACGATCCTGAGCCGATGTTCATTGTTCGGGTGGGGAAATTCCAAGGCGGCGTTTTGGTGTTTTTGATGTGAGGTTGGATTTGAGTGATTGGTGATCAGGAAGGGATGAGTCGGCTACTTCCGAGGAGTTGTCGCTCGCGAGTGCCCCGCAGCGCAGCTTCCGTATCGCATGCGGGCCGGTGGTCGGGAGTGACGTAGGTGGTTGCTGACTCAATGACAAATCATGGAAGGTGTGGGTAAATTGGGAGTGACTGCGGAGAAACGAACTTCCAGGAAAAGGGGTATTTACCTCCAAGAAATTTGCTCCATTTCCTCGGAATTCTAGTATCGTTGTGATCTACTCCGTGGGGGCACGAAATTTGAGGCACTTGCATTTCCGCGCCTTGTGAATGGCCCAGAACCTTCACAGCCACAGGCTGAAACCAGTTCCAGGCTCTGCAAAAAGCTAGAATCAATGGTTGCGTGTCTGGCGAGGGATTCGAGGAATCACGAACCTTCAATTGTTGCCAGGAGGAATCCTCCGCCTTGAATGGGCGCAGGTCTGGCTGCAATGTTGCACTTGGCGGGCTGGACCGCAGCTCCAGATTGGTCATCCTTCAGCGCTAATGCGACCTTCCCTATCAACGCACATATCGCCTAACTGCTTTGGATCTTAGCGGCACGAGGCGGACCAAGTAAGTGATGATCTGCTTGCATTGGAAAGTCCCGAGGGCGCAGTTCATGGAACTTTTCGTGGGGCGTACTCGTCGGTCGGGACTCGGAACCTGGGCATCAACCTCAACAAAATCTTTATTTCCCCTCTAGAATCTCGAGAGTCGCCTTATTCGTCAATTTCGCAGCTGATGAGGAGAGGAGGAGAACCTAGCAGCAGCCATGGATCCACTGACGTGTTTGAGCATTGTGAGCAGCGCCGCACAGCTGACCGATTTCATCTTTCGTTTACTCCACTGCACCCGGAGCATATACCAGAGCGGCACAGGACATGAAGATTCCATGGCGAGTATTGAAGGAGTGATGGCCAGCCTAATCGAGCTCAATCGGGATGTATCGACCACAATTGAGCGACGTCTCCTCGACCAAGGCTCCAACGCGTCGTCCAGAGATGACGGACCCAGGGGAGACGAGCCCTCTAGAAGGATCATCGCGACTGCTCAAGAGTGCAGCGCCACCGCAACTCAACTCATTCGTCTCCTCGGCAGTCTGAAAGCGGACAAGGCAACCCTATGGAAGAGCTTTCGTTCAGCTCTACGGGTGATGATGAACAAAGAGGAAGTGGAGAGGCTCTCCTCTACCGTTCTCCGACTGCAAGGGAATCTTATTGCCCACATGCAATTTGAACTACTGTACGTCCCAACCACTCGTTGACCCCCTGAGACGGTACGAACAAGAGCTGATGATATGCCTGCCACCTGCGGACAGAGAGTCGCAATCTGATCTGTCGACGTCTGTTCGCAAGTTGAACTCGTGGTCCCAAGGCTGCGATTCCAACTTCGGCAGGTTGGTCGACAAAGCAACCCAAGACGTCAAGGCGTACTTCAGCCTCCACATACGGCCGCTCGAGGAACAGATCGAAGAGATTCTGGATTCGAAGGTTTTCGCGAAGCAGGCGTTGCCAGTGGTACGAGAGGCGTTGATGGACCACATGCCGCCTTTGTCTCAGCGGATAGCCGACCTTATCCCACACGCAACGGCCGCTATGGAAGGCATGGAGTTCTTGAGGAAGCTGAGCTTTGGGGAAATCAGGACCCGCCACGAGACCATCCCTGACGCTCATGCGACGACGTTTGAGTGGGTCTTCAAGAACCGCACGCCAGATGGGTTGCATGACATCCACTTTGCGCAATGGCTCAGAGCAGGCCGCGGCATGTATTGGGTGAGAGGGAAGCCTGGGTCGGGAAAGTCGACGCTGATGAAATTCCTCCGTCAGCACAAGGAGACCAACGCCAACTTGTGTCAGTGGTCGCCGCAGGAGAAATTAGTTACCTCCAATCACTTCTTCTGGAATGCCGGCTCGGCGTTGCAGAAGTCGCAGGAAGGCTTGTTTCGAACGCTGCTGTTCGACATTCTGCTCCAGTGGCCTGAGATGATCCCCGAGGTTCAGGGGCTGCTCTCGGATGCGACGGACCCATACAACCCGTGGAGCGCCACTGCTTTATCCCGTGCCATTCAGTTCGTCATCTCCAGAGGCCTGCCCGTTCGATTCTGCTTTTTCATCGACGGTCTTGACGAATACGAAGGCGACCACGTCAAGCTTATCGACGTGTTGAAGCTGCTGGCTTCATCTCCGAACATCAAGATTTGTGCTTCTAGCAGGCCCTGGGCTTGCTTTCTAGAGGCCTTTGGCAATGACGCACAAACGTCGCTCAAGCTCGAGGAGCTCACGGCTAGCGATATCCGTCGCTTTGTCAATGACCGGATCGGCGGAAACTCTCATTTCCAGCGATACAGCAACAACGCCGAATACTCGGCACTCGTTGACGAAGTTGTTTCCAGGGCCAACGGCGTTTTCCTCTGGGTGGCGCTTGTGGTGAAATCCCTCCTTGAAGGATTCACATACTCCGACCGGATAAAGGACCTGCGGCGCAGGCTTGAGACCTTGCCGACAGACTTGGAAACATTTTTCTCTCACATGCTACGATCAGTGGACAGCTTCTACCAGCAGCAGTCGGCGCAGATCTTTCTATTCGCCACCGAGGCCGTTGACGAACTCCCGGTTATCTTGTACTCGCTCGCCGACGAGATCGACGGAGATGCATCGCGCATCGTCGAGGTCCGCAATGATTTGACGCTTCAGACAATTGAAGAAGATGCCGAAGAGATGACGCGACGGCTCGACGGCCGAACCAAGGGCCTTTTGGAGGTTTTGCATGTCCCTGAATCCGGCTCTCGTGCTGCTGTTTCCCACCCCCACGCTCGCTACCGGGTTGGGTTCCTCCATCGAACGGTTCGCGACTGGTTGCAAGCTGAGAACGTCCGTGAGGCCTTTCGAAAGCAGGCAGGCTCCGACTTTGACGCAAGCCTCTCTCTGGCACAAGCTTCTACCGGGTTCCTCCGGCTTCTGATGACGGCCTATCCGACGGCCATGTCGGAAAAATCGGGAGCTTGGCTCGACAGAGAGCTGGCGATCATCGTGTTCTACATCGGTCGTATCGCGCCTAGTGCCAGCGAGACTCACGGTTCAGAGCTGATGCGCACGCTGCTTCGACTCGTTTCCAGCTTCATGCAAAGTCACATGAGAGACAGCGCCTTGGATGGCAAGCGGTACGTGCTACTGCTGCTTGCCGTTCGGTACCGCCTATTATGGTACGTCAGAACCGCGGAACCGATTCTCTTGACCACAACAAAAAGGGCAGAGCTGCTAGCCAGTGCTTTAAATCTCATCCCCGGGTCGGCATCTCCGGGCCACGCCTGCATGGGTGTCAGTATTGACATTGTTCGGCTTCTCCTTACGGAGCCTGGATGGTGTACAAATCCCAACACGGCGCAAATACCGGGGGGTTTCCTTTGGGAAAGATTTCTGCACAATTTACAGGAAGGAAGGGAGATATTTGGCCTTGAGCATCCCGAGCTCGTGGAACTGGTAGCTGTCATGGTGTCAGCTGGTGCCCGGTTGAAAGGTGCCACACCTGAATGCACAAGGTGGATGAGAACCCACCTGTTCACCCCTGACGACTGGGACTATATCCTCAACAGCCAACCGCAAAATTCGGCACGACTGGCTTCATCATTTTCATCGTCTCCGACAGTGGAAGAGAAGATTGTGGAACGTGCCAGACAAAAGCGAGAAGGCAGCAAGGGGGCTCGCGGCCCAAAGAGCTCAAGCGACGGGACAGGCTCCAGTTGCAGCTCCCTGGGCGATACTCGAAAGAAGAAGAAAAAGAAGAGTTCGATGACACTCTGGCCATGGAAGTAAAGAATAGATGAAGGATGGATACTTCCATGGGGCGAGGCGAACTCGGAAAGCAGTTATAGGTACCAGACAGAGCGTCCTCCCGCTTGGCACTTGTTACAGCCCATTCACGACTATTTCCGCCAGATTTAGCACTCCTGGAGTAACTCACTGCGGTGGCCGTTGGGAAGCCTGACGCAGTCATCCTCGGAGCCTCTCTGTCTCTCTGCGAGAATTGCAGCGGATTCTGTGGGTTGAGATGTGGTCAACTTTCTGACACTGGCTACCTACCAAACAAGGACGCTCACCAGCGGGGACAGCAACTGGAGCTGGAGCTGCAAGAACGCTCGAGGCCAGGATGGCGAGGATGCAGACAAAGCTCTTCATGGTTAGGTACTTGGGGTATGGACGCGGATGATACAAGGTGTGAGTGGTAATGCGTAGAAGGATGTTGTGTATTCGATGCGGAGAGTTAGGAACAAAGCAGAACGAACACCTTGCCAGTTTATACAGTTTTAGATGATCCTCCTGGTTACAGCGTCTTGGCCATTGGCAACCTCGACTGGCATTTGCATCCTTCCAGCTGCTCCCCCGTGCCGATGTAGGCTCGCCGTTCGCATCACCCTACCAATGCCCATTTGGCCCTTCTTACAAATATGACTCGGAAATGCAACAACGTGATGCTGATGGCTGCGTCAAGCAGTATTTCCACGATGTGAACCGGAATACAACCCTATTCACGGCCTACACGGATTGATCGCCGATTCCTACCCAAGGATTACAGGTGAAGACACGGCAGAGTCGGAGGCTATATACTCCAATCGGCTCTTGGCGCGCTGCGCCGCACAAGGCCTGATTTATTGTTGTCCTGGTAAGGGGACCGAGTTTGTTGTGGAATCCTAACTCTGTCACACGGCTTGCATCGTGATTTGTAATCTTAGCGGAAATGTTTCCGACCCCGGCGGAAGGGGCGGCACAGGAAAGCGCTGAAACTACTTACTTCGGAGTAACGGAGAAGGCTCCAAACTCCGCCATCAAAGCTTCGCCTTTATCGACTCCTTCGCAGCCTCGATGTCCTCCTCGGCTAGCCGTCGGGACTCCTCGAAGCCCCTGATCTTGGGCCCAGTCATACCCACCCAAATCTTTAACCACGCAGGGTCAAATTTGGGCAGCACTCGACCGGTGGTCCCCTCGGCCGGGTCACCTGCAATCTCTCGCAGGAAGTCAAAAAACTCCTGGTAGTCGGGCGCAATAGAGTAGTAGTTCTTGCCGCCCCCTTTCAACGAGACCCGACGAGCTTCCCATGCCTGCTGCTCACTGATGGATGGCAGTGCACGGGCGCGTCCTGCGAGGTGTCGAGCCACAGCGACAGCTTGCCATTCGTAGACGCGGAAGGTGAACCCTCCACCAAGCTATTCTCTGTCAGAACAAACCCCAAGGCATGGTAGGACAGCACTCACCATGCCGACATATGTAAGTGTTTGATCCAAGGTGTCAAACGTGTGCTGATAGACCCCAGGCAACCGACGATACGCCTTTAAAATTCGTCCCTGAACCTGCGGCAGGAAAGGCAGACTGAAAGTGTACCCCGTGGCAAAGATGATGTGATCAGCCCCTTTCACCACCGACCCATCCACAAAGTGAATATCGCCAGTCTCCGCATCAAGCTTCGAAATCTGCTTCTTCACCTCGATATGCGGATGCCGAAATGGTGCCCACCCAAATGAAGGAATCGGATCCCCCCTAAGCGAAGCAATGACGGGGTGTTTGGCAAAGGGTAAGATCTCATGCACAATTTCATGCGCCGACACCGACCCTCCGACGACAATAACTTTCTGCTCCGGTTAGCATCCCCCCTCCCCTCTCGAACACCACCCTAATGAATAACTCACCTTCCCCTTATACTCCTCCCCTTTCCGAAAATGCTTACTATGCACCACCCTCCCCTTCCACCTCCTGTCAAACTCCAACAGCCCCTCCAACTCCGGCAACCAAGGCACATTATAATGCCCACTCGCCACGACTAACGCGTCAAACTTCTCCTGCCACCAGTAATCCCTTCCCGCGCCCTCTTTTCGCAAGGTGAGAACCCACTCCCCGTTCACCTTCTCCGCTCGCTCAACCGTCGTAGAGAGTGACAAAAACTTGTCATACCCGCCGCGGAGGAAAATCCCTTCGACCCATTCACGGATTACTTCCCGGTGTCGGAACTGTGCGCCGGGTCCGTACTTCTTGAGGACGCGCTCAGATAGGGTGGTAGGGAAGGGTTCCTGCGTGTAGGACATGATTTCAGGGGTGATGTTGGAGTGGAGATGTTCATGCTGGGCGGAGTCGGAGAAGCGAAGTTGATGCGAGTTGATGGTGTCGGATTTGGGGGTTTCAATGGGAAAGGAGGTGGGGATGGGGATGGGGAGGTCGGCTTGGTTGGAGAGGAGGGCGGGAAGGGAGGGGATGCCGGGGGGGAGGTGGGGGGTGTGGACCCTGGTGGTGATGTTAGTGTTGGGTGGACAACAGAGGGAGGGAGAAGGAGAGATACCAGGTGCCGCCTATGATGGGGCGACGGTCGAATACGCGGATGGTGGAAAACACTTGTTCTTTGAAGAGGGCGTCGGTGGTGATGGCTCCGGCGGGACCGGCTCCGATAACGGCAACTCGTTGGGCTTTGGGTGACATGATGATTTTCCGAAACAACGATAGAGAATCTTAATGGGGGCGAAGAACACAGTAAGGATGAGGACTTCAAATATCGTGGAATAGATTGCGACGTCGTCTTTTATATCCGACATTCGGAATTAAACGCCTAGCTTCGTGTTGCGTGCTCAGATGGCGTCTTCGCCTGCAGCCATTGCGTGAGGGCCCTCCGGTACGTGACAGTGGTGTCACTGAACCAACATCCGTGGTGCATGTCGATAGGCAATGGGCCTTATCAGCTGTGATGCATTGTCGAGCGTCGCTTCGGTGAGTTGGAGTTTTCGTGTCAATAAATATCCCCATTGTTTCACAAACCTTAGCTGTCATTGTAGGCAGTTAAGCATATAGAACAAGACTAAAGCCGTTGTGGGCAAAGCAAAAGCTGTGTCGTATCTCATTCAGTTGCGCTTGGTGATAAAATCGTGATGGTGTTGCTCAGGGGTTTGGTATTCCCGTTGATCGCTAGAGGCCCGTCCTCTCCAAACACTCGCCCCTTACTTGATCACAAACCACTCCGACTCCACCTTTTCACCCGTAAACGCTTCCCCCTCCATAAAACCATGGCAATAAGCCTCCCCAACATACTCCCACGGCTCATCAGCTCCCTCAGCCGGCCTCAGGATAGCAGGGTGAGAAGCCCCCAAAGGCACCACCACAACGTCCCCTTCTCGCATACCCACCGGCCCAAGACCGACATGCCCCTCCTCCGAGACAAAACACTTCCTCCCTACCTGCTGAAAGAGCACCGACTTCAACGTACCTATTTCCTTGCCGTAACCGTGCGGCATGCCAAAGATACCGTGGTAGAGCATATCCTCCGACTCGGGTCTCACCGCGACATAAGGCCACCCGCAGGCGTACTTCCACAGCCGGTACACACAGATTAACTCCACGGCCAGCCTTTTGATGCAGTGCACGACACAGTCTCTGATCCTCCCCAGGAACTTCCGACCTTGCGTACCCTTCTCCCTCTGAGGATCAGTAGCAGCGGCAACCCCCTCACGCCTCCTCCCAAGAATCTCAGGGAGCACGTCCATCTTCAACTGCAACTCCCAGAGCGCTCCCAGTAGCGTCCTTCCCTCACCTAACTCTCTCCCCAACAGAGACCGCTCCGTTGTCTGTGTCAACCCGTGCCCGCCCGTGCTTGTAATCCACACCGCCTCGTCCACGCCGGCTGCAGACGGGATACTCGCCGAGTTAATACACTCCGCCGCGCGCTGGCAAAAGTGCTGCACGTCGCGGAAGAAGGCAAATATGGACCTAGCCACGACGTGTTTGTCTTCACTCGAGTCGGCGAGACAGCGCAGGGAGAGTTTCATGTAATGTTCGCCAACGGAGGTGATGGCGCAAAGGGGGAGGGCGCTGAAGCGGAGGGTAGTTGGTGTAGGGAAGGTGACGATAGTGATGGTAGTTGTGTCGTATTTTATGGGCTTCCCCGCGTTAAAGACGGGGAAGCAGCCTTGACGGTAGCCGTGGGGAATGACTAGGTCGCTGGACCAGTCGGGGACCCAGGTGGGTAGGTCTGGGACGGTTTTAGATTCGATCCGGGAGAGGAAGAGGGTGTCGATGGGAGGGGCTGGAGAGCGAAGGAAGAGGAGTCGGGTGAAGGAGGTGAAGATGGTTGCGGTGGGCAGGGCGTAATCTGTTAGGAGCTGAGTGGCAACGGGGTCGTCAGTGGGAGTAAGGCCTTTCAGGGCGTAGATGTAGTCTTTGGGGTCGGAGGATCCGAGGCGAGCGGAGGGTCCTTGAGCCATGGTGTCGACGTTGAAGCGGATGACGAGGTTATCGAGTCCGCGCCGCATTGATGTGGTGTTTGTCTGACTGGGGGCTTGGAGGGTAGCAACACGTTCGTTGAAGATGCGGAGGAGGAGGCTGCTGGCCATGTATGCCTTGTGTCTTGCCTTTGTGTTGTGCCACTTGGGGTGGCCGGGTGTTGGGGGAATGTCCCGTTGGCGTTGTGTGACGGCGTTCGCGACCATGTTGAACTCGAGCGCCACCCCCAGCGCCTCGGCCGAGCAGCTGCGCCAGCCGCACACAAACACCATGTTATTCCCGAGACAGGCTTCCTGAACGATCCATATGCGGCGAAACCATCGGCGCATACACACCTCGAAGAATCCCCGGTGTGGAAACCGAGCCCAGTGTTCACGCGTCAGCGTAATCATGGCTTCGGCATCCCGCGCCAGTGTCTCGTCGTCGGGAACATCGGTGCCTCTCTGCATGGCTGTTTTCATGAGAGCGGATACCCGCTCTGGATTCTGGACAAGTCGATGAAGAATTTCATTGTCGGAGATGCAGGGGATATAGTCAAAAAGTTCATCCGTGTATCTCGTGGCCACATCGAGCCAGGCCACAACACATCTGCAGTTGCGGTAGATATCACCCATAAGGCCGACCTGCTGGCTCCTCTCGGCGTCATCTGCCTGGTTGATACAAATCTGGTCGATAAAGAGCGGAAGTTGAGACCCCTGTTCCTGCTCACGGAGGTAGCGAAGGGCGGTGGCCAAGGCCGGGGAGATGAGCAGCTGGCTTGTTCTTCCATCGGCCTCTTCAATGACGATGCTGACCATGCCCTGTCGTACATACGGACTTGGCTCGATTGACCCGCCCCAACAATAGGACAGGGCGTTGTAGTCACGGCCGTCATCGAGATTCATGACCGCAATGCGACCGCGCAGGTCTCCAGGGAGATTATTATCGTCATCTTTGCTCGGGAGCAGCTGGAACACCCGAAAAGACCGCGTGGCTGGTAGAGATCCGTATTGAAATGATGGGGAAGGAACTGGCGCTTGCCAAAGGGATACGCATCTTTGGAGAATGGGAAACATGGTGATGATGTCCTCGGAGCCTGAGGGGTTCACGATATTGTTTGACGAAATGAGGAGCTGGGGACGGGCTGAACTCGGCTGTTTCAAGTCCTGCAGCGTGATTTCTTGGCACGTCTGCAGGGTAGGAACGAAGCCGCAGGCACGCATTGGGCCTTGCCCTGGAACCACAGGATCTGGTGACAATCTCCCCTTACAGAGACTAGAGCTCAAACAACACCTCGTAAAGTCAAGCTGCTTAAAATCATCGCGAAAAGACATGTTTTTACCGCAGGACAGGAGAGGTTTGCTCTTGCGCATTCAGTTAGCCAAGGGTGGGTCTAGGACTACCCAACCGACGGCTCGCTAGCCTTTAGAACCAAGCTAAAAACCGGAATGTCTCCCGCTACCCTTAGGGTATCCTCGACAGCAGAAGCTGAGATTTTGGCCAGTTTACCCCCCACCATAATATCCACCCTCATTCTTAGCTACCGCGAGTTCAGGCACCCGCTTCTTAAGGTCCGAAAATGCTATAGACATTTTTCTCTCCTTACCTCCAAAAAATAATGTCTGCTATCCGGCTATGGCGTGATAGCTCAAATATCCTAGGGATTGGTTTCTCGTCCTCGCAATCACATACAACAAAGAGCTTCACATCTGTCCCTTCCAGCCTCGCCCGTAAACATACTGCAACAGCCATCTGGTATTTGTACCAGCTGTGAGGCTTTGGCAATAGGAACAAACGGTCTGTAATACCCCAGAGCGACTCTGGAACAATGTCTGTGACTATGAAATTCGGGTTGGCGGGAATGTGGAGTGCAAGCCTCCAGTAGACTTCCAAGGCATTGTGAGCAACAGCGTGGTCGGTTACGACATGAAACGTGGATATGTCCTCCAGCGTGCCGGTCTTGTCAACTTCAGCAAAGTTCCAAAACCGGCGAGCGGAAGCCGTCCATCCTGGCAGAAGAGACCGGGTCCGAGTTTGCGGAGGAAAATACCTCCAGATTAAAGCCTCGGCGGCGATCGCCGCCTAGGAAAAGCCCATAGACATCATAAGGACCGCCCAGCCCCTTCCATGTGAGGAGTCTCAGGCGAAAGTCACCAGAAAATAAGACTCCCTTGTTTGTTACCGTAAACTTGTGGAATTCAGTGATAAATGGGTGAACATCCAAGCTACCAGGGAAGACCGCAGGTGACAGGGCAAATATACCGAGGAACTGCTGCACAGCCAAGGATGCTGCTGGAGAATCCCATGCGAAAATGGCCAGGTCGGCGTTACGCTCGATAATCTCTTCCTGCAATCGTCGAAACGAATGCAAACCTTCACCGTAGAGTAGCGGCATATTTGATGTTAAAGATGCCCAGGAGGCAATACGCCATATCCTCGGTTTTAGTTGTCTTGCGAGATGCTGCCCAGGACATGCGCTTGGCGATGCTGGCGTCCTCAAGTCGATGTTCACTCCAGATAAAGCGTGGCTCGATCCTCGTGACGGACCGCAGAAGATCGGTGAACCCGTACTTACTGCCCAGCCGTACACATTCACCAGAAAAGAAATCAAGGTGGTGGGGAGCGAGCAATTCCTGGAGGGTCCAGCCCCGTGTAAATCATCGGCTCCGAGTAATGCTGTTGTTCAAAGCCTCCTACATCCGATCAACACTGACGGATACATCGGCAAGGCATACGCAGCAAACCACGGCCGTCTGGTACCAACGAAACATGGAGTTGATGGAGCCCGGCTTTGCCAGCGACATTTCCGCTTTCCCAGTCCTGGAACAAGACCTCGTCTTTTCCCACGTGTGCGAGAGAATCGCGTATGGTGGAATATCTGTGTCAGATGAAAAATCCTCCATTTTCCGTGTCTTGGCGTTTATAAGTCGCATTTTGATATCGGTTGAGGCTCGCAGCCCTCATGCTGACTTTGTTGTTGGTGATGTGGAAAAGCGGGGTCGTGAGCGCTAGGTGGGCGTCGACTGGGCAAACGTAGAGGTTCCAGTCCTTGAGAGGTCGTGACCCTGTAGGACGATAACCCCATGATTGCGATTACTACAAAAACTCCGATTCCCGGTTATAACACTACCTTAAAATTCTTGGGTATGTCTTCTTCAGGTTCTCGACACTGTCCAGCAACAGAAGCCGGACAAAACCTCCGTCGAATCCAACAAAGTTCCCTGACGGAATGATTGATGCAACGTCCTTATCCAACCGAAGAATTCTATTGGGCCCTTCTCGTTTGCCCCAGACGATTGATCGATCCCTATTTTGAAACCAGTCCAGCGCAGTGCGGCTGAGACGGGCTAGCGGCACAGGGACATCATGGGCGAAAATGATTGGTTGGAACAGCGGCCGTTTTCTCTTGGAAACTTGAAAGTTCAGGGATACAAAAATAAGATGGACAATCTTTGCTCCGAGCAACCAAGGGGTAGACCTCTGACCTCACGCTGCTAAGCCAGCTCCGTCATGACTGTCCCGTGTGTATAAATCAGGAGTTCGATCATCGCGAAACTCCGTTGGGGTGTAAGGTTGTTCCGCCAAGATTTTCACCTTCACCTCCAAGTTCAACTGAACCAACATATTCGAAGCTAAGAACAACCTCAACATGCATCTCTCCCCATCCCTCATCCTCGCCACCCTCCTGGCATCAGCCCTCGCGCAAACAATTCCAAACCCACCCTGCATCGAGGACTGCATCGACAAAAACCTCAATTCCTCCCACTGCGACGGCGGCGAGACCGGCGAAGCCCTGGCCCAATGCACCTGCGCCAGTCATTTCGCTGGGACCAGACGTTTCGATTGTGTCAAGACTTGCTCAAAGGAGGACCAGGCAATCTATGCTGGGAAGCTTCCTGCGTTGTGCCGTGAGCAGTTGCTTCCTGGGATTACGGCTGTGACGACGGGGAGTGGGAGTCCGACTACTACTGGTGGCGGAGGTGGTGGAGCTGCGACTACGACGACGACGACGACGGGTGGTGGAGGGGCGGCGCAGACGAGTAATCCTGCCGCTGCTGTGAGGGTTGGAGGCGTCGAGGGGGTTGTTGCGTTGGGAGGGTTGGTTGGGGGGTTGCTTTTGTTGTGAATGTGAAAACAGGGGTTTGGAGTTAGATTCAGAGCACACGCATGGAAAGAATCGGAACGGCTATTAGCTTTGGGCACTTTGATGATGACCTGTTTGTATGAGAGTGCTCCTGAATTTAGCACGACAAGACCTAAAGCCCAACGAAATAGAGCTTCAAGGTGTGTCCTTTTCTAGCCGACTTGCGGGCAAGACGCCCAATGGAAATAAGTCGGTGCGTCAGCCCCGACTGCGGGATGCCGATCATTTTCGTGGGGTAGCCCCTGATCGGAGATGGGATTCCCGATTCGGCACTTGACCGGCGATATGCGGGGATGGCCCCATGGGCTGCAGACTTTGGAGCCTGGTGCTTTTTGAATCACTTCGCACATGTCTGGGGAAACATGGTGCGAGAAACGTATTTGGCTCAGTTCTTCTCTATCCTCAATCCTTTGGTCGGAAGTAGCCCACACCTCAATGCATTCCCAGGAAAGCCTTGCTTTTCTCGGGGGCAAAAAATACCACTTCGAATGCCCCTTTGCATTTCAGCCCATCCTTACCGTCTCGGAGTCAAACTCATTTTCTCTAACCGCGTACCATCCACAGCACTCCGAACGCGAAGGCAAGGGGCCAATCCCACGGACCCTGACCACCAAGTGCGGTAGCACCCGATTCCTCGTCGGCCCGTCTTCTTGCATCTTCCCCCCTTTCTAGATCGTGGGTCGGCCAATCAAACCCGCAACCCAAACCGCATCCCGAGGCAACCACGCGCAAGAAAACGTTGAAATTAGGTGTGGCGGTCCACCACGACCCCCCTTGCAACCATCTAGAACCGCCCATTGAACCGCTCCACATGCCCAGCCTGGTACTGTCTGTACGCAGGGTGTCCCTAGATCCGTCTTCAATGTAGGAGCGTAAGATCGGGATAACTTTCTCAGATGGAGCTGCCCATACCCCGGTATAAGTCAACCCGCACACCACCTTGTCGTGCAACCTCGCCTCTGACCTACCCGCTCGCCAAGAGCTGTATAGGGCAGCTCGTCAGGGTCGGTAATTTGATTGTGATGATTCACAGCGATGGGTGTGACATTCTCTATTTTTGTGGCATCGGGTGCGATGCCAGGGAGCTCGGCTCAGGGGTATTGACGCTTTCCAGTCGTTGGCTTCGGTGGTTCGCGGGGTAGGATGTCTTCGATGCTGCTGTGCTACTGTTGATAGCTACAAAGGTCACGGATACAACTTCGTCATGCAATGGGAGATGAGCGAAGTTGTCATCATGAACCGGCTCGGTCGAAAATTTGCCCAGGAGTAGGGGCTAAGGTCGTCAGGCCATTCTCACTTACCTTGAGTTGATATATGTTTGAGCTACTGTCGTCTTTTTCCTAGGTTTTCGAATTACACCTTCCCAGCAACGGCTGATGCTGTCAAGATTGCTTCACTCCTTTGCATCTTGAACCACACTCGTTTCCACCCTTCGCTCGCTCAGCATGCGAGCCCTTCTTTTCATCTCCGCCCTCACTGGGCTTACCTTCGCTTCTGCCTCCCTCCCAACCGACTACGTCGACCTCGAGCCCATCCCCCGCCACCTCTGGGACCCTGAACTCATCTCCCTCCCCTCTGACCTCTCCCGACGCGACGATGTCGAAGCCAACGTCACCCTGTCCGACCACGAGCAAATGCTCTGGTCCACCGGCAACAAAACCGGAACCAACCACTCGACCATCGTCTCCCTCGTCACCTGGACCCCGCAAAGCCAACGCATCATCGACATGGCCAAGTTCGCCTGGGAGCTCCAAGCCGTGCGCTGCACATCCGACATGATGCTCCAGTTCCGCCACAACATTTCCTTCCAAGCCGCCAAGCGCGAGTGGGAATGGGTCAACTTCAACACTATGCGGTCCTTCGTCATGGTCGCGGATCACATCAAGTGCGGAAAGAACTGGTCGGCTGATCCGTGGGTTGTTGGCCGCGCGGTGTATCATGCGCATAACCTTACCATTTTGCTGCACGCTGAGAAGTCGACGTGGAAGAAGGTGACGAGGTCGTATATGCTTGATTTTGGTGAGATTCAGAGGGGGTCTCCTGGTGCACCCGGAGGGCCTGGGGGACCAGGCGGACCGTGGCCTCCGCATCTCGCGAAGCGGCAGTTCGACTTCAACTTTGATGGCGCCTTTACGCTCAATCTTGCTTCTTCCTGGCCGAGGACCTTCATCAACAGGACCTGGTCGGGCACCAAGTTCTCCGTTACCTGCGCAGACTGCGGTGTCCAGGGGGCTCTTGAGTTCGCCGGGCACATCGAAGGCAGTGTCTTTGGCGGCCTGGACCACCTTATGCTCTCCGCCCGTCCGTTGCAGCTAGGCGCCGCGCTGAATCTCGAAGCCTCACTTTCTGGCTTTTACAACTTTGCCGGCAAGGACTGGGCCAGCGACGAGTTCGAGTTATTTTCCATCCCGCTGCCGTCCGGCTGGAGAATCCCGGGGGTCTTGACCTTTGGTCCCAACGCCAAGTTGCTGGCCGGGTACGAACTCACCTCCATCGCTGGGCAAGCGACTGTTACGGCTGGTATCTCTGCCAATATCCCTGACAGCTCCATCGCCAAGCTGGATCTCATTTCCGCTGAGAGGGTCGAGGTGTCAGGCTGGCTTCCGACTTTCAACTTCCAGCCTCCTACACTCACCCAGGGTGGGATCACCGCCAAGGGGAAAGTCTGGGGGAAGTTGGCCGTTGCTGTCAGTCTTGAGATCTTCGACGAGGACGGGATCACCGCCGATGTATACGTCAAGATCCCGCTTTCGATTGAGGCCGAGGTAGGCTACGACGAGCTTGGATTCTGCGAGGGAAGCACCGAGCCGTTTGGGGCCTCTTTGGAACTGGATCTGGGCGCTGAGGTTGGACTTGAGGCGTGGAAGGAACTCAATGGGAATAAGGATGTCTTTTTCGAGCAGATCATCTTCTCGGATTACGAGGTTATCGAACTTCCTGAGATCTGCATCTCGTTTGGGGGTGCGCCCGAGGGTGCTTGTCTTCCCGACATGGACAGCGACGCGGTACGAGCTTGGTACGACAACGAGGTGAATCCTTACAGGGGTGATGACGATGACGATTTTGCGGCCAAGGCCAACACATCGGTTGCTCCGGCGCATGCGGCACGCTCCCAGCTCGAGAAGCGCGCCAAGGACGATGCCGAGTGGGATTACTACAACCTCGACTGCGACCCGCGCAACCGCAAGGCCGGGCAGCATTCGGACTACAAGATCAAGCTCAAGGGGTATCCATCACCCACCGACATCCAGGAGCGCGGCGAGGCGGGCTTGTCAGTGCCCATCATGAAAGTCGGCATCGATGGGTGTGCGGACCCAACCGTTGTTGACGCCTGCGTCCCAGACAACTGGGAGACTAGGCAGACTGATGACGAGAGGGATCTCGACGGCGTGACGTCTTGGAATAGCGAGCACGTGTACGAGGGCAACTGGATTCGCAACTTCCTTGACCATCTGCAGAAGACATATTTTCCTGGGGACAGCGGGTGCTCGCAGATCGCGGACCTGTTCGATATTGGTGAGACGTCGGGTTACACCAGTCAAATGTTGGACTGCATTGGAACAAGTCGGACATACACGGATACCATGACGCTGTTCCCGCTGAGGGAAAATGGGTATAAGTTTAGGGTATGTCCCCCAACTCCCCCGCCCTCATCAATGTTTGACTTACACGATAACAGGCCTTCTCCCCCGACATCACCACCATCGACACCGGCTTCGGTTCCAGCGGCTACTCCATCCACAACGGTGTCTGTGCCCTCGGCCGTCTCGTCGCAACATGCAGCTACATGGAACTCCCCGAAACCCAAGAACGCCTCAAATTCTCCATCAAGGCAATGGACACACTAATGACCACCATCGACAATGATGCATCTATCCCCAAGCCCGGCGGTCTTCAAAGCTACCGCGCCGCGCACCAGCAGTGGTTCACGGAGATGTACGGGAAGGGTATTTTGAAGCTGCAGGAGCAGTATGTCACTGCGGCTAGGTATCTGACGGATCCCTCCCGTGCTGCCGAGTATGGGGCTTTGCCGCAGGTTATCAAGGACCAGGTTGATTTGTTGGCGGACCCTGCTAGTGGGGGCGCTGAGTCCAGAAGGCTTTGTGGCGGGAGTTTGGTGTGGCCTGCTTGAGCCTGGGCCCGGAAAGGGGAAAAAAGTCGAAGAATTTCTGTAACGTAAATCGATTTGAGTTCCAGGCTTAGTGCATTGCAGGTTGTCCCCATGACATCCATGAACCACACAGCGCCAATTTTCTCTTTTTGGCTCGAGCTAACATTCGTCATCGGTGCCAGACACGCGTTACCATGCGTTGCGAGACATTGGCGATGAGGGGTGTAAGGTTTTGCCGTGATGCTACAGTTTAGGGGCCAAGCCCAAGATTAGATTGGTCACAATGCTTTGTATACCCTGTAGGTTCCCTAAATTACTACCTTTTATCATTTCATTCTGGAAATCCGCACTAATACAATGTTAGCGACACTCCAATATGGGAAAGAGGCTCTGAGAGAGGCGACGTAAAGGTATCAAGTGGTATCACCACCAGTGTGAAGAGGTGATACAGACGCGTCGATGTAGAGGTGATTACAGTACCGAAATCTGGCAAGGAGGGGAAAGACTTCAGCGCTGAAGGAATTAGCAGGTTCACGGTAAACCTTAACTTTGTTAATCTGACTGCCTCTGAGTGTCGGTCCCACTCTTCCAGTCCAATCGTGTAGTCTTCGGCATTGCGACGCCTTGGATGGTACGGGAGCCTCACTGACTTCTTCTTCTTCTTCTTCTTCTTCTTCAATCTGTCCGAAGTGTCACCCGAAAATTCTTAAACGATGACCGACCCGCTCACGATTGTTGGTACAGCAGCGTCCGTGGCTAGAATCCTCGATATTCTCTCGAGGTCCATCACAGTTGTCACAAAGTTCGCCGAGCAGTTGAAGGACGCCAACCTTGTATTTATCAGTCTCCTCTCCCAGCTCCAGATCTTGCGTGGAACTTTGGCAGAGGTCCAGAACTGGGCGAAAACAAACGCCGCAGAAAATGCCTATCACCAACTCACGATAGACCTGGACTCTATTCTTCTATGCTGCCGTTCGCTAGTCTCAAAACTGGACGCTCAGCTGAAAAGTCTCGATCGAAACCCAACTGGTTAGTTACGCAAGGTTGCCAAGGTCAAATTGGTGCTCAGCGGAAGAAATATCGACGACATCCAAAAGATGGTTGCACAACAGGTGGGGGCTCTGAACCTCCTGCTCACGGCACGCAACAGCAATGCCTTGCTCGAACAGAAGCAGCTGCTCGAGAAGAACAGCACAAGGGCTGTCTTCAAAGTCGTTGAGAGGGCCTCAGCTTCCCTCGTCGTCCATTGTGACGCGAGTTCGACGCAGTCGGCTTTTCAGACAAACTCTCTAAGCTGTCTCGACTATATAACTTTGATGATGAGCTACTCAGCTCCAGGGTCTATGAGCGTGCGTGGTGGAGCACCATTAGACTGACATTGAGACTGGAGAAAATCAACAGGGTGGATCAAGCAACAGCGGAAAGATATACAAGTATCGGGAGGACTTGGAAAACGTTCAAGGTTTTGTTCTTGGGTGAGTCACAATCGAACTCAGGAGTGTCCCTATTAAAATTCTTTCCATCACACTTTATCTCCTACCCAGGCATATCATCAACATCCAAGACAACGCTGCTAGGGCAGATGCGGCTGTGCTGGGGGAAACCACGCGATAAGACTGTCTCGGAGTTAGAGAGGGTGGGATGGAAACCTGTTATCCTCAGCAATATGTGCACATATGTTTGGGCGACCATCGAACGTGTGAAGGACTCGGGCTCCAGGTTTTCAGCTAAAGTACAGGTGAAATTTTTTTTTAATAGAATACTCACCCGACTAAATAGCAGCAGCGCGATAAGAGGGGTCATTTCTGTCCTTTACTAATATCAGACGGCGAATTACAGAGTCACATTGACAAGATCCAGTCATTGTACGATGCTCACCAAGTCAACTTAACCGGCGACATTGACCTCCCACGAACCCTGTTCCGCCCCCTTTACGAGCTATGCCGCAGCCAAGAGTGGGGTGAGGGACTGCTTACCTGGCCAAGCCAAGATATAAATTTCCCCTAGTGAGTCCAACTTATCACGTTTCGCCTTTGCGGAAGAGACATCAAGTAAACCGGTACTTGCGCTGATTGCGAGTGATGCCACAGCTTCATGAATGACCTGGACCGCATCTTCTCCCCAGGCTACATACCAACTTACGTGGGCCTGCTCAACACAAGGTTGCCATCCACCGGTATCAGAGAAAGCATGTTCAACCTTGACCAGCTTTCATATCACGTATTTGATGTGGGCGGTAATCGGTCGAGCAGAAGAAATGGATCCATTGATTCGAAAACGCCGACATCATTCTCTAACAAGTGCATCTTGGGACATACCATGAGACCCTACCCAAGGACCCCCAACAGAATTAGCTAGGGCAGTCGCTCTGCATTTTCAATACGTGAGCAGCCGCCACTGATTCTCCAAGACCTCGTTCTTTCTCACTTTCACCGGGATGGACGTGGTTGAACAAAAGATATCACGAGGGCAGACACTTCCACCCGAAGAGACATTTCCGTACGAAGGGAATCCCACGGACGTTGTTGCCGTGCGAGATATGGTTTCGTCACGATTTTTAGAGGGCAAATCGGCTCAAAGACACATTCGCGTCAGCTACATTACTGCGAGGGATACAGTGCAGGCTCAGGAGATGTTGCAGAGGGTTTGCGAGGTGGCGAAGGAAAGTGTGAGACCCCTGGGGGGATACAAGGGCGGCAGCATAGTGGCAGGCGTCTAACTACCTAGGTAGGCGTGATGATGCCGACTCCTTATGCGCTTGCTCTGACAAGGACTCAAGGAGAGGCTACCTGCAACCCATCCAACAGAAAGCTCCTGGCTACGGCCCAGTGAAGCATAGAAGAATATGTAAACCCCCGCCCTGAATCGACATCTCACCCCACAGCAAATAGACAAAGTCAGGGCCCCAACCTCAGTCATCCTCTACAAAGCACCTCGGAGGTCAGGAACAGCGCGCAAACTAGTTCAAATGCAACGAATTGTTAGATCACATTCGGTGCCAAGGGCCCCGAACCCCCCATCTTGGTCCCAAGTCATTCAAGCCCCTTCAGCGCCTCGGCCATACGGGCGCCCTGTCCGCAGACCCCAGTCCTGGATCAGAGACGTGAAATCCAGGACGGGGAATGAACATGTGCTCGTTGGGGTGCTGCTGAGCTGGCAACGGTGAGTGCGGTGTTGGGGTCGGCAGCGGCGGTTGGCAGATGGTAATGCGGGTGCCACCAGCCCAGAAGGTTCGAAAGCGATGGGCTTGGTGCTGTGTTTGCCCATTGACTGGCGTGTCCTGACTTTGTTCGTGCACCGCTGTCCCTTGCTCTTTGGGCGTTCTCCGCGCCTCGGTAGCTGTACCAAGTGAGGACCCCGGAGCCCACGATAGGCTGGAAGGGTCCCGAAGTTCCTCGTCGGACTGCTATCGCAACGAGGCCAGGTTTAGAAACAGTGCTCGTTGCGCGATTTCGTGGGCGTTTGGGGTCCCTGAACTTGGTAAACCATCAGGGCTGTCAATAGGGCGGTCCTCAACGTCGTCCACCCGAGGTCCAGGGTTGGCGATATCGCAGCTGGTGGTACCCCTGCGTGCAGGCTGGAGCGGCACGCGGTGGCCGGCGAGACCGCCGCCCCTAAGCCTTCTGGACTCGGATAAAAGGTCTTCGGCGGCGGGTTGAAAATCCATAAAGAACTGAAGGTCGGACGGGTTCTCGCGGGCAGTGCCAGGGGGTTGAGCAACGGTGTCCAGCCCAGGCTTATCGTGAGTGCCACTTTCGGTTGCCGCACCCGGATGCTCCTGGTCAGTGACGTCGGAACTTTGTGCGGCCAATTCCTCGTTCTGCCTGACTTCCTCGCCCTCGGTCGCTTGGTCGTTCTCCTGCTCGTCTGTACAGTGCCTGCCACTCTCGTCATGCTCATGCTCTTGCTCGTCCTGGTCCTCGCCGTCCGTGACCTCCCCGTTGTCGCCCCACTCGTCGTCGTCTTCATCTCCTCCGCTTCCGTATTCATCATCTTCGTGCTTGGTGCTCCCGTCTTCCTCGCTGTCTTGATCAGCCCTAGCTGAGATGCCACGAAGCGGACCGCCTGATGCAATACCGCCCTGTATCGCGTCCTCGCTTTCTCTGTTGAGTTGTTGTATGTTAATATTGGCCCGGTCATGTCCACCCTCCCTGGCTTGCCCGAGTGTAGGGGTTTCGCCGCGGGCCACGTCCGTTGCCTGGCTGTCTGGTCACCGTATTATGCCGTCAGTCTCCAGAGTAGCATCAATCATTTTTGTATGGTGCAACTAACCGCCGCCCCTGTCGCACTCCCCCTGTGCTCCGGTTCCCCCCGCCGTCGTATTACCCGGTAACAACATGCTGGCTCTTCGGAGTAGCATCTGAGCAGCCTCGTAACCCTTAGTGCGCTGACACTCGGGATCGCTGACATCGAACGGGCGCAGATCCTTGGCCATCACCCAGCCCAGACTGGGAGGCATCACCAAGTTGTCTCGAAAGACTAGATGCGCCGATTCCTCAAGGTACATCATGGGAAACTTCCTCTCGCGTATCTTCGGGCCGCCGTCTTCGTAGCCACTCGCCCAGCCGAGGATGCGCTCTCCGCGCCGACCGTAGCATTTTGGCGCCTTCCCCTGTCGGTCCATGTCGGCTATGTTGCCCACAACACCCACGGTCTCGAAGCTGCCGAGGGGCAACATCAGGGCTGCGTAGGAGCCCTTCCCACGGTACCACGCGCGGTACAAGGTGCCCACTGTCGGGTCGGTAATGCCCTCGAACGCCTTGCCCCCCTTTCGGCCGTGGTGGACATGACGGCCCTCTTCGTCGCCTTCCTCAATCGGCTCCTGGCGCTGACGGTGTGGCTGATCGGTGCTTCGCTTACGGGGAACATATCCCGCTTCGATGGCCTGATCAAACGCTTCGTTGTTGCGCTTCGCCTTGTCCTTGTCACAGCCGAGAACGCGAACCCCGAGCTCCTTGACGGCCAGGGCCCGGTCCCGGGGCAGCCAGCCGTGCCTCGCGCCGTTGAGATGCTTTGCGCCGCCCTGGAGCGCGTTTCGTCCAAAATGAAGGCCGCACTGTTCGCAGCGAAGGATGAACCAGTCGCCGCTACCGTGGGGATATTCGAGGATGGCGTGTCTGTACTCGGGCAGTCCGTCGCAGTACACCTCTTCGAACGAGACGGTTGCGTGCTCGTGCTGGAACCGCTTCGGCGGTCCACCTTCCCCGCCGTCTCGATCGTCGTCAGCATCGCGCCGTCGCTTGCCCGTGGTGCTCATCGAGGGCCCGGGCTCTGTGTCGGTGTTTGTCGTTTCAAGTTGCGCAAATCTGGCCGTCGGTCGTCTCGCCCGGTTCGACCGTCTCTGGTGCGCGCCCTCAGCCGTTGGCGCTTGCTCGTCCTCGTCGTCATCCTCGTCTTGGTTCTCGCCCTGGGCCTCGTCCTCGGGCTCGTCGGCCGCGGCTGGCGTAGGTCGAGCAGCCGGCTGCCGAAGATCAAAAACCGAACCTTCTGTCAACAGTCGGTCCAACCTGCGCATCGCAGTGCCGTATTTGTCCTGCAACAAGCGCTCCTTGTCAGCACCAGCGGCTTTTTCGCCCTCGAGCCGACACAGCGTCTCCTCGAGTTTCTGCATCTCGGCCTGAACGGCGCGCATGTCTTCTCCCCGCGCCTCTGCCGCGTCCGCGAGAGCCTTCTTCTCCCGCTCGAACGCCAACCGCCTTTCGCGTTGCTGAGCAGAGATAAGGTCCTCGAGTTGCTGCCGTAGCGTCCGGCGCAGGTAGTCGTCGATATCGTCAGGTGACGCGCCCCGAGGCGTCGCTCCGGTGTTTGCGCTCATCTCCAACGGGGGTCAATTGCGACCACAGGACCGCCGCACCTTCCTCGTTCGCGGTTGCGCGTTCAGAGTGGCGTTTCGGTGCGGGGCACCTTCCAAACAAGAAAATAAACAGAGAAGGCTCTCGACTCCAGGCAGCCAAGCCCCTCATGGTCCAGCCATCACACCGGTCGGGTTCCAGCCCAGCGGCGCCTCATCCCATTGGCTGGTGGGAAAGATGAGCGCTGACCGTGCCGGAGAATGCCGTTGCGATGCAGGGCCTACAGTCCTAGTGTTTGTGTCGGCCACAACTGCACTGTCGTCGCCATGAACTGCGAAGGAAGCCCAGAGCGGTGATGTGAGTCCTCAGGGAGACGCGCCAATAGGTCAGATAGGATGAGCAATACAGCCCTTGTTCTGTGTCGCGATTGTTTTTGTGTTTTTTTTCTTTTCACCTATGGAAAGCGGTGTTGAAAAGCACAAGGCCTGAAAATTAGTTTTCAGGGGAATATGACCGTCTTTTATGAGCTTCCGTATCTGAAAACCGGACATAACAGATAGGAAGAGGCTTTGCAAATACCCAGCCACTATCAAGAAACACGCACGTGGATAACTTCCCAACGCAAGGTAGTCAGCTCATTTCGTCGAGACTCAGGTTTCTCGTCAAGACTAAAGAGGGGATTTGGCAAGCAACGTGCTTATCTTTAATCGCGTGGAGTGGCGATGTCATGTGAAAAATGTACGTCCTCCAACGGTTCGCTTGTTGGAGTTCAGTTTCACACTATCGAGCCCCTGGTGTGAGCTTCCCCAGGACCATGGAGCTTTCCCGCTCCTCGCGTCTTTGGGTGGGTCGGGATCAGGAGACCCCGCATTTGCCCGTTGAAGAACGGAGAGCGACTTGCATGGCTTGCACAACTTCATGCTGCCAGTCATTCGTCTCTCCATGAAGTCCCATTCAAGGGTCGAGGAATGCAGTGTTCAGCATTGATCTCTCTCCTCAATTGCATGGCCGAGCACCCCCCACATGGCAGCTCCTCGGCTGCCCCGCACCATCGTCCCCTGGACAATGCTCGTGCGTTCTCCAAACCCCCAATCTAGCACCAAAAGCGGCAAGTGCGAGGGGCCGATGCAACCTCCCCATGCAGTACTGGATGGCGGGTGGCGGGGCTCTCGACACATTCGCATCCTCACAGGGCCTCGCAAGACCTCCCAAGGCCCAGCTATGCGGTCAACCCAGCTCGATCATCAATGCGTAGAGCCATACCAGACGGGTAAGTCGCTCGTAGTCCACTAGGAGCCGTTAGCTTAAGATGCGCGACTGTCCGTTCCCCGACCCCGCGTGCGACGTTAGGAAGGAACGCAACCTCACCTCATTCCACCGTGACTTCCACCGTGACTTGCGCTGTTGATTGACCCTCAACAACAAAATGGCGACGCCTTCGGGTGAAAATATGAAGTGGATGTGTGTTTAACTCTCCCTCGATCTCCTCTCTTGGATTGCTAACTCCGATTCAGCACCATCAACACGGGTTGCTTCGCCGCCAGCAGCGCCATTTCCAAGACCATCCTCTCAGCGAAACGCTTCGTCCGTGAGGTGCGCGAATCACGCCTTCACCTCGACGATGTCTGCACCCTCCTCCACTCTCTCGACCATACCCTCGATCTGCTCAAGGATGACGCGGCTGCTCTCCCCAAACACCTCGGCAGCATCACCCCAGGCGTGCTTGAGGGCTGTCGAGTCATTGTGAACGAGTTGGACGGGTGCATCACTGTGCTCGGAAAAGAGGGGTACACGAGGATGGAGAAGAAATGCAGGTGGCTGTCGAGCTGGGAGCAGATCGGGAAGCTATGTGGGATGCTATGTGGGTACAGGGATATCCTTGGTTTGGTGGTTGATCTCATTGCTCTGTGAGTCGCTTTGGGTGCCGTGGCTGAACCATTGCTGACATCTCGAAGTACACATACGGGCCGCTACGCCCCGCAAGATGAGGATGCCGCCATGGACGAGAGAGACGAGTTGGAGGCCGTAGCAGCGAGAACCAACGTCAAATGGGGCCATCTCGAGGAGGACGCACCACAGAACGGCGCCTTCACAACACTTCAATGGTACCTTGGCGCTCTGCACCAACACGCAGTTGCGTGTTTGGAGGCTCACCAAACCCAATACCATCGTGGTCCTTCGCTGGAAGATCCACCAGACAGCGCGATCGAGATGCCTGACGAGCAGAGATTGGCCCCAAAGAAACCCTTACCGACCGTTCCGGTGCCAAGTGCAAAGGCCCAGGGAAGTGCCCCGGCGCCGAGCACCGCGGCCCCCGTCCACGTAGAGGAGATTGATGAGCTGCTGGATGAACTCTGCGAAATGCCCGTCAGGACGAATCGGCCCCCGACGCCACCCCCAAGATCCCAAGCAAGGTCCCGCGCGAGGTCGAACTCCGCACCCCGCACTTCCAGCCTACCCGACTCCCATTCTTCAGACCGAGGGTCAACCAGCAACCTGCCCCAGGCCAATGACCAACCAACAACTGCAGCGCCCGGGCACAGACGAGACTGGAGCTACGCCCTTTCCCAAATATCCACCATCTCCAACGTCTCTTACGCCACTAACAAAACACCTCTTAGCGAAGACGCCCACTCCTCCTTCGACGAACCTCACCCCGGCCAGCCCCTCAACCCCCAGTCTGTCTGGTCAGACTCCAACACAACTCTCTCCACCCACCGACCCTCCACCTCAGACACCAACTCCATACCCGACACCGCCTCCAAACCCCCCGGATCCAGCGCCACCCGCCGCTCCTCCTTCCGCCTCTTCAAATCCTTCCAATTCCGCCGAAACAGCAAACCCGATACCCCCACCTCCCCAACCGAAGAGACCCTCCCCACCATCTTCGGCTCCCCTCTCTCCCTTTCCATCCCGCTCGCCCGCGGAGTTACCAGTACTCGACACAAACGCGTCGGCTCTTCGTCAACCGAATACCCACTCTGCATGCTCCGCTGTGTGTACTTCCTCCGCGACAGCAGTCTTTCTGCGCCGGATATCTTCGACTTGCCATCTGACCCCGTGTTACTAGCGCAGTTAAAGTTCATTTTCTCGAGTCCGGAGTTGAATTACGGGAGGGATATGGATTGGGGGGAGGAGGGGTTTAGTGTCTACGAAGCCGCAGACTTGATACTTACGTTTCTCAAAGAACTGCCTCAGCCACTCGTACCGGAAAGCGTAGCGAAGAGGTGGATCGTGTTGTCGAGACAAGCCACCATCAGCGGAAGTCTCGCGTTGAGGTTAGATCAGGGGTTGGATTTTTGGGAGGAGGCGTTCACCGGTCTCCGAGGGCCAGCGAGGGCTTTGTTCAAGCTGTTACTGAACCTCTGGGGAGAGGTTGCGGAGGCGAGTGATGTGAATGATATGACGGCGGAGAGGCTGGCTGGGAGGGTAATGGGGCCTTTGATGCATGGGAACGGAAAGGGTAATGGGACGGATATGTTACTGGGGCTGGCATTCATGATTAGGAAAAGGGCGGAGTATAATGTTAAGCTGAAGGGGGGTGGGAAGAGTAGGGCTGCGTTTTAGGGGGCTGAAGTTGGAACGGCCTGGTCGTTTGTGTGGAAGATAAGATTTGTATTATTTGAAGGGCTTAGCAACGATGCCCAATTGCCACAGGCTCTTTGCTCCCAATCTTAAAGATAGCCGTCATCTACGTTTCTCGAGAGTAAACCAGCTTGTCCTGCTAACCCCCGTCGCCCATCAGCAGCACATTCAGAATCTCGGCAATCCCCATAAGACGCTCACCATCATTGCGGCAGCCCACGAGTGACACATCGACAGGCATGCCGTTCGGCCCTGAAAAGGTGGGGATGTGGATCACTGGCATATGGGTTGCCTCGAAATTCAGGAGAAAGAAGATTAACCAATGAAACCGCGACGACTACCGCGGATCCCGCTGAAAACCCGCCCGGTGTGCGATTGGGGTCGTGCGGGTTGGTGGTGCCAAGGCCTGAGTTGATAGCGGCAAATTCCGTGGTCGTTGTCTTGCCTGCCGCCGAGAACATTGTTGAGATATTAACCTATCGCGACATGGTTCGAACGGTAGCTGTGGAACATAGCATGCCCATAATAAAAGCCCCGGCCCTCCTAACGATGTCGACGACAGCCGCATCTGCACGGGTTGGTTGCCATTGTATAGAACAGAACTGTATTCCGTTGGTATGTCTTTGGTGTCAATGATGTCCTTGACCGCGATGGCCAGGCTATGAAGTCGGCTCCTTTGATGGCGCGGGACCTTGTTTAGGGCACTAGCCTGGTTCAGAACAAGATCCGGATCTGAATCGATGCGAGTTCAGTTCATGTCTAGTCTGGAGCAGGCCCCGCGAGGAGCATAAAGGCACGCACCCAAGTACTTCCATGCCTTCTCAATACTATCTCTGGACTTGATACGTTCTAGCAGCTCTTTCGTATAGTCCTCGGCGTTGAGCTCCTCGTTGTTGATCAGCCTCCGCACCTCGCTGGCGGTCAGAGACCGCAACTCATTCGGCACGGGCATTGCTGGTGGTTGTAACCTCAGTCAGGGGTAGTTTCGGTAGGGGGGGTGTCTCGGGGAGAGCGACGTACTCTTCGGACAGGTCGAGTTAGTGGACAAGAGAGCGGCGAGGAGAGGGGGGCCGGTGCGGTTATCCGTATTTCAACCCCGGGCGTTTGACTCACGTTCCCCTCAACCGATGGGACGACCCGAGATTGGGGGACGCATGACGACGCGGGGCAGCTGTTAGCACACATGACGACGCGGGGCAGCTGTTAGCACGATCAGGAACCCACCCAGGGCATCCACCTTTGTGGCCTTTGGGCGCGGTAAAGGGGTGTTTATCTTTTCATCCGACGGTCTGGGACTTGATGCACACAATGACGGGCTATCATGGAGTTGGTGGGACTTCGACATGCTGTTGACCTAGCACCCCCTATCAAACGAATTCAACCATTCTAGGTTCCCTCAGGAGAGCTGCCGCCTCATTCTATCCGCGCTGAACCCCTGACCACTAGACCGCACCAATGCCAACGACAAGATACCATCTTCGCTAAATGCTTGCCGAACAATAGTTGTTGGCGAAGGACTAGTGATCAAAACTTTAAAGACGCTACCATGTGTGCCTCCCTCCCTCACATCCAGAAGATGACGGAGAACCAGAGACATGTCATCAAGATACTCCTCCCTCTCGTAGTACTTTAGCCCGTCGAGTAAACAAAAGATGCTGGTTCCGCTGCGGGAAACCTGTTGGACGAGCTCGGTGAAAAGACTCAGGAGTTGGTGGATATCGCCGCTGCGGATGGCTTGGATGTTGACTCTGGGAAGAATTTCGTTGAGATTGAACGGCCGTTGCGTGAGCAGCTGCGCAACCAGGCTTCGAATCATTCCCAAGCCTCCGACAGACGCTGTAGTCTTGGTATCGCCACCGCTGATCCCTGAGGCATCGTCAAGATGCTTGCCGCAGAAGAAGACGAGGGCGAGATATCGTCCCTGGGGACCCCCTTCCTCTTGAAGTGTCCTTATGAGCGTGGCACAGAAAAGCGACAGTGCTGAAGTGTATTGTGTCCCAGTAAAGTTTCCATGAATCAAGAGTTCTCGGGATACGGGAGCGGCGAGCCACTCCCGGAACTTAGACGTCGTGACGACTCGTTCTGCGATCTCCCTGTCTGCTCTTGGCAGCATCTCCCTGCACTGTACGACCTGCTCGACAGTGGTGTCGCTTTCGAGAACGCCATCTATATCCCCCAGGAGGCTGGCCGTGAGGTCTTCTTGGCTGATGGGTGGCACCGAGGGTACGACCCTTGTAGGAGATGGTGTTCGCTCACGGTGCCAGATGACCTCTGCGGTAAGGTATATGTTCTGTTGGCGGTACTTCTCCATGTTCATCTGCATCTGCTCAAGAAGCACCTTCATCTCATTCTGCGTGTCGGCGATCTTTTGCTGGCTCTCCACAACACGGTCAAGCTTTGCCGAGCTCTCCTTCGCCATCCCCAATGTGTTCCGGTTCTGCCAGAAGTTGGACTTCTCTGCCTCCTTCAGCAAGAGCTGGCCGCTGGAGGTGATTTCTTCGAGGCTGGCCGTCAGCGATGCTTGGAAGTCGTCCTGCATGATGAGAGCGGCAACGGCTTTGGACATGGTATTTCGCATGTAGTAACCGATGACATATTCGATGGCCTTGAGAATCGACGCGAGGAGATTTACCGAGCCATTGATGATGTTTTGGTCGTTGGGGTAGGTCACGAGAAATGTCTCGACGTCTTCAAAGTTCCTTTCCAAGTTGTCCAGAGCGGCGGCCACTTCCTGGCGCAGATTTGTTGCTTTCTTCGCGGCGTCCAAGATGATGCCCAGCGTCCCAGCGACAGGTGCGAGATAGTCATTGTTTGGAATGAAGTTCACCATCCCACGAAGGGGTTGCGACTTGTCCATGACGCTTCGCATGCCCCGTCTCAGGGCCCCAACCCGCCCCTGAGGGTTGTCGTAATCCTGTCGGTTGGCGCGCAGGCGGTCATGCACTTCCTCCCAGTTTGATAGGCCTCGAATGCTTTGACCAGATTGCAATCGCCCCTTAGGCTCGGCAGGGCACTGTTTCTTGAAGCTTTCCATAGCCTTGGGGAACAGCGCTGCCCAGAAGCGCATGCGATCGGGCGCCGAAGGCAGCGGCCTCTCCGTCGCCAACTCAGGTGCTGAAGCCTTTGGCACATACATCCCCGAAGTCGAGTCGAATGTAGTGGGAGGCTTGTCAAAATATGGGTGATATTCTAGAAGGCGACGGTCAATGAAATCTATCGCCAGCGATTGACTGTGCAATGTCCGATTTCTGTCGTCCATCCACGCAGGTACCGGACCAATAGCGATGAAGGCACGATGAAGATGAGGCTTGAAGCGACCAGCAAGACGCAACTGCTGATAGCTGGGATGCTCCGCAGATGCAAGTTGAGTGCTCTAGACGGTCCGAGGTTTTGTTTCGCAGTCCAGCTGGGGTGCCAAGGTCCGACGAGCCGCAGGAGCTGAAGTGGTGGGAAGGGGGCCGTCAAAAAGGCCGTGCATGAAGGCGGGTGGCAGCGATAACCTGCGATTGGCGATGATTACCTGAACCCCGCTTCGTCATACCGTAGCTCGTGACACTTCGCAGGAAGCTGGCGGCAGGTGCGTTACGTCGGGGCTCTTCGGCTACCACGTTCCTTCCTTCCCACCTTCAGATGTGTCAGGTCCTGATTACCTACTCAACACCTTTTGAGTCCAGCCGGCTTCCATTCGCAAAACGCTCATCTCTCCTGAAAGCGCGTCCGACTTTGCAAGGCACCCTGGGTCTGAAACCCACGACGTCCGGATGGCCTCCGACGACGATACGCCGGCGGTGTTCAGGCCTTCTGGCCCCCCGTTACCATGGATGACAACTACGACCGAGAACCCATTCTCGCCTCAGGGTGTCCCCAAAAGTTCATATCAACCATCTCGGTCTACATCTCCATCACCGCCCATGTCGCTAAAGTGGAGCACCCGGCGCGCTCCCGATGGACAATCGGAACCAGGCGACAGGGACGAGGAGGAAACGTTCGAGTGGCCAAGCAACATGCGCGACGTTGTGGGCGCCTTGATGGGGCGCATTGACAAGCTCCAGGGAGTCGTCAGTGTGCTGAGGGAGAAGAACGCCGAGTTTGAAGTCCGCCTACAGACCGAAGGCCAACTTCGTCGCGATATGGAAATGTGGTGGGGGACAAAACGACCGGAGCCGGACAAACGCCTCCATCAAGCTCGCCGCACCACAGGGAAAGCCCAACCTCCTAGCAATTACCAGCACTACTACGGGGTTGATAATCCGGATCGGCTGCTCACCCTTGGCGCAAAGAAGTCCGAGGGCCCGCCGCCGCCCGCCCGGACGGACGCCAGCGAGTCGTCCGAGTACGAGACAGACGCCCCCCCCATGTTCAAGACTGCGGGGTACACCGCAAAGCTGAACAGGGTAGACTGGGACAAGTTCGATACCGTGGCAGGCCAACGCGGATACCGCCAGGGAGAGCGTGGCCTGTTTGTAGTTGATGTGCTCGTTGGCGATCCTCCGCTGGCCCTGGGGTTGCCGGTCCGCCCCCATACCCCAACTCCGCCCGCCATTGAAGATTCCACGCCCTCCGAAGCAACCCCGGACACAATAGCCGCAAGTTCTTCGCCAGCAGAGAGTAACCCTCTGCCAGAAAGAATCCGCATCAACTCAGGATATGTCGCTCCTTTCATCCTCAGCTTCAGCTTTCCAAACGCCCCCAGTCCGAAGCAAGAGTCCGTACTCATGATTCCACCTTTCAAGGCATTGACCTACCTTGGAGATCGCATACGGCAGGAATACCACCGGTTAAGCGAAATTTTGGGGAAGGAGACCAAATGCAAGGGTGCTGTCCATTCGGATATGGTGCCCACTGCCAAAGCTGAAGCGATTGCGACGTCTACAGACTCGACGTCTACTGACCGAGACAACGGCAGCAAGGGTCATGCTGTACTTGAGGATCCGAGTGCATTGCCGCCAACAAGTGGTTTTGACGAAGACGATAAGAGCGACTCGTACGAGTGCGAACACAACTCGGAGGCTACAAGAATGGCTCACTTCGGATGCTTGCTCGAGTTTATCGATGAAGACCTCAAACGAAGAACCGATTTCATTCGTGGCGGATCCTGCGAGAGAATCACGTATGCTGAGCTTTGGTTATTGTTCCAGCCTGGAGATGTGGTTGTGTGGAAAGACACACGACAGGCCTGCCTTGTCTTGGGAACTGTTGATCCGGGACACAAAGTCACCCAGCGCTTCCACGGCGGGGCGCTGAAATCTGCGGCCGGGGAGGCGCCTGACGGCTTCGAGGTGATTCATGTCGTCATTGGCTTTGACGGACAGACGCTGGGACCTGTGACGGGCAGGACTAAATTCCTCCCGTTCGACGGCGAGAAGCCTATTACCTCGCTCTATTTTTATCCGCTAGCTTATTCCTCTATTCCCAACACCCGAGAAGCCTTGATCTCCCGCGGGAAGAAGTTTCCCGACATGACGAGAATCCGACACATGCACTACACCGGCCCGACAAGGAACGGCTCTTCAGTGGATTATGCCGACAGCCAGGTCGTTGTCGACTTCGAGGAATGTTACCGCCATAATCCCCAATGGCGCCCAGACATTCAGAGCCTCGTTGGGGCTCAGGTCGAGTCGATTGGTGTCGACCCTTCAAAGGTAAACCCTTCACAGCCTCGCCCTTGCGCGGGCAGCTGTTGCAAGAATGAAACAATTTTCAGGGAGGATAGGATCGACCGGTATCGAAATAGCGAGTTCATGAACAGCCACATCCCGGCGCATCGATCTCAGCGGCCTAGTTTGTTTATCTATCCTCGCTCCCTGGACGAGCTTGAGGCAAGTGGAACGGAAATAAGTGACCTCGAGTACCTCATCATGTCAGAAGGTGTCTATGGATTTGTGCTGCGGAGTCGAAAATGGGGTAAGTAATAACACCAGTCATTTCGCTGCTTCTTCGCTTACATCCTCGTTAGCGTATCTCTACATGGACAAGCTCTCTCCCTCAACTCGGCTCGACGATAGCGCTGAACGGGAAGAGGGAAGTCCCAAGGCGACTGAGCGCCGCGAAAATGCATTCGATCAGCTGGTTCTCCCGCCAGGTCACAAAGACATGGTCAAGTCGCTCATCACCCAGCACTTTCGGGATAAAGAATCAGGGGAGACGGAATCTGCTGACATCGTGCGTGGGAAAGGTACATCCTCTCCCGTTCTGCCTATACATTGCCTTTCCACGACACGAATCAAGGCATCTAACTCTTCATTATAGGCAAGGGCCTCATTATTCTTCTACATGGCGCACCTGGTGTAGGGAAAACATCGACTGCAGGTACGAGTCTCCCCTGCCCCAGACCCAGATGCAATAGATCTAACGAGACTGTGTCCAGAATGCGTCGCCAGTTACTTTGACAAGCCGCTATTCCAAATCACTTGTGGTAAGTACTTCCTCCCCAGCCGTCCTCTTCACGCTGTTGACCCAGAGACATTTTTGTGCAGGCGACCTTGGCGTATTTGCTGGAGACGTTGAGTCTGCCCTTGAAAAGCACTTTGCCCTGGCGAGTAGATGGGGCTGTATCCTCCTCCTCGATGAAGCCGACGTCTTCCTGTCGGCAAGAAGCCCCACGGACCATCTCCGCAACAGTCTCGTGTCTGGTACGTCACCTTGCCATGAACTTTCCACAGCCCTCGACGCTAACACCATGACCAAATACTCAGTGTTCCTTCGCGTGCTCGAATACTACGTTGGGTGTCTCTTCCTGACAACAAACCGTGTTGGAGATTTTGATGAAGCGTTCGCTTCGCGCATTCACATGAGTCTTTACTACCCACCCCTGAGCCTGGAGTCCACGCAACGTGTTTTCGGCCTGAATCTCAACCGCATCGAAAAGCGTCTCCAGTCCAAAGACGTGAAGCTAGACGTCGACAGGGTAGCGATTGGAGGCTTTACTGCGAGCTACTGGCACGAGTATCCCCGGGCGCGCTGGAACGGCCGGCAAATCCGAAACGCGTGCCAGACAGCCCTGGCCCTGGCCGAGTTCGAGTCCACCAAAGCAGATGATGCATCCCTGAATGCACAAACTTCATTGGTCTCTCTCGAAGTCAAACATTTCCAAAAGGTGGCCGACGCGTATCTCGGCTTCATCGAATATCTCCGAGACATATACGGGGTCCACGCCGACGAACGGGCAAAAGAGAATTTCCTCCGCGCCAGCATCAAGGACCCAGCAACTATGTCCAAGTCTTCCTCGGGCGTCAATCCACTGGTTGCGCGAAGAAGCGAACATCACTTTGCTCAGGGCTCGTCGTGGAACGAACCACCAACGCCGCCCCAGAACTTCAGACAGCAGGGACACTACACCAGCGGGTACCCGTCTTCTTCATCTTTTGGTAACCCAGCTCAGAGCTATGGTCCACCTCACGGCCATGACTTGGGAGGCGGTCCGGGGTACGGCGGCCCCTCGCACTATCACGGCCCACCCCATGAGTCCCAGCAGCAGCGTCGAAATCCTGGCGCAGGGCCATACGCATCGCCCTACCAGGGGCATTCGGATGTCAATCGGCAACAACAAGCAGGTCCCGACGCTATGTATCCGCTGGAAAACCCTGGCATTCAACAGCAAAGAGGCCACGGTCCACCACCGCAAGATAGAACGGGTCGCTGGCCGTCTGGACTTGCAGGCAACGTGGGAACAGACATTGGCGAGGGACGGGCCGAGCAACAAGGGGCCGGTAGAGGTGACAAGTCAAATACTTTTGAGTAGGGGATGAGAACGGAAGATTTCGAATGAGAGTGGTGAATATACTTTGGAGCACAAACCGAAGCCCTTTCCGTATAAGTAGTGCCCACCATAGCATTGTCGCCGAAACAATCACGATTCAATAACCAAAGAAAATTGATAACAGCGTTGTAAGACTCTGTGACAACGGCTGTAGACCATAAACAAGAAACGGCGAAGCAGATACCGTAGACGACAAGTGGCGTTAGCAAAACGGGGAAGGGAGAAGCAAGAATAAGACAGCTATGAGCACCCAATGCAGTCAGACCTGCTGTCTATGTCAGGCGTCCCGCGAAAATTGACCAAACGGGGTGTCATAAAGATTTACCTTTGTTGTGCTGGAAAAGAACATGGCAATTGGGGTTGAGCCGCTGAGTGGGATTGAATCGAGGTTGTTGCACAGAAGATACTGCACGAATGTGCCGAGCCAATACTGGAACACCATCCAGCTCCTAGGCAGGCGACCAGGCTCTCCGCATCGTTCCTTCCCTTTCAGTTGAGGGGGGGATTTCCCCGTGTCTGCCTGTAACTTCTGGTGGGCCCCGACCTCACTTCCTGTCACAATCACAACTTCTTTGCTGCTTCCCTTCCCATGAAACTATTGGCAATCTCCCAGTCAGAATGCAGAGCCCACGACTACCTAGGACAGAAATAAGCGCCGCTACGCGCTGTCATCCATGGACAATTCACCACCCAGCCCCAATGAGTCCATAGAGAGCCCGAATCCAGAGTACGTTGGGCCGCAGTTATCAGTCCCAAGAGCAGGAACCTACGGAGAGGGATCTGAGATCATCCCCATGTGGAAATCGCCCCTCAAAGTTGCTGCGGCAGAGAGCATGCGAGTTCCGATGAAGGCCGAAGAACATTCAAGACCAGCATCTACTTCCCCTACTACTTGCATCAAGCTCTTTCAGGCAGCACTGGCCGCGGGAGATAGAATGGGCGTCCAGTCCCTCCTTCCAGCTCGGTTTAGGGAGATGGCTCAAAAGGATTTCGATTGGCTTCTCGACCTAAAAGAAGCTGACTTCGACATCCCAGAGATGGCGAACCTACTCCACAATTCAACGTCCTCAGCAACACGCTCACCCGCAGTTCAATAGCCAGACACCACTGATTTGAAACTAGAAGCTGTGAAAGCGAACACGCCGGATCTGGGCTTCTCCCTTCACCAGAAAGCCTGTGTGCATCACACCTCCAGCCGAGATGTTGCCCTGGAATTTGACCCCATCTCCAACCACGTCAGTCGACACGCTATGCAACAACAAGTTGCTGCTCTGTGCGGATTTGCCGGTGTCATGCCCTGTCGAGACCAACAAACTAGCATCACGCGTCTTGTAGTGTCGGGGTCAGCGGCATATGTTTACAGAGCAGAGCCTGGCCTACCCGAGTCAACCGGGGGGCATATTGCTGCCTTTTGCAATCCCAAAAAGCGGCTGAAACTCCCTTCCTGTCCTGTGCCAATTACCTTTTAACGGCTACGCGCAACCTCGTGGCGGCAGTTTCTGCAATTCAGCATGCCGGATTCGCTGCAACGAGTTCAGCATACTCGTTGAAACAAATCCCGAAGTTGGACCAGAGAAGCCTGTCGTACAATTCAGGACAATCATTTTCAGTTATTTGAGGTGGTTTGAGGAAGTGGTTACAAGTTGCTTGGCAGAGGATGAGCCGTCCTTTTTGGGGCAGGCTCCCAGCAACAGAGACCCACACCTGAAGCTCGACGATCTTTTGAACTTTATTTCACCAACAGACATCTCAACATCAGATGACTCAAACGCAGACACCTCAACCGCAGACGCTTTACCGTCTATAATGTCTCTCAACATCAGTGACAGGCTCCACGGTTGCTGGCTCGCAATGTAGATCCTTGGTCTCGGTCTCCTGCTCTACTCTCAGGGGCACATGGGAGAGTTTCAGCCATTTTCATGACAGGCCCCTTGACGCGGATATTTCTCCACGGAATGGCCCAAGTTGGAACCCAGCCATCTGTCGTGGTTGAACGTCGACAACTGGCCTGTCTCGGTGCCATGATTGGCGACGCCGTCTTCGTATTCGGTGATGCTACCAGCGAGGAGTTTCTCCAACCGCGAAGCTATCCCGAGGAAGAAAGATTGTACGTATCAGGAACATGTAGCCAAGTTGCGGGTCTTTGGGAACTGGGATACTCGGTTAGCAAAATGAAGCGTTCAAGCCGGGTTCACTTGGCAAATCTAGTCTGATTCTACATCAGCGGAGGATTTTGCCCAGCCCGACACCACCTCCGAAAGCTCGGCCATCTTCCATTCGGGGACAGAGTGGAAGAACAAATCAGCACCTCTCAAAATACTTAGGTACGGAGACACAATATTGATTGGCTCCGTGACGGAATCTCAACCTGCCGCCTCCGATCAGAACGCAGCTGAGAAGACTGCCGTCGCCAAATGCAGCGTCTTGAGCCTTCCGATGCATCCCCTTCAAGCTACAGGACGTTCACGGATTTCCCAAATCTCTCGACCACCAGTCTTCGCAAATCCGGACTGCCCTCTCAATCCTACAGAAAGTCGACGGGAATCCGAGCCATTCCTCTCTGCACTCGGCACTTCCCCCGAGTGGTGGAGCCTCACCGAGATCCAAGGCATGGCCGCTGTCAACCCTGGTTACATTGCCATCCAGGGCGCCTTTTCAATGACAAAACAGTCCGGCATCCCGCCGAAACGGGTGCTGCTGGATCGATGGGTTGGAGACGAGAATCTGTCTCTGTTCGATGAGCCCCGGGGACTCCAAGTCAGTCTTTGTACGGGAGTCGCCCGCCGATTCCCACTGCGAGCCGTGATCGAGGGACCCTTGATCGAATACGTCGACAGCTTGAGCATCCCGGGGTGGGATGCGCTAAAGCCAGACTTCATCTTGGTTTTGCAAACTCCACACGAATCCGTGCGGCTCACCGTCAGCGCGTGGGCTGCGAGGCTCAGTACGGCAGAAGACAGTGCATGCGAACTGCTCTCGGCAAGCTACTCAATATCTTGAAAGATACCGGCTTCAACCAAAGCGGGAAGCACTTCTCCGTTCTATGGCCCCACGGCACCGACGCGTGGTTTTGCGTCCGGATCCGCCCAGAGAAGGATAAGAACCAGCTCTGGTGCTCTACGCTCCAAGACTCGGAATGGAGTGCCTCATTTATAGTATTAGCCAAAAAATGTCTTGAGACAGGTACACATAAGTGTCGAAATGGTTCCGTGACGCCGTGGCATGGAGGAGCGATGTTATCGATAGCTGTTTGTCAGGGGGTACCATGGTCTATCAGCATGTTGGCGAACTCACTGTCAGCGCTGTATCATTGGAAACTTCAACACAACAAGAAGTACTGGGTTGGCAAGCAAGGAGGTCAAGTGTGGGTCATGGCTCAGAAAGGGGCGGGAGAGGTTATGGAGCTGCAGGTCAAAAAGAATCGGTTCCCCGCCTCAGCATCGGCTTTTCTGTGGCCGGATAGGATGCTCAGGAAAAAACTGGATGTTAAGTTCTGTGGCGAGAATGTGTTTGTAGTGCAGCGATGAGTACGCAACTTTCTATTGAGTCTCGAGATATATCAGACAAGGATAAATAGAGATATACTCGCTTTGAACAATCTGTTGCATTGGAAACCCCGGCGTCCACAAAGTCAAGCATCACCGTATAAAAGAAACCCAAACCAGTCAAGCTCAGGCCAAATCACCCCCCTTCAATCCCCAAACTCCAACCCTCAAAAAGTCCGGATCTGTCTCCATCCTCTTCCCAAACCCGTCCTTCAACTCATCCACATCCCAAGACGCCCACGTAAACCTCCCATGCAAAAACCTAGCCTCCTCCGATGCCGCCCAAACAGCATAATTCCCAGACAACTCGACATCATCAAAGTTGAATAAGTCCCGAGGAGCGCCGAGGACCTCCCACGGCTCGGTGTAGACAAGACCCGGGTGGAAGCTGACGACTTGGAATTTGGCGGGGTCAACTTCCTGGGCGATGTATTGCATAGCGAGTGTCCCGGCGCCTTTGGTGAGGCCGTACTCGGGGAGTTCGGCGGCCATGGGAATGTACTCTTTTTTGGATTCGTGGATGGATTGGGTTGAGATGTTGATGAGTGACTAGTACCTTTGTCAGTAGGGGACTATGAAAAGGGGTAGTGGGGGAAAGAGTTACTTTGGGTCTATCCTCGGCACCAGCCTGCTTGTAGAACTTCTCGGCAAAGATCATCGGTCCGCGGACATTCACCTCAAAGGACTCCCAGACGTGGTCGATACCGAGCGTGAACAGTGGCTTTTGTACCCCGAAGCGGGCCGCGTTGAGGACGAGGACATCGACGATGATACCCCTTTCGGCAAGACCAGCCCAGAGAGTGTTCACAGCGGCGGGATCAGCAACATCGGAGCTCTCGCCGATGATCTTGGTGTCCTTCTTTCCGGAAGCGGCGAATTCCTCGAGAGAGGCAACGGCTTTTTGGAGCACTTCCTTGCGGCGACCGGTAATGATGACGGTCGAGGCCGAAGCAGTGATGAAGCGTTTAGCAATGTCAAAGCCGATGCCGGCAGTGCCTCCGGTGATCAGGATGGCCTTGCCGGCATGGCTCAGTTCGGGGCGGGAGGCATCAATGGAGGGGTAGACTGCGCGGTGGATGGTGCGGGTGACGTTTGTCTGGAAGGGGGTTACACCTTGGGAGTCGGCCATTGTGGGTATATGCTGGTGTGTGTTGTCTGATATGTGAGTGGAATGCAGATGGGAGGAGATGTGGTGTTCTGAAATTGGGAAGAGAGAATGGGACACCGAAGCGGATCTTATACATGTCCTCGAGGACGAACAATGCCGCATGCATCATATTACAAAGCCCACCAAATTATTCATCTTCCTCCCGTAATCACCCCCTGAAGCAATCACCACTGGTCCCGCCCGGCGGAGTGGGGCCGATCCGCTGCGGGAGCCCTTACTAAATCCGGTTAGCGCCCGCAGGTGTAAGTCACCAACAGCAGTGGAATCCTTCCGCACCGCGGATGACAAATCGCACATCCCCGCGCAGGACAACAACCATGCTGAAATTGCGGCTCTTTCTTCCCGCTGCATCTCACCACGGACTCCCGAAAAATGGCAACTCCCACTAAATCCGCGTGCACCGAGTGCGCTAAGGCCAAGCGCAAATGCGGACGCCAATCCCCGGCGTGCACCCGATGCGAGACCCGTGGTCTGGGGTGTGTCTACCTCTCGAGGCCAACCTTTTGGGTCGTCCATCCGGACTCGCCATCTCCGGCACACCCTCGAACTATCGAAAGCTTAATCCCCCTCGATTCCCTCGATTCCCTCGATGTACTCGCCCTTACCAAACCGTCATCAATCACAACCGCCTTCCTCCCTAACCCCACATCCATCTCCCTCCCCTTTGAGTTCTCCCCACCCCTCTCCCCCCTCGCAGACACTCCATTATACCAAGACCAACCCTGGTTCCTCCTCCCCTCCACCTGGACAATCCACTCCGTCCCCCACGACGAACTCGCCCCCGTCTCCTCTATGAACGCCTCCCTCCGCCGGACCATCACCGAATTCCGAACCATGGTCTTATCATGGGCAGCCACCGGCTCCTCCCCCTTCATCCACTCCCGTCTCTACAAAGAGAGGTTACCTCGCTGCGTAGGTGACGCCTTTACGAGTCTAGCGGCGTATGTGATGATCCGTGGAGCCAACGCTGGTAGTTCAGCAGCGGGGCTAGAGATGGTGTTGAGGGTGATGGGCGAGAGGATTGAGCAGACTGTGCAGGATGAAGACAGCAGAGAGAAAGGGAGGACCATGGACACATTCGCACATATTGCACGGGTTCACACGCTGTTCATATTGGTGTCGATAGGCTTGTTCGACGGGGATATACGGTTACGGCATATCGCGGAGAGGCATCTGCCTACATTAGCGAGGTGGAATAACGAGATGTTGGAGGCGGCGAAGCTGGCAGCGTGGAATGGGGAGTTGTTGTTGAGTGACTGCTTGGATGCAGGAGGCGGGGGGAAGGGGTGTGGGTTTGGAGGCGTGGAGGAAGCCGGCGGGGGTCCAAGGGTATCATGCTCTGCGACGAAAAAGACGGGAGTTGAGTCGTTATGGCAGGCGTTTATCCTCTCCGAGACGGTGCGCCGCACGTGGTTAGTCTGTTCCGGCGTTCGAGGGGCATATCTACTGCTTCAGGACGGCCAGCTGCACTGTGCCGGGGGATTGATGTTTACAACTGCCGAGGGGTTCTGGGATGCGCCGTCGGCGTGGGAGTGGACCAAGTTGTGCGCCGAGAAAGATGTCGGCTTCATGGAGCACGCCCAAACGAGGCGGCTGTTCGGAGAGCGGAGACCAGATGAAGTTGACACCTTTGGGAAGCTGATGCTGGTGGCCACCTGGGGCGCTGAGAACATGGAAATCTGGGAGGCTCAAATGAACTACTAGAAGTCATGGGGCGAGGCAGGATCAGGGAATGAATGGATTTATCAGAAGAGAGATGGTCTCTGAGAAGAGTAGTGATCGTCAATAGCGCCAGACCATCCGAACAAGTACACGCTCAACCGAGTTGTGTCCCAATACCTTCCCGTCCGCCCAAGCCGTGTCCATGGCGTGTCCCAAACCTAACTCACTGTGGTAATAGCAATCCTAACGCCAACCCCGTCGAGCAAAGTGGGCGCTGGGACGAAGTCCTCCCCATCGCAATCGGTCCAACCTCTCTCAGGACCCCAGCAGATCATCTTGCCCTGCTGCAATGTTTCGTGGAAGAGACTGGTCATCATGGCGCCGGTCTTCTTCACGCTGGTCCACGCATCAAAGTAGATGCGATCAATATATGGCATCTCCCTCAGGACGTCGCTGAGAAGATTGCACGAGAAACCTTCGTAGAACCCATCCGCTCGGCGGAAGCCGTTGAAGACTCCGTCGCTTGGGTCGCACTCAACGAAGACGATGAGCTTGCGTACGTTGACGCAGTCAGCCAGGCCGAGCGCCGGATTGACTACCCATCCGCGGGGCGGCTTGCTCCAGCCTGGGCCGAGGCGGAGCTCGAGAGAGGTGATCCACCCGCGCTGGCGCGCGTTCATGCGCGCTAAGAGGGGCTTCTTCGTCTTGAAGAAGCGTCCGGGGTGCGTCGGGAAGAGGCGGAAGGTGTGGGTGCTGTAGAAGGCGTGGGATGCCTCGCTGTAGATAGCCCTGCATACGCGCAGGATGGCGAGCCTCTGATGGATTCGCTTGTAGTTGTCGGGGTCAAGATCAATGACACCGGGAGCGTCGGCGAAATGGTGGCCGTAGACTTTGAGGCGCAGCTCGGAGGGGAGATCCATGAAACGGAAGGGCTTCTTCTTTTCCTTGGGCTTCGGGGCCGGCCTCATGAGCGCCAACGTCGGATCGTGTAGCGTCAACGCGCCGATCGGGATCTTGGAGACCTCGTCTTCGGGGTCCCATTCGGCCTCGGAGGCCTGGGTAGAGGGGTATGCGGAGCCGATCGGGGTGGCTGCGCTGTGAGGGGTCGTGTAGCCCGAGCGAACCGTTGTAGGAGTGGATGATGCTCCAGCGGTGCGCGCCCGGGCGCCGCGCGACGTCTTTGCTGCCGTTCTTTTCGCCATCTTGGCTGTGATGATCGTAACTGGAATGAGCGAGGGCTTGGAGAAACGCGACGAGATCGAGAGCAGCAATTGGACTGCTAGGACTGCTTTACAGTCAGTTGACGTGTCGCGCAGCACCGTCACGAAGCAACGTACCAATGCTGGCATCCGCAAGAGCGAATGGTGGGGTATGATTCAGGTCGTTCGAGTTCGACCAGAGAAGGGAAGCTGCAGCGACGGGCCGCTGGTTGCGGGAGGCTCGAGTGACGAGGAGGACTCGAGAATGCAGAACTCGGAGGGTGGTCCCATCGTGAGTACTGATGCGCGACGACCGGACCACCCTCTAGAGTGCATTCGCGGCGGCCATGGTGGGCAACTCGACGGTGACAAAGGCGGGTATCATAGAGTGGTACGAATTTGGTCGACTTCGGGTTCGTCGCCGGGGCAAATGGGCCATCAAAAATCCAGAGAATTCTAGGTTCCAGTTCGGCGGAGAAAAAAAGAGGAGAACAAGCCAGCACGAGGCGACACGAGGAGCAGCGCCGTAATAAGGACAGCTAAGGTTCGCCGAGTGAGGGGAAGGCCGGCTGGTATGTAGGAGGCAAGAAGGTGTGCAGCAGCCGGCGGAACGAGGTTTGGGACGGCATCTTTGCAAGCAACGCCGCGTCTGGCCCTTGGTCAGCCAGCAGCCAGCGGCAAAACGAGGGGAGTGGAGCGGGGCACGTGAGAGTCCAGAGTGCGCCAATGCAGCGAGACGATGGCATGACGAAATTCCCCGCTTTTCACCCAAACCTCCAATTGAGTGGGTCTATTGGAAGAATACGCCAAGAGCAGGCCGAAGCGTGGCCCGTGCGGCTCTTTTTCTGGGCCTCGAAAATCCAAAAGCTGAGCAGCAGCTTCCGATTTTCTGGCGGCATTTTGAGCATTTATCAGGCGAGGCATTCTCTTTCCCTACCACCCCACGTCTTCCACACCGCGAAGGCGATTACCTGCTGCAGCGGCTCTCTCTGACAGTCCGAACCAACCGACGACCGATTGCGGAGACAGGAGAGCGGAAGCCGTCACGATGATGCTGTCGCGAGCTGCCGCGCGCTCGGCGCAACGCGCTGGAAAGGGTCTTCGCGTCGCATCTCTCACGACGCCCGCCCTCTCACAACGCACCCTACCGGCCGTCTGGGCCCGTGGGATGGCCAAGGAAAACAAGCCGCGCTTTTCCAGCCCCAAGAGCTCCGTCTCGAAATCAACTCCCTCCAAACCGACCGAGCCCCAAACCCCCCAAGAGAAGCCCGCCGGCGCGGCACCTACACAACCTACCCAGAGCCAAGCACAAAGCCAGTCGAAGCCCGAGATACCAGAAGAAGAAGAGCCGATCCCCGATCTATCCAAGCTTCCCGATCTCACCCAGGGCATTCCCTCGACGCTGGAGTACGAGACCACCGGAGCTAGCCGCTCGTCCCACTCGGCTGTCGAGGAGTCTGAGGCGGCTGCGTCAGGAGGCAATGGCCGGGCCAAGGGCGAGCTGCCAGCATCCGCATACATCTCCTCGGCCGATCGCCGGCGCGAACGCATGTTCAGATGGGCGCTCGTCGCCATGGGCCTCTCGGTCGTCGGTGGCACGGCATACCTTGGCAGGGACTGGGAAGAGGACGAGCTCGCTAAGCACGCCGACGCACCCAACGGCTGGGGCTTTGGTCTGTGGTGGAACCGGGCCATGGCCAGGCTGTGGGAGACAAAATCTTACTATCAGGATCCCGCCTTTGATAAGCTGCTGCCGGACCCCGACCCGTCCTTCGCCCGCCCGTACACCTTGTGCCTCAGCCTGGAGGACATGCTCGTACACAGCGAATGGAGTCGCGACCATGGGTGGCGCGTGGCCAAGCGCCCGGGCGTTGACTACTTCATTCACTATCTGAGCCAGTACTACGAGATTGTCCTGTTCACGTCGGTACCGCTGGCCATCGCTGAGCCCGTGCTCCGCAAGCTCGACCCCTTCCACTTCATCATGTGGCCGCTGGGCCGTGAAGCCACCAAGTACAAGGATGGCGAGGTTGTCAAGGTAGGACCGCCAGGCCCTTCCCCCCGGCCTGTTTTTCTGTTTTTTTGTTAGAGATGACTAACACAGTTTCAGGATCTCTCCTACCTCAACCGCGACCTGTCCAAGGTCATCATCATCGACACCAACCCGACCCACGTGCGCGCGCAGCCTGACAACGCAATCGTGCTGCCCAAGTGGACTGGCGACTCCAATGATACCAAGCTCGTGTCATTGATTCCCTTCCTGGAGTTCATCCACACCATGGACTACGCCGACGTGCGCAAGGTCATCAAGTCGTTTGAGGGCACGGATATCCCGGCCGAGTTTGCAAGACGCGAGGCCATCGCTCGGGCAGAGCACCAAAAGCGGCTCGAGGCTCTGCGCGGCAAGGCCAAGCCCAGCGGCGGTGGCATGAGCTGGCTCAGCGGGCTGCTCGGCCTCAAGCCTGCCAACATGTCGTTGATGGTCCCTCCGGAGGGCGAGGAGAACCCGGCCGAGGCCCTTGCATCTGGCAAGATGCTGCAAGATATTGCTCGCGAACGCGGCATTCGCAACTACAAGATGATCGAGGAGGAGATCCGCAAGAACGGTGAGAAGTGGCTCAAGGAGGACCAGGAGATGCAAGAGAAGCTCAACAAGGAGGTCATGAAGAACATGCAGAGCAGCTTCACGAGCTGGTTCAAGCCGGCAGAGGAGACGCCTTCCACTCCCTCCACGCCTGAAAAGAGCGCTTAGTCTCTTTCCAGAGACTTGTACAAACATTTCCTTCATGCATGTCGTTACGGTATGTGGCCTGCGATGGGCGGGCCTCTCCCCTCTGTTTCCCTCTACAAAATTTGGTTGCTGTTATTGTTGCTGTCGGTGCATAGGTAACGGCGCGGGTTGACGACATAGAGGGTCTAATATTTGCTCACCAGCAGGCAGCTAAGACCTGTTCCTGTATCTGTATGGAGTAGAATACCTTACAAAGACGGCCGAGGTTTGACCTTGGTTAATTTCCTGACAGATCATTGTGTTGCCGGCTTCTGTGGAGTTCAGGGTGGTGTTGTGCTTGCAGGTCAGTGGCGCATCGGGCACTGAACACAGGCCAGTCAAGGGTGACGGAGGATGGTTGTCCAGGCTCTAGGGTCTTGCGGTAGTTCGATCTTCCGTTGCTGGGAAGTGGAGCACAGCGTGATGTGAAAGGGGAGTACGATCTCGTGGGGCACTTGGTTTCTGGACTTTGGAGTTGGCATGTTACGTTTGACGAGCTGTGCGATCCGGCGAGTGGTGGCGGTCGTGGGACCGAGATGGAAGACAACAGCCTACGCCAGACAGTTGTTATCCAGCTCCATGGATTGGCCCATTCTTCAGATTCCGTCGAAGCCGTGGCCAGTACTCTGGGCCGATTAGGTTGCGACCCGCGCTAGTCAACTTTGTAAGTCCACTTGCACCGCGGTCGTCTAGCATACCGGCCAACACAGCTCCCGGTAGCCTGTCTCCTCATGCGCCAAGATCCCAAAATCGAAGCTCTCACGGAATCATCGGTGACGCCGAACCGGAGAAACCAATCATTCTCCGACGGGATATCTAAGAGTTTCACGGCCCCGGTCTTGGCTTCTCGCACTGCAATACCAGGAGGCTGACAAGATGCTTTGACTTGGCACCTTTTGGTGTTATTGTTGCACTGTTTGCCACTGGTATCTCACAGCAAGGAGTCATGGCCAGCCGCAACCCCTGAGCCAGACCCGCGACAGTTCACATCGCCTGTTCTAGCCCGGAATTGAGGTCTCTGGGATCTCACCGTCCCTCCGTCGGGTCGGCAACCAACAGGACCCTGCCGTCCCGTCCGCGCTTGGTTTGCTGTCTGGTGCGGAGGAGAGGGCACGGGCATGGTCCCGTCCGGGACGGGATGGCGCCATGTGCGGGTGTCACGAAGCGGGTCTTTGACAACACCAAAGCACGCGGATCAGTATCATCACGAAAGGTCCTGACATTAGGGAGTTGATCGATGCAGTTTGATGGTAGACATCGGGTATATAACATCTGAATGTCTCAGCCCTTAGGTCCGAATAGAAACATCTCATCATCGCACCCTTCTCAAAAACATCATCCACTCCTTCAACTTATTAACCGCCTCATCAGCCGGCCCATCAAGAACAAACCTTCCTCAAGCCAACCGCCAAGATGCAGCTCACCCGCGCCACCCTCGCCATCGCCCTCGCGGCCTCCGCGACGGCCCTCCCCGTCAACGACAAGCCTGTCCCCGTCGAGGAGATCAACACCCCCTTCGTCCCGGGCTCCGTCCAAGACTCCTCCTGCCCCGGCTGCGCCAAGGGCGACAAGACTCCCCGCTCGCACTTCTACTTCGCTGAAGGCAAGCCCAGCAGCATGACCGGCATGCCCGTTGACGAACAGGCCAAGGAGCAGCCCCAAGTCCAGCGCCGTATTCACTACGAGTGGGCCGAGGGCAAGCCCGGCAGCATGACCGGCATGCCCGTCGACGAACAGACCAAGGAGCAGCCCCAGGTCCAGCGCCGCATTCACTACGAGTGGGCCGAGGGCAAGCCGCGCACCCCTAGCACTGAGAACATGGAGAAGCCCACCAACGACAAGACCCCTCGCAGCCACTTCAACTTTGTCGAGGGCAAGCCCGGCGTCATCCCCGGCGCCGACGAACACATGGACGGTCGCAACCCCGGAGGTGCCCGGGATTCCGTCGCTGAGATCTTACCCGGCAAGAATGACGGCGGCAAGGTCGTCGAGCGCAGCCACTTCTACTTTGCCGAGGGCAAGCCCGGCTCCGGCAACGACAACAGCATGTACACTGTTCCCGAGGGCGGTATGATGAAGCGCACGGATGCCACTGCCCCGCGTCGCAACAGCTTGTATGCCTACCCCGGCCACGACGGTCTGTACAGCGTCCCCGGCCGTGAGGGACCCGTTGAGGAGTTCATTGTCCCCGAGGGTCTCATTGCTCGTGGCTTCGGCTCTGGCAACCCCGACTGGAAGACGGAGGATGTGAAGTGGTCCGCCCCTCACTACTTCGGTCGCAAGGACGGATTTGATACCCCTGTTGTCTATCGTCGCTTTGACGGTGAGAGCCGGGACGGATACGCCATCGACATGGTTGTCCCGTGGGGTGTTGACAACGCCGGTCGCAAGGATGGCTACGACGGACCGATGGTGACTTTCTCCGGTCGCAAGGACGGTTACGACGCCCCTGTTATTGTCGCTCGCCAGGCTGTTCGCGGTGAGGGATCTTGGGGCACCCCTGGTGTTGCTGCCTATCCCATCCCCCCGTGGGTCAACCCGCCTACCCTTGAGAACGGTCACTTCGCGCCTTCTGTTGGCGGTATTGAGGCCGAGAAGAAGGGTCTCGGTGTCAACGGTCTTTGGACTCACCCTGGTAATACCGGCACCGCCGATCGTGAGGTCGAGCCCCGTGATGTTGTCAGGGGACCGGGTATGGATGTTGTCAAGGGCGAGCACGGTGTTGGTGTCGCCAACGATGAGCGCAAGGGTGGCTTCTCTTTGAACTTTGTTGGTGGAGGGTGAGAGTTCTTCAATCCTAGCCAAGTTTGCGGATGAAGCTAACAGCTGGATAGTGACGGCGACTGCCCTGGCTGCAGCACCCAGTAGATGGATTGGACAATCGCTGGTAAGTCTTCTGCTTTAATTCCACCTTGGCCTTGGTCTCTGACTGACAATCACCATATCAGACTACTCTCCGGACCGAATCGGTACGAATAGACTGTACGACGGATGCCCAGCCCCTTGGCCCCTGTTCGGCTTCTCATCGGGAGGTGATTCACCTGCCCCTGAGAGAGCCCTCTTTCATAGACAGCCCACTCACTCACTCTGTACCACTTAGAATGCATTGCTTTCCCTATGCTCCGTTTGTCTCTTGACCAGTGCTGCTCCCTGTGTGCTCGCGTGCTATGTCAACTTCCTGCCATCTTCAGCAGGCATCCAATTACATATCCAGGTGGTATCTAACTTCTACACAGCGGCCGCAGCCGCACATATACAGCAACACATCCCTCCAAGCTTCGACCGTGACACCCAAGCTACGAGGGGCTATCAACCTTGAACTGCTTCTTCACCTCCCCCTTGACATCCCCTCCACTCACCCTCCTCCTCCACACCAGCCCCGTCACCCCCCTCAAAACACACATTATCCCCCTATCCACATCCAACCCCACCACGCCCAACACCCACGACGCCACAGAAAGCAGCATCCCAACCACCACCACCAAGTCCAGAATATGTACCGCCCACCAGAAATGCTGCCGCCCCAACGGGCAAGTAGTGTACTCCATCATCCACTCCCAACTCTCTTCGTCAAACCAAAGACTCAACAACCCCGCGTTCCCTCCAAAATCTCCCATCATGCTCCGCACCGTAATCTCCCTCACACCGGGAAGCTCCTCCCTGTTGAGCAATCCCTTCTTCTTCGCCTGCCTCCACCTCGCCACCTCCCACTCCCTCCCTTCGAGAAGAGGACGAGATTGGTTAATGTAATGGAACGTATCGCACCCTTCGTGGTCGTGACCGTTGAGAATGACGCCCCTGCGACCCTTGCCCTCGGCGGGTGCGGAGTTATCACCGGAAATCCCGAGTATGCCTTCGACGAAACCTTTGGATGCGGCGATAGAGAGTTGGTTCTGCTCGCGGAGGGTACCGTCGTGGTCATGGAATTCGAAGAGGGGCGAGTCGACGCAGACGCCGGCGGGTTTGTAGAGGGGGATGTGGGTTAGGATGAGGGTGAAGTGGCCCTTGAACTCGACGGCGGCGGCAGTGTTGATAACTTTGTTGACGAAGGCGTAGGTGGCGTCTTGGAGGGCGGGGACAGCAGCTGGGGTGTCGAGGTTCATGTCATTTAGAACGACGATGCGTAGCTCGGGGACGAGGTGGGTGGAGGAGGGGTTGGTGTCGGTGTCGAAGATGGTGGGGGCGAGGGAGGCGTTGGAGAGGGGGAGCTCGAAGCGGAGTTCGTAGTTGACCTTGCCGAAGGCCTTTTCGAAACGAGCGGTGCGATCCTCGTTGATGTCGCCGGCGTAGCCGATATCGTGGTTCCCAGCAACGTTGACCAGAGTGCGGGACCAGACGGTGGTGTTGTGTGGGCTGGTCGAGAGGTAGCCGGCGAGATCGTACTCGTCGTCGGGGTAGAGGGCAAGCTCGTCGGGCACGCGCTCGGCGCCGCGGAAGACTCGGGACCAGTAGCGTTCAGCGCGACGAAAGAACTCGGCGTCGTCGAGCCACTGGCTTCCGACGAGGTCGCCCAGCACCGAGACGTGGGTGGGGCGCGTCCACCAGTGGACGGTGCGGTATATGTGGGCGAGATAAAAGTCGTTGCCCAGAAGATCGATGCGCTTGCGCGCCGACTCGAGGAGGTGGAAGGTATCTTCGAAGAAGATGTCGATGACGTCGTGCAGGCACTGGCGGACGCGGTGTCGCAGGGACTCGTGGTCGGTTTGGAACGTCACATGGCGGACGAGGCTCTTGGCATGGGGGAAGATGCCCAGGTAGGTGATGGGGAGCGAGGTATCGCCTTCGAGCTGGGGATCGCCGAGCGCGAGGAGTCGGAAGGGGGCAGGCGGTCGGCTCACGGTCGGCGGGGCGCTCGAGTCGTTCTTTGCGCTGGCGGGGAACGGCCAGTGCAGCTTCACCGTCTCGAAGAAGGCGGCGCGCCCAGTGTCGGCGGTCGAGGCATTGCTTGTCGGGGGCAGCGGGAATGCGCAGCCGCTGAAGACCGGGAAGAGGTAGAGGTAAACGGTGAGGGCTAGCGACAGCGGGAAAAGCACTCGCAGGCCATTGCGAAGAATCGCGGTGGGGGACGGTTGGCTCATGTAGACGGCGGCATGGAAGTTCCGCACCAAAAATTAGAAGGAATGTACTAATTAGAAGGAGTGACGAAATGCACCGAAGAAAGGTAAAAAGTACGGAACAGTTGTAAGTAAAAAAAAAGCCGTTAATGAAACAGCCAAGTTCGAGATGCTCGGCGCGCTCCTGTCAGCTGAACGTCGCTAACCTAAATCGCGCCGAGTGAAAAGCACGGACCACCCCACTTCGGACGGTCGTCGCTGCCACACCCCTGCCTCGGATTTTTAGTCCGCGACATGTTGAAAGTGGTGAGGATGGAAGCAAAGTTCAATGCATCGTGTGGGAATTCTCATGATTACATATTACCACAGAGGTCTATGTGAGTCCATGATCTCGATGCTTTGCGTGCCAGAATCGTTGTCCGCATCTTTACCGAGGCAGCGGGCGAGCTAGCACCCAGCTGCAGCGCTGCAACGCAACAGCGACCTGGACCCTCGACCCGCACGTCGTCCCACGGCGTCAACAACTCCCGTAGACACCAAACGGCGACGTTGAGCCCCGTTTCTACCTGCCATAGCTCCCCAATTGACGCGGGCTTCCAACTGCCAGCATCGCCGATAAATGGCTTTCGCATTGTTCTCCCTCTCTGGCATTCTCATCTGCGCCGTCGCCTACGCTCTTATTGACTTCATCCTCCCCTACGTCCGCCCATCAAAGCTACATCGCTACCTCCACGTCAAGGATGGCAAACCCGCATGGGCTCTCGTCACAGGCGCCAGCGACGGCATCGGCAAAGCCCTGAGTTTTGAGCTCGCTTCCCAGGGCTTCAACGTCGTCCTCCACGGCCGCAACCCCGCCAAGCTGGAGCGCGTCCAGCGCGAGCTGGAAACCGCTCATCCCAACCGATCCTTCCGCATTCTCATCGCCGACGCAACGCAATGCGCCCAGGCCCCTGACACGTTCAAGGACATCGCTCATCGATTGTCCGATATCCATCTCACCGTCCTCATCAACAACGCCGGAGGCACCCCCATCTTGACCGAGAAGCTGTTCAAGGGCGTGGATGAGTACACGCACAAGGAAATCGCCGATACAATCGCTCTCAATGCTACCTTCCCAACCATGCTCTGGAGTACACTTGTCCCAAGTTTATCTCAAAACGCACCGGCGCTGATCCTCGTGGTGGGATCTCTCGCGTCAAACGGCCTCCCGCTCGTTGCTCCCTACGGCTCGTCCAAGTCTTACCTACGGACCTTGTCAGAGTCCCTCGCACAGGAGATGATCATCGCCGGCCGCGATATCGAAGTGTTGCATGTAGGCTTGGGGACAGTGACCGGCGTGTCCGGGATTTGGACGCCGCCGAGCCTCTTTGTGCCGCACGCGACGACCATGGCGAAGGCGATCATGGGTAGGGTTGGGTGTGAGAGGGTGGATGTCGTGCCGTACTGGCCGCATGCGGTTCAGATAATGGGGACCGTGCTGCTCCCGGGGTGGATGAAGGGGATGATCTTTCGCAAGGTCATGGTGGACTTGCAGAAAAAGGGGTTGAATCCTGGTGATGAGAAGAAGCGGGAGTAAAAGTCAGCAGTTCACCGGGTTCTTACTTAAATTTAAGGCGCTCTGGAAACACGTCACGGCATTGAAACCAGTCTAACCTAAGAAGCCGAAGAACCCCCTCTCTGGCACTCTGAACTCAATTCCTCCTCCACTCTCCTTGACAATCTGCTTGGCACTGTCCCGGTCAATCAAGACGGTGAGAGACACTCCACCGTACCTTGCCCTGTTCCTCACGGCTAGTTGCTCCCCAATTTCTCCAAACGGAACCTGCTCCTCAACTTGGCTCGCTGCACCGCTTGCCCCGTTTTCCTCCGACTCTCTTTCCAACCTCCCCACCCACTCCGATACACCAGGGCATAGGACATGCCCCCCAATAACGAAGTGCCCAACATTTGATCTTCGCTTACATGCATAGACAGAAGCTGGGGTGACTTCCTCTAACACTTTGAGGGTTTTATTTCCACCTTCCAGGCACGCGTATTGTGCGTCACTCGGAACCAAGATCCTAGCCTTTACATACTCGGAGCCATCCGTACTCCTGACACAAGCGGCGGATGAGAGACTCTGCCAGAAGTTTCCCGGACGAAGATAGACATGTCGCCGGATTGGTTCACAATTTCCTTCTACAGCCGCAAGAAAGCCTTATATCCTTCAACGTACAGCAGTGGCATGTTGATGTCAAATAGCCCCCATGAGACTGTAGGCAACGTCCTCGACTCGGGTGGTCCTGCGCCTCGCCGCCCAGGACATACGCCGTGCAATGCTGTACTCTTCTAGCTTTTCATGAATAGATAAGCGGGAGAACTTGCTTGTAAGTTCCGGAGGCAGGATGTGTCGATCGATTCCAGTTATAGACGTGATGGTCGAGGCAAGGCTTCCTTTGGTTCCGAACTCACGTCAGAATGAATCCAGTAAAACTGCCACCGGTGAGGCAATAAGCTCCTGGAGTGTCCGGCCCCGAGTAAACCACCTGCTTTGTGGGAAAGTCCACATGCCAGACGAGTTTACATCCGAGAGGTAGGCGTAGCACACGCGAGCTTTTAGATACCTGAGGTAGAATAAGTCTCACGTTGGAGCAACGAGGAGGGTGACTTATACCATTTGAACATGGAATTAATTGCTTCAGACGGCTCGGCACTTGACGACTTGCTGATGCAACAGGTGTCGATCAATATCCATTTAAACCCCTCGTGCTTAGCCACTTCGCACGCACCACGAATCTTCCCATTGCCCTTGAGCTGTTTATGCCTCGCTGAATCACCAAGGTCGTTTAAGGTAACTTCCTCTTCACCCCAAGTGCGGGAAAGAATTGCGTATTGGGGAATCCGCCGGCCAAAGAATCCCTGTGGCTCTTCGGCTTGTGTTGAGAAGCCTCATCTTTGTTATGGTTGGAGAAAGGGTTAAGTTGTTGTGGCTGAAGACGTTTGTAAAATCCAGAAGCGATGCAGTGGGCGAAGCAACGACGGCGGCCAGAGACAAAACTTCCGATTGTGGTGTCAACCTTTGGCTCTCGAGCACCTCCAGGGGGATTCCATTCACCGAAGTTCCCACAAAGCCCCCAGATCGTTTTTTTTTCACACAGCACATACAAAACCCAGCCACAGAGAGGGGTAGTTGCACAAGATCAAAACCTTATGCCGGAGACGCGATGGCGCCAGCACTGTCCCAAGTTTGTCTTTGCTTGCGGGTTGTGCACCCCCGGTTTTACCCGAACAACCACAAGATTTCTGCGCTACGTTTGTCTACAGGTTGGAAGGTTTCTAAACAAATCCTTTAGGCAGGCACTGGCAAGTTAGGGTGGAGGTAGACGGTCTTCTGGAGTAGTAGCATGTCGCTAAGGGGGTGAATCAAGTCGGTTTGTGGTAGTAATTATCCCACGTCACCTCGGTGTAGGTTTTGTTCAACCTCTCCGCCTTGCAGGGTTGATCCCCTAACGGTTGATTCCATATCGATGCATTCCTCTGCGACCAACTTTAGAGTAGCAGAACCGTGGAAGCTGTACGTAGGATCAACTCCTGGTGTCAATGGCAAAGATATCGGACCTCGTTAATATGGTTCACTACCGACAACAGCATTAGTGACGACCCACAGGCAAGGCATTCTTTAAAGTGTGTGCCTGTTAATTACCGGCATCAATTTCAGGGAGGCCCTCTCTGAGAGAGGGAGAGAGAGGGAGATAGGCGTGGAGTTCGAAGTGTAAGAGGGCACCTCCCGTAACTGATCAGCTCGACTTCTAAATCATCACCTTCAGCCATCAGATCTCAACAGCTTTTCCAAGTGTTCTACTCTTCAACAATCAACCAACACATTCCAACATCATACTCCAGGAAAAGCCTCCCACCAATTTCCAATAATACACTCCAACGTCCTCGCTATCGCTCTCGCCCCCTTCCCCAGCATCTCTCCCGCTACTAGAGCCAACATTAGCAGCACCAAGGTAACCACCATCCCATCTAGCTGCCAATATTGAACAAAGCCCAGCGCGCCCCCTCCCCCGACCAAGGCATCCCTTTTTGACAAGCGCGATAGCTGCAGTGGTGTCTCGTGCAGCAAGCGTGCCCACTGCGCCAAGTATGGGTATGATAACGGCTGCAACATGGATGGGAAGTGCCATATTGGTGTTCAGCAGTTTTGCGGCCGTGGATGCAAGCTTTGGAGGCGTGAGAGTGGTTTGATGGAGATTCGGGATACTGTTACTGGAGAGGTTGTTGGCCATGCCGAGTAACCTTGAGGGTTATATCTTTTTTGTTCTTTCGGAAATGGGGCACTGGGGCAAGAGAAGGGGATTGTGTCGAGTCGAGGTTGAGAAGGGGGTAGAAGGTGATCAAGTTCCTGTATCTGCCATTACAATGCGATTGTCCTTGCGGGGCCAATCTTTATTCATGGTCCGTCGCTCCAGAATACAGACATGGTGGACAATAGTTAGTCCTCTCTCCCTGTCGGCGTTTCTGCCAGCTCCCGCATCCGGTATCCCGACTTTGCAACCAGCACTCCTTTCGCCTGCATTCCATCCCGGATGCCAACATGTCACCATGACATTGTCACTGAAGTGCAAATAGACGCAAGTATGCTGCTACAGTGGTTCAGATGCTGCGCGCACAGTGGCTAGTCCCGCCGCTGCCGTGGTGGGCGCCAAGTCTGGATCGAGAGAAGGAGCCCCACAGGAAGAGTCCAACGAAGGAAGGGATGACTTGGGGGGTCAAATTCAACGACCGGACACAACCCCTCACCAAAATAACACAGCTCCACATTCACCCCAGGCTTGACGGATTGACAAAACGCCGTCGCCGTCATTCCCTTACTTGAACTGCCTAGAGAAAGAGGCGGCCATCGGCTGTCCAAAGTGCCTCCTTGCTGACTGCCAGGAAGCCCATTGGGAGCGTCACAAAGCCGACTGCAAACTTGGGTCCATTGCAGACTCGGAATGGCAGTCCTGGTGGATGCTGGGAAAGCGACTGCCCTCCTTCGGGCAGGGAAGCGGGCCGCCGACCAAATGGCCAGCAAGACCCTTCTGGGGCAAGGTCCCGGGCATTGATGTCCTGCGCCTCGCATCCAACGAGGGCGAAGACTACACCAAGGATCTGAGTATCCTCTTCGCAGCATCTGGAGACTTTCGAAGCGCCGTCACAATCGTGGCCGCCCTCCCCGCGGCCTACAAGGGTAACCTTAGGGTGATGCTGACGACGGGTTCCCTGACATCGTGGCTCGCAATCTCATCTTTCTGGTCATCGCCTTCACCATCGAAGACGGCGACCAGACCGTCGACTGCATCATTCACACCTGGTACTTGGCTCTTGTCCGCCAGTCCGACCTGGACATTCTGCAAGGCCGAATTCGCCCGCTCATAGAAGCTGTCATCAGCGAGAACAAGATAACCGACGAAGACGCGGCCGACAGCCACGCCGCCGAAGAGGACAGGACCACCATCGAAAAGCCTGGACTTTTAGCCGCCAGAGTCTCAAGGTTGTCTTGGGCAAGGCATGCTGGGCCCAACTGCTGCCATTCTTCGACATCCCCAAGGGGCTTGCCAGAAAACGGCCCGTAAACTTCGCCAGGTAGTCACCCTGGACAAAGATTCGTATGCCCTTGACATACGCGACAGACACCTCTGCCGCCACGACGTGCCGCACCGGCTTGCCCGAGCCGATACTGGGAAGATGGGCTTGTTTTGCCCTTTGGTGCGCCCCGTCAGGCGTTCCAACGGCGGCTATGTTGAATGGGACCGGGCTCCTCGCGTCAGCGACATTAAGCCCGAGCCTCTGATACCGGCGAGGCTCCCCCGTCCAACGGTGTACCTCGTATGCGAGGACCTCGAACACTGCACCTCCTGTCCAGCGATGGAAAGGTCATTACAACAGCGCAGATGATCCAAGCCACGAGTCACTTCGAAACCCAACTGAGAATGGTGGAAAACTAGCCAGTTCCGGATGATGACAACGGCGGGTTGGATGTTGCAGGCGCAGGCGAGGGACCTATCGGCGATAACAGTTTTGTTTTGGAATGGGAGTCAGATCAGAAGTTCAACTTGAAGGGAAGAAGACGACGTCTCGGAGATGAGGAAGCTGAGCTAGCCGTGATGGCGGCTTGCGGGTAAGTTGGAAAGGAAGACACTGGAGGTGTCCAGATTGCGAAGTTCTTGCGAAGTTCTCGATCTATTTCATCTGCGCTCCTGTTTCTCACCTCGATGGACGCGGCCAGTATCCCCAAGTCGATCATTCACATTGAAAACAGCCAAATATCAGATATATTTCACTTATCGGCTACGCCTTCCGCTCCTTAGATAGCGCTTCAACCCTTTCTAACCCAACCTCACAGCCCCCAACAACAACTCCATATATGCAGCTCCATTCTCCACCATGTTTAACCCATGCTCTACTACCGTGGGATAGAACACACACGGGCTGTCGAAATTGGGGTATCCAAACTCGATTCCAAACCCCTTCACCCACTTTCCGCCAAACTTGGCCCTCCTCCAATTCCCCTGATCAGCACTGCATCCACTGCTCGCACCAAAGTTCGCCGCCGGAAGAGAGAAGAAACCACGAGCCGTCGAGTCACACATGGCGCCAGCCATGCGCGCCGAAATGATGGACATGGCATCCCGCTCCCTCATCGGGAGGTACTCCTTGTACGACGTCGTCGGTCCATCTGGGTACGCACCACGCTTTCCATCATAAGCCGGATTCAGCAGGTTCATCGTCGGGTCGGTGGCTTGGTTAGAGTCATGACACCAGCCGTGAAGGACCACCCCTTGCACTGAATGAACATCCAGGAACCACCCGATGGACGGGTGAGTCTGCAGAACCCAATCGATGGTCTTGGTCTCGGCCTCCGAAAGGGGTCCTGTCCCGTGGAATAGTTCGCTGGAGGGATTCGTTGACGCTGCTCCGGAGCCAGGGACCAAAGCCTGGGTGAAATTCCAAACTGGAGAAAAATTTCGATTCAAATCAACCCCCACCGAGTTCGGATTCCCCGGGATAGCAGACGCAGGATTGCGATTCTTGCGCCAGCACAGGTTCGTAGTCTGATCGTAGACGAGCCCATCGGGATTGACCACAGGTACAACAATGATACCGAGATAAAGAGCCTTCTTGACATCGGATGCAGTGTACGACATGCCGCCGTACTGCAGACCGGAGTTAGCGCGGTCGGCCTGTAGAAGGTCCGAGGCGAAGTTGATGAGGTGATCGGAGGCGCCGCGCTCGCGGGCGTGGATCCCGGCTTCGAGGAGGACTTGGAAGCCGGTGACAATGTCGGAGGTGGAGTTGGTGCCGGGGCCTTGACCCTTGCCCTTTCCCTTGCCTTTGCCCTTGCCACCCATGCGAAAGCCATAGATGGTGCGGTTTTCGTAGGTCTTGAAGGGGGATTCGAAATAGGAGAGGTCGAATTCCTCGACGAGGGCTTTGACTGCTGACCTGATTTCGACTGAGTTATACACAGTTGAAGTGTCGCCTGGGGGGGAGAGGCCAACACCGCGGGGGACGACGGCTCCGTTGTTGAAGCGATCACCAGTGCCGACGGGGGCGGTGTTGGGGTGCGATTGGCGACGGTGAATGCCAGGTTGGCTACGGTCCATGACATGGCCGCCCTCCTTTTCAATGTCGAGGAGGCATGCTGAGGAAAGGAGGACGTGAGTCGCCAGGGAAACGAGTGTGGGTAGCCTCATGATGATGTCGTGGGTGGAAAAGATTGTAAGTGTGGAACTGAAAGAGTGTGATGTGAAAAGATTGTCTCAAAGAGCTGTGCTGATCTGAAGAGATGAGTTCTTTAAATTTGGAGGTGGATTTATTGTCGATTAATACTCGAGGTCTCCTCATCCCCATCAACAATACTAACCGCATTGGTATGCCTGCCCTGCCTGCTATTGTCATGCTGCCCAAGCCTCTGAATGGGATTCCTCACAGTTTAAAGTCTCGGGAATCTTTTCTTTACACTGGGTCCCCGCGTCAGCCCGCGCTGCCCTCATTTCCTCGGGCGCCACCTTCGCACAGCTTCCACACCCCCCTCCCTCACAAAGACCTGTTTGATTGGGGCAGTTTCATCCCAAAGACTGATTCAGCTGGGAATTTGGACCCACCGGGTCACTTTCCTGGTGGTTTGGCTTAGTATTGTCAATCTTGTGCGCGGCCGTCTTACTATTGTCTGTGATACTGTGCTTTCCGTACAGTACGGGCAACAATCCGAACACGTCTTGTTCCACAGGCCCAAACAGCTGAGTAGACATGCGAGGAAGCACAGTTAAGACGACTGTCTGAACACACTGCAGAGATTGAAAGAGGGGATATCCAATGTATATATTAAACACGATTGGCAAGCTGCAGCGCGTTGGGTGTCAGATACAAATTTCAATTACACGGTCTCGAAGACATGATTTGACTTGGATCCCAATCCGTTCGCTCTGTGTCGGGACGGACTCTATGTTCCGGGTGCACCACCCCGGTATGCCACTGCATGCAAATGCTTCCCCGGTCTACCTGGAATGGAAGACGCCATTCTACTCCTCATCTACTGCCTCGCTGCCGCTCCCGCTCTCCTCGCTCCCGTCCCTCTTCAGCCCCTGGCCCCGGCCCTCCTTGCCCTTCCTGGCCTTGCCCTTGCCCTTCCCCCTGAGACCCGCAGGGATCTCCTTCCTCACCTCCCCATCCTCAAAGAGAACACCAAGATCGGGTCGCCTCGCGACGGCCTTCTTCCACAGCGCCTTGGGGATCTCATCGCTGGTGACGATGATGCCGCTCTCGGTGCGCTGGAAGAGCAGCTCTGGGTTTGCCTCAAGGGCGGACCTCAGATGGATCCAGATACTCACCTCAGCGGCCTCGCCTTGCAATGGGCGAGACTCGTCGGATGCAGTGACGGGAGTGAGGGAAAGGTACTCGGTTCCACCGGGGGCGCGGGAGATGGTACCAGTGGTGAGGATCAGGGGGTAGCGCTGGTATGAGGTCTCATAGACGAGGAATTCAGGGAGGTCGGGTGTGGCGAGGGTGAGCTTGTCGCCTGTGGGGATGGGCGCCGCGATGCTCTCGCGGTTGGTGGGGATGCGGCGGATGGTGTAGGAGGAGGGATCTTCGGCGTTTTCCTTTGTAGGGGAGGATTGGCGGATGTGGAAGCGGGGTTTGGATGCGTTGGCGATGACGCGCTGGATGTCTTCGAGGTCGGCCTCGAGGGACTTGAGTTTGTCGTGCTCGAGCTGGAGAAGATTGTTAGCAAAGTGTAAAGAGAAGGGGCAAATGAGGGGAGGCAACATACCACGTCGTCAAGGTCGACCCAGCCTTCGGCATCGGCAACCAGCCTGTGGTCTTCCTCGTCCTCCTCGTCCACCTCGTCTTCCTTGATGGTCCTCTTCAGGACGAACATGAGGGCCTTGGCGATGCTGACATCGCGGTCCTCATGGACGCTGTAGCCACGGCCGCGGTTGCCATTCTTGCCCTTGAAGCTCATAGCCCGGCTGCGGCCATGGCGGGGAGAGTGTTGCACGAGGGCGCTGGGGGGGAGGACGCCGCCGAGCTCGTTGTTGATGGCAGAGAGGGGCACAGCGACGGCAGCGGCCATTTTGGGTTCTTTGGGGAGTATTGAAGGAATACTGAGTTGGTAGAGAGCTGGGATCCAGAGTTGAGGCACAGGTTGTTCAGTGTTCGCAGAGACACGGTGATGGGAAGGGAGCTTGAAGGGGGAGAGTACCCCGCGGAGGGGTCGTCTCTTATGGCATAAACATTACCCCTCGATTCCCGCGGACGTGGACGTGACCACTTGCTGGAACCAGACCGAAATCGGAAAGCCCGCGTGTCCTGGATGATGCATCATGGTGTTGCCCCTCTTCTCGGGCACTAGCGAGGCGCGTAATAAACCTGGACGATGCCTGACCGCTGGTCGTGCATCGTTTTGGGAGGATCTGGCATATCCGTATTCGTTGCGGCGTGGTGGTTGGAGCGTCAAGTGTCAGGAGACAGCCACGCCGGCAAACACCCCTGCACACCCCTGCCAGCGCGTCGCGGTTGCCCCACAACCCAGCGCCATCTCCGCATCTTGGCCCTGACCGCCCACCCTGATTTGGCTGTGATTCATCTTGACTTGCCGCCCACGTTTCGCCCAAACTGGCGAGACGTCTTTTGATGGCTCAGAAATGATGCGCCTCAAATCACCGCCCCGGTGCCAGCCAGCAAAACGGCCAAAATGACAGCGGGCCTGTTTTGTGTCCTGCGGCGGAAGGGAAGACACTGGGGCAACTGCCCAGCTAGGCGAACTTTGACGGACAAGGAAGCGACGGGTCCCGCGCCTCACCGCTTCTCCGCTTGCTACGTGTCGCCGCCCTTACCCGTCCTGTCCACCTTGGCCTGCAGCTGGCGACTGACCGCAAAGGATGCGCCGGGTGCAGATAGAGGAAAACCGACTTGCTCTCTTGGGCGTCGGTCCACATCTGCGGCTAGTCTGCTAGATATTTGCGGTGTCCTGACGATTGCTGTTGCGACAATCGTGACTAACACCAACAGCTGCACCGCACACGCCATCCGCTCTCGCGACGCAGCGCCTGACAGGGAAACAGATGTATTGCCGACATGGGAACCCAGATCTGCCATGCTGGGCGATCCGCTAGTGGCGCCCGACAGATGAACCTCACGACACTCGAAAGTGACTCCTCGGATCAGTCACGCCTTCTTCCGCCATATTGTGGCATGTACCCCTCCCAAGTTGTCAACACGGCACCCAATTTGGACCAGGAAAATACATGTCCCTTCCTTGATCCACTGCCCTGCATATTTTGACACAGACGCTGCAGCCGGCGATAGATCCCCCCCCCCCCCTTGCCCCCATGTGTGCATCCGGTCCAGACCAGCTCCTAGACCAGCTCCCAAGCTTCCAAATCCCCAAGCCATGTCCCAAGCACTCAGAAACTTCCGGTTCCCCTTGCTAGTACCCCCATCGACCTAAGCTCAGCTCAAGCTTAGCCTGCGTCCCAGCCCATATCATCTCAACTTTCTCCGGAGTCGCCCGGCTCCTCCACCTCTTCAGAAAAACAAGGGCGGGCTAACATCTTGAATGCACCAATACAAAGCCGACAGCTCATCGATGCCGGGAATCTCGCTCGGCTGGTTCACCCCTGCGTTTGCAAAGGCCTTGTTCACTGCCGCAGCGAGCTTCCAGCCCACCGATTTGTCGCCCTCTTTCGGGACAGGCAGCTCCTGCGGAAACCCGTAAAGCAAGGCGTGCCAGAGGGAGACCATGTCTGGTTCTTCGACGGTTGGCGGGACCACGATGTGCATGAGGCTATCGAAGGGGTAGAAATACTCGTCGGCGTGGGATGCCACATGGCCAAAGTCGAAGTCGAGGAGGGCTGTGAGTTGGTTGGTGGATGGATCAAACAGCAGGTTGTGCAGGTCTGGGCTTGGGTGTCAGTAGCTGTTAACAACAAACATGAGGGATGCGTTTTTGACGTACCGAAGTCGGCGTGGACTAGTGTTGGTCGGGGCGTCAGCTGCGACTCGACCTCGCGAAGAAGCTGAGGAAGCTTTTCTGCACCGAACTTGTCGAGACGGTCACGAAGGGATGTGGCTCTCCATCCCTTGACGATGTCGCATTTGTCGGCGCAGGAAATCTGTGTATGAAAGTACTCGGTGTACAGCCCTGCGACAGTGTCGCAGGGCCTCCCTCCGTGAATAGGGGTTGGACCTGTGATGATGTCTCCGTTGTCGTCAAAGTTCAACCCATCGAAACCCTTGACGGACGGCGGGAGCTGGAACGACTGGATTGCCTTGAAGACGAGTGCAATGTGGTGGATGGAATTCTTGTTCTCTTCGAAGACCAGCGATGGAAACGCGTCGGCAACTCTGACGCTCGGCATGAAGAGCTTGAGCTACGTAAAGGGTTTCCCATCGGTCAAAAGTGGAAGACAGGAGGTCCTCATGTCAGCTTTTCCAAGTATGGGGATGCAGTATCAGACGGAAACCGTGGCTTACCATATCGCAAAATCGTTCGCACCCCATCCGCACGTTTCGCCAAAACAACTTCCGACTACCTGCCACACCGCTGTGAAGCATGCGCAACAAGCTGATGCAGTTGTTGAGGGGCTCCTCACGGGTGTCCTCGCCGCTGTCGACTTGTAACTTTTGATTTGGCACAGGGGTAGATAAAGGGAGGCAGACGTCGTTCGTGCAGAATCATCAGGGGCTACGACTTCAATGTCTTCAGCACCATTTGGGCAGTGTTCTGCTTCTGGGGACCCAACTCTGCGGCTGATCGGGGTTCGATGGTTGGGTAGATAAGGGCCGGTAGGAAAGGGGTTGAGGTGAAGGTGTGAGGAAGGATCATAGTCTGACGCTGCTTCGTGAAGCCAATTAAGTTGCTCAATAATTGAGTCACCAGGGGTTCGTTGGCTAGCGGAAGATCGAGGACATCCTGAAAATTGAGACGGAAGTTCTCCGAGCCGGATTCGAGATTGTGACCCTCACTGGGGAGCCCCAACTCCGCTTCGGCAAACTCTTGGGCGGCCAGACCGCTGGTACCGCCGGGATTGGTCCCGGGGGATGATCCAGTAGACGGTGTGATCGGGAGCCCGGTTTCCTCTTTTGTGCTCTAATTTAACCCGTCTTTAACCTCTAGTAGCACCCGAACCCCTGGGCCCGCAAGTGGAGCAAGTTGGCTGGCCATTGTCGCAACGTATCTTTCGCGTGGCGCAAGAGGTGCAAGATCGTGACCTCTAAACGGGATTTTCTGTCCGAGAGCGGCAGTAGTAGCCATGCCGCTTCAGTGTTGACTCTTCTGACATTTAGCTACATCGTCATGCTGATCCTGTGGGACGCACTCACTCTTGTTGAACGCTTTGTTACTGCGCCCGCAGCGTACAACCGGTGCCACGGCGGACATATTTTCCATTGAGTTGCACGGAAACCCGAGCAGATGGATTGAGGTTAATTTGAAGTTGCGACATGGTGAAGATCATTTGTCAGCGTATTCCTTCGGCCGGGATATTTTGTCGATCCCAGCGGGAGCCCATGCCGAATACGCGTTGTCAGGTTACACAGGATCCACTTAACTCCCGCTAAATGACTAACAGCTCCCCTCGGCTCTCTCTCGCACTGCTGTTAGTCGACAATCGCTAGTGACAGCTTCTCGGCCAGAGCGTAAACAGTCACTCTTCGGGTTCTAGCTCCGGGACAATTTGATAGTAACGGCATGTCCACCTCGGGCAGTGAATGCGCAAACGTGTAGGGCCATCTGCGAAATTCAAGGCCTCAGTTATGAGAAAAGGCCACCCAAGTGAGAACAAAGGAGATTGTTAAGTATAAGACGTTCAATCTCACCCGAGGTAGATTCATTAAACCCTATTGTTAACCCTCAAGACCCGTGTACCATCCACTTTACAAAAGCCAATAGTCTCCGCCCTTTTTCTGTTAATCTTCAACGATGAGCGCTCCGTTCCCACCCCCCACGCTAACATGGCAACACGGCATATCCAACCTTGTCCGCATCCCGACCTAAACTATCCGCCGAGGGAAAAAAAACCCCTGATAACCGGCGGAGGTACGGGTATTGGAGCCGAAACCGCCTTCTACTTTGCTGCCGCCGGAGCGGCAAGGGCCGCGCTGCTTGGGCTGAGGGAGGCCTTCCTGCTTGACACCAAGGCGTCCATCCAGAGCCAATACCCCAGGGTGGATGTGTTTGTGGCCTCGACGGATCTCACCAAGAAGGCTGAAGTCGGCAAGTCCTTCGATGCTTTCCTGAGTGGCAACCAGAAACTCAAAGTCTTGGTCAACGGTGTGGCGACTCTGGGTTCGAAAGAGACACTGGAAGATGTGGATGGTGCTATATTTCTCGAAGGTATCCAACAGAACCTGGAGGGCGCTTTGTATGTAGCACAGGCATTCCCTCGCCATGCTGCCGACGACGCAGTCGCGGTCGACGTCAACTGGTCTGCTGCACACATCAACTTTTCACCCTTCTTTCCCTCTTACTCGGTTGCCAAACTGGCCGTGTGTTTCGAGTCTGGGACATCGTAGCCTACGCACACCCCAACATCAGCGCCTTCCACATCCAGCCCGGTGGTTGATACTGATATGAACCGACAAAGTTGGGGGTTTGAAGTCGACCGGCGTTGAGGACCACGGTATGTCGACACGTTCTGGGGCTACGATCACTGCATAGCTAGCTGAAATTTAGTCCCTCCCTGCTAGCTTTACGGTTTGGCTTGTTAGCCCCGAGGCCTGCTTTCTGAAGGGAAAATATCTCTGAGCGATTTGGGATGTTGATGAACTGAAGGCTCGAAGTAGTGAGCTCGCTGCAAGCCAGCAACTGAATATTGGCCTTGTCGGATGGCCCTTTGGAGATCCAGATTGGAAGAACGCGTAGAATGAGTGAGCCAGGGGATATGAGCTGTTCCTATTTTCTTGATATTCAACCATTGTCCATTCCCAAAGTGGCAAGCGCCCCATTTTACTTCCTGCAGAGCCTGCCATTTTGCGATGGCAGGTGTCCCATGATCAAGTCACCAGTGAGCTGCCATTCCTCCGAGCCCACGGCATTAGTTGCGTAGAACACGCCCTGAGGGTCCCAACGCTTCTTGATAGCCAGAAGTTTGGGATACTTGCTCCCGTGGAAGCTCTCCTGCCAGTTCGGCTCGATGTAGTCCGACTCGGACATGTAAGTCCCAGACCCCGGCGTCAAGGCTCTCCAACGGGGGTTCCACTCGTATGTCAGGTTCCGTGAAAACTGGTTGACAAACTCCGGGGAGTCTGTCACGTTCCAGGTCACAAACATGATGGCAAACATCAACACCTTGCGCCATGCAGGGTTGACAGCGTTGTCGATGGCATCCGTCCCGGGAGGGTTGCGAATGTTGAACTGCAGGATGTGGGAGCCTTCGTCAAAGACGCCTCGGATGGTGTCCATGACCGTCTTGCGCTTTGTAGGGTCCGAGATGACATCTCGTGGGAAGAAGCGACTTGCTTGGCGCATCGCCCAGGTCCAGACCTCTTGAGGGAAGGCCTCGTACCAGGCGTCCGAGTAGTTATCGTACTCCTTAATAATGGGAGTGTATGGGACCCCGAGCTCGGCCCACTTGTTGAACAGGGGCCCCATCGTCTTGCGGAACTCGACCTCGGTGGTGTTGGGTGCCACCATCGACGTCATGTCGTGAAAGATCTCGGTTCCTACGTGGCGAATGCGGTAGTACGAGTAGTAGCCAAGATCGGCGTACTTCTCAAAGTCGTCAACGTAGGCTCGCTGCATCTCCCAGAACTTGTCGTGCGTAAAGTTTGCATTGGTCGTGACGTTGTAGCGCATCGTCGTGACTTTGAGTTTCGGAAAGGCCTTGACCGTGATGGACGTGACAATGCCGAATGTTCCGGCACCGCCTCCTCGGAGGGCCCAGAATAAGTCCGAGTTGGTTTTGGAGTCGGCCGTAACAAAGTGGCCGTCGGCTGTGACAACTTGGATTGACAGAACGTGGTCTGCAGCCAGCCCGTAGATCGACGTCAGGGGCGAGTGTCCGCCCCCTTGGATGTAGCCTCCGACGAGACCAACTGTCTGTCTGAGAGTCAGAGGCCGGGATCAAGTGACTTCTGAGGCTCAGGAGAAGATAGGTAATGTACTCACAATACCCTCACCCCCAATCATCGTGACACCGCGCTCCTTGGCGAGGCGATTGGCGTCCAGGACTTGAATGCCCGCCCCAAGTTTGAAGGCCGGGCCGGTATAGTCGTCGGTCTTATATTCGGCATAGTACTGGGCGTCCTTGAGGTAATGTGTCCATACGTTCAAGGCACCCCCGCCAGTCGACTTGGCCCCAAAGTCGTGACCCGTGTTCTTGATGACTAGTCGCAAGTTGAGTTCTCGCGCAATGTTGACAGCCATTTGAATCTGCGCAACATTGGTCACGTTGATGCTGTATTCTGGGAATCCTCCGATGGTGCAAGATACCGAGCGTCCGAGGAAGGCTGCTGTGTAGTTAGGGGGCATGCAAGTCATGCCTTGGAAGATGATGGATCTGATGGAGGTTGGGTTCTCGATTCTGGTCAGAGTTAGTATCCAGTTCCGTCTAACGATACTTCCCGAGCTCAACAAAACACACCTCAAAGTCGAGTTGTTCCATTGTGTCGTCAATGCCTGACAAGCAGCCGGAGAATACTGGCCCCACTCGGGATAGCACAGGGAAGCCTCCGGGACGGACTTGATGAGCCTATCTTCCAGGAGGATGTTGAAGAGTCGCCACGCGGCCTCCGATGGCCACTCTGGGTCTCCTGGATAGGTCTTGCATTTTGGGGACGAAGGGTTACTTTGACGTTCGGCCAACTTCTGTGGTGGGCTAGCGAAGGAGATCGCCGGCAGCTCGTTTAGCTGGTACTTAGACAGCTTATCCAACACATGGTCTGTTAGCTGTAGTTTTTCAAACTCAAAGAGACCCGGGTCCGTGGAAACTTGTTCAACAGCAGCCGGGATATCTATTACAAGCCAACTGTCAGCATTTTGAACCGGAAGATCATCGACAACCTGACGTGGCGTGGTACCTGAGACGGCGGCTTTGTCGGCGTAGGTCGGTGCCAGCAAAGCCAAGATTCCGACAATGGATTTCAGGCAACTGAAAGGGCGAGTGGGAGCCATTGTTCGCCTAGATGACGGAGTTTGTACCTGCCGACTTACTCCCCCAAGTGTGCAGAGAGGGCGTCCGAGTCAAGAAAATAGTCGCACCGCAACGAAGGTGAGAGCCTCTATTTATGTCCACGCTGGGAGGGGGATCCCATGGCCAGAATCTTGCTCTCAATATGAAGAAAGAACAGCCAGATTTCCTAGGAATGAGTATTTGCAATAGCGTCGCAACTTACCGGCCGCCATAGCGAATCGGTTGTCGCCGATTTCGCGGGGTTAGCTGCGCTGCGATGACTTGGCACGGCGTAGCTGCACGGTTTGAGCCTACAAAGGTAACCGGCTAATACGCCGCTATCTTGCGGATTCCCCCGGAGTCGGCATCGAAGGCGGAATATGACCCTTGCCTAGAAGCCGGCACGGCACTTCTCACGTCGCACAAAGGCATCGCACAGCCCCACGATCCCACCTGGCTGTGACGTTGACCAGCATCCCCGCTAAAAGGAAATAATCCCACGATCCCATTTAGGGCATTTAGTTCCGAATAACCCATGGTGCCTGTTTTCCCGTCCGTCTTGGGCCACATGGTTCTGATAGCCCCACGACTGGGCGAAAGTGAGCGTCGGGTTAATGAGAGTTTGGGACGCACGAACGGAGATAGCCCATCTTCAGATCGAAGTCGCAGCCGTTTGGTGGGCAGGTTTGCGGGTGAGCGTGCAGTTGATGTACTGGCTTGGTCAGCACAGTTCTGCACTGACCTTGCAAGGAAGGGGTACCGGGGGCATATTGAAGCCACAAGGATATACTGCCAAGGTATAGAGTGAAGAAGCAGCCAGCCCTTCCAATAACATACAAGGCAGCACCCCCACCGCATAAAGCTCTCTTTCTTCCATGGCTAGCACGATGAGGGCATGAGTTTTCATGTGGCGGTTGCTTCTCGACGACGGGTCGGGGACGGATTTCGAAACGGTTCCGCAAGTTCACGCGCCACACAGAGGTGGTGCTATCTGGATAGATGGGCAGCAAACATAATACAATTACACTAGTCAACTCTGAACTGAAACTACTTCTGTCCACCAGTCATCATCCATTCATATTCCAAAATGAACTTCAAGTTGAATGCAGCCCATCATTCTTGTCGTGTTAGGGTTGTTTGACTAGCCGAAATCTAGTCGCGGTCACGGCCTCCACGGTTTGGACCATCACCTCGGTTGGGGCGGTCAGGGCCACGGTTGGGGGCATCGCCGCCACGGAAGGGTCCACCGGGGCCGCGGTTGGGAGCATCGCCACCGCGGAAGGGTCCACCGGGACCGCGGTTGGGAGCGTCGCCGCCACGGAAGGGGCCGCCCGGGCCGCCCGGACCACCCGGACCGCCACGGAATCCGCCGGGTCCACCGGGTCCACCAGGTCCACCACGGAAACCTCCGGGGCCGCCAGGGCCGCCGGGACGGCCAAGAGCCTCGATCTCAACCTTGTCGCGAGCCTAAGATTGTCAGATGAAGTCCGTGCCAGCGACCGAGGGAGAGGGGGTTGACTTACATCAACCTGGACGGCGGCGCCGAGGACACCGGGCACAAGGAGAAGTGCGGCGAGGAAGAAGCGGGAAACCATTTTGATCAGAGGTTTGTTGTAGTTGGGGAGACTGGTGGATGAGTGGATGGGTTGAGTTGAGTTGTGTTGACGATGCGGGAGGGAAACGGCGGCTTTATACCTGGGGGATGGCGCGAAGAAGCCTTTGCCGGATGATTCTAGACGACCCTAAACTGACGAAATCGGCTTGGGTAAACATTGGAGGCGGAGATGTCTGTGTTTGGCTTGTTGCATAGATTAAGGGTCACCCATCGTTGGCCGGGTATTGGATGGTGGTCTCACCGATCTTGCTCAATTCCGGGAAGATCGCGCCCCGACTACCGGCCCAACGCATGTGTTAGATCATGGGCCATGCGTTCACAACAGACAGTTTAGGGTCATCGAGTCTCTGATGGCTATAACGTGGACTAAAGTTTTTATGACTAATTTTCAGTACGGGGCACGGGGATCGACACACCGTTCTTGTCAGCTACGGCGGTTCAAAGGCGCCCAGATACTAGAGTGCGAGTGTAGATTGAGTTGAGTGGGAATCAGGCTGTATGGTGGTTCGCGCTCGTCTACGGATTCATCATAGCGAGCATGATGCAGGCTTCGGTCTTTGGCTTTGTTGAGAAATTCTCCGATTGTCCAGAAACATCGCCCTGTGTGTCTGTCACTAGCCGGGAACGTCAAGTAGTACTCACAAGGACGGCCATTTCAACTCCTGAGCTCCTCCCGTGCCGTGCACGGCTGGGGTTACCCCCTACCTAAAAACACCTTGCTCAGATACCCGTCTTCCTCTGTCAAGGGTGCCAGTTGGGCACTCCATTGAAGAGTTGAAAGAACTGAAGAAATCTGCTTCGCAGTGGCAAGCGTGCTCGCTGCCCGCCGGAGATGTCTATTTCCGCGACGGATTACCAGGATTATTCCATCTAGCAGTGATGAGATATCGAAAGCCGCATGGTTCAACATACGGCTGGACCGCCGCCGTTAGATGTAGGGACGGTAGGCGGGACCTGGAGTGTGTCCCTGTGTGTTGTATCGTCAGAAAGCTTGTGCGTCTATCTCGCGTGCTGCTTGGCTTCCAGCACGAACACTCCACCAGCGGTATCACCTTCGGCGTACCAGGAAATCGTGGCGGCACCTAATATAACGTAGGACTGCTATTAGGCTCGCTAGTACTGCTGCGGCTGCTGAAAGTAATTTTTACGTAAAATTCCCATGCAGCCGGTATGGCCCGCTCGGGCTACCAACGGGAAATAAACTACGAGACACAGTCTGGTACGAACCGGCGGCTAGACCTCGTGTCTGGCGGCGCTTCACCTCCACCGATCTCCGTTGATGTTAAGGGTCAGTCAGCCCTGAGAAGGGGTATCTGGATCCTGTATGTTTGGGAGTCTCCTATGACCTCGACACTGGGACAGCAGCTATTAACCGGCGGTATAGAGCCAAGGGTTTGGTGAGCGCCAAGTCGATATTTTGGCCATTATAGCCGCCTCCATCCTTAACCTTGGGCCAAGCAATTGAACAATCTAGATCGGTCTTCCTGATGGGCCGCTAAAGGGGTTGAAATCGCAGAGCTGATGTGGTTACGCGGCCCGTCGACGTCAGAACCCGATGTCATCAGACTCGGCGACGTCACGCAACCCCTGACCCCGATGTCATTTTTTTTTCAGCCTTTTCCCAAGAAATATCAGTGTCCATTTTGGTTTCCATGGTGGGAAGAACGAGAAAGAGTGGTGGGAAGAACGAGAAAGAGTGGTGGGAAGAACGAGAAAGAGTGGTGGGAAGAACGAGAAAGAGTGGTGGGAAGAACGAGAAAGAGTGGTGGGATATCGAAATAAACGCATAGATGCTGACCTTACGGAGCTGGCAGGACGCCTCCTGATCGTTTGGAGGCGTTGGAAGAAGCTTCGGTTTGCAGCTAGTTGCAGACGTGATGTTTCGAAACAAAGGTAATTCCAATATAGCGAGCTAGCTTCCCGCCACTTTGTGCTACCAAAGCCACGTGCCCAACCCGGACGTCCGTCACCGGGGTCCGGACCTCCCACTTGGCCCCCTCTGTGTTCGCACCTAAACATCAAGCCCTGATCAAAATCAAAATCCCAAAAAGCCAAGATCTCGCCTCCAAAGCCTACGATGACGAACAAACAAGCACCTCCATTCCCCGACACCACAACCTTGCTGCAGTACCTTTACGAGGATCTATCCCGCATTTCCGAAGTTGCTTCCCGGGACATTCTTCTCCACACGGCCGATCGGGATCTTTCCTCTCCGTCCAAGGCCCCACTGCGTGGCGTCGAAGCCGCGCAAGCTCACGAGGATGCTCTGATTGCAGCAACTGGCGGCTCAATTGTCATGGATGTGCAGAGTATCAGTGCGAACGAGCACTTTGGCAGTGTGATGGGGGTGTTGAGGGCCTCTAAGACGGGCCGTGAGGACTTGGCAATTCCTTTCTGCGGGGTTTGGAGATTTGAGGGTGGTTGGGCTGTTGAGCATTGGGAGAATGCGATTGATCCGGGGCAGTTTGCTTTGTGGTTTCAGGAACAGTGATGAGATATTGGCGGCGTTGGTGACGAGAGGTATGAGGCAACCGGTAGACCGGTGAGGTGGTGGCCGGTAGATCTGGAGCACCTGCACGGAGAAGAACATTCTGGTTCGAGTCTCTGCCGCTCTTGTCACCGGTACCGCTCAAGGATCTCGTGCAGATATGAGGCAACCGGTAGACCGGTGAGGTGGTGGCCGGTAGATCTGGAGCACCTGCACGGAGAAGAACATTCTGGTTCGAGTCTCCGCCGCTCTTGTCACCGGCACCGCTCAAGGATCTCGTGCAGACAGGAGAAAACTCATATCACGGGCACTTCATGCCAAGACAGCCTTGGACCTGCGCTAGAGGCGGAATCACCGACAGTCTTCAATGTGATCTGGAAACAGAGAAGGATAAACATTAAGTACTGTCAGCATTGCCAGTTCGGTGTAAGCCCAAGGAGATGAGGTGGCCCCCTTTGAAAGGCGGGGTCAGAGGTCTCCCCCTTACTTACAACACCGCCGCCGTGGGAACTTTGTTACCGAATTTTTTGTTTTTTTTCTTTACTGTGGTGGCACTCGAAGCCGTAGCTCCACGGTCGCCACGTTCAAGATTCTCTCACACACCGCCGCCGTTACCATCTACCAGGTCTGTCAAATACGCAGCGATGCCAGTGCTTCATCAAGTCTGAGGTTCAAATGCGAACAGGCAAAGACATTTTTCTTCTCCCTCGTAGGCTCTTCACCCAAGACTCGAAGGCCACAAGAGGCCCCCACGCATCCTCACCGGGCACCTCAAAATTTTCACTGTGCATCTCAGTTCATGCGACTTCATCATCTTCTTCTGTTATAACACCCATCCGAGCACTCACCCGAGCTCAACTCGAAGTTTCAGCTGATGACACCTTGAAAGTCCGCCTGTCTTTGAGTCGAAGCCCTCCTGGAGCGATTGGTTCTCGTCCGAGACTTCATTTGAGTGAGCGATTGGTTCTCGTCCGAGACTTCATTTGAGTGAGCGATTGGTTCTCGTCCGAGACTTCATTTGAGTGACTGGTCCCCTCGGAGACATTCATGAAAATTCTCGAGCCGCATCTCCAGTCCCTAACCCCTGAAAGTGCGATTCTTCAACTAGGTTGTGGCACGAGCGATTTGCATAGTCATCTTCGCAGGAGAGGCTTCACCAACATCACGAACATAGACTACGAACCTTTAACTGTGGAGTCGGTAAAGGCAGCAGAACAGAGGGCGTTCGGGGATGTGCAGACAGCGTATCTGGTTGCAGACGCCCTTGACTTGAACCTTGGCGAGAAGTATTCCCTTGTGGTTGACAAGAGCACTGCAGACGCGGTTGCATGCAGCGAGGAGGCTGCGTTGTTGGCTATGGCTCAGGGAGTTGAGCGACATCTGTCTGAACGGGGACTGCGAATTTTCTTCAGGTGCTCGGCTTTTCGGTTCAGGTCCCGGGGCTCCCGATGGATGCGTCCCTGTTTTGCAAAGTGCCTGTGCTAAAGCAAAGAGCGACAGATCCGGATATTTTCCTGTATTGCTATCCACTTCGGAGGAAGCCGGGTCCCGGTTTAGTGGAACATGGGCAGCTCAGGGACTCCAGTTCAGCTTAAGCTAGGACGGACAGAAGCGAAGATGGCGGGGCAATAAGCAGCGTTCAACCAAATCGGAACGTAGATCGGGAAGTTTGGACCGGGATGTCGCCACCGATTTGATGATTATCAACAATTAAGGCAGGCCAAGGGTGATTTTCAACCGCCCATTTCCACATCTACCTCATGTCGCAACGGTGCAACACAGACGTGTCTTGGCAGTTAGCTGTCTGTCGAAAATAGAATCCTTCCGTCATGTCCCGCTTGACGGAAATGGAGGTCCGAGGCAACCCAGGGCCTTAAACCGTTAGTGAGGTGAATTTGACATCTCAGCCCTCAAGTTAGCCTCTTGCGGGAGACAAACATGACCTGCGATTTGTTGACACCGTGAAAGAACCAATGTAGCTGGATTTTAGCTGCTGCATCTTGTATAAAAGCCTGCTCAACCCCCCCCCCCCCCCCCCGCGCATGCAGAATTCGGTTCCAACTCAGTCAACAAAGCACAGCATCTCTTCAAACACAACTCGGCCTAACCGGAGAAATCTCTCTCTCCTCAACAGAATGAAGTTTATCACCAGTCTCCCTTTCTTAACAGCCGTTGGGACGGCCGCCCGCATTCCTGGAGGAGCGCTCGCTCCTATCGATAGGAGCTTTGACAAGGAGGGCGGCCGCGTCCCAGCCTGTTGCACATCTTTCGGGGTACGTGCTGCCATTTGGGGCGCTTGAGAAGACAACTTGCTAACTCTTACCCCTGAAAGTCCTGCTCTGGGAACTGCGGCTACTGGTGTGTAAGCATCTCCAAGTCATGATTCTGGTTCTTAACTGAACCGATGTGCGGATACATTGCAGCGCGCATGTGGTATCGACTATTCGTGCTAGAGGCATCGGGACGCCATTGTTGAAAAGACGGATACAGCTTTGAGACGGTCGATTCGGAATTGGAATATTCAGTACCTAGTGGGTAGGCCCGTTCAAAAACGTCTTTCTTATCCAGCCACGCTGTGTGATTGATAGCCAGACCAAGAATACCAGTGCGGCCATCCGTAGCGCGAACGCCCAGTAGATCGCGAAGTTGTCCTGAACAATGACTTTGTCCCCTTCGTCCCACTGCAGTGACGGAAGTGCAAAGAGGGCGGCGAAGGAGGTCGCAGGAAGGAATACTACGGTCATGACGGCGATGGTTTTCATGGATGAGCTGTCGCGACGGGCGGCAGTAACTACAACACCCCCCTTGGCTTCAAAGACTGGATGGTTTGACACTTACAACATTGGAAAGTTTCTCAGACCTGTCCTTTAAGTAACCCGGATACTCGATGTAGGCCAGTATATGCCGCTCGGCGCACGGGACGGCGTCATTCAAAGCGGCAACAGAGTCGTGGTACATCTTCAGCATCTCTTACACTGGTCAGTTTCAAAAGAATGATGAAAGATACCATTCTTATGTGAGGTAACGAAAGAACAATACAAAATTCCAACCGTGCTCCCAAACTCCAGTCCAGACTCCATCCCTATAATAATAGAATCCCGCCTTTCATCGCCAAAACCCCTACCAAAGCAAAACAGCCACCACCAGGGCTTACATCTGCACAAACATGATATCCTTGACATCCCAGCTCTAGTCCATCCTCGGTGCAGCACCAGTGACAACCGTTCCCGGTGGAGTGCAGGCCGTTCTGTTCGGGCCCCCACACACAGGTACCCCCACAGCGGGCGGAACTGCGTGAGTATTTGCCGGAGGTGAGGCAACTACGGGAATGGACGGTGTTGCGACGACTATAGCGGGGCGAACTGGGGTCCCTGAGTAATTTGGACCAACGCAGGTAGCGCAGGGCATGATGGACTGGACAGTGAGAAACTTAGTGATCTCGATGCGGGCGCGATACGACGTCATGGTACCGGAGACGTAGGTTTCGACCGAGAGGCACGTGGTTGTCCACTCTACGACGCTGTTTGGAGAAAGGTGTAAGTCAACTTGCACTTCTTTGAAGCCTTGGCTCAGGGACAAAGGGGATAAAATAGGGAGGATTTACACGGTGGTGGCGGTGTCGGGGGCATAGTGCTGCTGACCACCCGCACAGGCAGGCTTTCCACAGGGAGCGGCGGCGGGATCTGCTGTCGCAATGCATGGAGGATCCGGGCAGGGGTCCCAGGTACGGGTGGCGGTGGCACAAGGTGCCATTCCGCGGCACCGAGCAAAGATATACTTTGTCTCGATGATGGTTGGCCTGGGCCGAACTGGGTTGCCACTGATGGGGACTGGAATTGGCGAAGTGACGGTGGCATCGACAGACGCACCACTCGAAGCGGTTTCGTTCGCTGCGGGGATGCGCTGACGATGGGAGAGGATGAGCCTGTCGACGAAACCTCCCCGGAGACGGCGCTGCTCGAAGAGCTAGGGGCAGCTGGAGCTGAGGATGCGGGACTTCCGCTGGGGATCGCCACACCAGGGCAAGTGCCCACCCTCGGCTTGAGGATGACAGTGACGAGTCTTTGCGTGTCATCGGTGGCTCTGAGATAGACGTGGTACCGCTCGTTTGGAATGGTCACTTCCACGTAATAGGCCATCGACCCCCGGAGTGCCAGCAATTAGGAGGAAGGAGCGGATGAATTGACCGCTGGGTCTCCTCAAGTCGACATAGACGCCTCCCACAGCTCCAATGACGCCCACCACAGCCCAGTAGGAACAACCGGAGATGAATTCGGGAATAGGAGGTACGTCGTGACTCTCGGTCAAGAACCGCCTCTCAAAGAAGATGGATGCTTGTCCGGAGGTGCTGACCGAGCTGGCATCACGGTCAGTAATGGCCACCGTCCAGGTTCCAGTGGCCGTGGCCGTGAGAACGACGATGAAACCGCGGGCCAAGGTCAACAAGCTTACTCCGGCATCGGCATCGGCAACAACGGTTCCGTCTGGTCGTGTAACCGTGACAGCCCGTCCCCCGTCAAAAGATAAGACGACGAGAGACACTGGCGTCCACAGCGAAGACGTCGCCATGAAGGGGGCTCGCTTGACCAAAGGCAGGCTCCGGACCATCATCATTGTGTTCTGGGGGGGAATTGTCGCAGGGACCACTGTGAGGTTGGCCATAGGGGCGCTTGGGCCGGGCATGGTCCTTGCGAATTCGGCGAGGTCGCGTCTGAGGAGGGCTTCGACCAGTGCGGTGACCTTGCTGGCATCGGCAACTGTCAGACAGCTGAGAACTTGACCGCCCGGGACCATGGCAAACTCGGAATATGCTGGCTTGCCGGTGTTGCAAATGTTGTCAAACAGGAAGAAGATGATTTTGACGCGCTTCAGGAGGGCAGATGCAATGACTTCGGCTTTTCGGTCAGCATCCTTGGCGCTGGCATCTGTCACAACAATGAGGGTGCCTCCGTCGCTGAGGCGGGCCAGAGCGGCAAGGGTACCCGAAAGAGAGAGCTCCAGGCAGTCACCACCACCTGAAGACGATAGTGCGTCAAAGGCGGCAATGAAGTCGATAGGGTCGGAGGTCGAGGTCACAGGCCCAGTCGATGGGTCATGGAAAGGGGAGATGACAAGCAGGGAGGGTGCATCTGGCGTTCCGATGCGGCCAGTGATGATACGGCGCACCGTTTACCCCCCATGCATCCAGTTGTGTCGATGGCCATGGCGAGGCGAGGGCCACCGGTCATCTGTCGGCCTGCAAGCTTGTGCCATTGCTGGGGTGTTTTGATGTTTCTGTGACTAAGTATCACGCTCGGGGGCGCAGAAGGGACGAATGCATGGGAAAAGGGGGCGAGGGCCAACGAGGCTAATGCTATAAACAACAACATCTTGTCAATGGCGAGGAAAGGGGTGAACGGTCAAACGATAGGACCAAGTAAATGAGTAACTCTAATAGGATAAGATTTTAGTGGCTCTGGGGCATCCTCAGCTGGGAACTTCACGAGACGCGCCGACCCCGCATCCCTCGAGGAGGTCCGGACTGATTGTGAAAAATGCATGTCTCTGCGGGGTGATTTGGCAGTCCGAGAAACCGCGTGGAACGTCATTCGTCTCAACAAGAAACCATCATCCTCGGACTGGCCGGGCCTGAGGAATGCTGGGAGTGATGACATCCGAGACAGACCAGTAACCGAATGCCTCACTAACCAGCCACCCTGAATGACACCGCGAAGCAGCGAATCAACAGTCTTGAAAGATGTTTATTGAAATGGGTATTAAAACTCAAGCCAAGAGATGGGCAACACCACTGCTGCTACTGCTACTCCTCAGGCAAACAAAGCGAAAATCGAAGCAAAACTTTTGCCCTCCTCAGCCCCCGCGATCCATGGTAACTCTCATCACCCACACGATGTCTCCCAACCCACGCACCTCATCTAAACCGTCTTCCCGCAGTACAACATGATGCACGCACCTCCCGGTGGAGTGCAAATACCGCAGCTGTCATTGCAGCACACATCCCCCGCATCACACCTCGCACTTCCACACTTGGGTCCCTGTCCCTTTGGCGGCGCCGGCGTTTTGGTGGGCTTGGGCTTCGGCTCGACAATGGGATCCGGCTTCTCAGTGCACACCTGCTGCGTGCACATCATTCCAGGCGCGGTGCAGATGCCGCAAGAGGGGTTGCAGCATGTAAGTCCCGACGCGCAGAGGGACGCGCCACACTGGACACGGCTTTCAGGGTTGTTGGGCACGCATCTTGCTCGGGTTCCGAAGGCCTGGCAGGTGTAGCCGGCGGCGCATCGGACCGTTGCACAGGGCGTGAGGCGTACTGTCTCGATGGCGGCGTCGGGGCTGGTAAGGGCGACGGGGTTCGCAAGAGTGAGGGTCGCCGTGGCGAGCAACGCTAGCAGAGAAGAGAAGCTGACCATTTTGGCGTCGGTTCCGTAGGTGTCACGGAGTCTGGGTGAGGGTGAGGGGAGGGAGAAAGTGAGTTGATGGCGATTGTTTGACCGTTGAACCCTTGGGCGCGAGGTGGTGCTCGTGAAGAGTGTCAGGACAATGGCAACATTCGAGTGAAGGTCGCAACGTGTCTTGAGGAAACAAAACCTGAGGTGGCACGAAGTCCTCAGGCAACAAGGGTTATATACGCACGTCGTAAAAGGCGTCGACCAGGCCCTTCGGATGACTCTCGGGGGCGCAAATTTGCTCGCCGATCGGCTGACGATGAACTTCAGCGCCCTCCGTCATCGACGTCAGCAAATGGTGAAGCGAAAGCGAACGATGTGTGGGGTGACAGAAATGAAAAAAACCAACTTCGGCTCTCCTGTGGTTACACTCCCAGGCCTCCGCCTCAAATCAACACAGTTTTCTCTATGGCCGGGAAGAAAAATCAACAGATCCTACTATCCAGAGCCCATACGTAATTTCGGGGCAAGGGTTGCAGGTCGGCCCGTCGTCGCGTGGCTGCATGTGCGACAGAGGCGATAAAAAGAAGAGAAATCAGGGATAGCTGAGGGAAGCCAGGGAGGGAAGACCCGATGTCACGGCTAGGCACCCTTGGCGGACGCCAAGCTGTGTAGGTGCTATCAACGGTGGATTAGCCTATTCGCATAAGAACCCCAAAGACCGGGAAAGGCAATGGTACGCTTGGGTGCGGAGAAATACGGGCTCTGAGGTCTCCAGACTTCAGAATGTGCTATATTTAGCATCTTTGTGAGTAACTGCGAGCCATTCTTTCCTCTTCTTTGGATGCGCACCCAATGCATTGGCGACCGAATCGGGGGAGTAAAATCGGAGTCTCACGTCCCACCGCTCGAATTTGTTCAAACACTGCGACAGTCTCAGCTGACTGGCTGCCCCAGCAGCGGCTGACGTGCCCCTGAATCCCGCCAAGAAGCAACACGGCAAAGTAAGCTTACTCGCCTTCTGCATCGGCAGCGGATGCAGCTCTCGTTGGACCTCAATGATAAGTGTCAAGCTGTTCTTCATCTCCCAAGTGGCGCAATATGTGAATGGGTAAGTGCCACAACGCCAAAACAAAAGTCCACCTATGCCCGAGGTTCAGTATTGCGGTCTGACGTGGTTTCCAGGCAGGCAGAGGGGTCTCTCCCCAGACCAACCGGATCATGGAAAGACCGTGCTTACCTGTGAGAAAAGGGGCCTGTGCTTCACTTCAAGGGGGTTCGCAAGCAGAGTTGCAATCGCTAGAGCAGCCCGAGCCGTAGAAATTTCCCGCACGGAAAAGACGGTAGCTGACACAGCTTTCACTGCCGGGAACGACACAATGGGCAATCGCCCGTGCTTCTGCTGATGGCTCAGGGGTCAGTCAAATAACTAGGCAGGTACACCTCCTGCGCCTCGCTTGCATCGAAAAAGATATCCTCCTTCTCCTCCTGCTCGCTGTCTTTGTTGTCGCCAGGAACTCCTCGCACAGCTCCTAGAAACCGCTCAAAAGATGTTCGTAACTCCAACTCTAGTGGGGGGCTCCTTTCGTTGAAGCGATCACGCGCCGTCTTGCCCTCCGAGTCCCCCGCGTCGGGGTCCAGCGCCCTCAACATTGTTCCCAGACTGGTGAGCTCCTCCAAGACCTCCTGGCTGCCATATATCGCTGAGTATTGCAATACATTCTGTCCCCATTTGCTCGAAATAGCTGGGTTGGCCCCCCGCTGTAACAGTCTGGCTGCAAGGACAGTCCTGTTGAAGGCAATTGCGTTCGACAAGGCCGTATCGCCATCGATGTCCTGGTGATTGATATTTGCACCCCGGTCGAGAAGGAAGTCCAACCGCTCCAGTACTTCAGTCGACTGGCCCCACGACGGAACATAGATGGGGGCTGTAAAGGACCTTGCACACAAACCGTTTATATCTCCGCCGTTATCAAGGATGAGGCGTGGGAGACGAGTACCCATTGCGCCTTCAGCGTTCGCAGCTCCTTTGATCAACGCACAGGTTCCATGCGAGGCTTTGACCGTCGTGGAGGCGCCGAGGGAGATCATGGCTCTACCTGCGCCGTAGTTGCCTACCCTACACGCCAGTTGCAAGGGTGTAGAGGTATGTTCCCCTTGGTAGCAGCCGCTTCCGCGCACCAGACCTGTATCTACATGGATCCCAGCCTGGACTAGCAGCCGACATGCAGCAGCGTCGCCCTTCATAGCTGCCATGTGGAGAGGGCAAACTACCTTCGCAGTAGGGCGGTCAAGTTCCTCGATACATGACGGCAGGGAAAGGGCTTCGCCAATAGAGATGTGAGCAACACCTATGACGACTTTGTGGAGAAGGGTGAATCCGAGGTCTTTCAGGATGTCAGAAATCGGGAATTCCAGTAGTATCGTGGACTGAGACAATCCCTTTACAAACAATTGCTTTCAAGCCCTCAACTTCCTGGCCCGCAATGTAGCCGAATAGGCCCTTTGAGCGCCCGGCGCTCCAGGGGAGGTCGTTGACGAGGCGTATAACCATCTCGGGATTGTCGCAGATGTTTGCCAGAGCATAGGACAGTGAGACAGCTTCGTGCAAGCCATTGTGGAAGCCTATTCAATTCGGACATTGCTTCGTGGTGTTTCCCCCCAGCAACGGCTGGCAGTGCATCGCCGCGGGGGCTGACAAGTATATTGGATAGTGATGGAACCGACCAGCACTTTCAATGCAGCCACTCTCCGTCGATGGCGAATTGGTAAGCGGCACCGACACCCGTATTCGATGTGGCATCTTTGTGGCTTGTTGAAGGTGGTTTGGTGGAGGGCTGGTGCCTTGTTCGTGTTGGTAAGGGCGCTCTCCAGAAATCGCCTGTATAGAGATCTGAAATGGTCGTCTAGGTGCGCCATTGTAGCTTTGTGAGATACTGCGATTACCGATTCGAGCTGTGCAACGGTGGCTTTTCGGGACGTCGCAATGGCTTTACCTAGGTGTGTGGTAATTTCACCCCGGCATTGTTCCAATGCGAATCTCATGTTAGCTGAAACTAATATAGTTGAAATCCCACAAGTTAGGTAAGTTTGATCCTTTGTTGCTGATGAGAGCAACTTGCATGTTCTGCGCGAGGAGAAACCGGCAAATGCTTGCTGTGACTGCCCTCAACTTCGCCCTCCACTGTGCTATGGTCCGGCTGGTCTTCATCCAGACAAGGCGCCGTCTCATACTGATTTCGTTCGGGCAAGTGATATCAATCCCTTTCTCAAGACTGTTGGTGAAGCTTCCAATCTGCCCAAGAACCTCAGTGCCTTGGCTCAGAAGGGTTTCCAACTAAGATTTGAAGAGGCTCGATATAGCTCTGTTACCGGTCCGCTCTGCTGCGTATGCGGCCTTGATCCCTTCTTGGATCTCGCTTGAAAACTGGTCCATACGCTCTACATCGTCCTTAAGCTGATGGAATTCGGCAGGAGCATCATTTCAATTGTGTGATAACGCCCTACAATGGCTGGGAACTTTCCTCTCACACTAACTAATGCTAGAGCTAGTCCTAAGCATAACACCTGTGATGCCTATGGTGGCCCCGATGACTTCCATGGCGCAAGGTAGTGGGGACAGCATTCGTCGATACACCCCCTTACATGACTCTGGGCTGCAGGTAGGCGACGGGCGTTAGCTGACCTACGCCTCTTATCTTATTTCTCGCGGGTCTTTGCCGTTTACCATGAGCATTTAAGCGTGGGTGAACAGTGCCTGATGGGTTTGCGGGAAGTCGATATTAGCCGGGCGGCAGTGGGCGGCAGTGGGCGAATCACACTTGTAGTTCTTTTCCAGGTAACACACTAGCATGATATAGCTATGCAATGCCCCCTACTAACACGTCACGTTTCGGACCCAGAGCATGCATGGAATTGGGACTCTACCTTTTGGATTTTTCAGCCAACCTTTGAAAATACAACGCAGCAGAGAGTCACAAATGGGCTATTGCATTATTTCCTCTGGGTGGGTGTTGCTTTGGGACCATTGAAGTGCACCGGATCTTGAAAGCCAGATGATATAACAATTCTGGCTGCAGGCCATGTGTCAAGCAACACTTGTCTAGTAAGCCAGCGGGGAACGACTACAATGCGGGCAGAAGATAGTGGTCAAGGTTTACTTGTTAGGATGGTCTCTGGCGTGCAAAGACATTTCCGGTTCCTAGGGCATAGTTTGGCAAGTAGGAGTGAGCGATTCCATGAGGGAAAGATGGAAACACTTGGGCAGCCGGTATAAGTTGACGTTATGGCTGGTGAAGTTTGTTGCTAGGAGCGGCTGGAAACTCCCATTGTGTAAGATGGTGTGGGTTCTCATCGCAAACAGGGGTGCATATGATCGGCGACAAAATCAAGTTTACCTCGGCACGGACACGCTGTGCTTTTGAAGGCTTTGTTTTACCTAGGGGGCGCGCTGTAACCCGAACCTGGTGCTCGAGTTCCTTCCAGTGTCGTGCCCTTACAGCCAGGCACACAACGACACGACCCCAAAACAGTACCTGACAACCTGAGCCTCATTCATGCCTGAGTGTATGTGGAACACTTCTAGAAGGGTATGATAATCTTGCCCTTGGCCTCCTATTGATGACCCCGCCCCCCGGAGCTGTTTGCTGGCGCTCGATCCCGACCTTTTCAGCGTGGTCTGACACCGTCCGATCTATGTGAAGTGTGAGTCTTGGGCTCCTCGGAAGGCTCGTTGTCTGGCCCTGAAGAAGACCTCCAGGTGGCTGGCTCCCGCTTCCGTGAGTCCTTTCCATTCCGAAATTAACCCATCTAGTATCACTTAAAGGAAGAGACCTGGCTGCCTCCCACCGGCGGGTGCCATCTCAGTCGCACGTGGCATTGCCCCGGTCGTTGCTCCTGGCTCCTGGCTTCTCTTCCCACAAGTGCTACCATACGAAGCGTGTCTCAGATTCGAAACGTTGTGGTACTCGGGATCCAGTCCATTGGTAATCAGTCGAAGCACAGGCCGGTCTCGGTAGGGGTATCGTCGATCTAATACAATAGGCAGATACGAGTCGGTTGCCAGCGTGCACAAGGAAAGACATGTCGGATGAGCGATCCCCGGGTAGGGTGGTGCTGTCTGGACCTGCAGCCTGCGGTGAGTCGGTACGCCCGCGTGAGCGAGATGCAGCGTGGAAGCAACACAGTGAGTTGAGATCATGGTACACAGCATTTGACCATCTCCTCATCGGTATCCAGTAGATTTTAAGCTCTCAACACCAACACTGTCCCTTCAGCTCTGTTGGGGAGATTATTTCCTCCTCTTACATCAACTGAAGGATTAACAGTGGTAGCTTCGGGGGGTTGCTTGGATCAGTAATGATAGAACTTTCCATAGTCCACCTTGGCTTCGGTGAACACCTTGAGTCTAGAGGACAGGAAACACTGTTTATGATAGTGATGATGACTATTCGTGTAACGAGCTCAATCTTGCTGTTCCCTATTCCCGTGGGGCTTATCACAGTCATTTGACAGCCCCTTTGCAAGGATGCGTTGGTTGAGGGAGCCGCCATGGGGGAGCCGCTCAGAATTGTGTTCTTACTTCTCCGAAGCCGGCTATATTTTTCCTCTCATAGCCAACTGGAGGCAGAACCTAGCTGGGACGATATGAGACAGAAAACCCGAGCGGATGGAAAAGACAGAGCGTGTCACGTCTGACGGGACAACTCTTGGCTTCACCCTAGGGAAATTCTTACCAGGAGCGGAGTGCTTTGGTCGGGGTGAGCCCGCTTGGCGTCAGATCCCAGATCTATTGTCCCGAGCTGTGGATACCGAGACCGCGGTATCCTCTCAAAGGCTGCTGAGGAATCGGCGAAATGAAGGTGATTGGGTTCATCGCCAAAGCCTGTGAACCGAGAACACGGCACAGCAAATCCATCAGAACTTCCCGCGCCCACAACGGGCAGCTCGTTCAGGCCAAACCTTCTCAGAGTAAGCCCACGCCCATCACGGCCCCCAAAAACGTTGATTCTAAGAACCAACGGCCCGAGGAGCATTATGCCGAGCTAAAGTTGAAACATCTGTTGGCGGCGGCATTGAAAAACCACCCTCCCAGTGTCGACTGTGCCCATTCAACAGGTTGTGTAACCTCAGACCTCATCAGTGGCCCAGACCAGCAATGCAGATCGCTCGATTTGTGAAAGGGGAAGAGAAGACTCGGCCAGCTTTCACTCGAAGCCGGCCACGGAAGCGCGCAGCGGGTGCTACTAATGTGTTCATTTCTTCCCCGAAATGGGATGTTACTGGATGACGGACGGTGGGCCACGTCGAAAGACAAAACTGAGCGAAACCAGCAGCACGCAAAACGTTTTTAGGGTTTGCAAAGTACCAATCCATTTCCTCGCCGGCCCGGGGCAGAGCTGATTGTTGGGTGGTCCCACGAGACACACCCATCTTCGTTCATGCGGCATCGTGGTGACGGGTACACAGGAACAATGTCTTTCGGCTACGTACCGTCTGAGTGACACGCATTCCCTTGATTCTACTGGCTGATGGTATATTGACGGATGGATTAACAGCAGAGGAGGTTTGCCATGTTTACCCTTGCCAGACACTGCATAGCCGTCGCCTCCCCGCCGGGTGTGTGACAGCACGGATACGGATGCGCCAACGGTTCGCTCAACAGTTCCTCCGGTTCGGTAGGGTCTCAGCGAACCGAAAGGATATGACCTCATTGCTGAAATCTGTGAGGATCGCTCCTGGAGCTGATGTTAGAGGGCATGGTTTGGTGGAGTTTCGCTGACAGCGTTGTCAATATGGATGTGCAACGCACGCAGTGCTCGTTTCATGCCAAACACTGGTATTGCACCGTCCAGCCACCACACCAGGAGTTGTGTAAGCGCACCGTGATAGCTCACCGACGATACACAAGCCCCCCTTCACAACAGCGAACCGGAACGCCTGCCAGGAAGCCAGGGGGCGGGGCGGCAAAGATGTCCTGGAGTCCGTAACAAGGGACAATGCACAGTACGTCGCCCCCGATGGGGAGTTTGGCAGCGTGGATCAAGGCGACACACGGCCATGAGGATGGCATCAACGGAAGGAAGCACCAAAATGGCACCCGAAGCTGGCCATCAATCTTGGCACCACCCTCTCATTCATTTCAGTATTAAGGAAACGGGAGCGGCCTGTGTGCTGGCAGTAATCACATCCGCTCCTCAAGCACACCAAACCTCATTCCCCATATGTAAACAATCACCTTGGGTACACACATCTTGAGTCAACCTTTTCATTAGTTTTCAGTCACTGAGATAGCTAGACATCCCCGACGCATACGTCAGAACCTCCGGCGCTGCCGACGACATCCGGATCGATTCCCGAACCGCCAGGACCGCCTGGACCGTGTCGGCAAAGCCCCGCTGAACCTCTGAGCTGAATCGGCAACATGGCCAGCCCCTGGGCACCCTCCCGGTCGCGGTCCCGCCGTGCCATAACCGAAGTTGACCAGTCCCGGCGACAAGGAATGGTCCTTGACCCCAACTTCCGCATCCCCTGTCCCACGCACCGACCACATGCTCCAGCCCATCTCATCGATCCCGACACGAGCTTCATCATCGACCAAACCCCCCCGAGCACCTCCGCGTCTTCCCTGCGCTCTGTCTCCCCCTCCGACTACTCTCGCTACGGCACGCCCTCAACCCTGACTCCAGA